>OU612015.1:5187500-15187500 GCA_914767945.1 Eilema depressum
GTAGAACAGTTTATATATTTATGCGTTTGTATATGTATATATATATATTTATGTAATATGTCTATTGTAGGTAATGAATAGGTATGTAGGTACCTAACTATGGTATCAATCTTCTTAGTACTTCGGTATTCTATGTATTATGTTCTCTACAATATTGTGCACTTGTTTCTTACCCTTTTGTTTCGCTTTTTCCTCTATCCCCCAAAGGTTTGCTGGGAGAAAACTCAATACTGAGTTAAGCTCGCCTTTGTACATCTTATTGTGTTTATGTTTGTTATTTTGTTAATTTCAGTGTACAATAAAGAATTAAATAAATAAATAAATTAATACTTGTTTGTCCCCCTCAGACTTCCGTAAGAAAATGTTCCCATTAGAGATCCAGCAAAATCTGTAGCTATTGCTTTTAGCAAACTCACGTGCCTGGTGATATAATTTTTTTGTGTTAAACGGCAGTTGGTCAGCGATATACACCGGCGTCCGAGCTCCAGGGATGCCTATGTGTGAGGTATTAATTTTATCCTCTTTGCCCTTGCCCTTATTAAAAGCACGAGCGGCGGTGATTAGTGACTGCTTTTTGTTCACTGTAGTAAATTCAGCAATAATCGGGCGGGGAGTAGATGCAGTAACAGATGATTTACCAGGAATGCGGTACACGTCACGCAGTTCCAGCTCCGACATCTGCAGGCCGATAGCCTCACCAAGACAGCATACGGTTTTAGCGAGGCTTGAAGAAGACTCAGTGTCAGAGTACGGTATATTCCGAATTTCTATTCCAGAGGATCTAGATTTATGTTGTAGATCGTGTATCTTTCTTTCTAGAACTTCTATATATTGTCTTTGTTCCTGTCTGTCCTTCCTGAGGTCTTCAACTTCCTTTTTTAAATCTTCGAATTGGCTGTTTATGAAGAACATTGATTTCACTATCTCTTCATTAGATTTACGTATTTCCGTATTTGATGACTGTATTTGGGAGTTTTGAATTTTTATTTCAGCAATGTCTGAAGCTAATCTAGACATGACGGATTTCTGATCTGCTAGCAACTCTGCTACGGTGGTTTCTTTTATTTGAAGGTCGGGGCAGGAGGTCTTTGGCGAGTTTTCCTGTCGCGGACGTTTATTCCTACTAGTGTTCGAACAGGCACCCGAAGCTATTGCAGAGTTGATGTCCGATTCCGATTGGGTATGGGAGAGACTATTCGCAGCTGGCCTTTTTGGCTTTTGGGGCGAACGCTGAGCTTTAGGCATGGTGCTTATTTAATTAGGTGGACAGACAGAAAAAGACTATCAACAAGCGTTTTGCACTTTTAATACGGCGAGTCCTTTTAGCTAGGAGCGATACTGTAGTCTATGGGATTATTCGTAGCACGCCTCGCAAACGCACCGCGCTTTGGTGTCTCAGCACCAGTGCAAGAACAAAACGTAGTATGTCAACACTGATGCAAAATTGTCACCTGTCAATGTCATGTGTGTGTGAATCTGTCAATCCGGTCAACCTTGTCAAATTGTTGTCAAGGTTTGTTTACTTTTATAGTGCAAAATCCAGAGACTTTTGTTAGAACACCGCCAATATATTGATTATTGCTGCGTATTTAATTGCCAAAATGGTGCAATGCTTCTTGTCAGCAAAATTAAAAGTGGTTCTACTCACGGTACCACAAGTGAAATGGCGAACTAGTTCCTCACACTGTGTTTTAAGGTTATGTACTGACTTTTTATCACTGTTATTCTAGGCTTGATGAGAATAAACACTAATTATTTGATTATAAAACAACGAGACTCGCTCAAACTTCCTTGCACGGCCAATGTTGCCAGCGTACAAGTATGAGAATGATATATTGCGCCGACCCCAAATAATTGGGAGAAGGGCAGGTAGATAATTATGATTGAAATAAAAGCTTATTCTTTGTCAAATGAAATAAAAAGAAGGTATATGATATCACATATACGCGAGACTATTACGTATTATAATATACATGTACAGCCCAGGCTCAGCCTCAGATATGGCTCGAGTCAACAATAGTGCCCGGAATTCGGCAATAGGCTCACCCCCTATTACGTGGGACCTCATACAATGATTGGTGAAATGAGGGTGTTAATGCACCTCTGCCCACCCCTCCGGTGATAAAGGCGTCATTGTATGTATGTATTACGTATTAGCGGAATTAACACTAAACGGAAATCCAAACTGCGACTGCCAACTTATCAGATTAACTTTTTATTACCACGCCAATACTTCAATAAAAGTCATCATTAACCACAATGAAACTAATTTAAAACACTAAATCAAAATAAATTAATCAAAATAACTAATTAAAACTATAACTTAACCCTTCTACATGTAATTACCTTATTCTCTACGGTTAACCCTGTAAATTCTCGCTGTCAAATAGTTAATTAAAATCGGACCAGTCGTTTAAGTGTTGATCTACCCTGTATACACAAAACTGAAAATTAGTTTTGAGATAAATGAGTAGCTACATACAAGGGACGGACCCAATAAACCATTTTATGGAGGTATCGCCTGAAAGTTATAGCGAAATTGTGAAAATAGAGGTGCTATTAACACGGAGCCAGGACCTTATCTCTCGCTCGAAATCGCACTTCAAATACGTCACTGTTAGCATGTATCTGGTAACGTAGGACAGGGGGTGCACGACACGGCAGGGGTGCGAGGGAAATTCCTTATAGGTCAACTTACACCGTGCGGTTTTAGTCGGTTCGAGTCCATCGTAGCCGCGTAACGTCGGGGATATATCCATGGGGATTTTAGGACGATAAAAGGGACTTACAACGCGACAGATAAAATTGAAAATATCAAAATCGTTTTTTGTTGACTAGTTGAGTGTTGATACTAACTGAAGTTTATGCAAATATCACTTTCCTACTAGCGCCGCCGCTCCGCCCTCGTGGATGTCGGTTATCGCAACCAAACATAGCCTATATCATCCTTTCCCAAGGTCTGGGTAATCTATCTCTGTACCAAATTTTATCAAAATCGGTTCAGTAGTTTAGGCGTGAAAGCTAACAGACAGACAGACAGAAAGACAGACAGGCAAATAGAGTTACTTTTTAATTTACAATAAGTAGATCTGGTAGTATGAATTTTCTGTGGTAAGTAGTAACGTGAGTAGTTAATCTGTGACGAAGCTGTATTTCGGAGCTAGGAATAGAGGTGATTGTGCGAAGAATGGTTGAAGGGAACAGATAAACCAGATAACCCCTATTTCGTGTTCGTGTCGGTATATTTCGGAGCCAAAATATAGAATCTTATACGTGGCAGTGTAGGGCGTAAAACTAGCTGAGCCATGCTTGTGTATATAATAAGGAGGTCAGCTGGTAGCGGATACTAAATAAAGTTTTTTTTTTTTTTAGTTAAACAAGCAGTGTATAATATCCCGTATTTGATCAAAATTTTGAAGCATGTAAGGGAAAGATCACGGGTTCGAGTCCCGTCTGAAGTCGATTTTTTCCCTTTCTTAATTGACTTAATCGTATTGGATTATTTGGCGGCAAAAATGTTATTGGATTTTCTTAGTCAGGAAATTTTCTGTGACTGTACGTTTTCTGGCAAAGGCAAAAGGCCTTCTTTATCATCATCATTATGAATGTTACCTTCTGAGGGCTCGTCCCGGTTGCACCTTAAGCTGGCTCTTTAGAGAACTGGATCTGCCCTCGAAGATTTCTAATGAAAATTTGGTTTTAACTTGTTTTTAAGCAACTGCTCCAGCTGCGACATGATTTGCAGTAGCGTTTTTGGCACATGGGAGATTTAGATTAGATTGAGACTTAATTTTAAACAGATTTTATTAACATTATTTTGGTCCTCGGAGCCCCGTTTGCCATTCAGCATTGGAACTAATTTGCAGGTTAGGTTCGCTTGGGCCAATCACGCTTTAACGGTTAAACGAATCTGACTAAAATTTGGTACAGAGATAGATTATATTCTGAAATAACTTACACATAGGCTACATTTCAACCCAGGAATAGGTATCCATGGGCTGCAGAACAGAATCAATTCCGCACATCAGCCGCGGGCACCAACTAATCCATACTAATATTATATGTGCGAAAGTAACTCTGTCTGTCTGTTTGTTACGCTTTCACGCCTAAACCATTTAACCGATCTTGATGAAATTGAGGACTAGTTCGTTGTTTCGTCCTTGAAAAAGGATATAGGCTATGTTTGGTTGCGATAACAGACATCCATGCGAGCGGAGCCCCGGGCAACAGCTAATCAAAAATAAATTATTAAGAGCTAATTCTTCGATAGTATATTAAAGCATATTAGATCTTCAAGAACTCCACTTGAAACTGTAGTGGCGCCGAACAATAAAGTACAAAGGTTGTGAATTTTTCATAAAGCGGCACTTGAGAGCCTTCTGTTGAAGTGGCAATGGATCTGTATGATGAAACAATGTTGGTACACTCAAGTTCATCGATTGAAGATTATTTTTGACACATCCATCTATCTTGCAGAGCTCTTGACTTACACAGCTGTTCTTGAGAGCGAGTTTAGGAGACTTGATATAAATTTTGAATCAAAGAATCAATTTCGTTTATTCAATTTAGACACATAATTGTAATATTTGACGTTCATATGAGCACATATGAACGTCAAATATTACAATTAGAGCACTACATAAGTATATGAACGTCAAATATTACAATTATTATGTCAAGTTAAAAAAGAAGATATATCTATATATACTATTATATAATTGTAAAGTGGTCGTGTCTGTACATTGGAGATAGTTAAAAAAAATACTTGGGTTATGTTATGTTAACGATACTGAACACGAAAATATTTTTTTTGAATTTCCTGTCTGTTTGTGTGTTTGTCTGTTTGTCTGTTTGTTCGCGATGGACGCAAAAACTACTGGACGGATTTTGATGCGGTTTTTTTTGTTAGATAGGGCTTGATCAGACTTAAAATCTTACGTTTGTTTGATCGCAATCGGTTGAGTAGAACCGAAGATATGAGCAAAGATCGCGTTACCCGAGATTATTTTACCCGTTATTAAATAAAGTAATATAAATCATTTAAAAATGAACTTTCGCTGGTTCGGTAGTTGGTTCTACTGAGAAGATACCAGCAAGAAACTCAGAGAACTCAATTATCCTTTTTATTTTATTTTTAATAATTATAGTTTTTATACAATTTATAATGTGCGATCAAGCAGTGATTAGGATGACCATGCATTTTTATCATTAAGATTTGAATCTACATGCAGTGTTATGTACCCAATCTACATGCTGTGTTATGTACCGATACTAAAAAATAATTATAAAAAAAGACTCTTTATCATTCATACCTACATACAGGAGTACTTGAAACCTGGTAAGAAAGGGGGAGGGAGGGAGCTCGTGAAGTGTGTAAGCATAGAGTCAATTGGCCGGCTGTCTCTGCCTACCTCGGACGGAAAAGGCGTGAACCTATGTATGTACTCTTCACTATCATCACTATCATCACTACATATTATAAAACAAAGTCGCTGTCGCTGTCTGTCCGTCCCTATGTATGCTTAAATCTTCAAAACTACGCAACGAATTTTGATGCGTTTTTTTTAATAGATAGAGTGATTTAAGAGGAAGGTTTGTATAATACATGCATAATATTGTAGAGAAACACTGATAAATCGGGATCAGAATACCACGCGGGCGAAAAATATGACGGTACGAAGTTCGCCGGGTCAGCTAGTTATCAATATAATAGAAATGTAATGAACCATTCAAATGACTTGCCATTGTAATTTTACTGTCTTTTAAAAACTTCAATACCAATGATTTATTAAACCACCATGACTTGCCAAAGCAAGACATCCTTTGTAAATAGTTTCGTAACTTCATAATAGTATAAAAAATTTCTTTCACAGGAAAGTTGCCTCACGAGGGCCACAAGTGTTCTATATTTAACGCCCATATATCATTCTTCCCCTATTTACTCTACTGAATGTCCACTATCATAACTTCAAGCGAAAGCTTGACCGAAGATTGATTTGATGGGAAAATAAAGTTTCCCGATTATCAGTTGAAGTAATTTACCACCTTATTGTGTAAACCATAAGACACAATTTCCATTGAATGTAAACGCATGTAATAAAATACTTGTGTGAAAAACTCGCCAGATCTTCAAAAGTCACATCATCATCATTATCCACGTCAAGTCCCTGTTTTCACATCTACACTTTGCAGCCCCCCTAGACAAGTGTTAAAGGTTCAACCCCACCAAACGGACGGCATCGGAACGGATTTTACAATCTTTAAACAAAATAAATCTTATATCTTATACGCATGCCAGCTTGACGTGTGTCATGCCGCCGCACGTTGCTGTCAAGCTGTTGTGCGTGACTTGGTAATATAAACTTCAAACACTGTGATAATATGATTTAATTTTGTTTAAAGATTGTAAAATCCGGGCCAATGCCGTCCGCTTGGTGGGATTGGACCTTACAGGCATATTGCAGAATAGAATGACGAATGTATGAGATTTAACGTTTATGACATGCGTTGGCTACTGTCATTTACATTTGTCATTCTATTGCCAGTTGAAGTATTGCCACGGCTCAGCCCGCGTGGATGTCGGTGGCGATGACAGCCTCCGTGGCGTAGCGGTAGTCAACGCGGCCGCTACGCAGGAGGCGCGGGTTCGATCCCCGCTCAGTGCAAATATTTGTGTGCATTAAATATGGGTATATGCATTGGTCTGGTCGTGCTTCGGAGAGCACGTTAAGCCGTCGGTCCCGGTTGCCATAAGAACATCTATGGCAGTTACGGGTAGTTGGTGCCCTAAAAAGTCCAAAAACAACGGTCTAGCTGCAAAGCTTCGATAATGCCTAATGTTAACATTGGGTCGTGGAGGTCAGATGGCAATCGCTTCACGGAAAATATCGAGGTCTAGCCAAATCTGTAGCTATGACTGGTAAAAGCGGACCCCAGACTCCGAGCTGAAGGCTTCGGATGCGACTGGGAATTAACGCTAGGAGGAAGAAAGAGGTATCTATAGGTATGGTAATAAAGTAACGGTCTGTATGATATTAATTATTCTATAGCTAATCGTTACATACACTCACGCGTTCCCACTTACTGGGTTGAGACAACAGCCCGCCTATTTAGCCTGTCCTTACATACTTTGAGGGGCTCGTCTACCGCTATTAAATCTATTACGGTACCAAACCGCCTAGGGAGGCTTCTGTTTTTCGTTTGATAGGCGTTTGTTACCTGTCCACGTGTACATATTTGATTATTAATTCGTTCAGTACCACCTTCCTTTATAAAGAATATTAGCAACCGAAATTAATAATATTCCCGTTAACTCCTTCAGCTAAGCTAATTTGCTTGTGTTAGGAGTGGGTTCACGATGGTAGTGTAATGGCCAGGATTCGAACCCGGGACCTCTTGATCGTAAGGCCCACTTCTTAACCACTAAGCTACCGACGCTGGCGTTGATTATAGAGTAAACTATTAACTTTTTTTTTTTCAATCATCTGTATATTTTGTATTTAGGCCCAAACTATGCAGTTTACCATTTTTTTTTGTAAAAATATAATAGTGTAATGCATCGTATCAATGCAAACCTACCTATTTATGCTTACACTGAGCGCAAATCGATGATTATTTTGCTTTTTTGTCTCTAGTTGTACCGAGGCTGCCCTATAAGAGACAACACTCAGAATGTGGTTGTGAAAATTGGTACCAAAAATTGGCACCGCCAACCAAACTTCTCTTTTTTGCACTCGGTTAAAACGATATTCGCTTGTTAGAGATACTTTCGCGAAACACAATTTATACGTGTAGTACGTCTACCTACATATTTATTACGTACTTAAGGTGATAACATACGCGAATGATTTTGATCATACAAATGCTCAAGGTCATTCGCTCATAATTGAACCGTAAAAACTAATTTTAATAGATAACTTTATAGGCGACGGTTACTAACTAAGAAGATCACGTCATGCTAATACACTTATTTAACATACATGTGAAATTTTAGATTATTTGGATACATATTGTAGAAAATATTTGGTTTCATAAGAAAAAGTAGAGTGATGTTCAGAGCCTCTTTTCAACTATTTCCTCCTTTTTTATTTAATTTATGAAAAGAAGAAGTTACTCTGTATATCCTGTAGTATGCAGGCGTGTAAATTCCAGATCTGTAGGTTTTATAGTTAAAAAGAAAAACGGTTTCGAAAATACCGATTTTTCGATGCTGATCTGATTCGGGGCCTTATCAGCAACACAATAGGTGAGACTTACTACTTACTTTCTCAGTTACCATGGTACATATAAAAATTTACTATTTCAGTTGCGGTCTCAATTTAACAAAAAATAAGTTCTAGGTAAAGGAAAATCCTCGAGAAAAATCACGTCCATAGAGGTTAGTAAACGTAAGCTGCCCGCAGTTTGTCGACCTTATATTTTCTGGAGGCAGATACGTTTCCGACAGAGCCTTCGTCCGTTGAACCGGTGACGAGGGTCGGCCTGCTAAAGATCTACTTTTTAAACCCACTGTAGTATCTCCTCTACCAAATATGTTGTGTATCGTAAACAAACGTGAGAAGAAATCACTGCATATATCTATTATTTACTTCACATATAATAGTATCGTCAGTATCATACTCGACAACATTATTACTTAATAGTAAAGCAGCTATCCATACTTCGACTGTGACAACGAACAGTATCGGAACTGCAAAACACGCACTTTACAGGAGAGCAGTTTAAAGATAGAAATTGACTTTAAATTGTTTGTATTAATGATATCTAAAAAATTGTACTTGAATTTATTAATACATTTTACGTGCTCTCCTTTAACCTAGGGATGATTTTATTATTTATTGTAATTTTCTAGATATTTCACATTCGATAATTTACTTTGTTGGTGAAAAATGAGATTTGATCGAAAGTGGTCGTTTCGATAGTATTTGAGGTCTAGAAAATTCTAATAAATATCGAAACTGGTCGTTTCGATAGTGTTTTGGGTATATTCAGTATTAATACATATCGAAAGTGGTCGTTTCAATAGTATTTTAGGTCCTTAAAATAAAAATAGAAATCGAATCTTTTATTATTTATTTTTCTACAAGCACCACAAAGAAAACTAGAAATCGCTCAACTACTTTAATGAAAAACTTGTTTCCGATAATAATGTAACAGAGTTAATTAGGGATAGGCTTTAAATTCAAACTTCAGTCTAATGTATTTCACACGCAAGTTGAGGGGGGACTTGAGCGGCGATGTCTGTAAATTTTTGTACTGGGGATCTATTTTTGCCCTGCAAAAGAAGGACGGTGGTATCAGGCCTATCGCTGTGGGTAGTACAGTCCAGAGGTTGGTGGCAAAGTTATGTTGCAGGGCGGTCCGGGGCGCAGTAACGCCTTATTTGCAATCCCATCAGCTGGGCTTCGGCACACCTCTTGGTTGCGAGGTTGCTATCCACGCGGCGCGGCGCGGGCTTTTGTGTTGCGCCAGGGGAGCGACGACGTCCTTTTGAAGTTGGACATACGCAATGCTTTCAACAGCATTAATAGGGGAGCGTTGCTGGCGGAGCGGAGGTGAGAGACCTGACGCCATCAATTTTCCCCTTCCTGCGCCAGTGCTACGGGGCCCGCAGCTCACTGTCATACGACGGCGAAACGATATGGTCTCAGATTGGGGCGCAACAGGGGGACCCAATGGGCCCACTTATTTTCAGTATGGCTCTGCACAAAGCCATAAAGACGTTACATGTTACAGAGCCCTCTCAACGTATGGTACTTAGACGACGGAACCATCGGTGGCAGTCCCGACGTGGTACTGCGGGATGTGGAAGCGCTCTTCCCCGCCTTGAAAGATTTGGGCCTACATAAACTGTGAGCTTTATCCCTGTGGCCCTGTGCCATAGGCACAGGAACTGACCGCGAACTTTATGTCCCTAATTCCCGGACTCCGGTTCATGGATCGGGACTCGCTCTGCCTCTTAGGCTCACTGCTTTTCCCGGAGGGTATGCCTATCGATTTGGCCGCCTGAACGCGGGTCCTAGCTTCACTGGCGGACTACTTTCGCCACCTTCCGGCTCACGTGTCCCTGTCGTTGTTTAGGTCCTGCTTCAGGATGCCTAAACTGATGTACGTCATACGGATAACGCCGACATGGGAGTTCCCGGACGAAGTCCTCTGTTTTGACGAAATGCTCAAAGGCATCGTCGAAGAGATTTTTAACGTGGACCTTAGCGAGCGACAGTGATGTCAGGCCAGCCTGTCCATCCAATTCAGAGGGCTAGGAATGCGCCGTTTCGTCAGGAGTATGGCTCGATCGCTTTTCTTGCTTCTTCCCATGGAGTCTCGCGGTTGGTTGGCCGTTTATTGTCGTACATTGACATTCCCTATTTCAGGAAAGCCCATGAGATTTGGACCTTTTTTTTGGACCGCATTGTATCCGGGTGTTGTTCCGCCCGCGATACCAGGCGAACAGAGGGTCTGGGATAACGCGATCGGTACGTGCATTCTCGCTCGTCTGTGCGATAGCGCGGTGGGGGTCGAGTTAGCGCGTCTCAATGCCTCCTGTGGGCCAGAGTCAGGTGCCTGGTTGCATGCCCTACCATCCCCTAACCTGGGCACGTTGCTGGACAATGACTCTCTCAGGGTGGCAGCCGGACTCAGACTTGGCTGCACCGTATGCGAGCCTCACACGTGCGTTTGTGGTGCAAAGGTGGAAGCGAACGGGCTGCACGGCCTTAGTTGCACTCGAAGTGCCGGCCGAAGGCCCCGGCACCACGGTATAAACAGGATCGTGAGAAGGGCATTGGTTTTCGCGGGCATCCCCTGCATTTTGGAGCCCCTGGGCCTCTCGCGCACCGAGGGGAAGCGGCCGAACGGACAGACTCTGGTCCCGTCGAGAAGAGGTCGCTCCCTCGTTAAATTTGAGACGCCACGTGCGTCTGTACCTTCGCGTCGTGCCGTTACGGGAGCCAAGTCCGCGGCCTTGCTAAAACATAACAAGTACGCTACCCTGAAGGGCGCGGGATATGATTTCGTGCCGTTCGCAGTGGAGACGGCGAGTTCATGGGGCCTAGAGGCTAAGGGGTTAGTGGCTGATTTACGGTTAGTGGCCGACTGCGGAGGGACAATATTTGACCCACACCATATCCCTGGCCATACAGAGGGGAAATGCTTAATATCATAATACCTAAACAGTTATTAATGTTGTTGTTAAAAACGTTGTAAATAAAAATTGTCACAATTGTCACAAAAACATCGAATCTGTCAATCAACGAGGAATACAGATCGGGGCGGCATTGTAACTGGTAGTTTCGAGATATCTTTTATTCGATACCTATCGAAAATGTCTGATTCGATTGTTCTTAAATTGTAAATAGACTTGTAATATTCTCGAAACTACCAACTTTTCCTAGATTATTCAACCCAATACTTGGCTGCAACCACAATGGTGTCTAATGACCTACATAGGTCCTTGATAGATACGCTTTGAAAATTAACGAACTTGAAACACTATCGAAACTACCACCTTCGATACGCTTTGAAAATTAACGAACTTGAAATACTATCGAAACTACCACCTTCGATGCTCTTTGAAAAATTACGAACTTGAAATACTATCGAAACTACCACTTTCAATAGTTTTATTGGTTAACCTGCAATTTAACATAATCAAAAGAAAAATTAAGGTAACAAAAAAAAAAACAAAACAAAATCGAGCTATATCAAACACACCTTCCTTGGTTCACATAGCGGCGAACACTGACGGTTCGGGGGGAGCGGTCCTCGCTACACAAGAACATTGTTGAAACTACCGGTTTCGGTTGTGTTCTTTGTTCACACCATGTAGTATCAATTTTATTCATTTTAAAAATGTACTTTAGAATTATTTTTTTGAAAAAATACTTTGCCAACATAAAGATTGATATATTCTAGCCCTAATGGTACAATAAAAGAAAAAATGAAAATTTGCAGTATCGATACTGTTCGTTGCCGCAGTCGACTTACTAATATTATAAATGCGAAAGTAACTCTGTCTGCCTGTCTGTCTGTTACGCTTTCACGCCTAAACCACTGAACCGATTTTGATGAAATTTGGTATAGAGGTAAATTAAATCTTGGGAAAGGACATAGGCTATACTGGTCGCGATAACCGACATCCACGCGAGCGGAGGCGCGGGTAACAGCTAGTCTAATATATAAAATTCTTCTGTCACGGGGTGCGTAATCGAACTCCTCCGAAACGGCTTGACCGATTTTGATGAAATTTTTTGTGCTTATCCGGTATCTATGAGAATCGGCCAACATCTATTTTTCATCCCCCTAAGTGATAAGGGTGCAGCGGGAACGGGATTTGAATACCACGCGGGCCGAAAATATGGCGGTACGAAGTTCGCCGGGGCAGCTAGTCTAATATATAAAATTCTTCTGTCACGGGGTGCGTAATCGAACTCCTCCGAAACGGCTTGACCGATTTTGATGAAATTTTTTGTGCTTATCCGGTATCTATGAGAATCGGCCAACATCTATTTTTCATCCCCCTAAGTGATAAGGGTGCAGCGGGAACGGGATTTGAATACCACGCGGGCCGAAAATATGGCGGTACGAAGTTCGCCGGGGCAGCTAGTCTAATATATAAAATTCTTCTGTCACGGGGTGCGTAATCGAACTCCTCCGAAACGGCTTGACCGATTTTGATGAAATTTTTTGTGCTTATCCGGTATCTATGAGAATCGGCCAACATCTATTTTTCATCCCCCTAAGTGATAAGGGTGCAGCGGGAACGGGATTTGAATACCACGCGGGCCGAAAATATGGCGGTACGAAGTTCGCCGGGGCAGCTAGTATTATTATAAATGCGAAAGTAACTCTGTCTACCTGTCTGTCTGTTACGCTTTCATGCCTAAACCACTGAACCGATTTTGCTGAAATTTGGTATAGGGGTAGAATAAACCTTGAGAAAGGACATGGGCTATGTTTGGTCGCGATAATCGATATCCAGGTGGGCGGAGCCGCGGGCAAAAGCTAGTAAATGCTATAAAGTCAAATACTATTAAATACTCCTAAATAATTTTAATTATCCATTCTAAACTGGGATATGTATCCACCCAACAATTTTATTAATATACTCTAATCAGGAACTCATAATCTTCTATTAAATGTAAATTGAAACGAATTACCAAGTGAAATTAGAAAACAGAACTCATAATGAATTCATAATGTTTCGTTCCGGGCGGTCGATTGGCTAATGTGGTTTGGGCGAGCTGAGCCCCAGATGGATATAACTTTTGTGAGTGATAGTAATAAATGTATATCACTATAGCAGGGCGAACCTTTATGCATCAACGTGCCATAATTAAAAAAAAAATGTTTATAGAAGCCCTAGACGTGCCATACCCCATACCCCGCCCTATTAGTTGTTAGTTGAATTTAAAAATTGCATTTTATATGGCCGACTACAAATAAAATTTTTGAAAATTGAAAATTGATGATATGGCAAAATCCAAGTCTAATGCTTTCTGAAAAAATGTCCGTTCAAACATTTTCTAGCGCCTAAGATAGGATTGGCAAGGGTGTATCTAAATTCTAAATACCTACTTCGTGGTGGCGTGCCCAAAACATTGTGCCGCGTGCCATATTTGGCACACGTGCCATAGGTTTGCCATCCCTGCACTATAGCATGGTATATGCGTATAGCATGGTATAAAGTGAAGTCAAATTGACGTGTCCTATATATGAAAAAAATCAAATCTACAGTTAGAATAGTACAGTAGACCCCAGACTTCGAGATGAAAGCTTCGGATGCGACTGGTATTAACGCTAGGATAAAGAGAAATATACCAGTCTATCGTGTTTCTCGGGAAAATCCTACTAGTTTAAAAAGAAAGACAGATATATTTATTTTATTAGCACTCAACACAAACCCAGCAAGGTACAAACAGTAACAATAGCACAAACACAGCGCATTTTATTTATTTCATTTTAGCTTTGCACAGCGAAATTTAAAAAGAATCTTATCTATATACCACTGTTACGGGTAGTTAGAGGCCTAAAAAGTTCAACAACAGTTCTAGCTGCAATGCTTCGATATCGTCATTGGGTTGTTAAAGTCAGATGGCAGTCGCTTCACGGCAAATATAAAGTAAAATTCTTTATAAAGTAAAGCCTTCAGCTTATCATGAGGCGAGGTGAAGTCAAATTGACATGTCCTATATAAAAAAAGTTCAGTCAAATCCGCAGTTAGACTGGTAAAGCAGACCCCAAGCTCCAAGGCGAGAGCTTCGGATGCGACTGGTATTAACGCTAGGATAAAGAGAAATATACCAGTCTACCGTGTTTCTCGGGAAAATCCAACTAGTCTAGAAAGAAAGAAAGATATTTATTTTATTAGCACTCAACACAAACCCGGCAAGGTACAAACAGTAAAAATAGATAAAAACACAGCGCATTTTATTTATTTCATTTTAGCTTTGCACAGCGAAATTTAAAAGAATCTTATAACTCGATTGCAACGCTATGCAGACACAGCAGCTTTTTTTTATTTACTGATAATATTTTTCTTCTTGGATTCTGTAGATAACTAATTAACTTGCTAACTCAGTTGGAGTTGATAGAAAAATATTTCGTAAGTCAATAACTTGATAACCTAATATCAAGATGCCTTACAAGATGCCTTTAAAAAATCACCTTAAATAAAAACGAAAAAGAAATGTGGAATGAACTCCCTGCCGTAGTTTTTCGGGTTTTTCCAAGCGACTTTTATAGTATGGGGTACTTCAAGAAGGAGCCCATACTATAATATATCATCACGCTAGTATTAGAAGGTTCTTACGGGGTCGGCAGCGCGAGTGTGATGCCCCTGGTGTTGCATACGTCCATAGGCCACGGTAACCACTTTCCATCAGCTGGGCCGTGTGCTTGTCTGCCACTTAAGTCGTATGCAAAATAGAAGTATTCATTAAATAATGGTCTGCATTATATTCCTTAGAATTGACCGAGGATTTCTGAAAAGAATGATTGTTAATTAATTTTAAATGGATGGTGTAAGTTTACGGTACAAACTGTTCATCATTAAATCTGGAAATATAATCCGTTCATTAATTGAAGCGTAATGGATAACCGACTACTAGACGATGCTGTACCGAAGATTGGGATCCCTTGTGATGTGCATTTTAATTTCTTATTTATAAATTATTAGGAAATAGGGACTATAAAAAGACAGCCTCCGTGGCGTAGCGGTAGTGAACGCGACCGCTACGCAGGAGGCGTGGGTTCGATCCCCGCTCAGTGCAAATATTTGTGTTCATGAAATATGGGTATTTGCATTGGTCTGGTCGTGCCTCGGAGAGCACGTTAAGCCGTCGGTCCCGGTTGCCATAAGAACATCTATGGCAGTCGTTACGGGTAGTTGGAGCCCTCAAAAATCCAAAAACAACAGTCTAACTGCAAAGCTTCGATATCGCCTAATGTTACCATTGGGATGTGGAGGTCAGATGGCAATCGCTTCACAGAAAATATCGAGGTCTAGCCAAATCCGTAGTTAAGACTGGCAAAAGCGGACCCCAGACTCCGAGCTGAAAGCTTCGGATGCGACTGGGAATTAACGCTAAGAGGAAGAAGGGACTATAAAAATGATATTACTAGCATCCAGTTTCTTCCAGGAATACCTTCAAAAAATAAAATAAAGGCGTTTGGGTAAAATGGCGTCGTTTTCGAATTTGTCGAATTGAGCGGCCATAAATAAAAATCATATATTATAAAAGTACACTAAAAAGTGATAAAAAGTTACTACGGACAAACTTCTATATACCATTATCGATACGTAGATCTATATTTAGTTACACAGCCTCTATGGCGTAGCGGTAGTGAACGCGGCTGCTACGCAGGAGGCGTGGGTTCGATCCCCGCTCTGTGTAAATATTTAGTATGCATGAATATGAATATTTGCATTGGTCAGGGTGTTTTCCATGTATAAAATGAATGTATTTACAAAACATGTATCTAATTATGTTTTTCCGCATTCTAGAACCCATAACACAAGCTAGTTAAGCTATGATTAATTTGGGTCTAGATAGCGCTGTGTAGAATGTCCTACAATGTAATATACAGGGTGGAATGTTTCCACCGTAGTTAGATGGAAATTACTCTTAATACTAGAGATAGCAAATTCCAACCAAAGGAATCATTCCCTTATTTTTAGAAAGAAACAAAACTGCATTCAAAGATATCTGAAAATAGCAATTACAATGTAAATGAAACACGCTATGGATGGACAATGAATGAATGAATTTTTCAAACACAATTACAACTGCAAGATCATAGAGGTGCCATGTAGCTGTTTACATTTTGTTATACATTGGTTATTCAACACAATGCCATTTACTTAGTCTTATTGTGAATGTAAACCATTAGAATATTGAAGGGTGCATGTCATGCCTTATTTCGAAAGTAAAGAAAACTCCATGATTTTCTACTCGTCCCTCTATAGGGGTAGTTTTTTTTGACAGCCTTTATGGGATGCATTCGACTTTTACACAGAGAGCGCAGGTTGTATTTTTTGGTAAGAGCCTTTTATCCTTATACCAACTCATTGTACTGTCCGTCCAGTTTCATATCTTTCATTTTCACTACCCTATAGTCGTTAAAACGGGCCTATTTAAATCCAATAAAGGTTTATTCACACATCGCCGGGCACAGACTCTGGCAAGAGCCGATACAGTTCAACGGGCCTTTTTAATCACTACATTGCTTTCGTTATTGTCACAAAGTTATTTAATATATAAAGTGTGCTTTTAAACCCGTATTCCAGGACTACGCTTTGTTGTGAATCGACTTTCACAATGGCATTATAAACTGTTATCTAGAAAAGAATAATATCTATAAATATATATAAATAATCGAGATTCAGGACTGAGTATTGTCTTTTACGCGAATATTGCTCATTGAAATAAAATTCATTTTCACGGATTTTATAGTGACCTATTTTTTGTAGGTACTCTAGATCATACATTACCCCGCGTTTACATCCTGCCGCTCGCATTGCTCATCGTGTTGCCAGAAATATTCGCGCGATTAATGCCCTAGCATTCACACACTCCCATCATCGCGTTGGTCCGCATTACAGTATTCGCCCTGCAACGGAGACGGACGTAAACGTATGGAGGACAACGCTGTAGCAGTGTACGCAATAAGCTTTTACAGCATAGCGAATTAATTAAATAGATTATTAATAAAAACTATCACTTTCAACTACTATACACTTTCCGTAGATCGATATAAATATTTTTAAAAGTAAATATTCGAGGAGCAATAACGAAAGTCGTGTTTTATTTAGCTTAGCGCCATCTAGCGGTCTCGTATAGTTCATCGCGCTAGTATTTGCGCAACATACGCGTGAGTACTCGCGGCATGACGAATATACCATTCACACCACGTCTCTGCCCACTTCTCTCGCCACTTCCCTCGCTCTGCCGCGAGTATGTAAACGTAGCATTAAATTTATTTAATGAAGTTCATTTGCTTTGCAACTACACTTTCATCATCCTCATGTAGACGCATTTTCCTGATTGGATCCGTGGCCAAGATGACCTCGGAGTTCAGGGTCCGCCTTCTGGCTCTTCTTTCTCGGCCCAATTTCCGGCTTTGCAACTGCACTTCAGTTTTACTTAATTGTTTTCTATACTTGATGAATTCCGCTTTGTATTGGTTCATGATCTTGGTATATAAACGAAATATGTAGGAAGGGACATGGATGTTTTCTTATAAATGCAGAAAGTTCGTAAATATGCCACAATACCCCGAAGTCGGAGATACTCAGATGGGAAAGAATTTTCGCAATTTAGTGGTTCCCAGGTATTTTACCTTTTAGAAGAGAGTTATTTGCTTATATTATTGAAATAACTTAATAGTTATATACTCGTAGCTTATATACGTCACATATAGGCATAAATGGGGTAGCTTTTGTTCATCATCATCATCTTCATGGAGACGTACTTTCCTGATAGCATCTGAGGCCAAGATGACCTCGGAGGCTTAATAGGTATAAGTCACCTATTGCAACAGATGGGTTGGGTTTTGTATTATTCTACAAAACTAAGTATGTAATCAATCAATTAGCTTATTACTGTCCGCTGTTGGACATAGGCCTCTCCCTGGAAAACTAATTGCTTATAATAGTTAGGCATATGTTTACGTCAGTAGCGCTGGGTAGGATTTAAAAGGTTGACCAAAACTATTATCAGTACTTTCGTTCTGACAGACTAATGTGCGGGTATGTGTTAGTATTTGACGTGGGTATAGAGAGGTTAAAAATATACTAGATCTGCATAATTTGGTACTAGAGTACTTCGCGTGACACACGACATTATCCACGCCTCGACCTTAGATAAGGTTATAACTCCAAGGGTGTGTTTGCTCGCGTTATGTAAATTCATGACGAAAATATTGCATCTGTCATTATTCAAAGAACACGCAGGTTGTTTCTATCATTCTTAATATTTTGGAAGGTATTCGAGTATGAAGGTTGAGATACACTTTTCTGAGTTCCACTTTAGTTACACCCTTTCATTAATATCAACGCTAAGTAGCAAAACGCTACGGTCGTGCTTGCCTTTCCAAAATCTTCCCCTTTCTTCTACTATATTTCTTTTAGTGATCTGAAGGTGCGTCGCTACTTACAGAGGAAGATTTTGCAGACAACTCTAAACGAAAAATAAAAAAAAAAAACAACCCAGTGAATATAATAATATCTTTTCAAGACAAATTAAATAGAGCCATCAAGATTCAAGCCAAACATAGCTTGGATTTGCTTAATTTGGATTCTAGATCGTAGATTAAACACAAAAAAAAAACCCGAGGAATGCAAATAAACATTATACGTATGCATAAAAATATAAACTGAGTGGGAACTGAATGCTCTAAAATCACATAACAGTAATCAAATCTTCGAAAAAAATTATTTTCAACTTCTAGCTATTATTATTTTCTCAATACCTCTTGATACAGGTATTCTAACAGTAAGGCGCGGCGCAAACATCGGGGCGGGCCGGTCTTTTTGACCGCGAAGTAATAAAGACCGCGTGTGCCCGTCGATGCCCGCGACTGTCCTCGCCGCGAACACAAAGCGCCACGGACATGCCGCGCCACGCCGCGCCGGCGGCGGCGCGGTCTTTTTCCCTTCATGTGCGTTGGTAGTAAAGGTTTCTCTTTGCGCTATCGTTCGCGGCGAAATTGACCGGCCCTGCCCTAACCGGTTGCGCCGCGCCTACTTGACACTATATGACAATAGTCCTTTACTGTACCAATTTGTTCCCTCACATACTTGTAATACCTACAATTTCAAGTAACATTATCCGATATATCATCACAAATGCAGTGTGAACATGTTTTAAACTCGTTTTCCAAGCCGTCAAAGTTCACGTGCGAACCTTTGTCAGCACACGGCCATAAAATAAAAGTTTGACAATATATTCTCGTCACGAGAAGTTCAGACACCTCAAGATATTCCCTTGTCGTGCAAGTGACAGTACCTAGTGGTATAATTATAATAAAGCTCAGAAATATTACCCCTCAGACCGAGATTGGCTTCATTCCAAGATTACATCAGAGTAAAAAATTATGGGGCTTATGCCGCGAAGTAATTTGAGTCTGATGTATCTACTTTTATTATGGGTCTTGTTGTCGAAGGCTGTGTTTGATGTGTTTGTTTTATTGTTGACTGTTGTCCGCTACTGGTGTTTTTTTTAGAAATGTCATCTTTGTGAAAGTCTCTTTGGGAAGCGTGCTTAATAAATAATGATTTTAGTACCACAAGGATGTACAAGGTGCTATCAACTCCTTGATGGTCCAAATCAACCTTACCACCGAACACTCTGAGGGCTTTCCCCACGGATACCTCCCCCGCCGCAGCCGGAGGAGGAGGTTATGTCGGACTCGAACCGACTAAAACGGACGCCGACTGTGGGCCGTCGGTTGCCGGAGGTGAGATTGTCGTAGCCATATCCCTCGCACCCCGGCTGACCCAGGGCCATATCTCTCGATCTGGCCCTCTTCCGGTGTGGGGATCAAAGAGTCCCCAACTCGCCCCCAGGTATGGAAGGCACGCAATGCGCGCCGCCGCCGCGGCCTGCTTCTGCTAGGGTGACAGGCGGCTCCACCCGTCACCCCCAGGCCCGCGCTCATGGGTGACGGAGGTCATTCTGCGACCTCCGACGTCCGAGTTGCCGCCGTTCGTCGCGTGCCGCGCGGTTAGCGATTCTCCTCCGGTCCTCGCGGGCCGCAAGGTCTGCGATTGTCCTTCACTCCCGCTCCGCCGCCTCCTTCACGAGCATTATTTCGGCAGTCGCTCTCGTGAAGATTAACAAGCAAATCAAATACTACAATAAGCGAGTACCGTGCTCCAAAGTGTAAACTTTGGATGTAACCAGGAAATCACTAGGAGGATGATAATCATCAGAAACTAGCTAATTTTCTAAATTTATCTCGTCTAACCTACTTCATAAGGTAAAAAGCTGCTATACACATCCCAAAAATGGTCATTGTTCTTTTAAATTACATAAAATTTTGAAGCAATTAGTATGGCTAACTATTCAAATCAATTCCAAACTAAACCAAACGAAAACCAAAATTCAAGATGGTTGTTTAAGAAACTTTCGAATGCTCAAGACGTGCTGTAAGGGATTTCTCGCGGGTTCAAATCCCATCTTGAGCATTAACTTTTTTCAAATCTAAATGGAACATATTTTTATTAATAATGAATTTCCCAATCAACATACAGAATTACACTAAAATCCATACCCACATCACGTCGAAAAACAGGGCCAAAACTATAAGTCACCCACTAATCCTGATTACACACACATATAATACTCTGATGATCCCAGAGGCCATTGCGTTAATGTAAGGGATGATTCCTCTATTTAATACCAGAAATAACGTTTTAATATTTAAACTGTTCACATCAGAGGGAGGCTTTATTACGGAGGAGCATTAGTCTCCGTCGTAATCAATGTCTGTCTTATGGGACTGTTTAATAAATTCATGTTTACATAGATAATCTTTACGCTTGAAAAAGGATTTAGAGGATACTAGTCATTACCTGTGTAGTATTTATCCTGTGGCCGTGACTCATAGGAATGGGATGAAATGTACCTTATTTGCTCATCATCATCTTTATGGAGATGCATTTTTTGACTGCATCCATGGCCAAGATGACCTTGTAGCTCAGGGTCCGCCATACGGGCGTCCATGGTAGTGAGTTGCACGCATGGCACCCTCCACGATGTCAAGCTAGGACTTCTTGGGCCTACCCCTTCTACCTGGAGAGGGCGCCACTGCCAGGCATTTGCTACCCACATAGCCTGGCGGTTGCCGCGAGACGTGGCCGCACCAGCGAAGGCGAATTTTATCTGCGATGTCGCGGACATGAAGGCTGCCGCAGATGTGAGAGTTCCTCACGCGATCTTTACGCGTGACGCTGTACATACACTGAGCGGCTTATTTGCTATTCCAGATTAAAAACTACTGCTGTGCTGATGGATTGATTCTGGTCTTGTGCACACCGCTAATGAGGAATCTTTCTTTTAATTAAATCTATACCCCAATTTAGCTCTTATTTTTACATAGTGTTATTTTTGTGTAAAATTTTCATGAATCTATCTTAATTTATGAAGATGAGGTCCTTAGTTTCACCTTCACCCCCACGTTGAAATTATTTTAGTACAGTATCTACGAATCATGTCTCACAAATAAACACAAAATGATAAATTCTGATATTCTTACGCATTCATGATATTTTACATGAAAATATTTTGGGGAAGCAAACAAAGTAGAGGCTAAATTTTAACCACCACAAAAGCTATAAAATCCAGACGCAGACTTTGTTTTCGTACTAAAAGCAAAAATATGATTTCATCTAGACATTACGAAAAGCCTTATGTTGCGGTACAGATATAACCAGAAATATAGATAGATCTAACAACGATCTCATTACCATAGGCAGATTTACAAATTGGAGTTACAATAATATCAAGTTCAGTTCGTTATGCTGCGATAGAGTATTAAATTTGGTTTTCCATAAAATGGCTGTAACTTATTTATATTGTTCACATTTATACTATAAGTATGGAAGTATGGATTAATTAGTATTTTCTGAGGAGAAATTTCTGTCTGAGTCATCATCATAACTAAGACTCGGTTACCTATCTTAATCCCGAATTTTAATATTCCGAATATCATAATCCCGAAGACGTTTGGGCATTTTTTCATAATCCCGTTTTTTCAAATTCCGAAGTTTTATTTGCCATATAATCGCAACTCCGAATTTCATTTGCCCAATTATCCATTTGTACGACGTTTTATAATCCAGACGAACGAGTTCCAGACACACGAAATCTAAATGCACAAAATCCAGTAATCCATATGCATGAATGCCCAAATTTTAAAACACAATTTTTTGAAATGCATTTAATTGATAACCAGACAAACAATATCCAGATTTTTAAAACCAGCTAGCATCAGGCATGCAGCATGCAGCAAGCATCAGGAATTTAGCATGCAGCAAGCATCAGGCATGCAACATGCAGCAAGCATCAAGCATTTAGCATGCAGCAAGCATCAGGCATTTACCATGCAGCAAGCATCAGGCATTTACCATGTAGCAAGCATCAGGCATGCAGCATGCATGCAGCAAGTATCATGCAGCAAGCATCATGCAGCAAGTATCAGGCATGCAGCATGCAGCAAGCATCGTTTCTGTCACAGCTCCGGCGCTGCGGGGCTCCAGCGGCCCCACACGAGCTTATCGTCGCAGATGGTTGTAACGCCCACCACCGCAGCTTCGGCTTGCTGGCCGGCTGCGCCGGCCAGCCTCAGCCGCGGCGGCGGCCATTGTAACCACCTGCTCCTCAGCTCGTGGCCCGCCTCGCCCCTCCGCGCCTACGCGGGCTTAAATAACACTCTAGGGGTAGGGCAAACAAGACTACGTGAAGTCGGATTTGCGGCAATTCATTTCTTTCACTAATTTTTTTGTGACAATTTTTGACTTTTCAAACCAATAATTTAAGGGTTAAACTGTTAATTTTTCCGTATAAAATTCCGTACAGGGATAAATAAAAAATGAAAAAAAAAACCTAACCTATCCGAATCGGATTGCACTGAGTCGGGGTGTTAACGATAATTTTAATAATTTCGACATTGAAATTTCTAAATTAATGTACCTTAATTTTTAAATTACTTACTGTACCTAATAAATGAAACATATAAATTTACTGAATTTTATTATACTTGTACATAGTTTAGCTGGAATACGATTGTATGGGAACCAAATAAAACGATTATGAAAATTTGGTAAATGGTACGATGGGAAACAAAAAAAAATATTTTGAGAATCTGGTATAACTATATTTGGATTATGACAATATGGGAAACAAAAAAAAGCTATTTGAAAATTTGGTTTTAGTGCACCTGGTAATTGATTTATCTGGGAAATGAAAAACGTAATTATAGAAAGTTGTCATTCATTACATCTGTCTTTTAAAAGATGTACCAACCGTTTTCGGGGTTTTAAGATTCGGGTAACAGAAATTCGATATTTCAATAGGTTACCCTAAGACTCTCATTACTAACAGAATTCTTGAACATTATTTCAATTAATCATCGACTCTTGCTTCATTTTGTATGTGTTTGTATGTAGGAAGATGGTGGCCAATAGTGCTATTCAATAATATTCAAATTCAATATCGGGTCTCACTAACGGCCGTTTTCAATAATCTATCTACTGCCAGTTTTGACATTAGAAAGGATAAAAACGCCATCAATCTCTATGGTAACGCAATGAACAGTAGCAAAATAACAATAGGATTTGACAAAAGAACTATATTTACCTTTAACTGTACGTATGTTATTGGGAACGGCCGTTAGACGAGAATTCTCAGTTATATATGTACATGGTACTTGTATTTGGCGCTCATCGTTATCTCTATTGCCTAATCGGCAAAGGCATTGATGTCCTATGCTTGTTCCTTTGTTTATAGTCTGTTTGGTACTCATACACGTAACGTCGCATACCGTACTTCGTTTAAAGACTTTTATCATTAAAAACGAAATTTCATTTCCAATCACCTGAATATCCCGGAGTACGATAACATAACAATGATTTTTAGAAAGACCCAAGTTCTTCCAACTTTAAGAATCGACTGCAACATGATATGTATTCAAATCATGTTTACTTAAACCATCGAGTACTAATGAACGGCCGCTGTAGCTACAGTAAATATTTAAATACGTGACAGATAAATTATCTTGTTTGTATGTAGCATCCGGCTCATTAACGCCATTGCCATTTAGTGTAGTGCCTGTTGCTATTAATTGTCGACAGGCGTTGGGTTCACTGCAATCATCATAACGAGGCCTGGTTGGTTTGTAGTGAGATAATTAATCTGTTTTGGTACATAATGTAGCTGTTTAATGATTTTTTTGACGTAAATGAAATTTTGAAAGTTCTAGCGCACGCTCCAATACTAACGAAAGACGTAGCAATTCAATCAATTTCAATCAAATAGTCTATCGCAGTCCTCTGCTGGGAATAGGCCTCTCCCAATGTTAGAAGACTTCAGCCTACTGTTTCCACGCTGGTCAGACGGATTGATACAGGGTTTTATTTTGAGTTTTCCTTCTCTCGCAGTGACATCGTCTGCGTATTTTTCCGTTTGTCGCCTCTTATGACCCTTAAGATACTTGTATTCTTTTTCCGTCACCTTGTAGAAATCATGAAGTCTCTTGTGCTTTTTTCGGTAAGGTTCGAACTGAATAGAGATGTAAATTTTTCGACAATTTATTATCCGATTGCATGATAAATGTGTTCCATGGAACCAACTGACGGAACTTTGATCCGCAAATGTGGATGTTTTATGGTAGACCTACTTTCCCGAGATGAAAAGTTCTATAGAACTTACTGTTTTGACGTTTAATAAAGAGAAACTGATTGGACTTGACTGTCAACTGCCCTATTGAAACATCGAACCGTGTTTCGTTTGTGCATCATTAGTAGGTTCGGTTTCTGAGTGTATTTTGTATTCACTCTGACTTCTTAATCATGGCAGGAAAACTCATCAAGCTTTTGGCTTAGGCCTCAAGATCTAGGCGTTTTGTTTGAAAAAGATTGTAGGGCTGTTAGTTTTGATAAATATTCATTAATATTAAACGAAGAACCCACGATAACAAACAATGATTTGTAGTTTTTCTTTTTACTTTTTAACTCTGTTTAGGTTGAAAAAAAAAGGAAAAAAACATTGAACTTATTACGAAATGGTTATAAGACACTAAGTACAATCAGGAAGTTTTACATTGAGTAAAACTTAAGCCTGTATTCCAAAACGATACTCAGTCCTGAATTTCGATTTATGATCTGAGGATGGATTGTATTCTAGATAACAGTTCTAATGTCTTTGTGAAAGTCGATTTACAACAGAACTGAGCGTTGTTATAGAATACGGGCCTTGACAACAATGATAAATATTCAGCGAAGTGAATAGCCGAGTTCTCACTTTTATGCTCGAGTTACGAATTAAATGCCTTTATTGTAACTTTTATTTACTATGATCCCGTTCTCACGACTCACAGGAACCTATTTACGGGATGAAAAGTAACCTATCTCCATTCTCAATCATACTATAATTTGTGAGCGGAATTTTAACCAAATTCATTCAGAATTTCGTGAAAAGTAACATTAGGTGTATAGTGCCCATTCAGATCTTTGGCAACAGCTGATACACGGACTCTCAAAATTGAGTTAAATGGCAGTTGCTTCCGAAAAAAGATGATATTTGTATCATCTTTTACGGGAGTGACTGAGAATAGTAGATCTCGGGCTCCAAAGTTACTTTTGAATGCAAGTGAGATCGGCAGGAGGGAGTGGTAAGATCATTTCCGCATTTAGTAGCTTTTTTACCCGACTGTCAAGAAGGGTTATGTGTTTCTTGCGTATCTTGTATGTATAGGTGAAAATTAGCAGGCGGTCTGCTATCAAATTTGTTTCGATCTTTTCAGCCTCAGTCGGGATTTTTATTTTGAATCATTATTATAAACAGTTTTATAAATAAATTATTTCAAATCAATTTTTATTTATTAGGACGTTTAAGGCATAAAACAACCTACGACAGTGCCATAACAATCAGTTGAATAGCAGCGTAGTAACTGCTTCTTGTAGAACTACATTAAGAACAAACAAACAAAGAAACATGAATATATTTTTGATCTGGTGACATTCCCAGGACTAATATATCTCCCCTGGCTGGCAACACAGTCCGTTACTTCTAAAATATTTATTCTGTTTTCAAAAAGTCATATTTCATAAAGTCAGATGTGAATTGGAAATAAAGCTCTTTTTAAGAGCCATAAGTTAGAGGGTTGACGTTCACACAAACCGTATGAAGAGGTACTTAGTTCGTTTTAGGGTTGCTTTATTTACGTAGCAGAGAAGTGATTATATCGGCAATAGAGTAAAAGTTTTTTTTTTTTTAGATCACTTAGGTGGTAGCTATATCGCTTATGTAGGTATGCTAGCTAATTTAGTGGAGTCAGTAAATTAAAAAAATGACAAGAGGCAAGGTGAAAGTTGCCTATCGAATAAATTAATATTAGTTATTAAATAAACTGCAAATAATCATCAGTAGCATCTTCATAGTGATTTCCCAGTTGCGTTCGCGCTTAACCAGAGGATCACTTATTTTCGATTGGACATCGATAAGAGGCCTGCTTTCTAATCATCAGTAATTATAATGATTTAGTTTACACAAACAACATACGATAACACCTGATTGCCACATGAATAAACAAGCCCAGACACCAACATATTTACCCGTTCAATGCAAATATAATGGAAGCACCCGTTCGTGTATTATTTGTATTGTGTGATCCAACATGGCGGCTGGTGAGCGGCATATTGAATATAAATGTGCAGATTTTGTGCACACTTACTTCACTTTGAGATGCAGAAATAAATTTTAATGTTCGTATGTTTTTAGGGTTCCGTACCTCAAAAGGAAAAAAAACAATATGGGAATGGGAATTTGTGGACAGATCTAGTGGAAGTTTATACCAAATACTCAAGTCTGCAACCTCTTATTGCTGTAAAAAATCCAAACTTCTGGGTCAACGCAATGCAAGCAACATATTGCCGTATAAGTAACAACGATTGTATCACGTCTAATACACTGTTCATTATTCTTCGAGCCTTTCCCGAACTCAGTTGGGTCGAGTTATTAGCCTAACTGTGATGGGGCTGAATTCCAATATTTTCCGTGAAGCAACTACCATCTGATCTGATCTCCACAACCAGACACACAACAAAAAAGGTCTACAAGTTCCAAGACCGTCCGCATACAATAACTACAGACGCACGCAGCAGATTACTTGTTAAATTCCGATACGATTAAAGGGGACCATTGAGAAGCCGCAATGAATTACGCGTATCTACGGCACGCGTCTTCGGAATTATACTTACCTTTATATACTGTTGTCTCAACAAAAGATTATCACATAATGTTTTATGTAAAACATTCACTTTAGTGAGTTTGAGAGGGCACAATGTCAACTTACTCAGTGACAGGACGTTTTCCTGAGACGACCAATTTTTACGCGCATAGCAACTCGAATGGAGGGACTTCTGTCATTTATAAAAAGATTTGAGTAAGCATCAAAGGAAATTCTTCTTCCGAACATAATCGTGTCACTAAAGCTGTGAGAGTAGTGTAACCATGAATGTGAAGTTAGGTATGTGGGAATACTGCAGAATGCTTTAAAAATTTAACAAAAAGCTAGCAAAAGAAATTCTGTCTTGAAATTACTTTTAACAAAGGAATTTTCTTGACGTACTTGTTCTGTCTTGGAATATTTAGAATTTTTGTTATAATATGGGGCTGTTTGTTGACGAGCAACAGATTTTAATTAAATGTTTGTTTTTAAACAAATGTTTTTGGTTTTTTTTATACTACTTAGGTCGCAGACAAGCACACGGCCCTCCTGATGGATTTGCGCAAAGATAAAGTCGTCGCTTAAATGTATGAGAACTCGTGAAAAAAATATTTACAAAACTGAAGAATTGGATTTGGATTGGGATTGAATCAACTATATCGCGGACTTTTCTATCAACCAAAGGTCTTTGTGATGAATGCCATACAAGCTTATTATCTTACTTTCATCTTTAAGTTTTGTGTCTCATTTATTCTAATCGAATATTATTTATTGAATTCAAATTGTTTCACGTTTTGTATGTACTAGAATTCTGGTTTATAGAGAGAAAAAAACTATTTTTCACTTCGACTTCCTAGGTCGAATAATCAAAATTAAGAAGTTAAATCTTAAAATCAATTCAAACTCAATTCTGTCGCCGCGGGTAGAAATGTATTTTACAAATTTCCTCAATTTGTCCTTCCGATATCAGACTATTTGGCTACCGTATAAGGGGAAGGGCGATCATATTTTAGGGCATTCTTTTGATGTCTATTCCCATTTCTTAAAGGAAGTAAAGTGAAATAAAATGTAAGCAAACGATAATTCGTTTATTTGCTTATGAAATGCGATGCGATATGTGTTCTATATTCACCTTTCTCGTATATGAATAAAAGTATATCCCTCTGTGATTCAAATGCGAGGAGAGGTAATTGGTAGAGCTTTGCAAATACTTTGTTCTAATGTGTATTTATATTTCACTCATTTCTTTATAATTTTTTATTTGGGAGCTTTTTCTTGGGTTCACAGAAATTTTACAAAGATTACAACATGATTTACATCAATTTTTCCTTGACAAGAATTTGGTTTTAGAATACAAATTTGAAAGAAAAAATGCTTTCCAAAATCGAAGCAAGCAGATCAAAACCTCTCATTCCTCTTCCCGATATTATGCTAAATCAAAATTACTGTACTTGCAAATTTTCTATACTTATCGGCGATGATGACCCTCGTCACACCATAACAAGTATGTTTTATGGCAGGCAGGAACGTGACTTCTATAAGGAAATTAGAATACATAAATAATAGTTTTATAAGTTTTTTTTTCAAGAATATTAGCAACCGAAATTACTGATATTCCCGTTAACCCCTCCAGCTAAACTAAATTTGCTTGTGTTAGGAGTGGGTTCACGTCGGTAGTATAATGGCCAGGATTCGAACCCGGGACCTCTTGATCGTAAGGCCGACTCCTTAACCACTAAGCTACCGACGCTTCAAGTTCAAGTTAGGAAATCACGTCCTCTGTCATAATAAGAGTAGTGCAAGTCAGCGAGAATATAGGACGTGACCACAAGCACCGCTCCCACTCCACAAATAGTGGAAACTTTAATAAATAAGAAATGTTGTTTAGTATGTAAGACATTGCTACATTGACTCGAAATAAATACCAGTACATCCAGACTTTGGTAGCTTACTTTACCTTCACAATATTTCGCAATATTTTTATTGTATACGCAGTACGGATGCGGAAGGCGGAAGATTGGCAGACACGCACATTGGGAGAGGCCTAAGTCTAGCAGTGGACTCTAATAACCTAATTGATGATGATGATGATGATGCAGTACAACCTGTAATATATCTTGGGTCACTTTTGAGGAAAGTGCGGGGTGCGACGGCAGTGTAGGTAATCCACCAAGCATAGCATATTATATTCAAACCAATCCACGCACGCCAAGGTCACGTTTCTTTCACGACTCGGGGTCATCATTAGTGCCGCTAACTTTACATATTTTGGCAACATACGAATCAACCCTTAAGTGTAGTTCAACTATTACTTCGACCCTACTCCTATTTCTTAAGCAGAGATGAGATTGTTAAGAGGGATGTGTGGTGTGACAAGAATGGTTAAAATAAGATTAGGATAAGTCAAAAAGTGAGGTCACTGACATAACAGCTGTTGTTAAACTTATATTTACCAGATATATATTTTGAAGTTTGAAAAAGAAAAATATAGCTAAATAAAGAAGTGGTTATAACGATAGAAATTATGTATGAAAAGGCCCCGATATAGGTTTTAAAACCTAAACATACTAACACCCGTATTCACAAACAACACTGTGAGGTCTCATAGTGTGCTCGAGCGCATAGGGCTGGTAAAATTAATTCACAAACATCACGGAGCAGTATCTAACGCAGTGCGTTCCCTCAACGAAGTATTACTTATGTGTTGTCTATGAATAAAAAGGCTTGCCAAAACGAACGCACTGAGAATTTGTCGTTCTTTGCACAGTTTTTGTAGTACGCATAGCGAAGTATTGTTTATAACGGGTGTAAGTGTTTACACTGCGTCAAATCAACTAAATAAAAGTCGATTTACGTGTATTGGTTTATTTTTAACGAGGGTGAAAAACTACACCTATAGACTAATCTGCACCACCGTCACTTATTCACATTATATTACTTACTTCATTTTCAGCTACGCATATAAAATTCATAACATCTCCCTCTGGTTTCCTATGGACGACCACTTCCGTCATTAATATCGTGAAATTTAAAAGGCCCGCTCCATTGACTAAGTCAATTCAAACATCTCTTCGGGTCCCAACGCAAAATATATTCAATATTTTTCCTTTATTCTCGAAATCAACATGAAAATTCTTACAATGAGTTTCCTAAAACAACATTTGAGATTCTGAATAATTTCTGTAAGCGAAAGGAAATATTAATTTTATCGGGCGCAAAGGAATATCAGCAAAGAGGCTTATGAAGCAAAAAATATGTCCTCTCAAGTTTTCAATCTTCTCATCGGGAATAGCTAAGTTCGTAGTAAAATATGATTTGGAGACGGTTTATTTAAAACTTTAGGTAGAGTTTTTTTTATTTTTTTTTATATAGGACACGTCAATTTGAGTTCACCTCGCCTGATGTTAAGCTGAAGGCAAAGTTTCAGAAAAGAAGGTCACCATTATAGATACGTACCATGTTACAATGGTGGCACTCAGCTGGACGGCCTCATCAGATGCTTTTTCACGCCCCGCATAAAGGACCCGGGACTGTACCGAGCGAGTAAAAATGCGTGCAGTGGCAATTTTTCTTGGTTAATTGATTTCCTTTTGGCCGTTTTAGTTTATGGTAGAATAGGGCCATCTCTTCCAATGTATAAGGCGACTAATGGATATCCCGCCATGCAGCCCGTGCCGTCGAGTGCCCGCTTGATGGCAAATGGATTGACCTTATTACGGGGGGCCTACCCCTTTATGGGTTTACAAGATTAAATGGACTTCTTACCTTTAATTGGAAAATATTGGTCAGTCTAGACTATAGAGAGAGCCAACGTAAACAATAAAGGTTTTTCTATAAAGGAGAGATATTAATACCTACCTACTGTTTATTTTTGTACTTGAAGATCCTGAACAATCAAATCTCGGAACTCAGGATCACGATCAAATGGATAACGCTTACGTTGCGAAAGCTGTTAAGCTCCTTATATGTGAGCTTTTTGTTTAATGGCTAAAAATTGTACACACACCTACATATATTGGAACACACTGGATGCGTAAGGCGGTGAGTCAGTAGCAATGGCGCACATTGGGACAAAATTGGTTGATTTATACATATATTCACGCCTGTAAATAAACGAAGGGGTAGGCAAGAGGCGTATTGACATTAATAATACGTCATCTGTGATTTTCATCCCACGTACAGAGGGCGAGCCTATAACCGCCAAGCGGGCACTTAGTCATGAACTATATGTTTACTGTCGGATGGAGAACAGCCCTGTATAGTCGCCTTCAACGACGCCCACGTGCTGCAACCTGGATCGCGTTCCCAGAGGCGTTCAAGGTCATCATTCTCCGAATATTACCCAACTCAGTTGGGGTCGGTTTTCCAGTCTAACTGTGATGCGGCTGAACGGCATTTTCCATGAAGCGACTGCCATCTGACCACCTCGACCAATCGGTGATATCCAAGATCTGTAGTTATACTAGTCGGACTTTTGAAGATTCCACCTACTCATAATAATAAAATTGTTATAGATGTTCGTATGACCGACGACGGCTTAACGAGCTCTCCGATGCACAGGAATACCCATGCATCTATGCATCTATGCACAGGACATATTCGTGCATATATTCTTTAGACATCTTAATACTGCTTGACAATGCTTCTTTAAAAAGAAAACTTGCACATCTATCAAGATAATAAGCAGAGCATTTACACATTATTGTATACGAAACCAACTTTATGTAGGTACCTGTTTTATGCGAATAAACTGATTTGATTGGATTTGATACAAAATATTGGCACTAAAATCGAACCCGCGCCCCCTACATATCAGTCGCGTTCACTACTAGCGTCCACAGTATTGAATAATATTTTTGCAGGCATACAAGCACAATACAGGCTGTCCTCACCAAGTTTGTGATTAATAGCCATGTCCAACGCACAAAGCCATTATCAGGCGTTAGTTAATCGAAAGCTTTTATCGGTATCGAGTATTGTACGGTAAGGCTTTTTCTTGCTAGCTCCTAAGTAAAGGAGTGACAAAATGAGATTTATATAACAAAGTGAATTGTGTCTTAAGTGCTTGCTACTTTTGTAGTTTAGGTACAGTCGACAAAGAAGATTTATAGTTGCATCTTTATTTACAACTTTATATGAAAAAGTGCAACGATCATTGTAAAATTATTCTTGTGTTGAATAGCCCATTTATCGAGGAAGCTTTAAGCTAAATAGTATCACGCTACAACCCAAGGGAGCCGAGCAGTAATCATAAATGTCCACAAATCCGGCAGATTCCCTTTTAAATTTTGTACATATTGTAAGGGAATCTGCCGGATTTGTTGACATTTATAATTACTGTTCCGCTCGCTTCCTCGATAAACGGGCTATTCAATACAACGAACTAGTAGTTCCTGAGATTAGTGCGTTCAAGCAAACAAACAAACTCTTTAGCTTTATAATATTAAGTATAGATAACTAAACTATTATTTGAAAAGAATAATAAAATTATATTTATATGGGCAATTTAAATAAAATAAAATAAAATTTACAGTACTAAAAAAAATTAATTATAACTAAAAACTAATAAATTAGGTATACTATTCTTATGTTTCTTCTTTTCACTAAGTATCTTTCCATTTTCTCAGTCGCTCATAGAAACTATAATAAGTTACACATTGATGGTAGTCCAGTAGTATAATACTTAAGCATAGTCATTGATTTTAAACAATAAATCGTAAGATATTTGAAGGGTTAATACCTAATAAATTCAAGGGCTTGGATATTCTCTTGTTTGACCGATTATATTATTCGTATTGCTTTAATCAAAAAGGGAAAATTTGTCGTACAAGGGCCGTAAGGGATAGGATTTATCCCATTTCCCTCTCACTCCGCACCTCATTGCCCCCCTGAGAACATCCATACTAATATTATAAATGCGAAAGTAACTCTGTCTGTCTGCTTTCACACTTAAACCACTGAACCGATTTTGATGAAATTTGGTTTAGGGGTAGTTTAGACCTTGAGAAAGGACATAGGCTATGTTTGGTCACGATAACCAACATCCATGCGGGCGAAGACGCGGGCAAAAGTTATATTTACATATCCACGTTTATCAAAATGATTTTTGAAACTATTTTGGTAGTATGGGGTTCAGGATCAAGGTCTTCGGATCCAAGTCAACCTCACCTGTAAGTTGGTACCCCTGTTGCTTGACGAATGAGGCTCTGGCACTGTCTTTCCTCTCAGAGTTGTGGGGACAGATGCCATTCACTCTCGCAAAAGTCAAAGCAAGTCAGATTAGGAGAAAATTAGGAGAGGGGACCACGGACTTAAAAGTGCAAGATTTGAATGCGACCGGACTAACGCTTGGATGATGATGATGATCGTAAGGATTAAGATGGAAGCGACCATTAATCTACGCGGTTGAGTTTTTCATTTTTTATTTATTGAATTTAACACAGTTAAGGTACATATATTATTATAGTATTTACAAATAATCCACAAAGCAGTGCCAAATCATGTGATTTTAGATTATTTTCACTTGTAGTGCAATTTGCTTTGTTTTTAATTTGCGTACAGTCGATAACGGAGATACGGTTGCACTTTTTTCCATATAAAATTGCATGTAGAGGTGCAACCGTGTTTCTTTTGTCAGTAAAAAAGACGTTTCCTTCTTTCTTACTAAGACCCAGGTTCAAACGCGCGACCGTAAATCCTCCCCTCAGCCACTTACTAGATCATTGATAGTATTGATTGATTGACCGAAAAAGTAAAATAAAACCTCTTTGGAACAAAAAATTATAATTTTGTAAATCCTACTACAGATGACCGAGTTATGTGCGTACAAACATAAAAAAATATAAACGTCCGAATTGAGAACCTCCTCCTTGTTTAGAAGTCGGTTAAAAATAGCACATAACATAAACAAATTGACCCCGATAGGCACTCAGCGAGGTTTTCCATCAAAGCTTTCAATTCTATTGAGGCTTGACATTCTCGTGAGTGTTAATTTCAGGTACAAACCAATCGGAATAAATTCGTTTTCCCGCCCAAAACTCAACAATAGCACACGTAGCGATGGTATTCGGCCAATGTAAATATTGAACGTTGAAGCGTTTAGATAACATGGACGTACGAATTTTGTAGATTTACGTAATTTTTATGTTACTTTAGTTGAAATTGAGTTTAGTAGTACATACATATAATCACGCCTTTATCTCCAGAGGGTTAGGCAGAAGTGAATTGACACCTACATTCCCCAAACAATGTAGGTATTACGTCCTACGTAATAGTACGTAGTAACTATTTAGTAATCTGTGGTAATAGGGGGTGAGCCTATTGTATTAGTTTAGTATTAACTGGCATAAATTTTAATTGACAGTTGGAGTCGGGTTCGCGTACGAATATTTCCGTGCTATTAATTGACCTAAATATTTATTTTATTCGGTTTAGTATATTTTTTGTTGTCATAGCGGCAAGAAAAATATATCATCTGTCAAAATTTCAACTGTCTAGTTATCACGGTTCACGAGATATAGAGAGACAGATGGACAGTGGAGGTTAAAAATAAATTTCCGTTTTCACCATTCGGGTAGCCCTAAAAAGTGGTAGTATTATTTGACATGGAATCATCATTGGCCACAGCATTTTGAAAGATGATTGTTGTTGCACGCATGTACGGTCACGGTCGCTCGCATCAGCGCAGGTGACTGTATAGGCCAACTAGCTTTCAAACATAACTTATGTCCTTTCTCAAGGTCTAATCTACCCCTATGCCAAATTTCAACAAAATCTGTTCAGTGGTTTAGGCGTAAAAGCGTAACAGACAGACAGGCAGAGTTACTTTCGCATTTATAATATTAGTATGGATTTGAGCGCGGCATTTCTTGCCGCATCTATGGCAGGTGTGATGCGAGTCCGTAGGAGGTGGAAGATGGCGACGGAGTCTCCTCTGTTTCAGCAACTCGCGCAAATCATCGTCGCTGTGCAACTCGGCACCTATAAGTTTTGACCGGTTTGACGCCACTCCTGTCTCACCTCGGCTCCTCCCAACCCTATCTTCATGTCAAAACTGCGCATATCACGTTTGCAGACGTCCTTAAATCTTAGCATTGGATGCCCTACAGGTCTACACCGTGACACGGAATATTATATTGCTAAATCAGTCTGTCTTCAGTCCTTTACAAATAGCCCTTTTATTTTTAATTTCACTGACTTATCATTGAGTTGTAGAAGCAACGTATTCTAATTTTATAGCTTCGTAACCTACATACTGAACAAAATAAATATTATCCGTGCTCTTCACACGGCAAACATCAATTGCCCTAAGAGGGGCTTCTTATTGAAATAGAACATTTCAATTGTATGTGTATAGAAGTGAGGGTGACGGGTCAACTTTAACCAGTCTAGAGATAGTCTAGATCAGTCTAGAGATTCGAACCGGTGGTCCATTTGCTAAGCTAGTCTTTAGTACATAATTATATATTTTAGACGTTTTGTAAGTGCCGATTTAATGGTCTATACAGAATAAATGTTTTTTGACTTTGACTTTGACTTTAACTATAATGTTTTTGTGAAAAATTTAGTTTTCCGTTCCAATCGAGCAGTCCGACCGGGGAAATATTATAACCTCGTGTTATATTTCCGGCGGTGAGTAGGGTAGCCAGAGCTCACTGGAGGGGTTTTATGTTGTCAGTGGGAAGATCAAAGGCTAGTCCTGCGTGTCTTCTGCACTGACGGCACAGAATCTTTTTGTTCTTAAAGGATCGGCAGCACGAATGGGACTCCCCTGGTGTTGCACTCGTCCATAGGCCACAGTTACCACTTTCCACCAGGGAGGCTGTAAGCTTGTCTGCGACCTTAGTGGTATACAAAAAGACTCTCCAGGAATGGACTACTTTTATGACGCATAATCTCATGGAATTCAGAACAAATGATGAACCTCATATGTTATAATCCTTGATATCTGTAGTCTGTACTGTTTGTTACAGCCATCGACGCCTACTACGACACCCACAAGAAGAGATGGGGTGGCCACTATTCTACTCCACCGGGACCATCACGGTTAAATTTAAATATAATTACTGAATTATCTTCTCTCTCCAAGTGATTTATTGTTTCCCAACTCAAATGAAGCGCAAAGAACTTTACCTTCATTACAAAAATCGTAACACAAGGCAAATGTGGAACCAAACCTTACATTCATAAAGTTATATAGTCAACAAACTTCTAACCGATTGTTCCACATTTGTCCCCTGTGGTACGCAAACATTTTAGTACGCGCTGATTGTGTCTTGCGGTCCTTTGTGAATTTGTGAATAGGTGAAAAAGGTTGACCGTTCGGGATTTGGAATAAATTTTCAAAGTTGAAAATTTTCTTTTTAAAGAACTAATTTGTTATGGGTTTTATTTCGGTCCAGTGATAATTTATGAAATTATTATTTGCGTAGGTACTTCGAATTCTATTTACTACTATTACAATAAATATAATGGATGGATGGTTGTTATTTAATCATGTCAAAACGGCTGAATAGATTTGAATGAAATTTAACTTTATTTTTTTGAAACTACTAAGATTTAAAGTAATAATTTATCCAATCGTCTTTAGAAACAACACAGATTTTCAATTCTAATAAACTTTTTGTCTTAAAGTGTGGCACAAATTCTTATCCTAAGAATTATTTCGTGTTCTACAAAAGAAATATATTCGCAAGAACAAGACTTGCGTTAAGAAATTATTCTCGTGTAAATTACTTTTCGAAAAGTTTTACACGAACACTTTTTTTCGCTTCTCTCTTGACCGTTTAAATAATAATGAATGTCATTTCTTAGTCATCACCTGAACCGATTTTGATTAATTTTTGGTACAGAGATAGATGAGACCTTAGGAAAGGACATAGACTATGTTTGGTCGCGATAACCGACATCCACGCGGGCGGAGCCGCGGGCAAAAGCTAGTACCATGTATATGGATTAGTACCACTGATGCTAAGCTGAAAGTTAAAATCTAGAATAAAGGCCATCCTGATATTGGTATCAGGGTGGCCTTTATCCAGGCCAATTGGCCGGTGATCAACTCTTAATAATGGTAATAATGGAAACTCTCATGAGCGTCTCATCGAGGTTATGTAGTGTTGGAATCACAGAAACAAACCAATTGAAAAACTGTATCCCGTCATGGACGAAAAAATACGGTTGGGTTTGCAAGAAAAGATTCAACCAATAAAAAAATACGGACTCTCTTTCCTTATCGCCAAAATATAAGGCGCTTAGGAGCTGCGGGTACTATACAAGCTGAAAATGTCGAGTAGAGAATTATTGGTTTATATTTGCTATTTGGGTAAACAGAAATTAATCGGAAAACTGGTGAAGCGATAGTTGGGTTGGCCCACAAAGGGTTCCGTGCAAGATTCCATTTTTTTCAATTTTGATATTGTATTATGGTGTTTTTGTAGCGGTAATAGTTGTACTCTGAAAAATATGATTCCGTAGCCGACCGCGTATAACAACTGCAGACGCATGCAGCACATACAGCGTACCCATTACTTGTCAAACTCCGATACGGATAAAGGGGACCATTGAGAAGCCGCAATGAATTACGTGCATGAGCTGCGTGCGTCGGCAGTTGTCGTATGCGGTCGGCTACGGAATCATACCTTTTAAGTTCAACCCCACCAAACGGACGGCATCGGAACGGATTTTACAATCTTTAAACAAAATAAATCTTATATCACAGCATTTAAAGTTTATATTACCAAGTCACGCATGACAGCTTGACGTGCGTCATGCCGCCGCACGTCGCTGTCAAGCTGTTGTGCGTGACTTGGTAATATAAACTTCAAACACTGTGATAATAAGATTTAATTTTGTTTAAAGATTGTAAAATCCGGGCCGATGCCGTCCGTTTGGTGGGGTTGAACTTAAAAGGTATAATTCCGAAGGTGACCGCATACAACTGCAGACGCACGCAGCAGATACGTGTAATTCATTGCGGCTTCTCAATGATTTCTATTATCCATATCGGAGTTTACCAAGACGTAATGAATGTATATGCTGGACGCTTGACGTATGCGGTCGGCTTCGGAATCATATCTTTATACACGTTCTATTGAATTATCAGTGTAAAAGTAACTGTTATAATCTAATCTGTGCTGTTGCTGTTTATGAGATACAGCTTACTATTAACAGACGGACATACAGTAGAGTCTTAATAATAAGGGTTTAATTTATTACCCTTCATGTACGGAACCCTAAACAAAAGGAGTGTCGCCGTTACGATTTTAAAAAATATCGCCAATTACCGCAATAAAAATGTCGCGCTAACGAAATTAACCAAGTGAATACGAAAGTAGGGAAAAATACATTTCCGTAACAAAATGCAATTAATATGTAAATCCAATTTATTTATTGTTAGGCATCACGAGGGTATGAATAAAATAACTATTGTTTTTTTGTTGACCACGGTTAGTAACATTCATGAATGATCATAGGGTTTATATCTTGGATTTATATTGTTACTATGTATATGCCTCGTTTGTAAGCAGCTTTGACATCGTTAGGAGAACCTGTCAACCAGTGGGATACACTTTTGATTGGTATTATCACTCCGAAGCTTGATCAAAGAACCTTTCGTGAGTGGGAGGAATACAAAGGTAGGTTAGACAAAGACAGCACGATTACGTTTAATGTGTTTTTACAGTTTTTGCGTGGTCGAGCCGATCTCATAATGACTTTTGAGCTTTCGCACGATAAACAAGTCTTGTTCGCATCTCCGAATTTTATTTATCCCAAATTAAATCCATTTTCGTACATGGTCTTCCTTCTTCTTCTGTTATTGTGGCGATGGTGCCTCGACTCTCAAATAGGTTCTCCCAGTGTGCTGCTCCTTGGATGGCGCTCTCGGAGGCTCACATCAGATCCTCAGGTACACATGTGGTTGGGTATTTATATAAATAATTGGTCATTATTGATCATTTACGTATTAGTATAAGTATAATAATAAGTAACAATTATTTTTTTAGTTTGGTCTTCTATTTAAGCCGGTATTTTTTACTATTATTATGAAAATCAGTATCGCCAAGAAGCCATTAAATCAAAATCACATAAAAAAGTTTCTATTTTTCAACTCGTACATTGTTATTGTCTTCGTATATTGAGACGAACCCTTATTGGGGTTAAAAAAATGGGATTAAAAGTACTTGTGACGGGCTTGTAGCTAGTTTACAGATAAACTAGGTTTAAAGACTCTGCATACTGTTTGTATAATCCGTACAATCAAGCAATTCATATTGACAACATGTCAATAAATACAAGGCTAGTTAAGCATTATAATTAAGTTGCCATTACTGTCATTAGATATCAATTAAGTGAACTAATGTCCAATCAGTTCTGATGTCAACATACGAGCGGACATTATTTGCAATGTTACGTTTTATGTTAATTCGAGTGGACATTTTTAACAATGTTGTTATAGCCATGTTGGACTATTACTAATTAATCACTGTACATTGCCTTAATTACAGTTTTTATTTAAACTTAATTGTGTTAGTGCGGTCGAAATGGCATAGTCATGCCTAAACAAATAAGTGAATCATTGACACGAGAGAAGAAGAATACTTGTAAATTTGTTTGTCACTTTATTACCCCCTAGCCAGATGGATTGACGACCTGAAATGGTGGCTGGGACAGACTGGACGCGGAAGGCGAGGGTCGGCAGTCGTGGCGCATATTTGGAGAGGCCTATGTCCATCAGTACTGCAATAGGCTAACTGATTGATTGTCAATTTATTAGTTACGCACAAAAGTTATAGGTATAATAAATTATTGTACTTTATAATCATTTATTGGACTTGGCAAGTAGCACTGAGGTAAATATCTTCAATTCCTGGGTGACACACAAAAGTACATTCGAGTGCATGGGCTCCATTTCCTGGGATTTTCCGAACCGAGTTTAAACCGAAACTCCCTGATAAGAATCTTATTATTAGTTCGGTTCTTGCAAGTAAAATCACATTTTCAGAATTGAATTTTCTCTCCAACTCTAAAGTATTTAACATCTCTCACACCTCCAATCTAATATTTACGATACTACGACCGTAATAAATATGTGTGTTTGCATAAGTCGTATACCTCGGGGCATATATCTTAAACTTAAAATGTGCAGTACATATTTTTTTGGTGTCTTTTGAGGACAGCACGGGGTGCTACTCTAGTGGACGAGTTCAAATTCACCAAGCACAGTTTATTACAATACAATCCACACGCGCCAGGCCCTCATTTAACATCATTTTCATGGAGACGTATTGTCCGACAGCTCACGGTCCGCCTTCCGGCGCTTACTCCTCTACTTCGCACGATTTTGGGTGTCCATGGTAGTGGGGTCTCGTGTGTCTCGCGGCTTATGTCCAAGATATGTGCCCCGAGGTATATCTACTAAGGTAAGCTCCTTGATACCTCGTAATCCTAACGCCCTGATTTATATTTTCGTAAGGTTGCGACCCATATGTTGAGTAAATATTTGCTCCCAAATTCAACTGAATTTCTTTGATGGGAATACGAAGGGATTTTGTGAAGTTGTAATACTCAGCGTTATTTTTATACGTTTCGAAATTTTTTATACTGTACCACATAGAATGCGTTATTCGTTGTTCAATGAACTTTTGTTATAACCAGAGCATTAGTAGCATTTAAAGTGTGCATTTTGGAGCCCACTTCACACAATATATTGAAGTTCATTTTATCTTGACTTTTAACTCCCTTCATTCATTTTTTATTGGGTCGAGTCTCGCCGCGCGCGCGCAAGCGTACGGTTGCATTGTACCGCATTGAGCGTGACGTGTGACGGTGTGTATCGAGGAATTTAAAAAATGTCCTCTGTGGTTAAATGTGCAAATTGCAATGTAGTGATTAACGAAGTGTTAGCCTTCGTCCATAATAAAATATCTGTAATGGACGATGAAAGTATAGGCAGAATTTGTGTGAGCGCTTTTTCTGAGAGTGAAATTGTAACGGCGAAGAACTTGTTGTTCGAATCCTTGCCGACAACAAAACGTAAAATAACGCGGAGGAAGGCGAGGAAAAATGTGCGAGACATAGACGACATCATCTGTCTGATGCGAGATACCGACTCAGAGGATATCCCAGTCTTTGTGGCCCGCGACCTCGAAAAGTTACCCCCGGTTCTGTTCGACCATGTCGACGTAACGCGGCTATTGAAAGATATTGTTAAGCTACGGCATGATCTCGAGACGATGAAAGAAGAGTATGCTACAGTTAAGCAGATGGATCAGTTGAGAAGTGAGGTGCAGCATATTTCACCATCAAGATGCAATGTAAACCCTAAAAGAGGTGCATATGTCACAAGACTAGCGAGTTATGAGTGCGATAGTGGTCCCATGGGATTACCGCTAGACTGCAATGAAGGCATTAGTGAATATCAACAACAAACTATGTTAGAATTTACACCAAAAACCAGTATGCAAAACGTTGTCGAGAAACAGATATCGGAGGGTAGTTGTGAACCATTGTCTGTCGAACTTCGAGATGCTTCTACGATGACAACCGTATCGGGTCACCTGATTGAGTCGCTTGCGTCTCCTCCCGCGCGGCGCGGGATCGATTCCCCGCGGGTGCAAGGTACGGCCGATGGGGCATCGCAGTTGACCCCCTTGACACAGCTGTCCCCCATGTCAGTGAGAGGCCATGGCCCCCTGACCCCCGCCCCTCGACCGGTACTATCTAGTCCAGCCGCCTGTACTGCGCCGCTGCCACCGGCACTCGATCCGGCTGTGGAATGCACGGTTGACGAGAATGGGTCCGGCCCAGTCGCGCGTAAGCAGAAGTCGATGGCGGAGATTGCGCGTGAGGGGACATGGAAGAAACAGGCCCCGAGTGATCGTGTCCAAAAAAAAAGAGCACGAAACCGTTTCGTTGGGAAGCGAGGAAAAGCGATTCCAGAGCCTGGGAGTAATTTTATGGCAGCTGAAACTAAGGTGCCTATGTACATTTATAATGTTGCGAAGGGCGTATCCTTATGTGACATCAGTACTTACATTATGAAGAAGACTAACATTGATGTTAAAATTGAAAAAATCAACATGAAGTTGGCGAAGGATTACGAATCATACAAAATATTCGTACCTAAAAGTTCGTTAATAACTTTCCTGAGTGATGACTTCTGGCCAAAGGGGGTGGCCTATCGTAGATTTATAAACATCAGCCGACGTGATAATGGGAATGTCCGTGTGACTAGCGAGAATGTTGGCCGTACTAATTTATGAATAACATCAACTTGATAAGTTTTAACTGCAAAGGCGTGATTAGATCTGTGGAATGTGTACGGAAGCTTTGTCGCTCGGCTGATGTTGTGGCGCTGCAGGAGACGTGGCTACTGCCGCACGACCTCGGATACCTGACCGCGATAGACGACGACTTCGCCTGCACGGGTACCTCTGCGGTGGATACCGCGGCAGGGGTCTTACGCGGTAGGCCCTACGGTGGAGTGGCCCTACTGTGGAGAAAGTCTGCGTTTCCGACAGTTAACGTAGTGAAGTGCAATAGTGTGCGTCTCGCCGCGATAAAAATCGAGCTCAATGATCGTTCCATTTTGATATTTTCTGTGTATATGCCTACCGAGTCCAATGAAAACCTAGTGGAGTTCACAGAGTGCCTCAGTGAAATGACAGCCATAATTGACAGTCATAACATAGAATCAGTGTTTATGTTAGGGGACTACAATGCACATCCCGGTGAGTCATTTGCTACTGAGCTCCTAACTTTTTGTACGGAACAAGCGTGGTCCTGTGTTGACTTAGAACTGATGCCACCGGACAGTCATACGTTTGTCAGTGATGCGCACGGGTGTCTGCGCTGGCTCGACCACTGCCTTGTGACTAGTGCCGCGCGGGACGCTGTGTCCGCGGCCGCTGTGTTATATGATACCTATTGGTCTGATCATTACCCTGTCTCTATAATATGTAATTTTAATTTAGTTAAGCCTAAGATTTGTATACCTACTGTTTGTAAGAATAAAATAGTATGGGGTGTACGCGACTCGAATCAGATAGCGAAGTTTAAAGATGTATGTCACTCCAGACTTCGTGTAATTGATTTTCCTTCAGAGTTGAGAAACTGCTCGGATAAAATGTGTAGTAACAAAAGACATAAAATTCTGTTAGACAACATGTATGACGAGATTATTTGTGTACTATCGGAGGCTGCTATATGTAGTTATGATGGCAGTGAAAGGCGTAGAGGTAAACACATTACCGGGTGGAACAGGCACGTCCGCGCTGCTCATGGGAGGGCTCGGATATGTTTCCAGGCTTGGTTGTATGGGGGTAAGCCCAAGGCTGGCCGGCTTTATTATGATATGTGTGAAACTAGGCGTGCTTTTAAATCTAAATTAAAGTGGTGTCAGAATAACGAACAACAAATTAAAATGAATATTCTAGCTGAGCTACACTCAAACAAGAAATTCAGTCAGTTCTGGAAAAATACCAATAAAATGAATCATAAGCCGGGCCTTCCCGTTAGCGTGGCGGGAGTGCACGAGCCTAGCGAGATTGCCACTATGTTCTCTCATCATTTCAGGGTGGAGTCTCCTTTGGGAATAGCGCGGCAGGAGCTCGATGCTGGGGAGGGTAGTAAGCGTAGTGTTTATTTTACTACGAAGGAAGTGTGTGCGGTGATCAGAGGCATGATAAGGGGTAAATCACCGGGTCACGACAGCCTTAGCATCGAGCACCTGCAGCACGCAGGTGTACACCTGCCCAGGGTGCTTTCTATGTTTTTTACCCTGTGTTTAGGCCACTCCCATCTACCCGATGATCTGATGCGCACTATAGTTGTACCAATCATCAAAAATAAAACTGGTGATGCATCAGATGCAAATAACTATAGACCGATATCCCTGGCCACAGTGGTCGCCAAAGTGCTGGACAGTCTGCTTGGGCAGCACCTGGATAAACACGTCCTACTAAATGACGCGCAGTTCGGCTTCAGGCCTGGGCTTTCCACTGAGAGTGCTATCCTGTCCCTCAAGCAGACTGTACAGTACTACACGAGAAGAAAAACCCCAGTGTATGCATGCTACCTTGATTTATCGAAAGCTTTTGATCTTGTATCGTACGATATTCTATGGGGTAAATTAAGGGATGAAACTTGTCTACCTAGGGAGGTTGTGCTATTGTTTGTTCATTGGTATAACAATCAAAAGAATATTGTAAGATGGGCAGGCTCTCACTCGGAGGAGTACGGGCTGGAATGTGGGGTGAGGCAGGGGGGACTGACCTCCCCCACGCTCTTCAACCTGTACATTAATCGACTGATCGATGAGCTCAGTGGCACCGGCATCGGCTGTCATATAGATGGAGTGTGCGTGAATAACATCAGCTACGCAGACGACATGGTGCTGCTGAGCCCATCGATTGGGGCCTTGCGAAGGCTTCTAAAAATTTGCGAGTCCTACGCGGTGGCTCATGGGCTCAAATATAATGCAAAGAAGAGCGAAATAATGATTTTCAGACCAGACAACAAGAGATATACATTTGTTCCGAATTTCTCTTTATGTGGTACAGCTCTAAACAAAGTCGAGCAATTTAAGTATTTGGGCCACTGGGTCACCGAGGACCTTAAAGACAGTGTGGATATTGAAAGGGAGCGCAGGGCGCTGTCTGTCCGATGCAACATGTTGACCCGCAGGTTCTCGCGGTGTGTGGATACTGTCAAAGTTGCGCTTTTTAAAGCGTACTGTCAGTCCTTTTACGCATGCGGCCTGTGGGTGAACTATACGCAGCGGGCATACAGCGACCTGCGCGTTCAATATAATAACGCGTTCCGGGTGCTGATGGGGCTGCCGCGCTATTGCAGCGCCTCCGCGATGTTCGCGGCGGCTGACACAGACGGCTTTGCGGCAATTATGCGAAAACGATGCGCTTCTATCATGCGCCGCACGCGCGGCAGTCCCAACACCATCCTACGCGTGCTGGCAGACCGGTGGGACTCTCCGATGCTGGCTCGCTGGATACGGCTGCACGCAGTCGTATCGTGATCTGCCACCATCATCGGGAAGTCCACCCGGACCTGCCATTTACGATTTAAGTTTATATATATTAATTTACTAACACTAGATTGTAAGTTCGCAATTGTACTAACAAATACCTATGGATGATGAATCTGAAATAAATGATTATTATTATTATTATTATTATAATAAACCGTGCGACAAAAATAATATATGGATGACTGATAATGAGTTACTTTAAATACTGAGTGGGCGACTAAAATACTGAGTGGCCCGTGATACAGAAAGTGTGTTGCTAAATTGTGAAGTTATGAGGATTCGAGTATAACGCGCCCCAACTTGGATAGGTTAGGTTAGAACGCTTTAGCCTTCGTGGTTATTTTTTATAACCATCCAGAAATAGTAGCTCACTTAGTATTTTTGTATTCATTAATTTTGTCACCCATAAATTGAATAAAATGATTCTTCACTATAGCTGCCAACCTATTATTTTTACTACCTGCTTTTCGGATTAATTTGTCGCCGCGTTAAATACATGCGTTTTTTATTTATTTTAACTTTTGCATAAATAAATAGATGTACAAAGACGGACTTAATACCATGGGCATTTTCTATCAGTCAACCTTAGGGTAAAAATGTAGAATTCCAGCCAAATCCGCAGTTAGACTGGTAAGGCAGACCCCAGACTCCGAGGTGAAAGCTTTGGATGCAACTGGGATTAACGCTAGGACGAAGAAGAAGAAGAAACATAGGGTGATATAATTGTTTGTCAAAGTATATGCTTGATGTTTAATTGTGAAAGTTCGATCTAGTACGGTACATATAGTAAATGTACAACCAATAAACATATTAATATACTTACTTAGTTAGCAAAGAATATACCTACTTATGTCATCTATCCTCCGAAATGCGAGAAGGCAGCCTCAAAATCTTGTCAGTTGTTTAGTAAATACATTGGCTTATAGACCTATGGATCAAAATCCCATGAGGAGGTTCTACAATCAAGATACGATAACCTCTTAGGTAGCTACGACGCTGCTACGCTGTAGGTCTACGAAATCTAGCGTAGCACTGGCGTAGCGGTTCCGTTCCTGCTCACTACAATATCACAAGCTAATCTAGCTATCACTGGTGAAACATAACCTTAGTTGTAACGTGGCCTTAATCGCTTATTGGTTTTTTAGGGTTCCGTAGCCAAATGGCAAAAAACGGAACCCTTATAGATTCGTCATGTCTGTCCGTCCGTCTGTCTGTCTGTCTGTCTGTCCGTCCGTATGTCACAGCCACTTTTCTCCGAAACTATAAGGCCTATGCTGTTGAAACTTGGTAAGAAGATGTATTCTGTGAACCGCATTAAGAATTTCATACAAAAATAAAAAATATGCATAAAATTTTGGGGGTCCCCATACTTAGAACTGAAACTCAAAAATTTTTTTTTCATCAAACCCATACGTGTGGGATATCTATAGATAGGTCTTTAAAAATGCTATTGAGATTTCTAACATAATTTTTTTTCTAAACTGAATAGTTTGCGCGAGAGACACTTCCAAAGTGGAAAAATGTGTGTCCCCCCCCCCCCCCCTCTAACTTCTAAAATAAGAGAATGATAAATCTAAAAAAAATATATGATGTAAATTGCCATGCAAACTACCACTAAAAATTGGTTCGAATGAGATCCAGTTAGTAGTTTTTTTTTAATACGTCATAAACCGCAATTTTCGCCTTTGCTACTACGGAACCCTTCATGGGCGAGTCCGACTCGCACTTGGCCGATTTTTTTATGTCAGTGAATTGGCTCGCGCGGCAAGTAGCTACGCTCCTAAAAATGAATAACGAAAGTCATCATACAGTTGTATGGTGCTAATGACGTATCGTGGAATCGTTAATCAACCCTTGGCTATCACATTGTCGATTCTGGTTATCAGCCGGTTTGAGCTGCCGCGTGCGGCAACCCCGCTCTACTAAATTCATATCTATATTCTGGCTCGCGACTCAAATGAACGTCGAACATTAGCTCGCGCGGCAGCAACAATTTTCTTATCGTTCTGTTCCAGACTGTCGTTCACCACGACGTCCAATCTTCAGAAGCACGTGAAGACCAGTTCGAAGCACCAAATACAATTGAAAAGGTTAGTGCACATTTTACTCATTATCCATTGATGTAGGTTTATTGCTTTTTCATCTAAAACGGCTTACCAGATTTGGATGAAATTTGGCACACAGACAGATTATATTATGAGATAGCACATAGGCTATTGTTTTGTTAAGTAATATGTAGTAATGTGAACATTTGCGAGGGTAGACCAATGTGAAAAAATAATTAGCGTCCGCCTTACGATAGAAAGGGTTGAATCCTGGAGATGACACTATTGACGAGAGCCCAATCTAGACTGACTGGCAGGAGTGGCAGGTGACTTAGCTGAATGAGTTAAAGGGGAATATTAGTAGTTTCGGTTGCTAATATTCTTAAATAAAAACATAGTCACTGTGGCGATACCACATGTACCCAGCGCCATACCACATGTACCCAGCGCCATCTAACGACAGTAAGCCGAACTACTACGTCGCTACAGATTCTGCATCGCGAAAGCAAAAGTACCTGGATATTACTGCACCAGGCCACGTGGCCGGGTACTGTACCCGTATATTACTGCACCAGGCCACGTGGTCCGGTACTGTACCTGGATATTACTGCACCAGGCCATGTGGCCAGGTACTACCTGGATATTACTGCACCAGGCCACGTGGAGGCCATCCGCGGATGGTATTTGTTGCTATTAGCAGAGAAAATATCAAAGTTCGGCCGATTTGTAGTTGGACTAAACCAACCCAAGTAATTGCTCGGGAAATAAATTGTATCTTGGACCTTAAATGTGCTCTATACTCTATATCTTGGGTGTGTTTTGAGGATAGCACGGGGTGCTACTGCAAATATTACAAATCCATCCGAGCACCAGGGCTTGATTTGTCTCGCGATTCAGGTCCAAGATACGTGTCCCGAGGTATAAATCGGCTCGGAGGATGGTCATGTTGATAGCACTTTTTGCTCTCTTTCGCAGAGCGAATGGCGAGCTGGTGTGCAAGCCGTGCAATAGAACGTTTTCGTCGATAGCGACGTACAAGCAACACATGAAGATAAGTAAGAAACACGTCAGCGAGAACGAGTTCAAGTGGCCGACGAGTACCTACTACTACGCACATAGCAGCGCCCGGACGCACATAGCGGCGCCCGGACGCACATAGCAGCGCCCAGACGCACATAGCAGCGCCCGGACGAACATAGCATCGCCCGGACGCGCATAGTAGCGCCCGGACGCACATAGCAGCGCCCGGACGCACATAGCAGCGCTCGGACGGACATAGCAGCGCTCGGACGCACATAGCAGCGCCCGTAGCAGTGCCCGGACGCACATAGCAGCGCCCGGACGCACATAGCAGCGCCAGGACGCACATAGCAGTGCCCGGACGCACATAGTAGCGCCCCGACGCACATAGCAGCGTCCGGACGCACATAGCAGCACCCGGACGCACTTAGCAGCGCCCGGGCGCATGTAGCACAGCACGGACCCACATAACAGCGCCCGGGTGCACATAGCAGCGCCCGGACGCACATAGCAGCGCCCGGACGCACATAGCAGCGCCCGGACGCACATAGCAGCGCCCGGACGAACATAGCATCGCCCGGACGCGAATAGTAGCGCCCGGACGCACATAGCAGCGCCCGGACGCACATAGCAGCGCTCGGACGGACATAGCAGCGCTCGGACGCACATAGCAGCGCCCGTAGCAGTGCCCGGACGCACATAGCAGCGCCCGGACGCACATAGCAGCGCCAGGACGCACATAGCAGTGCCCGGACGCACATAGCAGCGCCCCGACGCACATAGCAGCGCTCGGACGCACATAGCAGCGCCCGTAGCAGTGCCCGTACGCACATAGCAGCGCCCCGACGCACATAGCAGCGCCTGGAGGCACATAGCAGCGCCCGGACGCAAATAGCAGCGCCACGACGCACATAGCAGTACCCGGACGCAGATAGCAGCATCCGGACGCACTTAGCAGCACCCGGACGCACGTAGCAGCGCCCCGACGCCCATAGCACAGCCCAGACGCACATAGCAGCATCCGGACGCACTTAGCAGCACCCGGACGCACTTAGCAGCGCCCGGGCGCACGTAGCACAGCACGGATGCACATAGCAGCGCCCGGGTACACATAGCAGCGCCCGTGCGCCCATAGAACAGCACGGACGCACATAGCAGCGCCCGGGTGCACATAGCAGCGCCCGGACGCACATAGCAGCGCCCGGACGCACATATCAGCGTCCGGACGCACATAGCAGCGCCCGGACGCAAATAGCAGCGCCCCGACGCCCATAGCAGCGCCCGGGTGCACATAGCAGCACCCCGACGCACATAGCAGCGCCCGGACGCACATAGCAGCGCCCGGACGCACATAGCAAATTGATTTTCTATATCGCAGGTACATGTGCACGGATTGCGGCAAGCGGTTCGCGAACAAGACGCGGCTCAAGGACCACGTGGACTGGGAGCACCTCAAGAACTTCGTGCACTCCTGCGGCGTGTGTCAGAAGGTGACTACTTCTTTAGGTGCTTCTGGCATTACCTGAACTCGCGACACCGTTACCGACACCTCTTATGACAATTCTCATGTGACACCTTTTTTTTTTTTTTTTTTTTTTTATTTTATTATTAGGCACATCAACAGATCATGTATATTACATTTCAAACTTAAATAACATGTGGACTTATATCTAGTACATGACCCAATTACAGATATGCACAGCGTTTGTAAGCCTAAGTACATGGCACTATATATATAAGAAAATTAACAGACAATATGGTAATGAATTTAAAATTAAGTTAATTAACGTTATCACCCGCTTTTTTATTAGATTTGAAATTGCTCATTATTCTCCATTTATACCCGGCAGCGCTGTTTCCAAAAACGTCAATATCGTACAGTTTCCAGAACTGGTTGTATGTTCTTAATATCCTAGATATAGGTTCGTTGCGACCAGTGATCGTTCTGAGAAAGGGAATGTGGAAGATCTCGGTGTGAGGGAGTCGTGAGTTAGCCCTACGGGGAACGTTGAGACTAACTGACGATAGCAAGTCTTCACACACCGTCGCACCATTGATAATTTTGTGTAAAAATGTTAGATCCAACATGCGTCTACGATGGCTAAGAGAACACATCCTAAAGAACTTCAGACGAGCATTATAGGACTGGCGGTGGCTAATTCCTTGTGATCGGTATGCCATACGCCTCGTGAAAGATCTCTGAATCGATTCTATTCGGTTGGAGTGAATGGTGTAACAGGGATTCCATATTTGACTTCCGAACTCTAGTACACTACGGACAAGAGAGAAGAATAAAATAACTTTAGATTTGTGGGATTTGAAACCAGCGGTAGAGCGATTAATAAAGTTCGTCATTTTGGCAGCTCTATTGACGATGGAGTCATAATGTGGGATAAATGTGAGTTGTTGGTCCAAAATAATGCCTAAGTCGCGAATCTGACAAACCCGAGTGATCGGTTCGCCGTTGATTGTATAAGAGGCGATGTGAGGTTTTCTTTTTTTGGTGAAGGTTATGTATTGACATTTCATTACATTGAGAGTCATTTTATTGTCCTTGCACCAATCTACGACTCTATCTATGTCATCCTGCAGTAGCTGCACCTCAGACTGAGACTTAATTTCTCTAAAAATTTTCATGTCATCTGCGTAAATGGAGCACGTGGAGTTTTTTATACATTTTGCCACATCATTTACGAAGAGTGCAAACAATATTGGGCCCAAATGTGACCCCTGGGGTACGCCTGAGGTTGATACATAGTGGTCCGACTCAAAGCCACTTATTACCACTGTTTGTGGACGATCCCGTAAGTAAGAGTCGAACCAGTTGTGTAGCTTGCCGCAGATACCATACTGCGCTGCTAATTTAGCAAGTAAAATTTCGTGGCTGACTTTATCGAAAGCAGCGCTGAAATCGGTATAGATTGAATCGATCTGTTTACCACTGTCGATCGATTTTAGTAAGGTGGAGGTATAACAGATCAGGTTGGTAACAACGGAGTGTTTTTCTCTGAATCCGTGTTGTTTATCCGTTAGTAAGTGGCTGGTGTGGTTATACAGTATAGGACAAAGAACGGCCTCAAATAATTTTGAAAACGCCGACAGAATCGAGATTGGTCGGTAATTGCAAACATTGAAATTATCACCTTTTTTAAAAATCGGGACTATGCGAGCTTTCTTCCATTCACTCGGGAACACACCAGACTCTAATGACTTTGTGAAAATTTTGTTTAATGGATATGTGAGAGCCGTTGCGCAGCGTTTGATGAATAGAGGAGGAATGTCGTCTGGACCAGCTCCCTTGTTATGATCGAGTTTTCGGATATGTTTTAGTATTAAGCATTCGGTGAGGAAGATGCGAGAGAGGGGTTGAATGATAGCCGATACAGTATTAGTGGCTTCAGAAGATGTTAACTGAACTTGAGAAGGTGCATAGCTGTAAGTAGACTTGAAATGGCCGGCAAACATGTTTGCTATGCCGGTTCCTGTGCCGGTCGTTTCTGAACCGTTAGTCATTGAGGACGGTAATTGAGAGCCGTGTGCTCGTTTATCTTTAATAAACTTCCAGAATATTTTTGGGCTACGGTGTAAACTGGTCTCAATACTATTTATGTAGGACTTGTGCGATGACTCAAGTAAGTTCCCTGCGCGTGTGCGTAAAAGTTCATACTCCAGCTGATCCCGGGGGTTGCCATACTTTTGATACCGCAGTCGTAACTTATGCTTTTCTTTTAAAATTCTGACAAGACTTCCAGGGAACCATACTGGGATATTCGTTTTCTTAAGATTACGCCTTGGGACATGAATCGATATAACATCTCGTAAGACTGCATAAAATTTCTGCACCAGTTCGTCAACTGTGTTACAATTAGAGAAACAGGAATGCCAGTCGGTGTTTTTTAGTATGGGAATAATTTCGTTATAGTTTGCCTTATAGAAGTTGTACACTGTGCGAGGCGCGGGAGCTAAATGTGGTGAGTCAGTGTTCACAACTTCAAGTTCTATTTGAGGGTGATCAGGGTTAAGTTTACTTAATAAGGTATCTGGTTTTGACACTCGACTCTGAACATTACAAAGAACAAGGTCTAGTGTTCTATCCAATGCATTTTTTACGCTAATTAACTGTTTCAAACCCGATAGAGCAATAAAGTCCATCAGCATATAACCTCTCACATCAGTGTCGTAGTTTGCAGCCACTGCTTCAGAGTTCTCACTTGCTGACCACGAAATGAAAGGTAGGTTGAAGTCACCTGCGATTATTACATTCTCCATCTCACTGATAGCGTCACTTGAGCTGTCAAAAAATTGTCGCAGAGTCGACGCTTTGACTGGCGGCGGGAGATAAACACAACAAAGACCCATGCTGATGGATGAATTATTTAATTTGGTTTCAATTTTGATCCATATTTGCTCAATCGCATTGGTGTCCCAGTGGGTAATTCGAACTGAGTGTATCTTTTTTGCAACAGCGATGAGCACGCCACCCCCATCAGATTTATGGCTTGTGTAAGAGTCTCTATCCCGTCTGTAAACCTGGTATCTCTCGTCTATGAATTCATTATTCATTATATCGGGCTTCAGCCATGTCTCCGTGAAGATAAGAATATCATACTTAGCTAGAAGTATGTTTTTGTAAATTGAGTTTGTTTTGGTTCTCATTCCACCTAGATTCTGATAATATATGAGGAGCATGATGACGTTACATAGGTTGCCGATTTTTATGAGGCAAGAGCTGTTGTTACTTGCTCTTAGGTGCTAATCCATCGAGGGTTTCGTGGTTGCGAATCATTATCGCTTGCGAGTCATCAGATGCCCTCATGTATATTTTTCCATTGCGCACCCATACATAGTTGTATCCCAGTTCCTTTTTCTTCAGTCTAGCTGCGGCATGTAATTTTTTCAGTTCTGGTGAGAGGTGTTCGGACACATATACTTGCGACTTTTGGCCACCAATCCCCAAATCCGCTGTGCTCAATTTGTCGTCGGTGAGTTTTTTGGTTTTATTGTACTTCGATACAGCCGCCAAGAAGGCATCACGTTGGCGCAAACTGGGAAATTTAACGACCACCGTTCGAGGGCGAGAACTATGATTGTCTCTTTTAGCGACTCGGAAACATGCGAGCACCACATCATCGCTTACTGGACTTGAAACCACCTCACTTATTCTCTTGATGATACCCGGCAAGTTTTCGGAGCGGAACTCTGGCAGGCCGCCTACTTCTATGTTCGTTTCCCGCGAGTGCTAAAACCTTTGTTTATAAGTAGCGCTATCTGTACTTACCAACATAACTCAGATTTCTATGTTATATTGTTATATCTATGGTGTACAATAAAGACGTTTTTACTTACTTACTTACATATACAGGGTGTTAGGAAAACGCTCCCGAAGCAGAAGGCACTTGATATGATAGTACACTACATATTGGCATAAAAAAATTACGATTTGGTAAAAGTTTACCAACTGGTCTAGCTGCAATGATTTGATATCGCCCAATATCGCTATTGGGTTGTGGAGATATGGCAGGTGCTTCACAGAAAATATCGAAGTCTAGCCAAATCCGCAGTTAGACTGGTAAAGCGGACCCCAGATTCCGAGGTGAAAGTTTCGGATGGAACTTAAGTTAAGATGAAGAAAAAAATCAGACAGCCTCCGTGGCGTAGCGGTAGTGAACGCGGCCGCTACGCAGGAGGTGCGGGTTCGATCCCCGCTCAGTGCAAATATTTGTGTGAATGAAATATGAGTATTTGCATTGGTCTGGTCGTGCCTCGGAGAACACGTTAAGCCGTCGGTCCCGGTTGCCATGAGAACATCTATGGCAGTCGTTACGGGTAGTTAGAGCCCTCAAAAATCCAAAAAAAAAAAGAAACAACAGTCTAACTGCTAAACTTCGATATCGCCTAATCTTAACATTGGGTTGTGGAGGTCAGATGACAATCGCTTCACGGAAAATATCGAGGTCTAGTCAAATCCGTGGTTAAGACTGGTAAAAGCGGACCCCAGACTCCGAGCTGAAAGCTTCGGATGCGACTGGCAATTAACGCTAAGAGGAAGGAAGAAAAAAATCGTGTTCCCATACCCATAATACAAGCTCTGCTTAGTTCGCCTCGTGGTTCTAATCATTCAGATTAGAATGTGGGCCACCCTATCTTCTTCTTCTCTCTTCCCATGCGGTGTCGTACAGTAAGCTTCAGAGAAAAGGGACCCCCCTTGATAATGACATGAAAGCATTGAAGTTTTTTGAAGCATTATGTATATGGAATGTTGGTCTAGTGGTTATGACCGATGCTTTGAGGATACGGTAAGCGGGGGTTCAAATCCTCGGACACAAAGTTCTTTTTAGGGTTCCGTAGCCAAATGGCAAAAAACTGAACCCTTATAGATTCTTCATGTCTGTCCGTCCGTCTGTCTGTATTCTGTCCGTCCGTATGTCACAGCCACTTTTCTCTGAAACTATAAGACCTATACTGTTGAAACTTGATAAGAAGATGTATTCTGTGAACCGCATAAAGAATTTCACACAAAAATAAAAAAAATGCATAAAATTTTGGGGGTCCCCATACTTAGAACTGAAACTCAATTTTTTTTTTTCATCAAACCCATACACGTGGGATATCTTAGATAATTTATTTATTTTTTTTTTATTGCCAAAAACACAAAAGTTACATTATTTGCCGGTGACCCCACACTAGGCAAGCCTGTCCTGTGGGTGCCAAATACGTTGTACATTATTGGTAATACATTGTTGTTCGGTATTATGTTGTTGTCATTATTATACATTTGAAGTTCAATAGTGTTACAGTTTTACATATTTTTCTTGATTATACGCAATATAAAATTAAGAGAACAAGTACATACAAAATGAGGTAATTATTAAAGAAATTTCACAGTACAACTAAGTCGTAAGTAGATGTATGTTTAATGTAATCTGATAGTGTAATGTAGTGTAGTGCTGTGTAGTGTAGTGCAGTGTAGTATGGTGCAGTGTTGTGTTGTACAGTGTAGTGTGGTGCAGTGTAGTGTTGATATTTTATGATGTGCGTGGTTTTCAGACCAGGTGTACTATTAGGTCTTCTGTGTCGTCGTACGATAAACTGAGCAACCATTTTGTGATAGTAAACTTAGCCTCCCCAAGGGAACACAACTTTATGTCGCACCACTTTGCTGTTGTGTTGTATATGTGTAGATCCATAAAGGGACTGAACCGTCTGGCAAAACTGGTTTTAATGGTTGGCAGTGGTAACCTATAAAGGCGACGCTCAAGCAGTTTACTGTGTTCCTCAGTGTTAACAATTGTGCGATGGACTCTCAGTGTTGTTTTGAGGTAAAATAGTTGACGCACTGTTAATACTTCACTTTCTTTGTAGAGCTCAGTTGTTGGGTACATGAAGGGTCTTTTGAGCATGGTTTTTAAAACACATCGTTGTGCTATTTCAGCACGTATTATTAAAGTTTTTTGTGCACTACCCCAGCAAGTTACGCAGTATGATAGAAGTGACTGTGTCAGGGCAAAATAAACCTGTTTTAAAACTACTGGTGATGCTGTAGACCGGAGTAGTTTTAAAATGTTAGCAGTTTTCCTTACTCGGGCTGATAAAGCGTTTATGTGTGCTCTAAAGTTAAGGCGTTCATCAAGTATTATTCCAAGATACCTAATAGTGTCAGTTTTTTGAAGCTCTTCACAGCTGCAGCGTGCCTGATTCAAACACATGTGCAGTTTTATATTAGGATTTTGTTTTGGGGCTGATGCCGCGGTTTTGTGAAAGCATATGAATTTGGTCTTCTTCGCATTTAGTGTTAATAAATTATGCTGCAACCATGTTGAGATCTGTATCATACCTGTTTCAGCCATACTGAACACCTCAGCCCAGGAAGAGCCCTCATAGATAATCACAGTGTCGTCGGCATAACAGATTATTTCTGCGTCCACATTCTCGTGTATATCGTTCATATACATGATGAAAAGAGTCGGACCCAAGATACTCCCCTGGGGAACACCAAAACTGACAGTGAGAAGACTACTTTCCTGACCTCCAACTTTAACACATTGCTTTCTGTCGGTCAGATATGTTTTAAACCAGTTTAGAGCCAAACCTCTCACCCCAAAGTGATTTTCAAGTTTTCGCAACAGGATTGGCGTCGATACGGTATCAAAGGCTTTGGCTAGGTCCAGGAAGATGCCTATGGTTGCCTTCTTGCTATCCAGGTGAGACGCAACTGTGGAAGTAAGTAACGTTATTGCATCCTCCGTGGATTTTCCCTGCCTGAAGCCAAACTGTCTGTTGGAGAGCAGTTTATTTGACTCGATATAACGCACAAGCCTGTTGTTTACTATTTTCTCCAGAAGTTTGGAAAATACAGTCAAAAGGGATATTGGTCGATAGTTTGCAACGCAGTCTCTAGGCCCATCTTTGTGAATCGGTGTGATGGATGCTGTCTTCCAAGCTTCCGGGAAGACACCCGTTTGTAAACAGAGATTCAAAATTGCTGTAAATGGTTGTAGGATAGTCTTCCGTATCTCTTTCAGCATGGTATTAGTAATACCGTCTACACCGGGCGCCTTGCCGCCTGCTAATGATAGTATAAGGGACTCAACTTCATATTCGTCTGTGGGCTGCAGAAAGAAAGAGTCTTTGAGAAGTTTATTCTTAACTTTGGATGACAGCTTCTCCTGACTTTGGTTAAGTCGGCCTAAAATATCGCCAGCCAGCTTTCCTCCGATAGTTGAGAAATATGTGTTACAAGTGTCAAGAGAATCCCTGTAATCTGTACTACCCTTCAATGTTAAAAGTTGTTGCGGTTCTATCTTGGTTTTGGACATGTGACATATAGATTTAATTGTTTTCCAGAGCCTTTTTGTGTTATTTGTACTGTTGGATAGTTCTTTATTTTCATATTCGGTTTTAAGCTTCCGCAGCAGGCTATTGCAGAAGTTCCTGTATCGTGAGTAAATTAAACGTAGGAGTTGATCATCGGGAAACTTTCGTGTGCGTAAATGGAGACGGTCACGATGTTCCATGCACCGAATTAATCCAGGAGTAATCCAAGCCAATTAGCCACTCCAAATTTAATATTAAGTATTAAATTTGGAGTGGCTAATTTTTGTAATTCTCGAGTTTTTGTTCACGATTTCAGTAAGTCGGCTGCAGAAGGAGTTCACTGCCTCGTTTGTGTCTACGTAGTCAATTATATAGATAGGTCTTTAAAAATGCTATTGAGGTTTCTAAAATATTTTTTTTCTAAACTGAATAGTTTGCGCGAGAGACACTTCCAAACCGGAAAAATGTGTGTCCCCCCCCCCCCCTCTAACTTCTAAAATAAGAGAATGATAAATCTAAAAAAAATATATGATGTAAATTGCCATGCAAACTACCACTAAAAATTAGTTCGAACGAGATCCAGTCAGTAGTTTTTTTTAATACGTCATAAACCACAATTTTCGCCTTTGCTACTACGGAACCCTTCATGGGCGAATCCGACTCGCACTTGGCCGATTTTATTTATAACACTTAGGTCACACTCACCTGACGGAAAGTGGTTACCGTGCCTATGGACGAATGCAACACTAACACCAGGGGAGTCACACTCATGCTACCGACTCTGTAAGAACAGAGATTCTGTGCCGTCAGCGCAGAAGACACGCAGGAAAAGCTTTTGGTTTTCCTACTGACAGCACAAAATGTCCCCAGTGAGCTCTGGCTACCCTACTCACCGCTGGGAATACAATAGGGATATGATATACAGCCGCGGTATTCTGTAGGTATTGGTATATTATACTTATACAATTTATATAAATGTGGGATCGTTGATGGTATTTGTGAAGAAATATTCAGATGTCGAAATTAATTTTAGATTCACTTTCATTTGTTTTATATCTTTTTACATAGGATTCGTCTTTCACTGTCATCCAAGTCTTTCGTCGTTCTCCCATTCCATTCTCATTCTAACTCATTCTTCTCTTCAGTCATTCTTCATTAAGCTTTATAGAACTCATCTTCTCATACGTAATGTTCCGTTCTTACAGAAACAAAGTTAAATTTTAATAACGAGACTCTCATTAATTTTCTTTCAATGATAATGCTTTTAAAATTGTATTCGATTATTAATAAGCTCAACGAAATTGGTAATTACAATGGCCGAATTAATGAATTTGGTCTTCAAGCGCCTGTACATGCCATAATTAACAGTTTCATATTTACGAGTAATATAATACTCCCTGTGTATAATGTTCTCTGTATTAAATTGTTAATTAAAACCATTCATAAAGAAGTCTATTATTTGTTTAACTTTTAAAGATATGCTAAGATTAACCCGAGCTATTTTTGATTTTGGTGGATAAAGTCAATCCCTTATGATTGTACGTATTTTAGAACAATACTCAGTCATGAATCTTGACTTAAAACAAGTTTTAAGGACAGATTGTATTGTAGGATTAAACTTGAGTAGAGATTTTATGAACATTCATCACCTAAGCGTGTTTAAAATTTGCCACTTAAGTTAGTTTAAGAATTGAATCTGTATTGAAATCTTGACTTAGTGTCCTTCTAGAACACGAACCTAAGATTCTTAAAACTCTTCACTTAAAGCTTTTGGATTTGTTGTTAAACGAAGAAATATGTTTATGGTCAACAAACCGTCATTTTACACAAACGTGCCCATGTATTAATCATTCAAACCGTATCCTTGTTTGATACCTTAGTAATACAAAAAATAACTACGTTCATTATCTCGTCAAGTATCAAGAAACTTTCTATTTATCTTGCACAAAGTTGCCTCTACACGCGGTGCTTGTGACCCCAACGCACCCTCATTAAGGCAATCACAAACTAATTGTAAAGTAAACTTTGCATAAGGCCTATCTCATCTGTTCACATGTACGGTGTAGGAAATTTAATATTAGTTGACAATTAACTTTCACTGATTTACTACAAGTTCCTACCAACTATTTTTAAGCTATTGCATAGCTTCTATCGCGGGCCTTGAGCGTGGAGAAATTTCGTAACGAAAAAACCTAAGCTGACACTCCGAGCTCGCACGAATCAAGCCGAGCTGCTCCGAAATCGGCCGATTTCGGACAGCTCAGCTCGATTCGTGCGAGCTCAGAGTGGGGGGATAATTGCTTAAGTTGATAAAAAATACTATGCAAGCTTTACCGCGGTAGTCCTCGAGTGCCACACGTCTTTTTTTTTATACCACTTAGGTGGCAGACAAGCACACAGCCCACCTGATACAAAGTGGTTACCGTGGCACGAGTGCAACACCAGGGGAGTCACACTCGTGCGAAGTCAATCCGGGTTGGCCCACCCATTCACAAGGCAATCGTAATCAAGTATTCCTCCATCTACTTTTCTTCCTTAACACTGTCATTTTATTTTTATTCCAATAAACAAAAGACAACAGGAAAAGATTCAATTAAGACATTGTACCAAAACTTTACAGCTATAGATAAAACGGCTTCAACTCAGAATTATTCAAACTTCAAAACAATAAGGACAAACAAACAGTTCTCAAGATACTTTGATTAACAGCTCGATAAAAACTCAAACAAGTCGCACTAAGACTGTAGCCTTCGACAAAGGAATTTTAAAATTGCAAAGGCTTCTAAAGTTAAATACCTAAGCAGAAGTTGGAAACTTGGAGCCTCACAGCGCAAGTATTATTGCGAATAAGACTTGCCCTCAAGAGGTAAGAAAAGTAGTTTGTCGTTGGTATCCCTCCAATCATGGTTATTGAAAACTTAAACTTTTCGATACGTAGCGGTTTTGGAGTTATACTCTGTAATACACGGGTGTAAAACTGGTACAAACTAGATCTAGAAAAGCGTGGAAAACAGTGGCGAGAGTTTAGATTGCTAGATTCTTTTCTCATAGGTGTTATTTTATGGAGCTGGCTGTAAATGAAAAAGTAACGATTTCGATGTTTGAGAAACACTATCAACTTTGAGACCTTGTTTTTTTTACCCGACTGCCAAAGGAAGGAGGGTAATGTTTTTAAATTATCTGTAATAATGTTTTAAATATGAAAGATTTGCTTTTTTGTAATGAATAAACTAAAAAATACTAAACAGTTTGAATAATCGCAAAGAAGCTTAAGCTACGAGTACTTTCTACTCCAATATTAATATTCCTACGAGATTGAGACGTACGTGGGTGAATGCCACCACGTCACTTTGATATAAATGATAACTAGCTGTCCCGGCGAACTTCGTACCGCCATATTTTTCCCGTTCCCACTGCACCTATTTTCTCATCCTTTAAAACTCTCCTGGACACCCACGAATATTTCAAGACTGAAATTAGCCAAATCGGTTCAACCGTTCTTCTATACTATCTATATCTATACTAATATATTATATATATATAATATTATAAAGAGGAAAGATTTGTTTGTTTGTTTGTTTGTTTGTTTGTTTGTTTGTTTGTTTGTTTGTTTGTTTTTTTGTTTGTAACGAATAGGCTCCGAAACTACTGGACCGATTTCAATAATTCTTTCACCTATAGAAAGCTACACTATCTGGGAGTAACATAGGCTATATAACATCACGCTACTACTAAAGGGAGCGGAGCAGTGAGCATAAATGTCAATAAATCGGGCAGATTTCCATACATTCTTTACTAATATTAGATTTGTATTTTTGTATTCGAGTAAACTCAAGAACTACTGAACCGATTTCAAAAATTCTTTCACCATTAGAAAGCTGCACTATCACTGACTAACATAGGCTATAATTAATTTTCAAAAAAATAGGGATCCTGGATAAAACTTCAATAATGTAACCCAAGGTGTAAAAAAATGACCTAAAAAATTCCTTACATCGCGTACGCTGCGAAAACTATTGAGGATAGAACAAAATATTGTACTGTAGAAATGTATAACTTAAAAAGGTCTACATAAAAGTCCGCGACAGCATATGTCTATCTAATAAGGGTAGCTCACAATAACCATTTTTGTCTTTTACAAATTATAAAAAAAATATGTGTCATTTTCGAAGCTATTTTTAACAATATAGTGTTAAGCCTTTTCTGACTAAATACGTTAGATACATTGTACATTTAATGTAGATCAAAATTGCCCTTTACACAGTATAATTATAATGAATATTTTAGAATCTATTGCAGTATGAAAGTAACGTGCGACGATATAAATTCAAGCCGAAATGCCGATCAAAGTCAGACCACGGAATCTATACCTTTATATTAATTCTTATCTAAATAAATCGTTTGGTATTTAAGATTGTTTCAATACCTGTTGATTACTTTTTGAATTATTGAAATCGGACGTTCTATTCAAAAGATATTACGAAATTATAATGTCAATAAATCCGGTAAATTATCATACATTATTTGAAAACTAATTATTATTACGGGCATGGGCTAAAAGGGTGCAACCACGGGTGTTCGAAGTATTTCACGAGCGAAGACAGGGAAGGTCAGCTAAATACAAGATGCAACGGTAACGGGTCGCGGGATTGGAACCTCCATGTGATGCATCCTGGGTAACGGAGGCATTAACGCCCCTCACCCAGGGGAGGCGCTACCGCCTACGGCAAATACATACAGCAACGGGAGCAGCTCTATAGAGGGCTGCTCAAAGGCTTCCCACATGTCCCTCTGACTACGAGGAGGCCCAGTAGAGAGCAGGAAAGGGAAGGGCTGGTCACCGAGCGCGGACGTGAGGATTATAGGTCCGGCCTCCTGTCATCCCTTCACGCCCGTCTCCTCCCTTTCCGGAATTCGATGGGACATCGTGCTTCCCACTTCTGAGACGGCCATCTTAAAATTGTAGATGGCCCAGGGTCAGCCGGGGGGTGCGGAAAATGCCCTAGGCAATTTTACACTCCAGCAACTGAAGACCCCATAGTGGGTCCGAATTCCACATGGCACTCCTGATGGCTGACGGGGATGGTATCCGAGGCAATTTTAGCACGAAAGAAAAGTTTGTACGGAATCCGAATTCCACGCGGGCGGAGCCGCGGGCAACAGCTAGTGAGTTATAAAATAACAACGAAAAGTGTCATTGATTTTTATATATTAGACACAAGCATCGCACCGTGGTATGGTGCGATGCTAGTAATCATATAACAAACATATAAAACAAAGAATTTACAGTTCATACATAATACTTCACATTACACCATTGAAGATTGTATACCTACTCAGTCAGTAAAAGTTTTAGAAAAAAAAAATATTTCGACTTTTACTGAGAAATTAAAATGAAGACTGGTGGTTTTGCGATCTAGTTATAAGTCTCATATAAATCAAAATATCACAGACAAAAGACCAGATAAACAAAACATTAGACTCTCAACTAATTCAGACTGGCTTTATCGCGGCAAAAGAAACTCAGTAATCCGGCTTGAAACTCACAAACTACTAATTGGTGGATAAATTTGGCGAAGTTTCTTACCAAAGTACGGTTTAATTGGAATGTCTGTTTGTCTGTGCACACGTCTACTATTTACTTAAAGCCCTGTCTGTCCGAAGCAATTAACAACAACTTTGATGTACAAATACTTGTCGACTCTATTAGTTAATTAGATTCTAATTAATCACAGTTTTACACTTGAATGACCGTAAGACTGCCTTTCCACTGGAGATGTGTTATGCAGCTATGGAACGAAGATGTAAAAGTAAAGTTTTAAAACTATGTCACTGTTTCCACTATGTTATTCCACTATGTGCTATGCTATGTAGCGTAGCGAGAGGAGCTATGAAACTTCTTACAAAAAATATTCAAAATTCAAGTCTATTCTCCATCTATAGAACACATCCATAGCACGCATCTTTGTATACAGGGTGTATTTTTGAAACGGGGCAGTAAGTGCAAGTACCTTAACCGTTGTAGTTACAGTAAAACGTTCTTAGGAGACCTTCCCTAACTTTTTGAGATATTTTGAACTGCATTCACAGATTTTGCAAAAATCTTACAGTTAGCAAAAAAAATGCAAAAAGTCCAAACATTTTTTTTCTCTGCCAATCGATTCTATTTCATGTGGGGATCAAAAGACTCTATGGGACCATTTTAGCTTTGAGTACTAGGAAAGACAAAAATCGCCAAAAACTTCTCCCATACATTTCGTGCGGAAATACGGTTACCTGACCTATGAAAGTATGAACTTTGTAAGTAAAAATTCATTTAATTTAAACATGTCATTGTATGAAATTAGTTCTTGAAATAAATTGCTCAAAATGACTTCCATTTTCACGAATACATAAGTTTATCTTTTTTGCCCTGAACGAATTGCGGCTAAATGTTCTGGGATGAATATTACGTAACATAAAGAAACCCAAAAGAGACTTCAGTGTCTCTTTTGGGTTTCTTTATGGGGTGTTTATGCAGTAGACGAGCTCAAATTCACCAAGCATAGATTATTACAAAACAATTCGCCCGCGCTAGGCCCTCGCTTGTCTCGCGATTTAGGCCCAAGATACGTGACCCGGGGTATAGTACGTATTAGTAGTAAATCGATTAACAAAGAGAAGAGAATCGACCTCAGGCGGGACTCGAACCTGCGATCTTTCTCTTACAGGGGGAATGCTCTGACCACTAAGCCACCGAGGCTTTCTTAAGCTGGGTCCACATTTGTATCATTTGCCCCTTTTCAGAGACAGCTTCAGCTTCAGCTTACCATCAGGCGAGACGAAGTCAAATTGACGTGTCCTATATAAAAAATAAAAAAAAAATTTGCCCGATCCGATCACCGTATCGGGGGCCTTACTCCCAAAAACGAACATGGACGTTTCGGATCGAAACGAACGGTCGCCGAACACGGACCATTAAAGTTACTCTGAAAACCTTTCGGTGACGACTGACGGATGCCGCCGTCTTCGGAATCATAGAAACGTCAACGAATACTATAGTTTTCGATTTTCGGAGTAAGGCCCTCGTATCGGCGACGCGTATCATAATCGCATTATGTGGACGGGTGATGATACGCGTATCACTGATATAAACATTGTGATCATGATACGCGTCGCCGATACGGATACGGTGATCGGATTGGGCAAATGATACAAATGTGGATCCAGCTTTAATTGATTTGAATAGGCATAATAAATGCTTCAAAATTTCATTCAAGTATTAGTAGTACTTGCATAAAATCAACTTAATCTTATTACAAAATATTGTATATTGTAGTGAAGAACCTTGTATGTCTAGCTAAGTGCTTAAGTAAGTACCTACATTTAGGAGGCTTAAGTGCAGACATGGATCCAACATGAAGAAGCCATTGGACATTTTTAATCTAAAGTAGGATGCGATATTTATGGGTGGTAATTTAAGCTCGGATTACAGGACAGTATCTACCTTCTTAACAATTTTTTTTTTTTTCTATTTTTTTTAAAGAATATTAGCAACCGAAATTACTAATATTCCCGTTAACCCCTCCAACTAAGCTAAATTGCTTGTGCTAGGAGTGAGTTTACGTCGGTAGTGTAATGGCCAGGATTCGAACCCGGGACCACTTGATCGTAAGGCCGACTCGTTAACCACTAAGCTACCGACGCGACGCTTCAAAAGAAGTGGATTTCTTTTTTATTTGGTTCGTCAATTTTGTTTGCCTATTGCCGTACATGGGCACTTTGTCTTTGGGCTGTACGTTTACGGATGGAGACTGTCTGCGACACCCACGGGAAGAGATGGGGTGGCTCTACTCTACTCCACAGGGAACCAACACGGTAAAATAATAAACGTGTCCTTATTTCAATACGAATGGTAAAAACTATGTTATTGATTCCGTACCAATCTGTTGATTCATTTATGTCTGAATCTCTAACAACGTTTTCCTTTTACTGTCAGAAGTATTCGTGATGTATAACATTTATAAAGCACTGTTCCCACTGTTAGCGATGAACCTTTTACTATGTACTACTTATTTTTACATTTAGTAGACTCGCGTTTAACCTCTATCTCACCTGTTGGTAGATGATGATGTCGTCGCACTTAATACTTGACGATACTTATTAGAAATCCCTGATAGAAATCAGAACAAACTTTACCTATACATTTAGGAATGTTAACTTACTAAATGCTACAATATTTCATTAAACAGTACGCTTCAGACCCACGGTACCCCTGGCCATGAAGGAGTTTTCTAGAATTATGTACTTGCAATTTTATTATATTTGAAATGATAGTTACTGATTACCACGGAGGACAGAATAATCTTTTCCTTCCCCATGCTGATTACTGAAACATGATTAGACCAGACAAGTTTGCAGCAAGACAATTTTGTTAGTGAAACATTACATTTTTCCCTATAAGGTATTTATGATTGAACCGACTTCAACTACACAAGTATCAACTCTCACTTAGTATTCACTGTAAGTAGTAAAACAACTTAGAATTAAGTTCAGTATCATTTGACGTTATAATCTCCCTTCTTTCTATTCTTCTTCTTCATCTTAGCGTTAATCTCAGTTGCAAACAAAACTTTCACCTCGAAGTCTGGGGTCCACTTTACCAGTCTAACTGCGGATGTGGCTGGACTTCTATATTTATAATATCCCTTCTTTCCTTTAATCCTCTCCCCCTTTTTTTGAAGGATTTAATCGATCTAGTATTGAACTATAAACAAATTTAACTTTCTTTGTTTCTTACCTTACTACTTCTATAATAAAGTACACGCTTCTCGCCAATCATGCCACAAAATCCTTACCCCGTCCGTATGACAGACATCCAAGGTTTGATATTATTTATTCGGCGCACATTAACACGTGGGTAACAAGCCTTGGCCTGAATTACGAGAAAAAATGCCTCATACATACATGATTATTTCAATACACCCCAGTCATACATATTACACGTGTAGCAGGTACACTGAAATAGGTACAGATACAAATCCACATTCGTGTAATGATTATGTGTACACCTCATTTAAATGGGTAACAGCGTTAGTCTTTTCTTTTTCAGATTTTGTTTGAAATTTTTTTTTCTATTACTTAGGTGGCAGACAAGCATACGACCTACCTGATGGAAAGTGGTTACCGTGGTCTATGGACGTATGCAACACCAGAGGCGTTACACTCGTGCTGCCGGCCCTGAAGAAACCTTCTAATGACGTTCTTGAAAAACCCCTATTGTAATCGCTTGAGAAAACTACAGGTGAAGTTCCTTTCATACCGCACCGCGCACCGCTTCCGGTCGCAATGTGTGAAGATAAAAAGCTGCCGACTTTTAAGCTGACGTGAAATTGTTATGGAACTGATATACTCAGTGAGACCATCCTAGTAAAAGTTGGACCAGAGCCTCGTCCGGTCATCAGTCTGTGTAGATTTACCAGCTATTACCTGCGGTTGACCCCCAAAGACCTCCTTGGTGCCCCATAAGCACCCATTAAATAAAATAAACATTTACTTCAACATCATAATTATAATTCAGCAATATTACTCTGTGCTTACGTTTCAAATTAGTTGAAATAAAATGACATACATTAGGAATTTTATCGTCCACAGCGGCACTAACATCTTTAATTTGGCAGATACAGCAACCGTAGTGATGCGACAGGTGCAACGAATCGAGTTTAATTTTAGAAGGAAAATGTTTTGGTTTAACTTTTATGAAAAGATTTTAAAGGTTTCAGCCGGAGCATATAAAGTAAGGTTCCTTTTTTAAAATTAAAAGCTAAAAGGCAGGCTCAGTTGAAAAATTGCGAAGCCAGGCTAGATAGAAATATTAGGAAATTTTGAACGATAAAAAGAAACAACCACGCGCTGAACCTGGCCGGGGACATAACCACTCTGTCCAAACCTCAGTAGGCATACCCTCTGAGGACACAGTGAGTACATTATCTCAAAATCGAACTGGCTCATCATTATACATTGCTCCATCTCGAAATCTGAAATCAATATGTTTTGGGCATGGGCAGCAATGCACTGCATGCAGTGGGCAGCAATTTTCGTGGTATGAAGGCGGAACAACCCTACATCACAACATAAAATCAATTGTTAGTTAGTTTAAGTAATAGACGCTATAACGAAATCAGTTGAGAATAGTTTACGAGGTTGTTATTTTTCTAAATCGCTTCGACGCAATCGAATGAAAGCGTTTCATTTAAATCTGTATAAAGCACGTCCCTATTTCCTACAAGCAATTCACGATCATAAATGCCTACGACTGTGTGCCGGAATGCGAGACGACACGTTATCATCTATTATAGCTGGAAAACGCAGAGGCACGCATCGCAGTGTCGCGACGCTCTCGTCTCCATATAGCACTCTAAATACCCTTCAACATCGTGACTACGGTGTCGCTTCGATATAGCATTTTAAATGCCCTCTTATTTATATAAAGGGATTACACACGTTTTAATGAAAATATAATATAGGGTTTATTGATATTGAGTGTATATGGAGCCTAACAGATGGATGAGGCGCTGGTGCAGATTTTCCTCTCGGGATAGGAGATTGACACGGCATCTATGAGCAATGCATCACATTCTCACTGAGCGAGCAGCGAAACAAGGCGGGAAGAAGCCTCTTTCGGTGGTGGGCGTGTATACATTGCCTCGCATGAGCATGAGCATTGCCTAGTCTGAACGTGAATTTGATGAGTTAAACTGAGCGCTTGATGTTGGCTAACCGTAGCTCAGGGTTGACATCCGCAGCAGCCTCATTTAGAAAAAAATCAGACTAAACTGCCTCGCGAAGCAAAAGTTGCGAAGTCAACGTCTGAGGCCGCCTCGCGTGGTTACTCGCTCAGTGTGTGGATGCGGTTTTCTTAGATTAATTTTGTTGGTTGTTTTTTTATTCCTTCAATTAACGTTTTTTTTATCATCTTTACAAAACGTTCGAGATTTTCATAATCTCATGTATAGAATTATTACACAGTAAACAAATATATTCAGTATACCTACCTAAATAATGTTCCTTGGCTGATACAGCAATAAAACCCTAAAAATGAAACCTTTGACCTTTCGTGGATAGATGTAATGAAAATTCCATCATAAAAACTTTTTTATGGCGTAGGAATATCTATTTAGATATGTTTGGACGACCTGACATCTGTAAACTTTAATGTATGTCGAAAATGGCTCTTACGACTTGAATAAAATTTTATACTTCGATAAGTTTTAGTTTTGAAGTATTAATTATTTAAATATTATTTATGGGCGAGCACTGCGAGCAGACGTAGATTTGACTTGACTATTTATTTAAGGTATTATTTAAAAGCGTAATTTATATAAATAAATAAAAAATTGATGTGGAATGAGATCCAAAAAAGGTTTGGTTACTAGTTTTTTTTAACAAATTTACCGAAAAAGAACATTAGGAAAAGGAGATTTTTGTACGTGTAAGGTTAGAGGGACTATTATAAAAATTACATATAAGTACTTCGACTTATCTTTCGTACACAGCGAGAGAGCAAAGGGTCTACTTGATTTTTGCATTCAGAATAGTTTATAGACCCGCGAGCTATGTACCTACCCTTTTTACCCCGAATGCATGGTTCCTGTGGGACGCGGGAACTCAATCCCATGAAAAGGTAAGACGTTTTAGATAATATATCATAGTGATAAATAAACTGCCCTTGTTATCAAGCCATGAGGGTATAATGGGGCTTCACCAAGAATTAAGGGTCAAGTCTACTTCATCTGAAAGTTGGTACACACCTGCTAATTGTTTGGCAAGGTTCTGGTGCAGGATTTCCTCTCGGCGTTGAGGGGTCAGATGGCAGTCGCTCCCGTAAAAGTTAAAAAAGCGCAATTATTATGGTAAATAGGAATAAAAAAGAGAACCTTGGCCTGGAACCAAAGTGCAAGCTTTGGATGCAACCGGGATTAGCAATAGGACGATGATGATGGTAGGTACACCAACAAAATTAAGTTACATTTCGGCACTTTATCTTACTTAGATATTTATTTTTATTTTATTTGGTTGTGTGTATTAGCTGTTGCTCGCAGCTCCGCCCGCATGAAATTCTGATCCTGTTCATCGCTGATAGTAGCGTGATGATATAGCCTATGTTGGTACCTGATAATGTAGAATTCCAATGGTGAAAGAATTTTTGAAATCGGTGCAGTGGTTTTTGAGTTTATTCGTTACATAATGAATACAAATCTTTCCTCTTTAAAATATTAGTATTATTAGGAGTTCGTCGAGTTGTGATATAAAAAAAGTAGGTAGGCACACAAAGATGCCCTTTTACAAGTATTTAATTCTATTACTTTTATATATCAAGGGGCACAATCAATACATTAGCACTTTTATAACAATTATTAACAATTTAGTAATAAATCAATAAAGTCTCACGACATGAATTGTATCGAACGAACGTCACTGGAGATCCGCACGGCGCGATGACTGGCTGGCAAAGAGGGCGAGTGGGTAGTTCGCGCTCGTTTTATACCCTTCTGGAAGTTTAGGAGCTAACACGGCCTCTCCTGATCCTGCGTCGTCCACGACGGCATCCTATATGACCGGTAGAGCGCGAGGGCCTGGTATGACCTGAGAATCAAGGTCGTTTTCGGCTGAATGCAGTTGCTGCTCGGCTTCTAAAATTCCAAAGAAAGGCACCATATTACTAAGTGTCCACAGGTATTATGGTGTACCTAATTCTTGCATTCATCAACTCTCCACGACCCATAGACATAATGTCCAACTATTTCCTCATCACATTCGCCACCACAAGCAGCAGTTACAAGTAATCATTCATCATCTAATAACTGTGTAGGGCAAGCATCCCGCAGTCTGTTTGCCAATAGGAACGTCCCGCAGTCCGTCCTCTACACATACACCTGTAGCACCCCGCAGTTTGCTAGCAAGGAACGTCCCGCAGTCCGTCCTTATAGGTCCTTAGACACACCTAGGTCTAATACCCCGCAGTTTACTAGGAAGGAACGTCCCGCAGTCCGTCCTCTACACATAAACCTGTAGCACCCCGCAGTTTGCTATCAAGGAACGTCCTGCAGTCCGTCCTTACAGGTCCTTATACACATCTAGGTCTAGTACCCCGCAGTTTACTAGGAAGGAACGTCCCGCAGTCCGTCCTCTACACATACACCTGTAGCACCCCGCAGTTTGCTCTCAAGGAACGTCCCGCAGTTCGTCCTTACAGGTCATTACACACATCTAGGTCTAGTACCCCGCAGTTTACTAGGAAGGAACGTCCGCGCAAGGCGAACACGCCCGCGTCCACCTTCAGGCGCCGCAGCGGCGCGCCCAGCGTCTGCAACTAGCCGCAGTCGTTCTGCAGCAGCAACGCCACGGTCTGGCGCGCCACGTGCCGCGTGATGACCACGAAGGGAAGCAGCCAGCGCAGCGCTATCAGCGCTAGCGACACCGTCAGCAGCGCCATCACCTCATCGGGTGGCGCAGCCTGCGCACCTGTGCGGCCCATTATGGGCACGCTCATGCGCAGCGTGTTGAGGAGCAAGCATGCCGCCTGCAGCAGCGGCAGCGCCGTGACCACGTCGGCACGGCCCGTGATGGGCACGCTCATGCGCAGCGTGTTGAGCAGCAAGCATGCCGCCTGCAGCAGCGGCAGCGCCGTGACCATGTCGGCACGGCCCGTGATGGGCACGCTCATGCGCAGCGCGTTGAGCAGCAAGCATGCCGCCTGCAGCAGCGGCAGCGCCGTGACCGCGTCGGCATGGCCCGTGATGGGCACGCTCATGCGCAGCGTGTTGAGCAGCAAGCATGCCGCCTGCAGCAGCGGCAGCGCCGTGACCATGTCGGCACGGCCCGTGATGGGCACGCTCATGCGCAGCGCGTTGAGCAGCAAGCATGCCGCCTGCAGCAGCGGCAGCGCCGTGACCGCGTCGGCACGGCCCGTGATGGGCACGCTCATGCGCAGCGTGTTGAGCAGCAAGCATGCCGCCTGCAGCAGCGGCAGCGCCGTGACCACGTCGGCACGGCCCGTGATGGGCACGCTCATGCGCAGCGTGTTGAGCAGCAAGCATGCCGCCTGCAGCAGCGGCAGCGCCGTGACCATGTCGGCACGGCCCGTGATGGGCACGCTCATGCGCAGCGCGTTGAGCAGCAAGCATGCCACCTGCAGCAGCGGCAGCGCCGTGACCGCGTCGGCACGGCCCGTGATGGGCACGCTTATGCGCAGCGTGTTGAGCAGCAAGCATGCCGCCTGCGGCAGCGGCAGCGCCGTGACCATGTCGGCACGGCCCGTGATGGGCACGCTTATGCGCAGCGTGTTGAGCAGCAAGCATGCCGCCTACAGCAGCGGCAGCACCGCTCTCAACACGCACAGCGCTGCGCGCACGTCGCCCAACAGGCACAGCGCATCTGCCACCGCGTCCGCCGCGTTCGACAGGAACACCCACAGCATGCTGCAGCACGCCCAGCATCTGCAGCTTGCCGCAGTCGTACTGCAGCAGTGATGGATGCGGGAACGCCACGGCCTGGCGCGCAACGTCCCACGCGAGGACCAAGAAGGGCAGCAGCCAGCTCAGCGCCAGCACCCCGTGATGGGCACGCTCATGCGCAGTGTGTTGAGCAGCAAGCATGCCGTCTGCAGCAGCAGCAGCGCCGCTCTCAGCACGTACAGCGCTGCGCGCATGCCGCCCCACAGGCGCAGCGCACCCGCCAGTGCGTCCACCGCACTCGGCAGCAGCACCCACAGCAGCGGCAGGAAGCCCGAGCGCAATCCGCGCGTCACGCACGCCGCCAGCTACTTGAGCTCTGTTTGACATTTTGAGAAAAGGGTGCGTTCAAAACAGTCATCTTACGAGGGCTCGGCTTACCCTGACCCTGATTGATTGCTACAACAATACCTTTGTTATTGGTACGGGGGACTTCTGACAAAAAATAACATTATTGGAAACTTGTGAAGCAGACTTTAGTTTGGCAAGACAGGTATCTATTTTGTGGCCAGGTTTTTACAAAAACTGCACGGGTCAGACTTATTTAAAACAGACACAGAACTAACTTTTGCATTACTATTATTGTCACTTTTACGTTTCTTGCAATCAACCTGTCTGTGACCTAGCTGACCACACTTAAAACACTTAATGTCCACAAGCCGTCGCTTACGGTTATCATTGTCACTACTCGAATTTTGAAAACGTTCGTTACGCGTTGTGTTATGAAACTTTTTGTTAACTACTGACGAGTTAGGTTTAACATAACTAAAAAAGAATTCGACTAGTTCATTTGGTTATAACTTCGTATTTGTGGCTGATGCACGTATTTTTGCGTCAGTAATGCCCCGGATAGTAATTGAAGACATTAATTCGTCACTTAGCCCCTTGACTACCTATGCGTAGTCTTAACAGAGATCGACGCGCATAATGTGCGCACGTCGGGTACTTATCAGAATTAGTGCACATGAGCTCAAAGAGTATGTTAGCTATATCCGGTTTTTTCGGACGCAAAGGTCTAAATTCCTTTTTAAAATTACTCCAACTACGGTCATTGGTAACCCACTCATTGAGCCATGTCCGTGCATCCCCCTTTAGACAGTACCCAATGCGAGAAAGACATTCTTTATCAGTCCAGTTGTTTATTGCTTTGGCACTATCTACCTCCTCGCACCAGGCAACTATATCGTGAATGCTCGGAACAAAGTTAGAAATATAGTAAGAATGGTTCGATCTCACCGTACTGTTAATGGCACGTATCGCACCAATGATGCAGTCAGTGTTACTTGCGAGTTCCTGGTTGGTGACAGGGCTCGCTGATCGCACCGGAGTGTAACTCATTGCTCAGCAACAGAGTCGCTGCTGGACGCCTCCCGCGGTCGTTGCGACGTTCTAGGCGCTCGCTCTCGGCTGGCGCCGTCGCGTCGTGGCGATGGCGACTGATGGCGTCGTTCAAGCGCAGTCAACTTCGCCATGATCAGATTTTTTACCAAATGACTCACCACTCTATTACTTACAAATTACAATGTAATTTCTCGATAAGAAAATGTTGTAGATACTACCCACCCACACGATAATAATTTTATTTAAACAAAAGAGAAGGAAATCTAGTGCCAATCTGAATAACTAATCTGCAGATAATTTAGGTAGCAAAGCGATCAGGACGCAAGAGTAGGGTACAATGGAATCGCATCCCAGTTCTGATATTAGGAGTTCGTCGAGTTGTGATATAAAAAAAGTAGGTAGGCACACAAAGATGCCCTTTTACAAGTATTTAATTCTATTACTTTTATATATCAAGGGGCACAATCAATACATTAGCACTTTTATAACAATTATTAACAATTTAGTAATAAATCAATAAAGTCTCACGACATGAATTGTATCGAACGATCGTCACTGGAGATCCGCACGGCGCGATGACTGGCTGGCAAAGAGGGCGAGTGGGTAGTTCGCGCTCGTTTTATACCCTTCTGGAAGTTTAGGAGCTAACAGTATAGATATTTGAAAAACTTACGGTTAGTGTACCAATCAGTCCTAAATAAACTATCTAAACTTCTAAAATTGCTCTCATCACCATCTTAGCTTTAGGGTCAGTCCTTCACCTCAAATTACTTCGGCCTATATATATACTTATATACCTATATCGCTTTTCAAAGTTACCTATTCGAATTTTGAAAAGGTTTCTTCGAAGGTCACTTTCTATAACCGTTTGAGTTCGGGTTCAACCCCTGAGCGTCCGCTTGCGGTTCGATAAGCGGACGCTGGAGCAACAATAACCGCCTCGGTATTATTATATTGAAGCCGTCGATGTTCCGGTATTCGGCACACATTATAAACTAACAAGTAGAGAGAATAATAGGCACTGTTTATTTTAATACCACATAGGTGGCCAACAAGCACACGGCCCACCTGATGGGAAGTGGTCACCGTGGCCTATAGACGTATGCAACACCAGGGGCGTCACACTCGCGCTGCCGACCCTGAAGAAACCTTCTAATGCCCTTCTTGAAGAACCCCTTAAAGAACTATAGAGGTGCAAAGTATGAAAAGCCTCAGTAGCGTGGCGGTAGTGAACGCGATTGCCATGCAAACGGCGCGGCTTCGATTCCCGTTCAATGCAGGTATTTATATGCATGAATATGGCTATTTGCATTAATCTGCTCTTGCCTTGGAGAGCACTTTACACCGTGGATCGCGGTTGTCATACGAACATCTATGACAGCCGTTACGGGTAGTTGGAGCTCACAAAAGTCCTATTAGTCTAACTGCAGAACTTTAATACCTCCTCATATATTATTAATGTCGACAATATAATTAAAATAAATGATGTCAATACAAATATTATTAGTATAATAGTAGGTACCTCTTTGACTGTTAAATAGACAGAGACGAGATGAAAGACAGAGAAATAAAACAATGCAGGCGAATAAAATTCTACCTAGCTGAAACTTTATTAGGCATATTCTAATATAGGCGATATACCTACCTATGTATGTGTACAAATCCAGGCATTAAATGAATGTCTGACGACTTACAGCTGGCGATGTTCTCCTAATGACTTGATTAAATAAGTTTAGACTTGAAATAATTGTAGAGATTTGTAGAATTGTAGATGAATTTAATTAGTCAAACATAGAGCCTAGCTATAGGTACCTAATTTACCCCCCTTCATGGGCGAGTCCGACTCGCACTTGGCCGGTTTTATTTATATTATTCTCCTTAATCCCTTTATTACATTTATTGTAACGCCTGATGCTTGATGAAGAAATTCAGATCTGCGAGCCACTGTAACAAGATTTTAATAACCGCCTTTTCAGTCATTCAAATTACTGACCTTTTTTGTAAACCGTATCCACAAAAAGTGTTTTTATAAGAAAAAGATGGTTTGGGATCAATTGAGAATAGTAGACTACACAAAAATGGGATCAATCCCTACTTACCTAATATTATAAATGCGAAAGTAACTCTGTCTGTCTGTCTGTCTGTCTGTCTGTCTCACTTTTACGACTAAACCGCTGAACCGATTTTGATGAAATTTGGTATAGAGGTAGGTTAGACCTTGAGAAAGGACATAGGCTATGTTTGGTCGCGATAACCGACATCCACGCGGGCGGAGCCCGAAATTATAAATAAAGTGCCGTGGGTTCATTATGGAAGTAAAAGTGGGCTCAATTAAGAATTTTCGAATTCGGGACAACTTTCGTGGAATCAATATGGAACAACCCAATTTCTGTTGATTGCTGTTTGAGAGTGGTGTGGTAGGTGAGAATTCGACTCCCGCACAAAGCAAATATTTGTAGGCATGAATATGAATTGTCCTGTATGGTTCCACGTATGATTTATAAAAAAAGTAGGTACATATATAAGTATGTTCATCCGCATTCTAAAATCCATATTACAAGCTAGGCTTAGTTCGTATTGTTTCGTATCGTATGTGTAATAGTTGTAGACTTCAATTACTAGTCCTAGAATATTTAAACAAATAGTCTAGAACTCAGTTTAGTCCTAGAGATTAGTTGTTCTTCTCTAATATTATTAAATCATAAGTAAGATTTTTTTTAACTTGGATTATCGTATGAACGATAGCACAGATTAATAAATAGACGATAGACACTGAATTTAGAAATATTTTTAATGCGTTATTATTGTTTGTTTATGCGAAATGGATGCAAATACTATTGAAAGTATTATGATTTTTTTTTGTCAGAACGCTCTTATTTATACTTAAGTCTCTAAACGCACTATGCCGAAGTTACGCGACCGAAGTTCGGCGGCTGATTTTACATTCCGACGTGTTAGGCTGATATGACACACCATAAGTGCCGAACTTACGCGGCGGAAATTCAGTTCCGAAACTTTGTGTTTGTATTCAGTGTCGCGGGGCGCGGGCGAATCCCCGCTGCTCCCCGTCCTTGGATCTTCGTCGGCAATCGAACCAAATTTCGGTCGCGTATAATGTGTGCTCACAGAATAAGTTGCCGCTGAACTTACGCCCGACTGAAGTTAGGCTGTACGCTATGACGCGACGTAATTTCGGCCTAGTGTGTCGTCAGTAATTCAAATAGCATTGCAGGCACGTATGTGAACTTGGCATCTCAAGTGCCAGCATCTCATAAAAAATCGACAGTTCCAGTGGCATCCCACATAGTTCTACAGTTCTCAATAAGTTTTAGCAATAGTTCCATCGATTTTAGTACCAAAATCGCATTTAAAAAAATGAGATGCTAACTTCACAAAAAATTCCCAGCATCTCATCCAAAAACGTCACATATAGTGGCATCCCACATAGTTACACAGTTCTCGATAAGTTTTAACAATAGTACCATCGATTTTAGTACCGAAATCGCATTTTATAAAAATTGAGATGCTAACTTCACAAACATATTCCAGCATCTCATCGATTTTCGCTAAATTGAGTTCTATTGCAGTTCTGTTGCCCATGAAGCTTCTAAATAATAGGTAGAGATCTGTTGCACGTATAACGAGACAGTTCCGGACATATTAGAGCTCCACAAGGATGAGATGCTAAGGTCTGAATGATTGTTTCATGCAAAGAAAGGATTTTTTAAGAATGGTCTTGAACAAGTGTGAGATGCTGATAGATTGCGAGGAGTTCTGTGTACCTTGTAGCTTCTAAATGATAGGTAGAGACCTGCTGCACGTGAAACGAGACAGTTCCGGACATATAGAAGTCAAATAGGGTGAGATGCTAAGGTTTAAATGAAAATTCTACGCAATACTAGAAATTTTTAGCTATGGTCTTGAAGAAGTGTGAGATGCTGATAGATAGCGAGGAGTTCTGTGTACCATGAAGCTTTTAAATGATAGATAGAGGTCTTTTGCACGTGAAACGAGACAGTTCCGGACATATAGAGCTCCACAAGGGTGAGATGCTAAGGTCTGAATGATTGTTTAGTGCAAAGAAAGGATTTTTTAACAATGGTGTTAAACAGGTGTGAGATGCTGATTGATTGCGAGGAGTTCTGTTGCCCATAAAGCTTTCAAATGATAGGTAGAGACCTGTTGCATGTGAAACGAGACAGTTCCGGACATATACAGCTCAAAAGGGATGAGATGCTAAGGTCTGAAGGAAAATTCTACGCAATTCTAGAAATTTTTAGCTATGGCCTTGAACAAGTGTGAGATGCTGATAGTTTGCGAGGAGTTCTGTGTACCATGAAGCTTCTAAATGATAGGTAGAGACCTGATGCACGTGAAACGAGACAGTTCCGGACATATAGAGCTCCACAAGGATGAGATGCTAAGGTCTGAATGATTGTTTAGTGCAAAGAAAGGATTTTTTAACAATGGTGTTAAACAGGTGTGAGATGCTGATAGATTGCGAGGAGTTCTGTGTACCTTGTAGCTTCTAAATGATAGGTAGAGACCTGCTGCACGTAAAACGAGACAGTTCCGGACATATAGAAGTCAAATAGGGTGAGATGCTAAGGTTTAAATGAAAATTCTACGCAATACTAGAAATTTTTAGCTATGGTCTTGAAGAAGTGTGAGATGCTGATAGATAGCGAGGAGTTCTGTGTACCATGAAGCTTTTAAATGATAGATAGAGGTCTGTTGCACGTGAAACGAGACAGTTCCGGACATATAGAGCTCCACAAGGATGAGATGCTAAGGTCTGAATGATTGTTTAGTGCAAAGAAAGGATTTTTTAACAATGGTGTTAAACAGGTGTGAGATGCTGATTGATTGCGAGGAGTTCTGTTGCCCATAAAGCTTTCAAATGATAGGTAGAGACCTGTTGCATGTGAAACGAGACAGTTCTGGACATATACAGCTCAAAAGGGATGAGATGCTAAGGTCTGAAGGAAAATTCTACGCAATTCTAGAAATTTTTAGCTATGGCCTTGAACAAGTGTGAGATGCTGATAGTTTGCGAGGAGTTCTGTGTACCATGAAGCTTCTTAATGATAGGTAGAGACCTGATGCACGTGAAACGAGACAGTTCCGGACATATAGAGCTCCACAAGGATGAGATGCTAAGGTCTGAATGATTGTTTAGTGCAAAGAAAGGATTTTTTAACAATGGTGTTAAACAGGTGTGAGATGCTGATAGATTGCGAGGAGTTCTGTGTACCATGAAGCTTCTAAAGGATAGGTAGGGACCTGTTGCACGTGAAACGAGACAGTTCCGGACATATAGAGCTCAAAAGTGGTGCGATGCCAACGTTTAAATGTAAATTCTACGCAATACTAGGAATTTTCAGCTATGGTCTTGAACAAGTGTGAGATGCTGATAGATAGCGAGGAGTTCTGTGTACCATGAAGCTTCTAAATGATAGGTAGAGACCGGCTGCACGTGAAACGAGACAGTTCCGGACATGTAGAGCTCAATAGGGATGAGATGCTAACGTTTAAATGTAAATTCTACGCAATACTAGGACAATATAAAAGCTGTCATATAAAAGCTTCATGGTACCCAGAACTCCTCGCTATCTATCAGCATCTCACTATTCTTCAAGACCATAGCTGAAAATTTCTAGTATTGCGTAGAATTTACATTTAAACGTTAGCATCTCATCCCTATTGAGCTCTACATGTCCGGAACTGTCTCGTTTCAAGTGCAACAGGTCCCTACCTATCCTTTAGAAGCTTCACGGTACACAGAACTCCACGCAATCTATCAGCATCTCACACTTGTTCAAGACTATTCTTAAAAAATCCTTTCCTTGCACGTAACAATCATTCAGACCTTAGCATCTCATCCCTTTTGTGCTCTAGATGTCCGGAACTGTCTCGTTTTACGTGCAGCAGGTCTCTACCTATCATTTAGAAGCTTCACGGTACACAGAACTCCTCGCAATCTATCAGCATCTCACACTTCTTGTTCAAGACCATAGCTAAAAATTTCTAGAATTGCGTAGAATTTTCCTTCAGACCTTAGCATCTCGTCCCTTTTGAGCTCTATATATCGGGAACTGTCTCGTTTCACGTGCAACAGGTCTCTACCTATCATTTAGAAGCTTCATGGTACACAGAACTCCTCGTAATCAATCAGCATCTCACACCTGTTTAACACCATTGTTAAAAAATCCTTTTTTTGCACTAAACAATCCTTCAGACCTTAGCATCTCATCCTTGTGGAGCTCTATATGTCCGGAACTGTCTCGTTTCACGTGCAACTGGTCTCTACCTATCATTAAGAAGCTTCACGGTACACAGAACTCCTCGCAATCTATCAGCATCTCACACTTCTTGTTCAAGACCATAGCTAAAAATTTCTAGAATTGCGTAGAATTTTCCTTCAGACCTTAGCATCTCGTCCCTTTTGAGCTCTATATATCGGGAACTGTCTCGTTTCACGTGCAACAGGTCTCTACCTATCATTAAGAAGCTTCATGGTACACAGAACTCCTCGTAATCAATCAGCATCTCACACCTGTTTAACACCATTGTTAAAAAATCCTTTTTTTGCACTAAACAATCCTTCAGACCTTAGCATCTCATCCTTGTGGAGCTCTATATGTCCGGAACTGTCTCGTTTCACGTGCAACTGGTCTCTACCTATCATTTAGAAGCTTCACGGTACACAGAACTCCTCGCAAACTATCAGCATCTCACACTTGTTCAAGACCATAGCTAAAAATTTCTAGAATTGCGTAGAATTTTCCTTCAGACCTTAGCATCTCATCCCTTTTGAGCTCTATATATCGGGAACTGTCTCGTTTCACGTGCAACAGGTCTCTACCTATCATTTAAAAGCTTCATGGTACACAGAACTCCTCGTAATCAATCAGCATCTCACACCTGTTTAACACCATTGTTAAAAAATCCTTTCTTTGCACTAAACAATCATTCAGACCTTAGCATCTCATCCTTGTGGAGCTCTATATGTCTGGAACTGTCTCGTTTCACGTGCAGCAGGTCTCTACCTATCATTTAGAAGCTTCATGGTACACAGAACTCCTCGCAAACTATCAGCATCTCACACTTGTTCAAGGCCATAGCTAAAAATTTCTAGAATTGCGTAGAATTTTCCTTCAGACCTTAGCATCTCATCCCTTTTGAGCTGTATATGTCCGGAACTGTCTCGTTTCACATGCAACAGGTCTCTACCTATCATTTGAAAGCTTTATGGGCAACAGAACTCCTCGCAATCAATCAGCATCTCACACCTGTTTAACACCATTGTTAAAAAATCCTTTCTTTGCACTAAAGAATCATTCAGACCTTAGCATCTCACCCTTGTGGAGCTCTATATGTCCGGAACTGTCTCGTTTCACGTGCAAAAGACCTCTATCTATCATTTAAAAGCTTCATGGTACACAGAACTCCTCGCTATCTATCAGCATCTCACACTTCTTCAAGACCATAGCTAAAAATTTCTAGTATTGCGTAGAATTTTCATTTAAACCTTAGCATCTCACCCTATTTGACTTCTATATGTCCGGAACTGTCTCGTTTCACGTGCAGCAGGTCTCTACCTATCATTTAGAAGCTACAAGGTACACAGAACTCCTCGCAATCTATCAGCATCTCACACTTGTTCAAGACCATTCTTAAAAAATCCTTTCTTTGCATGAAACAATCATTCAGACCTTAGCATCTCATCCTTGTGGAGCTCTATATGTCCGGAACTGTCTCGTTATACGTGCAGCAGGTCTCTACCTATTATTTAGAAGCTTCATGGGCAACAGAACTGCAATAGAACTCAATTTAGCGAAAATCGATGAGATGCTGGAATATGTTTGTGAAGTTAGCATCTCAATTTTTATAAAATGCGATTTCGGTACTAAAATCGATGGAACTATTGTTAAAACTTATCGAGAACTGTGTAACTATGTGGGATGCCACTATATGTGACGTTTTTGGATGAGATGCTGGGAATTTTTTGTGAAGTTAGCATCTCATCTTTTTAAATGCGATTTTGGTACTAAAATCGATGGAACTATTGCTAAAACTTATTGAGAACTGTAGAACTATGTGGGATGCCACTGGAACTGTCGATTTTTTATGAGATGCTGGCACTTGAGATGCCGGCGATTGCAGGCGTAATTGTGCTGAACTTCGGTCGCGTAACTTCGGTATAGTGTGTTTAGACACTAAGGTATGATTCCGTAGCCGACCGCATACGATAACTTTGTCAAACTCCGATACGGAAAAAGGGGACCATTGAGAAGCCACAATGAATTACGTGCATGTGATGCGTGCGTTGGCAGTTGTCGTATGCGGTCGGCTACGGAATCATATCTTCAGAATCTTGCATTTGTTGCTCGCAATTGGTTCAGTAGAACCGGAGATAATACCAAAAGTCGTGAATACCGACGTACATAATGGGTCGCAGTCATCCGTTACTTGAGTAATAAATCATTATAAAAGATTACAACAAACTCCTTACAGTGTAATTCTCTCTCACACCCCAGTTTTCGGTTGATCGATGTCCACTATCTTCGTTAGTGTTGATTTGCAGCCAGACTTTTTGTAAGACATCTTTTCACGATATATATAAACTTTTAACAATACCCAACTTCAGCTTTTTTCAACTGTTTCATTGTAAGAAATTGGGCATTGTTAAAAGTTTTGTACAAGAGTATTCTCAAAAATTTGGCATCATATTGTCAGGAATTAAGTTAGGAAAATTCGTAATAACGCTTAACAAAATAATGTACATTGTGCTTTAGTGGATTTCATTACTATGAAAGGTTACAGTTTATTCCTCTTTATGTCAGTAGTACCATTGATCAGTACCATTGATGGTACTACTGACACACTTCCACTAAAATCAATTGATGTCCAATTAAGTCAAATTACGATTAAAACGTGTGATTAACAAACTTAACTACGACAGTTAAAAAAACCGTGATGTTTCAAAACCTCACGAAAACGTAAATAGGTTTTGTTCTTGAGATCTACGTGGTCCCCACACCCGAAGAGAGCCAGATCGAGAGAGATGGCCCTGGACTGGCCTTGGTGCGCGGGATATGTCTGACAAACTCATCTCCGGCAACCGACGACGGCCCTCAGACGGCGTGCGTTAGTCGGTACGAGATCGATATAACCTATCCATGGGGATTTTTCGCACGATTCTCTAATTTGAATTATGTATGATGTATAATGCTTTCTTTTTTTGAATACTATTAAACTCTCAATTTACATTTGTCATTTTGCATGCTGAAATTTTGGCAAAAAATACTTGAAACATGTATTCCATAACAATAGCACTTTTGTAACAAACAATGTTTTTATGGAAAATAAATATTTTGAATTTGAATTTTGATAAGAAGTAGGTTTTCTTTTGTTCTGACAGATCATATGAAATACCAAGTCAAGTTTTTACCCAACGGTAAAAATGAACTTTGGTAAGTAGGTATTTCGTATTGCCGCGAAATAAAAGGGTTTTTACTTTTTTCCTCTCAATCGCTTCAAAATAACGCGTTTGAAACTGTTGTGTTACTGGATGGGGCCCCAGATTTATGTATAACTATTTTACTTAGTACGTCATCTGAAAGATACCTCTGTCCATTGACTTCTCACTTATTTCATATACAAATAGGTATTCTACTCCGCTCTAAATATGTAATAAAATGTAATTACGTCTGTAAACATAGAACAAAGGTGTGAAAATAAATAAGAATTTCCATAACACCTAAATGAACCTGTTATCATACAAATACCATCTGCCTCTCTAACCCCTTTACACCATTGAGGGGTTTTTATGACAAAGTGGCATTGAATAGTTCAAACTCAATTAATTCGATAGCTTTGATACTAAAAACCCATTGGCCCTTTGATATCGAAGCCGGAATTATTGGTGACCCTCAGCGATTTATAGTCGCAACGAAAATGTAATCGATGGAAATCGGATAGCCAATACGATTGTAGTGTAGCCTTTTATAGGTGAATATTTGTTCAATCGAGTGTATTTTAACTATACAAGAATATTCAAATCGCCCAATGTTGTCTTTTTAATCGATTTCAATAACAGCTAGAGGTTAGATTAAGTTTTTCTTTTTTTTAAGTTAGGTCAAAAATTCGTTCGGAAGCGGGGTCCAGACTCAATGCAACTGCTAACTAGTACACATACGGATTAATGGTCGAAGCTCTGGCGCAGGTTTTTCCCTCAGGGTTGGGAGGCCAGTTGGCAGTCGCTTTAGTAAAAGTCAAGATTAGCTAAATCGAGATAAATATTAGGAGGGTGAACCCGAGCTTCAAATTACCAGCTTTAGATGTAATCAACTTTTGCAATTATAATATGTATCTTAGCCAGGATGTTATCATACAATACGAAAACCAGGCTTATTGTTCTCAGAACAGATTAATAGCTCTTGATTTTCCAGACCATTGCCGGGTTTCCAGACTAAAAAAAATACAATCATGTTTGGTATTTCCATCATACAGTGCTTTCAAATTGATACAAGATTCATTGCCCACCCTAAGGTATTGACCCTTTGGTCATTTGTCTCGTCGGGTGACCGCTAAGCACCTTGGTATTCTCCCCGACGGTCAGACGGCGGTCCCCCGATGAGACAAATGACAAAAGGGTCAATACTTAGGGTAGGTAATAAGGTAATAGTTATTATTTTACTTTTTATGGGATCTTTTTGGGTCGGGGGTTTTTAAGTTTTAAGTTTTTATTTTATTTCATGCTTTTATAGGTAACCACTTAACCGATTTCCATAAAACCTATATCGTTATGTATATAAATTATGATCTTTCATTTTTGATACCCAACACGGGTATATTTGAAAATATTAGATTTTGCATTGCCACTTTCACTCCTCATATTTCAATTGGCTGAACCGATTTTTATGACACATAGCTAAGAACACTCTCGACTAAACTATCTTTCAAACAAAAGAAACCGAATCAAAATCGGTTCAGTCGTTTGGGAGCTACGATGCCATAGACAGTCTGACACACACACACACACACACACACACACACACACACACACACACACACACACACACACACACACACACGCACACACACACACACCCACATACATACGTCAAACTTATAACACCCCTATTTTTTGTCGGGGGTTAAAAATAAACGAATTATCAAAAGAGTTGTGCATATTAGTGGAATATCAGCAGTGTGGGTGGCATTGCGTGCGCCACGCATCTGATACGTTGCTCGAATCACTGAAAACAAACACTTATTTACACTTAACACTAAAAATTTTCTTAACAAAAGAAATAAGAATTATCAGTCGTATTGTCGAGAAATAAAACCCTTCATATCCGTCAAAACTCGTATATACGTCAAAATTCTAACACGTTATACGTTTCATGCTCGCCTGAACCAAGTAATTACTTTAGAGTCACAAATAGATTTCAATCTGTAAGTCCTTTGTGTAAATTCTGATGCATGATGTATTCAATTCATGTCGTGAATTTTATATGTCTGGGAAATGTTGAAATGAAATAATTTTGAATTTGAAAGCATTGCTTTTCATTGCTTTAATATTATTTTTACTGTTAAAAATTATCACCTTTTTATATACCATTTAGGTGGCAAATAAGCACACGGCCATAGACGTCCATAGACGAGTGCAACACCAGGGCGGCGGCCCAAATTCAAAATTTATTAAAAAACATTTACTGGGTTTTGAATTTGGGCAGCCGAGGGGAGTCACACGCGTGCTGGTGACCATCAGCGACCGTGTATCGGCTATCATGCAAATGATGTTGACTCCAAAGGTCTTTGGGGATCCTAAAAACGTCTTTCAAGAGACCATATTTTTCCAAAGGTTCATATTATGTACTATGAATTCTATATTAAACACCATTTTCAATATTAGCATTTATCATTATATCATTGTCTTTTCCTGTGAGAGTTATAGAAGACGACTGAGGGAAAGGCTTTTCTACATCTGACAGTAAATATTGACAGCGATAGGGTCGCCCCCTATTACGTGGGACCAAAAATCATAGCTGGTAAAAAGGTGGATGTTAATATCTGCCTACCTGTGGCGAGGGGTCCCTATGAACAGATTCCTGCCGGCTTTTTCTATAAAGGGTAGCCGTAGTATAACCCGCGACACGTATCTTGAACCTAATTTGTAAGACATACGAGGCTCTAGCGCCCGCGGATTGCTTTGTAATAGTCTACGCTTGGTGAATTTGAGTTCGTCCACCGCAGTAGCACCCCGTGCTATCCTCAAAAGACACCCAAGAAATGTGTACTGCGCGTATAGGTGGTATAGGGCACATTTTGAGCACATTTTGGTCCAAGATACGTGGCGCGGGTTATAGATCAGTAAGCGCAAATTTTAATACATGCTATAGTCGTTCTATAAGAGGTAAGGTTCATTCACCGGCTTCCCTTTTTAAAAAATTCACCTTCGCCACTGCTGCCCAGGGGGATTCACAGACGTGAATAGGTATATGTTAGTTAGTTGACGTTTGAAAAACCACATCCTTGCAAAGCCAGAGCAGGACGCTAGTGTGCAATAAAGAGAGAGCTCAGAGTGTACAGCAGCTGTATAAAAGCCCTACAAAGCAAATAGCAACCATTGAAACTGTCGGCACTGAATCTATCTCGTTACGCGAAGTTGGCGGTTGACCTCACTTGATTGTTTACAGTTTGCATATCAAAATTCTACCGTGTTTCATTGCATGATAACTGTTATACTGTCACCGTCAAAGTTACGAAGTCTACTACACCTATTTGTCCCCGAAAGTCTAGAAAATTGTGTTAAAATCGACATTTGATCAACTATGTTTTTTTACTATCCCACGAAAAACTCGTTCCCGTGACGTGACTCATAGGACTACGGAACGAATATGCCGATCCTGCATTCCCGATCGTTGTACTCAACTTGGGTTACACCTACATGAAGTAGTTATAGTAGTCATTTTTGAATTATATTATCGACACAACACTACAGACCAACACAGGCAAGAGCTCGTGTGCTTTGACAAGGTTTTTTATACATGAACAGAAAAATTATGACCAGAACTTCCATTCCTAAATCAGTATTTAGTTCAGGTTTTACACATTTGCTTACATCTCCGGAGTAGGCAGAGATAACAGCCCGCCATTTGCTTGAATCCTTACACACTTCACGAGCTTCCTCTACTATCCAGTCCAGGTTTTCTGACAGGAAAACTAAATAGAAAGCCTCTAGAGATATTACCAATCTATTATTCAAAACTGAAGTTATAGATGATCGCTACAATCTGCAGTTCTGTCTTGTTTAACAGGCGATCTGCCAACTAATAAATAATGAACCAACTTCATAGTTCCACTGTATCGCTCGTTCTCACTCGACCAAACTTAAATTGAAAATGTTGAATAGTTGTTGGATACCGTTGGCTATTTGAGTTGTGATCTGAGGCGGACGATGGAGAGCTTGCTATTATGAATTAATTTTGTGAATTGTATCTTTGTTTATTAATTAACGGAACGAGAATTAAATACTTAATACTTTATCAGCTGAGTCATCTGGATCCGTGTTTTTGCAATGTGCTGTATTTTGAGATTGATATAACTTTTCTCTAATCTCATACTGAAATGTAAACATTAAAAAATTAAAAAGAAAACTTTGATGACGGTCTTTACGCACAGAATATCAAAATAAATTTAAAAAATAATATTATGATAGGTACAGCTCTTCTATGACCAATAGAATTTTTTCTACATAGTCTGTGGACGCGGCGCAACACGCATGCGCTATCATTTTGGCGCTCAACGTTCGTCACTTTACGATACTTAATTATATTAAATATTTCATAAAGTAGAATGAACACATACTTAGGTCTTAGAACACTCGTGTGATTCTATGAAAAAACTCGCGTATGGCTCGTTTTTTTTAATTCACTCTCGTTTTTTAAGAACCCTTATTATGCAACAGTTTCATAAACTACTTACTTGTAAGTCACTATAACTGGTAAAAATACTGCAACATTTAACATAGTTACTATCTGGATACATGAAGGACATAGAGGGATAGAAATGTTGGAATCAAACCGACTAAGATATTCATTGAGTTTTGTGAACGAGACACCTGTCGACCATTAGGTCCGAGGCCGACCACCATCGTTGCGTCCTTGGATTAAACGAGAAAACGATGAAGCTTAAATGGTTGATTCTGACGTCATTTTTACACATTTTCAAGGGCTCTACGTTCAAATCGATTAAGATAGAGAAAAGAGAATCGACCTCGGGTTCAAATTAAAATTAAATTTATTTGCAAGAATATTGTATAATAGAGGCCTAAAAAATCCAAAAACAACGGTCTAGCTGCAAAGCTTCGATATCGCGTAATGTTATCATTGGGCTGTGGAGGTCAGATGGCAATCGCTTCACGAAAAAATATCTAGCCAAATCTGTTGTTAAGACTGGTAAAGCGGACCCCAGACTCCGAGCTGAAAAGCTGCGGATGCGACTGGGAATTAACGCTAGGATGAGAGAGATTGTTTATTAGAGGCGTTTTACGTCATCATTCGAGCGCCAATTCCGGTTGCTCTCAAAGCTGGCATTTTGAAGCCAGGGGTCTGCTCTTTAACTCTTCCTAAACAATTCTAGCTCTTCCTTCTCTAAACCATTATGCATAATTGGTTATCCTTAGTTTTACGAGAGTGACCATACTCCAACTTTGAAGGAACTAAGCATGGTCCGGAATTCAGCAGGTGTATTATGTACCGACTAGCAGGTAGGTCAGGTTTCATTGGGTACAAATTTCAAAGATAACTTATCTATCTAGTCCGTGAAAAAACATTTAAAAAAAAAAAGAAATTCGACATTTTGTTACCTAAATACACATTCCACATTTATATTTATTACCCACAAAACATCTCTATTACAAATTAATTTTATTTTAATAATTTCAGCTATTACCGATTTTGTGAGCGATTAGCTCACTGCCCCTACAAAATCAGGTTAGCATATTCTAACAATATTTAAGCGGATCTCTGTCTGCACAATGGGATGGCGGACGGAACGTCTCGAACTTTCGAAACTCCTCCTAAGTACCTCCACACTATAAGACAAAGTTGGAAAGAGGAAATTACATGCAACTACTCCTGGGAAATTATTTTACATGACATTTATAAGACGTTTTTAGGGATGAATCTGCTGTGTATAGTGAGAAGTGATTCTCTTTTTCGTCGATTCGTCAGAATATTTTTTTTTATGTATGTTCACCAATTACTCAGTGACGCCTAGACCGATTTGCAAAATTCTTTTTTTGTTTGATAGGTTATACCAGGTGGTCCCATGTAAATTTTATCAAAATCGGTCAAGCAGTTTATGAAATATCAACGAATATCGGTTGAAGTCGGTTTTTTAAATTTTAAATTTTGAGTTTATTGTTTGATTGCACCCTACCTGATGGTAAGCTGAGGTCAAGTTCGAAAAGTAATGTCCACCTTGACGGCCTTACTAGTTGAACTTTTATACTCTGCATGAAGAACTCAGAATTGTAAGACGAATAAATTGGTAGGTAACACGTGAGCGGGTAGAGAATTTCAGTTCTTTATCGTGCCACAAAGAGATACAGTATCAATTATTTGTTTTAGTATTTACTTTCCTTCCTTACTTTCCTACGCAATTGGGTTAAGGAGATACATGGTACAAATAATACTATCAGGTTCTTCTTCTAGATTGAAGAGAGATAGTGGTTTTCATTGAAAGAGCTTAGAGCACGCATGGAAATAGATTTCTATATTAAAGTTTTTTTTTAAATATATTTTTCGTCAACTTGATGGTGAGCTGGCGTACCTATAGGCCAATGAATAGTAGCCGCCAATGTTATTTAATAAATATTGTACAAGTAATAAAAAAACGACATTATGGCCTGATGGTTGCTTTAGGTGTGATTCCAAAAAAAATATCAACTACTCAGCAACTTGCTGCGTTACTTAATTTCAGTCTCCAGTCCAAACAGTTTCATTTCTTTCTTTTTTTTTGTAATATTTCACTTCAAAATTTTCAATTCCAGCTAACAGAAGTCATTGCTGTAACGGATGTCTCAAACCGCTTTCCGTGCGGCACAGAACGGAAATATGCGTTCAATATCAATGTGGATTCAAGATTATAGAACGAAAATTGTAGGAAGTATGTCTACAGTGCAGAAAATTTTTCCTATAGTTAATCTAGATTAATCTAATGATAGAATGAATGAAATATCCGATCGAGATAGGCAACAATCGATATATGTATGTAATTATAACTTAAATAGGTGTAATAGTTATTTAGGTTTTAGTATCTTTGGTCGAACAAGATCTTAAAAGCCTCCTGCTCTTGGAGTTGGCGGATTAAACAACAATAGTTCCTACTTGTTATAAATTTTATTGGAAAACGCGAAATCAAGCTCAGGCAGGACTCGAACCCGCGATCTTTCCCTTACAGGGGGAATGCTCTGACCACTGAGCCACCGAGCTTCGCCCGAGATTGATCCAAATTTTCCAATACATCCATCTTAGGGCGATGGTGCTGCCTGAGCTTGATTTCGCTTCTTCCAATTTATAACAATTTGTTTAGTTTAGCATACTAAATGCTTTAAAATTATTTCAAATAGTTCCTGCTAATAATAAACCAATCAAGAGACACTCTTCACATGCACTTTCACATGTAAACGTGTATACACTAAGTATTGAACCTATTAAAATATATTTAAAAACGAAATACCACTCACTTTAACTCGATCAATCACGAAATCTCAGAAACTATAACACCTACAAACTTGAAATTTGACAGAAAGTATCTGTCAAAGGTTCCTTATATAGCGGATGTTTACTCCAAACATCCGATAAGAACAGTTATTACGAAACTCCGCCCTTAAAGCACAGAACATAATATAATAGTAATAAGTAAAGTAGGCAATGCTTATAGGGCTAAAACGAACTCCATGCGTACAAAGTCGCGGGCGCCCGCTAGTACTGAATAAATAAAAGTGTTATGATATGACGGAAGCAGTCAACGACAAACGAATTTCCCAAGAATGTCTTCCTAGAAGGTTAGGTAAACAGCCTCATTCGTAATATGAGTAACAGACTTGTGACTAAAGTAAACAGCTACCAGAATACGTATATTGAAATCAATATTTGTTTGATTGTTCGTTCGTATTTTATACGCTCCCGTATCATAGTTGGAGCGGCAGTAGCTAGTAGTTAAGGAGACAGTCTTATAACCGAATGGTCCCGGGTTCGAATCCTGGCCATTACACTACTGACGTGAACCCAACCCGTGGGCAAACAGATATACTGGTAATTTCGGTCACTGGTCTTAAAAAAAATGCTAATATTTTATGTAAAATCTTGTTAAGGCGGCCACCCATTAACAGTTTATCGAACGACAATCGGATGATATCGGTCTGTCAGTTCATCGCAATAGCCCACACACTTACAGTTTCGTATACGATTTTGGACTGACGGCTAATATGTGTGTGGCCGCTTGACGATTTCGGTCAGCAAAGACAGTTAAAAAAAAAAAGACCGGACAGACTATGGCTGTCGGCATTTTATACGTTATAACATCAGACTAAAAGAATAAAATAATGTTATTATTTTAGTCTGAGGTAATAAAATTATGATGACATTGATGACATAAGGACTGCAGGCCGCCGGACAGACGAAAAACGGCAGACGGACTGTAAGTGGGTGGCCGCCTTTAGGCCTCCGCACACTGAGCGGGGATCGAACCCCATAACCCCAGCAACTGAGTGTGTAGATAGCAAAATAACACAATAATATCGAAATATAATCCATTATCAGTTTCATTTCAATGTAAATAAATACAGTATGTTTCATGAGACAGAATCTTTGATGCTGAAATATTGTCGAAGTTGCCGGTGAAATATTTACTTGGAAGAAGATATAAGAGTAAGTTATAGACATTGTAAAATACAGAGTTAGGAAACAAGTAGATCCACAAACCTTTGAAAACGTATGTTGGAAATTTTGAAAAGTTTGGCAAATCGATAAAGTTTTTGATATTGATCCGAAATATGGTTTACTGAAGTTTACTGTGGTATTTTTGCTATGGTAAGTTATGTGAGTGACTCGGTCACAAAAAGACTACTTTTTGACAATCGCGTATAAATAGGTTTAAACCAACCCAAAACAAATAATTGCTTTAGTAGTCTAGAACAATACACAATTTATTTTGTGTATGTTTGTGATATTTAATATCACAAACATACACAAAATAAATTGTGTATTGTTCTAGACTACTAAAGCAATTATTTGTTTTGGGTTGGTTTAAACCTATTTATACGCGATTGTCAAAAAGTAGTCTTTTAGGAATAATTTTATTGTAAAAAATACTTAAAAGAAATGAAATCTAATTGAATAAATACCTACATGTTCAATTCCGCCGCGTGGATCACGGCAGAGTAGAATTGGTTCACCCCATCTCTTCCCATGCGGTGTCATACATACCTACAAGGCGACTAAGCGATAGGGCTGTTTAACATTAGACAGATATAGGTAAACTGCTCAGACTCAGCCTCAGATATGGTTCGAGTCAACGATTGTGCCCGGAACACGGCAATAGGCTCACCCTCTATTACGTGGGACCTAATACAAAGATGGGTGTTAATTCACCTCTGCCTAATCCCTCCGGGGATAAAGGCGTGATTATATGTATGTATGCATATACATATATTTTTGCCTACCTGAACACAGTGAACACATTTTGATATATGGGAATATTTTTTAGAATACCCACAACTCTTCATCAAACTAGTTTCAGTCAGTGTTACTTGTAACACTGACACATATTATCTTTTTATTTCTCTTCATATTGCAAAGTTATTTCTATGAATTGTTACACTGTAACAACATTCACAATGCGACACATGTAGCAAAGGGCAATACTCCTGCAAAAATTGCTGAAAAATAGTTCAGCATATTATAGTAATGCCTACAATACCTACTTATTTATCCCTCGGTAGTATTAAAGTCATTCGAAAATTTAGACAGAATATTCCAGAATGTCCTCATAGCCATTCAACTCAAATAGATATCATTACCCCGCGTTTACATACTGCCGCTCGCATTGCTCATCGTGTTGCCAGAAATATTCGCGCGATTAATGCCCTAGCATTCACACACTCCCATCATCGCGTTGGTCCGCATTACAGTATTCGCCCTGCAACGGAGACGGACGTAAACGTATGGAGGACAACGCTGTAGCAGTGTACGCAATAAGCTTTTACAGCATAGCGAATTAATTAAATAGATTATTATTAAAAACTATCACTTTCAACTACTCTACACTTTCCGAAGATCGATATAAATATTTTTAAAAGTAAATATTCGAGGAGCAATAACGAAAGACGTGTTTTATTTAGCTTAGCGCCATCTAGCGGTCTCGTATAGTTCATCGCGCTAGTATTTGCGCAACATACGCGGCAGTACTCGCGGCATGACGAATATACCATTCACACCACGTCTCTGCCCACTTCTCTCGCCACTTCCCTCGCTCTGCCGCGAGTATGTAAACGTAGCATTAAAGTCGAACAAGACTATTGTCTTGTAGAACCTTAATGATCAAAGTTTTGTACCGTGTTTACGATAGGCAATATTCTAATATAATATTTTATTGCTCACGAAATCGGTCATGTGAAAGGTATATAAAGCTGTTTAAGTATTCCGGCATAGTTTTCGAAAACCTTGAAAATAAATTTATTGTAGGATGCTTCGTTAGACGCTATCTATTTTATACAAATACTTTAGACTGTCTTTTGAATAGCAAAAGATACCTGAATTGAAGCATTCAATGTGTTTAAGATACTATAAAGTAGGAATAGTTCAAGTAATTAATATCAATGTTCACAGATAAAAGGTCTGAAGCGACATTTAGGATTGAAAGAATTTTTTTAGAAGTTAATATCTCTTTTTTTTCGGAACTGTTTCTGAAAGATTTTATATAAGTTACGTTTTGGCTTTCAACCGTTAATAAGACTTAGATATGTTGAGTTATATCAAACCGACTGTAAAGCCACATGGTGTTTCTGATATCAAAGTTGTTGCCATGCGACCAGGAAGCCTAAATTAAATTACAAGAAACGTACATAATGAATGAAAGATAGCGTCGGTAGCTTAGTGGTTAAGGAGTCGGCCTTACGATCGAGAGGTCCCGGGTTCGAATCCTGGCCATTACACTACCGACGTGAACCCACTCCTAATACAAGCAATTTAGCTTAGCTGGAGGGGTTAACGGGAATATTAGTGATTTCGGTTGCTAATATTCTTTAAAAAAAATATATAATTATCAGTAAGTTTACGGTACGTAAATCTCCCGTTCGTGTTCCATTCGAGCCCGAAGTTTCGGATTGTCTCATGGTAGCCCCCCAGTTGTGTTTGTGTAAATTTAATTGTTTCAACTCAAACGTTATCGTGTCAAATTATGTAATATAGCGTTAGTAATTAATAATACAATTGAATTTCAAAGTGATGTGCGAAGATAGATGATGACAGTAGTTCCGAGTAATAAATGTCATTTGGCTCTTGTTAACGAGACGGATTATCCGGTTGATGCCGGCCCGGAGCCGGGACGGTGCCGGGTAGGGGTTGGACCGGCCCGGTTTGTACCCGGCTCGTAGCTGATATCTGGTTTTATTATTTGAAAAGTGAACTCGTTTCGTTTTTATTCAATGTCTTCTATTTAATATTACTGAGTTGGTTGTATGGATCGAAAAAAAAATGGTATCGTTTTGTGACTAAACATTTATTTTGTACAGCACGCTTTTTCGCAATTCGAATTAGGAATTTCAATTTCGAATTTGGAACTAAAAAAAAACAATTTTGGAACGGCTCGAGTTTGACATCCTGCGTCCTAGCACAATTCGAAATTCAAAATTAATTTCTCTCCCATGAATTTTGAATTTCGAATGTCCCTGAACCACGACACATTTCTTTTTCTTTTTAACTTTAACAGCTTATCTAGTAACAAAGAAGAAGTTTTCGTTCATTATTTCATTTCATTTTGCTTTTAAGACCACTAAGGAGAACATCCTAACATCCTATTACCCTTTACGTCGCTACTTTAATGAGCAGTACTTAAGTAAGTATTTGTTCCAACTTTTCAATACAGTGTACCTGGAGAACTTTTCACGTATAAAGGAAGTTGAGATACCTATAAATATTGTTTACTATTAAAACTTCTAGCACAAGCCACTTATTGCTGCGTATCTCAGCAGTTTATACATTATAGATAGTAATTTCAGTTTACTTTTATTAAGACCTTGGAAATACATACAGTACATGAAAACGTTCATGGTCATATCAAACTTTCTCTCCCGCGGGAAATACAAACAAGTTGTAGGTACCCAAGTAGAAGTTAAAACAAAAAGACGTCTGAAATACAAGTGAATATATAACGTATATGTGTTATAACTACACTAGACTTTACTGAAGTGATTGTACAGAACAGAGACGAACACGAAGTGATTCTTAAAATTCCAAAGGCGGATTTCCACGGTGCGTTATTTTTTAACCGCACTATAGAAAGTGTGTCATCTGCGGAATCACAGATAAGCGGTGCGTCGAATACACAGCTTCGAAACAGACTGAAACGCACCGTAGAAAGCATTTAGCTCGGTGTCTCGGAAAATAGGTAAAGCCGTCGCGTCGGTCTCGGTTGTCATGCCAACATCTTTCTGTGACTCCGAAAAAGGCTGACAACCTTGTCTAACTACAGAACTTTGATATCTGCCACCAGTTTTGTGATATTCTTCTTCTGTCGTATCAACAGCGATAAGTGATAGTCCAGGGATGTATTGTCTGCTCTGGCAAGCATCTCTGTGAGTTTCCTGTTCACACATGATATCACAGCGGGTGTCCAGAAAGTATCTGCCATGTCCCGAGAGAAGCTGTTTATGGAAATGATGCGCAGAGCTGTCTTTGGGGTGGACTATCAGAGTGGTGGGATTGGTATTTAGTTGCCATCGTGGAACATTTAGTTTTATTAGTTTTGTGATGTCACCTGGGTCGTAAAAGAGTGACTTCAGATTTTTTTTCCGATTTGGCCGTGGAATTCATTTGATGCGCGGTACGTGATTACACGTAGTCGTGTGCTATGCGTGATAACTGATTCTAAAGAATCACACACCGTGGAAAACCACCTTAACAGTACCCTGTATAACAATAAAGGCATACCCCTCCAAGCAATTTCTCCGCAACTCATATGGTTAAAGGTAACATTTATTGCTAAACGCAGCAATAAAATATAGTAGAGGTTACTTATCTTAACGGCATCGCGTCTGCATTCCGACCTTGTTGAGTACGTGATTCAGAATGAAGTGTGTAGTTCGTTCGGGGTGTTTTAGTGTGGGCTTATTAAAAGAATGTGTGTTCATTTGTATACAAAGAACAATTAGGTTTGAGTAGACATCGGAATAGTTATTTGAGGTATTTGTAGGGTCTTAGTTGCGAGTGAGATATATGCCTGAGTAGGTAAATAAAAAAGGTCTGTGTTGCTGAAATAGCTTGTCCTAAAAATATACCTTTTTTTATCTACATGCTGCATCCAAAGTATGCGCTTTTGTACCTTCCTACAAGTTGAAGCATCTTTCTTTTCAACACTGATTTCGCTTATCAGTGATCCCTAAAGGAATTTATTGTAGTATGTAGAGACAATTACATAAATACAGAAGTATCGATAACGATATGTCGCAAGTTCGGTAACGGTATTTTTAATATAAATAGAAAATGTGATATCAATATAAAAATGCCCAACATGAAGACTTTTTCACCGCAAAAACCTACCATTTTATATTCATTCATTTTCATTCATCGTTAGTCTGCCTCTTTAGGATTTTTTTTATTAGAAACATTCTATTTGCTCCCTGAACGAGCACTTTACATGTTCGTGTTCGTTCGTTTAGTTCATTCTAGTTGTACGTATTCAGTATCAGTATTCAGCATATCATTATCTGCAGCAAATCAAAGTGTAACATAGAATCCGAGTCTAATCAATACCTACACTGTTACTAACGAAGCTACAAGCAGACTCAATACAAATACGCTACAATAGTCAGCCATATTGATTACATACAATAAACGGCGCATACTAGATGTTACCCGCAAGAAACATCCACTAATTGCATGTCCGAGAAGGAAGCATTTTTAGGGTTCCGTAGACAAATGGCAAAAAACGGAACCCTTATAGATTCGTCATGTCTGCCCGTCCGTCCGTATGTCACAGCCACTTTTCTCCGAAACTATGCTGTTGAAACTTGGTAAGTAGATGTACCTATTCTGTGAACCGCATTAAGAATTTCACACAAAAATAGAAAAAAAAGCATTAAATTTCGGGGGTCCCCATACTTAGTACTGAAACTCAAAAATTTTTTTTCATCAAACTCATACGTGTCTCTATAGATAGGTCTTTAAAAATGCTATTGAGGTTGGCATTTTTTTCTAAACTGAATAGTTTGCGCGAGAGTCACTTCCAAAGTGGAAAAATGTCCCCCCCCCCCCTCTAACTTCTAAAATAAGAGAATGATAAATCTAAAAAAAATATATGTAAATTGCCATGCAAACTACCACTAAAAATTGGTTCGAACGAGATCCAGTCAGTAGCTTTTTTTTTAATACGTCATAAACCGCAATTTTCGCCTTTGCTACTACGGAACCCTTCATGGGCGAGTCCGACTCGCACTTGGCCGATTTTATTTTATATGAAATCTAATTTCATATAGGAAACAAACACATTGCTAGTCTATCAGAATTCGGCAATACGACGCGCTTGAGCTTCAGATTAAAGTAGTAAGACTTTGTTTATGGTGCGCAAATTCTCCACGGATAACCACCTCCTCTCTCTCAAGTAGTCGGCAGGGGGGCGGGGGGGGGTTATGTCGGACTTGAAGCGACTAAAATACAAGTCGTCTGTGGGTCGTTGGTTGCTGGAGGTGAGATTGAGACATATCTCTCGCACTCCGGCTGACCTAGGGCAAGGTAGTGACCCTCAGTCTCACTACCTTACTCACGGTACCTTATTAGCAGTGATTACATAATCGATTTTGGAATCCTGAAGATTACAGCATGACTTAAGGGTGTAGGAGAGTTACCAACCTGCACATTTGAAATTAATATACATTACATACAACTGTGTCAGTTAAGCTATTTCAGAAATTGCTCTGTCAGAAATTGCCATATGCTTTTTGTCAGGCGCAATCTGTTACAACTTTCTGTATAATTCTTGCTGTAATATTCAAGAATATTCAAGAAACAAGTCTAACTGGTAATAAAATTAAACAACTAGCTACATAAAAACATGAAATACAAAATACCTGGACGAATGCAAATCCTCGTAGGTACTGTAGGACAACCCCAGGAAGTTCTGTTCCGGCCTCATTCAGACTGCAAATTGTCACTGCATTTGCATTACAAGGGCCAGTTTACTTTCTCAGCTATTAACTTGGGCTAGCGTTTCACAGTCGCCAACATTACAATAAAATATGCATGAATAATTCGGTTTTTGAAGCAGTGACAGTAACAAAAAAATATATGGTAAGTAAATCCATAATATCCATACCAATATGTAATTATAAATTCAAAATTAGGTCTGTCTGTCTGTTACGCTTTCACGCCCATATCACTTGATGAAATTTCGATTTTAATGAAACATCCACGCGGGCGGAGCAGCGGGCTACAGCTAGTATTAATATACTTGACGATATTTAATTCTATCTTACACATTATGTATCGATCAGTGGTGAGGGGTTTTTACAACCCGATTCGTGCCGGCTTCTCAATGGGTCGCATGGTGCATGACAAACTAGATCGAGAGAAGTTGTTTTTCACCGGCTTCCCTTTTGAAAATTTTCATTCTTCGCCACTGGTATCGACAGATCGTTAATTGTTGTAGCCACCAGTAACACTGAAGCCTATTGTGACAGTATTGTATAACGCCGCACAAAGATCTTTGAGGTTCAAGCAAGCCTCGCGTGCAAGCCGTTAAATATTATGCTCATTGACGAACAAGACTCTGGCATAGGCTGCGCTGTGTGAAAGGAACATCATCCTACGCACGCTCCAGCTGAGGAATGAATGAATGAATGAATGAACTCTCTGCAGTGGCTTTTCTAAACGACTACAATCTGGGGTTCTTCAAGAAGGGCATTAGAAGGTTTCTTTAGGGTCGGCAGAATGAGTGTAACGCCCCTGATGTTGCATACGTCCATCGATTTGGTATAAAAAAACCAGACTGGACATTATCCATAAGCGTATCATCATCTCAGTATTAAGAACCGTTCGCATCCGAGGCTTACAACTCGAAGCTCGGACTCCGCTTATTGGCTACTAATTCTCCATTAGCCATAAAGTATTTTTATCTAATATATAAAATTCTCGTGTCACAAAATGTGCGTAATCGAACTCCTCCGAAACGGCTTGACCGATTTTGATGAAATTTTTTGTGCTTATCCGGTATCTATGAGAATCGGCCAACATCTATTTTTCATCCCCCTAAATGTTAAGGGTGGTCCACCCCTTAATTTTATTTTTTATTTTTCAGACAAAATTTTTTGTTTTTATTTTTTTATGATACATCATACAAAAATACATGCAACCCTAAATTTTCACCCCTCTACGATCAACCCTTATTTTTTATTTGGTAATTAAAAAGTTTTATTTTGTAATATATAAAATTCTTCTGTCACGGGGTGCGTAATCGAACTCCTCCGAAACGGCTCGACCGATTTTGATGAAATTTTTTGTGCTTATCCGGTATCTATGAGAATCGGCCGACATCTATTTTTCATCCCCCTAAGTGATAAGGGTGCAGCGGGAACGGGATTTGAATACCACGCGGGCCGAAAATATGGCGGTACGAAGTTCGCCGGGGCAGCTAGTTTGTAAATAAATGTTTCACTATACTAGCAGAAGTAGTAGATAGAGGTTTTAAAACTGCAACGTCACATGGCTTGCTCGAAGCCCGGAATCCGTTTACCGGCTTCTACTCCATTAGCAATAAACTATTTCTACCTATTTAAAAATTAAACGTTTCACTAGTTTAAGCACTTTTAAAACTGCTATTACAATTTACAACTCCTCGCTCAGGATTTAGTCTCTAACTAAGTTACAGTCAACCCCACCGATGCTTAGCTTTCTAATAAATTATTTAACCCTGTTACCCTCACTTTGGCGCTTTCATCGTAGCTTTCGAAATTACGCGGCCGAAGAACGTAGAAATGAGTTAGAGTGATAGAATCAACGCTATCCAATATTGATTTTGGACTGAACTTACCTGTATTGTGTCAGTTCAGCAGAATTTGCGGTCAACTGTTGTCACAAATTGATTTCGGACATAGATGTCACCCGCATATGGTGCAGAATATTCCATCAAGAACCAAGCGGTTCGGCGAGTCCTTCCTCTGCCGCACCATTAACTCCTGGAATTCCTTACCAGAACATGTGTTTCCCTCTTCCTACAGTCCCCGGTCCTTTAAGCGGAGCTTGAAAAAGCATCTGATGAAGACGTCAAGTTGAGTGCCATCATTGCAACATGGTACGTATCTATAGTGGTGATCATAATTTTCCGAGACTTTGCCTTCAGTTTCAGGCGAAGTGAAATCAAATTAACGTGTCTCATATAAAAAAAATAGTCTACAAAAACCTCGGAATTTACCTCTTTGCCAAATTTCATCCAAATCTGTTTAGCCGTTATCTATCGCCTTAGCAGAAGCAGGATCAAGACGGCAGTGCGTAGTGTTCCACGTGCGCCTAACTCAACAAAGGGGGGCAAGGGTCTCCGCATGCCATGGTAAGGCTGGCTGCCTGCACGATACGTGGTCCACAGATGCAGGGTTCCTGAGAATTTCCTTTCCAGCATATGTACCGAGGTCTCATGCGGGATACTGTGTGGTTTTATATGGCTCGATTTTACCTACATAACCACCTTTTCGTTAGCTCCGTTGGGGTGGTACCCGAAGAGGTTCCCACAAGTAAAAAAAAAATGCTTTTAGCCTCTTTTGCGTGAAAGAGTACAAATATCATGTACAGTCAGCGTCAGAACGATCTAGACTATAAAGTCTCAAAATGAACTTAATATCAAGGCATTAAGAATAACGATATAAATCTATGATTAAGAGCAAATTGAAATGTTTCATTGATTTAATTTGCATTTTTGTCCAAACTAAAGGTGTATACCAAATATCAAAACAATTAATCAATAGGAAGGATAGTAGGGAAAGTACTCAAAATGTTCCCATTTTGAGTACTTTGTTCGTCAGATAGATCTGATGCTGACTGTACATTCCTCCTCACATACTTTCACATATAATATTATTAAGATTAATTTCCAATTTATTACAAAACATTCTCTTACATACGGTGGAAAGTCGATATCAGGTAAAGCACATGTGAGGTAACGAATGTTCGACTTCTACCCTACATCCATTCATCTTGTGTAACAACAGCTCGCTGATTTACATTATTAGGTTTTACTTGAACGAGTGCAACTGTATTACTAGCCTGATTTATTTCGTAAAAGGTAAGAATTTTCGCAGGTTGTGCTGTGGATTCAATAAAAAATGTAACCAGTCTCATATTACCCTATACGATGTCGATTTGTGACTGTTAAATGTTAACAGAAAATCTTATTATTCCTTTTTTTATACCACTTAGGTCGCAAACAAGCACACGGCCCACCTGATGAAAGGTTAAGTATCCTTTCCGTTTGCATCCGTGAACAGTTTCACCTTGGAGTATGAGGTCCGCTTATTCCTTCTCCTCAGTTTGGTTTGGTTTACACATATTTTACAGGAGCGACTACCGTCTGACCACCCAACCTCGAGAGGAAAATCTGTGTCAGAGCCTCATGTGCAGAGTCCGCACTGATATTTGCAGGCTCACCTGCAGCTGTAACCTCAGTTGCCTTGGACTAAATGATTCTATTGGTTCCATACACCCATACATACTTCACTAACATTGTATTTTTACAGCCCTCCATTCTTATAAAAAAAATTACACTTCTGCTCAGTCTGAAATGCATATTTTTGTTATAAAAATGCGAAGTATGGGTAAGTAATATTTTTCAGTTTGGTAACCCTGCGCTCGGTATTGTATCACAAAATTGAATGTAGGTAGCAGGTAGGTGTGGATGTAATTAATTCGGTCCGTTTCCATTGATTCATTAAACACGACCGGGAGATTACAATCGATGCCGTGTCCTTTGTTCAAAGGTAACAGCCACATTCACGACGCTTACATTGTGATTAAATTTTATCACTAATGTTATTTGTTAATCGTTGTTTTTTTTTACTCTTTTATGCTCTTTTAAGTAAATTTAAGTTAGTTTAGTAGCCAATTGTGGTGTGAACTCTGTTGAACCTCCTCGTGAAGCATACAAGCGATATTTGTGGAGCACCTATTTCCTTTAATATCCTACTTTCACTGCGAGGGTTCATTTAAACATCAACTTAAAGCGCTGGAGTCGATTGAGAAAGGACTGAGGAAGGAGAAAGGAGAAGCTCATCATGCGCTTAGACTGGACTTCGGAGCCTGGATCATCGTAGCAGAGTTGGTGTTTTATCAGATGCACTACGAGAAGAGCGCGTTGGAGTTTCATAATTCCTCTAAGCCCCTTTGATTATCGAACGCCCAGACATTTGGTAGATATTCCAACTTATGCAAAAAGTTTTTTAGCAATACGTTCATTATGCATGAGCTAAGGAGCTGGATCTGTGTTTCTAAAACGCTACCTGGGAGTCTTTGGCGCTTAATCTAGAACAAGCCTCAGTTGTGAATCAACTCCTATAATGACATTAGAACTGTATAATTACTTAGACTAAAAGAATAGCAAGATTTCGTTCGCACTCGTGCGTGCACACAAAGAGTGCGAACGTGATGTTATTATTTTAGTCTGAGCTGTATAAATTGAAAGCATGGACTGGCTATCTGGAATACATGCCTTAAAGTCTAGAATGAATAGTTAAGGTGCTTTTAGACAAGCTTGCTCCACCATCGACCACAACATCGCTTACCGACAGATGAGATAGTGATGGTCAAACGAACATATTCCGTGGACCAATCAAAACTAGACCCCACAATTAAATGAAGAAATCATTGATAATGTGTGTCACATGTGTGTCACATGTCAACAACCCTTATCAACACAATGAACATGCGCCCGGCGAACCTTTGACGTCACGGGCGCGATTCCCACACGTCCAGGGGCGTATTTACCCTAGGGCCAAGGGGGCCATGGCCCGGGGCGGCAGGTTGCGAGGGGCGGCGGAGCCGCCCCGAGCGTCTCATTTTTTTTTATACCACTTAGGTTGCAGACAAGCACACGGTGCGGCCCACCTGATGGAAAGTGGTTACCGTGGCCTATGGACGTATGCAACACCAGGGGCGTCAAACTCGTGCTGCCGACCCTGAAGATCTGATCTGGGCGCTTTAATCTTGACTCTAAAAGGCGCCCAGAGATAGACGCTCGGGGCGGTTCCGCCGCCCCTCGCAACCTGCCGCCCCGAATGTCTATCTCTGGGCGCCTTAATCTTGATCTAAAAGGCGCCCGGAGATAGACGCTCGGGGCGGCTCCGCCGCTCCTCGCAACATGCCGCCCCGAACGTCTATCTCTGGGCGCCTTAATCTTGCTCTAAAAGGCGCCCAGAGACAGACGCCTGATTTATTAGAAGTCGGTACCTAGCCCAAGAGAGGCCATATTTCAATTGATTGCATCATAGTAGTTCAGACACAAAAAACAAAGTTGGCTGGCACCGACTTCTAATAAATCAGTAACACCAGGGGCGTCAAACTCGTGCTGCCGACCCTGAAGATCTGATCTGGGCGCTTTAATCTTGACTCTAAAAGGCGCCCAGAGATAGACGCTCGGGGCGGTTCCGCCGCCCCTCGCAACCTGCCGCCCCGAACGTCTATCTCTGGGCGCCTTAATCTTAACTCTAAAAGGCGCCCAGAGATAGACGCTTGGGGCCCTCGCAAACTGCCGCCCCGAACATCTATCTCTGAGCGCCTTAATCTTGCTCTAAAAGGCGCCCAGAGATAGACGCTCGGGGCGGTTCCGCCGCCCCTTGCAACCTGCCGCCCCGAATGTCTATATCTCTGGGCGCCTTAATCTTGACTCTAAAAGGCACCTATTAGAGTAATTATTACGTATATATTTTTATTTTATTTTTCGGAGCTTACTTAGTTACAATATGACTATGTCACTCATTATTTTAATTGCATTCAAATTAGAAAACCATAAATAATATTTGCGTTCAAGTACGGTGTAACTGGGGCCAAGCAGCTTGGGCGCCGAAGACGGCAGCGAATTCCGGCCGAGGTGGTAGCGGTGCTGTAAATAGCTACTCATAGGGTTTCCACGTATCCTTATGACTAGCAGAGAGCACAGATAAGAACAGCTAAGGGGCGGCTGGTTCCCCGAGACCTGGCGACAGGTGCGGTCGCCTGTTACTCCAATATATTCAGACCGGTAACGTGGCGGTGAAACCCGTACCTTTCCGGGGTTCAATGGGGACACCGACTACCCACACCCGAAGGAGCTATCTTATAAGGTCAGCCGGGTTGCGAGGGAAATATCTAATTGGGTAACTTTACACCCGATAATTGAGACCCGACAGAGACGGTGTGCGGATAAACCGAGACCGCATGTGGCACTTCACGAGGAATAATCACCCCTCGCAGACGGCCATAACTAGCACCAGGACCTGCGGCGAGAGGTTTCCCGCTCTGACGGTTGCTTAAAGAATACAGAAACGCGTGAAGTGGCATATACATGGACGAGCCCAGGCAGAGGTGGCATTGCAGGGGTCGGCTCCTGATCTGTATGTCTCAGGAACTCACCGAAGCAGCCATAGCTGGGCGCATTGCGTCAGCTGGTAGGAGAAGCTACCGTGATACCTCTATCGTGTTATCGGTAGCGAAGACGTGTGAGAATCCCCTTCGAGCATCACCTCATCCGAGCTAATCTTCTCCTTTTGTCGAGTCGACGACATATGTCATATTTTGTTTGCCCAGTGTGCAACCACGCTGATGGCGTTCTCAGAGGCACCACCCATGAGTTCCTGCGGTGTACACGTGCTTAGGCATGCAGCACACGCTAGCGCCTACCTCACTGTAGTTACGCATTCACACCGTGGTGCCTGGGTCCACCTCATCTGAGAAACTCCATCTAATTCGGTTTTCGTTACTTCGGCTGACCTGCATCCGAAGTCTATTTAAGGACTGCCAGGTGGTGTATGGGCAGCCTCTGTGCTCCCAACACATCAATTGGCCAGAAAGGGTTCGTAAGTAAGAGAACCAGGTATGCCCACTTCAGATCCAGTCACCAAATACGTCCAAGGACTTGGGTAACTCCAGCTGTGGCTTACTTGGTTGCTTCTGATTTCGTGCCGTCACCATCCAGTCCTAGCCGATGTTCCACAGAAGCGGCCCCAGATCCGCGCCAGCCGGAACACCCCGCCACATATCTTACTTACCAAGCCCTGTCTTACATGGGTAGATACTGGCTTTCACCGATAAGTAAGCCCCGACAATGACGCGAGGATAGAGAGGCACCCCGTGCTGAAAGAGTGCAGCTCTGATGCAGCTCCATGGCAAGGTGTTAAAGACGTAGGCAACAATAGACACTGCCAGCATCAACTCGCCGTGCCACTGCTTCTTCTACCAGGGCCCTCAAGCGCGTGTTGGCATCCACGGTGCTCCCGACTATAACCAAATTTATTGTCTACCAAATTCGGCCTCACTCCTGTAAGGCGCTCGATGTGGCACTTCACGAGGAATAATTCGTTTAAAACACTTGCATGACTGCACACCTTGTCCATCAATACAATGAGCCGATAGGCGGACGTTAACTTTGCAGAAGAGGACCAGTTTTCCTGTTTTTCAAATTTTCGGAATCCGTCTCTACTTGAGGCATATGTTATAGAGCCCTTCAAAACGGGATCCGAGTGCCTTTAGAGCCTAGAGTGCTGCCAGGTCCCAAAGCGGTGCTTTTGCTGTTGCCTTTGAGCCATAAAACATCATTCTTCACAAGCTATTGCTGTACTAAAGTGATTTTTGGTTACGATATCATCTTCTACGTAGGGCGCTTTAATGGAATGGAATGCAAATATTTCGCCTTGAAGGGATTCTGGTTGGGAGCCTGGGTTAGTGGACCATAAGATAGAGATCTCACGAATCAGGCTTGAAAATCTCCAGCAATTTCTGACGGACCCCTATTTTGTGTCAGCCCCTTAGGCGCAGGCTAACGGTGAACGCGAACGTCACATAGAGGCAGGCGCGCTCGCAGCTTGAAGTTGGGGGGGGGGGGGGTTACTTCGGAAATTCCTTAAGAAATTTAAACCCCCCCCCCTCCCCTCGTACTGGGACTTTTCAATATGACGTGCATGGTTTTGGGGGTGGTCATGTCCCCTGTGACCCCCCCCCCCCCCCCTCGGACCGCGCCTGCATGGGGGCGGCAAACCTAAGTGGCCCGGGGCGCCAAATCTTTAAATACGCCCCTGCACACGTCTGCAACATCCGCCTGCATGCCGTCTGCATCCTGCCCATTCGCGTGTCTATCAGATGCTTTTAAACCATATCAGAAAGCGTTTTATTTCGCTGTCTGTATTTATCGAACGTTATTTTTATAGACAGTTATTTTTTTATAGTTTTTTTTTATATAGGACACGTCAATTCGACTTCACCTCGCCTGATGGTAACTGAAGCCAAAGTCTCTAAAAAGAGGGTCACCATTATAGACGCGTACCATGTTACAATGGTGGCAGGCCCCGGGACTGGGACTCCCGGCTCTGTAGGAAGAAAAAACGGAACCCTTATAGGATCACTTCGTTGTCCGTCGGTCTGTCTGTCTGTCAAGACCTTTTTCTCGGAAATGTGTGTGGACGTCTTCAACATCTTACAACTCTGAAAAAATCAAACTTCTAGGACAACGCAATAAAAAGATGTTTGGTACAGAACCCTCAGAGCGCGAATCCGACTCGCACTTGTCTGGTTTTTTTTATTAATAATCATCACTAATATCTTCTATCTTACCTAATTCAGCACACGCCTACATTAGTCGAAGAAATCCCAAGAAATTTCCTATAAATAATTCATTTATAAGAAGGTAACTTCTTGGGGTTTCTTGTTTTCCGATGAGAGTGGATTGTAGCTGTTTCCTTACAAATTACCTATTGACAGATATTTATTCAAAAGTAGACCAGCTTTATTACCCCACAAGTAAAAAATAAACTAATCGATGAAGCCCCTAAAATCACCAAAATGATATGTACCAAATTTTAAAAAGATTTTTACGAACATAATATTTTCTTCACGGAAACTTAGTTTGTATCGTGAATACAAATACAAATTTCAATCAATCAATCAATCAATTAGCCTATTGCAGTCCACTGCTGGACATAGGCCTCTCCCAATATGCGCCACGTTTGCCGATCCTCCAGCTTTCCGCTTCCAGTCCGTCCCAGCAACCCTTCGTAGGTCGTCAGTCCACTTGGCATGGGGGTGTCCCTCCTTACGTTTTCCTTCTCGCGGTCTCCACTCTAGGACCCGTCTGCTCCAAATTCCAATTTATCCCAGCCTTATTAAAGACAAAATAAAACACGTAAAAAAGATAAAGTGCTTTTTATTCAATACAGAATTTATACATACTCCGCCGAATACAAAAACATCAACAATTACTGAAGGAAATAAATCACAAAGTACCTATGAGCATAGACTAGCCTACAGCGATGAAGCCATAACAATCGGTACGTAATTGACGTAAGTGACAACTTAGGCAGTGTAATGTGCGATCGAAATTAAAACTTCTAATAGAGTATTTATAACAATATCAGTCCTTACTTAACACCTAAAGGGCCCTAAGGAAGATAAAACTTGGACTATTATCGCGATCTATGTTGAAAACTAATAAATAAATAGGGTAACTTAAGTTAGGCCGCCGACAAGCTGGCGACTGACTACGACAGATTGTCACGACAACAGCTCACCCGCAGCCCGCATTATTTAAACTTCGAATCAATCAAGGACGTTGCATGCTGACGATAATGAACCTTAGTGAGACTGCGGGATTCGTGAGATGGGTTTTATCTTTCGCGCTAGCTATTCACAACGTTTAAAAGTAACTATAATCTCATTCAGTGAAAAGTAATTAAATGTAACATTTCTATAGCTCTAAATGCTTATCGCTTTGGTATTGATGTCTAATCTTATCATGTTAAATGAAATTAAAAAGATAATCTTAGTCTCTTAAGTAATCTCTAGCCATCTATTCGCAATAATGGCTAATGTTATCACTTTTAAAGTATGATAAATAAGTAAGTAGATAAATAAATGATTAAATTAATATATATTATTACATTTACAAAGAAAAAGATGAAAATTTCAAATTTCATTCAACATTTCTATTTATACATCATTAGACGTTAACTGCTAAAAGAAAATTACAACAGTAAATCTACTTACGTACAATAAAACTTGCCTCTCAGAGTATATAGTATTCATTACGGATTGATTTACACACGTAATAAAACATTAATCTTTTTAAAAGCAATTGCTACACATATAATAGATATTATCATGGAGTATGCACGTATCTACTTTTCAACACATTGTTTCAGTTTGCCAGTTGTATGTAAATATCACTTATCTCACTTTTCTCACTTATTAATATTGTTATTTCGAACGCGTCCAAGCGACATCATCTAAAGGTTGATTTACACCAAACGATTGAAAGCTCATTCTATCTCCTCTACGTCACATTACAAAGACAGAACATTCGTTCGTTGTTCTTTCTTAAGTAAACGCTGAAAACAAGTTTTCATTTACATTAAAATATTAAGAAAGAATGCTCTTAGAATGCTCTTGTTTTTATTCTAGCTCTATGTTCGTTTGGTCTAAATCCACCTTAATAGTCCATAATGAGTTACGATTGAAAGGTGTTTGCATGTAGTCGTCAGCGTGCAACTGTCCTATTACAATAGTTTCACCACTAAACAGCGTTGCCCGCACTATGCGCGTTTCCGTTCACGTTCAATGGAATGGTGTTAAACTCGTCATCGATGTCATCGGTTTTCCTGTGAACAAGAGAAAAAAAAAACGTTATTTTGGGTAGAAACTTTTAACGGTTTAGTTACGATCATTATCATAATCGACTTCCTGTGCGGATTCCATTTTTATTGCTCCTAAAAGTCCTGAGTGGCAATTCGTCGGCCGGCGTATTCTAGAATAGAATGATGAATATAGGGATGTGACGTTTATGACATACGTCGACGACTGTCATATACGTCAAATCCCATATATTTGTCATTATGGGTCCAACTCATATTGACTTGGTTGTAAAAGTCCTATTCTACAATATTTGAGACGATAAGGAACGAGTCAGCTAGTGGAAGAATTCTCCGATCGTGATTTGGGATGCGATCTGTGTTGCTCCATGAGCTCCATCCCTCTAGAGTAGTCTAGAGACAGCCTAAACAGCAGTGACGAGGAGACTCTATAATACGATTCCGACCGGCTTGTCTTTGCAGAGATGGTAGAGACGAAACTAGATCGCGGTAAAATAAGAAATTCCACCGGTTTCCCCATTGAAAATTTCCATCCTTCGCCACTGCTAATATGTAGCATAACACAAAGGTGAGTCGTAGTAGGTACTAATCTGATATCAAACAAGGCTAATCGGTTACATATCAAAATCCCGAAGCTTTTACTACCGATGTACGAAAGACCGAAGTTCAAAATCCTGATGGTGCATTTGACCGAATATTTAAAATACCGAAAGTACACAATCCCGAAGTACAAAATCGCGAAGTTCCCAAAAAATTGATTTTTGGTTGGTTTTATTTGGGTGTTTAAAAAAATACCACAACACAAATCCAAAGTTTAATAATCACGAATCTACGAATGTTAAATAAAACAGCTATATACCTACATTACTCAACTCATTAATTAATTATTTCGCGTTAATGAAATGTAAATCTGCGCCTTATCGTTGAATAAGTCCCTTTTAAAAGGACTCTTTTCGCTGTATTATCACAACTGGAGATAAGTAGATATAACCAGGTATAAAATCTTGAGATGTTATCGCCGAAAGAACTTTTTAAATAGATTGCGTTAGTCAGGCGCCAAATTTTGGATACTTGATTACAAAGTTTTTAGGGTTAAATAAGCCTATTTAAGCCTAAAAAGAAAAGAACTTACAGCGAAACCTCCTGCGAAAGTTTGAGATGTTTTCATTGAAAGTTTTAAAGTGGTTTTTCTAAAGGCCTTATAACTTAATTAGCGTTTATGAGGCAATGAATTTATTTTTATTTTTAATAAGTGTGAAATGTACCTACTCGTAGATTAATATTCAAAGGTATTCTTGGAAACCCGCTTGCGTGAGGAATGTAATAAATTATAATTCTAATTAGATGAATGCCCTAGTTGAAATTCTATTTTTACCTGGTTTTCGAGTGAGAACTTCACGGGCTTTTTTACCTAAGTTTCTATACAATCATACTTTTTTCTTATTCAATAGTTCTCTGTTACAAAACAGCTTATGTCACCACATAAATTTAGTTAGCATGTAATAGGAACCTACAGGATACCGCGCCCATAATAACCTAATGTTGTGTTCCCGGCGGTGAGTAGGGTAGCCAGAGCTTACTGGAAAGTTTTTGTGCTGTCAGTGGGATGACCAAAGGCTCGTCCTTCATTGTCTTCTGCGCTGATGGCACAGAAACTCTCAGCCCCCCTAGACAAGTGGCAATTCGTTGTTCGGCGTATGATGAAATAAAATGACAAATGTATAGGATTTAACGTTTTTGACATTCGTTGACGCCTGTCATATACGTTAAATTACACCTCGGAGAGCATGTTAAGCCGTCGGTCCCGGTTGTCATACGAACATCTATGCAAGTCGTTACGGGTAGTTGGGGCTCACAAAAGTTCGAATACTCTAACTGAAGAACTTCGATAACGCCAATTGGTTGTGGAAGTCAGATGGCAGTCGTTTTATGGATATCAAAGTTCAGCTGCATCACATTCAGAATAGAAAACCGAATCCGAGTTGGGAATATGTTCAGATGATGATTATGTAAATTGAAATCTGTCGACTACGTTCCAGGTCACAGATTAATTGCTTTTTTGGGTAGATCCCTAATAGCTGAATTATTAAGGAAAAACAATGAAACTTTGCTCAACCTCGGATTCGTATCCAAAAACGCATAAGTACATGTAAACTTAAGACACTTGTCACAAGATCCAGGAACAAAGTTATATCATGTGACCTATTATATAACAAAGAAACCACCATCCAGCATTCAGAATATACATTACAAAGACTTTTTTGATATGCAAGAACATTGTAGGAGCCAAAACATATATTATTTCCATTAACACACTAAGTTACGTAACTCTATGAAATACTAACCGTATCGTGTTTGTGAATAACGTATAAAAATACTGCTTTATACTTTTATAGGTCGCAAAATATAAATTTTCACGCAAAACTAGTTCACGTCTATTTTCTTTTCTATGAAATGAAAAGGTCACAGCCTGGTACTATATCAAATGAATTACAATACAAGGGTCACGCGACCTCTTATTGCAAATATCGAGTTCAAGGGGAATTCGGTAGTCATGCCCTATGGGAAAGTGCCTGTTTGACAGTAATAGGCTCATCCCTCCCATGAACTAAAATAGAAAGCTTTTCTTTTTTCATCGGCATATACCTACAATATTGCAAAATGTTATATTAGAGAACTAGTGGGAAGACAGTTTTAGTACAATATATTATGCTGTCTGGACTGGACCCCTGCTTGGGTGAAGGCCTCCTTTAGGGACTGACGCTTATTACGATTTCTTGCCAGGTTGGACCAGACCCTATGGCTACAGCTATATCATCCCTTTTAAGTGTATAGTATGTTAATAATTACGTGACGTTAAGCTGTATCTATATTTATTTATTTTGATTTACACTAGTTGTACTTTTCTCTCTCTCTCTCTCTTTCTTTTGTATGAGTACACCTTGTATCTAGTTTATATAATAACCACACCATATCTTTTGTGCTGTCTCATCACTGTCCATCCCAAGGTTGCCTGGAAGAAATCGCTTCCAGCGAGCGATAAGGCCGCCCATTGTACATTAAACTGTATACATGCTACCTACTTGTCTATACTGTAAATCTATTGGTGTACAATAAAGTATTATCTATCTATCTATCTATCTATCCGTTTGTCTTTGGTCAATCCCTCCTTCTAAATCCGAGAGGTCCATTCCACAAAGTCACGGTCTTTGACGTACCTATATGACAGTCGTTGACGTATGTCATAAATGTCAAATCCTATACATTCGTCATTCTATTCTACAATACGCCGGTCAACGAATTGCCCTTGTCTAAGGGGGCTGCTGTCAGGGTAGCGTAGCCATTAAAAGAAACCATAAAACATACAAGGGGGAATGATTGCTCCTATTGTACACACCCCTCCCCACACCCACCTCTTGTATGCCCTGAAGAGGACAGAATAAATTAAACGTCTTTGACATTTAAGCCTCTTAAGACATCGATCTCATTATAACAGATTTTGGATACGGTAACTATTGAACTCCAATTAAAAGTATTTACGTTAATTGGAAGGTTATGTCTGTGTCTGCCCAATTACTGAAGATGGTCAGAAGATCGGAGACTTCTCGTTATATAGAAGAACTAATGAGATGTCTGTGCTCGTAGACGTCTCATTAGTTCTCGGAAATTCGCCAGATCAACATCAAATGTTGACCTTGCGAATTTCCTGCCCGAGTCCGGCCCTGATTTTGACAGGAGCTATTGTCATTAGTACCATATTTGTCCAGTAGTGTATTAAATAGGGTAGCTGGCTGTCAAGTAATACTTACGACTCTTTTTATTGGCTGTCCAAACGATAGGTTATTATGAAAACTTATTTGTATAAAGTAACATGATCTGATTTATGGATCTAACGACTTCGCTTAGTGGTTAAGAAGTCGGTCTACTGATTAAAAGGTCTCGGGTTCAAATCCTGATCATTTTACTACTGACGTGGACTCAATCCTAACACAAGCAATTTAGCTTAGCTGGAGGTATTAGAGAGAATATAAGGAATTTCGGTTTCTAATAATGTTATTTTTATACAGAAAGTTTCAATAAATGAAAAAATATAAAAGCAATTTTTTTGCTAGTATACTAGTAAATTTAGTCGGTCTCATAAACTTAGATACAGTTTCTAAACTGATAATCATAGTATTCAATGTACGCAAACTCAAAGGATAAAAGAGGCTGGTACTCACATTTTAGTAGTTAGGGTGAAGTCTCCTTTTATCGGCCACGTCGTAATATCGGCCTTTTCGAGAAAATGGAACATAACTATGAAAATAATCCTGAAATTATTATAGTTTTTATGCAAAAAGCGACTCTATATCCATACGAATACCATTCCATATTTTGGTGCGGGTACCTCCACTTTTGAACGTTCAGGTGGCAATAGAGCACGCGCAGGTACCGACGTATGTGATTTGGTGGCAATTCCGAGTCAAATCCCGGAGTCGACGCACTGAGTGGGATAGTATTTGAAAGGAATTAAATATACCTATGGTATTTTATATTATTTTTTATTAAAGAAAAACAGTCGAAGTACCGTTTAGGTAGTGTGTTTTTAATTTTATTTGTACTTTTTATGAAATAATCGCGGGGTCGAGGTTAGGGATCTTTATTTTGGATAAATCTCAATATCGGCCACCTGGTCGATTTTAGGGAAATGCATGAAAACACTAAACTATATGTTTAGCTATTTTGTATATTAGCAGTAACATTAATAAGGTTAAAAATGAAATAACAGCTCTGTTTGATGACTAGATCCTAACATCGGCCGCCTAAAAACTTTTTTTGCCAGCTACGGCCGATATCTAGAGAATCGATGCGTAATAACAGCCACCTTATTTTGTACAGGGTACTTACTGTCCTACAACCTTTGAACTTTATAATAAACAGGGACGTGGTGCAAAATGAACAAATACTTAGTTATCTTAATTTTAGTCAACAAGTATGCCATAATCATGTCGTCCCAACAAAAAGAGAAAGGTTTCAAACCTATGGTTATATGACCATAGGTTCCATAAACCGTATAGATTCTATGACCCATATAGGTTCTATGACCCATATAGGTTCTATGACCCCTATAGGTTCTATGATCCTTGTAGGTTCTATGACCCCTATAAGTTCTATGACCCCTATAGGTTCTATGACCCCTATAGGTTCTATGACCCCTTTAGGTTCTTTGACCCTATACGTTCTATGACCCCTATAGTTTCTAATGTTTCTATGACCGTAGTAGAATAAGGGATGGAGTAAATGCCGTTCAAAGAAGCAGGCAGTAATGCAATGCTTCGATGTTACTATTGGGGTTGTAGAGGACAGATGGAAGTCGTTTCGCGGAAAATATCGAGGTCTAGCCTCGGTGCAAGCTTCGGTTACGACTAGGAATTAATAATAGGATGAAGTAGAAGAAGAGTAGCATTTCGACAACACGAAATTCCTAGGATCACTTTACAAGACAGACTTCCTGGAAGAATAGATACAGAGGGTTATTCCCGTTGGTCAAGAAAGAAAAATCTGGAAAATGGAATATAGAACATAAACCAGTCAAATAAAATAAAACTAGTAGTTAGAAGAAGAACAGTATGAATAGAAGAAGAGAATATTAAAGGACAGCGTAACTGACCTCATGATTTACCTTCTCAAGAAGAAAAGTAGAAAATTCTTTGTGGTGCCTGTGAAATAGAATTAGTGATTTCGAAGAAGATGAAGTCAAAAATATTAACTGTGACATAATGCCCCAAATGGTTCCACTTAAAGTGTACAGTTCATCGTGGGCGAAATTATATTGATGTGGCTAAAGAAGATTTTACTTGCCGTCACTGTTTAGTGCATTTAAATTGAAAAGCCTTTAAAGAAATTCAAGTTTTCTGTTGACTTTATTTAATAATATTTTTCCTTTAAATAATATATTTTGGAAATCTTTATTTCTCTTAATTTTTTTTAATCATTGTGATCATTAGTTTATAATAACAGCAATTACTGTAATTTTTAAGGCTGAGATATAAAGAAAAGACAAATTAATGATAGATAAGCGTTAAAAAAAAATTTCAACCTGAATTGGAATATAAAACGTTATAATTTTTTACTTTACTTAGTTTTATTGACCTAAATTCACGTTGGAAAAAGTATGACGATATTAGGGTCACAGGCGGCAGATATTAGGGTGTTAGAGGCCGATATTAAGGGAAATCGACATACTCGGAAAAAAACCTCTGTATTTTAAAAAATAACAAAGAATTGGTAATTTTGCGAATGTAGTAATGGAGTTTCAGTATCCCTCTATCCAAAAAAGGCATTACAAGAAAGCAAATGCTATAAACCAAAAAATTACAATCAATCAAAGGTCAAAAAATGTTGACATGGCCGATAATTGGTGCCACCACCCTATATAATGTACATAAAAGTTTTTTACGTAAAGCACAGGATAAAAACGGTCATAAAGGCAAGAATACACGAATCATAGCCCAAGCGGTCGCCAGCTCAATATAATCTATCGTTCCAAATCTAAGGTATCATTATTCAAGCGGACTTACTTATATTTTATGAACCCTCAAGTTCTTACTCAAAACTGCTTACTAGGGTGGTGGCACCATATATCGGCCATGTCAACATTTTTTGACCTTTGATTGATTGTAATTTTTTGGTTTATAGCATTTGCTTTCCTGCGATGCCTTTTTCGGGTAGAGGGATACTGAAACTCCATTACTGCATTCGTAAAATTACCAATTCTTTGTTATTTTTGAAAATATAGATGTTTTTTTCCGGGTATGTCGATTTCCCTTAATATCGGCCTCTAACACCCTAATTTCTGCCGCCTGTGACCCTAATATCGTCATACCTTTTCCAACGTGAATTTAGGTCAATAAAACTAAGTAAAGTAAAAAAATATCACGTTTTATATTCCAATTCAGGTTCAAATTATTTTTTTAACGCTTATCTATCATTAATTTGTCTTTTCTTTATATCTCAGCCTTGAAAATTACAGTAATTCCTGTTATTATAAACTAATGATCACATTGATTAAAAAAATTTAAGACAAATGAAGATTTCCAAAATATATTATTATAAGAAAAAATATTATTTAATAAAGTCAACAGAAAACTTGACTTTCTTTAAAGGTTTTTTCAATTTAAATGCACTAAACAGTGACGGCAAGTAAAATCTTCTTTAGCCACATCAATATAATTTCACCCACGATGAACTGTACACTTTAAGTGGAACCATTTGTATACATAAGTCACATTTAATATTTTTGGCTTCATCTTCTTCGACATCACTAATTAGTTCTACTTCACAGCCACCATAAAGAATTTTCGCCTTTTCTTCTTAAAAAGGTAAATCATGAGGTCAGTTACGCTGTCCGTTAATATTCTCTTCTTCTATTTTAATACTCTTCTTCTTCTATCTACTAGTTTTATTTTATTTGACTGGTTTATGTTTTATAATTCTATTCGCCAGATTTCTCTTTCTCTCTGTATCTATTCTTCTAGGAAGTCTGTCTTGTAAAATGATCCTGAAAATTTCGTATTGTCGAAATGCTACTCTTCTTCTACTTCATCCTATCATTAATTCCCAGTCGCAATCGAAGCTTACACCTCGGATTCTGAGGTCCGCTTTGCCAGTCTTAAGTGCGGATATGGCTAGACATCGATATTTTCCGCGAAACGTCTTCCATCTATCCTCCACAAGCCCAATGGTAACATCGAAGCATTGTATTACTGCCTGCTTCTTTGAACGGCATTTACTCCATCTCTTATTCTACTACGGTCATAGAAACTATAGGGATCATAGAACCTGGGGACGTAGTAAGCCTTCCCGAAGAGCGATACCAATGCTCGGGCCCTCTCCGTGAGTAGCGGCACGGCCGTGAAACCAATTACTACACCACGATGGCAATCTAACGCCGTCGATTCGACAGAAGAAGAAGAAGATAGAACCTATAGGGGTCATAGAACCTATAGGGGTCAGAGAACCTATAGAGGTCATAGAACCTATAGGGGTCATAGAACCTATAGGGGTCATAGAACCTATAGAGGTCATAGAACCTGTACGGGTCATAGAACCTATGGTCATATAACCATAGGTTTGAAACCTTTCTCTTTTTGTTGGGACATCATTATGGCATACCTACCTGTTGACTAAAATTAAAATACCTAAGTATTTGTTCATTTTTCACCACGTCCCTGTTTTAGAATAAACACAACAAGTTCGAAGGTTGTAGGAAAGTAAGTAGCCTATACAAAATAAAGTGGCCGTTATTACGCATCGATTCTCCAGATATCGGCCGTAGCTGGCAAAAATAGTTTTTAGGCGGCCGATGTTAGGATCTAGTCATCAAACAGAGCTGTTATTTCATTTTTAACCTTATTAATGTTACTGCTAATATATAAAATAGCTAAACCTATAGTTTAGTGTTTTCATGCATTTTCCCAATATCGACCAGGTGGCCGATATTGAGATTTATCCAAAATAAAGATCCCTAATCTCGACCCCCCGATTATTTCATAAAAAGTACAAATAAATTTAAAAACACACTACCTAAACGGTACTTCGACTGTTTTTCTTTATTATAAAATAATATAAAATACCATAGGTATGTTTAATTCCATTCAAATACTTATCAACGGAGTGCGTCGACTCCGGGATTTGACTCGGAAATGCCAACAAACGACACAAGTCGGTACCTGCGCGTGCTCTATTGCCACCTGAACGTTCAAATGTGGAGGTACCCGCACCAAAATATGGAATGTTATTCGTATGGATATAGAGTCGCTTTTTGCATAAAAACGATCATAATTTTAGGGTTATTTTCATAGTTATGATCCATTTTTTCGAAAAGGCCGATATTAGGACGTGGCCGATACTAGGAGACTTCACCCTATGTAATTTTTGTACAAAATGACTGGTGAATTATGTTTGGTTATAAAATGTAGACAGCGATATTTTGTTAGGAGAAATTGACTGGGTAATGATGCTAATTCTGTTGTTACCATCTCTAAACTTAAATTTCTTTAAAATTTTCTTATTTTAGATAAGCGATTGACATTTATAACCGTATTCTGTTGTTATGTCAAACTAAATTTAGTGTTTGCTAAGAATTTTTGTTTTAAATTTCTAATTTTAGTGCATATTTGACATTTAAAACGTACAACAGAATACCGTTTAACCAAAAATGACAGTTGAGTACTTTCTCTAATTTTGGTTGTGTCATGCTAATTTTATAGACTACTGGCCCGTGTACAAAAATGATGGGTCATTTGAACCACCAGGTGACCTTTATAGAACGATATAAGAGCATAAAATAATAAGATTCAGCACTATGCCGTCACTTGTAAGCTGTCCAACTGAGTGCAGGTGAAGAAGAGGGGGTTGTAACCCACGATTACTTCACCATGTCGCATGATTTTTGTACGGCGTTGCGGAATAATGGATTAGAAGCAGTATTGAAATATTATGAAACTGATGCCGTACAAAATCAAATGACCAAATTTACCCTGGTAATGTCGGAAAATAAAATAAAAATTCCGACTTTGTGGCTCACCATTTTTTGTACAGCACTACGCGTTTGCTTGTTATTTTTCATGGATCTATCGATGGTAAGAATGCCGTACAAAAATATAGGACCAAAATGTACTCACTCTACCTGTACTTTGTACCTGTACTCACCTGCACTCAGTTGGACAGCTTACAAGTGACGGCATAGTGCTGAATCTTATTATTTTATGTTCTTATATCGTTCTATATAGGTCACCTGGTGGTTCAAATGACCCATCATTTTTGTACACGGGCCAGTAGTCTATTAAGTTAGTTGTGTGTTCTCAGAATACGAAACGACATTTTGACAGGACTAAACTAACTTTTAGAGATTTTTAGCTCATTTTAGTTAGTTTTTGTCACGACAGAATTAGCATCAATGTCTGACGATTTGCATCATGAAATATGTTGAGTACCTAAATCTATTTACTACTAGTTGAATTCTATACCCGCTTCCGTGACTCATAACAACGCTTTTTTGAAACCTACTGTGTGAAATACAGAAAAAACTGCCGAATCAGTCGATCTGTACTCGAGCCTTAATTTTTTCTTTTTAATTTCTAGTAAGTATTCCTGTTAACCCCTCCAGCTAAGTTAAATTGCCTTGTGTTCACAAGGCGGACTCTTTAAACTATACAGCCACAAAAACCGGCCCAATGACTGAATATTGATAACGAGGTCGTATAGTCGACTTCATTATCTACCATTATTAACGGAAACGGAAACAAGTAATAATAAGTTATACTTACGCGAGTTAGCTCCCGAAACTGAGATAATGAATGTATTCATAGATTATTGTGGAACTCAATGGACCAAATTAGGGCCTTTGATAGTAAGTTTTGTATAAGACGCAGTTGTACTAACTGTATAGAATATTATTATTATGTAAGAAGTCGACCAAAAGATGTAGTTTTATTTTATACCACTTAGGTGACAGAAAAGCACACGGCCCACCTGATGGAAAGTGGTTACCGTGGCCTATGGGCGTGTGCATGTTGCCACGGCAACCACTTTCCATCAGGTGGGCCATGTGCTTGTCTGCCACCCAGGTGGTATTAAAAAATCTACAATTTGATTACCATTATAAATTGAGATCTGCGGGGAATCACACTCGTGCTGCCGACCCTGTAAGAACAGAGTTTCTGTGCCGTCAGTGTGGAAGACAAACCAGGACAAGCCTTTGGTCTTCTCACTGACAGCACCAAAACTCTCCAGTGAGCTCTGGTTACCCAACGCACCGCCGGGAACACAACATGAGGTTATTATGGTAGCGGTATTCTGCAGTTTGTAAGCAAATTCCTATGTATCCTTGAAAATTATTCTATATACATATATTCACGCCTGTCAATCCCTAAAAGGGTAAGCAGAGGTGTATTAGCACCTACATTTCGCCATGTGAATTTCAGTTCCACGAAATAGGAAGCGAGCCTATTGCCGTCAAAGGACACTGTGGCAAGTTAAGAGATGGAGTGGCCTTATTTTACTCAACCGGGATTATTCTCCATAAATAAATTGCGCATTAGCTTAAAGCAGGTATTTTACACCGAAAACCGGTTTCAAATTAGCGTAGCCTACGCGGATACTATATTATTTCAGTTAGCAGTTGGCGACGAACTAGCAACGTCTACGAAACTCTAGCAACTTATAATGGTGTGCTTAATTCTACGAGTGAAATGCCTCCAAAAAGACAAGCTGGCATTACACCGTGATAGACGGTGACTGCTCCATGGCACTACCCAATGGCACTCTGACCCCATGGCACTACTGGTAGTGTCAAAGGGAAAAATATTCCCCATGACACTACCAGTAGTGTCAAATACACTTGACACTACTGGTAGACGACGGCGATACGAGAATTACTTTATATATTACTCAAACTGCAATTAGGTTTGTAATTTAAACCAATTCAAATAAAGGGAGGATATTCTTAATTAACGAACCCATATCGATAGCACACTTGCACTTTTCCACGATAATTATTATTGTACCTAACCGGTTTCGACTTACGGCATTCTGTTAAGTTTACATTGATAGTTATACCGGTTAGGTACAATAATAAATATCGTGGAAAAGTACAAGTGTGTTATCAATATGTGTAACAACAAAAAAATGCAAAATACGTTAACTTAACGTATTTTGCATTTTTTTACTATAATTTAAGTAACCTTTTTTGTTAAATATAAAATACCTGCTTCAAGAAAGAGTCTCGTTAGAATTGATCAAGATCAAATCCATGACATAATCATCTAGGCCCCAATGTAAATTTAAAAAAAAGAGTTATTTATGTAGTTTAAATGAAGTGAATATAATAGTGTAATTGTGACACTTTGTCGCACTGTAACATTTGTACGTAAGATATGTCCTTTGCAAAGACATTAAGTGAAAATATAATCTTTATAATGAATGGGTCAAATCAGGAATTCTGAAATTTAAAAAGAGAAATCCACTCGTATGGGTTAGCAATAGATAATGAAATGTTATTATTATTATTATTATTTTTATACCACTTAGGTGGCAGACAAGCACACGGCCCACCTGATGGAAAGTGGTTACCGTGGCCTATGGACGTATGCAACACCAGGGGCGTCACACTCGTGCTGCCGACCCTGAAGAAACCTTCTAATGCCCTTCTTGAAGAACCCCATATTGTAGTCGCTTGGGAAAACCATCGCGGGGAGTTCATTCCACAGCTTGAGTGTGCGAGGGATGAAGTTCCTTTCATACCGCACACTTTATACTTTGAATCGTCATTACTTATTTGAAGGTGTTCGATCTATTATAACTTCAATAAGACATACTTAATCAAAGTTTATACTTCATGTAAAAGCTTATATAATGTTGATACAAATGATTTCTCAAAGTCAAATTCTACTAGTCTAATTTACTATGAACATGTGGCACCAATATCTACTATCAAAATACACTGGCAACATTACTTAACATGTTGATAACACGCACACTCATCGTCGCGTATATCCTTGTGATCTGACTTGTTCTCTGACTGATCAAGTCTAAACAGAAAGAAAAACATCGATTAGTTAGAAAAATACAGGCCTAAAACACTTGTCTGCCTGATGATACAACATTTTGAGAGAAACTAGGGTACCTATACCATTTTTCTGAGTTTATTGGTCGTCCCGTCCCTATTTCTGTAGAACCTATAACGCTGAATTCCTGAGGGAAAGGAGTCATGAAAGTCGGCGTTGATAAAAAATGGTCGTATCGTCGTCGCTTATGCTCAAAACGATATTCATACTCCCCATTCAAATACTTGGGGGACTACTATGAAACATCTGAAACCTCGGACCCACACGGAAATGAAAGAAAAACGTAGCATTTAGCTATGTAGTTGCATTGAAGACCCTGCAGTTTTCTCACAGTATAGTTTAAGCTGAATCGAAGTGGTACGCACCGTCTTCGGAGCTGATTTCGGGATAAATGTGGTCGATTGGTCGGATTTCCTAAAATTCGCAACTGCGGATGATTCATCCATGATTCTTCCGACTGTATGCCTACAGGTCTACACTCAAATACTAGCCGTCGTTTACGTGTCCAATTATTCATAGTTAAGACACAAATTGATTCTACAATTGACTCCACAGTCTGCCTATTTACGTAAAGGTATCAGATCCTTGTAAAGTGCCCTAACTATGGAAAACCCGCGAATTTTATTCTTGCTCAAATCTGTTTCTCAAAAGACTGCAAGGCCAAACTTACAGTCGACTTAGTCACATAATCGGACACTTCCCTTTCACCCAGTCATAGAGGGGACTACGCGCAGAAGCATCGGCCTCATCTTGGCTGCAAATAATAATAATAAAAAAATATGATTAAGAGCAGAAGGTTAGTTAAGACATAATCTAAGGGATCCTCTACACGCAGACAGATTCATCTGTGGATTTTAGCAGCGGACGCGTCCGCCGACTTGTGGATAAGTGTTTTGCTCGTCTGTGGTGGGTATTTAACGTTAAATATCTTATATGGACCAATGAATATGATTGATGGACATCAAACGCATCCATAGCAACGTAACATAGCATATCTCCGGTGGAAAGGCAGCCTAATACTGGGGCCTCGATTCTGCTAAAGCAAAATCATTATCATGCCACTGACACTGCAAAAAATGGCATTAAACTTTAGACTTTATTTCTATAGGGTTACAGTCAAAAATTAAATGAAAAGAGTTTCATTACATTCTTTCATTCGCTCTACATAAAGCCATTTAATTTTAAACTTTAACTGCATTTCTTTAAACGTTAAAATTAAATTGAATTTTCTTGCAGTGACATACAGTGGCATTATAGTGGTTTTATTTTAGCAGAATCGAGGGCCAGGCTGTTGGACTTTTGAGAGCCCCAACTACCTTCATGTATGCTACAGATGTTCGTATGACAACTGAAACCAACGGCTTAACGTGCTCTCTGGGACAACACAAGGTAAATTTCACCCAATAGTTTCTCCATTTATCTTTCTTCTGACATTAGTACGTGGTTTGGGAAAACAGAATTTATTTTCACTATCATATTTTTGTTTGTGAAAACTTGTTGATATGGAACATTCATTTTGTTCCATTCAGTTGTAAGTTTGGACCCACACTTACCGTAAACAGATAAATATGAGCTTGTAAGTACAAAACGGTAACAAACCGGCCTCGCCATCGCACAAACTATACAAATCAATGCTAATGGCTTTACTTACGGTGTCGTGTATGCTAACTTCTTACTTTAGAGTAGAATATATCTATAGGTATCTATAGGCATGGCGTTGACATAAAATAAATAGATACAGAAAGTTTGGTGTATACGACTAAAAATGTAGGTATGGACACATTTTTTTTTATACCACTTAGGTACCTGTCCCACCGGGAAAGATGAACGAGTAACGAGTACTACACTGACAAGGCTCTCAATACACTTGAATAGCTCAAAAGTAAATTGAAAGTTCTCGTAGGTACTTTGACGACATACGGCTGCGTAGAAGTGAGCGTATGATTTCACATGCTATATGAAGGTTTATTTCTGTAACTGTTTATTTTGTGGCTTCGAATACAAGTAAATACAGATAGCTTCCAGTTGTGTTTCACTTCAGAGGCCCAAGATCCGGTTACTTCTCTCTTTTTGGATTGGCTTATACGACTTTTATGGAAGTGCCTGAGACTGCCGTCTGCCCTGAATGAAAAGCTTGCCAAATCCTCAACCGTCAGTCAGCAAGTTTACTAGCTTACAGGTGAGCTTCAAAAGATGTGAAATACACCAAGAGTGCTAGACAGCTTCAATTTTTTTGACGTAATTGCCAGCTAATGTTGTTAACCCATGGAGGGTTTATTTAAATTCAAAATGAGGTACTCCGTTAAAAAAGTCTGACAACCGTAATTATACAAATTAACCCAAATTGCTAAAACCTAGTTACCGTAATTATTTAACGTATTAGCCTCCATTACACCCACTCAGAATGACTAAATATAATTCATTTGGTAAGGGAGGGTGACTCATATTAAAACGATAATTGCAATCCCGGGGCCGGATTCAGTATAATTGCGTTATTAAAACGTGTGATTTCAAAACTATAAAATTGTGATTTCAAAATCTAAATGGATAATTTTGTTCAGATAAATTCCTTAAAACGCAATTAAAACCAAATCTTAATGAAAACGAATCAAACTGCGAGTGATTCTAAAGGTTTTTAAACCTTGAGAAAATGAGAAAATCATACTGAATTCAAAGTCTTTTTACGAATTTAACTTGTCATTACTGAAAGGGGACCCTAAAGTTTACCTTTTTAGGTTATCTTATGGGAGGAATCAATTTCCAGGTTCCTACAGTAGCGCTGTGCAACGCAAGCAGTCTAGTGTAGGTATCCATTAAAACCGAACTGCTATGTACTAACTAGACTATACACTAGTTGATTATACTCCTATGAAAAGTACATTATACCTATTATTATAACAACATACTGTATAGGTAGATCTGTGAGTGACGACAGTGCGATGGCGGGGCCGAGAGCGGGCCGATGAAAACCGATTGAAACTTCTCGACGAAAACCGATTGAAACTTGTTTCCGAAAACTGATCGAAACTCCTCACCGGCAGCGGAAATTCCTAGCTCTGAATTAGAGATGAATGATCAGAGATAGTCTAATGAGAGGTAGTAATTCATGTGATTATATGCGTGATTATTGTAAGTTAAAGTTTACGTCTCTGAAATGAAGGTCACCATGATGCATGCCAATAATGCTACAATAGTGGCTTACCTCATCAGAGGCTCTTTCACGCCCCGTTTAATCCCCCGGGAGTTTACGAGGAAGGAAATTCGTATGCTGGTTATGTATTCCAAGTTGGTAAAGTAAAAATATGAAAGTTTGAATGGCCCTATAGTCCCTTTGTATATGTTTACGCCTCTATACGCGTTAGTGACGGCCTGGGTCCGATGTGTGAAAGCTATGTTCTATACTTAGACTATATACGGACTCTATAGACACAGAAAATGGCACTACAACACGGCGTAAAAAAGACCTATCACTTTGGTACAAGTTGACACACACTTACATACATCCTATAACATGCACACATGACAGTTTAAAGAACAATATTGACATTATCTTATGCTACGTTTACATACTCGCGGCAGAGCGAGGGAAGTGGCGAGAGAAGTGGGCAGAGACGTGGTGTGAATGGTATATTCGTCATGCCGCGAGTACTGTCGCGTATGTTGCGCAAATACTAGCGCGATGAACTATACGAGACCGCTAGATGGCGCTAAGCTAAATAAAACACGACTTTCGTTATTGCTCCTCGAATATTTACCTTTAAAAATATTTATATCGATCTACGGAAAGTGTATAGTAGTTGAAAGTGATCGTTTTTATTAATAATCTATTTAATTAATTCGCTATACTGTAAAAGCTTATTGCGTACACTGCTACAGCGTTGTCCTCCATACGTTTACGTCCGTCTCCGTTGCAGGGCGAATACTGTAATGCGGACCAACGCGATGATGGGAGTGTGTGAATGCTAGGGCATTAATCGCGCGAATATTTCTGGCAACACGATTTTTTGCGTGGAATTTTATTAGAAATACTGTGTCTTTACAGTATATAGTTAAAGGTTGTATGTTATAAAGATATGTACTCACCGTTTCCTATACTTGTATATGATGAGAACGATGAACGCGTTGCCGATGAACAGCGCCGCTATGAGCAGCGACGGGATCACGATGTCTGCGAACAACATGTCACGTTGAATGATTGAACGAACAAGGAAACGTATTATTAGCTGGTATCTCTCCCTAGAACTGTTATCTAACGGTGGGAGTCAGTAAACTATGTAATATACCTAGTCTGATAAGTTTTAGATGTGAGAACAAATTTTATATTCGTTTTATACACCATTTTACCTGCAATTAAAATAAAGTCTTGGAAATACAATAGTGATGACAGTTGCTGAATATAAATAAAAGAGGAACCATATATGTAGAAAAAATAATGCCTCTACATTTATATAAATGTATTTATGAAGCTTTCACTAGATGCAAATAATGGTCCTGATATTCCAGAAATTATCGTCCTCCCCGTGCCGGACAAAGTGCGCCTTTGTCGCTAACCGAATAATCCTAATAATAAGCAATTAATTAATAGGCTATTTGGCTGATTTTCAAAAACCATTTTAAATGATTGCTTATTACAGTATAAACATATCACATTAATATTTGTGTAAAAAAAACATTGCATTATGTTAAAAAATCAATGCTAAAGTTTAAATTTTCAAAAGTGCGCGAAAAACGCTATTACCTATTATATTTAAACATGGCGATGCGTGTGAGTTGTGACGTCACTCTATTGTAGGTAAGTTGCTGTTATCATCGGCTCGCACAAAATTTGTACCTATCCATTTTGAACTTAATCACAAAATATGTCCACAAAACTCGCGATAATCAAGGCAAAAGCAAATAATAACACCGAAACAAACAATAATAGCTCATACAACTGGAGATATTTTGTAGCAATGACGTCACCCAGAGCTCTGACCAATCACGAGCGTTTTTGTCATAGACAATAAATCAACAAAATATAACATTTTTATATTTAAAATTCTCATAAAATACATATATTTGAGAGTAAATTGTAGTCTCATAGGTCTTTTAACGTTATTTTCTAATAGGATGGCCATAATTTGTAGTATATTTTTAATGTTGTCAAATAGCCTATTGGAATAAAACCACTTTTTATCGGATTGTCACCCCGCGATCATAGGTGCTGAAAAGTAGTCGAAAAGTCGGGCTAAAAGTAAATAATAACAGGTATATTGCAATAGAATCCTTTAAAAAGTGATTTTATTTCAAAGAGTGAGATTCGTGTAAACTTCAGACAGTATCACGAAGCAATTAATTTCATTCTATATCATAAAGGACAAATATATCGTTTTCTATAGGGTAAAGTCAACAGTTCATCGGCTTCTAATTTGAACGAAAATGATATACTTAACACATGAATAATGGTTGTCTCAGTGTTACTGATAGCAGTGATAGCTGAAGCCGACGACTTTACGAGTTTGCTGACAGAGGCGGGCCTCAACCGCTCTTCATAATGATAGCCCATTTGGGACTTTATCTGAACATAAAGTAAACGGAAAATCTGTCACTTCGAAAGTCAATTTGTGTTGAAGATTTCATTGAATTGCTACTATTCTTACTAAAGTATGTAAGAAAAAGTAAATAAATGTCTCGTGTGTTGTCATCTGCAGTGAAGGTAGAGTGAAAAAACGGAAATGGAGACGTTGGACTTTCACATACACCCATTCACACACCCATTTTTTACATTAAGATCACCAAATTGACTGCACCCCACCTGATGGGCATCTAAGGTGCAGTCCAAAGAATAGTGACCACCATTTCAGACCCATTTAAAATTATGTGAGAAGAAGGTTTTACCAATATAGGAGTGCCTGGTCAACCTGGCATATTCTATATCAATGATTCTTCAATATTTGAAGAATTTTCCTCTCCCCCAAGCTATAATTACTAACAGTATTAATAGTAAAGAGGAAAACTCTTCTTGGAAAAACATTTCGCAAATTAAATAATATTTTCTGCTCATATGAATATTCCTTTCAAGCAAAATATAAGCCTAAACACAGAAAAATGTACCTTATAACATCAAAGAACAACGCGAACATAAATCGATACACAAGCCATTAAGAAGCGACAGACCATTTTCCTTTTTTTACATTCATTCCACATCTTTAAACGACATGAAAATTCGCGATATTTTTTTATGAAATTATTTTCCGCCAAGGTCGTTGACAATTTAGTACCAGTAGGCTAAGGTTGCTAATATTTTTGATACCGGATCGTTATTTTATGTATCTTTTTTAATATTGCTTACTTTTTAAGAATCCATACTAATCTATGCTAATATTATGAATGTGAAAGTAAGAGAGATTTTCTGTCTGTCTGTCTGTTATGCTTTCACGCCTAAACCACTGAACCGATTTTGATGAAATTTGGTACAGAGGTAGATTAGACCTTGGGAAAGGACATAGGCTATGTTCGGTCGCAATAAACGACATCCATGCGGGCGGAGCCGCAGGCAACAACTAGTTGTGTATAAATGCTTAGTTAAATTAGTCGACAATACGTAGATTGTCCTCTAAAATTGAATAATAAGGAAAACTACATATAATGTTTACATAATATAATTGAAATAAGATCACTTTTTAATAGATTCTATGACGATTCATTTGTTATTGTTTACATTTAGCCGGTTATTAAATTGTTTGCAAATTATGTGACAACCAATCAAAAAGGTTGACTGCTGCTTGTGCGGCGATGAACGGAGCAGAGAGGAGACGTGTGGGAATTGAGACGTGGATTCAACCAATGTATTAGGTGTACTTAGTATAACCGTAGCTAAAATCAATTATTAAATGGCAGACAAGAATTTGTCTCATTCTAGCACAGAAAACTTTCCCACTAAATTATCAGTTATCTTTCTTTCTTTCTTTCTATTTGTTGCCCGTGGTCCTACTGTGCTTTTTGCATGACAAATTCGATCGAGATTAGTTTTTAACCGACTTCTAAAAGGAGGAGGTTCTCAATTCAATGGGTTTTTTTTTATGTATGTACACCGATTACTCCTAGCTTTATGATGCGATTTCCGTGATTATTTTTTATTCGATGCAAAATAGTTGTCATTTGGTCCCATAGAAATTTAACATAGTTTGGCCCAGTAGTTTTCATTTTATGATGTTTTTTGTGTTTTCTTAGTTCAAATTTTTACCCAACTTCTTATATAATGTTGTCCCATATTTCCGTCGTTTATGAACTGGTTTCGAAAAAACTTTTTGCATTGGGTTCGGTATTGGTCATTATTCCATCGACTTCCCTTTTGATTGCTAGTTTTGAAACTGCCAAATATTATGTTATCTTTTGTTGAACTCATCAGCTCTGAACAAATATGATACCACTCGGTCGTAACTTGTAAACAAGACGTCTGAAACCAAGGGCCCAATGTCCTTCCTAAAACACGGGATGGTCACGTTCGTCTGTTTACTAACTGTAAGACCGAGAACTCTGATACTTCAGTACATTATTGATTTAAAACTAGTAGTGCCCGCGATTTCCGCTGCATTGAATACAGATCCCCTTCGCGTGACTTACAGGGCCGTTTTCAAAGTTGTTTTTGTATAAAATTTCTGTTCATTCAGCCATTTTTGTGTGATTAAGAAATATATAGACTTAGTTTCGTATCTATTATAATAATTATTAATTTTAGGATGTCGGTATACGAGTACGTGTTTACTTCATCCAAGCGTTAATTCCCAGTCGTATCCGAAGCTTTCACCTCGGAGTCTGGGGTCCGCTTTACCAGTCTAACTGCGGATTCGGCTAACCTTTGATATTGGTAAACGAGTGGTAATAAAATTCTTCTTCTAATTTTGATGAAACTTTTTAAATGTTGACCCTGGATAGATTTTAGTTTTATCTTATCTAATTAATCCCGGTAAGCAAAAGAACACATACGCAAAATCCCGGAATAGCAAAATCCCAGATTAGCAGAAGGAAAGATTAAATACCTACGCGTTTTCTAAAAATGTTATTTCAAGATATTACTCAAATTCTATAATAATATAATGAATGTGTTAGGTAGATGTTTCTCTATCATGGTGAATGTTCTGATGAGCTCTTCCAATTAATCCCACCCTCTCCTTTCCTATATAGGACAACACGTGCAGGGCTTAGATGCCACCCGCATACGGTGCAGAATATTCCATCAAGAACCAAGCGGTTCGGCGACTCCTTCTTCTGCCGCACCATTAAGTCTTGGAATTATTTACCAGTTCACGTGTTTCCCTCCTCCTACAGTCCCGGGCGTGAAAAAGCATCTGATGAGGCCGTCAAGCTGAGTGCCACCATTGTAACATGATACATGTCTGTAATGGTGACGCTCTTTTCAGGGACTTTGCCTTCAGCTTACCATCAGGCGAGGCGAAGTCAAATTGACGTGTCCTATATAAAAAAAAAAAAAGATACGTGAAAATAATTGTAATGTTAGGATCAAATTTTTCTAGACCTAGGCCCCAGGGAGGTGAACTTGGAAGGAGTAAAGGGGAAAAACGGGTGATTAATAGGTCTTTTTGACTCCCAGTACTTTCATGTTAGATATAAATATTTTGTTAGAGAACATTTATTCTGGAAACGTCACATTTTTTTGGTTTCGTGACGTAAGAAGAATAAAAAATGTAATATTGATGAGATCTCGATTGTAGAGGATATTTCTTTCGTCAGGTTTATTTGCGAAAAGTAAGGAAATAGGAGTTTTGTTTTTGCTTACTGTTACCCCGCGTTTACATACTGCCGCTCGCATTGCTCATCGCCTTGCCGGCAATATTCACGCGAATAATGCCCTAGCATTCAAACACTCGCATCATCGCGATGTTCATCGCGTTGCCCAACACTCGCATCATCGCGATGTTCATCGCGTTGCTCCGCATACAGTATTCGTCTTGCGATGGAGATGGACGACTTTAGTTAAGTGGATACCTAACCGAATGCAGTATAGGCATTTTATTAGGCTAGGCTATCTACTTAGATACTTAGCTAGTAGGTAATCAGGCTTTTTTTTTTTTTTTATACCACTTAGTTGGCAGACAAGCACACGGCCCACCTGATGGGAAGCGGTCACCGTGGCCTATGGACGCATGCAACACCAGGGTAGGCTAATTTGGTAGGTAGGTAGGTACCTACCTACCTATTTTAATTTGGTAGGTAATTAGGCTAATTTGGTAGGTAGGTATCTACCTACCTACCTATTCTAATTTGGTAGGTACCCTAGCTACCTGTTTGGTAGGTAAGTATACTTAGGCTAATTTGGTAGGTAGGTACCTACCTACCTACCTATTCTAATTTGGTAGGTAGGTATCTACCTACCTACCTATTCTAATTTGGTAGGTAGGTATCTACCTACCTACCTATTCTAATTTGGTAGGTAGGTATCTACCTACCTACCTATTCTAATTTGGTAGGTAGGTATCTACCTACCTACCTATTCTAATTTGGTAGGTAGGTATCTACCTACCTACCTATTCTAATTTGGTAGGTACCCTAGCTACCTGTTTGGTAGGTAAGTATAATTAGGCTAATTTGGTAGGTAGGTACCTACCTACCTACCTATTCTAGTTTGGTAGGTAGGTACCTACCTACCTACCTATTCTAGTTTGGTAGGTAGGTACCTACCTACCTACCTATTCTAATTTGGTAGGTAGGTATCTACCTACCTACCTATTCTAATTTGGTAGGTACCCTAGCTACCTGTTTGGTAGGTAAGTATACTTGGTAGGTACCTACCTACCTACCTATTCTAATTTAGTAGGTAGAGGTACCTACCTACCTACCAAATTAAAATAGGTAGGTAGGTAAATTAGGCTAATTTGGTAAGTAGGTTACCTACCAAATTAAAATAGGTAGGTAGGTAGGTACCTACCTACCAAATTAAAATAGGTAGGTAGGTAGGTAGTACCTACCAAATTAGCCTGATTACCTACCAAATAGGTAGGTAGGTAGGTACCTACCTATTCTAGTTTGGTAGGTAGGTACCTACCTACCTACCTATTCTAATTTGGTAGGTACCCTACCTACCTATTTGGTAGGTGTAATTAGGCTAATTTGGTAGGTAGGTAGGTACCTACCTACCTACCTATTTGGTAGGTAGGTAGGTACCTACCTACCTACCTATTTGGTAGGTAATCAGGCTAATTTGGTAGGTACTACCTACCTACCTACCTATTTTAATTTGGTAGGTAGGTAGGTAGCTACCTACCTACCTATTCTAGTTTGGTAGGTAGGTACCTACCTACCTATCTGTTATCGTATACATAATGTATTACCTATATTATTTAATTAGATCCGTAGCAAGCATTTCAATAAATTCTATTGATTTTTCGTTGGACCATTCGATTGGTTGCGTCATTGTCATGATAATAAATTCGAAGTAATCCTGTGACTGTGACACGCGCGTACACAACGAGCGCTCGATGCGAAGTGTGCGCGACGCGAGTATGTGAATGCTTCATCGCGCTAGTATTGCCGCTCCTCCTCGCGCCGCCAAGCCGACACTCGCAGCAACATACGCGGCAGTACTCGCGGCATGACGAATATACCATTCACACCACGTCCCTGCCCACTTCTCTCGCCACTTCCCTCGCTCTGCCGCGAGTATGTAAACGAAGCATTAGGGTCTGTACATTGTGGCTAAACTGTGATACTTATGGCGGTGCGGCTAATAAAGCTATGATAAAACGGCTCTTATCCTCCCAACCAGGACTCAAAAGACTGCACCAGAGTCTAGTCCGGCAATAGACGTTGTAACCAGGTTGTAGGTGAGGTTGGCTAAAGCCCTAAAGATCTTGGTGTGGACCACACTTGGTGGAATTTATGATATTTATAACCCACCGAAATGGCTACCGGTTACGAAAACGCTTGCAAAACCGAGGTGACCAAATCATTTGCGGTGTTGTCAAATATTAGGAGGAAAAGTGCAGAAAAGGAGGAGAATAAAGTATGTAAGGCTTACGAAATTGTGTGAATGAGATATTGTACAAATGGAGCATTGTGCGAATAGGATATTGTGTGAGTGGGAGATTTTGCTTTAGATCCATCATAGTCTGTACGAAATGCAATAGAGCTACTGTTTAAGTAATATAATTTAGCTAGGAGTGGTACTTCTACAGTTCTACCTCCCCATTTGTGATGACAATAGCACGGCACTGGTACCTCAAGTGTCCAGAATTACAATAAATTATAATTTCTAATCACGATTTGTTTATGCACAATTTCGCTTCGTCTGTGGTTCTGTGGATTGAAACCTCTTTGAGACCAATTGTTACTTCGATAAAGTTTGAATAGGATACAATTATCGAGTTTCTGTACATTTTGTGCTAAATATTCAATTTGCATAAATACGGCCATCTTTGTCACCGGTAGATAAAGTGGATACTTCTCTTTGTGATGCTATTTTACGTATAAATGAAAATTACTGACGCAATACAGAAAATAATTTTGTTTATTCAGGAAACAGATGATTGAATTTAGTAAATTTGTGTATAATTTTATACCAGAAATAAACTTATTTAGAAGTTGATGATATATTTAATTTTAGGTACGTCAACAGTCATAAAGCTTTCATCTATCCTGTCCTTTACTGTGTTATTCCATCATATAATAATTTGTAACATGCTGTTGTCATCTTGCCAAGCAGTGACTGCCTCTGTGGCGTAGCGATAGTGAACGCGGCCGCTACGCAGGAGGCGCGGGTGCGATCCCCGCTCAGTGCAAATATTTGTGTGCATAAATATGAATATTTGCATTGGTCTGGGTGTTCCTATGTATAATATGTATGTATTTACGAAAAAAAAATGTATCTAAGTATGTTTATCCGCATTCTGGAACCCATATCACAAGCTAGTTAAGCTATGCTTACTTTGGGTCTAGATAGCGTAGTGTAGAATGTCCTGCAATATTTATTTTACCATTTTATATTATTTTGACATGATGCCCACAGCTACATTCTATCATCGCACTTCTCGCCATAGGCGGGGAATTCATCCTCACACATTGCGCCCGGAAACGGTGCGCACTGTGCGGTATGAAAGGAACTTCATCCCTGGCACACTCAAGCTGTGGAATGAACTCCCCGCGGTGGTTTTCCCAAGCGACTACAATATGGGGTTCTTCAAGAAGGGCATTAGAAGGTTTCTTCAGGGTCGGCAGCACGAGTGTGACGCCCCTAGTGTTGCATACGTCCATAGGCCACGGTAACCACTTTCTATCAGGTGGGCCGTGTGCTTGTCTGCCACCTAAGTTGTTCGATGTAATAATTTCCATCGAACACGTTTTGCTGATCTAGCAACCTTACGCGGCCGCGCCAAATGCGCCGCGGCCTCAGTGCATATTCCGACAGCAAACCGAGTGCATTCATTCCATCATTTTAGCAATTAGCCTAGCATAGCCTTTTATAGTTTTCACTGTAATAGCAATAAACATCGTTAAAGTCTTTAAAGTGTTTAATTCCATAGCAACCAAATAGGAACCACTTAAGTCGCGACTTCTACATTTGGTCCTTCGACGGTTTAATAAGGACTTCGCGGTTGGTATTTAGTTTTTCGGGACTAACGCCTAGTGAAGTGAACTTATACAGCACCAGTGACACTTTGGATTGCAGTGAGCGTCAGCTTAGCAGTGACTGTAGTGGTAACCATAGCAGCTTGACTTTAGCGGTGACTTTAGCCACAGAGAGTTGAGTGTTGGTGCTCAAGTTCTCTTAGCAAAACCAGCGGATCTCTGACTTGGGGAGCAACCCTCGTCGAGCCAGTAGCAGTGGGTGTACAGCTCACATTAGCAAAGTACTGATTTGGGGAGCAACCCTCGTCAGTGTAGCAGCAGCAAAGGTGTTTTACAAGTAAGATCGTTCAATTTTACTTTATACAACAGCAAGATGGAGAGTCTGTATTTTACTCAAACTGAAATTGCAGAGGGCATTAAGAAACTCCTCATCAATTTTAAAAAGGATAGCGTAGAGCGTAAAACTCTTGATTACTGTAAGCGTAAGCTCGATTTACTTGAAAAGTACTGGGAGGACTTCCAAGTAAATCATGAAAAGATTCTTCCTTTCGAAAAAACGAACCATATGTATTTTATCAATTCGGAGTTTGAGCAGACTGAAAAACTTTACTTGACAGCAAAAGGTCTTATTAGTCAGTGTCAAGACGAGTTGATTCAGCGAGGTCAGCAGTCAACGTATCCTCATCTAGCACAGCAATATGCGGCCGGACTTTCAGCCAGTCAACCGGGACGGTCAGTAACAGCAGCAACAACTCCAACCTTCGAGTCAAAAGGATCCTGTAGCAAACTAGACGATATGCTTCATAAGCAGTCGGTCAATTTTAAAGCATTTCTTAGAGCAATCCAGAACATTGACATTGAAGCAATTGTCGACAAATGGGAGTTCGAAGACGCCCTGCGAATTCTTCAAAATCGTTGGACCACTATTGATAACCTTCACTGGGATATCGTTGGTGAATCAGGGGAGGAGCTAAGAAGAGATTATGAGTCTCACTTCAGCAAGCACGAGCAAACTTTCAACAGATTGAAGAAAGCTATAAACTCCAAGATGTGGTCAACGTCCTATCGGGAAAAATCTACTCCTCAGATGGAGATTCCTGTGTTTTCAGGAAATCACCAACAGTGGATGTCCTTCAAGGATTTATTTAGTGAAGCGATCCATAAAAACACAGCATTATCAAACGCTCAAAAAATGCAATTTCTCAAAAGCAAGGTGAAAGGTGAAGCCGAGCGTTTGATTCAGCACCTACCGATAAGCACCGACAATTATATCGTCTGTTGGGAGATTTTAAATCATCGATACGACAATAAAAAGCTTATATTTACATCTTACGTAAATGTATTCTTGAATTTTACTACGATTCAACAGCAAACGTTTGGAGCTATTAAGAAATTGCATGACGTCACGTTAGAGAGTCTTCACGCCATCAAAAACTTAGGTGTGGATATTAGCACGTGGGACCCTCTACTAGTGCATATCTTGTCACAAAAGCTGGATGGTGAATCTTATTCCGAGTACATAGAGTCGTTAAAGAACGCTAGGGAGCTACCAGTGCTTCAAGACTTCTTAGATTTTCTCGAAAATAAGTTCACTAGCCTAGAAACATCTCGTCGACGACAGGATACTATGCAAAAATCGTCATCGCATCAGCAATCCGGTTCTTCAATCAATCGGAAAAGTAACAATAATCAAAAATCAAATGACAATAATTCCAAGCATTCGAAACCTATTACGAAAGCCATGCACGTGCAGGAAATTAAGTGTCCTATTTGTTCTGCTGAGCATAAATTATACCAATGCGAAAAATTTCTGCATATGTCTAACGATATGAAACTTAAAACCCTCAAACAACATAATTGTTGCATTAATTGCATTTTTAATCACAATGGAAAAAAATGCTTTTCGAAGAAACGATGTTTCAAATGTTCTCAAAGGCATCATACCTTATTACATGACTGTTTTTTGGGCAACCAGCAAAATGCGACGGATGAAAACCAGGATGCAAATTTAAATCAAAGTAACGGCAATGGAGTACATACATCTCAGCAAGATGCCACCGCGATTCTTTTAGCTACCGCTTTAGTGAGGGTGAAAGCAGCAGACGATACACAGCTTATTTTAAGAGCTCTTATCGATCAGGGCTCACAAATATCATTGATTTCCGAAAAGGCAGCTCAACAGTTATGTTTAAAACGTAAGCAATATGATGGAGCTATTTTCGGAATCGGCGAAAGAGAAACTAACTGTACGGGCAAGTTAAACATTACTTGTCAATCGATGTATAGCAGTTTTAAATTCCATACTGATGTTTTGATTATGAAAAATCTAATCAAAAATCTGCCAAATCAGTCATTCGAAAAGCCATCGTGGTCGCATTTGGAGCACATTAATTTAGCAGATCCCGAGTACCATACAAGTCGTCCTGTTGACTTGTTGCTCGGGGCAGACGCCTATGCTCTTATCATGTTAAATGGTTTGATAAGGAGCCCTGAGTCGTCTTCGCTTTTAGCTCAGCAAACCCAGCTAGGATGGCTAATATGTGGAACTGTAAAGCCACAGTTTCATTGTAACGTCATCATAAATAATACAGCGGATATTCATCAATTTTGGAAAATTGAAGATATTCACGAGCAAAATGAGATGTCAGCAGAAGATCAACAATGTGTCGAGTATTACCTTTCAACGACAAAACGTCTGGAAAGCGGTCGTTATGAAGTTAGGTTACCGATAAAGCAGCAAGATAGTGAAAAGCTAGGATCATCAAAAGAGATGGCATTAGCGCAATTTAGAAATCTAGAGAAAAGGCTTAGCAAGCAAGAATATGTAGCAAAGCAATATAAGCAATTTCTAAGCGAATATGAAGGGTTGGGGCATATGAAGCCAGCAACTTGTAACAGCAATGGAATAGAATGTTACTTACCTCACCATGGGGTACAGCGAGCAGAGTCCTCCACTACGAAGTTGCGTGTTGTGTTTAATGCGTCCGCAAAGACTTCTTCGGGATTTAGTCTCAACGATGTCATGTATACAGGGCCTAACTTGCAACAAGACCTGCAGACACTGTTACTCAAGTGGCGACAATATCAATACGTATTCACTGCTGATATTGAAAAAATGTATCGGCAGATATTGGTAAACGAAGCAGATCAAAAATTACAGCAAATATTTTGGCGAGCTCAAGCAGATTTGCCTATTAGAGCATATCAATTAACTACGGTAACATACGGTATGAATTCAGCTCCCTTTTTAGCGATGATGACCCTTCGAAAACTAGCGTCCGACGAGCAGCATAACTTTCCTACAGCAGCAAAAATATTACAGGAAAATTTTTATATGGATGATTTAGTATCGGGGGCCCATACTATCGACGAAGGAAAACGCAGCATAGTCGAATTAAATTCATGCCTAAGCAGCGGCGGATTTTTGTTGAGAAAGTGGTCAGCAAATGACAAGAAGCTATTGGAAAATATAAATTTATCTCAGCAGAATAATCAAACGCCATCGTTTATTTTTAGAACTGAGAATACAGCTAAAACTTTAGGATTGAGATGGGATCCAATCACAGATGAATTCACTTTCCAATACACATCATCAGCAGATACTACCAAGCTAACAAAACGATTGCTACTGTCCGAAATATCCAGGTTATTTGACCCCTTAGGTTGGCTATCACCGTTAACTACAAAATTCAAACTATTATTTCAAAAAGTTTGGTTAGATGAAATTCAATGGAGCGATGAAGTTTCAGTTGAGATTAAAAATGAGTGGATTAAATTAACTGAAGATATGAGACGTATTAGCGAGTTTAAAATTCCTAGATGGCTAAAAAGCAAGCGAGATGACATTATCCAATTACATGGGTTTTGTGATGCATCTCTCAAGGCATACGCTTGTGTCGTATATGCCAAAATCGCATCAAAAGATAAGGCATCCGTGGTACTAATCGCAGCAAAGACAAGATTGGTACCAAGCAACAAGACAGTATCGCTGCCAAGGTTGGAACTTTGTGCAGCGGAACTATTGTCTAGACTTTTATCCAAAGTCATTACTAGCCTAGGTAGCATAGATCATCAAATCTATGCTTGGAGTGACTCCAAAGTCACCCTTAGCTGGATCCAAGGCCATCCAGATAGATGGAAACCTTTTATTGCAAATAGAGTAAGGCGAATCATTAGTATAATATCACCTGAATCTTGGCATTACGTGTCAACTAAAGATAATCCAGCTGATTCAGCAAGCAGAGGACTATCGATTACACAGTTAATACAGCATACGTTGTGGTGGCAAGGTCCAACCTGGTTGTTGATACCCAACTTTAAACCACAGCAAGAGAAGGCAGAGTATACGACGCAAGAAGAGATCCGGAAGCAAGTTACAACAGTTCAAAATACGGCTCCTAAAAATAACATAATTGAAGATTTAATAAATCGACACAGCTCATTCTTAAAAATAAATCGCATTGTAGCTTGGTTATTACGTGCACTTGCACCGGAAAGGAAACAAAGGCCGTCGTATCTCACATTACTAGAGCTAAGGAAAGCAAAATTAGTTATAATTAAATACATACAGCGCAATGAATTTCTGTCGGAAATCGAGAACTTATCGCATAGTAAGCTTAGTTCAGATAGCAAGTTATTAAATCTGAACCCATTTTTAGATGATAATGGCATCTTAAGAGTCGGGGGACGACTTAAAAATGCAAAAATTAGCGCCGATATGAAATATCCCATAATCATCCCCTATAGCGGGAGGTTAACTGAGCTTTTAATCCAGCTAGCACATGAGCATACCTTCCATGGTGGAGCTCGACTAACGTTGTCTTTGTTGAGACAACAATATTGGATTATCAAAGGATATCTAGCTACCAAAAAGCAACTTCGTAATTGTGTGACCTGCAAAAAACAAGAGCCCAGAAAACTACAACAAATAATGGGTGACCTGCCTGATTTTCGGTCTAATCCAGCACCCCCATTTTATCATACTGGAATAGACTATACGGGGTTTATTCGAGTAAAAGCAAACAAGGGCAAAGGTATCAAAACAACTAAGGGATACGTCGCCTTGTTTATTTGTATGGTTACAAAAGCGGTGCATATAGAGTTGGTCTCCGACCTTAGCAGTTCGTCATTCTTAGCAGCATTACATCGTATGGCGGCACGACGAGGAGCCCCAAAACACATATATTCAGATAACGGAACTAACTTTGTCGGAGCTAACAAGATCCTTCAGGAGGAACAGCAAGAGTTTGAGCGAATCTTTGGCGATTCTTTCTATAAAGAAATAACTGAGATGAGCATAGAATGGCATTGGAACTGTCCTTCTTGGCCTAGTGCTGGAGGGATCTGGGAGCGCTCAATCAGGAGTCTAAAGCAGCATCTGAAAAGAGTAATAGGAGATCAAGCTTTGACATTTGAAGAATATAGCACAATCTTGTCTCGAATCGAAGCGAGCCTTAACTCTAGACCATTGTGTCCAATGTCTGAGGATATCGACGACATTGATTTTCTAACACCAGCACATTTTCTAACTACTCGTGCTGGGCTCACGGTCATAGAGACGGCACAAGATGCGAGGACAAGATGGTATTTAGTGAATAAAACATTCCAAGATATATGGAAGCGGTGGAAAGCTGAATATCTTAGTCAGTTATCGGTACGTAGCAAATGGTTTAAAGCACAGAAGAATATAGAAGTAGGAGATATGGTAACCATCCATGACGACAGCTTACCCACAGGAAAATGGCCTGTTGGTAGGGTGGTGGAAGTTCATCCGGGAAAGGATGGAATTGTTAGAGTGGTCACTCTAAAAACCAAAAATGGTCACATAAAGCGTCCGATAATTAAGCTATCTATTTTACCTATACCCATGGAAAAAGAAGCAATTAATCAAAAACAAGAAGAGAGCGAAAAAGTGAAACAACAAAGCAATGAAGCAAAAACGGAGCAGCAGCTAAGTAAGCGCTCTAGCAAGTGTCCTAAAATCTATAGCGTAGCATTATCGTTGTTATTTTTCATGAGCCTTATAATATCCAGTGAAGCGTTATATAAGCTTACAAAATTTGACAACAATCAAACTTTGTATTTGGATCCTCGGGGACAAATGCATCTTATTCGTGATCAGTGGAAAATCGTCACTTATTATAATATGTCTCCTTACTGGCAAGGAGATAAAGCGATCACACAGTTTTCGAAATATCTCGAGCAAACGTGTGCTAAAATTCAAGACCAGAGTCATTGTCGAATCATTATGCTACAAATACAACATGAGTATAATGAACTACAATACTATAACCAGCTGTTGCTTAATCAGCATTTTGGAGCACGCTTGCGTACTAGACGCGGGCTTATCAACGCGGTCGGTTCCATTGCGAGCTCATTGTTTGGAGTACTCGACCAGGAATTCGCAGAAAAATATAAGCGTGACATTGACCTCGTACATCGCAACATAAATCACCTAAGTCAGCTGTACAGGAATCAGACATCGGTCATAGAAGCGGAGTATAATATATTAAAGAGAACAGAAGAGACTATTGAAAAACAGCATAAGATAGTTAATAAGCATTTGAATTATTTAGACGGCATCACGAATAAATTGCAGAATGAGATTGACGTAATGTCTGTTCAGCAAGATTTTACATTAGCAGCATTAGCGACCGTCAATATGATTCAGAATTTAAAGCGAATTCAGGATACTTTTCTGGATACAATGACTGAAATCTATCACGGTCAGATCAATCTGCATCTCTTAACACCACAGCAGCTTCGTGGAGAGATACAGATTGTATCTAGTCAGATATCTAAAGAGCTAGCGTTGCCCGTAGAGGATATTCAATTCCATTTGTACGAGATCTACAAATTGTTAAAAGTCAAAGCGAGGATGACTGAAGAATATTTCATATTTGAAATAACCTTACCTTTAATCAGCAGAGATACGTTCCAGCTATATAAATTAATACCAGTACCGGTTCAAATTAATAAAAGTATGATCAGCATCAAACCAGCATCAGAATACGTCGCGATCAATCTGAGAAGAGATGCATATTTATCAGCAAGCACCAACGATCTTCAAAGTTGTGAATATCAAGCGGAAACTTACCTTTGTCGCCTGCCGGGGCCTGTCCAGACTTTAAGTCCTGATGAGAAATTTTGTGAGAAGGAGAAGCTATCTACTTGCAGGATCACAAAATCTGGCTGTGAAAACAAATGGATTCCGTTACGTGACTTTTCTACCTACTTGTATTTCTGTTGCGACTCATACTCTTTGAGAGTAATATGCGACGACGACCTACAAACGCGCGAAGTCAGCAAGGCTGGACTTATTCAACTTACCAAGCAATGCATTGTAAAGGGTCGTGATGTAACACTTTATTCGTATCAGCAATTAGAGAATACGCTCAATCTTAAGCCAAATATACTCGAAACAAAATTGACTCCGATAAATCGCTTAGTCAGTAATCTTACGCTACCTATCCAAAATTTCCAAGACGTAGAAGTTGACTACGCCACATCTCCTATAAACGATTCTTTAAGGCATCTCGGTGAACAAATTAAATCAATGAAAGAATCAGCTCAGCAGACAGAGATCCTAACGACACATGACGTACATCAGTATGCGTTGTCGTATAGCTTATTAGCAGCAGCTATCGTAGCAGTCCTCTGGGTCCTGCTGAGGAGGAGGTGTCAGCGAGCCGGCGGTGCGCCCGTGCCAGGGCGTATCGAGAGCGTACCAGCGAGTGTGAGTGTGTGTATAACTCAACCTGAACAAGAGCAATGCTCCAGTGTAAGTGCGCGAAATCAGCCCTTGTCCGAGCAGGGGTCTAGTGTCAGTGAAAGTGCACATGTATCGAAACGGTGGTCTAGTTTACGTTTAAAGAGGCGAGACATGTCGACGTCTCCTCTACCTAAAAGACAATCGGTATTTTCTGTTGAGAACTCAACCGTTTGAGCACTCTTATAGCTATAAGTTCATTAAAATGTCTTTGATGATTGTTCTATCACCTTGTCAATCATTTCACATCTAATATTGTCTTAACCTTCTTTACAATTTAAACTCACACTCACGTAACCTTTTATTTTATACTAGCTTTTCTCATTATCTCACCTCTCCTCTCGGGAGCATGTTCGATGTAATAATTTCCATCGAACACGTTTTGCTGATCTAGCAACCTTACGCGGCCGCGCCAAATGCGCCGCGGCCTCAGTGCATATTCCGACAGCAAACCGAGTGCATTCATTCCATCATTTTAGCAATTAGCCTAGCATAGCCTTTTATAGTTTTCACTGTAATAGCAATAAACATCGTTAAAGTCTTTAAAGTGTTTAATTCCATAGCAACCAAATAGGAACCACTTAAGTCGCGACTTCTACATAAGTGGTATAAAAAAAAATTATATTAGGAAGAGAAAGGTAAACTTCGCGCACATATAGCAATTTTTCTAAAATACTATTTTGTTACCTACTTCTTTTTACAAGCTACAAGTTAAATATATTCATTCACTTATATTGTTTTGTTAATAAAGATATTAATTTGTCCTACATTATGTTATTGCCTTGAACTTTTGTAAGTTTGTAAGTGTGCATTAATTTGTATTGTAAGTGTAATATGTATGGGTATGTGTAGTTGCTGTAATTGAATTGTAACTGAAATTTAGAAAGTAACTAGCTGTCCCGGCTAACTTCGTACCGCCATATTTTCCCGTTCCCGCTGCACCTATAAACCTTCCCTGGACACCCACGAATATTTCAAGACTAAAATGAGCCAAATCGGTTCGTGCGTTCTGGAGTTATAGCCTCAGGAAGGAAAACCCGACTTATTTTTATATAGTAGATGTGTAAGAATTAAGAATGTGGATAGTGGGAACTCTTCAACGATTTAGCAATATATTAGACAAATTCTCAATTTGAAAGAGTCAATTTGAGAGATTACTAGTATAACCTCCTCGAATTACGACCCATTTGGTTTTTTTTACTAGTACCAGACATATTTGATAAAAAAACGTGTAATTATTTTACACTCATGTAATATTTAAGTAAGTAACGTTCAGTGCTGAAGCAAGTTCCTAGAGAACTAAGCCAGTAGTAATCCCAGTGGTCGCTTGTGGACCGAATAACGAAACCCGATTGCCCCGAGCTCGGGACGGTAATCACATCTAAGGCCCGGTAAAGCCGATTAAAGTGTAGTCAATTTAAAAAATATCTTAAGAAGGTACCTGACCTTGACAGAAAAAAAGACGTGTGGCACTCGGGGACTGCCGCGGTAAAGCTATTGCATAGCATTTTTTATCAACTTATGCAATTATAATTACTTACGTTAAGCGGAGCTACTTCGGAGCAGCTCGGCTCGATTCGTGCGAGCTTCGGGGTGTTAGGTTTTTTTCGTTACGGAATTTCTGGATTCGGTCTCCACGCTCAAGGCCCGCGATAGAAGCTATGCAATAGCTTAAAAGAATTGGAGTTTGTTTTACTTCGTGTGACTTGTACCTATTACGTCAATTTGCTCTTGCCATATTCCATTCTCCAAACCATTCCCTTCCGAAGGTGGAGCTGCCTGTCACTCTGGCAGAAGCAGACCAAGGCGGGGCGGTGAAGATGAGGACACCGTGGTTCCCACACCCGAGGGGCCATCTCGAAACCCTGGTCCTGGGTCAGCCGGGTGCGATAGTATGCGGTTTTAGTCGGTCCGACATAACCGCTCCCGCTGGCTCCGGCAGGAGGAAAGGTGTCCAAGAGGATTTCCGCATTATAGGCAACCGTTTAGGTACTATTACGTGCACTATTACCGCACAGAAAAAAGGTATTGAAATCGCGCGTTTAGAAAACGTGGCGTTAATGAATTGGACTCCTGTACCTGTGCACGTTGAAATTGTCGAGCGACAACCCTTCCATAGTGCCCCCCAGAGACATTTTCAAAGATAACATTTAGATGACTTTTTTTAGGGTTGGCAACAAGCGAGCGATAACCATATTGGGTTGCTAGCGTTTATAGATTATGTACTATCGCGATCATAAGTGCAGTACCAATCTGACGCAACTATTGCGCGTCAACATTAATCGTACTTATGACCTTATTCTTTGAAGACAATTCACACACACATACACAACACTAGTCGTACAGTACTCTTACTAAACTTTTGAAGTTATGACCTTAATCTTTGAAGATAATTCACACACACACATACACACACATTAATATTGTTCACTCGTTGATTGATATTGGTAATTTCAATATCATACGTAAGCCGCCCCGTAGCTGAGTCGTTTAGCGTGCGGCTTGACGAATAGTATGAAACCTGTCGGTGATGGTTCGAACCTACCGGAACTAATATAACTTTTTGTGTTTTATATTTAAAAGTTATGATATTATAAATGTTGATACGAATATAAAAATGTTTCTTAGGTAGAATTTTAAACTTAGCGAGAAAATAATTATTTGAGGGTGCATTTGAAATAAAATGGATTCATTGGCTATGAGTGAAGTTGTTGGTTGGTGAAGTCAGTTACGACTACCCTATTTATATATTATATCATCTATGGTTACGACTGTTTGTGTTAATTACTGTTCGAGCGATTACATTTCTTTTTTAATAAATCAATATGTCAAATATAAGTATTGAAGCAAAAGCTAATATTGTGGCCATATTCGAATGGTCTGAATATATCTTAAATTTCTAATGAGACGGGCTTATCTGTAAGTTAATTAATTAATTAATATTGTTGTAGTGCAATTTTGTTCATTGGTTGCAATTGTGTAATATGGTTGTTGTTTTTTTAGAGAAATACTGGGAGTCGTTGCGTGAAACAATTTGAGGAAGAAGAGTTGCAGAGTTGGAGGAGAAATGGAAGACCTGCTGAAACGGCGTTATATGGTAGCAGAATATGAAACGAATAACGAAGAGTATTTACTTTAACTGGGAATCAACAATATTTCCTGATGAAAAAACGTTTAAATCATCTCAAAAAGGAAGATTACATTTATGGCATAAGGATAAAACACGGTGGTGTGAAAACACCATAGTACTGAACACTGAATCTAAGTGTAAATTATGTGGGGGTGGATTAGAGCGCAAGGGCCGGGTGAATTAGACCCAATATCTACGCGTGCAAATAGTGCAAATTATGTGAAAGTGTTAGAAGATATAATGTTGCCCACAGTGCGAAATGTCTATCCAGATATAAATGAAGGTTTAAGGGCATTAGAAGGTTTCTTCAGGGTCGGCAGCATGAGTGTGACGCCCCTGGTGTTGTATACGTCCAAAGGCCACGGTAATCACTTTCTATCAGGTGGGCCGTGTGCTTGTCTCTCACCTAAGTGGTATAAAAAAATGATATAAGTTTTGTGCACGATAATTCTCCCATCCATCGAGCCACCATACTTCGCGAATGGTTTAGTGAACGTAAATTTATTCCTTGCTGTAGCGAAGGGTGAAAATGTTCAAAAGGGAAGCCGGTGGCAAATCCCAAAGAACAACCATGGCAATTTTGTATGAAATTCTCTCAAATTTTAGATAGGTACTGAATTTTAGGTGTAATACATGTAATAATGCATTAAACTTAAGCATCTCTACCATGACTTCCCTTTGCAGAGCAAGCCGGCAGGAATCGTGTTATGAGTACTCCTCGCCACTGAATTTCCTTGGCCAGCACGATCCCCTGATTTGAACCCATGTTTAAATATTTTTGTTATTTAATTTCAGTTGAGCATATTGAGACTACTGAGCCTATCAAGGGACGTGCTGGCCTGTAATTAGTATAAGACTGTATGGTTGAGGTTAAGTTTCAATCCTCTTTTCCGAAAAAAAACTTTCGAGAAAATGAATAATTAAGCTATAACCTCAATATGCAATATTAATTTTATTATAAAAGTATATTTTTTGGATGAAATTATTATAACCACAAATTAACATTGGATAATTCTTTTAATAAACTTTTTTTTTAAACTATTGTTTTATTTATAATCTATTGTAAATTAAGTATAATATTTTTCTATTTGTAAATAATTATTTCTAATTCTGTTAACTTGTTCCTAAAATTTCATGAAAACAAAACAACAAAAAGTGGGAAAACTAAGATCCGAACCCACGACATTCGATTTCAACACTATCCATAGCAGCCTTGTTACCAACCAGGCTACGCACTGCCTTACGTGGAATCACGAATTTTTGCATTACTTTATTACATATAGATGCATGCTTCGAACATAATAGTATGAAAAGGCGAGCATAACGTTTTCTTTGTTTCGCATCACACACATTTATATTTTCTCATATCGATACTGTGTGACGTATAAATGTATGCGTTAAACATTACATACACATAGATACGCGTTTAAACGGACAAGCCATTATAAACATTACGGTGCTAATGCACTTTTAATTACGATAGTACAGTGTTTTTCAGAGAACTAAAGCGCCATAAAAGCATGTGGATCAATTGAGGGTAAGTGGACGCCCCAAAATATTTGCGTTGCTGCCTGTTAAGGGAAATTCCATTTTTCTTTACATAAAAAATCTAAACTTGGCTTAATGAATGACAAATTTCGGTGACAAAGTAACACTTATGGAGGTTAGACAATAGGTAAAATCTGTGTGACTGACAATGAAAATGGACTGCTCTCATCATGCTGTATGCTTGGCTGAATGCTTGTCTGCCACCGCAGTGGTATAAAAAAGAATGACATTTTGCAAAAACTCCAAACTCTAAATAATTATATCAATAGGGTCAAGCAAGATGTTGATGTAGACGATCATGATCCACAGACTCGGAAGGCAAAACTAATATGGACAACTAGAATATCCATAAAAAGAAATCGATATAGATAGAGTGATTCAAGAGGAAGGTTTATATGTATAATATGTACATACATAATATTGTAGAGAAGCACCATAAACACTGACAAATTTAGAGATAATACCACGCGGGCGGAAAATATGGCGGTACTAAGTTCGTCGGGTCAGCTAGTATCATAATATATGATGATAAACAGAATAACAAAGACTACTATTAGTGTTAGTCGAAACAAAGGCAAAATTGAAACGTGACTAATCTACTTTTATTACCCATACAAAGTGTGTCCATGACCTATACAGCCGTTGGTCTGTGATAGCTTCACATATTACTACAACAATCTTTATAGTTTAAAAACTAAAAAAACACGTAGGTTACCAAGTGTAATGTATGAAACAACTTAGAAATGCTTGTAGATTAACGAAACACGTTGGTTTTATCAAAACTATACTTGCAATAACTAATTTCCTAGTGTTTCAAAGAAAATAATGATTTTATTGGAATTGTTGAAATATGCTCATAATTCAAGAGGTTTACTATTGCACAGTTTCATTAACGACATCTCGTGCGTGAATTTTATAGAAAAGGTAAGAGGCATAGGGCGAAAGGCATAATCAAAGCAAAATCATATGTATCAACGAGATCGTAGAGGGAAATCGCATCGATTTTCGTCTTTATTGACTTACGCCTTGAAAAAGAAGGCTGGGATGAACTGGATGCGGAAGATTGGGAGCAGTGGCGTACTGGGGACTCCGTGGTCCCCACACTGGAACAGGGCCAGATCGAGAGATATGGCCCTGGGTCGGCCGGGGTGCGAGGGGTATGTCCACGATAATCTCACCTCCAGCAACCGACGGCCCACAGACGCCGTGCGTTTTAGTTGGTTCGAGTTCTACATAACCCCCTACTGGCTCCGGCGGGGGAGGTATCCGCGAAGATTTTTCACACGATAAATGTTGTGTTCTGTTGGAAATATGTGCACAGGCGTTTTCCAACAGTGGATTGCGATAGGTTGATTGATTGATGCCTTACGCCGTATGCTTTATGACTTCCAACTTTTATGTATAAGTATTTCACATGATGTAACTCCAGACATGATTTTATAGCTCAGCCTACGTTACAGCCTACCTACATTAAAACATGGAACTATTAGGCGCGGTGCAAACGGCGGCGAGGCGGGCCGGTCTTTTTGACCGCGAAGTAATAATAGACCGCGACTGCCCGTCGATGCCCGCGACTGTCCTCGCCGCAACACAAAGCGGCACGGACATGCCGCGCCGCGCCGCTCGTTGCCCGGCGGACACTTGCAGCGCGGTCTATTTGCCTTCATGTGCGTTGGTAGTATAGGATTCTCTTTGCGCTATCGTTCGCGGCGAAATTGACCTGCCCTGCCCGCCCCACCGTTTGCGCCGCGCCTTAGGTAATATGGAAAGAGCTACTCACCCACTATCATATTAGGATCTTCGTGGGCCGTCATTTTTGTTTCTTCTTCGGTACCTTGTCGAGTGGAATCGTTAGAGACGGCCCCTTGAACCGCCTCCTCTGTGAACAAAATATTTTTATGAGGATATTGTTAAACGGCATTAGACGAATAATATGCTTGGCAAAAATATTTTCGTATTAGAAGTAAATTGTCCGTGTTTTTATTTGGAGAGAAATGTTTTCATCAATACTGTCAGTTGGTTAATAAAAAATATAGACAGTATGTAGCTATAGCACCTAAAGATTAGATTAGTAAAAAACAATGTTTGTTTATTTTTATTTTATACGGTGCTGTAGGTACCTAAGGACTGTTCATCCGATTGCGATAGAATTTTGTCAATTAATTTTGCTTGCGTAGCTTCATTGAACTTTTCCGAAATTACCTATATGATTAATTTTACGGAATTGTGTTATTTTCTTTATTACCGTAGAGTTTAACATTTTAGACTCCTTGCATAATCAATTCTGTTCAGAATTCATTCAATATATTTCTTCCGCCAGTTCTAAGAATTTTACCCGCCTCAACCATTTGGTGGAAAAGATCTGGCAGACCAGTAAATACTGCCAGACTTGGCAGACATAGACCTAACTTATTATGAAGGCAAATATACTTACTGCAATTATATGCATATATATTTGTAAAGTTTTAATAAGAAACCCATAATAAATTCAAGCTCAATAATAAATCTAATTCATTTTCACATTTGTCAAATTTGACAATTTTGATAGTTTCGTCAAAACGGTAGTGGTGGACTATTTTCTGTGTCAGCAACATTATTTAGTAAACTATACTAAAATTTAAAAATTTTCGAAACTTTGAATAAAATATCGTTATGAGTTTTAGATATTTCCGTGCCTCGTAGAGCACGCTAAGCCGTCAGTCCCAGTTGTGATACGAACATTCTATAACAATCGTTACGGGTAGTTGGAGCCCTAAAAATCCGATAACTAGTTTAAAGTCCGACCAATAAAATAAAAAACCCGTACTGGGGGCGCCAAAAACATCTATGATTATGACAACACCAAGTATAGTGATACACATGTAAAATGCCAATATTTTTCAACACACTTGCTTATGAACAGGCTTTTATTTCCCCGCAATTAAGCACGGAATGACACCTAATATAAAACTGTGACTTTTTCATTGCTTCTTCTTCCTCCTCCTAGCGTTATTCCCAGTCGCATCCGAAGCTTTCAGCTTGGAGTCTGGGGTCCGCTTTTACCAGTCATAGCTACAGATTTGGCTAGACCTCGATATTTTCCGTGAAGCGATTGCCACCTGACCTCCACGACCCAATGTTAACATTAGGCGATATCGAAGCTTTGCAGCTAGACCGTTGTTTTTGAACTTTTTAGGGCACCAACTACCCGTAACGACTGCCATAGATGTCCTTATGGCAACCGGGACCGACGGCTTAACGTGCTCTCCGAGGCACGACCAGACCAATGCAAATACCCATATTTAATGCACACAAATATTTGCACTGAGCGGGGATCGAACCCGCGCCTCCTGCGTAGCGGCCGCGTTCACTACCGCTACGCCACGGAGGCTGTCATGTTTTTCATTGCTATTATTCACAAAAGTGAGTTATAGACTTCTTTTTTTTAATTTCATTAAGTTGCTTTGTTCTTAAGTTTCGATACAAAAAAGATCGTGTCCAATATTACAAACGAATTAATATAGAAAGAAAAGAAAAAGAAAGAACTTGTAGTACGTGTTTAATATACAAAACTTTCACTAAAATGTATTTTTTTTTTCTCTGTTAAAAAGTTAAGTTTTTCTCTGTTAAGTTTTCTGGTTAAAATAGAAAAATAGACGCGGCGTGTTATACTGGTTACAAGGACTGGGCATAAATCACAACACAGTAGTATCCGTATAATAGTTTACTGCTTGGAATGGTAAATACAAGTTAGACATACAGTTACACCATGTATAGAACAGGGACCACGCGATATTGTTTTTCGGACTGCATAAAATTCTTGTATGTTATGCCTAACAGCACAGAGATCAAAATAATCGAGCATGATTTTCTTTTTTGCGTTAGGCTTATTTTTCTTAGTCGTAGAAAATACATTTGACGTTTGACCTTCTCTTCGTATTTTTATTACAGAAGATCGGGATATACCTAAAAATGTGAATAATAATTAGTCACAGTAAAATCAGTAGATTAGGCCAATTTCAGTTGCACGTACTCTATGATGTCCTACCCGTCATGTTGACAACAAGGTCCGTGATGTTATTTAGAGGAACAGAGTCCAATCCTTCCTACTTTTTATCCGACAAATACTTTGTTATATTATAAATTACTTTTCTTAACTGGCTTTTAATAGTTTTCGGCATATTACTATAGTTTTGTAGTTTTGTAGCGCTCTCAAACTCAACAACACGCACAATTGACACCACACTGACAGATGACCATAATGACATTGTATAGATTGTTACCATATGAAGAAATTAGTTCCAATAGTTTACCGCAATATGGCGAGGTTTTTTATTTTACTGGTCGGGCTTTAACTTACATACTTATCTATCGATATCGGTCAGATGGCAGTCACTTTATGAAAATTATCGAAGTTAAAACTTAGTATTGAAGTTCAGTCGCGTCACAGTTAAACCGGAAAATTGGATCCCGGACTTCGACTTGAAGGCTTCGGATGCGACCAGAATAAATGCGAAGATACCCATTCCTAGAGGAGTCGATACCCACATCTCACTTATTAGTAAAAGGAGGGCAGTTACTTCCCAGTAAAGCCAAGCCATATTTTTCCCCATTTTGTACACCAAGATACGTACAGAATACACCTTGTTATCGCAACACGGAACTTTTATTACATAGCCTCATATTGAACTAAACACAAACATGGTACATGGTACAATTTATTATTGGAGCATTTGTACTGCTTACTAAGGCTACGTTCGAGAAGTAGGACATTGACATCGTTAGTTTACGGCTTCTGAAAAAACATGGCCGACGAAATATTATTGTTTACTTTTTATGTCTATTATACTATTACAATAGAAAATCGGCAAGTGCTATCAGTCTCGCATAGCAGGGTTCCGTACAAACTTTATATAGATATTTCATTCGTAGGGAGAACCCTCCCCCCTTCCCGTAAAGATCTTCAGGGCAACGACCGCAAGCGGTTTCTGCTGAAGGCTGATAGAGTCAGACAAGCCAGAAACTTTTATGAGCATAATTTTCTCCCACAAGTACATAATACATACACATTTTGTCTCGGTAACGATCCTAATTGCAAATGTGAAATTGATTAAGATATGAAAAAGGTAAATTGCGCCGGGTCTTCTCCTCCCCCCTGCCGCAATGCCTCAAAACAAAGGTTTTCGACCAGTGCGACCTGCCTGTTATGACCTACGGTGCCGAAACGTGGCCACTGACGGTGGGGTTAGTCCGTGACCTAAAAGTCGCGCAGCGGGCTATGGAGCGAGCTATGCTTGGAGTCTCTTTGAAGGATAGAATTCGCAACGAGGTTATCCGACATAGAACCAAAGTTACCGACATAGCTCGCAGAATAAGCAAGCTGAAGTGGCAGTGGGCTGGCCACATCTACTGAAGGACTGATGGCCGTTGGAGCAAACGAGTCCTAGAGTGGAGACCGCGCGAAGGTAAACGGAAGGTGGGTCACCCCCTAGCTAGGTGGACTGATGACCTGCGAAAGGTGGCTGGGACGGACTGGATGCGGAAGGCGGAGGATCGGCAAACGTGGCGCGTATTGGGAGAGGCCTATGTCCAGCAGTGGACTGCAGTAGGCTAATTGATTGATTGATTGATGAAAAAGAGAAATGACTCAGGTGTAACTTGAACTCGCGACCAGTCCTTTACAGAGGAATGCTCTGACTACTGAGCTACCGAGTCACGCCTTGTCTGCTCTAAATTATACTCAGAATACTGAGCTCTTATACAATCATCTTGGGGCGACTTCATGAGGGGATTTCATTAAATGTGAAATTTTACCCACGATACCTAATAATAAAAATGCTATGCTTAAACATAGTAAGAACTTTTTTTTCTTACTGTCGGAGAACCCAAAAATTGGGCTAGATTTATGTACCTACATAAATCTAGCCTGATTTTTATTCATGAGTTCGGATTCGGTATTTTAAAAGTTGGCACGGCCAGTATACATTGCTGAACATAAGTTTATTAGATACTAGCTGTTGCCCGTGGCTCCGCCCGCGTGGAATTCTGATCCCGTTCATCGCTGATAGCCTACTAGTCTTCCGCCCGCGGCTCCGCCCGCGTGCATCTCGGTTAACGCGACCTTTGCTCATATCTCCGGTTCTACTCAACTGATTGCGATCAAACAAACGTAAGATTTTAAGTCTGAGTAAGCCCTTTCTAACAAAAAAAACCGCATCAAAATTCGTCTAGAAGTTCTTGCGTCCATCGCGGACAAACAAACAAACAGACAAACAGACAGGAAATTAAAAAAAAAATATTTTTGTGTTCAGTATCCTTAACATAACATAACCCAAGTATTTTTTTAAAATATCTCCAATGTACAGACACGACCACTTTACAATTATATAATAGTATAGATAGATAGATGTGTTATCTAGTATAACAAAACTTTACATTAATATAGCTTGTACATCAGAATGTACAAACCATAGATATTATTGTAAAGTTTCATTAAAATTCATTCAGTAGTTTTTACGTGAAAGAGTAACAAACATCCTCACATACATTATAACATACATCCTCACATACTTACAAACTTTCACGTTTATAATATTAGTAGGATAACTAGGTTATAGCGGTTACATTTACAAAGAAAGTTGATAAAAACTGTAGATATCGTGTTCTGTACACATAAAAATATAGTTATTTAAATAGATTTACTTAGCTGAGGGAAACACAGGTTGTAAATAGCGATCAGTGACTCCAGGGTGTGACACAGAAAATAGTTCTGTAGTAATATGGTGCTTGTTTCAATAGAACTACCATGTGGCTGACAACGTTAATTGACATGAAAAACACTGTGCTGTGTGATATTAATGATAAATTTTCTTTGAAAAGTTGAGGTCGCTTATACCCTTTTGTCTTTGGATTTGTGTATTTTTTTTTTGTTCTGTAAACTATATCCAAAACGGCCAACTACGTTTATTCGTACTAGTACAACATTTGAATAAATAAAGACACCAGTAAAAGCTATTCCCGAACTTTCAGACATCAAGCCATTAATAGAGACAGCCTTTGTGAGCACAATATATACCTACAGGTGGAATTTTTCAACTGGTTGTGTATGACCTAATTCGAAACTATGGGGAATAAAGAAAAATACTCGAAGGAAAACCAATTTTGATATAAAATAAACCTGCTTCATTGAATTTTAAAAATATAAATATTCGCAGCTAGAAATCAAATAATAATGATTACAGTGTTTCATGTTTCGTTTATTTATTGAAAAGGTTGCTAGTAACCAAAAGTAAAATTGCTTGTAATTGGAGCCGGTAGACGTCGGTAGTATAATAAAATTGGCCAGGATTCGAACCCGGGACCTCTCATTCGTAAAACCAACTCCTTAGCAACTAAGCTACCGTTTTAAGATTTAAAAGTTTTAGAGCTAATGTGATTAAAGGAATGTGTTTACCTACTTTTGAGGGCGACTGTACCTGCTGTTCTTAATTATACTTCAATAACATCTTAAAACAATTCAATTTCTCTTCATTACAATTAAATTTAATTTAATCCAAAAGATTTGGTTATGATTATGACAGACTTTAATTACACATCAAGGAGTTGAAAACAATTGATTGTGGGACGATTTGATAAAATAATGTCCACAAAAGTGACGTTTTGGACATTTTTTGCGGTTGAAAGATTTTGGGGTGAATAAGGAAAATGGGGAAGGGGCATTAAGAGATAAGCCGAAGATACGGGAACGCTCGCCGAACACAATTTAGAACGGATCGTTGTACACATCTTCTAATAAAGAAACGGTATATATTTTTACTTTTTATTCTTAAGCGTAGAGAGAGCTAGGTCGAAGATTTGCGGGATCAATTTCTACTCAGTGCAAATATGAGTAGTCAGTACAAGTAGTAATATATTTTATTTTTTTTTATACCACTTAGGTGGCAGACAAGTACACGGCCCACCTGATGGAAAGTGGTTACCGTGGCCTATGGACGTATGCAACACCATATGCATTAATCTGAAATTTTCTATGTAGGTAGATAGGTATAATAAATCGCATTTACAAAAAAAAAGTATTCAAAGTTAACCCGTATTCTAAAATCCATATTTCAGACTAACCTTAGTTTGAGTCTAGATGGCGCTGTGTAGTTAGTCCCAGAATGTTTATTTTTTATTATGAACTATTAGATTTACAGACAACAACGACAAGTTTATAAAGTACGTAATGATAAAAGCAGTGAGCGGGTAGTTCTCACTGCCTACCCCGGAGAGAAAAAAGCGTGAGCATACCTATCGTATGTATGTCAGGTTCGAGGAGTCCCTATAACAGCCCCTCTAGACAAGTGGCAATTCGTTGCTCGGCGTATGATGGAATAGAATGCCAAATGTATGGAATTTGACGTATATGACAGGCGTCAACGAATGTCAAAAACGTCAAATCCTATACATTTGTCATTCTATTCCATCATACGCCGAGCAACGAATTGCCACTTGTCTAGGGGGGCTGGATTCGTGCCGGCTTCCCAATAAATCGCATGCTGCATGAAAAACTAGGTCAAGGTACGTTATTTTTTCCACCGGCTTGCCTTTTAATTTTCACCCTTTACCACTAGAGCCCACTGAGACCTTTGAAGCCTATGTTCATTTATAAATAGCTATGACCGCAACAGTTTAGAAAGCAATCACGGGTCTATATCAAAGTTCCTTTGTATAATGATAGGAGTAAATTACCGAGGGGTTAACGAACTAACTTTGGTGGAAGGTTCAATAAAGTAGGTTCCTATAACCCGCGCCACGTATCTTGGACCTAAAATGTGCTCAAAATGTGCCGCATACGCGCAGTACACATTTCTTGGGTGTCTTTTGAGGATAGCACGGGGTGCTACTGTGGTAGACGAACTCAAATTCACCAAGCATAGACTATTACAAAGCTATCCGCGGGCGCCAGAGCCTTGTATGTCTTACGATTTAGGTCCAAGATACGTGGCGCGGGTTATACTATGATATTGTCATCAGTCTTCGAAACGATTAGGAAGTGACAAGATAATACGACTTCATTAGCATAGTCCTGAAAATGGTAGAGTCGCGTGTATAAATATTATATAATATCGACATAAATCACAAAATTAAAGCTTATGAGTGTTATAGTAGGTATTACAATATTTTATAACAAAAAAATATGTTTAAATATTTTGTTTGCCCTTCTGTCTGTTTGTAATGGGTAATCTGTAGTGCCTAGGCCGATTTAGACGATATTTTCACTGCTGATAGCTAATAGTTTATGTTATTTAGGTTACTTTTATTTTGGAAAAACTATTAGGTAGCCAAAATGCCTGCGGTGGCGTTTAGATCAAAAGTGGTGTCCCAGCACTCACTTTACCCAATAGCAACCTAGAATGATAACTTAGCCCACCCTATTTAGAAAAACTGCAATAAAAATAATAAAATAAAAACCAAAGAAAATAGCCGAGACATACCACGAAAGTATACTTTACAAAAACGCACTTCCACCTTCAAAATATTAATTTTCCGCCATATAAATTATATTTTCTGGACAAAAGAACACTTTCATTTAAAACGGGGGTGTGGGCCCATAACCTGTCCGGGACTCGGGGAGTCTTCATTATTTTAGGCAATAAGGGTGAAATGGTAAAATAATTTGTTATATTTTTAATAAAATCGTACTTATTTGCGATATTTTGTTCAAATGGACATTAATTATAATTACAATGTTTCAGAAATTGATCCACAGACACTAATAAGGTTTGTTATCTTCTGTTAATATCGTACAACGTTTTCCTGTTTTAGAAACTCGAAAATAGATTTAAATAATTGGAAATACATAATCACTATATATTAAAATAAAGAGTATCATTACATAGTATGGAATAATATCTAAGTTACTTGTCTGTCAATTTCATCGTTTACTTCTTCCAAACGTCACATCGTTTCTTGATACAGTTTTCAGTCATTTATACATATAAGTTTGTATCTATAATACATGGCCGAAGAAGAACGAAAACGAAATATCGACATACTAAACAAAAACAAGAAGCGGACCTAGGGTTCCAATGTGTAAAATTTGAACGCTCATTTCTTACACTTAGCACTTATTTTTATTTAAGGCTGCCTTTCCACCGAAGATATGCTATGCTACGTTGCTAAGAATGCGTTTAATATCCACCAATCTTTTTTTTTTTTTATATAGGACACGTCAATTTGACTTCGCCTTGCCTGATGGTAAGCTGAGGGCAAAGTCATGTATTATAGACACGTACCATGCTACAATGGTGGCACTCAGCTTGACGGCCTCATCAGATGCTTTTTCACGCCCCGCTTAAAAGGCCCGGGACTGTAGGAAGAGGGAAACACGTGAACTGTGGGGTGAGCACGAACAACTATCGTAATCGTATCGTGAACGTAACGAGAGCACGGAGCATTGCGATTGGCCGCCTGCCTGAAGCCTGCCAATCGCAATGCTCCGTGCTATCGTTACGTTCACGATACGATTACGATAGTAGTTCGTGCTCTCCCCACTGGTAAAGAATTCCAGGTCTTAATTGTGCGGCACAAGAAGGAGTCACCGAACCGCTTGGTTCTTGATGGAATTTTTGTTATACATTTGTCCACATAGCATAGCACTGGTGGCTAGGGGTTCAGCTAAGCTATGTTCTTTTTTATATAGAAAGACGCGTGCTATAGATGGAGAAAAAAATCGAATTTCAAATATTTATTATAGGAAGTTTCATAGCATATCTTACTCGCTACGCTACATAGCATACCAGTATTATTATCTGTTCTGTGGCATAGCACAGTGGAAACGGTCACTTATTTTAACCACAGAACAGAGTACTAGCGTAGTTTAGGTTAGCTTTTACATGGTCGTAGCATAGCTGCATAACACATCCACGGTGGAAAGGCAGCCTAATCTAAAAATACCAATAACAGTTCAATAAAAAAGAACAAATTTATCCCGATTCCATGTAAATTTTAACAATATATTCATTTCTCAACTGTCTAGTAGAAGGCAAAGCAATCTTATGGACTCCCTGGAGGCAGAGGAAATAGAAAGGTATCTGATAAATAGCCAGTTTAATATACAGTCCAATTCGCTTGAGGATCTGAAAACTGCATGTAAATTTGCCTGTCATGAAAACTACTAAACTACTACCTGCTAAAGCCGGGAGGTAAATTCAAACTTTTCGAGAAACCCCAAGTTATTACAAAAAAGAATTGGATTTTTAATGGAAAATCCTTCCCTCGATAGGATATTTTTTGTCTGCAACCTCCAAGTCAATATAGACGTATTTTTTAAAGAATATTAGTAACCGAAAGTGACAGCCTCCGTGGCGTAGCGGTAGTGAACGCGGCCGCTACGCAGGAGGCGCGGGTTCGATCCCCGCTCAGTGAAAATATTTGTGTTCATGAAATATGGGTATTTGCATTGGTCTGGTCGTGCCTCGGAGAGCACGTTAAGCCGTCGGTCCCGGTTGCCATAAGAGCATCTATGGCAGTCGTTACGGGTAGTTGGAGCCCAAAAAATCCATAAACAACGGTCTAGCTGCAAAGCTTCGATATCGCCTAATGTTACCATTGTACTGTGGAGGTCAGATGGCAATCGCTTCACGAAAAAATATCGAGGTCTAGCAAAATCTGTAGTTAAGACTGGTAAAGCGAACCCCAGACTCCGAACTGAAAAGCTTCGTATGCGACTGGGAATTAACGCTAGGATGAGAGAGTAACCGAAAGTGCTTGTAGATATTAGCCCCAGCTAAGCTAAATTATTGTAATACTATTAAACTACTAAATTACTACTACTACTAAAATATTAAAAAAAACTACTAATTGGTAGGTATATAACCATTATTGTAACCAAAATCATAATTATAATTAGGTACACAATTATACACCAACTTTCTTTATTATAATGGTATTGTAGATTTGCATTAATTATATCATGAAGGCAAATCCACAATGTGCAAAATTAAATGATCACCTCCCACCCGCATAGGTGGTCAATTCTTCTTCCAAACACAATACCTTACGTATATATATAACGTATGTTACGTATATAACTCAATAAAACTAGATTTGGCGACTATCTTCGATCGAGGAAAACGTGATCAGTGAATACGCGATCAAACGTACTAATGCGTTGTGACATTATTATAACGGAGACCATTAATCGGCACGCTAGATTTGTGTAAATATCGTAACAACTGTGGCATATAAGATCAGACTGATATATTGCTCGCCACTTGTATCCTGGGCCTAAACTGTGTTCGAAATGTCCTCTATACGCGCAGTACTCGTTTCTTTGGTGTCTTGTGAGGATAGCACAGTGTGCTACTGCGTTGGACGAGCTCAAATTCACCAAGAATAGATTATAACAAAACAATCCGCGGGTGACAGGGCCCCGTTTATTACGCGATTCAGGTCCAAGATACGTGTCTCAAGGTATACAAAGGGGGCGATTGGGGCCCCACAAAGACACTTTAGGGGTCAAGTGAAACCCATTTGCAAAGCAGCGCAACTGCTGATTGATGAAAAATGCTCTGGCACAGATTTGCCTCTCAAGGTTGCGAAGTCAGACGACAGTCGCTCAGCCCACGTAATAGAAAATGGTTATTGTGGCCGATAGACGTGTGCAACACCAGGGGAGTCCTACTCGTGTTGCTGACCATGTTAGAACCTTCTAATCCCTTCTTGAAGAACCATATTTGTATAATCCATATTGTAATCGCTTGAAAAAACAACAGCAATTTCATTCTACAGCTTAAGCGTGTGTAGGATGATGTTCCTTTCACGCCGTGCATCCCATATAAACCGTATATAAACCGAAAGGTGGAGAAACTTCCCTGGGTCGGCCGGGGTTCGAGGGATATGGCTACGACAATCTCACCTCCGGCAACCGACGGCCCACAGACGGCGTGCGTTTCAGTCGGTTCGAGTCCGACATAACCTCCTCCGGCTCCGGCGGGGGAGGAGGTATCCGTGGGGATTTTTTGCACGATAAAAAAAAGGTGGAGAAACTTAAAAAGACCCTGGGCTCTAGTGGTAACCTCAGAAGCGATCTCTAACAACGCTAAGATGAACAATCGGACGAACGGTACGGCGGCAGCGCATAAAATACGAACAAACAACCATTTCTTTTAATATTATTAGATTCTAGGATTTCTATTTCTGTGAGATGCGTCCGTTTTTCTTACAGCGACGAAATAAATGTCTATTCTTAGTTTTGAAATGTATCTCTTAGCTCACAGTTCAACCGTATTGAGCGGCTAAGACGGCATTAGATAAGATATTGGAAGGTCGTGAACTCAGAATAGAGATTAAATGTTGACATAAATTATGTGGTACGTTAGTATTGTACTGACTAGTGGTGAGGGGTTCTTATAACACAATTCTCGCTGGCTTCCTTCATGAGATTTATAACTGGGAGTTACCAGAGATCTACACAAACCGCTGTGACTCTGTGACTCACCATGTTTAAATTTGAATTTGAATTTAAAATTCTAATACCAATAAATAACAGACTTCAATAACTAAAATGGCACTGAAACTTACAAAATAATTGGATTACAGAATTGATTCAAAAGAAAAAATGTACGCACATTTTTGTCTTTAGAATTAATGAAGACTATTCTGTTGAAGTCGGTGCCAAGACCGAAATACAACGTAATATTGGTAATATGAAATCAAAAATTAAATGCGGTCGTTTACCCACACTACAAACACGTGATCCGGTTGTATTGCTACTTCTCTGGTGCCAACTGCTGTGAAAAGCATTGCAAACAGCATTCAGTTAACAATTAACAAGGAATTACAGAACACCTGACACAAAAATACCGTCAAAAAGTAAAAAAACAAATTGGGTTGGTTACCCCTTTAACTTTGATATAGGTACCTATGATTTTCTGATTCAATTCTCGTGTCGGGGGACCCCTAACTCGTATAGCACTCCGACGTATTAACAGAAAGATCCAAAGTCTCTACACGCACCCCGTTGTTTTTACGGTGGTGAAAAAAATGCTATAAGTATCAAAATTACACTATCCCACACAATCCACACTGTTGTATCATGATTATACGAACCTGTCAAGGTATGACGAATCTAATATGTCTACCTATGCTCGCGTGACGACAGAACCTGATGAGTTTACGTTCTCGAGGCACGGAGAGGTCTCATAAATATTATAGACAGCACCCGCCGAGCTAAAACAGGCCGCACCTATGTTAGGGTGGTCTTCATCATGTAGGCAGGGAGCTAGTGGCATTTTAACCGCTAGTTTTTAATGTCACAAACCTGTCAACATAATAGATTATCTAACTGCAATACTATGATATTGCCAATGGGTTATAGAGATCAGACGGACAGCCGCTTCATGGAAAATATCAATTTTCAGCTGCGTTGCAGTTAGACTAGAAAAATGGACGCCAGACTCCAAAGTGAAAGCTCTGGTTTTTTTTTTTCCTATTACCTTTGACCCCTCCGACTAAGCTAAAATACTTGTGCTAGGATCGGGTTTACGTCGGTATTGTTATGGCCAGGATTTGAACCCGGGACCTCTCGATCGTAAGGCTGATTCCTTAACCACTAAGCTACCGACGCTTCATTACCAGGTGCGACCGGGATTAACAACTTAACAGATATTACATTGTATGCTCTTTGGTTACAGGCGACTGATGATCGACACGAATTCAACAAAAGTTCTAGAAACTGCCGGTCTAATCAAAGTGTAACCAATTGTGCTGTGATGAGACTCACTATGAAACATTTCATACAGTTTTCTTATCTTCTATTAACTCTATTACAAGACTTAGGTTATTTTTTAATACACCATTTATTTTAAAGAAGTAGATCACGATGCCGTGTTTATGCACTGGAAATAGAACGAACATAATTTATATAATTTACTTTGCATGCATTGTTTTTCAAAGCAAATCATCTTCGATACTAACTAAACCGAGCATCTGTCGAAACTAAAGATCAATTATTTGAAATCTTTGGAAGTTTCATGTTATGTGCCATATTGACTGTCATTTTTGTGAGAGAGTGTCCCCCACTAAAATCTTCGGACCCCAAGCCACAAGTATGTGAGTCAACGAGCTTGTGATAAAAGCAAAGATAGGCTAAATCCAGAGAGAGCGTAAGAAAACGGACCTCAGACTTCAAAATGTTAGTATAAGTGTTAACAAGGTATCGAGTTCAAGTTTATTGATTTCATTACATCGTATACCTAAAATTCCAATTCAATAATTTGAAATTCAAGTACAAAATCTGCCGTTAACTCCTGTACTATAACTAACTGCGAAGTGACGTGTCCCTTCGCCCAGCATACTCACCATGGAATCTTGATATTTCATGAATGCCAAAAAATTGTTCTGAAATAGTTTTAAATAGTTGCGAAAGGAAAAAAATAGTTCTCTTATACTTACGAAATTACAGCCATAGTTCTATGAGTATGCTGGGCGAAGGTTTCGTCCAGCATACTCACCTCCGTTTGGGGAATCTGCGTACGCTTCAAACATAATTCATACTTCAAAAAATAGTTCATAAATAGTTCATAATGGTGTCCAAAAAGAAAAAATAGTGCTCTAATAACTCCGGAGTTATAGGCTTTGTTCACTGAGTATGCTGGGCGTAGGTTCTACGCCCAGCATACTCACCTCACTGCGCAAATACCGAACGAGCTATAGGCACAGATTAATAAATAGTTACTACGTAACAGATACATCACTCCCATACAAAAGTGAAAATATCTACGCTATATTCACCTACAAAATTTTAATAATAATACCTACTGCTCAGAACGAGAAGAATTGTACCTTAAACCCGCACTCATAGATTCGAGACTGTGTTGCCCGCCGTGCGGGTGACGTCATCGTAAGAATGCGCTAGGGTTATATAATATCTATGATGATTATTGTAATAAAACGAATTAACCACATTTTTTATTAGTCAATCCAATATGTTTTAGTTTTATATGATTTATATTTTTTTTCTCTTCTCGGAATTTATTACATTTTATACCTAGTCGAAAATATCTTTAATCGCGTAAATAATTTGAATAAATAATATAAATCAACGGTTTATTTATAACATTTGTAATACGGTGCTACTTTATAGGCCTTAGTGTACCTATAGGTAGGTATACAGTAAGGTATACCTACTGTATTTATAGTTTTCTCATAAGATTTTTTCCAATTTTAATGCATTTAGATTAATCATTTTGTTCAAATCAGTTTGGTCAACCATTGGTATAAAATTACGAAATAATTTACAGTAAGTATAGCTTATAGACGCTTATTCCTACCCTAAAAATAACGGACATTACCTACTATTCTATTACGTAAGTACTAGGTAACTTCAGTTAGTATTAGAATTACCTATAAAACAACACTTATAATAATAATAATAATAATAATATTTATTCATTATTCATTGTACAATAATAATATCTACACAGTGTCTTAGTCTATCGTGCGTAATAATATATAGTAAGTGCATAAGAATCTTAGGTACGTATATCTACTGATTATATACCTATTTACGTATTCTGTGTCTCTAGGTCTTATAAATAAGTATTTAAGTATATTACATAGTATGCGCCTGAACTAGGTAATCCTGTGTTTCAGGCGTCCAGGCCAAATTTATTAATAATTCTAAAATGATCGACATGATATTACTGGTAAATACAACAAACAATGCTAAATTGGGTCACTACTGCTAACTAAAATAATAATAATATCTATTATCTTATATCTAGCACTACTCACTTTAGAACAGACATTAAGTCCTCCGTATCATCGTAGGACATGCTTTGGAGGATATTCTTCACAACTCGCTTACAACAACCATAATTCAGAGGATACTTAGACTTATATAATACCTGACTCAAAAAACGTTTTAATTTACGATTTACATACTTATTACTTAGGTACTTATGTTCAAAGAAATAGACTTAGGTATATACCCATCCACTGCACATTAATTACGTGGTTTCGGCATTTCGAAGCGTAAGCGCGGGAAACGTGCGGTGCAGTGTGATGCGAGCGCTCAGGCGCGCGTTCGGCAGCCCTCTGCCAGTTTGTACAGTCGACTGTACGCCAAGCTGTAGGTGTTTATCGCGTGGCCTTGAGCGAGTGACGGAAGCCTGCTATAGGTACAATTTATGTCTCAAAAAATAGTTCTTGAAATAGTTGTCAATATTAGTCTAATTTTCGCTTGAATTTTGACCTAGAAAACCATTAAATTTGGTTGTAAACTTCTACATACATTCGATTTTAGTACAGTCGGATACAAAACTTTCTAATAACTTAGGTACATTTTGTACTAGGTATAACAATTTTTTAACCCCCGATGCAAAAACGGACGGAAGTTTGACGTGTCTGTGTGCATGTCTGTGTACATCGTAGCTCCCGAACCGATTTTGTTTTTTTTTGTTGTTTGAAAGGCGAATTAGTCGGGAGTGTTCTTAGCTATGTTTGATGAAAATTGGTTCAGTTCTTTAACCATGGTGTATATACGACAATCTACACAACGCTATCCAGACCCAAAGTAAGTATAGCTTAACTAGCTTGTGTTATGGGTTCTAGAAAGCCTATAAACATACTTGATACAATTTTTTTTTGTAAATATATACATATTATACAGCAGATGTTGCCCGTGGCTCCGCCCGCGTGAAATTCTGATCCCATTCATCGCTTAATATAGCCAATACGTTATTCTGATGTACAAGCTATATTATCGTAAAGTTTCATCAACATCCATTCAGTAGTTTTTACGTGAAAGAGCAACAAACATCCTCACATACTTACAAACTTTCACGTTTATAATATTAGTAGGATAGAAACCAGACCAATGCAAATATTCATATTCATGCATACAAATATTTGCACTGAGCAGGAATCGAACCCGCGCCTCCAGCTTAGCGGCCGCCTTCACTACCGACAAAGAGGCAGTCAAACGGAATGTGGCACGTCGCGGCCTGCCGCGGCATCGTTTGACGAAATAAAGTAAAATGAATTCTAAAGTCACTCAAATAAGATTCAAAATAACTTGATTAGTAATAAAATCCTTTGCCATGCCGGCAGTGGGGGCCGGCCCTTACGACCCCCTCAAGCATGTAAGGGAGGCGACAATGTATTCTTAGGCCGTCGCCTTCTCGGCAGGCTGCAATAGACTTTAGTGTCCAGACAATTTTTTTTGCAAATAGTTTACCCTACAAGCAATGAAGTAATAGGATTTATTTACGCTTACAGTTTCATTTATTTTATTATTATTAAAAAATATATACTTACTAGCTAAATGCTAATATATTTTTTCGACTGTTTTTGAACGTGAATATTATTCCCAATCACAACGCCCACCATTAGAATGTTTAATATTTTTATATTATAAAAACATGTGTGGACGACTGTACCTCATTTAACGTTAGTATGTAGAAGTTTACAACCAAATTTAATGGTTTTCTAGGTCAAAAGTCAAGCGAAAATTAGACTGATATTGACAACTATTTCAAGAACTATTTTTTGAGATATAAATTGTACCTATAGCTCGTTCGGTAATTGCGCAGTAAGGTGAGTATACTGGGCGTAGAACCTACGCCCAGCATACTCAGTGAACAAAGCCTATAACTCCGGAGTTATTAGACCACTATTTTTTCTTTTTGGACACCATTATGAACTATTTATGAACTATTTTTTGAAGTATGAATTATGTTTGAAGCGTACGCAGATTCCCCAAACGGAGGTGAGTATGCTGGACGAAACCTTCGCCCAGCATACTCATAGAACTATGGCTGTAATTTCGTAAGTATAAGGGAACTATTTTTTTCCTTTCGCAACTATTTAAAACTATTTCAGAACTATTTTTTGGCATTCATGAAATATCAAGATTCCATGGTGAGTATGCTGGGCGAAGGGACACGAAGTGACGGAAACATATTAGCTAAGAGATTCTTATTACTATTATATAAACATGTATATTTATGTCTAAGTATGTTGGCCTCTGTTGGCCTCTAAGTAATACCGACTAAAGTGATATATTACTAAGCTAAAAGGCTTTTTGTACGAAGAATTTCAGTAAAGTAGTGTGTACACGTGTTAAGCTGAAAACGGCGACATTTTCTTTAACGGAGGTCGAATAGCAATGAATGTTACTATTGTTGGATATAAATAAGTAGCTAAAAATTTTAATAATAAAAACCAATGAATCCGTGAAATTGCGAATAGTTTTACGGTTATCACTGTCAAATGCATATTAATTTATTGAAAAGCAAAGACAATTGAGTACGATTTGTCATTATTGAAGTAATTCAATTCAATTTATTGGTGTGGCAAACTATGCTGAAGTTATCGATAAGGCCTCCTTACTATGCGCAGGTTATAAATATGAATGGAGATCAGTAGGTATATGATTTGTCATTTGACATCATAGTAAATAAATCCTACTAATATTATAAAAGTGAACGTATGTGTGACCAAGTCGCTACGGGAATGCGTGTTAACTCATATAAACTCATAAACTCACGCCTATATCCCCGAAGGAGTAGGCAGAGGTGCTAGCACCCACATTTCGCCGTTTATGTTTAGGTCCCAATGTAATAGGTGGCGAGCCTATTGCCATTAACCGGGCACTTATAAACCTGCGATAAATACACACATATAACTTCGAAAAGCATCGAAAAGTCATTGGTGTGTGCCATGGTAAAACCTAGGATCGAACCCGAGACCTCGTCTCAGCAGTCCATTACCCATACTACTAGGCTACCGCGGCGTAGCCTAATTGTCAAAGATCTGCCTCCAATGGGGTTAAACACGATGGTAAAGTTTCTATGGCTATTTACTCAAAACTCGGTATAAATAAACATTCAAAATCAAAAATACATAATATATTTTAAACCTACTCTTAAATGGGTAGGGGTATAGAGTTCTGAGATTTGTTTTGATAATGTTGAAGCCTAGGTAGGTACAAATAAGAACACTATAAGTATAGGTACACATCTTTGTTATAAAATTATAAATTCATAAATTAAACAATAGCTACTTTGAGTGTGAAAGTTTCAAACTATCTGCAACGAACAACATCTCCTAATACAAACCAATTAATAATAAATTCCCATCAGTCTCTATAGACAATAAACTCAACTCACTAACTAAATAAAGCTAAAATATTTCCGTCAACAAAAGATACTAAGTACTAAATCCTTCTGCAAATCTCTCCGCGGTATTAATTCTGAGTATTCCTCCTTCAAAAGTAAATCAAACTTAAGATTCATCTCACAAAGGGCTGTTAGAATCCGATAATAAATTCGGAATTTATAGTACCATTCAGTTCAATTGTACTGTGGAACCCCAAAGGGCTAACTGAGGAGATAATTTAGTTCACGGACTAGACGGGTACATAACTAATGTGATGTATGGCCCTTAAGGGGCGGTAGGGCTGTCGGATGTTGGACCTCATGATGGTTGTAGATGGTGACAGGCAATCGTATTTTTCAGCAACAGAAATGTTTTGGTCGGCTTAATTGACAGACTGTAGAATTGATTATATAAAGCGTTTCGGTTCGAGAAATCGAAGGCGGCTACCACTAACAATAATCGTCATGCCATTATCGTATCAAAATGTTTCAATCAATCAATTAGCCTATTGCAGTCCACTGCTGGACATAGGCCTCTCCCAATATGCGCCACGTTTGCCGATCCTCCGCCTTCCGCATTCAGTCCGTCCCAGCCACCGTTCGTAGGTCGTCAGTCCACCTGGCTTGGGGGTGTCCCACCTTACGTTTTCATTCTCGCGGTCTCCACTCCACTCAAAATGTTTACACACAGGCAAACAATAAATTTAGTTACAATAAGTTTGGTTAAGTGGCAGCCGAGTAGGTTAATACCTGCATTGTAAAGTTATATAACAGTTACTAGCCAGGTTAGTCTAAGGATGGGTGGCCATTCTGAACACCTCGAGATCACTTCGTGCCCCGAAAAGAACGCGAGAGCCGTCAGTTCCGGTTACCATAGGAACATCTTTAGTTGTAGTCCCAAAGAGGCCGATAGACTAACTCCTAAGCCTTGCACATCAAAAGGTCACTGAAGGTACGTGTACTCGTAGGTGATGGAGCAAATAAAACACGGAGACACATTTAAATTGGTTTAGTTTCACATTAGTTATTTCCTTCATTATGTCTATCTATATTTCTTATGTCTGTATACAAACCACATATACCTACATTATATTCACGTGTATAAATCCCCGAAGGGGTAAGCATAGGTGTATTTACACCAGCATTTTGCCAACTATAATTTTCGGTCCCACGTACAGGAGGCGAGCCTATTGCCGTCTAGCGGGCACGATGGAGAACAGCTCTATCCCTTAGTCACCTTCTACGACACCTCCAGGAACTCCCTATGGCTCTATAATTCTACTTCATAACTTCACCGAAATAAGAAGGCCACTACAGAATACAGAACAAACAATATAGGACAGAATAAGGGCATTAGTGACAAATAAGTCTTAATAATTACAAAACATAACATCTCAAAATATCGACTTAAATCTTCCAAGTTTATCGGAGACTCCTATCCAAATGTTTGTCGATTAATCATAATAAATAAAACACAAAACATAATATCTAACACGGATTGATGGGGGAACAAAGAAACCAAATTAATGTATCTTCCACTCTGTTTGTTTTAGATTTCTTTTGCGAATTAAATTTATTATTGGATAACACGAAATACGATTCTTCATTTCACGACTCGTAACAGTCGTAACGCCATTAACATTTCCTTTTTATGGCAAAAGAAAATCAAATGGAAAATTATATTTTTGAAATTGATACAAGATGTCGAATAAAATGAAGAGGAATAATATCTATTTGAGGGATATTTTGAAGCAATTAGTATCCTGGCTTTTCCTATAAAAAGGAAAACATAACTAAAACCAACGAATTGGGTTCACCGCTGTGAGCGATTTCGTGTTGTTTCTTTCAGATAGTATTTTTAAGGAACTACGAAGGGATCATCTGAAAATAACCATCTACTTTTGACACTGACTGTACGTTTGTATGTATTTTCAACATTTGATCCGGAGACAGCTAAAAAAAATTGGTTCGCACTGAGATATTAATGAACACATTATTTAATTTCTTATCAGACCACCAGAGTCGCGTTATCACGAAAGCGATAGCTACTCAAACCGAGAAGTGTAAAGGTCAATTAAGTAAATATCAAAAATATTATAATGCAAACGAATAGCTTGTCTAAACTGAAGTAAGGCATAACCCAACACACTCACATCATCCTGTGTAAAAAAAAAACGGCAACTGTTTTAGGAACTTGATCGTCAATAATTTGCTTGTGCGTTTAACGGCCGTTCCCAATAACCTATCTATCGCCAGTTTTGACATTAGCAAAGATAAAAACGTCATCAATCTCTATGGTAACGCAATTCATAGTAGCAAAATAACAATAGGATTTGACAAAGGAACTATCTCTACCTTTACCTTTATCTGTAGATATGTTATTGGGAACGGCCGTAAGAGAAGTTGGTGGGGCGTGTTTTTCTTTTTTTTCTTTTTTTTTTCTTTTTTATTGTAGGACATTCTACACAACGCTATCTAGACCCAAAGTAAGCATAGCTTAACTAGCTTGTGTTATGGAATCTAGGATGCGGATAAACATTCTTAGGCCGTTCGCTGGCATCGACGGGTGCGGGTCGCGGGCGTCCGCTTCGCGTGCTTGTTTCATGTTATTTCAAGAGCAGCGCTCCGTGAGGCGGATACCCGTCACACGCGACGCGCGCGGCGGGGCCCGCCACGCGGGTAGCGGGGCACGCGCCGTGTGTCCGCGCGACGGAGCACGCGTGCGTGTCTGTTTCAAGAAAATCATCGACCGCCGCTACGTTATCCGTGTCACACGCGCCGTGCTTGTACAGTCGTTGCAATAAACTTAGAATAATCCTTAGCTGCTTAAAACTACGCAACGGATTTTGAAGCGAGTTTTTTTTTAGAGTGATTCAAGAGGAAGGTTTATATGTATAATACATGCATAATACTGTAGAGAAACACTGATAAATTTAAAGGTTTCTAATGTGATGTCGTAAATAAGTAAATTTTTTTGCGCTTATATTGCAAACGCTGGCTGAACCCCACGACATAAATCAAAATAATGTTCTACAGTATTGTACACCTTAAAAAGGTCAACAATAAAGTCCGCTATGGTATAATAATATGTCTATCACTTAAGAATAACCCGCAATAACCATTTTTTATCCTTTACATTTTACGAAAAAAAAAATGATTTTAAGCATTTCAGCATTCATCCTTATCCAATTAAGTACCCTTAATAAATTGTCCATTTAATATAGATCAATATGGCCCTTTACAGCATCTAATTTAAATGAATATTTCCGAAGATGTTACATTTAAAATACAGGGACATAGCGGTGCGGTGGAACCGGACCGGCCCGCGGGCGCGGCGTAAATAAAAATGAAACCCTCAAATGTTCCCAATGACTGCACCAAATTGGATAATTATTTTTGTAAAAATTTTTGCCCATTTTCTCTTAATAACGAAAACTTGGTTACAAATTCTCCACACAACAATCTAGACGTGACATGGGCTCATTGGCTGACACCTTTGTTCACGTCGTCGTACTCGTCGTCTATTGGCTAAGTAATATATCAATAAATGATCCATAGTTATCGACTGTACACCAACGCTATTGAAATTATACTGGTGACAGACGCCCGTCGCGGGCGTCCGCGACGGAGCAGCGGACGCCCGCGACGGACAGGCGAGCGCACGGCGCGGGCGCCCGCGCCGGACGTCCGCGACCCGCACCCGTCTATGCCAGCGTACGGCCTTATTACATGTTTTTTTTTCGTAAATACATACATATTATACATAGAAACACCCAGACCAATGCAAATATTCATATCCATGCACACAAATTTTGCACTGAGCGGGGATCGAACCCGCACCTCTTGCGTAGCGGCCGCGTTCACTACTGCTACGCCACAGAGGTAGTTAATTTGTTAGGCAGTGTTATTTGACAAGCTATACATACATCTATTCATAACTGCAAATCCCCAGAGGGGTACGCAGAGGTGTATTAAAACCCACATCTATGCAATTAAAAATGTAAAAAGGTAGGGTCTGTGGACACTAACGAAAGTAGATAGCACTTGAATATTTCTAGACCGCAAAGTCGGTAAATCCCCGGCTAAGAATGCGTAAAAAGTGTGTATTCTCAGCCTAATCTTATTTGCCGCAGATTTTGTCGCACCCATCCATTATCCAGATTAAACTGAAACTTTTTTTTGTGGTGGCAATATTATTAATATAAACTATAGTCATGTCTATACATACTGAAGAGAGTAGGCAGAAGTATCACTGTAATCCTATTTAATATTATGTGAAAAATTGAAAAGGAACAATGTTAGAAGATGATTGGATGTTAGTTATTCAATCAAGCTGTAACGACTGAATGGATCTAGCTATACTTCAGCCAATTAATACAGAGATAATTATAGCCTGGACTCTGGCATAGGTTATTTTTTAACCCTAGAATACATTGATTCCCATGGATTTCGGGACCGGGTTCAGAATTCCAAAGGAGCGGAGCCGCATGTAACAACAGCCAGTAATATTATAAATTAATGTTACTTCATTTATGTTATCGGAAAGTCAACATCACGACACCATCAATTTGGGCCAACCCTAAGCTTTTAACTTATGTGACGTCACTCCCTTCCCCCAGTCGGCGACGCGTACACTCGCGACAGACAGACGAAACGACTTAACGAGTTTAATTACTGTAGACGACTGTACCTACCTATGTATGTACATTAGTTTCCAACTACTTGTGCTATGTTCTTGGTCCTTGGAAATTTTAGAGTACACTTAAAGATCTAAAAAAAGATCTAAAGCCTGGATAAAATTATAATTTCAAGAATGGTGCGTATGCTAGCGTGATTAAATAGAAATTCTTGAGTATTCTTCAAACCAGATTTGTAATGCAAGAGATACCTTCGATCTTCGATGCGATCTTCATCATCATTTCCTGATTATAACAGAGGTCGAGGTGAACTCAGAGCTCAGGGTCCGTTTTCTGGTTTTATCCTCTAATTCGCATAGTCTTTAACGTCCACGGAGGAGAGACCATTGCCAAGCATGTAACATTGTACGACACCAAGCCAGGACTTCTTGTGCCTTTGAGATTCTGTGTCTCGTAGTATTGGTATTCCAGGAATAGATGAGTAGGTACAATTAAGGAGTCGAACTCAAATGCTTGAGTGTGAATCCAGAAAGTTATAACATGAGAATCCTCAAGTCTCGAGTAATTAGGTTCCTTCCATGCAAATGTGTTTTATCGTAGACCACATTATCACTTACCAGCAGATAGAGATCTAACGTGAATCAATGTTAAAATAAAAAAACATTAAAAGTATACACGGCAAAGGAGATAAGTATACTTCTTCTCATAAAAAGCTGTATGTAAAGGTGTGAATTATCTCCTTTATCGTTTGTACTGTGAAGATGTTAAAGAACAAACTATTTTTTACTGAAAGAGAAACTAACAACGAAATTACATATTAATTACTAGAAAATATACAAATAATGCCTTGTAAAGTCCGACCAATAAAATAAAAAACCCGTACTGGGGGCGCCAAAAACATCTATGATTATGACAACACCAAGTATAGTGATACACATGTAAAATGCCAATATTTTTCAACACACTTGCTTATGAACAGGCTTTTATTTCCCCGCAATTAAGCACGGAATGACACCTAATATAAAATTGTGACTTTTTCATTGCTTCTTCTTCCTCCTAGCGTTATTCCCAGTCGCATCCGAAGCTTTCAGCTTGGAGTCTGGGGTCCGCTTTTACCAGTCATAGCTACAGATTTGGCTAGACCTCGATATTTTCCGTGAAGCGATTGCCACCTGACCTCCACGACCCAATGTTAACATTAGGCGATATCGAAGCTTTGCAGCTAGACCGTTGTTTTTGGACTTTTTAGGGCACCAACTACCCGTAACGACTGCCATAGATGTCCTTATGGCAACCGGGACCGACGGCTTAACGTGCTCTCCGAGGCACGACCAGACCAATGCAAATACCCATATTTAATGCACACAAATATTTGCACTGAGCGGGGATCGAACCCGCGCCTCCTGCGTAGCGGCCGCGTTCACTACCGCTACGCCACGGAGGCTGTCATGTTTTTCATTGCTATTATTCACAAAAGTGAGTTATAGACTTCTTTTTTTTAATTTCATTAAGTTGCTTTGTTCTTAAGTTTCGATACAAAAAAGATCGTGTCCAATATTACAAACGAATTAATATAGAAAGAAAAGAAAAAGAAAGAACTTGTAGTACGTGTTTAATATACAAAACTTTCACTAAAATGTATTTTTTTTTTCTCTGTTAAAAAGTTAAGTTTTTCTCTGTTAAGTTTTCTGGTTAAAATAGAAAAATAGACGCGGCGTGTTATACTGGTTACAAGGACTGGGCACAAATCACAACACAGTAGTATCCGTATAATAGTTTACTGCTTGGAATGGTAAATACAAGTTAGACATACAGTTACACCATGTATAGAACAGGGACCACGCGATATTGTTTTTCGGACTGCATAAAATTCTTGTATTTTATGCCTAACAGCACAGAGATCAAAATAATCGAGCATGATTTTCTTTTTTGCGTTAGGCTTATTTTTCTTAGGCGTAGAAAATACATTTGACGTTTGACCTTCTCTTCGTATTTTTATTACAGAAGATCGGGATATACCTAAAAATGTGAATAATAATTAGTCACAGTAAAATCAGTAGATTAGGCCAATTTCAGTTGCACGTACTCTATGATGTCCTACCCGTCATGTTGACAACAAGGTCCGTGATGTTATTAAGAGGAACAGAGTCCAATCCTTCCTACTTTTTATCCGACAAATACTTTGTTATATTATAAATTACTTTTCTTAACTGGCTTTTAATAGTTTTTGGCATATTACTATAGTTTTGTAGTTTTGTAGCGCTCTCAAACTCAACAACACGCACAATTGACACCACACTGACAGATGACCATAATGACATTGTATAGATTGTTACCATATGAAGAAATTAGTTCCAATAGTTTACCGCAATATGGCGAGGTTTTTTATTTTACTGGTCGGGCTTTAGATGCTTTATAGTCTAAATGTTGAGGAGGGCTGATAAACGAATACAACCGCTGGACTATATAATGTCAAACATAATAACATTCAACCAATAGTTCGAACTACCCCGAGTCATTTTAATAGTTTGAATTTTTTGTCCAAACAGAATGACGAATATATATGGGACTTGACATTTTATGATATATGCGCTGACGACTGTCATACACGTCAAATGCCATACATTCGTCATTCAATACGTTCGATCATCAAACCACTAGTAGGACAGGATGGAATAAGTCATATTTAAAAAGTATTATATAAAACAATTTTTATCTAGATCTCTTCTTCACAACTCATTACCCAAAAGAATGTAACTTTTTAACTTTGATGAAGGTTCCGTAACTGACGTTAATATCCGTAGAACATAATTCTCTCAGCCCCGAACAGTTTCGAATATCAGTGTCAAAAATAACTGGCACGGCGAAGTAAATAGCATTGCAACTTGATATACTGTCAAGGGGCATTATTCTGAGTGACATCGTGTCTCAAACGCAGGTGTAATGTGAGAAGACTGTGAATTACAAAAGGTTAACAAACAAGAGAAGGCTGGCGTGAAACTAGACCAACCTAATTGTGTCGGCTTACACGAACGCGCGTAGTTACGAAACGGTTTGTCACTCAGAATAAAGGGCAAGGACTACGTGTACAAAAGGCTGACTTGATACAATTTTCTGCTCGACTTTCCGACTGTGTACGTCACAAACTGACAGGACTTTGAGAAATGTAATTTGCTTCTTTCTTACGAAGATGTCATAATGTTACATTGTTAATTCGACTTTTGTGAGGATGCTTTTAGTGTTGTCTTCATTTGAATGGATCATGTCTCGGGGAGGAATACATTTTAGTGGTAATATTTAGTGACTATCTTGGCAGGGAGTACGTCTGTTTAGATTTTCCAGGGGATTTCAATTAGGAAATGTTATTGGTACTATCAGGTCTAGTAAAAGTATTCGAAGTTGCTGCCGCAAAAACACTTATAGGGGTGGCTAACGATAATAGTGGCAGGTATATACTCAATGTATTGACATCGACATTAAAAGGACAATCTTTTCAATGGATTTGTCTTCACTCTTTTCGAAGTACATATTTTAAAACGGTACAAGGATGTATGTATTTCTACAATTTTACAGATTCTATCGCGATATTGTTAAAGATAGATCTTAACTGGTGCTGATGGCTACTGAAAAGAAGCCGAAACGTCGGGCTAAAAGTAAATATAATCTTTCTTATCTATTTCTTTATGTATAAAAATTAATTGCTGTTCGTTAGTCTCGCTAAAACTCGAGAACGGCTGGACCGATTTGGCTAATTTTAGTCTTGAAATATTCGTGGATGTCCAGGGAAGGTTTAAACGGGCTAAAAAAATGGTGGTACAAAGTTCGCCGGGTCAGCTAGTAACAAATAAATCCGTTAAAAAGTGATTTTATTTCAATGACTGATATTCGCGTAAACTTATTGATTTACATACGTAGTTACTTTATAGGTATAACGTAAACTTTAGAAAGTATCAACTTCCTACAATTTTCTGTTCGTAAGTTAATATAAAAAAAATATCTACTTCTTTTCATAAGAAACGCATAATATTTATCTTTGAGATTTGACTGTGAATGGAATTCAAACAAGATATTGCCGTAGCATGTGGCAGAAATCGTAGACGATCAAAATGAACAAACATTCTTATGATAGAGATTAATTAATTTCGATGCAACTAGACGAAAAATAAAATTGCGGTACCTATCAAAAGTAACAAAAAATGAATTTCCTCTTGCAAATGAAACATTTCGAAGAAAGTATCGAGCAGACATTAAATAATTCATCTGGGTTGCCAATTTTCGACAGACATTTAAAATTAATGCCTGTATCAACGAACCGTAAGCACACGACATGATAGACATTCCTTCGGCCTTTTGGAGTATAACAATATTATTTTAGACTGTTTTTTGATGTAAATATTTTCTTCATAAACGTCTTTCGAGAAACAGAAAATAATTTCGAGAATCCGTTTATGTAGAATTATGTCTGAATATCGTAAAAACATTCAAATTAAGAACATCCTTCGTTTTAGAACTCGGTTAAAAATGTCATAACTCGAAATAGGGCGAAACGTGGAATAAAATGTGTCGAATATCGAGGGACATTATTTTGTTTGTGTATATCTACCACTAAAGTTTGATTTGATTTGGCCGAAGAATATGAAGGCATTTTTAATTTTTCTCAACATTGAGTAAAACGTGAAAATTCAGTTTAATTATACGCTGGATTGTCATTAGTCAAATACAAGCGTCGGTAGCTTAGTGGTTAAGGAGTCGGCCTTACGATCCAGAGGTCCCGGGTTCGAATCTTGGTCATTACACTACCCACGTGAACCCACTTCTAACACATGCAATTTGGCTTAGCTGGAGAGGTTAACGGAAATATTAGTAATTTCAGTTACGAATATTCTTTGAAAAAAAAAGCAAAGTATATAACGGTAGATAAAGGAGGTAAGTACACCTTTATTATGAAAAGGTGTACTTATCCCCTTTACCGACTATAACTACTATAAGTATATGAACATTTATTATGAAATGTGTAACAAATTTTGATTAAGATAATACAGTGTTCGCATTCAAAACTCGTTTGTATGTTATCAATTCTATTGAAGGTTAACGGCAGCATTCATAAACATAACCATATTATGGGCAATGGTCATACATACTACCGAATACTGATACCGTATCAGTCGTAATTGATAAAAATGTACAAACGGTACTATAATATGAATGAATATTTTTAATGAGGGCACTTATTAAAAATGCATTAGTGTTGCTGGGTTAGAAATTGTATTAAATTTCAATTTCGTCATTCTGAAGTTATAACAGGTGATTTTATAGTCGTTTCGAATAAAAAGATTTTGAGTACAGTTTCGATAGCAAAATCATCGGGAAGTATTAATTTCGTTCATGCCGGTATTATAAGGACCAGAATTCGAATCCAAGACCTCCCAAGACTACCTATACGATTTGTGTACACCAATAGACCAAAATTATTGGATTTGAATCAAATCATTCCTTTCAGAGAAGAAAATAGGAAGAATATTTTCTTATTTCATTCGTTCCGTGTTATTACAACGGTGTGCCATTCGCTTAGTTTAGACACACCGAGCCTAAAACCATTCCTAGGCTCAAATAGGACCATCCCGTGTAATTTGGGATATGTGGCTACCCTAATTAACACCCACGGTTAGGGTTGCCAACTCTTTTTTCGAGAAAAAAAGTATATTTAGGTCTGAGAAGAAAATTGAACAGTATTCTGGAAAATAGAACAGTATTTTACAATTACATAAATTAATTTTAACAAAAAAGTTTAACCGACTTCAAGAAACGAAAAAGAGGCATTAAAAAGCGAAAAATAACTGCGGTGCCTAGCCCGAGAGGCTTTTAATTTATTTTTCTCTTTTTAGTGAGTTATAATCGATCCATCGTCCATCCTTTGCTTAGGTTCCTATCATCAGCAGCTTAAAATCACGAGCAGATAATTTTTAAATGCAAATACTGAAATTAAATTATGTTAAAACAGCAGAAACAGTGTTTTGCCATCATTTTGAGGATTTCCCTAGATCCTGTTATCCAATCGTAACTCCCTTGATCCTGTCATCCTATTCTGGCTCCCTGAATCAAAACAAAGATCATAAAAATCCGTTTCATAAAATACGGTTTTACATACAACGGTTTGTCACCTATTTTGCCCCCTTAGGTCTGTCTGTCTTAAAAGAAAGCATGGTTTCGTAAACATCTAAAATGGTAATATGGTTCCCATCAATTTTTTTATGGATAAATTAAACATAACATAACATAAACTCACGCCTATCTCCCCGAAGGGGTAGGCAGAGGTGCTAGCACCCACATTTAGCCGTTTATGTTTAGGTCCCAATGTAATAGGTGGCGAGCCTATTGCCATTAACCGGGCACTTATAAACTTGCGATAAATACACACATAACTTCGAAAAGCATCGAAAAGTCATTGGTGTGTGCCACCCTTAAAATGGATAAATTAAAAGATTTAATATAATGGCTGGTAAATAGAAGATAGCTGTAAACTGTATTATTTTCTATATTATGATTTATCATTTAATAAATTTTGGATTATCATCAACACCTAAACTTATAAAATAATTGCAAATTGGTGCCCAATTAATTAAAATTGTATCAATTGCTGCACATTTTTGTAGTGTTATGCATTTTGATGCTGAAAACAGTATTTTGGATACTGTTTGTTTGTTGAACAGTAAACAGTATAATTGGGTGTAAAACAGTATAATACTGTTTTAAACAGTATGGTTGGCAACCCTACCCACGGTACGTATTACGGAACAAGGTGGCAAGGCCGTTTGTAACAAAGTGCTAGTACGAACCCGAATTATCGGTCGATGGTACTGTAGAATTACGTATTTTGCCAAAAGCGCTAAGAATTTAGGACGGACAGCTGGAGCCTTATTCTACTTGACAATGAATTTCAAACGCAGTCATAAGGCGAGTAGACGGCGGATTTCAATTGCTTAGCTTAGAATATAGAACTGGCATAAAATTAAACCAACTTGAATGTGTTGGTTAATACGACAGCGCGTATAATAGTTACATTACCGTTGCTCAAGCTTAACAAGAGAGCTCTTATAGGCTATAGGTACCCTAGACTTCATCCGCATGGACTTAGTCTGGGTTTTTTTTTTGCGTGGAGCCATATTCATTTTCTAAATGAAAGTATCCTAAGTTAAATCTTCATAGGAAAAGTTTTGCGAAAAATCGCAAATATATAACGCAAGAGAAACCCCCGCTGGGTCAATTTACATAGTTTATTATTTTATGTAAAGTTTTAGATTAAAACTAGACTAAGGACAATTCGTTGAACAGACGTATTGTAGAATAGAATGATGTATGTATGGGATTTGATAATGACAGTCATCGACGTATGTCATACACATTAAAATACGTGTCATATACGTCAAACCCCATACATTGCATATTTTATTCTACAATACGCTGACCAACGTAATGGCACTTGTCTCGGGGATTTGGTCGGAAAATTGAAATCTTTTAATCCAAAACCGATGGCTTCTGAACCAACTTACTTTTAATATTCGTATATAAACTTCATAAATGAAGAGCTGGCGGGAATAGCCGTTTTCGCTGCAGAAATACTAAACAATATAACTTTTCATGTCATTAAAATTCACGTTAAAAAAGAATGTAATCAAGCCAACGCGATAACATTGTTACGGCAATATTCTTACGATCATACTGAAACGTGTTTTAATGTCGATAATTTTCTCATTAATGTTCGCTAAACTGCCGCCCGGAGATAAAATATGAATCTGGAAAATGTTAAAAATAAAAAATTTCGCTGCCGTTGTTTAAATTTATTAAATAGTAGCTGTTACCCGTGGCTCTAATCGCGTGGATCCTGCAACACTGCGATCCTTTTATTTATTTATTCCAGGCATAAAACCACAATAAAACTAGCATAATGTGTGTTCCAGACTACCACTATGGTCTCAATCTATCACTATGGTAAATTTCAGCCTGGTTCGTTCAGCCGTTTTAAAAACCTCTGAACATCTTCACAAAAGTATAAATAGGCAGTAGGACTTAGTTTTTTTTTTGGGCATCTTAGTGTTACTGGCCCTTTGTCCCTTTTCCAAAAACGCCTTACTGTAACTGGTATTTTCACCATTATCTGGCCTAAAATATTCAACTCATGTTGAATTTTTCACGTATAAAATTAAATAAGATATTACAAGAATTTCACTCCTGTAATATCTTATTTACAACACACCTGCTCATAAAAGTGATATTATTTTACCGCAATTAAGCACGGAATGACACCTATTATGAAACTGTGACTTTTTCATTACTATTATTCACAAAAGTGAGTTATAGATTCTTTTTTAAATTTTACAGGAAGTGTCTATAATTGTCTATGTTCTTAAAATAGTTTGGATACAAAAAATAACGTGTTTAATAGTACGAATAAATTAACACGCCTATTGTATGGTCATTTGATGCATTTTCGTATTTAAATAAATAATTTCAACTTGTAATACTTGTGTAATAAACAAAATTTTCACTCAAATTTAACTTTTTTTTTCTCTAAGTACAGAAAAAAAAACAGAGTAAAAAAAAGTTAAGTTCAAACCTCATTTTTTTTTAAATATGGTCGACCGCCATTGTTAAATGCGCGCGCATAGGAAAACGAATTAATTTGTAGTATTGTTTATTTAGTATTTGTAGTATTATTTTATTCGCAAGTGTGTTGTAAAACGTCGTATGGCACGTGTGAGCATGATGATTACCGTCCTCGGCTGTCTTAAGACCCTCGCCAGGCGGCTCGGGTCTCAATGGCGCCTCGGCGGTAATCACCAACGTTGCTCACTTGTACCATAATGTACTATTAATTGTTCATCGATCTAATTATGTACAATGAACTTTTAGAAATTGCCGTAAGAAAATACATAATTTCAATTGTGGCGTGTATCATTGCGTGATATAGGAAGATATATACAGGTATATATTACACAATTAGCAAAGCCAGACTTACTTATCTATGGCAGTCGTTACGGGTAGTTTTTAGCCCTAAAAAGTTCAACAACAACGGTCTAGCTGCAATGCTTCGATATCGCCTAATGTCACTATTGAGTTGTGAAGGTCAGATGGCAGTCGCTTCACGGAAAATATCGAGGTCTAGCCGAATCCGCAGTTAAGACTGGTAAAGCGGACCACAGACTCCGAGGTGAAAGCTTCGGATGCGACTGGGAATTAACGCTTGGAAGCAAAGCCAGACTTAGAGAATTACAGTTTGGCGACCAAATTCCTTCCCCATGGGGCTTTGGCTACAAGATACAAAGTAGAAGACAGCTCTTAATCATGTTGTCTAGTTGCAGTTTGTTGTAGAAAGGATATGTGCCCAATTCGGACTGGTTTGAATTCGCTAGGGAAATCCTGCTTTGCAGTACGCTTTCCTATTTGTGTTGGTAACTACAAATAGGTACACTTTGTTATTTCAATCGATCGTTTTGGCAGTTTGATGTCGTTGAATAATTAGTGTGTAAATATTTGGTTACGTATCCGTACGACTTCAAATTACGACTATTATATTACCTGCCCCTCTAGACAAGTGGCAATTCGTTGCTCGGCGTATGATGGAATAGAATGCCAAATGTATAGGATTTGACGTTTTTGACATTCGTTGACGCCTGTCCTATACGTCAAATCCCATACATTTGGCATTCTATTCCATCATACGCCGAGCAATGAATTGCCACTTGTCTAGAGGGGCTGGGACGTGACGTAACACAATGATTGATGAAATGTGAGTGTTAATCTACCCACAACGAACTCCGACAAGACAGCCTGCATCAGCCTCGTTCTTTATTTAACAGCTGTGCAATTCACTAAGCAAGCACAACGATGGGGGTCGCAACATTGTGATCGATAGAGATCGTCATTGGTCGATCTTCAGTGACGTGACCCAATCCGACCAATGACAATCTCTATCGAGCACAACGTTGCGACTCGCATCGTTGTACTTGCTTAGTGAATTGCAGTGCAGGTGAGATTGACTTGGGCCTATACCTTGGGCCTTAGGACAAGTGACAATACGTTTGTATCATATTGATTATTGTATCGAGCGTTGAAAACTGTCATAGACGTCAAAATACGTGTCAATGCCATACCTTCATCATTCTATTCTGCAATACGTCGACCAACGACCTGTCACTTGTCTAGGTTGGAATGCCTGAATGTTCTACACTTCTGATAGGGTAATATATAATTACCTCCGTACTTTTAATGATACGGCACATACTTTTATTAGTCAAGGAATTTAGGACAGCAACTGTCAGAAAACAGACGGACAATGGCGGCAACACACATTGAACAAACTGTAGTAAGTACCGGAATTTTGTTATCTATGGCATAATTGTACAGTTAACGGACCTTTGAGTTGAATTAGTGTTCCATTATCAAGAATTTTATGCCGCATTTTTTTAACGAACGGTCAATTCGTTGAAGTCACTAGAATATCAGAGACGACGGTAATAGTTATCGATATTTACGAGTTACGATAACGTTCGATAATCGAATATTATCGTAACTGGAATCTACTGTTTATTGTGAGTGATTACGCTGTAATCAGTGACGTATTATTATATAGACATGGCATGTAGGAACATCGCGACTTTAAAGAAATGAGGTATAGAAGAAATTAATAGCTACTTAAACACGTGAAGCAATAATAATACGTAATTATTATTTCAATAACATTATTATGTATTAGGTATGAATTTATTATTAATGACCTATTTTTTTTTGCGTAGCGCAAAATTATGCGTAAAATCAGAACAAAATTGTCCTGATTTTTGTTGCCATTTTAGAGTGCGGACTACGCATCTAAAGTTCATACTTTGTATTACTTTTTTTGTTCTCACTTGCAACAATGACCTTGCATTTGAACTTCAAAAATGCATTGTATCAATGAGTTGTATCTTTGTATGTCTACAAAACAAACTGTTCAGAAAAAAATATTTCGCGAGTCCAACAAGCTACTTATAAAATGTTACAAGTTCTGGATAACGAATTTGATTTTCTGTTTGCCGCACCTGTCTAGCCATCCTCGAACTCTGATACAAAATAGGTACAACTCTAAACTTCTTAAATCTATGTCAAAATTAAACTGCGAATCACTAAGCAGCGCGAGAACGTATGTTATAGCAAAAAATGGCGCCAGTCCTTTTCTTTTTTTTTTTTGGAATAGTTCAAGAAGTATTTAAATGGAGAAGTTTGCGTGAGTCGTGAGCGTGACGAATGCGTGTCGCTGGTCGCCACGCATCGATGGTATAATAGAAACGTGTAATTACTATTTACCACGTATATAATGTATAAAACGAAATGAGGTTTATATCACAACAAATTAACCTTGTTCAGGGCGTTAATGTAACAACCTCCATGACAATGGCGCGGTTCTATACGACTTTTTATGTTATTCGATTTTTGAAATTGTTATTTTAGTAATAACGTGCTTTGTGGCCATTGTGCGATTCCTTTATGTTCAAACTTATACAACTACGAGTATAATAATTTTTTAGTTCTCCTTCTTGGTGAATAGTTGATGCTGTGAATTGCTGTGTAATTTTATAATAGAAAATTAAATCAAAAATTAATAAAACACCCGACCCAAAAAAAAAGTATAAGTAAGTACTTAATAAAAACGGAAAGCAAAAAATAGGTATTATATTATGACCTACCCTTTATTAGTATAGGTAGCTATATTATTTAAGTATTCATATTTTTAACTAACGATTGTCTCGTCAGGGGACCGCTCTATAGCTACCAATGCTACCATGGTACTTCGCGGTCCCCCGACGAGACAAAGTATCTAAGTATGTTAACCGCATTCTAGATACTATGGGTCTATCTAGATAGCATTGTGTAGAATATTGCGAAGTATTTATTTATAAAAAAACATCACAATTCACTCATTAAACTAATAAGTAATAGCACCTCACAAAAAAGGGAACAAAAAAACCGACACGCGCCAGGTCAATAACCTTTTGTTCACGAAATATGAAATAAACTATTTCAGTAATTTAGTCTGTAACCGTCAGGCATTTGGCGCGAACTTTCCGTCGAAATGAGTCAATTTTGTAGAGAAGTAACTCATTTATCTTGATGTAATGAAATTGGGACCTTGGAATTATGTCTTCATGAGTTAGTCTTTGTGTGGCTCGTAAATATATATTAAAAAATCTACGTACGTACATATCCCTATACAGGTATCTACGCACTAATACGTAGTACTATTATTTATTCTGTGGCACTAGCTATTACGTCACGTTTTTTAAATAAATATTTCAGTCAAATTAAAACAGAAAACATTTTTGCGCGGGTTATTTTAAAAATGTGTGTTCTAAATTTGAAATTTCCGTCTTCATTTTTATTTTTGGTGTGAATATTTTCTTTCCAAGGTTTTGATCTAACATTTCACGTAAGTATGTAGGATATCAAGATTAGTTGCAGGAAAATGTAATCAGACCATGTCACCATAACCTTCTAAATTATTATCTAAGATAATTATCAGTTTGAAGATAATATCGAAGAATCAATAATTAATTATCGAAGAATATCAAAAAGCGATACAGTCTTTAATTTTTTACATTCAGGATCTATTTCTATTTATTTGAATACCCACCTGGCTGATTGACGAGCTACTAAATTGGAAAAATGAACTTGCCAACCTAGAGAAAGCAATAAGTTCAGCATGCTATGTTCTAAGAAGCCTGCGTTACGATGTAGGGTTGGAACATCTAAAAATGGTTTACCATGCGCTGGTAGAGTCTAAGCTTAGATACAGCATTCTTTTCTGGGGAGGTAGCTACGACTACAATATAAAAGGGGCTTTCATCCTTCAGAAGAGAGCTATACGAACAATAGTGCGTATAAGACAGGATGAGTCATGCAAAAAGCATTTCAATGATCTGGGTATCCTAACCGTTCCAAGCCTATATGTACTGGTATTGATGACACATTTCGCAAAACACGTACATGAATACGAAACCGAAAAAGAAAGAAAGATCAGAGAGAGCACGCGCAGGATGGATTTCCAAAGCATAGTTCGTCCTCAGTTGGACATCGTCAAACATAGTACGATGTACAATTCTACCAGGTTGTTTAATAAGCTACCATTAGAGCTAAAATGTCTTCTATATAAAAAAGAGTTTCATAGGGAGTTGAAAGTATTTCTATTGAAAGGGTGCTATTATTCAATCGAAGATTTGTAGGTAATATTTTTCATTTTTTGTCAATTTTTAATTTGTGTTTGACATTTTGGTTTATTTTGATTTCATTATGGTATATTATTTTGGTATTTGGACTTCACTACTGAAATTTATATTATTGACATGGATAGAAATCGACATGAGTATACAGGGCGTCCCACGGCGATGCCACATGGAGGGCAAGTGCCTTAAATCCTTAAGTTGGCGCATTTTACTTAAAGGAGACATCATTTTATTTTTAAAAAGAAACAAAAGTGCATTCAAAGATTTTTAAAAATTTGCTTGCCACACCCGGTAATCGAACCGACTAAAATCCGAAAAAGTAACATCCTGTATTTTTATGGCACCAATCGATAGTGTCAATCAAAAGGATCAAATCTCTCTAAGAAACATGGTAAATAAAATTAAAGGAAGTCCTTGAAACCCAAACTTATAAATTCAATTTGGCAAAATAAAACACTTTAACTCAAAGTTCATCCATCCATCTGATACCATATTAACAATGAAATTCCATATTTAAATCACTTTTCTTTTTTATCGCGTGGAGACCGTTGCTGGTCAGCAGTAGTATTTAGGTATGTCGAACTCAAACCGACTAAAACCGCACGCCGCGCCGTCTCAATTGACAGGTTATAAGTTGATCCAATAGGGCAATTCACTCGCCATCTTCGTTGCCCAGGGTACACCGCGTGCAGGTTTCTAATCAAGCACCTAAAATTACTACCTACCCTACCTACATAACCTCATGCAGTTACTAATAAAGTTACATTCTAAACAGGTAACAAAGTTCATTCATTCAGTATGTACTTATTTTACTAAATAAATTTCATCGAAGATATCTCTACTGTTGACCTTATAAGATACCTTATCTGATGGTTCCTGGAGTAAAAGTGCTGTGTCTGTTTGCATTGAATTTATAAGTTAAGATTTTGTGAACTTCCTTTCATTTAATTTACCATATTTTTAGAGAGATTTGATCCTTTTGATTGACACTATCGATTGATGCAGCGGTCTCCACATGATAAAAAAGAAAAGTGATTTAAATATGGAATTTCATTGTTAATATGGTATCAGATGGATGAGTTAAAGTGTTTTATTTTGCCAAATTGAATTTATAAGTTTAGGTTTCAAGGACTTCCTTTCATTTAATTTACTATGTTTCTTAGAGAGATTTGATCCTTTTGATTGACACTATCGATTGATGCCATAAAAATACAGGATGTTACTTTTTCGAATTTTCGTCAGTTCGATTACCGGGTGTGGCAAGCGAATTTTTAAAAATCCATGAATGCAGTTTTGTTTCTTTTTAAAAATAAAATGATGTCTCCTTTAAGTAAAATTAGCTAACTTAAGGATTTAAGGTACTTGCCCTCCATGTGGCATCGCCGTGGGACGCCCTGTATAATTTATAATTTGACATGAATAGAAATTGACAGGTTTAAATCTGACTTTGTGTATTATTTTATAAGTACCGAGTTCATTAATTTTGATTTTGACATTTTTATAGTTCCTTATTGTTTAATTATTTTTTGATAGATTGTAATGTTGTAATTGTAATGTTTATTGTAATGATATTATGTACCTATGTTCAGACACAGTGTAAATTGTTACTGAATAAATAAATAAGAATAATAAGAATAGGATTCATTTGTTTGTATTTTTTTTACATCAGTTAGGAGGCAGACAAGAAACGGCCCACTTAATGGAAAGTGGATATCATGGCCTATGGACGTGTGTAACACCAGGGGAGTTCCACTCGTGCTACCTACAATTGAACGGCTGATTAAACTAGGGCTGCGAGTGCGACACACACATTGCGATGTATTCTAGTTTATAAATCAAATATTTTAACCTCCTTATTTTTAATTCAGTTAAAAATGCGTTTTCACAACGAGTTTTTAGCGTAAGAAGTAAAAGTGATTCGAATTTTAAATTCAAACTTTTTGGAATAATTCGGTTTTGAAAAAAGAACAAGGCGATGGTACGTCATTACGTCAGTACTATTATCTATTCCATATCTATTCTGTGGCGATGGTTCGTTTAGTTTAGAAACTCAATCTTATCTCTGGTTGAGGTGAAAAGTTCTCTTTCACGCAACAGTGCCTTTATGCCTATCACATACTGAATGAGAATCACTCTCTACGGTCATGAATATAACAGCTGGTGTGTGTCCCATCACGCAATGGGTTTGCATGGCTTGAGGCACGCTATGTGGGGAATCGATTGTGACTAGAGATATAGGCGTATACCTTGGGACATATACATCTTGAACCTAAAAAATGCTGCCTCGTTTTTCTCGTGACTTAGGTCCAAGATACGTGTCCATTCCATACTCCTTTGTGAATATAAATGATGATTTTCTGGTTATTTTTTTTTTATACCACTTATGTGGTAGCTTCTGAGTTCGTACAGTTATCACGCTTGTTGCATACGTCCATAGGCCACGGTGACCACTTTCCATCAGGTAGGCCGACCTGATGGAAAGTGGTCACCGTGGCCTATGGACGTATGCAACAAGCGTGATAACTGTACGAACTCAGAAGCTACCACGCTTATTGCATACGTCCATAGGCCACGGTGACCACTTTCCATCAGGTCGGCCTACCTGATGGAAAGTGGTCACCGTGGCCTATGGACGTATGCAACAAGCGTGATAACTGTACGAACTCAGAAGCTAGCTCCCGGTAGTATTCAAAGTTTTCAGTTCGGAGCCCAGAGTAGCCCGGAGTAACTATGGTCTGACCTTCAGCCTCATCCGTCAATCACCACTAATCACCAGGTGTGCTGGCTAGCAAGTAAGATTGGTTTGGGCCCCAAAAGAACCCCTATGCTTATCTCAAGTGTCCCCAGCGACTATTCGTCAAATAGGACTAATTGGGCGATTAGTTTCACAGTATTGTGCAACACAATACACAATAGAATGCCGGACAGACATCTGTCTGTATGTTAAACTTTGACTGGAGTATTTGATAACACGTTTACTATAATTTAGATAACCTCTAACTTAACTTGGGATCAAAAAGGAATACGCATTTGGGGTGAATTAAGAATGGGATCAATCGTTGTGGGATCAATACGGAACAACCCAACTTAGACGTTAGATATCTAAGTTTTATATAAAGATAATAGTAATAAATTAGTAGTTAATAGTTTCTCAATTTATTAATACCTAGCTGTTGCCTGCGGCTCCGCCCGCGTCTATATCATATGACCAAACATAGCCTATGTCCTTTCAGAAGGTCTAATCTACGCCTGTACGAAATGTTATCAAAATCGATTCACTGGTTTTGGGCGTGGAAGTGTAACAGACAAACAGACAGTTACTTTCGTATTTATAATATTAGTATGGATTAACAGTGCTGCAGGGTCATTAGACTGATATAAGTGACAGCACTTTTCGACACAACCCATAATTTGTATCTCTATTGTGTCCAAAAGGGCCACCTGTTTTTGCCTTTGGAATCCTGGTAACTAACTAGTGCATTGAGCTAATTAATAGTAATGTATATTATATATTTAGGTATAAATGTTTATCTAATTATATTTTTGTATGTGTATAAGTGAATGGTAGGTCCATCCACACATACAGTCACAGGTTATAATGGTATGCACATAAAATAGTCAAAAAAAAATTATAGCAATCAGATGGACTTCTACGATAGTTTTTAAATTTATTGTGATAGGTACTTAATAAATAAGATAAAACAGTATCTGATCTCATAAGCAGGCGATTAGGTAGATATAAATGCGTGTAAAAAAAACACCCCCTCAGAAAATGCTTGTACGATCAGAGAACACCCTGTATAGTCCTCAAAGATAATATGCCGCGATGTTATGGCTTTCACGTTGCCTGTTAAGCTTGTTAAATTTATTAATTTAGAGTTGGTTACAGTTACGACGTTATGAGTTCAAATAATTTAACACGAAACTTTCCTGTTGATCTCTACCTCATTGTTCATTACAATATCCACGCTATGATAATGAAATAATTATTATTATGAGCATTAAAAACCCTACTGATAAAGGAAACTTTCTGAAATATTTTTCATGAGTTCTTGAGTTTTATACGCAATGAATATTAATAGGCTCTCAAAAGTTTGTAAAATAAAATCTAGACTCTCCACGTGATAACTCCCAACCCCCACATGAGCTTACCGATACAATATTATTATTTTTAAAGCAAACTTCACACCAAACACTGAAAAATTTACTTACAGCTAATCCACATCTATATTTTTATCCACCTTATACTCAAACATTCTTATCTAAATAACACAGAAAAAATATAAACTCACTTTGGCCGAAAACACGTGTTTCCTTCGACACGAGAAAATACTGTTTCGTATAATTCGAATTCCGAACGCCCCGAACGCACTCTGCGACGACCGAAGAACGAATATTCTATTTACCAACGCGAACGACTGATCACTGAAGTGATGTGGAGAAGCCCTTAGTTGACGATGAAAATAATAACAACATACGCCAATCAAAACTGAACTTTATGTCTCGACATTAGAGTTAAATGTTGATATAAAAGTTTTTAATGTAAATAATCATACTGTAACTGAGGTGCATATTGCTGTCCTACTTTTTCTGAAGCTGTACGAAATGTGTGAAAGGGAAGAAGAATATGAAGAATATGCGCATGTGCAGGTGTTCTCCACAAATACTTCTCCAAAATGCTTCAAAGAAGTTTTTATAGGGTGCGTTTATTGTTATCGACAAGTTTTGCGTTTCGCTATGATTTTTTATTAGCTATATCTGCTTTATGGGAAGATTGAAAGGCTATAGGAAGTTCCTTCTGTATGATTTATGGAATAATAATTCTTGCATCAGCTAAGTAGATACTTTCTACGAAAGTTTACTAGGCAGGTAGATAAGTACACAAATTCTTATAAGAAGCCTCGATCAAGTAAAAAGTTTGACTTGGTCGGATGGTAAAAGTGCAAGTGGGAGACATAATTATTCGATTTTATTTTGGAAGTATGTACTTATGTATATATTTTTTTTTGTAAATTTAATTAGTCACACTAGCATTAGATTTTAAATTATAAGGTGATTATAAATATTAATGCCTAATTAATCTAATCACTTCATTATACTAATTGCATTTTTTTTATTAATAGAAGAGGCCATAGAAATGTATTTCCAAACTTATTATAAATATATACAGGTAATTAATAGTTTATTATTTATTATAAAAAATAAACTTACCAACGCACAAAGGCACTGTATCATTCCACCGATTATCGTCATAGCACCAAAGGAGACGCGCCCTCTCTCGGGTATCAATGAAACTAAAGTTGACATTACACATGTAGTGCGCCACTTCTTCGTTGCGGTACACCAAGTAGCCATTAGATGGCGCTCGTAGAGTTACACAACCTATACCTGTGAAGAAAAAAATAAAATACATAGATGGCGCTGTTTTCATTTTCATTTTCAATATGGTCATTTGTTCTAAGTACATTTTAGTGTTAAATACAGCCACGGGATGGCACTTTTCTAAATAACAATAAAATAAATTATCATCAACTTACTAATTTAAAAATTGATAAAAAAAACACTACGAGAACATTTTTAGTCAGTCAGTAGTCACTTTCCTTTTGGGGTTAGAATTAGACGGCAGCTACTCCTTCAAAATTCAAAACCAACCGCGCCTAACAATTTGATAATGATGATGAGAGCAGCAGCAGCTGCGACCCCTAGGAACATAGGAATCAGACAATTTGATCAATAAAACTATTAAAATCTTACTTTTATAATGTAAAAGCACTCCTCTTTTTGGATACGCTCCTTTAGACTTAGCTTCCACGGCTACATCCACGACACTGGTGACGGTCGTCAGACGGAGAGGCAGCTCCACTTGGTCGCAGGAAGAAAGCAGGGAATCCCCGTTCTGATCCTGAACTGTGACGTAGTCTGTACAGTGATTCTCGAATGGACCTATGCCTGTGGAAAATAGAATAGGTTAGGTTTGTTATAATGATTTTATTTAGATTTACACATTAGTCACACGTTTTTGCTGTGGTACCGCTTTGATTTCTCCAAGCGACTACAATATGGGGTTCTTCAAGAAGGGTATTAGAAGGTTCGTACAGGGTCGGCAGCACGAGTGTGACGCTTCTGGTAGTGCCTGGAAGGGCCACGGTAACCACTTTGCATCTGGTGGGCAGTGAGCTTGTCTGCCACCTAAGCGGTATAAAAAATATTTGTAGCCTATCAGTGCCCCCGGGCATTTTCATAGTTTTCATAGACATAGAGACAGATAGAGAATAATCTTATCCCTTAGTTGTTTTGAACGATACTCTTAGGAGAAATGCGATGTTCTATTATAGTCTAAGTAGGTACTTCGACAGGAAATACTAGACATTCGGCGTGATTCACTTTTTAAATTATTTGCTCTTCTTTAAATACGGTTATTCCTGCATTAAGATAGGAGTTCCCATTATAGAAACTATTCAATTATACCACTAAACTTGTAAACAAGCAAACACTTCCTGAGAATCCATCTCAAGAGCATAAGATCGCAAACAGCTCAAACTTATGCCAAGTTGAACCACTAAACAAAATATTACACAGAAAATATTTCCTTTACCTACTTCAGGTACCCGCTTAACCTCTTACTTACTTCTCAAGCTGACATCCAGAAACGTGACACGTATCCTCTGCTCAGGGTTGGCCCTCAGCCGCCACCGGCACACGTCCCCAACATAGAAGTGGGGGTACCCTGGGGTCCGGATGTACCCCTCACTGTCTGGTCCCACCTCTGCTATGGACACCTCGCGGTTGCAGTAGTGGACTGATAACGTGTCTGGAAAAAGGAGAAGAATGTTTTATAATGTATAGCTGACCCGGCGAACTTCGTACCGCGATATTTTCCACCCGCGTGGTATTCTGATCCCGATTTATCAGTGTTTCTCTACAATATTATGCATGTATTATACATATAAACCTTCCTCTTGAATCACTCTATCTATTAAAAAAAAACTGCTTCTAAATCCGCTGCGTAGTTTTGAAGATTTAAGCATAAATAGGGACGGACAGACAGCTACAGCGACTTTGTTTTATAATATGTAGTGAAGTGATGCTGTGGTTACCGGCAGAGTAGAATTTGGACTACCCCATTTCTTCCCATGCGGTGTCGTACTAGGCGACTAAGGGCTATCTATCCCTATGGCTGTTTATCAGCATCAGACAGATATGACCCCAAACTCAGCCTCAGATGCATGACTCGAGTCAATAATAGTGCCCGTAATACGGCAATAGGCTCACCCCCTATTACGTGGATCCGAATTCAATCATTGGTGCAATGTGGGTGTTAATTCACCTCTGCCTAACTCTCCAGGGATAAAGGCGTTATGTATGTATGTTGTATAATGTAGAAAAGTAAAGAATTCCCAGTCTTCATAGAGCGGGAACGAAAAGCGACATTCTTAAAATCGATAACAAAGTGCTAAAAGTTACTTGAGAATAACAAACACATTCTGCAAGTTTTATGACTAAAAGTTTTTGGCTATCACTGCCCCCCTAGACAAGTGATAATTCGTTGGTATTATAGAACAGAATGACGAATGTACAGTGAAATTAGTCTCGAGAAATTTTTGCATATGTAGTGGTGTGTATATTACTCAGATCTTAGAGCGCGTTTCCACTATATCGTTCTGGCCTATACAAAAATGTTTCGATATCCTAACATTACTATTTAATTTTATACTTATCCCTAGCAACACTCTGATTTTTGTTTTCAATAAAAACAAGTTTTTATTTTAAATATAATAATAATAATAATAATTTATTTCGGATACTATTTTGGATCCATAGATAATATTATGTTAGTAACAATGTCTTATACTAGTGTTAGTAGGTAATAAATAAAAATTAAAATTAAAATCAAAAATTCAAATTAAAATCAAGCTCCAAAATAAAATTAAAATCGATGTCAACAAAAAATTAAAATCAAAATTGAGATCAAATATAATTAAAATAAAAAATAAAATTTATAAATAAAATCAAAAATTAAATTATCAAAATCAAACTAAAAATTAAAATTAAAATCAACAATGAAAATATAATCCGATTCAAATTAAATTTTGGTATGGATGGAAATCCACCTGTAGATCAGGGGGGAGTCCCATCTCTCAGAAAATACATTCAGGATGCTGTTGGAGGAGGAGCGCAAACGCGTCAGCATGGAAGCGCAACGTTTTCTAATTATAGCAGCGAACCCGTCAACCTGCGCGTCCGCGAACATGCTCGACGCGCTACAACGCCACGGCAACCCCAAAAGCACCCTGAATGCATTATTATATTGGACACGCAAGTCGCTGTATGCCCTCTGCGTAAAACTAGTCCACAGGCTGCACGTGTAAAAAGACTGGCAAAAAGCTTTAAACAGCGTAATCTTGACAGAATCATTACAGCGCGCAAACCTGCGAGCCAGCATATTGCAACGGACAGCCAACGACCTGCGCTCCCTCTCAATATCCACAATACATTATCTTTTAGGTCATCGGTGACCCAATGGCCCAAGTATTTAAACCTCTGAACCCGACCCATAGGAAATCCGGTGAGTGAGAGTTCTATCGTATCAATTTATTTACATACAGGTTGAACAAACGAGGGGAACTCAACCCGCCCTGTCTTACCCCACAATCCAGCCCATACACTTCAGAATATGTGCCTGCCCATCTCACCCTATTCTTTTGACCACTGTACCAATATCGCAACAGTGATATAATATTAGCCGGGACAGTAGTATCATGGGCAAGCTTATGCCAGAGTAGCTCATAATTTACCAAGTCGAAAGAAAAAGGTTTTGACTTTATAAAAAAAAAAAAATTCATTCAATTTCACGTCCTTGAGCAAACGACAAGGCGACTACCGTGAAACAATAAAATATCGTGTCGTTCTTTAGATGATAGTAGTTTAGCTATAGGTAAAAAGTTTTGACCATAATAATTACGAAACAAAACAAATAAATAAATCGTCACTTGATAGTGGAAACACGCACAAAACCAGAATAAACCAGTTTACGCTGTCCGCAGCTTGGTACCGTTAGAACATAAAGCACACATTTCATTCAAAAATTATAATTATTACGTAGTTTAATTGTTAAATTTTGTATTTGTTGATTGTTGTTATTTTTTGTTATTATTGTTATAATATTTGTTAAAGTGTGTGTGTAAGTGTTGTAACTTTATATTGTTAATTCAAAATGGCTCCAGTGTTAAAACATGGTCGAGGCAAGCCTTTGACTTCTCAAACTAAAGAAGTTTTGTACTGTTTGTACAAATATTTCGAAAATGAGTGTAATAACAACCCGAGCAGTATTATGACCCCCACTCAATTAGTTGCTAAATCAACAGGAATTTCAATAGCATCCGTCAGAAAGGTAGTATCAGAAAGCAAATATCGTCCTTCAGATCAGGAAGTAACATTTAAATCTCCTAAAAAGAAACCGAATCGTAAACTTACAATAGTAATCGATGACTTTGATCAGCAAGTTATCAGAAGAACAATTCATGACTTCCACATCACCAATAAAGAAGTTCCCACTTTGGAAACTTTGCACGCAAAATTGAAAGAAGATATCGATTATAAAGGTTGTGTCAGCACGTTACGAAAACACGTCATGTCATTAGGTTTTAATTGGAAGCAAACAGAAGATAACCGGAAACTTCTTATGGAAAAACACGAAATTAGATACTTGCGAATTAATTATTTGATGAAAATTGCTGAATATCGTGAACAACGCCGACCAATTGTTTACACCGACGAAACATAATTATATACATACATCACATACCCTCTCGAAATCTTGGTCAGATGGAAGCACTTCAGGTTTGAAGCAACATATGTCGAAAGGCAACCGCTTAATCATTGTTCATGCCGGTGGTATGGATGGCTTTATACCAAATGCATTGCTTATGTTTAAAGTCAACCAAAAAAGTGGAGATTACCACGACAATATGAACTATGACAACTATTCAAGGTGGATTCAAACTCAATTAATACCCAACTTACAACCAAATAGTGTTGTTGTTGTTGACAACGCACCATATCATAACTCAATACAAAATCCTGCACCGAATAGTAATTCTAGAAAACAGCAAATGATTGACTGGCTGACATTTCGAAACATTGAGCATTCATCCACGTTGCTCAAGCCTCAATTATATGAACTGATTCTGCAAAACAAGGCGAGATTTATAGAGTACAAGATAGACGAAATATTACGACAGCACGGTCATACTATGCTGCGTTTACCACCATACCATCCGGAGTTTAATCCTATAGAAAATATATGGGGGATAGTGAAAACATATGTCGCAAAAAAGAATGTCGCAATGAATATGAAGGTTATAATGTCATTAGCTGAAGAAAAAATGAACGCCATAACTGTAGAGGAATGGAGAAAAGTTTGCATGCTATTGAGGAGGAAAACAAATATCAGGGTAGAGACGCAGCTTTAGACACAATATCAGAACGAATCATAATTAATTTAAATAATTCATCTGATGAAAGCGAGGATGGGGATGATTGTGATATGTCTGGGGTTGATGAATTATTAGAATAAAACATTTATGGCCGGAGAACACCTAATTCATACACGTCTTCACTGAAGTGAAAACCGGCATTCACTGCTTGTAATGTTTGGAACTGGCTTGTCTGCCTCATACAGTTCCATAGATTACAATGCAGTGGATACACATTTTCACGTCCGTATTAGTACGTACTGCGTATGCGTAGACGTGTTGTTTTTTTTTATTTGCTGACCATACACTACTACAAACGCAAAAATTTCTCCAAGCTAATTTACCTGTATGAGATTTGATATATTATAGGTACGTATAAATACGTGTCATAAGATTCGTCATAATAGTCTACAATGAATTACCACTTGTCTGGGGGGGCTGATCCCATCTGTTTTACTGACAACTAATCTATATATTTCTCGTTTATTATACTATGTAACTGTTTCAGCAATGCCTGTTTGGAGTAATGGAAAGCAACTCGTAAAATGACAGTAAGAAATGGGACAATAAAGACTGAACACATCTGATACATGTCTCGTGGAATGTTATGACTGACTGAAACAAATATTACCTATAGGTACCTATTATACCTATTAAAAAGAGGTAAAAGTTTTGTCTTTGTGTTTGTTTTCTCTACTCATCAGCTTCCTTACGTTAGTCCCAATCCTTTCACATCGGAGTCCGGGGTCCGCTCTCCGGCTTTTACTTCTCTACGTTGCTTGGCTTGTCACTTGACCGAGCATGGCCTTGGGCAGTTATGGTAGTGAGCCTATTCCCTACTAACCCTGCTTATCCTACTAATCTACTGGTTGACTATTACCTACTATTATAAATCTGAAGGTTTGTGAAGAAGTCTGGAATAACATTTTTTGTTCTTGAGATAAGTTTCCATGGGTCTAGGCCCTAGGGTATGGGATCATAATTTCATGTGGACGGAGCTGTCAACACAGACCAACAAAAAAGTAGATCTGAATCCCTTCATATACACCTCTACACTCTCTCTCTCTCTCTGTTTCTCTAACGTTTACATTCGTTGACGGGAGGGATTAGCTAATAATCTAATATTCAAAATATCAAGCTATCCTTTTATTCATTCAGTAATAGATGACATGAAAGGATAAACGTATCAAAAAGATTTTCTTGTAATGTTATTAGAGACGCCCGTTGTTCAAACTTTACCTATCAAAGTACGTATACCTACTACAGCTTAGGGTTGTCAGATGATAGAGATTTCTTTGGATTCTCCCAAAAACTACAATATAGGAGAAAATGTCTGTAATACTCAAGCCTACGCAAGAGACAGCTAATAAATTTAAGACTGCAGATAATAATTAATTCTAATTTATTCATTCAAATCCTACTAATATTATAAATGTGAAAGTTTGTGAGAATGGATGTGTGGATGTGTGGATGTTTGTTACTCTTTCACGCATAAACGGCTGGACCGATTTGGTTGAAATTTGGTATGTATATAGGTTATACCCTGGATTAACATATAGGCTACTTTTTATCAACACACCACGCGGGCGAAGCCGCGGGCGGAAGCTAGTAATTCATTATAGTTACTTCAAATTGTTGCTAAGCTATAACATTTGTCGTTTACTGTGTCTAAACGACCGTGCGGATTTAGAAATCTCGACAAAAATGCAGATTTTCAACATACTACAATGTACAATTTGTTATTTTATTTAGACAAAAAATATTATGATTTCTTTTCTTGCAACCCTGGCTAACAACCCTTGCCATACAAATCCACTTGTAGAAACGTTAGATAGAAATATATCACAAGATATTGTGTTGGTTCAGGAAGGATTATTGAGATGAAATTGGGACAGGATTAGCTTCCGTCGAACTGGGAGTGTTAGCTCTGTACCATTGTGGTGCGATGCAAGGAGCAAGATAGCTGACTTCGGGATCATTAACAGTAGTGTTGATTCAACACTGTTGAATGCAACTGGAATTAACGCTAAAATTCGAGGTGGAATCAAGGTCAAGGTCAAAGGTCCGACAGAATATCGTCATACTTTGTCGATATAAGGACGGTAAGTAAACTAGACTATTCAACACTGTTAAATGCAACTGGAATTAACGCTAAAATTCGAGGTGGAATCAAGGTCAAGGTCAAAGGTCCGATAGAATATCGTCATACTTTGTCGATATAAGGACGGTAAGTAAACTAGACTATTCAACACTGTTAAATGCAACTGGAATGAACGCTAAAATTCGAGGTGGAATCAAGGTCAAGGTCAAAGGTCCGATAGAATATCGTCATACTTTGTCGATATAAGGACGCTAAGTAAACTAGACTATTCAACACTGTTGAATGCAACTGGAATGAACGCTAAAATTCGAGGTGGAATCAAGGTCAAGGTCAAAGGTCCGATAGAATATCGTCATACTTTGTCGATATAAGGACGGTAAGTAAACTAGACTAATTTGTGGGAGGTAGGACACGACGGTATTTACGTCCCAATCGAGCAGTCTGACGGGGAATAACCTACTTCCGCCCTACAGAATACCGGGGCCATAATAACCTCTTGTTGTGTTCAGGGCGTTGAGTTCCCAGAGCTCACTGGAGAGTTTTTGTGCTATCAGTGAGAAGACCAAAGGCTTGTACTGCTTTATATTCTACACGTGCCGTCAGCACAAATACTTTCTGCTCTTGCAAGGCCAAAAGCACAAGTGTAACTTTCCTGGTGTTGCACGCGTAACTACTTTCCATCAGGTGGGCCGTGTGCTTGTCTGCCACCTAGACGGTATAAAAAACCTGCGCTAATTCACCTAGGCCCTAGGTAGGAGCACAAATGGGGGATCGTATTTTTCTATAACTACTTAATTTCCAGTTAATTTGTGTGGCCTTCAAACTGAACCTCAACTTTTAAAAATTGTACTGTTTTTTTTTTTCAACTTCACCCAAGTTTACCATAAGGCGAAATAAGGCAAACTTGACAGGACTATGTTATCTGTGACAGGACTAACATAAAAAAGTAGAAGAGATGCCGAGCAGAAGTTAGTAAAACAATTTTATGTTACGTTACGTCCTATTCCCACTGAGCCGAAGAAAAATAAAGGTAGGTATTAAGTAAGAGGGCAGTACGTCTGCGGTCGAGTCAGCCCAAGCGTGCCAGACGAAGCATAACTTACAGTCATAAACTGGCCAAGTGCGAGTCGGACTCGTGCACCAAGGGTTCCGTACATTCCACGTAACAACAGAAATATACATCATCTGTGAAAATTTAACTGTCTAGCTATCACGTTTCATGAGATAGATACAGTCTGGTGATAGATAGGCAGACAGATAGACAGTGGAGTTTTAGGAATAGGATTCTATATTCCTTTGGATACGGAACCCTAAAAAGTAGCAGAGAAGTAAGATATACGAACTTTATTAGTTTCTTCGCAACAAACTTTACACATCTCAATGACAGAACGAAATGACACCTTGGTACAATATGCAAATAAGTCAACAAAAATATTTTTTGAGAGAAAAGATTTGTTACTTAAAAACTTTTTTGATTACGAAGTTTCTTCTGTCGTGGAATGTTCTATTCCTAATGGAACGACTTTGGGAATTAAAACGTTTCTTATTTTTGTAAAAATATACCTAACCTCTAAAATTATCATGTTATTGAAAGAATTAAAAACACAGACTTCAAACTATTGCCACAAATTACACAATAGTTGCCTATTATTATTATCCTCAGGACAGCCTCTACGTTAGTTTGGGTTAGGTGGCATATTTCGTGCTACACACTTACAGTATAAATTAATAATTATTTATAATGTATACTCTAAGGCTACAACATCATTACAACCACTTATTATACCCATGTCCGAGACGTTTACCTACTGGTAAGTAATAGTAACCACTTATAAAGGCCACTAAACAATTTAATAGCTGCATCGATAGAGACTCATTACTAAATATGTATTTTAAAACATATTATGTATTTTTTGCGTTTAAGTCAAACGATCTAGTGCAACATACATGATAGTCAGTAAGTACCTACTAAAGAATAGCCCTAATGATTAGAAAAGGTGCAAAGATCAATTAAGAAACCTGCAAAAAATACTAATATTTTAGATGTCTGTGAAGATGTTTGGATGTTTATTTTTTAATCATATTGTAATGAGTGGACGAATCTGGCTGAAATTTGGTACTGAGATAGATTGTAGTCTGGAATATCACATAGGCAAAAGGCCGGAGCCGCGGGCAACAGCTAGTACTTAATAGAATAAGGGCAAGATGATGATAATAATAAACTTTATAAACAACAATACCATGGCACACACCAATGACTTTTCGATGCTTTTCGAAGTTATGTGTGTATTTATCGCAGGTTTATAAGTGCCCGGTTAATGGCAATAGGCTCGTCCACATTGGGACTTGGGACCTAAACATAAACGGCGAAATGTGGGTGCTAGCACCTCTGCTTGCCCCTTCGGGGATATAGGCGTGAGTTTATGTTATGTTATGTTATAAACAACAAGGAATAAATCTAGAATACAGAAATACCTACAACAGTAATACTACTAATCTTTTTTATGTATTTTGTTCCAAACTTACAAAAGTCATCAGCGACTGTCCCGTCTGCCCCGACCTAGGCACGGTGGCGGGCGGTCGGGCACCCTCGCGCCCTAAGTGCCCTTGAACTGAGTGCCTCAGTCACGTACCAAGGTTCAAGGGTGACCCGGTGAATATTATCTGTACTAAAAATGGAATCAACCTTTCCAATTTCAGTTTCATTACACGGAAGCCTTCCGATTTTTTATTCTTTTCGATAACAATCTTCGCCACAGTTTTGCTATTTATTATTGGAGAATGTTTAATTTTAGCCTCCGTGCGTAGCGGTAGTGAACGCGGCCGCTATGCAGGAGGCGCGGGTTCGATCCCCGCTCAGTGCAAATATTTGTGTGCATTAAATATGGGTATTTGCATTGGTCTGGTCGTGCCTCGGAGAGCACGTTAAGCCGTCGGTCCCGGTTGCTATAAGAACATCTATGGCAGTCGTTACGGGTAGTTGGTGCCCTAAAAAGTCCAAAAACAACGGTCTAGCTGCAAAGATTCGATATCGCCTAATGTTAACATTGGGTCGTGGAGGTCAGATGGCAATCGCTTCACGGAAAATATCGAGGTCTAGCCAAATCTGTAGCTATGACTGGTAAAAGCGGACCCCAGACTCCGAGCTGAAAGCTTCGGATGCGACTGGGAATTAACGCTAGGAGGAAGAAGAATGTTTAATTTTAGCCTAACTAGAATAATATTTAGCACCCTTCTAATACTTGTAGTAGTTAAAATATCATGGTAGAACTTTCCATATTTTATATTGAACACCTCACCTGAAAGCCGGTATAATTAGATACTTCCTGGCTAACCATAGTCTCTAGCGCAGGCTTTCTTCAGGTTAATTTCTACTGTGTCAAATTATTAATTGATCATTATAACTTGACATGATACAAATTTCCGTGTTGACCCCTGTGGGTGTCGTAGAAGGTGACTAAGGGATAGGACTCTTCTCAATCCGACAGGAAACATACAACCCATGACTAAGTGCCCGTGGTCACGTGGGTCCGAAAATCACAGTTGGCGAAATGTGGGTATTAATCCCCTACGGGGATTTACAGGCTTGAATATATGTATGTACCTATGTACGATAGAAATACCGATAGAAAAACCAACCCTTCCAAATCCTACTTACTTATCCTATCCTACTAATACTATCAATGTAAAGTTTGTAACGATATTTGTATGTTTATAAATTCAATCACGGTCGGGTGAACGGATCTGCCTAAATTTTAGTACAGACAAAGATGTCTGAGATATCATACACTTAGGCTACTTTTTATCCTTGAAATAGGTTCCCTTGGAATGCGGGTTAGGTACGGGATTTCCACGTGGACGGAGCCGGGGCGTTAGCTGGTCTGTAATAATAATATTATCTAAATGGCTCTCTGAAAACAATTTTTACATAGCATTTCTTCAAAAAATAATAGTGGGACCTTATAGAGGAACATAACATAGAGAATTAAGGTTTAATGTGGCTTTTGTTGGCTTTGTTGCTTTTGTTACCATTGTGGCCTTTACAAAAGGATGGTCAGACCACAGTTTGTTAGTGTGTATTACAGATATCTTTATCATGTAATGTATAAAGTCGTAAAAAATACCGTCATTAGCCACATCACTACGACACGATATCTTTGCCGTGAAAAGGTAGGTACTGTATCGTAGAGTATCGTAGAATGATACGGTGACAGCTGACAGTGATGTGTCGTGCAAACTCACAACACGTCACTACCACGGTGATGTTGCTACGAAATGACGACCCGATAAACCCCTAGGGTAGTATTTTCTGTTCTATTTTTGGTTTCAAACTTGTAAAATTGATCTACTTTTCCTATTACAGAAATGTATTTCTTCAGATGCACATACAATATTTCTTACGGGATAACACATGAACAAAAATACTACTAAAATGAAAAATGTTCAGGCACAGGTAGACACTGAAGCCTTAAAACTAAAGTCGTGTTCTAAAAATAGGAATTGAAAATTTTATCGAACGTCTAGTCTAGAGGATGGAACCGAGTCAATAGATAGAAAATAGGGATGTCCCAAAGCAAAATACACTTCGGTACACTAGCTAGGGATGATCACGCTTAAGATGACGATAAAAAAAATCAAATGCACACACCTAAGTATGTTGTATAAGGATAAGCGGGACTTATGAACGCTTATTTGGTGTGTATGAGGTAATATTAAATAATAATAATAATATTTATTTAATTCAAGTGACCAGGACTCAGTGTGTTAGTAACAATTTTTCTTACTACTATGTTAGTTTTAATATTCTAATATCTTAACCTAATAACAAATTGACAGTCTGCATGCGAATCACCACTACCAGCTCACCACCTAGGTGGAAAGCCTGCAGCAACGACCCACATACAAACAGTCAAGTCTGCTCGCTATACAGCTCAGAATACTGTTGGAGCTGGCCCGCACCCGACGCACCAGGGAAGCACATCGCTTTCTCATAGTAGTGTAAAAGCAATCCACACGAGCCTCGGCAAACATCCCTGATGCGCTACAGTAACGGGACAGCCCCATCAGCACTCTGAACGCGTTATTGTATTGAATACGGAGGACACTGTACGATTTCTGCGAATAATCTGCCCACAGGCTGCACGTGTAAAAAGAAGTGCAATATGCACGAAATAAGGTCTTTTTGACACCTTCTGAGCAACGCGCAAATCTGCGAGCCATCATATTCGCCCTAACCGACAGCGCCCTCCGCTCCCTCTCAATATCTTCATTGTCCTTCATGTCAGCGGTCAAGATGTGTCCAAGGTACTTAAATTTATAAACCCTAGTTAGTGGTGTTCCATTTAACCTCACCAGAGGTATGGTTTCTGGACACCTCGTACCGCCGCCACCAAAGACCATGACATTACTCTTATCCACATTATAGACCAAACCATGTAGCCTGGCATAGTCTTCACAGATAGCCACTAGCCTTCTAAGACCACAGACTGAGGCGCTCATTAATGCCATATCGTCGGCGTAACTAATGTTGTTCACACACACCCCGTCAACATAACAACCCGCTCGCTCTCTGCTGAGCACCTCAATTAGTTCGTTGACGTATAGATTGAAGAGCGTAGGTGAGGTTAATCCCCCCTGCCTCACCCCGCACTCCAATCCATACTGCTCTGACAAGGCCCCGCCCATCGTACCTGGTTGATCTGGCCACCGTACCAGCATTTCAGAGTGCTTATCAGTTCCGTTGGAACTCCTGCCTTCTCAAGCTTACTCCATAAAATACTATAGGAAACCAGATCAAAAGCTCTAGAAAGATCTAGAAAGCCAGCATAAACAGGAGTTTTCCGGTCTGTGTAGTACCTAACAGCCCACTTAAGAGACAGAATAGCACTCTCAGTGGACAACCCGGCCCGAAATCCGAACTGATTGTCGTGCAATCGAATGTAGTTGTTAAGCTGTCTATTAAGCAGGCTGTCAAGCACCTTCGATATTACTGTCGCCAAGGAAATAGGCCTATAGTTTTTACTATCTGCGATATCGCCTGTTTTATTTTTAACAATAGGCACTACAATAGTTTTAGTCATCTGACTAGGTAAATAGGCATGACTCACACAGAAGTTAAAGAACATTGCCAACACTCTAGGCAGATGTGGACCTGCAAACTTGAGATGCTCGATACTCAGACTATCATGACCCGGAGACTTTCCTTTCACCATGGCGTTGATGACACCTTTTACATCCTTGGCTGTAAATCTAGTCTCAACATCATGACAGCTGGCAACATCTTGCAAATAAAAGTCGATGTTCGATGATGATTTTACGTTAAATTGTTCCTTAAAGAGGTTAACAATGTCCACAGGATCGCTCATGCCATTAACCGATACAGGGAGGCCAGGCTTACTATTCAACTTATTGGTGTGCTTCCAAAATGAACGAAAATTGTTTTCTGAGTGATATGAAGCCAAGATATCCATTCTCATTTGTTCTTGGTGCGTTTGACACCATTTTAAACGAGACTTAAATATCCTCCTAGCCTCATTCATTTCATCAAACACAGGACCTGAAGATGGTTTATTACAATCTAACCAAACACGAAATCTCAGTCTGGCCTCCCTGTAAAAGTCACTAACATGTCTGTTCCAACCTATAACGATCTTTTTCTGCCTACGTCTGCCGCTCCCCCGACCAACCAGTGCTGATTCCCGTAAAGCTCGCACAATACTCTCATACATATCGTCTATAACGATTTGATGACAATATTGCCGACATGCTTTGTCGCTACAGTTTCTGAAAGTTTCAGGGAAGTCTATAAGCCGAAGTTTCTCATGGCATGACATCGTGTAAGACTGTATTTGCTCAGGATTTCTCTCCCTCCATACAACATTATTTTCTAAATAATTGTTATAATTAAACTGCAGATCGAAAACTAAGTTATCATCAAAGTACTTGAAATTAATAGTATTTCGTCAACCCCCTCTCCAGCTAAACTAACTTACTTGTGTTAGAAGTGTATTTAGTTAGTATCGTACAGGATTGGAACCCGTTGCGTGTCGATGGTAAAGCCGACACCGTGACCAGTAATACCTGATGCTTCCTATTACATACTACCCTTAAAGTGAAATTTAACTGAAACTGAATAAAAGAAGAATGATAAAAATCACTATTTTTTATTATACAATAACCTAATATTTTAGTGATAACCCTAATAGTATAAATAGTGTACAGTACGTCCCTGAAAGATGTCCTTTAGTTTCTTATACAAGGCTCATTGCGGTGTGTTTTACTGCTAACTAAAAGATGACGAAATTTTACTGCTAAGCTCCTTCAATGAGATCAAACGACTTTATGAGATGTGGTTTTTAAAATGAGAATCTTTTTTTTCATAACCTACGTACTTACTTGAATTTTGTTACTAAGCTTATTACACAATTCCCATTCTTAAATATTAGATGACATATAATTTAAGTTTGCCAAAGTAATTTAAAAACATATTAAGCTTTTTTCAAAAATAATATACCTACCTATAGATATAGTACCTACCTTATAAAATACAGCCTTAGTTATGTACTTTCATAATAGTGAACTAATTGTACTATTTCATAAAGCTTGTACCGAGAAGGTATGTCTACTAAAACTGCTACTACTAAATGGTACAAAATACATACTTGACGTACCTACCTACTAAAATATTTTTCTTTCTACTGTGATCAATAGCTTTCATCCAAGCCCTATTGACTTTTGCCCTTTCATCAAAAGTAATCTTCTACAAATGAATCGCAAAAACCCAGTAATGGAAAACCCAGCCCTTAATCAAGTTATTTGTTGTCGAGGACCTTCAGACCTACACTTAAATTTTCCGGACAGAAAATCACATGTTTGGAACCTATTTCCGAGTGAAATATAGAGGTCGTTAACGAAGCTACCTTATGAGCTATTGGTCATTCATAGCTAATGGTTCGGTAGGAGCAGACGGTATCCAATTTGCCTATGACATGATCTATAGATGTGAATCTATTGTTAGACAATGTTTTGGTGTCGAATCTATGAGGTTCGTGTTTATCGGGGATTGATTTACCATTACCATTTAGATTCGTTTTGAGTGGTGATTAGATTCCAATTGATATACACTAAGCAGGTTATAAATAGTAATCCAGTAATTGTTTAATACGTGTTTAATAACTACTGTTTTTGCTAGTTAGAAAAGATAGAAAAGTTTTACTCGTATTTTGTATTTTAATTTAAATAAATGTGTTTTTCGTTTTTCAGTGCCTATTTTTTGTGCTTTTTTGTTTTTGAAGTCGGTTTTAATTTTCATAAAAAAATTTACTCTTCATTTTATTGCAAACTGTGCCAGTTTGGGTCTAGAGAGCGCTACTATATTTATTTATTTATAGCTTTAGGTACTTATCTGTTCTGGTGATGTAAAACAAAATCTCGAAGATTTAACGAGTAGTTACCACTTTTTGCCAGCTGATCACGAGCTTACTGGTGAACAAATAATCAAATATTCTATGAAAATGAAAATTGTAGACAGCAGCAGAAATCGTAAAAATACTCTATCGTGATTGGTGCCCGTTTTATAGTGCTGTCTAAAGTACCGATATCATTTATATTCAGAAACATGAAAAAACACGCATATTATTATGTTATTTTTTTATTTGCCTACGATATTCCATCTCTGACTTACACAAGTCTAAAAGGACGAAACCTAGGTATAAGAGGGCTTTCAGTGTTTTTCCTCTGATTGTGTTTTGACTTGATTTAATACTACTATTTGTTCTGTGATCTTTTTTTGACTAAGTTCACTAATTTTATTGTTGTTTTTGTGCAAATTTATGGAAATAATAAATATCTAGGGCAGACCTGGACCCACCCAGAACTCTCAGACAGCATGGAAACAAATGTTTGTGCTGCACGGCAATCGAACTAGCTACCTCCGACGTAGCATTCGAACACCTCTATCTATGACCACAACACAAGGGTCGTCGTCGTCGTTTAAATTTATTAGAAAAAGTTAACTCAGTAAGAGTAATTAAGTCCGCCTTTGTATAATTTTTATGTGCATAAAGTTTAAAATAAATAAATAAGAGCAGGTTCTACCAAATGCAATCTTTGCATGAAAAAACGTCTATTGATTTACTCGAGAATAAGATTTTGGAATAGGTAGATTAATTCTGGAATAGTAACACAATAGTAACTTATAAATTTAGGTTTTGTCGAATCCACCCGCAATGCTTTAAAATTTATTCTAATTATTATTTTGTTTGTTTGCTGTACATTTATTATTAGTTTCTTGCGTTTACAAACTACCTTATCTAAAATTTACCGCCGCTGAATCTGATTACAATGCGGTCAAACTCTCACGCATAAAGTCGTAAACATTGAAATAGAAATACGAATTTCTCGAATATTTCGAGCATCAGATACATATTGTGTCGCAATGCGTACACCACTTTTACAAAAAATGTCCACAACTTTTGACCCTGTGAGATCGAAAGCCTAACCTCAATATTTTTATCGATATTTTATCTGTTTTCCGAAACGAACTACCTACATGTTGGGGCATAATTTAAAAAAAAAGTCCAAACCAGATGCTGGGACAAACTTTGTGCTACATAAACAGCAAAATTATCTTTTTATTCCTTTGATATAGAAGTTTAGATTAGATTTTTTCACAGATTCAAGACTTGACAGACGTTAGGTCTGTGTTGTATGAATTTCAATTTGATACCTCCCCGCATTCCTGAGAAAAAGGTCTTGACAGATAGTCGGACAAGAAAGTGGTATGGTTGAAATGGAAAGAGGACACTTTGTCCGCACTTAGCCTCCTTTTTGGGCTATTGTGCGTGAGGACAAAGAAGTGTTCCTATAAGGTTCTTGACATAAAAGGGGCCTAGGCATCGAAGAGATAACCACATGAGGCGAGACTCAACCTTCAGCATTCCAGTTCAACGCTCATTTGTGAATCGACTCTTACAATTATCGGCATTACAACTGTCATCTTGTATAGGTACAATCTGTCCTCAGATCTAGTTATAAATCATGATTCAGGACTGGGTATCGTTCTAAAATATGAGCTTAAATATAAATAAGAACATTAAAACGACAAATACCAAACAAGTTTCTCTCATTAACATGGTGTGTCTAACTCCTAAACGGTGTATCTCTTCATTGAAATGACAGGAACATTTGCTGGCGTTCATGGCGTCATAAATCAATCCGCATTCCACCCCGCCCTTATACCGAACCAATATTTGTGCCTCTATCTATACCTGTATTTACCGGCTCTTCATTCGCTTTTGTACTAAGTGACGTAATGGTTATGATGTCATCGAGAATACTTGTACTATATAAGTAAGAGAACTTTTATGTGAAGATGAATGGGTGTGGTTAATAATCTGGCGCGTGTCTAATCTGATATACAATTGATTCTCTTTTTCATTCTACCGTTAATCCCAGTCGCATCCGAACCTTTCACCTCGGTGTCTGGAGTTCACTTTTTCCAGTCTAACTACAGATTAGGCTGAACTTCGATATTTTAGACCAGTTGTTGGATTTTTTAGGGTTCCAACTACCCATAACGGCTGCCATTTCGTAAGGCAACCGGGATCGACAGCTTAACGTGCTCTCCGAGGCACGACCAGACCAATGCCTATACAAATATATGTAGGTACTGAGCGGGGATCAAACACGCGCCTCCTACGTAGCGGCCGCGTTACTACCGTCACGCCATAAAGACTGTCTTTAACTCTTTTAATTTAAAGAAGAATTGTGGAAAATGGAGCAGGAACACGATGAACAGTTTATTCTTCACTTTCATCTAGCATTGTTAAAGCAATGGTAGCTTTCTTTATATAGACTTGACTAACCGCTTACACAAAGTCGTTTTCATAACTGATAAGTGATAACAAAGACAGCATTTTTTTCTTATTTTGATAACCAGTAACAAAAATAGAAAAAGAAATCTTCTCAGATCCAGTTGGTTTTGCAAATTGATTTGAAAAACATTCCTCGTTCGTAGTTGGTTATGAAAAACAGTTCCGAAAATGGACGAAGTAAATTAACGAGCTCAAATTGAAATACAAAACTAAAATAAAATTAAGTTCAGTTAACCACGATTGCATTAAGTAACATAAACTTGAAAGCTTCAAAGTTAATAATAAACTTGTTCTTAATTACATGTTGCCTAGCATAAATCTCCTAAAGCCCATGGATTTCGGTAATGGCAATTAAACTGATTTAAAAACCCATTACAACTCATTAATGGACATAAGTGTTCTTGTGATCGATGTCTTGAATTTCCATACATTAATTTATTCTTTACAAGGTAGCTCCTGTAATAGCAATAAAAGCCAAATAAAAACAGGCCAAGTGCGAGTCAGACAGAAAGGCATTAAGCCCTATTGAATAGGTATTTATTTTATTCTGTTACTAGCTGTTGCCCGCGGCTCCGCCCGCGTGGATGTCGGTTATCGTGACCAAACTTAGCCTATGTATTATTCTGATCCTATGTATTATCCATATCCATACTAATATTATAAATGTGAAAGTAACTCTGTCTGTCTGTCTGTCTGTCTGTCTTGCCGTTACGCTTTCACGCCTAAACCACTGAACCGATTTTGATGAAATTTGATATAGGGATAGATTAGACCTTGAGAAAGGACATAGGCTATGTTTGGTCGCGATAACCGACATCCACGCGGGCGGAGCCGCGGGCAAAAGCTAGTAAGTTATATTATTGTAAAATTTCATTGAAATTTATTCAGTAGTTTTTACGTGAAAGTGTATATAATACTAGCTTCCGCCCGCGGCTTCGCCCGCGTGGTGTGTTGATAAAAAGTAGCCTATATGTTAATCCAGGGTATAACCTATATACATACCAAATTTCAACCAAATCGGTCCAGCCGTTTATGCGTGAAAGAGTAACAAACATCCACACATCCATTCTCACAAACTTTCACATTTATAATATTAGTAGGATTTATAATATTAGTAGGATTAGTAGGATTAGTCTTTGTTTTTATAGCGGCACCAGAAATAGGCACATCATCCGTGATAATTTAAAACTATTCATTTATATTTCTTATACAACTTTGGTGGCAGACAAGCACATGTTCCACCTGATGACAAGTGGTTACCGTGGCCTATGGATGTGTGCAACACCAGAGGAGTCACACTGCTGCCGACCCTGTAAGAACAGATAGTTTCTAATGCGCCGTCATTGCAGAAGACAAAACAGAACAAGCCTTCTCACTGACAGCACAAAAACTCTCTAGTTAGCTCTGGCTACCCTACTCACCACCGGGAACACAACACGAGTTTACTGTGGTTATTATCATAGTATAAATAGAAAAGTAGGGTAACTAGGGCCGCTTGGCGAGTTAAATACCTAAACATGCAATGGCCCTTAGGGTTGTTAAGTTTAATTTTAGTTAAAAATTATTTGCGTTTTATGAGGAGCACTAGAGTACTTATATATTATGGAATATTTTAATATTATCATAAATGAGGTATCATAAAGGCCTTTTAAATATTTGCATTAGGAGTCAAGGTCAATGTTCAATGTTCTCTATTTCTATATTTACTGTGTTATTATGGCCGTGGTATTCTGTAGGGCGGAGGTACTTCCCCAGTCGGATTGCTCATTTTGGACGTGAATACCGTCGTGTTCATCTCCATTAAAATATGTATGGCTGTTCATGGTGCCTAGAGCCTGGTGATAGACAGACAAGCAAGTGTCTTATCAATGGAGTCTTAGTAATAGACTTTGTGAGTGAGTATAGTAGTACACGTAGGGTTGTGGAGGTCAGATGGCAGTCGCATAACGGAAAATATCCAAGTACAGCCGCCTAACCCGCAGTTGACTAGAAAAAGCGGACACCAGACTTCAAGATGAAAGGATGAAGAAGAAGAATCAGTATTAGTCGTAATCACTACATATTATAAAACAAAGTCGCTGTCGCTGTCTGTCCGTCCCTATGTATGCTTAAATCTTCAAAACTGCGCAACGGATTTTGAAGCGGTTTTTTTTTAATAGATAGAGTGATTTAAGTTAAGAGGAAGGTTATGTATCATACATGCATAATATTGTAGAGAAACACTGATATAATAGTAATTTGAATTTGAATTTGAATTTGATAAATTTAGAGATAATACCACGCAAGCGGAAAATATGGCGGTACGAAGTTCGCCGGGTCAGCTAGTTATACATAAAAAAACTATTTCTTTTTTGTCGGCACATAGAAATCTTTGTTTTATTTGCCTACTCGGAAATGGCTAAGCCAATTTCGGAGAAATTTACACTAGCAGATAACTGATGTTGAAGGACGTAACTTAGGCTCCTTTTTTTAGTAAACTAATAAGGGTTCCACTTAAAAATAAAACAGATCTAATTCCACGCGGATGAAATTGCTTTATAATAAGTTAGTATGTTGTTGCTTCGAGGAACGAAAGTTTCACGTCGCTTGCCTCTTTCAGTCTAGACTGGGCAATAAGAGTTGATTAAACGAGCAAAAAAACAGTCCCCGACACTGTGCAAATCTTTACTTGGAAATGTTTAATTAAATATTATACTTAGGTGACAGTAGTAAACATGACTATAATTCATTCTAGAATAGCACATTGCTACCTGCGGAACGTAGATCAAAAATATACTTATATATTGTCGCATGATAAACGCAAGAAATAAAGTAGTTTTTATTAATTTACCTAGATTGAAAAAACCACAAAAATGAAAATAATATGGACTTGTTTATTAGCAAAAAACATTTCAATAACCTATCTACTTATGCTAGTAAACACATCACTCTACTTTTAATCCAACTACGAACTAAGAATTAAGCTAGTCAGATCAATCTACCAAAAAAGCCTAACCACTGAACGTGTCAGTAATGTCACTCGGGGGAAATTACCAAGAGGTCTTCACTTCACATTACAATGTAGATAAGTATGATGGATGAAGGCTCATTTCATAGGTTACGTACTAATATTTACTTACTATATAGGACATATAGGTACTTTTTCCATGTATAACGCGTCAATAACCTCACCTAAAAGTAAAATGTATGTAAATTCTAAAGAACGGGGTCACCATTCAATGAATCAATCTACCTAATAAAGTCCACTGCTGGCACTACCAATGCTGGTAGCTGAGTGGTTAAGGTGTTGGCCTTACGATCGAAAGGTCCCAGGTTCGAATCCTGGCCATTACACTACCGACGTGAACCCAATCCTTATACAAGTAAGGTCAGAGACTCAGAGTTAGAGGGGAATATTAATAATTTCGGTTATTATTTTTTGTAATGTGCGCCATTGCTCCCGAGTTCCGATCCTCTCGATATGATTGCTGAAATTATGCTCTCTGCTTTTCCAAGCCTCGTTTACAGGATCTGGCATTGTAATAATGTAATCTACTGTGTCTTCATTATATTGTTAGGTATAATCAATCGAAAAGCAGACCACAATAAGCTTGTGATTCGATTTGAAAAACTTTAAGAAAATATTTGCTGTATTTATGTATAAAGTTATTTAAAGCTTTGCAAATCCTAAAAATCAAAAAATATACACATCCTTATGAATATGGAATCCATAATAAGCATAAAAGTAAAGTATATCACGTTAACAGTAAATCATAATAATAATATCAGCATAACTGTGAAGTCGAATCGAAAATTAAATGGCATTTTTGCAGTGTCTCTGTGATATGACTGTGGTTGACAAATAGCAGAATAGGAATCCAGAATATGAGTAACCAAAATAGGGGTCCAGAATATGAGTAACCAAAATTAGTAGCCAGTCGATACCGTTAGGTGGACCAGGATAGGTTCATACCATATTATGCTCACCTACTTACATATCCTTTGTAATAAGCGGTTACCGCAACCTATGATAGTCAAGCCGTCGAAAAACTCTGTCCATTTAAAATCATATTTTGCATAATATAGTCTACGATATCGTGACTTGATTATATCAGAACAAGAAACGTTCACTGTATCTCGTAACTCGTCATTTCCGTTTCATTGTTTAAATATTTATTTGGCAATTGGTAGGTAGGTAATAACTTTGAGACTATTAATCTAAATGGGTTTCTATCGTTCTTAATTCAATGACAATCAGTTTTGCCTCGATTTCGTTTTGTTTTATTCAATAAATAAACGAATATAATAATGAGAAACGATACGCGAACACTTTAAATTGATTTGGACCATCAAAGTGACTTTTTACCTACTCATCACCTTCTTCATAAACCTTTTTTTTAAGTCGCTGAAACATCAAGGTCATTAGCGACCTCTCTGTATAAGTACATTATATCAACTTATAGTAGTTAATTACTTTAAGATATTCTATAGTAGCTTCTACATTGTTTAAACATTCTTTTAAAGATTTTGGAAGGTTAACATGCAATCTTCTTTGTAGCAACCTTCTTACTTTTGATGCTCTGTAAAATCATTGATTTCTGACACTCTGGATATGATCAATTTTTAATGATGATGGCACTAATTGATTTAAAATTTCACCATAAAATATAGTCAATATTTTTTGTACGCCCTGATATAAAAAATTACACAAGTACCTAAAAGAAATTCTGAATTAATTCAAAATAGTATGCTAAAAAAACCTGGGTATGGGTAGGGACTACCTATTCAAGAATTCACAACACAATTTCGAAAATAACATACTCGAATCTGTTCCGTTTCAACCATTTTATTGTAGCAAACATCAGTGATGCGAAAAATAACGCGATTCGTTTTAGCAACTACGCTTTTATAAAAAAAAACGAGAACACGAAAACGTTTTTACACATTTACCAAAAAAATTGAACCAGTTCATTGATTTTTGGCATGCCATGGACAAAAAATAATAAGGGTGGTTTACGACTATTGTTATCCAACAAATTCGACGTGGCGTTATACATTGCATGCACGTGCAGAAATAACTGCAATGTCAGATTAAATTAGGATTAATTTTAATTGTTTAAATTAGGAATCAATAAAATTGTACAAATGTTTTGGTGGCTTGTTTTTTTATCAACCAATATCTGAATCGGAATACGAGTAGCGATTTTTTTACTTGGGGTTTAAAGGGAGATTCGAAACAAACAGATAGGTACAAGGAAATGGTTTTAGGAACTAGGGACAGGGATATGTCTCCTTTTTTGCATAAACAATTTTGGTATAATTTAATATTCTAGCCAAGCGTCAGCTCTCTATAAAATGTAGTTAGTAATATTGATAAAAAAAAGCTAGGCGTGCTTCTCTGCACTCACAAAAATCGACCACACTTTAGATTTAACTACAACCACAGGGAATTTATTGATAATATAATAACTTCACTTGATAATATTAATCACTTAGGACGAAACCCATTTGTTGCCGGAAGCCCTACGGTGAAGCCAAATTGAAATTGGTCTACTTGGTATAATAAAAATGAGGTCGTCATGGGACGCCCGGCAGATGTGTAGGGGGAAGTCCCGTAACGCCGGACGGCACCTACCGCCGGACAGTCGTACTATCCAAGCAAGTATGAACCCGTTCGATTCGAACTACTAGTGAAAGGGGCGAGGGGGGTACATAGTTACAGGATCACGCGCTGCAGCTCGCCAGTGACGCGCAAGGCCGCAGCGGGAGAGGGTGTTTGTTGTTTTTGGCGGGAACACGCAGCGTCTCGTAAGATCGACGTAAGTAGTTCTGGCACATTTATGCACTTATATTTTATTGGTAATCGATAATTGAAGTAGCATTTGATTGTTATCGGTAAACCGATAGAATTTTATTTGATTTTTGAAACCATTTCGGTAGGTACTACCTAATGTACGATATTGTCTGTCCCTTAGTACCGGACACTAAGTCGTCCCCTAGCACCGGACAGTGATTTTTATTTAATTTCTTATAACAGTTTACGTTATTTAATTAATTTATTTAATTTTCTTTTCAGGTATAGACAAAAGAAGAGATACGAAATGGAAGACAAGAAAAAGAAAGTATTGTGGGAGCCACAGAGCTTGCAAACAGCTATTGATAAGGTTTTGTCCAAGGAAATGAGTATAAGACAAGCTGCAATGGTTACAATGGTTACCTGACGGTGCAAAGAAACGGACTGCAGCTCGAAAAAGGAAATGTGAACGAAGGAGAATTCTAACGTCATCACCATACAAAAAAGTAATAGAAGAAAAAGAAAACGAAAAGAAAATATCGCGAAAAACAAAAAGAAGGAAATAGGATCTAAGTTCAAAGTAGCGGTTGAAGGCAATATAAAACAAACCAAAGGAAAGAGCATAGAGAAAGGAAGAGAAGCTAAAGGCGTGAAGTCTAAAAGAAAAAATGGAGATAAAGCTAAGAAAGTAGAACTACAAGAACAAAAATCTAACACAGACACAATGGACACAATCTAACACAGTGGGTGGGCACATGAAGCATATGCAGACGTTCCAGAGTATGGAGATGGCTACATTTATGCGATCGATGCAGACTCTTCTGAAATGTCTGGTGCTTGGGGTAAGGCACAAACACCCGTCCGGTACTAGGTGCCACATATTAAAATTATATTGTTTGTTGCCAAAGTTTGATTAATGGTATTAATTATGTTTTGAGCAGAGGTTGCTTTTATTTTATTTTATTTGATTTATATCTTTGTTACCTTCTGTAAGTCATAAATAAATATACATTCCTGAAAATATTTTTTATGTTATTCATGAAAAACCTTAGGTGTCCGGTACTCGGGGACTTCCCCCTAATATACAAAATAATGGTACTTATACTACGAAATAGACAACAGTACCCTTAAACAAACCACAAGGGTGTTGAATGCAGAAAGAAGGTGAAATGGTGTAGGAGAATTTTCTCATTATTGAGAGACTTTTCATCGTAACGGTGTAAGAGCTAGTCTTAGCCCTATGGCCTATGGCACAGCAATAGATGTTTCATTGTTTGAATCAGTTGTCTGCCGATTGCAATCGAAGCCTTCATCTCGGAGCTCATGGCCGCTGCTTAGCAGGATCTTAGGCATCCAAGGCAGTGAAACCATTGGTACGCATGTCCTCTTATGCGCATATATACCTACGCATACTTGACTGACTTTACAACGTCATACATTTATCCAGTCTCTCTCATTATCATCAACATAGCGCCAATCCTGGTTGCATTCAAAGCTTATACTGTTGAGCTTAGGGTCCTCTGTCCTTCCCCTCTTCATAATTTAAACCTTTCAACTGCAAGATGATAACCTGCACCTTGACAGGTGAGGTTGACGGGACAACCATTGAAGGCATGCACAAAGAAACTGACACAAGAGAGAACTTATAGAAATGCATCTTAAAAATGACGATAAAATTACGACTGACAAATTTTAATATAGAACTACCTACTACTGTATGTCCCATTAAAGCAGTCATTGATTGACTTTTTTATAATATACAGCCCTATCAAAATTTATATCATAACTTTATGCTTTTCAATAAAACACATCTCTTTAACTACTATAGCCGATAGAATATAATATACGACAGTTAATATCGATATTAATACGAAACCGACACAATTCCACAAAAAGAAAATCCATCATTTATGTTAATGTAGTCGTTGTGGCCCGTAATGTATGGATGTATTATACACTGGCTGTCCAGGGCTACCCCAGTGTATGGCTGAAAGGAAGACTGACACAAAACGATTATATTAATGATAGTCGTGACCTAGTGATATAAAAAGCTTTTTTGCGATGATATTCAGCGTAATATGTAATATCCTTACGCCTATATATTATCTTTGAGGGGATAGAGAGAGATGTATCAATATCTACGTTTCTCAATGCTTTTAAAAATGTCATTGTTTCTATCATACAGCGTCAGACAGCCTCCGTGGCGTAGCGGTAGTGAACGCGGCCGCTACGCAGGAGGCGCGGGTTCGATCCCCGCTCAGTGCAAATATTTGTGTGCATTAAATATGGGTATTTGCATTGGTCTGGTCGTGCCTCGGAGAGCACGTTAAGCCGTCGGTCCCGGTTGCCATAAGAACATCTATGGCAGTCGTTACGGGTAGTTGGTGCCCTAAAAAGTCCAAAAACGACGGTCTAGCTGCAAAGCTTCGATATCGCCTAATGTTAAAATTCGTGGAGGTCAGATGGCAATCGCTTCACGGAAAATATCGAGGTCTAGCCAAATCTGTAGCTATGACTGGTAAAAGCGGACCCCAGACTCCGAGCTGAAAGCTTCGGATGCGACTGGGAATTAACGCTAGGAGGAAGAAGAAGATCGTTTCTATCATAATCGATAATTTTTTTCTTGAGGTCAAGAAAAGTCTGTAAATTAAAAGGTATTAACCTACTTTAGTCGCCGGCTGTACATTATTGGCTGTGAAGTGCATCTTCCCTAAACAAAGGAACAATAAATTTCCCGTTTCTTTGAAATCGCTCGCACGTGACGATAATGTATGTTGCCATACTCCATTAAATGCACCCCAACTAACAAATATTTCAACATTTTTGGGTGAAATGTGTCAATTCTATAGCAAACACATTTACTAACATAACTTGGTATTTCACACTCGATAGAAGTGGAACAAAGTTGTTCAAACGAGCATAGGTTGACAGGTCAAACTATTTTGGTCTGACGTCACAATGGGAATTGGCGGAATCGGGCACGTGCTATTCCCTAGGGGGCTTTATACTCTACTGTCAATGGTTATCGCCACCAAAATGCAATCCCATGGATGTTATGTTGTGTAAAAGCTAGATAAAAGTACGATCTTGTTAATTTAACAATTATTTATAGCCATTGTAAACAATTTACCGTGAGAGTTTCCAGTGTGGTTTCCAGCCTGTGAATACATTAAATTAATGTTTGTCGTAATAAGCTGGCCACATATGCCAAAAGACCATTTGTCATTGGGGCATATTCCTGATTCAGTCCTAAATGTCGATTTATAACTAGACTAGACTTGATTGTATTTTAGATGAATGTTTTTATGTCATTGTGAGAGTCTATTCACAACTAAGCGTTGATATGAACAACGTTCTGCAACAAGAACAAGAACTATCAACTAGAATCCAATCTGTCCTCAGATCTAGTTATAAATCGAGAATCAGGACTGAGTATCGTCGTGGAAGGAGTAGAGATCATGAATCAGAAAATGTAAGATAAGTCAACCCAGCTAGATGGACAATTGGACAAACGTCCTGAAAATGTAACTGAAAAGACTTACCTACCTATAACTAACCTACTATTGTTAGTGTAAGAGGCATAATATGTTCAGGAGTGAACTGCAAGAGGCTGATTGATTAATGATTACTTAAATGCCAACTTGATTGATCACTTTTGAGAGCGTTATATAAATGGTTTTCCGTCAAAAAGTAATGCATCTCTGAATCTATGAAAATGAAATCATCTATGCCATATTGTTTCAAAACGTAGAATAAGGGTAGCCACACACCAAAGAAGCAAGCAAACAGCAAATGCTTCTTGACATAGAGATGTTGTAGCTGGAATATGTTGCCAAGAAGAAGAAGAAAAGTATTTTTGACAAGAGTGTCAAGAAGCATTTTTCATGGCACTTTGCTGTATGCTTGCTGCTTTGGTGTATAGCCCCCTTATTCCACACGAAAATAGTTGGAAAAGTTATATGTGCTACGTCCACTACACACCCCTAAACACAATATTAACCATAATTGTCAGAATAAATGAACAATTTGCACCCTGACAGCACTATATCACATATGGCTACTCTTTCGTACGCATCCGACGTACCACCCTTCTTTTTAAAAGGCGTGAACTGTACATCTGCGTGTTGAGCAGGAATGGTGCTTTCTACTAGGCAAATGGTTTGTGACAAACTAGGTATATGCCACTATTAGCTTTACGTACTGGTTTACTGTTTCAATTTAAACGACCTGCGAGGTGTGACAGTGAAGCTTTTGGCTGCTAAGTCAGATGTTGCGTTGGTCTAAGTGTTTCTGTGTATGAGATGTATTGACTACATGTATTTATACAACTGCATTTTAAAACTTACGCTTAGCTCAATATCTAGATACCGTGTAATACGAATTGTTCTGGAATATTTCTTAATTTCTCGTCCAAGATACTTCTTCAATTCAATAATAAAACTGTTATATTTCAGCGATTTCTGCACATTACATTATGTCAATAGCATTTTAAATACACTTCCTCTGTCAGCAAACTGTTTGCTCAGTGAGAACGGCCCCTAAGCAATTTGATGATGAATCAATTTCACAGTTCATAGTGGCATATGTCCTAAATGTGTCGTATTAATATCTTTCACGAATTTGTTTAATTAAATGAATAACTAAATAACTCATCAAGGAGGACAAAAGGGTGACACGATGACTTGGAAAATATATTCTGGTACTTTACCTTTACACTGGCCGTTTTCCAATTATGTTTAGGGGTCATGAGCGTCATCACGGTGATTACCTAATTGATTCAAAGTGTGTACTGTGGAGTTACTGAAATTACTTACTGCTGAAGTTTCTTAAATTTATTAGAGTAACAACTACCCGTAACGACGGCTTAACGTTATCTCCAAAACCGGGAATCATCCAGACCTATGCAAATAGAAATATTCAAGTGATAAACACTAAAATATTAAAATCATTGTGGGACTTTTTCATTTTCAGTTTAGTGCCGTTTCATTTCTTGTTTTCGTTTAGTACAATTAAAAGAAAAACAGCGCGAATTAGATTACAATCAATTAATTGTATTTCATTTTGTTAAGTTGTTTTTTAATTACAGTCATTGGTAGCTTTGTCTTGGGTTGACAACACGTAGGTGTACATTAGACTTTTCTTAATCATTTTGTCTGCCTCGAGCTCACTACACGGTATGTGTAATTCAATTTCTTACTTATTTACTCCACTATTCGAGTATCCCAGAATAATTTATAGCTAGCCTCTGTACCTGGCGTGCGATTTAATCAACTCAGATTCTCGAAAATTCTTAGCAACAAACTCTCTGGTGCATTACGCAAAAGTGAAATCACTGCTTCGAATATGAAATAACTGCAATCAGGAATTCACAACTTAATACTGAATACAGGTCAGAGATGTGAATTTGTATCGTGTACCTAATGGTTAGGCAAGCGAAAATCACAGCTTTTATTGAAAGTACGGTACAACATTTCAGTCCATAGTTATTGTGTTTTGACCTGTAATCAGTGAAAATTCATATCGGTTTATTCTTAAAAACATAAGAAGTGGTAAATCGGTTAAAACCAACCCCTGAACCCAGTTTTCGATCAACACAAACGTAAGATGACTTCAATAAAATAATATAAAGATGAACTCTTCCAAAGAATGTGAAATAATTCCAATTGGTTATGTAATAATCTATTGACTTATTTCTAGTCTAGTCTACTTAGTTCTAGTCTAGCGGTTTTTGAGCATACATACGTCACGCACGACCCTTATTGAAAAGATGGATGTTCTGCGTCCTTTTGGTTTGTGAAAGACTGTTTTATATCAGTAGCAGGATCCCAAGATTTTGGAATTCAGCATGATGCTGTGAAAATGACTAGAGCAAGGCAGCCTGGCTGTGTTCATATCTTTAAGTAATCTTATTTTTCCCTTTTAAATATTATACTCTAAGATGATCCCAAAATAAATATATGGTAGTACAGAATTGATAGTACCTTATGTGGAATATACCTATACACATATCATTTTTATTAGGTATGCTAAACTTTCTTTTAAGAAAGTTATCTATTGTAAAATATAGAGTCCAAAGAACAAAGTAAATAGCGCGAGAAGGTCATATACTTCGCCAAAGTTTATTGTCTAACAATGTACTTCAAATATAATGAACATAAATCGTTAGTTTATAGTAAGAAAATGAATGGACCGAGAATACGTCCTTGTGGCACTCCCACAATGACAGAAGAAGCGGAGGACTTAGTATCGTTCAAACGTATTGCATTACATATTAGATCAAAGGAGTGAGTCTCTGATGTCATAGTGTAGAGCGAAGTGTATTTCGACGTATATATGAGATTCCAAACCGCCGAATCAAACAGTTTTCGAGAGTGTGGCTATAAATGTCCCCTAAGGTAAACAGCTAAGAAGATTTATGATTATGACGGATTCAAATAGGAAACACGAACATGAAGGTTTAGTTCTTTAAAACATGTCCTTCAGTGGTTTAATTTTTTTTAATAAACGTGTTGCCAAAACGATTCTTATTGTATTTTAAAAAGTAATACCAAATGTAACAATGAAAGGGCACTTATGGTCATCGGGCCTTCACAGGACATGCTCAAACCATTTCTGTATGGGCTTTCTAACTTTTTCGGTTATTATTAGTGTAACCTTAAAACTCCCCATTATGCACCCATTTCCACCATTTTATCCTTAATCTCATAACCGTAACTCTGCTCAGTCAATGTAGCACATTCATTTAATTTTTTTGTTATTTCAAGTTCTTCGCAACCGTAACTTGGCAGTGTAGCGAGCGGAGTATAAAGTTTCACTCACCATCAAAACAAGCGTACTTAATGTAGACTGCTCCCGGAGAGAAGCTCTTGGACGGCGGATAGTCTTCCAATAGAAGAAAGTTACAATGATTGACTCCTGTACACCTGAAACAAGATATTTTTAAATTAGCCTTTATTTTTTACGAATTTGCGATCGATAATAACATCAGTCGCTGCCACTGACAGTCTTTAGAACGAACCACAGAATCGGTGCAAAATTACACCTTTTTTACGGTTGATGGATTCGCGTTTAACCACTATCTCACCTGTTGGAAAGTGACGATGTGGTCGACGGTGGAGCACGCTTGCCTCTAGAAGTAACCTATTCATTCACTCTAGTCTTGTAAACATCCAAGTTGTAGCTATCCGGAATCATAGATTCGGGCAGACTTCTCTATTTATGGGGTACGAACTCAGACTAAAAGAATAGTATAGACAGAATGCTTCGAACAAACTCTTGAAGCCAAACATTTTCAATGTGTGCGTGTGCGACTCGGATTTCCGTGTACCGATACCACTAACGGTGTGTGCGTAATGTTGCCGGCAAATGAAAAAGTCTCCCAGAAATATCTATGTACCTATTGGACATATGGAATATTTATTTGTTATAATAAATGTTATTATTCTATATCATTTAGACTAATGATTATTAGAATGGCGAGCTGATGTCTCTGCCTACCGCGGAAGGAAATAGGCATGTGAATGAACACTTTAGATTCTAAAGGATAAACAACAGTATCACAACACACAACAACGGTGTTGAAGTGCTCGTGGCCAAGTGCGCTCACTTTTCACTAAACGATCAGTGGGTTAAGCTACATAGACGCGATTGTAATTTGGATGGGTGACCTAAGTTTTATTTCATCTGAGCGCTTCAGTGCCTCGGACGGCACGTAAAACGTCAGTTAAGACTGAGGCCTATGTTGGTAACCTGAATATCTCTGTCAGTGGTTGGCCACTAATCAGAACTCAAGCTGGGAGGTCAGATTGCAGTCCCTCCCAAGATTGCCGAAAAAACCAAGCCACATATTAAGTAGATTGCAGACACAGATGTGATCGGGAGTTCGGGACTAAGGCAAGAATGATGATGATGATGATGATGATGATGATGATGATGATTAGAAACATCAAGCTTGTCAACATTCATGATACTGTTTTTTTTACTAAGTACTTTACAAATTCCCACAAATACTGCAAAATATTTTATGGAAATGATAAAAAAATTATGGCAACACTGTAGAATATGGCGGAGGTTTTGTGTTCCTAGTTTGTGCAATTAAATTATTTAGAAAAATGTTATGAAATCTATTATGAAATAGTTATCTACTTATGAAACGATAATCCAGTATTATTTCTATGAATTGTTGATGTGTTTTTACACCTTTTCAATACACAATACGTCATATTTATAATATTTTGTTCAGCAGTGATCGGACGTGCGCATTCGTTCGCTGCTCACAAGGAGTGGCGAGCCAAGCGGTACCCCATTGCTATATGGTACTGCTTTTGGCGGCTTCACCGGCTAGCTCTAAGCATTCCGTCTATACTATTCTTCTAGTCTGAGGGTACGAACTACTTATCAAAGCTGAAAGTCACAACCAGAATGTGTGTTGACAACACCGCGACTTATGTACGTACCATAAAAAGCACCATTCAGAATTACCAAATTACTCCAGTCTCCTTATAACCTGTTTCATTAAGGTGTTATTACACGCTATTTACGAACAGTACCGATTCTCTGCACTCCCTAAGAACATACTTTCGAGACATTCTCACAACGCGTCTCATATTACTGAGAGTTCAATTTGCAACGCCCCCATTACTCCGCTCCGTTAAGAGCTTCGTGAAGCCCGATTACTAGCTGGAGAACAGTTCACTGTATGAACTGAAAGTAACATTAAATGGAAGTAATGGTATATTTTGCTTTATTGAGCTTTTAGTCGATTCATAACAGGGCCTATGAATAGGCACTTATTTATAAGAATGACCTACATATATGTATAGCGGAGATATTATTCATATCGTAGTAATTAGATTCTAGCTTCTGTTGTTGGGTAGACTTCAGAATTCAGTTCTTTTAGGGCTAATACTCAATCAATTGAGCAACAACCTGTCTTGGCCTTTGAGACTTCATAATTCAGTTCAAAACTAAATGAAAAGTGTATGAGTAACCATTTACAAGTTTTAGATATACACGGTTCTTTTAGGGCTAATACTCAATCGCGCAACAACCTGTCTTGGCCTTTGGGCAGCCTTCAGGTCTCAAGTCATTAGATGTATTTCGTAGCTAGATAGTCGTCTACTTTACGTCCTAAGCGGATCAAGGACATGAAGATCAACTGTTCCACTATTCAGAACAGAGGTGAAGTGTTCCCACTAGGTAATATTTAATCCCCATACTAAATGTTGACCTCCTTCTAGATGTTCCTCAATAAACTAGGTATTTATACCTCTTGCAAGAAATACCGTCTCCAATATTGACAATATTACTCCAACTTACAAATACCCCTCCAAAAGCAGTTACAATAACTGCATTCAAATTACATCATGCATAGCTGATAACATCAGTTAATATCCACATTCGCCCTCTAAGTGATGGGACACGGAAGTCAGGGACTTTCATTTCCTTCGAACCAGAATTATTGCTCCGTTGCATTTTCATATTTAAAATGAACACAATAAGATCGTTTTTTCGGAATTCTCAATTAGTATTTCGCTAGTATGGTACTTTACTGGTAGTGCCGGTGTAAAGGTTATATTTTAATAGTTTATTTTAATAAGATTCTAAGTGGATAACAAATTCCTTTCCATTCATCGGAACGCGGTTTGCGCTACTATACACTCACAAATCTTGATATGACACTGATGACATCCGAACATTCAGAAGCAATAAAAAAATAAGTTTAAAACTAAAACCCGACTACTTAAAAATCACGCTCTAAAAAGTATTAAACAAGAAAATATCTAGGATAGCCGTGGTCGTATGCCACTGAAATTGACTTTTTATTTACAAAAGATTCACACTTCGCAACTAAGCTGCATCATCCACTTATGAATCCCTACGTCATTGGCTCTATAAAGGTAAGTACTCCTATGTCTGCATCATCATCTGCATATAGACGTATTCTCCCGATTGCATCCGTGGCCAAGATGACCCCGGAGCTCAGGGTCCGCCTTCCGGCTCCTCCTTCTCCACTTCGCACGATCTTGGGCGTCCATGGTAGTGAGACCATTTGCACGCATATCACCCTCCACGACGTCAAGCCAGGACTTCTTTGGCCTACCCCTTTTACCTGGACCCGGCGGGGGTACCATTGCCAGGCATTTGTTCCCCACGTAGCCTGGCGGTTGCCGCAAGACGTGGCCGCACCAGCGAAGGCGGCTCTCTTGCATTTTATCCGCGATGTCACGGACATGGAGGCTGCCGCGGATGCGAGAGTTCCGTACGCGATCTTTACGCGTAACGCCGCACATCCACCGCAACATTTTCATCTCCGTGACACGCAGCTCTTGCTTGTGTCGCTCGAGCAGCGGCCACGCCTCACAACCATACAAGAGAACAGGCCTAATGATCGTCTTATAGACCTGCCCCTTCAACCTGACTGGCATTTTAGGATCACAGGTCACGCCAGTCATTTCTCGCCACTTGGCCCACGCGGCAGCAATGCGTGCCTTGACGTCGTGGTCGATCTCACCGGTCACATGAAGTACAGATCCTAGGTACTTAACCTGGTCCGTGCGCTCGACCAAATCATCGCCTATGCGGACGGGTGTGGGATCTGTGGAGTTTAACGCTAAGTATTCTGTCTTCGCTACATTTAGCTTCAGACCGCCGTTCTCAAGCGCTTCTTTCCATCCTTTCACGCGTCGCACCAATCTGCTCCTGTCCGCGTCCATGAGCGCAATATCATCAGCATACATGAGCAACCACGGAGGCTGCTCATGTGAGTTTCTAATGCTGTCCGACAAAACATCTAATACCACGCTGAACAGGTAAGGACTAAGGACGGATCCTTGGTGTACCCCGACGGTGATGGGGAAGGCTTTCGAGTCGCCAACAGCAGTCCGAACCACGGAACCGGAATCGTAGTACATGTCTCGGATGGTGTCAATGTAAGTCTCTGGGACACCCTTGGCCCGCAGTGCCCACCAGATCACCTCGCGAGGAACACAGTCGAAGGCCTTCTGCATGTCTAAGAATAGGCAGTGCAGGGGCGTGTTCTTCGCCCTGTATTTCCCCGCCACAACCCTTAGGGCGAACACTGGGTCCATGATCCCGTGCCCGGGACGGAACCCGTACTGGCACTCCGAGAGTGTACTTTCCTGTCGGATCCGGGAGTCGATTATCCGCTCATAGAGCTTCATGGTGTGGGACATTATCTTTATACCGCGGTAACTACCACACTCCTGCACCGATCCCTTGCCTTTGAAGACTGGCGTGATGATGCTCAGCCTCCACTGGTTCGGGATCTCGCCGGTGAGGAGTACGCGGTTATAAAGATTTGCTAGAATGCCCACACCACGGGCGCCCATTGCCTTCCAAGCCTCGATGGGGACTTCGTCGGGTCCGACAGCTTTCCGGTTCTTCATGCGGCGAATGGCAGTCTGGACTTCCGCAGGCGTTATCGGTGGCACTAGTCCTTGATTCGGAGGGAGGTCTGGTGGCTGCACCTCTTTATGCTGCTTATTCAGCAGCTCGTGGAAGTATGAGCGCCATCTCTCCTTCACCGCGACTTTCTCGTACAACAAATTGCCCCCAGGGTCTTTAATGCAGCGGCACTTGGATAGACCCTGCGCCGCTTTGGCCCTGGAACGCGCCAACTTATATATGAGCTTTTGCCCCTCAGACGATTCCAACTTGGTATATAGAGGTTGCAAGTGGTCTCGTTTGGCCCTGGCTACGGCTCTCCTGGTGGCGCGTTTTGCATCTTTGTACGCATCGCGGTCATCGGAAGATTTGGACGCTTGCCACTTTTTAAAGAGGGCTTTCTTCACCCTGATCTCTCTCTGGACTGTGTCGTTCCACCACCAGGTGTCCTTGTCACACTTGCGTCCACCCTTAGACATGCCGAGCACCACCCTACCCGCCTCAAGAATAGCTGCCCGAATCCTGTCCCAAGAAACCTGTACTGGTTCGTCTACAGCATCGGCGCACTTGTCACCGATGGCTGAGACGAAACTTTGGGACTTAGCTTCATCAAGCAGCCACCACCTGATTTTGCGTTGGGCACGCTCGGCACGTTTGTCTTTGGATTTCACGCGGAGGTCCATGACAAGGAGACGGTGTTGGCTAGTGAGACTCTCCCCGGGTATAACCTTGCAGTTGGCCACCCTGCTGATGCTGTGCCTCCTAGTGAGCAGGAAATCAACCTGGGTTAAGCGCCCCCCGCTCTTGTAGGTGACAAGATGTTCGGATTTCTTTTTGAAGTACGTGTTCACGATGGCCAGGTCGGCAGTCGCACACGTTCTAAGGATGTGCTCACCCTCTGGGTTGCGACTACCGTATCCAAAACCGCCGTGGACACGCCCAAACTCCTCACATCCGTCACCCACGTGACCGTTCAGGTCACCGCCCAGGACAATCTCCTGCGACAGCGGGACGTCACGAAGCACTCCCCCGAGTTGGTCCCAGAACAAGATCTTTTCGGCTTCGCCACGCCCAGCCTGTGGAGCGTAAGCACTTATCAGGTGGGTTATAATCCCATCGATAAGCACCCTCACAACCATAAGTCGGGCGCTATAGCTCTTCACCTCCAAGATGTCATCCTGCAACGCCCGGGAGAGCACCACGCCCACCCCGGCCTGCCCGTCAGGTGCACCTGTGTACATCAGCTGGTAGCCCTCCCCAATGTGCATGGTGCTATCGCCACCCCACCGAGTCTCCTGCAGGAACGCCACGGCCACTCTCCGCCTGCAGAGTACGTCAGCCAACTCCCTCGTGCGACCGGTCAACGTGCCGATGTTCCACGTTGCGAAGCGGAGTTTTCGTGAATCACAGTGTTGGCCTAACATCTTTAGCCGTGCCCGGCTCAGGCACGGTAGCCCTTGCCCACTTGCGACACGAGGCGGGCGACCCTCATGCGCGCCGTTTTGCGGCGGCGCCCTACCCTCATTGTGATTCCTTTTATTACGAGCCATATTAATTTTAAATTTGGCAATTTTGGCTTTTCCGGGGGCGACTGCCGTCCGACCCCCCAACCCCGAGGGGAAAGCCAGCGCCAGAGCCTCGTCCGTTGTTCAGCAGGTGCACCAGCTAGCAGGTGAGGTTGGCTTGGGGCTCAAGATCTAGGTGAGCCCCCATACACCCCTGTCTGCAATCACTCGATATCTATCAATGTAAAGTAGGAAATGACTTGCCGAGTGCTTCCACCTTCAATTTCTAATGATTAATGATTTGTACTTCCATTAAACGATATATTGACGGCCAATCAGATTATCTACCGTTTCAAATTTGATTGTCTGGGTTGAGCTTTGTAAACACAACATCAATAACAATCTTCAATTTTATTTTATTTGTGGAATGGATTACATTTAATTAGATTACTCTACTCTACTAGTATTGGGTTCGATCTCTCCGACAGCCTCCGTGGCGTAGCGGTAGTGAACGCAGTCGCTACGCAGGAGGCGCGGGCTCGATCCATCGATCAATTGTCGTCTACTGGGCACGCTTTTAGATTTCACGCTGCTGCAAAATATCCAATAAAACTTTGCCCGGCTAAGGAATTAGACCCTAGAGCCATTGTGCTAGAGCTCTCACACACTAATATCTCACACACACACACAACGTGTACCACATACAAAATTCTAAAAAGGATAATCACACAACCAAATGTCAAATATCCACCAATATTGGCTATCTAAGCGCTCAAGGATCAATACTTTTGATAACATCAGCAAACAACCCCTCTTTCCAACTAAATACACACACAACCACATGCACCTGGCTTTGCACGAATTATTCAATGATATGCTCTATTGAATACACAAACAGACTTGTTTATAATACAATAAAAGTTGCCAAAACAGACTGTTTCCTGTCAATAAATAGTTAAGTTATTATCATTGGAGGTAATAGGTGCAAACAAATTTAAAAACTTTGGCTGTTAGGATGCTCGTTACATTCATTAAGTAATACTCTAACGGCTAAATCTTAGAGTATACATTATACGAGTAATAGGATTTGACGTTTTTGACATTCGTTGACGCCTGTCATATACGTCAAATCCCATACATTTGGCATTCTATTCCATCATACGCCGAGCAACGAATTGCCACTTGTCTGGGGGGCAGGAGGGGTGTTAGGGGACCCAAAATGATACAATTTGGAGCCCACATACCTAATCTATGTATGGCCGAAAATCAATAGTTTTCGAAATAATTGACTTTCAGTGCTTTTCGACTGTGTTGCAAGGATAAATCATTCTGGAAAAACACATAGGTACGTACCTACACAACTTTTTATCCCGGCAAAAATTCAAAATACCACGCAGGCGAAGCCAAGGGCTTAAAATAAGAAAAGTGCTCTTTAGCCATCATTGTATCACCATCATCTTAGTGTTATTCCCTGTTGCATTCGAGGTGAAAGCCTCGGACCAGAGCAACTTCTCCCCTTTTGATTTAGCTTATGTGGTTTTTATGGAAGCAATTGCCGTCAACCTCCAAATCGCGAGAGGAAAGCCTGCTCCAGAGTCTCCATCAGTTGACTTCTCTCCTAAGATCGTGGGGCCCTATACAGTATACACCCTTAGTACCCTTTGGAAAAGTACTCAATTGACATGAGTCATACAAGTACTCTCATCTTCATAAGCAAAAACATAATTGGGTGCCTATTAAATAACATGGGTGTCAATATCACTTTCCTTCAGGTGGACCGTGTGCTTGTTTGCCACCTAAGTGGTATAAAAATACATATACCTCTACCTGCCCTCTGTAAGCATGATTATTTGTATAATTTGAATAATTGTTACTTATTACGCATTTATAGATGATCCATTAACCCTTAACAGGTGTAGAATAGGGCAGGAAGTGACGTCCGCCATTACGCTTGGCGGAAGCGGCGCCATGTTTGATAAAATGCCGCGTTCCTGCGCACGCGCTTGGTAACCACTAATTTGTATGGTGTCAACGATTTTGAATTACGACATGATAATAAATGGTCAGTTAGTGCGGTGGTGTTAGAATTTATGGCGAGCTTTGGTGTGGTGCTTTAGTATTTTGAAGTGGTTATGGTGAATTGTTAAATATACTGCGAAAGGTAATAACAGGAAAATATAAAACATTAATGTAAATATTGTTTACTAGCCGTGGCGCGCATTTTCACTCGTGTGGAATTCTGGTTACGTTCCCGCAACACTTCGGAACCTTTAAATTTTCATTTACACAAACCTTGTACGTATATCACCCACCACGACGGCGACGTAAAGCCTTGACTTCTTGGGCCTACCCCTTCTACCTGGACCCATTCGGGGCGCCATTGCTAGGCATTTGCTGCCTACGTAGCCCGGCGGTTGCCGCAAGACGTGGCCGCACCAGCGAAGGCGGCTATTTTGCATTTTATCTGCGATGTCACGGACATGAAAGCTGCCGCGGATGCGAGAGTTTCCCACGCGATTTTTACGCGTGACATCGCACATCCATGGTCCCGTGCTTTGGACGACGAAACCCATACTGACACTCCAAAAGTCTACTCTCCTGTCGAATTCCTGGAGTCGATTATCTGCTCGTAGAGCTTCATGTAGTGGGACAACATCTTTTACTATGGTAATTGTCACACTCCTGGACCGATCTTTGAAGACTGGCGTGATAATACTCAGCCTCCACTGGCTCGGGATCTATCTACGAGTATGTATGTCACTATTCAAAGTTGCTAGGCGCAAAACTCCAGAACGGCTCGACTAATTCGGCTGTTTATTTTCCGTATGTAATAAACCTTCGAAAAAAAGGCTCATGGAAAGCTTCAGTAAAAAGAAACGTCCCCGTCGGCCACAGGAACGGGTACAAAATTCCACGCGGGCATTAGCTAGTAAGTAATAATCTCCATTAATAGCTAGATTCCCACCATAAACAAAATGATTAGGCCACCGTTTATCAATACCATAAAGACGTATAATAACATAATGCCTTGCCGACAACTCATAAATCTCATTGATTTACATCGCACTGCTTGTCCCCCGACTATATGAGAGTTAATGCTACTGATATTTCTCATAAGTCAATATGAGTTATTTATATATTTGTTTTACGATGAAAGCAGACAATTTAATGCGATTTTATTGGCTTTTGTAACTAACTAGACATGTATGTAAACAAATCTTGGCAATTCTACTTATTTAGTTCCCTATTCCATTTATTCTTACTGATATATTATAGTATCTATACTGTTTTTACTGGAGATTGATGACACTTGGTGGAACTTGCTACACATATTGAATAAATCCTTGTACTTTTCCACAATTATTTATTTGAACGGCATTCTCAAAGGTTCACAATGGTTGAAAAAAAAACCGGTAAGGTTCAAATAAATAATTGTAGAAAAGTACAAGTGATTTATTCAAGATATTATAGTATATAGTATTCAGTTCTCCACAAGTTGGGATATATATTATTTATTTCTATCGATAGGCATAGGTGTTATAGAATCTTCTGTTCCATATATCCCTACAGATTTGCAACGATAGGGGCCTTTATCTGCCGCTATAAATATTGTGATATTGGCATAAGTATGGTTAAGTGTGTATTTAAACCAATGTGTAGGTATGTAAGTTCGAGCGGTTATACTCCAATTAAGTCATTCATAACCATCGATATTTATATTAACATTCATAACACTTTCTCTTGTTACTTACTTACTTACTCTTACAACAATTTTCTTCTGAAACATGCTCCAAGGCACCTAAAAATACACTTGTGACTGAAGGATCTCTCAAGTCATTAGTCTTTGTACTACGAGTATAGTCTGAGCTTTGTGCCGCGAATCCGGCTTACCATGTCAAGAGGCTCAAAATAGAATAAATATTTTGGTCAAAGCTAATTGTCTGAAAAAGTCTAAAAAAAACTAAAAAATTAAATAATCGAATGTTAGGCGGTACGAAGTTCGTAGGGTCAGCTAGTCTTGTAATAAAAATAATTTTCTAAAATTATAAATACCTACTTTCTCTATCCACATTTGAATGCAAGTACATTGACCAATTTGGCACGTTCAGACTTCAGATTGGCTTGCTACGATTTTCTTGTACACTTGCTATGCTTATAGAGTAGTTAAAGGGGAACCTCTAGATTTAATATTTTCCAAATACCAACGGTTTTAATTACTCCATATATGTATTGAACTGTCAATCCGATGTTCGATAGAGAGAACGCTCTACAAACCCGAAGCTTGACCATTTTATCTGAACTCACCTTTATTTTCGACTCGCTAAATAAAAAGCCGAGTAGGTATATTTATGAGTTCTCAATTGACGTCAAAATACATCAATAGCAACCCAGTTTGGTATTATAGCAATAAAATAAATATCTTTCCTAGTTCATATCTCCAGACCAGACCAAATAATAAAAATAAAAAGTGTTAGAGTATCATTTGAAATGAGAATACATTATCTACTATTACAATCATGTTTTTTTCTTCCTCAGTGCCTACTTTATGCGTGTTATTAAAGCTGAAGTTGCTACCAGGTTTGAGCCCCCGTTTAAAATTCTCCCATTAGGTAGAATTAAAAATGTTTCATTCAGTGTAGTTGGCTTGCCAAACCGCACTGAATGTTTTACTATATATATAATATATATATACTATATTTTTGGGTTCAGCAGCGCCCATAGATTTATTCTAGTTAGCTTGATTATATAGTTCTACTATAGGCGTTGCCAAAAAAAGTTTAATTATTACTTTAATTATTCAAGGTACGTACACTAAAATAATGGTCTTATTTCTCAACGAGTTAAAACTATTAAAAGAGTAATAATTATTCCGTTTTCTACCATTTGCAAAAGTTCTTTCCGTTCTCTACCCGGAACAACAACGGTCTAGCTACAATGCTTCGATATTGCCTAATGTCACCCAATGGTGGCCCATCGAATTCCAGCTAAATCCACAGTTAAGACTGGCAAAGCGGACTCCAGACTCCGAGGTGAAAGCTTCGGATGCGACACTGGGAATTAACGCTAGGATGATGAAGAAGACCCTGAAGTATTGTAGCTACGTATTTGTTTATGATGTACTTGAAGTGTTCATCAGTAGGTACGCACCGTCAGCAAATAACCTACCTACAGTCCCGGGTCCTTTAAGCGGGGCGTGAAAAAGCATCTGATGAGGCCGTCAAGATGAGTGCCACCATTGTAACATGGTACATGACCGTCTTTTCAGAGACTTTGCCTTCAGCTTACCATCAGGCGAGGCGAAGTCAATTTGACGTCTATACTAATAATTATATAATTGTAAGGTGGTCGTGTCTGTACACTGGAGATATTTAAAAAAAAAACTTGGGTTATGTTATATTAACGATACTGATCACGAAAATATTTTTTTTGAATTTCTGGTCTGTTTGTCTGTTTGTCCGCGATAGACGCAAAAACTACTGGACGGATTTTGATGCGGTTTTTTTTGTTAGAAAGGGCTTACTCAGACTTTAAATCTTACATTTGTTTGATCGCAATCGGTTGAGTAGAACCGAAGATGCAATTTGCTTCATAGTAATAGTAATAGTAATAGTAATATTCTACTCTACAATATTCTACAACATTCTACACAACGCTATCTAGACCAATGGTAAGCTTAATTAGCTTGTGTTATGGAATCTAGAATGCGGATATACATACTTAGATACTTTTTTTTTTGTAAATACATACATATTATACATATAAACACCCAGACCAATGCAAATATTTATATTCATGCATACAAATATTGGCACTGAGCGGGGATCGAACCCGCGCCTCCTGCGTAGCAGCCGCGTTCACTACCGCTACGCCACAGAGGCAGTCAAAGGCATCGTGCAATTTAGGTTACTCGCTCAAAAGGGATATGAGCAAAGGTCGCGTTAACCGAGATGCACGCGGGCGGAGCCGCGGGCGGAAGGCTAGTGTCCTATATAAAAAAAATATTACTTCGATACTTGTTAAAAATATTTATTTCTATTAGCTTGATTGAAACTAAATCCTAGATTCAAATGCTTCACAAGTTACAAGTGGGTGTAGCTTTCAGTTTCCGAAACTCCATCAAACCGGGCTTATAACGTCATGTAGGTCAGCAGCTCTCCTCGACACACTGTGACCTACGGCTTATCAGTTTGGCATAGCTCCAACTGGATTATAGGCTTCGTGAGTTTACACCGTTATAAATTTTAATGCTTTATAGATTGTTGTTTGGAATGTTACAACAAAGTTTAATATATTAAATGGTTTGAAAATCTATAGGTATAAATAATAAATTCGGCCAAGTGCGAGTCGGACTCGCCCATGAAAGGTTCCGCAGCAGCAAAGGCGAAAATTGCGGTTTATGACGTATTAAAAGAAAACTACTGACTGGATCTTGTTCGAACCAATTTTTAGTGGTAGTTTTCATGGCAATTTACATCACATATATTTTTTTAGATTTATCATTCTCTTAGTTTACGTGTCACGGGGCCACGGACGGGACGGGACGGGATGGACCGCATACATTTTACTTCACGTCCCGTCCCGTCCGTGAAAAAACCCGTTACGTATGCAGAGACCTTTAAACGGTGAGAAAATATGGAAAAAGGATGTGAATTCCACGCGGGCGGAAAAAATATGACGGTACAAAGTTCTCCGGGTCATCTAGTTCATTTATATATGTGGGCAGTATTTATCAGAATCAGAAGATTTCGGGAAGGGCATTAGAAGGTCCTTACAGGGTCGGCTGCATGAGTATGACACCCCTGGTATAAGTCCATAGGCCTTAATGACCAATTTCCATCAGATGGGCCGTGTGCTTATCTAACACCTAAATGTATTTAAATGGTACCTAATACCATTGAGATGAGAAGATGTTTTTAGTTTAGAGTTATCATAATTTATATCTTTCGTTTGTAATTAATTAGGGAGATATGGTATTATTGAATTTTGATTTGATTTGAATTTTGATGACGACGTAACAAGGTTATAGGACCTGTGGTTGAGCTGTCATACGTAACTTTAGGATTCGGCTCTACTGTACCTTTTGAGGATTAAACAGTCGTGATATAACAATGTTCTGTTAAGTACGATACTTTTGATTTTGTAATAGGCAAGTACGTACGTTAGTTTACGAGTCTTACAACATTTAACATTACTTTGTAAAAATATATTATCTCATTCAAACGAAGTATCTCAATTTTACGAGCTGTTAAATCTTTAAAAGGTTTTACTCCTTAGGGGTTGCTTGGTGAGGTGGGTTGAATATACACATAAAATATATTATATCCTTTCGTACGTATTTACCTGTGGAAGAACGAAGTATGACGTTTCTCTGACGTAAAAGGATCCTCTGACCCTGACGTCTAGTGGGCCGCAGAATCTGGGTTATTGTTGGGATGTTTTCTAGTGCAATTTGCATTATATACCTACTGTTATACAGTATATTAACGGATTTAATGTGAACCTAGTAATTAAAATCATTAGGGTCCCAACTGTCCCAAGCCACAATCGCAGTTGACCATACGCGGTGCGGTTGCGGTTTCGTAAAGCAGATGTAGCCGCAAGTGCGTTGTGGACCTTATAAAATATTTGAGTATTCTTATATTCCGGCTCTACAAACGTAAACTTTTGTCCGTGATTACGTTAAGACAATGACTCATTAGAATTTAAACACGCGAAAGCCTCATTAAGAAAGTTTCCTAGCTTATAAACCTTGAGACTGTCCTTGCATTTGATTTCATATAATGTAGGGCTGACTTTTATTTTATTTTTGCAACTGTCACAGATTAAATCCATACTAATATTATAAATGCGAAAGTAACTCTGTCTGTCTGTCTGTTACGCTTTCACGCCTAAACCACTGAACTGATTTTGACGAAATTTGGTATAGGGGTAGATTAGACCTTGAGAAAGGACATAGGCTATGTTTGTTCGCGATAACCGACATCCACGCGGGCGGAGCCGCGGGCAAAAGCTAGTATACTATAGACGAGAAATAGAACTTCTCTAAAAGCAGAGCTAGCCTCACCTGCTAGCCAGTACGCCTGCTGATTAATAGACGAGGTTCGAACACAGGCTTCCTCTCAGTTTTGATGGATCAGGTGGTGGTCACTTCCTCAATAGCCAAGATAAACCATACCAAGATAAAAATTAGGTAGGCGTATTAGGGCTCCAAAGTACAAGCTTTGGATGCCACCGGAACAAAAGCTATGATGATAATGATGCTCAACTTACTTGTTTTAGTTACAATAGCCCTATTAACAGAGCACAGGCGATTCATTCTGAAAAATAGCAGATTTTCAAAGTGACCAAGTTTCTGCAGAGCAAATAGTTAAAATTAAAATTAACAAATAGTTAGCCAAAACAATCAAGTAATTGTACCATGGTAATGAATGCTGCTTGGTCTTCTGTTTGGTATACCTCGGGATGCGTATCTTGGACCTAAATCGCTAGACAAACGAGGTCCTAGCTCTTTGTAATAATCTATGTTTGGTGAATATGAGCTCGTCCACCGCAGTAGCACTCCATGCTATCCTCAAAAGACACCCAAGAAACGTGTACTGTAAGTATACATGGTCTCACTACTATGGACGCCCAAGATCGTGCGAAGTGGAGGAGGAAGAGCCGGAAGGCGGACCCTGAGCTCCGAGGTCATCTTGGCCAGGGATGCAATCAGGAAATTTCGTCTACATGTTTATTACCTGAATCGGTCCTTGGTATATTACCTGAATCGGCCTTGGTACCTATGTCTGAAAACCAATTTAAAAATCATGTAAAGACCACCCTATGCAAAAAAGCATACTATAGGACAGACGATTATATTAAAGACAAAAATGTATGGCTTGAGCATGGTGCAGGCCCCTCTTGAAGTTGTCTTATTTTTATTTTATACAAGGTTTTTTTTTTATATACTTGACGCGAGACAAATGTAGGTTCATATTTAGTCTTAGGAAACCTTTTATTTTTTGTAACTGACGTCCTTAAAATGCCGCAGTGGAGTTTGTTGCGCCGTTTCTTCTCCATTAGCGCCTAGGAAGCGGTGGTAAACTTAGTTTTAAGGAGATTTTGACATCAAAAAGCTGTAATAGTGTTGCACTATTTTGAGAAATAAAGACTTTGACATGAAGATGATGATGAATGAGAGTACATTTTAAGTCCAAGCTATATGTCCCGAGTAATACTTAAAACCTTGCTTTGAAAAATGGTGACATCCCTGAAAAATACTGCTTGAAACAGATGGTGATATAGTTTATTGTCCCGAGGATAATTAGGTACTTCTTTGTTGTGTAATGTTCGCATTTATCTCTGAATGCATTAACAAATTATTTTGAGTTAATTAGTTAAAGTAGAGAGTTATTAAGTTGGCTGGCAACTTACCAAGAGATGAGAACCGGCAGAGCAACCTAGTAACTGCTATTTCTAAGGGGAGTGTTTTTAATCGAATTAAAAAGGTAAGATTAGATCATTATAATTATACTTTAATGTATTTTTAGCCAAGGTATTATTATCCGATTGCAATGAGAGATTTGTAGAGAGGAATTGTAGAGATTAGCACTTTCAAACAAACTCTTTAGCTTACTTATTATTAGTTGTACTGATTAATGTGAGAACTTTCATATCGCGATGCAGGAACAGTAATTTCAAAGTAATCTGATTCAACTTCGCTAGATGGCTATGGCAACGGCGTAATATCACAAATGTATTTATTTCGACATTTTTCAATTCCTCTTACGGTAAAAACGACATTATCATAAGGGACAAGGGAAGGTTGTCTTACAACAAAATGTCGCTTACGATATCTGAAATTTCTCCCGTGTATTTATTTTATGGCGGAGTATCGGCCTTTTATATCCATTTCTTATTGAGTCGAAGCTCCTAGCAGTTCAAGGTCAACAAAGTTAGTCTGGGCTTAGCGACTAGACGATGACGTGTTAACTAAGAATTAATTAACTGTTCACGTTCAACAATTCAAATGAATCAACTAATTAGGTAAAATAAATAAACTTAAACTAACTAATCCACAGTTTAACGCTGTATATTAAGTAGGTGGTTAACAAAATGCCATGAAGTTGTGAATAAAAAACTAGGTATAAGGTAATATCCAGCTTTACATTTTTACCCGACTGCCAAGAAAGGGTGGTTTATTTATTTTATAGTGTTGGTAATGAATGATCATCAATGAATGATCATTATCAACACTTTATTGTACACTAATAAAAACAGTACATGTACGAAAAGTATAAAAAATGTACTATTGGCAGCCATATCGCTACAAGCGATTTCTTACAGGCAACCTCATGTGAAAAACAGAAGCAGATTGACTGTTCTCTGCCTATCCAGGAGAGAGAAAACCACGAGGATATGGTACCGATAAGCGGTTATCAGTACCTACCTATAAATATTTACAACAACAAAGGTATCATATTATCAACCCTACCCTCCTACCCAAGGACGTCTGTAAAGCAATAAGCTTTCAACTAAAGTGACACTGACAGTATTTCAACTTAGGCAAAGAGTTAATGGGGTTTAATGTAAAAAAAAAAAAAAAAAAAAAATGTTAGAGACCGTTCGGCAAATTCAATTTCGTATTTACGATGGTAAATACGAAATTATACTATGATGATAGTATAATAGTATAAAAATAGTTTCACTGTACACCAATGATCCCAAGTACATACTTAATATTATAAATAAGAAAGTAACCGTCTGTTACGCTTTCACGCCTAAACCACGGAACCGATTTCGATAAAATTTGATATAGGAGTAGATTAGACCTTGAGAAAGGATAATTATAGGCTATGTTTGGTCGCGATAACCGACATCCACGCGGGCGGAGACGCGGGCAACAGCTAGTTATAAATGAATTTAGCTTATTCGCGTTCTAAAATACATATTAGAAGCTAAGCTTAGTCTTTTTGGCTTGGATCAACGACAGTGTAATAAGTCCCAGAATTTTTTTACCTTTTTAAGAAAAGTTACCTCATATGGAAAAAGAACTAATATAAAAATCGTGGTAAACATACAATTTATTAAAGTAATTTTCCTACCGCATAAACCTTCCCATAATATGTAAAATACCCACAAAAAATATTTCATAAATCTCCCCATAACCACGATGGCAGCTTAAATAAAAGTGCCTATTCATGATACGATTTGCTCGCAGGCAGTTTGGAATGATAGTGATTTCTTTGAGCTCATATCCAGACATTGCGTCTGAACAAACAAGAAAAAAATCTGAAATAGATATTCAGAATCTAGTAATGTGTTGACTTTTGCTATTTATAAGAAACCAGGAAACACAATGAATGGATTTTATCGTAATTTTTTCGCGAAGGGGACGACTGTGAAACCTCCACGAGTATCATTCCATCAGGCTACATCGCATCAAAGGAAGTACCCAGGCAAGAAAACTGGATAAGACGAATGAAAACATTATACATTAATACATTCACGCAGATATTTATCTACATTTCGCTAATTAAGATTTTCGGTCCCACGTAATATTCGACAAGTCTTTTGCCTTCAAACGGGCACTTTGTCATGTGCTCTATATTATCGGATGTAGACCAACATAAATATAAGATATTCAACTAATTAATAAATTTAATCATCCACCAGTTCATTCATGTGTTCACGATATGAAATAAACTTTGATAAATTGGAAGGCAAATGGGACCTTGTAGAGCTGTTTATGTTAGATCCTTTCTACTTTAACGATAAATGAAGCAAAGACTAATACATATATAACCTAAGACCTTACTTAAGCTCAAGGCTCATTTTGCTTTATGTTACTAATCTTTTAATAAAATATAATTAAATAACCATTGCAATGAGATATCAACGGTAATGACGCGTTAGCGACGGTCTGCAAAATAGGAAAGCCGCATCAACAAGAAAAGTATGTAGTCAGACGGGGTACCGTACAAGGGAATTGCCTTATTTTTTTATTTTTTTTAATTATTATAGGACATTCAACACAATGCTATCCAGACACAAACTAAGCATAGCTTAACAAGCTTGTGTTATCGGTTCTAGAATGCGGATAAACATACATAGGTAGATACTTTTTTTGTTGTAAATACCTACATAGATATTAAACATAGAAACACCCAGACCAATGCAAATATTCATATTCATGCATACAAATATTTGCACCGAGCGGGGATCGAAACCGCGCCGCCTGCGTAGCGGTCGCGTTCACTACCGCTACGCCATAGAGGCAGCCAATATTGGATAATATTAGATCTCGGTAATTGAGACCCAAGATGACTTGAGGTTTTAGTCAGTTTTTTAGGGTTCCGTAGCCAAATGGCAAAAAACGGAACCCTTATAGATTCGTCATGTCTGTCCGTCCGTCTGTCTGTCCGTCCGTATGTCACAGCCACTTTTCTCCGAAACTATAAGGCCTATGCTGTTGAAACTTGGTAAGAAGATGTATTCTGTGAACCGCATTAAGAATTTCACACAAAAATAAAAAAAAGCATTAAATTTTGGGGGTCCCCATACTTGGTTCGAACGAGATCCAGTCAGCAGTTTTTTTTTAATACTTCATAAACCGTAATTTTCGCCTTTGCTACTACGGAACCCTTCATGGGCGAGTCCGACTCGCACTTGGCCGATTTTATTTTATAACCACTGCCGATGGCCAGCAGGTGTACGTGGGGATATCCGTGCGAAAAAAGGTCCTATTATCCCGGGTAGACACGATTCTGCTACGAAATGCCCTAGAATAGGAACCTGGATTAAAACTGTTTGTTCAATAAATCCTATGCCTGAATAGCTTTGCCGCTATTAATAATACGTGACTTGGGCAAACTCATTTACATATTATGCAAGCTTAGTAATAAACCTTAGTGTCGCTCGGCATATTTCAAATTTCAATATTAAACTATTTCCTTTGTCTTATGTTAGAAAGTTACTGTTAATTTATAACTATGAAAAACATTTTAAAATTGTAGAGATGCTTGCTTTTGGCATCACAAAAATATAAATAAGTTATCTATTCTCGTGAGTAAAGACTAAATAGGTCGGCATAAAGCCGCTCAGTCAAGGAGGTACGGTACAGTTGGCAACAAAATAAGTGAAATACCTTCTTCTTCCTCCTAGCGTTAATTCCCAGTCGCATCCGAAGCTTTCAGCTCGGAGTCTGGGGTCCCCGCTTTTACCAGTCTTAACCACGGATTTGGCTAGACCTCGATATTTTCCGTGAAGCGATTGTCATCTGACCTCCACAACCCAATGTTAACATTAGGCGATATCGAAGCTTTGCAGTTAGACCGTTGTTTTTGGATTTTTGAGGGCTCCAACTGCCCGTAACGACTGCCATAGATTTTTTCATGGCAACCGGTACCGACGGCTTAACGTGCTCTCCGAGGCACGACCAGACCAATGCAAATACTCATATTTCATTCACACAAATATTTGCACTGAGCGGGGATCGAACCCGCGCCTCCTGCGTAGCGGCCGCGTTCACTACCGCTACGCCACGGAGGCTGTCAAATTAAGTGAAATACCTATTCAATTTTAAACCTGTCGTATAATCACTGCTGCCCCTCTAACGCAGTGGCAATGCGTTTGTAGAATAGAATAGATTGATCAATGTATGGGATTGACATACGTTGACGACTTTACCATACACCAGCCAACGAATTTCCACATGTCTAGGGGGTTGAGCTCTCCGCTAAGTGATTCTAGATACTTTTTTGTTAAACACAATCAGTCTTATTACAAAAAACAGAACAAAGTCTGGTTTAGACCCGAACTACAGAGTCCAGGCTTAATTTCAAGACCATGGTTTACACCTCTCCTTATTACAAAAGCTGAATAATCCGGAGACTACTTAGTACCTGGTTTAGACCTTGGCCTAAATAACAACCACAGATAACTCCAACTATTGTTCATTCATTATGATATCATTCGGTCGCAACGTTTCGTTTCTAAAATTTCTGAAATAACTAATAAATAATATTTACTAAAAATGCTGAAAAAAATATTTAATCATAAATATTTTCATTAAATTCAATTGCATGAATAATAGTTATACTTTATTTTATAATATAATATCATTATTATGCTATTATTTAGCAATCATTGTTATAATATTGTTATCATTGTTATAAGACGTTAAATGGAACGAAACGTAGTTTGCCGGAGTTCGCGCGTTCTGTTCTAAAATTTTTCCAATTTTTATACCCACTTTTAAATTTAGTTTAGTATACATAATATACCTATTTGCAAGTTATTTTACGAGTTGGAACGAGAAAAGAGAAAGAGAGCCGAAAATTGGACTTCCAAAAAAAAAGTACCTATGCCAAAATATGACGTATGTCAAGTCTGATGTATTATTATTGTGACATTACTTAGACCAACGTTAAACTAGGGGGCACGCAGGTTTATCTTTAGACCAGAGATAGTCCTAGGTTTAGTACTAAAACGCTTTTTGTAATAACATTTTCTTTAGACCATGGTCCAAAGACGATTTAGACCTGGGTTTAGAGTTAGTCCGTGTTTTGTAATAAGGCTGAATAGGTTTCAATTGTTTTTTAAAGCTTCAATAATGATAAACGTTATCGAAATTTTTGGAAATATATTTTTCATTCATTCAGCAAAATTAACATCCACGGACGGACATTCGTGAAATTTAAAAGTTCTACAGCCACGTCACATGCGTCGTTTCATCGGCATCATCAGCTTGTAAACATACAAAAAACTTTTGCCCCAAATTTTTTTCCACGAAGGGAGAACTTAAATGCTTAGCCAAAGAGGTCTGGCCCAGAACCAAATTAACTTTGACACCATAATATCTGTAGTTGGCACCATATTTACTTAAAAATGTAATTAACTGCTTTTCAAATCTGCCAGCACTACTGTAGGGGAGTGCCAAGCTGGTATATAGTCTACTTACAGCATTTATGGGACAGTTCCAAGTATTAATCAGCTTGAAATAATGTAAGGGTATCGGGACATGCCATTCTTCTTCTTTATCCTAGCGTTAATCCCAGTCGCATCCGAAGCTTTCACCTCGAAGTCTGGGGTCCACTTTACCAGTCTAACTGCGGATTTTGTTGGACTTCGATATTTTACGTGAAGCGACTACCATCTGACCGCCACAACCCAATAGCGATATTTGGCGACATCGAAGCTAGACCAGTTGTTGGAATTTTTTACCCTTTTTACCGGGACATGTCGTTGAGCGTACTTATTCGGCAAGCACTAATTCAAAACGCAACATTTACATCTCATAATACTGTATGGAATGACTTAGGAGTGATTATAAATTGGTGCGATAAATAGAATGCCTATAATTGCTTTTATAAGTCGAATATTTGGTTAAGTATTTGATATCTGCGCTTTAGATCAAGCACGGTATTAAAAGAGCCAATACTTAATGGGATTAAATCACTTACAATGGGTTATGGGAACGTGCTTTTAGTGTTATCGGTTCGTAATTACACAATCACGAAAGGGATTGACTTTGGGCTGCCGTTCCCGTTTGGGTAATTGTATTAAGCACTAAGAGCGTACTTGTTCGCCAGCCTTAATGAGCCAATGGCAGTATCCAGCTGATGAGTCCAGTCCAAAGTTTGGCGACTTTGAAAGCCACCTCAGTCGCCTTGTTTAGGTCCTCAATTGTGCAGGTGTTGGGGCGCACCGCGCAGCGGGCAAGATTGGAGGTAGTCCATTGTTTGCTGAGGTGCACCAAAGTTACAGCCTTTAACCTCTGCATCCAAGTAACCCCTTCATCGTTGCGACTGGAAACAGTACGCACAGTCAGGTATGAAAGGAACTTCATCCCCGCTACCTTGTCTACCGCTAGTTCTTGTGTTTTAGACCAAACGCGATTGGTGCTCAAATAATTGCGGTGGCTGCAAAATTTACGCGTTGCAATGAATTCATTACAAAACCGTTATATTTTATTGCAGTCATCCTGTGTTTCATAATTATATGTATTTAATTAAAAGTTTATAAATTTATACACGTACGTTTTACAGGAACAAATCTTGAATATGACAGATTTATGGACGAAGAAGATTTAATAAATAACTGAAATACTGCAAATCGTAATTTTTTATTGCATCTTATAAGTCATTAAAGGATACGTGAACGATATAGATTGGCGTAGTTTAACGAAGTCATATTGTGTAAACCTTTACTCAAGACCGATTCATAGTGCAATTTTTGGTGCTGCACTGCAACTTGTTAGCGTTATTCGATTGTGGTACCTATAGTATTCTAGGTACATGTACTACGTTCATTTACATAAATATTTTTAAGGACTGAATATAAAAGAATTAGCAGATTATGTCTGCAACAATATTCGTTATAATAAACATTTTGTCTAGTAACATCTATAATATAAAAAATAATCCCTAAATGTGTTGCTAAGCGCAAATCTCGAGAACGGCTGAACCGATTTCGCTAATTCTTTTTTTAGAATATTCCCTGAAGTACGAGGATGGTTCTTACGGCGAGAAAAATTTAAAAAAAAGGCGGTACGGTATGTACGGTAGAGTATTTAATATTATTTCATCTCACAGTAATCGCGTCCGCTTGCTAATTGCACCACACACGGTCGTTTGCAACAGTAAAATAATTCCCAGTCCGGAATATATTGCTCAACTATGACATAAATACGCACATTTGTTTGTGTTCATACAAATACACTTATTTACCAGTTGTTTGGGTTATAACTTTGTTTTATAGAGCTGTATTGGATTGCATTGACTCTTATTATTCACTGTTTTACTGCTTTAATTTGCATTGATAATTTTTATGGGTTAAAATTGGTACCTATACATAATGTATGAAATTTGATACTGACCATCAATATCATACGAGTACCTATCTATCCCGGTTGTATCCGAGTTTCGCACATTGGAACCAGCAGGAACATGCTTTAAGAACGTTTCGAGCGATTATACGGACTCTACAGCTGAAATTCTTCGTTCGAAAAGTTCTTACAGCATGTGCTTGCAGGACTACTGGGGCCCGCTTTCCTTCTCCTTGTTTTAGGTCATCTTGGCTTTTACGACTGCGATTGTCATCTGCAAATCTTCTAGAAGAAAGTTAACGCCAAAGCTTCACTCAGCACATATGCCCTAACATTTTGTCATTCATCGTCAGCAATGCAATGAGCAGTTTTCCAGTAGGTATAATAATCAGTTGGTTTTTAATGCATCAAGAGATGGCGCTAGCATAACTTTTGGTAATTTTAATGTAATCTGTGGTTTGTTGTTGTTCTTTTCGCGTCGGTCTGTAATTTAAAATAATAATATTATAATTTAAAATAATTTCATCAGAAAACATGTCAAAACATCTATGTAAAGTAAATCAATACAAAACCGAAGATCATTTTTTCCATAAATTAGTTACCAAAAGTGCCGGCTGCGCCATCTAGCTTGTCTTTAGGAACCCTATATATACCTACTGGAAAACTGCTCATTCTGTAAGCGCACAACGACGAGCACAAAGTTGCGACAACCTTGATAGAGGTTCTCATTGGTCAGACTGGGTGACGTCACTGGAGATCGACCAATGACAATCAATAACCAGGCTGTCGCAACGTTGTGCTCGTCGTTGTGCGCTTACAGAATTGCATTGCTGTGGTTTTTCTAAGCGACTACAGCGTGTGGAGTTCTTCAAGAAGGGTTTTATAAGGTTCTTGCGGGGTCGACAGCGCGAGTGTAACTGGTGTTGCATACGTCCATAGGCCACGGTAACCACTTTCCATCAGGTGGGCCGTGTGCTTTTTTGCCACCTAAGTGGTATAAAAAGAACAACAGTTATTTTTTTCATCCTTTTATGCAGTGTGGTATGTATGGATTTTTAGTCTGAATGAAATGAGATATTACATTATATTATATTATTGCAGTCTAATATTTGACTTCGGAGGCAAACTAAAAGATAGATTTTATAAATTACTATCTCTTGAACAAATTATATGCCTAACCGCTAATTACTTTCGCGGTAGTTCTCCAATTTGTTCCATCGGGATAAACCGAATGAAGGCAGAACTTCGGACTAGTTTCCACAGCTTCACATTTTGAAGCTGAACTGAACGTAATTAATTGAGTTGCCTTCAACTATCTTTCAATGGGAGTTACCACGATATCTATCACAAGTATCTACAAGTATCTATCTATGTATAGTTGTACCGATCGGTAAGTAAAGCTAGTTTGGACTCCGTAGGTCCCTTAAACCCGCTCTTTTTCTGTATAGACAGTATCACTTCACCTGGCCTGATGGTAAGCTGAAGATAAAGTCTCAGGATAGAGGGTCACCATTAGGGACCCGGAATAGTAGGAAGAAGGGAACACGTGTGCTGGTAATTTCTGAACTTTATAGTGCGGCAAAGAAAAGTCGTAACCTAGCCTTTCTTTAGAATGTTCTCGATTTGATCAAAGTAGAATGAGTTCGAAACTCATTCTTAAATGAATTAGATAAAGTTTCGCTTTTAAATCAACCAAATCCTTTAGTCGCATTATGTCCAATTCGCAAAATGTCAGGGGCATTTTCCAGTTTCGCAAATTCGCAAATTTTCCAATTTTCACAACGTCCAATTCGCAAATTTATATATGTAATCTTGTACAAACGCGTATTATAATACTTACCTATGCACCACTTATGACTTAATGTAACGGCAGACTAATTATGTCGAAATACATAGTTATCGCCATTAAACATAATTACGATGCGATGGAGCATCGTAATTATGTTTAATTTCTTCCTAATCACAGGCTCGGCAAATTAAAAAGTTAAAATAGTTGAGATTGTAATAGATACGCTTACTTATCGATCGTGAGGCGGTCGTCGGACAGACGTCTGTATGTAATGGTGGGTTAATGAATGCGAGCCCGCTACTTACATAATTAGATGCCACCCATCCACAATCAAAACTGTTCCAATGTGTGAAGTTAGTGGTTGAGGCACACTGACTTGTAACAAGTTATGTTGTCACTACATATATAAAACAAAGTCGCTGTCGGTGTCTGTCCGTCCCTATGTACCTATGCTGAAATCTTCAAAACTACGCAACGGATTTTGAAGCGGTTTTTTTAATAGATAGACTGATTCAAGAGGAAGGTTTATATGTATAATACATGCATAATATTGTAGAGGAAACACTGATACATTTAGAGATATGCAGCGGGAACGGGATCAGAAAATATAAATAAAGTAGATATATGTTTGGTGTCACAAAGAAAACGTGTAAAGAGCTTGTTCGCAAACTACGATCATGTTTCGTTCTTTCTAACTTCAAGAAAAAAAAAATGTTTTTTTTTTTTCGCTTTAACACGGACAATAGAAAATTTAAATTTTTTCCTTAATTTCACGCGTAGGTAGTGGTCGTCCCTCATAAGTACAATCTCCAGATTAGTACAAAATATCTTTGAATGAAGCTTTGTAGATCAGTTTATTCAGTCAGCCAAACTGTATTTCGAACAATGAGATTTTAGTAACAATATAAATCAATGATTTCGAACAATGCTTTCAAACCCTGAATTATTGAGAGCACCTATGCAACGCAGTGTGCATATACCTTTACAATCACAGCTCGGTACAGTCGGTACGAGAGTCATGCATTTTTATTTCTGGGTCAAGTGACGACACGTGTTTTTAAGTGCACTACTTTTTTTATAACGTTCATAAAAACTATACCATATAGTCCATATTCAATGTATTTTGACTAACAAAATGTATTTGTGAATAGGGTCAAACAATATCGGATTTAGATAGTTTATGTTCCGATCTATATTGGACTTAAAAATATTCTTGTAAAGTCTCGGAAGTTCACCCCAGCTATTATTGTGGCACAGTATAAGAAACTGATGATGACTATAAGAATAAACATGACGAGGAACCGAAAATCATAATTATTGGCGCAATGTAGGTGTACTCTACCTGCCTACCTCTACTTACCTGCCTGGAATTTACAGGCGTGAATATATTGTATGTATATTCGTTATAATTCACAGCGGGATTGCCTTGTTTTCTGCTAAAAAATATACCATGGCTATGCTGTATACACATAAGAAGAAATAGATTTGCTCATGCACTGCACATACTGAATAACACTTCGTACATGAAATTTTCGGTACCAAATAGATTTGATATTATACACATTAAACATAGTATAACATGTTTTTATTGATTTACTTGTTTACGTCTCCAAAGCAATGAATGCCGTCGGGAGCGTACTTATTGGGAAGGCGTAGAACAAGTAATCAATAAGTTGCGATTTGGAACCTCAATTAATATAGGACTAATACGAATGGTGAGTTATGGAGGTTCGGTTTTACATGAGACTGAATCTCCGTGCTTTGGTCTGTAGGCTTAATATTATGAATTATATGATTTTCAAATTCAAATCGATAACCGAATGTACAGTTAGCAACAAAAGTTGATTAACACATTTTTTACATTGGATAATATGTATCTATCAATATTCATGCCCAACGCCAACAGCGGGCAGCAGAGCAAATGTAACATGGACTGGAAAGTCCATGTTACATTTGCTCTCCTGCTCGCTAGGTATGCCCCTTCACCTGTACTACCGACGACCTTTGTAGAGCAACTGAGGGCGCTGTTGCTGTGGCCGAGTTTGGGCCGACAAACTTTAGAGAACCACCAGTCATACGATACCAGATCCAGCCATTGACTCGAAGAAGAAGAATAATTCATGTATAAGTAGTTTTATTATCCCCAGAGCAGGTACAGAGTGAGAGTTTTAGGAGTCACAGAGATCAAAAAATTAGGCAATTGGCTGACAAGGGTGAGGGCCTCAAACTATAGTCAAAGTTACGCGCGCAATGTCGAGCGGCCCTTACAGCAGTAACTTTTGTTTCAACATGAAATAAACCTCAAAACCTATGAATGACAACAGATAAAACACATGATGATGTCAATTGTAATTTTAACTTACCCAGGGGAGTGGCTAGAGAGGCCACACTCGTAGCGGCTGACCCAGGAGATCACCGGACTGTGCCTGGCGGGCACGGGTGCTTCGGGGATTTTCTGCACCGGGGGTCTTAGAAAAAAAAAGAAGGGAAGTACCTTGCCCACATTATGTTCAGGTTTTGCGCCGCCACTGCTCAAACTTCACCACTTTTACCAATAAGCTGGTAAGTGATGTTATATTCTGCACCAGAACTAGAAACATGTTGTCAAAACATTACAAACCTTGCACAAGACATTACACTGCTGCAAACACATCGAAGCTATAAACTGACTTTTTGTAAACAAACAATTACATCGGATACATGACATTGAAATACCTACGTCACTACCGGTTGCGTCATCGACGTTCCCATGCAAAGGCAACAAGCTATTCGTCCAAATGTGTCAGATTCACGGAGTATAGGAAAATAGGTCAAAAATACAATTTGAAACATATCACATATTGCTCTTAGATTTGAAATTTAAATACCGGTAGGAAAGTTATAGCGGATACGATTAAAGTGCTGATCAATGAGATAGAATTATGTTATCCCAATACCATTGTGATGTCAAAAGAGCACATCACCATTAAGTATTTGCTGAAGCCACTATACATCGACCTAACTATCTAGTTTGTATCAAGCCGAATTTTCCGAGTTTCCGAATCAAATCCAAGTCCATAAACAGTGTTCCAAAATGCAAACAGCTACCTTATATAGAGGAAGATACCAATGGAACAAAAGAAAATAACATCAATCGTAATTAGCACAAAAACAATCATCAGATCCCCTATAAGTTTTTCTACAGGCGTCAAACTATTAGCCACCTATATATCGTTTACATTTACATATCATGAATGATCTCCGAAACATCACACGTGGTAATAAAGTCATCAAATGAGATGCGCTGTTATGATTCAGTTGATATTTTAGCGAATGCAGCCATTAAGATGAGAATTAAGTAAAACTGTCCGCGATTTGATGAATGTCGTAAAAGTAAACCAAATGGTTACTGGGCCCATACCATGAACTCTTAAAACAGGTCAATAATTGAACTGCTGTCATTTCACCAACTGCAAATGTCAATTTGTAATCCTGTATATTTATATGACATTAAGTTTTCCTTCAAAAGGTTCTCAATTTGTCTGTATGTATAATACTAGCTGTTACCCGCGGCTCCGCCCGCGTCGAATTCGGATTCCGGTCCAACTTTAATGTATGGAAATCTGCCCGATTTATTGACATTTATGCTCACTGCTCCGCTCCCTTTAGTAGTAGCGTGATGTTATATAGCCTATGTTACTGCCAGATAGTGTAGCTTTCTATAGGTGAAAGAATTATTGAAATCGGTACAGTAGTTCCGGAGCCTATTCATTACAAACATACAAAAATAGGTACAAATCTTTCCTCTTTATAATATTAGTGTAGATAATTATATATTTTTTTTGTCCATTATTAATATAGCGTGATGCTGAAAATATGCTACACTCCGCAAAAATACACACTATGTTGTAACTTATTCAAGTCAATTTTGGTTGAGTGTAATTTATTTTTTCAGAAACTTGCTCCATATTTAAAGAGTTAAGAAGATATTACACTTTTCACGACTTTGGAAGCACGTAATCTCACCAGTTATTGACTTGAGAAGTGATTTTAACTTCATTATTATTTTTTTAAAACCTCTAACGACTCTTTAGATTTTGTACAATAAGTAGGCTTAAATAAAATTCAGAATGGTATGAACAAGGTAGGTACTTTGTTTCATGCCATTCCGAGTTCTATTTTTCTTACACAGTTTTATAAGGAAATTTACAGTATATTATTGCAAAGTTACAACTTTTTTATACCAATTAGGTGGCAGACAGCACCACTGCCCTTCTGATGGAAAGAGGTTACCGTGGCCTATGGACGTGGCCAACACCAGGCCCTCGATTGCAAGAAATTTCCATTTGATTTTAGCCTTTGAAGTAATGCATTTAAAGTTTAAACTTGAATGACTTTTTGTAGAGCGAATGAGAGAGTGTAATGAAACTTTTTTCATTTAATTTTGGACTTTAAGTTTTTAGCAATAAAGTTTAAAATTTAATGCCATTTTTTGCAGTCTCTGTGTTATGACAATGGCTTAGAGTATACATTGCTAATTAATAATATAATTAAGGACAATGGTTTTGCTTGAGTAGAATCGACGCCCAGAAGAGTCACACTCGTGCTGCCGACCCTGTAAAGTGGTCGCACTATTTTTTTTTCCTTGGTTGATTTAACATACCTAGTTAAAATGTTAAAATACATTCGAAAAATATTTTATAGCGCTCTCTTATATTTAGAAGAATATTATTAGAAGAATCTAGGAGATAGAAGATTCTATAGTGCTTCTTACTTCTATACTGCCTTATACAGAGCCAATAGCCTTCTGCAAGTGAGTTACGGACTGATGGACAAGACGTTATTATGAGGGTTTTGTTTTTACTGCGAAACAATCCATCTCCTCAAATCTATCCTGCGGCAGGTGAACGGGCACAACTAGCCATCACTACGATAGTGTGCTAATAGGTATTGCTGTTTTTCTATATAAGAACTAGCCTTCCGCCCGCGGCTCCGCCCGCGTGCATCTCGCTCGGTTAACGCGACCTTTGCTCATATCTTCGGTTCTACTCAACAGATTGCGATAAAACCAACGTAAGATTTTAAGTCTGAGCAAGCCCTTTCTAACAAAAAAACCGCATCTAAATCCGTCCAGTAGTTTTTGCGTCCATCGCGGACAAACAGACAAACAGACAGGAAATTCAAAAAAAAAATTTTCGTGTTCAGTATCCTTAACATAACATAACCCAAGTATTTTTTTTTAAATATCTCCAATGTACAGACACGACCACTTTACAATTATATAATAGTATAGATAGATATACACCGAACTGTATAATCAAATGTCACATCTTTTCCACTAAGTATCATATAAAAGACATTAAGTACATAGATGTATGCCTTTATCCACAAGGACGAAGGCAGATATCCGTATTCATACTTCCGTATCTACTAATATTATAAATGCAAAAGTAACTCTGTCTATCTGTCTCTGTCTGTCTGTCTGTTACGCTTTCACGCCTAAACCACTGACCCGATTTCGATGAAATTTGGTATAAGGGCAGATTAAACCTCGAGAAAGGACATAGGCTATGTTTGGTCGCGATAACCGATATCCACGCGGGCGGAGCCGCGGGCAAAAGCTAGTGTATAATCATTGATATGAATCTACATTTTACTAATTTACGTCCGACAGTAAACAATGAAAACAATACAGCCCATGACAAAACGCCCGTTTGACGGCAATAGGCTCATCTGTATTACGTGCGTATATCCCCGAGGTTGAAGGCGAGTATATTACTTGATTTAATCTATATTTTTCTAAATACATACGATTAATGGTGTATGAATTTCAGTCAAGCACCTTTTCATGAATTGTTTATTAATAGAGTCGCCTTTAGTCGTTGTCGTTACCGTGTAGGTTAATACACAATTACTTTATTTCCTTTATCATGGTACTAAATCAATCGACATGTTGTAATACAGAATCCAGTGAATAAGATCCACTGCTGAGAGTAAGCCGTATATAACTGCGTAGTTGGACCACGTGGGCGTGGGGAATCTGATGTGTCCCTTAATCCTTCCCGCGGTTGTTCCCATAAAGTATAACGCGAACTTGTTATGCCAACCTACTTATATGGGCAGATAAGACGCAGTTTTCACCGCGAAGGGGGAAGACCCCTTCGTCTGCACGTGTTGTTGAGTCAAAAGACGATGGTGAAGAAAAAATAGATGACGTAATTGGATGAAACGATTTACGCAGTTAAGTATTGGGAATGTGTAATGAAGAGGAAATAAAAAATCTGGAACAACTTTTTTATTGAAATTGCTGAAACAAGTTTTATGTAGCTTATGAATACTATCTGTGTGGTGACGAAGAAAGAATACAAGTATCATCACCCCATCGCATCCGAAGGGTGTCCTAAGAGGCGACTAACAGAAAAATACACAGATTTCACTGTGGGAGAAGGAAAACTCGAAATAAAACCCTATACCCGTCTGGTCAACGTGGAAATAGTAGGCCAAAGCCTTACAACATTGGGAGTGGCCTATGTAGCAGTGAGCAGTGATAGGCTAATTGATGAATACAGTTCAAGTCCATAACAGTTTCCACAATAAAAAATATGTAATACGTTAATATGTTCTCGAATTTATCAAAGAATAGGCTGTCTTTGAGCCTCCATTATTATTTACTGATAAAACGTAATAATTATACCTATTATTGTTTCTTTACCTGATGTAATACTGTAAGTATGTAACAATGACGTAGATTTGGATATCATCATCCTCTTGTAGACGCATTATCCTGATTGCATCCGTGGCCAAGATGACCTCGGAGCTCAGGGTCCGCCTTCCGGATCTTCCTCCTCCACTTCGCACGATCTTGGGCGTCCATAGTAGTGCGACCAATAGCACGCATGTCACCCTCCACGACGTCAAGCCAGGACTTCTTGGGCCTACCCCTTTTCCCTGGACCCGGCGGGGGCGCCATTGCCAGGCATTTGTTTCCCACGTAGCCTGGCGGTTGCCGCAAGACGGGCCGCACCAGCGAAGGCGGCTCTCTTGCATTTTATCTGCGATGTCACAGACATGAAGGCTGCCGCGGATGCGAGAGTTCCTCACGCGATCTTTACGTTTGATTTGGATAATCGCGCTCTAATTACAATTTTTTTAACTCGCTTTAATAGATATTATTTGACCACCTACCTCATGATGATCTAGTAATTGAACCTGCCAGTTTGACTTCAGATATTTATTTACGATCGCAAATTTATATCCGTCATAATCCTCACAAACTCTCATCTATCACTTTTATAATACCTACCTACGTAAGTACGACTAAGAAAATGATTTTCCTAGAATATTTCTGGCAGTAGTAACATCTTTCTTACTAAGCTAAATTGTTCGTAAAATATTATATACATTTAATAATAAACGGACAAGCAAAGGCTCTACACTTTAATTATAAAATATTCTCCGTACAAAATGTAAAGGTTAATTGAGAGACTTCTATTATATTTCTTCTTTGTGATACAGTTACTTCGAAAACTGTCTTCTCATTCAATTTTTTCTAATTTAGTTCTATATTAAGTTTTAATTTAAGGGAATCGTAGATCGTAGTAAGTGGGATTCAGACGTGTGGAAGCAAATTCCTGTGCTCCAATTCTACAAAAGTTAGGCATTGTATACGACTATAATAATCCGAGAGCTGGTACGATTTTTTGAGTAGGTACCTTCTTGAGGCAAGCTGAAAACTTGTCACACAATTCTCCTGTTATAGTCCAAAATATCTTAGTTGACATACTTAGTACTCGATGCCATTCAAATCAATTAAGTTTAATTTAATTTTAATCTAATTCTTGTTTAATTTAATCTAATAATTTAATTTATCTAATGAATAATGTATAATTGAAATTGAATCTGATTTATAGACATGTGTGTTCTTGTATTCGTGTGTATGTGTAATAATAATAATGTATATAATAATATGTATGAATCTATGTATGGAACTTGATTATATTGTAATAGTCTTGACTGAGTCTCTGTTACTTGAAATAAATGAATTTGAATTTGAATATCGTACCAGCTCTCGGACTATACGGACTGACACACCGCGCGTCGATTGCTTACCACAATGCGTGTCGGCACAGAATAGACAATATTACTGACATAGTGTCAGTTTATTTCAAAGCTGTTCCGCCACCGACTTGTCAGCGCTTCAGTGGATCTACTCTAGCTAAAATAGCACATAAAGAGTTAACTACTAAGCAGAATCTGTTGCACTTAACCCCACACTAATGCGCTTACGTGACTTATAGTGTGGTGTGACAAAGTGTTTATTGTTCTGTAAACTAGTGTTTAGTGCCAACAAATCCAAAACGCGTTACACGTGAACACTAACCGTAGCTCACAGTGCGTCTGCGCTACTAAAGGTGCTGACAGACGAATGTAAGTTCATAAAAAAGAACAGCCGTCCTAGAGGGTTTCGAAGTGGCATTTCGTTGACGAAAGAATGATGAAAGAAGGATTTTATTTTTTAGCCGTTTATGACAGTTCTGTTGCCGCCGCGGTAGCCTAGTGGTATGGGTAATGGACTGCTGAGACGAGGTCTCGGGTTCGATCCCAGGTTTTACCATGGCACACACCGATGACTTTTCGATGCTTTTCGAAGTTATGTGTGTATTTATCGCAGGTTTACAAGTGCCCGGTTAATGGCAATAGGCTCGCCACCTATTACATTGGGACCTAAAACATAAACACCTCTGCCTACCCCTTCGGGGATATAGGCGTGAGTTTATATTATGTTATGACAGTTGTCAACGTATGTCAAATACGTGTCATAAATGGTAAATCCCATGCATTCATTATTCTATTCTACAAAACTCGGCCAAAAACTACCACTTGTATAGAGGGGCAGGTTACCCACTACATACAAAGCTATCTCTTCATGTCGAATTTAACTAAAATGCATCGTAAAGAGTACACAACACAGTACACTCACAAATTATCTCATTTAAAAAGTTACTGTACGACTGTGATTACACGCGTTACTTTTACGGTTGGCTATAGCGAATAAGGCCTGGTGCCAACATCGCTTCAGTCCCGGAAACTAAACCATGTAACATTTTATGTGGGTTAATGGTCACCTGGAAGTGGTCCGAGACGGTGTCGGAGTGCGGACTGGTTGTCACATATCCGCACTTTACTGACAGGGGACTGACAGACCGTTGACGAATGAACAGCTGTGTTACCTTGAGATTTGTAAAACAAAGCGACCGTGTTGCTTTGATCTGTTTTCTAGAGCTTTTTGTGCAGCTAGTAAGTAGCGGCCATAAAACTGAAAACCACAAGTTTACCTGTTAGTGACAATCATACAACTTGCTTAGAGATTTAGGAGTCGGCCTTACGATTGAGAGGTCCCGAGTTCGAATCCTGAATTACACCAGCGACGTGAACCTACTCCTTCTAACACAAGCAGTTTATTTTAGCTGAAGAGGTTACCGAGAATTACCGAGAATTTCTCGGAGAAGTTCTCGGTAAACTCTTTATCTCTCTATTTCAGTTACAAGTATTTAAGTGTTTTCAAAGAGTACTAGTAATCTTGGTTACACGTACATACACCTATTCTTTAAAAATACACTTGACTACTTGTTCACACCGTTGCCTAGTTATTAATTTTATTTTTGATCTAATCGTTTGCTAAGTAAGAAGGTATGCCTAATCATTCATTTATATAAATTGGGTTATTAATATTTCAACGTCTATTCAGAATTCTAAACGGTTTGGGATGATTGAAAATTGAATTTTTAATGAAAGAAATTTACATAATCTGCAACAATCAACCTACGGGATTGTATTTTATCTTTTGTTATCGTGGAAATTCAGGGGTGTTGATTCAGATAGTATCCTACTAATATCATAAATGTGAAACTTTATGAAGATGTTTGGACGTATGTGTTATGCATGCGACTCCGCTATGTGGACTTCTGATCAGGTTCCCGTAACCTAAAGGAACCATTTCCAGGGTTTTCAGGGTTTTGCACATTCAGTGACGTAGACTATCGGGGAAGTGGACGTCCAGCGAATGGGCTTTCAGGGAAATGGACATTCAGGTAAGTGGACATTCAGTGAAGTGGACGTTCGGGGAATGGGACTTTCAGGGAAGAGACCTAATGAACCGACTGGACATTCCGGTAAAAGGACCTAACGTTCCGGAAGGTTAAAAAGCAACCTATGAGTTATTTCAGCCTGATCCGTTCAGCTGTTTGAGTGTGATTAAGTAACAAACATCTTCACAAACTTTCGCATCTATATACATTATTCTATTTTGACCAAGTACAAGAATATGTAACATTAATAGAAGATTCAAAATGTGGTAAGATAATAAATAATTTCTTGACATGATACCCACGGCTAAATTCTATCATCGTAAGTACCAACCTCTCGCCACAGACAAGGACTCCATCCTCACACGTTGAGACTGGAAACAGTACGCAGAGTCAGATATGAAGGGAACTTCATCCCCCGCACGTTTAAACTGTGGAATAAACTCCCTAAGGGCCCTCGCGCACTAGGCAGCCTGGCTGCGCAGCCAGGCTGCGGCAGCCAGAATATACCCGGGTATTCGTGGTTGCCTAGTGCGCGGGCTTCTATACAACGTCATATGTTTTACTGGCTGCCGCAGCCTGGGCTGCGCAGCCAGGCTGCCTAGTGCGCGGGGGCCCTAACGTGGTTTCTCCAAGCGACTACAGCATGGGGTACTTCAAGAAGGGCATTAGAAGGTTCTCGAGGTCGGCAGCACGAATATAACGCCCCTAGTGTTGCATACGTCCATAGGCCACGGTAACCACTTTCCATAAGGCGAGCCTAAGTGGTATAAAAAGGCCTTTTAGAATTACCCAAATGTCTTGCTTTAGCCACGGAATAGATAATACTTCAGCGACTCATTTAGTGTTATCGAAAGCTGAATCGGTGTAACTTTGGTGTCAAGGATTGGATTGGATTACCGCTCGAATTCTTTGCTATACTCGTAATACCTAACAAATTCGAATAAGGGTTATGTACGCAATTTGGACGTAAACCTTTTTATATAGGTATATGGGGCGGTATTATTACGAGTATACCTAGGTATATATCTCTGTGAGTGATAAATTGATAAAAAGCTCGGAATAATAATTACTTTTGCTTTTGCGTATAATCTTGGTGAGAAATTTGCTTTGAAATGTGTAAAAGGGTGTTCCATCACTTTGAAACTTATACTTTTCTCCCTCCGGTATAGGCAGAGACTGTATGTTCTTGCACACTTCTTGCACATTTTCATTAACTCAGCCCACCACATACCTATACATTTTTGATTATTCATATCCATACTAATATTATAAATGCGAAAGTAACTCTGTCTGTCTGTTACGCTTTCACGCCTAAACTACTGAACCGATTTTGATGAAATTTGGTATAGGGGTAGTTTAGACCTAGAGAAAGGACATAGGCTATGTTTGGTCGCGATAACCGACATCCACGCGGGCGGAGCCGCGGGCAAAGGCTAGTCCAAAATATGTTTATTAAGATAGGAAAAAGTGAATCTACTAAGGTGGGACTCGAACCTGCGACCAGTTCCTTACAGGGAGGAATACTCTGACCACTAAGCTATCGGGTCACCCTCTGATCGATTTTCTTAATCTTCTCGATTATCTAAATCGATTTGAATAGTTAATCTACTAATTGCTTTAAAATTTCATGCAATTAAAAATACAGATGTTGTTAATTCCATGATTTTTTTTTCGGCAGTAATGGCCCTACGTTCTAGTAAACTAAAAATAAAGTAATATTAACTGCTTTGTTCTTTTCTCTTGTTGCTGTCAAGACGGTGTGGTTTTTCAAGTCGTTTGATGATTCTAAAAATAGGGAGACATGTCTGTTACCTACTGCTTTTGTGCCAAAACGTGACGATTAAGAGCTAGGAGTAGTATTCAGCATCCTGAAGTTTGTTTTGCCAAATTACTATATGACTTACTAGATACTAATAAGTAATACAATAATTATGTTTTCAGGGCATTTTACCGCTCGATCAACTAATATATTTCAAAAAGAACAGGCTGCCATCGCAGTTGCTATCAACTCTATATATTAGATAGTATAGGTATAGATAGATAGTATAGGTATAGATAGATAGTTAAATATGACTACATCAATCTCCTACTCAGGATATTCAATTCAATCATAAGATCATATTTTAAGTGAACCTCTTTCGATTGATTATTATAAAAGACTAGCTTTATCCGCGGCCCCGGTCCTTTCTCAAGGTCTATACCAAATTTCATCAAAATCGGTTCAGCGGTTTAGGCGTGAAAGCGTATCAGACAGACAGACAGAGAGGCAGACAGAGTTACTTACGCATTTATAATATTAGTATGGATATCGTATACATACACAAAAATATCTAGGTACCTACTTTTTATGACCACATAAAAAAGCTAGATATTAAACACTATCGATAATTTTTTCTGAGTGACACATACCTCGCCAAATTTTTTCGATCCTCGAAATTTCTCATACGAAAAATGATGGATGTTGTTTCAAAAGTTTTAAGATAATATACGATATTTATTACTGACTACTCAGCTCCCATACGTCAGAGCGCGATGATTTATCTCCAGTAAAGCTCTTACGATATCGAGTATCGCACACTAAACCGTGTATTTAGAAGTCCGTGGTTTGAAATAGATTTATAATAGAAAATAATTTACGAGCAATATTTTATTGTGTTTTAAATCAAAGACTAGAATGAATTTATATAGATATGTCTTTACGATCAAAGTTATGATCAATATACGATAACGTTTAAGACGTGAATTATACAGAATATGCCAAATGGTATTTGCTTTCGCGTTGCGTGGATAAACTTACGAATTTTCTTGGAATATGCCTACATTTGCCTTTTCTATCTTTTTCTTCCTCCTAGCGTTAATTCCCAGTCGCATCCGAAGCTTTTTGCAGCTCGGAGTCTGGGGTCCGCTTCACCAGTGTTAACTACAGATTTGGCTAGACCTCGATATTTTCCGTGAAGCGATTGCCATCTGACCTCCACAACCCAATGATAACATTAGGTACCTATATCGAAGCTTTGCAGCTAGACCTTTGTTTTTGGAATTTTTAGGGCTCCAACTACCCGTAACGACTGCCACAGATGTATTTATAGTAACCGGGACCGACGGTTTAACGTGCTCTCCGAGGCACGACCAGACCAATGCAAATGCCCAAATTTCATGAACACAAATATTTGCACTGAACGGGGATTGAACCCGTGCCTCCTGCGTAGCGGCCGCGTTCACTACCGCTACGCCACGGAGGCTGTCTAATCTTGCCTTTTCTATCTAACTGACTCTAACTCTCTCCCGACCGTGTTCGGCCACAGCGACTGGCTTCTGTTTCTGCTTCTTAGGTAACTGACGTAGCTTATCTTTGAAGCGCATACATGTACGACTACACACTACTACACTACACAAGGCATAATCAAAGTAAAATCCACGCCCGTTTTACGCCTTACGCCTTACGTGGACGGGATATTGTTTTGATTTTGCGTTGCCTTGCCTAATGCTTTCCCTGTATAATTCACGCCTCATGGGACCGCCTTGCGTTCCTTCTACTGGCTCCCATTTGAACGGATAACCTTCACCATCACACGTATCAATCAACCAATAGATTAGCCCATCGAAGTCCAATACTAGACATACCTTTTTTTTTATCGTGCGAAAAATCCCCACGGATACCTCCCCGGAGCCGGAGGAGGTTATTTCGGACTCGAACCGACTAAAACGCACGAAGTCTGTGGGCCGTTGGTTGCCGGAGGTGAGATGGTCGCAGCCATATCCCTCGCACTCCGGCCGACCCAGGGCCATATCTCTCGACCTGGCCCTCATCCGGTGTGGGGACTACAGAGTCCGCAACTCGCCCCCGGCTATGGGGAGACACGCTATGCGTGCCGCCGCCGCGGCCTGCTTCTGCTAGGGTGACAGGCGGCTCCACCCGTCACCCCCAGGCCCGCATACTAGACATACCTATGCCTCTCCTAATAATGGGAGGCTTTAGCCTTGTGTTTCCACGCTGACCAGACGGGTTGGTATAGGGTTTTATTTCGAGTTTTCCGTCTTGTATGCACTAGTTTGCCACTATAGAAGTACTTTAAAAAATGTCATGACCACACATTAATTACGCTAAGTTAAATCACACGTTCAAATAATGGAATAAATAACATCAATCTTCGTATGGGTAAATTCATAAATTCTACCTCATTCTGTATACCCACAGGAAAATTAAATCCCGAACTGAAAGCCTTCGGTTTATCGTTTTTATGACATCATTTCCGGCAGTGAGTAGGTACGCAACATTGTTCTGTTCGGCAAGGAATTTTATATTTTGGGTAGCTTACCGATTAGGTACCTACTTGGGGTTAGTAAATCAATTTCCGCTTATAATATCGCTTGTTCCAAATCTTTGTTGGTACGAATATTTGTAACAAACGAGTACTGTTTATATTTCTTACACTGTGTCCGGACTATGCTCCATTGGTTCAGTACTTTCTTTCTTTGTCGCCATAGATTAATATATATACTAGAGATTTGTCGCTTAATAAAGAATTTTGATACTTTATCCACATATACGATTCCTTTTCTCTATAATACCCGCCCGCCTAGACAAGTGGAAATTCGTTGACCGGCGTATTGAGAATAGAATAATGAATTTATGGCATTGACACTTATTTTGACATTTATGACGTTTATGATATGATGTGTCTATACATATTGCGACTTGTTTAAAGGGGCAGGTTATTAAGTGTCAAAAATAATCTATGAAAATAGTGATCTTTAATTTGACATATGGACCACTATTTTAGACTTTTTAGTATCTGCAATGGATAAATCTTTTACTAAGCTTTTACTCTTTACATTTTGAACTTCATTCAAAGAAATCGATGGAGTAAAAACTACAAATCACAATGTTTCAATCGAGTTATACTGGGTGGCGCAAAAGTAAAGACCCTATTTGGTTCGGCTATAACATTTTTTCTAAATTATAAAACTAGATTTAGGTTTTTTTAAATGTATATTTGTACCATTAAATTTCGTACCATTAGGATTTAAAGATGATGTCTTTTAAATGGTGACCTCCAGAGTTGATACACATTTGAGCCCTATTTATGACATTTTGCATAACTTGCCGTAACACTTCCTGCGATATGTTCGTTATTTCTTGACGAATGTTTTCTTTTAGAGCTGCGAGAGTCTGTGGCTTGTTCACATACACCCGAGATTTCAAAAAACCCCAAAGAAAGAAGTCTGGACTGGTCAGATCGGGTGATCTTGCAGGCCAAGGCAAATCGCCAAAACGAGAGATAACTCGGCCTGGAAAAGCGTCCCTCACTAAGTCCATAGTGCCGCGCGCTGTGTGTGCCGTAGCGCCGTCTTGTTGAAACCAGATGTGCTCCAGCCCCAATTCGTCCAAAAACGCACGTAACATGGTTCTGTAGCGTTCTCCAGTGACAGTTATCGCATTGCCTCCAGCGTCTTCGAAAAAATAGGGTCCGATCACTCTGTCAACATAGATGCCACTACACCATACAGTAACTTTTAGTGGGTGTAGAGGTGTTTCTTGAATAATGCGCGGATTATCAGTGCCCCAGAACCGAGTATTCTGCTTATTGACATGCCCTGAGAGATGGAAATGCGCTTCGTCACTCATAACCAATTTTGAAGGAAAATCATCCTCTTCAAGGTTGAGGTTTATGACGCGCTGGCAGTAATCTAGACGAGCTCGGTGGTCAGCAGGCAGCAGCTGATGAGTCATTTGAGTTTTATACGGGAACATCTTTAAGTCTTTCACCAAAATACGCTGCAGGGTCCGTCTGGAAATGCCCAATTGCGTGGCACGTCGCCTCGTTGATGTTTCTGGACACTCTTCCACATCTTCGCGCACAGCATCGATATTTTCAGCTGAACGGCCTGTTCTTGGTCTCCCAGACTTAGGTCTATCCAATGTTGAGCCAGTTGCTTCAAGGCGTGTGGCAAAGCGTCGAATTGTGCGACCAATCGGTGCCGGACGGTGGGGAAATCGTCGACGAAATTCACGTTGTGTTCTTATCACTGATGAATTATTCCGTAAGAACATTGACACAATTATTCCACGTTCTTGGGGAGTAAAACGGTCCATGTTTATTTTCAGTGTATTTTACATTTGTTCACTACACAATTTTCAACAACAGAATGACAGAAAATGTCATATAAAAAAAATAAAGGTATTTTCTTTAGTGCCAGTACTTTTGCGCCACCCAGTATTTCAAAAAATGCTCCACAAAATGTGAAATTTATTGAATATTTTCTGATCACGACCTGACGCAGGTACAGTTCGCAAGAAAAGTTTCTACTATCAAATTTATCAAACGATGTATGGAAAGTCAAACACGAATATTAATTCTTGCGATTAAGATGATAATTATTGTATATTCGGTTTTTTACTAGGCTACTTTCAGGCTCGCCGTCACCGGGAGCAGACATTTTCCGTTTATTTTCTAAAATTCTCTTGCCTATAAATCTTGCATTAATAATTGCAAAAAAATCAATAACGTTGTTACTCACTGGTAACAACGTTATTGATTTTTATTTCAACAGATTTTACAATAAGTTTATGCTATTTTTTTTCGCTGACTGTACCTCTATCATATTTTCTCCGTCGTCCAATCAACTAACGATCTCAAAGCGAAGCAGCGAGTTTTTACTCGAGTTCCATTTCTGTACAAGACCTTACAAAGTAGCCGGTTTCACGATATTTCAATGAAGTTTCTCCCATTCACCACTCATAACTCCAATTTCATACTTGATGGGTTTTGTACAAAAAATGCGGTGAAATTTTTATTATAACTACCGATTTATGATAGCTACCTATTTATGCTCAATCCTATCTATAACATTCATAACAATGAGGCCTTTAAATACCGATTTGGTACTCCAAAGCTACCGTCTTTGGAGTACCAAATCGGTATTATTTTGTTATTTGCTCAATAAAGTTGGTAAAAGTAATGATTTATAATAACTTTGAGTTAGTCTTGTATTCCCTGAAGTGGAAACACTTGATACTATAGATACAAGGGCAGCTTGCATGTTACCTTTTTTTATCGTGCGTAAAATCTCCACGGATATCTACCTCCCCCGCCGGAGCCGGAGGAGGAGGTTATGTCGGACTCGAACCGACTAAAACGCACGTCGTCCATGGGCCGTCGGTTGCCGGAGGTGAGATTGTCGTAGCCATATCCCTCGCACCCCGGCCGACCCAGGGCTATATCTCTCGATCTGGCCCTCTTCCGGTGACTTGCATTTTACCTGCCCATTGGTACAGTCCTCATCAAATCGATGTTGACTGGCCGGGTGCTTTGATTACTTTATTGGTCGAGATCGATCTGATGCTGACTGTACTATAACCATAGACACCACCACGATGATGATGATGATGATTTTGGACGCGATACGATGGCGTTCCGACAGTTACGTTAAAAACTAAATATAAAAAAGCCTAAAATATGTACTCTATATCTGCCTGAAATGAATGAACTAAGTTCACTGAAACTTTTGATGACGACGACCAATTCAGTGCTGGGCTGCGATCCTTTTTATCTCAATGACATCCAGGGACCAAGTAATGACGTCATACTTTCAGAACTGGCTTTACTTGTAGAGGGCAATTGCTGCCGAACCACCCACGGTCGCCATTATGCTACTCCAGTATACCTTCGAAACGTCCATTTAATCATATAACAAGCAATTACTTTTATAATTAATCCAGTTCCAACGTTAAAAAAAGTGCCAAGCTGTCCTTTCACGAAAATGGAAGCGATATTAATTGGTGATTATCCGTAATAATAAATTCTGATTTTACTAGCTATGTATACTTAGTATAGGTACCTAAATATTACAGATTGACCTATTAATTAAACTTGAACTGCTAGCCTCCGCCGAGCATTTTACCTGATTACGGCAAAGACAAAAGAGGGTTATGATTCCAATTATGTTAGGGTCGGCTTTCAGTCTAACTACGAAAAGGTCTAACTTCGATATTATCCAAGTATTAAATAACGAAATAGGGAACCTAGATAAACCAGTTGCCAAACCTTCACTATTATACATGAAAAGTAGTAAATTATCCATATTATTCTGGCAGAATAACGTCTTAAATTGTGCTATAACTGCTACAAGTTTACTGAATTTCTTTATCTAACTACTTAAAAGAGTAAATTTCAAACTCTTGAAGATACTTGAAGTACAGCAATGCCTAGTTTGAATCTAGAAAGCGCTGTGTATCCTACAGTATAATTATTACTACTAGGTATAATTTTATGCGTAGGCATCAACACTTATGCTAGGTTAGACATAGTTTAGACATAGATTAGACTATTAAATCTATCAATTCAGAGACTATATTTTATGTAGGTATACAAACGTAGAAGAACTCTCTATAATCATTCCTGCCTGTGGCAAAAACAACACCATCGAAAAAAAATCTAGATAATTTTCGTCATATTTTCTAAGTCTAAATAGAACACGAACACATCGAAAAAAGTGTCCACATATTTTGTATTCAAACAACAGCTTCCTATAATATCGGCACTGGAATTACGTTGGGTCGGTCTTTTAATAATATTTGACGTAAGGCTTTTCGCTCCGAAAGAAAAGTAGACTGATTTGCTGTCCCAGAGCCATGGTAATATCGAAAGTACGAAAATGAAAGTATCAATATGGCATTTTGTTGGAGTCAGGAAAAGTTTTGATGGCGTTTTGCCGAAAAGACGAAATGTTACGGAATGAATAACAATATGATCACGTATTACATAAGCTGTATAATACAAAACAGACAAAATTATATATGCACAAGGGCATTATTCTGAGTGACATCGAGTTTCAAACACAGTGGTAACGTTAGAAGACCGTGGATTACAATTAGTTAACACAGAAGAGACAGAAGACAGCCTAAAACTAAAACTAGATCAACTGAAATGTGCTTTTGTAATTAAACGCTCGTTACATATGAAACGGTTAAATGAAAAAAGTAAACAATGATAAAAATAAAAGTAACATAGGCAGACAAATGATGGACAGGTGATATTAATAAAACTAGGTGTAAAGACCCACCAAGACCATCTCCCAAACCAATATCATCACGTGTTCTTGGATTTAAAAAACAACTTTGTACAAAAGGGGTACCTGCTTGTGAGGTCTATCACAGGACTAGGAGATAATTAATTACAATAAAAATATACACAAAAATGACGCAAGCTGAGGAAACATTGTTTGTTTGCGATCACCAAGGTCGACCGCACTATTAGTCAAAACTCTCAAGTGAAAACAATTTATGTGCCATTAGCCCCATCCTCTTTGCAGTCGTGTGTTGCGTCAAGGCTCGAATTTCACCATTAAAATCACCATCGTTCCATCATTTTCCTTCAGTTTATCTATCATTAAACTTCAGATTAAATAGAATCCGACAGCAGCTCCACCTACCGGGTTCAATCTATAACCTTCAAGCAATAAGTTGACAAAATTTTATCATACCTAACGAAATTTTTTCATTCTATACACCTACGCAGGAGGCGCGAATATTCGTATTCATGAATATGAATATTTGCATTGGTCTGGTCGTGCCTCGGAGAGCACGGTAAGCTGTCAGTCCCGGTTGCCATACGAACATCGATGCATATGCCATACGAGCAGTCGTTACGGTTAGTTGGAGCCCTAAAAAAAGTCCAAAAACAACGGTCTAGCTGCAATGCATCGATATCGCCCAATATCGCGGTTGTAGAGGTCAGATGGCAGTCGCTTCATGGAAAATAACGAAGTCCAGCCAAATCCGCAGTTAGACTGATAAAGCGGACCCCAAACACCGAGGTGCAAGCTACGAATGCGACTGTGATTAACGCTAGGATGAAGAAGAAGATAATTATCATAATGTGCACGCGGATGCTAGTAGAGCGTTCCAACTCTTTGTCATGGAAAAAAGACAGTGGTTTGGGTCTCCAAGTCTCCAATAACCAACTAGTCATTTCTGACTCTGATCATCTAAAAATACCTGGTGAAAATGATGAATGGCACTGCATGATGATGAATGAACCGAATGGTACTAACTACACTACACCGTGTATAAAAATACGAATTCTGTATTTTTCTAATATGTTAATCATTATACCTCCAGACACGTATCTTGGACTTAAATCGCGAGACAAACGAGCCTCTGGCACCCGCGGATTGATTCGTAATAATCTATGCTTGGTGGATTTGAGCTCGTCCGCCGCCCTAGCACCCTGTGCTATCCTCAAAAACACCCAAGAAACGTGTACTGCGCGTATAGAGCACATTTTGAGCATATTTTAGGTTCAAGGTAAGCGAGCTAGTCCTGCGCATCTCGCTAATGAGGTTTGAACGAGTTACGTCGGAAGAATCAAAAAGTCCCCTTTCACAACTCACTTCAAGTTTCCTGCTACGATATCAAGTTTCGTTGAAGTAAAAAAACGTGTGTGTACGTAACTGGTATCGTACAAGGACGAATTTTGTTTAGTTAGTAACTAGTTACGTAGCTCTGGTTTCGTAGACGGCCGAAGGGATATGTCCCGAGCAGTAACTCACTCGAACAAATTATTTTCATTTATTAAATTTGTAAGACCTACCGAGAATGTTCTCTCTTGTACCTATCTAGTGAACTAGTCCCCAGATGGTAGAAGTTACAAACTAATTCCACCCTACTAATAGGGCTGTCAAGTGCAAATTGAATTTACCCTGGAGCGATATTAATAAACTAAATGTAACAACTAATTCCAAGCTATTTATTTTTCTCTAAATATCGGCCGTATAAATAAGCAGGCGGGTTGTGTGTGGTTCCAACGTGAATAAAATACTTAATCGTATTTCATTAGGTTTTACTGATTTTAAAAATATTTGGAAAATAAATTTATTTAGTTTCAAATTTAAAATTTATATTTGACATGGGAAATATCTTCGTACCAAGTGGTATTGGTATGGTGAAGTATGTACTATCACCATAGCTCGTCTGTAGGTCTTATCACCACATTATCACGCCCATTACTAGTTAAATTCTTAAGGACGAAGCCTTTGCAAAATATTCTCATAAAATTATAAAGTTTCCGGATATTAGGTACAAAGTTTCCCGACAGTGCCACAGTTCTTCTCTGCGAACTAAATTGTTTACGTCTCCTTACAGATGTCACACAGATTATAATAGGAGTCATCATGTCACGTCATCAATGTCATCATCGCTTCGTAGGTACTAAGCGACTATGGGACAGTTAAAAATTACCCTGGTTAACGGCAACATGGTCACCTTTTGTGCACCTCTATCGGTGCTATCAATCAACGGTAGAATAAGTACTGTCTGTAATTATTATTGTAATTATTATAGAAACCTGCGAGAAACTCTACCCGTCTAAATGAGCCTTAAGATGTGCTATGAAACTTTCTACAAATATTCAAAATTCGAATCTATTCCCCATCCATAGCACACATCTTTCTATACAAAAAAAAAAAGACGTGTGGCACTCGGGGACTGCCGCGGTAAAGCTATTGCATAGCATTTTTTAAGAACTTATGCAATTATAATAAATAATAATTTGAATTTGAATTTGATTTCTGAGTTCTGAGTCTGAATTTGAATTTGAATTTGTAAACTAACAACTTATGCAATTATAATTACTTACATTAAGCGAAGCTACTTCGGAGCAGCTCGGGTCGATTCGTGCGAGCTCGGAGTTGGGGGTGTTACCATTTTTCGTTACGGAATTTCTGGATTCGGTCTCCACGCTCAAGGCCCGCGATAGAAGCTATGCAATAGCTTAAAAATATAGCTTAGCTAAATCCCTTTCCACCAGTGCTACGCTATGTGGACCAATGAATAGGTATGATTGGTGGATATAAAACACATCTATAGCAACGTAGCACAGCACATCTGTGGTAGAAAGGCAGCATAATACTAGGTACAATATGACTCCAAACGGTGCAAAAAGGTTTCATGTGCCTTCTCCTATCTGTAGTTAGGTATTCTTTGATACATTCGACACGTACGCTGTTTATCATGTAAACTCGCATTACTCAATTTTTATGAGTGTTCAAAGTAAACCGTGTTTTGGCAAAGTGCCAGAAAAATACCACTTCAATCGAATGAACGTTTAATGCTATACACGTATTGTTTTATTATAAACGAAGGGCTTTGGGAAAAATATTAGTGGAAGTTAATGTGTGGTAAAATCTTTACACGTTATTTTATTGATTTATTTTGTTTGAACAGTTTATTTTTACAGTTTACTGTTAAAGAGTAGATTTAGCGCATGTAGAATAATATATGAGTTAGAAGAAAATTACTCAAGACTGTTTATTATTACTAATCCATATCTGGCCGGTGAACGCGGCCGCTACGCAGGAGGCGCGGGTTCGATCCCCGCTCAGTGCAAATATTTGTATGCATGAAATATGAATATTTGCATTGGTCTGGGTGTTTCCATGTATAATAATGTATGTATTTACAAAAAAAAAAAAAGTATCTAAGTATGTTTATCCGCATTCTAGAACCCATAACACAAGCTAGTTAAGCTATGCTTACTTTGGGTCTAGATAGCGTTGTGTAGAATGTCCTACAATATTTATATTTATTTATATCTTCCATACTGATCCATACTAATATTATAAAAGCGAAAGTAACTCTGTCTGTCTGTATTTCTGTCTGTTACGCTTTCGTGCCTAGACTTACATACATACATACATTCAATCACGCCTTTATCCTCGAAAGGTTAGGCAGAGGTGAATTAACACCCGCATTTGACCAATCATTGTATTCTGTCCCACGGCCACGTAATAGGGGGTGAATCTATTGCCGTATTCCGATTGTTGACTCGAGCCATGCACCTGAGCGGAGTCTGGGCTGTATATATCTGTCTAATGATAAACAGCACTAAACCACTAGACCGATATTGAAGAATTTTGATACAGAGATAGATTAGCCCTTGGGAAAAGACATAGGCTATGTTTGATCGCGATAACCGACATCCACGTGGGTGGGGCCGCGGATGACAGCCAGTAGTTTTATACGTTCATGAACTCACTCCTGCAGGTATAATTATCCTTATATGGATACGCAAAGGCGAGCTTATTACCGTCACCCGGGCCAGCTTTCAAGAGCTATTAGATGGAAAATAGGTTCATTGGTTCACTTGTAGGGTAAAAGAATGGGATAAAAAGATGGGGTATTTTCTTTATATTGATTGAATATGATATTGTAAAAATAAATGTCAGTTCTGTAAGGATATAGTATAGTATTCCTGAGTTTTGTTTCGTACTTACGCAGGTACTTTGTACTTGGGAGGAGGTCATTTAAGGTCTAGTACAGAGGGCATGGCTTTAAGCCTTTTTAACCCGAGTGACTTACCCAACCAGTTTTAGATTAAAATGTTCAAAGGGTTTTGAATGTTGGACCCATGTCTCTCCTTAAGCCTACGACAGTGCTGTGGCTCTTCGCTTAAGGCTCCTATTCCTTTGTACCGTCATCAAGAGTTTGCTAAGTCCATAAACAGTGTAATAAAATAAAGACTCACATTATCACACAATAAAATGCAAATTAGCTCACACGATTATTGATTTCAATACGGTTGTTTTTTCAATATCGGTCAGCGATAGTAATTATTTAAATCGATTAATGGCGTAACACAAAACATTCAATTGACTAGCTTGTTCGCCCCGGCTTGGTCCGTAGTATATTTTGAAACATACTAAAACTTCAAGCCATACATTAATGGTGTCCGAAATCTACAAATAATATTCGGGAATCTGCCGGATTTGTTGATATTTATGGTTACTGCTCCACTCCCTCAAGTAGTAGCGTAATAATATACAGCCTACAACCTTCTTCGATAAGCGGACTATTAAACACATTTTTTTTTTGCAAATCGAACTAGTAGTTCCTAAGATTAGCGCTTCAACCGAACAAACAAACAATCAAAACTCTTCAGCCTTTTAATATTAGCATAGATTACTTCCAAAATGTAACTACATAGTAATACAAAATTACATTTATATAATGTGATGTCAACTAAACAGCTGGCTCTAAGCGCGTCCTAAGCATACAATGAAAGGGTTTCATAAACTTGTAAGTAGGTACTTATGTTATACGGTAGCTTCATACTAATCCTCTGGAAACGATATCGGTCACGATTCTTAAATGTCGCTATGGATTTATAGAGAACTAGCTGTTGCCCGCGGATGCACCCGCTTGGAATTCTGACCTAAAAACCTTCAGCATCATGATAGTAAGACACGTTACAGAGTTAGCCTCTCTTACCGGCTAGTAGGTATCGTATAGGCCGGGAGGTCAACACCCAAGTTCTATAAGATTGGCGGTTGAGGTAACTGAGGCCTTCCTTCCTTTTCCTTGGGTATACTTATTAAGCTATTGCATAGCTTTTATCGCGGGCCTTGAGCGTGGAGACGGAATCCAGAAATTCCGTAACCAAAAAAACCTAACACCCCGAAGCTCGCACGAATCGAGCCGAGCTGCTCCGAAGTAGCTCCGCTTAACGTAAGTAATTATAATTGCATAAGTTGATAAAAAATGCTATGCAATACCTTTACCGCGGCAGTCCCCGAGTGCCACACGTCTTTTTTTAGTTTCCCTCGTGTAAAACTGTCATAACTTATATCATCATCATCTTCTTCCTGGACGCATTTTCCTGATTGCATCCGTGGCCAAGATGACCTCGGAGCTCAGGATCCGCCTTCCTGTTCTTCCTCCTCCCCTTCGCACGATCTTGGGCGTCCATGGTAGTAAATTCAATTCCAACATTTCCAAGTACCAACTTCATAAAACAAAAATAAGTAACCCAAAACAAGAAAACAAAGTCGTTTTGGGATGTTCCCACAATTGCTTCAAAAACCCAATGGTATTTCAAGATCATTGCTCAAAAATAAAAAGGAAAACGAATTTCTCCGAATATATTATTTGCAAACGCATAATGTCAACACATTAAACGTATCCAGTATATTGGCTACATTCCAAATGTTACTTTGAATCAAGGCTCTGTAAACAGATACGCGATTTATTTTCTTATTTACGCGGTAAAAATCATCATAAAGTATAATCGGAAAACTATTCGATTTGTTTTACTCAAATCACTCGATATAACGCTCGAGAGACTACAGACAAATTGGCCGATTCGCTTTATGCCGATTGATTTTGTTATCGATAGCTACAGTGATGGAGTGAAGTATCTATTCGGGAATCGATGCGATCCTAATATTTACTCTGAATGGATATTTCGGTGAGATATGATATATTTATAAAGCTGTAGTTAATGTGAATTGTGTCTTTGAGCCTTGTAGAAATGGGATTTGTATTTTTCTTTGTGTAAATCACATCAAATACAGGTTGCCTGAAAGTAATCTGTAAGTGAATTCTGATGATGAATTTACTTTTCAGGCCCCGTTTATAGAGGACCCGGACTTTGATAAGACGACAGAACCAGAAAAGTTAAGCAAGACTTCCGAATCGTTTGTAGTCACTTCTCCCTCTGCGAGAGAGGAGTATCGAGAAGAAGAATGGAAAGAAATAACCTTACCTAACACGTGAGAATTTCAAACCTCTTCTTCTTCTGGTGCATTCAGTGCTTCAGGTAAATAATAAGAAACAGAAAAGAAACCGTTGAGTGTATAAGGTCCCAGGTAGACCTAGGGGCTTATCCCCAGGGGGGTATACCCGCTGACTAATGGACAAGGCTCTGACGCAGACTTTCGTGTCCGGTAAAGAAGTCAGACTGCTGTTGCGCCCATAGTAGCTGTATTAGCCAAACTAAGCAGTAAGCGGGCCCCTGACTCCAAGGTGACGAGAAGGCGGGCCTCAGACGCCATCCGGAACAACGTTAAGATGATGATGAGGTTTCGAACTGTGTCTCTTTCACTTTCAAAGAAAAAGAATAAGATTATTTCTATCTTGCTTGAATACAGAGACGACATTCGTATGATATTGAATACTTATGGGACTTTTATCGCTTTTTACGAAAGCAAGCGAAACTTCAGACATACAGTACGGCTGAGCGCCTTCCACCAGTACATTAAATATGTAAGTAACACATTTAAGAAGTTTGACTTTGCCACCCCATTGAATATTGCGAAACTTCCGTGTTTATTACAAAGAGAAGTCAAATAAAGAGAAGAAAATATGTTTGAACAAACCGAAAAAGACAGATTCCTATTCTCGTATGAATATTGTTGGCAAAATTGATTGAAAATACAGTTGGTAAGGCACAGAGGTACAGTACCACTGCACATACCTCCGAAAATTACAAGCGTGAGTATATTTGTTGCTACTCAGATACTAATTTAATTAATAAAGGTTGAATGTAGGATAATTTATTTATAATTATATTATAATAATTATAAGATATGTAATTCTTTGTGTAAATGAATAGATTACAACATGAACGGATCTGCATGAACACAGTTAATAAAACATTTTTTTTTTGCATAGGTACACTTCATTCACTCACTGCGCACAGATATTTTATTTCATCAATAAGTTTTGCAGTTTTAAAAAAAGAAATTGTTCTATTTTTGAAAATCGCTCCACAATATTTTAAGCTACTTCAGGCTACTTTAAAAGGCAATATTTAGATTGTGTGCTTAAGTCCTGACGACTTTACATTTTACATTATCTACATCATAGTGCCACTCATTTGTTCATAAAAAAATAAAGTTACTCCTTTTGTTATGTTAAAATTGTAAGTACCCTCTGTGTTTTTTTATTACCCTCCATTGTACGGTTCACTGCTAATGGCACTTTGCCCAACATTGCATTTTACAACCATTTTACCTAAAATAAACATTCTTTTTCATCGTTGGAAATTGTTTCAGAATTTTATTAAGTGCAGTTTTAAATTAATAAATTAATGTCTTGCAATACTTATGAGCTTTGTATTGTACAAACAGCTTATACAAACAATCACGCCTGTAAATCCCCGAAGGGGTAGGCAGAGGTGTATTAGCGACCACATTTCGCCAATCTTGATTTTCGATTTGATTTTTTTATACCACTTAGGTGGCAGACAAGCACACGGCTCACCTGATGGAAAGTGATTATCGTGGCCTATGGACGAGTGCAACACCAGGGAACAGAGATATTCTGTGCCATCAGCGCAGAATACAAGCAGGACAATTGGTCTTCAAACTGGCAGTACAAAAACTCTCCAGTAAGCTCGGGAACAAGGACCAGCCAACAAGAATAGATTGACGAATGTATAGGATTTGACGTTTTTGACATTCATTGACGCCTGTCATATACGTCAAATCCCATACATTTGGCATTCTATTCTAGTTGGATCACTTTGAGACCAAAGAAAATATTATATCATTATTTATTATTGTTTTTATTCATCCCTGAACCGATCATCTTATTTTTAAGTTTATGACACTCCTGACGTTGACACTGGCAGAATAGCAGCAATAAGCAAGCGGAGCCATAAACCAAGAACTGAACTGAACTGGCATTCTATTGTCTAGGGGGCAGATTCCTAGCCCTATCTCTGCTCATACTCGTTGAGTCTTAATATCTTCACGGCTCCGTTCCACTTCCCGAATATAGTGTCAACGCACCTATAACAAATACAATTACTGAGTTCCAGTTACGACTGCGGAAGCCTCACAAGTAACACACAATAATAAGTATGTTTGTTATCTATTTGCGCAGGAGACCAAGACGTTGTAAGGAAGTAGTGCTCGGGATATATATCTTGGACCTAAAATGTGCACTATACGCGCAGTACCTACACTTTTCTTAAGGTTGATTTACATCAGACGAGCGAATGCTCATTCTATCACCTCTACATCAAATTCTATTAGTGTAAACAGTGACAGAACATTTGTTCGTTGTTCTTTCATTTATGTAAACGCTGAGAACAAGGTTTCGTTTCACAATTTTTTTTTATATAGGACATCAACTTGACTTCGCCTTGCCTGATGGTAAACTGAGGGCAAAGTCTTGGAAAGAGGGTCACCATAATAGACACGTACCATGTAAAATACCGCCAAGGACGCCACATCTCTACGCATCTTGAAAGAATGCTGACAGCCTCGGTGGCGTAGCGGTAGTGAACGTGGCCGCTACGCAGGAGGCGCGGGTACGATCCCCGCTCAGTGCAAATATTTGTGTTCATGAAATTATGGGTATTTGCATTGGTCTGGTCGGGCCTCGGAGAGCACGTTAAACCGTCGGTCCCGGTTGCCATAAGAACACTATGGCAGTCGTTCCAGAATCCATAGTAAATATAATGTTCGAGGTTAGCTGCAGATGTAACTTATAACTGGAATAATAACACCAATATGGAAAACATTGTTATTATTGGGTACTATTACTTATTCTATGTTATTGGTAAGTAGGTATGCATTTTCTTTTCCAGTTTGGAATGGCCTACGTTTTAATAATATACCTATGAAGTAATTAAATAATCATAAGAAAATTAATCTAGGAATCACCATACATCTAGGAAGCTGTCAAATTGACCACAAAATGTTCCAAATGACAATCTCATGACATTCACACAAGTAGAGCGCGTCGCAGGCATCGAACCCAAAACCGCAGCGCTGCGGTCCAATCGACCTCACATGTGTCGCACTAGGATTATGCAATGAGAACTATTGTTTTTTTTTATTCACATCGGCAGAAACAATATAGAGAAGAAAGAAAAATATATACGGAGTAAGAAAGAGGAATAGCAAAGAAAGTACGCCAAATAACTGCCACTCAATCCTGTAACAATAATTACCATCTAACTAAAGATTGCCTGGCAAAAATCGCTTAAAGCGATAAGGCCACCCATGTATTTTTAAAGGTACAATAAAGTGTAATTTCTATATATAAAAATGAATCCCTATTTCCCTTGGTCACGCCATCACGCGTGAACGGCTGGACCGATTTCGCTAAATCTTTTTTTAGAACATTCCTTAAAGTACGGGGATGGTTCTTACGGAGAGAAAAATTTAAAAAAAAAAAAGAATTGACTGTTAGGCGGTACGAAGTTCGCGGGGTCAGCTAGTAAAAAAATAAAAATCTATCACGTTGTTGGCTAAAAAGAAAGGTCTTTATCAATCTGTGGTGTATCTTCTTCTTCATCCTGGCGTTAATCCCAGTCGCATCCGTTGCAAGAACATCATTGGAGTAAGGAACTCTTAAATTACTCCAATGTTTTTATGCTATATCCTATCAGGTAAACTTTAAACAGTTTTACTGCAAATCAAATTCTTAAACTTTAGTTCCATGACTTTTAGTTGTATCAAACAATGTGTAAACTATAAAGTGGTATAGGTAACAAAGTTTTAATGTAAATAGGTACAATTTTTGTAAGTAACTTTTCTTTCGGAGGGAGCCCGAGATGATAACCGTATTATAAAAAAAATGATTTGTTAAGATTTTGTTGTTCCATCAAGATATTGGAGACCAGACCAGGCCAAACTCACCTGCAACCCGACAAAGTCGCGGGCACGTCAGTAGCATAAAATAAATACAATAACAAATACAACAGAATCAACACTAAACTTGATTTCTCTTATTTTTTTTCACACAACCATATTTCCACAAGTTAAGTCTATAACAGTGTTAAGAAACACCAAGGACGACCCGAAAACGCCATTATGGAGGTTGATGTGGTTAATCAAAAGGAACCCACCGCGGGTCTTAAAGGCCCCGAACATTTCCCATGCTCATTAATATTTATTACGAGATTTTCGGGTCATTTGTGATAGTTCCGGCGTGACATTTCACTTAATTTCGATATATTTGTAAAAGTATAGGTACTCGTACGACACGGCCACGGACGTGATCCTCCAAACCTCCTCCAAGCCTCCAAACATTGGACTACGTTAGACTAATTGATTGATAGAGGTAAGTAGGTAGCTTTTTTTTTTCAAATAGAAAATAAACATATTTTTCGCATAACTAAACTGCAAAATGGCGAATGCGGTGTAATTATTCCTAAGAAAAATATTAAGCTATTAAAAAATATCGTTTCGATAGAAAATTTTCGCAAGAACGCTCTTTATATGAAACTCCTCCAATAAAGAGCACTTACTACCAACTTGGGAATGCTGGCAAAGAACTATTTGACATGCAATTTTAGACACTAATGCATTGAAATAGAATAGGATAGTAAGAACTAGAAATACAAATATTACTTTGTCGCGATGATATGTCCAAATTGCTTTTGGAGTCGTAGCAGAGAATTTTGAACTTTATTCTTATTATTTTATAAAATACCTATCTAGGGTTTAAAATATTGAATGAGTCAGCAATTCAACGGACAAATTGAACTGAGACGCTACGCCAATAATTGCAGTTTTCAAAGATATTTGATATCAATGCTCAGAAGGCCAATTTTCGCAATGTCAATGTTCGATCTTCAAAATTGTGTTACGAGAATACCATTTTTGAAAGTTAGGAAATTGAGGTTAGATCGAGAATGAATTTTGAACAGATTTTATGCTATTGCATAGCTTCTATCGCGGGCCTTGAGCGTGGAGACCGAATCCAGAAATTCCGTAACGAAAAATCGGAGCAGCTCGGCTTGATTCGTGCGAGTTCAGAGTGGGGGGATAATTGCATAAGTTGATAAAAAATGCTATGCAATAGCTTTACCGCGGCAGTGGCGGCAGTCCCCGAGTGCCACACGTCTTTTTTTTTATTACGATAATTGACCCCCAGGTCCGTTTGCGCTACCAACATCTGTAGGGTTTCCTGAATCTGGCTGGTTAAGTAATCCATCAGACCAAGTTATCTGCGATCAACCAATATGTTTATGACCAAATTCCATATTTAAACAGTATTTTTGAAAATAACGACTGCGACATTTAGAAATTCTCCTACAGTACCTACCTAAGTAGCTACTTATATAAGAATTTAGTGCCGTAGCGATACAATACTTACTAATTGTTTCAAAATTGCATCCAAATCACAATAATGTTGATGCATCCTGGATGTAATTTTAAAACCTAAATACAGTATTACCTACATAATGTAGATACTCTAATATATTTGAATGAAATTTTGAAGCATTTATTATGCTTTAAATTTAGTTAATTATGTTCAAATTTATTTAGGCTTGGTGGTCAGAGCATTCCCCCTGTAAGGGAAAGATCGCGGGTTCGAGTCCCGTCCGAGGTCGATTCTCTCTTTACTCTAATATAGTCTAATTGACGTGTCCTATAAAAAAAATTACCGAAGACCAATCTTAAAAAGCAAGCGCCAGAATATTTATCTTACTGATATTTCCAACGGTACTGCATGTCAGATGTCTATCTAATAGATTGTTTATATATCGCATTATACGGAACGGCTGATCCGATCATTGCGTAACGTAAACGCGTAAGTATGTGACAGTTATAACTCAGATGCTTTACCTTTTATGTTGAAGTTTGAGTCTATAAACTGTAATTGTGCCCATGTTTGGGTTCAGAGCTGAGATAAATTGTTGTCCTTTTAATCTTTCCATACAAGGCTTGAAATTGTATCAATAATTGGATGTCCCGGCAGTGGCGTAGCTAGGTGACCAAGGGCCCCGGTGCAAAAAGAAACAGGGGGCCCCCCCTATTTTTTTTGGTTCCGAAAATTCCTTCGGGCGTCGCACGTCGCCTTACCAAAGTAAACGATGAGGTAGGCATATCCCCTACCGGTCGCTAACGTGCTGTTGGGGATCAAATCCCTCCTCTCTCCCTCTTTTTCGTACCATCGGGGTAGTTATGTCGGACTCGGACCGCTTACCACACGCCGTCTCGAATCTTCAGATACCAGAGCTGCCGCGGGTTGTAAGGTTACCGATAGGATATTACTGGCACCCGGCTGATTCTGGGCCATCTACGGTTTTAAAATGGCCTCCTCGGGTGTGAGAAGCACGGTGTCCCCATAGAACTCTGAAAAGAGGGACGAACATCGAACCGCGGCGCCAGTGAGGGTGAAAGGGTGACAGGCGGCCGCACATGTAACCCCCACGCCTGCGCTCGGTAACCGGTCCGCTCCTTGTCTGCTCTCCATTGTGCCCTTTGCTAGTCAGTGGGACATGTGAAAAGTCTCCGACCAGCCCTCAACAGATCCGCGAGAGAGGAGCGCTGCCGTCTCCGTTGCCCAGGGTACACCGCGTGGTAACTGCGGACCCCGTACCCCATTCAAAAAACCTTGTAGAGAGGCGCGCGGAAACAATCTAGATATACATCTAGCTTGTTTCCGCGCATGCATACGTAAATTTCCATTTATTTTCGTGTGCCTACAGAATACTTAGCGTCAAACTCTACAGATCCCACACTCGTTTACATAGGCGATAATTTGGTCGAACACACGGACCAGGCTAAGTACCTGGGATCTGTACTTCATGTGACTGGTGAAATCGACTACAACGTCAAGGCACGCATTGCTGCCGCGTGGGCCAAGTGACGAGAAATAACTGGCGTCACGTGTGATCCCAAAATGCCAGTCAGGTTGAAGGAAAAGAAAATACATTTATTGCAAAACACAACGCACATTACACAATACACAATTAGGGGGAGTTCATTAGGCCACGGTTAGGGATTGCAAAATTCGAAAAATTTTCAATTTCGAATTATTCGAATTCCACTTGACCTAAATTCGAATTATTCGAATTTTTCCAAGTTTTTTTATTGCAAAGGAGCAAATTTTATTACATTTGGATTTTTTAGTGAGCATACCTACACTGATCAATAAGAAAAAAAAGGCAGCCCATTTTTATGTAATTTGCGTTTAATAAACTTTACTTAATTATATTTGCTTGGTATCTTGGTATCTCATTAAGTGAGCATTCCCTCATTCATACTCACTCTCAATTTAATAAAGGTAAATCTTCTTCTAAACATTTAAAATCACAGTCTCAATCTGAACTTAATAAAAGTAAGGGTTTCGTCTTCTGGTCTTGAAGCTGGACGGACATTGTGGTAGTGTCATATAAGCATCTCAGCACCTCGATGTATCGCCAATCGACACAACATCGCTGCAGGGCATCCAGCACTGCCCACGTTTCGATAGAGTCGAAGGCTTTTTCGTAGTCCACAAACGCCATTGTACTCCTGATTCTTTTTTACAATCTGCCGAACAGTATGGATCTGGTCCACGGTACTATAGCCTTTTCGAAACCCGGTTTGCTCAGGTCGCTGGAACTCGTCGAGATTACCCGCGAGGCGATTTGCGATGACCCTCGAGAACAACTTGTAGACATGACTCAGGAGTGAGATGGGCCTGTAGTTCTTCAGCAAGGACTTATCACCTTTTTGAAGAACAGTACCACCGCACTCCCGCTCCATGCCCTAGGTGTTAGCCCTTGCTGAATGACGGAAATAAAGAGAGCTCTTTCAAGATTGGAGCGCCACCTGCTTACAATAGCTTAGTAGTAATTCCGTCATCACCAGGGCACTTGTTTCTCTTCAGTTGCCGGAGAGCCACCTCTACGTCGCATCGCTCGATATCTGGCGTCTCCTCGGTGTAATGGCGCGTGACTGGGGAACTGTGGTCTTCATAGCTTTGTCCCATCGGTTTACTTATCCGTGATGCATATAGCTGTCCATAAAATTTCTCGATCTCTTCAAGTATCTCGAACATTGAGGTAATCGTTTTGCCATCCCCAGTTTTAAGTTTCATTCTTTCACTTTCACTCAATTGCCTCCGGGATAGTGCGAGTATTGGAGTGTCGGAGGTCGCGTCGTATCAGCTTTTTGATTTGTTGGTTTAAGGCTCTCCCATCCGATGAAGATGACTGTGTGGATGGTTATTCATGCCTCTTCCTCATAAGTTCGAGAGTCTCAGAGAGAGCTTGGACTCTTGCTGTCTGCGTTTTCCGGGAAACAACTTTCCAGACACTTCCTGCAATGTTTTGACCACTATGCTGGCCTTCTCGTCAACGCTGCTAGAGGTTTCCAGCATTGCGAAAAGATTTTGAAGTTCTAGTTGGACTTTTCGGACCCTAGAGCTACTTGAAACGGCGTGGGTCGGAGGGTTTATCTTATCATTCGGAATCTTTCAGCCTTGATGTTGATATTTAGAGAGCCTCGGATAAGTCGGTGATCGCCTCCAGTTTTAAACTTGTTGAGCACAGAGACATCTCTAAATATGGGCTTACTGTCCGTTATGAAAAAGTCTATCTCGTTCTTTATCGCAGAGTCCCGGCGTTGCCAAGTCCATTTCTTGTGGGGTTTTTTCTTAAAGAACCTATTCATAAGAAGAGCCCCTGTAACTCGAGAAAGCTGACTAGCATTTGCCCTATGCGATTTCTGCTCCCCACTCCATAACGTCAAATTTTCGTCTCGCTGCGTTCTTGTACTCCCACTTTGGCATTGAAGACCCTCATAACAACTTTGTAAGTGGCCTTGGCGGTGTGATTCATTGCCTTAGCAATATCCTCATATACCACCTCGGCAGTTTCTTCGGGATAAGATGAGGTCGGCGCATATACCTGTATCACCTTCAGCGAACGACTGTTCGTGATTTTCAGGACAAGGTACAGACAACTTCAACAACGCTGCTGATGAGGTCCTTTTTATCAGAAAGCCGACTCCTCCCTGGGGGAGCTGATCACCTTCTCTAAAATAGAACAGGTCGCCTGACTCAAGGGTTGTCGTGTCCTCCCCTTTCTTCAGATCTCTGACAGTCTCAATATGTGCCAGTTTATGCGAATTAGTTCTGCCTCGAGTTCGGTGAGGTGCTCGTCTAGTCGTAGTGTACTGCAGTTATAAGCTGCCAGCAGTAGATGGTAGATGGTTCCCGCTACCATGGCTGGGAATAGCGGGACCACTGGGGGCCTTTTATTTTGGCGTCTGTGCATGGTGAGAGTGTCTAGCCTACTATTGCGTAGTAGTTTTTAATGATAGTAACCGAAATTCGAATAATTCGAATACTTGGTTTTAAAATTCGAATTTATAAATTGGCCCAAAAATTCGAATAATTCGAATTTTTCGAATTTCGAAGTATTCGAATTGCAATCCCTAGCCACGGTGGTCATGGAGATGAAAATGCTATGCGGCGTTACGCGTAAAGATCGCGTGACGAACTCTCGCATCCGCAGCAGCCTTCATGTCCGTGATATGGTGGATAAAATGCAAGAGAACCGCCTTCGCTGGTGCGGCCACGTCTTGCGGCAACCGCCAGGCTACGTGGGTAGCAAATGCCTAGCAATGACGCTCCCGCCAGGTCCAGGTAAAAGGGGTAGGCCCAAGAAGTCCTGACTTGATGTCGTGGAGGGTGATATGCGTGCGATTTTTTCTCACTTTCATGGACGCCCAAGATCGTGCGAAGTGGAGGAGGAAGAGCCGGAAGGCGGACCCTGAGCTCCGAGGTCATCTTGGACACGGATGTAATCAGGAAAATGCGTCTACATGCAGATGATGATGATTTAGTGTTTATGTCGAATCGACATAAACATTCGGTGAAGGTGTTTAGGCCGGAATCAAACCAACTAAAACTGCATGCAGTCTCGGGTCTCAAGCGCCGGAGTGTAAGCGGGACCAATAAGAAAATTCCAATGCACCTCGACAGACCCTGGGCCAATACGACTTTGAGATGGCCCACTCAAATATGGGAACCACGATATGTCCATCTGGCCCAAAACCATCTCACCCCCTTACTTGCTTTCCACTGCGACAGTTGCTAATCAGAGTTACACGTGGAAAGTTCATAGTTGGCCATAGGCCGCAGCGTCGGCTGTCGAGCATAGGCTCAGGGGGCCTCCAAGCTAGCTGCAAATGTGATGGCGAATCTTTCAACGAGACAATACTGCACAAAATTCCCAACAAATGAGTAGCACGGATTAGAGTTGTGCTACAACCCATTTTCGCATTCCAAAATTAAGACTTTTTTGGTAGTTCAATATGAGATTTGCTAGTTCAGGCTCAGGCTTGGGGGCCCCCTGAGCCTGAGGGCCCTGGTGCACCGCACCACCTTGCCCACCCATAGCTACGCCAGTGTGTCCCGGTGAAATGTTGGTAGCAACACTGTAGTATGATATTTTGGGTTCGATAACCGACTCGGGTAAAATGTCATTGGACTTTTCTGCTCACGAACTTGATTAGCAGACAGCAACAAGCTTAGGACGGCGCTCATTGCAGCAGAATAAATGCTATAGGCAGGCGCGGTCCGAGGGGGGGGGGGGGGAGGGGCAAACCATGCACGTCATATTGAAAAATCCCAGTACGAGGGGAGGGGGGGTTAAATTTCTTAAGAAATTTCCGAAGTGACCCCCCCCCCCCCCCCCAAACTTCAAGCTGCGACCGCGCCTGGCTATAGGTAGCCTTAACCATATTCGATGGAAATAAATAAATTAACGATCGTAATAAGTGATAAATTATTCGCATTCTGGAGCCCATATTACGAGCTATGCTTAGCTTGAGTCTAGATAGCGCTGTGTAGTATCCCAGGATATCGTTTTTTAGAATGTTTGTTAATTAAAACAATCGAAGCAAAAAGACACACTTCATGTTTTATGAAACGGGGTGAAGTTTATATTCGTAAATAGAATTTAAATTTAAATTGTCCATCGTTCAGAATGATTCGGTGGCTCCAAATAAATATTTATTTGTAGCATGTGTATTTTGGTGATGAGCTGTGACTGGCGAATGATTCAACTTCGTACAATCATTGATTATTGTAGGTACAGTACAATCATTAATTATATTATTGTAGGTATAGACAACAATCATTGACTATTGTAGGTACAGACAAGAAGATAAGGTGTATGTCGCGTGGCGATAAAACGTTTGACTGCTACATAAGATATCGTGAGTTTGATGCCCACTAAGTACAAATATTTGTATCTCTCTCTTCCTGTCGTAATAGGCTTATATTATTACGTAAAACTTGGTGCAATACGTAACTAATATAAGAGAAAAAAAAAATCCTGCATTTACGGTCAAAATTTGTAACAGTAAAACAGTTTACTTTAAAAAATGCGACGTTCGTGTCGTTTTACAACGTTTTCCTCAGGATTTCTATTTTAAGATAATTCCAAGATTAAAAGTCAGAGTTAAGAAATATTTTTAACTGTTTTTACAAAGGAATGTGTTGAAGCTAAACTATTTTAAACGATTCTAAATAAATAAAATGAATGATAGAAGATAATTGTACATCGCATTACAATCCATTACAAATCTCTAATATTCTTTCATTAAAATTTTCGATTAGCGGACAAGAAGGGCATAAGTATTTAACGCATTAATTTTGAAACGCACTAATTTTGAATCGCATCAAAATAATTCCATACACCTAAAGGTATGATTTCGAAGGTGACCGCAGACGACAACTGAAAACACACGCTGCAGATACGCGTAATTCATTGTGGCTTGTCAATATTCCCCTTTACTTTATACATATCGGAGGAGTTTAACAAGTACTCTGTATCTGCTGCATGCGTCTGCAGTTGTCGAATGGTTTCGGAATCATACCTTAAGGCTCGTTTTAGTACGACCTGTATACCTTTTGCGATCAACGCATCAATGACGTGCCCGAAAAAGGAATATTTGCCTTTGAAATAATAAAGATTCTATAGTTTAATCGATTTTTCGCTTTAATCGCTGCCACTTTTCATATCAAATAATAACAACTATTAAATACTAGTCTTATAACGGGGTATCAAGTCGTGACGTTGATAATAGCGGAACGGTTGAATCTTTGTAATCGATATCAAGTATCGATTCAATTTAATCGATTTTTTTTGTTTCACGCTGTGAGATGCGGCATTAGGTCGACACGTTTATCTGTGTGTTTAAAATTAAGTTAGATAAGCTTTCGTAATTTTATTACTTTTGTGTATCAATATCAAGCTACTATTTACTAGTATAAACATCAGCTATTAAGTGAGTATACTAGTAGGTAATAAAGCTGTAGAGTAGTAAGTAAAGTGTAGAGATACTAGCTAGAAGGTTGCCTGGCAGAAATTGCGTAGTGCTTAAAAACAGCTCTTTGTACTGCTCTTGTCAATGTCATCTTAATTTCTGTATCATGAATAATTGTAATTAGCATACAATATAGTATCATCACTACATATTATAAAACAAAGTCGCTGTCGATGTCTGTCCGTCCCTATGTATGCTTTAATCTTCAAAACTACACAACGGATTTTGAAGCGGTTTTTTTTAATAGACAGAGTGATTCAAGAGGAAGGTTTATATGTATAATACATGCATAATATTGTAGAGAAACACTGATAAATTTAGAGATATACAGCGGGAACGGGATTAGAAAATATGGCGGTACGAAGTTCGCCGGGTCCGCTAGTACATAATAAAATAAATAGAGTTTGTTTCTTTAGACGGTCTTATCTCTGAAACTATCAATTCGACTTGAAAAGTCGACTGCGGCAACGAACAGTATCGATACTGCAAATTTTCATTTTTTCTTTTATTGTACCATTAGGGCTAGAATATATCAATCTTTATGTTGGCAAAGTATTTTTTCAAAAAAATAATTCTAAAGTACATTTTTAAAATGAATAAAATTGATACTACATGGTGTGAACAAAGAACACAACCGAAACCGGTAGTTTCAACAATGTTCTTGTGTAGCGAGGACCGCTCCCCCCTCGTAACTACCCGAACCGTCAGTGTTCGCCGCTATGTGAACCAAGGAAGGTGTGTTTGATATAGCTCGATTTTGTTTTGTTTTTTTTTTGTTATCTTAATTTTTCTTTTGATTATGTTAAATTGCAGGTTAACCAATAAAACTGTTGAAAGTGGTAGTTTCGATAGTATTTCAAGTTCGTAATTTTTCAAAGAGCATCGAAGGTGGTAGTTTCGATAGTATTGCAAGCTCGTAAATTTTCAAATAGTATCGAAGGTGGTAGTTTCGATAGTATTTCAAGTTCGTTAATTTTCAAAGAGTATCGAAGTTGGTAGTTTCGAGAATATTACAAGTCTATTTACAATTTAAGAACAATCGAATCAGACATTTTCGATAGGTATTGAATAAAAGATATCTCGAAACTACCAGTTACAATGCCACCCCGATCTGTATTCCTCGTTGATTGACAGATTCGATGTTTTTAAAATTGTGACAATTTTTATTTACAACTTTTTTAACAACAACATTAATAACTGTTTAGGTATTATGATATTAGGCGTTTCCCCTCTGTATGGCCAGGGATATGGTGTGGGTCAAATATTGTCCCTCCGCAGTCGGCCACTAACCGTAAATCAGCCACTAACCCCTTAGCCTCTAGGCCCCATGAACTCGCCGTCTCCACTGCGAACGGCACGAAATCATATCCCGCGCCCTTCAGGGTAGCGTACTTGTTATGTTTTAGCAAGGCCGCGGACTTGGCTCCCGTAACGGCACGACGCGACGGTACAGACGCACGTGGCGTCTCAAATTTAACGAGGGAGCGACCTCTTCTCCACGGGACCAGAGTCAGTCCGTTCGGCCGCTTCCCCTCGGTGCGCGATAGGCCCAGGGGCTCCAAAATGCAGGGGATGCCCGCGAAAACCAATGCCCTTCTCACGATCCTGTTTATACCGTGGTGCCGGAGCCTTCGGCCGGCACTTCGAGTGCAACTAAGGCCGTGCAGCCCGTTCGCTTCCAACTTTGCACCACAAACGCACGTGTGAGGCTCGCATACGGTGCAGCCAAGTCTGAGTCCGGCTGCCACCCTGAGAGAGTCATTGTCCAGCAACGTGCCCAGGTTAGGGGATGGTAGGGCATGCAACCAGGCACCTGACTCTGGCTCACAGGAGGCATTGAGACGCGCTAACTCGACCCCCACCGCGCTATCGCACAGACGAGCGAGAATGCACGTACCGATCACGTTATCCCAGACCCTCTGTTCGCCCGGTCTCGCGGGCGGAACAACATCCGGATACAATGCGGTCCAAAAAAAGGTCCAAATCTCATGGGTTTTCCTGAAATAGGGAATGCCAATGTACGACAATAAACGGCCAACCAACCGCGAGACTCCATGGGAAGAAGCAAGAAAAGCGATCGGGCCATACTCCTGAAAACGGCTCATTCCTAGCCCTCTGAATTGGGTGGACAGGCTGGCCTGACATCACTGTCGCTCGCTAAGGTCCACGTAAAAAATCTCTTCGACGATGCCTTTGAGCATTTCGTCAAAACAGAGGACTTCGTCCGGGAACTCCCATGTCGGCGTTATCCGTATGACGTACATCAGTTTAGGCATCCCGAAGCAGGACCTAAACAACGACAGGGACACGTGAGCCGGAAGGTGGCGAAAGTAGTCCGCCAGTGAAGCTAGGACCCGCGTTCAGGCGGCCAAATCGATAGGCATACCCTCCGGGAAAAGCAGTGAGCCTAAGAGGCAGAGCGAGTCCCGATCCATGAACCGGAGTCCGGGAATTAGGGACATAAAGTTCGCAGTCAGTTCCTGTGCCATAGGGCCACAGGGATGAAGCTCACAGTTTATGTAGGCCCAAATCTTTCAAGGCGGGGAAGAGCGCTTCCACATCCCGCAGTACCACGTCGGGACTGTAACGCTGAGAGGGCTCTGTAACGACTTTATGGCTTTGTGCAGAGCCATACTGAAAATAAGTGGGCCCATTGGGTCCCCCTGTTGCGCCCCAACCTGAGACCATATCGTTTCGCCGTCGTATGACAGTGAGCTGCGGGCCCCGTAGCACTGGCGCAGGAAGGGGGAAATTGATGGCGTCAGGTCTCTCACCTCCGCCAGCAACGCTCCCCTATTTAATGCTGTTGAAAGCATTGCGTATGTCCAACTTCAAAAGGACGTCGTCGCTCCCCTGGCGCAACACAAAAGCCCGCGCCGCGCCGCGTGGATAGCAACCTCGCAACCAAGAGGTGTGCCGAAGCCCAGCTGATGGGATTGCAAATAAGGCGTTTCTGCGCCCCGGACCGCCCTGCAACATAACTTTGCCACCAACCTCCGGACTGTACTACCCACAGCGATAGGCCTGATACCACCGTCCTTCTTTTGGAGGGCAAAAATAGATCCCCAGTACAAAAATTGACAGACATCGCCGCTCAAGTCCCCCCTCAACTTGCGTGTGAAATACATTAGACTGAAGTTTGAATTTAAAGCCTATCCCTAATTAACTCTGTTACATTATTATCCGAAACAAGTTTTTCATTAAAGTAGTTGAGCGATTTCTAGTTTTCTTTGTGGTGCTTGTAGAAAAATAAATATAATATAAGTAAAAGATTCGATTTCTATTTTTATTTTAAGGACCTAAAATACTATTGAAACGACCACTTTCGATATGTATTAATACTGAATATACCCAAAACACTATCGAAACGACCAGTTTAGATATTCATTAGAATTTTGTAGACCTCAAATACTATCGAAACGACCACTTTCGATCAAATCTCATTTTTCACCAACAAAGTAAATTATCGAATGTGAAATATCTAGAAAATTACAATAAATAATAAAATCATTCCTAGGTTAAAGAGCACGTAAAATGTATTAATAAATTCAAGTACAATTTTTAAGATATCATTAATACAAACAATTTAAAGTCAATTTCTATCTTTAAACTGCTCTCCTGTAAAGTGCGTGTTTTGCAGTTCCGATACTGTTCGTTGTCACAGTCGAAGTGCTTTTGCATATTTTATTAGTCTAGTTCTTGGTGAACATCATACGATCCTTAGGAACCGAATAATAAGGAGAAAAATGGCAGCCACCTGGGTTTATGCGGGAAAAACACAGACATGGTGCGGTTTGTGTGCAATTACACACACACTCAAGCTGTAGAATGAACTCCCCGCGATGGTTTTCCCAAGCGATTACAATAAATATGGGGTTCTTCAAGAAGGGCATTAGAAGGTTTCTTCAGGATCGGCAGCACGAGTGTGACGCCCCTGGTGTTGCATACGTCCATAGGCCACGGTAACCACTTTCCGTCAGGTGGGCCGTGTGCTTGTCTGCCACCTAAGTGGTATAAAAAAAATATTTTCACAGTTTTTCATCAATCATTAAAGAGAAGCATTGCTTCTTTGGCAGTATATGAACTGGTAATCCAATTCACGACCATCGCCGTAATAATCTAGCGCTCTACCCCTACACCAAAGGGGTAAATATATCTCAAATGAATATTAAAGACTTCTACCTATCTACAAATACTACCTAACCTTCAAGGTTAATTAAAAAGAGATTTACGAGCGACCCATAAAATTAAGTTAAGGCCCTACGCCGCCTTAGCCATAACATAAACAATTTACAACAAAAAATACTAATTACTGTAGCCCGCGGCTCTACCCGTGTGAAATACTGCTCCCATTCCCGCGACCCGTAGGAAGCTATTTCCGGGATAAAAGGCCTATGCGCTATGAGTATGAGCTATTTCTGTGTATAGTATATCTTATCATCATAACATTGTTAGTCCCGAGTATCCAACTGCAATAAAAGCTTACACTTTGGAGCCTGGGATCCGGTCTCCTAGATTTTCTCCTCTTGGTCCGGCTTACCTTGGTTTTTACGTAAAGGATTAACGACTGATCACTCAACCCTGAAAGCAGCCAGGGCCTGGGTCAGAGTGTGTTATGTCAACCAGCAAGTGTACCAGATAGCAGGCGAAGTTTAGTTGGGCCGCGAAGAACTTGTTAGTTCCCCGTACACCACCACGCCCTGTATGGCCTACAGGAAGCCATTCCAGTTATATAAAATGCAAATACTGTTCCAGACTATAATCTGTTTAATAACAAACATTCATCTGTCATCCTTACGCATTTATAATTAGTAAGATGAACCCTAAAATGCTCGGAACGGAAAGTATAGAGATATCCTTTAATCTCTCTAAACTCATAAACATAAATCATTACAGTAGAACCAACCATTAACTCCGTATTGAGCCATCAATCTATTCCATTATTATTGGTATTAATGCTATGTTAGTCATCCATTGATCACTACTTAACAAGAGTAGGTACTTAGCGTTTTTTATAGTTCGATGGTAATGGACTTAAGATAATTCTATAGTCCTGTTACATACCCGTCATAATGTTATGACATGACGTAGATATTTGTTTTGAAATTCGAACCGCTATCCCCGTGAAATGTTTTGGAAGAATTTAAATCTTACATCTCATGTCGTAAGGTGTAATTTACATTGTTAGATGTGCAGTTAATTTCGTAATAGGGAACGTCAAAGTTAAGATAATATGATGATGAGAACAAGAGCTTCCTAGTTTAATTTTGTGTAATTATGAATGACAGTAGTGATTTATTATTATTGGAGGCCTTTTAGACCTTGTCAACGAGGCATGAAATATGCGTAGTAGCCTGTTTCAATAGAACCCAATATCAAGTAAATAAAACAATTTATCACGATTAATCCGTCACAGCAACACAGCATTAAAAAGTAAGTATAGCAAAATAACATGGACGTCGTTAGTAGCAAATGTTTAAGTAACATTTAAACTTTTGAAATCATGTAAACGAATGTTGATAGCTTACAAAATACGCGCGAAAAACTTAACCAAGAAGGGTTAAGTTTTTCGCGCGTATTTTGTATGTGTCAGTCGTCGGGTAAAAAATAGCAAGATTTTCGGGTTATCAATTTTAATATGCCCGTAACATTTCAGTCTTATTTCGCGTCATATAGATAAGTCGTAAAAAAACTGCTGAACTTATACAAAAACTTTCTCATTCATCCCCAAAGGGTCTAATGTTCTAATGGTTGTGTCGTAAAAGTCAACCAAAATATAAAACCTCTTACGATATGCATTCCTTAAGCGTTACTACATAAATTCTATGTTTTACGACTGAGTATTAAACGGTTAAAAAGTTCTGTTGATTGATTATGCTTTCAGGAAATAGAGTTAATGAACGATGTAATTGGTTGGTTTTAAAATTAGAATGAGACTGAAAAGCATAGACAAACTAATTTTAAAATTCGAACTGTTAAAACTGCAAGCAGACCAGCTGTTTATTATTTGTGGAGATAAGAAGTCAGATAGATGTCTACACTACAGCTTGATATATTTTCGGTTCTAATATTTTATTAAAAATGAACGGTTTTAACTACTCTATAAACGTATCAAACTGTCCACCGATGTGCAATGAAGAGACAACGCTCTACAAAGATAATTTTATCCGGATTCTCACTCTTTTTCCCGAAGTGCAAAATCAAAGACCGGTATTTAGGTATTATTTTGTAAGCTCTTTTTTTTAATGTTATTGATACACAGCGCCATCTCAATTCCACGCGATTTATCACGCGTTCATTTTATACGGAATCAGATCTTTTTGGCTTCTGGTTTTTATAATAAATTGAAAGATAAAAATATCAAACAGCTTTGATATTGCTCTTTGCCGATTTCAAAAAAGAAATGTAGCATATTTACAAACATGCCGCTATTGTAAATTCGCACTTACACCCACGCGCTGTCATATTGTAACAAACGCGCCAATAACAAAATCGTTCTAGATCAACATTATGAAACAAAAATCGAGATGAATAACGCTAGGTATTTCTCGAGAATTCTAATATTCTTAACAAAATTAAAAACCTGTAAAAAGCTAAGAATTCGGTGAATAGTTTTGAGGGTAGTTCACGTCATTACAGTACAGTAACGAACTTTCCGAGCTACGAAGATCAAATAAAATCGGCCAAGTGCAAGTCGAACTCGCCCATGAAGGGTTCCGTAGTAGCAAAGGCGAAAATTGCGGTTTATGACGTATTAAAAAAAAACTACTGACTGGATCTCGTTCGAACCAATTTTTAGTGGTAGTTTTCATGGCAATGTACATCATATGTTTTTTTTAGATTTGTCATTCTCTTATTTTAGAAGTTAGAGGGGGGGGGACACATTTTTCTACTTTGGAAGTGTCTCTCGCGCAAACTATTCAGTTTAGAAAAAAAATATGTTAGAAAACTCAATAGCATTTTTAAAGACCTATCTATAGATAACCCACACGTATGGGTGTGATGAAAAAAAAATAGAGTTTCAGTTCTAAGTATGGGGACCCCCAAAATCTAAAGCTTTTTTTCTATTTTTGTATGAAATTCTTAATGCGGTTCACAGAATACATCTACTTACCAAGTTTCAACAGCATAGGTCTTATAGTTTCGGAGAAAAGTGGCTGACGGACGGACAGACAGACAGACGGACGGACAGACATGACGAATCTATAAGGGTTCCGTTTGTTGCCATTTGGCTACGGAACCCTAAAAACGGCGCCATGACATAAGTCGTTTGTTCAGATTTAGTCAGTGACCTAGGTGTCGCTGATATCGCTTTCAGTTTTTCGCGATCCCGTGTGTGATAATTCTTATATTACTTGTAGTAATATAAACTGAAATATGTCACACTATATTTTTTTAAACTTAAGTTATTACGTATTTACAAATTAGTAAAAATGAATCGCTGAATGTGTTGCTAAGCGCAAATCTCGAGAACAGCTGAACCGATTTCGCTAATTTTTTTTTTAATATTCCTTGAAGTACGAGGATTGTTCAGTAGAGAAAAATGTAAAAAAATAATAATTAAAGAATCGACTGTTAGGCGGTACGAAGTTCGCAGGGTCAGCTAGTTTATAATAGTTTCATGTTTAGTTCCATTAATGCCAAGTTACCTTCTATGACTCCTGACGTCTGTCATTGAGTCATAGTGCACCTTTGAAATTATTTCAAGTGTACATCGTTGCCTCGCTTCATAAACTTCTCAAAGTTCATTCTACGTATATCGCGACCTGGGTATATAACTACCTAAGCTTTGAATACATATTTGGGCTAGTTAGGTACTTAATCTACCAGCAACTAGTGGTAGGTTACTGTAACGATAGTTGCGGCAATTTTGAGATTATACTGGGTAATTACTTTCAATTGAGACGAGCGGCTTGCAACGTAATGACTGTAATCTACATTTCTAGCTATGGACTGCGGATGGGCGGAAGGAACGGTAGGGTTGTCTCTCAGACCGTTATTTACATCTGATAGGTTAGCTGTGAGAATATATTTGAAAATAACGTTTCTACATATATTTCTACCCTAGTTTCAAAGACCGCTTTAGTGATGGTTGGTAGACCTATATACGTCAAATTTGTTTGAAAGAATGAGGGCAATTATCCGTTTTTATAATAGACAGATAAGACATAACTTCCGATATAACGGGGCACTCATTATTGCCATGTGTGTGCGTCAAAATAGTATACCTAAACATATTTTTATAAGTGAAAGCTTTTTCAGGTGCGTTGAACCAAAATTTTCTAGGTAAATTAACCAAGAAAATTTTGGTTAAGCCTGCCAGTAGTACCTATCTGATAAATTGTGACAATTTACCGATTATGACAACTCACATTTTGAGCACTTTTTTTAAGTAAATGCTTTTCATTTTTTATACAAACTGTTTTCACCATCGGCAGACCCCAAAGACTGCCCCTCATGTAATTTTTTTTACTAAATTATAGTTTAGTGTAGTATATTTTTTAAACCTACCAAACTCTGTTATTCGGATTTTGAAAGTAACATCTAAATCAATGGATTTGGATGACAACTAAACTTCTTGCTCGCCTCTATATACCTACTATTGACAGCCCTATTTTCAGCACTGCTACAGGAATTTAACTAAAAGCGTTTTATGCCCGTTGGTGGTATATTCAAAACTCTTTCTTAGCAATCATTGTTTCAAATATTTTTTTATGTTTATTGATAATGTGCGTAACAAAAAACGAGTTGAATGGTCTGTTCTTCAATTGAGATAAAATATTACGTTTTATTGTAGCGAGGCATTTTCTTTATTGCAATGGGTGGCTTTTACATTTTTTATTAGGTACTTGATCTAGTGTATGAGTCAAGTTTTTGTAGATAGCGGCACTGGGCCTTCTGTTTCAGAGCAATATACCTATGACTATGAGTATTTTTATTTTTATTCTTATATAGCTTTCGCCCGTGGCTCCGCCCGCGTGGATGTCCGCTATCTTCGACCGCAGCTGCGCCCGCGTGGATGTTGGTTATCGCAATCAAACATAGCCTATGTCCTTTCCTAAGGTCTAATTTATTTCTGTACCAAATTTCATCAAAATCGGTTCAGTGGTTTAGGCGTGAAGGAGTAACAGACAGACAGACAGAGTTACTCACGCATTATAATATAAGTATGGATTAAGTATTTCAAATAGTAGGTACTTTACTATAGAACGTTAGGATATTTGCTGGCAGATTCCTAAGTTTAGATGAGGGTTAGAAATACTAAGGAATTCCTCTGTCTCTCTCCTCTATCATAAAATTAATTAATTGATTTGGTGACAATAGCCACAACCTCAATTGAAACCATTATTCTAGAAAGAAAGAAAGAAAGAAAGAAGAAGAAAGAAACCATTTATTCATATACCTACGAGATACACATATTCTGTGCCATTGCTTTCATAGGACGCGTACATAATGCAAACGTTTCAATAAGTGCAATTTTTCCAATATTGCTGTGCAAGACATAAGCAATATTCGTATGCTATTTTATAGAGCGTTTAATATGGTGGGTGGTGCGGGTGGAGTAATGCTTTTCCCGGGAAAACAGGCCGGGTTTCCCGCGGAAGTACAGTCGCCCTCAGAACTTTCTGAACACGTTTTTTTTAATTATTTTAAATGATGCCTTAGAGCTAAGGTGATCTGTAACTAGAGAAGTGCTAATCTAAGTGTTTAAACACACTATGCCGAAGTTACGCGACCGAAGTTCGGTGGCTGATTTTACGTTCCGACGTATTCGGCTGATATGACACACCATAAGTGCCGAACTTACGCGGCGGAAATTCAGTTCCGGTCGCGTATAATGTGCGCTCACAGAATAAGTTGCTGATGAACTTACGCCCGACCGAAGTTACGCTGTATGCTATGACGCGGCGTAATTTCGGCATAGTGTGTCGTCAGTAATTCAAATAGCATTGCAGGCGTAATTGTGCTGAACTTCGCTCGCGTAACTTCGGCATAGTGTGTTTAGACACTTACACCGATAGCGACTGTACACCCTTCTTGTCCCACAAATATCGATGCAGTCTCTCAGATGATTTTATTCATTAGGTACTTTAACAGATTCGCCTCGGCTTCGGCTTCGGCTTCGTCCGTGGCGTCCTTTCCATCATCTGTTCTACAGGGCAGCAATTTTTTTTAATTTTCAAATAAGGTATGAAAATCTGCCTATTAAGTTGACATTTACGATTACTGCTCCGCTCCCCTAAGTAGTAGAGTAATGAAATTTACTTTATAACCTTCCTTGGTGTGTTCCTCTGTGGTCGGACCACAGTTTAGTACTCAAATGCTATAGCTCGAAATAATACCTACCAAACAAAAAAAAATTTCAATTCGACCCAGTAGTTTCTGAGATTAGAGCATTCAACCAAACAAACAAACTCTTCAGCTTTTTATTATTAGTAAAGATTCAGAAATTGATCAACCAAAACAATGATAACGGCAGAAAGCCTTAATTAATTAAAGCTATATCTATGGCCGACCACATGTCAACAATTGGCCAATTGACACGGATACAGTTCCGGGTGGCGTGACCCAATTCGGATCCTGCGACCTCAGCGATTATAACATCGGATTATAACGGTAAAGAACATGGCCGTTTTGGTATGTACTATCCTTAAAAGGTCGGAAACTGGGACAGCGTGTGACGTTAAAGACACAGGATTTGGCTGAACGAGTTTGGCGAGTAATGTCTTTATTGAAAAATGACTAAGTATAAAAATGACGATTTTGCAAACATAAAAAAGTCACGTAGCGTATATGATACAGTCGGAAGTACACGAGTACACAAACTGTTGGGACCTTCGAGTATACATTGCTATAGAGCGCGCCTTACAAGTATGAACTGCTATCACGGGTATGAACAGTACCGAGGCTCCTGGCTCAACCTCAATCAGTAGCAAAACAATACCCGTCAAAATGACTTCGCAAATAATATTTCATTCGATCTGTTAAATCAAAATTTTATACAACATCGTTTATTTGTAGTAATAATGACGCAAAGATAACGCAAAATGACGTAATTTTTTTGTATTTTGGCTTTAATTTCATCTATGCATATCAAATCGAACAAAACACTTCATAACAACAAACTACATTAATAAGTGCATCTATTGATATTTTCGGTAATGCATGAAACGTCACTATATAGGTGCGCTATACCATCGCAAAGTATCTGCTAACACTCGGCGCCAAAGACCTGAGTGATAGGCGCGCTCTATATTTATAATGTATGCCTACTCTAAGGTTGGGACCCATAGGAACCTATTCCAGGCATGATAATATAGCCTATGGGTTATTCCCGACTACAATCTATCCTTGCTCCAAATTTCAGCGAAATCTGTACAGCGGTACCGGCTTGCAGAGGTGGCCTGGCCTCATCGGTCTTGATGGGACCTCACCTGACATTGTTACATGTATTTGGCATTTAGTTTTGAAGTTAACTAATGTTAACACCTCTTTGGGCAGTTTTCATTGAAAATGTTTAGGTGAATTGAAACCACAGAACTCGCGTCATCGTCACGTCCCGTCTGATAGACATCGATCAAATAAGCAAAGTAAAATTAAATATTTCTTTTTAATTCTATACAGCCAGTAGTACCTAATTGACAAATGCATTGCGTCAATTGACATTTGAAACCTCTTTGAAGTGAAAACTTGCTCGCATTGAGCACTTTTTCTGTTGTTGCATGTTTTTTTACATCACGACAGCATGAAGTATTATAGGTGCTCACGCCTAAAGAAAGGAACTCGGTAAAAGCGTGATAGCAGCTTCAAATCCCTGCAGTATTATAATAAGCCGGTTCTGATTGCCTTAAACTTTGCTTTTAACGAACTCTCGGAAAAAGCAAAGTTTTTCGGAATAGAATAAAAATATGAGAGTAGGTACCATTGTGAGAAATTCCGTGAACGAGAAAGTTAATGAATTAGTACCATATTATTTAGTTTAAAAGCCTTTTTCTAGGATTTGCTGAATAAAAATAGCTACAGCTTATATTGAGGTGTTTTTTTTCTCAAGAGTACTTATTGCTTTTTGGTTGATTGCGTCACAACCTTATATGTATTATAACAATAATGACAATCTAGCCATGAGGTTAAACCTGAGTTTCAGTAAAATTTCTCTCCAAATCTAACAATTCGACAAGAAACATGAACATACCAACTGAGGCACTATAAGTAGTATCTGAAATTACTTTATTCATAACCATCATCATAGTGCCAATAAAAATATTGTTTGTAGGCACTTCTGAGCTGGAGATCCGTTCGTTTTCTTTTTCATATCAGAGTTATTAATCTGTCGGTGTTGCGAGGTCGAAAGGCTACCTTCCGACCATTACCTCTGCGTCATAATGCATCATACTGCGACTATTAAGGTAAACCTGTCTTCCATCAATTTTGGTGGACCTTGTACACACGGTTTGGTCCCTCGATATTAGGCTCATATTCTCATATTCTAACTTTATCATTCATCAACTATACAACTAAATAGTTACTGATCTCCATCCTCTACTTACTGCATTAATACAACAACATCAGCTCAACGATGAATGAAAAATTTACTGTACTAGTTCAGATCAAAGGTAACGCGGCTGAACTTTATAAATATATTCAAAGAATTTTTAACATGTTCGTATCCGCTTGCTGAACAAAGCACTGGAATAGAGCTCCGGTGCTGGCATTTCACTGTATCATTCAAACATACATAAAATACTCAAACTGATTGTTTCTACGCTACATTTTTATTATGCTTGCCTGATAAACTATACATCATATAAAGTTACTAGCTTTTGCCCGCGGCTCCGCCCGCGTGGATGTCGGTTATCGCGACCAAACATAGCCTATGTCCTTTCTCAAGGTCTAACCTACCTCTATACCAAATTTCATCAAAATCGGTTCAGCGTTTTAGTCGTAAAAGTGAGACAGACAGACAGACAGACAGACAGACAGAGTTACTTTCGCATTTATAATATTATATAGTAGGGAAGTAGGGATATTAACTTCCAGTGATATTGTAGTATCGATTTCAAACTTTATAAGCTCCAATGTGAGATCACTGAGATCCGTATGAGAATACATTATTTTGATATCATTGAAGTGATTTAGTGATGAAGTCAAGACGTGAATGTGAAAGCCATGTCGAAACAATCGTAAACAAAACGATCTGACGGCGAATATTCCATAGTTGAAAAGTCCTGTCGTCGAAACTAACAAATGCGAACCATTTTGTCGGCGAAACATCCATAGGTGAAACGTTCTATCGACGAATCTCTCAAAATGAAACGTCCTGTCGGTGAACAGTCCAAAGCAGAAACGACTGTCGGAGAACGGTTGCAGAATCCCCTTGTGATTTTATTAACTCTTATTTGTAAAGGTTTATTTTACAGTAGGTATCATTGAAGTAATTTCAGCACAGTGAAGTCGCATTTTGTATGTAAATTTTGTCGATTTAGTGTAAGAAAATTGATCAGATCATCACACCAGCGTTCCCAAGTACCAGCTGGCCCGGCATCGATATCGTAAATAATGTCTTATCAAGTTTCTTATAATGCAATGGAAGTCATAAAAATGCCATAAATAAAAATTGAGGAGCTTTAATCATTGTAATCCAGTTGTATTGTGTAGTTATTGATAGTAAGTGATATGAGAACATCGTAACATATTTAGAAGCTTAGAAAAATAAATTGTGTGTGAATGTAACTGTTAGGCTTTATAATAGTAGGTGAAGAATACAAGGTGGACTAAGGCACGCTAAGGGAAGCCGTTCACAAAATAACAATAGTGAATAAAAGTGTCCCTTCTGGAACTTCCATAAACCTATGTTTGCTTTGCACCATACTGCGTTTGTTAATTGGGTTATGATACTTCCACACATACCGAGAAAGTGTGTATGTGTGCGTGCGTATTATTGATACGAGTTCTTGTCTTACTCAGTTTTATGAGCTTTCTATATCATTTTAATTGACTTCTATAAATCAAGTCATGCCCTTTTTTAAACTAAATTTATATAGGTATCAAATAGACAAACGTTTTCTTGTTGAGTTTTTTATACAGTTATTAATGAGGTGTGCCAACATCACGAATGGTTGTTATAAAATTTCATCAAAGCTCCCTTCGTCTCAGTTTTACAAATGTAAACATCGCGATTGTTTATTTGTATCTATATTAATTAGTAGTAGTGAGTGGATTTTAATAGCCCAGACGGTGATTTAGACGTGTCATCTAAAAATAACCGTCGAAGAACACACGTCACGGGAATTTAGAGAAAAGGATTACAAGAAGTTTTTTCTTGTGAATAGAAATGTGTGTGAATCGTTTTGGGTTTATTTTAAGATGTGCAGTTTCAATTTCGTTTTTTAAGTGGATAGGAGCAACTGCCTTGACAGGATATGACAGGAGATAGATGGAATGCGTCATAGAGAATATGGCAAAGAAGGGAATAACCATGTCATATTCTGTCCTCCGAGGGAGTAACTGAGGAAATGACGTCTGACAGGAATGTATAGAGACACATGACATGTTGCGCCAACCCCAAATATTGGGGACAATGGCAGATAGATACCTAATGATGAAGAGCGACTGCCATCTGAGTCCTCAACTTCGTGAAGTACCTAAGCCAACGCCAGTTAGCAGCGTCAACCAGAAGGTAAGGTTAACTTGTGCCCCGATAATCTTGATGGCACCCCCAAAGCCGGAAAGTATTTTATAAATTTGACGTTAGTTTCAAACTAACACAAAGAAAATACATAGTTCAACAAGATTCTCCCTGATTTTTAGCTGCAGTCAAACGAATATATCGTATTACCGAAACTTCAGCAATAAATAAATTCGAAAGCTAAAAATAAATAACAAATCACTCACTAACCTAATTTCGGTCACTAATTAACAAAATGAGCGTTACTTTTCGAAAGATTGAAGCCCGTGTAATTACAGCTCGCTTTGAACCGAGGCCTTCATCCCACCTACCTGTCCCGAACAGACGCTTGGTTTGTGTTCGTTCATTATCTTCACTTTGCAACATTTAATAAACAAGATCATGAGAATATATATACGCAGTCTGTTAAATGGAGTTGCTTTCTCTGAAGCTAGATTATATGCTAATATTACAACGGTACCTACTAGGGATTAGAGAATTATGGATATGGATAGACGAAAATCTCGTCTATTATGGCAACGTTGCAGACATACATACATACATAGCCCGCCGTAAAAGGTATGATCTCCTTTGCCTTCACAAAATCATACACTCCACCATCGATGCACCGGGTTTGCTGTCTGCGGTCTGCATTAACACTAGACACAGGTCGCGCTGTCCCAATGTATTTTCGATTCGAATTTACAAAAACAACACTTCCTTCTATAATCCTATCGTTAGGATGTGTCGCACATATAACGAACTGAATCGGGCTGTAGACGTGGATATATTCAATGGTAGATTCTCCCGGTACAAGCAGGCCATATCAAATATAATAAGTGTACAATGCCTATGATATTCGAGCAGCATTTTTATTTATTCTTGTGTTTTTTTGTGTTTCTTAAGTATTCAGTATGTATCTTTGAATAGGTTTTTAGTTGTATATTTTGTATGAGCATGGCGAGTATGTAGATATATTTTCATGTTGTGTATGCTGTATTTGGAATACTGTCTAGATCTTATAATTTATGTGATTGTATCCAAATGTTTAGTCACGCAATGACAGTAATCTGTAAGCGTACCTTTTAGAAATAAATAAATAAATATAATCACGCCTTTATCTGCGAAGGTTTAGGCAGAGGTGAATTAACACCACATTTCATCAATCATTGTATTCGGTCCCACGTAATAGTAGTTTAGCCGATTGCTGTATTCCGGGCACTATTGTTGACACGAGCCATCCATCCAAGGCTGAGTCTAGGCTGTATATATCCGTCTGATGTTAAATAGCCCAATTCCCTTAGTCGAAACTTCTTACGAATTCGAACGAAAGACAGCTCCAGGGTAAGGTACTCAGGGCTTCTACTTCCATCCTGGATTAAAAAATATCTATTGCACGCTGCAATTTACCTGCACCATCAATGATGCAGATGAAACTAATTAGTCTCATCTGCACCATTGATGGTGCAGGCCAATGGTGCATACGGTACGACGGGCACCCATGTAGAATTATGATCACGTTCTGCAACGCTTAAAAATCTATACCAGGCAAAAGCCGCCTGTGTGTACCTATCAGCCGTTTGATCGTAATTGAATGACAAACAACCAAATATCTTCACAAACTTTGACATTTATAATATTACTTAGTAGGAGTAGGAAGTTATACTAATTGCTTCAAAATTAAATTCAAAGTAGTACAAAAACTAAACTCATTATATAATCAATAAAGGAAGGGAAATTTTCGGAAGCGCCTAAGTAAATAATCCTTGACATAGAACTTCTCTCGCAGACTCAATCAAACAACAGATCGTTTAATCTGTCCTTCAATATGTCTCATGAGTACACACAATGGAGAGTGTCCATACGATCTGGAGATTGAGCTAAGATTAGTGCAAATATTTGGGAGAAAATCGCTCTGCCACACATATCAAGATTAGCCTCAGAAGTTGTTCTGTAGATTAAACCCGAGAAACGATCGCAACTGTAAGTTTTCATACGTTTATATCCTTGAAAGGATAAGCAGAGTAGCAAGGAGGCTAAAGGCCTTATTAAGGAAATTGGACAGAGGCTCATCGAGGCGACCGGTGACTTTCGTTCCGGATCGTTCCTGGTCCAAAGGTTGGCCATCGCCATACAGCGTAGCAATGCAGCAAGTGTAATGGGCACTTTTGCACCGGGAACGGTCAGAGGCGGATTGTTTAATTAGTACCTACAGGATAACTGTACCCTATATTGTACTGAAGAAAAAGCAGAGTAGTAACCATCCACATTGTAGTAACAGGCGTAGATTCTATGCTACAAAATCAGTCATCTTCATTATTATCCTAGCGTACCAATTAGTATCTTAACCGGGTTCGCTCTTTTTGGTTTAGCTTACTTTTTATGGTTTTATGTGAGCGACAGCCGTCTAACCTTCCAAACCCGAGAAGAGTTGATCAAACGGCAGTTCTTCCTGAAATATAAATTTTCTTGTTATATCCCGGGCTAAGAAAACAGTTAACCTTAAGGTCAAAGTTCCCGCTACGCTTTTATTGATTCATTCCCATCGAATCAATAAATAGATATCATAAAGCCATCAATTAGTTACTGCACATAAACATAAAATCATTACTGCTCTAACTTCACAAACCAATTAGAGATATAAATAACATCAAAGTTAAGAGATATTAAAACTATCAAATGTAACACAGGCCACGGGAATAACTTCAACTATAAAAGAGATATAAACCTGCTATTTTCAGGAATGTAGGTAAAAAATATTTAAGTATTTTGAAAGTGACTTAATTTGTGTCCGTGTGCATAAATAGTCAACATCAGAGACCGTACCATGAACTCTTAAAACAGGTCAATAATTGAACCACTGTCATACTACCCCCCATTGCCAAGAAGAAAGCCTACTCCGTTAGCAGGTGAGGTAGGCTTTACGCGGTTTCCACGATAGACTCAAGGAAATTCATCCAGTAAAATGTGATTTTAGTATGTACCCAAATCGATTAATGGAAAAAGTGAAAGCCCCCATACCCACCAGCCAGGTCTGCAGCTTCGTGTTGGGGTATAACAGGACAGTTGTGTGACAAGTTTTCAGCTTGCCTCAAGAATGTATACTCAAGAAATCGTAACAGCTCTCGGACTATAGCAGTCAGAGTTACTTCCGCATTTATAATATTAGTATGTATTTAAGGAATAGCCCCTATTCATTCAAGGGTACACCATTATCATTTATCCACGCCGCCGCTCCATTCCATATATATCATTTTATTTAGATAGAAACGCATATTACTCTAGAAATCTGGGGGCACGGCAGTGCCCCCGCCAAGTCAAGCAAAAAAGAGCGGCACGGCCGTAACACTATTTTCTCGAAGCACTTCAGGTCATTTTCGACCCCCTAGAACTTCGTTGTGGATAAACCTAGAAGCCTGGATCTTCGGTTACTAAGTAGGCACTGTAAAAACACTTTATATTTCAAATTTCATTCAATTTGAACCAGTAGTTTCAGAATTATAACTAGTCAAAGTTTGCAAATTTTGCAAATTTTGTCACTCACTGACTGACCGATCATCAAAACTCTAAGGCACTTCTAGCAGACGTAGAAGCCTCAAATTTAGAAGATAAGTAGTGTTTAGTGTACAACTCAAGGGAAAATTAAAATATTCTTCAATTTCAGCAATTTCACCAACTGCATAAATAACTTTGTAATCTCATATAAATATATGGGATTACAAAGTTACATTTGCAGTGAACGTTTCAGTGTACATGAATCCATCCATACTAATATCAGTCTAACGAAGTATTATAATAAATGCGAAAGTAACTATCTGAGCGTCTGTTATTTGTTAGTATTACGCTTTCACGCCTATACTAGTAAAAACTGAATAAATTTGATGATGACGAAAAGTGAAGAAGTGGGAGTGGGAGTGGGAGAAACCGGAAAGGTAATCTACAAAAAAAACTGAAATCCCATCAAAAACAATACTTGTAAAAAAATGCCAAGCCTCGCCGCCCTCGGTTCTTCTACCGCAAAAAGTTGTGAGATCCATGTAATACCAAGTCGGTTCATTTATTCAGTCCCTACTTCAGATACCTTCTGTCCTAAGTTATTACGTAATAAGTTTTTATGTTTTGAATATAATAAATTGACTTGGCCATCGCATGAAAACGTATAGCAAAAAATGTATAGCACATCACAATAATTACATTAAATAAGATTGTTTAGTGCGATTGCCAAGTCAATTTATTACATTTAAAACATAAAAACTTATTACGTAATAACTTAGGACAGATGGTATCAGAAGTAGGGACTGAATAAATGAACCGACTTGGTATTACATGGATCTCACAACTTTTTGCGGTAGAAGAACCGAGGGCGGCGAGGCTTGGCATTTTTTTACAAGTATTGTTTTTGATGGGATCTTATTTACTAGAAAGACCTTACTCCGTACGTTTTTATTTCTAGACTGTAAACCTCTAAATAACTTGGGTAGATATTGTGACCATTCTCTAGAGACTCGTGAGAATTTGTTGAGAGATGTTTATCGTCCATAACTTTCAGATTGCAAGTCCAAGTAGACTATAAGTTTTGCTATAAATATACGGTTAAGTACTACATTTAGTAGGTAGGGTCATTATTATTTTAGTATAGTACCAGGTGCATCCGAGGCTTTCACCTCAGAGTCCAAGGTCTGCTTTATCCTTCCCCTTCTTTTTTATGTGGCTTATTCGACTTTAATGGGAGCGACTGCCATCTGTGCCCCCAACCCTGACAGGAAAGCTCACGCCTGGCTTGCTCGTGAGGATGGCTTGCTTGGTCTCTAAAGATATTGGTGGGCCCTATACACCTAAATTGTAATGAACATAAATAATCACTTTTAAACAATAATGATCTGCTGCTAACAAACGTGTAATATTTTTCTAATTAATATTAAGAAGGTGCCTACAAAAGTGCCTTCTTATCTGAACAGGTGGTCATTTCTCTTTCTTTTAAATTATTCCGTCATAAATACTCATTAGCTCATTAATAATATTAACGAGGTATGTAATGATAAAATCAAACATATCCAAGAGAATGTGGTCATTAATAACTTCAGTTTGATTTGTAATTAGACGCAATTTGTTAACTTCACAAATAAAAATATTTTACTAACAACGTAACTTAAAAGTTATTTAGAATTTTAATAATAAAATTATTATCTTAATGATAAAAATGCATGGTCAACCTAATCACTTTCTTGCCCGCACATTGTAAATTGTATAAAAACCGTATTAAAAAATAAATAAATAAATAAAAAGGATAATTGAGTTCTCTGAGTTTCTTGCTGGTATCTTCTCAGTAGAACCAACTACCGAACCAGCGAAAGAATCATTTTCAAATGGTTTACTTTAATTTATTTAATATTTTATTTTTTGTTTACATACTTATTGACACAATTGTAATATTTTGACGTTCATATGTGCTCTATATGTGCCTAAATTGAATAAACGAAATTGATTCTTTGATTCTTTGATTCTTGTTTATGTTAGCTATATTTACCTGGTACTTTTATACTTTTTGAAAATATGACGCATTTTTTGAAGATACAAAGATATTTTTTTAACTTTACTACCTATGTGAAAGGGATATTTATTGAGGATTTAGTTACTTACAGCTTTTCTTTAATATAATTGATGACTTTGAAAAAATAAACACCAAACCAAAGAAATAGCAGGACAATAAAAACAGTTGATCTGATAATTAACATCAAGTGAGCCGTAAACCAACTTATATGTACGAAAAAAAAACATATTTTCAAAGACCGTATCTGCTAATTATGGTTTTGTACGAAACTAATTGGTGACAACAGGGCATTTATTTTTCGTATTATTCGCATATAAAGTTTTGGAATTCCTTACCAGTTCACGTGTTTCCCTCCTCCTACAGTCCCGGGTCCTTTAAGCAGGGCGTGAAAAAGCATCTGATGAGGACGTCAAGCTGAGTGCCACCATTGTAACATGATACGTGTCTGTAATGGTGACCCTCTTTTCAGAGACTTTGCCTTCAGCTTACCATCAGGCGAGGCGAAGTCAAATTGACGTGTCCTATATAAATAAAAAAAATCACGGGTTATTCTTGCAAGCGCTTTCTATTCCTTCAATTTCTTCTTGTCCTATTTTTTCTTCCTCTGACCTACCGCCGCCGTTATTATTCTATTGAATGATACTTAAAGTTGACAAGAGACTTATTAGGAAGATCAATTACCTTACGATATCATGCCCTCAATAGCTGATAAGCGAAGATAGCCTCTGACCCTAACGTCACTCAAAGATGCACCACCGAATACTGTCGATGATGCATCTACGGATATTCTATTTAAGTAAATTTTTAATAAATGTAGACTTTATTGCTGAAGTAATAAGTTACATTATTAGTTGTTAAACGGCAAGTGTAGATATGAACATTTATAATTGAAATCAGATTTTCAGAAATCAGAGAATCAGAATTCATCCTCACACATTGCGTGCGGTTTGAAAGGCACTTCATCCCACGCACACTTAAGCTGTGGAATGAACTCCCTGCAGTGGTTTTTCCAAGCGACTACAATATGGGTTTCTTCAAGGTCGGCAGCGCGAGTGTAACGCCCCTGGTGTTGCATACGTCCATAGGCCACGGTGACCGCTTCCCATCAGGTGGGCCGTGTGCTTGTCTGCCATGCCAACTAAGTGGCATAAAGAAAAAGAAAAGAAAAAGGAGTTTAAACTACTTATCAGTATAAAACTTGCAATAAAATATTATGAAAAATCAAATGGTGTGAATAACGGACTAATGTATTATTATATGTAACTTCCGTTCTCAAAGTATTGTGCAACAAAGTGTTTATTTCTTGTTATTTATTAAAACTTCCAGAAAAAAAACTATTGCTGTCTTTCCGCCCTCAAAAAATCTATGAAGCTACCTCGAACAACTAATTCCGAAAACAACACGAAGCAATTTTCAATAATTCTACACGCACACTTTATACGAGGCTGGACACTGGTTGACTACTTTACTCGGAATTAGAGTTGTTCGAGGTAGCTTCATAGATTTTTTGAGGGCGGAAAGACAGCACTAGTTTTTTTTCTGGAAGTTGTTTTCGGAATCCGAACAGTTTACGTAAATTAATTCGCTTAATCGAAAGAACAGGTGAGCTGTGAATGACACAAAACTAGCCCATGTAGTATTCATGTAAGCATTGCAACATCGTTATTCTAAATTAAGTTCGTGTTTACTTTTCTAAAACTGTAATCAGGTTAAACGGGGTACTGAGTGGGTACGAAATTGAAATAACATTTTGAAGCAGTGAGTTTCAGTAATTCAGTAGTTGCCCTTGGGTGATCTTCAGAGCTCATGCCAACCTCACTTGTAAGAGGGTACGACCGCTGATTAAGGGATGAATTTTTTTGCGCAGATTTTCCTCTCAAAGGTGAGATGTCAGAAGGAAGTCACTCTCGCAAAATGAATAAAAAATCAAACTGAGTGATTCTTTGAGTAGGTTATCCTAGCTCCTACTAAAAGATATTTATAGAAAGTTTGTGAAGATGTTTGGATTCAATCGTGGTCTAAGGGTGCGGCCACAGGGTGCGGTGCGGCGCCGCACTGCAAAAAAATCGGCGAATCGGCGGCCACACGAGCGGCGCCGCACTGCTTATGTGGCCGCTGATTCGCCGAAATTTTTGCGGTGCGGCGCCGCATCGCGCCGTGTGGCCGCACCCTAACAGCTGAAGGGTTTTGTCTACATTTTATTCCGGTAATAAGTTCCCATGGGTTGCGGGAAAAGAATCAAAGCCGCAGCCAATAGCTAGTGTAATATATTGTACCTACTCTCTAACAAAAATAAAACATACAAGTACGAGTATCTTCGGGGTAAAGGGTTCCAGCTCAACAGTGTCCATACATTAAACAGCGGTCATAGTCAAATCATACTTCAAGAAATAGACAAATTGTTATTCCAAAAGGTTGTTCCATTAAAACCTCACACAAGAAGCTCCCATGGGTACTTTTTCCCATGAGATTGGTATCATTGACATCGATACGTGCGTGGACAGTGCGTTCCCTATTGAATAATAATACATGTAAGGGCTTATTTCTTACACATGGCTGAGCGATTGGTGCAATAACTGGAGTAGTAAACAGCGAACATGTATGACTTGATAGTACAGAGATAGAGAGCTCGACAACTTTGTGCATAACCGTTTGATTCCCGAGTAGGACAAAAATTTAATTGTGGAGACGGTAATACCCCATCTAGACACCTAGACAACTTTATACAATATTCTGACAAATAAACGAATCTTATCTTATCTTATCATAGATGAGACAATGGAATCGCAGGGCACTAGTACACTACCTATCTTTTACTTTTCTCGAATCGTTTCTTCGTATTTTTGTACCCTCATAGATTCGAGGGTACTCTAGGACTATCCAGACAGAATCTATAGGGGTTAAGTTAATATAAGATAACTATTATGAAATTCTTAGTGTAAAAAAAGACGAACGAGTGAGGTAGAACCGAGCTCGGGGCAGTATTATCATTTCCCATTTAGGTTTTTGGGGCGCCAAAACCTTCGGGACTCAAAACCACCTGCTGATCACAGGGCGAGGCTCTAACACCAGCTTTTCTTAGGTGGTCAGGCAACAGTCCCTGCTGCAAAAGATATAATGCAGGAAGAGAAAGTATCGGGACCTTGCTTACATTCATTTTCTTCTCCTAACTACTAGCTGCTTATATAACAAGATTTCAAAAACAAAAAATACATAACACGAATTCTATTCTTGTAAGAATCGATTGATGCAAAGTGGTAACTCAAAAGCCAGAACCGTCTTTTTAGAACCCTATTTGAAACGATTAATCCGTCATGGAACTGCGACCCTATAGGCAAACAATGGCTTAATTCTTAAGCACCCCTCTTGCTTCGTCAGGGTTTAAAAATAACATTAAAAACTTTAAAATACAAACGGGCACAGAATGAAACTATCGCTGTTGTATAAAAAATACCATTACAGAGCTTAAAATATTATGTACCTATAACCTAAACTCCTTCTTTCTACACGTCACAATATGAGTCTTATGATGCAGGTCTAAAAAGGCCACATTGTACCTATTTTATTTTTGTAATATTTAACAGATTTGTATGAAATTGCGTAAAATGGTTCACATATTATTTGACATTATGAATCAGTAATAAGTAATAATGAATGAATAATAGGGTCGTGGAGTTCAAATGGCAGTCGCTTCACAGAAAATATCGAAGCTCAGTCAAATCCGCAGTTAGACTGGTATAGCGGACTCCAGATTCCAAGGTGAAAGCTTCGGATGCGACTGGGAAAAACGTTAAGATAAAGAAGAAGTAATAATGACTTATTGGTGAAATATTTCACCACATACAAATATTAAAATCTGAATAAGTATAGGAAACATGCAAAGTGGCCTTTTACACTTGCAGAACTTATTAGATTTTTCCATTCGAAAATATATACAGGCCCCAACTACCCTAAATATTCACCTTTCACCACTGACACGATTCTACTTTCAAACAATTAATGAGGTACGTTATCAGACAGCCCTCATTTATAAACCGCTGTTCATGTTTATGACGGAATCAAAACATTTCAACAAAACTTTTATCTTGACACACGCTTTAACATACCCCAAATTGTTGTTGTGTAGCAATTATTGTTTGCTTCAACATTTTTACGATACAATTGGTTAATTTAATAGCTCTGTAGCATGTGAGTCCACTTCAAAGATGGGTGGTAGAAACATTTTAATTTCATCGTTCTATTTATAATTGATTGATTTATGTTGGCTTATTATAGACGATGATAAATCTATATACAGTAACCAGCTTTTGAATATCGCAATGACGAGTGAGGAGATCGGCTAACATTGACTAGCTTCGGTTTTGTAGAGCGCTCTCTCTCCCTCTATCGTATATTGAACTGACAGTTTGGTACTCTTATAGAGTAAATAAAACATACTTCGTCCTATAGGTAGCCATATTATAAAGTTCAATGTTACAATAAAAATCATCAAATCAATTTTTTTTTTTAAATACTTCAATATTTTCTATTTAAGTTATCTAAAATAATTATTTCAGCGTGAATGAGCAACATACGAACTCGAACATATTTAAGCATTTGCAGTGTCGATGTTTTGTACCACCACGTAGCAATTCATTCGCACTGGGTGTGGACCAATCCTCATTGAGTGATATTTTATTAGGTGGCTTTACATCCCATATTAACGCAACAGACTATAAGTTGCGTTAATAACACAGGAAAATCTAAAGCCAGGTACCTACATATATTATCTATTCATAACTACGACATTTCACCACTTCAGTGTAGAGTAAAAATGTTTAAGTATGAACTTTTACAAATAAACCTGTTTGACAATAAACATGTTGCTTATAAGTAAGTAAGGTATCAGTTTATATTTAATTTACGTATCTATTTTCAAATATTTTCATTGGATCCCAGTTTTAACTTCCATTTTTTAGGTATTAACGATGGATCCCATTTGCTATTTCCATTTAATCCCATGTTATTATAACAAATGCAATCCATCCTAAAAAAAATGAACCTTACGCGTTTTCCTAATTATTACAACATCAAAGATTATAAGTAGTTTTTAAAAATCGCTAAAACTCACCTATAACTGACTGGTGCTCTCAAGTTAATAGACATCTCCCTCGCCTGATGGTATCTTCGTTTGTCTCCTTCCCGCCAACTGGCATAACTCCTCGAATACACAGGCACTCCACACCCCGATACGTTTAAAAACTCCACAGAGAGATCTTCAGTATCGTTAAAAAAAGTTGTTTCATTGACTAAATCATTAAAAGTATTATTAACGTTCGAAGAATTTAAATTTTCAAATATGGAATGATTTGACAGTTGGTATATACCGTTATGTTTTGGACTAGAATACACATAAACTCTGTTTAGTTCTGAGTCATTCTCAGTTTTGATGCTGAGGTTTTCGTGGGTGGTGATGTTGAACTGATAATCTTCTGCCGAGGTGTACCACGCCTCTAATACTGCTATGTGTGAGTCCAGTTCTCGGCAGGTTAGCCGGAATTCGTTTTCGTGGCATTGTTGCTCTTCCACTATTTCTGTAAAGAAAAAAACTAGGTTAACAATAAGTAGGCATAAAGATATACTTAATACATGATAAGTTTTTTTTTCTGTTAGCTATTGTCTAGTCTAAAATAAATGCTCTTTCAAATTTAATATTTTAAAATACATACAAGAATATCATTTAAAACTAGTTGTTTGCCTGCCAATATTTTCTTTGTGAAGAAAGAACCTAAATAGACATGCGTGTAAAAATTCTTGAAAGATAAACGTGACTTCGAATGCAGGTATTTTCCAGAATAATATTCCACGTCATGTTTCGAATAGCATGTTCACCCCGTCAAAACCCCTTTGTTCATTTGATGTGTACCCGGTATTAGATTAATAAAGAAATATGAACTAAAAATGTGACTGGTAGAATTTTTAATTAATATTAATTTCGTTCCTTATCGATTAACTAATTAATTAGTTCGACAGTAAGTAGTCGATTAATAATTCGATAGATTAGTTATTAGTATCTAATCTCAAAGTAAGAATATAAAGAATTTACAATTAGTTAGGATTGCCACTTTACACACGGGTGCGGCACTTGTGAGCCAGGTGTAAACTGGTAGAACTCATAATTTATGAGTTCACTACGTATGGTACCAGTCATCATGATCTTCTTATCATTACATTAGAGGCTTTCACTTCGGAGCCTAGGCCCGCTTATAACTACTCCTCATTTTGGTTTGGCTCATACGGCTGTCACTGGAGAGACTGCCGTTTGACCTTCCAATCCTTAGAAGAAAGCCAACTCCTAAGAAATCAGCAATTAATCAGTAGTTGTACTTGAAATAACGTATGTAAGCAAGTTTATGCGCATTCTAGAACCTATATTACAAGCTATGCTCAGGTTGGATATATTTAAAAAGAATCGGGTCGAAAATGGACTAAAATATGCGGCGAAAAAGGATATTTTGTGCGACACGTAACTTTGTAGGGCGAATACAGGACAAACCGTAATTACGATTGTTTAAACTTTCATCACGTCCTCACTGTTAATACTCATAATAGCTGAAGGTAAATGAGCGGATTCAGACCTAACTCGGTCGGATCTATGGTTACTACGTGACCAACGAAATGCCGTTATTTTAGCATAATTGTCGAATAGAGGCACATTAAAATACACTCAGTGTTAAATAAGTACTAACTAATTATTTCCTGCGTAAGTAGGTGCTGTCCTGCGTTGTAGAGTTTAACTGCCACCCTCCACTTAGGTAACGCAGGGTTCCTTTACATGTCTCAGATCTAGAAACAGGATAAACTTCTTAGATTTTTTTTGTAAATACATAGGGACTTTGATTATATATAATTAATGTTACATAATTTGAATCGAGGGACAGATGGACTGACAACCTGATGAAAAAGATGGCTAGGATGGACGGGATGCAGAAGGTGGAGGATTGGGAGCAATGGCGCACATTGTTCTCCAATAGATGACTGCGATAGGTTAATTGATTGATTGAGTGAAGTTATAAATAATTTCACATGACATGACGTCAGTTTCGTTCAATATTTTTTTATATACAACTTAGTCACACTCGCGCTGCCGATTCCATAAAAACCTTCTAATGACCTTCTTGAAGAACCCCATATTGAGTCGCTTGGAAAACCGCGTTCACACGTAAATTGAACAACATCTAAATACACAAGAAAAACGTAGATAATAATGTGTAACAGCAATGTATTATCAAATATTCTGCTCATTAACACTAAATATTATCCTCATTATATTAATTAACACTTATACAAAGTAGTTTTATTCCTTCACCTGTCTTTTTCCCGGACTTCGTTTGACGTTGAGGTTACAATATCAGCTCTAAGTACTTTTAATTGGGATCTAATTAAAATTACAGCTGATAATATATTCGAGAACGCGATAGGAGGAGGCAGGTGGGTAAACTCCGATATTACGTGAATAGGTGTCGGAGCCACTGTCAAACCGGTACTACCATCGTGCTGGAAAAAGCAAGCCTAACACCTTGGCTTAATTTTGTTCATAATGAACATATCAATAACAAGTTTTAACTCTCATAAACCGTAACCTAATATACCTTCCCGATTTAATAGTCAATGTGTCCTGTTCTTGCTGTTGCATGTCTTCTTCACTTAAATGGAGCCATAGCCTCTGACATCTTTAAAAATGTCCATCTAAACTAAATGCAATTATAATGTGGTCCCTTATGCGGAGCCATGACACACGAGCACGACCGACGGTCGAGTCTCTGGCACTAACTTTTCTCTCAGCGTTAGAAGATCAGACGGCGACTACCATCTAAGCTGAATAAGCTGATGCTCCCTCTAAACTTAAGAGTCTCTTGTCTGTGGAGTTATCGCCACTCTTCTCTCTTCTCTGCCAATCCTTTGACCTCCTGATGCGATGCAACTTGTATCTTTTCCTTTATCTGTGCCATAAACGTTCCTCTTGGTCTACCTCTTCTTCTGCCTTCTACCTTCCCTTGATATTTTTTAAATACGCCAAAACAAATGGAGAGGTGTGAACGGAACCCAGACCAGAGTCCAGGATCCGTCCACCGCAGATGCAGTATATACAATTTCTCAGCTATATTACACACAGCATTTAGATATATCTTACAATAACTATAATTTATTTAAACATTCATATTTAATAAACATCATCTCAGTAAAATTCTACTCTCTTTTGATTAATATGGTAATAAAAACCTTGCCACCCAATAAAATATAAACAAGTACAAAACTCGAAAATCACAGCATATTATTATTCATCAATATTAATAGATATAGCGGAACGGTATGGCCACGTCTCCACAGACGTCAGAATTACTCCGTATTATACATACCTTGGGGCACGTTTCTTGGACCTAAGTCGCGAAACAAAAGAAGCCCTCCGATTGTTTTGTAATAATCTATGTTTGGTGAATTTGAGCTCGTCCACCGCAGTAGCACCCCTTGCTTTCCTCAAAAGGCACCCACGAAACGCGTACTCAGAGTCAAGATATATGTCGCGAGCAATAGTATAATAATTGTCCCGTTGTCACGCTTCATGGCTGGCATTGAGGATGCGGTTTGACAATCTGTACACACAACGTGTTTGAAAACTGACTAACTGACGATGATGGACGCGATTAGGATGCTCAGCAAACGTAAGGCAGTCATCAGAGGTAAATGAAAGAATAATTTCACTTCCATGTTTGTTTGTCTTCTTACCTTTTACGGATGTGATTACATGTAACCTTCCAAACCGAGAAGATTACCTGCTTCAGGGCCCCGTACATCAATCACCGAAAATCTTAATGGGCCCTCATACACTCGTAAATCGTCGTAAGCTCGCTTCTAAAACGTCATAAACATGTAAAGGCCCTAACTGATTCAGTAGTTTGTATAGGGTAAAGATATCAAAACTGATACGTGATTACGATTACCATTGTTTATACGTTTAAGTTTTTATGGAGTTCGATAACTTGTGATTGATCGCCGTGGCCGAGTGTTTATCACCTGTATTATAGTGGTCGATTATTGTCTATTAAGAAGAATAAACAAAGTGATATTCGAAATACCTTTTATTTAGTTATCGTCTGTTAAAAGCATCGGATACATTTTCCACGTGCTTCAGTCGTTTAAATTTAAACTGTTGTGAAGAAATTAGGCCACTCGACTGTTACTGGAATGTTTAGGAACAGAAACCTAACGTAGCATTTTTTTATTACTAATTCAAACAAGCATCCTATCAAATGATAGGGCTTAAACCAATGAAACGTTATAATATACACTTGCAATACCAAACGTTTCACCGCCAAGGGAAAGAGAGACGGAAAGGAGAGGAAAAGAAGAAAAAATGAGGTCCCTCACATACGGAATGGGATGAAAGTGTAACATAGATGTAGTGTAGGTAAAAGTGCCCCCTTGACGACAATAGGTTCATTACTATTTTATGGGATATACAATTTCTGTCTACCTCTTCCTTCTGGAATTTAGGGGCGTGGGTATATGTATGTATAAGATATAATTACTTTAGTTTCGATAAAATGGTAATTTACTGAAAAGAAAACCAGATTGCATCGCTGCTGGAAAACATTAATGAAGCTTAGATATTAACAGCTTCTTATTAACAGCCTGACAGTCTCCGTGGCGTAGCGGTAGTGAACGCGGCCGCTACGCAGGAGGCGCGGGTTCGATCCCCGCTCAGTGCAAATATTTGTGTGCATTAAATATGGGTATTTGCATTGATCTGGTCGTGCCTCGGAGAGCACGTTAAGCCGTCGGTCCCGGTTGCCATAAGAACATCTATGGCAGTCGTTACGGGTAGTTGGTGCCTTAAAAAGTCCAAAAAAACAACGGTCTAGCTGCAAAGCTTCGATATCGCCTAATGTTAACATTGGGTCGTGGAGGGCAGATGGCAATCGCTTCACGGAAAATATCGAGGTCTAGCCAAATCTGTAGCTATGACTGGTAAAAGCGGACCCCAGACTCCGAGCTGAAAGCTTCGGATGCGACTGGGAATTATAGGAGGAAGAAGAGATATTTCTTATTAAATATAAGTTTCGACATTTTTATACAAGCTTATGTAATATAACGGTACGGTGTTCAGCGTAATAATTAGAGAGTCCGGAGGCAATGTAGCGTTTGTTACAACATGCTGGCTAATGCTTGTGTCATTCGTACGGTGGGCTACCAGCTACCGCCCAGAAATAAGACAGAAAATTTGTGATAGATTTATCAAGAAAAGCAACTCAATCTGACTTTTACAATCATGCAGAAAACAGTGATTTGACTAGCTGTTTGGTTAAATGACTGAATATCATTCAGGCCATTAATTGAATGGCGCCCTTTAGTTAAAAAGCTGGGCGGTTAATTAAACCGCTGATTAAGCTAGTTGGCTGTGGCACAAACACTTTTGATAACATTATAATCAATAGCCGTATTGTATCAAAATGTAAAGTAGTGATGTACTATTTCCACTATGCATGTCCTGGACAAGTCCTGGATAGCCAAAATTCTCTTCTACTTACGTCTTAGGGAGACATTGAGGACTGGTCACTGAGAAGATTCTCATTAGTAGATTTGTGTAAAGGTTTTATACGAATATAATACGTATTGAGTGGTATGAACCTTCCACGTGAATTATATTAATATTTATCGATAAACCGAGGCCCTTAAGATCGTGGGCCCTGCCAATTATCTTAAGTGGCCATGAAAGAGAGGGCCTTGATTTTTAATCAAAGGAAGCTATATTTGAAAAACTTTTGTCTAAAGCCGGGTACTCATTAGCGAGCTGTAACCGTAACCGTTGCATGCACTGTAACCAAAAAGCATAGTGTGTACGTGGTTCGCTAACCTGCAGCGAGCGGTACGCGTGCGGTTTGCAGTGAGCCGACGTTTACAACGTACTCATTTCTGAACCCGTAACGTTGCACGTAACTGTAACCGTTACTGTTACCAAAAACATAGTGTGTACGTGGTTTGCGAGCCTGCAACGAAAGCTACACGAGCGACTCGCAGTGAGCCGATGATTGCCGGTTTTTGCCGCGAATCAAAGGGCGCTCGCAGTGCGCTCGTGGACGTCAAGAGGACCGACAGGACAGGTTGCTAGCCGCTGCGATCATCGAGTAAGACATTTATAAGTATGCATGCTGCATAAGTGAGCTGCGCCGATCCAGCTTGTCAGTGGCTTCCTCGTACACATTAGAACCTCGTTACTGTATCTGTTTGGTTACAGTTACAGCTCTCAAAATGAGTACGCTCGGTGAAAGCGTTCCGGCGACGTCGTGAGCCTAAACTGTAGAGCCTAAACTACAAGCGTACACATTAGAACCCTACGCTGTATCACAGAAGTTACGGTTACGGCTCGCTAATGAGTACCCGGCTTTAGCCTTGGATGTAACACAACGCTAATAAGATGATGACGAAGCAGGTATGTATGATGTATGTAGGGTGGAGTCGCATAAGTTGTACCGGCTTGTAATTTGTACCACCTCAATATCTACCAAACTGCAATGCTTAGGTTTGATGTGACAACACTAAAAAGTAGAGCTACCAACATTACGCAATCGCTGTCAGTTTGGATTCGATAACAGAACTGAGGTAGATGTTGTAAACAAAAATCACTATTTTGGCGTTCTGATATAATTTTAGAGCTATTTACCTAAGGGTTTCTTGTGGCAGTGGTAGGTACACCGCGGCTGTTATATATTTTTTTGGAAAGTAAGCATATCAGTGCACTTTTTTGAGAATATACCTAATTTTAATGTTTGGTATTTCGAGGTTATAATGGCGGCTCGCATAAAAATAAAACTTGGTGTTGCCTAATTTGTACATACTAGGTAGTGTAATCCTAAAATGTACCGGTACAATTTAGAAATAACTTGATGTTTAAACATTATACATTATTAATATTTAAAACATTATGTATAATAATTTTTATAAAGATGTATAACGGTAAAGCTAATTTCAATTTGTAGGAGATACTAGAATCTTATTTTGACTGTAAAGTACAATTTATGATACCTATGGCACAATTAAGGAAACCGGTTTCCTAAATTGTACTTTTTTAGACCTTTTGAAAAACTTTTATTGTCCTAATTGGGTTATATCGCCACATTTTCTAGTTATAAAATATGGATACCAATAGAACAACCTTTTTATTTCTTATAATATAATCCTTTTAAGTGATATAGTTTTTGTGATATCTTGTAAAGTTTGTTAACTGGTACAATATCGGCAACCTTACCCTATGTATGTATTACAGCAATCAAGCGACCCATTGTCGTCACCCGGACGTTCAAACTACTAATGAAAGTATCATAGTAAAGCCAAATAACATATTGTTGGACCCGGAATCGAACCCAGAACTTCATGCATAGTAACCATACTTATCGCATATCAACAAGATGGTTGTTAATGATTGGAAGAACTCAGAACAAGAGGACCTCCATACACAAAGAGTAAAAACGGAACCTCATTACTAAGACATCGCTATCAGTCTGTCTGTCTGTTACCAGGCCCTCGATTCTGCTAAAGCACAACCACTGTCATACTACAGGCAAACTCATTCAATTTTAGATTTTAATAACAGTTGTTAAAAGTCTAAAATTATCTAAATGGATTTTTGTAGTCACCGTGGTCCAGTGGTCCTACAGGCCATATTTCATAAACGGTGATAGCTAGGTATGAAATTTTCACAAAAAATATAGTCTGTTACCGCTGTAACAACATTTCTTTTTGTTACAGCGAGCGGTAACAGAACTATATTTAACAGACTACCTATACTAAAAACAGACTAATGCAGAATCATTCGTACGAGTCCGTCTTAACACTTACCCGGTTTTTTTAATAACACACGAACATTTTAAAATATTACGTAATTTAAGCTCAGGATTTTAATATACTTAAAATATATGAAAGACAGTCCTGGCGGGTAAAGCTTCATTGTACTTTTGCTTGCATAATTCATTAAGCTGGCATTCCCTCACGGACTCGGCCTCTTTGTATTGTTAATGCATGTATTGTACTTGTTTGAACCTTTTTTGGACTCATTCTGTAAGCAATGGGCGTGATGTAGGACTTAAAATTCATAATAACGTTTCAATTTAAGTAAAAAGGTAAAGGTTTGTCTATTGATGTTTGTAGTAGCGTAGCGTCAATATGTTTTGTTTTTATGTAGGTACATCACATGGTAGATACTTGCGGCTTTAGGCATGTGGGGATTGTGAGGCCCTAACCCTACCAAGACCTATAGGGCCAAGCTAACCTCAACTTCAATCCGGTACACCAGCTGACTGACAAATGAGGCTCTTACGCAAGCTTTCCAACATCGAGAGGTTGAGGGGTCAGACTCCAGACGCTCTCATAAAAGTTGTATAAGACTTTTTTTTATATAGGACACGTCAATTTGATTTCATATCGCCTGATGGTAAGCTAAAGAAAAAATCTCGGAAAAGAGGGTCACCATTATAGCCACGTACCATGTATGTATGTGCTTGACGGCCTCATCAGATGCTTTTCCTCCTTCAAACCAAAAGGAGAAACGGAAACTATGTTTGTTTTGTAAAACTTTGCTGAGCTGTAAAAGTATGAACAACTTGCCTTGCCTCAATTAAAACTGTTTATTATGCACATTCCAACTTTAAATTAGATACGGCGACTGACTTTTACCCCTCTTTCCCCCTAAGATAAGCTCATGTAGAGATCTTTTAAGCCTTTCTCCCTTGGGACACTTAAACGGTCCCTAATTAAATACATTGTTTTATTAACTGCACTGGCAGGCACACACATTTTATTTTTTATTTGCATAGAGAATGAGGATCATCATATAACGTTCTCTAAGAATTTTCCCAACTCAATTGGAGTCGCCTTTCCTGTCAGTCTAACAGTGACATATTTTCCGTGAAGCGACTGACATCTTACCTCCACAACTAATTAGCGATATCAAAGTTCTGCATTTAGACTAGTCGGACTCTTGGAGGCTCCAACTACCCTCAATGCAACGTAACGTAGTGAGTGAGAATACTAGTATTCTAAAACGCAGTAATTGACAACGAACACGCATTGTTACTTTAGTCTAACTACCCCATTTTTAGACCTTCTGTTCTGTGGTGTGAGTTCTAAAATCCAATTAGCGCGAATACAGCTCCAATGTCGCAGACGCAAAATATAGCTTCATTTATTTTATGGTACGTTTCAGTAGTTTCTACATTTTTTATTAAAACTAAACTAAACTTTATTAGAAGTTACAACTACGTAGAAACGATGCCAGTTTGGCAGTATATACCAATTCTATGTATATAGCGGTCTGATGAGTGTCTCTCCTTTCCTATGCAGAACAAGACTGCACAAAAAGTGACGAGGATGACACCTCAGTCTTGCTGTGCAATTTTCTAAGCAAGCGACCTTGATAGACATTGTCATTGGTTGATCTTCAGTGACGTCACCCAGTCCGACCAATGACAATTCGTATCAACGTCGGTCGCAGCGCTGTACTCGACGCTGAATGCTTTGGGAATCGCACTGCAGGTCTGAGGTGTCACCTTCATATGCGGCTTCTTAGGTCAGAAAAGAATTGATACACGAATATTATAATGATTGATGTCAAAGACATGTGAAAAGTAAACTTGAGACCTCAGACTGACTTAGTTTTCAGAATCGAGACTTCATGTTATAACAGCCTTCATACAACGTAATTTGCGTTCTGTAGTCATTGTGCTCAAATATCACTAAGTTACTAATCAATTTCAGTAATTATTGATCAATAAGAATGATCAAATGCCCTGCCTACTATCGTATAAATAAAGGGACAATGAAAAGCTTACTCACACATCTGAGTGTGTCAATTCAGCAATCAACTGAACAGCCCAATCTATTACATCTATTTAGTAAAGTAATCGTGGCAGTTACCTCGCATTGTAAGGGTCTGAATTCGACTCCCGACACTCGTATCAATAAATATCAACTATCTCAGGACTCCCTAAAACCATTTTCATCCCATAACACCTCTACCACATAATTAAGCTAAATTGAACTTCAGATACCCGATCCTAAAGTTCGAATTGCAATAATTAAGGGGAATAACCGTCCAAATTAAATTGACCTCTGATTGTTTGTTAATCTCGAGGCTTTTCATCTCGTGTTCATATAATTAGAGCGGTTCTGCAGATCAATAGTAACTGGTGCATTGGGCATGTAACGTTGTTTTGGACGGTTGTCATGACAACGGTTGATCCGAATTTGTGACGCGCTGGGGTGTGTAAGAGTGAGAGATTATCATAGTCCGTGGGAGTGAGAGAGAGGTCCGATGAGGGTTCGTTGCAGTGCGCACTTGCTTCGTGCATGGTTAAATTGCATTAACGTTTGAACGCTCGCAATCTGTTGGATTTGGCAATTTTAGGAACGAGCGAGGTGTGACTGTGTTCGTTTCTTGTTTGATTATTTTGAGAATTATTACATTTTTTATGTAAACATTACAATTGTAGGTAGAATGCCGTACCCACATTGAATTGTATAATCATATAGGTATGGACAGGACAGTGCCCGGTTGAAAGCAATAAGCTCGCTTATTATTGAGAAAAAGAAATTCCAAGCTACTGTAATATGAGGATCTTTAAGAAGGACAGGGTCGGCAGTGCGAGTGTCACACCCCTGGTGTTACACGCGTCCATGGGCCAAGGTAACCAATTTACATCAGGTGCGCCGTGTGCATGTCGGCCACCTAAGTGGTATAAAAAAATAGTTGGAAGGTATCAGATAAGTACCGAGTACCGAGCTCCTACCTAGAGGCAATCTTGGAGTTTACATCAGTTTGACACTATGTCGTTGTACCAGCTAGCAAGTTGACTTGCGCCCCAGAGGTCTCAGCGAGACTCCCATCGATACACACTCTAAATAAATTCATCATAAAAAATAATATTATATTGCACACACACTGCCGTTGAAACTACGAAAACAAAACCAAACATAATGTATTTTCCGGTAATAAAAATTTACTGTACCCTTTGTTATCTGAAGAAACTTTTATATTCATTATATGACCAGAAAGAAATCAGATATCCAGGGACAAATAGGGAAAACTACAGACAAATTCGAGACAAACTTTTAGCCAATCAGATATAAATAGCGAACAAGACTCGAGGATTAGGAAAACGCGGGATTCTTTCCCGCGTTTTCCTTATCCTCCAGTCTTGCCATTGCCGCGAAAACCACTTTATCTATCGAAGAGGTTAGTTCGCATTGGAATACAAAAGTAGGTACAAATAAAATTAGTACATACCTACTTAAATGATATCAACAGTTAGTGTAGTACAGATCAGCTTATGATTAAGGTGCTTGTTGTTAAATATTTGGTACTTGGAGAATGTATTATTTAAATTAAAATTTGACAGTTTAAAAAAATGTAATGAAAAACCATAGAGATGTGAATCTATGTTTAAAACATAGATAAGGTCTGCCGATAGCGGCGTGCTAAATTAAAAGCCGACAACAACTTACTGTACCTACCTACCTAGTTTTGATAAATGAATTTTGTTCAACACTAGAAACGTTCGAGCAACTTCTCCAGTAGGTATTGAAACAAATTTAATTTCAAAACACCCTATCCTTCCCTTTCATAATTGCAAAATGAATTTAACAGTCCTTGCAGATAAATATAAAGAGGAAAATTCTTCTACAACTATCTAAAGCTCTCTCGGAAGTGGAATGCCAACTGATTTTTATTGCACTGGTATTTACCAATCTCATTAGAATCCGGTTGTAATCTTATAAATGTTAGTTATGGTGTTCCGTTAAACATAAACATGTTTACACCGATTCAAATGCGATTAAAGCCAAATGTGATTTTTATAGCGTCAAAATTAGAGACTGAAATGTGATCTTACGAGACTGTTAACTTGTTGGAGCTAGTAAGCGGTTGCTAGTAAGTAAAAAAAAATAACATTCCTATACTCGCATAAATAACACATAGATAAATACCTAAATATATCAGGATCTGAGAAAATCTTCGGGGCTCAAGCACCATAAATATGGCCCGAGTCAGTTTCATCTGTAACCGCTGCACGCTGCAGTACCTATACGGTTAAGAATAATAAAAGTATCTGGACGTCTCGGGTCAATTCATACTAATATTATAAATGCGAAAGTAACTCTGTCTATCTATCTGTCTGTATGTCTGTTACGCTCTCACGCCTAAACCTCTGAACAGATTGTGACGAAATTTGGTACAAAGATAGATTACACCTTGGGAAAGAACATGGCTATGTTCGGTCGCGATAACCGATGCATCCACGCAGGCGGAGCCGCGGGCAACAACTAGTGATGTATCATTTTTATACAGAAATATATAATGACCCTACGATTCGAATCGTGACCATTACACTACAGACCGTGAACCCACCCCTAACACAAGCAATTTAACTTAGCTAAATGAGAAAGAGGAAATGTTAGAAATTCCAAAATTTCGGCAAAATAACAAGCAAATTCAAGAGAGTGAGTAACTAGAAAATTGCCTCGATTTTCAACAAAGGAATGCAAAAAATATTGTTCATAACCGCTTTCATGCCTACTAAAAAACCTCATGCACACACCATATCCTAATATGAGACTCCCCCGAGCACTCGAAGCACAAAGCACGTCAAACCAAGCTCTTATTTCAACGAGAGATTGGAGGGAGCTAGTAGAAATCAATTCACTGTACAGCAAATATGTCTGAGGGTGCACCCCTCAGACAAGGGCGAAGACAACGTTTTGGCAATGTGGGTCTCCATTGTTATGATTAGGAGACAGAATTACTGTTAGAGCTATCGGGATATTTAATATTTAAAAATATCGGATACTCAAAAAAATACATGGTAAATATCCCGATAGTTCTAAAATGATAGTTTACATAGTTTATTACCTACGAGTACATGGAAACTAAACGTATGAAACGATCTCAGTGGTGTGGTAGTAGAGCCTTCGACTTTGTTAATGGTCGCAAGTTCGATTGCTGTTCAGTACAAATATTTTTGTATAGATATAGATGAATGTGTTTTTTTGCATGGGTTTTTAGGTGTTTTTATGTTGGTAAAATAATGTATTACAATTTTATAGTTTAGTTAATATTATGTAATTTAAAAAAAAAGTATGTTTATTTATAATACCTACAAGCTAGATCTGGATAGCGTTTTTGTAAGTTATACCAAAATATGTAAATTTATCTATTTATAAATACTACATACTGCTCAAATAGGTACATAAAACGGACATAGTTCTTCGTTTAAGAAACTTTAATTAAAATCTACCGAATGATGTTGGCACGTCACGCGAGCACTAAACTGAACATCAATCTTGCTGACTATCGACTATCTACCAAGTACCGACTTCCCAATATTCAGTTCTCCCCGCTTTTACTTTAATTTCAAAATACATAACCAAATCTTTATAAGCATTTTTAGAAGTTATCCCGACGTTTTTGAAAGATAACACCTAATAACTTAGCCACATTATTACCATAACACAATAAACAAATGCCAACCGTGTAGCGTATTTTATTTTAATTCTGCCAAGAATAACAACGAAATAAACTGCAGAAACAGGAGAAGGATATTAGAAACATTGAAATTCTTGAACAAATCCACGTTCACTCGAGAAAATAGTTTCGTATCGAACTACACATTCCTGGAAGTAACTCACGCTTATACACTGCATATTTATGTAGACTCCGCCTTTTATTATTTTTTTATACCACTTACATGGCAGACAAGCACACGACCCATCTGATGGGAAGTAGTTACCGTGGCTATAGACGTATGCAACACCAGGGGCGTCACACTCGTGCTGCCGACCCTGAAGAAGCCTTCTAATGCCCTCACTGAAGAACCCCATATTTTAATCGCTTGGGAAAACCACAGCAGGGTGATCATTGCACAGTATCCACAGCTTTTTACAAAAGGCTTTTAGATACATCTTAAAAGTCGTCTACAGAATTCTTCTTGTCCTTTCTTGTCACTGAATTGACACCCAGGTGATACAAGTCTTCACAGACTATACTGCATAACAATAATTATAATAGATACATGGTCTACTGTATATAAAGTGGGAAACTATGAAAGTTATAAGCCGCAGAATATATTCAACAAGTTTTCATTATGATCTGAATACAACCTATTAGATACTCAAGAACAAAACTAATTTCTGTAACACCCTGTAGAACAATGACGTCGGCTACAATGTCGTGTCGTGTACAACTGTGCACACAAGCGCCGCTGAGTCGTGTCGTGACCCATTTCTCTTGAACTTCCTGATAAACACGGACATTGAAGATGAGTAAAATTGCCTATGCATCGAGTTTTTATCGGTCAACGATATTTGTGTGTGTTTGTTGATTACATTATTTATTTATACCAAAACATTGCATTAGAGAGAACAAGCTCTGAGTTGTTTTTTTATGAATAAATTTGTTGAATGTTTATGGTAGGTACAGTCACTATCAAAAGTTGTTGACACAAAACAAAGGATTTTTTTGTATTGAAACAGATCAATGAATAATAAACTTGATGCACAAGTTTTTTTTATAATCTCTAGAGGACAAGTTTAGCATAATATTATGTTTTGTTTATTCTTCTAGGGAAGTTTTCAACATGAGAGCTAAAATGATCGGTAACTTGGTAGTTGATAGTGAATTACTTTTGAGGATGGCAGTACATATGATTAACCCTACTACTATGGAGTCCTAGGCCCACTTTCCAATTTTAAAGCACTCTCAATAGGAAAAAGGTTAATTTAAAAAGAATAATATCGTTGCTACTGCCGTTTGGCCAGAGTTCAGGGTAGGCCACAGGCACCTTTGGCACCGTTGCTTGCCAAAACCTCTCGTATCGCTAAGGTGCAGAACAGCGAAAGGGTTTCAGTAGAAAGTCAATATTAATTCTCTTTACGTTATCAAATAGTTACATTCTAAAAAGTGAACGATCGAAATGTCTTCTCATTTGAAAAACAAATGTCGTCCATTAGTTACAAATGGAACTTTCCTGTCGTATTATATTTTCAGCGAGCTTGAGAAATCACTTTAATATCTCTCGTACAGAATTTTAACATTTGTCATAAATTTCTTTTGACAGGCTCTTTTCTGCTGCCATAAGCCTTAATGTGGCATATTTAAAAACTTCAACTTTATACTATACATTTCTTTTCGTCTTTTGTCCACTCATGATAGGCATTGGCGTTTGGAACTTCTCACAAACCCAACAAATATCAGCATCACAGAAATATATTAGGATAGAACGGTAATGTGATCGGAAAACGCGTGTCAAATTTTTAGGCAAATAGACAGGAACTTTCAGGAAAGCGTCTTTCAGGAAAGCGTCAGTATAATCATTGTCAGGTTAAGTTTCTTTTCGTATCGTGAAGAACACAATAGAAATATAATCGTAAAAATGTCCCCCTATTCGGATTGACTAACAAAGTTCGTATTCTCCAAAGCATTTCAGTTATTTAAGTTTTATATTAGTTCTTTCTTCTTCAACACAAATCAAATTAAATCAAACGTTACATTACGACTGTTTTGAAATAAAATAACCCCCCTTATCCTACAAAACTTTTTTGACGTGAAAGTCACTCAAAATAATCAGATTAACACTTAAATACCGCGTAACAAAATTAGTCATTAAAAGTCATAAAATTAAATCGAATAGTTCGTTATCGAATAACATTAAGTGGCGGCAACTAGTCGAATAGAGTGGGAATCGAGAGATCGATTAATCATCGCACCCTAAAATCGTACGATTTTAACGGTAATGGTAACACATCAAGGTGTTTAATATTACCTTAACAGGGTTGCTCTGCTGTCGACTGTGATTAATGATCGTATGTTACTGTTTCGTCATACGGGTCATACCCGACTTTTGATATGACATGTAGAGAAGAAGAGTGAGAAGATATGGCTCGCTTCGATTTTGTAGAGCACTCTCTCTCTGTCGTACATCGCATCGCACTGACAGTTTGGTGCCTTTATAGAGTAGTTAAAATCGTATATGTTTTTGAAAAAAGAAAGAAAAACGCTTTACAAACCGATTTGGTTTTCTATTACTAATTTTTTTTCTAACCGCTCGACGTCAGGCAAAAGTGACCTTATAACAGTAATAGGTTCGCCTTATTTCGCGGGGCCAGAATCCCATAACATAGGCCCGTATTCTAGAATGCCACTCAGCTGAATCTCGATTTACCTGAGGCAAGATTGTATGCACAGATTCCACAGATTTGACAGGCTGTCAGACTGATTGTCTATAGTTCTATACAATCTGTCCTCAGGTAAATCGAGTTTGAGTTGAGCGTCATTCTAAAATACTAATGTAGGTGTTTTATATACTTCACACCAACACCAACGGTATTTGCACATATTTCTCTCAAAAACTAAAGAAAATAATAAACCCAAGTTCCCTTCTCTCATGGGGTTCGCATTCGTAATGTTGTAAGGGTTGGACTACTAACGGTCACGGAGAGAAGGCGAAATTGAAATCGTACGAATTATTTATTTACGCCCCCATCTCCATGGGAAATAATTATACAGTTATTTGCAATGCAGTTTATACCCTTTTGGAAAATACTCTTAATATAATCATGTAAGAACCACCTAGAAAGCATTACACTCTAATTTTTACAGATGGTTAGGTTTTTACGGTTTGATTACGGAACTCGTCTTCAGATCATCGGCGCCCAAACCAACATCACCTGCTAGTAACGACGTAAATAACTATGGTAAAGAATAATTATACCTATAGTTCAGAATATTTAAAAAATAATGAAAAGAGACAAGTATGCCCATGCTCAATCGAGTATGTGACATCTACATGCCCACACTTGTCAGTATCGTGAATTGCCTCGGTGAATTTTAACGTTAACCCTACAGTTGCTTCCTTAGCAATTTAATATTAACTTCGAAAATGGGGGTAGAAAAACTGTTTCACAAAATACCAATTTCTTGCGTTTAAAATTTAAATATTGACTTGAACCGTGCAGGGAAGCACTTCGTTAAAAATATTTATATTTAGATATTATTAGTTCTTAATACTTGCAATGAACCCGCCCAATCATTAAACAAATGTTAATACAAGTGTCTTTATTTATTCTTTTAACTAGTGCACATTAATATGACATTATATCGTTTAATGGTAAGCTAAAAAGTCAGGAATGAAAGATAAAAACCCCTATTAGGTAGGTATACCGTATACGACCAATATACAGAGGTAGTCTTTAGCTGCTAAAGTTCTCGTCAGATGCTTTTTCACGCGCCGCCGCTTCAATTAATCAGGATTTTAGGAAGAAAGAAGTACGTATGTTGGTAAAAGCTATAAAATCTGTATGTTTTTATAGCACGAGATAGAAAATAGGTGCTAAACAAGGCGGTAATGCAGACATTTTACGGGCATTGACTGAAAGCAGTCTCGTGGTATCAATCGTGTAAAGCCGAAACTATTCGGATGATTGGAGATCACCAATTGTGTCGCCGTAAACCGAGATTAGTGCCCAGAACCAAGAACTACACCTCGATGACATTTTTATAACAATCAAGTTATCAGCTTTTATGTAAAAGTTTAAACCTGGATCAGAGTAAATTTCTTTGGGTTTATTTTGGTACGATGTTTTACATTTTAAGGCGGACTTAAGAGTTATTTATTATGTTATTACTTGGGAGATTTTGAGCTTTAGAATAAACAAATCTTTAGATTTAGGAGATCGTTATAAATTTTCATGAATGTCAATTTGAAATATATTATTCCTAACATCATCAAATAATTTTGTAGCCTCTAAAAGAGTGGCAGTATAATTGCAAGACTAATTTCCTTTCTGTTAACTATGACGACTAACTGATGGCTATGGTGGTTGTTTTTCTTGTTTTCTCGCAGAATTTAATGTCATTATATATGTGCAACATTAAATACTTTCTATTTTGTAATGTACCTGCGAGAAAATCTAAAAATGGAAGAATCAAAACAAACTACTTAAATGAAATAAAATTTTCAAATGCTCAGTGAATGAATAAGAAAGAAACGTAAGACATACACAATATAAAATAGAAAAGTCACAGAAGTACCAAAATTCTAATACCTACATAAGTATGTACACAGTTATGTGTAATAATTGTGTGGGTATTAAAATTTTATTATAACGCGTTTACAAATAAAACTAGACGAATAGTCTAATGTTTGTGGGATTTGCCAATGAATGTGCGGATCGCATTCACTCAATACAATAGATGTTTCTCCCTACCAATATCGATTGCGAATTGTTCGCATACGCGATATAAAAAATATAACCCTCGGCGGATTAATGGCAGCCTGTCATAATTGTGTATGAAATAATCATCTGCACAGACTTCGTCCGAAATTATAACGGCAGTGGCGAGCGGAGGGTTGGACCTATTTGTCATATGTGTCGTCGCCTTTTCGAATTTTAAACCCGCGGTGATACTCGATACTGAACTTTTATATTTGGAACAACAAATTGAGTTGAAGTCAATGATTTATTAGCATTGGTTGAAGTTTTTTTTATTAGAAGTACTTGTTCTAAGTCCAATTTATTTTAAAAAAATAATTATATTTTTTTGTTAACTGTTCCACCTCATAAATGTTACTTTTTTTAAACGCACACGCTTACAGCTATATTATATTCCTGAAGAGGTAGGTATGAAATGTTTGATTCAGTGGTAAAGGGGTAACAAAATATAAAACACGTTAAAAAGTAATTAACTACATATACAGTTCTGTTTATATGGAGACAGGTGTTTTTGGAAACACGCAAAAGATCATAAATACGAAAAATTACTATACCAATTTGGTCATTACACTACCTACTATTTGTATTGCTAACTGTACCTACCAGGCAAGTACAGGTACCAACAGCAACCAACTACCAATTTCAATAAGTTGCAACAACATAAAACGTACCCATTTACTCCAATTTACTATTTACAACCACAATAAATGAAGGAGCCATTCTATTATTCAATAGTTGCGTGCGATTGTACCTGCCTACCTACGTAAGTACAGGCGTGGCCAGCTTGCGAAATACATCACGAATGACATTAATTGTACAAAATACCGTAAAGAATAGGAAAGCGCGGGCTTTTTAAGTAATATGGCCGAAATTGATTGGCGTTGAGACCTTGACTCATATATCATTTTTATTGGAGCCAAGGTGTGTCAAATGAAAGTAGATCAGTCAGATAGCAGGACATGTAATAGATATTGGAGACTTTCGTGGCGGAGTTCCAACTAATGTTCAAGCAACAGGGGAATCCTAAACATGTTCTAAAAATAATACATAGGTAAAAAAATAATAATAATAGCTTTCCTTCTGTATATTTGTGTATCTATTCGAGTACCTGCCTATAAAAAAGGACAATTATTATATGAAGAGGAAACTAATAGGATATTGTGTTTGTGTTAACTTGTATGGTTATGAAATATTACCCTTATTAAGTCTAAGAAAATGAAAACAAAGATGGGGGGGAAGATGAGTACGGCCTCTGACGTTTACACAAAGCCGGGTAGTAGTGAACACGTGACTATAATAAACGACAAAGGCACGTTTTACCGTCACGGTACCATGTATGAAGATGTATGGGATCCGACTGCCATCTGAACTCCACAACATACAAATATCTGCACTGAACTGAATCAAACCCACGCCTCCTACATAGAAGTCGCATGCACAACCGCCATGCCACAGAATGGACACTAAACGGAGGCAATAAAAGATGTCCTCTCTACTCTCTAATAAGTAATCCATTACGCGCGCACGTATCCGCATAAATTATTCCCGTTCATATTCCCGATTTTGCGACTAAAACCTCATTAGCATAGATAAGTGAGGCGCTTATAGACTAACAAATTACTTGCTCTGACTGTACCTACATGAGTGCGTGATTAGGAAGGATTAAGAGGATTAAACCGTAAGTTTTAATTGCCTTATTCAGACAGTTTACTTCTCACTACCATTGAACGAGAGAAGAGAACTGCCACAATATTGGGAAGATTCAAGATAATTCGTAGCGCGATTGGCTGACAGCAACAGAGATAATTATCTGACATGTACTCGGCAACATTTGACTCGCAACACGTATTACTTCGTCAACGTTGCGCAACACGCGCGATGTTGTCAGCTAACGTGCAACATGACGCGCAGCTAGTTCTTTTTTTGACGAATAACCATATGTGGATAGACAACATTGTTCCGAGTCTTTATTGTGCAAGGTTGTGCTACAATGTAGCGCAATATGGTGCACAACAATGTTGCCTAGTGGATAATTATCATTTTTGGGCTAGATCTCCATTGAAACTTATAACCAATATCAAGCTTAATATTGAATAGTAGATTCCTCTTAACGTTAAAAAACAATTTTGGAGTATCAATCCAATATCAAATACTAAGCCTATGCTTTGACATGGCTCAATCAGCCTAGCAGCTAGTCCACTGGTTGATCATCGACATCTTCCAATGCGCTAGCACTCGGCCCTCCGCCTTCCGCATCCACTATTGCCCAATTACTATTTCAGGTCTTCAGTCTTACGTTTAATAATTCGCTTTATCACTCTACTACACTATACATAATAGCCATCTACTTGCTATAGGACTATATCATTAAAAATATTGCCTGTTTATGCAAACAACTGATTAGTAGGCGCGCACCGGCCGCATCCCCTCCTCGATGCATTCGAACGACATTACTACTGTCATTATTCGTTCACACATAGGTACGACACACCCCAAGATTGTACTCTTGATTATTTTAATTATTAAAACTGTTTTCATTAAGATCAAGTATTCGTTATTCATCAAGATCCTTAACATTGCCCATTTTTCACATAATGATCTAAATACGACCGCAAACTATTGAATAAATGTAAAAAAACATTAAAACGAAATGGAAATTAGCACAATTACGCGTATTTTGACCCGGTTGCAGTTTATGCGCACGGCCTCGCAGTGTTTTCTTTAGAACATAGTCATCCTTTTCTTTAATTATCTTCTTTATTAGTATTACACACTAATTTGTTTTTTTTATACACACTACACATATTATTACACAATCGGATAGAACAATTTTTTTTTTTTTTTTTTATATAGGACACGTCAATTTGACTTTGCCTCGCCTGATGGTAAGCTGAAGGCAAAGTCTCTGAAAAGAGGGTCACCATTACAGACATGTACCATGTTACAATGGTGGCACTCAGCTTGACGGCCTCATCAGATGCTTTTTCACGCCCCGCTTAAAGGACCCGGGACTATAGGAGGAGGGAAACACGTGAACTGGTAAGGAATTCCAAGCCTTAATAGTGCGGCAGAAGAAGGAGTCGCCGAATCGCTTGGTTCTTGATGGAATATTTTGCACCGTATGCGGGTGGCATCTGAGTCCTGCACGTGTTGTCCTATATAGGAAAGGAGAGGGTGGGATTACTTGGAAGAGCTCATCAGAACATTCACCATGGTAGAGACGGTAAATGACTGCAAACATGTAATGAAAACATAAGTACCGAATAAATAGATACCGAAATGTATGCCCGACAAGAAGGGACATGCTATGTAACCTCACTATCCTTTACAACATCAAGCGACACCAATCTATCCTAGTCATTTGTCTATGTTATGATTGTTTGTTTACATTTTTTTTATCTCCACTCTATGACCCTTAAAACGATTTTGTAACTGACTGTACACAAGTGTTTGTGTACGTCGGATTTACGCAATCGAGCGAGACGACGACAACACAATAATTTAACATCAAAAAGTATTAACTCGCGCGCGCTAGCGAATTTCACGCTAGCGAGTTGATGGATGCCCTAATATAGGGTACAGTAACGTTGTGTTGATGACGCTTTGATTTCTTATTCTTCTTATAAAATAATTAAATTATTAACTATCATCATAATATTATTGTTTTGTTAGTTTGCTGATTTAATTGAAAGCTATTTTTAACCCCCGACAAAAAAGAGGGGTGTTATAAGTTTGACGTGTGTATGGGTGGGTGTGTGTGTGTGTGTGTGTGTGTGTGTGTGTGTGTGTGTGTGTGTGTGTGTGTGTGTGTGTCAGACTGTCTGTGGCATCGTAGCTCCCAAACGGCTGAACCGATTTTGATTCTGTTTCTTTTGTTTGAAAGATGGTTTAATCGAGAGTGTTCTTAGCTACGTTTCATAAAAATCGGTTCAGCCATTTAAAAAAATATGAGAAGTGGAAGTGGCAATGCAAAATTTAATATTGTCAAATATACCCGTGTTGGGTATCAAATGAAAGGTCATAATTTATACATCACGATATACGGCAAGTTTTATGGAAATCAGTTTATTTAGTTAGCAACAACTCACGATAACTGCTCATTCCATTCAGGTAAGCTCCAATGAAAGCACCTATGTAAATACTTTTTATTTCGACATGCTCTTATTTTATTAGTCAAGACAATGCTACACTATTAAATACTATTCTACATCTATAGCTATTCTAGACATTAAATATCCATGTACCTAGGTAAGTGGTTCCCGTGGTGTTGTTCAAGTGGAAATCCTTTAATGGGGAAAATTTTTGTTATCCCATGTTCTTCAGGCTATAACTTATCTGTATCTATCACATTTTGACACAATCGGTTTAGAGGTCTACCGTCTAGTCATGAACAGATCGGTTCGTGTATAATATTAGTAGATGTGGAATGTTATTGATTACATACCTATAAGTCCATCTACATCGCAGAACCACAGAATAAACCACAGCAATCCTACGAGCACACATCGCGCGCGGGACGCCCTCACCATTTTTCCAAACTCATATCCTTCAAGAACATTTTCTACCGAAAACAAACAAAACTGACCACATATTCATTACTAAACACCGATTATCTTATTATATAGGAACGGTCACTGACTCGTATTTTAATTGGATTTGAGGTTGAACGACAGCGAACGTAAATACGCGGGGAAATCAAGCGAACGAGCGACACAACCACTCCGCACGACAGCTCACGCGGTACTGAATTTGTTCAGACTTGTTCAGCCGACGTTTGGCGATAGTAGTGGCGAAATTACCAACTAGCTACAGTTAATTTCGTAGCTCTTCGTAGCGGGAAAGTCCAGTTCGCAAATTGATCCGTTTTTCATTTGCGCCATTTGACCGTCAGACAGTTTGTTTCAAAAGCGTGCTTTTAATTATAGAGATATTATTATGAGATTTTAAAGGGCCCTTGTTAGCGTTTTGTTGATTGAGTTTGGTGTTATCCCTTTGTACCTACATCAGTTATTGAGAAATGATTTAATATTATATTGATTAACAGTACTATTGTTAAGTGAGAACACAATCTGAATTTTGTAGTGTAGTATTCACTATTAGATCTAGATCTTAGAGAAAAAATAAATTGTAATATTGAATTAAATCTAATTAGTGGTGGGCCGTGTGCTTGTCTGCCCACCTAAGTGGTATAAAAAAACCCGTTAGATGTTTTACTTTGGTATTTCAGGACGTTCTCTTTATCGCATAGAGTAAGTCTACAGCTTGAATCTTTTTAGAGTACCTAGTTAAAACTTAAAAGCCAAGAATATTTTTTATATTTTATGAAAATATTAGGCAGCGCAAGTGTGACGCCTCTGGTGTTGCATACGTCCATAGGCCACGGTGACCGCTTCCCATCAGGTGGGCCGTATGCTTGTCTGCCAACTAAGTGGTATAAAAAAAAATATAAACGGTATTAACTGGTCTAGAAAGGTCTCAAACTGTCAGTCCGATGTAAAACAGAGAGAACGCTCTACGAAATGAAGCAACCGATCCAATGCTCATCCTTCTTTCTGACGTGTGAAATCTGGTACTTCCTGTCCGAAATGAGAGCATCTCTAGGCTCCGGGGTCCACTTTCCAGTTTTTACTTTTCCACTTCATAAGGTTTGGACATCCATGATAGTGAGACCATCCTCGTATCTCCTACGACTTCAAATCATTCTTGGTTCTTAGTACACTACACAAGTATGGCACTTCAATTTTATATCAATCAATCAATCAAAGCCCATCGCAGTCCACTCCAGTCTGCAGGCATATTCCAATGTTGGCAGGCTTTGGCCTTCATTGTTTCCACGCTGGCCAGACGGGTTGGTTTGGTAGGTACAGGGTTTTATTTCGAGTTTTCCTTCTCTCGCAGTGATATCGTCTGCGTAGGTATTTACCATTAGTCGCTCCGTCACCAGACGAATAATCAATTTCAAACATACGCTTTATTGCCTTAAGGTACAAGTTGGAAGCCGACTGCATGCCTGTCGCAACAGCAGACGACGTGTCGTCGCTTTCATGGAAATACATTGAAACCAGTAGTGTCGCTGCGACACGTCGTGCGCTGCAGCCTCATGTCGTCCGCTATTTCATGGAAATAAGGTACAAGTTGGTAGCACCAGTAGTGTCGCTGCGACACGTCGTCCGCTGCTGCCTCATGTCGCCCGCTGCCAACTCGTACCTCTTGATAGCAATAATTTATTCTGTGATAATGTAGTGCATTAGAACGTTTGATTATTCGCTAAAGTGAAAGATATAAAAGCTAAATTTCACTTGAGGTCTGGCCCAAGACCTCCAGACGACATTGGTTGCGTCAACATTGCGAATATTAAGATGAGCTATTTCACTTTAGTTATGTTTTGATATTCAAACATTAACTTAATTGAGTTCTGAGACAATCTTTATGAGCAAAGTTATTTCAGACACTTTTGAAATTTATTTTCTTTAAAAGAACAGATTTTGGGTATAATGATGTTCCACAATATTGTTTTTCTTTTTAAGAGGCTTGCCAAGTGATATTCATTGTAAAAATATTCTTGCAGATTGTTGTTTAGTTAAGAGATCTGATTCTCAGCACTCCATTGATTGAGCGGTCGCCGGGTCCATAGCGTGATACAGAGAGGAACACCGTGACGGCGACTGGGACTTGCGACCCATAATTATGTAGGTTTAGGGTGGCCACCTTGTGATGCATCAGCGCTCACCTCCACCGTCAGTAGTATTCCCCCCCTACCTATCCAAATTTGATAAGATCCTATCAATGCCGCTTTTGATATTCGATTTAGTAAAGAGCTTACTGAAGCTCTTGGCAATCCGAGGTCTTTAAGTAAGTTGTACAGGGATTTAGCTGGCATTCCCCTTGCTCCTACTTCTACGGCGTAAAGTTTAACCACGTAGCCGATTTTGGTTAACTCGTTAGTCAAGACTTTAAACACATTTGTGCAAACTTTAATTAATCTGGAATCGTCCATTTATCCCGAGTTTTATAATATCTGAAAAACTGTTACATTATTTTCAGATATTATAAAACTCGGGATAAATGGACGATTCCAGATTAATTAAATTTTCCAAATTAAATATCTATATTTAATTTGGAAAATTTAATTCAACGAGATCACATCTCGCTGAAAATACAATTTCAGATAAAACTTCTTGATTTCAATTATAAAATGAAACCACAAGACGCTCTTGATAGAATTCTTGAATGAATGGTGGAAACCGTACTTGCAAATTATATGAGCTTAGACTTTCTGTCTGCCACTGAAGCTAACAATTAATTTTAGTAAAGAACTTTAATTAGTTACATAATTACCAAGAATAAATTTCAATTATTTTTCATTCATTAAGCGTCATTAAATTAATTAACTAAGAGTCATGAATTCTGATCTATATTCATACATAGATATTGTATAGGCACAGAATAAGTACCATTATGTATTTACCTACATTAAAATTACTCAAAACATAGCAATAAAATCGTTATGGCACACAAACTTTGGCACAAAAACAGAAGGGTGAATTTCAACAGGTCCATTAAAATCTTCATTCCGTGGATTTTTTTTACCTTAAGTTTTGTAGTTAAAACAAATCGCGTTTATTATAGGTTTTGATACTATATGTATTCTTGCTTAATATCTAGCAGATAAATAAAAAAGCTAACGAGATATACAAGATCAAAAATTACGCGCCACGGCGATGACACATGCGTGCGCGGCAATGAAACAAGCATCCACGGGCATGAAATAAATATACCAAGGGAATGAAAAAATCAACTATGGAAATGAAAATCCCTACTAATATTATAAATGCGAAAGTAACTGTCTGTCTGTCTGTCTGTCTGTCTGTCTATCTAACTTTTACGACTAAACCGCTGAACCGATTTTGATGAAATTTGGTATAGAGGTAGGTTAGACCTTGAGAAAGGACATAGGCTATGTTTGGTCACGATAACCGACATCCACGCGGGCGGAGCCGCGGGCAAAAGCTAGTACATAATATAAAACATAATATTTTATCTACCTACTTACATGAGAAATTATACTTACATACAATAAAAATACAAAGGGGATTAGGCAATTGTGTATGGACATTGGCGTCATTTATTTTTTCAGTGGCACTGTGTTAAACACGCGTATGAGTGTCGTTATTTTTATTGTAAGTAATATCGGAGCTGCGATATACAGGGTGGAACATTTCGACTTTACCTGGAGGGAAGGTACCCTCATACTAGAGATAGCGAATTTTACTTAAATTAAACATAACCTTATTTTTAAAGGGAAACATTTTTAGAAATCTTTGAATGCAGGTTGCATTCAAAGATTTCTAAAAATAACACACCTGATGATCAAACCGCCTAAAATCTTCCTATACCTTCTCTTTTATGGGTTTCCTTTTACTTATTTTACCAAGTTTGTTAGAGATATTTGATCCCTAAGATTGACCCTATCGATTGATGCAATTAAAATATAGCTTCATCCGGATTTTATTCGGTTCGATTACCCGGTGTGGCAAGCGATTTTTTTGGAAATCCTTAAACGCAGTGTATTTTTTAAGATTAAGAGAGTGTTTCCTTTGCTGTTGCCCAACCTAGGTGGATCCTGGCTAGTTTTTTCTAGGAGTTGTTTTTACCAAGCTGGATAACTTATCCCAGGCAGATTTTTTCTTGAACAACTTCGAGTGTAACCCCATCGATGGCTGTCTGTCTGTCCCTGTGTATGCTTAAATCTTCAAAATTATGCAACGGATTTAGAATCGGTTTTTTTAATAGATAGAATAATTCAAGAGGAAGATTTATATGATGATCCGATTCTCAGCACTCCATGGATTCACCGTGCGGTCGCCGGGTCCATAGCGTGATACAGAGAGGAACACCGTGACGGCGACTGGGACTTGCGACCCAGATGTAGGTTTAGGGTGGCCACCTTGTGATGCATCAGCGCTCACCTCCACCGTCAGTAGTGTTCCCCCCCCTGCCTATCCAAATTTGGTAAGATCCTATCAATGCCGCTTTTGATATTCGATTTAGTAAAGAGCTTACTGAAGCTCTTGGCAATCCGAGGTCTTTAAGTAAGTTGTACAGGGATTTAGCTGGAATTCCCCGTGCTCCTACTTCTACGGCGTAGAGTTTAACCACGTAGCCGTTTTTGGTTAACTCGTTAGTCAAGTCAAAGTATTTGTTTGTCTTTATAGCGTGGTCTTTAGGTATATTAGTTTCCCACGGTACTGTTAGTTCTACAAGCACTGCACGCCTATGCGATTGTGAAAAAAGGAATATATCGGGTCTGGATGATTAGGCACAGATATCCTCCGGTATTTTATAGTGCTTCTCATACGTGTCTACGAGTATTTAATTGTCCAGTCAACGGCAGTTATTAAAATTGAATATGGCTTTTGAGATGATTTCTTTGAGCAGCCTTCCTTTACAAACATAATGTCATTTCTTTGGTTTGTAGTTAGTCCTTTTTTCGCTCTAGCTACCGCCAAACTTACAGCCTCACGTATGATTTCTAATACCTTATCATGTCGGCGCGAGTAATGACCCCGGTCTAATAACGTCCTACAACCTACTAGCAGGTGCCTAGCCGTACCAGTTGCTTCACCACATGAGTTACATGTTTTTTTTTTTTTTTTTTTTATATAGGACACGTCAATTTGACTTCGCCTCGCCTGATGGTAAGCTGAAGGCAAAGTCTCTGAAAAGAGGGCCACCATTACAACACGTACCATGTTACAATGGTGGCATTCAGCTTGACGGCCTCATCAGATGCTTTTTCACGCCCCGCTTAAAGGACCCGGGACTATAGGAGGAAGGAAACACGTGAGCTGGCAAGGAATTCCAAGTCTTAATAGTGCGGCAGAAGAAGGAGTCGCCGAATCGCTTGGTTCTTGATGGAATATTCTGCACCGTATGCGGGTGGCATCTAAGTCCTGCACGTGTTGTCCTATATAGGAAAGGAGAGGGTGGGATTACTTGGAAGAGCTCATCAGAACATTCACCATGGTAGAGACGGTAGAAAACCGCCAAAGATGCCACATCTCTACGCAACTGCAAAGGCTCGAGGGTGTTAGTGACCTCAGGATTCCCAATAATGCGGACCGCACGTCGCTGCAACCTGTCGAGAGCATCTAGTAAGTACTTTGCGGAGCCATCCCAGAGATGCGAGCAGTATTCCACGCAAGAGCGAATTTGTGTCTTGTAGAGAAGACACCGCTGCTCCGGCGTGAAAAAACGTCTCACTTTGTTCAGGACTCCGAGTTTACGCGAGGCTGTTTTGATGATGCTCTCAATGTAGTTTTTGTTGTTCAGTTTGCAGCGGACATCCATACCTAAGATGTTGAGATTGTCCTGCAGTGGCAGTGGCGTGCTCTGAAGAGTTGGAAGGGGAAGGAACGAAGATACCTTTGCTGTAAACGCGCATGCCTGCGTCTTCTTGGCATTGAACTCGACCAGGTTTTCAGAGCCCCATTGGGAAACGTGGTTCAGGGTCCGGTCAAGTTCACTGACGAGAAGCTGCCTTTTTTCCGCGATATCAGACTGCTTGGCCGCAGGATGTCCGTGATAACTCCCGTGTAAGGTGCTATCGTCTGCATAGCAGTGAATGCTGCCAGTGGACAACATGTCGTTGATATGCAGAAGAAAGAGAGTGGGTGATAAGACGGACCCCTGCGGCACGCCAGCATTTACCTGCAGGAACTCCGAAGTTCGACCGTCACAGAGGACGCGAATACGGCGCCCCTGCAGGAAGCTAGACACCCAGTCGCACAGTCTGGGAGGCAGACCAAAGGCTGGTAACTTGGAAAGAAGCGACTTGTGCCAGACTCTATCGAAAGCTTTGGCGATGTCAAGACTAATTGCCAGTGACTCGCCATGCTTGTCCATAGCCTCACCCCAAAGATGGGTAACATACGCCAGAAGATCACCCGTTGACCGCTTCGGTCTAAAGCCGTATTGCCGGTCATTGATTAAGGAATGATCCTCTAGGTGACGCATGAGCTGTTTGTTTATTATGTGCTCGAATGCCTTGCACAGCACTGAGGTGACGGCTATGGGCCGATAGTTGCCTGGGTCCGAGCGATCCCCCTTCTTGGGGATCGGCTGCACATTCGCCTCTTTCCAAGCCGATGGCACTGTACCTGAGATGTACGACATCCGGTACAAACGCGTAAGCATTGGAGACAACTCCGCTGCGCATTTTTTAAGAACCACCGCTGGAATACCATCCGGTCCGCTGGCTTTCCGGACGTCGAGTGACTGCAGCACACCACGGACATCGCGCTGCCTGATGCGGATCTCAGGCATTGCGTGGTCACAGACGGGTAATGTCGGTGGCTGCTTACCGCAATCATCGATTCGGGAGTTTGCCGCAAAGAGATTAACCAGCAGATTTGCTTTCTCTTGCGGCTCATGGGCCAGGGATCCATCAGGGTTGCGCAACGGGGGCAGCGAAGGCTGGCAGAAGTTGGCTTGCACGGCTTTGGCCAGTCGCCAGTAGCCACGGCTGCCCGTGGGATGCGCCACTAGCTCTTGACCAAGCCGCGCTATGCGCTGGGCATCCGCTCTGACGTAAGCCCCCTTGCAGACCTTTGTGGCTTTATTGTACGCTGCCTTGAAGTGGCCCACGTTAGGATCGCGTGTGGCGCGCGCCCTTACCCAGGCGCGGTACGCAGACTGTTTTTGATTGACAGCCTCCGCGCACTCGCGGCCGAACCAAGGGCGTGCTCTGCGGTCACCGGTGACATCAGTGTATGGGATATAGTATTCCATACCTAGACTGATCTCACCGGCGACAGCAGTAGCACTATCCGATGGGTTCTTACCTTCAAAGCAACGTGCAACCCACGGGATGGACGCAAAATACTCACGCATCCCATCCCAGTCCGCTGACGAGTAGTGCCAGAGACGCCGCTTCCCCTGCGCGGGTCGTGGGGGCGCTGTGATTGGCACCTTGGAACAGACCAGACAATGGTCGGAGTTGCCTAAAGCGGCACGCACCGAAACACTGTACTGGTCTGGGTGACTCGTCAGCAGAAGGTCCAGAAGGGAGGGTGTTAGGCCCGACCTTCTTGGTATCCTAGTGATCTCCCGTACCAGTTGGGTCGGGTTTTATCTGTGGCTTTTCCCCACCTGACTAGATTGCTTTGGTCGGGGAGGGTCAACTGGAATGCATTTAGGTAAAATTTAAGTAAGGCCGGTGACCAGTCGTATATTATGGTACGCCATTTTAAGGCTATGGGAATACAAAATTCACCTAGGGTCAACCATTCATTTTTCATTTCTAGGTTCATTGCGTGCACCTTATAGGTGTTGTTTTCGTCCGCTTGAAGAAAAGATTTTGTTATTTCTTTATCTGTTTGTTTCCGAATATTACCTAGACCTACTCTACCAGTCTGCGAACCTATCATGAATGTTTTATGGAACTGGAGGCGTGATTCGAGCTCCGATGCATTTTTATCTTTAGGAAGGACTTTTACTATTTCGTCTTTAGATTTCGATAAGACGTGCATTTTAGTTACTCTTAAGTGTTTATAGAGTTCTGATGGCTTCTTAAACGTCATTCCAAAATTATTCGCGGATCTATATAGTGCCGACGGGTCGGCCGACTGAGCTAGCCCTAGCCACGACTTCAGTGTCTTTGTGACACTCGCATCTAGTTTTTTGAGGTATATCATATATAAGAAACGGCCAGTTAAGACGCGAGGTTAAATAGTTTTCATAGATCCAAGCTTTTTTAACGTTACTTATTGGTTGTTGGTCTACCTGCATAATATACTAATACATGCATAATATTGTAGAGAAATATTGATAAATTTAGAGATATGCAGCGGGAATGGGATCTGAAAATATGGCGGTACGAAGTTCGCTGGGTCAGCTAGTATTAGATAAACGATACCGCGTTTGCATTGGAGATGTGGAGGGAAAGTACTCTAAATACTGGAGATAGCTAATTTCATTCAGAAGAAACATTTCCTCATTTTTAAAAAGAAAAAAAAACTGCGTTTAACGAATGCTGAAAAATCGCTTGCCACATCCTGTAATTGAACCGACTAAAATCGGAAAAAATAACAGCCAGTATTTTTATTGCTTTAGTCGATAGGATTAATTATAAGACTCGAATCTCTCTAAGAAACCTGGTAAACTGCAGGTACTTTCATATTATACCATTTTCATTCATGGCTGCTCAATTCCAAAACGACGCCAATTCTTTTACACGAAAAAGAAATGGGAAATTAACAAATTAATATGATATACTTTTGTCAATATGCTATGGCGATGAGAACATAAGTTACGGAAATGAAACATCTGGTCATGGCAATGAGACTAAATTGTTTTACAAGGCATGGCAATGATTTTTTTTTCATTGCCTCGTTTTTTTCTTCATTACCATAGCAAATTTTGACCACGGAAACCATGGAAATGAAAGCACGGTGGTGAAAAACGAGCCAAAAATATAATATAAGAAAAAATCTATTAATTATTCGAAGTAATAAACACTTCACTAAAATAAACAAGATAAATTTCGTTCTATTGAATGTATAATCAAGAGGATAAACTTATTGGAATAGACAGTTATACCTATCCACAGTAATGAAAGAAAAAATGTCCAGTAACATAAAAATGATATACTTTTATTTATGGTGCCAAAACGCAGGTACGTGTGTACGTCCTTCCATGTCGAGCACTTAGGCGGCACCAATATGCAACGTTTAGCGGATATGAGGGAGGATACAAGTCGTTAGATAAAACGATATTCTAAAATATGTTTAGAACATGGCGATTAAAGGTAACTCTAGGACAAATGAACTTTTATTAACCATTCGTTGTATTGTCTAAATATTTGAATAAATGTATTTCGTAACAATACTTTAACTATTCACGTATAAAATAAAACTAGGTTTTAATTAAAAAAACCAATAGATTTTTATCAATGAGGTATCACAACACAATGGGTGATGTGTGGACAAACACGGCAATGAAAAATTTCGAGGTTTGAATTTTTTTTTTGGCGAATCTATAATCCCATTTAATAAAATATTTAGTGCTCCACATAGATCACTATATCGCCTAACCAGAAAAAAATGTTAGAGTATTGTAAAAATGATTTTTAGTACCGATTTCATCGATGCCACGCAATTTTTGGCCCCGGGAAATTCACCCAGAAGTGACTTTATATTTTTGCATAATAATTATACTTATTGAGTACATCGCACACTATGATAGTATGACCAGTGTATCTAGCATCTAAACTGTGTAAAGGTGCAACCGTATCTCCTTTCTCGACTGTTCAGTCACCACCGCTATTAGCTTAACACATTCCAAGTTACCGATCACCTTAGTTCTAAACTGTACATGACAGATACGTGTGTCCCTGAACTGCTTTTAGACGGCTCAATTGAGTAGGGTTTAATTATATTTAATGAATTAATAACCAAAATTATTAATAAATGTAAATTGCTTGTGTTGGGAGTGGACTCAAATCGGTAGAAACCAGGAATCGCACCCGGGACGTCTTGATCGTGAGGCCGAATCGATTCCTTACAACCACGCTACCGCCACGCGGCCCTCTTGAATTCATTTGAAGGTTTAGAATCGCGTTATTTAGTATTCTTCTTAAACGATTTTTTTGATCAAGTTCGTCTGTCAGGTCCGCTACTAAAATAGGTACCTAAAAAGAAACTTTAGAAATGATTATAAACAAAACAACAAATCTTTATTGATTATGAATATTCAAAAAAGTGTATGCTCAGCTGGGACTTGAAACCGCGACTAGTCCCTTGCAGGGTGAATGCTACCACTAAGCTACTGAGATCTTTAAAAAATAATATGTACAATGTACATATAACATAGTATTCAAAAATAAAATACAATGTCAATATGGTGGTCTGTCAACCGTTTCGATCACTATAAAAACGTTTTAACGCACGCATCTTGCACGCATAGATATTAGATACGTACCTACTATTAATTGAACGCAACACCACCTTGCTTTTAGGGTCAACTAACTATAGGGAAATCATGTCAAAACTGACGCAATAGGTGAAAGGGCCGACAGTACCTACAAATACAAACGACGAACTGCCCTTTTACAATCCTATCACGTTTAATTATGTCCTGTGACATGAATTTTATTTTCGTCGTACAAAGGCTCCAGAGCTAAGTAGGTAGGTATGTAAATAAAAATTGCTTCTACTTGTAGCGGGGACTTCTTATGTGTCTCGTCACGAGACTCTCGTGGTCCTACTTGGTGCCAGTCTGGCATCTAGACCTTTTTGGTGTTTGTGCATGCTTAGATTGCCTACTCTGTCGTGTTAGGGTACACCCTATATTATACATCCATCTTTACAGGCTATAAAGATGGATGTAGAAAAGATAAATAAATAAATAAAAAATAAATTAAATTAAAAGGTATCACCCGGTCCCTAGGGCACGTCGTAGTATCAGCGGTAATATTCATATTATTCATCATGGAGGACTGAACTAGAACTCCTGATTGCGTTGATGTTCTTCATTCGAGCGCCAATTCCGCTTTAAATAGACCATTACAAAACGTCAAAAATAAAATAAGACTTGTCTAGCAAATGGACCACACACACACTGGTTCGAGACGCAGCAGAAGACTCCGGTACGTATAAACTCAGCGGCCTTATTTTGGTCTAATTACAAACATGTTTAGGTACTTAATCTAAATATAATAATTGATTTGGTATTCCCTATTTACCTATTTGTATTCCGACGTTTTGGCTACATAACAGTCATCTCAAGACCATGGCTGCTGGAAGGTAGCCGAAACGTTTCGGGCTAAATGTAAATAATCCCTACTTCCCTACTAATATTATAAATGTGAAAGTAACTCTGTCTGTCTGTCTGTCACGCCCAAACCACTGTACCGATTTTGATGAAATTTGGTAGGTATAGGGGTAGATTAGACCTCGAGAAAGGACATAGGCTATGTTTGGTCGCGATAACCGACATCCACGCGGGCGGAGCCGCGGGCAAAAGCTAGTACCAAATAAATCTCGATAGAATCCGTTAAAAAGTGGTTTTGTTTTAATGAGTGATATTCACGTGAATTTCAGACATTAAATACAATTATTTTCAGTCAAGTCTTCAACCCTCAAATTAAGCAACTAACGCCCAGTTCCCGAAAGGCTGATCAACGTCAAATTAACTAATCGGCTGTTAATTTTTTTGTCAAGTAGCAATTGGGTTGCTTAAAGCATGGTTAAATAGTATAATTTGATCATTGTGTTGGTTAACCAGCTATTTTAACCGACGCAATGATCAAATTAAACTATTTAACCATGATTCTAGCAACCCAATTGCTACTTGACAAGAGATTTAACAACCGATTAGTTAATTTGACGTTGATCAGCCTTTCGGAAACTGCGCGTAAGTGCTACTGAGTCGAACGCTGTGATTCCCTAGAACAGACAAATCCCCAGTCTACAAATCAGACAGTAGGTAATTTGGGTTAATCGCAAGTAATTTGGCGACCCATTTGGCATGGTGGTTGATCGTTTAAGTGCAATCTCAGCTCACGTCATATGCACATATGGCTGGGTGCCAATATTTGGTAAGTTACAATGTAAATTTGTATATGAGGCTTTGTATTCCTTCATTTCCTTCCTAGGGCCACTACCTACTAGTCCAGCCTCCCTAGACACGTAGGCCGACGTATTGTAGAATAAAATGACGAATGTATCGGATTTGCCTCTATCCTCCGTGGATTGACGTTTATGACAGTCTGTCATATAGGTACGACAAATTCCATACATTCGTCACTCTATTCTAGAATACGCCGGTCAACAAATTGTCACTTATAGGAGGGTGAGAGAACGTATCGTGCCATATTTAACAGGTTGTAGGTACTCTTAGATCGCTGGTGATATCATTTTTCATTCCTTTCCAAACTCCGTGTTACTACTGAAAACTGCGTCAAGTTAAAAATCGAACTCCACTTTGTACGGTATTCGAAACGGAAGACCATCGAATGGAAATATCAGAGCATACCTACTTATAAATGACGTAGAATCAAGCGATCATTGAGTGGTTTTAATAAAAATGAATATTCTTGGTTATATTTTATAAGGGGCTGTCCATTAATCACGTGAGGCTCAAAAGGGGGGGGGGGGGGGATCGGAATAAATCACGAAACATCACCAGGGGGGAGGGAGGGGTATATTGAAATATCACGTGTATTTAATTTTTCTTATAATTCGCGATTTTTGTGACGATTCTTAGTTTTTTAGCATTAAGTAATGAATAAAAAAATACACGTGATTTTGGCTAGGGGGGCGGGGGGGTAGTCTAAAACCTCACCACGTATCACCATGGGGGAGGGGGGGTAAAAAATTGCTGAAAAAACATCACGTGATTAATGGACAGCCCCTAACCAGTACAAACTAATATGTTTGTGCAAATAGTTTGTAATATAGGTTCTAGAATGCAATTACGGCCGTTCCCTACAACGTATCTACTGCCAGTTTTGACATTCTAAAGGACAAAAACGTCATCAATCTCTATGGGATAGCCAGATAGATCTACCTTTAACAAGTTATTGGGAACAGCCGTTAAACATACCTACTTCTTTCATAGGTAGACCCATTTATATATTTCATCTATGGGTAGACCCATACACAACACCCAGAGCAATGTGACTGACTGAACGGGTATCGATCCCGCGAACTCTGACGTGTCAATCTAATGTCAGAATACCAAGCTATACAGGCTATCACCGGGGCCCCTATGTCGGTTTCCCAATTAATTGCATGGTACATGACTAGATTGAGGTACAATTTTTTTCCACCGGCTTCTCTTATGAAAATTTTAGTCCTTCGCCGCTACTACTTACTGTCATTGCATTGTGACTTTAATCGATGATGGGTAGTAGAAAAAGAAATTGAAACAAAGTCTCACTTAATATACATTTATTTTGTGGCGTTATTCATAATTACTAAATTAATGCTAGTTACATAACACATACATTCATAATCAACGATTCATCTTTACAAGTTACAATCGGCCATATTTGAAAGTTATAACAGACAACGTAACTATGCCAAAATATTCGTATCTTAACTACAAAGATCATTATTAAAAAAAATTAGAGCTTTATGGCTCGTACAGCGTTTTTTTTAATGTTGTCATTACTATATAAAATAGGAAAATGGCAATAGTTCTTTTCTTTTCAGGATTGTAATAAATATATTATGTATATAGACATTGATATACTTACTACTCTTTTAAATACAGCTTTAGGGAACCATAGGATAATTATTCTACATTTTGTATCTAAAACACCAAATACCAAGTCTTTTGTTCCAAATGTTAATTACATAACATTATAACTTGTTTTGCTCATCTAAAAGCTTGAAAACAAGGCTTTTTAGCACAATAAATAAAGATAATTACTTATGTTTTAACCACTTATTTGGGTTATTACAATGAAACATGATATAAGAAATGTGTACTTGTTATTTATAAGAAAATGCATAAACATTAACCCTAGACTAACTTAATATGCAACCAAAAGTGAGTTCAAAAACAAACTTGTTTCACCTATAAAACAATCTTGTTCTTAAGAAGTTTCTGATTATAGAGTCGCATAATTTGCCTAACACTTACAATTACGAAATATATCTTTATTTGTAATCAAATATCTATTGTAAGTAATGTATGTTACTGAAATAGACCACCGACTTAACTACCACCTATACAAGACTTATAGCCCGTACTCTGGAACGAAACTCAGTCCTGAATCTCGATTTATCACTAGATCTGCCCCCTTAGACAAGTGCCAATTCTTTGGCAAGCGTATTGTAGAATATCATCATGGTATTAGACCTATATGACAGGCGTCAACGTATGTCATACATACATTCGTCATTCTATACGTTGATGACTGTCATATAATTATAGGTCAACTTTTATAGAGTGGCTTTCGTGGAAGTACACCAAAATTTCGCCAATGTCATGTGTCAAAAAACTCAGAAAGACAAACTGTTGAATGATAAACACGCAGATAACAAAACGGAGCCAAAGAAAATTTTGAGAGTTCACAATAATTCTGATAAATATCAAATCATTATAGGTCAAATCCCATTCATTCATCATTCTATTCTACAATTGCCACTTGTCTAAGTGGGCTGACGACAGATTATATGCTAGAGTACGCGCCAAGAAATAAGTCCCTTGGAGGCGGCGTAGCAATCGCAACTGATGTCGCCATACTGTGTGTTGATTGGTTCAGGCCATGACAGTAACATGGCCTGAACCAATCAACACACAGTAAGGCGGCGATGTCATTTTAGTTCCTAGTTTTGCCGCAGGACTTATTAGCTTGCGCGGACTTTAGATGACAGTTCTAATGTCAATGTGAGAGTCGATTCACAACTGAACGATGTTTTATAATACGGGCCTAAGTATATGACCTGTTTCCTTGTATTAAACATTCTGTATGCAATTCCTGCACATATTTTATTCATTTGGATTACAGTAGAACACGGCCAGAGAGGCAACGTCACTACGCAATTGTAACATGGGGCTTGGGGAAATCAGGTTATTCAACAGCAGCACCCGAAATGTCGGCACAAGTTATAATAAAATTAATCGCGAAAAGTCCCGATACTTATACACTGCAGCATAATACTTCTTGAAGTGCATTCGATAAAACACCGAAAGGCTAGCAAAGCAACGTGCAAAATGCGAGGATTTATCAGGTTTTGCAGCCTAATCTCAACCTGCCATTACTGCAAAACATAATGGCTATGTATATGCACGACGTCACCTGTAAGTGGGTTTTGGCAGGCAAGGACGTAATTTACATAAATTAAGGACGTTAGACTGCATAAATAATAATTTTAAAAGTTAGGAATCATGTCTTCTGCCATAACAAGAATTACGCAAGTCAGAGAGAACATGGGACATGACCACAAGCATCGCTCCCACTCCACAAATATTAGTATAGAAAAACTTTTAATTAGTATGTAAAGATTCAGAATAAAAACACCAAGCTGTGGCAGCTTACTTCACCTTCGCAATATTGGTCTTAAAGAGATCGTACGCGTTTTTGTGATAGGGTCCATACTTTAAGATGGGTACGGGTAACAAAACAGGTCATATAGCAATATAAATACTAACGTCACCTAAATTAAAAAGATACTTATCAATCACATAACGTCCTGTCACAAAATAGGGTAACATTGTTCTAAGAACATGCAGGTTTAATGCATAATATACATTCAAAAGCGTTAGTGTTCATAAAATTCACCGCTATTTACTAGGTTCTTACTTATCTTTAGTCAACATACCACAACGATATCTTATTACGAAAACCTCCTAACTCCATTCGACAGATAGTGCAGTTACGAGATATTGTCAGAACGGAAGTTTAAGTGACTGTAACTTTCCATCAGGTGGGCCGTGTGCTTGTCTGCCACCTAAGTGGTATAAAAAAAGTCAATACTAGGTACACATTGAAATAAAACTATTTTAACAGATTCTATCGCGATTTACTTGGCGTTATTTTATTATTTGTTACGATAGTGCTGAAAACCAACTAAAGCGTCGGGATTCGTGTAAATGATGAAATAGTTTATTTCAATGGAGTTACGAGGTTTTCATATTAATGTGTCGATATACTGAATGCTCATTGGTTGTCTGTTGTTCATCGATCAACCAATATACAATATACAGTAAATTGCATTTCACCAGACATTTTAACTTTTTCTAATCTCAATAATGTAATTTAATAAAAAAGCGTACTCGCAAATTTTTCAAGTTTAGTTTAGTCAAATAAATTTCCACTGGTGAAATCCAGTCTCTATCATATAACGCGGTTGACTTATTTTGAATATGGTTATTCATCGGTAAAATCCAGTCTAATACCCGTATTCTAGAACGACACTCAGTCCTTAATATCGATTTGTTTGATGCTAGATTGTATGGACAAATTGACACGTTTGACAGATTGTTTATACAACCTGTCCCCTGATGAATCGACATTTCAGAGTTGGTGCTAAAATCATAGAGCCACTGAACTGTGTACTATTCTAGAATACGGGTCTAACTGTGCTGTATAGATCAGTTTTACATGTATAAGAAACCGGGGGTAATCTAGTCATTATTGTTACTCTCGCCGTTTAAACAACGAGGTTATTCACAAATTTAGTGACAGGAACAGTTGACTCTTGTCTAGAAAAAGTTAATACTTAAGAAATGGGACGGTGATGCGGCAACGTACAAACCGAAATTAATGCTTGGCTTAGTATTATATTGATTTCAATTTCACACACACAAACACACACATTTCGAAAACAAAAAACTTATCAGAGAATGGTTAAGTAAATGAAAATATTGATCATTAAATTAAAATTATGAGGAATATTTGAGAGAATGATGATGATTAGTTAGGTATATTTTATCGAAGTTCACAATGATTTTTCAATATCAGTCGACAATATGATAGACTAAAAGTACTTTTACTGTAATTTATATATTTTCGAGATCGTCTCAGTAAAAGTAAGTCGTAGTCTATGCTTGGCCTCGGACAAAGATAATACCCGGCTTGTTATTGGTACGTGGGATGAAGAGTTAGTGTATTCTACTAATATCTGCTGGCTTCGGTTTCGTAGAGCGTTTTCTCTGTCACACAGCGCATGTCTTACGTACCAAAACCATTTTTGTTAACACAGTTTTAACTACTCTATTGAGGTATTCTGCTAGTCTGATGTAGTCACCATCAGTATTAGCTTAACACATTATAATTTACCAATCACCTTAGCTCTGAACTTTCAATTCATAAAATAATAAACAAAATTAAAACTGTTAATGTAAAACTTGTCCTCATCATCAAAATTATTCATCTAAATCTAAACTATTCTTCATAAAACTTTATAGGGTTCAGCAACATCTGACGGTGACTGTATCCTAGAAAACGCGCTGTCCAAATGCGAAGCAAGTCGATCTTACCCAGACTCTCGTTCGTTCTACCGACGAGCCAAATCACAAGCCGAATACTGTACGTAGAAAAATAATATAACATTATCTTATATTAATAGAAAAATATGCATATCTTTCAAGGTATTGTGAAACAATGAACATGCCTATTTTTTGGTTCGTTTAGCTAATAGTACTTTCTTGTGTTACAATATCGCCACCTTAATACGTAAACCTCGTAACTCCATTCGACGCGTAACCTCCTAAGTCGACTGGAGTTACGAAGGTTTTGGAGGTGAGGATATTATGATGTTATATTTGAATCGCTACTAAGCACGTTAGAGCTTCTATCAACGACGTACATCGGTTTCGTTAGGTAATTTGAAGACGGTGATTTAACCAGAAAATCCCAAAATATGATTTGATACTCACATTTTCACGAAATACCTAAGATCTATAACTTTTTTTAATATTTCGGACAGTATTTAAATGGTTTGTTTATTAACACCTTTTTTTTTCTTCTATTTATTCTGCAGTTCTACCAGTACACATATAGGTACATGCCAGCTATTGAGTGAATCTTTTTTTACTAAGCTGGGGCCTAGACGAACAGCATTCGTTCGGAAGCGATTCTGCCGTTAGACTCACCACCTAATAAAGGCTCGAGTAAACAGTGGTCCATTAATCCAGTGTAGATAGATTTTTAAGGTAAAAAATAGCATGAGATCTGTTGAACATGAAAGGAGTGGCCTACAATGGCACATTGCAGAGCATAGCCGAGCATTATCTACTGTGTACTGGAGAGCCTTAGCATTATCGGTATCGTGACATATCGACCAAAAATTTCGTTCTCATACATTTTAGAACTTTCCACTGATGTAACCAATAGAATATCACTTTATCTGGGCCCTCAGCCTCTCTAGACAAGTGGCAATTCGCTGGCCAGCGTATTATTGTAGGATAGAATGAAGAATGTATGGGATTTGACGTATATGACAGTCGTTTACGCATTTCATATACATCAAATCCCATATATTCTTCATCCTATTGTACAATACACCGGCCAGCGAATTGCCACTTGTCTAGGGTGGCAGGTTTCTTCGAGAAAGTAGTATGTTATCATATATCAGAACTGCTTACCAAGTATTTATGAACATATCTTTCATCCATCACATACTCTATGGCCTATCAGAGTAGAGGCAGGGTTAATGAAAAAAAAACTAGCAACGGTCAGCGCTGACCGTTACTCCTAAGTCTGACCATAATATAACATTATTTTACCTCTTTTAACAGTATGCAATATTTTGTATGTACGTGCTACATTTGTGGGAGGAACTCGATGGGTGTTGCGAATTTGAAGTCGTCGGGGAACAGTTTCGCCGCGAATGGGTACATCAGTTTGTATGACTGACGGATGGTGACGTCAGCCACGCCGGCAATGTCACCGATTTCTTTCTGACTGCGCTTGTCGTCTGAAGCCTGGAACAGAAAATTGTATTATGTTAACAAGAGATCATTCCTGTGGGGTGTCGTAAGAGGCGACTAAGGATAGGGCTGTTCCCCGTCCAATAGTAAACATACAGCCCATGACGAAGTGCCCACTAGATGGCAATAGGCTCGCCCCCTATGCGAATATCATAGTTGGCGAAATGTGGGTGTTAATACACATCTGCCTACCCCTCCGGGGATTTACAGGAGTGAGTATTTGTATGGATATATGTATGGAACAAGAGATCAACAATACACACATCCAAAGGTTCATTTCAAAATTTCACCTCATCACCTGCTGCTGATTGAAGGACGAGGTTTTGGTGCAGGCTTTTCTTTCGATGTGGGGGTCAGACGGCAGTAGATCCCGTAAAAGAAAATACACCAAATATTTTTTTTTATGAGGATCGCTGGTGCCTGATTAACAGGTCACCAATGGAGTGAGAGCGGATCACAGAGTCTAAACTTCAAGCTTTGAATACAACCAGCGACAACGCTAAGATGATAGTTATATTTGGCGCCAAAAATCCGCCATTTTGATTTTGACATTTTGTACCGACATATCAGGACATATCGTATTCTTATTTCATTTTTTTTTTCAGTTCATACATAATTTTACAGCTGAATTTACATAAGCAATTTAGAAAAATAAAAGATGAACACGAGTGACATCTCTAGGTTGACAACAATGAATATAAAATAGAAAACATTATCTATGCCACATAATCGAAAGAGGTCAAGACTACGCAGTAAATAGTTCAACACTAGTATTTGCACTAGAATGCATTTTATTTATTCAAATTGTACAATTTACACACATGTGCGAAGGCTGCGCACGCGCATAATATTTGCAATTACTTATTAACAAACAGGTGAGCCTAGAATTTTCCGATAAGGATAAATGGGTAACTATTAAATCGTAACGAAAAGCAGATTTTAAGCCATTATTGTATGTAGCCTCCCCATACCTGGGGGGGGGGGGGGGCTAGATGGAGACTCCGCGGTCCCCACACCCCGAGGTAGCCCTGGGTCGGCCGGGGTGCGAGAGATATATCTTAGCCAATACACGCAAAAAAGGACGTTTAGATACTAGAGTTCCTAATTGGGGTGCGTGGTCCGTAACCTCATTGCACCCTGGGCAACGGAGACGGCAGCAACTATCTCCTTTCCAGGGGAGACGCTGTCGACTACGGCAAATGTGCGAGGGAAATGTCCTAATGGTAACCTTATACCACGGCAATTGAGACCGGGACGGCGTGCGGTTTTAATCAGTCCGACATAACGCAAGGTGGTCCCACTTAATCCGAGGGAATTTACGCCAAAAAAAGGGGGGAAGGACTTAATCCTCGCAAACTGCTGCCTTCAAATCTCGTCAATTTCAAGCGAAATCTCGACATGTTATGCTTCGGATTTTTTTTTTTTTGCCCCATGCCTATCCCTCGGGGATATACCAGCGTGAATGCTTGTATATAGAAGTTTAACATATAGAATGTTTGAAAAAATGTTTGTATAGAATTACAAAATTACCATCATCAATATACAAAGTGTCAAAACATGTCGTCCGTTCGTCGTGTTGTGTTGTCAGCATGGCCATTAGTTGAGGCAGAATCTTTGTTGTTTAGAGGTCGAAACTAATGAAATTCATTTGACCTTCTCAGAATCTAAATTGCCTTGAGGACTCCATTAGTTCTACCTGTTCAGCTAGTATATTATTTTTTTATTTTTAATCATAAAAGTATCAAGACTATTCAATAGGCAATATTTGACGCGCAACACATGTTGCTCATCAAATTCTGCAATGTTGCGCAACACGCACAACCCGCTGACGCGCCAACGACTATGTTTGTTCGACGATTGACCATGTGTGAACAGATAACATTGTTCCGCGTATTTGAGCGGCTTTGTTGCGCAACATAAACGTGTATATTTCGGATTTTGACTAACTACATTTTTATACATTTTAAGAGTTAACATAGTAGTGAACGAAATTACTAGAATCCCGAGAAACCCAGCTAAGCTAAATTGCTTGAGTTAGGAGTGGGTTCACGTCAGTAGTGTAATGGTCAGGGTTCGCACCCAAATCCTATCGATCGTAAGGCCGACTTCTTAACCACGAACGACCGTTCCCTGTAACGTATCTACTGCCAGTTTAGACATTCTAAAGAACAAAAACGTCATCAATTTCTATGGGATAGCCGATCTACCTTTAACTGCAGGTGAGTTATTGGAAACGGCCGTAAGTAAAGTAGTTACCGAACTACCGATGCTTGACAGTAAAATAAAACTTCTAAAGCCTATCGCGGTTTGGCGTTATTTTATTTACACTGACCCCAAAGTTTCAGTAGCTTTTCAGCTGGCAGCTATAGTCACGTTGAAACTTATATTTGCAGTTTTCTCCATTAAAAGCAATAAAATATATAATCTACCAACCTGTGAAGCCATATAGATAGCAGCAGCGGCAACCGAGATAGGACTGCGTCCCGAGACAATATCCAGTTCCCCAGCTTTCCTCGCGATATGCGTGGCCGCTCTCTGCACGGAATTCGGCAGCCCCAGGTTCGAACAGAACCGAGACATGAAGTCTGCTGTAGTGATGAGCTCCACTGACGTCTCGAGAGCTTTGAGGATCAGCTTGAAGCACCTGCCAATTTCCTTCTTACTGATTTTGCTGACTGCGCAGATTTCTTTGAATGTTCGAGGTACTCCTTCTTGACGACAAGCGATGTATAGGCATGCTGAGGCAATTGCGTCGTTAGCTCTGCCTTTGAGATTTTTGCCGTCATGTACCTGAGGAAATGTGAGTCAAAATATATATCTTAAGGCTAGCTTTTAATACACAGCGCCATATAGAATGAAATCAAGCATAGTTGGGTTCTTGAATGGGGCTATATTTGGCTGTATTGCTTGAATTCTTAGAGGTAGCAGGTTTAATACCCGGTCAAAGCAAATATTTGTATGTATGAATGTCTAGTTTGTATTGGACTGAGTGTTTCTTTGTGTAAGTGTAATTTAGAAAAGAAAATGTTTTTCTCTAAATAGGTTCTTAATATTTTATCCGCATCTAGACTCCATGTCAGATGGAGTCTTACTTTGGGATGAGATATCGCCTTTTTTAATATTTTCTACTTCCTTTCTTCACTAAATATATCAATAATTTTGATAACAGATAAGTACTAATTATTATAATCACAGACAGTCCTCGGCTGATAAATTTCGTTTCTCAACGTGATTCAGTTGAGAAACGCAACTATTATCAGATTTTTTTCGTAGACGTCAGCAAAAACCATTTGTCATCAAACTTTTTTCCAAGGTTGATTGCATTACGTCTTTTTGTTGCGTGGGACTGTTAATCTGACCCATTGACTGTTCGTCATGTGCCTAATTTTCTGCTACAAGAGTACAATGTGGCGGCTAGTGGGTCAGTGCCATGAAACAAGATACAGAAGGTCGGTTATAAACAATGAACGATAACAGTAGGGTACACATACAGGCGCGTGCCTACGAGAATCTCGGGTCAAGTCAGTCGTAATACAGGTGCGAATAGGGTAACTATATGACAGGCTTACACCTGATTTGAAATTTTCGCGGGCGTGCGTGACTATCTTTTCTGATATTTTTTTTTGCATATTATAAATCTACAGATATTTTATAATACTATATTTTATATTATAGGTTATAGGTTGCAGTGGGCCCAAATCACTCCCTCCTGCAAGCTGGTCTGGTACAGTCGACAAAGAAGATGCGGTTGCACTTCTAATATATAAAATTCTTCTGTCACGGGGTGCGTAATCGAACTCCTCCGAAACGGCTCGACCGATTTTGATGAAATTTTTTGTGCTTATCCGGTATCTATGAGAATCGGCCAACATCTATTTTTCATCCCCCTAAGTGATAAGGGTGCAGCGGGAACGGGATTTGAATACCACGCGGGCCGAAAATATGGCGGTACGAAGTTCGCCGGGGCAGCTAGTTTTCATATAAAGTTGTATGAAAAGGTGCGACCGTATCTCCTTTGTCGACTGTACATTTACTGATTGACGCGCGGGTTTGGGAGTCAGACGGCATTTGTTCTCATAAAAGCCAAAATAAACTAAATTATAATGAGTAGGAAAGCACACTCCTATTGCAAGCTTTATATGCATTCACAGTAGACACTGATGACGAAGATTCTAACTGGTCAGTGGACAATAACTGTGTTTACAGTGCCAAAGACTCAATATGACATGATTTCTCATATGGCCAGAGTATGTGATAAAAGGTTTATTAAAATATAGCTTATTGTGCACGACAATCAATGTGCTGAACAGTAGGTGAAGAAAAATGGACCGCAGGCCAGCAAAAAACGATCGCGCTGCACACGGCACCTTCGGCCAGCATGAACGCGAGTTTGCCGGTACATGTAGCAAGGAGAGAGAGAGAACGCGGCGGCGGTGTAGGAGAGAGAGAGAGAGAGCGAGAGCGCGGCCGCAAGCAGCAGAGAAAAGTAGTTAGAACCCGTATACAGTCCACTGAAGGATCGCGCGAAGTGAAGTAATGTAATAGTGTACTTAATAGTAAATTTGTGCCCGTTCATTCCTTCTTTTATTTATATGCCTATAAGAAGACCTCTAAAGTATCGCGCGAACATTTAATGGTCCTTCCGGAGCCGAATTTAGGAATTTGAAGCCAGGAAATAAGAAAAATTCGGAAATGGTAGTGACACGCCGACAGGGAGAGGAACCTGCTGCCCAGGGAGCTGACCAGGGGGCCACCGAAGAGGCCCAGGACCCCACTACGCGCAGCGGTTCCCAAGAGGCCACGGAACGAACTACGACCACGGATGGCTTCAGGCCGGCTGAGGAGACGCCGACCCGTAGCAGCGCTGAAAATAATGGGGAGCATAGCTCGCAGCGCACCGTGCGGCCACCGAAGTCACGCCGCTCCACCAACTCAAGAAAGAAAAAAGAATTAGAGGTTAAGCAGCGTCTGGCAGAGCTGAAAATAGAACAAATACGAGCAGAAGCTGAGGTACAACGGCTTCGCCTACTACAGTTGCAAGAAAATAGTACGAGTGAAGACGAGTCCGGGGATGACCTGGCATCGGTTCGCATAGGTACGTGGCTACAAAGAGACACTGAGGCGCCGCAAACACTCGTAAGTCAAGACAACATAGGATCCACAGGCGACGACCATACAAAAGGTAAGCCAAGTGAAAAAGAAGTGGAAAAAAGTGACTGTAAAGTGAACGAAAAATCAAGAGAAAGTGCCTGGGTGAAAAATCCCGTAATTGACGTGTCTACGTTAGCCGCCGCGTTGTCTCAAGCGATGAGAAGCACCAGGGAGCCACCGAAGTACATGCAAGAGCTGCCTTTCTTCAGTGGGAGCAGCACGGAGTGGCTCGCCTTTAAAACCACATACGAAGAATCGAGTTTATATTTTACAAAAAATGAAAATATTGCAAGAATAAGAAGAAGTCTACGTGGGATTGCCAAAGAGGCAGTCGAGTGCCTACTACTAAGCCAACCAGACCCCGAAACTATAATCAAGGCTCTAGAAAGACGGTTTGGCCGGCCGGAGGCCCTCATTCACGCTGAGATGGAGAGACTCAAGACCCTTCATAAGCTAACTGATAACGCAAGAGATTTATGCGTCTTCGCGGGAAAAATAGCCAACATGGTAGGGACCGTAGAAGCATTGAAAAAGCCGCACTACTTACATAGCCCGGAAATGAGTAGGATTATTATCGAGAAGCTTACACCTATAATAAGAAACAACTGGTACAACTTCTCGGCTAAGAAAAATGAAGATATACCCGAGCTTAAGAAAATATCGATGTTTTTATCAGAAGAAGCAGACAAGTGCAGCTCCTACGCGTTACCAGAAGCCACGCCCCGAGAAGAAAATAGAGGACACGGGTACCGATCCCAAAAGACAAGAAGAGTAGAACAAACACTTTCTGTAAACAAGAAGACAGCAGAAGATACGTGTCCACAGTGTAAACATGATCACAAGTTATTTGAGTGCAAACAGTTCATCGCGTTAGATACAAATGCGAGATGGGAGGCCGCCAAGAAATATAATATCTGTTATCGCTGTCTACAAGGCAAACACCGACGCATCACCTGCAAAGCACCCAGGTGCGGTAAGAACAGCTGCCCCATGAAACATCACAACCTCCTGCATCACGATAAGCCACCGGGAGAGTACGCGTCGACGAGCGAGGTAACTAATGACGCAATCACAACCTCGGCGGCCGAGCTGACGATAGCAGCAAACCCCCTTAGCAACAAACGAAAGGCTTACCTGAAGATAGCACCAGTGACACTAAAAGGACCCCGTGGCAGCATTGACACGTTCGCGTTATTGGACGAGGGAAGTACCATCACGCTCATTGACGAAACAGTAGCAGACATTATCGGAGCAGACGGACCTAGCAAAGAAATATGGATTCAAGGCGTGAACAGTGACATGAAACACACAAGCAAGACAGTCAGTTTACTCATCAAAGGTAAATACGCCGAGGACGAGCATGACGTGACCGCGCGCACCATGGAACGACTCCGTTTCACACCTGACACCGTGTACGAAGAGCATTTAAGTGATTGTGAACATTTAATAGACATACGTGATAAAGTGATATACGAAAATGCTTCACCGAAAGTGTTATTAGGACAAGACAATTGGCATCTCATAGTGACCCGTCAGCTGCGCACCGGGCACCGCGACCAGCCAGTAGCTTCACTCACCTACCTCGGGTGGGTGCTCCACGGCTGCACCGGCGCGACGACTGCAACAGTATCATTTTGCGGTAAGCTACAACAACACGAAAACAACACAATTGAGGACACAGTTAAAAATTATTTCAAGCTCGAATCGCTAGGCATCGAACCTAGGAAGCCGCGGCAAGATCCCGAGCATCAAGCTATGCAAATACTAGAAAACACAAGCCGCCGGCTGCCAGACGGGAGATTCGAGACCGGCTTACTGTGGAAAAATGAAAATGTAAACATACCAAATAACTACGTAGAAGCCGAGAGACGTCTGCTTACGCTCGAACGAAGACTCGATAGGGATGAAGATCTGAAACAAAAGTATGACGAACGGATGGAAAACCTATTCAAGTCAGGCTACGCAGAACCAGCTCCTACACCACCACCTACAGGGAAAACTTGGTACCTACCTCATTTTCCGGTCATCAACCCCGCCAAGCCGCACAAGCCGCCGCGTCTAGTTCACGACGCCGCTGCGAAATCAAAAGGTATGTGTCTGAACGATATGTTGCACTCCGGCCCTGACCTACTGCAGTCTCTACCGGGCGTTATTATGAGATTCCGCCAACACCCGTATGCCGTCAGCGCCGACATAAAAGAAATGTTTATGCAAGTAAAAATAAGAAAAGAAGACCGGGACGCACTACGCTTCTTGTGGAGAGGTCAACAACGCACGGGCCAACCGAACGAATATCGTATGACGTCAGTAATATTTGGAGCTACGTCTTCCCCTTGCACAGCGCTCTACATCAAGAACAGAAACGCGAGAGACTACCTCGAGACACACCCGGACGCCGTACAAGCCATACAAAAGAATCACTACATCACAGGGGGGCCCCGTTCAACATATAGAAATTCTAGTTATACAAATATGAGGCAAACATGAATTGAACCTTGATTATATCACTTTGTCTCTTTTTTTCCAATATACAGTTGTGTCTGCTAAAAAGAGACAAAAAATTTAAGTTATTGCTCACTTGGGAAAATGAGTATGAGAATTTGACAGCGTGCCGACGGTGCCAACATTTATGAATGATTTGCGCCAACATTATGAATGATTTGCGACAGCCATTGTTGAATTTTTCTAGAACATACTACTACAAGCATAATAGTGATGTACTCCAATATAAGATTTGACGACGAAACTATTCTTCTTTACAAAAATGTAAGAAATACGAATTGACAAAATTGTAATGTCTTCTGTTTTTCCGTATTAGAACTGGGCAATTGTGGTATTGTTAGAAACGTCTTGATCATCCGCTGGTTATAGGCAATATGACGTGTGAATGACTCTCTGAAACTCTGACTATAATGAAAAAAAACTTGAGATATATAGACCGTGTTTGGTATGAAATTAAAGGGCTCAATTAGCACATTAAATTAAAAACATGTAGGTATACATTATTAGGTGTTGCTTGCACCAAAATAATACAAATAAAAATCAAGTTTCAAACTAAAATCCGACTACTGCAAATCACGCTCTAAGAAGTATTAAGCAAGAAAATATCAAGAATAGCCGTGGTCGTATACCATTTACTCTAATAAAACAATACATTCTAGAGATTTGTGATTTTGCAGTAGTCGGGTTTTAGTTTTAAAGTTATGGTTAGTACACTTTAACAGGTAGTATAGAAAGATATCGACAAATGTTACGATAATAGAAGGTAATCCCTAGCATAGTAACCGTCGGCAAACGTTCATTCATAAAAATGGAACGTAGGTAATACACGCTAATTCTGTAGGTATAACCTATCTGTTCTATTATAAATTTATGCACTACATGGATGACTACTTACAAAGCTTTCCCACCGTCACAGCTGCGCGAGACACTACACAGACCGTCGACATGATACACAAAAAGGCGGGCTTCGTGCTAGACGGATGGACTTCAAACGAAAAAACTATCATAAAAGGTTTGTCAACACCACTTGATAACAGTACGACAGTAACACTCGGCGGGCAAGAGACAGAAAAAACACTAGGTCTACTTTGGCACGTCAACGAGGATCACCTTGGCTTTAACGCGAGCAACTTGAAAATATCTCAAGAAGTGAAAACAAGAACGCGACCGCCTACAAAGAGAGAAGCCCTCAGTGTGATCATGGCCTTATTCGACCCATTAGGCCTCATCTCGCCGATAACGACCCCAGGTAAACGTATCTTTCAAGACACCTGGCGCTACAAGACAGAGTGGGACGACCCACTGCCCGAGGAACTCCGAGAGCGATGGAACAAGTGGTTCACTCAACTCAACGAAGTAGAACAGCTGAGGATACCCCGTTGTTATGTTCAAAACAAGTCATCAGTCATCTCGCATCAACTACACACGTTCGTAGACGCGAGCGAGGAGGCGTACGCCGCAGCCGTGTATTGGCGCATACAACACGCAGATGGCGCCACAACAGTATCCCTAGCAGCCGCCAAGAGCCGAGTAACCCCATTAAAACCCGTATCCATACCAAGACTCGAGCTTCAAGCCGCCCTACTGGGAGCCCGCCTGGCCCAGACTGTGTTGGAAGAACACGAATATGAGGTAACAAACAAAATCTATTGGTGTGACTCACGAACTGCACTAGCTTGGATAAGGTCAGAACCCCGCGTGTACAAGCCCTTCGTCGCTCACCGTCTCGCTGAGATAGAAGAATCCACTAAGAAAAATGAATGGCGGTGGCTACCTACTCGACTCAACGTGGCAGACGACGCGACACGTGCGACCCCCGAAGGCTTCGGGGTCACCCACCGATGGTACACTGGCCCCACATTCCTTCAGCAGCCCGAATCAGAGTGGCCGATAGAAGAAAAAACCATTCGCTACGACACAGGTGAGGAGCGAGAAACATGTCACACGTCAGCTTCACAGAAAACGCACAGTACAAGCGACATACTACGTATAGAAAAATACTCGAAATGGACGCGCTTGATAAGAACGACGGCTCGAGTACTACAGTTCATTGCCCTGTGTCGCCGAAACAAGGTCAAGGCCGTGGCTGCCCGCAAACGAACCCGAAAAATAGAAAATCAAGATCCCGACTGGCGTAACAAAAAGACTATCCCAATACCTAAACTTAACAAAGATAATGCAGTCAAACAAAGTAGACAGTGTTACCTAAACATACCGAGTGAATATTTAATTCGTGCCGAACAGCTGTGTATCAACGCCAGTCAACGAGACAGTTTCGCAAGTGAGATACAACGTTTGACAAGAGGTGAAACGAACGTTCGAGACAACCGTCTGACATATGTGAGTGTGTACATAGATGACTGTGGTACACTGCGAGTGAAAGGTCGGATATCAGCTGCGAAGGCGATAGGAGAAGACACGTCAGATCCAGTGGTACTCGATGGCAAGCATCCCTACACACGCCTCTATATTAAGCACGTACACGAAAAACTACATCACGGCGGGACGGAGATAACAGTCAATGAACTCAGACAGCGTCTATGGATCACGAAGATTCGACCGGCAGTGAAAAGCGAGATAAAGAGATGTATATTCTGCCGTATAAGAAAAGCGAAGCCGGCGACACCCACGACCGGTAACCTACCGGCCGCCCGCCTAGCCCATAATACACGCCCTTTCTCATTCACAGGTCTAGACTACTTCGGCCCCATCGAAGTCACCGTGGCGCGCCATCGAGAGAAGAGGTACGGCGCGCTGTTCACATGTATGACCTCTCGAGCCATACACCTCGAGGTCGTACACTCACTCAGCGCCGACTCAGCAGTGTCGGCCCTAAGACGATTTATCGCGCGGCGAGGTTGCCCCAAAGAGGTTTGGAGCGACAACGCTACGTGCTTCAAGGCGGCCGAAAAGGAGCTAGCAGAGGCTGCGCGCGACGCACTACAACAAGAGGTTACGAGTCATCACATCGCGTGGAGGTACATACCACCATCGGCCCCCTTCATGGGAGGGGCATGGGAGCGCATGGTGAAGGCCGTTAAAGAAGCCCTACGAGTCACCATGATAGAAAAACACCCTAACGACGAGACGCTCTTGACCTTACTAACCGAAGTCGAGAACATCGTAAACTCGAGGCCCCTCACCCATGTCTCGGTCGACCCCCGTGACCCCGAGGCATTGACCCCAAATCACATTCTCATCGGTCCCAACTGTCACGTGCCCCCACCCGGACACTTCTCAGCTGACGACGTGTCGAGTCGCCAACAATGGAAGCGAGCTCAAGCCCTGGCTGACATCTTCTGGAGGAGGTGGGTAAAGGAGTACCTGCCCCTACTGCAACACCGGCGGGAGTCCAGTAGCAGCGGAGTTGCCCCGAAGGTCGGGGACGTAGTCATCATCTGCGACTCTAACCTACCCCGCAACACATGGCCGCGCGGGCGAGTCAGTCGAGTCTACCCAGGTGCTGACGGCGAGGTTCGTGTAGTAGATGTCATCACTAGCGGAGGCAACATCTTGCGTCGGCCTACGAGGAAGATCGTCGTACTACCAACGGAGTTCGCAGACGTAACCGGGTCAGCGACGGCGGGAGAATGTGCACGACAATCAATGTGCTGAACAGTAGGTGAAGAAAAATGGACCGCAGGCCAGCAAAAAACGATCGCGCTGCACACGGCACCTTCGGCCAGCATGAACGCGAGTTTGCCGGTACATGTAGCAAGGAGAGAGAGAGAACGCGGCGGCGGTGTAGGAGAGAGAGAGAGAGAGCGAGAGCGCGGCCGCAAGCAGCAGAGAAAAGTAGTTAGAACCCGTATACAGTCCACTGAAGGATCGCGCGAAGTGAAGTAATGTAATAGTGTACTTAATAGTAAATTTGTGCCCGTTCATTCCTTCTTTTATTTATATGCCTATAAGAAGACCTCTAAAGTATCGCGCGAACACTTATTATTAATAAACCTATTATATTTATATTGGTTTTCACGTCAGTGGAAATGGGTTAAATGGCCCACACACGACGATAGATCATCTGCCCTGGTTGCAGCTGTCCCCCTTGAAAATAAAAATACTTAATAATATATGTATTACTTTTGAGGGTTACTGACCTGTTTAAAAAGATTGTTAGCCCTGTCAACAATTGTTTTCGGCAAATTTATTCTGTCTGCCATTGTGCTGATTTCTCTGAATGCGTTTATGAGAGCCCTGTCTGTACTGCTTATGTTTCTGCGATTCTGATACTTGGATACTCCGAAACTGTCAAAAGAAGCATCTCCTCGACCTGGTCCGATGATAGTGGAGAGATCTCCGCCAGAAAGTAATGGATTCTCCGGGCCACCAACACGAGAAGGGTCAACTCCTGACTTCTCATTGCTGAATGTACGCCACTCTGAACCAACGTCTATGACTCTGGAGAAGAGATATAAAAAAAAGGTTATTTTCTGCTGCGTGGTTCCCGGCAGAGTAGAATTTGGGCTACCCCTTCTCTTCCCATGTGGTGTCGTACAATGTGACTAAGGCATAGGGCTGTTTAACATCAGACAGATATATATACAGCCCAGACTCAGTCTATACATGGCTCGAGCCAACAATAGTGCCCGGAAAACAGCAATCGGCTCACCCCCTATAAGTGGGACCTAATACAATGATTGGTGAAATATGGGTGTTAATTCACCTCTACCTAACCCTCCGGGGATAAAGGTGTGTTGTTATTCTTCTCTAATTCTGGATGTGGTCATGGAGTGGATGTGATCATGGAGCATCTGATAAGCTTGTTCTTTGTAAGATTTTTCCATCTCTTTCAGCTCGTGGCACTGCGACTACACTCAGTAAAGAAACACTTCATAGATGATTTAATACGGTCTTTCCATCTTGGGGGTGAATGACTGTGAGAATGCTAATTGTATGAAGCCAGGATTAGAAATACATATTTTGCTGCAGTTTCCTATACTATTTTAGTGTTTAAAATTCTGATTAGGGTTCAGCATTAAACAGGAACCTCAATCAACAACAGTAGCAAAATATTTACAATTTGTTATCCTCAATAAATCACACAAAAATAAGTATTTTTGTTTTGTTCATATTATGATTATATCACATGTCTAATTGTAAACAATAGCTTTATGGTATGTTCAATCACAGACATTTAGTGACTGATTAGATTATATGAATTGCATAAGTATGTACATAGTATGTAGTATGGTACATAGCATGTACATTGTATGTATTACTATACACAAGTATGCACTGCGTACATAGTATGTAGTACCGTATATAAGCAAAGTATATTTACTTATTTACACTGTGACATAGTTTTAATACAAATTGACAACCTATGGAGCAAAGCAGTACAACATTCAAAGCTTTTTTGATTGTATGATGAATAATCATATCTCTTAGCATTTGTCCAAGTACTTTTGTTTAGTATATACTCATATATTTGCAAAAAATATGTATTTCTAGTGGATTCATCACATTCACATGTTAACAGTGACCTCATTAATAGTCCATCACATTACACTTTAAATCTACTCTAAATAACTCTAAATAAACTCTAAATATATATAAAAATCAATGCCACTTTTCATTGTTAGTGTATAACTTAAGAACGGCTGAACCGATTTGGCTAATTTTAGTCTTGAAATATTCGTGGGTGTCCAGGGAAGGTTTAAAGGATGAGAAAATATCTGCAGCGGGGATGGGAAAAATATGGCAGTACGAAGTTCGCCGGGACAGCTAGTATGTAATAAAATTATGTTGTTCATTTATGGATAAAACTGGTGATCTGTTTTGAATACCAAAAATGGTTATAAAAGTAACCTGGTACATAGAACAATATTATGAAGTGACCTGTAATTATGTTAACCAGTCTACCCACGTCAACAAACTCTCACCTAACACTTGCAGTGCCCGGGCACCGGTTGGTATTTTAGAGGGGTAGACTACAGACAGTTTGCTGCTTGTTTAAAATGATCAAAATAACTCAGCTTAAAAAGAGGCCTTATAATAATCCAGTATTGCCAGTATTTTCGTTTATGTTTATTGTTGTTGTTTCAATGAAATGACTGATACGTAGGCACATATAATCACGCCTTTATCCCCAGAGGATTAGGCAGAGGTGAATTATTAACACACACTTTTCAACAATCATTATATTCGGTCCCGTGAAATATAGTGATCTATTTCCGTATTCCAGGCACTATAGTTGACTCAAGTCATACATTTGAGGCTGAGTCTGAGCTGTATATATCCATCTGATTTTAAACAGCCCCATCCCTTAGTCACCTTGTACGACACCACATGGGAAGAAATGGGGTAGCCCAAATACTACTCTGCCGGAAACAATGCGGCGGTGACCTTTTTATAAAATTACTGGGCTAATGGTATGTTCTCTATACCTTTTTAGAAAGTACATACTATAGAAATTGACAAACTTTGAATTTCAAAACCTGTACAATTATTTCACTGTTGTTCTACAACTATCAGTGAAATATATGCAAGAATATTCTGCCTTGAATATTGTACGTATTGAAGTTTTGCATATAGTAAATGCGCTTTATGCAATAATTGAAGTTCCTATGCATAAATAGCTTCCACATTACGCAATTACGTTTAATTATTAATTATTTAGTTGACCTCCAAATAGAAATCAAATACATCACTCGCATTAGTTCAGTAACTTTGTTATTATTACGACACGGCATCAATATTGGAAAGCTCTTGTGTATTTCGTAAATATTGCTAAACGAATGTTTTGTTGCTTACCTGTCGCCAACTACTAGGCCGCATTCCGAGCATATCATGTCCCCAGCCCTGTAATCCTCGATAAGTGGCGCATCTGGATGCGCATAGCACACCACTTTATTTGTCTCAATTCTAAAACCACAAAAGAAAGTAGGTTCATCATTCATCAACAAGTAGAAATTAAATCGTAGGGTAACAACTACGTCGCGGCTCTTCTACACTCTGTTATCACCATCGAAAACTTACTTAATATCATAATTAACATTAATGTTATTCGGCTGTACAATACATAAATAACGTCCATAAGAACTAAACAGGAATAATAATAAATTAGGAAAACAGACCTCGACGTGCTCGCCATGATTGTCAAGTAGATACCATAGACAAGAATTATGCTTTTTAAAAGATTGTAAACTTGGCGATGGATATGCAATATTTGGATTAACCATAGACAACGTGATGACATAAAGTTAAATAGGTACGGGTAACAATAGACTGCAAACCCGGAATGACCCTGATAATCATTGGTATTATATTTCTTTAATTATAATTGGTAGGTGACAAGTGTTTTATATTATAGAGCAATATAGGTATAAGATTGGCATGATGTAAGACAAGTCCAACAAAGATAATACTTTTGTTAGGTATAATAATATAAATGGTATTATATACAAGCAAAACCAATGAACATAATCTTATAATTATAAACAATATTATTTTGTTACAATTTAAATAAAAATTAATCGAGTAATATTACAATAGATCAACAGTTAGATTAAATGGAAAAAATATTCTGTGAATATGCATTGTTTGCTTTATATAATAAAAATGATTCCTTAAAGGTTATAAATGTTGAAAAAATTGTAAGGTGACCGAGACAAGCTCAGGTAACTCTGCATTAACTACGGCTTAAAGACACCCCCCTCAGAGTATGTGAATCACGGTGTCCCCCTCTTGGTCCGGGAAGGTGGGGCGCAGGTCTGGCCACCGCGCTGGTTTCTGTTGCGGTGACTGGTGACCACACCTGTCGCCAGGCCTGACCAGGCTCTGACTAGTCTGCTCTCCACTGTACCATCTGCTAATCAGAGGGAGACGAAGAAACTTTCTACGTCTCCCCGCTAGAAAACTTCCGAGTACCGCTCGAAAGAGCGGCTCCCGCCTCAGTGCAGTCGGACTTGGCCATTGGTGCGGCAGCATCTCCCCCTCTTTGGAGAGAGGCGAGGCATTCTCCGTGGCCCAGAGTAGGTACATCAAACATCTATGCGATCTGTTTGTTACAGTTTTCAACGCGATTTTACCTACCTACCTACCTAGTTTTATTTCAATGTCATGAGCCATAATAGGTATACATATAGGACACGTAATATTCACGTAAGTAATGTTCCGTACATATATTTAACTTTTATTGAGCCTTTAATAATGTGTTATATAATTTTTGCATTATATTAGGTACATAATATATCAGAGCAATACTTGTATAGTTACAATTTACAGGCAATTGACAGGACGTAAAACTTGTGGTCTACTCATAATATATTTAATTTCTTAATCTCATTTACGACAGATTGCAACAATATGTTGCAATCCAGCAGGCCAGTTGCCAATATAATATTTACTTTCCTTCTAGTACCTACATACCTACCTAGTTCTAGTCCATTAGACTAAAAAGCTGTGGTAAAGAACCGAGAGCAGAGCCAGAGGAACAAACGAGACCACGAATCGGCAAACGGAAGGATAATACTAAATAGAATAGTATTCGAAATTCATAAGTATAGGTTTATTAGATTTATAGAACATAGTACCTACCATAGTGGAACGAATCCTGAAAGTTTTCGTTAGACTGTGATACCTACTATGTGTTCATAGTTTCCGTTAGTTCATAATAATTTCGCTAGATGGCTCTAGCGTCAGAAAATTTATAAAGGCCTACCTACCTACATACCTACTAGGTAGTAATAGTTTCAAAATCCTATTGAATTTTAGGAAAATGTCCACCATACGTCCATACCGCACCGCACCATCTAGCAAGATCAATCTGATTGCTTATTTGCTTGTAATGCACATACATACATATATGTCTACAGTACTCACGCCTGTAGTAAGTCTAGAGGTGTAACAACCACACATGTCGCCAACTATGGTTTTCGGTCCCACGTATGAAGTAATAGGATATACGTGCTAGGTACTCACTGTACTCAGTCCCTCGTAATACTCAGTCATGTCATGTGCTGTATGTTTACTGTCGAATGGAGAAACCCGTTAGTCGCCTTCTACTACACCCACAGGAAGAGATGGGGTGGCTCTATTCTAGTATTTTAACAAGAATTGTCTGATTCTCATCTTATCAACATTGTAATGTGCCAACAGAGATAATCATTACATAACGCATCCAAGGTCACACACACACACACACACACACACACACACACACACACACACACACACACACACACACACACACACACACACACACACACACACACACACACACACACACACACACACACACACACACACACACACACACACACACACACACACACACACACACACACACACACACACACACACACACACACACACACACACACACACACACACACACACACACACACACACACACACACACACACACACACACACACACACACACACACACACACACACACACACACACACACACACACACACACACACACACACACACACACACACACACACACACACACACACACACACACACACACACACACACACACACACACACACACACACACACACACACACACACACACACACACACACACACACACACACACACACACACACACACACACACACACACACACACACACACACACACACACACACACACACACACACACACACACACACACACACACACACACACACACACACACACACACACACACACACACACACACACACACACACACACACACACACACACACACACACACACACACACACACACACACACACACACACACACACACACACACACACACACACACACACACACACACACACACACACACACACACACACACACACACACACACACACACACACACACACACACACACACACACACACACACACACACACACACACACACACACACACACACACACACACACACGCACACACACACACACACACACACACACACACACACACACACACACACACACACACACACACACACACACACACACACACACACACACACACACACACACACACACACACACACACACACACACACACACACACACACACACACACACACACACACACACACACACACACACACACACACACACACACACACACACACACACACACACACACACACACACACACACACACACACACACATATACACATACACGCGCCCACTATTATTGTAATCTTTCGTATTGTCAAGGGAAGTAGCGGGTCATTCCCAACACGAGTGTCATCCGATTACTCACCGGGAAGACTCAACATTGTCAGAAGGTGGGTAAAGTTTAAAAAAAAATACTTGGGTTATGTTATATTAACGATACTGAACATGAAAATATTTCTTTTTCATTTCCTGTCTGTTTGTCTGTTTGTCTGTTTGTCCGCGATGGACGCAAAAACTACTGAACGGATTTTGATGCAGTTTTTTTTGTTAGAAAGGGCTTGTTCAGACTTAAAATCTTACGTTTGTTTCATCGCAATCGGTTGAGTAGAACCGGAGTTGTGAACAAAATTGATATTACACGGAATATGAGCGGCAATATAGATGGCGCTTTATAATATTATTGGTCAATTTTTATAGCTTATTAGATTAGATGTAATAAGTATATAAATTTATAGATTTTATTTTTACATATACAATTGTGTAAACCAATACGTTTTTAATCATGAAATTAAAATTTGAATTTTAATGATTTAGTACCAGAATCATAACTAGATGGCGTTCTCGCGTTTAAATTCAAGCTATCGTTTGGTTTCAAACTCCCGATATACCCGAACCGGTATATTGTACTTGATTTTTTAAATTCTAATTTATCATTGTGAAATAGATGTCGGTACAGTCTTAAGATCCGTTACAAAATCGTTTTTCACGCAAAGATAAGTAAGAGCTTGGTGAAGTTTATAGTTGAGTAGACAAGAGATACAACGGGAAAGGAGAAGGAGAGGGTGGAAGAAGAAGTCGCAATACCTTTGCCCTTCTTAAGGTATGGGGACTAGAGACTAGAGAGTCGAGTAGATATCCAGGTAGAAAGATTATTTTATACCACTTAAGTGGCAAACAAGCACACGGCGCACCAGATGGAAAGTGGTTACTGTGGCCTATGGACGTATGCAACACCAGGGGCGTCACACTCGCCTTTCTTGAAGTACCCCATCCCATACTGTAATAGTGAAGTCGAGTATAGTGGCATCGAGTAGAGAGGCGAATACAGAGTGAAGTATTACGTCGAGTAGAGAGTGGAATACAGAGTGAAGTAGACAGCCGAATAGAGAGGCGAGCACAGTATCTAACCTTTTTTTTTCGCTTCGGCCGTGTACGTAATTGTAGTTTCGTAATTGATTTCGAAGTAAGAATAATTATTCTTTGTACGAAACTGATTTCGAACAGAGAAGTATTTTTCCGTATTTGTAATCGCGGTTTCGTAGCAGGAAAAAACTTTTGCTGAAGTACATAATTTCGAAAGCGGAATTTCTATTCTTTACACGTAACTATATAACGAAGTAACTATATAACGAAGTATGTACTTGTTGAAAAAGACTGAATGCTTGATATGAAACCTTCATGAAACACTTCAGTCAAATAGCCATTTAATGTATTAAATTGTCAGAGTGTTTTGTTTTCTCATTCTTACCAAGTATATTGTACAAGGATTTTGTATTCTCTTTGATTCTGGCACTAGGTTGTCATCATAATTTATCAGATTTAATTTTAAAAACGTAGTTATTATATGCTCTTTGAATTTTAAATTGATTTAATATTTGATTATTTTCCGAAAATGAGTGCGACGGAAATGGCTTTTGTAGATACTCGTCGTGGAGGGGTTTCTGTGTTGTGCGATGGTCGGCGATATCATCGAAAAAATATTTATAAAAATAAAAATACATTTTGGCTGTGCTACAATAATACCAGATGTGGTTGTAAAGGAAGTATTACATTAAACGAAAGAAATGTAATAGTGAAAAGCAAATCACACGATTCAACTTGCAAACAAGATTTTGCACAAAACAATATACTAAGGGAACTTGACTCTTTAAAAACCAAGACCAGTACCAACTTCGAATCTATCCAGAAGCAATATGAAGCAATGGTTTTTAATCTTGAAAGTGTTGGTTTTAACTTCGTTCAACAAATTCCCCAATTTAACAATATAAAAACTGGCCTATATAATGCACGTAATAAAGTATTAGGTGCTCCAAAGCTACGATACACATCGGCATCTTCAGTTGTTATCCCTGGAAAGTTTCAAGATTTCCTTTTAGCTGATTTTAATGATGAAGAGAATGATACAAGAATAATTCTATTTTGCAACAAAAAGGCTAAAAAATTAGTAGCAGGATTCAAGCATATTTTATGCGATGGGACATTTTCGTCTTGCCCGTGTTCATTTAATCAATTGTATACAATTCACGGATTTGACGATACAACATCGGCAGTTTATCCCTTAATTTATTGTTTTCTACCCAATAAAAGTGCAAAAACTTATGAAACACTTTTTAGACTGATTGAATCACTTTTCCCGAACTGGCGACCAGTAAAAGTGACTATAGATTTTGAGTTGGCTGCAATGAAAGGTATCAAAAGAGTTTTTCCGAACATTACCGTAAAAGGTTGTTTTTTTCATTACAACAGATGTCTAATACGAAAAGCAAAGTTATTAAAGATGAACACAACAGTAAAACGAAGGCACGTGGCAAGGTGTGCAGGATTGGCTCGATTACCTAAAGAATACGTTCAAAGAGGGTACAAGTATATTATGAACAGAAGTCCTAATGGCAATAATGTAAAAAAATTTAATAAGTATTTCACTGAACAGTGGATGGAAAAAACTGATTTTACAAAAGTATGTTGTTGCGAAAAAGAAAAAATCCGCACGACTAATAATCTTGAAGGCTGGCACAGTAGGATCAACCGATTTGTTGGACGTAGAAATCCCACTTTAGCCCAGCTACTCGATACTTTGGTCAAAGAAACTAAAGTGATTGATATTTTCAAAAAGCAAACTAAAAAAAGTCAAAATTATTTAGAGATTGACTCTGAAATTGATGGTGCCATTAAAGATTTAAAAGACAAAAAAATCACATTAGGGCATTGCCTAGAAATAATTTCCCCATTTTCATTTAAATTTTAATTTAATTTTAAGTTTGTATTTTAAGTTCAGAATAGGATTGTTTGTTTTATTTTGTAATTTTATTTTGTCTGTTATATTCAATTATAATTGACAAAACAACAGATTTTTTGTTTCTCTTTCAATTTCGTCCAAAGAATAATAATTATTACTTTGAAATCAATTACGAAACTAAAAAACTAAAAACCGCGATTACAAATACGGAATAATACTTCTCTGTTCGAAGTCAATTTCGTACAAAGAATAATTATTCTTACTTCGAAATCAATTACGAAACTACAATTACGTACACGGCCGAAGCGTTTTTTTTATATACATATACTACTTAGGTCGCAGACAAGCACACGGCCCACCTGATGGTAAGAGGTTACCGTGGCCTATGGGCGAGTGCAACACCAGGGGCGTCACACTCGTGCTGTGCTCTAAGAACAGAGAGATTCTGTGCCGTCAGCGCAGAAGATAAATAGGACAAAGCCTTTGGTTTTCCCACTGACAGCACAAAATCTCTCCAATGAGCTCTGGCTACCCTACTCACCGTCGGAAACATAACACGAGGTTATTAAGCCACGATCTTCTGAAGGGCGGAGGTACTTCCCCAGTCGGACTGCTCGATTGGGACGGATATACCTACCGTCGTGTCCTACCTCCTCTAAAAAATAAAGGTCCTCTAATCAGCGTTCAACGCGCAATTCTCTGCACAAAATTTATAACACCACGCGATTAACGACATCCACGCGGGCGGAGCCGCGGGCAACAGCTAGTACTATTATAAAATTGTAAAGTGGTCGTGTCTGTACATTGGAGATATTTAAAAAAAAATACTTGGGTTATGTTATATTAACGATACTGAACACGAAAATATATTTTTTTCATTTCCTGTCTGTTTGTCTGTTTGTCTGTTTGTCCGCGATGGACGCAAAAACTACTGGACGGATTTTGATGCGGTTTTTTTTGTTAGAAAGGGCTTGCTCAGACTTAAAATCTTACGTTTGTTTGATCGGAATCGGTTGAGTAGAACCGAAGTTGTGAACAATTATGATAATAAACGGAAAATGGCCCGATAGACAGATGGCGCTTTTTATTATTATTGGTCAATTTTTATAGCTTATTACATCCGAGCAAGAATGTCAATTTATAGACTTTATTTTTACATACACAATTGTGTAAAATAATACGTTTTTAATCATGAAATTAAAATTTGAATTTTTAAGATTTAGTTACAGAATCATAACTAGATGGTGTTCTCGCGTTTAAATTCAAGCTATCGTTTGGTTTCAAACTATCGATATACCCGAACCGGTATTTAGTGTTACTTTTTTAATTTTCTAATTTGTCAATTTGTGACAGTCTTATGATCCGTTACAAAATCATTTTTCACCTTAGAGTATATAAGAGGTGGCATACCTACAAAAAAAAACTGTATACCTAAACTTGGATAAGAACATTAAATGGCGTCTTTAGAGAAGCCCAGTAAACTGTCGATAACTACTTATCGATATAAAAGAAGCACAGACTAAAAATGTAAGCAAGGGTTTAAACTATTATCTATCTATCTATACTATTATATAATTGTAAATGAAAAATGTTTGTCCGCGATGGACGTAAAAACTACTAAAATGGATTTTGATGCAGTTTTTTTGTTAGAAAGGTCTTGTTTGGATTTAAAATCTTACGTTTGTTTTACTGCAATCGGTTGAGTAGAACCGAAGATAAGAGATCCACGCGGGCGAAAGGCTAGTATTTAGCATATATTTGCTAAATATAATAGTTTGAACCATTGTAAACCTATGCGAATGCCGTAAGGCGAAACCGGTTAGGCAACAAAAAATTAAATAATTGTGGAAGAGTACAAGTGCTTTTATTCAATATGTCCTTTATATTACAAAGAAGAACGGGCAGTTCGTTACATAATATTGTAAAACTTTTTACTTTAATCACAATTTTATTATTTCGTTAAAATGATAATTATTGTATGTTTAAATACAGCTTGGCAAAAAAGTCGTGAAATTAATAGGGGCGCCACAATCGTGCATGTAGCCACCCTATATACTACGACCAAAACAGCTTTGATACTTCGATTTTGTACACTATTTATAAAATGTGCCTACTACTTCTGTTTGTCAGTATATTTGATAAAATTTGTATGCATAAATATGGATATTTGTATTGGTCGTGGTCGTGCCTAGGATAGCGCGTTAAGCCGTCGGTCCCGGTTGCCATACGAACATCTTATGGCAGTCATTACGGGTAGTTAGAGCCCTAAAAAAGTCTAAAAACTGGTCTAGCTGCAATACTTCATTATCGCCCAATATCGCTATTGGGTTGTGGAGGTCAGATGGCAGTTGCTTCACGAAAAATGACAAAATTCGGTCAAATCCGTAGTAAGACTGGTAAAGCAGACCCCAGACTCCGAGGTAAGATCTTCGGATGCGTCTCGGATTAAAGCTAGTTCTAGCGTTAATCCCTAAAAGAAAAAGAATAAAACGATTGAACTGAGTGTAATGTAAAACAATTTAATAGTACAATTGAATGTGTTCTAATCGGAATCTAAAAAACTTTCATCCAAATATTCCACGCCAGAAAAGTGTTCATCTGAGCTTTGGGGTGGGTCTTCTCTTGGGTGGGTCTTCTTTTCTAGGCCGTCCCGCTCTATGCTTTCCTGATGTGGTGAAAATTCCTTTATTTCTTTGTCCTTCCAATGCAATTCGTCTTAAGGTACTGACGGATTTGCCTAAAACAAGATGCGAACTTTATATAGAAATAACATAAAAGGTTGTATGAGCGAATGCCTACAAACTGCTGTAGCAGTTTGGTGAAGAAAATTTTGTGAATATTATGTATCTATTAATAAATAAATTAATACATACAAAAAAAAGTACATACATATATATACGTGTGTAGAAAATTTGCGTCGTGGGCCAGTCGAATAACAATACGGAGTGGATATTAATTTATGAATATATAAATTACAAAAAAAATATCGATAATCAAAATCGTATCACCGCAACACTAGCGTTTTCCATACAAAGATGTTTTATTGAATTTTAGAAAAATACGACGTAATTATTGATTTAAATTGTGAGTTTTACAAGCTTTACAGACAGACAAAACGAACTATTGATGTCGTAGGTCAACAAATAACAATGATATCTCGATGAGAAGAATACGTACTTATGTAATGTTATTTCTGGCTTATTTCTTGCATAATATGATCCACATCCAACAATTGAGCAGGTAGGCATCTTTGTCACACGTATTTTTTCACACTTCACACCAAAATCACTGGATTACACGTTTATTTGCTAGATAATCGTAGTAAACAATGGTAAACAAGCCTCGAATGACGTAACTATGTACTTGTTGCTTGGAACAAAAGATGGCGATTTGGCGTCAAACTTCAGTCGATTTTATGAATGAAATCGTAGTAGTTTCGTCTCTTATACTATATACTCTAAGTTTTTCACTCACTCAAAGACAGATTAGAGCTTGGCGAAGGCGAAGTACCTATTATAGTTGAGTAGACAGGAAATGTACAGGGAGTGCGAGAAGGGCAAAGGAATGGGGACTACAATAGAGAGTCGAGTAGATATGCAGGTAGGAACATTCTTAAATACCACTTAAGTGGCAAACAAGCACCCGGCCCACCTGATGGAAAGTGGTTACTGTGGCCTATGGACGTATGCAACTCCAGAGGCGTCACACTCGCCCTTCTTGAAGTACCCCATCCCAATACTATTGTCGTTCGTACTGTAATAGTGAAGAGTGTGAAGACGAGTATAGTGGCATCGAGTAGAGACGCGAATACAGAGTGGAGTACTCGTACCTACTACATGGAGTACAGAGTCAAGTAGGAGCTGAATAGAGAGGCGAGTACAGTGTCTAATCTTTTTTTTATATATACTACATACTTGGTCGCAGACAAGCACACGGCCCTCCTGATGTTAAGAGGTTACCGTGGCCTATGGGCGAGTGCAACACCAGGGGCGTCACACCCGTGCTATGCTGTAAGAACAGAGGGATTCTGTGCTGTCAGCGCAAAAGATAAGTAGGGCAAAGCCTTTGGTTTTCCCACTGAGAGCACAAAATCTCTGGCTACCCTACTCACCGTCAGAAACACTACACGAGGTTATTAGGTAAGTCGCGATCTTCTGTAGGGCCAGTCGGACTGCTCGATGGGACGAATATACCGTCGTTTCCTACCTCCTCTAAAAAATAAAGCTCCTCTAATCAGCGTTCAACGCGCAACTCTCTGCACTAAAATTTATAACACCACGCGATAAACGACATCCACGCGGGCGGAGCCGCGGGCTACAGCTAGTACTATTATATAATTGTAAAGTGGTGGTGTCTGTACATTGGAGATATTTAAAAAAAAATACTTGGGTTATGTTATGTTAACGATACTGAACACGAAAATATTTTTTTTGAATTTCCTGTCTGTTTGTCTGTTTGTCTGTTTGTCCGCGATGGACGCAAGAACTACTGGACGGATTTTGATGTGGTTTTTTTTGTTAGAAAGGGCTTGCTCAGACTTAAAATCTTACGTTTGTTTGATCGCAATCGGTTGAGTAGAACCGAAGATATGAGCAAAGCTCGCGTTAACCGAGATGCACGCGGGCGGAGCCGCGGGCGGAAGGCTAGTTTTAAACATTTTTGTTTGTTCGCTACCTTTTAGGCGATATAGAAGCATTGCAGCTAGACCGTTATTGGAATTTCTAAGGCTCCAATTACCCGTAACGGCTACCATAGATATTCGTATGGCAACCGGGACCAGGGGCGTATTTACCCTAGGGCCAAGGGGGCCATGGCCCGGGGCGGCAGGTTGCGAGGGGCGGCGGAGCCGCCCCGAGCGTCAAATTTTTTTTTATACCACTTAGGTTGCAGACAAGCACAGGGTGCGGCCCACCTGATGTAAAGTAATTACCGTGGCCTATGGACGTATGCAACACCAGGGGCGTCAAGCTCGTGCTGCCGACCCTGAAGATCTGATCTGGGCGCTTTAATCTTGCTCTAAAAGGCGCCCGGAGATAGACGCTCGGGGCGGCTCCCTCGTAACGTGCCGCCCCGAACGTCTATCCTGGGCGCCTTAATCTTGCTCTAAAAGGCGCCCGGAGATAGACGCTCGGGGCGGCTCTGCCGCCCCTCGCAACCTGTCGCCCCGAACGTCTATCTCTGGGCGCCTTAATCTTGCTCTAAAAGGCGCCCAGAGATAGACTCTCGGGGCGGTTCCGCCGCCCCTCGCAACCTGCCGCCCCGAACGTCTATCTCTGGGCGCCTTAATCTTGACTCTAAAAGGCGCCTAGAGATAGACGCTCGGGGCGGTTCCGCCGCCCCTCGCAACCTGCCGCCCCGAACGTCTATCTCTGGGCGGCTCCTTCGCAACCTGCCGCCCCGAACGTCTATCTCTGGGTGCCTTAATCTTGCTGTAAAAGGCGCCCGGAGATAGACGCTCGGGGCGGCTCTGCCGCCCCTCGCAACCTGTCGCCCCGAACGTCTATCTCTGGGCGCCTTAATCTTGCTCTAAAAGGCGCCCAGAGATAGACTCTCGGGGCGGTTCCGCCGCCCCTCGCAACCTGCCGCCGCGAACGTCTATCTCTGGGCGACTTAATCTTGCTCTAAAAGGCGTCCGGAGATAGACGCTCGGGACGGCTCTGCCGCCCCTCGCAACGTGCCGCCCCGAACGTCTATCTCTGGGCGCCTTAATCTTGACTCTAAAAGGCGCCCAGAGATAGACGCTCGGGGTGGTTCCGCCGCCTCTCGCAAACTGCCGCCCCGAACGTCTATCTCTGGGTGCCTTAATCTTGCTCTAAAAGGCGCCCAGAGATAGACGCTCGGGCGATTCCGCCGCCCCTTGCAACCTGCCGCTCCGAATGTCTATATCTCTGGGCGCCTTAATCTTGGCTCTAAAAGGCGCCTATTAGAGTAAATATTACGTATATTTTTTTTATTTTAATTTTTCGGAGCTTGCTTAGTTACAATATGACTATGTCACTCATTATTTTAATTGCATTCAAATTAGAAAACCCTAACGCCGTACCTTTCCGGGGTTCAATTGGGACACCGACTAGCCACACCCGAAGGAGCTATCTTAAAAGGTCAGCCGGGTTGCGAGGGAAATATCAAATTGGGTAACTTTACACCCGATAATTGAGACCCGACAGAGACGGTGTGCGGTTTTAAACCGAGACCGCATGTGGCACTTCACGAGGAATAATCACCCCTCACAGACGGCCATAACTAGCACCAGGACCTGCAGCGAGAGGTTTCCCGCTCTGACGGTTGCTTAAAGAATACAACGCCTGAAGTGGCATATACGTGGAGGAGCCCAGGCAGAGGTGGCATTGTAGGGGTCGGCTCCTGATCTGTATGTCTCAGGAACTCACCGAAGCAGCCCTAGCTGGGCGCATTGCGTCAGCCGGTAGGAGAAGCTACCGTGATACCGTACCGTACCCTACTGTCATATTTTGTTTGCCCAGTGTGCAACCACCCTGATGGCGTTCTCAGAGGCACCCATGAGTTCCTGCGGTGTACACGTGCTTAGGAATGCAGCACACGTTAGCGCCTACCTCACTGTAGTTCCGCATTCACACCGTGGTGCCTGGGTCCACCTCATCTGAGAAACTCCATCTAATTCGGTTTTCGTTACTTCGGCTGACCTGCATCCGAAGTCTATTTAAGGACTGCCAGGTGGTGTATGGGCAGCCTCTGTGCTCCCCACACATCAATTGGCCAGAAAGGGTTCGTAAATAAGAGAACCAGGTATGCCCACTTCAGATCCAGTCACCAAATACGTCCAAGGACTTGGGTAACTCCAGCTGTGGCTTACTTGGTTTCTTCTGATTTCGTGCCGTCACCATCCAGTCCTAGCCGATGTTTCACAGAAGCGGCCCCAGATCCGCGCCAGCCGGAACACCCCACCACATATCTCACTTACCAAGCCCTGTCCTACATGGGTAGATACTGGCTTTCACCGATAGATAAGCCCCGACAATGACGCGAGGATAGAGAGGCACCCCGTGCTGAAAGAGTGCAGCTCTGATGCAGCTCCATGGCAAGGTGTTAAAGACGTAGGCAACAATAGACACTGCCAGCATCAACTCGCCGTGCCACTGCTTCTTCCACCGGGCCCTCAAGCGCGTGTTAGCATCCACGGCGCTCCCGACTATAACCAAATTTATTATCTACCAAATTCGGCCTCACTCCTGTAAGGCGCTCGATGTGGCACTTCACGAGGAATAATTCGTTTAAAACACCTGCATGACTGCACACCTTGTCCATCAATACAATGAGCCGATAGGCGGACGGTAACTTTGCAGAAGAGGACCAGTTTTCCTGTCTTTCAAATTTTCGGAATCCGTCTCTACTTGAGACATATGTTATAGAGCCCTTCAAAACGGGATCCGAGTGCCTTTAGAGTCTAGAGTGCTGCCAGGTCCCAAAGCGGTGCTTTTGCTGTTGCCTTTGAGCCATAAAACATCATTCTTCACAAGCTATTGCTGTACTCAAGTAGTGATTTTTGGTTGCGATATCATCTTCTACGTAGGGCGCTTTAATGGAATGGAATGCAAATATTTCCCCTTGAAGGGATTCTGGTTGGGAGCCTGGGCTAGTGGAGAAATCGATGGAAGTCACTTCCCTCGCACCATAAGATAGAGATCTCACGAATCAGCTGTGCAATTCACTAACAAGCACAACGATGCGAGTCGCAACGATGTGCGCGATAGACACTGTCATTGGTCGTGAATTGCAGTGCAGGCTTGAAAATCTCCAGCAATTTCTGACGGACCCCTATTTTGTGTCAGCCCCTTGGGCGCAGACTAACGGTGAACGCGAACGTCACATAGGGGCAGGCGCGGTCGCAGCTTGAAGTTTGGGGGGGGGGGGGTGTCACTTCGGAAATTCCTTAAGAAATTTAACCCCCCTCCCCCTCCCCTCGTACTGGGACTTTTCAATATGACGTGCATGGGGGGGGGGTGTCATGTCCCCTGTGACTCCCCCCCCCCTCGGACCGCGCCTGCATAGGGGGCGGCAAACCTAAGTGGCCCGGGGCGCCAAATCTTTAAATACGCCCCTGACCGGGACCAACGACGGCTTATCGTGCTCTCCGAGTTACGACCAGAGGGTTGCCATCCGTCCGGGTTTCCCCGGATTTGTCCTAGTTTAGAAGGCGTCCGGGGGGCGTCCGGCCGGGGTTTTATTTGTAGTCCGGATTTTTATTTGTAGTCCGGGTTTTGATTCAAATACGCGCGCGGTTCGGGACGCTCGTCTCGACTCGCACTCACCCCGCGGCCCCACACCCCGTGCCGCGCAGTCGTCGCGTCGCAGTGGTGTAGCGGGCGGCTATAAGTGCAGACGTGTGTCACTGGCCAGGTAACGGACTGGACGAAGCGTCGTTTAGCAATGTAAGTAATATTATTCTACAAACATGACACTAAACTATTTCCAGCTGTTTATTTTCTTTCTGACGTTTCAATTCAATTCAATTTTTTGGTGTGGCAAGCTATGCCGAAGTTGTCGGCAAATTTGGCCATGTTACAGGCGTGCGAAGGAGTATAGTCACTTAAAAGGCCGCAGTCAGTATACATTTTGAATTTGGCAATTTTGTCATAGGGTCAAATTTGACTGATTGTGAGCAAGTCGAAACACTTAAGAAAATACAAATTAAATAATAATATATAACCATTCACGAATAGAAATAATACACGCATACAAACAATAAAGAGAAATGAGCAAAAAAGTACCATACTAAATAAGGTAACGAGGCAGTAGGCTGCATCAGAGTTTGATATCGTTTTGTCTAATGAAGTAAATCAACAACCTAAGAACATCTCTTGACGAGTCAGTTAATAGTGAAGAGAAGTTGATGGGGTAGGGACGTCTAGTTCCCGAAGACAGGCGTACAAGTCAGGAGACAAGTTGTTATTTCTCGGGCAGTTAAAAAGATGTGATCCAGTGAACCCTCATCCAGGCCGCATTCGCACAATGATGAATCACTTATGCGAATTTTATTCAGGAACACTGGAGAGCAGCAAAAACCAAGGCGCAGTCTACACATAACAGATATGACCCTTTTAGGAACAGTTTTGAAACGGTAGTACCATGGCTTTGGTGATATGTCTGGTTGGACAGCATGGTAGAATTTACCTTTCTCTTTGCAGCTCGCAGACCAGAGGGCCTGGCATGAAGACATTAAATTAACCTGAGGCAGGCTCAGCAAGTCATAGCTTTGGTATGCAAGATGCTTGGGATCGCTAGATGGTGAACTGATGGCACTTTTGGCAAGAGAATCGGCACACTCATTGCCCTCAATGCCACTATGAGTGGGAATCCAAACTAACAGAACTGTCCTTTGGTAGCTAGCACATGCATGAAGAGACTTTCTGATGTCCAAGATTAGGGAGCTATGCAATTTGCTCCGATAGGGGTTCTGCTCAAGAGCTTTAAGGCAGCTTAAAGAGTCTGTGAAGATAACACTAATGATAATATTAGTATGTGCTTCTACAAACAAACAAGCTTCCAGAATAGCCACACATTCCCAGTGGCGTATTTAAAGATTGGGCGCCCCGGGCCACTTAGGTTTGCCGCCCCCTATGCAGGCGCGGTCCGAGGGGGGGGGTCACAGGGGTCATGACCCCCCCCCCCCCCCAAACCATGCACGTCATATTGAAAAGTCCCAGTACGAGGGGAGGGGAGGGGTTAAATTTCTTAAGGAATTTCCGAAGTGACCCCCCCCCAAAACTTCAAGCTGCGACCGCGCCTGCCCCTATGTGACGTTCGCATTCACCGTTAGCCTGCGCCCAAGGGGTCCGTCAGAAATTGCTGGAGATTTTCAAGCCTGATTCGTGAGATCTCTATTTTATGGTGCGAGGGAAGTGACTTCTATCGATCTCTCTACTAACCCAGGCTCCCAACCAGAATCCCTTCAAGGGGAAATATTTGCATTCCATTCCATTAAAGCGCCCTACGTAGAAGATGATATCGCAACCAAAAATCACTTGAGTACAGCAATCAAAGTCAAAGTCAAAGTCAAAGTCAAAAATCATTTATTCTGTATAGACCATTAAAACGGCACTTACAAAACGTCAAAAATATATAATTATGTACTAAAGACTAGCTTAGCAAATGGACCACCGGTTCGAAACGCGGCCCTGGCCTGAGAAGACTCCGGCAAGAAACTCAGCGGGCTTTTTTTTTTTTTTGGTCTATTTACAAATAATGCTTAGTCTACTTAGTCTAAATACAATAATTTGTTTGAGAAGCATGCATGAGTGAACAGCTCATTTCCAAGCTAGTTTATCATCTAAATATTCTTGTATTTTATAATAGCCCTTTTGGCACAATTTCCTCTTAACTATATTTTTAAATTTATTTATAGGTAAATCCCTAATTTCCTTAGGGAGCTTGTTAAAAAAGCGTATACAGTTACCCTGGAAAGAACTGCTAATTTTTTGGAGTCTGGTATCGCAGAATACAAGATTGTTTTTATGTCTCGTATTTATGTTATGCCTGTCACATATTTTGGGAAATTTGGAAATATTTTTCTTAACATACATTAGGTTCTCGAAAATGTATTGTGACACTACGGTCAGAATGTCTATTTCTTTAAACTTTTCTCTGAGGGAGACTCTTGGGCCCAAATTATAAATAGCTCTCACAGCCCGCTTTTGTAATATAAATATTGTATTCAAATCCGCGGAACTACCCCAAAGGAGAATTCCGTAGCTCAAAATACTATGAAAATAACTGAAATAAACTATTCTAGCCGTATCCACATCTGTCAGAGTCCTAATCTTTTTTACAGCGTAGGAAGCTGAACTTAATCTATTGGCTATTTTTTCAATATGTGATCCCCACTGCAGTTTGGCATCAATACTCAAACCTAAGAACACTGTTGATTCCACAAGGTTCAACACCTGACCATTGAGTTGTACATTGGTTTCCACCTGTGCAACATTAGGTAGGGTAAATTTAATACATTTAGTTTTATTCCCATTTAGGCAAAGATTGTTTGTACTAAACCAATGGACCACTCTTGTTATTGCACCATTCACTTCGTCATAATTGTTTAGTTGCCTCTTAATTTTAAATATTAACGAAGTATCGTCAGCAAATAAAATAATACTATGTTTGTCCCTTACGTAGTAAGGGAGGTCATTTATATAAATTAAGAATAAAAATGGTCCTAGTATCGAACCCTGTGGAACGCCCATCGAAACCACGGATCCTACTGAGCGTGTACCGTTAACATCGACCCTCTGAATTCTATTATTCAAATATGAAGTCAGAAGATCGAGAGCCCTGTTCCTTATTCCGTAATGTTCTAATTTCTTGATTAATGTATCATGGTGGACGCAATCGAAAGCCTTGGATAGATCACAGAAGACACCCAATGCATCATGCTTATCTTCCCAGGCTTCGTAAATACAATTTAACAATTCTACACCAGCATCGGTGGTCGAACGTCCTTTAGTAAACCCAAACTGTTTATCATGAAACAATTTGTTTTCACCAAAATGGGTTAACAACTGTCCCAGAATTAGTTTCTCAAATACCTTACTCAAGGTCGGCAACACAGAAACGGGTCGGAAATTAGAAGGATCTGTGGTGCTGCCAGCCTTGAACAAAGGTATGACTTTGCTATGTTTCATTAAATCCGGAAATATACCGTTGCTGACACAGTCATTAAACACAGCTGCTAGATGGGGATAGCACAATAGCTTGTGAAGAATGATGTTTTATGGCTCAAAGGCAACAGCAAAAGCACCGCTTTGGGACCTGGCAGCACTCTAGGCTCTAAAGGCACTCGGATCCCGTTTTGAAGGGCTCTATAACATATGCCTCAAGTAGAGACGGATTCCGAAAATTTGAAAGACAGGAAAACTGGTCCTCTTCTGCAAAGTTACCGTCCGCCTATCGGCTCATTGTATTGATGGACAAGTTGTGCAGTCATGCAGGTGTTTTAAACGAATTATTCCTCGTGAAGTGCCACATCGAGCGCCTTACAGGAGTGAGGCCGAATTTGGTAGACAATAAATTTGGTTATAGTCGGGAGCACCGTGGATGCCAACACGCGCTTGAGGGCCCTGGTGGAAGAAGCAGTGGCACGGCGAGTTGATGCTGGCAGTGTCTATTGTTGCCTACGTCTTTAACACCTTGCCATGGAGCTGCATCAGAGCTGCACTCTTTCAGCACGGGGTACCTCTCTATCCTCGCGTCATTGTCGGGGCTTACTTATCGGTGAAAGCCAGTATCTACCCATGTAGGACAGGTTGACAGGCTTGGTAAGTGAGATATGTGGCGGGGTGTTCCGGCTGGCGCGGATCTGGGGCCGCTTCTGTGGAACATCGGCTAGGACTGGATGGTGATGGCACGAAATCAGAAGCAACCAAGTAAGCCACAGCTGGAGTTACCCAAGCTTGGACGTATTTGGTGACTGGATCTGAAGTGGGCATACCTGGTTCTCTTACTTACGAACCCTTTCTGGCCAATTGATGTGTGGGGAGCACAGAGGCTGCCCATACACCACGTCTATCTCCGGGCGCCTTTTAGAGCAAGATTAAGGCGCCCAGAGATAGACGTTCGGGGGCGGTTGCGAGGGGCGGCGGAACCGCCCCGAGCGTTTATCTCTGGGCGCCTTTTAGAGCAAGATTAATGCGCCCAGAGATAGACGTTCAGGGCGGCAGGTTGCGAGGGGTGGCAGAGCGGCCCCGAGCGTCTACTCTGGGCGCCTTTTAGAGTCAAGATTAAGGCGCCCAGAGATAGACGTTCGGGGCGGCACGTTGCGAGGGGCGGCGGAGCCGCCCCGAGCGTCTATCTCTGGGCGCTTTTTAGAGCAAGATTAAGGCGCCCAGAGATAGACGTTCGGGGCGGCAGGTTGCGAGGGGCGGCGGAACCGCCCCGAGCGTCTATCTCTGGGCGCCTTTTAGAGTCAAGATTAAGGCGCCCAGAGATAGACGTTCGGGGCGGCACGTTGCGAGGGGCGGCGAAACCGCCCCGAGCGTCTATCTCTGGGCGCCTTTTAGAGTCAAAATTAAAGCGCCCAGATCAGATCTTCAGGGTCGGTCGGACGAGTGTGACGCCCCTGGTGTTGCATACGTCCATAGGCGACGGTAACCACTTTCCATCAGGTGGGTCGCACCGTGTGCTTGTCTGCAACCTAAGTGGTATAAAAAAAAATTACACGCTCGGGGCGGCTCCGCCGCCCCTCGCAACCTGCCGCCCCGGGCCATGGCCCCCTTGGCCCTAGGGTAAATACGCCCCTGCACATTCCCCTGTAAAAACTATGACTCCTTAGGGCACCTGAACTGGAGGATGATCTGGGAGTTCTGATAATAAACTGCGGCACCCGTATAACTATCATTGTCAATTTTAGAAGCATCTGTGAAGAAACGGTGAAAACCACTCCATCTGTTGGCTAGAAGTTCTTTAAAGGTTGAGTTGGCAGAAGGAGAGTCTTTATCTATTTCAGCATTAAGACAAATGTTTGGGTTGAAGTGAAGAATTTCGTAACTGTAGTTGAAAAGAGGAAGTCTATTTGTTTTACTCACTGGACATTCTAAATTTTGAAAAGATCTAAAAGTTTTTAGAATTAGAGGAATTTCTTTACATTTCCAATAAATTGGAGGAATTGCAAATATAATTTAAGGTGGATAATTTTTGCAAGAGGGGGTGAGAAGATTTATTAATTAGCCGATATAAAAATCGAGAAGCTAAATACTGTCTTCTTAAGGCTAGAGGGGGCTCTGCACATTGGACCTGTAAGGCGTTAATAGGGGAGCATTTCATACACCCGGAGATAATTCGAAGGCAGTTGGACTGGATCCTGTCCAGTCTTGCTAAAGCACCTTTGTTACAAGGAATTAACAGAAAGGAACCATAGTCCAAGATGCTTCGAACCAGAGCATTGTAAATAAGTTTCATGGTGAATGGATGAGCACCCCACCAGACACCAGCAAGAGCTTTTAAGATTGGAATGATTCTTTCGCATTTTTTGACCTGATAGTTAAGGTGGGAAAGACCTGTCAGTTTAGAATCCAAGGAAACACCCAGGAATTTTGCATTGTTAGAAATTGGAATGTCAGTATCCTGGATACTAACCCGGACTTGAGGAATTATTCTCTTTCGTGAGAAGATTACAACTGAGCTCTTGGGGGCAGTCAAAGCAAGACCATGCTCTTGCAGCCATTGGTACAGAGAATTCAGAGAGAGCGTTAACGATGTCGCAGCATCTGGAATGGATTGGTTAACGACATATAAAGCAATGTCGTCGGCGTATTGGAGGATTTGGCAATCGTTGTTTAGGCAAGTACCAATGTCAGCAGAGTACAGATTGTACAATAATGGACTCAATACTGAACCTTGGGGGAGCCCTGTCCAAACCCTTCGAGTGCCGAATTCCTCTCCCTGAACCCTCAGAGTCAGAGAGCGATATGTAAATATTTGGCGGATACATTGAACTATCCTCGCCGGAATGCTCCGTTGTTGCAGTTTATGCCAGAGTATAGGGAGGAGGACGCTGTCGTATGCAGCGGAGATATCCAGGAATGAAGCCACGACAGACTGACTTTAAGATAGGGCGATCCGTATATCAGCTGTAAGTACACCAATGCTATCCATTGTGCTAAGTCCTTTTCTAAAGCCAAACTGGGAGCTCGGTAGGAGATCTCTGAACTCGACTATCCACTCTAGCCGATTTTTAATTAGGTGCTCCAAAATCTTCACCAGTACAGAAATTAGGGCAATTGGTCTATAGCTGCTTGGATTGTCTATTTGTTTGCCTGGCTTTAAGATGGGAATGACAACATGAACTTTCCATTGATTTGGAATCCAGCTATTTTTATAACAATAATTCATAACATCTAATAGATACTTCTTTGTATCCTTTCCAGAATGGACGAGAAAGGAGTATGGTATACCATCTCTACCTGGGGCTGAGTCGTGGTCGTCGTGGACATAGTTTAAAACCATATCTAACTCTTCTATAGTGAAAGGTGCATCGTGTGGATCTTCTGATGAAATCAAGGAGGGAGACAGTAGGCTTTCTGCTTGAGAAGGGACATAAGGAGGTGCTATCTTTTCAAAGAACAGTTCAGCAGTTTCCGGGGATATGGCCGAGAACCGGGAGGGAGCACAGCCAGATCGAAATCTGTTTATGCTTTTCCACACAACAGACGATGGGGTAGAAGGAGACAGGGAGGAGCAAAATTTCGCCCAGCCTGCACGCTTCTTACGCCGTAGCAACCTCTTGGATTTTGCATTAACATGTTTGTAGTTAATTAAATTTTGAAGGCTCATATTTAAATTATACCTTTTTTCAGCCTCGTTCCTATCCTTGATAACCCTTGTACATTCCTGGTCCCACCATGGTGGAGATGAAATTTTACCCCTAGCACTATTCTTAAGGGGAAAAGATTGTTCTGCACATAGGATAATGGAGCTGGTAAATTCGTCTACACAGCCTTGTACATGGCAGTGACCACAGTGTAGTTTGTAAAGCGGCCTGGTTTCTGCAAATCAATGCAAAACAGTATAGTCCAGTCATTTGGGCGAAAACCTAGAACATTACCTGGAAAGTTTTCCGGGAGTTTTGAAAATTGGCAATTTTATAGATTTTGATATGCTCTTTCCAAATTTGAACTTTGCCACCTCGTATGTTTGCCGCTCGCGCCGCCATTTTGAAAAAATGGCGCCCAAAAGCAGTTTTTAGATAATAACTCCTTTCCGGCGCATTTTACAGGAAAAACATATTACACAAAATAAAAGTAGAGAGAATTTCCTACAATTTATGTCAAACCTTTTCTTTCCTAAAATCAATAGTTTCAGCGTACGAGCGCCGTAAACCATTATACATCCACACCAACGTGTAATATTTACTTTAAACTGCTCATACTGTGATTTGTAAATTATAAAAATTATACAAAGGTTATCTATAGTAATTATAGGTAACTATAGTCTGTCATGTCTCCGCAGGTATAAAGAAATGCGCCCCTTCTGTGTCAGGCCCCTTCTTTCCCTTCTAAGAAACATCTAGCCCCGGCTGAGCTCAACAGAAATATTTAGTCTGAGTCATCAGTATACGTTTATCATTTCACAGTGTCGTTTGCATTTACAGAGTCATGGCTTCTAATGAAGTAGATAGAAGGGATACCATGATAAAAAAACGCGCCGATTTCTCTACCTCATGGTGGTGTGGAATTGAGTATTTCTGCCGAAACGTGTATTGAATTACACTTTACGGCGCTCCTACACAGAAACTATTAATTTTAGGGAAAAAAAAATTATCACAAATTGTAGGAAATTTCCTCTACTTTTATTTTGTTAAATATGTTTTTCCTGTAAAATGCGTCGGAAAGGAGTTATTATCTAAAAACTGCTTTTGGGCGCCATTTTTTCAAAATGGCGGCGCGAGCGGCAAACATACGAGGTGGCAAACTTCAAATTTGGAAAGAGCATATCAAAATCTATAAAATTGCCAATTTTCAAAACTCCCGGAAAACTTTCCAGGTAAAAATACCAAATGACTGGACTAGTAGTTTACATAATATATTTTGTTTAAAAAGTCAATTTTTTTAAGGAATGTAAGAAGACTTTAAAACATTAAGAATATTCTATTTTTTTTACCAAATTACAATTGTAAGTATCTATTAAAATGAATAAAAGTTGATTTATATCCATAAAAACTGTATTTTATTCTATTGAGTAACTTAGAAAAAATACCCTGTTCGATGTTCAAACGTCCGGGTTTTGGGCTCCGAAATCCGGGGATTTCACGTTTCTTGTCCTGGTTCATAGATTTTTGAGATGGCAACCCTACCAGACCAATGCAAAAATTCATGCATACAAATATTTGCACTGAGCGGGTATCGAACCCTGCGTGGCGGCCGCATTCACTACCGCTACTCCACAGAAGCTGTCGAAAAAATACTAAAATAGGAAATAAAACAAATACTAATGATCCTATCTCTATTACTAAATACCTACCTATTTTCTGTGAAATTATCTGTATAATAAAAATATTTCATACACTAATTTCGTCACCTACTGACCTACTAAAGAAAGATGCAGTAGGCAATATTGCACGACTAGTCACAATCATAATATGTGTAATAAATGAACACAATGTCACGGCTACCCCGCTCTCGTCAACTGGGTCACGGACGATCGACATCGACGGCTCTTTGGCTGGCTTTTTTAAATTTTAAACGAATCAAAACTGAGGTGTGTTAAAATCCTGTCACAATATTCGACAAATTAAGACAGGACCAAGCGAACCTTTCTTGCTAGCTGTACACCTCCTGACTGATAAATGAGCAGGATTGGGTAGGTCAGACGGCAGAAACTCAACAAATAAAGCATACGTTGAGCAAAAATATCGATGGTTTTTAGATGTACCTAATACCTACCTATTCCGAAGGGCAAGATGGGGAGACGGTGGTTCCCACACCCCAGGTCGGGTTCCCCAACTATATCTCGAGCCTGGAGATGGAGGACCACCTTACACGCCCGCAACTAAAAACCCGAGAGGACGTGTGGTTTTATTCGGTTTAAATCCGACATAACCGCCCGCGGGGCGTTGTATCCATAGGGGTTTCTGCACGATGAAAAAATATAGTAGATAGATGGATAATACTTCATTGTACACAAATAGATTTACAATAGAGACAAGTAACTAGCATGTATAAAGTTACTTTATTTATTATGGTATTACACTCTTCACATGCCAGTTTTATATGTTGACAAATATCATTTTGTTGCCATTTTGTCTATTCAAGATCATTACTATTAGGCCATCTAAATATCAGTATAGTTACTTACCACACATTGTAATATTGCGGTGTTCGTTTTAGCACTAATGTAGTTTGCTGTTCATTGTGAATAAATGAATAGTAAAGAGAGATATTCACAGGAGGTAAAGGAATGATTGGATTGGATTTGATTAGCAATCATTCCATTATCTCCTGTGAGGAACACCCCTGTCTGAGTACCTACTACTTCGGTCTAAGTTGAACAGGCGCCCTTACCCATCACTACTATTAGACTAAATCGGCAACTTATTTCAAATAAACTATATCTAGCAGGCCCAAAAAACCCTTTTCTGGACGTTACTGTCCAGCAAAGATATATTATGAAATGTCTTTGCTGTCCAGGCATAGAGGTTAGTTAGACCACGATCCAAACCTAGTTGTATCTTCCATCTGGAAACAAAATTGTACTCGTGGACAGTGACAACACCTTAGTGAAAAAGTACTTACGACCTACAGGAAAAATAAACTTTTGCGAAAACAGCTTTATAGCCTGCCTTATCGGACGTCGCTGAACCCTTAACCACAGAATAAGTAATAGTACTACGCCTTAACTAACACTAAACACTTCTGAGGGCGACTGTACATGAAAAAAATCAGTGGCACTACTTACAGGCAAGTGACATCTTAACCCACCATTTGAATAAAATATCCAGTAGGTAATATATCCACCTATAAAATGCTAGTGGAAAAACCTCAATTTCCTGCCTGACAAATCTGATAATAATCTTAGATTATTTCCACTAATTAGGTATCTACTTAGTACATAAAAATATCTCATTCATCTTCATTTTTACATGATTACTTACCTGCAAATCTCAATTTCGTAGGCAATGGCGAAGGCCTAAAAATCTATTTTGCTATAAAACTACTTATGCCAACCACAAACGATGCTGGATTTTACTGATTTGGCCTTTGCTAATAGTTGTGTAAATGGGGCTTTAGAAAATTTCTAAATGCTCCAATTATTGCCTAATTTTTAGCGCTCTACGTCATCAAATTCATGTTTGTAAGGGAATCGGGTTTCAACTTCTTTGCACGGGATTTGGAAAGAAAAGTACTTACTTAACTAAATTTCATGGAAGTTTGCTCAACAAAAAATTTCACAAATGAATGAACGAGATCACGTTTCGAAGTTTGCTTCTTAGAAAAATATTTTCCGAAGCTTCTAGAACATAGCTTTGTTTACAATTAATCAACTTTAGGGGAATATCGCAAGTAAATAGAATATTATTCTAGAGCCTTTTCCTTTCAATGACGTTCAAGTATGACGATCGCGTTTTGCAATACGAAATTTCGTAGGGGATTGTGTTTGCTAACAGGATAATTTACCCGTTGGTTGAAAATTACAAATATTACATAATTTGACGAAATAATGTTTCGACGCCATTACCTGGAATAGGTTAGTAGGTACATACTTACGCACCTTTGCAAAATATAGTAACTCTATTCTGACGAATAAAAAAAATCATCTTAACTAATCGGATTGCCATGACGTTTAGGTTTAAATAAATTAAATTTCATAGCAATCTATTATCTATTATATTATATTATCTATATCTGTACTAATAATAAAGCTGAAGAGTTTGTTTATTTGCTTGTTTGTTTGTTTGTTTGTTGGTACGCTGAAAAGTTGGTACGGAATCCGAATTCCACGCGGGCGGAGCCGCGGGCAACAGCTAGTCCTTTATATTGCTCGTGACATTATAATTTGAATCTAAAATGTGCTCAAAATGTGCTCTATAGACGCAGTATCTACTACGCATTTCTTGTGTATCTTTTGAGAATAGCACCGGGTGCTATTATGGAGGACGAGCCAGGGCCAGGGCCTCATTTGTCTTGTGATTTAGGTCCAAGACATGTGTACCGAGTACCGAGGCATACAAACTTATCCTGTCATAATAATATCTATATACATAATAATTAATCGCGCTGGTATATCCCCAAAGACATAGGAGGTATATTAACACCCACATTAGGTATCGTCAATACCTTTTTTTTTTTTTTTTTTTTAATCGTGCGCAAAATCTCCACGGATACCTCCCCCACCGTAGCCGGAGGAGGAGGTTATGTCGGACTCGAACCGACTAAAACGCACGCCGTCTATGGGCCGTCAGTTGCCGGAGGTGAGATTGTAGTAGCCATATCCCTCGCACCCCGGCCGACCCAGGACCATATCTCTCGATCTGGCCCTCTTCCGGTGAGGGGACCACAGAGTCCCCAACCCGCCCCCGGGTATGGGGAGGCACGCAATACGTGCCGCCGCCGCGGCCTGCTTCTGCTAGGGTGACAGGCGGCTCTACCCGTCACCCCCAGGCCCGCGCTCATGGGGGACGGAGCTCATTCTGCGACCTCCGACGCCCGAGTTGCCGCTGCTCGTTGCGGGCCGCGCGGTTTGCGAGTCTCCTTCGCTCCTCGCGCTCCCGCTATCGTCAATACCTGATTCTCAGAGACAGGGGACTATCAGATAAAATCAGAGACTTTCAAACGCTATCCTGTATCTGGGGATTCCGGGGTGTATGGGAGTAAGATCTTCGGGGCCCAAGTCAATCTCACCTGCAAACCGGCGAGACAGGCGAGACTCTGGCGCAGGCCTTTTCCTCTCAAAGTTGGGAGGTCCAGCGGTCAGACCCATAAAAACCGTTTAAGTCAAACCAAGAGGAGTAAGTGAAGTTCAGGCTCCGAAGTGTAAGTCTCGAATGCAACCCTAAAATCAAGCGAAAAGATAATGATATAAGTAGATACTGTTATCCCGTCTTAGTCGATCCTAAATGACTGCCTGCTAAGGACGAATGAAAAAAAACACATGGTTGCGCCAACCCCAAAAATAAGTCAGTAGTTATAAGTGGCATTTCATTTCCATCTATCGCCCCTCAAGATAACACAGTAGAAATATGTGGAATAATATTCCACTCTTACCTACCAGGGGGGATTCGTTGGTAGGGACAAGTGGAACAGCCCAAATAAACTTGGGTTAAGGGCAGGAGGAGGCTATCCGTGTGATGACGAAGAAAGAATAGTTACATTACAAGTATCACCACCCCATCTTATACAAAGGGCCACTAACGGAAAAATACGCAGACTATATATCACTGCGAGAGAAGGACAACTTGAAATAAAACCCTGTAGCAACCCGTTTGGCTAGCGTGGAATCAGTAGGCCAAAGCCTCCCAACCTTCCGAGGGGCCGTGTCCAGCAGTGGACTGCGATTGATTAAAGGGTAGGAGAATAATGATGATGATATCCCGCCTTAGATTTAATTCATCGAATATTTGTTTCGAATATGGTTACAAAGATAGCTTCTTAGAACTAGTATGAAATGATTGTCGACATTACTGACCCGCAAAGGCCGAAAACTATTTAAATATAATGCCATTACATTCGCAACCACTGTTTACTTACGTTAAACAATGACGTAATTACTTGCACATTAGATTGATCGTAGTATATTAACCAAACTGTTGGTAATAAACCAGTATCTTAACCAATATCTAACGATGTAACAATCAGATATCATAACTTCTTAAGCAAAAACTTACAAAGATTTCGTACGTTCCTTACTAGGTCAACGTGGAGGTAAGTAATAGTTTCATGTGAGCTAATATAAGTTTTACATTAGCGACATATGGGTCAGTTGCACGTTATATTCAAGCTAGAATATTCGCGAAGAGGTGGGCAGATAGAGATTAACGTCAGCAGACTGAGCCAATACGCCACTTTGCTGGTTAGCGTTGGATAAGCTGTTGATGATCAATGAGATAGGTACGCCTGGTAGAAATCGCTTCAAGCGATAAAACTTGTGCTTTTTTTATGCCAGGTCTAAAAAGGCCACTTTATTGGAATTAATCTGCATCGATAATTAATTATTTTGATTCCGCTCATATGAGTGACCATTACATGAATTTTATAGGAATCTATTGAGATCTACTGGGAATTCAAAGTTAGGTACTCGTTTTTAGAGGAATCGCTCAATGTGGCCTTTTTAGACCCGCTCTTAAGTGGTAGACAAGCACACGCCCCACCTGGCGCTTGCCCCACCTTACTCTGCTTTGCCCGAAAAAACACACGAGAACCCCCTCCCCTTGCAGACTCAATTTGACTTTTGCCCCCTCCCTTAAAGAAGGCTGGGTAAGCCCATGAGCTACAATTGCGGCGGTTCACTCAATAAAGGATATGGTTGGTGCATGAGAATTTATTGTCACTCTTTCGCTAAATATACCTACAGGGTGTGAAAATAAGTCGGGCCCTTGGGGGGAAACTACCTTAAATCCATAAGTTGGCTCGTTTCCACCCTGTATATACCTAATTCATTTTACGTAATAGACGATCAGTCTATTGCAGTCACCCTCATGAAATTCCCTGAAATAAATTCGAAGTAAAATCAGGTTATTAAACTTTGTAATTACGTAGGAACCGGCTTACAATGATGGAAAATAATTGCGCAAGGATATTAAACCGCTATTCCAAAGTTTTTGAATAACAATTCAAACATTTCAACAACGAATGGCACTTGTAAGGTATCCCGAGTTATAAGAAATTGGCTTGTTGGTAGAATTTAGTTCTGATTGTTCGCCAATTTGTTTGTTCTTTTAAAAGTCTGGCAATTCAGAATTTGTCACAAAGGATCACGTGACCGAAATGTTTTCGCAATTTATATAATTCTGTTCTTTACTGTTTTCCAATCTTTTCCACTACAAACCTACCTAAATATGTACCAATCACGATATAGGTATGTACCTATCTCGTACCTAATTTCTGCCTTACCAAATATTTATAGTATCGTATAGGTAGGTACGTAGGTACCTACGTCGTTATGTGGGTGCAGATGTGACTCTAACTAATGTTACATAATAATTAATGTGACCCTGATGTTATGCTAGCGTCATGCATGGCGTCTGAAGGCTCACACACAACAGCAGAGATGTGATCTCTTATTGCTGTCTTCTATACTAATATTATAAAGAGGAAAGATTTGTTTTTTTGTTTGTTTGTTTTTTTGTTTGTAACGAATAGGCTCCGAAACTACTGGACCGATTTCAATAATTCTTTCACCTATAGAAAGCCACACTATCTGGGAGTAACATAGGCTATATTACATCACGCTACTACTAAAGGGAGCGGAGCAGTGAGCATAAATGTCAATAAATCGGGCAGATTTCCATACATTCTTTACTAATATTAGATTTGTATTTTTGTGTTCGAGTAAACTCAAGAACTACTGAACCGATTTCAAAAATTCTTTTACCATTAGAAAGCTGCACTATCACTGACTAACATAGGCTATAATTAATTTTCAAAAAAATAAGGATCCTGGATAAAACTTCAATAATGTAACCCAAGGTGTAAAAAATGACCTAAAAAATTCCTTACATCGCGTACGCTGCGAAAACTATTGAAGATAGAACAAAATAATGTAATGTAGAAATGTATAACTTAAAAAGGTCTACATAAAAGTCCGCGACAGCATATGTCTATCTAATAAGGGTAGCTCACAATAACCATTTTTATCTTTTATCATTATCGAAGCTATTTTTAACAATATAGTGTTAAGCCTTATCTGACTAAATACGTTAGATACATTGTACATTTAATGTAGATCAAAATTGCCCTTTACACTGTATAATTATAATGAATATTTTAGAATCTATTGCAGTATGAAAGTAACGCGCGACGATATAAATTCAAGCCGAAATGCCGATCAAAGTCAGACCACGGAATCTATACCTTTATATTAATTCTTATCTAAATAAATCGTTTGGTATTTAAGATTGTTTCAATACCTGTTGATTACTTTTTGAATTATTGAAATCGGACGTTCTATTCAAAAGATATTACGAAATTATAATGTCAATAAATCCGGTAAATTACCATACATTATTTGAAAACTAATTATTATTACGGGCATGGGCTAAAAGGGTGCAACCACGGGTGTTCGAAGTATTTCACGAGCGAAGACAGGGAAGGTCAGCTGAACACAAGATGCAACGGTAACGGGATCCGAATGCGGGATTGGAACCTCCATGTGATGCATCCTGGGTAACGGAGGCATTAACGCGCCTCACCCAGGGGAGGCGCTACCGCCTACGGCAAATACATACAGCAACGGGAGCAGCTCTATAGAGGGCTGCTCAAAGGCTTCCCACATGTCCCTCTGACTACGAGGAGGCCCAGTAGAGAGCAGGAAAGGGAAGGGCTGGTCACCGAGCGCGGACGTGAGGATTATAGGTCCGGCCTCCTGTCATCCCTTCACGCCCGTCTCCTCCCTTTCCGGAATTCGATGGGACATCGTGCTTCCCACTTCTGAGAGGGCCATCTTAAAATTGTAGATGGCCCAGGGTCAGCCGGTGGGTGCGGAAAATGCCCTAGGCAATTTTACACTCCAGCAACTGAAGACCCGCGACGGCATGCTGTTTAGTGGGTCCGAATTCCACATGGCACTCCTGATGGCTGACGGGGATGGTATCCGAGGCAATTTTAGCACGAAAGAAAAGTTTGTACGGAATCCGAATTCCACGCGGGCGGAGCCGCGGGCAACAGCTAGTCATAAATATAGTGAAATAGCTACTGTGAATTTAGCAACGAACTCTGTTAGGCATATTATAGATTTTTTTATTATTTATTTTGATCGGGTATCCTCACCAATCACCATCACTTTCTGGGTCTGTGTAGCAAGTCTTTCTCTTCCATATGTTCCTGCAGCTCGCTCTTTTAAATAGTCACTCCTTTCTTTACTCTCATGTCTTACTACTTATATACCTACTTACCTCCTTCATGCAATCCATTTTTTTTTGACTCGGTCTTGACAGAATCATTTAAGCATTAGACCTTAAGAAACTTAAACTTTGTATAAAAGGTCTCAACTTTAACTCACTTTTCAAAAAATGAGTAAAGTGATTACCCAACATTGGCAGGTCATAGACTCTTGCATGACAAATCCACGGCCATACCTACAATAATTTCAACATTTAGTCCTTATAATGCCGTCTCGTCGCTTCATCCAGTTAATTTCGTCATAGTTTCGTGCGTTTCTCGCACTTGCAGGCGCTCCATTGCAAAAATGTTACTTGCATCAACTATTGCATTGGAAGTAAGGTCATTCAGACATGAGCCGAACCTTAGAGTCCCAAGGAAAACTGGCTAGGCGTCCAATTAGAGAGGTATATTTGGGCGGTTAACTCGAGTATTTAGGGCTATCGGTTATAACGTTTTAAATCTAATAATTACATACGCTTGTAGACCCTATAAGGGATAGGTTGAAAGATATTTTACATCCACATTTTCACTATTTTCTAGTCCCATAATCTCATTACATAAACCCTAAGGGTAACTACACACTAACACCCGTATTCACAAACAATACTTCGCTATGCGTACTACCAAAACTGTGGAAAGAACGAGAAATTCTCAGTGCGTTCGTTTTGGCAAGCCTTTTTATTAATTGATAACACTTAAGTAATACTTCGTTGAGGGAACGCACTGCTTTAGATACTGCTCCGTGATGTTTGTGAATTAATTTTACCAGCCCTATGCGCTCGAGCACACTATGAGACCTCACAGTATTGTTTGTGAATACGGGTGTTAGGGTACCTACTGCTGAGAGTTTCCTAACAAAACCTGGGCCACTAACAAATAAAAGAAACCTACATAGTTATTTCTTTAACCGTATAATACATACTTACACTACAAGGCGATGCTTCTCAGTTCTCAGTACCAGAGCCCTAAAGCTCACCTGCCCCTCTAGAGGCTAGGTCGGCCAGCAATGTTTGGTGGTCTCTTATAGTGACTCCAAGCTTTTAGGTGCAAGTTAACTTTTTCATCATCCCAGTTGCATCCGAAATTTTCACCTCGGAATCTGGGCTGCCGCTTTACCAGTCTAACTGCGGATTAGGCTGGACTTCAGCCTAATCCGTAGTTAGACTGCGAAGCGTCCATCTGACCTCCACAGCTCAATGGCGACATTGTGCGATATCTTAGTATTGCAGCTTGACCAGTTGTTGAACTTTTTAGGGCTTCAACTACACATAACGGCTGCCATAGATGTTCGTATGGCAACCGGGACCAACGACGGCGGCTTATCGTGCTCTCCGAGGCACGAACAGACCAATACAAATACTTATATTCATGCATACAAATATTGGCACTGAGCGGGCATCGAACCCGCGCCTCCTACGTTGCATTTCCTAGCGCCACACCACAGAGGCTGCCTTCAAGTATTTACACCAATTCTTACTAAAATTACATACGATTTGTCGAGTTGACTGCAAACCTACCTATCTATATATGTATGTATATAAAAATCAATGCCACTTTTCGTTGTTAGTTTACAACTCAAGAACGGCTGAACCGATTTGGTTAATTTTAGTCTTGAAATATTCGTAGATGTCCAGGGAAGGTTTAAACGGTGAGAAAATAGGTGCAGCGGGAACGGGAGAAATATGAAGGTACGAAGTTCACCGGGACAGCTAGTCTATTATAAAAAATAAGATCATTAGTATAAGAAAAACAACGTGACCCGATATTTTTATAACGATTGTGAAATAGTGTAACAATAAAAAATCTTTCGGAGTTGCCTGCGACGCCATCCATTGGTTCATTGTAAGTAGAAAAGCGTCACAATCCTATTGGTATTTTAAGGTTTCTCGACGTCCGACGTTGTGTACCAACTTCACAAACTATGGTGAAAGATTTACCAATCCAATTAAATTAACAAGTGCCTAGAATTTCGACTAATTCGTTACTGCGTGTGACCTGGTAATGAGAAGGAATAGTAGGTACAGTATAGTAAGAACATTAGCCTCTGTGGCATGACAGTAGTGAACGCGGCCGCTACGCAAGAGGCGCAGGTTCGATCCCCGCTCTGTGCAAATATTTGTATGCATGAATATGAGTATTAGCATTGATCTGCGTGCTTTGGAGAGCACGTTAAGCCGTTGGTCCCGGTTGCCATACGAACATCTGTGGCAGTCGTTACGGGTAGTTGGAACCAACAACTGGACTGGCTGCAAAGCTTCGATATCGCCTAATGTCACCATTGGGTTGTGGAGGTCAGATGGCAGTCGCTTCACCGAAAATATCGAAGTCCAGTCAAAGTCGCAGTTAATTTGGTAAAGTGGACCACAGACTCCGAGGTAAAAGCTTCGGATGCAAATGCGACTGGGATTAAAGCTAGAATGAAGAAGAAGTAAGAACATGAGAATAGAATGCTTACTTGCGACAAAAGTTACATATAAAATAGAAAAGTCACATAAATAAACAAATAATGTTTTTTATACCACTTATGTGGCAGACAAGCACCCGGGCCACCTGATGGTTAGTAGTTACCGTGGCCTATGGACGTATTCACCACCAAAGACATCACACTCGCGCAGAAAGTTCCTACAGGGACACTGTAGGAACTTTCTAATGCCTTTCTTGAAGAACTCCAAATTATAGTCGCCTGGTAAAACCACAGCAGAATCAATTAATTTATACCACATTACCACATGCAAGGAGCATGTGGTAATGTGGTATCTTGTTAGGATTTTAAAGATCATTGCATTTGATAGATTCATCAAGCCACATGATGGCTACGTAGTTATATTATGACTATGGCATTTTTAACGAAATAATAAAAGCTTAATGTACTTACTTAGAAGATTACTTATTTATGAAGCTAGACAAGCTAGATTACTAAAGTCCGACCAATAAAATAAAAAACCCGTACTGGGGGCGCCAAAAACCTCTATGATTATGACAACACCAAGTATAGTGATACACATGTAAAATGCCAAGTGTACAAATATTTTTTCAACACACTTGCTTATGAACAGCCTTTTATTTCCCCGCAATTAAGCACGGAATGACACCTAATATAAAACTGTGACTTTTTCATTGCTTCTTCTTCCTCCTAGCGTTATTCCCAGTCGCATCCGAAGCTTTCAGCTTGGAGTCTGGGGTCCGCTTTTACCAGTCTTAACCACGGATTTGACTAGACCTCGATATTTTCCGTGAAGCGATTGCCACCTGACCTCCACGACCCAATGTTAACATTAGGCGATATCGAAGCTTTGCAGCTAGACCATTGTTTTTGAACTTTTTAGGGCACCAACTACCCGTAACGACTGCCATACATGTTCTTATGGCAACCGGGACCGACGGCTTAACGTGCTCTCCGAGGCACGACCAGACCAATGCAAATACCCATATTTAATGCACACAAATATTTGCACTGAGGGGGGATCGAACCCGCGCCTCCTGCGTAGCGGCCGCGTTCACTACCGCTACGCCACGGAGGCTTTCATGTTTTTCATTGCTATTATTCACAAAAGTGAGTTATAGACTTCTTTTTTTTAATTTCATTGATTCAGTTGCTTTGTTCTTATATAAGGTTTTATTTTTATTTTTTATATACCTACTTGACGCGAGACAAATATACATACGTTCATATTTAGTCTTAAGAAACCCTTTTATTTTTTGTAAACTGACGTCCTTAAAATGCCGCAGTGGAGTTTGTTGCGCCGCCGTTTCTTCTCCATTAGCGCTTAGGAAGCGGTGGTAAACTTAGTTTTAAGGAGATTTTGACGTCAAAAAGCTGTAACAGTGTTGCACTATTTTGAGAAATAAAGACTTTGACTTTGACATAAAAAAGTTTCGATACAAAAAAGATCGTGTCCAATATTACAAACGAATTAATATACCTATTGCTTGCTCATTTCATGCAGCTTCGTATTTTAAGAGATAATTTCAACTTGTAATACGTGTTTAATATACAAAACTTTCACTAAAATGTATTTTTTTTTTTCTCTGTTAAAAAGTTAAGATTTTCTCTGTTAAGTTTTCTGGTTAAAATAGAAAAATAGACGCGGCGTGTTATACTGGTTACAAGGACTGGGCACAAATCACAACACAGTAGTATCCGTATAATAGTTTACTGCTTGGAATGGTAAATATAAGTTAGACATACAGTTACATTACACTAACACTATGTATAGAACAGGGACCACGCGATATTGTTTATCGGACTGCATAAAATTCTTGTATTTTATGCCTAACAGCACAGAGATCAAAATAATCGAGCATGATTTTCTTTTTTGCGTTAGGCTTATTTTTCTTAGGCGTAGAAAATACATTTGACGTTTGACCTTCTCTTCGTATTTTTATTACAGAAGATCGGGATATACCTAAAAATGTGAATAATAATTAGTCACAGTAAAATCAGTAGTTTAGGCCAATTTCATTGCACGTACTCTATGATGTACCTACCCGTCATGTTGACAACAAGGTCCGTGATGTTATTTATAGGAACAGAGTCCAATCCTTCCTACTTTTTATCCGACAAATACTTTAAATTACTTTTCTTATCTGGCTTTTAATAGTTTTCGGCATATTACTATAGTTTTGTAGTTTTGTAGCGCTCTCAAACTGAAGAACACGCACAATTGACACCACACTGACAGATGACCATAATGACATTGTATAGATTGTTACCATATGAAGAAATTAGTTCCAATAGTTTACCGCAATATGGCGAGGTATTTTATTTTACTGGTCGGGCTTTACAACATGGATATACCTATGATATTTTTAACTTAATACTTATGTGAGTAGGTACGCTGCACTGAGAGTAGAGGCACAGAATAAGTAATAGTACTACGTGTAGAGGGCATTCCACCCGCGGCTATACTATACTAACTCAAAATAATTCAACGTGACACTCACATTATTAAATTAACCTGACATTGGCTCAATATATTTCAAGAGATTGTCTAATCTAATGCCATTTATTAGAACATTTGAAAGTAACCAGTTAATTGATATTTGGTTATAAATGAAGTAGCAATTAATTTATTAGGTCATAGTTAAGTTGTCTGCAATTACTTATGTGTACTTATGTTGGTATTTGCAATATTGTACCTGCAAAATAAGGATCACTATGTCGCCTTTGAATTTCAAAAACTTTATAGTAACAGCGTGATACGTGAAAAGAGGTTACGGCAAAGAAAAGTGAAACTGAGAAAATAAGAAAATGTCATCTGACAGGAATGTATGGAGGAAAATGTTTTTTTTTTTAATATAGGTCTAGTCAATTTGACTTCACCTCGCCTAAAGGTAAGTTGAAGGTAAAGTCTCGGAAAAGAGGGTCACCATTATAGACCAGTTACAATAATGGCACTAAACTTGACGGCCTCATCAGATGCTTTTTCACGCCTCACTTAAAGGACCCGAGACTGTAGGAAGAGGGACCACTTCACTCTAGTGAGGTAGTACCGTAGTAAATGCGAAGGCTGTATGCCATAATTGTCATTCTCTTAGCCTTTCCTCAACTCCATTGGGGTAGGCTTTCCAGTCTAAAGTGCGATGCGTCTGAACTTCGATATTTTCCATGAAGCGACTGCCATTTGACCTCCACAACCAATTGGCGATATCGAAGTTCTGTAGTTAAACTAATCGGACTTTTGAGGGCTCTAACTACCGAATAGATGTTCGTATGGCACCAAGACACGGAAACACCCAGATGAATACAAATAGACATATTCATACATACAAATAATTGCAAAGTTCAGTTCTCGAACCCGCGCTACGTAGCAGTCGCGTTTACAGCCGCCACGCTACAGAGGTACAAAGAGGCACATTATTGTATTCAAGTGTATTTCAGAAATCTCCTGTCGATTTTAGGTACAACTTACCTATATGAATTCTTGCCCACGCATTTTCGTGGGTTGGATGTCATACACTCCTGATAATATTCTGTAGGTAGATAACTATAACTTACATTACGTAGGTAAAAGGTCACAAGTTCACATTTTAAAACCTTCTTTAAGACCTTTAGCAACTAAAGGACGTTTACAAATCAATATCTTTGTACTGAGAAATTAATTACGTCAGTAGACGTAATCCAAAAGTCAATATTGCTCGAAGACTTCACAATTCTAATACATAAATGTTGTAATTTTTCCTTAAAATCATATCGCTGTACGTAGGATGCTCGTGGCATTGAACCAAGTTCCTGTGACGTACGAACCAGTTACAAGTTATCCTTAGGGACAATTCATATTACGAGTACGACAGACTCGACTCTGCGGAACTGGGAGTAAGGTGTGGTCGAAGCTTGAAATTGGGGGGGGGGGGGGATCCTCTATTTTTATATGCAGAAATTTCTTCAAAAAATACCTTTTTAGAAGACTTTTCAGTGAGATGTGCACGATTTGGGGGGGTCTTGTCCCAGGTGACCTCCCCCCCTGGATCGCGCATGCCGGGACTATGAGGTGAAACTGAAAGCTTCGGATGCGACCGGGACTAAACGCAATGATAGCGAAATTCTACCAGCCCACCAATCAGCGTTAGTCAGCATTCGCAGACGCGCGTATTTGGAAAATTCCCGCGAATCCGTGCGTATCTTTTTTACTTCAGAAGAAATATAAGCATCACGTTCTTGTAAAAGACTTAATAAGAAGATAAGTTTTTTTTTTAGCAGCACACGTGTTTACTTCTTCCTATAGTCTGCGAGAAAAGACATCTGATTCGGTCGTCAAGCTGAGGTCACCAATATAGCATTATTGATATCTGTAATATTATTGGTGTCAGTAATGAATGAGTCACCCATTATTGACATTAATATTGCTACACTTTTTCTTAAGACTTTACCTAGAGCTTACCATCAGGTGAAGTATGAAGTCTATTTTAAAAAGAGCCTATTTGCAATATCAACTTTTAGATTATACTCTTTGATGCGCTGCGACTTTACTGTAGTATGAACTGACCCTTACCTTACGACATGAGGGTAAGCTGCCTACGCAAGCCTCGGCTAGCTACCGAGAGAATTTCTATAGCTACGAGTAAGTACACATCGTTCATGAATTTGACGTAAGCAATAATGAAACCCACAAACCTGGTTTTACGACGAAATTATATTTTTGGATGTTATTACAAATATGAGGTTGCTTCGACGTGACGTGGGCTCTGCTTGTCATGTGTTTTCGGTATCACGTCTTGATCTTTGCGAAATATCTGTAATGTGCTCTAATGAAAGAAACTTATTGATTATTTTGTAGGTACCTACTCAAAAAAGGTAAGTACAGTACAGTCAGCATCAGATCGATGTTGCCTAGCGAAGTAGGTAGTCAAAATGATCTTAATACCTTAGTCTTCCCCTCATCCTGCTGACTAATTGTTCTGATATTGGGTACACAACTTTAGTTCGGACGACAATAAATTTTAAATTAATTAAACAGTCTGGTATTAAGATAATTTTGAGCACATTGATAGTCGAGATCGTCATTATCATCTGGAAACATTGTTTTCAGTTGCATACGAGGCGTCCACATCGGAACCGAGAGGCTGTTACTCTTCTTCCTCTTAATTTGGTTTATACGGCTTTTATGGGAGCGACTACCGTTTGACCTACCAACCCCGAGAGGAAAATCTTAAAAACTGGTATTAGTCATTTCAATGAGTGATATCCGCGTAAACTTAAGAAAGTATTATTAAATTTAAATTAATGATGTTAATCATTATGCTACTCCGTCATTTGCTGAGGGGATTTCCGCACGAAAAAAAAACAATTCTGCGCAAAAAAAACCCGGATCTGAGTCCATGAAAATGAAGTCGCGGGTACAACTAAATATTAACAATTGTAAACATATCTACTGTTATACTCGTTTATTTAGATGGAAAAGTAACAGGGTGAATTTCCCAAATGGCTTTTTTTTTTGTCTTCGGTGAAATTAGTATTTGAAAAAAGGAATATTGTTCTGAATTATTTTTTTTAGTATTCAATAGGTTGCTAATGACTTGTGGCAAAAATATATTTTGGCTAGGACTATATATAAAGGTAGAAATAAATACATAAACCTCTATTTTCTTCAAATCGGTGCTGTCCCTCTACTTTTTTTACAAACAAAAAAGCTTATACACTAATAAAAATAAGTAATTAAGTATAATAAATTATTCTATTTCATAGAATATTAGTTTTATTATTAATTTAAGTCATATTTTATTATATAATTAACGATAATTATTACTGAGAGGCACAAACGTACTTGTCCTGCGAAATGTTCTCAAATCGGTGACCAAAAGTAATTTACACATAACTTTATATCGACGAGTCCGACAGTGTCCCCACCTCAATTTTATTTCTCTCGTTAGTGCCTGCTAGTGCGCAGTCAGGACGGACGTATGTTAAATCACTGCATATTCCCGCCAATAATATAAGTACGCCATTTTAGTTGCTCCCGGACAATTATTTTATATTATCGGTGGTGGCATCTTTCTAGTGTAGTAAGCAGTTTTATTATTGTTTTTTGGTTCTAATAGAGGTAGAAAGTGAATTAGCTTCATTGATTGTTATTGAATTTAACCTAGATATTATGCATTTTTTCTAATATTCAAAAAACTGTGAAATTTCTCACGTCGGTGTTCGCATATCGGTGTAATCGGTGGTCTTTATTACCACGGATATGATAATTTACACCGAAAATGATAAGAAAAGACGAATCGGTGTCTTACACCTAATATCGGTGTTTTGATTCATGATCAATGCACAGTTTTGTCACATCGGTGGATTGCTTTATCATATCGGTAGATATTTTTTCATCTCGGTGAGTCGTTTTATCATATCGGTTGATCCCGTGCGATTTCGTTAAGTATACAAAGGAAAAATGGAACATACAAGAACATACATATAAACACATACATACATAGGGGGGACTTCAATGCCAAAGTGGGAATACAAGAACGCGACGAGAAGAAAATCGGATCATAAGGAGTGGTATGCAGAAATCGCAGGGGGCAAATGCTAGTCAGCTTCCTCGAGTCACAGGCATCTCTTCTTAATGAATAGTTTCTTTAAGAAAATATCCCACAAGCAATGGACTGGTCAAGGACCAGGAACGATACAGACTTTTTTCATAATGGTACCTAAGCACATATTCAGAGATCAACAAGTGTGATCAACAAGTTTAATACCTACTGGAAGCGATTACCGACTTATCTGAGGCTCTCTAAATATCAAGATTCCGAATGATAAGATCAGCCCTCCCACCTACGCCGCTCCAAGTAGCTCTAGGGTCGCAATACTGGAAACCTCTAGGGAGGCATTGACGGGAAGGCCGACTAGTGGTCAAACCATTGCATTGTGGGGCTCCAATCCTGAAAGAGCTAGCAAGCCTCTTTAATTCCGTCATCCCGCAAGGGCTAACACCTAGGGCATGGAGCGGGAGTGCGGTGGTACTGTTATTCAAAAAAGGTGACAAGACCTTGCTGAAGAACGCAGGCCATCTCACTCCTGAGTCATGTCTACAAGTTGTTCTCGAGAGTCGTCACAAATCGCCTCGTAGGTAAGCTCGACGAGTTCCAGCCACCTGAGCAAGTCAGGTTTTGAAAAGACCATAGTACCGTGGACCACATCCATATAATGTTTGGCAGATTGTAGAAAAGACTCAGGAGTACAACCAGCCGCTGTGTATGGCGTTTGTGGACTACGGAAAAGCCTTCGACTCTATCGAAATCTGGGCAGTGCTGGATGCGCTGCAGCGGTGCCGCCTCGATTGCACATCGAGGTGCTGAGATGCTTGTATTACACTGTCGAAGAAGAAGACAAAACCCATTAGCCTCCAACGTGGAGTGAGACTGGGAGATGTTATATCTCCCAAACTATTTACCAACGCATTGGAGGACATCTTTTAGGAGCAGGTTATTCAGCTCGGTAAAAACAACTTCGAGAAAGAAGAAGCCAGAACAATCCAACTAGGGTGGGCAGCATTTGGCAAATTACGTCGGGTCTTCTCCTCCTCCTTGCCGCAATGCCTTAAAACAAAGGTTTTCCGACCAGTGCGTTCTGCCTGTTATGACTTACGGTGCCGAAACGTGGCCACTGAAGGTGGGGTTAGTCCGTGACCTAAAAATCGCACAGCGGGCTATGTGAGCAAGCTATGCTTGGACTTTCTTTGATGGATAGAATTAGAAACGAGGTCATCCGACATTACAACCAATGTTACCGACATAGCTCGCAGAATAAGCAAGCTGAAGTGGCAGTGGGCTGGCCACATCTGCCGATGGACTGATTGCCGTTGGAACAGACGAGTCCTAGAGTGGAGACTGCGAGGAGTAAAACGGAAGGTGGGACACCCCCTGGCCAGGTGGACTGATGACCTACGAAAGGTGGCTGGGAAGGACTGGATGCGGAAGGCGGAGGATCAGCAAACGTGGTGCATATTGGGAGAGGCCTATGACCAGCAGTGGACTGCAATAGGCTAATTGATTGATTTGTGTTACCATCTTATAAATGTTCTTTTTTAAATTAATTATATATTATAAAAAAAGAATAGAAGAAAGTAAATATAATAAAATAGGTACCTATATAATTTCAAAAAATATAATATTTTCATTGGATCTTCAAGAACTCTATTCTCGTCGGATATGATCTTCTTCAGGTCAGGCATTCAGTTTTAAGTCACTCTTGTAAAAATAAGGCACCTACTATTTCCTTTTTGATGTTCAAAGGTGGATAGATTATCATTTCGGTGAATATTTTATCATAATGGTGGATATGTATATAATTTCGGTGGATAAACTTATCAAATCGGTGTACAGAAAAAATAATCGGTGCGGGTTTGTCATGTCGGTGGAAACCAAAATTAAAACTGAATTTTCTCCATAATCTTAAATGATACGTTGATGATATTAAATTTGGGGATACATGATTATCACAAAGATTACATAAAACCTTAAAAATATACAAAAAACATATAAATGAAAAAGTTCACCGATATGATAAAAAAAATGGCATTTGTTGAAATTCACCCAACAATGCTTTTTTGCGAGAACAATGACACAACTCAAAATTATTGGATTTTTCAGTGCGATGTCGTAATACATATTTTTAACAAATTACCAAATGAGTCTTTGTCTCCGTTTAGCAGGCATCGGAGTTGTGTCACTATTCAGAGTAAATTGTTTCCTATTTTTTATACATTTACTTCAGATTTTTAGTCATTTTCCCGTAAATAAGAGTAAGTATTTTTGATATTTTCTTATTCAATTAAGTAGACAAGGTGGACAGACGTACACATTAAGGCCGCGGGAACGCGCTGGATGCGAGCCGCTTCCAACCGGTCTTATTGGAGATCTATAGGGGAGGCCTATGTCCAGCAGTGGACATCCTATGGCTGAAATGATGATGATGATGATTAAGGATGCAATCGTAACTATATACCTAGTACTTAATAAACATCCCCGTCTGCCAACGGGGCGGTTATATCGGACTGAAACCGATTAATACCGCATACCGTCTCGGTATAACCTATCCGACGATAATCTGGAAAATGTTACAAGCAGCCGGACAAATGTACCATCCTCTAATGAGCACTTCAAGACCGGATGTCTCTTTTTAATTACTGTATTGTTATATTGTATGAAAATTAATTCGTTGTGAACCAAACGACACACGAGCCATTAACAATAATAATCATAGCTTTGTTTCCTGAAAACATACACTCCTTTATGATCGTACCGAAGTCATGTATTTAAAGGTATGTAATGTAGGTACAATCAGCATCAGATTGATCTTAACTATCAAAGTACCTTGTACTAAACCACGTATCTTGGACCTAAATCGTAAGACATACGAGGCTCTGGCGACTGCGGATTGCTTTGTAATAATCTATGCTTGGTGAATTTGAGTTCGTCTACCGCAGTAGCATCCCGTGCTATCCTCAAAAGACACCCAAGAAATGTGTACTGCGCGTATAGGGCACATTTTGAGCACATTTTAGGTCCAAGATACGTGGCGCGGGTTATACTCAAAATGATCTTCATATCAAACTGTTTTATTTACATTACAATATGAAATTAAATAAATCATAAGGAATATTTACATAATTACATAAAAAAAACACAGTCTTATTGATTTAAATTGTACCTATCGTCCGAACTATCGTGTGTACCAAATATCAGAAAAAGAAGTGTATTTCCACCATACTGTTAAATGTCTGAATAGATTTAATTGTACGAGAAATCGTTAGAATCCTTACACTTACAACATCCCATGTCACCCTGTAATGTCCCATGTGGACTATATTACATGTTATTAAGTACATGTACCTACATACCTATTTTTTAAGGATTCCGTATTTAACTAGGTACCTATAATATCTTGGCAATAACACAATATCTTAGTACCTACCTAAGTACTTTTTACGCCTATTTTCCATTCGCAATTTCGTTTGCTAACTTTGACTGATATTGTGTCGTGTTTACGAAAATGAATTCAGAAACAATCTAAGTGTTTACGTCTTAGCCCCTTTGTAGGTTGCTTTAAATTAAGTTATGAACGTGAATCTAGTTGATTAGATTCAAATACAAAGTCAGTTTAAGGTTATCTAAGTAATAATCGAACTAATAATTCTCATTCTAAAGGCGCAGTAAACTTATTTAATAAACAACGTAAGTTATAATGATTTTATGCCACTGTTTTTGCTTGTTAATCGATTAAGATTCGTGGGGACCTAACTAGTATCTTTATGTGGATTTAAAGTACTAGCCGTTGACTGCGGTACCGCCCGCGTTGATGTCGGTTATCGAGACTAAACATAGCCTATGTCCTTTGCCACGGTCCAATCTATCTTTGTACCAATTTTCATGAAAATAAGTTCAGTTTTTTAGGCGTGAAAGCGTAACCGACAAACAGAGTTACTTTCGAATTTATAGTATTAATATGGATCCTGTTCTGAATAGATGGGTACATCCATCTGTACATTCAATCTATTTATAAGAGGTCCAAATTGATTCAAATCTTATATCTATTTATTATTTTACTACCGTTTTGTGTTCATAAATAATAACTTTTACCGACTGCGGCAAAACCAAAGGAGGGTATAAGTTTTCATAATGGCAATAGAGGAAGCTCACGAAGATTGTAAGGTAAGTGACCTCGTATGAACATTATATAAATTTTGTGTAAAAATAGTACACTAAAGTGACACGTGCGCTTCAGATTCCTTACAGTTAGTACACAATGGCTATGAGCCAGTAGCTATTTCTGTAATGGTAACACATTCAATAGGAGAAACAGTCAATATGTAGGTATCGGTAAATGAATCACTTTACCTTTAAAGGCCAACAGAATTCTGGCTTGACTTGCAGAGGGTGACATGCATGCAAATGGTCTCACTACTATGGACGCCCAAGATCGTGCGAAGTGGAGGAGGAAGAGCAGGAAGGCGGACCCTGTGTCCGAGGTTATCTTGGCCACGGATGCAATCAGGAAAATGCGTCTCCATGAAGATGATGATGAGAATTCTGGCATGATTGCAATCAGGTAGACATTGGTAGGTATAGTAGGTAACTATACAAACATTTAAAAAAAAGAAAGAATTCTTCTGTCTGGAAGAAGAGGCTTGCTTCGGTTTTGCATAGCGTCTCTATCGCCTATCGAACTCATAGCTTGCTACAGTTGGTATCATCATAGAGTAAGTAAAATAAAACTCTTGAAGTTTATAAAATATCTAATAAAACGAAAATTTCTGTTTCAACTACTCTATAAATAGCTATACCTATCAGCTGTAGACAAGCGGTTTGCGATAGAAAACCGGGCTGTATGCAACAGTGCAACTGGATGTAATACAGATACACTAACTGTATGCCGCAGCTTCGTCCGCGTTAAATTTTGATCCCCTTCTCGCAATCTATGGGAAGCTATTCTTCGGATATAAAGTAGCCTATGTCTTTTTCCAGACTATTATCAATCCCTGTACTTACCAAATTCGTTTAACATACTTTCATATTTATAATATTAGTAGGATATGATATCCCTGATACTACAACCATCAATGCAAATAGATATACATATTATAAAAGCATAGATACATACAAATGTTTGCAATGTACAAGAATCGAACTCTGAAGTACCAATTAATCAAACGCTCTAACGCTACACCACTAAAATCACAAAGGTAGTTCATGAACCTTTTACTTATACAACTAAAGTAATTCTCATAAGTCGCTTTTTTTTTTATGTATTATAGAGAGATTACAAAATCATTCATTGGTTCCGATAATAGCTCAAATACGAGTACCTGTAGATGGCTCCACCGTCGCCCCAAAGACGGAAAGTATAGAGCAATTTGAGTTGGCTTCGTGCGGTCTCGGTGGTTTAGCGGTTAGAGCATTCCCCCTGTAAGGGAAAGATCGCGGGTTCGAGTCCCGTCCGAGGTCGATTCTCTTTTCTCTCTGTAAATCGATTTGGAATCAGCATAATAAATGCATCAAATTTCATTTCATTCTCATAAGTCCACAAGATAATATTAGTTACACAATTCAATTATTTTATAGAAACAGTCGCGAACAGCGGTGCCAACTGCCAACCTTGACTGCCGGTGAGTTGGCATTGCCATCTGTCGGAGTCGGAGCGCGCTATTATGAATTTCACTGTTATGAAATATTGCGTTACTGAAACTATGTATTGCTAAACAAATGTTGCGTTGTGTCTATCTCTAGAGCACCGAGATTCAGATGCAATACTATACTATTTTTATATATATATACTAGCTGTTGCCCGCGGCACCGCCCGCGTGGATGTCGGTTATTGCGACCAAATATAGCCTAGTTTCTTTCCCAAGGTCCAATCTACCCTTATACTAAATTTCATCAAAATTGGTTCAGTGGTTTAGGCGTGAAAGCATAACAGACAGACAGAGTTACTTTTACATTTAATAATAATTATGTACGAGCAGTTGCCCGCGGCACCGCCCGCTTGGATGTCGGTTATCGCGACCAAACATAACCTATGTCCTTTCTCAAGGTTTAATCTACCCCTGTACCAAATTTCATTAAAATCGGTTCAGTGGTTTGAGCGTGAAAGCGTAACAGACAGAATGAGTTACTTTTACATTTTATAATACCTATGTACGAGCAGTTGCCCGCGGCTCCACCCGCGTGGATGTCGGTTATCGCGACCAAACATAGCCTATGTCCTTTCCCAAGGTCTAGTCTACCCCTGTACCAAACATTAAGATCGGTTCAGCTGTGCAATTCACTAAGCAAGCACAACGATGCGAGCCGCAACGATGTGCGCGATAGACACTGTCATTGGTCGATTTCCAATGACGTGATACAATCTGACCAATGACAATCTACGTTGCGCCTCGTATCGTTGTCGCATCGTTGTGCTCGCTTAGTGAATTGCAGTGCTGTAGTTTGAGCGTGAAAGCGTAACAGACAGACAGACAGTGTTACTTTTGCATGTGTTGGTTCCTGATGAAGTAGAATAGAGACACCCCATCTCTTCCTGTGGGTCTTGTGGAAGGTAACTAAGGATTAGGACTGTTCTTCATCCGACAGTAAACTTAAAGCCCATGACTAACACCCGTATTCACAAACAATACTTCGCTATGCGTACTACCAAAACTGTGCAAAGAACGACAAATTCTCAGTGCGTTCGTTTTGGCAGGCCTTTTTATTCATTGATAACACTTAAGTAATACTTCGTTGAGGGAACGCACTGCGTTAGATACTGCTCCGTGATGTTTGTGAATTAATTTTACCAGCCCTATGCGCTCGAGCACACTATGAGACCTCACAGTATCGTTTGTGAATACGGGTGTAAGTGTCTGCTTGACGGCAGTAGGCTTGCCCCCTATTACGTGGGACCGTAGATCATAGTTGGTGAAAAGTGGGCGATAAGATAATACACCTCTGTTTACCCCTTCGGGGATTTACAGGTGTGAGTATATGTATGTATACATATTCATACTGTTGTTTTGAATTTGCATCTAATGTAAAAAGTCATTAACTCTAAAACGTTTCATAAATATTAAAGTGAGTTTCCTAAATGTGTACGAATACATTATATCATTATAGAGTTTAGGATTCTGATAATACATTATTTTTTATTAGCTGTTGCCACTGTAAATATGAGCTCGTTCCTAGGGGCATCTGTTAGATACAGGGATAAAAAGTAGCCTAAGTTATTCCCGGCTATTAATTTTCTATCCCTTTACCTAATTTCAGTCAAATCGGTAATGCCGTTTGAATATAATTGAATCCTTATAAACATTATCTTCACAAATCACATTTTTTATAATAATAGTAGGATTAAACGTCTATTCCATCGAACAAAACCTAAACCTGCTTCAGATAAGTTATTCCTAATATTTAAGGTAATAAATATTTTAAATAAACACAATAAACTCAAATAAACATATTATGTTTATTTGAGTTAAGTATTTAACTTAAGTTAAGTAAACACAAAAAAAAATCACTGTAACATGATACGTGTCTGTAATGGTTACCCTCTTTTCAGTGGCTTTGCCTTCAGCTTACCATCAGGCGAGGCGAAGTCAAACGACGTGTCCTATATATTAAAAAAATGTGATACTGGAGGTACTAAAGGTATCACTAACACTTTCGTGTGTGCTATTCATCTGTAGAAACAAGCAACACAAAATAATGCGAATAATAATGTAGATTAGCTGGAGTTTCCTGTGAGTCAAGTATTTTCCCAGTCGGGCTGTTCAAAATTTAAATGGGAAATCCCGTTAGGCATAAATGTATTCTTATTCTTCCAAGAATCTCCATCAAAACATGATATAGTAGGTATGCAGTACACCAACTTACTGTGTACAAATGCCACAGATATAGGTACACAATCTCATTTTGTTTGTCCTATGGTACATGATAAAATATTAGTAGTTCTGTGTACAGTACACGTCGCGAGCACCGTTAGCCACCTTTTCCTGGTATCCTTAAAAAAAGCATTTTCAAAATAAGATATTTATCTTCTTATTTTAAACAACCCTGGATGTGTCACAAAAAAAATGACAATTCGATCTTTAAAAAAGTGCTACAGCAAACATACCTTTACGAGGCATACCTAATTTTTTTAAGCTATTATCGCGGGCCTTGAGCGTGGAGACCGAATCCAGAAATTCCGTAACGAAAAAACCTAAGCTGACACTCCGAGCTCGCACGAATCAAGCCGAGCTGCTCCGAAATCCTGGATTCGTGCGAGCTCGGAGTGGGGGGATAATTGCATAATTTGATAAAAAATGCTATGCAATAGCTTTACCACGGCAGTCCCCGAGTGCCACACGTCTTTTTTTTCATAATAACCTGTGAGGAATCATGTCCTTGATGTATCAGCGAAAAATCAACAAGATCGGTTCATAAATAACGCGACAGCAAAATTTTTCCCCTTTTCTCCCCCATTTTCCCTCCTATCAAAAAAAGCTCTTGACAAAATATGTGTTTTAAATCAAAGAACATGTGCAAAGTTTGATGAAAATCGATTAAGATATGCGCCCTCAAGACCGGAACTGACATACCCACAGACATAGTTAAATACGGACAAAGGCAAAATCGGCCACCTTGTCTACAAGGAGACTCTCGTTCGCTTCATTAAAAAAAAGTATATGATTTCTATAGATTGCAAATTAAAAAAAATGGATGTTTGAGGTCCCATCAAGGCCTCGGGAACAACCCAACCTCACCTGCACGGCCACACCTGCTGATTGACTTAGTTTCCTCTCGGCGTTGGAAGAATGGACGTCATTTGCTCCCATAAAGTCACAAAAACGTAATCTAAAGGAGGTAGAAGCCGACCCCTCACTCCAATATGAAAGCCTTAGATGCAATCAGAAACCACACTAAGATAATGATGTTGAAATTGTAGAGAAAACTAAAAGAAAGCATTCCAAAAATCTGAAAAATTAGGTAGCTAAAATATAGGGTGTGACAACCCTGAGCCTACCGATGTTTAAAAAAAATAAAACATTATGTGTGAATTACATACGACCTTCTGAATCGTAATATTCGGGCAGGTAGTGTAGGCAGTAAGTACCTACGCAATCAAGCGAACCTTGAAAAATATTACAATGAATTCTTTGAAATATTGAAAAATATACAAATACTGCTAAGTACCTAACTAACCAAATTATGGTCATTACGGTTTTTTTTTCTCCTCTTGGGGTCATATTCTTCTTAGATTTTTAGTACTAATGATTTATTTATGGTCAGTACTGTAATTGTTTTTTGACAATCACCTCACGATGTTTGCTTAATCTGAGATTATTCTATAGATGATTATGTTGTAGAATATTCATCAATTAATTAATTAATAGTCATGTAAGTATGTCTATATTTCACCCGACTACAGTGAAGAAAAAAGGAGGGTTATACTTATAACATTTAGGTAGATAACTATTTTTACTTGTAACTATTATTTGCAACTCGCGAATGTTAACTCGTGTTGGTAACCACTTACTATCAGCTAGGCAATTTGCATATTTGTTACATCAGATGTACAAAAAAAAGAAATAGGTACCTACTAAAACTCCGCAAATTTAATATTTACTCATATTTAGTTTTGTAATAACTTCCGTTTTGTACATTATAATTATAATTAAGGATTTACGTAATTAATAAATTCTTTAAAATGTGACAACACTTGCGAAAACATTCAAAAAATCCTATCCAAAGGTTCTATCGAATGTTTTTTGATGTGACTCCTGCGCATCCTACAGTTATGCAGCATAGTTTAAAAAGGAACATGAAGAATGCTTAAAAATGCCGAAGCTACTAGTAAAACTATGAATCATGTAGGCTTTGTTTTTTCTTTGAAATCTTGCTGTCATCAAATTTTTTTTAAGTTATATACAGTCCTGCATCTTGATTTATCTAAGGATAGATTTGATAGATGATTGTCTACAATCTGTCAAACCTGTCAACTTTTCGATATAATATGTTCTCAGATAAATCAGAGAAGAGATTCAGGACTGAGTGTCATTTTAGAATACGGACCTCAAAGTTTTTATGAGGTCGTGGTTTCTAACACCGGTCGACTTATACCCATTTGTTTTAGAAGTGTAATTCTAATAAATGGGTAACCGACACTTATTTAGGGTATCGGAAGCCCGGCTGCTGAAAAACAAGTGAAACTGGGAACAGTGTAAATAACCAGTAAGCGTAGATCTGTTAGCTTAATGAGTAAGGAGTCCTGTCAGTCTCGCGATAGAGAGGTTCCTGGGTTCGAAACCGGGCCATTACAGACTTGAACCCAGGCCATGACGTGACGTGAATCCGGGCCATTACACTAGTGACTTGTGTCATAACACAAGCAACCTGACTTAGATGGAGGGGTTGACGGGAATGCTAGTAATTTCTCGTAGGGGAGATTGGGTAACCGTGCATATTAATTTAATTTTTTTTTAATAAGTTACAAATAGTTTAATTTTTATTTCAAGCTACACTAATTTTTAGTCTGGCAATTACATGGTCAGTCAGGTATTTGTATTGCGTCATCGCTCCCCGTTACTTTCCCGCGCATACTGCATGATGCGACGGTAAGTCAAAATTAGTCATTATTTTACGCGCCGGGCGCTATCCTTCTGACTCATATGCATGTCAGTTTCAGATAACGGTTGATAACAATTTCATAGTCATCCAAAGTGTGTGATCATACTGAATCGCATGTATTGGTTACGTACGCCAGGCCTTCTTCTTATTCAGGTTTGAACCCTATCACAAATTACCCGCATGAACACATTTTTAAAACCCTTTATAGATGAGGTGCACATTTTGAGCTCACATAGCCAATATAATTCTGAAAGAAAACGTGAAACTTGAAAATCAAAGTAGTTAACTATTATTTATAAAAAAAAATATTACTTTAATCCTAATTACTTTAATATTGATTAAACACGATTGTAACGAGCATTTCTTGCTGCTGTTTTTTTTTAGGCTGCCATCAGACGGACTGCATCGCAGCGACTGCGCGCGGTCGATATATTTAACTGCATGCAGTTGCTATATTCAACTGCATACAGTTGTCTGCAGTCGGATCTAACTTCACGCAGTTGAAACCAAGCATGTTTATGCCCTTGTTCTGCTCCTTGACTAACTGCACACTAACTGTATGCGTTAACGGTAGACAGCATGCGGCAACACTACACGACTTTAGCCGACCGCGCGCAGTTGAAGGCACGACTGTATGCAGTTGATATTGACATCACACGATAGCAGCCAACTGCGTGCAGTTGATATCATGACTGTATGAAGTCGAACATACAACTGCATGCAGTTAAATATATCGACCGCGCGCAATCGCTGTGATGCAGACCGTCTGAATGATGGCAGCCTTAGTTTTATTGCTTGTGTCTGTATTATCTATAGTACCTACATACGTCACCGTTCCCCGTTACTTTCCCGCTTACTGCATGATATGACCTATGACGTTATGTCAAAATTATTAGTCATATTATACGCGCCAGGCGCTATCCTTCCGAGTTATATGACTCAGTTCCAAGCATTGATATAATATTGTTATGGTTCCAAGACAATTGTATTAGATAACGGTTGCTTGCTATCAATGTTACAGTCATCTCTGTTACGTGGTACAACCCTAGCCTACAGGTGGATGGATCCCCTTCGGCCGCCCGATAAAACCATGCTAAGTAACTGGTTAGATGAGAAAAAATATTTTTCTTGCTACGAAACCAGTTACGTACAAAGAGGTTTTTTTCTTCCTACGGAACTACGGAACGTCCAGGAAACCAAATATGTACTACGTAACTAATTATGTGGGAAGAATTATTTTTCTTGCTATGAAACCAGTTTCTGACGCATCTTTACTTTTGTGGAAAAGGGACAAAACACATTTTTGTATTTTTTTTAACGTAACGTTGACGTTAAGGCATTGCTAAGCTTGGGGTCTGAAAATCGTTAAAAAAAAAAAAAAAAATTCAATTCCATAGAACGTCCACCATTTTAGCTTATAATCACAAACACTATATTTTGTTCGGAACTATTCGCTATTGAAATCTTAGACACAGGGTTGACAAACTTCTTATGGTATCTGAAGAGTAGGTTCCTACGGTATTCTCATTCTTAGGGTGAGAAAAAAACCCCAAGAGTAGGTTACATTATATCTTAAGTAGTACAGTACCTACTTGTTACTGAACCTACGCATCAGTGTATACAACCCTTTAGGATTGCTAATAAAAAAAACCATAATGTTCTCAATTACAAGATAAATGGCGATTTATCGGCAAAATATTCAGTCAATATTGAAATACTGTCTTCCAATAATTTTATATTTGGAATGAGTTTCTCAAATTCGAATTATAAAGTAGGTAGGTACTCCGATTGGTCAAAGACCTCATGAAACAGCAGTGCCACAAGTAGTATCCCTCGTATAGCTTGTACCTATATAATTCTTAGGTTCTTAGGTCGCATTGCAGCTGAAGCTTCCGGCAGAGACTCGACGAAGGTGTATTCAGCTTGCAGGAGAGATTGGATTATTTATACCACTTAGGTGACAAACAAGAACACGGCCCACCTGACAGGAAGTGGTTACTGTGGCCTATGGACGAGTGCAACACTAGGGGATTCACCCTATAAGGACTGAGAGAGGATTGGACCCTACAGATCTTAGTGGGGCTCAAAAAAAGACCTATATCTATTTACATCCTTACATGTTACATATCACATAATAAACCATTAATTAATATAATTATGCAGGAATTACCTAGACACCTGCCTACTCATTACTTAATGCATTGTGTCACACATGCCTATATTTTTTCCCTTGAACAATAGCCATTACTAAGATATACTTAACTAATGGTAATTATATTTATGTACGTCAAAAGTGTTGCTTCACTACGAACACTATAATTTTCTTCATTCATTGTTTCTTCATTGTTATAGTTACTATGTTAGATAAAAGTGAGCAGGAAATGGGCTTTAGTCTGACCAAAGTATGTGTACATGTTTAATTTTACAAACATTATTCAAAGTTCTTAGATACTACCATACATTACTTTCTTCTGGCCTTAGTTACCTACTTCAAAAGGGCAAGGATATGAAAAGGGTTCATTGGTAGTCCCTCCCGTACATGCCAATAAAGCTAAGTGCGAGGTGGTCTCACACACGGAGGGTTCTACTAGTATATTTTAATTATTTGTTTTTTCAGGGTGTATCTCCCCTGGTGTTGCACTCGTTCATAGGCCACGGTAGGTAACCACTTTCCTACCTACCGACTTAAATGTTATAAAAAAAATTGTTTATAGCAGCAACAAAAATACATCATCTGTAAAAATTTCAACTCCCTAACTATCATGGCTCATGGAGTAAAGCCTGGTGAAAGACAGGCAGTGAATTCTTGGTTCGTAATAGGATTCCGTTTTCATCCTTTGGGTACGGAACCTTAACAAATATTAAAGAATTCATAAAAACCAAGGAGTAGTAGAGTCTACCCTGAACTTCAAAGAAAAACCTTTGGATGCTAACGGGATTGGCGCTCCTATAGTGATGATGATTCATCATACATTACTATGACTAATATAGGAAACATGATAGAAAATCGCGGCAGATTTCAGAGATTATATTTATCATTAATTATCATAACACTACTATTCGAAATAGCAATGATTCCAGTGACTCACATATTTAGTTAAGATATACAATACATTATGTCCTGACTCCTGACTGACTCATCAACGCAGAACCTAAACCTGCATTATCTATTCTATGACTAGGCTGACAACCTTGAAATTTTGACAGTTGCCCTTTATGGAAACAACCACTTATCCACCATCTTCATCTTAGCGTTAATCCCAGCCTTATCCGAAGTTTTCACCTCCGCGTCTGAGGTCCGCTTTACCAGACTGGTAAAGCGGATCTCAGCTGCAGTTTTGGTTGAACTTCTCTCGGGTCTCCTGCGTAGCGGCTGCGTTCACTACTAAGTACCGCTACGCCACAGAGGCTGTCGACCACCTGCTCTTGCCCTTGTTCCAGTAATTTAGGGTCAACGTAACATGTCATTCTCCTCCATACATTTCTGTCAGCTGTCATTCCCTCAGTCACTCTCTTCTTTGTCATATCCTCCTTCACGTAATCCATTCATCTTTAAACATACGGTACGGCAGAATTTCTTAAAATTTCATCCCGGCAGAGGTGAAAGCCAGGATGAATGGTTAATTTCAAAGCAGGTGCACGAAGTTTCGTACATCTGCTTTTGATTGTTCTCTAAAGGTTGATATTCACAATTGGACCCGGCAGGTGAACCTACAATCAGGTACCTACACATTTTTTTTCCAATCTGGGACAGAGTGATTCGCATTTGAACGGAAATATCTAACATATTTACATTTGTCTTATATATGACAAAGAGTACAAAGCGCTATCAACACCTTTCCAAGTCTGCCTCACCTGCTTGTCCACGCACCTGCTGAACAACGGATGAGGTTCTGGCACAAGTTTTCCTCTCAGCGTTAGGAGGCCAAACGACAGACAATATCATAGTCCTATTCGAGGTTCTCATCTCAGAGTTCGTTTTTCCCTCAGTACCGGTCGCCGCGACGGTAGTCTGCAGCAGCTCTCCTAAAAGTTAGTCAACCAATCAAAAATATCAAGTGGGTTATTGCTAAAAGGATGTTTCGAACGTCAAATTCAATACATTCATCATTCTGTTCTAGAATACGCTAATACGCCGGCCAACGAACTGCCAATTTCTAGGAGGGCTGGTTCTATTTAAAGTAGGAATTATCGTTAAGTACTTAGTTAGATTCTATTCTATTCTATTCTATTAGATTTTTTTTATACTACATAGGTCGCAGACAAGCACACGGCCCCGACCACGGAGGTTACCGTGGCCTATGGGCAAATGCAACACCAGGGAACTCACACTCGTGCTGATTATCATTTTTTCAGCGTTGAGTTTCGGCTACATCCGATACTCCAAGGCTCCAAGCTCCAACCTTGGAGCCTCCTACTTTTCCTTCCCCTAGAGTAGGTTAGAATTACCTGTAGTGAAAATGATAACGCTATAACAAATTGGGAAAACACTTTAGCGGGAAACTCCGGTTCGACGGAAGTGACATTCGAAAACGAAGATTCAGACCGTTTATCGAGAATGGTGTTTCCCATAAAAGATTAACATTGTTCGCAAGGGGGTTTTCCCGTGGATTTAAAATTTATCTTTACTTATTATGTTGTTTAATGAGATAGAGGTTACTAGTAAAAAGTGAGGGTTTTCCTGAATTGTATCTTTGATAAACCAAAAATATAATTTGTGCTTATTCTTTATTTAACAATACATGCAAGTATAATAGGTTACAAAGTACTCGTAGATCCAGAGTGCTAAGAAATAAGCTAAATTACGGCAGTAAGAAAGTATATTCCTGCGCATTCCATTCCGTAGTTCTTTTCTTATTAATACTAAGTATCTAAAAATTACTATTTTTATGCTAAAAAAATACTTTGCTACATAGTATTCTCGTATTCTAGCTTGTATTAGGAGAAGACACACATCCAGCCAAAGCGGCAGTTAGACTGGTAAAGCGAACCCCTGACTCCGAGGTGAAAGCTTCGGATGCGACTGGGATCAACGCTAGGAAGAAGACAAAGAAGTAGGCTCACGTCAGTACTGGACACAACTATGTGAGGTTCGAACCCGCAACCTCTTAGTTGCAAGTCCAACAACTTACTAACTACACAACTGCCTCAATTTGTACACATGTAAGATAGCAATCGTAATTTAATCACGGTAATCTGTATAAGGTAGAATATCTTTTGTTTACTCGCCGTTTCACGTGGTCGTGGTCACGCGATTACTGCCCATTGTTGTAAGGGTCTCGAAACGAAAAAAGGTCAGAGATTCATTATTGCACCGGCCGTAACCGTAATTGAATCGAAATCTTGAGCAACGTGGATATACTTAGCAACGTATTTAAACTAACACGATTGAGCTTTTATTTAGTTTTAATTGGACTGTAAGGGAAAATATGACAGCTCTATCACAAAAAATAAAAGCGATTTTAATGTTGCAACACAGTGATACCCGTGTTATAAGAATGTGAAAATGAAGCTGAATACAATGATTGGTGTAATGAGGGTGTTAATTCACCTCTGCCTAACCCTCCGGAGCTTGATTATGTATGTATGTATGTTTGAGACAGTTAAGTAAGAACACATATTTGAAATGTTAAGATAACTTTATTTCTCTAAAAAATTACAAAAAATTCTACAACTATTGTCCTGTAAACCACTAAAGGGCAATGATCTTATATAAAATGAAGTTCATCTTTGCTAAAGGGTTATTGAACACAAAACTATTTAATAGATGTCTTGTCAGTTGGTCGGTTTGTTCGAGATGGAGGCAAAACTACTAAAGGGATCTCAACATGCTTTTTCTTGTTAAAAGGTCTTGATCAGACTTATAATCTCGCATTTTTTTTATTACTATAGGTTCAGTAGAACCGGAGATACTAACCGAACTAAACGAACCGGAGATATTAACCAAAATTCAAGATAACCGACATTCACACGGACATCAGCTATTTTAATATAATACTTTTATTTATGAAGGTGTTGAATTATTTCATATCTTAATCATGTAAAATCGACACTGTCCGCCATCGGCATAATAGTAAGATATTTTATGTTAGTAATAATTATAAAATATATGCATATTTGTTATATTTATTCAAAGCTTACGTCTATGGTAAGGAATTCAGTTGTTAAACATACAAATTTATGCGCTGGTCACTCACAAATTATCATTTAGCTCGGCTTTATTGACATTTTATATACATCTTATAGATACATATAATAAGTAGGTATGTTCATTGTCTTGCACAAGAATAAAATGTTTTTTTTATACCTACTACTTAGGGTGCAGACAAGCACACGGCTCTCCTACGGCTAAGTGGTTATCGTGGCCTATGGGCGAGTGCAACAACAGGGGAGTCACATTCGTGCTGCCGACCCTGTAAAAACAGCCAGCAATAGGATTAGACGTTTTTGACATTCGTTAACGCCTGTCATATACGTCAATCAAATCCCATACATTTGGCATTCTATTCCATCATACGCCGAGCAACGAATTGCCTCTTGTCTAGAGGGGCAGAGAGATTCTGTGCTCTCAGCGCAAAAGATAAGTAGGACAAATCCTTTGGTTTTCCCACTAACAGCACAAAACCTCTCCAGTGAACTCTGGCTACCCTACTCAACGTCGGAAATACAACACGAGGTTATTAAGCCGCGGTTTTCTGTATGCTCGAAAATGGGCCCGTGTACGCGAATGGAGCAGTAGGTGTACGCCATTGGGGCGCCTAAGCAGACCTTGGGCTCCGACATGGAATTGAAGAGTCCTCCTCTAATCCTTTGGGCTCTCTGGAGAAATGCACTTGGCTGGTTTAATGTATTCTACTAGCTGTTGTCCGCAGCTTCACCCGCTTGGATGTCCGTCTAAACTATCTCTGTACCAAATTACATTTCATCACAATCGGTTCCGTGGTTTAGGCGTGAAAACGTAACAGTAACAGACAGACAGATAGAGTTACTTTCACATTTTTATTAGTATGGAAGTATGGGTTAGCTTAGTCAGAGGATAGAGTTTATATCTATCATTATCAGAACAAGTTTAGCAGAAAACTTTTCTAATTGTCCTACTTTTATTACAGAGAGCTTTTAATATAGAAGGTAAGTACTATATGACATCTCGCCCTCTAGCGGCGACTATAACAACTGTAAGTTACGAAAGTTTTAGCGATAATGATCGTAAGCTTCATCATTAAAATTTTAAATTCAAGTTAATTAATAAACATTAAACGAAGGTTAAACAAATTTAAATTAAATTTAAGTATATTTTGTTCTCATTTGTACAAATTGTTTATTGTTTTGCTTCATTCATTTTATAGTACTTACTCAAAATTATATTGTTTACTTTTACTTAAATGTGGAGGCCTGTAAATTGTAATGTGTTATATTCAATTTGTACCTGAAACCTGAACTATAAATACCTAAATTAGTAAAAGTTAAGCGTCAAAGTGCTCTTGTTTTAGAAAGAAACTAATTAATAATTATTAGTTAACAAATATTTAAAAAAAAACTGTAGCCATATACCTAATATGACTACAGTTTCTGCTGCGGTGGCTGTGGAGTAACGGGTAAGGATTGCGGAAAGAATTCTCGCATCCGCGGCAGGCTTGATTGGATGAAAATGCAAAATAGTCGCCTTCGCTGGTGCGGGTACGTTTTGCGGCAACCGCCAGGCTATGTCGGTAAGTAACGAATGCCTGGGTATGACACCGCCTCAGGCGGACCCCGATGACATTTGTGCCAATGATCTCGCTGCCATAGGTGCTCAAGACCGTGCGAAGTGCAGAAATAAAATACAGAAAGTAGACCCCAGACCCCAAGGTGGAGAGTCTGCGGTCATATCTAACTAAAAATGATGATGTAACATGTTTATTTCGCTTCTAATTTTGAAAAATCTCACAACAATTTACTCAATAAGTAATTCATGTTTCATTTCATTATCAATTGTGTAAATGTGATGTTGCCACTTGCCACATTCAAAAATATTACAAAATTGACGCTTATAGGTAATTTATGTTTACGACCATAACTAAAAGCAGTCCCTTGCGAGCCAAGGGTAACCGGTGGACGTACACTTAACACTATGCACTAGGCACACGCCGCATGCCCTTAATAGTAAAAGGATTTGAGCAATACTTGAGCCCTAAATGGCATATGAATCGAATATTGTCGTAAAAATATAACAACCATTTTTGGTAGATATTATTTTTATCTGTGCACACATTTGTAATATATAACATGCCTGCTAAACCAGCATTAAACACTGATTCCATACCCGCGATCCACAGAAACCTATTCCTGTGTTAAACAGAATAGCAGCCTATTTGCTATACTAGTTCATCATCCAGATCCATTCAGCTTCTTCTTCTTATTCATCCTAGCGTTAATTCCCAGTCGCATCCGAAGCTTTTCACATCGGAGTCGGGGGTCCACTTAACCAGTCTTAACTGCGGATTTGGCTGGACCTCTTGCAATTGAGTAAGAAAATAAACATCCATCTATCTATCAATACGTCCATCCAACTTTCGCCTTTATAACATAGTAAGAATATCGTATGACTTCAACAGTATTTAATGTTAAACGTATTTTATGTATAAATGTGTGAGACTCATCGCAATTAAACACTAAGCACTACTACATAACAAAATCGACTAGAATAAATATGGTAGATCCAAAGATACGGGAAAATCGATTAATTATACTTGTACATACACCTACGCCACAATCTTTAAGTCCTCTATGCCCTCCTTAAATTAAAGGGTTACGTACAGTAATCTGATAAAAAGTGGACCATTCCTTCTACAGTTCCCAACTGTATTTTTACTCAGTTGCACCGCTTCCAAGGCACTGTTATTCTTGCATTTTTTGTTACTATATGAATCGTCACATAACCATAGAGAAGGCGTTTGGAATTTCTCGTGCTGTTTTGTGAATATTTTACTTAATTAAGTGTTTCTTACGAGGTGTACTAAGACGCTTATGGGTAGATGACGTGACCACCTATAATACCTTCACCTGACTTGAGGCCAGGGTCAGCCAGGGCGCTTAAAATCTATGATTAGATTCTGTTATAGAGTAAGGTTCTATGTAAGAACTATTAAGTTTTATTAACTACTTAAGTAAGATTTAGAGCAAACTAAATGCTAACCTCAAGACTGTATCTAGAGCGCGCCTTACAAGTATGAACTGCTATCACGGGTATGAACAGTACCGAGGCTCCTGGCTCAACCTCAATCAGTAGCAAAACAATACCCGTCAAAATGACTTCGCAAATAATATTTAATTCGATATGTTAAATCAAAATTTTATACAACATCGTATATTTATAGTAATAATGACGCAAAAATACCGCAAAATGACACCATTTTTTTGTATTTTGGCTTTAATTTTATCCATGCATATCAAATCGAACAAAAAACTTCATAACAACAAACTACATTAATAAGTGCATCTATTGGTATTTTCGGTAATGCATGAAACGTCACTATAGGTGCGCTATACCATCGCAAAGTATCTGCTAACACTTGGCGCCAAAGACCTGAGTGATAGGTGCGCTCTATATTTATAATGTACCAGTATACTCTACTAAGCTGTACCTATACCCAGGTATGATGGCGCACGGTGGACGCTCTCTGCCCCATCTAGTAGTCATAAGGTATTTCTTTCCTGTTCTTTTTTTAAATTAAATATTCCCTTGGTTTTAATTTGCTTTTTTTTATTTTGTTTCCTATTAATTGGATGACCATTCAATTGAAATCAAAAGTCATTTACTTAGAGACTTCTCAGTACCTATCTCTCATTTCTAAGATTTTTATCACTTTCTTAATGTGATATACTAGACAAGACAATGTAAAAGTTTCAAACATCAGAGTCGATTTATGTGTCAATCTATATTGTACAAGGCCAGCCTGGCCTGAGCCACTAAACGATAACTTGATAAATTGCATTATTATTCAACATGGCTTTGCTCTAGATACTAAATTGTTTTCACGAATTATTTACTTGGTAGGTACTCACCTATTAAACAAGAAGTCATCAGAGTAAGGTGATTTTTTTTATACGTAGAGTGCCTAAAAGTTTGTAGAAAGCTAAAGCAGTGAACACACTTTTCTTAATGAAAAAAAGTTAAATGCTTGATCCTTTCGATTTTCTTAATTAATGTCTTACTTTATCTTTTCGATAACCAGCACTCCGATTGAGGTGCAAGTAATGTCAACTCTCTAGAAAAGACCTAAAAAGAAATATAGGAAACGGTGGAAGACCAGGGTGAAAAATGTAGCGCGCCGTCTTCGTAAAAGAAGGTTAACTACGTCTTCTTGGCCAAATCTCATGAAGGGTTCTAGGCTCTAGCGCCAATTATTCTAGTAGTAATAATTGCACTTTTTATTTTCTACGAAGCACCATTCGTGACAACAGAGATTCCAAAAATTCTAGGCTTGAAGTTTCTATGACTATTGATTTGAAAAGACGCTCTATCGCAACGTCTGCAATAAGCATTGATATCTATTCTGTGAGAATAAAGCAACCTACCTGCGAGTATATCAAAGATTACCTACTTCAATAGTTGCCAATATGACTCGATGTAACTTGTAGCAAAAATATACTGAAAATCCTTGTTATATTCTGGTACATTTTCAGACAATACCGTAGACGAACGAACAATCTTATTGTTATCTATAAATAGACTATTGTGAAAACAATACTGACACTGACGAAAATCTGAAATAACCTACCATTATTGTATTATATTACTAATTAATTACATGTTATACAATATGATACACCTTTTAGATGTCTTGTATCATTCTCATCATAAATAATCAAAAGTGCAAACTTTGAATGAAATTGGGTGCCTACGACTTTAGATGAATTAAAAAGGGTTTTTTAAAAACCTTTTGAATTCATCTAAACGCGCGCGCGGATTGATTTGTAATAATCTATGTATAGTGATTTTGAGTTCATCCACCGTCGTAGCACCCAGCTGACCTCCAAAGACACCTAAAAAACGCGTACCAACTGCGCATAAAGCATATTTTGAGCACATTTTAGGTCCAAGATATGTGTCCCGACTCCCGAGGTATACGAAATATTTTCTTTTTCAGTCAAAACAGCAACAAGGGTCGCAGTCACAGCTGTTATACGATTTATGAATTATTTGTTTAATGAGTCCGTCTTTTGTAATAAGACCGTTAGAGTTTAAACCAAACGAAGTATGACGTCTGTCGTGTAATAAATGCGATTCTTGATCCCTACCAATTGCCCGCAACTTCGGTCCGCAATTTCAGCCCCTCCAGACAAGTGGCAATTCGTCGGCCGACGTTTCGTTGATAGAATGCCAAATGTATGAGATTTGACCCTATATGACAGGCGTCAACGAATGTCAAAAACGCCGAGTAACGAATTGCCACTTGTCTAGGGGGGCTGATCTACTCTAGTAGTTCGACTAAATTGGGTGTGATATACTTAGGTGTCGTGTTTCCCCCCGCTCAAAAACAAACTGTCACACTTATAAGAGTACAAAGCTAATTGTTTTACCTCATGGCCTCGTAGGTGACAATGACGTAACGACTTAATTACTATACTCATTAACATTTTGTCGCACCTTGAATAGAAAAAGGTATTTACAATAATGACACTGCCTACAATTTTAGTTACGAGTGCAACAGGACATTTTCTATTTAGAACAAAGACATACTTCGGTTTTAAAATGGCGTTTTATCACGCAAAGGCAACGGTATTATAAGCAAATTTTCGGGGGGTATGCAACTATAGTCGCTTGTCTTCTTATAAGAAGCTTATAAACATCTAAAGGTGTTTCCAGAGCTCAGGTTTTGCGCAACATTTTCACTAAAAACACGCAACACAACATAATTTATAGAGATTTACATCTCTATGGTTTTTCAAAACATTTTTTATTTTATGTCAAACATTTAACAATAAGCACTTTATAGAAGGTATTATTTCTCGAAAGTGCCAAATAAAATTAAAAAAATGGTGTGACGCACCTTTAGGAGGTACTTACTTTTTTCATGATTTTATTCTGCCACTTTGTAAGCTAGTCAATGTGTAACGGGTGTAGGTAAGGAACATACAGACGGACAGAATATTGAAACTAAGAGTACTGTATTGACTACATCTTAAATGGCATCATATAATAAATTTGACATAGATTTATTTCAAACGCAAGTAATTTAAACGACATTGCAATCAAGTATGTATCTCGCGCACAGAAGTCACATTGCAATGGCTAATTAAAGGGCCTCGGACTCGTGGTTACCCTGCTTTGTTACCCTAGATTCTGCATAGTCAATGTTAAGTGCCTATGTAAACCAACTTCGGAGATTACTCAGAACAAACAGATAGACAAAATTGTTGTTTTGTTATGACTTCTATTTCTATTTATTTTTCTATTCTATTTATTAAAAAGATACAAACCGACAACCGGGAATCGAACCTCTGGCACTTGAATGCTCTACCGCTGGGCTACACGGACACTCATGCACTTTTAGTAACTATGTACTACTAAATATCATAGATAGACATTTATTTCTTACCTACGTATATCTTGCAGATTCATACAGTTTTGCTGGCGAAGGTGTGAATAACTCTTTGATTTATGCTTTACCGCAGATAAACATGCTCTGCTGATTTTGAAAATACTATTTAGCTAGTGTTTATGAATATACCTACTACCCTACTACATCTAGATGTTTCTGGCAAATACAGTTCTAAAATAGACACAGTGGAAACTCTGTTGTGTTACCTATGTGTTTGCAAACGTTGGACGCCTTAAAGTAACTACTAAACGAATTGATGCGATTTTTAAAGGTTCTGGCCAGACGTTTGATTGATCGCAATTGGTTGAGTAGAATAGAACCGTAGTGGAAAAATGACCACAAATCGCGATAACCGAAATTCACGTGAGCCTTTTTAGGGTTCCGTAGCCAAATGGCAAAAAACGGAACCCTTATAGATTCGTCATGTCTGTCCGTCTGTCTGTCTGTCTGTCTGTCTGTCCGTCCGTATGTCACAGCCACTTTTCTCCGAAACTATAAGGCCTATGCTGTTGAAACTTGGTAAGAAGATGTATTCTGTGAACCGCATTAAGAATTTCATACAAAAATAAAAAAAGCATTAAATTTTGGGGGTCCCCATACTTAGAACTGAAACTCAAATTTTTTTTTTCATCAACCCCATACGTGTGGGGTATCTATAGATAGGTCTTTAAAAATGCTATTGAGGTTTCTAACATAATTTTTTACTAAACTGAATAGTTTGCGCGAGAGACACTTCCAAAGTGCAAAAATGTGTGTGTGTGTGTCCCCTCTAACTTCTAAACTAAGAGAATGATAAATCTAAAAAAAATATATGATGTAAATTGTCATGAAAACTACCACTAAAAATTGGTTCGAACCAGATCCAGTCAGTAGTTTTTTTATAATACGTCATAAACCGCAATTTTCGCCTTTGCTACTACGGAACCCTACATGGGCGAGTCCGACTCGCACTTGGCCGATTTTATTTTAGTTTTTACCGTGCGATAAATTCCCACAAATACACGCGTGCCTTGTAGTTTTATATTTATTCTTGCAATATTAGCACTTCTACTGTAGTCGCAAAAGACGTCCACGCGAGTGGAGTCGCTGGTATCAGCTAGTTTTAAAATAAGATTATTGATTCGAAACTCAATTTTTTTTTGGATAGCAAAAAGTTAGAAGCAGTCGTCCCCGTCGTCTCGGCCCCGTTATGCTGTACTAGGCGATATGGAGAGTCAGTGCCCTAAGATGTGCTGAAAACCAGTTTAGCCTTACACTAGTTGTCAGTTTATATTCATAGTAACATTGTTATCTATAAATAGGTGACGAACATTATAACAATTTGATAAATTAGAAGGTCCTGGGCAATTTTTTGAAGATATTTAAACTTTCATGGTCGTTCACATTACTATTAGAACTATCGGGATATTTACCATGTAGATATTGTTTGGAGTTTCCGATATTTCGACGCTGTTGCAAGCACCTTATCACGAAGGAACTGTATGTAGTACTGGCGGTAAACGGTGAAAAAGTTTTTAGGAGTAAATATATCGATCTACTGTAGATCGATATATGTATGTATTTACTCCTCCACTTAACTCCAAACTCCACACAAAAAAAAAACACAAAACTCCAAACAATACATGGTAGATATCCCGATAGTTACGAGTATAATAGTAATTTTTTGAAGAAGTTACATCGAATTTTGTGAAATTAATGACGTTATAACAGTTGTCAACGTCATCATAAACGTCAAAACACGTGTCAATCCCATATATGTATCATTATTCTATTCTACAATACGCCGACCAACGCAAAGAAAGAAAAGCTTTTTATTTGCAAAACGCACGTTTGCATTGTTTGCAAATGCTAGAGCACCCAGCCGAATAGCGCCTAGCCTAGTCCACGAAGAACATCATATTTTACTACTCTCAATGGAAACTCAGTTTATTTAAACGCATTTCACAAAATAATTCATCAACATAATGTAAAAATGATGCATTAATCATAATACGTCTCATTCGATTACAAATATTACGATGCAAGATGCAATTTTAATCCTGTAGACTTTGATACTTGTCCTGTAGATATTGTAGGACAATATTGGGGAAGGAAAATTAGTAAGTGAACTCTTAAAAGAATTTCGAGGAATATAATTATGTATTAGATGACACATTCTTTGTATGGTGAAGAGTGTATGACGCATAATTTCATACACGTTCGATATGACTGATCATTTGTAGGCTAATGAACAGTTTCAGAGAGCATTGTTGATATTTCGCTCGTCATCATCACGTCATGAACTATGAATCAATAGTAAATAGAACGTCATGGTTTGCTTATTTTATAGAAACCTAGTTATTACCTCAAGAAACGAGACACATAACGTATTCTAGAACGAGACTAGGATATTTTGGCATGCGGCGATATTGACACGATAAGAATCTGCTTAGAAAATAAATTATTGTGATTTATGTCATATGAGTTGATATGAGTGACCATTATACGAATTTTATAGAAACCTATTCATCAAGTTACTCGTTTTTAGCAAAATCGCTCAATGTAGCTTTTTTAGACTCGCTGAATCTAGATTTATTTGACGACAGACCGTATAGACAAATTAACAGATTTGACGGATTGTCTATACACTGATTGACTGAGTACCATTCGGGGCCAAATCACACCGAAAGCCGTTACACATGCTAATTGAGGGACAAGACTCCGGGGTAGGCTTTCCTCTCGGTGTCGGGGGTCAGGCGGCAGTCGCTCGCGATAACGGTGAATATGAAAAAAACTTAAAAGACAACCTTTGTATCATGACGTTCGTGTGCGTCAGGGGCTTATCTGTTAATCTTTTTTTTTATTATTATTATAGTTCTTTACCTGAAGATAAGAGAAGGCATGTGACGTGGCTTAACGTAACTTGACGATTTCTTCCGGATTCCCTTTACATAGATGGTAGGGATGTTTAAATTTGATAAACCAAATAGAGGTAAGAAGTTTTTTACATCTATTTCCATTTTGAAAATTGTTACCTTTCGCCACCATTTACCATGACATGTTAAAGCGTTCGTATTTCAGGTGAGAAAGAAAGATGGAGATACATACAAAGGCTTTATCGTTTTGAGGGAGCCAAGTGGTAACTAAGTAAGTTTACACATTGCAAGGTTAGGTAACATTAGCCAGGTCTATCTAAGGATGAGGGACCATTCTTAAAAACATTGAGACCCCTCCGTGCTTTGAAGAGCACGTTATGCCATCGGCCCATGGCCAAACGATCGTCTATGGCAGTCGTTACGGGTAGTTGGACCCCAAAAAGTCTGACAATTGGTCTAAGTACAGAACTTTAATATCGCCTATGTTGGTCAGAAGGCAATCGCTTCACGGAAAATATTGAAGTTTAGCCAAGTCACAGTTCGACTGGAAAAATCAGACCTTGGATGCCAAGGTGAAGGCTTCGGACGCGACCGCGACTTACGTATAGATGATGATGACACCAACGCTTTGACACGTCATCATAAGCCCTTGTAAACTGTGAATACCCGTAATTAGCAATGTCTCTATCACTTACACTTACGTATATACCCGTTTAGAGACTCTACAAACGGGTATATACCGCTAAAGAGAATAGGCTTAGGTATTTATTGATTGCGCTATTTTTTTCTACGGTTTCTTTAAAAGTCCGATTGATGAATTATAGTAGCTAGGTACGTATTGCTCGCTTATCTGTAGCATAGGTACTTATTATAAAATGGTTTATTACATTACTGGAAGTTAGATGAAGTAGTGGGACGTGACTTGACGTAACCTGTGACGTACTCATACGTAACTGTGGGCGTTTTGCGTCGGAAGGATGTTACCTAAGGATGTCAAATTAGTTTTATATAAGTACGAGTACAATGAAACTCCTTTAAATCATAAAAAGGCAGCCGAGCCTTTGGTTTTTTATTGATAAGGTTTAAGCCGAACAGAAATATCATGTACCGTGTTCGACTCGATTTCAGGATAAATATGTTCGAACCGATTGCTCGAAATTTCGGTCCGTAACTGCGGCTTTTCATTGTAGACCTAATGAAGGCTGCCACGGAAGCGGGAGTTCCCTCGATCCGTGAACTTTGAGTTTAAATTAAGTATTTTATCATTCTTATTACGCAGTAGGTACAGATGTTCCTATTTGCAACTTTATCAAGTTGTAATCTCTTTGATTGTGATTACCACGTTGTTTGATTGTTATATAACTAAAGATATCATTCATTGTATTGTATTATTCTGAAGTATCCGAGTCGATGACTCAATTACATAGAACTCGTTGTTTTTACAATGTTATGTATATGGTAATCCCGGTATGTCATGTGTTGCCAGTGTCTCATATTTACTCCGCATTTTAATTTTTAAAATTCTCACAAATAACAATTGGAGTTTTTTCCCCAACATACCTAGTTACCTAATTTGAATTGTGTCTTTTAAAGGTGTAGAATGTTTCTGGACATAGCGTTCTTTCGTTTTAGAAGTACTTAGATGCACCGTGCTAGACCATGTCATTTATAACTAGTATTGAAGACAGATTGTCGTTGACAATCTGTCAATGAAAGTCGAGGTTCGCTGCGTCTGCACGGATGTTTCACGGAGGTTTCTGTACGTGTGGTGATATTGTACCTTCAGGTAAATCATGGGTATTTGTATAAAGGCACATAATAACCTCACGGAGTGTACAGGCTTCTGCCAAGACCTTCGGGGCCGGAGCCAACCTCCCCTGCAATTTGGTACTCCTGCTGACTGACGAACTAGCCTCTAGCACAGGTCCGATTGTCAGATCAAGAGAAAGAATAGAAAAGCGAACGCCTGGTTCAAACTGATTAACACCCGTATTCACAAACAACACTGTGAGGTCTCATAGTGTGCTCGAGCGCATAGGGCTGGTAAAATTAATTCACAAACATCACGGAGCAGTATCTAACGCAGTGCGTTCCCTCAACGAAGTATTACTTAAGTATTGTCTATGAATAAAAAGGCTTGCCAAAAAGAACGCACTGAGAATTTGACGTTTTTTGCACAGTTTTTGTACTTAGTACGCATAGCGAAGTATTGTTTGTGAATACGGGTGTGAGTCTATGTTAATGATAATGATGAGTATATTTTCTTTCTAGTACGTTGAATACCTTGGCAATAAATCAGCTATTTATAAAATGATTCATGTCATGATGTTATTACTAATTGTAATCACCCGCACTTTTATTCATTGCTTTCTAGTCATTACAAGTTTACGTCACACTGCGTTGACTATGATGTAACTATTATCCTATACTTGAATCATTAATTTATATATATCTACTCCCATAAAATACACACATACTTGGTATAGTAGTGGCGAAAAGTGAAATGTGTGTGAATAATGTCCCATACATTTTATAGGTAACTTACTAGCTGTCCCGGCGAACTTCGTACCGCCATATTTTTCCCGTTCCCGCTGCATCTATTTTCTCACCGTTTAAACCTTCCCTGGACATCCACTAAAATTAGCCAAATCGGTTGAGCCGTTCTTGAGTTATAAACTAACAACGAAAAGTGGCATTGATTTTTATATATTAGAGAAGAAGAGAAGAAGTTCTTGTCGCACCTACGAAGGACGACATCTTATAACTGAGAGCAAAAAAAAAACTAAGAAAAAAATACAATTACATTTTTCTGATCTGAGATTTGTTACGGACAAATTTTAATTAATTTTTTACTGCCAGAAGGAAGAAGAATTTATTTTTTACTTGCCCCAAGCTGTTAGTACTTATTGTCGTAGTGGAATGCCATCAGTAGCATAGACAGTTCATAGCGAATGCCCTGCGGGTGGACACGAGCTTTGTCTTCAATTTTACAAACCATTTCCTTATCTCGCTTTGCATGCAAAATATCATGAAGTATTAAATAAGTTTTTTTTTTTATATAGGACTCGTGAATTTAACTTAGCCTCGCCTGATGGTAAGCTGAAGGGAAAATCTTGGAAAAAGAGGGTCACATTATAGACATGTACTATGTTACAATGGTGGCACTCAGCTTGACGGCCTCATCCGATGCTTTTTCACGCCCCGCTTAAAGACTGAAGGAGGACGGAAACACGTGAACTGGTAAGGAATTCCAGGTCTTAATGGCGCGGGTATAGATTATAAAATCAAGAAGTGTGTGGATAGGAACTTAAATTCTCACCGGTGCTTCACCTTGGAGACCGGGATCCGCTTAGCGTTCATCTCCTGCAGATTTGGCTTATGCTGTTTTGTGGGAGTGTTCGGGTTGGCCTAGCCTAGAACATCTTGCAGGAGGCCCATATACCCAGGTATCAACTACTATCTGTTCTGTGCCCCAGGCATGCCTTCAAACTCTATTAAAAAGTAGTGTGTGTGTTTAATTGTGTGAGTGAAAGATGAAAGTAGTGTTAGCTAAATGACGTCATTGATTATATTGGAGAATAAGCCTAAGATCATAATAATACTTACCGTGCTAAGAGAGCCTACTATACGGTACAATTTCATATTCAACGCCCGTCGACTCAATTTAAACTAAGTATGCAAAATTAAATATCACCCGTATTCACAAACGATACTGTGAGGTCTCATAGTGTGCTCGAGCGCATAGGGCTGGTAAAATTAATTCACAAACATCACGGAGCAGTATCTAACGCAGTGCGTTCCCTCAACGAAGTATTACATAAGTTTTATCAATGAATAAAAAGGCTTGCCAAAACGAACGCACTGAGAATTTGTCGTTCTTTGCACAGTTAAGGTGGTACGCATAGCGAAGTATTGTTTGTGAATACGGGTGTAATAAGTCTTTGAAATAATTCAAGTTGAAAGTGAGACGGGACGGAAAGGGAAGCAAAAGATCAAATAACTCTTGTTACGTGGAAAGAGCAAATTAACGAACGTACGTTCGCATTTATATTGATAAAAACAATATAAACACATCGCATTAAACACTACAAGTGACCTCAATTACCAAAAACGATATTTTAAGTAACTATAATCCACTGGTCCATTTAAGTCGTACCAAAAGGAACGTGATGTGTCAATAAGGCTTAAGGCCAATGTCACAATAAGTAACCTTGGTGATTTATATGTTTCTGACTGTAGATTTGATGTTTGGGAATTCAAAGCTACAACAAAATGACTTTTGCCCGCCACCTAGTGGAATACTATCTTCTCAAAGCTATTTTATTTCCACCTTTCTTCTTCTGTCGAATCCATGACTCTTTTACTCTCAAACTCAATTTTCCCAGTATGCTGCTACCTGGATCGTCTTCTCGGAGGCACTCCTAAGGTCCTCTGGTGTACAGATGGGCATGCAGTACACGTTAGCAGGTGGGCCATGGTCTTTCGTAGCGTGTTGTGTTGTGTCTTGTCGTCATCATCATCATAAAGACGCACACACACATCTGTGGCCAAGATAACCTCGGAGCTCAGGGTCCGCCTGCCGGCTCTTCCTCCTCCACGTCGCACGATCTTGGGTGTCCTATGTAGTGAGACCATTTGCACGTATGTCATCTTCCACGACGTCTTGACACAACGTGTGTTGTGTCTTGTAAATGTAACAATTATACAAAATAAATATATCTACCACATACTATTTAGTTAGCAAGGTATATTCTTTGACCCAATTTGACCACATAACACTAGTATCTTGGGCATTCCTGTCGTTCCTACGACGACGACGACGCGAGACGGTCCAATTCACACTACGATAATTATTACAAAGTGAGATTGAATAATAATACTATTGGAGATTGTAGTTAGTAGCCGCCCTGACGTTAGAAAGTTGATAGAGCTTAGCCTTAAAATCAGCACGCATTGCAAGACTCGACCGTCTCTGACCAGTAAAAGTGATGTGCACTTTCCCCATTCCGTTCCGGTGATCTTTACTGACCTTAATATTGATAGAAAAAAGTTTGAAGTTTGTTATTGGACTTTTAGATAAACAACAAAAAATAGTTATCACGATAAAATCATTGAGTTCGTTTTGTACTAGGTACGAAACTAATACACTCTTTGAATAAAAGCCACACTTTCCAACATTGCTTGAGGAAGTACTTCCGCCGTCGTAAGAGCACAGCACTACTTAAACTGGGGGTGCCACGGGTCTGTATCCAAGTACCCGTGGCACCCCCAGAGGTATCATCCACGGGGGGCAACGGGTCCGGAAGGGTAATAGATCTATAATACCCCAAGATCGTGCGAAGTGACGGAAAGTCGGCAACCTACTCCAAAGTGATGACCTCAGATGCAATCTGAACACATCGTTGTTATGACGATGATGACGTCATCAAGAAAAACTAATGGACAAAAAAATTAAAGGTTTACCATATTAGAGAAAACACATGGAACATAAGGGCTATAGGTATTTAGATTATGTTATCACAATACTCGACACTTATCAACTGTTATCAGAAGATATTTATTTTAGTAGTTTAGATAACAATGTATTCAAATGAGGAATATATCGGCTGTAGTGGTGAAGAGTTCCTGATTTACAATTTCACGACATCCACACATTGTCATATAAACATTCACAGCCCGAAAACGTGTAGGCAGACTTACATTACTTATCTACATTGTGGTTTACTGCCTTAATACCACATTAATACTGTCAATTGAGAACTTTGGAATAAAAAGAATACTGATGTTTTTATACCTTACTCGTAGTTACTTATTAAGTTTTCCCGGAAAAGCAATACCATTCTAATTAGAATTTTGAGGATTCCTTTTTTTTGCAACAAGATAACTTAAGCAATACGTACTCGTAATAAGCGCTGCTATGGCGTTGCCATGCAAGACGTCTAAAGAAGTGAGAAAATATACCTACAGACCTACACCTTCTCAGAATACAGAATATCTACGATAAAAAAAAATTAAAAATAGCAATGATGGCCTTTTCAGACTGAATGAAACTGACCTTACGGTATAGATAAAAATATCTCCAGCAGGTTACTGAATGTCGCCCACGATTCCAAAAATAAAATATTTCTCATTATCTGTATAAACAGCACAACTTGCACGGGCCTCGGCAAGACGGCTGATCCACTCGGCACTTTTCAGGGTTCCGTGACTGAGAAGGTCAGGTGCTTTTTTTATAAAATATACATTATTGATTATTTTATAAGTTTGAATCAATGTTGCTCAAATCTGGATTTTTGCAAAGTAGAATCAAGTGTATTAACATTCAAACTTTTTAGTAGGTACCTTTTTCCTAAAACTGCATTTATTGACGTACTGCTGTTGCTGTCCGAAATTAGGTGAAATCGCCTATTTCAACGGGTTTGCGCAAACAGACTAACGTTCTTCAATGAGTGCGAATGAGAACAAATTATGCTTTCCGTCATACAAAACGGTATGCTTTTGAGATAACCTATCTCCCTCATTGTAATTTAAATTGATGTGTACCTAAATCCGTCTGTCATCACAAACAGTTATATGTACCTACAGCCCGCTGAAATTGAAACAATGTGTGGCGGTATAAAAACAAATAAGTTTTAAAAATAAATTACATACATAAATAAATTTCTTTATCGCGCATAATCTTGATTGAGTTGTTTCCTTATTAAGTGTTGTGGTGGCACTTCATAATATATATGGCTACTAGCTATTGCCCGCGGCTCCGCCCGTGTCGAATTCTGATTCCGTCCATCGCTGATAGCGATGTAGAAGATGTCGTGTCTGATGTATAAGCTATATTATTGTAAAGTTTCATTAAAATCCATTCAGTAGTTTTTACGTGAAAGAGGAACAAACATCCTCAAATACATCCTCACATACTTACAAACTTTCGCGTTTTTAGTAGGATTTGTATTTGCGTATTTGATATATTTGTCAAATAATTACCACGAGTGGACAGTATATATTTGATAAATTATTGGCCTTATTGTATATTTGACAAAATAATATACCACTACCACATACCCTTACCGTGCACTTGTCATTTTGTCATCATTCATTCATGGTCATTTGGCTATCATGTGTGGTTGCATGTACGTCAAATACTTGAGTCGAAGACGTTTGGGACACAAATTCTACGGACACTGTGTCCCTAAGTGTACTTTCAAATTTATTTATTTTTTCGAAGACGTTACGGACACCAATATAAAACGATAGTTTTGTACAGTCGACATGGAAAACTTATTCAATATTGGATAGGTTGTACAAAAGAAAGTGTTAATATGTTGTTGGAGGAAGTGCCTGGAATAAGGGAAATTCGGAGGGGCCCATTGGGCTTCTGGTGGTTTTATTAAAACTAAGGACAGGTGATCCTGATGAAAGAATATAATACATTAGTTAATGTGCCTAGGCGAACTTTAGAAGTTCTTTAACAGGATTTGTGCCAGCCCAGCTTGGGATTAGCCATATTCAGTGATGCCAACTTAGGGGTTTTCCCCCTAAATTTAGGGGGAAAGAACATGTCTAGTGGATTTTCTAGGGGGTAAATTTATTTAGGGGGATTTTTAGGGGTAGATTATTCAAGGATTATCGTTGTTTTTTTTAAGTGTCCGCCATTGGTGCTTTATTATAAATTTGTTTAATCACCCAAATAATGTTGTGCCGTATCTTAGTCACGAAATAAAAAATCACCAGGGGGTAGGTATAATAAGATATCACGTGTATTTATTTCTTCTTATAACGCGCGATTTTTAGGATAGATAGATAGATAACACTTTATTTTACACCAATAGATGTACAGTAGAGACAAGTAGGTATCACGTATACAGCTAGATTCGATTTTTATCATGTTTCTTAATTATCTAGCATTCAAAAAAATATTAAAAAATACACATGATCTTGGTTAAGGGATAGGGGGAGGGGGTAGTCGTAAAATCTCACCAGGTATCACCATGGGGGAGGGAGGGTTAAAAAATTAGTAAAAAAGTTTAGGGGTAAAAACCCCTGTTTCTGCACTTGAATGACCTTCAGATGTTACAAAATTCATGCGTATTCAATTTCCGGCATTATGAGATGCAGTCCTATTGATTAGCTAGACATTTTGGGATTAAGCTCTTATGGACCGGACGCATTAAAACCATTTATGATTGTAGCGATTGGAGAGAGACATGATGTTTGTTTTTGAAACATTATAGTTTGCGCTTTTATTAATATTAATACATCTGCCATCACAGATAACTATACTATTATGTCTTTTACCATACAGCCCATTAGGTATTAACAAAGTACGATTGATTACTTGTTCCCTGGCAATATGGCCAGGGAACAATTAATCAATTGTGCAAGTACTTATGCAAGTACAGAAACAGGGGTTTTTACCCCTAAACTTTTTTACCAATTTTTTAACCCTCCCTCCCCCATGGTGATACCTGGTGAGATTTTAGACTACCCCCCTCCCCCTATCCCTTAACCAAGATCATGTGAATTTTTTAATATTATTTTGAATTCTTGATAATTAAGAAACATGATAAAAATCGAATCTAGCTGTATACATGATACCTTTTTTTTTTCTTTTTTTTTATCGTGCGCAAAATCCCCACGGATACCTCCCCCACCGTAGCCGGAGGAGGAGGTTATGTCGGACTAGAACCGACTAAAACGCACGCCGTCTGAGGGCCGTCAGTTACCGGAGGTGAGATTGTCGTAGCCATATCCCTCGCACCCCGGCCGACCCAGGACCATATCTCTCGATCTGGCCCTCTTCCGGTGAGGGGACCACAGAGTCTCCAACCCGCCCCCGGGTATGGGGAGGCACGCAATGCGTGCCACCGCCGCAGCCTGCTTCTGCTAGGGTGACAGGCGGCTCTACCCGTCACCCCCAGGCCCGCGCTCATGGGGGATGGAGGTCATTCTGCGACCTCCGACGCCCGAGTTGCCACTGCTCGTTGCGAGCCGCGTGGTTTGCGATTCTCCTTCGCTCCTCGCGCTCCCGCTCCGCCGCCTCCTTCACGAGCATTACTTGCTCGCAGAAGGAGTCGCCGGCGGCCCACGAATCTGCGCAGCGAACCATCGCTGCGAGCAAAGTGGCGAGCGTGAGAACTCTCACTCCTAGGGTCGCCACCAGCTCCCGTCTCGGCGTCTACCACGCCGGACACTCAGTGAGCGTGTGCAACGCCGAGTCCTCGCTCGCGTCGCAGTGATGGCACTCGGACGTTGGCTCTTTCTGCGCGATCCGATGCAGATACCGCCCAAAACACCCATGATTGGTGATGATCTGCGTCAGCCAGAACGAGAGGCCGCCGTGTGGCCTCTCTAGCCACTCCCCCATGATGGGTCTTACCGCCGCTACTACGGCGTGCCCTGCGCGTGGTTGCCCAAGTTGTAGCTCCCACTCCGCCACCATGTCCCTGTGGAGCCGGGATCTCACGGCCCGAATTTCTTCAGGCTCAGGATCGTGTCCCCGCTCCCGCGCCGCCTTTCGGAAGCGGTATAGCGCCGAAAGGGATCTCGCTTCCAGGATCCACGGTAGCGATCCGGCGAGGAGACTCGCCGCTTCAAAGGATATCGTGCGGTACCCCCTGATGGTCCTTGTATACATGATACCTACTTGTCTCTACTGTACATCTATTGGTGTACAATAAAGTGTTATCTATCTATCTATCCTAAAAATCGCGCATTATAAGAAGAAATAAATACACGTGATATCTTATTATACCTCCCCCGTGGTGAGATTTCGTGATTTTTTATTTCGTGACTAAGATACGTCACAACATTATTTGGATGATTAAACAAATTAATAGTAAAGCACCAATGGCGGACACTTAAAAAAAACAACGATAATCCTTGAATAATCTACCCCTAAAAATCCCCCTAAATAAATTTACCCCCTAGAAAATCCCCTAAACATGTTCCTTCCCCCTAAATTTAGGGGGAAAACCCCTAAGTTGGCATCACTGAATATGGCTAATCCCAAGCTGGGCTGGCACAAATCCTGTTAAAGAACTTCTAAAGTTCGCCTAGGCACATTAACTAAAATGTATATATTCTTTCATCAGAATCACCTGTCCTTAGTTTTAATAAAACCACCAGAAGCCCAATGGGCCCCTCCGAATTTCCCTTATTCCAGGCACTTCCTCCAACAACATATTAACACTTTCTTTTGTACAACCTATCCAATATTGAATAAGTTTTCCATGTCGACTGTACAAAACTATCGTTTTATATTTTGTGTCCGTAACGTCTTCGAAAAAATAAATAAATTTGAAAGTACACTTAGGGACACAGTGTCCGTAGAATTTGTGTCCCAAACGTCTTCGACTCAAATACTTTGCCAAATACAACAAACGCCCAATAGCGAACACAAATAGCCATGTGAAGTGTCACCATTATGTACAATCATGTACGATGTTACGGAACACTTATTGTGCAGGTACGATTCGCTCTTGGCCACTTTTTTCTCACGGCATCGCAAAAGTAATTAAAATAACGGCTCTTATTCTGAAGTAGATGCTTGAGCACTTTCACCGGATGAATGTAAACTTTTTTTTAAATAATGACGACACAATGGTTTATGATTTGAATAACATTTCCCACTGGTTACGAAATTGTTATTTTAATGTTGCCACCCGGAAAATAAGAATTTATATCAAAACTACGTAACATATTTATGATATTACTTCATAAATTGCTGTATATTGGACTTTGCTTAACTATGTAGTGAATTCCCATATAAGCAGGAAAACTCACTATTGCTCAAGATCGTCATGACTTCAGAAACTGTAATGCAGCTGAAATAAATATATCTACTGGTTTCTCCCAAAGAATTACACTCATATACCTATGTACCTACCTACTCTGTAGTATTTGCTATATACCTACATACTTACATACATATAAACCCGCCTTTATCCGTAGATGGTTAGGCAGAGGTGAATTAAAACCCACATTTCACCATGTCATTGTATTCTATCCCACGTGATAGGGGATGAGCCTATTGCCGTATTCCGGACACTATTGTTGACTCTAGCCATGCATCTGAGGCTGAGTCTAGGCTGTATATAATTATAATTCTGATGTTAAACAGCCTGCCCTGTCCCTTAGTCCCTTTATTCCATCTATCCCTACTAGCTTATCCCTACTTGTAGTCGTCTTGTACCCGCAAGGGAGATGGGGAAAAATAAAAAATAGTCTCTAAGCGCTTACAGTTGCATCGTGGGTGAGATATTTTTGCGGATTTTATCTTTATGATGCTGACTGTACGTGTGCTGTGTATGCCTGTTTTCGTACTATTTGCACAAAATCGTATCTACAAGTCCATACGATTTGCATGACCCGCGGGCGCCCACATGGGTGACTCGCATGCAACAGTGGCTCTGATACACATGAGTAATAATAAAATACAATCAGCGACAAAAGTCGTAAATAATTACTAATTACTTACCGGTCATTGTTACAAATAACAGATGACGATTCACAATACTGCAAGTTTGTATCATTCAGAACACGCATTTATCTGTTTTACTAACCTACTTTGTCTGATGATGGGCAGTTGACTGACTGTAGTATACCACACATATCTTGGACCTAAATCGTGATACAAACGAGGCCGTGACGCGCGCGGATCGCTTTATAATAATCTATGCTTGGTGAATTTGTGCTAGTCCACCCAGTAACACCCCGTGCTATCCTCAAAAGAAGCCTAAGACAGCTGACGTATAGAGTGACCCGAGCAATACTATAAATAGTAATGAAGACTGTAGCCTATATTTCTTGCAAAAACTGAAATGTCATGTTGCCGCCTACAGGGGATAAAAAGAAAAACCTATTCATAGAAGTGGGTTCTCGTCAGGGACAATTCGTGGGATGCATTTAGATACAAGTTCAATGCCATTTAATACGCCATATCCATTTATTACGGCAACCCCTGTCTGTAGGCGGTAGAGAGTCGGACTGCTAAGTCAAAGGTCGCGAATTTGATACCTACTGGCTCAATATAAATAAATATAATATGTTTGTATGAATATCTATGTACCTATTTGCATTGGTATTGGTGATTCTATGTGGATTAAGTAGGTACGTATTCAGAAAAAAATGTATCTTAGTATGTTTATTCGCAATCTAAAGCCCATTTTGCAAGCTTTTTTTTGGTTCTAAATGGCTCTTATGTATGTACTGAAGTCCTAGAATATTTATTTCTTTCGGCCATTGATTTATTTATTTACTTATTGCTTTCGGCTCTATAACCCAGACTTCGGCCATATTTTCGCACACCGAAAAGGACATCAGCTGTCGACCTTCGTTCATCTGCGTCAAGATTTAATCAGAGACCTTAATCAGAGCCATTTCCTTTAAGCAACATTTAGTAATAACAAATTACTTACCATACTTCCTTATGAGAACGTGCTGCTAAGGCCAACATCAGCCAACGAGCCAATGTCTTATGTCATCTAAGGCCAACAACCAACATAGTGTGAAATATGTATAAACAGCTCATTTCGCATGATGGAGGTGACATGACATGACACTAGAATTGCGTCATGGTAGCTTTATATTGTGTAAATGATAAACTCTTAATGATATACTTGATAGCCTTTTTCCTGATATAAGGGTGCACACGTACTTAATAAACTAAATGATAAGCTTTTTTTTATCGACTGTACACAGTGTACACGGACAATGATACACAGTTTTTTCCCAAGAAAGATTAAATTCATTTTTGCGGGAAAAGTGGCGGTTTTAATTGGAAAATAGATGTCAAAACAATTATGTTTAATTTAAGTAAAGCTCGAACTGGTATTTAATTACGAAGGTCAGAGGTAGGGGTCACATATTTAACAGGATATATATTCGAAAACTGGTTTACGATTTCTTTTTTTGTGTTCCGGGTATTTGCAGTTATTTTATAAATAACATTTAATTAGAGAATTAATTCAGTAGAGTTAATCACTTGTATCTAGAGTTTTATTTCTATCATACACAAATATACTTGAGATAAAAAACGAAACAATAATACATAAGTAGAAGGTTTTTGAATTGATAATTGGAAAATGAGGTACCTCTGTCGAAAAACGCCTACTTAAGGGAAAACGTTGAATATGAAAAGAAAGATCTATGAAAATTTATTAAGAATGAATGAAAAGAAAATGTGATTGGTCTGTTCATCAAAGTAATGAAAAGCAATCATAATATTTTGAACACAACAATTTTGGCGGAATTATACTACCTACGTGGGTAGAATTCCGCCTACCAAAGATCTTTTCAAATTACTTCAAATTAAACCAATATTAAGACTTCCTATAAATAGGAACGTAATAAGGTAAGGCAGGAGTATCTTAATCAGCAGCTCTTTTAAGTTTTATGACATACTAACTGTTGCCTGCGGCTCGACCCGCGTGGAATTCTGATCCCGTTCATCGCTGATATATAGCCTATGTGTTATTCTAATTTACGAGTATAATAAGCTATATTATTGTAAAGTTTTATAAAAATCTATTCAGCAGCTTTTACGTTAAAGAGTGACAAACATCCTCACATACATACAATCTAACATAATTACAAACTTTTGCAATTATAATATTAGTAGAATTTTCATCTTCTATACTATTATAAAATTGTAAAGTGGTCGTGTCTGTACATTGGAGATATTTAAAAAAAAAAAATTGGGTTATGTTATATTAACGATACTGAACACGAAAATATATTTATCTCATTTCCTGTCTGTTTGTCTGTTTGTCTGTATGTCTGTTTGTCTGTTTGTCTGTTTGTCCGCGATGGACGCAAAAACTACTGGACGGATTTTGATGCGGTTTTTTTTGTTAGAAAGGCCTTACTCAGACTTAAAATCTTACGTTTGTTTGATCGCAATCGGTTGAGTAGAACCGAAGATATGAGCAAAGGTCGCGTTAACCGAGATGCACGCGGGCGGAGCCGCGGGCGGAAGGCTAGTAGTAATATAAAATCAGGGAAAGGTCAGGTTAAAATCGGTTCTGCGGTTTAGGCGTTAAAGCCTAACAGGCAGACAGTTATTTTCGCATTTATAATATTAGTATGGATTTAAGCTTCTTATTTTCAAGCCCTCAGACACTTAAATATCGTACAGGAACGCACGTTTCATCCGCATCGGTCTTGGCCAGCTCTCAGCTTAATGCTGTGGGTTATAGGCTTTTGGCCGAGATTCACATACCGCACTTAAACTTTAATGTGCGCATTCATATGAAACATTTCCCTGGCTTTGCGAAGTAAGTGCCCTAAGACGTCCAGTTACTGCCTTGTTATGTAAGCATATAAGATCATATTGTATTGATAGGTAGGTAGGTATATTTATTAATAACTAGCTGACCCCGCGAACTTCGTACCACCTAACAGTCGATTCTTTTTTTAATTTTTTTCTCTCCGTAAGAACCATCCTCGTACTTTAAGGAATATTATAAAAAAGAATTAGCGAAATCGGTTCAGCCGTTCTCGAGATTTGCGCTTAGCAACACATTTAGCGATTCATTTTTATATTATAGTTATTAAATAAATTGTTGGTGACGCTTTCCTTTACCGCACCATTAAGAGCTGGAATTCCTTACCAGCTCACGTGTTTCCTTCTTCCTACAATCCTGGATCCTTTAAGCGGGGCGTGAAAAAACATCTAATGAAACCATCAGGCTGAGCGCCACCATTGTAACGTGGTACGTGTCTGTAATGGTGACCCTCTTTCCTGAGAGTTTGCCTGCAGTCAAATTGACGTATTCTATACATATAGGTACCTATTTAAAAAAATATACTTAACAGGGGACCAAAAGCCAACTCTCGTAATATAAAGATGATCAAAATTTAGTCTCCATCTTACCTCAATCTCCTAAACGTCAAAAAGATCACGATGTCAATGAAAAACTTGTAAAATTATGTTATGAGAATACCGTTTCTAACATATGGGAGGTTGAGGTCAGATCGAGAGTGAAGTTTGAACATCTTTTTATTACCAGAATGGGCTTTCAGGAGTATGATATTGATACCTCCTGCCTTACTCCCACAGACTTTCACTATGGTAGACAGAGACAGCAGCCCGCTATCAGCTACTGTCCTTAGTTTCTTACACACTCCGCGAACTTCCTCTACTCCGACAATTTTGAGTGCCGATCGGTTTCCTGTATAGATCGTATCGTAAATTCAAAATATAATAAGTGTTATGCAAAGACCGAAAATCTAAATTTGACTGCACTGAAAACCGGTTTTAGCAAAACAGCGCTAGATCTGGTTTAACAGGTTTTGTGACCCCTGAGCAAAAAGTACATTTACGTGCAATAGTTAGGATGATGTGGGATAGAAGAGATATCGCAGCGCACTAGTCAGATTTATACGAAGAACGAGCATGATAATAAAACTCAGTCCAATAAATAAATATTTTAGAATTATACAATGATGACGATAATGATGATGATATTATACAACGCCATCCAGACTTAATCGAAGCTGAGCTTGTCATATATGGGTTTTAGAATGTGGATAAATATAACAATACATTTTTACATATTACAATATTATACATAGAAACAACCATACGAACATAACATTTGCACTGACTGAAAATCGAAGCTCCGACTGCTGATCTAACGCTTACCACTCCGCCATAGAGGTCATACATATAAAGGTTCTACTGCGACAGTAAAATCAACCCATCAACCATTGATTACTAATTAATCTTATAAGGCAAACTGGTAGTAATAGTATCATAATAACTCTTTGCTACTGCAACTTACTCACGTAGGTACTTACTGTTGGGGGAGACCGCTCTTAGTGTTCCTAGCCTGCTAATAGGTACCTTAAGCGATTAGTCAGTAGTGTGCTAGTAGCACTAAAAGCGGGCTTCCCCAACGAAAAATACAGCGGTAAAATAACAATCAATGCTAATCTCCGACATACGTAATGCCTTTATCGATATGAAAAATGTACTGAAAGTATACTTACTTAAAAAAAAGGGTTTTCCCGCTTAACAAATGTCATGAAATTCAAATCTACTGCTGTCATCCGGGAAAGAACTGTAGAACTTCCTACAACAATATTTTTTATTTAAAACGAAATGCATAACAATGATAGGTCATAGGCAGAATAGGAAATTACGCTCATATGTAGTCAAAACATGCCAGTTCGATTATATCAATAAATACTTACTCAGATGTCATCATTATTCATACTGATTATCCAGTTAAGTTCGTCAACAGCTTGTACTTTGGAGTCCGGGGTCCGGTTTTTGTTTTTGATTAGTATGTTGGTTCTTCTCAGGTCTTTTCATTTTATCCTCTGACCTCCGCACCTAGGAGAGCTAGCGCCAAAGCCTAGTTATTAGCAGGTGCATTCGACTAACAAGTGAAGTTGAATTTGGCTCCAATGATGTTGGTAGGGTAGGTACAGTACAGTGGAGAGCTCGAGAGGAGTCTTTATAACCCACTACCTGCTGACTCTCCTTTGCAGATATGGTAGAGAGTGTTTGACAAACTAGATCGAGGTAACAACTATTTCCACCGCCTCACCTTAAGAGAATTTTCACTCTTCAGTGCAGTAGGTAGTTCCTTGAATACTCAAATATCTACTATATAAAAATAAGTCGGGTTTTCCTTCCTGACGCTATAACTCCAGAACGGCTGAACCGATTTGGCTCATTTTAGTCTTGAAATATTCGTGAGTGTCCAGGGAAGGTTTATAGGTGCAGCGGGAACGGGAAAAATATGGCGGTACGAAGTTCGCCGGGACAGCTAGTCTGTTATAAAGTTACGTTGAAATAAAACTACTTTTTAACGGATTCTATCACGATGGTCGCGAGGTCCATAGTTGCTGAAAAATAGCCGAAATTTCGGGCTAAAATTAAATAATATCGCGTTATAAAGTACTTTACAACGTAACTACCGGTTCGAGAACGTTTTAAGGAAAGATAACCGAAAAGTAATTATGAAAACCATTATCAAAAACGAAGAAGCGAAAAGTGAATTATTTCAATGATTCGCGTAAAATTCAGACAGTATCATAAATATACGTATACAAATACATAAGTAAATTTGTACCAGCGCGTTAAAACAATATTTATAATTGTTTTTTTTTTATAGGTACATAACATAATACAGTCCACATGTTTCCACTTACTACGATCCTTCCGCCTTTTAATATTAGTAGGTATAGATAGATTAATTTATTATTCTTCCAAGTATTCCTTAACACTATATATTCCACGTAACGTTTCCACTAGTAAACAATAACAGCGCAATCGATACGGCCATATTATGTAACTTAACACGTGTTACGACATAATCCGCGCCGCACACGCTCCTCTATCATCGGAACTGACAGATTATCCGGTCTGATGCAACGTTTTCATTTCCACATTAATGTTAAATTGATAAATTTTGTCTGTAGCTTACTAACTGATAATATGGATGTTTGAAATGTAAAAGGGAACAAGCGACATCGAATTTTTTAAAGAAAAACGGTCCCAAACGACATCCTAAATGAAACAATTTACAGGACAGTCCATTCACTGTAGTCTACCATTGTGACTTCCTCCTCCCTTTGCTTTTAAACCGTCGATCATCATATATTAGCAAGACTATGTAAAGTTGAGGAGGAAAAGTCGGAAACCGGACCCCGGACTCTGAGGGGTGAACTTAAATTGTAAATTTCGGATGCGACCGGGTTAAGCCGTATCCGAAGTTTACACCTCAGAATCCAGGGTTATCTTAAGTTCCGATTTTGTGAAATTATAAAAAAATAAAAGTATTTATAAAACAGTATATCTTTGCTAGTTTATGTTCATCTGCAAATGTACAAAAACTTTATAATTAATACATTGACCTTCATAATATCTTTTAAATATTATGTTTATTCGCCATTGTAAAGAAGTTAAGTATTGTTTATTTTCAAAATAAAGTAGAAAATCTTGTATAGAACTAGACGATAACTTAGTCGCTAAGCAACTCGTAATCAACATCCTTATCCATTACATAAGAATGACATACACATATTTAAAATAATAATAAATTGCGTAATAACAATAAACTGAACAAAAATGTAATTACGCAAGACAATTGTCAAAAAATAAAAGAAACAGAATTAATTAATTTCTTCATTCATACATCATAATGTTAAGGTTTTTAAGTAAAAAAATTAAATAGAAGTTTACGTGTTCCTCACATTAAAATAAAAGGACTTAACACAAATTGCAACATAATTACAAAATTAAATATTGTCTACGCTTGTATGACACATTTAAAAAAATATTGACTAATAACAATGACAAAGGAATGAATGATTCCTTTCGTGAATAAAATAATGTGCATATTCTAGGGTTTTTAATTTGTTCATTCAAATAATGTGGTTAGGTAATGTATAATGTGTTATTGTGTGGTATAAAATTTAGGTATTGATTTTATTTAGGAGGTGTCGGGAAAAAGTGATCGGCTCGCTTCTGTTTTGTAGAGCTCTCTATTTTAGGAACATAATTATATCAAACTGACTGTTCAGTACCTTTATAGAGAAGTTAAAATCGTCTGTGTTTAAACATTGTTACAACCTTAACCTCTATTTCAACTAGGTATTCTATAATATCAACCTGCTATTTGAATTGAGATAGACGCAACGCTTTAGAATCGAATGCAGCAGCTACTTAGCTTGATCAAAAACTGGGTGTACCTAATCTACTGCTTATTTAATTTAGAAATGGTTAAAGTAAAATTAAAATCACGAGTAGGTTTTTTGACTTAATATTTAAATTGATTTTATTTGTTCTTCTTCTTCCTCTTAGCGTTAATTCCCAGTCGCATCCGAAGCTTCCAGCTCGGAGTCTGGGGTCCGCTTTTACCAGTCTTAACCACGGATTTGGCTAGACCTCGATATTTTCCGTGAAGCGATTGTCATCTGACCTCCACAACCCAATGTTAACATTAGGCGATATCGAAGCTTTGAAGTTAGACCGTTGTTTTTGGATTTTTGAGGGCTCCAACTACCCGTAACGACTGCCATAGATGTTCTCATGGCAACCGGGACCGACGGCTTAACGTGCTCTTCGAGGCACGACCAGACCAATGCAAATACTCATATTTAATTCACACAAATATTTGCACTGAGCGGGGATCGAACCCGCGCCTCCTGCGTAGCGGCCGCGTTCACTACCGCTACGCCACGGAGGCTGATTTCATTTGTTATCCTGAAAGAATTCACTCTACCTTTGCTATTCACGTGATTAATTGAATTAGATTATAAGAATTATATAATTTTTCTTTGTTCAGCGCTCTATACGTTCTACTAAGTACTTACCTACTAAGCAAACATAAATTTATGGACGTAAATAAGTTTATACCATTTAAACTTACATTAATTTATAGGTAAGTATCTACTTACCTGCTACAGGGCCACCGAGGCCATACTGTATTAGAATTAGCTTGGCTTTATAAATATTTAAACACGAACACGTAATAAATAATATAAAACATAATTATTACAATGACAGCCTCCGTGGCGTAGCGGTAGTGAACGCGGCCGCTACGCAGGAGGCGCAGGTTCGATCCCCGCTCAGTATTTGTGTGAATGAAATATGAGTATTTGCATTGGTCTGGTCGTGCCTCGGAGAGCACGTTAAGCCGTCGGTCCCGGTTGCCATGAGAACATCTATGGCAGTCGTTACGGGTAGTTGGAGCCCTCAAAAATCCAAAAACAACGGTCTAACTGCAAAACTTCGATATCGCCTAATGTTAACATTGGGTTGTGGAGGTCAGATGACAATCGCTTCACGGAAAATATCGAGGTCTAGTCAAATCCGTGGTTAAGACTGTTAAAAGCGGACCCCAGACTCCGAGCTGAAAGCTTCGGATGCGACTGGGAATTAACGCTAAGAGGAAGAAGAAGATAATTATTACAATAGTCAACATAGCGATTTGAACGACACTGGGAATTTTCATGAACGTAAAATACCTAATTACGTCATTTATTACGCGTTACGCTGATCACTAATACATAATAGTAAAATATTGTACTCGAAATAATAGTTCCTTTCCTAGAGTGTAGGTATACAATATGGATACGACATATAGGCAATAATTGAAACCATATACTTGGTACCCACTAAGCTTCAAGCAGGAAAAGTTTGAACAAAATTGGTCCAGTATTAAGGGCAGAAACTAGAGTTTTAATTTTATAGAATTTGAACAACTTTGAGCACTCTGTAGAATCGCATGTTGCCGCTTAGCTGTTCAAGTAAGTTACCTACTATGCCTATTGTTGTGTGTGTGTGTGTGAAGTTGTTATGTGTGTGTGTGAAGGTGTGTGCGTATTTATTAATGACTTATGACACAGTCAATGACTTTAAAGCAATGGATGAAACTATTTAATGACTTATACAAGTGGTTGCATTTTCTACATTTATTTTAATAATTATTTTGTTAGAAAATTTCGGATTTTATAAATCAGGGAATTTAAGTTTAAATTTAATTTGGTTCTAATCCTACGGACCAGGATGCTTCGCGGTTTCAGTATTTGCACATATGTCGTATCCATATTGTATAATATATATTGCTTATGTATTGTAATAACATTTGTAATATTCTTTGGGCAACACTTTATAATACGTGCAAAACTTTGCATAGAATATTACAAAAACTCGTTTACTTTAAGTTTGGACCTGGCGTCAATAACGTTACATAGACGTCAGGTCCAAACCTTGAAGATTTCACCCTTATAACTTCTCAAAAAGTCCTCGACTCGACACTATATAAGTTAGATAGATAACACACTTAAACATTAGTGCTGAGTCGTGAGTGTCGCGACAACCCGGGCGCGGGCGTCGCGGTCGGCGTCGCGTCCCTAGGATATCTAGAAGAGTCGCAACTAGGGTTGCCAACCATACTGTTTAAAACAGTATTATACTGTTTTACACCCAATTATACTGTTTACTGTTCAACTAAAAAACAGTATCCAAAATACTGTTTTCAGCATCAAAATGCATAACACTACAAAAATGTGCAGCAATTGATACAATTTTAATTAATTGGGCACCAATTTGCAATTATTTTATAAGTTTAGGTGTTGATTGTCCGATGATAATCCAAAATTTATTACCTAATGATAAATCATAATATAGAAAATAATACAGTTCACAGCTATCTTCTATTCGCCAGCCATCCTGCTTATAGCCTATAGCCAGAATCGGATGACAGGATCAATAAAGTCAGGATTGGATAACAGGATCTAGGGAAATCCTCAAAATGATGGCAAAACACTGTTTCTGCTGTTTTAACATAATTTAATGTCAGTATTTGCATTTAAAAATTATCTGCTCGTGATTTTAAGCTGCTGATGATAGGAACCTAAGCAAAGGATGGACGATGGATCGATTATAACTCAGTAAAAAGAGAAAAATAAATTAGAAGCCTCTCGGGCTAGGCACCGCAGTTATTTTTCGCTTTTTAGTGCCTCTTTTTCGTTTCTTGAAGTCGGTTAAACTTTTTTGTTAAAATTAATTTATGTAATTGTAAAATACTGTTCTATTTTCTAGAATACTGTTCAAGTTTCTTCTCAGACCTAAATATACTTTTTTTCTCGAAAAAAGAGTTGGCAACCCTAGTCGCAACTGTCGCGAGACGATTCGCGAAGGTGACCTACCTTCATATCACGTAATGAGAGTCTATCCTAAAATCTATCCTATATTACACACTTCACGAGCTTTCTCTACTGTCATTAAGTATTTGTCTTTCATGCAAGCCCGCTGCGCTGGTTTTGAGTATTACTGACCTGTCCTTTTTTCAAAATTTTATTGAGTAGGTACTGTGAAATAATTAAGTTTCATCAATTAATCAATGTTTGTAATGGTGACCCTCTTTTTAGAGACTTTGCCTTCAGCTTACCATCAGGCGAGGCGAAATCCATTTGACGTGTCCTATATAGAAAAAAAAAACTAAGATAGTCTCAACTTACTTATTTATATAGGTAAGTATTAAACGAATTTCATTGACTGATAGAGCTAAGGTGCTTGGAAAAAGAAACGTAGGTTTGTATATTTAGACAACAAGAAATTATTTATCTAAGGTATTGCACAATATTATTGACAATAGTTAAGGTTTGTGAAAACCTTTATTTTCAATAATATTGTGCAATTTTATGTTATTACACAACACTTTTTAATATGTATAAACCTTTTAATACTACCCTTACACATTGAATTGTACTTGTTGAGCAATCATAAATATTGTGACATGGATTGTAAACCTTATTTAGTTAGGTATAAAGGTGCCTAAAAAATGCCCAGGAAAATAAAGAGAGTCTATCATCAATACACAATCTTGTCCCGGTTTCATCCTAAGTTTATAAAACTCGGAGTCAGCTTGAATTACGATGAAAAAATACTTTGTGAAATGTGGATGCTGTTTAGGATTTGACCTCTCTAGACTCTACATAAGTCACTGCTTTCTCTCTCCGATGTTTACAAAGCTAACAGCTTACTATTTCCTCATAATAATTAAAAAAAAAACAAAGAAAACTAAAGTACTGTAGTATTTTAGGTCATATGAAGTCATACAATAAGGATATGAGCATATGACCAAGTAATTCGTGTAAAGTCCGCGGTCAACGTCAAGGAAACCGTAGGTAATGCAAGTTCCATGAAATGATCGCTCATTCGTCTTGCTTCTGAATTATTTACAGTCAATTTCCTCACATTTAATATTATTTGTGATAATGTTTAGGTAACTGTTGGATTACGTATAAAAATATCGAAGTTCAAAATCCCGGAATTGAAATTCCGAAAATTAGATTTTTTTTTATATCTGCGGTTTATGTTGTTTTTGATTTTGAACTTTGGTCTTTCGTCTATCGGTATTAAGAACTTCAGGATATTATTATGTAACCTACAGTGTAGATTATCATGGATTTTTATCTATTTCTTCGTCCAAGTTTCAACTCCGTTTGTACGTTTCTATATAAATACCCCAAAAAAAAATCCATTTGCATCCAAAGTTGCACTTAGCAGCCCGTGGGCATCGTCATTGTGATCACATTATCAGTATGAAAATGCTAGGATCAAAACAATTTTGATCCCGCCGCACCTTATAGGTACGTACCGTATCATTTCTGTACAATTCACGCCTTAAATATAATAGTACATTATGGTACAAGTGAGTAAAGTTGGTGATTACCGCCGAGGCGCCATTGAGACCCGAGCCGGCAGGCGAGGGTCTTAAGAGAGCCGAGGACGGTAATCATCATACTCACGCGTGGCATACGACGTTTTTCAATACACTTGTGAGGAAAATAATACTAAAAAGTAATTTTATATAGTAGAAAAAAAGTTTATTTACAACGCAAACTTTCATACTTCTTCACTATTTCGTAGAATGGACCGTGTATGGTGAATGACCTCGGTATTTTATTTTTCGTCATAGGTATCTTCACTAAAAGCATCTGACCATGGTTCTCTATATCTTTCACAGTTATATTTGTTAATTCTTGTATCCTACATGCACCAGTTACACCAAATATTAAAGCGACCTGAAAAAGATTAACAATAATTTAAGTTCAACACACAACTCGGCAGAAGTCACGTAGTTAAAATAAACCAAAAAAGTGAATAGTACATTAATTTAACTAACCTTAGTAGCCAGATAATGGTTATCTGGAGCATCTTTTTTGAATTTTTCAATATCGTTAGATGATAAAACCTTTGATTTTTGCTTCTAAATCCATCGGATAGTCTCTTTAGATAAGCTTTCAAATTAGAGTACGTTTTTAAGTCCACTCCATTCTTTGTTCGGACGGTGTTTATACTTAGAAGATAATTCTTTAAAGTATGCCATGAACACATTTTCTGAAAAAGACTACGTATTCTTGTTGTTTTGCCATTGTATAAAATTTTTGTACGTAGATATTTTTCCTTGGAGTTTTCAGGTAGTAAACTTTCCATAACGTTAAGGGCTTCACATTTTATATCGGGCGGTGTACAAAATAAATCATTTTCTTCACAACTAGTACATACTTGTAGACATTTTATAATAAATAACTATAATTTTGACACTTAAAATGAGTTGTGTAGGTAATTTTTTTCCTATCGGCGGGAAACATTAATAAGTTTTCGAATGCGCGCGCATCTAACCACAGATTAATCTAACAATGTATCGGCCATAGACTAAAAGAATGAAGTTTCTTTTTTTTTGATAGGGTTTTGGACTCAACATGGGGAATTTAAAGTTTTTTGTAGACAAAATAAAATAAAAAAGTGAAAGTTTTATTTAATAAACATGTATAAGTTGAAATTATCTATTTAAATATGAAGTTGCATGATGGATATCAATTTATTTGTAGGTTACTATTGAACACGATCTTTTTGGTTACCCAACTTTTTTTAAGAAACTCAACCAATAAAAAAAAAAGAATCTATAACTCACTTTTGTGAATAATAGTAATGAAAAATTCACAGTTTCATAATAGGTGTACTTACGTGCTTAATTGCGGTGAAGTAAAACGCCAGTTACGAGCAAGTGTATTGAAAATACATATTATATTCCTGTCATAGTTCCGTCCAGCCGGCCCAGTATACTTAGAACTTTACACGTGTATTATTGGATAAGCAGCACAAGTGTTAATATGAACACAAACATGCTCAGCTCCTTAATAACATGCGAGTTAACCCCGGAAATGACGAGCCGACACTAATACCTTGAGTTAACCCGACCCGACCCTTCCTTAAATCATCATCCATGTTTCATTAATCGGGAATGTGTAGGACCTGACTAACTGGACGGACAAAGGATCGTTCAAATAGTTCGCCGTTGAATCATCAGCTAACTGGAAGTGTGTGCACATGACGAATTGATGACATATCAACATTAAAGTCCATTGCTAATTTCGGAGAACTTTTGAAAATGGTCTGTGAGATGGGCGGTCATTGGATATCATTTAAATATGGATTTTCGTGATAAGACCATTTTAATATAATTCGAAGAACAAGTGTGTCGCAGCTATATCAAGTTTCTGTTTAAGAAAAGGGATTGCCTTAGCAATATGGTTTTAATTTGGTTGAATTTGTTTTATAATGTTCTGCGTCATATCATACTTATTATATCACTCAAACAAATAATATTCTCATTTACATGATACCTACTGTAGTAAGTTTATACGAATATCACTTAGTTAAACTCTACATAAATGTTTGTTTTGTAATTAAATGTAATCTAAATTCATAAATAGTTCATAAATACCTGCCTACATCTTTCTATTTATTATTATGGTCATAGTTTCTTAGATAGATACATTTTTAGACTTTGAAAAGCTGTTATACCTTATGCTTATACCTTATGCTTATACCTTATGCTTATACTCGTAAGTATCATAAATAGTCACAACAGTACGCTAACAGTGACAATAACAAATAATGCAAGCAAACTGATATCTACAGATCGATTGTGATAAGTGGTGACAGCCACCAATCACTGGCGTTGACCTCTATGTAGGTTGCGTTGCGGCTGTTGCGAGTTCAAATCCTATATACCTATATACCTATTTCAATATTGAGGTAGGCACCTACATCTCCGCATAAGGAAAATGTAACACTTAGTAAGTTGTTGAATTTAAATGTAATTAATTTATAATATCGAATTTTACAAGAATTTACTATACGTATCATTTAAGTCAATTGAAATTACATAATAATATTATATATCCCTTACATAGGTACCAAAAATCACATAGAGATCCGATTCTCAGCACTCCATGGATTCACCGTGCGGTCGCCGGGTCGGTGTCCATAGCGTAATACAGAGAGGAACACCGTGACGGTGACTGGGACTTGCGACCCAGATGTAGGTTTAGGGTGGCCACCTTGTGATGCATCAGCGCTCACCTCCACCGTCAGTAGTGTTCCCCCCCTACCTATCCAAATTTGATAAGATCCTATCAATGCCGCTTTTGATATTCGATTTAGTAAAGAGCTTACTGAAGCTCTTGGCAATCCGAGGTCTTTAAGTAAGTTGTACAGGGATTTAGCTGGAATTCCCCTTGCTCCTACTTCTACGGCGTAGAGTCGTTAGTCGAGTCAAAGTATTTGTTTGTCTTTATAGCGTGGTCTTTAGGTATATGTATTAGTTTCTCACGGTACTGTGAGTTCTACAAGCACTGCACGCCTTTGCGATCGTGAAAAAGGAATATGTCGGGTCTGGATGATGAGGCACAACACAATGTCATTTCTTTGGTTTGTAGTTAATCCTTTTTTCGCTCTAGCTACCGTCAAACTTACAGCCTTACTTACTTACCTACTTAATTTATAAAAAAATCGCAATTTTTTCTACTGACCGCAAAAGTTAAGCTACCTACGTGTTATATTGCAATTTACCAATTTATTTAGTTAATAAAAAGACATTATTGTCGTATGGAACCCCGAGGCCCGAGGGCGTAATCCGATTCGAAAGTTAACATTAAATTTTACGTAAAATAAAAACGCACAAGCAAATCTCGCGAATTCTTTATAAATAAAACTGAAATTAGAATCTGACACCATTTCCGAAACTGTTCGCGCTAGATTCTTATAGCAACACTGGCAACACTATTGAAAGTAGGTTACATCATACCATAAATATGTGACCCATCTGTAAATAAAGGTGCAAGCAACATCGAGGTCGAAAAAAATAAATAAACAGATATATAATTCGCACGTTTTCACGCAGCCCCGTTTGCGCGCGTTGGCGTGGCCGTTGCTTAGTAACCACGTGAGACGATTACAGCCCCGGCCGAGAACCGACGTCATCAAAACGTCATGATGTTAGAATGAACCATTCAATTTAAACGTTGAGATCTACTTGACCATTCGGATAAGTTTTCATTCGTTCTTGCACAACGAGGAAAATAAATTGCGCAATAATACCTACCTAGTTAAAAAAGATTTAATTATGTAAAATGTATGTAGGTACAGTTTATTTTTAGTTAATAAGATACATCTGGTGATATTTGAACTAAAAACCCCGGGACAAAGAGTCTTTGAATATTTTTTGCAAATTTTATCTATGATGATTCAGAATGCCTGATGATGAAGCAAGGAGTGATATAGTTATGTAAAATAAACCTTAGCTTCGTCATTCTTCGTAGGTAAAATACCCTGCTTGTTTTTAGCAACCTCAGTATTAGTTGTGCCAGACTTAGTGAGAAGGTAAGAAGCGTACCTGCGTACCTAGTCTATTTTACATAAGGCATTAATATAAGTAGATTAGATAACTGCGTACTGCCTATAAATATTTTAAGCGTAACTCTTGTAAATACCACGTCCTTGCGTAAAATTGTGTTACGCACCTTTTATAGAAGACCCCTTATACCTTTTTTTTTTTTTTTTTTTTTTATCGTGCGCAAAATCCCCACGGATACCTCCCCCACCGTAGCCGGAGGAGGAGGTTATGTCGGACTCGAACCGACTAAAACGCACGCCGTCTGTGGGCCGTCAGTTGCCGGAGGTGAGATTGTCGTAGCCATATCCCTCGCACCCCGGCCGACCCAGGACCATATCTCTCGATCTGGCCCTCTTCCGGTGAGGGGACCACAGAGTCCCCAACCCGCCCCCGGGTATGGGGAGGCACGCAATGCGTGCCGCCGCCGCGGCCTGCTTCTGCTAGGGTGACAGGCGGCTCTACCCGTCACCCCCAGGCCCGCGCTCATGGGGGACGGAGGTCATTCTGCGACCTCCGACGCCCGAGTTGCCGCTGCTCGTTGCGGGCCGCGCGGTTTGCGATTCTCCTTCGCTCCTCGCGCTCCCGCTCCGCCGCCTCCTTCACGAAGACCCCTTATACCTAATATGTATTTTAAGGCGGTAGGTAACCTACCTAGCAATTCTCCACAAACCGCGTCGTAATAGGTAACAATGTAACAATGTTAAAATTAGCATCAATTTACGTAATACGTAGTAGACCGATAACCTTGAGAATTTATTATTTATAACTGCGGTCTCCTTTGCGTTAACAATTAATTTTGATAAGCCATTTTACGTTTAAAATTACCTCAATCTAAGGGAAAACGAAATTTAGAGGAACGTTATTAATTTAATTCTTGAAATGCGTGGGATTATCGGGCTTTTTATCCCACCACACACGTAGGCACCTCAGAGAGCACACTAAGCCGTCAGTCTCATTTGCCATACCAACATCTATGACAGTCGTTACCGGTAGTTAGACCCATAAAGAAGTTAAAATATCGCCAATGGGTTGTGGTGGCTAGAATGATGGCAGCTTTTCCAGTTCCGGATCCCGGACTTTGAGGTGAAGGCCATGGATAAGGCGGTCCCTGAACTCTGCGGTGAAGGTCTGGGATGCTACCGAGACTAGGTAACACATGGGTGATGGTGATGATGATGATGATGTACAAGTTCTCTACCAAGATCTTCGGAATCCAAGCCAACTTTACTTGCAAACTGGTACACCTGCTGATTGACAATCGAAGCTCCGGGATGAGAGGTCAGACAGCAGTCGTTCTCGTTAAAGGAAAAATCAAGGAAAGGAGTAGTAGGAAAGCAGACCCAAGGTACAGGCTTTACATGCAACCAGGATTGATATTCGAATGACGAAGAAGTTGAGTTCATGCAAAAATTGACAAGTGCGATTCTGAGTCACGCACCAACTACCTATTAGCGATTATAAAGTAGGTACTACTAGTGAGTGATCTAAAAGTACTACCACGTAGTACTATTATTTATTTGTGGTTAGTAGTAGTCTAATAAAGCACAAAGCACTGCACCTAAAACAATCCATATCAATACTAATATTTTGGTACTAATTTACTAATATACTAATATTTATTTACTAATAATATGTCAAAATAACTATCTGTCTGTCGGCCCATCCGTCAGTTAAGCTTTCACGTCTAAACCACTGAACCGATTAAGAGTTAATTAGAGTAGTGTGAAATAATCATTAAAAAAAAAACAAAAACATCATAGGGGGAAACATACCTAATCTTGGCACTCCTCCAATTATTGGCACAGCTACGTTTTTTTGTAAAAAAAACAAGAACTCACAATCGCCAACTTTATCCGCAATGAGTAAAGACTTTTCTATAGTTATTCCTTTTCAAATGGCGATGGTCTGATGTATGCCAAATAGTTTGGTTTACCTATGCCAAAATATGGGTAAATATATAAAATTGGATATGTATAACTGTAATTTTTTAATAATTACAAGTAGGTACCTAATTAAATATTGGTTTACGTTCAAAATAACGTAAAACAATATTCCTACTATTACTTTTTACTTCTATCTTCTCTTATAAAGACGCATAATTTCCGTAGATGATAATTATTTTACAAATTTCGTTTAAGGTGCCAATAATTGGGTGTTTTACCCTACCTATTTATTTTATTTTATTTTATTTAATACACAAAAGTATTTTTGTGTGTCTCGATTTAATACCCGATATCCCGATTAGTTTTACCATCTGTCCCGATTTTGGTCCAACCTGGCAAAACTACTGCCTACCCCCTTCGCGAATACGCAAGTGTGAATATACAATAGATCTATTTCTATTGGTACCCGACACAAAAGGACGTTCAATTTTGGTAAAGGACAAACTTTGGTTACACGTCAGTGACTCCAAGTTTCACACAGACCGCGAGAACTTATTGGATATCGGATGACGATCAATATTATGTTATCTGTGATATTGGCTTAAGTGTACCGACATCAGTGTGTATCTACAGAATATTTTTAACCTCGCATATAAATTGTGTTTACCGCTGAAAATGATGTAATAGTTTGCGGTTTTTACCTGATAAATGACAGAAATAAGTCTGTCACTTTTATCTAGGTAGAGTCAGCATCATATCATATTTCACCCTTTCTGTTGACTGATTATTCTTATATTTAGCACACACCTTTAGCTCGGACGATAATACATCATTAGTATTATTAAGATCATTTTGAGCAGTTTGCTAGTCAAGATCAATCTGATGCTGACTGTACCTTATAGGTACAGTCGCAGGCATCAGGTTATATCAGCCAGTTGGACGCCTAGGCCGTTTACTAAACAAAATATCAAATAGCAAAAAAAAACAACTAGCCAAGTCGTTGATCGAAAAGATCAGATGGTTAACTGAACATAAATGGAACTGACTGTTTGGGAGTTCCTGACTGTCCTTGGTCATTTCTTTATCTTACGACTAGTGAGTACTGCGAGTAGTGACACTAGACCATAGACGAAGTGACCCTATTGATTCCATTCATTCCACTATTCATTCAATCATTCATCACTATCACTCACTTACATCTCCATGCCTCAGTAGTTATACTGTGAGCTCTATCTAACCAAATTCCTATTCATTCAACTCCTTTATGTATTATGTATATCTACTATCAGCCTATATTTGATTGGATGTCGGTGCCTCAGACTAAAATAATTTTTAGTCTAAGGTCGGTGCTTAACGAACGACCTAGGCCCTCAGACTAAAAGAAGCCACCACCTATAGACCACCTGAGTCCACAGGTTGCCTAAATTGTTTCTAGTTGATTTCTAGGCGTTCAATTAATGGCAAATAATTTAACCAGCTGGCTGTGTCATAATAATTTAACTAAATGTGAATTGTTTACATCATAGGTAGGCATTTATTATTATAGGAATTAGTACATAAACCGAATCATCAAAAATGTCATAACTTTGGTCAATTTTATAATATTTCATTAATTTGACCAGAAAAAATGTCATAACTTTGGTCAATTTAATGAAATATCATTAAATTGACCAAAGTTATGACATTTTTCTTTGGTTTTTAAACTTTATCCTACCTACCTAGGTAGCACCGAAATATAATAAATTGTTTATTGATATTTATGAGTATGTCGTACAAATACGTGAAAATTGTTAATTTCATTAAGAGTTTGAAGGTAAATGTGTAATGTAATGAAATAATATTACCTGCCTGGTCTTGTGAAAAATATTGAAACAAATGTTGGCTATTGCATTGCCAAACGTAAATGAATGGTTGTAGTCTTTCCTTTTCTTTAAGCTGAGTATACGCTTGTAAAGAGTAAGATAGATATACTGCTACCGCTCCGACTTCAAAACGCATGGCGTATTCTAGCGTACTACGCAAGCTGACGGTGTGTCGACATTGGACGTTGGATCACGTAGTATATTACTTACTCTGTGGTTGGATCGGTTGCCGGTCCGAGTCCGAGGCTTCGCTCGGCGTCAGTCTCGCAATGGCGTTAGTGAGCATAGGACGTGTGTTCGTTTAGTTTCACAACATCCCGAGCGGACACCGGCCCAAAATATTGGCCGTCTATTAGTGCATGAATTACTTGAAGATACTTCCTGTAATTCCTCACATTATAAACGACGACTTGTTCGTGATCACGGACAGTCAAATTTTGGTACGATATCCACTCAGGGCGAATCATTTCAAGGTTCGTACTTTATTCGTAATTTCCCCTTACTAAATAACGTTACTAAATCGTGTCGATTGTCTCGTTTTGTTTCAAATTTTGTAACATCGGTGCAGTGAATTCACAAGTGTCTCTAGAAACGTGAAATTCTAATCGGTGGTTTTCGATTTGTTGCAGATCATGTTCATCTCATCGTAGTTCCTTCATCATAAATAAGTGTTTGTGCGTGTGTTTGTGAACATAAAGTGTAAACGTGACAGTGTTAAGTGTTAGTGATGGAACCAGGATCGCCATCATTGCTGTGGCCGCTGCGCCTGAGCAAGCCGGCCGTGACGGTGCCCGTTCCGGACACTGGGGATAGCAGCAAAACCGAGGAGCGAGCACAGTCTCCTGTGCTCACCGACCGGTTGGTGGCGGCTCCCTCGCCATCCAGTCCTCCGGCCCCCAGTAGTCCGCCGCCACCTCAGCACCAGTTCCAAGCGGCACTAGTCGCTGAAAAATACCTTCTATTGGAACAAGTAGAGGGCTCATCCCTATGTCGGTGTGTGGACGTGCGAACACAAGAGGAGTATGTCTGCAAGGTAAGTGTTCATATTATTCCCCTGTCTGTAATAGAGTCGTTATATCTAATTTGATGTTATCTCAAGTTACCAATTAGATTCTGACGTAAGTGCAATGACTCCCGGAACTGCGACGAGTTTGTACCTATACCTAACTATACTATAGGTACTAACTATCTTGCACTAACATGCTATATAAAAGATCAAACAAGTTTGCCTCTACATCTGCTGGTATAATGGCTATACTCTACTTCTCTACATATATAAATACCTTAGTGACTTTGCAACTATCTGTTTCGTACCGAGTCTTGCGTAGGACAACTTTATCAGATGAGACTATCGCAAAAGTTATGCAAATGTATCGAACTCGATTGCTATTCCGTTTGTACCTATTTATTTAATCAGTAACATTAGAATTAAACCTACACTACATACATAACTTCTTTCATACATTGATAGAATAAGAACGACTAAATTTATACCTGAAAATGTTGCCAAACTATCCTTACTCATTCAATTGATTCATCATGACACCTACTTTAACTTTTTTAAATCAAAATAGAAGTAGGGAGAACAATCTATTTAGTCTGGCGACACGGCTAGGATGCGTAACCGTAACGTAGGTAGTAGGCAGTAGGCACATCATGTTGTAATTGTGCCGGGTTACAACAGCAGTTGCGTCGCTTTGTTTGATTGATATAGTGCGTAATCTCTTAATTTAGTTCGAACTGATAGCCCATCAAACTTATTCACTAATTATCTGACTAGAAATAATACGATTAGTTCTAAGTATTGAACCATAACGACCCTGTTAACCTAACTAAGGTTACGACATCTCTAATCGAATCATAACTCAATCACAAATACTTCAAAGATACCTACCACAATAATTGCGGCACATTAAATTACGCGCAAAGGGCAAAACATCTAGCAAACTAAAGGGTTCTGACTATCCCACGGGATCGGACCCCATGTAGAGATAAACGAAATACTCAATAATATACCCACATGTCGTCTCCCTACAATCCAATTATTCAGAGTTACCCAAAAATTACTTGTCTGACTATAAATTTCAATAACATTATTTGCGCACGTTATCTCAACGAAAAATATATGTTTTGTCCAGTGATCATCACTTTCTTTAGACAATACAACTGCTGTGTTGTTGCTCAAAGAAAATAAGTAGCCAGATATTAATGATTTAATAACTAATATGTACTTAGTATTTTCACGAGTCTCGCGTGCATTGTTCATAGCATCTTGTACAGAACCGATGTCATACTTTTATATGTCATGGCCCCGCGCTGCTCGATCGCACTTGTAGGCCACAGCCATCACCGTTTTTACAATGTCATGTGTCGACTTTCGCAATCGATAACCTAACAATAACGGCAATTATAACGTTAACAATCCCTAATGGATGAGCTAGTTGCATTATCGTTACACGCGTTGTGTAAAAAAAACTAGATATCAGTATAGATAATCGTTTCTAAAATACTAGGTTATTTACAATCATCAAACAAAATATCCTTATTGGTTTCTGTGAATCACATGCACAAGGCCTCAAACTAGTTTTAAAACACGTTTTTAAAATGTTTCGGTTATTGGTTTTTAATTTCAGGCAATACAGGATACATAGGTTAGTAACAAAGGCCCATATGGGTATTGTCAAGGCACAGAATAGGCACTTCCCTCGTGAGAACTTGGCAAGGTTAAAGTGTGGCAACGTTATCGTTGCTAAACGCCGAGCGTATTTACAACACCAACTATTGCCGACACGACTGCCACGTTTATGTTTCACATTCATCATGTGTGATACCGACTAACAGTATTTATATGGGAAACCATAAAATTTGATCCATATAAACTTAGATTTTACTTGTCACGTCACATGTGATCGCATCAGGTCGAGCCGAAAATAGGCTTGACCTTCTCATTGACATTGTGAAATAGACGATTTGATAACGAGCCGATCACCGAATGTCATCGCGAGGCCCCCACCATCATCGCTCCGCCACTAAATAATAGAATGAGCCGGTTCAACTACACGCCGTATGTTCATTGCTGCATTGTATAATCTATCAATACGAGTGGAACTAACAAAGCCAGCTATGCTCAATAACACTGTAAACAGAGTTAAAAAGATCGCTGATCGCTGCAAACGATCGAGACAACCACGGGTACACAGTAATTTACAATTCTAATTAAGTATAGCGGACTAAAGCTTGTGAATTTGTATTATTTTATATGTGTACTCCACTTTAAATACAATAACAATAGAAGGAAAGATTAATTCAGAAGTTAAAATTTAAACTAAGTTACTGCTAGATGGTGGGTACGGGTACGTTTAGAGGACCTTCTACAAATATTTTGCAATAGATACAATCATATACATACCTTGCGATTATACAAATATCGATAACACCTAAGTAGGTTAGCTCCCGTAAAAAACGTTTGATTTCAAATATGTATTATCAAGTGTTCTGTCAACACAGCTAATTCTTATCAATGTGTGTTTTCGCAAACACATCGGCAAATGGGTCATGTTTTATTTTCGTACAACGCCCGGCATTTATAACATTAATAGAAATCGAAAAAGCGACAGCGTGTCTAGGGTGACTCCATTGAAATAACCAAAACTATTAATACAGTATGGTACGACTTAAAAAAGAAAGAGGTTTGACGCACGCGACGTGATTCATCATCCATGAGTCGGGAAGTCACATTTGGAATTCGCGTGCACAATGTCGTTGACATTTCGTGGTGAATGCGTGCACTGGTGGGTGCAAGATTCATTAAAAAATAACAGTATATAGCCAAGTAGACAGCCGGTAGCGGTACTCCAAACTGTTGCCGTATTCTTGCCTATACAAAAAACATATCATAACAGAAATCTTGTCCGGTTCGTTTCATTTCTAATTGTCTGTCTGTCACCCGTATTCTATTTAAAGCCAACTAGACTAGATCCGCAACGAGGGTTAGTTCGCCTCTATTCACTAAATGTTTCTACCTCGTTATTCACATTAGACTTAGCCCTTTTAAATCATGGCCGCTTTGAAATAGAATTCCTTTGAATCTATTTAACGGAGAGGGACCCAAGATTGCCGTATACCTAAGTATATTTATAAATAGATCTCGTCAGTAACGTATTTTCATTTGTATGATGTTATTATTGAAGATATACAAACTGATAGAACAATATGAATAAGAATCTGTCATGATATGAAAAACTAGGTCAACGTTGATAGGAAAATTACTACGGCCCTAATATAGCAACTAGACTTGAAGGAAACATCTCAATTTTCCCCTATAACACCTTCAAATGAACATTATATTGCACCTATATGGTAGGTATACTTATTAGAAACAAAGCCACGAAAACCATAGTATTCCTTCGTGTGTGTTAATGTAAGTGTTTTCCTGCAGGTGGTTTCACGAGACTGCAGCAGTTTACTCCAGGCCCACTACCGTTTAGATGGCCATCCGCACGTAAATCCCATACACGAAGTCCTAGTCGGCGATAAGAGGGTGTACTTAATATTCCCTCGATCGCACTCAGACCTCCACTCATACGTGAGGGCTAGGAAACGACTAAGGGAACATGAAGCCCGCAGATTGTTCAGACAAATGGCAGAAACAGTGGCCGCGTGTCATAAACAAGGAATTGTTTTACGAGATCTCAAGCTGAGGAAGTTTGTCTTCGCGGATCCTCAAAGGTGAGTCTTTAGTCTGTAAATTGTACAAGTTAAATATTGAAGATATATTTTATATATTTTGTAAACATCTCGCATTGCTCTGCAGAGTCAATTTCAATTCGCTATATTAATTGCCAGAAATTTTGATCTAACGGCTTGGTAGCATCTGATATCAGAACTGCCTAAGTTGATCGATCAATTACTTCCTCGATTACGCCCACTGAAGAGATCGATCGTGAGAAAACCGATGAGTTAATAAAAAGGTCGGAAGGGAAACGGAAATGCTCTTTGTATTTTAAGTAGCTAGTAGTCACTTCCTCCGTGAGTCAAGCGCCTTGTGCTACTGCGATAAACGGTTATCAAGTCATTCATTATGACTATTCACTTGCGCTATGTGTCGCCCTAGTAAAGTTAGTTGTTCTCGATAAAGTAAAGTATTGCAGGCACGTTGCGCCACGGCGCCGAAGACGGCCCTATATTAGATAGCGCACTGTTCAAATGAATGCTTAATCATACCACCAACAGCTTGTTGTTTGTTTCAATGACATGTAACAAATTCGTTATAATAAAGGACAATCACCGGTACAATAGGATTACTCAACGGCTGTATTAATTACGAATGGCTCGTGTCGGCCGGTAGGAGCCAACGGATTTTCAAACTTTTGAAATGTTATCTGGCCTCCATTGTTGCAAATATCTCCGGCAATGCTAGCGGCTCAAGGCAAACGGTGTCATTGCTGCGTACAATACTGCGCGCCACAATCGGGTCAAGGGTCTGCGGTAATGCGCTTGCACCGCCAGCGCCGCCGCGTGGCGAGTACGTGGCGCACACCGTACCACCCCTGACCCCTATGTTGTTCCCATACGGGTACCTGCACCGCCCTTATCCGATCAGGTGATCCTGAGAAAGCCCTCGGCTTAACAATATCATTTTTATGCACCCCTTAACACGTAATTTTAACAAGCACATTCCTGAGATTTCTCAAATGAATTCTATACACCTGCCCCGCATAAAGACCCTCGTTATTGTCGGATTAATAAGATTCATTTATTTGCTTTCTATATTTTGATTGGATAACATCTCAACAAAATACATTTCTTGTGTATTTTTTAAATTAAATTCTAAGCCTTTATAGGGGAAAAAGTCGTCTATTGTAGTTATAATTTAGTTTAATCCCTCCTCCCACGACGAGGGCAATAGTCAACCTTTTGTGAACTGGATTATTATCTGAGACAATATTAAGTACGCCCCCACGAACTCGAAGTAATGGTTTCTTTGACTTCAGTCCTTGTCCCTGGTGACAATCACGTCGCGAAAGCGAATATGCCTTTGATACCAGACGCAGACATGTACGAAACACAACATGTACCAATAAAACGCAGACAGAACTAAAAACCGCATGTGTATTCGTACTGCAATATTAATTCAGTCCGCCGTCGAGTGGACATATAGCGTAAAAGGTAAAATTTAATACTCTTTCAGCATCGCGTCATCAAAGGGAGTGTTGTCAAAAGCGGTTCGCGATGCGGAACGGGAAGCACCGCGACCGTGCCTTTAATGTAAAAACTTTTGCTTTACCCCTTACGTAATGGCAGTGTGCGCTGTGCTCGCGACTTGAGAAGCCTTTTCCGAAAGTTGCTTTTCACAGCCGGAATGTTTTGCTTTTCGTTATTACTATTACAGAGAACCTAAACAACGAATATAAACTTTTACCACTCCAACCTTCTAGAACTTCAGTACAGAGACGGGAATTCTCATTCAAAACCCCTACACCCGATTTCTCGTACCTACGTTTGTCAAACTCATATCAACTTGAGGCACCAAATGAACGCTCATAGGTTACCTGATTAAATTTAACCAATGAGTAGTCAATATTTGATGTTTTGACACAAGTTTGATCTACACAGATCAACAAAGGGTACTTTTTTATACATGACTAATCCCACTGACAAACTAACTAAATCCTGGATCAACAGTAGCTACCCACAAAAACATTGAATGATAAGATGACTAAATGAAATCGTCCCAGAGAAAACTAAATTATGTACCTTACCCGCATCGACAATGATCAAATGTAAATTGGGAGATCGAGCTCCATAAGAATTAGTCCAGAATGTATTAGTCTTTAGATAGACAATGTATCATTTTCATAAGTTAATATCGCTTACAGGCAACGATAACTCCTTACCATTGCACTGCAGTGCAGTGCAAGTGCAAGCTCGTTAGCAGTTCCGTTTTCTTGGATGCAATTTCTGCGTATTGTTGGGTAAACGGGACGCGCATGTTTATTGGCGCTACTTTTGTCTGACCGTTAAATTAATTAACAGGATATTGCAGATGTGTATCCAGTATTGCCATGTGTTAAGGTTGGAGCGGAAATATCACTTTTTCTACTACTTAATGATAACGGACCTTCGTTAGGTCAAGCAGGTAGATAGCTGTTTCGTATAATCTGTGACCCAGCTAAGGCACCAAATGACCATCTGTTTCACTTTTTCCCAGAGGATATCCTTTCTATAAACGCATCCGATGATTATTCAGATGGCCAAATAACCCTTATTTACATAAATGGGCAGCTGACCTTGCTGGGCCCTAATAAATTCTAATGATTGCACATGTCACTGGTCAGATACAGCTGTTGTTCGCAGTCGTGAGAATGGTGACCAGTGGAGGTGCAATATTAGCAAGTGTCCCGCCCTTTGGCCTCGGTTCTCACGTCTATATGATCTCAAGGCACCCCTGATTATAAATTCAAGTCATCCGGTGGGTCGCCGCGATCAACATCCCGCGGTACCGCGTCTCGTTCAAAGGTAAACAAGAACATTAATATTGATTCCGCACTCTCTTTGACGCTTTGAAGTGGATTTTCTCGACACTCGCCTGTAGTTTTTCTTGTCCTTTGAGATGAAAACAGATTTTTCCTGCTCCTCTTTGATATTACAATTAAGAAGTAAAAACAAAATTTTCGTGGCATAATTACTTTTGCTATTACAGCATTTGCAGAATTTATAACGAGATTTTATTTCTACGTATAAAATTCTCAGTAACTGAAGATGATTTAGATAGGAAACTCGCTTTGTAGCATGGGGGTTGAATTTCGACTATCAGCTTCAAAGCGATTATATCCTTAACAAATGTTTGAGGGTGGATTCCACTTTCTCTGTTATCGAGTGTTACAATAGATAACAAATGAGAGGTTCGTGTGTAACTAGAAACTATCAAGAGAAATCTCGGGCGGTGTATCCGGGCGCAGGCCTTGAGGGAGTTAAACGAGGCCGATGGCGATAACGCAGGTAACTTGATCCTTGCTAGCGTCTCGCGCTCCCCACACCTCGCATTACCAAAAAATTGATATGACAACGCATCTCCTGGAAGGAAGTTACTCATACAATAACAGTGCAACGACTTTTTGCAAAGTAAATCACCACAGTGACGTCAAGCCGGATGTTTGAATGTAAACTACCTTTTATACGAATAATGCATTCTTAATTTTGGCATTGCCGACAGGACATTACGAGCCGGAAATACAGTCACGTGACAAAGGTGACCATTGTCCGTGCGATGTCTTTTAAATCTGATTTGGTTCTGCTGTTTGTTAAAATTGGGAATTAGCTAAACCCAATAACGCACCAGACAGTGCGGAGCCTTTCCTTGCCCGACGTGACGCAGTCCTTGTCCTTTGTAAATAACCTCAGGTATAAAATTGTCCCGGCGCATTGTTCAGACGCATCCCGCCCAATCCACCCGCCAAAATAATAACCTCGTCGAATCACTCAGGTAAGGAAACAAAACCCGGATTTTTTGCGTAACGCGGTGTACAGAAGCCGGATCGGATGATCGAATGTATAGCAAACAATGACGACTATACAGTGGCATTTGATTACGCAACTCAATATTAGCTCCCTTCGTCAACAAAGGAGCAAACTTTTAAGACTTTATGACTGTGCTATCATCGAGTCAAGATATTTTTATAAATGGTCTGGGAATGTAATATATCTGGATGGTATTTGCACGTCTGTCGTGTTTAACGGGACGGGATATTTACGGTGCTGGCTGAGCGCGCTCGCCAGCGGATGTGCCAAATTGGTCCGCGATAGACGCCCGCCTCGCCACCCGGTAGACGCCGCCGCGTCGCATGCCGGCCCGGCCACCGCCTCACACATTTCATCAATATCTCAAACTAATTTGCTATTGATACAAATTATTAGAGGACATGCAACCGTTCTATAATTTCAATAAGATGTGCAACACGCTAACCCAAATAACGCCCCGAGGTGGTTACCGTCTACCGATACCTCGGCACGGCAGCAGTCGATCGCACGCCGTGTACCTGCGCGCCTACGCTGACTATTTTGAAAACGTTTTGAAACAGAGTTGCTAAAGCTTCGTGGTGCAAGAGACCTCCACATTACAGCGATGTATTTGCATAATACTGGGCGCTCGGTAATATAACCATACGTCAATTTTGCTAGTTGTATAACTTTTGGTGCATTCGTACTTCGCCATTATGGACCGATTTGCGTAACGAACCTTTGTGCAAACGAAGTAATCCGCACTGCGCAGTTGGCATATGTCAGTGATATTTTTCGCGCGGGTGTGGCTACTAGCCGGCCGGCCAGAGTAGATAACCGAGTGCGCATCGGGTGCTAATTTGTACAGTGTGATTCAGGCGTGCCGGAATTCAAGCGCAGTGTTGGTTCGTTGTTTTGGGGCGTTTATTCGCGGCCTCGATCGCGACTAGCGCGGCTGGTGAGGTCGCGCACAACTGTGCCAATGTCGCGCGGCCGCCGCTGCCGCCGACGCTACCGCGCCGTGCCGCGCCGCGTCCTCGATCGTGCGGAACCAATACCACAAATCGTTACACTGATCCTGAACCCACCTTACATTTCATAAACACTTAGATGACTCAACGTTCACCTTCTATTAAAAACCTTCCCGTTTGGCCATCTTCTCGTTGCTGCGCTGTTCACGCGTTAACCGTGAAATAGCTCGGAATGATTTCGAATTTATTACACCTACACTTCTCCCTCAGTCTGAAAATAAATGAATGCGCGAGGACGACGTTAAGCATTCGTCATGGCTATAAATAAAGCGTGTTCGCACCTTTTTTGGTGGTACGAAAACACAGGATGTGACTACCGGACGCTGGCGATAGTGCAATGCTCCCATACGAAAGTCGTCTCTACGCGCTCGTACGACGAAACATAATGGATACGCGACGCCTCTGTAATAAATTGCCGGACATAGGTGTCATCCATACGAAAGTAAAGCCGATTGTTAGTAGAATTCAAAGCGACGATAGGTCGGCGTTCACGTGCATCTTGCTAAACCGGAGGCGTATCACAACAGGTTATTGTTATTGCGCCTAAGCACCGGAAACCCGATCTTCCTTCCCGTCTTATTGTTACAATTTCTTAGGCTTTATTCAATGTTGCCATTAGAATAATTTTGTGAAATTTCTCAATTCAGTGTCGTTAATTTTGCTATCGGGTACACAGCTGAGAAAACGCACGACTAGCTATTAAATCGATCCGGTTGCGTAAAACAAAGGTCTGCGAAACCTTGTGCAAGCGGCGCGCCCGCGCTGCGCCGACATATCTGCGGATTTGCGTAACCGCGCACTTATCCGCCGATACGACGCCCGTGTGTTGTGACACGCTCCGTTTGCCTACATCTGCACAACCTACATTTGAAATTGTATCCACCATCAATTAAATTACGGATAGACTCATGCCAAATAAGAAATGTGAAGTCGTATAAACAGTGAATTAAGTAAGAACTATCTCTTACATCATTCAAAATATTATCATTCAATGTCAAGGTCAGCACAAATTATTTTAGCCTTGGCCATCTCGACAAACGACCCATAACAAGAGTTGCTGTTCAGCCACCTTGTTTTTAATTGACGCTCAACAGAATAACGCGCAAAATAATCGAATTTACTTTCCACTCATGGAAAACAACGATGGTGTCATATCATGATATCACCGGGTGATGACTCACGGCATATGGCGTCGTGACTCCAGAGCCGTGAACGGCGAATAAAGGCGACTTGAACTGACTTAACCTTCTCGGGCGGGAGCATAAGGCACGGCCATTAAAAAGTTTTGCAAAAAGTTTCACGGTGCTCGAACGCACGCGTCTACTCCCTGCATAAGATGGGTATTCACATTGCATTGACAGCAAAAAAAACATACACGTGCCAGCTATTAAATAAGAATGAGACAGTATAATTGCGCCCTCTTCAAGTGAGCACCGTCTCACTTGACCGCTCACGGAGAACTGAGTTATGTCGAAGGAGGAATCACTGCCCCTCGCCACACGCCAGAAAGCATTTCCATTTTTCCCTCGCTCCGTTCCAATCCAGTTGAGAATAGTTTTTAACGAGGTAGCAACAAAACCTACGTAAGTCACAGGAACTGCTCTGAACTGGGGGATTTTATTCACTGGTGCATTTATTTTTATTGCGATGCACTTTAGCTGGTTCGGAGAGTTGGGGCGTGCTTTATGTCGTTGTCGAGGCGTCTGGGTGCCGCGCTGCGCCGCCGCGGTTGCCATCCGCGGACGCGTCCGTGTCGCGAAGGTTACTGACCGCCGAAATCATTCAGCGTAAACACAAACAGACAACATAATATTTATCATTCGATTCATGGAGTTGCAATATTTATACATGTTATCAGGGCTTATATTTTTAGTCACCTGTAAATATTAATAATATTAATATAAAAGCACCGCGCTCTTGTACAGGTGCACAAATGGATGAACTTATAATCGAGTAATTACAGATTTATGTTCTGCCTGGTATTGTTACCTTTGTAAGATGAGTAAATATTTCATTATTCAATCAAATAATTGTAAACTCAATTGTTACATAAGCACAGCGAAAGAAATTAAACTTTTCGATTGCTACTGACAATTATTATACCTGTTTAAACAATAGTGTCACTCGTGCCGATAACGTTATCGGTACCAAATGGCAATGAGTTCGTTGAACCTAATTACTTGCGAGCATACACTCAATACTGCACGTAGCTAATAGGCTCCCTATTTTAACAACGCGAAGAATGTGTCATTTTAAAACATTTGTGGAAGAATAAAAATAAACTTTCCGGCGTAACAATGAATCATCCTGTATGACAGGGAGATGATGAATTCCACACAACATCGCTGCACTTATGACGTCATCGAAAAGGGATGTCGAAATTGTTAGGGTGACAATGGAGGGTGCAACGATGAATCATAGGAAATTTCTATCGGGTCACTAGCCTCGCACCCTCTACGGCTAAATATAAGAACCCTAAAAAGACTCCAAATTTAGACTCAATGCGCATACCACACCGCCCGCGGTAAATTGATGATAATTTTAGAAATACTTAATAATGATCACTTTAAACTGGTTTATGAAGGTACAAATATAGCAAACGCAGTTAAAACAAACTATAAATAACTTGAACCGTCGAGCTTGAATAACCTATGCTGTGAGCTATTCTTCTGACCGGTGACTTGAACGCTATAAAAAAAATACAAAACCTGAAGGTACATTAATTGCCAGAGTCCTTTCACACTCGCCAGCGCACGAACAAAAATAAAAACAACCGAGACATGTTGCTTGCTACGTGCCCGTTTGCGCATGCAAAGGAAACTAGCTCGCAATAATAAAAATATTATAGAGATCGAGAGAAAGCTCACATAAGTTACGCTCGTACAAAAGATAGTTAGGTCTTGCGTCTTGCTGAAATGCGGCTGCAGGGGACTGACCGACTACCGATCCAATATCGTAAATCTTGCGAGATGTTCACTCAGCTCTTTCCTGTTTACAAAGTTCAACAACTTTCGTTATTCTGTAGTCGACAGTCAATTTGTGAACCATAATCTGTAGGACAACCGCTGACAGTTTTTCTGTTTTTGTTATGTTTACTCTTATTCCAGATGACCGTAGGTGATTTGTGTGAAACGTTTATTTTACGACTGCTATTATTAATTTAATACGTTGAGTCCAGCTGGACGAAAAACGAAGGCGGCACCAATTTAGATACGCCTTGTTTTAGTTAAAGTAAATATGAGGATCATTGTCTGCCGTGCCTCCCACGTGAAATCTTCCATACGCAAAATATACACAAACACCAGGGAATTTGTTTAAAAACAAACATTTAATTTTAGTGTGAGGCGACGCATGCCATATACTCTGTAAAGTTAATACTAAGGTGACAGGCAAGTGATTTATCCGTTTCGTTTGGCTATTTTCCGGCGCGCAGACGCGATACTTGCATCTCTCGGACCTCTGAAAAAAAAAAGTCCAAACCGGTCGGGTTGCGGCCAGAATTACGATTAACCCTCAATCTGCAGTTGTGATGCGGCTCTTACTAAAAATACTTGAGTTGGCGTCGGCTGCTCTTCACTTTTTGTCTACAGTTTATCCGGTTCGCGTTTAATTATTTCGTGCAGTCATCTTGCGAGTATGCAAGTGAGTTCACCACTACAGACTGTATTGCAAGGTAAAGGCGTCCGACATTTAAAACAATGGTCATTATTCATTAGCCAGCCTAGTCACGGGCATTCGGCCGGCGGTTTCCTGTTTGGTTGCACTGACACGATTTTTTAATACAGTAACCTCGCTTTAATGTTAAAATTACCGTTTTTGTCACCGTTTTATACATTTATTCATTCGATTTTAGATCATTTTCGTAGTACAACTGTTGTAACCTTCTGTCCGATTGTTCTAAAATTCTAAATATAATCAGACTGTTATCTACTTGTAAGTACGTAGTGTTTGATAAGGTTTATTCCTAATAGACGCTGTAATTTTCCTTATAGGTCTTTTAGAGATGCTTTCTATCATTCTAATCAATAATTAATTAGTTAGAATAATCACACATTTCTATTATCAATTATCACTGACAAAAACATGTGTTTGTTCTAGTTTTATGTTTATTTTTACCGAAAAAATTACACTAATTTATCTAGCTTGTGTAATACAAGCTAAAGTTGCATCTAAAATACTATTTATATGCCCTCGTGTGTTGGGAATAGCTCTAATTATGAGAGTGGGAGCGACCGGGCGATCGTCGATCGTCCGCTAGAAACAAAGTGTAGGAGCATCCTAATCTCGTTCCGAAACTCTGACGCTGACGTAACGCGGTTCATGGTCAACAAGAGGAAATGACGCAAACGTAGCGTTGCACACACAGACAGCCAACATTACAACACTTCCAACTTCCAACACAAACTTGCCAAAACAATTCACGTGATCAATTCAAGTACTAATATTGAATTAGTTTGAGCTTCGAACATTAAAGAATGTTGTGATGTCCAATCTGCGTCGTTAAAATGTAAAAACTTATTCTGTATCTGCAAAATATCTCATGTTTTGTTAGCGGACCGCTAATGAAAACTCATAGAACGTTTTGCAGTTGCGCCACTCTTGACATTGAAAAATTATATTTGTATAGATGCAACGTTTAGTTTACATACAAACACATTGAAATATGTGTGACGAAAAAATCATTTGTTTTATAAAACAATTGAATAATTATGATAAAATCTAAGTTTTGATAATAGAATGTAACTGAATAACGCAATATTGTATGTGATTAATCAAGCGTGAAGCTTGGTGGTCTCAGATCGCAAGTGAAACCTAAAACTATGCACATGTATTTGAAGTAATTCAAACATAGCGAATTGTAGTAACGATCAGTTCAGGAACGCTCGCAGTGACATTGAAACGAGTTGCTGCGTTGCGAAACGGTACTCTTTTCGTGTTTCTGGCCTCGCAGCGCGCGCGTTCGAGATTGAAGAATACGTATAATAAATATGAGAACGTATCCGACCTCAGTTCGCGGTCACCGGTTGTGTAACCGAACGCGACAAACAATACATGTCATTTTAGGGTTACGTCATTTTAAAATTTGCATTTCATTGTCTATGGCAAATGGCACTTGATATTAAATGACATGTACCATTATTTATCTATGAATTAATTTGAATCGTAATTAAAACAAGACCCGTGTAAAAGATGAGTAATAGCTTGATATAGTCATGTTACAAGAAGTCCAATGAGTATGAATGTGGATATGCGTATGACAAGGGTGGTTACTGAGAAAGTGACAGATTGTAGTGGAAATTACGTGCCTGCCCACGTAGGAGAAAAAAACTGAGAGATGATAATATAAAAATATTATTTATAATATTTAAGAATCTTAAATAAACATCCGTATGACCTTAGGTCATATCACTTAGGTAGTCAAAATAAATTAATTTAGTTGAAAAATTAACCCTTGCTTACTCTTCGAAAAATGTAAACAAAGGCGATAGTGACTCGTATAATTAAACAATATTATTGGCCGTTGTCTGTTTAAACATACCAAGAATCGTCGATACGTTAAATGATTTCAGACTTAACTCAATAGTCTTTAGAGCTTAATATCCACCGGCGGACGGCGGTCAGGTCATGACATTGTCTGTGTGATGATCCCCTATCGATATGAAGTCATCGTCGTATTTAACATCCGATACGACAATAATTTGGCGTCATTAGCAACTCTATTGAACATTCCACTCTTGTTTTTCTCCACACAATCGATGTTTGTACAGATTTTAAGACGATTTGCGCAGTTAGTAGCGGCCGCGCACATCGCGCGATGTTCTGATGTAATCAACGTGATACCAGTATGTTCTAATCTAAGCACATTGCTTCGCGTGTAGTAACTTAACCCCTTCACGCGGCTAAATGCTGATTTATAATATATGTAATAATCTGTAGCATTGCTCCGCGAGTCATACTTGTGAAACACTATGTGTCAATCACAGTGATCTTTAATAAAATTTTATCATAAGCAAAACTTCATTTCGTAACGAACATTTAGTCCAGAGCGTAACTAATTTAATTTCAATCCAAATTCTCGTTAAACAATGAGCCTTTGCATTTACGTAATCAGTTACTTTGAAGGTTAATAAACAATTTATATACAAAACGAAGCTGTACAAAATTCATCAAATTTTACGTAGAACATTGTTTCGAAGTTCACGAAACGTGCGCCCACTCGTAGTTGAATAACTCTTTACATTTTTAACGCACCGACCTTTTCACGCGAGGGTTGTGGGGTTATGTACACCGTAGCACGTGACCCGTAGCAACCGCTACGGAGCTGCGTAGCTTTGACGTCATAGCGGCAAAATTACCCGCGGGTGGATACGATGTTGTGACGCAGCTAATAACTTCTCGGCGCGTGGTATCGATTAGACGCGTAATTGTATGAATTCCTATTTTGTTTGTTTGTGACGTAAGTGTACGCGGACGTGGTTGCGCACGGTCGCACCGCGGCCGCGGCCAGCGCGCCGGCCGCTGGTGGAGCCGTGGCCAAGGACGGGTGGACCCCGGACACGGCCAGCGCGCGTTGCGAAATGCGATAGCGATGCGGCACCGATGCACCACGCCAGCACGCCACGCACATTCACTATATTTCTTCCACTATTATTAGATACTGCGAGTTAACTCTATGTACATCGATTAAGTTTAATTGATCATAAAAGTTATAGTCTGTCTATTCCCCTCATAATATATTCATCAGACATCGGTTTATAGCGAAGGTACTTCACCTTACTCCACCTCGCAAGTTTTTTTTTTTTTTTTTATTTATTTATTCATTATTATACAATGTTACATGAATCTTAAATTAAGACACTAAAACCCTGCAGGGTTTAATATGTGTCGCGTCTAACAATAATGAGGGGTTAGGCATAAATTTTTTTTTTTTTTTTGCTACTGTTAAAATTAGCACTTTAATGACGGAAATCTCAAGTTAACTTTGCGAGTGACGTCGACTAGCACGTTTATTGCAACATTCATTGAATAAAACTCGGGATTTTTACGAATGACGCTTTCCTTCTCAAAGTTGTGTGAGTCGCGTCGGCCGTATCGATTCGAATGTTATCTCGATGCCTTAGTAAACAAGGGCGGTGACGACACAGCTATAATTATGAACAGGATGGCGGAAAACACACATCAAAACAAACTAAACGTATCGCTCTCACAACGATATACTCTCGTGTAGACTTCCGCGTGCGGCTGAGCGCTGTTGTTGTACCACACATCCTGTTACCGAGAAATCTCTCTCGTGTGATGGAAATGTTTATAACATTGATTTGCGGTTTTCCTCTTACTCATCCCTTAGAGATTCGCGTTACAAGGAAGAAATAATATAATCATATCTGTATACACGTTTAAAGATAACACAGTGATTAAATTATCGTTAAACTACATATACGAATGCCGGCTGACCTCCAATCAAAGACCGCTTCGTTTCAATGTCAGTTGCGCAAGCGCCACTCTTCCGCCTTCCATTCGGCCACAAGCCACAACGCCCAACAAAACGAAGAATGAGACAACAGTCTGACGTTCTGAATTCAAATTGTAACCGTTTTATTATTCGAACAAAGAGATACTTAATCGTATTATTTAAGTATTTGTAGCCACATTAAAATGTTAATGTACACATACGTGCGTTTGGTCGTGTACACGTGACGATACGTCCTATTTGACAATCTACAACGTGACCCGTTGGTGGAAAACTGCGAATAAATTTGAAGATGAAGCACTTCTGCGCGTCTGAATAGCACGTAGGTAATCTACTGCTTATGATGGTGTACAAAATTACAAAAAAAAAAATTATACATAAATATGAATCGACTAATTCTGTAACTGTTTATCAATATCTAACATCTTTCAATTTCCAATCAAGATCGCTAATATTCAAAATTTGATCAAAAATTAATATGGAAAAACATCAATAGTCTGAACTAAATTATAATATTCCAAACAAACAATTATAATCTAGCCATTATGTTTTTAACATTCAAATGGCGATTGTTTTGAATTATTTCGAAATAATTCTTTGTATAATATTCATGAACACGATCATAATATTTAATCTCAAAAATTTGCATCGACGTAATTGCAGAACATCCATTTTAAGTCTGACTAGATAGTGAATACTATCCAATTTACATTCTCAGACTTCGCAGATTGAGATAATTAAGATAATATACCTTCGCCATATGCACGACGCTACGGACATTTTATACTTTTAATCCTCATTTTGTCTTTTGATACAATGTCAGCCATCTGCTGTGTAGTAAATTGTATAGTTCCATTTTATTTCAAGTCCGTTTCCGGTCCCGTTACATCCGGTAGTCAAGAGTGCTTGAGAAACAAGCTCGTGCTATGCTCCCCTTGGAAAAAAATAGTCAAGTGCCCTGGGAAGCGGTACGGCATAGTAACAGTAACTGACCTTTAGATACGAAGATTCAGGATTGTGACACGGTCATTGTACTTCAACGTTATCGCCTTACGAGACACCTAATCATTTTAAAGGTCATAACAATCTGTTATCATTATCACCTAAGATAAGGACGTGTAAGGTCGCGGTATGCCGCAATGGACTGCGAGTGTTACACCAAGATCAACGAGCCGATGTTCATTCAAACGTACAAAAAAAAATCAAGGTGTTCTAAATTGTATTGTTGTACCTCGTATCGGGTTAATCTTACTACAATTGGGCGAACATCGATACAATACACGAGTTTTTGTCGATTTTGCCAATTCTATACCCTCGTCACGATACAGCACGAACAGATGTTCCAGTAAACAAATACGGCATTATATTCTCTCCTACGCATGATTTATACGTTCTATATCGTCGCTGAATCGATGATGAAACGACATAAAGCTACCGACCATTGTGCAAAGATTCGTCCTATTCAACGCTAAGAAAACACCTTTTTGGACCAGACAATGAGTTGCACATGCGAGTTCTTTACCTGCAACGCACGTGTTCGATATTCGCATTCCGCACAGACAATAATGAATTACTTTTCTATTGAACCTGTTATATAAAAAAGAACCTCATTGAAATGGTGACAAGGTTGCCATTGCGTTGAGATTACCAGCTCTGTAAATCTGGCGTCTCGTATAGAACTTTAATAGTCTACAATTTCTCGACTTTATAGCCGCCAGCCCATACAGGGTATTTACTCGACTCGTATGGCCTGTAGATCTCTGTGTTGTGGTTTCTTTTCTTTAATTGATGCAATTACGCGTTGAATGTAGTTTTGTTATGATGTGCTATAACTCTTCTCCAAACGAAAGTCGTTAGGAAAACAATGATTTCGGAAAGTTTGTTTGGACACCTGATGACAAGTCTATCTGTAGAAATGCATACATGCGCGCACAGATACTCGATACAACGGAAGGTCAACAGAGTTTAGTTACTATCGAGAGACTATGTTTATTCAAATGCACTTATAACCAAGTTTGGATTTCAACATCTGCCACAAGGTCAATATTTGCCGTTTTTCGAACGTTTCTTTCTTAAGGCATATGGGCATAAAGCATTCAGTGTCCCCTCGGTTGGTCTTTTCATAGCTATGTTTTGTTTTAGAGCTTAGTACAATACGGCAGCAGATGCTAGTACGAGTAAATGGTTTCCAACATTTGCGCGGAAAACAATTTCAATGAAAACTCTGCGGAGCTCAATAAACGCGCCGGGCAGGATATTACGCGATCAGAGTAAATTGGTTTTGCCGTTATTAATTTTGATAACTGGGATTCGATTCGTTTCTCTCTTTTGTAACAAAGGGAAACCATCGTAATTAATTTAATATAGTTACGCAGCAAAACAAAGCCAGCACGATTCGAATCGAAATTAAATTCAAGTAGTTGTACGTAAATCGGGTAGGTACTGCATCGTACTCCTGATTAATTTTGATGTGATGTAGGCATGGTGCGGTTTTAATCTCGCATTCCGTTTTTTGTATCGACATGTGCGCGGCCATCTGCCCGGTCAGATTAAAAACTTTTTTTTTAATTTTCACGTAAAACATGTATATCATATGAAAAAGTGACACGGAGCACATGGCACGTAAACGTCGTGTAGGTTTTCTACCTGCTTTTGTTCCCGGGACAATGCTCGTGCACATCTGCCGGAGCCGCCTGCGCACCAATCTAAATTCAGTCACCATTGTACCACTACTTAAAATTCCATCATCGATCATAGTTTTCATTGACGCAGTTTTTGCTGAACTTAAAATCTACGTAACTTTAGTACCAACCTTTTTCACATAGCTGTTACTTCTCTACTTTTGATATGAGATTCTCTCAAAATATATTGTCTTGTCTTTCATAATAGAATGTCTAAAATAATACTCAGGTTACATAGACCTAGATGAAATAGCAGAACTAATTAATCGGTGAACTAGCTTTATAAATGCCTCTAATAGGCCTACAAATTTCGAGGTCTTACGTTTGCCCAATAATAAATTTAATTTACTCACCAAAGCGAACTTAGTAGGTAAGATGCCATAAATCCAAGTTACTTTGCTGAACCCGAGGTTGAATACTCGGTACTCATAGCTAAGGGTCCATATATTTATTTATATTCTGTCCATTCTCTAACATAATAAAACTTTAGGGTCTATAAATAAAACTAGCACACAATATGTCCAGGTAATTCGAAAATGTTTTACAATTATTTGTTGGTTGAGTGCCCTTAGGTCGAACAATGATCGTATTTATGAAACAAAAGCGTCGAATGCCCGCTGTTGTAGGATAGGAACAATTAATCGAGTGGTCCGGACGCTGCGATGTGAGTTACGAAAGAATCGGCCATGCAGTTGCTAAACAGTTGTATGCTACCGCTTTTGAAATTTTGTAATACATCTGGATCGTTTTGAAACTTATTAACCTGTTTGTTTTGCGCTCAATTGTACTACACTCCAAGTTTCAAAAGCCTCTCAAAGGACGTTTTCATTATTCCTACAGTTACGCTCTCTAAGTGCTGACACAAAGGGACGCCCCTAACGATCAAGTTACTTTTGTTTGTCCGACACTAATTAAACAAAAGATGTCCAGGTTCTCTTTGTGTCTGGCCGTTGGTAACTGTCGTTGACAGGTGAATGACTGAAATAGAAGACTACGTCGAGCGTACTTCGAATAAGGTTGTTTGTGACAAAAAATGCCCTTGTTCGTTATGCAGACATTGACAGACCGTTCGGCGACGTTAATTGAGAGCGAACATTAAAAAACATTGCAATAACAAAGGGTAGTCATGAACAAATGCAGCGGAACCGGCGTGGAGTTAGCTCATAGTAACGAATGCTCGGTGTTTTGGAGCGGAGACTTGCCGCAATAAATCCTTGATGAAACCTTAACCCACTTGGATGATTACGAGTGCGCAGCGCACGCCGGACGCGGCAACAAGCGCTGCAAACGCTTTTTGGTACATTCTGCCACTTGCGTTAGTGCAAATGTAAATTTCAGTAACCTCATATACTTAATCCTGAGCAGCTCTAGTCGTTAATCTTCGTAAAATGTAATAGGTCGATTAGCAGGTGCCGATGAGTCCGAATTCCTGAATTTACCCTTTGAGTTTCTGGAATTAATTAATGGAGTGCACATCGTGGGAGCTGCAACCGTCCCTGCAGTTGCCGGCGAGCACGCAGGTGCGCTGGCGACCTTGCGCAATGGCACATATACACGGCTACATATCTAGCCGCTAACAAATGTATATCGGAAACCGCTTGCGAGATACTTTGTATGCATTTCGACATCGACTTTATGTTTACGTTCGGTGCCCTAAACGTGTCGAGTCGAGATAGAATTCTTAATAATATCATAAGTGAAATGATTCCATTGTTGAATCGACATGCACGTTCCGAACGAATGACATCATCCTATCGATCACAGCTCGACAACGACGCCGACGGGTACTGTAATGAGTATGGTGTCCGGTTAGATGGAAAAATGCCTTGATTGACGTAAAGAAATCTGATGGTCGGTGCCAAGTGGGTCAGTGCGCCAATGTCGGACTTATCATAAAACCATCGCTGTGCCACATACCGGTTAATTATAGTTTTAATGTGAGAAATGTTAGTCGTTTGTTGTGCTTTAGTCTGGTCTCACGCATGTCATCAATCGAACGTCAGCGCTGCACCGGCCGGGCGTGACGGCCAGAATACTAGGTCAAGTACAACGGTGCTTTGCCATTCATTGTCACCGCCACACCGCCGCCCCCCTCCGCGCCACGACCCGCTCAACAGCCCCTCCACCGAACAGCATCGCGGCTGCGCTCGCGCATCGGCCTCGTGCCTGCTGAACTTGACATATCACTTCTTAACACATTTTTGCCAGTTATTCATGTCAGTGCTAATTAAGTAGGTTACTTACGAGTCCACATTTATTTTGTTTCATGCGTTTATGTTGTCATCTTTTAAAACTTGAAGACCTTGCTGATATTGATTTGTGAACACATCTCAGAATGAATTGTCGTGTTCATCAATATAAAAATGTTCCATCTAAGTAACGTTCCTCCAGTTGCACGCGTTACGTCAGCTACATTGCAGGTAACAAGTGTGACAACACCAGTTACTTAACCCATTGCAGTCTCCCATACAGCAAGAGTTTGATGTAACGTTCTGTGTAACTCCTCGCCGAGGTATGGCGCGATTTCGCATCGTAATTTTCCCATCCCGAAGGTATTATAAACTATGTTACAAGTCGCCGATCGCGAATAACACGACGCCTCCTCTGACATCACCCGAGGTCGTCGGCCGACGGGCCTTAGCCGCGCAGCCTGCGGACGCGAATGATAAAATGCTAATGGCCAGAGTACATTCACCGCGTTAGAAAACCTACTTCAGTTCCGCACTTTCTTTATTGCATCACCGACGTGTGCTGTTTCGCCGCACTGTCTTCCGCTGCGCCACCGATACACTCTTGTGCAACGCGACACTCACTCCACTTTTCCAATTTGGAATGTCTCTAGTTCCTATTGCAAAATCGAATCGTTCCATCAGAGAATGCGCCGCGACTAATTTATCAAAGTGCACGATTCTTTACTAATAGGAATATTTCCGCGATTTCTTCAATTACATCAGCTTTTATTCCTTTCCCCTCGGATATGACAGGTGAAGTTTCGCAAGTTCACTGACCTCCCCCGCTCCGTATTGCATCCGAGTACAGCGAGATGCCCGGAATAGTGATATAATAAGTCGCTGTGTAATTTCGTTGATGTTTAGAAATTTACCATTTCCGCACTTTCCAAGTTACATCATTACATCTAGCTAGAGAAATAAAAAGATAAAATAATTATAAATAAGGTAATAGCGGGGTGAACGGCCGGATAGACCGGCCATCTTAATTTAATATTGTTGATCATTGCTTCGGCATTCGAGGGAGCGTTGATCCTTTATGATCTCATCGTCCGATGTGCCCGTACTTTACTCATGAGCAAATAAGAACTACCTACAAGAAATAGAAAAAAAATTACGCAGGTGATAACTACATTTTTTGCCAACTTATCGTAGGTGTTGAACATTTTTTTTTACTTTAGTTACACTTACAAGTGATACGAACACACAATGAGTTTTTAATTTGATAGTACTTTGTACTTACGTATCAAGTTTAGAAATGTTAGTGTAAGCATCATTTTGATAGATATCGGATATTTACACAAGCGATCGGTACCGGGTGTTATCAACCACGCCATCGACGCGTTGGCACTTTCATCGGCCCAGTACCATTTCGATCGGGCGAGCGGTGTACCAATCAGAAAGTACCGCTGTATGGTGTGCCACATACGCACCATAGCTGTAAACCTAAGACACTACCGACCGGCCGCGGTACCAACTCCACCACACCATGAATAAAATCCTCTTCCTATAACTATGAAAACACAAAGGGCATTGTCCGCGAATCCTAGAAATCTGTTTATTTATCAACTACCATCATTGGAACGTATTCGAGCCACGTTCTCAATTCACACAATCGTACGGTATTTGAAATTCTTCAACGCACAGACCTGCGTACTTTTACGCTTTCGATTACCGTACGATATTGTTATTTGGTATCGAATATATTTTAAACACCACATATTTTTCCTTTTGATCAATAAATCGAAACCTGTCCACGACTGGTCCTCATTAGACATGTTTACGTGTCGTTTTCAGCGAAGCTTAACGGTAGAAACGAGTTCTCCACTCGCGATTTTATCCCCGAAGTTATTTATTTACAAATGTTCGACCAAAACATTATCCTTGCGTTTTGTATATCCTCGTAGTTGCTATACAATTTCCTCGTATTGTTTACGTCGAGCACGTTTCTCCTTTGTTGTGTTATCAATGCATTTATAATGCTCGAGCCCAATCAACCTTCGTTCCAGATTTCTGTCGAGCCGTCTAATCGATAAGTCATACATTGCCGCTCGTCTATTAGCAAACACGTGTTCACTATCGGCCCTTGCGGTGATGTAGGCCGTGTACAGCAATATCTTCTGTACCATGAGGTATATTATATCGTAGGGGAACATAGTGAGTGCTTTGCGTGTCTTATCGCGGCAGTACCTGCGACGTCATTGGGGTCGTACGGACCCCAGCTCTATTAAAACTATTGTTCCTTTTCGATAAACTTCAGATAATGATCGGAGTACCCAGTAGTACTCACGGTGAGAGGTCTAGCGGTATTATAACCGTAATTATTGTGTTTGCAAACATGGTTTCTTATGAGTACTTTTTATTGGGAATTTTCCTGTTTGGTTTAGAATCGATTTAAATTTCTATTATTGATATGAACTCAGTGTTCTTCGTACATAATAACCTGTGCGTATATTATACGAGTACCTATATAAGGTGTGCGTCGCAACTAATTTCCATACCAATGGAATCACAATAAGTGCAAAGGCACTACACTACATGTAGCACATTTTCGCAACCACTAACCAATAAATAAGTTAACTGAATTGTGTAACAGCAAACAGTTTCAGTCATTATATTACAAAATATTTGCTTATCACTCACGTTGCTAAGTAAATAAACAAGTGGTGAATTTTTTTTTTACTTTTTTTGTGATAAGATATGAGTGAAATGCTGATAAAAATTGCGATAACCGTGTCTGTGTGTTGATTCTACACTTTATACTGGGTGACAAAGATTTCTTATTAGCTGGCGATTTCTGTGAGTCCCAATTGCGAGTACTATGGATCATTCTGGTGCTTTTTCCTCATCGGCACGACGAGGGCCAATGACTCAGTACTACACAGTATAGTAAACAGACATTTTTGCGTCGCAATAGTTAGAGGAATCAACAGAGATTAATCCTATTTGTCGTCCCACGCGTTTCTGCAATCACGAAGTAAATGTATTTCACAAGGCGAAATCGCAACATCGCTTATTTTGCGTTTTCGAAATCATCCTGCGTCATTCATTCCTGCCTTTGTACTTACATTCGATTACATTATGTTTATTGTCTTTATATGAAATGTTAAAACAGTTTATTGGTGTCAAAATGTCGCCGTAGCCGGTTTGTGGTCAATTTTCGAAGTCTTTCCCTCGTGATTAGTTGTGGCTAACTTGACCTCAACAAACAACAATCTATTAAATCTTGATATTCATTAGGTATTAAATGTTCTGTTCAGTACAAACTACCTAGTTAGTTTTAACGAGTAAGTTACAGTCTTACAAGTACAAGAGACAAACACAGACTTGTTTCAACTGTTGTGCAAACTACATTATGAAATGGAGCGTTAGGACCAAGCAGTTTAATACGTTGCGATAACTATGCGAAATGTTATGCTCCTAAACGATGCCGTGTTACAGAACATGAGATTACCAAAGGTTTAGGACGCCTCGCCCAGCGCATATAAAGCAACCGTGAAATCGAGAAAGCATTGTCTCAATTCATTTTTCCATACATTTGCGCCACTCGCCAGATCCAATAGTTAACCAACTGTTTCAGTAATGCGGCTGGCATTGCCTCGCAGTTCGCAATCGTCCACTCCATTCGCTACATATCGCAAGCTCTTGCGTCGGCTAACCAGCGGGCATAGCTTTCATGATTAATCATCGTTCTAATTTCAACTGCCTGTATTGCAACCCTTAGTGTGCCAACTGCTCTTATATGAAAGACACAAAGCGATTTGTGTAGTGTGCGGGTGTGCGCATTCATCTCGCACCTTTAGCACTTCCGACTCACAATAATGAAAAGGAAACGAGTGCAGTGAAACAATCATAGATTCCGGCTGCGGCGGAAGCTGCGTGACCGTATACGGATGTGGATTTGCTCTTTTTATTTTATCGAGCGATCTAGACCGCATCTGTCAGCCGACACGACATATCGCACAGCTGCCCTTTATGGTTATCGTCGTTATACAGCCTCCGCAGTGACGCGTCAGGCACGCGCACCTGGCGACAGGTGCCACACGTGATTGCAGACAGCTTCGCTTGATTGTAAAACGCGAGTAGTTATAACTTTTTGTGCTATTACGTGCGTCGTTAGCGTGAAAGCTATCGTTGTAACTAATCACGGCCTGTCGCACGATAATCTTATTTTTTCCTTAGACACGTAATAATGCTGTAATGACGATGATTACCCGTCCGCAATGTGGGAGCACCAGCTTTTTACTCGTGGATTTCCTAACATTTGGAAAAGTCGATGTAAAACGTAACAACGGGTTATGAAAGTGAATACGCAAACGTTCTAGTAAGCCGGTTACTTGATGATTCTACGCGTAATATCCTGCACAACAGACCTTTTCATTATTGATGCAAACGGTACCCAAAACATTGTGACATTTGGGTTGCACATGACAACGGGACCGGCCGGCGCCGAAGTTTCAGCGATCCGTCTTAAGCGTGTCTAACAAATGGCCCATTTCCAGATGAAGGGTACTGATATCAGTGTACGTTTATCCGTTGCATTATGTCCTCGCATGTGTGGTACATCGACTGGCGAAAGTATTTCGACACAGACAACGCGGTTATATCGGGAAAGAGTCAATGAACGGAAGTGTTTCATGAGTGTGACAAGCGGCGCGCTTTATCACAACTTGCGTAACTGTGGGCCCACTTGCCCAATCGAGCCACACGCGGAACACTACTGCTGTCTGTTTAGCCTGGCGGCTCGTGGCTCTGCGGTCGAAGGAGTCTGCAGGAATCTTGTTAACGAATCTGTTGCAAGTGGCGGTGTGCGGTTAAGCTGGTGGCGCTCGGCGGGTCGATGTACGCTTTCTACGTTGCCGCAGCGTCTTTCTCCGTCGTCAGCGCCGGTACGGGCGATTGCAAAACGCCGCTGAGGTCGCGCTTTCTTCGTTCGCGACGCCCGCTCGGAGAAATTGTTGCGACATGCCGCGCGTACACCGACCCCGCGTTAGAAAGTCGACCGCTCACCGGATTTAACACGATGCCTCGTAACGGTGTAATTGCAACGATTCGAGACGGATTCAACGAGATTTCGGATACTTTTTTGCGCACGCGTTTTCGTCCGCTTTCTTCTGTTACACAATCGTCACGTAATAGAGGCGCGCGGGTCATCGAACGCTATCGTGCATTTCGTAAACGTCGCCTCGCGTAGAACTATGTGATGAAGCGCAATTGGCCAATTGCGTACGGTAGTGCGTTTGCGTAACGGGCTCTGGAGAGGCGCCCGTTCCGCAGTCCGCACGTTGCAACACGGGATTATTTCGGCGGAGGCGCTTGGACCGCCGCCCGGACTTGCAACATGCCATATCGCAACGCAGCTCATAATCCACGCCATTGTGACACGCGGCCCGGGCGCGGACGCCGCCCGCCTGCCAAATACGGCCGCAACGCAACCGAGCTACTCGATCTCCTTACTTCATCGAGCAACCACCCGCGCCGATAAAATGTCAGTGATGTGACATCTCGCCTTCGAGCCGAGGCTCCGGCTCTGAGCGAACAACGATCAGCTAGTCGGTTAGACACCATTGTCACTGCATTCGATTTTTAAACTACAACAATTTTGTAACCGATGTTCACATTAGCGTTTTCGCAAGCGGCCCAGCGCTCGGTTTCAAAATTGAGTTCGACTTGCGTTATCGGAGCCCGATAAAGCGAATGGTGCCGCTGCACAAAGCTATTTTTAAATCTATAATTCTGGAATGTAGTATTAGTGGTACATAGTTGTGATACGATAATAGCGTTAAAACAAACTAAAAAACAACATAATCGTGTGAATCACGCCCGCTTCCAACGAGATAAAACTCAAGCATTATACGATTCCAAAATTATTATCAATCACGTTTGATGAAACATCCGCAGTGTCGCAACTACAGCCGACATATAATTGGGCATGGTCGGGATTGTTTCCCAACCTATCCCGACGGCATCTCCGCGGTGTAGCAACTTCGCAGCGTGGCTTACGACATCACATGTCCCTACAAAGCGGGTTACGAAAACCTGTGACTAACCGCTGCGCCGGCGCATAGGGCTCGGAGACGGCTAATATCGTCAACATCGAATTATACATTGTCGACGAGGCTATTAAAACATAGAACCTTTCGCAATGTATGCAAGTGACATATCTGCTCCGTTTTGTGTACAGTGGCGACTGGCGTGTGAGGCGTTTCCTCGGTTGCGCAAGTATTCGTCATACAGCGGCCAGCGATACTAACTCGAGCAGGAAGTGCATGCATGTGTGGTGCATCTGCGGCTCGATCACTGCCATTGTTTGTTACGAAACTATCAGGGTTGAGTTGAACAATTGCGGTGGTTGCGAAACATGCGTCGGCGCATCCCGTTATTTGTTGGCGATGTCCCACACTACCGTACTGCTCTTCACACGTTGGACTCGATATCGATTAAATGTACACGCAACGATCAATCTTAATGCGCGCCACGCGACTTCGTCAATCGAGTCTTAACATCCGTTTTATTACTCGTTATTGGCCACACGAGTTCATTATTAATGGAGAGCCCACCTCTCATCAAACTTGACCAAGAAAATGTTAAGGAGAACGTTACCCAGTTAAAAGCGCGTAATTCCAACGAAATATTTCGTTAACATAGTTGCGAAGTTGTAAACGTGAGTCAATTTAGTAATAGAGACTTAAGTTTCGGATAGGTACGTCACGAATGCACGATTGTGTTATATGGATATAGGGGCGAGCCGCTGAGTGCTCGGTTCGACCACTGCTCGCCCTGCCCTGTGGCCGCCTGTGGGTAATACGCAAAGAGACGTTGCGTAAAACTGACGGTTGTCCTTTCGCCCGCAGCGGGCCCGCGGTTTGCGTCCGAGACACCTCGAGAATCCTTGGAGGCCACCGCTCGGAACACGCTCGGAAATCCGGCCAACCTTCCGACCGCGTTACGACACCGTATAACTTATTTACACGTTGCGAAATTCGAATCGATTGCAACTGCAGACATCGCACTTTAGCCTTGCCGTTGTAGGGATTTAATTAGGATCAGTTGCGCAGTCGCGAGACCTAAACGGATACGAGGACGCCCTCCAGACTCGGCTCCGCTCACTGATGGATTACAAAAAAGGTCCGGAGTGCAGTTGCAGGGTGACGTCACACGTTTCGTCAACTAGTTCCCACAGCGGATCTGTTGCTACACAGCGTTAAGTGGCGAGCGCCGCACGTGCTCCACCACGCGCGAGCCAAAGACTTCACCCTATGCTTGAAGATTTCTGGTCTCTCTGCATGTTTAAAAAAAAATTGATTCGGGGAGTCGCATCGTAATATTTTATTTGATAACTAGCTGCTCTTGCGAAAGGCTTAACGAGAGTAACCTTTAACGGGAGCCAACAGCCAACCGCTCCATATTGTCACGACACAATCACTTCGTATAATGTGTTCATAATAAATAGCTATCGTTTATCTAACATCTAGAAGTACGCAACGTATTATTAATAGGCTACGCGCTACGGTCTAATATTCCTCGACGTGCGTCGGTTGCTAGTGAGATCTCCTCGAGCCGTCACTTCCATTGAGTCTTGCGTACGTCCGCAGACTATTTGTCAAACAGCTGAGACCGCAACTTGCAGGTTTTGTAACAGCGCTCTGAGCAAACTTGATATTTATTGCCTTCAGCTTTCGGAATACGCACAACCAAACGAAACTTACACATTTCCTCACTATTAGCTCGTGTTGAAATTTTCAATCTCACAACAGTTATAGAGTTTAGGAAGTATAAATAGAACAGGAGCTTGTCTTCGGATCGGTTAGTAGACTCACGGATCCCTCGTTTTATTACTAAACCGTCTAAAAATATCACGTGTATGTGTTGCATTTAAACATGTTGATTTTGTTGCCATCGAACCGCCTACCGCGCACCTGTCTTGCCTGTCTTACCTTAACCTCGTACTGCGACTACTTTTTAAATAAAAATTATACTTCGTTTGAATTTGTTGCACATAGCTTTGCAGTAATCGTCGTTACATATTTGTGCTGTGAAATAGAGCTTAGTCAACGCAGTAGGCTCGATGCATTCCCATGAAACCGAAGATCGAAAAGTCCCGTTTGTCGTCCGACCGGGGTTAGTTTACATTCAATCATACACGACGCAGCCGGTGTAATGTTTCCAACTGTGCATTTAATAATGCATTTCGAAACGATGCGGCCGCTCTGTGAAATACGAGGTCGCGAACGGTGCGCCTAAAGCCCGCGATGTGATGAAACAAAACCTATTGCATCACCGAACAGCTTTATGGTTCGCTATGTAATTATTTACATGACATTATTGTTGCATATGAACCGATACAGGGCCGCTGTATCCCGATCAATTTTGCAACGTTAACGTGAAAACACATTTAAATAGCCGCTTTAATAATAATTAGCAGAGCGCCCGATAAAGTTAATAGTGCATCGACAAAGCTTTGTGCACAAAGGGATTCATTTCGGACCAGTGCGTATCTCGTCTGTGTATTATAGGCAAACGATCGCGATTTATATGGGTCACTGGACATGCACGTCAAACGCACGCGACCTGACAATATGGCTGGCTAAATGAGCTCTCAATTTGCGATGCGAGGTGTTCTATATAATACATGTATAACAATGCATGAAGCATACACTTATTTGTTTATTAACATAATTTTAAACGTGTTTCTCAATTTGTTACAGAACGACGTTAAAACTCGAGTCGTTGGAAGACGCAGTTGTACTCGACGATCCTGAAGAAGACTTACTTCAGGACAAGCGAGGATGTCCCGCCTACGTGTCCCCTGAGATCCTCAGAGCGCATCGGACGTACTCCGGCAGAGCGGCAGACATGTGGTCACTCGGAGTCATATTATACACCATGCTCGTAGGAAGGTGCGTATCTTTTGCTAATTGAAACGACCTAATTATGTACCCCGCAGCTCCAAAACAAAATTTCAGTTAGTAACATTAATAGCGCATAAATTAATGCGAAGGGACGGGGTGGGCGTCTTCACCTGCAAAGCGTGGGACTTACCGTTTTTAGAGATCACAAGGCGGGGGTTGCCGCGACCGTTGGCGACGCATACGCAGGGATGATCACCTGTCGGCCGTTACGCGCCAACGGCTAACAATTATATCACCCACATATAAATGAGCCTCGTGAAATCTTCAATGCACCTGCTGCGGTCATGTGGCGAAGACGTTGCTATCCCCACCTCCGACGCACCTGCCGTTCGCAAGAGCCTTTGTTTTTTTACTTTTTTTTCGACTCGCACCCATTATTTATAATACGAAATTCGGGATTTGGCCGCAATCGCCGCCATCACCTGTCGCCGGAAGGGTTCTAGCTTACCTGACTTTTTGTTTTGGCGCAGCTGCCCATTCGAAATGACAATCGGGTTGCTATTAATTAGGGCCGCGCTTTATAAAAACGCAACGATTTGGGACTGGACTCTCGGCCGATTTTAATGACCCTCACTTATCTTTGTAAAACGCGATAACGGGTTCTTTTTTGCCACTAGCAGGATAGTTTTCAATACGGAATTTATGGACCCTACGTTGGAAGTCACTTTACAAATAGACTCTTAATTATAATAAAACTACCTGTTAAGTATTGTATTCCCGTCGCGCGTCGGTTTGTAAGATCGCCAGAGGCATGATCAAGATATCTTTGGCTCTAGATCTCTATCTGAACGTAGAGTCGCAAACACCTCTGGTTTTAAATGTATTTATAGACACTAGTAACCATTTACCATCTTAGCAACATAAACCTATCGATATTAACGATATATTTCTTTTGTTTTAGGTATCCATTCAACGACTCAGAGCACGCATCACTGTTCGCAAAAATATCAAGAGGGTACTTCGTGGTGCCTGAATGCCTGTCATCGCGGGGAAAGTGCTTGATACGATCGCTGCTGCGGCGGGAGGCTTGTGAGAGGCTGAGCGCGCGGGACGTGCTAAGGCACCCCTGGCTCGCGCGGGACCCTCGGAACGAACTGCCTCCTAGGGCCGCAGCTTCACACGATCGTCTCGTGCCCGACGTGGACATGGACGACGACTGCTTCTAGCTTCACCTCGCCTGGCCGCCCGGTGCTGGCATCGGGACGTAGACACTCCATTACCGCATTGCTCCCGCAATACACAGAGCGCGCGCACCCACGCCCGTTACTTCAAATTTATTTATGAATTTATTCTAAGTTATTCCGGCCTTAAGGCTTGCGGTTGCGCTCACTGAAATAGTCCTACCTATTCATCGAATGTCCAATTTTCAGTAAGAAGTACCCCAAGCCAAATATAAATGTCTCTGTAGAGATTTTAATTTAGTGATTAGGATCCAAAGGGGATCAAGCGGCCGGGGCGGCTGGCCCATCCCGGACACGCGAACTAATTTATAAAAAAAAAAATAGAAGCTCGAAATTAACAACAATGAGAATCGCATAATTTCACCAACGTGAAACGTAATCACTTAGCTGATACTGCAGTTTTATGCGGCTTTTATTGGAATTATTTCGTTCAGGCTTTTACGAGCTGTGGTATAGTCGTAACGTTCATAATGACAGAATAAGTGAGACTGATATCGCGTTCATGTGATCTAATATGCAATTGATAAGCGATCCATCTAGTTGTGAATGTGACCGCTCCGGACTAGCCTCGCCGCGTCCACCGACGCGCGACGACCGCGCGTCTGGAATGAGTTTATTTATGAAGCATTCTGTTAACTATTACGTTAATTCCTCATAAGCCTAATGTAATCATATCAATTTCACATCAATATAGATGGTATATTGCATTGAAGTTGTTGTTCTAGTGTTAGGTAAATGAACCTATGTATATTTTGTATTTATATAATGTTATGTCGTGTAATTGTGATCTCCACCGATGTTATTTAGCGATTATCTGATTGCCATTATGTTGTTACGCAGAAGTGATATTTCTTTTGTTCACAACGTTCAGTTGCTTCCATCATAGAGTTATTTTGATTATTATATTTTGGTTATATAAATCGTGATTATTCGGCTAATCAGCATACGAAATTATTATTTTGTTATTGTATTCAACCGAAATTATGTTTGACTAATAAGACATACGCACCACCTTGTACCGAAGAGGTTCGTAGAATTTGGTTTGTGCCATTTATTTAATTTAAACGTTATTTATTGTTGTTGTAATTGACGGTGTGATGGCAGCACTCTCTTCCTAAAACTAAATTATTTTTCCATTTGGTACTTGGTGTTGAGTTTTTATTGTGATCCAAATTTTGAGATCAATTATTATTTGTGAATCATTTGTTTCAAATCAATCAGTAGTGATACCATGTCTAAATTTGTTGAGTTTTATCAATCAGTTTTTTAATCATTTTTTAATCTTTTTCTTTATTTTTCGTTCGGGATTTTTGTGAATCGTTCAGTTGAAGTAGTCAAGTCTTTCATAAATCAATGAAAGCGATGTACAATAGTAACCTACTATGTAAAATAAACTATTACTACTTTAATTTATACAAACTGTAAATAGCGCTAAGGTATAATAAGGATTATCAAAAAAAGAAAGAGATAGAGGGAATAAAATAATTTAGAAAAATAACGTGCTTTAATTTGACAAACCCACACATACATACAAATATGATCTGACAACTCGTAGAGGTGTTTTTGGATTCCCACCAAGACCTCCGGGATAAAATTAACCTATCCTGCAATCCAGTACACCTGGAGATTGACAGACAATACCCTAGCATTAGCAGTTCAGACGGCAGTCGTTCCCATAAAAGCCGTATATAGCAAAACCACACAGGAGAATAAGTAAACGAAATCGGGATCAGAGGTTAAGGTCTCGGATGCAGCCGGAAACCAAGTCAAAATGGTGTTGGTGTCACCTTGAAGAGGGTCAATTGTGAATAAAAGAAATCATAATATAGGCTCATAATAAAATAAGGTCACAATGTGACATATATGCTTGCAATAAAAATATGCCAAATTAATAAATAATCCGATCTAAACACATTGACTTGGCTTGCTGACAGTACTTTTTATGGAGAGACTAACCAACAATGACTAGTTACAATATAAATCAATGCCTACCATAAATTAATAATAGGTAGTGCAACATTCTACACAGTACACAACACTATCTAGACACAAAGACTATTATCTGTTGTGCCCAAAGTAAGCGTAGTTTAACTAGTTTCATCTAGAATATGATGTGGACAACCATGCTTAGATACATTTTCTTTTTAAATAAATACACATACAAAAAAAAAGTTAAACACTCATATTAATCCAGATAGACTTAGAATTGCAAATATTTCAGCTGAGCAGAATCAAACCCGCGCCTTTCGACGTATCAGTCGAAAGCTGTACCTACTGCTACTTCACGGAGGTCGTCGAATATCACTATATTATTCCACTGGTGTGGAATGCAACAGACAGCTGTAAGAATAAAAACCAAGCAATAAAAAGTCACTTTCCAAATACCCGACATACTAACTACACCTTTAGAGTATGGGGTCTTCCGCAAGTCGATGCATCTGAGCTGGTGGACGAGGCTGTAGTAGGTATACCTTGGGACACGTATCTTCGACCTAAGTCGTGACTCGTGAGACAAACGAGGTACTGGCGCGCTCGGATTGTTTTGTACTAATCTATAGCTATACTATTTTATTTATCGTGTGAAAAATCTCCACGGATACCTCCCCCGCCGGGGCCGGAGGAGGAGGTTATGTCGGACTCGAACCGACTAAAACGCACGCCTTCTGTGGGCCGTCAGTTGCCGGAGGTGAGATTGTCATAGCCATATCCCTCGCACCCCGGCCGACCCAGGGCCATATCTCTCGATCTGGCCCTCTTCCGGTGTGGGGACCACAGATAGCTATACTATCACGGTTCACGAGATAAAGCCTGGTGACCCCGAAACATGTTACCTTTCGTGTACGGAAACCTAAAAAGTCAAGGAAGTAATGGGGAATTTTACTAAAGAAAGAGTAGGTATAGGTAGAAAATATAACTAACTATAGGTACATTTCTGAAGCGAGCGGTAGTAGCCTAAAGGTCGGATTTGCCATTGTAAGGTTGCGGGTTCGAAACAATCTACATAATTAGCACTGCCGAAGGGTGAGTATTTTTAAAAGGAAAGCGGGTGGACAAGTTCTTACCTCGATCTAGTTTATCAAATTTAAACATCTCTACCATCTTTGAAAAGGGAAACCGGCAGGAATCGTGTTATTGGTAGCTCTCGCCACCGCTATTTAGTTATTAAAGAACTTGTTGCAATGTCCATAATCTCATTTTCTTGTCTTAGGTATGTTTTTATGAGAACAGCTTCCATCTGACCTCCTAACCCTGAAAAGAAAACCTGCCACAGTCTTGTTCGTTAATTAACAGGTGTACTCGTACGTCTTGCAGGTGAGGTCGGACATATTATTATACCTACAAGAATTTCTTGTTCAACAGTATGTGAGTAGCTACAGCAGCTGCATCCAGTTTTACCTGCGGTTTTTTATTATTAACACCCAATAACTTTTAGGTAAGTATTATAATAAATATTGTAAGACAATCTACACAACGCTATCTAGACCCAAAGTAGGTAAGTATCGCTTAACTAGCTTGTGTTATGGGTTCTAGAATGTGGATAAACAGAATTACCTACATACATTTTTTTTGTAAATCCATACATATTATACATAATGCAAATATTCATATTCATGCATACAAATATTAGCACTGAACGGGGATCAAACCCGCGCCCCCTGCGTCGCGGACGCGTTCCCTACCGCTGCGCCGCAGAGGCGCGGGCAGTATGCCAATATACTGGCTGTCAAACAGAAGATATTACACAGGTACGTTACTCCTAAAATTCATAATCTTGTCCGCTGTAGACTGTGAGGTTAGGCACAATTCCCACTGAAAGGCTTTTAAGGCAAAATAATTACAAAACATTCTGAATCTTATGTACGAGAGAAAAAGTTCACAGTCCTCTGAACGCAATTACGGGAAACTGCATAGTGGAAAAGGAATCCTCTCTATACTACGTTCTCGCGACCATTTTCCTAGTAATAAATGCAAGAACTGAACCTTAAGGTACTGGGGTATGTAGTTTAGATACGTAAGATGAAATTAAATTATAGTTAAGTTGTCTGTTACACAGTTAATTTTCCATATTACACAATGATTCTTTGCGGCTCTAGTATTCGCAATAGAGGTTGAGGCGGGAACACCAGCGAGCTATGTAAAATCCTCTAATAAATAGTTCATTCTTCTGCCTGCACCTACCTCAATGTATCGCTGCATCACCCTAAGGTAGACTGTCAGATACTGTCTTTGGCATTAGGTACCTAAGTCCTTAATACTAACTTTGGTCTTCGATTTCGATCGCGTTGATTTCGGTTATCGCGATCAAACATAGCCTATGTCCTTTCTCAAGCTCTAACTAATCTGTCTCTGTACCAAATTCCAGTGGTTTAGACACGAAAGCGTAACAGACTGAAAGACGGAGTTACTTTCGCGTATATAATATTGGCAGATTAGTGTAAAAAATACATAGAATCGATTGATGTCAAATCGGAAATAATTTCGGGGATGAACACAACAATGTATCAGAATTTCATCGCAATTAGATGAAGAGACAGTAGACAGTATACAGTTCATACAAATAAACGTATCATTACTTTTACACTTTTAACACGAATCGTCTTCCGAGATAACGACTCATATTACAAAGTTTACAAACAAAGGCGAAAACTGACACCAATGATCTCGAAGTAGCTATGTTCAGCACCAAAAGTAGATTGTCATTTTCGGATTTTGCAAATTAGTTTTTGAACAACAAAATTATTACGTTTAAGTATCCTACTGTGCATGCTGTAAAACTACTTAGTGGGACTCTATAAAATAGTTTCAAAGATGCACATTTTTTTAAATCTAAATAATATTATGATCATCTACTTTCTGACGCTGACTGTATCTCTATATTCTACCAGCACTTCACATGAATAATAATGTCCTTGCCTGCTCATTTTTATTATTTTGTCAAATCTCCATGTGTATTTTTCAACGTAAAATGTACAGAAATCTAAAGGGAAGGAAATCTTTAGATATTAACGATAACTGCCTCGCGGACTTTTGTATGAACAATTCAAATAATTTCCTGTTGTTAGATATAGATACGACTAAATTATATATATATCATATCTACGAATTACTCACATGATAGCTACATTATTACTACCTACCTAAGTGTATTTTTTTCCAATTGTACTTACAGGCTCTCAATTCTGGTAAAGGAAAAAAAAGTCACGCCACAGATACTGCAAAATATTGCAATAAGTTTTAGACTTTATCTAAGTGTGGTTAAAGTTCAAAATTAAATGAAAAAAATTTCATTACATTCTTTCATTCACTCTACAATAAGCCATTGTATTTTAAACTTTAACCCCATTACATTAAAGACTAAAATTAAATGGATTTTTTATAGTGTTCGTGGTATGACAGTGGTGCTGGGGTCCGATTCCTGCCAGCTCCGCAATAGGCCGCATGGTGCATGACAAACTAGATCGAGGCACAGATTAATAAATAGTTGCTACGTAGGATGATCGTAAGATGATCGAGGTAAGTTTGGTTTGCACCGGCTTCCCTTATGAAAATTTCTCACAATTCTACACGAAAGATGATTCTGTTTATTTTTGAACAAATTGATTTTTTAGTTGGAGGGGTTAACGGGAATATTAATAATTTCGGTTGCTAATATCCTTTAAAAAAATAAAAATTAAAAAAATCCCAAAAAAAGGAAGTTCTGTAACTGTTCCACAATAATCCCACTCCTAAAAAGTTTCCGAAAATCCCACTCCTAAGAAGTTTACGAGGATACTGATACTACTTCTACTAATCTCAGTTACAATCAGGTGCGGACGCCTGCATCATACATTCATACCTTAAGCGCCACTCACAATTTGCACTTTAGAGCCCAGGATTAACTCTCCAAATGTTGATATCAATCTGCATATTGTGTACCAGTGAAAATGAGGTTTGATTGGGTCCATAGAGACTTGGTAGAACTCCATAGATCATAAATCAGAGTCTCAGTAAGCTAAGGTGATCGAAAAATTAGACTTTGTTAAGCTACTTCTGTCGCTGACTATGCCTACTCCATTAAAAATGTATGGGCAGCATGTAAGTGAATAGACCGTCGTGGGTGAAACCACAAGGCAGAGTAGGTATAAAGTGATATAAATTGATGATGAAATAACGGAAGCAGGCCATGTAATGGCGTAGTGGTAACCACTTAACCATCTCGCCCACTGGCTATGTGACTGTTGTGGGTTCGATTCGATTAATTAAAAATGTAGGTAGGTAAGTATACAAATATCGTGAGAATACATTTTTGAATACGCCATGGTTTAATTAAAGTTGCTCTATGATGTGTTTGTGGTAAAAAGGTATTTCCAGGATTGGTAGATCAGACGGTAGTCACCCCCGCCGTAGTGGCTAAAGTAAGTCTCCAAGTGTAAGCTCGAATGCAACAGGGATTAATGCTAAGACCATTTTAGCAGTAAGTAATCCTCTCCTAATATTCTTTCATCATCATCAGATTGTGAAGAATGTTAGGTATTAGGAATTAGAACTATTTACCAGCAAACGTGTTTCCTTCTTACTTTACCTTTAGCTTGCCAACAGATGAGGAAAGTCATATATGTATATAGATGTGACCATTCAAATATTGTTATTCTTTTAAGCTCGTGACGGGTCTAAGGAGTGAAGCCGATGGTATGTTTTTGTCTCTGCTAACCGCCGAGGGAAATATGTGAATACATGTGGGTATATATTATGTGCTCTTTAAAAAGCCAATAAGCATACAAGAAAGAAGATGGAGGCTTGCAAATAATGCGATGTTGCAGAGCTTTGAGGTTTTTCAAAAAGGCCGCCTAGTACCTTGGCCGCAATGGCCGACTAATGACCAACTTGCAGTGTACACAATACACCGTTTTGTACATGTACTTGAAGAACTGGGTCACCTTCATTTAAAAGCCGTAAATAATTTGGTCGGTATTGTATCTTTACAAAAAATACAGCTTAGGTGGTAAACAAGGTACACGGCTCTTAAAGTAACTAGTCCCTTTTGCTTATGGGTGTATAGTTGGTATAGTGCCACACAAGTTCTCTGGGGCCAAAGCTAATGTCAGAAGCAAACTGGCCCAAATGATTATGGTTAACGCACGAAGTAGAGTTAGTCATATGGGTTCTAGAATACTGATTAGTATTTAGTATACCTATAGTCCGTTTGGTCTGCTGGCGAAGTCGAAGTCCCGCAACATAGTAATCGGTCTACCACTATGCCACAAAGGTCGTTCATTGCAACTTACCTTTTTTTATCGTGCAAAAAGTCCCCACGGATACCCCCCCCCCCCCCCCCTTCCCCGCCACTTCCCTTGAAATATGCCATAGAATAGACCTTGATTAAATAGAATATGGAACGCAGATATATTATCGTAAAGGGCACAGAAGAACAGATAATAGAAGGGCTTCAGTCGCTTCAGAACATTTTGCACACGATGAACTGATACGATATTGATATAGGTACCTAACTATGTATAGAAGTATTGTTATCTGTGGTATAGATAGTCATTTCCTTTCCTTGTTTACATAGATAAGGGAATTAAGTTTTAATCTGTGCTAATATAAAAAAACTGAAGAGTTTGTTTGTTTGCTTCTAAAGATTACATTTTGGAATCAGGGGTCCACTCTCCAACTGCTCCTTTCCTTTCAACCCCGAGAAGCAGGTCTGGCAGCTTGTAGGTGAGATTGGTGTGATTTCCGAAGATCAATAAAAATAAAATTCACACCTGTAAATCCCCGAGGAGATAGGCAGAGGTATCTGAACACCCACCTGTCACCAATTATGATTTTCGGACCCAAGTAGGTACGCCTATTCGACCGGGGTGCGAGGGATATGGCTACGACAATCTCACCTCCGGCAACTGACGGCCCACAGACGGCGTGCGTTTTAGTCGGTTCGAGTCCGACATAACCTCCTCCTCCGGCTCCGACGGGGGAGGTATCCGTGGGGATTTTTCTCACGATAAAAAAAAAAGGTACGCCTATTTGCCATCAAGCGACGACGGATGGAGAACAGCCATGTCCTTTAGTCGCCTTCATCGACACCCACGAGAAGATATGTGGTAGCCCTACTCTACTCCATCATCTGCATATAGACGCATTTTCCTGATTGCATCCGTGGCCAAGATGACCTTGGAGCTCAGGGTCCACCTTCCGGCTCTTCCTCCTCCACTTCGCACGATCTTGGGCGTCCATGGTAGTGAGACCATTGGTACGCATGTCACCTTCCACGACGTCAAGCCAGGACTTCTTGGGCCTACCCCTTCTACCTGGACCCGACGGGGGCGCCCTATTCTTCTCCACCGGGAGTTAATGAGACCCGTAAAAGCTAGATTTTTGATAGATGTACCTAACTAGTACCAAAAATTAGGTACGTTACGTAGGTACAAGAGCACTGACCGAGAGTTCACGACTTAGCTACGCTTAACTTCGTCGATAGTTTGCAAAGGTCGCTCGGCTTACACAAACACGTCCTTTAGTGTTCAACTTTGAAGGACATTCTGGACATTTTTTGCTAAGTATAACTAGCTACTAATTAGTAGTTCTGATCTTACTAAGGTTACCTACTTGATATGTCTTTGTTTTCTATTAGTTAGATTGGAGAAGTTAGGTATGTCGCGAATACGGTAAGTACCACAGTGGGTGTATGAGGCTCCCCAACCTCAGGAGGTGGCTCTGATGCAGGCTTTCCTTTCGGAATAGGGAGGTCAGACGGCAGTAGTTCTCAAAAAGTCAAAAAATACCAATGAAAGGAGGAGCAGGAGACCTCGGGTTCCAATTGTGGATTTAACTGTGATTTATGTTCAGATGAAGATTGGTAATATTAGTATCTAAGCATTCAGAAAGATAAGAAAGAAAGAATGAAAGAAAGTTATAAAGAAAGAAAGAAAGTTAGAAAGAAGGAAAGAAAGACAGAAAGAGAAGGAAATAAATAGTTTATTCGATTGCCTTATTTTACGTGAAAATACAAAATTAAGATATGATTGCGTAGCCGACCGCATACGACAACACTGCCGGCGCATGCGGCAGATACAGCGTACCTACCCATTACTTGTCAAACTCCTATTAGATACGGATAAAGGAGACTAATTGAGAAGCCGCAATGAATTACGCACATGTGCTGCGTGCGTATGCAGTTGTCGTATGCGGTCGGCTACGGAATCATACCTTCAGGAACAACAAACGCCTGAAATCTAAACAACAATGTTGGATAGAGTTGGGCCTACTATGTATTATAGTCATTTCACAACATACAAAACACCGTACAGGGCATGACTCTCAAAAAACCGTAATTACTTCAACTCTATCAACCGTTAAAGCAGTGTTTGTTTTTCTGATTAGATAAAGGTAGTACCTACATACATAATATCGATTTACATCACGCAATACATCAAGATTGTTGATGGTGCCACGCAGTCGCCCGTGCTACTTCAATCTGTTGTATATACATACCTACATACATATATGCTCACGAACGCCTATACTCTTTCGGCGTAGGCAGTGACAACTGCCCGTCATCTGCTTCTATAAAAAATAAAAATAAAAAATAAAAATCATTTATTTTCAGACGTGACATCCATAGTGTTAGTGAGTGACAATATGACTTATAGACTAGGTTAGTAATAATTAAATAAATCAAAAGTAACACCCCGTTGATAGGCTCACCTCATCCTCATCTATCCTTCATACTTCACAATATTCAAATTTGGAGCCAGGGGGCTTATTATTTCTGATTGGTTGATGTCTTTTCCAAGAGTGACTGCCTTCTGACCTCCTAATCCCGAGAGGAAAGCTAACACCAAAGACCCGTACTTATGTCTATATGTAGTATAAAAAGGAATCGCTGAATGTGTTTATACCTATGCGTAAATCTCGAGAACAGCTAAACAGATTTCGCTAATTCTTTTTTTAGAATATACCTTGAAGTAGGTACGAGGATGGTTCTTACGCAGAGAAAAATTTAAAAAATTGCCTAATTAAGACGAAAAAAAAAAACAAAAATTAAAGAATCGACTTATATGGCAGTACGAAGTTCGCAGGGTCAGCAAACAAACCATGTTATTGAATAGTTCAGAAAGATCAAAAGCAACTAAAATGTAGTTTAGTGCGAATGAACAACAAAATCGATATCAATGTCATCTTTACAGTAGGGGAAAGAACCTTGTTCTTGGTTGCGGTGAGTTCTTTCTAACAGATAGGTAGGTCGTTTGCTAGCTCTCGAACATGGGAATTCCCCGCTAAGATGTGAGAACACTGAGAACAACAAGTTTTTAATAAAAATTCTGGCGTCACTGTTTGATAAAATGTCGTATAGGTTACTGTATATGGAGTAAATTACTAGCATATCGACACCTCTGGGTTCAATTGGCGTATAAACCATTTTGGCCAAAATGAGTTATATACACCGTTCAATTCAGATTTTTTTTCTCTATCAATCTGTATATTTAAAATGTTCAAATTCGCAAAAAAAATGCTTTTACGACCCAAAAAATTTAGATCATCCTACCACAAAAAAGATAAAATATTAATGTAACAGCCAAATTTTTCTTTTTTCAATTTTTAGTAAGACGTTATGACCAAGATTTTTACCAACCCGGGGCGTAAGGTCTGCGTTGATTGTAAATGGATTTTACGCCATGACGAGTAAATATATTTCTTAAACGTAATTTAAAATTGACGTCGTAAATCCAAACATTTAAATAACATGGACGTATAAACCATATCCATTGCAAAAAATGGTATTCAATTTTAGACTTTACTGCTATACAATTAAAGTTCAAAATTAAATGATAATATTTTTACTACACGCTTGCGTTCACTCTACAAAAAGCCATTTAATTTTAAATTTTACAGACATTGCTTTAAAGTCTAAAATTAAATGTTAAAAATTCAAAAACCAATTACAGTGTCTGTGTTATGACGGTGGTTTTGCTTTAGCTAAAACCACTGCACGAACGGTCATGTGGGTGACAGGTGTGAGGAGTTTGGACATGTGCACGGCGGTTTTGGATACGGTAGCCGTAACCCAGAGGATGAGCACATCCTTAGAAAGTGTACGGTCACCGAACTTTCCGTCGTGAACAGATTCTTCAAGAAGAAAGTTCGATTTCCTACTCACTAGGAGGCACAGCATCAGCAGGGTGGCCAACTGCAAGGTAATACCCGGAGAGAGTCGCACTAGCCAACACCGTCTCCTTGTCATGGACCTTCGCGTGAAACCCAAAGACAAACGCGCCAAGCGTGGCCAACGCAGAATTCATTCAAAGTCATCGGTGACAAGAGTGCTGATGTTATAGACGAAGCAGTACAGGTTTGCTGGGACAGGATTCAGGCAGCTATCCTTGAGGCGGGGAGGGCAATTCTCGGTACGTCTAAGGGTGGATGCAAGTATGACAGGGACACTTGGTGGTGGAACGACACAGTCCAGAGAGAGATCAGGGCGAAGAAAACCCTCCTTAAAAAGTGGCAAGCGTCCAAATCTGCCGAAGACTGCGACGCGTACAAAGATGCAAAACGCGCCACCAGGTGAGTAGTAGCCAGGGCCAAACAAGACCACTTCTTCTTCTTCTATCGTGTCGACGGCGATAAGGATAGTCCAGAGATGTATGGTCTACTCTGGCAAGCATCCCTGTGAGTTTCCTGCACACACAGGATATCACAGCGGGTGTTCTGGCAGGGACTAGAACGTATCTGCCTTGTCCCGAGAGAAACTGTTAATGGAGATGATGCGCAGAGCGCTGACTTTGAGTGTGGACTAACAGAGTGGTGGGATGGTTTTTAGCCATCGAGACCACTTGCAACCGCTATATAACAACTTGGAATCGTCTGAGGGGCAAAAGCTTATCTATAAGTGGGCGTGTTCCAGGGCCAAAACGGCGAAGGCTCTGTCCAAGTGCCGCTGAATTAAAGGCAAAGACCCTGAGGACAATCTGTTGTACGAGGAAGTCGCGGTGAAGGAGAGATGACTGTTTGTTGAGTTACTAAAGATTTAAATAATTGCCTTTTTAAGTTTGATAATCTGATCATGACTGATAAACATCATCATCATCTGCATATAGACGTATTCTCCTGATTGCATCCGTGGCCAAGATGACCTCGAAGCTCAGGGTCCGCCTTCCGGCTCTTCCTTCTCCACTTCGCACGACTATGACATAACATTATCATGACTGATAATGTTATGTCATAATTATAATAGACATAATTATCTGTTTTATTTAATAAAACTAAGTTAATTTTGTTTCTGGTAGTTTAATTTCGTGTATATCGACCATAATTCTGTAGTAAGAGTAATACTAATGTAATTCTGACAAATTCTAATAGTATCGAGATTGTTTTTTTTAATTATAATTCTATTGATGTGCAAATTAATAGTTTTTACAGCCAAAAAATCTACAGCTACATGCTTTTACATCAGTAAATTTGAACATAATTTTACCAAATATGGATATAAGCTGTAAGCTGTCAATTGTTATCCAATTTTCATGGGGTGTATAAACCATAAATTGATATTTTCTAAGACGTATATCCATGCTAACTTCCAAACCAAAGGGGATAGATATGATTGAATGATTTAGCCTTTTTCATCCCCAAATTCTAAGAATCTTTCCCCTTGGAATTTTTTATGTAGCTTCTAAAATAAAAAAGTTATGATTTTTTTTCTAAAAATAAAATCGTTTTTTTGCTCTCCTGAAAAGTCGTGTTTTGGTTTATACGCCAATTGAACCCAGAGGTGTCGATTATTATGCTTACAAATATTCGCACTGAGCGGGAATCGAACCCGCACCTCGTGACGTAGCAGACGCGCCACTCTACAATGGCCACGGAAGCTGTTTAATTTGGATCTAAAAAACCATTTTTGCACTGGCTCCCCGTTTAAAAATTCTTTAATATGTATTCGTGTTAGGTTAGAATATTATTTATTATGTTAAACCAGAAAAATAATGTACAGAAGAAAAACTACAAACAATATACTGTGACAATACTTAGAACTCTACTTTGTTACGTAATTACCAATACCTAGTTGACGTAATATAGGTCGTTTGAAAACGAATAAATTCTGGTTTAGTTACGTTCGTGCATTAAATATGGTTGGTTAACAATGGCCAATGCGTAACACCCGATCATCGGGTGCCATAATCCATGTAAACCTTATTAGATGATGATGTAAGATTCGTAAGGGATTATATCACAGCGTGTATCACAGGTGGAAATAATGAAAAATAATTTGATCGTTAGGGACAATAAGTATGTTCCTAGCAGAAGCAGGCCGCGGCGGCGCGGCGGCGCGCATTGCGTGCCTCCCCATGTTCGGGGGCGAGTTGGGGACTCCGTGGTCCCCGGACACCGGATGAGGGCCAGATCGAGAGATATGGTCCTGGGTCGGCCGGGCTGGATCGAGAGATATGGGCTACGACAATCTCACCTCCGGCAAACGACGGCCCACAGACGGCGAGCGTTTTAGTCGGTTCGAGTCCGGAGACGGGACGACGGGCGGGATTGCGGGAGAGGACCTATCCGTGGGGATTTTTTGCACGATAAAAAAAAGTGGATACCTATTAAGTATGTTTAGTACCTAAATGGGAAAAGAAAAACCCTGTGAGAATTGTTTTCGTGTTTAAGAGGCTTAGGTATTAAATTCATCAATGGGTATTAATAATTGTTTAGTCATTTTTCCTTCATGCGAATTTCGGATCAAGGAATAATAAAAACAAGCACAACTGACTATTTACTCGTTTTTATTATTTCACCAACAAATAACAATGTTTTTATTATTCATGGTGAAACTCAAAGCAATAACTTCTGTAATTTCAGTGATTTGTACGAAATAGGTAGGTACCTAATCAAGAAATATGACGCTATACCTACCTCATTATGATCCTACAGGGTATTAGTGCTAGTACTATTATCTGTTCTAGTAGTAAGTCGTTGGGTGGCTGGTAAAAAAAATCCGGTCAAGTACACGTTGGACTCGCGCACTGAGGGTTCCGTACTGGATTGAGAGATAAACTTACCTCTATAACACCGAATAAATAATAGTACTACGCCTATACTTAACATTGTTGGTAGAAAACTGAATTACCTATGTAGGTTGCAAAAAGCAACATCTGCCAAACGAGTCCTACAGTGGAAACTGCGACATTTTGCGTTCTCCACTTTAGGACTTTCTAGGACATGTTCACATGGTTCTGGGGGTTTGGGTGCTATGATGGCGGTTTTCTGGTAACATTACCTACCTACCACAGAAGTTCGCAGAACATTAAATACATACATACCTACCATATTATTATGACTGCGATGTGAAGGAATTTAATGACGTCTAATAATACATATTTTGTAAATATTTACTTTTCATTGCTCTACAAGTTTGTTATATATCGTATAGTACTTACGAATGTACGTAAATAGCAAGTAAATAATATACTGCCCGGCTTCGACGATGAGAAATAGATTTTTCACGCAGAAAGATTTATTAAGATGCCGCGTGGTTCCTGGTAGAGTAGAATTTGGGCCGACCCATCTCCTCCTGTGCGGTGTCGTACAAGGCGACTAAGGGATAGACTGTTTAAAACCAGACAGATATTATACAGCTCCAACTCAGCCTCAGATGCATGATTCGAGTCAACAATAGTGCCCGGAATACGGCAATCGCTCACTCCCTATTAATTACGTGGGACCGAATACAATCATTGGAGATATGTGGGTGTTAATTTACCTCTGCCTAGCCCTCCGGGGATAAAGGCGTGAGTATATGTACGTATGTATCTTGCATCGTAGATACACTATAGTACTATAGTCATACCCTGGATAGTGTGTTGCTGCATATAAGTACAAGCGTTGCGTCGGTAGCGCTTTGTGGCTAAGGAATCGCCCGCACGATTCAGAGGTCCCGAGTTCGAATACTAGCCATTACTCTAACGATGTGAACGCTCGTGTTAACACAAATTTAGCTTAGCTAGAGGAATCAGGGGGATTTTTGAACATGTAGCCATAAACAATGAAACAAGAATAGTCAATCTCGGAACATTTATTTCTTTCTAGTTACAATATTTTACAAAATTAACTATAAATACATCACCCGTCAGCAACCGTTTTTAAACACGTTGCCTTGTGTTCAAGATTACGAATAGACACACAAGTCGATTTTATATGTATATACAAATTAAAAAATACTACACTTCGAGGAAATAAAAATTATAAAAAATGATTTAATATTGTAAAACTATCGTCGAATGTCATATGACAAAGAAATCGAGGACATACATATCGATGAATTCTAGTTTTACTTCGAATATATAACCTCTTCCTTTTTGAAGTCGGTTAAAAAACATGCAATACACCTAGTGCAACAAAGTAGTTTAAGTCCTGCTACTGGCTGTACAGTACGACCATTAAACACGTCCAACTTCAAATAGCTGAGCTGTTCTACAATAAAGAGCGCTATTCTCATACAGATAAGTGCTAAAATTCATTAACACATTTATCTATCGTCTGCGTTCCGTACCCTATTCCCATTTCCCCCCGGAAACGGCGACTCAATTTTCATTCTAATTTGTCTAGAACATAGAAGTCGTCGATATTATTTCCACTTTGTATTACTATATTGCGCCATTTTATGAAATAGGATGACTTTTTAAATTTAGGTACAGATAAACTAAGAACAATGGTAAATGTAGCACGCGTCACAAAACACGGTCCTAGATTAGATAATAGTCTTTATAGATTAAAGAACTGAGTACACAATATTTAGCACAAATATGAAATTTTACTTTATTCTGAATTATAATAAAAAATATCTTGTACTGTGTACATACGTTAAAATCAACTGTAAAGTGTAGTGTATATGGATGTTTATGTACAGTCGGCAAATGAGATAAGTATAAAAAAAACAAAAAACTTATCTTCTTTGCCGATGGTACTATTCCTCAGGTGACTTTTCTACCATAGTGCTTACCCAAAGATGCGCCTACGCATAGAAATTGTTGATAGAATTCGTGATAATTATACTTGTGTGCATACGCAGTTTAGGTTATGTAAGGGGAAATTAAAATTGGAATTAGACATATTTTGATTGCTATTTATTAATGTACTAAAAGGTAATGGTATGATAAAAATAATATCTTATGCAATACAACGTCACACATCATGACGTCACATAAAACGTTTGATTATATCATTGTTTAGTATTATAGACTCACATATTTATAGACAGACGTGATATTTCGATTCACGGCACTTTTGTACCATGTCTATTGCTGTATTTTTTCGAAACCGTAATTTAAACACTATCAAATGCCCTATCGGCACAGTAATGGTAGGTAATATGTCGTGTGTAGTCCACGGCACGTGTGGTAATAGTGGGTGTGTCTAGTAGAGTCTCTCGGCGCGACTGGGTCCATAGCAACAGGCGTAGGCTTGCATACGACGCTCTAGTTCAGGTCGGAAGTGGCGGATGAGTCCCTGTACTGGCCAAGCCGCGCCGTCTCCCAAGGCGCAGATTGTGTGCCCTGTAATACACGTACATTGTGATGACTGGTAAAAAATACTACGTAGGGATACCTACTGATTTTTTAAATAAAATACTAACATTAGTATGATTTTCTTCATAACCTTTAAATTTTTAAACGAAAGAAAATGATATTGTGTTTGTAGAAGCAAAACCGAGCAAACAACAAACACGTAAGAGTGACTATGTACATAATGATGATTGATTTATTTGTTCCTCCATCCTCATTAATTAAGTCATTATGAATTTAACAGTACTAAAACTGCATAATTGTATATTATTTTATGAATAACAGGAGCTTAGATTATATAAAAACTGTATACGTAAACGCAGCAAGTGGCATTTCAACGCGGCGTAAAAAATGTTGGTTTTTAAGTGCCCGGTTAATGGCAAAATCAAAACAATTGCTCATAATATCTCTACACAATAATATTACACATGGTAATTAAGGTAATGTGTAACTACTTTGGTATTTACCTGGTAATTCCCAAAAGGGATTTTACCATGGTATTCAGAGTTCCGAGTACAGATAGGCGGTATCTTTACTTGGAACCAATTTCCAACCACTTCGGAAACAATGTTAAGACGAAAATGAATGCCCATTTTTTTATTTTAAACTTCTGATGCAACTGACTTATTTTGTATGTAAGTTTTGTGTGACGTCAGAACAAACAGACATTTTAATTTTAACAATAAAGTATAAATACCTTCAATTTGTTTGGAAATCTCCCACAGCATGTCGATTTCTTTGATTGACGCATTGCCTTCGACAAATCTGAAACAAAAATAAAAATTCATAATGTTTTCTTTTGCTTCAGAGCTGTTGTCATTATAATCCAGTTATAATAAAGATTTGAGCTTGCATAAATTCGCATAGAGCTGAAAATTGGTGGGGGTCTTAAATAAATATCAAAAGTCCCCATCGGTTGGACATCTGTATTTTTTTTTATTCAAGGTCAAAGGTCAAATTTATTGGATTCTCGCATTTTTCTCGTAACCAGCTAATGTTATCGCAAAAGAGTTGTAGATCATGGGCATTTAATGGGCATTATTTTCCATTGTTAAGTAAAACCTAAAGCCAAATAATCAAATTCGAACAATTTTAATAGTCCATTATATGATTATACAAATAGCCTTTACATTGGTATTGAAGTGTTTTATGAGATTAGTGTCAGTGTCCATTGCGCCAGTTATTATGTAATAAGTGACCTCCAATTACTATTGCAGGTCGTTCTATTCATAGCTAGGCTGTGCATAGCAACGTGTGAAATTATTTCTAGGTCAATTAAAATTTACAGGTTAAAATTTGTTGAATACTTCGTTTTTTTATCTACTCTCACTACCAAATTCTAGTCTAAGTCAGAAAGCGGATCCCGAGATCAGACCATTCCAACATCGAGCAAAAAGCCTGTACCACAACTTCGTCCGTTAAACTGCAGGTTTACCACCTTGGACTTGGAGAGAGAGTCTTAGTAGTCATCCCATTTTTTTTATATAGGATACGTCAATTTGACTTCGCCTCGCCTGATGGTAAGCTGAAGGCAAAGTCTCTGAAAAGAGGGTCACCATTACAGACACGTACCATGTTACAATGGTGGCACTCAGCTTGACGGCCTCATCAGATGCTTTTTCACGCCCCGCTTAAAGGACCCGAGACTGTAGGAGGAGGGAAACACGTGAACTGGTAAGGAATTCCAGGTCTTAATGGTGCTGCAGAAGAAAGAGTCGCCGAACTGCTTGGTTCTTGATGGAATATAGGAGAGAGGTGAGAGAGAGAGAGGAGAGGTGAGAGAGGAGAGGAGAGAGAGAGAGGAGAGAGAGAGAGGAGAGAGAGAGGAGAGAAAGAGAGAGAAAGGAGAGAGAGAGAGAGAGAGAGAGAGAGAGAGAGAAAGGAGAGAGAGGAGAGAGAGAAAGGAGAGAGAGGAGAGAGAGGATAGATAGAGGAGAGAGAGGATAGATAGAGGAGAGAGAGGATAGATAGAGGAGAGAGAGAGAGAGAGAGAGATAGTCTTCCTGTGTGCTCACCTGTACATGATCTTGTTCATCCACGACACCCCCTCGCGGCACGGCGTGCACTGCCCGCACGACTCGTGCTTGTAGAACATGATGAGGCGCGCGATGGCCTTCACGATGTCCGTGGAGCGGTCCATCACGATGATGGCGGCGGTGCCGAGCGACGTCTGCGCGGCCACCAGGCCGTCGAAGTCCATTATTGCGGTTTCGCATACGCTGGGAATTTATTAAAATTAATTCAATCAATTAATTAGCCTATTACAGTCCAATGCTGGACATAGGCATCTTCCAATATTTGTACTGAGTGGAATTCGAACAGTTGCAGGTTCGACTGCTCGAACTCCACACTCCGCATTGTACCGCTGCACAGAATTTAATCCCTGTATAAAAAACCTTAGGACATATATCTTGGACCTTAAATGCGCTTAAAATATACACTATACGCGCAATACATATTTCTTAGGTGTTTTGACGAGGATAGCATGGGTTGCTACTATGGTGGACGAGCTCAAATTCACAAAACAATTCGCGCGCGCCAGAGCCTTGTTTTTCTCGCGAATGAATTCTAATATGTGTGCCAAAACGAGATTATATCTTGTATCACTCCCTCAATACAGCATCACCCCCGGAACAATGATACAACTCAAAATGTACTATACTAGGAAATTGAATGTTTAGCAGTTTAATAGTCTTCGTACTTTATTCGTATTATAATGACAAACTCACGTCATGGTTCATCCTACTCACTTGCCATTGGAAAAAACCCCGACAAGCATTCTTGCTAAACATTCATTTTCCTCCACCATACACAGAAAATCATTGAAAAAAGAACATACTCTTTGGGTATCAATGGTGTGGAAGATCCTCCAGGTATGATAGCGAGCAGGTTGTCCCATCCACCAATGATTCCCCCGGCGTGACGTTCGATAAGCTCCTTGAGGTTGATGCTCATCTCCTCTTCGACGGTACATGGCGTGTTCACGTGGCCAGAGATGTTGAACAGCTTCGTGCCAGAGTTACGAGTGCGACCGAAAGACGCGAACCATTTGCCGCCGCGACGTAAGATTGTCTGTGGAGCAAGGTTTCTTCTTTTACATGGTTTTATAAGCTTGGTAGGCTTGCTTTTTATAAGAATTATCCATTCAACGTGGTAATGCCGCCAGCCTTCTGGGCACGTTCCCAGTAGAGACCAGTGGGGAGGAATTTCTCGACTATATATTAAGTAATTCGATGCCTAACAGTCTCTCCCTATTTTTTTTATTTTGTACAGCATATAGTTTACTTTCAGTTTACATTTTATAACTAAGTAATTGTATATATTTTTTAGTATAAGGTAGACAAATAGATGAATGAATAAAAACATTTTTAACCGAATTCTACACACGGAGATTCTCAATTCGAATGTTTATATTTTTTAGTATAATTACCGGATCAATATCTACAAATGCCACGGTATGGTTGGTAGGTATGTATGTAACGGAAGCTTTGAATTTGATTCAGGAACACACAAAACATCCGAGTTTTTAATTTACTTGGAGACCAAGGACACATTGATTAAATTCCGGCAACCCCTATAGCTAAGCTAAATTACTTGTGTTAAGAGTAGGTTCACGTTGGTAGTGTAATGACCGGGTTTCAACCCGCGACTGCGATAGGCCGATGCCTTAGTGATTAAGCTATTTATTAGTTTTTCTCTAATGAGAAAACATTTAAAAAATATAAGCCTCCAAATTGAGAACCTCCACCTTGTTAAGAAGTCAGTTAATGAGAGAGATAAGACAATTTTTCATTACATTACATTAGTTCGTAATATAAAAATTTAACTTACAGGTGCCACAGCAATGGTTTCCACATTGTTGACAGTAGTAGGACAACCGAAGAGCCCAATATCAGCAGGGAATGGGGGCTTTAGGCGGGGCTTGCCCTGCTTGCCTTCAATGGACTCGATGAGAGCAGTCTCCTCACCACAAATGTAAGCGCCTGCGCCGCGATGCACGAACACGTCGAAGTCATATCCAGAATTACAAGCATTTTTGCCGAGCAGACCCGCTTGATAGGCCTGTAAAATAATATATTTAATTTGTGTTCTTGTGCTACTCTACAAATTAGCAGTGAAATATAAGCAGGAATTTAGGTAGGTATTTGTTATAGTCATAAAGTCGGCACTAAAAAAAATGACGTTTTGTAGGTGCCGTTAATGTAGTCTTTAGAAGATAAATAAATTTCAACAACAACCAATGTCTGATTTCAATGTGGCAGTGTTTAGTACTTATAACTTTTTTGAGTAGCAGAGTAGCATGAAAGGGCCAATCTTAGAGTATACATATATTTATAATGTATACCCTAAGGGGCCAATTCATTCCCCTGTGTATATTGTACAATGCATCTAAAGGAATAAAGCTGTTCCACATCCAAAACTCAGACTTCACAGTGTGAAAATCTGCTGAGGGATTGAATGTTTAAATAAATTCAAATGATCTCACCTCAGCAATTGCAACTTGTAAGTTACTGGCTTCATTGTAGAACTCTCCTCTGATATAAATATACGCTGCCTGTGCTCCTATCGCGGCTCCAGCAATCAGACATCCTTCAATAAGCTTGTGAGGATCATGTCTCATGATTTCTCGGTCTTTACAAGTGCCTGGTTCACCCTCGTCAGCATTGACAACTAAATATTTAGGGCGACCATCAGAGGGCTTGATCATGAAGGACCATTTCATCCCTGTAGGGAAACCCGCACCACCACGACCTCGGAGACCAGAGGTTTTCATTTCGCCTGGAAATTTTAAAATATGATTATGTATATTTTTTTTAAAATTGATATTGCTTTATTGGGCTTTATGCCTTAGCCCTAGGGATTGCAAAATTCGAAAAATTTTCAATGAGGATCATTCACGTTTTTAGCTGAGTATGCAGATTTATAATGATTAAAAAAACAATAAACACTGTGAAAAAATTATTTCAATCCGATCAAAAATGACGAAGATACAGCAATTTTAATGCAGTAATCTCAAAAACGCTCGCCGCCGCGCCAAAATACTGTGTGACGTCATCTGTTATGACAGCGCGCGCCGCCGCTATGGAGAGTATGAAGACTTAGGGCTCTTTTGGGTTAAGACTCCATAGCTGTTTTATTTCGTAACGTATAATTTTGAAATTTTGTACGGATTTTAAGTAATTTACAAAGCTTCTAATAATATAGTTTTTGTGCTATTTACTTCAATATTTTTTTTAATAAAAATAACTATATCTATACCTACTTATAATATTATGAAACTGAAGAGTTTGTTTGTTTGAACGCGCTAATCTTAGGAACCACCGGTTCGAATTGAAAAGCTCTTTTTCTGTTGAATAGTCCATTTATCGATGAAGGTTATAGGCTATATAACATCACGCTACTACAAAAGGGAGCGGAGCAGTGTTCATAAATGTCAACAAATCCGGCAGACTTCCATACATCTATGTTAACATAGTAATAAAGAGGGAAGATTTGTATCTTTGTATTCGATTAAACTCAAAAACTACTAGACCGATTTCGAAAATTCTTTTACCATTAGAAAGCTAAGATTATCACTGACTAACATAGACTTTATTTTATTTTCAAACAAATTAGGAATCCTTACTAAAACTTCAATAATGAAATCCAAGATTTAAAAAAATTACTTAAAATATTTCTTACATCGCGTGCGCTGCGAAAACTATTGATGATAGAATAAGACAATGTACTGCGGAAATATATAACTTAAAAAGGTCTACATAAAAGTCCGCGATAGCATATGTCTATCTCCTAAGAAAAACCCACAGCAATCATTTTTATCTTTTAAAAATTACAAAATAATAATGTGTCATTATCGAACCTATTTTTAACAATACAGTATCATTCCTTATCCAATTAAATACGTTCAATATATTGTGCATTTAATGTAGATTAAAATTGCTATTCAAACTATTTGATTACAATGAAGAACTTCAGCGTAAGGTAAGCGTAAGAGCGGGAAACGTGCGGTGCGGTGTGATGCGAGCGCTCATCGAAGATCATTTTGACGTAAGTAGGTATTGTGTACCTATTACTATTAGAACTATCGAGATATTTACCATGTATTGTTTGGAGCTTCCAATTAGTAATGTGAAAGGCCATGAAAGTTTAAATACCTATATTGCGTACCTACCTATGTCTATACATGATAACAAAATTCAGTCTAGAGATTATCCTGCAGGCGTATACTATATACTTACCTACCTATTCTATCATTTTTAAAAGTTACAGACTTGCACCACTACGAATAAGTCTCCTAAATACTTTTGAAGTGGTCATGACGGCAATACCTACTTAAGTACTTCATTTTATTATAAAACTTAATACCTTTTCCTTTTCTGAACCTGTATTATACTAGCTTCAGTTATTTCACGTCATTTCTAACGTGGTTTATTACTCGCTTGACAACACAGTAGGTACAACTTTCGACAGAACATCATAAGGTAGGTAAATAAGTACAAGCGTTAGGACGAACTACGTATATTATAAAGTACTAGCTGTTGCCCGCGGCTCCGCCCGCGTGGAATTCGGATTCCGTACAAACTTTTCTTTCGGGCTAAAATTGCCTCGGATACCATCCCCGTCAGCCATCAGGAGTGCCATGTGGAATTCGGACCCACTAAACAGCGTGCCGTCGCGGGTCTTCAGTTGCTGGAGTGTAAAATTGCCTAGGGCATTTTCCGCACCCCCCGGCTGACCCTGGGCCATCTACAATTTTAAGATGGCCCTCTGCAGAAGTGGGAAGCACGATGTCCCATCGAATTCCAGAAAGGGAGGAGACGGGCGTGAAGGGATGACAGGAGGCCGGACCTATAATCCTCACGTCCGCGCTCGGTGACCAGCCCTTCCCTTTCCTGCTCTCTACTGGGCCTCCTCGTAGTCAGAGGGACATGTGGGAAGCCTTTGAGCAGCCCTCTATAGAGCTGCTCCCGTTGCTGTATGTATTTGCCGTAGGCGGTAGCGCCTCCCCTGGGTGAGGGGCGTTAATGCCTCCGTTACATGGAGGTTCCAATCCCGCATTCGGATCCCGTTACCGTTGCATCTTGTGTTCAGCTGACCTTCCCTGTCTTCGCTCGTGAAATACTTCGAACACCCGTGGTTGCACCCTTTTAGCCCATGCCCGTAATAATAATTAGTTTTCAAATAATGTATGGTATGGTAACCGGATTTATTGACATTATAATTTCGTAATATCTTTTGAATAGATAATCAACAGGTATTGAAACAATCTTAAATACCAAACGATTTATTTAGATAAGAATTAATATAAAGGTATAGATTCCGTGGTCTGACTTTGATCGGAATTTCGGCTTGAATTTATATCGTCGCGCGTTACTTTCATACTGCAATAGATTCTAAAATATTCATTATAATTATACAGTGTAAAGGGCAATTTTGATCTACATTAAATTTACAATGTATCTAACGTATTTAGTCAGATAAGGCTTAACACTATATTGTTAAAAATAGCTTCGAAAATGACACATATTTTTTTTATAATTTGTAAAAGATAAAAATGGTTATTGTAAGCTACCCTTATTAGATAGACATATGCTGTCGCGGACTTTTATGTAGACCTTTTTAAGTTATACATTTCTACAGTACATTATTTTGTTCTATCTTCAATAGTTTTCGCAGCGTACGCGATGTAAGGAATTTTTTAGGTCATTTTTTTTACACCTTGGGTTACATTATTGAAGTTTTATCCAGGATCCCTATTTTTTTGAAAATTAATTATAGCCTATGTTAATCAGTGATAGTGCAGCTTTCTAATGGTAAAAGAATTTTTGAAATCGGTTCAGTAGTTCTTGAGTTTACTCGAATACAAAAATACAAATCTAATATTAGTAAAGAATGTATGGAAATCTGCCCGATTTATTGACATTTATGCTCACTGCTCCGCTCCCTTTAGTAGTAGCGTGATGTTATATAGCCTATGTTACTCCCAGATAGTGTAGCTTTCTATAGGTGAAAGAATTATTGAAATCGGTCCAGTAGTTTCGGAGCCTATTCGTTACAAACAAAAAAACAAACAAACAAACAAAAAAACAAATCTTTCCTCTTTATAATATTAGTATAGATAGTATAGATAGATTTTAAAAACCAACTGTATTTGAATAATCACCAAAGAACTTAAAACACAAATAAAGTACTAAGAAAAACCAATAAAACGCAAGCACTACTAGTCGATCCACGAAAGAATTTGTACTGACTGACTGGCGACTGCGCTAGTCGGGACGCGTTCATAACAGATGACGTCATCGTCTAAATCGCAGTGTAAGCGGGCGTTTTTAAGTACTCGTTAAGAAATCCCTAATAGCTTCGTCATTTCTTGGCGGATTTTGATTATTTAAAAAATAGGATACTCAGAAAGGTATAGGGCACCTGGTATACTGATTAAAAATACAATATTCCATTATGTGATTCATCCTCATTTCGAATTATTCGAATTTCACTTGACCTAAATTCGAATTATTCGAATTATTCGAATTTTTCCAAGTTTTTTTTTGCAAAGGAGCATATTTAATTACATTTGGATTTTTAGTGAGCATACCTTCACTGATCAATAAGAAAAAAAAGGCAGCCCATTTTTATACAATTTGCGTTTAATAAACTTTACTTAATTATATTTGCTTGGTATCTTATTAAGTGAGCATTCCCTCATTCATACTCACTCTCAATTTAATAAAAGTAAATCTTCTAAACATTTAAAATCACAGTCTCAATCAGAACTTAATAAAAGTAAGGGTTTCGTCTTCTGGTCTTGAAGCTGGACGGACATTGTGGTAGTGTCATATAAGCATCTCAGCACCTCGATGTATCGCCAATCGACACAATACCGCTACAGGGCATCCAGCACTGCCTACGTTTCGATAGAGTCGAAGGCTTTTTCGTAGTCCACAAACGCCATACACATGGGCGATTGTACTCCTGATTCTTTTCTACAATCTGCCGAACAGTATGGATCTGGTCCACGGTACTATAGCCTTTTCGAAACCCGGTTTGCTCAGGTGGCTGGAACTCGTCGAGATTACCCGCGAAGCGATTTGTGACGACCCTCGAGAACAACTTGTAGACATGGCTCAGGAGTGAGATGGGCCTGTAGTTCTTCAGCAAGGACTTATCACCTTTTTTGAAGAACGGTACCACCGCACTCCCGCTTCATGCTCTAGGTGTTAGCCCTTGCTGGATGACGGAAATAAAGAGACTCGCTAGCTCTTTCAAGATTGGAGCGCCACCTGCTTTCAATAGCTTAGTAGTAATTCCGTCATCACCAGGGTACTTGTTTTTCTTCAATTTCACTCAATTGCCTCCGGGATAGTGCGAGTGTTGGAGTGTCGGAGGTCGCGTCGTATCAGCTTTTTGATTTGTTGGTCTAAGGCTCTTCCATCCGATGAAGATGACTGTGTGGATGGTTGTTCATGCCTCTTCCTCATAAGTTCGAGAGTCTCAGAGAGAGCTTGGACTCTTGCTGTCTGAGTTTTTCGGGAAACAACTTTCCAGAAGTGTCTGGAAAGCCTCGGATAAGTCAGTGATCGCCTCCAGTTTTAAACTTGTTGAGCACAGAGACATCTCTAAATATGTGCTTACCGTTCGTTATGAAAAAGTCTATCTCGTTCTTTATCGCAGAGTCCCGGCGTTGCCAAGTCCATTTCTTGTGGGGTTTTTTCTTAAAGAACCTATTTATAAGAAGAGCCCCTGTAACTCGAGAAAGCTGACTAGCATTTGCCCTATGCGATTTCTGCTCCCCACTCCATAACGTCAAATTTTCGTCTCGCTGCGTTCTTGTACTCCCACTTTGGCATTGAAGTCCCTCATAACTATAATATCCTCATATACCACCTCGGCAGTTTCTTTGGGGTAAGACGAGGTCGGCGCATATACCTGTATCACCTTCAGGACAAGGTACAGACAACTTCAACAACGCTGCTGATGAGGTCCTTTTTACCAGAAAGCCGACTCCTCCCTGGGGGAACTGATCACCTTCTCTAAAATAGAACAGGTCGCCTGACTCAAGGGTTGTCGTGTGCTCCCCTTTCTTCAGATCTCTGACAGTCTCAATATGTGCCAGTTTATGCGAATTAGTTCTACCTCGAGTTCGGTGAGGTGCTCGTCTAGTCGTAGGGTACTGCAGTTATAAGCTGCCAGCAGTAGATGGTTTCGGTAGCTGCCCGCTACCATGGCTGGGAATAGCGGGACCATCGGGAACTGGGGGCCTTTTATTTTGGCGTCTGTGCATGGTGAGAGTGTCTAGCCTACTATTGCGTAGTAGTTTTTCATGATAGTAACCGAAATTCGAATAATTCGAATACTTGGTTTTAAAATTCGAAGTTATAAATTGGCCCAAAAATTCGAATAATTCGAATTTTTCGAATTTCGAAGTATTCGAATTGCAATCCCTACTTAGCCCCCATAGATGAGAATTCATCAGAAATCGACTGCTTTTCAGTATTTTTCACAAACGACTTTTGGAAGCTCCTGAAAATTGAAACAAATCGATATGCCGCGCAGATGAAGACCAAGCTGGCTAGACGAGGACTGCTAAAATCAGGGAGTATGCTCGATAAGTGGACACCCGTTACGTTGGAAGAGCTGTAACTTTTTTTCTCCATAATAATTCATAATATGTCGCTAGCGCATAAAGAAAGCTTTGACGCGTACTGGTCCACTAGAGAAATTATACACACCCCATATGCGGCCAAACTGATGAATATAGATCGTTTAAGGGCAATTTACAGTTGTCTACACCTGAACGACAATTCTAAATACATACCTCGGGGTCAAGATAACTACGACGCCCTTTTCAAGCTACGGCCATACTTTGACGAGCTCTGTCGGCTGTGTGCTACCAGTTTTTTCCCTGGTGAAGCCTTGACACACCAAAAATTATCCTATGGCTGTATGAAACAGTAATCCGCCCCATGATAGCATATGGCGCCATCGTATGGTGGCCAAGAACCGAAAACAGCACAATATCAGCTAAATTACGACAGACCCAAAGACTGGCCTGCATGGCAACCGCGGGATGCATGAAAACCACCCCCACCGCGGCAATGGAAGCCATGCTGGGTCTCCCACCCTTGGATCTGTTCATCCGCCAGGAAGCAACAACTGCGGCCATACGAAGTCTATGGAGCAACCGATACACACGACACTGCTTACAGAGCTCGTGAAGGAAATACCCATCACAGAAGCAGTGAATGATCATATCCAAACAGTACATTTTTGACAAAAAGTACAAAATTCGACTCCATGAAGACCACCGATGTGAGGCTCTATGCCTAACAGAAATGTGTATCTTCACTGAACAGACACTGGCACCGGGGCCGGCGTTTTCTCGGAAGACCTCAATATGTATATCCATCTCAACACCGCTGGGGTCTCACAACACAGTATTTCAAGCTGAATGTGTGGGAATCACCTTGGCCGCCTCAGCGGTAATGGCAAGGAGAGTGGATAAACTCAGGAATAATACTGGAATGCCATCTCAAACTAAACGAAATAGGCCACAACAACAATATAACCTTGCAATGGATCAAGAGCCACAGCGGCTAGCGAGGCAATGACGCAGCAGACGAGCTCGCCAGAAGAGGATCAGACATGGTTGCGATGGGACCTCAACCCATAATACCGATCCCCTTCGCATACCTACGAACCTTAGTCGTCAAACGAACGAGGGAACAACACAACAGTTACTGGACAAACCTGGAGGATTGTAGACAAGCCAGGGAAGCACTACCGATGCTGGATAACAGAATAACCAGGCGTCTCCGACAACTGACCAAACAGCAGCTACGCACGGCCACTGCTGCCATCACAGGGCATGGCTCTTTCAATAAACACCTCTTTATTTTAGGAATCACAGACAGCCCTCTCTGCAGAGCATGCATGAGAGAGGAGGAAACGGCGGCTCACGTCCTCCTACACTGCCCTGCAACCGCCACATACAGGGCTAAGTACTTCAATGATACAGGTACGCTCCGGAAGATCACCAGCAACATAAACAGTCTGCTGGCGTTCTTTGCCGATCTGGGGTGGATCGAATAATTGCCCACCCTCACGCAAAAACCGCGCCTTGACGTGGAGTTGCGGAAACTAGCCCGCGATACCATACCATAGGTCTACTGATGATGCAGGTCCATCTCGTGGAACACACCTGGTCGGTAAGACTTCGAGATTGGTGGGAAGACACTTCATTGAAAGAATACCAAGTACAGAAAAGAAGACAGGTGACGAGAGTCTGTAAAGTTTGTGCCGACACTATCAAACACGAAACTGAAAAATGAGGACGCAAGAAGATTGTTTTTTACTGCCCGGACTGTAATGTGCCATTGTGCAATGACCCGTGTTTTAAAAAATATCACATGGTGAAGAATTATCATTTATAAAAAGGCATGTTGTATGTAAGGCATTTTTTTTTGGAAAAAAAATTACTATATTGATTTTTTTTTAATAAATATAAATTCAAATACAAATTATTTATTTGTGTAATATATTTTTATTTATTATTCATAAACTACAATAGTATATCTTATTTACACAAAAAGAATTATCTGTGTACTCATTTTAGTTATGTTTATACGACATTCACAAATATGCAGAAAATCACCCACATACTGTATTAAGCGGCGCCTTAATTACTCCACTACCCTTACTCCCTACCCTTATTTGCCATCGTGTTCTACCTAACTTTTTAAACTATGACTAGCTACCAATTGTGATATGATTAGCTACCAATGTTACAGCAGAAAAACATGCTATGGCACAATTATCTCAAATTGAACATACTGGAAATGTACTATTCCAGAAATGGTTTAATAAAAGCAGTACAGGCAGTTATAGATTGTACATCATTATATTTCTCTTCTGAATACTTTAAATGGTGCTTCACCACAGTGGATGAGTAGGTATTTTACTTCCCATTTGTATGTGATACCTGTATCATGGAGTTATTGGGAATATAATTCTGAATATTATATACATTAAAGTAAAAGTTAACTGAAAGTATTGTGACAGCAGAAAATATTAATCAATTCAAAAATAGACTGGATAAACAAATAAATCAACAAAAACATTGAGTAGTTAGTGAAAACAGTGTAGTGAACAACGAGATGCAGGCTGATATCAGTTGTTTCAACTGCTGGCCTGTTCCCCAATAATAATAATGATAATAAAATGGTGGTTTTTATTTAACATTTGGTTATACCTACCGATCATCCATTCTGGACCCATTTGAATAATATCCTTGGTCTTATACCAGTCGCCTCTCCTCATAGCTCCACTTAACCTCCAGTCATGGCGTCCATATAAGTTAGTGAAGATCCTGTCGCAGTCTGATAACCCACCAAAGTGTGATTTAACCGGGGGCTGTGTGTTTTGGTACCGGATTGGCACATTGTTGATGTTCACCAGTGGGCCAACAATGCCTAAAATGAGACGTCAAAATTATGTAAGTCTTGCTTGCGACCATATAAAATCACTGAATGTATTGATGTATATCTTGATACGTAGTGTATTGTAACCACACGACACACGTGATTTTGAATTTCGGAAACTGCTAGATATGTACCCAATTGAGATTTCGATCCCTGAATTACTCTCGCCAGCGCACCAGCCATTTTTCTGGAAATTCAATGACAAATAGCAAATGTTTTGACCTGACATTAAATGTGACAATTATGACAAGTTGGTAAAAACCAAAAACAAATCCACAGACTAATTTCGAAAAGCTGGACGAACGTTTCTATTCACGCATCAGCAGTTTGTTATTGGGCCAAAATCAAAAATACTTCATGCAAAATGTGCAAAATAAATAATAATTATGTCAAAAATTAAACTGTCATGGTCATGTCATTAAAGTCAAACTTCAAGTCAAAGTCCGTATCGCAAGTTCAAGATTTTAAATTATGTAAATTATTTTAAGATTAGATAAAATTTATCATAATTTATTAAATAGTTAGTGCGAAATTCGTCCCGTTTTATCTTCCTAAATTGACTATACGCCTAGTTGAACAAATATCATTATATCAAGATACAGCTATAAACTAATAATCCAGGCATCAATATTCTTAGATATTTTGTATTTTATACTTATTATAAAACTACCTAATATAGATAAGCCTCTGGGTTATCATGGCAGCTGTTATCCCTAACGTCACAAAGCTTACAAGTCGAATAATAAGAATTCTTGGATGTAATCCGGGACATATGACACTGCAAGGAACCAATACATATTTGCTTGGAACTGGACGAAAGTAAGTGTTAAGTAATATGACATTTATCATAACAACATAATGTTCTAAACACGGTGCTGTGTTACAGTCGCATTCTCATAGATACTGGCGATAAGAATGTAGCAGAATACCAGAAGCAACTTGCAGAAGTAGTGCACTCTGAGCAAGTGAATATTGAGCACATAGTTGTTACACACTGGCATCACGATCATATCGGTGGAGTTGAGGATATATATGGAACTATTGCTAGTAAGACTTATTTTCTTTATTGTACTAGTTTTTGTCCATAGCATTTATCATTACATTTTAGGTGTCTTATGATTTTTTGGGTTCTGATATCTATTCTATTGGTATTTTACAGAAAAGCCAAACGTATGGAAACATAAAAGAAGTCCAGAAGATGAGCCAGACGGCCAACTACCAAACTCCATACCTTTACGCTGGCTCTCAGATGGCCAAGAGATAAAAGTAGAAGGAGCCACAGTAAAGATCCACCACACACCTGGCCATACAACTGACCATGTGATCCTTACTCTATTGGAAGAAAATATCCTCTTTAGTGGAGACTGCATATTAGGTGAAGGAACAGCTGTTTTTGAAGACTTGTACACTTACATGAAGAGTTTGCACAGAATATTGGATTTGAACCCAAATGTTATTTATCCTGGGCATGGAAATATTGTAGAGGTATTTATTTGATATTTGGAAATATATTTCTTAAGTTATGGACTTGACTGAACCCGACCCCAGTCAGTCAACTATTTTTATTATAACTTGTTACAACTCTGGTGAAGCACTAAGGTGAGCACTCACAATCAGTAGAGCTAGAGCCAAGTGGTTATTTGTTTAGTGATATAAAAAGACTTAAATCCCTGCATATTAAACACAAAAAATATCACCTTATGGAGGTGCATATAGCTACTGCCAGCTGCACTGCTGTGTATATAGATGTCTTTTTAAAAATATTCTATGACATGTCTACCCTTAACACGTTGAACGCCATGTCGGACAATGCTGTCCGACAGGCGAGTTTCCCCTGAGGCCAGCACATTTTACCATGAAGTGTCCAAAATCGCCAAGTTGTTTTTTTGTAAATATTCTTAGGAAATAACTCAAAATTAATGGCCGACTTACGGGAATAACGATATTGTCATTATTTTCTGAGATATTATACATCAGACAACATTGTCCGACATGGCCTGCGAGAGAGTAAAACCGGTTTTTCCCTCGCAGAGGCCGCGCGGGTCACATTGTCAGCCCCCTCCCGCCACGCTTTTTTTACGATTTACGATAAAAAAAAAAAATTAAAACCTAATATCTAACAGATAAACCGAAACAGAGTAAACCTTAAAAAAAATTCTTGTTAAAAATGCCTTCTTACAAAAAACCTTAAAAAAAATTCTTGTTAAAAATGCCTTCTTCCAAAAAAAAATTACCTACTAAACCCATTACTTGTTTAATATGTACTTGACTGTAACAATTGAACAATTCAAAACACTTATTTTACACACCTAGAATATATTTGATAACAATTTATTGAAAAGCCTATAATTTCTAAGTCCTTTTGGTTATTCTCGGGCCAAGCGGCAAAGAAGTACTGTGGGGCCACGCGGGTCGCGCTGCGTACAATTTAGGCTTGTATTATTGACCGACAACTCAGAACAGACGTTTAAACATAGTCCTGACTGCCGTACAACATTGTCCCCCACGGCCCAAACGGAATATACTGATGTCGCCCAACATTGTCCGACATGGCCTGAATGAAAATATATTGTACTAGCTGTTGCCCGCGGCTCCGCCCGCGTGGAATTCGGATTCCGTACAAACTTTTCTTTCGTGCTAAAATTGCCTCGGATACCATCCCCGTCAGCCATCAGGAGTGCCATGTGGAATTCGGACCCACTAAACAGCATGGCGTCGCGGGTCTTCAGTTGCTGGAGTGTAAAATTGCCTTGGGCATTTTCCGCACCCCCCGGCTGACCCTGGGCCATCTACAATTTTAAGATGGTCCTCTCAGAAGTGGGAAGCACGATGTCCCATCGAATTCCGGAAAGGGAGGAGACGGGCGTGAAGGGATGACAGGAGGCCGGACCTATAATCCTCACGTCCGCGCTCGGTGACCAGCCCTTCCCTTTCCTGCTCTCTACTGGGCCTCCTCGTAGCCAGAGGGACATGTGGGAAGCCTTTGAGCAGCCCTCTATAGAGCTGCTCCCGTTGCTGTATGTATTTGCCGTAGGCGGTAGCGCCTCCCCTGGGTGAGGGGCGTTAATGCCTCCGTTACCCAGGATGCATCACATGGAGGTTCCAATCCCGCATTCGGATCCCGTTACCGTTGCATCTTGTGTTCAGCTGACCTTCCCTGTCTTCGCTCGTGAAATACTTCGAACACCCGTGGTTGCACCCTTTTAGCCCATGCCCGTAATAATAATTAGTTTTCAAATAATGTATGGTAATTTACCGGATTTATTGACATTATAATTTCGTAATATCTTTTGAATAGAACGTCCGATTTCAAGAATTCAAAAAGTAATCAACAGGTATTGAAACAATCTTAAATACCAAACGATTTATTTAGATAAGAATTAATATAAAGGTATAGATTCCGTGGTCTGACTTTGATCGGCATTTCGGCTTGAATTTATATCGTCGCGCGTTACTTTCATACTGCAATAGATTCTAAAATATTCATTATAATTATACAGTGTAAAGGGCAATTTTGATCTACATTAAATGTACAATGTATCTAACGTATTTAGTCAGATAAGGCTTAACACTATATTGTTAAAAATAGCTTCGAAAATGACACATATTTTTTTTATAATTTGTAAAAGATAAAAATGGTTATTGTGAGCTACCCTTATTAGATAGACATATGCTGTCGCGGACTTTTATGTAGACCTTTTTAAATATATTATTTTGTTCTATCTTCAATAGTTTTCGCAGCGTACGCGATGTAAGGAATTTTTTAGGTCATTTTTTTTACACCTTGGGTTACATTATTGAAGTTTTATCCAGGATCCCTATTTGTTTGAAAATTAATTATAGCCTATGTTAGTCAGTGATAGTGCAGCTTTCTAATGGTAGAAGAATTTTTGAAATCGGTTCAGTAGTTCTTGAGTTTACTCGAATACAAAAATACAAATCTAATATTAGTAAAGAATGTATGGAAATCTGCCCGATTTATTGACATTTATGGTCACTGCTCCGCTCCCTTTAGTAGTAGCGTGATGTTATATAGCCTATGTTACTCCCAGATAGTGTAGCTTTCTATAGGTGAAAGAATTATTGAAATCGGTCCAGTAGTTTCGGAGTCTATTCGTTACAAACAAAAAAACAAACAAACAAACAAATCTTTCCTCTTTATAATATTAGTATAGATTATTCCTTGGCGTTCAACGTGTTAATAAAGTAGTTTTTAAGACAAAAATAAATATTCTATGACACAACCCTATTTAGGCCCAAAGTAGCCACTATTGTTGTTCTACTTCAACTTACGTTAATTCATTCAATCATTTCAGGACCCAATAGAGAAAATAAAATATTACATAGAACACAGAAACAAACGAGAAGAACAAATATTAGCTACTTTGAAAAGTAATTCTGAAAAACAACTAAATGAAATGGAGCTAGTGAAAATTATCTATGTTGATACACCGGAACACTTATGGCCAGCAGCTGCTTACAATGTCAATCATCATTTATCAAAATTGACTAAAGAAAGCAAAATAAAGTGCTACCAAATTGACGGAGAAAATAAATGGCAATATGTCCAGCCAATTAACAGTAATTTGTAAAATTAATGGGAATTATTATATCTGAGTACCTAGAGGTTTTATAACTCCGGACACATATTATCTTGGACCTAAAATGTGCTCAAAATGTGCCCTATACGCGCAGTGCACATTTCTTGGGTGTCTTTTGAGGATATCACGGGGGTGCTACTGCGGTGGACGAACTCAAATTCACCAAGTATAGATTATTACAAAGCAATCCGTGGGCGCCAGGGCCACGTGTCTTGCGATTTAGCTCCAAGATACGTGTCCGGAGTTATACACAATATATTCTTCTGTTGAGAGTGTGTATGTGCCCTAAACCAAAAAGAAGATACTTGCACCCCCCAATCAATCAATTAGCCTATTGCAGTCCACTGCTGGACATAGGCCTCTCCCAATATGCGCCAATTACGCAGGCCTAATTGTGGTGAAACTTGCGCGTGAGGTAGCCGCATTAGTAATGCCATGTGTGTTCCATGGCATTGCATATCAATTTCTTTTTGAGATTTGAGATTGTCCGGGTACCTATATGAGATTAATTACAAAACCATATATATAAACATGTTTGTAAGTGTATAAAAGATGGTGAAGGCACCTATTTTATTTTCTACTTGTGATTACAGATCATTATTTTAAAATGTTATTTATAATTTTGTTGTTTATAAATTGTTAAATCAAGTGACCTTGAAATAAATGATTTTTTATTTTGAAGTTATTATTTTCGTATCATTTTATTTATGTATCATGCATGATCTTGTAGCTTCTTACTATTACTGCCAATGAGAACCGCGCCGTTGACCAAACTGGGCATCGATTCTGCTAAAGGAAATCTACCACAATCATACAGAGGACACTGAAAAAAATATCAAAAAAAAGTCTAAAATTAAATGACTTTTTGTACAATCACGCCTTTATCCCCGGAGGGTTAGGCAGAGGTGAAGTAACACCCACATTCCACCAATCATTGTATTAGGTCCCACGTAATAGGGGGTGAGCCTATTCCCGTTTTCCCGCGCCCCCTGTGTAGCAAGCAGTCAAATGCACTACCGCCACGCCACAGAGCTGTAGCAAAGCGAAGCCTACACCCGAGCCTCGTCTCTTCTCGTCAGCTGTCAGTGTTAATTTTGAAAGCAACTGTTATTTCTTTTAAAACACAACGGTTTAACACCATACACTTTTATTTGACCATTTTTTTGTGCAAAGTTTAATTACATCTCAACAATCCATAGCTACACGATAACATAAAAATAGTGAGTTTAATAAAACAAACATTTCGTAAAGGCTTTATACCTTAGTTTAATAACGTCTTATGACTAACTCAAATAATGTTATTATCTCAATAACAACATAAAAATAAATGATTATAAATCTAGTAATTTATCGTCGATGGTATTACTTACATTAAATAGTATTTATAAATTTTCTTAGTATAATTTTAAGCGTTTTATTATACACACAGGCCTAAATAATCCTACACGAGACTTGAGATAAAATTTAAAGATGAGATCATTCTGAGATGTAGTAGACCTCTTTCCTCTAATGGGCCTACCACACGCAGAAGCTTCACCACAGTTTTGCCTGTGCAGACTCATTTGTACCAACCACACGCGCGATATTCCGTGTGGTTGGTACAAATAACACAGTTACGCGCGGTGTTCCGTGTACTCACCGGCTTGCTCATGCAAAACTGTGGTGAAGGTTGTACGTGTGGCAGGCCTTTATGTGTGATTAAAGTTTAATTTAAAAAAATATATACTTTTACATTCAGTAAAACTTTTGGACTTACGTATTTCTATCGTTATAGAAATCTTATCAATTTTTTTTTTAACTTTACTGTCACTGTCGTCCATAAACAAGAGGTCCATTAGCGTCGATTAATCCGATGGCGGATAAAAGAAAATTCATGAATGATTAATATTAATCATATCACTGAATGTGATTTTTTAATGAAAATTATATTTATAAAAATAAATAAATAAATAAATGAGAAATGATGGTAAGTGCGTAGTAGTAGTAGAATGGTTGCAAAAATACCGAACTCCATAAGACCTCTGAACGAAAGGCCTAATATTAATATCCCGAAAGTACATTTGACCGAAATTTCATAAGGCCGAATATTAAGATCTCGAATGTATTTCGTACCTTCGATAATTAAATTTTCGGTGTTTTAACCGCAGGTATTATGAATTTCGGAATTAATATACGTAACCGTTAGATTTATTAGAAAAAAAAAATAATAATAAAAAAATGCTGTTTAGCAGCAATATATACAAGGGCAAGTAACACTATCGACAATATAGCACTTAGGACTTAATCATAATACAGTATTATACAGTACAGTGACGTCACATCGCTATCGGCGCATGCGCTTCGGCGGAGGCATCCTATCAGAGTCGTCGTGAAACCGGTGATGGTCGATGTAGTCTAAGAGGATCTCTTTTGTTACTGGCTCCTTTATACTCTGGCATACAGCTGCAAAAATAATTTGTACATAATATTATAACTTTTTATTAGTACGGAAATGCTAAACCTAATCAAAATGGTTAATTTTCACAGTAGTTTAAAAATACTACTATTTTAAACTCTGAACTATGGAATGGCAAAGACCTTCACAATGAGTAGTCTTATGTCGCCTCTATCTGTCAGATACGATATATTCTTTCGGTTTTCATCTACTATATTATATTATTTCTTTCTTCCTATAATATATTTTTGATCGATGTTTGAAATATATTTTCCTAGCTATTACCCGCGACTCCACCCTTCCGCGATTCCAATCGAGATTCCGCACTCCATGGGAATGTATTCCATGGATCAAAGTAGCCTAGTTTCAGACTATTCTTGAACTAAATTTTAGCCAGATCCGTTCAGCCGTTTGAGCATGATTGAATAACAAACCTCTTTATAAACTTTCAAATTCAATATGTGTGAGGTGTTGGATAGCTACAAAAGATAAGGTTCATCACACTTACATTCCGCAGTCTTAACACCGTTGGGGTACGATTTATCAGTACGTTCCCTCATGAACTGCCATCGGTTGTCCTGATATGTGCACTCGATGATCTTGTTATCGAGATGTTTCATGTTCTTTGATACTTTCATTTCCGCGAACAGCTGTTCTGGCTTACCTACGAATAGTTTGCCTACTTTGGTAGGCAATAGCCTGAAAACAAAAAAATATTTTATTAGTCATTCATATTCATATTCATGTATGTACAATTTGTGCACTAATGAAAATAATAACTTGAGATTTACAAGGCTAATCTAATACATTGTGTGGTTATGTTAGACAATAATTTCCTCCCCTGTTGCTCCACTACTTATGAGACATCCTGTATAAATATGGATGTTTTTTTAGGGTTCCGTACCTTAAAAGGAAAAAACGGAACGGAAAATAGGATCACTTCATTGTCCGTCTGTCTGTAAAGACTTTTTCTCTGGAATGTGCGAAAGGTTGATCCTTGAAATTTATACTAACTCAAAAAGATATTGCCGTTTATGTAACATAAATTCGTCCCTTAATTCAGTTTTGTACGGAACCCTCAGTGCGCGACTCGCACTTGTCCGGTTTTTTTATATAGATATCGTTATGTAAAAGAGTTCAAAATACATATTATTAGGTGAACTTACCCCATACCACCTTCAGTGACAATTCTTAACCTGAAGTCCACACTGTTCATATGACATGGTTTCCATTTAAGAACATCTTTACATGGTCCTGGCACGTAAGGCTGAAAAATTATAGCACACTCTTATGATATATTCTAACATCACCATCTATAAATATGTAATATTAATATTATAAAGAGACCCCATCAAGGTGTTAATGAAAAGGGCCCCACATTATTTATAACGTGCGGAGGGGGGAGGTTAGACGGGAGTCGCTGCCTTAAAAATCGAATAAGCCAAATCATAAGAAGCAGAAGGGGAATAAGAGAATTCGCAGTCAATTATTGGTTGTCAATTAATTATGTAAAAACCCTTAGCACACTATTTTGAAATCATTAACATCAAAATGGACTTCTTTTACTAAGTTAAACGAAGAATATTCTTACAATTTCATTGTAACCCTCGCGAATACATACATATATTCACGCCTGTATATCCCCGAAGGGGTAGACAAGGGTGTAATAACACCCACATTTCGCCAATTTTTGTTCTAAGTCAAACGGACTCCTCGGTCATGGGCCGCATGTTTACTGTTGGATGGAGAACAGCCCGTAGTCACCTTTTACGACACTCGCGGGAAGAGATAGGGTGGGCCCTATCATGGATATCAAAGTATAAATCATTATTACCTCCTTAGCAGGCTGGAATATAAGTCCGTCAGGTTCATGCAGTAGCTGCTTAGCGAACTTCTCCCCTAACAGCTGATGAGCCATGGGCAACTCCCAAAATTGTTTGAGCCTAACGCTGAAAGGCTCGTGGTGTTTAATAATTATACCCGCTTCCATTGCTTTCAGTCTATAAAACAAGAAATGCAGTGGTAATACTAATTCAGAGATTAGTAGTTAAGGAGTTTGCCTCACAATGTACTTAGCCTAATCCTAGCCGTTAAACTACCGACAAAGTCACTCCTAACACAAGCAATTTAGCTTGAACCCATTCCTAACTTAAGCAATTTAGCTTGAACCCATTCCTACTATAAGCAATTTAGCTTGAACTCATTCCTACCATAAGCAATTTGGCTTGAACTCATTCCCAACATAAACAATTTAGCTTGAACTCACTCCTTACACTAGCAATTTTATCTTGAACCCACTCTAACACAAGCAATTTAGCTTAAACTCACTCCCAACACAAGCCATATAATATCATGAACCCACTCCTAACACAAGCAATTAAGATTGAATCTATTCCTAATATGTACAGTCAGCAACTTAGGTTTGGTTCGGTTCGATTACTAGTAGGTACTATTTAAAAAAAAAGGAAAAGAATCTGATGATTTGATATACATATACAATTTACTTGATAGTCTTACCTTGGATTTACAATTTCTTTTTCAATATAGTTCAACCTCGTCGGATAGAACGCCATTTGGCTGACGTCATTCCCCTCCAAGGAAATGATATCGTAGCACAAATAACGAGGTATCTTTTTACCGTCCAATTCGTCTATGACCATTTCCTGAAAAGTTTAAATTAATTTATTTATTTGCATAAATGGTGCCTGGCAAAGATAAAGGTTTTTTGCCTGGTAGAAATTGCGTTAAGCGATAAGGCCGCCTATTGTACCGCTTCTTTTATTTTTAAATTCTGTACCATGAGGATTGTAATCGGCGTACGATAAACTATATATTATAATAAATAAATAAAGGTGGTTGAATATTAATATTAATCTCAATACAATGGTACCAAAATTATAATCTTTAACATAATTTAAATACAATTATTATTTATACAATAAAATTAACATAATTAATATAACAATTCTTATTTTCAGTATCGAGATTGTTATTTAAATTCATTCATATTCATTATTTAGATATACAAACATTGTATTGAGCAGAAGTTAACCTGCAACTTCAGCTGTGTACAGTCACCTCTATAAATATGTATACACGGTAGGATTCCAAAAACAAGTAACCGGGGTTAACTTCAAATTTTTATTTACAAAATATATAGCTAAATGATGTAAACTCTTAATATTCCATAAAAATGTAACCATTACACGCCTCATAAAATGTATCAAATAATGCTTGCAAAAATATATCCACAATTAACGGGTCAATTGAATGGAAACATGCTATAATTCATAAATATGTAAACACTACTTTCAAAATAATATAAAATATACTTTCAGTGAAGTTATGTAGTCTGGAGTCTAAAATATGTAGTCGTCTTTCAAGTCATTAATATGTAAACAATTATAAAATGTAAAAGGATACAAAAATATTTGAAAATATTATAATATGGTGGGATGAATCCCACCATCTCGGAAAGAGTATTTTTGCTTATATTTTGAAAAATTTATCATACAATTTTTTTTTTAATTTATGAAAAACTCAGACTCGGAACCTCCTTGGTGTAGGGTAAAGTCGGGATAGATGCCCCAGTTGGATAGTTGCCCCAGTTTTAAATTCTATATGTTAGGGTCGTTAGTGACGTTAAACTTTACTATAAATGTAAGAGCACCTCATGTAGACTGTAGTCTGTAGTGTCATAAAAATTATCAGTGCAGATGTATACGTTTTTTCTGTGTGAGCGAAAATGTCCCGCGGCCATACCTCGATGGTCGAAACATTTATATTGCTAAGTCTTTTCTATTGAATTGAAAAAAAAAAAAAAAAAAAAAAAATTATAACTGATTGAGGAATCAGAAAATTTTTTGTTTCTTTGCATGCATTAGAGTTTATATTACACTATTTAATAAGTTTTGTTCTCGAATAGTTACGATTACTTATAATTAATCATTATAATTAATATTATTAACCAATACTTACGATTAAGACAAATAGTTTGTATACTTACAATACAATCGTTTACATATTAATGATTTGAAAGACGACTACATATTTTAGACTCCAGACTACATAACTTCACTGAAAGTATATTTTATATTATTTTGAAAGTAGTGTTTACATATTTATGAATTATAGCATGTTTCCATTCAATTGACCCGTTAATTGTGGATATATTTTTGCAAGCATTGTTTGATACATTTTATGAGGCGTGTAATGGTTACATATTTAGGGAATATTAAGAGTTTACATCATTTAGCTATATATTTTGTAAATAAAAATTTGAAGTTAACCCCGGTTACTTGTTTTTGGAACCCTACCGTGTATACATATTTATAGAGGTGACTGTACCCTCAAAAAAAAGAAAGAGTTTGCACTTCGTCTATAACCCGTTTAAGTTTGTACCTGACGATGACGTTACATCAACGACAGGTTCAAGCTTGGAAGTAAACAGATTGTATGAAGGGGTCTTAAAATGAGGTCCTATGGGTGTTATTGTGATACAGTTGAGACTTTGAGATAGTACGGGTATGTGGCTGTAAATTCTGCCATGACAATTGAACAAAAGTAATTCAAATACTTACACCATCAAGAAGAGTATCAGTCAAGTGTTTCGACAAGTTGCTTTTGTGGAAGAACTTGAGGTTGGGTACTTGGAACACGCAGTTGTCTCTGTCAATCATGTACACTTGGTCGTCCCCGTCTATTAGCATCATAAACCTGTGTGCATTTTACATGTATGTTAGTATAGACAGTACCAAAGTAAGGAAACTAAAGCCCGTACCAGACGCTCCAATTCGGTCGGGTCCAACCATCCGACAGCTTCCGCTAGCCGACAAGTGTTGCCGTTTCGGGAAAAATAAAAAAGTCAGTGTTGCCGTTTCGGGAAAAATAAACTTTACCAAAATGTCACTAGATTGTAAGGAATAAAATAATTAAAATATAATAATAATAAAAAATTAATTATTTATTATTATTATATTTTAATTATTTTATTCCTTACAATCTAGTGACAGTTTATTTTTCCCGAAACGGCAACACTTGTCGGCTAGCGGAAGCTGTCGGATGGTTGGACCCGACCGAATTGGAGCGTCTGTAGCGGGCATAAGAAGATAATGCACTTTTATAACTTTTCATATATTGTTATAATATTTTAATTATAAGTAAATACTGACAGTACGGAACAAAAGGGTTTTTTTGTGTGCGGAAAATTAGAGTAAATTCGGGATCCTTCCTCGGTCGGCGGGAAGACGGCCTCTGTCTGACTCGAACCGACTAAAACAGCACGTCGGGTCTCAAAGTCTGAATGCACTGAATTCTACAAAAGTCTTACGTGTATTTCTGTCTTTTGCATTTAATCTGTATCCTAAATCCTCATTGCTTTAAGTGCTTTTGAGATTTTGAAGTCTCTTTTTTATAATTACAATTTAACTCATATTTTAAACAGCTTCTAATCCATGCATGCATAGTATAGTAGCCATTAGTTATACATATAAGTAATATTCAATTCTGATTCGGTTCTACTCCATAAAAAAAATATAGTAAGCCTAATCTAAAGTTCAACTTACCTAACACCATCAGCCTTCCACGACACTCTATAAGGTTTCTCATGCAGCTTCCGCAGATTCGACCTCTGCATCGAAACAGGCTGTGAACCTGGGAACCCTGTGGTGTTCCACCTGCAGAACTGCTGAACTTTCTTCTGAACCTTGCTGAGTAGAGGCTGGCTGTCAATCGGCTCCACTCCTTCCACCTCTGGCATGAAGATGTCTTTTTTGTGCGTTGTCTCTTTCCTGCCTCTGCTTTTCTTTTGGCGGCTGTGAGAAAAAGCAAAATATTGTTGAATAATTTTAGGACTAATTAAACCTGAAATCAATATCAGTTGCAATAAAATTATATAATTGTTAAGTTCTTTGGTTCAATCGTAGCATTGACATTTGGGTGTGTATGAGTGCTCATACAAAACCTAAAACGGGCTTTCTCAGTCTGCGGAACCAACCTTTGAGACTATAGTATGTTGTGCAATACATAATTATGCATGAAATGTTCATGTATTTGTACACAGAAATAAATAAAGTATATACCCGGATGATGAGGAGTTCTCTCCATTGCTGCTATTAGATGGCACGTCATCATCTTCATCTTCCTCCTCTGCAAGTCAATTTATAATCATTATTACTTATATCGCATAAAATATCATACACAATTAGCACAATGTTATCTTATTGCTAACGGAACTGACAATCGAAAAATGCTTGTTTTCACACATTTCTGCCGACCCCTTCAGGAATATACTGGCGTATGTGTAATCTTTTTAATCGAATGTGACTCACCATTGCACCAATCAGGTAACTCTGGGGCAGGTGGGGTGAACTCGACCTCGCTGTATCGTCGACATAACTCCTCCAAATAGTCTTGTTTGTATATGCCAGGAGGTCTAAAATAAATACATAATAATTATGTTGTTTTATTTGATCTTACTTCAGTAAACATGTAGTGGATAAAAAAGTGCCTAATTGACGTCTATACGGTCACCCCCAAAGTGGCAACTGATGATTCTATCAGAAAATTTTAATTCTCTCCTCTATTACGACTGATATCGTCTTTTTACGATGTTTAGTAAGTTTTCTTGTCTTTTATAACTGGGACACTAAGGGGAATGGGGAAATGGGGAACCATAGTAGATAGAGATACAAGGAAAGTGTCTTTTTTTTGTACCGCGCCTGTGGGACCATAATCCCACCGACGCGTCGGTGGGATTATGGTAGACATATCCCTCACACCCCCGCCGCCCCAGGGCCATATCTCTCGATCTGTCCCTCTTCGGGTGTGAGGACCACATAGTCCCCAGTCCAGTGTATCAAAGCAAATTATTCTTAAAACAGTTTCCTGTACCTACCATGCTGTTAGTACTCCAACTACTGTCAAAAGATATACTGTGTAATATGTTATTTACCTCATCCGAGCAAACTCAATTATGGCTGCCTCGACACTGCAGTCCAACTGCTCCACCATGTATGAGACAAGCAGAAATCCTGATCGGTTGAATCCATGGGTACAGTGCACGCCGATCATCTCTAAAGGCTTCTGATTTACAAATTTGCTTACCAATGTAATAAATTCCCTGAAAATTTAATTGATATTAGGTATGATTATACCCACCAATCTAAAGAGCTCATGTTTTACGCAACATTTTCACTAAAACATGCAACAAAACATGCAGTTTTTTTTTTTTATACCACTTAGATGGCAGACAAGCACACGGCCCACCTGATGGAAAGTGGTTACCGTGGCCTATGGACGTATGCAACACCAGGGGCGTCACACTCGTGCTGCCGACCCTGAAGAAACCTTCTAATGCCCTTCTTGAAGAACCCCATATTGTAGTCGCTTGGGAAAACCATCGCGGGGAGTTCATTCCACAGCTTGAGTGTGCGAGGGATGAAGTTCCTTTCATACCGCATAGTGCGCACCATTTCCGGTCGCAATGTGTGAGGATGAACTCCCCGCCTATGGCGAGAAGTGAGATGATAGAATGTAGCTGTGGGCATCATGTCAAACAATTCATCTGAGCACAAACCATTGTATAGGCGGTAAAACACACACAGATTTACATATCTATGGTTTTCCACAACATTTTTTATGATATTTGAGAACAATACTTTCTCTAAGGTGTTAACATGAGCTCTGGATGAGGCTTAACAAATTATGAGCAACTGTACGAAACCCACTGCTGCAGGATGCAGAATCTGACCCATTCCCATCAATGGGAACTTATTCCAGGAATAATAAATAGCCTTTGAATTATTCCAGAATCAGACTATTATGTATTCCCTGTTCCAAATTTCAGACTCATTCAATAGTTTGCCTTTAGGAGTTGATTTAATTATTTTTTACTATATTTCAACTTATACTCCATCATCTCTTTTTTTTGGGGGTCACTTTATAATGCAATTTATGTTGCATATCATTTGTTTAGGAGGTAATCTATCTAAACTTACCTAGTTTGATCAGGGGATGGTGTTTCCCCATGACCTCGGCACTGCAACTTTACATACTTGCAGCCAGCTTCTTCAACCATATTTTTGTCATAAAACCTGTTTGTGTTCGTCAGATCAATCCATAGGCCAAGTTTTATCTACAATAAAACAAAAATAATGTAGACTGCAAATTGGCAGTTTGTACCATATGAAATAAAATCTGCATAAAGTAACTCTTTCATGTAAAAACTACTGAATGGATTTTATGAAACTTTACAATAATATTATAGCTTATACATCAGATTAACACATAGGCTATATATCAGCGTTGAACGGGAGCAGAATTCCACGCAGGCGGAGCCGTGAGCCACAGCTAGCACCTAATAATGTAATAATGTTCCATTTACATATTATACATACACATACATAGATACAATAAATAATTTATCTATACTATCCATCTACTAATACCTACACAATTATACCAGTAATTATTGAGTCAAAGAGCTCAAGACCTATAAGATGTTTTGGCCATGTTTATCATGCCAAACATTGTCAATGTTAGCTGAGATTCCTGATGGCATGATTCAATCTTCAAAGCTAACAAGACAAATCTCAATTTTCACCCAATACATGTGGGATACCCATCAGTATTTGAAAGTTTAAGAAACAGTATTCTAGATTCTTGTTTATTAATTAACACATGTTATATCATGTCAATCTATTGTATGAAGCCCATAATGTTGTGTATAAGTGCACTTTTGACAAAGTTATGAGTAGTTCCATTTCCAAGACCTGAAGTACAGCAAACTGCACAACCTCACAACCACTCAGTTGTTACAATTTTTAAATCAACATTTTTTGTAATGATATAACATGTGGTAATTAATAAACAAGAGTATAGATGATATGAAAATGATTTGTGAACTATAAATAGAATTTTACAAATGAAAACTTGGCAAAGTAGTAATTTTTTGTAGGTTAATTGTTTATTGAATCTTCAGGCCATTAAGATGTGTGTTAATAATATATGTTTCTACTAGCTGGCCAAGATTGAAAAGAATCAGCTGACTATATAAATACGACTTACTTTCATACTCTTTGTGTAAGCCATCAGCATGGCTGGTGTGAAACGGTTTTCCTCAGGTACTTGTTCGTTGAATTGAGGTCCCAAAGGTGTCTTGAAAGCCAAAAACTTATCTGCTACCAGCCCGTTCGCCTTTCGTGGACATCTTAGCCACCTATTCGGTATAGGGCCTGGATCTCTATGCGCCATTATGATTGGAAATAAGAACTCTTTCACAAGTTAACAAAACAATACAAACTTTGTTTAATACACATTGGTGAGAACTTTTCACGGTGAAAGGTTTATTTTCAAGATAACAATATCACTCTATTTGACAAGTCGACACACACAGCATCTTCAAGTAGGTAGTGTTGCAACAATATATCGAACAATCGATAGTACTATCGATAGTATCGATTGTAATGGTAATAGTCACAATATCGATAGACCTATCGATAATATCGATAGTATTACTTTTCGATAGTATCGATAGTATTGATAGTACATCTATACATACATCTACCTATACTATCGATACATTTTATACGTAGGCTCCGCGCAAACGTACGGTTTCCGTCCACGGTTTCCTGATCAAAAAGTCAGATTCAAAAAACCGAATGCTCCATTTTCATACAAAATGTTCTACTAGCCGCACACGTCCTTACTTTTTGCAGAACGGAAAAAACCTGACGTTCGGTTCAGAATGGAAAAAACCTAATGACGTCATACCGAACGCAGCACTCGCATACATTTTGTACTAATCGCCGCACACGTCAGGAAATTTCCATCCGGAATCGCGCTTAAATTGTGTCCAGCGTTGTCAATTCCCAAGAGAGTGGGGACTTTCAAGCCGATTAGGGAATTTGTGGGGATTGTGCTTATGTGGGGCATTTAGACATTCACACTAGACCTAAACTCAGAAGTAATAAGTGGCAAGTATTATACATATTGATAAATTATTAAAGCAAAATATCCGACATTAAGGTACTATTTAACTCTTTATTGGCAATATATGTACACGAGCCGCAATAAACATCGCAAGTGGTGAATATAGCGGGAAACTTCAAGAGAAGTAATGTAGTTATCAATGTCTAATATTGGGGCCTTTCTGTTGGGTTTGTGGGGAATTCAGATCATCAGTAATTGGCAACACTGATTGTGTCTCGCTTCCGGGGTTGCCAGATTGTATTGTAATTTTTGTTACATTTTGCGTAACTTTTGACTCTCTTACGACCCAGCCCCATAGTGGTAGACGCTCTCAGCTGCATTAAGTCCCAGATGAAATAGCTGGGGCTCGTACTCAATGGCCAGTGAGATTTCAAGGAGCATCTCGGAAGGCCGGCTCCTAAATTGGGCGGATACCCGAGATAAACCGAGAGGATTTGTAAAAAACAAGAAACACTATATAAAAAAACAAGAATACGTAACTTTTCCCCCGAAAATGCAACTTTTAAGCCAGCATGTGTTACATTTGACAATTTGGCACTGGCAACACTGCTCGCTTCGAAATAATAATAAAAAAACCTAATGCAAAAAACCTGACGTGTGCGCTCGGCACACGGAATTCCAAATCAGGAAACCGTGGACGGAAACCGTCTCCGGAAACCGTACATGTGCGGCCACCCTTAATAACATCAGACTAAAAGAATAAAATAATGTTATTATTTTAGTCTGAGGTAATAAAATTATGATGACATTGATGTAGGGTTGCCATAAGTGTGGGGACCCAGACCGGGACATTTGAAGAAAAATTAGTAAAGGTAGAAAAATAGGAACTTTTATTACAACAACTTTTAACACTGCCATTAAACAAGCGTTAAACAAGCGGGCAGCAAAATATTTTGACGAAATCAACATTAAGTTAAAAATCATCTTCATGTAGACGCTTTCTCCCGATTGCATGTCTGGCCAAGTTGACCCCGGAGCTCAGGGTCCGCCTTCCGGCTCTTCCTCCTCCACTTGACACGATCTTGGGCGTCTATGGTAGTGAGACCATTTGCACGCATATCACTCTCCACGACGTCAAGCCAGGACTTCTTGGGCCTATCCCTTCTACCTGGACCCGGCGGGGGCGCCATTGTCAGGCATTTGCTACCCACGTATCCTGGCAGTTGCCGCAAGACGTGGCCGCACCAGCGGCCACGTCTTGCGTCTCTTGCATTTTATCTGCGATGTCATGGACATGAAGGCTGCCGCGGCTGCAAGAGTTCCTCACGCAGCTTACGTGCTTACGCTCTTGCTCTCACAACCATGTAAGAGGACAGGCTTAGTGATCGTCTTATAGACCTGCCCCTTCAACCTGACTGGCATTTTGGGATCACCCGTGACGCCAGGCATTTCTCACCACCTGGCCCACGCGGAAGCAATGCGTGCCCTGATGTCGTAGTCGATTTCACTGGTCACATGAAGTACAGATCCCAGGTACTTAAACCGAATCATCGCCTATGCGGACCGGTGTGAAATCTGTCGAGTTTAACGCTAAACTTTCTGTCATCGCTACATTTAGCTTCATACCACCGTTCTCAAGCGCTTCCTTCCACACTTTCACGTGTTGCACCAATCTGCTCCTGTCCGCGTCCTTCATCGCAATATCATCAGCATACATGAGCAACCACGGAGGCTGCTTATGTAGTTTTCTGATACTGTCCAACAAGACGTCTAATACCGAGCTGAACAAGTAAGAACTAAGGACGGATCCTTGGTGTACTCCGATGGTGATGGGAAGGCTTTTGAGTCACCAAAAGCACTCCGAACCACGGAACCAGAATCATAATACATATCTTGGATGGTGTCAATGTAGGTCTCTGGAACTCCCTTGGCCCACAGTACCCACCACATCACCGCACGAGGAACACAGTCGAAGGCCTTCTGCATGTCTAAGAATAGGCAGTGCAGGGGCGTGTTCTTCGCCCTGTATTTCCCCACCACAATCCTTAGGAAGAACACCGGATCAATGATCCCGTGCCCGGGACGAAACCCATACTGACACTTGGAGAGTGTACTCTCCTGTCGGATCCGGGAGTCGATTATCTGCTCATAGAGCTTCATGGTGTGGGACATTATCTTTATACCGCGGTTACTACCACACTCCTGCACCGATCCCTTGCCTTTGAAAACTGGCGTAATGAAGCTCAGTCTCCACTGGCTCAGGATCTCACGGTGAGAAGTACGCGGTTATACAGATTTGTTAGAATGCTCACACCACGAGCACCCAATGCACCGATTGCCTTCCAAGCCTCGATGGGGATTTCGTCGAGGCCGAGTCTGTACTTCTGCAGGCGTTATCGGTGGCACTAGTCCTTGTTTCGGAAAGAGGTCTGGTGGATGCACCTCTTGCTGCTTATTCAGCATGTCGTTGGAAGTATGAGTGCCATCTGTCCTTCATCGCGTTTTTCTCGTAAAATCATTGGCCCCGGGGTCTTTATTACTCATTAATATATTCATGTATGGAAAAATATCAGCGCTTTCGTCGTTCTATCTACGTATTAATAGCCTAGCTACTTAGTCGCGTTTATTGTAGGTATATTACTGTTTACCAACCAAGTCCAGCTCTCTAATATAATACTAAAAATGTTTAACCGGGACAATTTGCTTATTGGCCGGGACGCCGGGACACCAGGCCTCAAGCGGGGACATGTCCCGGCGTACGCGGACGTATGGCAACCCTAAATTGATGACATAAGGACTGCCAGCAGGCCACCGCGCCGGACAGACGAAAAACTGCAGGCGGACTATTAGTGGGTGGTCGCCTTTAATCATTTATTCAATTTTTAATATAGGCTGTAGTAACTTGCTTGTGTTAGGACTTGGCGTGGGGTTGAATCCAAATACAAATTTCAATCCGATAACTCCATTAAACTACAAATTGAAATAATATATTAGGTAATGTAAAATATTTCTTAGAATATTTATTTATTATCTACCAGGAAACGGGACGCGGATTGGTCACGAAGTCCAGGCGCGGTCGCGGGGGGGGGGGGGAATTCCTTAAGAAAGTTAACCCCCCCTCCCCTCGTACTGGGACTTTTCAATATGACGTGCATGGTTTGGGGGTGGTCATGTCCCCTGTGACCCCCCCCCCCCCCCTCGGACCGCGCCTGACCAAGTCAACAATCAGAATCACCCTAAGTGATTGTGAATAATAAGATTAACACCCGTATTCACAAACAATACTTCGTGCAAAGAACGACAAATTCTCAGTGCATTCGTCTTGGCAAGCCTTTTTATTCATTAATAACACATTAAGTAATACTTCGTTGAGGGAACGCACTGCGTTACATACTGCTCCGTGATGTTTGTGAATTAATTTTACCAGCCCTATGCGCTCGAGCACACTATGAGACTTCACAGTATTGTTTGTGAATACGGGTGTAGGTCACGTGGCACCCTCAGAAAACTCCTCAACTACATTCCTATACAAACTTTGGAATGAATTCTACCCACAACGGAAGAGGCAAGTCCTCTCGAAGTCGTCATGTCCTAAGCAATACAAATTATTAGAATAATAAGTGAAATGAAATACTACCTCTCCTATTATTAAAAATCGAAATCTTTATTCTTTATTACTTATTTGATTTACCTATTTTAAAATGTGTGGTACAAATTATACGATTATTCAATTATTCGATTCGTGAATATGAGATCGTGACGTAATAAATGAAACTCTACAACACTAGAAGAAAGTAGAAGAACTACAAACAGATTATAAAATTTGCACAGAATAAAAAATGTAAAACGCAATTTTTTGTTTTGTTTTAGATAATATTGTCAAAATTGTTATAAAAGTACATAAACAAACAAAAACTACAAATCTGCAAAGAAATCTGCATTTTCTAATTCAACTTATGATCAAGGTAGTTTTAATAATGACCAAAAAAAAATCTGAAAACTAATCATTCAATTTCTTTTTCTATAGGACAATCACTATACGTGCTAAACTTGAGCTTAATTTTTTTATATTTACAATAATTTAATGTGACAGAGATTTTTTTGTAAAGGTGAAAGAGAATTTTTAAACCACTTTCACTGATAAACATTGCATTTTTTTCTTCTGAACGCACCAAAACTATTTTTGGCTGTTGACAGAAGTAGCAACTTTACGAAATTTGAAATGTATAGTGGTTGCAGCGTTGTCGTTTCACTCTTTCTGCTTCAAAAGGCTCATGCTAGAAAGAGTAGTAAGATTGTATCGTTTTTATGTGTTGGCCACATTTGAAATTGGTATTTGCCAAGAGCCTGCCATTTTGTAAGATAGAAGGGAGATAAAAAATAGTTTTATGGTGTTAAAATTTTACAAATACTCCGTTGCCATTTGTCTTAGGGCCAAAAACAAATGTTTAAATGGACGCATCGTCCATTATAACTCAGGTGTCACGGGATGACGAACAATTAAACAATTATGGATCCGACAGAGGTAAATCTCAACCGAATTACACCTGTTACCACGGGCATCAAATTAGAGCGTATAGTGTTACCTTCTCACGACTCGTAAATATTTGCAGTTCGTGAGCAACGACAAATTGACGGATTCGTGAGCGTTTTGTACTCCTAGGTTTCGTTTCGCGTGCGTGTGCTTTGAGGTAAACAAGTGGATGTGTGGACGCGATAACATTTACGGCAACCTTGAGAGCTCCCCTTTTATGAGGGTCCTACTTGTGGTAATCCTAAAGGCCGCCGCCTGTGTGCTACTGTGTTTGAAGTGTTCTGACGTGCAATGGTTGTTTTAGGGTCATCCCCTGCCGGCCAACATCATGAAGGCGATGGTACGCCAGTGTCAGGGTCTGCGCCGTTGGGGACTAAAAAGTCCAGCGGAAGCGGTGGGTTTTTGCGATCCTTACTGTGCTGTTGGCGTGGAGGACGCGGCAAAGGCCCACCCGGCAGCAATGGCGCGAACAGCATCGATGGCAGGGCTTCGCCACCCCTCCTGGTCATGGCGGAACATGCACCTCGACCATTACTACCGCCAGTGAGACACCAGGATATGCATAAAAAGTGTATGGTTATTGATCTTGACGAGACACTTGTTCACAGCTCTTTCAAGGTATGTTGTCTTTTTAATACATTAGTCACACCTGAGATTTTAATATGTATTGGTGCAGACTATTACTTATGAACTGATAAGCAGTCTTCTATGAGAATACAGATTTTCCAATAAGAGACATTAAGCTATAAGAAGTATCAGATACTCTGGAGGGCTTCTACAGAACAAAGTTGTTTCCATTCATATCAAAAGGTAAACCCTTCAATGATGAAACAAACTTATAAAACTATCTAATATACTGAGGATATCAGTGCATCCTTATCAGAAATAAATTTGTGTTAGTGTACCACATATTTAGGTCAGGAAAACTTTGTTTTGGTTTTAGTGAGAATAACAAACTTATCATAACAAGGTAAACAGGTATTTTACCTGTTGAAGTAGTAATTGGTATTCATAATTTCTAAGAATGTGTAGGTATTTCAAGTTCAAATTGAAAGATTGAAGAAAGGAAATCATATTATTATATAGTTGGGGCCAATACCATAACAAATCTAAAGGTCCCTCACTATCAAGTAGAATTTCCTGTATAACGAATGCATCGAGACCTTCAACTCAACAAGATAATACAAAAAAATACTTTTATTACAACTTTGTAATTAATAGTTGCCAAAAGTAATTAACCTGAATTTACAATCAAATATGAATGAGAATTAAATGAGAATCAAATTAGAATCAAATGAGAATCTCATTAGCATTTGCTATCTAATTTGTTGTGGCCAACATTCTGTGTTTATCTTAATGCCATGTTTGTCATCAATGGGTATTACAGAATGAAACAATACACATTATATTAAGCCCTATTGTATTGGGGGGAAATGAATGTAGTGGCCTGCAGGTGCTGTGGTTGGGTTTTCCCTCCAGCTGTTGATATTCCTGCTGGAAATAATATTAGCACATATTACTCATTGATTTATTTATTGCAGTTAATAATAACATGTTACACGACTAGCTCTAAAATACGAATTATCTGTACTAATTGGTGTGGATAAACAAATAAGAATGTATGCAGAATGTACAAATGATACGCAGAAAAACTTAAACCATGAGAAACTGTCCGCGTCTTTCTTGGATTTTGACATTTATTTTTTCCAATCTAAATCGAAAAGAAAGACAGATGTTCATGTACATATTATATTTGCACAGAGGCAAAATTAACCTATTGAGGGTTCATTAGCCCAGATTACACTTTATGCAACTATTAACCTCTGTGCCAAATAGGTCATTCATAATAATTATCATCCATCCATTCATATAATTGTAGATGGTAGAAATTAGAGTTTCTAAAGATTCTTTCCGATTCCAACACTGATTAAGTTTATGATATTTAACTATAACCTTTTTAATTGTCATTCCAGCAAAATTTTTCCTCAGACAATACATTGAAAAACTAAAGTATCATTGTTGAGCACATCCTCCTATCTGTGAATCCTATCCATGAGTCACCTAACTGGTTTAAGTAGTTAGACAATACAGCAATTATAGTTATTGTGTGATTAAATTCCAAGCTCAACTGCTCCACTCTTTTTATAACTCCAATTAGAGCTAGAGGTTCTATGTACTTATTTTAAAAACTTAATGATAGGAAAAAAAAATATATGTTGCGTTGGTTTTCTAATATCCAATAACAACATTGTGGAAAGTATTGATGATTTAGAGACCCTTCGCTTTTTTGCATTTATTGTATACGTATGACAATGATACACCAGGGCCAAAACAGGTAAAAAAAGAACAATAGTACTTGTCCCTTGTTATCACCACCACTTAAGTTACTCTTGATATGACTCGGCAAGGCAGGTAAAATAAATATGCAGTTATTTCACTGAGTGATGTGCAGATTTTATTCTCATGCATTGTTATATCTTGCTACAACCAAACACACCTATAATCCTAATCAGTTGAATTTAGTTGTAGATATTGCTCTAGAGATCTTATTGGACCTAAAATGTGCTCTACATGCGAAGTAGATGTTTCTTTGGTGTCATGAGGATAGCATGGGGTGCTACTGGGGTGGACAAGCTCAAATTGACCAAGCATAGATTATTACAAAACAATCCACAGGTGCCAGGGCCTCGTATTTCTAGCGATTAAGGTCCAAGATACGTGTACCGAGATATAATACATTACTTTTACATCAAAAATATTATTCTTATCCTGTTTTATAGCACTGATTAGGAAATTTAGGCTACCTTTTATTTTAATAGTGGTATATCATCATCAATTAAATAACATTATTTACATAACAAAGTAATGTTTTCCTTTTATTCCATTGCTATTATTATATAATTAATGTTGTAATAATAATATGTCAATTATCATGTAAACAGGAAAGTGAAGTAAAATTAGAACAGCGTATTTATCATCATAATATTTAATTCAAACTTCAGAATCATGCTACCAACATACTGATAATAGTATGATTGCCAGAATGTCACTTTTTCTATAGTCTGCTGAGAAATAAATTAAAATGCCATTCTAATCACAGCGGAGTGAAAGTTATAACCGAAATAGTTCGAGATGTCTATAACGTTCTTTATTGGTTACAAAAATGTAGAAATATTCACAAAACTTGTTTTTGCTCACAGTTACCTTAATTTAATGCAGTATGATGATGATTCATTTGTAGCTATTCCATAACTAATGTACTTGCTTATCTTTTCTTATTATAATCAATTTGTTATTAATTAACCACCTCATTTAATTTAATTAGGTACCGTTTACCGCCAAAACAATATGTCTTCTACTGCTCAATTAAACCAATGGTCTTTACCATGAACAAAACAGGTCAATAATTGAACGGTTGTCATGCTACCAACTGATAATGTAACTTTGTAATCCTATATATTTATATGGGATTACACGGTTATTTATGCAGTTGGTAGTATGACAGTCGTTTTCTTATTGACTTGTTTTAAGAATGCATGGTACAGACTCAGTATTAGGTATACAATGTAAATTGTACACAAGTATTCTTATTCTTGTTTTCGAAGTCCTCTTATCAGGTGTGTTTCATTTTATATAGGCTCAGTCCTCGACATTTACGGTGATTCACAAACATGTTCTAAATTTCTGATTACTTAACTATTTTTTAATGAGTCCAGGTGATGACTAATATTACTCACTTCAGAATCAATCATATAAAAGATAAAATCGATGCCCTCATAATTTCTGTTTAACTGATTGTGTTTGCCGCAGAAAACAATAAAAAAAATAAGTGCCAAGCCAAAGAAAATTTTGAAAATGGAAAAGCTGACAAAAAATACAGGTTAATTGTTCTGTATCCATAGACAACAATCTTAATTAGGCCACGGATCACTTAAAAGTCTCCATATCATAAAATTCATAACACTATGAAGCGTCTTGCCAGATTAAAAATTAATAAAAAGGAACACCAGTAAGAATGGAGTTTTGAAACCCTGGCCACTCACGAGCAACAGTTTTTTTTATCTTCAAAATTCAATCAAATATATCAATCAAAAATTGATTAACAGTGAACGCACTGTAAAAGTACAATAGTACTCACGTTTAGTTGACATTGGTTTGTTTTCAACCAAAGCAGCCCCTATCTTATTGATATACTTACCTAATTGTTTTATCACAACGCTATCACGTTTTGGATCCCAACAGATAATGTATCTTTTATCGAGACTAATTCATTCATATCATGGCGATAACAACGATAACCTTGAGTGTTGCATCGGATTATTATTGTATTTGTTTAAGAGTCGACAAAGGTGCGAATAAAAGTTTACAAGATATTATTGTAGTCGTGAGAGCGTTTGGCATCTCCCGTAAAGAATTTGTTGATTTTCTGCTATAGTTTGCACCTGTGCACTTAACGACATTAAAAAATGACATTCAAGCTACTTATTTGCGAAATAACGCGATCGATGCACAGATAACTTAATATTTACTTTGTAAACAGAAGGTAACATCTTTGCATTACTTAATGTAGGCAGAAGGCACATGGTGTGAATTCCGTATTATTGACACACTTGCCGAGTTTACATCACCGAAAAACGGTGGCTGATTGTCCGCGACTGATGATCAGAAAGGTTTACTTTACAAGGGTACTGATTGACCGAATTAGTACATAAGGGATGTCAGCTTTAAACGTTCTCAGCACGCAGTGACTACTGATGGGCCATGGCCTGCATACACATTTGTGAGCCATCATCATACGCTGGTACATACATGTCTGATTTTTAAAGTGTGCCAAAAACAGATCTCATCCCTAGTGCACACCACGGCACACCATTGCCCCCCTGTACAAGATGGCTTGCCGTGGCCGTGCCATCATGGTCCCTTGTGTACTGGATGCTTAACGTTATGTAAAACAAAGAGCTTCCCTTCTCCTATAAGTTTTGCTGTATTGCGCGGTCGGTCGCGTACTCGCGTATTGATGTGTTAACTATTCACTAAAGACATTCTTGGTAGTGCGGAATTTCCAGCCGTAAAAACGCGACCAAATATCGATAATGTTGCTTACGAAATATAAAAATAAACTCAAACACGTTGAACTTCTGTTGCGTGTTTACGTATAAACCCAAAAATAACTAGTCGCTATTATGAATTGACTGATGTTAACGATTATGTTGAATCACAAGTCGCATGTGTAGAAGATTGGTTGGATAATTATTAAAACAATTAGGTAGGACACAGAACATCCATATTTAACTACATATACATAAATATTTATGAGTATACAAGATTGTATATAGACTTTACAGAATTCACTGAGAAAAAGCTTCTATGTAGAGTTTAGAATTACATCCATTAAACATGTTTCGCAACATTCATATTGACACTTATGTAACAAATTATCACATTCGTATGATAAAGTAACGGAAGTAGGTAACTATAGTTTATGTCACAGAGTTCCATTTTTGATTGATAAAACGAGTATATTCAAACTTGTTGCACTGTGTGTACTCCAAAAGTTGTAAAACCGAACTAGAATCTGTGACATACATTTCTAATTTTGTCTACAAGATTAGACCATAGTAGTATGAATTAAGACTGGAAGCTGTAGGAACACCTTTTTCTCACCTGAACAACAGCTAGTCCTAAAGAAAAATAAGATAATTATTGCTAGAGTTAGGTACGATATTAGACTTCTTCTTCTTCATCCTAGCGTTAATTCCCAGTCGCATCCGAAGCTTTTACCTCGGAGTCTGGGGTCCGCTTTACCCTCTACCTCGATATTTTCCGTGAAGCGATTGCCATCTGACCTCCACAACCCAATGGCGATATCGAAGCATTGCGGCAGATATTAGACTTCATTCCAGCGTTAATCCCAGTCCCATCCGAAGCTTTCACCACCGAGTCTGGGGTCGCTATTTGGTTGACGATGACATTACCATATTCAAAGAAAGAAATCAAACTGAAATCTTGACACCTAAAAACGCATTCACAGGAGACATTTTACTGGAAGTTGCTTGTAAAATTATTTAATTTGGAAATAGTTGAACTTATTGTCGTATCGTACCTATTTATTACTTACGCACTTGACAATATCTACACGTTTTAATTTCGACATTGTGCTATAGCAGGCGCTAAACGGTTTCGCAGTAGGTAATATGCTTTCATAATATTTTTCGCGATCGCTACCTTGAAAGAATTTAAATTAAGTAATTGATTTTTGTGTTGAAATTTCTAAGAATAGTACTTTAATTATTTCACTTTTCCTCTGTTAGCCCAGCCGTCCATTATCCTAATCTAAACATTAATTTTCAAAGAATTACTTACATTTTCTACGAATTGTGTTCAATAATACTTAAAAAAATAAGACAATTCATCAGTCTTAAGAAAATCGAAATGAAGAACTATGTTTCAACTTTTGCCACTTACCGTTATGGGCTTTAAGTGTGCTTAAGTATCTTAATCACAGTAGAATCTCATAACTTTCGATACAGGAAATAGGCACTTTACATTTTCATTAGACAAACAATAAAATGCTCAATACATTCAATACACTTGACGTTCCAATTCTTTTTTTTTTGCCACGGTTTTTGAAAGCGTCTAATAGTATATTTTTTTTATTTACAAGACTTACTTTTTTTCGGCAAGTAGGCGTATGAAATACTACGCATACCATCCTGATCACGATATGCAAAAGAGTGCGATATTTTGATATTAACTTATTATTTTCTTTGGTAACGAACGTGTAGGAAATTGGGAACCAAACTTAGCAAGCACGTTTGTTGATTTGTTTCGCCAAAAGGGGCAGGTAGACAATCGAGATACCCTATGAAAACGATACTATCTGTAATTAAATTTGTGTGCATGTCACGGGCGAACTTTATTATGACATTGAAGGTGTGAATGTGAAAGTATTGAGCCACTTTAAATTAGGGCTCTCGATGCAGTCGCAAAATCGCCGATGCTAAATATGGACAAAGTAGTGTAGTATGTGCTTTGACCCTAATCCGAGTGAGGGCGCGCGGTTTATATCTTTACGTAGTGATTGTACAATATCATTCAGTACGCTAAGAGAGTTCAGTCATCATCTTCATCCTTAAAACGATTTCTCATGTGGTTCCAAAGTTCACATTTTTGAGCCCGCCGCGGTCCGGTTGTTGTTTCCGATTAGTATGTGGTCGTAAACCGACTGTCCTGCCAACCCAGAGAAGATCTGCGCCAGAGCCTCGTCCGTTGCTTAGCAGGTGCACCGATTTGCAGGTGGATATGGTTTGGGCTCCTAAGATGTTGGTAGAGACTTGTACTTACACTCTCGTTATTTTTGCTAAGGTAGACCGTGTCTTTTGCCTTACACCTGTGGGATCCACACCACATTTGAACTATTTCATAGATCCATTAATCAAAGTTATGTAGATACCTTTATTTTGATTATTATGATTCGTAATAATAATACACCCAAACACGTAATTTATCTAAATAATATTTTTTTCACACACGATAAAAATAATAATAATTAAGCTGTATTTTATTTGAATGCAAATATTATTCTTTCATATATTATTCAATCATGTAAAATAACACTTATCTGCTAAAATAAAAAAAATGCTATTATATTAAATGACATAAATACATACTCGAATTAATTATAACTACTTTTTTACTGTTCGACCAATGACTGAAGTGGCTCAATTAAATTACATAATTATTATTAATCATTTTGTAAAACAAAAAGTTCACATTAATTTTGTGACTACGTTTATTTGTGTGCGTATAAAATGAATGAAAATTACCATTTTATTACGTTTAATTTTTAATATCTGGTTCAATGATTATAATTATTGTTGACTTTTAAAAGCGAAATATTTGCCGCCAACTGGATATTTTTTCATGGGCTTTTCCGTTTCTTTCGGTTGCAAACTTGCCCTATCACTTTGCTTCGCCTAGTGTGATACATATACATATCTACGAAAAGTAATAGGATAGTCGTTATAGGTATTCTATTTCGCTGGGAACCATACGGCGAATATTTTAGTAACACCTAATTATTAAAAAAAAGTATTTAAAATTGCAGTCCATTAAAGTCGCGTGATACGCCGCCGTATTAACTCCCAGGTTTCAATAAAAAAAGCTAATTTCCATATCGGCGACACCTGCCTACTTAGGCGAGGTATTTCATGATCTCATATTCTGAGTTCCAATCAAGGGCGCCTGTTCCATACTCGCGCCTACGAAACACTCTTAGTTTACATTAACAAACAGCCTTCATCAAATCGTTCATTCACGCGCTCGTTATTGACTGTAAAACGTATTCAATGATTTCGTTATTGTGACACATATTTATGTAACTTTATTACAACTGAAAATACATAATGATTTCTGTGCTAATTAAATTGACACGACTACCTATTTAGCCACTGATTTTCCGTATATCTGTGTACAGGAAAACATATTCTATGTGACGCGTATTGGCTTTAACCCGAAGGTGTCCTAATCGTGTGAGGTGCCTTAAAACGTATTGCCTTGATCTGCCATAATCGGAACACATTACGAGTGTCTGTGAGCAATCGGTTACAGGTAGGTTTGAGCAGGAAGCGTAATATGCTATGAAGTTAGGTGGCGAAAATAATATGAAGTCTGAAGATAGAACATATATAAAGGTTGTTTTCCGTTTTAGTGAACTATCCTATAAAAACAGGCATTCTAATAATTCGAGCAGAAAATATTTTTTAACCTATTTTCACGCAGCTTCACCCCGTGTCAATACGGGTTAGTAGCGATTCCCTCCGAAAAAAAATTAAAATAGCGTTTCCTTTTGTCGTGCTTAAAAGGTGACTGCCCCTTGGCACAACGACGATACGATTTCATGTAGAGACAATCAGTGATTTTTCTAACTGCTAGGAAGTTATGGTATTGGATTGGTTTATCGCAAATAAGTTCGATGTAGTTGCAGTTGAGTGGTGTTTAAAGCGCAATTTAGAGGCCAGTCCGAAAGAGAAAGAATTGATATTTTGACTTTCAAAATGCCAGTATGTTTTGCAGTCAATTCGCCATGATATTTATACAAGTTATGTTGACCTCGACGCGCATTACTTAGTCTTTGTCACAATGTCAAATATTTTTTTAAGGCCATTTGAGCGAAGACACGGACATAAATTTGCACTGGCATAATAGTTATTAGATACAAGCAAATATCTGAATTTTAAACAGTCTTTATTAAGTTTCGTTTAAAATGATTACAATGCGCCTTTGATCTACATTTTGGTCGTTCATTCCCGTTCCAAAAGACTTGTTCTTTTTACATTTCAGTTTACTAACTAGACCGTGTAACCGTAAGCCAGAGCTGCCGCCCAAGGGCTCGCGACAAAACCGAGGCAATTTACAGACAATATAAAACAACGTTATGATGTGAAAGTTTTATTTTCATTTCACTTTTGAAACGTGATTATATTTGAAGCTTTACCAATCTTGGGTGCGTGATAAAAACGGTCATCAATGCAAGATTGAACGTAACATTAAGGCGAAATGACTGCAATTTGGTTACGGCGGAGTTATTAAATTATTGGGAGCAAGTTTTATCAAAGGCGATTGCTGATGTGTTGTAATCATAGAATGTGGGGCAGGCTAGACTTAAAATATGCCTATGACGGAGTATTATATGCGGATATCTAAAGATTAGTGTGGTTAAGCAAGGCTGTCGCTGCCAGTTTAGTGTAGGGACTGTCAAACAACTTCAAGGATCTGGATAATTTTTACGGGTGACTAATTTGGAGTGACGTAACGCAAAAATGGAAAAGTATTTACATGACAGTGGTTTGTGAGTTTTCAGAATTCTTCTTTGATTTTTATATTAATTTTGCTATAATCGGTAGAAGCCGAGTAAAACAAAATGTAAGTGTTACGAGATTTATCGACATATCAATATGAGTTCTAAGGCGTGATAGCGGTCGTCAGCCCACAATCCATGGAGATATAATAATATGCCTTTTCTAATCTTAAAACCTTGGTACGAATAAATAGATATACCACTGCACTCGTCACATACTCTTTATGCATTAATTTCGGAAGTACCCAGATACTTTATATGATACTTTTCGGTAACGAGGGTAAAACTTTGGCTGGATATGCAATTGAATATAATCTTTCATTAAAATGTATGTGTTAGTCAGAAAACAATTGGCAACTATTGAATAAATGCTATGCTATGGCTTCACCACAATAGTACAATAGGTTGGCTTGAACTTCCGATCGTACCAGCCACGCCCTTAGCGGCCTTAGTCCATTGTTACTTTATACATCGATCGTCTCAAAAATGCAGAAATGTTAACTTTTGTTCATGTGCAGAATGAAAAAAAAAAACATGTTTGTTAAGAATAAGACTAGACAAATAAATCGGTCGTTGTTGATAGCGTGTATTAGTCAGCAGTTCTTTATGTTATCAGCTCATGAGTATTTATCAACACAATCTCACAGGAAACAATTTTACAGGAAGTATTAGTCTTTCAGTTTCCGCTACTGAACTGACTTTTATGGCGTAAAATGACACACTTGCAGAATTTCAAATAAAGTCCTTGGTTAAAATAATCCCTTGCAACTGAATTTTAGAAGTAAGTGGTAGATACAAATCGAAATTGTTAGTAAAATTCTTAATACTGCTTAATAATGAAACTCACTAGTGTTTGAACCACCTACTTTGCTCCTCACAAAATTAACAAAATTTTTATTCTCAAGTATTTTTTTAATCGTATTTCCTTCATTCTGTCTGTTTGATATTATCTTGTATTATCACACTCAGCGATAGCCTATGGACACATATCGTGACTTGACCTGTAGTTTTACAAGAATTTGTTATTAGCTGTGCTCGTCGCATGCGCTGCAATGCCTCTTATTTATTTGTTTAGCCAGAAAAAGTGAAATATTCCAGACTATAAATCTATCCTGTACCATATTTCAACCAGATCCGATCCAGAACTGTCAGAGCGTGATTGAGTAACTAACATCCAAACAAACTTTCACATTTATAATATTAGTAGGATTAAATGCTATCTAAAATAGATACGTCAAACTTATACGTGGTGTGTATCACTTGTTCAAGTACCTGAGGTAGTTGCAGGGAAGTGTATTTTTAGTGGCGCGTGCATTTCAAAGGCTTCACGAGTACCTACTGGCGATCGCATACCATCACTTTCGACGACGAGCCTTTCTAGGTTTTATACTAAACTCGCTGAGTTATGGTTATTCTCTTCACTGAAAAAAAAAAACACTTTTTAACGGATTTAATTTAAATGAGCGTTGACTGTGATGTGATGAGTGATATTCGCATAAACTTCAGACAGTATCAATTCTCTTTACTGTCAGTAACTTAAAGCATTTTAGTGCTATCTAAATGAGGAGAGATAATCGAATTGGCATTTCGGCCCTAGACAAAATGGCCCTTATGTCATGATTTCCATACAAAATTTTTATACAATTTCACATGTCATAGTTATAGAGGTCTCATCATCTCATCGAGTAACAATAATGAACAGATAAAATAATAGGTAAATAAATGAAATTAACCTTTTGACGTTTCCCCGACGCTGCTGGTGATCTAGCTATAGTAATGATCTTGTCACCATCACCACCATGTAATTTGCAAAACATGCACTTTTAACCTATGGGTCGATGGATCTTTATTCGAATAGTCCATTGTTGCGTTTTTATACATTATTATGTATTTCATTGTGTCATTGTATTTAAATTTCGTCACAGATATGGTTGCGAATTTGTTTTATAATATCCTGCGATTTGCCTGCATCACCACATTCCTCTCCGGTGTCATATTTGACCATCGATTGGTTGATGAAATTCCAATAAAGAGGTCTACATATTGTACTCTTCTTTCTATTCATTGATTCTTTTATTTGATACTCGTAACAGGTTTGAGCAATGCAAGCCATACCGGAGTTTATATTAAATTGGCAGTCCAATCTGCATACCTAACGAACTAGGTACGCTTTAAGACTATTCTTTTAGGAATAAAAACCTGTGTACGGAAAAGTTCCGATACACAGTTTTCACATCGGGGCTGAGGGTTTTATACAATGCTTATTTATTCTTCTCTGATCATGTAATGACATCTGCTTCTTTTTAAGTCAAGTACGGTTTAATACAGTACTACCAGATCTACACAGAGCTTGTGCTGCTATGCCAAGGTTTGTTAGTTACTTTGATTAAAACAAAGTATCCAGGTGTAAGAAATAATTGTACCTTTGAAGTTACTGAGAGCTCCAAAGAGGTCAAGTGGAAAAACGACAATACTTACTCAGTGTCTTCAAATTATTCCAGATACACCCTTCTCTATTTGTACCTAACATCTATATTTGCCAATGTGTTCTCGAATAAAAGTTTTGCTGTACTGAAATACTTCAATCTATTTTTAAACCGAACTCGCCTAACCTAGAGTATGTGCGTTGAACTTTGACACCTCCGTAAATAAATTGATTGCTTCGATTCACAAGCAAAGCTATAGTTACTATACTTTGTGTTATTATTATGAATTGAAATTTATTTTAGTAATCGTAACTAGTTATTGTTGGAGTTCTTAGAGAGCTTGAGTTTCACTTTTAAATACGTATAGAAAATTTTGAATAATGTGACTTTGTCAATAATGTACTGAATGTTGAAAACTAAACAAATATCGGGCTGAACTAAAAGTATCGTGCAAATACCCTCAAGTGTCCGTGCAAGTAAAGTGTATGACATTTACAACTGAAATTAATGCAATTTGGGAAAAAATCTTCCGATTTAAGAACATAGTTGTCCATCTCTATATTTATATTGCGAATGTTATCGATGATAAGATGATATTGGATTAGCTGATATCTCGTCCCTTGATCCAAGTTTTTTAAATTACACTTGTTACCTAAATCATCGTTCATCTAATAAGTATCCCTACGTTCATTTCGACATACCAAATATTCTAATACTGTCGTTGTAGGTATCGGATTATTCTCAAATCGAATTACTATGAGTAACAGCACTTCAACAATATCATAATTTATGAGCGGCTTTGTGACTTCCGAATCTTGTGATAAATTGCAAGATGGTAATTTAATCACTTGTAATGACTCTGTGATGTGGCACAAATATATTTTAGATATTGTACAAGATTTCAAGCTGGTATAAGTCAGTTTTTGCTATGTAACATCTACTGGTCCGCCTTTGGGGTAAGACCTTCTTGTACGTATGCTGTGAGCAGTAAACGGAAAACGTACCTATTTTTTATAGTGCGAAAAATCCCCACCGATAACCCAAACCCAGTGGAGAAGGTTATGTCGGACTTGAACCGACTAAAACGCACGCCGTCTGTGGGTCGTTAGTTGCCGGAGGTGAGGTAGTCGTAAACATATCCTTCGCACCTCGGCCGACCCAGTGCCATATCTAACGGAAAACGTCCTAATGGCATGACGTTATCTTTGTGACGTATGTCTTCATGCCAATTTCAGGTTAATAATGTAATCAATTTATGTTCTACCGGTCGTCCCGTGACGGCCAAATTTATTTTTATCATAGCCACTCGAAGTAGCATTTAATTCACAGATTACCATGAGAAAAACGATTTCTCTCACTCTCAAAAACGTTTTAAGCAGCAGTTTTAATTTAGGTTAGTATTAATTATATAAAAACTAGCTGTCCCGGCGAACTTCGTATCGCCATTTTTCCAACCCGCGTGAATTTTTGATCCCGTTCCCGCTGCACCTATTTTTTCATCTTTGAACCTTCCCTGGACATCCACGAATATTTCAAGACTAAAATTAGCCAAATCGGTTCAGCCGTTCTTGAGTTATAAACTAACAACGAAAAGTGGCACTGATTTTTATTTATAAATCACTAGCTGCTGCCCGCGGCTCCGCCCGTGTAGATGTTGGTTAACGCGACCAAGCATAACCTACATCCTTCTCCATAATCTATCTCTGTACTAAATTTCATCAAAATCAGTTCAGTGGTTTAGGCGTGAAAGCGTAATAGACCGACAGACAGAGTTACTTTCACATTTATATTATTAGAATGGAAGACTATTAAGTATCTGTTCTGTGATGGAAGTATGGATATTCATCTCTCCTTGGCATTTCCTTTCTTCAGGATCTAATTTAGCTTCCAGAAATTCCCCTTTTCCTTTCTTTTTCTCTACTGTAAAATTTACTGAAACAGTAAAACCACGAACACAGTGTGACTACGGATAAAAAAAAAGAAACCATAGTCACACCAGTGTGGCAATTTGGTGTGACTACGGATCGGTCGTCGAAAATCTTACTCAACTTAGAATTTCCCTCAGAAATTCGCGCGTGAACTTGCTGTACAAATTTTAAGCCAGTATAACATTATTGTGCATACATTTACTGTAGCTACTGTAGCTAGCGAGTTCATTCTGTAGATTGCTGTGCGACTGATGGCGACCGACATGACATAGAAAATGAGGTGGCCGACACCCTTCACTTCCGATCCCTAATGGAGTAGTCGCTATTACGTGCGCTTGCTTAGAAAACGCAAAAACATGACCGTTTCTTTAGAAATGCAGTCGTGATGGTATTTAAACTATAGGTAAACTTGCTTTATTTATAGTTGGACGTCGAAACATTATAGTAAATATTGTTTTTCTGACAAAGGCTTTCTGGTGTGTTGGCTTAGTCAAGTTAAAAGCACTTAGGACTTAGGTGTCCTATTTCGAACGGTAAATCTTGTGCAAAGTCTCATCGGAAGTACCCCTCCCTGAGTGGGCTTCTCGGTCATGAATGTATTGCCTAACTGCTGGTGTTCAAAATATTTAAATGTCAGTTGCTTTTATGTGAGAGAGCAATGTACCGGAATTCACTGACATGTTGAACGATTTATACAGCAATGTTTTATAAATATGAAGAAATAGTTTCTTTAAAGCTAGTGGTATCGGTATTCACTAAAATAAAAATATTAAAGACAAGCATTAATTTGCTCAGGGCTTTAACCAATTTGATTCAAGTTTTCACGACCTACCTCACCAGCAGAAACACGCTGCTACGCAAGTTAGTGATGTTTGATTAGAATTTTTTTGTATAATGGTGGTAATTTCCCAATTGCGTGATTCATAATGCGAACGTGAGGTCCAGTCGTATTTGCGTGATTAAAGTAACAGAAAAAAAGAACATTAGGTAATGATGTGAATTAGTATAGTAATATTGATGGTATTTGCTGGACTTTGTTTTTTCAATTACTAACCTATGTCTTAACAACAATAATTTCGGCGCTTATCAATCTACTGTGAAACTGAGTTTTCTATATTGCACCTTTAATACTATTCTGTGAGATACAAATTCGATATCGTTAAGAGATAGAGTTCATTTTGTGTTGTACTTGTATGTCGGGGTGCAAGTCAGCTCGCTATTAGCAATACACAAAAGACATCCGCCTTTTTGAAGTTGGTTAAAAATAAGCCAAATAATGGCGTTGTAGGGTTATTAGGCGGCTAGTTTAAATCCTTGCCAACTGATACAAAAGTTAATAACCGCTAAATGTTGTATTGTTAGTTGCCCAGTGTGCGTTCTGTGCCATATACTAGTGGGCATTGTAAGTTTGCATTTGGTTAGCTTGTATCAAGGCTGGAGCCTTGGATCTATTTGGACACACAATCGGGACTCAATTCTCATGTGTGATGTGTATACAAGTGGAGACCTTAGATTTATTATTAACATGCTCTTGAAATGATGATAATAACTAATAATAATAGATCTGGGGCGTATTACACACCGCTATCTAAACGAACTAAGTATAGCTTGTTTTACTATGCTGGATTCCAGGACACGTAACATATTTAGTAAATACTGAGCTGGTTATTTTATATACACCAAGACTAATGTAAATGGACATTCAATGTTGAACTAGAATCCTACTTGTGTATGGTCCACTAGGATCCTACTTTTGTATGGTCCCTAAGGATCTTTGGGCCACAACCTGCCACTACGGTTCTTCTGCCGTTTGATGGACAGGCTCTAGCGGAAGCTTTCTTCTCTGGTTTCAGATGTCAGTCACTAGTCACTACCGTAACAGTCAATATAAACCTATCTGTAAGTAAAGGTGGCGTAGGAATTGTGTAGATAAACCTCCGGATTTTGGTACCATTTTCAGTAAATCCATATCCATACTTCCATACTTCATACTAATATTATCAATGCGAAAGTAAATTTGTCTGTCTGTCTGTTACGCTTTCACGCCTAAACCACTGAATCGATTTTGATGAAATTTGGTGTACCCCTATACCCCAGATTAGACCTTGAGAAAGGACATAGGCTATGTTTGGTCGCGATAACCGACATCCACGCGGGCGGAACCGCGGGCAAAAGCTAGTAATATATAAATATAGAATCGAGGTATAGGGATATTTAAGGTTCATAACAATGAGCTCCATCTAAAGGGTGTCGTATGTGGATCCTAAAATCCTTTTAGACAAAAGACAACTACTCTACCTTCTACATTGAATTCAAACTGAAATATAAAGCAACTTGGTAATACACCATAGTCTATCTAACATTTACGCAATGTTATTATTGAACTCTCTTCAATCACCAACTAACGGGGAGTAATGGAAAGTTATTTGTGTCAGTAGTATATGGATAGCAGTAGAAACTGATATTATTGTATGACATACAGGTACTTGCTAGACAAAACGGTATGCAAATGAAATGTTTGTATGATTCATACATCGAGACGCTACCTGCACTATGACAACATTGTTCATTTTTAAAACTATAAGTGCTATTCCTCATATAGCTTTATTTGTTAACGATGTTGGTGTTGCCAGCAAATAAAGTTAGAAATTGCAGCTGAATTTCTTCTATTGTGTGAAACCCGCGATATGTCGTCACCAGACTTGCCGAGAGAGCAAGCAAGTCCACAATGTGGAGTACTCACCAACCTCAAAAAGGTCTTTGTAATGTTACGGCAACCCTATCCATTTTGAGGAGAGTGGTCTCTACTACTTTCTCAAGAACCGCGTTGCTCCCAAGACTTTTAAATTGGGTTACAATATACGATTCTTATTAGTACTAGACCAACTGAATCTGCTCGATGAAATTGTGGACTGGTGGACGCATACACTTAACACCCTCATAGGTACCTATTGCAATACCCTAATTAAATGAAATGAACATTCAACTTACGAAGATTGGTGTCAAATTAATTACCGTAATTAACGACATTCGCATACCACGCACCACCCAACATATCTAATGTCAATATTAACAAAATGCATAGTCTAAGATCAAGTCTGCTTGTACGTTTATTAAACAGCGAAAATTTTTATAAACCGTGTGATCAGATCATGCCGGAATATCCTAAAAAATTCGCAACAGTAACAGCAGTGTAACAGCACTACTGTTACAGTGTGAACTATTTGGCACAACAAAACACACATTCGAAAGAACAAAGATCTGTTTAGATAAATTACCTCGAGGTCTGGTTAAATTACGTGCTTGGAGGAACATAATTTAGATTAATACGAGTCGGTGAGATCACCAACGCTGCAGTCGAGCTGATTACACTGGCACTCTGGTAATATTGATAGCTTTGCCACAGCAGTGGATCTTGTCATAGACGTGTAATTTATTAAACAAGGCATACTTTGACTAATTACGTTTCCTTAGGCGTAATAAATTTCTTACCTTCTCTATTCCTAGTGAAGCCTGTACTAGAACGTCAGTATAATGAAAGCACGCTTTATCTTTATTACCTAGGTTTATGAGTTCTAAGATACGAGTCGTGGAAGTAAGGATGGAAATCAGGGAAAGGTTGCTATTCTACTCTTCAACAAATTGCAAGTACTTAGCGCTATTTCATTACCAGTAAGTACACAGGCGGACTTAATACACGGGCATTCTCTACTAGTCAGTCCAAGGTGGTGGACTCAGTAGGGTAAACCGTCGTGATCGTGTGACTCGTTATCTTATCCACATTCTTTTACTACGCTCAAGTTACAATTATTTCAACCAAAGTGCCAACGTTGGTCTTCTTTCCTTTGGGACAGGTGACTCGTGTGTGGCCCATGTATCGGGTTACTCGGTTTCTCAGCGTGCCGCTCTGATTAGCAGAGGGCGCTGTGGAGAGACAGCCGACTCTGTATTCTCACTGAGTGGTGGACATGGTCAACACAGACCACAAACCTCCGCTCAGACAAGAACGGAGGTTCTTAAATTAGTATAGTAATTGGAGGTTGGTAAATAAGAAAAATATATAGAGGTTTTCTTCGATCGATCTTATACACACGCAGTTTGGTCAGGACCTTACCCTGACCGGCAACGGAATTATATGCTAGCTTTTGGAGCTAGGAGGAAGAAAATAAAGTTCCATTGTTGAATTTTGTAGCAGAATTTCGAAAAGCACTTTCCTTCAACATTCTTTTTAGTTTTTTTGACCTATTTTTGAACATATTATTTACCCCATGAACTGCCTACTCCATTTATATGATTCATAGTCTCTAAAATAAAAGCCACTTGTCGTTTAATTAAAACAAACTTATGGTATTTCGTAGTTTATTTTTACTAACATGTTAGATTAGCGGCATCGCCGATTATGAAAACGCACAAGGAAAAACATGACGTAATACATTTGTTTTAATTTTTCCCTTGTTAAGTTTTTATAAGGAACGTAAATAGTGTTGCCTCGTGTCACGCAAATAACATATCCGCGACCTCTACGCCTTACTTAACTTACTACGTATTAGGTTTATGTAAATCAAAATTAATACAATACCTACGTATTTTATCGCTGTTAATAGTTGTGGTATTGCATTTTTAATGAATGATCAACGTCGTATGATCCTTTGTCTATAGAACGAGTATCATTTCACGGTTTCCCCCAAACCTACTTACCATAATATATTACTAATCAACTATGGACATATAGTTATGAATTTATTCAGAACTACAGACTATCGCTATCCTATAACGCCTTAAAGATGTGTCATCTTATTTTGTCAAACTAGATTGTTATTTGACTATTTAACCTCTCAGCTAAATAAATAAATGGACAGTATTTAAACTATATTCTGATGATATCCTCAAGATGTTGAAAATTATGAGCTTAATATTGTACCTACCATACCATAATTGATATAAACTTTTTATTACGTTTGCAGATTGAAATAATTATGTTAATTACATATGATATAATTGGCAGTTAACTGCTAACAACTTACAATTATTTAGGTAAGGTCTGACGTAAACACAGACCAAGAATAGATTTTTGAAAGATTAGTCCTAGCTTCAGAGTAGAATACCGGTTGAAAACTGTATAATTGCATATATTCTAACAATTCATAAGTTAGATATATTATATTTATCTATGCGTTAGTCAGCTCCCTTTTAATCCTTATTAATATTATGAAAACCTGCTTGCTTGTTAAATCTTCACAACTAAACTACTAAACCAATCGTAACGAAACTTGGCAACGAAGTAGCGAGAGCCCATAACCTGTGGCGATACGTTTTCAATAAATTCGAAACAGATTTATAGCATAACAATTCTCGTAAGAATTAGTCCTATAATCGTGCTCCGTTTCAATCTAACACGATTTTCTTTCACGATTGTTAGTTTTATACGAGGACTATAAATTACAATTACTCAAACAAGTGTTTTGTCCGCTAATGTATGTCGAGCGAGTGCCTTAAGCCACGTTCCAAGTTGACGTCGGTTGTGTTGGTTTCATGAACATTAAAATATTTTTATGGTTACTATTGCTTATTATAGTAAAATCCACAAGTTGCGTCATGAAACTGTTCAAACAACCTATTACTTTACTTATACAATCTGTAACGTAGGTATTAAGTACTTAAGTTAGGTAGTCTTTGCAAGTTTAGTTTCATACCTATATGATGTTTACAAAATTAGCTTTCTGTGTTCTTTCAGGTTCTTTTTATAAATTCAAAATAATTATTTGAGTCTTATTATGAGATTGTGATTATGTTGTGTCACATTCTGAGATTGAGATTTTGTAAGATTATGAGGTTATTTTTGTCGGAGAGACCAATTATTCTTTTTCTATTTTCGTAACAGAACAACCAGTTACCTGTAGTTTCAAGTATCTTTTCTGTTGTTCAAATCGCGGTTTTCGGGTACCAAACTTGACACCCTGTCTCGAGGTTAACTTGTTCCACTTAGACGACACATTGTAGGTTAAAATTACAGAATTGCTTGGTTTGCTATTTAAGTATATGTAAAATGTGGTACTTTATGCATTTAATATCTATCTGTAGTATAAAAACAATAACAGTAGTAATTGATGAGTACCTATCGGGGATTGTCTTCTAAATTAGGATGATTTAATAACATTTTCGTGCCTTTGGAGACACTCATGAATAAATTGTCTTTGTTTTATAGTCCCCTGAGTTGCAACGTCGTTGTTGAAGAGCCGTTATTATAAAAATATGTCTACTAGACATTTTTCCTTGAGGCAAATTGTACCTACTTTGTATTCACAAGAAAGTTATACAAGACTTTTATTAAGAAATACACTATTGAATTTCTTTTGAGCCCAAATTGTTTAACAAGGTTTGAATATATTACATTATTTGAAAGGTAAGAATACCCTAAGCGATAATGTAGCAGTACAGAATTGGATTTTAGCGTTACCAGCATTACATAATAATGTTGCCAGCCCAACGCAATAATATTTATAATTGCCATGTGGCCTGTGAATTCTTTGCCTTTTCTTTGTTCTTATGTCTACCGATGGGCTAAAGAGGAAATTTGATTGGACACCAATTCTTTTCAAGAAAGTTTAACTTGCTCGGGTATCATGGTCTTGCTCGATGTTACCGTGGTTCACTGCTTGAGATCCTGGCGTACAGAAGTCATAGTTGTGATTATGCCATGGTATTAGGCCCCGTTAGTGTGCACTCGCTTTTCTATCTCTAAATATTCGACACACATTAATGATATCAGTTGCATTGCCTTTCATTTTTCCTTTCATTCATTCATTCCTTCCTATTTCCATTCATTGTAATATTGTATCCGTTCCTGCGGCTTTCGAAATCGTATCATTGCAAGTGTGCGAGCTGCCACTGCTCACTAGTCTGTAAGCAATATTTCACCTACTGATACATTTCACGTATCGAATATTACACGCGAATTCTCTCTATGTGTCCTTACCTTACCTTTATACATTTTTTTTCTTTCTGATGAAACATAAGTACCATTCTTTCATTCATCGACATAACGACGTAACTAAAACGGTTACCAAATTCGGTGTTGTTTGAAATTCGAGACAGCGAAACGATGAACGAAATCTTTTCGATTACCATATTGAGATTAAGCTGCTTATGTTACATTTAAGAAATCAAGCGTTGTACACGTCGACTTACAGTCTTGTTGTAAGGACTGTTTGTAGGTATTTGAACTTTAAAATGAGCTATTAACTTGCAAATTACTGCAGTGGAATTCAGTATAAACTTAATGTATGAAGAAATTTTACCAACTCCTGGAAAAGGTGGTGCGTCATATCGTTAGCTTTCCAACATAGCGAGTTCTCAAGGGATCGATATGCTTCACTGACTACACTGTAGTGTAGTGCAAGGGTGGGCATGCCTATGTATGGTATGGTCACCCACGCACGTGATCTTAAATATTATGGTCATAAGGATGTCCTCTTGGACGTATTCGTCTACAACGATCTAACACTTGTACGGTGTCGAATTTTTTTTTTTTTTTTTTTTTTTTTAATTGCATAAGTATAACATACAGGTTCGTAAAATTACTCGTTAGCCTTTGTGAGAGGCTGGTGTCTGTAGTAGGAAAACCTGTGTTACAGATCCCCAGGCTCCCACCTCTTGGACTACTGTTATTAAGTTACAAAAATATTCACAAATGCAAATAATTGACTATTAATAATCTTTACAGAAAATAAATTTAATTAAATAGGTAATAAATTATATTGATTTTATTATGATAAGACTATGTTACTATATGTGTGTGTTTATATGCGTGCGCGTGTGTGTGTGCGGGATTGTGTGTGTGTAAGTGTGTGTGTATGAGGGTGTGAGTGTGTGTTTCGGAGTATGTATGTATAATGTTCTACCATTTTTATGACAAAGATCTATGGAAACTTTATTTATATTTTATTTTACAGTTGACATTTCACGTTGAATTCCTAAGCGACGTTGTTCGAAGATGTGAACACCTACCAAATTTCGGTTTAATAAACAGAGTATCTATCAATCCACCAACGTATCAAAGACCGGTCGAAGTAGGGGTTTACTGCGCCGCGTTCGTTAGTAGGTCTGTACATGTACGCTAGTTATATGTCTATTTCTTACAAGTATAATAAAAGCACCTACTAAGTAAGGCTATTAAGCGAGCTTTCATAGAAAGTTTCTGGGAATTCGCCCCAATGAGGTCGTTCCAGGGGCAAACGATAATGATCGTTCTGTTCCACTTATCGCATTATCAAAAATATAGCATACATGACCGAGTTTGGAGACAAATTATAGTTTCTGTTGGCTTATTGACACAAGTGCCTTATTATTACCTACATGTAACATGATTTCGAAGAAACGTGCTTAGATATAGCTAATATAGTTTCAATATAATGCTGCATTGTATAAAATGTCATTGTGTGGTCCAGTGCGAGCCTGGGAGGGATTTCCCGCAGGTGTCGTGGAGGCGTACCATATTGTATTACTTTAGCTATCAAGTTGGTATTTGGTTTTGCGAACATACTTAGTCGATTACGATGCTCTGTCGTTTAGTCCATTTATGTTAACTTTCAAATAGCCATCTTTTCTTTTTCGTAATCGTATAGGTTCTTTGCATGTTTAACTTAATTGGAATCATCGTTGGTGAATCATCTTTTATATTTATTGCATATTATTATGTTTAAAAGTAAAATTAAACCGGTCCACAAAGAACATAAATTTTTCATACAACTAGCTCAGCAGTTAGCTAATCAGCCCCAGCATGGTGGGGAAGAAAATAATATACTAATTTTATTAGATTGCAAAGACACGACGCGAGTCAGAGTGTCGCACTTAAGGAGCAGAATTTACTCCACCAAGATTACATTGTCAAAACATTGTCTTTCTAAGGAGCACTGGTCGTCATCGTTATTGCGTTAGTTTCGATCGCATCCGAGGCTTTCACCTCAGAGTCCGGGATCCGATTTTACCAGTCTAACTGCGACACTACCGAACTTCGATATTTTCCGTGAAGCGACTGCCATCTGACCTCCACAACATATTGGCGATATCGAAGTTCTGTAGTTAGGCCAATTGTCGCACTTTTTAGGGCTTCCCCCTGAGGCCTGGGGACTCTAAGGGCCTGGGACTTTTTCCTTCTCATCTTTTGCTATTTGCAAAGCCTAAACTATTACTTCCTTTTGTTCCAGCCGATAAACAATGCAGACTTCGTGGTACCTGTGGAAATAGACGGTGCAGTCCATCAAGTGTATGTATTAAAACGGCCGCATGTGGACGAGTTCCTTCGAAGATGTGGCGAGTTATACGAGTGCGTCCTGTTCACCGCCTCGCTCGCCAAGTACGCGGATCCTGTCGCCGATCTATTGGACAGGTAAGACATCGATAGAGAAATATTTCTTACTAGCAGCCAGTCCCTAGTATCGCACGAGAATACCATTATCATAGAGACATATTTTCTTGATAGCATCCGAGGTCAAGGTGAACTCTGAGCTCAGGGTCCGCTCTACCGGCTTTTTCTCCTCCACTTCGCACGATCTTGGCGCGCGGAAATATACTGTAGCTGTAGAACATTCTAGAACCCCATTATAGCGGCGTTCACATATAAACTTTGAACACCTAATTCGCCCTCTTTGGGGTAAAATTTCGAAAAACACCCATAAACGTTTACATTTAGGTACTTGTAATAAATAAAAGGTTATGAATTTTCATCAAAAGTAAACAGCCACAATTTGCAAATTTTTCAATAGTACTTAACAGGGAGCGAGACGTTTGTCCGACCCGGGAATCGGACCCGATGCCTCACGCCTTAGTCGCACTAGCTACTGCAGCGCACTGATGTGAACTAATATTTTTAAATTCTGTAATGTAGTGCTTTTCATATCGCCACGATATTTTATGCACTTTATGATCCGGTCGAACCAGTTTAAAAACCGTTATTCCACTACGAAGTTCTAAAAAGCAGCGATATATTATAGTGATCGCTTTAATTACGTTTCTCCCCTTTTTTTAAAATCATAAAATATATTTCTCTTTTTTTTTTCGTACTAGATCTATTTCTGTGAATTCGAACAATTTGTATCTTGTATTGATGTAAATAATGTCGTCTTCAATTGTTCAATTATTCTAGGAATACTCAGAATATTTTTTCCTTGAATAATTGTCAACTTGAGTTAATATTTGCGTAGTAATATATACTGTATAGGATTCCCTTTCATAGTCACTTCGTACGGTTTGTGATGTCCCCTCCTAGTTCCTTCTATCACTTACCTATCATAAGTCAATCCTACTAGGTAATACTAAAAATGTGAAAGTTGGCGAAGATGTTCGAGTGTTTGTTCTTCAATCACGCTCTAAAAGCTTAACGAATCTAGCTGAAATAGATTACAGACACCGATTACAAGAATAGGGATAGATTATAGTCTCGAATAACACATCGATTCCATTTTATCTTGGGAATTTGTTCATAGGTTGCGAAAATGTGATCAAAAATTATACGCCGGTGAAATCGCCGGTAACAGCTAGTCAATTTAATACTTAACTGCATTTTCCATCGCTTTACTCCATCGCGCCGCGTGGTTCCCGGCAGAGTAGAATTTGGGCCACCCCATCTCCTCCCTTGGGGTGTCGTACAAGGCGACTAAGGGATAGGGCTGTTTAACATCAGACAGATATTATACAGCCCAGGCTCAGCCTCAGATATATGGCTCGAGTCAACAACTGTGCCCGGAATATGGCAATAGGCCCACCCTCTATTACGTGGGACCTAATACAATGATTGGTGGAATGTGGGTGTTAATTCACCTCTGCCTAACCCTCCGGGGATAAAGCCGTGATTGTATGTATGTATGTATGTACTCCATCGAGGTATTTGAATAAAACGTAATAACATAGTCTAGTTGAATGAATTTTCAATGGTGAAACCAATCCAACCTTGTTGGTAGAGGGATGTTAAAGACGCTCAGTCTTTCGCATCACCGCGTTCTGGCTTCCGCCTATGATTGTGATCACAGATATAGGGTTTAACGTGTTATCAAATCTTATCCAATGATGAATCACCCGCACTCCTTAGACAGAATATCCGTAACAAAAAACTTGCATTATAATTTACCACTTTGAATTCAAATTAAAATAAGTTGGTGAGTGGTAAAAAAGAGGTATTTTCTGATCTTTCATTCGCCTCAAGAAACCTGTCGAAGATAGGATTATATGCGAAAGACAGAACACGCACAGAGGAAGCTATGTGTAGCATATTCTAAAACGTTTAAGTATACCTAGTGGCGTAAGATGTCCGTATGTGTGCAATCGTGATATCCTGATTCGGCAATTGTAGTAAGTGGCGCGTAGACTGGATATGTAATCGGTAGATGGCAGTAGGTTGGAACTCCAACTCCCAACCACTGTGTAGAGCTAAAATAATTGCAGCATTGTGAATGCAAAAAAATAATATACCCCAGCATACTTCACCAGACTTATACAGGCGTAAGTATATGAAAATGTATAAAAGAAGAAGAATTAAGAAGGTAGTTTAACCCTTAACTTTCAGGAGGTCTAAAAAGGCCACTTTATCTTATTAGGATAATATTTTCATCATGCGGCGATATTTACACGAAATTGGAATCTGCTTAGTAAATGAATATTATTGCGATTCTGCTCATATGAGTGACCATTATAAGAATTTTATAGGAATCTATTAAGATCTATTGCGAATTCATAAAGTTACTCGTTATTAGCGGAAACGCTCAATGGGACTTTTTTAGACCCGCAGGTATTTGGTAGATGCATAGGTACGAAAGTAAACAAACGCCAGTGTTGTATTTTCAATTACGAGTTAGGATCGCCCTATTCCATCGCTTTATAAATAATTGATCAATGAACTGCATAAGTGCATTCAACAATGGCTCATTGTTTGTTCTAACATATTACATATAACTTGTAATGTTGATTTAGAGTGAATCTAATTGGCGCGCGACGAAGCGGTTCCAGTTCCAAGCACGGAACACGTATAAAATCCAGAGTTAGTATTGTACCTACTGTATTTGTATTGCCCACGTTAGTTTTGTATTATTATCGAGAAGCTCTCACAAATTGTGCCTTCAAATTGTGACCAATCTCGTCATACAAAACAATGACATGATTGGTTATAATTATAATATTTGATAGTGTTTTCTTCATCCGATTATCTGCCATCCATTAGAAAGTGCAGTGTCTTGCAGGTCATGTTAAATTTAGGATCCCAAAGATCTTATAAATCTAATTTTTAAGGGGAAACGGCTTTAGGCGCGTTGTGCTTTTTTGAGACGGAAAATAACCATTGAACTTGCGACACTGTTACCGTTACATCAGTTTAGTATAGCGCCGCCTAGTAGAGGGTTTGAAAACTACTAGCGTACACAGTGGAGTCGTTTAGTTTTGTATTTTGTATTTGGTAGATGGCGGTTTTACCAATTTCTTATTTTTCAGGTTTTTAGTGTGATCAACACTTCTAGAGTGCCACTGTCTATTTTGAAGTTCCCAAGCTCTTATATGTAAAATAATATTACAGATGGGGCGTGTTCCGTGCACGGTTGTTCCGCGACAGCTGCGTGTTCCACCGCGGCAACTACGTCAAAGACCTGAACAGCCTCGGACGAGATCTGCGCAGGGTCGTCATCGTGGACAATTCACCCGCCTCCTACATATTCCATCCGGATAATGCTGTAAGTTAAGCCTGAGTTTTATATAAATATGTTGGCCTTTTTTACACCCTCCCATCCCAGTAACATCCAAGTTTTAAATATGTTGTCCTTTTTTACACCCTCCCATTCCAGTAATATCTAAGTTTTATATATGTTGTCCTTTTTTTACACCCTCCCATCCCAGTAACATACAAAGCTCGGACTTCGAATCCCGGCGTTCTCCAGAGCTTTTATGTCTGGGCTCCCAATCCCCAGAGTAAAGCTAGCATCAGAGCTTCGTCCATCGAACTGTGTCAGCATCTTTTGTCGCTGAAAGTACAAGTTAATGTTTAAAAAAAGAAGCAAAGGGCGTGTTCGCATCTATTTAGAAAGAAAGAAAGAAAGAAAGAAAACACATTTAATTGCACAACAAAACGCACATCAATTTACACAAGACAATTCAAAATTAAAAAAGAAACAAAATAAAAATAAAAAACGCCACCACCGAAAAGCCTATACCCAGTGCTATCCATGGTCACGTGATGTCACCCACGCAAACTCTCTTTCAAACTAGTCCAATACCAGTCGCACGAGAGCGTAAAACACATTCTATATTAAATAATATAATATTATTGTTTACCTTGGCACAAAGCTCTTTGCAATCGAAACTAACGCATGAAGATGACCTAACGACATATTTCTAAACAGGTTCTTAAATGAGACGTATATCAAGATTGTTAAGCATAATAATTAATAATCATCAAACAATGGAATTCTCGAATGACCGTCAGGTGCATTCACATCACGTGTTCGTATTTTATACATTTTTACAGCAACTAATGTAGTTTTATAGCTTTTATTTTATTTATTTTTTATACAAATGTGCGTATTACATTGTAGGTAGGTATCTATACATTTAAATCTGTAAACAAATTATCTATCACGTTATTTTTTGTTGGTGGGCCATGCTTTCCCAGAATAAATCGATCGGTTCTGGCACCAGACCCTTTATTTCCTCTCTTATTCTCATATTTTCCCTTCTCGGTGAGTGTAAAAGATGTTTGATAGAGGACAAAAGGATAGAGGTTGGCCTGCTTCATTTAATTCATTGTATGCTTGTTACCTAACTTAGTAAAGAAAAAAATATCTTATTCCTTTCGTAAAGCAATTTGGTTAAGTGGCTTAAAATTGTTACTGTCTGTGAACGGATATATCGTAGTACATTCATATCTTATCACTTCAGTAATGCTGAGGTTGGTGGTCGCGCTGTCCATTGTCTACTTATCGAGTAGTGCTGTTATCAATGGACACAGTTAGAAAAAGCTTTCATTCTCAAGTAGCTACCTAATCATTGGTATTTCGTGTTCTTTTGTACATTCATTACTTTATATAGGTACTAGCTGTTGCCCGCGGCTCCGCCCGCGTGGATGTCGTTTATCGCGTGGTGTTGTTAATTTTAGTGCTGAGAGTTGAGCGTTGAACGCTGATTAGACACTGTACTCGCCTCTCTATTCGACTCGAGAAGTTAGGTACACGACAGTATACCTCTCTGCCCTACAGAAGACTAACCTCGTGTTGTGTTTCCGCTGGTGTAGCCAGAGCTCACGGGAGAGGTTTTGAGCTGTCAGTGGGAAAATCAAAGGCTTTGTCCTACTTATCTTTTGAGCTGACGGCACAGAATCTCTCTGTTCTTACAGGGTAGACAGCACGACTGTGAATCCTCTGGTGTTGCACTCGCCTATAAGCTACGGTAACCACTTACCATCAGGAGGGCCGTGTGCTTGTTTGCGACCTCACTACTACAGTTCGACTCACGACACGACTATAGTATGGGGTACTCCAAGAAGGGCGAGTATGATGCCCCTGGTGTTGCATACGTCCATAGGCCACAGTAACCAATTTCCCTCAGGTGGGCCGTGTGATTGTCTGTCACCTAAGCCCAATACCTTTGCCCTTCCACCAGCCTCTCCCTTTCCCCATTGTGTCTCTTGTCTACTCCACTATATCGGATATCCTTCGCCACGCTCTACCTCTAATCTGTCTTTGTGTGAGAAACGATTTTGTTTTGTGACGAATTATAAGACAGTACCGTACCGACATCTATTTCACAAATTGACAAATTAGAATTTTAAAAAAAGAAGAATAAAATACCGGTTCGAGTATATCGGGCGTTTGAAACCAAACGATAGCTTGAATTTAAACGCGAGAACGCCATCTAGTTATGATTCTGTAACTAAATCATTAAAGTTCAAATTTTAATTTCAAGATTAAAAACGTATTGGTTTACACAATTGTGTATGTAAAAATAAAGTCTATAAAGGACAACATTCACTCTCCATACAAATCTGGGCTAGTTTTGAAAGTGCCGGCCAAAGGAAAAAAATACGATATTCCGTTAGAACTCGTTCTTACTAACATTTTTTATTATGGCGTCAAAGTTGAGAGACCACTTCCAACGGTTTTATTAGAGTTTAAAAATCTTAAAATATACACTTTTTATGATACGAACTATTGAAAATAAATGAAAAATATTGCTATACATTGGAAGAATAGTTAATAAAAGCAATAAAAATAAACCCTGTACTTTATATTGTTGTTTTTCGTCCATTTATTGAGATCCAAAGTTGAAAGTGCCGGTCAGAGAAAACAAATATGATATTCCGCTAGAGCTTGTCCTTATTAGCACTTTTTATTACTATGTCAAAGCTGAGAGACCACTGCCCTCAGTTTTATTGGTGTTCAAAAATCTTAGAAACATATAATTTTTATGATATTATATATTGAAAATGAATGAAAAATATTGTTCTATATTGGAAGAATAGTTGTTTAACGCAATAAAAAATAAATCCCATACTGCATATCGCTGTTTTTCGTTAGTTAGGTCCAAAAATTGAAAGTGAAGCCAAAGAAAAATAATATGATATTCCGTTAGAGCTTGTCTTCATTGACATTTTTACTATAGCATCATAGCTGAGGGAATACTGCTCTCGGTTTTATTTGAGTTCAAAAATCTCGGAAACGTATATTTTAAATAAAATAAATAATTGAAAAGGAATAATAAATTATGTTGTATTATATTGGAAGAATAGTTGATAAAAGCAATAAAGCAATAAAAATAAGCAATTAAAAATAAAATACACGAGCAATAACACTGTTTCATTGCACTCAACCCTGTTTGTTTTATCTATGATAATGTATATATAATGTTGACGAACCTGGACATGACGTGATTGCTATCGTCCACGAATCTACCTTATGGCATTGCCATTAGTGCCTTGTAACTGTGGAATATGATCAACACATTTACTAAGTTCAATAATTGGAAATGCACCTTTAACCAATATAAATCAATATTTCTCATTCATTTTCAATAATACGTTTAAAAAAATGTATTATATCCAAGATTTTTGAACTAAAAAAAAAAAACCAAGGGAAGTTGTCCTTCAGCTTTGACACCATAATAAAAATGCAAACGCGTACAAGCTCTAGCGGAATATCACATTTGTTTTCTTTGACTGGCACTTTCAATTTTTAACCTAGATAAATGGATGAAAAACAACGATATGTAATATGCGGTTTATTTTTTATTACTTATATGAACAACTCTTCCAATATAGAACAATATTTTTAATTCATTTTCAATAGTTCGTATCATAAAAAATGTATGTTTTCAAGATTTTCGAATATAAATAAAACTGAGGGAAGTGGTCCCTCAGCTTTGACGCCATAATAAAAAATGCTAATAAGGAAAAATTCTAGCGGATTTTATTTTCTTTAATTGACACTTTTAATTTTAGCCGTAAATAAATGGACGAAAAACAACAATATGCAGTATGGGGTTTATTTTTTATTGCTTTTATTAACTATTCTTCCAATGTATAACAATATTTTTCATTTATTTTGAATAGTTCGTATCATAAAAAGTGTATATTTTTAAGATTTTTAAACTCTAATAAAACCATTGGAAGTGGTCCCTCAACTTCGACGCACTAATAAAAAATGTTAGTAAGAACAAGCTCTAACCGAATATTGTATTTTTTTTCTTTGGCCGGCAAAATAAAAATTAGCCCAATCTGAATGATGTCCTTTACATACTTGCCCGGATGTAATAAGCTATAAAAATTGACCAATAATAATAAAAAGCGCCATCTGTCTATCGGGTCCTTTTCCGTTTATTATCATAATTGTTCACAACTCCGGTTCTACTCAACCGATTGGGATGAAACAAACGTAAGATTTTAAGTCTGAGCAAGCCCTTTCTAACAAAAAAAACCGCATCAAAATCCGTCCAGTAGTTTTTGCGTCCATCGCGGACAAACAGACAAACAGACAAACAGACAAACAGACAGGAAATTCAAAAAAAATATTTTCGTGTTCAGTATCGTTAACATAACATAACCCAAGTATTTTTTTTTAAATATCTCCAATGTACAGACACGACCACTTTACAATTATATAATAGTATAGATGTCTGAAGTCTGAACTCGCTGAATATGGAGGTTTCGATTCAAATTAGGCCGACTTGGACGGTCAAAGTTTTTTATGAAGTACCTTCAACAGTTCAACTACCTATTACATATTTAAAAAAATACTTACCTACATATAAACCAGCGATAAAGTTATAAAAATAATATTTAATTTACATAAATATGTACTTCTGTAGTAGTTTTCAACTAGCTAAAATCAGTTTGTTCCAAATCTTGAAATAATGGAACAATGGAACAGGAAGTTCTAATTTTAAATATCTCATTCTATGTCATTGGCTTGCGCAATGTCCGTCCCTCGTTTAAAATCCACTCATGAATTTCTCTTTAATTGCTTAAATAGTCTACAAAATTGAGAGGCAATGTTTTATTTAAGGCCAAGCACATATTGTTAGTAAGACGAAAGTTACGCTCAATTGCGAAAAAAAAATCTGTTTTGTCACGAAACCATTCCTCTCCGTTGCTTTTTAAAGTAACGGGTATGATTTGTGTACTGATTACTGGAAAGTGACTAAAATTGCGAGGAATGAGATCCGCCGTACCTGTAAGTTAAGATTCAGTATGCGGAAAAAATGCAAGAAAAATAATCGCACAGCAAGATTTGTCTGTTCCGGACTTCACAAATTTAGATACCTGCAAAAGAGTAAACAAACTTAAGACGTAATTACACTCCTTTTTGCGGACATATGAAGGAGTAAACAAGTTTAAGACGTAATAACACTTTTTAAGCATTCTTATAAAAATAGTAAACAAGTTAGTCGTGGTAATCACAATGTTATCAAAGTAATTGCGCATTGCAATGTTACTGGTTCTAATGTGTAATTTATTATTACAGGTACCCGTCGCGTCATGGTTCGACGATATGACAGACTCAGAACTTTTGGACTTGATACCGTTTTTCGAGAAACTAAGCAAGGTGGACAGTGTGTACACAGTGTTGCGCAACTCGAACCATCCGTATAACCCGACACAGAACTCACCGGCCACATAGCCGGAGTGGGTTTGGGACGCGTGGTCGCACAGACCCCGCCCGTGGTCCGATGGACCCCACGGACCCGCCGCCGGGCCGCTCCGGCCCCGGACCGGTCCTCCGACGAACCCGATAGCGACCTTCCTCGAAACACTCATCAAGAAAGGAGCGAACTTCGTCTTAAGTGCCAATTTTGCCTTCTGGATAGTAAGGACATTATTTATACCTATTTTACATTTTAGGTATTTCTTAGTGCGTAAGTGGTCTGTATGATGGATTTGTGAAGATAATATTTTTCTCTTTATTTAACGTTTCCCACTGGTGAGCTTGCAATAAAAGTGTTCGTATATATTTCGACGTAATATTCTATGGATATTCTCCGGCTGACTAACGTAATTTAACATGTAATTCGCAGTTATCGTTCATCAAATTTCATTTTTTCATAACAATTCGTCAACTTTATATCGTGCTTGGGATCAAATACGGATAAGTTAGGATATTTTCACCTGTGTGGGTTTCTACCAGAACATGTATCGCTCGTTTTAGCGCATCGGAAAGTAAAGAACATGATTATGATTTGCCCTCTACATTGACTACGTATATGAATGTTTAAATGTAAATTTATAGACTTGTAACATAATCAACGGATTCTAAAATTCGACTGCGATAAGCATTAGTATTCAACACTAGAGACATGTGTAAATATTTTTATAAGAAAGGTTAATTATGGTCGCCGCTTAATCATGGTTTAGAGTAAAAATGATCAATGTACATACATTTATATTTAAACTACGAGGTTCGTGGTTGTGGCAGAACAGAATAGCACTTAAGGTGAATTGGGTCGCACTGATCTGTGGCTCGTATTACATACGTGTTTTAGATATTCACGTGATGCGTATACCTTCCAAGAGGGTCGCTCAAACCAGCGGCTCATTTAATCAATAAACAAAAATATTATTTTATACAAAAAAATACATTTTATATCTAATTTGTAAGCGAATAAACTTAATTATTTATTATAATTATATTAATTTGTAAGTGCGCGTATAAAATCTATAACAGTGTTCAAATATGAAGTGGTGTAATACGGGTCCCGGTAAGGTTTGTGCATATTAGCGAGGTCGTGTATTGTATTACTCCACATATTCATTGTACCATAATAAGCTATAGTGTGTACATACCTTTGTTTTTATGGTGAACAGTAAACTTCCCTTTTAGTAGTTATTGGTGACAATAAGAAGTCAATCGTGTCAGTGTCATATGAGTGTTTTTTTTTAATGATTAATATTAATTATAATACGTTTAATTGTATGCTAAGCACATATAAACGTAGGAACAATCCACTTGGCATCTAAACATTCATGTTGTTTCATTGTTTCTGCTCGTCTAGAGAGATTTTATATTATATTTGATATATTAATATTGGGTTATATTATCCCATTTTACTCATTTTTATTACATATTATTATGTAAATAAAATTATATTTTTAAAGGTTCATAAAGATATAATATAATAAAATATTTTTTTCTACCAACTCTATTATTCGAATGTCCTTTGATGACCCCCCTCCATCTTTTGCAGGCAGCATAATATGGCAAGGTGACTGACTATTTGGTTTTCTAAAAAAATGCAATTAAAAATGGCGTACTTAGGTATTTTATGTTATTCGTTCTCATATACGAGCAGAGACTATTCATGATAATGTAATTATAAATTTCATCATCTCAGTATTATCTAGCTTTGTAATATTTGATGAAATTTTTGAATGAATTAAAATTAACATAAATCTATGAATTATTATTAACAAAATATTTTTTATGAAGCCAATATTTTTCTATTGTAAATTATTTATAATTACAATGGTGACGACTACAGATGCGACTGAAAAGCGATACTAACGATCAAATGAAAGCCAAATTATGAATCATTGCTGTATAATAGTTATTAATATGCAAATATTTTGTATGTGTACCTTGTGGTGTAAAAGGTATTTTGATCTTGTCGTAAAGCCGTGTTGATTCGATCAAAGTCAGTTAGTGACATCTGCTTGTACTTTATTTTAATCGTGGTGACACTGATCAATGCACACTAAGAACGTCGTTCGATCACAGTGGACTTAGAAGTTAAAAGCGTTTAAAGTTTAGCTAAATCTGCACAAAGTAGCTTTGACATGTACTTGTACTTTATTTTGATTGTGACGACTCTGATCAAAGCACACTTTGAACACGGAATTCAACCAAAGCAATCAAAGCGAACTAGGACCGCATTCTGATTCTTATCAAGTCTGCTTGGACAAAGTATGTTTGACGACTACTTGTACGCTATTTGGATCGTAGCAACGTATTATATCAGTATTGGATGAAATAAACTTTTGACAGCTCAAGCTAAGTATCCACTATGTTCGTGCACCAAGTGTACACCGCGCAAAAGCAACGCCAGCAGTGATAGTTCACGATCTTAGAGCTTGCAACCGTTGCAACTGAGCACGAAAGTTTCTTATAGAGGTGCGCGTACCGTCTTCATCACAGCATTTACAGACATGTGGCACAGTTGGTGCGCGAATTTAGGTAATATCGGACTTTAGAGAACAAAGAAATATAATATATCCAGAATATGAACCACTATCATCAGGAATCATACATTTTTTATCAGAGTTACCATGTCAAATTTAGTTGGTCCAAGCAGTCTTTGAGTGTCCCAACACGGCTTAGTGCATTTAGCGTTAGACTAAAACACCATCGGCTCAATACTCCGTCTACGTCATCTTATAGTAAACAGTGTTATCGCATATCTTCGCGTTGTAAGCAGTCGGCGCCGCAACTAACTTTCGGAATTATCTAACAGACTCGTGTAAGAGTTGATAAAATTAGGTAATACAAAATGGTGCTTTCAGTATTAGTTGATTAAGCCGATCTAAATTTTGACTGTTCGGAAACTACGCACATTCGGCATTATTGCGGATTCTTACGGTCCTTCACAAAACAGGGCCATTAGAAAAAAAATATATTGGCGGCAAAACTAATTTTAAAAGTAAATAATACAAACTCCATGGCTCATCCACGTCATGTATTTATTGTTTTAATTGCTTAGCAAAAAGGTTTTATTGTTTTTTTTTTTGTATTATCTTTTGATGTCGAACTATTATTGTTTGTAGGAGCTTGTAAATAAGATTTTTATTAACTTAACTGATTGAAAGTTGATGTTTTTTTAATATCAATGTAGATGATCACTTTCTCTATTAATATACGCGTTAGTTTGTTATTTAGTGACTACACAGGTGTATGTAAATACCCTTATACATATATTTTAGGTATATGTACGCTTAATACTAGACGTATTCTTGTTATAGACAGACACAGCTTGTAATCCAATCTTACAGAGGCCATATAAGTTAGACAATTATAGTCCTCCGAAGCCAACATTGTTACGTCGTAAAGCAATTTGAAGATGCTCTAAAATATATTTTACTGGCGCACATTGTTTTTTGACTCACATACGTCCTTAGGGTCCTTCTCAGTCACCGTCGAATAACAAAAATGTGATGAAGTGAATTTAAAAACATCTAAAAAATACGATTTTGAAATAACGGACGCATGTAATGTTTCTAAGGAGCAGTAAAATAATCTCATATTAGGAAATTGCAATTTGATTTCATGAATTTTAATCAGTGTTGTCAACTTCGTCCTAATTGAGTCTGTAAGCCTAATTTTGACAACGAATTGTTGTAAATGTAATAGAATTATCAAGCCAAACATAGGAGATACGATAGCACTTTTTCATGTAAAATTGTGTGAAAAAGTGTGACTGTATCTCTTTTGTCGACTGTACATAATTACAATGTGCGTCCATACACGTTACACGAAAGTGTGACAGTTTGTAAAGCAGTAAAACTTACACGCTATAATTCTGTAGACATCAGTTTGGGCGTTCTGAACTTTACGCAATAAATGTATATCGAATCTGTCAAAATTTATAACTTGAACCGACTAATAAGTATTTTTAAATCGTATAATTTTACGCGCATTATCACAGTAACACAAATGGCTCCACGCCGGATGAAATCCCGCCTGGAACATGTCATCTAGCAGTGGATAATTAATTAAAAACTTAAACTGTCATAGAGATGTCAAATATGACGTTAAATGTCATGTCTTATGTCTGTCAAATAATACAAACGTCATTTATGAAATCTAATATTATGAATTTTAAAGGTTATTCGGTGGTATGTTCACAATACTGCTGGATATACCATAACAAGGCAGATAGTAATTAGATTACATAAGAATGTCATTATATTTATATGATTTTAATACTCCATTCCTCAATGGTTTACTCTTCAGCTAGAAGTAGCTATTGCGGCTACATAATATAACATTTTCATGACATGACTAAAAGAATAACATGGACGTAACGCATATATAACTAAAGCATTGTCACTTCGCTCGCACTCTTTGTATGCAAGCACGTGTGCGAGTGAAATGATACCACTTTAGTATTACTATATGCGGCATCACACGCTAGTTGCGTTCCGTCTTTGTTATTTTTTAGTCTGAGGTTTCACAATCGCCATCCATAGACCCACTGTAGACAGCATTTATTTGTAAGCATTAACATATAGAGGTAGGATGTTATAGTAATATATATGTTGATTTCTCTAGATTTAAGAGAATTCTGTTGTTTTAAATGACGCGTTTTCTTATTAATGTGTATTTTAGCTTAATAGGAACACCCCCCGTGACCACGTAATTTATACTTATCGATTTACTATTGTATTTTTTTATCGTCCAACAAAGTTATTTAGTAAAATAATTTGTTAACTTTTAATTAAAAAAGCATGCAATAAAATTCAATTGATATTTTGCTATTAATATCATATTTTTATGGGTATAAACTAATTTAAAAAATATATACTTTATGTCTAACATTATATCGAGATTTGGTATTGTTGTATCATTAATTTGAATTTTTTATTGTAATTTAACATGATGTTTAAGGACTTGAATGGAATATGCAATAACTTGTTTTATTTTTAACTTCTAAATGAGCTTATTTGTTAATGATATCGTATGAAAATTGTTTCTATCGCGGTGCTTACTCAAATATTTGATGTCAGTGAAATTCTGATAAGGTTGGGCTATATGATCATTAGAGATTAAAATAAGAGAATTATTTGAAGAGCATATAATAGATGACCTTAAATAACCCAACAGTATCATGGACACTGCTTACTTGCTCCATCGTGAATATAAAATGTGATGCATACAGTTACCGATTAGAGGGCTAGTAATAGAAATCTGTTCAAAGTTCAGTCTCGATCCAATATCAATTTCCCAAATATGTACCAAAAACGGTATTCTCATAACACATTTTTCAAGATCGAACATTGACATCGTGTTCGTTTTTCACATTTGGAACAGATTAGATCGAGACTGAGTATTGAAAAGATTATTATTACGAGTATTAACCCTCTCAGTACTTGCGCAGCTGATTGAGGACTTAAAACGATACATAGAGTTAAGAAGTGCCTCGCGTCGCTGTTGTGTCGATGTCGATATGTATGTGTTTACTCACATCACCCATCACACGAAACAGTGATACGATTGGTGATAATTTAACATAATATGGCTAAAAATGAGTTTCAGTAACCAATCGCGTTACGAATAATGTTGAACATCTTAACAGCATTGTCGTACGCAAAAGACAGCTGCGGGGAACTTCTTTTTATATCTCTCAATCATATGCGACACAAATGCAGAATATAACTTTTAAGCTTGCCTCTCTAATTCCGATTCTCTTGTTTTATATATAGAGTGCAAAATACTGGGCCCTGATTATACTAATTTATGTCATAGCAAAACCACTGTCATACCACTGCCACTACAAGAAAATGCCATTAATTCATACACCCTATTAATATTGACTTAAAGTGCAGAATGAAAAAGGCATTTTTCAAGTATCAGTGGTATGACAGTGGTTTTGTTGTGACAGAATCGTGGCCCTTTAGTATTGCTGATTTCACCATTGCGAACAGATTGTATGGAATCATACGATTGTAAAAAATTAAGGTTGTGCTTATGCTGTACCACATATCTTTTGTATTCGGGTCGATGATTATCGGTTATGAAATCTTGCCTCTAGGATAGAATTTTAATAATACTCTCGAATTTTTATACTTTGATTAAAACTAAAGCTCCCATCACTTCATCAGGTATCACTGCCTTATATGATATTGCCCCAAATTGTATCTTAGGGTTATGGGCGGTATATACAACTGTACTATAGTATAATATTGGTTGAATTTGTAATGTACAGATTTCTCACAGTCGCCGCTTTAGCCACTGTATTTCACCCCACTAACGCATTTATCGATAAGTTTATAAGTTATAGACAATCCATACGACAAATCTTGCCATCAGATCACAGATAGGGTGACGATAAATGTAAAATATCTTTAAAAAAATATCCTCCCGATACTATCTAACGCGAGGTTACAAAATTATTAAGTCTTCCCAAATTTATTTTTCATTTACATGTCTGTGGTTTCCTATTACCGCCCATAATCAAATAATTAAATACCTATACAAACTATTTCAAAAGTCCGTATTTTCGATATGCTATGAATGTAATTCCCGCTTTAAAAATTAACAGTGCAATAAATATACTTTTAAAAATAACGTGTTTATTATAATGTATTTTGAAATTAAGCCTTGTTGTAATAAGATTCAATTTCACTTAACAATGAATTATATCAGTTACTAGCAGTTGGCATATTGTAGATATATTGTACAGCATTACGTTGACACGGCATTATAGAAATACAAGCGATTATTTTCACAGTGTTGTGTATTTTTATATCGTTGCGTCCAAGTCGGTATTATGAACATTTTGTACCTATCAGAGACTAGGCACGTGAGAGGACTATAATTATATTTATGTAATAATAGCCATGAAAATAAATAGGAGGAGACACGAGAGTAGCTAGGTAACATTTACCTGAGACGAAATTTATATAATGGTGTACATTTTTGATATGACGTTGTACAAAAGAGACATTTGGTATGTTATTTTATAGGAATGAAATAAATAGCCTTAAATAAATATTGATTTTCTTTTATTTAACACCTTTAATAGCTTTATGAGAATAAATTTGTCGTAATTCATTGCTTTTGTTTGGTCATCAGTGTTGACTTACTATTTCTGGGCATCAGTGTGGCCATTACAAAAAATAGTTCTAACTATTAACCCGTATATTCACTTGGGCAACCTCGTGAAGACCCGTGCAAATAATGAGCGTGGGTAAGTTCGTATGACTCCACTTTGAGATACATAATGAGCAACTGAGGCAGAAGCTGGGCTCTCATCACCAGCCATGAGCTCCGTGCCGGAAGAAAACCGTGTGATTAGTGTCATAGTGGTTACTTGAACCGCCGCCGTGATGATTGCAGGTTTTCCTCATGGACCAACTATGTACGCACAACTTGCTATTCTATAGATTATGCTTTAAACTTGAAAATAACCACACCAATTTTTATCAATTCAACTTTAGTTCGTAATAATTAATTATTACTCTGATTCAGAACAAATACCTAGGTACGTTGAAAGGTTGATGTTCATAAAATTAAACCCATTACATTTATTGCGAATTTTATTAAATGTTAAATATATATTTTTTAATATTTAAACACACTTCACATGGGACAAAGATATAAATATATTGATTAACATAATTATGTAACATTACCTAATGATATGACATTTCAATTGCATTGAGACAATTGATCAACGTGTAAATCGTAAAAGAATCCTGAATCGATTGCAATGTAATTCAGGATTCTTTCATGATTATTCTATCGATAAACAACACGTTAACACATGGCTGCCTGAATTCATTCAACAATCATTATTTTATTCTAAAACTGTAGAAATGTGCCATGTCTGTATGCGCCCGAACTACACTCAAGCTACTCAAGGGGCACCGATTCGTTGGTGTTTAGATCTTGGACGGTGGGAGCCGCCAGGTCTAAGTCTTACTGTTTTTAAATCTTTGTGCACACTAACGCAACAGACCCTCGATTCTGCTAAAGCAAAACCACTGAAACCACGGCACTGAAAATACATTTAATTTTAGACTATAATGTAATGCCGGTAAAGTCTAAAATAAAATGACTTTTTGTACAGTGAATGAAAGAGCGTAATGAAACTCTTTTCATTTAATTTTAGACTAACACCCGTATTCACAAACAACACTGAGGTCTCATAGTGTGCTCGAGCGCATAGGGCTAGTAAAATTAATTCACAAACATCACGGAGCAGTATCTAACGCAGTGCGTTCCCTCAACGAAGTATTACTTAAGTGTTGTCTATGAATAAAAAGGCTTGCCAAACCGAACGCACTGAGAATTTGTCGTTCTTTGCACAGTTTTGGTAGTACGCATAGCGAAATATTGTTTGTGAATACGGGTGTGAGTCTATAGCAATAAAGTCAAAAATTTAATGCCATTTTTTGCAGTGTCTGTAGTATCACAGTGGTTTTGCTGTAGCAGAATCGAGAGCCAGTTCATATTTTGATGTTGAATGATAAAATGAAATATACCAGAATATAAAACCAGCAATATAATTTTACAATAACAAAAATACCTAACAATTTTTTTAATAACTCGTAACAATTTTTATTTGTACTACCAACTTTGGATTATTGCTTATATTATTGCAGTTTAAAGCTAACTTATGAATAATAAGTTAAGATTATGTTCATGTAAAGAGATTATAAACGTACCACTACGAGGACACCAGAAACCTTCGTCTAATGATAGACTCATTCACACGATAACAAGATTCCAAGGCTCTAAATAGATTTCATCTTGTCCTGGCGGCGGTAAGTAAAGATCTAAAATAAACTAGATGCGAGATAAACATTGTATGAAAATATATTTAAAATTCTTCGCGTATAGGAAGTTAAATTGTACGGATGGTGACAAAGTGAATTTAAGTTAATTTAAATCAATTATAAGGAATCTAGGGTATGATATTCTCGCCAACATGGGCCAAGACAAAGAAATACGTTGCACGCGCTACAACTGGCATTTGACATTTTTCTTGTTTTTTTAGCGGTGCAACGGACGCACCGCCGCCTCTTGTAGCGCACATCTCCGGCAGCACGTTCGGTCACCTCACTAGTTCTTCCTCTTAGCGTTATTTCCCAGTCGCATCCGAAGCTTTCAGCTTGAAGTCTGGGGTCCGCTTTTACCAGTCTTAACCACGGATTTGGCTAGACCTCGATATTTTCCGTGAAGCGATTGTCATCTGACCTCCACAACACAATGTTAACATTAGGCGAAAAGTTCGGTCACCTCACTGTGCTCAGGGAAGTGGTCCTAATTGCGGTCCAACCTGGCACAGTGAGAGGTCTGGGGACCCGAACGCACTTCGATTGGCGTGCTGCCGAAGTGTGCGTACAGTTGTTCGGCTAATTTGTGTCTGTACTGGCGGTGCGTCAATTTCTTGCCTTGCCCATGTTGGCGCAATAAATAATTCAGTATACTCGCATTGAGTAAACGGCGAAATACCTTTATGTACTTTATCTATCAAAATACATGATGATCCTGAACAGATACGACGCCAGTTTCTGGTCTTTCAAATCGACCCCGCCCATATTTGTTGTAGTCGTGGACCACCTGTGGTTTTGGGCTATCCTGGCCAGCTGGTCTGCCCGGAGCCATGTCGGCGTTGTGATAAGTCGACACTGTAGTAACTAATTTCACGTCTTTCCACGCAACGGCGGAAACGTATGCAACTTAAACAAAACGTTGCCATGATTAAAAATAAAAATGTTGCCTATTACTGCATTAATTTTATATTTTTACTAATGCTAGAATGAAAAAAGGATTTCTATTGTTCCTTGATATCAAATTCTAATAAGAAGGAACTGCATAAGTATGTTTTTTCATGACTGCTATATAATATTGAGTTGCAAATCAAGGCATTATTATCTTTGTTGTACATACATATTTCAATTATTATATTATATGTAACAGCATACATAGTATGCCAATAGTTAAAATAAATATAGGTACATAATACTTTAAAATAAATACTTAAGGATTAAAATTAAATCCTGTTAATAAACCTAAGAGTATTGAACGTGAAATACTTATTAAGTCTTTTGGTGGGGTATATTATTTGGTTATGGCGAGCACTTCGCCCATTGATTGAAAGGAAAAGTCAAAATATTTTTTTTTTGGACAAAGATATTTTTTTTTAAATAAAATTTAATCTTGTAACCTTGTACCCTCACAGAGGTTAGAAATCTAGGAGGGTTAACTCGTCTATAAACACTGTCACAGACATTAAGTGCATTGTTGATAAAAAAAAGTTAAAATACATAATGAATGACAATGGAATGAAATTATTGTATTTTAATAATTCGATATTTATAAGTAGTTGCTCTTATCAATGACGATAAGGGCAACTACTAACTGCATGCATATTTTAAACATTTTGATGGAGACTTCAGTTGAAATCTCTATCTCTCTTCTTAGATGAACTGATATTTTGTAGTTAGGTTTTGTTGCATAAGTGGCGCCATCTAGCTTACAGCAACTGTTGCTAGGCCAGGATTAGACTGTCAATAAGTGTCGCGATCCAGTATTTCGTGATCCGGTATCAATATACTAATTGCGATATGACATTAATATTATCAATACATACTTAATAACTAGAATCGTGTAGATCGCGATATATATTGACTGTCGCTGCCTAACAACAAAACGAACCTCGAAGATACATAAATTGTAGGTATACACCACAAAATCTTCGCACACCTGCCTCCATAGCTTGGCACGGTAGACTCATGTCTCTTCGATCAATGTGATAACAGAATTTATTACGTTTCATTAGTCGAAAAGACTCTAAAGTCTCTAGGGATACCGTGCTATAAGAGCTGGTGGCAAAATTAAAGTCTTCTATACATTTCGTCTTATTCGGCCTAATATACCATAGACATGTAACAATATAATTATATAACAATTAGAATTTCATAACAATTCATTTCAAGGACGTATAGCAGTTCATTATTGGCAAGATTATTTTTTGGTGAATTATTTAAGAATATCTCTATAGCACAACAAAAATATTAAGAAAATAAATAATAAACTGATGAATGTATTGAGGTTTTTTTACATTATGAGCTGCAGAATATTATATTGTAATTTAGTTAGACATTTTTTATGTCTGCGAAGCGGTTTTGCTCGACAATGCATGAATAGTACGTCGGATCTTCTGCAGCCTCACCGAGGCATTCTTACCACTTTAGGGAGGTGAAATCAAATGGATAGTGTGAAGCAGCACCATGCAATAATAATAAAACGTAAAAATAATATATTATAATTTATATTCAAACGTGGAAGTATTTTTCTTACACTAATAACAAAAAAAAATCTTTGATTTAATTCAGACATGTGACCGACATCGCACTGCACATTGTATGCATCGGAATACGTGCACATTCTAGATGCAATTTCTTGTTAGAATGTTAGAAGGAGAAAGCGGTAGGAAAATATAACAATAATATATTGTTAAATTTTATATTTCGTTACAGAATGAATTTCGTCTTCGTTTCGAATTTCAAATGTCGAAATGAATGAGTGTATGTGAGTTGGAAACATACATACATCATAATAATATAAGCACGCTTTTTTCCCACTGGGGTAGTAGGCTGGTTGGCAATATCTCAATTCAGACAAAATGTGGCAACAAAAATAATTAGGCCTATTTATAAAGTTTGCCTAAATAAAAGTTGGTTGAATAAAAATGAATACAGTTTTGAAAAGAAGAAAAAAAAAACCGTCGCAAAGCAGTTGATGACGTTATTTCGAAGAAGCGATGCCACAGACTACTGCACTTCGCTGACTTACTTTAGTTAAATTTAGAGGTCATTAGAATGCTAACTTTTCCTATAGTTCTAGATCGGTAAGGATCCTTGATGTTTAATGTTTCCGTACAATTGTTTAATCAGACCATTGATTAACTAATAAAAAAAAAGCAAATCTTATTAATACATCACGAAAAACTTCTAAATCGTAACTGATATACATCCTCGAGCGACTACGAGCTAAACGAACTAGTGACCTTACGGAGCAAATTATTGCAGAAGCTACAACTAAACGTTACACGACGCACCATACGTATTGCGAGATCATTTATTATTATTATTATTATATAATTTATTATTGTAACGAACAAATTTAACAGTTCATCGACATCTTCTCTTGGAGTATCTGGAAGTAGCATGCCTGTAAAGAAATAATTAGATTTTTTTATTGAATAATAATTAATTTATTAGTAATATAATTACATTTGGGAATAAATTTGCGAAAAATCAACATGGATTTAGTTAAACCTATGCCCAGCCGGTTAAAAGGACCATCATACAAATGATCCTTCGAAACAATGCCCTCTGGATAAAAGGACCACCATAAAAATGGTCCTTCGAACCTATGCCCATCTGGCTAAAAGGAGCACCATACAAATGGTCCTTCGAACCTATGCCCATCGGGTAAAAGGACCACCATACAAATGGTCCTTCGAACCTATGCCCCCGATCTGGCTAAAAGGACCACCATACAAATGGTCCTTCGAACATATGCCCATCGGGTTAAAAGAACCACCATACAAATGGTCCTTCGAACCTATATGCCCATTCGGCTAAATTAAATTAAATTAAATTAATTCGCAAATGACCACCATACCTTCGACCGCTGGTAGCGTGGCTAGTCTCAAATAATCACAATGCCTTTCGTAAATATAAACCATATCAATTTCTATATTAATTAATAGGTACCTAATTAAAAAATTAATACAACTAATACTGCTAATTCTAAAGCGAGACGAAGTTCAGTGGCAATTCGACGGCCGGCGTTTTGAAGAATAGAATGCCAAATGTATGGGATTTGACATATATGACAGGCGTCAACGAATGTCAAAAACGTCAAATCCTATACATTCGTCATTAAAACCTATTAAAACTTATTATAAACCCCGTACCTTGAGCGTAGTGAACATGAGTCCAAGTTCGCCGTGCTGCATGCCTGGCTCCAAGAAGTCCTCTATAAAGTGTATCTCAGAGCCGAGCTGCAGTATCTGCGCGCGAACCACCACGAAGTGAAACACTGGGAACAACTCGTCCATACTCCACAGGTAGTTTTGACCTAGAAGAAATATTATTAATGTCATCATCCACCTACCCTCGTCTCAGTCATTTCGGGTCAGGGCAACACGTCATTCTCCTCCATACATTTCTGTCAGAAGTCATTTCCTCAGTCACTCCTCTCTTTGCCATATCCTCATTTACGCAATCCATTCATCTTTTCTTGGGCCAGTTGGGAATGTTTGGAACCTGGCGGCCGGAAGGCATTATAAATGGCAATCGCACCCGTAAATATTCAATAAACTAATCTAAAGGAAAGCTGGCTTTGTTCGTCGTTTGTATGATGATACCTTGTTAGAATTCAACAAAACATTTTATGATATGTTTTAAAGCAATGTGAAGTCAAATTCACGAGGTCTCATCATCTACCTGCCCTTGTCACATATGTCATTCTCCTCCATACATTTCTGTCAGTTGTCATTTCCTCACTCACTCCTGAGGTCAAATACTAAAAAATTAGTTACATACCTAGTTCCTGTTGCACAGCAATGGTCATCTTCTGAAAGGTACTTCTTATGACTAGTAGCTTCTCGATGGGCGAGAAGGTGGTCTTCAGTTGCTGCAACGTTTCCACCGCCTCTTGGAATAACTGCTCCTTTAGTGGAGATGTGGGAGACAATTGGTTCGCTGGGCAAGTGTAGCCTACCCAGAATTTTCTGAAAAATAGAAAAACTTCAATTACATAATTATTATCATTCTCACGAGGATGTTATCTGCCTGACATAAGTGTTCTTTATAATGGGGCATAATATTGTAATGGCAATTTCACCCAATTCCAGTATTGCTGGATAGATATCTTCATCACCATCACCATCCTCATAGCGATTGCCCAGATGCATCCTTGAGGTTGGTATTTTTCTTCATTTGTATGTTGACTTTGAACGACTGCCGAATGACCTCCAGACACCGAGAAGCATGCCTGCTGTACCACCTTCATAACATGCATTAATTTACAGAAAATATATCAGATACTTACTGGTCGATACCTAGGAACGCCATGAGCGTTATATCAGGCTGCCTGTTCCACTTGAGCAGCCGTCTCCAGTACATATCGTCTTCTCTCTTGTTGTGTAGCGCGTACAACACGAATAACGCTGGGTGGACTCTTGGGAGTAACGTTGGTTGGAGCAATGATGCTGCTGATACCACCTCGCTGGAATAGAGTATATTTTTTTTTATACCACTTAGGTGGCAGACAAGCACACGGCCCATCTGATGGAAAGTGGTTACCGTGGCCTATGGACGTATGCAACACCAGGGGCGTCACACTCGTGCTGCCGACCCTGAAGAAACCTTCTAATGCCCTTCTTGAAGAACCCCATATTGTAGTCGCTTGGGAAAACCATCGCGAGGAGTTCATTCCACAGCTTGAGTGTGCGAGGGATGAAGTTCCTTTCATACCGCACAGTGTGCACCATTTCCGGTCGCAATGTGTGAGGATGAACTCCCCGCCTATGACGAGAATATATATTATATTCTTAGATGTATTTATGTTTCGTGTGATTTTCGTGGTCAGGTTAGTTGTCACGGGTTCGAACCCCGCTCAGTGCAAATATTTGTATGTTTGAATATGTATATAATTCTGTACTTAGTGTAATTTTAAAGCAATTAGTATGCTAACTATTCAAATCTATTTAGATCGGCAAAAGCTGAGTGAGTGTATTTCTGTATTTGTTAGGGTGCATAATAATGTACATATTAAAAAAAGCGTATCTACTTAGATACGCTCTACAATGCAGATAAACATACTTAAGTTTATCAGCATTCTTTTGTTTCTATTCTTCAAGTATTTCTGTGCCTACTTCGGCTCTAAACATACCATTGTGTAGAACAGGGATTCCCAAAGTGGGTTCCGCGGAACCTAGGGGTTCCGTAGAATACTCATCAGGGTTCCGCCAAAATTATTTTCGAAATTGCGTCAAATACCTATGTGATGAAAAGAACTCGTTGTTGTTATGTAAGTAAGAAAGCAGTTAGCAAGAATTCAACCCGGACTATGGTACAGCAGGGCATCTGTGCAGCACATGCGTCAGAAACAATGCATGACGTTGTGCGTTGGCGCGCAGCGGGTGGTTTCATCCCTGACCCTCACCCGCAACCCGTTTCACAGTCGTCATCTTCAATTGTCTCTTATAATTCGTTCGACTAGTACGACACAGACCACGACACATTTTGAACCGCGTTACCTCAAGTGAAAAATTTAACTGTTGAACCCCTGTGAAAGTGGGATTAACTATACCTATAAAACTTGAAATATCATGTAAGTACCTACAAAACAATAGGTATTCTATTTATTTTAATGTTATATTTGTATTAGTACCTATGTAGGTATTGAAATTTAATTTAAGTGTATTATTTTTTAGTTTGTTTATCATTGAAAACTGGCTAAAAACCGGACGGATATCACATAATATTCCAAACTCAAACGCAGTGGCTGATAATGAAGAAAATATATCCAAGAATATTGCTGCTGGTTGTTCGGTAAGAATTTAATTATATTTTATTATAACTGGCATACGCACGTAAGCCACTGCACTGCAACTTTAGTACCAAACAAGTCTTTTCTCTGCAGCGCTGTGAACGAAGCGAAGGGTGTCAGATATTTTGATTGGTTTTGTATTGTTACTAGGAAAATTTAAATTAAATTTGTAATTTAATAGTTCAAATATAGTTAATATCCCGAAAATGGGACACACACATACACACCCATACACACTTCAAACTTATAACACCCCCATTTTTTGTCGGGGGTTAAAAACACGAATATTTTCATTTATTAAAGTAAATAAATAATAAATTATTTTCAGGGCACGGCATCGAAATTACCAAGAGATAGAAGAGAAAATGAAAGAGGAAAATCTGCAAAAAAAAAAAGAAGATACGACGACTCTTATTTGTGCTATGGATTTATATCTGTTGGGAATTCTGAGGAACCAGATGGATTATGCCTCATTTGTAAAAAAATATTGGCAAATAGTTCTCTGGCGCCAGCAAAGCTAAAACGACATCTTGATTCTAACCATGAAAATCTGAAGGACAAAGATATCAGTTTTTTTCAAAGACATAAAGAGACGTACGAAGCCACAGTGACGAATTTTCATAAATTTGCTAAAACTGATAATGAAAATGCTAGTGAAGCATCGTTCCGCCTAAGCTACAGGATAGCCCGGTCTGGTAAATCTCATACAATCGCAGAGTACCTCATTAAACCATGCATATTAGAAACAGTCAGCTGCATACTTGGAGAAGACGCAGCCAAGAAGATTGCAGCGGTGCAATGCTCAAACAACACTGTTTCTGACAGAGTACATAAAATATCCGACCATATTGAAGATGAACTTATACAGCGATTGAATGCTTCTGATATGTTTGCAATGCAACTCGATGAAAGTACAGATGTGGCTGGCCTATCAATATGACTTGTATTCGTCAGATATATCTTCGATACGACCATTGAAGAAAATTTACTGCTTTGCACGCCCTTGGAAACCCATACAATTACTGGAGAAGAAATTTTTAAGGTCATAGATTTTTATATGAATAAACACAATATTAGTTGGAAAAAATGTATTGACGTGTGTACTGACGGCGCTGCAGCAATGATAGGAAAGATAAAGGGCACGGTATCAAAAATAAAAGCCATTGCACCGGAATGTAAAAGTAGTCACTGGATTTTGCATTGTTATGCTCTTGTAGTAAAAAAAATGCCAACTCATTTAAAACAAGTTCTTGATGAAGCTGTTAATATCGTCAATTACGTTAAAAGTCGTCCTCTTCAGTCAAGATTGTTCAAAAAGGTGTGCGAAGAAATGGGTAGTCAATACCAATCACTCCTCTTGCATACCGAAATCCGATGGCTTTCAAGAGGTAAAGTTCTGGCCAGGATATTCGAACTTCGTGATGAGCTGAAGGTTTTCGCAATGAGGCAAGTGAAGTCTGAGACCCCTAATATTTTTAGTGTTTTGTATGATGAACAATGGCTCATAAAATTAGCTTATCTGGCCGAAATTTTTGGAAAGGTCAATAATATAACTACACTTTTACAGGGAAAATCGTCCACCATATTTATCGCAAGAGATAAATTAACAGCTTTTAGAAGAAAACTAAATTTCTGGATTGCCTGTGTGGGAAAGGACAACACTGAATGTTTTCCGCTTATATTTAATTTTCTACAAGAAAACGCATTGGAATTACCACATCAAACGAAAAAAAATTATAACTGAACATTTGGAAAATCTTCTGAAATCATTATCCGATTACTTCCCTGATGAAAATGATAGTGATATTGAATGGGTACAAAATCCATTTATTGTAAAAAGACAACCGCCAGTGTTGACCATCCAGGAATATGAAGCATTTATAGATCTTCAAAGTTCATCCACATTAAAACACAGATTTGAAACCGTATCGCTAAATGAGTTTTGGGTTATTGTTAGGAGTGAATACCCTGAAATAGCCAAAAAGGCTATCTTAACATTGCTCCCATTCGTCACTACGTATCGTTGTGAAACAGGCTTTTCAGCCTACACTTACACAAACAAGTACAGGTCAAGATTGGATGCTGCCCCGGACATACGCATACAATTGTCGGACATAATACCGAACTATAAAAAAATCCTTGACAACACAATGAAACAATTTCATTCTTCACATTAAAACACTGTAAGTTGACAATAAAGTGTTTCAATTATTTTCATGAATACAATATTTTATTAGCAACGTTTAAAATTTTTAAAAAATGACATATTTCTTAAAAATAATCTTATATTTTCCCTCCCTCTTTTCTGAGACTTTGCCGTCGGCTTACCATCAGGTGAGGTGAAGTCAAATTGACGTATCCTATATTAAAAAAAATCGTTTGATGTGGGGTTCCATAAAATGAAAGGCATTTGGTTGGTGTTCCGTTACCTCAAAAGTTTAGGAACCCCTGGTGTAGAATATCCCAGGATATTTAATTAATTTAAGTTGAAAATAGTTCTACATACTTAGCTATAAAATAATCTAATATAAAAATTCGCTTCACGGAAAATATCGAAGTCTAGTCAAATCCGTGGTTAAGACTGGTAAAAGCGGACCCCAGACTCCGAGCTGAAAGCTTCAGATGCGACTGGGAATTAACGCTAAGAGGATAGAATCTAATATAAAAATTATTAAAAACTCACCCATCAATAGGATTAGTATCCTCCACTTCTCCATTGTCCGTAAACGGCAATACTGCATCAGCTCCCTCTAGCGGGAGTGCGGGAAACAACAACCTCACGACCTGGTACAGCCGGGACGTGATACTCTTGAGTTCCTTCACAGCATGGCTGAGGAGTAAGGGGTGCACTCTGACGCCTCCGTACGTAGTGTTAAAAGCGTTGGTGAGACCTAGGACGAGTTGGCCTAAAGGATGATGGGTGGATTCGCAAGCCTGTGAAAGAGAAGAAGTTTATAAAATAAAGATAGAGTAATATCATATCAATAGAGACGTGTGGGAATGTATATCTATAGAAATGTGAAGTTGTTTGGTGTATGGTTAAAAACTTTGAAAGTTTTGCATCGACGGTGAGCTTCATTGTTGTACATAGAACTTTTTGGTAAGTACATGATATCATTGTTACATAAGCATGATATATAATCACGCATCAGAGTTGGTCCTTAGCTTCGCTATCTCTTAGCTTCGGTACCGTACACTTCAGCAGTTCTCAAACCCTCTACTAGGTGGCGCTGTATTATGAAGTTTAGTATTGCGCCATCTACTAGAGGTTTTGATAACTACAGAAGTGTCAGAAACGGTGACGGTAACAGTGTCTCAAGTTCACTGGTTTTTCCCACCTTAATAAATGCTTAGGGCGTCTAAGTTTCCATTAAAAAAATCTAATAACATGAACAAAAACATTATACTTACATCATACAGATATTGTTTCACCTCCGAATAACTTTCTAAATTCAAACTCTTCTGTCCGAACTCTGGTATCACTTCTAAACTATCAACAGACTTCTCAAAATCACTGCCTTTTCTTTTTATCGGCATTTTATTTCTCTCTTTATGCGAACACGAGATTGCAACAGCGACATTTTGCCAAATTTTATCATTGTCGATAACATGGCCAGATGGTCCATTCGCAAAGTGGTTACCAGTTGGTGTGAGAATGGATTCTGAGACTCCTAAACATTGAAAACATTGCCGAAAGAGGGCGTTCCATTTTTGATTTGGAGCTACGCTTAATTTGCCAAAAGATCTGAAAACAACAATGAATCCTTTAAAGGGCGTATTTTATATAAGACTGCAATGTTCTGACCGAAAACGCCAAGGACGCGATGACAACAAAATAATACATGGACTCGCTATGAGATAAGGCCATTTCATAGCCCGATTATTAAATCCAAGAGATTTGGTTTGGTTAAGCTGTCTGTCACTGAACCTTTTGTGATTATGTATTGTTATCATAACTAAAAAAAATCTATTAACTTTTTAATGATAATGAAATTCTAAATTAAGCCCTTGACATGATAAATTCTCAAAGTATTGTAACGGTTTAAGTTAACATTACAATTATCTTACTACCTACTAAATAAGTCGTGATATGTATAATACACGTTGTATATGTAACTATTTTTTGTTTGGTATAAAATCAATAAGGCGGCGGAGGTGAAGCCTGCTCATTCTACGAGCTAAGTACGTATGTAAGGTAATCTTGGTTCCCTCTTGGATGATCTCATTAAGATTTTTATCTTTTAAAAGAAACCAAACAGCCGCCACATAATTCGCTGAGCGATTTTTAATTTCACTATTAACCGAACCCGCAGTCCGCCACTTACGTTTTTGTTGACGGTTCCATTTTGGCTAAATAACCCTAAAAAGTATATAGGTATGATTTTGATTAAGTACAAGAAGGTAAAGAGCATTATAAAGCTCGTAGGGGAATAGTTTAAGATGTATTAAACCTATTCTGTGGATGATTAAATATTGTTGAAACACGCAACGCTCTTTGATTATCTTACAAGGTTTTAGCTTTATTTCTAGGTTTAATTGTTTATTGATCCGCTTTTGTTTGAATTAATTCACTGTACGCAGTTGATTAAGACTTGTAACATGCTATCTAAGGCCCATATTTCAGAATTGTTAATAGAGATTCACGACTGAGTGTCGCTCTAGAATAGGGGTCTAAGTGCGTGTTCTATGTTACAATTACAATCTAAAGAACATCGAATTACGAAATTTGGTAAATTATTATACATCTAGTACAAAAAAAAAATCCCTATGTACAACTTACTGTGGTTTAGAATTGCCTGGCATCACCGGATTGGAAACGTTTAAATGCATGGTCGCATTAGATATCTTCACGCCTTCCGTCCACGCACCGCTCAAAGAACCTTCTATCTTATCTCCACTGGAGAAGGTCAGTATTCCCTTGCCAGAAAACACTCCAGCTGATCTGAACTCACCCTCATAGTGAGTACCGTCTTCGAAGACCATTACACCATGACCCTGAAAAAATAAATAAATTGAATCATAACATTTGTGGTCAAATTGAGTAGGTACCTACCTAATTAACGATTATTAATTTAAGTAATTAAAAAATATTATAATATGTGTAACATAACCAAATAGATAAGCGGTGGTTACCCACATATTATGTCTTGTCTGTGGTAGGGTACTTTACCGCTCGCCGCAAGAGTCGGGCCAGCCCCTCTATCTCGATTTTCGAATGTAATAATCAAGAAATATACTCGTAAAACCAAGAGAAGGCCCCATAGTTATCGCTTATGTTCCACTGTGGAGTAAAGATGTTCAATTCGTAACTCGTTTTTGTCAGTTTATTTACACACACTCAAATTATGTCACATAACTATTCATAGTGCTAGATAGTAGATAGACATTTTTATGTGTTGAGTCATTGCTTGTTTCTGCCAAAAATCTGCATAGATCCAAGTGAACGAAGAGGCGTATTTATTAAAAAATTAAACGCATCAATATGAATTGATTGTTAATTTATAATAACTATCTGAAGTAGGGCCAATGTAATGTTTTTCGGAGGGGATTCGGAGGGGAGGGGCGGGCTGCAGATGCTACTTACCGTCAAGATATCCTGCATAAACAGACCCTCATAATAAATCCCGTCCAGGGTCACTATCAGCCCACATCCATGCTTCTTATTATCACTCCAATTGCCCAAGTATTTCTCCCCCTTGCCGATATCATCCATGACCCCATATCCTTGTTTGACCCCGTTATTCCACTCCCCAGTGTATATCGTGGCCGACGACGAGGTAAAGTCCCCTTGTTTTTTGATCCCATGGCCGTGGGACTGCCCATCCTTAAAGTATCCTTCGTAAATGTCCCCAGTGGTGTATTTCATGACGCCGTATCCGTTCTGGAGGTTGTCTTTCCATTGGCCCTCGTAGACTCCTGGAATAGACACAGACGGATTATATACTTAACGATTATCTCGACGAAGGCATAGATTGCTTGCAAGCTTAGGTCGGATTTCACCATTTCGACGTGATAGTCAACTTTAGTTCGACTTGATCAACTTTAGTTCGATACGGTTTAAAATTAGTCATCTTATATAATATACAGTGTTATAAATTTTATTACGCTGTATTTCACCCGTAAAAATATGTTTAACTAAACTTTATTTTGCATAAGGGAATTAAATGGGTAAAACGGGCATTGCAATTTTTAAATTATCTCGGTTCTTTTCATTAGTGAAATTCGCTCTTAATACTGATGTCAACATTAGAAAAACAATATGTGTATTGGTCGGTTAGTAGCATTATCACGCACGCTTCCAGCTTGCTTAATGAAAAACTGGACGGAAATAATTGAAAAATCTAAATATGGTAGGTACTTCTTGCAACAAACCGCGCAATAATTGCAAACGTTTTTATGCCTTACGAGTACGATCTACAGCATACATTTGCATTTAAATTAGCTACACTCAGGATTAGAACATGAGCACACTTAGCATTGCATTTTTCAATTTAATTCGTATACTAATAAACAAGAATGAACAGAAGAAGACGAAACTGAAGGGGTAGGCAGAGTTCTATTAACAATCACTCTTCGCCCAATATGATTTAATGAGAGCACATTGCATTGCCTTGAATCGGGCACTTTTACTGGCTGTATGTTTACTGTCAAATGGAGAAACACAAAAAGGCGTAATGACGAGGCTCTAGACTAGACAAACTTTGGTATAAGATAGACAATAGGCAGGTAATTCGGAATAGCACATATAATGCCTTTCTTTCCGGGAATAAGTTTCTGTGAGTCGCGGAAACGGATTCAGGGCTACATTTCGAATTAGTCGCATGACAAGGCGCATCCATGACGTATAATAAATAAATGATTGTGTTTTGGGAGAACGAGAAGGCCGTATAGTGTGTATAATCTTCCTAGAGGAAGACACACTTTATGGAATCGCGGCCCGAAACACGATCGCTAATAGTACGCATGACAATTGAGAGGCTACGGGTCTGTAGTTTTCAGTTCATCGGTCATCATCAGTGCAAGCAAAGAGAGCGAAAGGAACATGATCGAGTTTCCATTATTCGTTTCTCGTACTGAATACATGTTCAAGGTCTACAAATATTTCGCAACAACACCTTGGCACTAATCTTTTAGACCGTAAGCATATTTGTGCAACTTCGCCACAATATAATATGTTTTACATACAAAGACTTTGTAACTCTAAATGGTGTTATGCTCATACCTACGCTTCTGCGGTCATGCAATGACTTTTAGCTAAAAATATAAATATGAACGAAATAACCACTAATGTTTACACAATTTAAGCGATAGCGTAATAGTAGTGACGTCAGATTTGTTCTGAGAGGTTGTGGGTTCGAAGTTCTAACCTCAATTAGGACACTGCCAATATATCCTCGTGATGATAAGCGGTTACCGGTGTCAATAAACATTCCCATTCCCATGATGTAGCACGTGTAGTTAGGAAGGTATGGATGTACGAGTATATTAAAGTTAGTAATGTTTTTGAAATATAACTGAATTAATGAAAAATCAAGAGGATAAATAAGGTAAACACAGGTGGGGTCAAGCGTTCCTAGGGCTTAGATAGGGAGACCACGGATGTAACCGGGCTACACGTAGTAACTATTTATTAATCTGTGGCTACACCTACAACAACGCTAAGACTGTGAATCGGCAAACGTAAGGTGGAACTTCCTTGTATCTACAAGGAGTACATTAACAAATGTGGTTAATAGAACAATAGTTTGTTTCCTTTTGTCAGCTATCCCTTTCAGGTCGCTACACCTATTTAATATTTGGGAGCTCCACTCACTATTTAATATTTGCCTTTAGGTACATAAAGGGCCTACAGAATAAAGAGATGGGATTCATAATGCTTTTGCGTATAGTTCCTTTATGTGTAAATTTCTCAGAATAGAACAAAAACCTTATAAGTATAACACATAATTTGATCCTAATCTTTAGGGCCGTTTCCGACATACAGGATGTACAATATATTTTATACTAGCTACTAGATATCGGTTATCGCGACCAAACATAGCCTATGTCTTTTCTCAATGTCTAATCTACCCCTATACCAAATTTCATCAAAATCGGTTCAGTGGTTTAGGCGTGAAAGCGTAACAGACAGAGTTACTTTCACATTTATAATAGAGTATGGATGGATATGGAAGTATGGATTACATCCTAAAAATATAGTCGTTTAAAGTTTCAGCTTAGGACAATAGTACTATTTTACAATCCTTGCACAAAACTGTAACACGGAAGGAGGAAGTATCCATTTCCGTTTGATGTTTCACGGTTCTTTAATTTCGATCACAAAATAAGAACTAGGTTATATTTATTTTTATTTATTTATTTATTTAGTGATCAGATAAGGGAACGTTGTGGTGTGCTGGAAGAGGATGTGACCAAGATAGGGAGAGGGATGCTTAGATGGTATGGGTACGTAGAGAGGACAGGCGAAAGTAGATTTGTGAGGTAAGACGGAATGGCCAACCCGGTAAAGGTGAACCTATGTCTAAGAATGTGAATCAGATCGAGAGCGTTTTAAGGAAAGGTCAGGTCAATACCCGCAACTGATGTGCATATATGAAAACACTTATGAAAGTAGAAGATGCGAATGCCAGAATTGCGATCACAACTAGAGATGTTCTCCCTGTCTACCAGAATGAAAAAGAAGAGTGACTATATGGTATGTATTTTACTGAACAGTTTATTAACACCTCGTTCCGTGTTAATAATATGCATTGATAACGCAATCGTAACGCGTAACATTGACCCAAGAAGAGCAATAACTCGTTCATACTGTATGTAAGTTTATGACTCATGTATCAGTAACAAGTATATGTATATAGAATAGTAGTAACTAGGTCTATGTACTTTATAATTGCTATCATTGAATAAACTTACATGAGTAATTTGTGCGACTATTTTTTTTATGGCTTTAACTTTAGACTTTCCAACAAATTAGGTCCACAGTCCACATAGTGACTTAGCTGATGTATAATATGTAACATATATATTTGAGGTGTAATTTCTAGAATATAAGTCATTCTCTAAAGAATTTTCGATACGTCCGTCAGCTACGATTTCCTTAAATATACCACGTACCTAATAATGAGTAACGCCGGTTCATGAGAACTTATAGAATTATTATCTAAGTACTTGAACTATTGATAAAAGGATCCACTATCAACCTATATTTATAAATTATTAAATCCAAAATCTTCAGATTTGTAAGATAAGACGCGTGCAATAGATGTAATTTTTCAATTTAGAATATTATCGAAGTAAGTATACAAATGCGTGCTTGCATCACAACATGTAGCGACGCAAAGGCTTTTTTTGAAATTGAATAAACTGTTTTTATGCACGAAAATATCAGTTGCTAGCAGTTGCTAGTAAATAATTTAATCATCAAGTACCCACTGTCATCCAGAGAAGTAGGACATGGGGGACGTACCTCCTTCGAACCGGAGTTAGGTACCATGATTACATGCGGTGAATAGGGTCTTTACACTCGATATAGATACGCTGATCCTACAAAGGGGGCACCACCACGCTAGCTCTTATCTTAGCGCTCCCAACCAACATTCCCACAAAGGATCAACCATAAAATGACATCACTATATTTGGATTTGGATGCTCCATCACTCGTCATGTTTAAATATAGTATTGCAAGCATCTACAGGTTATCCTGTTTGTCATCAATACGTAGGTAAGTTAATCGAAGTCGATTGCTGAAAGGATGTAGGGGCCAACTTGTCGTTGGCCACCCTGCAATTTCAGTTGTGGAGGCAGTAGTGGTTCTAAAATGGTTAAAGAATAGCAAACTTCCGCGTGTTTGCACGTTTTACGCAAGTCCAAGGACTGATGTTAGTATGTGTAGTGGCATGAAGCATGAATCAAATGAGAAACATTGTGAGCCTAATATTAAACCTAAAACTCGACTCACCTACACCGGGAATCTCCATTTTTCCATGTCCACATAAAGCATTCAGTTGAAACTGTCCAACGTAATATTTGCCGTCTGGCCATTCCACTCTTCCGTGCCCGTGGATTTTCCCGTCCAACCATCTTCCAGTATACTTTGCATCTTTGTAAAAAGGGTTTTTACTTGAAAACGCGTGACTAGCTGTTCTAATAGCAGGTGGTTTGAAATTCTCCTTGTTCAGAGCTGACCGTATTGCGCTGTTCAAGGAATGAATCCATTCTGTCTTCTCGTGTTCTGTGTTCGTTGATACTGATGTAACGTCTTCGGGAGTTGTGAGTTGAATCACATTTTGAAGAGAATCAGTGTTAGATACAGGGTCTACCCATAATGTTTCTAAAGGATGGACGGTAGGCGTACTGCCGCTTACGTGGATGAATAGATCGTTGAATAAAATAAACCAGTGGGACGAAAACCGTCCAGGATTCACTAAATTCAGTTGGCGTGACTTTGATTCTCTGATCAACCGCCGTTCTGGCGTTCGGTACTGTTCAATACCTTTGCCTATTGTTTCCCAAAATAGTTTTGTGACATCAGCTTCCTTCCGTTTCTTTTCCTGCTCATCAATTAAAGCATCTAAGGAAGTTATGACTTTGTTTAGCCTTTCAACTATATTCGTTTTTGATTCCAATTTTTTTCTTTTCGTTTTGTACCTCAGTAACGATTGTGCAATGCATTTATAAGAGCTCAATCTTGTTAGAGGTTGAACGAACGCCAGCCCTACTATGGCTTCTAATGTTTTTCTATTGTTCTTTTGCTTGTTAGTCGGTAGTTGATCGCTAAACAAATTATAAACACTAGACGGAACGTCGACAACACTGTTTATCTGCGCGACACCGCCGATCACGATCAAATTACTTACAGCTACGTAATACTTTCTGTACAAATAAATAACCTCTTCTAAATTTTTTATCAAAGAAATATCACATTCGTTTATATGCTTCTCGGCGTACTGCCACATCGAGAGAACATTCAGAGCAGTTATGTTTAAAATTTCACCAAAAATATCACAAACCGTTTCATAAATATTGGAATGTGTGGTTACAGCCTTACTTTTCTTAAGAAAGGGTTTAACTAAATTATGATATATCAAAAGCATTTCTTCCAGATATCTTTGAGCAATTGATAGATCCTGGAATTCTGGACATTTGGATGACTCTTCTATTGAGCAATAGCTGATGTTACCAGATGACAATATTCTCCAATGATAACACATATTTTGGGGTTTAGTTGAGAAGTTTTGAAACTCATTGATTTTCACAGTTACATCTGAGTGTTTTTCAATTTCTTCTTCATCTTTCTGGACATTTAAATTAACAATAGACTCTGTGTAACCTTCTGTATGCTTCCCCATATAGTAAATATTTTCGTTATGTGTGTATGCTAAGGTGTGATGATCAGTAGCAATCATATCTCTAACTCTATCACTGTCAGAGTTTTCCTTGAATTGCTTTGGACCACTTTTGTCTTCTCTTGAGTCAAAACTAACCTGATGGAACTGGTTATAGCCCCATATGAATAATCGCCCATCTAATGTTAAGGCAGAGCAGTGCCATTTGCCACAAGACACTTTCTGCAGACCACATCCAGAAAGGCTCATTACAACCATAGGTTTTATTCTTTTAACTGTATCTCCTATGCCCAATTGCCCATATGATATGTCACCCCAAGTCCATAATTCTGTAGCTAAAATATTTTTTCCAAGTTTAATCATGTTTTTTAGATTCTCGTTTTTCCTAGCTGCTTCAAATTCTTTTTCACTACTTATTGTACTTGTGGAGAACTGCAAATCTTCCAGATTGCAGTTGGAAGTGCAACTATACATTAGAGAATTTATTTCATTGTTATGAAGACGCATTTGTAGTTCTACAACATCATTATTATCACTGCTGCCACTCACATGACGCGAGAGAGTCGCCACTTTATCTCCTACTGTCTTAACTCCTTCATACACAAAGTTGGTAAGGTTTGATACATTTTCTTTTATAATTCTAGTAGGCTTCTCTGTGTATTCCACTAAATAATCTTCACCTGCTGACACCCAAGAAAGCTGCCTGCTTAAGAACTGTCTAGCAGCATCAGTATTGATAAAAATGTTGTTGACTTTCTCTTCAGAAACCTCATCTGTTTCACTCTCTTTGTCTGTCTGATCATCATAATCTTCTGTGGATTTAGCATCTTGAAAATTATCATCTATAACTTTTTGTGAATTTGTTCTTGCTATTTTTGATTCCTCAGATGAGGGACTAGAATCTTCTGTGAGACTGTGTGCATCAATATGAACATCAGTTTGTGGGGCAGTAGTACTACTAGAATCTTCACTAGACTTACTTATTTGAACACCTAACGGACAGGTTTCTGACAAAGATGGCACGGATGCAGGTGATGCTAGGCCTATTATTGTCTGACACTGTGAGCAATTTGAGGCAAATACTTCCTCATCATCATTATCACTTTCGGTATCACAGTTGCCTGACCGCCTCACATTCTTTCGAGCAATAACAGCAGCAAAGTTCTGACCTATAGATGCACTATATACTGTTCTACCTTCAAAAAATGGAATTTTCTTAATACTATTAGTGTCTAACGCTATCTGAGGCATAACACCGGACCCCCATAGTTGCCCATCACTGCTTATAAATAACTGTCCAAAGTCACTGGTCACTACATTCCTAAACTTCACTTTATAACTGGAACTTTTGAAACCGTGAGGACAACACTTGGCCTCTTCCTTGACCACAATTTCTTCTTTATTTTTAAAACTAATATTTGTTTTATACAGCCGTCCATGAACATCTATGACATACAGAATTTCATTATGATATGATATGTCTATTGCAGTAATACCACTGATCTTTTTCAAATTCAAACAATCCTCTATAATCTCACAATGATAAAGACCATGGTCATTGCCAAGGACAATGAAGTCTGTACTCAATGCACATAATTTTACAATTTTATCAGGTACTTGCTGTGACGTTGGTATGGCTATGGGCTCTATTCCTCTCCAGAAATTATGACGACTCATTATTTAAAACCACTTTCTTTCTCAATAGTACGAGTATCAAAGATCTCTTCAAAAGTAGGAGTATCATCGATTTAAATCAGGGCGGAAGTACTGTGGAACACTTTCTTAAATCAATATAACTTATAGTAAATTTTTGAGTTGAACTATTCACTTTAAGATACATTTACACAAAAATATGTTTATTTTTTCCGTAAACAATTGTTTATTTATGTCTTAACTGTTCAATGCGAAGATAAATTTTATATGAATTGAGTGAGGGGTTGATTTACAAACTAAATTGACATTTGACAGCTGATTAGATCATGGATAAAATAGAACAATTCAACTGGCAATAATTTGAAAAAGTATAATATACCTTTTCGTGGTCGTTTAACTTGTTTAAATGGTCATTAAATAAATAACAAAAAAGGAACTTTCCACAATTTATATATAAAAACATAATTCTTATAAAATAATAACAAAATAAACTTTACTTTGATGAACTCTGTTTGAGGTTTCAGAGACTATTGTCTATTCTATTCTGTGCATATTCTGTGGCTACTATTTTTTATGTTGGCAGTATGCATATTATGTCAATTTGACAGCCTAAATACTGCCAGAGTTGCCAATCTATGGAGAAGAACCCAACATATAAGGTATCTCAACTTGACCGGGGATGAGCATTATGTGGGAGAAAATGAAAGGGTGGTTTGTAACTTTCGGTTTTAATGTTATGTAATCAATGCATCAATGGAAATAATGAGTAGTAACTACTCAAAACTCAAAACACAAAATGAAATAGGTTTACAACATGTACCTGTAGTGCAATATTATTAATAGGTACTACCAAAAACAGATGGAAAGAGGAAGGCAGTTGTAAATATAAATCACCATAAAATACAGAAATTAATAAAATATCACTGTTTAGAGATTTTAGTTGCTTTTATTTGAATACGTATTTAGATTTGATTTTTAAGGACTTTAGAATATCTTATACTGGCAATGCTATCCACTGCTGCCACAACCACGCAACACAAGGCACCACAGAGTGCGATGCAAATAAAATAAAGTAACCTTTCCTTTCAAGAAACTTTCGTTTGTAAAAATGGCGAGCCGTGGTGGTGGTTCGTCCTCAAGACGCGTTCCTGAAGCTGAAGCCACAATTACATATGTTCAGTGTGATGGCTTGGTATGTATACAATTATTGTTATTATATCTATTCGTAGGAACGTTAATTTTCAGAAGTATTTGTAGGTGCGAGTTCATAAAAGTTGTTTCTTGTAGACACGTCATGTATTCCTCATTTAATAAGATTTCTCTGCGTTTTATTTACTTTTTCGACTGTATTAATAATCACGATGGTGTGTTATTACATCGGGACACTTTAATTACTAATTTTGATAGGTAATGAGTTTTCTTCTAATTTAGAGGTTATGTTGTGGATATGAGAAGTAAATTGTTCACAGCTTGACTTTGCGTTACAATTTTAGCAATATATCTAAGTTGTTATCAGTAATATTTGAATGAATAAACACTTATTCATATATTCTAATGGCAATTAATTGATTATTTGTTTTAGTGTTGAGATTTTTGTTTACTTATTTGTGAAAGCACCCATTCAGTTTTGAAGAGTAAATAAAACTGAATGACTCACGGGCCCATTTTGAGCATTTACCTCAGTGAACCAAAATTACAGACGATTAGGATGATTACAAAGATGATCTCACTGTTGTGGCATTGCTAGCAATTCATAGTGTTTGAATTTAATAATACTGTTTTTCGTTGGTGTTAGCCAAAGCCATACATACTTATGAAATTTCACACTTTCTTATTTGTTTATTTCATAAAAATTAAAATGACTGAATGAAGTGATGACATTGCGCATGAAAAAGGACTGTGCAAACATGTTCATCCTCCTTCTAGAACCCGTATTTCAAGCTAATTAAGCTATGCTCGCTTTGCATCTAGTAGATAGCATTTTTAGATTTTCGTTCTAAAAATAGTAACAGAAAACTTATTCTACAAATACATACATTAAAATCTTCTAAACAGCATAAATAGGTAATCTTATATTAATGAATGACTGCCTCCTTATTTCAGGCGGTGATGAAAATTGTGAAACATTGCCATGAAGAGTCATGTAGCAATATGGAGGTGGCCCAGGGGGCCCTGCTCGGACTGGTGGTGGAGAACCGTCTTGAGATCACCAACTGCTTCCCATTCCCCAAGCATGATGATACTATGGATGAGGAGGAATACCAGCTGGACATGATGAGAAGGCTCCGTCGTGTCAACGTTGATCATTTTCATGTTGGATGGTGAGTGTAATCTATATCTGTTTTTTAACTATACAGAAAGCACAACACAGATTATAAGGAACATAATGTGAAATCTATATGACTTCACCCCACTCGAAAGGTAATTATGTAGACGGTGAGTGCAGAATGGAGGCCACTGTATATCATAGACAGCACCTCCGAACCTCCGCACAGCTACATAGAAACAAAGAGTTTTCTCCATGTGATGAAGTCTTGGTCATGTATCAGTGATTTCATTGTTTGTAAAGAAACAAAGAGTCAAATGTCTATGTCTCCATGCTGAGGCGGCCGCGGCATCCTTACTTTGCCTTGATAGATGCTTTTTCACCACCTACCTACTTACCATGTTGGAAGGAATTCTAGGTGCCTAAGGCCCTTTTCACATGCACACGGTCATACATTTCTACTTTACACCGCACGGCGACTGTACCGTGACCGTGTGCATGTGAAAATGGCCTAAGGATTCTTCAAATTCTTTGTGGATTGTCAGTTATTAACTTAACTATAAATCCTTTGTAATGAATTGATTTTATAATTAAGTACATAATAAATAATAAACAATTATCCTAACAAAGATGAGATTCTTTTTAGCAACGATATTTCATATTATTTTTTATTGTAACTCTTCCACAGGTACCAGAGTGCAGATGTGGGCAACTTCCTTAGCCAGTCACTCTTGGAGTCTCAGTACCATTACCAGACTTCTATTGAAGAGAGTGTTGTAGTAATCTATGACACCAAGAAGTCTGCGAGAGGTTTCTTGACACTGAAGGCATACCGCCTGACTCCTCAGGTTAGTTGTACTTATATGACAGTTATATTATAATACTTGTATGATAATTATCTTCTTAGTAACTATTTATTGTTTAGTGAAATTTCAAAGCATTTAGTATACTTTTCCTATGGATTTTCTCCTATTCCTGCCCATCTTGAATTTATTGTTGTTAAAAATAAGTTTTTACCAAATGTAATGCATGAGTCTCATTATTACCAAATTTAATGTATGAGACTCATTAAAACCATTATTTTGCTTACATAAAACCACACATGTAATGCATGTCACCTACATTTTTGCAGATTGCCAGGAAGCAAAGCTGAACATTCTCTTAGAAACTATGTTATTATAATATCTAACATGTAATTCTTTTGTACCAACAGGCTATTGCTATGTACAAGGAGCTTGATTACACCCCTGAGGCGCTCCGTAATCTGAAGATTGGTTATGAGAGTTTATTCATTGAGGTGCCGATTGTGATCCGGAATTCTCCACTCACCAATATCATGATGTCGGAGCTTTCTGAAATGATTCCTGAGGAAGAGGGATCAAAGTTCCTTGATTTGGGAACTGCATCAGTATTGGAAGGTAAGTCTATTTATGTATGCTTACATTAAATTTTTTATCATGTGTGTGAATAAATAGCCGTTAAACTGAATGCATTTTTGTCAATCTGATAGTAAACATACAGTCCATGCTAAAATACCTGCTTGACGGCAATAGGCTCGAAGAAAAAGGTTGGCGAAATGTGGGCATGCATTTACAGACATGAATGTGTATATGAATAAACTCTGTTGTCAAATTTAACAGAGGATTGGTATCTACAACAAAGCTTATTTTATTTTGTATGATCGACATTGAAAAAGGATGAGGTTCTCAATTCAGATGTTTAGATCTACTTTAAAACACACAATATGTATCTTGAAACTGATGAAACTATAAAAGTTTGTTTAATCTCCCCACATTATGTAAACCTCAGTGTTGTAAGAAACAATAAATTTAATAAACTAAATTTCTTGTTTCAATTTTCACATACCTCAAATATCTTTTCACAGGCCAACTCCGCAGCCTAATGGAACGCGTTGACGAGCTCAACCAAGAGGCTATCAAGTTCAACAGATACCAGCAACTGGTGGTCCGTCAACAGCAAGACAAGCACCGCTGGTTGGTCAAGCGGGCCCAAGAGAATGCAGCCCGAGTGGCCAAAGACGAGCCACCATTACCCGAAGAGGATGTTAACAAGCTGTTCAAGCCCCACCCGGTCCCACCAAGGCTGAACCCCATGATTGTAGCTGGTCAGATCAACACGTACAGCCAGCATATAAGCCAGTTCTGCTCGCAGAGTCTCGCGAAGTTGTATTTGACTCAAGCTCTTCAGAACGCCAAGGAGTCGAACAAGAAGCAGTAGTTTTTGTATATTAATAAAACTGATGTCGCAATTTTGTCTTTTTTTTAAATAAATTATTACTGAGGTTTATCTGATTCGTCTCAGCATCGTGAAATTGTCTTTGTTTGATTATGGCACAGCCCCTCTGGGCAAGTGGCAATTCGTCGGTGTATTGTGGAATGGAAATAATAATGAATTTATGGGATTGACACGTATTTTGACGGATATTACAGTGGTCAACGTATGTCATAAACGTCATAACCTGTTTCACCTTTCTCCGGGGTCCGTATTTTGCAGTCTCCATGTTGAATAAATAAATTATACTTAAAAGTAAATTTAATGCACCCAGGTGAATAAGGTGATTAAGGGTTTTTTTTATAAGAAACTAGCTGACCCCGCGAACTTCGTACCGCCTAACAGTCAATTCTTTTTTTTTTCAATGATGGCGTGACCAAGGGAAATAGGGATTCATTTTATAGAGATTGTAATGCACCTAGGTGTCTAAAGTTTACTAAAAGTATATTTATGTACCTAGGTGAAATAGCTCAGGTGAATTAAGTTGCCGACTGTGTTTCGCTGGACTTCGATATTTTCTATGAAGCGGTCGCCGTTTGACTAGCCGTAGTGTAGTTAATCCAGTTGTTGAACTTTTAGGGCTCCGACTACCCGTAACGACTGTTATAGAAGTTCGTATGACAACTGGGACGGACGGCTTTACGTGCTCTTCGAGGCACATGAATACCCAAGCCAATGCAATTAGACATAATATTCATGCATACGAATATCGACACTGAACGGGAATCGAAACCGCGACCCTGCGTAGCAATCAAGTTATACCTACCAGTGATGTATTATTTTTATAGATACGTCATACATGAAGATGGCGGCTTTAAAAAATGGCGCAAACACAACATATTAGCTACTTCTAAAAATACGTCAATGTAATTAATTTATATGAATTATATAATTAATTATATTAATAATATTTTATTATTACGTATTTATTATTAAAAACGTTTTTTTTGGGTGGCGCACTGTCGCGATTCTGATTGGTGCATAAAATGATGACCAAAAGTCATCATTTTTTTGTCGCCATTTTAGAGTGAGGACAACATATCTATAGTTTATAATATATCATTGATACCTACCGCTACGCCACACAGCCCAGGCTGTCTCTGAAAACTTAATCATATGAATATAATATATGGTTTGTGACTTCTAAAATCTACCTACAAACTCAATTAACGAACATTGAAACCAATAATTTTTACTAATTACATTAGGTAGGTACTTCTAAAGTAAATACGAACCATTGTATAGGTACAGGAGACGCCCTACTGAGCGCAATTATAGCACGCAATGGTTTTTGGTGTAAATCAAATAATTGCGTGCTATACCTACAATGGTTACCGAATAGTAATGTTGCACTGTTCGTATAGCAACCGGGACCGACGACGGCTTAACGTGCTCTCAAATGCATACAAATATTTGCACTCAGCGGGGACGAACCCGCGCTTAGTCCAGCCAGATGCACACCGTAGCAGTCGGTCGCGTACGCTCTGAAACTGGAGGCTGTCATGTTTTTGTTTATCGAGGCGACAAGTATCGGTAGGTACTGTGCTGATACTGCTGATACGTGGCCTTCTCTTTACCAACCTATCCAACATGCACCTGTTCACGTTGTGAGGGAAGAAGGCCGTCGAATTACGAAGATAACCTGTTAATTCACCCCCTAATTTGTAGCCAAATGTGGTAGACCACAAAAGCAGGTACCTATTACTAAAATGTTGATATAATCAAAGCTACCGATGAAAAGCCGCCAAAGGACAATAATGATAAATTTTGTTAGCCTCCGATTGTCACAAATTACTTAATTTGGCGTCATCTTTTGTTCCTGCGGTTGTCTGTCGTCATTTTCTGTAAATTGAATTAATTGTATGGATCAGGGGCATACCTACAATATTTATATATATTCTTTGGTACAGTGTCCTCCGATTGTCACAAATTACTTAATTTGGCGTCATCTTTTGTTCCTGCGGTTGTCTGTCGTCTTTTTCTGTAAATTGAATTAATTGTATGAATCAGGGGCATACCTACAATATTTATATATATTCTTTGGTACAGTGTCGCCTTCTGTATCATGTGCATATCCAATTACCAATGCAGAGGCGTATTCTTCCTCCTGTATTTCTCTGGGAAGATTCTTAGTGCAAAACCTAGTTAGTTAAGGTAAGGCTAGTTGATCCTTAGTGGAAATCAACTAGCCTCTCGATGAGCTTCATGATGTGAGACATAAATATAACTTTTTTGTCGCAATCCTGCACCAACTCCTTGACTATGAAAATGAAGTAGGTAGGTAGGTAATTGCATTATACAAGTCATTACAATGATCTTTTGTTGACACCAAATTAATTGACCAACTCCAGTCACAAGGTTTTCGTATTCATAGCCTTCTGAAAAATGTCACAAATCATAAATTGTACATATATATTTTTTACCCAGTATAAAATTATATAAATTGAGCATTCGCGTGCAACGACTCAACCATTATGTTGTTTCGATCAAATTCGTGGACTACGATTGTTGTACCTACCTACATTTAATAAAGCCATCATGTTTGGAACAAGATGTCTCCGTATTTGGGCAATATGACGTACATTGGGGTAATGATTAGATCATTATTTACTTAATGGATGTACCTGCAGCCGCCTAATTGTGACCGCAAACATCGACACTAATTTTGTACGATTTTGGAGTGAATATATTGTTCGAAATAATTTGTGTGGTTTCGTGGTTATACTTAAGTAGGTACTCGAAATCATTTAAAAGGAACATCCCTATGCCTGATTTTTCGTGTAGTTATAAACCCTGACTCTAGTAGTGGCATTTCATCACTGAAATTCAACAAAATTTGATAATGTTATGTCATTGGCAAAATCCAATTTAACATTACTTTCAATAATTATATTTTGACATTCTGTAAGTACCGTTTACCGTCTATATAGAATTAAATGCTTTTTGACTTTGACTTAGAAATACCCAGACAAATGCAAATATTTGGCGTGCAGTCATATTTCGCAGGTGTATCAACATACCCAAGTAACATAGATTTAAAAAAAACATAGGTAAGCATTCAGCTGGTTGATACATTTCAGCTCGGCCGAAAATATTACTGGTGCTAATAGAAAACATACCAGGTTATTTCCCAAGATGAGCTGCTCTCCACTTGGCAGTTATTCTGAAAGTTTATGGTAGGTAGGCACAGGCGCGGTCGCAGCTTCACATTTTGGGGGGGGGTCACTTACCTAAGTGCGGCAATTACCCCCCCCCCCCCCCCGCCCCTCCCCTCGTACTCGAACTATGTCGGACTCAAATCGACTAAAATTAAGAGCCTCTGTGGCGTGGTGGTAGTGAATTCGACTGGTAGGTGGTAGGAGGTACGGGTTCCATTCTCGCTTAGTGCAAACATTTGTATACATGGATCTGTCTAATTGCATTTGCCTGATGTTTGTATGCCTGTTAACTCGAACACCAATGGCATTAAGCCCAAGCCGATGGGAGTGGTTATGTCGGACTCAAACCAACTATTGCACACCGTCTTGGGTTGGATCATTTTTTGCCGAGGTTAAGATTGCCACTGACATATCCCTCAGACTTCGGTGAAGTTCGGTGTCCCCATCTTGTCCCGGGCTCTACCTGTCACCCCTAACACTTATGAAAAAGCCTCCGAGGCCCGAGTCGCCTTCGCGCATTGCGGACTATGCTATGCGGGACGGAAGGGACCTAAGTCTTCTCTATCCCCGCACCTCTTCCTCGAGCATTACTTGCTTGTAAAAGGAAGCGGCGGCACCCCATACCTACACTCGCACTCTGCAACATCACTGTGAGTGAGGCACGTGCTGAGGGAGACAACTTCCAACCCCAGGGCCGCCACAAAGATCTGCCTCGGTGTTTTCCACGCCGCGCCGTGCATTCAGTCAGTGTGTGCATCACAGTGATGACACTCAGGCTTTAGCTCCTTCTGGATCCGACGTAGGTGACTCCCGAAACACACGTGTCCGGTGATCACCCGTGTCAGCCAGTGCAAGAGGCACCCGTGAGGCCTCTCTAGTCAGTCCTCCAAGATGTGCTTTACCGCCGCTATTACGACGTGCCTTGTGTTTGGTTGCCGAAGTTGTAACTTCCATTCCTCCACCACGTCCAGGCGGCGCTGGGACTTCACTGCCTCGATTTCTCGAGGCTCGGGTTCATGTCAGCGGGGACATCCGCGCCGCCCTTCGGTACCTGTATTGCATCGAAAAGGTTCTCGCCTCCAGGTACCACAGTAGGGTTCCGCCAAGGAGACTCGACACCTTGAAGGAGATCGTGCAGTACCCTCTGAAGACCTAGTTGGCCATCTTCTTGCCCCCTTCAAGTTGGACAGCAACCCCACCAGAGCGGCAGCTGCGCCTTTCAGATTGGGGGCCAGACTTCGGAAAAGTTTTCCGAAGTATCATCGGCCATTGAGAACGAGCCAAGTATTTCTCATGGGGCATGATGCCGACGGGAGTGCCTCGCGCTATGAGGTTGGTTCCCTAGGTGGCACGCGCTGAGGTCCATAAAAGAACATAGCCTCGGTTTTATGCAGGACCATTGGCTATCGTTATGGGCAACCGCGGTCGTACCTTTCAGGGTCGCTTCGCGCTGTGTAGCAACGTATGCCATGACTGGCGTGTCATCCGTATAGCACGTGACGGTGACACCGTCCTTGAGCTCACCGCGAACACCCAGACGTATCCGATGGAGTATACCGCAGGAGCGGGCGCAGAACCAATCCCTGCGGAAAACAGCACATCTCTCGACAGCCGAGGTCGGACGCGGTTGGGTAGCTGACGGCTCTCTTCATCGGTTACGCGGGCTTTGCGGCGCGACGAGGGTGGAAAGGCACTTCATAGCTCGTGATTCGTGATACATGAGCGTCTCCGTAATGCAACTCGACTAATGCAACCATCAACATCACCTGGTCCACAAGTGGGCATCCATAGTCCACAGTGGAGCGTCTCTGGCGGAATTCATATTGACCACCCGCCAGGTCGGTCTAAAGAGGTGCTCGATGAGGCACTTTGCAATAACTCTTTCAAAGAGCTTTCACACCTCGTCAGGCAACACTATAGGTCGGTAGGCGGACGGCGAATCCACCGGATGCCCGCCTTTCGTATGAGGACCAGGTTTCCCCGTCTTTAACAATTTCGGAAACTAACGCTTGGTCGTCGTCGCCTAAAGCTCGGTCAGCCCGGAATGCCGCAGTTCGGCCATAAGCTTATGAACCAGCAGCTTTAATTCTATTGAGGCACTTTGCAATAACTCTTTCAAAGAGCTTTCACACCTCGTCAGCCAACACTATAGGTCGGTAGGCGGACGGCGAATCCACCGGATGCCCGCCTTTCGTATGAGGACCAGGTTTCCCCGTCTTTAACAATTTCGGAAACTAACGCTTGGTCGTCGTCGCCTAAAGCTCGGTCAGCCCGGAGTGCCGCAGTTCGGCCATAAGCTTATGAACCAGCAGCTTTAATTCTATCCAACTGACCTCGAAAAAGTCGTCCTCATCCACGCTTGGCGCCATAGGGCTTCGATTGTGCCTTGACACGTAAGTTTTAAACAATCCTTCAGCATTTTCCCGTTTACGTAGCAAAACGTACGTACCTTTAAGAGTATTTAATGCTACCTAAATTACAATTTTACCAATTTTTTACCTTTATAAGACGCGACAAGGAATTAAATATTGCAATATAATATCTCTACATATTTTATGAAGACTTTTCCCCTTACCCATCACACTACCAAGCCACACCGGTAGTGTCGTGGGGAAATTTATTTCCCTTTTACACTACCAGCTAGTAGTGTCGTGGTTCAATTTGACGTGCTGGGTTTTGGGGGGGGTCATGTCCCCTGTGACCCCCCCCCTCGGACCGCGCCTGGGTAGGCAGGGCCTGATTAACCCTTAGGCTAATTAGGCTGTAGCCTAGGGCGCGAGGATCGGGGGGGCGCGAGAATCGGGGCAGGGCGCGAGGATCGGGGAGCACGCGCTGAAATCGTGTCTTCGCATGCACTATTCATCTAACATCATTGCATCCACCCTACATATTTCAAATAGACATTGAAACTAAATGCGCTATGAACTGATCAATTTTCAGAGTCTCTGATTTTAAGAAATATTAAAAAGTGCGCACAAAACCAACACCGACTCGAATCGAGTCACTCGAATTAAATAGTTTGCAAAAAATCACTTTCTATGGCAGCCGCCCCCCTGGAATTCTGGCAGAAGATGTAGGACTCGCGTATGTATATAATACTGTATAATCGAGTTATAAACGGGGCCATCTGAGCTGACTTTTACCCCTGGCGAAATGTTGCATAGTACCTATTATTAGGCAAGTTGTCCGTTCAAAATAAGCAAATCATTTTTCGGACTCTTCGTTCGTCTCCCGGCTCTACCTCCTCCACTTCGCATGATCTTGTGCGTGATAGTAGTGAGACTATTCGCACGCGCATTTCACCCTCCACGACCCCAATCCAGGACTTCTTGGGCCTATCCCTTCTATCTGGACCCGGTGGGGGCGCCATTGCCATTAGTCTGGCGGTTTTCGTAAAACGTGACCGCACTTTTTTTTTATCGTGCGAAAAGCCCCCACGGATATCCCTTCGCTCCACCCGTCACCCCCAGGCCCGCGCTCATGGGGGACGGAGGTCATTCTGCGACCTCCGACGCCCGAGTTGCCGCCGCTCGTCGCGGGCCGTGCGGTTTGTGATTCTCGATGAACGTGTGCACTGTGTGCAGCGCCGAGTTCTCGCTCGCGTCGCAGTGATGGGACTCGTTGGCTCTTTTTTCGCGATCATAAGCAGATACCATCCGAAGCACCCGTGCCCGGTGATAATCTGCGTCAACCAGAACGAGAGGCAGCCGTGTGGCCTCTCTAGCCACTCCCCCATGATGGGTCTGACCGCCGCTACTACGCAAGGCGCGTGGTCACCCAAGTTATAGCTTCCACTCCGCCACCATGTCCCTGTGGAGCCGGAATCTCACGGTCCGAATTTCTTCAGTCCCTGCTCCCGCACCTCCTTTCGAAACCGATATAGCGCCGAAAAGGTTCTCGCTTCCAGGATCCACGGTGGCGATCTAGCAAGGAGACTCGCAGCTTCAAAGGATATCGTGCGGAGTACCCCCTGATGGCCCTGGAGGCCATTTTCCGCTGTGGTTTACGCAGCCGGTCCACGTGCCTGGCCTTTAGGTTCTCCGCCCATACTGTTCACCCATATAGAGCCATGGACCGCACGACACCCGCGTAGAGTCTCCTGCAGGAGTCCTCCGGGCCCCTCAAATTGGGCAGCAGACGCGTCAAAGTTAGCTGTGAGCACCAATTTGGGGACTAGACTTCGGAAATGCCCCCCGAAGGGCCACCGACCGTCGAGCATGAGCCTCGGATATTTCATCTGGGGCTTGATGCAACTTCTCAAAATGGCAATTTTTCATAACGGCAACTTCTCAAAAGGGCAAATTCGCATAAAGGCACGATGGGAGAGTCTGCCACTGTGATGCTGGACCCCGCCGGCGGTGGTCCGCACTGGGGTCCATGAAAGAACATGGCTTCGGTTTTCTGCGGAGCCACCTCGAGACCTAGCCGCCGGATCCGTTCCACGACTTGGGGAACCGCGGTCGTGGCGTCGCTTCGCGGTGTGTAGCCCCGCTCGCCGTTACTAGCGTGTCGTCCGCATAGCACGTCACGGCGGCGGCACCATCCACAAGCTCACTGCGAAGCACCCAGTCGTATCCGATGTTCCACAGGAGAGGCTCCAGGACCGATTCCTGCGGAACACCGCACGACATCTCTCTCCGACCGACACAGGTCGTACTTGGGTTACGTATTATAATAACTACAGTTATTTTAACTATTTTCAAGACAACTACGGTCAAAAGAACTACTGTTTAAAACACCTAAAGATCGTTTCACATATTTTTGTAATAACTACTGGTCGAAACAAATAATGGACGTTTCACCTACGGTTTATTCAACTACAATTAATTGTGCTAAGGTTGATTGAACTATGTATGAAATACCTAATAGTCGATTCACCTACGGTTTATTGATACTACTACTTTGTGACAGAAATTTACGTTGTTGCAAAACGGACTTCACGTAGTCTTGTCTGTCCTACCCCTAGAGTGTAATTTAAGCCCGCGAAGGCGCGGAGGGGTGAGGCGGCCCGCGAGCTGAGGAGCAGGTGGTTCTAACGAGCACTGCCGCGGCTGAGGCTGGCCGGCCCAGCCGGCCAGCAAGCCGAAGCTGCGGTAGTGATCGTCAGATCCATCTGCGACGATAAGGTCGCGTGGGACCGCCGGAGCCCTGTCCCTTCAATCTAAATAGCATTTTAGGGTTGCATATGACGACAGTCGTTTTCCGCTTGACCCACGCGGCAGCAAAACGTGCTTTGATGTCGTAATCTATTTCACCAGTTACGTGAAGTCAGGCACCTAATCAACTAAGTTATTGCCTATGCGGACGGGTGTGAGATCCGTTAAGTTTAGCGCCAAGTATTATGTCTTCTCCACATATAGCTTCAGACTGCCGTTCTAAAGCGCTTCCTTCCACACTTTCACACGTTGCACCAATCTGCTCCTGTCCGTGTCGATCAGCGCGATATCATCACCATTAAGGATACATGAGCATGCTGATGCTGAAGAGTGAACTAGTAAATAAGGATTAGAGAGGGTCCTTGGTGTACCACGACAGTGATGGATCCGGTTTTCATGTCGCCGACAGGGATCTGAACCCCGTAACCGGAATCGTGGTATATGTCTCGGATGGTGTCAATGTAAGCCTCTGGAACGCCTTTAGACCGCAGTGCCCACTAGATCATCGCACGAGGAATAGGCAATGTGGAGGCGTATTCTTCGCCTTGTATTTCTCCGCAAATTCTTGGGCACACGTCGGATCCATGGTCCCGTGACCGGAACGAAACTCATACTGACACGCCGTGAGTGCACTGTCCAGTCAGATCCGGGAGTCGATTATCCTCTGGTAGAGTTTCATGGTGTGAAACATTACCTTTAAAATGCGATCGCTGCCATACTCCTGCGCCAATCCCTTGCCTTTGAAAACTGGTGGATATTACTCAACCTCCACTAACTCGGGATCTTAAAAAACTTCTAAACGAATCAAGATAAATCCATTGAGTTTGGGCTCATTATGTGTAGTCTTGGCAAACACTCTATTTACATTGTATTCAGGGTCAGAAAATGCAATCAGAAGGTGGCCATTGGAACTCCTAAACTACACAAGATAAATTCAATCAGTATGGGCCCATTTGTTTTGACATAAAAAAAAACTGTCTTTTGTTACATTCATGACTGTCAGTTTTGAAGATGGAGTAGAAAAGTAGCTGCAGTAACTATTGAACTATAGAAGATAAGCTTATCGAGATTGGGCTTATATGTGATGTCTTAGAAAATTATTTGATGTTTACTATGGCACCTTGGAGCTGGTCTGATGATGGACAAAAAAAGGTGCTTTGCCTTTATGTACAGTCAGCTAAAAAATGGTTTGCCACCCTAAGGTTGAATGTCGAGTAAATTAAAGAACAACGTCAGTTTTGCTTGCAGGATCGATCTGAAAACTTTTATAGTATTATGAATATGTTAAAATTTTCACACTTGTAAACAAAGTCAAAACGGCTATATGTATATACCTACTACTCTTTAAAGTGACCAACGGTAGACACACTTGATGGGGGCGCGTCTTCAAAATTAGCCTAGGGCGGTCAGAACTCTTGATCAGTCCCTGTAGGTAGGCCCTCTCGGTAGACCGAAGATGTTCGCATTAGCTTATGCCATGCCATGGTGGACGTTACACTGTAATTAGAAGTTATTAGGTACATTCAATTAAATGGAGTTGTAACTATAAACAAATAAATTAACTGACCCTCTTAAAGGGGCTACCTTTGATACTAGTATGATGATTGTTACATTGCCTGTAAATTAATATATAATGATAGTAATAATTTAGCCTACTGTAACTCTTGACTGAGTAGGTAATAGTCGGAGAGCCAATAGCTATAAATTTATTAGATAGCAATCTCACATCGTATTTATAAATAATGAAAAACTATACAATTAAGTTTAACCTTTTCATTTACGATTTTTTTACCTGATGTGCACGTATTTTTAACGAGTGCGTGTGAAAAGAAAGGAAATCGTGCCTAGTAATTATATAGATTATTTTAATATTAATTTGATGCGAAAGTAGCTGTCTGTCTGTCTTTAAAATTTCGTATAACGGTTTTTTTAAATAAAGGTCACGTCAATATGAGTTCACCTTGCCGGATGATAAGCTAAAGGTAAAGTCTCAGGAATGACGGTCACTATTACCGGTTGCCCTCATCACTTGCTTTTTCACGCCCCGCTTAAGGGACTGAAGGACGAAAGAAACACGTGAGTGCGGACTCTAAGGTGCGGCAAAGAAAAGAGTCGGCAAACCGGTTGGTTCTTGATAGAATTGACGTGAACCCACTCCTAACATAATCAGTTTAGCTCAGTTGGAAGGATTGGAGGCAATATTAGTAATTTCGGTTGCTAATATTCTTTAAAAAAGAAGATAAACTTGTGAAGAGACAAAGTTGTAAAATATTTATTACGTCTCGTCTGTGCGATTGCATGTTATATTGTACCTATTGTATCTGTAGTCAAATTGCATGCAATTACAATTACCAAACTATAGATACATGTATAATAAATGCGCGGTAAAAATTACAAAGTAAATGAATTACAATAAATTTTATTAATCGTTATTATACTTATTAACACAAAGTAGGGAAGTTTAGTGTGCAAGCACGTTTTACCCACAGACGGAGACGGTGAGCATCAATTTTATATTGTAAATAGTAATTGCGATGGAAAACGGCCGCTAATTGTGTGTTGCCAGTAAAAATAAATTATACCCGGTGTCATTCGTGGGAGTTTATTATTAACTGTGTGCAACATTGTACTTTTGTCAGGGCGTTTTAAGAGCGCCCTGTGAATAGATGGCAGACTTTTATTAGGTGTAATTAATTGTTTCTTTGTTGATTGTACGATACGTACTTAGCTATAATTAGTAGGTATCTAGTGCTATTATTGACCTGTAAGCTAGCGCATTGCCTACTTTATTATTAATGACAGTATTCTTATATCGTACCTAAAGTTCTTATGCCTTACAGACTGCGTTGATCTCATAGAGTTGATCGCAGTGCTCCGGGTAATGAATAGTCGTGGCAACTATTCGTATTATAGTTTCGCTTACATGCAATCATACAATCACGCCTTCTTCTCATTGGGGTAGGCAAAGACAGCATCTTTCCACTTTCTACGATCCTGGCATACCTACGTCTTTCGCTTCTTCTAATTTCGTAAATTCTTTACTTTCTTACACCTCGGGGTTGGAGAGTCAGGTGATTGTCGTTGCCGCGAAATCTAAAATCCATACTAATATCATTAGAGAGGTAGTATATCTGTCTGTTACACTTTCACGTCTAAACCACTGAACCGATGTTGATGAAATTTGGTACAGAGATAGATTAGGCTTTGGGATAGGACATAGGTAATCTTTGGATGCGACAACCCTCGCGAGCGTAGTCGCGGGCAACAGCTAGTAGGTAGGTACACCATCGCCATTGTATCCGTTAAAAAAATTCACACACAAAAACAGCCTCCGTGGCGTAGCGGTAGTGAACGCGGCCGCTACGCAGGAGGCGCGGGTTCGATCCCCGCTCAGTGCAAATATTTGTGTGCATTAAATATGGGTATTTGCATTGGTCTGGTCGTGCCTCGGAGAGCACGTTAAGCCGTCGGTCCCGGTTGCCATAAGAACATCTATGGCAGTCGTTACGGGTAGTTGGTGCCCTAAAAAAAAAGTCCAAACCGTTGGTCTAGCTAGCTGCAAAGCTTCGATATCGCCTAATGTTAACATTGGGTCGTGGAGGTCAGATGGCAATCGCTTCACGGAAAATATCGAGGTCTAACCAAAATCTGTAGCTATGACTGGTAAAAGCGGACCCCAGACTCCGAGCTGAAAGATTCGGATGCGACTGGGAATTAACGCTAGGAGGAAGAAGATTTCAATGTGACCATAAAATTAACACTACAGTTCATAAATATTACCGGGAACAGCAAAAGTTCACCTGTCTTTGAGACCCACAAACTAGGTACCTACTACCTACATTAAAAAATCGCCTTGGGCGCAGTGTAGGACTGTAAGTGCCTTGTTATAGTGCTGTAAGACGTGACGGCTTGCTAAAATGTTGCACTTATTAGCTTGTCTTGTTATTATCTAGGGTTGTCCCGTGCAGATTACGTAATAGGGGTATATTCTACCCTGAAGATCTTGCTGGGATTCTATACACCACAAAATTTTGCAAAAACTTATCAAAGTAAAGTTCGACAGGCACACCCGGAGGATAGCTCTGTTATTTGCTCAACACTCAACAGCTATTACTTTCACAATATCACAAAAGGAAACGTTATACGTACGTACGTATTTCAAAGATTAAACCATTCGTGGGACAATCTCACCCAAGTGCAGTGCCAATCAACAATCAATATAAACTTACCACAATATGATACGCCACAGCACTGAGAATTTGTCGTTCTTTGCACGAAGTATTGTTTGTGAATACGGGTGTTAATCTTATTCACAATCACTTAGGGTGATTCTGATTGTTGACTTGGTCAGGCGCGGTCCGAGGGGGGGGGGGTCACAGAGGACATGACCCCCCCCCCAAAACCATGCACGTCATATTGAAAAGTCCCAGTACGAGGGGAAGGTTAAATTTCTTAAGGAATTTCCGAAGTGACCCCCCCAAAACTTCAAGTTGCGACCGCGCCTGGCCACAGTTACTTCTTCATCCTAACTTTAACCCGAGTCGCATCCGATACTTTCACCTCGGAGCCTGGGGTCTGCTTTTTCCAGTTTAATTGCGGACTGAACTTTGATATTTTCCGTGAAGCGACTGCCATCTGTCCTCCACAACCCATTGGCGATATCGAAGCATTGCAGTTATACCAGTTGTTGGACTTTTTAGAGTTCCAACTACCCGTATAACTGAAGACATATGTCTTGGACCCTGCGCAGTAGACGATTTTTAGGTCCCCTTTGAGGAAAGCACGGGGGTGCGACGGCGGAGGAAATACGACGCATCCACCAATCATAGAGCTGCGTGCCAACGTTTTAAACCAATCAGCGGGCGCTAAACTCCCGCGTCCTTCTCGATACACTTGCGTGCAAAAATAAATTTGAATATATCACCACAATAATTATTTCGAATTAGTATAATATATACAATATAATTTTTTAAGATATCATATAAGTTTTTTATTTTGCGATTTATATGTTGATCTTGATTTATACGGTTTTTGTTTACCCTAGGAAACCTACTAGCTTTTTTAACGCGAGCGTAGGCACATACTCTTTGTGATTATTAAATTACTTTTATCATCGGGAGCTTAGTGGTTAAGGAGTCGGCCTTACGAGCGAGAGGTCCCGTGTTCGAATCAAAGTCGGGACGGGTTCAAATCCTACGACACTACCGACGTGAACTTCTAACACACGCAATTGGGCTTAGCTGGAGGGGTGAGGGGTTAATGAGAATATTAGTAATTTTGGTTACAATTTTTTTGTACTACTTAGGTCGCAGACAAGCACACGGCCCTCCTGGTGGTAAGTGGTTACCGTGGCCTATAGGCGAGTGCCACACCAAGGGAGCCACACTCGTGCTGCCGACCCTGTAAGAACAGAGAGATTGTGTGCCATTAACCGAAAAGATAGTAGGACAAAGCCTTTGGTTTTCACACTGACAGCACAAAACCTCTCCTGTGAGCTATGGCTACCCTACTCACCGTCGGAAACACAACACGAAGTTATTAAGCCGCGGTCTTGTGTAGGTTAGTACCTATCTATTGGTATCTATATATATAAAAATGAAATTTCAGTAAATAAATTTATCTTTATCTTATCTTTATCTTTAATAAGAAACCCGTTTTCCGTTGTCACGACATGGCATGAAAACGGCTGGACCAATTTCGATAATTCTTTTTTTAGAATGTTCCTTAAAGTACGGGGATGGTTCTTACGGAGAGAAAATTTGAAAAAAAAAAAAGAATTGACTGTTAGGCGGTACGAAGTTCGCGGGGTCAGCTAGTAGTTCATAAATAAATAAACTGACAGAATAAGATACATTTTTTATACTGTTGACAATTAAATATATTCTAATTTCTAACCATTAAATTATAGCGTTTCATGATATAATACGCCTACAATCATGTTGAGGGGGATTAACTCTATTAACTGTTAAATATTATTACGTAACAATTTCTACATAATACCTAAATAATTTAAATAGGTAATTTAAAATGAAGATTTTTAATAGTTCGGGCGATAAATGTCAGAAACGCTAAAACACAAAATAGAGTAGCCATTTTTTTGTCCGGCAGTGCACCATGCGCGAACTTGCCGATTTAGGTCCATCACTCGTGTCCACAGTTATAACGGCTGCCATAGATGTTCGTATGGCAACCGGGACAGACGGCTTAACGTGCTCTCCGACTGGGGAAGTAAGTACTTCCGCCCTACAGAATACCTCATGGCCATAATAACCTCATGTTGTGGTCCCGGCGGTGAGTAGGGTAGCCAGAGCGCACTGGAGAGTTTTTGTGCTGTCAGTGGGAATCCCAAAGGCTTGATTTTTTTTTTATATAGGACACGTCAATTTGACTTCGCCTCGCCTGATGGCAAGCTGAAGGCAAAGTCTCTGAATAGATGGTCACCATTACAGACACGTACCATGTTACATGAATGGTGGCACCCAGCTTGACGGGACTGTAGGAGGGAAACACGTGAACTGGTAAGGAATTCCAAGACTTAATGGTGCTTTGTCTTCTACACCAACGGCACAGAAACTCTCTGCTCTTACTGGTTGGGCAGCACGCGTGTGACTCTCCTGGTGTTACACTTCTTCATAGATCACGGTAGCAAATTTCCATCAGGTGGGCCGTGTGCTTGTTTGCCACCTAAGTGGTATAAAAAAAACTTCTATGTGCAAGCGTGATTGGCACTCGGATGATGATGTTAAAGTACAGTCGACATGAAAAGCGTTGGATAAAATTAACACATTTATTGGATATTGGTAATTATTCCTCTTGGTGATAATATTCCGTGATTATGTTTTTAATTTCTCTCAGACAGATGCTTCGTGATCATCTCATGTTAATTTTGGTAATAAACGTAAGTCATTAAAAGAGCCCGTACAATGATCACGAGTAACTTTTTGTGATCTTTCCGATGTTTTTAATGAACTAAAACTTAATTGTAATCAGTCCTCCAAAATGGCTGCTTACGTCGATAATAGTATAAACAATGATCTTATATTAAATGAGGGTACCTATTATAGATGGTAATCATGATTCAAAAGTGTACCGCGTAGTACTTACGACAGAATGACAGAAACACGTAGCGTAGGAAAGGATTAAGTGACAGAAGTTATACTTTCATAGTGCATGCCCTGTTGCGCTCTTGCTTGCGTTGAGGTTGAGGCGTATAAGTAATTAGCCTATTTTTGAGTGACTCTTTTATGCAAAGCAAATACCCTTTTAACTACAAAATATCACGTCTCGTACGAGCCACATACGATCTTAAGACGCGTCTTAAGATCGTATGTGGCTAACTCCGCCTGCAACCCATCTACTCATTGATGAATGAGACTCTAGCTAGACGGCATTCGTTCCCGTAAAAGTCAAGATAAAACCGCTGAGACTGAGACTGCGTGAAAAAATATTAATAACCCAAATTACTAATATTACCTCTAACCCCTTTCAGCTAAGTTAAATTGCTTCTGTTAGATGGGAGTGGATTCACATTGGTATTAGGTACTTATGAAGGCCAGGACTCGAACCCGGGATAACCAATCTAGAAAAGAGAGGAGGCTTTATGAGTAGGATTAAAAGTACAAGCGTTGGATGTAAGCTGTGGATGATGATGATTAATTAATTTTAAAGTGTATATTTTTATCCTTTAAAATAATGTTCAACTCGTTGTCTTCGTGTCCGATTAGTTGCAATTATTATCTTAATGTCGACGGTGTACTGTTCAAAACTACCTAAATAATCATTCGATTACCATTGGGTACGGAAAATTCGATTAATAACCGTTGATCAAATCGATTTAGCATTTATACGGTAAATGACGATACGGCTGCGTACCTATTTTTTATAAGTACGATGTTTCAAGGTCCGGCGCCGTAATTTTATTATGCAAATGCGGCATAAAGTGTTGCCATAATCGCTCGAAACTATTAGCAAGAGACAAGAGCGCGGGAAAATTATTGAGCTTAAATGGCCGCCATAATACTGTAACTCATTTTAAATTCAGTGGATAATCTTGATGACAATTAGATTTTAAAATCGGTATATTAAGTTGTACAAATAAAATTCGGAGTCGTTTCTTTTTCATTATGGTTGAACACACACCTTTATCAATTTTAGCTATTACTTACTTACCTACAAAAAAAGAATCTTTAGAATTATTGAGGTTTTTAGGACTCGTGTATGACAACTGTGCCCAATACTAGTAGATACCTATTTAAAAATATTTAATTACTTAACTAGTCAGTTTAATTTGACTAATTTGATGCTCATTTACATGCAGAAATGAAAAAAAAAACATTGATTAGATAATTATAAGGTTATCAGTGACAGCTGCAAGGCACTTTTCCTTAATTTTATATTCTATGAATTCAGATGTTATTAGAGCTCATTTAACATTATACATATTTAATTTAAAAATGCAGATATTTGTGTCAAATTAAACCTGATTAGGCGTTATCAAAATTAGCTACTTAACATAAAAACCATCTAAACAAAAACTTCGTTACATAAACACCGAAGAGGAGGTCCATCCGTTATTTCATCTCCCACGGAGCTTTATAGCCGCGGCCCACAGATTATCCACGCGAAACGATAACACTTTGATAACGTATAAGTATTGGTTTTTGGCGAATTTAATCAAAAATATAGTTTTTATAACAGTTATTATATGCTGGTTTAATTTCAAAATATGCGATAAAGGATGGAAAAATAACATTTAAGGAAATTAGGGCTGCCGGTGTCGGCGTAGGAGCAATTTGGTAGATTGCGCGAGTCGGTGAGCGCGTATTTTTCTGTGAATTTTTTAATTAAATTACGAACCCAGATGCTGTAAAGTTGATGGGTGGACGTGCACCGAACCACTCAAACTTGACCTTTATGGAGGTAAGATCGAATTAGTTTTATTGTTGAAATTTGTTTGGTTTATAATTTTACAATACTAAATTGAGATGTTTAATTATTAATTATTGAATACCGTGTTAACTGTTATTGGGCCCTCCAAGATAAATACATTTATGGGATTATGAATGTATGGGAACCGGAAGCTCTGGCGTAAGCTTTGGCAGGAGTTGGAAGTCGTCTGTACGTCGGGGGAGAAAAAAAGTTGGAAAGTGAACCCCGGACTCCGTAGTGCATGTTTGATTACAACCGGGAATAAGCGTTCGGGAAATGATGATGGTGACTGTAGGTATTAATTCTTATTTATTTAAGATCATTATAACTCCGGATACGTATCTTGGACCTAAATCGCAAGACAAACGAGGCTCTGGCGCCCGCAGATTGCTTTGTAATAATCTATGCTTGGTGAATTTGAGTTCGTCCACCGATGTGGCTGCACCCCGTGCTCAAAAGACACTCAAGAAATGTGTACTGTGCGTACCTATAGGGTACATTTTGAGCACATTTTAGATACGTGTCAGGAGTTACACAACAAAATAGTTAAGGAAACGAAACATTTAAATTGATTGATATATGATAATGTATTTTTTAAAGTTGTAGTTTTTTTATAACATCGCAACATTCGTAACGTTATAAAAAAGTGTTTTTACGTTAAGTATAGAAGTCTAGTCCAGTAGACCTATAATATTACTTGTTGAAAAAGTAATAATTATACATTGCGCTCATTTTTTTTATTTAAGGTGATTACATACGCGAATGACTTTGACCATACAAATGCTCAAGGTCATTCGCTCGTTTTTCAGCCGTAAAAATCAGTAAAACTAATTTTAATAGATAATTTTATAGGGGACGATTACAAACTAAGAAGGTCACGTCATGCTAATACACTCATCCCTACTAATATTATAAATGTGAAAGTAACTCTGTCTGTCTGTCTGTCTGTCTGTCTGTCTGTCTGTCTCGCTTTCACGCCCAAACCACTGAACCGATTTTGATGAAATTTGGTATAGGGGTAGATTAGACCTTGAGAAAGGACATAGGCTATATTTGGTCGCGATAACCGACATCCACGCGGGCGGAGCCGCGGGCAAAAGCTAGTTTAACATATATCTGAAATTCTAGATTATTTGGATACATATTGTAGAAAATATTTGGTTTCATAAGAAAGAGTAGAGTGATGTTCAGAGCCTCTTTTCAACAATTTCCTCCTTTTTTATTGAATTTATGAAAAGGTGAAGTTACTCTGCATATCCTGTAGTATGCAGGGATGTAAATTCCAGATCTTTAGGTTTTATAATTAAAAAGAAAAACGGTTTCGAAAATACCGATTTTTCGATGCTAATCTGATTCGGGGCCTTATAGTATGTACTAATTTACTGTACCTGCTTTGCCTTAGTTTATTGTACCTTAATGGAGATACAATTACCTAGGGATACCCCAATGGTAGGCTGTAGGTACTAGAAGATGGGTAGACCGATTTGGAAAATATTTTCTCTTAAATGGGAAGATTTCCGTGATTCCATTTCAATGTATTCAATATCTAATGACGGAATTCTGAAGATATCAACTGAACTCCTTAAATATTAGTGCACACCTAGACCCTTACAATTATTTGGTTATTCGTACCTATAGTAATGCAGCAAATGCAGGATTCTCTCTCTCGGAAAGCACCAATCCGTGAAGTGAGACTGATGGTAGTGGGTGGACACTGTAGTTGCAGCAACAGTCATGGAATAAAAAACTTCTGAAATTGTAAAGTGGTTCATAGAGCCGGTATTTGCTTTAAAAATGACCTTTATAAAAATGTACTGCATGTGCATAAGCAATTTTTTAAAGAAAGAAAAAAAGCAAATGGAGAGAAAGCACAGGCGGGTAATAAATCTTGTTAGTATGACGCGGCTCGGACAGAGCGATAAAGGGTGCGCGGGCGCATATTTCACGGTAAGTGCAGCTAATGTAATAATTCTAAGCTTATCTATAGGTACGTTTTGCTGTTGTTTTCGTATTAAGGGCAATCTTGATAGATAGTTGAGTTTGGAGCAAAGATTGCGATTACTATGTTTATTTGAGAAATAATTAAACCTTCAAAATCTTCTTTAATTTTTTAATTTTTTTATTTATTTAACTTCTTGCACAATGTACAATGGCGGACTTAATGCCGTAGACATTCTGTACCAGTCAACCATTTTTACCTCCATAGAATCCTACCAAGTCCTGCTACTTAGTTATTAAAACATAAGTCTTCAACCACTTTTTGCCACATATCAGCACCTCCCTTTTTTAAGCTCCTCCACAAATGTCTGACTGCCTTGCCACAAGACATTTTAAGCCAATTTTCTCCTTCAACTAATATCAATAAAGTCTATAAATACGTGCAATTTGGCATGCGGCTAGTTTCCCCATCACCAGTGCTTACCGAAGTTTAAAGTTAAGTGGTCATAAAGCAAGACTCGGTAGCCATCTTTATAAGGATCCACAGCTTATGAAGGATAATGGAACAGAATGCAATAAGGTTTTATGGTCCTCGTAATACTTCAACGCCAATTTTGTAACTATGTTGGTTAAAAACCGGACGATTTTGTTGCATGTAATGAAATTATATTGCAGATTGTGTCGTGTTTGAAAGGGATTTGTGTTTTTGTTTTAGCAAATGGTTTCATTTCTTGGATATCAAAAGTTATTATATAAGATATTCTAGCTAGGACATGATTACACAGTGCAATATGGACCCAAGTCAATATATTTTGAACGTGTTGGTTATATTATTAATCATCATCATCATCACTTCACTATCACTATCATCACTAGGTACATATTATAAAATAAAGTCGCTGTCGCTGTCTGTCCGTCCCTATGTATGCCTAAATCTTCAAAACTACGCAACGGATTTTGAAGCGGTTTTTTTAAATAGATAGAGTGATTCAAGAGGAAGGTTTATAATATGTATAAAACATGCATAATATTGTAGAGAAACACTGATAAATTTAGAGATATGCAGCGGGAACGGGATCAGAAAATATGGCGTTACGAAGTTCGCCGGGTCAGCTAGTTATTAATAAATTATGTACATACCTACTAGAAAAAAAAGTTACAGAATAAATAAATATTAGTAAGTAGGTACTACGTTATTTACTGCCCAACTTAAGCCTAGCTTGTGATAGTTAAGAATTATAGAATGCTGATGAAACGTATCTTGTGTACCTACTCTTTGTGTTGTGCATTTTTTGTAAATAGATAGATACATACAGAGTACCTACATATTTATAGAGTAGGTATATATCTACTTTATTTTTATTCAGTGCACAAGCGTAGGCCAAAAGGTAGGCAAATATTGTAGGTAGAGATTAGCTCTATCTTCTCTACAATATAGTACGATACTCTAGCTCACTCACTTTACTACATAAAATACAATCCAATCAATTTTATAGTAGTACTTATGTGTCTGCATGTATGAGGCCATACCAAGATTTTCAGGTCCCAAGCCAACTTCACCTGAAAGCCGTTACACTGGCTGATTAACGTATGAAGCTCGGCCCCTCTAGATAAGTTTAGTGGCAATTCGTTGTTCGGTGTATGATGGAATAGAATGCCAAATGTATGGGATTTGTCGTATATGACAGGCGTCAAATTCAAATTCAAATGCATTTATTGTTTGTCACAGGTAATAATAGATGTTATCAATTATATAAATTATGTAGGTATCACCGTAACATGTCTGATAAGACGTACAATAATGGTTATGAATATATGAATTACAGACTTAAAATTTGAGAATATAATTAATTGGATACATTATCATTTTAAGCTATACGAATGTCAAAAACGTCAAATCCTATACATTTGTCATTCTATTAGTTGGCCCTCCCAACTCCGTTGCACTTATTCCAGTTGCTCCAATCAATACTCCTTGTAGAACTTACTACCTACTTGTAAAAGTGCGATCCCTGAGCACCAAAATGCAACCGAAATTGGCGCGTACAAGAAAAATAATCTATTATAGTAACTGTAAGTTACGTGTCATGTATTAATGGTCCTAAAATCTAATTGAATTTAATGTAAGGCTTAAAGCACTTTAAAATGGACCACAAAAAATTACCTGTGGAATGTTTTATTATTAGGCACCTACGATATTAACGGACTGCTACTGCTGTACATATTCATTTTGGCTGTATCGTTGGCATATAGCATGTTATTACAACAGCCAATTTTACGAAGGGGTCGAGCCTTGACGATTCAGCGCGAAATAGGCAGCATGCGAGATTTCAATGACGGGGTCATCGTTCATTTTGTCACGACTACGACTTTTAAAAGTTGTGTCAGTTTAGGAACCTAGACTAAAATATTGCCGATGTTGTGTATCCAACTAGTGACTTCGTCTATCTACTCGTATGTAGGGATGTAATTTACGGAACGGAACAATTTGGTATTTCGACCACAATGTTCAATTGTAGCTCTCCTCTCATACAGATGATGTCTTATTTGTGCGTCCCGTTCCAAATTCAAAATTAATTCTTGCCTCATTCTCAACCATTTAAAAAAATTTTAAACAGCTGAATGTTCTCAATTCTAAATACAAAAAAAAAAACAAAATATAATTATTCGATTTTCAAAACATTTGTTTCGATTGATAAATCGAATAAAGTAGTAGCTTTTCGTGCAAAGAAGGTACCTGATGCTTGAAGAATATACACAAAATTAGCGATTTATATCGATTGACATCGGTAATTGTTATTAGACACGGGTGAGTGCAGTTTTGCGATTCTCCACACAAATTTCTCACAGTTCTGTCGACGTAATGGTGGATGAACGGCGGTATCATTTTTGCGTTAAGCGTGTAACCATTGCTGTGGGTAATTCGGTGTTAGCACATCGTAATTCATCACGATTTTGTGTTGTGTACCGTTTTCATTCTCCGTTTTAAACGTTGTATGTTTTTTTGGTATCTGGTTTTGATTAAACATTAACATATTGTAGATTTTTATTTTTTTTAAGATAAGTAAGTACTTAGACGATAAGTTAAGATATTCAGTTTTTTGGATGATGCGGAAGTCACTAAGTAAGTGATTAGTCGTCGGTAGATAAGTATTAATTAAAATAGGTACATATTTATTTACATTCGTGCACAAAATCCTCAGCATATCCAATTCAATGTAATTAAAATTGATTGATTATTAACTTTTACGTACTTAATAATTTTTTAGTCTTCATAATTAATACTTCTTTTAAAGAGTTTTGCGTGACTAGGGTACCTACTTAGGTTTCCACTTACTTAGGTTACCATTGATTTCGAAGATCCTCAATTGGTCCTCGTTACTGTAGGTAGGTATATACAGGGCGTCCCACGGCGATGCCACATGGAGGGAAAGTACCTTAAATCCTTAAGTTAGCTCATTTTGTTTAAAGGAGACAACATTTTATTTTTAAAAAGAAACAAAACTGCATCCAAAGATTTTTAAAAATTCGCTTGCCACACCCGGTAATCGAACCGACTAAAATCCGAAAAAGTAACATCCTGTATTTTTATGGCATCAATCGATAGTGTCAATCATAAGGATCAAATCTCTCTAAGAAACATGGTAAATTAAACGAAAGGAAGTCATTTTCGTTGCACAGGGTACACCGCGTGCAGGTTTCTAATCAAATCAAAGATATTTTGATACCTTGTAAGAATTTCTCACAAAGTATCAACACTAGAGATATCTTTGATGAAATTTATTTAGTAAAATGAGTACTAAATGAATGAACTTTGTTACCTGTTTAGAATGTAACTTTATTGGGTAACTGCATGAGGTATGTGTAGGTAGGGTAGGTAGTTATTTTTGGGTGCTTGATTAGAAACCTGCACGCGGTGTACCTACCCTGTGCAACGAAAATGGCAAGAGAATTGCCCTATGGATCAACTTATAACCTGTTAATTTAGACGGCGTGCGGTTTTAGTCGGTTTGAGTTCGACATACCTAAATACTACTGCTGACCAGCAGCGGTGTCAGCGCAATAAAAAAAGAAAAGTAGTTTAAATATGGAATTTTATTGTTAATATGGTATCAGATGGATGGATGAACTTTGGATTAAAGTGTCTTATTTTGCCAAATTGAATTTATAATTTAAGATTTCAAGGACTTCCTTTCATTTAATTTACCATGTTTCTTAGAGAGATTTGATCCTTATGATTGACACTATCGATTGATGCCATAAAAATACAGGATGTTACTTTTTCGGATTTTAGTCGGTTCGATTACCGGGTGTGGCAAGCGAATTTTTTAAAATCATTAAATGCAGTTTTGTTTCTTTTTAAAAATAAAATGATGTCTCCTTTAAGTAAAATGAGCTAACTTAAGGATTTAAGGTACTTTCCCTCCATGTGACATCGCCGTGGGACGCCCTGTATATTTTAAAAGACCGCGTCTTTCATCAGTAGACCCGTTTCAGCCCTGCAGAACTGTTAAACAATTTTTTTTTTTTGGGGAACAGGCCAGCAGTTGAAGCAACTGATATCAGCCTGCATCTCGTTGTTCGCTACACTGTTTTCACTTAATACTTCTATTTACTCTTCGTACTTGGTGGTCAATCGTATACCCACCCTACAAAGATTATATTTTCATACTTGACAATAAAATATTTAACCTAATCGGTGGAACAATTTATTAAAAAGTTTTAGTTATTAAAAAAATATATTCGAATATCTCAAATTTAAAAAAAAAGATTTTCCGGAACAACTTTTGAATTTAGAATTTTATTATTTTCTGGTGCATGAGAAGACAAAATAAATATTGCAATAAGTATTGTGAAATTTGTAAATATTTTGATGAAACGTCAATCTTATTTGTGAAAGTTTGGTGTCTAATCATGTTTAGTTTATAGGTATGTGCTCATTTTGCGCGACCTTGAGACTTTCAAATTGATAATGTACAACCTCAGATGTTAATTGGATATATTCAAGTAAGTTTAATTTCCGCCAGTATGAAGTCATCTTAGCATAATTAAATTGATAGTCATCTAGACCAGAGTTTCTCAAAGTGGGATCCCATATCAGTTACAGTTAAAATTATTTAAGAGATACGATTTGAAGTTTATGTCTAGGGTTGGAGTGTCTCAAATCAATTGTCAGAATAATCGATTCAGGTAACAAAAGATTAATCGCAACGTTGCCCGAATGTAACTTTTGTAACATTGTAATTTGTAAATAAATAAAACTATTCGTCATACGACTACCCCACCGCGCTATATAATTATCCGACAGGATTTTCATACCATAAAAAACCTTACTTTTTCCTCGTTATGTAACTTTTTAAACTATCTTAAGTATTTACATTTACATTAGACTATCTGGCCCTGGCAACACTGATTAATCATTTAATATATCTAGTATTGATATTAGGATTAGTACCTCTATGTGTGCTTCGTTTACATACTCGCGGCAGAGCGAGGGAAGTGGCGAGAGAAGTGGGCAGAGACGTGGTGTGAATGGTATATTCGTCATGCCGCGAGTACTGCCGCGTATGTTGCGCAAATACTAGCGCGATGAACTATACGAGACCGCTAGATGGCGCTAAGCTAAATAAAACACGACTTTCGTTATTGCTCCTCGAATATTTACTTTTAAAAATATTTATATCGATCTACGGAAAGTGTATAGTAGTTGAAAGTGATAGTTTTTATTAATAATCTATTTAATTAATTCGCTATGCTGTAAAAGCATAATGCGTACAGCGTTGTCCTCCATACGTTTACGTCAGCCTCCGTTGCAGGGCGAATACTGTAATGCGGACCAACGCGATGGTGGGAGTGTGTGAATGCTAGGGCATTAATCGCGCGAATATTTCTGGCAACACGATGAGCAATGCGAGCGGCAGTATGTAAACGCGGGGTTAGGCTTAATGAAAACATGGGTATCATTATTATACCTCTTTATTTCTTGAAAAATCTAGTAAGATACTATATTTTTAAATTCATATACCTACTTACAATAAAAAACATATATTTAAAAATATAAATACAATGCCCTACCGGTACCTATAGGGTACAGGGACCACGCCTCACAAATCACAATACGTGCCGTGTCGAAGAATACCGCCTTCTGCATCAAGGTTCTCAATACGGATGTTTAAATATATATTTTTTTATGTTTGTACGGTCATAGCTCCGTCTTGCGTGGACGGATTTGCAAAATTCTTTTTTGTTCGGCAGTACAGTATTCCGAAATGGTCCCATCTAAATTTCGTAAAGATCTGATGATGGGTTTCCGAGATTTGACCAAGGAACTCTTAAAAAAATACCAGGAAATCAGCCGCGATTGAACATCACGCCATTGTTATGATTTGATTCATTATTATTTTTTAGTGTACTTAATTTGAAATATCCTATTGATAATGGTATGCATGTAAGGTAACTGTACCAATGCTCGACACTGTACCAATGCTAGACACTTTCGAACAAAACCCAGTATTTTGAGAAAATTATCCATTTGTTTTATAAGACTATTGACTTAAAAGATGCCTAATGGTATCTATAAGATATGTTCAAATATTCGCAACACCATCCGAAGTAAATTTAGAAAGACTGTTGACAGCAAATAATGTGACTCCGTGAACACGGTCGTGTTATTTCTTAAGATTTTTGCCAAGGGTACTGATTTTTATAGGTGTGATTTTTTTGTTTATAAGTTATGATTATTACTAATTTTCAGTGCCGGATTAGCCACGTAGCAAGAGTAGCAAATGCTAGGGGCCCCGCATATTAGAGGGCCCCGCGCAGTAAGGCCTGTCTTGCCATAAAAAAATTAGATAAGTGAAGGCATGTAACTACGAAACTTTTTACAAGACTGCCGAGGAGCGGGTCGCAGGCCACCACCAAAACAACCCCCGTCGCACCGCGCGCGGGCCCTTTACTTATGGTACGCTGGCGATGGCCACATCTGTTAATACAATGGACCTATCCCTCGGCCTCAAACAATAGAATCTTACCTAGTGACAAACTATTACACAAAAATACTCTTAAACACTACGTGACTTCCTTAAAACTATCACTACACTCGTTGTGCTCCTTGACATCGAGTCTCTGGATAAGTTTCGAGTAAGCACTGTTTATTCCTGACGGACGTAGTGCTCGCTGCAAGTAAGTCATTCAACATCATTTTTAAAATACCTACAATAGACGAGTATTATATGTACACAAAGGCAGAAAATATATAAACGAGAATAATTTCACTTAAGGTATCATATTTTATATATGAGATTATATTGTTTGTTTTGCATAATTGTCATTAGCGTAACTAGGGATTTTTCCTATTGTGGGCCACGGCTACAGTCATAAATCGGCTGACCACAGTAAGGTGATCACTGAGTAACTCAAATGCATTTAAAGAATCTGGTTCAAAAATTTCGATTTTAAAGCGGTTATCTGACACTAGGTGGTCAGCCCGCGCTGATGCTACCAAGGCACTTTTATGCGGTTTTATCACTATTAAGCGAGTTTAGGAAGATATTTTCAATATCATGGATAAAAAAAAGCAGAGTGTCATAATAAAGCTTACGGACTTGTTTTAACGATGAATAAGTTAGAAACGGGAATAATGACAATAACGTGGAACAGAATCCTAGAACGCTTGCAAGCGACTAGTGCTTCGCTGCAGTCGTCTGATCAAGACCTTAATACGGGATACGCCCTTTATGAATCATTATTTAGCTACGTCCAAGCAATGCGATTCACATTTTCAGATATTGAGGCAAGAGCCAAAGATCTTACCGGCTGTGAAGAATACCAGCAACAGACATCAAAACGAATCAAGCGAAATACAAAGTACGACCATTTCAGCAGCTCTACTACACTCGACGACTTTGTCGAAAATCAAACACCGGACAACGTTTTGAAGTTTATGTGTTTATTGTCATTATTGATAACGTACTAGCTGCTTTATCTAAACGTATGAAAGCATATCATAAAATTACTAGTATTTTTGGAATATTTCGACAGCTAAAATTCCTCACATCAAAAGAGACTTTGGAAAAATCTTCAATAATGGTCAGTGCTTACAAAGATGATTTGGAGAACAGCCTAGGCAACGAATTAATGCAATTCGCGGAGCTGCTGAAAATAGATGTGGCTACTATTATTGACAGCAACAAACAAGAGACTCTAGAACTACAATTTTATAAACTTTAGGATTATATATAAATTCTGATAATTCTTTAGAATCGTGTTTCCCAAACACAGAAATTGCTTTGAGAATTTATTTGTCTCTCATGATGACTAACTGCAATGGCGAAAGATCTTTTTCAACATTAAAACGCATAAAGAACGAGTTAAGGAATACAATGGGCCAAGAACGACTTAATCATCTTACTTTGATGAATATAGAGCATGATTTGCTTATAGAAGTAGACATTGAAAATGTTATCTCTACATTTGCTCGTAATAAATCCAGAAAAGTTTATTTATAACAAATACATAAGCTTTTTGTTATTATTTTATTTTATTTTTTTCGTCACCACGCTGCATAATAGAAGAAGACTATATAAAAGTACGATTGCATTATATAGCTATGTTAGGAACTAAAACTTAAACTAAATTTGAATTTCATTCTGCGTATGATCGTATGTACTTAATAAATATTTAAAATAATGTACGTCTGAACTATTTTATTACCTTTGCCTTCAACTTTACCATCAGGCGAGTCGAAGTCAAATTGTCCTATAGTCGCGTCGGTAGCTTAGTGGTTAAGGAGTCGGCCTTACAATCAAGAGATCCCGGGTTCGGATCCTGGCCATTACACTACCGACGTGAACCCTCCCTAACACAAGCTATTTAGCTTAGCTGGAGGGGTTTGAGGGAATATTAGTAATTTCGGTAGTTAATATTCTTTAAAATAAAAAAAAATATAAAAAAACCTAAAGCATACCAAGGGCCCCTTGGCCGAATTTGCTACAGGCCCCGCGCTGACTTAATCCGGCACTGCTAATTTTAGTATAAACGTTATAAATATTGAAGTTATTGACATACTTGGACCATTGGGACAATGATGTCTAGCATTGGTGTTTTCGACCAAGTGCATAATAATTTAATTTAAAGTAAAAGTATGATAGATTTTAAAGATTTTATGGGCAAAAGTTAATGTCTAATTGTTGCTGTAACAGTTAAAAAAGAATGTAACGACCATGCTGTAATTAATTTGTTAAATTTTTTAGATTGAAATTTTATTTTTCCTTAAAGTGTCGAGCATTGGTACAGTTACCTTACTCCTTATGATTTTAATTATATAGATGACTTTTCTTTTTTTGACATTTACTCATACTGACATTTTTATTTTTATTTTTTTAACTCAATATATTATTGGTATGACATAAATTAGCACATATATGTACTTAATTGTTTAATTATTATATTGTAGTTTTTATAACCAATTTATTGTATGCCTTGAGGCGGAGAATGGAGAAACAACATTTTATCACAGCACCACTATGTACCCGTTTTCACAATAAAATGATTTGACTTTGACTTTGACTTTGACTGAATCCTTTGAGGGGGTTCGCAGAATTGTTCAGAATATTCAGCTATAATAATACATATAAGCTATTGAAGTTTGTAACAATAAAACTTAAATAATTTAAATTGTACAAATCTATTAAGATAGAAAAGCGAATCCACTTTTTTATTGGCAACTGGCAATTTAAAATGAGGATTTTAAATGGTTCGTGCGAAAAATGTTAGAAACGGAAAATACAGAATATTATGGTTACATTTTTTTGTCCGATAGTGCACACGCGCGAACATTTCCCTCCACGCCGGTTTAGGTTCAAGACATGTGTCCAGCCAGTACTATACTATACCATAAACGCAACGAATAGAGGAGAACATAATGGAGGTTCCATACGATCAAAATGTAATAACAAAAAATAATAGTTATATAGGTATGTACTTGTAGTTATTCGGTTCCACATAATAGGGAGTGAGCCTATTGCTATATTCCTGGCACTATTGTTGACTCGAGCTATGCATCTGAGGCTGAGTCATGGCTGTATATATCTGTCTGGTGTTAAACAGCCTGGTACGACACCGCATAGGAAGAGATGGGGTGACCCAAGTTCTACTCTGCTGGGAACCACGCGGCTCCTACCGGGAACCACGCGGCTCAGTAAAAATTAAAGTCAAAGTCAAAGTCAAAGTTCTTTATTTGTATGGAGAAAGAAAATTGAAACATAAAAATTTGCCTTGCCTTGCCTTGGCCTCAGATGCAATAAGGAAAATACATCTCCATGCGCATGATGATGATGAGAGGCTAAATAATCTAAGAAGTGCATTTTCACAATCAATCTAATATAATCTAGTATTGTTGTCTCTAGTATTCGATACGGCAAAAGTAAAATCTAAACAATATTTTGATTTGTATTACTTAGAACCAACATGAGAGGGTAAAAAGAAATACAAAATATTACAAAAGTTACATTCTGGCAACGCCGACCATAAACGTAACGAGTTGACATAAACTCCATACGATTAAAATGTAACAACCATATAGAACACAGCCGCAACACTCAAATGAAAAAATAAGAACGATATGACGTAGCTGTCACACGAGATTTCGAAAAATGAAGAATCACGTCTTATTTTAAATTATTTGTAGCAATTCTTAAAATATTTGTAGTAATTTGAAGTGAAATATGTCACACCATATTTTTTATACTTACTAGTATAAGTTATTACGTATTTAGAAATGGTTTAACTTAATTTATAACAGTTTCATGTATCCTTTCAATAGTGCCTAGTTACCTTCCATGAATCCAGAGATCTGTCAAATCGTATCTCTTAAATAATTTCAAGTGTAGGGTACGCCAGTAGACCGGAGGAAGGCAAAATTTACGTAAATGGAAGGTTTGGATAGCTGTAGAAGAATAATTTTCGGAGTCTTTATGTGAAGCCGTGATTACTTTGGGAATTGAAAGATTGAAATTGAGCTTTAAGAATCGATTTGCCATAAAAAGCAAGTTTTTTTTTAAAGATGGACATCTAAGTATTAATTTGTAATAAATATTGCGCGTATTGTAATTTCTTTCTTCCTTATTTTGAAAATCTAATACAAGGACCTATTAATTTGAGAAACCCTGGTCTAAACATTGCTATTAAAACGTATTCCGTATTCATGCAATCCTTAATTATATTTGCTTAATTGCGACAGACCAGACAGATTTTAGTAATTATTCAATTAAGTGTAAACGGCATAATTGATATATTATCGCAATGGTGGTACAGTCGTTCTATATTTATTATTATAGTGTATGTTAGTATCTAACTATCGCTGTATAGAAGGTTGTAAATTCGATCCTGTCATTTGTATTGAATCTGAGTGTATTTTATGTCCTGTAGCTGTAGTACGTTATAGGTGTTCTTTATAAAGAAAAGCCTTTTACGATTTTATATTAATTAATAGCGTTTTATATTAATTAATCCTACTAATATAATAAATATGAAAGTTTGTGAGAATGGATGTGTGGATGTGTGGATGTTTGTTACTATTTCACGCATAAACGGCTGGACCGATTTGGTTGAAATTTGGTATGTATATAGGTTATACCCTGGATTAACATATAGGCTACTTATGAACGGGATCAGAATTCCACGCGGGCGGAGCCGCGGGCAACAGCTAGTAGTTTATATTCACTATATTGCGAGTATCTTTGATCCAATCCCAGAATTCAAGGGACCCCAGACGCTTTCGCTATAGAGGTTTTTCATTTACACAGGTAAGTACATAACGGGGTTTTTTTCTCTCCTATAGAGGTTAAGAATACGGCACAACTATGTGCATACGTAATGCATGATGAACTTGTTTTCTATTATGTAATTGTAAAGTAGCAGCTATGTCTGAAGGTACATAGCTGATATTTAAAAAGAAATCGGTCAGAATTTATTAAAAAAGAAAATGTTGAACATAATAAAGTAGCTTATCATAGCTATGAGTGTCGAAGTTGAGGGCAGAAATATATAATTAAGGCGCGTCTTTATATTATTTTTTGCGTTTAACTTTAATCACTTTAATATTGGCTAATGACTTAATGGCCTGCCGGTGTTTTTCATCAATAAGTGCCCTCGGCGACATTTATACGTGCGACAACACAATGATTTATTTGTCAGTTATGTTATGAGTCTCTTCAAAGAACGCATTCATTCGTTCATTCATCTTGTCCTTTGTGACAAAAATACCATTCCAAATAAAGGCGGTTCTGAATTCCTGAATATTTTTTTGCTGCGGTAACTAGGTAATTCTACGGAATCAAACTTGTATTGGCGAAGGGTTAGGCTCACAGAGCAAATATAATATTATAGAATATGGAATGTATCCACACAGCAGCGTGACGGGCTATAAGTCTGTCAAGTATAGGTAAGGTCCACAGTGCACTCGGCAATTCGTACGTAGTGCCTAATTTTTATCGATTGCGCTAATCGACTTTAAAAATGTAGGTATTCCAGGCAAACTCTCCCGTAGGAACTAAGATAAACCAAATTATGAGTTGGAGCATATCGGGCTCCAAACTGTGGATATGACCGAGATTGGAGTTTGTATGCATGAATCTGTATATTTAGTATATTTTATTGGTTCATGTTTGTATGATGATGTTGAGATTTGGTGTTGCAGGAGGGGCTTGGGGGAATATTACCTAATAATTTGGTTTAATAATATTAAAATATCAAAAATTGTAGTGAGAAGTCGATATGTAGTGAGAAGTGGTACTTCCACCACTTTGGTAGTGGGTCAAGCACTCATAATATTTAAGCAAAGTAGGTAAGTTGGTTTTGCTTGGTGCCACAAAGCCTGTGTAACATCATACCACAAATTACAAGTTACAACCTACAGGAGAGGTGCAGAATACGAATTTACTAGTAGTCAAAATAGCGGTATATGTATAAGCAATACTTATAAACAATTAACATTTAACATTTTCTTAATTGCTGCTCTACCCATTAAAAGAATTAATAGTTATTATATGTCTTTGACAGAAATGACAATTGCAATGACATTAACAAAAAGTGAAAACTAACGTCGCGAAGCACTAATTGATGCTCTTAACAAAATAAAAATATCTTAATTGTTAAATATCTACATCGAATCAATACTTTTCTTTATCTTAATGACGTTTAAAAGAACTAAACGTCAATAATTCAATTTACCACGTCGAATGGGAGTCACGACTCTCTGACTTTCATCTCGCCGCATAATTCGCGATTGTCAGTTGTCGGTCGTCAATCGCTGGCCGCTATCGTCAGTCACTCGTCAGACTATCGTCAGTCGGGGCTGTAATCAGTAAGTTGGGTAATTGCTGAGTTCGCACGTCGTATGTCAAGCGAATAGCTGCGGGCAATAGCTGGTCGATTAAACTACTGATTGCTGCTACTATTACGTGTCGTAGTTGCTATTGCTTTGAACCGGGGTTCATGGCTATGACTCTTATAAACTCTTTGCTCGTGGCTAAGTGGTAACTGAGTAGTTTAAGTTACCTACGAGCTAGGTTAGTCTTAGGATGGATGCCCATTCTTACTAAATAGAGTCCACTCCTGGAGAGCATGTTCAGCAAACGGCCACGGTTGCCATTCGAATTTGTGTGGCATCCGTTATGAGTAGTTGCAGCTCTAAAAAGTCGGATAGCCCTGGTCAACTACAGAACTTCGACATCGCCCTGATATTGCACACGTTCATAGGCCACGGTAACCACTCTCCATCAGATAGCTTGCTTAGCTGCCACCTAAGTGGCATGAATAAAAAAAAAGTGCCAGTTGTGGAGGTTAGATGAGATTTGAGAAAAGGATGATGAGTCGCTATTGTTTTCCAAGGGACAAGAATTACGACGTGTTAACACGGCTACAATACAACTGAAACCATAAAAAATAATATCTTATCGAAAAAATCAATATCCAGCCCCCGAGGCAGATTCTGTCATGGCACTGCTGCCTAAAATAGGTAGATCAGTATTGGTCAGACTATTCTTCCTTGAAAGGTATTGTCATTTGATGAATTTTCCTGATTTAAATTAATACGATTGCTTCAAAATCGCGTTAATTAAATAATACTTATTTTAGATAACTCTCTTGAAAATAAGTAAGTACTATGTTATTTGAATTGTGTTTAGTTTATATTATTGTAACAGTTTTCGCTATGATAACTGTGTTTATCTCAGTGAAAACGTACCATACCGGTACATTAACAGCCAAATTAATATTCGTGATATTATTATTAACCAATTCAACATTTACGTTTAAAATATTAATAGCCTGTAATTAAAATGTTATTCCTGTTTAATCTCAAGTAAATAATCAAAAAACCACTTAATAGATTATTGAAAAAAATTGTGTTTACGATAGACTCACTAGTATACTTCGAGACACATTATCTTGGACCTAAGTCGCAAGACACACGAGGTACTGGCGCGCACGGATTGTATTGTATTGTAATAAATCTATGCTTGGTGAATGTGTGAGCTCGTCCACCACCCCGTAGCACCCCGTGCTATCCTTAAAACTCTTAAAAGACACACAAGAAACTTGTACTGCGTGTAAAGAGCACATTTTAGGTCTAAGATAGATGTACCAAGGTATATCTACGTCAGCTCTATTAAAATACCTAAGTATTTTTTGTCACTTCGGCTACCAGCAACCTCAAGATCGTGACCAGCTTTGCGTCAACCATCCATCACAGTCAATCGTTACACAAACTAAATGAATATCAATTATTCGAAACTAGCTGTTGTCCACGACTCCGCCCGCGTGGAAGTCGGTTATCGCAAACAAACATAATTTATACTATTTCCTTTCCTAAGCTCTAATCTATCTCTGTATCAAATTTCATCAGGTTGTCACCTAGAATGACGAAATTTCATCTCCTATTTGAAGCCCTTTAACCTCTTTTTTTTCGCGATAAAAGGTAGCCAATGTCCTTTCTTAATCTTTAGTCCATTTCTGTACCAAATTTCATCAAGATCAGTTCAGTGGTTTAGGCGTGAACGCGTTGTGTTTATACGCTGTTGACAGACAGATTAACAGATAAACAGACAGGCGAATGTACCTCCGCATTTATAATATTAATATGGAGAATAGATTTAAACATTATAAATAATGATTTGCAGTTGGTATTTTTTAAAGCAATTGATGTCCATTAAAGTCTGTAATTGATACTTAATCTACGCTGTCGTGGCCTCAAATGGTCAGCCCTCAGATAATGTTCTTGTGTCGCCAGCTTTAATAGTTGCCATGCAAATTGGTTTATATAAATGGCCCATAATTTGATTTTGTTTTTATTTATCCGCACACCATCAGGTAGTAATTCGAATTATGAAAGACATACGTTCGTTATTAATCGTCTGTCGGATGAGTGATTTGATAGTTAATTACAGCTTATAAGAAGTACTTCGAGTATAGAGACATAACTGGTTTTTGGTGGCAAGTCCTTAGCAACGTAATGCTATTAAAATGAGTGAATAAATATGTCGTCTTTATTATAATGCTGATGTTTCTTGTTAAGCCTGTAATGGAGGGATATGAGTTGGATATAATTAGCGATAATATATTTAACATTTTCGCTCCCATGAAAGCTAAGATATCTAATAAGAAAGAATGAGTAGAAGAGGAACCCGGACTTGGGGTCCCAAGTGCAAGCTGAGGATGCAATCGGAATGGCCCCATGAAAAACCTTTTAAGGCGGCGTATACCTATCACCAAATCGGTTCATTTTTACCCAGATTAACAGTCTTGTTTACTTAGGTTATGTAGTACCACTACAGCACTGGTTCCCTTGCTGTATTGACTTTCTTATCAACTTTTATCGAAACTGTTTTATCGTTCTCTCTATTTACAACATCTTTGGAATGAAACGCTGACGGCACAGAATATTTATGTTCTTACAGCGTCGGCACTTCGGCAGTACGAGTGTAAGCCCCTGGTGTTGAGCACGCCATAGGCCATAGTAACCACATTCAATCAGGTGGGCCGTGTGCTTGTCTGCCGCCTAAGTGATATAAAAAAAGGAATCGAATACAGTTTTGTGTTTATTGGTATATTTTGGTAGGTTTGTATAAAAACCGTGATTAACGCTGGGGTGACGATGACATTATTGATTTATGTATTCTGATTGCGTGGTATCCAAATGTCATGTCTAGTTAATCCTCACATACAAGACTCCCGAAAATGTGGACTAATAATTCTGACTAACACAAAGAGATTTTGCAAAATCATATTGGGAAATTATCTGGTAGGTAATTAATAAACATTAGTCATGCAAAGATCCATTCATCAATCAACAACCATCAGTCCTCAATATAACCTCAACTAAAAAAACCGCAATAAAGTAAAAACTAGTTAATAAATCAAAGAATTACCATCAGCTTTCTTAGTCCCAGGTCTGAATGTGGAGCCTCGGGGCCGGCAATTACGCGTCGCGAACTGCCGCACCGCCATTATACAATTTAGGATAATTAACTACCGGATTTGTTGTGCTACCCACCTCGTAATTGGCTTCCATAACATGCTACTACCACTATTATTAGGCCCAAGTTCATTTTGTAGCTAATATAAGGGAGATGTTTGTGATTGCCGCAGGATTTGTTTAGTTTCCGATCGTTACTGTGAGCTTTCGATCACCGTCGACGACGCTTGACGATCGTTGACGATGCCGATAGCTACTGATGGTTAATTTAAGCGGTAATGTTGTGTGTAATCGTTTGTGAAATTTTGATTAGTGTGTTTAATTGGATAAGTGAGGGGAAATTGGTAATTATATGCTGTCGGTGTTGAGTGTTTGTTATTTGGTGGAGGGTTCCCTATTCGTTAGCATAATATTTTGTGTCGTAATACCTACTCATAATTTATGGACGCATATTTTTACAAACTGCAATAACTTGGGGGCTCTCAAACTAAGCGCGTCTTCCTTCAAATACCTATACCTACAATTACAAGCTTTCCATATAATTTGTCACCCTAAATTGACCCTCTTAGGGGAAAATTGTTAAAAAATTAAGTTTATTCATATATCTTTCAGGTACTCATGAGTTACGGTTATATAACAAAAGTATTAGTAGGTACCTAACATCTAGAACACCGAGGTTGCAGAATTCGAATAAACATATTCAGATAAAGGCATAATACTACATAATTTTACATACAAACACCTTAAGAATATTAATAACCGAAATTACTGATACTCTCCCTACTTATAAGTTCAAATCTGTAGTGTAGGTAGGTATTGTCTAGGATTCGAACGCAGGACCTCTTAATCGCATCTACCCACTAAGCCGCCAACGCTTTAACATGCACACAAATATTTACACTTAGCAGGAGTAGACACACAACCTCTGAATTTAACAGTAGGACTCTACCGCTACGCCACACAAGTCACGTATATTACAAAATAACTAGCAACAGCAACAGGTGCAAAATTTAGCAGCACGCGACATTTTTGACCTTCACTATGCCGTTACAGCATCCGACAACTCCAGAAGCACGCAGCACATACGCGTAATTCATTGTGGCTTCGCAATGGTCCCCTTAATCTGTATCGGAGTTTGACAAGGAATGGGTACGCTGTGCTGCATGCGTTGGCAGTTTTCGTATGCGGCAACGCATGGTAGGAGACGTGGTGGCCCAAATTCTACTCTGCCGGGAACCACGCGGCGGTATAATTTAATGATTAGCACCCCGTGCTATCCACAAGAAACTCAAAAAATGCACTGCGCAAATAGAACATTTTGCGTGACGTCACTGGAGTCAAGATATTATTATGCCGGGAACTATAAGTAAGCCTAGTAGTATTGAATCGCCTTTTTCTGTGTTTCTGTCCTTTTTTATTTTTCACCCAAAACAGTAATTTACTAAAACAAGGACATTCTACACAACGCTATCTAGAGCCAAAGCTAGCATAAATATTAACGATTTTTTCTTATGGGTTCTAGAATGCGGATAAACATACTTAGATACATTTCTCGGTAGTCGGTAACCACTTTCCATCAGGTGGGCTGTGTGCTTGTCTGCCACCTTAGTGGTATAAAAAAACAACTCTTGCAGAGAATTATTATTTTTGTTTTAGTCCAACTTCCAACAGAATTAAAAAAAAAGCTGATATGTTTAGCTGATATTATGAAAAGCTAATTGAAATAATTTTTGAAAAAGGAAGTCAAATCTTCTACGACAGTGGCATAGAACAGATAATATATGAGAGTGGTTTGTGATAACTAGGGATTACTCCCGCTATCATCGATGAACCGATTCGGAAAGGCACCCTCACCATACATTTGAATGTTTTATTTGATAGCACTGTGTTGAGGCTGTACACATTATACCTAAATGGCGATTCGATACATCAGCATCAACTCGATACAGCGGAGTTTCACGCTGTTTCCCTGCGTAGAAACGGACTCCCCAAAATGTGTAGCGATTGTAGTCTTATATATTACAAACAACGGAGACTTTGATATCGCGAGTTAAGATTTCTGCTGTTTTGATAGTATAATGTGTGATATATGCATGCGGATATTTCTCTGTAATAGTTTATACGACTCGATAGATATTTTAAGTAAAACTTAATCGGTTATATTAAGGAGCTTTAAAGATATCACATCCTAAAAGAATATTACTTGCGCCCTTTCTACAGTAACGCCACCTAGATACGGGAATGCAGAGATAGTTGTGAATCGGTAGATAGTGAAGTACCGATGTTAGCTTTTTGACGAGAGTTTTTAGTCTAAACTACTTAATGTGCACGGTGGCCAACGTGGAGGTATACAATTTTTTTGTCGCCATTTTGTTTGAGCGGCAAATTTGACAGTTGTGCGGTAATAATAATTTTCTGTAGATACGGCCAATTCGATTTCAATGGAGTGTTTTTCGCTTGAGCAACAATCAACATGTTTTCATAATCAAAATATTCTATTCAAACAATTGGTGAAGGGTGAAAGGGAAGCTACTTAATGATTTCCATTCTATGTAAAATATTTTTTATAGAATAAGTTGTATACTTCTTAACTGGCCACCCTGTAGAAGTACAGAAGGCTAATTCTTCTAATAAAAAGATGTTCAAAATTGAATCTCGATCTACTCTCAATTTCCAAAATGATCATGATTTCAATGAAAAGAGAGCCAATTCTCGTGATAAAAATTTAATCCCTAATTTTGCCTCGATCTAATGTTAATAAAAACGATCACGATATTAAAATTCTTTCTTGAAAATTGTATGACGACAAAACCGTTTTAAATATTTAATTTTCACTGATCGAGAGTTAATTTTTGCCTTCTGGGTACATTATTTATTACGATTCTATTGAAGTCAAGTGGGGATCAAACTCGCGACCTCCGACGCGCGGTCGAACGCTCTACCGCTATGCTAAAGAGGTCTTATTGCAAAGGAAGATGGAATTCGGTGCTACCAGATGTAGTTCAAGTTTCAACCCTTTAAGTAAACCTTTATTACACGGTGCTGCCCGCATTCGGTGCAGCATTATTTAAATGTCAAGTAAATTGCTTTAACAGCCCGAGAGCAGTAATAAGGTGTGTGTACAACCTATAATTTGCTCTCGCATTCAATCACTCGGGCACTACAGAGCGCGTCCATCAAAGACTAAAGTGCAGAAGTGATTATATTTTCCTCATAAGCATACTAGCTGTTGCCTTTAGCACGTGGAATTCTAATCCCGATCTCGCAACCTATTCCAAGGGGAGGCATTTTTCGATGCCTAAGCCTAGCGTTCAGTCACTCCCTATCTCTTTTTTTTTGTTTATACAGTATAGCATAGTTTTGTATATAGATATTTTGTAAGTAATTGTTTTTTTTTTCATATTTTTAAAATAAGCTAGTTTAGTTGTAAATAATATTGTAATGTAAATAAAACTTTTGAAACTATTCCAGGAATAAAAAGAATTGAAAATAAACTTAGATATCGCGAGTTAAGGTTTTCACGTTTTGATTATGTATGCGGATATTTCTTTGTAATAGTTTAGAAGACGTGATACTTGTTGGAACTTTTAAGTAAAACGTAATCGTTTAAAAACTCAATTTTAACGATATTACGTCCTAAAAAGGTATTGTTGGCACTCTTTCTACAGTAATGCCACCTAGATACGGGAATGTAGAGATAGTTGTGTAGCGGTAGACAGTGAAGAACCGAAGTTAGCCGTTTGTTGAGAGTTTTTAATCTAGGAGCCGTAGAAGCATCGATACCTACGTAATTATTTATTATGATTTTGTATAATAACTTCGAATTTCAAGTCAATAATTATCCCTTTTTCGTCCCAGCATCAATCCCAGTCGCATGCAAAGCCCGGGCTGGGAGCCCGAGGTCCACTCACCTATTCTTCCTTTTATTGGTTTATTTCAGTTTGACCTCCCAACCCTGGGAGAAAAGCCTGAACCAGAGCTTCGTCCTTTAAACAGCAGATGTAAGGCTTACAGTTAGCAGTCATCAGTTTAGGTAATTCTGCATGTAGTTATACTTATGTAACGAGGACGTCACGAATTGAACGCGCAGGTTTAGTGAGTATAGAGACTGAAAATGCAAATGACAATGAGAAATTATGGTTCATTTCGGAAGTGCCGATTCCGTCACCATGACATGTCGGTATATAAGTATGTACCCGCGACTTAAGTGGGTGACAGACGTGCGAGTAAGTACGCGGACTTATGGCTCGGCGACCTTACTCGCACGTCTGTCATCATAAGTTCGCGTACTTTAAAACCGCCGAATAAGTTCGTTGGCGATCTACTTAGCAAGTTTGAAATTTTGCTCGTAACTAGAGGTTTGCACCGGTGCGGAATTTTATAAACCGGTGAAAAACACCGGTGTTTTAGCAAGCTCTTAGAAAAATATGACATGATAGATTTCCTAGATAGCACAAAGCCTCTTCTTTCGACGACATTGCAATACAGTGTGAGCAAGCTTGCCGTCTGTCATCGACGGCGAGTCGAGTAAGTTCGCGAACTTAAAAACCGCGTGCTTATGTCCATCACCCACTTTATGATTTAGCAGTCGAACGCTCTTCCGCTACGCCACAGAGGTTTTCAAATTGAATTAAACACGTTTCTATGTATTGGTGCAATGCTGTCAATTCTACCAGGTTTTGTTAAGTCCATGTTTACACCCAACACAAGGTCGGAGCTCACTCGAATAGATTTCCGAACAATGATTTATTATGACTATAAAAAGGTCTCTAAAGCCTGACGAATGCTTTGCACTTTTGGTTAAGGGTTTTGACGAATCTGCTTGTTCATGCGAAACAGTTTTTAATTGAAGGCGTGGAAGAGAAAATGTTTCAGTAGTGTTGAAGACCTTGTTCGTAAAAATCGGTAAATTTAATATGTAGAGCTCGAGCGAAAAGTGGGCATTGGATCAGCAGCAATGCAGACCAAATGACACTCCACTTGCACATAGATAAGAAATGACAGGTAAGAAATCATAACAGTCAATTATTTTTTTAACCCTGACCAAATAAAAGGAGAGCGAAAATACATGAATTGTCAAGGAAGGAAAGAGATGTTAAATCTGCTGCTCCCACACAAACAAATTGGTAGCTGTCCGTCACGATGGACAATGCCAATTGTCTTTTTTTTTCTTTTTACTTTTTGACTATCCTTGTTGCACATGCAGTAATGGTATCTATCTATCGTACGGAAGTGCTACAAATCCTAACTCACGATATTGAAAGTTTTCGTTGCCGGTAGGATATTATTTAACTTTTTGTCGATGAATGTCGGGAGTCCGTTTCTACGCAGTAGAGCAGTAGACTCGGGGGTGGGTGCTGCCCTAAAACCCACCCCAATTCGTTGACACGTAGGTACGCGTACGTACTCAATCGGCTAGCGTACGAAGTTCAATGAAGAATAAGCGATTAGAGTGCCTCCTTTATCGCGCCATTGCCGTCACAGACGCGCACAGTGATGTCTGATGTCCTACGAAAAGTAGTATTGGACATGTAGTGGTCCTGGGGAGACCACTCAACACCACTGTCGTAGAAAATTTGACTCTCTTTTTGGAATCCATTTCAAAACTATTTTATTAGGTATTCTAATATTGTGATAAAGTTATTACCTACATAACTTTATCACAGTATTAGAATACCTAATAAAATCGTTGCTATTGTTAACTACTAATGAGCTACTAAATAACACGTTTATAAATAGTACATTAATATTTGTGAAGTTTAATGAGTAAACTCTGTTTAAAATATAGAAGTATGTAATGCAATACTAATCATAGTCAACAACGTTACTATTGTCTGTTTTACTACGCAACAGGTAGAGTCACTTACAAGAGGATTCGACATTGGTAGCTCACGGCCTCTTACCGCTATTAAGTTATTACTTATCAAGCAAAACAATCAATGATATTCTTTTTTCTATACATACATACATACAATCACGCCTTTATCCCCGGAGGGTTAGGCAGAGGTGAATTAACACCCACATTTCACCAATCATTGTATTAGGTCCACGTAATAGGGGGTAAATAGGGCCCTCGATTCTGTTAAAGCTAAACCACTGTCGTACTATAGTCACTGCAAAAATTGGCATTAAATTTTTGACTTTACTTTTATAGATTTAAAGTCCAAAATTAAATGAAAAAAGTTTCATTAGGTATACTATAGACTAAAATTAAATGGATTTTTTTAAAGTGTTCGTGGTATGACAATGGTTTTGCTTCAGCAGAATCGAGGCCCAGCTGTCTCAACGTCAAATTACGTTTATATGCAATTCTAAAAACTATATCTAATGGTAATGAGTGAGAAATAAATAAATGTTACATTGTTTATATTATGAATAGTGGCCCTCAGAATATTGGCCTCATCAGGCGCTTTTCCTGTTATTGTATTTTTTTTTCTTCTTCTTCTTCTTCATCGTGTCATTAGCAGCAAATAAAAATAAATATTAGATGCGTCCAGCCCAGAACTCGGCGACATCGGGTGCACCTTCCGTCGGCGTCGCTTCATTTAGATCGGCAGTTGTGTAGTGTAGGGGCACAACGGGCACAACAGGAGGTGGTCCATCGACTGAAGAGGTGCACCAAAGTCACAACCACATCCCAAATTACAAACAGACCAGTGTGGCAAGAGGCCCCTATAACCCGATTATTGCCGGCTTTCCTGTGCAGAGATTTTAGAGATGATTAAATTTAAAAAAAAAAGACCTAGATATGAACCTTTCTTCCCGGCTTGAAATTTTTTAAAATTTTACTCTTTTCACCACTGAAGCAGACACTACAGTTCTGTTTATCATAAAAGAAAGTCATTGATTGTATGCTTGTTTGATAACTTAATAGCGGTAAGTGGCCGTGAGCTTCCAATGTCGAATGCGCTTGTACTTAAGTGACTTTACCCTGTTGCGTTGTAAAACAGACAATGGTAACTTTGTTGACTCTTTGATGAGTTTTGCATTACATACTACTACATTTTGAACAAAGTTCACTCAATAAACTTCGCAAATATTAATGTAATATTTATAAATGAGTTATTTAGTAGCTCATTAGTCGTTAATAATATAGCATATATTTACATAGTTTTATCATAATATTCTAATAATAAAATCGTATTTAAAAAAAAATCCAAAACGGGAGTCAAATCTTCTACGGCAGTGGTGTTGAACGGTCACCAGGACCACTTCATGTCCAGAACTACTTTTCATAGGACATCACTGTGCGCGTCTGTGACGGCAATGGTGCGATAGAGGCGGGGACACTCTAATCGCTTATTTTTCATTGAACTTCGTACGCTAGCCTTATTGTAAGTGATACGTGTCAACGAGTTGGGGCGGGTTTTAGGGCAGCACCCACCCCAGAGTCTACTGCTCTACTGCGTAGAAACGGACTTCCGACAGTCAATGGCAAAAAGTTCTATATATCCTACGGGCAACGAAATCTTTCAATATCGTGAGTTAGGATTCGTAGTACTTCCGTACGATAGATAGATACCATTACTGCATGTGCAACAAGGATAGTCAAAAAGTAAAAAAAAAAACAATTGGCATTGTCCATCGTGACGGACCGCTACCAGTTGTTTGTGTGGGAGCGGTAGATTTCACATCTCTTTCCTTCCTTGCCAATTCAAGTATTTTCGCTCTCCTTTTGGTCAGGGTTGAAAAAATGATTGACTGTTATGATTTCTTACCTGTCATTTGTCATTGTTATATTACATTTTCAGTCTCTATACCCACTAAACCTGCGTGTTAAATTCGTGACGTCCTCGTTAATTAACTATATATACATGGAGAATTAGCTAAACGGGGCTACCTAACAGGGGTGTAGTGTTGGTATATGATGACTGCTAACTGCGAGTCTTACATCTGCTGATTAACCGACCAAGCTCTGGTTCAGGCTTTTCTCCCAGGGTTGGGAGGTCAAACATCAGTCCCATAAAAACTGAAATAAACCACTAAAAGGAAGAATAGGTGAGTGGACCTCGGGCTCCAAGGTGCGGGCTTTGGATGCGACTGGGATTGATGCTGGGATAAAGAAGGGCTAATCATAAACTTGAAATTCGAAGTTATTATACAAAATCATAATAAATAATTAGGTAGGTATCAGTGCTTCTATGGCTCCTAGATTAAAAACTCTTAACAAATGGGTAACATCGGTTCTTCACTGTCAACCGCTTCACAACTATATTCTCTACATTCCTGTATTTAGGTGGCATGTAGGAAGGGTGCAAATAATACCTTTTTAGGAAGTAATATCGTTAAAATTAGTTTTCAAACGATTACGTTTTACCTAAAAGTTCCAATAAGTATCAAATATTCTAAACTATTGCAAAGATATATCCGCATACATAACACACACTATCAAAACAGTCAAAATCTTAACTTGTGATATCAAATTTGCTGTACCTACCTAGTTGGTAAGACATAAGTCCACTCTTCTACAGTTGATGCGTTCTGAGGAGTCTGTTTCTACGCAGGGAAACAGCTTAAAGCTCAGCTGTATAAAGTTGTAGCCAGACAGCATAACTCTCGAATCACCAGTTATATTGTGTACAGCCTCAACACATTGAGCTATCAAAGAAAGCACCCGAAAAGATCTATACAAGCAAGCCCAAACTGATTTAGCAAGAATAGTCCCTCGTTATCGCAAGTCACTGTCGTAGAAGATTTGACTTCCATTTTCATAAAAAATATGTTTTCCATCATAGTGCGTTCATTTTTCTTTATGCCTCTGAGGTGGCATACGATCTCACGGCCTACTTGATGGATAGTAGTTTCCCTGGCCTATGGACGTGTGCTAGCTAGATAATTCTCTATTGTACACCAATAGAGCTCTTGGTTTATTTCTGCGTTTTGCGTTCACCTTAATCGCAGACCCTTCAGTGAAATCATCGCCCAATGATTTTATAAAAAATATTGTTGATGAATTTTGTATACTTATTTAGAAAACCAAAGGGGCCGTGAGCTTCCATTGTCGAATCTTGTTGTACCTGTTGCGTTGTACAACGTGCAATAGTAACTTCGTTAAACCTTTGATTAGTAATGCATTACATCTACACCTAAAATTTTAAACAAACATTTACTCATTAAACTTTTCATTTAATAATGTACTATTTATTAATGAGCTATTTAAATATTAAGTAGCTCATTAGTCTTTAGTGCACAGTAGTAGCATAATATTAGAATAGTAAAAGTGTGTTTTAAAAATAAATCCCAAAAAGAGAGTCAAATTTTCTACGGCAGTGGTGTTGAGGACTCACATGCCCCCTGCTTTAGGCATCCAACATTTTCCATAGGCACTCTAACCGCTTATTCTACATCGAACTTCGCACGCTAGCTGAATCCATTGAGATATACGTAGTAATAATATCTCATTGGCTGAATCACCAAAGCTATTGTACGTGTCAACGAGTGGTGGCGGGTTTTAAAGCAGCACCCTTCCCAGTATTTACTGCTCTACTGCGTAGAAACGGACTCCCCGACATTCAATGACAAAAAGTTCTATATTATCCTACCGGCAACGAAAACTTTCAATATCGCGAGTTAGGATTTGTAGCAGTTCCGTGCGATAGATAGATACCATTACTGCATGTGTAACAAGGATAGTCAAAATGTAAGAAAAAAAAAACAAATGGGTTTGTCCATCGTTACGGAGACCCACAGATTGTTTGTGTGGGAGTAGTAGATTTTACATCCCTTTTGTTCCTTACCAATTCATGTATCTTCGCTCTCCTTTTGGTCAGGGCTGAATGAAAAAGCCATAGTGACTCAAGTGTTATCGTAGTTGCTTCGAACAGCTTCGAAGCGAAGTGAATCCGTTTCTATTTATTATCAATGGATGACGTGATATTTCAGTAATTATAACAATATTACATACATAATAAAATAAATTATTCACTTCGAGTTTCAAAGACTCACTGAATTTTGATTAAATCCTTAGTAAATAATCTAAATTCTTATGTCTCGTAGGAATAGAGTAATCTAGAAATAATCGACATAATATTGTTAGATTTTTTTTTTTAGACATTCTACACAACGCTATCTAGGCCCAAAGTAAGCATAGCTTAAGTTAGCTTGTGTTATGGGTTCTAGAATGCGGATAAACATACTTAGATACATTTTTTTTTCGTAAATACATACATATTATACATAGAAACAAATATTCATATTCATGCACACAAATATTTGCACTGAGCGGGGATCGAACCCGCGCCCCCTGCGTAGCGACCGCGTTCGCTACCGCTACGCCTACACTCTATAGACGTAGTAAGTGGTATTACAACGCAGCGTAAAAATATCTATTAGCATTGACATTTCATAACATGCACATTTTGACAGTATAGTATAGTATAGAGAACAATATTGACATTAGCTTACTTATACATAAGTAACGCATTTTTTGAACCGTTTTTTTGCGATGCATGTTGTTAACTTGCTGTGTCTATACTATACAGTAGGTATATGATGTAAGTATATATTTTAAGAAGCCATCAGAACTCTATAAACACCTAAGAGTAACTAAAATGCACGTCTTATAGAAATCAAAAGACGAAATAGTAAAAGTCCTTCCAAAAGACAAAAATGCATCGGAGCTCGAATCACGCCTCCAGTTCCATAAAAAAATTAAATAAAATTTGGTGACGTTGTAGAGCGTAATAAACATACGTCACTGTTGACTTGTACTCGACAACGTGACGTCACCGAATTTACAGCATGCGAAAACAAAATCTAAAACCGCGTTCGAAACGCAGTCCACCGCTTCACTGACAAATATCTCTACATGCCTGTATCTAGGTGGCGTTACTGTGAGAAGGGTGTAAATAATCTCTTTTAGGATGTAATATCCTTAAAACTTTGTTCGATAACAGATTACGTTTAACTCAAAATATTTATCTAGTCTTCTAAATTATTACAAAAAAATATCCCCTTACATAACACACACTTCACTATCAAAACAGCGAAAATCTTAACTCGCGATATCAATGTTGCCGTAGTTGGCAAGACATAGGATCACTACAGCTGATGTGTTCTGGGGAGTCCGTTTCTACGCAGGGAAACAGCTTAAAGCTCAGCTGTATACAGTTGTAGCCAGACAACATAACTCTCGAATCACCAGTTATATTGTGTACAGCCTCAACACCTTGAGCTTTTAAACAAAGCACCCGAAAAGATCTACACAAACAAGCCCAAACTGATGTAGCGGGAATAATCCCTCGTTATCGCAAACCACTGTCGTAGAAGATTTGACTTCCATTTTGATAAAAAAATCCGTCGTAGTGCGTTCATTTTTTTTTATGCCACGTAGGTAACATACAAGCTCATGACCCACTGGATGGAAAGTGGTTACCGTGGCCTACGGACATGTGGAAGACGTTAATTGCAAGTAATTACTTTTGATAGATAGATAATTATCACCAATAGATTTACAGTAGGAAAATATAATCTTCATTATTGCTCTTGGTTCCATTCTGCATTTTCTATCGCCTCTTTACAGTGGAAAAATCAGGAATTTCTTTTTTGCATAAGAATTTAGACCATTTTGAATGTGAAAATCCAAATTTCTCAAATGGTTCCATTCTGCCTAAATACAGACAATTCATTTGTTTATTAATTTCTCGTAAGACTGTAAAATAAGTAAATGCATTTTAAATTGAATTTAAGGCGTTTATAGTAATTGTATAAAAGGTATTCATCTATTGATATGTGAGTACTAATGCAGTTTAGTTCGCCGTATAATAATAATAATAAATATTCCACAACATTCTACACAACGCTTTCTAGACCCATGGTAAGCTTAATTAGCTTGTGTTATGGAATCTAGATTGCGGATATACATACTTAGATACTTTTTTTTTTTGTAAATACATCCTACTTGTTGTTTGTATTAAAATGATTGTAGGTTCTAAATTCAAAAAAAGACAAGACAGTTGATAAGATAAAAAGGAAGTCAAATTTTCTCGTCAGTCTTCTGCTAAGTGATGCTTTCACACCTCTTACCAATTCATCTGCAAGCCTTGCTCGATAGACAACAGTCTGTCCATGTATGTGCATAGCTTGGGAGCTACAGATGAGTTGTGACACGAACGTGTACAATATGTTCGTTAATGTGATAACGCATATTGGGAGTCCATGAACAGAAGATCTCCGGATAATCCGAGTCCCCACTGTAGCTTTCGCTGAGGATGGTAATATACGTACGCACAACGTATTCGTTTATATCGCGATTAGGAGTTTTATTGTTTTAATCGAATATTATGCACATTTTGTACTTGTATATTACTTTTATGCAAATAGTGAAATGTTCCGAATGAGATATTGACGGGTAAATTATTTTTTTTTGTTCGTTACTCGAAAAAATGTCAAAAATAAAAATTTTTGGCGTCCAAGCCGCAGTAACGCCATCTTGTTGTATCAGTTTATTTGTTAGTTTCTCTTGTCAAATCCTTTGAATTTAGAGGTATGTATGTATCATGTTTACCTGCAATTTAATGTTAGAATACTCGTAGGAGAGCTTCGATTTTTTTTTTTTTTTCAAATGTTGTAGGTTGGTGCTTACTTAGTATTTTAAGGAGGTGCTTACGTACTTACCTATATCTTTCTTCTATTTAGTCATTATTTATAACATTATATATATTAAAATTTGATAGGTATAAAGATGTTTTACATTTGAATGATACTGTTAAGATAAGCAAACTGACACAGCGTCGATCATATCCTACCTCCTTCAAAAGTTTCAAATCGACATGCAAGAAGACGATTTTTTTAAATTCACTCGCACAGAGTAAATTCAGACTATGAAAATTATGTAAATAAAAAATTAAAGCAACCAAGGGTGTCTCATTGAATAAGCGAAATTAGTTCAGCCGTTCTCCAAATTTGCGCTTAGCAACACATTTAGGAATTAATTTTTATGTAAAAGAAGATAGTAGTAGTATGTAATGCATGTAATGGATCTCTATAACTACTAACGTTATATCGGTTGAACACGGTTGTAAATTTTCATGAAACGAAAAAGGAGTTTGTATTAAAATGATTGTAGGTTCTAATTTTAAAAAAAGAGATAAGGTAAAAAGGAAGTCAAATTTTCTCGTCAGTCTTCTGCTAAGTGATGCTTTCACACCTCTTACCAATTCATCTGCAAGCCTTGCACGATAGACAACAGTCTGTCCATGTGCATAGCTTGGGAGCTACAGATGACTTGTAACACGAACGTGTACAATATGTTCGTTAATGTGATAACACATATTGGGAGTCCATGAACAGAAGATCTCCGGATAATCCGAGTCCCCACTGTAGCTTTCGCTGAGGATGGTAATATACGTACGCACAACGTATTCGTTTATATCGCGATTAGGAGTTTTATTGTTTTAATCGAATATTATGGTCATTTTATACTTGTATATTACTTTTATGCAAATAGTGAAATGTTCCGAATGAGATATTGGCGGGAAAACGATTTTTTTTTGTTCGTTACTAGAAAAAATGACAAAAATAAAAAATTTTGGCGTCCAAGCCGCAGTAACGCCATCTTGTTGTATCAGTTTATTTGTTAGTTTCTCTTGTCAAATCCTTTGAATTTAGAGGTATGTATGTTACCTGCAATTTAATGTTAGCATACTCGTAGGATAGCTCCGATATTTTTTTTTTTTCGAATATTGTAGGTTGGTGCTTACCTACTTAGTATTTTAAGGAGGTACTTACGTACTTACCTTCTTCTATTTAGTCATTATTTATAATATTATATATATTAAAATTTGATAGGTATAAAGATGTTTTACATTTGAATGATACTGTTAAGATAAGCAAACTGACACAGCTTCGATTATATCCTGCCTCCTCAAAAAGTTTCAAATCGACGTGTAAGAAGATGATTTTTTTTATTCACAAAGTAAATTCAGACTATAAAAATTATGGGTCCCGTACGTAGTTTCGAATGACGTTGCAGCGATAGGTCGTTGTGGCGAAAAACCGCCATTTTTCGCCACAATATTTGTCACTGCGGTGTCATTCGCCCTGGTGAAATTCGCTTCAATGACTTTTCGCTCCAGCGTACCACGCTAAAAGTTTTTCGCCACAACGACCTATCGCTGCAACGTCATTCGAAACTACGTACGGGACCCAAAAATTATGTAAATATAAAAATTAAAGCAACCAAGGGTGTCTCAATTCATACTGTCACCGAAGCTTGGCATAAAAATCTAAACATTGACAAAAAAGGTGGTAGGTAGGTACGATATTAAAAGAGAGGCCATGAGTTTTTATTATTTGGCTCTACCAATTGCATTGCAACTGATCATTACTATTGTAAATATATGACGAGACATAAAAATTTAGATTAGTCCATTAGATCCTACTATCCTACTAATATTATTATAAATGTGAAAGTTTGTGAGAATGGATGTGTGGATGTTTGTTACTCTTTCACGCATAAATGGCTGGACCGATTTGGTTGAAATTTGGTATGTATATAGGTTATACCCTGGATTAACATATAGGCTATATATCAGCGATGAACGGGATCAGAATTCCACGCGGGCGGAGCCGCGGGCAAAAGCTAGTACTTATTATACATAGAAACACCCAGACCAATGCAAATATTTATATTCATGCATATAAATATTGGCACTGAGCGGGGATCGAACCCGCGCCTCCTGCGTAGCAGCCGCGTTCACTACCGCTACGCCACATTTCAGTGAAATCATCAGGCGATGATTTAATATTGTTTACTTGTTCAGAAAATTTATTATCATTGATTGTATGTTTGTTTGCCAACTTAGTAGCACAAAGAGGCAGTGAGCTTTCATTGTCGATTCCTTTTGTAAGTGACTCTACGTGTTGTAAAATAGACTACGTTACCTGTGTTGACTTTTTGATTGAATTTATTACCTACATACTACTACATTTTAAACAAACGTTTACTGACTAAACTTCTGTATTTATGAATGAGTTATTTAGTAGCATAGTAGTTTTAGCATAATATTAAAATAATAAAGTCATCAATCTATCAATCAATTCGCCTATTGCCGTCCACTAGTGGACATAGGCCTCTCCCAATATGCGCCACGTGGACTGACGACCTGCAAAAGGTGGCTGGGACAGACTGGATGCGGAAGGCGGAAGATCGGCAAACGTGACGCAATAAAATCATATTTCAAAATAAATCCCAAAAAGGGAGTCAAATTTTCTACGGCAGTGGTGTTGAGAGATCACCATGACCACTGCATGTTATGTTTTTCTTCATTGAACTTCGCACGCTAGCCGAACTGCTGAAGCTATTGTACGTGTCAACGAGTGGGGGCGGATTTTAAGGCAGCACCCACCCCAGAGTCTACCGCTCTACTGCGTAGAAATGGACTCTCGACATTTAACGGCAAAAGTTCAATATAACCTACCGGCAACGAAAACTTTCAATATCGTGAGTTAGGATTTGTAGTACTTCCGTACGATAGATAGATACCATTACTGCATTGCAACAAGGATAGTCAAACAGTAAGTAAAAAAGAAAAACAATTGGCTTTGTCCATCGTGACGTAGAGTCATTGATTGTTTGTGTGGGCGCAGCAGATTTAACATCCCTTTTCTTCCTTGCCAATTCTTGTATCTTCGCTCTCCTTTTGAAAAAAAAAACGGGTAGAAAAAAAAATCCAAAGTGACTCAAGTGTTATTGAAGTTGCTTCGAAACGAAGTGACTCCGTTTCTATTTATCCTAGTAATCTAAATTTTTATGTCTCGTCATATATTTACAATAGTAATGATCAGTTGCAATGCAATTGGTAGAGCCAAATAATAAAAACTCATGGCCTCTCTTTTAATATCGTACCTACCTACCACCTTTTTTGTCATATGTTTAGATTTTTATGCCAAGCTTCGGCGCATAGGTGACAGTATGAATTGAGACACCCTTGGTTGCTTTAATTTTTATATTTACATAATTTTTACCTCTAAATTCAAATATTTTTTACAAAAATGCTAATAATAAATAATAAATAAATAAATATTCTACAACATTCTACACAACGCTATCTAGACCCATGGTAAGCTTAATTAGCTTGTGTTATGGAATCTAGAATGCGGATATACATACTTAAATACTTTTTTTTTTTTTGTAAACACATACATATTATATATAGAAACACCCAGACCAATGCAAATATTTATATTCATGCATATAAATATTGGCACTGAGCGGGGATCGAACCCGCGCCTCCTGCGTAGCAGCCGCGTTCATTACCGCTACGCCACAGAGGCAGTCAATAATATATGTATGAACAGGATTTGACAAGAGAAACTAACAAATAAACTGATACAACAAGATGGCGTTACTGCGGCTTGGACGCCAAAAATTTTAATTTTTGACGTTTTTTCGAGTAACGAACAAAAAAAAAGTCATTTTCCCGTCAATATCTCTTTTGGAACATTTCACTATTTTCATAAAAGTAATATACAAGTATAAAATGACCATAATATTCGATTAAAACAATAAAACTCCTAATCGCGATATAAACGAATACGTTGTGCGTACGTATATTACTCATCATCATGTCGTATGGCTTTTGCTCGAGTCCTCATATGTCAACGTCTAGTTGGCGAAGCCAGTCAATTGCTGCCGGTGTGAGGTCATGTAGCTCACGCATTCCTCCAGGGAAACGACGGAGTGGACACTCCTCTGCTATATGCATCGTTGTCTGCTTTGGAGCTCCACAATCACAGTCCGGCGCTTCTTTAAGTCCCCACTTGTGAAGATGGTAGTTGCATCTCCCGTGTCCAGTTCTGAACCGGTTGACCCTTGACCACACCGTGCGACAACTGTCAAAACCGGGCGGCTTAGTGGTGGGGTCGGGTACCAGGTCCTTCCAGGGTACGTATATTACTATCCTCAGCGAAAGCTACAGTGGGGACTCGGATTATCCGGAGATCTTCTGTTCATGGACTCCCAACATGCGTTATCACATTAACGAACATATTGTACACGTTCGTGTCACAAGTCATCTGTAGCTCCCAAGCTATGCACATGGACAGACTGTTGTCTAGCGTGCAAGGCTTGCAGATGAATTGGTAAGAGGTGTGAAAGCATCACTTAGCAGAAGACTGACGAGAAAATTTGACTTCCTTTTTACCTTATCTCTTTTTTTTAATTTTGAACCTACAATCATTTTAATACAGACTCCTTTTTCGTTTCATGAAAATTTACAACCGTGTCCAACCGATATAACGTTATTAGTTATAGAGATCCATTACATGCATTACATACTACTACTATCTTCTTTTATATAAAAATTAATCCCTAAATGTGTTGCTAAGCGCAAATTTGAAGAATGGCTGAACCGATTTCATTAATTCAATGAGACACCCTTGGTTGCTTTAATTTTTTAATTACATAATTTTCATAGTCTGAATTTACTCTGTGCGAGTGAATTAAAAAAATCGTCTTGCACGTCGATTTGAAACTTTTGGAAGAGGTAGGATATGCATATGATCGACGCTGTGTCAGTTTGCTTATCTTAACAGTATCATTCAAATGTAAAACATCTTTATACCTATCAAATGTTACTTTACATAATATTATAAATAATGACTAAATAGGAGAAAAATATAGCTAAGTACGTAAGTACCTCCTTAAAATACTAAGTAAGCACCAACCTACAATATTTGAAAAAAAAAAAAAAAAAAAAAAGAAATCAATCCTATGAGTATTCTAACACTAAATTGCAGGTAAGCATAATACATACATACCTCTAAATTCAAATATTTTTCACAAAAAGACTATTAATAAGTATGAACAGGATTTGACAAGAGAAACTAACAAGAAAAGTGATACAACAAGATGGCGTTACTGCGGCTTGGACGCCAAAAAATTTTATTTTTGACGTTTTTTCGAGTAACGAACAAAAAAGAAAATAATTTTCCCGTCAATATCTCATTCGGAACATTTCACTATTTTCATAAAAGTAATATACAAGTATAAAATGACCATAATATTCGATTAAAACAATAAAACTCCTAATCGCGATATAAACGAATACGTTGTGCGTACGTATATTACTATCCTCAGCGAAAGCTACAGTGGGGACTCGGATTATCCGGAGATCTTCTGTTCATGGACTCCCAATATGCGTTATCACATTAACGAACATATTGTACACGTTCGTGTCACAAGTCATCTGTAGCTCCCAAGCTATGCACATGGACAGACAGTTGTCTATCGTGCAAGGCTTGCAGATGAATTGGTAAGAGGTGTGAAAGCATCACTTAGCAGAAGACTGACGAGAAAATTTGACTTCCTTTTTACCTTGTCTTTTTTTGAATTTAGAACCTACAATCATTTTAATACAAACTCCTTTTTCGTTTCATGAAAATTTACAACCGTGTCCAACCGATATAACGTAATTAGTTATAGAGATCCATTACATGCATTACATATCTACTACTACTATCTTCTTTTATATGAAAATTAATTCCTAAATGTGTTGCTAAGCGCAAATTTGGAGAACGGCTGAACCAATTTCGCTAATTCAATGAGACACCCTTGGTTGCTTTAATTTTTTATTTACATAATTTTCATAGTCTGAATTTACTCTGTGCGAGTGAATTAAAAAAATCGTCTTCTTGCATGTCGATTTGAAACTTTTGAAGGAGGTAGGATATGATCGACGCTGTGTCAGTTTGCTTATCTTAACAGTATCATTCAAATGTAAAACATCTTTATACCTATCAAATTTTAATATATATAATATTATAAATAATGACTAAATAGAAGAAAGATATAGGTAAGTACGTAAGCAACTCCTTAAAATACTAAGTAAGGACCAACCTACAATATTTAAAAAAAAAAAAAAATCGAAGCTATCCTACGAGTATTCTAACATTAAATTGCAGGTAAGCATAATACATACATACCTCTAAATTCAAAGGATTTGACAAGAGAAACTAAGAAATAAACTGATACAACAAGATGGCGTTACTGCGGCTTGGACGCCAAAAATTTTTATTTATGTCAATTTTTCGAGTAACGAACAAAAAAAAAATAATTTACCCGTCAATATCTCATTCGGAACATTTCACTATTTGCATAAAAGTAATATACAAGTATAAAATGACCATAATATTCGATTAAAACAATAAAACTCCTAATCGCGATATAAACGAATACGTTGTGCGTACGTATATTACTATATCCTCAGCGAAAGCTACAGTGGGGACTCGGATTATCCGGAGATCTTCTGTTCATGGACTCCCAATATGCGTTATCACATTAACGAACATATTGTACACGTTCGTGTCACAAGTCATCTGTAGCTCCCAAGCTATGCACATGGACAGACAGTTGTCTATCGTGCAAGGCTTGCAGATGAATTGGTAAGAGGTGTGAAAGCATCACTTAGCAGAAGACTGACGAGAAAATTTGACTTCCTTTTTACCTTGTCTTTTTTTGAATTTAGAACCTACAATCATTTTAATACAAACTTCTTTTTCGTTTCATGAAAATTTACAACCGTGTCCAACCGATATAACGTAATTAGTTATACTACTACTATTTTCTTTTATATAAAAATTAATCCCTAAATGTGTTGCTAAGCGCAAATTTGGAGAACGGCTGAACCGATTTCGTTAATTCAATGAGACAACCTTGGTTGCTTTAATTTTTTATTTACATAATTTTCATAGTCTGAATTTACTCTGTGCGAGTGAATTAAAAAAATCGTCTTCTTGCACGTCGATTTGAAACTTTTGGAAGAGGTAGGATATGATTGACGCTGTGTCAGTTTGCTTATCTTAACAGTATCATTCAAATGTAAAACATCTTTATACCTATCAAATGTTACTTTACATAATATTATAAATAATGACTAAATAGGAGAAAAATATAGCTAAGTACGTAAGTACCTCCTTAAAATACTAAGTAAGCACCAACCTACAATATTTGAAAAAAAAAAAAAAAAAGAAATCAATCCTATGAGTATTCTAACACTAAATTGCAGGTAAGCATAATACATACATACCTCTAAATTCAAATATTTTTCACAAAAAGACTATTAATAAGTATGAACAGGATTTGACAAGAGAAACTAACAAATAAAGTGATACAACAAGATGGCGTTACTGCGGCTTGGACGCCAAAAAAAAATATTTTTGACTTTTTTTCGAGTAACGAACAAAAAAGAAAATAATTTTCCCGTCAATATCTCATTCGGAACATTTCACTATTTTCATAAAAGTAATATACAAGTATAAAATGACCATAATATTCGATTAAAACAATAAAACTCCTAATCGCGATATAAACGAATACGTTGTGCGTACGTATATTACTATCCTCAGCGAAAGCTACAGTGGGGACTCGGATTATCCGGAGATCTTCTGTTCATGGACTCCCAATATGCGTTATCACATTAACGAACATATTGTACACGTTCGTGTCACAAGTCATCTGTAGCTCCCAAGCTATGCACATGGACAGACAGTTGTCTATCGTGCAAGGCTTGCAGATGAATTGGTAAGAGGTGTGAAAGCATCACTTAGCAGAAGACTGACGAGAAAATTTGACTTCCTTTTTACCTTGTCTTTTTTTGAATTTAGAACCTACAATCATTTTAATACAAACTCCTTTTTCGTTTCATGAAAATTTACAACCGTGTCCAACCGATATAACGTAATTAGTTATAGAGATCCATTACATGCATTACATATCTACTACTACTATCTTCTTTTATATGAAAATTAATTCCTAAATGTGTTGCTAAGCGCAAATTTGGAGAACGGCTGAACCAATTTCGCTAATTCAATGAGACACCCTTGGTTGCTTTAATTTTTTATTTACATAATTTTCATAGTCTGAATTTACTCTGTGCGAGTGAATTAAAAAAATCGTCTTCTTGCATGTCGATTTGAAACTTTTGAAGGAGGTAGGATATGATCGACGCTGTGTCAGTTTGCTTATCTTACAGTATCATTCAAATGTAAAACATCTTTATACCTATCAAATTTTAATATATATAATATTATAAATAATGACTAACTAGAAGAAAGATATAGGTAAGTACGTAAGCAACTCCTTAAAATACTAAGTAAGCACCAACCTACAATATTTAAAAAAAAAAAAAAATCGAAGCTATCCTACGAGTATTCTAACATTAAATTGCAGGTAAGCATAATACATACATACCTCTAAATTCAAAGGATTTGACAAGAGAAACTAAGAAATAAACTGATACAACAAGATGGCGTTACTGCGGCTTGGACGCCAAAAATTTTTATTTTTGTCAATTTTTCGAGTAACGAACAAAAAAAAAATAATTTACCCGTCAATATCTCATTCGGAACATTTCACTATTTGCATAAAAGTAATATACAAGTATAAAATGACCATAATATTCGATCAAAACAATAAAACTCCTAATCGCGATATAAACGAATACGTTGTGCGTACGTATATTACTATCCTCAGTGAAAGCTACAGTGGGGACTCGGATTATCCGGAGATCTTCTGTTCATGGACTCCCAATATGCGTTATCACATTAACGAACATATTGTACACGTTCGTGTTACAAGTCATCTGTAGCGCCCAAGCTATGCGCATGGACAGACTGTTGTCTATCGTGCAAGGCTTGCAGATGAATTGGTAAGAGGTGTGAAAGCATCACTTAGCAGAAGACTGATGAGAAAATTTGACTTCCTTTTTACCGTATCTCTTTTTTTAAATTTAGAACCTACAATCATTTTAATACAAACTCCTTTTTCGTTTCATGAAAATTTACAACCGTATCCAACCGATATAACGTTATTAGTTATAGAGATCCATTCAATGACATTTCATAACATAGACATGTCATATGCTTACAAATCAACGTAGAAAAATGTGCCGAACTCACACACACACATTTTTAATTCATCTACACTTTTGGTGTATTAACTTTAGAGTAATAGTTCTTGCAGTGTCTATAAACATACGATGGCATTTTCGTTATTTTTTTAAGTCATTGATGCTTCCGCTCAACGTCCGACCGGCGCCGCTCGGCACGCGGTACTAGAGGCAAACGTTCCAATTGACTCGTTTTCGGATCTTCACGATTTTCGCGCAATAACATATCTGCTTCTTTTTATATAATATCTTTGGATCCATTACATGCATTACATACTACTACTTTCTTCTTTTATATAAAAATTAATCCCTAAATGTGTTGCTAAGCGCAAATTTGGAGAACGGCTGAACCGATTTCGTGAATTCAATGAGACAACCTTGGTTGCTTTAATTTTTTATTTACATAATTTTCATAGTCTGAATTTACTCTGTGCGAGTGAATTAAAAAAATCGTCTTCTTGCACGTCGATTTGAAACTTTTGGAAGAGGTAGGAATGATCGACGCTGTGTCAGTTTGCTTATCTTAACAGTATCATTCAAATGTAAAACATCTTTATACCTATCAAATGTTACTTTACATAATATTATAAATAATGACTAAATAGGAGAAAGATATAACTAAGTACGTAAGTACCTCCTTAAAATACTAAGTAAGCACCAACCTACAATATTTGAAAAAAAAAAAAAAAAAAAAAAGAAATCAATCCTATGAGTATTCTAACACTAAATTGCAGGTAAGCATAATACATACATACCTCTAAATTCAAATATTTTTCACAAAAAGACTATTAATAAGTATGAACAGGATTTGACAAGAGAAACTAACAAATAAAGTGATACAACAAGATGGCGTTACTGCGGCTTGGACGCCAAAAAAAAATATTTTTGACGATTTTTCGAGTAACGAACAAAAAAGAAAATAATTTTCCCGTCAATATCTCATTCGGAACATTTCACTATTTTCATAAAAGTAATATACAAGTATAAAATGATCATAATATTCGATTAAAACAATAAAACTCCTAATCGCGATATAACGAATACGTTGTGCGTACGTATATTACTATCCTCAGCGAAAGCTACAGTGGGGACTCGGATTATCCGGAGATCTTCTGTTCATGGACTCCCAATATGCGTTATCACATTAACGAACATTATTGTACACGTTCGTGTCACAACTCATCTGTAGCTCCCAAGCTATGCACATGGACAGACAGTTGTCTATCGTGCAAGGCTTGCAGATGAATTGGTAAGAGGTGTGAAAGCATTACTTAGCAGAAGACTGACGAGAAAATTTGACTTCCTTTTTAACTTATCAACGTCATGTCTTTTTTTGAATTTAGAAACTACAATCATTTTAATACAAACTCCTTTTACGTTTCATGAGAATTTACAACCGTGTCCAACCGATATAACGTAATTAGTTATAGAGATCCATTACATGCATTACATACTACTACATCTATCTTCTTTTATATAAAAATGAATCCCTAAATGTGTTGCTAAGCACAATTTGGAGAACGGCTGAACCGATTTCGCTAATTCTTTTTTTAGAATATTCCTTGAAGTACGAGGATGGTTCAAATGGAGAGAAAAAAAATAAATAAATAAAGAATCGACTGTTAGGCGGTACGAAGTTCGCGGGGTCAACTAGTTTTAAATAAACGTTTATTGATTAAACTTCACAAATATTAATGCACTAGGTATTTATGAATGAGTTATATATTATAGTAGTTTTAGCATAATATTAGAATAATAAAATTATCAATCAATCAATCGATTCGCCTATTGCCGTCCACTACTGGGCATAAGGCCTCTCCCAATATACGCCACGTGGATTGACGACCTGCAAAAGGTGACTGGATGCGGAAGGCGGAGGATCGGCAAACGTGGCGCAATAAAATCATATCTATCTTTAAATAAATCCCAAAAAGGGAGTCAAATCTTCTACGGCAGTGGTGTTGAGAGATCACCATGACCACTTCATGTCCAGTACTTTTCATAGGACATCACTGTGCGCGTCTGTGACGGCAATGGCGCGATAGAGGAGGGGGCACTCTAATCGCTTATTCTTCATTGAACTTCGTACGCTAGCCTTATTGTAAGTAGCTACGTGTCAACGAGTTGGGGCGGGTTTTAGGGCAGCACCTACTCCAGAGTCTACTACTCTACTGCATAGAAACGGACTCCCGATATTTAACGACAAAAAGTTCTATATATCTTACGGGCAACGAAAACTTTCAATATAGCGAGTTAGGATTTATAGTACTTCCGTACGTTAGATAGATACCATTACTGCATGTGCAACAAGGATAGTCAAACAGTAAGTAAAAAAGAAAAACAATTGACTTTGTCCATCGTGACGTAGAGTCATTGATTGTTTGTGTGGGCGCAGCAGATTTAACATCCCTTTTCTTCCTTGCCAATTCTTGTATCTTCGCTCTCCTGTTGACAAAAAAAACAGGTAGAAAAAAAACAGCCAAAGTGACTCAAGTGTTATTGAAGTTGCATCGAAACGAAGTGACTCCGATTCCGGCATACTCAGTCCTATGTGATGATGATATAGCGGAGAAATCCCTCGTTATCGCGACGCAAACCACTGTCGTTCTACGACTTTCTTTTTCGTAAGAAAAATGTTGTTCCTTTTAAGCGCGTTCATTAATTTCGCTATTATATATTAATTTTTATTTATTATTATTATTAATTTCGCTCAGGAGAAAATAAGTATGTACTATAAAGCACTTTAATTAAATTTGAATTTAACGGGTTTATATTTTTAGGGTTCCGTAGCCAAATGGCAAAAAACGGACCCCTTATATATTCGTCATGTCTGTCCGTCCGTCTGTCTGTCTGTCCGTCCGTATGTCACAGCCACTTTTCTCCGAAACTATAAGGCCTATGCTATTGAAACTTGGTAAGAAGATGTATTCTGTGAACCGCATTAAGAATTTCACACCAAAATAAAAAAAAAAACATGAAATTTTGGGGGTCCCATACTTAGAACTGAAACTCAAAAATTTTTTTTTTCATCAAACCCATACGTGTAGGTTATCTATAGATAGGTCTTTAAAAATGCTATTGAGGTTTCTGACATATTTTTTTTCTAAACTGAATAGTTTGCGCGAGAGACACTTCCAAAGTGAAAAATGTGTCCCCCCCCCTCTAACTTCTAAAATAAGAGAATGATAAATCAAAAAAAAATATATGATGTAAATTGCCATGCAAACTTCCACTAAAAATTGGTTCGAACGAGATCTAGTTAGTAGTTTTTTTTAATACGTCATAACTCATAAACCGCAATTTTCGCCTTTGCTACTACGGAACCCTTCATGGGCGAGTCTGACTCGCACTTGGCCGATTTTTATCGTATAAACGGGATTCATTGGTTGAAATGTAAGTAGGTAGGTACCTACCTACGCAATTTAGTTTAGTTCGCCTTAATCGCATTTCCTTCGGTGAGGTGTTGATTTTATTGTGCTTACTTGTTCAAAAAATACAATGTCATTGATTGTATGTTTGTTTGCTAACTTAATAGTACAAGAGGCCCTCTTGTACGTACTATTAAGCTAAGAGCTTCATTTTCGAATCCTTTTGAAACAGGCCCTTAAATTCTGCTAAAGCAAAACAGCAATTCTGCTAAAGCAAAACAGATACTGCAAACTATTGCATCAAATAATATATATACGCGTAAAGTTCAAAAATAAATGAAAAAAGCTTCATGACACTCTTTCACTCTACAATAAGCCATTTAATTTTAGACTTTAACGCCTCATTTTAAAGAGTAAAATTAAATGTTATTTTACAGTGTTCGTGTTATGATTATGACAGTGGTTTTGCTTTAGCCGAATCGAGACCCAGCTATTGCGTTGTAAAATGGACAATGGTAACTTTGTTGACTCTTTGGTTAGTAATGTGTATTAAATCTATTACATTTAAAATAAACATTAACTCATTAAACTTTCCAATTATTAATTTAGCTGTGACAATTAGCTCATTAGTCAATAATTATAGCACATACATAATTTTAGCATAACAGAATAATAAAATCGTTTTGAAATGGATTCCAAAAAGGGAGTCAAATTTTCTACGGCAGTGGTGTTGAGTCGCCAGGCGTCCCCACGACCTCTTCATGTCTCCATTTTCCTTTTCACAGGATATCACTGCGCGCGTCTGTGACGGCAATGGCGCGATAGAGGAGGAGGCACTCTAATTCGCTTATTCTTCATTGAACTTCGTACGCTAGCCGATTGTACGTACGCGTACGTGTCAACGAATTGGGGTGGGTTTTTAGGGCAGCACCCACCCCCGAGTCTACTGCTTTACTGCGTAGAAACGGACTCCCGACATTCCACGGCAAAAAGTTCTATATAACCTACCGGCAAAGAAAACTTTCAATATCGTGAGTTAGGATTTGTAGCACTTCCACACGATAGATAGATACCATTACTGCATGTGCAACAAGGACAGTCAAATAGTAAAAAAACATTTGGCATTGTCCATCGTTACGGAGAGTCACCGATTGTTTGTGTGGGAGCAGCAGATTTGACATCCCTTTCTTTCCTTGCTAATTCATGTATCTTCGCTCTCCTTTTGGTCAGAGTTGAAAAAAAATAGTAGCCGAAGTGACTCAAATGTTATCGGAGTTGCTTCGAAGCAAAGTGAATATACAATTTCTATTTGTTATCAATGATATTTCGGTAATTAGAACTATATTTTAATAAAATAAATTAATCCTTTCGAGTTACAAAGACTCATTTAATGTTCATGAAATCTTAGTACCTAATCAAAATTCTTACGACGTTCATACCCCAACACAAAGTTGCAGACCTGGCTGGTGGGCACGGAGGCTAAATCAACTCCTGAATTTCAAAAAATTAAAAAAAAATATTCCAAAAACCATGTTTAAGGCAATATGCAATTTTTATAATGTTGTAGTTGAATGTTTAATATACATAAAAAAGACAGGGTATTTGGTGGGGGCTTTACCATTGGCAGGCGGGTTCAAAGGTAATTGCCAAAAAAATACCTATTCAGGGTTATTGGTAACTCGACGAATTCCTGTCAGGGGGTGTTAGGGGACCCAAAATGCTACAATTTGGAGCCCACATATTATGTATGGCCGAAAATCAATAGTTTTCGAAATAATTGACTTTTAGTGTTTTTTCGTATTAACCCAGATTTCAACCTTCAAGTACAAATTTAAAAAAAAATGTTTGCCGAGTCGGACTTATGTTAATTTGTTTTCGAGGGTGATACTTCAAAGAACCCGAAACAGAAAATAGAGCACAACCCTTAGAATTTTTTTTATTATCTTTTAGATTCTATAAAGAAAAGCTTGTTTTTACAAGATTTTTATAATTATTTTATTTACGATGCGTTGAGTGGGATCTCTACAACTAGATAAATATGTATTTTTTGTTGGACACGGTGATTAATTTTCGGTAAACGAAAAAGGAGTTTGTATTAAAAAGATTATAGGTAGACACTTAATAAAAAAAAAAGACAAGCCAAACGTATGAACTCAGTTGATAAGATAAAAAGGAAGTCAAATTTTCTCGTCAGTCTTCTGCTAAGTGATGCTTTCACACCTCTTACCAATTCATCTGCAAGCCTTGCACGATAGACAACAGTCTGTCCATGTGCATAGCTTGGGAGCTACAGATGACTTGTGACACGAACGTGTACAATATGTTCGTTAATGTGCTAACGCATATTGGGAGTCCATGAACAGAAGATCTCCGGATAATTCGAGTCCCCACTGTAGCTTTCGCTGAGGATGGTAATATATGTACGCACACCGTAATCGTTCATAGCGCGATTAGGAGTTTCATTGTTTTAATCGAATATTAGGGACATTTTGTACTTGTATGTTACTTTTATGTAAATAGTGAAATGTTCCGAATGAGATATTAACGAGAAAATATAAATTTTTTGCTCGTTACTCGAAAAAACGACAAAAACAGTAAATTTTTGGTGTCAAAGCCGAAGTAACGCCATCTTGTTGTATCACTTTATTTGTAGTTTCTCTTGTCTAATCCGGTTCATACGGACTTGCTAGTTAGCCCTTTTGTGAAAAAATATTTGAATTTAGAGGTATAATACATAACCTCTAAATTCAAATATTTTTTCAACTGCTTATTTTTTGGAAAAAAAAAATTACTGAAAAAAGAACAAAAATTTAATGTTTGAATAGGATAGCTTCGATTTTTTTATCAATTATTATAGGTTGGTGCTTAGTATTTAAGGTAGGTTGTTCCGTACTTACTTAGGTATATCTTTCCCCTATTCAGTCAATAGGAGAAAGATATAGGTAAGTACGGAACAACCTACCTATAATATAAGTACCAACCTATCAATATCATCAATATTCAATATCACTACATATTATAAAACAAAGTCACTGTCGCTGTCTGTCCGTCCCTGTGTATCTTAAGCTAATCTTCAAAACTACGCAACGGATTTTGAAGCAGTTTTTTTTTGATAGATAGAGTGATTTATATTATGTATAATACATACATAATATTGTAGAGAAACACTGATAAATTTAGAGATATGCAGCGGGAATGGGATCGGAAAATATGGCGGTACGAAGTTCGCCGGGTCCGCTAGAATAATATACAAAAATCAATGCCACTTTTCGTTGTTATTTTATAACTCAAGAACGGGCTCATCTATCCAAACCAAATGTTTAGGCTTTGTTCGGACTATTTAGTAGATGGTTTATGTGAAGTTTGCACAAAATCGGTCGAGCGGTTCTTCATTTAGGCGGTACGTAGTTCGCGGGGTCAGCTAGTTATTTATACAAATACTTATATATATATATATATAAATTACTAGCTGACCCGGCGAACTTCGTACCGTCCAAAGATGGATTATAATTCATCTTTGGTACCGCCATATTTTCGGACCTACTCAATATGCTCACAAAATTTCATGAGAATCGGTCAAGCCGTTTCGGAGGAGTACGGGAACGAACATTGTGACACGAGAATTTTATATATAAGATGTATAATAAATTATGTAAAGTAAAATTTAATATTATAAAGATTCTTTTTACATTTGACTGATACTGTTAAAATAAGCAAACTGAAACAGTATCGATCATATCCTACCTTTCTTCATTCCTTCTCCTTCAGAAAAGTTTTAAATCGATGTGCATGAATATGATTTTTTTAGTTCATTCGCACAACTTAAATTCAAACTATAAAAATACATTATTAAATATTAAAGCTGCCAAGGGTGTCTCAAGGTTCAATTCAAAATGAAGACATACATTGTAATAGTTATTGTGTGTAGTAATAATTATTTTATTATGTATTCTGTTACTTAGTAGAAATAAGAGGTGATTCTTTTAGTTTACACGCACAAATTAGATAAAAATTGAACTATTTGCTACCTTAGTATTATAGTACCCAGTCACAGTAGTGCCATCTTCACGCAGCAGTGTAGAGACTCTCTAGTTAACTCTATTCATACTTCCAAATTCGACGCATCGGAGCTTGGCTTGAATATGCTCTTCGTAAAAGAGGTTCGTTTAGCATCACTTCTATTTAACATCCAACTAGAAAATAATACTGCCATTATATGGACATAGGAAACATGGTTTGGTAACATTTATTTGAAAAAAAAAATAATAATAACAAAATAAATAAAAAAATATTTTTTTGGCTTTTTGTCTAAACTTTTCCAATTGTTTAATTTTCTTTTAAATATAGCAAATTAGATATTATACGATTACTAAGTAGACACTTGCTTCGAGTACTAGGCACTACTTATTATTGATTGATTTTACTTTTAAATAAATGTTTTCTGTGCTAATAATTTTCCACAGAGTGTAATATAGAGTCAATAAGAGTAACTCTAAACTGGTACAACAAGATGGCGTTACCGCGGCATGGACACCCAAAAAATTTACATTACTTTCGTCTTTGTATAAGTAACGTACACAAAATTTACTTTTTTACGTCAATGTTTCATTTAGAATATATAACTGTTACATAAAAGTAATATATAAGTGAATTATCATCATAATACTCGTTATAAGCAGTAAAATCCCTAATCGCGACACCAAAGATGACGTAACGCGTACGTATATATACCATCCCCAACCGTTACAACTCCGGGGAGTCCGATTCTACGCAGGAAGCAGGAATCACAACTGTTCACACCTTCCGCTCTAGGACACTCAGTGTGAATGCGATATCGCAAACACATGATGTGCAACCTAGTCATATGGCACTGTGCACATTGAGCTACATGAATAGATGTTTTCAGATCGCATCTATAATGTATGCTCGTCAGATGCTATGTGAAAGAGATGTATTACAAATTACTCTCTTGGTAGAAGACTGTCGTAGGAGCTTTGACTTCCTTTTGTCTTATTAACACTTACAGTTATTTTTTATCAGGCGCGGATCCACTAGGGTGGGCAATGTGGGCATGCCCACCACCTTAATAGACCTGTGACGTCACTTTTTTATGGTTTATTGAAAAAAAATACCAAAATTAATCATGAATCACGCGTGATTTGGAACACAGTGTATAGTGCAATAGACGATATACCAGCATTTGTTCACACTGTTACAATATCAGAAATTACACACTATTATTGCGGCTTTTATGTACACCTTTATAAGGAGCACACACAGGTCTGAGGTGTACAGTCAATCAATCAATCAGTTAGTATATTGCAGTCCACTGCTTCTCCGAAAATGCGCCACGTCTGCCGATCCTCCGTCTTCCGCATTCAGTCCATCCAGTACCGTAGGTCATAGCAGGCAGGACGCACTGGTTGAAAACCTTTGAGGCATTGTAGTAGGGGGGAGGAGAAAGCCCGACGTAGTTTGCCAAATGCTGCCCACCCCAGTTGGATCTGGCTATTTCTTTCTCGAAGTTGTTTTTACCGAGCTGGATAACCTGCCCCAGGAGATATATTTTTGAACAACTCTGAGTGTCACCCCTTCAATGGAAATCGAGTCGATACAACATGTTTGTTGAACATAATCATGGTGTTGTCCAAGTTTACACCCAGGCCAACTTGTCGAGAAGCTCCATTCAAGCTGTGCAGCATTTCGCCCAGTTGTTCCCACTGGAACAACTGGGCGAAATGCTGCACAGCTTGAGAGGCCCTGTGCCCCTGACTTGAGGAAGCTGACTAGCATTTGCCCCTGCGATTTCTGCACCCTACTCCATAAGGTCTCATAAGGTTCGACGACGACTTCGTCATAGTTGCTTAGTCACTACTAAGCAACTATGACGAAGTCGTCGTCGAACCGAAGATGCGAGATGTATCTACTCACCGTGGATGTCGGTACCCCGCCAAAGTTCAATCCAGAGTCTTGAAAACGTCCTCCAATGCGTTGGTGAATAGTTTGGGAGATATAACATCTCCCTATCTCACTCCACGCTGGAGGCTAATGGGTTTCGTCTTCTGGTCTTGGAGCAGGATGGACATTGTGGCAGTGTCATACAAACATCTCAGCATCTTGATGTACCGCCAATCTACACGACACTGCTGCAGGGCATCCAGCACTGCCCAAGTTTCGATAGAGTCGAAGGCTTTTTCGTTGTCCACAAACGCCATACACAGCGGCTGATTGTACTCCTGCGACTTTTCTACAATCTGCCGAACAGTATAGATGTGGTCCACGCCACGGTACTATAGCCTTTTCGAAACCCGGCTTGCTCAGGTGGCTGGAACTCGTCGAGCTTATCCGCGAGGTGATTTGTGACGACTCTTGAGAACAACTTGTAGACATGGCTCAGGAGTGAAAGAGTCTTATCCTTTTTTTTGAAAAACAGTACCACCGCACTCCCTCTCTGTGCCCTAGGTGTTAGCTCTTGCCGGATGATGGAATTAAAGAGACTCGCTAGCTCTTTCAGGATTGGAGCGCCACCTGTTTTCAGCACCTCAGTAGTAATTTCCATCATCACCAGGGCATCTGTTGTTCTTCAGTTGCCTGAGAGCCGCCTCTACCTCGCACTACTCGACATTTGGTATCTCCTCGGTGTAATGGCGCGTGAGTGGGGATCTGTGGTCTTCGTCGCTGTGTCCCGTCGGTTTACTCATCCGTGCTGCATATAGCTCAGTTGTAAGTTTCGTCAGATGGGGCCTTCCCAACTGCTGAGCGAACACTTTTGACTCCCTATATCGCTCGATTGCCTCCTGGATGGAGTGAGTGTTGGAGCGTTTAAGGTCGCGTCGTATCGGCTTTTTGATTTATTGGTTTAAGGCTCTCCCATCTGACGAAGACGACTGTGTGTATGGTTGTTCAGTGTTCACGCTTCTTCCTCATAAGTTCGAGAGTCTCAGGAGAGAGCTTGGACTTTTGCTGTATGCGTTTTCCGGGAAACAACTTTCGAGACACTTCCTGCAATATTTTGACCACTATGTCGGCCTTCTCGTCAATGCCGCTAGGTTTCCAGCATTGCGAAACGATTTTGAAGTTCCAATTGGAACTTTTCGGACCCTAGAGCTACTTGGAGCGGCGTAGGTCGGTTGACCTTATCATTCGGAATCTTTCAGCCTTGATGTTGATATTTAGAGAGCATCGGATAAGTCAGTGATCGCTTTCAGTTTGAAACTTGTTGATCACAAAAACATCTCTAAAGAATTTATCTTGTTCTTTATCGCAGAGTCCCGGCGTTGCCAAGTCCACTTCCTGTTGGGGTTTTTCTTAAAGGAACTATTAATGAAAAAGAGGCTGTGTGCCCTTGACTCGAGGAAGCTGACTAGCATTTGCCCCTGCGATTTCTGCACCCTACTCCATAAGGTTTGATTTTCGTCTCGCCGCGTTCAATTCAACAGGTCAATGTGAGACCAACTCCGCCAAAGACACCCCCCCCCCCCCCCGGGCGTATTTAACATGCTTGACATGTTCGTTCTTTTCACACATTTTCGGGTACCTGTGCCCACAACCTAATTCCGCGCCTGGATCCGCGCCTGTTTTTTATGTTATCTTTTATCTTTTTATATTCGAAATTCACCATTCATTTTCGCCTCACTATAGGAGCCGTGACACATTGTTGTTCAAACAACTTTTCTAGTAGGCAGGTACACTAATCTCGCTTGCTGCAAGAGTCTTGCTACGCTTATTAAAACATACTTACCTACTCTCTATCTGTACATCGAACTGACATTTATAAAGTAGGTAGTTAAACCATTTGTGTTTAGAGAGATCCGATTCTCAGCACTCCATGGATTCACCGTGCGGTCGCCGGGTTCATAGCGTGATACAGAGAGGAACACCGTGACGGCGACTGGGACTTGCGACCCAGATGTAGGTTTAGGGTGGCCACCTTGTGATGCATCAGCGCTCACCTCCACCGTCAGTAGTGTTCCCCCCCCCCCCCTACCTATCCAAATTTGGTAAGATCCTATCAATGCCGCTTTTGATATTCGATTTAGTAAGGCAAAAAATATTGAAATTATATCTCCGATTTTAATATGATACCTACTTTGAAAATATATCAAGCAATTCTCAGTTCCTCAAACTGGTGAAATTTTGCTCTGAATCTATGTTTGCATCCCTATAATTCGCTAAAACAAACAAATGGTCAGTAAAATTTACTTTTTGACTAAGTAAGTACAACATTTTGCGTAGTGGCTGAACGTGTGCGGTGTTTGTTTCAAAATAAACTCTATACAATTGGTATAAGGATGTACCTACCTACTCAAAATGCTCACTGCATTTTGAGTATAATATTTGAGACCATACGGGACGTGTATGTACAGTCACGTGCAAAGAAATGTATACACGGACAGAATTTTAAATAAAATGTTCACTCTGAAAATTTCAGAAATAAATAGTCACATTGTCAATATATTCCTTGTAATTATCGGGATTTATAATAATATAAATTTTTGTCATTTTGCATTTTTTTTTGCAATTTTTGCAGTCTGCAAATTTATCACTGTATACATATCAGTGCACGTGACTGTACCTGTGCATAAAATGCGTAGGTACTACTGGATACTAGGGATTGCAAACCGCATTACATTTTTTGTATTTTTTTTTTGGGAAATTACCTCTGAACCTGTCTAGCAATGGTAAAGCCCCCACTAAATCATCAGTCTTTTTTTAAAAGTATTCCTTAAACATTAAACTACAACATTATAAAAATTGTATATTGCCTTAAACATGTTTTTTGGGACATACTTTTTAATTTAAAAGAATCATCAGGGGTTGATTTAGCCCCCGTACCCACCAACTAGGACTGCACTTTGTGTTGTGGTATAACAGGAGAGTTGTGTGACAAGTTTTCAGCTTGCCTCAAGAATGTACTGGAAAAATCGTACCAGCTCTCGGACTAGAGGGCTTTTATCCAAAGACGGTTTATAAGAGAGTTCTCTCTGTCGCAGATGCACATCTACAGCTTGATATCTTTCCAGAGTAGGTAGGTATAATATTAAAATCGGAAATATAATTTCAATATTTCATAAACACAAATGGTTTAACTAGGTGCCTACTTTATAAATGTCAGTTCGATGTACAGATAGAGAGTAGGTAGGTAGGTACGTTAAAATAAGCGTAGAAAGACTCTTGCAGTAGCCTACTAGACGCGTTATTTGAACAACAATGTGTCACGGTTCCTGTGGTGAGGCGAATATATGATAGGATAGGATAGGCTTCAGACTGTTGATGTGAATAACGTAAAGTCAAACGGATCAAACGTCAAAATAGGCGTACCCCAAGGATCAATCCTGGGACCTTTTCTTTTTTTGGTTTACGTTAATGACCTGCCATATATGATCGAGACACAAGCGGGCATAGTATTGTTTGCAGATGATACATCGCTAATATTCAAAGTGGATCGGCGTAATACAGATGTGACTATTGTTAATAATATTTTAAACTCTATTTCAAATTGGTTTTCTGTAAACAATCTACTGTTGAATGCAGAAAAGACCAAATGCATTAGGTTCACACTGCCTAATGTAAGGCAAGCTCACGTTGATGTCGTGCTGGAGGGACAAAGATTGGAATTTGTAAGAAGCACTACCTTCCTAGGAATTACCATAGATTCGAAGTTACAATGGGGTGACCATATCACTATTTTGGCTAATAAACTCAGCTCTGCTGCTTATGCTGTCAGACGGATAAGGCAGTTGACAGATGTAGCTACCGCTAGGCTGGTGTACTTTAGTTATTTTCATAGCTTGATGTCCTATGGAATACTACTTTGGGGGAATGCGGCAGATTTAGAGACTATCTTTATATTACAAAAAAAGGGCAGTACGAGCCATTTATTGTTTAGGCAAGAGAGATTCTCTTAGGGAACGATTCAAGGACATTAATATTTTAACTGTAGCTTCCCAATATATATTTGAAAACATACTATGTCAGGAAAAACATTACTAAATTTACAAAAGTAAGTGACATTACAGACAGAAATCTGCGCAATAAAAATAAACTGCTCCTTCCATGCTATCGGCTTAGCAAAGTTAGTGATTCTTTTAAAGGGGAAGGTATACGATTTTATAATAAGTTGCCTGAATCGGTCCTTGGTATGCCTGAAAACCAATTTAAAAATCATGTAAAGACCACCCTATGCAAAAAAGCATACTATAGGACAGACGATTATATTAAAGACAAAAATGTATGGCTTGAGCATGGTGCAGGCCCCTCTTGAAGTTGTCTTATTTTTATTTTATATAAGGTTTTATTTTTATTTTTTATATACCTACTTGGCGCGAGACAAATGTACATACGTTCATATTTAGTCTTAAGAAACCCTTTTATTTTTTGTAAACTGACGTCCTTAAAATGCCGCAGTGGAGTTTGTTGCGCCGTTTCTTCTCCATTAGCGCTTAGGAAGCGGTGGTAAACTTAGTTTTAAGGAGTTTTTGACGTCAAAAAGCTGTAACAATGTTGCACTATTTTGAGAAATAAAGACTTTGACTTTGACTTTGATCGCATAAATAAAAAAAGCTGTAAGTCTCATTAAGACAAAAGGAAGTCAAAGCTTCTACGACAGTCTTCTACTAAGAGAGTAATCTTGGATACGTCTCTTTCACGTAACATCCGACGAGCATACACTATAGATGACGACTCATAAACATCTATTCATGTAGCTCAATGTGCACAGTGCCATATGACTAGGTTGCACACAATGTGTTTGCGATATCGCATTCACACTGAGTGTCCTATCCTAGAGCGGAAGGTGTGAACAGTTGTGATTCCTGCTTCCTGCGTAGAATCGGACTCCCCGGAGTTGTAACGGTTGGGGATGGTAATATACGTACGCGTTACGTCATCTTTGGTGTCGCGATTAGGGCTTTTACTGCTTATAATGAGTAATAAGCTGATAGTAAAATTATATATTACTTTTATGTAAAAGTTAGATGTTCCAAATTAAACATTGACGGGAAAAAGTAAATTTTGTGTACGTTACTTATACAAAAACGATGGTAATTTCAAGTTTTTGGACGTCCATGCCACGGTAACGCCATCTTGTTGTACCAGTTTAGAGTTACTCTTATTGACTCTATTTAGACTTACTAGTCAATATTTTGTTGAATTTTTTTTTTATTAGATTTATTAAAATTTATTTTTTATTAGAAAAGAAAACATTTATTAAAAATTAAAAAAACAATACATATATGGTTGTTAATCGAATGTATCTTCATTTAATTAACCACCATTATGTTTTTTATATTTTATAAATCTTAGATGAACTAAATAATTTTGAAAAGTACTCCACCACTAGTAAATAATAGACACCTAGTACCCAAAGTGTCTATCATACAATATCTAACTTTACCATGTTTTAGAGAAAATTAAACAATTAAATGAGTCAAAACAAAAAAGAGTAAAAATCAAACATTAATAACCATTTCTGCTATTCAAGTATTTAGGTATTATGATTAAATGCAAAATAAAATTGGAAAGTTTTTTTTTTTTTTTGAAATGTGATAGCAAGAAAACCATGTTTTCCATATTCATAATAATGGCAGTATTATTTTCGAGTTGGATGTTAATTAGAAGTACATCACTTCGTGTAAACGAACCTCTTTTACAAAGAGCATAATATACTCTTTTGCGCTTTCGAAGCGGAGCTTGGCTTGAATGTTATTCAAGCTAAGCTCCGCTTCGAACGCGTCAAGCTTGGAAATAGGAATAGAGTTAACAAGAGTCTCTACACTGCTGCGTGAAGATGGCACTACTGTGACTGGGTGCACTGGGTCTTAGGTAATATAATACTAAAGTAGCAAGTAGTTCACGGTTTCTATATATAGTGATACCTGGTTTAAGTAGAGGTATTCCACTAACCCAGAGTTTCAGATATCTAAGTATAAAAAATGCCTGCCTCATTTACAGAGGGTTCCATTAATAGAGGTCAGAATACAGGTTATTTTCAGTTATAGAGGTGTGATTAATCGTTTCTTCACTGTCTACCGCTTCACAACTATCTCTACATTCCTGTATCTAGGTGGCGTTACTGTAGGAAGGAATGTGTCAGTAATAACTTTTTTGGGCACAACATCTCTAAAAAATCATTTTATAACCGATAACGTCGTTTTTAAAAGATTTAGAAGTCATTTAAAGTATTACAAATATGTATATGTAAATAAAACATTTGTTACACTATTAAAACAGCAAAAATCTTAACACGCAATATCAAAGTTTTCGTTGTTTGTAATATATAAGACTACTACTGCTTATGCGTTCTAGGGAGTCCGTTTCTACGCAGGGAACAGCCTGAAGCTCGGCTGTACAAAGTTGAAGCCAAAACAATATAACTCTCGAATCACCAGTTATATTGTATACAGCCTCAACACGTTGAGCTATCAAGCCAATCAAAATTATTTGTGGCAAATGTATTTCAATCAGTCAGTCAATCTCAACAAAGATAATAACGGTAACAATTCCAATTCCAATTATCGCAAACCCCACTGTCGTAGAAGATTTGACTTCCTTTTTCAGAAAATAGTTCTTTTTTTCTAATTTTTTTAAGTATCGGTTTTGTGATATCGGGACTTCTTATCGCGATTAATTATATTATTATTATGGAACTTACATACTTGTGCCGCCGCGCCGCGGTTTCGGGTGCGTTGCAGCACCCGAGGCCACGACAAGCTTTTAAGTATTTAAAACATCACTGAATTATTCTTTATTAAAATATTAAATTAAAAGTTCTTTTAGTGCAAGTACTGCTGTGAAATGTGAATACCTAGAGGTAACAAAATGAGCTCAGGGATCTCAAAACTAGCTCAACATATTTGAAGCTACAGTGTATGTGTATCTAAAACAATCAAAAAGCCTGTCAATTGAAATCTTCTTCTTCTACGTAGGATTTATACCTGAGATAGGGACTTACCTACCCTATACCTGAGATTGTTTTCCCTTATTATAATCTTCATTATAGCGCTAATTCCAGTCGCACCCGAAGCTTTCACCTCTGAGTCTGGGGTCCGCTTTCCCAGAGTTTCTGCGGATTTGGCTACGATATTTTTCGTGAGGCGACTGCCATATAACCTCCACAACCAAATGGCGCTAATAGGCTATCGCCTATATAACTATTTGTTATCACAAAGCATTGCAGCTAGACCAGTTGTTGGACTGTTTTTTAGGGACTCCAACTACCCGTAACGACTGTCATAGATGTCCGTATAGCAATCGAGACCGACGGCTTCACGTGCTCTCCGATGCTGGATCAGACCAATGTAAATACCCATATTCATGCACACAAATATTTGCACTAAGCGGGGATCGAGCCCGCGCCTCCTGCGTAGTGGCTGCGTTCACTACCACCCCGCCACAAAGGGCGGCCAAGGCTGTCTGTTTTCCCTTATTATAATATTATTGTACATCTATATGTAGATCTTTAATGAACTCTATATTGAGGGGGACTTGTACGCGATCAAGGGTAGGTACCCTAGAAAACCTTGAATCATTGATTCAAGGTTTTCAAATTAAATCCAGAATAAGCTTGTATAGAACTCACGGAAGTGGGTTCATTACAACTAAGTCAGTTACATAATATCTATCGATTCAGCAGTTTTAAAATTTCATGAAATTAAAACGCAGTTTCAATAGTCGTATTCCTATTTTGAATCTATATTAGGTATATGCCGCGGCCTATTGTTGTGTATATCTATGAACTTATTCACATCAATGTATTGAGATTTGCCAGGTATTTACCTATAAGTGCGTCTGTATTAAAATTATTATTATTGTAGATATTATAAAAAACAAGACAAATGTAAGAAATATCAGTTGATAAGATAAATAGGAAGTCAAATTTTGTCGTCAGTCTTCTGCTAAGTGATGCTTTCACATCTCTTACCATTTCATCTGCAAGCCTGACGCGATGGACCACAGCTCGTCCTTGTGCATAGCTTGGGAGCTACAGATGAGTTGTGACACGAACGTATACAATATGTTCGTTAATGTGATAACGCATATTGGGAGTCCATGAACAGAAGATCTCCGGATAATCCGAGTCCCCACTGTAGCTTTCGCTGAGGATGGTAATATACGTACGCACAACGAAATCGTTCATATCGCGATTAGGAGTTTTATTGTTTTATTCGAATATTATGGTCATGTTACACTAATCTAATATATTATTTTTATGTAAATTGTGAAATGTTCCGAATGAGTTATTAACGGGAAAATATACATTTTTGGCACGTTACTCGAAAAAAATTACAAAAACAGTAAATTTTTGGCGTCCAAGCCGCAGTAAACGCCATCTTATTTATCAGTTTATTTATAAGTTTTTCTTGCCTAATCCTGTTCATACTTGCTAGTTAGCTTTTTTGTGAAAAATATTTGAGAATAACAATGTTTTGTGCTTTTTTTTGCTTATTTTCTGGAAAACAATGTATTTACTGAAACAAGAATAAAACTAAAATATGTAGTAGAATAGAATAGATTCGATTTTTTTTTTACAATATTTTTAATTATTAATTATTCATCAATAATCATTATTTACAATATTTTGTAAAAAAAAAAATATTTTGTATTGATACATTTGATTCTGATACTGTTAACTCAAAACAGCCAAATAAATAAACTTCTTTTTCAATGTTTTCTTTTACGATCTAAGAATGAGCAGTTTTCCAGTAGGTATAATAATCAGTTGGTTTTGAATTCATCAAGAGATGGCGCTAGCATAACTTTTGGTAATTTTAATATAATCTGTGGTTTGTTGTTGTTCTTTTCGCGTCGGTCTGTAATTTAAAATAATAATATTATAATTTAAAATAATTTCATCAGAAAACATGTCAAAACATCTATGTAAAGTAAATCAATACAAAACCGAAGATCATTTTTTCCATAAATTAGTTACCAAAAGTGCCGGCTGCGCCATCTAGCTTGTCTTTAGGAACCCTATAAATACCTACTGGAAAACTGCTCATTACTATCAAAAAAAGAAATTTATTGGGCTCTCGCGAAACCATGGTAAGCAAATAACTGTTTAAATGGGATTATTGTTAGAAATGAACAATATACCTAATAACCAATGACCAATCAACTAGAGTCCTTTCTCTACATAATATTAGCGCCATGTTCGCAATGCAGATGGTAGAGTTGTGCATTGAAACTTATGAAATGTTAACGGATCCCCTTGCCAGTTCTTATAAGATGTTTTCTTTTTGCGGAATTTGAATTATGTAAGATGTAGGTCACAATGTGCTTAATAAATTACACAATTTTCTAATATACATACAATAGTAATGATCAGGCGCAATGTAATTGGTAGAGCCATTCAATAAAAACTCATGGCCTCTCTTTCAATATCGTACCTACGCAACGTGTGGCCTTTTTAAAATGCTACATTTCATAGTTTGAATCTCCTTTGTGCAAGTGAACTAATAACTTCTTGAACGCCGATTTGTAACTTTTGTAGGAGTTTCAGTTTGCTTATTTTAACAGTACCTACATATCACTGAAATGTAAAAAATCTTTACATCAAAATTTACATTACTTATTTATATAATGACTGAATAGGACGAAGATATAGGTAAGTACGGAAGTACCTACCTAAAATACCTAAGTACCTACGCACCAATATATAAATAAGGATATGAAAAAAAAAATATCGAACCACCGAAAAATCTTCTACCATTATTTTTTTTTGTTCCAGTAAATAGGTATTTCCTTTTCCAAACAAGGTACTTGATTCCAAATAAGGTGCTTGATAAACAGGTAAGCAGTACAATTCATACCTCTAAATTAAAATATTTTTTCACAAAAGGTCTAACTAGCAAGTATGAACTCGATTCGACAAGGGAAACTAACAAATAAACTGATACAACAAGATGGCGTTACTGCGGCTTGGACGCCAAAAATTTACTGTTCTTGTCGTTTTTATGAGTAACAAGCAAAAATTTTATATTTTCCCGATAATATTTCCCTTCGGAACATTTCACTATTTAGATAAAAGTAATATACAAGTACAAAATGTGCATAATATTCGATTAAAACAATAAAACTCCTAATCGCGATATGAACGATTTCGTTGTGCGTACGTATATTACCATCCTCATCGAAAGCTACAGTGGGGACTCGGATTATCCGGAGATCTTCTGTTCATGGACTCCCAATATGCGTTATCACATTAACTTAAGACAACCGAGGACGGTAATCATCATGCTCACACGTGCCATACGACGTTTTACAACACACTTGCGAATAAAATAATACTACAAATACTAAATAAACAATACTACAAATTAATTCGTTTTCCTATGCGCGCGCATTTAACAATGGCGGTCGACCATATTTAAAAAAAAATGAGGTTTGAACTTAACTTTTTTTTACTGTTTTTTTTTTGTACTTAGAGAAAAAAAAAGTTAAATTTGAGTGAAAATTTTGTTTATTATACAAGTATTACAAGTTGAAATTATTTATTTATATACGAAAATGCATCAAATGACCATACAATGGCGCCTCGGCGGTAATCACCAACGTTGCTCACTTGTACCATAATGTACTATTACATCAAAATTTACATTACATAAATAAATAATGACTGAATAGGACGAAGATATAGGTAAGCACGGAAGTATCTACCTAAAATACCTTAGTACCTACGCACCAACCCATAAATAAGTAGGTATATGAAAAAAAAAAATATCGAACCACCGAAAAATCTCCTACCATTATTTTTTTTTGTTTCAGTAAATATTTCCTTTTCCAAACAAGGTGCTTAATTCCAAATAAGGTGCTTGATAAACAGGTAAGCATAGGGTTGCCAACCATACTGTTATAAACAGTATTATACTGTTTTACACCCAATTATACTGTTTACTGTTCAACAAAAAAACAGTATCCAAAATACTGTTTTCAGCATCAAAATGCATAACACTACAAAAATGTGCAGCAATTGATACAATTTTAATTAATTGGGCACCAATTTGCAATTATTTTGTAAGTTTAGGTGTTGATTGTCCTATGATAATCCAAAATTAAATAATGATAAATCATATAGAAAATAATACAGTTCACAGCTATCCTCTATTTGCCAGCCATAAATTAAATCTTTTAACTTATCCATAAAAAAATTGATGGGAACCATATTACCATTTTAGATGTTTACGAAACCATGCTTTCTTTTACGACAGACAGACCTAAGGGGGCAAAATAGGTGACGAACCGTTTGTATGTAAAACCGTACTTTGTGAAACGGATTTTTATGATCTTTGTTTTGTTGGAGAGAGAAAGTTGGTTCAGGGAGCCAGAATCGGATGACAGGATCAAGGGAGTCAGGATTGGATAACAGGATCTAGGGAAATCTAATTTCAGTGTTTTAATTTCAGTATTTGCATTTAAAAATGATCTGCTCGTGATTTTAAGTTGCTGATGATAGGAACCTAAGCAAAGGATGGACGATGGATCGATTATAACTCATTAAAAAAAAAATTAAAAGACTCGGGCTAGGCACCGCAGTTATTTTTCGCTATTTTGTGCCTCTTTCGTTCCTTTAAATCGGTTAAACTTTTTTGTTAAAATTAATTTATATAATTGTAAAATACTGTTCTATTTTCTAAAATACTGTTCAATTTTCTTCTCAGACCTAAATATACTTTTTTTCTCGAAAAAAGAGTTGGCAACCCTAGGTAAGCAGTACAATACATACCTCTAAATTCAAATATTTTTTCACAAAAGGGGTAACTTATGAACAGGATTAGAAAAGGGAAACTAACAAATAAACTGATACAACAAGATGGCGTTACTGCGGCTTGGACGCCAAAAATGTACTGTGTTTTTCGTTTTTTCGAGTAACAAGCAAAAAATTTATATTTTCCCGATAATATTTCTCTTCGGAACATTTCACTATTTACATAAAAGTAATATACAAGTACAAAATGTGCATAATATTCGATTAAAACAATAAAACTCCTAATCGCGATATAAACGAATACGTTGTGCGTACGTATAATTACTATCCTCAGCGAAAGCTACAGTGGGGACTCGGATTATCCGGAGATCTTCTGTTCATGAACTCCCAATATTCGTTATCACATTAACGAACATATTGTACACGTTCGTGTCACAAGTCATCTGTAGCTCCCAAGCTATGCACATGGACAGACTGTTGTCTATCGTGCAAGGCTTGCAGATGAATTGGTAAGAGGTGTGAAAGCATTACTTAGCAGAAGACTGACGAGAAAATTTGACTTCCTTTTTATCTTATCAACTGATTACTTACATTTTGTCTTGTCTTTTTTAAATCGACTGGAATTGATGCTGGGATGAATAAGTGATACTTTTCTGAAATTGAAGTAATTAGCCAGAATCGTGATAAACAATTAGGTAGATACGTACCAGTGCTTCTACGGCTCATTGATTAAAAAGTCTCGATAAACGATTAAAATTAGCAGGCACATGCTGTAAGAACGATCGACTGGACACGATAGTTGATTCCGCGGGGCGATTTCATTTTCGCATGCTGTTAATTTGGTGACGTCACGTTGCAGATCACATAAACGTACATCACTGTCGACTTGTACTCGATAACGTGACGTCACCGCTCATCAAATGGCTAACTTCGGTTCTTCACTGTCTACCGCTTCACAACTATCTCTACATTCCTGTATCTAGGTGGCATGTAGGAAGGATGCAAATATGTAGGTAATACTTACCTTTTAGGACGTAATAGCGTTAAAATTTAGTTTTTTAACGATAACGTTTTACTTCAAAGTTCCGACAAGAATCAAGTCTTCTAAACTATTTCAAAGATATATCCGCATATTTAACACACACTATCAAAACAGTGAACAGCTTAACTCGCAATATCAAAGTTTTTGTTGTTTGTAAGATTTATGACCACTACAGCTGATACGTTTCTACGCAGGGGAACAGCTCGAAGCTCGGCTCTATAATATAATGTTGTAGCCAAGATAATATACCTAACTCTCGAATCAGCACTTATATTTTGTACAGCCTCACTACAATGAGCTCTCTAATAAAACGCGCAAGGTTCCACCGGCATACTCAGTCCTATGTGACGATGATATAGCGGAGAACTTCCTCGCTATCGCGACGCAAACCACTGTTGTTCTACGACTTTCTTTTTCGTAAGAAAAATGTTTTTCCTTTTAAGCGCGTTCATTAAAAGTAGGTTTTTAAATTGGATGACATTTTTATTTCCATAATTGTTAATTATTTTTGTGATTAATTGTATGAAATTTCAAACACAATGTAATATTGTTTATTGAATAAATAAATCAATCAATCAATCAATTTATTATTAATTTCGCTCAGGAGAAAATAATTACTATAAAGCACTTTAATTAAATTTGAATTTAACGGGTTTATATTTTTATCGTTTAACGTTTAACGGGATTCGTTGGCTGAAATGTAAGTAGGTAGTTACCTACCTACGCAATTTAGTTTAGTTCGCCTTAATCGCATTTCCTTCGGTGAGGTGTTGATTTTATTGTGCTTACTTGTTCAAAAAATACAATGTCATTGATTGTATGTTTGTTTGCTAACTTACAAGAGGGCCTCTTGTACTAGTAAGCTAAGAGCTTCATTTTCGAGTCCTTTTGAAAGTGACCTCACCAGGCCCTCAATTCTGCTAAAGCAAAACAGATACTGCAATCTATTGCATTAAATATAGGTATACGCGTAAAGTCCAAAAATAACTCATTAAAGTTTCCAATTATTAATTTAGCTGTGATAATTAGCTCATGCACATACATAATTTTAGCATAACAGAATAATAAAATCGTTTTGAAATGGATTCCAAAAAGAGAGTCAAATTTTCTACGGCAGTGGTGTTGAGTCGCCAGGCGTCCCCAGGACCTCGTCATGTCTCCATTCTATTTTTCATAGGACATCACTGTGCGCGTCTGTGACGGCAATGGCGCGATAGAGGAGAACGCATTCTAATCGCTTATTCTTCATTGAACTTCGTACGCTAGCCGATTGTACGTACGCGTACGTGTCAACGAATTGGGGCGGGTTTTAGGGCAGCACCCACCCCCGAGTCTACTGCTTTACTGCGTAGAAACGGACTCCCAATTTTCAACGGCAAAAAGTTCTATATAACCTACCGGCAACGAAAACTTTCAATATCGTGAGTTAGGATTTGTAGCACTTCCGCACGATAGATAGATACCATTACTGCATGTGCAACAAGGATAGTCAAATAGTAAAAAAAACATTTGGCATTGTCCATCGTTACGGAGAGTCACCGATTGTTTGTGTGGGAGCAGCAGATTTGACATCCCTTTCTTTCCTTACTAATTCATGTATCTTCGCTCTCCTTTTGGTCAGAGTTGAAAAAAAAATAGCCGAAGTGACTCAAATGTTATCGGAGTTGCTTCGAAGCAAAGTGAATATACAATTTCTATTTGTTGTTATCAATGATATTTCGGTAATTAGAACTATATTTTAATAGAATAAATTAATCCTTCCGAGTTTGTAACTCGGAAGGATTAACTGACTAATTGACTCATTTAATTTTCATGAAATCTTAGTACCTAATCAAAATTCTTATGTCGTTCATACCCGAACACAAAGCTGCAGAAATATTCCAAAAACCATGTTTAAGGCAATATGCAATTTTTATAATGTTGTAGTTTAATGTTTAATATACATAAAAAAGACAGCGTATTTGGTGGGGGCTTTACCATTGGCAGGCGGGTTCAAAGGTAATTGCCAAAAAAATACCTATTCAGGGTTATTGGTAACTCGACGAATTCCTGTCAGGGGGTGTTAGGGGACCCAAAATGCTACAATTTGGAGCCCACATATTATGTATGGCCGAAAATCAATAGTTTTCGAAATAATTGACTTTTAGTGTTTTTTCGTATTAACCCAGATTTCAACCTTCAAGTACAAATTTAAAAAAAAATGTTTGCCGAGTCGGAATTATGTTAATTTGTTTTCGAGGGTGATACTTCAAAGAACCCGAAACAGAAAATAGAGCACAACCCTTAGAATTTTTTTTATTATCTTTTAGATTCTATAAAGAAAAGCTTGTTTTTACAAGATTTTTATAATTATTTTATTTACGATGCGTTGAGTGGGATCTCTACAACTAGATAAATATGTATTTTTTGTTGGACACGGTGATTAATTTTCGGTAAACGAAAAAGGAGTTTGTATTAAAAAGATTGTAGGTAGACACTTAATAAAAAAAAAAGACAAGCCAAACGTATGAACTCAGTTGATAAGATAAAAAGGAAGTCAAATTTTCTCGTCAGTCTTCTGCTAAGTGATGCTTTCACACCTCTTACCAATTCATCTGCAAGCCTTGCACGATAGACAACAGTCTGTCCATGTGCATAGCTTGGGAGCTACAGATGACTTGTGACACGAACGTGTACAATATGTTCGTTAATGTGATAACGCATATTGGGAGTCCATGAACAGAAGATCTCCGGATAATTCGAGTCCCCACTGTAGCTTTCGCTGAGGATGGTAATATATGTACGCACACCGTAATCGTTCATATCGCGATTAGGAGTTTTATTGTTTTAATCGAATATTAGGGACATTTTGTACTTGTATGTTACTTTTATGTAAATAATGAAATGTTCCGAATGAGATATTAACGAGAAAATATAAATTTTTTGCTCGTTACTCGAAAAAACGACAAAAACAGTAAATTTTTGGTGTCCAAGCCGAAGTAACGCCATCTTGTTGTATCACTATAGTTGTAGTTTCTCTTGTCTAATCCGGTTCATACGGACTTGCTAGTTAGCCCTTTTGTGAAAAAATATTTGAATTTAGAGGTATAATACATAACCTCTAAATTCAAATATTTTTTCAACTGCTTATTTTTTGGAAAAAAAAAATTACTGAAAAAAGAACAAAAATTTAATGTTTGAATAGGATAGCTTCGATTTTTTTATCAATTATTATAGGTTGGTGCTTACTTAGTATTTAAGGTAGGTTGTTCCGTACTTACTTAGGTATATCTTTCCCCTATTCAGTCAATAGGAGAAAGATATAGGTAAGTACGGAACAACCTACCTATAATATAAGTACCAACCTATCAATATCATCAATATTCAATATCACTACATATTATAAAACAAAGTCACTGTCGCTGTCTGTCCGTCCCTGTGTATCTTAAGCTAATCTTCAAAACTACGCAACGGATTTTGAAGCAGTTTTTTTTGATAGATAGAGTGATTTACTCGTATATTATGTATAATACATACATAATATTGTAGAGAAACACTGATAAATTTAGAGATATGCAGCGGGAATGGGATCGGAAAATATGGCGGTACGAAGTTCGCCGGGTCCGCTAGAATAATATACAAAAATCAATACCACTTTTCGTTGTTATTTTATAACTCAAGAACGGGCTCATCTATCCAAACCAAATCGATACCTCCCACGTAAGTTGTTGTAACCCACAAAATTTCCATTTTGTGTTTTTCACGTAAAAGTGTCTAATTTTATGTATAGTATCCTGTAACAATTAGATCGAATCCAAAAATCTATTAATTTCGGTAGTTTTCAGAAGTATAACATCGTAAGTTCCGAAGTATCCCGGCGTATATTGTGGTATTTATTACTTGCAATAGTTTACGGCGGGCGGTTTGAGTCTGACGAGCGCGCTCATCCCGCGTATGTGTAACATAAAACAGACTACGTTGGAACTCGCTGTAGGTTGCATGTCACGCGCGTATTTTATGTGTTGATTTGATATTTATTACGTAATAGTACTAGCACATATTTTCCGTATTTAAAATATTGGTTATTTAAAATGTGGTATTGATTACATACAACAATATACGTTCCTGAATTTACAAGTATTTTGTGTTAAGTAATACATACAACATTTTACTTCGGAATTAGTTATACTAAAGTACATGGCAAGATGACTTACAATGATTTACGTGGTCAAATTAACTATTTTATGGTTACTAAGTAACACATACAACAATCTACTTCGCTTATCACTGACATTGTGTAAGTTGTAAGTAACATTTGCGGTTTATAGATGTGATCAAAAATTGAAGTGTCTGTTTTTAATGTCAAAATAACAAGTGAATAAACATTGATCCTAAAAAAATAAAAAAAACAAGAAGTTGAATGAAATTTTGAAGCATTTATTATGCTAACTTAATCATCTTATCATCTTATCTTCTTCATCTTTTTCATCAAATCTTCTTCTTCGATCATCAATCATCATCATCATATTCAAAATAACAAGTTTTTACTAAATGGGTGTGAATGTATATCAGGTACCATTAACAAGAACATAATTTAAATGTCTTTGGTCCGTCTGTCTGTCTGTTCCGCTAATCTCCTCCCTCCTCTCGAAGGTGACGGAGTGTATCATAAATACATAGCTTGCTCAGTAGATCATACAGTTCAAAGTACCCCACTTTGAACTGTATGATCTACTGAGCAACCGACAGTACGGCTTCCGCCACCGTAGCTTAACCGGTGTATCTTATCTTAACCTTCTTGTGTATCTCACAAACCGTTGCGCGCAAGCCATCGAGACTCGAGGTGAGGCACTGGCGGTTAGTCTCGATATCGGAAAGGCCTTTGATCGGGTCTGGCAGACGTCTTCTTGCAAAGCTCTTATGGACTCCCCAAGGAATTATGCGAATGGATTGCCAGCTTTTTGTCCAACAGAAGTATCCAAGCCGTCGTTGATGGCAGTTGCTCGGACCGCATGGACATAAAACGCTGGTGTCCCACAAAGTTCCGTGTTGTCTCGACCTTGTTACTGCTGCATATCAATGACATGCTGTCGGATGACTCCATTCATCGCTATGCGGACGACAGTACCGGAGACGCTTGTTACACGGACCATGTAAATATGCCTCAGTCCGAGATGGAGGAAAGCCGCGAACAACACTTGTATCTGAAATCGAGACTACGTTATCTAGAGTACCCAATTGGGGCAGACTGAATTTAGTACAATTCAACCCCTCTAAGACACAAGTAGGTGTAATTCACCGTTAAGAAAATCCCATTTATTGTAGCATCACAATTCCTGGGCACACTGCTTACCATTTCCTTGAGTATTGGGATCCTTGATATCGATATCTCCAGCGACGTCCAATACCGTAGTTAATTGGAAGACAAGGTGAAGCTAGCATCAAAGAAGCTTGGAGTGATCAACAGGGTGAATACTTAACTGTCGGGCAACGACTCCGCCTACATAAGGCACAGGTTCGGCCCCACTTGGAGTACTGCAATCACCATTTTGTCGAAGCGCCTACGTGCCAGCTTGAAACTTGAAGTGGTCAACCCCTTCGACTCGGTACAAAGACGACTATTGAGGCTCGTTGAACATTCCATACTCGCAGGTCATGTGGAACGTCTCAGTCTCAGAAGAGACTTTGCCTCACTGTGTGTGTTCTACCGAATATACAATGGTTTGTGCTCAGATGAACTATTTGACATGATACCCACAGCTACATTCTATCATCGCATCTCGCCACAGGCAGGGAAATCATCGTCACACACAACGTCCGGAAACAGTACGCACTGTGCGGTATGAAAGGAACTACATCCCTCGCACACTCAACCTGTGGAATGAACTCCCTGCGGTGGTTTTCCCAAGCAACTACAATTGATTGATAAATTGATAGCTGCCGTTGACTGGACAATACTTGTAGACTACACTTATGAGAAGCACTATAAAAGGAGGATGTCTGTACCTCGTCATCCAGACCGGATATATTCCTTTTTTCACGATCGCATAGGCGAGCAGTGCTTGTAGAACGCACAGTACCGTGGAAAACTAACATACCTAAAGACCACGCTATAAAGATGAACAAATACTTTGACCTGACTGACGAGTTAACCAAAAATGGCTACGTGATTAAACTCTACGCCGTAGAAGTAGGACCAAGACGATTTCAAGCTAAATCCCTGTACAACTTAAAGACCTCGGATTGCCAAGAGCTTCACTAAGCTCTTTACTAAATCGAATGTCCAAAGCGGCATTGATAAGATCTTACCAAATTTGGATAGGTAGGGGGGTACACTACTGACGGTGGAGGTGAGCGCTGATGCATCACAAATTGGCCACCCTTAACCTACATCTGGGTCGCAAGTCCCAGTCGCCGTCACGGTGTGCTCTGTATCACGGGTCCATAAGGACCCAGCGACCGCACGGTGAATCCATGGAGTGCTGAGAATCGGATCTCTGGGGCTCTTCAAGAATGGGCATTAGAAGGTTTTTTTAGGGTCGGCAGCGCGAATGTGACGCCCCTGGTGTTGCATACGTCCATAGGCCACGGTAACCACTTCCCATCAGGTGGGCCGTGTACTTGTCTGCCACCTAAGTGGTAAAAATAAAACATACCACACCTTTTTTCTCTTGCTTTTCGGCGTAAATTGTTGTATCTGGTACATACGACTAAATGCGACTCATGAGTTCCGGTGTACATAATTGTAAGTGACTGATACAACAATTTATAAAGGTCATATACCGCGGTAAAGTGTTGTAACAGCAAAATCTCTAAAACCTTTGGTATTTTTGAATAATACCATGAGGTAAACGCTAAAGTATTATTAACTGAAGTCACATATTGAATTTTATAAAGATTAGTTGAAAACTGCGGTTTTTATTGCCAATAGTATCTTTGAAACGCTCTCCTGTAAAATCACAGTTTAGAAGTTACAACAGTTTACGTAGGAGGTATCGAAATGTTTAGGCTTTGTTCGGACTATTTAGTAGATGGTTTATGTGAAGTTTGCACAAAATCGGTCGAGCGGTTCTTCATTTAGGCGGTACGTAGTTCGTGGGGTCAGCTAGTTATTTATACAAATCTATATCTATATCTATACTAATATTATAAAGAGGAAAGATTTGTTTTTTTGTTTGTTTGTTTTTTTGTTTTTTTGTTTGTAACGAATAGGCTCCGAAACTACTGGACCGATTTCAATAATTCTTTCACCTATAGAAAGCTACACTATCTGGGAGTAACATAGGCTATATAACATCACGCTACTACTAAAGGGAGCGGAGCAGTGAGCATAAATGTCAATAAATCGGGCAGATTTCCATACATTCTTTACTAATATTAGATTTGTATTTTTGTATTCGAGTAAACTCAAGAACTACTGAACCGATTTTAAAAATTCTTTTACCATTAGAAAGCTGCACTATCACTGACTAACATAGGCTATAATTAATTTTCAAAAAAATAGGGATCCTGGATAAAACTTCAATAATGTAACCCAAGGTGTAAAAAAATGACCTAAAAAATTCCTTACATCGCGTACGCTGCGAAAACTATTGAAGATAGAACAAAATAATGTACTGTAGAAATGTATAACTTAAAAAGGTCTACATAAAAGTCCGCGACAGCATATGTCTATCTAATAAGGGTAGCTCACAATAACCATTTTTATCTTTTACAAATTATAAAAAAAATATGTGTCATTTTCGAAGCTATTTTTAACAATATAGTGTTAAGCCTTATCTGACTAAATACGTTAGATACATTGTACATTTAATGTAGATCAAAATTGCCCTTTACACTGTATAATTATAATGAATATTTTAGAATCTATTGCAGTATGAAAGTAACGCGCGACGATATAAATTCAAGCCGAAATGCCGATCAAAGTCAGACCACGGAATCTATACCTTTATATTAATTCTTATCTAAATAAATCGTTTGGTATTTAAGATTGTTTCAATACCTGTTGATTACTTTTTGAATTATTGAAATCGGACGTTCTATTCAAAAGATATTACGAAATTATAATGTCAATAAATCCGGTAAATTACCATACATTATTTGAAAACTAATTATTATTACGGGCATGGGCTAAAAGGGTGCAACCACGGGTGTTCGAAGTATTTCACGAGCGAAGACAGGGAAGGTCAGCTGAACACAAGATGCAACGGTAACGGGATCCGAATGCGGGATTGGAACCTCCATGTGACGCATCCTGGGTAACGGAGGCATTAACGCCCCTCACCCAGGGGAGGCGCTACCGCCTACGGCAAATACATACAGCAACGGGAACAGCTCTATAGAGGGCTGCTCAAAGGCTTCCCACATGTCCCTCTGACTACGAGGAGGCCCAGTAGAGAGCAGGAAAGGGAAGGGCTGGTCACCGAGCGCGGACGTGAGGATTATAGGTCCGGCCTGCTGTCATCCCTTCACGCCCGTCTCCTCCCTTTCCGGAAATCGATGGGACATCGTGCTTCCCACTTCTGAGAGGGCCATCTTAAAATTGTAGATGGCCCAGGGTCAGCCGGGGGGTGCGGAAAATGTCCTAGGCAATTTTACACTCCAGCAACTGAAGACCCGCGACGGCATGCTGTTTAGTGGGTCCGAATTCCACATGGCACTCCTGATGGCTGACGGGGATGGTATCCGAGGCAATTTTAGCACGAAAGAAAAGTTTGTACGGAATCCGAATTCCACGCGGGCGGAGCCGCGGGCAACAGCTAGTACTTATATATATATATAAATTACTAGCTGACCCGGCGAACTTCGTACCGTCCAAAGATGGATTATAATTCATCTTTGGTACCGCCATATTTTCGGAACTACTCAATATGCTCACAAAATTTCATGAGAATCGGTCAAGCCGTTTCGGAGGAGTACGGGAACGAACATTGTGACACGAGAATTTTATATATAAGATGTATAATAAATTATGTAAAGTAAAATTTAATATTATAAAGATTCTTTTTACATTTGACTGATACTGTTAAAATAAGCAAACTGAAACAGTATCGATCATATCCTACCTTTCTTCCTCCCTTCTCCTTTAGAAAAGTTTTAAATCGATGTGCAAGAATATGATTTTTTTAGTTCATTAGCACAAAGTAAATTCAAACTATACTTAAAAATACATTATTAAATATTAAAGCTGCCAAGGGTGTCTCAAGGTTCAATTCAAAATGAAGACATACATTGTAATAGTTATTGTGTGTAGTAATAGTTATTTTATTATGTATTCTGTTACTTAGTAGAAATAAGAGGTGATTCTTTTAGTTTACACGCACAAATTAGATAAAAATTGAACTATTTGCTACCTTAGTATTATAGTACCCAGTCACAGTAGTGCCATCTTCACGCAGCAGTGTAGAGACTCTCTAGTTAACTCTATTCATACTTCCAAATTCGACGCATCGGAGCTTGGCTTGAATATGCTCTTCGTAAAAGAGGTTCGTTTAGCATCACTTCTATTTAACATCCAACTAGGAAATAATACTGCCATTATATGGACATAGGAAACATGGTTTGGTAACATTTATTAGAAAAAAAAAAATAATAATAACAAAATAAATAAAAAAATATTTTTTTGGCTTTTTGTCTAAACTTTTCCAATTGTTTAATTTTCTTTTAAATATAGCAAGTAGACACTTGCTTCGAGTACTAGGCACTACTTATTATTGATTGATTTTACTTTTAAATAAATGTTTTCTGTGCTAATAATTTTCCACAGAGTGTAATATAGAGTCAATAAGAGTAACTCTAAACTGGTACAACAAGATGGCATTACCGCGGCATGGACACCCAAAAAATTTACATTACTTTCGTCTTTGTATAAGTAACGTACACAAAATTTACTTTTTTACGTCAATGTTTCATTTAGAATATATAACTGTTACATAAAAGTAATATATAAGTGAATTATCATCATAATACTCGTTATAAGCAGTAAAATCCCTAATCGCGACACCAAAGATGACGTAACGCGTACGTATATATACCATCCCCAACCGATACAACTCCGGGGAGTCCGATTCTACGCAGGAAGCAGGAATCACAACTGTTCACACCTTCCGCCCTAGGACACTCAGTGTGAATGCGATATCGCAAACACATGGTGTGCAACCTAATCATATGGCACTGTGCACATTGAGCTACATGAATAGATGTTTTCAGATCGCATCTATAATGTATGCTCGTCAGATGCTATGTGAAAGAGATGTATTACAAATTACTCTCTTGGTAGAAGACTGTCGTAGGAGCTTTGACTTCCTTTTGTCTTATTAACACTTACAGTTATTTTTTATGTTATCTTTTATCTTTTTATATTCGAAATTCACCATTCATTTTCGCCTCACTATAGAAGCCGTGACACATTGTTGTTCAAACAACTTTTCTAGTAGGCAGGTACACTAATCTCGCTTGCTGCAAGAGTCTTGCTACGCTTATTAAAACATACTTACCTACTCTCTATCTGTACATCGAACTGACATTTATAAAGTAGGTAGTTAAACCATTTGTGTTTAGAGAGATCCGATTCTCAGCACTCCATGGATTCACCGTGCGGTCGCCGGGTTCATAGCATCATAGCGTGATACAGAGAGGAACACCGTGACGGCGACTGGGACTTGCGACCCAGATGTAGGTTTAGGGTGGCCACCTTGTGATGCATCAGCGCTCACCTCCACCGTCAGTAGTGTTCCCCCCCCCCCCCCCCCCCTACCTATCCAAATTTGGTAAGATCCTATCAATGCCGCTTTTGATATTCGATTTAGTAAGGCAAAAAATATTGAAATTATATCTCCGATTTTAATATGATACCTACTTTGAAAATATATCAAGCAATTCTCAGTTCCTCAAACTGGTGAAATTTTGCTCTGAATCTATGTTTGCATCCCTATAATTCGCTAAAACAAACAAATGGTCAGTAAAATTTACTTTTTGACTAAGTAAGTACAACATTTTGCGTAGTGGCTGAGCGTGTGCGGTGTTTGTTTCAAAATAAACTCTATGCAATTGGTATAAGGATGTACCTACCTACTCAAAATGCTCACTGCATTTTGAGTATAATATTTGAGACCATACGGGACGTGTATGTACCTGTGCATAAAATGCGTAGGTACTACTGGATACTAGGGATTGCAAACCGCATTACATTTTTTGTATTTTTTTTTTGGGACATTACCTCTGAACCTGTCTAGCAATGGTAAAGCCCCCACTAAATCATCAGTCTTTTTTTAAAAGTATTCCTTAAACATTAAACTACAACATTATAAAAATTGTATATTGCCTTAAACATGTTTTTTGGGACATACTTTTTAATTTAAAAGAATCATCAGGGGTTGATTTAGCCCCCGTACCCACCAACTAGGACTGCACTTTGTGTTGTGGTATAACAGGAGAGTTGTGTGACAAGTTTTCAGCTTGCCTCAAGAATGTACTGGAAAAATCGTACCAGCTCTCGGACTAGAGGGCTTTTATCCAAAGACGGTTTATAAGAGAGTTCTCTCTGTCGCAGATGCACATCTACAGCTTGATATCTTTCCAGAGTAGGTAGGTATAATATTAAAATCGGAAATATAATTTCAATATTTCATAAACACAAATGGTTTAACTAGGTGCCTACTTTATAAATGTCAGTTCGATGTACAGATAGAGAGTAGGTAGGTAGGTACGTTAAAATAAGCGTAGAAAGACTCTTGCAGTAGCCTACTAGACGCGTTATTTGAACAACAATGTGTCACGGTTCCTGTGGTGAGGCGAATATATGATAGGATAGGATAGGCTTCAGACTGTTGATGTGAATAACGTAAAGTCAAACGGATCAAACGTCAAAATAGGCGTACCCCAAGGATCAATCCTGGGACCTTTTCTTTTTTTGGTTTACGTTAATGACCTGCCATATATGATCGAGACACAAGCGGGCATAGTATTGTTTGCAGATGATACATCGCTAATATTCAAAGTGGATCGGCGTAATACAGATGTGACTATTGTTAATAATATTTTAAACTCTATTTCAAATTGGTTTTCTGTAAACAATCTACTGTTGAATGCAGAAAAGACCAAATGCATTAGGTTCACACTGCCTAATGTAAGGCAAGCTCACGTTGATGTCGTGCTGGAGGGACAAAGATTGGAATTTGTAAGAAGCACTACCTTCCTAGGAATTACCATAGATTCGAAGTTACAATGGGGTGACCATATCACTATTTTGGCCAATAAACTCAGCTCTGCTGCTTATGCTGTCAGACGGATAAGGCAGTTGACAGACGTAGCTACCGCTAGGCTGGTGTACTTTAGTTATTTTCATAGCTTGATGTCCTATGGAATACTACTTTGGGGGAATGCGGCAGATTTAGAGACTATCTTTATATTACAAAAAAAGGGCAGTACGAGCCATTTATTGTTTAGGCAAGAGAGATTCTCTTAGGGAACGATTCAAGGACATTAATATTTTAACTGTAGCTTCCCAATATATATTTGAAAACATACTATATGTCAGGAAAAACATTACTAAATTTACAAAAGTAAGTGACATTACAGACAGAAATCTGCGCAATAAAAATAAACTGCTCCTTCCATGCTATCGGCTTAGCAAAGTTAGTGATTCTTTTAAAGGGGAAGGTATACGATTTCATAATAAGTTGCCTGAATCGGTCCTTGGTATGCCTGAAACCAATTTAAAAATCATGTAAAGACCACCACCATGCAAAAAAGCATACTATAGGACAGACGATTATATTAAAGACAAAAATGTATGGCTTGAGCATGGTGCAGGCCCCTCTTGAAGTTGTCTTATTTTTATTTTATATAAGGTTTTATTTTTATTTTTTATATACCTACTTGACGCGAGACAAATGTACATACGTTCATAATTAGTCTTAAGAAACCCTTTTATTTTTTGTAAACTGACGTCCTTAAAATGCCGCAGTGGAGTTTGTTGCGCCGTCTCTTCTCCATTAGCGCTTAGGAAGCGGTGGTAAACTTAGTTTTAAGGAGTTTTTGACGTCAAAAAGCTGTAAAAATGTTGCACTATTTTGAGAAATAAAGACTTTGACTTTGACTTTGATCGCTTATATAAAAAAAGCTGTAAGTCTCATTAAGACAAAAGGAAGTCAAAGCTTCTACGACAGTCTCCTACTAAGAGAGTAATCTTGGATACGTCTCTTTCACGTAACATCCGACGAGCATACACTATAGATGACGACTCATAAACATCTATTCATGTAGCTCAATGTGCACAGTGCCATATGACTAGGTTGCACACAATGTGTTTGCGATATCGCATTCACACTGAGTGTCCTAGAGCGGAAGGTGTGAACAGTTGTGATTCCCGCTTCCTGCGTAGAATCGGACTCCCCGGAGTTGTAACGGTTGGGGATGGTAATATACGTACGCGTTACGTCATCTTTGGTGTCGCGATTAGGGCTTTTACTGCTTATAATGAGTAATAAGCTGATAGTAAAATTATATATTACTTTTATGTAAAAGTTAGATGTTCCAAATTAAACATTGACGGGAATAAATTCATTTTTAACAAAAAAGTTTAACCGACTTCAAGAAACGAAAAAGAGGCACTGAAAAGCGAAAAATAACTTAATTTACAGACTTACTGATTTATTAGAAGTCGGTACCTAGCCCAAGAGAGGCCATATTTCAATTGATTGCATCATAGTAGTTCAGACACAACAAACAAAGTTGGCTGGCACCGACTTCTAATAAATCAGTAAGTCTGTAAATTAAGTTATTTTTCGCTTTTCAGTGCCTCTTTTTCGTTTCTTGAAGTCGGTTAAACTTTTTTGTTAAAAATGAATTTATTTTTCTCTTTTTAGTGAGTTTGTACAGTCTCACGACTGTACATCGCATGTATAGTGACCTGACTGTACATGCGCTGCTGACGATACAGATCGAACCGGCCACGCTACAAAAAAAAAATATTAAATCATTATTCAAAAATAATTTTTAAAATCAATGCATATACACCGGAAATATAGCCGAATATTCTGAACACTTCTGCGTACCCCTTCAAAGGACTCAGGCGTGATGTTATGATGTGTAATGGCAGAAACATTGCAATAATATGCCATTGCAGCAATCACGGCTGATTTCCTGGTACTTTTTGAAGAGTTCCTTGGTCTAATCTCGGAAACCCATCATCAGATCTTTACAATATTTAAATGGGACCACTTCGGAATAATCTACTTACGAACACAAGAAGAATTTTCAAAATCCGTCTAGAATTGGCTTCACAATCGCGTAACAAACATACAAAAAAAAAAAAAAAAAAAAAAATTGGGTACGAATTGAGAACCTCCTTTTTTGAAGTCGGTTAAAAAGTAAATTTTGTGTACGTTACTTATACAAAAACGATGGTAATTTCAAGTTTTTGGACGTCCATGCCACGGTAACGCCATCTTGTTGTACCAGTTTAGAGTTTCTCTTATTGACTCTATTTAGACTTACTAGTCAATATTTTGTTGATTTTTTTTTTTATTAGATTTATTAAAATTTATTTTTTATTAGAAAAGAAAACATTTATTAAAAATTAAAAAAACATAATACATATATGGTTGTTAATCGAATGTATCTTCATTTAATTAACCACCATTATGTTTTTTATATTTTATAAATCTTAGATGAACTAAATAATTTTGAAAAGTACTCCACCACTAGTAAATAATAGACACCTAGTACCCAAAGTGTCTATCATACAATATCTAACTTTACCATGTTTTAGAGAAAATTAAACAATTAAATGAGTTTACAAAAAAAAATCAAACATTAATAACCATTTCTGCTATTCAAGTATTTAGGTATTATGATTAAATGCAAAATAAAATTGGAAAGTTTTTTTTTTTTTTTGAAATGTGATAGCAAGAAAACCATGTTTTCCATATTCATAATAATGGCAGTATTATTTTCGAGTTGGATGTTAATTAGAAGTGCATCACTTCGTGTAAACGAACCTCTTTTACAAAGAGCATAATATACTCTTTTGCGCTTTCGAAGCGGAGCTTGGCTTGAATGTTATTCAAGCTAAGCTCCGCTTCGAACGCGTCAAGCTTGGAAATAGGAATAGAGTTAACAAGAGTCTCTACACTGCTGCGTGAAGATGGCACTACTGTGACTGGGTGCACTGGGTCTTAGGTAATATAATACTAAAGTAGCAAGTAGTTCACGGTTTCTATATACAGTGATACCTGGTTTAAGTAGAGGTATTCCACTAACCCAGAGTTTCAGATATCTAAGTATAAAAAATGCCTGCCTCATTTACAGAGGGTTCCATTAATAGAGGTCAGAATACAGGTTATTTTCAGTTATAGAGGTGTGATTAATCGTTTCTTCACTGTCTACCGCTTCACAACTATCTCTACATTCCTGTATCTAGGTGGCGTTACTGTAGGAAGGAATGTGTCAGTAATAACTTTTTTGGCCACAACATCTCTAAAAAATCATTTTATAACCGATAACGTCGTTTTTAAAAGATTTAGAAGTCATTTAAAGTATTACAAATATGTATATGTAAATAAAACATTTGTTACACTATTAAAACAGCAAAAATCTTAACACGCAATATCAAAGTTTTCGTTGTTTGTAATACATATATAAGACTACTACTGCTTATGCGTTCTAGGGAGTCCGTTTCTACGCAGGGAACAGCCTGAAGCTCGGCTGTACAAAGTTGAAGCCAAAACAATATAACTCTCGAATCACCAGTTATATTGTATACAGCCTCAACACGTTGAGCTATCAAGCCAATCAAAATAATTTGTGGCAAATGTATTTCAATCAGTCAGTCAATCTCAACAAAGATAATAACGGTAACAATTCCAATTCCAATTATCGCAAACCCCACTGTCGTAGAAGATTTGACTTCCTTTTTCAGAAAATAGTTCTTTTTTTCTAATTTTTTTAAGCATCGGTTTTGTGATATCGGGACTTCTTATCGCGATTAATTATATTATTATTATGGAACTTACATACTTGTGCCGCCGCGCCGCGGTTTCGGGTGCGTTGCAGCACCCGAGGCCACGACAAGCTTTTAAGTATTTAAAACATCACTGAATTATTCTTTATTAAAATATTAAATTAAAAGTTATTTTAGTGCAAGTACTGCTGTGAAATGTGAATACGTAGAGGTAATAAAATGAGCCCAGGGATCTCAAAACTAGCTCAACATATTTGAAGCTACAGTGTATCTAAAACAATCAAAAAGCCTGTCAATTGAAATCTTCTTCTTCTACGTAGGATTTATACCTGAGATAGGGACTTACCTACCCTATACCTGAGATTGTTTTCCCTTATTATAATCTTCATTATAGCGTTAATTCCAGTCGCACCCGAAGCTTTCACCTCTGAGTCTGGGGTCCGCTTTCCCAGAGTTTCTGCGGATTTGGCTACGATATTTTTCGTGAGGCGACTGCCATATAACCTCCACAACCAAATGGCGCTAATAGGCTATCGCCTATATAACTATTTGTTATCACAAAGCATTGCAGCTAGACCAGTTGTTGGACTGTTTTTTAGGGACTCCAACTACCCGTAACGACTGTCATAGATGTCCGTATAGCAATCGAGACCGACGGCTTCACGTGCTCTCCGATGCTGGATCAGACCAATGTAAATACCCATATTCATGCACACAAATATTTGCACTAAGCGGGGATCGAGCCCGCGCCTCCTGCGTAGTGGCTGCGTTCCCTACCACCACGCCACAAAGGGCGGCCAAGGCTGTCTGTTTTCCCTTATTATAATATTATTGTACATCTTTAAGTAGATCTTTAATGAACTCTATATTGAGGGGGACTTGTACGCGAACAAGGGTACCTACCTACATTGATTCAAGGTTTTCAAATTAAATCCAGAATAAGCTTGTATAGAACTCACGGAAGTGGGTTCATTACAACTAAGTCAGTTACATTATCTATCGATTCAGCGGTTTTAAAATTTCATGAAATTAAAACGCAGTCTCAATAGACGTGTTCCTATTTTGAATCTATATTAGATATATGCCGCGGCCTATTGTTGTGTATATCTATGAACTTATTCACATCCATGTATTGAGATTTGCCAGGTATTTACCCATAAGTGCGTCTGTATTAAAATTATTATATTATAAAAAACAAAACTAATGTAATTAATATCAGTTGATAAGATAAAAAGGAAGTCAAATTTTCTCGTCAGTCTTCTGCTAAGAAGTGATGCTTTCACACCTCTTACCAATTCATCTGCAAGCCTTGCGCGGTAGACCACGGATCGTCCATGTGCATAGCTTGGGAGCTACAGATGACATGTGACACGAACGTATACAATATGTTCGTTAATGTGATAACGCACATTGGGAGTCCATGAACAGAAGATCTCCGGATAATTCGAGTCCCCACTGTAGCTTTCGCTGAGGATGGTAATATACGTACGCACAACGAAATCGTTCATATCGCGATTAGGAGTTTTATTGTTTTAATCGAATATTATGGTCATGTTACACTAATATATTACTTTTATGTAAATTGTGAAATGTTCCGAATGAGTTTTTAACGGGAAAATATAATTTTTTGCACGTTACTCGAAAAAAATGACAAAAACAGTAAATTTTTGGCGTCCAAGCCGCAGTAACGCCATCTTGTTGCATCAGTTTATTTATTAGTTTTTCTTGCCTAATCCTGCTTGCTTTTTTGTGAAAAATATTTGAGTATAACAATGTTTTGTGCTGTTTTTTCCTTATTTTCTGAAAAACAATATATTTACTGAAACAAAAATAAAATAGTAGTATGGGATAGCTTCGATTTCTTTTACAATATTTTTAATTATTCATTATTCATCAATATTCATTATTTACAATATTTTGTAAAGTAAAATTTAATATAAAGATTTGATATATTTGATTCTGATGCGCGAAACCATGGTAAGCAAATAACTGTTTAAATGGGATTATTGTAAGAAGTGAACAATATAATGACCAATGACAAATTAACTAGAGTCCTTTCTCTACATAATATTAGCGCCATGTTCGCAATGCAGATGGTAGAGTTGTGCATTGAAACTTATGAAATGTTAACGGATCCCCTTGCCAGTTGTTATAAGATGTTTTCTTTTTGCGGAATTTGAATTATGTAACTATGTACCTAAGATGTAGGTCACAATGTGCTTAATAAATGACACAATTTTCTAATATACTTACAAAAGTAATGCTCAGGCGCAATGTAATTGGTAGAGCCATTCAATAAAAACTCATGGCCTCTCTTTCAATACCGTACTTCGCAACGTGTGGCCGTTTTTGTAGCATTTTATAGTTTGAATTAGGGATTTGAATTTCCTTTGTGCGAGTGAACTTATAACTTCTCGCACGTCGATTTGAAACTTTTGTAGGAGTTTCAGTTTACTTATTTTAACAGTATCATTCAAATGTAAAAAATCTTTACATCAAAATTTACATTACATAAATAAATAATGACTGAATAGGACGAAGATATTAGGCAAGCACGGAAGTGCCTACCTAAAATACCTAAATATCTACGCACCAACCCATAAATAAGTAGGTATATTAAAAAAAAAAATTCGAACCACCGAAAAATCTTCTACCATTAATTTTTTTGTTTCAGTTAATATTTCCTTTTCCAAACAAGGTGCTTGATTCCAAAAAAGGTGCTTGATAAACAGGTAAGCAGTACAATACATACCTCTAAATTCACATATTTTTTCACAAAAGGGGTAACTTATGAACAGGATTAGAAAAGGGAAACTAACAAATAAACTGATACAACAAGATGGCGTTACTGCGGCTTGGACGCTGAAAATTTCTTGTGTTTTTCGTTTTTTCGAGTAACAAGCAAAAAATATATATTTTCCCGATAATATTTCCCTTCGGAACATTTCACTATTTACATAAAAGTAATATACAAGTACAAAATGTGCATAATATTCGATTAAAACAATAAAACTCCTAATCGCGATATAAACGAATAAGTTGTGCGTACGTATATTACTATCCTCAGCGAAAGCTACAGTGGGGACTCGGATTATCCGGAGATCTTCTGTTCATGGACTCCCAATATGCGTTATCACATTAACGAACATATTGTACACGTTCGTGTCACAAGTCATCTGTAGCTCCCAAGCTATGCACATGGACAGACTGTTGTCTATCGTGCAAGGCTTGCAGATGAATTGGTAAGAGGTGTGAAAGCATCACTTAGCAGAAGACTGACGAGAAAATTTGACTTCCTTTTTATCTTATCAACTGATTACTTACATTTTGTCTTGTCTTTTTTAAATCGACTGGAATTGATGCTGGGATGAAGAAGTGATACTTTTCTGAAATTGAAGTAATTAGCCAGAATAGTGATAAATAATTAGGTAGATAGGTACGTATCAGTGCTTCTACGGCTCATAGATTAAAAATTCTCGATAAACGATTAAAATTAGCATGCACATGCTGAAAGAACGATCGACTGGCCACGATAGTTGATTCCGCGGGGCGATTTCATTTTCGCATGCTGTAAATTTGGTGACGTCACGTTGCAGATCACATAAACGTACATCACTGTCGACTTGTACTCGATAACGTGACGTCACCGCTCATCAAATGGCTAACTTCGGTTCTTCACTGTCTACCGCTTCACAACTATCTCTACATTCCTGTATCTAGGTGGCATGTAGGAAGGGTGCAAATATGTAATACCTTTTAGGACGTAATAGCGTTAAAATTTAGTTTTTTAACGATAACGTTTTACTTCAAAGTTCCGACAAGAATCAAGTCTTCTAAACTATTTCAAAGATATATCCGCATATTTAACACACACTATCAAAACAGTGAACAGCTTAACTCGCGATATCAAAGTTTTTGTTGTTTGTTAGATTTATGACCACTACAGCTGATACGTTCTGAGGAGTCCGTTTCTACGCAGGGGAACAGCCCGAAGCTCGGCTGTATAATGTTGTAGCCAAGATAATATACCTAACTCTCGAATCAGCACTTATATTGTGTACAGCCTCACCACAATGAGCTCTCTAATAAAACGCGCAAGGTTCCACCGGCATACTCAGTCCTATGTGATGATGATATAGCAGAGAACTTCCTCGCTGTCGCGACGCAAACCACTGTCGTTCTACGACTTTCTTTTTCGTAAGAAAAATGTTTTTCCTTTTAAGCGCGTTCATTAAAAGTAGGTTTTTAAATTATATGACATTTTTATTTCCATAATTGTTAATTATTTTTGTGATTAATTGTATGAAATTTTAAACACAATGTAATATTGTTTATTGAATAAATAAATCAATCAATCAATCAATTTATTATTAATTTCGCTCAGGAGAAAATAATTACTATAAAGCACTTTAATTAAATTTGAATTTAACGGGTTTATATTGTTATCGTTTAACGTTTAACGGGATTCGTTGGCTGAAATGTAAGTAGGTAGTTACCTACCTACGCAATTTAGTTTAGTTCGCTTTAATCGCATTTCCTTCGGTGAGGTGTTGATTTTATTGTGCTTACTTGTTAAAAAAATACAATGTCATTGATTGTATGTTTGTTTGCTAACTTAATAGTACAAGAGGCCCTCTTGTACTAGTAAGCTAAGAGCTTCATTTTCGAGTCCTTTTGAAAGTGACCTCACCAGGCCCTCAATTCTGCTAAAGCAAAACAGATACTGCAATCTATTGCATTAAATATAGGTATACGCGTAAAGTCCAAAAATAACTCATTAAAGTTTCCAATTATTAATTTAGCTGTGATAATTAGCTCATGCACATACATAATTTTAGCATAACAGAATAATAAAATCGTTTTGAAATGGATTCCAAAAAGAGAGTCAAATTTTCTACGGCAGTGGTGTTGAGTCGCCAGGCGTCCCCAGGACCTCATCATGTCTCCATTCTATTTTTCATAGGACATCACTGTGCGCGTCTGTGACGGCAATGGCGCGATAGAGGAGAACGCACTCTAATCGCTTATTCTTCATTGAACTTCGTAACGCTAGCCGATTGTACGTACGCGTACGTGTCAACGAATTGGGGCGGGTTTTAGGGCAGCACCCACCCCCGAGTCTACTGCTTTACTGCGTAGAAACGGACTCCCAACATTCAACGGCAAAAAGTTCTATATAACCTACCGGCAACGAAAACTTTCAATATCGTGAGTTAGGATTTGTAGAACTTCCGCACGATAGATAGATACCATTACTGCATGTGCAACAAGGATAGTCAAATAGTAAAAAAAACATTTGGCATTGTCCATCGTTACGGAGAGTCACCGATTGTTTGTGTGGGAGCAGCAGATTTGACATCCCTTTCTTTCCTTGCTAATTCATGTATCTTCGCTCTCCTTTTGGTCAGAGTTGAAAAAAAAAATAGCCGAAGTGACTCAAATGTTATCGGAGTTGCTTCGAAACAAAGTGAATATACAATTTCTATTTGTTATCAATGATATTTCGGTAATTAGAACTATATTTTAATAAAATAAATTAATCCTTTCGAGTTACAAAGACTCATTTAATTTTCATGAAATCTTAGTACCTAATCAAAATTCTTACGTCGTTCATACCCGAACACAAAGCTGCAGACCTGGCTGGTGGGCACGGAGGCTAAATCAACTCCTGAATTTCAAAAAATTAAAAATAATATTCCAAAAACCGGCAATATGCAATTTTTATAATGTTGTAGTTTAATGTTTAATATACATAAAAAAAAGACAGGGTATTTGGTGGGGGCTTTACCATTGGCAGGCGGATTCAAAGGTAATTGCCAAAAAAATATTCAGGGTTGTTGGTAACTCGACGAATTCCTGTCAGGGGGTGTTAGGGGACCCAAAATGCTACAATTTGGAGCCCACATATTAGGTATGTATGGCCGAAAATCAATAGTTTTCGAAATAATTGACTTTTAGTGTCTTTTCGTATTAACCCAGATTTCAACCTTCAAGTACAAATGTTTGCCGAGTCGGAATTATGTTAATTTGTTTTCGAGGGTGATACTTCAAAGAACCCGAAACAGAAAACAGAGCACAACCCTTAGAAAAAAAATTATTATCTTTTTACTTAGTACAGCAGATTCTATAAAGAAAAGCTTGTTTTTACAAGATTTTTATAATTGTTTTATTTACGATGCGTTGAGTGGGATCTCTACAACTAGATAAATTTATGTTTTTTGTTGGACACGGTGATTAATTTTCGTTAAACGAAAAAGGAGTTTTTATTAAAAAGATTGTAGGTAGACACTAAATAAAAAAAAAAGACAAGCCAAACGTATGAACTCAGTTGATAAGATAAAAAGGAAGTCAAATTTTCTCGTCAGTCTTCTGCTAAGTGTGATGCTTTCACACCTCTTACCAATTCATCTGCAAGCCTTGCAGGATGGACCACCGGCTTGGGAGCTACAGATGACTTGTAACACGAACGTGTACAATATGTTCGTTAATGTGATACTGATAACGCATATTGGGAGTCCATGAACAGAAGATCTCCGGATAATTCGAGTCCCCACTATAGCTTTCGCTGAGGATGGTAATATATGTACGCACACCGTAATCGTTCATAGCGCGATTAGGAGTTTCATTGTTTTAATCGAATATTAGGGACATTTTGTACTTGTATGTTACTTTTATGTAAATAGTGAAATGTTCCGAATGAGATATTAACGAGAAAATATAAATTTTTTGCTCGTTACTCGAAAAAACGACAAAAACAGTAAATTTTTGGTGTCCAAGCCGAAGTAACGCCATCTTGTTGTATCACTTTATTTGTAGTTTCTCTTGTCTAATCCGGTTCATACGGACTTGCTAGTTAGCCCTTTTGTGAAAAAATATTTGAATTTAGAGGTATAATACATAACCTCTAAATTCAAATACTTTTTCTCCTGCTTATTTTTTGGAAAAAAAAAATTACTGAAAAAAGAACAAAAATTTAATGTTTGAATAGGATAGCTTCGATTTTTTTATCAATTATTGTAATATATGTTGGTGCTTACTTAGTATTTAAGGTAGGTTGTTCCGTACTTACTTAGGTATATCTTTCCCCTATTCAGTCAATAGGAGAAAGATATAGGTAAGTACGGAACAACCTACCTATAATATAAGTACCAACCTATCAATATCATCAATATTCAATATCACTACAATTATAAAACAAAGTCACTGTCGCTGTCTGTCCGTCCCTGTGTATCTTAAGCTAATCTTCAAAACTACGCAACGGATTTTGAAGCGGTTTTTTTTTTGATAGATAGATTGATTTATATTATGTATAATACATACATAATATTGTAGAGAAACACTGATAAATTTAGAGATATGTGGCGGGAATGGGATCGGAAAATATGGCGGTACGAAGTTCGCCGGATCCGCTAGAATAATATACAAAAATTAATGCCACTTTTCGTTGTTATTTTATAACTCAAGAACGGGCTCATCTATCCAAACCAAATGTTTAGGCTTTGTTCGGACTATTTAGTAGATGGTTTATGTGAAGTTTGCACAAAATCGGTCGAGCGGTTCTTCATTTAGGCGGTACGTAGTTCGCGGGGTCAGCTAGTTATTTACACAAATACTTATATATATATATTACTAGCTGACCCGGCGAACTTCGTACCGCCCAAAGATGAATTATAATTCATCTTTGGTACCGCCATATTTTCGGACCTACTCAATATGCTCACAAAATTTCATGAGAATTGGTCAAGCCGTTTCGGAGGAGTACGGGAACGAACATTGTGACACGAGAATTTTATATATAAGATGTATAATAAATTATGTAAAGTAAAATTTAATATTATAATAGTACATTATGGTACAAGTGAGCAACGTTGGTGATTACCGCCGAGGCGCCATTGAGACCCGAGCCGCCAGGCGAGGGTCTTAAGACAGCCGAGGACGGTAATCATCATGCTCACACGTGCCATACGACGTTTTGCAACACACTTGCGAATAAAATAATACTACAAATACTAAATAAACAATACTACAAATTAATTCGTTTTCCTATGCGCGCGCAATTAACAATGGCGGTCGACCATAATTTAAAAAAAAAAGAGGTTTGAACTTAACTTTTTTTTACTGTTTTTTTTTCTGTACTTAGAGAAAAAAAAAAAGTTAAATTTGAGCGAAAATTTTGTTTATTACACAAGTATTACAAGTTGAAATTATGTATTTAAATACGAAAATGCATCAAATGACCATACAATAGGCGTATTAATTTATTCGTACTATTAAACACGTTATTTTTTGTATCAAAACTTTTTTAAGAACATAGACAATTATAAACACTTCCTATAAAATTTAAAAAAGAATCTATAACTCACTTTTGTGAATAATAGTAATGAAAAAGTCACAGTTTTATAATAGGTGTCATTCCGTGCTTAATTGCGGTAAAATAATATCACTGTTATGAGCAGGTGTGTTGTAAAGTTTTTTTTTACATTTGACTGAACTGTTAAAATAAGCAAACTGAAACAGTATCGATCATATCCTACCTTTCTTCATTCCTTCTCCTTCAGAAAAGTTTTAAATCGATGTGCATGAATATGATTTTTTTAGTTCATTCGCACAACTTAAATTCAAACTATAAAAATACATTATTAAATATTAAAGCTGCCAAGGGTGTCTCAAGGTTCAATTCAAAATGAAGACATACATTGTAATACTTAGTTATTGTGTGTAGTAATAGTTATTTTATTATGTATTCTGTTACTTAGTAGAAATAAGAGGTGATTCTTTTAGTTTACACGCACAAATTAGATAAAAATTGAACTATTTGCTACCTTAGTATTATAGTACCCAGTCACAGTAGTGCCATCTTCACGCAGCAGTGTAGAGACTCTCTAGTTAACTCTATTCATACTTCCAAATTCGACGCATCGGAGCTTGGCTTGAATATGCTCTTCGTAAAAGAGGTTCGTTTAGCATCACTTCTATTTAACATCCAACTAGGAAATAATACTGCCATTATATGGACATAGGAAACATGGTTTGGTAACATTTATTTGAAAAAAAAATAATAATAATAACAAAATAAATAAAAAAATATTTTTTTGGCTTTTTGTCTAAACTTTTCCAATTGTTTAATTTTCTTTTAAATATAGCAAATTAGATATTATACGATTACTAAGTAGACACTTGCTTCGAGTACTAGGCACTACTTATTATTGATTGATTTTACTTTTAAATAAATGTTTTCTGTGCTAATAATTTTCCACAGAATACTAGCTAGCAAGTGTAATATAGAGTCAATAAGAGTAACTCTAAACTGGTACAACAAGATGGCGTTACCGCGGCATGGACACCCAAAAAATTTACATTACTTTCGTCTTTGTATAAGTAACGTACACAAAATTTACTTTTTTACGTCAATGTTTCATTTAGAATATATAACTGTTACATAAAAGTAATATATAAGTGAATTATCATCATAATACTCGTTATAAGCAGTAAAATCCCCAATCGCGACACCAAAGATGACGTAACGCGTACGTATATATACCATCCCCAACCGATACAACTCCGGGGAGTCCGATTCTACGCAGGAAGCAGGAATCACAACTGTTCACACCTTCCGCCCTAGGACACTCAGTGTGAATGCGATATCGCAAACACATTGTGTGCAACCTAATCATATGGCACTGTGCACATTGAGCTACATGAATAGATGTTTTCAGATCGCATCTATAGTGTATGCTCGTCAGATGCTATGTGAAAGAGATGTATTACAAATTACTCTCTTGGTAGAAGACTGTCGTAGGAGCTTTGACTTCCTTTTGTCTTATTAACACTTACAGTTATGTTTTATGTTATCTTGTATCTTTTTATATTCGAAATTCACCATTCATTTTCGCCTCACTACAGGAGCCGTGACACATTGTTGTTCAAACAACTTTTCTAGTTGGCAGGTACACTAATCCCGCTTGCTGCAAGAGTCTTGCTACGCTTATTAAAACATACCTACTCTCTATCTGTTCATCGAACTGACATTTATAAAGTAGGTAGTTAAACCATTTGTGTTTAGAGAGATCCGATTCTCAGCACTCCATGGATTCACCGTGCGGTCGCCGGGTTCATAGCGTGATACAGAGAGGAACACCGTGACGGCGACTGGGACTTGCGACCCAGATGTAGGTTTAGGGTGGCCACCTTGTGATGCATCAGCGCTCACCTCCACCGTCAGTAGTGTTCCTCCCCTACCTATCCAAATTTGGTAAGATCCTATAAATGCCGCTTTTGATATTCGATTTAGTAAGGCAAAAGATATTGAAATTATATCTCCGATTTTAATATGATACCTACTCTGATAATATATCAAGCAATTCTCAGTTCCTCAAACTGGTGAAATTTTGCTCTGAATCTATGTTTGCATCCCTATAATTCGCTAAAACAAACAAATGGTCAATAAAATTTACTTTTTGACTAAGTACTTAAGTAGGTACAACATTTTGCGTAGTGGCTGAACGTGTGCGGTGTTTGTTTCAAAATTAAACTCTATGCAATTGGTATAAGGATGTACCTACCTACTCAAAATGCTCACTGCATTTTGAGTATAATATTTGAGTCCATACGGGACTTGTATGTACCTGTGCATAAAATGCGTAGGTACTACTGGATACTAGGGATTGCAAACCGCATTACATTTTTTGTATTTTTTGTTTTGGGAAATTACCTCTGAACCTGTCTAGCAATGGTAAAGCCCCCACTAAATCATCAGTCTTTTTTAAAAAGTATTCCTTAAACATTAAACTACAACATTATAAAAATTGTATATTGCCTTAAACATATTTTTTGGGATATACTTTTTAATTTAAAAAAATCATCAGGGGTTGATTTAGACCCCGTACCCACCAGCTAGGACTGCACTTTGTGTTGTGGTATAACAGGAGAGTTGTGTGACAAGTTTTCAGCTTGCCTCAAGAATGTACTGGAAAAATCGTACCAGCTCTCGGACTAGAGGGCTTTTATCCAAAGACGGTTTATAAGAGAGTTCTCTCTGTCGCAGATGCACATCTACAGCTTGATATCTTTCCAGAGTAGGTAGGTATAATATTAAAATCGGAAATATAATTTCAATATTTCATAAACACAAATGGTTTAACTAGGTACCTACTTTATAAATGTCAGTTCGATGTACAGATAGAGAGTAGGTAGGTAGGTACGTTAAAATAAGCGTAGAAAGACTCTTGCAGTAAACGGAATTAGTACCTACCTGCCTACTAGACGAGTTATTTGAACAACAATGTGTCACGGTTCCTGTGGTGAGGCGAAACTGAATGGTGATTTCGAATATAAAAAGATAAAAGATAACATAAAAAATAACTGTAAGTGTTAATAAGACAAAAGGAAGTCAAAGCTTCTACGACAGTCTTCTACTAAGAGAGTAATCTTGGATACGTCTCTTTCACGTAACATCTGACGAGCATACACTATAGATGACGACTTATAAACATCTATTCATGTAGCTCAATGTGCACAGTGCCCTATGACTAGGTTGCACACAATGTGTTTGCGATATCGCATTCACACTGAGTGTCCTAGAGCGGAAGGTGTGAACAGTTGTGATTCCTGCTTCCTGCGTAAAATCGGACTCCCCGGAGTTGTAACGGTTGGGGATGGTATATATACGTACGCGTTACGTCATCTTTGGTGTCGCGATTAGGGATTTTACTGCTTATAATGAGTAATAAGCTGATAGTAAAATTATATATTACTTTTATGTAAAAGTTAGATGTTCCAAATTAAACATTGACGGGAAAAAGTAAATTTTGTGTACGTTACTTATACAAAAACGATGGTAATTTCAAATTTTTGGGCGTCCATGCCACGGTAACGCCATCTTGTTGTACTAGTTTAGAGTTTCTCTTATTGACTCTATTTACTTACTAGTTAATATTTTGTTGAATTTTTTTTTTATTAGATTTTTTTAAATTATTTTTTTATTAGAAGAGAAAACATTTATTGAAAATTAAAAAAACATAATACATATATGGTTGTTAATCGAATGTATCTTCATTCAATTAACCACCATTATGTTTTTTATATTTTATAAATCTTAGATGAACTAAATAATTTTATCCTAAAGTACCTACTCCACCACTAATAAATAATAGACACCTAGTACCCAAAGTGTCTATCATACAATATCTAACTTTACCATGTTTTAGAGAAAATTAAACAATTAAATGAGTTTACAAAAAAAAAATCAAACATTAATAACCATTTCTGCTATTCAAGTATTTAGGTATTATGATTAAATGCAAAATAAAATTGGAAAACTTTTTTTTTTTAAAATGTGATAGCAAGAAAACCATGTTTTCCATATTCATATAATGGCAGTATTATTTTCGAGTTGGATGTTAATTAGAAGTGCATCACTTCGTGTGAACGAAACTCTTTTACAAAGAGCATAATATGCTCTTTCGCACTTTCGAAGCGGAGCTTGGCTTGAATGTTATTCAAGCTAAGCTCCGCTTCGAACGCGTCAAGCTTGGAAATATGAATAGAGTTAACAAGAGAGTCTCTACACTGCTGCGTGAAGATGGCACTACTGTGACTGGGTGCACTGGGTCTTAGGTAATATAATACTAAAGTAGCAAGTAGTTCGCGGTTTCTATATATAGTGATACCTGGTTTAAGTAGAGGTATTCCACAAACGCAGAGTTTCAGATATCTAAGTATAAAAAATGCCTGCCTCATTTACAGAGGGTTCCATTAATAGAGGTCAGAATACAGGTTATTTTCAGTTATAGAGGTGTGATTAATCGTTTCTTCACTGTCTACCGCTTCACAACTATCTCTACATGCCTGTATCTAGGTGGCGTTACTGTAGGAAGGAATGTGTCAGTAATAACTTTTTTGGGCACAACATCTCTAAAAAATCATTTTATAACCGATAACGTCGTTTTTAAAAGATTTAGAAGTCATTTAAAGTATTACAAATATGTATATGTAAATAAAACATTTGTTACACTATTAAAACAACAAAAATCTTAACACGCAATATCAAAGTTTTCGTTGTTTGTAATATATAAGACTACTACTGCTTATGCGTTCTAGGGAGTCCGTTTCTACGCAGGGAACAGCCTGAAGCTCGGCTGTACAAAGTTGAAGCCAAAACAATATAACTCTCGAATCACCAGTTATATTGTATACAGCCTCAACACGTTGAGCTATCAAGCCAATCAAAATAATTTGTGGCAAATGTATTTCAATCAGTCAGTCAATCTCAACAAAGATAATAACGGTAACAATTCCAATTCCAATTATCGCAAACCCCACTGTCGTAGAAGATTTGACTTCCTTTTTCAGAAAAAAGTTCTTTTTTTCTAATTTTTTTAAGCATCGGTTTTGTGATATCGGGACTTCTTATCGCGATTAATTATATTATTATTATGGAACTTACATACTTGTGCCGCCGCACCGCGGTTTCGGGTGCGTTGCAGCACCCGAGGCCACGACAAGCTTTTAAGTATTTAAAACATCACTGAATTATTCTTTATTAAAATATTAAATTAAAAGTTATTTTAGTGCAAGTACTGCTGTGAAATGTGAATACGTAGAGGTAATAAAATGAGCTCAGGGATCTCAAAACTAGCTCAACATATTTGAAGCTACAGCTGCTACAGTGTATCTAAAACAATCAAAAAGCCTGTCAATTGAAATCTTCTTCTCCTACGTAGGATTTATACCTGAGATAGGGACTTACCTACCCTATACCTGAGATTGTTTTCCCTTATTATAATCTTCATTATAGCGTTAATTCCAGTCGCACCCGAAGCTTTCACCTCTGAGTCTGGGGTCCGCTTTCCCAGAGTTTCTGCGGATTTGGCTACGATATTTTTCGTGAGGCGACTGCCATATAACCTCCACAACCAAATGGCGCTAATAGGCTATCGCCTATATAACTATTTGTTATCACAAAGCATTGCAGCTAGACCAGTTGTTGGACTGTTTTTTAGGGACTCCAACTACCCGTAACGACTGTCATAGATGTCCGTATAGCAATCGAGACCGACGGCTTCACGTGCTCTCCGATGCTGGATCAGACCAATGTAAATACCCATATTCATGCACACAAATATTTGCACTAAGCGGGGATCGAGCCCGCGCCTCCTGCGTAGTGGCTGCGTTCCCTACCACCACGCCACAAAGGGCGGCCAAGGCTGTCTGTTTTCCCTTATTATAATATTATTGTACATCTTTAAGTAGATCTTTAATGAACTCTATATTGAGGGGGACTTGTACGCGAACAAGGGTACCTACCTACATTGATTCAAGGTTTTCAAATTAAATCCAGAATAAGCTTGTATAGAACTCACGGAAGTGGGTTCATTACAACTAAGTCAGTTACATTATCTATCGATTCAGCGGTTTTAAAATTTCATGAAATTAAAACGCAGTCTCAATAGTCGTGTTCCTATTTTGAATCTATATTAGATATATGCCGCGGCCTATTGTTGTGTATATCTATGAACTTATTCACATCCATGTATTGAGATTTGCCAGGTATTTACCCATAAGTGCGTCTGTATTAAAATTATTATATTATAAAAAACAAAACTAATGTAATTAATATCAGTTGATAAGATAAAAAGGAAGTCAAATTTTCTCGTCAGTCTTCTGCTAAGAAGTGATGCTTTCACACCTCTTACCAATTCATCTGCAAGCCTTGCGCGATAGACCACGGATCGTCCATGTGCATAGCTTGGGAGCTACAGATGACATGTGACACGAACGTATACAATATGTTCGTTAATGTTAATGATAACGCACATTGGGAGTCCATGAACAGAAGATCTCCGGATAATTCGAGTCCCCACTGTAGCTTTCGCTGAGGATGGTAATATACGTACGCACAACGAAATCGTTCATATCGCGATTAGGAGTTTTATTGTTTTAATCGAATATTATGGTCATGTTACACTAATATATTACTTTTATGTAAATTGTGAAATGTTCCGAATGAGTTTTTAACGGGAAAATATAATTTTTTGCACGTTACTCGAAAAAAATGACAAAAGCAGTAAATTTTTGGCGTCCAAGCCGCAGTAACGCCATCTTGTTGCATCAGTTTATTTATTAGTTTTTCTTGCCTAATCCTGCTTGCTTTTTTGTGAAAAATATTTGAGTATAACAATGTTTTGTGCTGTTTTTTCCTTATTTTCTGAAAAACAATATATTTACTGAAACAAAAATAAAATAGTAGTATGGGATAGCTTCGATTTCTTTTACAATATTTTTAATTATTCATTATTCATCAATATTCATTATTTACAATATTTTGTAAATTAAAATTTGATATAAAGATTTGATATATTTGATAACCATGGTAAGCAAATAACTGTTTAAATGGGATTATTGTTAGAAGTGAACAATATAATGACCAATGACAAATTAACTAGAGTCCTTTCTCTACATAATATTAGCGCCATGTTCGCAATGCAGATGGTGGAGTTGTGCATTGAAACTTATGAAATGTTAACGGATCCCCTTGCCAGTTGTTATAAGATGTTTTCTTTTTGCGGAATTTGAATTATGTAACTATGTACCTAAGATGTAGGTCACAATGTGCTTAATAAATGACACAATTTTCTAATATACTTACAAAAGTAATGCTCAGGCGCAATGTAATTGGTAGAGCCATTCAATAAAAACTCATGGCCTCTCTTTCAATACCGTACTTCGCAACGTGTGGCCGTTTTTGTAGCATTTTATAGTTTGAATTAGGGATTTGAATTTCCTTTGTGCGAGTGAACTTATAACTTCTCGCACGTCGATTTGAAACTTTTGTAGGAGTTTCAGTTTACTTATTTTAACAGTAGATATCATTCAAATGTAAAAAATCTTTACATCAAAATTTACATTACATAAATAAATAATGACTGAATAGGACGAAGATATTAGGCAAGCACGGAAGTGCCTACCTAAAATACCTAAATACCTACGCACCAACCCATAAATAAGTAGGTATATTAAAAAAAAAAATGTCGAACCACCGAAAAATCTTCTACCATTAATTTTTTTGTTTCAGTAAATATTTCCTTTTCCAAACAAGGTGCTTGATTCCAAAAAAGGTGCTTGATAAACAGGTAAGCAGTACAATACATACCTCTAAATTCACATATTTTTTCACTAAAGGGGTAACTTATGAACAGGATTAGAAAAGGGAAACTAACAAATAAACTGATACAACAAGATGGCGTTACTGCGGCTTGGACGCTGAAAATTTATTGTGTTTTTCGTTTTTTCGAGTAACAAGCAAAAAATATATATTTTCCCGATAATATTTCCCTTCGGAACATTTCACTATTTACATAAAAGTAATATACAAGTACAAAATGTGCATAATATTCGATTAAAACAATAAAACTCCTAATCGCGATATAAACGAATAAGTTGTGCGTACGTATATTACTATCCTCAGCGAAAGCTACAGTGGGGACTCGGATTATCCGGAGATCTTCTGTTCATGGACTTCCAATATGCGTTATCACATTAACGAACATATTGTACACGTTCGTGTCACAAGTCATCTGTAGCTCCCAAGCTATGCACATGGACAGACTGTTGTCTATCGTGCAAGGCTTACAGATGAATTGGTAAGAGGTGTGAAAGCATCACTTAGCAGAAGACTGACGAGAAAATTTGACTTCCTTTTTATCTTATCAACTGATTACTTACATTTTGTCTTGTCTTTTTTAAATCGACTGGAATTGATGCTGGGATGAAGAAGTGATACTTTTCTGAAATTGAAGTAATTAGCCAGAATCGTGATAAATAATTAGGTAGATAGGTACGTATCAGTGCTTCTACGGCTCATAGATTAAAAATTCTCGATAAACGATTAAAATTAGCAGGCACATGCTGAAAGAACGATCGAATGGCCACGAAAGTTGATTCCGCGGGGCGATTTCATTTTCGCATGCTGTAAATTTGGTGACGTCACGTTGCAGATCACATAAACGTACATCACTGTCGACTTGTACTCGATAACGTGACGTCACCGCTCATCAAATGGCTAACTTCGGTTCTTCACTGTCTACCGCTTCACAACTATCTCTACATTCCTGTATCTAGGTGGCATGTAGGAAGGGTGCAAATATGTAGGTAATACTTACCTTTTAGGACGTAATAGCGTTAAAATTTAGTTTTTTAACGATAACGTTTTACTTCAAAGTTCCGACAAGAATCAAGTCTTCTAAACTATTTCAAAGATATATCCGCATATATAACACACACTATCAAAACAGTGAACAGCTTAACTCGCGATATCAAAGTTTTTGTTGTTTGTAAGATTTATGACCACTACAGCTGATACGTTCTGAGGAGTCCGTTTCTACGCAGGGGAACAGCCCGAAGCTCGGCTGTATAATGTTGTAGCCAAGATAATATACCTAACTCTCGAATCAGCACTTATATATTGTGTACAGTCTCACCACAATGAGCTCTCTAATAAAACGCGCAAGGTTCCACCGGCATACTCAGTCCTATGTGATGATGATATAGCGGAGAACTCCCTCGTTATCGCGACGCAAACCACTGTTGTTCTACGACTTTCTTTTTCGTAAGAAAAATGTTTATTAAAAGTAGGTTTTTAAATTGTATGACATTTTTATTTCCATAATTGTTAATTATTTTTGTGATTAATTGTATGAAATTTCAAACACAATGTAATATTGTTTATTGAATAAATAAATAAATCAATCAATCAATTTATTATTAATTCGCTCAGGAGAAAATAAATACTATATACGATATGGATACGACATATGTGCAAATACTGAAACCGCGAAGCATCCTGGTCCGTAGGAATAGAACCAAATTAAATTTAAACTTAAATTCCCTGATTTATAAAATCATACGCACACACCTTCACACACACACACACAACAACTTCACACACACACACACACAACAATAGGCATAGTAGGTAACTTACTTGAACAGCTAAGCGGCAACATGCGATTCTACAGAGTGCTCAAAGTTGTTCAAATTCTATAAAATTAAAACTCTAGTTTCTGCCCTTAATACTGGACCAATTTTGTTCAAACTTTTCCTGCTTGAAGCTTAGGGGGTACCAAGTATATGGTTTCAATTATTGCCTATATGTCGTATCCATATTGTATAAAGCACTTTAATTAAATTTGAATTTAACGGGTTTATATTTTTATCGTTTAACGTTTAACGGGATTCGTTGGCTGAAATGTAAGTAGGTAGGTACCTACCTACGCAATTTAGTTTAGTTCGCCTTAATCGCATTTCCTTCGGTGAGGTGTTGATTTTATTGTGCTTACTTGTTAAAAAAATACAATGTCATTGATTGTATGTTTGTTTGCTAACTTAATAGTACAAGAGGCCCTCTTGTACTATTAAGCTAAGAGCTTAATTTTCGAATCCTTTTGAAAGTGACCTCACCAGGCCCTCAATTCTCCTAAAGAAAACAGATACCTACTGCAATCTATTGCATTAAATATAGGTATACGCGTAAAGTCCAAAAATAACTCATTGAATTTTCCAATTATTAATTTAGCTGTGATAATTAGCTCATTAGTCATTAATTAAAGCACAACATAATTTTAGCATAACAGAATAATAAAATCGTTTTGAAGTGGATTCCAAAAAGAGAGTCAAATTTTCTACGGCAGTGGTGTTGAGTCGCCAGGCGTCCCCAGGACCTTTACCACGGACCACGGAACTTTACCAGGACGGATAAACCTTTCTGGTTTTTGTTACACTTCTAGTGCACATGTAAATTGTATACCTTGTTATTAAATAAAAAATAAAAAAAAAAAAAAAAAATGTCTCCATTCTATTTTTCATAGGACATCACTGTGCGCGTCTGTGACGGCAATCAATGGCGCGATAGAGGAGAACGCACTCTAATCGCTTATTCTTCATTGAACTTCGTACGCTAGCCGATTGTACGTACGCGTACGTGTCAACGAATTGGGGCGGGTTTTAGGGCAGCACCCACCCCCGAGTCTACTGCTTTACTGCGTAGAAACGGACTCCCAACATTCAACGGCAAAAAGTTCTATATAACCTACCGGCAACGAAAACTTTCAATATCGTGAGTTAGGATTTGTAGAACTTCCGCACGATAGATAGATACCATTACTGCATGTGCAACAAGGATAGTCAAATAGTAAAAAAAACATTTGGCATTGTCCATCGTTACGGAGAGTCACCGATTGTTTGTGTGGGAGCAGCAGATTTGACATCCCTTTCTTTCCTTACTAATTCATGTATCTTCGCTCTCCTTTTGGTCAGAGTTGAAAAAAAAAATAGCCGAAGTGACACAAATGTTATCGGAGTTGCTTCGAAGCAAAGTGAATATCCAATTTCTATTTGTTGTTATCAATGATATTTCGGTAATTAGAACTATATTTTAATAGAATAAATTAATCCTTCCGAGTTTGTAACTCGGAAGGATTAACTGACTAATTGACTCATTTAATTTTCATGAAATCTTAGTACCTAATCAAAATTCTTATGTCGTTCATACCCGAACACAAAGCTGCAGAAATATTCCAAAAACCATGTTTAAGGCAATATGCAATTTTTATAATGTTGTAGTTTAATGTTTAAGGAATACATAAAAAAAGACAGGGTATTTGGTGGGGGTTTTACCATTGGCTGGCGGGTTCAAAGGTAATTTCCAAAAAAAAATTTCGGGGTGATTGGTAACTCGACGAATTCCTGTCAGGGAGTGTTAGGGGACCCAAAATGCTACAATTTGGAGCCCATGGCCGAAAATCAATAGTTTTCGAAATAATTGACTTTTAGTGTTTTTTCGTATTAACCCAGATTTCAACCTTCAAGTACAAATTAAAAAAAAAAATGTTTGCCGAGTCGGAATTATGTTAATTTGTTTTCGAGGGTGATACTTCAAAGAACCCAAAACAGAAAATAGAGCACAACCCTTAGAATTTTTTTATTATCTTTTTAGTACAGCAGATTCTATAAAGAAAAGCTTGTTTTTACAAGATTTTTATAGTTAATTATTATTTTTTTACGATGCGTTGAGTGGGATCTCTGCAACTAGTTAAATATGTATTTTTTGTTGGACACGGTGATTAATTTTCGTTAAACGAAAAAGAAGTTTGCATTAAAAAGATTGATAAGATAAAAAAAAAAAGTAAAAAAAAGAAAAAGTAAAGTAAAAAAATAAAAAGGAAGTCAAATTTTCTCGTCAGTCTTCTGCTAAGTGATGCTTTCACACCTCTTTCCAATTCATCTGCAAGCCTTGCAGGATGGACCACCGGCTTGGGAGCTACAGATGACTTGTAACACGAACGTGTACAATATGTTCGTTAATGTGATAACGCATATTGGGAGTCCATGAGGAGAAGATCTCCGGATAATTCGAGTCCCCACTGCAGTTTTCGCTGAGGCTGGTAATATATGTACGCACACCGTAATCTTTCATATCGCGATTAGGAGTTTTATTGTTTTAATCGAATATTAGGGACATTTTGTACTTGTATGTTACTTTTATGTAAATAGTGAAATGTTCCGAATGAGATATTAACGAGAAAATATAAATTTTTTGCTCGTTACTCGAAAAAACGACAAAAACAATAAATTTTTGGTGTCCAAGCCGAAGTATCACTTTATTTGTTAGTTTCTCTTGTCTAATCCGGTTCATACGGACTTGCTAGTTAGCCCTTTTGTGAAAAAATATTTGAATTTAGAGATAACCTCTAAATTCAAATATTTTTTCACCTGCTTATTTTTTGGAATTTTTTTTTACTGAAACAAGAACAAAAATTTAATGTTTGAATAAGATATAAATAAGGTAGGTTGTTCCGTACTTACTTAGGTATATCTTTCCCCTATTCAGTCAATAGGAGAAAGATATAGGTAAGTACGGAACAACCTACCTATAATGTAGGCACCAACCTATCAATATCAATATCATCAATATTCAATATCACTACATATTATAAAACAAAGTCGCTGTCACTGTCTGTCTGTGCGTGTCCCTGTGTATCTTAAACTAATCTTCAAAACTACGCAACGGATTTTGAAGCGGTTTTTTTTGATAGATAGAGTGATTCAAGAGGAAGGTTTATATTATGTATAATACATACATAATATTGTAGAGAAACACTGATAAATTTAGAGATATGCAGCGGGAATGGGATCGGAAAATATGGCGGTACGAAGTTCGCCGGGTCCGCTAGTCTTCTAATCTAATATATAAAAATCAATGCCACTTTTCGTTGTTAGTTTATAACTCAAGAACGGCTGAACCGATTTGGCTAATTTTAATCTTGAAATGTTCGTGGATGTACAGGGAAGGCTTAAAGGTGCAGCGCGCGGGAACGGGAAAAATATGGCGGTACGAAGTTCGCCGGGACAGCTAGTCTAATATATAAAAATCAATGCCACTTTTCGTTGTTAGTTTATAACTCAAGAACGGCTGAACCGATTTGGCTAATTTTAGTCTTGAAATGTTCGTGGATGTACAGGGAAGGCTTAAAGGTGCAGCGCGCGGGAACGGGAAAAATATGGCGGTACGAAGTTCGCCGGGACAGCTAGTCTAATATATAAAAATCAATGCCACTTTTCGTTGTTAGCTTATAATTCAAGAACGACTGAACCGATTTGGCTAATTTTAGTCTTGAAAAATGCGTGGGTGTCCAGGGAAAGTTTAAAGGATGAGAAAATAGGTGCAGCGGGAACGGGAAAAATATGGTGGTACGAAGTTCGCCGGGACAGCTAGTCTAATATATAAAAATCAATGCCACTTACGTTATTTTATAACTCAAGAACGTGCTCATTTTTAGTTCATTCGCACAAAGTAAATTCAAACTAAAAAAAATACATATAAATATTAAAGCTGCCAAGGGTGTCTCATTTCAAAATAAAGACATATCTATCTTACGAACAACGAAAACCTTGATATCGGGAGTTAATGATTAATATGATTACCTATACCTACTGTTTTGATAGTAGTTACATTAAATTATTGTAATATAGGTTGTTTTAAATCACTTGAAAGATGTTTATAAATGGACTTAATTAGTTACAAAACCAAATTTTAGAAATGTTACGTTCTTAAAAGGTATTAAGTAACCATTCCTACAGTAACGCCCGCCACCGAGATAGTTCCACCATCGAGACGTTTTATAAGAGGCATTGATAACAATATTTATTGTGATTCTGGATAACAAGTTGGATTTCAGATACTCTCCGTTTTTCTTCATCCCAGCATCAGTGGCAGTCACTGTAGTAATAGTTATTTTATTACGTATTCTGTTACTTAATAGAAATAAGAGGTGATTCTTTTTTTTACACGCACAAATTAGATAAAAATTGAACTATTTGCTACCTTAGTATTATATTATCTGTGACCCGGTCACAGTAGTGCCATCTTCACGCAGCAGTGTAGAGACTCTCTAGTTAAACTCTATTCATACTTCCAAATTCGACGCATTGGAGCTTGGCTTGAATATGCTCTTCGTAAAAGAGATTCGTTTAGCATCACTTCTATTTAACATTCAACTAGAAAATAATACTGGTAACATGGTAATAACATGGTTTGGTAACATTTATTGAAAAAAAAAAAGAAGTTTTTTTTTCTAAACTTACTCAAATTGTTTAATTTTCTCTTAAATATAGCAAATTAGATATTATACGAGTACTAACTAGACACTTGCTTCAAGTACTAGGCACTACTTATTATTGATTGATTTTACTTTTAAATAAATGTTTTCTGTGTTAATAATTTTCCACAGAATACTAGCTAGCAAGTGTAATATAGAGTCAATAAGAGTAACTCTAAACTGGTACTACAAGATGGCGTTACCTCGGCATGGACACCCAAAAAATTAACATTACTTTCGTCTTTGTATAAGTAAAGTACACAAAATTTACTTTTTTACGTCAATGTTTCATTTAGAATATATAACTGTTACATAAAAGTAATATATAAGTGAATTATCATCATAATACTCGTTATAAGCAGTAAAATCCCTAATCGCGACACCAAAGATGACGTAACGCGTACGTATATATACCATCCCCAACCGTTACAACTCCGGGGAGTCCGATTCTACGCAGGAAGCAGGAATCACAACTGTTCACACCTTCCGCTCTAGGACACTCAGTGTGAATGCGCGATATCGCAAACACATTGTGTGCAACCTAGTCATATGGCACTGTGCACATTGAGCTACATGAATAGATGTTTTCAGATCGCATCTATAGTGTATGCTCGTCAGATGCTATGTGAAAGAGATGTATACAAGATTACTCTCTTAGTAGAAGACTGTCGTAGGAGCTTTGACTTCCTTTTGTCTTATTAACACTTACAGTTATTTTTTATGTTATCTTTTATCTTTTTATATCCGAAATTCACCATTCATTTTCGCCTCACTACAGGAGCCGTGACACATTGTTGTTCAAACAACTTTTCTAGAAGGCAGCGGGTACACTAATCCCGCTTGCTACAAGAGTCTTGCTACGCTTAATTATACATACCTACTCTCTATCTGTACATCGAACTGACATTTATAAAGTAGGTACCTAGTTAAACCATTTGTGTTTATAAATTATTGAAATTATATCTCCGATTTTAATATAATACCTACTCTGAAAATATATCAAGCAATTCTCAGTTCCTCAAACTGGTGAAATTTTGCTCTAAATCTATGTTTGCATCCCTGTAATTCGCTAAAACAAACAAATGGTCAATAAAATTTACTTTTTGACTAAGTAAGTACAACATTTTGCGTAGTGGCTGAACGTGTGCGGTGTTTGTAGAAGAGTTGTGTGACAAGTTTGAAAACTTTCCTCAAAATGTACTCAAAAAATCGTAACAGCTTTCGGATTAAAACGGCTAACATCGTTTCTTCACTGTCTACCGCTTCACAACTATCTCTACATTCCTGTATCTAGGTGGCGTTACTGTAGGAAGGAATGTGTCAGTAATAACTTTTTTGGGCACAACATCTCTAAAAAATCATTTTATAACCAATAACGTCGTTTTTAAAAGATTTAGAAGTCATTTAAAGTATTACAAATATGTACATGTAAATAAAACATTTGTTACACTATTAAAACAGCAAAAATCTTAACACGCAATATCAAAGTTTTCGTTGTTTGTAATATATAAGACTACTACTGCTGATGCGTTCTAGGGAGTCCGTTTCTACGCAGGGAACAGCCTGAAGCTCGGCTGTACAAAGTTGAAGCCAAAACAATATAACTCTCGAATCACCAGTTATATTGTATACAGCCTCAACATGTTGAGCTATCAAGCAAATTAAAATAATTTGTGGCAAATGTATTTTAATCAATCAATCAATCTCAACAAAGATAATGACGGCAACAATTCCAATTCCAATTATCGCAAACCCCACTGTCGTAGAAGATTTGACTTCCTTTTTGAAAAAATAGTTTTTTTTTCTAATTTTTTTAAGTATCGGTTTTGTAATATCGGGACTTCTTATCGCGATTAATTATATTATTATTATGGAACTTACATACTTGTGCCGCCGCGCCGCGGTTTCTGGTGCGTTGCAGCACCCGAGGTCACGACAAGCTATTTGATTTAAAACATCAGATTTAAAACATCACTGAATTATTCTTTATTAAAATATTAAATTAAAAGTTCTTTTAGTGCAAGTAATGCTGTGAAATGTGAATACCTAGAGGTAACAAAATGAGCTCAGGGATCTCAAAACTAGCTCAACATATTTGAAGCTACAGTGTATGTGTATCTAAAACAATCAAAAAGCCTGTCAATTGAAATCTTCTTCTTCTACGTAGGATTTATACCTGAGATAGGGACTTACCTACCCTATACCTGAGATTGTTTTCCCTTATTATAATCTTCATTCTAGCGTTAATTCCAGTCGCACCCGAAGCTTTCACCTCTGAGTCTGGGGTCCGCTTTCCCAGAGTTTCTGCGGATTTGGCTTCGATATTTTTCGTGAGGCGACTGCAATATAACCTCCACAACCAAATGGCGCTAATAGGCTATCGCCTATATATTTGTTATCACAAAGCATTGCAGCTAGACCAGTTGTTGGACTATTTTTTAGGGACTCCAACTCCCCGTAACGACTGTCATAGATGTCCGTATAGCAATCGAGACCGTGCTTAGGAGTTTTATTGTTTTAATAGCTTCACGTGCTCTTCGATGCACGATCAGACCAATGTCAATACCCATATTCATGCACACAAATATTTGCACTGAGCGGGGATCGAACCCGCGCCTCCTGCGTAGTGGCCGCGTTCACTACCACCACGCAACAAAGGGCGGACAAAGGCTGTCTGTTTTCCCTTATTATAATATTATTGTACATCTATAAGTAGATCTTTAATGAACTCTACATTGAGGGGGACTTGTACGCGATCAAGGGTACCTACCTACATTGATTCAAGGTTTTCAAATTAAATCCAGAATAAGCTTGTATAGAACTCACGGAAGTGGGTTCATTACAACTAAGTCAGTTACATAATATCTATCGATTCAGCAGTTTTAAAATTTCATGAAATTAAAACGCAGTTTCAATAGTCGTATTCCTATTTTGAATCTATATTAGGTATATGCCGCGGCCTATGGTTGTGTATATCTATGAACTTATTCACATCAATGTATTGAGATTTGCCAGGTATTTACCTATAAGTGCGTCTGTATTAAAATTATTATTATTGTAGATATTATAAAAAACAAGACAAATGTAAGAAATATCAGTTGATAAGATAAATAGGAAGTCAAATTTTGTCGTCAGTCTTCTGCTAAGTGATGCTTTCACATCTCTTACCATTTCATCTGCAAGCCTGACACGATGGACCACAGCTCGACCTTGTGCATAGCTTGGGAGCTACTGATGAGTTGTGACACGAACGTATACAATATGTTCGTTAATGTGATAACGCATATTGGGAGTTCATGAACAGAAGATCTCCGGATAATCCGAGTCCCCACTGTAGCTTTCGCTGAGGATGGTAATATACGTACGCATAACGAAATCGTTCATATCGCGATTAGGAGTTTTATTGTTTTATTCGAATATTATGGTCATGTTACACTAATATATTATTTTTATGTAAATTGTGAAATGTTCCGAATGAGTTATTAACGGGAAAATATAAATTTTTGGCACGTTACTCGAAAAAAATTACAAAAACAGTAAATTTTTGGCGTCCAAGCCGCAGTAAGCGCCATCTTGTTGCATCAGTTTATTTATTAGTTTTTCTTGCCTAATCCTGTCCATACTTGCTAGTTAGCTTAGTTAGCTAGTTAGCAGAATAACAATGTTTTGTGCTTTTTTTTTGCTTATTTTCTGGAAAACAATATATTTTTACTGAAACAAGAATAAAAATAAAATATGTAGTAGAATAGAATAGATTCGATTTTTTTTTACAATATTTTTAATTATTCATTATTCATCACTAATCATTATTTACAATATTTTGTAAAAAAAATATATTTTGTTTTTGATACATTTGATTCTGATACTGTTAAATGCAAAACAGCCAAATAAATAAACTTCTTTTTCAATGTTTTCTTTTACGATCTAAGAATTACTATCAAAAAAGAAATTTATTGGACTCTGGCGAAACCATGGTAAGCAAATAACTGTTTAAATGGGATTATTGTTAGAAGTGAACAATATAATAACCAATGAACAACCAACTAGAGTCCTTTCTCTACGTAATATTAGCGCCATGTTCGCCATGCAGATGGTAGAGTTGTGCATTGAAACTTATGAAATGTTAACGGATCCCCTTGCCAGTTCTTATAAGATGATTTCTTTTTGCGGAATTTGAATTATGTAAGATGTAGGTCACAATGTGCTTAATAAATTACACAATTTTCTAATATACATACAATAGTAATGATCAGGCGCAATGTAGGTAATAGGTAGAGCCATTCAATAAAAACTCATGGCATCTCTTTCAATATCGTACCTACGCAACGTGTGGCCTTTTAAAATGCTACATTTTATAGTTTGAATCTCCTTTGTGCGAGTGAACTAATAACTTCTTTTTTTTTTTTTTTTAAAGAATATTAGCAACCGAAATTACTAATATTCCCGTTAACCCCTCCAACTAAGCTAAATTGCTTGTGCTAGGAGTGGGTTCACGTCAGTAGTGTAATGGCCAGGATTCGAACCCGGGACCTCTCGATCGTAAGGTCGACTCCTTAACCACTAAGCTACCGACGCTTGTCTTGAACGTCGATTTGTAACTTTTGTAGGAGTTTCAGTTTGCTTATTTTAACAGTACATATCATTGAAATGTAAAAAATCTTTACATCAAAATTTACATTACTTATATAAATAATGACTGAATAGGACGAAGATATAGGTAAGTACGGAAGTACCTACCTAAAATACCTGAGTACCTACGCACCAACCCATAAATAAGGATATGAAAAGAAAAACTATCGAACCACCGAAAAATCTTCTACCATATTTTTGTTCCAGTAAATATTTCCTTTTCCAAACAAGGTACTTGATTCCAAATAAGGTGCTTGATAAACAGGTAAGCAGTACAATACATACCTCTTAATTCAAATATTTTTTCACAAAAGGGCTGACTAGCAAGTATGAACAGGATTAGACAAGAGAAACTAACAAATAAACTGATACAACAAGATGGCGTAACTGCGGCTTGGACGCCAAAAATTAACTGTTTTTGTCGTTTTTCGAGTAACAAGCAAAAAATTTATATTTTCCCGATAATATTTCCCTTCGGAACATTTCACTATTAACATAAAAGTAATATACAAGTACAAAATGTGCATAATATTCGATTAAAACAATAAAACTCCTAATCGCGATATGAACGATTTCGTTGTGCGTACGTATATTACCATCCTCAGCGAAAGCTACAGTGGGGACTCGGATTATCCGGAGATCTTCTGTTCATGGACTCCCAATATGCGTTATCACATTAACGAACATATTGTACACGTTCGTGTCACAAGTCATCTGTTGCTCCCAAGCTATGCACATGGACAGACAGTTGTCTTTCGTGCAAGGCTTGCAGATGAATTGGTAAGAGGTGTGAAAGCATCACTTAGCAGAAGACTGACGAGAAAATTTGACTTCCTTTTTATCTTATCAAGTGATTACTTACATTTTGTCTTATCTTTTTTATAAATTTAATTCCTACAATACCAATAATTTTAATACAGACGTGCTTATGAGTAAATACACTAAAAACCTGGTAAATACCAATACATTGATGTAAATAAGTTCATAGATGGACACAACAACAACGGACATATAGTATAGATTCAAAATAGGCACATTATTATGAACCTACCTGTAATATCAAATTGTTGTTATTGTTTGTCATTTGTTTACGCTTTTATCATTTGTTAACTTGGCACAAGTTGCGGCGCATGAGGTTTATAAGTACCTACGAATAGAATTAACAAGAGAATTATGTATCTTCATTGCTGCAATAGGATGGCACTGCTTTGTTTGGGTGCCAAAGTTTTACACTTTCTTGGTACCTTGTTTCGAAAAAATCGCCTTCTTTTACTATTATAGAAAAGTGGCCGTACACATACCTAACTACTTAAAAAATAATACAGTCCTAGAGTAAAATGAGTGAAATGACTTAATAAGGGAAACTCATAGCAGATAAATATTAATATAATAAGTATTTAGGGTTTAGTACTATCTTTTTTTTAACCGACTTCAAAAAAAGGAGGAGGTTCTCAATTCGGATGTTTATATATATTTATATATATTTTTTTTTTTGACGGATTCTATTCTGATTAATTTGGTATTGTACCCATTGACATTAAAATAGTTTAATTTCAATGAGTTCGCGTTCGCGTAACTTCCTACAGGTAGATATGTACTTCCATTTGTTATGTGTTTATACACATATATTAAGTGTGAACGTAAATTGTTAAAGAGTTTTGTATAAAAGAGAAATATCACAACTAATTAAGTAATATCCGTTGGACACGGTGGTAAGTCGTCATTAAACGAAAAAGGAGTTTTGTAGTTTGTATTAAAATGATAGTATTAATTAAAAAAAAAAAACCTATACAAATGTACGAAGTCAGCCAGACATCCGACTTGACAAATTTACATTTGAAAAATGTAAGTAATCAGTTGATAAAATAAAAAGGAAGTCAAATTCTCTCGTCAGTCTTCTGCTAAGTGATGCTTTCACACCTCTTACCAATTCATCTGCAAGCCTTGCACCTTGGACCACGGGTCGTCCTTGTGCATAGCTTGGAAGCTACAGATGACTTGTGACACGAACGTATACAATATGTTCGTTAATGTGATAACGCATATTGGGAGTCCATGAACAGAAGATCTCCGGATAATCCGAGTCCCCACTGTAGCTTTCGCTGAGGATGGTAATATACGTACGCACAACGAAATCGGTCATATCGCGATTAGGAGTTTTATTGTTTTATTCGAATATTATGGTCATGTTACACTAATATATTACTTTTATGTAAATAGTGAAAGGTTCCGAATGAGATATTAACGGAAAAATAAAGTTTTTTTGTTCGTTACTCGAAAAAACGACAAAAATAGAAATTTTTTGGCGTCCAAGCCGCAGTGACGCCATCTTGTTGTATCAGTTTATTTATTAGTTTCTCTAATCTTGTTCATTAGCTTTTTTGTGAAAAAGTATTTGAGTTTATAACCATGTTTAGTGCTTATTTTTTGGAAAAGAATTTATTTACTGAAACAAGAATAAAAATTAAATGGTAGAATAGGATAGTTTCGATTTTTATTTCAAATATCGTAGGTTGGTGCTTACTTTTTATTTTAGAGGTACCTATGTCTTACTTCTATTCAGTCATTATTTACAATATTTTGTAAAGTAAAATTTAATATAAAGATCTGATACATTTTATTCTGATACTGTTAACTGCAAACCAGCCAAATAAATAAACTGATTTTTCAATGTTTCTTTTACGATCTAATAATTACTATCAAAAATCAATTTATTGGGCTCTCAAGAAACCATTGTAAGCAAATAGCTATAAATGGGATTATTGGTAGAAGTCAACAATATAATGACCAATGACAAATTAACTAGTCATTTCTCTACACAATATTAGCGGCGTCGTTAACTTAATTCACCTGAGCTATTTGACCTAGGTCAGGTGCATTAAATACACTTTTAGTAAACATTAGGCACCTAGGTGCATTAGGTACCTTATTTGCATTGCAGTTGGTAGAGTCGTGTATTGTTAACGGACCCCCTTGCCAGTTGTTAGGTATATAAAAATATATTTTCTTTTTACAGACTTTGAATTATGTAACAATGTAAGATGTAGGTCACAATGTGCTTAATAAATGACACATTTTCCTAATACATATTGTACTTACAATAGTAATTATCAGTCGCTATGCAATTGGTGGAGCCATTCTATAAAAACTCATTGCCTCTCTTTCAATATCGTAGGTACTCCACGTTATTGTGAAGAGACTTGGTGTCTTTTTTTGTCATTTGTTTAGATTTGTATGGCAAGCTTCGGCGCGAAGCTCTCTTGTCAGCGTAAAGTAACCATTTTAAAGTTTGAATCTAATTTGTGCAAGTGAACCTACAAAAAATCGTCTTGCACCTCGATTTGAGACTTTTCTAAGAGTTAGGATATGATCGACGTTGTTTCAGTTTGCTTATTTTAACAATAGCATTCAAATGTAAAAAAAATTTATATCAAATTTTACTTTACCATTATAATAGAAATAATGACTAAATAAGAGAAATATATAGGTTAATATTCCGTACCTAAAAAATAGTATTTTTTAAGAAAGGAACCGAAGCTATCGTATTCTACCATTATATTTTTGTTTCAGTAAATATTTCCTTCTCCAAAAATAAGCAGGCAAGCAGCGCAATACATACTTTTACGTTCAAATATTTTTTTCAGAAAAGGGGTAACTAGCAAGTATGAACAGGATTAGACAAGAGAAACTAACAAATAAACTGATACAACAAGATGGCGTCACTGCGACTTGGACGCCAAAAATTTACTGTTTTTGTCGTTTTTTCGAGTAATGAGCAAAACTTTTATATTTTCCTGTTAATATCTCATTCGGAACATTTCATTATTTACATAAAAGTAATATGCAACTAGAAAATGTCCATAATATTCGATTAAACCAATAAAACTTCTAATCGCGATATGAATGATTACGTTGTGTGTACGTATATTACCATCTTCAGTGGAAGCCACAGTGGGGACTCAAATTATCCGGAGATCTTCTGTTCATGGACTCCCAATATGCGTTATCACATTAACGAACATATTGTACACGTTCGTGTCACAAGTCATCTGTAGCTCCCAAGCTATGCATAAGGACGACCCGTGGTCCATCGTGCAAGGCTTGCAGATGAATTGGTAAGAGGTGTGAAAGCATCACTTAGCAGTAGACTGACGAGAAAATTTGACTTCCTTTTTTATCTTATCAACTGATTACTTACATTTGAGGTTGGTGACCTCAAATATCGTTTTTGCAAAAAAAAACGAAGCTATCATATTCTACCATTTAATTTTTATTCTTGTTTCAGTAAATATTGTTTTTTCCAAAACATAAATAAGTGCCTGGCTGCAAAAGCAAAAGCCTGCTTTTTATTTTTCAAATATTGTTAATTTGTGCTGCTAAGTATCTTTCCTATATAGGTCCTATATTTTAAGAAAGATATACCTAGGACCTATATAGGATATATATAGGAAAGATACTTAGTATAGTAAGCACCAACTAAAAATATTTGAAAAATAATATTAACGGGAAAATACAACATTTTTGCTCGTTACTCGAAAAAACGACAAAAACAGTAAATTTTTGGCGTCCAGGCCGCAGTGACGCCATCTTGTTGTTTCAGTTTATTTGTTAGTTTCTCTTGTCTAATCCTGTTCATACTTGCTAGTTAGCCTTTTCTGAAAAAATATTTGAATTTAGAGGTATGTATTGTACTGCTTGCCTGCTTATTTTTTGGAAAAGGAAATATTTACTGAAACAAAAATATAATGGTAGAATACGATAGCTTCGGTTCCTTTCTTAAAAAATACTATATTTTAGGTACGGAATATTAACCTACATATTTCTCTTATTTAGTCATTATTTCTAATAGAATGGTAAAGTAAAATTTGATATGAAGATTTTTATATTTGAATGAAACTGTTAAAATAAGCAAACTGAAACAATGTCGATCATATCCTAACTCCTAGAAAAGTCTCAAATCGAGGTGCAAGAAAACGATTTTTTGTTGATTCACTTGCACAAATTAGATTCAAATTTTAAAATGGTTACTTTAAGCTGACGAGAGAGCCTCTTTCCGTACTGTCACCCTATGCGCCGAAGCTTGCCATACAAATCTAAACAAATGACAAAAAAAGACACCAAGTCGGTTCACAATAACGTGGAGTACCTACGATATTGAAAGAGAGGCAATGAGTTTTTATAGAATGGCTCTACCAATTGCGTAGCGGCTGATAATTACTATTGTAAGTACATATATGTATTAGGAAAATGTGTCATTTATTAAGCACATTGTGACCTACATCTTACATTGTTACATAATTCAAAGTCTGTAAAAAGAAAATATATTTTTATATACCTAACAACTGGCAAGGGGGTCCGTTAACATTTCATGAGTTTTCAATACACGACTCTACCAACAGCATTGCAAATAAGGTACCTAATGCACCTAGGTGCCTAATGTTTACTAAAAGTGTATTTAATGCACCTAGGTGAAGTAGCTCAGGTCAATTAAGTTAACGACGCCGCTAATATTGTGTAGAGAAATGACTAGTTAATTTGTCATTGGTCATTATATTGTTAACTTCTAACAATAATCCCATTTAAATTTATTTGCTTACCATGGTTTCTCGATTCTTTCTTAGATCGTGAAAGAAACATTAAAAAATCAGTTTATTTATTTGGCTGGTTTGCAGTTAACAGTATCAGAATCAAATGTATCAAATTTTACTTCACAAAATATTGTAAGAATAGAAGTAAGACATAGGTACCTCTAAATTAAAAAGTAAGCACCAACCTACGATATTTGAAAAAAAAAATCGAAATTATCCTATTCTACCATTTAATTTTTATTCTTTTTTCAGTAAATAAATTCTTTTCCAAAAAATAAGCACAAAACATAGTTATAAACTCAAATACTTTTTCACAAAAAAGTTAATGAACAAGATTAGGCAAGAGAAACTAATAAATAAACTGATACAACAAGATGGCGTTACTGCGGCTTGGATGCCAAAAAATTTCCATTTTTGTCGTTTTTTCGAGTAACGAACAAAAAAACTTTATTTTTCCGTTAATATTTCATTCAGAACATTACACTATTTACATAAAAGTAATATATCAATGTAACATGACCATAATATTCGATTAAAACAATAAAACTTCCAATCGCGATATGAACGATTTCGTTGTGCGTACGTATAATACCATCCTCAGCGAAAGCTACAGTGGGGACTCGGATTATCCGGAGATCTTCTGTTCATGGACTCCCAATATGCGTTATCACATTAACGAACATAATGTACACGTTCGTGTCACAAGTCATTTGTAGCTCCCAAGCTATGCACATGGACAGACTGTTGTCTATCGTGTAAGGCTTGCAAATGAATTGGTAAGAGATGTGAAAGCATCACTTAGCAGAAGACTGACGAGAAAATTCGACTTCCTTTTTATCATTATCAACTGATAATGAAATACGCCTAGGGGTTAGGCCTTTAGAGGGGAACAAAGAAAACTACATACATACATAGATAAATACATATGGTAAGCGTCGCACCATGGTTATATAAGCCTAGGTGGTATTGTCACCCCCGGCTCTGTGATTAGAAGCCATTGTTCTACAATATTAGTTACTATCCGAATTTAATTCCTGGGTATCCCCCAGGTGGCGCACGAATTACTCTAGAAATAAAACTTCAATTTCGTAAACATAGTTTTTTCATTCAATTTAACCCAATGAGCAAAATGTAGCTAGCATTTTGCTCCCTATCATAGGAAAAATATGACAGTACATACATACGCGCGAAATACATTATCCTCGCTGACGCAGTCGGGTAAAAACAACACTTATATACAATACTGCAGGTTCAGGCGTCAAAAAAATCTTCCCCATCGACGTCAACTGGGAGGGTGGCCAGAAGGCTAGCGGCATTGCCACGTTGAATGGTAATGCCAATCCTTTGTGCAAGGAATAAACCAGCCCTCTGGTCACGGGTAGCATCTATAAGCCGTTTGGAAATTTCCGTTGATTTGTGTATACCTACTTCGAAAACTCAAAAGATTCTGCATCGATTGAAATCAAATATGTATTTATTTATAGCTACTTTTTGATCTATCAGTAATCTCTTAACAAACATAAATAACTATAATTTTCAGTATTACAAGTTTTGGGATTAAATCACATGTTACAAAAATAGCGATTGCATTGTGAACAAACCTCCTCTTTTTGAAGTCGGTTAAAAATAGCTAACTACTCTATTTATTAACTGTATGTGTAATATAATATCACATCTTGTTTACTTTTGGAAACTTATAGGGAAGTTCGTACATCAATACACTATCGGTCTTATGCCAAAAAACGGAATAAGTCTGTTTGTAACCCAAAGTACAAAGTCTAGGCTTAATCTGAAGACCAGATTAAATTTTCAACGAAGCTAGGTACAAAATAGAAAAAAAAAACAATAATTAACGTGTCCTACGTAAAAAAATGAGGTAGCGAGAATGGGTTTGTAAACGATCTTCAACGCCCTTCTTTGCACCGATGAACGGGTTAAATTGACATGCAGATGCTTCGGCAAAAAGGTGATCGGCAAAAAGGTGACATCAGGTAGGTACTATTGTTGCAGCGTGGTTTTTAAACACATGCAACAATAGATGTACCTGCGGATCGGACGGGTATGAAAAAGAAATAGCATTATCTACATATTTTCTATACGATGCAGTTTACTTTTTTACATTTACAAATTAACATTTAGTTTTTTAATGTGAAACTTTATGTAGTTGTAACTCATTGCACGTTAGCTTGGCGATTTAATTTTGGTATTAACATATTACAAATACTTTATTACTGAATATTAATTTGTTCATCATAATATGTTTCATTATTATGCCACATTTATTAACTGTTTTCTGCATTCAGAAAAAAATAGCGTCAAGATCACGCAACGGTTTATCGTTTTCTCTTTTGGAGTTTCTTACAATCTCAATACTTCTTGGAACTAGAATTGTTTTTTATAAATATCAAACGTGTACAAATGTATAATTAGGAAAATGAATTAAAAAGGAAGTCAAATATTCTACATCAGTGGTGGGTAAGAAAGGTCGCAGTCGCAATCGCAACCGCTCTCTCGCTTTCATCTAGAGACAAGCGCGGCTCAAGAGATACCTTGCTGTGATAGGCTCAGATGAAAATGCCGCAGTCATACATCCACGGACAGATGGGTGCAGTTATAGGGCTTTATTGCATTCCATTTCCTGTATAGAAAGGGACCTCCCACAATATCAGTCACCGAAGGGTAATTTTTTAGATTATTCATACAAAATAGAGAGCAACTGAAAATATTTTGGTCCCGAGTCACAGTAGCTCCATCTGGTCGCAGTGTAGGTAGAGCTTCTTTTTCTAACTCTACTTGGAAAATAGAGTTTCAAACACAATAAATTTTCAAAAGATTTTATCTATTTATAATTTTGTTTTTTTAAGACAAAACAAACCCAAACGTGAAAAGAAGAGTTTAAATTTCCGTGACATGCAGAGTCGTGTAAATTTTATTATTTGAAACCCTATTGTCTAAACAGAGTTAGAAAGAGAAGCTCTACCTAAACTGCAACAAGATGGAGCTACTGTGATTCGGGACCAAAATATTTTCAGTTGCTCTCTATTTTGTATGAATAATCTAAAAAATTAGCACTGTTTTGTCATTACCTTACTCGGAAGATCTTTCTACGACATAAATAGTAGCATATCGCACAACTTAATCATAATTAATATTCAAAACAGCGAAACTCCTAACTCGCGATATAAAGGATTATGTTGTGCACAGCATATAATACCCTTCGGTGATCGATATTGTGGGAGGTCCCATTCTACACAGGAAATGGAATGCAGTAGAGCCCGATAACAAACTGCACCCATCAGCTGTCCGTGAATGTACTTATGGCTGCGGCATTTTCATCTGAGCCTATCACAGCGAGGTATCTGTTGATCCGCGCTTGTCTCTAGATGAAAGCGAGAGAGCGATTGCGATTGCGACCTTTCTTACCCACCCACTGATGTAGAATATTTGACTTCCTTTTTAATAAATTTTCTTAAATAAAATATTTGTACGCGTTTGATATTTATAATTTACTTCTAGTTCCAAGGAGTGTTGATATAGAAAGAAATTCCAAAAGAGAAAACAATAAACCGTTGCGAGATGCCTGACGCTATTTTTTTCTTAAAGCAGAAAACAGTTAATAAATGTGGTATAATAATGAAACATATATTATCAAGAACAAAATAACATTTAGTAATAAAGTATTAATATGTAAATACTAATTAGATCGCCGAGCTAAATAAAAAGAAAATCGTAGAGTAGCGTCACAACTGCATAAAGACCATAAAGTTTCACATTTAAAAACTAAGTGGGACTACCTAGATTTGCACTACTTGCACGTTTGTAAATTTCATAGGATTACTAATACATATTATTAGATGACTACAGAGTACATTGGATGTTCTACCCTGTGCACCCTGTAGAAGTTGGTAATATACGTTCGCACAACTTAATATGTATTTGTATTTCGATTAGGAATTTAGTTGTTTTAATAGAATAATATTATGGTCTTGTCATACTTGTATATTACTAATATGCAAATACTAAAATGCTCCAAATGACATTTGACTCAATAGGTTAATTTTTTGTTCATTCCTCTACAAAAACGACAAAAAAATTTTTTGGCGTGCAAGCCGCAGTAACGCCATCTTGCTGTATCAATTTAGTTACGAGTTTCCCAATGCCAACGCTGTGTACAGTAGGTATACATATTTGCTAGTTAGCTTTTTGTTGCAAATTATTTGACTGTAGCATTATATTGCTAAACCTTACAAATTTTCCGGAAAAGAAAATATTTACCAAAACAAGATCACAAATGAAATGGTACAATATACTAGCTTCGATTTTTTAAAAATATAATAGGTACACCTACAATATTAAGTAAGCACGAACCTACAATATTTGAAAAAAGAAATCGAAGCTATCCTACGAGTATTCTAACATTAAATTGCAGGTAAGAATGATACATACCTCTAAATTCAAATATTTTTTCACAAAAAGGCTAATAATAAGTATGAACAGGATTAGACAAGAGAAACTAACAAATAAACTTATACAACAAGATGGCGTTACTGCGGCTTGGACGCCAAATTTTTTTATTTTTGACGTTTTTTCGAGTAACGAACCAAAAAAAATCATTTTCCCGTCAATATCTCATTCGAAACATTTCACTATTTTCATAAAAGTAATATACAAGTACAAAATGACCATAATATTCGATTAAAACAATAAAACTCCTAATCGCGATATGAACGATTTCGTTGTGCGTACGTATATTACCATCCTCAGCGAAAGCTACAGTGGGGACTCGGATTATCCGGAGATCTTCTGTTCATGGACTCCCAATATGCGTTATCACATTAACGAACATATTGTACACGTTCGTGTCACAAGTCATCTGTAGCTCCCAAGCTATGCACATGGACAGACTGCTGTCTATCGTGCAAGGCTTGCAGATGAATTGGTAAGAGGAGAGGTGTGAAAGCATCACTTAGCAGAAGACTGACGAGAAAATTTGACTTCCTTTTGGTCTTATCAACTGATTACTTACATTTGTTTAATCTTTTTTTTTAATTCAATACGATAAATTTAATACAAAATGTGCTCATGAATAAATGCTAGGCCAATTAGGTAAATTGATTTAAATAAGTTCATAGATAGACACAACAACGGCAACGGGTCGCAGCATGTAATATAGATTCAAAATAGGCACATGGCTATGAGAAACTGCTTTTTCGTTTATTAAAAAATTACAACCATCTCGAACCGATATTACTTGATGAATTGTAGAGAACCCACCGAAGTATACCTATGTACCTACCTGTAGAAAATGTGTAGTTATTGTTATTTCTTTTTAATATCCTTCCGCTCAGCAGGTACTACGTCTATTGTTGCATGCGTCGAAGCATCTGCGTGTCAATTTGAGCCATTCCATTTTGAACAAAAAGAATAGGAAAAGCTTGTATCGCGCAAGTTCTTCCTATGTTTTCTTAATAAGCTTTTCAAATCATGCGGAACGATAAGTTTGTTTAAAAACAATGTACCTATTTAATGTTAATTTTATCTTCTATTTTATAGTATGAACATTATATTACTAAAACAAATAAAATGGAAAATGCTTGACTGCTTATTAAGTCCAGCCAACTAATCCAAGCCTAATTCATTTGACTTGTTTAGTTTAGAAATTCCCATGCCTCCGTTTTCAGACCCTGTGTATATTGTCATTCCAGAGAGTTTATTAATACAATACAAATGAGCTCAAACTCCATAGGTTTATCTTATTATTTTGAAAGTTCCTATGGCCATCTTCTGACTGCATCTGCAGACTCTGAATAGGTACCATGAGTTTGTTAAGACAAAACAAATGAACACAAAGTGTATAGGTTCATCTTGTCTAGTTTAGGAGTTCCTTTGGTCACATTTGATTACATCTTCAAGTCCTGAGTATCATGTAATACCAGAGATTTTGTTAAGAGGAAACAAATTAGCCTGAACTCCATACGTTTATCTTATCTAATTTGGTAGTTGCGATGGCCACTCCATAATAGACTAGTGACCAGCTAATTGGTACCATATTAATGCATTATCATCCGAACTAAACGGTTACGCCAAATTTCATCAAAATCCGTTGAGGATATCCGATTTGACCAACAAATTACTTACGTACATACATACAGTGCAACTTAATAAAAAATATATTTTTTTTGAAAACAAGCTTTCTTTATAAAATCTGTTGTACTAAAACGAAAATATTAATTTTCAGCAAGGGTTGTGCTGATCGCAAAACCTTGTGTTGCGTGAGTAATCTCTCTGTTTTCTGTTTGCGCTACAAGCATTTGAAATGAGCACAACTCTTACAGAAAATTATAGTTAAACAATTTTTTAGAAAGGTTTTTTTGTGAATAATTTTATTTTTCACTTTTTAACCGACTTCAAAAAAGGAGGTTTTCAATTCGTACCCAATTTTTTTTTTGTATGTTTTGTTACGCGATTGTGAAGCCAATTCTAGACGGATTTTGAAAATTCTTTTTGTGTTCGTAAGTAGATTATTCCGAAGTGGTCCCATTTAAATTTCGTAAAGATCTGATGATGGGTTTTCGAGATTAGACCAAGGAACTCTTCAAAAAGTACCAGGAAATCAGCCGCGATTGCTGCAATGGCATATTATTGCAATGTTTCTGCCATTACACATCATAACATCACGCCTGAGTCCTTTGAAGGGGTACGCAGAAGTGTTCAGAATATTCAGCTATATTTTCGGTGTATATGCATTGATTTTAAAAATTCTTTTTGAATAATGATTTAATTTTTTTTTTGTAGCGTGGCCGGTTCGATCTGTATTGCAGCGTCAGCAGCGCATGTACAGTCAGGTCACTGTACATGCGATGTACAGTCGTGAGACTGTACAAACTCACTAAAAAGAGGAAAATAAATTAACAAAAAAGTTTAACCGACTTCAAGAAACGAAAAAGAGGCACTGAAAAGCGAAAAATAGCTTAATTTACAGACTTACTGATTTATTAGAAGTCGGTGCCAGCCAACTTTGTTTGTTGTGTCTGAACTACTATGATGCAATCAATTGAAATATGGCCTCTCTTGGGCTAGGTACCGACTTCTAATAAATCAGTAAGTCTGTAAATTAAGATATTTTTCGCTTTTCAGTGCCTCTTTTTCGTTTCTTGAAGTCGGTTAAACTTTTTAACAAAAAAGTTTAACCGACTTCAAGAAATGAAAAAGAGGCACTGAAAAGCGAAAAATAACTTAATTTTACAGACTTACTGATTTATTAGAAGTCGGTGCCAGCCAACTTTGTTTGTTGTGTCTAAACTACTATGATGCAATCAATTGAAATAGGGCCTCTCTTGGGCTAGGCACCGACTTCTAATAAATCAGTAAGTCTGTAAAATTAAGTTATTTTTCGCTTTTCAGTGCCTCTTTTTCATTTCTTGAAGTCGGTTAAACTTTTTTGTTAAAAAGAATTTATTTTTCTCTTTTTAGTGACTTTGTACAGTCTCACGACTGTACATCGCATGTATAGTGACCTGACTGTACATGCGCTGCTGACGCTGCACTACAGATCGAACCGGCCACGCTAAAAAAAAAATATTAAAGCATTATTCAATTATTTTTTTTAAATCAATGCATATACACCGGAAATATAGCTGAATGTTCTGAACAGTTCTGCGTACCCCTTCAAAGGACTCAGGCGTGATGTTATGATGTGTAATGGCAGAAACATTGCAATAATATGCCATTGCAGCAATCGCGGCTGATTTCCTGGTACTTTTTGAAGAGTTCCTTGGTCTAATCTCGGAAACCCATCATCAGATCTTTACGAAATTTAAATGAGACCAATTCGGACTAATCTACTTATGAACAGAAAAAGAATTTTCAAAATCCGTCTAGAATTGGCTTCACAATCGCGTAACAAACATAGAAAAAAAAAAAATTGGGTACGAATTGAGAACCTCCTTTTTTGAAGTCGGTTAAAAATGAATTTATTTTTAGTTTTTTTTTAGTGGTATCATGTAGCACTAGAGTGCTTACTAAGACCAGCCAAACGAACCGAAACGCAAAGTCTATCTTGTTGCAATTTTGCAACATTTGCAAAAATTTGCAGGATTTGATGAACATCGGGATAGGTGAAACCAAAGATATTATATATAAAAAGAAGTAGATACGTTATTGCGCGAAAATCGTGAAGATTCGAAAACGAGTCAATTGGAACGTTTGCCTCTAGTACCGCGTGCCGAGCGGCGCCGGCCGGACGTTGAGCGGAAGCATCAGTGACTTATAAAAATAACGAAAATGCCATCGTATGTTTATAGACACTGCACGAACTATTACTCTAAAGTTAATAAATCAAAAGGGATTTCATATCACATGGAAATAATACATATTTCGACTGATAAAGACCAAATTTCTGACTTTCATAATATTCAATTTAAAATTGTCAGCACGTAAATAAAAAGAGACAGTATGATATAATTTGGTGCGTGAGCGACAAGGACGTGTGTGATCCGAACATAGATTAAAGTACAGATGAGAATATCGTAGGCATTAAACTCACTACATACTACCTCCCAATTTTAATTTGTTGGTTTTTATAATTGCCTACTAATACTATGTGGTTCAAGTAAGTTAATAAGTGCGAACTTCACTTCACTGGCAAGTATCTACTTAGGTAAGTACCTACTTGTTAAAATTTGTAGGTACTATTGGCAGCAACAAAATAATGAAATAGAATAAACATACCTAGCTTTTTTATACTTAACTAGCTGCCCCGGCGAACTTCGTACCGCCATATTTTCGGCCCACGTGGTATTCAAATCCCGTTCCCGCTGCACCCTTATCACTTAGGGGGATGAAAAATAGATGTTGGCCGATTCTCATAGATACCGGATAAGCACAAAAAATTTCATCAAAATCGGTCGAGCCGTTTCGGAGGAGTTCGATTACGCACCCCGTGACAGAAGAATTTTATATATTAGAAGATACAATAACAATGACAAACAAACATCTTTGTCTAAACAAAATTACGCAATTATCTCAAACTTCACTTTACTGGCAAGTACCTACTTAGGTACTTGTTAAAATTGTACTACTGACAGCAACAAAATAATGAAATTTAAAAATTATACCTAGCTTTTTCATAATACATTAACAAAGTTAAACATACATCTTTGTCTAAACAAAATTAGGCAATAACCTCAATTCAGAGAGCTCTGTACCTTCTTTTTCAATAATTTTGTTAGCCTATGTCACCGACTAGCAACCGCACTGTGATTGGTACATTGTTATCATTAAAGTCCAAGTGACAAACAATAGCCGTCTTCTTCTTTTATATTGTATTTTTCATGTCCTCTCTTTTCAATCCATTGGTTATGTAGGGAAGTGTAGATGAATTAAAAATGTGTGTGTGTGAGTTCGGCACATTTTTCTACGTTGATTTGTAAGCATATGACATGTCTATGTTATGAAATGTCTTTGGGTGAAACCCATACCCAAAGGTAGGCATTAGAAGTTTCTTACGGGGTCGGCAACGCGAATGATGTCTCATTCGCGCTGCCGACCCCGTAACACCAGGGCAGGGGTGTCCCCCTGGTGTTGCATACGTCCATAGACCACAGTAATTACTTTCCATCAAGTGGGCCGTGTGCTTGTCTGCCATCTAAGTTGCATAAAAGAAGCTCGAAAGAGATGGCCGTGGGGATTTCGGACGATAAAAAAATGGAATGACTCCTATTCCCATACTAATAAAATTGTATTTGTTTGCTATTTTTATTTACTTAACTTTTTCTAAGAATAGGTAGTACTATTTTCTCTTTTTAGGTCAGAGAATAAGCATTGCCATACAACATGGCAATGCTGCCAGTCTTCTGGGAACGTTCCGCAAGAGGCATGCGATGCGGAGGAATTCCACGACGCGTTCGGTTTTAGTTTTTAATTTGTTCTATATATATTTTTAGTTTTATTGTTAATTTTTTACATATTTAAATTGTATTATAGTAGAGTTCATTAGTTATTTTCATTAAAATTAGTTAGTAAATGTATGTATTAAAATATATCCAGAATAAGAATTTTATCCAAGAATAAAAAAGCCGTTTCGTAGTAACAATAAGGCGTCCCCTCCTTTTATGCGCAGAACACAATAAAATTGGCATGTCTACCTGTGAAATAAATTATCACTTATCAGTTATCAGCTACCATCGCGTAGTACCAAAATAATGTAGAACACCGGTAAATGTAAGTTCGACTTGCGCGCTAAGGGATACGAGATATTTACGGAACTGGGATTGAGAACCGAGACTGCAAAAAATAGCAATAAATTTTAGACTTTATTGCTACAGACTCAAAGTCCAAAATTAAAAGAAAAAAGTTTCATTACACTCTCTCATTCGCTCTACAAAAAGCCATTTAAATTTTAAACTGCATTTCTTTAAAGGCTAAAATTAAAAGGAAATTTCTTGCAGTTGCAGTGGCATGACAGTGGTTTTGCTTTAGCAGAATCGAGGGCCTGCGTTGATTGTTGACTTTTTCCATTTTAAATTTATAGAACCTACCTATTCATACATAATATCGACTTAAGTCGCGATAAGACTGCCAAGGGACATTATTCTGCTTGATTAAGTAATGGTAACGTAACTACGCCCGTTCGTGTACGACACGTTGTTTTGTTGGTTTAATTTTACGACAGTTCTATCTTTGATGTAAATCAATTAAAATTCACCGTCTACTCACATTACGACTGCAGTTAAGAATCATTGTCACCAGATACCAAAAATATTTATTTTGGAATTTTTCTGTTTTCCTGTTTATCCACGATGCGATGGATGCAAAAATACTGAACGGATTTTAGTGTATTTCTTTTTTGGTTAAAGGGTCCTTGGTTAGACTGAAATCTTACTTCGATGTTATTGAATTGTTTGAGTAGAAGTGTAGAACTGAATTTATGACCAAAAGCCACAATAATTGAGATCGCGCGGGCCACCGGTATCAACTTAGTAGGTACCTATATAAAAAATTATCATCATCCTAAGCAAGCCGCGGTGGTGGTGCGCAATACGTGTCTCTCCCATACCCGGGGGCTAAATGGGGACTCCGTGGTCCCAACACACACCCTAAGAGGGCCAGCTCGAAAGAAATAGAAACCTAGGTTTGTTTGACTGGTTTGTTGATTTTTACAAAAGCAACCTACTGTCATCTGACCGCCAATAACAGAAAGGAAAGGGTGCCAGGGCCACGTCTATTGTTTAGCAAAGTGAGGTTTATTTGGAACCCAAAAATTCATGGTGAGCCTTGTAAACACAATGTTTGCCACCTTAATGATATAACTAGGTACCTATAAGAACTTAAATAAAATTCATGTATTGGACTTGGAATATTTTACCAGCATACGTTTACGTTTTCTACAGTCCCGGGTCTTTAAAAGCAAGCGCGTATGATTAGGATGAGACTTGGCATAGATAGTTAGGACATGGAGGAGTAGTGCAGAATGTAATTTTTTTAAATTTAAAAATACATTAAAAGAATTACGCACATACGCATGCAATAAACATGAGTAGGTGCACCGACAACGATCGACAACCTCAATGTCAAACGATCGAAGACGGATACGAAATACGACACGAAACACTTTCGGGGTAGCTAAATGGCTGAAACGTCAACGAATACGATAGTTTTCGATTTTCGGAGTAAGGCCCCAGGCCCTCGATCAGGCGCGGATCCAGGCGCGGAACTAGGTAGTGGGCACAGGTACCCGAAAGTCGGTCAAGTGCGAGTCGTAGTGCGAACTCATGTCAAGCATGTTAAATACCCCTGGGGGGGGGGGGGGGAGAGGTGTTTTTTTGGCGGTGTTGGTCTCACATTAACCTGTTGAATTGAACGCGACGAGACGAAAATCGAACCTTATGGAGTGGGGTGCAGAAATCGCAGAATCGAAAAAACCCCACAGGAAGTGGACTTGGCAACGCCGGGACTGCGACAAGGAACGAGATTGACTTTTTCATAACGGACAGTAAGCACATATTTAGATATGTCTCTGTGATCAACAAGTTAATACTGGAAGCGATCACCGACTTATCTGAGGCTCTCTAAATATCAACATCAAGGCTGAAAGATTCCGAATGATAAGGTCAACCCTCCGACCTACGCCGCTCCAAGTAGCTCTTAAGTCCGAAAAGTTCCAACTGGAACTTCAAAATCGTTTCACAATACTGGAAACCTAGCGGTATTGACGAGAAGGCCGACATAGTGGTCAAAACATTGCAGGAAGTGTCTTGAAAGTTGATACCCGGAAAACGCAAACAGCAAGAGTCCAAGCTCTCTCCTGAGACTCTCGAACTTATAAGAAAGAGGCGTGAACACTGAACAACCATACACACAGTCGTCCTCGTCAGATGGGAGAGCCTTAAACCAATAAATTAAAAAGCCGATACGACGCGACCTTAAACGCTCCAACACTCGCTCCATCCAGGAGGCAATCGAGCGATATAGGGGGTCAAAAGTGTTCGCTCAGCAGTTGGGAAGGCCCCATCTGACGAAATTTACAACTGAGCTATATGCAGCACGGATAAGTAAACCGACGGGACACAACGACGAAGACCACAGAGCCCCACTCACGCGCCATTACACCGAGGAGATACCAGATGTTGAGTAGTGCGAGGTAGAGGCGGCTCTCAGGCAACTGAAGAACAACAGATGCCCTTGTGATGACGGTAATTACTACTGAGGTGCTGAAAGTGGCGCTCCAATCCTGAAAGAGCTAGCGAGTCTCTTTAGTTCCATCATCCGGCAACAGCTAACACCTATGGCATAGAGCGGGAGTGCGGTGGTACTGTTCTTCAAAAAAGGTGATAAGACTCTCTCACTCCTGAGCCATGTCTACAAGTTGTTCTCAAAAGTCGTCACAAATCACCTCGCGGATAAGCTCGACGAGTTCCAGCCACCTGAGCAAGCCGGGTTTCGAAAAGGCTATAGTACCGTGGACCACATCTATACTGTTCGGCAGATTGTAGAAAAGACGCAGGAGTACAATCAGCCGCTGTGTATGGCGTTTGTGGACAACGAAAAAGCCTTCGACTCTATCGAAACCTGGGCAGTGCTGGATGCCCTGCAGCGGTGTCGTGTAGATTGGCGATACATCGAGATACTGAGATGTTTGTATGACACTGCCACAATGTCCATCCTGCTCCAAGACCAGAAGACGAAACCCATTAGCCTCCAGCGTGGAGTGAGGCAGGGAGATGTTAACTATATCTCCCAAACTATTCACCAACGCATTGGACGACGTCTTCAAGACCCTGGATTGTACTTTGGCGGGGTACCAACCTCCACGGTGAGCACATCTCGCATCTTCGGTTCGACGACGACATCGTCTTATTTGCTTAGTCGCTAGAACATCGAAGGGGTGACACTCGGAGTTGTTCAAAAATATATCTCCTGGGGCAGGTTATCCAGCTCGGTAAAACAACTTCGAGAAAGAAATAGCCAGATGGATTCAACTGGGATGGGCAGCATTAGCATTATTTCTCCTCCCCCCTACCGCAATGCCTCAAAACAAAGGTTTTTGACCAGTGCGTCCTGCCTGCTATGACCTACGGTGCCTAAACGTGGCCACTGAAGGTAGGGTTAGTCCATGACCTAGAATTCGCGCAGTGGGCTATGGAGCGAGGTATCCTTAGAGTCTCTTTGAAGGATAGAATTCGCAACGAGGTCATCCGAAATAGAACCAAAGTTACCGACATAGCCCGCAGAATAAGCAGGTTGAAATGGCAGTGGGCTGACCACATTTGTCGAAGGACGAGACGAGTCCTAGGGTCGAGACCGCGAGAAGGAAAACGAAAGGTGCGATGCCCCTTAGCCAGATGGACTGACGACCTGATAAAGGTGGCTGGGACAGACTAGATGTGGAAGACGGAGGATCGGCAGACGTGGCGCATATTCGGATAGGCCTATTATCCAGCAGTGGACTGCAATATACTAACAGATTGATTGGTTGAATGTACACCTCAGACCTGTGCTCCTTAAATAGGTGTACAAAAAAGCCGCAATAATAGCGTGTAATTTCTGATATTGTAACAGTGTGAACAAATGCTGGTATATTGTCTATTGCACTATACGCTGTGTTCCAAATCACGCGTGATTCATGATTTATTTTGGTTTTTTTTTTCAATAAACCATAAAACAGTGACGTCACAGGTCTATTAAGGTGGTGGGCATGCCCATATTGCCCACCCTAGTGGATCCGCGCCTGCCCTCGATTTTGCTAAAGCAAAACCACTGTCATACCACAGACACTGCAAAAAATGACATTAAATAGGCTTTATTGCTAAAGTTAGTCCAAAATTAAACAAAAAGAGTTTCATTACACATTTTTGTTCACTCAACAAAATGCCATTGTTAAATTTTAAATTTAAATAATTAGCCAAAACTTTTGGGTTTTAAAGGAATTGCTTTAAAGTTTATAATTAAATAGAATATTTTTGCAGTGTCCGTAGAATGAAAGTGATTTTGCTTTAGCAGAATCGAGGCCTAGGAAACACGCATACCTTATGTTATAGCTGAAGACATATGTCTTGGACCCTGCGCAGTAGACGATTTTTAGGTCCCCTTTGAGGAAAGCACGGGGGTGCGACGGCGGAGGAAATACGACGCATCCACCAATCATAGAGCTGCGTGCCAACGTTTTAAACCAATCAGCGGGCGCTAAACTCCCGCGTCCTTCTCCGTACACTTGCGTGCAAAAATAAACCACAATAATTATTTCGAATTAGTATATTTATACAATATAATTTTTTAAGATATCATATAAGTTTTTTATTTTGCGATTTATATGTTGATCTTGATTTATACGGTTTTTGTTTACCCTAGGAAACCTACTAGCTTTTTTAACGCGAGCGTAGGCACATACTCTTTGTGATTATTAAACTATTTTTATCATCGGGAGCTTAGTGGTTAAGGAGTCGGCCTTACGAGCGAGAGGTCCCGTGTTCGAATAAAACTTGGGACGGGTTCAAATACTACGGGACTGCTGACGTGAACTCCTAACACACGCAATTTGGCTTAGCTGGAGGGGTGAGGGGTTAATGAGAATATTAGTAATTTTGGTTACTATTTTTTTATACTACTTAGGTCGCAGACAAGCACACGGCCCTCCTGGTGGTAAGTGGTTACCGTGGCCTATAGGCGAGTGCAACACCAGGGGAGCCACACTCGTGCTGCCGACCCGGTAAGAACAGAGAGATTGTGTGCCATTAACCGAAAAGATAGTAGGACAAAGCCTTTGGTTTTCCCACTGACATGACAGCACAAAACCTCTCCTGTGAGCTCTGGCTACCCTACTCACCGTCGGAAACACAACACGAGGTTATTAATTCTGTAGGTTAGTACCTATCTATTGGTATAGTTAATAAATAAATAAATTGACAGAATAAGATACATTTTTTATACTGTTGACAATTAAATATATTCTAATTTCTAACCATTAAATTATAGCGTTTCATGATATAATACGCCTACAATCATGTTGACGGGGATTAACTCGATTAACTGTTAAATATTATTACGTAACAATTTCTACATAATACCTAAATAATTTATATAGGTAATTTAAAATGAAGATTTTTAATAGTTCGGGCGATAAATGTCAGAAACGCTAAAACACAAAATAGAGTAGCCATTTTTTTGTCCGGTAGTGCACCATGCGCGAACTTGCCGATTTAGGTCCATCACTCGTGTCCACAGTTATACTCACGTGAGTTCATGCTGCCAATGTCAAACGAATATTATATATTAACCCTCAAATAAAGTCAAGTAGACTTAAAAAATTATACTACTAATATTATAAATGCGAAAGTAAGTCTGTCTGTCTGTCTGTCTGTCCACTTTTACGACTAAACCGCTGAACCGATTTTGATGAAATTTGGTATAGAGGTAGATTAGACCTTGAGAAAGGACATAGGCTATGTTTGGTCGCGATAACCGACATCCACGCGGGCGGAGCCGCGGGCAAACGCTAGTATAGATATAATAATAATAAACGTAATACAATACATATAGTGAGAAATATAATTCATGGGGCACATACAAATGGCGGCCTTATCACTCTGCGGTAATCTCTTACAGGCAACCATAATTATATATAGTATATTTAAAAAATTAAGGACTTTTAAATTTTAAATAGGAAATACAAAAAGGGAGTCAAATTTTCTACGGCAGTGGTGTCGGAGGGCAAATCCCTCGAACCGAGGTTGCTATCTTGTAGCAGGCATCTGTGCGCGTCCGGAGACGGCCGGTATGCGTCAGGCGAGCTGAACGCAAGACTTCACTGTGGCTCAGACTTCAGAGTCGAGGCATCCACTATGGTAACACAACACAGCCAACCACCCAAAGCGTGTGTGTGTTCCTCCATGTGGGGTGGGTTTAGTGTAGCCCCACCCCAGGTACTACTTTCCTGCGTAGAAACGGACTCCCCATAAGCTGTTGTCCAAAAATGGTATATATACTGCCGAGCAGTAAAAATTTCAATATCGCCAGTTAGAACTTTTGCTGTTTAACGCCTAGATTACAACTATATTTGATATATTATTGAGTAAATATGAATTATTTATCATAATCAAACATTTAAAGTCAAGAATTGCTATAAAAACCCAATTAATTAAAATCTCACTGCGATAGATATATGCAATTTCTACTAGTGCGAATAGGATAGCAGCTATAGGGATAAGCGTCCTTATAAAAAATACGGCATCTATTGACATTTAAGTGAACTAAGTTGTCTCAATAGCTCCCGTGACAAAAGTTCGCGCTTATTTTCGCACGCGAATAATTGTAAGGATTTGGGTTCATTCATGGGTCGGACAAAGAGTTCCTGTGTTTATCTGTCGGTAGCAGCACCGAGCTACACCGAGGTACATACAGGGTAGACAGCAATATGTAGGCTAATGTAGGTAAATATCCTGCGTGTGTTTTCTTATCTGTTGAAGGTTGAAGGGAATCGTAGTAAAGGATTACCAACATTCCCATTCACATAGCTTCTTAGCTCAACTTTTGTTATTACTTTCGCTCGGGGTTGGGTATTAACAGGCAGCTGCTCCCGTGTAATTAAAAGATGGAGTATAAGTAGATCCCGACCTCCAAGGTGCAACTGGATACAACACTGCAGGTGCCTTGAATGTTCAAGCCTCGGATGCAACTGGAAACAACGCTGATGATTATTATGATGACCTATATACAGGGTGTCCCAAAATTCAAGGATAAGCCGGTAACAGAGGGTGGCCCTACTTATGGCTGCTCTGCAAAAAATAAGAAAAAAAATGTATCTCTATTTTTTTTTAATTATTTAAACTTTTTTAAAATCTTTGGCAATGCGGTACCCCTAATGATATTTTCAACTACCAGGTCCACAATTTTGCAAATATTTCTGATCTCTTTTCTGTATTAGCAAGCTAAGAAGCATGACTATCCACCAACACCCTGAAAAATTATAGAATATTTGTAGTTATTTTACAAAAATAAGTCAAAATATTTTTTTGTCGTCAAATTTTCATACATTTTTACTTTCGACCCACTTTATCTTATCTCGGTGAAAAAAAAAAGTACGGACACCACTATGGCATTCTTTTTCAAAAATTGGCGCAACTATCCAAGATTTCAAAATGGTATAATTTGGGTATGATACTATATTGAAATACTAAAAAAAAAAAAATTTTTTGTAAATAAGAATCACATTTAATACATTGCTCTTATTGAAAATCACCAGATTTACTTTGTACACAATGCATTCATCCTCAATAAAAAATCATTGACGGGACTTGTGAGAAAGTGGTAACCGAGTAGGTTATCACATTATGAGGTTAAGCAACATAAGCCAGGGTAGTTTTCGGATGGATGACCATTCTTAAGACATTAAGACACCTCCGTCCTCTGTTTCTCAGAGAGTCCGTTAGGTCGTAGATCCCGGTGGACATTGAGTATCTATGATAGTTAGTCGGACTCCTAAAAGTCCAACAACTGGACTCACTACATAACTTTGATATAGCGAGTGGGTTGTGAAGGTCAGGTGGCAGTCACTTCACGGCAAATTTCGCATTTCTGCTGTTTCACAGTTAGCCGGGAAATCCGAGGCTCAGAGTTTTATTGGAATTGTTTTAAGAACAATTAGGTTTCCGAAAGCAATTGCAACGCTGGACTAGTTTCATTCAAATATCAATGCGGCTACGGATTATATTTCTGACAAAAGAAATGCACGAAAAATAATAGTACATTATGGTACAAGTGAGCAACGTTGGTGATTACCGCCGAGGCGCCATTGAGACCCGAGCCGCCAGGCGAGGGTCTTAAGACAGCCGAGGACGGTAATCATCATGCTCACACGTGCCATACGACGTTTTACAACACACTTGCGAATAAAATAATACTACAAATACTACAAAATAAACAATACTACAAATTAATTCGTTTTCCTATGCGCGCGCATTTAACAATGGCGGTCGACCATATTTAAAAAAAATGAGGTTTGAACTTAACTTTTTTTTACTCTGTTTTTTTTTTCTGTACTTAGAGAAAAAAAAAGTTAAATTTGAGCGAAAATTTTGTTTATTACACAAGTATTACAAGTTGAAATTATTTATTTAAATACGAAAATGCATCAAATGACCATACAATAGGCGTATTAATTTATTCGTACTATTGAACACGTTATTTTTTGTATCAAAACTTTTTTAAGAACATAGACAATTATAGACACTTCCTATAAAATTTAAAAAAGAATCTATAACTCACTTTTGTGAGTAATAGCAATGAAAAAGTCATAGTTTTATAATAGGTGTCATTCCGTGCTTAATTGCGGTAAAATAATATCACTGTTATGAGCAGGTGTGTTGTAAAATGTATTAATACCGATGGCAAACAATTAAAAATGTAAAAATAAAAAAAAACATTAACAATAATGCACTAATTATAAAATTATACCATTATGTTTGTTTAATATTTTAACAGTATGGATTTTCATCCTCTGAACCCTTACAAAATACAGAGTCGGATTTTATGGTTAACTGTGAAACAGCAGAACCGCGAAATATTCTTTGAAGCGACTGCCACCTGACCTCCACAACCCATTGGCGATATCAAAGTTATGTAGTGCGTCCAGTTGTTGGAATTTTAGGGCTCCGACTACCCGTAACAACTGTCATAGATGCTCGTATAGTCACTACGATCGACGGCCTAACGTACTTTCTGAGGAATGGAGGTGTCTCAATGTCTTAAGAATGGTCATCCATCCGAAAACCAACCTGGCTTGTGTTGCTTGACCTCGTAATGTGATAACCTACTCGGTTACCACTTTGTCACAAGTCCCGTCAATGATTTTTTATTGAGGATGAATGCATTGTGTACAAAGTAAATCTGGTGATTTTCAATAAGAGCAATGTATTAAATGTGATTCTTATTTACAAAAAAAATTTTTTTTTTAGTATTTCAATATAGTATCATACCCAAATTATACCATTTTGAAATCTTGGATAGTTGCGCCAATTTTTGAAAAAGAATGCCATAGTGGTGTCCGTACTTTTTTTTTCCACCGAGATAAGATAAAGTGGGTCGAAAGTAAAAATGTATGAAAATTTGACGACAAAAAAATATTTTGACTTATTTTTGTAAAATAACTACAAATATCCTATAATTTTTCAGGGTAGTGATGGATAGCCATGCTTCTTAGCTTGCTAATACAGAAAAGAGTTCAAAAATATTTGCAAAATTGTGGACCTGGTAGTTGAAAATATCTTTAAGGGTACCGAATTTCGAGGGATTTTAAAAAAGTTCGAGTAATTAAAAAAAAAATAGAGATATATTTTTTTTCTTATTTTTTCCTATTTCTTATTTTTTTATAAGTAGGATCACCCCCTATTGCCGGCTTATCCTTGAATTTTGGGACACCCTGTATATAGGTAGGTACTTATTTACATGTGGGTAAGTAGGTATTTAAAGTGTCAAGTGGTATCTTACAAAGGTGTTTACAAGAATCCGGAGATGACCCTGGGTTAGCAGGGTTGCAAAGGAATTACCTTATTGGACCACGATAGAAATAATCTTAGAAAAAAGGTAGGTATATACTATGAGACCTAGGTACCTATAAATAACTACAGACATAAATACTGTAGTTGTCTAACACCTAGAAAAATATCCAGACTCGTGCAAATAATACTTGTACATATTTATGCATATAAATATTTGTATGAGCGGGAATCTAACCCGCAGTCCCCCTTCCTACCACTGCGCCACACGTTACCGCGGCACCATTGTTGTATTGCTGTCGTCGAGTTCCATAATATTATTATTATACTATAGGGGACACACCACGAAGTGAATTTTTGTACTAACCGTGAGGTGAGGGTAGGTAGCCGATAAGTAGTTGTGACGTGGAGAGAATATTTTCAAAATTGTAGGCAGCGGAATAAAAATTACGTCGATGTAGATTTGTAATGCACCATGCCAACCTACTAGTACTTATCAGGAACGATCCGGGTCTATAGCACTATTATTTATTCTGTGTCCTGTAGTGATCCATTATATAATTCACTTACATGGATTCACTACAGTCCATAGTAACAATACGTAATTGCATAATACTTTCGCAATCCCTACTTCCCTATCCCTACTAATATTATAAATGCGAAAGTAACTCTGTCTGTCTGTCTGTCTGTCTGTCTATCTGTCTGTCTCGCTTTTACGACTAAACCGCTGAACCGATTTTGATGAAATTTGGTATAGGGGTAGATTAGACCTTGAGAAAGGACATAGGCTATGTTTGGTCGCGATAACCGACATCCACGAGGGCGGAGCCGCGGGCAAAAGCTAGTAAAAAATAATATGCTGAAGAGTTTACATATTTGTTTGAATTTGAATGAGCGATAACTGTGACAAGATCGAGCATTGACTTTTTTACAGTGTCAGTGGAATGACAGTGGCTATACTAATGAAATGACACAAAATGGCAGCAGGATCAAGGCCCTGTACTATTGAACTCATAAGTTAGTGTTGTAGTAAACTGTTGGTGTTGACATATTGATTTGTTGATCTATTCACCTGTCAGTTGGTGGCATTAAACCGTTTGCTGCCGTTTGCTAGAGTATCCAGCGCAGCCCCCCTAAACAAGTGGCAATTCGCTGGCCGACGTTAGGTACGTTGTTGTACCTATTGTCGGAAGGAACGATGCATGTATGGGATTTGACGTACCTATAATGACAGACAGTATGTCATAAATTTCAAAATACGTGTCATACACGACAAATCCCATATATTCATCATTCTTTTCTACAATGCGACCATGTGCGGACAGGGACGTTTGAAAACTACGCACGGTAACTCGCTCAGTCCGATACGGCAGACTTTAGGCCTGACCAAGACCGGAGAGGAAACGGCATTAAAATTCGTCTAGCAGTTGGATTGAGTCCGACATAATCGCCCCCGCTGCCTGGCATTCTCGCACAAAAAGCAAAGAAAAAGGTACCTACCTAACTAGTGAGGTATTACCCGGTAACAGTAATAGGCACCTACGTCAGCGTTTAAGTGGATTCAATTGTTTCGTTCCTTTTAGATGAGCCAGTTTTTTTAACAGCGATGATAAGGCCCACTACGCATTGTCGACTAGTCGCTGGCGACTCGGTCAACAGCGACGTCTACTTTAGTTCAAATACGTGTCTGCACAAGACCAGTGGCGGGGTATCCCTACAACTCGATTCCTGCCGGGTCGCATGGTGTATGACAAGTGTAAGTTTTATTCCAATCACCTACTTTTTTGAAAATTTTGACCCTGCAGGCGCTTAGTCGCTTGCTCACCTGTTTTAGTCGCCGGGAGACTTGAGTCGCTGGCGACTAGTCGACAGTGCGTAATGACTCTAACAGTTCATCAAGTTTAAGATACACCTCCATTAGGTACATAAACACGTTTATCCTTCTGGTGTTTTGAAGTCTGGGGTTTGCTTATGATTTTTGATTTATTAGTTGACTTTTTCGGGAGTGACTGCCATGATCTGACCTCCTACTCTTATCACCAAGAGGAAAGCCTGCGTCAGAGCCTTGTCCTTTGTTTAGCATGCACTGATTAACAGGTGAGGGTTACTTGGACCCTGAGGGTTGACATTTGGGAGATTGGAATTAGATCGAAACTGAAATTTGAATAGATTACCACACAACTCTTTTTTTAGCCTAAAAAAGAATATAATGTTTGTTTTTGCACTATGCACTCATGTAAAAGGTAAAAGGCAAAAATCATAAAAGAGAGTCTAATTTTCTACGGCAGTGAGGTTGAGAGGATCGGACCCCTCGGTTATTCATCGAGCTATCTTGTAGCAAGGTTTCATCTGAGGCGCATCGAGAGACGGCCAGGGGTACGGACAGAGACCTATTGAAAGGATTGATCTGAACGCAGACTTCATTGGGCTGAGCACGAGGGCGCTTCAACGCTAAACACAGATGCCGAGACCGCATAAGCAAACTGTGAATCAACGAGAGTAGGGTGGGATTAGTGCAGCCCCACCCCAATCACTACTTTCCTGCGTAGAAACGGACTCCCCATTATAGTACACTACAGACAGTATATATACTACACGCAAAGAAAATTTCAATATCGCGAGTTAGAATTTTTGCAGTTTTTCGTTCTAATTATAACTATAAATCACGTATTATAATGTAAAAACACTTTTCATGTTATTATAAAGTGTTCAACGTCACGCATGGCTAGAAAAAAGCAATTTTAAAAATGTCAGCGGCGATAGATAGATGCTATTACGGCACGTGTGAAAAGGACAGCATTTGCAGTCTTTATAGGGCCAAGCGTTCTTACCATGGTAACGCCATCTAGTGATATAAATGTGTAACACAAAAAGAAACATTTTGTAGTAGATTGTTACGTTTGCGTCACTAATTGAGATAACAAATACCATAGCTGATTTAAGTAGTCTTTGAGACTTGAAGTAATGGTATTGCAATAATATTATTGAACTAAAAATTGAATTTACATTGCATAAACACAAAAAAGCCGGTGGAGTTTCTAGTCAGAGTCTTCTCAAGAGAGGCACCACGTTGAGAACCGGTCGTCAGTATAGTAAACGTATGGTAATCTAATTTTTTTTAACGTTTTGTAATTACCGTTAATAGAGTAACGACGTTGTACTTAGTTATTTTTAATTTATTTCCGATACACATCGATAGTTTTAATATCTGCGAGTTACCTACTTGTTGTATGTAGAGATTGTAGAGCCGTAGAGGCCTCCAGCTAAGCTAAATTATCTACTTGTGTTAGGAGTGAGTTAGTCCATAGTACTTATACTTAGTAATTAGTATTAAGTATATCCGACGTCCTAACTTCTCTAGATTATCATCGAAAAGCTGCCTCTACAGTAGCGAAGGGTGAAAATTTTCAAAAGGGAAGGCGGTAAAAAAGACTTACCTCGATTCTGTTTGTCATGCAACATGCGACCTATTAGAAAGCCGGTAAGATAAGATAAGATAAGATAAGAGAGGTAAGCTCTCACCAATGTAGAGTCTCTACATTTATTGTAAGTTGACTTCAATCATTGTAATAATGATTGTAATTAGGAAAAGCTGTGGTTTTATGAAACAAGACTGGATTTCTAAACACAGTAAGGTACGAGGCTTCATTCCACTGGCCCCACGACGCTCAGGCCCTCGATTCTGCTATAGCAAAACCACTGTCATGCCACTGCCACTGCAAGAAATTTCCATTTAATTTTAGCCTTTAAAGTAATGCGCTAAAGTTTAAAATTTTATGGCTTTTTGTAGAGCTAATGAGAGACAGTAATGAAATTTTTTTTCATTTAATTTTGGACTTTGAGTCTGTAGTAATAAAATCTAAAATTTAATGCCATTTTTTACAGTCTCTGTGGTATGAAAATTTTGCTTTAGCAAAACGAGGGCCAGGTTCTGGAATGATCTATCTAAGTGACTACAATATGGCAGTGGTTAAGGGTGAAAATATTCAAAAGGGAAGCTAGTAGAAGAAAATGTTATCTCTTATAGAATGACCTTTGCAATTTTGTATGAAATTCTGTGCATTCTTATACTAAATTTCAATTACTAAATTTCAGATACATACAGTTTCAGGAGTATTTTAAAAATTTCTACCACGGCTTCACTATCCAGAGCAAGCGGACAGGAATCGGGTTATAGGGACTGCAGTATGCGGCTCTTTAAGAAGAGCATTAGAAGGTACTTACCGGATTGGTAACACGAATGTGAGGCCTCTGGTGTAGCACACGTCCATAGGCCACAATACCCACTTCCCATCAAGTGGACCCTTGTCTGCCACCTAAGTGGTATAATAATGAACAAGAACTGGCCCAAATATATACCTAATGCTTGTTTGACGTCATTTCAACGGTTTACCATGGCACACACCAATGACTTTTCGGTGCTTTTCGAAGTTATGTTGTGTATTTATCGCAGGTTTATAAGTGCCCGGTTAATGGCAATAGGCTCGCCGACATTGGGACCTAAACATAAACGGCGAAATGTAGGTGCTAGCAACTCTGCCTACCCCTTCGGGGATATAGGCGTGAGTTTATGTTATGTTATGTTATGTTATGTTACTACCATCAAATCTTTTAGGAGGGAAGGGAGAAGATCTCGGTCTCCAACTGCAGACGGCAGTAACCCCAATTAAAGCGGTCCAAACCAAACCAATAGAAGGAGAAGGAGTACCTACCCGTATTCTAGAATGTCACTCGGCTGAATCTCGATTTACCTGGGGACAGATTTTATAGATATAGAAATATAGACAATCTTGCCTGATAGCCTGTCAAATCTGTGTAATCTTGTTCAATCTTGCCTCAGGTAAATCGAGATTCAGCTGAGTGGCATTCTAGAAAACTCCAGAATCCAAGGTGAAAGCCTCGGATATCGGGTTAAACACTACAATATTAATGATATCGTGTCGAGAAAACACTATCAAATTTAAAATACATCAAACAACTATAGGCTCTTACTTTTTTTTTTGACAAGGCGGGTATACGCACAATAGATATATCAGTTTATTGGCAACAGTAACACTTATAGGTATACAGAGTGTTTTAATGACGGCACGAGTTCAATCGGAGGCAACCGCCTACGTTCGTGTGTAGTCGGGTGGCGCTGTGTCATGCGCGTGCAATCTGCCCCCGCTGGGCTGCGCCTACGCCGACACCGTCAACGTCTTACTTTATACTGTCATAGAATAACTTGGCAGTTAGTTGGACGTGTATATTACTATTAGTCACATACTAGTACAAGTATTCAGGTAGGTGTAATATTTTCGGAGCAAAAGGTGGAAATCGGACGAGGTAAGAGTCTCGAATGCGATCGGGACTAACGTAAAGATGATGATGATGATGAGGACGAATCTATAATCATTTTACTGCAAAAAAATGCTCTCAATTTTCTTTTGTTACCTTCGAAATAGGCTTTATTTGACGTAGCACACTTTCAGCAACGTATTCTTCAAGGTGATTTGTTGCTTAGAATAAATATACCTGCGCGCTCCTCTCTGTAAGTGAGGGGGCTTTATAGAGGGGAGGGTGCCCTATAGAGAGGTATGCGTTTAGCCTCTCTGTTAATTTTGTACCTTTCGCCGGCTAAGCAAGTCATAAGTGCCCGCAATGGGGCAACGTGTTGTGACCACGCTATAATACCTACTTTAATATTTAACTACTTTTATCTTAATCCCCCAAGTCTTTTCCAAACTCATTTGGGTCAGCTTACTAAGAAGCGGCCGAAAATCGATATATCCGTAAAGCGACTATCATCATCTGGAATCTACAACTCCCCAGCGATAGCATAGATCTGTAGTTAAACCGGGTTGTCAGACTTTTCAGGGCTACAACTTACGTAATATGCTACAGACGTTGCTATGGTAACCGAGACCAATGGGCTCAACGTACTCTCTGAATATCTCCTAAAGTATCATTTACCCTTAGAGTATCAGATACTCTAAGCATTTACCTATTCTAACACCTAACCTTTCTACGAATATAATCTATGGACTGGTCGGCAACTTACCCTTTGCTATTATCATTCATAATTGGAACTGTCGACAAAAAGTTGCATTCAGAAAGGAGCCTGAATTACATACAGCTTCATTACAAGTGGCCAATGGCATTTGATTGAACGCCCCACGATGCCTTTATGAAGCAAATCAAATAAAAAAAACGGAAGCTGGACTGATCTAATTTGACGGACTTAAAGGTGTCTTCATACACTTTGCTGTGTAATAGATGTCGGAGTAAAAAGTTTATCAATGTATTGAAGAGGTTTACAGCTTAATAATGTTTTTTAATAGTAATCGGAGAGATAGAAACGTGTCTGGTAGATAGCAGTAGGTTTGCTGCCTATTATATAGGATCAAAATAATATAGCTGGTGTCGTACACCTACTGAATATAAAATCAAGAGAAATAACCAGGATTACCTTGACGAGTTAAAGTTGCCGAGTTCCGGATGCCTTCTTTAGGGAGATACGTCTTGAGCATTCGAAATTCTCCTATACAACAATCTTAGGGCGATAGTGGAAGCTACCGATAAATTTAATCATACAAAATATCGGATACATTGAACGATGCTACAATCACTTTAAAAAAAATATGTTTTTTTGATGACTACCCGATAGTTAGAACACTAATTGCTTTAAAATTTTATTGAAACGAATGATTTCAGTTCGATTTGAAAGAAAAATGTTAAAAAGTTATATTTCGTATGTCATATACCTACACACGTCAATGTAAAATATAACTTCCTTCTAACCTTCGTTTTCGTGAATTTGTGAACTCTACCTTAGCTCATACTTGGAATCGTTTTCAATTAGATTTAGAAATTTTATTATTTATGTTTTCCAAGTTTTGAAATCACACGTGTTAAAAACGTAATTTCACTGAACTGACTCCAGGCCTTTTTAATTATCGCATGAAAAACTTCCTATATCTTCTCCTTCTCTCCTCTTTCGAAATTAAAGTTAAAACCATAGATCACTGTCAAAACAAATTTCTCGTTGAGTTACGATTTATATCGCTGAAAGGCTTATTAAACAAAGACACGCTATTCCTTCACTAATTGCAGAAAACAACAGTTAAACCACAAGACAACCTGATAACCCTACCCTTTTCACTTCACCAGCAACCAAAGACCTTCTTCCCTCCCTTCAATTCTTCTCAAATTAGGTTTAAAAGGTGATACTTCGTACAGTTTCACAGGTCAGATTATGCTGGTGAGTTTAATAGCTAAGAACCGAGCTGGGAGGTCCGCCGGTCACCTTGCTAATTGAATGTGTCAATCATTTTAACAACGCAAATGAATAGGGCATAGAACTTGAAGTATCCACCCTACGTAGACCTTTCAAAGGTGTTGTTTTGTATTACTTTGTTTTTAAGCAGTATGGCACTGTAGGGGTCTTTGAGATTGGTTTGATGAATGCCTGGGGCTAGCTATCACTCACTCCTGTGTATGGCTGTTTAAGCTGGACAGCCCTAATTGTGTAATTTTCCGGTAAACTCATTAGAAAGGGCACGTGTACATAATAAGTTTTGGTTATAAATGTTATTAGCAATTAAGTATGGGTTTAGTTTATGTAAATCAAATAGTTTATTCTGTTGAACAAGAAGGATTAGTATTAATTAAACATTTATTCAGTAACACGGATAGTATACACAATAGAATACTTATTAATGAGCACCGGTCCATAGCATGACCGTATCCTGAGAAATCTCCAGCTAGAAACTCAGTGGACTTTTTTATGGGATAACTGCAAACATTGATACTTAAATTCAATTTATATGATCGAATAGACTTACTTATTTACAATGGTTTTGGGTAGTTAGTTGTATGCTTCGAAGTTCGCCAATCTTCTCCAACTACAGAATCAATTGGCTGCTATTTACTTCACGGAAAAATTAGAAGTTCTGCTGTTTCGTAGTTAGATTGCAATCCAACCGAAGACCGAAAAGCCCGAATGATGATAACAATATTTTAAAGAATAGCTTAATAAAGCACGTACTTGAAGGTCATGGAGAAAATACGATTGGAGAATTCAGCTATAAGGATCGTCACAAACAACATTTCAGAACACCATACTAGTGCCCCAAGCACGTAAAACATTCGAATTAGAACGTAAACGAATCGAGAGAACGGAGCACTTTTTTAAAGACCAAGAAGCAACCGAAATTACCAATATTCCCTTTAAGGCCCCGAATCAGATTAGCATCGAAAAATCGGTATTTTCGAAACCGTTTTTATTTTTAATTATAAAGCCTAAATATCTGGAATTTACATCCCTGCATACTACAGGGTATACAGAGTAACTTCACCTTTTCATAAATTCAATAAAAAGGGAGGAAATAGTTGAAAAGAGGCTCCGAACATCACTCTACTCTTTCTTATGAAACCAAATATTTTCTACAATATGTATCCAAATAATCTAAAATTTTAGATAATATATGTTAAATGAGTGTATTAGCATGACGTGACCTTCTTAGTTTGTAATCGTCCCCTATAAAATTATCTATTAAAATTAGTTTTACTGATTTTTACGGCTGAAAAACGAGCGAATGACCTTGAGCATTTGTATGGTCAAAGTCATTCGCGTATGTAATCACCTTAACCCCTCCATCTAAGCTAAATTGCTTGTTCTAGGAGTGAGTTCACGTCGGTAGTGTAATGGCCAGAATTCGAACCCGGGCCCTCTCGATCGTAAGGCCGACTCCTTAACCACTAAGCTACCGACGAATTAATTGCGATTGGCCGCCTGCCTACTGTGTGTGTGTGTGTGTGTGAAGCCTGCCAATCAAGCCAAGCATAGATTAATATATATACTAGGTTACGGGGCACAGCAGTGGCACCACTACCGTACCTCACAGGGAGGCGAAATCTCTCCTACAGCTAAGTCGTCTAATCAATTCTCATCATAAATATTAAGGCACTGATAACATCTCGTGTTTCTTTTTAATCATATCGATGTTGCAGCGAACAGGAAGCAAACAAAAAACGACATTATATATTCAAATAAACGAATTATTGATCACTGGCATCGTACCGCTATTATTAAATCAAACGCCAGACACTTTATTTACATTTACAGATGAGGCCGAGTGGAGAAAAAAGATTATTTGTTACGATAAATCATAGACATGTAATATTTCATCGTCGCCTGATTCGTTTGCTTGACATGTCTCATTACAATGTTAAATGAAATGAATATTATCTGTGACTCCTTAGGGTTTGGGTATCGCGGTTGGTTTTACATACACATGTACAGACACACCTCTTTGAAAATGAGCTAGATAACTAAGCAGAGACAACACTTTTCCACTTGCTTACTGTTTTTATACAAGTTTACTGTTTTTCTATAAGTAGGTTTTAGTTCGGGTATGAGGGGCATTGATCTATCCATTATATAACATTTTACTTAATGCATTTCATACGATGAAACATGAGAACGGAGTTTACACCAGATTTTGGCTGGCAATTAGTGAAAATTCGTTGTAAAATTAAGTCTAAAGTCGCGAAACAAGTTTGCTGCTATTCCCTACTCGACCTCGTTATTTTAGTATTAAAACATAAATAGGTTAATGAATAAAAGTTCCATATATTACTTTTATCTTCAGTGGTTTTGAATAGGAACATTTACTTAAATAATAAATATCTTTACACATCGCTACCAAGCAAAAATAGCTTATGTGTGTAACGTGCGGATATACAAATACATATTACATACTTTTTACGTAACTTTTTTTGTTAATAGGGGTATAATCACACGTAGAAACACCCAGACCATGTTTTAACCTATTTTTCACTAACTGATATTAGCGCTAATTGCAACGCGATTGCAGTAATTAGAATGTCACAGTCGCAATTTATTGCTCAGTTTGCAATATATGTTGTGCAATTATTGACATATACTCGTAGATAAGTAATGTTGTTACTACAAATTATAATTAAATAGTTCGAATGATTAATTATACAAAGTTATTGTGAACTTTTTATACATGTCAGCATTTGGCGCCACCTTTGGGTATAGGTTTAAATGCCAGGAAGTGACTTCGGAAATTAATTACTCACAGCGACATTAATTAAATATTAGATGTATAGTAAGTAGGCTAACTTCTGTAAGTTTTATAGATTTAGATCGGAAAACTGATAGTTCGTTAGAATATCGGTAGATGGCTCTAGCATCAACCCAAGACGAATGTATAGGAGAATTTCGAATATCGAGAAAGTTGCTCAGTTGGTTAGATCATTCCTTCTGTATGGGAATTATCACGGGTACAAATCCCTTCTTGGATGTCCACTTTTGCCGATCTAGGCCACTAGGTAGGTAAGTTCTCCAAAACCAGGAAAAGAAATGAAGAAAGAACATAACATTTAGGACGCAGCAGTCAATTGCTCTATCACTACACCAAAGAGATCATCGCCATAATATTATAGGCAACGAACGAACTAAAACCACCCCTCATCCCTATAGGTATGGACCTATCTAGTACCTATTAGGGAACTTATCTAGGATATATCTAGAGTCCCATAATAGGCTGCTGTGATGGATACTATATGGTTCGTTCGTTGCCTATTTATGGTGACAATGTCTTTTCTGTATATTTTATCTTCCTTTCTTTCTCTCTATCACATGGAAAAAATAGGTAAACATAATATGACCTTTAATACTAGGTACCTACAGCCTTTTATTTATTTTTATACACCGTCCATTGTAATTTGGCGTAGCGCTAGTGAACGCGGCCGCTACGCAGGAGGCGCGGGTTCGATCCCCGCTCAGTGTAAATATTTGTATTCATAAAATATGGGTATGTGCATTGGTCTGGTCGTGCCTCGGAGAGCACGTTAAGCCGTCGGTCCCGGTTGCCACAAGAACATCTATGGCAGTCGTTACGGGTAGTTGGAGCCCTAAAAAGTCCAAAAACAACGGTCTAGCTGCAAAGTTTCGATATCTCCTAATGTTACCATTGGGTCGTGGAGGTCAGATGGCAATCGCTTCACGGAAAATATCGAGGTCTAGCCAAAATCCGTAGTTAAGACTGGTGAAGCGGACCCCAGACTCCGAGCTGAAAAGCTTCGGATGCGACTGGGAATTAACCCTAGAATGAAGAAGAAGAACCTTGCATTGTAATTAAAAGGCTCTTGACTACACAGTGTTGTAAAGGAGAGATAGCTTTTAAATATTGATTTACAACCCCTAGGACAAACAATAACTAATATTTACTGAATAATTAATAACAATTTATATCTTTAATATAAATCAAACATATTTGGTAACCGTTCCAGTAATACCTACAGTACTAATACCTATTTAATAATAACACAGGTTGAATGGAATGCCGTATTTTGAAATGAGCGTTCTAATTTATAGATTGTCCAAAGGAATTAAAACAACCAACGGTATTTTATAGTCGATATATTTATTATATCTATATATTTGATACAAATAGGGAGGTACCATAATTGAAAGTGATATTAGCTTTTTATAACAGTATTCGCCAACATTAATTTACAACTCAAATAGACTTCTCCCAGACCAATATATTAAAATAATAATTTTATTAACTACTTATCAATATTTATAAAATAATCATTCCCATCTATTAATATTTAATAACATCATTAAACTTTTTAATATAGCCGAAAAGGTTCTATTACTTTTTGTCGATAAAAATATCATTATTTGCACCTGCGAATCGTAATCGATTTCGTGTGGGCACATCTCTTTAGATGTGGAGCGACAGACGTCAAGCTGCGCGCGCGCACCCCTACCGTTACACACGAATGTTAGTTCTTTATTAATGTTATTGTAATATGGCATCGATGTACGTTTTATGATCGAGATAGTAATCGAAATATCGACAATTTACTATTGATGTAAACATCATTATAACAATTTGAAATTGAACTTATGAGGAGCTCCAATATACTTAGTTTGCGTGTAGAGGTTTTTTTCTTTTGTCTAGTTTTGTAAATCAAAACCAGATACATTGAAATAAAATCACCAATGGGATTTTATGTCGTATTTACTTTAATCGCAGTTTATTTTAACGCTCATTACTCTATTTAAAAATCGATCTATGTATCTTGTAACCAATTATGACAAAGAATTTTAATATGTACTACATAATTTACACCTTCAATACGGTTTCGATTCAGTTTCTACTAATTATCATTTAAGCTGAGATAGATATTGCCCATTTCAGGGTGCAGCCCGGAAATGGGCAATTTCTATCTCGAGAGATGTCTCAATGTCTACCATTTAGGGAATGCAATCTCTACCTCTAGGAATTCAGATAGGTTAGAGTTACTTAAAAAGAAAGAGGTTCACCGGGTTCACATGGGTGTAGGGCTCCTCCCTAGGTTAGATTTTTACAGTTTATTTAAAATTTGCAATTTTTGCTGCCTTTTACAATGCGGCACGATATAATAAATGAAAGACAGCAAAAAGTGCGAGATTTTAGCTTAAGTGAGCTAAGTTTAAGGCTGAAACTTGATTTTAAAATTTACACTTTGGTGTAGTGGAAATAGTGCTATGCCAATATCCTAAATCTCTTACAGTCCCTGGTTGCCTGGAGAAGATTGCCTTGTGTGATAAGGCCCCCAATTGTAATGTCACAAAACTGTATTTACTGTTTGTTTCTGTATCCGTCCTTTGTTTACATACAGTAGTGTGGTATATTATTATTAATCTCAATATAAATCTGACACAATCTTAAATGAAGAGATAATTATTGGGTACATGCATGCTGAAAGCTGAAAGACTATAGCACTGAAATTCAAATCAGTTAAATATTTGCACACCATGATGGTAGGATGTAAATGGGCCATTATAACAATAAGTTGTACCTACCTATCTTGTTTATCTGAATTCTGGCAAATATTTTATTTTATTTCATTTCACTACAAGCCTGCTTAATCAACTTGCGCACGCTCAAATCCAAATTATTCTCTTTTTTTAAACGCCCTAAAGGCATAGGTACTATTCTTTATTTGAAAGATGTGTTTAAAAAACTTATGACGGTTATATTACATTCTATAGTTTTTCAAACATCAAATTATAGTTTTTATACGGAACTCCTTAACTTAATAAGTGTAATTCATCACTCTCTTGGAAGCCAATTGGCTACTACAGCCTTTTCTAGCTGATTGAATTAGGCTTATCAATCATTTAAATGAGGGCCCGACCCTACCTGTGAGTTGTTCTTCTACTGTACCGATTGTTCGTATGAATTATTACATTTAATATTACTTTGATATTGAGAATAAGCCTTATATGTATGCCTATTTGGTGTTATGTAGGTATAAAAGTTATTCAAAAGGAGATCAGTTTTCTTGGCTCTCGGTGTTAGCTGTTAGGTAATTAATAGTAATTATTTTTCTAAAGGAAATTGCGATACCTTTCTAGCTAAAACAGAAAATGAATACAGTGGTCTTTAGAATGACAAGCGTGTGACAATTTCTTACCAATATCGAATGAAGTGGAATATTATAGTAAAATAGACAGAGGACTCCTACTCCTTATTTTAATTTTTTTATCTTGAATTTTATAGAAGGGACTGCCATCGGACTCCCGGACTCCGAGAAGGAAGCCTATGACAGAGCCTTATCCTTTAATTAACAGGTGTCTACCAGCTTGCAGGTGAGGTTTACTTGGGTTGGCATTTCTTGCTGGGGCCTTAAGGGCTGCCTTTTAGAAAATTATGTAAAACTTAGACGTAAATCACCGATTCGCCTCAAAATATTTACAAACATATTTTACTGCCTAAAATATCTTTAAAACTGTAAGCTTAAACACATTATTTTCTCATTCAGAGAAAGCCTAATTAACTTTACTAAAATATTTAATAATAAATTTCAACCGAGCTCAACACGAGCGCTGCGCCGGCGCAAATAACATTATAATTGATATTGGAATCTCAATCCCGCGAAAACAAACTGCCAATGATATTGATTAAAAAATAACAATAGCGTGTCCACGCATCGTAAGACAATTTCGAGACAGTATTATAATAAATTCCGGTGTTAATTATATCGTGAGTGGGCCGCGAGGAGAGTGCGGCGACTCAAAGAGGGCGCGGCGCGGGTACGCGTGTTGATTTTCAGTTTATTTCATTAGATCCGCGCTGCAGGGTGCGCTGGAGTCGACGCCGGGGAGTAGGGTGGCTAACTTTCATACTACATTACGGATACTAGGCCACAGTGTTTCAGAACACGATACGATGTGTATTGAGATGTAATCGTAGAAAAATTAAAAACAAAAATAAATTTTAACAAGTTTACTCGTATTATAATTTCTTATAGAGTAGTTTTTCATGCATTAGCTAATAGTAATGAATTGTATTTAGTGACTCTCCCTACAAGCGAAAATCACTGAATACAAATGATTTTTTATAGGACTTTCTAACTTTTGTATTTCTTTGATAGTTTTGTATTTATTTCAGTACATAACATAACATAACATAAACTCACGCCTATATTCCCCGAAGGGGTAGGCAGAGGTGCTAGCACCCACATTTCGCCGTTTATGTTTAGGTCCCAATGTAATAGGTGGCGAGCCTATTGCCATTAACCGGGCACTTATATTTCAGTACATACTCATCCAAAAAAGAATTATTAGGTATATTATAACGAATGGTCATCCTCCATCATAATATTTTCTAAAAATGTAACAGGGTGAATTTCAACAAATGCCATTTTTTTTATCATATCGGTGAACTTTTTCATTTATATGTTTTTTGTATATTTTTAAGGTTTTATGTAATCTTTGTGATAATCATGTATCCCCAAATTTAATATCATCAACGTATCATTTAAGATTATGGAGAAAATTCAGTTTTAATTTTGGTTTCCACCGACATGACAAACCCGCACCGATTATTTTTGCTGTACACCGATTTGATAAGTTTATCCACCGAAATTATATACATATCCACCATTATGATAAAATATTCACCGAAATGATAATCTATCCACCTTTGAACATCAAAAAGGAAATACATAGTAGGTGCCTGATTTTTACAAGAGTGAATTAAAACTGAATGCCTGACCTGAAGAAGATCATATCCGACGAGAATAGGGTTCTTGAAGATCCAATGAAAATATTATATTTTTTGAAATTGTATAGGTACCTATTTTAATATATTTACTTTCTTCTATTCTTTTTTATAATATATAATTAATTTAAAAAAGAACGTTTATAAGCTGGTAACACAAATCAATCAATTAGCCTATTGCAGTCCACTGCTGGTCATAGCCCTCTCCCAATATGCGCCACGTTTGCTGATCCTCCGCCTTCCGCATCCAGTCCTTCCCAGCCACCTTTCGTAGGTCGTCAGTCCACCTGGCCAGGGGGTGTCCCACCTTCCGTCTTACTCCTCGCAGTCTCCACTCTAGGACTCGTCTGTTCCAACGGCAATCAGTCCATCGGCAGATGTGGCCAGCCCACTGCCACTTCAGCTTGCTTATTCTGCGAGCTATGTCGGTAACTTTGGTTGTAATGTCGGATGACCTCGTTTCTAATTCTATCCATCAAAGAAACTCCAAGCATAGCTTGCTCCCATAGCCCGCTGTGCGATTTTTAGGTCACGGACTAACCCCACCTTCAGTGGCCACGTTTCGGCACCGTAAGTCATAACAGGCAGAACGCACTGGTCGGAAAACCTTTGTTTTAAGGCATTGCGGCAAGGGGGAGGAGAAGACCCGACGTAATTTGCCAAATGCTGCCCACCCCAGTTGGATTGTTCTGGCTTCTTCTTTCTCGAAGTTGTTTTTACCGAGCTGAATAACCTGCCCCAGATAGATATACCTATTTTTGAACAACTTCGAGTGTCGTTCCTTCGATGGCAATTGCTCTCGGTACAACATGTTCGTTTTGGAAAAAAACCAAGATTATGTATCTTGGTTTTATCCAAGTTTACACTGAGGCCGACTTGTCGAGAAGCTCCATTCAAGCTGTGCATCATTTTTCCCAGTTGTTCCAGCGACTCCGCAACTATTATGATGTCGTCGGCGAACCAAGGGTGCGAGATGTACTCACCGTTGATGTTGATACCCCGCCCAGTCCAGCCCAGAGTCTTAAAGACGTCCTCCAATGCGTTGGTAAATAGTTTGGGAGATATAACATCTCCCAGTCTCACTCCACGTTGGAGGCTAATGCGTTTTGTCTTCTCCTTCGACATTGTAATACAAGCATCTCAGCACCTCGATGTGCAATCGAGGCGGCACCGCTGCAGCGCATCCAGCACTGCCCAGATTTCGATAGAGTCGAAGGCTTTTCCGTAGTCCACAAACGCCATACACAGCGGCTGGTTGTACTCCTGAGTCTTTTCTACAATCTGCCAAACAGTATATGGATGTGGTCCACGGTACTATGGTCTTTTCAAAACCTGACTTGCTCAGGTGGCTAGAACTCGTCGAGCTTACCTGTGAGGCGATTTGTGACGACTCTCGAGAACAACTTGTAGACATGACTCAGGAGTGAGATGGCCTGCGTTCTTAAGCAAGGTCTTGTCACCTTTTTTGAAGAACAGTACCACCGCACTCCCGCTCCATGCCCTAGGTGTTAGCCCTTGCGCGATGACGGAATTAAAGAGGCTTGCTAGCTCTTTCAGGATTGGAGCCCCACAATGCAATGGTTTGACCACTAGTCGGTCTTCCCGTCAATGCCTCCCTAGAGGTTTTCAGTATTGCGACCCTAGAGCTACTTGGAGCGGCGTAGGTGGGAGGGCTGACCTTATCATTCGGAATCTTGATATTTAGAGAGCCTCAGATAAGTCGATAATCGCTTCCAGTATTAAACTTGTTGATCACACTTGTTGATCTCTGAATATGTGCTTAGGTACCATTATGAAAAAAGTCTATATAGTTCCTTATTATAGTCCACTGCTTGTGGGGTATTTTCTTAAAGAAACTATTCATTAAGAAGAGATGCCTGTGACTCGAGGAAGCTGACTAGCATTTGCCCCCTGCGATTTCTGCATACCACTCCTTATGATCCGATTTTCTTCTCGTCGCGTTCTTGTATTCCCACTTTGGCATTGAAGTCCCCCCTATGTGTGTATGTGTTTATATGTATGTTCTTGTATGTTCCATTTTTCCTTTGTATAACGAAATCGCACGGGATCAACCGATATGATAAAACGACTCACCGAGATGAAAAAATATCTACCGATATGATAAAGTAATCCACCGATGTGACAAAACTGTGCATTGATCATGAATCAAAACACCGATATTAGGTGTAAGACACCGATTCGTCTTTTCTTATCATTTTCGGTGTAAATTATCATATCCGTGGTAATAAAGACCACCGATTACACCGATATGCGAACACCGACGTGAGAAATTTCACACTTTTTAGAATATTAGAAAAAATGCATAATATCTAGGTTAAATTCAATAACAATCAATGAAGCTAATTCACTTTCTACCTCTATTAGAACCAAAAAACAATAATAAAACTGCTTACTACACTAGAAAGATGCCACCACCGATAGTATAAAATAATTGTCCGGGAGCAACTAAAATGGCGTACTTATATTATTGGCGGGAATATGCAGTGATTTAACATACGTCCGTCCTGACTGCGCACTAGCAGGCACTAACGAGAGAAATAAAATTGAGGTGGGGACACTGTCGGACTCGTCGATATAAAGTTATGTGTAAATTACTTTTGGTCACCGATTTGAGAACATTTCGCAGGACAAGTACGTTTGTGCCTCTCAGTAATAATATAAGTTAATTATGTAATAAAATGTGACTTAAATTAATAATAAAACTAATATTTTATGAAATAGAATAATTTATTATACTTAATTTACTTATTTTTATTAGTGTATAAGCTTTTTTGTTTGTAAAAAAAGTAGAGGGACAGCACCGATTTGAAGAAAATAGAGGTTTATGTATTTATTTCTACCTTTATATATAGTCCTAGCCTAAATATATTTTTGCCACAACTCATTAACAACCTATTGAATACTAAAAAAAATAATTCAGAACAATATTCCTTTTTTCAAGTACTAATTTCACCGAAGACAAAAAAAAAAGCCATTTGGGAAATTCACCCAACAAAGCATATAAAGTAAAACAAAGCTAACACAAATAGTAATTCTCCACGCCCAACTTTATGGTCACCCACTTACCGCCATAGGGTTCACCTGCCCGTTTAAAAATGGTAAAATATAGCATTTTTAATGAAGTAACCTTTTCAATTTTCGACTTTACGGGTTTTATCGGCGTGACATCGGCCCTAATCAAGCTCGTTTGCTTGTTTCTAAGCTTTTTGTTGTATTTTTTATCATGCATTATTTAGTACCGGCGCTGATTACCTTTCTTTTTTAATTTAAAAAGTGTACATACACGAAAAATATTTGGTTATTGAATTTTTGTGATCGTTTCATGAGCTTTAATAGGTTGATCGTGTGTGATGGCACTATGTAAATGAAAATGTAGATTGGTTTTGATTCTGACGTTATCTCGTGAGCTTGTAATAAAAATGTTCATATTAATTTTGGTGTAATTTTCATTGATTGCTTGAAGGTAATGAGAATTTAAGCGATTTAACATTTTTGATGAGGGTATTGAGCCGATTGGACGTGATGTAAGTATATAGGTGAAAAGAAATCTGAGATCCATGGTAACTGTTATTTGGATAATAAAAAGTATATTTAAACAGGTGTAGACACAACTTCCCGTTTTTGTTTTGTTTAGTAGGTATTGCCACGTTTCTGAGTTGGGATTGTCTCCATGATGGATCTTATCGCCACTAAGGTAAACGTCCCAATATACGACACATTTTGCACTAAACCGAGTTTGCCGTACTCCTATTCAAAAATTATTAACCTTGGAGGAAAAAGAAAAATACTGGGTTGTTAAGAATTTAATAGGCTTTTGGAAAATAGTATATTGGATAACTAATGAAATCTGGAATAATTTATACAAAATTAATTGTAAAAAATGACCATTTGCTCCTATTTCCGACACTTTGGCCGCAGTAATCGTCATTTTGTCCCAGTAGTCGTCAATTTGTCAGGCTAACATGAACTCTCTGTCCATAAACATAAAGCTCAAAAGAAACAATATTTTTTTATGAACTCAGTACACAGAAAGAAAAATACAGGGCTTTAGTAATAAGCAAATACATTTATTTCAATGCAATAACATGTAAGTAATATAATGATAATAGAGTTATCATTGCCTATTAATAAAATACGGTTTATTTAAATCGATTTATAAAGAGGAAAGAGAATCGATTTGCATAGTTAGCATAAAAAATGCTTAAAAATTTCATTCAAACGTTTTATTTAATCAACATTAGGTAATTACCTAATGTTGATTAAATAAAATGAGATGATAGTCGCTCCCGCGAAAGTTAAATAAAATATAATAAGGACTTGTAAATGACTATGTGGCCGTGACTATGCCATGGACAGGGCGGAGCCTCAGGAGCTTCATCTGACTCCTGTCACAAGTGGGCAAGGGCTAGCGAGTCTCGAATGGAATAAGCTTAACAAACTACGCCCAACATGGATAACACAAAAAATCCGCGTCGCTACCTAGATTGGCAAGCTGACCAGTCGCGCATGAGATTTAGCTGATATATTCTCCAAGTGGAGAGTGGCCGTGGCGTTCTTACAGGAGACTTAGTTAAGGCAGCAAATGCCGGTTTATTGGATATGGATAAAAACTCATTAATATAGCCTTGGGATTCAAAGCGACCTCCGTGACGTATTGGTAGTGTGTTCGACTACTATGTGTAACGAATTTTCAAAAATGTTTTTTTTAATACCAATTAGGTGGCAGACGAGCACACGGCCCACCTAATGGAAAGAGGTTGTCGTGGCCTGTGGACATGTGCATCACCGAGCGCGTCACCTCCTTGGTATTTTATTTATAGGAAAATTATTTGGGTGGTGAGTGGTGACCTGAATAGTCCTATCGGATGAGTTTATCCTTCCAACGTGTCCGGCTGTCCATTTTGCCTTCGTGAATTCGTTCAAAAATAAATCAGAACAACTGTCGCAAAGTGGCCAACTGGAAGATGATACCCAGAGAAAGTCACTTCACAATATTGTCTCCTTGTAATGGATCTCTGTGTGAAGCAAAAAAACGATGATATTAAGTGCCACAAACGCCAAATCGGATAGTGACTGCTTGATAACGTCTTAAAAGTGCTTCTCAGCGTTTGGTCCTAGTGCTGCTGTGCAATTCACTAAGCAAGCACAACGATGCGACAACGATGCGAGTCGCAACGATGTGCGCGATAGACACTGTCGTTTGTCATTGTGACAAGACTGACAAGAACACTTGGTGGTGTAATGACTCTGCACATATTCTTCGCACCTGCTCCTTCTGGAGCAGGTGCGAAGAATAATAAGAAGAATAAGGCGTATTCTTCGTCCTGTAATTCTCCGCCACAATCCTTAAGGCGAACGCCGGATCTATGATCTCGGGCCCGGGACGAAACTCATCGGGAATCGATTATCCTCTGGTAGAGCTTCATGGTGTTAGACATTACCTTTATACCGCGGTAAGTGCCTCAGTCCTGCCCCGATTCCTTGCCTTCGTATAACAGATTGCTTCCAGGGTCTTTAATGCAGCGACACTTGGATAGGGCCTGGCTCCGCTTTGGCCCTGGAACGCGCCAATTTAAAGATTAACTTAACACTTTTTAAAGAGGACTTTCTTAAGCCCTGATCTTTACCTGAGGGGTAGAAAGTTATAATTGGCGTATTCCAGGGTCAAACTGACACAGTACATACATATTCCATTGTGTTTAAATCCCTGTGTTGTAACCTGTTGCACAACCACCACCAGGTGTACCACCAGTTTGAAGGCGAGCACGAGCTGTTGAACAAGCGAAGTCCATATCGTGAACCCATCATTGCCGCTGGTGGCGCCTGCAGTGCAGACCAGATGCATAAGGAATTAGAAAGCCGTCGTAGCCGTCCCTTCATCTACCTTCTTCTCACTGGGAATATCCCAGTCCAATGTAGACTGAGTATCCTAACTCCAGTCTTCAAGGGCAACGGGTTGGTGCAGGAGTGTCTGACTGACTGCTTATCAAGACCGGCTGGTCTTGATAAGCAGGCTTAACGAACCCAAATACAACTCAATCTACTAATCAACTACTCTATCTTGTTTAGTTCAGAAATTCCCATGACCCCTACCGCCATTTTTATTTTCAGACCCTGAATATCCGTTCCACTCATGTATTACTACGAGAGTTTGTTAAGACAAAACAAATGAGCCCAAACTCGATAGGTTTATCTTGTTTAGTTTAGGAGTTCCTATGGCCACCTTCTGACTCCATCTTCAGACCCTGGATAGCATGTAATACCAAAGATTATGTAAGGACAAAACGAATGAACCCATACTCGATAGGTTTATCTTGATAAGTTTAGGAGTTTCCCATGGCCACCTTCTAACTCCATCTTCAAACCCTGAATACCATATAATACAAAAGAGTATGTTAAGACAAAACAAATGAACCCAGACTCGATAAGTTTGTCTTGTTTAGTTTAAGAGTTCTTATGGCCACCTTTTAACTCCATCTTCAGAGAACAAGAGCAAGCGAACCTCGGGTTCCGAAGTGAAAGCCTCAGATACAACCGAGATTTAACGATGAATCCAGGAAGGGTAGAGCTGCCTGTTGCCATAGCAGAAGTAATCCTGAGAACACGGGCGCCTTTCTAAATAGAGGGGGAGGTAACCTCCACACTCGTCCGTGTGACCGCCTGCTGTGTGGTAGGTAACCAATTTCTACCAAGGTTTCTTGGAGAGCCTAACAATACCATTTGGGTTTATTAGACACAATACTTATTTAGACACAATATATAATTACACGGAAAAAAATGCCGAACAAAAACCTCTTTTTCTATTTTAACAGTAACATAATTATCAAATATTTAAATAGAACCAAAAAATACTAGTATAATCTATTCTGTCCAATTCCGAAAAAAAAAAACACCTCTTTTTTATATTTTAACAGTAACATAATTATCAAATGTTTAAATAGAACCAAAAATACTAGTATAATCTATAGGATGGCGGATTTAGGTGCGTGTCCCAGAAACCGTCAAATTTTTGACGGGTATTGGGCAAGTTGGCTTTACGATGAACTAATAAATGTCACAGGAAAAAATAAAAACATAAACATTAAATTAACCACAAATAATAGGTTATTTTGGTAGATAATTTATCGGTCTTCAATGTCAAATAACTAAACTTACTGTAGTATCTTCAAATTCGGGATAATACTATAAGTTGTTTGACTACACAGGACCCCGATTCAGCTACTGAATTTGGCCGATTTTGAAATTTTGCAAAGAGCACAACTTTGCAGTCGGATATCTCTATTGTTATGATCTTTCGTAATTACTGTTGTTGTTTATTTTATACATAATGCTATCGAAAATACATGACTAGGTACTAGAAAAATGCACCATAATGTTCATATAAAAAATATATCAAGGTTTTAAAAAAAAATGACGAGTTCTCGGACACTGTCGGAATTACGGACGTTTACCTTACTACGACGTGCCCTACCTAGTATCTGGCAATCTGCCAATATTAGCCCTCTAAAATGTCCAACAACATACCACTTTGACTATAAAACAATGAACGTGACTTAAAACGCTTTATTATTTATCGCAGGAACCCCAGAAATGCAGAACCTGAGTTAATTATAAGGCTGTTCCTAATTACCTTTCAATATTGAATAAATTACTGTAAGCAATAATTTATTCTGTAAACACAGTAAGTGTAACATTAATACAATTAGGTACCATAAATATAAAGTTACGCCTCTTTCCCAAATTGTAGGCAAGTCTACATGTCCCCATTTGTTGTGAACCTGGCATAAACTGTCTGAAAATACGTTGAGTCAATTTCGCTCGTCCATTTTCTCCACTGTCTGAACCACTTAAGGCATTCTTTTCTCTATCTTAGTCGCTAATATCTTCTACCTTGCGCGTTGCTTCATCGCATTTAATTAGCAGTTTATACATAACCAAAAAGTTGTTATAATTATGTTAAATATTATGAGTCTTGTTCATATTTTATTGTTGAACACAGTTGTCTACGACGACGCAATAAAAGCAACTTTCTTTACATTCGTGAGCGCAGTGAAACAGTGCTCTTTTACACGAGTAATAAAATCAAATGGAACTTTATATGTTTGATGTTCGGTTGGGGTCAGAGGTGGGAATATATTCCATTTTGATGATCGACAGAGGGTTATCTTATTAGAAAATTATTCAAACCCTTTCAGTGCGACGTGGGCGGGGAGCGAGGACTTGGGGTATTAAACGTACCTACATACAAACAATAACTGATGCTTATATAAATTGAATTGTACTGTGAAATGTTTTCGGATGAATAAAGTAGCGTGTAATTTTAGTGAAACGTGTTTAGCTATAATAAATATGAAGGACATTAGTTAACATAATGGTAGGTGCGCTGTATCTAAGGTAAAAATTCGCTCAACTTAATATTTTTATTACCACTTTAATGTCAGACAAGCATACGACATACGGCACACCTGATAGGTGGTGGTTACCGCTGTCCGTGGACGTTTACAGGACTAGAGGCGTCAGAGACTGCTGCCGTCGACCCTACCAAAACCTATTATATGTGAAGCTATTGAAAATGTAAATAGAGTTACACAAAGGTGATCATCAGTTTGTATTTTAATGTTATTACTATTCCAATAGTTTTAGATAGGTCCCTATATTTCTAGTCCTAGCTAGACATAACATATTAGTCACCCCAGCTAATAGCATAGGTGACATCTTCATCATCTGCGCGTAATAATATCAGAATAATGATACGAATACTTAGCGCAGTTTTTGCTGAGTCTAATGACTTCTGCTAATGCTGGGTTTTAATTTATCATTTGTACGTATTACTTTTGCTTTCCGGTTCGATGGAAAAACTTTGTTTTAATCTCGGTGGAATTTCTAGTAGGAAATTGTCCGCTAATCATTCAATCTGTGAAGGTATGTCCCTGCTGTACTTTTTCCAAGTGATTACTATAAGTATAAGAGTAATAGGTATAGGGTTGTTCTAGAAGGGCATCACATTCTTACAGAATCGGCAGCATGAGTGTGACCTGTGTGACGCCCCTGGCGTTTGCCCACGACAACTCACACTTCCCAGCCTGAGTTGTCGTTGGTGATTTACCACTGACAGAGTTGTTTAGGTCACCTATGTAGGCCTTGACAGCCAGGACCAACTTTTAAGGTGCACTCCGAAGCACGCAGCTGTCACCCAACTTAATGGTGACCGCGCCTAGGTAGCTCAACCTGACCGTTTACCGAAAAGTGAGCGCACCTGGCGCGCTTCACTTGATAATATACGAATCTGGATCATAAAATGTCTCTTCCTCTCTCTTTGTGTGTGTGTGTGTGTGTATGTGTGTTAAATGCTTATAAGTTTTAACGTTAGACACACAATAACCATTGTATTTACAAGTTACCTACTTTACAACGTATTATATTATGTTATACGCGCTTTGCATTAAGCATTATCATAAAGAATGTATGAATATACCATAGAAGTGGTAGCCGTAAAAGTTTATTGTTTATAAATGTTATAATTTAAATAAATTCTTGTTTTATTATACACATTCCTACCGCACATAAAGTTATAGGGAAAGTAAACAAATGTTTATATGATTTCTACTATTATTGGATGATTTAAGGTTGACTTCGCTGGTGTGGCCATGTTTTGCGGGAACCGCATTTTTGTGGATACAGGGGTGAGGTTATGTCCCTGGTAACTGGAATTTCTTCTCCTAGGAAATATTGGGTTAACGACTTAAGGAGGACTGGAGAAGGTCTTACACTCTTACTGATAATATGCAGAAGATCGTACTGAGTGCGGAAGAAAAAGTAAGAAAAGTCTTATAAAACTCCACTAGCCTTCCGCCCGTCCTTCGGTTAACGCGACCTTTCCTCATATCTCCGGTTCTACTCAACCGATTGCGATCAAACAAACGTAGGATTTTAAGTCTGACCAAGCCCTTTCTAACAAAAAAAAACTGTATCAAAATACATTCAGTAGTTTTTGAGTCCAGCGCGAACAAACAGACAAATCAGACAGGAAATCCACAAAAAAATTTTCGTGTTTAGTATCGTTAACATAACATAACCCAAGTTCTTTTTTTATATCTTCAATGTTCAGACACGACCACTTTACAAATTAGGTATATGTATAGGTTATAGTATACAAGATGAAGGCTAGATAATATCTATCAAGAGTTCGGGTTGCAGGACTTCCAAATATTGGGCTCTGTGAATATAACGGTCATCCAAATCCAGTAAAGGAGTAGATCGAACCCCGAATTCCAAAGTGCAAGCTTTGAATGCCACTTGGATTGGCATTCAAATGAAGAAGAGACGAACACTATTGTTCAGTGGATAGTTTAAATAGCTATGCCGATCTAAATGTTCAACCATAAAAACATAAATAGTCCGGCATTAAACAAACTATGCGCTATGATATTTCTGTCAAAGTGATCGCCATTTGTAGCCGTTTCTACATTCCACATAAGATAATTTCCTAGTCCGTTAGTTGATCTGACATTTCTCCAATCCCACGTTTTTGTCGAAATCACATTATTCACATGCAGTTGATGATATAATTCATTATAAACGTAAGCGGACTGCGATTAGTGTGGTGATTAGAACATAAGATCTTTTAGAATTCATTCAAATGTAATCATAGATGACACTGTCTGAAGTTGATTTTCAGTAGTCTCTAGCCATAGTCATCACGCAACTATGGCTGTTGAAAAGTAACCAAAACGTCTGGCTAAACGAAAATAATACCAAATAAATCGCGATGGAATCCGTTAAAATGTGGTTTATATCAATGTAATTATAAAATGTTATATGGGTAGCTGGATTAGAACGAGCACATATCACCACTTACTTATATGCATTGTTTTCAGATCTGCATGTGAGTCGCAGGCAGGGAATATGGAATCAATTCGTCGTCATCACCTTCAAAGCAATTTTTCAGTTACTTCCAGATCTTGCACTTAGAAGCCTGTGGTCCGCTTATTGTTGTTGATTGATATGTTAACTTGCCCGGGAGTGTCTGCCATCTGACTTCCCAACCCCGAGCGTAAAGCCTGCGTCAGTGCCTGCTGCATCAATCAGCAGAAAAAAACTATTGTCGCTTTGAGTCCCTTCAGACAGACAGGCGCGCGGAACACGTCGCGTATTTTTACTTCACCGGGAACCAACACATCTAGTCTGGTAATATAGGAGAAGACTTTGATTTGTACATGACTTATGCACCTATGAGATATTCCATCTAATCATAAACCTACGCAAAATTGTATAATAGCGATATCGACCTAGAAAGATTTGCATACCACACTTCAATAAACATCTATATTAATTTTATAGCTGTTAAGATTATCAGATAAACTTAATTAAAGGCAAAATACCGTTCTAAAGAAAATTTTTTATGCCTGTTGGTCTGGTCGTGTCTCGTGTCTAAATTGTAAACACATAAAACTAAGTTCATACATTATGCAAATACTTAAAATATGTCTTCATTTTCATAGTTCAAGCGTTGACTAATAACATCTTAACTGAGGAAAATCTTCTATTTAGATGTAATTGCCGATGTTTTACGATTAAAATTGCATACACATGTAAATTTACTTTAAATGCTCGAAAACCATAAAGGCGGTCATAAAATACATATGTTACTAATAGCTGCATTGAATTATTGGCAGTAAATGTGGGCTTGCTGCGAGGTGTAAAGTAAGACTTAAGTAATCTGCAGTGTATACCTATTATGTGTATGTAGGATGTAGGGCCTTCATCTGCGTTTCTAATTGGCATATCTATCAGTTAATATTAAGTAATTAAAAAAAAAAATCAATATCTTTCCATCATAATTAGATAAATAATGTGACCATGATTGACTCAGTTAAAAACTTAAAACATTTTGTTCTTATTTTCAGTCACCATTTCTTTTTAATTTATTTGAGCTTTGGAGAAATTCCATCATTAGCCTAATGTGTTACATACTTCAAGGCAAATAATAAAACAGAACTTAATGTGATCATTCGTTATTAATATTATAAAACTTATAACTTTTCTATGGCTATAGGTATAGCTAATGCAAAAGCGTTCGCAATATTATTTAAATAACGTTAAGCTATTAATTATTGAATTTACAAATCGTTAATCTGAAAAAAAAAACATTAATTAAACTTTGACTTTTGAAGACTAAAAAATCCTAATTCTATTTCAAGATTAATCCTTAAGTCTTCAAAACTAAACTTAACGACATGGCGGCCTAATCGCCGAAGAACCCCGACTGTGAGGAAATCATTAATTAGTTGTTGAGACTTCGAACCGATGAAAAAGTCCAGAATAATTTAAAACCCCATAATTGGATATTCTAACAAAAATATTGCATTTAAAAACAGGCCCATTCAATTTAAACCGACCTCATTTGTTACTGTTTGTCTATGGTAGTTTTGTTTTTAACTCGTTGTCTCTGGTATGAGTAATTGTTACCAATTTTTTATTCTAATTTAGTGATGTTACCATATTAATATTTGGACGTTAGCCTCGATTTATTTAAAAAGTTAAGAATGGTATGTTGACTTTGAAAATTAACACAGTTTTAATACATAATTATGGGAATCCTTTTGAGGTGAAAAATAATTGGAAAGCACTATTTTTCGCTCACTAACATTATAGCATGGTTCCACATTTTTTGGTCTTTACGAATTTGTAAACTACAACAGTTAGATATACTTAATTATAAAATGAAGGATAGATATGGCAAATAAGATGATTGAAAAAATACAGATTTCCTCCTTATCTACATTCCGAATTTTAAGTCCGCTAATGTTAACTAATTTATAGATGTATCAGAGGAAAGGGAAAACTTTGTGAATAAAGAAATAAGAAAAGAAATTAGTTCTCCGTATTGGGTACCAGGTAACAGACGGCAGGTAAATGCGGCAGGCGGAGAAAAAGAAGTGCTATGCAGCACATTGGGAGAGATGTACGTCTAGCAATGGACTCCAATAGGCTTTATTTGATTGCAGTTGATACTCCCACTACACCTTTGGAGCCCAGATTACGCTCACCCACTCCTTCTTTTCATAATTTAGATTATAATAAAAAATATTCGGTTGTTTATGAGATAAATTTTCAAAAGGGTTCTTAGGGTCCCGAGAACGAATATCATGGTGGGACCCTAAACCACACATTTTCATATTGTGACTTGACAAGCCCACCGCCGTAAATCTGACTCACAGTGTACATTTACTTATCTATATCTTTGAATGCAGTTTTGTTATTTTTTTAAATAAGGGAAGGTTTCCTTTAGGTGAAATTCACTATCTCTAGTATTTACAGTACTTTCCCCCCAGATATGGTCAAAATATTAAAACTCTATGTCTGAGTCGTCATTGTTGCAACTGTAAGTATTCCCTCCACGTATCATGCGATGGATACAGCAGATTTTCCGATGAAAAAATTTACCTAATGGAGTTCTTTTAGAATATCTAGAATACTGATGTGTTCTAAAAGAACTCCATTAAATTTTTTCATCGGAAAACCTATGATTGAAAAATGCCACCGAAATTAGCAAAAAATTAGGCATCGTGAAATTACCCAGCACAGCACCCACACGGTGAATCCAACAGTCTACTTCTATTTGCAGGTATCTATATCATATTAATGTTAGGTACTAGAGCAATAAACAAGTCTACCCACAAATCTTTTTCCCATAGTTCCCACAATTAAACGTTCTCAATCATAAGATTTTTTTTACAAAAATCTTCATTCGAAGTCGTGACTTCGGGTCGGTACAATGCGCAGGCTCAGGAGCTCCTCTGATAAATCATTGTGGCGCTTCTTGAGGCTCATTGGATGGAGCTTTGATTGATGGACTGCAAGGGGTCCAGTTTATCGGCTGTTTAGAGCAGTGTGCGTAACACGGTAATGGTGCCTGCTGACGAGCTTGAGAGTAATCGTGTAGTTTTATGAATGAAATACGTTTTAAGTATGGTTCCATTATGTATGGAGAGTTTTTTGGGGGTTAAAATGTGACCAGTAATGTGGGAACATGTATCCCTATGTGTTCTATTACTGTATTACTTTATTAATTATTTCGGCCTAATTCGTTAACCTGCTAAGTCGACTTTTTATCGAAAATGACATTTTGATCGGATTTGAAACTACAAACGATTACCGACCTAATCGTGCAATAAATACGTCATTATTTCAACTACAAAATCGTGTTCGAAAAACTGCTATAAAATCAGCGACCAATAAACACACAGAAAACCTGCCAAATCCTATATTCCTTCACAGTATTGTACTAGAAATGATCGGTAACTCATGATCCTGCCTTCCGCCGCGGCTAAAACCTGACGGTAGTCTGGCCCATGGCACCAAGGAGAAAGTTGATCTTTTAGGCAATCTTTCTAAATCTCTTTGCGTCAAACTCGAATTTCTCGAAGGATGGGAATGACGTGCCACCTATTATCCCCTGGTGTGGTACTTCAATGCATGAAGTAAAAATCACGCAAGGGAGTGCGCTGCGCTCCCGAGTTGTTCCCTGTACTACACGACTTTTCGCGCTTTCATTCTCTGCGGGACTAGTTCCGGCTTCATGGAAAACCGCATACGTGAATCCTGTGCCCAAAAAAGGCGATAGGACAGACCCGTCCAATTACAGTCCTATCGCTATCACCTCCCTCCTCTCGAAGGTGGTGGAGCGTGTCATTAATACACAGCTCCTAGGATACCTTGAAGATAACGTTGAAGGCTCAGTAGATCAGAGCGACCGACAGTACGGCTTCTGCCACCGTCGCTCAACCGGTGACCTTCTTGTGTATCTCACAAATCGTTGGGCGCAAGCCATCGAGAATCGAGGTGTGGCACTAGCGGTTAGCCGTTAGCCTCGATATAGTGAAGATCTTCGATCGGGTCTGGCCTGTGCCAGATGCAAGACGACCTCTGTAGGTCTTCTTTCAAAGTTACCATCTCATGGACTCCCCAAGGGATTATAACCGTCGTAGACGGCAGCTACTCGGACTCCATTCCGGAGGCACTTGTTATACGGGCCGTGCAAATATCCCTCAGTCCGAGGTGGAGGAAAGTCGCGAACAACTAATGTCTGAAATCGAGACTACGCTAGCTAGAGTATCCGATCGGGAAAGACTAAACTTTAGTCCAATTCAACCCCTCTAAGACACAAGTTTGTGTATTCACCTCTAAGAAAACCCCATTTACTTTGGCGCCACAATTCCTTAAAACAAGGCTTACCATCTACCCGACTATCAGGATCCTTGGTGTTGGCATCTCCTGCGATGTCCAGTACCGTAAATACTTGAAGGACAAGGTCAACTGGCATCCAAAAAACATGGAGTGCTCAACAAGGCGAAGAAGTGTTGTATATCAAAATGTATAATCTGTACTATTATAAGGAGTCTGTAGTATGTGTAATCTATGGTCACTCTATAATAAGTGTGTGTGTCTACGGTTACCTATAAGCTTACCTGTTGTTACAGATTTAATTAAAGTGTTCTATAATCATTAATAGTATTTTATTAAACATGGCGCAGTCGTAAATTGCATTAAAATCTTTAGTAATCGGATCTCGCACCATTAGTGATGGAACCAATAGTTAAATTGCCACCTGACTTCGATTTACGAGCGGAAAATGCGGCCTCAGAATGGCGGCTGTGGCGTCTGTGCTTTGAAGATTACCTCGTCGGATCTGGGCAGGACAATGCGACTGACAAGATAAAATTATCCTTACTACGAAACATGTTGGGAATGGAGGCAGCGCGCATTGTCTCAACTTCATTGCAGATTTCAGACGACGAGTCTCAAAAATATGACTCAGTAATGGACGCCATTACGAAATATGTAAGCCCTCGCGTCAGCGAAGTTTTTGAAAGATTTAAATTCAATAATAGGAAACAACAACAAGATGAGAGTTTTGAAAATTTCTTCACTGAGTGCAAACAATTAATTAGAACGTGCAACTATAAAATAGTGAAAGATGACAAAGAGTCACTTGAAGATAAAATATTACGCGATAAGGTAGTACACGGGGTATGCGATAAAACCTGGCAGGAGTCTCTTTTAAAAATAGAGAATCTCACTTTACAAAAAGCGGCCAATTATTGTCGCACAGCTGAGCAGAGTAAAAAACAGGTCCAGGTTATGAATCCGACTACGGAAGTAAGTCTGGTTAAGAAACCGAAATCACACCAGCAAATTAAGAAGACATTTAAATGTGGGAGGTGTCAAACCCAGCACGGTAATCGTGAATGCCCTGCTTATGGGAAAAAGTGCACCAAATGTGGGAAATTTAATCACTTTGCGGTCAGCTGCAGGCTAAAAAGTGTGAGCCAAGCAAAACATGAATCGGATGAGTCAGAAGAAGAGGCACTATTTTGTGGTGAAGTAAAAGGCAAATTTAAAAATGAATGGATGGAGTATATTACCATTGAAGGAAGAAATATTTACTGCAAAATTGATACAGGAGCAGATGTCAGCATTATGCCTAAAAAGATATTTAAGAAACTTAATACTCATCTGGATTTAAGACCAACAAAGAAAAATTTGGAAGCATTTCAGGGCTCAAAAGTTGAACCTCTTGGGAAGGTCAGTCTCCAATGCAAGTACAAGAACCGTGAGTGCTATGAGAAATTTATGGTGGTTGACTGCAATGCAATGCTATTGGGTTTGCCAGCCTGTATTGCTTTGAATCTAGTGAAGAGAGTTCACAGTGTGACAACTGAAGATGAAAAAGTCAAACAGAACTTTATTAAACAAAACCTTGACATTTTCCAAGGTCATGGTAAGTTTCCAAATAAATGTACAATACCTACTATTCCTCATGAGCAAATATGTCATCCTGCACCCAAGATACCTTACAGTTTGTATGAACCTTTGAAAGCAGAATTAAATAGATTAGTGAACAGGGGTGCTATAACCAAAGTAGATGATATAGTTAGTCATGCCTGTATTAATAGAGTTGTTATAGTAGAAAAACAAAATAAAAAAATAAGATTGTGCCTAGATCCATCAGATCTTAATAAAAGTATTGTCAGGAAACCTAAAACCTTACTTACAGTTGAAGAGATAGCGTCTAGATTACAAGGGAAAAAATTTTTTTCTGTATTTGATTTGTCGGAAGCATTTCATTGTATACCTCTAACAGAGGAGTCATCATGGAAATGTTGTTTCTCAACACCTTTTGGAGTGTTTAGGTATTTAGTTCTTCCTTATGGCTTATCAAATTCACCTGATCTGTTTCAGGACCAAATTGAAGGCTATTTTGCAGACATTCCCAATGTAATCACATGGTTTGATGACATATTGATAATGGGTGAGACTGAGGCAATTCATAATCAGGCTGTAAATAAAGTTTTGGCTAGAGCTCGAGAAATTGGAGCAGTTTTTAATAAAGATAAATTACAATATAAGCAATCTGAGGTTAAGTATGTAGGCCAAATATTCAATGGGCTAGGCATGAGTGTGGACAAAGCAAGAGTAGAATCACTTATAAATTTAAAAGAACCTACAAACAGAGATCAATTACAACAAATGATTGGCTCTTTCAACTATGTTAGACGTTATGTTCCAGAAATGGCTGAATTAATGGCACCACTATGTAAATTACTTCGGAAAGACATTGAGTTTCAATGGTTGCCACTACATGCTAAAGTGTTTAGAGAACTCAAATGTAAAATATCTTCTGCTCCTGCTTTGTGTCCATTCATTCCTCATAAACAAATAATATTGCAATGTGATGCTTCCCAGAATGGTATTGGGGGCTGTCTGTTTCAAATAGGCCAAAATAATACTTTAAATCTAGTTGCTTGTGTGTCGAGAACTATGAATGACTGTGAGCTAAATTATAGTCAGACAGAAAAAGAGTTACTCAGCATATATTTCTCTACTCAAAAGTTTCACAAATATATTTATGGATCAGATGTTATAGTTCAAACAGATCACAAACCATTGCTTGCCATAATGTCTAAGCCAATAAGTAAAGTAGGGTCACCACGTTTAAGAAGACTGTGTTTGAAACTGTTAAACTATAGTTTAAAATTAAGATATGTGCCCGGCAAAGAAGTACATTTTGCAGACATGTTGTCAAGAAATAGTTTGAAAATTACAGATTATGATCCTCAGATGCTAGAGATGGTACACTCACTTACTGTTCATTTACCAATGAGTGAAGAAAGAAAGGCTCAATTTAAACTTGAAACTAGTAGTGACCCAACACTTTCAATGTTATGTAAATTTCAGTATGAGGGTTGGCCAGATGAAAGAAAACTTTCCAAAAAATGCCATCCATATTTTAAACTAAGAGATAGAATTTATGTTGAATCGGGCCTGATCTTTCTTGATAATAAAATTATTGTACCAGATAGTTTAAAGCAGTATGTGCTAAATTGTATACATGAAGGTCACCATGGTGTCAGTAAATGTACTCAGAGAGCCAGGCAGTTATTCTATTGGCCAAATATAGCATTAGATATACAAAATTTTGTTGCCAAGTGTCGCACCTGTGAAAAGTTTAGACCATCTAATGTACATGAGCCATTACTACCTCATAAAATTCCAAAAAGTAGATACTATAAAGTTGGCACAGACATATTAGAGTTTGCAGGCAGATCATTCTTAGTCATTGTTGATTATTTTTCCCATTGGCTAGAAGTGAGGCCCCTTTTGAACAAAACTTCTAAGGCAGTCATAGATGCCATGCAAGAAGTATTCATTAGATTTGGATATCCAGTAGAAATTATTGCAGATAATAACCCATTTAAATCACAAGAATGTATCAATTACTATAAGTCAAAAGACATAACAATAATAACCAGTAGCCCGCATTATCCCAGAAGTAATGGTATGGCAGAAAAAGCAGTTGGTATTGCAAAAAATATTTTAAAGAAAGCCTCCAATGATAAAGCGGACTACCGGGACTTTATTTTGAGTTATAATAACAGCCCTTTATCTGGACTTCAATACTCTCCCTCAGAAATATTGAATAGTAGAAGAGTAAGGACTAATGTACCTTGTAATGGTCAAGCCTTGGAACCAAAAATAGTTAAGGATATTTATAAATTGTTAAAGTTAAAACAGTCAATTACAAAAAATGTTCATGATAGACACATAAAGAAAAAAGAAACTGTATTCAAAAAGGGAGATCAAATTGTGTACAAAACAAGGGATGATGAGTACTGGAAAAAAGGGACCATACTAGAGAAGAGTAAGGAACCAAGATCATATTGGATAACCAGAAATGGGTCATCCAGGCCCTTTAGACGCAGTACTTATCATCTCAAAAGATCTTTCACCAATGTTAATGTTCAAAGTGGAGATTCAAGTATTGAGCCAGCTCTTGTTGATGAGGGTTCGGATGATGTAGAAAAACATAGTAATGATATCAATGATGATAGAAATGATAGCTTGCCTAACCCTAGTAATCAAATGATTGTGAATGATACACCAAAGTATTACAAAACTAGAAGTGGTCGGGAAGTTCATCCCAGGCAGGTTCTGGACTTGTAGGGGAGATGTTGTATATCAAAATGTATAATCTGTACTATTATAAGGAGTCTGTAGTATGTGTAATCTATGGTCACTCTATAATAAGTGTGTGTGTCTACGGTTACCTATAAGCTTACCTGTTGTTACAGATTTAATTAAAGTGTTCTATAATCATTAATAGTATTTTATTAAACAAGAAGTATTTCACTGCGGGGCAAAGACTGCTTCTCTATAAGTCGCAGGTTCAGCCTCACATGGAGTACTGCTGTCACCTTTTTGCCGGCGCACCGGATTGCCAGCTTGACCCCTTCGACTCGGTGCAAAGGCGGGTGCTGAGGATTGTCGACAATCCCACATTCTCTGGCGATGTGGAACCGCTCCGCCTCAGAAGAGACTTCGCCTCGTTGTGTGTTTTACCGCCTGTACAGTGGTGTGTGTTCAGACGAATTGTTCGATATGAGGCCCACGGCTAGATTCTCTCGCCACAGACAAGGAGTCTTTAACTACACGTTATGACTAGAAACAGATCGCACAGTCAGGTATTAAAGGAATTTCATCCCCCACACGTTTTTGTGAAATGAACTCCCTGCCGTGGCTCGAATCTAACGCCCCTGGTGTTGCATACGTCCATAGGCCTCGGTAACCACTTTCCATCAAGTGGGCCGTGTGCTTGTCTGCCATCTAAGTTGTATAAAAAAATGTAAGTACTTATTTTATAAAGAGCATGCTAAAAAATTTAACACGAAAACCTGCTGAATCCCAAACAAAATAAAAAAGGTCCAAATGAATACCAGCTATTTCCTTTATTTTCAGATTTTTACCATTTCATATAAACTTTTCAAAGAAATTTCAATATTAAAATGATCAATGAACTTATTAGAAGAAACGGTATATAAGAAATTTCAATTAGTATAAAATTATAGAAGTTATTCAGTTTTTTCATCCTCCTGTAAAGTTCTCTAAAATCGACATAGCAGGTTAACGAATTAGGCCTACGTAGTGATAAATATCTATCAAAAAGTTGTATGTGTATACCACCCCATCTCAACCGAAGGATGTTGTGAGAGGCGACTAACAGAAAAATACGTAGACGATATCACTGCAAGAGAAAGTTAACTCGAAATAAAACCCTGTATCACCCTGCGTCTGTAGGCACATGCTGTAACTTGCATCTCGAATGATCGAAGTGAGCTTGATAGCTGAATCCGCGGTGAGATGTCAATTTCGCATACAAATTGACATCTCACCGCGGATTCAGCTATCGAACAGCATGTGCCTGCTGGTCAGCGTGTAAACAGTAAAACCAAAGCCTCGCAATATTGAGAGAGGCCTATGTCTAGCAGTAGACTGCGAAAAGCTAATTGATATGTGTACTACAACTAGACAAGCTGTGTGGGGCAAAGCACCTTTTTTTTTTTCAAAGTATCATAAATATTCATAATTATATATTCCTGAAATTTATTTGATTTATTACTTATAATATAAGCTAATATAAATTAAAGCGTTATTGATTTTAATTATGACTTGATAATTCAGTTAGCCAGAATATCATTTTAAACGATTTTTGTACAGGTTGTCAGTGCAAAAAATACACAAAAATATTTTGATTAATACATCCATCGCAATATGCAAATTAATGAATAAGTCTTAGGCCATAATTGAATATGAAAATAATTTAAACCAACCATGTTTTTTTGTGTAAGTATTATATGTGTATTATCCGTACATGGGAGCAATTATATACACAATAATTTATATGAAGACCAGAAGCAAGATTCACTAACAAAGTACCGGGGTACTCGACTACGCGGGAGGCGGCATCCAAAGTAATTAAACAAACACGAGATCGGCCGGTCTCGTTAGCTCCACCACGCCTACACCTAATCAATTCTCATAATTAATCGGTATGCCCGATCACGATGGTATCGATACATTCAAATAAGTATCGATTACATATAACGGTCGTACGGAACAACTCATATAGTCATAAAGTCATAACTCATAATTTCATAATGCACACTTTGCCAGTAACCAAATAAAGTAAAGTCAAATTTACACGTGCGATTTGATTAAAATATTCCAACGACGCGAATGTTACTAATTCGTGTCGAATCGTTAACTAAACGATGGGTGATTTTATACAATAAAATTAATTCAAAATAATAGATTTTGTACGCTTCGTTATGGCCGTGGTTAATCGATGAAATAAAAAATTATTAACGATTTATATATATTGTACAAAGAAATGATCGATAAAAGTAAATGTTGAGCGTTACTGCTTTAAACAAAGATGGGTATGGAAAAAAACACACACATAGGTATACGCACTGCATATCTATAGTGCTCACAGCAACAAGCTCAATAACTTTCGGCCAGAGAAAAGCGCGGAGCCTGCCACCAACCCCTTTCGTCACGCTATCAGAGAGTTTTCCCCCCAGACATGACCTTTCCTGGATCAGATGGAAGTCCCTAAGTAGACTTCGAACACAAGGCCGAAGCAGGGAGAATCGATCTAGGTGGGGTTTCTCAGATGACTCGGACCTGGGTTATGAGTGTGGAGTTGCTCCACAGACCATGGCCCACTTACTGGCGTGTGCTGCACACCCGTCTACCTGTACACCGGAGGGCCTCATGAGCGCCTCTGAGAATGCGACCCAGGTAGCAACATACTAGGAAAATATAATCTGAGAGTAGAAGCGCCATCGATTCGACAGAAGAAGTATAACTTTCGATAGCAATTTAGATTGGTAAAATAATTAGTCTAATTAAGTGTCGAAAAAAGCATAAAACCGTAGAACAAGGTGGCGGTGCACCAGTAGGTACTATTCTCTATATTTTGTTTAATAAAACGCTTCAATCAAATAGGATGTACGATATTAAATTGTTATTGACATTTAACATTATACTAAAACTTGCAACCAGTATACCAAACTTACTTATTTATACGCCTCGAAATTTTTTAACAGAACACCATTATATTCAATTTCTAAATTCCTTAATTGATTCGATTAATCCACTGCTAGACATCCTAGGCATCAGGAGAGGATTTAGGAGAGCCTAGTGTGCGATAGAACACCCGATCTTCAGCCTTCCTGTATGTAGAGGTAGGCCATGACACTATTGCCGTACCAATCGAGCAGTCCGACTGAAGAAGTACCTCCACTCTACAGAATACCGCGGCCATAATAACCTCGTGTTGTGTTTTCGGCGACGAGTAGGATAGCCAGAGCTCACTGGAGAGTTTTGGTGCTATCAGTGGTAAGACCAAAGGCTTGTACTGCTTTGTCTTCTGCACTGGCGGCACAGAAATTATCTAATCTTACAGGGTCGGCAGCACACAAGTGTGTCTCTCCTGGTGCTGCACAAGTCCATAGGCCACGGTAACCACTTTCCAACAGGTGGGCCGTGTACTTGTCTGCCACATGGGTGATATAAGAAAACAATGTACTTATTGACATTGACTAGATGTTGAAGAATTACTTCTCATCAAAACTGGTCAGTCATTGTTGCCAATACATCCGTAACATATTTGTGCTCGTGACTGTACCATATAATTGAGACAGGCAACCTTATCACTTTTTCATAAAAAAACATAATGGCCTGTCACAATATCCAGACGCGACGCCTGCTTCACACGAAGGAATTCTAGGAGGTCAAAAAACATACAAAAATGTTATTTTCGCTCTTACTTTTTGTGTGAATTTATAATTAGATTTGGCGAGGTCCCACCCTGCTCGGCAACTGTGTATTGGCGCAAGTTGCAAGATGTACCGTTCGCCACAGTACTTACTGACGTATACATGCACTGTGTTTTTTATTCATGAAGCTAATTTATGAATAAAAAATTGGTAGTTTGTTAGATTTTTTATATGACTCAGGCTAAAACAGTAAGTAACGCAGGAATTTCAAGATTGCAAACTTTTGCATTTACATTAATAGCTAGATTCATAGAAAGGCAATGTGTAGAGCCTGGAGGACCAAACTTTGCAACAACAAATTTTTAGTCAGTTTGTTATTGTTAGTAATTAGAATAAAACTTTCTTTACAAATGCTATCAGTAACTGAGATATCCCTACTAATCCTCGTCTAGAACCTTCTACTAATATCTTTCTTTATTGGTTTGTTGTGACCTTTATGGTAGTGATGTGCCCTGTAGTAGCGATGTAGGTAGCTTGCTTAGGACCCAAAGATCTTGGGTCATATACCCACACCTTAAATTATAAAACTGTTATAACTCCGGACACATATCTTGGACTTAAATCGCAATACAAACGAAGCTCTGGCGTCCGCGGATTGCTTTGTAATAATCTATGCTTGGTGAATTTGAGTTCGTCCACGTCAGTAGCACCCCGTGCTATCATCAAAAGACACCCAAGAAATGTGTACTACTCGTATAGGGCACATTTTGAGTACATTTTAGGTCTTTAGATACGTGTACGGAGTTATACACTTATACCTCTCATCACTTGCACCACAGTATAAATAAAGGCTGTCGGGAGGCGTTGCCGTGTAGATGAGTTCGGGAGGATAAAAATTCGATTACAATTAAATTAACCCCACTGATATTTATTTTACATTAACAAGTATCTGATTTTTAGACTGGTGTTTTGTAGTGGCATGTTTTTTTTTACATTAGGTTATAAATTTATTATTGCTACGCCCTTACGTCGTTTTAATAAAACTATAGGATGCTGTTTTGAATATTTTATTTCATGATGGATGAACATCCTGTCGATGGCATACTTTCTACACATATATATTTGCTGAGACATTTAAAATGGGATCTTCATTAATGTGGGAGGGTATAGTCATAAACACAGAACAGAAAAAACTAGTGTTGCCTACTGTTTTTTGACGTGTTGATGTTTTTTCTGTTCATAAATTACATAAACAAGTGTAAATATTTTGTACTTACTTACACTTTACATCAGGTGGGCCGTGTGCTTGTCTGCCACTTAGGTGGTATAAAAAAAAATCCAAAGAGAACAGGAATTAACAATATGATGATTGAGTTTTCTTATTGTTAAGTTTTATCATCATCATCATCTTAGTTTTGTTCCTAATTGCATCCGAGAATTTCACCTCAGAGCCCAGGGTCCGATTGTTCCTTCTCCATTTTATTAGGCTTTTATGGTCTTTATGGAAGCGACAAACATCAAAACTCCCAACCTCGAGAGGAAAATCTGCGCAGGTTCTGAATCAGCAAGTGTTTCAGGTGGGCTGGCTTGGTCCCAAAGATCTTGGTGGGACTTATTACTAATTGTTGATATTATTCTTTGTTTAAATATACTGTCATACTGGATTCCAAATCGCGATGGACTGTAACCCTAAAGTGCCTACGGAACCATGGCTCATGTTAGTGCGAAAGTGCGCTACATCGATACACACATTGTAGAATGTATTCTATCGCGAAAAGAGCTCGGTATTTTAGTAACCAACGATGTTTTAATTTTACATTATATGTACTTATATCTTAGTGCTGTAGATGAAAATAACATTATATTACAAGAGAGATCAGAATGCTTTATGCAATATGGGGAAGGACGTGTACCTACCCAGTTTGACATATTAAGCTTTGGGACCACGAAGTCGGTTCACGGAGTCTTTCCTTTTAGTTATTACGATGATGATGATTGCATCTTTTTTTCCCAATTTTGAGCCTTATTATAATCAAATAAATGCTAGACTTAATAAAGTCATGCAAACAATTTATTTCGAGTAGGTACACCAATGACATTTCATAACATAGACATGTCATATGCTTACAAATCAACGTAGAAAAATGTGCCGAACTCACACACACACATTTTTAATTCATCTACACTTTTGGTGTATTAACTTTAGAGTAATAGTTCGTGCAGTGTCTATAAACATACGACGGCATTTTCGTTATTTTTTTAAGTCACTGACGCTTCCGCTCAACGTCCGACCGGCACCGCTCGGCACGCGGTACTAAAGGCAAACGTTCCAATTGACTCGTTTTCGGATCTTCACGATTTTCGCGCAATAACATATCTACTTCTTTTTATATAATATCTTTGAGGTACACACAATTTACTAAAAAGTTCATTTTTAAAGTAGGTACTTCAAAGATTTCAACGAAGTGTGTTGGAATCTCCAATAACTATTTGGCAATAAAATTATAACTATAAATGAAAGACATTATAGACGTTTTATACGTTTTTAGAAAAGCACCTTAAAAGCGGTAATTTTATGTATAACGACGAAAAATATACTTTTAACGGTTCTATAAGAATTCCGTGTGTTATGAAAAGTATCACCAATCTATTAGTTTATGATTAGGCACATCCAATTTTACTGATTTCACCAAAACAGAAAGTAGCCATAAAGTTTTTCAACGAAATTAAAAACTAATAAACGTGAGTCACGGCTTTCTTTCAATCAAACGATGGTAAATCATGAGATAATTGAATTTTAGATTAATGGTTAATCACAAACCAATCGGATTCGTCCCACGCACGGCCCACGACGAGATCCGATGTAATTGCACGTTATTGAATTACATTTTAATTAAATTCGATTATGTAATTAATGTTCCCGCCATTGTTAAGTCGGCCATGATGGATGACCCGACCCGCCAACGGTTAGCTGCCATATTTTTCAACTTTTGACATGTAATAAGCTATTGATTGATGAAAGAGAATGTTGAAAGGCGAACATTATTTCTCTTTACTGATTCTGGTTTAGTATTATTGAATGTAATGAGTTCTTCGATTGTGTGTGTAACCTACATGTTGTCATGGAATTTAGTGCGCTACTAGAATACGCATTCGGTAATCGATATTTTGTTAAACGGTTACTTATTATAAGGTAAGTGTTTCTTTACATTTTTAACTGTTGCAATGACTTCAGTAAAATCGTAAAACTCGGCAGTTATGTACAGTCGACAAAGGAAATAGAAAGATACGGTTGCACCTTTACATACAACTTTATATGAAAAAGTACAAACCGTACTTTTTCATATAAAGTTGTATGTAAAGGTGCAACCGTATCTTCTTTGTCGACTGTAGGTACGTACCTACGTATATTATAGACGCAGTGGTGAGTACTTATGTATTTATACAGGTTGGCATTTAATAATAATAATAATAATAAAAACGTCTTTATTCCATTCTCTTACCATTTTATAAGCGGGAACCCTCACAACGATAACGTGGCTATGTCGGAACTCTTTCCCTTGAATTAACCAAATTCTTACCCAGGATGATATTTTTTTTTATACTACATAGGTCGAAGACAAGTCCACGGCCCACTTGATGGTAAGTGGTTTCCGTGGCCTATGGCCGAGTGCAACACCGGGGGAGTCACACTCGTGCTGCCGACCCTGTAAGATCAGAGAGATTCTGTGCCCTCAGCGCAAAGGATAAGTGGGACAAGCCTTTAGTTTTCCCACTGACAGCAGAAAACCTCTTCAATGACCTCTGGCTACCTTACTTACCGCCGCCGGGAACTTTTAGTTACAATAGATTCGTGATGGTACTGCTTAAGTGATGAACAATTTTTTATGGTTAATTGACTCGCCTTTGACCACTATTTCATTTGTTAATAAGTGATGAAGTAGTAAATTGTCTGACAGTGGAGCACGCTTGCCTAAAAGTAACCTATTCACTTGCCTTTCCTCCCCATCCCCTCCCGCCTTCCCTTTTGATGTCGTGAACTTTATTTTAATAGAAGACCACTAGGTATGCCTGACTTTAGGTCATTATCATCATCTGCAGTTTACATAGATACGCTCACGCCTATTTCTCTCCGGGGCAGGCGACAACAGCCTGCTACTTGACTCTATCTTTACATACTTCACGGGCTTCCTCTACTGTCATTAACCCTTTCATGCAAGCCCGCTGATTTCAAGTACTTCTGACGTGCTCTTTTTTCAAAATTCTGCATCTGCGGGGTTATCCTGTCAGTATCCAAAACTTAGACGTTAGAGCATGAGGTCAGCTTTCCGGTGACTGCCCCGTGGCACTTCCCAATGGAACTACTGGTAGTATCAAGGGTAAAATTCTTTCCCCATGACACTACCAGTAGTGTCAAGGGTATTTTTCATAGTTGTACCTATGCTTTATTCAGTTGTCCTAAAGGCTTATTTTGGGTTACTGGAAGCAACTGCCGATCTGCCATCTCCCAACCTTGAATAACTCGTCGTTGGGATTCGGTTTGGACCCCGAAGATCTTAGTGGGATCACAGATTAATAAATAGTTACTGTGGGATATAGGTACGTGAGGTAACTTTTTTTAATGAAAATTAAACACAATATGTAAAAGTTGAATTTTTTGTTTATTTTATACAAGATAATTCGCAATGATTGGTTCAACAAACAGTAGCAATGTTGACATTGTGGTTCGTGCTGCTATTCATATTAAGCAACCAATGGGGTCTGCTATGGAACGTACGTACGTAACGTTGCAAACCGAAGGCATTAAGTATAATGAATCACATCTATTCTAAAGTAGTCGGGTCAGAAGATGGAATGGAATGGAATGGAAAGGGGACTCATCTTTCCGCACTTAGCCTCCTTTTTGGGCCATTGTGCGTGGAGAGTGCTGGCTATAGTAGCCAGCCTAACTCCGCCCAGAAGCGCAGAAGCTTACTGGGAGCTTCACAGGCTTCGCGGAGCGACCTCGCTGTGCCGAGGATTTGAGAACGTTGGGGGGCTACTGCCTCGCATTCCAGTACTACGTGGGCAACCGTTTCCTCGGCCACGAAGCACCCCCTACAGAGAGGGCTATCCGTGATCCCGATGGTGTAAAGGTGCTTGTTCAGTGGACAGTGACCTGTTATTGTCCCTATAATAGTTCTTAGACTTGTTCTGTCTAATTTTAGGAGACGTTTCGTGAGCCGTTTGTTCAAAGACGGCATGGCCACTTTTGATTGGCTGCAGTCTATGGTTTCTACCCATCTTTGGATGTGTAGGTCGGCGGATCTCTCACGTGACCAAGTGCGTATCTGTGAGAAGGGGATCGGTAGTAATGGTAGCGGGCCATATACGGATGTGCCAGAGCCCCTACGTGCCAGCTCATCCGCGGCATCGTTGCCGTAGGATCCGCTGTGCCCTTTTATCCACTGTAGCGTTACTACATTGTTTGTGGATAGCTTGTTAAGAGCAGCCTGACACTCCGCTATTAGTCTGCTGTTGGTTATTTGGTGGTCTAGTGCTTTTAGGACAGCTGTACTGTCGGTGAGGAGCCTTATGTTTAAGTCCCTCGCCTTCAGTCTGCTTATTTCCGTCGCAGCTGTTGTTATGGCAACACATTCACATTGAAAAATTGAACTGTATTTGCCCAGTGGTAATTGGATATTTAGACCGAGGTCCAGGGAGTGTACGCCAGCTCCTGAACCATTTTCTGTTTTGGAACCATCAGTGTAGACGCGTACTTCCCTGATACCGGAGTGGTCCTTGTCCTCGGCTTCTGTTATTATATGGTATTTTTTGGTAAAAAAGAATTGTTTGTAGATCCTATCACACGGAGCAGCCATTAAAGGCTGATATTCCATAGCTCGTTTGAGGATGGTGGTGTGAGGACTTTCTTGGTTATTACCCCAGAGTCCCAGATGCCACAGCCTGATAGCCGTGGTAGTGGCTTCCTGCTGGATAAATAGGTCAAGTGGTGTTAAATTAAACGTTACCTCCATCGCTGCGGTTGGAGTGGTTTTCATGCATCCACAGATTGATGAGCAGGCCAGCCTCTGGAAGGACTTTAGTTTGGTGATCACGGTGGACAACTCCGTTCGAGTCCACCACACCAATGCCCCATAGGCTAGCATGGGCCTAATCACCGCTGTGTATAGCCACAGGGTTATTTTTGGTGAGAGCCCCCATTTATTACCCATCATTCTTTTGCATTGGTAAAAGGCAATTGTGCACTTGTTCATTTTATACTCGAGGTGTTTATTCCAGAGTAGTTTACTATCTAGAATAACTCCTAGGTACTTTACCTCCTCTCTGAGTGTTAGTTCGGTTGCAAAGAGCTTCGGGAGCCTATATGGGCCAGGTGCTCTTCGGTTGGTGAACATTACTAATTCGGTTTTCTGGGGATTTACCGATAGGTCGTGTTTTGCGCACCAGGTTTCAACTATTTTGAAAGCCTGTCTCATGCGATCGCATATGGCGCTTTCGAATAAACCCGATACTAAGATCGTGATATCGTCCGCATAACCTATAGTAAAAAGATTATTGGCGTTCAGATCTGTTATGAGTTCGTTAACCACTAAGTTCCATAGGAGCGGGGAGAGTACCCCACCCTGTGGGCATCCCCTGCCTACGATACCTCTCGTTGTGGTGTTAATTGTGAGTTGCACAGCTCTTAGTTTGAGCATGTTACCTATCCATTCGATAAGTGTTAGTGGCACACCCTGGTCGAGTAGTGCTTTGTTTATGCTGTTAAAATTGGTTTTGTCAAAAGCACCCTCGATGTCAATAAAGGCTCCGAGGGTAGGTTGTTTTGACTTTAGAGCTCCACCAACGCGGGATACCACGTGGTGGAGTGCTGATTCTGTTGATTTGCCTTCACTATAGGCATGTTGGTTGGGGTGTAAAGGTTTCAGGACTAGGGCCTTGTTTCTAATTGCTCTGTCGCCTAATCGTTCGAGAGTTTTTAGTAGGAACGAAGTAAGGCTAATGGGCCTGAAAGACTTGGCCTGGGTGTAGTCGCCTCTGCCTGGTTTAGGAATGAATATTATTTTGACTTCCCTCCATTTCAAGGGTATGTAGCGGTGTGCGAGACAGCCCTGTAGCAGCCTGACTAGGTGGTCCGCTATAATCGGACCGCTCCATTTTAGAAGGCCTGGAAAGATACCGTCTATGCCTGCTGCCTTGAAAGGTAGGAAAGTGTTGATTGCCCATAGCAGTTTTTCTTTGTTTATGATTTCCCGAGCAACCTCCCAGTCTTGGTTGGTTGTCGGTCGTTCGCATGTGTCCGCCCATATCTGTTCAGCCTTAAGTTTACAGCCTGGGAAATGGGTAGTCAGTAGGATTTCACTTATTTCAGCGTCGCTGGTTGTGAAGGTATTGTCCGCTTTTTTAAGGCAGCCGATGGAGTGGACCTGCTCTTTGGAGAGACAGGCTTTAACCTTGGATGCCTGGTTGCTGGTTTCGATATTCGTACAGAAGCGTCGCCAGCTCTCTACGCTTCTCTGACGGATTTCCTTTTTAAATCGTTTTCTCGTGTTTAGGTACATTTCCCAGTCCGTGGGTTCTCTGGTGTTCATAGCCCTGTTAAAGAGTTTTCTCAGCTTTCGCCGTAATCTTTCGAGGGACGAGCACCACCAGTGCCGCCCCCTCCCGGACGTGGGTGTGGTAAGGGGACAAGACTGCTCGTAACTTGAAGTAAGTAGTGAGGTGATCTTGTCTGTGTAACTATCTAAGTCCTTGACTTTGAGGTTGGTTAAAGGAAAATGTAGGTTGTCAACACCGGCGCTGACTAGATTTGCAAATTTTTGTTTGTCTGTCTTGCGTGGTAGCCTACATGGTTTTGGTTTTGTTGTCTCTATATTTATAGAGAAGCGAATCCATCTGTGGTCAGAGCATGAGGCTTCTTCAGCCACTTGCCACTGGGTGATGAATTTCGCTGCTATGGTTGATGCTAGGGTGAGGTCTATTATTGTACGATGACGTCGGGTAACGAACGTTGGTTCAGAACCTCGGTTTAGTATGGTTAAGTTGTTAGTAAAAATAAAGTTGAGCATATCCTCACCTCTTTTGTTTGTATCTTTGTTACCCCACAAGGTGTGATGTGCGTTGGTGTCTGCTGCGATGATGATGTCGAGGCTCTCCCTCTCGCAGTACTCAACCAGTTGGTTGAGTTCGGGTAGGGGTACTTCCTCGTCGCTCGGCAGGTAGGCGGAAGCGAGGACGATGTCCGGCTGGTGCTGGTCACTTCTACTCAACTTGACGGCTGTCAGGTTCCTTGAGCAGAATTGGTTGATTAGCAATGCTGGTGTATGTTTAGGAAGGCAGATGCATGCTCTTGGTTTACTTACGGAAGTGTCCAGTAGCAGTTTGCCTCCGGTGTTGAGACCGCAGACTTTGTTACCCCTGATCCACGGCTCTTGGATCAGGGCTATGGTCTGCGGGTTTTTTTCCAGCACTCTGCGCAGGGAAGCCGTTGCGGTCTGACTGTGCTGGAGGTTTATCTGGATGCAGTCAGTCCCGCAGAGGGGAGGAAGGGAGGTCACCGAGTTCACTCCCTCCTCCCCCCCCCGGAAAGCACTCCTCCTCGGATAATGTGAGGGGCGATGATGGGGCATCCTGCCTCAAGTCGCCGGGCATTTCCAGCTGTGTAGCTGGCCCAGGAGTGTCCATTGCCACCCGGACTGTCGTAGGTGGCGTCGTGGATGTCGATGCCACCGTTTCGGCCAGGGCTGGGGTTTTTTGGGCGTCCTGTCGCATCGGTGTTGGGGCAGCACTCTTATTTGAGTCTGCGTTTGGAGCTGGTGGGACCGGTTCTAGGAAAATGACGTAGACATTACCCATAAGGTAGTAGAGTCTACGCTCATTCGCCTGAACCAGTCTTGCTTCCGTCTCCGGAATGCGGAAGTGTAGGCTGGTTTTGGTGCCATCTGGGTGTTCCTTGACCGCGGTGCGGTCCCAGTTGTTGATGCCCAGATGGCGGTTTTGCCTCGCCAACAACTTGTGTAGGTTGTCCGGGTTAGCACCTCGGCCAGGCACGCTGATGACACAGGGCACCTTCTTAGGGATCGCCGATTGCGCCCGGACTACGAGGCTGGTGTTAGGTAGTGGCGATTCCATGGCTCCTACAGCCTTTACAAGCCACGCCAGCGTGAAGTCGTCCTCGCACCAAGTTTTGAGGACGCCGTCTGCGTGGTGGGGCCGACCACGGAATCGCAGGTCGTTGGGGGTGGTGGAGAGGGGAGCATCGAGGTCCGCCAAGAGTTCATCCCTGAGCTTACCCTCGATGTTATCCCGAATGGCCTCTGCCTGTGTCTGTGACAGGTCCTTAAACGGCTCTGTCATGACAGCCACGCAGAGGCTGTTGGCCAGGAAAGTGGCGGCCGCCTCAGCGTACGTTCCAGAGGCACCGCCGGTGTTTCTGGGCCTTTTGCCCTCTCCGGTTGGAGTCACGGTGTCCTCCGGCCGTGGACGTTTTTTCGGCCTTGCATTGGTTGCAGGGCGGTGGGTTTTTTGGTGTTGGACGGTCCTGGTTGTGGGGGCTGCTGATGGGCCTCCTGAGGGTTGCGCAGGGTTGGCGGGATGCCTTGCGGCATTTATCGCCATTGCGTCTTCCTCTATTCTGGCCTTTAACCGCCGTCTCTTGGCCGCGGACTTCTTTTTTTTGAAAGTCGTCCACGTGGTAGTGGGCGTGGACTGTATGGCTTCCCTTAGGGAGGTCAGGTCCAGCGCCTCAGGTGTCAGAAGATATTTCGAATATTTCTTTTGGCGTAAATCTCACTGGAAGAAATATGAAGAAACTTTATAATACGTAAATGCTATAAATGTCTTTAGTAGTCGTTAAAAGTGTACGTTTCATGGTAGGCCCCCAGGTCACTGTGGTTTACAATCCTCTTTGGTGCAACTTTATACAAAATACTTTTTTTTTATCGAAAATATACAAACATACGAATTCATGGTAAGAACGGCACTGCGATATAGTTTTCAGTTTCTATTTTCCTTCATCAAGGTGTTTTCATCACATAGTCACGTTTTCAGTGCGATAGAATGGCCGAAGTTAGTATAGGTATAACTATCTGTTTTCTTAATATTACAAAAATTTAATAATTATTGTCAGAAGTTTATAAGAAAATTGCACAATGTATTTAAATTATTTGCAAAGGAGTCTATCATAATTGTGGTGAAATTTTACTACATATTTACACTGAACCCGATGCAAAGCTTGTGTTGCTTTTCAGAAGCCATAGTCACGGGCAAAATAACACTAAACAAATCGCAATATAATCAATATAGCTTTAGTATTAGAATAAAGTAAATTTAAATCAACCAAATCAATTATTTTGCAGTAGTATTTGCTAATTGGCTACTATACAATATTTTAAAATATAACGATAACGATGTTTCTACCTACGTAGGTGATCAAGCGAAATTATGACGTAGGTATAATTGAAATGGAGCATATTCTTATCTCCGTGGCTGTAAAAAATCTAGTAATTAAATAATCGAGCATTTATTGGCAAATGGCAGGACAGACTTCTTATTTTGTGATGACTTTAACGATAATTAAGGCACCAATATTGTAATTCATATGACATTTTTATTACTGACCGGATATAAAGAAACCATTAGCGGACGGAAAAATATAAGCTGGAAACGATATCAGTGTTTATAATATTCTGTATTTAAAATATTGATTAATGGCCACCAACACCACATGAACATCTTAAACAATTCTCAGGCAATCACATAATTATGCATCCTGTACAAAAATTGTTCTGAGACATTAAAAGAAAGAACATTTTGAAAATTCTAACAAAAACTGTGACTGCTATGTATTTAGTTATCGACATAAATGTTAATACCTCAGTTATCACAACATACGTGTATACTCGTACAGCTTTTATATCCACAGTACGCATTCTTGGGTCTCTTTTGAGGAAAGCGCGGGGTGCGACGGCGGCGGAGGTGCGCCAATACACCAATCAAAATTCATGAATGAATCAAATAAATCCACGCGTGCCAAGGTCACGTCACTTTTCTCCTGCGACTTGGGGTCATCATGTGTGCCGATAACTATACTACTAGACTGGCTGGTTTCGCGAAAGACCAAAACCCGATTACCAAGCATACGTAACTTTTTTTGGCTGTCATAAATATTTAATAATGCGGCCTTGCGCCTATACAGATAAGTGTCAATGCATAATATGCATTATCTTTTTCTGCATCCTGTTCCAAATTCATAATTCAAAATTAATCCCCGCCTTTTTTTTTGTTCTGAACAGCAGTCAGCCAGCATCTAGTAGTATACATGTCAGTTAATGAACAGAAAATGGTAATTGATTTTAATTTTATTACTATATTTTATATACATTGCTGGTTTGTAATATCTTTTCTACATTAACGTATTTCGTAGTTGGGTATGTACATTCAAAATAAATACTGTTTAGTAACTTGTCTTATTGTCCGTATATTGCGTTTAAATATAAACTGTACTTAATACTTTCATAGGCACAGTCAAGGCATAGAGATTTCCATAGACCATACAATTATACTAGTGAAAACTTAATAATACTTATCAGCTATAATAAATAACATCAAGGCCTAAATGGACGGATCAAGTAAAATTACAGAAATCTTAGAAATATTAACATTATTATAATGTACTAACATTTACTACAATATTTTACATTGATTTATTGCCATATTACATTTCTAATTACGTATTTTATCTATGCTTGAATGAGGGTTGGATCTGAACCTTTCTCAAAATCATTATCATGCATCCTTTTGTAACAATAATACAATAATGTCAAATTCTCTTGAAGAATATTTTGATAATTATGATTATTAATTTATCATTATTTTGCATCAAATCTATTTTATTGAGTTTAGGTCGTTAACAAATATTTATCACAAACAATTGAGTTTCTTAATTTAGATCAAAATGACAGGACAACTAAAAAAAAACATCAATATACATTTAGCTGTTCCATTTTCAAATTTGTATCACCGTAGGTTTTCACTTGACAACCGCCTTCTTACTGGGATAAGATTCAATCTCCAAATCACAGTGTACCACCTCAACTAATTAAGTCAGTGTGATGCCGTTGTCTAAGAATCTCCAATCTTAACTCGTGCTCTCTTGCCGCCATTCTAAGAGCTGCAATACTGGAACTTCTTCTTTCGATTTCGGGGGCAGAAGGTTGTGTAGGAGGAGACTCACTTCCAGGAGATATTGGGGGTGAAACTGAGGGAGGATCGGGGGAATGTCGTGGAGGGGCAGCTAAGCCAGCGAGGAGGGTATGGAAAGGAGGACTGGATGTGTAAAGTGGTGCGCTGAAGAGCGGCGGTCTTGGTAGAGGTGCTCCAAGGTATTGGGCTCCCAGGACTGGGCCTCCAGCGTATCTGTGAACAAAGAATAATTGATAGGTAAAGTAGACAGTCACTGAAGGAATTTTGTAAGTGAGTCGGGTCTACTAAGCTGAATTTGCAGCTCTCTAAATAAGTTCTGACTTTCCTTGAAACTTTCCGCATATCAGATGGAAGATGTACTAAGATTTTCGAAGTTCAAATCAACCTCATCTGCTGGTCTGTATGACTGTAATTAGCGAATAAGGCTCTGGTGCAGGTTTAGCGCCTTCGCTGCGTTTAGCGGGCGCACGGCGCGGACGTCCGCTTCGCGTGCTTGTTTCATGTTATTTCAAGAGCAGCGCTGCGCGAGGCTAATACCCGTCACACGCGACGGACAGGCGGACGCACTGCGCGGACATCCGCTACCCGCACCCGCGACCCGCACCCGCTTAACGCAGCGAAGGCGCTCAGGAGGTCCAACGGCAATCGTTTCCAAAAAAGTCCGTTTAAGCGGGGCGTGAACAGGCATCTGATGAGGCCGTCGCGACCATTGTAACGTGTTACGTGTCGGTGACCCTCTTTTCCAAGACTGTCTTCAGCTTACCAGGCGAGGTGAAGTCAAATTGACGTGGCCTAAATAAAAAAAAGTTCCCAAAAAAAGTCAAGAAAAGCCAAATCTATACAAAGAGTGGAAAAGCGGATCCAAACAAGCTTTGAATGTTTCCAGGACTAACGCTGTAATGATGATGTTAGGTGGAGAAGCTTACTCACCTAAACGACGCCAAGGTATTAGCGTCGAAGGGTTTCCTAAACCCGAATCCCAGTTGAGAGAAAGGGTTAGGCATGGACGCGACGACGGAAGGAGGTGGTGCTCCGCCCCCTGCTCCGAGGTAAGGGTTGTACGGGTGCGCTTGAGGACCGACTTTCTCTTGCTTCCGCCATTTAGCTCGTCGGTTTTGGAACCAGACCTGCAAAGATGGATGGTGGTGAGTACGGTTGGTATCTACAGGTTTGGAATACAAGTTTAGAATAGGTTGTCACCAAATTGTTTGAACGGTGAATGGTCTACGTAAAAAGACTCAACTGCCCCTCTAGACAAGTGGCAATTCGTTGCTCGGCGTATGATGGAATAGAATGACAAATGTATAGGATTTGACGTTTTTGACATTCGTTGACGCCTGTCATATACGTCAAATCCCATACATTTGGCATTCAATTCCATCATACGCCGAGCAACGAATTGCCACTTGTCCAGAGGGGCTGTGCCAAGCAATGCTCTGCGATTGATTGATTCTGTTTAGGATCAGCATTAACTCATAAGATGATCATGAGATATTTTTACCTATGCTTCTTTTCTTTCTGTTATTTTGTTAAACATGTCCCTTGAAATAATGTTGTCCTTACCATGTTTAAAAATCATGTCAAACGTGTATTATGTCGTATTTGAAATAAAAAGTAAGGATGTGTCATGAAATATGTGAGATCGTACAGCATTTCTTATACGACAATAACAAAAAATGATTGTCCGACAACCTCATATATATTTCATTTTTCGTAAGATGTCATTCACAATTATTTATTCAATTATCTTGACAAGAAGTTTCTCCTTATGGCAGAATCCAATAACAATTTTAATAAATTGATATAAAATATGCTTCTTTTGACCTTAGATATTTTTTATTGTTTTATGTTACCTGGCCTTTATTGCGCATTGAATGTTTAAAATATAACATAGGTACCTACCTAAAGTTCATTCATACAATATACTCGTATTGTATTAGTATCTTTTCTAATATCTAATTTATAACATTTTCTAAAAAAATTATCGGCAAAAGTCGGCTTGTAAGATGGCATGTGGACTCTTATTCTTTCAGCTTAGAAATATAGTTCATTTTTCGCTTTTTGTATCTCGCAAAAATATTATTATTGTTTAAGACATTATTATTATTCCTTCTGCTTGTAAAATGTTACTATGACATAAAAATGTTTGCAACATTTGAAGTGGCCTTGCTCTTTGCTACCTGTAGAGTGGAGAGGAAAGAGACAGAAAGAGAAAGAGAAAAGAAGGTGGATAGTGGCTAAAGGAAAAGAAAGAGCATTGGACATGCAATAATTATACAAATATACCTTCTACGTAAGAAGATCGGTATTAGGAGGTGGTAGTGGATTTTCATGACAATAAGGTAGTGGTGGAACTCTTGTGGCCTAGTTGGGCTAACGCAAACTCAGTTACACCTCAATGCCTTAATGAAGATCAGGATAAGCAAACTTTCGAGAACATTATACGAAACACTCAGGCATCTTTTGCGTCTTTCCACGTTTTCCTGTACCGTTGAAGTAAGTGCTAATTAAGTTCTAAAACGCTCATAAACCCTGAAACGAGTGACCGAAGTGTGAAAATGAATAACAGCTGTGCTCGAGGTGCGACAACATTGCGCCATAATTTGACCATTCATAGACCTACGTGGACTCATACATGTACTTTTATGTAGAGGTACTACTGGACTTCATCCTCTAGCGTTAAATCCTAGTCGCATCCGAAGCTTTCACCTCGGAGTCTGGGGTGAGCTTTTTTCGGTCTAACTGCGGGTTTTGGCTGAACTTCGATATTTTTCCTGCAGTGACTGCTATTTGACAACCAGGACCGATGACGTAATGTATTCGCTGAGGCACGGAAATATTCAGACCAATGCGTCAATGGAAATAGACATAATATCATGCATATAAATATTTGCATTGAGCGGAAATCGGAAATTATTGCAGTGCGGAAACATTTCGCTGTGAAATGAACATAAGAAATGAACTGATGGTGATAATAAATAATGATGCTGACACAAATGTTAGATCTATCATAATCATAACATAACACACACTACTCCTTTTAAAGACTTTCATGAAATGAGACTATTGTAAAAATAAAGCACTCATAAATATGTTAAAACATCTAAAAAATATCGCCGAGAACTCTACAGCCATTATGTAAACGGTTATTTTTATGGCAATTTAAATTAATTCACTTATGATAAATGTTGTAAAGTAAAAAATTAAGCGCGTTTCTGTAAATGTCGATGCGGTTTAGCGGATGCCGTGATAAACAAGAAACGTTACTTGCACGCCCCACAATCTAAAATTAACTTTAACAATGTGGGTTATTGTTGAAAATTGATGTTAAATACACGATGTATTAAGTTTACAATGGCCATTATAGATATGGCTTCATACTGGTGAGGCTACGAATTTATAAATGTTATAATTGGTCGGGCAGGATGACGGCATGCGGGTACGGTGTGCAAAAAGGTACCGACTGGGCTCAGGTGCCGTGTTTAATGGCTTAACAGAGTCGCGCATTAAGGTAATGACCACGTCGGTTCGCCAGCACAACCCGATCGAGTGTGCTGAGCCGCTAAAATAGCGCTTGAGGGCTATAGAGTCCTTCTCGGAATTGGTTTGACAGATGAGTGCGTCAAATTCTCGGAGTTGGTGTAAACTGATGAGAGCTTTCAGTAAGTTGGCGCATGGGAATTCCGTAAGAAAGGAATCTTTAGGACTTGTAAAGGTGTAAATGGTTTCGTGAGAATGCAGAAGGGCCTACTTAAGAATAATGACTATAATTTGTTATTAAATCCGGACATTATCAGCGTTCTAGATTCCATAACGTAAGCTAGATAAGCTGTGTTTACTTTGGCTCCAGTAAGCGCTGTGTAGAATGTGCTAGAACATTTATTATTTACTTATTCATATACTAAGACAAAGCTTTGCATTAGTTTAGGTGTGTTTATGTAGGGGCATGGACCTGTTAAAAATAATATCTTAATATATTTTTCTGCATTACAGAGCTCATTTTGTGGGTAGGTACTTATTAGGTATACTTACTATTTTAATTATGAATTTTAAATTTTTGAATTTGTGTGTTTTATAAGAGCAGTAAAGGCATCATTTACATTACCCAGTCACTTTGAATGCGGGCGCAATTTTAGTCAACCACCGATCATGATCGAATCAGCTGGCTGTATTACAAGAAAATTGCTAATGACCCCATTTAATAAACAAGGGTTTGAAATATATGCTACCATTAACCAAATGGATGGTAGCTATCTGGCTCTCATGCTGTAGCCATTCCTTATAATGTAGGTTCGATGTCGGGAAGGTGTCACTAACACCGTGAATTGATGTACTTACATAGTCAAGTGGTGATTACAATTTTATATGAATACTAAAGATAAAATAAGTATGTTATGGCATATTACACCGGTAACTTAGCTTGTTAAATTGTGAGGCAGTCTCAGGAAATAGGGTCACCATTACAGACACGTACCATGTTACAATGGGAGCATTCAGCTTGACAGCCTCATCAGATGCTTTTTCACGCCCCCTTAAAGGACCCGGGGCTGTAGGAATAGGGAAACACGTGCAATACGTGCATACAACTAAGTATTTAAATTTGCACTGAAAGGATATCGAACCACCGATTTATCTGTCGAACGTTCTACTGCTACCCCACGTAGTCCCAATGGAGAGACAATTATTTTTTATCTTTTTTTTTTTTTTTTTTTTTTTTTTTATTATCACATAAAAACATTAGTATACAGATTAATTCACATAGCACTTATAAACCACTAGGGTTTGCACAGTACTAAAATATTCGGTTAGTTTACTTACACAAAATAATGTACACAATAGCATGTATAAGATTAGACTACCTACCTTTTGTTATTAGTTGAGAAAAAACAAAATACAGTTTATAAATAATTTAGAAACAAAAAGGATTTAAGCTTGTGCTTAATATTCTTTTTAGTCAATACATTTATTAGATCTGTCGGCAATTTATTAATTAACCTAGGAATAATGTAGGTGGATGTTCTTTCACCGTACATATTGATAGCATGTGCCGTGCATAACCGGTTTTGCGCCATCTGATGGTAAGTGGTGGACATGTGAGAGAACTTATAGAGGCGTATAGCGTTACACCCAGTCTACATACATAGAAGTGGATTATAAGTATAATTAACAGTTTATACATACGTTATTAGTTTTGAATAAATTATCACGGTCTCTTAAACACTGCCTGCATACTGAAAAATATCTATGCATTAGATATATTATAATTTCAAAAGGCAGCTAAAGGAAGTAACCTTGGGAGTTGGAACACGTCACCCCGCATACAATTACAGTGTTTAACGACAGCAACAATGTATCGGACTTAAATACAGGAATTGTGCCACCTTCGAGAAAGTATAGGCCGAACGCAGTTGTTCCTTGGTCACCGATGTATTATTATAATGCGATTGTTTTCGCGCGCAAAGTGCACTATAGACTACTGGCCCGTGTAGAAAAATGATGGGTCATTTGAACCACCAGGTGACCTTTATAGAACGATATAAGAGCATAAAATAATAAGATTCAGCACTATGCCGTCACTTGTAAGCTGTCCAACTGAGTGCAGGTGAAGAAGAGGGGGTTGTAACCCACGATTACTTCACCATGTCGCATGATTTTTGTACGGCGTTGCGGAATAATGGATTAGAAGCAGTATTGAAATATTATGAAACTGATGCCGTACAAAATCAAATGACCAAATTTACCCTGGTAATGTCGGAAAATAAAATAAAAATTCCGACTTTGTGACTCACCATTTTTTGTACAGCACTACGCGTTTTCTTGTTATTTTTCATGGATCTATCGATGGTAAGAATGCCGTACAAAAATATATGACCAAAATGTACTCACTCTACCTGTACTTTGTACCTGTACTCACCTGCACTCAGTTGGACAGCTTACAAGTGACGGCATAGTGCTGAATCTTATTATTTTATGTTCTTATATCGTTCTATATAGGTCACCTGGTGGTTCAAATGACCCATAATTTTTCTACACGGGCCAGTAGTCTACTAGTGCTTACTCTGTAATTAAAATGGCGCCCAACAAGTCACGAAAATATAACGTGCGACAAAGTCTTCTGAAGACATGCAGGTCAACCAAATAGTAGATATTGTAGACTTGTGTATGATGATTTTTTATTTTATTAAACTTAGTTGGCAGACAAGCTTACGGCCCATATGATTTACGAAGAGCCCTAGTGTTCTTGTTCATGGCTCGCACCGCGTGTTAAGCAAGGCTAGTGAGCCACCAATTTCGTTCGCATCGTTTGTATCACTAATATAGGTTAGCTTAACTCTTAGTCCAGGCTGCTCGCATGGTGAACCAAAGTATAAAAAGAGGTAAAACCAGCTCGCTCGCTCGCTAGCTCACGGTGTGGCCTCTCGTTTAAGACTGCTTTCCACGGACTTTCGGACGGATACACTTTCGCGGACTACGCACCGTGGACAGACAAGCACATCAGTGATACTGCAGATACGTTTGACATAGTAATTGCCTTCGTGTCTGTGTCCGCGAAACTTCGCACCGTGAAACCCCACGTTAAAAGGATTTTATATCAGTTACAACAAAATAAATTGTAACTTTTGAAATTACACTAATATAGTGTAATAACGGTGTGTATAAATTATTACTACAGAAGCTCTAAGGGTGGTCAAAGTGACGGGGAACACACCACATCACACACAGCGTAATTACGGTGTTTAAAGTTAGCAACAATGTAGTTAAATGTAGTAATTATTGTGTGCTGCCTACGAGGAAGTGAAAGCTAAATAAACGTAGCTTATATACCCTAAAGTTAACTATATTATGGTTATATGCATGAAAACAATCGACTTATTCCATGATATACCTACCTATCAAAATCTGTTCAATAGTTTAGGTGTGGAAGTGTACCAGATAGAAAGATAGACAGATAAAGTCACTTTATAATATTAGGATGGATAATGACTTCTATGTAGCTATTATAGTAACTAATACCAGACCAAACAAAAAACTGTCCCTCCCGTAGTCAGCCGCCTTAACCCTGAACCCTGATCAAGAAAAGGGGCCAATTTCACTCACCGAGAATGTAACTTTTTTGTGGTGAAATATATTTTTATATCGGTATTTGGGTTTATTTGTTATAAACGAAAATACAAAAACAAATTTTATGTATTCATAACAATATTAGTAGAGATATGGTAATAGACCGCATAGAGATTCTATTAATATCAGACATCTATTAAAAGTACTTTGTTACTGTTTCCCAATGTATGTCGAACATTATCGTAGTATTTTTAATAGTTATAGTTAAAAGTGCCTGACTATAGATACGGCCACTTTCGTTTGAATGAGGATGAATCACATAATGGAATATTGTATTTTTAATCAGTATATCAGGTGCGCTATACCTTTCTGAGTATCCTATTTTTTAAATAATCAAAATCCGTCAAGAAATGACGAAGCTATTAGGGATTTCTTAACGAGTACTTAAAAACGCCCGCTTACACTGCGATTTAGACGATGACGTCATCTGTTATGAACGCGTCCCGACTAGCGCAGTCGCCAGTCAGTCAGTACAAATTCTTTCGTGGATCGATGCGTTTTATTGCTTTTTCTTAGTACTTTATTTGTGTTTTAAGTTCTTTGGTGATTATTCAAATACAGTTTGTTTTTAAAATACTTTATAATATAGGTACGTAGTTCGTCCTAACGCTTGTACTTATTTACCTACCTTATGATGTTCTGTCGAAAGTTGTACCTACTGTGTTGTCAAGCGAGTAATAAACCACGTTAGAAATGACGTGAAATAACTGAAGCTAGTATAATACAGGTTCAGAAAAGGAAAAGGTATTAAGGTTTATAATAAAATGAAGTACTTAAGTAGGTATTGCCGTCATGACCACTTCAAAAGTATTTAGGAGACTTATTCGTAGTGGTGCAAGTCTGTAACTTTTAAAAATGATAGAATAAGTAGGTATATAGTATACGCCTGCAGGATAATCTCTAGACTGAATTTTGTTATCATGTATAGACATAGGTAGGTACGCAATATAGGTATTTAAACTTTCATGGCCTTTCACATTACTATTAAGGTCCAACCGCCAACCCCACCAAACGGACGGCATCGGAACGGATTTTACAATCTTTAAACAAAATAAATCTTATATCACAGCATTTAAAGTTTATATTACCAAGTCACGCATGACAGCTTGACGTGCGTCAGCCCGCCGCACGTCGCTGTCAAGCTGTTGTGCGTGACTTGGTAATATAAACTTCAAACACTGTGATAATAAGATTTAATTTTGTTTAAAGATTGTAAAATCCGGGCCGATGCCGTCCGTTTGGTGAGGTTGGACCTTTATTGGAAGCTCCAAACAATACATGGTAAATATCTCGATAGTTCTAATAGTAATAGGTACACAATACCTGCTTACGTCAAAATGATCTTCGCAACAATGTAAAACACTTTCGCTTGAAAGAGGAGTTTTATCATCTCTTCTCATTACTTTAACCCATTTTTTTCTTATCTTTGCATCTCTCGGAACATAAAAAAAAAAACAGTTTATTAGGCGTACACTTGTATTCTTGCATTTTGGCACAATACAATATTTGTATGGGGGCATTATTACCACCGAAACAATAACAAACGTTCCAGTCTATACACTACAGTGGACTGCGTTGCGTCAGGCCTCCGTCACTCGCTCAAGGCCGCGCGCTATACACCTACCGCTCGGTGAGTCGTCGACGACACAAACTGGCAGAGGGCTGCCGATTCTGCCGAACGCCCGCATGAGCGCTCGCATCACACCGCACCGCACATTTCCCGCTCTTACGCTTACCTAACGCTGAAGTTCTTCATTGTAATCAAATAGTTTGAATAGCAATTTTAATCTACATTAAATGCACAATATATTGAGCGTATTTAATTGGATAAGGAATGATACTGTATTGTTAAAAATAGCTTCGATAATGACACATTATTATTTTGTAATTTTTAAAAGATAAAAATGATTGCTGTGGGTTTTTCTTAGGAGATAGACATATGCTATCGCGGACTTTTATGTAGACCTTTTTAAGTTATATATTTCCGCAGTACATTATCTTATTCTATCATCAATAGTTTTCGCAGCGCACGCGATGTAAGAAATATTTTAAGTATTTTTTTTACATCTTGGATTTCATTATTGAAGTTTTAGTAAGGATTCCTAATTTGTTTGAAAATAAAATAAAGTCTATGTTAGTCAGTGATAATGCAGCTTTCTAATGGTAAAAGAATTTTCGAAATCGGTCTAGTAGTTTTTGAGTTTAATCGAATACAAAAATACAAATCTTCCCTCTTTATTACTATGTTAACATAGATGTATGGAAGTCTGCCGGATTTGTTGACATTTATGAACACTGCTCCGCTCCCTTTTGTAGTAGCGTGATGTTATATAGCCTATAACCTTCATCGATAAATGGACTATTCAATAGAAAAAGAGCTTTGCAATTCGAACCGGTGGTTCCTGAGATTAGCGCGTTCAAACAAAAAAACTCTTCAGTTTCATAATATCATAAGTAGGTATAGATATAGTTATTTTTATTAAAAAAAATATTGAAGTAAATAGCACAAAAACTATATTATTAGAAGCTTTGTAAATTACTTAAAATCCGTACAAAATTTCAAAATTATACGTTACGAAATAAAACAGCTATGGAGTCTTAACCCAAAAGAGCCCTAAGTCTTCATACTCTCCATAGCGCGGCGCGCGCTGTCATAACAGATGACGTCACACAGTATTTTGGCGCGGCGGCGAGCGTTTTTGAGATTACTGCATTAAAATTGCTGTGTCTTCGTCATTTTTGATCGGATTGAAATAATTTTTTCACAGTGATTATTGTTTTTTTAATCATTATAAATCTGCATACTCAGCTAAAAACGTGAATGATCCTCATTGCTCAATTTTATTTATAGTCTAGCTATGTGTGTCACTTTAATGTAAGCGGCACCTTATCTAAAGTATTTTTATATTAAACAATGAATAGCTAACATTTAAGAAACAGTAAAAATAATTACAATTGATTTAAAATGAGAAAATAATACACACACACACACACACAGAGCAGAAGGGCAGCGTGGTTCCCGGCAGAGTAGAATTTGGGCCACCCCATCTCTTCCTATGCGGTGTCGTACAAGGCGACTAAGGGATAGGGCTGTTTAACACCAGACAGATATACCTATACAGCCCAGACTCAGCCTTACATGCATGGCTCGAGTCAACAATAGTGCCCAGAATACGGCAATAAGCTCACCCCCTATTACGTGAGACAGAGTACAATGATTGGTGAAATGTGGGTGTTAATTCACCTCTACCTAACCCTCCGGGGATATAGGTCTTTTTAGCTGCTGTTATTTTAATGTTACAAATAGCAAACACATCAATTTTATTCATTTGTGTAAATATAGATTATTTTTTTACGTAGATACTTCAATCTTGTTCGAAACTGTCGTTTAGTATCAGTTTCCTGTGCTAATTATATATTCCATGACCGACAATTATGTACTTATCACCCCTGTTTATAGCGTCTTCGCGGAATACCTGCCTCTCACAATGATCTTGCAATGTAACTAGCCATTCCCTTTTTTTTAATTAACCTGAAGAACAAACAACCTCATAATATTCGTATTTTAAACACCAATTATTTCATTACCTACTACTCGGAGGTATGCCTGTTTGCATTCATTAATTTTATCCCTACACAAAAACAATGTCACAAGAAACACAAGATAATTAATTCCATGAATTTAGTTACTACAACATCTGTTATGAATCGAATAATACGATTCCGAATCGATGAATCGTTGCATTGTATGGCTCGATTACTTCATCTGTACCGCTAATTTGTATTCGAGTGATCGCGTCGATTGTGCGCAAAATAAACCACTGGCAAGTAAGTGAGGGTTACGTTATGTTATTAAAAGATCGAGAAGAACACGGAGTATAGAATGGTCATGGATATGCCGCTGGTATATGCCGCTGGTGGTTAAAGTTTCAACATTTGGAACTCGCATCATATTTTCATAACTATGTACATTTTATAGAAGTACTAGCTGACCCGGCGAACTTCGTACCGCCATATGTTCTGATCCCGTTCCCGCTGCATATCTCTAAATTTATCAGTGTTTCTCTGCAATATTATGCATGTATTATACATATAAACCTTCAAAACCTGTTGCGTAGTTTTGAAGATTTAAGCATACATAGGGACGGACAGACAGCGACAGCGACTTTGTTTTATAATATGTAGTGAAGCCTTTCTCACATTTTTAGTGAAATTTTAAAGCAATTAGTATGTTAACTATTCAATTGTGTATGCTGTGACCACTGTGTTACCGAGTCAGCAACTCAGTAGTCAGAGCATTCCCCCTGTCGCGGGTTCGAGTCCCGTCTGAGTCGTTTCACTTTTGCCGATCTTAATCAATAGGCATTTTGCTTTTTGGCAGAGCAGTGGGGTAAGCACGAACAACTATCGTAATCGTATCGTGAACGTAACGAGATCACGGAGCATTGCGATTGGCCGCCTGCCTGAAGCCTGCCAATCGCAATGCTCCGTGCTATCGTTACGTTCACGATACGATTACGATAGTTGTTTGTGCTCACCCCACAGGTGCTCCCAACTTCCTACTTTGTTGTTTTTACGACACAACAGGATACGTAATAAAAATAATCATCATAAATATAAATACATATCCAAGACAACTTAAATCTTCATCAAGCGTTTCATTACCAAATGAATTTATTAATCCATAAAAATATGATAAACTTAAGTTTAACATTCCGTCACGCAAGGCTATAGATTAATTGATCGCTTGATGGCGAAAATCTTAATTATAAATGTAGATTAAAATTATTCTGCATTAATATACATTAATGATTTAATTTATACCATCGCAAGTCGCCTATTTATTAAATACACATAAATTAATGCATAACCCCTGTGGAGACGTGGGTTAATTTTTAATTATTATAACTTTTTACGCAATTTTTTTTGCATAAATTTCGTATTTGCTAAAAGACAGGAAACCTGCAAGCCGATACACCTGCTGGTTGACGAATGAGCCTCAGGCTTCGAAGTGTAAGCCTTGGATGCAACAGGGAACCAAGCTTAGATGCTGATGATGATGAGAAAAAGTTATTGGAGAATTTACGTGACTCAGTAACGAAAATCCAGACTTTTCTAATATTAATCAAATAGAAAAATGAGTGAATCTAGGTATTTTTACATATGTGCCGAACAATAACAAAGAACAGGCCTTTATCTTAGGAGCATAAAAAATCCTACTGCCAATAGGCTATTTGACTTATGTTCAAAAACCACTTTAAATGATTGTTTATTACAGTATAAACATATCATTTCTGTAAAAAAACAATGCATTATGTTAAAAAATCAATGATAAAGTTTAAATTTTCAAAAGTGCGCGAAAAACGCTATATTTAATCAAAATGGCGATGCGTGTGTGTATTGACGTCACTGTAAGTTGCTGTTATCATCAGCTCGCACAAAATTTGTATCCATTTCGAACTTAATCACAAAATATGTCCATAAAACTCACGATAATCAAGGAAAAAGCAAATGATAACACCGAAACAAACAATAAGCGCGAGTGTGACGCCCCTGGTGTTGCATACGTCCATAGGCCACGGTAACCACTTTCCATCAGGTGGGCCGTGTGCTTGTCTGCCACCTAAGTGGTATAAAAAAAAAAAAAATACAACTGGAGATATTTTGTAGGAATGACGTCACCCAGAGCTCTGACCAATCACGAGCGTTTTTGCCATAGACAATATATCAACAAAATATAAAAATTTTATAATTGAAATTCTCATAAAATACACATATTTGAGAGTAAATTGTAGTCTCGTAGGTCTTTTAACGTTATTTTCTAAACGGATGACCATAATTTGTAGTAAATGTATATATCCAAGATTTTTTAACTCAAATAAAACCGAGGGAAGTTATCCTTCAGCTTTGACACCATAAAAAAATGCTAATGAGGACAAGCTCTAGCGGAATATCATATCTATTTGTTTTCTTTGACCGGCACTTTCAATTTTTGAACTAAGTAATTAAATAGTCACACTTTATACTAAATATTGAACCCTAAATAAAATCTCAAGGAATCGATTTAGAACTTTGGTGTAGTAATAAAAAATGCTTACAATGTTGTGTTCTATCAAAATCAAGCACTTTTTTTTAGTGGCCGGCAAAATAAAAATTAGCCCAATCTGAATGATCGCCAATCGATGAGAAATATTGATTTATATTGGTTAAAAGTGCATTTCCAATTGAACTTAGTAAATGAGTTCATCATATTCCACAGTTACAAGGCACTAATGGCAATGCCTTATGGATGATTCGTGGACGATAGCAGTCACGTCATGTCCAGGTTCGTCAACATTATACATACATTATCATAGATAAAACAAGAAGGGTGAAGTGCAATGAAACAGTATTATTGCTCGTGTATTTTATTTTTATATGCTTATGCCAATAAGGACAAGCGCTAACGGAATATCATTTTTTTTTGGCCGGCACTTTCAATTTTAGACCTAAATAAACTAACGAAAAACAGCGATATGCAGTATGGGGTTTATGTTATTGCGTTTAATAACTATTCTTCCAATATAGAACAATATTTTTCATTCATTTTCAATATATCGTATCATAAAAATTATATGTTTCTAAGATTTTTGAACGCCAATAAAACCGAGGGCAGTGGTCTCTCAGCTTTGACGACGTAATAAAAAGTGCTGATGAGGACAAGCTCTAGCGGAATATCATATTTGTTTTCTTTGACCGGCACTTTCAATTTTGGATCTAAATGAATGGACGAAAAACAACAATATGCAGTATAGGGTTTATTTTATATTGCTTTTATTAACTATTCTTCCAATGTAGAACAATATTTTTCATTTATTTTTAATAGTTCGTATCTTAAAAAGTGTATATTTTTAAGATTTTTAAACTCAAATAAAACCGTTGGAAGTGATCTCTCAACTTTGACGCAGTAATAAAAAATGCTAGTAAGAACAAGCTCTAACAGAATATCGTATTTTTTTTCTTTGGCCGGCACTTTCAAAATTAGCCCAATCTGAATGATCGCCTTTTTAATGTTGTCAAATAGCCTATTGTAGCAAAACGCTTTTTTCGTTCTAATTTACATTTTCATATATTTTGCAATTGCCATATCCATGCAATGGCAGAGCAGAACTCGTTTTAGTGATGAATGTACGACGTAGTTTATTATAGTTATCACTGAAGTCGTTTCTGTGTCTCATTCGATTCGATCTGGTCTGATTAAAGGTTGTACGACAGGTCCTTGGACCATGGGAATGAATGGTTGCCGAGGCCGCATTACAAAGAAACGTGCACACTGGAGTGAAAACTGCATTCGTAGAAAATGCTTGCGTGTAAAGTATTTAAAAGTTGTTTGTTTCTGGTTGTAAAGATCGGTCCACACTTGTATTGAGGTGGTAGATTTTTCCCATTGTCCCATAGGTATGTTTCGTTTTAAATATATATTATATTCAAGCATTTTAATATTCAGTCGTAATAATTTATACTTTCTGGAGAAGATTGCCATGTGATTCATGGGTGAGTCAATTTATGTGAGCTGCGTATATGCATTTGAATGAAATTTTGAAGCATTTATTATGCTAACTATTCAAATCGGGACTCGAACCCGCGATCTTTCCCTTACAGGGGGAATGCTCTGACCACTAAGCCACCTACGAGTAGGAATAGACAGCATCAGATCGATCTTGGCAAGCATTGATCTTGGCACGTTGCTTAAAAAGATCTTAATACCGGGTATTAAAATCTTTGCTCGCCTGTACATGGTGTTTTGCTGGTCAAGATCGATCTTATGCTAACTGCACGTAAAAATGAGCGTGCATATTAGTACAATATCTATTGCTCGTGCTTTCGTCTGTGTCAAAAAGCGAATTGCATCCAGACGCATTTAGTAATTTAACAAACATTATGGTAACAGTAACATACAATATAAATACGTATCCATAATAAAAAAATATTAATGAAAAAATTGGCTATCACTACTAATTATATCTCCACCGGTGTGTTCTGACCTTTACACGAACGGAATAGGTAATTTAATTAATACGAACAAGTCTTGGCAACGATATACCTTGTAATGAGATATCAACTTAATTTTATTACCTGTAAATAATTATCTGAGATGCTAAGTACAGGTAATGGTGGCCTGACAATAACTGTGTTGTATTCGTAATTATAGGTTTCACCTGCGGTTATGTTCCCGTGTTACTTTATGAGAGTTTAGGGTTAAAATACTAAACTTTTATGAGCAAAATATGAACTGAATTAATATATTTTTATATTACTTAGGTCGCAGACAAGCACACGGTCCACCTGATGGAAAGTGGTACAATGCCCTATGGACGAGTACAACACCAAGTGATTCACACTCGTGCTACCGACTCTTTAAGAACAGAGAGAGAATATGTATCCTGGTACCACGATCAGAATCGATCGATCGATTTGGTATTAATCACGGAGACGTGCCAGACATTTATCAACAAATAATTTTAAATAGTTTACTGTAATTTTCGTTATAATCGCATTGGAATTCGTACTGGCACTTAAAAATATTGAAATTTGAAGTAGGTTTACCTGAATTCTCGCTTCCGTTAGTCCGATCTTCATCGCAAGCTCCTCTCTAGAACAAAAACATTCATAATTGTGACTTATGATCTTGAAAAGATAATATTCATTATTATCTGAGTGTAAATCTTGATTATAAGTATGTTTTCGTGCGGAAATCCTCACAGATACCCCCGCCGTCATTCCATCTCCGGTAACAAGATGGTCCCTAACTCCCGGTTCATAACCTAAATTTGCATCGCCCGGAACCTGCTTTCCTACATCTCCTTTCCTTATGGATTAGTTTATTTTAGCTTCTACGCGAGCAACTATTATCTAACCCTGAGAGGAAAACCTGTACAATATTCTCGTCCGTCAATAAACAAGCATACCAGGGTCTCGATTCTGCTAAAGTAAAACCACTGACATATCACTCATGCCACAGATACTGCAAAAATTGTCTCACGAGTCACGAGTGAAGAAGTGAAAAAACTCATACGCAGTCCTCTGTTCTCACAAGTATATAAGACACAGGTGACTGCTCACGACAAGGCAGGCTTACCTGCTTGATTAAAAAAGACGTACTATCATTTATATTTGACAAGTGTGCGTGACATGACAATAATAATCAAGTTATTATAACACAGGTGAAGTCGCAGCACATCGTATAATTTGCAGGACGCCGCATATATAAGTCACGACATCTATCAATATAATAGGGGTATAGGCAGTGTATTTAGTTCCCACTTATTGTATGTTGTATTATTACACTAATAAAGTGAATTACTTACCATTTAAAAAGATCATAGGTTATTAATTTATCTACAGTAGCATTTTCAAACTTTATTTATAGTATAATCTGGTTATTTTAATATTTCACCATCGTGACCACATTTGTAATCCTCCTAGGTTTTTTATACCACTGTGGCAGGCAAGCACACAAAGGTTTATGGGGAAAATAAAAATAAACACTGTTTTAAATCTCTTGACCATGAACGAGGGCCTACTAACTTTGTAAACCTCGAAAGAAAAGCCTATACCAGAGCCTGTACCGGCTTCCAGGTGCGGATAGTTTGGGTCTAACGAGAACTAAATAAACGGGCTATAGGTATAAAAGCGATGGAGGTAACGCCATCTGCCTTCATATAAACGAGCGATTTGACGACCCGGAAATGCAATCGAAACAATTCCGCGTTCTTTAGGAGTATAGCGATTAATGTCTTTATTAATGTGCATTTTGGATTTGTTTACTTCATAAATGTCAAAGCAGTAATATGTAAGTGATGATTTTTACGCCACCTTGTATAATAAATCTTGAACTTCTGACAGAATTATATTAGATACTGTAGGAAGATTGCAAAGAATCAAACCTGCGAAATGGCTTATCTACTCACAATCTACCCGAGTTTACCGATTACACTGAGGTTACTGATTACCGATTAAAGAGCTTACGCAAAACACAATCTTACCTTGTAAATACATCAGGATAGTGTGTTCTCGAAAAGGCTTTCTCTAACTCTTCAAGCTGGAAACTTGTAAAAGTTGTCCGATACCGTCTCTGCTTTCTTTTCGGGGCGAATTCGTCCGCGTCGTCACTGTCTGCCGACCCTGGGATAGGCCTCTCTGAAGGAGACTGGTCTGCTCTTGACAGTTCAGGAGTTGTTCGGGGTGAGTCATCTTTTGGGGGCTCTGATATGCCCATACTGGATGCGTACTTCTGGTATTCTTGGTTTTGGGTGAAGTAGTCTGGAAAGATAGATACGCTTTTATGAATTATCACGTGATTAGCGTTGAACATTAACATTGAAATAATATTAAAGAATGCAAATGTATTTTGTAATTGTCCGATGACCAATATTGTCCTGTCATGTATTATTTATTATTTAATAAAAGGTTCTGGAGCTAAGGCGTGATTAACTTTACTCTAGAACCTTTTACCCTTACGCCATCTTTTTAACCGACTTCTCTTGTACTAAAAGTTTAGTCTCAAAAGATCCAAGTCTCAAAATGAGATGTAGATATTTTGGGACTTAGAGGTTTCGAGATTTAGACCTTGAGATATAAACTTTTTTGGAACCATGTTATTTGAAAATGGAACGTTTTGAGACTTGAACATTTTGAGACTAAAAAACAAGTACGCTTGTTAAATAGATGTCGTGATACAAACTATTACGAAGATAATTTGACCTCAGTTCTTGTAATCAATTGTGTCGTTTAATTCTGTTAATGTTATTAACGTTAATCGACGTCTGATTATGGTGTTATGTCCTTAATTGGCCGTTATTACCTACGCTTCGGAAAAATAGCACGTACATAATTAACTGTGGTAATTTTTGCTCGCTTTAAACATAATTATGATTGACTTGTGGTTTTTATTTCATGTTTATTTATAGCGTGTTTATATTAGCAGTGAGGTTCGCAGTGAAGTAGAACATAATTATATTCATAGGTTATATAATCTAGCTATATGATATTGCTTGGAGTCAATATTTTCGACTCTCAATATCATGCTATCTCTTTTAAAGAAGTCGTTTTATTACACAATTTTCATTACGCATTACATAACGTGGCCACCGAAGGTGGGGTTAGTCCACGACCTAAAAGTTGCGCAGCGGGCTATGGAGCGAGCTATGCCTGGAGTTTCTTTGAAGGATAGAATTCGGAACGAGGTCATCCGACATAGAACCAAAGTTACCGACATAGCTCGCAGAATAAGCAGGCTGAAGTGGCAGTGGGCTGGCCACATCTGTCGAAGGACTAATTGCCGTTGAAGCAGACGGGTCCTAAAGTGGAGACCGGGTGAAGGAAAACAGAAGGTAGCACACCCCCTAGCCAGATGGACTGACGACCTGCGTAGGGTGGCAGGGACGGACTGGATGCGGAAGGCAGAGGATCGGCAAACGTGGTGCATATTGGGTATGGCCTATGTCCAGCAGTGGACTACAATAGGCTAATTGATTGATTACATAATGATAAAAAACTAATACATTATGCGTTTTTTTGATCATCGTGGTCATCGAATTTTAGTACCTACAAATAAGTAGGTAGTATTTTATCGTATAGTCATTCGGCAGGCATACGACGCAGCTGCGACGAAGCTGTCTTGCAGGGTTTTCCCTCGGTGTCTGGAGAGTTAAAGGCAGTCGCTACCGTAAATGTCAATCAAACCAGATTAAATGAGGAGTACGAGAGAGGAGCCCGGTCTCCTAATTAAATCTTTGGATACCATCAAAGCATTTATTTATTCACAGTTATTGTACAAACTTACCCAGATATAGATTCTCTCAATATCTTCGACCTAAGAAAGAACAGAAGGTCCGTCATGTGATTAAACCGACGCACATTCATTGGCAAAAGAGAGAGAGAGAGGGGAGAGAGAGAGAGAGAGAGAGAGTTAGAAAGGTTTGTTACGCGAATGGGGATTCACTGAGAGTCATGCTCGGTCACGCCAGTTGTTAATCTGGGTCTACATCAGCGTTTTCATGTTTTCCGCGATAATTGCTCATCACCCTTGACGCGAACAAAACGCTGTTCTCATAATAATCTAATAACCTCAACAATTACACTTAATTTGCTTCGACAGGTCGCTCATTGTGTTGACAACTTTGTAATCTAATTTTCTCAGCTGAAGTCTAGACTTAATAGACTGCGCGTGCATCCTCGTCCTGATCCTGTCATCGTAATCCATAAATCTGTTCCCAGGATAATACAGTGGTAACCAGTTTAGGGCGAAGTCCCAAATGTCCATAAAAAATTTTAGTTACCTACCTAATGAGTCGCGTAATATCGGTGAACGCGTTTGATTGTGAAGGTAACTCAATTTGAATCACTATGTTTTTTTTTATATACCACTTGGCAGACAAGCACACGGCCCACCTGATGGGAAGCGGTCACCGTGGCCTATGGACGTATGCAACACCAGGGGCGACACACTCGCGCTGCCAACCCTGAAGAAACCTTCTGATGCCCTTCTTGAAGAACCCCATATTGTAGTCGCTATGAAATCAAATAACAAAGACGAAGTTACGCAATCTACCAGCCAAAAATACGCTCTTTTAGTTTCATCCTAAATAGTTTTTTTTTTCTTTTTTCTTCCTTCTCTTACCCCGTCTGACTGTTTAGCAGGTGCACCGACAAGCACACTCAGGTTAACTATAGGTATAAAATCATCTGGATCCACTATGTTTCTTCAGGTGTTACGTACAAATATTTTCAAAGTAATTGAAAGAAACTCAAATAAGCACCAATTTGAGAGGTTTCCTAGACTCTAAACTTCTCAAATTGGTGCTAATTTCGTTTGAAACGCTGACACACACACACGCACACACACATAATAATCACACACATTCCATCCGGACTGTTGCGTGTTAAAACAGGTAAAATGAACTAAATAAAACAACTCATTAGTCACAATTCTAGCCTTCATTGCGAGTAATTGCAGTTACCTGTATAAGAATTTTGATTCATTGCACAATTTGCACATGCCATAAGTACTTATAAATAAAATAAATAAATAACGTTATGAAGCAAGAACGCGTGCTATTAGGCATTCAAATTATTAAAATAAAACGGTAGCGTTTAATATAATTAGGTTGTCATCTCTGTTAGCAGAAGTGTATATATACCTAACATTAACATTTCACCAATGGTGTTTATTGTTTTATCTGATAGAAAAAGATCCTGTCGCCATCAACCGGACGCTGCTATAGAAGAGCAGATAGAGTTGAAAGTACAATAAACTTTGGATTCATCAGGGATTGATAGAAAATATTCAATTGCCTTGAAATGAATAAAATGTACAGTCAGGCGATTCTTAAAATATGACACTACCGAAACTTACACAGTTCTACTATCAAATCCCACCTGCCAGCAGCACGGAAGTCTCATACACTCACAATAACACACATCTAAGTCCAACACAGCACACATTGATAGTCGTCACATAAATGAACTTATTACACTATTCTATTGACATTCATTTTTCGATAAGACAATAGTGAATTTATCGTAATGATCATGACTGACAATGTCTCGCAATGCCGCCTCCGCTGGGTCTTGGTAGGAGGGATAGACCAAAGAAGTGCTCCTTTACGAAAAGGGTGACATGCGTACCATGGTGTCACCATCCTCGATGCCCAAGACCGTACGATGTGGAGGTAAAAGTCGGTAAGCGGACTTCGGACTTTGAGGTAAAGGCATCGAATGGGACCGGGATTAACACAAGGATAATGATGTCTGAACCAATCTTGATGAAATTTGGCACAAAAATGGACTAAATTTTGGGAAAGGACAGGCTATTTTTTATAGTGGGGGAAAAAGGAGGTTAAAGGGGTTCAAATACGATGATGAAAGTTTGTACGAAAGTCATTTTTGAAGACAGACTGATAAAATTTAGCACAGATAGATTGAACCTTGGGAAACGGACATAAGCTGTGTTTGGTCGCTATAATTGACATCCACGCCAGCAGTGCCGTGGGCCGTGGGCAACAGCTACTAAACTATAATTTAAACAATCTAAAGGGCGGTCATGTCAATTCAAAACTTAAAAATAAATAGGTATATACCTAGCAATTATCATCATCATCATTATGCCCAGTTGCATTTAAATAACTGCAATCCCTACCTGACAGAAACAAGTATTCATCTAACAAAGCCAGTCCAATTTAGATGATATTCCCAGATTGTCTGAACACAATAGTTTTTGTTCAAAACACAACAAGCTACTTTAATAGATTTAGGTTAAATATTACTATCAGTTCTTTCATTACTCGTATACTGGCAACCTATCTGCGATCGCTGATAAAACAATTAATGAAAAGACAAAGATCAACTTTATCGCACTCAAATAAATCGAAATGTAAGATAAAAGTAATAATCTGGATAATGCAGTATTCGATCTAATTAACTTAACAAATAAAATCTGATCTAACAACAAAAGTACCGAAGCCTAGATTCGAGATAAGATGACAATTACGATACGCAGTTGATATCGAATTGTTTGCACAGTCGATTTGACGTTAGTCATGCTCATATCCTTTACGAAGTTTTGTACAAAAAATATTGTTTTTTTACCATTAAGATTAGGTCTTATATAAAAAACTAGCTGTCCCGGCGAACTTCGTATCGCCATATTCTTTCAACCCGCTTGAATTTTTGATCCCGTTCCCGCTGCACCTATTTTCTCATCTTTAAAGCTTCACTGGACATCCACGAATATTTCAATACTAAAATTAGCCAAATCGGTTCAGCCGTTCTTGAGTTATAAACTAACAACGAAAAGTGGCATTGATTTTTATGTATATAGATTTATTATATAGATATATGTAATTATATTTACAGCACATTCGGAATTAATATTTTCTAAGTTCATGCCTTATTTATCAGGTAAGTATGACACAAATGATCTGGAATATTATAGAGTCGATATATAAATTAGTATAAATATAGGTCAAAATTCAGGACTTCAATCAGAAATTGGGCGCAGTCTCCTCCAAAGGGAATAATGATAAAATCTTGTAGCAATTTTAAAGCAATCAATTATTCAGAAAACTTTCAGTGAGTTTAATTCGAAAAATTCAGACTTTAGCCACCAAAAACATTTTACTTCCTGAAGTAATGGAATAGGCTAGTGCCCAATTTTAGGCTCATTTTGGCGCTGAAATTCAATAAAAAAATTCTCACCTCTAGAAGTTCCGTTTGTCTTTCCCAAGCATTAGGTACCTACGTTATAAATGTATAGTGTACTAACACATAACTACACATAATTATTGTAATAATACATGCCACCGTAATTATTAATATCAAGAGTATGATTATCTTAATTGAATTTTCTAATCAACCTGATTTTATTATAGATAACCCAAATGGAAAAATGTAAACTAAAGTAAAATTAATGTAAAAAACTGTAATCGGTTATCTGTCGCCATCATGGAGACATTCATTTAAAATAATAATAATGAATAAATAATGTAGGACATAATATTACATAGCGCCATGCAGACATCTATTTAAAGGGTCGTTTTTTATAATACTTAGGGGCAGACAGGCACACAGGCGGTTACCGTGGGCTTAGGACATGTGCAACACCAAGAGTGTCATACTCGTACTGTCATACAATATTTTTTATTATATATAATATATATAATATTTTTTTATTTATAATTTTATTATATATAATATATATAATAGTAATAATAACTAAATTTATATCACTATTAGTGGCGAAGGGTGAAAATTTTGGAATAGGAAGCCGGTGGAAAAAGTTCTTAACTCGATCAAATCTGTCCTCGAAAGGAAAGCGGGCAGGAATCGGATTATAGGGACCTTTCCCCACTGATGACTATACCACTTTTTTGTAATGATTGGGCGTTGTATAGCGCAGTTGACGGAGCATCAAGTCAATTGGTATATCATGACAGTCTTCAATACTTCAAGATTAAATAATCCATTTTAAAATTAGTTATATGAATTACATTTATTGCTTCTAAGCACAAGAACGTTGAGCCTTCATTTAATTTATATAATACAGAGAAAGTGCAGTTACATCATTAAATAAACAAAGCAAAAACTACTAAACATTATTTAATGAAGCTACTAATAATGGTAAGAAATATATTTGCAGTCTAATCATTAGGGTGTAACGTTAGAGAAAGCTGATATAATAATACGGAAAGTCGGAACACACAGAGAAATCGTTAGGTAAGTACCTACTTCACTCAGGGGTTTACCCTTACGTATTCTTCAGTAGGTAATAGGTAATCAGCAAACGAATCGCGCTAGTTAGATTACCTAGAAGACTGTTAATCAATTTAGTTCTTGTAAGCATTCGCTTATGTCGAGGTATCAATTCATTATACCTACACTGGATGAACTTCGAGAGTCTTGTGCTCAATAAATGGTTGCGATGAAGACAAGGAATTTACAAGCAAATCTCGCGCTGATTTGTAAAAATATTCGTTTCTTTTTTTGATAGGGCGATGATAAATTTGGTATTGTAACAACATCATTAATATCGCTCCTCGCAAAACCTTCATAATAGTGTATTGAGTAACATAACTAGTGTAACGTGACTTGTGATTCACTTTTATCGGGGTTAATCCTTTCCGTACGCTGCTGTAACTCTTGTGTACCAGAATCCACGTTATACGGGACATGCGTCAGCGCATCGTGTTCCACGTGTGCCTTTCTCAGAGAAGGGCTTGCCGGCTTGCTTGCCGGCAGGGAAGGAATATCGCATTGCGTAGGTACCTACTGTTTCGTGAAAATTGTGTAATTTTGCACGAAATTCACTGAATGTTATTCGCACGAAACAGTTTTAATTTCTCTGTTCTGATTATCACAGTAACGTGTTTAGCTGGAAATATGATTAACTGCGTATTAATAAGTGCAAACCCTTTCCTCGTATTGAGAGAGTACCAAATGGAGATCGAATCTTACCTACGTAACGTATTATAACGCTTGAATAATGTTTTAAAATACATCAAATACGTATAATGAAGTCGGTTAAAAATAGAAAAATGCATTTGCGTGTTATATGACGCCTTATCCCAAGGATACTTAATAACTAGGTCCCTTTTTTGTCGTGCGGAAATCCCCACAGATACCCCCCACATCACCGGCCTGCGAGGTAGTTATGTCAAACTTGAACCTTCCAAAAATCAAAACTGCACGTCGTCGTCTCGTATCTTAAGTGCCAGGGTAAGGTGACCCATTAAGGTTTCCGTCGCATCCCGGTACTTAATAGATACCTTCTCTACGCAAATTCACTCTACTCTTAGCGGTTTACCAGTTTTCTTATGATAAAATTAACCGTCTATAGGCGTAGTGTAATTTGTATGGTATACCTCCCGCCATATATCTTGTTCCCAAATCGCAATAGAAACAAGGCCCTAGGGCGCGCGGGTTGTTATGATTAGTGGGTCAAATGATACACAGAAAACGTGTACTTCGCGTAAGTAAGTATAGATCATATTTCGGGTCCAAGATAAGCGTAAGGTATATAGCATAATCAATTTGTTCTAGACCTACATCCAATGACATTTCATAACATAGACATGTCATATGCTTACAAATCAACGTAGAAAAATGTGCCGAACTCACACACACACATTTTTAATTCATCTACACTTCCCTACCTAGCCAATGGATTGAAAAGAGTTCGTGCAGTGTCTATAAACATACGATGGCATTTTCGTTATTTTTTTAAGTCACTGATGCTTCCGCTCAACGTCCGACCGGCGCGGCGCCGCTCGGCACGCGGTACTAGAGGCAAACGTTCCAATTGACTCGTTTTCGGATCTTCACGATTTTCACGCAATAACATATCTACCTCTTTTTATATAATATCTTTGCCTACATCTCAACTAGGAGAGCGATGTTAATAGCATTCCCTTTAGTTGGTTTGCAGAGTTATTTGTCACTTAATTGACCTATTACTGCTTGATTACATTCCTATTATTCGATTGAATGGAGCGTTCTGATGTGTACATTTTATTTGTAAGTATGTACCTACCTACTAATAAATAAAATCGGCCAAGTGCGAGTCGACTGGATCTCGTTCGAACCAATTTTTTGTGGAAGTTTGCATGGCAATTTACATCATATATTTTGTTTTTAGATTTATTATTCTCTTATTTTAGAAGTTGGGGGGGGGGGACACATTTTTCCACTTTGGAAGTGTTTCTCGCGCAAACTATTCAATTTAGAAAAAAAATTATGTTAGAAACCTCAATAGCATTTTTAAAGACCTATCTATAGATACCCCACACGTATGGGTTTGATGAAAAAAAAAATATTGTGTTTCAGTTCTAAGTATGGGGACCCCCAAAATTTTATGCTTTTTATTATTTTTGTGTGAAATTCTTAATGCGGTTCACAGAATACATTTTCTTACCAAGTTTCAACAGCATAGGCCTTATAGTTTCGGAGAAAAGTGGCTGTGACATACGGACGGACGGACAGACAGACAGACAGACGGACGGACAGACATGACGAATCTATAAGGGTTCCGTTTTTTGCCATTTGGCTACGGAACCCTAAAAAACACCTGGATCAAAGGTTCATTAGTTCATTTAGTTGTACTAAGCGCCCTAGTAGTGTAGTAAACTGGTATTCTCGCTAACATACTTAGCAAGGCTAAACTGATTGTGTTAGGAGTGAGTTCACCTCGGTAGTACCTATAATGGCCAGGGTTCGAACCCAGGAACTCTCGATCGTAGGGTTCTTCGTTACCACTACTTACTTTTCAGACAAGCATTTGTAGTTCTAGTTTTTGAGTGTAAATACTATCTAATAGTAATCATTATCTAATAGTAATCACTATTTAAGTATTACATAGTTGCCTCCGTCAAATGCGCATGCGCAAATATTATTTATAATTAGTTAATAGTGCCCGCGCAGGTCGTGACACTGGCGGCCGTTCGTGGACATAATTTTCCTATGGGTTTTTACTAACTTACAATTATTTTTAATTTTATACATATTTTTCCTTTTATTAATTCATTTTAATGACAGGAAATAGTGATATTTGGTTTCAACTTCCTGTTTACTGATACTGTGAAAGTAGGCATTTTTTGAGTTAACATAGTCTTGTTTCAAGATAACGTATTATTGCTACGTGACGGCTACCACGTAAGTTTACATGACATATAAAAATGTAATGCCTAATTTTAGAATTTAAAAATTTTAAACTTGAATTTTAAGAGAACATTCGCGACCAGCATGGCTATTTAAAAAAAATACTCTTAAGATGGCACACAAAAATACGAACCTTTAAAATCCTTCACACATACCTAAGACCTTCCTGCCTGGAGGCATTAGGTACTGGCGATGTCACATTTTCCCCTCGGTACTTAACTCACCAGTAGAGTCGTGGGTATAATGCGATGTTCGTATTTTCATATTACCTAAATAACTTCAATGGTCACCGTTCATTGATGTGGAGTCATTTTATGAAGTGTCATTTAGATATTTCATTCTGCATTTTTATATGTAGGTACTTACGTTCGATTTCTTTGATAAATTTATATGGAAGAACAACTCTTAGCAGGTCAGTTAGTTTATTATTAAATGCTAATACATTTCACTTTATACGAACTCTATAGACGCAGTAAGTGACATTCCAACACGGCGTAATAAATAGGGGTACTTTGGTGCAAGTTGGCATATTTGCAGTTTGGTTTTTTTTTATACCACTTAGTTGGCAGACAAGCACACGACCCACCTGATGGGAAGCGGTCACCGTGGCCTATGGACGTATGCAACACCAAGGGCGTCACACTCGCGCTGCCGACCCTGAAGAAACCTAATGGTCTTCTTGAAGAACCCTATATTATAGTCGCTAGGGAAAACCACCGCAGGGAGTTCATTCCACAGCTTGAGTGTGCGTGGGATGAAGTGCCTTTCATACCGCACAGTGCGCACCGTTTCCGGACGCAATGTGTGAGGATGAATTCCCTGCCCGTGGCGAGAGGTGCGATGATAGATGTATTGCACATTGACAGTTTAAAGAACAATCCATACTAATATTATAAATGCGAAAGTAACTCTGTCTGTCTGTTACGCTTTTACGCTTAAACCGCTGAACCGATTTTGATGAAATTTGGTATAGAGGTAGATTAGACCTTGAGAACTTGCGAGACTTACGATAACAAAAGCTAGTATTGACATAAGTGTACTCAAGCATAACGCATATTTCACGCCGTTTACTGTGTCTCGCACGTTCAAGTTATATTACTGTACCTAGTAGGTAAACTTAAAACTGACACAAGTCTTAGTAGGTAACAAGTTTGAACGAAGCTTCCACCTTACGCCTTCTCACGGCATTCATAATAAACTAGTACGCCAATTCCAGTCATCAGTAATATCAATCTTTAACTTGTTTATTATAAGTGTGGAAGTGAACGGGTTACAAGTTTTATAAGACGTTCAGAGACGCTAGGAGTGTCATATCACGTCACAAGACGTCGTAGTCGTAACAATATATACAAAACAAATATCTTAGAAACTTTGACCATAATATATATATACTGTTTGTATAGTAACAAAATACAATGCAAAAAAACAGCGCGAAATACGCGTTGTCTGAGTATCTAAGCTAATGACAATATTGTATTTTATTTTTTGTACTACCTAGGTCGCAGATAAGCACACGGCCCACGGTTACCGTGGCCTATGGACGAGTGCCTCACCAAGGGAGTCACACTCATGCTGCCGACCCTGCAAGAACAGAGATATTCTGTGCCGTTAGCGCAGAAGATAAATAGGACAAGCCTTTGGTCTTCCCACTGACAGCACAAAACCTCTCCAGTGAGCTTTGTCAATAGGTATGTGTATGTTATGGGATGTAAGTATGGCGGCTTGTACCAAAATAGTATCTAGCTAGCTACAGTATTGTTGTATACAGTCCCGAGTCCTTTAAGCGGGGCGTGAAAAAGCATCTGATGAGGCCGTCAAGCTGAGTGCCACCAATGTAACATGGAACGTGTCTGTAGTGGTGACCCTCTTTTCAGAGACTTTGCCTTCAGCTTACCATCAGGCGAGGCGAAGTCAAATTGACGTGACCTATATAAAAAAAAGCTATTTTTTACGCCGCGAGTACCTACTGACCATAACTGTATCTATAGTTTGTATATTGGTAGTCTACGCCTAAAAGTAACAAAGGAATATTACCTTTAAATGATCCGTCGACGACTTATAACACTACTGAATATAAATTAACAAATAGCCATCATTTCCATCATAAATTATGCCTTAATAATATGCGGGCTTATCTCGGCATAAGACATCTACCATTTGCAAAAATATATTTCTAACTACAAACACACCTATGATTCTTATTCATATAGAGGTAGAGTTCAATTTTGATTGATTTATAATTTTGTAAGTGAAATTGTAATGTGGTATTTGTTTGTAATAAAACAAAGGGAATGATACGTGCAAGTTAATTATGGCCAGAAATGTAATTAGGGCTAATCAAATAACGTGATCTTTTTATTCGTTTTTGCTTTGATGGGGTTTTTATGGCATCTATGTTTTGCTTGCCGCTTGTAATTTAATGTTTTTGTATGCGAGTTGTAATTGAAATGTGTTACGAATATTACAAATTTAATGTGCGCACTAATTTATTTATGTATATGTAAATTATGTTCTAATAATAAGTTAGAAATATAAGTGGCACATTCGTATTCGAAGTCCAATCTAGAGGCAGTGAACTCAATTTATTTGGCAAATTTATTACTCGTAACGTAAGTTTTCAAAGTGCCGTGGGATCAATAAGGAAGTAAAAGTGGGATCAATTAAGAATTTTCGAATTCGGGACAACTTTCGTGGGGTCAATACGGAACAACCCAAGTTTTCTTCCCTAAGTCTGATTCAGGAAAATCACGTTTTTAAAATATAAGATACTTTTCAACTTAATATAAATGATGCTATACACTTAAATCCTTTGTCCGACTTTACACCACAGTAATATTAATAATACTTAGTACTTAATTTAAACAACAGTTAATTTTCTTTTATGAAGTAAACACGTTTTAATACCGCTGACAGTAATTCGTATTGAGTACCGCGTAGTGTGTACAAAAACACGGGAAAAGTGAGACTTTCTCGAAGTAATTATAGATTGTAGAGATAGTGCGTGTACGCATGTTACAACATGGCGATGCAGTTAACCCCTCACCGCTGTGGGTCACGTTGACAGGTTAATATAATTTGTAATTAGTCAATAATTTGTGTTTACGTTTTGTTTCTGCCAAGGATTATTTACTACAGTATCTTAGTATCACGCGATGTTAGGCGCGATCTAAGACATGATTCTATTCTAGTTTTTAGATAGATAGATAGATAATTCTTTATTGTAGGTACACCAATAGATTTACAGTAGTAGGTAGCATGTGTACAGTTAAATGTTTAATTATTTTTTATACTACCTACTTAGGTGGCAGATAGGCATACGGTATACCTGATGGAAAGTGGTTATTTATTATATAGGTACTTTATTGTACGCCAAATTACAATATTTTGATACAGAAATTAAGAATACAGGAGCAGTGCAAAGGGCGGCCTTGAAGGGGAATCGAAAGGGGTTATCGTGGCTTATAGATAATGTTAATTCCTTTGAAAGAACTACTTAGAACTTTTTATTTCAGTAGTTTCAAAGAAGTAAATGGAGTAGAAACTTCCTTTAGATAGAGAGATGAGATACCGTAGATACCACTTCTAAGAATAAAAAACATTAAAAAAATAATCGCTATCGTGAACATTGGTCACGGAACCGACAAGGCAATAATTGAATTAAAAAATAAGAATCTTAGTTATTGTGAAAATGACGAATCGTCAATTAAGATAACTCAAAAGATGTATCTACTTGATTAGATACATATCTAGGTAATAAGGACGGAAATGACTAAAACACTATTTATAGTATTTATATTCAACTAGCTGATGCACACGTCTCCGAACGCGTTGATGTTGGTTATCGCGACTTTTTGGTCATATCTCTCCGGTTTTACTGAACCAATTGATTGATTGATTTCAAGTGTGACCTTGAATTAGAAGTTTTCGCGTTCATCACGAAGAAATACAAAAACAAGAACAAGAATATAAAAGAAATTTATTTTTGAATTCAGAATCATTAATATCATATAACCCAATTTTTTAAAAAAAGCAGAAATACAATGTACAAATAATTTACAATTTTATAATAGTGAATCTTTATCCACTATTTTAAAATTGTATCATATGACGTCAGCAAAATCTATATCTATCTATCTTTATAGATACATATAGATTTTGCTGACGTCATATGATATACAAATAATTCTATATTTTATACATCTGCATTATGTATATCAATATTACTGCTGTTGATATTAGATTGGGAAGCACGTCATAGATTGGGCCACTGCGCAAAATAATCAATCGCTTCTAGTGTAAACAACAGTAAAATTTTCCAATGTATGACTTTCAAAATTTCATACAGAGTCACACTTGTTTGAAAAATGACGTTTGAGAAGTATGCTTCAGATAACTTTTTGGTGATATTAGGACTTTCCGTTAAGATTGGGGAAGTAATTACACCCTACTGACAACTAGCAGTATTGGCATAGTTAGGATTGATCATGTAGTATGATGTATGCCCTCTGTATCCCTAGCACGAAAAACTATCGTAATCGTATCGTAAGCGTAACGAGAGCACGGAGCATTGTGATTGGCAGACTTCACCCGCACACACGCTCACAGTAGACAGGCGGCCAATCGCAATGCTCCGTGCCCTCGATACGTTTACGATACGAATACGATAGTTTCTACAGGAGGTAGACTTCATACGAGCAAAAACTCACGCACACGTTGATACTTATCTACTTAAGACGATCTGAGCTTATTTCAATCACCAGTTGGTCATAATCATTATTATCATCTTAGCGTTGTTCCCGTTTGCATGTGGGGCTTTCACCTCGGAGCCCTGGGTCTACTTACTCCTTCTGTTTTTCTTTGATTTAAATACGGCTTTTATGGGAACCTCTTATCTGACTATTACTGCACAAACCTTACTACTACGTTATTACTACGTTCTAACATATTGCAAGTAAGCAATATAACTAGGTACATAACATAATTACATACGATTTTTTTGTAAATAATTACATACAATAAATAGAACATTATTCATATAATATTTTCGGCGCCATATTTTTATCGTTTCATATATACGATGTAAATATTGGCGCCGTAACTAATGGATAGATAACAACTGATAAATAAAACACAGTTAATTCAAAATAAAAGGTTATAACAGAACTTATAAAGAGATCTTTTATATGATAACACAATATTTGACTAAACACTACGGGGAAGTACCACAGGTCGGGAGACAATGCCTGCCTGCTAACAGTACCATCATAATCGTTCATATCATGCGGCTATATAAACAATATTAGTTAGAGTTCGTGGTTCCCGGCAGGGTAGAATTTGGGCTACCCCATCTTCCCATCCGGTGTCGTCCAAGGCGACTAAGGGATAAGGCTGTGTAACATTAAACAAATATGAACAGCCCAGACTCAGCCTCAGATGCATGGCTCGAGTCAACAATAGTGCCCCGAATACAGCTTAGGCTCACCCCTATTGCATGAGACCGAGTACAATGATTTGTGAAATGTGAATTAATTCTCCTCGGCCTAACCCTCTGGGGATAAAAGCGTATTTCGTTAAAGTTTCAGAATGAGTTGAACTTAGTTTTATTAAGCTACTAGCTTTTGCCCGCGGCTCCGCCCGCGTGGATGTCGGTTATCGCGACCAAACATAGCCTATGTCCTTTCTCAAGGTCTAACCTACCTCTATACCAAATTTCATCAAAATCGGTTCAGCAGTTTAGTCGTAAAAGTGAGACAGACAGACAGACAGACAGACAGACAGACAGACAGACAGACAGACAGACAGACAGACAGAGTTACTTTCGCATTTATAATATTAGTAGGGATGTTATTACACGGTATTATCTAAAATGAGGTGAGCTACAGATTCAGCAGAGGATATATCCACCTGACTCCTCTGCTAAATCCTCTGTTGGTTAAAGATCTGGGCAAGACTCCCTAGTTTCTAGGATACCTATGGAATCTAGGGGGTCCCACCAAGATCTTCGGCTCCTGCACTGTCTACCGGGGACACACCTACTGATTGATAGCCGAGGCTCTAGCGCACGCGGAAGACAGCGTAAATGAGTAAAAAGAAAACGGATCCCAGACCCCAAAGTTTCAGCTTTGGATTGAACCGGTTTAGGTGCTCAAAATAAAGATTTAGACGAAGAACTAAACACATAAAATCGATGCAGTCGTGCACCAAAAATTCATGGGAAGCATATTTTCTAAAACTAACCTCAGATAACCTAAATAGTTTGACTGCACAGAGCTCCCGAGTTCAACAACTGACGAGTAATATCTCCGGTAGGTATCGAGCTGTGTCTGTCGCAATCAATGCAGTACGAAAAAAAATGATTTGCGCTTAGACACACGCTATCTACCGTCAGCTATCGATGTAGCTTATCGCAATACACAATTTTTATCTGTTATAAAATCTAAATAGCCTTTAATGAGGATATTTTGGGCGATAATACGTTATCTTATATTAATTACTGACTACAAACAGGCTACCGATTCAGCGGTTATTTATGTTTGCCGACGTTTTCAAAGCCAATTTATGTGTTTTGTTCGATTATAATTGGATCTTAATTAATTTCATTGTATGTCTGATTGTGATGGGACGGATAAAGGTTATTATAGTAACGATTGGCATACATGTTTCAAGGTCAATGGCGTCTGTCATGTTTTTACCCACAGAATATTGTATAATATAGTAGAGGTGCCTTTAAATGTAGTTAATATCACTATTTATACTGTTGAATGATGGCAGTTTGTGGAACATGTTACACATATTGAAATAGGTCTCAATTAAGTACGACATAACAGGCAAAACCGGTCAGGTTAGTTAGCATTTGTGGAACAATACAATTGACTTATTTCATCCACGTGGAGATGAAGAAAGAATACAGGTATTGACGTATCACCACCCCATCTTATGCGAAAGGTGTCGTAGAAGGCGACTAACGGAAAAATACGCAGACAATATCACTGCGAGAGAAGGAAAACTCGAAATAAAATCCTGTACCAAACCATCTGGCCAGCGTGGAAGGAGAGACTTTGCTTCACTGTGTGTGTTTTACCGCCTATATAATGGTTTGTGCTCAGATGAATTGTTTGACATGATGCCCACAGCTACATTCTATCATCGCACTTCTCGTCATAGGCGGGGAGTTCATCCTCACACATTGCGACCGGAAATGGTGCGCACTGTGCGGTATGAAAGGAACTTCATTCCTCGCACACTCAAGCTGTGGAATGAACTCCCCGCGATGGTTTTCCCAAGCGACTACAATATGGGGTTCTTCAAGAAGGGCATTAGAAGGTTTCTTCAGGGTCGACAGCACGAGTGTGACGTCCCTGGTGTTGCATACGTCCATAGGACACGGTAACCACTTTCCATCAGGTGGGCCGTGTGCTTGTCTGCCACCTAAGCGGTATAAAAAAAAAACAGTTGGCCAAAGCTTCCCAATATTAGGAGAGGCCAGTGTCCAGCAGTGGGCTGCTATGGGCAGTGGAATTGATTGATTGACAAGTGACTTATTTTAATATTCTTTAAACTGTAGCGTAAAATTACTGACCCCTACGTCAGTTAGTAGCTAATCAAGTTACATATTATTGTGCTCAATATCTTTAGGTGGGTGTATATTATGTCAACCTTTCACTCAAGTTGCACCTGCTGGTTAACGGACGAGGTAAGGCCTGCAGGCTATCTTTTTGAGGTCGATAGCAGTCGCTCCCATAAAAACCGTATAGGCAAACCAATCAAAAAGAGGAGAAGTGGATCTTGGGCACCAGGTGACATCCTCGGACCCTAGATGCTGACGATGATTAATATCATTATCATTTATAGCAAGGAGTAGTTTAAGGAGAACGGAAGGTTGCACGGCCCCTATCCAGATGGACTGAATACCTGAAAAAGGTTGCTGGGACAGACTGGGTGCCGAAGGCTCGACAGGAGGATCGGCAGAAGTGGCGCACGTTGGGAAAGGTCTGTGGCCTTACCATAAACCTTAAAACAGGTCAATAATTGAACTGCTGTCATTCTGCCAACTGCAAATGTCATTTTGTAATGTCATATAAATAAATAGGATAACATAGTGGAGTGCTGAGAATCGGATCTCATAATAGCATAAATCGAATCTCACGTGTCAAGTAAGAATAGTTTAATATATTCAGAATAATTCTCAAACTTAGTCACAATAATTGCCATTTAATTTAATCCGCTTTAATAAAGCTATTATAACAATTATGATATTTATATAAATTGAATGAATAATTACCACTTTATTACCGCTAATACTCGTTTCCATACAAGGATTGTGAAGGAACACTCCTTTCTTATAGTTAAATAGTTATTATGACTTGACTTCAACTGACGAGGTACGGTCGCCATCGGTATTATTAGTTTCATACGTGGGATTCTGGAATACAGAATTCCATTATCGAATCCTGACTTCAGTACTTCAAGGGTGGTCCCACATCTAGGGAATGTGGGACCACCCTTGAAGTACTCCCTCCCCAATAAAATTGTTGTAATCGTGTCATAAACACTCAAATAAAATTATTGATAAAAAATCTTTTAAAGAATGACTCTATAAGCTTTAAAGAATGTGTTGTGGGTACTAAAACTATAATTATATTTCGTCGCTTCATTCTCGATATAAAGATCATTTACAAGGTAGTCCCTTTAACCTACAAGGTAGCATCGCACGTTATTTTAAAGTTAACTCGATTTCACTTTTTATTTTCAAATCGATTACCGGTATCGATACCGGCACCGCCATCTTAGTTCCTCATTCCTTTTTCGTGCGAGGTAGCGAACGGACGTCTTACACTAAAATATTACATTACCATTAATTTTAGTTAGAAAAATGCCTAAACGCAAATCAGATGAAAAGTTAGCTTATTATCGTGAAAAAATTAGAAAGATTCAAGAAAAAGAAAATAAGAAAATACAGCGTCGATTACGAGTATTATTGTCGGATTCATCAGATTCCGAAGAAAATGCAAGTAATTACTAATTATTTGTATTTGTGGTGATAAAATAGAAGTGTAATTAGCTTTCAAACACCATTAGAAAATCGGTATATAATTTTTACCGGGGGGTTGGCCGCGAGTCAACACGATGGCAAAAAATTTTGCATACCTACCTACATAATTTTACAATACCTGGAGGTTAGTCGAGAACTAACACAAAGGTACTAATTGAGAATAATCACCGGTCGTTGGTCGAGAATCAACACGTACCGGCTTCTATTCTTTCCACACACGCCTGGAGGTTGATCGTGAATCAACACAAAGGCATAATTGTATAAATAATGCAAGAGTTGGTCGAGAATCAACACATGTACATTATTATAAAAACCTATACTTACCTGTCGATCGAGAATCGACATAAAAGTATTAGTTTCCTATATACATACAATTTTAGCCTGGAGGTTGATCGAGAATCAACACAAAGGCCTAATTCTATAAATAATGCAAGAGTTGGTCGAGAATCAACACGTGTGCATTATTATAAAAACCTATACTTACCTGTCGATCGGGAATCGACATAAAAGTATTAGTTTCCTATATACATACAATTTTAGAACACTCAACGTACGTTTTAAACAATTACCTACTAAAAACCAACATTGATTAGTCTAAGTACTTTATACATAGGGGATAGGGGGATTAGGTATGATCGTATGAGTGATATGAATAAATATTTCGATATTTGAAGCAATAGATTTTGCTTGCAGGTATCGGATTTTTACCATGCGATAATATATTCCCGGCACACATCGAAATGGCAACGAATGACGAGCAATCGCAGCATTCGCAGCCAGGTGATGCGGAAACGTCGCCGGAGACTCCAGCTACGGCACCTCCACTCACTGGCGCGCCTAGAGAAGATGACGTGACGGCCGCGCTAGACCTAGATCCCGAAATTTTACAAGCTTTAGGAGCTAATACCGGAGATGATCCTGTATATGGAGGTAAAATCCACGACAATTTACCTCAGCTGTGGTTGCCATTGCTAAAAAAGGGTATGTCTAAGGAAGACAAAGAAACAATCCTTAAACAGTATTTGATACCCCAAAACTGTACATTGCTACAGGCTCTAAAGCTGAATTTGGAAATTTCGGCGGCACTAACTGACAGCGCCCTTATCAAAGACAAAAAGTTGGTGGTATACCAGCAACAGTTAGGTCAGAGTATTACGGCCATTAGTAGAGCAATGAACCTATTGCTAAATAAAGAATGTGATGGTAAATTAGACGCCATAAAGCACCTCAGTAATGCATGTCGTATTTTGTGCGACCTCCATTACGCTAACTCTCAAGTTCGAGTAAAATTAATAACCCCTAGCTTGGATAAATCCTTTTTAAATTTGGTCCAAGATTGTCATCGAGATGACTCATTATTCGGGGATAAATTATCCGAAAAAATTAAATCGTCTAAAACGATCGTGAAGCAAGGACTTCGAATAAAAAAGGTGGTAGCTACCACTCTCGCTCCCAGTGCATTGACATCACGTCCAGCTCAGAATGTGATCGGGACCTCCCCGCTGCCCCTCCAACAAGAGTGGGCGGGGAAGGAACAAGAGAGCAGCTTCGGCGCGGGAACCAGCGGTCCATGCGCACCCACCGCCGCAAACTCGCCAAGCCACCAAGCACCAGCAAGCACGAGCTCAACCGCAGCACTAGCTCGGGTACGGCATGCAGGCCGTGTTCAGCTGTATTACAATTGTTGGGAACAAGTTACCGATAACACATTAGTTTTGAAGTGGATCCGTGAAGGTTTAGATATTCCGTTTAATGAGAAAGTCGTGCAACAGTATGTTCCTCACTCTTCATTTACAATTAATGAGAAGCGTGATATGCATCTTGCCATACAAAAACTGATAGACTTAGGCGCTGTATCGACATGCCTAGATTCACCGGAACAATATGTATCTAAAATTTTCCTAGCTCCTAAGCCCAATGGCGAGAAAAGATTTATATTGAACCTTAAAGGCCTTAACAAGTTCATAAATACTACCCATTTTAAGATGGAAGATCACAGAACTGCTTCAAAACTAATTCCTAAAGACGGAGTTCTAGCCACGATCGATTTAAAAGAAGCGTACCTGTCTATACCTATACATCCAGCTCACAGAAAGTACTTGAGGTTCTATTTTGAAGGCAAAACTTATGAATTTACAGCTATGCCCTATGGTTTATCCATAGCACCAAGGGTTTTCAGTAAAATAATGAGAGAAATCATTACATTCTTGCGATCACGTGACTGGCAGTCCGTCATATATTTAGATGATATCCTATGTATAGGCAACGACATTAACGAGTGTGAAAGTAATGTACAGGAAACCCTTAACTTACTTGAACGCCTCGGATTTACAATCAATTATAATAAAAGCAACTTGGAACCTCAAAAAATTTGAAAGTTTTTGGGTTTTCTGTTCAATACTGAGAGTCTAACCCTATCATTACCTCTCGAAAAGAAAGACAATATTGCACAATTAGTCGCGAAATTTTCTCATTTGCCTCGTTGTACCATTAGAGAATTTTCACAGTTAATTGGTGTTCTTGTAGCGGCCTGCCCAGCAGTGCGATATGGCTGGTTATACACCAAAATCCTGGAACGACAAAAGTATCTTTTTCTGCTGAAGAATGACGGTTATGAATCCAAAATTCATCTTCCCGAGGTCATATTAGACGATTTAGTTTGGTGGTCCCAAAATATTTACACAGCTTCTTGTCCTATGAGAACTTTAAGTTATAAAATAGTCATATACACTGACGCATCTTTAACTGGCTGGGGTGCGTTTTGCGAGGGAAAACGGACTAACGGCAACTGGAAAGAGCATGGACGTAATCTTCACATTAATTTCCTGGAATTACTAGCTGTTCTTTTTGGATTAAAGAGTTTTGCTCGAGATGACCATGATTGTGCAATATTGCTAAGGGTTGACAATACTACGGCCATCAGCTATGTAAACCGTCAGGGAGGCATACAATATCCACATTTGAATGGGGTAGCAAGAGAGATTTGGCAGTGGTGCGAGAAACGTAAAATTTGGTTATTCGCATCCTACATTAATTCCAAAAACAGTAAGGAAGCTGACGAGGAATCGAGGAGAATTAACCCCGATATCGAATGGGAACTCTCACCGTCAGCTTATCAGCAAATTATAGAAAAATTTAACCAGCCTGAAATTGATCTCTTTGCTTCTCGTACCAATGCAAAATCTCAACGCTACATTTCCTGGAAACCGGATCCTGAGGCCATGACAGTGGATGCGTTCACTGTTGATTGGAGTGAATACTATTTTTACGCATTCCCTCCTTTTTCCCTCTTACTAAAATGCCTCAGAAAAATAATTGATGATGAGGCAACCGGAATAGTAGTTTTCCCATGCTGGCCATCACAGCCGTGGTTTCCTATCATGAAAGAATTAATACAATCCGAAATTTTGTATTTTTCTCCGAATAAGAACCTCTTGTGTTCTCCTTTCAAAGAATACCACCCGCTCCACCGGCAACTTACCTTGGGTGCCGCGAGTTTCTGCGGACGGCGTTCATAAGGCACGGCTCACCGGCAGAAGCGTTGGACTTGATACTGGCGTCTCTCTCTAATAACAGTTCTACGTGGGACCCTCAAATTAGTTTTGAACCTCGTTTCGACTTGGGTTCCAAATCAAGATATTTCATTAGATAAACTTACTAAAAAAGTGGTGTTGTTAGAGAGCGGCATAGATGTAGGTATCTATGTTCAAAGCGAGCACTCATCATGCTTCCACGTCAGTGGATAGTGTTGCAGGGGATGGCATTGATACCATTCGAAAGGCAGCAGGATGGTCCGCATCATCTTGTGTCTTTGGCAAATTTTACAATAGGCCAGTGATCGACGAAGGCCAGTTCGTTAGATCTGTTTGCCTACAATCAAAACAATAAATAAATACTGATTCTTTTTGTTATGTTACATTGCAGCTGAATGTAAACTTACATCCTTTGTTCATTAATACAATTAATATTAAAACTCACCTTTAAAGTAAGTTTTTTATTTAACAGCAAACCATTCTTCACTCTGAACATCTACCTTGTAAATGATCTTTATATCGAGAATGAAGCGACGAAATATAATATAAGATCAAACGAACTTCCTAAGTGAAGTTCGATCGATATTATATGAGTCGCTTCATTCGAAGATATAAAGACCCGCCCGCCCATTATCCCATAAGAATGGTTTGTGGCATACTTTGCTAATCACTCTGAAAAAATGAGGAACTAAGATGGCGGTGCCGGTATCGATACCGGTAATCGATTTGAAAATAAAAAGTGAAATCGAGTTAACTTTAAAATAACGTGCGATGCTACCTTGTAGGTTAAAGGGACTACCTTGTAAATGATCTTTATATCTTCGAATGAAGCGACTCATATAATATCGATCGAACTTCACTTAGGAAGTTCGTTTGATCTTATATTACCAATCACCTTAGTTCTAAAATTATGTCCTACATCCTTCCTACTAATGTTATAAACGTGAAAGTTTGTGAAGATGTTTAATTAGGAATAGGGATATATTATAGTCTGGAATAACATATAAGCTACTTAGGAATGCACGGATTGCAGTAACAGGAATAAACTCCCCGCGGGCGACGCCGGGCATCAGCTAATACCTCTGATAAAATAATACAAAATAATGTATAGATAGTTTATAGTGGAGATTGATGGCGCTTGGTGGAACTTGCTACACATATTGAATAAAACACTTGTACCTACTTTTCCACAATTATGTGTACTTTCCATAATTGTGGAAAAGTATAATGTAAACAATCGCTTGTCAATTATGTAGTTAGCGTTCAGGAACTTCTGTGGGTGACTGTACCAAACAATGTATTTTATAGTGAACATTCTGATATTGTGTTCTGTGACTGTGACATGTGTACTAATGAAAAGAACTTGGAAAGACCAAGTTTCCGAATTTCAATGCATTCCACCAAACTAATTATACCCTTAGGTACTCACCATTATGTTTCAAGCCGTATGGTCTCCTTAAGAATAGGAGTTGAATAATACGAGTGCAAACATAATAATTCGAAAAATTGGTGAATACTCTTTTAACAAAAGCTATAATTTAGCTTTCTCTTATTAATAAGTTGTATTCTTCAGTCATTAAGCAAAAGTTATTGTATTGTTTTGGTCTTCAAATGGGTAATTTAATTATAAGTCATGTGTGTCTGTTTGTTAACATGATTAATATAAAATATTTAGATCAACCACTACCAAACTGCAAAACTTTCACAAGTTTGCCACCAGGTGGTGTCACCGGTGAATGTGAGAAAAAGCTCGCACTAGGAACTCAGAGTTGGAATTGGTCTCAGTTTCTATCATAGGTGCATCCTACTCTCAGGAGGCAATACGTTTCAGGGCATTTTCCTTGACTAGAAGTATACCTATGTCCAAAATATGTATATAATAAATAATAACTTTAACAAAAAGATCCGTACTCTTTTGTACCATTTAATGACCAGTTTTACTGATCCAGCAAGTCTGTTAACTAGATAACAACAAATTTACATATTCTACTATATAAAACATTAAAAATTATAGTTGAAACTGCTTATTATCATAATTCAATAATATCGCGAACGTGATCTTTGACGAACGCCTGTCTCAGCTCCAATTTAACCCTGCAGTGCTCGCGGAAATGTCAGTCGCGGCAAGCGGCAGCTGTGCTCGCTCCCGGCCTCACTTTCAACTCGGTACTTTCATGTAACCATAAATTACCACGACGACGTCCGGACAGCACCTTCTTATGCGGCTACTAATTGCAAACAAATATCGCCCTTCGCGCCTGCGAACTGTAAACCGGTAATTATGGAATCGTTAGCCCGCACCTAAGTGCAGCTTTGTATAGGGACGTTAGATCTATACGAAGCTTTTACGTTGGTACTTGGTATTAACTAAACATTAACCTTTAAAGTCGACCGGTTTGTTAATGGATCAAAGTTTGGCAAAAAATTAGAGTTTCTAAGACTTTGATTTATGATTTTCGTTGTAGGTACACTACCGTAAACATATTCTCTTGAAATAGGTATTTACCTAAGTTAGAGAGTTTTCAAGAATAGTAGCGATGTGTTACTTCAATTTATCTTGTCCTAATCGTAATTTCTGTGTGCGTATTTCTGTTAATAAGTGTGCAATACTGTGCATGTACTTAGTCACGCAGACGCCTGGCATTTCGAGTGGTGATGGGTGTATTATCAGCCGATATGCGTCAACTTTTATGACGCAAATAAATCTCGCCGGGGAGGCAGATAGCACGATAATGGTGGCGGCAAAATGGCGACACTTGTCTCTCTAGGTGGCCCGGCGCTGACGGGTTAAGTCTTTGTTGTTACTGTAAAATGTTGTTTATCATTCAATTCAATTAGAAGATAAGTGTAGTGATTGCATTTATAAAGTGATACGAAATCACTCCAATTCTGCATTGAGTATTTTAAAGATTGGAAAAATGAAGGAAATCGAATTATTTGAGATTAAATTAATGTAATGGTAATTTGCTGAGTAATATCCTCGTATTTTTATTTATCACGTGACGAATATAAGTAGGTATATCGAAGTGTCAGATGGCAGTCGCTTCACTGAAAATATCGTGGTCTAGCCAAATCCGTAGTTAAGACTGTAAAGCGGACCCCAGACTCCAAGGTGAAAGCTTCGGATACGACTGGGAATTAACGCTAGGAGGAAGAAGATCGAATATCGAGTAAAGAAACTATAACTATAACTTAAATGCTTCTTGTACCTACAGTTTAATTTTTGTTACACAGATTGTGTCACATTCACATGTCCTACTTAAAATTCTATGTATTTTCATGGTTTAGATAGACTTTTTTAATGTTGTTTAAAGTCATACTACATTTACAATAATATTGCAGGTCACTTTTATTGCACAATATAATTGTAGGTTTACGGAACCAAAGAAGTGATAATTAAATTCATATTTTAATGGAATATTCATGTGATATTCACTACTATTTTTTTAAATCTATAGACAACTGTAAGTAACAAGCATTAAAGCAAACATGACTCAACTATGCGCAATACCAATGCCAATTATTATAGTCCTGTATATTGAGTTATATCTGTGCAATTAATCATAGATTAAACAAGTTTAATTACGCATGATAATTAATAGATTGGGTTTGAATATCTGATGTAGTGCTGTGTCATAATGATAAGTTAGCAAGTTAATGTGTAATTAAGTGATTTAATATTGCGAAGTTGTGGTAAAACTTATGGGTAAATACGACTGTTGATAAAATGTAACATAAATGGAGAGTTTCATATAATAAGGAGTAATTTAAGAGTCACAATAAATTTCTTATTTAAATGAACAAGTTCATATAGAAAGAAAAAAAAGAGGAAAAAAATATGTTCGTTTTCTGATTCAAGAAGGAGAAATAACTTTATAGGCCTTAAAGCTATTTGAACAATCAAAAATCGTTTTAATATAGACATACAAAAAGCTATTAAAAGTTTATTACATATCAAAGTTTTATTACTCAGTCGGTTTTCTAAACACGCAACTTTGTGAGATGCAATATTAAAAATAATCAGACCGTTGAAAACGAATAAAAAGTCAGTTGACAGACGCTGACCAAACTGGATCGATGGACTTATAACTTTAACAGTTAAACAAAGAAAATTATACTTTATTACCTAAAACATAAGACACACCTTGTATGTAATTCTAAGGTTGTAGAACTCAGAGGATTTGTCAGTCAATAAATTATTGAAGCTAAGCTTTTTAATGCGTAGTGTTTTGACTGGACGCTATTGATGCACTTAGGTTGTATAAGAGGATTAGCAAATATTGAAGAAAAAAATTGACGAAGGATACTCGGCAGACGTGTGTCATCAAGTTGGTGACAGAAGTTGAAAGTAATGAAAGTCAATTTCAGAAATATTTTTAAAGGTCATTGCGGTCAAGCTGAAGTGACCATTGGCTGGCCCGCTGGCCACATCAGCCGAAGGACCGATTGACGCTGGAGCGAACGAGCCCTAGAGTGGAGACAGCGAGCCGGCAAACAGAAGGTGGGACGCCCCCCATCAAGATGAACGGATGAGGTGGCTGGGATGAAGTGGATACGCAGGGTGAAAGATCTTTTGCTATGGGTGCACATTGGGAGAGGCATACTTCCATTTTTCTTCAACTCGCAATCAAGTCGAAGCCTGCTTGCTTAAACTCGCTGTTATTGTCCAAAAAGGGTGCAAAAAAACCCTCCCAGTATTAATTTTATTGAACTTTAATGTTACAAACAAAATAATCACGCTTTCATTCAGGCCTCTTTATTATTCTAGTTCTCTTTAGGAGGGGAGGTTAGGCACTAGCCACTCCCGTCAAACATACCAAATTATGAAAATGAGTAGCAGGATAGCGAACCCCGGGCTCCAAGGTGAAATCTTTGTAAGCAACCGGGATTGGAGCACGGATGAAGAAGAAGAGACGTAGGTACCTATATACGAGTACATTGTTTACGGAACTAATTACAAGAAGAAACCTTGAACTTCTTGTCCTATCAGATCCTCACGTGACTCTCATTGTAAGAACCTTCTTTGTCACCACTGATAATGTTTAATAACTAGGTAGCAACCATCGGTTGAGCAAGAAAACGGTCTAATTACACGGTTACTTCCACGAAAGCCGCTCTCCCAGATAAAGACAATAGGTGTCGATATTCTTCATACTTCCCCATTGTTACTTTTGTCCCCCTTGATTGATACCTTGCGATTAATAACTAGTAATTATGTGTAATCTTAAAATCAATAGCTAGAAAGTATATAAACGTGCCGTGTTAGAGATATTCCTGGAAAATATTGACAGGTTATCGTCTTATGGCTCCTCTACACGTAGACAGATTCAGCCGCAGATGTCATCGGCGGATGCGTCCTCCGACCTGCAGACTAGAGTTACGAGCACATGACTTCGGAAGGGTCCTTTTTATCTGCGTACGCTTACCCGTCTATTGGTAGGTATTTAACGTTAAGTGCAGATGTAACTATCTACGTGAAGAAGACCCTTTGGAAGTGATGTGCTCGTAACTCTAGTGAGCTGATCGATATTCTGAATGCAAATATAAAATAAATCAGTGCAAAAGCCTGTGGAAACGCAAGGACAAACTATTTTTGTTCCACCAATAGGCCAATAATCTAAACTTAAAAAAAAATTGTATTAATTTTATTCCATTCCAAGACATTAACAATAGATTTTATTCCGTATATATTCTGAAAGCCTTTTCGGAAGCCTTCGTTTTTATTTTTATCTGATTTTCGATCGATATTTCAATAGTTTCCACGATGTTTCACCTGGAATGCCATACTCACCACTAGATTATGTTCTACTAGGTACCTAGGCATATAATTTGACATGCGGACCTTGATTTACGTGCCAACAAAGTACCTACATACACCCTTATCAAATAATAAATCATGTTAGACGTGAACATACAGTGGCGGTTACAAAGTATGCATTTAGTATTGAAATAAAGGCGAATGCGGGTGAGATCAATCATCGATAGGTAGGTACTTAGTGTACTCACAGCTTAAAAGTACTTAAGAATTCCGCACGCAAAAATAAAAAAAGGCAAGTAATATCGCTGTTATTCGCTACATTATAAGCTACTTTTCTAGTGACCTTATTAGTAGACATTATAATTCCTTATTTTTTAAACAATATTAGCAACCCAAATTCCTAATATTCCCTCTAACCCCTCCAGCTAAGCTAAATTGCTTTTGTTAAGAGTGGGTTCATGTCAGTAGTTTAATAACCAGAATTCGAACCTGAGACCTTTAGAATACCTTTTTTTATTGTAAAATATAGAGTTATAAAAATGCTGCCGTTACACCATGATCGTAGCAAATGTACTTTGATTTAGGAATTGGGTTAAGATTTACCGGATTTTAACAAGCATGTTACAAAATTCTTACTGATACTGTCCATGAAATATGAAAAAAGTGTTCGATTGAATGTAGTACTGTCCAATGTACATTTTACCACTACTGTGGTAATAGCCTCACTCACCCTCGCGTTTATAATTAAATACATTTACATCAACATTACGCTTTTGATATTTGAGAAATGTTTCGATGTTCTTCGAAAGTTTTCGACATCAATAACAAACACAATTAATAGATCTTATGAGAGATTTTTATAGTCGTTGATCAGATTATATCATAAAAATAAGTGTCCCAGTCAGTTATGGAATTTTATTATTGTATTGTAGACAACCCTATTCAAAGGCTCAACAAAATTGGAAGTGGACTGAGCGACTGTCGACTGCGATGTGGGCCTTTCGCGAAAGAATCCGCTCGCAATTACGCCAATCAATTATAATGGAAGAGGAAATTGCTCGTTTCCGCGGCCGCTTACACCGAACACAGAGTTGTGCTGGTTGGTTCAAGATAGGAGAGCAAGCGTTAAAGCATGTAGAGAGCATGTTGATGTTGTCAAATGAGATTTTGAAAATTCGTTGTTGTCATTCTGTTTTATTTATTCATTCATTCTTATTGTACCTTACATGGCATTTATACAAGTTAGTGAGATTTTATGTACAAAGGCGAGCTTAACTCAAGGATGAATTTTCTTCTATCAAACCCGGGAGTGCACATTTTTTTCTTCTGTACATTGATTTTATTCGTCTATAGATACAGGAATATTTACGAATAACCACAATAAATTAAATTCAGAATAAGTTGAGTTAAATCTTATTTGATTGATCGATTAATACTTAGGTATTTTTTGAAGCATTTAAAATTCTAACACACACTTACTTCGAAAATAGTTGCATCAAAAATACCAGAGACATTATCAATAGATAAACAATCACATTAAAGGTGGTATATTAAAATTACAATCCTTTAACCAAGCTAATTAACTACTACATCTAATTTTCAACAAACAAGATTCCGGGTTGTTCCGTATTGATCCCACGATCCGTATTGATCCCATCAGATGTTGGTGTAAATGAAACGCTCTCGCCTGTGCTTTCGGCCACTTCCCCACTAACGTGCCTAGCACGCGACTACGAACGTTTGAACGGATCACGAAGCATACGGCGGCGGTCAACATGATTGTGTCCCGCTCAACGTGAATCGCGAGATTCCGAGAACTTGTGGCTGTATCTATGATTGTCAAACTTTTCTACGGATTAATATATTAATATACATATACCCTAGAAGTGCTGACTTGGCATCGTAATAGACGATATGCGTGACAAAGCGTCGCTAGCTTCGTGGTTAAGGAGTCGAGTCGGCCCTATGATCGAGAGGTCCCAGGTTCGAATCCTGGCCATTACACTACCGACGTAAACCCACTCCTAACACATGCAATTTAGCTTAGCTTGCTTAACGGGTTGAAGAGAATATTAGCAATTTAGGTTACTAATATTATTTTTATTTAAAAAATCATAACACGTAGAAAACTAACTGCTAGAGCCATTCTCCAAGAACGTAAAGTCTTGTTACATGATCATGGAAGTACCTCCCTCTCACTTGATGCAATTTGTGTGACACGTTGTTGTAAAAGTTCACATCCAGTAATAATGTTCGCTACTTTAGTAGTTTAAGAATATATTGCATCATACTTTGATACCCGACTCGACCAAAATGTATTTATTCCTCTTATCATTATTTAGTTACAAAAACATCATTTCAACATGTTAAATATCGTTTTTATTCCCATGTATATTTTTAGTAAATATTTGCATGCATATTTCATTATACATTTGACTATTCAAAACTTTTCACCCCCAAATTGTGGGACCTAACTCGAGAAAGTTTGAGAAACAATACTTATTGATTCCGTCTTTAGACTTCACAGGAAAGAATTGTTCTTGTTTTTGCCACTAGATTTTTGACCAGTTCTGGATTCCTGACGTTTGATGGACCAACATTGTTGACGGCTTGACCAGCCCTTTTGTAAAAACTTAATTGTTTCGTGTTCAGCTTTTTAAATCCCTTTTGTATTAGTAACATGTGATCAAACTCATTCAATTATGTTTTTAGACGTTTATAGAATTTGGCTAAATATGCTATCAGTTTTTTTGACATTGGTTGCGCTTCATATAAGAATTTATATCTACCTGAGGTGAGGGGTCCGTATAATACGATTCCTGCCGTTTTCCTGATAGGTCGCATGGTGCAGGACAAACTAGATCGAAGTAAGCTTTGGTAACCGGCTTCCCTTTAAAAAATTTCACCCTTTTCTCGCCTCATCAATTTTTCTTTTCTTTTTAAAACATTAAAGGTTACGAATCTCCACATTAAGTAATATTAAACTTAAATATTATTTTTAGGTACCTACTTACTATTTTTGTGATTTTATGTTTTTTTTTTCTTCATTATTTTGTGAAAAATTTATAAGGCTAAGGTGATGAATAAATTAGATTTTGCTAAGCATTTTGGTCGATGATTGTACCTACCTAAACAGAGTATATATCGTACGCACCTGACAAGGTTCTAAGAAGTAGTTTATTTCATTAGGCAGTAATCAGCGTGGCGCGACGATGCGAACTGTCGGTCTATTGAGATTTACTTTGTTCTTACCTTATTACCAGTACTTTGCTTAAGTGAGGCCTTAGACCCCTTAGACTCCTTAGAGCATAAAGTGCGTATTTACTATTTTAAGAATCGAGGAGCTCATAAATCTGTGAGTTTTTCACCCGTAATTAAGCGGTTAAGTTTACGGTACGGTGAAAAGAAAAAAGATTTTTTTATTTAAAGGTGGTGAGATATTACGTACAGTCGCCTTTAAAATTAGCTTAATATATTTCAAGTATTTAAAATATTTAAAATTATGGAATTATATCAAATTATGATAATTTATTAATGTGAAGACCGATTGTATAATTATTAGTTAGCGTGTAGTAATATCTGAAGGTGAATGTACAAAACTTAAACTTAATTAAGTGCTTAAGTATAAAACAGACAGACAGACAGGCCTCGGAGAGCACGTTCAGCCGTCGGTCCCGGTTGCCATACGAACATCTATAGCAGTAGTTACGGGTAGTTGGAGGCCTAAAAAGTTCAACAACTGGTCTAACTAAGTACAATACTTCGATATCGCTAATGGGTTGCGAAGGTCAGATGGCAGTCGCTCACAGAAAATATCGAAATCCAGCCAAATCCGTAGTTAGACTGGTAACGCGAACCCCAGACTACGAAGTGAAAACTTCGGATGTGACCGAAATTAACGTTAGGGTACCTCGCAAGTATTCTGACTATTGTAAAATGAATTTTACAACAGTCAGCACTGGACATGAAGATATGTTTAGTTCTAGATTTTAAACTAGACATTTATATAAACTCAGATACTAATTAACTTTTCGTATGAAATAGAAAAATGACAAACATACACACGAAAAAGAAACAGGCAATAACAAAAAAGATATGAATGATGCATGACAGAATGGTTGTATGTATCATTCTTATACAATTCTTATTTATTGAATAAATGGATGAACTATTACTACTTTATTAACACTCAAGTTAATTTCTTCTTTATTTTATTTAACTTCAACTTGATTTTCTCTCACTTGATGGAAAGCTGTCGAAGAAATCCCGCTATTCCAAAGGTTAATAAAGATAATATGGCGGACTTTATTTTGACATCTGACAGATGTCTCATCGCAGTCAACGCACGGCCTGTTTAATGAACCCGAAGGTAATAATAATTCTTTATTATTTTACTTTAGTATTTACAATTTTGCATTATGGCTACAGTACAAATAGGAACATTATGTAGTTTACATAGGAAATGTAAAATTGTAACAGATGACTCTTTACTTGAATCTCTGTCATCCATCCTTCTAATTACACAACTTATATTAATATTTCCAAAATTAAATTGTAGAGTCACTTTCAGAAGTTTATATTGAAACAAATAAATAAATAATAAATTAATGATATCTAATTGTTTATGCTTTTCTATAACCATACTTACCTATATTCATTAATATTATATATTTTATTATTAATAAATTCGGAGAAAATGTCATCGGCGAAATTATTGAGAAGTTATTATATAACAAACGGATGCACAAGAAGTAATTTTCCGCATTTACAGGTAAAATTTTATATCATCGCATCTGTCTCTTATTTTATACTATCTTTACACAAAAACTTACAAAATTCCAGTACTAATGAAGATACAGCTGAATAATAAGCAAAGTAATCAACCAACAAAAAGATCCTACAATCAACATCCGAGCGGCTGTGGGTGACAAAAATGCGATTTAAGTTATGCGAAACTAAAAACTCAATTCCGAGTCGAAACTCGAGAGTAATGGCGGCCGTCGAACAAAAACCGTCCTTCGATCTCCCGGACTATAATTATTCTCATGTCAAGCCGAGATACGACTATATACCGATCTACAACACTCACATTACTTTTTTCAACTATCACATTCAATTCTATGCGCTGTACTCGTGTATTATGTCGCCAATGATGTTTCTATCTTGAATTTTCACTTTTTCTTGAGCAATTTAATGTTTTTGTTCATTATGTTTACATCTAGATGTCTTATTTATCTTGTAATTTATATTCGTTATTCTGTACTGATGATGAGCGTGTGAGGCGCTGAATATTAAATGGCAGGCGCCCTGTGGCTTTCGCTAGTGAGGTACAATGATGTAAATATTCAACATTAGCAATGCAATTAACTAAAGTATAGTTGGTGTAAATGACCAGGATAGAATGAAACCAAGGATGCTTAGGTGGAAACGTAGAGAGAAACACTTATATGAGGCGAAGATGAATGGGCAACCCGGTAAAGGTCGACCTAGATCTAGGACGTTTTTAAGGAAGGCCGGGCCAAGAGTACCTGCAATCGGTGTGTATGTATGAAAACAATTATTTAAGTAGAAGACGCGAAAGCCGTACGCCAGGATTGTAGCAAGTGAACAGATACTATAATTAATTAAAGTCTCAGCTGCTCTCTTCAGAAAAGCCATGTGTCGTTCCTATGTATAATATTCACATTCTCCATTGAAAACTATAACCAATCACGTCAGGCATTATGTAATTATGATCATTAATATGTAAATATCAGTCCTCTTTATCCTAGTGCTAATTCTAGTCGCATTCAAATTTCGCATTTAGAATCCTAGGCCCGCTCTCCTGTTCTTCCTTTTATTGGATTTTATGGAAGCGACTGTAGACTCCTTACCTCGAAAGGGAAGCCTGCACCAAGCTTTCCTTCCGATACTCGGGCTTCGTCCGTTCATCAGCCGATGTACCGAGCATCTGTTCCTCAGTTACTATTTTCCTTGCCAAGGGCCGCAAAGTCAAGTCATCATAATAAATATCGGTATTAACTTATTTAATTTCAATATAATCGACCTGAAACCCACTCCTAACTCAAGCATTCTCTTAGTTCTTGGTTTAAATCTGTGTGAGTCACACTTCAAGCAGTCTATAAAGTATGTTATCTCAATTAATTTAAATGAATGCCATTATTTTAGATAAGCGAAGCTCAACCTTTTCAACCTTGGAAAGGAGAACAAGTTTGTGCTGTAGGGACTTTTCGCAGTCATGGTTAATTCATTCTTCTCAAGGTTCATAGATTTGAATAGATAAATAAATCAATATTGTATGACATTATTACTACACAGCATAACGAGCGTCGGTAGCTTAGTTTTGGATTCAAATCCTGGTCATTACACTACTGACTTGAACCCATTCCTAACACATGAAAACTTAGCTAGAGAAGTTACCGAAGTTACTAGTAGTTTAAAAAAACTAGAGTTAAAGTAAGCATACCTTTACTAGCTTGTGATTTACTTAGGTATAGTCAAGAATGTGGATAAATAGTTTCTAAACACACATGAAGAAAGAAAGCAAGAAAAATCGAAAGACAATTTTATTGCTACAAAAATCCACAATATCATAACCTACATAGAAAATACCCAAAACAATGCAAATATAAGCACAACGAACTCGCTACAACTGACGCGGCAGTCGAACTCACAACCATCACGTCATCAACCATTTATCATCAAACGTTTCCGAGAAGAGGCTGAGAAACGACACAATACTCTCATGACAGTTATAATGCCTATTAACCTACTAACTCTAACACATTAGTACGATCAAGACAAGACCACCGCAGTGGCATGGAACTAATTCCGCTGATACCCGCTACTTGCCATACCCATAAAGAACATTCGATATGTTATTTTGTGTGCTATAATCAGAGCTGGCTCCCTGGAATCGTTCTCGGAATCACTACAACGTGACCAGTTTTTGTGCATCTGGTGACCGGCCTCATACTGTTCTTTGCATTTTAAGAAGAAGTAAAGATAACTACCGGTTGGTTGCATATGCCTTCATGATCCAAGAGGAAGTTAGGATAAAAGCTGTTTTTTTCTCTTTAAATACATACACTGAAAAAACAATGTAGGAAAATTTCGTTTGTGTGAACTTTGGGTTATGAATGGTTTGGTATAAATAAAACAGGTAGCAAAGGTGTATAAATTAGCTGCCCAAAAAGCTTTTCCACCGTATGCTATTAAACATTACGTCATCCATTGCTAAACACTTTTATAATTACGGTGAAATCCCTCTGCCAGAGGTTATTAAAAAGTTAATTTAGAACACGAATGTAGTATTGTTACCTGGGCAAGTGTTTGGAGATGTTTCCTAAGAAGCAGCGGGACGTTCTCTAGAAGGCTCCAATACTGCCAGATATGATTAAATATCATCGCTATCATTACCCACAAAATCTATTATTAGTATTTTATTATATCTGGAAAAAGCGGACCTCAGATGCTACTGGGATTAACGGTAGGATGAAGAAGAAGTAAGTACCTACTGTTTTATGTCCATTATAAAACGCTCTCGTCCTGCAGGGTGGCAAATTAATCCATCTGATGGCCCCAACTGTATATTCAATGCGAGAATTTATTTCATGGCGAAACTGTCGCGTCAATAAAAAACAAATTCCATTTAATTATGGATGATTTTAAAAATCTGTGAACAATGCCAACCATCTTTTGTGGTCGCGCAGCCACTTTTTTTATTTCCGATGAAACTAATTTGATAATTTCTTATTGAAATGCGGTCGAACCCTTCTCTGAACTGCTGATGTAACGTATAATATATGTATATTATATATACTTAATTGAGTTTCTAAGAACAATTGACGGACGAAACGGTAGCATTGCGTATAGCATTGCGTATAGCATCAGTGTTTTGTTGGCAAAAATTAATACCTATAATACGAATTAGCAGGAATTAGCGATTGTGTGCAGTCGACTGTATCCTGCACAATTTACGATAAATATATTATGACACAAAACGAAAACCAGTTTATAAATAGTATATTATATTTTATTTAACTAAACCAAGAACACTTAGCAAGTTAATGAAATCAAAATAAATCTACAGAAGCTTTTTAGTAACTACAAAGCATAAATCTTTTTTTAATCCGTTGAAGCTATCTTTATTTGCAAAAAATCTATCCATTATTCAAAATGTTTCTTAGGAATTATCAGCCATATTAATATATTCGCAATTAATATTAGTGTGCCGTCGGCCATTCGGCTCGCCACGCGGCGTCAGTTAGATATGTCAAGATTTATTGAGTACGTCACACGCTAAAAGGTTTGAGCCGAGTCGCCGTACGATAAGTATTACTTATAATTAGTGAGGGGACACGCGACCACAGACGTGGAGGCAAGAAACTGATTTGGAATAATTTTATGATTACAGTTTTATTTATTGAGAGACAAGAAATTGGATATGGCAAAGAAGGGAATGACTGAGTAAATGACATCTGACAGGAATGTGTAGAGGAGAATGACATATGCGCGGTAGGTAGATGATGGTGAGTCATTTTAGTACAAGTAATTGCAGCACAGATTAAACTTGAACTTATTTGACAAATAAAATAAGTAAATACAATTTAATGACTTTGAGTTTGGAAAAACCAGCTGGTTAACAATAACAATGGGTATGACAGTGGGTTACATTGGTTAACCGAGTAGACGGGATTTGCTTGAATAAAGTGAATTTGCCTGAATTGAAATAACTCTTTTCGATTCTTCTGTATTTGAACAGTTGTGGTTAGATTGAGAAACCGTGAACCTCTTTGGGGTTCCGTAGTCATTACTTAACCTGGATCTTGTGAAGTGCTGAAGGAACAACAGAAAAGGGGACCCCGGGCTCCTAGGTGAAGGCTTCGGATGCAATTAGAACACAACGACAAGATGATAGTGATGATTCTTTATATAATCCTTATTGTTCATCATATTGCCTGCCTCTGTTACAATTATTTGGGGTTGCTGCAATATTTTTTATTGCACAATTTCCAGCCAAGCATCTGTTCCTCAGTTATTATTTTCCTTGCCACGTCCTGTTTCACGTAATTCATCCATCTCTTCTACCGTTTATTTGTTTACATTTAATATTTTATCTTCTTGGCAGGTTTAGTTTGGGCGCAAAGATGTTAGGTTAGTCAGAAAAAAAAACGAATTGTGGATTTTTTAAAGTCATACTCAATAGTTATGAGTATGACTTTACCCCTAACTTCAGCTGTATATTATATTAGTTCTAAATTAATCTGCTCCGTCAGTTTGACGGCTTTGCTTTCTTGCTTTTGCTTTTGTAGTATTTTCATTGGAATTGCATCGTATGCAGTCTACAGGACTGATTAATTATGTAGAGTGTGTTCAACGATTGCAAGTCGTGTCATAACATAAATCATTAGCTCAATGTTATTAACAAATCGACTTAATGCGGTTGCATTATTACTATTTATATTTACACATGAGTCGAATATTTTTTCAACAAAACATAATTCTAGTCTATTGATTCAAAACCGACGTGACGTACCTATTGTCTCAATTCAATTGTCACGTGTTTGTATCGCGTGTTAACCCTACGGCTGCTACCCTGGTTGACATTCCAGCGGCATGCCTGGGGCCTTCGCGACCAAATTGCCGCCTTTATCTTAGGCGCCTTCGACAAATTACGTCGGCCCCAAAAAGTCAACGAGCTTATCGTAAAACGTTAGAGCGTGTGTTAGTTGCTTGTACGTCGATGCTTTTAATTTTGCCCGTAGAGTTTTTGTTATGTCCTCATTTTATGGTTATCTTGGTGGGTTAGGCTGCGTGCCTCTGTCACATATTTTCAAGTCTCCCTTTTAGGAGTTTTGGCTGATCGTGAGTGCTTATGTTGATTGTAGTAAGTCATGTTATGATTTGTTTTGTCTGTGTTGATTGTATACGAACCACCAAGTATTTCGGAAATGTGCTTCTTGAACATTCAAATGTGTAGGAATTGGTAGGTATGTCTTTATTATTATAATGACAGCGGTATTTTGCGTTGGTAATATTTACTTCACGCCAACTTGAAATAAATTAGTACCTGTGCTTGGAAGATACTTTATATGTTACTACTATTAGTGTCTGTAAAGGGTGCAATTTTATGTGTGCAAGTGTTAATCTGGCGTTTTTACTCAGTCCAGCATTTGACTTGTTTTAGGCTTCCACCAAGATCATCGGGGCCAACCTCAACTGCATGCCGGTACAAACGACTCCTGTGTCTAACTTCTCAACTCTGACAGGTAGGCCTGTCGGGGTTTGGAGGTTAGCAGCCGATGACCTTGTAAACAGCCGCTTTCAGAAAAGCCGTATAAGTCAAATCAAGAAAAGGAACAGGCGGTAACGGACCCTAGGCTCCGAAGTATAAGTCTTGAATGCAACCGGGAACCTGCCAAAAATGATGATAAGTCTTGCTAAAGAAAATTTAAGTCTCGCGTTATGAAATGAAACTCAGAACGTTATTCTAGAATATAATTAACATAACATAACATAACATAAACTCACGCCTGTATCCCCGAAGGGGTAGGCAGAGGTGCTAGCACCCACATTTCGCCGTTTATGTTTAGGTCCCAATGTAATAGGTGGCGAGCCTATTGCCATTAACCGGGCACTTATAAACCTGCGATAAATACACACATAACTTCGAAAAGCACCGAAAAGTCATTGGTGTGTGCCATGGTAAAACCTGGGATCGAACCCGAGACCTCGTCTCAGCAGTCCATTACCCATACCACTAGGCTACCGCGGCTAATTATAATAATTAAATAGCAATTTTATTGCCAATATTTCGGACTCTAACTGTTATATATTAAATTTTTTAATATCATTAATTAGTTCACTAATTAGTGCCAATCAAAATTGATATTATTAATTTAAATTTTCGGTCATCAAGTCCGTTATGAATATAAAAAAAAATATTAATTTTAATAGATTAGTAATATCGTGGGCCAGTTTACCTTTTAGCTGAAACTGCTGATCGTTGAACGTTGACGGTATTCTAGGCGGGATTCGTCTTCTTTATCATAAGGCATTTTGAGTAATTCTTAGTAATAAACATTATACATATATACACAAGCATCATTATTAGCTTATACCTGTGGGAATTCCTACTGAAATTATTTGTACTAAAATTGTGAGCTTCTTTATGCTACTGCCGTCTACCCCCAAGTCCGAGAGGAAAGAGTTCACCAGTTCCATCCGTTAATCAGCAGATGTGCTGGTTTGCAGGAGAGGTTGGCTAGGTTCTCAAAAACATTTCCTTGAAAACAAGTATTAGGTTCACAGTTTTTTCACGTGTAAGTATCCAAACCAACTAAAACGGTTCGGTGCGGTCCTACAGAAAGACTAGAACTGTCAGGAACAGAATACCGGCCCCAAATAGAACTTCCAGCAGGTCTTTGTTTATTTTATATAGGTGAAGTAAAAGTAAAGTAGGTCACGGGCTTAATGGGCATTTTGCCAGAATTTCCTTCTGATACGGAAGGAAAGAAACGACTTCAGTTCGCTACACCTCTGACAGTTTTGTATTCCTGTATAACTGGAACCATGTGCCCTCTCTAAGCTGATAAAGCGACCCTAGAATAGGATAGGAGCAGATATATATGGCCAGCAAAATAAGAGCCACAGATATTACCTATAATCAATCTTTCTATGGCTAATGCAGTTATTTGTGTGTAAGCTAGAAGGAAGCCTAAAATAATTGTTGTAATAGCAAATAGTCAGGAGGATATAAAAACGTACTTTATGTGTTATGGAAATTAAATGATAATTACCTGTAACAATTTGGATGAGCATTCTGCCGACGGTACGTATGTACCTAACTTGGAAAGTACTCTATATATAATTCAATATATTCATACTTTGCTGTACATTTTGTAATCACTATTATAATTATACCTACCGGCGATAACTATAATTACATTTGATAATAAATATTATTACTTTGACACTTCCCATGTTCATGGATAGTATGAAGGTTAATAAATCAACACAAAACAGCTTTTAATTAAGATATCTGACCATTATATGTTAATTATATTATACCAATATGTAATAAAAATTAATTAACAGATAATGGAACAGAATTATTGGAGTACTACAGCGCTAATAAGATTCGCACTCACCGTTAAATGTCTCAAGATGATTACCCGATGATCAATGTACTGTAACACTAAGTCTAATAAAGTTATACACTCAATTCCGGATATGACCGAGTAATTAAAGAACAAGCAATTAAATGAAAACATCAATTAATTAGAAGGGGAGAGGCGAGCGGGCGCGAGGCTGCGGCACTCACAACTGGTTTGGAGAAACGAACACAGCATGCCTCATCCATAATTCAAATAAAACATGGGGCCCAGACCCCGCCCCTGCGGTACGCGGGCCAATAGCCTACACATCGAGCACACGACGCAACTCCGCCTGCTATAAACTTATTTCCCCACCTTCTATTCTAAATTAGCCCTATTCGATTTCGCCAATAAATTAATACCTGCCGATAACATCATCCCGCCGCAGCCGACGATGGCGAAGAGATGTAATTGCTCGTGGGTGCCGATTGATTATTTGCAATATTCAATTAATAACAAACGTGATTTCAATGGTCACGACTGAGCCGGTCGGTCGACTATAACAAGAGTAATTTTTAATTTCTTAATTGACAAATTGAATTTCTGAGAAGATAGAAAGCAATTACAATGTTCGATTGATTTTTTTTAAATGGCTAATCAATTTCTAGTCATTACCGCTACTGAAAAAAATATGATGTTGTTTAGTAGTTAAATTAATTTACTTTTTGGTTTAATTGCTGTTATACAAATTAACTATAGGGTTTGTTTAGACTTATCAAACAGGAAATTCTTGGTTACTGCCTTATCAGTATCAATATTTTACAAAAGCGAGTTGACATGCAGATTAAAATTATATTTTGGCCTTGGCTCCGGGTTCATTGGCGGCCCAGTCACGAAGCTCGACCGCTTTATGTACATTAACTAATTTATTTTCGGAGATTTAGCTTGAAGACTTTGCCTCAGTCCTCGTTGATAAGAAGCTCAAAATGGTTAAAAGGATTTTGATGCCTTGAACACGTAATTATTCATACACAATTGTTTGCGTTACACAATATCCTCCCAAAATGTTTCGTAAAACGCAAAGCTTATCCAATCCTTCTTTGTTAACATGCAATTGTTAACCAAAGCTTTCATTACGAAAAGCATTTTCAATTACAAGTTGAATATTTTTACGGTAGCTTTAAGGACATAACGAATAATGAATCCTTTATCATCATGTTTATTGTCATTTCAAATGACAAAGAGTTGATGCAGACAATTACTTGCTTAAGTAAACCTTTTTCCATTGTCCGCAACACTAATTCATTTTCGGCATTTTTTTTTACTGTAGCATTGATTGTTGATACAATTTGTCAGTTTGTTGTCCTTTTGAGGTTCGACCGATAGACGCAAAAAAAGTGCGTCTTTTCGGAAGTTGCTAATGACAAGGCGCCAGTAGCTTTGTTGTTTTTTTTTTCTTTTAAGGTGCGAGTTAGAACTATGATTGCTTCTTATTTATTACTCTGTATACTTCGGTCTAGTCGTGAGTTTATAGTTTGAGGGTATCAGAATTAGAGTTTATCGACAGCAGGTATAAGTTTGTCTGTTTTGCGGTCAGTAAGTTGATGACACGTGGCGGCGAGTCAACACAGAGTCGGCATTTAATAACAGAGCAGAGACCACACCGAGTGTGGCCCGGAAGTTAATATTGTCATCATGAACTATTTTGGGAACATTTTTATTATCTTTTTCCGGAGATTCAGTTTCTATTACTGAGATTAAAGTTAACGGCAACGTATTGTAATTTAGCTATAGTGTGCCTCAAACTACAGTAAATCAAGGCGATTATGCGAACTTTAGACGAGTAAAGATGATGACTTAAAGTTTAGTTTAGAAAGTATGTAAGAGAATTAACATTTCAGTGCGAGGTTAAATATTGATGGCGGGAATCAAAACTTTTCAAGGAAAAAAATACAGTCGATATAGCGATGATTATTGTTTTCAAATTCATGCTGCAAAATATTTCATGAGTAAATGTTGGACCCTATTTGCGTTTAGAGGAAGCTGGTAAATCATTTCTTAAAATAAGTTGCAAACCACGGAACAGAAAAATCATGTTATGTTCCATCTTGCAAACGTAGTCTCTATTTGAACGTTCTCAGTGAAATTAAACAATCGAAAAATCGATGAAAATTGACAAATTAATATCGCAATACGTAAAGCGAGTAAATTTCCTTAATTATACCTACCTATACATGCAAAACAAAATGCTCGTAGCTAATGCTCATATTACCCATAATTATATTATGAAACAGGATGTAGCTACTCCTATCTGTGACATCTAAAATCAAGAGCTCGACATAGATAATAACAATAATTTAAAACCAGATTCAGTGTTCGTACCTACGTAATTTCAACTTTTTAATATAGTGTGATAGTGATACAAGTGTAAATAGATTATAAACGGGAAGTGATCACTGTCTGCTACAGCATTAGTCTGAAACGATTACACAGATAAGATCTCTTCCCTTGTAATTATTGTGTTACTGTCGTTAACTCGTGCTGCGTAAATTTGGACACGAACTGTTACCTCATTTACTTTCAACCCCTCAATAACATTTACAAACATGATAATTTCATTTTCAAAATTACATTAATAGATGTTATCTTGAACTACGACAGCAGCAGGGACTCAAAAACACATTCATAAAGGGTACAGAAATATACGGGGTACACTTTTAAAAGGTTACACATTGAATGTGTAACCCTTATAAAAGTGTTTTTGAAACTGTTAACCATTACCACGGACGATTGTGTAACCGTTACAGAACCCTAACCGATATCAAACTGTTAACCGGTTTATAAGGGTGCACCGAAATAGCTACGTTGCCACTCTTACTATTCTATCATTTAGCTAACAAATTTTTGAAATAATGGCATTTTGTTGTACACCTCGCTTGGCCTCACCGCGTATTATTCGATGAAGAGAGGTGTTTAGCTGAACTGAGAGTTTGATGACACGTTATTATAATATTACTAGCTGTTTAGGTGTTTAAACTTTCATGGTCGTTCACCCGATCCCGAATATTCCGATAGTTCTAATAGTTACTAGCTGTTGCCCGCGGTTCCACCCGCGTCGATGTCGGTTATCGCGACCAAACATAGCCTATGTCCTTTTAAAGTTCATCAAAATCTGTTCAGTGGTTTGGACGTGAAAGCGTAACAGACAGACATACAGACAGAGTTACTTTCGCATTTATAGTATTAGTATGGATATGGAAGTATGGATATGGATAAGTATCCAAGTATCCACCTCTTTTTAAAATAAATAAGTACTAAATGACTGAACTTTGATTTCTGTTTACAAAGGGACGTTATTGGGTAACTGCATGAGTTACGCTTACGACCAAGTACCTACCTACCCCAAATTACAAGTAATTACAAGTAATTTGGGGTAGGTAGGTAATACTTGATCGGAAACCTTCGCGTGGTACACAGCACCGTATATTGGGCAACATTTGATCCTTATGATTGACTATCGATTGGTGCTATAAAAATACAGGGTGCTGCCTGGGTGAGCCAAGCTAGTTTTAGAAAATCTTTGAATGCAGTTTTATTTCTTTTAAAAATAAAGGAATGTCTTCTTAAAGTGAAATGAGCCAACTTAAGGATTTATGGTAGTTTCCATCCAGGGCCCGACTTATTTTTAACTGACTTCAAAAAAGGAGGTTCTCAATTCGTACGCAATTTTTTTTTTTTGTATGTTTGTTACGCGATTGTGAAGCCAATTCTAGACGGATTTTGAAATTTTTTTTTCTGTTCGTAAGTAGATTATTCGGAAGTGGTCCCATTTAAATTTCGTAAAGATCTGATGATGGGTTTCCGAGATTAGACCAAGGAACTCTTCAAAAAGTACCAGGAGATCAGCCGCGATAGCTGCAATGGCATATTATTGCAATGTTTCTGCCATTACACATCATAACATCACGCCTGAGTCCTTTGAAGGGGTACGCAGAAGTGTTTAGAATATTCAACTATATTTCCGGTGTATATGCATTGATTTTAAAAAATCTTTTTGAATAATGATTTAATTTTTTTTTTGTAGCGTGGCCGGTTCGATTTGTATTGCAGCGTCAGCAGCGCATGTACAGTCAGGTCACTATACATGCGATGTACAGTCGTGAGACTGTACAAACTCACTAAAAAGAGAAAAATAAATTCATTTTTAACAAAAAAGTTTAACCGACTTCAAGAAACGAAAAAGAGGCACTGAAAAGCGAAAAATAACTTAATTTACAGACTTACTGATTTATTAGAAGTCGGTGACAGCCAACTTTGTTTGTTGTGTCTGAACTACTATGATGCAATCAATTGAAATATGTCCTCTCTTGGGCTAGGTACCGACTTCTAATAAATCAGTAAGTCTGTAAATTAAGTTATTTATCGCTTTTCAGTGCCTCTTTTTCGTTTCTTGAAGTCGGTTAAACTTTTTTGTTAAAAATGAATTTATTCCACCCTGATTATGTTCAAACTAATTGGTATGCATTTTTTTTTATCGTGTGAAAAGTCCCCATGGATACCCCCCGCCGGAGCCGGTGAAGGAGATCATGTTGGACTTGAACCGACTAAAACGCACGCTGTCTCTGGGCCGTCTCTATATGCCGTTGATATTTATAGGTATATAGGAATCCTCTAATATAGCTACGCGTGTGACGGCGTGTGACGGACTTAAAGCGGCCATAAAGTTCGGTGTGAGTATTTTTTCTGTGGTGTGAGCCTACATAGAAGAACGCGACGTGTTGTTGCCATTCCGTGCAGATACTTAAATCATTACGTTATAACGTTATAAATCTATAACGGTTACACTTATTAACCGTTATTAACAGATATAAACCCTTAACACTTTCAATCGGTTACACTTTCGTTTCGGTTACACTTATAAAAGGTTTTCTTCTAAAACAGTTTCAAAAAACAGTGTTAAAACACTTTATAGTGGTTACTGTTTCGGTCCCTGGACAGCAGTAATAACATTGGGCCGGTAAACTGTGGGACCGTTGACGCAGATAGCGTCGAAGCGAGGCATTGAGAAAAAGGAGAAGAAACGTATAGTTATTTACTAAAGCGTTACTAAATATAGTCCAATAAAGTTTGTATAGAGTGTAATACGAGTCCGGGGCGGGCGTGACGCTGCGTAGACGCACGCATTGCCTCCCCCGGTCCCTTGCCTGCCCCGCCGCCTTCCACACCTCGCTACCGTTCCGCTAAACAAACTTCACGCAGCGACGCCAAATCGATTCTCCGCGATCGCATCTCCGCCGCATCGGCCGCCTAATAATACAAAATCATTTTTTATCACCGCCGAGATATTGTTAACGGATCGACTATGAAATTATAGCAGCAATCGGCGTCTCATTGTTTCCGCTTCGCTCCTAGAGGATCCAATTGAATGCTGGAAATCTATTAACTCATAAATTCATTATTTCCAAATCGGTTCTGCATTGTTTCTGATGAACATCTTTGTCCTCCAAATTGGCGTATTCGAAGGTAAAAACAGATAATGTTCCGGTGATTTGCTGAAAATTAAATTTTGGATATAATAAAGGAGGGTTAACCGAGACTAATGCTATCATCATCATGTTAAGGTCCCATAAGGTCAGGTGATGTGATGTGGGTGTTCCGGTGTACCGGCAAAATATATCAAGTCACCTAATGATTATATTGAAAACGGCAGGCCATAATTATTACAAAGTTTGTTGAACTCAAGTTTAATCAAAGATTACTGAAAGAACGGAAAAGCGAGGGTATATAAAAAACAAAGATGGCGGTTAGCGAGCAATTTGAGTGGTCATCCATTCAGTAGAAATAAGTAGAGCGGCGCGAGCGCAGCCGCAGTGACACGAGCCACGTACCAAACAGAGATTTGCAACAGTTTTTATTATCCTATTAATCCTTTTTAGAACGTAATTTAGTTCGAAATACTTACATTTGTTATGCTTAGGTATAAGGAATCGAAAAAAATGTCGATTACTTTTCAAATTCAAATAAAGAATAAAATTGGAAAATATATGATTGTAAAGATTTATTTCGTGACCGTTAAGTATTAAATTAACTGGCTATATCTATTGACAATTGGTAACAAAAACAGTATGTACAAAAACATACATGCTATTATTTGAAAATGATTTGACTATTGTGAATAGTGTTGTATAATTTTCCGGCTAGTTAGAAGCAGTCTGCAAACCTCATTAAAAAACCATTGATATGTTCTGAAAGTGGGTACAAAATGTTGATACCCACTGCTTGCAATCACTCACAGCTAGCAATACAAATACATTTTACATTGAGAGCGGTGAAAGAAATCATTTGAGGTTGCGCGTACGCACTAGATGTTAGTTTTTGTTGCGCCGGATGCGGCACTCCGAGAAATACGCACTCCGTAATGTATATATAATATCAGCTTAATTGCTTTACTAAATAACTGTATAATAATATGCAATCTGTCATTATAATTGTATCAAGATTTATATTCGATTGCTACGTATACATTATACATATTAAACAATTTTAGTGTATTTAGACCCTAAACGAGATCAATAACCTCAGTGTGACGGGGAAGATTGCCTCTCGCATTTTTTTGAGAATGAAATAGCAGAAAAATCTATGTGAGCTTCTCATTTTGAAGACCTTTGTGCGTAGTTGTAGAGTGACTTTGATACCCAGTCAATGCAAATATTTATATAGCAACCAAGTTGCTTAACTGATAATAATGATAATGTAATAATGCGTAATCTTCGTAAGGGATATCCGGTGTAATAGGGTATCCGGTGTGATAGTAAGAAGATGCATTTAATTCGCACTATACTGATCCTACGGATTTAATAGAGTCAAGCAAGACCCTAACAATGCTACTTTTTGTAGAAATTTCAATATGTTTCTGACACTCAATCGCACACACATTCTCCAGGATCCACAGTACTGATCCACAAAAACATCGAGTAATGACAGTCAAGAAGTCTCAGGAAAAATTCAACTGTCTTGGCACATCTACCTGTCGAACTCCTTCATTTACCTACTTCTGATTCTACCGTCAAAAAGATTCCTTATTAGGTAAGCATCAAAATTGGTGTAAATGTAAAGGGTGGTATAAGAACGTGGGCATTCAGTGTACTAACTGAACTAGGTTCCTTAAATTGGAGTTCCCAGTCCACACATCATAAAAATAATAACGTATCACTCACGCGATGCCGACCATTAAAACATTTTTAAATGCCATCAATCTCATTTATCTTAACCTTTTTAGAATTCATACTACAAGTGTTACCAGACCTAACAAAGAATACTTCATTAGCGTTATTATTTACTGGCAACACGGAAATGTCTTGTCCGCACTATGTAGCATGACTATAAATATTAAATTATTATGGCTCTAAGTACATCGTATCCGTGCTCGCAGCCCATTAGCGTACACATAATATTGTTGGGGAACGCGACGAAGCGGTCAACTCAAAGTGATGACTTATTTCGTTAGTACACAACAAGGTATTTTGGGCTATTGTAATTATAGCCTTACAATAGAGGCGTGTTAGCCGAGGTACTACCCCAGCGTCTCACGCTGCCGCCGCGGTCCAAAATTAATTTCCAGTCACGCATCTTTCGAAATTTAAATTAAATAGGTACATTAATGAAGTAGGTATCACCAAATACTTCTACGGAGGGCCCGCCCGAAGTACAAACGAACCGAATGAAATGACTTGAATCTAATATTGTTTTGATGTTGGAACTTCCCTGTAAGTTTACAAGTTTTTGCGTCCATCGCGAAGAAAAATTTTCAATGTACAATGTAAAAAATATTAATATGTAGGTATCAAATTTTAAAAATTATTATTATACTTAACTGAATAGAAGAAATTATACAGTTACCTGCCTAGCATAATATTTGAAAAATAATAATAGCTATTTTATACCACCATTTTTTTATGATAAATTGTTTTAGTAAATATTTTCTTTTCCATATACTAAGTAAGGTTTAGCACAAATAATTCTAAAGTCAAACAATTTTCCACAAAATGCTAACTACCAAGTGTGAACAAGGCAGGGTTGTAAGAGTAAGGGAAACTCTAAACGTTACTGTGGCAACAAGATGGCGTTACTGTGGCATGGATGCCAAAAATTTTCAATTTTTGTTGTTTTTTTCGAGTAAGGAATAAAACATTTATATTTTCCCGTCAACCTCACTTTCGAAACATTTCACTTTTTACATAAAAGTAATATACAAGTACAAAATGACCATAATATTCGATTAAAACAATAAAACTCCTAATCGCGATATAAACGAATACGTTGTGCGTACGTATATTACTATCCTCAGGGAAAGCTACAGTGGGGACTCGGATTATCCGGAGATCTTCTGTTCATGGACTCCCAATATGCGTTATCACATTAACGAACATATTGTACACGTTCGTGTCACAAGTCATCTGTAGCTCCCAAGCTATGCACATGGACGGGCTGCTCTCCATATGCCAGGCTTGCAGATGAATTGGTAAAACGTGCGAAAGCATCAGTTAGCAGAAGACTGACGAGAAAATTTGACTTCCTTTTTGTCTTATCAACTGAATTCTTACAGTTGTCTTGTCTTTTTTTTAAATTTAATTCAATAGTTTTGATACAGACGTGCTTATGGGTAAATATATCAATCTGGCAAATATCAATATATTATGTAAATAAGTTCATAGATATATAATACACAACAACGGGCTGCGGCATATAAATAAAATAGGGGCATATCTATGAGAAACTGCTTTTTAATTTGAGAAGTGCGGTTGGCTTTGAAGAACCACCTTTGTTGCCATTCTCCAAACAAAAAAGATCGCTATTTCTTACCGAGGATTACTTTTAATACTCTGGTTGTTCTGTTACTGCATTTCTATTTACGTTCATGCAACAACTACTTAATCCCCCAAGACAAGTAGCAGTTCGTCGGCCGGCGTATTGTGAAATAAAAAAAAACTCATCGAATTGAGAACCTCCTCCTTTTTGAAGTCGGTTAATGACAAATGTATGGGCTTTGACGTTTATGACATATACGTTGACGACTGTCATATACCTACGTCAGATCTCATACGTTCTTTATTATATTCTACGCCGCCGGTCAACGAATTACCAATTGTTTAGGGGGCTGGACCCCGATTCTGCTAATTGTCGACCACTGTGATACCAAAGTCATATAAAAAATGCAATTTACTGTTTAGACTATAGGTACTGTTATGCTGTTAAAGTCTGAATTTAAATGGCATCTTGTAGAGTGAACGAAAAAAATTAATTAACTCTTTTTCATTTCATTTAGGACTTTCAAAGTGTCTTCAATGACATTTTTGCAGTGTTAGTGGTATGACAGTGGTTGACTATTAGCAGAATCGGGGTCCAAAGCGAGTAATTGAAAAGTGCGAGTCATAAAAAAATACTCTCGTGCAAAAAATGTCTACCTCTCCCAGCTTCTGACTTCTCTCTCTCCTCTTCTCTCGCCTCATAGTTCCCATAAAACATAATAAAAATAAAAATGAGTTTCTGAACGAACTATCGTCCATTTTTTTCCGCGTCTTATGAATCTAAAAGGTGGTGTTCGAAATTCAAATCACTATTACACTTTAGTATTATGTTATCCGTGTTAACTCACGAAGACTCACGCTCGTAGCAAAAAGCGATTTTACTGCGAGTTTTTGCAGTCAAAGCGCTCTTTTGCGATTAATTAATTATCGCTGTCAATTTTCAACAACACATTTACAAACAAAGGAAAGGTTATCGGAGTGTTAACAAAAACCTTAAGTGTTAATTAAGGCTATTATAGAATGGTAACTATTCAGTGTATAATTAGGTACTAGTCACTAACTGTGGTGCAATTATTATTGCAACTGTACTAAGTACTTTCTCTCTGACTTTAACGGATTGCTAAGTGATGGTTACCTGCTAACACTTAACCTGTCATCTTGTATTTTACTTGAAAGACAGGAACTATAAAATTTTACAACCAGAGTAAAAATGTATTACCGTATTTACTATGTCTGGTTGATTATAGAACAAAAAAATGTAGATGGGTTTACACAAACATTACTAGAAATGGTGAAATAAATTGCATAGAACATCTGTAGTTTTAATTAGGGTATCCAGAATACGACTATTATTTTGACTTCAATGACTAAATAACTGAATTTCCTATAATAAAATAACACAAAAGATATTTACTTGTACCTATAGAAGTGGTTGTGTGTAGGTAAATACAAAGACTTTGAACTTCACAATCAAAGGTCGTAATTTTGTTTCGTTTTCCTGGTTCTATCAAATAAAGTTAAAAAATATGAATTCATTGAAATAAAAACTATGTTTAACAAATTCTATCGGAATTTACTAAGTGCTATTTTACCTAGGTATTATTTACACTGCATACGACCTTTCATTTGCTCTTCAGCAGATATGGTCACGGGAAGTGTACCCGTACCACATTCGCCTGGCTGTTGAGCCAGGTGATTGTAAATATGAAAAGTTATATACCACTTCTGTTCATGATATACCTACATTAATGTTAAGGGGAATTAACGCAATCATGTTGTAGGTATATACATACTTTTGAATGTCCTGACGTTTCGACCAGGTTCAGTTTATAAAATTTGTTAACTGGTACAATATAGGCAACCTTACCATATAATCATGGAACGCGAGATTTTAAAAGTTAGTACTCCTGTCCATGATTGTACATCTATCAGTAATCACCTCCACGTCTCATTTAAACACCAATATCTTTATAATACTCATAATTCCAGCCTTCTACTTTTATAGCCCCAATAAAATCATATTATGAAACCCAATAGAACAAACTTTGAAACAATAATCAAGCATCGTGTACATTATTGAGCAATTTTGGGCGCCATTAATACAATAACAGGGGTAAGTAACAACTTATTCGGTAACGATGTGATTGGTGATCGTTATCATAACTTGGATTGGATTGGTTTGATCGAATATTATGTGATTATAGAACGTTTCAATACTAATATAAGTATTGGTTTTGCAATATTTCGGTAAGTCAAAGTTGATAGAACAATGGTCTGATAGTTTTAGAGCAGTAAATTATATACTTTCTAAAGGAATTGGAATGTTTTGAATTACTACGTAATATAGATATCAGTGAACTATGGCTGACTATAATGTACTACTAGCTGTTGCCCGCGGATCCGTCCACGTGGAAATTAGTTACAAACATAGCCTATGTCCTTTCTCAAGGTCTAATCTATCTGTTTATAAAATTTCATCAAAATAGTGTCTATGCTTTAAACGTGAAAGCGTAACAGACAGACTTACTTTCGCATTTTATAATATTGGTACAGTTTAACTGTGCTTAGCACCCTGCCCTGTTCCTATGAGACGCATCACAGTGTGACATGTGAGAGCTATGTACAAATATTTGTACCTATGTGTGTCTGTAACGTAATACAACCCTAACATTCGTAATAATTAATAAAAAAAATTCAAAATATAATATTTTTTGTCTGTAGTCTTAGCATCATCAACATCTTCACGTTAGTCCCATACGCATCCGAGGCTCTCTCATCGGCGTGTAGGGTCCATATGTAAAAGTCCAAAACGACTTAAGGACCTTTATTTTTTATCCTTTTTTATACTAGTGGTATAATAATTTACCAAATTTCGTAATTCGATCATACAGCAGCATAATCGCCTACTGTTACGGTAAGCACCAGCTAATGTACTTTTAATACTTGGATAACAGAACCCAGCAATTTGGCTCTAGAAAAAAAAAATGGATGCGTGTGGGTTAATGCACAACTAATTATTTGTCGCCATTTTGGTCGGAAAACCCATTTTAGTGTATTTTGATGACGTCATTCGTGGAAGGTTTTCGATTTGCTTGCGATTATAAATAGGTATGTACTAAATTAGATTAGATTCTCAAATCGATTATTTCGATCAATTTAAATACGTGGAAGAAAGGAAGTAGGACATGAGAACTGAGCAGTCCGACAGGGGAAGTACCTCCCTACAGAATACTGAATAAGAAGTATTTTGTTCTTACAGGGTGGAAAGCACGAGTGCAAGACTATCCTTTCAAACAGGTGGGCCGTGTGCTTGTCTGCCACCTAAGTGATATAAAAAAAATTCTAGAAGATCCTGCTCAGTAGATATAGAGACGCATGGCATCTTATAGCGGTTTACCAGTGAGTTAAGGTTTATATGGACAAGAAAATGCAGGAAGTTAAAATTTAATTTAATAGGTATGAACACATACATATTACGTTTAATGTAACAAAAACATTTAATTAAATAGGTAATACAAAACACTAATTGTCTAGGTTCATACTGCCAATGTCAAACATATTATAATGACATATTTTGTACACGCTCGCAGCAGATGCAGCTAATTGAACAAATTAAAAATAAATGCTGTTTGAAAAAAGAACCCTAATAACTTTCAAATTAAAAAAACAATGAGTACATTAATTTTTTGGGATTATATGACCTGATAACTAAGACCTTAAGGTCAAATCTTGTTTTTGTATTTACAGATCACTAAAGTAGTGGAGACTTAACTAGAGGCTTCTAAGGGGTTTTGGAACCAACAAGAAAAGTTTTGGAACCAAAAAGAAAAGTCGCAATTCTTGGAAATATGCCACTTTACTACTGTTACGAGTCTCGTCTAAGACGTTATGTCTAATAATGTACAATTTTTAACATATAAAATCTCGAATTTAAATCAATTTCAAAATACCGCGATGCGCCCTTTTTCGCGTTGGCACCAAAACTATCAAATACGTTCGAATTTCAACGTGGAACACATTTGTAATTATAACTGACTCGATTTTCGATTTCCCTATTATCGATCCCGGATTTGCCTAAGAGTGAAAACACCGTCGTTAATAGGTATACTGTGTAATCGACTGATCAATGAACATGATTAAACATTGCTGCCTATGAATATAATCACCGTTTTAATAGAAAACAGCCTTTTATGCTTAATAGCTGTATCAGGCCACTCGACACATTAGAGTAAGTGCACCGGCCAGTACTGATACGATAGTGACGAACCTCCTATTTATTGATGAAAAGTTGCAGTGGAATGAATTCGCCAAGACGTGTTTACAAGGATGTTTGCAATTACCTATGAGATGCAATCTACTTAAGGTATGATTCCGAAGTCGACCGCATTAGACAACGACAGACGCATGCAGCAGGTACAGCGTATCTATTACTTGTTAAACTCCGATACGGATAACGGGGACCATTGAGAAGCCGCAAGGATTTACCGGTAGGTATCTGCTGCGTGCGTCGGCAGTTATCGTATGCGGTCGGCTACGGAATCATACCTTTATTCCAATCGAATACCATATTTCAATAATATTGGTATACCTATCCTTATATTATTGGTACAATATCAGAACTGGTACCCCTTTGGAATACAAAGTAAATAGTCGTAATACGTAGAATGCCAATGGTATTCTAATGTGGTATTTATTCAACTGTAATGATGCCTTCATTAGTCTGGCCTTTATAGGGATGCAAATTCTTAATTTAAATTTATTCATAGCACATAATTTAAATTGAATAGGCAAATAATTATGTATGTATATGTAGGTATACTAGACCGGTTGTATAGAAGAAAAAGGTGTCCACTCAGGTATGGTCACTACAGTGCTCGTAAAAGTCGCAAGTAATGTTGTTGTACTACATTGAACAAGTTGTGTTTGTGGGACTACAACTCCCTAGAAGCGGTGAAACGATAGATCAGAATTTATTTTATTAGCAAGTACACTTGCCTACACATAGGTACCTTTTCCGAACCAGAAGGCAGCTTTGTATTTTTGAAGATAAGAAATAGTTACATTTTCAATTAATACCTGTCATGAATCAAGATTCTAATTTTTGTATAGTCAGATAACAAAAAAAATCTATTCTAAAGCAAAGTGTCCACTGGCAATTCCGCAATTTCTTGCAGATGACTGTTTCCACTGACTGCAAGTTGCTATAAGTAAATTTCAAACGGCTTGCATATATTATAGTCAGTGGAAAAAAAGTCCTCTGCAAGAAATTGTAGAAAATATTTACCAGTAGACACTTCGCTTAATGCTACCGCTATATGATACAGGAGACATGTAATTTTGAACTTTTGTCAACCATCTGGCCATAAATAAAATATTACTTTCTAATAGCTAAATAATCTAATAAAAAAAGAAAAAGAATACATTACGCACTAATAGGGATGTGGCCACACAATACTGTATTTCGACGAAACGCGTTTAGTGACGCGCCACAAATTGATTCTTATTATAGCCCTGTGTACGAATTAGAAAGGGTTGAAAATGTTTGGGGTATAATCATGGTTATTATGTTTTTGTAGGGTAAGAGGTACGACAAATGGCACGTTTTCATTGTAACATGTTGTTTAATTGATCGACTTATGTGAACACCACGAACACTATACAGAAATTAGTTAGTAGCGCTTAGATGTCAAATAAATCTATAATTAATATTTCAAAATTAGTTGACAGAATGTGTTTTGATTTCGGTCGATACCTACCGGGTAAAACGGGGTGAATAGAGATCAATGGGCGAATAGAAATAAAATGGTCAGCTAAATTCTGCAGTTATTTTCTTTCAAGTGAAACTATGGACTAGTTCAATTATAATAATAAACAGAATTATCAAATATCTGGTTACCTATATGCTTAAAATTTTGTAAATAATTTCTCTAAAAGAATTTGACGACCATTTTATTTCTATTAACCCATCAATTGATATCTATTCACCGCATATTACGGTACACAATAGTAAAAAAAAATATTTACACGAAGGTAAAATTTTATCCCAATCAGCAACACAGCAATTTTGTTATTGATGCCGATCCGCGATGGTTTTCCCAAGCGACTGCAATATGGGGTTCGTCAAGAAGGGCATTAGAAGGTTTCTTCAGGGTCGGCAGCACGAGTGTGACGCCCCTGGTGTTGCATACGTCCATAGGCCACCACGGTAACCACTTTCCATCAGGTGGGCCGTGTGCTTGTCTGCCACCTAAGTGGCATAAAAAAAATCAATAAAAAAAATTGTACAGTCAGATCTTTGTTTTCCTTCAAAGCAAGTATTGTGTGAACTGGTAAGTGGTTACTTAATTTCATCTTCGCATTTTAAAAAGTCGGATCCAAACAGCTAGGCTTGCATCTCGCATCACATTAGCATAGACAGTATTTTACCCATAAAGCTTTTTCTTTTAGGTGTTCATTTATTTACTTACCTACTTCTAACTTACCTACCTACGTCTTTATTTTAATATTTATAAAAATGCGTTATTGTATTATAAATGTTATTCAAATAAATTCCGACATTTAAAATAATAAAGTACCTACCTAACACGTTCTAATAATGGCCACTTTCAAAATACAGTAAATAGATTGATTTGAATTTAGAATGAAATAAATTCAGTTTTTTAGAACCAGACTTATCGAATATTTAAAATAAAAAAGTTAAGTGTACCGTTTCAGTGCACAGTAAGCTTATTATACCTACGCTATTGTATTTTGATAGCAGTCGTTGTATAAATAGACTTATTTATTTTAATACAAAAGTAAAATACCATTACCGAAAATCACGTACCAACCTATAATTGTTTTTGTCTTGAACTATTACAATTGAATTTTAGAATGGAACAAATAGACTTGTACCTACCAAGATCAGAGAATACATAATATTTTTCTGTGTTCTGAGATGAATTACTGCATTGCACTAGATAGGGTAGCACCGGACATGCGTGTTCCCTCATTAGTCGGTCAGCGATCGGTACAAAAACAAACAGGTAATGGTATATGTAATATGTATGCTAACAGATACATTTTCGTGTAAAATAACGCCATAGACTCCATATTACTTATGCTGTACAAAAGTGATAACGTTTTATGGAGTGGAGAGTCAAGCTTCTGACTCTACACACCCTACCCTAACATAACACACTAACTTTCATTATAGCGTTGCTTTCATTATACGAATATCTTAGTCAAAGTGTGTGACTTGGCAGTTGCGACTGGCATCTAACCCCTCCAAGTTAAGCAGCAGTCGCTCTCGTAAAAGCCATATCAGGGAAAATAATACGAGAATAAACTCAGGTTTATAAAGTAAAAACTTGTATAGATGCAACCGGGACTAATGTTATGTTGACGAAATGAACACTTCTTTGAAGTTAATACAAAAACCGCTTACAATTAAATGACATACGATGAAAACAAATTACAGTAAATAAACATAACAAATGTACTGAGCTATTAACATCGCAATTGTGTATAATTATACCCATACAATCATTAAGTGTACTCTTGACACTAATTTCAGAAACCAACGGATGACTATCCTAGAGTAGAGACACAGCAATCAAAAGATATGCATCAGAAACAGCGTGACAATAACCGAAGAGTTCGCTCATATACTCTGTGCCAAATCGTATTTTAATTAGCCAGATAAGGTACGCCATTAGCTAGCAAATTACCCGCGGAGCTGTTTGTTTTATTTTATTTCTGCTTATCTGCTAATGTTGCATCTTGTCCGTCAAATTACCGGTGAGCATGTGGTGCGAGTGATAGCGATTTCATTAAATCATATCAATCAATAAAGATACCAGAAGGCCAACTCTCCTAAAGGAAAGTTGTTCAAAATTCAGTCTTGATATAATCTCAAACTCCCTAATGTCAAAAACGATCACGATTTCAACGAAAATACGGCCAAGTCTCGGAATATTTGTTTTTTGTTTTTCAAATGAAGCCTTGATCTAATGTTAAAAACGATCACGAAGTATATAAATGTTCTTTCTTATAAATTACTAGCTGACCCGGCGAACTTCGTACCGCCATATTTTCTGATCCCGTTCCCGCTGCATATTTCTAAATTTATAAGTGTCTCTCTACAATTTAATGCATGTATTATACATATATTATAAACCTTCCTCTTGAATCACTCTATCTATTAAAAAAAACCGCTTCAAAATCTGTTGCGTAGTTTTGAAGATTTAAGCATACATAGGGACGGACAGACAGCGACAGTGACTTTGTTTTATAATATGTAGTGATGATAGTGATAGTGATAGTGATGTTACAAAAATTGTTTCTGTCATTTCATTTGATTTTGACAGATTGGATCAGAATTAATAAAGATACCAGTCAGTTTTATTTACAGTAGTTGGGTGTACAAGACCCAACCAACATCTTTGAGATCCAAGTCAACTTAGCCTGCAAGCTGGTACACCTGATGATTGACGGACGACGGCATCAGATGTCTGTAGGTCTCATATTAAGATAACCCATATACCTACGTAGAGTTGGAATGCGGATCTTGGGTCCCGTACTACAAGCCTTGTATATAACCGAGATTGATGCTAGAATGATTATCATAATGTCTTAAGTACTTTTTAGTTCAGTAATCAGTACAAATCTGTTCCGAATACAATCAATAAAAATATTTATACAGCTTGAGCGTGACTTGAGCATACTATTTCTGAATTATTGATCACTTTACTTCATAAAACGTAGGAGTTACATGAAAGTATAAACTTTTCCCAGAAAAAATGCATTCTCTCGTCCATGATTCCAATACGACTTTTAATACACGCTTTAATTTACCCATTAGTTATTCAGATTAATACGATAATTAAAATTATAAACCCAATCATGACCAAAGACTTACTTTTAAAGGCTAAATAATAACTGAAAACAAAATTGACTACAACTGTTATGTAAATTAAATTAAACAGAGAGCTACTTGAAATAACACAAAAACTTAACGATTATGAACATTGAACATCGTTAGCTTTTTGTGCGCATAGTTCATTAATTTAATAATTTCATTTCATTAATATTCCTTGCAAGAACTCGACTCTGTACCTACAGCTTAACTTTTCAGGGTTTGACAGGCTGTATATAAAAACTACTTTTTAATATGCAGCCTGTCAATTAACTATACTTTTCTAGAGAGTAAATATTGTATGAATTTATGCATTAATTCGCCGCTCGAACGCTACGCTGGTGTTGAGACCGCGGCTTGGAACGTCAGTTGTAATTCATCAGACGGGTTGACTGTTCAAAAATATTTTTCTATGTCTGTGAGTTCATATTTCCTTTATCGTTTAATTTCCTGTTTGAAATAAAATTTATATTAAATATAATACCTGTATACCTACTACATGTATTTGAAGTTATATATTTTTTTATACAACTTAGGTGGCAGACAAGCAGCACACGGCCCATATGGAAAGCAGTTCACGGTAACTTATGAATGTATGCATCACCAGGAGCGCCACATTCGCGCTGCCGACCCCATAAGGACCTTCTAATCTTGAAGAACCCCATAATGTAGTCGCTTGGACTATGACTATTACACAGAGCCTACACTAAGCATATACTAGAGCTTGAGAATACTTAGGCTTTGTTTGATCGCGATGAACAACATCCACGCGGGATGAAAGGAAGGAGCCGCAGGCAGCAGCTAGTGATTTAATTATTTTCTGCGATCGCTACATTGACACAATAGTATAAAAAACAGAGACACGGTTGTATGAAGAAAATCAACACTTTATTACAGATTTTTTTTAAAACACAAGAGCCTTACGTTATCGACACCCTGGCACAGGAGTCTGCCCATCAACCATAGTAATGGCCAGACGACATTACTTTTACGAGCTTCATAAGTGACCCTATTTTTTTAGTTTTTTTTAGTACAAGACCCGCGCGTGCGCTACAAAATGGATCCTGTGATAACTCTCACTTTTAAATCCTTTTACGGCCATCTCACTGTATACAACTCTGCAATCCGCCACACCAGTTTAAACTCTAAAACCTCAAGCATAAAGTTCATTTTTATACGGTATAGTTTTAGTACTTTAAATTCCAGAAACATAAGTCATTTGTTTAGTTATCAGCACTTTATTTAGAGCCAAGAGTTTCTGAATATCAATAGGCATGTTTGTGGTTGGGTGCGCGCGTCTGGCATTTTTGGAATACCTGCGTGTCAGTTGTAAATTATTTGGTGACAGTGAGGACCCGTTGTTGAATAAATGTTTATTATTCAACAGGAAGAGACAGACAAATTGAAGGTGAGGTGGCAACTAAACAGTACGTTTTGTTTGTTGGTGGTCAGCACAGAAGTTCCATCACACAGGCCGTAGTGACGGACCACCGTGCAGTTTTCGTCGGATTGAGTCTGACATACCCACCTTTCTACTTACAATCGTCTTTGACATGGCGGTAGTAGCGGGCGCGGGTTCGATTCCCGCTCAATACAAATATTTGTATGTATTGCCTGCCTAGGAAAGCACGTTAAACCGTCGATCCTGGTAGTTATACGAACATCTGTATCAGTCATTATATGTAAAGGGGAAATGGCCCATATAGAAAGGCTGATGATAACCCATCTAATCAACGGCGCGGCGTCCCGTACTGGAAGGAGTAGTAGTACTTTGGGTAGGTAATCTTTGGTAGAACCACGGAGGACAGAATATGATTAGATAGAACCCACTTTACCGTTAGCTCCGCGAAGGGGTTGCTCGATGGGACTTAGGCAAGCCAAAAAGAGGTGGCACACGAGAATCATGCTCATGGTAAACAGTCGTCATATCCTATTATATGTAGGTAGGTACAATACACACATTTATCTGTACAAAAATATAAAACAAAAGGTAATTATAATGTTGGTCAACTAATTAATATTATGACGTGTGTTCTGCAAACTTGGCTTTATAGTATTTTAAACGCATCATGTGGTGAGAAGCAATTACTATAATTGGGTGAATTTCAACAAATGCCATTTTTTTTATCATATCGGTGAACTTTTTCATTTATATGTTTTTTGTATATTTTTAAGGTTTTATGTAATCTTTATGATATCATGTATCCCCAAATTTAATATCATCAACGTATCATTTAAGATTATGGAGAAAATTCAGTTTGAATTTTGGTTTCCACCGACATGACAAACCAGCACCGATTTATTTTTCTGTACACCGATATGATAAGTTTATCCACCGAAATGATATACATATCCACCAATATGATAAAATATCCACCGAAATGATATAATCTATCCACCTTTGAACATAAAAAAGGAAATGTTAGTAGGCGCCTTATTTTTACAAGGGTGACTTAAAACTGAATACCTGACCTGAAGAAGATCATATCCAACGAGAACTGAGTTCTTGGAGATCCAATTAAAATATTTTTTTTTGGAATTATATAGGTACTTATTTTATTATATTTACTTTTCTTTTTTTATAATACATAATTAATTAAAAAAAAGAACGTTTATAAGCTGGTAACACAAATCAATCAATTAGCCTATTGCAGTCCACTGCTGGTCATAGGCCTCTTCCAATATGCGCCACGTTTGCTGATCCTCCGCCTTCCGCATCCAGTCCGTCCCAGCCACCTTTCGTAGGTCGTCAGTCCACCTGGCTAGGGGGTGTCCCACCTTCCGTTTTCCTCCTCGCAGTCTCCACTCTAGGAGCTCCATTCAAGCTGTGCATCATTTCGCCCAGTTGTTCCAGCGACTCCGCAACTATGACGATGTCGTCGGCGAACCGAGGGTGCGAGATGTACTCAACGTTGATGTTGATACCCCGCCCAGTCCAGCCCAGAGTCTTGAAGACGTCCTCCAATGCGTTGTATACTATAGTTTTTTCAAAACCAGACTTGCTCAGGTGGCTGGATCTCGTCGAGCTTACCTGCGAGGCGATTTGTGACGACTCTCGAGAACAACTTGTAGACATGATTCAGGAGTGAGATGGCCTGCGTTCTTCAGCAAGGTCTTGTCACATTTTTTGAAGAACAGTACCACCGCACTCTCGCTCCATGCCCTAGGTGTTAGCCCTTGCGGGATGACGGAATTAAAGAGGCTTGCTAGCTCTTTCAGGATTGGAGCCCAACCTGCTTTCAGCAGTTCAGTAGTAATTCCGTCATCACCAGGGTACCTGTTGTTCTATAGTTGCCTGAGAGCCACATCCTACCCGCACTGCTCGAAATCTGGCATATCCTCGGTGTAGTGGCGCGTAAGTGGGGCTCTGTGGTTTTCATCGCTGTGTCCCGTCGGTTTACTCGTCGAATTAGAATTTTACTCATAGAATTTCTCCATCTCTTTGAGTATCTCGAACTTTGAGGTATTCGTTTTGCCATTCCCAGTTTCAAGTTTCGTCAGATGGGGCCTCCTCAACTGCTGAGCGAACACTTCCGACCCCCTATTACGCTCTATTGCCTCCTGAATGGTGCGAGTGTTGGAGCGGCGGAGGTCGCGTCATATCAGCTTTTTGATTCGCTAGTTTAAGGCTCTCCCATCTGACGAAGACGACTGTGTGGATGGTTGTTTACGCCTCTTTCTCATAAGTTCGAGAGTCTCAGGAGAGAGCTTGAACTCTTCCTGTTTGCTTTTCACGGGAAACATCTTTCGAGACACTAACTGCAATGGTTTGACCACTATGTCGGCCTTCTCGTCAATGCCTCCCTAGAGGTTTCCAGTATTGCGAAACGATTTTGAAGTTCCAGTTGGAACTTTTCGGACCCTAGAGCCACTTGGAGCGGCGTGGGTGCTCCCACGACCTTATCATTCGGAATCTTTCAGCCTTGATGTTGATATTTAAAGAGCCTCTTATAAGTCGGTGATCGCTTCCAGTATTAAACTTGTTGATCACACGTGTTGATCTCTAAATATGTGCTTAGGTACCGTTATGAAAAAAGTCTATATCGTTCCTTAACATAGTCCATAGCCTGTGGGGATTTTTCTTAAAGAAACTATTCAATAAGAAGAGCCCCTGGGACTCGAGGAAGCTGACTAGCATTTGCCCCCTGCGATTTCTGCATCCCACTCCATAAGATCCGATTTTCGTCTCGTCACGTTCTTGTACTTCCACTTTGGCATTGAAGTCGCCCATATGTATGTATGTGTTTATATGTTCCATTTTTTTCTTTGTATACTTAACGAAATCTCACGGGATCAACCGATATGATAAAACGACTCACCGAGATGATAAAATATCTACCGATATGATAAAGCAATCCACCGATGTGACAAAACTGTGCATTGATCATGAATCAAAACACCGATATTAGATGTAAGACACCGATTCGTCTTTTCTTATCATTTTCGGTGTAAATTATCATATCCGTGGTAATAAAGACCACCGATTACACCGATATGCGAACACCGACGTGAGAAATTACACACTTTTTAGAAAATTAGAAAAAATGCATAATACCTAGGTTAAATTCAATAACAATCAATGAAGCTAATTCACTTACTACCTCTATTAGAACCAAACAACAATAATAAAACTGCTTATTACACTAGAAAGATGGAACCACCGATAGTATAAAATAATTGTCCGGGAGCAACTAAAATGGCATACTTACGTTATTGGCGGGAATATGCAGTGATTTGACATACGTCCGTCCTGACTGCGTACTAGCAGGCACTAACGAGAGAAATAAAATTGGGGTGGGGACACTGTCGGACTCGTCGATATAAAGTTATGTGTAAATTACTTTTGGTCACCGATTTGAGAACATTTTGCAGGACAAGTACGTTTGTGCCTCTCAGTAATAATAATCGTTAATTATGTAATAAAATATGCGTTAGATTAATAATAAAACTAATATTCTATGAAATAGAATAATTTATATACTTAACTTACTTATTTTTATTAGTGTATAAGCTTTTTTGTTTGTAAAAAAAGTAGAGGGACAGCACCGATTTGAAAAAAATAGAGGTTTATGTATTTATTTCTACCTTTATATATAGTCCTAGCCAAAATATATTTTTGCCACAACCCATTAACAACCTATTGAATACTAAAAAAAATAATTCAGAACAATATTCCTTTTTTCAAATACTAATTTCACCGAAGACAAAAAAAAAAGCCATTTGGGAAATTCACCCAATTACTAAACAAAAAATATAACGACTTTTATAAAACTAGCTGAGACTTCGTTCGCGTGGACTTACACCTTACACCCGTATTCACAAACAATACTGTGAGGTCTCACAGTGTGCTCGAGCGCATAGGGCTGGTAAAATTAATTCACAAACATCACGGAGCAGTATCTAACGCAGTGCGTTCCTTCAACGAAGTATTACTTAAGTGTTGTCTATGAATAAAAAGGCTTGCCAAAACGAACGCACTGAGAATTAGTCGTTCATTGCAGAGTTTTGGTAGTACGCATAGCGAAGTATTGTTTGGGAATACGGGTGTTAGAGATCTAGGTATTCATTTCTTTAAGCGGATTTCTTATTTATTTTCACTGAAATAAAAGTAATTTTACAGCAGTAAAGTTATAAAGCTCACGCTTGTTTCCCTATGAGGTAGGCAGAGCCAACAGCCTGTCATTTGACTCTATCCTTACACACTTCACGAGCTTCCTCTACTATCATCAATCCTTTCACGCAAGCCCACTGGTTTCTAGTACTTCTGACCTGCCCTTTACAGTAAAGATAATAAATAATTCATTATTTGATATTTATTATATATGAAGAGGAATGACCGTACATACATTTAATCCAGCTAGACACATTTTCCCTATAATTATGTTATTAAACTACAGCAATCTTCATCATTTTGCATGCCCAACAATTTTATCAAGAACCATAACTCTATTGAGCTTTCAATTCAACAGATTACAGTTCAGTGGTCAAGTTATATTGGACATAGAAATGCAATAATTGTGCAGTATTTTCGTATTATTAAAGTTCACCTGATATAGCAAAAACGTTTAAAATGTGTCTATTATAATTATTGTCTATGGTAGCTGTCGATCCTGGTTGCCATACGAACATCTATAGGTCTTTACGGGTGGATGGAGTCCTGAAAAGTCCAACTAGTATAGCTAACTACAGACTTTGGTATCATCAATTGTTTGTGGTGGTCAGATGACACTTGTTGCACGAAAAATATCAAAGTTTAGACTAGAAAGCCGACTTCAACTGAATTAGGAAAGGGCTCAGAGAATGATAAATTTAGTATAGTGCGTTCACTTCAAATAGAGTAGTTACCTACTTGGCATATGAAACAAGGCTAACCGCACACACTCAATAATATTGACAATAAAATACATACTGTCAAAAATATTGTAAGTGTAGGTATATCCTCTTTAAACAGGGGCCGTATACATTCAATATTATTGTCAATGTCTGTATTTGTTTGTTAATATTACTAGGTAACTTAATTATCTAACTTATTAAACACAACCTGTGCGATGCGCACAGGCAGTGTTTAATATTCCATGTTCATATATAGGATGATACCACTTTGCTATTAAAGTTGCAATTCATCAGTCTTTCTAGTTTTAGAAAACGAGCGGGTGCCCCGAGCGACATGTGGAATATTGACCCCTTTAGCGACCCAAGGAATCTATTCCTGGGATAAAAAGTAGCCTATGTCCTACTCTCGAGTGTGCTCTATATGTGAGTATGTCGGTCAAATCCATCCAGCTGTTTATGCGTAATTAAGTAAAAAGTAGATAGATACTTTAATTAAATTATAATAGTACACAATAATTTGTAATAGTGATGACTGGATTTTTGGAGTTTTCGAGACCCAAGCCTAACTTCTCCTGCAATCCAAATGTGTTCAGGCATTTTTAAACTTAAGCACGTGCACGGTATATAAAAATCCTGAAATATTACACTCCTATTTGAGTACCTATTTTAGTCCTTGTTATTCACATACTACCTACATACATACATACACATCCACATTCACACGCATTCATTAAAGAAAACATGATTCTATTTTTAAAATAAAATTAACGTCAAGAATGAGCAGTTTTCCAGTAGGTATAATAATCAGTTGGTTTTTAATGCATCAAGAGATGGCGCTAGCATAACTTTTGGTAATTTTAATGTAATCTGTGGTTTGTTGTTGTTCTTTTCGCGTCGGTCTGTAATTTAAAATAATAATATTATAATTTAAAATAATTTCATCAGAAAACATGTCAAAACATCTATGTAAAGTAAATCAATACAAAACCGAAGTTAATTTTTTCCATAAATTAGTTACCAAAAGTGCCGGCTGCGCCATCTAGCTTGTCTTTAGGAACCCTATAAATACCTACTGGAAAACTGCTCATACCCACGAATTAGCAATAGATTAGAAAAGGTCATTAAAACTACACAAATGTCGGCACTTTATGTTCATGTTACAGTTTAAGCGAAATATTAATATATTGCGCTGCGCTTGCGCACCTGCAGCCCGTATTTGTAGCGCCACGACGTAAAACACGGCCATGTTAGAATTATACATTCTTTATTTCACTGTAACGTTGGATATTTGACGGAGATAGACCTTTTAGTTCTAAATTTCCTAAGAGTTTAAAATAGTTTTTGAGGAGGTAGGAGACGACAACCTATTTCCGTCCCAATCAAGTAGTCCGACTGGGGAACCTCCACCCTACAGAATGCCGCGGCTATAATAACCTCGTGTTGTGTTCCCGGTGAGTAGGGTAGCCAGAACTCACTAAAGAGGTTTTGTGCTGTCAGAGGGAAGACCAAAGGCTTTTTCTGCTTGCCTTCTTCGCTGACGGCAGAGAATTTCTCTGCTCTTAGGAGGTCGACACTTCGGCAGCACGAGTGTGACTCCCCTGGTGTTGCACTCGCCCATAGACCACGGTAATCACTTGCCATCAGGGCGGCCATGTGCTCGTCTGCGACTGCGGGGTAGGTAGAGACAATTTTGATAAGTATTGTTACTAATTTTGCTTACCCAATGATCCATGACAGACAGATGATAGATCCGCATTTAACTTGTCATACGATTATAGATTCTATCTTAAGCCGAACTTGTATACATCGTGACTCAATGTCCAAAGTTGACTTATTATAGTTATAATACCATCTACATTGTCACGAAAACCACTATTTAAGGATTACAAAGCTGCCATTTGTTTATCAAATCTGATACAAATAACCAACTTATTGTTTTAGAAGTTGATGTTACTTTTGATAAGATTAACTGTTCGTATTCGCTATTATGTGGTACAATGTTGACAATACCTGACACGCAAGATAATGTTATACCGGATTAGATTAACGCCATCTATTAACGGAACTTGTCTAACAACGGAACTGATATAGATCATAGCGCCATATGTTGTCTAGTTACAAAATCAAGTCTAGCCTATCAAGGTTTTTTTCAAGTATTTTTTTAACAGCTTGCCTTTAACCTGGCAATACTAACTGATAGGACATAGATACAATAATTTAATATTAGTCACGTCTGTAAATCCCCGAGGGGATGGGCAGATGCGTATTAACACCCAGATTTCACCAACATATTTTCACTGCAAATTGGGTATCGTAAGATCTTGGTGCGTCTAAAATCTTAAGGGATCGACCCAAACTCACCACCACTTCCTTGCAAGCCGGTAAACTTGCTAGCTGACTAGACTTTCCATGGGATGGAATCTTTAAAGTACTGGAAATCACGCCAAGGTGATAACCAATATTTATTTGCACTGATCGAATCAATGACCTTTTTTATCATGGGCAAAACGCCGGCTAACCCAGGGCAATCTCTTTCGAGTCCTCTTCGTGTGGGGACCACGGAGTCCCTATATAGCCTGATCCGAGTCTCTAATATAATTGGAATCCACGCCAAGGTGATGACCGATATTTATTTGCACAGAGCGCTAATCTAACCTATGACCTCTGAGGTAACGTGCGAACAGACTACCACCAAGCCACACAGGGCATCGATTCTGCTAAAGCACAACCACTGTCGCACCACAGAGACTGCGAGAAAATTCCATTTGATTTTAGCCTGTAACGCAATACGTTTAAAGCTTAAAATTAAATGGCTTTTTGTAGAGTGAATGAAAGAGTGTAATGGAACTCTTTTCATTTAATTTGTGACTGTAATTCTATAGAAATAAGGTCTTAAATATAATGCCATTTTTTGCAGTCTCTATGGTGTGACAGTGGTTTTGCATTAGCAGAATTGGTATCCAGGTAACTGTCGACGCTAACCAATTTAATAAAAAACAGTATCGATTCAAACAGCTACTGGTTCGCTTGTACCAATTTAGTACCGGAAGCGGGTGGTTAGGGCTCGTAACGTCAGTTCTCGGTACCGGTTAGCAATCTAGTAACGAAGGGTTGTTTTGTAATTTAACAGATTTTTTACATTCACTCTGGTGTAATACAGAAAGGTATATTTTTTAAAAGAATAACAGTAACCGATATTACATCCACATTTCGCCAGCAATGTTCTTCACCCCCTTATCAAAGAGTGAGTCTATCGCTGTCAACGGGATATAGTCAATCGGAGCAATCAACGGCCACCCTGAATCACAATCCATGTACTGTTTTTTTTATATCCAAATTTTAAAACCACTAAGTAAATTCTGTCGATTTGCCGACTTATATTCTTTTGATTGAAGTGATTTACTGTCGATTTATATTCATTTTCCCTTCCACTTTTGAACAAAATTCGTTAGAAGTATTTGTCCACAGTGCCTTCAGGATAATAGGGGGAGCAGCTTGAGTTTATAGTGGCACAGGGTTTGATTTACCCAATACTTGCAAAATTTAAATTGGTTCAAAACTGCACTAAGTTCTCACTTGTTAATCAAGTCTCAACAAAGTAACCTAGCATTCCTAGTACTTGTAATTTATCTCAGGGTATCGTATCGTAAAACAATAAAATAAGCATGCAACAATATAATGAGGTCAAATCACTGTCAATAAATTTGCAAATGAATGGTCGAGAGTGTCATTAAATAATAAAATTATACTTCGTTCTGAACCTTAATAGACCCTTCTAGCAAATTATCATTGAGCTAAAATATATTTAGCTTACGTTTTATTTCAGTGCTGACGTTCAGAGCATAAATATAGATTTTTAGATTTTTTTTGTGTACCTTACAATATAGGTCTGTCCGTCTGAAGAGCTGGCGATTTGATTTTAAATGTGAGAAAGAATGATTTCAGTAAGCTTTCATTTTCTCTAACTGGAAGTACATCATAGAATATTTAAATATATTTTTGAAACGAAATTCCTGAAGATCTGTTTTGAATTCCGACCAAAAAATTGTTCTATTTTTAGGTTTAGGTAGTTAACATTTTATTAAAAAATCAGTCATATGAAATTTGATTAATGGAATAAACGAAGTTAACTCATGATATACTTAGGTAAATAATTATCATACTTATGAACTGCTAGATGTTTATACCAGTCTGTACTGACCGTGGTCGCCAGCTGATTAAAGTATATACCATAATCAAGTTAATTGCATATACATATATTAGGTATGTATATTGTTATATTTTACTCGTAGAAAGCGATTTTATAAATCCTACTAATATTATAAACGCGGAAGTTTATAAGTATCTGAGGATGTTTGTATGTGAGGATGTTTATTACTCTTTCATGTAAAAACGACTGAATGGATTTTAATGAAACCTTACAATAAAACAGTTTATACATCAGAATAATACATAGGCTATATCAGCGATGAACGAGATCAGAATTCCACGCGGGCGGAGCCGCGGGCAACAGCTAGTTGTGATCATAATGATGCGTCTACTCATAATACTGATGCAGTACTCCAAACTAATATGTAAAATGATATAGTAATGACATCATGTGGCGTAGCATAAGCTAAACGTGTTAGTCAACTAATTGTTCACTACAATGTACATAGCATTGACTTCATCATAACATTGCAATAAAATCAGTACAAGTATCAAAAGGTCATCTAATAACGCAGATTATTAATATCAGATAAGATAGATATTAGATACAAAATAATGATGCATATGAAAATTACAAAATGTATACATTAATTATTATTGTAGAAATGTAATGTATTTTAGGTTTTATAATTTGTGTAATATGTCATTTATTGTTCGTCACCACTGTATTCGTCGTAATTGTATTGTATTGTTTCAATATGTTATATATATTATGTTTGATACCCGCTCAGTGCAATGGTACCCCCGCCGGGTCCAGGTAAAAGGGGTAGGCCAAAGAAGTCCTGGCTTGACGTCGTGGAGGGTGATATGCGTGCAAATGGTCTCACTACCATGGACGCCCAAGATCGTGCGAAGTGGAGAAGGAGGAGCCGGAAGGCGGACCCTGAGCTCCGGGGTCATCTTGGCCACGGATGCAATCGGGAGAATACGTCTATATGCAGATGATGATGACCCGCTCAGTGCAAATATTGCAAATATTTGTATGCATGAATATGAATATTTGCATTGGTCTGGGTGTTTCTATTTATGTACATACAATACACATATAAAGTATTTTTGTAGTGGGTAACTATTTAAATAAGTAGTGACATTTCGTTCAGCCTAAACCCTAGCGATAGATAGATAATTTTTTTGCGTGCCCACAGTTTCGGAGATACGTTTTATAGTAGCTCCCTTGTATCTGCATACAATACCCACGTCAATTTTACTAACGACATGAGCTATTTTTAGTACTAGAATTAAATAACAATCTATGGATAAGGGTATCAGCTGCTTATTTTCACAATGGCAGCACTATATTAGGAAAATAGGTCCGTATATTATAGACATTAGACAGGTGTGGTCTGCACGGATCCGTTGCATTTATGCATAATAATGCTATAATATGAAACACAGGATAGTCTTCGTAGTGTGGTGGTAGTGAACACGACTGCTAAACAGGAGGCGCGGGTTCGATCCCCGCAGAGTGCAAATATTTGTATGCATGAATAATATGAATATTTGCATTTGTGTGGTCGTGCCTCAGAGAGTACGTTAAGCCGTCTGTCCTAGTTGCCATACGAACATATATCACGGAAAATATATATACGATATGGATACGACATATGTGCAAATACTGAAACCGCGAAGCATCCTGGTCGGTAGGAATAGAACCAAATTAAATTTAAACTTAAATTCCCTGATTTATAAAATCCGAAATTTTCTAACAAAATAAATATTAAAATAAATGTAGAAAATGCAACCACTTGTATAAGTCATTAAATAGTTTCATCCATTGCTTTAAAGTCATTGACTGTGTCATAAGTCATTAATAAATACGCACACACCTTCACACACACACACAACAACTTCACACACACACACAACAATAGGCACAGTAGGTAACTTACTTGAACAGCTAAGCGGCAACATGCGATTCTACAGAGTGCTCAAAGTTGTTCAAATTCTATAAACTAAAACTCTAGTTTCTGCCCTTAATACTGGACCAATTTTGTTCAAACTTTTCCTGCTTGAAGCTTAGGGGGTACCAAGTATTATGGTTTCAATTATTGCCTATAGGTATGTCTATACAGCCTAACCCGCACTTCGTCTGGAGAAAGTGGACCCCAGACTCCGAGGTGAAAGCTTCGGATGCGACTAGGATTAACCATAAAATGAAGAAGAAGAATGTTATAAGAATATGAAATCTAGTGGCTTATTAAAGGTAAATGATTAGACATAATGCCATCACGGGTTCACTTCATATTTTATCATAGAAAATTTTCTACTAATGTTGTGGTGCCTGCAGTGAAAACCTCGGATGCAACTGACAACAACAATGGTGTTGATGATGATTATGTATCGTAAAAACAGAATTATGCTCATGCTTTTGAAAATTTATTAACAATAACATCGGTTTATGCCTACAAAACAAGTTATTCTTGAAACAGACCTAAATGAATGTAATGAGACGAGTACATAATATTGTATTAATTTAATGCATTGCTGCTCCATAAAAGCCATAACACTTACACTGACTATGGCATATCCACCTAAAGAGAATTGAGCAGTACTTACATAATTGTTTGCCCAGTCTGACTCGAGCAGACATCGTTGAACCGAGTAATATGTGCAAAACCCACAAACTGGCGTCAGTTCACAGACTATAATAAATTATTCTCGCAGAAAGGACAAGATAGGCATAATTCCTATGTAACGAATTCATCCAGAGATACAGTACGATATTGATCAAACTAATTATTAGTAGGTACTACTATTTAAAAGAGAAACGCTAAAAAAGGTTATAAATTAGAGCATTTAGAAAAAACATCGAAAGCTCCATTTTCTCAACTATTGACGAGGTCCAAATCATGATTTTTTTGGAAGTTTACGCGTATGTTATAAATATAAATAAAACTACAAAAAATTCGCGATAGAATCCGTCAAAAGTAATTTTATATCACAAGGTCAAATTAGCTAGTGGATTGACTCTGGATTATCAGCCTCCCAAGACCAGAGGCAATTCGTTGTAGAATAGAATGATGAATGTACGGAATTTGACGTACCTTCACGTGTATGACATATACCTAATGACGAGTGCCATATACCTACGTCCAATCCTACACATTCATCATTCTACAATACGCCAACGAATAGCCCCTTGGCTAAGGCAAATTTGTCAGGTTCAAAAGTGAATTCCTCCTTTATGAAAGTATCAATTCAATATATTCGCTACAAAAGTAGATAGATCAGATACTTTTTTTTTGCTAGCTGTACTTTCATAAATTTCTTTTTCTACTGTGTTCATTTTACAAATACTTACCAATTATTTTTTTATCCGTTATCATTAATTGTAGAGATTTTTGGTGGAGAGTATAACTTTTGAAATTAGTATTTAATTTGAACCCTACAGCCGTGATGAGATTACTCATTACATTTTTATGAGTTTACAGTTATGAACATAATTGTACAAACTCATCATAAAACTGGTTACGCAAATAGACGATTGCAAAGTGGATTTGTTATCTAACGCAAACTCATTTTGCAATCGGCTTCTGATAATCATAACGTAGAGGAAAATAATCGTAACGTAGACGACTCTTTCAAACTCACTTCACCGAAATCCGAGAACATTATACATAGCTCTCATGTTGTTTTCAAGTTTTATTTCTTCATTGTTAAATTATTATTATATGTGTTAATTAATTATAATGTGCACACGAACTTCTCAAATGTCAGAGGTGCGTGACTGGGGATCAAAAGTAAATGACAGGCATGTTGGAAGTATATGCGAATAATTTATAATTATTAATTTAAAATTAATAAAATAATGTGAGTTAACTTTTTTTTTCAATACAGAAGCCCCCTATGACTTTACCTCACCAGCTAGCGGTGAGGAGGTACGTCAGACTTGAATCGAATAAAACAGAGCCTCTCTCGTCGGCCATGTGCTACGGGAATCGTGGCGTACCCTAGAAAGAAAATGCCAGAGACCCGACCGATCCAAGTCTTCGGCAATGGCGACCAAAGTATCGTCACCTAGTCCGACCGGATGAATAAACGAATGACTGAATGACAATTTCTATCAAGGTCGGTAGAAGCGCTATGCTCGACTCTATATGCCTAGAGAATTGGCCAGCAGATCATCATTCATCAGTAATGATGTTAGACTGTGCTTCACGCATCATTGGGAGGAATAATCTCCTCAATAATGCCTTACCTCACCTGTGCAAGTGAGAGAAAAATATGAAGTATCTCATCTTACCGTACAATATGGGAAAACCACGATAGCTCAAATCACAGAAACAATTGTCGAGTTTGGAACTAACAAGTGGGCCGTCGGTGCTGCTGTGATGAGACATCGAGGATCCACTGACCCTGGAAGAGTTCCACAGACCAAGGACTTCCACTGACACTTAACTTAGGTAAGTTAATCACAATTAACTTACCTCAGTAGTTAAGTGTCAGTAACTATTATCTAGGTGTTTAAACTCAATCTCTTCCCCGAAAGCGACTTTAGGGATACAGCTGTTCTCCATCCAACTTTCACCATCCAGCTTTTTGATTTAGGTACGTGAAACCAAAAATTATAGTTGGCGAAATATAGATGTTAATACAGCTCTGTCTAACCCTTCAGGTATTTTCAAACGTGAATGTATGTAGGTTAAATTCGTGAACGACTTCTTAAGAGGTCACTTCTTATAAACAATACAACCGATGCTTCTAGTAGGTATTATTGCGTTTTCTATCCCCAATTGAAACAGTATGTTAATGAATTATCCACTAAATAGGTTTTCTGGATCCAGTGCATGCGGAATGTAAATAATTCTCTCATCCATGAGTGTTCTTGCAAAAGGAAAAAAAAATAACAAAACCTAATTGGACAGACATATTAACATAAATCATATTACTTTTAACACAGTTATGATCGTTCCCAATCAACAAATATTTTTATGACCACCTAAACTGAATTACAATATTTTATTGATGTCAACGGTTAATCGGTTGATTGACATTGGCTCGTAAACGTCATGTGTGACTTCATCTAAATGCTAATTAGGACGATGAGCACCGTTCTTTTTAAAGTTTTTGTGTATGGTAACACTTATCTACAACATCGTCATTATCTTAGCGTTGTTACCGGTTGCATCGGTTGCTCCTGCTTTTTTCTTTTTTGATGGAATTTTGAAGCAATTGGTATCTATGCTAACTTTTCCTATAAGTTTAGATCGGAAAAGTGATATCCAAGACGGCATTGGAACCTGCGACTAGTCGCTTACAGGAGGAATGCTCTTTTTTATACCGCTTAAGTGGCAGACAAGCACACGGTCCACCTGATGAAAAGTGGTGGAAAATCGACTGGGGGACTGCACGACAGGGTAGTCGCCGACCCTGTAAGAGCATAGAGTTTCTGTGCCGTCAGTGCAGAAGACAAAGCAGGACAAGCCTTTGGCCTTCTCTCTGACATGACAAAAACTCTCCAGTGAGCTCTAGCTTCCCTACTAACCGCTGGAAAAACAATACGAGGTTATTATCGCCGCGGCATTCTACATAGAGTGGAGGTACTTCCCCAGTCCGACTTCTCAATTCGGACGGAAATATCGTCGTGTCCTACCTCCATAAAATCAACTGAGCTACATGCTCACGTCTAGAATATTCGTATTTCTCCTATACATTGATCTTGGAGCGACGGTGAAGTTATCTATCGATATTCTTCCTACTTTTACTTCTCCTTTTATTATATATAGGGATTTAATGTGAGTTACTGACTCTAACCTTCTAACCTCAAAAGGAAAGTTTGCATTAAAGCCGTGACCAGTCATCAGCAGGTGTTCTTACAGCTGGGGTTAACTTGGCGCCAAAGCCCTTGATGGACTCCCCATAAATACACAAGATGTGTTAAAGTTGAACATGATTTAAAACGCAATTGGCTACTAATTGACATTTAGGCTTGTTCTTTATTCAAAATTATGACCAATAATGTAAGATAACAATGTAACATTATTGGTCATATTGTGAAACGTGATTGGTCAATTACGTCAAAGTTTGATGACACTAATTTTCACTATTAAGGTCAAGGACAACCTCCTTATAAGTTTCAGCATATCTACTCCGTGATTATATCTATTATATCTATTACTCCGTGATTGTATCTATGTTCATTAGCAGATTGGAAAGAAATATTTAAAATTTAAAATACAAACACGCACATATGAAAAACAGATTTAATACATGAATTTTTAATTAGTTTTTCAAGCAAGGGTAAATAGAATAGCTACACCATCATACCTACCTAGTGGTTAGTTATTTTACTGTCAGGTATAACTTTTGTAATTAAGTATAACAATTTTATTGTAGGAAACGGAAAAGTATGGAGGTAAACAATCAGCTGTAATTTTTTTTAATAAAAAATGGTTTATTTGTCATCACAATATTGTTTACATACTTGGAGTTGACTTAATTGCTGATTACTCCACATATCCATTATTTCCAATAATTCCGTCCGCCTTTGTATACCTACTTATTATATATTTGTGCGTAAAGATTAAATTAATTTATTAATTAATTTACAACTGAGTTAAAATAATTCACTTTTTTTTAGTTTAACCTATGTGTGATAAGTTGCCAATTAATTATATTATTTATAACGACTTACCATCACTAGCGTTCGCGCTGCCGTCGGCAGATCTATCCGAGTCCTCGGTGCCAACAAGGTTCCTGATACTAAACGAGCTCGTCTTCCTCGACGTCGTCACTTCCGCTGTCACGCTGCTGACGTCACAGCCGCCCTCCGTTCCGTTCACTAGTTCCCGACACACCTGTTCAGTCCCGTTTAGAGAAAGTACATCGGTCCCTGCACCGTCCAACAAGTCCCCGCGACGTGTAGTCAAGTCCATTTTCAAAAACTATTTTACCACTTTTAGCACGCAAAAAATTCAAATTTCGAATAGTACTTTTATTTTTCATTGACATTTTTGGTCACGCTGCGTGAAAAAGTTCGTTACACAATTTGTAATTGGAATTCATTTCAGTTTTTTTTTAATTATAATAAAAAGTATTGTTTTATTCACTAATTAAGTCACTAGGCACTTCAATTTTAAGTTATAGTACTTTTTTAATAAAAATATCATTAAGCATTAATTGCCTTGATTATAAATAGTATGACATATTTATAATATAAATATGATCGTATAGGCACAGTCTAGGTAAAATCAAACATAAGTCACTTATTTGCAATTGATAAGAACATTAGGTTAGCACAATAAAAGGCACGTATTCCTCGCCTAGCATGCGCGAATTTTTGCGACAGTCGGGCGCAACGCGCGGTAACTCCGCGGTAGTGAAGGCGACTGGTCCTCCGTCCTCCTCGGCCGTCGCACTCACGCGGCCCTCCCTACGCCTCCGTAGGCGGAGTCAAACGCCCCTCAACGCACTGCGATCGCGTAAAATGCAATCGCGCGACTTTTTACTCTTTAATTATATTGCGATTTTTTCCGCTCGATCGATTTGTTGTAATGAGTTCTAATTGCGTTTATTGATAAGTGTAATGTCTGTTCGGTTACAAAAGGCTTGGGTACTTGCATATTCCTAAGTGTACTGCATACATGTCTTTATTTAGAAACTGAATTTATAACTGGTTGTAGTTGTCTTGACATAATTACGGCGGCACGTATAAAGGTGTCATTTTATTTTTATAATTAAAGATGACCGATGGTAGGGGAGATCCGGTAATGACAAAATAAAAACAATAAAGGTAATTGTCATGGCATGTTTCGTCTGTCGGTTTTTATTTACTTAATTAAACTTGTTAAATGCTATATTTAGTCATATTTTTTTTATTAATTATCCTTAATAGAGGTCTTAATTGAATGAATTGAAATTTTTAATGCTTTGCAGAAGTAACTACGATAGTTTCTACGACATAATTGAATAAATGTCTTACTTATTATTTACCTATCTTAGGTACCTAAGTACCTACATTATGCTTAACAAATATTTATTAGGCAGGCACGTATCAAAGATGTTATTTTCTGTATTGTATTTGTTGTTATTCTCTTCTTAGGCATTAGCGAGTTCTACTGTCCGTACCTACTTACAAGTAGATAATTTTCTTGAAACAAATTAAGTGTATTACAATACTGCCCGATACTACGTTTCAGTTAGTTTTCAGAAGGCATGGTCACGGAAAGAAGAAGACTCTTCTTCCATTAGAAAACAAGAACGTAATGAGACTTCAGACGTGTACTTTTTTATGGAAACTAAACTGAAAACTTGATTTGCTTCAGTTTCAAACTGTGTGAGCCATTCAAATGGATGTAGAGACTCGCGTCATCTGAAAGTTCCTAATGTAAGAAGGGTTTAAGTTGATGATCGTCTCACGTTTTGAACTAACTTGATTTATTTTATTTTATCTAAGATGGTTACTGTCCCAAAATAGCTAACATAGCTGTGGTGTAGTACCTAGTTACTTCAAAGAATCCGAAAATGTTTCATTATTTCCTTTTCTATCGTCATCTTGGCACTACTTGTTTAATATTGAGATATATTCAAAATAAGTCAAAGCAAATTGGCAATCAATTCATTTAATCTAACTGTAGGAAGTAGTCAGGTAACGTGGTCAACCTTGATTCCAATGAATGAACTAAGAAGTACGTGGGCACTGGCTCTACTTGCCTAACGAGGCGTTATAGGGCTGTCATAATCAATTTATTTATATTGTATGAAATTTTCATAACTTTAATTTATTCTGTATCAGTTACTTGTAAGTCACTTCCAAGTTACCAATCAAGGTCTAAAATCCATGCTAATATTATAATTGCGAAAGTAACTCTGTCCGTCTGTCTTTCTGTCTGTCTATCTGTTACGCTTTCACACCTAAACCACTGAACCGATTTCGATGAAATTTGGTACAGAGATAGATCAGACCTTGGGAAAGGACATAGGCTATGTTTGGTCGCGATAACCGATATCCACGCGATCGGAGCCGCGAGCAATAGCTAGTATTTCATAAAATTGTAAACAGAACATGAAGTTTTTTAAACTTGTCCTCTGAACATTACAAAGATAGGTCAATTTTAATGATACACTATCTGCTGCTCATGGGTCCGCCCGCCTTAAATTCCTTAGCCGTTTTTGCAAGTGATTGCAACTCACGTGTAACCTTTTCCAGCAATAAAATATATTCCTGTACTGACATAATATATTCCTATCAGGGAACGGCTATACGGATCTGTTTGATTTCTACTGCTCGGCTTTTTATTCGGATTCGAATTCGGATATTTCAGCACTGTTGCAAGTACCATGATCCTCCGTGACAGCACCGAAATATCGGAAACTCCAAACAATACATGGTAAATATCCCGATAGCTCTAATAGTAATGTGAATTACCTTGATAGTTTAAATACCTACCTACTTACTACCTGCCTATCTACTTATGGTTTGCTCTATTTCCTTTTATTTTCTAGAGCCCTACGGAACAGAAACCAACATAATTATTTACCAAGCAAAGAAATTCAATGGGAAGGATTTATAAGATAGGTATATTCGATAATTAAATATCTTTAATTAGATAGTTCATATTTAGATTCTGATATATTTGGTTCTTAATGGACATAACTAAACTCAACATTAATATAGTCTACATTTAATTCCAAAATGCTTGAGGCATTGCCTTGCCTTTTAATAATGACAGTCGTGGGTGTTTTCAAAAGATAGCTTACAAGCTTTCCGATTCGAGGCATAAATTAGATCTATGACTCCTCCTAAAATCCATATGGACATTCTTGACAGAAAAAAAACAATAAATCAGGTCACTTTAGCGTTGCTTCCGGTTGTACCTATCTAAGGTTCGGAGTCTGGGATCCGCTTACCCTCCGCTTACCCTCCGCTTACCCTCCGCTTACCCTCCGCTTACCCTCCTTGTAATGTGACTTTGAATGATTTTCAAGGAGCGACCACCGTCAGACCTAACAGCCCTGTAAGGAAAGCTTACGACTCGTCCTTTCATCAGCAGGTGTATCTACCAGCTAGCAGATGAGAGATTGGACCCCGAAGACTTCAAAAAATCCCACTAAATATGGCGGTAGTGAACGCGGCCACTACGCAGGAGGCACGGGTTCGGTCCCCGCTCAATCAAATATTTGTATGCATGAATCTGCATGCTAAATCCCATAACACAAGTTAGTTAAACTATGCTTAATTTGGGTCTAGATAGCGTTGTGCAGAATGTCCTAAAATATATATTTTTTAATTCTTTCGATTTCGACCTGATTTTGTCATTAAGCTTAGTATGACCGCGTTCACGTAGGTAAAAGTTGTCAAAGCAGCGAGAATATCTCTGTAACTGTATCTAATAAATGGCTAGCCCTTTGAGAGCAATCTTTAATTATGTACATATTTCTTGGTCTGTCACAGGTCTATAAATTGTAGTTAGTTCTTGTCTTTGGTTTGTATGGCATTGCTTGAGGCCACAGGAAATTTTAGCATGACCATATTTGCTTTATTTATTGCGGTTTTAATGAAAATGTTGATAATTTCAGTATTTGATCAAATGATATTTATTATCTGTTCAAATAGTTGTTAGATTGTGCAAAAGTGTAGTCGATTAGAATTGTAAAATAAGACAGGTATTAAAGGTTTGGAATAAATTGATACATAGATTAGAATTTCAGTTGTAGATAAATTAATTATGTTCTCTGAATGTTTAAATAAATTATGAATTAGTTGAATGAATAAAATGATTTGAATGGAATTGGAATTCCATTTATAGTTATGTTATGGATTACCTAATTCCTTCAGGCCCTTTCATAATGAGCATACAGACGTATGGCAGCACCTACGAATAATGTATCTAGCACACTACCTTTACAAAGATACTAAAAAGGTACTTACCTAATATACCGATCAAAGCACAAAAAGTTTTCGCAATATATTCATTGTGTTGTGTTAATAATAGGCTATTAATAAATAAATATTGATCGTATATCGAAGAACCAATATACTCGTACAATAAGTAAAAGCATTGACGAAGATAAATGGAAGACTTATGATACGGTGTACTACGAATTCGGGTACCTATTGGGTCTTGAAGGTTATAACTACTTTTAGGCCCAGAGCACCCGAAATCCCCGATATTGTAGACTCAAATTGAACTAGTTTTCCAAATATAACAATAACAAATTGAATGAGTAGTATTTAGAAACATAATTATAAAACCATTGTAAACCTTTGAGAATCCTGAGAGGCGAAACCAGTTAGGTACAAAAGTATTTGTACTTTTCCAAAAAAAATTAAGTGCTTTAATCAATATGTATAGCAAGTTCCACCAATCGCCATCAATCTCCAGTATAAACAGTCTGAACGAATTTTCTTCTTGACATGATTTTCAAAACTTTTTAGCAGTCGAGCAGTACACCTCTACCATATTAGTAGACGATTTTCCGTTTATGTAACCGTACAGCTATCCTAATGGGGGAGTGCGGTAACCAGTAATTCAATACGGCATATCTAAGTAGAGTCTGGACTCCAGCAGGCTCGGTAACACGTCAGTGACACCCGTGGTGTGGCTAGCCTTTATTAGTATCGTGTTGAAGGATTATAGAGAATACCGGTAATTTGGGAACCTTTATTACTAAAAGCGTAGTAAAGAATGTAACCACGGGTAATGGTAGTAACCAAGATAGAGAAAGGGATGCTTAGATAGGATATGTAGAGAGGATGAATGAAAGCAGATGAAGCCAGGACCGTAGCAAGTGGAAAGATATTGCCTTCCAACCACAATGGGAAAGAGACGTGACTATAATGTATTGTCTACGAAACAATAAAATATTGCGCCAACCTATTTTAAATTTACCACCTCGTTAGTAGAGCCGAACTTGTTTATTTTTTATAAACTTTTTCACTCATGGCAATTTATTAGTCAATTACAAGTTTGCCTGATTTAACGGCGCTTCGATTTGCTTCTAATGAAACAATTGTATCAACAATACATTCCATTATTTAAAAATCATTACTCAGTAGAACATTCGTCCGTGCCACAGACTAAACAATTTTTTTTATTGTAGTGCAATCTAATGAACAAATAGGGCGGGTTTTAATCAGCGCCGTCCAATATTTGTTTTACGATTGATTTATATCCACAGAGCATATATTTTATAAAGCAAAGTTTTTTTTGTAGGTATTTAGAGTTATGTATTGTTATGTATGTTACTATCAGCTTTATCTATATCCATATAATCCATAATGTCAGTTAGTGTTTTGACATCATTCTAATGTTTAATTTGACATAGAGAAGTGTTGGTTTTAGATGGAGTAGGGCCACCTCATCAACCTCATCTCTTCCTGTGGGTATCGTAGAGGGCTGTTCTCCTCCAAACATACAGTCCATGACAAAGTACCCGCTTGATGGCAATAGACTTGTATCCTATTACGTGGCACCGAAAATTACATTTGGCGAAATGTGGGTGTTAATTAATAGCCGTGAGTATATGTATGTATATAGGTATTATGTATTAGTGCAGGCGTTCAACACTTAAGTATCTACAAATATTATTTTATTATCTGCTACGTGTTGAAGTTATCCTCATACGTTTATTATCATAATGTCGGTTAGTGTGTTTTGACATCTAATGTCTAATTTGACATGTGTCAAAAGTGATAAAGATAAATCATTCAATAGTTTAAGTGCTTGGATATTTTTTGTGAAGGAGTAGGTTTAAGTGCGAAAGGGTTCATGTAACAAGTTCTGACATATTCCTTATAAAAATCGATCATTTTTTTATACAACTTAGATGGCAGACAAACACACGGCCCACCTGATGAAAAGTGGTAACCGTGGCCTATGGACCTGTACAACACTAGGTGCGTCACATTCGGGCTGCGGACCTCGTAAGAACCTTCCAATGCCCTAATCTTAAAGAACCACATACCTACACTGTAGTCGCTTGGAAAAATCACGCAAGTAGTTCATTTCGCAGTTTAAGCGTGCGGGGGATGAAATCCTTTTCATACCTGACTGCTTTTATACCTGACTGCTTTTATTGTATGTGATTTTTTTTGTTTGATTAATTGTAATTAATTAACATTCAAAATTTACAAATTCTTCATAGCTGCTTACTATACGATATGGATACGACATATGTGCAAATACTGAAACCGCGAAGCATCCTGGTCCGTAGGAATAGAACCAAATTAAATTTAAACTTAAATTCCCTGATTTATAAAATCTGAAATTTTCTAACAAAATAATTATTAAAATAAATGTAGAAAATGCAACCATTTGTATAAGTCATTAAATAGTTTCATCCACCTTCACACACACACACAACAACTTCACACACACACACACACACACACACACACACACTACAATAGGCATAGTAGGTAACTTACTTGAACAGCTAAGCGGCAACATGCGATTCTACAGAGTGCTCAAAGTTGTTCAAATTCTATAAAATTAAAACTCTAGTTTCTACCCTTTATACTGGACCAATTTCGTTCAAACTTTTCCTGCTTGAAGCTTAGGGGGTACCAAGTATATGGTTTCAATTATTGCCTATATGTCGTATCCATATTGTATAAGGTATGTACTTCAGTCAGATACTTAACCAATTCTAAAAAAAATGTTGTAACAAAACGTCTCTACGAGTATCTACGATTGCTTCAAATTTCGAACACGTTTTAAAAAAGTGTTGAATTGTACGTTCTCTATTCAAAACTTACATTGTTACCAGCCTGATTGCTCTAATCGACTAGACTTTTATCGATATCATACTAAAGCAAAGCCGCGGGCGAAAGCTATGGTACATAAATTGCAGTCGGTCAACCCGTGCGGCTACGCGGCCTTACAAAGAAATCGGACCAGCGGGGTGCTGTACCCAATTATACAGGGGACGCGGCTGTTTCTATTTGTATGGTAATACACTCATTACTAAGACAAAAAGGGTTTCGATTTATGTTCGGTGAAAATTTAAAGGTTAGGTTTGCTAGTTTGATTGTGTGAGCGGCTTCCCTCTGTCTAAGTTTTTTGTTGTACCTACTGCTGAGGTAGCAAACGGGCATATGGATCTTCTTGCTTGCTTTCACGGGATGTTACTAAACTTACCTACTGGATGTTGCCACCACCTGTCGTAAAAAAAAAAATACAAAATATTTTTTGAACTACTTATTAGTAACTCTTGAGTGATGAATTTTAATAAATGTTTTACCCAACCCTCAATCCCAACCCATTTTTCTTTTTATATCGGAGGTACTTACTTCCCCAGTCGGACTGCTCAATCGAGACGGAAGTACCGTCGTATCCAGCAAAGACTACGCTCGCGGACATGTGTGGGGGTTGTCACAGGGGCCATGACATCCCCCCTCCCCCGCCCCTCCCCCAATCTTGCACATCTAATTGGAAAGCCTTCTAAAAAGGTATTTTCTGAAGGAATTTTCCGCACTTTCATAAAAGTGCGGAAATCCTTCAAAATTTTCAGGCTACGGCCGCGCCGGCTCTTGAACGTATTACTGTCTATTTCCAATTACAATCCTTATTGAGTAGGTGTACTCTCACCAATAAACATATGTGTATATTATGTACCTATATTATTTACACATAGGTATATTTACCGACATGTATCTTGAACCCAAGTCACGAGAGAAAAGATGCCCTGGCGCCCGTGGATTGGTTTGATATAATCTGTGATTGGTGGATTTGAGCTCTACCTACTTCACCGTAGCACTCTGTAGGTACTATCCTCAAAAGATATGGAACACATTGTATGACGTCACTAGGGTCAAAATATAAATAAAATAATAAATAAATATTGTAGGACATTCTACACAACGCTATCTAGACCCAAAGTAAGTATAGCTTAACTAGATTGTGTTATGGGTTCTAGAATGCGGATAAACATACATAGATACATTTTTTTTTGTAAATAATTACATACATATTATACATAGAAAACACCCAGACCAATGCAAATATTCATATTCATGCATACAAATATTTGCACTGAGCGGGGATATACCATGAACTATAACTATCAATATTACCGACATCCTATACTATTGTTCGTCGTAGCAATATAATATAACTCATTACTTACAGTTAATTTAACGCCAGTTTATATCACATTAACTTCTTACAGGTCTCATATCAACTTTAAATTATGAACAATTTTCTATACGACGTAGACCAAGAATAAAAAGAATAATCAAATAATATCGACTGTAAAACCTATTGAGTATAGAAATAAAAATATCAAGTTTTAATATTGAACTATTACAATAAACTGGGGCTATACAAGTAGACTTTATATAAGTAGTATTATATATTATCTGGTTCAATAAAACAAAAAGTTATCAAAATTATTTATATTCAACGAGACGACATTTATTTTTAATATACCCTTAAGACACAGACCTCAAACTAGATTAAAACTTAGCCTTATTTAAAAACAACAAGATAGAATACCAGAATTATATAATCCTTCAAACTGAAATCTTAACAGAAATAATTACTATTATTAAGTTAAAGTATGCATCGCTTCTTGACTAGCGACTATAGTGGGTAGGTACAGTCACAGACAATAGACTGGCAGGGTGCTCAAAAAGATGTTAATACCATGGTATTAAGATGTTTTTGAATACTTTGCTGGTCAAGATGCTGACTGTACGCATTCTCATCCTCCTTAAAGGGCTTTGATATTTACTGAATCGTGTCGGCAACGTGTCGTGTATATTAAAATTTTCAGTGTTTAGTTCCACACAAAGCAACCGATGTTTTTACAATCAACTACTGTTGTTTGTTTGTTCATTGTGCCCGAGCGGAACTACTATTGAATCAATAAATAGATTAGTAAGATGTGCCTACTTTGTAAGCGATATATCGCCGACTTTGAATAGATGCTGTTGATTTTAGAGTTAGGTACGAGTTAGAGAAAGTTGAGTTTGTTCTTCTGGAGGTATATTTCAAGGTTTTCAGTCACAGGTATGGATGTGAGCATTTATTTAGGGTCAAACACAAGTAAGAAACAAATTGGCTGATAAAAAATTAGAATGTAACAAGGCATCGATATCGAATTCAAAGTGCCTAGTCTACCTATTTTGTCGAATTAATTCTCTTTCTTCTATTCTGTGAATATCTCATAACAATGCAAGCAAATAAACGAACAAATATCTATGTTATTAATAAACATGTTTACTCTTTACTGAAATAATCTTTACTAAGAATACCTACTCTTCTTGGGTTATTCCCAGTAGCCCCCACTGTCGACGCCACCACTGGTGACAAATGGGATTTGTTATGATTTGTTATTTTGATTTGTAATGTGAAGAACAGCCACCCATCCAAAACCCGACCCAGCTAAATTCACTTAACCTCGTAGTGTGAAGAACGGCCACCCATCCAAAACCCGACCCAGCTAATTCTACTTAACCTCGTAATGTAAAGAACGGCCACTATCACTATTCACTATATTTCAGTTCTAACTCCACTAGTCCGACGTCACTACTGGGGGCTTATCAAATGGTTTTTCCCATCTGTCACCACTGGTGGCAACTGGGAAGAAAAAGAGTGACCATACCCAGTTGCCACCACTGGTGACGCCACCAGTGGTGGCAAGTGGGACATTTTTTGGAAACAAATCCCATTTGTCACCAGTGGTGGCGTCGACAGTGGGGGCTACTGGGAATAATCCCTCTTCTTCATCCCAGCGTTAATTCCCAGTCGCATCCGAAGCTTTCACCTCGGAGTCTGGGGTCCCCTTTAATCAGTATGACTGAACATTTGGCTGGACTTCGATATTTCGATATTTCTAATTGAAAAAGATTGGAGAGAATTCGAGATTTCGCGGCTATTTTTAGATAGAACCATAGGCCCTTTATCACAAGTCATTTTTAAAATTAAAACATTCTTTAAATTATCACGGTATTTTCCTCCTAATTTATTAAATAGGTATATAACATACGTATACAGAACCACGTATATACGATGTGCCCAATTTCACGGTGTGCCCGAGGCGTCATAAGGTGCAAGTCACTGGCGCGCAATCAGCCTGCGCCTGCGTCGCTTTGTTTCAAAGCACCGCTTGGCGCCAAACTTCGCCACTAACAATATAGCGAATTTCGACATTATGACACCGAAAAATGGTTGGGGGGTAATGAGATGTTGAAATCCAATAAATAAATGCTTATATTGGTTTCGTCCATAATTTGGACTATTGACTTACAGAAAAATGAATTTCATCGTATTTCAATTTATCATGTCATATTTAATTCTGATAATATTAGCCATACGCAGCAGTAAGTTTGTTTGAGCAAGAAATTAATCATATTTTGCTTCAACCCTAGGGGTATACATCTTACGGTAAACTAGGAGGAAGCAGTAATGAAGGTTTTCATAGGTACCTATGTACTGATTTCCGCCTCGCGAAAAGTCTATTATACAATCCTACTCCTATATCTAAGATCCTACCTAATTCATCTGTTATCCATTGTAACCTTCCACCTGCACTAGCGAAGATTTGTGTAGAGCAATGAGAAATGCTCTGGATGTGGTTAAGTTTTGGTATACTTTTTTCTGGATTTAGATCTATAAAAAAAACAGAGAAACCGAAGATTCAGAATTTGTTATCACTCGTAAGATGGAAAAACAGCTAACCTATGAAAGGCAAACTTAGGCAGTAAGGATAAAATTAATAATCAGGTCTTTCGACAATTAACTAAAATGACTTACCTGCTTTTCTGGTCTTATGTACCTATGGGTTATTAAGGACACGCAAACGCGATCCTGGCACCCTTTTAAAACATACTTACTCAATTCTTGTCTACGTCCCTTCAAAAAGCAACAACCAATCGCCCCTACCCAACAAACATTTTAGTCGTATAAGTGAAAATTACACGACTTAATGTTCTATAAACGTCGTATAGAAGTCATTTTAGGTTTTAATACGACTCAGTGCCTCTTTATCCTTATACAACTTGTAGTCGTATAAAGACGTCGTATAAACGTCTCCGTGACTGTTCTATGACCATTATACAACTTTCAGTGGTAAAACCGATGATGTCGTCTTACTAACGTCTATACAACTTTTACACCAAACTGAATCGTATTAGAGTCGCAAGAACTACTTATACGCGATAATCGTAATAGAGTGATAAATTTGCACTCTTACACGACTTTTAGTCATTTTGAACACTATTATACTACCATTAAGTGACTGAATGTCGCATAGCTGTAGAGTACCTTAACATTACAAGTCAGTCATTCTTTATCTCTATTTTTAATGAAACTGAAGGTGGTTCCGTACAAAATTTAATTTTGAGTTCAGGAGAGTTCCTTGCAAAATCAAAGCGCAGAAAGCGGATCTAGTTGTTTTGAAGTAGTAGAGACAAAACAAGATAAATAAGATGAAATATTTGAAAAAATATGTTTCAGTGATAGTGAAATAGACTATGAAAGCGAAAGTGAAACCAGCAAAAATGATAAACTTCGGATAATGAAAAATTCGTTAAAGCGAGAAATTCGTTATTTCAAGGGTCGTTATATCAAGGTTGCACTATATAATACAGTGGAATTACGGAATTTTCCTCTGGGGCAATTCCGTGGATATAAATTTGAATTTGAAAACAATATTTATACTGTGCTCAAAATCTCTTCTTCCGAAATGACTATAAAATCGCCCTGTCTATTTGCATATTAGAAAAAAAAGAGACAAGTGATATTTCAAGGTCCGTTTCTTACCTATTTGATTCATATTTATATAGGTAGGTAACTAGAGTTTGTATGTAGAATTACGCAGCTCTTTATGTATATCACCATGGAAGTTATAAGTAAATAAAATAGTCAAGTAATATTGGTTGGTTATTTATTTTAAATGGTGATAGAGATGTGTGTGGATATCCATAGCCATCTCAAATACATAATTATGTATTAACTTCGAAAAATCTATCTTGGTTAAAAACTTATCGACGTCCATTAAATCACATCATATTATTTTTACTACTAAAATAAAATTTAAAATTTACTCGTTGAACCCTAATTTTGTTAATATGGCGGCTAATTATTGCACATAAAATTAACTGCACAGAATGAAAGGTCGTTTTGTAGTCGTATTACGGTTGTGTCGCGTCTTAGAGTCGTATAAAAGTAACTTTTAGCACGTGCGCTAAAAATATAGTGAGAAATGTTGTTTAATTTTAAGTATTTTTAAGGCGCGTGCATTATATTAAGAAAACTAGCGCATATTACACGATAAAATTAATTCCCCAATAGATTAATGCACTTCAACACGCGTTTCGAGATATAACATATTGAAATTAAAATGAATATGGCTAACTTAAACTAGGTAGAGTTTTGACAACTCTAATTTATAATGTCTCTTTCACTCTTCACTGTTATGAGTACAACAAGATTCAATAAAAATGTCGTCATTTGCACTGGTATTCGACAAAGTGTCGTAAAACAGTGGTATTGTAGACCATAATGCAGCAAAAAATGAATTTCACTACATCTATGCGACCATTATACGACTGAATATGTCATTGATACGACTACTATGCGACTCTTATACAACTCTAAGTCGTATAAAATGGGCCCTTTTTCGGTCGTAACGACGTGATAACGACGTTTTGGCGACATGCTTATACAACCAAAAGTTACATTCGGCACGTTGTGGCGACTTCAAAAATGTTTGTTGGGTAACGTCCACCTATCATAAAACACTTTGCAAATTTCCACTATTAAAACATATTACCTTCAATCACTTCATAATACTAATGTTTATGGGTTAGTTCAATTAATCTTCGCTTCCGTGAACCTCAGTCCTCACAATTAAGCACACGGCAGTAGTGGCAGTGCGGCCGCCACCGCGTCGTGTACCCGCCCACTAATTCAATTTACATCGCCCCATGAGAACTCAAACGATCAACATACAAAGCTAGTAGACTAAGCTGAGATTTCTTTTATTGAGTAATTTTTGTTAACAAGTATGATGAGATGGTGTAATGTTCTCAGAATTAATTGATTGTGCAAGATTAATTGACTGGTTTCATTGAAAACTTTTAATCGGGAAAGATAAACTTTAGTATTGTATATTTCGAAGAGCGGAGCCGATTTAAAATTTATCAAAGGAATTAATTGAGCTCCTAATACCCTAGGGGTAAACGTAGATAACAGAACAGAGGTGGACGTGGCCCCGTCATGATTTTTGAAACCCAAGTCTGTTAACTCAAGACTGCAGGACAAGGTATCGGGAGGTCAGACTGTAGTTATTCTCACAAAAGCCTAATCATGAGAAAGAGTTGAAGAACGGACCCTAGGATCCTAAAACAAACTTTGAATGCAACCAGGACTAGGTAATGATGGTGACCATGATCAACAGTTGTTATAGCTACTCATATTCAATCATCGCTTCAATTTTACGATCGATTCATCGATATTCCTATACGTGTGTGAGGGTACAATTTCACTGTTTGTATGAAGCCGGCCTTCTGTACCTTTACATTTTGTGTTACGGTGCAACCATGTTCAAATAAATGAACAACAATGATTTGCGAAACAGGGGGACCGCTGTGTATTAGCCTCAGTAATTACTGCGCAGGCGCCGGCCCTATGGACATGATTAATAACAAGTAGCTGTTTCTCATTGTCTAATATATGATCGTTGATTCTTTTTAAAGTTATGATACTTTTGAGGTTTGTTTTACGAATTTGGTGCTGGAAGGTAAAACTCTCAAAGACTCATACACCTATCATAGTCTCTAAAAAATTTAGCTAAATATAAAGTGAAAAAAGTTAGCTTTTTGTTGAATAAACACCCATAATGTGTTTAACGCAGGTAGGTAGGTATGTGTACCCATCTATAGTCATAGTAGGCGTAAAGATAGTAATAAAGTAATTATAACAGTCTAACGAATTTTATACTGTGGTAATACTGTGCTATAATATTGTTGCCCAATCGTCTTTAGGAAATCAACTTTAGCTACACCCATTAACACATTGCATCTCAAATGTTTATCAATTAGTTCAACAAACCAAATTTACTGCAAGTCTAAATTCATGTAAATATTTTCTCCGAAACCATAACTAACATATTCGTTTAAAAACTGATCCAACATAATTAATATAATTTTACTCGCATCAAAAAACGCATTACGCAACTGGTATGAACATTAAATCCACAACAAAAATTCAATCAGCGACGTCTCAAGGCTACAACAGGAGTCATTAAACTTTGACAAAAAGCCGGACGGTCAAACAATTCGATCCACAACCCTTGCTGCCAGCCGTTTCAAAGCCAGCACGGTACGGCAAAAAACCGAAAGATCTCTGTCGATAACTCAATTTGGTCCAATTTAATATCGGACGGTAATAGGTACGATTAGCTTGCTTTTCTTAATTAATTTTGGTACGAACGTGGTGATATGACGATAACCGTGTGTATCTTAACGACGTTAACGTAGGTACTTACCGTGTAGTAAGTACAAGTACAGCTAGATTGTATCTGTATTGCGAATATCAGTCATCTTCAAGCATCGTAAAGCTCATGTCGTGATTCTTATTTTATTTTTTTACATTTTGTACTAAAACCTTCTAGACTGAAAAAACCTCTCAATAGCTTTTCGGAGGACCAATTCAATTACTCATTACTTCAAATTAACTACCTAAAATCTAGATTGTATAACAGAACCTCCTAATAAATTACTTTCAAAGATACTTAAATACTTTTTAAATGTTTTAAAGTATCTAAATTCAGAAATATTTCACATCAGCAATTTGGAACAAGTTTTAAATAAATATCGATTAAATCAAACACTCAATTGTGTTTCGATTCGATTAATCGCAAAGCACTTTAAATTCGCTCACAACACGCAAATAATGTTTTAATTCAAAACACTCTTTCGGAATTCGATAAAAGGTTTAAAAGAAACATCGAAACTCGAAGCAAATAATGCTGGCTGATAACGTTGGCACGAACGGGCTCCAAATCAACGAAGCTTATTTTAAGGACAATTTAATTTAGACCTTAAACTCATATCCATTGAATTCAAGAATGCGTAAACAAGTACAATTCGTGACAGTTCTTATTTTTTTCCAAAAACGAATTATTGGGTAAAGCTTTCCATTAGTGGGCACGCGCCGAGTCGACAAACAAATGACATTTATAAAGAACTCGATTTGAAATTTGTTTGAAATCGGAACGTCTCGGGTGATACAAATGGCGTCTAGACTTTTGATAACCTAACCACAACCACGTAACCTAACGAAATATGGCCTGCATTATAAAATTTAATAGCTATTATTGGCGGATAAGATTTATTCAAGTTTCAGTTTAGCGATAGAGGTTATTTATTATGAAATTATCTTAAATTTTTCAAGAAATTGATATTTTAAAAATTATAAGAAGGTGAGTGGGCACTCAACTAAATAATAAATTATCCTATAAGGTCCTCGATCAGACCAGCCAAAGAACCTAGACTGATTAGTGATTAGCTACCTATTTTATAGATTCCTATTTTTTATTTCTGGTTTCAAAGTTTGGTTCAGTGCTATTGCACGTTATTTCTATCACACAGCGCATGTCTACAGCTTACAGAGTTACAGCACATGTCTATAGTTTATACCAAAGATATAGTCTTATTAAATAAACGACATTCGATAGAAAGGAAGAGAAATAGAGAGAAGAATCTAACTCTTCTTTCAAAACGTGTCGTGTAACGGTAATTTTTATGGAGATACCTACCATAATTGTTTAACTATAAGGTATCTACTAAGAGTCTCCTCACTACGTGAGCCATTCGCAATCGTATTCTCAAAAGCAAAAACAACTTGCAAACCAAACCAATCGTCTTCGATTATGATTACCCATATTCAATAATCATAAAGAAGAAACATTTTACACCACAGATAATAGTAGATAAGAGCAAAAGTAAACATCTTGTCGATGGCTCCGGACGATTTGCCATAGTGATTGCGGTCGCCGCGAGGAAGTCGCGTGCGATCAGAATTGATCGTGGTCGCAATTGTTACTAGACAATGAGCTACGAAATGTTAAAAGTATAGGAATAAAATAACACATCGGAAACAGATTAGTCATTTAGGTTACAATGAACGTCGAGGTCTATATTATTCTATCTCATCAATAAGGTATAGTTAACGGCAAATAACATGACCCAAGTCGTGAGAGAAACGCCGCCCCTTGTGCGCGTGAATTTATTATTGGTGACTTCTCCTCCGCCGCCGTAGCACTCCATGCTCTCCTCAAAAGACTCCCAAATACGCATACTTCGTATACAGAGTAGGTACGTGACGTGATTGGGTGCCGATAACTACACAACCATCATCATACGGTGCAGAATATTCCATCAAGAACCAAGCGGTTCGGTGACTCCTTCTTGTGCCGCACAATTAAGACCTGAAATTCTTTACCAGCTCACGTGTTTCCCTCCTCCTACAGTCCCGGGTCTTTTAAGCAGGGCGTGAAAAAGCATCTGATGAGGCCGTCAAGCTGAGTGCCACCATTGTAGCATGGTACGTGTCTATAATGGTGACCCTCTTTCCAAGACTTTGCCCTCAGCTTACCATCAGGCAAGGCGAAGTCAAATTGACGTGTCCTATTAAAAAATCGGGTAAGTAGAGGTGGTAAAGCCAGTAAGGAGCAAACCCTGGTACTAAAATTTTGAGGCAAACCTAAGGTGTCACAGCAAAGCCTTTTTGGGTTAATCAGCAGATGTATCAGCTTGCAAAAGAGGTAGAGTTTGTCCTGAAGATCTATAAGATGATACGTCGACGAAAGTACTTCCGAGGATTCACTCAATGCGTCGCTATGAATGATACATAGCAGGTTCTTTTAGTGTGGTGAAAGTCCCACAAACCAAAACACAAACAAAAAAGAATCGTAAATGTTAGCACTGCTTCATACAGGTTGTATGCTGCACTGTGGAATACGACAACATAAAGAGCGGAACCTAAACTAGCCTATAACTGAAATGCACTGACCCTTGAAAACTATTTCCCAATCAAATCTACAAACCAATTCTTAATCAAATTTCAATACAGTTAAAAAAATAAATTTGTGAAATTCATCCAAACGAGAAAGAAATGTCTTTTCTAAGCTTCGTAACGTAACAGACGCCATTGTTAAACCGCAATCGGACGTCGGTTTGTGTACCCATCCGAAACAATCGGCGATCAAACAGGCCATTAGAGAAGTTAAACATAAAATGATTAGGTAGGTACAGAAAATTATCGTTATGCAAACGGATTATTGGAAACTGTTTATCGGATTGTGTAATTTGAAATGATTTTATGATCACGTGGATGATTGGCCAGCTTTTAGTACACCAGATTTCCATGACTGACGTGAAAAGTACTGTTCGATTTTAGCCCATTCTAGGTAGTAACTATTTAGTAATCTGTGATTCTAGTTCAGCATGCACACCTCACCAGCTAACTAGACATGACTATCCCGTAACTTAGAAAAAGAAAGAAAGAAAAATATATTTATTTTGACCCGCAGCACACAATACAGTCAAAGCAAATATCACATTATACACGCTAATACAGACCATTCATTCCGATACAAAAGAAATAAATAAAAAAAAACATTAGAGCAATATTGACAAATGGCAACACTGCTCTGCACTACTATATGCCATAGTTCTTACAGTCTATGAGGTCTACGGTCATTTTGTCTATGGTCATTCTCTCAGTCATGGTCAGTCACTTCTTCTTGCATCTTGCATACGCGTGCGGCGTGACCCAGTATCGTATCAGTCGTATTCGAGTCTCGCGTCACTAATGTCTAAGGAAGTTAACAATTTCTGGATGGCTTAGTCAAATTACTTAGTATAATATAATGAAAGACATGAATTAGTTTTGCTTTTCAAGATTTTTCTTAAAGGTTTATTCAATTTGGCAATGTGTACTTGATAGGAATTCGAAATGAAGAAGCGACAACTTCGATTTTGTAGCCTCAGCAATCAACCTTTGAAGTGAATTAAGTTACTCAAACATTGATAATTTTTGCTCGCGTGTTCCCACCCAAATATGGGAGCATAATAGTAATATACATCCCTCATTCTGACATGTTGATTTGTTGTAATAACTATTTTAAGGCAAGACGTGTACCAAAAACTTCGTGACACAGTTACGGCTCATTCAGCATACCAACGTTTGAGTTAATCAGGTAACTAGCGAGGCACAAGTCAACTTTGCGGTCTGCCAAATTGCTGGCTCCCAGTTGTTTAGTCATTAGCGGTTTGGCTAGTCGGCCGACTGAAACTATGTAATGACAGTCATTATACGACCTCTGTGGAGTTTTGATACAGTATTTGAATTTTAAATAAAGAAAAAGCAGTTCGAATTTCAAATTTGCCGCTAAATAATTATATTATCACGATCTGTGCAAAGACACGAAAACTGTTTCATGTTGCCATTAAATAAATAAAACGAATAGGTAGATTTCATAAGACTAGAACATTGATGCAGATTTAAATATTAAAAATAAGAGAAGTACATAATACAAAGCAGTAATAAAATTTAAATGGCGTTCATATTGAGAACTTTTTTTTATTATAGTGATAGAAACAATTAAAAAAAGGCATAGTACATACCTAGGTAGTTTATAAGTATAACACTTCTGTAGCACATTTTGAGAAAATGTGTCAAAGTCTGTAATATTTATAGTTTGGACGATTTCATACGATATCCGTTCAGAATTATTCGTAAAATTTATCGCGGAATAATGATTTGCCGTGGGTGATTCCAGCTTTTATTTTGTGAAACCTTCAGTCTAGAAGTATTGATAGACGTCTAAAACCACATGCGGAATTTAGTCCACAGTGGACCACTTCCATAACATGCTATAATACGTAATTTCGGCTGCGATTATAGATGTAAGGCCGGAATAATTCCAAATATTCCGATGAGGATAAAACGAAAAATCCCGAATAATTCCCAAATGACCCGGAATAATTCGGAATTATTCCGGTCGGTTCGGTTCGGTATCATTAAGAAAAAATGTAGTCTTGACTCTTGATGACTCGAAATGCAGTTATGATTAGCGTTATAAACGGTTATAGATATTGGTATAATATCGGTTTAATTAAGAACATACAGTCTACATGTATTCTTATTAATACCGATATTATACCAACCATGCTAAAACGAATGAAGTGGTGAATTATAACAACATTTTCTTGATTAGGGATATAACTAAGTACCTACTTATACACTTTTAAACTCTTTAAGAGTGTTTTCACACCATCCGATATCTGTATCGGACGATGATGGCCGACATCCGATATCCGACACCATTTATTATGTTGTTTTCATATAAATATCCGATAAAATTGGTCCGATTTGGCTATTTGATCCATAGCACAGACTAGTTAAGGATGCTAGGGGTTAAAAAGCTTAAAAAACGTAGTGCAAGCAATTTTCGACCTTAATGACATGACATAGAATCGAGTTTTTTTTCTTATATTCGTAATCAGTGTCATCTATTAGCGCAAAAAGACACGTAATTAAGATAATATCATTAAGGTCGAAAGTCGCTTACAGTCCCTGTTTTAGTATCTGTGTGAAAGTTGTACTCAAATTATATAATATTCCTACATATTATAATAAAATAAGTAGGTACCGTACCTACATCTTGACTCCAAGTCGCGAGAGATGCTCGTATTGGTTTGATATGGTCTATGATTGGTTGATTTGATACATGGTACACGGGGTACCATGGTGGCGGAGAAGCTCAAATCCACCTAATCCACAAAAGACATCCAAAAAACGCGTGTTACTGCGCATATACATACATATAAGTAGGTACCTAGGTACACTTTGTGACGTCACTGAGGTCAAGGTATTTATTATTCCGGTATCTACCTACCTATATACCAATACCTACATAGGTCTGTACTTAAGTTTTCGTTTAGTAGGTAGGTGGAAGCACAGTTATTTCATGTTTTGTAGGTGAGTTTAGCGGGAATAATTCCGGAATATTTGAGAATATTTGGGAATAATTCCGAATAATATGGAATAATTCGGAATTATTCGGGATTTTTACATCTATAGCTGCGATTCAGTGGAAGAGAGGTGAAGCTACATAGTGTGCATAGCTCTATCCTCCTCCCTCTGAACCACTACCTACCTAAAACACGATTGCTTACAGCACGTCAAGTTAAGCTCACAGATCACGCGTCAACTATAATGTAGCTAAGAAGTCTTTACATCGTTTTATTACCTGGTCACACACTACCAGTCAATAAGAAAGTAAATTTGTCCAGCACTCTATTCCTTGTTAATCAGCCTCATAAAACTGTAGCCGTTACTTCATAGTACCTCATACCTCATAACACGATTCGATGATACTAATAAAATGGTCAGCTTGTTTGGGAACGCCACATAAGCGCCGTACCGATGCTCTGTTGATAGTTTTCTATTATGAATTCAATCAACATAAATTAGTTTTAATTTGGCTGATGACGACTTGACTACGGATTCGTTTCGTCGACTTTTAAGGGTAGTGGTACACTGTAGGCGAATCTCTAGAATGAATGAAATAGGTACAGCGCGAAGGAAAACCACAATAAACATTAGTACATTATGGTACAAGTGAGCAACGTTGGTGATTACCGCCGAGGCGCCATTGAGACCCGAGCCGCCAGGCGAGGGTCTTAAGACAGCCGAGGACGGTAATCATCATGCTCACACGTGCCATACGACGTTTTACAACACACTTGCGAATAAAATAATACTACAAATACTAAATAAACAATACTACAAATTAATTCGTTTTCCTATGCGCGCGCATTTAACAATGGCGGTCGACCATATTTAAAAAAAAATGAGGTTTGAACTTAACTTTTTTTTACTCTGTTTTTTTTTCTGTACTTAGAGAAAAAAAAAGTTAAATTTGAGCGAAAATTTTGTTTATTACACAAGTATTACAAGTTGAAATTATTTATTTAAATACGAAAATGCATCAAATGACCATACAATAGGCGTATTAATTTATTCGTACTATTAAACACGTTATTTTTTGTATCAAAACTTTTTTAAGAACATAGACAATTATAGACACTTCCTATAAAATTTAAAAAAGAATCTATAACTCACTTTTGTGAATAATAGTAATGAAAAAGTCACAGTTTTATAATAGGTGTCATTCCGTGCTTAATTGCGGTAAAATAATATCACTGTTATGAGCAGGTGTGTTGTAATAGTACATTATGGTACAAGTGAGCAACGTTGGTGATTACCGCCGAGGCGCCATTGAGACCCGAGCCGCTAGGCGAGGGTCTTAAGACAGCCGAGGACGGTAATCATCATGCTCACACGTGCCATACGACGTTTTACAACACACTTGCGAATAAAATAATACTACAAATACTAAATAAACAATACTACAAATTAATTCGTTCTCCTATGCGCGCGCATTTAACAATGGCGGTCGACCATATTTAAAAAAAAATGAGGTTTGAACTTAACTTTTTTTTACTCTGTTTTTTTTCTGTACTTAGAGAAAAAAAAAAAGTTAAATTTGAGCGAAAATTTTGTTTATTACACAAGTATTACAAGTTGAAATTATTTATTTAAATACGAAAATGCATCAAATGACCATACAATAGGCGTATTAATTTATTCGTACTATTAAACACGTTATTTTTTGTATCAAAACTTTTTTAAGAACATAGACAATTATAGACACTTCCTATAAAATTTAAAAAAGAATCTATAACTCACTTTTGTGAATAATAGTAATGAAAAAGTCACAGTTTTATAATAGGTGTCATTCCGTGCTTAATTGCGGTAAAATAATATCACTGTTATGAGCAGGTGTGTTGTAAAATATATTTTTCACTTGTGTTATCATCAGCAACCAAGTCATTATTTATGTTTTATTAAAATATTGCAAAAAGTCTATTTCAGATTTGGGTGGATATTCTACCGTACTCTAGGCGCAAAACTCTATCATATTTGTGGTTGCTTTTAAAAAAATCCAATAAGTTGAGCAGTCTAGTAGAGCTAGCAGTTTCATTCCAAGCTTACATCCAGAATACTCTTTCATTTTATTATAATAGCTTTTTGAATAAATGTTGTTTTGATGTTGCATTAATTTATAGACCACGGTAACCACTGAATATCGAGGTCTAGTCAAATCTGTAGTTAACACAGGTAAAGCGGACCCCAGACTCCGAGCTGAAAAAAGCTTCGGATGCGACTGGGAATTAACGCTAGGAGGAAGAAGGTAACCACTGAATATCATTTTGACCATGTCTGATATCTTAATATTACGCACGCTAAACTGACGTAAAAGGTTACGTCCTTCCAACCTAATAGTAGATTACACACATCGTCGCTTCGTTGTACAGTGTAGACCGGTCCTAAAACGATGATTCGTTTTTTATAATATTCTACCTTGATTATGAGTAATCAATTTTTTTGTTTATTTATAATTTAGTATCGAATTAAACGGAATTGAATGGATAATATATGTGTTGCGTAAACATGTCCAATGTGAAAATCTTAGGGTTAACTTTTGATTTAGCTATAGCACAATTAGTATAATGACTCTGAGACGAATTCCCGAAATGTTTTATAATTTTATTCATAAAGTTTTACCCTTCAAGGTCCGACTTTTTAATCAATATCTAACTTCCAATATGGATTAATTTTACGCAGTTTCTGATATTTATTCGTAAGTAAAGAAACTTTAGAGTTTTGCATTTTTTCTATTCTGTGTAAAACCCTACAGGAGTATGTAAAGAGAGAGAGAGAGAGAGAGAGAGTGAGATGTACTTACTACACATGCCGCTAATTGCTATACAAATATGGAAGTTCGGCCAACATTGAGAAAAGGCACAGAGGATATATAATGACAATGCCGCTAACTATGAGTCTATTGACATAAATCGAGCAGTTACCGAGATGACATGTGTGATCAGAATGTGACAGTATGACCATACTTCGTTCTTTACAGTCAGAGAAAATATAAAAATAGAAGCTTATTTAATCAATCAGTCAGCCAATCGCAGTTTATTACTTGATATATGTATGTCCCAATATGCGCTTTTTACCATCCATAGTTTCCAAACTTATTCAAAAACCCACCTGTTTAAGGATCAAACCACACAGTAAGAGAAATGGGAGACTGTAAACTATTAAAAAAAGAGTAGACGTAACTAATTTTACAGCTTACCTGCTCTAAATATCATATTAAATACTTGTATTAGTAGTGAATTGAGTCTGGATGGGAGTTGAAATCGCAACCTTTTGATTATGATGCTACCGTTGCATTATAAAAAATGGTTAACAATATAAAAATTCAACGGAATTTCTACCGCCACGCCACGTAGAGCTAATGATACGATAATGAAAGGAATACGATACAAAAACTATAGGCTAATGTTACAGGAACAAGTAATTTGTTTATCGGAACAACGATCTATAAAAGATAGAGATGGTAAATGTACTAGTGATTAAAGCGGGGAATTAGAAGCTCGCCGTACGTGCGCAAGATGTACCTTTTTAAATAGGTAATGTTTTGCAATCCATGTTACTAAAGCCGGTGTCAGACTTGTTTTTACTCTATAATGCAGTTGTAAAAGTTTTGTAATGTTTTTATACTTTACATAATTATTATTTACTTACATAAATAGATCTGGCGTACCTGAACAGGTCAAAGAAAGTGGCACCCTTTTACCTCGGACTCTTCTTACCCTGAAAAAAAAAACCTTTCTTCCATGTAAGTAGGTACTCTTTTTAAGTGATTGGTCACCAATGAGGTTTACGAGGTCCTAATAACATCTTAAATTCCTCTACTAGCTGTTGGTAGGATGATGGCAGGTGGTGATGATAATTGATAGAGTTGCCAACAATGACAGGTATTCCTGGAGTATGCAGGTATTTGGTTCTAAGAGAATACCGACGCTCTGACGTCATATACAAAGTGTAATTTCAGTCAGTTCAACTTCGATATAACCTTTAAGCGGGTCTTGAAAAAGTTTCTAATGAGCCCATAAGGCCGTCAAGCTGAGGGCCACTATTGTAAGTGTTGTAACACTATTGTAAACAGGAAGAAGTTCCTGAGACTTTGCCTGTAAACGAGGTGAAATCATTTTGACGTGCCCTAATATAAAAATAAATAATTTGTTTATTCTTAACGTCGTTACAAAGGCATAAAATTGGTAAATAGTTGCGACAGTTAACAACAATTCGTGCTGACGTAAATGGTCACACACACGGGACACTTGACAGAAGTAAAAAAAATACTTGGTAGTGGTGGCGGAGAATCGGGAGCAATGGCACACATAAGGAGAGGGAGAGGCCTATGTCCAGCAGTGGACTGCAATAGGCTAATTTATTGATAGTGGTACAACCCCTTTGAAATCCAACTGCCGTCATCAGAATGTCTGTTGCCGGCATAAATGAGAAAGCCGATAGTCATTAGCATTTTATTCCTAAGTGTGTTCTGAAAAGTACACATTACTACGAAGAGGTGTATATTTCTAACGTTTCCTAAAGCGCTAAAGTTAATTGCTTACAAGTAACATTCTGATATTATGTACCTGTAATTATTACAAAAAGAAAATGTTAATAGATACAGGAAGGAAAGCTAATGGAGTTGAAAAATATTGAATATTTTGTTAGTAATCCAGGATGTATGATTAAGATTAATTACCTAGATAGTTGGTTGTGTTCAATGACGTATTGTAAACACGGCATACAGGAACTATACTTACGTGAAGAATTAATACCTCATTTTTATTAATTTATTATTATAAAATACTACCGGCCGTGGTCCTGGATTCGAACGGGAATCATTTCGTAAAAAAATCTTATAATTCTATAACGCACCATCTGCGGACCCAGAAAAAAATGGCCAAGAATCATCTCTGGAGCGGGTTGTATTGTGCCAGTATTTGTGCTCAATCGATACATAACTTTTTGATATTTTAAAGCATGCACAAGCCAACTTAACATTTTTATATACAGAATGAATTTTCAAATGAGTGTGGATCTGCGGGTCTAAAATGGCCACATTGAGCGATTCTGCTTAAAGCGAGTAACGTTATGAATTTTCAGTAGATGTCATAGATTCCTATAAAATTCGTATACTTAATGGTCATATGAGCAGAATCACAACAATTCGTGTACTAAGCTGATTCTAATTTCGTGTAAATAACACCTCATGACCTGATATTATCCTAATACGATTCCAATAAAGTGGCCTTTTTAGACGTGCTGATCATCACCAAATTCAAAGCTATGAAATTGCGGTCTACACAACATCATCCAAGCGTCAAGTCCGATTGCATACAAAGCTTCCTAGACTTCACTTTTCTACTGCTGGATTTCTCTTTGCTGCTGCAGTCACCTGACAGCAGGTGTACCTGCTTTCAGGTTTATCGGCTTTCATTGCAAGTGAGATTGGCTTGGCCACAAAGGTCTAGGTGAGGCTCTTGACATGTGATACCAGTACCAAGCCATCAATTGAGTTTCACCAGTTAATTATTATCATTATCATTTTACTGCCTAAGACAAATGGTTATGGAAAAATATTCATATAGAAGTATATACCATATGTTACCATTAGTGATAACTAGCCATTTATGGCACATCGACACAAATAGAGAATCGATTAATTTCTATGTTAATACGATCATCAAACAGTCCAATACCTCGTTATACTAATGAATATAATGCTATAAATTTATATACCAAGTGTATAATATAAGTATACTGTATACAGTATTGTATATATTTATATTAATTGGGTGTATTGGGCCCGTTCTAATGTATTTAAGCTATTAGTTTAGAAGATAATTGGATATTATTAGTGCTTATAAAATCGTGTTATGACTTAATTGCTGTTCATGTTTTGGCGCAATATGGTGCGCGTGAGCAATTATACTATTCAAAAGGGTAATCGATTTATGTTAATATACAAAATATAAATTTTCGTATAAAGCACCTGTTTATGTTATTAAAATATATTTGGGATATATAACTAATTCGTAATTTGGCTAATGAAGTAGAAAAAAATATGTTGATGTAATCTTCCGTATGTGGTCATAATGTGGGTTACCTAAATACATCTACCTCCTCGTTGGAACCATGCGAGCAACCATGAGAATCCTGGGCTTAATTCCGGCTCCCCAAGAACCATTGTGTTCATTGAATGGGGTCTTTAGATTTCTTAAAAATCATGCTGTATAATACATACAATCTACTACAAATGACGAACAGAATATAAATGAAAATTGAATAAACAGACTCGTAAAATATTTAATTATATTCCTATACTGAACATACATAAAATTCTTCTACCTACTTAATATAACAGTCAAGTGTTTAATAATCAATAACTACAAAAAAAAATACTCCAAACGGAAATAGTAAAAGATAATAGTTAGATTAATCGTAAACTGAGATATATAGGCTTAGGCCTCGCTCGCCCCGTGGATCTTGCCCCCGACTGCTTTAATGTTGCAACTCGCCCCCTTGAACATTAGATACCCCAAATCGCCCCCGATTGTTAGTAAGTTAAAAGTACTGTCAGCAATAAAGAGTTTTACAACACACCTGCTCATAACATTGCTATTATTTCACCGCAATTAGGTATGTAATGACAGCTATTATCAAACTGTGACTTTTTCATTGCTATTATTCACAAGTGAGTTATAGATTCTTTTTTAAATTTTATAGGTTAAGTTTCTATGTTTATAAAAAAGTTTCGATACAAAAATAAGGTGTTTAATAGTACGAATAAATTAATATGCCTATTGTATGGTCATTTGATGCATTTTCGTATTTAAATAAATAATTTCAACTTGTAATACTTATATAATAAATAAAATTTTCACTCAAATTTAACTTTCTTTTTCTCTAAGTACAGAAAAAAAACCAGTGTAAAACAAACCTCATTTTTTTAAATATGGCCGATCGCCATTGTTATATGCACGCGCATAGGAAAACGAATTAATTTGTAGTATTGTTTATCCTTTTTTTAACGTCACGTTTTTCAACGTTAACATTATTTCAATCTATCAATACCAACAAGATACTATTGTTTTAGTAGTCAGAATACGATTTTGTTTGCCGACTAAAGAAATATTTAATTCAAAAATTAGATTATTCATTTGTGAATAAAGCGGGAAGCGATATTAAAACGACTACTAAATAAAAGCCAAACAAAAAGTAAAGAATAAAACTATTTTGCAAATTTAATTTACATAAAATATCATAATACGATTGTAATACAAACTTACCTGACTTTCAATCCAAAATTTATATATGTGTATAATCCGGCATTGTATAGAATGCCTAGGCATTCTATACATTGCCTAAAACGTTCAGGCAATGTGTATAATACGATTAATTTCATACATTGCCTAGGTGTTGTATTAAATGCCCGAAGCGCATCAGGCAATGTGTATAATGGACGGGTTGTTGTAAATTCGTCTCTTTAAAATGATATTTCATGTGCGAAAATTCGTCTCACCTTGATAAATAAGTACTGTTAGCAAACAAAGTAATAGATTAACAAAGCGTCATTTATTTGCGATCCTTTAAGAAGCCCTCTATGGATTTGAAAAATGGATATTACTGCTGAAAGAAAACCTGTTCATTCCAACTTGGATAGATTAGGTTAGAAGGCGGAGCGGAGCTCTAGCATTAGCCTTCGTGGTTATTTTTTTTAACCATGCAGAACTTCTATAGGCCACGGTAACAACTCTCTTTCCATCAGGTTAGGTGGTTGACAAGCACAGGGATGGTGGTAAGAGAGTGGTTGCCGTGGCCAATAGAAATTCACTGCTATGTGAGAAACATTCTACGCAAAAAACACGTAGGTACTTAGGCATACCTACCAATAGAACACAAATGTCTTATCAGCACTGCCTGCTGGTGGAAGTTGAAATTAGGATTAGCTCTCAAAAGATTAGTATCTAGGTATCTAATTAAATCATAGAGAAGAAAAATAGATTACATACATTACCTATGCTTCAACCGGCATTCTATACAATGCCTAGGTGTTCTATACATTTCCTAGGCAAAGTGTAAAATAGTTTAAACATTGAATATAATTTCATACATTGCCTGAACGACCCCAGCATTCTATACATTTCCTAGGTATTGTATAGAATGCCTGCATTATACACATTGCCTATAACATATACACAATATCACAATACTCTTAAATATTGTGCATATTCTGTTGCACTTAGATGTCACTAATCACTACTATAGCCCGTTTTTTAATCTCAGATACTAATTTGAAATTACCTGTTGTCGGTTTTTTGCAATTAAAAAATAGTCATGTGCCACCAGTATCGAAATTTATCGATAAATTAAATTTAGTACAAATATTTGTAGGTTAATCTATAAAATTTATAAAATACTAATTTAAATTCGGTATGCAAGTTACCTAAATGAAACAAAACTTAAATAGGTATATTGTCATTGAAACAAAATGGCGTCCATTTTGCGTCACTTGGGTTGTCATTGTAAAAATCTAACTTAAGGCTTCATAAGTTTCATTTAATCGATTTGCAGAGACTATCGATAAAGATGACGCTATACTAGTCTTAGAATCTGAAAATTGTAGGTATGTAAATTACGGTATTTAAAATTTTTTGGTACTCTAATTTAAATTTAAATTCAAAATAAAAACAAGAATTCGACTGATACTAAAAAGATCAACACAAGTTTCAATAATTTATTTTATTTAAAACTTTTTAGTTATATATTTTTGTAATCGTTTTCAATTTTCTTCCATACAGTCATGCGAAGTTTTCGTCTTTTCATCGTAAATTTCTACTGTCTAAATTAATATGTTAGAATAGTTGACACCATCCGAGACATGTACTACGATTCCGGTTCCGTGGTTCGGACTGCTGCAGCTACAGCTGTTGGCGACTCGAGAGCCTTCCCCATCACCGTCGGGGTACACCAAGGATCCGTCCTTAGTCCTTACCTGTTCAGCGTGGTATTAGATGTTTTGTCGGACAGCATTAGAAACTCACATGAGCAGCCTCCGTGGTTGCTCATGTATGCTGATGATATTGCGCTGATGGACGCGGACAGGATCAGATTGGTGTGACGCGTGAAAGGATGGAAAGAAACGCTTGAGAACGGTGGTCTGAAGCTAAATGTAGCGAAGACAGAATACTTAACGTTAAACTCCACAGATCCCACACCCGTCCGCATAGGCGATGATTTGGTCGAGCGCACGGACCAGGTTAAGTACCTGGGATCTGTACTTCATGTGACCGGTGAGATCGACCACGACGTAAAGGCACGCATTGCTGCCGCGTGGGCCAAGTGGTGAGAAATGACTGGCGTCACTTGTGATCCCAAAATGCCAGTCAGGTTAGTTTATAAGACGATCATTAGGCCTGTCCTCTTGCATGGTTGTGAGGCGTGGCCGCTGCTCGAGCGACACAAGCAAGAGCTGCATGTCATGGAGATGAAAATGTTGCGGTGGATATGCGACGTTACGCGTAAAGATCGCGTACGGAGCTCTCGCATCCGCGGCAGCCTCCATGTCCGTGACATCGGGGATAAAATGCAAGAGAGCCGCCTTCGCTGGTGCGGCCACGGCTTGCGGCAACCGCCAGGCTACGTGGGGAACAAATGCCTGGCAATTGTACCCCCGCCGGGTCCAGGTGAAAGGGGTAGGCCAAAGAAGTCCTGGCTTGACGTCGTGGAGGGTGATATGCGTGCTAATGGTCTCACTACCATGGACGCCCAAGATCGTGCGAAGTAGAGAAGGAAGAGCCGGAAGACGGACCCTGAGCTTCGAGGTCATCTTGGCCACGGATGCAATAAGGAGATGCAGATGATGACGATGAATTGTAGCGCAACTTTAAATCGATATAGATCCTAAACGGTAAGTCAAATCGAAAAATGGTGAGAAAAAACTGAAATGATTTTTAAATACCTATTCAACGATACCCCACTTGACATAGTTTGTTGACATTAATGTGTGAATCTTAAAAATCGGGCCAGGCGTTTGGTATGTATAGAGTTTAATAAAGGAACATACAATTAAACACATTACTATTCCTTTGCGTCTCGCAGTCGGATAAAAAACTAATAAACATTTTATATTTAACTTTTCTCTTAAAATACATTATAGCTAAACCACCTGTATCTAGGCAGCAAACATTGTCGATAGTTTCGACTTTCGAGTACACCACTAAATACAAAGCTGGTATCATTATTTCACAATTTGACATTTGCACTTGTCAATTTAGTATCTGAGATAAAAAAAACAGACTATAAACCACTACGCAAATATCGCAAAACATATCCCTTTGTGATTTGATTTGATTTGAAAAACTTAGTGTACGTAGTTGGTGATAATAATATTACAGACATCAAACATGGTAATTTTCATTTAAGTGTACATTTTTCTGTCTGACTGTACCATTTCACGGCTTATTTCAAAAGAAATACCTCAAGGGGCGATTCACACCACCAAAATATTTATTTAAATGTCAATTTTTAACTCGCCCCGTGGCAAGGGGCGAGTCACTACACCAAAATAATAAAAAAGGGGCGAGTGAAGCATTTTAATCGCAGGGGTCGAGATTCAGGGGGCGAGCCAGGCCTAAGCCGATATATAATTTGCATAGTCTACATAAAATTAAATTATTTGAGTAGTCCTGCAAAAATCATAAAACCTGCTTAAATTTAATAAACCAGTGATGTAAAACATCAGAACTCGTAATATATCGAGGTAGCAAAAACACAAAAGAGAACACATAAAATTGTGACATTCAACGATGGCAAATATTAAAACAAAATTGATTCAACACAAAGCTTTTTATAAATACTGCATTAAACCGTGAGTGTATTTAAAATAATTTAAATGGAAACGTCGTTGCACGTTCACAAAACGTCTTTATTCCTTCGCGTTATTTACGACAAGCTATAAACTTTGGTACCTAAAGATCGGTGAATAAAAGTTAGCAAGGCGCAGGCGCTTATGCTACAAGAACAGCACTAAAAAGTTGATGCATCGCTGTAGTATTATCGATAATTGTATCGATAAACATTTATATACAAGAACGATCGTGGAAATCGATTTGCCACGCCACTTAACTAATCTGTGGATGCTAGGAAATTCAATATAATGATAGGAATTTAAATTTAATTTAGGAAATTGTTATAACTACGTCTGGTGTGTGATCTGTGGTGCAATTTTTATCTCAAAAATATCTAATTCAATAATTTTTAATAGGACTTTTTATATGGAATTTGTATATTTCCCAACTATAATATAATTGCAAAAGTTATCGAAACGTGTAAATTAAATTAAGATTGTCTTTAATGGGTCTGTTAGTCTGCCAAAACTTATTTCACAATCAGTTTTATGACCGCGCCTAGTGTTAGTTTTAATGTTCTAGAAAAAAAGAAGATATACGAGAGAATTTTCTCGAGTCGTTTACAACCATCACTATGTTTGTCAGTAATTACAATTAATGTTTATTAGACATATTCGTATTATAAAAGAATGATTGAAAGAATTTGTGATCTAGAATTATTGATTTAGTCAAATCATTATATCACATTAAATAACAAAGAAATAAATTTCAGCTTACTAGAAGGATTCCGTACTCGTAAATTAGTAGCAATATAAAACACATACCTATTACGAGTAGCTTTTAAGAAAATAAAATCATATCACAGATCATAACCATTCAAAAACTTTATACATTATAACAAAACTCAAAACATCAAACCGAACCCAATTACAAAATATCGATACATAGTCACATCACTACCCGTAGTCCGCTGGCCAGCGAAGCTCATAAAATCTTATGATAAGCCCCATTATCATCACAAAGGATGCATGTAATTGTTTGTCAAATAAATACTAATAAAATTTTGATGTTTATTAAATATAATTTTGAAAAGGACTCTTTTATATATTCTTGATTGTCGTAAAGAAATAATGCTTTAGTGATTACGTACCTATCTCGTATGAATTATATTTCCTTGTATACGACTCACTATAAAAGTAAGAGTGCAAAGAAAATGGAGTATATTTTGCTTATTTCAATGATGAGGATGTGAATAATGTCTCTCCTTTGAATTGAATTGTTTATTATATTTGTATATTATATATCTATATATAAATGTATATTATTACTATAATTATGAATATTCTATTATTTCAGTATAAAACTTATTATTTGTACCAAACTAGGTCAAACTCTCACCACAATACATCGTGCACCTACCTGTGACAGCGTATATCTCTGCATCACCCTAAGGTTGACTGGCAGAAAATTCCTAGGGCATTAAGTTCGCCATTGTACAATCATTTTAAAGTTGTGCAAAAAGTTTAAAATAAAATATTATAGGTCTTTGTCCAGTACTGCACTGTAGCATTCGGGTAATGACGTGTTCTTAGTGTAGCGATGATTATCATCCCAAGGGATAAAAAAGGGGGTAATAGTAAAGTAATCACTGAATTCGATTGACTAGAATCACACTGTTTTTGACTCAGGCTATGCAAGGTAAAGAGTTACCTATCCTTTTGGAACAAATTAATCCTGCATCTGCTGTACATATATTTTTCTGTGCGGAGCAATAAACACATATTGACATAGGTATTCCAAAATTCTAAAAAAAGGGCACTTTACAGAACTAAACATAAATGTGGTACCCTTAGAGTATATACATTATAATATGTAGAGCGCGCCTATCACTCAGGTCTTTGGCGCCGAGTGTTAGCAGATACTATGTGATGGTATAGCGCACCTATAGTGACGTTTCAGGCATTACTGAAAATATCAATAGATGCACTTATTAATGTAGTTTGTTGTTATGAAGTTTTTTGTTCGATTTGATATGCATGGATAAAATTAAAGCCAAAATATAAAATAAACGGCGTCATTTTGCTTTATTTTTGCGTCATTTTTACTACAAATATACGATGTTTTATAAAATTTTGATCCACAAGTATCGGGATTCTTGGTGTCGATATCTCCAGCGACGTCCAATACCGAAGTCATCTGGAAGACAAGGTCAAGTTGGCATCAAAGAAACTTGGGGTGCTCAACAGGGCGAAGCAGTACTTCACTGCGGGGCAACGACTACTCCTTTATAAGGCACAGGTTCGGCCCCACATGGAGTACTGCTGTCACCTTTTCGCCGGAGCGCCTGCGTGCCAGCTTGACCCTTTCGACTCGGTACAAAGACGGGCGTTGAGGCTTGTCGGCAATCCCATACTCACAGGCGATGTGGAACCACTCAGTCTCAGGAGAGACTTTGCTTCACTGTGTGTGTTTTACCGCCTATACAATGGTTTGTGCTCAGATGAATTGTTTGACATGATGCCCACAGCTACATTCTATCATCGCACTTCTCGTCATAGGCGGGGAGTTCATCCTCACACATTGCGACCGGAAACGGTGCGCACTGTGCGGTATGAAAGGAACTTCATCCCTCGCACACTCAAGCTGTGGAATGAACTCCCCGCGATGGTTTTCCCAAGCGACTACAATATGGGGTTCTTCAAGAAGGGCATTAGAAGGTTTCTTCAGGGTCGGCAGCGCGAGTGTGACGCCCCTGGTGTTGCATACGTCCATAGGCCACGGTAACCACTTTCCATCAGGTGGGCCGTGTGCTTGTCTGCCACCTAAGTGGTATAAAAAAAAAAAAAAAAAACATATCAAATTAAATATTACTTGCGAAGTCATTTTGATAGGTATTGTTTTGCTACTGATTGAGGTTGAGCAAGGAGCCTAGGTACTGTTCATACCCGTGATAGCAGTTCATACTTGTAAGGCGCGCTCTATAGCAATGTATACTCTAAGGTGGTACCTATCTTCAGAGTGTCATTGCAATCGGATGACCAAGAAACGTTCATTTGTACGAGTATATTAGGTCAGCTGCAGAATCTAATACATATACTCGTACAAATCTATCCAAGAGTAACTCCAAATGGATGTCAGCGTAAATTAAAAAAAAACCTATGTGGCTTTTGATTTTGTCTCAAACTTATTTGCCAGTTTATAAATCATTCAATAATCCACTTCTTTTATATCAATATTAAAATTATTATAAGATTAGACATGACGAATCGATCAATTACTTTTTCGTTGCCAAGTATTCTTAAAACGAGTATCAGTTTAATTTTTAATAAGGAACTTGATATTGAAAATCAAGGATTGCTTATACTGACTGCCTTCATTTCTGTCTGTATATTATCATCATCATACCAGCACCAATCCTTACCTTTTAGAGCCCGAACCGAGTCTCCTACTACCTATTATGGTTTCTCTTGACTTTTACGAGAGCCACTGACCACCCCGAGATACTGTTATTTATTCTGTGCCCGAGAGTGCATCAAAGCAACTGTAACCGAGACGATGTAGAATTTGGGCCCCTGAGGCATCGGTATATTGTAAGAAGCAAAGCATTAAGCAACATTTGGTAACCTGTCAGGTATCGTGAATATACAGTGGCTTCCCAAAATTAAACAAATAATAAAATCTATCACTACCTATCTATTTTACAACCAACAAACACAAATATTCCAACGAGAATCCAAGAACATTGACCCCTGTACTCGTCACAAGCAAATTAGCGTATAATCTAGTGTTAGTAACCGCATCGTCCTAGGTCAGACTCCAGGCTGATAATTGCAGCACGTAGTAGAACGTCCCTTCACCGGCCTTGGTGCCTTGGTGCCTTGGTGCCATGCTCCGGGTGACTAACGCCAAATTGTAATGATAGTGTATGATTGGCGGTGAATCATTGCGATGAGTCGGAGCGAGGTTGCTAAGATAGCGGGTAGCGATCTTGGAGTAATGCGGCGAGTTTTCCACGTTCTGGGATTCCACTTACCGAGAACATACAGCTCACAATCTTAAATACAATTTAAAATTGAAAGATATTCGCCAATACCAGCCAGTAGCTTTGAGTAATTATAACAAGATTGGAATTGTCAAAATTAAGGAAAAATTACAAAACACGTCACCCCCCTAAGTTACGGTATAAGCAATTTCCATCAGATGGGTCTTGTGCTTATCTGCCGCCTAAGTAGTATAAAAAAAAAAAACAAACTAAACCTTGCTACAGTCATGGAGACATGCCAGATCTGAATTTAATCACGATTCAGTTTAGTCGCAATCTAATTATTCTGCGAAAATCTGATCTTGTTTTACATGTGAATCCCTGATCGTGGGCGGGTGTTCCCGATCTTCCCAGTGGGCCTTTGGATGTATACAGAAAATGCTCGACTTTCGACTGGAAGCGGCTCAAATTGGCGTTGGAGGGTGAGACCTGGATGATGGGACTGGATAGATTTAAATAATTTATTTTATTTTGTTCGAAAATGGTCAGGACAAGGTTTAAATGAACGACCACATGTCACTATGTTGGACACGCTATTCTACGAAACCACTCAACCGATTTCCATGCAAGTTAAAGTGTGGTTCTTTTCAGTTTTGAAGGAAGGATTGTTTTGGACCTTCCAAACGTTTGCCTAGGGAAGTCCACTCTCCCGTTTCTACAGATCCCGATTTGGTTTTTACGCAAGCGAACGCCGTCTTACTTTCGGTTTTCTCTTATGTTTATTACGAAGCTTTATAACTATAGCCTTACCTAATCCACAGCCAAACAAATTAAAGGCAACCACGTTTTGTGGATACCAAATCGCTGTTATTTAATTACATTAGGTATACATGGTGAATTTTGAATAATATTTACGACTGTTTCTGTGATTTGTCATTACTGAGTCATCTTGTATTCTGTGAATTATAGAGTTTTTTTCCTGTGTATAATTGAGTTATTGATTTTGTGGTTTCTGATAATTTGTCAACATTGATTGATGTTATGATCAGCCAATGTTTGTTCACTGATGTTGTTATCTTGAGGACCCAATATGGGGACTTTGGGTTCCGTCCTTTAGGCGTACCTACAAGCCTGCTACCCACTAGTCGATGTGCCTGTTAAACAATGAACGATGTTCCAGCACAGGCTTTCCTCTTATAGCTGGGAGAGAAGATGACAATCTCTCCCATAAAAGCCCAAACTAACCACGTACAAGAAGTTATAGGCATCAGATGCAACCGGAACTCATGCAATGATAATTCGACGTAACTGAACGTAAATAATTCATTATCGAATCATTGACGTCAGTCAATCGTTATTAATGATTGACTGATGTTAGATCTTCTTCACCAAGTTCTTTGGTATCCAAGGCGATCTAATCTGTTTCTTAGTAACACTTGAGGAGTGAGATTCCGGGTAAGGTCATTGTTCATTGGACTAACAGTTTGATACTTTATACTTTCCAGGGTAGTACCATTTATGATGATACTAGCTTTTGCCTGCGGCTCCGCTCACGTGGATGTCGGTTATCGCGACCAAACTTAGCCTATGTCCTTCTCCAAGGTCTAATCTATCTCTGTACCAAATTTCATCAAAATCGGTTCACTGGTTTACGCGTAAAAGCGTAACAGACAGACAGACAGAGTTACTTTTAGTATGGATATGGATTGAAAATTCAGTTTTGACTACTCTATGAAGATAACAAGCGGAAATCATTCCTTCACTGAAATTTATATAAATTAAGGAACAAAAAAAATACAATTCGATATCAAAATAGCTTCATTTATTTATACTTAAAAATATAAACAGTTACCTACATATTCTAAAGAGGACGGATTTTACAATAAGAAGGATCTAAACACTAATATAACATACCTATAGTGAACCTAACTCTATTCTTTTTACAAATCAAGAAATAACTACGTTATAAAACGTACATTTTTCTTTCTAATACTTATCTATAATTTTAAAATAACATTATTGTATTAAAATATAATTCTATTTACATTATCTCTAGTTAATATATTTTAAACATTTATCTAGTATAGTCAACATATCAAGTCGGCTCTCTGCCTTAACAACTCAAGTCTTAGTTCATGCTCTCTGGCTGCCAATCGTAGTGCAGCAATACTAGAGGTTCTCACATCCTCCATTTGGGACGGCATATGCATGCTCTCACTGCCAGGAGAAATTGGAGGTGAAACTGAAGGGGCCGGAGATCGGGAGACTTCGGGTGACAATCGGGCGTGCTCGGGTGATCGTCGGGAAATGTCCGAAGATGGCTGAGAAAGCTCCGGAGTAGGTCTTGAGTGCTCGGGAGATAAACGGGGCGGTTCGGGGACGGTAAGGTTAGCAAATAAGGAATGGAAATGAGCAGGCGATGTTGCGTAAAGGGGGGCCCCGAATAGAGGTGGACGGGATAACGGGGGGAGATATTGAGCGCCAAATAGAGGTGTGCTGGCATACCTGTTACAAAAAAAATATTAAAATTAGTAGGCATTAAATATTCGGTCATTAATTTCATTAATCAAATGATGTTATTTATATTATGTAGAATGGCGGACATTTATGTAGTTGTTAATTAAAAACCAGTTCTATTTCCAGGTGTGCTACAGTTAATTAATTTTACATATAAAATTATTAATTTATGGGCAACATATTTACAAATTCATTTGATCAATTAAAAAGAAAACTAGCATAACTAATTATTTATCATCATCATTTTCGCAACGGCTTACGTGAATGTGACTTGTCAAAATTGAAAACATACCTAAATGACGCAAGCGCAGCGTCGAACGGCTTCCTCAAGCCGAAGCCGAGCTGGCTCAAGGGATGTGGGGGTGCTGGTAAAGCCGCTGAGGTCGGCAAAGGCTGGGCTCCTCCCAGGTAGCCGCTGTAGGGGTGCGCGTGAGGACCCACCTTCTCCTGTTTGCGCCATTTAGCTCGACGGTTTTGGAACCACACCTGTTGAAGAAATTTATTCTTAGAATGGAAATGGAACTCTTGCTATTGGTTTTTATACCACTATATTATAATAATAATTTTGTAATTATTAATTATTATACGTATTTCTATCTAGGTGTCTGGTTTTTTTTTTCTGAACATGAACTGAAATATGTACCGTGGGTGTTATTGTGGAATATGTAATAGGTGCGTAAAAATTGATATAAAAGACCTGAAGCTGAAGACAGTCTTTTCAAATTGAGGTAAGGTAAGGATTTCAACTACTTACATTCAACAAGTTTAATTACATTACAACAAAAGTTGCCTGGAAGAAATCGCTGTTAGCGATAGGGAGGCCTACCGCTAGTGTTGCCGCTCGATAGTCGACTATTGATAGTCTATCGATAGACTATCGATAGTCGACTATTGTTAGACTATCGATAGTAATATCGATACTATCGATATTGTCGATACTATTGATAGTATCGATAGCACCGTTAGTATAATACAATCGACACACAGTAATACTATCGATAGTATCGATAGTATTGACAATATCGATACTATCGATAGGCCTATCGATATTATAGATGATTTTCGAGGTCAACTATCGATAGTCAAACTATCGATAGTGTGGCAACACTGCCTATCGCTAACAGCGATTTCTTCCAGCCAGGTTTTGTAATTAATGGCATTGCACATTAAATATAAGTAAATTAAACAGGAAAATGTTTAGGGAAAAATACGGAAAAAGGGTTTATCGTGGGTAGAAAACGGTTAAACCTCTAAGTTGAAATCGGAAAATCGTGGGTTGAGAATAGAAACGCCTTTTTTATGGTGCATGATAGAGTATTTCTTATCTTATCGTACACAGCAATATTTAGTCAAAAACATGTTAAAATAACCATGTCATTCGACACTTCAAAGACTGGAATCAAATCACATTTATAAGTTTGTTACAACCTGATAATCATTGATTCCAAACCGGCGGCGCCGCATCAATCGATGAGGATACCGTTCATTATAAATGTTTAGTTAATTGATTTCTACATAATTCACTTGATTTCTAGTTAATTTTACATAATTCTCACACAAACTAAACGATTAAGTTGAAAGTTAATATAACTGACAAATTTTGACCCCGTAATACCAGTACCTATAGCTTTTTTAATTTTATTTAATTTAATACTCTTTATTTCAGATTATTACATCCATAGTTTGTTAGTAAATGAATTATAAACTATGTTAGTATCAGGTAATAATTATAATTAGACAATACATTTTGCAATTAAATACCTTAAATTTAAATTAAATTTGATCTATTCATTTACTATTATTTAAATGCAAAAGTAAGATATATTATATTATGTCTTCTCAATCACGTTGTGGGTAGAGAATTATCTGAAATTTTCAAGCAGACTATACCAGGACGTAGGACAATTATACTATTTTTTGCCGATTCCTGATACAAATAGCACAGAACATCTGTTTCTATAGGAGTAGGTGGAGCTTTCAGAATGTTATGACTAACTATGTAGCTTAGCTAGTCACTACATATTATAAAACAAAGTCGCTGTCGCTTTCTGTCCGTCCCTATGTATGCTTAAATCTTCAAAACTACGCAACGGATTTTGAAGCGGTTTTTTTAATAGATAGACTGATTCAAGAGGAAGGTTTATATGTATAATACATGCATAATATTGTAGAGAAACACTGATAAATTTAGAGAATAGCGAAAAATATGGCGGTACGAAGTTCGCCGGGTCAGCTAGTTATATATAAATGGGATAGTTAGTAGGTGAGTGCGTCTGTATGTTTGTTACTTCTTCACCCTCTGCCGCATTGTTATGACAGAATGGATTTTAGTGATATTCAGAATGAATATCATCAACTCATCTCTTGGACTTACAGATGCTTACATTTAACGTGCGTACTGTATATACGGTACATCACCGCGGGTTATGGAATCCATAGCGAATAAAAAATAGCTAATCACACATATCGACTTTTATGAATACAGTCACTAATCAACTAAGTCCTTCATCTATTAGTCTGAATAATAAAAAACGTAAAGAAATCTAGCACACATCAGTGTTCATTACGACTCAACGTGTGTAGCTGATAGAAGTCGAATCCAGACATATATGGAATGTCTAGTCATTAGACCGCTTCACTGTTTAACATAAAAAGTGTTTGAATAGCATTTAGTTAGCTAACATGGATACGACCTACTGTAATATGTTTAATTGACTTGGTATGTTAATTTCTCGGCAACATATTATTTTTAGATATTATTTATTATCGTCGTTATGACATCACAATATGATTATACATATTATAATATTGCTTTGGTAGTATAGATAGGGTGGGTATTTTATATAGTCATGACACTCATGACCACGCTAAGGTGATAACTGATGAATGATGCTATACACTATTGTTCATTTAGTAATATATGGCTACCTAAAAATCAATTTCGTTTATTCAGTTTAGGCACATAAAGAGCCCATAATGAACGGCAAACCCCCATCACAAGACCATCACAAGTCTCCGAAAACACCATGCAGAACTTGCAAGTAGCTAGCATTCCTCAGAATATATTCACGAAAATACTACTTACGGAGAATTAATCTTCAGTTATGTAGAATACTTCAGAATCTTTTTCTTCTCCGTTAAAATAAGTGACCATCATCATCACAGTATTGAATGCATAACTTGTACTTTGAAGTCTACGTTGTTAAGTTATTTATTTGACAAATTCTGCCAACGTTAATTTGTTTATTTGTAGTTGCATAGTTTTTGTTCCTTTTGAGGAACGGAACCCAAAAAGTAACACTAAACTTTCTAAAGAACTGGCAATTTTGTATAAAGTCGTATCTCCAGAATTGCTACAACTCGGACGTTATTGAAAGCATTCCGAAGACTTTTGAATGTTAGTTTAAATATGATATTAGCGTCTCTTTACTGAACAACATTGTATGTTTTGAAAAATATTTGATTTCCGCATAATGTTCTAAGCTCTAAACACTATTAGTTTTACATCAACTTCAGTAATAATAATAAATTGTTCGTAGTTTTAGTTTTAATATTTTATTGTTAATTACGACATTGACTTTATAATTAAGAATTAAAATAACCTCACATGTTTTGTAACTTCTGTCTCGAAAATATTGATTTAAATGTATGTGATTTATTAATAGTTATAGGTAGCCAATTAAGAGGTATATTTTATAATAACTGTTTAAGTTTGCCGCCCAATTTGTTTAATTTATTTATTTAATAGCAAAAAGTAGAAAATGATAATGATAATAATACCGATGATGTTATCCTATAAGGAAATGAAACAATATTCAAATTATTAAAAGGCTTTCATAATTTAGTCAAAGACATTCGATATGAAAACCAATACCTACTCAGAAGTTTACTGTAATGTTTTTAAACCTAATCTCAATTATGTATCTACCCATCCTTAGACTGGTGAACACTTATTATGAGATATACACTCGTATGTCACCATGGTGTAAAAATAGTACAATAAAGTGCCAATAACACGGACGTCTAGTAGTCACCTCAAAATTACATAATTATTATCGAAAGAACATAAACTATGTACAGTCAGTGGCAAAAGTAGATGACAAAAGTAGATGATTTCAAACAGAAAAATCTAAATGATTGTAATCAAAGTTTAAGCATATTTCAATAGAGCCCACTAAGTAGTAAAACAGCATTTTCATAAAAAAAATATAAATTAGATTGCACAAAAACTAATATTTTAAATCTGAAAATGATCATTTACTTTTGACACCTACCTACTTGTTAGCTAGTCACCATTTGAAAATGACTTAACTGCCATTACAGAGAACAATGCAATAAGTATCGAATGACTATAAATAAAAGCTTCTTTTTTATAAAAGAGGCCTGGACGAGAAATTATGGCCTATGTGTGCACTCATATTAAATGGAGCGACCTTATGCCTATGTCAAAACAAAATTACATTACTTCTGTATTTTTTAATTTTTACAATTTAGTATATAGGTAGCAGTTGAGATTACAACATAAATAATGGGGGATTACATTTGTGACTTTACGTGGCATTAAACCCACGGAGTACAGAATATTTCTCCATGCTCGGCCCTCATCCAATATTATTCATGAGAAGGACCTTTAAGTAGATTATGTCCCGTTTTAAAGGACCGATAAAAAGATACATCCAATAGGATTAAGGTTATAAAACCATAATACCATTCTTTATACCTTTCTATAACACGTCTATAAGAATTAACCGACAAATCGAAGCAATCATAAAAATTAAATCACAAAACATAAATTTTAAATTCATAAAAACTGCCACAGCAGACTTGTGCACTATGGGTTCCGTACCATTATTAATGCAATTTTAGTCCTCTTAAATATTTATATTATTCTTTTTTTAAGTATTTCAGTCGGTATTAGCGGTACTAAAAATACATAATCTGTGAAAATTTCAACTGTCTAGCTAGTTTTATTACCTGGTGACACAGTCAGTAAAGTCTTAGTAATAGAGTTCTGTTTTTACCCTTTGGGTATGTAATCCTAAAAAAGGTAATATTACTCAATGCCGTAAGCATCCATACGAGTAAAAAGTAACACCAAACTTTCTAAGTAAATGGCAATTTTGTATAAAGTCGTATCTCCAGAATTGATACAACTCGGACGTTAATGAAACCATCCCGCATTGTTGATGTCGTGATTAAGTGATCGTTAAGGTGTCGTTACCGCGATATAAGACAGGTGGAGTGGAGTCGCGTTTCCCTGCTTGTCTTATTAGGTATGTTGACTGTGTTCTGTGACCATATTTTGACGACGTAATGGCAGATATTAATCGTGTTAATCTCTTTTAATAGTACATTACAAGGTGTGTATAAAAACATACCTATATATTTTAAATAACCTTTCTGTTAATGACATTTTGTGGAATTTATTTTATAATTTGCTATTAAAATATTTTGAATAGGTGGGCTTTTGCTAAGTTCTTCGCACTTTACAATTTTGATAATCTACAATTCCTTGTATTTTCTTTGCCCGTAATAGTGTATTTTTGATTTTCTGAAGTGTATGTGACTACACTATTCTTTACTATTTTACTATCTAGGCCTAGGCAACCTACTTCACGTAACTAAGAGTTATCTGAACTTAGAATATTCCAGGAGATTTTTTTCGGTGAGCAGCCACTGGAGTTTATGCGTTCATAAGCTCCAATGGCCGCTATTAGACCACCATATGGGTTCCCATCCTTCAAAATACCTTTAAAAACATTATTATTAACAGTTTAATTTGATCACAATTATTTTTACTGATGAAATTCAACTAACAAGTCACAGATCCAGTTACTGAAATGTAACTAAAAGGTATTTAAACTTTCATGGTCGTTCACTGGTTCACATTACTATTAGAACTATCGGGATATTTATCATGTATTGTTTGGAGTATCCGATTCGGTGCTGTTGCAAGCACCATGATCACGGAGGAACTCCAAACAATGGCAAATATCCCGATAGTTCTAATAGTAATGTAACTTAATGTTTTTATTCAATTAACAAATTACAATTATTCAAGATCAGATGTCAGGTAGCCAGCAATGCTTTTGTCAAACAAATAACCCGCCCCGCGTCGCATCTCGCGCAAAGGAGCCCAGCACGCTGGCCGCATTACCGCGCTGAATCGCGATGGCTATTCTTTGCACCAGGTACGAGCCAGAGCGAATGTAACTAAATTTATTGTAGCGAACTGAAATATTCACTTAGCTCACATTCTTTTATCCAAATATCCAATAAATGACTTATCAATAAAACTTACACTCTCATCAAATGTCCATAATTGAATCCAACGTGTGTAAATTATTAAAAATGTATAACTAAATTTTATGTGCCATATTAATAGACCGAGGAATGTGTAAACTATCGGGCCGAGTGTGACCTGTGATGCCGATGCCCTGTCGTGTGGCTCCAGGGGGCCCAACGTGCGACTTTTTGTCACACAATCTCGCCGCAATGATGCGCTCTGACTTTATAAATTGACCTTAACTATATTATATGTAGGTAGGTAGATATTATCTTTTGAGAGTATCTCTTATTTAGATCATTTTTATATGGTTCGTCATTTGACTGCAGCCCGCTAGATGGTAAAAGCTAAGGTGCAGTCCAGAAGATACAGACCACTATTCTGATGCCATTGGCCTTATAATGGTGGTCCCTAACTTGACGGCCTTAATAGATGCTTTTTCACGCCCCACTTGAAGGACCCGGGACTGTAGGAAGAAGGAAACATGTGCGCGGACAGAACATTCCAGCTCTTTATCGTGTTGCCTACAAGGTCTATGTGCAGTATTGGGTATATGGCTCCCATCAAAGACCAAACCAGATGAAGTTTGGTAGCGAAGATAATGTAACGTCAAAACTCCCTAGATGTATCTATCTAAGTATGTATAAATAAAATTAATCTTACCTGTATTCTAGCTTCGGTGAGTCCAATCTTCAGTGCGAGTTCTTCTCTGTAACAATGAATGTCAGATTAACTCACATAGCAGTAGGTTTTTGGGCTTTACATACACCAAGGCCCCATCAAGGCCCTTTACGCCAAGCAAGCCGGTACTCTTATTGACAACTATGATAGATTAAATTTAAGCTTACCTAGTAAACACATCCGGATAATGAGTCCTCCCAAAAGCTTTCTCTAGCTCATCCAGCTGATAACTCGTGAAGGTGGTTCTATATCTCCTCTGTTTCCTCTGAGGAATATCTTCGTCATCCAGGCCGCTGCCGGAGCCAGGGCGCTCATGTTCCATGGGAGGTAAGTCCGGAGTTGTTGAGGAACCAGGCTCTGACACACCCATGATGTAATGTGATCGGTAAATGGTGGCGGTTGCGTATTTCAACAGATCTGGAACAATGAAAAACATCTGATATTAGACGTCATATAAATGATCTGTTTTTGCTTGCATCTGAAAAAAATACACATTGCTGATTTATTTGCTCTCCATAAGCAGAGCAAATCAATAAAATTTTACTTTGTAAGATTAGTTTGGATGGCTTAAGACCGAACAGATAATAAGTTGGATTATTGACGTTATGCGCTTTTTACGTTATAGGTACACTTTTGACTCCTTTTGACGTTGTGCGCCTTTGATGTTGTGCACTTTTGTCGTTATGCGCTTTAACGATGTAATGATGTAATGAAATCTAATGATGGATTTTACTAATAGGTTATAGGATAAAGGGGCATAATACTGCGTTACCACATTTTAATCCAGTTGCGCCTGGATAACCCAAATCAGTAATGAAAATGAGTTTTATATGCAATTGCGATTAACGTTACCTAAAGATAATGAGAGAATTTTCAACAGCAAACTCGACACCATTGTCAGTAAGTTAAAAAGAGGTTCAACTTGTACTCAATGTGATTTATAATCATACAAGAAAATCTCCAACAACCAAAGGTCAAATAAACATTGTAACTCCTCAAAAGCCTCCAATTACAAACACATCGATTTTAGATTATCTATAATTACATGTGAACTTTTAAAATTATATTTATGTTGATTACATCAAAGATATAATTATATTAAAGATAATGCTGGCAGTTATTACAACGCAACGGGCTGTGTCGGGCCCTTACTACGAAACATCAAGCTCAATTACCACTGTATCGCCATTGCCCATCTAAATTGCAATACGCAAACATCCGCTTTCTTACTCACTATTGTATGGTAGGCGCGAAATTAAAGGGCTGGACTGACGCAGCTTTTATAGCGGTATCTCGTCGGTTACATATGACCTCAGGAATGTAAAGGCCGTTGATGTCGTACACCACAGTTCCACTCGTTTCTTATCTAACCTCTGAGATGAAGGAACTGACTGGTACGAAGTGATTCATAAGCTTTGATCGGAGGACTATGTCACTATAAGGTTTCTAAATACTGCACTAATTTCATGAACAACATTTTTCATCGTCGTAACGATGTTCCCGATTGCATCCGAGGCTCTCATCTTGTCTATGTGTGACTTTAGATTTAATTTATACGGCTACTATCCCGTCTGAACCCCAAAATCGAGAGGAAGGGCCTAAGTCAAAGCATCGTTCGTCAATTGGCCGGTTTACCGGATGACAAGTGAAGAAGGCTCGATGTATAAAATAACGGAAACGCGCGCCACAAAGCTGAAAAAATATTCAGCAAAATTCGCAATGTGATTGGCTACCAACAGACTGTTTTTAGGCTTGATCACTGTAAGGCGACTCAGACGACGGAAGTCGCTCAACGACCTTCGTCCTCCACAGCTCTAGGGTTGACAACTGCTAGCCGCGATGATCATCTTTCCGGGAACAAGATGAGGACTCCGTGGTCCCCACACCCGAGATGATGATGCCCCATCTCGAAGATGTCCCTCGGTCAGTCATCATCACCCCAGCGTGTGAAGGTTCGAATCCAATATAACCGACCCTAACACGCGGCTGTAAACAGGAGATTCCCTCACTATAAAAGGGTTTGATCGCTGTTGAGAATGTTGACCAAAAATTATTAACCAATTTCGTGACTGTTATACTTGACGTGATTGGTCAAAGCTTAGCGACATTCTTTTCACATTAATAAGATTTAAAAATCCCTTTATGTACCGCGCTTAAAAGTTATGAATCTTCTTGTTAATATAAGTGTAAAAAGTTAATTGGACGTTTAAACAACCAAGGTTTATCTTTTGAATACCTACTCAAAATTAATTGCAGCAATACGTCAGTGAAATCCAAGGCCGTGAACATTATAGTGTGAACTTTGAATTCAGTTTTATTCGGCGCATGAAGGCATTAAGTATGATTAAATGTAAAATAAGGGTAAAAGGGGGTGTATCATACCACACTAAATTTCTCGGGGCCAAGCCAGCCTCACCTAACTACACTGGCTGATTAATGGACGAGTCTTTGACTCAGCCCTTCCTCCTGGCGTTGGGAGGTACGACGGCATTCGCTCCCGAAAAATAAAAACCGAAAGTTTCCGCCCCACGCTTGAAAAGTGCAAAATTCGGATGCAACTTTGAAGTAACAATGAGGATATGTTTACATAGGACACGTCATTTGACTTCGCCTCGCCTGATGGTAAGCTGAAGGTAAAGTACCTACCATGTTACAATGGTAGCACTCAGCTTGACGGTCTCATCAGATGGTTTTTCACGCCCCGCTTAAAAGATCCGGGACGGTATGATGGTGAATATGGAGGGGATGATGATGATGATAGTGAGTAAAGAGAAGCAGGAGAGCAGTGTCATTCTAAAAAATAAAAATCAGTACAAAATGATTTTTATACTACGTAATAAAATTAAATAAATACTTTTTAATACAATAATAAAAATAACTTCGTTAATACTGGCCGAAAATATAAATTGAGATACATATTATTATGTACCTTGTAAGAATAATTTAAATACCTATAATATTCCATATATAATAGCCCATTATACATTAAACTGTATACATGATACCTACTTGTCTCTATTGTAAATTTATTGGTGTACAATAAAGTATTATCTATCTATCTATCTATCTATCTATATTCTTCTTTTTAGCAATGGTTTAAAGAAACTTTTGGCGGGAACGCGAGTAATGTCAGTCACATTCAATGAATTTTATTATTTTAATTTATTTGCTAAATGTAATCCTATCATGAGTGTATTATAGTGTGTGAAGTGATTAATAAATTCATAGCTGACTTTCCTCAAGATAAACATACTTTTACACGCAAGATTAATAAAATTAATAATTTACAGTTTCGGAAAAAAAGAATGAATCCAGGTCAGTAAAAATTAAGAAAATTGTCTTTTTTGAAAAAAAAAATATAACATGTATATTTCTTATTTGGAAATGTGTACAATAACATGTATATGATATAAGCAATGACGCCAATAACGCATAATATTAATAAATACGTCATATAGGAACATTATCGGCTTTCCCATATTTTGTCGCCATTTTAGAGTGTGGACAACATAATATCTTCATCATCACTATCACTACATATTATAAAACAAAGTCGCTGTCGCTGTCTGTCCGTCCCTATGTACTTATGCTTAAATCTTCAAAACTACGCAACGGATTATGAAGCGGTTTTTTTTTATAGATAGAGTGATTCAAGAGGAAGGTTTATATGTATAATACATGCATAATATTGTAGAGAAACACTGATAAATTTAGAGATAATACCACGCGGGTGGCAAATATGGCGGTACGAAGTTCGTCGGGTCAGCTAGTTACTTTATAATACTAATACATACTACCTAATAATATTACCAATAGTGATATCGGTAACAGTATACTTAGACCCAACCTATATGAAAAAAATCCTAAAAAAGTTACTCGAAAAATGAGGTTATTTTCAATTTCCCAGTGAAAAGTTAAAACTTAATGTTCCGCTTCAACTGTTTTAGACTTACGATAAAAACGTATAGTATTCTGTTCCCATTTACCTTGCTGATTGATTTAATTCTTTTGGTATAACTTTACATAAATCAATAAGTAAAAACGGTAAAATTTCAAGTTAGGTACATAACGTGAATGTCGGTCTACAGGTTATGAGTAGAATCACACACATTATTGATGTGTATACTGTGGTAGAACTGTTTTATAACAATAATTTAATCAGCTGATGACTTGTATGCCGTGGCGGTAGAGCGGTCGATCGGATACTGATACTCGGGTCGGGTATCGAACCCCAGACTGCAGTCTGGGGTTCGATACCCGACCCGAGTATCAGAGACCATGACACTCAACTTCGATGAGATTCCCAGATGAACATTTTGCGTTTCATAATATGAATGTATGTACTACTAATATTGGCTGTACAATGAAACATTTTTACAGCCACAGATATTAAAAAAAGCTGATTGCTAATATTGCCATAGTCAAAGGCTTTTAGTTAATTTTTTAAGGCAATCAGTTTTTGGCGGGCAAGCGTTTTAACATATTTTTAAGGCGACTTTACTTATTTTTTTACAATTTTTTAAAGAGTACTTACATAGTGTTACATCATGTACGATGATGGTATCCAACTTGCATTTGACTGGTTTTTAAGTTAAGTCAACTAAAGTACTATCTACTTAGTTAACTATACTTACCTACTGTGGTTTTACAGTATACTTTCTGTGTTTGTTTCATTTGTTTTATAACATAAGGAGCTCAATTAACCAACAATGACGTAAAAATTAAAACAAATTGTAGTAATTATTTTCTTTTACGGACATACTTGTACTCAAAGACATATCATAACATAGACATGGCATATGCTTACAAATCAACGTAGAAAAATGTGCCGAACTCACACACACACATTTTTAATTCATCTACACTTCCCTACATAACCAATGGATTGAAAAGAGAGGACATGAAAAATACAATATAAAAGAAGAAGACAGCTATTGTTTGTCACTTGGACTTTAATGATAACAATGTACCAATCACAGTGCGGTTGCTAGTCGGTGACATAGGCTAACAAAATTATTGAAAAAGAAGGTACAGAGCTCTCTGAATTGAGGTTATTGCCTAATTTTGTTTAGACAAAGATGTTTGTTTAACTTTGTTAATGTATTATGAAAAAGCTAGGTAGATAATTTTTAAATTTCATTATTTTGTTGCTGTCAGTAGTACAATTTTAACAAGTACCTAAGTCGGTACTTGCCAGTAAAGTGAAGTTTGAGATAATTGCGTAATTTTGTTTAGACAAAGATGTTTGTTTGTCATTGTTATTGTATCTTCTAATATATAAAATTCTTCTGTCACGGGGTGCGTAATCGAACTCCTCCGAAACGGCTCGACCGATTTTGATGAAATTTTTTGTGCTTATCCGGTATCTATGAGAATCGGCCAACATCTATTTTTCATCCCCCTAAGTGATAAGGGTGCAGCGGGAACGGGATTTGAATACCACGCGGGCCGAAAATATGGCGGTACGAAGTTCGCCGGGGCAGCTAGTTAAGTATAAAAAAGCTAGGTATGTTTATTCTATTTCATTATTTTGTTGCTGCCAATAGTACCTACAAATTTTAACAAGTAGGTACTTACCTAAGTAGATACTTGCCAGTGAAGTGAAGTTCGCACTTATTAACTTACTTGAACCACATAGTATTAGTAGGCAATTATAAAAAACAACAAATTAAAATTGGGAGTTAGTATGTAGTGAGTTTAATGCCTACGATATTCTCATCTGTACTTTAATCTATGTTCGGATCACACACGTCCTTGTCGCTCACGCACCAAATTATATCATACTGTCTCTTTTTAACAATTTTAACTTGAATATTATGATAGTCAGAAATTTGGTCTTTATCAGTCGAAATATGTATTATTTCCATGTGATATGAAATCCCTTTTGATGTATTAACTTAAGAGTAATAGTTCGTGCAGTGTCTATAAACATACGATGGCATTTTCGTTATTTTTATAAGTCACTGATGCTTCCGCTCAACATCCGGCCGGCGCCGCTCGGCACGCGGTACTAGAGGCAAACGTTCCAATTGACTCGTTTTCGAATCTTCACGATTTTCGCGCAATAACGAATCTACTTCTTTTTATATATAATATCTTTGCTTGTACTAAATTTAAGTCAACAGTTTAATGTCCGTTATTTGTTCCAATTAATAAACTGTAGCGCATAATTCCAATAATTTCAACTTAAATAGCATAAAAACGTTATTATAATACCGCAGAAGCTAATTACCGTTCATTTTTCTCTACTCAACGACAACGATTCGTTTTAACCAAGAAACAATTAACACAGTTAATCAACTAGAAGACCTAATTAAACGAGTGTTTAATTAAGTTTCAACTTACGCTTTCTTGTCAATGTAATCTGTACTCTAATGTTAACGGATAAAGTTTATTTTTGAATAAAACAGTTTGCTTGAAAAAGTTATTCAACCGAAGCGTGGTTATTATGCGCAAAGTGCCTGTAAATAATATTTGGTGTAAATACAATCGTATGTACTTCTTGTTAAGATTGAACTGCCACTGATGGTGTAGCGGTTTAGAAGGTTGCCTCTACAGTAACTGTGAACTGAATGTTATGGGTTCGTTCCCAGATAGATGATTGCGATTCAGAGTTATTTGATCTGTAAATAGTATAAGTTGGTTCCTATAATTCGTGCAGAATAGGATTGCTAAAGCTATTTGGCATATAATTTTATTGGCAAAAATGGGGCAAAAACCTATATCTAGTCTATTTTTTGCTCTTCGTATTTTATTTGGGTTATCTTCAATTTTACGATGGAATAAACCCGATTAGACCTAACACATACCTAGGTACCTATGTATCTAAAAAAATTCAGTATGCGTCAAAAAATAATTGATAGTGTAGTAACTCTACAAATATGTATATTAAAGCGACAAAGCAAATAGCCACCTAAACTAGAGAGTAGGTAGGTAGGTAGGTAGGTAGAGACCTACCTCGGAGGGAGAGTGCCGTATTTAATATGTTTAAACATCATATTCATGATCTTAGGCTAAAATGTATTAAGAAAACACCACTTATATAAACACAATAAATCTCGTAGGAGGAACCAGTAGGACTTGTAATTATATGGTCTCCTCGCCATTAACAGACAAATACTCGGAAGACCATAAATCTTTGAATAAAGGAACTGTTCTTACTAGGGTTGCCACACTTGTGCTATTGTCCAAAAGTGTAATTTATAATGAACAAAAGTACTAGAGTACGCTAAATACTTTAGCTAGGCTCTTTCACCTGTAGGGTACTAGCAAAGATATACTACCAGATAAAAGGTAAATTAGTCTGTAAATGGCAACTGATAATGCTGTAGCTATGGTCGAATTCCGTGCTGACAAAATTTAGAAATATGTCCATGTGCTTTCCAAATCTGCCATTGACACAAAGTAAAAAAGTAAGTACTCAAGTAAGTAGTTAAGTATTTTTACACACTTTTTGCAGCAGTGACTACGAGCATCGAGACAAACTTGGGTACTCATTATTCATACATTTTACATCTCTTTTTAGTTATTGAAAAAATCTTAAATACCTCTTTACTTTTTTTTATGTGGCAGCCCTAGTAAACCCCAGTTTGTCTCATAACACTTTTGTTGTTGCTACTAATAACATAGTATAATAGCACTTGAATAGAGCCAAATCGAAAGTGATTATCGTTACCTGACTTAAGGTAGGATTAACTCATTGTTACTTCGGTAATGTCATACTTTACACAAAACTGGATAGTTACTTTCTCACGAAAAAATGGGGTGACAATTTGTATGAGTTTCTGATTCACAAAGAAGATTAGGTAGAACAAAACATTCTATTGCTATATTATCTTCTGAAGAAAGGGATTAGGAGTATTATAAAACATTATGGGATTGTGGTCACCTATTTGTATGTAAATATAACCAACTCCCTACTTGAAGTTAGTACAGCAAATTACCTCAGAGAGCGGAATCATAAAATAACCCACTATGGCTTTTTCTGAAATATACCACTCATTAAGTCAATCAAAAATTATTAAGTTAACTTCCTCTAAGTACCTTTTATCAGATTAATTTATTGTAGGTAGGTAGGTACGCTCATTAGTTAGTAGATATATAATAGTAAAAACATTTTTATGCGGATTTCGCAGTAAGGACAGGAGATGGGAGATCAATTAAAACCCCGTTTATGTGAAAGAATATTCAACGAAAAAGCAATCTATATCTAAAACACCATTCACTAGCACATTACCCACGTCACTTCGTTCATTTTCAATAAACTTTATCTAGTCTTAATTTAAAATTTCATTAACTGTATTGTTCCTAAATGCTCAATAAAATTAGGTATAGTTCACGATCGATTAGCTGGATCAGTATCGTGGAATCGTGGAAGTGGTCACTCTGCGGGTAGCTACGGAGCGTGACGCGACACCTGCGTTTGCGCATCTGCCGCACGCGCCGGTAATCGCGATCTACTACTCGCTGCTAGGGTTTTGTAACTTTTACATGAGCATTCACTTTTCTAACATTCATCTTCTAATCAGTTATAACAATCACAGAATATATTAAAAACCAAGAATGGCTATCGATAATCTCAAAAGTAACAACTAGGTAGGTGTAATAGGGTACAATATTTCACAAATTTATTGAAAACTTTAGTGAAAATCGTGAACAAACTTGAAAAAAATAAATTAACTGTCGACACGGTCGAACGTTTCCTCTCTGTGATTCATAAAAAATGCTTGAGTAAATTAAATAAAGCAATCAAGATGTAAATTTTAACGCTCCAACGATCTCGCGGTGAATATTGACGAATAATATCTGCTGATTGGCTCTTTCGAGCGAGTAATCGACACATTGTTAGAAAACTGTTTTTATTTGCTAACTAGCGGGACCGAGTTCGTTTGCCTCTAACTGCAAATAAACCTTGACTTTTTACCTCCTAATTTTACAATAAAACTTTCGTTTAACATAAAATTCCTATTTTAAGAATTTTCGTTAACTTCTGTCAACATAAATCATAAAGTTAATCAAAGTGTTGTTCATTATAATCAGTGATCTGATCACTTGAATCGAGGTTCCATAAGCAGTTAACACTTAAACTAAAATGTTATACAATATTTTGTCTGTCTTGAAATAAGACAAATATTACAGCCAAAGAGGACTTAATATACTTTTAGGTCCAGTCTAAAACTAAAGCACATAGAACCTAGGTATTAAGACCCCTGCGTGCGGTGCCGAAAGTCCTGCCTAAATTAATTATTACAATCAAAACATTATAAATTTCAGTAGCTTTCATTATCAAAAAGTGTACGTAGGTAGGACACGGCCGTATTCCCGTCCCAAATAAGCAGTTTTACTACAGAATGCCGCGGCCATAATAACCTCGTGTTGTTTTCCCGGCGGTGAGTAGGGTAGCCAGAGCTCACTGTAGAGTGTTTGTGTTGTCAGTGGGAAGCACAGAAACTCCCTGTTCGCACAGAAACTTGACGGCATAAAATCTCTCTCTTCTTAAAGGTCGGTAGTATGAGTGTCAATTCCCTGGTGTTGCACACCTCCTTAAGCCACGGTAACCACTTTCCATCAGGTTGGCCGTGAACTTGTCAGCCACCTAAGTGGTATAAAAAAAAAGTATCTCGGCTCACTGCTCTTCATGGGTAGAACATAATATAATTCAGCCCTAAAGCGCTTGCAGATAATAGTGTTTCAATTAATACAATCGCCATAAATATTGGCAAAGAACATAATAATTTAACACACTGCTGAATACCATAGGTCGTTTCAAGGAGAAAAAAACTTTTAATATCGGAGTTTAGTGCCGTAAATGAACATGGATCCTTTCGGAGTAGTTAATGTTATAAAGTCTGCGCCCACGCCGCCTGAAGAGGCTATTCCTCACACGTATCGTTGTAATTGTAGTTCGAATTTGCATGCATAAATTACACCGTTTATTGGCGAGCTGGTGATTGAGAAAAAGTGTAATCTTTTTATTTATACGTTCACGGGTTACAAATAGTAGTTTTGCGAAATGGCAAAAAAGTGTGATACCGGTAATAATCGACGCAAATTTTGGAACACTTTACATAATATAGGAAGTAGGTTCAAATGTCGAAGTTAAGACTAAACCCGCAGTTAGACTGGAAAGCGCGGAACTTGGACTCCAAGGTAAAAACTTCAGATGCGACCGGGATAACACAAGGATGATGAAGAAGATAAAAATTTAATAGGTGTAGAAACAGTGTTGATATGAGTATAACCAAAATAAAAAATTTTCTTCATTCTATCACCTTCTTAAAAGTTTTTTTCTTTATAGAACACATAAACTGAAATCTAAAAAATAAGGCAGACAAAAGTGAATTCCCTAGAAAATAGATAAATATATAATGCAGAAGCAGTTGCGAGAGGTCCCTATAACCCGATTCCTACCAATTTGCTCTGCAAGGGCAAGCTCGTATTAAAGATGATTTTGAAATTCAGATTGTTAAGAGTGCGCATAAAGCTAGAAAAAAATCAGATTTCACCCGCACCCCTCGCACGTCCCGCTCTCGCCTGTCGTCGCTCTGGCAAGTCCGCCACCTATTTTGTGTGGCAGCGTCCCGCCATGTATAGTTTGAAGGCGCACAGTATACCCAAAATACTCAGATAAAATTGTCAAAATACGAGTTGCATCATTAACTATCTACTTTGGAAACACAATAAATTTCTTTTTGGTAAAAAAAATATTTCTGATAAAATGAAAAGGTAAGTAAGTAAGTAAAGGTCGTCGGCAACGACGACATATTCCCAGGTGTGTTTATATATATATAACACCTCTATGTGTTTTTGGTCAAGTTTTATTTTTTATTTATTTATAAAACTTCATGCACAAGTACATAGGCGGACTTAATGCCACAGGCATTCTCTACCAGTCAACCAAAGGTGGTGCAGAGAAAACTCAGTAGGTGCATTATTGAGAGTACCATAAAATAATAGAGGATTTATAAGTAAAAGATGTACATAAATATATTATAATAAATACAGATAATAAATAGGTATAGATAACCATACAATATACACATAATAAATACCATAGACATACTTATACATACCTACATACATACATAGATACATACATACATAGATACATACATACATAGATACATACATACATAGATACATACATACATAGATACATACATATATAGCATTAATTTGATATTATTCCGTTGCTTCTGCCAGTTTATCGAATAGTAGCTGGCGGACTTTCGCCTTGAACACCTGACGACTGGGAGCCTTTCTGATTTCCAGAGGTAGCGCATTCCATAGGAGCACAGACTGTACAGGAAAAGAAGAGTGCACGAAATTAGTCTTGTGTGTAGGACAAGTTAAAAGAAGATTGTTTTTCGACCGAAGGTCTCTGCTGTGGATCGTGTGAAGGTACTGAAAGAAAGGAGATAAGTAGATAGGAGTATTAGGAGATGTGAGTAAAGTGAAGAGAGTAGTAAGAGCCCGCATGTGCCTACGTTGACGAATTGGGAGCCAGTTAAGTTGAGATCGACAATCAGACACGTGGTCATACTTGCGGAGGTTAAAGACGAACCTAATGCAATTATTTAACAGTCTGTCAAATTTGTTGAGATGTTCCGCATTGAGGTCGAAGTAACAGACATCACCATAGTCGAATATAGGAAAAAGTAAAGCCTGTGCAAGCATAGTCTTGGTCTCGGTGGGTAGGAGGGTCCGTAGGGGATAAAGTGCCCGAAGCGTTCCAGTTACTCTCTGGCTAACATGAGATACTTGCTTTCGCCAGCTCAAGGTCGAGTCCATGAAAATACCCAGGTTCTTAACTGAAGGGCTCAATGGTAAGGAGAGACATTAAACTGTTTTATTACATAATTGATGAGCGTATCAAAAAACTAAAAATGTAGTATGATGCTAAAAAATATTATGCATGAACTGAGATATAAGGGTGAATTTCAACAGGTCCATTAAAATCTTCATTCCGTGGATTTTTTTTACCTTAAGTTTTGTAGTTAAAACAAATCGCGTTTATTATAGGTTTTGATACTATATGTATTCTTGCTTAATATCTAGCAGATAAATAAAAAATCTAACGAGATATACAAGATCAAAAATTACGCGCCACGGCGATGACACATGCGTGCGCGGCAATGAAACAAGCATCCACGGGCATGAAATAAATATACCAAGGGAATGAAAAAATCAACCATGGAAATGAAAATACATAATATAAAACATAATATTTTATGTACCTACTTACATGAGAAATTATACTTACATACAATAAAAATACAAAGGGGATTAGGCAATTGTGTATGGACATTGGCGTCATTTATTTTTTCAGTGGCACTGTGTTAAACACGCGTATGAGTGTCGTTATTTTTATTGTAAGTAATATCGGAGCTGCAATATACAGGGTGGAACATTTCGACTTTACCTGGAGGGAGAGTACCCTCATACTAGAGATAGCGAATTTTACTTAAATTAAACATAACCTTGTTTTTAAAGGGAAACAAACCTGCATTCAAAGATTTCTAAAAATAACACACCTGATGATCAAACCGCCTAAAATCTTCCTATACCTTCTCTTTTATGGGTTTCCTTTTACTTATTTTACCAAGTTTGTTAGAGATATTTGATCCCTAACATTGACCCTATCGATTGATGCAATTAAAATATAGCTTCATCCGGATTTTATTCGGTTCGATTACCGGGTGTGGCAAGCGATTTTTTTTGGAAATCCTTAAACGCAGTGTATTTTTTAAGATTAAGAGAGTGTTTCCTTTGCTGCTGCCCAACCTAGGTGGATCCTGGCTAGTTTTTTCTAGGAGTTGTTTTTACCAAGCTGGATAACTTATCCCAGGCAGATTTTTCTTGAACAACTTCGAGTGTAACCCCATCGATGGCTGTCTGTCTGTCCCTGTGTATGCTTAAATCTTCAAAATTACGCAACGGATTTAGAATCGGTTTTTTTTAATAGATAGAGTAATTCAAGAGGAAGATTTATATGCATAATACATGCATAATATTGTAGAGAAATATTGATAAATTTAGAGATATGCAGCGGGAATGGGATCAGAAAATATGGCGGTACGAAGTTCGCTGGGTCAGCTAGTATTAGATAAATGATACCGTGTTTGCATTGGAGATGTGGAGGGAAAGTACTCTAAATACTGGAGATAGCTAATTTCATTCAGAAGAAACATTTCCTCATTTTTTAAAAGAAAAAAAAAACTGCGTTTAGCGAATGCTTAAAAATCGCTTGCCACATCCTGCAATTGAACCGACTAAAATCGGAAAAAATAACAGCCAGTATTTTTATTGCTTTAATCGATAGGATTAATTATAAGACTCGAATCTCTCTTAGAAACCTGGTAAACTGCAGGTACTTTCATATTATACCATTTTCATTCATGGCTGCTCAATTCCAAAACGACGCCAATTCTTTTACACGAAAAAGAAATGGGAAATTAACAAATTAATATGATATACTTTTGTCAATATGCTATGGCGATGAGAACATAAGTTACGGCAATGAAACAACTGGTCATGGCAATGAGACTGAATTGTTTCACAAGGCATGGCAATAATTTTTTTTTCATTGCCGCGTTTTCTTCTTCATTACCATAGCAAATTTTGACCACGGAAACCATGGAAATGAAAGCACGGTGGTGAAAAACGAGCCAAAAATATAATATAAGAAAAAATCTATTAATTATTCGAAGTAATAAACACTTCACTAAAATAAACAAGATAAATTTCGTTCTTTTGAATGTATAATCAAGAGGATAAACTTATTGGAATAGACAGTTATACCTTTCCACAGTAATGAAAGAAAAAATGTCCAGTAACATAAAAATGATATACTTTTATTTATGGTGCCAAAACGCAGGTACGTGTGTACGTCCTTCCATGTCGAGCACTTAGGCGGCACCAATATGCAACGTTTAGCGGATATGAGGGAGGATACAAGTCGTTAGATAAAACGATATTCTAAAATATGTTTAGAACATGGCGATTAAAGGTAACTCTAGGACAAATGAACTTTTATTAACCATTCGTTGTATTGTCTAAATATTTGAATAAATGTATTTCGTAACAATACTTTAACTATTCACGTATCAAATAAAACTAGGTTTTAATTAAAAAAACCAAAAGATTTTTATCAATGAGGTATCACAACACAATAGGTGATGTGTGGACAAACACGGCAATGAAAAATTTCGAGGTTTAAATTTTTTTTTTGGCGAATCTATAATCCTATTTAATAAAATATTTAGTGCTCCACATAGATCACTATATCGCCTAACCAGAAAAAAATGTTAGAGTATTGTAAAAATGATTTTTAGTACCGATTTCATCGATGCCACGCAATTTTTGGCCCCGGGAAATTCACCCATAAGTGAAAATTATAAACGGTACTATCCATCCACAATAATTTTTTTTTCCATTTTGATACACATATCAGAATTATCTTCCTAGCGCCATTTCTTACAAGTGAAAAATATATACATATCAGATTTGTTATGGACCTCAATAGGATTTATATAAGGGATAAATACTGACAGATGGCAAGGTACATAACATACGAAGTAAATAAATACCCACTATAAACTTTATTAAGGCATACAAGTAAAAAAAATAAAAGTAGTACAACTGTTCCGTGTACAGGGTCCTACTAACACCTTTGAGACCCAAGCCAACCTCACTTGCTAGTCGGTGCACATGTTAAACAATGGACGAGGTTCTGGTGCCGATTTTCCTCTCGGAGTTGGGAACTAATTGCTGATCGTTCCTGGAATAGCCGATAATACGATAATCAGAAAAGAAGAGCAAATCTCCGAGTTCCGAGGTGCACATTATGCTGCCAATTAGTTATAAACTTTAGTTGCATCTGAGCCCTTCCCCTCGGCGTCCGGGGTGCGCTTTTCCAGTCTTTTTTTTAATCTAGGACACGTCAAATTGACTTCGCCCCGCCTGATGGTAAGCAAAGTCTCTGCAAAGAGGGTCACCATTACAGACATGTACCATGTTACAATGATGGCACTCAGCTTGACGGCCTCATCAGAATATGCTTTTTCACGCCCCGCTTGAAGGACCCGTGACTGTAGGAAGAGGGAAACACGTGAACTGATAAGGAATTCCAAGACTTAATAGTGCGGCAGAAGAAGGAGTCGCCGAACCGCTTGGTTCTTGATGGAATATTGTGCACCGTATGCGGGAGGCGTCTAAGTCCTGCACGTGTTGTCCTATACAGGAAAGGAGAGGGTGGGATTAGTTGGAAGAGCTCATCAGAACATTCACCATGGTAGAGACGGTAAAATACCGCCAAAGATGCCATATCTCTACGCAACTGCAAGGGCTCGAGGGTGTTGGTGACCTCAGGATTCCCAATAATATGGACCGCACGTCGCTGCAGCCTGTCGAGAGCATCTAGTAAGTACTTTGCGGAGCCATCCCAGAGATGAGAGCAGTATTCCACGCAAGAGCGAATTTGTGTCTTATAGAGAAGGCACCGCTGCTCCGGCGTGAAAAAACGTCTCAGTCTGTTCAGGACACCGAGTTTACGCGAGGCTGTTTTGATGATACTCTCAATGTAGTTTTTGTTGTTCGCTGAAAACTGAATTTGCAGCGAACATCCATACCTAGGATATTGAGATTGTCCTGTAGTGGCAGTGGCGTGTTCTGAAGAGTTGGAAGGGGAAGGAAAGAAGATACCTTTGCTGTGAACGCGCATGCCTGCGTCTTCCTGGCGTTGAACTCGACCAGGTTTTCCGAGCCCCATTGAGAAACGTGGCTCAGGGTCCGGTCTTCTTTTTTCCGCGATATCAGACTGCTTGGCCGCAGGATGTCCGTGATAGCCTCCATGTAAGGTGCTATCGTCTGCATAGCATAGCGCCGCAAGTTTCTAGACACACCGTTTAACATCTTTTCGAGTATAGGGAGCTATCGCTATCGTCAGCGACGATCACCGCCGATCACCGCCGTAGTCACTTGGAAGACTAAGTCAAGCTGGTATCAAAGAAACAAGGTAGTACATCACTGCGGGGCAAATACTCCTTCTTTAAAACGCTCCCGTTCTGCCCCACATGGAGTACTGCTGTCACAGTTTTGCCTGGGCTAGCTAGACCTCTTCGACTTGGTGCAAAGACGGGCGCTGAGGATCGTCGACCATCCCATACTCACAGGCGGGGTAGTAGTCCCTCTCAACCTCAGAAGGTACTTGCTGTGGTTGTTTTACCGCCTGTATGATGGTTTGTATTCAGAAGAATTGTTTGATATAATGCCTAGAATATTTTTACTTTATATCGCCGCTCTGCTTGCCATAGACAGTGAATTCACTCTCACACAAATGGTGTAAAAACGTCTCACTTTATTCCGGACTTCGACCTTACGTGAGGCTGTTTTGATTTAATCATCTGTCTCGTTTTGTTTACTATTATAAGATTATTTACGTTGTAACAAAGGTAGAACACCAATTTTACAACCAACAAACCGAAGAAAAACAAGCTGTCAAATTGTCTATGTGCAAACCAATTCTGACATGTGCAACATGAGGATGAAAAACTCTTGATGTGAACACATAACTAATTTTGCAGTGTCAGAATTGCACATGTATATTTTGTCAAATCTATTTCTAGAAGGAATTAACACTTGGTTGTTTTTTCAGTTGATGCGCATTTTTTAAGGCCATCTAGCGAATAAAAAAAAAACAGAAAAAATGCACATAACGACTTTGGCAGGCGCACCGACGATTTGACGATTTGGGAAAAACAATGCTTTTACTTTAATTTAACATCTAGCGATGTTCGTCTAACTATATGTGATAAATTACCCAAATATTTTTTTTTGCGAATTCAATTAATTTAATACTAATCCTAAGTCGGGTCATCCAAATAGTCCAAATAGTGGTTCAATATTACTGATGAACATTGTGTATAATATGGTTGCCCTATTTTATCATTACGTATAAGAAGCTAGGGCCCTGACATATTGAATCAAGGCTGGCTAAAATATACCGCTCATTCCACTCTGGTGCAAAATTTCCATCACAATTTGGATCTAGTTCTCTCAAAACTTCAACTTTCTCTAAATGTTTAATGGGAGATCTGTAAAAATAATTGCAAATTAATGACAAATCAATTACATAAGCATTGCATTGCTATTTTAATCTACTTGTAGATAATTTGATATAAATGCTAAATAAGTACATAATGGAAAAAATCAAACCCACAATAGGACTTGAATGCCAGGGTCGCGAACCTTGGCGTTCCAGCGCTCTTACTCTGTGCTATCCTTCCACGGGCAGTCATCCGCTTTCCGTGTGGTCAATTTTTTTAATTAAAATCACCGGGATACTCGTATTTACCATGCCGTTTGAATGTGTGAACATTCGGTACTAATGTGAATGACCATGTTAATCTCAAATCATATCATTCTACTTGTTCATGTTCATATTAATTTGCATATTATTTTACTGAAATGTTTTCTGAATGTGAGAAAAATCAATTGCAATAAGCTTACAAAGTTGACGAAAGTTTTTTATTAAGCGATTCGACCGGATCGGATTCATCAGCTTGTGTGATATTACGAGCTGAAGCAACTCTGAAATGCATTAAAATTGATAATACAATGTATAAATACTTTCGCAATATATTTAATAATTATATTAGTGCTATATAAATAATATTATACAAAAAACACGCGAGTAGTCAAAAACATCTATTTGATTTGCATATACTATACCCGAGCCGACGTTACTCCAGAGTTACCTAGCAACGGTGGATATTTGGTAACAAACTAAAGAAAGTAAAATAATATAGATACATTACCTTCGAAAATTAGCCATGAGTTGAATTCTTAGTTTCTTATATTCTCTTTTAGAGTGTTTCTTTTATATTTTTTTAATTGGCTCATTTTTAACGAACTTTCTTGACACGGAAAACAGAAATACAGTCCTCCCGTCTCAACGGGGCGAGCCCGACTAAATGATGAAACAACAGATGGCCGACACCTCGGGTCAGGTGCGATAGAAAGAGAGCGTTATGCGCGGAATAAGACCGTCGTAAGCGCCAAATTCATTTTTTTTTAATCACTCGTAAAATCCACACAATTTTTTCAAAGTGAAAATAGAGTCACTGGGTTACATAATTTTACACTTTGTATTCAAATATTGACTCAGTTGTGTGCATAATATTGGAAATAAATTGATTTTAGTAGTAAATAAGGCATAACTTTGTGATTTTATTCTATCGAAAAAATATTATTATTTTATGTTTTCACCATGAGCAGTCCCTTACAAATATAACATATTTTCTATTAAAAAAAACCCAGCTCATTTGTGGCTTACTTTCGGGTATAAACATCAAATCTACGATCAGCAATTTAGCTTTATACCCCCTCTTAAATTCAGTATCTGAAATCCATTATAAATACGTAAGTAACTCCGTCTGTCTGTTACACTTACACGCTAAAACCATTGAACCGATTTTGATGATATTTGGCACAGAGATAGATGAGACCTTGGGAAAGGACATAATAATGTTTGTAGGCGATCGCCCGCTTGGATGTCGGTATATGAATTTCATTTCAGTGGCTGAAATCAGAAACCCATAATTCTATTGAAAAATTCTACGCTAATTTTTTCACCAGCTTTTTATAAACTTTCATCCTTCGTCACTGTAATTTAGCTTTAATAGTCAATTTTGATAACGTTTCTTTTGTCACTAATGTCACTATACACTGTACACTGAAAGAATGTACATTCTTTGTACTTAATAGGATTAAAAGAGATATGATTGTAGCTGAGGCTTACTTTACCACCATCTAGGTGACAATCAATTGTTAGATAGGAAAATAGATAATTCTTTCTTGTATGTACACCAAAATTAACTACATAATAAAACACAATACATTTGAATGTACAATAGGCCTTATCGCTGAATGTCATTTCTTCCTTACAACCGTAGGCTGATAAGATCTGATTGTTTTAGCAGTATTAAGAAACCCTTCGTACTTATTTCTGAAAAGAATTTCTTTTGAAAGACATCTCTAAATAATGATATCCTAACGTAAATTGCTAAATGGTTACTCTTTTTTTTTTCTTTGACTGGTTTTATATTTTAAGATTAATTAACTAAAATTAAATTAAAGGATTTAATCATGTTGGTCACAATGTTGTCAGAGTTTACATTAAATGTCTGGTTCTTGATGTAACAGGCAGATCTATACGAAAAAGTTCATACAATGAAACTCAAAGAGATTTTACAAACCGGACAAAGTTATAATACACAGGGTTCAATACAGAAATAATAATAAGTAAGCTATTAAATGACTCCTTACGAAATAGAAAAGGCAGAAAATGATCACACCTTTCAAAAAATAAAGATCAGTTCGACATTAATCAAACTAAACCAAATACATATTTGAAAGTTATTTAATCTCTATTTGTTTATCTCTTACTTTTTCTTTTGCTATTTTATCAGTGACTCTTTTTTTCTCAATGTAAACAAAATAAATGCTTCCCCAAACTTCTGAATTTCCATTTTGCACTTTATCGTTAGCTCTAAGAAAGGAGGGATTAAAGAGTTTTTGTCCATTAGGTCTGAGGCGAGTGTTAATGGCGTCTCGGATTATATCGCTGAGCTGCAGATAAGAGCTGCAAGTGCCTGACTCATCCGTCCCCTGACTGATGTCTGTCTGCTACCTGATAACCCTGACATTACCACGCTAATGCTATTATACTGACTGAATTCCTTCACCATATCCATCTTCAACTTACAATTGAACTATCAGAAGCTTTTATTTACAAAGCTATATATTCATAATTGAATGGGTTTATTTATTGTTGATTTAATTTATATTGTTGGTTTTCCCCTATTGCATTGCAGAGATTATTATTATATTATCCAATTTCCGCCTAGATAAATTATTATTATCACTCCGAATAACACACTCTACATAATTCGTTTCTTCAAAGTAGGTACTCAAGTAAAAAAACGTCTGCGAGTCTAATAACATTCACAGAGCTAATATTATTTATCGTAATCGTAATCTCAATAACATCCGATTCAATTTCATCACCCCATAACGAACAACGGAGAATCTTCAATTTTAATAATATGAACATTAAAAAAATAATCAAGATACAAGCTGTATGGATGTAAATGGACATTCCTATTACGAACGCGGCTAGTAGCATCGAGTAGCGTGTAATGAGAAACCAGAATGTTAATTAAGATCTAATTAAGTCTAATACAATCAACAATGCTGCTCGCGTTCCGGAGGCATCCGCAAGTCATCACGAAGGTTTTGTATCGACCGTTCTATGAAGATATCTGACCTTCGACAGCGAACTCATCTTACTAAGGTATTTTCCTCGGCACGGCAAAGTGGTGTGTATCTTTCTGGCTGGTCATGTTAATCGAATGAGATCGGCCAACCCTTTAGTAAAAAATCGGTTAAAATCACTCTTTCTGGAGTCTATTGTGATGTGAGAACTCAATTTAGTGAACATTGCAGCAATATAGACGTGAGATCAGTTGAAAGGGTAATAAAGATATCTAACATCTGTATGGCGGAGGTTGCGAGTTACAAATTATTTTATAAATCATAAATTTTAATGTGTAGAAATTTTAATACCATTTTGAGCGAAGTATATAAATAAGTTATTTTAAATTTTTATTAATGAAAAATGAATAATAAAAATAAATATTTTACACTAGGATAAGATCTCATTCGGCGAGTTTTAATCTAGTAGGTAAGTACAAGAAACAGTTTGAACATCTGATCTGGATTTAAATTCTTTAAATGAACAACATGATTTTAGAGCTCCGTACCAAAAGGGTTAAAACAGAACATTGTTGCTAAGACTCCACTGTCTGTCAGACTGTCCTTTATATACCTATCATTAACCGCGATAGCTACAAAGTTGACATTTTCAAAGAAGATGTAGGTACTTCTGTTGTCGCTATTCCTCAAGACAAAGTGGTTAACACCTTGTATTGAGGAAAGAAACAGTGATTGATTCAAATTTACTTTTTTAACATTCATCTTTTCAGTCTTGTTATATACCTACCAAGGAATTTTTATTCATATTATAATGAATACATTTTGATATTTTTCTGTTACTTATATCACATTAAATGTGTTAGTACCAATACTTTACACGAGTTAATAATACTTAAGTTATTTAATACCATATACCATACCACCCGTCGTCCGTCGGCGTCGGTAAAAATATCAATAAAACATTTTTACTACAAATTTAACGACAATTAAAAAATATTTTATAGTTTTATAATTAATACATGTAGATTAGACAAATAGCAACAAAATGAAACCAATAAAAACGACACGCCGTGATTCAAGCTTATAAAAAATATAATATGACCCACACATTCCGCCGTGGAGGCTAATAAAATCAAGATCAATAACATAAATACGCTATTGTTGTCCATCTTTACAATATCTAACAACTTTTATAGAGCTTGAGGTATGGGAATAACATTCAAAGCTGACCATAATACAAGCTATAAACAAAATTAACAACACAAGGCCCCCTGCTGATTTCAATTTTGAGCCTGACATCGGCCCTAATTCAATAAAGCAATAAAATTCACCTAATTATGCAAATGCCTTTAAAATATCAAACATTATGCCTTTTTTGACCAAAAATATGAAGCGAGCCGTCAAATGAACCCGTGGGTTTTGATTAATGAAAGCCGGTCTTAGTTACAAAGTAATTTCATTTCCTTTATAGTTTTTAGTGTACCTGCACATAATTACTTAAAAGCAAGGTGTTATAAAAGCAGATACGATACTTAATAAACCATTCGGTATTATGTCAGATATTTAAAATTCCTACGTTTTTAGCATGTACTAATATTATATAAATCAATTATAATAATATGTGTAACATAATTATGTGTAACACCCAATGCTTTTGAAGTAAATTTAGTGGGTTTATGTATTTACAGTTTGAGTAGGAGCTGTTTTTGTCATAATTATAGAAAATAATTCTTAAATCGTTTTGTGAAAAGTTTATAATATTTTTTTTAAAAGAACATGTTTTAAAAAAATATTTCTTATATTCTATCTAGTATTTTCTTTTTGAACATAATTATTGTCTCTTAAAAAATATCTTTCTAAATATCAGCAACGAAATGATATCTCAATATAACCTAAATGAAATAAATAGGTACATTTTAATGATAAAAACAATTATTTTTCAACAAGTTACGTTTGATGTGAATCATCAGCTGTAGAAATTTGGAGTCATCTTAAAGTATAAAATTTCAAACACTATTGTATGAAACTTATAATACTAATGTAATAAAGGTAATGAAAATACACTTACCACACACAATTCTCACTTTTCAACTCCAAAATAAAGTCCTTAAGCACGAGACGAAAGACAGTGAACACGAATATATTGCCGTCAATAAAGGCCACAATTTACATGATACCCCGTGACGTCTGAAACGACAACAGAGCAATAAACTATAACACACCAACGCCTTCAATCGACTGGTAGAGAATAAAGCCGGCTAGGGTCGCCAACGCTCCGCTCGAAAAAGTGTAACAAAAAAGTAGCGAGCCGAGGCCACTCCCCTTGGGCACGCCCGGCCAATGGCGGCGCAGTGATATCGCCACAGCCGCGATGGTGGGTTGAATCACTTGATACGGGTCCCTACTTCGATACCGCTAATTGACTTTATCAACAAACTGACTTTACTGGCCGAAGTCACGATATATGCGTTTGTCTGCCGTGTCAAAAGCCTAACTGTGGCTCACTAGCACTGTAATTAAGTACACTGAAAGTTTATGAATGATTTAAGATACACGAAACTTACATAGCCTATAATGAAGTTTATGATCTCATCATATAAGTAGTTTGCTTAAGCAGTTTACAAGTCGTTGCTAAAATACCTCCCATATTCGGATATAGACTTAAATTTTTGCCCTTTGAATATTAAATGAAACCAGGCTAAGGGCAATTTAATAAAGTAAATACAGTTGACAAATGACTCTTCATTCGACTTAGTAACAATCTATACTATTATATAATTGTAAAGTGGTCGTGTCTGTACATTGGAGATATTTAAAAAAAAATACTTGGGTTATGTTATATTAACGATACTGAACACGAAAATATATTTTTTTCATTTCCTGTCTGTTTGTCTGTTTGTCTGTTTGTCTGTTTGTCCGCGATGGACGCAAAAACTACTGAACGGATTTTAATGCAGTTTTTTTTGTTAGAAAGGGCTTGATCAGACTTAAAATCTTACGTTTGTTTCATCGCAATCGGTTGAGTAGAACCGGAGTTGTGAACAATATTGATATTACACGGAATATGAGCGGCAATATAGATGGCGCTTTATAATATTATTGGTCAATTTTTATACCTTATTACATCCGGGCAAGTATGTAAATTTATAGATTTTATTTTTACATACACAATTGTGTAAACCAATACGTTTTTAATCATGAAATTAAAATTTGAATTTTAATGATTTAGTACCAGAATCATAACTAGATGGCGTTCTCGCGTTTAAATTCAAGCTATCGTTTGGTTTCAAACTCCCGATATACCCGAACCGGTATATTGTAATCTAATCGGTCATTGTGAATAGATGTCGGTACAGTCTTAAGATCCGTTACAAAATCGTTTTTCACGCAAAGATAAGTAAGAGTAAGAGCTTGGTGAAGTTTATAGTTGAGTAGACAAGAGATACAATACAACGGGAAAGGAGAAGGAGAGGGTGGAAGAAGTCGCCATACCTTTGCCCTTCTTAAGGTATGGGGACTAGAGACTAGAGAGTCGAGTAGATATCCAGGTAGAAAGATTATTTTATACCACTTAAGTGGCAAACAAGCACACGGCGCACCAGATGGAAAGTGCTTACTGTGGCCTAGGGACGTATGCAACACCAGGGGCGTCACACTCGCCTTTCTTGAAGTACCCCATCCCATACTGTAATAGTGAAGTCGAGTATAGTGGCATCGAGTAGAGAGGCGAATACAGAGTGAAGTATTATGTCGAGTAGAGAGTGGAATACACAGTGAAGTAGACAGCCGAATAGAGAGGCGAGCACAGTATCTAACCTTTTTTATATCAAGCACACGGCCCACCTGATGGTAAGAGATTACCGTGGCCTATGGGCGAGTGCAACATCAGGGGCGTCACACTCGTGCTGTGTTCTAAGAACAGAGAGATTCTGTGCCGTCAGCGCAGAAGATAAGTAGGACAAAGCCTCTGGTTTTGCCACTGACAGCACAAAATCTCTATCTGGCTACCCTACTCACCGTCGGACATAACACGAGGTTATTAAGCCACGATCTTTTGAAGGGCGGAGGTATTTCCCCAGTCGGACTGCTCGATTGGGACGGATATACCGTCGTGTCCTACCTCCTCTAAAAAATAAAGGGCCTCTAATCAGCGTTCAACGCGTAATTCTCTGCACAAAATTTATAACACCACGCGATTAACGACATCCACGCGGGCGGAGCCGCGGGCAACAGCTAGTTTTAAATAAAGTCGAGTCTGGTTTTTATTATTATTGCGAAATATTTTACATTATTACTTCATCCCTGTAGGATATATAGTTTCCCATAATGGATATCCAATTAGAAGCTATGAAAGCTTTATATAGCTGTCGGGAATACTATTTAGCGGAGTGTCGGCGTCTTTGAACTAATTGCACCAAGGCTATAAAACCGGCCTCCTAGGTATTGCAACTAGCTGCAACTTAGTTAGTGGAATAACTTTGGCAGTCAAATAAATTCTTGTAGTGGTATAAAATTTATAGAAAGGTCTAATAATAGACCGGCTTTAAAGTTCATATCTGTCTGTTTATTTACGCGATGTCTCGCTGCACACTTAAAGATCTTAGAGACAAGATAAAATTAAATTTTATATGGATATGATGTTGGTTTAAATGTATCACATTGGTGATGGGAAGATATTTATAAATTTCAAAATTACTCAAATTTACTTATTGGGGACATAGATGTCACCATTCGCCGAAACTTTTCCCAACTCAGTTGGGTTGGGTTTTCCCGTCTAACTGTGATGTGGCTGAACTTTGATATTTTCCATGAAGCGACTGCCATCTGACCACGACAACTAATAGGCATCGAAATGAAAAAAATGGCAATTGAATTTCTTTCCATCTACTTATCATTGATGTATCGGTTCATTATTTATAGTGTAAGTTTAACTTATTACGGTAACTATTCATAAATGAATATGGGGCTTCACCAGAATTTTCAGTGCACAAGACAACCCTAACTCTTCCTATGATTGACGGACGAGGCTTTAACGCAGGCTTTCCAATGATAAAAACCAAAATAAACCTATTTTTGGTAAGAAAGAGTAAGAAGGCAGACCTAGGGCTCCAAAGAGCTAAGGAGAAGAATAAATAATACAACTGGAGAAATGGATTGGTAAAAAAATACAGTCCTAAATACGGTGCAGAATATTCCATCAAGAACCAAGCGGTTCGGCGACTCCTTCTTCTGCCGCACCATTAAGTCTTGGAATTCCTTACCAGTTCACGTGTTTCCCTCCTCCTACAGTCCCGGGTCCTTTAAGCAGGGCGTGAAAAAGCATCTGATGAGGCCGTCAAGCTGAGTGCCACCATTGTAACATGATACGTGTCTGTAATGGTGACGCTCTTTTCAGAGACTTTGCCTTCAGCTTACCATCAGGCGAGGCGAAGTCAAATTGACGTGTCCTATATAAAAAATAATAAAATATCATAACAAGTCGCATGATATATTTAGGGTGCACTGCAGTGATAAAAGAGCCACACTGATCAAACCAAACTAAATATAACCTAATATACCAATAACCATAAAAAAGGTTCGGGACCTTTGTAACAAAACATAATAAATTAGCCTATTGCTATCCACCTTTGGATATAGGCCTCTTGCAATGTGCACCATAGCAGTCTATCCTCATACCTAATGACTAACAATGAAACATTTAATATATAATAGATAGATAAGTCGATAAAACCTTATATGTGTAGCAATTTTATAACTTAACTAACACGTTCAATTATTATTTACAAGTTTTTCGTAAAATAAATTCACAATATGATTGTAACCTGAAATAATTATTATGTATGAAAATATCTAATACCTTGTATACGTAAAAATCTATGTCTTTATGATATTCCAATGAACTCCAGAACGACTGGACTAATTTAACATATATTATTAGAAAGTAAATGAAAAAAAGACAATATGCAGCCTTTTTTTATATAGGACACGTCAATTTGACTTCGCCTCGCCTGATGGTAAGCTGAAGGCAAAGTCTCTGAAAAGAGGGTCACCATTACAGACACGTACCATGTTACAATGGTGACAGTGGTGACACTCAGCTTGACTTTACTAAAATCCCTCTATTAGTCTACTCCTACTTTTTCTTATCTGAACAATATATTAATTAGACATGGATATTAAATGAAAACAAAGAAATAAACTAAATTCTAGGAAACTTAGATTTTGAATATAATACAAAAAAAGCTACTCTATGTATGTACGTAAGATTCCACGAAGTAATATTATCATAAGATTAACGTCGAAGGTACAGTAATCAGCAACCGTGCGCATACGCAATTAGACTCCGACCAAGGCGTAATTAAAACTATTAAAATGACATTTGGTGCAATCCAGAGACTTCTATTGCTCTGTTCCGCGTACAGTCATATGAAATCGCTTTACGGATTGTTATTCTAACATAATAATGTTTAACATAATTTTAAATTCAAACAAAGGAGAATGTTTGAATGAAAATTGCAGTAGAAAGTAAACTACAGCGGTTAGGTGATTTAGATTGTAATTCGTGTTGTGTGAAACTTGAAACGTGATTTTTACCTCATCATCTTCATTGTTGGGAGTATTTTCATGAATTTCATTTCACATTGCAACAAAAGTTGATGCGTCTCTAATAGATGTTTTATTATCTTACTGAGTATCCATCTTCATTTTGATATAAGATACCTGATATTATACGACGCGGTCATCACGCGTACGATCGGCGTGATTAGAAAATTTATTACTGAGATGAGTTTGTAGATGAGTTTTCGATTATAAACCACTTACAATTTGCAAGCACTTGAACTTTAGAATAAATAAAATCCAGCAATGAGAGTATTTTTATACCTAATGAGACAGAGAGAATACTCCTCCACAAAAATGAAGCAAGCGGATCGTAGCCGGACTCTCACTGTTCTTCCAGTCTTCGTCTACTTCTATTAGCGACTCTGGCGACTACTAACGATACACAAGTTGCTCGTAGGATATGTGCGATAAAGTGAACGCACTGACAGGGGTTTTTCATAGTCTTTAACAAGTCATCAATAATATCCGAAACTTACACGTGTGCGGCAGGAAATGCCCATTACCCTTAGTAAAGCCTTATACTATAGGTATGTGAGAATGGGTGCCCACATCCAGTCATGATAAAAACTAAACATAGATGAACACTGAATCTGGATTAAGATTGTAAATTGCAAAAAATTGTTTCTGGAATCGCCCCATTCGTGATAAAAACCACTCATCATAAAAAATACCTTATTTGTTTTGTCTATAGGCAGTTTGTAAAGGGTTTCACCGGTGTCTTGGAAGTCTGATAACGGGATGCGTGCAGCTATAGGTTTGAAATTTTCAGGTGCAGTACCTCAACCAGGCCCTTGATTCTGCTAAAGCACAACAGACTACTGTCACACCACAGAAACTGCAAAAAATGGCATTAAATTTTAGACCTTATTTCTATCGACTTACAGTCACAAAATTAAATGAAAAGAGTTTCATTGCACTCTTTCATTCAGTCTACAAAAAGCCATTTAATTTTAAACTTTAACTGCATTACGTTAAGGCTAAAATCAAATGGAATTTTCTCGCAGTCTCTGTGGTGTGACAGTGTTTGTGCTTTAGCAGAATCGAGGCCTAGGTTTCGCGCTGTTGCATCCATTCCACATCAACCTAACAATTAATTATATGCGATCAGCTATTCCATACAAAAACGCACAATTGAACAAGAAAGAAGTATTAATTTCAAGCTTTTCAATTCCAATCACATCAGTCATGACTTGCCTCGATTTCGTATCCGTAGCGCGATTCTTCCATTATCTTCACCAAATTATACCACTACGTCGAGTCCAAAATTGTTGGATTATACGAGTATTTGTAGTAATGAACCAGTATTATCAAGTAACTGGCCACACTTGGCGGATTCTTCCGCGTAAGTAAGCTAATTCTAATCCGAATTAATACTAAACCCTTTTGTCAAGAAATAAAAAAATAGGTACACTGTCCGTATCTAAGCAACTTCAATGAATTGAAATGGAACGAAATGGGACTATGTTGAGCCTACAATAGTAGTTAATATGCATCGAAGGGGCAAAAAGTTACCAGGCACATAAAGTAGATAGGACTTCTCTGAATTTTCGACAAAATCATCGTACGAAGATCGATTGTTTTCCAAACTCTATTATCCAGAAATCCAGAGTAAGCAACTTGACAAAAATATTTTTCCCGTTTTGCTGCCCTTTGCTTGCTATGCCTTGTTTATACTATTTCGTTTCGTTATGACAAATAATTATAATGTTTTGCAGTTGTTACAATGAGTTTCAGTTGAATTAACGCAATTTTCATGCCATGATTTCAGAATCCAGAGTAACTCGCTTTTCAACCTGGTCAAAGTGCCAGCAACTCAAAAATGTTAGTGTTGCCTTTACAATTCTCACACCAAAAATATAAAAAAAAACGACATAAAACACTTTTTAATCATTATTATACCTACGGTCATCATTTTGTTCTAGACTTCCTATTCCCAACATTTCTGTTCCACAAATTGTCATTAAATAACTTTACTTAGGTAATGAATCAAGCTAGTTTATCGTGGAAAACATAATTTGCACAAATTACTTTGCACTTAAGGTTTTTACAGCAATACTTTGTTCATATTCAAATATAAACGCATAATAATGAAACACAATCATCATAATAACGTTAGATAAACATGCTTTGGAAACTGATTGCGCATTACGTACAACTGATTACAAAACAACGAGGATTTCCTCCCGACAATAATTACACGAACGACACAAATTACACAAGTAATAACACATGAATATAATAAACAAGCACTAGCTAGCCTTCTCGCCCTTGTCGCACTCACCACATGTTACACTGAATCATATAAAATTATAACCAACAACGTAATTCCCGCACTGAGAGTAAATTGGCCCATATTTAATTTTGGGAAAATGTAAAAATAAACGTTTTTATTTGTGTAAATAACACAATAAAACTGCGGCGGCCATTACGTGCGGCGACACGAATTTGTACGCGCACCAAATTACATAGATAAAATCTATGTCGCTGTAATTGTTATTTTACTGTCGTTAGTGCCCCGGATCGTGTAAATTCAGTTAGGGGATATGATTTTTTTTTCAAAATTCAATATTTAACGTTTTGTTATTGCCGGAAACGGACGCGTTAGAAAAAATTACGCGCATCCGCTCGATGCTTTTGCGCATTGCAATAACAGTAATTAGTTTTTGATGCGAAAGTGATAAAAAATGATGCGTTTGCCATTAATATGACAATATTAAAAAGTGTGAGGGTAATAAAAACGTGTTGTCAACTCAATTTTAGATTATCTGCATACGAAAATGATTCTACGACTTATAAAATACGAACTATTATGGTTCAAACCGGATATTCCACTAATGTGTCGAACGGATGACCAATTGTGTCCATTTGCGGTTTCGTAAATCAATGACAATGATTCATATTTTTTCTCTAGGGTCACCAATGACTCGGGCCAATACTCCGGATGTGACGGGACCCTGATTCTAGTCGCTGGTTTCCTTCGTTTTTTCATTTCACCGACACAATTTAAAACAAATTAGTTAGGACGTTCACTCCACTTCTTGCGAGTTGTTTCTTGTTGAATTGTGATTTTACGTCGGTTCTTCAACAAAACGAACAAATTCGATTCCGATGCTTTGTTTTACAACAAAAGGGACTGTTAATTGACTAAGTCCAACGGAGTCACTGACTTATTCTGAATTGGCGGTCGAAGGAAACACGATTCGATTCGGATAAACGTTAACTAAATAACTGTTTATTTAACTAGTTTCTTGGTTTGTATCGATAACTCTATTCATTATCAAATTCTTAGAACCGTCATATTAATTTGAACTAATCAAAATTAAAGTTCTTCGTTTGCTTTGGTAATAGGTTGGTAGCTTTTAACTAACTCACGATATTTAAATGCTGATACATGTTATAACACTCATTAAGTAGTCTCATTGCTGTAGATATGTACAGTACATTGTACAGACAGGTTATCGCTATGCAGATTTATTGAGAGCCATCTCTTTGCCATCTGCCTCATTGCGTCCTTTTCTCATCTACCGGTGATCGACCGCGAGTAATACCTATATTCTGATATTGCCAGCTCTTAAAGACCTCCATTAGGATGCTCTACTTCTCATCATAGGCCTATCCCAACAACTAATTCCATAATAAGCAGTCTCATACTTGCATGTCGCCGTCAACCGCCGGTACCGTCCATTGGTTTTTAATTTCATCCTATATAAACCACTAAATCATCCCAATCAAAAGCTAATATACCCAAGCAGCTTTGTACTTCGTCCGAAACGAAAACCTAACTCAATATTTGTTTTAATGACGTCATCAATTGATTCTGCACGCTCGACTCGCGTATCCTCCCAAAAACCGTCACGACGCTCTCAAACACGACCGAGAAATGACTTACTAACGAAATTTAGTCGCCTTTGTATAGATAGAACAAAAAGCAAATCGAGTTACAGGCCGAAAATAGAGAAAATCAACAACACAAATACCATTACCACGGCCATTTTCGAACGGGACGCGCTCGTGATGGTAGCGTTTTTCACTACCTCCATCGATAACCCAAAATACATCTTACCAACCACAAAATCATCTAAACAGCACATCCATTGCTGGACTCAATCTTACCTTAACAAACGACTGCTATAATGAACAAGCGATGAATACTTAACAGATGATTTTATATCGCTTTTAACTTTTTTCAGAGCAATGCCACAGGGATTCAATTCACGATTCCTCTTTTTGGTGAGATTCGGTCAAGCTATGGGCTAAACAAACTGCTCGGAGTCATCTTGTCAATCGATTAGTCTCGGTCGCGGTATTACTGCTCTGAAAGTAGAACATGGCTCCTTTCGAGGAGTTTACTTATGGTGGGAACACACAGACACATAAATATCCCCAAATACCAAAACATAATGGGTTAGATACGGCAGGTTGCCTATATCTTACAGGTATTGGAAAATAATGTACCGGAAACATTCTTTCGGGAAGAAATTGTATATAAGGATTAAATTTAAAACGGGTTAGTGTAATAAAACTAAATTTCTTGAATTGAACCACAATTTATCACATTTTATTATTTATAGGTACGTTTCTTGATGTTTCGATTGCTTTTCCGCGTCGGTCACGAGGAGACTAAAGGTACAAGTTCATAGCCGACGGATACGAATTCGTAAACTAAACAAAATGTCCCTAATCTCTACCCCTGGATGGATTTTGAGAGAGGGACTTGGGAGATAGAGCAAAGAAGTAAAATAAATCTATATATTATATAAAAGCGAAATACCACTCACTGATTAATCCGTTTATTCCGAACCTGACCCGAAAACCCTGACCCGGTCGCGGGTTAGGTTAGAAACTTGAAAAAAAAAACGTAATATTTGTTCCGAACGTAACCCTTTTCCTAACCTGACCCGACGTGTCGTTCCTATCATAACCCGAATTGCGTTTTTGGTAAACATTATATTAAAAAAAAATAACCACGAAGGCTAATTGCGGGAGCTCCGCTGCGCTCCGCTGCGCTCCGCTGCGCTCCGCTCCCGCATTAGCCTTCTGACCTAATCTATCCAAGTCTAATTGCGCGAAAGATTTACCAAAAACGCAATTCGGGTTATGATAGGAACGACACACCCGGGTCAGGTTAGGAAGAGGGTAACGTTCGGGAGAAATTCTTCAAGTTTCTAACCTAACCCGCGACCGGGTCAAGTTTACGGGTCAGATTCGGAATAAGGGGATTAATCACGAAATCTCAGAAACTATAACACCTAGAAACTTGAAATTTCAGGCAGGTAGGTTCCTTATAGGGCGTAGACATCCGCTAAGAACGGATTTTACGAAACTTCACCCCTAAAGGAGTAAAAAGTTAACTAACTCCACGCGTACGATGTCGTGGGCGGCCGCGGGCCGTTAGTATTTCTTTATGAGGGTGGTCTAGATTTCTTTTTTCTTTTTTATACCACTTAGTTGGCAGACAAGCACACGGCCCACCTGATGGGAAGCGGTCACCGTGGCCTATGAAACCGCACAGTGTGCACCGTTTCCGGACGCAATGTGTGAGGATGAATTCCCTGCCTGTGGCGGGAGGTGCGATGATAGAATGTAACATCATGTCAAACAGTTCTTCTGAGTACAAACCATTGTATAGACGGTAAAACACACACAGTGAGGCAAAGTCTCTTCTGAGACTGAGTGGATCCACATCGCCTGCGAGTATGGGATTGCCGACGAGCCTCAACGCCCGTTTTTTTAACTGCCAGCAGCATTGGTTCTGTTTTGAGCCATTACCTTAGGATAACGTATAGAAATTTACTTTGCATATTATTATGTCGATAGCGACCAATCGTGGCGAACCAGCTAAATATTGTTGGGTTTTCGTGGATTCTCCGTCTTGTTCAGTATCAACTAGGTAATATGAATGATTGACAGCAAGAGTTTCCACATCCATCATTAGGTATAAAAGCGACAACAGAATAACAAAACCTTTGAGATCTGCCCCTCTAGACAAGTAGCGATACGTTTGTATAATGGAATAGATTGTTAAATATCTATTATATGACAGTCATAAATGTCAAAATACGTGTCATTTCCATACATTCGTCATCCGATTCTACAATACCCCGGGCAACGAATCGCCACTTGTGTCAGGTGGCTGATATTGTAGATCGACATGCCTGCCAAGCGCCTTGATGTGTACTAATGTGTACTGCCTTTAACATTTACTTACATACATTATGTCACAGAACACCCAAACCATATGTGTGTGGCCGTATTTCTCATATAATTTCACTGATAATTACATTTTTTTGCCCACCAAAACACCCATAATTAATCTCTCAAATCAGTCTATACATTTAATCGTTAATAACCGTCGATTGCGCACAACTCACGATTAACTACCCGAAACTATAAACTAATTACGAACTAATATAGTTTCGTTATAAAAAGTACCCTCACTCCTAATCGGTATCATTAATTACTCAAACTGTCACTTTTGACATTAATCATAGACTAAGCAGGATTCGCTTACTTTGACAGAATATGTTATTTTATCTGTGCTTTGACATATTATTAGTACATCGTTTTGTGTATAGGTGTCGCTATACACATTAGAAAGCCCGCGCCAAATCGACTTTTAATTAGTCAGATAAGAGGCTCATTACTTCGACATTAGTTGTGCCAACTAACGTTTTTTATGGAACAATTTTAGGGTACAGTATGCTTATAAGAGGGGATTGCTATTTAATTATTGTATAAGTGCCACTTACCACATTTTTTTTGTTAATATTTGATGATCAAAATGACATTCTATTTATAAGCGTATTTTTTTATGGAAAAATGATTGTAAACTTTGATATAGTAGAGTTTGACTATAGTTGCACAGGTTGCACTGTAAGTACGGTTTTCTACAAGAAGTTGTGTTAAAAATAAAACATCTTAATTAGGTGGTAATATTTCATGAGATGGCCTATATAGAACTGTCTATTCCAAGTTGCCTTGTATGATAACCACGGGAAGAGATTAGATGTAAATTTGACTTTTCTTCGTCGGTTACACGAGGCCAAAATATATCAGAAATAATGCGGGATCTTTAAGGATAGATGTGATCAATTTATATAAATAAAGTAACACAGATTACCTAATAGTTGTGTAGTATACAGAACCTTTGTAGTGGCAAGACGCACTTGGCGATGCGCACAAATTACGTCAACTTCATAATATTAGCGTTTCTGAGCGCGACCAGTAAGCGTATCGCGCCCATAATGTGGTTTTAACCGATGTTAATGGTATTCATTCTTTATTACAACAGAGTCCCGCATCGTGGAAAATATTCGCCATTTACAAACAAACATTTACGGGTTGTGACCCTGAGTTATTTCTTTTTCAGATCAGGGATGTTTTTACAAACTTGATATGAAAGTCAATAAAATTTTATTCACTTTTTTATATACCACTGATGGCAGACGAGCATACGCTCCACCTGATGGAAAGTGGTTACCGTGGCCTATGGGCGTGTGCAGCACTCGGGGAGTCACACTGTCGTCCCTACAAGAACAGAAATTCTGTGCCGTCAGTGCAAAAAATAAAGCAAGATAGACCTTTGATCTTCCCACTGACAACGCAAAACCTCTCCAGTGAGGTCTAGCTACCCTTAAAGCATGTCAAGTATACTTACTTACACAGATACATTGAGATGTGATGAAAGAAGCGTATAATTTGGTTTCAGATACTCGACTGGAATAATAAATGTGACATGTAAAATCTTAAAAACTTACTTCTTTATACGAGTACCCACTAGCGTTAATCCCAGTCGCATCCGAAGCTTTCAACTCGGAGTCTGGGGTCCGTTTTATCAGTCTAATTGCGGGTTTGGCTGGTTATATTATAGATCTTACATTGGTGTCTAATTGATAAAACACCAAGGGCATACCTCTTGGTCTTTTATAATAGACACTGTTCTTTTTGTTTTCTTATTCGGTGATATAAAATTAGGCTTATCAGGAAACGCACATCCAAAGTTTCGGATTGAAGTTGCGGTCAACCGATCATGGCACGTGACACTTCGTTCGTCTAAAACCCTACCAAAAGAAAACTGGATTAACTATACGAGCATAAAAAGTACTACTAAAGTAAATAGTTATTGTCTTTCATTACCACGTCATAGAGCAACTTTCTTTGACTAGACTAGACTCAGTGCTAGGCTATCGCTTGCCGTCGGATGTAGAACAGTCCTATCCCTTAGCCGCATTATGCCCACCTGCGAGAAGAAATAACTTGGCCCTTGAATTCGACTCTGCTGAGAAACACGCACATTTTACTCTTGGTGTTGGTAGGTCAAACGGCAGTCGCAAAAGTCGTGCAAAAGCCAAGACGAGCCAAATTAGGAGAAAGCTCTGAAAAGATGAAGCTGATGACGATGACGATGATTGGTAATGTTCTGATAATATGCTCTCCGGCATATTAGATTACTTGTACAGTGTTGTATGCCTCGTGTAAGTAGATTACACCTTGGCGAAAAAAATAGGGTCAGACATGCGCAACCGATACGCCGGTGTAGCAATAATTTATTGGCTTCGGTAACCGCTTATCAATTGATGGAGCTAGTGCTTTTCACCATAACAGTATAAACAATATAATATATGAACTGTGTCAAGTATACCCAAGTATGTATTATGATTACGGGGACAAAAAGTACCCACATAGCAGGTGGCCTGCTATATCATGAGATTTATTATAGTAATCCATTCAAGACGACAAATAGAAGTATTTTTCAACAAAAATAATGAGAAAATATGTTGAAATATTAATAGTTGGATGACCTCCGATCTTAGAGAGTGTGGATCTGAACCTTTTTTCGTTAAATGGCAGATTCTGATGTATGGCTTAACAGGTCGTAGATCCGAAGCAGTGGTCAGGAAGAAGTGAGCAGATGATCGTAGGCCAGCCTTTTCAGACAAGACTACGCTGACTAAACAAAATCAAAATATGAATCAGACCATTGATTTATTTAGTTCCTTGAATCTGATACTAAAACCAACAAATTTGCCATTAATCCACCTCACGAAGGGTTGATGTGGACTACCAAGAATTATATCCAATTAAATGAGGGGTGTAAGTAGGTACCTTACCTAGTGTAGAGTAGGCAGAACTTGATATGGGTAAGTACAGCTCTGCATATAACTTCAACGATAGATGGGGCATACCTCAGACACGTCTCTTGGACTTAAAAGGCGAGATAAACGATAATAATTAATGTAATCCACATCAACCCTTCGTCTTGCCAATATTTATGGAAAAACTCTACATGCCTACGTGTCACAATTTCAAACATAAGCTAGCGTGTTTTGAAATTTTTATTCATAATTGATTTGTAGTTTGCAACACAGCTCCAATAAAATTAACATATTTATAAACGATATTAATATTAATATTCGTGTCTAGTTACTCGCTGAAGAAACGGCTAATGCAATTTTTAATTGACCCAACATAAAATGCATTTTCAATTCATGTTACAATACAAATATTTATGAACTGTGGCTTGATTAACATCGTTCTAAAGCAGTCGGGTGTGTTTTTGCACAGTATAAATGTTAGCAACACATAATTTCATTACTAACAATCAACTTATACATCCTATGTAGCGTCTGTAATGTCAGAATAAATTGTCTACAATTTACGGTGATATGTATTATTCCTCGAGTTTATGACAGTTAAAATATCGTAAACAACGTAAATCACCATTAATTCTTAATATTTGACTTGTTGCCCTACTTGACTTGTCATAAAGGTTATAAAAATAAATTATGTAGGTCCTACCACGCTATAACAAGCCTAGTATCAATTCAATTCAATTCTCTATTATTTTTAGTATCTACTACTTAAAAAATAATAATGTAGGAAGATCTTTCTGTAGTACCTATATTACAGAAAGATCTTTCAGCAAAATAATTGATTGTAGGTATTTTCCAAATATCTGAAAGTAATAGTAGGTTGGCCTAGGTTTTTCAATTTTATATGAGAAACTTTACAGGTATGCAGAAATGCTGTAAAACATAAAGAATGATAAATTAATTTGTCTCATTCCCCTTCTGATTACCATCGTAGCGATTTTCCAGTTGCGCCCTAAGTTTATTCCTTGGAGCCCTAGGACCGCTTATTATTTTAGATTAAACTTATCGGCTTTTCTGGAAGTGACTGTAATCTGACCTATTAACTCTGTAAGGAAAACCTGTGTAGATGAACCAACTAGCTGGTGAGGTTGGCTTGGGTCTTAAAGATATTGGTAGAATCCTGCACACCTGTCTCGTTTCCCTTACTAGGTTTGAAATTGAAGAATTGCAATCTAATATATTCCAGATCTGCGACAAGAAAAGTTATGACCTGCCTACATATAGACGCCATTAGCAAATACTTATAATGTGTATGTAAAAATAAAACAAGAATCAATAAATATATAACGGCTAATTCAAAGATTACGCCCCATTACACACACTTAGGGTACGAGTGGATCGAACCAAATGATACCTCGCGCAGTCCCACGGACAGGTAATCTCGCCAACACATTACGGGACGATTTTCACGGCTAGCTATAATTTAATATAATCCAAAGAAATAGTTGCACTGGATACTTTTACCGACTATGTCCTGCAAACGATAATCGCCCTTACGACAAATTCTCAATCGTTCACAATAAAATTAGTATTTTTACGTCCACTTTATCAACATGGAATAGGGTTGAAAATTGAATGTGTAATTGCAATTTCATATAAAGAAGACACTAATGCTTTTTATATAAGGATTTCGATCGCGATGGTATCGTTGTACACAAATGATCGTGATTTCGATAATCGGATGGTATGTTATCGATCACGACGGCTAATATTTCGATTCGTTTTGATTGTGGATCAATGCTTGTTTTGGTTTCCAATTCGCGCTTGCGTCGTTTGGTGCTAAATAGCGTCACGTAGACGGTGCTCTCCTCTCTTATTACGTATGCTCGCAATTTTCGTTTTCAATTTCAAATTACAGTGAACATTTTTGGTATGTAGGCACTTGTGTATTGATTGGAAATACTAGTACCTACTTCGAATTCCTATTGAGGATACCTAACGGCATACCTACAAGGTATCCTATTCTTCTATTCCAGTACCTATACCATTAGGAAGTATAACGTATAATGAACGATTTTAAACTTATTATTTCCCTTGATATTTTATAAGGACAAACAGAAGAAAAGTTGGAGCTCTGAAGAGTTCGACTAGTCTAACTACAGAATAAAGAAACCGCTTCACGGAAAATATTCAAGTTCAGCCGCATCATAGTTAGACTGAAAAGCAGACCCCAACTGAGTTGAAGAAAAGACCAGGGAATCTTGATGATACAGAAGAAAATCTTATGTGGAATTAAAGAAACTTACTTATCCTACATAATCCCTAAATCATTGCACTCCTTTTTGAACAACTGTGTATAAATTCTGACCTTAGCAAGTGACAGCGACTACCAAACCAATTTAACAACGAATTTAACCTCCAATTATTCCGAGTCAAACACACATTACCGAAATGAGATAAACGAATCGAATAGTCCTGCTTGATTATTAGTTATACAATAGCATTAATCGAATGCAATAACACTTTTCGAACACGAAAAAGATTTTTCAATCGATTTTAACCTTTGTGCCCCTGCACTACGGGTATTCCTTATTCGCTTGGTTAGTTTTCCGTTTGTAAATGGGTGTATTTTCGTAATGGCGGTCTCAGCGGCCTTACGTCGATAACAGGTTAAGTAAATGACACAAAATGGCCGCTAAGGCTAATAAAAAATAATTCGGGACGGACATCTCATATTACTTTTCGAAAATTCAATTTCATTTCCACGCTTGTATTACTTTTTTAATACGTCCCTCTGTCATTTATGGCTGCAGGAAACAATTGGTAAAGTCAATTTGGCTTTTTTGTCAGATGTCTTAATTTTAAATCCAACATTAAATTCGACCATTAAAGATACATTTAGGTGATTTGAAGGTATTATCTTACTTATCCGAGGGCCATTTAAAATCGCATACGATATAAACGTTTCAATGCCCAAGCCTGTACATAACCATAAGAAGAATTTAATAACCAAAGTCATTGTCTCCATTTTGAAGAATCATTCACTTTAAAATATTAGTAGTAGGTAGTTTAAGTTGTATTCATTTATTTGCGTAAAGAATTTGGTCTTGTGTTTTTTCGCAGCACTAGATAATTTTTGGTTCATAAACGACTCATAGCTTTTTTGCAATTATTTTCTTGCAATCGCCATACGTTTAGCTACTGACAATTAATTATATAGCTTTTAATCTCCCTAATTTGGAAAGTTAAGGAGCTAATCTGTACGTTATACCTTTTCAAAAAAAAATAGAACGATCAATATGATATAATGTCCTTATGGAGACGTGATTTTTAACGTCCAAATTTAAAAGTTCAGCGCATTCAGTATTCAGAGAATTTGGTCGGCTCAAGACGTTACTCCGAAGAAGAGTCTCTAAGATTTATGCTTTGAGTTTGTGTTTCTGGCAATTTTCTTTCTGCACGCCTTCTCCATAATAATCATTTTACACTCCATCACTCCATAATATCGTACCATATATCCTACTCCTCCAACCGCGTAATTTTTGTTAAGAGATACCTGCCATAATTTTCGCTTCACGTATTAATATATCAATATCGAAGAACTTACCATTCATGTATCATGTACCTAGGACAGAGCCACGTGGTTCCCTGCGGAGTAGAATTTGGGCCACTCCATCTCCTCCCTGCATGCGGTGTCGTACAAATAGGGCTGTTTATCATCAGACAGATATATACAGCCCAGACTCAGCCTTTATATGACTCGAGCCAACAATAGTATTCGGAAAACGGCAATAGGCTCACCCCCTATTACGTGTGACCAAATACAATGATTGGTGAAATGTGGGTGTTAATTTACCTGTGCCAAACCCTCCGGGGATGTAGGCTGGATTGTTTGTATGTAACAGTAACAAAGTCAGCACGATACCTCAAGCGAGTGACCCCGAAGCCTCTCACCGAAGTCGATAACGAGGGACTGAACGTGACATCCGCCACATCAGCCTGATTCAAATTAAATATTTTTTCACAATCCGTCCAAATTACAGAGGAAACGGCACAGAATTGATTACCATAGTAATCCTTATTTGATATAATTGACTTTATTGATTTGATTGTTTCTGAGAAGCCAGGCAAATGATGTATCAAGCGCGAAGTGGGATTTCCGTGTTTATTACTTTGGTTTACATCTTTACTAATATTATAAAGCGAAAAATGTATTTCTGTTTGGTTTAACGCGTTAATCTCAGAATCCTGGTTTGAATTATAAAATTAATTTTGTGCTGAATAGTCCGTTTATCGAGGAAGCTTATAGGCTACATAACGTCACGCTACTGTCAGAGGGGTTGGAGCAATAATCATTAATGTCAACAAATACGACAGATTTCCATACATTATTTGAATACTAAAAATTACGGGCTCTTAGGTGTAATACAGGATTTCAAAATATGCCACGGGTGAAGTCAGGGCAGGTCGGCTAGTTATAAATTATTTACTTGGGTGCTACAGGCGCAAGCATAATTTTAGTAAACTTCATTTTAGATGACTCCATGGCAGTTCGAATGCCGTCGGGATAGGCAGGCCACAGGCCACATCGGCTTTCTACCTGCTAGAATTGGACAAGCAACTGATGGTAAGCGGTCACTGTGACAACTTGTAACACGAGATAACTCTCACGTATTGTTACAAGTTGAGAGGAGGAGAAAACAAAACAGAAGAAAATGGGAAAATGGGTGGTAGCTTCCTCACCTACACCAACCTATTCTTATAGATTTAGATCGGAAAACTTTTGACTTCAACATCCAAAACCAGAGACTAGAACCAGTCGCTTACGGGGAATGCTCTGAATAACTGAGCAACCTATTCGTGCTTAGACTTGTACCTACTTAAGTATGACTTAAAATTTGATTTTCACATTATTTTTAGGTCGTTTCCAAAATCATTTGAAAATGTTAAAATCACGTGCTTGGTCAAGTTTTCAGTCTTAATTAGCTACGTGGAACCGGTGGAACTGATTAAAATGTTGAGCTAAATGTAAACGCTAGCATACTAAATATGCGTGTAAGATATACAAATTACAAATACATATCCTAAGAACTTTTTACTGCACCTAACTATACAGGTTGAGGTACCTGCCCTTACTGCCATGTTTCAAAAATACATCCTGTATAACATAGGCGTGAATATATAACGTCTATTTCATTTAGTTCAGTGATAGCAATTCTTTTCTCAAAATTGTGTATAAGTAGCTACATCAAAGTCTACTCATTCGACTTTTTCTGTATAAAGAATAACTAATATAATACAATTACAATAATTGCAAACGTTTCCATGAGCGCAGACTGAATAGATGCATACAGTCATCGAATGACACGGCCCAGTGACTTCGTTCGACTTTCATTGTGATGACGACTTCGGAAAAATAAATAAACGAGTATTGCTATTCATTAGGGCTGGCATCTATGATTATCGTGGTTTTTATGAGTACAATATCTATCTACTACTCTATAACTATTAAATAATTGTACATTGGAAATGTTTGTTCATGGACGCAAAAACGGATTTTGGTGCGGGTTTCTTTGTTAAAATTTTACGTTTGTTTGATTGCAATCGGTTGAATTATGAGATTCACGCGGGCGGAGCTAAGAACGAAAGGCTAGTATGAAATGAACTTGTATATAAAATTCTCATGTCGTCATCTTAACACATTATAAATTACCGAAGAAAAGTATTCACCGAAAAACTTTACTTAAAACATAAATACAAATTTAAAAAAAAAACAGTCTGATCGTTACAAAATATAATTATAAATCAATTAATTTATTGATTAATTTCAATGTAAAGATCGTCGAAGTTAAGCAACTTCATAAGACGACTGTAATCACAAAAAATATCGAGTACATCGCAAAAATGTCATTATTATGACCACACATTTTCTATATAATGGTCATACATACCATTTTAATTCAATTACGTACAACAGTTAATTAGTTCTATGATAAATTGATCGTTAATATTCATGTATGTTTAAGTGAATACCAATATTTTTTATTATATTCCCTGTACGGGTGAACTTTTTATATGTTTGTAACCTGACTATTGTAATCTAAATATCTGGCTATGTAGGTACAACTGACAGCCCTCGGTGGACACGCAGTTTGAGCACACAATGAAGCGAGGTGCGAGGGGTGTCGCGCAGGGGGGAAGTGTGAATTGCTCACGCGCATACAAAAGCTAAATAAACAATCCAGCGGCGCAGGAACCACGCTCACTTGCGACCGAATTACCCGACCTTACTCCGTCAAAGCGGGTTCATAACAAATTGATTTTTTTTATCCAAACGACATTAGGAGACCATTAACGTTAGGAAGGTGCTCTCCGGTGACAATTGTCAGGGATTTTATTTGAATTACCATGCTTTCAAATACACATTAAAATGCGATTACGCGTTTGTCGCACCGCTAAATATGGTGGATGCATTTCAACTGTCAAATACAATTTGTTTGACGCTGTTAGAATTTATTTTTATGAATGAGTTTTCATAATCGTGGTATGTATTATGGTTGTGGGCTGTAGACCTATTATGGATGCTCTTTTTTGGAAGTTTCATTTTACTGTGTCTGGGGTTATACAGTTTCGAGACGTTTTCATTTTTCGATCAGCGATGTTATACGCGCATATAGAAGACAATTTCAGGTATCCAGGACTTCTCCAGGTGGTTCAGTTGGCCAGAAATGGACCAGCTCAAGACTCAAGTCCCGTCGTTTGCTGGCGTAATTTTGATATGATGTTGTTATATTTTACAATACGCCAGCCAACGAATTGCAACTTGTCTAGGGAGGCTGTATGTTGATTTTTACAATATTGTTATAGGTAATCCAATCCTATCATCGTATACCGGGTCAGTTAGATTCTGACCATGCAGCTACTGAAAAATGAGGGGATTAATATTACACACCACAGTCGACAGCTAGTACAAAATATACTTGTTTAAGTTAAATAAACACATAACTAATGCTGACACTATACATACAACGCAAACAAAACCTCTTGCTAATTAAGTCAAAATTAATACAATTACAATATGACTTCTAATGACTTAAAGTAACGGACAAACATCCTTATACACACCATTCAACAATAACAAACCTTATTTGAAGGTATTAAGTTTGCAATTTGACTAAAATTGCATTGCAAAATTGCACCGCACCCTGGCATAGGTGTTGCTATGCTGACCTTTTCAAAACATGTAAAAAATATTGCAGAACCAGTGAGCAGGCATTCTTGATATGCCACCTGCCAATTAACCAATGGGATAATAAATATATTGTTAGTTTCCTGGAAGAAAGGATAAACGCGTCTGTTATTTTACTGACTTTTTTGTGGTACCGCCAAGATATGGACATTATTAGTACTGCAATTAGGTATTTGTGCATATTGGATATTAATAAATCTGGTCAGTAGTATGCTGCAGCGGGTGATTTACACATTTGCCGATAGTAGCATTTGCGACATTTGCGATATTTGCATTAAAACACTGACATGAGAGTACGTTAAGCCATCGGCCCCGGTTGCCATACAAACATCTATGGCAGTCGTTACGGGTAGTTGGAGCCCTAAATAGTCCAACAACTGGTCTAACTGCAATGCTTCGATATCGTCAATGGGTTGTGGAGATCACAATCGCTTCACGGAAAATATCGAAGTTCAGCCAAATCCGCAGTTAGAGTGGAAAAAGCGGACCCCAGACCACAGATTACTAAATAGTTACTACGTAACCCAGACTGAATCCTGCAGACGCGACTGGGATTAACCCGTAGCAAGCTGTATGCGAGCGTTTTTTTGTTGTTTGGTCAGTATGTATATTGTTTTGTATGTTTTTGTATTTTATTTTTGTGGGTGTTATTTTGTATTGTTATGTGTGTGTGTGTTTAATAAACGTATTTTCTTTCTTTCTTTCATTAGCGCTAGGATGATGAAAATCACCACGCTCTGGCTTTTTTTTTATCGTGCGAAAAATCCCCACGGATACCGACTAAAACGCACGCCGACTGTGGGCCGTCGGTTGCCGGAGGTGAGATTGTCGTAGCCATATCCCTCGCACCCCGGCCGACCCAGGGCCATATCTCTCGAACTTGCTCTCATCCGGTGTGGGGACCACGGTCAGATAAATTGGTAAAGAGATTTTATTCTCAAAAATAGTTTCTCCGTTAGTCGCCTCTTACGACACCCTTCTAATGAAATAGGGGTGGTAATAATTGTATCATGTGGCTCTCAGCACACTAAAACAACCTAACATACCATACTACACCGAATAGCGACCCTCAGAACATCATTTAGGAACCCGGAATCACCAAATCGTTATTAAAAGCAACTGATTAGTATTTAATTCACAGCTACCCATGACAATATCGTGTTGTACTACAACTACACGTAATCCAAACGCTATAGTTAGCGATCGCGTGCTCGCAGCCATTACAGGGCCAGATTGTACCGTATTGATGTCTCATTCACCTGCTGAACGATAACGCCGGTTACGATACACGGAATGGGAATGTTATACGTTTTACCTGTCCATTGGAGAATACGTAATAACATACTAGATGATGTTTGCGGCTTTGAATAAGGAAATAAATGGTGCAGTGGATTAAAGCAGGTCATCCTAATGAACGGAGGGGAAGTGTTATACCGTTTTATTATGCTTCTATTAGTTCATCTGAAATTGACTAACAAACCTACTAGCCAACTGACTAACTAACCATAGAAATAATCTAATAAACCCCTCGAAACTCCATTTTCCTCACCTACATTCCATTTTGGCAACGCGCCCAACAACCTCAATTTTAGAATCTTCTATTGTAAGAAATACTTATTTTATAGTACATATATTATATTCGAAAAGCTACTATTCTGTTAATAAATGTAGAGAGACAGCAATTGCAGACACAATCTCTTTTACAAATCATATAACTAATTACAGCAAGAGTTAGCTATTTTGATAGCTTCGAAAGCTAAAAATGCTAGATACTCTTTTATTCGGTTTTTCATAATTCACATTTACCTATTCTTCTTTCTTTCACATACGCATATTATCACACTTATTCACATTTAATTAAAAACTGAATTAAATAGGTACACATTAGACTAATAAGTACAATATAGATTATTACCTGTATAGCTTAATTACCTGTCTAGCGATTACCAACATTTAAGTAACTAATTTCAAAAGTAGGTTCGAGTTTTCGTGCTCCAAGTTGAAACTAAGTGAGACGATAGCTGAAAACTGTACACTATTTTGTGTTTTAAATTTGCACGTTGGAGCCCCTGCCTGGTGTTTTCTTGAACTTCACGAAAGAGACCACATTTAATTGTCTGTCCCTAACCCTGAATAGAAAGCCTGCACCAAATCCTTGTTGTCAATCTATAGGTTTGCACTGCTTGAGCCCGATGATCTTAGTTGGCCTCCAAAAAACTAATAACGTCGGAAAAAAGCATCGGTAGATTAGTGTTAGTACTAATAAATTACAATATAGATTACTAGTTACCTAGTAACCAGTGTGACTACCAACATTTAACAAATTCCTACTTCATTAGGTTCCAGTTTTCGTATTCCAAGTTGAAACTAAGTGAGTGGACTAAGTGATTACTAAAAACTGTTCCAAGCTTTAAGCTTGAATTTTGGAGCCTCACCCGCATTGTTGATTTATCTAAACTTTTACGGAAGAGACTGTCGTCTGTGTCCCGAACCTCAAATGGAAAACCTGCGTCAAATCCTGGTCGTCAATCTATAGGTGTGCCGTTTGCAGTGCTTAGGCATCAAAGATTTTAGTAGGCCCCCCGAAAAAACTACTAAACGTCGGAGAAAGCATCATCGGTTGATTAGTATTCGTACTAATAAATACAATATATATTACCAGCTATCTAGTAACCAGTGTGATTACCAACATTTAACCAAATTCAACTTAATTAGGTTCGAGTTTTCGTGTTCCAAGTTGAAACTAAGTGAGACGATGGCTGAGCACGGAAAACTGAAAAGCGTTAAGTTAATTTTATTCGTGTTTCGTTAGTAAGCTATTACTTAACTCGGCTTAAGTTCCACACGCGACCTGAAGTTGTTATTTACATTTGATAGCCAATAATAGGCTCTGACAGCAAAGTTTTTGTATTAACCTACTTCTGAAGAAGGTTTAACTTGGTTACGGTGCGTGTTACCAAGTTAAAATGCTTAGCACGTTTTGAAGGACATTTTTACTAGGTCTTACACTAACTATGGTTGGCGAAATATGGGTGTTAATGTTAATACACATTTGCCTACCTCTTCGAGGGCATTATGTGTGTATGTGTGTGTACACTACTAACTCAGTTTTTTATTATTGTTAAGTTATTGTGTACGTTGACGAAGTTTGAAGTGTATATTATTCTCTAGTCTTCATCATCATCTAGAGTGATTCAATATTCTCTTCAGAGCACGGGATTCACTTACTCCTTCTGGTTCATTTGGTTTAGCTTATACGGCTTATATGGGCGCGACTTCCCTCTGACCTTCTAACTACGGAAGAAAGCCTGCGACAAAGCCATAATAGCAAGTTAACTTACAACAAATTATAAGTGCTGCTACATAAAAAGTACAAAAAGTAATAACCCTTTCATTTCAAATTACATTCTATAAAAGAAAAGTAAAATACTTCGTCTGAAAACCACATTCCCATTACATTTTCTAATTAAAGTTTCAGCGTGTTCCAGCCGCGGCTGTGGCAAATTAAATTTGTTCAGCTGATTAGCGCGGGTTCATGAAGTTATTTCAGCTGTTTATCGTCGGCTTGCATGCGCGCGCTTTACTCCAAAACTGTTCGTCGACGGCGCTGTAAATGGCGGTGTGTGGTGCAAAGCATAAAAGACTTTATAATATGATTAATATGTAGTATCTTTTTGTGTTATTTGAACTTACCTGAAATCGTTTATGGTGTTGAAGCTGTATCTGATCTTAAAAACGAAGAAAGTTTTGAATTCAAAATGAAAAAAAAAAATATTTATGAACATAATACCTATTGCCCGCAAACCCGCAATCCATAAGAATCTATTCCAGGAATGAAAAGTAACCTATAAACTTCCAGCCTGTGCCAAATTTCAGCTAGATTCGCTTAGACATTTCATCGTGATTGAGTTGTTTCCCAATCACGCTCAAACGACTGGGCTTGCTTGATATATCCAGACATCTACACAAACGTTCACATTTATAATATTACAATAGTTGGATTTCAGTATTCCATTCAGATATCATATTATTTAGTTCTGACAAATGACACTAAATCCTGTAAGTCAAAAAATATTCACTTTAATTCATATGAAAATATATACCTACCCGTAATAGCGGGTTACCGTCTTTGCCTTATTTTGGCATCATTGTAGCTCTGTTTTTGTATCATTATTTTCTTTTCTTGATCGCAATTATCAGGCGATACCTATCGTCCACACAAACACTGTCAAATATTCTCTCCCGAAGTATTCTCCCTAAAATAAATCGCTATCGTTCCTCACTTACACCAACATGATTTACTTATAATTGGTGGGCTAAAGTCGGCTGTTCTTACAAATTGTTTATTTCGGTGTAACGAGCGGCTTACGACTAAGCAACTAAGTCTAATTATGTAAAGTAGGCGCGTTATATGATTCCGACTTGTTAGCTTACAGACCGTGAGAATTTTGTGAAATGTGACGTCTTATGATCAAAGAAAAGTTCGTATAGACTGTGTTTGTTTAGTGTGCGGCTTTTTAGGGTTCCGTAGCCAAATGGCAAAAAAACAGAACCCTTATAGATTCGTCATGTCTGTCCGTCCGTCTGTCTGTCTGTCTCTCTGTCCGTCCGTATGTCACAGCCACTTTTCTCCGAAACTATAAGGCCTATGCTGTTGAAACTTAGTAAGAAGATGTATTCTGTGAACCGCATTAAGAATTTCACACAAAAATAAAAAAAAAGCATTAAATTTTGGGGGTACCCATACTTAGAACTGAAACTCAAATTTTTTTTTTTCATCAAACTCATACGTGTATAGATAGGTCTTTAAAAATGCTATTGAGGTTTCTAACATATTTTTTTTCTAAACTGAATAGTTTACGCGAGAGACACTTCCAAAGTGGAAAAATGTGTCCCCCCCTCCCCCCCTCTAACTTCTAAAATAAGAGAATGATAAATCTAAAAAAAATATATGATGTAAATTGCCATGCAAACTTCCACTAAAAATTGGTTCAAACGAGATCCAGTTAGTAGTTTTTTTTTAATACGTCACAAACCGAATTTTCGCCTTTGCTTTTACGGAACCCTTCGTGGGCGAGTCCGACTCGCACTTGGCCGATTTTATTTATACTAATCAAGTAGCACTCTTACCCCGCGTTTACATACTGCCGCTCGCATTGCTCATCGCCTTGCCGGCAATATTCACGCGAATAATGCCCTAGCATTCAAACACTCGCATCATCGCGATGTTCATCGCGTTGCCCAACACTCGCATCATCGCGATGTTCATCGCGTTGCCCCGCATACAGTATTCGCCTTGCGATGGAGATGGACGACTTTAGTTAAGTGGACACTAATAAAATGCCTATACTGCATTTGGTTAGCCAAATGCAGTATAGGCATTTTATTAGGCTAGGCTATCTACTTAGATACTTAACTAGTAGGTAATCAGGCTAATTTGGTAGGTAGGTAGGTACCTACCTACCTACCTATTTTAATTTGGTAGGTAATTAGGCTAATTTGGTGGGTAGGTACCTACCTACCTACCTATTCTAGTTTGGTAGGTAGGTACCTACCTACCTACCTATTCTAATTTGGTAGGTACCCTAGCTACCTGTTTGGTAGGTATACTTAGGCTAATTTGGTAGGTAGGTACCTACCTACCTACCTATTCTAATTTAGTAGGTAGAGGTACCTACCTACCTACCAAATTAAAATAGGTAGGTAGGTAAATTAGGCTAATTTGGTAAGTAGGTTACCTACCAAATTAGAATAGGTAGGTAGGTAGGTACCTACCTACCAAATTAGCCTAATTACCTACCAAATTAAAATAGGTAGGTAGGTAGGTAGTAACTACTAAATTAGCCTGATTACCTACCAGATAGGTAGGTAGGTATTCTAGTTTGGTAGGTAGGTACCTACCTACCTACCTATTCTAGTTTGGTAGGTAGGTACCTACCTACCTACCTATTCTAATTTGGAAGGTAGGTACCTACCTACCTACCAAATTAAAATAGGTAGGTAGGTAGGTAGTACCTACCAAATTAGCCTAATTATACCTACCAAATAGGTAGGTAGGGTACCTATTCTAGTTTGGTAGGTAGGTACCTACCTACCTACCTTATATACATATGTATTACCTATATTATTTAATTAGATCCGTAGCAAGCATTTCAATAAATTCTATTGATTTTTCGTTGGACCATTCGATTGGTTGCGTCATTGTCATGATAATAAAGTCGAAGTAATCCTGTGACTGTGACACGCGCGTACACAACGAGCGCTCGATGCGAAGTGTGCGCGACGCGAGTATGTGAAATATGTGAATGCTTCATCGCGCTAGTATTGCCGCTCCTTCTCGCGCCGCCAAGCCGACACTCGCAGCAACATACGCGGCAATACTCGCGGCATGACGAATATACCATTCACACCACGTCCCTGCCCACTTCTCTCGCCACTTCCCTCGCTCTGCCGCGAGTATGTAAACGAAGCATTACAATAAGCACTCGTTCGGCCTGTGAGTAAAAGGTTACCAACACTCTTTTCATAACTTAATTTTCATTTTATACTTTGTTAGCTAGGTAGTTTAGTGGTGAATAAGTCAGCCTTACGATCGAGAGGTCCCGTGTTCGAATCTCGGCAATTACACTCTCGACGTGAACCCACTCCTAATACAAGCAATTTAATTTAGCTAGAGGGGTTTATTCTCATCGAAAGATTGGTTTATCTAAGCTTATACTGTAGTGACTGCGTCTAAACTAAACCCTTACGGCCTTATTACAAAACACGGACTAACTTCTTCGTATTTAGACCATGGTCTAAAGAAAATTGTATTATAAAAAGCGTTTTAGTACTGAACCAAGGACTATCTCTGGTCTAAAGATATACCTGCGTGACCCCTAGTTTAACGTTGGTCTAAAGTGTAAATCACAATTATAAAGTCAATGCCATTTTGAGGTTAGCCGGTTAGCATCACATAAATTCTGGGTTGCAACATTGGCTGGGTTGGGTTTTGGATGGGTGACCGTTCTTTACATTACGAGGTTAAGCAATATTGGCTGGGTCAGGTTTTGGAGGGGTGACCGTTCTTCACATTAAGCAACATTAGGTGGGTCAAAAAACGGCCATGATGATGTTAAGTATGTTCCTTCCTTTCTTCCTTCATTCCTTCCTTCCATCCTTCCTTCCTTCCTTCCTTACTTTATTCCTTCCTTCCTTCCTTCTTTCCTTCCTACATTCCTTCCCTCCTTCCTTCCTTCCTTCCTTCCTTCCTTCCTTCCTTCCTTCCTACCTACCTTTCTTTCTTCCTTCCTTTCTTCCTTTCTTCCTTCCTTCCTTCCTTCCTTCCTTCCTTCCTTCCTTCCTTCCTTCCTTCATACATCCATAGGTCACGGTAACTACTTCCCATCAGGTGGGCCGTGTGCTTGTCTACCACCTTAGTGGTATACAAAAATGTATTGCCTATGAACGAATAATAGTTCGAGTAATTTGTGGTTGTTATTAAAGCCAAGGTTCAAATTTTCGTACTAAGCCTGCACTAAGTTCGGGTTTAAACCAGACTCAGGGGCGTATTTAAAGATTTGGCGCCCCGGGCCACTTAGTTTGCCGCCCCCTATGCAGGCGCGGTCCGAGGGTCACAGGGGACATGCCCCCCCCCCCCCCCCCCAAACCATGCACGTCATATTGAAAAGTCCCAGTACGAGGGGGGGGGGTAAATTTCTTAAGGAATTTCCGAAGGGACCCCCCCCCCCAAACTTCAAGCTGCGACCGCGCCTGCCCCTATGTGACGTTCGCGTTCACCGTTAGCCTGCGCCCAAGGGGCTGACACAAAATAGGGGTCCGTCAGAAATTGCTGCCAAAAATGATTTGAGTACAGCAATAGCTTGTGAAGAATGATGTTTTATGGCTCAAAGGCAACAGCAAAAGCACCGCTTTGGGACCTGGCAGCACTCTAGGCTCTAAAGGCACTCGGATCCCGTTTTGAAGGGCTCTATAACATATGCCTCAAGTAGAGACGGATTCCGAAAATTTGAAAGACAGGAAAACTGGTCCTCTTCTGCAAAGTTACCGTCCGCCTATCGGCTCATTGTATTGATGGACAAGGTGTGCAGTCATGCAGGTGTTTTAAACGAATTATTCCTCGTGAAGTGCCACATCGAGCGCCTTACAGGAGTGAGGCCGAATTTGGTAGACAATAAATTTGGTTATAATCGGGAGCACCGTGGATGCCAACACGCGCTTGAGGGCCCTGGTGGAAGAAGCAGTGGCACGGCGAGTTGATGCTGGCAGTGTCTATTGTTGCCTACGTCTTTAACACCTTGCCATGGAGCTGCATCAGAGCTGCACTCTTTCAGCACGGGGTGCCTCTCTATCCTCGCGTCATTGTCGGGGCTTACTTATCGGTGAAAGCCAGTATCTACCCAGGGCTTGGTAAGTGAGATATGTGGCGGGGTGTTCCGGCTGGCGCGGATCTGGGGCCGCTTCTGTGGAACATCGGCTAGGACTGGATGGTGACGGCACGAAATCAGAAGCAGCCAAGTAAGCCACAGCTGGAGTTACCCAAGTCCTTGGACGTATTTGGTGACTGGATCTGAAGTGGGCATACCTGATTCTCTTACTTACGAACCCTTTCTGGCCAATTGATGTGTGGGAAGCACAGAGGCTGCCCATACACCACCTGGCAGTCCTTAAATAGACTTCGGATGCAGGTCAGCCGAAGTAACGAAAACCGAATTAGATGGAGTTTCTCAGATAAGGTGGACCCAGGCACCACAGTGTGAATGCGGAACTACAGTGAGGTAGGCGCTAACGTGTGCTGCATACCTAAGCACGTATACACTGCAGGAACTCATGGGTGCCTCTGAGAAAGCCATCAGGGTGGTTGCACACTGGGCAAACAAAATATGACATAAATGTCGTCGACTCGACAAAAGGAGAAGATTAGCTCGTATGAGGTGATGCTGGAAGGGGGTTCTCACACGTCTTCGCTGCCGATAACGCGATAGAGGTATCACAGTAGCTTCTCCTACCAGCTGACGCAATGCGCCCAGCTATGGCTGCTTCGGTGAGTTCCTGAGACATACAGATCAGGAGCCGACCCCTGCAATGCCACCTCTGCCTGGGCTCCTCCATGTATATGCCACTTCACGCGTTGTATTCTTTAAGCAACCGTCAGAGCGGGAAACCTCTCGCCGCAAGTCCTGGTGCTAGTTATTGCCGTCTGCGAGGTGTGATTATTCCTCGTGAAGTGCCACATGCGGTCTCAGTTTAAAACCGCACACCGTCTCTGTCGGGTCTCAATTATCGGGTGTACAGTTACCCAATTAGATATTTCCCTCGCAACCCGGCTGACCTTTTAAGATAGCTCCTTCGGGTGTGGGTAGTCAGTGTCCCCATTGAACCCCAGAAAGGTACGGGTTTCACCGCCGCGTTACCGGTCTGAATATATTGGAGTAACAGGTGACCGCACCTGTCGCCCCCAGAACTCGGGGAACCAGCCGCCCCTTAGCTGCTCTTATCTGTGCTCTCTGCTAGTCATAAGGATACGTGGAAACCCTATGACCCCATTTACAGTACCGCTACCACCTCGGCCGGAATTAACCGTAGACGGTAGCGTCTCCCTGCGAGAGAAAGGCGCTGCCGTCTTCGGCGCCCACGCTGCTTGGCCCCAGTTACACCGTACTTGAACGCAAATGTTATTTAGGGTTTTCTAATTTGAATGCAATTAAAATAATGAGTGACATAGTCATATATTGTAACTAAGTAAGCTCCGAAGAATTAAAAAAAAAATATACGTAATATTTACTCTAATAGGCGCCTTTTAGAGTCAAGATTAAGGCGCCCATAGACATAGACATTCGGGGCGGCAGGTTGCAAGGGGCGGCGGAACCGCCCCGAGCGTCTATCTCTGGGCGCCTTTTAGAGCAAGAATAAGGCGCCCAGAGATAGACGTTCGGGGCGGCATTTTGCGAGGGGCGGCGGAACCGCCCCGAGCGTCTATCTCTGGGCGCCTTTTTGAGTCAAAATTAAGGCACCCAGAGATAGACGTTCGGGGCGGCACGTTGCTCGGGGCGGCTCTGCCGCCCCGAGCGTCTATCTCCGGGCGCCTTTTAGAGCAAGCTTAAGGCGCCCAGAGATAGACGTTCGGGGCAGCAGGTTGCGAGGGGCGGCGGAACCGCCCCGAGCGTCTGTCTCTGGGCGCCTTTTAGAGCAAGATTAAGGTGCCCCGAGATATACGTTCGGGGCGGCAGGTTGCGAGGGGCGGCGAAACCGCCCCGAGCGTCTATCTCTGGGCGCCTTTTAGAGCAAGATTAAGGCGCCCCGAGATATACGTTCGGGGCGGCAGGTTGCGAGGGGCAGCGAAACCGCCCCGAGCGTCTATCTCTGGGCGCCTGTTAGAGTCAAGATTAAAGCGCCCAGATCAGATCTTCAGGGTCGGCAGCACGAGTGTGACGCCCCTGGTGTTGCATACGTCCATAGGCCACGGTAACCACTTTCCATCAGGTGGGCCGCACCGTATGCTTGTCTGCAACCTAAGTGGTATAAAAAAAAAATTAGTCGCTCGGGGCGGCTCCGCCGCCCCTCGCATCCTGCCGCCCCGGGCCATGGCCCCCTTGGCCCTAGGGTAAATACGCCCCTGACCAGACTTAATCCGTTTTTTGTAATAAGACCGTTAAAGTCACCAAATACTTGACAGTAGATCTTATAGGTACCTACATAATAGTGCACACGGCCAAGGAAATATGTAAAGTATACACCTCCTCATACTTATCTCCGTGGGCGTGTGTAACTACGAATACAAGACATCCTCTATTATAATATTATCACACAAAATTACTTCAGTAGTTTTCATGGTATCTATTTCAAAAACCTTTTTGTTAAACAAACTAAGTACGTAATTATAACCAATCGTCTTATCTTCGCGATATTTAAAACTAAACACTGAAGGTAATATCCGCTTCTTATCTACGGCCGTTTACTTCAACGGCTTGTAACAGCTAATTACAATTTGCAAGCCAGCTCTTTGAGGTGAAACAGTTTTGTAACATTCTATAAGTACAGTAAGCTTCAGAGAAAAGGGACCCCCCTTGATAATGATATGAAAGCATTGAAGTTTTTTGAAGCATTGTGTATTATGGAATGTTGGTCTAGTGGTTATGACCGATGCATTGTCGATACGGTAAGCGGGGGTTCAAATCCTCGAACACAAAGCTCTTTTTATATTTATATAATTATTTTTTTATTCTCATAAGCACTTTTTGTTAATTATTCTTTAAGGAATCAAATTTTATAGTAGGTCATACCTAATAAATAGGTTTGTAAGAAAAGATAGGCTTGTTGCATAAACAATATTAAAAACCAATGCAAATTACCACGAATTATAAAGTTACCTTCAATCACAGTTTAGTAAATAAGGCAAAGAAGTATTCTAATTGCAACCTTAGCGCGCTGTCACAGATATTAAAATACTATAGCCGCAGCTCATACAGCAGATAAGTTTTTGAAGTAAAACATGACGGTAGTGCAACAATATTGAACTAAACGAGAAATCTATACTAATTTCAACCTTATCTTTTAGTCAATTGAGCAGTTATTATTATCACATGGTGTAGTTGATATTTAAACCTTAAGGTCTAGAAAATTACACCGTAATCAAGTTTGTTCGATAAAATAGGAGTAGTGTTATTCATATTTTCACCATTATTATCAAGTGAACCGTTAGCTTAGTGGTATAAGGCACGGTCTAAGTTCTAAGTGATCGGCTGGCGCTGGAGATGCGGGTTCGTATCCTCAAATAGCACATAAATTAATGTGGCATCTTTTTGTGCGTATATTGTATCTTGGTGTACAATTGAGTCGAAAGACGAAAAATATCAGAAAAATTACAAATAAATGAACATGCAATTGGCTGCAGCTCAGCGACGATCGCATCACGTGACGTCATTCGTGAGTCATGTTGTGACACGGTCCAAGATTTAAGTCCCGAGCAATACCTATTAGACCTAGGTACTTTATTTTATATGAACAAAAAATAAGAACATAAATATTTTTGCACTTAACATTAATTTCTTTGATCTATCGATAATATCGTATTTATCCAATAATAAAATTCACATTGAAGCTATATTATTAAAATTAGGTACCTACTTCTTAGAATAATCCATGCTAATATTATAAATGCGAAAGTAATTCTGTCTGTCTGTCTGTTACGCTTTCACGCCTAAACCACTAAACCGATTTTGACAAAATTTAGTATACCTAGGGGTAGATCTGCTCCAACGGCCATCAGTCCTTCGACAGATATCCTTCGAGAATATTTATTACAAACATGCTTCTTTAGACGTAAATGATGCCATTACATGAGATTTCTACCCTCTATCAAGGTACTAAAGGCTTACTAAATACCTAATATGGCGTACTACCTATAATGAAATTATGACCATAAACCTTCTAGATTACCCCGCCAAAGCGAGCTTAATAAAGCCTGCTACACTTAGTAATAATTACTGAATTATTATAGCCGCAATATTAATTACAACAGTAATTTTGTTAACTGACGCCCTAATCATATTTAGCAACAATGTATATTATATGCGAAACTGTTTAATTAATACTCTGTCTGTAGATTCCAGGGCCACTGCGAAAAAATAAATCTCGAAGCTGGATAGCACAAGCCCTACACAGTTTATTATCGAATTTCCATGGACTATAATGGTTTCCAAAAAGTATGGTTCATCGTTGAACAGTAGTTAATACGAAAAAAATATTATTATTAAGTACCTAATAGATGTACGAGTACCTAATACCATTATCCATTTACAGACGACACGGTTCGTCGAAATTTCTACGAAGAATATAATAGTTCATCGATACCACGACTAGCCGATGTCTGTAGCTAACTTTGGCATGTTTCTAGTATGCCAGATCGAAATAATCTTTTACCGATAAAATATTCGCCGAAAGCACCTTTTCTAACACCCAACTAGTCGTGTAGTCGGTAGTTGTTGTTAGAAAAGGTGCTTTCTGCTTTAAGCGCTTACAGGTTTATTAACGTGTTCCAGCTGTTGTGCCATGATTCCAAAGCACGTCAATCTATAATGTATATAGACGAGAACTTCAGCTATCTAGGACAGGTCCAGGTGCCTGAATTGACAGAGTATTACCCTTAAAAACTTAAAAAGGTACTGCCGCAGGTGGGTTCAAGTACCTGGATGTTCACTTTGATTTTGATCATAATATAAGAAACATATTATCGCTTTTCTCCCCATCTTTTCCCGTGCGATATCGTACAACGCGATTAAGGCTGTTTAACATCAGACAGATATAATAGGTATACAGCCCCGACACAGCCTCAGATGCATGGCTCGAGTCAACAATAGTGCCTGGAATGCGGCAATAGGCTCACCCCTACTACTCGGGCCTACTACTGGTGAAATGTGGATGTTAATTCACCTCTACCTAAGTCGTGGTTATCTATGTATATGTAGGTATGTTTTCCTTTTTTTTATTTGTCTACTGGAGCTGCTAGGCAAAGGTTTTATGAATGCGAGAATAATGTCTGGCGGCCCTGAAATCTTAGACTAGGTATTCTACATTAACTTTATGTTTAGTTTATAGAGGTGTAGAGTAGTAGTAAATTGAAGAATCATCGTAAAACGCGAAATGCAATCTCCATTTCTAGTCACATCATAATTTAGTACCTGAACGTTTGTGAACGTTTTCTTTAGGAATATCTATTAGATTTAGGTATCCGCCTTCACATTATATTAAACTAAATAGTTTATAGAATAGGGTTCCCCTAATCCAATCTGGTGAGGAATGTTATGTTATAATATAACTTTTGAACGACTGTACACACCGTCAGGAAGCGGTAACATTAAAATTACTTTGTAAGGTAGAAACTTATTTTACGTATGTAATCTGAGGATGTCATGTGATTTTCCCAAGCGACTACAATATGAAGTTCTTCAAAATGGGGTTCAGAAGGTTTCTTCAGGATTGACAGCATAAGTGTAACGCCTCTGGAGTTGCATACATCCATAGGTAACGTTAACCACTCTCCATCAGGTGGGCCGTGTGCTTATCTGCCACCTAAGTGGTATAAAAAATGATAAGTACATCTTTTTTTAGAAATAAAAATTAATATAACAACATAAGTGCAGGTAATACCGAGGAGCAGAGTATGTTATATTTAACTTCATGTAAATTTATTTCATTCATCTAAATAGAAAAAGAATAGAAGAACATACATTTTAGTGTAAACAAACAAAAAAACTAACCGAATCATAACTGTACCCACTGTACAGCTAACAGGTTATAAGGAAAAAGAAGATAATTTTGTAAATAATTCAAGACTAAATTAGTAGATATTATTACACTATACATTACACTATAGACTATTAATTTAACATTCAGTTGATATTTTAACAATGATAAACTACATTGTATCACTTTGCATGGAAATAAATAACTGCACGAGGCACGACATTCCTTTACAATGTACGCCAAGGTCAAATTGAAAGATAGAGACAGAACGTTAATTTCGCCTTCACTCACAACGGCGCCGTGGCTTAGTTGGTTAAAGCGCCTGTCTAGTAAACAGGAGATCACGAGTTCGAATCTCGTCGGGGCCTAGTGGTAACTTTTTGCGTTTTAATTTTCTTTTTTCAATTTTATATTAGTTTTTGTAATTTTTCCAAATTATTAATGTATATTTTTTGTTGTTATACTAGTTTTATTTTATTTTCGCTTCATAATTTATCTTTGCTCAATACAGTAGTACAGCTTTTATTAAACTTATTTAATTTATTATGTTTGCCTTAGGTACTTAAATGAAATTAAGTAAATTTTAAATCGCTAAAACCTAATTACCTACACTAAAAATATTTTTTATGGTAAATTTTAAATCGCTAAAACCTAATTACCTACACTAAAAATATTTTTTATGATCTAGAAAATATCAGAAGTGCACGTCACGCGTTGTCGGCAGGAACAAACACAGTCATAAACGAAACAATAAAAGCGTTTTCGAACTGCGAGACACGGAGCACACAAAACAAATACGGCCTCTCTAAACATGTATCGTGAGGGCGCGAATCCGTCACGGTGTCTCACGGTGTGTATCGAAAATGCTAGTTGAAAAACACCAATGCCCCATAACAATAACAAGGCTAATCAAAATTATAAATGGCGGCCCAGGGCGGATCGCTTTTTGTGTCCAATTATTTTTATTGGTGTTCTGTTAATTACATTCTTTGGCGAGAGAACGGCGCGGGCGCGACTTACGCGAGTTTCGTTTTTACACGGCTATTCTGTGATCAATCGAAATATGTTAGTTTTATCGACGTGTTTTGGACATTGTTTGTCATGACATAACTCATGAGCGGTAACAAAATGTTACTCGCGTAAAAGACCGCTATCTGAGGTATCTTATCTTTTGCTTGTCAGTTGTCTTTATAGATACCTACAAGTAATAGCATTGGATCCTAACTGATATTAAATGCAAAAGTCTATTTATTATGTTTGCTTTTGTTACTTAATCACGTAAAAATTTATAATACGACCGGGCATAGGTTATGTAGCCCGTGATATCAAGCTCCAACATTAAAATGAGAGAAAAAAACCTAAATAAACAAGGAAGATCACAATAGTATTCGTTTCAAAGTGCTTATTGGTGACTAATTTGTTTTTATCTTGGTACCCTAATTAATGACATTAAAAAAGAGTGATCGTAACTTTTATTGTCTGATAACTATTGTATTGATATTATGGCAACTGGCAATAAATGTAAAGTCAGAAGTGCTACTTTCGATATTCATTAAGTAGTCTAATTTAGGCCATAAATCAGTAGAAACTCGTTTTTTTAGTTCAGTACTTCTTTGATTTAAGTCCAGAATCGGGCTCCACAGGGACTTTTGAACACCCATAGTAACATTAAATTGGTGCGTAGGACCTCATAAAGATCTTCGGCGCCTAAACCAAGCTCACCTGCGACCGGTAGCGGGCTTTCCTCGTAAAGTTGGAGGGTCAGACAATTGTCATGTCACTACCGTAAAAACTAACATTAGCTAAAGGATATCAGTATGGTCCCAGGTTTAAAAATGCAAACTTTGAATAGATGATAACCATAATATGGAAGTAGATGACAGAAGTGCTGCTTTTGACACACATGTTTGGTCAACTTTTATGGAACATATATTATGTATTAAGGAGAAAACCTGGGTTATTGGACGACTCGCACGAATTTACTGCCACTTAGCGAAGTACTTTTTGCTTTTAGTAGATATGTGTTGTGTTCACTGAAAACATTTATTTAGGTACCTACTGGATGAGAAATATCGACTACTCGACATACATCATCACTCGATATAAAGCAGTGATGTTCATAATATACCTTGACATTGCGTTTAGTCGGCACGTTTGCAACTTTTTGCCCTACGATTACCGTTTATTGATTGAGCTATTTGCCGAGCCGCTAACTTTTAATGTCTCCAGTTGCGTATGTGTTGCTACGTTGATGTTTTATGACGAGAAGCCGCAGAGCAACATTCGTGTTGTGTAACTGCTCCATAACATGGGCATAACCGAAAACTTCGACAAATTGAATGTCAATTATAATTATCCTGATTGACAATTAAAATTACCGTTAACGTGCTAAATTGTCAGTTTCTACCTAATTATTTTGGAAATAGTTTCTATTTCATACTTTGACTCAGGTTTTCCTAAACAAAGATTGTCAAAGTCTTGTTATTTTTGTTATTGAAGATGAGACAGAACTAACCGAATCCAATGATAATATTACAGATCCTCTAGTTCTGGAGATACAGACAGGAATACCCGTAAAAAGCGTTACTTTATGCAAAATTAACTAACCGTAAAAGTTCGGCGCCAGCGCCAGACGTTCTTTGTTCAATAATAAAATCCAAATTTCTAAGCCAATAACAAAATGACCGATGAAAATCGAAGGGTTAATCACATTTGATCCATTCGTTTTACGACCGGTTTCCTACGAAACTTTATTGGTACGTGGCGCCGGTAATAGTTATTATTGTTAATATTAACCCGTAGAACGCTGTTGTATTTTTATTAATGTTACTAGTTCATGCGGAACCCAGCACTTAATCGTTGATGTGAAACAGTAATAAGGAAGGATCCACTTTCATTTGATGACGCGGATTGATATTTTGATAAAATATAATATTAGCTACTTGGAATACGGGAAAATTGATCTCTTAGAAGGACATCAAAGAAACTATTTTACTAACAAGCTTCCCAATTGAAGACAAGCGGTTACCATGGCCTACTCATACTGTAAATACCACAGGTAATCCCGCATTGCCACCTATATAGAGAGAAAGGAGGAGCATGTTCAGGTAAAGGAAGAAATGAAGGCATAAATGACGTAGGTACAAATATAGCCTCAATGTGGATATTAATAAGAGATTAGTATTTGTCTGGACAGTGAACGCGGCCGCTACGCAGGAGGCGTGGGTTCGATCCCCGCTCAGTGCAAATATTTGTGTTCATGAAATATGGGTATTTGCATTGGTCTGGTCGTGCCTCGGAGAGCACGTTAAGCCGTCGGTCCCGGTTGCCATAAGAACATCTATGGCAGTCGTTACGGATAGTTGGAGCCCTCAAAAATCCAAAAAACAACAGTCTAGCTGTAAAGCTTCGATATCGCCTAATGTTACCATTGGGATGTGGAGGTCAGATGGCAATCGCTTCACAGAAAAATCGAGGTCTAGCCAAATCCGTAGTTAAAACTGGTAAAAGCGGACCCCAGACTCCGAGCTGAAAGCTTCGGATGCGACTGGGAATTAACGCTAAGAGGAAGAAGATTAGTATTTGTCTGGTCGGGCTGATTCATTCTTGCTGGGAAAAATCAAGATTACTAGATAGGTATGTATAGAAACCATAACCTACCTTACCTCCACGGCTTCTGTGTCTGTGGCGTAGTGCTAGAACGTTCGAGTGCTACGCAGGAGACGCGGGTTCAATTCCTGCTGTGTGCAAATCTTTGTATTCATGAATATGTATATTTGCATTAGTCTTAGTGTTTCCATATATATGTATATTATTTACAAAAAAAGCATCTATGTATGTTTCCTATTCTAGATTCCAAAATACAAGCCAAGATAAGCTTACCATGGGTCTAGATAGCGTTGTGTAGGATATTATAGAACATGAACCTCAGTAAAACACGGCTTTTTCTCATATCCTCACCACCTTTTGTTCTCAGTTCCCTTGTTCTTCCATAGCCAAAGTTACCGTTGACAAGGCTTCCCCTACAGAGGTAAGAGAACATTAAAAAGAACCCATCAAAGCGAGCTAGTCCACAAATCGTTCAAAATGAAAACTAACATCAAATTAACTCATATAATTATTGTCTAACAAACAACATTTACGATCTGTACCCAGAAACATTAGTCCAAGCCCAGCACTGCCATCTGTAAACAAATTTGTAACAATCAACGTAGTCATAAACTCCAATCAGCGGGATTGCGTTACAATGGGAACAAAAACGGTTTTATTACCTAATTATCATGATTTGTTTTCTCTAATGAGTGTTCAGTTTCATCCAACTATTACCAATATACCAACTTTTTTCTACCCAATGTATATCTGCCAAACGATTTTGAACTCTAGGTTCATATTATTAAGGTGGTGCTAAAATGATTTTGTCCAAAATAGATATTGGTAACAGTTTTATGTTATTATAGTCCCCTAATTGGAACGGATGCTTTGTTCCAATTGTCATATTTGATGTTTTACTAATTGTTATTATAGCGTAATAAAAGTATTATGGCCATATAGGTTTAATTTTGGATATTGCGTAGATTTTACTGAAATTCGATTAAGTTTTTAGCTGGTGAATGCAAATTGGCATTAGGTCTTAGACCTTATATAGTTTGTCTAAGCATTGAGTATTATGAATCTCTTAATTATGGAAACTAGTTTTCACTTATTTAATAATATATTAATCATCATATTCATCCCAGCGCCAATCCTGGTTGCTTTCAAAGGTGTCAGTTTTGGAGGCCGGTGTTAGGCGGTGTTCACTCTAATACCTACTCCTCCTTTTCATTTGACTTTAGAAGAAATCATGCACCCGAGTCTCGTCCGTCTATCAAGAGGAGCCGGCTCGCATGTGAAGGTGCTTTGACTTATCCCCGAAAATCCCCGAAGATCCTCGAATTCTTTAGCGATATAATCATTATTGAATAGAGGTACTTAGATAAATTTTTGACTCAAGGTATGTAAGTAAAAAAGATCGTTTATGTTTTTCTTCAGTAAGACTGTCATAAGAACCGTTTCCCATCAAGTGGACTTTGTGCTTAATATTAAAAAAAAAGAAAAACTAAATCAATCTACAGCTAGCGTCATCATCATTTTTATATATTTAATAGTTGAAAGTTAATATTGATTTTTTTCAATATTCGTTCATTTCATAAACTTTTGAAATATACCGATTACTTTGATTCTCCCTGTAATATCAAAAGGAATAGGTATGTTAATTAATACATAAATTAACATAAAATGAAACCGCTCATTGACATTATACAGGTGATTAAAGGCGGAAATCGTTAAAATCATCTCTCGAGATAAGTGGGTCACCTGATTTTGATTCAGTAGGTAAATATGTACCGAAATATCGATCCCATAAGACCATTAACTAATTTCAATTTCAAAAACTATTTTTATAAGAATAAATAAAACCGAGATTACGTACTTATTCTCTCAACTCCTCCAGCTAAAGCTAAATTGTTTATGTTAGGAATGAGTTTTCAGTTCACATCTATAAAGTAATGGTAGAGCAACCTCTTGATTGCAATTCTGCCACTTTAGACACTAGGCTACAGCTTATTGACCAATCCAATTAATAAAGTAAAATTAAGTCAGTTCATTTGCAATAGGTACCATACATAAAAAGATGATAACATCTACCTTTTCTTGGACACCCCTTACATTATTAACAACTGTACCACATTGCCGTCACATTGATGCGGTTATGTCGGAATCGAATCAGACAACCCTAAGATGTAGGTATTTATCCTTAGACCTATTGTGAGATAAGCTGATATGACCGAGGAACAGAGCACAGTCATTTGCAGGTTTTAGAAACCATTTCGGTCGCATAAGAGCGAATGAGCAAGGAAAATGCTTGGAGGGTGACTCTTTGGTGGACAGTTTTACCAGTCAGTACCTGTTTGACTGACGCACAAGGTTCTGCTGCAGGCTTTCCTATCGGGGTTAGATCGCAGTCGCTGCCGCCGAGGAAAAGCCATGATTAACCAATCAGACGAATTAGGGAGACGAATTAACCTATGTCCTACCTCTCCTGCACTAAAGATGACCTAAACAAAGCCACTTATAGCGCAGTCAAGATGACAGAATATTACTCTGGAGTAATTTAGAGCAGTGATAAAGAGGATCATTGACACGAAAGAAGAAGGGAGCGGATCGGGATGGTATTAAGTGAGGTGATAATGATGACCTTAGAAAAGTCATTAGTGTCAGCTAAAGTCCCCAACTAGGCGGAGAAAAGCGTGCCGTGAATGCTTGTCTGCTCGGAAGTTACTGCTTAATGATAGGTAAAGATCATCATCATCATCATCATCAGGTAAAGATCAATTTAATGTTAATTCTATGCCATGAACATCCGCACTAACTGGGTGATAGGCTAACTGGTCGGCGGGTGATATTGTTGATTCAATTGTGAGGAGAGGGCGGGCCGCCCAAGGTACGCCCCACCCGCCCACACCCGCCGGCTGTAAGAGGCAATATCGAAGTACTGTCGATGACAGTGGCTGTTGAAAGTAATGTCGTGAAAAATTTAAATAAAGTCATAAAATTTGACTAGGTATGGCCGTAGAGGAGAGCGGTAGAGCGCTTGACAGCTACGATGGACGTCGCGGATTCGGTACCCGCTTAGTGCAAATATTTGCAGGTATGAATAAAGTGCCAAAGAGCCAGCTTTGGATGCGACCGGGATTTGCACTCGAACGAAGAAGTTATACAAAGCATACATACACACACCTTTCCACCTTCGGGATAAGCAGTGACAACTGCTCGCCATATTTTTCAGTCCTTACACACTTTATGTGCTCTCACTACAGTCATCAACCATTGTTTCCATGCCTAGGAGAACACGTAAAGCCGTCGGTCCCAGTTGCCATATGTTACGTTACGGGTAGCTAGAGCCCTCAAAAGGTACTAGTCTAACTACAGAACTACGATATCGCCAATCGGTTGTGGAGGTCAGATGGCAGTCGTTACACAGAAAATTTGGATATTTTTCATGTTCAGTCACATCACAGTGAGGCTGGAAAGCCGACACTGAGTTGGGATAAGACTCAGAGAATGATGACTAGGTACAGTCATCAAAAATTTCAAGCAAGTCCACTGGTTTGGATTGCTACAGGCCCTAGACCGTTTTAAGACTACAAGGATAGACTGGAATTGAATAGAATGCTTTCCTTTTAATTGGAAAATAATAAAGCACTTGTGTCGTCGTGTATACTCATAGGTGCTACGGCAATAAGTTAGTCGAGCCCTGATTGCGTCGAGCGTCGCCCTAATGAGAACCTTATTAAATAATTATTAATCGCCGACGGCCCGCTGCGCGTTCCGATTGCAATACAAACTATTGAAATATCATTTAATGTTGTTCTCATAGGCATGAATAAGAAATAAAACTAGACTGGTTTACGATTCAAATTAATGATTTTATTTTATAACGTTAGAATGACTTTCTGCTTGTGTCAACTTTTGTGTTCAGTGTTTTTGTATCAGGCTCTACTTTCTAATCTAATCTAGTCAAATTTTGCGTATATCCGAAAAAATGGTGTTCTTACTTTCTATGTAAGTGTGATATCACAAGGGGATCTTAGGGATACAATAAGGAATAATAGACCCAATAGGCTCTCATGATGGAACATCGTGTGATTTAAGTCCAAATAGTCCCATGTTACAAAGGCGTATAGGGCCCACCAAGATAACTGGCCCAAATTACCAAATAGTAACTGTACCCAACTCTCATCCAAAATTTTAAAGAGTCATTCCCAATTTCAAATTATATTTTATACTTCTTCTTCGTCCAGCCTTTTGCCGTTTCTAATCGGGGTCGGCTCTCCTTATCCTGTCTCTCCAGAGACGTCTGTTCTGGGTCGTTGTAGGGTCAATTTGCTCCTCCCTGAGGTCTTTTCCAGACCGGGGTACAAATTATATTAAGAGTATGAAAAATGAACAAAATGTCTACGAACATTCTTTCAGAATCTACGCGATCCTTTTGACTATATGTATATAAGCTGAAAACATTTATTCCTATGTATTCAAAACTAATAGATATGAAAGTAAAAATAAAAGTATAATAAATCCCCAAGATCTATAGGGGAGGCCTATGTCCAGCAGTGGACTTCCTATGGCTGAAATGATGATGATGATGATGATGAATAAATCCCCAAGCCGATCGCATATAATTAATCCATTACAAATCGTTATGAAACAAACACAATAACTCTTGAAAAATCGTATGTTTGTTCATAATATATCTTCAGGCGAAGTTGCAGTATAAGTTATAGTCAGCCGTCTTCTCGGCCGCCATTCCAGTATTGAAATTTAAGCACAATATATTACGTTTGTTTGTTAAGTTAATTGTTAAATGGAGAGGCTCGTTATATTCTCGCGCGTATTTTATTTGATATCGGCGCAACTCGCTCGTTTATCACCTGATTGTAAAAGATGCATCCGCTTCGAGTCTTCGAAACCCGCTCCGGTCCGCCGCGAGCGCGTTGCTCAATAATTCTGTTAATTTTCATTAAAATCATCAGAATATCTTAAATTGTACCCGGACTCCAATTTATGGAACTAATATATTTAATTTCTCACAAATCACAACTTGTAACCGATTACCCGAAGGCGCTTAGACCATCCGGGACTAAATTAAATAACCAACGAAATTAGTTGTTATTTATGATATTAAAACTATGGCGCCTTAGTTTAAACAAATACGAGTCGGCCATTTCTCTCCGACCATACATCGCGGCCTACATGACATTAAAGCCTGTAACGACCTACTTATATAAGATATTTACTGCCAACTATACCCTAAGAGTCGCCGGATGTCATTTTGGCTCGTAACACGTGCGTTTACGTCGAATTCCATAACTTTTTGTCAAAAGAACATGACGTAAACGCGCGCGTTATCGAATATTTTTATATTTATAACTGGGGTTGTCGGCTTTGGGCTCTAAAGAGTCATAATTAAAAGCAATAACACGAGATGATTGGTTGGCATTAGATACAAAACGCGATTAAAGTTTACGATAACAATTATTAGGGAATTTCATTAGGAATGCAAATACGGGTAGGCTTGGCCAAACATTGGTCTATTGGTCAACCGCCGTGTTCATAATTAGTACTTAAGTACCTAATTACAAAGTGTTTGTAACGTAATTTGTAGTTTTTTTAGTGAATATCTACAATAATCTACATACAAATATACTTTCGAGAGAACTAAGTACGTAAAAGCTACCGTTTTCTCAGGTAATCATGTATCTAATCTACTAATTTATTATTATAACTCCACACTCTATATTATAGGGGTTAAAAAAATTTTCAAAACTATTGTTAATTAATAGAGGACCTATTTTTCCAAATTCAGAGCTAACAATTTGCTAAATATTAAAGTTCATTTTTTTTTCGATCCGAGATAACATTTCTGGTTTCTAGGGTAGTACACGTTCATAAACTTAAAAAAGAAATACCTAGTTACCGTTCTCGGCATAACCTGCGAGCAGCTCAGTCATAAGCATAACCCTGTTCACGCTTCATAGGTGATAGGTAACAAATAAGCGACCGTTGACCAGGATGATCCCTGACCAGCCCCTCTAGACAAGTGGCAATTCGTTGCTCGGCGTATGATGGAATAGAATGCCAAATGTATGGGATTTCACGTATATTTTTTTTTTTTCCTCTCTTCTGGTTGACGTATATGATAGGCATCAACGAATGTCAAAAACGTCAAATCCTATACATTTGTCATTCTATTCCATCATACGCCGAGCAACGAATTGCCACTTGTCTAAGGGGGCCGGTGATCACTAAATAACATAAAAGTATGTAATTGGTAACTCCTATACCTATTCATATATTTAAAAAAAAAAATACAACAAGTTTATCTTTAATTAAGGATTGGTTCACAACTTTTGATTGTTTGGTTAAAGTAATTCATACCTACTTCCTTACTAAATAATGTAAAATAGGTCCTTATGTGAAAATAAGGTATGTCTGTCTGTTCCATTGGTGGAAATTGATGGAAACTATAAACCGCATAAAAAACAATAACAATGATTAAATAATTGTATTTTAAGCCAGTTATTAAATCAGAATAACAATCTAATAGTTAGATTATTATAAATAGCTCTTTATTAATCGACACAGACGTCTAAATTAACAATAAATTCATTATATTATTCATAAACACAAATGCCGACTTCGTTAATCAACCAATAAAATTAAACTATTACGAACTATTTGTTTGCATAAATCAAAATCGAAATACCTAATCGATTCCATATTCACAATAGATTGTATACAACGAACAATGCCTTCGACATCCAATTTATATCCTTAGCCAAACAACGAAAGCCGCATTTTAAAAATAATAAATTAAAAAGTAGAACTTCCTAATCACATAAAACATTAACAAACAGTATTCAAAGCATTCGAGCCGCAGGGCATCGATGAATTTAATTATTTTCGAAACAGGCCACAGAACATTTGCATAAAACAACTATATGTTATCTAAACAGAAATTAACCTCGTGGCTCAACTCAATTAGACTAAACCAAAGCGCATACTAAAAGGGTTTAATAAGCTGGGGCGGGTTTTAGGGTTCTGAGGGAAGGAGATGAAACCAATAGGCTCGAAGAATTGGCATAATGAAGTAAATGGCAATGGTAGATATTCCATAGTTTAAAAACGTAACCGATGTGTGGTCAACACATATTTAGGATTGACAAGATACCACAAGTCTTTGCAGGGTCCCATCTAGGTTTTTGAGGCCCAAGTCAACCCCACCTGTAAGCTGGCACACCTGTTCATTGACAGATGAAGCTCTGGTTTAGGCTTTCCTCATAGGGTTCGGAGGTCAGACCAGAAGAGAGAAAGTACGACAAATGAAAGCCTCGCATGGACCCATGTAGGTAAGTATTGTTTAGAGTAGGTATTCGATATTTCAGCACTGTTGGATGCGTCATGATCACAAAGAAACTGAAGCAACTGGCATTAACGATGAAAATGTTTTAAGGGTATCTAAATATTTATATCGATCGTAGGATAGGATAATATCTACGGGAAATTTTCTAATCAAGTTATCTATTTATCTTGTGTCTCTTGTGGTTTTCAAGGAATGTATGTATTTTTTTTATAAAATGGCGCTCTATTGCCTCTACTCACCCACCACAGAGTGATGGAATAGGTACATATGTTTTTTTTTATACCATGTCGGTGATAAAAACATATCTACACTCGTGCTGCCGACCCTGTAAGAACAGGGAGTTTATGTGCCGACAGTGCAGAAGACAAAGCATGACAAGCGTTTGGTCTTCCCACTGATAGCACAAAACTCTCCAATAAACTCTGGCTACCCTACTCACTACTTATGTATTACCAAGAATCCTAAAGACCTAAAGACGTAAGGAATACCTTAAAACGTAAGGAAGAAGACTAGAAAAGAAAGTGAATCAGAAATCCCTATCAGTTGAAGCGCGACTCGCACTTACGTGAAACTTTTTTTATGTTGTTTTAAGTTTTTATAACGTTAAGCTCATAAGTCAAGCTATCAATTAAACAGTGCATCAGTCAAAGTTGAGTATCGTGACAGACAGTGTAAGGCTGGGGCCATGAAATAAGCGAGAGTGTATTCAATACCTACAAATATTGTGTTATAAAAAAAGTGTAGCTTACAAGTTAGAATATTTTCCGTAACAGCACGGGCTGGGAAAAATATCCAATTAAAGGAAGATTAGGTACGTGACGCTCAAAAGATGCTTCACTGTCACACACTTTTTTCCCTCTCGACACTTGTTCCTCTTGATTAAAAACAACGTCGTCAGACTAGTTGTGACAATTCATTTGATATCTATTTAAATGTAAAAAAAAATTAAAAGTCAAAAGAAAATAGTTATTTGTTATACAAGAGTGCAAAGTTGCTTTTTAACCGCGTGCTCAGTTTTGATGACCGAGCAAGCGAAAGATTCTAAATTTGAATCACGAGCATAGCGAGTGATTCATAAATTAGAATCTTGAGCGTTAGCGAGGGAATCAAAAGAGCACAAGGTGTAAAATCTTTGCACTCGAGTGCAACACGTAACTTTTCATCCCACCTCAGCGAGGAAATAATGAAATGCTTCTTCGTCCTAGCGTTAATTCCCAGTCGCATGTCGCATCCGAAGCTTTCACCTCGGAGTTCGGGGTCCGCTTTACCAGTCTTAACTGCGGATTTGGCTGGACCTCGATATTTTTCGTAAAGCGACTGCCATGTGACCTCCACAACCCAATGGTGACATTAGGCGATATCGAAGTCGAAGCATTGCAGCTAGACCGTTGTTGTTGAACTTTTTATGCATACAAATATTTGCACTGAGCGGGGATCGGATCCGCGCCTCCTGCGTTGCGGCCACGTTCACTACCACTACGCCACGGAGGCTGTATAATAATTATGTGTAATAATACTAATAATAAAATATCAACAAATAAAATTCAACAACAATGTTCAACCATAGGACGTGAAAAAAAAATTATGCGCGCAAAGCAAATTTAAAAAAAAAAGTAGGTACACCAAGGAGGTTCCGAGTTGAGTTTTTCATAAATTAAAAAAAAGTTGTATGATAAATCGGCACCATAGAGGTAGAAGTAAATAGGTTTAATGATGTTTTGAGTTCACAAACCTAGTACACACGATGTTCTAAATTCAAATTTACTTTACCACTCTAGAGGATAAAAGCGACTTTTACACTCAGATATCGAAGAAAAAAAGTACTCTTTCCGAGATGGTGGGATGAAAAATAATTTGTGCATTCTGTGAGCATTATTTAGTGTTCCCTTTTTATAACATCGTTTAGGCATTCTGAATATTTATGAAAGTTGATATTTTTATATCAACTTTTATTCTTCATTAGTTAACAGTATATGTAATAGGTACTCATCTTCACTCATTATTATTATAATTTGAACGTTAAAACCAACTTCTACCCCTTATCGCTTCTTAGGAAGAATTAGAAACACCCAATGTATGTTGCTATCATTTCCTTGATTTCTAAACGCTATCAGTAGAACCACAACCTAAGTGAACGTTACCGAGTGATGTGTTTAAATGGCTCTGGCTTTAAATTAATGACATGAAGAATGATATTTATTAATTTTTAATTTCGCCTCATGACTCTGCTTATTGAAATCGGCCGTAGGTACAACAGACACGACATCTATCAAACGTATGCGAAACTATACTTCATTAGTGTCAAGATAAAAATGCCTGTGTTTATTGATTTTAAAGACGGTCTCGGTATGCCACAAACATAGTTTCAAAATAATTAATTAACCCAAATAAACTGGTCACAAAAAAAAAATTACAGTATGATTTTCAACTGACTGTATTCGAAGGAAAAGATTTTTGCACACACGTGGTTAATTAATTAATTTTTTAGTTCTTTATAAACTTTTCAACTATCAAAGTTGAAAAGTTCTTAGAACTAAAAATTTAACAAAATTGAAAATTGTTGGGTAGGTAGATAGGTATACAAAAAACCTATCTGACTGAATGACACATGCTGTCAAAATTGTCACTAACCATAATGATGTTCGATTACAAAATTAACTGTGTGTAAGATATAATAATACACAAATCATTTATATCTTATGTGGGAGATTGATGACAATGCTGAACTGACGACATGCAAGCTTTTTACAAAAATAATACATTCACTCAACAATACTTCACTCATTCATCATGTTCATCATTGTACCCGGTTGCATCCGAATCTTTCACTTCGGAGCCCGGAATCTGCGTCCATCTTCTCCTGGTTTTGCTTAATACAGCTTAACCCCCACGTTTTTCTAAATTTCAACTCCCAATCTGCCAAAAAAAAAATGAGTTCAAGTTTATGGGTTAACAAATGTAAGCAAAACATGGTTTGTAACCCAAGGTAATTGGATGGCCCCAGGCTCGTTATTTATGTCCGCTATACATCAGCCACGGAAAACAAACAGACAGACTCAAATGACTAAGCACAGGGTTCTCCACGGCTTGTTTACAATGTTTTTTTTAATGTATACTTATGTAGCTTTGTGCTTATTGGGTATTTTTAGTGTACTAGTAGGTAACCGAAATTACTAATAGGCAGAGCTAGTAAAATCACGGGCTACGGAGTGAGCTATTCTTGGAGTTTCTTCAAGGATAAAATAAGTTAAGTATCTAATAATACCGATACCGAGCTCTAGTAAGCGATAAACGTTACATAAAATAATAAACAAAAAATTAAAAAAACATATGTCCTCTGAAGATTTCAAAAATACCAATTAAACATGAATTATATTCTTCAGGATCTAGTTTGCTGTTTGATGTAAAGATCGTAAATAAATTAGTGTAGCTCAGCAATTTTTGAGTACGACTACATCACCATCCGATGAACAACGAGGCTGCTGAAAAAGTTGAAATTGAAGTCGTAGTCTCGCCACATCTGCGGAAGGACCTTTAAAACAAATGAGTCGCCTCGCCACGGAATGGGTTGACGGACATGATGACCTGAAAAAGATAGCTGAGATAGAATGGATGGTGGAATTGAACCTGCTACATTCGACGTAGCAATATTATGTTTGCCTCACATGCCATATAAGCTGCAGTCGCAGTGACTACGGTGTTCAAAATCCATTCATTCAACAAAATCCTGAGCGTGCTAAGCGATCACTCATGCCGTGCTTTCATACATTTCTATAATACCTAATTATGTTTACCGCTCGGCCTGATAGTGGCGAAGTGGAAGCCGAGTGGTTTAGCCTTAGGGTATTACGGTTATGATTACTACAATGGGTAACAGCACAACGGACTTACCATCGGCAAGTAAAATCGAAATCAACTACGGTACTCGCAAATTATCGTACCTACTATGTTTGGAGCCAACGACCTAGACCTACGTTGGCCTGCGCCTACATATAATATAAAAAATCAGCCTTCACAGTTGCCGCAATTTTCCGTTTCTTTGATGTAGATTGAAGATTTACGATAGCAGTGTTGCTTGAAAAATGTATGCTAAAGTTTGGTAAATATATGTGTACCAAACAAGACTGTCAAATGAAGTAGGCCAGGACGTCGAAAAACACCAACTAAATTGGTTGTGAAGGAAGAACAAGTGCTTCTTACACACTTGCTTATAATGTTTAATGACAATGGAGGAAATCTTTGTATTTTTACTCCCCGTAAGGAAAAAGCGGAGTACCTATAAAAAACACATAATTTACCCAACTATGTGTTCGTAAGTCCCGTTTTATAGAGGGCGAGCCAATTGCTAACAATCGGCTAGTTTTTCCAGACTTTAGGTACCGTTAATGAGAATTTCCTAAAATAAAAATTCAGTAATCATTTACACGCCAAGTATGCAAAGCAATTCAAAATGCGCGTTCAGTATCGTTGTGCCAGGTAGTACGTAATTGTGACAATGTGCAGTAGTATCAAAATCAATATGAAATCCTGAAAGCAGTTCATAACTTAATAAATTTTAAATTCAATTTTCCATACTCCATCAGATCTAACAATAAAGCTATGATGTAATAAAACTGTAGTATGTAAATGTGTAAAGTGTACGAGTGCGTCGCGCATGCGCGGCTTGTCGCGCAGCGTGACGTCGCGCCCACTCCTGCGCACCGACGCACGGCCACCGACACCTTCACACCGTAGGTATAGAAATCTGGAATATAATGTTTATCTTCTTTAGTAAAATAAGGTTATAGATTAAGTACTGGTTTTGTATAATTCAATGTAAGTTATAAAGTTAATATTAAACAAACAGCTACTGGAGAAGGTTAAACAGTTATATTAGATCAGATTTTTAAAAGAGACAGGTAGTGAAAGAGATAATGATGATGTTAATGAAAGATATTGTAGTATATTAATTAACAGTATATAAATCCACGGGTAGTAACATGTTGATTGAAGGCCTTTTTGAACGCTATAGATTATATTTTCTGGCCAATGAGTGAGTAATTTTGCATCCCTTATACCTAGTACCTATGAGCCTTCCTTTAACCATTGGTCCATTGCTCCTAAAAGCTACGTTCTCAAGTAGTCTAGGCCTGACGGTTGAGGCTAGCGGTGGCCTTAGCAGGCCAAGAATCTATGAGGCCAAGGATAACGCACATCGTTTTTCTGGGCGGAAGGTATGGTTAGATCGGGTTGTTGTAAATTCGCCTCAGTGAATTTTCGTCTCAGTTGAAAGAACTCAGTGAAAAGAGCACGTCTCGGGGATATCGTTTCTGGACCCACCATGCGCTTTTACTCGGTTCGAGTGTGATATACAGCATGCATGATATAGCAATAATATTAAACATAATTTAACTTTTAAGTATTATATTAATAGTTAGAGCCTAGAGCCACTATTGCCGCAAAGTGACTCTACCAATTGGGTTGCAAAATCAGCGGCAAACAAAATATCGATGCATAAGTTTTGACATTTCATCACCTTTGTAAATTAACAGAGAAATAAAAGCTTATAAAAACAGTTTTTAGTTTTCACTTTTATAAAAGTAAACGTGTAAAAGTAAAAACAAAAAAGTTACTACAATATAGCTTGTTACCATGCAATGTTAAATGAATCAGTGTATTAAAGTTTGTGTTCAATTTAAATAATATAGCACTTAATGTAACATTAATTCGATTGTCAGTTGATGCAGCCCACGTATGGTAATGGTGACGGCGGGAGTCGGCGCGTGCTAGGACATGCTGCGCCGACGCACAAATGAACTGCCTTACCTAACTACGCGGTTGGTGACCAAGGTGCAAGGAATACAGGATATTTTTAACAGTTTCTATTTCCTTTCTATAAGTATCTACCAAACTTTGAGCCAAGTATCACAGCAAGTATGCCTGGTTTTAAATTCCCGCGATAAATACTTCATTAGGATAGAGAGACAGGCGCGGATCCAGACGAGGAACTAGGTGGTGGGCACAGGTACCTGAAGATCGGTCAAGTGCGAGTCGTAGTGCGAACTCATGTCAAGCATGTTAAATACGCCGGGGGGGGGGGGGTGTCTTTGGCGGTGTTGGTCTCACATTGACCTGTTGAATTGAACGCGGTGAGACGGAAATCGAACATTATGGAGTGGGGTGCAGAAATCGCAGGGGCAAATGCTAGTCAGCTTCCTCGAGTAGCTTTCATTAATAGTTCCTTTAAGAAAAACCCCAACAGGAAGTGGACTTGGTAACGCCGGGACTCTGCGATAAGGAACGAGACAGACTTTTTCATAATGGACAGTAGTTACGCACATATTTAGAGATGTCTTTGTGATCAACAAGTTTCAAACTGGAAGCGATCACCAACTTATCCGATGCTCTCTAAATATCAACATAAAGGCTGAAAGATTAATATAACATAAGGCCGACATAGTGGTCAAAACATTGCAGGAAGTGTCTCGAAAATTGTTTCCCGGAAAACGCAAACAGCAAGAGAGACTCCTGAGACTTCCGAACTTTAAATCAAAAAGCCGATACGACGCGACCTTGAACGCTCCAACACTCGCTCCATCCAGGAGGCAATCGAGCGATATAGGGGGGTCAAAAGTGTTCGCTCAGCAGTTGGGAAGGCCCCATCTGACGAAACTTAAAACTGAGCTATATGCAGCACGGACGAGTAAACCGACGGGACACAGCGACGAAGACCTGTGCAGAGACACACCTGGACAGAGCCCCACTCACGCGCCATTACACCGAGGAGATACCAGATGTCGAATAGTGCGAGGTAGAGGCGGCTCTCAGGCTGAAGAACAACAGATGCCCTGGTGATGACGGAAATTACTACTGAGGTGCTGAAAGCAGGTGGCGCACCAATCCTGAAAGAGCTAGCGAGTCTCTTTAATGCCATCATCCGGCAAGAGCTAACACCTAGGGCACAGAGCGGGAGTGCGGTGGTACTGTTCTTCAAAAAAGGTGATAAGACTCTCTCACTCCCGAGTCATGTCTATAAGTTGTTCTCAAGAGTCGTCACAAATCACCTCGCGGATGAGCTCGACGAGTTCCAGCCACCTGAGCAAGCCGGGTTTCGAAAAGGCTATAGTACCGTGGACCACATCTATACTGTTCGGCAGATTGTAGAAAAGACGCAGGAGTACAATCAGCCGCTGTGTATGGCGTTTGTGGACAACGAAAAAGCCTTCGACTCAATCGAAACCTGGGCAGTGCTGGATGCCCTGCAGCAGTGTCGTGTAGATTGGCGATACATCGAGATGCTGAGATGTTTGTATGGCACTGCCACAATGTCCATCATACCCCAAGCCCAGAAGACGAAACCCATTAGCCTCCAGCGTGGAGTGAGACAGGGAGATGTTATATCTCCCAAACTATTCACCAACGTATTGGAGGACGTCTTCAAGACTCTGGATTGGACTTTGGCGGGGTACCAACATCCACGGTGAGTACATCTCGCATCTTCGGTTCGACGACGACATCGTCATAGTTGCTTAGTCGCTGGAACAAGTGGGCGAAATGCTGCACAGCTTGAATGGAGCTTCTCGACAAGTTGGCCTGGGTGTAAACTTGGACAACACCATGATTATGTTCAACGAACATGTTGTACCAAATCGATTGCAATCGAATGGGTGACACTGAGAGTTGTTCAAAAATATATCTCCTGAGGCAGGTTATCCAGCTCGGTAAAAACAACTTCGAGAAAGAAATAGCCAGATGGATCCAACTGGGGTGGGCAGTATTTGGCAAACTACGTCGGGTCTTCTCCTCCCCCCTACCGCAATGCCACAAAACGAAGGTTTTCAACCAGTGCGTCCTGCTTGCTATGACCTACGGAGCCTAAACATTACCACTGAAGGTGGGGTTAGTCCATGACCTAGAATTCGCGCAGCGGGCTATGAAGCGAGCTATCCTTGAAGTCTCTTTGAAGGATAGAATTCGCAACGAGGTCATCCGAAATAGAACCAAAGTTACCGACATAGCCCGCAGAATAAGCAGGCTGAAGTGGCAGTGGGCTGGCCACATCTGTCGAAGGACTGATGGCCGTTGGAGCAGACGAGTCCTAGGGTGGAGATCGCGAGAAGGAAAAAGAAAGGTGCGATGCCCCTTAGGCAGATGGACTGACGACCTGATAAAGGTGGCTGGGACAGACTGGATGCGGAAGACGGAGGATCGACAGACGTGGTGCATATTCGGGGAGGCCTATATCCAGCAGTGGACTGCAATATACTAACTGATTGATTGATTGAATGTACTTACACCTCAGACCTATGCTCCTTAAAAAGGCGTACAAAAAAGCCGCAATAATAGTGTGTAATTTCTGATATTGTAACAGTATGAACAAATGCTGGTATATCGTCTATTGCACTATACGCTGTGTTCCAAATCACGCGTGATTCATGATTCATTTGTTTGGTTTTCTTTTCAATAAACCATAAAAAAAGTGACGTCACAGGTCTATTAAGGTGGTGGGCATGCCCATATTGCCCACCCTAGTGGATCCGCGCCTGTAGAGAGAACGCTCTACATATTTGAAGCAAGTCATAAAGAGTCTCACTCTACTTCTCGAATATTAAACCAAAAGCTGGGTATTGTAAACAAAATCCTAAAAACTGAAATCTGCATTATATCTACGTTTGAATTTGACAAAATTGGAGTCTAGTCATTCCTGCTAATTAAAAAAATAACAGAAATAATTAATTTCTAAGCAACGAATTACAAAACTATGACTTCAATATTGTTTTATCACAATGAACATTAAACAACTTAAAAAAATCTAGATGTAGGTATCAAGAAATCTGACTGCGCTTATGTTAACCAAGAGCTTTTCAGCAGGAGTTCATCAGGTTCATCTACATTCCTTTGAACCCATGGTGTTTCTAGTCACAGTGACTACCCGTAATTGTGACCATGCTTATTCCCATGTCCTTATATCTGCGGATCTATGGACTGAATAAACAATCATGTGTATTGTGGTCTTTATTCACAAGTAGGTACGAACATTATTTTATGAATTTAGTACTATTGTAAAATATTTTGATGTCAGCCAGCATGTGTAGGTAGGCGCCCTCTCGTCTTATTGTTATTGAATTTTCATAAAGTGATTCTATATCGAGATCCTAGTATTTTGATGGCGAATTTATTCATGTGCAAAAATGAGATATGAATTTTGTAATTTGTAATTGTAATATTGTAGGACATTCTACACAACGCTATCTAGACCCAAAGTAAGCATAGCTTAACTAGCTTGTGTTCTAGAATGCGGATAACATATTTTCGTAACCGCGTGCACGCGAACTCGTCTATGTGCACCACGAAGTACGGAAAAGATGTGGATTTAAGAATTAGATCCAAAAAGAGACTTAAAATAACTTTTACCGAGATGAAAAGTACTTATTCTATGTGGCATCCAAGTGCGTTTCAAATTCCATTGATGAAATGACGGTTGTTTTATTACGATACGAACGTAAAGCTTGTTAAGAGTTCCTTTCTGCGATACTATCACAAACCACTCATTGTAATAAATACCTACCTAGGTACTCATAAAATTCATACTCATATTGTAATAAATGAAGAAGAAAAAAATTACGCCTGCAAATGGAGCCCATTGAACTTTATAAAAATAGTGCCACGCGGAATGATGTAGTGATTTTCACTATACCTATACTCCAAACATTCAAATTTGTTCAGTTGTTGTTGCGAAATAATTTCGCAAAAATCCTAAGCTTGCACACCTATACACTACGTTTTTGTGATTAAAAGGCAATTGCTATTGAGGCACGTTACGTGCCTAGCAGAATTGAATCGTGAAAGGTCAAACCACACATCTGTTGCTTCAGCCCTTGTACTAAACACTAAATGAGCTTACAAAACCGGGCACTAGAAAGTGTTACAACAAAAATTCAATTGTGTAGGCAAGTACTTCTTGTCAACAATTATTTGTAATATATAGGCACTAGACGTCTCATTTCCTCGGACTCGGAAGCCCCCATGGAGTTATCATTACTTAAAGGTGCTAATACTGATGTGTATAAGTAGAAATCGAACAATTTTTTCTTCATGGGTGGTCCATCTCTGTTCTTATATTCTGATTTAATGGGATCTTTCACGGTTTCTAGACCCATGCAGGTTGTTAACTCTTCACGGTTTAATATTGCGTTACTGGTTACTTATCCCGTCAGGAAATAGCCGGTTGATCCGGAGACGTTTCATTTCTCAATGAGAATATTGATTTTAAGTCGCTAAATTAGTTGCATTGGAGGCTTTCACCTCGGAGCCCGGAATTCAGTCACTCTCTCTTCTTCTTTTGATTTGGCTTATATGGGTTTTTATGGGTGCGACTGTCGCCTATCCTCCCAACCCCAGGAGGAAAACCTGAGTCAGAGTTACGTCCGTCAATTAAAAGGTGTACCCGCTCACTTACATGTTAAGTTGGCTTGGTCCTGAAGTTATTGGTAAGGTCCATAGGTCCACCCTGTCTGAATATTCTACAATGGTAAATAGGTACCTACTATTTTACGCTTCAGAAGTGTTACTTGGTGACTGAGGATCTAGATCTAGTTGCAGGAAAGATACCTACCGATTTAAACTACCGACTAAAATGTTCTTCCGAATTGTTAAAGCGGTTGCCAAGATAGTGCATAGTGCTAGGTGTAATTTATTATGAATAATAATTGATTTGATAATATTATGTTCAGTAAAATAGCATGTTAAGTAATACTAATACATGTGAAATTAAAACCAGCTATTGAATACCACGCTACCTATTCACGAACGATTCGTTTTCACCCTCGCACCTCTACCCAACGACGATAGTTAGCAATTTTCCGCTCGATTTACCCCGAAATGTGTGTTGCCCATTATGAAAACACACCGTCATCGCGGGAACAAAGACAATTAGAAAAGGCGGAACAGTGCCTTCTCTATCCCTCTTTGTGTGCATCTAATTAATTAGTTGTAAACAAGAACGATGATTTTACTAAATGTAAATAGTAGAAAGAATGAGTGACGCCGTAAAATTAACTATGTCTGTTGATTTTTTAGTAAAATTGAATGAAATGAATAGGCGTCGGTTTCGACAAAGCGATGTTTCCTTTCTTTTGTTGTTTCAATGAATTTAATCTTGTCTGTTTTTCAATTCGATGTAGTATAGCTGTGGTTAAATAGGTGTAGCTCCCGTTAGATACTCTAGTCATTTTTTTAAGGTTGTGTAGGTACCTACTCAGAAACTTTTTATGAACATAGAACTTTAGATACTCTTAGATAAAGTGAAATTTATACTCAAATCAAAATATATCATGTTATTCAGATACAGACAGCTTATGGCGATATGACCTACAACACAACCTACAACAATATACACAGTAAATAAATTGGTCGCCTGATATTGAGGTAGGTATTTTTTTTATACCTAATAGCAACCTTTTTACCTAATAAATCTTTTTTTGTAACAACTTACATAAGATAGGTAGGTTAGGTATATAGTTACTTACTGGTAACTTACATGGGTGATGAGACCTATTATCTTGTGTCACTTAGTACTTTCACTTAGGTTGTACATATACCTCCACCCCGCTGGATGGTAAGAAGCTAAGGTGAAGAATGGGCGAGTGTTACCATCTATCAAGACTGTTGCATCTATAGCCTTGAAGCATTCATAGGTAGTTGATCTTTGGTGCGAATGCCACTACTCCGGCATTTGAGACCCGAGACCGGTGCGAGTTTAATCTGAATCCGACATGAGCGCCCCGCCGCCGCCGACCAGCGAGGGAATTCCGTGGGGATTCTCGCACAAAAATGGCAGTTGGTTTTTATACGCTGCACTTAGCTACTTCTATTATCGTCTTCACAAACTTTCTCATTATGGCTTTAATCTATTGGAGTCTTGGGCTCTTTATCTTAAGAATAATAAGGGCCCATAGACGACGTTATTACCAACATATGACAATTTATGCTTCCGTTTCCCTTATTAATATATTTTAAAGAATGCTTTCTTTTCAAAAACAGACCTACCTACTTTCTATCCACACAATGATGGCGCCATGTGTCGTCATGTCGTGCAGGCGTCAGGCGTGGCCGAACTTGCGAGTCAGCGTCTACCGATTACACGAGCCACGCCCTCTAGCGGCCGACGAGCGTAATCACCGACGTTACTTGCAACTTTTAAATATAAACCTTTTTGGTAATTGTTTGTTGTGGATTCCCTGTGTGGTTTGGATTTTTTTTTATGTTCCTAAGCCGACAAACTAACACGGCTCGTCTTTATGTAAGTACCTAACTGAAGTTCAGTTGCATTGCAGTTAAATTAGGTTTCTCTTATATGGCCACATTCATCATGAAAAAACCGTTTTATTTACAAGTTAGGTAATAACTGTATGGCAGGTACCTATTTTTGAAAATGAAATATTTAGTTGATAACATGGTGTTTTATACATATATCCCTCATAGAAAATAAAAAGAGCCTCTGTGGTGTCATGGTGTGGCGGTAGTGAAGGCGGCCGTTTCGCAGAAAGCGCGGGTTAGATCTTTACTCAGTGCAAATATTTGTATCCTACAGGAATATGGGTATTTGCATTCGTCTGGTCGTGCCTCGAAGAGCACGTTAAGCTGTCGGTCCAGGTTGTCATACGAACATAATGGTAGTATTCGTGGGTCCACGAGAAAACAGCCGTCGTTACGGGCAGTTTGGGCCCTAAAAAAGTCCAACAACTGGTTAGCTGCAATGCTTCGATATCACCCAATATCGTTATTGGGTTGTGGAGGTCATAACTGGCAGACGCTTCACAAAAAATATTGAAGTCCAGCCAAATCCGCAGTTAGTCTGGTTAAGCGGACCCTAGTCTTCGAGGTGAAAGCTTCGGATGTGACCAGGATAAACGCTACGATGAAGAGAAAAATAAAAAAGAATTCAGAAGTCGTGGTAACTTACATAACCTCTGCTTCGTTCAGCAGTCGATGAGGACATAGATATATGTCCTCATAGACTGCTGAACCTACCTACGGTCCATCAATGTCTTTTTTTAAAAATGGTTCTTAATATCGTGCATGATTCATCATCACTCAGCCCAAGTTCCGTTTATAGTTTGAATCTTTTGATGTTGACCTTTGCGGGAGCATCTGACCTCCCTACCCGGAGAGAAAAACCTGCGCTAGAGCGTCATCCGTTGTTTAGCGGGTGTAAACTGTGTTAATGTTGATAGGGCCCGGCAACAGAGCGTCATTTCCTAAATAGTATCAGTGCGATGCGATCGTGGTAGTCACTGCACAACCAATGCGTGTTTGGAATATTATAATTTGCAATTAGTAGATGTATGTAATCATCAGATCTAGGATATTGTAAACTTATGTCGTACGTGATGAGACCTAGGGTTGTAGAAGAGGGAATGGGTTGTGATGTTCCACGAACACAAAGAGAGGCTTCTCCGACCAGGCAAGTGGATCACGCTAGGCGGACCGTGGCTCAACGTTTGTCGTTGAGATGTTGTATATCATGTTGTACTAGCGCGAGAACTTCACTTTCGCGATGCAAGACTAGTAAAAACAGTAGTATTGAAGTAGTTCGGCTTGATGTCGCTAGATGGCGCTGGGTACATATGGTATCACCACAGCGTGTATGTAATCAGTGTTTTAGAATGTATGTGATCAGTGGCAAGTGGCAATTCCTTGGCCGCCATATTGTGGAATAGAATGATGAATGTGTGGGATTGACATGTCAAAATACATGTCAATACTAGACATTCATAGGTAATTTTATTCCACAATACAAATTACCTCTTGTCTAGGGGGTCTGACCTATCATGAATAGACCCACTACGTAACGTCAATAGAAGAAGGTAACTTTCAAAGAAACACGATTTCGAAAATGTATATACTTTTTATTTTATCTACATATAAACATGTGTGTATGATACGATATTGCTACATCAAAAGTACTTAATCTAAGAGACCAGTGCATTACAAAACATTAATATACAATCAAAATAATATCCTTCACCTTAGTCTTTGGCACATTATCTTTGAATACGACAAAGACTCGACTTCAACTTTCAGTTCTTTAATAGTCTTAATATTACTTTATACAACCCATTGTTTTATACAGAGGCGGTTAATTTCATACTACAACATCACTAATTTACTATTGGTAATATGACACTTGGTATACGACAAATGGCTTTGTCGGTACCTACAGAATATCGTACCTTCATCCGTCTTACAAAAAATATATCAACCGCCTTTGCATAAAACGTTTATCAAAACATAAAATTGCTGATAATAATAAAATAATTTACTGAAATTATAATTTCATCAAATCAATGGTAACGTAACTCTAAGAGCAAAATATAAGAGATATTATTTGTTCACACAAAATTATATTACGTGGCAGTATAGACACAACGAAAAGAGCACTTTATAGACAAAAACATTACGAATATATTTTTTACAGGGCTCTAGTGCAATTATGATTGTTATATTTATCAATAGACAAATATGACACAAGAAATAATTTAAGACAAATATGACAAAAATGTTATATACAGTCCAAGCCTTATAAATGAACAGAGTGAAAATCATATACTGAGAGAAAAAAATATATGGCCCATGAACGGGACTAAATTAAATGCTCAAGATAGCTCATTTTTATAAAGAAAACATTTAATTATTTTATGATAAATAACATCATTTACAGATTTTTTGAAAAACATACTGTGTGTAGATATATTCTTCTGATACGATTTGAATTGCCCATGATTGCTCAGTCAAGGAAAAAATTAAAACATGTAATGGAGATTCTGAGTATTAAATATAATATACTATAGACTAAATGAAACGCTAGAAGTGGCACTTCTTGTTGTTCATTTTCATTTATTTCAGTTTGTCGGCTAGTTAGAAAAAGAAAACTTATTCCTTATTTGAGTATTGTAACTTTCAATACGTGGGATACGTCTCTAAAACTAAGATTTATTATACTGACACAAAAATATATCCATGTAAGACAAGCGTACTTAAATTACCTAATAATAATATATTCCTTTTCAATTCCAAATACGAAAAATTGCTAAACACAACACTAATAACTCGCAATATTACATAATAATTATAATACATTTTAATAATTGTAATTGTGACTTATATTAATGAGAATTGACTATAACAAGAGTGACAAGAACAAAAAATATCTAAAAATATGACCTGATCAAAAAAATAAACACATTGACGTCATAAAATAATATGTTCTATCTTGCCCAATTTTGTTACCTATGGTTCATAGATGCGGAAAGTGGAGGATCGGGAGCTATGGTGCACATTGGGAGAGGCCTATGTCCAGCAGTGGACTGCAATGGGGTAATTTTTTTATTGGCCTTATAGCATACATTATACCTACTCTCAATAATTTATATTACCTACTAAAAATAAAATATTTATTGTATTTTATTGTAACTGTGATTGCAAGCTCTATCAGTGAATGACATGTTAAAGTATTTATTTTTTTGATCAGGCTGTACATAATAATACCTATAAGTATTATGAGTATTAAAGAATTCCGTATAGATTAGAATTCGGTGGTAAAAATAGATATGTGAATTTTATTTACAAATTTTTAACCGACTTCACAAAAGGAGGATCTCAATTCGATCGACATTTTCGCTTAATAATGACATGTATTGTCTTTCATGAAAGCTTTTCAGAGTTGTTGTAAGTTGTTCAATTTTGTTTTTATCATTATGAAGACTTTTATGTGAATTCGCATGACAATTTCCATGTAGAAGGTAAAAAATATAATATCTGTAATTCCTTACTTCTTAATTCATTGCACACGACTATATTATAAGGTCTATTTACTTATGAAACTTGTAATAGTTTTAATATTTCCTACGCAATTCCTAAGAATTTCAAAATCATTCTATCACGACATTTTTTTTCAATTCTAAATGATGCAATGCTTTCAGATAGAGATATGAAATTGAAACATGTAAAAAAAACAGTTATATAAATTTAAGAGCACTGTCGAGAGGAAATTTTTATCTTGGTACTTTAGCAGCGTCACATCCATTGCCTATTTTTTATTGTGATTATCAAAATATTTACAAATAGAGGACAAGAAGTCATTCGGACGTTAACTACGGTATACTCTAATTTCACTATCAATGGTCTGAACTTTTAATATTTAAGTATGTTGGCCATGCAATCAATTGCAAATCACAATTATATTCGCTACTACTTAGCAAAAACTAGTGGCACGACACAGCCAAAATTATAGTACCTACAGAAAGACACTTCATGCGTCTATACTCGTACATACGGGCTTATATAAGCCATTTTAGTATAAAGTACTTTTCAATTGACAGCAAGAATTTACTACAGATTCTTATATCCCCCCGTTTTCACCAAGAAACAAGTTGTAAACTTGTTTGACACAAAACTTGTATAAGACTTCTCAAAACACAATTACTTGTTTTATACATGTCTTGTGATTCTCTCAAACGCTTTTTTTGCGAACACTGTATGACAATAAATTGTATACAAGTTTAAAACATATTTGCGTTCACATTGAAGTCTGTGATTTGTTGCAACTTGTCAAAAACGTGTATTATACCTAGGCGAAAACGAGGGGTAAGAAATCACATTTATTCATCTCTAACAGGATTTCTAATTAGAAATGTTGGAATCTATTTAAGACAATGAAAATGTTGGCTTTTTTCAATTACTATAAAATAGTAAAGGCTCGAATCACAGACAATTTTTTACAGCAAATTGTCTAAACATAAAACGGCCGTGCAAAATTTGATACAATTTTTAGAGGCAACATTATCTTATATTGGACTAATTAAGTCAAGACATTTTATTTGTCCGCCATTAATTGTATTAAAAACTAACACTTATAAGGCCCAAGTTTGTCAGTTTTAATAACAATTCACAGTATGTGACGTCATATCACTAAGACACTTTAAGAAACTACCAAGGAGAAATGAATTGTACAGTGGCGAGCGCAAAATCTATGTAGCTATATTAAATCAATTGACAGACCCATAAATGATTTAAATAGTGTTTGTTATGTAGGAGTTATGTTACCCAATTAATAAGGTATTTACCTAGCTCAATTTGTATTAAAAAATGAGGCATGTAAATGTTATAAACGAAAAAGCAACGCCTTCAAAAAAGGTTGCTGAACACTAACTACTTTACGAACGATCTTTACGTTAATGTAAATCAATAGAATCATGTGCAAATATTTTGTAATCTTTTGTTCAGAGGAGTTACTTATGTTTCACATTCATTATTATATGAACAGTTTTAGACCTAAGTTTCCAGAACCGAACATTGCCCATTTACATTTAGTAATGGAAATTATCTTGTTAAGTTTTTTACTCGTATATCGGTAGCGTATTTAATATTGATCTTCCCTTCTAGTTAAATCAGCAGTATTTGTAACATAACACACACCAAAAATGGATCATAATTTTTGCTCGCCAGTGTAGAATGAGGCACTTAGAACAAATGACGTCATAACAATTCACTAATCGCGGCCTAATTAACTTGTGTATAATGTATTGTAGAAAATTTACTAGTAAATTCGTGTTTTGTGCATTTATTTAAAGCACCTTATTGTGATGTCGCTAGTATTTACTACAGTGCTTAGTTAGTTTATACAAGTATCAATCGAATTTCATTAATTTATAAAACTTGTTCTCCATTCAAGGTTCTCTACTGCATAGTTCTAATATTAAATAATCACGATTTATTTTTTTTATTAAATCTTAGTTTTATTCAGTGTCTTTCCGATAAAGATGAACCAGTTGTTTCACAGTCTTATGTAGCATCACGCTTTATTGCTTGTATTGCCATATCGGTGGTCTAAGTATCTGCTTTTGTCGCGTGTACGACGTTATATGTACATATAATATAAATATATACTAGTGTACGTCTCCATCAATAGAGACGGGTAACCACAAGATCGTATTACACAGTTGCTCATATAAAGAAACTATATTTTGGCTACTATGCGTTATTATTGTAATTTTTTGATATGAATTGATTGTATTACAGAAAAAGTGCACATCACTTGAGACCAAAAACATTGAACTTTACACGTAAAATAATATACCATATGAGCGATATTTTATAGGTAATTGATCTTGTTAATAAATAGTGTATTGTTAGGAATCGAGATCCCACGACACTGTGGTGGCGTGATTAGAATACTAACCACTATCCTAATTTTTCATTAGGATGCCGTAAGAGCTGGATAAGGGCCAGCCATGTCTTTGCTTGCGAAGAAAAACGTCTATGCTGCTTCAAGGACACTTCCTATTTGCTTTGCCACAGCTATATTATCATCATCATGTTTTTAGAGACAATATATTAAAAAACCGATTCTTTATGCAATGTAGAGACATTAGAATCGTTTATTTAATGTATTTGTCTCTTCAAGTCAGGTTTATACCTGTCTCTACCGTTCTATTACAGATCCTGAGACAACTTGACTCTTTCTGAACGCTGAATTCGTGCTTAGGGTTATAAACCCGTGCGATTATAGATAAAACCTGGCTGGGTTATCAATTCCAATCACTTAGATATTTCTCAAAAAATCGAAGTCCTAAGTAAATCACAAGAATTCAACAAAATAAAATTACTATGGGTACTAACATACACATATTTACACAATGACTAATTTTCGTATCCAACTTGAGATCTCGGCTCACACACCGATTGTATCACTGGATATAGAAGTCTTCGCACTGGGCTGATTACACAACAATCCAGAGAGCTCTTAAAGCGAGTTCTCTTCTAGAGCAGTAGCGCGGAATCAGGCGCTAGTGCTAGCTTGGACCGCTAGGTGGCGGGTGCAGGAGCGGTGAGGGCCTGAAGGGGTGGTGGCGGTGCTGGGGAAGGTGGTGAGGCTCGCAGGCCAGCGTGACGTCGCAGCAGTTCTGTGACAGTGATGGCTACCTGAACGGTCCCTTTGCCTTCCAGTACGTCGGCTGCGCAGCACATTAGTTTCTGGAACAGATCGGTTAAGTTCGTTAAGGGCCTTTTTCAGTTAAACTTAGTTGAGAATAGGTGTATGGATTTATGAATGACTTGTTCTAATATTTTCCATAGGAAGTCCACTGCTGGACATAGGCCTCCATATGTGTTATTTTAAAAATATTAAATGATATAAAACTTAATCTAGCGCCAGACTTATCCAAGCTGAAGATAATAGCCTACCGTCTCAATCATGTTTATCATAAAGTCACTCAAGGGCTGCGCGTATAGACTTAACCTTGAATTTGCTATAAAAGTCCCTAGACTAATATCTTCTGCGAAAGCAGGACTCATTGGAGAAAGACCTTTTTTCTTTGCCGCATCATAAACCAACACACTAAACTTGTGTCCTTCTTCCTAGTAGGAAAACGATCATCACTATTGACCACTGCAGTGTTGAGTAAGAATCGTATAACAGTGGCCTATATTTTTAACACTTCTCCTTTAGCTTATAAAAAACGTTGCAGTTAAGACCCGTCGAAGTGAGAGTTTCTATGGCCAAAAAACACCTACGGGTTACTGTGAGCTCCATATCCAGTATAGTAACTAATATATGTTTTGATGATTTTGATCTGATGTAATGGGGACATATTTATCAATAAAACACATATTGCCAATAAGAAATTTATTTTCTTTAAAGTAGTTGAAACATTGTAAGTAAGTACATACAAAAAAAGTACATTTCAAACAGTTCTCTATATTAAAATTATGACTAACAGCCAAATATATTTCAAAAACTTTCATAATATAATCAAAAAATGAAATGAAAGTGCATTACATGAAAATTGCGTGTTGTATAAATGCAAATTACATCTACAAGTAATACTGAAATTTAGCTGTAAATATAGAAACGAAATGATTACCGAACCAAGAGGAATGTTTCTTATAATAAATGGAAATAAGACTGGTTTTCATATTTACTGATTTATAATCGAATGGTGAAGGAAAAATAGTTAGTTATTCGTTATAGAATATAGTACATAGTGGAAATAGATTAAAAAATTTAAAGCTTACTGCTATAGCACAACCGCTGTACCGCGCCTTGGGTATGTGCGCGACGAGACCGGGGGGAGTGTCGACCAATCGACCGTCAGATTTGGTCAGTCCGCCGCCAACGTTCATGGCGGTATAACTCCAGACACGTTTCTTGGACCTAAATCACAAGACAAACGAGGCTCTGGCGCCCGCGGATTGCTTTGTGGATTTGTGTGAAAAGACACTCAAGAAATGTGTACTGCGCGTATATGGTACATTTTAGGTCGAAGATACGTGTCCGGAGTTATATCTCGCTCACCTTCCACTCAAGCTATTTCTTTTCTTTACCTCGTCCCCCGCCACGCCGCGCTTGCCTAAGGTGCGGTACATCGGTCGCGGTCATACTATAGTTCTTCATTTCGATAATCTCTTGTAACTCTGGGTTCGAACCAAAGTAAAATGCATTTAACACATTCATGGTAATACGCAATTGCAACGTAACGTAAATTAAAATTTGCATAGGTAGCAATGGTAGCAAGTATCTTTTCAAGACAACACGCTTTAAAAACTCAGTAATGCTGCCATAACACAATAAACACGTAGTATCAACAAATTCATTAAACCAGTCACTATAGTCTACTTTATATAAGTACCCAAGCACCACAAGCTAATAAATATATGTACGCAATATATTTAAATTATATATTAAACACCTATTATATCTCTTATTTTATCGATAATTATTAGCATTGTACTTGCGACTTAAAGCTCAAAAATAAGATTACAGTTACGAAGCGTAAAAGAAGGCAACATATACAAATTAGGTTATGACCAGAATAAGTAGGATAAAATATTAAGGATTGTATGTAAAATAGTATTAGTTAAATATAGTCATTTCAGCTGCGGTAATGGAGTACATGAAGTAAAGGATGATGGGCACAATGTATGGACCCCGACCAGCTCCAAGCAAAATGAGATACATCGTTGGAAATGTATTTTTGAGTAGAATAAGAATATCTATAACGCCAGTCACTATTCATAGTCCAATCGGAGTAAACCTACTTTAAAGGTTCAGATTTTGGAATAATATTTGGGTTTGGTTGTCATAGTATTTTTTGTCCCCTTGAGAAGAGCTTTCCAACGATGTATGGCACACCGTGATTGGACGAGGTCCCAAAAGGCCCATCCTCCTTTCTAGAAGTTACTTTTTTGAATGACAATTTGTTAATTGGTCCAAACATACAAACAATCACATCTAGCCATGTGTAATGTTGTAATATCCGTTGTAAAGTAAAGACAACAAAAGTATTTTAGTTTAATTTCTATATCAAACACTTTTAGGAAGATAATGAAGTGAGAAAGGTTAATTTAGAATAAACCGTTCCTATAGCTGCCCTGAGTTTGTGTTAATGTTTTGTACAATTCAGTGATAAAATTCAAAATAAATTTTAATAGAAGCGAATAAACGAAGCCTGCAACCTGCAACAGCCGTTAAAGTATAAATAGCGAAGTTAGTAGCAATAAACTGAAAGCAACAGAAGCTACCGGGTAAAACGGGGTGAATAGAGATCAATGGGTGAATAGAAATAATATGGTCAGCTCAATTCTGTAGTTATTTTCTTTCAAGTGAAGCTATGGACTAGTTCAATGTAATAATGAACAGAATTATCAAATATCTAGTTAGGTACTTAAAATTTTGTAAAAGAAATTACTTAATTATTTAAAAAAATCTAACGATCATTATATTTTTCTAGTCACCCATTGATCTCTATTCACCCCGTTTTACGGTAACATTTATCAACACATCTTTGGAATGATTACTATATAATATACTTTCTTCATAATAAATATTTCGTGTATACTTTGTATTTGTCTTCATTATGTAGTACACGTATATAAATGCATATTACATAAATATATTTATACTGATCTTATTGGCATCAATGTTTGTTGGTTGGCTTTCATAAGGAATATCTGTTAATAGTTTTCTTTTTGTAAAAATTGTCTTTTATAATAACATCTACTTCATAAAATTGTTACGCAAAAAGCCTCGAAATTACACTACATACTACTGATGAATCCGTCATCAAGTGATACAGTGCGCATTGCGTATAGACCAGTGGCAAGGGGTCCTTATAATCCGATTCCAGCCAGCTTAGGGAATCCTGCCAGCTTAGGAATTACTATTAGAGCTATCGGGATATTTAACATGTTGTATTGTTGCACAAGGTATACCTTAGTCAATTGGTGTCTTAAATTGTCTGTCTCAGAGACGTTCTACAATAAAAATAGCACAATTTTCCAAATACCAGAATTATGAAATGAATTATATTCATAATTCAAATAAAAAATCTGAGGCATACCACTTTAGATACACACGTAAAGTCACTTCTCTTTTCGTAGACAGAGATAACATCTTTCCACTGGCATACACATTTCGTTCCTTCTCTCATAATTAAGTAAAAGGAATATAACACAGTACATAGTGCAAGTATTGTCAATTTACGTTCAAATAAAGTACGCTCATAATGACAAGACGCCTCAAAGAGCGGCTTGTTAAATACTTTTCTATATATTTTTCTTATATTTCGACGTATACGCAATGCGACTGAATCTTCATCCTCTTTTATTTACCTAATTCAAAGACACTTTGACATATCGACCGTGATGGGACCGGCCGCGACACTATCTCTTCCATTAATAATAAAAACGATATGACGTTTCGATTAAGGCATACAATTCTTATTTAATAAGAAATATCGATAAACAGCTAAGCTACGAACGTTACTATATAATCGTATAATATATTAGTTAATACATACAATTCCATTTATCATCATAATAGTTCATGCACCAATATTTTATGAGTTTGTTTTATTGTATTTTGACAGTACTGGCATGTTATTTGATTGGATAGTAAGAAGAGAAATTACTGTGATAGACCGGTAGCAAGTACAACCACTACAATCATATAGCAAAGTATTAATAAATTTTCCAATAGCACTTTTACAACTCTTTATTGCACAGAAAAGGGAAATTATTTCCATTAACTTGATACATAATTATACGGTAATTCAATCCCATACCATCCAAATACCATAACATACCAGCACTTAAAATTTATTTTTAAACGCATTTATATTCTTCAGTATTTTATCATATGGAAGCATATACGTACAACGTACATCTACATGTACACGTAATTGTAGGAATATTGTTATTGTAATCGTAACTTGGTGCAAAAAGACTACTTAACCGTTTGGTTACTACGTCTACACTTGCATCGAAATTGCATTGCTTGAACAAAATTATACTTAACAGCAAACCACTCAACACAACAAAACACTTGAGATCTCCGGAATAAATGTTTTTTGCAGACTGCGGATAATGAATGTTTGAAAACAAACAAAATTATATTTTTAGTCATTTGCATTTGTAACCTTATTTTATTAGTTACTCGACGAAAGCATGATCTATTAGGTTTAAATTTTGTGACTTCATTGTTTGGCACTATCAACCATAATCATGGTAGTATTTATAGGTAAAATTATTTATTGTATGTGACAAATACTTTGCCTGTTATATCCAATTTTTATAATAATGGCAAAACAAATATTCTAAGACCATCATGGGAGACCCTTACAATAAAATCATAAAGGGCTATATTTCAAATCACTGAGTTTTGACTAGCAGAATATTTCAGTATACCACAGTCTGCATACCTTGTAATAAAAATCAAACAAGCACACAAAACCGCCTAAAATAGCAACCAGAAAACTCTATATACTAAACAATTGGCAAAATATAAAAGTACTAAAAAAACTCTAATAAAAATTTAAATGCCTCCAATCGGAATGAAATTAACAAGTGGAATATACCAATTAAAATTACAAACTAAACAAATAAAAAAACAAATTCACTGCAACCACAATGTCTTTTTAAAACAAGAAATAATATAAATTCCATAGTGTATATCATCTAATTACGATCCAATCTTATCAGTTAGGGATCAATCTAAAAAAACTAGCCTCAAAATTCGATTTCAGACCACGATCACAGTCAGACTGTGTTAAAGGCAATAGGTTAATCAACTAGACCAGTGTAGACAGACTTTTTAGCATCCGTGTGTATTTTAGAGCTCAACAAGATTAGCTACTTTTGATGTCAGTAGATACCGATGCGATGGTGAGCTCTGGAGGTCAATAACCTTAGAGATCAACATTACTATTGTTTCCGGCATATATCTTGACTCCAGTCTCGTTACAAAATGTACTCTTTATGCGTAGTACGTGTTTTTAGTGTCTTTTGAAGGTATCACCAATCATAGCATAGATTATATCAAACCAATCCGCGCGTTCGTTTCTCTCGCGACTTTTTTTTATACTACTTAGGTCGCAGACAAGCATACGGCCCTCCTGATGGTAAGAGGTTACCGTGACCTATGGGCGAGTGCAACACCAGGGGAGTCACACTCACCGACCCGGTAAGAACTGAGAGTTTCTGTGCCGTCAGCGCAAAAGAAAAGTAGGACAAAGCCTTTGGTTTTCCCACTGACAGCACAAAATCTCTCCAGTGAGCTCTGGCTACCCTACTCACCGTCGGAAACACAACACGAGGTTATTAAGCCGCGGTCTTCTGTAGGGCGAAGGTACTTCCCCAGTCGGACTGCTCGATTGGGACGGATATACCGTCGTGTTGGGGTTAATATATATGCCGGGAGACTATACTTTGTACAAAATTGTACTTAGAATTAAAAAGGCTCACAAATACATATCACAAGGTAGGAAATTCACTCTGTTACTCTGTACACAGGTGATTCAAAATACTACCAATTTTTTATACATTGTACTACAATTCTTTTTCACAACGAAAAGAAACTAATCTGCCTGAGCTCTTATTATATTTAAATTTAGAATGTATGAAAAAAAGAGGTCGTCTAAAGAGGTCAAGTTTTTCATTTCACACATCCGAAATAAGTTTACAAAGGGTATATAATTAGTAAAATCGTGGACACGACGAACGTGCCAAGACATAAGCAAGTATAGAAAACTTTGTTCTCATCTTCTTTAGAAGCAGCCTCAGTTGTAATCACATTGTTCAAATTATTTTGTATATCGAGATTCATTTTACCCCTATCGTATCTCTCTACGTTCTCCTCCTGTCTAATTTCCAAAGGAAAATCTACTTCATCAGTATCATATATCTCAAAATTTTCATTCGTCAACACATGGTCTTCCTTGCATATGGGCGTCACAAATTGAACTCTGTTAGTTTGGAAATAAGGTCCTCTATTCCTCAACTCGTTTGTACCATACACAGGCGAGTAATGTACGCCTAGTGCTTCTGTGTTATTGTTTTCACAGTTCAGTTGGTATTCTTCCGACTCATCAATTGTGTAGTGTTGATTGTTTTCAGAGAAAGTGTTGAAGTTGCTTATGAAGCGTTCTTCGGAGTATCTTCTGAGCTGCTTTTGGTAGTATTCGGCTTCAGGGTCTTCGTGGTACTCGGTAGCGAAGTCTTCAGGTCTTTCACTAGTGTAATAGTGTGGGTTTGTGTGTATATCCTTAGGCGGCGTGGCGTGTGTGAGCAGTGCGGTCACTGTGCTAGCCAGAGAGAAGATACTCGGCTCTCCGTCGCACTCCGGATGGTTCCCCAGTATGTCTTCGGGCGAGCAGAGGACCTCCTGCAACACACGCCACCCGTCTCTTAGTTTCATATAACATTGTCTGTGGCTCGCGAAAGGATATCATACAAGACCCTGCAACACGAAACGAACACGCGGAAGGGGACGAGTCTAATCGATTGAAAATTAAAAGCTCCCCGTTAAATTGTTTAAAAATACGATATTATTTCAAACAGTTCGTAAAGCAGGATGTGAAATAAAATAGTTATCATTATAAAAGAACAATAATAAAATCAAATTTGAAAAAAAAAAAAAACAGTAAACTTACCTCTTCCACTCCAATTTTCCGACACGCTTCTAAGAAGTTGTCCACATTTCTTCTACACCTTGCCATCGTCAGTTTGGGCTGTAAATAATAAAAAATATATTATATACATAACTATAGTAAAAGTAATTAAGTAGCTAGAATAGGAAATACAAATGTGTGGGGTGAACAGGAAGTAAGAGAAATATATACAGATAACGCGAAGCGGCGTTCTTGATACTAACTATACATGTTGTATAATTATATGTCACGGCCAATGAAAAGTAAACACAGCACTAAAGTGTCACCTATTTCCTTGGCCATGTGTACTTGTATGTAATGTATGAAGGCTACCTTGGGGTTGCCTATAGGGCTCCACATACATTTTCAGGGCTCAACCCACCTACTGCTGATTGACGGGTGAGGCTCTGATGCAGGCTTTCCTCTCGGCGTTGGGAAGTCAGACGGTTTTAGCTTCCACGAAAGAAAGAAAGATTTGAGATCGAAAATCAGTTGGCGAAATGTGGTTAAATTAATACACCTCTGCTTACCCCTTCGGAGATTTACAGGTGAGAGTATTTTCTTTTTACATAGGACACGTCAATTTGACTTCGCCTTGCCTGATGGTAAGCTGAGGGCAAAGTCTTGGAAAGAGGGTCAGCATTATAGACACGTACCATGCTACAATGGTGGCACTCAGCTTGTCGGCCTCATATGTATGTATGAAAGTCACAAAAACCACAAAAGGGGTAACCTGGACCCCAAAGTACGAGCTTTGGGTGTAACTGGGTTTGGGTTACAGATGAAGAGCATTGTATGATTCGTGCCTCGGAGAGCACGTTAAGCCGTCGGTCCCGGTTGCCATAAGAACATCTATGGCAGTCGTTACGGGTAGTTGCGAGTCCTAAAAAATCCAAAAACTAACGGTCTAACTGCATAGCTTCGATATCGCCCAATGTTAACATTGGGTTGTGGAGGTCAGATGACAATCGCTTCACGGAAAATATCGAGGTCTAGCCAAATCCGTAGTTAAGACTGGTAAAGCGGACCCCAGACTCCGAGCTGAAAGCTTCGGATGCGACTGGGAATTAACGCTAAGAGGAGGAGCATTGTATGAAGGCTACCTGTGCGGGCGACGGCACGTGCACGGAAGCCACGGACCGCGGGCGCACGTGGTTGGCGAGGTGACACAGCACCACCCCGTCACAAAGCACCGACGACAACTGCTCCGGTAACGACATCTTGAGCCGCGACTCGATTATCTGTACACAGATTTTACACAACAAATTACAGCAGGCTTCAACTACTAAACTTAGACTAAAAGAATAACACAGACGGAATGCATAGCACCGCATAAAGTAATACTAAGTATCACTATCTCGCTCGTACTCTTCGTGTGGACGCACGAGTGCGAGCAAGATGGTAGTACTTCAGTATCACTTTAGGCAGCTTCACTCGCTAGTCGCTATACATTTCGTCTATGTAATAAGCGTCGGTAGCTTAGTGGTTAAGGAGTCGACCTTACGATCGAGAGGTCCCGGGTTCGAATCCTTGCCATTACACTACCGACGTGAACCTCCTCCTAGCACAAGCAATTTAACTTAGTTGGAGGGGTTAACGGGAATATTAGTAATTACGGTTGCTAATATTTTTTTTTTTTATATTAAAAATACATAAAAAAAGATGTCATATTAAATTATTTTAGTCTGAACTACTAGATTAGATGTGTTTGCATTTTGCACACATATAAACTAGACATGGTGTGAATCTGAATGTAAATACGCGCTTTCAGCATATTCCAACCATACACCATACATACAAACATACATCATTAACACGAAAGAAGATCTTAGAAGTACCACACTTCATAGCACGAGCCAGTCTTTACTTAATACATGCTCTCTACATAGCTGAATTTATGATTTCATTTTAAATTTAGATAAAAAGAAAGTTATCCCAATATTCCGGCTCTGTCACAGGCTTCCCTCTCAAATCAGGTTAGACGGCAATTGCTCTCGGAAGAACTCCTGGCTTGACATTATGGAGTGTGACATGCGGGCAAATAATCTCACTACCATGAACGCTCACGATCGTAAAGTGGAGGAGGAAGAGCCGGAAGTCCACCGGAGCGGACCCTCAACACAGAGTTCATCTTGGCCTCCGATACACAGAAAAATACGTCTCCATGAAGATGATGACGGCAGTTGTCCCAGGAAAAGTCACCATACCATTCAAAAAGACTAAGTGAACTTCTGGCTCCAAAGTTTATTGATGATGATGAGGTCATGTCAATCTAATATTCAACTTAATCTGATTAAACTAGTCAAAATATATCTTACCGTCCTCAATTGCTGTATCAAATCCAGTTCCTCCTTCTGTTTATCGAACTCTCTCTTCATAGTAAAGCTGAGCTTATCAGGCGGGGAGTCCTTATTCCACGCCATCTTCCCTGGAGGCTTGGGCGCCGCACCTTTCAAGTACGACACACTCGTTGTTAACAGCCTAGCATTATCCCCGTTCACTTGCCGGGGTATACTCGACTTTCCTAAACTGTTGTACCCTATCGTGTTAGTAGGCGATTTAGAAGGTGACGTAGGCTTTATATAAGTGTCAGTCTGTCCATTCACGCGACCATTGTAGTCTACATTCCCATTAACAGTCGAGTATATCTTGTTCACGTTTCTAGATGGCACTACTTTTTGTACGGGCCTTTTGTTCTCCTCCTGTTTTTCTGCGATTCCGTTGCCGTTTGTGTTCGTTTGGTTCTGGAACTTTCGAGGCGTGGAGTGGAGGAGAGGTGAGTTTGGCACTTGTGACGTATTAGCTAAGGAATTATTTATTGAGGAATTGGAAGATGCGGATTTATAAAGACTAGAGGATACGTTACTGAAGCCGTTGACTGGAGAGTTGGACGACTTTTGGTGGATAGGACTCTGGTTTTGGGATTGTGGTGATGAATCCAGTTCTGGGGATGGTTGTTCGGTGCGGGGGCGGTAGATGTCTTGTTGGCGCTGCTGTCTTAATGCTTCTTTGTATTGTCTGTAATGTTGCAAAACGTATAATTATTATATTGTGATAACTTGAGGTTGTTAACACATAATTATTATGTTGTGTTAAATTCAATAGCAATCAATTTTTTATTTACAATGTCGTTAGATAGTAAAATAGTAGTTAATACAATATTTTTGGGCAGTCTGAGCTTCACTGGACATATTTTTTTACAACTTCTACAATGATTATTAACTACATTGAAATTAATAATGCCTAATCTTTATTGTAGTTCGAATTTTTCGTTAAATTTTAGACAAAAATATTTATAAACTATTTATTTTACCGTGTTTAGTCACGGGTGAAATCGATTTTAGACAGGAAATTAAGGCAGCCATGAGTGGAATCGAAATCACGAGCTAGACAGGAAATAGCAAAATATAACGATTTTATTATACTCGATAATACTCTCACGCACGCGCATTTAAAACGAGGCAAGAGTTTTTTAAAGTCCTAACAGAATTTTATACGGTATTTAATTATTTTTACAAAGACAAACAAAAATTACAATATTATGTCGATTCTCCGTCTCCGTTTTATCAGTTTGCCTAAATTCTCATGAGAACATATTATTTGTTTAATATAGTATAATAAATAGAGACCACAGCAAAGAAAATGCCACCGTAATGATGTAATCCAATTTTCTCATCAACCCTTCTCCACCCGTGACTTGAAATACTTCAAGTCTGTTAACCCTCATTAACACGAATCGCTGTATAGCTAACGATTCAAAATCACACTGACCTCACGGAGCAATTTGCCTAAACTAAATTTAATGACTTAAAAGGGCCGTTAGAGTATTCATCGCTCAGACAGTAGGTCAGTACACCGGCCGCCAGGTTCGATCGCACAGTTCGATTAATCGTACTATGAGGAATTTTATGTCCTTATGGTTCGATTGAAAAGCCGAACTGTGCAGCGTTTGCTATTTTAAGTAAACGTGGTTCGATTAATCGAACTATGAGGAATTTTATGTCCTTATGGTTCGATTAAAATTAATAATTGAAACGTGTTTCGATTAAAATGTTAAAATCAATAATTTAAACGTGCTACTGTATTAGAAAAGTAATTGCTATTTAATAAATATATTTTATTTAAATAAAGATCCTTTCCACGCCATACGTTCCAGGAAAAATCCCACATGCATATCGCCATGAGCAAGCATCATATTCGTTGAAATTATGAACTCATTCCGTCTTCGTGGTTCTTTTTCTCACTTCTCTAACAATCCTCCTTTCATTTTGATGATATAATACTCAGAATCTCGATGCAAACTGGTCAATATGGTCATCCAATTTGGCCCTTTTTTTCCTATAAGAGCATTGAACATTTTTTTTATGCCACCCTTCGAGACAATTTGTTGTCCGGTGTAGCTCTCCATAAACAGACCACTTTGTTTTTTTTACCCATCGAACTACAAGGAATTACAGATCGCCGTAGTTCGACTGATCGAACAACAAGGACTTAAAAATTCCTGGTAGTTCGATTAAACCAAATTGATCGAACTACAAGGAATTACAAATCTTCGTAGTTCGATTGATCGAACCACAAGGAAATAAAATATCTCGTAGTTCGATTGATCGAACTATACGATCGAACCTGGCGGCCGGAAGGCATTTTACTGCTCGTAATATGTGCTGACTGATATTATGTGCACTGTTCAGTAGTAAATACTTACATAACTTACAGCGCATATTGACAAATCTATTGCACGATTAGTTTTACTACAAGTTGTGCGATCAGTTGATATTTAGAACATGCGGACATGTGGCGTTGCGGTAGAGCGTTCGACCGCTACGTCGAAGTTCGGTTGGTTATATCCGCAATATAGAACCCATAAGTCCCATAACACAAGCAAGTTAAGCTACGCTTACTTTGGGTCTAGACAGCGTTGTGTGGAATCTTCTACACTAGTCTTCATTTTATTATAAACATTGAAGTAATTTTCACTAAACCTTTGGAAACCAGAGATATAAATAAAAAACTTCTAAAACCCAGCATAAATTAAAGTGCTGACTAACAAAGTAGCCGGTCTCGTCTAGCTAGAGTGTAACAAGATGCTAGTGAGAACTGAATCTTAATATGACCCCCTTGAGCCATCTTATAACATGTAAATATTGACCTAGTATGCGTTTCCAGACACAGGATACACTCATATATCTTTGTACAGGACGCCAAACAAAATCTGAGTGAAGATTCGAAATAGAATGATTGATTGTTCCGTGCATAGCCATCGATAATCTTTTGGTAATTTGTTAAAGAAGGTGATTGTTTCGTATTCTTTCATGGGTTTAATAAGACTTGTCAAGGTACCGTCGACAAAGAAAATACGGTGGCATTGAGAAAGGTACGTTTTGCGCATGGGGTGCATTTTGCGAAAGGTACATTATGCGACGGAAGGATATAAAGTTGTATGTAAAGGAGCAACTGTATCTCCTTTGTCGATTGTACTTTTACTTTACTTTTTACTTTTACTGTACTTTACTTTTGTAATTTAAGATATGTAGGTACTTTTGTTACCTATGCCTTAATAAAGATATTTAAGCTTTCTGGTATGAAATTTATAATACTAGATGCGCAGTTGCGCACACGTCCTACCAGTTTAACTTTTATGTTTGTTATATGAATACATATTAAAGTTTGAACAAACAACTACATAAAACTAAATTAAAATACATCATGCACGATTGTCGAAATAATCATGACGTCATTATAAAAAGCACAATTTGAAACTACAACTTTTATTTTATTTACTCTTTTTACTTCCAAATTCAAATTATGCCCTTTTTATGACTCAATATCTTGTGGTAAAAAACCTTGTTAGTAAAAAAATACAAACCAAGGCCTCGATTCTGCTAAAGCACAACCACTGTGACACCAGAGACTGCGAGAAAATTCCATTTGATTTTAGCCTTTAAAGTGATGCAGTTAAAGTTTAAAATTCAATGGCTTTTTGTAGAGTGAACGAAAGCGTATAATGAAAATATTGTCATTTAATTTTGGACTTTAATTCTATAGCAATAAAGTATAAACTTTAATGCCAATTTTTGCAGAGACTGTGGCACAACAGTGGTTTAGCTTTAGCAGAATCGAGGGCCAGTGCATATGTTAGTGAATGTCGTGCGTTTATGACATGTCCCTACCTGTAGGTCTGTTGATGGGCTAATTTACTCTTATCATCGCCATTGGACATCCCATCGGGTGATATACGGACGCTGAAAGGGACAACACCGGGGTTAATATGGGTATGAGACAGAGGAAGGGTGTGATTATGATATATAGGCTATAGTTTTACTTTTACCTCTGTTTCGGCCAATGCAAAGAAAAAAATAAAGAAAATATATAAGCGGCTATTTCTAGTTATAAGTAGAAAGGAAACCCCACTGTAAGAAATTTAATAAATATATAGGGTGTGTTCTCTGACCGAAATTAATAAATCTGAAACTTCTTTAGCATAAAGACATTATGCTGCTAGCTGTATAATTTTATTATTGTTTTGTAAACTTTTGTTAAATATTTTTGGAGTGTCAATACAAGTTTAAGTAAATTGTAAACTTGACTCCCTTGGAAGTGGACTAATAAAAGAACTAGGTTTAAGTCGTAATTGTAAATTATTTTGATAGGGCTTAAAATGGTTTATTCGCATCTGAATCTGACAGGAATTAATTTGAATAATATTTTCCTTTGGTGAGTTAGGTTAAGAATAAACCTATTTTTTATAATAAATTGGAAAAAGCGAAATCAATTCTCGGGCTGGACTCGAACCCGCGATCTTTCCCTTACAGGGGGAACGCTCTGACCACTGAGCCACCGAGCTTCGCCCGAGAGTGACCCAATTTTTCCAATACATCCATCTTACGGCGATGGTGGGAGTAATCTACCGATATTCGTACGAACTATCGGAATCAATGAATGATGTTGCAATCATTTTTAAACATTGATTTTTGATAACTCCGCCTAATCAATTGAGATAATTTTTTAAAGCAATTAGTTTGCTAGACTAAACAAATTATAATAAATTGGAAAAAACATCATTCATTGATTCCGATAGTTCGTACGAATATCGGTAGATTACTCCCACCATCGCCGTAAGATGGATGTATTGGAAAAATTGGGTCACTCTCGGGCGAAGCTCGGTGGCTCAGTGGTCAGAGCGTTCCCCCTGTAAGGGAAAGATCGCGGGTTCGAGTCCAGCCCGAGAATTGATTTCGCTTTTTCCAATTTATTATAATTTGTTTAGTCTAGCAAACTAATTGCTTTAAAAAATTATCTCAAACCTATTTTTTTTTTCGATACTGTATATATTTTATCATAAGGAAAAATATCTTTAACTAACACTTAGAGATAAAAAGATTTATTAACTTCGGCCGTGAGTAGCGGTCACAGAAACATCTAAAACGTTATTTATACTAGCCTAGTACATCTGTGAAATTAATCAACTCACTGTCATATATTCTACATAGTAATTACCATGTTGTAAACTGTAGCCGCTACGAACATGCACAAAATTCATTAAGTATATGTAACACGAACACCCCAATAAATAAAGGCTAATTACTAACATTCTATTTCACACATTGCCACCCATAAATTTATGTGATAAGTCCCTGTAATGCTGATAAATGATATCCACAATTTTATAGTATAATAATAAAACTCCATAATTGATCCCCAGCGAAGAACACTGGTCAGGTCAGTGGCCATTTTTGTTCATTTTGATATAGAAAACAATTTACTGTGTCTCACAAATAAATCTCTATATAACGGTAAATGTGTACGTAATGCAATAATTTCAATAAAATATTCTGGACTATACATTTAAGTTTTTCCGCCATAATTGTCACCTCTATCACTTTCTTCCTGTTAGTCCATTACTTACGGAACTGTACCCTGTACAGGGTACGTTAGGTATAGAGGAGATATTTAGTTGTATAAGTGTTAAAATGTCTATATTTATTACCATCATTAACATAATTATATATGTACAGAACACAAATAGGACAACATTTAATATTTATTAGACAAAATAGTTAAATTTAAATTGTATATTGCTCATTTAAATATAGGCCAAGATGGCACTCAACCTGACACAAATATAAATTAACGAGTAGATAGGTATTAAAAAATACTAATAACGTTGATCACATTTTACAATTAGTATAATGAGTGGGGTTCTTCTTCGAACTTCGAACCCATAATAATTTGACAGTAAGTCGGCCGCCTTAGTTAATTATTACGCTATCACCGGTTCTAAAAATAATGTCTATACATTACAACAAGTTTTTATTAGAATCTACATGTTTTATTCATTTATTAGCATTCAGAGACTAGTACCTATATCTGTTTCATATAATAATCGACTTCTAAACGATAAACCCCACAGAATATAAAATAAAGAAGTTTTCGTAAACTTTCGCTAAACGAAAAGCTTCAAAAGAAAACAAGCCTAAAAACTCCCTTCCAATCGTGATGCAAATAAAATTGAACGTGTCAGCATTGTGGCGACAACGATAGCTTCAGCACTTCAGGGCACTTGATTTTATATTCCGTGATAAACCCCACGTGAGAATTAATACGGCATCAAACAACGGACATCACAAGTTCCAACAACTTACCCGGAGAGCAATGGTGTTAACGGCGCTAAAGGGGTCTCGCTTGATAAAGACTGCGCCCTTGATAATGCTGCTCCCGGAGACAGTGTGGATGGTGTACTCGGAGTGGAACGACCGCTGCCACCCCCTCCGCCTGCCTCACCACCACCTGAGAATAGAATGGAGACTTAAAATCGCTGCTCACTTATCAACTCGACACTCGAAAAGTAGGTACCGCTTTTGTTGTTTTGTTCGGTGGGTGGCCGTGACCCAAGCGATGAGCGATGACCCCCGTGGTCAAGAAAAGAACGCTACGGACAGTGCGTGGTCAAACCAATTATATTCGCCTCTCGCAGTCCACTGCTGGCGAAAGGTCTCTCCTAATGTTGGGACGCTTTGGCCTACTGTTTCCACATTGGTACAGAGATTTTTTTCGAGTTTTAAGTCTCTCGCAGTGATATCGTCTGTTTATTTTTCCGTCGCCTCTTTCTCCATCACTACACGGATAATAAAGGGCGTGGTCAATTGCTTTTGGATATGTAATAATAAATAAATAATAAATAAATAAATATTGTAGGACATTCTACACAACGCTATCTAGACCCAAAGTAAGCATAGCTTAACTAGCTTGTGTTATGGGTTCTAGAATGCTGATAAACATACTTAGATACATTTTTTTTTGTAAATACATACATATTATACATAGAAACACCCAGACCAATGCAAATATTCATATTCATGCACACAAATATTTGCACTGAGCGGGGATCGAATCCGCGCCTCCTGCGTAGCGGCCGCGTTCACTACCGCTACGCCACAGAGTGTATAATGAGTGTATAATGGATACATAATGTAGGAAGGATAACTGATATCCTAGACATGTAAGCCTAAAATTGATAAGCGTTGGCCACCTGTCCTGCAACGATTTACATTTTTTATATGTTACTGACCTATAACTCTTTCCCCTAGTCTTCTACATGCCTAAAAAATCTACTTCTTGAGAAACTGGTATAACGACAGGCTTTCAGAGTAGTAGAGTTTCTGTTATAGCTTCGAAGATGTCTCTATAAGTAATGTAATTTGCAGATAATAATAAAGCAACCGTATCGTATTCTATAACAAAGATCAAATTTTTTTAAGGAAGTAACATTCCAAATAAATAAAATTAATTTATTTATGACATGTATCTATCAAAATATAAAAGGAAAAAGATGTTATCTCTTTATCTATTCACGAAGATATAAGTTTTATACTTATTTTTAAAACAAAAAATGCGAATTCGTGCTACGTTTTTTAGAAAGCAGAATATTATACTGTCCTCCATTCGGCGACTTTATACTATTTATAGGTTACTTATGTAGAATGTATAAAATTTACACGCGACGAAAATAGACTAAAATTTTTATATGGCGCAACACTCAACTCAAGACATTCAACTTTAGAAAGACCAATAGATGACAGTATATTTATATATTTAACAAATATAAACAATGCGAGCTTTGTATGCCTAAATTAAAAAACAACTGAGTGAAATACAATACGGATCTAATTCTCTAGTCACACTTTTCATTTAATAATGCACCCATAAAAATACACTGAAATAATAAGGCAGCTTTAAAGGCTGAAGCTGTCAATCTAGCTGGCAATAAAATCTGTTTTATACGGAATGAAGGGGCTCAAATGTAGACCGTTCTTACTTCCGGACGGACGTAAAAAAAGAATTATAAGCGTGTTGTCCATATTTTATGGCCGGCAGTCATTTGTGAATGACAAGAGACATTATAAACGCTCGACGCTGTGAATGGTCTACTAACAGTGCGGCCGAGTGGGTCCTCAATGAATGAAGTTGAAAAAAAGGACTAACAATTTCACGTTTTGTTTGTTCAGGACAAAACGTGTTGTGACAGTTTGAATTGACCATTGTGGTCAATTTGTGGTTTCATCGTTAAAATAGATAGTACAAAAAGATATGTTTGTGTTGAATTTCAGTGTTTTCATTCAAAGGCCAATAATTTTATTGTTGTATATCAACGACTTGTTTTATAAAGTTTCACACTACTGTTCGCGTATCAACTATTAATGTAGGGTAAGTCTATAGTCCACTGCGATGGTTTAGACTAGGCTTCACCAAAGGGACGGCAGGGCACTTTAGAGAAAACACTCAGGTGCTCTATACTCTGAAAACCTGGATAATCTGAATATGAAGTATCATACATAACATAACACACGATACTTTATCTACATTCTTTACATAATACCATTCCTATATCAATATTCTAGTTATATATTGGTACTTACCATCATTAGACCATCTTTTGTCGACGCCATCGGTACTGTACCCACTGTCAACGACATGTCTTGGTTTATGCCTAAGACAGTCTATTGTAGCGTTACCCGAAGTGATTATTTGATGCGTCGCTGTCTGGTTGGGTGTGTTGTTGATAAAAGAACTGTGTTTAGCCGACCGTCGAGTTTCATCTGTTCGTCTGTGTGGTAATGTGTCTTTGTTCGCCATGTTTTCCAAATATTTGAATATGTGCACGCGCCCGCGCATGCATATCTGGAAAGAAGATTAATTTGTCAGTACATATTTTTCTTCACTAATTCGTAATTAAATGGAGTTTGGTAAGTGTTGTTATTTAGCTCTTGGGTTAATAAATTTAAAATGAAACCTGTGCTTCAGCTCCTTTAATGTGCTTTTGAATTTACTGTTCTGTTCATTCAAATAATTATGGGGAGAATTCTAGCCAAACATTAAGAATGAACATATTTATCCAAAGTATTGATTCCGTAACAGCACCCAAGATATCGGTCGGTGTATATGTACCTACTTATATTGTACAGAAACCACTGCATTGAAATACCTATGTAGAAATATTTTGTCTCATAACAATGACGGAAGCGTAAGGCGATTGCCTCTCTCTCTCTCTTATTTCTGAGCCGAAAGCAAAAACTCGTAGTCTAATAAGAATTTTATATTCAATCATAAAACCAAATTGCATTATGTTACATGCATCCAGGAATGTATTCCACAAGGTAAATAACAAGGAAAACCTTCGGATTCTTGTGATGTTTACCGTATAGGTAACAATGCCGTTTCCTCAACATTGTTAGTAAGTAGAATACAGAACACTGCGTTCAAAGGGAAAATGGATGGGAAACTTTTGCTTCACCCTGGTGAAATGGGAATAGTCATGGCCTATTTACTTGCTATGTGTCGTAAAGAAATAGTAAGCGACGCGTAAATTAATTTTCTGTCCCAATAATCTGGCTTAATTCGTTCTTTCTTCCATAACGCCTTGCTTGCTTTCTCTGCATTGTAAAATAATTAAATAGTTATACGCTCCAATACCTCCAGAATTTTGCTTGAATAAAAGCTTTTAAAAGAGATTACTTCTATGATGAGAAATCGAACTATAGTTTACGTATATTATGGTTTCGTACGTGTCATTATTCGTCCAATAACCCGGTCGCTAAACAACTTGTTTTCTTGCTACTAGCCATTGGCGCCTAAATGCCATGTAATGGACGCAGAGGGGTGGAAAATGTAGATATAATACGACCTAAATAAAACCGACCGTATCTCTACAGGGTTGTTTTTACAACACACGTAATAATAATGTCATAATAAAATATGTGATTACCCTGTGGACTATAGTTATGGATTACTGTAATATTTTTTTCTAAGAATTAGTCACTTTAGAATAATATTGTCCTTCCTATGTCGTAATTTTTGTTACATATACATACCTAGCGAATTATCCTTAATGGACGTGGATCAATGATATGCTTAGATCTTGATCTTGATCTTTATCACAACGAGAAATGAACAAGTTTTGCGTTTATCGAGATAGACTTTATCAGACCTCATAATAATTTTAAAGAATGTGTAGTTCACTCAATCAGACATGTTTCTGTAATATGTCGACTGTAAATACCAGTGAGGTCAATTTGACTTCACGTTTTCCAACTTAGAGACACGTAATTATAACGAGTCATATAAACTTTGAAGATTTCAGAGTGTAGTCACTCAGGTTAAATGGTAAGAGCATTTTGGGCTGTTTCACTATACACGTTAAAATGTTGGATAGACAGATCTGCAGTATAACTTACTGTAGAACTGTAACATGGAATTGACAACTGTTCATTGTCACAATCGCCAGAGAATTATAGATGGACTATGGAGCAAAATCCAGATACTTCAGTATAACACAGGTTAAAACTTTTCTGAAGAAAAAAAAAAGACGTGTGGCACTCGGGGACTGCCGCGGTAAAGCTATTGCATAGCATTTTTTATGAACTTATGCAATTAAAATCCAAACTAATATTATAAATGCGAAAGTAACTCTGTCTGTCTGTCTGTCTGTCTTTCTGTGTCTGTCTGTCTGTCTGTCTTTGCTTCACGCCTAAACTACTGAACCGATTTGTGTGAAATTTGGTACAGACATAGTTTGGAACTTGAGAAAGGACATAGGATAGTTTTTATTACAAAAAATAAAATAAAAAATAAAATTTATTCCGGACACACAGCGCCATCTATTGGTCAAGAGTCGGCATCAATTCAGTACTGAAAATTCATCGGGAAAAGGCTATGTTTGGTCGCGATAACAGACATCCACGCGGGCGGAGCCGCGGGCAAAAGCTAGTAAATAATAATTTGAATTTGAATTTGAATTTCGGATTTCGGACTTCGGACTTCGAGTCCGAAGTCCGAGTCTGAATTTGAATTTGAATTTGAAAACTAACAACTTATGTAATTATAATTACTTACGTTAAGCGAAGCTACTTCGGAGCAGCTCGGCTCTGTTCGTGCGAGCTCGGAGGTGTTACCATTTTTCGTTACGGAATTTCTGGATTCGGTCTCCACGCTCAAGGCCCGCGATAAAAGCTATGCAACAGCTTAATAAATCAATACTTACTGTAGTAGGTGGGGAGACCAGAGGATTATTGTCCAGATTGAGAGTAACTAAAGTATTCATGTTGCGTAATTCTAGTGGAAGAGACGATATGCAGTTGCAGCTTACGTCCAGGTGCTCCAACCGAAGGTATGTGATTTCTGAAATTTGAAGACTCTGTTAGATACCTACATGAAAACTGTCGATGCTTTGTGGGTAATGGCTTATGATTTTCGCATTGGAACTGTAGCATAAGAGCGATGCTGATAGTCTCTCAGGTTTCCTGAGACTCGGAGTTGTTTTTACTGAGAATTTCCTAACAACTGTTTTGCCCAACTCGGAAATTGAACGCAATATCCTCACAGCAGCCGTACTAACCAATGTTGTTACACTATGGCAAAAAATACAATACTATGAAAAATCATTTTTAAATTCACATAACGTTGGGTTAAATATCTATTCTATAAATGTATGCTACCGATCATAATATACTTAACAAGCTCCAAGAATAAACGAAACGAAGTGATCTGAACCGAGGAAGGTGAAGAAATTCCAAGTGCCGATTGACGGATCTGCCGTAAGGGATATATTTATGGCGTTTTTAGAGGTGCGGGAGTGGGGACGAGCATTCACAGCCCATTAAACGCATCTAACTAATTATACTACTGGAACACGACAGGGTGATGTATTTTTAGTCAACACTTTACAGCAATTTAATTAACTAATACATTTAATATCCATTGACGGGTAAAAGCTGCGGAACCGATCGAGAGAAATACAGATCCCTTTCCCGCTACCTATAGGATCTTTTTTCCAGCTGCCAATAGGATCCAAATTCCGGAATAAAAAGACTATGGAGACTGGGACATGGACATGGGCATGGGCCTATAATAAAAATTCTATCTCCATTGCCCAATTTCATTCATATTAGTTCTGTAATTGTGTATCAAACATCCATCCATCCATTCAAACTTTCGCCTTTATAATAGTAAACATAAAATCATAATAAGTTATGGTACCGATAATACAATATTTTGATAATATCTTGTCCATATTTCAATTCCAATGATACTTAACTAATGAAACGTTTTCCCTAAAATAACTGTTCAGAGGCGAGAGATCAAAGCGATTTCCTCGAGTTAAACTGCAAACAAATTGAACTTCCCTACTCAGTGCGAACCATTTCAGAAGGCGGAATAAATAAACATTCACGTTATATCCTAACTAGACACGCTTGGAATCAAACGCTGGTCGTTGATGCAGATTTAGATAGTTAACGTTGATATCAAAACGGGGTTTTCTGATTCATAACCTCCGTGGTCAAGATTACCCACGACGAGTTTAGAATTTTCGTAAGTATTTGGATATTTGTGGAAGATTTTACGTTTTATTATAATGACACCGGTGTAGAAGACTTGACTATCCTATCACGCCAGGAAGTACCTGCAAGGCACTAATCAATAATTTTCTTTCTCCTTTCCTATTAGCGTTGTTCTTAAAGCTTTCACCTTGGAGCCTTGGGTCCACTTACTTCTCCTCCTTTTGGTTTGGATCATGCTTTTATGCAAGAGATTGCGTCTGACCTGCCAGCCCGAGAGGAAAACCTGCACCAGAGCCTCCTCAATCGAGTAGGTGAGATTGGCTTGGGCCACCGAGATCGTGTTAGGACCCCAAAAACCACCCCGATCATCACCAGAAATATCTTATCATATAATCGGATGGCTAATCCACTGACGTGAAATTTTCCAACACAATTTAGCATTATGTATTGAGAACATTAATAATAACCCAGGTAGTAGAAAACAAAAGAAGCGAAGTATACCTGAATACATATCTGCATCGAGCGATAGATTGACAGACACGCAAAACTGGGTTCGAGGAATGAGGACAACCCTATTAGGTACAGCAAAAGGTTAATAGCTCCCCAAAGGCATCCCCTTCTTATGAATTCCTTTCTAGGTCGTACACGTAAAGTATAATGTATTAACTTACGTAATGGAAGAAGTCCCAGTTGATTATTGCTGAGGTCGAGCGCTCTAAGACCAGCGCAATCCCCTAACGTCATTGGCACTTGTGTGAGCCTATTGTTAGAGGCGTCCAGCTCCGCCAATGACGACATCTTGTTTATCTCCTTTGGTAACGTCGTGAGCATATTGTCTGGAACTAAGAGCACCTGTAGTGGCATTTGGCATACTTCCCGCGGCAATTCCGTTAGTTGATTTGAACTGTGGACAAATAAAAATTTGGTTATAGAAGGAAAACATTATGACAATTTTCTAAAATATGTATGAATAGATTTTTTTTTTTTTTTCAGATAGCAGGCATATTGTCCAGAAATATAGTTTCTATCTTTCTGCACAATATGCCTCGTGGTGCGACGAGATTGAGATTCTTGGTCCGAACCGAGCACTTTGCCTCAAAGTATCACTTGCAATTTGCAACCCTAAATCTGGAAGAGATGCCCTCACTTCACGTATTATGTGAGGCAGAAAGCATAGTTGGTGAAATGTGGGTGTTGATACCCCTCTGTCTTATCTATGAAAGGATTTTTGCTCATTTATTAGGCGTTAAAAAAAAACGTTATTCCTGCCCAAGTCCAAAATTTAACTGATATATTTTATGATCAATATGATCATATTCTAAACCTAAACAAACTATGTTATTTGATAAACAGACACAATATTTGCCTCTAAGATTTCAAAGTGCAACATAATTTATATCTACATAAGAGTCAATGAACGTGAATATAAACAAATGCACCGTACGATACGATACATCAGTAGAAGTTTATTTTTAACGAAGAAACCTACTTTACATGGGATTGCGTTTAATTAGATCGCTCCGAACATAAATCGGTCGTCGCTTAACCTAATAGTTTCGGAGCTCGTGTCAAGATAACTAGTAAACATTGCTGTAAAGCTCTTGTAAGCTTGCTTATGAAAGTAAAAATCTTAGCATATAAAAGTTTAATGCGTTACGTGTGGTAGCTTGTATAGATAATTTTATAATTTTACAGATTAGATAAGTTGTTGTAGACATTGTAATACATGACCACACACGGTGGTAGATTACATGACAAATATATGCTACCTTTGTCTGTCTTATGATGTGTTTAGACTTTGACACAGATGTAATTACCTACCTTCTTACTGCATAACGTGAAATAACGCAAAAATTGGGTTTATACAATATTTTTTATTGGTTTGCGATGGTATATTTCTTTTTAGGTTCACTTTATTGTTAAGTGAAACATAACATAAATCATTTAACACACATCTTTTTGATGTATTATATTATTATTATATGTTCAATTTATTATTATTGGTGCCAAGGTCATATCAAATAAGTAGCATGCATCTCTACAACAAAGATTTTAAATTTTCATATTCAGTCGTATTTAGAACCTTAGAAAATAAATTCCAGAGTGTATCAAAGTACAGAGATATTTAACTAGGCAATTTCTAAACAAGGCTCTCTCTTCTTAAACGAAGGTATTTAAGACTGCCTTAGAATAGGTAGTCATTTTCCCCGTCTAGACACCTAAGGACGTTGCCTCGGAACAGGATTCAATTCTGCAAGACTGGGAATCAATAAATAGATGAGGAGGTCGACGTTCTATGGAATGAGAAAAGAACCAGCTACGTTGACTACCGCGGATTATTTCGCAGTAAAAAACGGCCTATATACAGTAGTTACGATAATTGTATCGGATGACGTCAACAAACCAATAAAAATAAAATAGCGACCACTGAGCTACATGATCGAAGAGTATTAAAGTTGATAAAGAATATTGTTGGAGGAATACAATAAATATGAGCAATATAAACTTAAATGTTTTAGAAATAAGTGCATCACTGGATTCTTTATCGTTGCGCAAAGTTTTTGGATATTTATATTTAAAAAGTTTAGTAGCAAGTCATGCACGATATGTCGATATACAGTAAAACGTTTCTTTTGGTATCTAATACATGATACGAAAAATAGCTATATTTTTCGTCCCACGTAATGGGATGGGATGGACCTATTATCGTCAACCGACCCATTTTTCATGGGCTGTATGGTTACTGTCGGGTGGAGAACAGCACTATCCTATAATTGAGTTGCAAGACTCCCATGGGAAGAAATGAGGTGTCCCTGGTATCCGCCAAAATCAAGTAGCGAGGCTTTAATCAGTCACGCTGTAATACATACTGTAGTACGAATTTATTTGGGATTTCTCCACAGATATCCGTGGGCCTCTCGTATATTCCTTAAGTACATGAGGGTACCGACTGCAGATGACACTAAAGTTGTAAGTTTAATGATTAGCAAAGTGAAATATATTTTATTATTTGAAAGCTAATTTCAAATAGCTGAGCACCTATCCGAGTAGGTTCTCTAATACGTTATGATTGGAATTATAAACGTTGTTTGCAGAATGCGGTGCTAAATTGGACTGAAGCCACAGGATCAGACGAGACAAATTGTTTGTACTTAACTAAGATCACGTTTCTAGAAAATGGCAACCACAAAACCAATATCAGACGGATGTTTTCGAATTAACTTCTTGCACTGGAGATATTCTATCTATTTACACTACTTTGTCATCAATAGAGAAAATGGTACAAACTCGTAGGTAGGTATTATTGATGGTAAACGAAAGTATTTTCTGGTAAACCGAAATATAATCACATGTAAAATGGTTACATTAAAGAAGTAGAATAGGTAAGTAATATTGAAAAAAAAAAAAAAAAAAATGTGAACGAAGGTCTACTATACAGTTTTGTCACTTGGACAAAATTATAGGGTTTCAACTTCAGTGAACAAGCATTGGTATTGCATATGGATTTTTAATGGTGAAATGACACCAATATGACATGGCCCCTTAAACCAAGGAAGTACCCATCACAGCTGGCATACTGCACTACGTGCGGTTTGTAGGCATAAACTTTATGTAAACTTCAACCATATACTAATAATAATAATAATAAATATTGTAAACAAAATCGAATTTCAATTGCCATTACTTCGATCTTCGCCACTTCGTCAGTATACTGGCTCTAAGGCTTCTTTGTGTCTTATTTTTACTAAGTGAAAAAAACGAGTCCCCCATCGTCAACAAACTAAGGAACTGATAGCAACTTCAACTTATAAAACGTTATCTACCTCTGACAAACATCCTGTTCCTCTTTGTACCGCCAGGTTTGCAAAACAGTGCTACATTTCTCAATATCGCTCAACATGATACAACCGTTATCGGATCACCGTAAATGGCTATGTGACAGAAACAAGAATACGAAGACTGTCATCCGATGGCACTGTAAACAAGTACATAGACTACGTACTCAATGAATACATATCTGTATAGTGAGTAACCTAAAAGGTACAACTATCCACATAATATATTCAGTTTTGCTACGCTCAGGCTGATTTTTAATTTGGGATCCATAGTTTGGGAGAGGTACCAGATAAAGATGACAAAAAGTCACCTAATTCCGGAATTTCCGGATACCTACCTTTTAACTGTTACTGTGGCGTCACTTTTATTTGAATCTGAACCATGACAAGGGTGATATTCTGTACTTTTAATAGCTTCACCAGTAAAAAAACTGTGGTAAACAAGTTGTGATCTTGTAACTTACAAGCAATACAAGACGAACAAACTTATAATGACTGAATTACAGCCCTATTAGTAATTAAATAAGCTCTTTCCGATTCCCAACTAAGAGTTAGCATTTATTCGTGACCTCACATTTACCATAACTTTACTCATGATCAAAACTTGATGTGCGGTTATTATTACGTTTAGGCAAAAAGAATGCGTAGTCGGTTACCGTAACGTTATGAAATAGCGTAACTTATTCATGAAGTAAAAATAAATTGCTTAATTAAATTTATCGCTAAGATAAGAGGATTATAAAGACATTTAACTGTGTGAAAGCTAAATTGTTGCGAAGATTACTCTTTTATAAGTCAGAAATTGTAGGTTTGCAACTATATTTATGTACTCAGTACTTCTGTCCAGGAGCATCTGGAATATAATTGAGATATAGTTCAAAGCGCATGATTCTAACGAACTCAACCTAAAACTAGGGACACACCCGTCGTTTTGTCTTGACCAACTAAGTCCTCCAGTATTATTTAATAACCCAAGGTCAATTGGAGATCGTAAGTCGTAACCTCCAATGATACACTGTAGATGCGTCCTGTCTTAGCGCAGGTAGACACACCCCCACGCAGTTTACGCGAGAGAAGCTCTACCTACGTGACTTACGCCTGATGCTCTTAACACCCTGGACAAAATGCAGAATTATCGACCTTAGGTTGGTAATGGCGTATAAATATACAGAGCACGTTTTTATTCACGATATTGTTTACTGCTGCAGTGCGGTTTTCTATGCAGTAGAAGACAAGGGCCTTCCCCACCTCATCCTAAGGATGATCAAGACGACTAAGGGAACAGTATAATTTATAAAAACTGAAATTTGGTCGCACAAGCTTCTCTAATATTGTATTTTCTAAGATTAAAGGATTTCCAATTCTCAATCTTGAATTGGAAATGCCGGATTTAGCTCTCAAATAAAGTACTTATACCTTTTTGAGTTCATCTGGTCAAACATTTCTCCGTCAAATTAGTAGACACAGTGATAATATTTACTCAGGACGTTATTGGAAGGGTCGGTCCCCACGTATATAGATGGCTAGAGATAGGCACACCACTTCACGTAAAGTAAAATACGAACGAACTTGTAGGTCGGGAATAGTTTATAGAAATGGTTACCACATCTAATAACATTTAAAGGTATTGAATCAGAATGTAGTAAGTAATGTAAAGCCACAAGTCTTCGAAATTAAATGAATGAAGATTGAATTTCCAGCGATAGTGAAAACAGAATGTTTATGGGAAATGCTTGCACGCAACAAACACAGTCGGACAGTTTACGTGATGTAGAAGTTGTACATTTTCAATTTAATTAAATGTCTATTTAGCGAGATTTCTAATTCTGCTAACTTTATATTAAGAGTTAACAGAAAATTACCGGTAAATTATTTTCTCCAAAGGCCGTTACTAATAACTCACCTGCAGGTAAAGGATCTCTATCTGGCTCATTTTAAGACATGGGCATTGACATTTTGGGATATGGATATTTTGTGATATGGACATTCTGGGATATGGACGTTTTGCAACCTCTGGACATTTTGGGATTTGGACATTATGAACCTAAACGAGATTGATGACGTTTTTGTTCATTAGAATGTCAAAACTGGCAGTAGATACGTTAAAGGGAACGGCCGTATGTATAGGTACAGATGTACAGACAAACACTAACTTTACAATGAACACAGCTGATTTAAAAAGTATCCCAAATATGTAAAAGTCTTAAAACGAAATTATTATCTGAAGGCTAGGATAATTACGTGTTGGTTGATTCCAAACCTAGCTCAAACTCTCGGATATACACTGTATGAAAAGCAACATTACAGTACCCCAGGCTTCCCCTAATAATTTAGTGCGAATAATTTGCACGTTCCGCACTGGTGATTCAAGGTCGATAGTGTATCGATTGGCCGACAGTGGGGTTGCGAAAAAGGGAACATGTGTCTAATCAAATAGGGGAATCGTAACACTATCAGCGCAAAGTTGGAAAGAAACATTTTGAATGAATGAATATACCTTTCATTGGTAAAGCAAAAGCACGAAAGTGATAAACTTCAGACAGTTGAAGTATAATTTATTGAATGTAAAAAGGCAATAGTTAAGACTTCCAAGCGTTGGCAATGACAGTCCGGGTAATTACGCTTTATTAGGCTTTCGGTATTCTAAGCCTATACGTGATATTCATTATGCAGTAAGTACCAGTAAAAACAAATGATCGTGCATTGTGATAGCACGACAGCGACGCCCAACAACAGGTTCAATCGTAACTAACCATCTAATAAGGTTACACAATAAGAGCTTATTCACCTCTTTCACTATTGTACTACACATTTGGCGAGTACGTTCCATTTTCGAAAGCCCGTATGTTTGTCATGCGCATGCGCGAGTTGATCGGACGTCATGGTGCGTGCGCGTGCGCCGAACCGCGATCACAATGCGTGAGTTACGCTTTGCTGCTGGTTTTATGATAGTGTTTGACCAATTTCGTAACTGGAAATGTTTTGACAGAAAGTTAAATAGACACAATGCATTTAATGACAATGCAAACAGCTGATGTAAGTATGATTACTTTACCAAGGTAAATGATTATACTGCTGATCGTATCTGGGCGGTTTAGAATAATAATACACAGTATTAGGTGTTGTATATTGTTAAGTGAAACCGTCTGATTTATTCGTAAATATTAAAACATTTAAGCCTAAATAAATAGTGGACAGCCCGTATATGTAACAATGGACTGGACACTGTTTATTTAGCTTCAGTTTTGTATAAATTTCAGAGAAGAGGTACAACAGCTTTTGTTAGGGTAGGACTGAGTATATTCAGAGTTGAGACTGTTTGTAAACTACTGATTTCAAACGTTTTCATCTTTGTGTTGGTGTGTCCACCTCAGTAGCAAAACATGGTAATGTAATAATAGCATAGCATCAGATACATAAGGACATTGTTGTATCTATCAATACATTGAAATATAGAAAATTTATTCCGATATTATCAAGCTGTCTTTGTGGTGCAGTGATGGCAGTACGATCAGTACAATTGTCGGGTTTGTGTAGTGTTATTAAGTTGATAATTTCTGTTTATCAGCGCGGAATCTGGAAAGTGCCCAGTTTCTGGCAATAGGTACTCCTGCCCCATAATTATAACTTAGAACTAAATATTAATATCGGTGTTAATATGAGGTGCATTCTATAAAATTGTCGTGATGACATTTAACCGAGTTGAAAGCAATACAGTGCTTAGTTACGGTGGGTTCCTATAGATTCCCAAGAGTCCAACTTTTATGGTGAACAAACAAGCACTTAGACTAGACGATCTAAACTTGTTCCTAATATTAGTAAAGAAAACATGACCATTTAAGTTAGAGATGCAACGGAGATTATTCTACTAATAACAATTTCACTTTTCTGTGAACACGAATAGCACGTTACTACGAATGTATTAGTCAAAGGCGATAAAACACGATAAGATAAGATAAGATAAGATAAGATAATTTATTTGACAAAACATGTGTAGGTACAATAATACAGAGTTACTGCAGATGACAAATTATATCATTTTTGATACAACATGTTTGACCGTTTCCGGTGTACAAATATATTTTAATGTATTTTTGTTAGTTATATTTAAGTAGGTACAGTAATTAATTAATCTATGATCATAAAATATTATTGCATGCAACATAAAATTATTCAATAAGCCAATTCATAAACTGTAAAATTTATAAGAATTTGATGTTGAATTTAACGGCTTGAATATTACAACGATGATCATATTGATTATTTGATTATTTGTTTATTTTTACGTTAATTAATATACTTCTTAAAGTGTTTAATAATCTAAATTAACTTTTTTATAACATTTAAAAAAATAGCATTTATTTTTTTATGATAGACGATTTGTTTTCTTTATTGTATTGCAGAATTTCCATTACTGGAAGGATTTATTGAAAAATATTAATATTGGCCTGATAATTTTACTCTGCGCATCAAACATGTCGTAGATATACTTACGGATGGGTATTGTTTACACTAGTTTACAGGTTAAGTTTAACCATGTTATATTTTTCGTTTTATCGAATATGTTTCGTCCGAATATGTTATGTATTCGAATACATATATTGTGAACACTCACACAATTATTCAATGTTTCAAAGTGGTCGCTTGTATCGACTCTGCGTAGCATGTTATACATGATACAATAAGGTACATGAGAAGCTTCATCATTCTAAAAAAGGAATTCTCAGAAGTTACAATTACGCTCGACATCGTTTTTCAACTCGTGTCAGACTTGAACATTGGTTATAATTAGCCGCCAATTGCTCTCTAAGGGAGGCATAATTAAATTATCAGAGAATTTGCTTTGATTTGGAACTGAGACTAATTACAGCCATTACAGGTAATTATAAAAAGTAACCTGCAGAGCTATTACTTATTATGAAAGAACTTGGTGTTTTCTATACGCCTTGTGAATTAATACTTTACTACCTTAGAAAGGGCAGACCTCAAATTGCTGGCCTAACCACCTGGTTCATTTTAAATATTCAAAAGTTTAATCTGACTGAAATAAGCATAGCGAGTAAGGGCAAGTAAGCAGTTATTTCGTCTTATACCTAAGTCTAATCTAATAGGTATGTAGGTATTCTAGGGCATTAAATACAGCTAGACCTGAAGTATGCATAAACTAATTACTTCGTAATACGGGTTCTAGCACACGTATAAACATATTATCTAGATACATTTATCTGTTAAGTACATAACATACATTATACCAATAAAAACAGAAAAAACCTTTCAGATCTCCAAAACAGTATATCTTTCACTTTTATACAACATTCTTATAACACCGTCGTTATCACAGCTGATACGTTAACACGGTAACTGCCTGTCAGTTATCACCTTACCCACGTGTTTTATGTCTCCTACAGGCGGCCGTGACATCTCAGGTCATTAACCTCACACACACTAGCTATCTCTAACAGCATAAACATAGGTGAACCAATGAACCTTATCAAGTGGGACTAACGTGCATTGTGGCACGTGGTAAATGGTGATATTGATCTTGTTTCTTGAAATATGTTTTGATATTTTTTAATTTTTTTAGTTTTAATTCCTTTAAAATTATTAATCAAAACATAAATGGCAATTATTTCGTGTTGCAGAAGTCCTCGTCTGCGGTTGAGATTTTCAACTCGACTAATTCGGCAATTGCCTGCTTTTACGACCTCGACAATAATGTACCACTTTAGATTTTCATCATACAAGGTTACGTAGGTAACAGTGACGTGAACTATACTTTGTAGCGGTATTGTCAAGTGCATTTGATGTGAATGAGGTTCCGGTTTACTATAATTCTTCGTAGGTACCTTCGTACTAGATCTTGTCCCATCATTTCCCATGTCATAGGGACGTATAATGATTACATTAAGATTTTTCCTTTTTGTTTTGTTGTTTTGCCCTATGTAGGTATTTATTCTATATGTAGGTAGGAACTTCTTTCAATTTTATTGTTAAAATGCACTTGCATATTTACTTAAAAGTAATAAGATTGAAAGGGACAGCAACACATTGGCAAGTTAGTTATAAAATTAAAATCCGACTACTGCACTATACAAGAATTTATTTCTAACCCGCAGCCATTTGTTATTCCTCCCATGTTCCAAATAGTTAAGTTTGTTATTTTTGTACACAGGCGACGTGTTTTAAGTTCCTTACGTTTTTGAATCCCTGAATGATGGCTAATTTTGGAATAGTAAAGTAAGTACTAAAACTAAATTTATAACCGAGTTTAAGGTGTGGATGGCGAAATAGCCATTGAAAGATGAAAAATTGTTTTAGAGGGATTTGGGAGTACATACATATATGGTTCCCTACTAAAACCTATGAGACCCAACCAATCTCACTTGAATGCCGGCATACTTACTGATTGACAAATGAGGGTCTGGCGCAAGCTTTCCTCTCGGTCTTGGGTGGAAGGTCACCTAAATCAAGCTCCGAGATGAAAGCCTCGCCCATTCTCTCAAAGCAACTTCTCTGGTAAAACATTTTAAATATTTATTTTTGATTGCATTGATCAGTTATACTTAAGTGATAAGTAAGGCCACTTAGTTCTGCAGCTACGAGTACCAATCTCCTCAAAGGTACTCACAATACTCTTCACGACCTCGCTCTTCGTCAAACAATGTCCTTGATTTGTTTCTACAGTCAATTAAATTATAAGAAAACATTAAACAACTAATAGTAGGTACCTAGTATCTTAGTCGCATATTGTGAACTTCTTCAACAGTAAAAGATCGCATTCCTGTCATATAATAGGGAGGATTGTTTTTGTTATTCCATCTAGGACACCCACACTGCGTTATTAACTGAGACCATTTATTATCAAATAGGGACGTTTTACAGTTCTATTTTAGACCTACACGCGTCATGTCATATCCTTGACTGTGATTTAGCGTTGAGGTCCCTAGAGCTATTATGTTGTTAGTATACTGACACAGCTGTCATAGCATAGGGAGGTGTAATATTTGTGGCCGTTAGGCCATTTGCGATTATCCATGCCAGTACATAGTATCTAGGTTCTTCAGTTATACAGGATATTTATTTGCTTGAAAACGAGCTCTGGATTCATGATAAATATGTAGGTAGTAGCGTGGCCTGTAAAAATATAAACCGAGGGACTTTAATTTTATTATCTGCAACGGTCCTGTTCCTCTCTGGATGTCCCTATTCAATGACAAAGCGCTGCATATGCAAAAAGTTCTAAAAGAGCTTTATAACTGTCCACTAATGATATTTAGAATTTCTGCCAAGTAAAACAAAAAAAAAAATTAAAAACAAAATAGCCGGTCAGCTGTCAAACGTTCCAACGTAAAAGGAACAGTGTGTCGTGTAAATATCATTCACTGCTACGCCTACACGAAGAGAAATAAAGAGCATTTGTGTACGTGAACGTTGGCGTTTGGTGGCCGGTTCAGCCGTAACTACACGCCCGCGGGCCGCGCGTTTCCCCCTCACATAGCAACGGACGGGGGACCGCCCGCTCAGCCCGCACCGTTCGATACAAACGCAAGCCGAGCCACACGCGAGCGTTGTCGCATTGCCGCTAAGGCTAAGGTAACCAAGCTAGTATATTTTGATAGGAAAATGTATCGTCAAAATTATAGTAGGCGAGTAGGATCTGGTTGAAATTTAGTACAGGGAAGTAGAAATTAAACAGGCTTTTATCCCTGGAGGTGCCCATCGTTCGCGGGAACGGGATTAGAAATACACCCGTGCGGTGTCGCTTGGGTTCGTGGGTAAAAAATGCCTTGTTTCAAAAGATTTACGGATTGATATGACTTGGTAGTTACTTATGCCGACTGATTTATTAATGCAGAGTGCAGACAGAGCTCAAACTCTTGGGACTATAAACTTGAAATTCTGGCAGTTGAATGTTGATGCCTTTTTTTATGTTCTACTAAGGCAATTTTTATGCACTTTCTGCACATTCTTAAAGAAGTAAAATAAAGGAACGATTGTTTACATACATGGTCGTAAGTTCGTCATTTACAAAGTAAGATGATGGAAAGTTCTAATTTCTCATAGGTACGAGTTACCCACGACTGTTAAGATCTGGTTAACTGGACCGTGGTCTGACACAATTTTTAAGCCAAACACTCGACATTAGAATAAACTTTTAGGCAGGTATATACGTCGCAGTCAACTAGCTAATCAGCCGTTCAATTAATGGCCTGAACGATATTCAGCCGTAGCGTTTTTTTTATAAACTGGCTGGCTAACTCAAACGATTAATAAAATACTTTTGCGCCTAAAAACGTACTTAATGCAAATGTATTACTAGATATCTCTTAAATAAAAAAGCTCAAAATATTTTCAGGTAATGTAGTAGTTACGGTGACAATTTGTTTAAAAAGCGTGAAACATTATGCAGAAAATGCAAGTAATATCTAAGTAGGTACAGGTAATATCACAAACGAAGCAAAAACATTATTTATTATCATTTATGCCTAAAATAAAGTAAAAATTATCCTTCATTATCGCATTATAGCTTCACCCTAGCCCGTATCGGCCATTTTGGAACGAGAAACGCGGCGCGCGGCGTTCCCCCGCTGCGCGTCCGGCGTCAGTCGCTCGGCTAACGCCCGCCCGTATATACGGTCTGCCGGTTTCATTGGCTGTGTTCGATTCGATAGCACTGGTTCCATAACATCATGCAGTTTGAATACGACCCTGAAAGGCTTATCGAGGAGGTGAGGAAGCGCCCCGGTATATGGGACTATGAAGATGCAGACTACCGTGCGAAAACCATGAGATACAAGTTATGGACTGAAGTCGTCAATGAACTGATGCAGCCCGATATTAAAGTAACTAAGAGTGAAATGCGGGAACTTGGTGAGTATGATACTTTTTTCTAAAATGTAAACATGTTGGTTTGAGTTTTGTTTTAGTCAACAACAAATAATTTGAGTGAAGTTGTTTATGTCCTCCGATAGATGGCCCTACTAGTAGGTACGATAACGCAGAGTTTCATTGTTGGTCATTGTCGTCTCCCGGTACCTATGTAATTTCGTATTCATAGGCTAATAAATAACGTACCTATTTATAATGACGATACTGCGTAGACGAGCAATTTTATATTATTCAGTATCATAACAGGTAGTTTGCAAACAGGTGGTTATTACATTATAGCATTATACCAACCTATGTGTTTCAACTTGGAACTAATCTACTCATATATTTCATTCTTATAAGACTCACATAGGTACTTATAACACTCGTTTAAATGAGCGACATTATGTATGTACATGTACTTTATTATCAAACAAAACAAAAACAATTTCGCGCTTTCTTATTTCAGAAATTCAATTGCAAAAGAAATGGAAAAGCATTCGTGACTGCTTCCAAAAGTATATCACTAACCCAAACAGAACAAAAAAGCCTTATGTATACTGCAAACAACTACAGTTTCTTTTAAAAGACCAGGAGATGCCTCGTAAGGACGGAAACGATCTCTCAAGTGACTCGGATGAACTCACAAAGCAGAATAAAAGAAATAAGAGAGGATGGCGAAAGAAGCAGAGGTTAACATTAGTGAAGGATGAAGATGTATCCTCGGCAGATGATGACAACAGCCAATCCTTCGATACACAAGAGGATTCGAGAGATTACTCGAACGATGGAATCGATATTCGACCGTCTAAAGTTGCGAAAGTAAATAAACCCCAAAAACAATTCGACGAGTTTGCGTTTGCCAATGTTGCCAATGTCGACACACAGCAGCCGAAATTAGAGACCGAGGATCCGGATAAAATGTTCTTGCTGTCCCTGTTGCCGCATTTTAAAACTATACCGGAAGAGTACCGTTTGAACGTGAAAATGGAACTGATGCAAGTGTTACGAAATGCGAACTACAGTACGGCTCAACATAAGCTTATTTAATTAGTGATACACACATTGCAGTATGGGATGTAATGTATATTATATTCCGAGTAACATAGAATAGTAATAGTTTGAGATGTAAGTTCAATTATATCTATCTAAAGGAAGCTTTAGATTGCTAAAGCTTCCTTTTTACCAATTATGTAATATAATATTACATTATATTCCACAGTGAAAAGTCAGCTTTAGATATAAATAGAGTAAAGACTATACAAGTAATGTAACGTTCCAAATTATAAATTTAAATCTTGTTATTAATCTCTAGCCAGAGTATTCATTATTGTATCACTAATGGATTACATAATTAATTTAATTTGAAATATTTAATAACTGTCATTGAAATAACCATCAATACGTGACGTAATGATCTCGTTTATTTTATAAGATTAGTTTTATGTTATGTTATTAGCTACCTATGGGTTATTGATAATTGCAATATAATAGTGTAGAGTTAAAATCCACTTCATTGATATATTAGAAAGTACAGCGGCCTTACCATCAACTCTTAAAACAGGCCAATATTGAACTGCTGTCATTCCACCAACTGCAAATGTCACTTTGTAATGTCATATGAATATATAGGATTACAAAATGACATTTGCAGTTGGTAGAATGACAGCAGTTCAATATTGACCTGTTTTAAGAGTTCATGGTATGGGCCCTGAAATTTTCCACAGCGGCCGTAATAAAACGTGCAGGGTACGTTTATACATTTTGTCAAACTTGTCATACACCATAATAATAAAAATGAATGTTTCTTAATTGTTTTTTTTTTTTCTTTTCTTTTTATCCTATTGCATTGCAACGAAACTTTAATGAGCTGTGTAGTCATACGCATACCCACCTAATTTTAATATAATACTTACCAGCTAAAATTATAGATCCTGAAACTGGAGCTTCTACATGAGCTTCACCATAAATGAACAAAATACATAGGTGTTATCGTGTTAATATTATATCAATGTATATAGGTATTCTAGGAGGCATCACCGCACGTGCACGAGCTGAGTTAATTAGCACAGAATACTTACGTGTTCTGTGATATTACTTGTAGCCTTTATCCATCTAGCTTGTAGCTAATGATGAATAAAGTATGTCCTACCTACCACCACATTCAATCAAGTTACTGTACTGTACTCAGTTTGGTTAGTTACATAACTGAAGTTAAACAATTTTGATAGGACTTTTTACACACACATATCAAACAAATAAATTACTGTTTAAACTACATAGTACACAGGTTTTCGTCGCGTTTTATTTTTAAACTAAGTTTTTAAACGAATAAATAAAAAAAAACTGTGTTTTGAAATAAACAATATTAAAAGATACCTACATGATGTATCAAGATTGTTTACCTTTAGTTATGTACCTAATCAAATGAAGTACTTATAGATGCTGTTAACCTTGTTATGTTCAGAGACTGTTGACTTACCTTAAATCTAAATATGTGAGAGACGTCAGACCACCAACTGCATTGGGTACTGCCCTGATAATGTTTTGCGATAACAGTAACTTTTCTAAATAAACGTACGACGTCAGTTCGTCGGGCAGTTCAACGAACCGATTTTTTGATAAATCTGCAACAAAGAAATTAATTATGAATGTCAGCGAAGATTGATGGTAACTAAATAACTATGCTAGTTGAGTAAATACGATATCGACACCTCTGGGTTCAATTGGCGTATAAACCATTTTGGCCAAAATGAGTTATATACACCGTTAAATTCAGAATTTTTTTCTCTATCGATCTGTATATTTAAAATGTTCAAATTCGCAAAAAAAATGCTTTTACGACCCGAAAAATTTAGATCATCCTACCACGAAAAAGATAAAATGTTAATGTAACAGCCAAATTTTTCTTTTTTAAATTTTTAGTAAGACGTTATGACCAAGAATTCTACCAACCCGGGGCGTAAGATCTGCCTTAATTGAAAATGGATTTTACGCCATGACGAGTAAATATATTTCTTAAACGTAATTTAAAATTGAGGTCGTAAATCCAAACATTAAATAACGTATGGACGTATAAACCATATCCATTGCAAAAAATGATATTCAATTTTAGACTTTATTTCTATAGAATTAAAGTTCAAAATTAAATGACAATATTTTTACTACACGCTTTCGTTCACTCTACAATAGGCCATTTAATTTTACATTTTACAGCCATTGCTTTAAAGTCTAAAATTAAATGGTAAAAATTAAAAAAATATTTACAGTGTCCGTGTTATGACAGTGGTTTTGCTTTAGCATTTGCTGAAGTAAAACCACTGCACAAACGGTCATGTGGGGGACAGGCGTGAGGAGTTTGGACATGCCCACGGCGGTTTTGGATACGGTAGCCGTAGCCCAGAGGGGAAGCACATCCTCAAAACGTGTACGGCCACCGAACTTGCCGTAGTGAACGGTTCTTCAAAAAGAAAGCCGAACTTCTTGTCACCTACAAGAGCGGAGAGCACGCTACCCAGATCGATTTCCTACTTACTAAGAGGCATAGCATCAGCAGGGTGGCCAACTGTAAGGTAATACCCGGAGAGAGTCTCACTAGCCAACACCGTCTCCTTGTCATGCATCTCCGCGTGAAACCCAAAGACAAAAGCGCCGAGCGTGGCCAACGCAGAATCAGGTGGTGGTGAAGCCAAGTCGCAAAGTCAGCCATCGGTGACAAGTGCGCTGATGCTGTAGACGAACCAGTACAGGTTTGCTGGGACAGGATTCAGGCAGCTATCCTTGAGGCGGAGTGGGCGGTGCTCGGTACGTCTAAGGTTGGACGCAAGTATGACAAGGACACTTGGTGGTGGAACGATACAGTTCAGAGAGAGATCAGGGTGAAGAAAGCCCTCCTTATAAAAGTGGCAAGCGTTCAAATCTTCCGAAGACCGCGACGCGTACAAAGCTGCAAAATGCGCCACCAGGAGAGCGGTAGCCAGGGCCAAACGAGACCACTTGCAACCGCTGTATAACAAGTTGGAATCGTCTGAGGGGCAAAAGCTTATCTATAAGTTGGCGCGTTCCACGGTCAAAACGGCGCAGGCTCTGTCCCAGTGCCGCTAAATTAAAGACGAAGACCCTGAGGACAATTTGTTGTACGAGGAAGTCGCTGTGAAGGAGAGATGGCTGTGTGTAGAGCTATTAAAGATTTAAATAATTGCCTTTTTTAGTTTGATAACCTGATCATTATCTGTTTTATTTAATAAAACTAAGTTAATTTCGTTTCTGGTAGTTTAATTTCGTGTATATCGACCATAATTCTGTAGTAAGACTAATATTATTGCAATTCTGCCACATTCTAACAGTATCGAGATTGTTTTTATTAAATATAATTCTATTGATGTGCAAAGTAAATAGTTTTTACAGCAAACAATCTACAGCTACGTGCTTTTACATCAGTAAATGTGAACTTAATTTTACCAAATACGGATATAAGTACAGCTTATATCCATATTTGGTTTTTCATTCAATTTTCATGGGGTGTATACACCATAAGTTGGTATTTTCTAAGACGTATATCCATGCTAACTTCCAAACCAAAGAAGATAGATATGATTGAATGACTTAGCCTTCTTCATCCCCAAATTCTAAGAATCTTTCTCCTTGGAATTTTTTATGTAGCTGCTAAAATAAAAAAGTTATGATTTTTTTTCTGAAAATAAAATCGTTTTTTTGCTCTCCTGAAAAGTCGTGTTTTGGTTTATACGCCAATTGAACCCAGAGGTGTCGATATGTTAGACCTTTGTAGTCGAGTAACATGGCGAGGGGGAAATTGAGTAGTATGGCAGATAATTTATACGTCTGGATGTAAGGCGACAGTGCCTAGTTGAGAATAATAAAAGAGAACCTTTTAAGCTAAGTACCTATGTAGTATAAAAAAAATTAGACTGATAAAACGGACCCCAGACTCCGATGTGAAAGCTTCGGATGCGACTGGAATTAACGCTAGGATGATGAAGAAGATCCTTATTTATTACTGTTATAAATTATTGAGTACATTCAATAATGTCTGCCACGCTACCCTTTATACTTCAATTGAAAGACTTGCAATTTTGTCTACAATATTAATCAAAAATGTTGAGTCAAGAAATGCAATTTAATCTCATAAAGACGAACATGTTAAAAACATGTAATAAACGACAGCAAAGTCTTTTCAATACTGCCTCATGAAGCCATAGTAATTCATAACACCTTTCAACAGAAAATATCACAAACTAGGTACCGGTATAGGTATGAAGGGTACGATATTGAAGGGATTTTGTTGTACGCCTTAGTTTTACGGCTCACATAACGGCAGCCATGAAACTGTGCCTTGTAATGATTTAGAGTGCTTACACAGGCTACAAAGATAATAAATATAACGATATTACGGATAGGGTGTTTTGTGTCCAAGTCGTAAAGATACCGCAAACTTACAACAATGGTAAAGGTTATGGACTATAAGTACTAAAATTGTTGCGTAAACGACGCCATGGCTTATTGGCTTCGATAAGTTGAGTTCGATATTCCTGCTGCATAGCAGTTACGTAGATAGCAGTTAAGAATGCAGACAGTGTAGAAACTGCCATCGAATATTTACGTTTGAGGTAAGACTATTGTCTGGGTAAGAATAACAACTAAAATAATGTGTCTGAGGTATATCCGAATTTCAGATAGGCTTGTCATAGGTACTACTTATCTGTAGTGGTGAGCTTTCTCCTTCCTGTCTCACAATCGCATATCGATAGTATCAAATGGATGGTTACTTTTCTTTTTTTTTTTTTTTTTAAAGAATATTAGCAACTGAAATTACTAATATTCCCGTTAACCCCTCCAGCTAAGCTAAATTGCTTGTGTTAGGCTTAGGAGTGGGTTCACGTCGGTAGTGTAATGGCCAGGATTCGAACCCGGGACCTCTCGATCGTAAGGCCGACTTCTTAACCACTCAGCTACCGACGCTTCACATTTCGCATCGCATGGATACATTGTAAAATTTTAAAATTGATAGGTCCCTAAGGGGTAGGTTAAAATGAAATTATTGCTAACTGTTAAAGCATTTTTACAACACACCTGCTCATAACAGTGATATTATTTTACCGCAATTAAGCACGGAATGACACCTATAATAAAACTGTGACTTTTTCATTACTATTATTCACAAAAGTGAGTTATAGATTCTTTTTCAAATTTTATAGGAAGTGTCTATAATTGTCTATGTTCTTAAAAAAGTTTTGATACAAAAAATAACGTGTTTAATAGTACGAATAAATTAATACGCCTATTGTATGGTCATTTGATGCATTTTCGTATTTAAATAAATAATTTCAACTTGTAATACTTGTGTAATAAACAAAATTTTCGCTCAAATTTAACTTTTTTTTTTCTCTAAGTACAGAAAAAAAAACAGAGTAAAAAAAAGTTAAGTTCAAACCTCATTTTTTTTTAAATATGGTCGACCGCCATTGTTAAATGCGCGCGCATAGGAAAACGAATTAATTTGTAGTATTGTTTATTTAGTATTTGTAGTATTATTTTATTCGCAAGTGTGTTGTAAAACGTCGTATGGCACGTGTGAGCATGATGATTACCGTTCTCGGCTGTCTTAAGACCCTCGCCTGGCGGCTCGGGTCTCAATGGCGCCTCGGCGGTAATCACCAATGTTGCTCACTTGTACCATAATGTACTATTATCAACGAGATCATTAGATAGCTCGGTTCTGATTACGGGTCCTCCTATTCGATTTTTCAAACTTTCAGTTATGTATTACAATAACAACTTCTTCATCTAGAACATAATCTATCTATACTTAATCACCAAATTTAAAATTTAAAAAACCGACTTCAACCGATTTTTGTTGATATTTCATAAATTGCTTGACCGATTTTGATAAAATTTACCTGGGAAGTAGGTATAACCTATCAAACAAAAAAATAATTTTGCAAATCGGTCCAGGCGTCTTTGAGTAATCGGTGAACATACATACAATAATACAGGACTACCTCAAAAGTAAACCAAAAACAAATTAAAAATCAACGCATATACACCGGAAATATAGCTGAGTATTCTGAACACTTCTGCATACCCTTTCAAAGGATTCAGGCGTGATGTTATGATGTGTAATGGCAGAGACATTGCAATAATATGCGATTGCAGCAATCGCGGCTGATTTCCTGGTATTTTTTGAAGAGTTCCTTGGTCTAATCTCGGAAACCCATTATCAGATCTTTACGAAATTTAAATGGGACCATTTCGGAATAATCTACTTTCGAACAAAAAAAGAATTTTGCAAATCCGTCTACGCATGGCGGAGCTATGAGCGAACAAACATAAAAAAAAAAAAACATATAAACATCCGAATTGAGAACCTCCTCCTTTTTTGAAGTCGGTTAAAAATATGTAAGAGATGTTCACTGAACTCTAACCAGCACTATCATCTACCTACATTATAAAATTGTACAAACATTAATTTCTAGTCTACGTAAACTAGTTGGCTGTAGTTCGTTGACATAGCCTCAGCCATGTTGCTTGATGCGGTTGGCGGTAACCGCAGCAAGACATGCAGGATATCAATGAATTATTATGATATCAAAGATCCCTGTATTTCTTGCTCACTTTATGCGAGCAAACGATATCCAGTTCTAATGCGTTTGTAATCTTGAATATAATAAGGCTGTGATCTTAGTTCCTATAAAAGCGATTGGAATAGCTAAAGATAAACTGCATTAAGAAGCGATTGATTAGTTTTGCATGTGTACGGTTTTATACTAAGAGAGTGGTGACTGGTCCCTCTTTCCTAGTTGTACCATTGATTAGTACCATTAATGGTTTGTACTACTGGGGATTTAGGTCCCACCGGTGCGTTATGTATGCAATGTATAATACATTATAAGATTATGTTATGAAATACGCTATGGTTTAACAAAACCATGAAGATACGTACTTAATCGACTCGCGATAATATATTAGAATAGAAGGATAAAAATACAATATCACTAACAGGAAATAGTCTGAAATGTATCAGAGCAATGATCGCAATCCGGCAGTGAGTTTGCAAAGATCTAATGACACCACAAGAATGCTACATCGGATGTTACCATATGTACATAATACACCATGTGGAAGTAGTCGGTCAATTAAGTGAGCAACATTTTTAAACGTTTGACCTTATCCTCTAATGATGCTACTCGTTTGGATGTTCCCCAAAACCGGTTTCTGACCAAATTCGATTTAACTTTTCGAATTATGCAATTATTTTCTTTACACTTTTATTACAGTAAATTTAGGGATCGATAACGAAGATTGCCGCGATAATCGATTGAACGAGCAATCGATATAAAGATGATATTGATATAACAAATCAATTCAGCTCGATGGGCGCAACCAATGTAATCTAATCTAAGGTCGTTATTAAGATCACTTGTCTTGAAACGGTTGAACTCGATTCTTATGATTTATTAACGGTTCAACTATCCATTGTGGCTGACAGATATAGTGACAGCTGAATAAATAAAGAGCATATGTTTAAGAGCTCAAGTAGCTCAAGTGTTTCTTGAAATTTTTAAAGCCGGCCCTACGCTGAGTACCTACAGTTAAGACAGTTTCTATGTGGACTAACGCTGGATTTCATCACAGCATTTAATTCAATTTAAACTGAGTTTTATTAAATTAACTTAATTGTGAAAAACGTGAGCCGTGCAATTAGCTAAACGGATTTTTCCTGATGAAAGGCAACCTAAATGGTTTTACTGAATAATGAATTAATTACTAAATTCTGATGATATTAGCAGCGAATGAAGTGGCCTGTGCTGTGTCGAGTGTTACATTACTGCGATATGATACAACTAATTTGTGACATTAATATAAGTGGGAACGTTAAAATTGTATCAGTTAATTGTGATAGTACCTGCTGTTCACCACGATGACCACCAAATTCTACTCCTATACTCCATGTTATGTACAGGAGTAGACTTTTAAGAAAACTAAACCTACATATGAGTTTGTTTACATAAAAATAAATAAATCCAACATATTCACGCCCATAAGTTTAAGAGTTGTGATGTTAAAGGAAAGTTCTGCTCGAAAGTTTCATGGGAGTCGAGTGTTAGTGGTTTTAAAACAGACACCTTTGAACTTCAAAACTATAATCAGTTTTACATTTGTCTTTGAAGACGTAAACCCAATTTTAATTCCAGTCTGTGGTTCTTTTGTTCGAGTCAAAGCTAGCCAAAAGCTGTGCCAAGAATAAATTTGCTTACGTGACCTAAAAATGAATCGACAGTTTGGATGAATTGCTGTCAGCCGGTCCATTTTCAGACATCGTGCTGCTATTGAAAATTTTCTAATAACCCTTGCGGATACTTCCAGTTTGCCCCAACAAGTGTCACCACTAGTGGGGCCAAGAGGAATGTTAAAAAAATGTATATCCACTTTTCCCCACTAAATTCATTCTGGGGGGAAAATTATACCCATTTAAATTCCTGGTGCAATCATCCACCTTTGCACAAGCACAATACAATACTACATTTACAACCAAATTCTTATCGTGAGTTCTTTAAGCAAATATTACGTAGGTACTAACACCGTATCAGGTCAATATAGGCTGTTCACTGTACCCAAAAACATCGTCGATATCGACTATCTCTATAAACATCAGATATATCGCTGATTCATACAGCCAGCGACTCAAAATAAGTGTGTCAACAGTCAATGGGCCGAGACTGCATCAAAACTGGTTTCATCATACAGTTTCCGTGAGAAGAATGTCTTTCGTTTAAGTTTTTGTACACAACCTTTTCCTACAATAATGTCTGTATACTATATAAAGTAGTATATAAAGTACAATAGTTATGAGCTATTGAAATAGAATAATTGGATGATGGACGTGGCCGTTCAAAGAAGCCGTACGTAAGTCCGCTTTTCCAGTGTAACGTAATTTATTCATTCATAAATCATAACTCATACGAGATGGTGCTTACCTTTTTTTAAAAAGCACATTAAGGTCTACAGCTTTATTGTAGCCGCATGTTCAAAGTTTTTACTGAATTACTCACATAAGTTGAAACAACATACATAATACTCACTGTACGTAGTGTACGTCTTCTGTAGGTAAAGCTATTGATAATATTTTTGTTAGGTATTATATTGGGTATCAGTGAGATGGAACATAGGTTTTTCATAGCTATATTCCTATCATTCTGTCGAGATCCCGACTTACACAAGCGAAACTGCGAAGCGATCTTTTTTTTTATAAATTTACACTGGTCACTGCTTCTCCACCTCAGTAGTATATATGATTCATACATTCATCATACTATCCATTTCAGAAGCAAAGCAAAAAGCATTTCTAATCGCGTCAAAATATGGCTATAGTTATCGTGATTATAAAAACGACCTCATTTTTTCGAATACAGATAATGCGCTCTAGTAATATTGTTAATGGAAACATTCCTGAAAGTAGTGAACTAGAAAATTAAAGAACTGGGTCGGGCCTCCGGAAAATGATAGCGTGTCTAAGAATCAATGTTATGAATCTGTTATGAGAGCAATGTCAAAAAATACAAAATGAAAACTATTATAAACAGGACCGAATCCTAGAGCTAAGATTGAAAATAGCCGCCAGACAGGATCGTCTAGACGAGAGAACTAGTGGTAGGTAAGTATCAATTGATGACAATTTTAATGGAGTTTGGGCGTAGCCAGGTACACATTATATCTATAGTATCTATAAGAAAATTGCCAAATAAGATAAAACATTACAGAAGATTAAACTCGAGTAGCGACCACAGACTGAAAAGCTGTTGGATGGCAGAGGCAGCGCAAGACCGTGTGTTGTGACTACAGACTGTTGAGATGATAATAAATGATGTAGACTAGCACCACACAAACACTTAGAAGCAATATTTTATTTAAATAGGTATGTCTAGCTCATCGATCCTATACGTGCAGACGGAAGCGAATTTATTATAGCTGTAGGCAAAATTTCGCCTCCATAATGTGTTCTACTGCTTTTGTTTATATTCGGAAATTTTCTCCATAATAAACAAAGATAAAACCTTACGTAAAGCATAATTTTTTTTTATGAATAAAAGGTTTTCAGTGTACATATATACACCACACACATTCGTTTGCCTGAAAATATGTGTATTTTTAAAAGAAAACATAAAGGCGAAGTTCATCAAGGCTTGTTCCCATGCAAAGGCTTAGAATAAAAGCTTCCTTTCATACTGACTGTCAGTGTGGGCGATGACAAAAGGACGTTCTTCTAAGTATTAATGACTAGAGGCAGACGCCTTTGAACAATGAAGAAGACTAGTTACTCAAGACTTGAAAATTTCAGCTCTCAAGAGCCTCAGGCTCTACTAATTATGATAAGGCGAGAATCAAGTAAATAACATTAAAGTCAACACAACACGTTATAATGAGAACATTCAAATTTTATGAACTGTCTGTAACTAGCGAACACGTGATAGAAACTCGAAATAGAACGAGTCAATCTATTTTAGGTTTATAATCAAGTTTATTTTATGATTCTCCTTGCTTGATAGTAAGACAAGAAATAGCAAATTTTATGTTTGATGAAACAAATACAATATTACTTCTAGTCGTAATTATAATATTTTCAAAACTGCGTGGGTATCCAACAACACATTTATCAGAATAGTCAACAATCTGTCAACAGTTTCAGTACAGACATAAATTCAGTGCAATTGAGGTCAACGTTAGGCTTAATAAATACTAGGACAAACACTCAACTCTTGGCACTCCATGATTATATCCTGCAATTTCCGGCGCTTGTCATAAATACCACGTTCGTTACATGAATCATGACTCACGAAGCCCTGAGCAATCTTAAAACGATATAATAGTACTAACCAAACATACACCGTACTAAACGCAGAACATGTTTTAAAAACAAACTACAGGACTATGAGAATAGTGTACGTTCCAGACATGGCTTATAATAATATGAGGTCGTAGAATTATATAATAATATGACATGTTTAATATCTATAATAGTAATAAGTATGAATTGCAGGTGAATCAATCAAGTCGAGTGAGTAACTGACGTAGCACATAGAAAACAGTAAAGGTAACACAATAGTATGCTGCAGTTTTTACTAACTGGAACACAAACATTGAACACAGCAGATTAAAATTTATGCCTTGATGGATATTGCCAAGATGTTTACGATCAAGAGTTTTCGTAGGAAGCCAGATTATTCATGTTCATGTTCACTCTCTCTCAGTTCATTACCGGTGTCGTTAATATGCGATCTAAACCTCTCGAAAACAAGAGCAATAAATTGTGGAGCAACATAGCAAAATTACGAAAATTCCTACTTTATAATAAGTACATAAAAAGAATAAGCAAGTTGAAGTGCACATATCTGCCGAAGGACCGACAGCCGCCGAAGCAAATGGAGACCGCGAATCGGTAAATGAAGGTGGTATGCCCCCCATCAAGACAGACAAATGATCTGAAAAAGGCAGCTGGGATAAACTGGATGCAGCAGACACTGGTCCACACCAGTAAAAACAGTTGAATGAAAAAAGGCAAATTTATTGATATTTTTATCAGTATATCGGATTATTATCTGTGGATCGATAACCGATACATTCCAAGAACAATGCAGTTAAAACAAGATCGCGGTATGAAAGTAATTGACAACAATTTTGTAAGAATTGCTATCTTAATCTTTATAGTTTGCGTGTTTCAATTTTCGATATTAGCGTGTTTGAAGGCATTTTTGACGTCTGATGAAATTGGCAGAACAGGAAATTATAGGTTAGGAATGAGATCGAGTCGAAACCGAGCCTTTCTACGAATGTTCTCTTTTCATGCTACTATTAAGAATGGCGTTAGTGAAAATCCATTCAACTCAATTAAATTAGTAAAACTTGGTACAACCGGTTTAACGTGGTTTTGATTAAAACCGGAATGATTGACAAGAAAAAAAAAGTATATTTTGCATACCACAGTCGATTTGCCTACAGTTTGTTATATTCTTGTACAAAAGGTAGATTATTTCCACATGACGAAGGATGGGTTGTCGGTTAACGTGTAAAAGGCCATTGGGTAATGTGGCACAAGCCGACGACCGTGAACTTTTGATTGACATGGTGTAAATGACAGAGGTGGTATCGAAATAGCACCATTATATAATGTTGCCGTTCTGGACCCTCAACTGCGTCCATCCATTGCGTGTAAATTTTCAGCAACCTTTGGTCAAATATATCGTCAGAAAATTTAAAGACCTTTCGTTACTTTTAATGGTGTTTCAAATTATATAATTTACTAGCTTTTGCCCGCGGCTCCGCCCGCGTGGATGTCGGTTATCGCGACAAAACATAGCCTATGTCCTTTCTCGAGGTCTAATCTACCCCTATACCAAATTTCATCAAAATCGGTTCAGTGGTTTGGGCGTGAAAGCGAGACAGACAGACAGACAGACAGAGTTACTTTCACATTTATAATATTAGTAGGGATTTTCGCGACTGTATATCTTTGAAGGTCCCAGTGAACTAGCATCGGCATTGTGGAAATAGCCCCACAGCCCCACTATAGTCTACCATACAAGCGTGACGACAGTGACGACCAACGAAGGCTTTCCGGGCCCCTCGAAAAACCGTCTCATGGGAATGTGGCCTCGGTCTAAAAAGCCGACAGACTATTATACTTTTCCAGGTAAACACTATCGTCTACAAACAACTACGCCTGTGTCAATCGATACGCTTGATAATGTCAAAACCTTTTAGCGTAATATGGATGAAATACAATTTGTTCACATGATATCGCTACGAAAACAAATATCCATCATACTAAGTGTTATAGGATATTATATTTTGAGCAAACGGTCAGTACATTCTGCAGCTGACAACGTATGGTATATCGATCTCCTTTTTCCGAATTATTTGTTAACGAACATGCTTATCGAACTATTTAACTCAGTTATAAGTACTTCACTTGTACCTAAAACCTATCCAATTCCATCATCATCAATCATTTATTCTATTAACAAATTAATCGCAACTTGGCAAGAATACTTACCACATACGGTGCAGTAAGTTTTCCTCGTGTATTGATCGAACTCCACTGTTATTTGAGTCCATTTTATACGTACAATATGGCGTAGAGTTCACCAAGTTCGAAATTCAAAACATGTTAGAATTATATAGTCTGCATTTAGTTTTTTTAAACTGGTTAGTACAGAGTGATTGAGAACTAGTTTGCGTTCTTTTTATGCTCACTAGCGTCCTCGAAAAATAACCGTCATTACCACGTGGCATTGCTAACGAGCCCATTCTTCGAAGTCGCTTCAGTCTCATTTGCTTGTACATCCTCGTACGCAGCACAGTATGCAAGTAATACAAAATTCTTTTCAAGATTTCTTTTGAATTTCTTTACTCCTATGTAAATAAAACTTGGCAAATTCTAATAAACAACGCTCCAAATTCATATATTCTTTACCGTGTCATCCAGAACCCATTATGTCATCACAAACGACACTTTTCTATATCGCAAAATTTATCGCAAAGATTGAATATCTGGTGATGTGCCAAGAAGTCGATACATGTGCTGCGGACTGCGGGCCTCCAACCTTGACCGGTGACCGAGTCATATAAATCTCAGCTCACAAAGCTTTGGCTATCTCTATTGCAACAATACCAGTATGGTCAGCCAAGCCAGTCTGATTGAAAACAACAATTTTTAAATCAGCACAACGAATCTTTATTATGATGCCATATAAAGTAGTATGTAATAGCATACAAAACTGATATCACGCTTTCGATATTGATGATGGATATTTTTACAATAGTTTGGATACTAATCTTCTACATAAAATAGCGTAGTAATATTTGTAATGAAAGATTCCGATGTGATGAAACAAAGCGTAGTATTCTATTGCTGCTGGTGATCTGTTTAAACAGTAAATAAGCTCGAACCTCGCAATAACGTTTATCATCGCCCAACAGTTATTTATTACCATCATAGCCTATTTATAGTAACACTCAAGGACTTAAGTTTTCTTTACGAGTGTGGAGGGTTCTTTATGATAGCAGTAAAATTTCACAAAACTGGGTATACTGACCTATAGTCATATGAATTATCTTGGTCAGTTTCCACAACATTCATACTACAATTGGGTAACCCTATTTCGCTCAGTCACACGCAACATTTTGTGACATATCATGCAATAGACCTTTTAATTGACATTTCACTTTCTACAGCTTAGCAAAGGTTATGGATCAGTGTAAGAGTTTTCTCATAAAAGGTCTCATTGATATTATTCGGGACCTGTTTACGATCGTTTTAAACTAAGAAAAGCGAACACAGCTTAGGCGGCACTCGAACCCGCGATCTTGCCCTTACAAGGGGAATTCTCAGAACTTCAGGTTTGGGCGAGGTGGCTCAGTGGATTTGAATAGTTAGCACTAAATGCTTAAAATTTCATCCTGTTTACGATGTCTACCTACTGGTACAAATTCGAGTTAAAATGCTCGTAAGTTGATCACGTACAATCAGTGCGAGCCTCCTCGACCTTGGCAACAATTCATCAAGATTGCTGCCAGCACATTACGCACCTATAGCCACTAAGGTTATATTACATCATACTCTATAAAGTCATCCAGCGTAACATAAAATAAGTAATTAAAACAATAAAAGCTTGAACATAGGAAGTGGTTAATAATAAGGTTATCAATAATTTTATTATCAACGGCTGATAAAGCTAAGTCGTTTTAAGTATTGGATTCATTCGTCATCGATCAGTATTGAGTAACGAAAGCTCACTGGTTTAAAGCGAAACGAGTTTGTATGGTAGACAATATAGGTAAAACGAAATTGCATCAGCTGAAACGGACGCACTCGTCACTACTAAACTTGCGGCTATAGCACCGTAGACATAATTACAAATCAAGTTACTAATGTCAAAAGGGTGTGTCTAAAATAAGACGCCATTTTGGTACAACAGAATACAAATTTTAATAGTGTCGCTAGTAAGAGTAAAATGATAAAGATAGAGAAGTACAAAAGTACCTACAAAAAATTGTAAACGCAAATCAAATGGTTCAATGTCCGTAATGCTTTTATCAATTATAGTAGTACAAAACAGTTCTGTTATATTTCTCAAAGGATCGTTCTGAAAATCAATTCATAAGTAAAATGTGGGTGCACATTACGCATGTGTCGTGTCACACTTATAAAAATGGAGTGGCGTACGCGCGAGCAGTTTTGATAACGGTAAAATAAAGCCATAGGCGAGTTTTTATTTTAGCGACTATAATAATGCTACGACTATCAGCTTTCGACCTTAATAATGCAGAATAAAGTCTAATATGCGAATTGCAGTGTATTCTAGAGGAAACGAAAGGTAATAACGCAAAGGGACTAGTAGCGGTTTCTTGCCATGCTAGTAAAATGTTTTCAAACCTAGCTCTTTGAAAATCAATTGACGGACTATACATAAAAATTGCATTCGAATAGGTCAATTTGATAAAGTTAGAGTAGATACGCCTTCCATTATTACGTAGAGAAAACAATCATATCATACCTTCAATAAGTCATTATAACACTTAAAAGATAATGCTTTATCAATTTTGAAGTATCGTGTTACGTTTAATTGATAGTGCACTAAATGAGGCGCGGCTTCAACAAACGCCATCACTTAGCTAAAATCGTCGTTAATTATCACGCAGACCGTACATTATATTCTATTCAGTCATTATAAAGGTCGAAACACCTACTGACGGAAACCTTTCAGGTGTGTGTGAAGCAAAAAAATATCAAATCGCAATTCTTGCCCAAATATGTATTATTATTTCGAAGCATGTGCAAGTTACACGTGCCGGCTGATCAATACACCAGTCGGGACGGCGACCGGCTGTCGGCGGCATGGCGTGTCACCCCTAAACACAGCTGATTCCACCTATCCCCTCAGGCAGTTCGTTCACCCTTCGCCCCGCTCTCGCCTGCACCCTCCTGAACTTTCGATCTCGATAGAAATAACGGAATCAACATTTTGTTTGAATTTCTGTAAGGCAATTGCAAATTTCCTAATGGTATGAACTTTTGAGTTGTGTCAAGTCTTTCAATATTAAAAACACAATCACGAAGGCTATGATATAAAACATGGTCAATCATGTTAACGTAGCTTGGACAATAAAATAAATAAAATGTACACGCGTAGAGGCCTCGGTCCTTCTAGCACTTCCAGTTATCATGTTAAATCAGAAGTTCGTGATGGATACACTGTACAACAACAAGAACAGTACACAAAATACCTGAAGAAGTTAAAATCAGAATTTGAGGAACGTTGGTGCAAGAAACACAGATATAGTGCGGAACTAAGTGAAATGGAGAAAGTAACTATATTAGGAACGGGAGCGTTCGGCAGAGTTCTATTATTAAAACATGCGAAGACTAACAAATTTTATGCCATGAAAGTGCTAGAAAAAGAAAAGATAGTGAAAATGAAGCAAGTTGAACACACATTATACGAAAAACGAATTCTTGAATCTATCAAATTTCCTTTTGCAGTCTACATGGAATATTCATTCAAGGATAACACCTACGTGTACTTCGTCATGCCATTCGTACCAGGCGGTGAAATGTTCAGCCATCTTCGGCGACTGGGTAAGTTCGATGAGCCGCTAGCGAAGTTTTACGCCACCCAAGTAATTTTGGCCTTGGAATACCTGCATTTCTGTAACCTAGTTTACCGTGACCTGAAGCCTGAAAATATAATGATCGATAGAACTGGCTATTTAAAAATTTGTGATTTTGGATTTTGTAAAGTATTACAAGGGCGAACATGGACATTGTGTGGAACTCCCGAGTATTTGGCCCCTGAACTGATATTGAGCAGAGGTTATGGTTTTTCTGTGGATTGGTGGTCATTTGGTGTCTTACTTTATGAAATGAACGCTGGATATCCCCCTTTTTATGCAAATGATTCAATGCGGACGTATGAGAAAATTGTAAGTGGTAAATACAGATGTCCTTCCAGCTTCGGCAGTGATCTGAGAGATTTGATTCGAAATATTCTTCAGGTTGACATAAGCCACCGTTTTGGTGTGATGAGAAATGGCGTGATGGATTTCAAGAATCATAAATGGTTTAAAGGTATTGAATGGGATTCGATACTCAACGGTAGAGTCCAACCACCTTATGTGCCAAAGTACCGAAACCCTGGTGACGTGACGAATTTCGAACGATGTGAAGATGAGCACATGGTGCAACATTCCCAATGTCGTTTTGAGTCTGAATTTATTGAGTTTTAATTGAATACATGCCTGTTTCTATTTGTATCCAATAAATAATCTAAGTAACGTATTGAGTATTATTTTGCAGTAGGTAATGAGATAGATTGAAGAGTGTTGAAGCAGATAATATTTAAACAGTTACTAATATAATTGTCGCTCTATAATACTTGTTACCATGAATCTTGAATTCATCTCTCAGAACACGTAAAGTGGTATTTTATGGTAATACTAAACGCTAAAAAATACATCCTGACCCATAATCTTTCATCTCCATGTTTGTTCGTTTTGTTTGAAGATGATTTGAATCTTTAATAGGGCACGTGTGTGGGTCTCCTTCGCGATGTGCGCCTGCGCACGGCCGACGACTATAATAACAAGGAGAGGCACGCGACAAAACTACATACGTTTGATATGAGTTGAGTTTGAAATACGTGACAAAAGTTGAAGTAGACATTTTGTACCGATTAAAGGATTATAGCGGTGGGTGTGTGGTAGTACTAACACTTTAATTAATTAAGGATAATGAATTAGCCTAGAGTTTTTCCAAGTTTTTTGTGGATATTATATGTATGACTGTTTGTATAAATAGTTTGCTTCTGCACTTCATACGGTACAGATAGAGAATCGATATTATTCTTTATCACAATAGGCATTGAAGGCTATCCATAATTTACTTAGGATACAATCATTCGGTTGTAAGGATTAACCTTACTCAGACCCCTTCTAAGAAGAAGCTTTTTATCATATCGTAAATATAACACACACATACAATATGAGTCATTATAATCATTCTTGGCCCCATGAGTTCAAGACACTCACGCATATACATTTTATACTGTTACTAAAATAATATTTATTTGCACATGTATAGTTTGAAAACGGCGGACATGTGTACGGCATTTTCCTGAAAGAGTCGGCTAGATTTAGTGTTTGACCTGAATTTGAGATGTTGTCTGCCAAGATTAGCATGAGTAACGAACTGCGATCTCTAAATATTTTGCTTTCATTACATTTTTAACGAGTGTATGAAGTCAAACTTATTTTTACATGCAAGAACAATAATTATAGAGCACGTGTTGTTCCTAAGTCCTAACAAAATACAAATATAGAAAACTCAAACATAATTGAAATAACGGAAACTCTTTTCGAAGTCTTGTCTCAATGAAATTTTTCATTATAAACGCAAGTACCTAAAGCTTAGGATAGTAAATGTTCAAAACTTTAACCGTATATTCGATAGATACGGTTCGATTAACTCGAATAACGTGCCTGTAAAGAAGAAAACGAAGGCAAAGGTGGTACGTAAATAATTTCTATATTTTATCTACACTAATTTACACACGCACATGATGTAAAATTCAACCAATCATCACACGTAGCAGTAACTAGAAATAAAACAAATTGCACACCTAAATATTTGATATTAAAGTATGCGTTAGATGTTGTACTACAAATTAATTTTACATACATATATACTCACGCCTGTAAATCCCCGAAGGGGTAGACAGAGGTGTATTAATACCCACATTACGGCAACTATGATTTTCGGTCACGTAATAGGAGTCGAGCCTATTGCCATTTAAGGGCCCTTTGTTATGGGCTGTAGGTATATGTTTACTGTCGGATGAAAAACAGCTCCATTCCTTTTTCCAAATTAATTTTAGAGAAAAGAAAATATTGATGTAACATGTTACGAGTATAAGAAAATTGCCAAGAAACGTAGTACTTATTTAAATATCCATTCGTTCTAACATCGTGTAACCTCATTTTAATGATGAACGGGACTTTCGAAGTGGACGGAATGCTAAAGGGCCGACATACCATTGATCTACAAGTATGTAAAACAAGTGCTGCACTATGTATCGCCAACTTTGAAACCCACACAAAAAGAAAGAAAAATATGATGTAACGAAAACAGTTTCCACTCAAATATTATTGCTGATTATGTATTTGTGCCGACTCGGGTCAAGGGGTCCGATCGCAATCTAAAAGATTTCGAAATTACTGATCAATTTTATTCTTCTTCTAACCCAGAAGGCTGTTATCTTCGCATCTAGGATAAGAATAGCCTACTGATGTACCTACAGCCGATATTCTTGTGGATATATTTATCATTTATCATACGATGACAGCCATACAAAGGAATTTCCTGGCGACTACTGATACAATTATATAAATTGTAACCTTTCTTACTTGAAATAGATTTCAATATATTTTCTCTATTACGATCCCATACCTACTTTGGGAAAATTCTAGTGTTGTTGTTCATTTAGTTGTATGTTTTGATAAGAATCTTCGTCTCAAACCGTACGGCGTAAGACACGATACATTGTGAGTATGCCTTGTCATAATAAGTAAACATGTGTAAAAAAATAAACTTTAGAAACCGCAGCGTACGCGTTTGTTATTTTACTAACAATATCAACAGACATATTTTTAGAAGCTTTTACATTACACTTAAGTAATCATAAATTCACTAATAACAGAAATTTAATAGAAAATCAAAATTATTTTATATGCTACAACGCCCCCGATGGGACAATACACAATAGCGTTTCCCATCGTGTGCCAACTGCAAGGGACTAATGTAACGAACTGGAAAGTCAAGGAAGCGCAGTTCCGTCCCATGGATAGGATGTGACGTCAAGGTACAGCCAAGGCCTACGGACTTGAAGGGTTAATTCAAAGGTGAGTCAGTTGGTGTCCGTTATTTAAATTCAAGACAATGGGACTGATAATTATGTATAATTTATAATAAAAGCGACATGTTGCCAGTGTTGCCACCCACACAGTACAAATTGCGGGCTTAGTGCCATAGAATACCACGTAAAATATTTCTGGATAAAATTTATGTGACATACAGATAACGAAGAGATTACATACCTCTTTTGAAGTCAAAATTATAATTACGTTATACGAAGGTATATTTCATCATAATTATCGACTTTATGGGTGGTACAGCAGTTATCTGCTAAATAAATAGTTGAATGTTGTTGATACGATTCTAATATGGGTCAATTATATCGTTGAGTGTGGGTGTTATTTGTGTGTACAATTATGTGATCGTAAAGCCCTCGTGACACAAGAATAATTTGTTAGTTCGAAACATTCTATAACTTCCTTTGGAAAAAAAATACAATTTAATTCGGTAAATACATAATAAATTATTCGCATTAGAACTCGAACATTTTTCTACAATATATTCATCAGTATATTTGTCAAAGAGAAGTTGAAAAGCCATTTTTAAAAATCTGAGGTCAAATAGTAAAATTATTACGAAGTAACTTTACTGCCCAATACATTTTACACCACATGAGATAAATTTAGGTTACACACATAATTGACTGGCATGACTGGCTATTAATTTATTTTGAGTCCCATTTGAATTAAAAAATAGAGCAGATAAACCACTGAAAGTTTGAAACTGAAACATATTCTGTTCACAACGGCATACTTTACAATAAGCGTGCTCAAGTGATGCCATTTTCCCCACGATACAATTGAGAATAACTCATCTCTGACATTTCGTTGCAAATAACTCAGAATTTAACCTTTGTACCCACCCACGGTTAAACGGAATTTCTTATTTATAACAACTTTGTCATTACTGTATAAAATATTTCAAATTCTGATCTATTTTAAACCGCATGACGAACGTTATGGATCGTATACATATTCATCATTTTAGGGAATTTCCTTCCTGTGTAAAATATTTATGTATAATTTTTTGAGTCGTGGGCAATATGTATAGTACATTACTTATCACGTCTAAAATGTTTGCCAACCTTGCGCTTTTTTTTGTTGCCATCCTCAGACTATTTTCCTTTACCATACAAAGAGTATGATTCAGTTATTTCTATCAATTAAAGGAGTTATTATGGGCGTTGCACGACTCGAATGACTGTATCCGTAATGATCTATCATAGTTCTAGGATAGATTTGTCGTTCTATTGATCATATTTTACAGTCGACAAAAGAGATATGGTTGCGCCTTTACATACAACTTTATATGTATGAAAAAGTGTGACCATATCTCGTTTGTCGACTGTACTACATATTTACATTTATATTCGAATCATAATCAGTCCAATTTCAATTGTACGCTTGGTGTTTTGCTTTTGATATACACCTATGCCTAACTAACTGACAAGTAGTCTCACTCATGAGGTAAGGTTGGCAACCTTACCTCATGAGTAGTCATGATGTCTACTGAGACTTCATTCGACATAAACTGCGGATAAATACATTTTTATAAAATACGAACAGACATTGCTGTGTACGCTTTATAACACGTTAATTATGTAGGCGCGAGAGTACTATTGAACAACTGTAGCAATTGTCAATTGAAACTAGTAAAATATGAATTCAATTTCAACACAATACCTTGGACCAATCATAAACAAATTAAGTCGACGCACTGAAGCTAAAGCAAAGCGTATTTTACGAGACGTTAGCACAATTAACGGTCGTAAACTAAGGGAAGATTACACAAGCCATCGCCGGGAACATAAAACAAAATTACATAAGCTTTGAAAGTAGCTGTGGGCGATGCTATCGATCGCATCGATAAACCTAGACCGATTTAGCTATAACCTCAACCTGTTGCGAAATGACTACGTTTACTAATAAAATCAATCATTGCTCAAGTAATCTAATACTATTAAACAAGCCATTTTAGTATTACGTATACGGTATACGATATTTTATTATGAAGCTCGAATATACTCGTAGTACAATATTTGCATGGATACTTTCTGAAGTTTACGCGAATATTAGTGATTGAAATAAAATAACTTTTTAACGGATTCAAACTATGTGACAACTACCATCTCAATGGCTACGGAAAAGTAGCCGAAACGTCGGGCTGCTAAAAGTAAACAATATTTGCATTTAGACAAAATTTTGCGTTCAGAGTTTATGCACTCGGAAGTATCTTGTGATACGCCAAAATAGATATCAGTCCCATTATATTAGAGGCCTATTGGCTTGTAATAACACACTTAAAAGTTGATAATGAAAACTCTCAACCTTGAAGTGTACTAGTACACTTGAAGTCCTATCATTGGACGTCTGGGCTTAATTACCACATGTGCTGATAAGAAGGAGAGCAGTCAAGTGGACCGATAGATGCATGAATCAGTAGTAAGTTATAGTGATTGTTATTACTATGGATACAGTTACCGAGTTCGATGTTCCTATCTATTTGTCAACGCTGAGAATAATAGACACTTTGTAAATGAGAGCTTGATTTTAGATATGTCTACCAACATGAATAACTTAAAATGGACATTATGAACAATAAGCGACATAAATGATACGTCTATTGAAACTAATTAATTTTCTCTATAGAAATGTGATGTGACCCTATGCACTTGCATACGGTCTCATCCCAACCCAAGTTTGACAATATTCTATGATTTACACCCGTCAAACTATTTGGGAGCGCTGACTTCATGTTAATGATGTTAGTAACGGTCAGTTTCAGTGCTCATATTCATTCATATTCAGCATTGTAACGAGGCCACTAATAATATACATTCTTTATTTTATGCACCATTATTAACCCAGAAATATCTTTTGATTCGTGCAACCAAAGTTTTTTAACCAATAGACACAAACTGCTCTAATAAAAAGTCTACTATGTTAAGTATTTAATGAAGCTGACGCTTTGGATATGGGTCAGTTGCGACTGGGGCTGCTGCAGCATTCGATGCGGCGAAACGTAAAGGGCGCGATGAGAGGGATACTTACCCCTTGGAGCAGACGGGGTTCTATTTATTTACTTGCATATTGATCGAATAATTCTCCGATTTACTAATAATTTTGTCTGTGACGATCGGATCGGTGGGGGCCGACGAAGATCGGACGGAGGTCTGAATATCTAAACTTTTCCACTTGCATTGATCTGGGTTATACCCATAATACAAGCTTTGTTTAGTCTAGCTCTAGATAGTGCTATGTAAAATGTTCTCAAAGATTGTCATTGTATGGTAATCAAATTATAAAATGAACAACATACATTTAATTCTTATGGGCATCAGCAGGTCTAAAATAGCCGCTTTGGATGTTTCATTAAATGATCATCTTAATTGTCAGATTTCACTAATCGTAAAATGGTTACTTTTGATGAATCATATAATGAAGCTCATAATGTTCATCATCTTATTTGACAGTTTTGTATGAAGATGCGTAAAATGGTCTAAATATATGAGTCATTCATAATGTCAAATTCGGTGAAATTCGTGACGTATTGAATGTTAACACGGATTTACTTTTTAGCAGATTTTAGCCTTCATATTGATGTTTTCATAGTTATTGTTGTAATATTAAACCTCACTAAGATGTTTAGGGCACAATTTAACTCCACTCTGTTTGTCCACACAACTATTTATTGACGGCCGAGGCTTTGGCGTAGACTTTTATTTCAGGTTATAAGGTCTGAGTTGCTCCTACAAAAGTCAAGCTTTGGCGACGGGGTCGTGTTGCCTCCCCCCTTCATTTATTTAATAATAATTGATTATTGCTTGCTACGCGTGATTTGATCTTGTCAAAACTTTGCAATTCAACCGGACCTTGCGCTGTGATGATGAACTTCCAAATTACATGAATTAGAATAAATATCCAGTCTCGTCCACTTAGCCAGTCCAGACTCAGCCTATACATGGCTCAAGTCACCAATAGTGCCCGGAAAACGGCAATAGGCTATGTGGGACCCAATACAAAGATTGGTGAAATGTGGGTGTAAAGTCACCTCTGCCTAACCCTCCGGGGATAAAGGCGTGATTGTATGTATGTATACTATGTATGTAGAATAAATATTCAAGTTATGCTAGAGTTTTTCCATACAGGGAACGGCCCACCAGTGTAAAGGGCCCAGTCAACAGGCAAGGCGCTGAAGCCTTATTTAATTTGTGAGGCATCTACAAATAATTAATTGACCTTTATGCGCAAAATACCAGATTCGCAAAATACCAGATTCTCAAAATACCAGATTCTCAATATACCAGATTCTCAATATACCAGAAGTACACTTAAATGCATAACTTGTACAATCGGAGATATGGGAAAAAATATTCCCGCTCCTCCTACCAATCGGAGTTCCGATCGGAGGACCGGGAAAAACCCTACAGCACAGAACAGATAATAGTACTAGCGTACAGAACGGAAGCTCACCCCCTCCCACCAATTTCATTACCGCACCCCGCACGTCAAATTCAGTGGCACGATCAAAGGCGCCTAAAACAAGGGATGTGTATTGCAAAGTTGCCTATCGCGACGACTTCGCGACGCGTCGGGGAGGAGAGCGAGAAGATCGGCTTACTTCGATTTTATAAAGCTTCCTCTCTATCGCACACCCTACAGTTTGATTTAACCCTGAAATGCATGATTTTTATATAAATAACTAGAATTCGTGAAAAATTCCTTTATTGTTATTAGAGTGCCATTTAATAAAAATCAGTCAAGTACGAGGGGGGGGTTATGTCGAACTCGGACCGACAAAAACCACACACCCACTCGGGTCTTTAGATGCTACCGGGGTATAATAAGACTGCTCAGAAAATGGCCCGCACTCCCTGGCTGACCCTGGGCCATCAACGGTTTGAGATGGCCCCCTCAGGAGTGAGAAGCATGGTGTCTCTATTGAACCCTGGAAAGGGAGAGGCGGGTGTGAAGAGGTCACAATAGGCGGCCGTACATGTAACCCTCACACCTGCTCGCGGCGATCAGCGCGCCCCCGCCTGCTCTCCACTGTGTCCTCTGGTGGAGGGACAGGTGGGAAGCCTCCGAGCAGCCCTCTACAGGGCCGGTGCCGTTGCGGCCGGCATTTGCCATAGGCGGCAGCGTCTCGAGACAAGCGCTGCCGCTTCTCTCGTGACTTACTTCATACTTTTGTAAAATTTGTTATATATAAAAAAAAAAATTAAAAACAATTAAAAACAAAATTAAAAACAATTATATTTATTTATTACTTTTCTTTATTGTTATAATTATGTTTACCGCTGGTATAACCGCGCGGAGCTGCTAGTAAGTGAATAAAATAATAACAATTTTGTTTTCGAATGTGCAAAATATGCTATATTGAGAATCTGGTATATTGAGAATCTGGTATTTTGAGAATCTGGTATTTTGCGAATCTGGTATTTTGCGCATAAAGGATATTATTATATAAATGACCAAGACAGTCTAATGTCACAGCTAATGTTGCCTAATGCAAGCCTAATCAAATGGTGGTCCACATGTTCTGGATTGCACCTCAAGTTTTTACCATCTAGCGGGGTGCAGTAAATTGACAGACAGTAGGTATATAAAAAAATGTGAAAGGCTTTAGATTCAACCTCCATAACTTTGACTAATATACCTACCTACTTAAGCATAATAAACACTATAATGATCATGGAGGTAGAGGTATATAGAAATATAAATATTCTCATTCGCATATTTATTTAAAAATAAAACTTTTTATTTATTTATTCATTGCATTTTATGAAAACTTACAGCTAATAAATTAACATTAGGTACAATACAATTATTGTTGTTATCATCAGAGACTTCGTCCTGCTCCACCAGTGGGATTATTCAGAACCCCGTGTCATCCCTTTAAATTAATTTATTGATTTCCAAATATCTTATGGGTATTTGCAGGATTTGTTCATATTTATAATTACTGCTCCACTCCTCTAAGTAGTAGCATGATATATATAGAAGAGTACTCTGTGTGCCTTCTAGGCTTTTACACTGTTGTGTTTATATCCAGCCATCGCTCTGCCATCCCGTTGCCCGTCTACCGTTTTGCCATCATTAGTTTCGTGCCTGCACCTTGTGTAAAGATGCCTTTGCATCTAACCACAGAAACACAAACACATTCAATGTTTTTTGTAGAAGTAACTTGATAAGTTCAATTCAATTCATAATGAATGGCTCTGTGCTTTTAACATCAATTCTGTCAATGTCCCGTAGTAGAGCTATTAACGCAGGATATAAAGTGGCCTCGATTTTGACTGGCTGACTCGAGTTTGTTAGTTACTTCACACAGGATCCAAACAAAAGGACAGTATTTTGCTTTTGTTTATACGCCACCGTCGTTCCCCCATTACGTTACCCGTCTACCATTCTAACATCATTAGTTTCGTGTCTGCACCTTACTTTAGACGCCTCTGAATCTAATCACAGAAACACAAACACATTCAATGTTTTTTGTCGAAGTAACTTGATAAGAATAAGAAACATAAATAAACATTGAAACCAAGTTTTGACAACAGACAGTTTTGAAATGTTAAAAAATTACCACACCAAAAATAAAAATAAAAATTGGAAACAAATTGTAGTTTTAGCGTTATTTTTCTTTCAATTCATGTTTATTAGATGGAAATCATGAACTATTGATATATAGAACATAATAACTACCATTTTACGCTGTACACGATTCGGCGAGTCCTTATATTTTTTTCGTCATAGCAACACCAATAACAAATATGAAACATATTGCAGATGAAATATGAATGACATATTAAAAAATGTGGTCATTTTACAATCTATAAAATGTGTCACCAACTAATCTGCAAATGAATGTCATTTTTAGATGAAACATCCAAAACGGCCATTTTAGACCTGCAGAATAAAAATTCACTCACAAGTTTTTTGTTTTAAGCAATTAGACATGATGTTTGGTGTATAATCAAATTCATTGACCTTTTAATTTGATTTTTTCTTTAGCTATTTAATTTGTAGCTTACACTATAACCGTTGTTCACGTGAGACTTTAAACTTTTGTTTGTCAAATATGTAATAATGTGCTTGTTGAAATTTATTATTTAACTTTGTCACAAATATTTTCATAACTTAATAATTATAATAAGGTTTTACATACTGATATTAGTTACGCTGTCATCACGTTAGCTGTAAGCAAGCTTTCGCACTTCAATTGAACTTAAAATTAGTAGAGATGTATCTTCAAAATTGTTCAAGGTGTAAAAGTACGAACATAAACCTTGTTGGTACTGGTAATTATAAATACTTAAATCAATCCCAGATGTTATCACCAAATAGTAATTAGTTTGAAGGTAAGCAGAAGCGTTAAATAAATCACTTGGCAGCAGGTGATTTGACGAACTACGATTCATTTCATATATCAAAGGAAATAATTATATTTGTTGTGTCTTGCAAATTGTTCTGCACTTTCTACAGTAAATTTCAATTTCAAAGACGTATAAAGAATGTTTGAAATGTCAAGCCCGATACAGGCTTTGTTAACTCGAAACAAGTTTTCTGATTCCTATTGCATCTTTACTAACTTTCACTGGTTCAGCATAACACGGTTAAGCCCTTATATGGCATTAAGGTACGGTGTTCGTTTTCGATTCCCAGGAAATTATCATACTAGCAATTATTAGGTAATCTGTGATGCCAGGTACTCTTTCAAAATGTAATAAAATGATAGATATAGCTTCTACAACAAAGTCCTTCATGGAATTAGAAATGTTTATGTAAGTGCTATTAATCGAATCTAATTTACACAGAATTACTTTTAACGTTAACCTGACTAATATGCCATCAAGCTACGTCTACAAAAGTTTACCTATCCATTACGTTAACTATCCTCAGACAACCTTGAAATCAGCATAAAAAGTACCCTAAATGGATATTCCATTACCACGATCCATTGCCAATGTTAAGTATACCTACTTGAAAGGCAATTACTAAATTAATTGAACCACCGCACGCGGCCAATGACGCCTATTACCTACCTGGAGTTTTCTGACATAGACCGGTAATTAATTGAATGACTATGTATTTCATATACCGCGGAATTTGTGTTATGGGTAATTGTCCTAAAAATATTCTATTAGTTATGTCAAGCACATGACAAAGTTATAAAGACTATAATTTATCATTAAAGTATTAAAATTGTCATATAATTTTTGTGTTTGGGTTGGTTTCATTTTTATAAGCTCAACTGATCAATAGTGTCAATCCCGATTGCATGCGAAGTTTGCACCTTGCAGACTGAGGTTCGTTCTCTTACTTCTCTTACTCTTCGTTTCCCATAATTTATGTGACATACCAACCTACCTATCTTGGTTTTTACGAGCGACTGTCGTCTGTAACTACTCGTAATCCTGAAAGAGCCGGCCTCGTCTGTTAATCTGCAGCTGTGCTGGCTTAGGTTCTGAATATCTTGGTGTTGGTCTATTACATCCAGTTCGGACGATTTTAGATCTCAACCCACGAAACCCTCGAGTTAAAAGTTGGTCAATTGCATGTTAAACGAAGACTGTGAAGTTTATAAATTGTAGCTTTGTTGTATAATGCTTAAAACTTTAAAAAAAAAGTAATGCCTGCCACTCATTTTGTCAGATGGTGGTGCCTGAGATGTCAAAGCGCAGGAACAAATCTTTTATAATTTGGAGATACGAAATTATAAATGCAAATTAGTTTTATTCTACGACGCAAGATGCAATTGAAGTATCCAGTCAGAAATAAACTAATAAAACGAACATATGACGCCAAGATGGCCGAACATAATCTTCCTTGTGTTCTTGCCAATCGAGAGTAAAGCTCGCACGCATTTGATCTCGATAAAGTGCGCCGGCGCATATCTGTACAGAGGAGATAATCTAATATTCTTAATTGAATCAATGCACTTCCCACGAGTCTTTTGCACGAAAACTGTTAGAAATCTCCGGTTTTATTACATTCTAAATGCGACGCGACGTGGCTTTTACATTACGATTCAGGTTATTGTACATTTTGACATTCACACCATTGAAAATCTTTGATTGATTGCTTATTGTTTTGCGTGTAAAATCGCATTTCATACTTTCGATAGCAAAATGGGTTTTGTCTCTTTTACAAAACTCAAGATGTTTTTCATGCAAGATTTTACTGCAATTTAACCTTTACAGCACTGAGCTTTGTAATCAATTAAACATACGTAAGTCGAAGGTTAACGGAGCTACATTAATCATAAATTCACTGAATGCATGATGTCGGTACCGACCTTTTTCGACTGAATACCTAACGAGTGCCCAGTCGTATACGAGGCACATCTATGTAAATATTACAGGACAGACAAGCCCAGCGAGGAAGCTCGTATCCACTGAATACTAATGTATTTCATGTATAAAATAACACAACCATTTTAAAATGACGATTCAAATGTTCCTATGCGTCTCAAGTTCATATCCCTCTCTCATGGTAGAGTTATATCGATTAGTATTCTTAACGTAGATTCTAAAGAGAATCGAATATGAATGAAGTATTGTAAGTTTAAAGACGCCAAAACTATGGTGTCTGCGAATATTAAAATACGCATGAATATTCCACGTCACCCTGGAGCTAATTTTACTTCATTTTGATGGCCATCGAACGCATTGAAGCGGTCTACTGGAAAATTAAAAGGGTCAGGTGAGATAGGCCTGTTATTAAAATATACTAGAGGTCAGTCTATTGCGTTATTCGCAGAAATGAACCTTGAGTCGCTTGTGCTGCTAACCGAGGTTCATGAAGTTCGTGATGTTCCTTGAGACTTGGGGTATCCTAAACAGTCCGTTTTTTTTTTTCGACGCATCGTCTCAATATTTTTTATGCAAAGGTAAGCTTACAACAAGTCAAGTGTTTATGAAAGGTTGCAACACCATTAATCCAATTGTGTTTCTTTCGGTTTTACACCCCGCGAAATTATGTACGTACCAAAATTATGTAGCGTTGGTTCTAACATGAGGGCTAACAGAATTTAAAGACCTTACAAGCAACGAGAAAGGCGACTTTATACCGGTAACCGATAGCACTGTAAGCGATACGATTTGTTTACTTTTTTTTTTACTCTCACACTCTTCCGCCCCACTTGAAGCGTATCTGTGTAATGCGTGTCAACATTTGAATGGAAATCGTCAAACACGTTACAGTTTTTGTCACATTTCTAATGCAACTTTTATCTATCAATTATGCTATAGTCCCTATTTGTAAGGTAACAAAGTTCATTATCATTATTGCGCGTTGCAAGCAGTGAACTGGAATTACCCTGGTGCTGTTATCGTCTCCGTCCCCGCTCTCGTTAGCGGAGGTGACGCTCGAGTGAGCACGGTGCACCTGCCCTCTATAACGCGATACTGTATGAACTGTATGTAAACTTTAAACTATAAAACTTTGCAAACATCTGCACCTAGAGTCAATATTCAGCAACAAGAAACTGTTTATTAAATAGTTATTGTTGAATACAATAAATATTAACCTCATTTTGGCTACAGCAGGTTGTATAGAAATTGTTTACGACTTTCTACAGTATTTTACTTCAAAACGCGATGTTTGCAGCGTAATTTATAGTCTCTAATGAAATGAATGAGTTGCACATGCACTTCAACTGTTGGATCGTAATGCCTTTCATATTAATATTTGATGTTAGAGGTGCATAAAATAGGTATAACATAACACAATCATATATCCGGTATGCGATTGAATTCTTGTGTACTTGACGTTCTAAATTGTATATTTTGCCCGCAGGAATCTTTTACTGAATTTTTACATAAAGTTAAATTCTTAAACTGGTTTAAATTTTTGCATGTGGAAAAATTCTGCCTAATTAGGAGATTTACCCTAAACGTAAACGAGACCGGTACTTCGACCACAAGTTTTAAAGTTTACAAAAAGTTTCGGAAGTTTAATTTATTCAGCAGAAAGCAAATTATAGCAACACGCGCGTGACTGCTCTGATGTTGCAAACTTTCGTAGGCCACTGTAATCGCATACGTACTACCTACCTAAAAACCATTTAACTCTTTGATGACTTATGAAAAGTAAGGTACATTTCATGAAATGAATAAAGAGAAACACAATTAAGTAGATGTGTTTGTAAAGTACACACACTCACCCTCGGACGGCAAACTACATAGGAAAATTACGGGCATGTGCCTACGCCACTCCCGGTTTCACGTAGTACTTTGTCATTAATTATAACTTTGCGCCCTACCTACGTTGGACTTCCATTTAAATCTTAATATAAAGCCAAAACAAGTTGAGGAAACAGGCAACTTAGTAATACATAATGTGGTTATAATGGGTTATAAATAGCTTATGTGTTTCAAACGAATCATAATAAATAATTATGCTTTGCTCACACAACTCACACTGCTAATTAAAACTCCTAAGCGTTAGCCAGACAACGGACGTAAGACTCGGACACGTTGCAGACGCGGAGTCAGTTTAGTGTTCTTTCATAGAAAATGTACAGAAAAACATGAACAAGGACGGAGGTCAGACGGTAAATCTCTTGTCTGCGCCTACGCCCTGCCCGAGTCTTAAGTCCATTGGGTCTGGATCATGTTCAATACCCACATTTAACGACAGTCAAGTAGAAGACATTCCGTGTCTTCTTGAGCGGTTCAATCATATCACTGATAATCCCATTGATGTAAATGTTATCTACTTATTAACGATAATCCACGTCTCATCATTAAATTTATTAATGGGATTGGTCGATTTCTACCGTATCTCTATGTGCAACAACTTAAAGCACGTTTATTACAAAAGTACTTCAGTCAGCATCGGATCGACCTTGGCAGGGTACAGGACAGGGCAGAGTACTTTGCGGGTCAAGTTTAATCTGACTGTATCTACATAGGACTCGTTGAAACAAACCGAAAAAGAACAATAATTCTAGGGGTATACACAATACCAGGCGTGGAAGAAAGCATGCTGACTCTTATTATCAAATCAACGACGACGGTTAAGTTAATAATGTATTATCATTTAGATGTAGTACCAAGTTTAAAATCTTTACGATAAGAAGCTTCCAAGGTTATTATACGAGGGCGGGTCAATAAGTCCGTGACTTTTTCAATGAAATATAGGTTTTTAGATAAAAAGTTATTTTATTTTTCAACATAGTCTCCTTTGCACTCTATACACTTAGTTCAAAGTTTCTCCAGTTTTTTTATACCTTCTGAATAAAAAGATTTGTCAAATCTCTTTCTGCCAAGCCATTTCTTTTAGTTTGGGAACAAGAAATAGTCACTCGGGGCTAAACCTGCAGAATAGGGTGGGTGAGGGAGAAATTCGTAGCCCAATTGAACATCTTTTAACATTCCTGCGAAATTGTTCCACGGTTGCGTTTGTGGTCGATTGTGAGCAAACGCGGCACCCACCTTGCGGAAAACTTTCTCGTACCCAAGTGTTCATTCAAAATTGAAACCACTGAGCCATATGAGATGCCTATGGCTTCCACAATCTCTCTCACTTTAAATCTCTCATCGGCTAAAACCATATCGTGATTTTTTTTATGATTTCGGACGTGGAGACCTCAACTGGGCGTCAAGAACGTTGCGCATCTTCCGTGCCTGTGCGACCACATCTGAATTCAGTAAACCACTTTTTACCATTTAAATAGATGGTGCAGAGTCCCCATAATACTTATCAAGCTTAGCCTTGGTTTGTGCGATGGTTTTTTTTCGCAAAAAATAATGCTTAATAAGCACTTGAAATTCACTTTTTTCCATTTTCTTCTCCAAAAGCGAGCTAGTCTGCTATCAACAACTGTGAAACACAAACGAAATGACGTAGCTTGTTCAAATTTTGACAATAGTCTACTGAAAGATGCCTGTTGACAGGAGCAGAGTTTTTATTTCAATAAAGAAGCGGGAAATTTAAAAAGTTACGGACTTATTGACCAGCCCTCGTAGTCAGTTACAGGGTTAAAAGCGTGCTAAGAAAAACACGTGCAAGTAAAAACAAGCACAGCCATATCTATTTTGTTTTTGCTACGAGTGTACGCCAGAATTACGTGAAGGTGACAAGCCTATGATTAACAGAATTGAACACTTGTCTGCTTGCGTGGATTTTAGATCAGTATAAATAATTACAGCATTTATTGCACGGAGATACCACTTTCTACGTATCTGCAGTAGATCCTACGAACGACAAACGATATAATCGATTTCTCTTCGTACAATCAATTCTATATGGTTAGTAATTTGCCATCATTTCACGCTACCCCATTGAGACTTTCTTATTGAGTGTTATTATATTGTTATGCGGTTACCACTAGGGCAGAACCGATTCAGTTAAGTACTGCTGTAAATGTGACCTCGTTTGGTACAAAGGCTGAATGCAGATAAAGTTGAACGTCAGTGACATGTTGTCCGGTCAACAACACCTTACAATTTATTTTATTTATATTCAGAGAAAGCAAGAATTGATAACTAAATGAACATTGATATACAAAACCCATATAAAACAGGACTTGATAAGAGTCTGACTTTCTACCTAAACATCCGGTTATCAGTGTGATAGGTCACATTAAACACATGGAAATTGATTGGCCATTACTGTGAGGAAGATACTCGTATCACATAATAATTTTATGCTTATGATTAACCATAGCCACATTGATAGGTCGGACGGTCCTTTTTCCATAAACTGAAGGATTATGTTTTTATCTTTTACAAAACGTATCATTCAAAGTTAAATGATGCAACCGCCAGGCTACGTTGGCAAAAAATACCTGGCAATGATGCCCTCGCCGGGTGTTGGTATAACTCCGGACACGTATCTTGGACCTTAAACGTAAGTCAAACGAGGCTCTGGCGTCCGCGGATTGCTTTGTAATAGTCTATGCTCGGTGAATTTGAGTTCGTCTACCGCAGTAGCATCCTGTGCTAACCTCAAAAGACACCCAAGAAATGTGTACTGCGCGTATAGGGCACGTTTTGAGCACATTTTAGGTCCATGATACGTGGCGCGGGTTATAGAAGGGGTAGGCCCAAGAAGTTCTGGCTTGACATCGTGGAGGGTAACATGATTGCATTGGTCTCACTAGGTACCACGATTTTGGGCGTCCATGCCCAAAATCACGATTTCCTCCTGGAAGAGCCGGAAGGCGGACTATGAGCTCCGAGGTCACCTTAGCCTCGGATGCAATCAGTAAAATACGTCTTCATGAAGATGATGATGATGCAAGGCAAATGATAATAGAATGGTAGGTACCTAGTGACAGTTTGATACGGTTGCACATATGCAAGCGCTCATTTTGTTCATACAATTACTTTCTACTTACATTTATCATATTAATTCTATAATAGGAACCCACCGAACCATATCTTCAATTAATATACCGGTTTAATGAACTCTACGTATGTACCAACACCTAATAACTGTAGAAATGTAAAATCGTATTGTGGTGAATGGTAATCGTTTGTATTTTGTAACAAAACAATATCATAAAAACTTTGCATGAAGAAGCCCTCCAAAAACTTTGCAGGGAGGTCATGGTAGGTATGGTTTTGTAAATGAAAAATGTGGTTGGTATTTTGGTTGATCGTTAATATAAGATAGCTACACCATTGCAATGGGAAAAGCCTGTAATGATAGTGACAAAGAAATAAATAAAATACTTATGTTATCTTTCTTTAAGTATCCTAGTCGTCTCGTCATGATGTGATGTCTATAAATTATTTTAGTTCTATCATTATTTACTATCTAGTTAGTCAAATGGGCTTGTTATTAAATTGTATGTGTGTATTGAATGTATGTAATTATATAAAAATATTATTAGATACTAATTCAATAATATTTTATCGCTAAAATATAACCTTCCCGGCGACAACACACCGCTAATCATAAAATCAACTTGATAAAATTTTCGCTTCCAATTGAAATTCAAACTTCAAAACAATAATCCGACTTGACCTTTAAATTCAGCTTACGTCACGTTACATAAAATTAATACGATATATATTCGAGTAATGTGGTTCGCTTTGTGAGAGGTTTGTTAACAAAACCGTTATAATTAAAAGCATAATACTCTTTACGCAGTGTTTGTAAAAGGTAAACATTGAAGTATTTCCCGCAAATTGGAACTTATAGACCAACATTTTTGTGCCCGTATGATGGCTAATACGTAATAGGAATAGGAGAGAAAAAGACAAGAAAATAATAAGCAACATCATGTGATTTTAGTCATTGAGATAGACAAAGCCCTATTGATAGACTTCATATTATTACTTATTACTTGGAATAGACTGAGAAATCAACATGGGAAATCTGTTCCAAACTGTAATGTCATTGTCTGGCACTGTGTGTGCGCTGAGTGAATCAATTGATGGATGATGTTTTATTAGGCTTTTTCGTTTTTTAGCACAGCCTTATAGGCAAAAGTGAAAAAAAAGTGTTGGCAGAAATCTAATTGGGTTTGTTCCAATTCCAACTTACGTAAAGATAATATTGTATAATACACCAATTTATCGTCAATTCCTTTTCAATTAGCTAGCTTTCCTTGTCAGTTGATTTAATAGTTAATTAGCTTCTCTCTAGTACTGTGTAACGATAATGACATAAGTACAGTCTTAGTTTAATTACAAAAACATACGATAGGCAACTGTTAACAACAATTGTGTCAAGTGACGTCACTGGATGAGCGCATACTAAGGATGTTGCGGTTAGGTTTTTATGTAACTAGACAAGATAGGAAATAGCGAATACCTTTGTTAACACCTGCAGTATGACTAGTGATTGATGATCAAGGTCCATCGTTCAATGATACGTTATTACAGAATGCGTAATGCGCACGTACTCATTACAATTGCTTACATTGATTAGGTACCTAATTACAATAAGTGTCATGGCGCTCACCGTACTTTATAAACAATTTTCATAGCTTACGTATCTAACAATATAAAATTTGCCTATGTTCGATCCCGAATTCATAGAAACCCATGAAAAGGTAGTCTTCTTCCTATACCCAGTTGCACCGTACTCTTCATATTACATTATGTTAAAAATCATTAATGAGCAAAAAATTAATTTCGATTCGGATGTTTTTGAATGATTGAGTAACAAAGTCACTTTCGCATTTATAGTTATTTATTAGTTAGGTAGGATATTACATTAAGAATCCAAAATGTAGATTCTAACCGTCATAAATATGTAAGTGTTGCATTAAGATTCTACACGATTATTTTTATTGACTTCATTATTGCTGAATAATTTGATAATTATATTTAATTTCAAAGATTGCCGAGATCTGTACACAAAAAAACTAATCTGCACGTTGTAAAAACGGGATTTTTTTTCGTTATTACATCAACGGCAACGCGTTGTGGTCGAGTAGCGTGAAAGCTGTGAGTGCGACACGCTGTTTTTGCGATTGCCTGACCGTCTTGAGTATTTTTTTAAGCGTATCAATTTTATCGTCAATATTTCTATAGTATATTTTTTTTAACTGCGTTTCTTGAATTTATCATTTACGCAATAATAATTATCATCATAATATACTAAAAGATGTTAGTTGTAATTTTCGGAGTATGAATGGATAGGCAGGGGATCCCTCACATTCAATATCAAAAATCAAAGTAACAATTCGCTGCATCTCATATGGTTTGTGTTTCCTTCATTTTTTTAGTTCTGTTCTATTAATCTTCCTGTAGATCGTGGTAACCGTTAACCATGAGGTGGACTGTGACCTACACAAAAATAATTATCTGTCTAAAGTAATTTCTAACCATTAGCATTAAACTAAAATTAGGTACATATAGTAAAGTTTAAGTAAAAGTACCATGTAAGTATTGTGTACGAGTTGTAAACGTAGTTTTAGTGCGCGTACAAACTACTCTTTTAGTTTCCTCTTCAACAGAACAATGCACCGAGTGACATAAAATATAGTCTAGTTAAGCGTTGAAAACGTGGTTACATCATCGTCAGCTGCAAATGAAAAAGGAAATTACGACAACTGTTGCCCAATCTTTCAGATTTCCACGACATTTTTTTCATGCGTAATAGGTACATAATAATACATCATGAAGTGATCTATTGAAGCTGATCCAATATAATCATACGGTGTTCCCGACCTCAGATCTTCCTCTTTCTTTATTCTCATCATTCATTCTTTCTGCTCATTAGCTCTTAATCTTAGGTGTCTTCCCTTTGGAGAATACGAATTCTGCTTCTATCTCGAGAAGTGCAAAAGTTCTGCGCAAAAAGAAGAGGGTGCCAGTGCTGCTTTCCATGATTTAGCTATTTGAAGTTGTTTTAAAAAGTAAGTATTCATTTATGTGTATGAGGAAAAGTTAGTATGGTTAGTGACTAAAATACATACCTCATTTATATACTTACCTACCTATTGACATCTGGTCAACATTTCGCAAAGCCTTTCGCAATTTCGAGAATTCTCTATTTATAACTTTCTGGTTAGTCAAATCTCAACGGTACATCTTTTAGAAACTTCTTGTACGTTTTCAAGTAGTGGACACGCTAGTCGATTTTATTGTAGAAGCTGGTTTCATCTGTCATGTAATAGATGGCGCTCTTATCGGCATAACTACATTGCGAGATTCGTAGTTTCTCAGCTAGAGCCATTATAAAACGTAAAAACCAGTTGCTATCCTTAATACTGTTCTTATTATGTCTACATTGGCGAAAAATAACGTTACGCTAATCATAGTAGCGAAATTAGCTTACGGCTTAAAAATACATATTAGAGTAGTGCTTAACAAGTAGCGAATCAGCTTTCGTGGCTACGAGTACATGTTTAGCGGTTTTTGCATATCTGTTTAAGTGTTTAGTTATAGCATAGCTAGCTAACTTGTAAAATCCAATTTAAATAAAAGTTGATTAACTAAATTACCGTATGTGTCCTTCAATAAACATATTTTACGTTAAAAGAAGTTACTAACTAAGTGATTTGAAATTGGTAGAAGCCAATTCGATGTCTAACTTGAAATTTAGGTAGAAACCCAACTTAAGTAATGTTTATTGATTTCGACTTAGGGCGTCCACTCTCAGACAAAACTTTATAAGCCGCATCTGCCCATCCTAGCATTAGAGTAATGAGATTCTCTACAACGTTATTTATAGAACTAATTTGCTGATATCGTGTGAACATGAGAGAAAAACTTGTCAGTGCTCATAAATTATACACTTTGTCAGTGTACTTTCCACTAAGTGATGTAAATCCAAAAACGTGTGAACATCTCTAAAATACTATTTTACTAAGTAAACAATCAACGCTATATAACAACACACAACTGATTAGCGAAGCAGTAACAATGAATGAACAATAGGTTTATAATTTATAAAGCAGGTGAAATAAATGTACACGAAATGAAATACCAGTACTAACAATTTAAAAGTAAGTGACCATTAAAATAATGTTGTATTATTCTAGTTTATACGGATAGGTAAAGGACAATACTCAGTATTTTCCTGAAACTCTGAAAGCGGTGCCAGCTTCGTAACGAGCTACGACCGAGTTTCTGGTGGCACAGGATAGTAGTGCTATTCTGCAATATACAAATTCGATGTCGAGTCTCACTCTGCCAGGGGAGCAAACTCTCCAACCAAAATTGAGCAATCTGTATTGCTGATTTCGTGAAGTTCAGCAGCGCTCCAGCGTGCAATCACCGCCGGGCAATAACGCGCAAATATGTAGTGCCTGAGCGAAATATTATTATTTTTCTGTGCCACATACTGAAGAGAGTAAAGTATGTTGGTATTTATAGAAAGACAACTGCCGTAATAGATCCTAATCGCATAGTATTGCATCGGGCGGGTGTCGCAGCGACTGTCACGACAAACAGTTACGGACCTTCGTGCCTCAGGGACCATGTCTAGTAGGGGAAGTTAATATTAATATGGAGCCTAGTGCCGGCAAACTGTCACATATTATGACCCATCACGTCGCCCAAATTAGTAATTCGTTATGATCTTCAACAGAAAAGAAGCTTGAAAGTATGTAAACGTCAGTTTGTTTGTATGCAATCGCACTGCAACTGGGTATGTTGAATAGCGCTGTCGTCTAGCGATAGGTGCGAGTCTTCTTTTCATTTTATATTCCATGGTCCCACGTTTCATAAGCACCTCTCATGATATTTATATACCTGTACAAGAAGTGACTTTTCGGGATATGAACGTCCCCTTGAGTATCACTTCACCAAGAGGATATGGATTGTAGCAGTTAGACATTTAAGAAAAACCGTTCGGTTAACCACACGATGTTACGTCGAGGGTGTGTGTCTGTATACAGGACTGGAGCTTAGGCACAACTGGATAGGACATTCCTCAAATTATAACAGGTAACAAACCAGAACCACGCGCGCGATACCTGTACAGCCGCAGGGTCAGGTTTGTTTCTGCTATGATGATGTAGGAAGTGGTAGAATCCTACACGCTTGAGTAGGGCCATGAATAAAACCATGGCATCCAGCGAGGCTTTCGGTGCCACTAGCTCAGTCATAAGGTATTTGCTATGTATAGGGTGTGAGGACTCGGATATAGTTACCAGACGCTTGCAGTCGGTTGCACTCCTAGGAAGACAAAAGACGAAGGTATGTTATCTTGCTGACGTGCAAAATTTAGCATACATATTAATCCACACTCTCTAGCGCTCATTAACACCGCTCTCTTTTTGTAAGTGCGAGATTATCAGAACATGGGTAAGTACTCTTAGTTATAAAACATAAACCAGTCGTCGACACTACACAGATTTCGACAGAGCTTGACTGAGTCCATAAGGTGCTGATAATGTTATTACTATGAATGAAGTAGACGTTTCAAGTCCATAAAATTTAAGTTTTCTATGGTACCATAGGTATTTTCTGGTAGCAAAATTGTACTTATTCCGCGCAAAGCCCGAACATAAAGCTCGTGGTTTGTGTGGACTTGCCACACTAGGAAATCCTGTCTAGGTATATCCGTCTACTCTTAAAATCGGCGTAGTTCAGTTCAGTGAGTGTTAAACCTGTCAAAATGTTTTGTAAAAGACGGTTAAGCGTGTTACTTCTAGTAACGTACGTACTTAAAATGGTTACCAGATGATGTTCAAGTGCTGTATTTGTTGTAAGCGTTGTAAACATCGCGCGATGTTTTAGAATGACTAAAATTAACGTAACTAGGTGTTACGTTAATTCTATTAAAGCTTTATTTTGTTAATGGTATGCGAATACTGTATGATCTTAAAATAAGCTAAACCAAACGACTCCTGTGTGTAAAGTAAACCTTCGTGTGTACCTACGAGTTGTTTTGTTTACCACACCCGTAAGACAAGACTATAATAAGTATGTAATAACTTCGGATCAGCTGGCCTCCTACGCAAGTTACGAACTCCACAAAGTGAACGAGTAACATTTTCCAACGCCCACGGAATTTGTGAATCGCGTAGGAGTTTGGAAATTTGAGAATCTCTTGATTGTTTTACTTTTCTATATAGGTAGTAACGAGTTTTCGGAATTAGTAGACACGAGTATTCGAACGTTCGCCGAATCATAATTTATGAAATAGGTAGGTAACTAAATGTACATATTAAAATCTTATAAGAATCATAAACATCGACGCTGCCGCAAGAGAATGAAAAACGAAACAAGGCTCGGCCTCCACAACAATGCGACGACATGCTGAAATGAATAAAAACCTTTTTTATGAGTCGCCTGCACTGGCGGCGCCATAATAACTATAAAAGAAACCAGTTATAGGCACAGACAACCAGCATAATGGCGTTAGAAATATTTTCAACTAATGAACTGTTTAAATCATGTTTGGTGAATATAAAACAACTTAGGTTATATAGTGGAACCCTAGTTCTTTAATTTTTCATGTGCCCTTTATTGTGTCCAGTAACATTTTATGATAAGATATGCTATTTTTTACCTATAAAGATCTATGCATTACATTTAAAAATGCGCACACTATATTTTTTATAGAATGATGAATAGAATTAGATGTTTACTATTGTGTAATATAATTTACTTCTAGTAAACATCTGTTTAGAGTCAATATATTTATTTAATTACGACTAAATCTGTTTACAATACAAGGAAAACTGTATTAACATACAGTTATAGGTACTTCAAAAATACATTATGTACATTAAAGGCTTTATTTATCTTTTATTATACTACTTACATACATTCAAACAGATAAAACAAATATAAACAAATATACCACAACATTCTACACAACGCTTTCTAGACCCATGGTAAGCTTAATTAGCTTGTGTTATGGAATCTAGAATGCGGATATACATACTTAGATACTTAACAGGCTTAACATAACCATAATTACCTTTTACCAAAAACAAAATTGCAGGTATTGCAGGTAGGTATATATTTTCTTCATAGAAACTGAATTATTTCATATTAAAAAATATATGTATTTTATTTAGAAAATATATTTCTGTATTACTGTATATATTACTATTATTATATATATTATTTAAATTATTATTAATAATATATATTTATTCAGCAGGCAGACTGAATGTAGTTTCAAACAGAAAATAGTAAAATTAGGACAGTTACAATTTACACAGATTGCTTTTACTTCTTGTCTCCATTTCTCAATTTTAAAAATCAACTGATGCATAGACTTATTCCATCAATCATGAAGATATTTTATTTTTAAAAGTAAACAAAAATAAATACCAACTGGCCAACCATTATAAATTGATTTGATAACTGAAGTTGTACAAACTGATACTATACAAGAGTTACTAAATGCAAACCGCAACTTTTTACCTCTTTTATTTCCAAGAAATACAGGTAAGTTCAGTGAATTGTTAATCGTAATGTAATCCTGTTTCCAGTGGTTATCACCATTCGATCGATTTGATGACAAATAAAGCAGCGAGACGCTACGAATGCCGGTTTTTATAAATACCTTAATTACGACATAAAAACACTCCGCTATACTTGTAGTCCGTTGTAGAAGCCCAAAATAAAATATTATACGTAAAACGCATAGAAATGCAACACGATTTATTTATAAAACTCAAGACTTACCAGCAACAACTGTATCGCTCAGGTCATACTTCACTGGTTTTGGAAACTCCCTCAACTTGCGTCCACTTAATTTTAATTCACCACTTAAGTAAGCATCTTCCAAAATTCTTTCTAACGATTTTGTTAACTGACTATGAATATTATTGTGCCCATTCATATTTACACTTACACACGGCCCTAACACGGCCATATTCTTTTTAAACTGAAAAGAAACTGTTTTTTGTCTATTCTCAACATAGCTGCCAACACAAGAAAATAAATGTAGCTAACTTCACGTCAAACAGAGTGACTATGGTATTAGGGTATGAATACATGTATGGCATGTGTTTTTCATAAAATAATAGGAGGAATAAGTATTTATTTAAACATTTTCTAAATAGACTATATTATTTTATCCTATCTGCAGGCTCCTATTTTGTAAGCAGTAATACCTACGTAAGATGAGCTTGATAAATCTTGAATCTCAGAATCTGGGGAAATTGGATTAAACCATTTTGATACTCTATGATTTTAATTTACAACACATCTGCTCATAAAAGTGCTATTATTTCACCGCAAATAGGCACGTAATGACACCTTTTATCAAACTGTGACTTTTCATTGCTATTATTCACGAGTGAGTTATAGATTCTTTTTTAAATTTTATAGGTTAAGATTCTATGTTCTTAAAAAAGTTTCGATACAAAAAAGAACGTGTTTATTAGTACGAATAAATTAAATATGCCTATTGTATGGTTATTTGATACATTTTCGTAGTTAAATAAATAATTTCAACTTGTTGTACTTGTATAATAAACAAAATTTTTACTCAAATTTAACATTTTTTTTCTCTAAGTACAGAAAAAAAAACAGAGTAAAAAAAGTTAAATTCAAACCTCATTCTTTTAAATATGGCCAATCGCCGTCCTTGGCTCTCTTAAGACCCTCGCCTGTTGTTTTTTATTTATTTATTTATTTGGAGGACCAACAGCCATAACAGAGGTATAGTGATTTAAATTAGTTACATACAGCTAATTACAGGTCCTCACTGATACAATTCAGACTATGTTGTAAAAAGCGGACCACAAAGATTATTTATCACTTCATCGAATTGGAATGCTAGGTAAATATTACAATATTTCTCTTTGTTAGTAATTTAACTGTGCTGTGTGAATCATAACGCAATACAAATGAACATAATATATTCAATTATCTTTAAAATTGTTGAAAAATTTCCAGGCTAAGCAACCTCCTGACTGATGCTATACTTGCGTTAAATATATCGATATCATGCTGTGAGCTTGCCGCGTTAACTACATTACGCGCCCTCCACAAAAACAGTAGACAAAATACTCCATTTCGTTAGGTACATAACGTAACTAAATCTTGATGTATCTTTTTAATAATTATGTATTATTTAAAAATTCTGTTTAATAATACTTTTCTGTTTAGAAACTCATTTTATAGACTAAAAATCGAAATCAAACCACTTAAGTAGTCAGCCTAGTTCATTAATCCATCAATCAATTAGCCGATTGCAGTCCGCTGCTGGACATAGGCCTTTCCCAATATCCGCCACGTTTGCCGATCCTCCACCTTCCGCACCCAGTCACCTTTAATATTTTAATATTTTTAATACTTTAATAAATTTACATATACATAACATAAACTCACGCCTATATCCCCGAAGGGGTAGGCAGAGGTGCTAGCACCCACATTTCGCCGTTTATGTTTAGGTCCCAATGTAATAGGTGGCAAGCCTATTGCCATTAACCGGGCACTTAAAAACCTGCGATAAATATTTAAGTAATTGAGATAATTTTAAAGCAATTAGTTTGCTAGACTAAACAAATTATAATAAATTGGAAAAAGCGAAATCAATTCTCGGGCGGGACTCGAACCCGCGATGAGAATTGATTTCGCTTTTTCCAATTTATTATAATTTAAGTAATTACTATTATAATTAAGTAATATCTAAATATTCTTCGTCGAGTCAATGGCTAATAAAATTTTAGATTTTGTTGACCCAATATTTGAACACGGCTACAGCATTGTCTGTTGCCATGGGTCCTCGATAGTACAGTTGGAAGGGCACAGTGGAAGTGCAGCATGGATTGGAACGGAGCCCAGCAGTCGCACGACGCTTGCGACTGGTCTAAATAGCCCCATTTTACCAAATTTGCCTTGCAGCGTCCAACTTGGGTCCGCAGGCGACATAATGCCTTCCAAATTGGCCACGGCAGATGGTGTCCGGTGGAAGATTTTCCTTAGGTCTAGTGAAATCAGTTGGAACTGGATGATTGGTTGCCCACATTTTCTCTCTTGCGCGCTGTGGGGAGCTGTTTGTAGTAGAAGTAGTCCTTAAATGCCTAGGCCTATGTCCCTAATTTTTAAATATTTTTTATATAAAACTTGCTAGAAGATTGTTTATCTTTAGTTAAGTACCTAATCTAATTTAATAGATAAGACATTATAGGTTGTAATTTGTATTAGAACAATGAAGACCACGCACTTCATGACTTTTAGGCTAAGCACGCACTACGATTAAACACAAGCGGCTTACGAATAGCTGAAAACGCAAAACCGCGTATCAACACGCACTGCGGCTGGCGTTTTGCCTAAATGTATGTTCAGTTTCATCATGGATTTCTGGCGAGCAACATGTATTGTGATTTTGGCATTAAAATAAAAAAAATAGTAAACGTAAACTACGCCGCTGCCATAGGTACCTACTGGGTACATCCACTTACCGATCAAAGTCATTTGAAAGTTTACTTTTGAAAAATGTGCAACAACGTACACACGTCAGCATCTAGATAAGTTTTTTAATTACTAGAGAATGTCGATTGGTATTTTAGATAAATTATTACGAAACGTGAGTCAGTATCTACAATTTGAAGACACTTCATTTCGTAAAACCGAATGCGGTTAACCACCGTGCTGGCGCCACAGTACTGTTACTATGGGCACAAAACAAATGTGTGTTTTCAAACCGCGGTTAAAATGTAACAAGTTGCGTTTTTAAAATCAGTTACTGAAAAAAAGTCACTAATGCGTGCGCTTGTATAGAAAGCTGTGTGTTACATTTTTTTGTGGTTTCAGACTTGCGGCAAAACGCGGGCGTTTAATAGCAGTGCGTGCTAAGCCTTACTTCAAAGAGTTTCAGAACTCTTTGGTTGAGAATTCTCATTATTTTCTTTGTGTTGCCCATACCTCCGCCCATATGACATTGAATTGACGTGAAAGACCCACAGAGTATAACCTAAAATTCTGCAATTTCTGCAACAAAATTAATTCATTAATAGTATTAAAATCCATACAAGATGACAATATCTAATTTAATGCGTGTAGCGATTGCTTTACGTAATCTGAAGAAACCCAACGTTAATCAATTTGAGGTACTTTTTAATTTTAGTTCATAAAATTGTGCTCGAATATAAGCGGTCGAATTTACGTAATTTAATTTAATTTGTATTTTATACGTATCGAATTTTATTAATACCTAAAATTCTATTAAATATGATTAATCTTTTCAGAAATTTTCATCACATATCAAATATGCAGAACACAAACCCTTGGAAAAGATCCGAAATATTGGAATATCTGCTCACATAGACTCCGGCAAGACAACACTTACGGAGCGAATACTTTACTACACTGGCAGAATAGATGCAATGCACGAAGTAAGTAAAAAAGCTTTTCTTCGAATCACTTTAACTTTCATTCATACTCCAATTACTTCAGGCTGTTACATTTTTAGGTTTCACACATTACTCTATGCCTCAACAGCTTGTTCTATTCGTTATAAAGTGCAGTTAGAGGTCAACATTTAATGAACTTCTTCTTCTTCAGAATTGAAAGAAGAAGAATGAACTTAACTATTTTTGTATTAATGTTGCATATGGCTGAGGTCCCTGTATTATTTTAGTGCCATGCTTAATAGAATTCCTTTTCTGTCTGCTATAGTTCTTATTCTACACCTGAGCCTGACATACACGCTAAGTATTTTAGATCTAAGTAACTGTATTAATCAATTATTTAAGCAGGTATTTTGAGTGGACATTGAATTGCTTATTTGCTGATTCATGATCTTCATTCTAAGACACACTGGTTCACACATTCTTCAGTCCTTCGGCAGATGTAAGCTAGCATCTTTCAGTCAATTGTAGTTTGTTAATGGTCCTAATTTATTAACTTCAGGTTAAAGGAAAAGATAATGTTGGTGCAGTTATGGACTCAATGGAACTGGAACGGCAAAGAGGCATCACCATACAGTCTGCAGCAACATACACAATATGGAAGGAACACAACATCAATATTATTGACACACCTGGTCATGTGGACTTCACAGTTGAAGTTGAACGAGCATTGCGTGTACTAGATGGTGCTATTCTAGTATTGTGTGCCGTTGGTGGAGTACAGAGTCAGACGTTAACAGTGAATAGGCAGATGAAGAGATATAATGTACCCTGTTTGGCCTTTATTAACAAACTTGATAGGTTAGCTGCAAATCCTTACAGGTGAGTACTTTTTTAATCATTCTGGGTCTCCCCCCCCTCTCATTTGACTTACCTTATGTTGGGGAGCTACTACCAACTGACCCCATCATCTGTGAGAGGACAGCCTATGCCCGGACCTAATTCCCCCTCCTGTATGGCTAGTAAGAAATGAAAACATACTCTGTAGATAATGATCTGCTTTGATGGTGCAGCCGTAGTGAACACAACTTCCCTATGGGTTTGTTATCCAAGTCAACCAAAATGGCATTGGAATTTTCAGTTAAAAAAAATACAGTTGCAGTCTGTAAGTTTATTAACCTCTTTTGTGGAACTGGAAGTTTGCTAAGTGACACTGAGGAATATGGGTTGAGCAAACTACACCTATTGTAACAACTTAAAAAACCCATAAAATCTTAATTCATTTATTTCCAGGGTTATAAAACAATTACGATCCAAAATGAACCACAATGCTGCCTTTATTCAACTGCCCATAGGTTTAGAAAAAGAATGTGAAGGTATTCTTGACTTAGTAGAAGAGAGAGCCATCTATTTCGATGGAGACTATGGTGTAAATATTCGTTATGATGAGGTACCAAAGGACAGAAGATCTGAGGTTCAGGAAAGAAGGCATGAGCTGATTGAACACTTGTCCAATGTTGATGAAGTTTTGGGTAAGTTTGTGCACTTTTGTATTTATTTTTTTCTTAAAATGACAACTTCTGCTGCACTCAAGCTGTGGAATGAACTCCCTGCAGTAGTTTTCCCAAGAGACTACAATATGGGGTTCTTCAAGAAGGGCATTAGAAGGTTTCTTTAGGGTCGGCAGCGCGAGTGTGACGCCCTTAGTGTTGTGTACGTCCATAGGCCACAGTGACCACTTCCCATCAAGGGGGGCCCTGTGCTTGTCTACCACCTAAGTGGTATATAAAAAAAAGATATTTCCTTGTATTGCTTATTTTCCATTCATAATAAACCGTCAGCACTCAATGCAGTAACAGCGAGTGACCACATTTTGTAGTACGTGTAACACACATGCTATACTTATAAAAATATATTAGGTACTTATTGGGTTGAACCTGAACCAGCAATTTCATAATAACAATGTATCAGTGGTGTAGGGTGAAAATTTTCAATAGAGAAGCCGGTAGAAATAATGTTCCCTTTGTAGAGCAAGCTGACAGGAATCGAATAGGCTATTTGACTAATGTTCAAAAACCACTTTAAATGATTGCTTATTACAGTAAAAACATATCACATTAATATTTCTGTAAAAAAACAATGCATTATGTTAAAAAATCAATGATAACGTTTAAATTTTCAAAGGTGCGCGAGAAACGCTATATTTAATCAAAATGGCGATGCGTGTGAGTATTGACGTCACTGTAAGTTGCTGTTATCATCAGCTCGCACAAAATTTGTATCCATTTCGAACTTAATCACAAAATATGTCCATAAAACTAGCGATAATCAAGGAAAAAGCAAATAATAACACCGAAACAAACAATAATAGCTCATACAACTGGAGATATTTTGTAGGAAAGACGTCACCCAGAGCTCTGATCAATCACGAGCGTTTTTGCCATAGACAATAAATCAACAAAATATAACATTTTTATAATTGAAATTCTCAGAAAATACACATATTTGAGAGTAAATTTTAGTCTCGTAGGTCTTTTAACGTTATTTTCTAATAGGATGACCATAATTTGTAGTATATTTTTAATGTTGTCAAATAGCCTATTATAGGGACCCCTCACCACTGCAATGTATCATATCGTAGCCAATGTTTCTTATAAAAACCTTTTTTTGTAATTAAATTGTGAGGAATTAACCTCTAGCTTTAACACTGAATTAGACTTTCGGCAGCTGCAAAGCCCATTTCTTATTTACTATATAATTTATTACTACATTCTAGGAGAACTATTTCTTGAAGAGAAAACACCCACAGTTGACGACATCAAACAGGCAATTCGACGTAACACCTTAAAACGTTCCTTCACACCTGTTCTTGTTGGAACTGCTTTAAAAAACAAAGGTGTACAACCTTTACTAGATGCAGTACTAGAATACTTGCCCCACCCTGGGGAAGTAGAGAATACTGCTATGTTAAACGAGGATATAGAAGGGGAAGGTCAGACGATATTACTTGATGCAGCGAGAAATGATAACAAGCCTTTTGTGGGCCTTGCGTTTAAGCTGGAAGTTAGTAAGTTTGGGCAACTGACATACTTGAGGTGTTATCAAGGAATGTTGAAGAGAGGAGACAATATCTTTAATGCTAGGACTGGGAAGAAGGTAAGATTAAATTCAATATTTGACTATTATTTTAACCTAACTAGGGGATTTTTTAACTTCTTGAGGAATAAAAGCAATGGTCCACAAGTCCACACACCAAGAGACATACTTCAGTCTGGTCACGAGAGGCTCAGTTGGAAATAATAATATTGGTTACATATTCTTATTTGAAACCAAACCTAGGTCTTGTTTTTTTCCGTGCGGAAATTCCCTCGAATACCCCCGGCACCCAGGGGGTTATGTCGACTCGAACCGACTAATTCCGGACTTCAGAGAGATGTAAGGTTGCCTTAAAATATCCTTCACACATCGGCGGATGGAGAGATACTTACAATCCTGAATTTTTGTCTACAGGTTAAAATATCCCGCCTAGTGCGTATGCATTCAAACAATATGGAGGAAGTGAATGAGGTAATGGCTGGCGATATATTTGCGTTGTTCGGTGTAGATTGCGCGTCTGGAGACACCTTCGTGAACGATTCTAAACTGCAGCTAGCGATGGAGTCTATACACATACCTGATCCTGTAGTGTCTATGTCGATCAAACCGAAGAACTCTAAGGACAGGGATAATTTTTCGAAAGCTGTTGCTCGGTAAGTATATTTCAAGAAATTATCACGTTCCATTATTACACGTATTTAGGATTCTCTGTGTTCTTTGTATAGATTTATAGATAGAGAGATCATACGGGAACACCTCATAAATTCCGAAATCAATATTCCGATTTCCAAAATTCGTTTATATAAGTAATTCCTGAGAAACAAAACTCCATCATTTTATCTGAAAGTCATAAATACGAATTTATATTTTTCCACATATTTTTCATTATACTCGTAAATCGGACTTTTGGAAATAAGTTTTCTTACCACTGCAATGCAATAGGTTAACTATGAACTTGAGACTTTCGGTCAATTAAGAGGTGATTCAAGGTACTGCTTTACAAAGATAGCTACACTTGAAAATATTTAAGAGATACGATTTGACAGATGTCTGGATTCATGGTAGGTAACTAGGCACTATTGAAAGGATACATGAAACTGTTATAAATTATGTTAAACCATTTCTAAATACGTAATAACTTATAATAGTAAGTATAAAAAATATGGTGTGACATATTTCACTTTAAATTACTACAAATATTTTAAGAATTGCTACAAATAATTTAAAATAAGACGTGATTCTTCATTTTTCGAAATCTCGTGTGACAGCTACGTCATATCGTTCTTATTTTTTCATTTGAGTGTTGCGGCTGTGTTCTCTATGGTTGTTACATTTTAATCGTATGGAGTTTATGTCAACTCGTTACGTTTATGGTCGGCGTTGCCAGAATGTAACTTTTGTAATATTATTTCTTTTTACCCTCTTAAGTTTCTTCTAAGTAATACAAATGAAAATATTGCTTAGATTTTTCTTTTATCGTATCGCATACTAGAGACAACGAATTTTTTTTATTTTTTTTCTGATACTGAAATCGAAAGTAGCTCAGACAGTGAATATATAAAAATTATAAATACCCATTTCGTATTTTCATTTACCCTGCTTTATTAACATTATATATCCTGAACCTAATATCAATACTAGATAAATATTAAATTGATTGTAAAAATGCACCTCTTAGATTATTTTGCCTACCAGCATCATCATGCGCATGGAGACGTATTTTCCTAATTGCATCTGAGGCCAAAGCTTGCCAAAGCTATAATATTTAGGTTTTTAGGTTTCCCGTAGGAGCCGCGTGGTTCCCGGCAGAGTAGAACTTGGGCCTCCCCATCTCTTCCTATGCGGTGTCGTACCAGGCGACTAAGGGATAGGGCTGTTTATCACCAGACAGTTATATAGGTACAGCCACAACTTAGCCTCAGATGCATACCTCGAGTCAACAATAGTGCCAGGAATATGGCAATAGGCTCACCCCCTATTACGTGGGACCGAATAACTACAAATACCTATTTATCTATTATTTTTAACCTATTTATCTATTTTTTTTGTATGTTTGTTATGCGATTGTGAAGCCAATTCTAGACGGATTTTGAAAATTCTTTTTTTGTTCGTAAGTAGATTATTTCGAAATGGTCCCATTTAAATTTTGTAAAGATCTGATGATGGGTTTCCGAGATTAGACCAAGGATCTCTTCAAAAAGTACCAGGAAATCAGCCGCGATTGCTGCAATCGCATATTATTGCAATGTTTTCATTAAGCCTAACACATATAGGTACTAATCCAAAATATCAATACTAGATATATTACTTGATTAATCAGTGTTGCCAGGGCCAGATAGTCTAGTGTAAATGTAAACAAGATAGCTTAAAAAGTTACTTAACAGGGAAAAAGTAACGTTGTTTTATGGTATGGAAATCTTGTCGGGTAATTATTTATTATATTGCGCGGTTATGATGAATAGTTTTATTTATTTACAATGTTACAAAAGTTACATTTTGGCAGCTATGCGATTAATCTTTTGTTACTTGAATCGATTATTCTGACAATTGATTTAAGAAGCTCCATCCCTAGACTATAAACGTCAAATCGTATCTTTTAAATATTTTCAACTGTAGACTGTGTTTTTTTTACATTATAATCTCTTCTATTCCAGATTCACCAAAGAAGATCCCACATTCCAGTTTCGTTATGACCCTGACAATAAAGAAACCATTGTGTCAGGAATGGGAGAATTACATTTAGAGATTTACGCTCAGAGAATGGAGAGAGAGTACAACTGTCCTGTAGACTTGGGGAAGCCTAAGGTAGCATTCAGGTGAGTGGTTTTTATCACACATCACTGAAGAAAAAGGTACGAAAGGCTATATGTATTATAATGAATGAGCGATTATAATAAAATTGTAGACGTGGTCGTGCTTCGGGGAGCACGTTAAGCCGCGTCGGTCCCGTTTGCCATACGAACATCTATGGCAGTCGTTAGTGTCGTTACGGATAGTTGGAGCCCAAATAAAAAACGCCCAACAACAATACTTCGATAACGCCCAATATCGCCCAATATCGCCATTGGGTTGTGGAGGTCAGATGGCAATCGCTTCATGGATAATATCGAAGTCCAGCCAAATCCGCAGTTAGACTGGTAAAGCGGACCCCAGACTCCGAATGAAAGCTTCGGATGCGACTGAGATTAAGGGTCCAACCCCACCAAACGGACGGCATCGGAACGGATTTTATAATCTTTAAACAAAATAAATCTTATAACACAGCATTTAAAGTTTATATTACCAAGTCACGCATGACAGCTTAACGTGCGTCATGCCGCCGCACGTCGCTGTCAAGCTGTTGTGCGTGACTTGGTAATATAAACTTCAAACACTGTGATAATAAGATTTAATTTTGTTTAAAGATTGTAAAATCTGGGCCGATGCCGTCCGTTTGGTGGGGTTGGACCTTAACGCTAAGATGAAGATGCATTTGTACGGTAGTGGCGAACGGTCCCTATAATCCGATCCCTGTCGGCTTTCCAATTAATCGAATGGTGCATTAGGTGCACTAGGTCGCATGATCGAAGTTTTTTTTTCCACCGACTTCCTTTTTGAATATTTTCACCCCTCGCTCTGGCACAGGCTTCCGTCTAGGGGTTGGGGGTCACCCGGTAGTCGCTAAAAGCTAAAATAAACTAAATTGTGGAAGGGAGTGAGAGAGCGGACCCCAGACAAATGCAATTTTTTTGACGCAACCGAGATAGGATGGACTTCGGATCACGAAAGTAGAGATCATTTTTTTCCATTTTTCAGAGAAACTATGATGTCGCCGTGTAAATTCGATTACTTACACAAAAAACAGTCTGGCGGTGCTGGCCAGTACGCTAGGGTTACTGGTATCATCGAACCGTTGGATGCAGAGCATAATACAAGTAAGAGATATGACGAGTATATTTTGATTAAGATAGAGAAAAGCAAATACAGCTCAGGCGGGACTCGAACCCGCGATCTGCCCGAAACTGATTCAAATTATTCTAAACATCCGTCTTTGGGCGAGTATATTTTCACCATTTAGTAATGATGGCTCCTGGTGGAGTACATACATACAGCCCATTGGAAAGTGCCTGCTGGACGTCAATAGGCTCGGCTCCTATTTTCAGTCTTGAAAATTGTAATTGGCGAAATGTGTTACCTATACACTAATCCGTTACAGAGGAGACATTGGCAAAGGCCAACGGTATCTAAATTTCGCCCGAGTGAAGCCACGGATCGTAACTAGTGAGTGGTAATAACTTGATGGATAGGTGGGAACACTCAAACCAACCATCTACTTCTTTGTAATTCAAACTAGATTACACATAATAAGAATAAGCAACCTGAAGTGGCAGTGGGCTGGCCACATCTGCCGAAGGACTGATGGCCGTTGGAGCAAACGAGTCCTAGAGTGGAGACCGCGCGTAGGAAAACGGAGGGTAGGACATCCGCTAGCCAGATGGACCGACGACCTGCGAAAGGTGGCTGGGACGGACTGGATGCGGAAGGCGGAGGATCGGCAAACGTGGCGCACATTGGAGGAGGCCTATGTCCAGCAGTGGACTGTAGTAGGCTAATTGATTGAATTAAGAATTAACACTGAATAATTATCTTCCTTATTCCAGTACTAGAGTTCATCGATGAAACCGTTGGTACAAATGTCCCAAAGCCATTCATTCCTGGAGTAGAGAGAGGTTTCCTGGACACTTGTCAGAAGGGCTACCTGTCTGGCCACAAAGTATCCGGGGTAAAGTTCCGTCTTCAAGATGGTGCGCATCATATTGTGGACTCCAGTGAGCTGGCATTCTTTTTAGCTGCTAAAGGAGCGGTGAAAGAAGGTGAGTGATGATTTTACTGTTGATTATGAGATGGTACCTTGGTCTGACCTACTAAATCTGAGCGGAAAACCGGCGTCAGAACTTCGTCAGACAGTCAGCAGTCTCCAGCTTGCAGGTGGGATTGACTTGGCACAAAAGATCTTGATGAGACGTGGGATTTATTTATGCAGGAGTGTACCAATAAAAAATAGCAATTAATTATTATGGTTTGCATCGCCATCTAGCGATAGATTAAGGTATTAGTTATTAGATCAGCATTAGACTACCCAATGAACGTCGCTAAATCGCATATACACAAAAGAGCGTTCAATCACCTTTGTAAATACCTTACTACTTTAGTATTAGTAAATTATGCCTATTGTGTCGAAGGAGTAGGTAGACCAATATTTATACACCTACATTTTGCCAGACCTTTTGTATTCAGACTTCATGTTACTACTGAAAATTTCCTTACTGATAACCAATATCCTTTTTTGCCCGCCCCGGAAAACAAACATGTAAACCCATCACGGGACGAACGAACTAAAAATCTTTTCTTTTTCAGTATTCGACGACGGCGCTTGGCAGATTCTAGAACCAATTATGTTTGTGGAAGTGACGCTCCCTGACGAATTCCACGGCACTGTGATTGGCCAGCTTAACAAGAGAGGTGGTATCATTACCGGTACTGAAGGCTGTGAGGGATGGACCACGATATACGCGGAGGTTCCTCTCAATAACATGTTTGGATATGCTGGGGAACTTAGGTGAGTAGTCTTTTATACCACTGAGGTAATAGCCCTGTAGGCCTACCATAGAACATCTGCGATTGCGGAACGAATTTTCGGGCAATCAGTTCCATGGAACAGATTTATTCCGAAATTGGATCCGAAGTCAGTGTATCGGATAAAACCGACGTGATTACAAAGCTGAATGCTATGTCTTTCGTTCGTGTATCGTGCGGGCCAGAATTTTTAGATGTTTCGTGGTAGCTCCCTGATATGTGTATGCTATAATCCAAGTCATTTAAGAGGGGCGTGAAAAAGCATCTGACTAGGATGTTAAACTGAAGGCCACCATATTTAGCATCTTTGGCTTATACATATAATGGTGACCTTTCATTTGGCACAGACAAGCACGCGCCCACCTGATGGAACGTCGTTATCGTGGCCTATGGACGTGTGCAGACTCTTTGTTTCTGTATATAGTAATGCTTAAGTTACACTTCACCTGGTCCTCCAAACCACCAGGTTCCACCTATAAGATCTGACTTACTGTTGATCCTATAGTAAATATAAATAAATTTCCTTTCAGATCTATGACACAAGGTAAAGGCGAGTTCAGTATGGAGTACAGCCGGTACTCGCCCTGCCTGCCAGACGTACAGGAACAGCTGATCAGAAGATATCGAGAGGAAATGGGGTTCTTGCCCGACAAGAAGAAGACCAAAAACTAACCGCCTACTTACGTTTAGTATTTATTTTTATCTTTTATTAAGATTAATGATATTAGTGTAATATATTATTATTGATTTTTTATTCAGTGTTTTTTTTTAAGAAGCGTCTTTAGTGTTAATAATTATGGGTATATAAGCTGAATAAGCCTACCTCGGAAGGGTAAAGTCGTATTTGTATGAAGGTGTAAATGTGTGTGAAGGTCTATATCCTTAATCCCCACCAAGATCTTTGGGAGTCGAACCCACTTCATCTAACGCTTGGACGCATGCTTTTCTCTTGGGATTTTGTCATTTTAATCATCCTACCCTTCTAATATTATAAATGTGAAACTTTGTAAAGATGAAAAACATCCAAATATTTTTTATTCAATCACGCTCTAGCGGCTGGGCGGGCCTAGCTGAAATTTGGTTCAGGGGTAGATTACAGTCTGCAATAACACATAAGCTACTTTTAGTCCCGGGAATAGATTCCCATGGGATGTGGAAACGTGTATCCCATGCGTTTTAGTTATCTTTATTGCGCTTTTTCACAAATCGAGTGTTTGTGGAATGCATCCCACAGTTTTGCTCTAGTTAGTTATATCATCAGTTACGTTATCTTCGAAGCCCGTGGCTCTCTCTGTTATATAATATCTAAGTAGTGGACAGGGTCTAGGCTTCGCCTGGCAATATTCACAGGAAATAGTTCATCCACTATTTTAACCCTTTAGTAATGGAATTTTCGAAAAGTGGTTGCCTTGCTTAGTGGATGCTTACACCATAAAAAGCATCACCTGCCAAGTTTGCAGCGGTTTTGTTCAGCATTGATGAATCAGTCAGTTGGGACAAGTATTTTTATGTATCTCTAGCATAGGCATACCCAGCAAAAGTCAATTCGGGTTGTTGTCGTGTTTTTAAAATTTTCGTGCCCGATGCAAAGCAAGGTGGGCAGCGAAACTTCGGACAGATCAGAGCAGGGTGGGGAGCAGCGCGATGATCCATGAAAAGGATACTGAACTATTAGGTAATTAAGTAAAATACCAGCAAATACATTTATAAAAACCCATTTATTCATAACACTCACAAATATATTCCAAAAAACGATATAAATCGTAACAAACACTCCAGGTACAAATTATAATTGTTTTCCTTAACGCTATTTTATTCTACGGTTAATTACGAATAACATTAAGAATACTATCGACTAGTTTAGGCTAAGATTGTTTTACATGGATATCCTAGGAGGCTAAACAATTATTTTGATTCTTTAAAATGAGATTCTTCTGCTTTTCTACTAATTTCAGAGTAATATCATGGAAAGTATTAAGATTTACAAATCACTAAACAACGAATAAACAACAAAATGAAGAAATAATTTTAATTATTCTTGTTTTTGTAATATTATTGAAGTACATATTCTGATTAAAAATATTTTTGTATACGGCATTCGTCTAATGCCGGGTATAGACCGACTGAAGGAATTCGAACGAACGCTAATAGGATTCCTTTGATCATTACTGCTTGCTGTCGAGCGTACAGGCCCTCAATTCTACTAAAGCAAAACCACTATCACACCACAGATACTGCAAAATATTGTATTAAATTTTAGACTGTATTGTTATTGTCATAAAGTCCAAAATTAAATGAAAAAGTTTCCCTACACTCTTTCATTCACTCTACAATAAGCCATTTAATTTTTGACTTTAATGTCATTTCTTTATAGACTAAAATTAAATGGATTTTTTTTATTGTGTTCGTGGTATGATAGTGATTTTGCTTTAGCAGAATCTAGGCCCAGTAATGATGAAAAATCCCACTTGATTTTGCCACAGCATCTACGCTATTTCATTCACGTTCTTTCATAACCATTGTTCACTTGGTGTGTACCCGACATAATATTTCAAATAGAGATAGAAAATTGAATCCTACTCGAAACTATACTATCGATATGTAAGAATAGTATAAAATATAAATAATTAAAATCTTCCATTTCGGTTCTATGGCAATAATGATTTAACTAGGTAGATCTAGGTAAACTTTTTTGTCTAAATAAAGAAGCGTGCTATATGAAGGTTTCTAGTGCTTACAACATTGAAAAATTTAACGATCGGTGTATATAGATATTATTAATGTAAAAAATTGTAATCATTGATCTTTTTTTGATCCTGTTTGATAATATGAGCGATCAAAAGTACAACTTAATTTTGCAAAGAGCCAAAAGTATAATTAGTGACTACAGTCATACCTAAAATTAATTCAAGTCTATGTGGGAATCAATTCAAAATAACTGCCGTACCGTCACTATGTGTTGTGACATTAGGTATCTCTATCAAAAAGCTTTTGTATCCTAAATTTAAAAGCTTGTTCAGTTTGTCATAACAACTTTACATAACAAATTCAACAGTAGGTAGGTAAATAAGGAATAATATTGCGAATCTACGCAGCTGTTGAATTATAAAACTAATTGTTATACAGTTTACGATTAAATCTATTATTTGCTATTATAAAACAATATAAATACCTGATTACAAATTTTAGTAATTATTTATTTAACAATTATTATGGCGTTATGATTTCTAAACGGGCAAAAACGTTTCAAAATTTAACATCTAGTGGTGTTATTCTATTGGCACTTCGTTTAATTAAATTTGCGTGAAAACTACTATTCTAACAATAATTAATTAGTTTATAATTACTATTATAATTATAATATTTATAATATAGGCTACATTCATCACCTCATTTTGTAGTAGGTATACCTACTGAAGAAGCGATGGTAGACAGAAAAACAAATAATTCCTAATTTTATGAGTAGGTATCCTTCGAAGAGACCAAGAGTTTGGGCGGGAATGGCCTGAGTTAAGAAATATAATTAATTTAAATAATTTATTGATATATTTCAATGAAAATAACATTTGTTCAACGACTTCTGACACCGACTGTACTTGATCCATGAAATTTTAGTTTTAGTTTAACACAACCGTTTGCTTCAAATCACAAATCGGTGGCCTCGTTCCAAAACGCACTTATCATGTGGTAGTCAGTACATTAAAATTGTGTCGCAATTAACCCAATACGAGAGTGATAAATATAGCATAGCATATTGTACAATCAAGGAAATAAAAAAGCGCCTTTTTATCACATTCACCAACTCTTTTTCTTTCAATATCTTAACAAAATGTGCTTATTTCCTCGATTTTACATTTAGTATAAGGATCTTACACACAGCACTGTCACGTAACGTCACTGGTTTTATTTTTTTACTATGTTTTTGGATACCTAACAAAAAATTTCATTATTCACTTCTGTAATCAAAGCGCGCAGTACCTAATGGCCGATGGTGGACCACGGCAAGCCATCGCCATTGTGTATTGGAAGCAATAGCATGGTTCGTTATCGTGGCCCATCGTGGTTCATCACTGGACATGGTGCTCAGGACTTTAAACTGTACAGCGACAGATAGACAGTGTTGTGTGCAAAAAACGCTCTAAAACTTTGACATCGAATGAGTATAGGAAAATATGTCCCGAAAATTCTAATTCTAATTACACATTAAAGGACCTGATATAAAGGATATATAAAACTAAATATGGCGTCAGTACATATATTAACACACTTTGTGCCAATTGCCTTATATCCTAAAAAACAGTTATGTATGCCATTTAGTAGGTCTAGGTACAGCTACCTCGTTCTTGCATTTCACGAAACGCATAGGCTTTCTTCAAACATTTTGACCGACGAGTGCTGTGATCAGAATAAAATTCGGATCAGGCTATATCCTTGGTGAAATATCCAAAAACGGCTATTTACCGTACGACCTCATTATACATACTGTATGTACACGAGGTCACGCCTCTATCCCAGTAGGGTAAACAGAGACCACAATTGTTTCCAACTGCCACGATCCTGGCATACATCTTTCGCTTCTTCTACTTTCATAATTGCTTTCATACTTACTCGCCGGTATCGGGTACTCTTGACATGTCCTTTCTTTAAAATGCCGTCTTTCTGATTGGCATACCTACGTATGTCTAGGTCGACCCCTACCGAGTTGCCTATTCACCCTCGCTTCATAGAACTGTTTCGTCAGTCTTCTTTCGTCAATCCTCATATAAGAATTCTGGGGTCGTACGGATAAGTAGCCCAAAATACCAAGCAAGGGCAATCTCAACCTTCTGCCCCTAGCACTGATAGGTGGCACTCGCCGCCACGTCTATGCGCTTGGTGAAATACTAGTACCGGGTGGGTATACTTAATGCTATACGATTTTAGACCGACGTTTCAGCTGATGTGCTGTTCTTTCTAGATTCGTTCTTCCTCAGTCCACTGCTCCATGAGTCTTTGCGCCTTACGAGATCGTTCTGCAAATCAATTTATATAATACAAACATATTAGAAATTTCACAATTTAAAAAAAATCAAGTACATTCCTATTATAGTAAATCTTCGAAACTGGTAGAAAATGTATTTAACTAAGTTTAATGGAACACATAGCTATACTTAATTGAAATTGAAGTTAATGAAATCATAGCTCATTTAACTACAGTTAAGGACGTAATTGATATTACCTATAGATTTGTATTATAATCAAGTCAAAATAGACGAAATAAAATGGTGAGCGTGCTGAATTGGGTCTCAAATACTGTGTAACACATTATAAAAGAAATATCAAAGTCCCCATCGATTGGACTTATGAAATTTTTTTTATTCAGGGTAAAACATATTGGTTTTTCGCAGCACCAATTTTCAGCTCTATGCGAATTTATGCAAATCTTTATTCTGTCTGGATTATTTAGAAGAATATATATTATTATTATGGTAAAAAGTAAATATTTTCTAAAATCTACCACATCAGGAATAATAGTGTAGGGTACCTACCTAGTATCTAGAGTAGTTGTGTAGGGTAGAGTTCGCTGACCATATTAATGCATGCAAAAAAGTAAGTGGATTTAATATACAATATACATAATATATTATTTACAATACATAAATTGGGAGGTGCAGACAAGTGCAGGAATTACAATAATTGAAAACACATAAAGCATATTGAACTATTTTGTTAGGTACTAGATTATAAAAAAAGGGATTTTACTTACGTCCAAAATATTAGGTACAGCTTTGGTCTTACAAAAAACAGTAAAACAAGTAACAAATTTCGTTGTTATTTCTTAAATACCTAATAAGTAAAAATACTTTTTTAACATCGCAATAAAATTAGAACTTACGTATTTGGGATTACTGGAATAGAAGTACCTATTTGAAATTTACAAGAAACAGCCTTGCCTTTGCCCTTGTCGCCTAAAATCAGTATAATCTAGATAGAAAATACTTTTACATTTATATCTAAACATAGTAAACATTCACTTTCCCCGTGTTTATTTTCCCGAGTCACGTCTAGAAGAAGACAAGAAAAACAAAATAGGAAAATAATTTTAAACTTATCTGAAGCAAATTATAAATATGAACCCTAGACATTTTTACAAAAATATTATTGGTACTAACATTCAAATAAAGTTTAAAAAAAAAAGAGTTGAAAGAGTAAAGAAAAATCTGCAGTTGAAGTATTTTTAAAGAAAATTCGAGAAATATATTTACCGAAACATATTATATCTACAATTTAATTGTTATAAGACTCGAGTTTACCCATTAACTTTTGAAATTTTTGTGAGTACGTATTTTAGGATACAAGCTAAAGTGAGATCTTTGTAATATACTACTATACATATGACATTATGTAAGTAAAGTCTCCACAGCATAGAGTCTAACATCACTACTAGTTAGAGTTAGGTAAATCACGCGTTAATGAAAGTTAAGGGGAAGTTTTACAATTTAAATAAAATATGCTAATTAAGTATTACAATTTGTACATCATGCTCTGTGAGGGTCGTGGTTCATGCAGTGTCTTCCAGAGTAGTAAAAACATGCTGCACTCAAAATTTGGTGTCATTGACAGCCACCTTGACTGTGGAGTCGTCTTCTTCAACCTCAGCCATGGTGGATAGTCGCCTTTCGATTTCAGATTGTGCATTTTTGGATATCAATTTCTTGTGTTTGTTACTGTGGAAGATGGATTTAATTGAGAAATGGTGGCGTAGGTATAGGTTGTGTGAGTATAATCTGTGATTCGAAGGTTAGTTATTAGAAAACTATTAAAAGGTACCATTTCTGAAATTGGGAAGCATTTGCTTTCTGTAATAGTTGCATAAAATATCTCGCTTCTTACTCGTACTTCGTTTTGATTGTGGACCTCAGTAGAGGTTTAAATTTTCAGTATTTTACATTTCAATACATATCTAACATTGGTTACGTGATAACCTAGTTAAACTATATATTTGTTAATTAGTTACTTACTTCTTCTTTCCTGCCTTAGACTTCGCATCTTTTCCATCACGACCTTTCATTTGGTTACCGTTGTTCACTTGCTTCCAAATTCCAGTCTTATTTACTTCCTCAGATATATTTATTGATGTCAGTGGGATATTCATAATATTGCCATTTATTAGTGGGATCTGAAGGTTTTCTTGATATGCCGGCGGATTACTCTTGCTGGCTTCCTAGAAGGGGATAGCCTAAGAAACTTCTTCAAAGAAATCACAACTCATATGTCGCATGAAATATCTATAATAAATGATTTGTCACTACTCACCATATACTATAATGTAACGTGTAACAAAAACGATCAATGTGAGGAAAATTGTATGACATCAAAAATAAAATGCGTGTATGTGTGAACATAAGACTGAGTTTATTTCGCAGTACATCAAATCACATGAACAACAAAATATTTAAACAAGGGAATGACAAAGAAAACTAAAATGAGTAGGAGAAACGTTTTAGTTTCAGCGGCAAAGTTTTAATATTTTTGCATGCCACCCCACCTCTGCGTCTCCGAGCTCTCGTAGTTCATCTTGGTTCCTCTTAGTCATTTCTGGCATAACGTCATCAAGTATCTTCATTTCTCTTCTAGTAAAGAACAAGTCCAGAGCTTTTCTAATGCCAACCATTACCACCAACATCAGTGGGAAGAGGATCGACGTCGTCGAAAATGATTTAATCAGCCATAGACAGACTAAACATGTCAGTTGTATAGCCGTAAAAACATGTACACGGCGTATTGGCACCTGAAAACAAAATATTTACGGTTGATTCACATAAATGTCGTTCATCATGTATGGAAATGAGTAAAATAAACTAACCTGTCGTAAAAACATGTGGTCCGGTTGATACTTTTGGGGCATGAACATAATTAAAATTCTATCAAAGAATTGCAGGCCCTTCAGCGATGCCACTCCCATGTAAAGAAATACACCAAATAAAACAGGCATTGGTATGTGACTTAAAACTGGTGTCAATACTACTGAACATCCTATCATTAAGAAAATCAAAATGTGGGTAACTCTTTGCTCGCGAACTCCTAGAAATTGTGGTTTTTCTCCTGGAGCAGCACATTCGGACTCAACTTTTAAAGAATTTACGTGATTAATACTTAGTACTGTCGCTGCAACAAACCATGGTAATCCCATGACAGAGCATACTTGAATGAGAATTGCAAGTACAAACAAATCCAAATGATAACCACATCCTTTCTTAAGCTTATTCTCTTTACGATTAACTATGACCGCTGTGATTTGTTGGTCCATAAATATGAGAATAGTTCCTAACAACGCTGGCAGAATAGCTACTAATGCCGACCATATTGGATTGCCACTAAATGGAGTAATAACCCAGTTACGACTCGGTAATGTTGGTTTGAATTCGGAAGGTACTTCTAATTTGGGCGTTTTTACACCGACTTTGTAATCCAAGAAAGACATCGATAATATGGCTATGATCACTGAAAAGTCGCTAATGATTTGCCGGACCTGAAATGTAAAAAAAACACGATAAAAGTTAGTGTTAAAAGAAAAACAAACTTTAATTTGAAAAATGTATAAAATCTGACCTTAGATGGGAAGAATAATGAGTTCTTGAAGTCCTTTAATATTACTGATATGATGAAAGTTCCCAGGAATAGAATAATGGACATCAAAAATACATCCGGGACATAAACTTTGGTGTCACACCCTCCACCGGCTAAAGTGCCGTTATAAACCTAAAAATAACAATTTATCAAATTAGCTAGTAGCTGGTTCTAAGTAATAAATTTAAAGTGTTTGTACTTAATTAATTTGATACCTGACAAGACTCTTTGCCGACTGATGTCCAATTAAATTGCTCTGGTACTTTAGAATAATTGCTTGGCAAACAATAGCATTCATAATTGAGAACTTCATCAGGGCGTGTCTTCAGAGGATACTTTTTGCCGATTGATATTACATTTTCCACAGCCTGCAACATTAATACAAAGTTAAAACAAAATAAAATAATTTTGTTGAAGCTATTAATTGGTTAAGATACATACCTTGTAAATGAAAATAAACGCTATAAGCGTAGCAAAATTCTCTTCTGTGAATCTTGTTATATAACATACAAGTGCACTGGCATCTATTGCTACTAATATAACCAAAATTATCGTTATCCAAGTGCCAATACAAAATCTAAATGACATATAATTCCAACCAACTTGCTTGCAGAATTCAAATACTATCGTTTCAAATACTAATACTGGACCAGTTGATCCCAGGATTGTTAGTGGTTGTCCTGAAAAGAAGCCATAACCCATTCCACATACAAATCCTGACACTAAAGACTCCATTGCGGCCATATTTTTTCCAGTAGCTTCTCCTAACAATCCTCCAAATGTTATGATAGGTGATAAGCAAGCAAAATATAAAAATATCCATGATGCAACGCACTGTATAGCTAATGTATCTTTAAAGTCAGACCAATACCAAGGCACCTTCCTTTTAAGGTCGTTAATCAAACCTCCAAAAAGTCTTCCAGTTCGTGATAACCCTGATTCCTCTCTTTGCTTTTGTTCTTCTTCTTCTTCATCAAGTTCCTCTTTGTGACTGTTATCATTAGGACGTTTTCGAGGATCTTGTGAAGGTATTGCTGCGGGAGGCTCAATGCGGATAGCTGGGTCCCATTCTCCAGGTGGTAAAACCGTTACAGCATCAAGAAATTCGTCTATGCCAGCTAATAGATGATCCCTTTTTCTAGCTCTATAAGCAACTTCGTGGAATATTTCATCAGACATTAACGTAGCCATTGCTCTACCAATTTCGTGGAAGCTTGAGTTGCTATTTGGTGGACCAAGTAATACAAACATGAATCTTGTAGGTACTGGAACCTCAGTTAAATCACCCATTATAGTTCCAGTTTTAAGTCTCACGAAAGCCGATAAAGTTTTTTCTAGAAAATCTACTTCGCCAACGAGAATATTGGACGCCTCTGCACCGGGCGGAATTTTTCGCATGAAATTTGTGTTACACTTGTGATTTATATCACCATTCATTGGTAGATCTCCTGAGCTATGATTACGTGGCATAGATATGCTGCTTGGACTTTTCACCATACCCTCATCGTGTCCCCCACCTGCAATAAGTCTTTTTGTGAGTATTAACAGTTATTTAAATGTAGATCCGTCAAAAGCCTCAAATTGTAACATGTACCAGTTGGAAAACAGTGCAGGATTGTGTTTAAGCATTTAAAAAAAGTAAAACGCACTTTATAGTTTTTGTATAATGATTTGTCTAGTTTGGCTAGGACTGTACATTTAATGCGATATTTGGAGCATACAAACTCATAACCTAATTATTCAATTAAATAATATTCTTAGATGTCTTTGAAGCAAAACCTACACAACATTTTTGATAAAAAAATAAAATAAGGCTAATGAAAGCTGATGGATAGCGGAACACTGACGTACACTGGCATTCAGCATACAAATGGAAATGAAATGCAGATATTGAAGTAAGAAAAGGTAACAAAGACAAGAAACAACATTGATGAGGATAAGCGGTTACCCGCGTTAGGGATGCCTAGGAAACGACTGAATTCTCCTTTGTGAGAGTGTCCACTGGTGGTACCGCCTTCTTCAACTGTAAGGAATATAATGCCAATTTTCAAAGAGATCTTAGAATAAAGATAGCGAAATGTGAGTTAAAAATAGTTAATAATTTTCACCAAACAACACACGGAATATATAATAATTATACAATAATAAAATTAGCCTCAGTGCGTGCTATAGTGAATGTCAGTAAAGGGATGTGAGTCAGTGAGCAGTTAGTGTTATCGTTTCACACGCATGGCTAACCTGGTACTGCCAGATAAGAACCCCTCGCATCTGATGCTTGAAGAAGAGCGGTGTGAGGAGACGAGGTGGACCCCCGACAACTCCTCGAAGAAGAGCGTCGAGAGCCACCTTCCTGGAAATCTGATAGGATCGGATGACCCATGAATTGGTTGATATATTTAAAATAAAACATTGATTAAGCTTTACAAATTCTGAACAGTAGTACTCACTTTTGCATGAAGAATGGTTTCGCCCAATATCAGCCAGTGACCGGATTAGTGGAAGTCGTGACATATTGTTATGATGATGGTTTCGTCTCTCATGTTGATGCCTATGTCTCCTCAGTAAAGCATCTTTAACTTTCTCTCTACTGTCATAGCCTAAAGAGCCATCAGCTACCATATTATCTAAAACGTTATCAGCCACATGCTCTAAAGAGCTAGCCTCCATATCCAGAATTACCGATCCATTTAGAATGAGACTTCTCAATTCAAATAGCGAGTGAAGTGATAAAGTGGCTACGTGAGGTTTTGACCATCGGTTTCCACCCTCCTCAACATCTTCTTCGAATTTAATCCATCTCGCAGTCTCTTTCCATTCAAGCTCGTCTCCATCTTTTACTAATTCCTCCATTTCGGAGAACAACGGATGAGATTCAAAATTAGCATCATCAAGGTCCTCTCCGAGAATAAACTGTACTCTTTGAGCCGGTGGTGTTACTGAAAGCAAAGTGATATTTTTAGAACAATTACTTAAATGTAAGCTATCAGCTAAAAGGAATTTCAAGTGCGACATCTACGTCTCATGAATAAGAAAATAAAAAATGTAAGCGGTAAAAACTTCTAAAAAATCTAAAACAATCGTTGGAGAGAAATGGTTTTGCGTTCTTGAGTAATCCATGCTTACTTAGATAACAAAGATGTAATGAGGCTTCTTGAAATAAAGCTTTGACTCAGAAATGAAAATATGTTAAATTGGAACGTGATAGGGATTTCTATTACGATGCCTTACATGTTTCGCCGTCATCCGTGACGCTTAATCTTCTAACTCGTGTCATTAAGCCCGGTCCTATGAATTGGGAATATTATGTATAATTTTGGAACAAATAACATGTAGTTTGTATTGATGTTGAGTCTTACAATCTATTTGATTAAAGGGTCTAAATTAAGGTTTTATTCTACCACTTTATCTAACAAGTTATATTGTGAAAGATATCAAAGCAGCTAGAGTAGTCACTTTATTAGAAGGACGAGTCGTACAACTTTGTCATATATCTTCTATTACTAAGTCATTTTTTTCTTCTAAATTACGTACCGTTATTCTCGTTACCCATATCTGATGGCCAAAAAGAGTAGCTTATAAATACACATATATAAACACGTACAGACACATATATACATTTCCAATAAACAAGTTAGCTCTCTACTTTTATAAAATCATTTGCAGATACATTACCAGGCCTGTCAGCATCCTTTTCACCGTTGCGATGGTGGTGTTTGTGTTTTCTGTGCGAATGCCTCCGGGCTGGCACGTGTACGCCCACGAACACTGTGTGGGCGCGGTGACCTGAGGAAAAATGAATAGAATGTCAGATTTTATTACATAGATCTGCTTTTATCAGCGCGAACGGATCTAACGAGATATATGTAACTCCTTCTCATCAACATTGACCTACCCTTATTTGAGGTCCATAGTCCATACACTTATGTCAGATATTATCTCATCATTCACTCTTTTCCTTGCCATATCATCTTTGCCGCATTCCATCCATCTATTTTTGGGCTTTATATCACTCCTCTGCTATCTAAAATCAACTGTATCGGAGGCCTTTCTTATACTTTTCTCATTCTCATTTTCACCCTCTATTTCTCATCGTGTATTGCGTGTATTATTGTATTAATTTATTTTATTGTGTAAACAATTACTTTTGATGCTTCGCTCTTACCTTTCATTTCTCTACTCCCTAACTAATCGCATTATTGGAAATCTATTACAAACCACCTGTTAAGAATTTCTAGGCGCTAAAAGTCTTTAAGTATAGGGAGTGTCACAGGGAAAATAACAGCAATTTAGAAAGTAGATAGGTACATATTTGTCATGCCATGTAAGATTTAAGGCTCGCACCCTCACCTGGCGCTGGGCCATCTACGGTTCCTATCAGCCATTTTGCATCATAAATAATTTTGAAGCCGACCTCATACGACAATGACAGATGCATGCAGCAGATACAGCGTACCTATTACTTGTCAAACGCCGATACGAATAAAGCGGACCATTGAGAAGCCGCAATGAATTATGTGCATCTGCTGCGTGCGTCGGCAGTTGTCGTTTTAAGAAGAAATATTTCATATCCTTAGTAAACAGTAGCCCTAGAATAGCATGTAGCCCATCGCGTATTGTTTTAAATCTAGTTAAGACAAACGAATGCTTTCAAACTTCTAGAATAGTGTTCACAAAGTTTAGTGTAGTGTGTAACTGTTGCGGTGTACCTACTTCGGAAAACACGTACGAACTTCAGTAGTTAGCAATCGTCAGACCAACTTTACGTTTAGTTCCCAGCTTTGGTATAGAGAAACGATGGCCTGGCGTTCACGGTTTGTTTTAATAGGTATATACGTCGGGATATGTATCTTGGACCTAAATCGCGACAATCCGCCGCACGCCGGAGCCGGCGGGGTGGTTATGTCGGACTCGAGCCGCCTAAAATGCACGCCGTCTGTGGGTCGTAGGTAAGCTTGCTAGAGGTGACATTGGCTGAGACATTTCACTCGCAAAGTTTCCTACCTTATGCATTGTTAAATTTAAACCTACAAGTATAACGTCCATCCAAAAAATCACCGCTCAGATTTATACAGAAAGAACAAATAAGTTATTGATTGTTTTGGTTCGGTGAGCACAAATAAAAATCCAATTTTCATCGTGTTCGCATGAAATTCAATAATCGCGTTCGAATAAATCACAGACTTTTATTTATCAAGTTTAATTTTATAAATGAGTTTATTCAACTTGAAAGTTAAAAGCAAATGAAATGTAATGTAAATCATCAACCAACATCGGCTTTTAAGATTGCTTTCTTCTCTAAAGTCTTGCGTATCGCTCATTGCGTTACGAAAAGTTTCAAATAGCTGAAACTTAGTGATAGTAAACAGTTTGACAAACTTGGCAATCGTACCTTTGGCTTGGAATAATTAATCCATATCTAATGTATTTTCATTACATTTGATATTTTGTAATCATAATGAAAAAGAAAATTAAGAACACATTTTCCTGGTAAAGAACACCAGGAATATAAGTTTAATTAAGTTTAACGATTGAGCTAACTGCTGGTAGGCGCTAACAGCGAGACGATAAGTTCCATTATAGGTACCTAAAGATCTAATGAATAGGACGATTATCTTGCAAATGGTCTTATATAAGTATCCGTTTAAAATTGGCAGTAAACTGTCCTAATTAAAATTATAAAGCTATTAAGCGCTTTGTTTTTATGCTTTGGTAGGGTATGTTCGTTAAACCAAGTTAAACTGACGTTATGCATAAGTATTATTAATTACTTTTTAGAGATGCCGTAGTTTTAAAGGTGAAGTTACTTTATTTTAAGCCTTTGTCGTTCTAGCACTATCGCCACTTAACTATCTACATAATTACAACATAAAATATGAGTAATTTATCGTGATATTATAAAAGTTCTACGTGTAAGGTGCGGCGAGGAGTGCATTTTCCAGTAAATGGCTTCTTTCACAAGTGGATATAATGAAGTGACGCGCACTGCATGCGCAATTGGGTGTAGGTAATAATAGGCAATCACGTCCCACTTCTAGGTAACGACTTTGATAACTACACTTTATAGAAGCTATTCTTTTAACTTAGTTACTCGTAGATATGAAAATATATCTATTTATTTTATGAGTGTTTCAGAATTTACTGTAACACTTGAGTGAAAATTATAACGATGAGTTACGAAATCAGCTTGTTGATAATGTTCAGTTCTATTGTATTGACGTATTGTCAATAAGTTTTTTTTTTATATAGGAATCGTCACTTTTTTGATTTGTTCAATTATGTTTGTAATTTTGTAAGTGCAAATCTAGAGAATGGCTTGACTGACTTGAACCATTTCTTTTTTATTGTGTTCGTTCCTGACAAATGCCAGAACAAGGTTTATATGAAGGAAAAGTTTGGTAATTTTAGAAATCCACGGTAATAGCCGGTACCCGGATAACACCGGGGCGAACAGCTCGTAATATTAGTTTGTAATAAATGTTATAATATTTTAAAACACAGCAACTTCGAATTCAGAATTTGATTATCAGGTTATTTAACTAAGCAGTTAGTAAGAATAGAGCATAAAAATATGAATGAATCTTGAAATAAAATAACGCGGTTTAGTTTTGCGAAACAGTGGGTCAAATATCATAAAAATTCAACCACAGCGTATTTTCAATTCAGCGTAGTCGGTTGACATGATTTTGCAGTCTATTATTCTGTAACAGCATTGTTCTGCAAATGGAAACTGTTCTGTGCACCATTCGATTTCCGTAAACGAGAAGTTGCCTACATTGAAACTGCGACAAGGGGGCTATTGTATTGTCCGAGCTTTGAATAAACGAACGTTACGGTCAAAAAAGGTGAGATGCTAACGTCCAAACGAATATTCTACGCTATACTAGGAATTTTCAGAAATAGTCTTAAACAGGTGTAGATGTTGCCACATTGCGAACAATTCTGTGCCCCATGAAGCTTCTAAATGATAGGTAAAGATCTATTGCCCGTGAAACAAGACAGTTCTGGACATATAGAGCTCAAAAAAGGTGTGATGCTAACGTCCAAACGAATGTTCTACGCAAGACTAGGAATTTTCAACAATGGTCTTAAACAGGTGTAGATGCTGCCACATTGCGAACAGTTCTGTGCCTCATGAAGCTTTTAAATAATAGGGAGAGATCTGTTGCACGTGAAACAAGACACTTCTAGACATATAGAGTTCCAAAAGGGTGAGATGCTAACGTCCAAACGAATGTTCTACGCAATACTAGGAATTTTCAGCAATGGTCTTAAACAGGTGTAGATGCTACCACATTGCGAACAGTTCTGTGCCCCATGAAGCTTTTAAATGATAGATAGAGATCTGTTGCACGTGAAACATGGTAGTTCTGGACATATACATATAGCTCAAAAAGGGTGAGATGCTAACGTCCAAACGAATGTTCTACGCAATACTAGGAATTTTCAGCAATGACCAAACGAACATTTTAAATAGAAGATTAGAGCTAGAACAAGAGTATTCTAAACATTATTTCCTAATATTTAAGTGTAAATGAAACTTCTTATTTTCAGCATATACATTTGAAGACGTGAGTGGAAGAAGGAGGTAACTAACAATTTCTAAATATTGAGATAATCGGCTTCAAAGTTTGAACATTTCATTTGCAAATATTATGTTTTCTGGTTATTTATGTCAAAATATTAAAGTGTCAAATTATTGTAATTGTCCATATTTATTATTAGGGAAGCATAAAAATAAAAATGAGTGGATGGAAATTAATTTATTTGACAAAATGTGCATATACATTCTTCATCCACTGACAATGTAATATGATATTATGCATACTATGCGTGGAAGAAGGGAGTATATAACATTATATATATAAAAAACTAGCTATTGCCCGTGGCACCGCCCACGTAGATGTCGGTTATCGCGACTAATCATAGCCTATGATATTTTTTTATACAATTGAGGTCGCAGACAAGCACACGGTCCTCCTGGTGGTAAGTGGTTACCGCCTATGGCCTATGGGCGAGTGCAACACCAGTCACGCTCGTGCAGCCGACCCTGTAAGAACAGAGAGATTGTGTGCCGTCAGCGCAAGAGATAAGTAGGCCTTTAGTTATCCCACTGATAACACAAAACCTCTCCAGTGAGCTCTGGCTACCCTACTCACCGTCGAAAACAACACGATTTTAAGCCACGGTCTTCTGTAGGGCGGAGGTTCTTCTTCAGTCGGACTGCTTGATTGGGACGGATATACCGTCGTGTCCTATTCTTTTTTTTATACTACTTAAGTCGCAGACAAGCACACGGCCCTCCTGATGGAAAGAGGTTACCGTGGCCTATGGGCGAGTACAACATCAGGGTAGTCACACTCGTGCTGCCGACCCTGTAAGATGAGAGATTCTGTGCCGTCAGCGCAAAAGATAAGTAGGACAAAGCCTTTGATTTTTCACTGACAGCACAAAACCTCTCCAGTGAGCTCTGGCTACCCTACTCACCGTCGGAAATAACACGAGGTTATTAAGCCGCAGTCTTTTGTAGAGCGGAGGTACTTCGCCAGTCGGACTGCTTGATTGGGACGGATGTACCGTCGTGTCCTATTTTTTTTATACTACTTAAGTCGCAGACAAGCACACGGCCCTCCTGATGGAAAGAGGTTACCGTGGCCTATGGGCGAGTGCAACATCAGGGGAGTCGCACTCGTGCTGCCGACCCTGTAAGAACAGAGAGATTCTGTGCCGTCAGCACAAAAGATAACCTCCTATATTGGTAGCTATGTCCTTTCCTAAGGTCTAATCTATCTCTGTACCAGATATCATCAAAATTGGTTAGGTGGTTTAGGGGTGAAAGCGTAACAGACAGTTACTTTTTATTTTTTCATACTACTTAGGTCGTAGACAAGCACACGGCCCTTCTGGCCCTAACTTTGGCATTTAATACAATATTAGTATGGATTAGAATGGATATACCTTGGATATACATACATGTTGCAACTTTTTGTCATTGGCAATAATGTTATCAATATTGATATTCTGGTTTTAGGTTCAACCTTAATGTCTGCTGCTCAAACTTTTAACATATAGATATATCATCATCATCTCAGTGTTGAAGCCGTCACAGTTTTTTTTACTTTAAAACAGTCAAGACAGTCATTCGTCATCATCTTTACAATAGTCGGTCGCATCCGAGACTTTCACCTCGGAGTCCGTAATCCGCTTTCCGGCTTTTACTTTTCCACCGTGCACGGTCTTGGACAGAGTTAGAGAGGAGTCGGTTTAAAGTGGGCGTGAAGAAAGAGAGACTGTTTGGAGTTGAAGTGGGAGTAGAGTTGGAGGGAGACGGAGTGGAATAGAAGGGAGTCGGTTTGGAGTCGAAGTTGAGTTGCTTGGCAACCAGAGTGGAGTCGGTTTAAATCGGAGTGAAGTCTTTCCAAAGTTATAGTAAAGAAGTCGGTTTGAGTCGGATTGAAGTCGGTAAGGGATCGAAGTGAAGTTGCTATGGAATTGGAGCAGAGTCTGAGTGGAGTCGTCCTGCCGACTCCACTCTGACTCTGCTCTCTGTCGGTTTAGAGTTGGAGTAAAGTCGGTTTGGAGTTGGAGTCGGAGGTAATCGAAGTGAAGTTGGTTTGAAGTTAGAGTGTAGTCGGTGCAGATTCAGAGTGAAGTCGGAGTATCAGAGTGAAGTTGAAGTGAAGTTCGTTTGGAGTTGGATGGAGTCGGTTTGGAGTTGAAATAAAGAAGTCGGTTTGGAGTCGGAGTGAAGTCGGTATGGAGCCGTAGGTTAGAGTGGATGCAGTTTCGAATCGGAATAGAGGTGTTTGGAGTCGGATTGAAATCGGCATGGGTTCGAAGTGAGGTTGCTATGGAGTTGGAATGGAGTCAAAGTGGAGTGGAAGTGGAGTCGGCAGGAGTCGGTTTAAAATTAGAATGAATTCGGAGTTGTAGTGAAGTTGGAGTCGGAGGGAGTCGGTTTGAAGTTGGCGGAAATCAGAGTGAAGTCAGTTCTGAGTCGGAGTGAAATCTAAGTAGGGTCTTTTAGCGTCCATAGGCCGCGGTAACCACTTCCCATCAGGCGGGCCGTGTGCTTGTCTGCCATATATGTGGTATAAAAACAAGATCAGCTAATGAATTTCAACATCATTCTGTATACAGTGCGCCTTTTTGTACTGTTATGTATGACGGCAACAAAAAGTTGCTCTTTGTTGCTGGTTATGTAGTGGTTTTCAAAAATGTTACAATTTTTTTTTTGTTACATACAGCCACCCTAGTAATATACATAGAAGAGCAGGAATGAAAGAGCATGATCATGAATGAAATAAAGCATCGTGGCAGTGCATTTTCTTACACATAACCCCTTCTTCCATTGAAGAAATACGTTTAATGGACCGATTTTCAATGGAAGAAGGCGTTAAGGCACATACCTCCTTCTTCCATGTAACTTTTGCTTTTTTTGTTGCAGTTATGCCCTTCATCTTCTGGTATTTTGGAAACTAAGCTTAAATTTCGGAATTTTTTGGTCTAATATAGTTTATATACACCTATAACCGTCATATAACGCAAAAAATCAAAAATTTCAAAAATGTTAGTTACCCCCTTCATCCACTCACGTCTTTATTTAATAAGAAAGAACAACGAACGAATGTTCTGTCAATGTTTACACTAATAGAATTTGACGTAGAAGGGATAGAATGAGCATTCGCTTATCTGATGTAAATCAACCTGTAGCTGGCAACATCGCGCGTTTGTTGGGCGTTATGTGCTTTTTAGGGTTCCGTACCTCAAAAGGAAATAACAAATCCCTAGGATTACTTCGTTACCCGTCTGTCCGTCTCTCTGTCTGTCTTTTTTTTTCGAAAATGCGTAGAGGCATCTAGTTGAAATTCGTACCACACACTCAGGTCTGTAACGTCTTGAAACTGGGAAAAGATCAAATCAAAATATATTGCAGTTTATGTAACATAAGTTCGTCCCCCGAAGCCTCTGTGCGTGAGTCCGACAAGCACTTGACTGGCGAGTTTTTATTCTAAACTGCAAAACACTAAACTATCGAATTTATGTATAGGCCAGAAATTTCACGTTGTCATATAGTCTGCGGAATATCTAAAGAATTGACGACACAGATAACTCATATTTATTCATAGGCGTTCCTATGTTTCAGGTCATATTTGTAACAGGCCATTAAATCCCAACTCGATTGGAAAATCCTTTCAGTATATAGATATATCTAACGCTGAAAATTACATCTTACACATATGACTCATGAAGCCATGTAAACCAAAATAAAGAATATTATAATAATAACATAACATAACATAAACTCACGCCTTTATCCCCGAAGGGGTAGGCAGAGGTGCTAGCACCCACATTTCGCCGTTTATGTTTAGGTCCCAATGTAATAGGTGGCGAGCCTATTGCCATTAACCGGGCACTTATAAACCTGCGATAAATACACACATAACTTCGAAAAGCATCGAAAAGTCATTGGTGTGTGCCATGGTAAACCTGGGATCGAACCCGAGAATAATAAACAATGGTAAATTAGACCTTAGTACAATCCTTATTGTAGCCAAGACTTTGTTAGCCTTGGCCTTAAACCAAGTAAGTCTTGGCTTGGGTTAAGTACGGCGTACGGGGCTCTACCAAATCTTTGGAGTAGTTAGTGGTAGTCGTTTCTGTAATGTCAATTTACCAATAAAATTTAGACTAGGAAAGCTGACCCTGTGCCCTAAAGTGTAATCTTTGAAGGCAAGTGAGACAACGCCAGTATGAAGACACATTATTTCGTATTACTTAGACATAACTTAATCATAACTTAGACAAGCGGTTGCAGTTAATAACTTTTCGGAGCACAAAGAAGTATTCTACACTATGAATACGGATATTTTCATATGCAATGCTCTCATATGCAAATAAACGAGTTATAGTGCATGTACTCGTATGTTGTTGTATGACGCATCCTCTGTGACAACACGTCTACAAATGCCATCACATATTCATGGAATCGTTGGAATGTAGTTGTTTTAGATGTTAGCATACATAACATAATTACATTTATGGAACGAGTACGAAACGTTTCATGCAATTCAGTTTTCATGGCTTAGTTCTTGTGTTTACTTGTAATTGTCAAGTCCTTGGTTCAATTTCCGGGAACTGATTGTGTGCTGGGTTCGGTAGATGGAAGCTATAATAGTATTGTAACAATTGTGTGAATTTCCGAAATTACAGCATTTTTGCTGATATGAAAAAAATATAAGGAAGACAGCGTTTACTTTGGTAGTGTGAAGTAGTCGGAAGTCGAACCTGCGTCCTCCCGTCTGCGAATTCGATATAGGTAAGCGATTGAGTTGTTGCCGCTTCATAGTATATGTTACATTATAATATTTTACAAAATACATGCAATAAATGGTCCATTGAAAATAGTTCTATCGTAGGTGCACATACCTTTTTTTATTTGTGCGTCGAACAGACTAAAACCGCACACCATCTTGGGTCTCAAATGTGAACCTGCATAAGTATGCTCACATCTTCAAACCAAATATTTTCGTTCCATTGAACCAAATCTAAATCCGCCCATTCTAAATTCAATTGCTTGTAGAAATAATCGATCATTGACCCTTGTGAAGTTAGGCCGGGTAGAAAACCGATTGAACATTTCCAAAAGACCGAACTAGCATTACTCTAACTAACCCTAGCGAACCATTATTACAGATAGACTAAGTTTTCTTTGTCAGTAGATTATTTCTTTTCGTATTTTCTTAGTACTGCCGCTATAAAAGAAGATATATGAAGACCTCGGTGCCGTAGTGGTAGAGTGCGCTACGCAGAAGGCGTGAGTTCGATTACCGCGCAGTGCAAATATTTCACATTCTAGATCCTATAACAGAAGCTAGTTAAGCTAATATACTGCTGTGTAAAATATCGTGGAATATCACTACATTATTATAAAACAAAGTCGCTGTCGCTGTCTGTCCGTCCCTATGTACCTATGCTTAAATCTTCAAAACTACGCAACGGATTTTGAAGCGGTTTTTTTTAATAGATAGAGTGATTCAAGAGAAAGGTTTAAATGTATAATACATGCATAATATTGTAGAGAAACACTGATAAATTTTAGAGATAATACCACGCGGGCGGAAAATATGGCGGTACGAAGTTCGCCGGGTCAGCTAGTTTATAATATTTATAAGTAAATCATACCATACAACCATTAGGTAGGTTGATATACTTACAATACGTTTCAAAACAGTTTCCGTAAATATGATATTAAAAATATAGGTAGTAGAAGTAAAATAGCGCGTGTCTGTAATGGTGACCCTCTTCTCCGAGTCTTTGCCTTCACCTTACCATCAGGCGAGGCGAAGTCCAATTGATGTGTCTTATATTTAAAAAAAAATTACGCACGTGTAAACAATATTCTGGTTCGGTACAATTCAAAGAATCAATATACTTGTTATGGGTCACTAGCCAATTATCAACAATAATTCCTTTGATCATGTTGTGATTCAAATATATCATGTATTATGCCCTCAGGATAACTGAGTAGTGAAGTATTGTCTGCTGAGGATTTTCCTCACCGCCCGAGGGCCTTGAATCTATTTTCTACTTATAATGATTGTAAGAGATGGGAACATGTTTGGTATGTTATATACAATATGGATACGACATATAGGCAATAATTGAAACCATATACTTGGTACCCCCTAAGCTTCAAGCAGGAAAAGTTTGAACAAAATTGGTCCAGTATTAAGGGCAGAAACTAGAGTTTTAATTTTATAGAATTTGAACAACTTTGAGCACTCTGTAGAATCGCATGTTGCCGCTTAGCTGTTCAAGTAAGTTACCTACTATGCCTATTGTTGTTTGTGTGTGTGAAGTTGTTGTGTGTGAAGGTGTGTGCGTATTTATTAATGACTTATGACACAGTCAATGACTTTAAAGCAATGGATGAAACTATTTAATGACTTATACAAGTGGTTTCATTTTCTACTTTTATTTTAATAATTATTTTGTTAGAAAATTTCGGATTTTATAAATCAGGGAATTTAAGTTTAAATTTAATTTGGTTCTATTCCTACGGACCAGGATGCTTCGCGGTTTCAGTATTTGCACATATGTCGTATCCATATCGTATAACAAAGGACCAAAATGTCTGAAAATCGCCAAAAAAATGAAAATCACTAGATATCACTATCACTACATAGTATAAAACAAAGTCGCTGTCGCTGTCTGTCCGTCCCTATGTATGCTTAAATCTTCAAAACTACGCAACAGATTTTGAAGCGGTTTTTTCTAATAAATAGAGTGATCCAAGAGGAAGGTTTATATGTATAATACATGCATAATATTGTAGAGAAACACTGATAAATCGGGATCAGAATACCACGCGGGCGGAAAATATGGCGGTAGGTACGAAGTTCGCCAGGTCAGCTAGTTCTTTTATAAAGTACGAGTAGACTAGCCTTCCATTTGCGGCTCCGCCTGCGTGAATGTGGGTTTAAACGTTTTATGGCCATATCTCCGGTTCTATTTATCCTATTGCGATCAAACATGCATAAGTTTTTAAGTCTGTCCAAGACTTTAAAGAAAAAATCACCACCAAAATCGGTTCAGTAGTTTTTGCGTCCATCGCGAACAAAAAGATAAACAGACAAAAATTTAAATAGTATTTTAGTGATCAAGTATTTTTTTTTAATATGTCTGTACCGAGTTTTAACCGAATCCGTTCATTCGTTGGAGCGTGATTAAGTAACAAACATACGAACATCTTCACAAACTTTTAGTCTTCTAATATTAGTAGTAAGTAAGATTAAATTAGTTGAATGCATGATCATGCTATCCATACTATTTAGTACCTCTTGCTTTGGGGTCAATTAAGAATGGATTTTGGGATCAAACAAGAATATAAAATAAAATTTGAAAATGGGATCAAAAAGGAATACGCATTTGGGGTCAATTAAGAATCGGATTAATCGTTGTGGTATCAATACGGAACAACCCTGTAAACAGACACGGCCAATTTAAAATCATATAACAGTATAGACATGTCGTTGACTTTAATGATGCATGAGACGCCACCAAGAGTTTCAGTCAGACCCAAGATAAACACAGCACGGTACAGATTGGATAGACGGCTGTCGCTCATAAAACTACTCAATATAGAAACTCGAGCATTCTCTTCGACCAATGAAGTTAATGAGATATGTCTACATCATGACGTTTTGGTCACCTTTTTTTGGGCTATTTCATTAGTCGTAGAGATGTCTCGATTTTGTCGATGTCCCCCATGCTAAGGCTGATGTCATCAGATAAACCAACTTTCAGAACTGAGTGTCATCACTGAGGGCTTTAGTGCACGAGAAATAAGAGTGGTCGATTTTCGAAGTACAAGCTTCGGATGCAATCGAGATTGGTGCTCGGATGAAGAAGATGATTGACTAACTGATGTATGGAATCTCTCTCTAAACAAAGAGACAATATGTACGAGTATAACTTCAACGGAAAGTTTTTCAAGTCACTTTACGACACTATTCACTTTTATTTGCCTTGTACTTTGAAAAGTTATCGCAATATTTAGACAATGGCTTGGGCGGAATGAAGGAAATTGTATCAGCCATTTTACAACTTTATGAAGTCACGGATTCGAAGTTAATTCGGTTCTTTGAATGAATAAGTAAATTGCCATTTTATGAATTGGAAGGGACGATCGTAGAGCAAGCCTCATGAGTGAATCATCAGTGACGCGCGATCAAAATGTATTTTTCATACAACGTAGGCGACAGACGAGCACACGGCACACTTTACAGAAAGTGGGTACCGTGGTCTATGAACATATATGTAACGTTTCAGGAGTGTCTTATCCGTGCTGTCAACCCTGCAGGGACCATCTAATGCCCTTGTCGCTCTAGTCAGTCATACCTATATACTCGTATAGCAGAAGCAGGCCGCGGCCTGCTCGGAGCCTGGTTGGGGACTCCGTGGTCCCCACACAAAAGGGCCAGATCGAGAGACAGGGCCGGACCGTGACCTTAGGGGGCCCTGGGCTAGTAGTACTTAGGGGCCCTCCTAATTGCTGAAATTATAGGAAGAAAAATTAAGTTTAAAACTAAAACCCGACTACAGCAAAATCACGCTCTAAAAAGTATTAAACAAGAAATTATCAGTCGGGTTTTAGTTTTAAACTTAATTTTTATTTATATTATTTTGGGGCAAGAAACACCCAATAATTTATAGATATTTGAAATGTGCTAATTGAGCCCTTTAATTTGATACCAATCACGGTCTATTTATCTCAAGTTTATTTTTTAATGCAGTACTTTATGACCGCTAGAGGGCGCCACATTCGATTTCGGACATATAGCATATCGTTAGAATCGTCTTGATCGTCCGATGGTTATAGGCTATATGACGTGTCACTAAATCTAATGTGGCGCCCTCTAGTGGCCATAAAGTACTGTGTTGAAAAAATAATTTGAGATAAATATGCCGTGTATGGTATCAAATTAAAGAGCTTAATTAGCACATTTCAAATATGCATAAATTATAGTTGTTGGGTGTCCCAAAATAAAAAAAATTAAAAAATTAGTTTAAAACTAAAACCCGACTACTTAAGAATCACGCTCTGAAAAGTATTAAACAAGAAAATATCTAGGATAGCCGTGGTCGTATGCCACTTACTATAATAAAACGATACATACATGCTATTCTAAGGAAAAGTGGCATACGACCACGGCTATCCTAGATATTTTCTTGTTTAATACTTTTCAGAGCGTGATTTTTAAGTAGTCGGGTTTTAGTTTTATTAAGATTGTATAGCAGTTCGGGAATACGTTAATAAGCTTCTTTTCATAAATAATCGTAAGAATCACTGTAGTTCGTTTTAACTTTTGTACTTAATTTTTTCGCTTTTTCTTCATAATCCCTTAGTTTTTGATCTGATTGTAGCCTTATGCTGCTAATAAACTCTTTTATAGACACAATTAATTTAAGTTCTTCACAGATATCTAAGCCAGGGGTCTGTATTTTTGTATTAATTGAATAAAATTAAATCTTTCCAAAATTTCTTCCCAAAAAATAATCAGAATTGCAGTTTCGAGTTTTGTCAGTTTATTAAATAAATTTCATGCCTCTTTTCGAAAATCAGCTTTTTCTTCATCATTCTCGCTGAAACTCTCCAAAATGTTCATAATGTTATCATAATTAATTTTTAAAGCTTTAACAGCGTCGTAGTGGCAAGACCATCATTCTAGTCTGACTTAAACTTTTAAACATAAACTTCAGTTTTGTTTCACGATTTAACAATTGCCATCTGTGGGTTGAAGCAGAAAAGAAAACATATATTTTTTGCACTACCCCAAAAAAGTTTACGACTTCGGTTCCAACCTTCACGGATTCTTCACCAACTAGGTTAAGAGAATGCGCAGCACATGGCATATAATCCGCAGTTTTATTTTTTTGTTTTATTAATGCTTGTACACCATTGTAGCGACCCGACATATTAGCAGCATTGTCGTATGATTGTCCCCTATAGTTATCTAAAGGTAAATTTATTTTTGTCCAAAAAGTCTTGTAAAATATTAAATAAATGTAAGTTAGTACCTATGACTGCTAATTTTAATGAACGATACACATCTTTCGTACACTTTTCCCTGAAAACAGTATCGAAGTACGATAGCTAACTGATCATTATGAGATAAATCTGGGGTTGCAAATTACAAATTGTAATGTTTTATATTGATAATAAATTTAAAAAAAAATCGCTTTATTCTATATTTTTGTCTTTAATTGCCTCAGTTGGGGGCCCCCAGAGCCCGGGGGCCCTTGGCTTAAGCCCATTTGGCCATATGGTAGATCCGGCCATGTCGAGAGATATGGCCCTGGGTCGGCCGGGGTGCGAGGGGTATGTCTACGATAACCTCAACTCCGGCAACCGACGGCCCACAGACGGCGTGCGTTTTAGTCGGTTCGAGTCTAACATAACCTCCTACACCGGCTCCGGCAGAAGGGGGAGGGGGGGAGGTCCGTGGGTATTTTTCGCACGAAAAAAAAAAGGGAAAGTCATAACTCGATCGAAATGAAGCGTCAATGTCAAGTCTATTCTAATTGATAACCTGTATCTGAAAATATGCCTTTGCAACTTCACATGTGCCAATATTTAGGAATTTGTCAAAGCCATTTGTAACTACGAAGAACCACGAGCCAGATACCTAACTCAATCTATGATTGTCAACATGTTGTACCTCCATTAGGTACTCCAATCGTATCTAAACGAATTAGGTAAGCTACAAATTGAAGCCGACATGTGCTGATAACTACGTTTGAGATGTAAATGCAATATTTTGCATAAATCGATGGCTATCGCTGAAATGGCTGAGCGTAGGAAGTGGTGTAGGAAATCTTATCCCGACTGTAATCGGGTCAAGAGCAGTGAACGCTGAGATTTGCAATTTTACGAACTATTTCCTTCCAAACTGAGGGGTTCTGAAAATGTATGAAATTACTATCGACGAAGTTATTCAGTTATTTTACAACTATACAAGCTTTAGTAGGTACAATCATTGGGAATCTAATTATTTCGAAGGCGGAGAATTTTAGAAAAACTTTTAGAATAAAGGGTACCTAACTTTGATGTAATAATACGACTCGTTTCAATTCAAATTAAAAGCCTTTCTCTAATGAGATCGTTCGTGGTTTAAAAGGTTTTAATTAAATTTGAATCAGATTTTAATTATATCTAAAGCTAAGTATATTGTGATTGTGTACGTTGTACACAAACATAATATTCATTTTCTTCTTTCGTCTTCCATGCTAATACATCCATGCTACTGCAAAGTCCATCATTTGTGAAAGAACATCTAAGTATCTATTACTCTCTCATCCTAGCGTTAATTCCCAGTCGCATCCGAAGCTTTTCAGCTCGGAGTCTGGGGTCCGCTTTACCAGTCTTAACTACAGATTTGGCTAGACCTCGATATTTTCTCGTGAAGCGATTGCCATCTGACCTCCACAGCCCAATGATAACATTAGGCGATATCGAAGCTTTGCAACTAGACCGTCGTTTTTTTTTTTGGATTTTTTTTAGGGCTCCAACTACCCGTAACGACTGCCATAGATGTTCTTATGGCAACAGGGACCGACGGCTTAAGGTGCTCTCCGAGGCACGACCAGACCAATGCAAATACCCATATTTCATGAACACAAATATTTGCACTGAGCGGGGATCGAACCCGCGCCTTCTGCGTAGCGGCCGCGTTCACTACCGCTGCGCCACGGAGGCACTGAGGCTAAGTATCTATCACTATAGGTATTAAGTAAGTTGACTCAATTTCTTCTAGGGATTTAAATAATGAGCCTTTTCTATCATCCTCTCAGTATGAGAAGGCTTATCATCTGAAAATGCAGCTGGAAAGACTTTACATGCCCGTATTCCAGAACAACGATCAGTTGTGAATCGATTGTCACAATAACATTAGAACTTTCATCAGGAATTTGGTCCTCAGTTCTAGTTATAAATCGAGAATCAAGACTGGGTATAATTTTGGAATATGGACCTTAAAGAACATTATAACGAACTCTAAGAACATTGTGGAGATCTCTCCCCGCAATATTTTACCACAAAGAAAAGCGATCATGAACGCTTAATGAGCTCATAAACTTCACAAGTCACAGTAGCGTGAACGCTGTAATTAAAAGCACCCATTTTCTTATTACTTTTCTCTTGATCATTGTTTTTTGTTTTTGAGCGACAAACAAAATAATGTTGAGCAAATCTTAATCTTGAATCAGATATTTGTGTTGTATAAATAGGTAGATACTTATTGTTGACTAATATAATAATAGTTTTACTGAGTTCATTGTCGAAAATAATATTACTACTGCCTATCTTTATAGTTAGAAGGAATATGATAGTAGGTAATTAAATTTTCATCCCACCATCTCGGAAAGAGTACTTTTTTTCTTCGATGTCTGAGTGTAAAAGTCGCTTTTATCCTCTAGAGTGGTAAAGTAAATTTGAATTTAGAACATCGTGTGTACTAGGTTTGTGAACTCAAAACATCATTAAACCTATTTACTTCTACCTCTATGGTGCCGATTTATCATACAACTTTTTTTTAATTTATGAAAAACTCAACTCGGAACCTCCTTGGTGTACCTACTTTTTTTTTTAAATTTGCTTTGCGCGCATAATTTTTTTTTCACGTCCTATGGTTGAACATTGTTGTTGAATTTTATTTGTTGATATTTTATTATTAGTATTATTACACATAATTATTATACAGCCTCCGTGGCGTAGTGGTAGTGAACGTGGTCGCAACGCAGGAGGCGCGGGTCCGATCCCCGCTCATTGCAAATATTTGTATGCATAAAAAGTTCAACAACAGCGGTCTAGCTGCAATGCTTCGATATCGCCTAATGTCACCATTGGGTTGTGGAGGTCACATGGCAGTCGCTTTACGAAAAATATCGAGGTCCAGCCAAATCCGCAGTTAAGACTGGTAAAGCGGACCCCGAACTCCGAGGTGAAAGCTTCGGATGCGACTGGGAATTAACGCTAGGAAGAAGAAGCATTTCATTATTTCCTCGCTGAGGTGGGATGAAAAGTTACGTGTTGCACTCGAGTGCAAAGATTTTACACCTTGTGCTCTTTTGATTCCCTCGCTAACGCTCAAGATTCTAATTTATGAATCACTCGCTATGCTCGTGATTCAAATTTAGAATCTTTCGCTTGCTCGGTCATCAAAACTGAGCACGCGGTTAAAAAGCAACTTTGCACTCTTGTATAACAAATAACTATTGTTTGATTACGAAAAGGTTGATGCTGGACGTGAAGGGCGACGGCCTCTGAGGCGTAGCGGTAGATCGATCGACTGCTACGTCGTAGGGAGCGCGGGTTCGGTTTTCGTTCAATACAAATAATTGTATACATGAATATGTGTATTTGTAATGGTCTGTTGTTTTTGTTGAATGACAATTCAGAAATACAAGACTCACGATAAAATTGACGACGGGGCTCTGTCACAGGCTTTACTCTCAGGATTCGGACGTCGCTCCTGAATAAGTCAATCAAACCAAACAAAACCAAAGTGTATGTTTTTCTTATTGATAACTAGCTGACCCGGCGAACTTCGTACCGCCATATTTTCTGATCCCGTTCCCGCTGCATATCTCTAAATTTATCAGTGTTTCTCTACAATATTATGCATGTATTATACATAATATAAACCTTCCTCTTGAATCACTCTTTCTATTAAAAAAAAAACCGCTTCAAAATCCGTTGCGTAGTTTTGAAGATTTAAGCATACATAGGGAGGGACAGACAGCGACAGTGACTTTGTTTTATAATATGTAGTGATATTGATGATGATCACGATGACGAGTTAGCTACTGATGAAGTTCTGACTCCCTAGACAAGTGGTAATTCGGTGGCTGGCGTATTTTAGAATAGAATGACAAATGTATGGGATTTGACGTACATGACAGTCGTCAACGTATGTCATAAACGTAAATTCAATACATTCGTCATTCTATCCTACAATACGCTGGCAAACGAATTGCTACTTGTCCAGCAGGCCTGACGTCATTACGATACAACCAGTCGTACTGAAATCACAACCAAGCAAAGATTTATTAAATACATAAAGGTGAGTAAGTATTTAAACATCGAATGTTCGAAACACCGCATGGACTACACAATTAATTTCGCACGTGCCTGACGGTGCTCTAACTGACCTTTCAACCAACGTCCACTGGCTGAAAATACATGATTATCTGCGATCCTCAGGATTTGGTTGACATGCCACTTAATATTTTTAAAATAAACGTGAAAAAAAGTCTAATGGAAAAAGCTTATTATAAAGTAGAAGAATATCTTAATGATAAAAATGCATGGTCAACCTAATCACTTTCTTGCCCGCACATTGTAAATTGTATAAAAACCGTATTAAAAAATAAATAAATAAATAAAAATTATAATTGAGTTCTCTGAGTTTCTTGCTGGTATCTTCTCAGTAGAACCAACTACCGAACCAGCGAAAGAATCATTTTCAAATGGTTTACTTTAATTTATTTTATTTTTTGTTTACATTCTTCTTGACACAATTGTAATATTTTGACGTTCATATGTGCTCTATATGTGCCTAAATTGAATAAACGAAATTGATTCTTTGATTGATTGATTCTTTGATGAAAGTATTAAAATCGAAATGTATCTATAATAAAATAGGTAATTAATTGCCTCGGAGAGTTCGTATGACAAACGGGTTAATGGCTTACCATGGCTTACCATGGCGTATTTGTCATACGAACTTCTATTAGCTTAGTAATTTATATGCAATGCACGTATATTGGCTTTCGGATGCGAATGAACCGTGAAGAGATGGCTACGACGATGGTCCTTTGCTAATGCAGCCGGCTTAGTATCTACATTAATATAGCTGCCTTAAAATTGCTTTAAATTCCCGAGTATGAAAATATAAAGTAACTAAATTATGTCAAGAGTCTACTGTACGACTTAAACTCAAGCCCACAACTTAAGGGGTTTTTCAAAAGAAAATCAGAGTTGGAAGTGAAAGCATATTCACAATAGGACTCCTAACTCCTAGTAAGCACCTTTAGAAATACAATACAATAGCCATTCGCTAACAGGATGCAGTAAAGAATAAACTTTGATTTTTTTAGTTATGTAAAGGAAGATAAGCAGCTTCTATATCTAAAGTTACAAAATACATTATACTAACTTTTGTTATTGAATACTTGGCTAGGTACTCGTTCTGTTGCTGACTGTACAGTATCCAGAATGAAATCGAATTATCACAGATTATTATAGTCGTGATACACATGAGCTCATTATTTTACTTATTGCATTTGAGACATTGCATGATAAAGTTCAATATTAAATTAAAAAATAAAATTAAAATCCTAAAATACTCATAATAGAAAATTATAGAAGACCAAAATATAATCTCATTTCAGTTCTGATCAAGTTAAACATCAACTATACGCTACTAATCATCAACGGTTCCTTTTGAACCAGAAAACTAGTTTCCCCGTGAAGCTTTTAGTTATTGGAATGTGTAGGTCATTAAGCCCTCCATTCACGTCCCCTCTCGTTGTTTGCTTCTGAGGTCACTATAAACTAAATATACTATGTTTGACCTTTCTGTGTAAAGCCCTTTAAACACTGGAAGGGGTTAGATTTTAGCTAGTCGTCTTTAAGCCTATATAACAAAGTAACATAACTCCAATGTTTTATCTTGGTTTAATACTAGTTCTATACCCTTAGGTGCTTTCAGTCACGAATCGTTTTTGCAGAATTTATTGCAGTTTAGATTAGCTGAGAGAAAGATTTCTGGAGTGAAACTGTGAAGTAGAATTTATACCTATGAGAAAATTTTGGCAGGGAGAGTGCAGTAACAAATGATATGTTGATGGTAATAAGTATAGAGCGATGTGTACGGACTTATTGCCCACGAAAATAATCTTCTTGTTGCTGTTTACCTGACTAAAACAAAGTGAGCTCCTCAATGATTATGCCTATATTTTATATAACAGGATTATTTATACAAAATTTTACCGTAAGAATTCGGGACGGGCCGCTAGCTCATGTTTATGAAAGAAGATCCAGTTAGCTCCTTAAGCGATATTAATAAAGACATAACGTCCCTCGTGAAAGCATATTATTACTCATAATTTGTACGGAAGTAACAGGCTATAACGTATGTTATGAATGTGCGATTCTATGTAACATTCTGAGCCTTTGTATGGCTAAGGCGAGGGTAGCTACAAATCACTTCGCAGAATTTTCTGCACACCTGCTAAGGAACTTCCATTGCGAGTATTAAATTGTGATCTATATCTTTAGGTGATATCTTTAGGTGTTTTATTATCTTGTTTGTTTACCAATTTAGATACAATCAATAAACTGTTTGATATGAATAAAGCGATTGGTCCTGAATTAGAACACAAAGTTCAAAGTACTTCTGTATATTTGCATGACTTTATTTGTTGTCTACGCCTCATTTACGAATTCTTAATATTATTGACGATGTGATTTTATACTTTGCTTTGTTTGTTCGAGAATACCATTATCTGGAACTAAGAATAAATGGTATACAATAAAGAATACAATTAGACATATACATATATATACTCACGCCTGTAAAACCCCGAAGGGGTAGGCAGAGGTGTATTAACATCCATATTTTCCAAACTGTGATTTTCGCTCCACGTAATAGGGGGAGAGAACCATTTAACGTCAAGCGGGCACTTAATCATGGCCATCATGGGCCGTATGTTTACTGTCGGACGGAGAACAGCCGAATCCCTTAGTCATCTTCTTAGACACCAAGAGGAAGAGATGGGGTGGTTCTATTGTACTCCACCGGGACCGACACGGTAACGGCAACAAAGAGTATCTTATCATAAGTAGACGTGCGATTTGATATTTTTTTTTTATACCACTTAGGTGGCAGACAAGCACACGGCCTACCTGATGGAAAGTGGTTACCGTGGCCTATGGACGTATGCAACACCAGGGGAGTCACACTCGTGCTGCCGACCCTGAAGAAACCTTCTAATGCCCTTCTTGAAGAACCCCATATTGTAGTCGCTTGGGAAATTCATTTTGCACATGATAGACCTGCGTCCCTAAGCAAGTGGTACAACGTTAGTAAAAAAGAATAATCAATTTATGGGATTGACATATTTAAGAATGTCATGAACCTGTCATGAACGTAATAATATGTCATTTCCATACATTGGTTATCCCATTCTACTAACGTTGTGCCATTTGACTAGGGAGGCAGTTCGTGGGGAAGGTTATATACCATAGCCCAAGTATTGTTTATAAGTTTATGGGGTTATATAACATCATGCTAGGACGTTTTTGAGCTGAGTAATAAAAATCCTGTCAAGTGCGAGTCGGACTTGCACACCGAGGGTTCCGTACAAAATGTGATTCCGTAGCGAACATAATATGCCCCATAAACTGCAATATATTTTGGTTGTATTGACTTAGAAGTCTCTTTTTCACAGTTCTAAGACTTTACAGAGTATGTGGTATGAATTTCAATTTGATGCCTCTACACATTCCCGAAAAAAGAGACGGACAGACATACAGACGGACAACGAACTGATCTTATAAGGAGTAGTGTCCAGCTTACCTTACCTTACCTATATGATGTAACAGCACTCATATATTTTATGGATTATTATACGAGTTATGGAATCAATCAGTTGTCTCTACTTATTGTATTTACCTACGTCACTCCACTACTTGGTGATCCTGCCACCTGCCTCCATTACATAACAAAGGGTTCCGTCTTTTCCTTTTAAGATACAGAACCCTAAAATGAATAGAAAGAGATTGCCTTGCTTAAAGCTTATCACATCAAAAATGGCAAACAATTTCATATTTAGTTTGTGGGCTTCAAATAACAAGAACCAATAGAATTAAATCTACCTAAAATACCAACAAACCCGTGAACACAGATGTTTCTATTCGACCCGTAAGGAAATAAGAGAGTGCCGTGCCTGTAAAACGATATATATAGACGCCGTGGGATTTCGCTCCCCTATCAAAACCCCCTTGACCTAATTTCCACCATAGATATTTGTGAAAGGAATTCTTCCCCTTGTTTTGTTCGTATTTTAAGTGCCAAATGATTGCGGTATGAAAATATTATAGCATTCTAGTCTATTTTTCTATTACCGTGTTAATAAATAAGTATATATACTTGATGGTAAGCGGTTACCGTGGCCTATTAAACAATCAAAGGGTGCCCGTTGGTAAATACAGATTTGAACTTATTCTTCAGACTTATTCAATCGTATAATGTTTTTATATAAATTCAGATGTTGAAAAAGTAACTTAGGTTTCATTCCAATTTTTGTGTTGAATATTAATATTACAATCACAAAAGTTCACACAAAAGATGTTACACTTTTGCACAATCTGTTGTGAAAAGTTAATATTCGAAGATACTTGCATTTGGTTGCTAAACTTTTTGAAATCGGTTTGGGTGACTTGAGTTTTCCAAACTATAAATTGGACATCTTTTAAGTTCTATACTTTAGAATATTCAGAATATAATTACGCTTTTGAATAATCTGTTATGAAAATTTTATTGAAGTTTATACAACTTGTAAGATACTTGAGAACAAGAAAAAACTAAAATGCAAATTATTGAAATCAGTTTTAATTAATTGGTTCATAAACGGTGAAAATATCGCTGAAAAAGTATAAAAAGATACAGACGAGCATAGAACCTCCTTTTCGTGGCGTAGTTCATTTAGAGCACCTAGGCGAATAGCACCTGCGCGAATAGTACCTACACCTGGCCTAGTCCACGAAGAGAACCTATCGATATTTGTGGCAGGCACTCTTTATGTACTAGGCTATAGCGTTTAATAAGCTATTCGCGCAGGTACCTACTATTCGTCTAGGTATATACTCCAAGTAGACTATAGCGTTTAATAATAACGATCCTACCTTCGAAGTCTTGTTCAGTGTAGTCATGGTGAGTGTGCTTCCTCGCTGCTGGATCCTTTGGTGCCTCATCATCATCAGCTCTCGTCTCCATCGTCCACGGTCTGTGGACAATACATTAATATTAATATGCAGTAGGTAGTAACGGTGCTGCCTGACTAGAGAACGTTAACTAGAGTTCTTTAAAGTTACTTGGAATAGTCATAGGTAAAATGCTACTGGAACTCTTGCTGATTTGAGGGTTTATAGATAACGGTAATCATTTACCATCAGGGGGCCTACTTTGCGTGCTATAAATCGATGCATCGATTAATTGGCGTACATAGCCCAATCTACTGGTACCATGAGGCCCAAGCTAACCTCATCTGCAAGTCGGTGCACCTAATGGTTGAGGTTTTGTATGAAATATAGGTATAAATTAACTAGATATTAGTTATTTTTTACTATCATTTGTGTTGAGTAAAACGAGGAAAAACATTGCAAATTTTTTTTAACGATTCAAAAGAGCAAAAGTCAAATGGATCCGAACAGTGTTTTGCAATATCTTAGGATAAAGTTCTTGTCTAAATATTCGGATAACTTAGCTCTTTCTTGCCCAGAAAACGAAGGCTTATAGCACGTCATCGTAGGTGCAGTGCTCTAGTTTTTACAAGTTCAAGTATTGAATTCTATTCATAGATTGCTAAGTAATTAGGTACTGATCTATAGAAAGCAAATTTTCCTTGTGTTTATTTAGTACGATTTATAGGTTCATGCCGTGACCAGTTCCTATGTGTTTGCGCCAAGATTACAATCAAATTGGATAGCATACGAATCCAAGTGATTGGATTTTCACCGTAAAATATTTTACTGCTGTTTCAACATGGTTTCACGATATTAACTACTCACACCTGTTTATGCCCAAAAAGCGGCAGTAACCTAGTGGTAACAAGGGGTTGCCGATCGAAAAGTCACGTGTTTGCTTGGCATATTCTCTACCATCACACTATCAACAAGAAATCTGTAATATAAAAATGAATCCCTAAATGTGTTGCTAAGCGCAAATCTCGAGAATGGCTGAACCGATTTCGCTAATTCTTTTTTTAGAATATTCACTGAAGTACGAGGAAGATTCTTACGGAGAGAAAAATTAAAAAAAAGGCGGTACGAAGTTCGCGGGGTCAGCTAGTCATTAATAAAAAAAAAACAAATATCTTGGCTGTAGACGTTAACAAAAATGTTAGAAACATCAAACTTAAAGAAGTTTGATGTTTCTAACATCTAACAACACAACATCAAAGGATTGGTAGGATTAAATGTTAAATGGATTGATGTGGTATATAAGTATTTTATAAAGATGTAAATAATTTGTATTCAAAGCAAATACCTCATTAATCAAAGTAATCAAAGTTATTCATTTTTGTTTTCTTTATGAGCAACATTTTTGGTGAGTAAATAGTACATTATGGTACAAGTGAGCAACGTTGGTGATTACCGCCGAGGCGCCAGGCGAGGGTCTTAAGACAGCCGAGGACGGTAATCATCATGCTCACACGTGCCATACGACGTTTTACAACACACTTGCGAATAAAATAATACTACAAATACTTACTAAATAAACAATACTACAAATTAATTCGTTTTCCTATGCGCGCGCATTTAACAATGGCGGTCGACCATATTTAAAAAAAAATGAGGTTTGAACTTAACTTTTTTTTACTCTGTTTTTTTTTCTGTACTTAGAGAAAAAAAAAGTTAAATTTGAGTGAAAATTTTGTTTATTACACAAGTATTACAAGTTGAAATTATTTATTTAAATACGAAAATGCATCAAATGACCATACAATAGGCGTATTAATTTATTCGTACTATTAAACACGTTATTTTTTGTATCAAAACTTTTTTAAGAACATAGACAATTATAGACACTTCCTATAAAATTTAAAAAAGAATCTATAACTCACTTTTGTGAATAATAGCAATGAAAAAGTCACAGTTTTATAATAGGTGTCATTCCGTGCTTAATTGCGGTAAAATAATATCACTGTTATGAGCAGGTGTGTTGTAAAAACTTTTTTGCTTGTTAATATATATAAAAATAAATAAAACAGACAGTGGTACGGAACGCTTCGGACAGGAGTGCGACTCACACTTGACCGGTTTTATTATGGTTCCATAGTTCATACTATAGTTTCCGACCGATATGACCAATAGAAATTGTATTCACCCAAAATATTTGTTTTATCGAGTTAAAGGTTTTTGCATCTAAAAAAAGATGTGGCTTCCTACAATCCGCTTTTTCGTTAATTGGTCACGTGTCCCGCATGGGATAAACGTTTGACCAAACATTTGTGTTTGTACCGAGGCTGTTTTTTGTTTGCGTAACGTCAGCCGCGATAATCGGATTTGTTATAGACTTGTGTACGTTAACGGCATTAGATTTTACGAGAAATCTGCTGTTTGTGTAAGTTTCAGTTTTGCAGTGTATAGATATTTTGTATGAAATTGAAAATTCTAAGTCATCGAAAAATTATCATTAGCGATTATAACACCCAAAAATTTACATATTCGGATGTTAAAATTTGAACCCACGATAACTTAGAATATTGGTATATGAAGTTAGAAGGTAAAATAAAATCACTATACCACGAAATCAGGACATCACAAATCACGATATCACAAAATTAACCTAACTTGACCACGAATCACTACACTTTATTACTTGAGAGGATAATCTTGTAATATCGATCTACAATACTACGAGTATAAACCAGTATATAGGATATATTGTTTTAAAACTTGAATTATCTCTAATTATTATCTTTAACTTGTAAATATATTGGTGTACAATAAAGAATTATCTATCAAGTATAAACCTACATGCAAATCTGAACTCAATAATATTTATTCACCTCAACTCACGCGTCTTAAGTGTAAAAATAAAACATGATACCAAAATTATAAATGAAGTAAATTCTATATCAAGTCATGAACATCAAGAAGTAATACCATTATACTAACGAAAGGCAACTTAATAAACTAAATAAACATGTACTGCCTCAATAAATTTGGAGCCCACGGTCTTCGCACCTCTAAAGGGTTTTCGGTCTCGACTTACTATTAACAAACTATCGTAGAGAAACCGCATCAGGCGGGTAATGAGTGTGTAATATCAGGAAAGGTCGGACTGATAATTGTTATAACACCCAAAGACTTATAACATAATCACACCTGTGGGTATTGGCCGAGGACTTAAATTATTCGGGAGTTGGCCTCGCAGGGATGAACCCAATCGAGCGGTATCTATCTAAATTTCGGTCGAGAAATTATGGGTGTTTGGAGGTCGTTATCCCTGTAATATAATAAGTGGAAAAGTGTGTGTCTATAGCTGGTATATTGGTTACATTTTCTTTGATTGAAATGAATGAAAATCGCTTGTCTAAATAATGATATGATCCGTTGAAATTGGGAAAAGAAAGCGCAGGTAATCATTTCTTTATTCAATCATTTAATACTAAGGGCAGAAACTTTTTGTTTATAGCCCTTAATAGGACGGACAGAGATATCAAAAAACCTGTGTGAATTTGAACTCGATGAAATTTTTATTGTTACACTTTTTTACTTTATTGAAAATATTATCAAATTTAAAAAAAAAAACACTGGTGTTTGTTTACATTATATGCGCTGTTGTACGGTACAGCAGCAAGGTGTAATGTATAAGATAGGGTAAGGATATAAGCAATCGAATGTTTTGCACAATTTTCCCGTGCAAAGCCCACAGGTTCAGCTAATAAAAATAAACATTTTCTTTTATCTTGTAAGCAACAATCAAATAATTATCGTCCTTGTATCTTTTTCACGGAAAAAATGTTGAATGTTCTCAAACCTTTCACAGAATTATATTATGTTTATTTACTTTGTTCTTTGATATCGCTTCAAGCAAGATGGTGTAAGATTAAATTAAAGAGTGAAGCCGAAAAAGTTGGCTTAATATTTTTTGCTTGTCAGTTGCTTTTTGAAGGTCAGTCCCATTTTAATTTTTTTTTTAATATATCAAATCGTTTGATAAATCTTGTAATTAACCTTTTCTCACAAAGGTCAATCACAAGATTTTTCAAACGAAAATCTACTCTCAAATTGAAGTTCACTGAAGTGGTAAATAATTTTCAAATAAATAATTTGAGTTTGGTAAGTGTGTGGGCTATTACGATGAACTGACAAATCGATATCATCCGATTGTCGTTCGATAAACTGTTAGTGGGTGGCCGCCTTAACGCTGTGATGATGATGATGATGTCGTCTGAAGTGCAAGTTTTAGTACAAGAAATTTAAAAACTCGGACTCTCGTCCGATTATTCAATAAAGTACCTAAACATGAATATCAATTTGTTTGTTTATGAACGCGTACGTCCGACTAGCGTCAAGTGGCCATTAAATGTAACGGACACAGGGGTATCAATAAAGAAAGATAATTCAACTTTGACAGAGTGATTTATTGTAGTATGAGTCATTTTTAGAAAAAAGGAAAACGTGTTTTTCATTAATGTGATTGAGCAGTGATTTCCCTAAATAGTTGAATTGAATTTCTTGGGGGCCCACTTAGATCTTCGGGGCCCTAGCCAATCTCACCTGCAATTCGGCTCTCCACCCTGGATTTGGGGATCAGTGGTAGTCGCTCCCACAAAAACCAAATACGCTAAACCATGAGAAAGCCGTAGAGCGGACCCCGGGGTCCTAAATACAAGCTTTGGATACAACCGGGACCACCGTGTGATGATGACGAAATGAGTACCTACGTACTGCCTGACTAAGACATATGTATCATACAAATTACATTATGTTATCTTCACGAAACAGTTTATTGGAAAAATGTAATCTTAACAAACGAATTTGATTTAAGCGTCGCCTAACTTTGTCTCTGCGTAAATTACATTTAGCTCAAGCCCCTCTTGTTATTCTATACACGTATTCCTTTATCCTTCTATACACGTATTCGACGTTGTTCCACATATACGTGTAAGAGAATGTGACAGCATATTTAACGGGTCGCAGTCCCGGGGCATAATATAGCGAGATTAATTGAACTACGAATTAGCTCCGTTGAAGTGAGATAGGCAGAATCACAATAGTAGCTTACACGTCGTATAAATTTGCTGAGGGGATGTCGAATGAGCGCGTTAGAATCGATTCAGGGACGTTTTGGGATATAGCGTGTATATATTATGGTTGTGTAGGTTCCCATCTCTTCCTGTGGGTGTCGTAGAAGGCGATTAAGGGCTGTTCTCCATCCGATAGTAGTAAACATACAGCCCATGAATAAGTACCCGCTTGTAATTTCGGTTGCTAATGTTCTTTAAAAAAAAACAACTTCAAGATCTGTCTAGCTGAATAGCTCATAGCTTGTCTGCAAGCTATGAGCTATTCATAAAAGCACTAACAATCAGACCGTATTTAAAACCTGACTTTTATGGTAGTCCTGTAATGGCATTGCTATCATCCATTAAACAACATCAGGTAAATTGATTTTGCGTAAAAGCTGAGAGTAATTTAAGTGAATTGATGAAAGAGACTGGCCCTTATTCATAGACTAGTTGTGCTTGCGGTTTCACCTATCGTTGGTTTTATATTTGACCGGCCATCAGCAGCGGCGAGAGTCGCATGGTGTATGACAAACTAGATCGAGGGAAATTTTATTTCCATTACCTTCCCTTTTGAAAATTTTCACCCTTCGCCATTGCCGGCCACCAAGTATAAATCGTGTTAATTTTTTTATATAGGACACGTCAATTTGAATTCACCTGGCCTGATGGTAAGCTGAAGACAAAGTCTTGAAAAAGAGAGTTACCATTATAGACAAGTACCATGATACCATGGTGGCACTCAGCTTGACGGCCACATCAGATGCTTTTTCTCGCCTCGCTTAAAGGACCCGGGACTGTAGGAAGAGGGAATCACGTGAATTAAGAATTGATTTATGAACAGAAAAAGAATAAGGTAAAGAACGCGATTAAGTAGGTAAACGCGGTTAAAAACTCTCTGGGCTAAAGTTCAGGTAGATTTCGTGTGTTAATGATTAAATAAATTAACAACGATTACCATTAACGAATATGCTAGTTAGTGACTTGTGTACCCAACTTATTTTCTTTCAAAACCCTCAAATGTTACATATTTATGATAACTGGGCACGCATATGTTGTTACTAAACTAAGTAACTCAATAAAATAATAATTCAAAACACAAATAATTCGGTAAATTGTTTATTTTTGTTTCAGAAAATTACCCAGGAAATAGACACCGTCTTTTATTTTTATTTTTACTCCTCTTCAGTATGGGAACTGTCAATTCAGTTACATAGACTTTCTACCCTTCACAGAGTGAGGCTTTTGTAGGTAAGAACCAATTTACCATGATTCTCTGTTGAACAATAAAAAAGGTATATTAATTGTTCACGAAATTAATGATCTTAGGAGTTGCCGTAAACTCCCTGAAGGAACACCTAGCGATGAATCGGTCAACGACCTTTCGACCCACATTGACGCGCCAGATGTCCTTGACGGGCAGGGGGCAATACGCAATGGTATAGTCAATAATATTGTTTAATGTTTATTCTACCCTAGCTGACTCAGCGAACTTCGTACCGCCATAGTTTCTGATCCCGTTCCCGCTGCATATCTCTAAATTTATCAGTGTTTCTCTACAATATTATGCATGTATTATACATATAAACCTTCCTCTTGAATCACTCTATCTATTGAAAAATAGATAGAGTGATTATCAATGACCGGCAATACGGCTTTAGACCGAAGCGGTCAACGGGTGATCTTCTGGCGTATGTTACCCATCTTTGGGGTGAGGCTATGGACAAGCATGGCGAGTCACTGGCAATTAGTCTTGACATCGCCAAAGCTTTCGATAGAGTCTGGCACAAGTCGCTTCTTTCCAAGTTACCAGCCTTTGGTCTGCCTCCCAGACTGTGCGACTGGGTGTCTAGCTTCCTGCAGGGGCGCCGTATTCGCGTCCTCTGTGACGGTCGAACTTCGGAGTTCCTGCAGGTAAATGCTGGCGTGCCGCAGGGGTCCGTCTTATCACCCACTCTCTTTCTTCTGCATATCAACGACATGTTGTCCACTGGCAGCATTCACTGCTATGCAGACGATAGCACCTTACACGGGAGTTATCACGGACATCCTGCGGCCAAGCAGTCTGATATCGCGGAAAAAAGGCAGCTTCTCGTCAGTGAACTTGACCGGACCCTGAACCACGTTTCCCAATGGGGCTCTGAAAACCTGGTCGAGTTCAATGCCAAGAAGACGCAGGCATGCGCGTTTACAGCAAAGGTATCTTCGTTCCTTCCCCTTCCAACTCTTCAGAGCACGCCACTGCCACTGCAGGACAATCTCAACATCTTAGGTATGGATGTCCGCTGCAAACTGAACAACAAAAACTACATTGAGAGCATCATCAAAACAGCCTCGCGTAAACTCGGAGTCCTGAACAAAGTGAGACGTTTTTTCACGCCGGAGCAGCGGTGTCTTCTCTACAAGACACAAATTCGCTCTTGCGTGGAATACTGCTCGCATCTCTGGGATGGCTCCGCAAAGTACTTACTAGATGCTCTCGACAGGTTGCAGCGACGTGCGGTCCGCATTATTGGGAATCCTGAGGTCACTAACACCCTCGAGCCTTTGCAGTTGCGTAGAGATGTGGCATCTTTGGCGGTTTTCTACCGTCTCTACCATGGTGAATGTTCTGATGAGCTCTTCCAAGTAATCCCACCCTCTCCTTTCCTATATAGGACAACACGTGCATAACTTAGATGCCACCCGCATACGGTGCAGAATATTCCATCAAGAACCAAGCGATTCGGCGACTCCTTCTTCTGCCGCACTATTAAGACTTGGAATTCCTTGCCAGCTCACGTGTTTCCTTCCTCCTATAGTCCCGGGTCCTTTAAGCGGGGCGTGAAAAAGCATCTGATGAGGCCGTCAAGCTGAGTGCCACCATTGTAACATGGTACGTGTTGTAATGGTGGCCCTCTTTTCAGAGACTTTGCCTTCAGCTTACCATCAGGCGAGGCGAAGTCAAATTGACGTGTCCTATATAAAAAAAAAAAAAAAAAAAAAATCCGTTGCGTAGTTCAGAAGATTTAAGCATACATAGGGACGGACATATAGCGACAGCGACTTTGTTTTATAATATGTAGTGATGATGATGGTGGCGAAGAAAGAATACAAGTATCGCCACTGCATTTCATCCGATATCAAAGTCCCACCTTTTTTTCAGAAAATTATTTCAGACTTTTAACAACATGATGGACTCAACTAATTCTTTAGATGTTGTACTATACTAAGATGTACTAAAATTCGTTTCCTTTTTCCGTCGAGTAGATTTGTAAATAATGGGACTTGACAAGCGAACAGCTTTTCTCTGTCCACCTGTCACTACTAACAAGGGCTTTTCTCGGATGTACGAAATGAAAAAGGAAGTTATTTTTTACAGCATTTCGTACAGTGGATGAAAAAAACTTAAACACTAGCTTTTGTCGCAGCTGCATACGCATGAATACGTACTATGTGGCATTAATCACACGAATTTATTTTTGGTATTTATGAAATGTCTACATATAGAATACTTACTTACTGTTGTACAATCAATCAATCAATCCTACGCAGTCCACTGCTGGACATAGGCCTCTCTATTGTCCATTACTTATTATTTGATTATTTTATCTTAGATTCAAATATGCAGCAGGGACAATTTGTCACTAAGAGCGATCTCGACTAGCTTTGGATCTAGCTATGGATCGGTTTATTAGTGCGAGTAGAAAACGATCAATTTACAATTCTAAATTCATCGTTTTCTACTCGTTTGCGTGCATATCGATTTTTGTGTGGTTCAATAGACGTATATGAATACACATTCACACAAATGCATACCCATATACTCATTTTTATTACCCATACGAGCACATTCCTACCGCACATCAATTAGTTGTACTAAGGTAGGAGACGACGCTATTACCGTCCCTATTGAGCAGTCTGACTGGGGAAGTATCTCCACCCTACAGAACGCAGCGGCCATAATAACATCGGCTTGAACTCCCGGCGATGAGTAGGGTAGCCACAGCTCACTCGAGAGTTTTTGTGCTGTCAGTGGGCAAACCCAAGGCTTGTCATGCTTTCTCTTCTGCACTGACGGCACATAAACTTTCTGTTCTTACAGGGTCGGCAGCACGAGTGTGACTCCTCTGGTGTTGCACACGTCCATAAGCCACCGTGTGGCCGTGTGTTGTCTGCCACTTAAGTGGTATAAAAAAACTCTTGTAAATATTTCATTTCTGGACATCATATTCAAGAAGAAGATAATCCAAATCTTATGAATCGACTTTCGGCACAGATAACATAATACCAAAGCTTTCGGTAAGAAAACGAATCACCATACTTAAGACAAATCTTATAAGTTTGCCAACCATATCCAGCGTTCATATAAACTTCTTTCATTTCCAAATCGCCTACAAAAACAAATCAACTAAGTTTTCCTACAGCAACAATTTATATTCCTGCTGGTATCCACTAATTCCAAGTTTACGTAACTTAGTAGCTATTCTATTACCCTATAATTAACGATTGTTCGCGATAGGCCTGCCTGTATAGGTATCGTGATAGCCAATTATTCGGTAATCTCCCTTGTACCGGTACCAAGCTTTGTTAGGAGTTATGTAAGGCAGGGTATTTACTTTGCAATGGTATGGCTCGTGTAGAGGTAAACGCATTTCTAATTAAGTTGCTTTGCGTGTGTTTGTGAAATCAAATAATTGATCAACGTTTAGATCAACTTTTAGATCAACGTTTAGATCAACGTTTAAGCTGTTGTTAAAGGTTAAAATCTTTGAAGGTGAACCTATTGAATGGCACTATTAAACTTAGTTTTAAGCAGAATTTGACGTAAAAAATAACAATTTGAAAAATAAAGAATTTGAATTAGTACCTTTTCCGTGCGGAAATCCCCACGGATATTACCCCGTCAGTTATAGGGGGTGTTTATGTCAGACTTGAAACGACTAAAACCGTGTTAGGTAAGCAATAGGAAAATCCTCGCGCTCCGACTGTCTTTGGGCCATCTACGGTTTTAAGATGGTCCTCTCGGGTGTCAGAAGCACGATGTCCCTATCGAACCTCGAATAGGGTGCGGCACCGATCTGGCGAGGTCATTCATCCGCATCTGCCACCCCCACGCCTGCACTCGGAGTAGGTACCAGTCTGCCCTTTACCTGCTCCCCACTGTGCACTGTTTTAAAGATTTTAGCACACGGTGTAAGGACTTGCTCGCTGCAAAAGTATAATAGCAGAAAAATGAATTCAATACATTATTATTTTCTATTCAGGATTTGTCTGCAGCAATTCCATTTTCATTTTTACAAAGAGAAAGACGTGTCATATATTGCATTTGAATAATAAAGTGCTATAAGTCGTAACTCACGAGGCATTCAGTTAGACAGTTAGAATAGCGAGTTAGCAGGTGTCACGTAAAACTGGGTCATGCATGAAAGGGTTGCTTGCAAGAAGTTTTTGGATCTATAACATTTGTTTGTATGCTTGATAATATGTTCATCCTACCTGAGTGAAGCCTATTCTAATACAACTTATTATACTTCGATGCATGCGTATAATGGAAGCTAGTTAATGTGTGTTTACGAAATTATAAATACCAAAATTGTTCTATTGTTTCTAAGCTAATATATTTTATTTATTCATTATAGTTTTATTGATTACTTGTGTTTATTTAAAATCATAAACATACATATTATACACAACTCATTAAAGAAAAGCTAAAATATTTATAAATAAAAATCATTTCCATTGCGCAAAATATAAAGTTTTCAGAACAAGTTAAAAACGTGACTCGGAAAATTTACAGGAAAACAGAAAACCAACGTGAAAGTCGTAACGTGAGTGGATATAATGTGAACTTGGTGAATTACAACTGTGTCCCGACCACGAAAAATATTCGAATTCGTTAGTTAAATGTATCGACGAGAGAACGGGGCATTCTGATTGGCTGCCTGCCTACTGAGAACCTGTGTGTGTGCGAAGCCTACCAATCACAATGCTCCGTTCTCTCGATACATTTACGTTACGAATTCTAATATATTTCGAGCTCGAGGCATTGGTTAATATAGAAGAAGGAAGTTGTCGGCTAATACGAACGCACGTTTTCACGTTACCGTTGCTCAATCCAAAGGAGGGGAAAAGCAGACAACTTTTACTTATCATTGTTGTTATGTATACTTTGATGGGGTTGCAAAACTCCTTGGGGGTGCAGAAAGGATCAGTACCGGGCAGTTAAAAGCCCCGGCACGTGCCTGTCGAAAGTAGTTTATTTTTAATATTCGTAGTCACTGCCATTAACACGTGTGCAATTTTGCAGATAATTCTGCTGTTTAATAAAGGCTGAAAATTTAATTACTATATTCTGATCAAATAGATCAATACTGTCAGTAATTTTGAGCTCTATTCGCAGACACTTGCTCCATCAAATCTTGTTTATAATAATCAATCAGATCTCTCTCAATTTATACATTTAAATGCAATTTATTGTACTTAAGGTATGGTAAGTTTTTAAATAATTTAATCAGATTCGAGAGGATTGGTCAATTATTTGTTTTTTTATTTATTGATAAATTGCAATTAATTTTGTACTCTAACAATAAGAGTTACTCCTTTACTCTTTACTTACGCTACTTTTCTTAGGATCTGAAGTCCATCCCTTCTGAAGTTAGAAAATTTAGTATTTTCAGGGATTCAACCATTTTAAATTCAACAAAAGCTCACATCAATTCAGAAAAAGTGCTATTGTGTGCTCGCTCCACGCTAAATTTAAAACGTGTGGGGTTAAAAATTTAAAAAGGGCAACCGCGAATCAGTATTTCGTCAGAGTACCTACCTATGCGTACGTATACAACCCCAATGGTTCATGAATAAATTGGAACATGTCCGGACTTGCAAACGACAACTGTAATTTACGTACAGACTGTTCTGTTATTTTGATACGTACCTATATTGTTTTGTTACGTTTGGGAAATGGAATATGATTTTTTTAAGGTTAATCCTCTTGAACAAATTGATGTTCTAGGTGGCCAGGGGAAGTTATGGCGCAATTTTGTGTTAGTTGACTTTTTTTAACCAGGACAATTATTCAGTATATAAGACCCGAATTTTAGAATGGTACTCAGTTTTAAATCTCTCTTTATTTGAGGACACTAGATAATCTGTCAAATCTGTCTATCGTCAATCTAAAATACGGGCATTCAGGCAACGGTAATGACAATAAAAAATAGAAAGTGAAGAAATCCATAAAAAATATATCTATCTAGCTAGAGTAAAAGATCTAGCGTTGCCCCTATATGCTCGTCCATAATTACGTAGGAGCTAGAAGCTAAATGTTCATGTAATGCGGCTTTCGGGTAACAACTCTACCTATCCCTTCGAGATATAAACGTTAGACAGTCACGAGCCAAGTATGGGTCGTTGCACCTATGACACACGTACGAGAACACAAATCAGTGCTACGTACACGAATTTTACGTGCACCGATACCTCCTATCTGCATCGTAGGTTCGACTGAGCGTAAGCGACCCATAGAAGCGTGTATCACACTTACTTGGTAAATAATCCAATTAAAGAGCCGATACATTCACATTTACAAGCATATACCTATAAAATTACAGGAAACTTCTTCATTATTATTTTTTTATACTACAGACAAACAAGCACACGGTCCACCTGATGGAAACTGGTTACCGTGGCTTATTGACGAGTGCAACACTAGGGGAGTCACACTCGTGCTGATGACCCTGTAAGAAAAGAGAGATTCTGAGCCGTCAGCGCAGAAGTACAAGCCGTAAGAACAAGCCTTTGGTCTTCCCACTGACAGCACAAAACCTCTCGAGTGAGCTCTGGTTACCCTACTCACCGCTGGGAACACAACACGAGGTTATTTAGCCGTGGTATTCTGTAGGGTAGATTACCTAAAAAGGAGTGTAATGTTTTAAGGTTCTGCCCGGTTATCCTGATAATATCGATTGCATCCAAAGCTAGCACTTTGAAATTAGGGAACATATCGCACTAATGTATGCCTATCTTGACTTTCGATTACCTTCTGATCCTCCAAAGTCAAGAGGAAAGCCTGCACCAGAGGATTGTCAAGTGCACCGACTCGCCTGGCTCCGAAGACCTTAGTAGGGCTTCGTACACGTAGGTACACAAGTTCTTTTTCAATGTAACTTTTATGGGGTATACAGTCCTTACATCATCCCGAGTGATTGCCAAACATTGCCAAACATTGCGATCCAGAAACAATTGGTGTCGAACCAATTGTTTCTGGATGGTATTGGTAACATATATAAAGAGAATTATGTGGAAAACACATCTGTTTATCCGTTCGAGATTATCTTCTTCTTTGTCCTAGCTATTATCCCAGGTCAGTTGTGGTCAGCTCCCCTATTACTCCTGCGCCATACCACCGTGCGGTTGCGGGTTCAAGATTATACATGCGTGAAAACGGCTTCGTAACCTTATGACTTCCTAATTTTTAACCTATTAAAACACTCGTGCGACCTCATTATTAGATCCCTTTGGGCCTTCTTCAACTTATATTATGATTATATCAATACCCCTGTTGAACCTGATTTTATATACCTTTTGAACTTCTAAATTTAGAACTACATTTTTTAAGAAAACCGTTTTTTTTTGTAATTGTTAAAGAAACATGTTCGCGTGGGAGTAGCTTAATCTAATTTACTTTCGTTTTTGAGAGAGTACCTATAGCTTTTAAGAGTTAAAGTATTTTCTTCGTGTAGATATTAAATATTTGAGTTTGATGTTTGAATTCCGAGACTGAAAGAAGATTTCTAGGAAATAAGAGTTAAGGTCTCTGCATACGTAACGGGTTTTTTCACGGACGGGACGGGGACGTGAAGTTTTGGAAATATCGTTTTTATACAAAATGTATGCGGCAATGCATATGTCACGGGGCCACGGACGGGATGGGCCGCATACATTTTGCTTCACGTCCCGTCCCGTCCGTGAAAAAACCCGTTACGTATGCAGAGACCTTTAGTGTCACGTTACATCCGAGTACCCACTGTCCTCGAATATTAAATCGGCAGGCTTATTAGCTAACTTTTCGCGACCAGCGAGCGAGCGATGAGCAGTAAGAACGAGATCACTGCGCGATGGATCGCGATACGTCAAAAAAATTGGTATTACGTAAGGATTTGCGATCAGATCGCCTTAACAATTATACTGAAAAATAGCGATTGTTTTGTTTCTAAGACTAATTTATATGTGTTTCTTGATTTACCACTGGTTTTTTACAATGAAAATTTCTGTATTTATTATTTTCACAATGGCGGCCATTAAAAAAAGGACCTTTTGAGTGATCGCGATGACATTTCTTATCGCGCCTTTTTCGCTGATCGCTTTCTGTCAAATGTGATACGTAATACCAATTTGTCGTTTTTGTGCGATTACCGCGCAAATTTTGCTATCGCGAGTTAGCTAATAAGCCTGCGGCACGCCAACAAAAGAAGTCCGCCTAGGATCGACTTGTTTCGGTTTTCTAGATTGTCTTTGCAGGTTTCATAAAAACTTGGAATTGTTTAAGGGTCCTTTAAACGAGAAATAACATCCGATGAAGACGACTAACTGAGGGACACCGTTCTAGTGTGACCATCTGTAATGGCGATCCTCATTGTTGAGACTTTGCCTTTACCCTGCCATTAGGCAAAGAGAAGACGAGACCAAGTCATATGGACGTGACCATGATAAAAAAGCGTTTTCTCTATTATATAATAAAAATTAAGGTAGTGCCTGGTAAAAACCAATAGGTTCACCCCTATTATAAGGGCACTGATGAAATGTGGGTGTTTATCTAAGACTTCTACCAATCCCTCTTGGGACCACAAGCGTATTATAATGTATCTGTGTAAATATAAGCCAATATTCAACATATTTATACATCCGTACATAATGTAATAAGTTCTCTTTGTACGTTGTTAACAAACCAAAAAAGCCTCGGGTATATTTGAAGAGATATTTATTTTTAATCTTTAGGGAGCTCCACATTGATTCCACTCACGTACATATTTCAAAATACAAAAGGAGGTAGGCGTACCTTGATCGTTCACAATACCTCGGCACTTTTAAATCACAATCGTTTCAAAGAGACACAAAATGTAACCCCTATCGATTGACCGACTTTTTAGATTGAATCTATAAAAAAGTCGGATCCTTTTAGCAGTATTCGCTTTCGCGTAATTTCATTAATTGGAAATACTGATATTTTTAACTGAAATAAATCGAGTAGTCCAACTGGGGAAGTACCTCCGCCCTACAGAAGACCGCGGCTTAATAACCTCGTGTTGTGTTTCCGACGGTGAGTAGGGTAGCCAGAGCTCACTGGAGAGATTTTGTGCTGTCAGTGGGAAAACCAAAGGCTTTGTCCTATTTATTTATAGAATCTCTCTGTTCTTACAGGGTTGGCAGCACGAGTGTGACTCCCCTGGTGTTGCACTCGCACATAGGCCACGGTAACCTCTTACCATCAGGATGGCCGTGTGCTTATCTGCGACCTAATATAAAAAAAACGAAGACGAAACGAAGAAGATTACCCCTATATTTTCTCTTCGTCATACAAGCACCAATCCCGTTTTGCGTGTGATAGGCTGTTACGGAAGTGACTGCCGTCTGACCTCCAACCCGAGAAGAAACCAAAAGCATCATCAGTCAATCAGTACATAATGTAATAAGTAGGTGGACCGCCTAGCAGTGAAGGTTGCTTGGGCCTTACTCTTATCTCTGTATCATAAGTATATAGTTACTGCTAGCAGTTCCATCCTTGTGGAATAAATCTCATCCCAGCGAGATATTCTTGACTTTAGTACCTACTCCAGATAAATTCAGTCATTTTGTACTGATTGGGTTACAATCAGCCATTAAAATTTAGTACTAACTCTTTATACTTCGTCTACATAAAGTATGTGTAAGTACGTCATATTCATACATATTTTTTTTACCACAAAATAATACCATGTAACGAGACGCTTGTTAGCGAGAACTCTGTTTTACAAATCGGCTTTCCAATAATAGACATTTTTTTCCGATTCTCGGTTCGTTAGTCTATATTAAGGACGATATTATATACTTTCTCATTGTTCAGAGAGTATATTTTATTATTCTTTCAACTAAGACAGATTACAAGGAAGCATTCATATGGTAGATTATGTTAAGCATTCAGAAGGACATGTAAATAATTCGCTAAAACGGGCCGGGCGCTTATTTCAATTGCAGATTTCTGTGTGAATGAAAGGGGCGTTTACCCATGGTCCCACCAGTTCAACCCACAGGTGGGGATTTTTCTCCGTAGTCTAACTGCAATGTAGTGGGGCTACGGGTAATTTGGTGTTTACCCCTGGTCCCACCATAACGACCCACTGGTGGGACCGTGGAGATTTCTTTTCCGAATAGTCCCAGATGCCACGAAAAAGAGATGGGAAAAAAGATGGCCACAGGCCCACAGGCTCTTTCATAAACCATACGACGAATGTGAAGAAGAAAGAAAGAAAGAAAATACACTTTATTTTTTTTCTACAGCACAAACATGCATCTAAGTAGGTATATAAATATTTGTGTTACAGGGAATAAATGTATATATTATGTTGTGCACATTCATGCTGAAGCAAGGTGATCTGTGAAAAGCAAGGCTAAACGAACCTACCGGATAAAAAAAATCTATTATTTTCAGTTGGTTAAATTATGAAGGCTTCGTTAAAAGCCATGGTAAGCCACAACAAGAAAAAGAGTAGAAGGGTGGATTTCGATCTCCATAGTGCAAGTTTTGGATGTAAAAGGGGACTGACACACTGATGATGATGATGAGAATGAATATATTACGTGTGCTAATTGAGAGCGTTCGATTACTACGCCGCGGTATGAACGGTCGATGTTATTATCTGTTCTCATGAATATGTTAATTTCATTGGTCTAGGTCTGTACTCTAGGCATGGTATAATGAAGAAGGGATGTTCTCATATTACATGATTCCAATTATACATTTCTAACTGACCTCTTATTTCTCCATTCTTTGCCTACCTATTTATAGTATACCTATTTGTCGTTTATGTTAAGTATACATACATACATACACACATACATACAATCACGCCTATATCCCCGGAGAGTTAGGCAGAGGTGAAATAACACCCATATTTCACCAGTCGTTTTATTAGGTCCCACGTAATATGGGGTGAGTCTATTGCCGTATTCCGGACACTATTGATGACTCGAGCCATGCATCTGAGGATGAGTCTGGGCTGTATATATCTACATAATTGTAATTTGTCCTGACTAATCAGCGCAGAACTACCATTTCATGTTTGTAGCCCCAATAGTTTACTATTGGGGCTACAAACATGAAATGGTAGTTACATGTTGTGCTTACGACATAAAAGGTATCAACTACCATTTCATGTTTGTAGCCCCAATAGTAAACTATTGGGGCTACAAACATGAAATGGTAGTTGATACCTACAAACATGAAATGGTAGGGCTACAAACATGAAATGGTAGTTGATACCTTTTATGTCGTAAGCACAAACTGAGGATGGTTATTTGAAAATTTCATCTTTGAGGGCATAATTTTCAACGAAGAATTAAAAATACACTTGCTGATTGACGAACGAGGGTCAGGTCGCAGGGCTTCCTCTTGGTTGGGAGGTCAGATGATAGTCACTCGCATTAAAGTCGCATAAACCAAATCAAAAGGAGGTTCAAATCAAGAGAAATAATCAGACTCCAGCCCGGGCTCCAATTTTATTTCATGCCGCCTCAAATACACGCGAAGATGAGATGACGATGAATATTCTATCAGGATATTGAGAAACATCCCTCAATAAGGTTTGGTTATAAAGATTATTAAAATAGAGATTTGTGTACGAGTAGGTGGAATACTAAAAGGCTTTTTATATCCGATATTGAGCAGAAAATAGGAATATTTATTGAGATCTGAGAGGAATTTTAATGGATACGTCTCGTTTCAAGCGCCGATGGTCTTTATTTATTTAGTTCCCGAGCTGGCTTTGTACTTAGAAATGGTGAGTACAATTTAGTCTACTTACAGACAGACATTTTTCTCTATATAATCGTAAATGACGTTTATCTGTACTTGTTAATCTATTTGTTGAAAAAGTTTTTGATTTAGAGTGAATTTTATTAGCACCTATGTTGTTTCTAGTGGATATAACGGCTTCAGCGGCCGTGGTGTAGAATAGGCCCACCCTATCTCTTCCTGTGCGTTTCACAAAAGGCAACCAAGGGATAGAGTTGTTCTCTATCGCATACTAAACAAACAAAGTGCCCGCTTGACGGTATATAGGCTCGGGGCGAGCCTAAAACGTGCGCCCGAAGATCATAGTTAGTGAAATATGGGTGTTAATATAACTCTGCCTATCTCTTTGGAAGTGCAATAGAAAAAGTAGGAGAGTGAGGACTCCAAAGCTAAAGATTTGGATGTTACTGAATGAATATTAGGATTTGAAATGTGACGTCACAAAACATAAGATCCCTCCCTTGTTACACAATGTCATACTTCGTCAACTGCCACCTCCTTCTCTTCACGTGTGATGTAACTATGGATGGACCCTTATCTCCCGACGACGGGGTTATCTGGTGATGACCCTGAGTCATCCAGGGTGCGTGGGATATGGCAGTGGCAATCTCACCTTCGGCAACAAATGATCAAGACGGCGTAGGAGTCCGACATAACCACGGACCACCTCCCCTGGCTACTACGAGGGGAGGTATCCGTGGGGATATTCGCACTATAGGACCCATATCTTCGTATTTTCCCTGCTCTGACTTTTCAAAACCAAAAGAAACTATACGTAAATAATTGAAGTAAGTACTTGTCTAAAATAAACACACGAAGTCAATTGCCGTGGTATTGGGTTACGTGTCAGACCTAGCCAATACTAACAATGCGCAGATTTAACAAGCACTGAACAAACAAATCATGGTGCCCTGTCACTGTGTACTTATTTGTGCTTCGAAGTGAATACATTTTGCTTTTAACCCAGTGACGTATGACATGTGTAAATCCTAACCATCCTATACTATCCTACGAGTACTAATTGATAGTTTACAGTTGCGGCCGAGCTCTCTTCGTGGCAGAGGCCTGGAAGGTCTTCACCTCCGAAGATGGGGTCCAGTCCTACATTTCTGTGGTCGTTTTTTCGTTTTAGGAAAATTTATTCCTATAAATAAAATAATTATTGAATTGAAAACTTAGGTTTTCACTTAAAAACACTTAAGTCACTTTGTCGTAGAATATTTTTTTTCAGATGTGAAAAGTCCATTGAACTCATAACACGGTAGACATAGATATATCTCGCACCCTGGATAACCCAAGGCCATCTACAGTTTCAAGCTGGCCTCCTCGGGTGTGGGAACCAAGGTCAAAAAAAGGCTTCAACTAACAAATAAAAGAGGTAGACTATTTACAGAGTCTTTTCCTACGTATATGCAAATACGGTAATCAAGTCTTTATTAGCCAAAGGCTGTATGGAACGCAATCATCTATTCTCTTTGCAACGCTCTTCGTAGCTTAATTGGAATATAGACAATTTCATCCCGGGAGAGACAGAATTTTCTGAATAAGGTTTCTAAGAAACATACCTAAAAGTTCTATCCCCATGAGTAAGTTTGTCTAAAAATTCAATTTGGATTTTGTGTGATTTTACCGTTTTCAGTAGTGTACGTAGCATTGACTCATGCCAGTGCGGTATAACTTTCATCTCAGTTCGGTTTCGAACTGAGATCAAAGGAGCGTGACACTACTCTACCGTGAAGAAACCATGTCATCTATGGTTCTCTTCGCTTTGTAATTTAATGTTGTGTTTTAGAGTTCCCCAGTTTGTTTTAGAAATAAAAAGAAAGAAATTTAAAAAAAATATATATTTCATTCTGTACAAAAAATCATAACTTATCTAGAATAGGTATAACGTATCTCACACAGAGCCATACAGAATAACGGCCACGTCTCAGCTTAATGCCTTCTTTCTTTCTTTTTCTTTCATTAAGAACTCACGTTTAGTTTAGATGTGTTCATGCGTGATCCGCAATAAAACGATTTTTCTGTCTTTCTCCTTTCTTTCACGTGCAATGCAAAAATACTTTTAAATAATTCCATTACACTCTCATAGTTGTGCCATTCGTTTATCAGAATAACCAGCAGTGACCAAGACCGAACGACCATACAACCAATGGTTGTATAGTCGCTGCCAAGAGCACACTGAGTTTGATGCTCGAGAAATCCCATAGAAGGTGGGATTACTAACGGTTGATATGCTTTTCTGGTCCCATGTAGACTGAACTAGTTTCACACACATCATAATAATGTATCCCAAAATGTTTACGTAGGCTCAAGTTAAACAACTACGCACTAATTGACATATCACGTGTGCCTACATTAATTTAATGACCTTAACTTGACTGTCTGTATATACATCCTAGGTATATACTTTACTAAAGTTCCTTAACCATTAGGTAAATACTGTTCCTACGGGAAGTACCTAGTAGTTAGGAAGTTTACCACTTTTACCAGCCACGCCTAACAGAACTCAGTGAAATTAAGACATCTGAGGCTGAGTCTGTTGAGACTTAGGTGGGTATTATACATCCCAATACATCCTATGTACATTACTAAAGTTCCTTAACAATTAAATACTGTTCCTACGGGAAGTTGGGCCAGGAAGTTTACCAGCCACGCCTAACAGAACTCAGTGAAATTAAGACATCTTTTACAGCCTAAATACATTAACTAACTTAGCCATTTTAACTCAACATCTAATCTAAATGAGGGTAAACAAAGAAAATGTAGCTTTACAACGATGTCGGCGAGATTTTAATTATTTTTACTTTAATGAGGCATTAAATGGATGTGGTGAGGGAGCGAGTTACAGTTTCAAGGTAATGTTTGGAGTGCAAATAAGGGCTTTGTTGCTTGCCCGGAAGTCCGTACCGCATTTTTGACAAGGATAATACGGCTTTTAATTATTTTCTGTAATGTAATACTTTTGGTTTTAATTTTACATCTGTGTTAAATACATTAGTATCTACTCTTTATCTTCACGAATATCAAAACGCTTAATGATGATAAAATGTAATATAAATATTTGCGCTCAGTGCAAATATTTGTAGGTATGACCTAGAAATGAACCTATGACTGGGTTACAAGTCGCAAGGCCTCTCGACAAAGGAAATTCTATTAGCATTCAGTCCCCATAGTAGAATAGCATGGGATTTGACGTATATGACAGTCGTCAACGAGTCATAAACGTCAAAATACCTACGTGTCATTACGTCAAATCCCAACATTCATCATTCTGTTCTACAATACATATAATTAAAATAGAATAGAATGATCAACGTATAAGGATTGACATATAATGTTTACAAGTTTACAACTATATTATACTAAATGTCAATATCCTGGCGTCAATCCCAGTCGCATCCGAAGCTTTCACCTCGGGGTCTGGGGTCCGCTTCACCAGTCTAAATGCGGATTTGGCTGGACTTAGTGGACTTCGATACCTATATATTTTGTGTCAGTTCTATACATTGATTATTCCATACTATTCTATTTTACTAACGATTGTGCCACATGTCTAGGGGGACAGTGAACATTAATACATACTACAGGAAAAGGGAACTTAACAACAGTGTATCATAGCAAAGTACTAGGCATGTGAAATGTTATTACGCACGCAGTTAATATATAAAGCTCTCTAGAGTAGCTCATAATCCTAAGTACTGCATCAAAGCCTAAGTAATTGGCAATTTACGTCATCCATTATATTACACAAATGACGTTGTTCAGTACCTAATTAATTAATACTTGCATTAGTTGCATTAAATACAACACAAACTCGGTAGCTGATAAGCAGTCCTACGATCGACAGGTCTTGGGTTCGAATCGTGGCTTTAACAGCCACGATTCGAACCCACTTGCGATGTTAACCAACTGATGAACATAATACCTTCCTTAGTATTTTTTTATATAGGACAAATCAATTTGATTTTATCTCGCCTGATGGTAAACTGAAAGAAGGTCACCGTTACAAACACGTACCTACTTAGCATGTTACAATGGTGGCATGTATTAGGTATATCTCGGAAAACGTATCTTGGGCCTAAATCGTGAGACAAGCGACACCCTGGTGCGCACGGATTTATTTGAAACAATCTATTCTTGGCGAATTTGAGTTCGTCTACTGCAGTAGCACCCCGTGCTATCCTCAGAAGACACCCAAGAAACGTGTACTGTACGTATACAGCACTTTTTGAGCACATTTCCAAGATGTATGTCACGAGCAATATCTAATATATAAAATTCTCGTGTCACAGTTTTCGTTGCCATACTCCTCCGAAACGGCTTGACCGATTTTGATGAAATTTTTTGTGCTTATCCGGTATCTATGAGAATCGGCTAACATCTATTTTTCATCCCCCTAAGTGATAAGGGTGGAGCGGGAACGGGATTTGAATACCACGCGGGCCGAAAATATGGCGGTACGAAGTTCGTCGGGGCAGCTAGTAAACTATAAACAAGTAAAGTTAGTAATTGTAGTTCATAAACTAGAATCATTGTTCACTTAGTCTTAAGTTCCGCCAAGACCTTACTTTCCACTTCTACATTCAGTACAAACCATTACTAGCAATGAACAGTCATTAATTTAAGCGAAAGCCCATTGCATGTTAGGTTCTAAGTTTTGTGAACCTACTTTGTCGGTCGCAGCTTCGATCCTTGATCAAATATTTGTATGTGTGCATAATTATGTTTATGTGCGTCGATGTGGATGTTTCTTTCTGATGGGCAGCCCCCCTAGACAAGAGGCAATTCGTTGCTCGGCGTATGATGGAATAGAATGACAAATGTATAGGATTTGACGTTTTTGACATTCGTTGACGCCTGTCATATACGTCAAATCCCATAGATTTGGCATTCTATTCCATCATACGCCGAGCAACGAATTGTCACTTGTCTAGAGGGGCAGGTCTGGGGGTGCAAGTGACAGGTGCGGCCGCCTGTCACTCCCACGGCCCTAGCGGCTCGACGCACCCCGCCCTCCCGGGGGTTTGATGGGGCCACCGTGCTTCTTAAAACCGTACATGGCTCAGTGCCAGCCGGTATAAGAGGGAAATGTAGGTGATCCTACAATCCGGTGATTGAAAACTGAGACAGGTGTGCGTTTTTAATCGGTTCAAGTCCGACATAACCCTCCCCTGCTGGCCGAAGGGGGTGGTTTCCGAGAGGATTTTCGCATGACAAAAAGGGTAAGTATATAATTGTGTATGGCACTGTGTAGAGGGTCGTAAAGAAAAATGTTACAACTGACAACCTTAAAACACCTGAGTTTACACTATAATAAAGAAAATGTTAAACTACTTAAACTTGTTGAGAGCCTGTATCTCCAAGGAACGTTGGCAGTTAACTTAATTTCGCCCAATAGCTTTCAACGCAAACATTGGCCAAATAGCCTTGAGTGACCCTTTCAATACTCCGAAAAGAGCTCATAAAATGTTGGCTGATTTCATTTGTAGAAGTACATGCTTGGACATACAACGGTTTGTTTTTAGAGTTCTGAATCCAAAAGATTCGTATAATAAGTTGTTGGTGTCCGCATACCTTCAAAAGTTGCCTTAAGTAAGTATATCTATACTAAATAGGATATGATGTTGGCATTCACTAATACTAATACCTATACAATTAAGTATACTACATATATCAGTATCATAACTTCCTACTCTATGTGTGAAAGTTTGTGAAGATGTTTCGATGTTTGTTGTTCAATCACGTTCTACCGGTTGAACAGATCTGGCTGACATTTGGTATAGGAATATACTACAGGTAGTTTGATATCACAGCTGTGATATGTGAACCTGCTTAGACCTTCGGCGCTCAAGTCACCACCCTGACCTCGTTGTACGGGTAGCCGTACACCTGTCCGATAATGGACGAGGCTCTGCCACCAGCTTTCCTATCAAGGTTGGGAGGTAAGATGATAGTCGCTCCCGTAATAACCAAGACCAATAATCGCAATCAGACTCCGGGATCTAAAGTAACAAGGGTGGACGCAACCGAGACCATTAAGCAGTCTGATTCGAACTTACCCAGATTTCTATCAAAAAGTAAAAAAGAAAACAGAAAACTTATGAAATTGAAATAGAAATAGTTTATCAAATAACGAGATACCCTCATTTCCTAGGGACAAGGGTGACCCTTGTGGTCATGGCAGGAAATAACTATCATTGGTCTAATAAGATAAAGACAGAAAATTGCTTTACCCAAAATGTTTTGGGTCTCTATTGGTCAGTCCTTGATTAGATAAAGTAAAACTAGTTTAAATTACTGGTGTTCTGTCTAAAGGGTGGTTCCAATCCTGGTAGAGAAGAGAGGAAATATGTATAGAAGATTATATGAAATGATAAAACAGATTATAATAATCAGAGGAAACTATGAAAATGTTAATATTTATTTTGTCACCAATATCGAGGTCTAAATTGAACATCAATAAAAACCTAATTTGAAAATAAATTATGACGTCACCGCCACCTGCCGAAATGTATTCATGAATTAAACCAAGATTTTGATTAAAAATAAACGGTTTGATAATCCGGACCAGTGTTTTAAAACGACGGGTAATACAGTCGTTTCATCTTTTCGCAATTTCACGGTGACACGGACAGGCTTTAAAAGCAAAAATATTTTTTTAAATATTTAATACTCGTCCCTTCTTTCATTTTTCATGACAGATTTTTAAAATCAAACAAGGCTGTGTTATTGTTAATTAAGATTTGGCTATAATAAAATTGGAGTTCTTTATCGCCAGGGGTATCGTGGGTCCGAAGGGTTTTTAAATAATATAATTGATGTCTTATCTTACGATTTTAGCGGCTCTGGTGTAAAATAACTGCCAGCTTTTTAAGCTATTGCATAGCTTCTATCGCGGGCCTTGAGCGTGGAGACCGAATCCAGAAATTCGGTAACGAAAAAACCTAAGCTGACACTCCGAGCTCGCACGAATCAAGCCGAGCTCGGAGTGGGGGGATAATTGCATAAGTTGATAAAAAATGCTATGCAATAGCTTTACCGCGGCAGTCCCCGAGTGCCACACGTCTTTTTTTTATTGTAATGGATGAAGTTCATATGTCCTGTAACATTCATTTGTATCCCCTAAGGTACAGGTAACTGCAGTAAGCGGTTACTGTAGCTCGCTGCAAAGGACAACGACCGGGAAACTCGAGAATTTGAAAAAGGAATGGATGCAACCAAAGTTTCGTTTAAAGCAAATGGAAAGTGTGTGTATCTTACACAGACATACCCCCTTACATACACATACATCCATTAGGTATGTACTTAATCAGTTCAGCGAGTGTGTATCCCCTCTTCCACCGTCATCTCCCTACTGTCGTGTCCTGTCATGTCAATGTCACTGTGGGTATTCTAATATATAATTCTACCCACACAAACACATATTGTGGCATAATAGAAAAATATTCCACGTAATCAACTTACTGAGAAATCTTTTAGGTAAGCTTTTTGTAAGATAGAATATATTAAGTATGGCACAACACAAGTATTCATGATATCGTACGGCTGTTGTTTACGTATCCTAGCAAAATAGATACCAACTTTATAAATTACTTGTTCACTTGGGTAGGTTCTTTATTCTATCTCGTAAACGTTTTATTCAACTCACAAAAATTCCGTGAACATTTTGGACAAGAATAGATAGATAGATAGATAGATAAATATAAAGACAGATAGATAGATAATTATTTTATTGTATACTGATGGTTTATGAATATAAACTAGAAGAAATGTCCCTACGTGTTAAGAAGAAACAAACCCAGTTGTCACTTCGCTCATTGTAAGTAGCCGGTCTTTGTAATATACTACTATACTGACATACTTTATAAGTTTCATTTAATAGCGTCTTTACTTTAGGTTATGGGCCCAATAGATTTACAGTGGAGTAGGTAGCATGTGAATATTCTGAAAGAATGAATTGTGGTTAATATGTTATTCACTTAGATATTTTAACAACAGCTGTCAAAATTAATTAGCAGTTGTCAAAATTAATTAACAAAATTTTGTAGCTTCTACCTCCTGTTGCAAATAGAATTTCATTCCAGCCTCACTCAGGTACCGTGATTCAATTTTTGTTCTGAATAGCTCATGTACTCGTAGACTAAGCTTAAATATAATAATAATTATGTTACATAGTTGCGAAAACGATAAAAATTTACTACAACTGTAGTTATTTTTTACTTGCAATCTCACCAGCCCCCCCAGATAAGTGACAATTCGTTGGCCGGCGGTGTATTGTAGTATAGAATGACGAATGTATGGGATTTGACGTATATGACAGGAGCCGCGGGTAAAAGCTAGTTCTACAATATATCGGCCAACGAATCGCCATTTTGTCTAAGGGGGCAGATCGGATGTTGATAAAGTTTAGCTCAAATATAGCTTACTAGCTTTTACCCGTGACTCCGCCCGCGTGAATGTCGGTTATCGCGACCAAACATAGCCTATGTCCTTTCTCAAGGTCTAATCTACCCCTATACCAAATTTCATCAAAATCGGTTCAGTGGTTTAGGCGTGAAAGCGTAACAGACAGACAGACAGAGTTACTTTCACATTTGTAATATTAGTATGGAGTATGGATATGGAAGTATGGATAGTATGGATATGGATATGGATAATCTGGAATAGCACATAGGCTTACTGTTTATCCTGGGAATAGTTTCTTGTGGGTCACGGGCAATAGCTAATGTACTTGTATCATTTGTAGGTATACATCCCGATTAGTCATAGTATCACTTCCGTACAAAAACGACGAAAATAATCCCTTCCATTGGTTCATTATGTCTGCGCTGTCTAGAAAATTTATAACGGTACCCTATAAACGGAGAAGCTATCTTATATTTAAAATAAATACAAGCATCATTAAAAATGAAAAAGACGTGGGATGGTTTCTAATTCCACTAAACATTACCCAACAAGATTTTTAAAAGTAATATTGTTTTTACAATCCTTGAAGCTCGTTAGGTATTTTTAGTTTTTAATTTTATTTTTTTAAAGATCTCAGTCTTCGATAAGACCGCCCGCAGTTTTTTGTCAGTTTATAAACTTACAAGAGCTACTCTATTGGTAAAGAGCTCTGGTGACCCCAAATGTCTAATTAGTTAGTAGGTTATAGAAACCCGATAGAGAAATCGGCCGCTACGCAGGAGGCGCGAGTTCGACTCAGCAGGGGCTCAGTGTAAATATTTCTATGCATGAATACCTATGGGTACCTATTTGCATTGATCTGGCCGTGTCTCGGAGAGCACGCCAAGCCGTCGGTCCCGGTTGCCATACAAACTATGTCAGTCGTTACGAGTAGTTGGAACCTTAAAAAAAGTCGAGTCAACAACTGGTCTAGATGCAATGCTTCGATATCACAATGGCGATAACAATATCGCCATTGTGTTGTGGAGGTCAATTGGCAGTCGCTTCACGCAAAAATCGAAGTCCAGCCAAATCCACAGTTAGACTGATAAAGCGGACTCCAGACTCCGAAGCGAAGGCTTCGAATGCGACTGGGATTAACGCTAGGACCAAGAAAAAGGACGCTGTTGAGAGCCAAAAAAATATTATATCACGATTTTTGGGTGAGGCGGGAATGAATTTGGAATTTTGAATATGGAACGGGAACACAGAAACTACAAATGAATTAATGTATTATTACGCCTCTTTGTATAGTCATTTCATTGTGCTTTGACGAGATGATACCTTTTTCAGACAAAAAAAGTATTCAATAAGATGGAAATGAAACATTGCGACGAGACAATAAACTTGAGCGGTTGTTTTTCCAGTTTTATCATGAAGTATATACGTCTTCGTAAAATATTTGCGGAAGCTATCTACATGAAAGCATTTTCCTGTTGTCTCGAACATGGTTGTTTAATATTAGAAATTAAAATGTCTTGTCCTCCCGTCGTGGGTGAATTGTTTATTGCGTATTTTGTTTGTGTTCGGAGTCAATTGTTGGGGTGAATAAAAGGGAGTTTGGATGATAATTAAGTACTCTACAGTCCGTTAAAGACAATTTGAAAGTTACACCCAGTCATTGAAAAGTTTAGAAGTGAGCGGGTGACAAGATATGGACTATGGGTGGTTTCTTTGTTGGTATATAACTTAAACCAATTTGTTATGTTTTATTTTGATAATAAATTAAAGAAAATATATAAAGAAACAGGTTACCGGTATCGTCTTCCTACCCCAACAAGTTGCCATAGCAACAAAAATTATGATAGTTCGTCGTTTTCGTTCTAACACTACATATGGTAAAAAACAATCGCAACGCATTCGCGCCCCTAATATGTTTAAAAACAAGGGCGCGAATACAACGAATTGACAGGATGGCAACCAATAGCCGATACCGGTAACCTGGCCCTCGATTCTGCTAAAGCAAAACCACTGTCGTGCCACAGTCTCTGCAAAAATTGGCATTAAATTTTAGACTTTATTTGCTACAGAATTAAAGTTCAAAATTAAATGAAAATATTTTCATTACTCACTTTCGTTCACTCTATAGAAAGCCATTTAATTTTAAACTTTAATCACATTACTGTAAAGGCTAAAATCAAATGGAATTTGAATTGGAATCGAGGCCCTGTTTCTTTGTAGCACCCTTAGAGAAGAGATAAGTAATGTAGGGTGTACACCTGTGTAAGGCCTCAAAAAGATCTTAATTTTTGTGGAAAATTAACCTTAGCTGCTGCCTGGTACAATTGCAAAGGGACGAGGCTATGGCGGAGACTTTCTTCTTGGGGCTGGGAGGTCAGATGGCAGTCGCTTATACAAAAGAAAGTCAAGAGAAAGAATAGAAACAGCGGACCCGACTTCCAAAATACAAGAATTGGATGCAACTGGCAAGCGTAATAAAATTAGTCATGTAAATAAAAAGAACATGGCGATAATTTTTTGAATTTTAAAATTGGAATACGTTTTTTAAAATATAAATGACAAACACAAGCGTAGTCAAACGCAAGCCTTCGGGGTGGACAAGGGTACATCAAAGGCAAACCTTTAATGAGAAAGCTATAAAACATAATTTTTGAAATGTAGATACTACGATTTATATATTTTTTATTATGATAATTTCTGAAGTTTACACGAATATACTCATTGAAATAAAACCATTTTTTAATGGATTCTATCGTGATTTATTTGTTACTAGCTTTTGCCCTCGGCTCCGTCCGCGTGGATTCGGTTATCACGACCGAACATAGCCTATGTCCTTTCTCAAGGTCTAATCTACCCCTATACCAAATTTCATCAAAATCGGTTCAGTGGTTTAGGCGTGAAAGCGTAACAGACAGACAGACAGAGTTTCTTTCGCACTTATAATATTAAGTATGGATATGCATATGGATTAGTATGGATTATTTACTTTTAGCTCGACGTTTCGGCTACTTTTCAGCAAATTATAATAAATAAAAATATAATAAAAAAAATAAATAAAAAAAAAAAAACAAAAAGTGACCATGGCTGCTGAAAAGTAGTTGAAACGTCGAGCTAAAAGTAAATAATAACAAATAAATCGCGATAGAATCCATTAAAAGGTGGTTTTATATAATTTTTTTTTAAAATTTTGTACCACTCGAAAATTACAACATTATTATTTCATATTTCACTTCTTGACTATGGTTTTAAAAAAAGAATATTTTTTTTTATATTACTTATTAGGTAGGTATGTATTCCTTGCTTTATTTATTCCATATCTTTTGTTTAGTTTTACAATTTAATTAGAGTTAACATTTATATGTATTTTATTGTAGAAATGGATCCCTTTTGGGTAAAAGCTTAAATAAAGCTTAAATAATAATGTATTCCTTGATGGCTTGTATACTAGCTGACCCGGCGAACTTCGTATCGCCATATTTTCCGCCCGCGTGGTACTCTGATCCCGATTTATCAGTGTTTCTCTACAATATTACACATATAAACCTTCCTCTTGAATAACTCTATCTATTAAAAAAAAACGCTTCAAAAACCGTTGTGTAGATTTGAAGATTTAAGCATACATAGGGACGGACAGACAGCGACAGCGACTTTGTTTTATAATATGTAGTGATGATGATGATACGATATTCTATTACAAAGTTAAAAATAAATTGTATTACTTATCAAGTATTTAGTAACTGATGTTAATATGTAATTAATCTCCTAAATTGTTATTAAAGTAATTAATCTTAAATGATGATTGCGTGTCACGGAGATGAAAATGTTGCGGTGGATGTGCGGCGTTACGCGTAAAGATCGCGTACGGAACTCTCGCATCCGCGGCAGCCTCCATGTCCGTGACATCGCGGATAAAGTGCAAGAGAGCCGCCTTCGCTGGTGCGGCCACGTCTTGCGGCAACCGCCAGGCTACGTGGGGGTGCCCCCGCCGGGTCCAGGTAAAAGGGGTAGGCCAAAGAAGTCCTGGCTTGACGTCGTGGAGGGTGATATGCGTGCAAATGGTCTCACTACCATGGACGCCCAAGATCGTGCGAAGTGGAGGAGGAAGAGCCGGAAGGCGGACCCTGAGCTCCGAGGTCATCTTGGCCACGGATGCAATCAGGAGAATACTTCTATATGCAGATGATGATGATGATGATGATGATTGCACAGATTTCAAAATCTACCTACATCTATTACTTTCTTATTAATAAGTTCCCATTAATCCCCTAAAAACCATAAAAAGCTATAACCAAGAAACGCCTTGCTCCCTTGATTCAAGATAATTTCAGCGAAGAATATTTGTCAACCATGTTTCATCTCTTTGTTAATTAATTAGCTAATTTATTACCATAGTAATTACGTCCATTTTTCACTGCGGGTGCGTCTTGTAGCGGAGATGATTTGCAAGCCGGTTTAAAACGAAGTTTCAACGAGCTTGATAATAGGACAAGAACATCATTATGCTCGCGGAAACTTGCTTCAAATCGCTCCTGTACCGAAGTCCTCTTCAGCAGCACGCTGCAGCAGCTCCTTAGAATCCATATGATAGGAATTCCGGCAATCTTCTTGAGTATAAACGCAGCCACGGATCCATCAGGTTCACAGCGGTAATATTCTTCCATTTGGGTGTATCTATGTATAATTTGTATGTACGTAGATAACAATACGTAGATAACAATTTACCCAAGTATGTTTATCCGCTTGTACCTACATAGTAATTTAAGGTAGGTAGTTAAGTTATGCTAACCTTAGGTCTAGATACTACATTTTAGAACAGAATTACTCAGTGTGTTCAAGACTCGTTAATATCAAAATCTATGTAGGTAAATATTTCTCGTCTGACTTACGATAGGCAATACATATACTACAAACTAGGTATATATTGATAATGAATAAATTAAGAGGTATCGCAATTTGAATATTACGCACGACGAAATCAATTCAAGCAGAAATGCCGATCTACAATTAACAATCTTATTGTAACAAAATATTATCTCGCTAATTATCGCAATTGACTAGTAAACTAATAATATGATTGTTTCTTATAATTCAATGACATACAAAAACTTTAAGCAATGTTTTCCGTCGATGTTTTACATAAATAAGAGTGCCGACGAAAAACACTGCTTTTTTACAAACATGTACTACTGAACTATTAGATAAGAATTAGACTCGTAATTAAAAAGAACATTAACACGCTAATTACTGAAATTGAAATTTACTTATAAATTAATTATTAGCTTTTTCCTTATAACCTCTAAACACATATCGCAACGATTTCCTCCGATTTTCTACATAATTAAGCATATCGTCGGAAAACGCTGCAATTTACAAATACTGATTCACAACTTTTGCAGATTATTGATAAAGTAGGCGTTAAATTTTAATTTAGAGGGATAATTAATTTGCTGTTAAAACGTATTGACGTTACCGTATAGTATAGAAGCAAAACATGTGTAACATTATAAGGTTTACAATCCCATTAAGTGATAGAACCAATTAGTCTAATTTCTTGATAATTCGTAGCTAATTAGGGCTCTTAATCCGTGTGGTGATGGAGAAAGAATACAAGTATCACCACCTCATTTCATCCAAAGGGTGTCATAAGAGGTGACTAACGGAAAAATATGCAGACGATACCACTGCGACAGAAGGAAAATCTGAAATATAACCCTGACTCAATCCGTGTGACCAGCCTGGAAACAGAAGACCAAAGTTTCTCAATATTGGGACAGGAATATGTCCAGCAGTGGACTGCGATAGGCTAATGGATAGTGTTACCTGAAACTCAAGACAGCCTGCCCCTCCAGACAAGTGCCAATTCGTTGTTCGGCGTATGATGGAATAGAATGCCAAATGTATGGGATTTGACGTTTATGACAGGCGTCAACGAATGTCAAAAACGTCAAATCCTATACGTTTGTCATTCTATTCCATCATACGCTGAGCATCGAATTGCCACTTGTCTAGGGGGGCTGAACCGTATCAAATCGATAATTTTATTAATATGAACCCAGCAAAAAAGGAAATACAGAAATTCACCACCAATCATAATTACTAAACTGATTAATAAACGAATTGTGTTATAGTAATTTGCATAATTAAATTCAGCCATAATGGCCGGATTAATCAAAATAAAATATTTTGCTGATTGGGAATATTATATTTTGTTCATAAATTGTTGAAATGATTTAAAAATCAGACAATTATAGGGTAGCTGCTTCATTAATTTTCGACAATATTTGCCGAAATCCCAAAAATGGATTCATTATTCAGCCAGCCACTGAGCTGACTGCAACGTAACAAAAACGTCTGTAATTTAACGGGATCATAAGGGTAAGGTTGTGTGTATGGCGTAGCGGTCGGTCAGCAGGTTCGATTCCCAATCAGTGCAAATATTTGTATGCATGAATACGTATTTGCATTAGTCTGAACTCTGGGCGCTTCTGCTTAATATGTATGTATTCATAACAAAATACATATTTCTAAGGATGTTTATTAGCTTTCTAGAACTCATAATACAAGCTAGTTAAACTATGCTTCCTTTGGGTCTAAATAGCGCTATGTAGAATGTTCTAGAATATTTATTTTACCTATTCTCACTTGTACCATAATCGAATTAGTTTCCGTAAACAAAATTGCATCAAATATAAAATTGGTAGACTTTACTCAGAGAGTTCCGGTGATCCAATTGATCGAAACATTACACTGTCGCTACTTAACTGCAGATTTCTGCTCGTATTTCCAAATTGAAATTCCGAGGCTACCAATTGGAACACAAAATCCCCCTCTAAAAGCTACCACTGAAACAATATGCTCACGCTGATTGAATTCGAATGAAGCTTAACTTACAGGTACCGCAGTAATTAGAGGAAAGGAAAGGATTCAGGGGGAATCGCGATTAACCCGAATCTTTAACCACTACTGAACTGATAGCATACTTTACTAGCGCAAATATTTCAACTTATATGTTCAAGTAGCCTTTAAGGGATGTCTAAAACACTTAAATATTCACGATGTGTGTCTATGAATCTATAAGCTCTCGTCTCACGTCTACCCTCGTCAACTCGCTGAAGTCGAATGAGCACCTGACATGATGACGCGAATCGCTTCAAATATCTAACGTTTAGTTTATAAAAGCTAGTTTTATACGTCATTCTGGAGTTGAATACACTTTATCAAACTGTGATATCCTGTCTTGTAACACGATATCGTTTGGGGTTCAGAGTCACATGACATTATTATTGGACATTGAGAGAGTACAGTCAGCATCAGATTGATCATTAGTAAGATCATTTTGAGTACTTTGCTAGTCAAGATCAATCTGATGCTGACTGTACATAGTGTACATTTATATTAAAAAATTTAGTTAAAAAAATATATCGCTGTCTCTACAGGGTAACGGGATAGGTACTTTGCGCCTTTCATTAAATTTTGAACTGTTTGACTATTAAAGTGGACCGAAACTGAAGAGGGCCAGTATGAAAGAGGTGGCCCTGGGTTGGCCATAGTGCGAGAGATATGTCTCCGGCAACTCACGACCCACAGACTGTGTGCGTTTTAGTCTCTCCCGAAGGAAAAAAGATGTGAGCGTGTTCACGCATGCAGGCAGTAATCCTACTAATATTATAAATGTGAAAGTTTGTGAGAATGGATGTGTGGATGTGTGGATGTTTGTTACTCTTTCACGCATAAACGGCCGGACCGATTTGGTTGAAATTTGGTATGTATATAGGTTATACCCTGGATTAACATATAGGCTATATATAAGCGATGAACGGGATCAGAATCCCACGCGGGCGGAGCCGCGGGCAACAGCTAGTATTGTCATAAAATACAAAGCGTCAACTAAGGAAAAATCAGCTCAGCATTTTTACAACTACAATAAAAGTCGGTTGGCCGTCTGTACCGTTTTAAAACAATCAATCGATCGGGATTCGGCGGTCCGCTGTCGTCCCGTACAGACGTGTCCGAGCTCCCATATATACTTACGTATATTGCGATCTCGTTCAGGTCTTAACCGCTGTTCTCACAGCGACAACACCATCGCTCTTCAAAAAAGTCCGCTGTTATCACAGCGATCAGCTGCGGGCTGTTAAAAAGTCGCTCCAGCAAGAGCCGAACGGACGCGAGTCGTGCAACTTTTCGCGCGCTTTTTGGCCGCTTCATAGCGGTCGAGTTGCGCGCGTGAATTTGTTCGTCGCGTGTCCCCGCGTTTGCCCCTTCAGGGATTACACTGGTTGAAACCTTACGGTGTCAACGAAGCCAGTGAGCGGCGACCCGACCCGCGAGCGTTGCCCCTTCAGGGCAAAGCTAGTCGGACGCTGGGTTGGGGCAACCGGTGGCGAGGAAGCCCTCCTGCCGATCCCAACCATCACCAAACGTCCCCCCCAGCCCCATCCCCCCACCTATTCTCGGTTGTCTGTTGAGTGTGCGGTCCCCTAACCGACCAATATCACCTCGGCAACTGGGCAGTTAGGACCGCACTCATAGCACCCACGAGTGTATGACCAGCTGTGTAGGCACACACACACAAACAACACACATCCTCCCAACTCACGTTGGGAGGGATTAGGTCGCGTTTGTTAGGTTTTACCTAGGTCGTTCTTAGGGATACACCACACTGTCGACTTAAGGCACTCACACACTAGCGTGTTTTCATTTTGGGTTTTAATTTTTATTTCATTTTCGTGTTAGTTAACTTCTTTTCTCCGTTAGGCTTCACCTAACGAGCCCAGGGTAGGCGGGGAAGACGGCGTCATGGCCAACCCTTCCCCGCTCGAGCTCTTGGAGCTTTTTCTCAAAGACCCGGAGGTCTCTCGACTCCTAAAGTCAAAGTTCGGGGATCTGATCCCGGATCAGACTACTAGCTCACCAGGGGTGTCATGTGGTGACACCACCCCCATCACCACCACCTCACCCATCAGGACTAGGGCCCCCGCGTCCCCGCCCTCTGGCTGCCCGGGTAGCCCGCCTAGTTCCCCGACGCGAGAGCGCAGCCCTCTCCGTAGGTCCCCCACCGTCACTCCCGAGGCTAGCGGCTCCGAGATGGAGACCGACGCCACGTCCTCCGCCTCAGAAGCGGAAACATCTTCCACTCCCACGGACTCTGACGACGATGGGTTCACCACCGTCGTGGGTCAGAAGAGGAGGAAGCCATCATCAGCCGCACAGGCGGCGCCTTCGGCGAAAGCGCCGCGAAACCCACCACCGGTCCCCCTTAGCAATCGCCCAGCTCAGGGATCACAGCCCACTCAGGGGCCATCCACCGACCCGGCTCGCAAGGAGCCCACACCGCCCCCTATCTTCGTCCACGACAAGGACCGGTGGACAAACATCTCTGGGTGGTGTAACCACGCCCACATACAATTCACCTCCGCCCGCTCTACCCCTCAGGGTATTAAAATTTCTGTCCCCTCTCCAAGGGACCACCGCGCGCTCACGACCCTCCTAAAGGAACGGAACATTCAGTTCCATTCCTTTACTCTCCAGGAGGATAAGCTTCTCCGCGCAGTCGTGCGCGGAATCCCCAAGGAGGTCTCCATAGAGGAGGTCTCCAAATCCCTCAAGGAGGATCACAACCTCCCAATCCACAGCGTCCACAGAATGTCAGGAGGTAGGGGTAACACACCCTACGATATGGTCTTGGCCACACTGGACCGATCCAGTGAGGGCAAGGCCATATTTCAGGTCAAGACAGTGTGCCACTTATCTGGCATCACAGTCGAACCATCGCACCACAAAGGGATAGTATCCCAATGCCATCGGTGCCAGCAGTACGGGCACTCCGCCCGGAACTGCTTCGCCCGCCCTAGGTGCGTCAAGTGCCTAGAGGACCACGCAACAGCAGAGTGTAGCCGTCCGAAGGATAGGGCACTCTGCTCGTCACCACCGGCGTGCGTCCTATGCGGGGAAACGGGCCACCCCGCGAACTACCGCGGGTGCCCGAAAGCACCAAAGCCACTTCAGCGCCCTTCCAAGCGCCCCTCACAGGTAGGTAGCTCGCAGCCCACCAAGACAGCTTCGGCTCCACCGAAGCCTTGCCCATGGGGACCCAACGCAGCCTCCTCAAGGCCAGCGTTCCCCCCCCTTCCAACCCCAGCTAGGGACCCAACAACGCCATCTTCGGGGATTCCCGCGCTCATGAGCGTCTATGTCCCCCCGCCTACACGCTCCCAGCCTCTGTCGCCACCGCGACAGCCGCGCCCCCAGAACCCTCCGCGGTCGCAGGCTGATAGGGCCACTCGACCGCAAGCAGACTCACACACAAACACGGCAGGCCGGCCAACCACCGGGGACTCGGACCTCGATGTCGTGGCTCGCTTTGCCAGCATCCTCGATTTCACGGAGCTGCGCGCCATGGGCGCGGAGATCCGTGAAAATGAGGGCAACCCCATGGCACTCCTGGGTGTCACCATCCGGTACTCGACCGTCTTCGAGGCCCTCGCGAACTTCAGAGTAAACCCCTAATGGATTTACGAAACACTGGCAGAGTCAAACCACGATCACTCAAGCTAGGGTATTTCAATACGGACGGGATAGCAGGTAAAAAGGTAGAGTTAGGCGAATTCCTTAGGAAACACCAACCGGACATTTTTCTCATGCAAGAGACCTTCTTGAAGCCCGCCCACAGGAATCCTAACATTGCGAACTACAACATAGTTCGGAACGATAGGCTAAGTTCCAGATTGGGAGGGACTCTCATCTATTACAAGAGGTCTCTGCACTGCTCACCTATGGATCCACCAACGCTGACGAACGTTGAGGTATCGGTCTGTCGGCTAGGGATGACCGGCCATCAGTCAATAGTTTTAGTGTCAGCTTATCTGCCACCTACCAAAGACCTACCCGAGAGCGATCTCAAGGCCCTACTCGACCTCGGTCCGTCGGTCATAGTGGCCGGCGATCTTAACTCCAAGCACTCAATGTGGAACTGCCTTTCTACCAATACAAGAGGCAGGGTCCTGGAATCGCTCTCGGACCGTCTCAACTTCGACATCATAGCACCGATGGAAGCCACGCATTATCCGGATAATGCGGACCATAGGCCAGATATATTAGACATAATGCTTCTAAAGAACATAAACTTACGTTTGGGCTCTTTGGAAGTATTGCACGAGCTTAACTCAGACCATAGGCCAGTCATGCTAGAACTCGCAAACAGAATAGGTCCCATTGATACAGGTCAGCCCCCCCCGAATAGGTGGATTACGGATTGGGCGCGGCTCGAGAGTCAACTCGAGTCGACCGAATCCGTACATCTGAACAGAATACCAGATCACATCGTTAGCATAGAGGACACCGCGGCGGCTATCGACAACTTCACAGATCACGTGCAATCGTTAATTAACGATTGCTCGCGGAGGGCCCCGGCGGCGGAAGACCGTCGCTGGAGCCTCCCCGCTGACGTGCGCGATCTGCTGAGGAGGAAGAACGCCGCCGTGCGCGCCTACGATAGGTTCCCTTGCGAGGGCAACAGGGTTAGTCTGCGTAGTTTAGAACGGGAAGTTAAGGCACGCATACAGGATTTGCGTCAGATTCGATGGGACACTACTCTGAGCGAACTCGAGCCGTCTCAGGTCGCTTTTTGGCAGTTGTCTCGATCTTTGAGAAAGGACATAGTCACCCCTATGCCTCCCTTAACTAGACCGGACAAGTCAGTAGCTTTCGAAGATTTAGAAAAGGCGGAATGTCTGGCCGAAAGTCTCGAGCTTCAATGTTCGCCCAGCACCCTACACCCCGACTTAGAGCACATACGCGAGGTAGACTCAGAAGTGGAACGGCGAGCCTCACTCCCGTTACCACCAGATAGCGACAGCCAGTTCGAGGCTGTCACCCCGGAAGAGGTCGAGGAGATCATCAAGGGCTTACACAAGCGCAAAGCGCCCGGCTCGGACGGAATCACAAATAGAGTTATTAAATTATTCCCAGCTAGGTTACTCGTCCTTCTGACATACATTTTTAACGCAGCGCTCACAAATAACATCTTTCCACAGCAATGGAAAGATGCCGTGGTCATTGGGATACCCAAGCCCGGCAAAAAGAAGTCCGAGCCCACCAGCTATAGGCCCATCAGTCTGCTTAAAGGCTTAGGGAAAATCTATGAGCGATTAGTATGCAATAGGCTGAACGCGTATGCCGAAGCAAACGGTCTCATTCCACACGAGCAGTTTGGATTTCGCACCAAACACTCATGCGTACAACAGGTCCACCGCATCGTTGAATATACCAGCGAGCGGTTACAACGTAACCAATTTACAGGGGTTCTCTTCTTCGACGTGGCGAAAGCGTTCGACAAAGTGTGGCACAACGGCTTGATCTTCAAGCTGTTCGCTATGGGAGTGCCACACAGACTCGTGCTCATCATACGAGACTACTTGTCGAACAGATGCTATCGCTACCGAGTGGAAGGGACCCTCTCTAGCTCTCACCCCATCCGCGCCGGTGTACCGCAGGGGTCGGTACTTTCACCTCTTCTGTTCACTTTATACACGTCAGATATCCCTTTGCTTGGGCACGTGCAGACGGCACTTTTCGCAGACGACACCGCCATCTATTACTCGGGATACAGTCCCAACACGGTAGCTAGGAAACTCCAATCCGCAGCCGACACCCTGGGGGCGTGGTTTCGGAAATGGAGAATAGAGGTAAATCCAGACAAGAGTCAGGCTGTGCTTTTTCATAGGAGAAAGCTCAGTCTGTACCCCTTAGAGGGGATCACACAGATTAGGATGTTTGACAAGCCTATCCCTTGGGCTAGGCAGGCCAAATATTTAGGTATCATCCTTGATGATCGCCTCAACTTCAAAGCACACCTTAAAGCGGTCCGCGACCGGGCCGCCTTCGTATTAGGTAGGCTCCACAGTTTAGTGAACTCTCGTTCAAAGTTATCGCTTAGGAGTAAAGTCAGACTTTACACTTCTTGTGTTAGGCCAATTATGACATACGGATGTGTCACGTTCGCGCACGTTAGTAAAACACGGATCCATAGGCTACAGACATTACAAAATAAATTCATGCGCCGGGCGACGGGAGCACCATGGTTTATGCGTAATGTCGAGCTCCACACCGACCTTGAGCTGCCGACCATCAGGCAGTACATAAAGCAGTGCTCCCTTAGCTACTTTGACTCTGCCCCGACTCACCCCAACCCTCTAGTGGTTGCGGCCGTAGACTACACACCGAGCTTAATTTCACGCATACGTAGACCTAGACATGCTCTCGGAGAGCCAGATGATGCAACAACACTCGCTCAACGAAGAGCCTACACAGCTCGCGAAGCTATACCAAATCAACCGCGGTTTCGCCTTCGCCGTCGAGGGCGGAACACGCGCCGCGCTTTGTTCGTAAATGTGGACCTAGGTCGTCCCAGTATTAATTCAGCAGCAGACCAAGCCGAGGTCGCCCCTCTCGGGGACCCTTGAGCCTGTTGCTTAAAATCAACTAAGGCTGAGAGCCCTATGCGCTCGCCACACTGTTCGCGTAAGGTTGTAGAGGCCTGTCGGCCAACAACCAACACCCCACACACCCACTAAAAAAAATGTACCGTTTTATATTCAGCGCCTCGCTTCAGCTTATCATAAATACATGTCAGATTAACCATATACGTAAGATTCATGATATTTTTCCTGATTAGACGTTTAGCTCGGCGAAATTATGACCAATCTTGTGTTGGTTGGAAAAGTTACGAAGTAGGAAACTTTCATGACAAGGCGTCGAGAGGATGTGTTGGCCAATACGTTCGCCAACGTGTAGAGCCGGCCGGTGCGGGTAAACCTATCCGTGTTGCGATCATGTCAATTCGTCGTTTATCAAAAAAGTCGCAAAGTATTCGCACCCATATGGTCTTAAACATACGGGCGCAAATGCGTTGCGATTGTTTTTTGACAAATGTGGTGTTAGAACGCAAACGAACATTTTTGTTGCTATGGATACTTTTCGGTGCCAGTAACCTGTTTCTCTATTTAAGCACCCTAAGGCCCTTTTCACATGCCCACGGTCACGGTACGGTCGCCGTGCCGTGTAAAGTACCTAGTAATGTATGGACTACATAGACAGCTTTCACATGGCACGGCCACGGCACGGCGACCGTGTCGTATGTAGCTCATACATTTCTACTTTTCACGGGCTTTTTAGAGGTCAGTCGCCATTATAAATATAATTTTAGATGTAGACCTTTTCAACAACGCTGAACTAAAATAAGAAAATGTGGGAAAGATAATAATAATAAATAATAATAAATAAATATTCCACAACATTCTACACAACGCTTTCAAGACCCATGGTAAGCTTAATTAGCTTGTGTTATGGAATCTAGAATGCGGATATACATACTTAGATACTTTTTTTTTTGTTTGTTATGACATCTAAATATTCGAATACCTTTTTATGGCAACGATATTGAAAGTTAAGCTCTTGAGACTATGGTTCTATATTTAATTCCTCTTTTATAATGGCGCGTGCTTTTGGGCTTTTTTACCAATACTGATTTTGTTTCATTATAATTATGTCAATAGAGGTTAATCGAATATAAATGGCAGTTTGTCTCTTTTTCTTGTTGACATCTGATATTTTTTTTAAATTTTACGGCGTAAAGGGCGTTTCCTTTACAGATTGTGTGTTTAAACTTGTATATAAAAATTTTTTGACAAAAAAAGAAACCGACTTCAAAACCCCTTTAAATAGATAGGAACTAAAAAGAAAAAAATAATATCAAATGTAACAAATCAAATATAGAACAATTAACATAATTTAGCCTAACTTTAACCTTAACTTATAACAAATTACCAATTTTTGGAGTCGGTGCCAAGAAAAATATCACCGATCTGATTTATATTATTTCCTTACTTCATCCTCCTTCCATCCATCCATACTTACAAACTTTCGCGTTTAAATATAATATTAGTAGTATATACCTACTTAGAATATTAATCTAATATAGAACAGACTTGATATTAGATATCAATTAAATTCTTAGCGAATTAGATAAAAAAAATAGTTTATTAAGTTAGCGAACATGTAATAATAGCATTTAAATCTTGACCATCAATGGAAGAAAATAGGTACAAGAGAACTCGATAGCTATAACATATAATATATGAGAAAATATTATATTAGGTACATTATGTATTACAATATGAAAGAAAGGAAAAGAAGGAAAACGGAGGGTGGGACGCCCCTAATCAGGTGGACCGACGACCTTCGAAAGGTGGCTGGGACGGACTGGATGCAGAAGGCGGAGGATCGGTAAACGTGGTGCATATTGGGAGAGGCCTATGTCCAGCAGTGGACTGCAATAGGTTAATTGATTTGATTGATTGATTGATAAGACTAATAAAAGAGTTGCGTTACATTCATTTTTGATGTGTTTAGTAGTTTGTATATCTGTCGTGTAAAATAGGCCGCGTAGGGGATTGGCACCGACTCCAAAAATTGGTAATTTGTTATAAGTTAAGGTTAAAGTTAGGCTAAATTATGTTAATTGTTCTATATTTGATTTGTTACATTTGATATTATTTTTTTCTTTTTAGTTCCTATCTATTTAAAGGGGTTTTGAAGTCGGTTTCTTTTTTTGTCAAAAAATTTTTATTTCTTTCTTTTTAGTGCCCTTTGTGTTCTAGAATTATGTATTATTATTTGAGATTGTAATGAATACACCATTTGTAAGACTCACACGCGTTTATTACTCATATTACAATGCACAGGTAGAAAATAGGGCTCAATCACTCGCAGCGAATGCTCCGATATATGAATCGACGAGATTTATGTTTACGTAAGTTAGCAACACTCTAACGTGACTAACTTTACCATCAGCGAGTTTGATAGAGAAGTTGTCTTCACGAAACTCCTTCCCCATACGTTGAAGGAGAGCGTAAAGCGACCTACCCGCCAAGCTTCTACGAGCAGCGGTACCTATCTACCAACGCGGTACCCCTATAGGTTTCAATACCTATGTGCAACAGTGGCCTGCCTCGCTGGGTCTCGTATCTCTCGATACTACACGAGCTCAAACTCATTCGCTCCGAGTAGTCAGAGTCCACACAGTCAAAAGAATACAATTCATCAGTTGCAGGTTTTACATTATTGCTAACATTATTTTTACACTTCGGATAATTCGCGGGAATATAACCTTTTTCACCACAACCGTAGCACACAATATTCGGTTTCACACTTTTCGCACTATCGCACTTATCTTTCTCGTCTGTAGGCCTCGCTAGTAACTTCCTACACGCGTCCTGTAGGTGCCCAAACTGTTTGCAGTAGGTACAACGCGGCCTTGATAATCTACTCTCGGCGACCGCGAGCGATGTAGACGTAGAAGTAGGTATTACAGTACAGCGGTCGGCGCGGGAGCCGCGACCGTAACATGCGCAGCCCGTGTTTTCAACTGCTCGCGTACCTTAGGACTTGGGTTATGTACGCTGTGGCGACCTTCATTATACATCTCTTCAATACGGCGAGTCAAATGTAACATTTCGGTGAAAGTATTGTAGTCGGTTCGGCTTAGCTTCTCTCTAATACGCCGATGCAACAGTCCGTATATCATATCTAACTGAGTCTCCTCAGACAGAGTATTAAGTGGTAATTGACTAAATAGAGCCCTCGCTCTGCACACGAATACCTCTGTAGACTCATCCCCCTGGTAAGTTTCAAATAGACGCATATATACTTTGTGCGGTGGCAACCGTGCCCCGTAGGTATTACGCAATACTTGTATGTCGTCATCCCAGCAGCGTATGGTCTGCTTGATGCCTTGCCTTGCCGTGCAGCGAGCCATGCCATGTTGCCGGTGTTCACCGGTGTGGGTGTCCGCAACGCGCTTATTATTTGCGCAAGCTGTCCGTCGGTCATCACCAACGGCACCCCAGGAGTAGGTGTGTTGCTTCGCGTTGACTAAGAATTTTTAATTAAAAAAATCAACGCAATACGCATACACTGGAATTATAGCTGAATATTCTGAACACTTCTGCATACCCTTTCAAAGGATTCAGGCGTGATGTTATGATGTGTAATGGCAGAGACATTGCAATAATATGCGATTGCAGCAATCGCGGCTGATTGCCTGGTATTTTTTGAAGAGTTCCTTGGTCTAATCTCGGAAACCCATCATCAGATCTTTACGAAATTTAAATGGGACCATTTCGGAATAATCTACTTTCGAACAAAAAAAGAATTTTGCAAATCCGTCTACGCATGGCGGAGCTATGAGCGAACAAACATAAAAAAAAAACATAGAAACATCCGAATTGAGAACCTCCTCCTTTTTTGAAGTCGGTTAAAAAAGTTCCCCGATTACGGCGGAGCATGACGTCGCTTCCTTTAATTTTTCCCAATCTCCTTTCTCCTCCTCACCCTGGCGTAGCACTTCTACACCGCTGCGCCACACAGATCTTCAATCATTGAATCCTACTGATATGAATGTGAAAGTTCGTTTGGATGAATGGATGTTTGTTTGTTACTCTTTCACAGAAAAACTACCGAACGAATCTTGAAGAAATGCGGCACATAGGCTACATTTTATCCCGGGACTCCAGGTTCCTGTGGGTCGCAGTCGGGATCAGTAACTATGTGAGCCTGGTTCTTTTTATATGGAGTACCAGGCTCACAGAAATTTCAAGAAACTTTATCTGGGTTACGTGAACGAGGTAGGTAGTATAGGTGGAGTCGTGGGAATCAGCTAGTTACATTATACACTGGAATTGCTCGGCTTCTCAGAACTTCTGTTTAATTTTCTTCGAAGTATTTCACTAATGAATGTATTAAGTCTATTTTCATTAGCAGCTTCAATGAATAACGAAGTTTTGACTTCGTTCAGACGACTTGTATCATGAAGGTTTCTGTATCATTAATGTCTCGGTATTCTGTTATTACAAAACTTGTCTAAAGAAGATTGACAAGACTAGAATGTTTACCCATTTTCGTCTCACCTTCGTCAAAAATGGGGAAGATTATTATTAGTCCTGTCGAACTGTTACCAGCGGGATGTGTTGACCAAAACCTCTGAATTTGGCAGTATTTGATTATTACTGTAAATAGTTTTTAATTGGTAGCAAAAAAAATAAATTTCTGTATTATCACGGCGACACGGGGACCTCGCGGTTAAGTGGGGTCAATAAAAATTGAAAACGGTTCGCTTCTACGCGATTCCGTCAATAGAATGTCACTTTGTCTATGCCCATGGTGGCTAACGAGAAGCCGTTCAATAGCACCTGGAAATTACGTTTTCGCGGTAGTCTAAAATTGTCTGACATCATATAAAAATGTAAACGCCTCTCAAACTTCACTCGACACATTTATTACTTTTTATACATAAATTTAATTTTATGATCGCGTAAACAATTTACGAGGCTGTTCAGAACTCCGTAACTTCTTGTTTTATGTCATAATAATTAAATTAATATTGAAACTTGATGTGGCCAGGGTGTAAAATCAGGTAAGTGTATAAATTAAAGTAATAATACTGATACATGGGGTGTATGGAATCCCACAAACGTCTTTGAGGTTTGGACCCCAAAGACTGAGGATGCTGGCTTGGGCGAGCATCCTCAGTCCTACTGATTGATGGGCGAAGATCTGGTACAGTAAGCATCAGATCGATCTTGACTAGCAAAGTACTCAAAATGTAATATTATAAATGTGAAAGTAACTCTGTCTGTCTGTCTGTCTGTCTGTCACGCCCAAACCACTGTACCGATTTTGATGAAATTTGGTATAGGGGTAGATTAGACCTCGAGAAAGGACATAGGCTATGTTTGGTCGCGATAACCGACATCCACGCGGGCGGAGCCGCGGGCAAAAGCTAGTATCTAATAATGATGTTAATAAAAAACTGTTTTAATTATTTAAATTGTATTATCGTCTGAACCAAAAGTGTGTACCAATTACATAATTAGAATTTTATTATTACTCAATAGGAATGGGCGGAATACTAAAATATTAAGATCATATTAAGAGCTAGCCAAGATCGACGGTGATTGTACAATACCTGTCCACTATACATTAATTACAGTCACCTGAAATGTTATGTGGCACTTTTTTCTGTCACCAGTTTTGAATATAGTAGGTTGCTATAATGCCATCTGGTATCCTACTAATATTATAAATGTGAAAGTTTGTGAGAATGGATGTGTGGATGTGTGGATGTTTGTTACTCTTTCACGCATAAACGGCTGGACCGATTTGGTTGAAATTTGGTATGTATATAGGTTATCCTACTAATATTATAAATGTGAAAGTTTGTGAGAATGGATGTGTGGATGTGTGGATGTTTGTTACTCTTTCACGCATAAACGGCTGGACCGATTTGGTTGAAATTTGGTATGTATATAGGTTATACCCTGGATTAACATATAGGCTATATATAAGCGATGAACGGGATCAGAATCCCACGCGGGCGGAGCCGCGGGCTACAGCTAGTTGTCAATAATGTCATGTTTTATTGGTACAGAAAAAGTTACCATGAAACAAACTTTACTTTAATGCTGCGTTTACATACTCGCGGCAGAGCGAGGGAAGTGGCTAGAGAAGTGGGCAGAGACGTGGTGTGAATGGTATATTCGTCATGCCGCGAGTACTGCCGCGTATGTTGCTGCGAATGTCGGCTTGGCGGCGCGAGTCAAAGGAGCGGCAATACTAGCGCGATGAACTATACGAGACCGCTAGATGGCGCTAATCAGTAAACACGGCTTTCGTTATTGCTCCTCGAATATTTACTTTTAAAAATATTTATATCCATCTACGGACAGTGTATAGGTAGTTGAAAGTGATAGTTTTTATTATTAATCTATTTAATCAATTCGCTATGCTGTAAAAGCATAATGCGTACACTGCTACAGCATTGTTCTCCATACGTTTACGTCCGTCTCCGTTGCAGGGCGAATACTGTAATGCGGACCAACACGATGATGCGTACGTGTGAATGCTAGGGCATTATTCGTGGGAATACTTCCGGCAACACGATGAGCAATGCGATGGGCAGCGTGTAAACGCGGGGTAACAGTTAGAGAAGAGCTCTTCTTTGTCAAGCATGTTTCACCTCGTAACTTGCTACTGTAAGCTGCGTTTACATACTCGCGGCAGAGCGAGGGAAGTGGCGAGAGAAGTGGGCAGAGACGTGGTGTGAATGGTGTATTCGTCATGCCGCGAGTACTGCCGTGTATGTTACTGCGAATGTCGGCTTGGCGGCGCGAGTCAAAGGAGCGGCAATACTAGCGCGATGAACTATACGAGACCGCTAGATGGCGCTAATCAGTAAACATGGCTTTCGTTATTACTTTTCGAATATTTACTTTTAAAAATATTTATATCGATCTACGGAAAGTGTATAGTAGTTGAAAGTGATAGTTTTTATTAATAATCTATTTAATTAATTCGCTATGCTGTAAAAGCATAATACGTACACTGCTACAGCGTTGTCCTCCATACGTTGACGTCCGTCTCCATTGCAGGGCGAATACTGTAATGCGGACCAACGCGATGATGGGAGTGTGTGAATGCTAGGGCATTAATCGCGCGCATATTTCCGGCAACACGATGAGCAATGCGAGCGGTAGTATGTAAACGCGGGGTAACTGACAAAAACATTTATTAACTTTGCTTGTCAGCTTATATACGGTTTCGAAATATTTATTGGAACAGAATTCATACGCGTGTACACGACAGGGCATTAACAGACATCCAATCCTGTTTATTTATTTCAAATATTTGTTTCTCTTTCCAGACAGCCTCTGTGTCGTGGCGGTAGTGTACGCGGCTGCTACGCAGGAGGCTCGGGTTCGATCCCCGCTCATTGCAAATAATTGTATGCATGAATATGAGTATTTGCATTGGTCTGGTCGTGCAGGCCTCGGAGTCGTGCCCTCATGTCCCGGTTGCCATACAAACATCTAGGCTTCTGTACCGAGAGATTCTGTACCGTCAGCGCAGAAGACAAGCAGGACAAGCCTTTGGTCTTCCCACTGACAGCACAAAACCTCTCTAGTGAGCTCTAGCTACCCTGCGTCTGCTTTTCGCGGAGGTATCAAGACTTTAATATAGGTATATTATGTATTTATGTATTTTCCAAGTGAATATTACATACAGATTGAAGCAGAACTGATGATGATGGATACCTATTATAATGAACAAAGGCAGGTTTGACTTATTATTGGATTTTTTATCAACAATTAAGTGAAGGATCAGCGAAAAAGTAACAAAAGAGAAAATAAGCACGTATTGAAAATACTAATAAGCACAAAAAAGTTTTGACACTTGTGATTGATGAAGCTTATATCAAGTTAAATTTTCTATAAACTATGACAGAATGTCTGTAGCTTGTACTTTTTTATTCAATCTTATGAGAGAAGGCCACTCGCCATTTATATAATTTTCTTTTGCCGCACAACTAAGACCTGGAAATCCACACGAGCACATGTGTTTCCCTCTGCCTACAGACCCGGTTCCTTTAAGCGGGGCGTGAAAAAGTATCTGATGAGGCCGTCAAGCTGAGTGCCATCATCATCATTGTAGCATGGTACGTGTCTATAATGGTGACCCTCTTTTTCCGAGACTTTGCCTTCAGCATACCATCAGGCGAAGTGAAGTCAAATTGATGTGTCCTATAAAATATATACATATATAAGTAACCGCTCTATTTACCGCTATAGTTTTGTTTGGCGTATTGCCTATTACAAAAAGAACTTCAGCCTGACACCACAAATCCAAGAGGGAGCTATCACCTGCTAGCTAGTTAGGTTGGCTTCGATTATTATTTTTTTATGTATAAACAGGCTAAGATCTAGAGACTTTAGCCTGTTTATACATAAAACAATTTTAATTTAGTTACCCATTTACGTGATAAAAACCTTCAAAGTTATTTCGTATTTAGTATTGATTTGTGTTTTTTGGTGTTGATTGGTGGATTGGTGAAATGTGGGTGTTAATTCACCTCTGCCTAACCCTCCGGGTATAAAGGCGTGCGTTTATGTATGTATGTATGTATTTTTCTTTACTCTCAACATCCGAATTAATTAACTTATCTTGTCTTGTGTTATCTTACTTTGAATATTATGTTATAAGAGAAAAACTTGAAGAGAAAGAGCCCTCGACTTTAAAAGAAGTCTGTCTTTCTGCCTGTCTCTTACGCTTTCTCGCCTAAACCACTGAACCGATTTTGATGACATTTGGTACAGGTATAGATTAGACCTTAGGAAAGGACATGGGTTATGTTAAGTGTGAAAACCGACATCCACGCGGGTGGAGTCGCGGGCGACAGCTAGTTATAAATAAAAAACGAGTATAGAATTTTATTTTTTATTTTATTTTATTTTTTGTTTTATTTTAGGGAACTTTGTGTTAAGTGATCAGATATTTTTGTTTGTATAGGCTAAAAACTATAATTATACAAAATACCTACTTACCTTCGCTGAGAAACTCGAATAAACACATTTCATATATAGATCAATCCTTGCAAACATCTCTACATACCTAAATTAAATTCCGTCGAGGCCAAATATTTAAATATCGATTGTTCGAAGTACATAAAGGTTAGTTTTTAGTTGAATAATGTGGAATATTTTTGACCAACTCACCCTCATACATTTGATATACCTATCTAAACCTATCGAAAGTTGAATATCTTACTATCGTAGCCATGCTTGGTGTTTAGTCTGGATAAATGAATCTATTACATTTTTTTCTATAATGTCTCCTTAGCTCATAAATACCCGCGTCAAAGTTATTAAATACGTCTCTGCTCGTATAATTTTACGACAGTCGTGAAACCTTTCAGTAGAGTATAAAAGTTTCATCATTTGATCACGCTAACCTTTTTACACCTAGCTTTAATCCATAAGCCTCACGAGGATAATTAATTAGTCTGAGATTACTTGCAAGCTCTTCTTCATACTGATTAACTTCAGAGAAACTCTTTATTACTTCCCAATGGGTCGCATACTCGTAATGCATGACAAACTGGATCAAAGTAAGTTTAGTTTTAGCTTCCCTTTTGAATATTTTTACTCTTCCCCACTGGAATCCAGACTATATAGCTATCCTTGTACCAAATTTCAGCCAGATCCGTTGAGCCATTTGAGCGTGATTTGGTAGCAAATATTCTAACATCTTAAGAAACGTCACATTTATAATATTAGTAGGATGTAATTTTTTCCAAGCGACTCCAATATGAGGTTATTCAAATGAGTACGGGGTATGTTGGGCTAAATGTCATAATGTCCAATGTATCAAAATGACAAGGAAACAATGTTCAATTGTCAAAATGCCCAGTTGTCTTAATATCCAGGTGTCAAAACGACCAATTGCTAAAACGTCTAATTGGAAACAATGCCTAATTGAGCATAGAAGGTTCCTACGGAGAGGCAATAGGCTCACCCCCTTTTACGTGGGATCGAAAATCACAGTTGGCGAAATGTGGGTGTTGATACACCTCTTCCTACCCCTTCAGGGATTGACTATATGTATATATGTATGTTCCTACAGAGACAGCAACATGAGTGTCACGCCCATGGTATTGAAAACTTCCATAGGCGACGGTAACCGCTTTCCATCAGGTGGGCCGACTTCAGTGGTATAAAAAAAAGTACCACAACGCTAATCTTCTTACGCCTAGCTTTCATTCATGAGCAAAAATGATTTCGCCTGAGATTGTAACCTCTTCTTTCATTCCGGTTCACTTCACAGAAAGTATTTACTATTTTCACAGTAACCCAAAGATTTATCTGTGCAGAACATTTTGTTGGGTCCAACGAAGCAATCGTAATTGCGATGAAAGGGAATTACTTCTTAGTGCTGTTTGAATCAGAGGTCAGAGTGAAAGGTAGGATGATAACGGCAAGATATAAAATTAAAGGGGCTACATGAACCGTGAGCATGAAACTTGGAAAACGAACGAAAGATTTTCATATTTCGTTAACATAAAGTTACTACAGGATTCTTTCGGTAGGACTCTCGTACACAAAACTGCGATGCGACGTCGCATCGCAAAAATCTGCGAGCTCCCTCTACGTTGCTCCCTCTAATTTTCTGCGTTGCGAATTCGCATCGCGTCGCATCGCAGTTTTATGTACGAGCCCTTAGGCCGAAAGAAGTATGATTTGCCGTCTTCGGGCTCTTACGCCAAATCGTACGTCATTATTACCAATAATGACGTACGATTTGGCGTAACTTAACACATCCAAAGTTACCGACCACTTTAACTCTAAAATTTTACATTAAAATAAGTAAACAAAAATTGAAAATGTTGAATTTGTCCGTGTTGGTGCTTGGTGGAGTAAAGTAAGTAAGTCTTTACGTGAGTGCCATAAAAGGCGACTAAGGGATAGGGCTGTTCTCCATCTGAAAATTAACATACAGCCCATTACAAAGTGCCGGCTAGACGGTAATAGGCTTGCCTCCTATTGCGTGGGACCGAAAATCAGAGTTAGCGAAATGTGGGTACCTCTACCTACCCGGGGTTTACAGGCGTGATCATTATTCTTCTTCCTCCTAGCGTTAATTCCCAGTCGCATCCGAAGCTTTCAGCTCGGAGTCTGGGGTCCGCTTTTACCAGTCATAGCTACAGATTTGGCTAGACCTCGATATTTTCCGTGAAGCGATTGCCATCTGACCTCCACGACTCAATGTTAACATTAGGCGATATCGAATCTTTGCAGCTAGACCGTTGTTTTTGGACTTTTTTAGGGCACCAACTACCCGTAACGACTGCCATAGATGTTCTTATGGCAACCGGGACCGACGGCTTAACGTGCTCGCCGAGGCACGACCAGACCAATGCAAATACCCATATTTAATGCACACAAATATTTGCACTGAGCGGGGATCGAACCCGCGCCTCCTGCGTAGCGGCCGCGTTCACTACCGCTACGCCACGGAGGCTGTCAACAGGCGTGATCATTATGTATGTTTGTAACTTTGTCCTCTAAAGATTCCAAAAACTCTATGAACATTAGTAGGTATTCGGTAACTTTTGAGAGCGACTGTACCTTTAATAGGAGGCATATAAAATCTGTAGAATCTGTAGCACAGATTACTGTAATACTTCTGAGAAACTTTTCGCGAATCCCCACCTCAGGGATTTGCGAAAGTTTCGCCACGAACTCAAAGAATCTAAGTGTCTAAGTGTCAAGTATTAGATTAGTTTATTCTGATTCTGGCTAACCATTATATACATGTTTGTGTTTGTAAAGTAAATCTCCTGAGATATATCCATACTAATATTATAAATGTGAAAGTAACTCTATCTGTCTGTCTGTCTGTCTGTGTCACTGCACCGATTTTGATGAAATTTGGTATAGGGGTAGATTAGACCTTGAGAAAGGACATAGGCTATGTTTGGTCGCGATAACCGACATCCACGCGGGCGGAGCCGCGGGCAAAAGCTAGTAGATTATATTTCTTGGTATAGGTGACACTTTAAAATAAAAAAGCGTCTGTAGCTTAGTGGTTAAGTAGTCGGCCTTACGATCGAGAGATCCCGGGTTCGAATCCTGGCCATTACACTACCGACGTGAACCCACTTGAGCAATTTAGCTTAGTTGGAGGGCTTAAAGGGAATTTTAGTAATTTCGGGGGCTTTCGGGTCTTTTTTTTTTTAGAAAAATAAAAATAAAATAAAAGTAGATACAAGTAATTTTGCAATGACATTATGGTTATTAATTTTTGTCACGGTTTATTACTTTTTTTTTAAATTTATTATCAAAATAAAACATAACAATTTGGTTTAAGTTATATAGCAACTAAGTTATTTTTGGTCATCATCTTTGCGATTATCCTGATGGCAACTAAGATTTTCACTTCGGAGCTTTTCTATATTTGGTTTATTTTGCTCAGCCTTACATGGCTCGAGTCAACAATAGTGTCCGGAATACGGCAATAGGCTAACCTCATATTCCGTGGGCCCCAATACAGTGATTGATGAAATGTGGGTATTAATTCACCTCTGCCTAACCCTCCGGGGATAAAGACGTGATTGTATGTATGTATATTTTGTTATATACTGGAGACTTCGCATTTTGATCTCCCAACATCGAGAAGAAAGCCTGTATCACAATCTCGTCCGTCGATCGGCACTCTAAAAGAGCCCAATAAGCAGATTATGAAAATTAAATTTTGATACTACACTGTAATATCAATCTCAAAGAATTTAAAGTAAAGGACAAAAATACAGATCTAAAAATCGATACAGCAGCCAAGTCTATTTTTTATTATTTTCTCGTTGCTTTCGTAGAAAAATATAGCGCTCACGCTGCAAGAAATCAATCTCCTTTAATGGTTCGGAAAGATTTTATTTCCTGTTTGGCAATACTTTGCTGTGTTACTTCGCTGACCTAGTAATGGAAGTGCATTTTCATGTCGAATAATGCATTATTAAGTAGTATTATTGTGGCGCGAAAACAGGTCTTATAAAATTATAATATTTTGAGAATATTATGTTTTATGAATATCTTGTTCTGCGAATATTGATTTTAATTATGATATTCCGCGAGTCCTTTATAATTGTTGTTATTGGAGTACTAAAGGTATCTTAAAATAATTTGGAGCCCGTAGTCTGCTCTTCTACTCCAAATTTGGTTCATCTTAACCTTTGTGGAAGCAACTGTGCTATCTGATCTCCAAATTTCAGAGCTTCAGTGGCAAGTTTGCAGTTAAGAGTGATGAGCCCCGAAAATTATGATGGAGCCCCGTGCAGGGAATATGGGGCTCCTAATCATAATTTTCTTATCACAGTCAACGGTAATCAATGGTAATTAGACGAGCTATGTGCTTGTCTAATTTTCTAGTAGTCTAAAAATGTGTATTTAAATTAATTCTATAATAAATCCCCATCCTTGCGGTGTCGTACAAGGCGACTACGGGATAGGGCTGTTTAACATCAGACAGATATATACAGCCTAAACTCAGCCTTAGATACATGGCTCGAGTCAATAATAGTACCCGGAATACGACAATAGGCTCCTCCGGGGATACATACATATACATAAAATCACCCATACTAATGCAAATTCATGTATACAAATATTTGACTGAGCGGGGATCGAATTCGCGTCTCCTGCGTAGCAGCCGCGTACACTACACACCACAGAGGCAGCCATGTATGTATGTCTATAATAAATATACAAATTCTAAGAGTATTATATAGTATTCAAGTCTGGTAAAATATATTGCATTGTTCGTTGAGAGTAATGTTCACATACATATCAGTTAAGTAACGTACACAAAGGCACAATAGTCTACCGCAGACTCTTGATCACAATGAACGAACACATGAATATAATTTCCTCTGAGAACGATATGTATTTCAGAGCTTGCGATTCTCTATACGTTTCACCAGGTGTACGAAGTACTAAATTATTAAATTTCTTATTGTGTGTACGTTATATATGTGTAGTGTACTGTAAGGGCAGCTTCAGGCTCTCTCTAGATACAATTAACCACTTTAAAGTGCGCATTAAAGTATAATTTGAATTTAATTAGTTTTATTGATGGCACAGACGAAGAGTCCGTTTTAATACTTTGCCATACCAATATAGATGTTATAGGTACATAAAAAATATAGATAATACATACGTATTCTTCATTGAAAGGTCTAAAAATATAGGTAGGTAGGTATACATATGTATTATATACTAGCTGATGCCCGCGGCTCCGCGGCTTGTTGTCGCTAGATGGCGCTGGGTACATGTGGTACCACCACACCTCGGAGAGCACGTTAAGCCGTCGGTCCCGATTGCCATACGAACATCTATGGCAGTCGTTACGGGTAGTTGGAGCCCTAAAAAGTCCAACAACTGGTCTAGCTTCAATATCGCCCAATATCGCTATTGGGTTGAGGAGATCAGATAGCAGTCGCTTCACGGAAAATATCGAAGTCCAGCCAAATTCGCAGTTAGACTGGTAAAGCGGACTCTAGACTCCAAGGTGAAAGCTTCGTATGCGACTGGGAATAACGCTAGGATGAAGAAGAACAGGAAAATTTGCGCCTGAGTCTGTTTCGACAATCAACAAGTGTACAGGTCTAGATTGGGCCACGAAGATCTGAGTGGAACCTCATATATCCCACAAAAAGTATAATCACTTTGGGTCTAGGCAATTTAGATCTAAAACGACATTTAGAATCCATAAGTGTTATCCGCCACATCTGTATAAAGGTTACCCAACTACATTAGTGCTTAATTTCTATTCAGCACGCGTATGGAGTACACTTATAATAAAAAGATGGTAATTTAAGTAGGACCTTATTATTGTACGTGTATACTGAAGGACTACTTACGAATAAATGCAATTATTTCTTCTTTCTGTATCTTCTCAAAGGCTAGAAGCTTTGGGCGTCTTTTATTTAATAGTAGCTAATGTTCACGACTCCACCCATGTAGTTGTCGGCTTTCAAGACTTTTGTCATATCCTTCTCGACTGATTGCAATCAAATATACGGCAAATTTTACTCTCACTAATCATGAATCGCTACTTTTTACCCAACTGTGCGACGCAAAGGAGTGATAATGTGTTTATCAGCCTATGTATGTATGTATGTTTGTATGTCCTTTGATGCACTATACCGACCAAACTTTTCTCTCAACATCTCGATTCGATTGACCGTTTAGGATCTAGGTATAAGTATCGATTTAAAGTTTCGTAGCAACCATTCTCACATATAGGTTGTTGGATAGTTGAAATTTACGTTGAAAAGACGAAAAATTATATATTGTTGTAACTAAAAAGTACAAAATGAAATAAATTAGGTATTAAAATAAAAAATGGGATATTATAATACTTACTAAACTTTCGTATTCCATGAATTACGGTAATGGCATTAGGCACAACAAATTCCTCTTAGTTTAAATATGATAAGTACGCATCTACTTAACTTTATATTACATTTGACATTCTATTACTAAATCTGCAATTTTATGCTAAAATTAGAGAGACAAGAGGAAATTTCTTTAAGTTGATTTTATCATATATTAATCTTCAAATGAGAAGCAAACAAGTTTATCGTGAACACGAATAAGAGAGGAAATCTGGCAATTACTTCTCAATTGAGCGTGACTTCAAGGTGAAATCATATTACTTACTTACCTCTTTGATGAAATGACTTACAAACTGTTTATTTATAGCTAGAGGATGAAAATAAATATTATTTTCTCTTGTACCAATTTATGTCTTGTATACATTTATTTAAGTTTATTTTTGAATTAAATTTTAAAGCAATTAGCATGCAAGCTATTCAGTCCCGCCCGAGTCGTTTCACTTTTTCCTATTATAATCAATAAGTTAATTTTGTTAGATTACTGGATTAGGCGATATTCTACGTCTTGCTGGGTATATTTAGATATACTGGTTGGGCAATGGTTCATTTACTAGAGGTACATTTACTAAGTTTGAAGGTGGAAACTCTTACCTGCAAACTCTCAACATAAGGTACCTTTAAGGTTCTTGGTGTTGGCGCAGACCGCGCCTCCCCATATCCGGGAGCAACTAGGGGACTCCGCGGTCCCCACACCGGAAGAGGGTCAGATCAAAAGATATGGCCCTGGGGCAGCCTGGGTGCGAGGGGTGTCTACGATAATCTCACCTCTGGCAACCGATGGCCCACAGACGGCGTGCGTTTTAGTCGGTTCGAGTCCGACATAACCTCCTCCACCGGCTCCGGCGTCGGTGGCATATCCGTGGGGATTTTTCGCACGATAAAAAAGGTACCTAGTGTTGGCTAATCATTATTTGAACATATCCTATACACATATTCTACTAATACTTTAAATGTGAAAGTTTGTGAAGCTGTTTTGATGTTTGTTATTCAAACACGGCTGAACGGATCTGGCTGAAATAGAGTAAAGGGATAGATTTCCTGGAATATCAAATAGTAATAGTAGCGGGCGGAGCCGCTGGCATCAGCCCAATAAATTATTTTTATAACCACACGACTTAGCCATCGTTTTCCTCCTAAAGTTTTCGCAACCAACGAGTAAATTGCGAGGTTTCCATGACAACTGAAACCCTTTCACAAACAACTCGATAAGTGTGAAAGCGACTCATTCATCTGGGCAAATATTGCCAAATGGTGTTACTAAACTATCCAGATTATAGTTATGTGAAGTCGTTTGATATGTCTTAGTGGTTTTGACTACATATACCTAGTATATACTTTTAAATTGCGCAGTCTGTAGATCTTCAGAAATTATCGGATATGTTTTCGACAGTATCTGAAGACTGAAGGACATCATTTCAACTTTTATGTGTCTAGGCTAGAATAGGCTAGTAATGATAGTCTAGCTAGAATAGGCTAGCTAGGATAGTCTAGCTAGGATAGTCTAGCTAGGATAGTCTAGCTAGGATATGCTAACTAGGATGCTGTAGTAAAGATGGCCTACCTAGGATAGGCAAGGATATAATTATACATCTAATTATACTCGTAGGTTTATGTTGGATATCAGAGGATAATAAATTATATAAATATTGTGAATTGTCTTTTATAAAATGCAGAAATTCTAGACAATAAGTTTAGAAGTAGCCGTAGATTGTTAAATCCAACATGATAGATCGAACCCTTATCGTCATTATAGCCTTCGGTAGTATTCAATTCTACGCAGGGGGAGCGGATTCAATTCCCGCTCAGTGCAAATATTTGTAGGTAAGCATTGGTCTGGATGTTTCTATGTACAATAATTATGTATGTATTCACAAATAAAAAATGCACCTAAGAATGTTTATTCTAGATTCCATAACACAAGCTAGTTAAGTTATACTTAATTTGCGTCTGGACAACGTTATGTAAAACGTTGATTATATATTTATAACTACTAAACGGGAATCGAACCTACGACTCCTGACGTAGCAGTCACTCTTGTTACTTCACAGAAGCCGTTTGATTGTTTACTATACTTGAATACTAAACGGGAATCGAACCTACGACTCCTGACGTAGCAGTCACTCTTGGTACTTCACAGAAGCCGTTTGATTGTTTACTATCCTACTAATATTATAAATGTGAAAGTTTGTGAGAATGGATGTGTGGATGTGTGGATGTTTGTTACTCTTTCACGCATAAACGGCTGGACCGATTTGGTTGAAATTTGGTATGTATATAGGTTATACCCTGGATTAACATATAGGCTATATATCAGCGATGAACGGGATCAGAATTCCACGCGGGCGGAGCCGCGGGCAACAGAATATGTATCGAATATGTTTTTGTGGACTTTATTCAAGTATTAGTACTTGAATAAAGTCCACAAAAACATATTCGACCTAATTCAATTCACGATAAAATGTCGATATTATATATATTGTTACTATAGATCTAAAATTTAACGATGGCCTATATTAAGCGTTGTTGAGAGGTGAGAATATTACACATATAAAGGGCTTCCCTTTGAATTTCTTCGGCTTCACTGCCGAGGCAAGCCTGTGTATTACGCTTTATGGGGACACGTACATATAGGAATGTGTATGTTTTTTTACATCTACGGCGCGGTTTTATGGCTGCATAAATATTTAATCGAGATGCAAGTCAATATTGTGGCTTTGGGGAATTCGTATCGATTTTTACTTTCACTAGACCTATATCTTTAAATTTTTAAGGATGTTTAGCATCTATTTTATGATGATTATTTACGCGTAAGGGCTACATTAGCTGTCTAGACTTCCTTCACGTGAAATACTGGTCTTTCTTCTGAGACCCACGGGAACCTACTTCCAAAATAAAGAGCCTATATATGCTAACCTAGACTTTAATCTATTTCTGTGCCAAATTACAGTCATTTTAGCACACATACATACATGCATACATATAATCACACCTTTATCCCCGGAGGATTAGGCAGAAGTAAATTAACACCCATATTTCACCAATCATTGTATTCGGTCCCACGTAATAGGGGGTGAGCCTATTGCCGCATTCATTTTATCATGAAGGAGTAATTCTTTGATTGATATTTAATGTTATAAAAATTTCTCACCCGTCTTACTACATAAATTCAGTTGTGTCCTTTAGAAGCCTTATCAGACACAGACATCCACAGGAAAAGGTATCCTATTCATGATGACAAATGGTTTTATCACTCACTAAGATCTAGATAGCTTCAACATTAATTTATGTAGTTAAGGGTGGAGTGGTATCTTTAGGTAAAATGCGTACATTCTCGACAAAAAACAGAAGTACTATAACACATTCATGACAACAAGAAATATGAACGTATATTGATAGCACACTTGCACTTTTACACGATATTTATTATTGAACCTGACCGGTTTCGCCTTACGGTATTCTCAAATCATTTCAAAATCGTATAGTGTTTAACAATTGGAATGTTCTTAACTGTCAATGCAAACCTTTCTTGTTCTATCGTTGCGATGGCACCTCGACTCCTAAATGGTCTTATGGCCTTTAAGAATGCCGTAAGGCGAAACCCGTCGTCAGGTTCAATAAATAAATATGGTGAAAAAGTTCAAGTGTGTTATCAATATGTGTAACAATAAGTTCCACCAAGTGCCATCAATCAACATTATAAATAGTAAGAAAAATGAACATTACAGTTTAACGAGTTTTGATGAAATTCGTAGTAGGTATATCAATCAACCCCATTATATTAGTGTGTCGACCCTACTCCGTCCACCTCCATCATCCCCTCATTTACTAAACAACAGGACTTGTGTTAGGAGTAAGTTTACGTCGGCAGGACAATGGCTATTATTTGAACCCACGACCACTTGATATAAAGTCTTGACAATCGCTCGCTCATCATCACTATCACTACATATTATTAAAAAACAAAGTCGCTGTCGCTGTCTGTCCGTCCTATGTATGCTTATATCTTCAAAACTACGCAACGGATTTTGAAGCGGTTTTCTTTAATAGATAGAGTGATTCAAGAGGAAGGTTTATATGTATAATACATGCATAATATTTGCAGAGAAACACTGATAAATCTGGATCAGAATACCACGCGGGCGGAAAATATGGCGGTACGAAGTTCGCCGGGTCAGCTAGTCAATTTATAAATTACTCTTTTGATGGCTGGATTTGTTAGTGTTCAACAACTTTTTTTATACCACTTAGGTGGCAGACAAGTACACGGCCCACCTGATGGAAAGCGATTACCGTGGCCTATGGACGCATGCAATACCAGGGGCGATACACTCGCGCTGCCGACCCCGCCAGAACCTTCTAATGCCCTTTTTGAAGAACCCCATACTGTAGTCGCCTGGAAAAACCACGGCAGGAAGTTCATTCCACAGTTTAAGAGAGCGGTGATGAAGTTCCTTTCATACCAGATTGTGCGTACTGCTTCCAGTCGCAGCGTGTGAGGATGGATTACCTATCTGTGGCTTTTTACGCTTTTCATTACAATAACCGTTGGAAAGTTTGTTACTGTTCAACAACTTTTGTTGCAGACTGTACACACGTGCGTCGGTTTTAATGGCAGCACATGAACCCTTTTACGTGGTTTATAGTATAAAGCGTTACTGTTATTATGCTCTCATATTTATTTATACCTTTAATAAGCTTCAACAGCCGCTACAAAACTTTATAGATACTCATGTTTTATGTTGTTTAACACGCATAAATTTTTTTCAGTTTTCATAACTAAGTTCTAAATTTTGTATAAACTTTACACCGTTTCATAATATCTCTGATAACTTTAAGCTATGAAGCTCTGATATCTTCGCATGTTGTACATATTTTTGTGATCTATTCTTGGGATAAAAAATAGCTTATATGCTATACTAGACTATTAGGTTGTGGCCCCATACCTACGGCGGCGCGACACCGGCTACCGTGCCGCACCACGGTGCCGCGGATGGTGTGCCGCGAGGGGGCGATTGTCAGTCGATATTTCGCAGTTTTTGTATTTGAACTATCTGGATATGTTGATTGGTTGGTTATCTGGATATGGATCGCGAAATAATTAATCTCCTGTTGTTAATAAGACGACGAATGAAAAAAAACAGCGAAATATCGACTGAGAATTGCGGCACGGCATCGTACCGTGTCACGGCCACATCGCCGTGCCGTTACACCTTATAATCTATTGTTGTGCCAAATTTCATTCATATCCGTTCAAGCTTGATTGTTGCAGGAGCGACGACTTCAAGAGGAAAGCCTGCACCAGAGTCATATCCTTTAATCAGCAGTTAGTTGATTGTATGATAATAAACTATTACTAACAGTACTTACTAACTCAGAACTGAATATTAAGAATAAATGTCTACTTCTCATCTGCCAGTCTGCCCTCGTCTCGTGGACCCGTTTTCGCTCCCTCCTGAATTGCTCATTAATTAAATACGTGCCTCAATGAGTCTAGATTCCTCTCTTTACAAGTGAAGCCTTAAAGCTCGGAAAATATTGTTATAATCATGAACCGAAGAGAAAAGTTACAAGTATTTATAATGTGTAAGAGCAGAAGCAGATGGCCAGTTATTGTCTATGTCTACCGCGAAGGAAAACAGGCGTGTATATATGTATGTATTTAATAAACAGCACGCTGCATTTTATAAAGTTTTTAAAAGTATTGGTCATCTTCATTTCTCCATTCCTTCCCTAGTTATATTAACTGGAAGAACATTGGACGACTTATGTATTCCCCTAATTCCCTTTTCTTAGATCTGCGCTTGTAGTTGCTACAGTTTACTACCTTCAGAGTATAATAAAGTCTTGTTTTATAAACGAATTTTAAAACCGCCTGTGGGAAGCCAGATTCAGTGCGAGAGGGGATCATCTCTATACAAACAATAGTCCATAGGTCACCTTATTGGTCTACTGTAGAATCTGTATTATATTGATTCGCAAACCATCAAGAACATTCTAGAATCTCTCTCTCTCTCTCCTCTCTCTTTTAGATTGTAACCAAATGGAAATTCCTTTGTTATAATATCATTAATTAACAATTCCATTTTGTTGTATTCGGATACTGACTGATTTGAATTTCCATTGTACGATATTAAATCATAATAAATTCAAATTCAAATATTGTAGTCCTTAGTCCCTACAGTGGTACTTAAATCAATCTTACGAAGATCCTGATGAATGATGATTTTAAATATAGTAGTACTAGCTTTTGCCCGCGGCTCCGCCTGCGTGGATGTCGGTTATCGCGACCCAACATAGCCTATATCCTTTCTCAAGGTCTAATCTACCCATATACCAAATTTCATCAAAATCGATTCTTTGGTTTAGGTGTGAAAGTGTAACAGACAGACAGACAGAGTTACTTTCGCATTTATAATATTAGTATGGATTATTTTATCACGTCAAATGTTCGCGATTTAAACAATGAATCTTCTTCTCTTAGCACATCTTTACAAACCACATATTTTCTTGAGAATCACGGTAAGTCAGCAGACTGAAGATACTAGGTAAGTACGCAACTTTAAAATTATACCGGCTGATTTAGGCTACCTTTCCACCGGAGATGTACTATGCAGCTTTTAAGCGAAGATATAAAACTATGTGACCGTTTCCACTATGCTTTGCGACTTACACCCGTATTCACAAACAATACTGTGAGGTCTCATAGTGTGCTCGAGCGCATAGGGCTGGTAAAATTAATTCACAAACATCACGGAGCAGTATCTAACGCAGTGCGTTCCCTCAACGAAGTATTACATAAGTGTTATCAATGAATAAAAAGGCTTGCCAAAACGAACGCACTGAGAATTTGTCGTTCTTTGCACAGTTTTGACTCTACGCATAGCGAAGTATGTACCTATTGTTTGTGAATACGGGTGTTAGTGTAGCGAGTAAGATGTGCTATGAAACTTCCATAGCACATCTTACTCGCACATCCATAAAAGATTTTGCTATTGAACCTGTACCCAAAATCTTTCGCTCAAGACCGACTATACAATCAGTCGGTATAGTCGAGCCTGTATTTACTATCACGTAGGTATAACAAAGCTGGTGCGGCCACGTCTTGCGGCAACCGCCAGGCTACGTGGGGAACAAATGCCTGGCAATGGTACCCCCGCCCGGTCCAGGTAAAAGGGGTAGGCCAAAGAAGTCCTGGCTTGACGTCGTGGAGGGTGATATGCGCGCTAATGGTCTCACTACCATGGACGCCCAAGATCGTGCGAAGTGGAGAAGGAAGAGCCGGAAGGCGGACCCTGAGCTTCGAGGTCATCTTGGCCACGGATGCAATCAGGAGAATACGTCTATATGCAGATGATGATAATAATGAGGTATAACAAAGCCTGTCAAAAGTATTTTCATATGAATTGCTTTCAATTAATAAAATCATTAATAGGGACTTCTTCTTCTTCTTCGAGTCAATGGCTCAAAATTTTTTAGATTTTGTTGGCCCAATATTTGGCCACGGGTACAGCATTGTCCGTTACCTTAATAGGGATTTAAAAACGATTTAATTGTTACGATTATTTTGTTTCTTCAATGTTTGTGAATGATCGATGTGAAGCGTCAATGAAACAAAAGGTTAACTACAATAATATTCCATCTAGAAAGGAAAAAGAATCGACTTCACACGGGACTCAAACCCGCGATCTTTCCCTTACAGGGGGAATGCTCTGATCGCTAAGCCACCGAAGCCCGCAAGAAGCCGACTCAAATTCCTCTATAGGTACTACCGTCTTTTAGGGCGACGGTCGTACGGACGGACGGACGTCTTTTAGATCGATATGAAAAGTTAGCATAATAAATGCTTCAAAATTGCATAGAATAATATTTAGCTGCTGTGCTTGTAATGTCTGTCACGAATAAACGAAATGAAAATTTAATTACTGGCAGCGGAACAAAACCATTCTTTTTAATTAAGAATACATTCAGAATGAATTACAATTCCTATAGAATTTTATATACGGGGTACATCAACCCCGTATATAAAATTCTATACCAAGGGCATTAATGGTATATCTAACGTTGAGGGTCGATGACGTAGTAAACTGTCATTTTACATGGTGTAAATTTCAAAAGATGTGATGTGTTCAGATTGAACTTTTTAGGGCTCTAACTACCCGCAACGACTGCCATAGATGATCGTATGATATCTAGAACCGACGGCTTAACGTGCTTATCGAGGCACGACCAGACCAATGCAAATAGCCATATTCACACATACCTACTAATATTTGCACTATGCGGGAATCGAACTTGCGCTCCCTGCGTAGCAGTCGCGTTCGCTACTGCTACGCCACAGAAGCTGTCGGTCCACAAAATGAACATTAGTATATAGTAATGTAAAATATCATTTTGTTAATTGCTGAATGTTCAGCAACTTTTGTCGCTATCTGTAAGCTTCTCTAGCTTGCCATACGAATTTTATACCCTTTGTATACCCAAGTGATGTGTATAATATGTACTAGTTTAGAACCTTACCTTTGAAGATATATAATTTTATACACGTGTGTAATCCGAAGTACGTGCTTGTAAACACGTGTATGATCAGGAGGTACGGGATGAAGAGGAATTAGTTAAACGTGACCTGGATACTTATCTCTCCGTCCTGAAAAGACCCTCTGCCAAGGAATATATTCAGGTTTAAATATTAATAGGTATGAATAATATGAATATATATTATTAGATATATGTTATGTGAATAATATATTTATTCAGGAGACTGTGTGTGAGACCTAGTGTATTGATTATACATATATTTACTCAAAATGGGACTAAATTTTTTTATTCATATTCTAGAATCTATAATACACTGCACAAACGGCACAGATATTCTTACAGGGTCGACAGCACGCGTGTGACTCGCTTTATGTTCCACACGTCCATATGCCATGGTAACCACTTTCCATAAGGTGGGACATGTGCTTGTCTGCTACCTGAGTGGTATAAAACTATAGAGGAGTAGACAGAGTAAAACTATAGACAAGTAATAAACGGAGACATGGGTCTAGACTAGCTAGACACACGTCTCCGTCCGCGTAACATACTGATGCTGTTTCTGCAACCCACAGAAAGATTTCTGTGGAATTCTGCCGAATTATCGCGATAATAGATATTCTCGCGATAAAAATGATACCTATGTTCTAATTCCGGTCACTCAGCTTATAAAATATTTAAAAAGTTCTGTTAATTCTTTCTTAACTCAACCAATTTTTATGGACCACACCTCAAATCGCCAGCCTCAAGTCATCTTTCTAACAAAAATAGATTATCGAAATCGGCTTTTGTGTTATAGAAATATCACTGAAAATACATAAAAAACATTCCGGATGAACCGCAAACCTCCTTCTTTCATAAAGTCGGTTAACATGTATTGTATTTCTTTCTATATTAAATGTAATTGAAATTCAAAATAAAGTTCTATAAAAGTATTGCTGAAAATATACTAGAAAAAATAAAGTAAATAATAACAACTGGTATATTTACCTGTTCAGCAATTCATAGCGAAACACACCCAAATAACGATATTACAAAGTTATAACACAAAACCGGCTCACTATTTATTAAGTACACGTGTACTTAACAACTCACACACAAATTAACCAAAAGTACTAAATTTTCTGAAACTCCAATTATTGTTTAATACACAAATATTTATTGAAATAAGGACACAAACCGTTTTTCGCGGACTGGCGACCGTCACGCGTTGTAACGACGCTCATCTGAAGAACCGCTTGTTTGCAAGTCTTTCTGCGCAAGCGTAGCTACCCTCCACGTATAACTAAGCTTATACACAGAGCACACTGTGTCCACATCCATTCCGATTTGGTTATTATAAATGGACACATTGGACACGGTAGCGTTAGATGAAATACGAACTTCGTATCTAATTGCGTTAACATTTGAAATTAAACTTTATTGTGGGAGTTGTAAAGCAGGTTTTACAGTGAAATATAAGTTTGGAAGTATTTTGATGTGTAACCAAAATGTTCACACCTAAAACTTGGATGGAATTATGAAAATACACACAAGTAATATTAAAATGGCGTGGTGGTAGTGAACCTGATTGCTATATAGAAGGCGTGGGTTCGATTTCCGCTCAGTGTAAATATTTGTATGCATAATGTCTGTATTGGCCTGGGTATTTAAGCGTTGGTGGCTTAGTGCTTAGCAGTCGGACTTACGCTCGAGAGGTCCTGGGTTCGAATCTTGGCCATTACAAGCAATTTAGCTTCGCTGGAGGGGTTAGAGGGAATATTAGTAGTTTAGGTTGCATCATCATCACTTCACTACATATTATACCCTACACTACACTATATAAAACAAATTATTACTTATACACTACACTATATAAAACAAAGTCACTGTCGCTGTCTGTCCGTCCCTATGTATGCGTAAATCTTCAAAACTACGCAACGCATTTTGAAGCGGTTCTATTTAATAGATAGAGTGATTCAAGAGGAAGGTTTATATGCATAATACATGCATAATATTGTAGACAAACACTGATAAATTCAGAGATATGCAGCGGGAACGGGATCAGAAAATATGGCGGTAGGAAGTTCGCCGGGTCAGCTAGTAATATGTATATACTGGGTGATTTTATAGTCGTTTCGGAAAAAAATATGATGGGCACAGTTTCGTTAGCAAAAAAAAAAAAAAAATTTTTTTACAACCGCCATTATAAAAACAAAAAGAGTTTTTTTTCCGCCAACTTAATACTTTCAGACGATTTTGCTATCGAAACTGTGAAATCTTTTTATCCGAAACGTCTATAAAATCACCCAGTATAAGGGCAGATTGCCACAATTTGATGTAATTGTTAGCGTGGGAACGTGAGAGGTTTTTTTTTGAAGAGGTTATTGAGCTTTTCTATCAAAAAATTGAAAACGCACAGAGGAATATTGCTGAATGAACGATATGGGTCCGCATCACGTGGAAACGATAATAAAAATGTAAAATGTGTGTATAGAAAGAACTTCGAACCGAAGATATTGATCCGCTTCTAAGTCTAAATAAAATTTAAGCTCAACAGCCCTACTAATTTTATTGACCCTTTATCACATGACTAGCTTGCGGCTTCGCCCGCGTGGAATTTCGATCCCGGCATCGCTCATAGTAGCGTGATGTTGGTACCTGATCACGTAGCTTTCTAATGGAGAACGAGTTTTTTAAAATAGGTCTAGTAGTTTTTGAATTTATTCGTTACATACAAAAATAAAAATCTTTCTTCTTCATGATATTAATATTACATATACATACATACATACAATCACGCCTTTATCCCCGGAGGGTTAGGTAGAGGTGAATTAACACCCACATTTCACCAATCATTGTATTAGGTCCCACGTAATAGGGGATGAGCCTATTGCCGTTTTCCGGGCACTATTGTTGGCTCGAGCCATGTATAGGCTGAGTCTGGGCTGTATATATCTGTCTGATGTTAAACAGCCCCATCCCTTAGTCGCCTTGTACGACACCGCATGGGAGGAAATGGGGTGGCCCAAATTCTACTCTGCCGGGAACCACGTATAGATTAAAACTAATTTTAATTTTTCTTCAAACTTTATAACAAGATAGACCAGGGTATGATTGGCCCGCAAGCTGAGCCAGACATCTTTGTTAATCTCTGAACTTGACAAGTTCAGTTTATTATCCATCTTGAAACACAATAGTTACAGCAATCAAAGTATTTCTCAAGTTAAAATCATCTCCCACGAATGGTGTCAAACGGAGGTTTACTAGACAAGCTTATGAACTTACAATTTAATTAAAATAGTTTTTAAGTTTGTTATGCCCGAGGGCAGCGTTTGCCAAAGTTTATTTGCTCTCTTGCAAAATTTTGGGCTACAGCCATGCGGTGTCCGTTGCCCTACATACAGTCGACACAGGTGAAAGGAGCACAGTGAGTAAGAGTGCAAATATGATATGGACTATATTATTACTACGACATATTTATTTTTGTGACTCGGTTGCTGGGTAAATTTTTTGTTCGAAATCAAATCCGGTCAGCTAAATGAAAATTACCAGATTTGATTTCGCATTCCTATTATATTGGTTAGGTGAATTTCCCGGACTGATTTCACAACATCATAGCAACGAGACAATTTGGTACTTTCGTGTAGGTACTTAAATTATTTAACTGAGCTCATTAAATTAAGAATGTTAAAAGTTCCGTCTGTTCTTATTTTATAACTTGATTTATTTTTAATCATCCACCCAGTCTTTAAAAGTAAATTATTTGCAAATAAAAATATGACAACAAACGTTTATTTCATACAGAGAGAATATTACCCCTTGACAGTACTAGTAGTGTCACGGGGCAGTCACGAAATTTTCTTATAACTTACAGCTTTGGCGTTCTAATTTGACTATACAGTCAAATACCCAATTACTTAGGAATCCGCTCGATGGTCGCAACCCACCATTTGGGAAACGCTGCCCTAGGGCATTGCCCGTCTAGTCCTGCTGGGTCAGAGCCCTAATAAATAGAAAGACGCTTTTAATGTAACCTATGAGAAAGGATTTAGTTAAACCATAAGTTTCATTAAGTCTAGTCATATTGTTTTAATTATTTCGTCATAGTAAATCTGAGACTCAAAGGCAGATTCTGCTACCAAATGAGATTTCTCATATTCTCATTTTATAATGGGTTAATAATTAAAATAAAGCTCTAAGTCATTCATCTACAAAGGTTTTTTTTAAAAATCCGCTGTTTATGTTAAGTAAATCGTAAAATAATTTTTTGTTGACTTTTGGAACACATAAGGAAGTTGCTGATGATTATTCATTTTAAGTACATAATAAAATATATATTATTATTATATTCAATCAGCAAGTGTACCGGCGTGACTGGCGGCGGGGGGGTTAGACGAGAGTCATTCCCGTAAAAGCCAAGATTAACCTTCCCATGAGCATAGAAGGAGTAGGAGAGCGGATCAAAATGGAAAGGTTTGGATGCAACTAGCATTGGCACTGGGATGATGGAGTTGGTGAAATGTTGGTGATGATATACCTACTTACCCTTCGAGTATTTAAAAGCATGTGTAACTATACAATGAGAAATTTACTTGGCTGTCCGTGACCGTGGCATATGAATCAAGTATGCGCTGTCATAGATTCCGTTATTTTATTTTGTCTAGACGTTACAAAACGTCTAAGCTACAGGTGATTTTTATTCACTGTATGTAAAAGTAACTTTTGTTTTATATTTACAGTATAAAAGAACTAGTTCTTGCATACGGTTTCAGCCGCGTGAAATACTGTTTTCTGCCACCACAGGAACCTATTCCCGGAAAAACCGATCCATCCAATAGCAAATACAGTCAATGCACAAATGTCTGGTTGATGTAAATAGGTTTGCTCCCTATCACATGTGATGGATCAATATAAGGTAGGAAACATATCTAAAAACTTACCTATTTTTATGAAAATTCTACAAAAAAAAAATCTATAGTAAGCATGTTTACTGATGTTTTAGAGCCAATAACACACGCTAGTTAAACAATGCTTACTTTGGGGTCAGATAGTCCTCATAGAATATTAGATTTGTTATTTTTTATTTCTAACCATTTTTATCTGTCCTATTTTGTTCCATTGCCGGTCAAAGACCTTTCCAAAATCCTTACTTAAGTTAATAAAAGGAAATGTAATCAATTACGCTCCCTTTCTCATTTTAAAGCCAAAGTCGGTTCAAGTCAAGAACACGAAACTCAAGTGGCTAAGTATACTCAAAGTTTAATCAATCAGAACCTTTATTATGTATTCAGGCGATAGATGATTAGTTCGAAGTAATAATGAGTTGGCGATATTCCTGAACCGTGAACAGAATTGCTGATTTAATTGTAGGACTATTATTTTATTATTAGAGACGGGCCTACAACTTAACTCATACATTATGCCTACTAACTACTAACTAAACAATGTTTACTAATACGCATTCCCAGGGTTTAGGTATGATTTGGGAAACTATTATTAACATGTTTATGACTGTATTAGGCCTCACTAAGAGCTTCGGGATCCGAGTCAATATCACTTGTGACTAATTATATATGCTGATCGACGGATGTAGTTCTGGCACCGACGTAGGTACTACATATTTTATTCACGGGTATTGCCGTGAATTCAATTTCTAGTATGAGAGGGGACAACACTAAACAGGCGCTTTCTTCGACCTTCAAACGCTGCTGCCACCACTTTCGCCAGTGGTTCTTCATACAAAGAATTTGATGATCTTCCAGATCAGCCTGGTTTTTTGGTAATCTTATATTAAAAGATACCGTTTTTTTGGTTTTTCATTATTTATTTTTGATATTACCACCAGGATTTTACTCTTGCAGCATAGCCATTTCGTGTTCTCCAATTAAAGACGTGTCTAATGATATACTATACATATCTATCGTCTGGTAATCTGATTAGACTAGGTTAAGTGTTGTTCCCTCTCATACTATTGGGTTATTTAATTAATTTGATTTGCATTATCGTGATGAATTTTCAATGTTCACGTTATCAATGATACAGATTATTAGGGCCAGACCACATATATCGGCTTTAAAAGAATCCCATCGCAACTTCTCAAAAATTGGTTCATCTTTTTTACAAATCTGCTATGGCTTGTAGATATTATTCCAAACTTTATGAAAAGCATGACGTAACATTTTGAGCTCCAATGTTGGTACAAGCAGCAACAAAAGAATAACTTGTGGAAAGGTGTGAAGCACTTTTATGTTAAAAGTTTGTGCAACGAGAGCCGCGGGGACCGCCAAGGAAGATAAACAAACAATATTGTCAGGAAATATTGCAGTAGTTAGTGCTTCCCTACAGCTTTGCTGTGGAAGATACTAAATCTTAGCTAACACAAAAGATTTATTTGTTACAGGTAGTAAGGAGAAGAAACTTTTTCTTATATTTAAAACAGAAATATTATCTTCTCTTATATATAAAAATGAATTGCAAAGTCTGTTAGTCTCGAGAACGGCTGAACGGATTTGGCTAATTTTAGTCTTGAAATATTTGTGGATGTCTAGGGAAGGTTTAAACGGTGAGAAAATAATATGGAAAAAGGATGTGCGAAAAAAACGTGGGCGAAAAAACAAATGGCGGTACAAAGTTCGCCGGGTCAGCTATTCTTCAAATATCTTTAGCATAGTTAAAGATTACCGTTAGAAAAAAAGGATTCGCAAATTAGTAACCGAAATTATCTACTAATTTTCGCCGAAAGTAACCGAAATTACTAATTTTGTTAAGAGTGGGTTCACATCGGTAGTGATAGTCAGGTTTCGAACCTGAAACCTCTCGATCATAAGGTCGACTCCATAACCACTAAACTACTGGTGCTTATTTGTCTCAGTTATTACACACCATACTCCATCATCAACCGAGTGCCTGTCCCGGTTACAACTTAAACTTACACTTTGAGGTCTAGAATCTGCTCTCCTATTCCCCATTTCCCTATTTGGCCTCAGAGATCTTGGTGAGACCCCATAAACCTACGTCATTGCTTTCTTAATAGGCATTTATGCTTAAATATAAATAAATAAATATTGCAGGACATTCTACACAACGCTATCTAGACCCAAAGTAAGCATAGCTTAACTAGCTTGTGTTATGGGTTCTAGAATGCGGATAAACATACATAGATAAATTTTTTTGTAAATACATACATATTATACATAGAAAACACCCAGACCAATGCAAATATTCATATTCATGCATACAAATATTTGCACTGAGCGGGGATCAAACCCGCGCCTCCTGCGTTGCAGCCGCGTTCACTACCGCTACGCCACAGAGGCAGTCAAAATAAATTAACTAAAATAAAATACACCAGTTACAGATCCTTTTGAGATTTGATTTGTTTCATACTAAGTGCACATAAATCTGCCTAGTATTATTATTAAGTCTCGTCACGTCATTTTAATTCAAGCCTTGCTACTCTTATAATATTCCTCTAGAATATATCTTCTTAGAATATTAATATTCATTATTCCTCTTTCAATCCACTAAAGTTATTCCACACATACTTCACCTAATGCCGCCTCAAGCAGTTTTCAACTTAGATCACATGTACTCAAATAGAATACAAATATAATAGAAGCGGTGATAGAATATTTCAATTCAGAGACAGCGGGTTCAAAGTTCAAAGGTCAGATATAGTCTTAAGCATTTTTTTCGTTTTATGGTCCCGTACCACAAGAGGAAAAAACGGAACCCTTACAGGATCACTTCGTTTTTCGTCAGTCTTCTTCCTCCTAGCGTTAATTCCCAGTCGCATCCGAAGCTTTCACAGCTCGGAGTCTGGGGTCCGCTTTTACCAGTCATAGCTACAGATTTGGCCAGACCTCGATACCTTCCGTGAAGCGATTGCCATCTGACCTCCACGACCCAATGTTAACAGCTTTGCAGCTAGACCGTTGTTTTTGGACTTTTTAGGGCACGAACTACCCGTAACGACCGCCATAGATGTTCTTATGGCAACCGGGACCGACGGCTTAACGTGCTCTCCGAGGCAAGACCAGACCAATGCAAATACCCATATTTAATGCACACAAATATTTGCACTGAGCGGGGATCGACGTTTTTCGTCAGTCTGTCTATCCGTTTGTTTGTCAAGACACTTTTATCAGGAATACGTGGAGGTAACAAGTTGAAATTTATACCATATACTCAGGTCTATAACTTTTTGAAACTGTGAAAAAATTAAACTTCTTAGTCAACGTAATCAAAATATATTGCAGTTATAAGTTTATCCCTGAATTCAATCTTGTACGAAATCCTCGCAGCGTTAGTCCGACTCGCACTTGACAGGCTTTTTTCACTGCTATTTAGATGACGGACAAGCACACAGCCCACCTCATGGAAAGTGGTTACCGTGGCCTATGGATACGTGTAACACCAGGGGCGTCGTACTACCGATCCTGTAGAAATCTTCTAATGCCTTTCTTGAAGAACCTCATATTGTAGTCGACGTAACGGAAAAATTAGTAACATACATAATAAAATTCTTTGAATTATGAAAAGGGTCCTATAAAAGGTCTGAAAAACTGTAGCGTTTGTATACCTACTATTAAAAAACTGACTTAGCAACATAGTTCCGTTGGTGTGTAAGTGACTGTAAAAGCTCGATCCAGCTAGTTTTAACTTTGCTTTATTAGATTTCGACCTCCTGCAGTGTCGCTATAAAATTTGTGACGCCTTTGCCTTTTACGATATCGTTCAGAGAATTTAATTTCACAGCAAGCCTAAATTGAACTACAACAATAAAAAAGACTTAACGTACAACTACGATACAGCAGTTTCTGTATTCACTTTTCTATATAACGTTGTATGAATTTCTGTATTCACCTACGTAACCATTTTGCCGACTGTAACTATACCAAATAGTATTTAGAATACACATATAATGATAGCGTTGACCATTGTGAGGTTAGTTTTCCAACCTGTGTTAATGCCCCGTACTAAACAAATACATAGAAGTATTTCTGTGAATTGCCCCGTACGCAAAAAAATCACAGAAGTAATTCTGTGCATCGCTCCATACTCAAAAAATCCACAGAAGTATTTCTGTGAATTTTGAAGGTATTTATATATAAAAAAAGAATCAGCTCGCAGGAAGCAATAAATGTCAGAAGTAAATTATTTATCCGTAACATCTAAATAACTTTGTAGCACAGGAACTATTTCGCGATATTTGCTTATTTTCACTTTCACAACAAAAGTTCTAGTGATATACGACCAAATAACTGCCACCCCCAAACCAGCAGCTTGTCAATAAATAAAATAGAGAACTGCTTTTCCTTAAAATATATAATATAGTTATTTTAAAAGTGCTTTTTCCCGAAAACTAATCAATTCTAGTTCTTCAATGGCGGCTGTTAAGTGAGTTAAGTTACTTTTATACTCCAAATGGGGATTATTTTTATTAAGTAGCCTGGATAGACTGGATGTGGAAGGCGGAGGATCGGGTGGTTATATCGAGCAGTGAACTGCTATAGGCAATTAGCCTATAGCAGTCCACTGCTCGAGTGAGTGGGCTCATATTCCGACATCATCTAGTTGATGAATATTTTCTAATAGAAATAGTAATATTTAGTACAGTACTTAACCCAATCATAATAAATAATCATTAAAGTCAAGGGACTAACGAACTATTTTGTAAGAATGTAGTTCGACATGGAAATATTACATTTTTATTCGCGTGTAAGCGTAGTAGTGACTGAAAATATTAAAACCTTGTACAAGTTTCAACTTAGATAACATAAAGTAGCACAACAATAACTTAGAATAACTAGAACCATAACACGATAACTTTGACATCTATGACTTTAGTGCATATGATGGCTTTTTCTGTAGTTTGTTCTTTTTTTTTCAGTATCAGAAAAATGTTTAAATATGAAAGTAACGTTATCCATACTTTCACCTTGTTATAAGAATACCGGTCGGCCGGGGTGCGAGGAATATTTCTACGACTACTTCACCTCCGGCAGCCGACGGCCCACAGATGGCGTGCGTTTTAGTCGGTTCAAGTCCGACATAACCTCCACCACCGGCTCCGGTGGAGGGGTATCCGTGAGGATTTTTTCGCACTATAATAAAAAGTAAGAATACCTGTAAATCGTTCCACCTTCGCCCCAGGACGATTTTAAAAGAGAATTTCGAATGTTCAAGACGTGTCCATGTAGTTCAGTTGGTTGGAGCATTCCCTCTGTAAAGCTGCGTTTACATACTCGCGGCAGAGCGAGGGAAGTGGCGAGAGAAGTGGGCAGAGACGTGGTGTGAATGGTATATTCGTCATGCCGCGAGTACTGCCGCGTATGTTGCTGCGAATGTCGGCTTGGCGGCGCGAGTCAAAGGAGCGGCAATACTAGGGCGAATACTGTAATGCGGACCAACACGATGATGCGCGTGTATGAACGCTAGGGCATTAATCGTGCGAATATTTCCGGCAACACGATGAGCAATGCGAGCGACAGTATGTAAACGCGGGGTAAGGGACTGGTCGCGGGTTCATTTTTTTCTAATCTAAATCGATTTGTTGTTGTAACGCTATCTGTCACACCCATCGTCTGGTCTGAAAACGCTGTCTGCCTGCACCACTACGCCATAATATTAAAAAAACCCGACTGAGGCTGAAAGATCAAAACAAATTTGATAGCAGGCGGACTATGTTCTTTGTACTAAATTCTTTACTATAAGTGCGCGGACAGCATTACGCTGAGAGACGGTCATTATTCAAAATGGTTATTTCCGCCAGGCTACGTGGGGAACAAATGCTTGGCAATGGTACCCCCGCCGGGTCCAGGTAAAAGGGGTAGGCCAAAGAAGTCCTGGCTTGACGTCGTGGAGGGTGATATGCGTGCTAATGGTCTCACTACCATGGACGCCCAAGATCGTGCGAAGTGGAGAAGGAAGAGCCGGAAGGCGGACCCTGAGCTTCGAGGTCATCTTGGCCACGGATGCAATCAGGAGAATACGTCTATATGCAGATGATGATGATATGAGATTGGTGCGACATGATCCTGTATATTTTTAAATTAGAATGTGTTGTGTGTACAATGAGATCTTACTCATAGAGAGCCGATTCAAATTTTGTTCAAGGTCTTAGCCCCGGGTACACCCGAAGCTCTCACTTGGTACTTGGCTCACTATCCCTGGTAAGATTAGTGTCGCTGATTTTTTTGCATACTATTGCCGTCTGTCCTCTCAACTCCGATAGGAAAACCCACGTTAAGGCCTCGTGCGTCAATTAACAGGTGACCCCGCGGCGTAAAACTAGTAGTCTAAATAGAAATATCACAGCCGAAACTAGATGGAAATGTCACGCTATCATACACACAATGGAAATCCTGAGGGACAATACAGACAGCATTATTATATTTGTGATAACCTATCACACCTACGTATTCTAGCGAGAATATTCTCTTAACAAAGAAAACGTACTATGTAATAAACGTGCACTCCTACATAAGTATCATGGTTAAAACTTTTACACAAATGTGGTCGTAATTTCTCCGGAACACAGTTAACACGTTTTTAGACACCACTTAGCGGCTCTATTCAGTAAACTTACGGTTTTAAAACTTGTGATTTGAAAACTTACAAACGTAAAGTTTTATAACTTGAAGAAACGTTAGGTGATGTTTGTCTTCGCTGGTCATACGGCATAGCACCCCAAGGCAATGGACTCGGGTGCAATCGAGATAACGTTAAGATGGTGATGATACGGCATATTTAGTTTTTAATTTTATGTTTTTCTTACTAATCGAGTTGACATCCACGAGTTTTGAAATCCACGAATTTTGATAACGTGACGTTACAGAATTGGTCCCTGAAGATGATACAATCTTAGACTACACCTATACAAACTCTTGGTGTAAAGATACAATGTAGTTTTATAGTCGACGAGAGACGACGTTACGAGAAGTAGTCTGTTATCGTCTACGTAGAAGCTTAGAATGTATTGTATTTTATATGAAACAAAATAATACTTAAGTTACTGCTATTGTAGACAGACTTTTACTTATAATATACTAGATGTTGCTTGCGGCTCCGCCCACGTGGTTGTTGGTTATCACGACTAAATTAGCCTATGTCCTTTCCTAAGCTCTAATCTATATCTGTACCAAAATTCATCAAAATCGGTTCAGTGATTCGGTTCATTGAATCGGATTTAACTTCTCCACTTTGCATGGTTTTGAGCATCCCTGGTAGTGAGACCTAGCTCCTTTTACATCACTTATTGGCATAGGCAATAAATCGATAATTAAATGAAATTTTGAAGCATTTAGTATACTGAACTGTATGGTTCCATTTCCATTACAGAGCATTCCACCTGTAATGGAAAGATTTTGTTTGAAATATTTTCTTGCGAAACATCGTTGAAAACTACGAAAAACAGCATTTGTTTCCAATTTCCAAAACACAACAATATAATAGTTGAGTGAAAAACGGAATACCTAACGGCTGGGTTGAAACCGGCAAAAAAAATTCTTAGGTTGGTTATTGTAGAGTTGTAAACGGTAACACTCATTACGAATAATAAAAAAAAACAAACAGTTTCAGATACATCTTAACAATCTCTTTCATCTGTTGGTTGAGAGAGATTATAAAGATGTACGCGTAAATTCGTGTTACACAAAGGAGTCTGAGGGTCAATGACACTCAGTAGCATCTGCGCGGCTAGCCACCCCTCCGATAACGATATTGTCATATCCAGAGCATGCCCAGAGCGTACTACTGGGATTTTGAGGGGTAGTAACCAATTGAATATCAATTAGTTGCAAAAATGTTAACATAATACAAATACATTTTGAATATATTCTATGACTACAGAGCTTGAGTTCAAATTATGGCTACTATATAAAATCTCAAGAGTAATTAAAAAAACCTTTCGAAATGAGGATCTCCTCCTTTTTAAAGTCGGTTAAAATACATTATATTGTGATAAACTGTAATCAATAGCCACAGCTGTTTACTCTGGCTCTGTTCACGTGAAATTCTGATGTCGTTCTCGTTCTCAGGAACCTAATTCTAGGGATAAAATCTTTCAGATTTGATTCAGCTTAAGCGTGATTGAATATCAGTGTATCACGCTCAATCGGGTGAACGGATTTGACTGAAATGTCGTAAAGGGATACGGGAATAACACATAGGTTTTATACCTGGAATAGGTTCCTATGAGTTACGAATGCGATGAGGGCGAAACCACACGCAAAATCGTTTCAAATAAAAAAAAATAAAAAATAAAATTCTACAACATTCTACACAACGCTATCTAGACCCATGGTAAGCTTAATTAGCTTGTGTTATGGAATCTAGAATGCGGATATACATACTTGTAGATACTTTTTTTTTGTAAATACATACATATTATACATAGAAACACCCAGACCAATGCAAATATTTCTATTCATGCATACAAATATTGGCACTGTACGGGGATCGAACCCGCGCCTCCTGCGTAGCAGCCGCGTTCACTACAGCTTCTTAATTATTTTTTTTTAATTTTTAATTTAATAACTTTTTGTCATAAATCCTTTCAGTTTGAAAACGTTTCAGCCCACAAGCAGATGATGATATGAGATAATCTCCATTTATCTCCATTGTGTAAAACAACCAGTTGCCATTGTAATCATGTTAGTGTTCGTATCGTATCTTGGCTCGGTTCCCAAATCGGGCAAATTTATGTTAGGACTTTCTTATGTTTTTGTGTTAAAACATTCTCAGTTGCAGCATAAGTTTGTGAAAATTGCTCGGTTGGCGGCTATAAACTTTATCTATATAACGAGAAATTAAATATATCTGGCTAACCGCGCTGCCTACTCCTGAAGAGAATCAATATAAATTATTATGACATAAAATGTGTGCGGAACCAAATAAGCTTCATATCCATAACTTGGTCTCATCGTCAGATTAATGTATTGTGTATTTATTCGATGTCAACTATTCATTACTAGTTAACGTCAATCAATGATCAATCCATGAGTCTATCCTAGTCCACTGCTGGACATAGGCCTGTCCCAATTTTACGAGGCTGTGGCCTACTGTTTCCGCGCTACCCAGGCGGGTTGGTACGGGGTTTTATTACGAGCTTTCCTTCTCTCGCTGTGATATTTTTCTTTTAGTTGCCTCTTACGACACCCTTGGGATGAGATAGGGTGGTGATATTTGTATTGTTTCTCTAACACGTCGTATGGATAAGTAACTCGCATCACTAGTTAATATCCGAATGACTAACTAGCGTCCTTCAATGGATGTTGACCGAGGTACAGTCAGAGAACAAAAAGGGCGGTCAATCGTCATTCTTGTGTTAATACTGGTTGCATCCGAGGTCTTCGGAGTCCGGGTTCGATTTTTCTTGTCTACGCGGCTGAACTTCGATATTTTCAGTTAAGCGATTGACATCTGACCTCTCCACAACCCATTGGAGATGTCGAAGTACTGTAGTTAGACCAGTTATTGAACTTTTTAGGACTCCAAATACCCGTAAAGACTACCATAGATACTGTAAATGTGATTGGTATATTCGATTTAGCCTTTAAGGCCCAAAAGAAATGTATTAGAGCAATGTGTCATATAAAATCCATAGAAAGTTGTAAACCACATTTTCAGGCCTTAAAATTGCTTACAGTTCCTGCACTCTATATTCTGGAAACAGTAGTATTTGTTAAAATGAATCTACATCTATTTGGAAGAAGAATCGGAATACGTCACAGAGATGTGCTATGCGTTGTACCTTCTAATACTAAATTAATGCACCAGAGTATTTTCTGTATGGGACCTAAATTGTACAACAAATTACCCAAATGTATACGCGATGAAGAAAATATTGTATTATTTAAGAAAAAGGTACGGCATATTCTACTATGTAAAACCTACTATAGTGTATCAGACTATTTGTGTGACAATGACCTGTAAAGCTGTTGTAATGTTAATGCATGTGAAAGTATCCTACATTCAACATAATTATATTTGACCAATATTGTACACCGCTAATGCGGTATATTACAGAGTTCTGTATTTAAACTTTAAGATCTATTGTATACCTACCTGTAATAACAATAAATAATCAATCAATCAATCAATCAATCAATCAATCAATACTTAAGGCAAATTGAATAATGTTTCGTTTAAAAAAAACTTCTCTTACGTGTATATTTATATCTACATATTCATATAACTAGGTGTCTGCATAAATGTGAACAAACTTTTTTTGTTTATTAGCTCAAAAATGCAAATTATTTACGATCACACTCGTATCGTAACGAGTCTGGCTCGTTCCAACTCCTATCAACACCGGTATTAATGTTCCTAACTTTTCTCATACAAATAAAAACTTATTTATACTTAGATATCATATTTTATTGCCATTGGTAACTTTGGAGGTGTTGTTTTTTAATATAGGACATATCAATATCGCTTGATGATAAACTGAAGGCAAAGTTTTAGGAAAAAAGGTCGTCATTAGAGATCGAACAAAAAAATTCAAGATTTTAAGTTGCGGCAAATAAATAAATAATAACTCTTGTACATCAAATAAAAATAATATCTCAGTTTCAATTATTTTCACATCTCTTCAAGTTTAAAACTGATACTATATTTAGTAGTTGACAATTTGAGGATATCTTCGGGGCTCAAGCTAACCTAACCTGCCCCTCTAGACAAGTGGCAATTCGTCAGCCGGCGTTTGGTAGAATAGAATGCCAAATGTATGGGATTTGACGTATATGACAGGCGTCAACGAATGTCAAGAACGTCATTCTATTCCATGATACGCCGAGCATCGAATTGCCACTTGTCTAGGGGGCTGAATGTCGGCACACCTGACAGTGGCCGGGGTGCGATGGATATGTCTACGACTACCTCACCTCCGGCAACCGACGGCCCACAGATGGCGTGCGTTTTAGTCGGTTCAAGTCCGACATAACGTCCTCCACCGGCTCCGGCGGAGGAATATCCGTGGGGATTTTTCGTACGATAAAAAAATAATAAAAAGGCACACCTGACAATGTGCAGTGGACTGCAGTGCCGAGGGGTGAAAATTTCCTAAAGCCCTATTGGCTATTGAACACACATTTGTTACTTATTGAACAGTTAGAACTGTATGCAATAAGTATTTATTACCTATTGCACACAATTGTGTGCACTACACTTTATTTGAAGAGTTTGAAGAGAACAAAAAGAGTTTGAAGAAGAGAAAGAAATATATATATATTTTCAGTTACTACATTGTTGGTTACCAGTGTTTTACTTACGTATTAGACGGCGTGTGGCGTAAATTCATACAATTTTTGTTTCATATTGTATACAGACTTCTGCAGCCCAACTGTACCTTAACGTACAGAATATTCACAATTATTATCAACAAAGTCTGAATCCCTGTTGCAGTCGGTTGAGGTTCTGTAACAATTCCGTATAAGGTTCCTTGCGGTGACTAAGGTTCCATAAGCTTCTTAAGGAGAAAAGGGTCACCATTCTGTGGACCTAGCGACGACGACGTATATTTGACATCATATTATGACGGACTAGTTATTACACGTGACTCCGCCTGTGTAAAATATAAAACTCATAGCCGTGACCCACGGGCATCTATTTTCGGGATAAAAGGATTTTCTTCTTTAGGTTTATAAGTGCCCGGTTAATGGCAATAGGCTCGCCACCTATTACATTGGGACCTAAACATAAACGGCGAAATGTGGGTGCTAGCACCTCTGCCTACCCCTTCGGGGATATAATAGGCGTGAGTTTATGTTTATGTATGTTCTTCTTCGTAAAAGAAGTAGAAAATGTATTCTGGGATCCTAGCAAGTGGAAACAATACATGTAGTCTCTGCCTACTCCATTGAGTTAGTGACGTATGTAGGAATATTATCTTATTTTAAAATTTAATTTACTTCTGTGCCTAATTTAATCTAGATTTCTTCAGCTGTTTTATATGAAAGAGTAACATACATCACTTCATCTACAATGGTATCAATTCATCCATAATTCATACATATATTTATCTTCATAAAGGTGAATGAAGATTCTGTGCCAGACTCTGTAGTAAAGAAAAATACAATAACTATTCTGGGAGTAGATTCCGTGAATACTTGTTACTGCTACTGCAGACGTGAATAAAAATGTAAAAATATATACGGATTTTTGTTAAATTTACTTTCGATAAATTAATAAAAAACACCTGTAAAAGTTTGAAAATAATTTACAAAAAGCTTATCATAACTTTTTTTACTACAGCTCCTTTAGGGCTCTACGGCGTAGACGCGCGTAGATTGCTACGACCGTATTTCGTAGCAACGCCGCAACAATAAACAAAGTAAGTTTTATATAAAATTGTGCTATAATACCGAAGTTTCGTCGGAAGTTTTATGAGGCCATCAACGAAAAATGACGCAATAAGGTATTAGAAAACTTATGGCAATTACTTAGTTGATCTTGTTTGGATGCTGCTTGAATGGCAATTTCTTACCATTTTGATTATTCCTGTGGACCAAAATTTCCAACTATTTTCTCGTAGCTCAATACTGAGTACCTACTCATTATAATAAGAGGTTTATGGTCATGTTTGTCATAGATCATCATCATCTTAGCGTTGTTCCCGGCAGCATCCGAGGATTTCATCTTGAAGCCCAGATCCGGTTACTACTTTAGTTTAGTTTGTTCGGCTTTTATGGGAGCGACAGTCGTTTGACCCCCCAACTCCGAAAGCAAAGCTTGCGCCAGAGCCATTACCATAAACTCGGTAAATATCCACTTGATTCTTATAATAGCAATGTAAATGATTATGTCAATCTAAAATCATAAATTGGATATTGACTAATTTATTTATTTATTTAATTATTTCAAACATACAATGTCATTACAGGCAAACTCAATGCAACAGAGTAGCAACATAATTATAATAATTTCATTTGCATTCATCATGCTTCAAAAACTAAATTATAATTCTTAAACAATATTATTAGTTAAAATTTAATAAAAGTAGGTATAATTATCATTTCAAAATAATTCATGAACATGTCACATTACTTATGAGAAATAATAATTATTCAATTAATGATGTCAAAATAATAATTCAATTCAATCTAGCAACTAATAAAATCTAGCCTAAAAAATTCAGGTAGAACATGACTCTGGCTAAAAATTAAACAAAATTTAATTACGCTTGGTTGTAGTAAAGTGGTACAACGGTCCGGAGTGTACACTCGATCGTGTCACTGAGAGCAGAAAATCGATGGGTGGAAATTTAAACAGGACAGAGCAAGCTCGGGCCGTGTCCGATATTTCGGTCCATTAAACCCTGGAACAATACTTTGCAAAGTCATCGGCTGTAATGAGAGGAGTAAATTGCCTAAAAACCTGTAGCAGTAAATGTAAATATGTAAAGTGTTGCGGTACACGTACAGCGGTCAACAGATATTTGTATGTATGAATATGTATACAGGCTTTTATATTTTTTTTGTGTGTAACATGCTTAGTGTGTGTAACTGAACTGTAAATTGTGTAATGTGGAACAGGCTTTTCTATGTATTTATGGAGACATTTATAAAAATAATAAGCATGACGATTTCTAGAACTCATAAGTTCTGCTTAGTTACGGTCAAAAGCGGGCTTAGTAGCATAACCCACTTTTGATCATTACTAAGCAGAGCTTGGAGTTAAGAGGTAGACTCTGAAGAAAAGTTCAAAGAAAGAAACATTGTAACTGTTACTATATATTTTCGTAGGGTGTGGAAAATCATAGCCTCTATAGAAACTGATAATCAATCAATCAATTAGCCTATTGCAGTCCACTGCTGGACATAGGCCTCCCCCAATGTGCGCCACGTTTGCCGATCCTCCGCCTTCCGCATCCAGTCCGTCCCAGCCACCTTTCGCAGGTCGTCGGTCCATCTGGCTAGGGGATGTCCTACCCTCCGTTTTCCTACGCGCGGTCTCCACTCTAGGACTCGTTTGCTCCAACGGCCATCAGTCCTTCGGCAGATGTGGCCAGCCCACTGCCACTTCAGCTTGCTTATTCTGCGAGCTATGTCGGTAACTTTGGTTCTTTGTCGGATAACCTCGTTACGAATTCTATCCTTCAAAGAAACTCCAAGCATAGCTCGCTCCATAGCCCGCTGCGCGACTTTTAGGTCACGGACTAACCCCACCGTCAGTGGCCACGTTTCGGCACCGTAGGTCATAACAGGCAGGACGCACTGGTCGAAAACCTTTGTTTTGAGGCATTGCGGCAGAGGGGAGGAGAAGACCCGGCGCAATTTGCCAAATGCTGCCCACCCTAGTTGGATTCTTCTGGCTATTTCTTTCTCGAAGTTGTTTTTACCGAGCTGGATAACTTGCCCCAGGTAGATATATTTTTGAACAACTTCGAGTGTCACCCCTTCGATGGCAATCGGTCTCGGTACAACATGTTCGTTGGTCATAATCTTGGTTTTATCCAAGTTTACACCGAGGCCGACGTGTCGAGAAGCTCCATTCAGGCTGTGCAGCATTTCGTCCAGTTGTTCCAGCGACTCCGCAACTATGACGATGTCGTCAGCGAATCGAAGGTGCGAGATGTACTCACCGTTGATGTTGATGCCCCGCCCAGTCCAATCCAGAGTCTTGAAGACGTCCTCCAATGCGTTGGTGAATAGTTTGGGAGATATAACATCTCCCTGTCTCACTCCACGCTGGAGGCTAATGGGTTTCGTCTTCTGGTCTTGGAGCTGGACGGACATTGTGGCAGTGTCATACAAGCATCTCAGCACCTCGATGTATCGCCAATCGACACGGCACCGCTGCAGGGCATCCAGCACAGCCCAGGTTTCGATAGAGTCGAAGGCTTTTTCGTAGTCCACAAACGCCATACACAGCGGCTGGTTGTACTCCTGCGTCTTTTCTACAATCTGCCGAACAGTATGGATGTGGTCCACGGTACTATAGCCTTTTCGAAACCCGGCTTGCTCAGGTGGCTGGAACTCGTCGAGCTTAGCCGCGAGGCGATTTGTGACGACTCTCGAGAACAGCTTGTAGACATGACTCAGGAGTGAGATGGGCCTATAATTCTTCAGCAAGGTCTTATCGCCTTTTTTGAAGAACAGTACCACCGCACTCCCGCTCCATGCCCTAGGTGTTAGCCCTTGCTGGATGACGGAACTAAAGAGACTTGCTAGCTCTTTCAGGATTGGAGCGCCACCTGCTTTCAGCAGCTCAGTAGTAATTCCGTCATCACCAGGGCACCTGTTGTTCTTCAGTTGCCTGAGAGCCGCCCCTACCTCGCACTGCTCGACATCTGGCAAATCCTCGGTGTAGTGGCGCGTGAGTGGGGCTCTGTGATCTTCATCGCTGTGTCCCGTCGGTTTACTCTTCCGTGATGCATATAGCTGTCCATAGAATTTCTCGATCTCTTCGAGTATCTCGAACTTTGAGGTTATCGTTATGCCATCCTCAGTTTTAAGTTTCGTCAGATGGGATATCGTCAGAAACTGATAAATATAATATCAATATGTTAGAATTTGTGCACGACAATCAATGTGCTGAACAGTAGGTGAAGAAGAATGGACCGCAGGCCAGCAAAAAACGATCGGACCGCTGCACACGGCACCTTCGGCCAGCATGAACGCGAGTTTGCCGGTACATGTAGCAAGGAGAGAGAGAGAACGCGGCGGCGGTGTAGGAGAGAGAGAGAGAGAGCGAGAGCGCGGCCGCAAGCAGCAGAGAAAAGTAGTTAGAACCCGTACACAGTCCACTGAAGGATCGCGCGACGCGAACATTATAAAGTAAATTTGTGCCTGTTCATTCCTTCTTTTATTTCAATTCCGATAAGAATAAGACCTCTAAAGTATCGCGCGAACAGAATTTTTATACGAATTTCAGAATCTACATGGAATTGATTTAATTTATTCACCTTAGTAGTGTAAAAAAATATACCGGGTAAAACAGGGTGAATAGAAATCAATGGGTGAATAAAAATAAAATATTCAGCTAAATTCTGTAGACATTTTCTTTTAACTCTAACAAAATATGACGACCATTTTATTTCTATTCACCCATTGATCTCTATTCACCACGTTTTACGGTGCCGAAAGTGACCACTGCTTAATAGTTGTCAAACGAAAGAACATTGGCTGTATGTTTTAGCACAAAGTAAATAATAAGAGGCAGAAGTTTCATTTGAAATGATTATTAAACACTTTATGTCATCGTGAATATGACGTTTACAGGAATTAACGCGATTATGGTATAGGAGGCACTCACCGCGGTCACAAGCTGATAGGTTCAGCCGCTTCGGCCTTCTAGGAAACCGGAGTTTCGTAACCGGTTTCCTTGAAGGCTTTTTTAATACGTCTACGTAACTGGTTTCAATGAAGTATTTTTTCATACTTCTACGTAACTGGTTTCGAAGAAGTAATTATCCAATGTCTCATAAGCCGCCTATGTAACTAAGAAAGAAGAAAGCGAAAAAAAAATGAGTAGGTAGTTTTTGTTGTCATTCTATACTGCCTGAGAGAAGTAGTGAATATTAAATTGAATTAAAAAATAATTGTAAAAAATTGTAAAAAAATTAGTTGTACAATTTTATAAGTATATCTATAATATAAAAATGAATTGCTGAATGTGTTGCTAAGCGCAAATCTCGAGAACAGCTGAACCGATTTTGTTAATTCTTTTTTTAGAATGTTCCTAGTACGAGGATGGTTCTTACACAGAGAAAAATTAAAAAAAAAAAACAATAATTAAAGAATCGGCTAATAAAGTCGGTACGAAGTTCGCGGGGTCAGCTAGTTTTAAATAAAACATTTAAAATATAAACTAAAAACTAAAAAATATCAAAATAAAAATGCATACGGTGAAATAACTTCAATGCAGGGGCCCACAGTAATTTGGCCGTTTTGCAAATCCTTTATAGCATTATCAATTTCAGCATCAATCTCTAGCGTTTACTTTTTTTACAGTTAGTTTTAAAAATATTGCTGACTTTGGTTTCCTTAATTAATAGCTCCAGTAGATTGGCTACTGATATATTTTTCTTTCCGATGAACCTATTAATTCGGCTATGCCATCCTTCCAAGTTATTGGTTGTCCTAATCTGATAGGTATAATATGACGTCTTTCTTAATAATAAGTGGCCAGGTATATAGACGTATAAATAAATCCTTCATGGGAACCAGTTACGCAGAAGTATGAAAAAATACTTCATGGAAACCAGTTACGTAGACGTATTAAAAAAGCCTTCAAGGAAACCGGTTACGAAACTCCGGTTTCCTAGACGGCCGAAGCGGGTTCAGCGATGTCTGCCTTCGTTCCTTGAGACAGAGGGATTTGAATCGCACATCTCGACATTTTCGTACCGCCTTATACCGTCACATACAACACTATGAAGTTAGACAAAGCTTTTATCAAAATTATGACCAGTAGGGTGAGCACGAATAACTATCGTAATCGTATCGTAAAAGTAACGAGAGCACGGAGCATTGCTATTGGCCGAGCGGTGCGTGTGAAGCCTGCAAATCACAATACTCCCTGCTTTCGTTACATTTACGATAGTTATTCGTGCTCACCCCTCAGTAGTGGAGGGAAGTGACATAACCATTATTGGGAATCCTGAGATCACCAAAACCCTCGAGCCTTTGCAATTGCGTAGAGATGTGGCATCTTTGGCGGTATTTTACCGTCTCTACCACGGTGAATGTTCTGATGAGCTCTTCCAATTAATCCCACCCTCTCCTTTCCTATATAGGACAACACGTGCAGGGCAGATGCCACCCGCATGCAGTGCAGAATATTCCATCGAGAACCAAGCGGTTCGGCGACTCCTTCTTCTGCCGCACCGTTAAGTCTTGGAATTCCTTACCAGTTCACGTGTTTCCCTCCTCCTACAGTCCCGGGTCCTTTAAGCGGGGCGTGAAAAACCATCTGATGAGGCCGTCAAGCTGAGTGCCACCATTGTAACATGATACGTGTCTGTAATGGTGACCCTCTTTTCAGAGACTTTGCCTTCAGCTTACCATCAGGCGAGGCGAAGTAAAATTGACGTGTCCTATATAAAAAAAACCTTTTAAAGTATAATTTAACTAACTATTTCATTAGCAGAGTTCGCTACCGCAGCGCCCAATAAAGTTAACCAAATAATAAGAAGAAACAACGACTTAAACTTCTGCGTAATCCATTTTAATCTCTCCCATCCATTGATATAAAAAAACATCCCAAGTCCAATGTCTATTAATTATACTACGAAGGTGGGGTGCTCGTAGTGTCATTACTGCTTTAGCCGAAATTGAATTAGAAAGGACGCCGCTCGTGTTGACTTTACTTAGGACAAAAGAACGGACGTAATGTGAAAATCTCATTTTATTAGGGTTCCATACCTCAAAAGGAAAAACGGAACCCTTATAGGCTCACTTCGTTGTTTGTTTGTCTATCTATCAAGACCTTTTTCTCAGGAATGATTCCTCAGGAAGGATAAATGATTTTTGATTTTGACTTTTGACCTGTTTTTATTATAGCACAAATGAGCTGGCCATACCGAGCAAATACCAATAATTACGACGACTATTTTTCCTTTTTTAATTATATTTTTTCTCTTATTTTTCTAATAATTCCATCCAGGACTAAGCGGTTTGGTCCCTTCCCTTTTCTCGCCCTAAAAGACTTGACATTTTTATTACCACACGCGTTTCCTTCTTCCTGCACTTACCGGTTCTATAAACAGGGGGTGAAAAATCATTTGATGAGGTCGACAAACTGAGAGACACTTTAATTTGAAGCGTCGGTAGCTTAGTGGTTAAGGAGTTGGCTTTAAGATCGAGAGGTCCCGGGTTCGAATCCTGGCCATTACACTACCGACGTGAACCCCCTCCTAACACAAGCAATTTAGCTTAGTTGGAGGGGTTAACGGGAATATTAGTAATATCGGTTGCTAATATTGCTTAAAAAAATATCTGGCAGTATTTTGAGACTCTCGTCACAGCTCTCGTCGTTCGGTTAGGTAGCCATTGATTTATGACCTTTTGTTTACTATAAGATGAGGTGAAGTCATATGGACGAAATCTATGTAAAAACATACATACATACATAATATTCAAGTCTTTAAATCCCCGAAAGTAGGGTAGGCAGAGGTGTATTAACACCCACATTTCGCCAAATATGATTTTTGGTCCCACGTAATAGGGGGCGAGCCTATTACCGCTGAGCGGGCTCTTAGTCATGTGCTGTATGTTTCCTATCGGATGGATAACAGCCTTACTCTTAGTCGCCTTCTTCGAAACCCACAGGAAGAGATGGGGTGGCCCTATTCTACTACACCGGGAACCAACACGGGAATAAAAAAAAAATTGTTAAATCAACATGCGTTTGACAAACGTGTATGATATTGGTAGATAATGTTAACAAAATAAATATTTAGACGGTCAAATCTATAGAAGAAATCGTAAAATTGTATCAATACGGCAAAATACTTTACAAAGTATAACAACTGCAAATAGTTTATCACGATACAATCCGTTAAAATTCAATTTAATTTTAATCTTTCGACAATATTAGGATACTTAATGTTCTAATTTAGAGTGAACTACTATTAAACAAAGGGTGTCTCCACGAGTTAAGTTATCTGCACAGCCAACGGTGCCGGGTGCCGGTGTGCGGTGTGCGCTATCGATCCGCGCCCGCTAGCGAGCAACGACCGCACACGGATGTAAACACCGGCTACGAAGGGTCCACATTGGGACAAAATGTAAATACTCTTAATGATTTACTAAAGATTTGAAAACTAAACGGTATTTCCCGCAAACAACCTATGAGAAATATGCCAGCCTTCCAAGTTGTTGGTTGTTCTGCCCCCTTAGACAAGTGGCAATTCATTGTTCGGCGTATGATGGAATATTCATATTAGATTCGTTGGCGCTTGTCATATACGTCAAATCCCATACATTTGGCATTCTATTCCATCATACGCCGTGCAACGAATTGCCACTTGTCTAGAGGGCCTGATCCGTTCCTTGCTACAGCAACAATTTTTCTTAAAGTCAATATGCTTAAGCCACTGCTTTCTAAAATAAGTATTTATAACTTCACCTTTGTCTTTTTTAATACGACTGGTTATGTAGATGTATAAATTAATCCTTCATGGAAACCAGTTACGTAGAAGTATGAAAAAATCCTTCATGGAAACCAGTTACGCAGACGTATTAAAAAAGCCTTAAAGGAAACCGGTTTCGAAACTCCGGTTTCCTTGACGGCCGAAGCGGAAAGAAAAATAACCAAAAATTATCAAGATCCGTTACTGGAATTGACAAACACAGATGTCGAAACTGAAACTATCGCTGTCTTCGCTCATTCAGTCAAAGACAAACATTGTATAAAGTCCAACGGACCAACAGAGAGAAAGTGATTTTAACCTGCATAGTCCAGTCAGCACCGATGATATATGGTTGCATTCATGTGTGTACCCAGATTATCCCACTGATTTACCGTGTAGCTATTAGCTGAAATATTGAGTACTACGGAGGCCGCACCCGATGCGGAGGTTAACCTCACCACAATACAAATAGGTACTGACCACCGGCTTTAAGCGTTATGCCTCTATATTAGCTTTTCAGTTTGAGATGTAACTGATGATCGAGGCTCTGCTCGCGTGGACGTCTATTATAGCAAATTTTGGTCATTTTAGTTTGAGACTTTCGTTTTTGACGTAACTAGCTGATGCCCGCTAATCGTGACTTTTAAGATAAACTAGCAGTGCCAATACTCAGGCTTCATAAGGTTGGTAATTCATTTTTCATTTTCAGTATAAAAATATTCAATAAAATTCCTCAGGATTTGGTTGACATGCCACTTAATATTTTTAAAATAAACGTGAAAAAAAGTCTAATGGAAAAAGCTTATTATAAAGTAGAAGAATATCTTAATGATAAAAATGCATGGTCAACCTAATCACTTTCTTGCCCGCACATTGTAAATTGTATAAAAACCGTATTAAAAAATCAATAAATAAATAAAAAGGATAATTGAGTTCTCTGAGTTTCTTGCTGGTATCTTCTCAGTAGAACCAACTACCGAACCAGCGAAAGAATCATTTTCAAATGGTTTACTTTAATTTATTTAATATTTTATTTTTTGTTCACATACTTCTTGACACAATTGTAATATTTTGACGTTCATATGTGCTCTATATGTGCCTAAATTGAATAAACGAAATTGATTCTTTGATTCTTTGATTCTTTGCTCATATTATCTCGGTTCTAATCAACTAGTTGCCATCGAACATAATAGTCATATTATAAGTTTGACCAAGACCTCTCTAATAAAAATATAATAACTAATCATTTGTACAATCTAAATGATAATTTGTACACCACTCAATGGTAAAACATGTTGTTTCCAATCGAAGCTTAAGACCTATATAATAAGCACTTGACTATGTATATTATATGTACACATGTTTTTGCAAATAAATCTTATCTTATCTTATCTTATCTTATCTTAATCGTAAACAAACAAACATACATACAAGAATTCAATAAAAGGTGTTTTTGGGATTCAGAACAGCTCCACCCGTGTGGGGTCGCTATCTTGTGAGTGTTAATAAAGACAAAACAATACTTGTACCGATCATCTTTTTTGCGGTAGCCCCGGTCACACACAAGACTGAACCTCTGAGTCCGGGGTCCAATTTTCGGTTTCTATACATCCAATTTCATCCATGCTAGTGTGTTTATGTTCGGATCATATTTTGTCATATAAACCATTTCATTTAAATTAAAAGATACGACGTCAAGGTGTCATATCCATATGCAAAGGCATATGCACATCCGCGTTCAACGTGTGATCATTGCTCCTCTGCGCTCGGGTGCGATGCCAGATTCAAACCAGACACATTCGTGTTTATTGTTCTTTAAATGCTAGTACAGCCGACAAAGAACATAAGTATACACATATAAAAACTTGTATTCCTATCTCCTTTGCCAACTTTCTGTAGGTAATGCTTATAAAAGCGAACTGCTATAAGAGCAGGGGAAATTAGGAGGTTAAAAATATGCAAAGTCTTATGTATTAGACTTGGTTTACTTACATTTTTCCTTTATCAGAGATTTTTTTAGTAGGTATACTTAACAGTATACCTACAAAAAAAAAAAGACTCGAAAGAAAGAAATTCAAGAGGATCTCTCACAGTGTTTGCATATTTTTATATCCCTTTTCCGTCACCACGCCACACAACTGTCTAAAACTACACCTAAAAAATCTAGAATCTAGACAAAAAATAGGTCACAAATCAGAAATAAAACGAAGTTACCTACGATGTCCCGCGTGCACGTATGACTCGTTTAAATATTTGAACAATGGACAAACAGTCTGATTTCTGAGTTTGTCATTACCATTTTTGGCCGACCCACCCTTTCACGATAAGTGTCGTCGCCTTGGTTGTATGCCGAACGATTTTGAACCTCATTTTGTGAATGGCATTTGAAACAGTGACCATGTGATCATAAATCTTAAACATGTATTGTTATTGCTTTTTTAATATTTTGTTGTTATGTGCTGTCTCTATTTTTGGTACGAAAATTGTTGAAGGGTGAGTCGCCTTTTTTGTTATAAAAAAATCTTATGTTTGGTTCACAGTATTGTATGAAAAGAACATTGAATTATAATTGGTCACTACTAACTTTTCTAGTCCATGTTACAAATTAAACCATCATATGATTTTAAAAGTGTATGGAATCACTCTTTTGTTTATTTGTGAATATTTTCATTAATATAATGTAACATCTTAAACATTCTAAGTAACCAAATATGGTATTAGAACTAAAATAACTAATTCAACTTAAAAAAAAAGAAAACATCACAACTATATCATATGCTTACACGTATTTACTCCAAGAACAAGTTAATTAATCGTTTAAAAACTATACTATTATCTAAATATGTACTAAACTAGTTATCTTTACATGTAACATTTATTTGTAAACTCCTTCAGCTGATTTCAAAGTTAGAAGTGGACCCTAGACCACTAGAATAGAACTAGAAGTGTTCTCGTGATTAGGGTGACAGGCTATCCTATTTCACTTCCAGGCCATCTGGGTAATTTCACAGAGAGATTACACCCTTGTTAATATAAAGCTCACAATAGTGAGTTGACCAAACTTGATAAATGTCACTCAAATAAAAACGACATCAATCATACTCGGCCCTGTAAAATTATTTTAAAATATTTTATAGGAGGTCCTAATCTATAAATTATGTTACGAACTCCACAGATCTCAACCAATTTTACAAAAAACAATCGAAGCTTTGTTTAAAGAAAGACCTAACAAGGTGTTCCCGGGTGCATGCCAAGTATTTCCATCAGCGAAGCGCCAGACCAAAATGTGCGACAGAGACATCGGACTATCGTCGGTACTCACCATAGCAAAAGACCAGGCCATCACAGCTTGTGAAGAAACATTCCAGTATGACCGATGGAACTGCTCCCTCGTCTTCAACAAAAAAGCTAAAAGGAGTATCTTCAACAAAATATACAGGGAGACTGCCTTCGTTCACGCTTTAGTAGCAGCATCAATAACACATTCAGTAGCAAAAGCTTGTGCATCCGGACAACTATCGTCCTGTTCCTGTGTCGGAAACTTCGGCAAAAACTCTACTTGGAAAGTAGCAGGATGCGGCGACGATTTCAAGCATGGAAAAAGAATTACCAAAAATTTCTTAGACTTCAAACATGCTGGTAATGATCAGATTGGTGAAATCCTAAAACAAGATATCATTGTTGGAATTGATTCTATTGGGGAACAACTAAAAGAGGTGTGTAAATGCCATGGATTTTCCGGATCTTGCACAACAAAAACTTGCTGGAAAAGAATCGGGCCGTTCAACTCAGCCATGGGTTTATTAAAAAAGCATTATCACCATGCAGCAAAAAAGAAACTTTTGAACTATACCACGAAGAGAGCAATTACGCCGAAAATTCGGAAGAAATTACACGTGAATAGGAAAACTCTAGTGTATTTGCAGAAGACCCCGAATCTTTGTGTTAGTACTAAAGGAAGGACTTGTAAAGATAGACATAATTGTGCCACGTTGTGTTGTGGAAGAGGATACGTTACTGGTAAAACGAATGTGAGCTCAAGATGCAGGTGCAAAATGGTGAACTGCTGTTTCGTACAATGTGATACTTGTGTTGAAGAGGTAGATTATTACACTTGTAAGTAGGGAATATTTATTCAATATTAATTAGTTGAGGTCAGTCAGAGATTTTATTTAGAGTTTCGAAAAAAGCAACATTAGGTATTCTTCTATCGAAACGAGTTTCGAAAGAAAAAATATTGTTCTTTTATCGACATCACTTTCAAAAGAAGAATAGTGTATTTTTTCTCTCGAAACTGATTTCGAAACATGGTTTCGTACGCGGCCGATGGAGAATTTATGGGAACAAAATGCACGTGGTTGTCTCAAATTCAAAGAGTTCTTTAACATAAGTAAATAATTGTTCAAAGTTATATGCTGAGTTAATTTAGTTACACTATGGCAATCACAAATATTATTGAAGAGTAACTTTGAATTTACGCAAGAAATTTAAATTCAAAGTCAAATTGTAATTATGACCTGATTACAATTTGAAGGGATGAAAATTCAATTCAAAATCAAGTCTTGCTCTTTGGTAAATAAATTCTTATAATGATATAATTCAGTCTACTACTAAATTAGAAACCAATTGTATTTCCACATCATTAAGACATTTTAAACTTTATGTTTATATAAATTATTCTGTTTACAATAATAATATGATCAAAATATAAATAAGTATGTAGGCTCTTACCTGCACACAAAGAAATTGAGTTGGTATTCAAGCTGTTTTTGAATATACATACCTATTACCTAGGCAATGTACCTTATATTGCCTAACGATCATGGGACCAAGACCAATGATTATTTATTTATTATTGTTTAAAAACACTTTTTAGTATTATTGTTATTTTAATTACTGAGAACAGTGTTATTAATTTTATATAATGGTATATACTGTACTGTGCTATATTTGACTAAAAACTGTATAGACACAGTAATACTTATCAAATTCATCGCAAAAGACAGTTCAACATACGCATTATGTGTAAGTTATTGCCTTTAAACTGACAATTTGTGCATTTATGGGATGTAAATAGGTAGTCTATGTCAAACTTATACCAAAGTAGTAGCTGATTTTACGCCACGTTGAAGTGGAAATTACTGAGTCTGTAGAGTTTGTAACTATATGGTATCTTGATATAGGGTCACTGTCCCCTTAACCAGAGCCTATACACCATCGGGTTACGGTCAGCCCCCTTTGCAGGGGATGCCTACATACATACATACAATAACGCCTTTATCCCCGGAGGGTTAGGCAGAGGTGAATTAACACCCACATTTCACCAATCATTGTATCAGGTCCTACGTAATAGGGGGTGAGCCTATTGCCGTTTTTCGGGCACTATTGTTGGCTCGAGCCATGTATAGGCTGAGTCTGGGCTGTATATATCTGTCTGACGTTGTCTATATCTTGGTATGTAGTAATCTTTTCAAAAAGTCTATCTAGTTCAAATATTCTGTAGGTATTCAAAGCCTTAGAGTGTCCTATTTTCGAACTAAAATCTATGACTAATCTTTTTCGAGGTGTTTTGTGATACATCATGTATTTGTTTTAAGATAATATGGAATGTGATAAGCTGTAGGAGTGTCGACTGGTGCTGATAAGCTGTGATATAAGCCTTTTGCTTTAAGTTAGATAACTGAATGTAAATGAGGTCGTTTAGGAAAAATTAAATACTTTTCCATGTTATTTGATTTTTATTTCAAATTCGCTTTAGTCCGCGTGCCGCCAGTGTGGTACATATTCAGTCCCTGTGACTTTTTCGTTAAATTTTCTTTTATATAAATATTGTACTGGCAATAAGGAGGACAAAAAAATATTAACCAATAGGAACTTTTGTAATCTAATTTCCAAACCTATTGGATAATAATATATAATATCCAAACATACAAAGAAACATCCAAATGTATGTGTGTTTGGATATTTAGGTGTTTGTTACTTATTCACGCTCTTAACAGCTGAACGGATTTGATTGAAATTTGGTACAGGGATAGGTTACAATCTGGAATAGCAGATAGGTTATCTTTATTTCGTATTTCTGGGATTTTTTTTACCCTGGGAATAGGTTCTCATGGCCTGCGGGAACGGGATCAAAATACTACAAAGTGTTGAAAAAGTTTTGATGATATGCTGGACTTTTAGTTCGGCAACAGCTGTCTACCACAATTGGGAATTAAAATTTTAATACTAAAAAGAGATTATAATTATTATTTACTCATATTATTTTATTAAAAATACTAGAAAAAAAATCAACAACACAAAAGCACCATCTACATGCCAAGTAGCCTGTTCTTTGCTACTGCCATCTACTCATTTTAAGTCGAACTAAATTAAGCTACACTGAGCCTTCTCATTGCCTTCTTTGTTACTACATAGTTCTGCAAGTCACCGCAAGATGGCAATAAAAACTAAATTTGAGTCTGGTAATTTTACAAAAATATAAAATGAAGACCCATTTTTCACAACAAAATGATTTGACTTTGAGATTTGCATGGTAAAAGAAAGAAAGAAACATAATTTATGCATAATTCATGTTCGTCTGTGGGTCGTTGGTTGCCGGAGCCGCCGGAGGTGAAATTGGCTGAGGTGAGATGAGCTGGAGCTGGCCCTCTTTGGGTGTGCGAGGGGGGGAGGGGGGGCCCTCTTTGGGTGTGCGAGGGGGGGAGGGGGGGGGGGGTTGTAAGTAATAGCTACTTACTTACCTATAATTTATTTAAAGATTAAAACAACCACTTCTTAGGATTGACATTCTTACAGTGGTCCTGTATTAAAAAATATCAATAAATATTTGATATTATTATTTTTTAATACAGGACTGTATTATTAAATAATATCAAATATTTTCGTTAGCAACAATACCCATAGCGATACTTTTAAATTCCTCAGATTCACACATGCCTAATGGGATATTCATTATACCGCTGCATCAGAATTAAGATGCACAGCCGATAACATCATCTTAATTCGTGTCGATCGCGAAATTTTATATGCGTGGAACACTGGGTTATCGTAATAAATAAAAAATCAGTAAGTAAGTACGGTTGAGAAAAAAATCCCGGATAGCGGAGAAACGGCTACCCGAGTGACATATTGATACAAAATGTTTTATTTGTATTTGCTGTCGCCAAAATAAAGTAGGGTTGTCCGCAAAATAGTAGATTTTGTCACCAAAATATAATCTCGAGCAACATTTTGATGACAAAAAAATATTGGTATTTTCCATACATTTTACTATTATCTTCAGGGATTGGCTGGAATGATTTTGATAAACAGAGCGAGTTTAGTTTATAATAATACACACATACATACGCACACACGCATGCACGTACCCACACATACACACACATATGTTCAGATTCCTAATTCCGAGTGACAAACCGTTTCGTAACTTTTCCGTCAGTTCAATCTTCTTTATTAACCAATTGAAATCTACCGTCTTCTCATGTTCCGAATACGTTTGAAACTCTATGTCATTCGGAATAATACCCCAGACACATGGATAATATCGTAATATCGATAGTTAGCTCACTATCGGTTCATTCATTCATGAGTGATGTTACACGACGTGTTCGGCTCGCAACCGCGGGAGCGCGAACAAAATGAGATTTCACCTCTATAGGCTCTGAAGAACACAATATTTGAAATGTCACGTCTCTATAGATGTACAGGATGTTGTTATTATATGTAGAAATCTTCACAAAACTGACTTCGAAAAAGTCATCACAATTGGAAAATGATTTGGGCATAATTATATTATTGCTATTTCAGAATAGTTCTTTGAATTATTTAATACCACACGTGTTTGCATCTCCTGTAAGTATAGAGGGGTATGAAGATGTTAGAGTCTAATGACTTTATCAATATCTAGCAGATTATATCTCCAGTTTTACTAAACCCCTTGGGATGGTCAGACCAAGATCTTTTAAACAAAAAAAAAACAGCATCAACACCCGTTCAGTAGTTCAAACAGACAAGAATAAAAATAAAAATCTCCAATTTATAGTATACATAGACGTTTTCTAATAAATTAGCTACCGGCATATATCTTGAACTTATAAGCATCATGAAAATATTGTACTCGTTATGCGTAGTACGCTTTTTCTGAGTGCCTTTTCAAGATAGCATAGAGTAGGTACTACGACGCGCGATGATGGAAGAGCGATTATAATATCTATCGATATAGGCTATTATGATTCACGTAATAAATGAAGTTTTATAAAATAGAGTATTATTTTTATAGCTCATATTAATATTGAAAAAAAATCAAGAACCTAAAATTTCATAAGGCTCTTATGACGACAGTCAGAGACAGAAAACCCCAAAAAAATCGTGAAAGCTGCAAAAATGAATGGACTTTTAAATTAAATAGTATACAATCAACGAATGACTAACCTGGGTGAGTATTAAGGCTAAAGATCGCCCAACATTATTATTATGACGCCTATAATTGACCTCTAAACCATTAAGGCTGGCCACTAAATTGCGGTTTGTTTTCGATGCCAACTCACATAATTACGATATTAATGAAAAATAAGCTAAAAAACGGCAGCTTGGAGATTTATTTATTTATTGACCCGCACCGAGATGTGACCCCTACTGTTGAAAACTCGATCGTGACTCATCGCATCTTCGTTGTAGGTTCGTATTCGTATGTGGGAATATTTTTTGACTATTACGGACAGAATATTCGGCATAGTTTTAGCAACACAAGAATTAGTTCTGTTTGTTTTGCCAGTGTTAGACTTTGCTAATGGAACAGGTTTAATTAATTTGTTTATAACCAAGAATTTAGTCATTTAGAAAATCTTATTAATTGAATTGAATTGCAAGATGTCACATAAACAATATACATCTAATTTTCTTATGGTATTTACTACTAATATTTAAAAGTTTTTATTAACATAGTTGCCTCATTTTTTGTTTACAAATAGCTTGAATACGCGCGATATTTATACGCTACTCTATGCTAAGAGGGAAGTCGTGTGTATGACCGGGACTCTCGTCATATTAAAAAATCTTCTATATGCTCGTGAAAGAAACAGATGTAATTATTAAAATTGGTCAATTTCACAAATTAGATCACCTAAAAAAAATTGAGACATTTTGTGTTCGTAACTGCGACGGGTTTACGTAGCTTTTTATAAAGATATTGCGGCGAGTTCAAGTTTATACAATTCGAATTTACAAATTGGTTGGATATGCCTTGATCACACAGTACTCGGCGCTATGTTCGGTGTTCACAAGTACTGAGCACTCAGCACTCTCGAAAGTCAAAAAATGTAGTCATTAATCAATAAATTTTGTATGATAATCATTTATGAAATAAGTGAGAATGAGTTTCAGAAGTAGAGGCGATCGTTACCTAGCCGAGACAATGCCAATAAAAATTATGTTATCCGACCAATTACCGACCATTAAACAAAACTCTTTATAGCTTAATGTAATCCCCAGCCGACGATAAATTTAATACGAACCATGTTTTTATTTATGAACTGGAGGAAGTATTATTGTTACTATTAAAAGTTTATTGAATACGAGAACGTATTTTATGAATTATTAATATAAGAGTTTTATGTACTGCATTATTATTGAGAGCTTTGTAGGGAGATGAATTTTGAGATGATTTTAGTTCGTTACACTTGGTGATTTTTTAGGGATAATAGTAATGATTTTATGACATATTGCACATCACTACCTAGAACTAATTACAACTAGCAACAATGACTAGCGATTTAGTTTAGTAAGCGTATATGAGGCCCTATAAAGATCTTGGTTTCTTTAATTTAATTTGAAATAAACTGTTTAGATATTATCAATATTGTCTCCACTTTTTTATGCCAAATGGAATTTTTACCATCGAGCATATTAGAATGTGATCGATTTTCCAACAGCCTGTATATGAACTCTGAAGGGAAATCAAATGTCAAGTTGAATTATTAATGTTTGCTTTAACAGATGAGACTGTCGATATCTTATAAAGACGTAAAATACCTTGGTTTTTGTTTTGTCAATCTGTCTGTTCCATGGGCTTGGTTAATTAATTATGTTAAATAATATGATATTATGCATATCGCGTTTAACGCATCACAGGAACTAGAATGACGAGTTATTGTTTAAAAGCTGTAAACTGTGGTTTCTAAAGAGCGGACTTTACCGTTTTTAGGAAATTAATGGACACTAAAAAAAATTAAACGTTTCATTTTATCAAAATATATATACATGAGGTAGTAGGCCGTAACGAATCACTCTGTACTTAAATACATAGTGATTCGTTATTTTTATACATTATACACTGTAAATAATAATCTAATCTAAATATTATAATATACAACTCAAAGGTGACTGACTGACTGACTGACATAGTGATCTATCAACGCACAGCCCAAACCACGGGACGGATCGGGCTGAAATTTGGCATGCAGGTAGATGTTATGACGTAGGCATCCGCTAAGAAAGGATTTTGATTAATTCTACCCCAAGGGGATAAAATAGGGGATGAACAACATTCCGAACTTAACGCGGACGAAGTTGCGGGCAACAGCTAGTTATAGTATAATTCTAGCCAGAGTATAACAGTGCTCCATAGTTCCACCCGCACGCTGCTAGGTACTTGCTTCTATTCGGGCGGCACATAGCTTCACGGCATCGCCTGCCTTTTTACTTATTATTTTTTTCGTTTTCGTTCTGCCGAGGCTATCTATTGCCAAAAGAATTGTCAGCTAGTGTACTTACTTGCACGTGAGGTTAGGCAAACGTGGGGGAAAGGCTCCAAAGATCTTGGTGAGGCCCCAAAGCCACAAACGAACAAACACTTCAGTTTCACTATTAGTATACCTAGATATCTTTCACGACGCTGTCACAAATCGTCTGGAGCTAGTTTTAAGTGTTGATCCTAAGCTGAGTTTATTTATCACATGCTCTCATTAAGGCCGGCTTCGTGTGTAAATAATAACCTCCTACAAAGTCGTCGTTATTGCTATTTAATATTTTTATCTTTCATATCAACACTTTATATCATTAACTAAGTAGTGAGAGATATAAATTTGTATAATTATATATTAAACTAGCCTTCTGGCCGCGGCTCTGCCCGCATTGATGTCGGTTTCCCGTTTATTGGCCATATCTCCAGTTCTACTTGACCGATTGCGATCAAACTTGCGTAAGATTTTAAGTGTACCTAACCAAGCACTTTTTAACAAAAAAACTGCATAAAATCAGTTTAATAGTTTCCCTTCAGCCACTTTGGTAACTATATGGTTCATAACCAGCTACGAAACAGTAATTTTTTTCACTGTTTTGTAATCAGTTACTAAGAAACACCCCTTTTTTGGTTCCTTTCTTGTTTAACTTTTATATTTGTACATTGAACATGTAAATTTAAATGGAAAATCTTATTATGCCTTCTCTTTCTGCCTTTATTCTACGTTACTTCACTTAATTTTTTATACTTTTCATGTTCATAAATAAATATCATGATTTTAGTGTCACATTAAACAAAATTAATGTCACTTACGCCGCTAGATTTTAAAAGTCTCAAATATATTGAAAAAGCACTTTGATTCAAGTGTCACAAAGCGTAAATTCATTTGCATTTAGAACATGTCTCTGTGATTAGCATTCCTCGCAGTGATTTAACCACCCAAGAGCAAGGATATTGTGCCGCCGCATACAGTGTCACTTGAAAGGCTTAATAATTATTACAAATAATATACGCATAATTGAGCATTACTTAATAAAGGGACCTTCAAAGCAACAAGCTACTTAACATGGCCCTTTATAAGGATTAGTAAGCAAAGCTATTATTTGACAGGTATTTAAGAACATTTTTGTAATAACAACGCAACTAGGCGTAATTGTAAAGGACATTACCTCACAAACAGAATTTAGCGGTGATTTTTGCTTTTGGATGCAGTCAATCGCAAAATCACAATTTTTAAGTAGAAGGGTGTATCTGCAAAAAGTTTTTTGTCTACTTTCATAAAATTTATACTTGTTCGTGTTTTAAACTGTAGACTTTACAAGCAATTCAAGGGGTTCTATTAGGGCCACCGAAATTACCTTTATGTTGGCATATAATGGAAGAGGCGAGATAAATTCAGTAAGGGAAAGGTAGCAAATGCACTCGTATTAGCAGCAAAAAGTGAAAACTCATTGTCTGAGTTATTGACTTGTTAGGCGAGTTGGAGTGGTTACGAGTAACATAAATTAGACGACAATAATTTTACTTTAGTTATAGTTTACGTCCGCTTTGAAAGTCTTGACTTTCTTGCCGGAGTCCTCTCAGGACGAAACCACGTTGTGAGCTACTGGTCAGTTTATTTCTGTCTAATTATTTTGGTGTTGTTTTATTTTCTTTCTTGTTTTGTAGGGGCCTTTTATTTGTTCTTTTTATGCCACTTAGGTGGCAGACTAGCACACCGTCCACCTGATGAGAAGTGGTTGTCGTGGCCTATGGACGTATGGAACACGTCAGAGGAGGGGCGTTACAATCGTGCTGCTGACCCTGAAGAAACCTTCTAATGCCCTTCTTGAAGAACCCCATAAATAGAGTAGACTATTTTTTTTTACCTAATCCGTAACTCATTGCTGTTCAACAGAACTTTTCAGGTTTCAATACGTTACCTTAGTTTTACAGGAAATTGAACTGAAAATTTAAATGTAGATGTGGAATTTACATAGCATTTTGAGACTTGCTAATTAAATGGCCAAACAATATAAAAAGTAATATATTGTACCTACTTACCGGATAAAAACGGAGAGCGCTCTAATATTAAAAAAAAATACAGCACCAAACAGTCAAGAATGTCTTGACTGTGCTTAAAAATCACAAAAGATTAACATCATCTCATCTCTCACCAAGACGAATGCTACCAATTACATATAAGGGTTTAAGTAAAAAATCTACACTTATACACCTCATGTATCGCTTACCTGCATTTTGAATGGACAGATCTTAATCCCGGGACAATGGTATTAGGGATAGGCGTTGAATGAACGAACAGTTTATTTAGACTGTTTATTTCTCATAAACGGTAAACTAGTTTATAGTATACAGATAAACTGGTTTACTCATGAACGACATTCATTTTGTGCACTGTGAGTGCGAACGAGACCGGTTGACGCGAAGCGCAAAGCGACGATAAGCGCGCCTTCCGAGTTAACACGAACTAACCCGAAGGATTACGAAGTACGTAGTACCGAGGACACAGACAATCTGTGAATGCATAGTTCGAGGCGTACCTACTTCGTAATACTTCGTTCTTGTCACACTTGATAGATTTTATGACTACCTATCTCTCTCTTCCGATCGGCACGTGCTAAGAAAAAGAACAATCTTCATTGCATAATACATGATTGTACAATTTCAATTATTTCAAATCAACAAAAAAAAAAGCAAAAAGAAAAAAGGGAAAGATCGCGGGTTCGAGTCTCCTGCCCGAGTATTGATTTCGCTTTTTCCAATTTAAAATAATTTGTTTAGTTTAGCATACTAAATGCATTAAAATTATCTCAAAAAGAAAAAAGTTTCTAAATTCATGTATTTATGTAATCATATAGTTATTATTATTTATTAGTTAGCCTGCCAGTCCTTAGCCTGGAAAAAGTATGAAGGAAAGTTCATTTTAAATAATAGTCGTTGTTCGATTAGCACGTAGTCATCAATTCAATCAAGTTCATCGAAACTAGTTCAAGGAAATTGGTCGAAAATTCAGCAGTTTATTCTATAGTCATCAATTCAATGTCATGAAGTCGCAGTAAACTAGTCGAAAAAAAAATCGTTTTATGCACTAGTTTATTGTCGACGATAATCGGTCTAGTTTCGTTTACTAAAAAAGCGTCAACGACCCATTCCTAAATGGTATTAGGATCAATAAAATGTACAAGTAAGTATTTTGTTTGCGACAAAATTTACAGTTACGCTGTTATTCGTGGGCAGTTGCGCGTGCTATCCGCTCGGACAATAATAGTGTTGCGTGCGTCCTGATATTTTTTTCAGAACGGACAATGTTACATTTTGTTATTCATATGTCTACACTGTACAATATAGGTGCTATTTTTATCTGTGTTCATACAAATTATGTAGTCTACAATATTATCAATTTTTTTTTTCTCCATTTCTACCTATAACATGTCAAACCAAAACATAGTCTCAAGTCTGTTCTTTTATATAGGACACGTCAATTTGACTTCATTCGCCTGACGGTAAGCTGAAGCAAAAGTTTCAGGAAAGAGGGTCTGCATTACAGACACGTACCTCGAGTCTCGAGCAACACTGACGGCTCCGCTTCTTTAGGAATTGCTACAAGTAACATGGAAGAGATCGGTGAACTTAAATCTCTTTATCTATATTGGGTGTCGCGGTATCTTATTCTGCGGACAATGATCAAAATATTTCGCGACATAATAATATTTACTACTAGCTTTTGCTTCGCCCGGCTTCGCCCGCGTGGATTATCGCGACCAAACATAGCTTGTGTCCTTGCCCCAGGTCTAATCTACCCCAAATTGCATCAAAATCGGTTTTGTGGTTTAGGCGTGAAAGCGTAACAGACAGACAGTCAGACAGAGTTACTTTCGCATTTATAATATTAGTATGGACGATTCTTCAGACAATAATCGATATATTGGGTGACTGATCCGCCATTTTGAGTACCAATAATAAATTTGATGACCAAATATAAATGAAATATAAATGTAGCAGACAAAAGTATTTCGCCTGATATACTTGTATACTCAGTATAGCACCCACTGTGTAGGTGTCTCAATAGTGGAACGCAGCGTCTAATTATCCAATTTACTTGTTATATTGTTATCAACGTCTAGAATATAAATATAGCGACACAAATATAGTTACTTATTCATTATCATTTCACACGCTACGAGTATTAAGGGCAAGCTACATATTTTTGATTATTTAATTAAGGCGCACCACGGCTGATGTGCGTCGATAATCAGGAATGGGGCCGGACTGGTCCCGGCTGGTTACTCTTAATAATATTTAATCTCTTCATTTTGAAGGCTAGTTTGAGATGTAATGGTTTGTAGTTTATGTGTACGTGAACTAGAGGTGAATTGATGGTGAATGGTGTGTAGCTAATTCATGGAGTAAGACACGCTTTCCCCGGGTATTACTTACCTATTCACTAAATATGGACATAATCAGAATAGGAGCAATTTTAAAAAGTGGCGTGAGTTAGTTTTCCTTTTTTTATAGTCCGGCAATTCCCTCGGATATCCCCCCGTCGGAGTCGACATGGGTAGTGTCGGATTCGAACCGACTAAAACCGCATGCCGCCGCCTTGTGTCACCAATTCACGAGGGTGAGATTGCCTCTGGTATATCCCTCACGCACCGGCTGACCCAGGACCTTCTAAATGGCCCCTCGGGAGCTGGTATTGCCTGGCTCTCAATGTAATGCATGTCATGGTATCGTGTCGCCCATCAATCAGTCAATTAGTCTAGTCCACTGCTGGACATACCTTTGCCTCTTCCATGGGTACTATAGCTCCCGATCTTCCACATTTCGCATCCAGTCTATAACCATCTTTTTCAGTCATGTTGCCCAATTTCGTTAATATTGTTGTGTTCAAAAATTCATGAAATACATTATCTGAAATTAAAAATGACACAGCCGTGAGCACGGGTGTGTATTTTTGTAAAACGGTTGATCGAATTTTAGTAAATATAAATATAGTGAAAGTACCTACTGCAAGAAATAACGGCTAACGTAAATCACAAGGCACAGCTGGTTAAAATACTAGGTACACTAAAAATCATTAACTATGACAAATCCTTCATGAATATTGAATAAAAAGCTTGTTCACGCGACGCGAATGTAACATACTTACTCAATAAAGAAAAAAAAAACAATATTACGATCATTTTTATTCATAAGTAAAATGAATAATCAAAAAGCCATAAAATATAATGCCTAGAGTGTGCATTTTGTATAAAAATGGTCTTCTGAGCGGTAATAAATTTCAATATACCAGTTTGGATGATTAAATCGATATTGGTCAAGTAAAATCTTAACAAGCCAAGCCTAAGATGATCTTCATCGGTAATTATAAAATTCCTTACTGTATTAAAAAAATTAAAGCTAAAAGAAATTAAAGAATTTAATAAATGTGGAATTTGCTGCGAGGGGAACGAGAAACTTGAAGTGAATGCTTTTGAATCCGCAGCTGTAGGGTTATTCTGTAATATACACATTCGATGTCGAGTCTCACTTTGACGAGAGAGCTTATTCGAGATTTTTGTTACGGTTTTATTGAAATTGAGCATGTGACTCTGTGACTCGATCTTATTGGCGTAGATATCAGAAGAAATAGATCTTTGGGCGCAAATTACCGATATCGCGATTATTGAAATTTATATTCATATTAAGTAATATAGGTAAGCACAAACATACACGATTCATTCCTACACTGGATCTTGATAGGTATTAGATCACGTTTATAGACTACTAGCTGACCCGGCGAACTTCGTACCGCCATATTTTCCACCCGCGTGGTACTATCTCTTTTATCAGTGTTTCTCTACAATATTCTGCATGTATTATACATATAAACCTTCCCCTTGAATCACTCTATCTATAAAAAAAACCACTTCAAAATCCGTTACGAAGTTTTGAAGATTCAAGCATACATAGGGACGGACAGACAGTGACAGCGACTTTGTTTTATAATATGTATAGTGATGAAGTATCCAATTGCGTCCTATAAGCACTTCACCGGAAGCACACACTATTGAACCGATTAAAACTTCTAGGAGTTTTGTCATGTTTACTTCTGTTGCCAGGGAAACAGGTTGACATTTACATTTAGAAATAACGGGATAAATATAGCCATGTCAAAACCTTCCTAATGCAAGCAAACCTCACTAAACTGATAAGTAGTACTCCATAAATAGAAAAACACGTACCATTTGAGTAGCTCGGGTGTTAAATTCGCCGATTTCGCGTTATGGTGGCATCTCTTCAATTATGTATTGCCACGTTAATGTATTATTTAACACTTAGTCGGGTTTCGACACATTTCTTGTTGGCCCCCTGTTGAGTGACTACGTTTTGGGTGATGGTTCAAGTCAACAGAAAATAACATGAAATAATCCGGGATAGAAACTGTCGAAAATAGTTTTATTTCAAGGAGTTTCGCGTAAACTGCCGACAATATCAGGAAATAATGTTTTTTTCATTATCTGTAATCTTCTAAAAAGATAATTCGTCGGCCTAATTCGTTAACCTGCTATGTCGATTTTAGAGAACTTTACAGGAGGATGAAAAAACTGAATAACTTCTATAATTTTATACTAATTGAAATTTCTTATATACCGTTTCTTCTAATAAGTTCATTGATCATTTTAATATTGAAATTTCTTTGAAAAGTTTATATGAAATGGTAAAAATCTGAAAATAAAGGAGATAGCTGGTATTCATTTGGACATTTTTTATTTTGTTTGGGATTCAGCAGGTTTTCGTGTTAAATTTTTTAGCATGCTCTTTATAAAATAAGTACTTACATTTTTTTATACAACTTAGGTGGCAGACAAGCACACGGCCCACTTGATGGAAAGTGGTTACCGAGGCCTATAATGGACGTATGCAACACCAGGGGCGTTAGATTCGAGCCACGGCAGGGAGTTCATTTCACAAAAACGTGTGGGGGATGAAATTCCTTTAATACCTGACTGTGCGATCTGTTTCTAGTCATAACGTGTAGTTAAAGACTCCTTGTCTGTGGCGAGAGAATCTAGCCGTGGGCCTCATATCGAACAATTCGTCTGAACACACACCACTGTACAGGCGGTAAAACACACAACGAGGCGAAGTCTCTTCTGAGGCGGAGCGGTTCCACACCGCCAGAGAATGTGGGATTGTCGACAATCCTCAGCACCCGCCTTTGCACCGAGTCGAAGGGGTCAAGCTGGCAATCCGGTGCGCCGGCAAAAAGGTGACAGCAGTACTCCATGTGAGGCTGGACCTGCGACTTATAGAGAAGCAGTCTTTGCCCCGCAGTGAAGTACTTCTTCGCCCTGTTGAGCACTCCATGTTTTTTGGATGCCAGTTGACCTTGTCCTTCAAGTATTTACGGTACTGGACATCGCAGGAGATGTCAACACCAAGGATCCTGATAGTCGGGTAGATGGTAAGCCTTATTTTAAGGAATTGTGGCGCCAAAGTAAATGGGGTTTTCTTAGAGGTGAATACACAAACTTGTGTCTTAGAGGGGTTGAATTGGACTAAAGTTTAGTCTTTCCCGATCGGATACTCTAGCTAGCGTAGTCTCGATTTCAGACATTAGTTGTTCGCGACTTTCCTCCACCTCCGACTGAGGGATATTTGCACGGCCCGTATAACAAGTGCCTCCGGCATGGAGTCCAAGTAGCTGCCGTCTACGATGGTTATAATCCCTTGGGGAGTCCATGAGATGGTAACTTTGAAAGAAGACCTACAGAGGTCGTCTTGCATCTGGCACAGGCCAGACCCGATCGAAGATCTTCACTATATCGAGGCTAACGGCTAACCGCTAGTGCCACACCTCGATTCTCGATGGCTTGCGCCCAACGATTTGTGAGATACACAAGAAGGTCACCGGTTGAGCGATGGTGTCAGAAGCCGTACTGTCGGTCGCTCTGATCTACTGAGCCTTCAACGTTATCATCAAGGTATCCTAGGAGCTGTGTATTAATGACACGCTCCACCACCTTCGAGAGGAGGGAGGTGATAGCGATAGGACTGTAATTGGACGGGTCTGTCCTATCGCCTTTTTTGGGCACAGGATTCACGTATGCGGTTTTTCATGAAGCCGGAACTAGTCCCGCAGAGAATAAAAGCGCGAAAAGTCGTGTAGTACAGGGAACAACTCGGGAGCGCAGCGCACTCCCTTGCGTGATTTTTACTTCATGCATTGAAGTAACCACACCAGGGGATAATAGGTGGCACGTCATTCCCATCCTTCGAGAAATTCGAGTTTGACGCAAAGAGATTTAGAAAGATTGCCTAAAAGATCAACTTTCTCCTTGGTGTTACCACCGTGTGATCAGTTACCGATCATTTCTAGTACAATACTGTGAAGGAATATAGGATTTGGCAGGTTTTCTGTGTGTTTATTGGTCGCTGATTTTATAGCAGTTTTTCGAACACGATTTTTAGCCTTGTTGTAGTTGAAATAATGACGTATTTATTGCACGATTAGGTCGGTAATCGTTTGTAGTTTCACATCCGATCAAAATGTCATTTTCGATAAAAAGTCGACTTAGCAGGTTAACGAATTAGGCCGACGTATTGTTTAACTGCTTTTTCAGAAATCGCGAATTTAATTTCCACTCAGTACAATATTATTATACGCATTATATTTTTTTTCTTTCTTTTGATGTTGATTGTATCGCAATAGTTCAGAAACTTAACAAACAAGGCAAACGAAACATGGTAAACGAAAAATATTATGTAGATTCGTTTCACGGATCAGTATTTATATAACATTTTTGGTCATGAAACTGAAAACGTATTAGACGGCAATACGCTCGCTCGTTATCACTTGACCCCAATAATCTAAGTTATCAAAATATTAATGTAATTCAGCTACGATATGCCACTACTACCTACTACATAGGTATTAGGGATATACAAACAATGTAATGTTCAGAAACTAAAAATAGCTGAACTCTTTTAACTTGGACCATACACGCTGTTGTGTTAGTTATTTTTTCATGGCGACAACAAGATAGGATTGACAGTGGACGGGTTAAGAACACTGATACAGCTACAGTGGTTGTCAATCAACTAGATGACTTACGCACTGTTTTTTGTGAATCAAAGAAGTTAGAGCACTGCTCAGGAATGGTATTATTGCCTATTTAATCGCGGGTATGAATAATGCATCTTCTGTGGATATGTTATCTATAATCTTGTAAGTTAGGGTACAGTGATAGCTGACCGGTTTTTCTTTACCACGGCGATTCAAGTTTGACCTAAGTGTTGCACTTCTGTCTTTTCTTACTTCAAAGTTCCGCTTAAGCCCAGTTGCATCGGAAACTTCTCACCTCGGAGTCTGGGGTCCGCTGTACTGAAAAGTATCAAGCTGAAGCTATTCATACTAGTAAAGTTTATATAGTATGAATGGCTTCAATTTGGTACTTAGGTACTTGACTCTGCTGCGGTCGTATCATTCTTAATTTAGGATTGCCTTTTCGGAGCATAAAGCTCTTTTCTTCTCCATTTTCCGCTTGTTTGTTCCCATTTTCTTTTTTTCCTTTCCGTGCTCTAACGTTACAGTAGGTAGTATTAGTATAGGTACCTAGGTACTACCTGTGCCCCTAGCACGAAAAAAATTCGAATTCGTAACGTAAATGTATCAAGAGAATGAAGCATTGCGATTGGTCGCCTGCCTACTGTGAATCTGTGTGTGTGTGTGTACGTGTGTGTGTGTGTGTGTGTGTGTGTGTGTGTGTGTCTGTGCGTCCGTGCATGCGCGTGTGTGTGTATGTGTGTGTGTGAGTGAGTGCCTGTGTGTGTATGTGTGTGAGTGTGTGTGAGTGAGTGCCTGTGTGTGTGTGTGTGTGTGTGTGTGTGTGTGTGTGTGTGTGTGTGTGCGTGTGTGTGTGTGTGAGAGAGAGAGAGTGTGAGCCGGCCAATGCTCCATTCTCTCGATACGTTTACGTTACGAATTCTAATATTTTTTGTGTTCTAAGCACTACTGTGAAGTAAAGTTGAGTACATATGAAGTGAATCAAATATGTACAATCAGTTAATGTGCACCTAGCATTAAATTCGCCATGTAGCAAATTAAACGCAATGAAGTTAAAAAAGCTATTTAGCCTTAATCGGAGTGCGTAATCGGTAATTTCTAGAAGTTATTAGCATCTTGCATCCTCTTGGTAATGAGATGGCTCGCACTGGATAAAGTGTTGGTCCCATTAATTATAATTTTAACCCATCTAGTGTGCTTTTAATTAAGATCTTTCTCATACCATGATGTATCTTTTCAATTTAATGCCTATCCTGTAAAATCAATTAACACGACACGTATACATTTTACACTTCGCCTTTTTTTTCAATGTCTCGATGGCATAGTGGTAGTAAGATTAATCACTGTCCATCTAAGGAGGTTCGATATCCAGTATAGATGTTAAATTATGTGATGATACTTTTTTTTGAAATAATTATATCATTGATATTTTTATTTACAAGTTTTTAGCAGATTCGCGATTTATAGGTTATTGTTTACTTTTATCACGACGTTTCGGCTACTTTTCAGCTGCATGAGTGATATTCACGTAAACTTCACCTTCGGCAACTGACGACCCACAGAAGGCGTGCGTTTTAGTCGGTTCGAGTCCGACATAACCTCCTCCTCCGGCCCCGGCGGGGGAGGTTTCCGTGGGGATTTTTCGCACGATAAAAAAAAAGATATTCACGTAAACTTTAGAGAGTATTTACCCTCTTATTACTAAACGGATTTAGCTGAAATTTGGTATATGGATAGATTATAGTTTGGAATAACGTCCGGGATTGGTACCCATGTATTGAAGGAAGAATAACGTATAAGAATAATTATTTAGCTACTTGAACCTGTCTTTAACAACTGGCTACTTAAAAAAAAGAAAATCGTTATACAAACGAGGCTAATGAGTGAGTGAGTGAATGGTAATAAATAATAAAAAAATGTACTGAAATATTTTATCTTAACGAATTTAAAGATAGATTACAACATTGTAAGCCTCTTCTCCGAGAAAGATATAAATAAACATACCTCAATTTCTTAATAAATACCACCTTTTATATAAAATGACCGGTGTTCTCGAGAAAGTCAATTAAAATTATAGCATTAATCTGTGTCGCTGATCAGTGTTTGTTTTGCAAACCGCTGAATTAACATATAGCATAACACATTTCTTGCTTCCCAGTCCGTAACTTGTGGCAACTGCATACATCATTGTATTGACGTTGGATACGTTTATGGGGTATGTCCCCTTGAGTTACTTTTACTAAAATTATAAAATGTAAAAGTTAATGAAGATGTTTGGATGGTTGTTGCTCAATCATGCTCTAAGGCCTACCTCCAAGTGGCAATTTGTTGGCGTATTGTAGAATAAGAATGATGAATGTATGGGATTTAATGTATATGACAGTCGTCAATGTAGGTATGTCTTATACGTCAAATCCCATTGTCTAGAGAGGCTAAACGGATCTGGCCGAATTTTACAGGAGGTACTTACAGGAATAGTAAATTATAGTAAATAACACATAGGTCATATTTTATGCTTGGAATAGGCTCCTAAGGGCTAAGGGAACGGGATTAGTGTGTCTCTAGTATTTAATAAATATCGAGCATACAAACTTTGTCGAATACTTTTCATACATAAATTATTTAAAAAGATCCATTCATAGGGCTTTGCCATTTACTTTGTGAATGTTATTTTAATAGTTCTGTTGATTATATCCAGTACATAATTATCTTTGCAGTTTTAATAAACGCTATAATCTCGCACTTGGAGCTAATTGCAGTTGTTCCATTACTTCATCATTCAAGTACCAATCCCGGTTCCATCCCAAGCTTACACTTTGAAGCCTGGAGTCTGTTCTCATCCTCCTGCACAATTGGTTTATCTTGAATTTTACGAGGACGACTGCTACTTGAACACTACATTTAATCTTTACTCTGTGGCAGTTTTCGTAACAAATATTTAGCAGGAATTAAACGTAATTTCACTTCTCAATCACTAGTTATCATTCGATCTTTGAATGAACTGAATTTTTCATCGCTCTCGTAACATTTCGAATGCAACCTTATTTTGACACATCGATTACAGTGATTAATCTCAAGATTAAAGTAATTCTGATATTTTTGGATCTCGTTTGATTAATTCTCTAAGAGCCGTTTTGAAATTAAAATTGATAAAAATATATATGTCATTGCGAGGAGGATCAAAATGATGTAAAAATAATATAAATGCAAGGGAAAGCAAGGGCACTTAAATCAATAATAAATTGAATAGTCATTAGAAAACAGAAACAGCCTCTGTGGTGTAGCGGTAGCGAACGCGGCCGCTACGCAGGAAGCGCAGGTTCGATCCCTGCTTAGTACAAATAATGGTTTGCATAAAAGTATAATGACAGTGTAGACATAGCTCTTTTTTTTTTTTTATTTTTTTTTTTATTTCTTTCTTTATTTTTTTGAAGTATCTAAGTATGGTTGTCTCTGCCTACTCCGGAAGAAATAGGCGTAAGCGTATGTATGTATCAACTGAAATATTCGTTGTGTAGATTGTCGTACAATATTTATTTATTATTTGAGATAATTTTAAAGCAATTAGTTTGCTAAACTAAACAAATTATAATAAATTGGAAAAAGCGAAATCAATTCTCGGGCGGGACTCGAACCCGCGATCTTTCCCTTACAGGGGGAATTTCCCGAGAATCGATTTCGCTTTTTCCAATTTATTATAATTTATTTATTATTTATTTATTAATTTATTCGATTCTATGATATACTAACCAGTATAAGTTTATAACTATCTAGACTTAAGTAAGCATAGCCTAACTAGTTTGTGATCCAAGACCGCGATCTTTCGCCGTGATTCCGTGATACGCAGCTTCTTCAGTCGCTCCAGCACCGGCCCACGCTTCGCAGCTATGCGGTAGGGCGATTTTTGTCCAACATTAAACAGTTTTTTTACCATTTCTCTCTTTAACTTGTCTGAATTTCCAGGTAATAAGTCCAAAAGTGTAACCCAACTAATTACGTTATTATGTAACAATGGTAGCTCAATAGTAGTTTCGTTGTTCAGGAACTCACCGGAACCTCGACAGTAAAATGTTATGATGGTTATAACTTTTACTGTTGGGGTTTTTGGCGTACTCTTTTTAAAGTACCTAATTGTCTGGCGCCACAGTTTATGGTGTTAACGGATAAGAACTTATTGTTCTTTATATCTTCATTGAAATATTGAGTCGTTCATTGAACAACTTTGTCGCGGTAAATATGCGCAACTGAAAAAAAAAAACAATTAATAAAAAAATGAGATTGACAGTGATTTTTTTATATTTCAAACGGAGAAGGTAAATAACTTTTTTAATTATTTATCAATTTAAAAATGATTAATTTAAATTAATTATGTCGCTATGAGACAGGGTGCGAAGAAAATACCTTATTGGGTCACCTACAACCTACCTACATTATGTCGCTAATCTTAGCAGAGATCAATTTTCGTTGATCGATCTATTTGTTACAATCTTGAGATCGATTTGGCTAGCTTTTTATAATAAAAAATAGATAAAAAAATATAAGTAGGTAACACTTTTCTCATTGATAAATTTCCGGGGGGAATCGGTAAAAGGGGGAAACAGAACTAACCCAATATTATAGTATTTCATCTATTTAATTACATAAAATACTTAGTTTTTTATACCACTTAGTTGGCAGACAAGCACACAGCCTGCCTGATGGAAAGTGGTTACCTTGGTCTACGAACGAGTGCAACACCAGGGGCGCTATACTCGTGCTGCCGACCCTGTGGAAACCTTCTAATGGCCTTCTTGAAGAACCCCATATTGTTGTTGCTTGAAAAAACCACAGCAAGGAGATCATTCCACAGTTTCAACGTACGTTATACGTTATATTTGGCTAATCCAAAAAATTTATTATACCCCACCAATTTATTTACACAAAATACATAGTTAACTACACCTTTACCTATAATATGGGGCATTACGGAAATCAGCCACCGTCAGAAAGGAGTACTTATATTCATTTAAACAATGAAAAAAATGTTTTCACAAAATGTTTGCTTAAGCCTACAAAATGCGTAAAACTAGTTCTAATTTAGAGGACTACCCATGGAGACCAACCTTAACATAGACGCATAAATTATCCACGGCTGTTGATGAGAATGAAGTCTGAATGCCATTCAACAAAACCCAACAAAACGTTGGATAAAAAACTAGAACGCAAATCTGAGATATCTCATTATACACGCCGTATCTACTAGACCACCGAGCCACCATGAAAGCGCGAAATCGCTGAACAACTGTTTGTGAAAAAAATAATTCATTTATTTACATGTCAAGACAAGAATGCACAACACAAAAATAAATATGTAACGGCTTTCATGGATACGCCTTAGAAGAACACTTTATAGGATCCTTTCGTACCGGCGCTAGCTCGCACAAAGGTAACAAAAGGGAAAAAACGGAAAAAAAATGTTGAAATACATATAGGTGTAAGTTATAAGATGTAGCGAGTAGGTATAGGTAACAATCCTAAATTCATGTTAGGACTAGACCTAGCGTAAGTATACATGCAGATATTTAATGTTTAAAGAACTAACGTTAAAGACTGTTTTTTTATCACAATTAGAGTTGGATCCGTCAAAAAGATCGTTTCCTTTTTTTACTAATTCGTTTCTGCCTGTGCTTTTTAGATTGGAATACAGGGATCTGACCTATATGAGGCTCAAATAGCATACTTAGCTAGCTCTCCCTTCGTAAGCATTAACATAATTATATGTACGAGTATGTTTACGCCACCGAAAACGCAATCAACAGATTTACTATATGATTAGCGATGAACTTATAAACGCTTACCGCTCCGCTTGTTTTTTAGACCGCATACGAAGATGTCGGATCTTTTATAAAAATTTGGATGCGCCGGGTGCGATGTTTTTTTTAACTCACGTGGGAGGTGAGACGTAATTGCCGAAATTCCTAATTTTTGACAATCAATGGACAGGATATTGCTATTATGATGTACCAAAGTGGCCGCCATATTGCTTTTAGTGGTATTTTATGAAATCTATATAGGGATAATGTTCATGTTCTTGATTTGATAGTTTTTGAATATCCTTTATAACTATTTTATCGTTGAAATATTGTGAGACCAATCAAGAGAAGCGTATCAATGACGTAGATGTTAATCTTTCTATTAATAATTATGTTCCTTACTAATTTATCGTATCATTATAGAACAAAAAGGCAATTATGCTTAAATATTATGCAAGTGATTAAATAAATGAAAAAATGCAAGAGGATTTAGAATCCAGCAGAATTAGCATAAGGAACTCCTGCATCCGTAGTAGCCTTCATGTTCGAAAAATAGCAGATTAAGCAGGTCTCACCGAAGTAAGACCGCCAGGCTACATGGCCACGCCAGGCTACATCCCATGCCAGGCTACGTCGACGCAAAATGTCGGGTCATGCCATACCGTACCGCCATCGCTGCGCTAACTCTAGTAGAAAGGATAGACCTAAGAAGTGCTGACTGACCCAGAAGTCAGGGCATGATGAATAATATGTATGCTGTATGCATATCTCATTTTTTATGAAGGATTGTGAGTTATTATAATATCTTATGCAAGCCTTGTGAGCAAATGAACACTCCTGCAGGTTATCGCTTTACACATTTTCCATGGAAGCATGTGCGTGCTTCTTAGGTCTTAACTTTGAGTTCACCAAATGGTTTGAGGCGTTCTTCCTCTGCTGCACGTTAAAGAGCCGAATTGCTCTGCCCGCGTACGTGTTTCTCTCTTCCCTATAGTCCCGGGTCTTTCAAGTGGGGCGTGAAAAAGCATCTATCTAGGCCGTCAAGTTAGGGACCACCATTTTAAGGACTGGGCTGCACCTCAGCTTTTTACCATCTAGCGGGGTGCAGTCAATTGACGGATCAAAAATAAAAAATTCTAAGTCCATTTATTCATTTGGGCTTCCCTTATAGCTGTCTACAAGGCTTCATCTGGAAGTTCACGTCAATCAGTGCGGGGTGGGACTCTAGCCCGCAAATTCACGACCTCAAGTTAACCGTCTTAGGGCGAATTTAGTAGGAACAGGGTCTATTAAAACATCAGTAGTAATGAATGTCATTGGATAAAACGGGTTGAACGACATTGGTCAAATCTGATATTCGTCAAATGTGACAATAGTCAAGCTGTAGTTCGTCAAATCGTCTGTTTGTCCAATTAAGTTTCGTTGAACCAATTTTCACTAATGAAATCAATTCTCAACTATATAACACAAAGCTAACTAAAGGTCACCCGTCACCTATGCAAATCCAAAGTTCTGATTAGGTTGATTTATTAATTTTGACTGTTCTTATACTAGTTTATGCTACTATTCTAATACAATACAGTCATATATAAATCCAGTTTGAAATAGTAATAATGTGCATACAATAAAGTCATGTTTATATAGTATAATTCAGTTTAATTGTTCATTCATTCTCGGCGTGAATACAGCCTCGGACCCACACGTTGATAATGAACAACACTCGGAGCGGTGATGTTTTAATAAATTTATTTCATATTCTGCTTCTCGCTTTGTCTCGGTAGACATGGTAGAGAGGGTGATAGATTCCTTGAGAATAGTTCCCGGTTGCCTCTCACACCCTGCGTTGGTCCATTCGTGACGCCCGTCTGAAGAAATTGTTAAGGCATAGTGTTGGGACACAAATATCCTATCGACAATATATCTTACAAATATTTTTTTATTGAAAAAATTAAATTTGAAATTCACAATCCCATTCTCGTATGTGTACTTACATTATTATCTGTTCTACGAGACCTAGAGAGAGAGTAAATTTCAGCCACTTTTTTCGAATTTACAGGGTCGGCAGCATGAGTGTAACTCCCCTAGTGTTGCACTCGTCCATAGGCCATGGTAGCCACTTTTCATCAAGTGGGCCAAGTGTGGTATTCTGCGCCCTAAGTGGTATAGAAAAATGCTTATTGAGTTCTTAAACTATATTAATGTGCGAGATGACGTTATTTTTGAAGTACATAATATGAACTTCATTACTATTTCAATGGTGATTTGGAAATTAGAAACCTAGATATTGGTGTAATAAAAACCGATATTTAGATTTATAATATAGTGTGGTAAAGAAATAAAGAAATATTAAGTTAATAAATAATATGCCGACAGCCGGTTCCCCATGCGTTCCCATCCCTCAGCCACGCCCCTGCAGCGTCAATAATCTCGTCCCACAAAACAATCTAAAATACAATAATTTACGTTCAAAAAGTGGCGATTTTGTCGCCTAATTTGTTAAAATTGTTCGACGATCCCCCATTTTTTCCCTACTTTTCTATTTTTGCCAAAATGAGTAAGCGGTTATACATCTTTGTGTGTGTTCTAAGATTAATTGTTCAAATCATTATTATAAAGGTTTTTTTCTATCGACGGGATGTCTTTATTAATATTGGTATTTCTTTACCTACCTGATACGTGGGGGGTATTGACTTTGTATGTGTTAGCAACAAATTCTATCTTAATGTGGTTGATGATATGACGAATTATCTGAATAATTGCTTTTGAATGATTGACTTCGATATATTTATGAAGAAAACTAAATCAATGATGTATTTAAGTACCTAATTATTTTTTTACAATGATTCTAAATATTTCAATGAACTTCAAATTGGAAATCTGATCACAATATATTAAGTAGATAAATGCGAAAGTTTGGATAGGTAAATGGATAGATAAGGGACACAACGTTAGTAGAATAAAACAATTAATATATAGGATCAACTTAATAAAATGATAATCCAACAGATTGATTATCCTATTCTATTCAATTCTACTAATGTTGTGTCATTTGTCTGGGGTGAAGGGGGTAAAACGGCTGCACTAACCTGGAATAAATTAGTTTCTAGCCTGGAACAGAAGTAGAGGAAGCAATGGAGCAGAGAATAGGTTCTTGTAGATACGGAAACGGGATGAATATCTTTTACTTGGGTAATAGCTAGCAAATTTATGCACATAAGATGCAATGAAAAACCTACCAATTTTCGAATGCAAAGACCATAAATGGATCAAATATTATAATCACCAATAATATGTAGGTACTATGTAAAGTCCTCGAGTGGAGGCCACGTATCGGCAAGCGCAGCGTAGGACGTCCACCCACAATTTGGACAGACGACCTCATTAAGGCCGCAGGAACGCGCTGGATGCGAGCCGCTTCCAACCGGTCCTATTGGAGATCTATAGGGGAGGCCTATGTCCAGCAGTGGACTTCCTATGGCTGAAATGATGATGATGATGATGTAGATTAAGGGCCTTGTGGATGCAGGGACAACCCCACCACAGTTCGTCTAGATATTTGCATTCTGCAAATGCCCGCCATTATTATAGCGTCATATTTAAGCGTCGTCGGTAGCTTAGTGGTTAAGGAGTCGGCATTACGATCGAGAAGTCCCGGGTTCGAATCCTGGTCATTATACTACCGACGTGAACCCACTCCTAGCACAAGTGAGCTTGGTTTTAGGGGTTAAAGGGAATATTAGTAATTTCGGTTGCCAACATCCTTCTCCAAAAAAAAAAAAAATTAAGTGCGCTTACGGCCGAATACTGAAACGCCACTCAAATAAAACAATCAGTTAAAGGGCTGTTAAATATAAGCATCTCTCAAATTAAAGTGGTATACACAAAGGCTACTTAAACGATTTCAACTAATTTCAAGGCATAATCAGCTAAGCAGCCGTCAAATAATTAACGTCATGGCAACATTCACGATGCCTAGTTTTACGCAGCATTGTTTGAATATAGAATATTTATTATGCTACATATTTTATTCAAAATAATACAAAATAACAAGAGTCTTATTTGATACACAATTGCATTCATTATTATATAATGTTCCACTATTTAACATAAAAAATATCTCCAAAATGAACGTAAACAATTACGACCAAATTTTCGTAGAATGAAACGTACTAGCTTGTAAGTAAGTGACAAGTGACAATGACACTTGGGTAAAGATTGATAATTACATATTTTTAAATAAGTATCAGAATATTATTGAAAATAAGGAAACCAACGCTGGCATGATATTGAAAAAGCGCGAAGCTTGGGACTCTTTTTGTCAGCAGTACAATGCTGTAGCTGCAAGCGGCTTCAGAACATGGCAACAACTCCGGCACCTCTATCTATGAGAACCTCAAACAAAGGTCTCAAAAGAATATTGCCATGGTGAATGTAATGTCCTCAATACTACAATCTACAACGAGCTACGCATAACAAGTCGGGTATGCGCCTTGATGAAAGCAGTTGATTTTTGAATAAAAAACATGTTTTATCAAATAAAGGTTTAATTATCAAATAAAGGTTTAATTTAACGACGAATTGTCGTAGATGCCCATGGAGGCAACGCGTGTTGCCTCCATGGGCATCTACGACAGCTCTCATACGATTAGGCATAGAGTTTATCAACCGTAATATGGAATTTTGAGCGATCATCATCTCCCATTCCTCTTCTATGGCAGTTTTCAACTCCGGCATCGTCTGGGCAACCGGCTGACTAGCCCTAACACGTCTTTTTAGATCTTCCCACATGTGCTCAATCGGGTTCATGTCTGGGCTTCTGGCTGACCAGTCCATAACACTGTGATGTTCCTGTTGCGATACAGTTCAGATTGGGCTCCTCCTGTTGAACTTGTTGTTCAACTTGAAATATATCGCTTATTACGCGTTGGTAACTGCCTGTAGCATAAAACCGTAAGGCTATGAGTATTTGGTCCACTGGCTGTATTGTCTCTTTGGAAACACGAAACCGCGCTCGAAACTCCACATCACCGTATTTTTTAAATGCATTTACCTTCACCACATTTCGGCGACTCACTGCAGGTCTTTCATGATCAGAAAGAGAAGATAAACGACGATAAACACATTATTTTAACGCTTGAATAAATACGATCACAGATTTAGGAGACCTCGCGACCACTCTCAGATGTAAGGGGCGCTCAAATCAATTTGACAGTTCATTTTGACAGCTAATTATTTAAGTGGCATTCCAGTATACGAATTTTACACTGAGTGGCGTTTGAGCGCAACTTAATTTAGGATACACTTAAGTTTAACACATGCTTAAAATTGACGTTTGAGAATACGAATTTTGTATTTAAGAGCTACTTATACATCTAAGCAGCCGTTAAATATTTGAGTGCCGTTTCAGTATTCGGCCGTTAGTCTCGCAAAAAAATACATTTACCTATTATGAAAGTAAAGTTTTCATGTCGTACCAATACAATTGAGGACTAATTGAATTTCGTAGAAAACAACATTATAATACATACTAGCCTTCCGACCGCGTGCATCTCGGTTAACGCGATCTTTGCTCATATCTTCAGTTCTACTCAACCGATTCCGATCAAACAAACGTAAGATTTTAAGTCTGAGCAAGCCCTTTCTAACAAAAAAACCGCATCAAAATCCGTCCAGTAGTTTTTGCGTCCATCGCGGACAAACAGACAAACAGACAGGAAATTAAAAAAATATATTTTCGTGTTCAGTATCGTTAACATAACATAACCCAAGTATTTTTTTTTAAATATCTCCAAGGTACAGATACGACCACTTTACAATTATAGATATAATAGTATAGAAGATTATCAATAGGATATGTTTCATTTCTAAGAAAACGAATAATATGCTAAAAAAAGTAAGAGTTTTTTGCGAAAGTATATTTTGTACTACAATTTTTTTAAACACCCGCAAGTAACGAAAGAAAGTCCGCAAAGAAAGCGATTGAAAGTATCTCATGAAACAAAGAAGATAATCCTTTGTTTACCCCAAAACATTGGCTTAACATTTTTATAATTTACAACAGGCAACCCTTCTTAGAACTAAACATATGTTAAAATAAGGGCAAAAGTGTTTATTGGTTTGCTTTGTGTTAAACCGAACAAGTACTTACTTGAATAAGGGTAACACTGCTAGATGCCACAGAAAGGAATATAAACTTTTATTGTAGCGTTGGACAGTTGTGGCAATAAAACTAACCTAACGGTTTTTGATAAATTAAACAATTCGCACCTTCGATTTTTAAAAGTTTTTGAAGGGTCAAAATTATGAGATGTACCAAGAGACATAAGAGCACCTGCTTGTAATGGGATTTTCAAAGAATGTTAGTTATTTTACTTACAATAGGTACAAATAGGAAATCCTGGTTAAATTTAGTGATAAATCAGTCAACTTACCCTCTGTAACCCTAAACTACCATATTGAAGTTAAACTCAGACCGGAGTCGACTTGCCGACCGGCAAGTATGACCACGGTAACCACTTGCCACCAGGTGGGCTGTGTGCTTGTCCGCTGCCTATGTGGTATAAAAATACCTAATATCAACTTTAAGTAGCAATACACTGGATTTCCTTAGGTATTGAGTATCTATTCTATTTCCCCTTTGCCGTAGTGCTTTCTGTTAAAGATGGTGTCGGTGATATTTCAGGTGTGATAAGCGTTCATGGACCATAGATCTCATAGAGCCATAGTCCGTCTTCTTCTATTCTCCCATAGACACAAGCCAGACACAACCAATTATACGTCTCCGGGTTTTATGTTGTCCATTGTGGCTAGCACCTTGAGCATTTTGATTTATTTTTTATCCGAACTAAAAATCGAAAGCAACTTTTAATGTGTTCCCATTAATATTTTCCCCAAAATTTGCTTACAGCAATAAAAACGGCTATATGTAATCTGTGGAAACGTTCTCTTTGCCGCATTGCTTTTGTGTCTAAACACCGAAAGTGTTGCGGTGTTCTTTTAAAGGGATTAGCTTAATGCCTCATTGTCTACGTTGCAGAACAAAGGTACCGATATAGTCAACAATTGTGTCTTATCTGATAAGCGATAACATTCTGTGAAGGTTTCTCCAAGGTTTTGTAAAGAAACGCTCCAGTATTGTATGAACGTTAACTGCGGTCCTATCCAATAAACTTGCCTTTTTTTAGACATGTACTCGTAATGTGGATAAAAAGATTTGTAAAAATAGTGTTCTACAATTTGAAAATAGATTTCTAAATTAGAGTTGACTAGGGGTTCTTCAAAAGGATATTAGAAGTTGAATGAAGTATTGAATACGAATATCCCACCATTGCCCTAAGACGGATGTATTAGGGCATTAGAAGGTTCCTACAAAGCTCGTAGCTCGAGTATGACGCCCCTGGTATTGCATACGTCTATAGGCGATGGTATCCACTTTCCATCAAGTGGGCCGTGTGTTTATCTGCCACTTAAATGATATAAAAAGATTACGAATCCCTGTCGAAAAAATGGTAACATAGCAAACTCTGTGTGGTCGGAAGCTGACTGTTTGGACCTTTTCATTTTCTTCATTAGTCCCGGTAAGGTAATACCTGTGGGGATTCAACAAGTGATGTGTCTGTTTTAAATAAGGTAGTGACAACCCTGTATGTCACACCTAGTGAAGGACCAATGTCCCATGGGATGGAAATGACCCTTTTTTATGATTTATTAGTAGCCGAATACCCTCCAACTGAGCTGAATTGTTGAGAAATACGTTCCACATCCGCTGAAGGTGCGGTTAGTCCATGACCTAAAGGTCACGCACCGGGCTATGGAGAGAGCTATGCTTGGAGTTTCTTTGAAGGATAGAATTCGCAATGAGGTCTTCCGACATAGAACCAAAGTTACCGACATCGCTCGCAAAACAAGCAAGCTGAAGAGCCAAGGGCTATTTCTAAAAAAATCTTTAGTTATAAAAAGCTACATTGCAAGCTTCTTTTTATCCGAATAGTCCCACGCGTTCGGAACTTACAAGAAAGAAACCACGGGGCAATGCAGTCATTTAAGGTGAACGAATATACATACAAACATACAATCACGTCTTTATCCCCGTAGGGTTAGGCAGAAGTGAATTAACGGGTACGTATTTGAATACCTAAAATTATAATACCTAAAGTTAAATAACCTAAGTTCAAAATACCTAAAATCTAAATACCTAATGGTGGGTTGACCTAAATTTAAAATACCGAAAGTTTAAAATGGCTAAGTATTTGAATACCTAAAATTATAATACCTAAAGTTAAATAACCTAAGTTCAAAATACCTAAAATCTAAATACCTAATGGTTTTTTGACTTACTTTTAAAATACCAAAGCTTTAAATGACAAATTGATATTATAGTGAGTACGTATTACAATGCCTAATTTGAAATTATCGAATTTCATAAGCCCTACGAACGGAAGGCCGAATATTAAAATCCCGAATGTTTATACCTATGATCGAAAGGTCTAAATACTGAAAATTAAAATACCGACAATTTAAGAAATAATATGTGGTACGGCTTAAAGAAAAAGGGACACTGCTCACCCCGACTCGGATAGGTTAGGTTAGAAGGCTAAGGCGGGAGCGGAGCGGAGCGGAGCTCCCGCCTTAGCCTTCGTGGTTATTTTTTTTTATAACCACTCATACAAGGATTGTCTGCTCCAATCCTGAAGTTCCAAATCCTTGTTTGTGTGGTTATAAAAAAAATAACCACGAAGGCTAATGCGGGAGCTCCGCTCCGCTCCGCTCCCGCCTTAGCCTTCTAACCTAATCTATCCGAGTCGGGGTGGGCAGTGTCCCTTTTTTTAGAGCGCTGGATGGGTCATTCTGGAAGTCTATGGGAGAGGCCTATGTTGATCTACCCACATATTGTTGTGTGTGGTGTGTGGTGCATTATTTTTAGGTATTTTGACCATTTGGTATATTAAATTTTGGTATATCAACCTTTGTTGTTTTAACTTTAGGCATTTGAAACATTAGGTAATTAGTCCAATAGGTATTTAAAATTTAGGTATTAAGTACTTAGGTATTAGTGGTTTAGGTATTTTAAACCATTTGGTATTTAGATTTTAGGTATTTTGAACTTAGGTTATTTAACTTTAGGTATTATAATTTTAGGTATTCAAATACGTACCCGAATTAACACCCAGATTTCACCAATCGTTGTATTAGGTCCCACGTAATAGGGGGTGAGCCTATTGCCGTATTCCGGGCACTATTATTGACTCGAACCATGTATCTGAGGCTGAGTCTGGGCTGTATTTATCTGTGTGTGAACGAATATAAGTAAGTAAACTAAACCCATACTCGTAAGTTAGTGATACTGTCAAGCATATCGTCATAACATTAATTAACATTTAAGGTTCTATAAAAGCAACCTAAATATCGAGACAGCTTGATAAAGCCATTTCAACGCTATATTCTATAAAACTATAATTTAATACGACTAACGGGTTCCTAATAAAAGATTAAAATGTCATTTGGTTCCATTAAAAACGTATTCTATATATCTTAAGGATCGTAAAAGTGTTGTATTCTAGAAGTATTTATTGGTTGGAAACATTTACAAATAAGTTGAACATCAATAAAAACGGTGGACTAGTTTACGATTTGACGAATATCTACAAAATATTTTGGCTCGTAACATTTACGATGAGATAACCAAGCGCCTCTGGTAGGCAGTTGTGTAATAAAATTAAATTGAAACCTGAGAGACTTCTTGCTTCACGATAACTTTGTCGGATCTTTTATTGCTTGTTTCCTTATATATTTTTGAAAATATTGAAAACTATTGTCCGTGAGTGTACCATTTGGGAATCGCTGAAATAATTATAATGAGAAATAACCACTCGAGTTGACTCGGACATCTTAGTTTCAATTGTACAGTTGCACACAATCTTTTACTCGAACATGACCATAGAGTATACAGAGATCCTTCAAGCCTTTTCCGTGAATGTACCTACCAATGAAGAAAATATTTGGGATACATTGAAGTAGGTGGGAAATAGCTACTCGAGTCAACTTGGACATCTTAGTTTCGATTGTTACAGTTGCATACAATCACTTACTCTAACATAAGCACAGAGTATACAGAGATCCTTCGAGCCTTTTCTGTGAGTGTACCACTGCTGAAGAAAATGTTTGAGCATCGCTGAGGTAGAAATAACTAATCGAGTCAACTCGGACATCTCAGTTTCAATTGTACAGTTGCATACAATCGTTTACTCGAATATGACTACAGAGTATACAAAGATCATTCGAGCCTTTTCCGTGAGTGTACCACTGAAGAAAATGTTTGGGAATCGCTGAGGTAATTATAAAGAGAACTAACTACTCGAATCAACTCGGACAACTCAGTTTCGATTGTACAGTTGCAAACAATCGCTTACCCAAGAGTATACAGCGATCCCTCGAGCCTTCTCTCAACGACAGTTCAGTCTAAACGATACGACCACTATTCAGTGTTTGAAGTCCCACCAAGATCCTGGGGGGTCAAAGCCTACATCACCTGCAAGTAGGTAGGTAGGTACACCTGCTGATTAACGGACGTAGCTCAGGCGTAGGCTCTATAGGTTATGAGTGAGATGGCAGTTACTGCCGTAAAAATCCCAGATAAGCCATATCAGAAGGGAAAAAATGTAGGATAGAGGAGACTTCAAAGTGTAAGCTTTGAATGCTACTAACTTGTAATATGGGTCTTAAATGGGTGCTTTTTTTTGTTTTTACCAACACAAGTACCTATCCGTTGGAGCCCAAAAATGGTCGAAAACTTAGGTCAGAGGGTACCTATTAGAGCGGTAGTTACTTTACGGAAAATATCGAAATTTGGTGATTTTAAGTTAGTTACAAAACCGTTTTTATTCTACAATAAAGAAAATATATCTAAGGCTGTCTACCTCCATTTCTCACACTCAGGAAGTCAAGTTTTCATACCGATTGATACAAAATAGATATACTGTAGATTGATCATAATTATGACCAATCTCCAGCATATCAATTGCTACAAAAACTTTACTTCCCGAGTGTACACCATTATATGAAATACCGACTCATTATTCGAAGAGGCGCCCGCTCCCACACATCCATATTTTCGGATACATCGCCTCAATGGCATTCTGTCCTTTTTTCTTTTTTTTTTGACTCCCGGGCTAAGATTCACACGGTCAAGTGAGACGTTGTCGTTCGTAATATTAGTTAAATATGTAATCGGTCGGCTATTAGTCTATATTGGCGGCGCGATTGATGGTTTCGATCGCTATATTATGGGTAAGTCCTTTTTTTGGGGCGCCAATTATATTATGAAGCTAAAGTATACTTTTGGAGTGTGAAATTAATTTCATATTCTTTTGAATGCTCTGTCAGTGAGGACACAAAAATTTGCTAGAAGGTGAGGTGGGAAATTCCATTTGTTGCTGGAGCCGATATATCCACCGAACAGAAAATAATGGTTTGGGTTATGTTCCTGTTACGATTAAGATCCTACGGAGTTCGGCACCCGTAAATAAAAAAAAATAAAAAAAAACATTAGAAACAAATAGGTACGACTCAGAATTCACGTGGTTTGCGGCGTCAAAGATAAAATTTGATTCCTGAAAATCCGTTCAAACTAAATTGGGTTTTCGAATTAAATGGAATTAAGTCCTTAATATGTATGTGAAAAAAATATTTTTATTCTCCAATATGAAATCTAATGAATGCCGCGTCTCCCAAAAAACAATATTTCAAAAATCGAACGTCTCGCGCTCGACTAAAATATTTTCTTTTTTAGGGTTCCGTAGCCAAATGGCAAAAAACGGAACCCTTATAGATTCGTCATGTCTTTCCGTCTGTCAATCCGTATGTATGTCACAGCCACTTTTCTCCGAAACTATAAGGCCTATGCTGTTGAAACTTGGTAAGTAGACGTATTCTGTGAACCGCATTAAGAATTTCTCACAAAAATAGAAAAAAAGCATTAAATTTTGGGGGTGCCCATACTTAGAACTGAAACTCTAAAATTTTTTTTTTCATCAAACCCATACGTGTGGGGTATTTAATGTATTTATAGATAGGTCTTTAAAAATGCTATTGAGGTTTCTAACATATTTTTTTTATTAACTGAATAGTTTGCGCGAGGGACACTTCCAAAGTGGAAAAATGTGTGTCCCCCCTTCTAACTTCTAAAATAAGGAATGATAAATCTAAAAAAAATATATGATGTACATTGCCATGCAAACGTCCACCGAAAATTGGTTTGAACAAGATCCAGTAATTAGTTTTTTCTTAATACGTCATATACCGTAATTTTCGCTTTTGCTGCTACGGAACCCTTCATAGGCGAGTCCGACTCGCACTTGACCAGTTTTTTTTAAACCTGAGCAGTGACCACACGCACAATTAATGCCTACCTAATTTCTGTTTCGGTTGGCGATAAAATCGTAATTTATGCTAATATGTGTATTGTATTTTACGGTTCACTCGGATAATGAATTTAAGCAATCGGAAATACCTCAAATGGCGGTGGCTGCTGTGGTAGGGCTAAAATGTTTCTAATATGTTTTATTTGTTATTTCTGTAGCTCATTTAGTTGGTTTATGTCGCTATTTTAATGTTTATATATGCAAAATGATGGCTTACCGTTTACGCAAATGGCAAGACCACACACCTGGTGATGAGCTTCGATATGTTATTTTATAACAGAGCGCTATATCTATATAAATAAAAATTATTCGCCGAAATATGTGAAATATTAATATGTGTGCGCATAATTTCCGAATGACCACACCGAATTGAATAATTCTTATTTTTGTCTTCGTTACTGTCAAGGCAAGGATGGATTTTTTTGGATATTGATGGATTTTTTTGGAGAATCTACGAATTGCACCGGGTTGAAACCGGGCTCGTTACCGGGTCATTGTTCATAGGTATATTGTTTTTTGATTGAAAATAATCCGTCCCTTAGTGTTGTACCCACAAGATTGAAAAAAATATTTTTTTAATTTTATACCTAACAATAAATAAGAAATTTCCGTAGTTCTGTACTGCGGACATAATAACCTCGTGTTGTGTTACCGGCAAGTTCACGAGAGTTTTTGTGCTATCAGTGGGAAGACCAAAGGCTTGTCCTGCTTTGTCTTCTGCACTGACGGCACAGAAACTTTCTATTCGTACAGGGTCGGCAGCACGATTGTGACTCCTCTGGTGTTGCACACGTCTATAGGCCACGGTAACCGGTGGGCCGTGTGCTTGTCTGCCACATAAGTGGTATAAAAAAAAGAAAAAAAAAAGAAATAAAAAAAAGAAAAAAAATCTATACTCAACAATGGACACGTGCAGGTATTGCGAGGTTTGGGCTAATAAGTCAGTTAAAATTCAAGGCTAAAAACTACCTTTTGACTAAATTTATCTAAGGTTACGTTTTCTTAATTTGCCATAATCTAAAAATATTTAATTCTATATTATTTAATCAAAGACCCTATAATAGTCATAAATTTATAAAATGGAATCATATATTATAACGGCCTATTTAACCACAATCTGTGCCAAAACCACACACAACATTGTCCAATTCAAATGGTTAGTTTTATGGCATAATTTAGCAAATTTAATAGTTCATTCTCTTTTTATTGGGACTAATATACCAAACTTTATAATGTTGTCAACGGTTTGATTTTACACTCCCACGTGCCGGTACCGAGCCGACAAATATCGGACCCTAACTTCTTTGCATTAATAAAATTAAATTGAATTTGCGGTTTACTCCGCCGGTTGGTTACAGAGCGTTTTGACTTGATTGATGAATATTACAATGATATCTTTAAGGATTTTAGAACTATTATGTCATTATCTACAAAGTTATTCTACGAAATTAAGATCATACTTAGCTTGATCCCGATTGCAAAAATACGAGTGACTTCAGGAAAATTTAAAATGAGGTACAACTTAGCAATCCGGCTTGTCAGTCGGGTAATTAGTGGTCTTATTTTTTTCTAAAATAGGTATATTTTAATCGGATTTTGTCGTTATGGTAATACCAGAGGAAGGTAGAAGAGATAGTTGATGATCCGGATCAACGTTATTACCGGCAAAGCAAGGTACGGATTACTGAAATCCTGAATATATTAGCTTAGTCTGGTAAGAAAGAAGTAGTCATAGTCTGAGTTTCAGTGGTGAAAGGTGAAAATTTTCAAAACGTGGTGAAAAATCTTACCTCTTATGGAATTTTGTACGGAATTCTGGGGCGTTCTGGTTTTCTGGAAATCTCCACCACGCATTACCTTTGCAGAGCAATCCGGCAGGATTATAAGGACTCCTCGCCACTGCTGAGTTTATAATACTTTAATATTTATTTATTTAAACACACTTACAACTATCTTTACAGGATATCCTAATCGTACCCTAATATAGGTTTGCCCATATTATTTTTAAGTTTCTAGTAAGTTGCACTTCATCTGCAAGGCAGGATCGTCACGTTCCCGTTTCGTCGTAATGTAAATATGCTAAAAGTGTAGGATATATAATTTAATGTGGGTGCGCAGGCGGCGCGAACTCTGACGCATCTTAATTATGTAAAGTTCTGTTGTAACCTGGCAGACTGACCACTTTATAGGTATATGAATCAAATAGAGTGTTCAATTATATTTATTATACAGTATTTCCCTACACCCGCAAGGGTTTGTATATATGTATAATGGTTAAATATATTTTTCTTAAAACCCCAAAAAACGTTTTAATCCTATTGGTAATTAAATATTTGTTTATGTAACTACTATGTGTACCTACATACTTGGTATGTACCAGAAAATTTAATAAAACAAATTGTCCGAAAATTTTTAATCAGCATTGTATTACAATTCACTTTGTTTTAGGCTGAATTTTATAATTTAGAAAAATAACTAGGTACAAATGAAGACCTCACATCTTTACCATCGCGTATCACATTATCGCGGCCATTATCACGTGCCTAGAAGACTGAAAAGCCGAAAGAGTTTCTGGGCATGCGTTGCTCCCGCTGATGGCGATCCCTCCAGGGCCAGAGTAAGAGTTTGGAAATCGCGGAGCCCACCACCAACCCCTTTCGTCCCGCTGTCGGAGAGTCTTCCCCCCGGACATGACCTCCCCTGGATCAGGTGGAAGTCCCTAAATAGACTTCGAACACAAGTCGGCCGAAGCAGGGAGAATCGGTCTAGGTGGGGTTACTCAGATGACGTGGACCTGGGGTGTGAGTGTGGAGTAGCTCCACAGACCATGGCCCACCTGCTGACGTGTGCTGCATGTCCATCTACCTGTACTCCAGAGGACCTAATGAGTGCCTCCGAGAATGCGATTCAGGTAGCAGCATACTGGGAAAATAGAATTTGAGAGTAGAAGCACCATCGATTCGACTGAATGAATCACATTGACACCAACCTCTAAACCACAGAGCAACTAAAACGAAGAAAATGAAAATTTATAAAAGCGCATATAGTATAAATATTATAGGTACACCTATCTAGTCATTCCTGCGTCTACATTGTTGTTGCCGTTGTAGGTCGCAAAACAGCGTGTTTAACTGAGTATGTTGTGTGGTCCGCCGCAGGCGCAGCGCTTGACGGATCAATTGCTTTATTGTTGCCACCCCGTGGCCCTGTGCCCTTTAGTGATGTTCTAGACTTCTATTTTTCACGGAACTTCTTCTTAAATCTTCCATATAATGCAGGTACATACTTGGAATGAATAACGTGACAATGTTCAAAATACATTCGCACGCAAAATGGACTTATGATGGCCAAGTTAACCTCATCTGCTAGTCGATACACCTGCTGTTTGACAGACAAGGTTCTAGCGTAGACTTACCTGTCGGTGTTAGAGGCTAAGATATTAGTCTATACCGTGAAATCATTCACAGAACTAAAAGTTAAAACAACAACTAAAGTTATCGACATAACTCGCAGAAGAATCGGCTGGCCATATCTGCCGAAGAACCTGTGACCGATTGAGCAACCGAATCTAAGACTGGAGACTGTGAATTGGCGTCGGGAAATGTAGAACGATACAGATAATTGGTATGGCGTTGGATCGCATGCACGCATTGGGAGAGACCCACGCCCGGTGGAGTGCAATAGACTGATTGATTGATGCAGAAATTTTTATTAGTCAATGCATATTATTCCCGAGGTAAATTATTTAATATTTTGCAACATCGGGAATGTCCAACGAGACATCCCTATGATGGGAAGGGCCTGGAATCAACGTGACGTGCAGAGATTCCGCACATCGCCTCCGGTGGCAACGCGCAGAAATTTTTACATTCCGTGGCAGGCAAATAGGTATTATGAGTAGTTATTATGTATTGTTCAACGTAAAGGTTTGTTTAGAAACCTATTGTTAAACTCTGTCTATTGACGCAGAAAGATTTTAAGATGCGCGACTGATCGAGTTATTTTTTAAATAAATGCAAATAAAACTTGGTTTTACCTCAGTAGAATTGAATGGATTTTATAGTTTTCTTTTTATAAACAGAAATATTGTAATTTTCTCAGGATGTTTACTTGTATATCATATAGCGTGGACTGTTGTCGTGGACATTATGCAGTAATATAATACTTTCTTACGCGTTACATTGAAAAAGCATATGTTGAACACGATTACAGTTTCTTCAATGTTTGCGATTAGAATGCGAAAGTAATTCTGCCTTTTACGCTTTCACGCCTACACCACTGATCTGACTTTGAAGAAATTTGGTATAGGGTCGGGCTAGACTTTGGGAAAGGTTGCAATAACCATCAACCACGCCGCGGAGCCGCTGGCAACAGTTAGTCCTACTAATATTATAAATGTGAAAGTTTGTGAGAATGGATGTGTGGATGTGTGGATGTTTGTTACTCTTTCACGCATAAACGGCTGGACCGATTTGGTTGAAATTTGGTATGTATATAGGTTATGCCCTGGATTAACATATAGGCTATATATCAGCGATGAACGGGATTAGAATTCCACGCGGGCGGAGCCGCGGGCAAAAGCTAGTTAATAATATATTATGTACAGTTGACAAAGGAGATACGGTCGCATTTTTTCATATAAAGTTGTATGTAAAGGTGCATTCGTATCTTCTTTGTAGACTGTACAAAGAAATTATTAGTAGAATATAATAAATCCGCTTTAGTTTCATTTAGTTATCTATTTGGCTAGAATTATTTCTTGTTATCAGTGGGCTGAAAAATGATTTGCACTTATATTCTCTCAGTTTATGATACTTTTGACTATAATACAATAAAATAATAGGTTAATAGGTTAACATAACAATATTAATACTAACTCATAGCCAGAGATAGCCTATAAATCACACTGTGTTGCTGGTGTATCTCAAACAACACCATAAAGCAATTTTATAGCATTCTGAATCAAATAAAGCTTTAAAAATAAACCTAATATTATGAGAGAATATGATAAATTATACGTTAGGGGATCATTAAACAAACCTAATTTTTATTCCATACACCTACCTGTTGAAAAATCTAAAAAATGTATTTAATAGCCCCTGTCCTGATTTTGCCTCGGGGTTACAAAGTTTTATACACGGACACGCTTGCGGCGCTAAAATGTTGCAAATATTTTCGTATACAAAGTATGTTTAGATAGTCTTGACAGTTATTTTTTAGCTGCATATAATATGAATCATCACCATCTCAGCAGTTATATATACTTCTGCGTTTGGATCGAGGTATAATATTACACCTGGCTATATTTTTGATTTATTGAATAAAATAATTTGAGTGAATTATTTCCTGGGAATAAAAGTCATTAACATTTCCACTATCACATAAAAATATTAGCCTTGATTTGTCTATATACTATATTATTATTTATCTAATTGATAAATTGATAGAACAAATGAGGTATCGCAAAAAAAATAATAATAAGTTAATACTGAAATTATAGCGTCTCTATTAAATGTCAACCTTATAACTATTATTATTGAGACAGTTGAATCCATAATCACTCAATTGGATTATAATAAAAACAGCGAAAAAAACTGCTTGAACAGTTCCTTTTCAGAAGAAGATTTTCAAAGGCTTATTTGGGAATTTTTCTATCTCATTCTACACACCTACTTGCATCATATAATGGCATTGTGTAACCAATAGCAGCCGCAACATAAATAATGTCCACAGCGTCATTTTAGCGCTCCGGCTGCGTCCGAACTTGTTCAAGGTCATGACCTTGACAATTGCTAGATGATGCCAAAGCAATTATATGAGAACTAGTTCTTTGAGTTTTTGCATCGCGTGTTGATGAACGAAAGGGAAACGTATTCAATGCCTTCAGGCTGGTGTAATAATACTTTAATATCAAATTGGGCTTCAATGGGCGTTATATAATTGCAAAGTATGGTTTAATTCTGATTATTTATACGGCAGGTGTTAGAAAGTTATATAATAATTGGAATGAAAGTCATATATAGAATGAAAGTTCGGACGATGCTCGATGGCTCAGTGGTCAGAATATTCCCCCTGTAAGAGAAAAATCGCGGGTTCGAGTCCCGCCTGAGCTCCTCGCTTTTTCTTTTTCCTATCTTCATCCAAAGTTTATAAATTGGTCCATTAAGGTTTTTGTCTCGTTTTATGTTGAAAACAGAATGAGAGAGAACAGTTGACTTAAGGAGAATCATCCTACCAACCACTCATCCTACTAATTTTACAAAATACAATACAATTACATAGGTACAATACAATTAATTGTAAAGTTTGTGAAGATGTTTGAGGTTCCATCCCGCTCAAACAGCTGAATTTGATACAGAGATAGACTATCATATCACTGTATTTGGTTCACTTGGGTTGTGGGAACGTGATCAGAATTCCTGGTGAAAATGAGAAAGTGAGTTTAATTATTTGTTACACAATTACACAAAACGGCTGGATGTTTTTGACCGAAATACAGCACCAGGAATTATAGGTCTACCTACTTTTTATCCAGGAAATTGGTTTTTGTTTGGCGCGAATCCTATTTGATATACCTAATAAAATACCTATTTCGTTGGGAGCAAAATATGAGTGTTATGAAGGATATGTAAGCATAAAATTAAAACTTACTCGTAAAATCTGAAGTTTTTATAATCTGCTTCAGTTAAAAAAACAAGAACAAAAGCTACTTAAAAATGGTTAATTTGACAAAGAATTCCAAACCGTGTGTGGTAACAGGAAGCATTCGCAAATTGGCTTCTTGCACGTAGGAATACGTATGTCATAATTTAGACAGTTTGAAGATTAAGTCGCACTGACAGCGAGAAGCGGTTAGCCACGGACTTTCCAGAAATCTCTCAAGGTTATAAATTGGACAATTAATTTAGTTACTTCAATTATATATTTTTTTTGTATTTGAATTTGAATTTTATTGTATTATTTTTTTTGTAGAATTGTAATATAATTGTGGAATTTGAATTGTAAAGATAAAACAAAAAGATATAATAATTGGAATTAAGTTTTAAAAATGTGTGATATTTGAACACTCAATTGTTTACGAATTGAATGTTATATACTTCAAATTGTTTTGGTATATAGAAAGATAACTGACTAAATGACAATACATTGGCATAAGGCGAAAATGTATGTGGGCAAGTTGGTTGGTCGGAAACTCATGAAGTGTTTAAGAAAAAAATAAATGCGCGAACTTGGCGAGCTGAAATCATATTGACGAGCCCCTACATAAAAAAAAATCTAGTAATATTCATATAATATTTATTAGATCATACAATATTTTGTAGGATATATTTTTTTTAGTAGAATTTGCTTTTCGTGATTAAATTCTCGCTCACAATAGAACAAAATCCCAACGCAAGAAAATAAAGACCTCGTCTCACTCGCAGCTAAATTACTGACACCTTCATTTTGCCCTTTTCTTTTTGTAACATTAATTTGCATCTGTTGCCGAGAGCTGTCTGATTCATGCGACTTTAAAATTCACAGTCTAGTATGTGTATAAATATTAAATGTCATGTTATAATATCTTGTTTCGGATGTGTAGATTAAAATACTTTGGCGATTATTGTTTTAATTATTGGTTAGGGTATCAAATATCATACCAGGTGTTCGTTTTGACGAGTTTGGGATAGGTTGGTGAATATCTCACGCATACTAGTTTAAAATACGGTAAAAGCAATTTATATGTTTATTAATCATTTAGAAGGTTTTACTCTTTGCCCTGACTACTAGATTGTTCTCATAACACAGTTTTTAGAAAGAAATTAGCCTACTAATATTATAGTTTGTTACTCTTCCAAGCAAATACAGGTGAGTCAATCCTTTGGTTTGGATTAGGCGACGAATTGGACGCCCGTAGGGTTTAGCGGGTATACCCATTCGTTGTCCAGGTGAGTCCTATATCAATGTGTGGGTAGCCAAGAATTATTTCCTGGTTATCCCCAAATGACTTATATTGTGCTTAATCGTATTCTTCACGTAACTAAAGATCATTCTGGCATTAATCACTTCAGTCACTTCTGCAACTAGTATCGGTGAACGGTGGTTGCTGAGCAACAATTCTAAGAACATGAAGTGTAAGTACAGCAATTAAATATCAAGATTAGCCTTCTTATCGTCACAGTATAAAAACTTCGCTATTAATTTTAAGCAATATCCAAGGAGTGCCTCAAGGAACATACTCGCGCCATCACTATTCAACAACTCCCTAATACCTCGTGCAGGTTTGATCGACTTATATCAATTAAAATAAAACTCCCATAATTAAATTATTTCACACAAAAACTTAGCTTTTTATACCACCAAGGAATTTCATTGAAATATCATTCCAACATGTTTTTATACTGGATCACTCACACCTTTTTTTGTTCGTCGTACACTCAATGAGTGAGGTGAGATATTATAATGCTATTAGTCTATATGACCGGTCGATATATCATTCGGGGGCGGAGATTTTATCGCCGACTAAATGCGCCCAAGAATTTTCGACGTCTTCATTTTTTTTCCTTAAGTTTTTGCGATCTTGAAAATATTGTTCCGAATGCCATTAGCAAGTCGAAGGCTTGTGTTAATTCCAAATGAATCCGATCCTCCTTTATGATTGTTCATGCGCTTCTTGGGTGAATTAGACCTCCGTGGTTTGAACGACTAGTTCTTTTTTTATTAATCAGTATAGTCTGTTTGGTTTTTATGACATAATTTGATTGGTGTTCTAATGACTTCTATTTGCACTACTAAGAAATAGGTACAGCATTGTATTGCTCACCAACCTATATAAATTTGTCATAATAGCAGCGCGTAGTGTAGATAGGCTCTCTTATAGGAAAATTGAGAAGCGAGACATATCATTAAAAGTATCGTTGTACCAGATTATTAACAGCTACTTGACTAGCAAACATCAAAACATACTATCACACTTATAATATTAGGGGAATTATCATTCAATAGTATTATTGGCGTCACTTTTCCCATCATTTAAAAACATTCAAATAGAGTCGTCGAAATTAAACTCAGACCGCATTTCAACCATGAAATGACGAACGGATTGAAACGATGACATTGTATATTTTCATAACAGCCACCAGAACTATTAAGGCTGGCTGCACACGTCTGACACGTCTCGCTTGATTCATGATCCTAATTCATATTTTTAAATTCAAGCATCTTCATGAACACATTTTTAAAAATTGCGATTGTTCAATTAATTTCGTATTACACGGCTCTTATAAATATCTTTATGGAGGAGGAATTAATACTAATGGCACTCCTTTTCTTTCTAGCAATATTATATTTTCTCTAAATTTGAATGATGGAAGGTATATGACGCTTTAATCAGATGTAAGGGTTTACGTGCTTTCTGAAAATATATTGGTCTGGGATTAAGAATACTCATCAGAATCATTCTGTCAAATAAATTTGAAAAATTCATAATCTGATTCATAATGTGAACTGTGAAATTCTGTACGTTATGAAATATTATTATGAATTCAGATTATGAATTGAAAGAGTGTGATGCCAGCCTAAGAGAGCATAAAGAATACGCCAGTCATAGGGCAGCCATCAGCTACTTTACATCAAGTGTAGAATTCGTCGGTACGTTAACAATTCCCAGATGAAAATAGGCGGCTGCTTAATACAGTTGTCATCGCCATAAAACTATTGTAAGGGGCGGATGGATTTTTTTTCTCTATCACGCTATGGGAGGCGACCACACTGACTCGTTTCAATGGACCGGCCGCATCTATTCGTAAATACAATAAAACTTAATATTTACGTTCACTCCAAGCAATAAAGATACAATAAGCGAGTACCCAGTAAATGTATCCGCGGTCGCTTTTCCGATCTGATTCATTTTAATTTTAACCTTAATACGTATTGGTAAGGTAGGTTTTTGGTTGAGTTTGCGGGTTATTTGAGGTTGATAGTCATTGTCCGTTTATAGAAGTTATTTGTAAAGTTGCGCATTGTCTTAGAGGTTATATTTGTGTTTCGTAAGAGATAAGCAAGGGATGGGAAAGGCTGTGAATGGTTATATTTTTTTTATTTCTTGTTTATTTTTGGCAGTAAGCTGTCGGTTGTTCGTAGTTGTTTGAAATAAACAACGTTTGCTAGGTGATTGTGCAAACGAATCATTTCTGAGGAAGTTGGAGAAAAAATTAGGTACATATTGTTTTTCGTATTTGTTTTAAGTTCTGGTGTTGTATTGGCGTCTATGTTTGATTTGAGCCAATTCGTGGGTAAATGTTTGAAGAAAGTTATGTTAATATACAAATTATCATAAGTCTCATAATTTTGACAAGCTAATTATTTATTTATTTTTGGATATATGGGTTCACATCAAGATCTTCGGTGCTCAAGCCAACCTCTTAATTGATGGACGTAACTGGCGCAAGTTTTTCTCACGGAGTTGGAGTTCAGATGGCAGTCACTCTCATAAAAGTCAAATTACATTAGTCTAAGAAAGTCAGGTCATGCGATGCTTCAGATGCAACCAGGATTGGCGTTCAAAGGAAGAAAAATATAAGAGTCATTTGATGTTTATTTCTCATTTCAAAGATTGCAACCGAAAATATTAGTATTCTTTTAACCCCTAATGCTAAATTAATTTGCATGTATTGTTCTTACCAAATGCAAATTAATTTAGCATTAGGGGTTCAAGACGGTAGTTTTCGTTTTAGATAGGTTACGAACCCGTTACCTCTCGATCCTGCTTTAATGACTTAGCTATCGTCTCTTATTGATTTTTCAAACGAAAGCGAAATAGGTCAATTGGAAGCTGCGTTTTACGCCTTAACTATTCCACTATTGTGATATAAACTTGTGGGTTGCCTGCTTATGCCATGACGGTACCGCCTTAAAAGCATGACGTTTTCTGGTGACGTACGCCGTCATGCCAATTTTAAGTTAACAATGTATTAATCTTAATGTTGCACATCTGCCGGGTGTCCTATAATAGCCACATTGATTTTGTATAGGTATAAAGGGATAGGCCAAAGTGTGCCAATCCCTTATAGATAACCACATGTCTCTAACATTAAGCAGCGGTAGCTTAATGATGAAGGAGTCGATCTTTTGAGACCTTTCGAAAGGTCCCGGGTTCGAGTTCTTGCCACTGACGTAAGTACATTGCTGATACAAGCAATTTGACTAACCTGGATGGATTGGAAGAAGTGTTAGTAATTTCTGTTACTAATTTTTTTAAATAAATAAATAATTAGCTTGTCAAAATTATGAGACTCATGCCTATGTAGGTAATAGTCTTCGACCCTATCGCCCTCAAACTATCATTATTTAATGAACATACATACAAACATACATACATATAATCACGCCTTCATCCCCGGAGGGTTAAGCAGAGGTGAATTAACACCCACATTTCACCAATATTTGTATTAGTTCCACGTAATAGGGGGTGAGCCTATTGCCGAATTCCAGGCACTATTGTTGACTCAAGCCACGTATCTGAGGCTGGGTCTGGGCTGTATATATCTGTCTGATGTTAAACAGCCCTATTTCATGAACTGTAAGTTTATTGTTGAGTAGAGACGGAGAAAAGCGTTGGTAGCTTAGTGGTTAAGAAGCCGGCCTTACAATCGAAAAGTCCCCGGTTCGAATCCTGGCCATTACACTACCAACGTGTACCCACTCCTAACACAAGTAATTTAGCTTAGTTGGAGGGAATATTAGTAATTTCGGTTGATAGTAATCTTTTTGTTTTTAAATAACGGCACGGTCCACACGATGGTTATCCTAACAGTCTATTCAATGGAAATTTAGAACTCCAGAAACTAAGCAATTTATTTATCTGTATCTAAAGAGACTCGTGGCTTCGTGTAAAACGAGTAGGTAAGCACATTGCGATATTGATAAAACTAACCACTATCCAGCAGCCTCAGTGTGGCGGCGTAGACATATCCTGTTCGTTTCTCTTCGACAAATGAAAACGCTGAAGAAAGATGTAATATGACCAAAACGTTATGATGTAGACATCTTGTGCGAGATTTTGTGCTATCAGTGGGAAAACCAAAGGCTTTGTCTTACTTATCTTTTGCGCTGACGGTACAGAATCTCCCTGTTCTTACAGGGTCGACAGCACGAGTGTGACTCCCCTGGTGTTGCACTCGCCCATAGGCCAGGTAACCTCTTACCATCAAGAGGGCCGTGTGCTTGTCTGCGACTTGTAGAATAAAAAAAAATCTTATCGACATCATTACCATGCTGAGGCTGCAGGTCAGTTTTAAGATGGGTGATAATTATTTTTTTTTAATTAATTCCAGGTTACTATTCAAACAGCTGAAATTTGAAATTAAGGAACCACAGTAGCACACACAGTTTCCCAATTCATTCAAAACTTTAACAATGCCAATAAATTCAACTCACTTACATTACAATGTGTGCCATAAAACATATAGACAACGCCATCTAGAAAAAAAGGCACTGAATTTATGTTTTCCCGTTGTTGATTCTTCAAGAAATTCGGTCACCCGTGAAGTTCTGACATGTTAATCTGAATTTAACCTTATTTTTAAAGAAATTGGGCAGTATTTTACTTGGCACAAATTGTCCGAAATTGCTCAACAATGCTTAACAGCTCGTAATGAGCTTTTATTCATTTCCACTAGTCTTAATTTCACGGCAACCATTGTCCAACACACTTCTGTTTCACTGAATGAAGTTGCTTTACGGTACGCCTCAAACATCGCAAAGAAATTAGCACCTTAGACCTTTGTAATAAGGTCCATGGTTAGTTCAATTGGCAAATTAAGCGAATTTAACGTGACTACCAAAAATTATGACACGATTTTGTTAGCGTGAAGGAATGCTATTGACAATGCACACTTAAATTTTGTATGTTTTAATTATTAGTCCGCAATACCGTTAAAATTAGGAGCCTTGCCTTATTTGTTCAGTGGCTGTTGTTATATTTGCATACACAATTGGTGAAAAAAAAAACATGCTTTGTAGATTCTGACTATTATACTTTCGTATTCTTACATGTAGTATTACACGAATAGAAAATTTGTTTATAGAGATCATCGCAAAAGTGGTATAAGACTATGACAGGTTTTACTGATAACGGTAAATAGGTAATTAATGTAATGCTAAGTTAGATACATACCTACTGAGCTGACTTCTGACTACTGGGCTGACTGTGTACTGGTACTTACGTACTGGCAACTGCCCCTCTAGACAAGTGGCACTTCGTTGCTCGGCGTATGATGGAATAAAATGCCAAATGTATGGGATTTGACGTATATAACAGGCGTCAACGAATGTCAAAAACGTCAAATCCTATACATTTGTCATTCTATTCCATCATACGCCGAGCAACGAATTGCCTCTTGTCTAGGGAGGTTGGTAAATACACATAGGCTTAGGTACTGCCTGACCTTTCGACCAAGTTTCACAGCCCGTTGTAGAAATAGAAGAGTCGGTACTTATTTTTTGAACAGTCTAATGCAAAAAAATGGTTTCACTGGTTGTACTTAGGTAAATACATAATTATCTTTGAACTAAGTATCTGACGTTTTGATGCTTTGTTAAGGCGGCCACCCACTAACAGTCCGCCTGCCGTTTCTGGTCCTATCGGGCGGCCTGCAGTCCTTATGTCATCAATGTCATCATAATTTCATTACCTCAGAATAAAATAATAACATTATTTTATTCTTTTAGTCTGATGTTATTACGTAGGTATAAAATGCCGACGGCCATAGACTGTCCGGCCTTAAACTGTCTTTGCTGACCGGAATCGTCAAGCGGCCACACACATATTAGCCGTCAGTCCAAAATCGTATACGAAACTGTAAGTGTGTGGGCTATTGCGATGAACTGACAGACCGATATCATCCGGTTGTCGTTCGATAAACTGTTAGTGGGTGGCCGCCTTTAGAATAGAATCTCTTCATACTAAATCCGATTATTGATGAAAAAGAATACACATACATATAATTACGCCTTTATCCCAGGAGGGTTAGGCAGAGGTGAATTAACACCCATATTTTACCAATCATTGAACTAGGTCCCACGTAATAGGGGGTGAGCCTATTACCGTATTCCGGGCACTATTGTAGACTTGAGCTATGCATCTGAGGCTGAGTCTGGGTTGTATTTAGATATCCGTCTAATGTTGATTCCTTAGTCACCTTGTACGACACCGCATGGGAATAGATGGGGCCACCCCATCTATTCCCATCAAATTCTACTCTGCCGGAAACCACGCCATCATGTATAAATATTCTTAGATATTCGATACAGCAATGTCTAGACTCAAAGTAAGCACAGCTTAACTAGCTTGTGTTATGGGATCTAGAATGCGGATATACATTCTTAGATACTTTTTTTGTAAATACATACATATTATACATAGAAACACTCAGACCAATGCAAATAGACATGCATACAAATATTTGCATTGAGCGGGAATCGAACCCGCGCTCCCTGCGTAGCAGTCGAACGTTCTACCGACACTCCACAGAAACAGTCAGGTACTGGTATTCTCGGTAAGTCCGACTACACAAAACCAATCCCGTGAGTATAGCTGCTGAACCTTTACCCCCACTTAGTCGCCTGTCTTCTTATGTATATTCCTCAAACATTAAACTACAACATTATAAAAATTGCATATTGCCTCAATTTTGGTAATGCCTTATTTTGGTAATTTGAGGAGTTGATTTATCCCCCATACCCACCTGCCAGGGTCTGCAGCTTCGTGTTGGGGTATAACAGGAGATTTGTGTGACAAATTTCCAGCTTGCCTCAAGAATGTACTCAAAAAATCGTATCAGCTCTCGGATTATATGTCCAGGAGCGGATTGCGATAGGTTAATTGACTGATTGTCAGAGTGAGATTCATGTAAACTTTAGACAGTATCAAACTAATCCATTTTAGACCACTTAAGTCAATTACAGCCACAGCGACATCTGGCGTCATTTGGCTGCATCCAAAACACAAATGTTCAATTAGCAACCATCTTGTTTATGAACAGATGCTGCGTCTGAAGCCACAAACCCTCTCATGTCAACACATGCAATCGACACGTGCCGAGTTTTTGTGTATTTCAGAGGCACTTGAGTCGACTTGTCATATTTTATTACTTTTAAATTGGTTTATTTTTGACTCTAAGTTGGTAGTTCCGTTTTGAGGTTTTTTTTCGGTGTTGCTAAATAAAAAATAATGCCATAGGTGGGATTATTTATCATCTGAGAGGAAACATCAAGTACCAATCCCACAAAGCTTATATGTATTGAAAAACAACTTATTTTATTTACATTGTATTTTAATTTGAAAATACAAATAAATTTAGAGGGTTCTCATCTGCCAGGTGTGCCACTAAAGTTCATTTTTATTACGGCAGTACTCATTAAATTCAGTTTTTGCGCACTAAAATTAAGAGTTAAATAAAACGTATAAACTTGAACTGAAACAAATGTATACTGGCCTTTAAAACAGTTGCAAATTGTAAAGTTTACTACACAGGATAGACCGCCCGCGTTGATGTCTTTACAAGGGCTCACTCAATCGCGTGGAATGCGAACTAACGTATGTTGTTATCTGAATAATATTAAAATTATCTTGCAATAACAAAACTAGTTATACATAACAAAATAATGTATTATTTTTATGTATTAACACTCGACATTTAAAAAAGTTAAGTTAACTATACAATTATGTAAATGTAAAAACTATGAATTACGTAAATTATAATATATTATATTTTTTGTTAAGCTAAATATATTGAGATAATTAATTACAAACAGATAGTAGGTATGTAAAAATATATTATTACTATTCTATTTTCAAAAACATATTATCTTTGTTACTGAATGTGATGTATGTTTTCAAAACCTTCGTAGTAGGTCGTTCGGCGTCGACAGCACGTGGTCGCGGTATTGCGGCGCGCGCGCAGCCCCGCCGCTCGCTGATTGGCCGCCGCCGCCCCTCCCACCGCGACGCGCGAACTGCTGACTCACGCGCATTGTGCGACTGATTCTCTAGAAATCATTAATTTTCATAGATATCTAACACGATATTCACATTTTAGTTATTTTTGATTTTGATATTTTTACATATATTTATCGTAATTGTAAATTAAAATATTGTAAATTAATTTTGAATTAATTGTATGATACAAGATAGGTACACATCTGCCCATACTGAACATGGTTAAATAAAAACATAGTTCTAACTCAGATACTCAGAAATTATTATTATTAGTTAGGTAACAGAGGCTAATACTGAGAAGCGCAGTCGGTAATAGAACTGAGTTATTAATATATGTATGTAAAACAAAATAACTTATGTACTTAACAGATATTCTAAGAAATAAAATACACATGAAAATAGGATACAATAATTGTAAGTAACGCAGCATTACAAAAGTAATGAAAAGATTCAATAACCTATAATAAATGATAAATCATTAAACAAAAACCAACGAATCCTAAGTACAATAAAAATGTAAACATAAAAAACAAAAAAGATAAACCATTGTTATCATCATTAATACCACAAACAATAACACGAAAAATTGCATACTATTATCCCAAATTAATTATTGTAACCCTCACTGCGTACTTAACCCCATCATAATCCAATTACACAAACCACCAAATAACCTAATGACCTAACAAAGATTACTTGTAGCATTCGAAAAAAAAACAGAAGTGCGAGACCAATCGGGCGGTGTGTGACAGGTAGATGCCTCCCACCAATTCTGTGGCGACCCCGCCTCGATGTCCGTGGCGGTGCCGGTGTAGTACCCGTCAGACGTAAATGTGCCTCGACGCGCCGCGCTCATGTGACCGTGGGTCCGCCCATCGCAATGCAGTGCTTGTGGTTATTTGTGATCTTTCTGTGTTTTACGTGCGAAGCCGCCAACAAGCCTCGGAGAGGACGCGGCAGCATGTGGTGGTAAGTCTTAACTTTACATCCCAATTTTAACTCATACGAACCCTTATGATACACTGTAGGTATGTAACGTGTTGACATCGTTACGTCATAATCACGACACAAAATTTATGTCATAATGTCAAGTCTTTCAGACGTGACGTATAAAAAAGTTGTAACAAAAAAATTTGTACTTATACAACTTAATCAATCAAATATGAATAAATAAATAGGTTAATTATATAATATTTTGATTAAACTTGTCGTATACGACACTAACAGTGAATATATCACTGTTGTATTCGAGACATAACGAGATATAACAGTGATTTTACAGTGTGTACATTGTTAACAGATATTGGAATAATTGGGTTCGGAATAATTAGCGGACTATTAAACGAGGCATAAAACTTGCGTAGTAGTGTGAAATCGATAATAGTGTTGTAACAATTTATTCTGTACTACGTTTTGAGAGCTAGCTGTTATATGTATAACGGGTTACGTGTGGAAAATAGATTCGTTATAATTGATTTGTTGTAACAATATGAAAATAAACTGTTATTGTAATATGACAAACTGTGTGAACTAGATGTTTGTGTGGTGTGTATGAGGCTTTAGTTGTAGTGTTATTGACCTAGTGTCTTTCTTGTTAGTACAGTTGAATTCAAAAGTGGCTTAGTGTTTTCCGAATTAACGATCAACTTAACACTAAAACGTTTTATAAAGTAATAGATAATTATGCCCGCTCATAGTTGACTAAATCTGGGTGATAATATACCTCTGCCTACCCCTTCGGGCATTTGCAGGCGTGGGTAAATGTATGTAGATAATATTTCAAATATTTTATTTCATTTTCATATGTTTTAGTTTATTTTTAATTAAGTTATTGGTTAGTCAAGTTCAAAAGTGTGATAATGATATAAAAATAAGGTATTTATTAAATTGATAATCTGAAAACTAAACATCAATCAATTATATTGATTTATTTCAATGTAAGATCATTTATAATTTTTTTATTGTGAGCAACTTTTGTGTATGACTGTACCTACTTACACTTAAAAATATCAATAGATAATATTTGCATATTTACATAAAACAATGCGAATAAAGATCTTTCTATAAAAAGTAACAATAATGCAACAATATTTTTATCATGACAGTTGTGCCTCCCGTCATCTCCCGTTGCTCTCTCGGTGAGTGACAGAAGCATCAAGGTTTATTTGCATACACTATCACTTTGCTCCCGGTATGCGACCTACCTAATCCCTGAGACAGACTTTAAAATCTATTAGAGCTGTTATTTTACATTTTTATGATTTAATATTTTTGGTATAATGTCAACTAAATGAAAGATATTAATTAAAATTACGATTCACTTATGTAAATATAAAAATAGTTGTTAAGATACATATCTAAGTATTCATATATTTACAATTGCAATTTATTATACTGAGGGATCACAAAAATGTGATAAAAAGTATGATAACATAGATTATAACATTTAATTCTGGTCTTAAAAATGAATAGAAGTGAATATTTTAAATAACTAACACAATTAATTTCATTATAAATATATGTTACACGTGTAATAATAATTTATTTTCAATAAGTCTGTCTAATTTACCCTGTTCGAGACTTTGAGATTGTCATTTGTTTGACCTAGACACTATAATTTTAAATTTACGACTACGAACACAAAATTGTTCAACAGTTATTTATAGAAAACGCGGATTAAAAACCTATTAACTATTTTTAATAAATTATACACAAAACGAAATAGACACAAAAATAGCAAACGACAAGAAAGAAAACATAAAATTATAACATAATTTAACATTATATAGATGAACCTGTGTAGCTATAATTAGGCTTCGATAATATTATATGTTCATAATAATTGAAATAAAACTATTTGCTATTTCCTCTTATATTACCCCAACTATTACCACCCGGACAAACACATTCTAGCCAGTCCATCCTAATGCGGTATGACTTAAGCCACACGGTTCTTGCCGCACGGCAAAAACCGACTGTCTAAATGACAATTCCTTTAAAAGTCTAGAATTCGACAAGGTGATTGGTGAAGCGACTAGCCGCATGACCAAAATTGATCCGTATAAACCTCTCATACGGTTGACTGTAAATCATAATTAACATCATCAGCTCAGCTTCTAGTCCAAGCAACTCCCAAGACCTTCAACGTAGAAGTCGGTATCTTCGGCTTTTCCTCCTCTATTGCATAGGTATATCTCTCACAGTGAGATCCGCTTCTACCGGGCACCGGTGGCGGCGGCATGACCAGATATTTGTTATCCACGTAGCCAGGCAGTCGCTGCAAGACCTTACTGAAATATTTACTGGATAGGTATATTGGAAACGTAGTGTATAAATAAAATAATTATGTAGGTAATAACTATCTCATCATCATCCTTTTGGTGTGGTTGTTGATTGTATCTTCGGAGTTCGGAGCGTGAGGTCCGTTTACTTGTTCTCCTTTTGATTAGACCTATACGGCTTTTATGCCTTCTGACCTGGAAGGGAAAACCTTGAGAGGGAAGCCTTACCAGAGCCTCATCCGCGTCGTGCAGCTTGCAGCTGGGATTGGTTTGGTTGCAAAGCTCATGGGTGCCATATACTTACGCTACATAATAATTCACTATATGTAGGTATACATGTTATAAACATTGTGTATAAATAAAGGATTAATCTATCTATCTACCTACCTATCTAAATACAGTTGTACAAATGACGCAATTAATTTAGCGTCAACGTATAAACCAACAACACATAAATAGTGCACTAATTAGCAATGTATCAAGCGCAACATTATGTTGATATTGAAAATGTGCAAGCGCAGACCAGGAGGTCGTCGAATATTTACGATACCAATAAACTTGTTCAGAGCTTAACCATTTTGTATGTTTTGTATAACTTAAATTCTTCTTTTAGATAATAATTTTCTTATAAATAAAATAGGTATGTATATTCACATTTACCTATATCCCCAAGTGGGCAGGCATAGATCTATTATAATATCAGATTAGTTGCACTCCATGGTTTTACTCTCGGTTTGTATTTTTGGATAATCCCGACGGATAGCTACCCGTCGGCATTTAAAACGCTAGACCGGCGAGCGGTTTTAGTCGGTTTGAGTTTCCTTCATGATGGCCGACAGTGGTATTCTTAGGGATTTCCGCACGAAGAACAGAGGGGAGAATACGAAAAATTTCAGAGATTACTTTAAAAAAAATAGACTTAGCCCTCCGGGGAAGTACCGATGGCAATAGGTATTTCTATTTAGGCCAGGGTTTCCCCAAATAGTAGACAGCTAGACATTATACAGACTGTTTGTTTATTAATACAAAACGATGCCTTTGTTTAGTCTATCCTAGTCGGAATAGTTTTGTATGAATGAAATTCTCAGAACGTATGATATGTTTACATATTCATAGACAAGTGATCTATTCCATCATCATCCTTGTGTAGTTCCGGTCGCATCCAAGGCCTTCAGTGTCCGGGTATCACTTCATTATAATGCGATTTGATTTTTTTGGCCTTACCCAACTCAGTTAGGAGGATCAGCTTTCAGCCTAACCATCAATCGGACAAAGATTTTCGGATAATCGGAAAAAGAAGCGACTACCATCTAACCTCCACAACCCACTGGCGATATGTAGCTACCCGTAATGAATGTCACGGATGTTCGTATGGTAACCGGGACCGACGGCGGCGGGTCTCAATCTACTAAGTATTGGCATCCATCCTAAGACTGACCTGGCTAATAATATTGCTTTAGCTAGCAACGTGCTAAACCTATATTATAGCTATAGTTAAAAAACCCCGTGTCACCCCGCCCGCAATATATTTATTTTCAAACCACGTATGGGAATTTGCCGGATTCGTTGACATTTATGGTTACTACTCCACTCCCTTGAGTAGTAGCGTTATGATATTTAGCCAATAACTTTTCTCGATAAACAGGCTATTATACACAAAAATATTTTTTTAATTCGAACCAGAAGTTCTTGAGATTAGTGCGTTCAACCAAACGAACAAATAAACGGTTCAACTTTATAATATAAGCTACTAATATACCTACGGTGAACATTACTATAGATAAATATTTTAGATGCATGTAAGTATTACATTACCGTCACTTAGAATAACTACGACTGTAGTCCTGGATTCAATTTCTGCTCAGCGAAAATATTTGTACCCATGAATACTTGCATTGGTCAGTGTTTGTAAGTTTATTTTTTAGTTAATAATGGTAACTGTCAGTTGAAATAACTGTTAGTGTCCTGTTTGGGCGTTTCTCAGAATTCAAAAAAAAATATTCTAGAATATACTACACTAAACCATAGCTGTTATGACGATATTACGACATCTACAAAAAAAATGGGAGTTTCGGTAACCGCTTACCCTCAGGCAGACCATTAGGTTGCTTACTACAACTTCTAATAAATCTTTTATTACTTTATTGGGACCCTTCAAAGCAAAATAAAAACTTGACAAATCCCCACTATTACTACCCCTGATGTTATATAGATACCTACAGCTTGTTCAGTAGGTATAATATAAAAAGTCATTGGTTGAAGCGGGTTAAAGTCTCTGCATACGTAACGGGTTTTTTCACGGACGGGACGGGACGTGAAGTTTTGGAAATATCGTTTCATACAAAATGTATGCGGCAATGCATATGTCACGGGGCCACGGACGGGACGGGACGGGCTGCATATATTTTGCTTCATGTCCCGTCCCGTCTGTGAAAAAACCCGTTACGTATGCAGAGACCTTTATTCGGTGTAAATTATTTTTGAAACTAGAACATCTAGAAAGCCTAGAAACTAGAATATCTAGCCGTATTGGTTCCCAGTTGAGTAGAATAGGGCCACCCCATCTCTTCCCTTGGGTATCGTAAAAGGCGAATAAGGGATAGGGCTGTTCTTCATCCGAAAGTAAACATACAGCCCATGACAAAGTACCCGCTAGACGGCAATAGGCTCGCTCCCTATTACGTGAGAGCGAAAATCACAGTTGGCGAAATGTGGGTGTTAATACACCTCTGACTACACCTTTGGGGATTTACAGGCGTGAGTATATGTATGTAATATCTAGAAAGAAGGAATTAGGTATAAATGTTTTAAATATGCCGCGTCTATTTTTTATTGAGGCATACAACTCATTATCTAGATATTAAAAATGTCAACAACCAGTGGCGCGTGCTATTGCATTGTACAAATACGCTTTGTTTGAACAAATTATTAATTTTAGATAAAAATAAATATTAGCGCAAAGCGTGATGAAATTGAAATTTAAAATAAAAGAAAATGACATAAAAACTTTATTTTTTTTTGTCATTTTTGTTGATATAAACAAAACCATGATTTTTACTAATAGATATGGAGCTACTTCAAAATCATAATCTCGATTTTGATGTATATGGAAAAATGGGGTTTTCATTTTCGCATCTAGATTAAAATGAATTATTTGGCGATATCTACTATCTCATCTTTGTAAACTATGCAATGAGATAGAAATAATAAAGTTATTATAAGCTTTATACATTCGCATATAAAAGGTTCTTTTTATAGTAGGTACAGTTTTTGTACAATACAGAAACAAAAGCCTATCAAAAACAATAAGCGCGCTCCAAATTGTTAATTTTAAACGCAACTTCAAAATTGCTAGAGGATGATGATGAGTAAGGTATTCCACCTGTCTATACCTAAATTTCTCCTGTAGCTAGTCTAATTTTAATATTATTATTTTATGAACAATTTTATAGCCCATATGCCGTCGGCAGGCGTTTAAAAACAGATCACCTAATTTTGATTACTTCTATGCTAAAAATACGAGTATGTTGCTTAACTTTGGATATAATTATATCTTCAGCGATTTTCACTGTTCACATGTTATAATAGGTAATGTACGTAAATTAATCACCAATTATGTATTTAGAAATTTTAAAATTGGGTTCCACCGGGAACCAACATGGACCGAACAAAGGTACTGAAAATCATAATCACGTTGACGAAATGTGGGTGAGAATTCACCTCTGCCTATACCTTCGGGCATTTACAAGCGTAAGCATATATGTATTTATGTAAAATTGGGTTACATTTTGATGCTGTGGAAGCATAGTCATCTGAGTGATTACTTTAAGAAGTGTCGCAATAACTATGACAGTTGCATTTGTAAAGAGAAGTCTGCTCACGCCTGTCTTCAGAGAGCTAGGCAGAGGTATATTACACCCATATGCTGCTAGCCGTTTGCCTACCATATACGCCATAACATTCAAATATAAGTATGAGTAGTGTGTACACATTATTCCACGGAACTAAATAGTCTATACGATTTTATTGCATCTTATTTTATTTTATAAAATAACCATAAAATTTTGGGATATGTATACTGCTTTCTGAAGTTTACGCGAATTTTACCCATTGAAATGAAACCACTTTTTAACTGATTCTTTAACGGATCTCGCGACCATGACTGCTGAAAAGTAGTCAAAACGTCGTCGGTTTAAATGTAAATAATAACAAATAAATCGCGATAAACTCCGTTAAAAAGTGGCTTTATTTCAATTTAGGGTTATTATTTAACAATATTACTGTGTTTTGAAAAATAAAAAGGCTTTCTATTTTAACATATAAACACGTATAAGAGCAATCAAAACCGCGCGATACAATCGGTGCGCAGCCGCGCGGTCCGACGGAGGCGTGAATTCTTTGAACGGAATTTTTACCCACTTTCTACAGAAACACTCGTAAATGTTACGTGAACTGTGTTAATAGTGGTACTTTAATAAAAAAAAGTACCAACTTTTAATCCATCACAATGATTTATTACCCACACTTCACTTTTTGGGTACATTTTTATTTCTGTCGTATCAAATAAAATGTCAGTTTTAAAGTTTAACCCGTTCGCTTCCCATTCATCAGTTTTATTAATAATTAATATAATGTCAAACATAATAACTTTATGAAGATTAAATTAAACTAATAACTCTTATTTCGAATTCGGTAACCGAACAAAAACACGTAGCACACCATATTTCTGATGTTTTGAACATTTATTATCGAAAGCAGATACCGAAATGACATTCGTGACATTAATAGGCTCCACAATTAACATACTACATTTCTTTATGTTCAAAAAAGTATATAATATGTACAATCCAACTATAAATCTTGTAAAGGTAATAATATGAAACATAAGCCCGACCACTTAGTTCTTATAACAGCTGCCGGAAGGTGGTGTATCGGTCCCATTCTCTCTGTCTCCAAGCCCACACTATTAACGTGGACAGATTTAAAAATAAACCTTCAACCTACTTAAGTTGTGCCAAAATGGGTTAATTGTTTTGTTTTATCTGTGGTTCGTTTCTGTTATTAAGAAACAATTTATAAAATTTAAAAATAGTAACTTCATTTTGTTCTAAATTTATTTGTTTTTGGATTTTATAATTTCTTGCTTACCAAAAAGAAATGAAATAAAATAATGAGTGTTATTGATTCCTTCTCTTAATCTTAATTACTGAACGATAATATTCATATGCGGTACATGAAATCTTTGTACACGGCCTCAAGCAAAAAAAGAAATCGCCACACCTCACTTCATTCGTATTCATCACTCGTAGTCCATATTACATTACGCTTGAAATCGCGTGCGGGCGTCACGATACCCTGATAACTTGAACCACTATAATAAAACACCACATGTACTCTCTTAATTGAACACTCCAGTTTGTACGTAGGGATCTACTTAAATTGGTTTATAAACTTTGATATTTTGACGCCTCACGAGACGCCAACAAATTAAATAATAAAGAACTGATTCGTATGCAGGACGCGTGTGGCGAATGAAGTCCTCCACTTTCAAGACATGTGTTGCTAAATTCAAATTGCAATAAAATTGTATCAAGGAACTTGTGCCTTTGGCATTTTTATTATTTTTTTATTCATACAGCAGTTTATTTTGCCTTATGCAGAGAATAGACGATTACAGTGAATGAGATTACAGATAAAGTTATATAACCCTTTTTGTTTCTGTATTATTTTGTTGTTACTATAATATTTTCTACTTTTACAAGTTTGAGCATATGTCAGTAACTGGTTACGAACCTACACTCTTAGTTTCTGACCTTGATTATCAATGATTGATAATTAATTTATATCTGTCTATACGGTAACTCTTTTGTAGTTACGCCAATACTACTTTTGCTTTCATATTTTCGTTTTAAATATAGAATGAGAACGACACAGAACAGAAATGACACTTAATTACCCAAACAAGAAGACATAAGCCTCCAAAAGACAATATTTTGACACATTCACACAGGGTTTATCGCTGTGCAAACATTACGTTTGTTCGTGAAAGCCATTCAGAATTTTTTCTTCGAGGACTTTGTGTTGAACCATTATTTGATTTTCTACCAACGTGACAAGTGCAAAGGACCTTATATTATGGACAGGCAAATATGGATATCCCTCGTTTTTGTTTTAAAATGCTTGTGGGTGTCAACATAACCGGACTCCAATTTATCGCACTTAAATACTTGTTTATCCGATACAAGTGTACAATTTAAATTGATTGATTTATGTCCTAGATAATCTAAATCAAAACAATCTGTCTGCTGTTTTTAATAGCTACTTATTGCGTTTAATAAAACTTGGATTCAAACTAGTAACAAAGCCAATCAGTCTTTTAACGACAAACTAGATTAAGTTACTTAGTCCGTTCTGTTATAAAATATTAAGTGTCGTTTTGACAAATGTGTAAATGAAGTAGTTTATATCTTATTGGCTGTTGATAGTTACACTAATATCCATTTATTTCAATAAATATGAATAGAACTGGATTAATGATTGTAAAAAATCGTCTGCGGTCGTCATAGGTAATCAAATTAAATAGACTTGCTAATAAGACGAATTTGACGTAGTATCACTTAATTCTTTGCTAAATATAGAGATCGGTAGCCACGGTCTGTGTGTAAAGATTACCAATATTTTATAATGAAGTCTTACCAAACAGCTTCCTACGTTCTTTTAAATAATGACGTCATCAATATCTCAATCGTTGTCATCGAAACCTATCAACTTAAATGTCGAGTGGCCGTATCAACGTTTGTCTATTATTTTAAAAGTAAAACAAAAATTTTAAAACCATAACAGAGTCTCCATGAATTCTCGAAGGAAATGAGAATTTCCGACGAACACGTTCATATTTACGTAACACTCGACTACAAAGAAAAGCAAATAGAAAAGTAATACGATTTCCAGCGGTCCAAGCGCGAGGTACCGCGCGAGAGTGCACCGAGGCCTTTTTTTACTGTAGGCCGAATATGTTCCTCAAGCGAGGCCGAGTCAACAGGCCGTGATCTCGATCGCTCTCAGGCCGTGTTTACTCGCTCGGTCCTCAAGGATTAATGCGCGACGCAAATATTTATCTAAACGTCTGCGGATTGACAGTTCGGTCGTCAATTGTTTGTTGTCTTTACCTTTTCAAATGAGCATTTCATTTCGAGTTGCACCCATTGCCTTAAGTGGCGTTCGGATTGTTTATTTTCTTTTTCTTTCTTTATTAACTTTTTCGAACGTAAGGCATTGTCTTCTATAGTGACAAAAGTGAATCCAATCGCTTTTGGATAATGTGATTTAGTGTTTGTTCGTTCTTTATGTTACCTTTGTAACGAATCATATTTTGTTTCAGGGGTATAGCCAAAGCGGGAGAACCAAATAACCTATCACCGATATCACCTGGGGTTTTGTACATGGACCCAGCAGTTCACGCAACACTCAGAAGAAAACAGAGAAGGCTAGCCAGAGAAAACCCTGGCGTTTTGTCAGCAGTTGCCAAAGGAGCCAGTATGGCAGTAGCAGAATGCCAGCATCAGTTCAAACACAGAAGATGGAACTGTTCCACGAGAAATTTCCTCAGAGGGAAGAACTTATTCGGCAAAATCGTCGACAGAGGTAAATTAATTGTAATAATTACATTCAAAAATAAATGACAAAGGTTGACGAGCTAATACTCAAATCACGATGTTATTGTCTTCAAAACAAACTAACAAAAACTAAACAATAAACACTGAGACGTTTTTGGGTACACGCGTCATTCATTTGTCTCAATTTTGATATCTCGCAACAAAACGATAAAGAGAACATTATAAAAGGTCGAAAGATAAGCCCTAAATACCCCTCTAAAATACTAAAGGCTTAGAACATTGAGACGTTTAAGAGGTTGATCTTTAAAAATCTCAATCGAAAATCTACACTCGTGCAGCCTTACATTTAACCCTGCAAAAAGCAACAGCAAACAAAAAGTTGTGTTTTGTATAAATCCCCAATCCCAGTTACAAAGAACGGCTACAAATTAAGTGATATCTTTAGTTGGCAACCCTTTTAAAAGATTTTATCTGTATTCAGCGGGAGGGTAGCGCGTCGGGGGCACATATAAAGGACTCATCAAGATAAAACATCCTGGATCAATTACATGAGGACGGTGATGTTCGAGTTCCCGTTCGTCGATAACTCTTTTTACGTTTTTCAATTCCGTTTTGTCGACGTATTTATGATATTTATAAAGCATAAAACATTTTTTCTCATTCTAATCAATGAGATCATAATCCGATTTTATTCTGTATCGATTCTTCAATAGAGAACGAAAAAAAAACGTGTTTTATATACCCCATAAACACTGGTCTACAATTGCACGAGCGTCGAATCCATTTAGTTGATTTGAATGGATGTAGATTATTATCTATAGATATAAATCAGCAAATAGATACCCATTAGCCTCACAATATCTACTGGTTACACAACTGAATTCAATAGGTTAGGGAGATTACGCTTCCAGTAATCTCTTTTATACAACTTCACTTACGTTAAACATGGTATTTAGCATTTTATTTAACAGTATAAAGACTTAGTTTTCAATTTAAAATAATAAACCTACATTTATAAAGGTACACTTCGAAATTAAAATGTTTTAAAACGCATTGCTTCATGATGTTTCATCGTTACTCAAAATATTTTGGTACCTTTATTTTTAACGCACTAAGGTTTATATTTCCTTGACAAGCAAGTTTTAAACCAGCAAAACGTAATATTGTTGTGAGATCGGAGCTGCCCTATCTCCGGTGTCCGATTTCGATGCTTTGTACGCGATACGCCTTATTATGAGCCTGCGAACATCTGTTCGGAACAACAAGAATTATTCGCTATTATAACAAAAAAGGAAGTTTTGCGATTCAATACTGTCGTTTACATAATTATTTCAATCTGTAAGCATATCTTTTGCAACAAAAATATCTTATTATACCATATCTATATTTAACTTGGAAATTGTTGCTAATATAATAATAAGATTTATGAAATAATTGTGTCCATAAAAAAGATTTATACTAAAAAGCTTTTGGTGGGATCAGAGTTCGAGGCGCACGTTAGAGGGGTTATCTACAAAATTAAGAGCTCTGGCTGCCGTATCTGAAGCTAATTCGATCTCATTGTAGATTCACGATACATTTCGTGTCTGCCTGCTCCGGTTATTGACCCTCGACTCAGAACGTTAATGAATAGTACAAGCTGTTTCGGTAAATGTCTCTATTATACGCTTGAGACGACTTGTGGTTAATGTGGTTTTCAAATTAAGATCCTTCTTGAGTTTACCAACAAATTATAGGGAAGGCTTTTTTGAGGGGCACTCTAGTTACAACATTTTCTTAAGAACTTTACACGTGAACCTCTTTTTGTTGCTGTGTATCTACATAACACAGGATATCATGACCCCTGTTCCTAGGGTTACCCAGAAATGAAAGCGGGTAAAGTTCTGTTAGACTTCAAGTGGAGATCAACATTCCCATCTCAGTGTGTACCATTTTGATTACCAGTGGATAAGGATAAGAACATTATCAATATATTTATTTTATTGATCGAAATTGGGGTTGCTTCTAGTAGTTTTTCTTAATTATTATTTTTATAGATTTAGGAATTTCTCATAATATTAATAAGTCACTTTTGTTAAATTTACAACCTCTCCCCTATCAACTTATCTTTAACTTTTGCTCACACATTTTATTAAATTTAAAAATACAAGAAATAATTACGATTTTATGATAATTTAAAAGCATAATTTACCTAATTCAAATAAAAACTAACTTTTAAAAGGACATAATCATATTATCGTAGAATAAGATATTATTTTTAAAGTGTGTTTTTGGCTATTAATAAGTAGTTAATGATCATCAACCGTAAAATGTTAATGTAAAATGATATTAATTCGATAGGTAGCTCATTGAATTAATATACGTTGACTAGTAAATATAAAAAAAATCTAATAGGGAACAAGTATCACCAGCGAATAAAAATGTGAAAAAGTCGTTGCAGGTTATTTATCACCTGGGAGGTGATTTTTGATACTAAATTCTTTTGCACATAATTATTCAAGTAGTAAACAAGATCCGTGAGAGTTAGAATTCTTATGTTTGCTATGTGATGAAAAAATATATCTAATAATAAAAAAGCTAATAGATATTTGAGTTTGCAACTGAACATGCCTATCAATATTTTTTATTTGCTATGTGATGAAAAAATATATCTAATAATAAAAAAGCTAATAGATATTTGAGTTTGCAACTGAACATGCCTATCAATATTTTTTATTTGCTATGTGATGAAAAAATATATCTAATAATAAAAAAGCTAATAGATATTTGAGTTTGCAACTGAACATGCCTATTAATATTTTTTATAAATGTATCTTTATTAATTATTAAATCAATAAAGATCGCAGCGAGATTTAGGATTCAACATAGGTAGTTTTTAGATCAACTAATTTTTACCAGAGTAAAAAGGTTCTCGCCGTTGCTGGTGAATTCGCATTGAAAATAAGGTTAAATACTTTTTCTTTTTCTTTTTAAATATCATAACATTTATAGGTAACGATCTACCAAATCTTGTAAAAAGTTTTTTTAGTAGAAACAAACATTTCTCTCAACCAAATCTAAAAACAATAGAATAACAAAACGGAATAAAAAACCTATAAAACATCTTATAAAATATTCAATATAAGCAGAATTTGTAACAAATCGCAATTAAGTATATGTTTACACAACACTAATTTTAGTAATAAAGTAGAAGTTATACCGGGTCGGCAGTAGCCGCAGGCTATCACCACGAGACATTATGGATTTATACCAAAACATATATTATGTTCTAGAAACGATTAAATTATTCATTGCTTTGAAAAAGAAAGAAAAAGGTCATTCTACAAGACACATTAAGTATATTATTCTAAAATTAGATAAATTGATTTTCGACTCCTTCGCGTTTGATTAAAATGTAGGTACTATTGATGACTCATCACGCGTGTATCAATGACCAGTAGTGGAAAATTTTACCAGCTTTTAGTTTTACTCTAACTAAATGTATTTTACAACAGTCAATGTCCCATCTTCAATTCAATCCAATTCATCAAAATCGTAGTGTACTATGATATTAATTTACATTTTGATTGTGAGCTCCTTCAGAATGTCGTTTTACTTTACAAAGAAAATATCTTAAATACATGAATGAAAAAAAAGTGGAAGGAAACTTAATTTCCAAAGAAAAATATACTGAAATATTAATTATATTAGGGGTCAATTATAGCTGACCTTACAAGTCATAAAGTGTACCTGAGAATTCCTTTGTCACATTTATCATGTTTGGGCTCTGATTATAAATTCCTATACACTATTACTATCGACAGAATAAATAAAAAAAGCACTTAAAAACTAAGATTTATTTCAAACAGTGAGTAAATTCAAAGTACTATTCCAAATTAAAAGTCAGATATAGCACGAGCCTTCGGACCACCATCATAATAATTTCACATGATAAAAAGAGCAAGGGGATTACAAAATTTATGTTATATGCGTGTGCATTTAGAGCATATTACTTTATTAAGGGCAGGCAAGGCGGGCGAATCTCGCGGCGAGCATATTACAGACCGCCGCAGCACACGATAAAAATATTTAATACATTGCAATTACGTTCATTTGAGAAAGGTATAAAAATAAACGGATCCCCGGGGAGTACGTCAAAACGCTACTCAATAAATGCAAAAAAGCTTATTCAAAACTCGCAAATACGATGTCCAATAACATCAGTCCCTAAAGCACAGTTTTGTGTCAGCATTCGAAGTAATTACAACTCCAGAGCACAAAGGCCCCCCGGACGCAAGTCTAATAATTACTCATTTACACTATGTCACACCATTGACACTCGGACGCGACATCTTCATTTCTTTGTGGTGTAAACCTCAAGGATCGTATTAACACAAATGATGACAACGACACAATAGAACGGTCTTTATTCGTCGCGTCATTGTCGAGTCGAGGATAGAAAAATATATGGTTCGAGGTCCCGCAGCGATCCCCTGTGGTGTAGTTTAGCGATTCCGCTGCACTCGTACAAGCTCCACGGAAGCCAGGTTTACACCTAACGCAGCTCCTAATGGCAGGTAACTCGGCCAATAAAACCCGACCTTTTTTCAAATATTTCCTGTTTTGGTGTGTATCGTACGCGCACCCGAGATTCCGACGTCGTGGGTGGATAAAACGTATAAAACGATCGACACCGAAAATAAAGCCCATATAAAATGCGCTCGACGAAATATTTAATGCTCAATTAGATAAGCGTTTTAAGTTTTGTGGCGTTTGAATTGTTTTCGAGATAACGCGCGTTTTGTGAAACTGAAATGAGGCGATTAAGACCGTCCGGTCACCAGTTCGATGTTATTTATCGACAGATTCCCAGTTTTCAACTCTTCGATCGCCCTTTTATTTATGGACAGCTCACTTAAAACGAAATTATTTTCGGTGTTTTTTTCTCGAGTTTGAAAACAAATGTCTTTGTCCATTGTGTGAATGGATGTCGCGGTGCTGGCTGGTAGCTAGTGGTAGCTGGCAGTGCTTTGTGCCACTCACAATGAGTGATATACGACCGACGTAATTTTGAATTGTCGCACCAGAGCCTCGGGACGCGGACTCAATGTGAAATTATCACCCATACATGGCATAACGAAAATGAATTATTGCTTTTTATTGCCCGTCTTCCAAGTACCTTTATGGCGAAATTACCTCCTTTCTGCGTCTATTTCTGTGACTATGCATCAGTGAGGTGATTCTTATTTCATTAACAGAGGTATCTCTCCTTTTATGAACTTCACAATCCATCTTTCGGTTGATAAAATATCATTATATTATCGTAAAAGACGTAGATACAAAATATCACGACGTCAATGACTCCATCGTGGTCCGATAAAGCCGTGCGAGACGAGACGTTTTCTAAACCGGCCAAACATCGTATTATAAAACGAGTGATTTATGGTTGTTTTGAGTAATTACGTCTCATCAAATTTGAATAATGCAAGTCGTCATAAATAAAGCACAAGAGGCGCGACGCGCGAAACCTCCATAAGTCAATCTTTCAAATTAATCTTATGGCAACACCAAGGCGTGATGACTCAATGCGGACAGGAACATATTTAATTAGTACATTAATTTTGAATTATTTAATGGTTAGTGGCCGCGGGGCCAGGTGTTCGTCAAATGTCAACATTGATTAAGTTTTATTTTAACAGTGCGATGCGCTCGCGCAGTCGCGCTCTCGGATTTACGAGTTTTTGACTTTTATAAATTCTCGACGCCTGGCCTTAACTGCCAATCCGTCGGTACGGAATTATCGCTCGGTGCGCTCGCTGTAAACCCTCCACGGGACCATTCATTATCTGCACAGATAATCCACGGACAGCACTTTATTATCAGTTATAATAATAATTTACTTTTATAGATCGTCATTACTCAAGTTTGTTCTTATTTGACTGCAATTTGATGGGGCAAAATTGCCTCAATAAAATAATAGCGCGCCTTAATTATGAATATTATATTGAGTACTGCTACACGGCGGGTAAGTGATGGCTATTTATATTAGAAGTTATACACGACCGGTGTCAGATTAGTGTTGTTTGGCCGTTTAATTAGGCTCGAGTCTTGAATTTACATTTTATTTAATACCATGACTAATGGCGTTCACACGGGCAGAGGCTTTTTACATCTGTCATAATTTTTCTACGTCGCGATTTATTCGCAAATCGCGACAATCGGCTTTGTTGCTCCTCGCATCTACCTCAATGAAATATTGTAAGGAATTTATTTATAGCTACGAATATATTTATTGCAGAACAAAGCACTACCGGACGATGTCAAATGAGTCAAGCTCGAATATGAATGCGTTTTGAATCATCGATAGACGAGCCTTAAACTCTCAATGACCAATTAAAAATTGTTTCCAGTTGTCGTTTATGTATCTAATTGGTCGGGTTGCTGCATACCGTTAGATCTTGTTCAGATAAAGTAAAAGTAGCGATGTTAAAATCACAGCGGGCACTCATTCATATGTTGGTGGGCAGATGTGGCGACGTTTATCTACGCAATGAAGCGGTGGAGCGCGCAGCACGTGGTGCGATCGCCGAGCCACCTGGTCGAGCACACGGCTCCCCGCCGTACGACCTCCAACTTCGATCAATCGTAACGCACTAAAACAGACATCCGTGAAACCTCCGCCGATTTATATAGCTACAATAAAACACAAACATTGTCTTATGAGTGTAGCACGTCGAACATCTGCCGTGGACGTGGTAATCGCTCGAGACGCAAGACACTAAATCGGATTATCCAATATATGAACATTTATGAACGTTATTTACGTGTGCCATATTTAATTGGCTCGAACATATATGTTATAGTTAAGGCGAGCGAACGTTTCCAAGTCATTACAAAAGATAAATGCAGGATCCGCGACTCGTACCTATACGTATCCCTTGAATTAATTTCGTCCGAGCATTGAATGATGGCGAAATTGACATTAAAATTCCCGGTCGAACGTCTCAAGTAATTGCTGAATAAAATACTTTTGTATAACATCCCAAAGGGAAGTACAAAAAGCGAATCCGAGAGCGGTCCACGGCAGTGTGCGCGCACCGTAATTTATATCGGTGCACGATGACAACTTAATAAAAAAATGATTTCATTTGCTTATTGAGTCTTTAATAAAGCTGGCTCAGACTCCTTCGGGCCTGTTCCACATATTATTATTATAAATAACAACAAATACGCGTTCCTTATTTTTACATCCATATGGGGTGCTCGTTTTTTCGAGCAGTTTATTCCGTGGTACGGGCTACGTTGGCCGGAAGCCCACCAAAGAAGAACGCGTCCCGCACTATATTACTAAATGAATGGCATTAGCTGGGGATGTGACACGTGATTACACTCGTGTTAGAAGCGTTAATTATCAGTTTTATTTTCATTCAAATATTTAGCGATCGAGATTGGAGGTTAATAGTTTTTGAGAACCATAACCTTGTACTGGTTTAGGGTTTAATGAGAATTTTGCAACAATAGCCTAGCTATAAATCGGAAAGTTATACCTAGTGTCTATGAGATAATGTGAGCATAATATATCGTAGTCGATATTAAATGAATGTAGATTTTAAAATGACACAACATATCAATAACATCATCTCATTTTGGATATTCACTCGCGTAGACAAAGGTTCGGTATGGTATTAATCGTTCAAAGTACACGGGCTATTAAATCGATATTAAGAGAGAGAATTCGATGCGCGCGCCGTACCACTTGTAATGATCAAATTTATAATCTCCCGGGTAGGTAAGAGCCACTTCTTTTATTTTCAATCTCAGAGATATGCCCTCTCTCTCTTTTAATTGTATTTTATGAGTATTTGATTCTAATGCCGGGCCATTAATTATTTATAGTATTCGATACGGGATGCAAGCATCGATTTATGTATTCGTCTGTACGAGATGAATGAACGCGATGCAATCATTGCTCAAGTCTCATTGTGTGAATATAAACTTAATGATCTTGTTGCTTTTAAGCGATTATTACCTTACTCGATGATCTGAATACACTCACCGTCCGGATTTACTTCGGTTTGATTACTTCTCCTGCCCATTTCGGACTGCATCATTTTGTATTAATAAAAAACTTGTAGACCCACTCACACATATTATTAAGAATGAAATCAAATGGACAGGTCGCAACGTGAGATAGAATTTTACGAAGGAAATTAAAAACTAATGTGCCCATTGCTCTCAAAAAGGATTTTAATACTGTCAACAAATTAAAAATGTCAATAAAATAATACGATTAAAAAAAGAGCAAGACGATTGAATCCCTCGGACTGCAGTTGCACGATGATGAGTCCAAATGTTTTGCATGTTTAAATTACAATACCTAAAATATTTTAAAACTTCGAGGTTTTTTATCCCCGTACCCCGAGCAATAATAAAATTTGATTAAAATATGAACCCCTCTGTTGTTGGAATGAATTAATTATACGAATACCATACATGCCAAAGTGAAATATGTGTACCTACCTGTTCAGCGATGATACATAGGGGTTTAAATAGCTTTTATAATTCTAGACATTGAATGCCTCAATTTAGTTTTTTTTTGTGAATTGTATTAGCAGGAGCTAATGAATCAATCTTCTTTTTGTCCTTTAGGTTGCCGAGAAACAGCATTCATCTACGCTATCACCAGCGCGGGCGTCACTCACGCAGTATCGCGTGCCTGTGCCGAAGGTTCCATAGAATCCTGTACGTGCGACTATTCGCATATCGACCGCTTGCCGCACCGGACCCGAGCTGCTGCAGCCGCTAACGTTCGCGTATGGAAGTGGGGTGGATGCAGTGATAATATCGGCTTCGGGTTCCGATTCAGCAGAGAATTCGTCGACACAGGCGAAAGGGGCAAGACTCTCAGAGAAAAAATGAATCTACATAACAACGAAGCCGGCCGAGCGGTAAGTGTGGATCTTGATGTACCACTTCTCTTATCCAATCACCACTTGAAGGTGGCACCTATAAGCATGCATAAAACAATCAGTTATCGGGCCAATGACGGCCATTGTCATCGCTCCTGTTTACATTACCATAACGGGTGACGATCGATCGTCTGCCACTTGACATGTCGCTTGTGTAATATTAATTTTACGGCGTGCGGCTCGGCCCCTCGCGCAACGACTGCGCAACAGGCACTCATTCGTTGCGCTCGCGCATCTCCCTCCCACCGCACACCCACATTTGCATACCCACTGTCCGCTCCTTCCCAAAATTCATCAAAAAGGGACGTCGGGCGCCCCGAGCCACCCAGACGCGTCATTAACCAAAGCGCTTAATTCCTGTCACGACAGACGCACTGGGTGTCCACCTGATGAATATTCACAGCATTCCATCGATTGTTTAACACATATTTGAACACTAGGCTGTATAACATACCCGGCCATCTACATGTCAATGAATAAATACCGTCGACAACGTTCTACGAAGCGCCTGCGCTCCGAGATAGGAAAATATTTACTGTCTCCGATCCTCGCGTCATTTATCTACCTTCTAAGAATGATGAATGTCCCTAGAGTATGATTTATGGTCGGTCCACGCGCGGTGACGACTGGCCCACCTCTTCACGATTTGTAGCAATTTGCTCGATCGTGAGATGCGATCGATGGAGTGCGCTTAAAAGATCATCGATCACATCGTATCGACGCTTATCGAGGAATTTAAAGATATTTGGACATCATTATAGACCTCCCTACAATAGAATAAATTAGAAAACAGATTGCTGATCGGGTTCTTTTGTTCACAGCATGTGCAAACGGAGATGCGGCAGGAGTGCAAGTGTCACGGCATGTCAGGTTCATGCACTGTCAAAACTTGCTGGATGAGGCTGCCCAGTTTCCGCTCTGTCGGTGACGCGTTGAAGGACCGTTTTGATGGCGCTTCTCGGGTCATGATGCCAAATACTGACCTGGAAGTACCGGCGCAACGGAACGACGCGGTGCCGCACAGGGTGCCACGAAGAGACAGATACAGATTCCAGCTGCGGCCTCATAATCCAGATCACAAATCACCGGGGTCTAAAGATCTTGTCTATTTGGAGTCATCACCGGGTTTCTGCGAGAAGAACCCGAGGCTAGGCATCCCCGGCACACACGGGCGTGCCTGCAATGACACGAGCTTCGGTGTTGACGGCTGCGACCTCATGTGCTGCGGCCGAGGGTATCATACGGAGACGATGTTCGTGGTGGAGAGGTGCAACTGCACCTTTCACTGGTGCTGCGAAGTCAAGTGTAAATTATGTCGCACAGAAAAAGTTGTGCACACGTGTTTATAGACGCACGGACGCCATTGACATTGTGAATGTGATCAATAAGAGAAACTTTAGTGAGGGACAGATGTGTTGTGTGATTCAGACTCGAGAGTGGACCTGTTTTATTCAGAGGCAGATAACGGACCTTGTATATAATCACTTCACTTTTTCATCTATCGAAGTCGTCGAAATCGTATATCATGTTGACTTATGTAAATAGTTTCCCTGTCACTGTTTATTTCTTCTTTTATACATGATAATTGATCCGGCGTAAAATTAAAGTAAGCTACTCGTTCGGTTAATTTATTTGACTATTAAGTGCGAACATGTGATCTAGTAACTTTATTTTTTTTTGGACACTGTCGTTTGGAAATTAATGAGACCAGTTTACAGACGATTTATTCCTATCATCAGGTCATTTTGTATTTATTCTAAATTGGTCTTATTGCTTTCCTTATGCGGTCAGCTGAGTAATTTATTTATATGTAGGTATTGTATACTCGACTGAGGGCCCCAAGAAGTCACCAAAGCGACATAAAACGAGACTTTAAATGATATTACTTAATATCATTCCAAAGTTTACTCTCAAGTTTTTCAAAGAAGTTATTTGCAATTATTATAACAGCGACAATAATCATTTGAGTTTTATAAATACTTTCTACTTTATGGACGACCGCGTTGGTTACATGCTCGCATAACTGTTTTGAGATTCAACAGCAAAATTATCTTGTAATTATAAATTTGTATTATAATTAAACCGGCTAATGGAATTTGTGGTTTAATGGTATTAGCATAAAGTGACTTCTTGGGTGTTCAGGAGCGGCGGTAGCGTTGGGCCCTTATCAGTGAATAAGTAGCGCCATCGTAAAAGTGTCCCACATTACGAGATAAACGCTCTGGAGAATTTTAATTAAATATTAAAGGAATTGAATAATCAGTATTATACGTATAATATTGTATGCGTGTTGCATCCGATATTCCGCGATAGTGTTGCACGCGATATTGCTTGACACTCCTCACACATTTTATAACGTTGCTCGTCCATTTTAACTGTTCATAAAGAATTTAAATACATTGTTACTATAACAGTGATGTATTTCAATGTAATACATATTGTTACTATATTTAGACAGATTGCATTGCATGCAATACTTCACTTGGCGAGTTTTCATTAAGACTTTGTATGAAACTTGGGACAGACATAACTAACTCCGAAACTTTTTGAAATTAACACTGACATTCTTTTGACTAAATGATTTTTTTTGCTTTGGCAACCCTTTGAGACATCAAAATGACATTCCAAATTCGACAGTTTGTAAGTAAATGTGGAAGCTTTATTGATCATACAAGTACTTATATCAACTTGGATGATCCTTCATTATATGTGATATAAACATAGAATAGCCAGTAAGTATATATATATAGGTAGTCTAATCCTATTGAGCTTGATCGTGTACATTGCACTCTACATACTAACTCGTCAAGTATGTTTTTATATTAAAAATATTTATTAAAAACATGTTTTAATTTATTTTATTTCACTTTAAAATTATTAAAAACTATTTTAAAGTGAAATAACGTGTTAGTTATAGTAAAAAAATCCGATGTTAAAACAATCGGTACTATTTAAAACAGGTATTCGAGTACTTAACAATTTATATGAAATGCGCTTAATGAATCGGATCTCTGTACACAAATGTACTAACAAAAAAAAAAGAATTTCGAAATTCAAAGTCGGAGTCTGAGGAACTGATACCGCGTCGGATTTAAAAGACTGAAGTTTTGTTTTTACTTTCGTAGTTATAATTATCCATGACTGGATCTATAAAGCCATTGTTTTGAATTCTATCATGATAGCTAATGTGATAAAAAAAGTATTTTAATGTAATTTAAAACCATTAACCAGTGTTATGAATTTCAAAAATCGAATTGGTGCCATTTTTTTAAATAATTTTACACCTGACAACTGCTGCCAGCTTTTATCAAAATTTATTATTCAGCCTAATCAAATATTGTCATTGTACAATTTATTTTATGCATGTAAATATTGTCCTTATAGGTACATTATTTTAAGTTATTTATGTAAATTAGCATTTTAAATTGTTAATATTAGATAAAATACAATTGAAATCAGCTGAACTTATCTGAATCTCAATCTCATTATTGTATTATAAATGTACCTTTTTGAAATATATTTCGTCCAGCGACCACCTTTTGGGGGTTGACACAATTTATTATAATATTGGTTGTACATTAGCCGTATCTATTTATAATTAAAATATTGATTAGTTGTTACTAAAAATATTAAATTGATCAAAAACTTTATTTTACCAGTTTTATTTTCTTTCACTTGTACTTCTTCTATGTTGGTTGCCGAAAAGTAACTCAGTTGTTGCCTGATCTAAGGTTACCAGGTGTATATTATATTATAATACCTACCTGTATTTTACTCTGTCCATGGCACACAAGCTCTAATAAGAAAAAAATCTCTGCATCTTTTTATCTAGAATCTTTAGAGACGAAAAACTTAATTCATTACACATGCAAATCTGGCCTAGAGGCCATTTTACCATTATCAGGGTTCTTTTACCTATACAAATATACCTGCTGATTGACGGACCAGGTACGGGCAGGGGCTGTCTCGATAGACAGGGGTCAGACCGTCAATCCCGTACCTAAGTCTACCAAATTTTCGATGGAACTCCAATTGATGCCGGAATTAAGAAGAAAACTCTTGCCATGATTCTTGATTTGATCAGTTTATGCATAAGACATACATGTCTTATGCTAACCTATTAAAACATTATTATATATCGGCTAGACTACAGACTATAATTATTATCCAGTCAAATAAAGCAAAGGTAAAATACGTTAAATTTTAAATATAGTATATCCCCAAAGATGTCCCCTAAAGATGTCTCCTAGATAAACGATGTCTTATTTTGAAATTTATGCGCGCGCATTTATTTAAACAACTGTCAAGTAGGGTTGTCTAATGTTTCTTACTCCTTTTGCTGTTAATAGAAATAGTTTATAAATCTTTTAAAATGACTACAATGTTATGAAAATTATGGCCTGCCTACTAGTACAGGCGTACAGTAAGCTTCAGAGAAAAGGGACCCGCCTTGTTAATGATATGAAAGCATGAGGGGGTCTGTTTTCTCTGACGCTGACTGTACATAGGTATATACTGACCATAGTGACCATACCTTGATAGGAAAATCGTTGATTCGACACCAAGACATTTGGCATCAACCAAAGCTTTTCTGCAATTTCGTGCAACTTTTGATTGATGAACGAGGCTCTGGCATAGGCTGTCATTGGTAGGTAGGTCATATGGCAAACCTTCCTATAAAACCGAAGGCCTCGGATGCAACCAGGAACAACGTTGTCCGAGAATAGGTTCTCACGGGTTACACCGACAGACAGACAGAGTTACGTTCGCATTTATAATACTAGTATGGATTGTTTCCACGTTGCATTGCATACCAAAAAAGAGAATCGCCAACCCTGAATTACACCATTTTGTTTTATTATGAACGCAACCGTTGTAGTTTTGATAGCGTGCAATTTTCTGAAACAGCTTTATTTTCTAGCAAACATCCAAATAAATTACAAAAGAAACCGTAATGATAAGAGTTAGGGTGTATTTTTACTTGAGTGTGGGTTAAGAAAGTGAAAAGCGGTTGAGTGTTGGTGGTCGGGCGCGCCCCGAGGTGTATTCGTATTCCCACGAGTATCGGGCCCACAGGAAAATTTATGTTTATGAACTGAGAAATCTGTCATAAGAGATACGGACGGCGTGGCTGAACCTGAAATACCGTGAATAATTTTCATGCAAAAATATTTATCGGTGAACGAATTTCGTTCTGTTGTTTATTAAATGCATTGTGTATCCTGTGATGGGAATATTATAACTATAAGACTGAGAAGGACTGCGAGAAATTTCGCTTGCTGATGTTGAAGTTTCAATGTAAAGAGGGCAGGGAAAGTATGGTTGTATGCTGTTGATCCATAGCGATAATGCCGCCCATTGTACATTAAACTATATAACTAGCTACCTACTTGACATACTGTAAATCTATTGGTGTACTATTAAGTAATAATACAATAAAGAATCATCTATCTATCTATCTATCTATCCATCCACGGTATATTAGGGAGTTTTTTCAAGGAATTAAAGGCGAGTGGAGTAGGAGGAAATACGTGCAGTAATTGCCCAAACACATGAATTACAATCAATGTCATTGTCATCTTTTTCCCAATTACGTCCGAAGTTTGTTCTTAGATGCTCGGGCTCTGCTTATTATTTTTGATTTGTATGTCGACCTTTCCGGGAGCGTCTGCTATATGACATCTCAATCCCGGAAAGCCTGCGCCAAAGCCTCGCCTTTTGATCAGCAGGTGCACCGACTGGTAGCTGAAGTTGGCTTGGAAAGGTGTTGGTGTGGGTAGTTGTCACCCGTAGAACACCTAGTGGATCACCTAGATAGCCACGACGGGCACCGCGGATATGTCGAATCTTCACGGTCACGGCCAGTCACTGATCTCGTGGCATCCACGGCCAATGGTGACCGCTAGTCGCTGGCCGCTAGATGCGTAGGGGCTCAAAGCGATTGCTTATAAAATCCAGAACTTACTGACCGCAAAACTTAGTCGCCGCGCCCATGGCCACCAGTGCGTAGAAAGCCTTAGTTTCATACACGTCACAGATATTTAAATAACTAACTGACGCCTGCGGTTCCACCCGCGTTAACTTTTGATCCCAATCCCGTTACCCATAGATATATTTCCATGGGTAGCAGGAATGGGATCAAAGTAGCTTAGCAAAGCAGCTTTCCTGGGATAAAAGTAGCTTATATGCTATTTCAGATTATAACTATTTATAATCTGTCCCTGCACCAAATGTCAGTCAGATCCGTACAGCGTACGGCTGTACCTAATTGTGTGCGTGACTGAATAACAAACATACAAACATCATAACATACTTTCACATTAATATTATTAAAATAGGAAGTAGGATAATAAAAATAAAAATCAACTATTGTAATAATATTTTTATTGATTATTGAATTTTTGAGTTATAGGCGAGAATAATATGTAGTGATTTTATATTCTTTTGAGTAAACATGATTGAACAGGCAATGACAAAATGTTTGAGTGCTTTTTTTATTGTGGTTGCGATATACCCGACCGGTAATGATTTTATTTTTATAAATATTAATGTATGGCCGTGTTGGTACCCGGCCCGCGGCCGTGTTGGTACCCGGCCCGCTGCTGCTAAACAGCTGAGGAGGCTCTAGTGCAGGTTTTCCTTTTAGGTTTGGGAGGTCATACGGGAGTTCCAGGCACAGAATCTCTCTTTTCTTAAAGGGTAAAGAAGACAAGCTCTGGTCTTCCCACTAACAAAACCTCTTCAGTGAGTTCTGCTACAGCTATGAAAAAATCAAATTTCTAGATCAAGGGCATAAAAATATGCCTATTATGTATCGAATTATATACATAAGCCCGTTACTAAATTCACAACGGAATCCTTAGCGCATAAGTCCGATTCGCACTTAACCGGTTTTTATTTCCTCAGCAATCGTTCCGAGCATTGTGCCAATGGTTAGTATAATGAAACGCGATGCTGATAAGCCGTCTGCGCACCCAAAATGCAGCGCTTCTCCAACATTCAGCACACCGCTAAATAAACCTGGAGAGTCTATATCAGGCTTTGATCTGGATGCCAGAGAAATGGAAAAATTTAAAATTTGGGATAGAGGAACGATCCCGTATTACATCGACATTCCTTCATTTTCTGGTAAGTATTTGATAGTACTTACAGCATTTTTAAAGGTGAACGCAGGCCTAGCCGCACCGCACTCACCGCAGTCTCCGCATTCCGAATTCTTTATATGAAAATTTAAGCAACCTCGCACAAATCGCCGCAATACCCGAAGCGGTCGAATACAAAAGCGATGACTGCGTTCACCTTTAGGTAGGCATTTTTAAAGTGCGGTAATCCCCACGGATACCCGACAAAACCTCCCCCGCTGGAGTCAGCGGGGTGGTTATCTTGAAATCGAAGCGACTAAAACCGCAATCCGTGTCGGGTTATCAGTTGCCGAGGATTACATAGCCTCTAGCATATCCCTCACTCCCTGGCTGAGGCCCCCTTGGGTGTAGCACTACAGTGTCCCTATCTTTCCCTGGATATGGAGACGCTAATCGTGCCACCGCTACAGCCTGCTTCTACTGGGGTGACAGGCAGCTTTACCTGTCACCCCCAAGCATTAGCATTATTATACTAGACTAGTGATTCCCTCTACGTAACTCCTGATCTTGTTGGAATATCGACACAAAAAGTAGTCAATAAAATTTCTGAATAAATATTAGTACATATTAGAGTTTATCGATTACAAACAAATCTTTCCTCTACATAATGTTGCTAACCTGCCTTTTTGGAACTATGTTTTACTCTGTGTTGGGTCGGTGAGCACTACAGGTCTACAGAACTTCGATATCGCCAATTGGTTGTCGAGGTCAGATGGCAGTCATCATCTGCATATAGACGCATTTTCCTGATTGCGTCCGTGGCCAAGATGACCTTGGAGCTCAGGGTTCACCTTCCGGCTCTTCCTCCTCCACTTCGCACGATCTTGAGCGTCAATGGTGGCGAAGATGGCAGTCGTTTCACATCAATATCACCTACACAATCAAGTCGAATCATAGTTAGACTTGGAAAGCCGACCCCAACTGAGTTGTGATAAGGCTCAGAGAATGCTGACACATTCAGCTCACAAATTTTATTTCTAAATTCAGATAAATCCCTTCGTGACAGAATCCGTTGGTATCTCAACGAAGTAAATTCCTTAACATATCTCAACTTCATCGAGTTGCCTAGTCCACCAGTCAATTACCAAGAAGTACGATGGGTGTATTTCTTGAACCGTGGATCTTACCTGGGTTGTCATGATATATCTATTCACAACTTCACCACTAGAGGAATACAGGTAATATGAATTGGTTAATTTGATTACATCCGCATGAAATTTTAATCCCATTTCCATAGTCTCAATCCATAGAAACGTGATTATAATTGCATCTAATTCAGGTATAAAGAATATATGTGCTATTACGGATTAGAATCCACTCCTGCACTGTATTTCATTCCGATCTTTTCAGCTGTATGAATGTGATTTACATACACAGATTCCAACATCTTTACCTGAGTGCCAATTCCAATTGCTTCCTAAACTTGGAACCCCCCTCCTCCACTTATTCCTTGCGTAATTATTATTGTGACTTTTACGATACTCTAGTTCAGTCGATGTCTCTTCTTTAGACTTAAACACACATTGAGAACAAGGTACATGAACCTTCTGATCCCACCCCAACTGTCTTAAAAGACAATACGAATAACATAAGATCAAACTAATGACTGTAACAACAAGGAAGTCAGTCATTATCTAGTCCAGCTGTAGTTCATTTTCATATCCTTGCAGTTTTTTAATATATATATTTTTTTTGCCTTAGCGAGTAGTTCTAGGATACGACTGTTTGTCGAGGGGAGGAGGACTCGCAGAAATAGTGCTAGCCCTTGCTGGCGTCCCACCACAGCACAATGCACCCAATCGAGATGAATACATAAGTGTTTTTGAAGATAACATAATACCAGGTATAGTAAGAAACTCGTTCCTGATTGAAAAAAAATTGCATTACGTGATTACGTAATGCAATTACTTTACACCAATTGTCAGTACCATTCTGGTAATGTATTACTGTATTTATATAACTGACCATTAAGTTACATTGTCCAGAATGGTTTCACTTATGTGATGTACTGGATATGAAATGAACTCATAACGTTTGCAAATTCTATAAATTAATAAATAGATGAATAGGTAGCTAAAGTCGGAACTAAATATATAAGTCATAATCACAACCATGATTTTAGAGCTTCTTGTACAATAACTACAGTACCTATGAAATACTCTTGTTTCAGAAAAAAAGTACTTATTTAAAAAATTGGACAATACAGATTGGTTATTTCACGACATTGACTACGACCAAGAAAGTGCTGGTCATTTTACTGAACACAAACATTCGGTTAACGGTTGGGCCACCCTTAGATGGAAGGTAAGTATTCAGAAAACAATCGTGAAGAAACTTGCATACCTATATCACATCGAGAGATTACAAAGTCTGCTAATTCGAACTAGGCTTACTATGAGGAAACCTCTCTCATAGCGACAAGAGCAAGCTGCCCAACAGGGAAATATTTTGCAAAACAAGTACCTACGAATCATTCAATGAATACAAAGTTCATTAAATAAGATATCTTATATCTTACAGATAGGTAACCCCTTAACATCAGGTAGGATGTGTACTTTTTGCATGTAACAAGAAAGTTTACCTAGTGTTAGATAAATTTGCACTGATTTATTGTCTAACTAGATTTTGCCCGCGGCTCCGCCCGCGTGGATGTCGATTATCGCGACCAAACATAGCCTATGTCCTTTCTCAAGGTCTAATCTATCTCTATACCAAATTTGATCAAAATCGGATTAGTGGTTTAGGCGTGAAAGCGTAACAGACAGACAGAGTTACTTTCGCATTTATAATATTAGTAGGGATGTTAAAATAGGCGATTAATGAATTCCATCATTGTTTGATCATTTATTCCGTAGGGATACTGCACAGAAGAAACACCTTTAGGTCAAGACGATGGATTTAGTAAGAGTGATATTTTGAAAATAAATATGCTCTACCTTTTTATAGTTTCAAAAAGCAAGACAGATTTGCCAACGTGCAAAAAAATTTTTGATAGAGTCGTGGGCCAACCTAAACAACGAAAAGTTCAGCCTGAACTGCTTCTAGGCCCCAGGCCAAAACCAAACAAATATCTTGGCATAGAAAGTGTTGAGAAAGATGTTACTGGAAAAGAATCTTTGATAAAAAGTGATATTGATGTAAGCGAAAATAACGAAGGCGATGATGGTAAGGAAAGCGATAATAATACTAATGATGAAGTCAAATTTACTAAGCATAGTGAAGAGTCACAAAATAGTGCTGATCAGAGTAATTCTGAGGATGATCCGTCTGAAAAGCCTAATGAACGTAATCAGTCACCGCAAAAAACGACACGAAAACCCCTTAATTCCTATAAAGATCCTTTAACCTATTTATCTGATTATGACACAGGAGATGAACGCTTACAAAGAAGTGATTGGCGAAAACAAAATTATAAAACTTTCGGTAAACTGGGTGATCTAAAGCTATCGGAATAAAATGATTGTACGCATTGTTATTTTAATATTAAACATTTATTATAATCATCTATCACATTATAGGCACGTTTGTATGTTTCGTTTCACGTAGCATGTTTCACATATTACTTCGCAACACCATTTGAATTGGCAATTACAATTCTCAGTGTCTCTAACAGAGGTTTCCTTGTAACCTCTCCTGCAGCAAAGCTGGTCACAACTATCGGTTCCAGCCGAGCTGACATTGCATTGGCGTCCTAGTGTTCCCAACGAACCAGTCTTCATGTTAGGTGTACAAAAATCTGGTGATTCTTCAGAGTAGATGATATCTTTCTTGCCAGGTTTTTTGATACTTGGACTTTCTGGCATGAAGCTATCACCGTCGTTACTGGCTATCACCTGGTAGAAAGATAAATAATTCAAGGATATCTCATTTAATTTACCTAGATTCATAAATAGTAACAATTACTACCTAATTTGCATTCTATCGTTCGAACAATGTAAAGCAAGTTGATGCCTACTGATTGACGGAGGACAATCTGGCGTAGGCATTTCTCTCGAGTGTGGGGGGTCTGATGGCAGTCACTTCGAGAAAAGATGAACTATGATGAAAACTTTGGATGTGATGGGAATTGGCACTGGAATAATGATTTATCATCATCATTTAAAATAAGAATTTATAGAAATATGTACTAGTTTTGCCTACGAATCCATCCACATGAATATATGTAGATATATCTTTACATAATATTAGGCGGAATTAACAGACACACAGACAGAATATTTTTAACAATTGTGATCTTTTTTATAAGTATCATCCATACAGTCCAGACTCAGCTTCAGATAGATGGCTCGAGTCAACAATAGTGCCCGTAATAAGGCAATAGACTCACTCCCTATTACGTGAGACCTAATACAACGATTGGTGAAATGTGGGTGTTAATTCACCTCTGCCCAACCCTCCGGGGATTAAGGCGTAATTGTATGTATGTATGTATCATCCATACACTTATCTCAAAAGCAGACTAATATGTTATTAGTGGAAACAAATTTTTGAATTATATTCATTTGTAGTGGCGTATTGTATATGTATGGATAGTTTCACCTTTGCAGCACCTTCAAATCTATCTCGTAGTTTGTCTCCGACCTCTCTGAAGGTCGGCATTCTCCACCAACAAGTCCTTAAGGTACAGGAGCCAGACAGCCCATGGCACTTACATTCTATCTTCATATTATTCTTGACCGCCTAGAAAAAAAATCATTGTGAAAAATACAGAATCAGAAAAAAACTTGTAGATACAGTCAACGACCAAAGTTACTTATTTTAGTACCAAAATATTTACAAACATTTTTATTTACTTTTATTTGATGTATGTATAAGCAATTTCATCTAGGTTATTAAATTTTCAGAGCGCAGGTTGTTTCAGAGCTCAGGTGATCAATATATTTAAATTCATTAAGCTGCTTTTGACGTTGACTGTACCTAATATTCAGAGGTTTTCTTCTTTGTGACATATTTTTAAATACACCTACGACCTTTATCTACTACCTTAAAGTGAGATAATATAAATACTTTATACGACTATCATATTCAGTTTAAATACCTGATTTTCTCAAATTTTGATTACTAACCCAAAATAAATTCGGGTTATCTAAATATTTGATCAAATATACTTAGGTATTGAAACTATGGAAGTCACTATCATTAGTATTAGAGTCAACGGGATGTTAACCATGTGTTGTTTTGAATACTCATAACCGATATTTCGGCACTCTTATAGAGCTTTTAATGGTCCGAAATATCGGACAACCCTAACAAATATCCCGTTGTCACTAATACTAGTATTTGATCAAAGTTGAATTTCACATCCAAAGGAAAATCTTACTAACCAACCTCCCAGCGTTATGGTTATGGAGTTTGATCAATGTTTTAATGTCGCTCCGTTTTCTGTATCGACTGTCCATGAATTCCCTGGACTTCTTCAGACCAAAACGCACATTGTCACTGCATCCCCCCCACTGCCACCTCTCTGTTGGCACTTGTGAGGGTGGTAGCGAGATTGATTCACGTCCGCGACGTGGTTTAGGTGCTCCCTGAGAAAAAATATCGTGATGAATAAAATTTTGAAGACCTTTGTACCTGTGTTAACATTTTATTAAATTTTAAAACAGTTATTATAGGTACTAACTAAAATAACTGGGTTGACGTGTGTGCTTACACAAAAACCCAAAAAAAAATCCAGATTAAAAAAGAAAAAAAAAACTAACGTAACTATCATTATCGAGATATTTACGATGTAATGTTTGAAGTGTCCGATATTTCGGCACTGTTGCAACAGCGCCGCAATATCGGAAACTCCACGATCACGTAGGCACTGGAGTATAAGCGGTAAACGGTGAAAAAGTTTCTAGAAGTAAATAGGAATCATACGGAAACTCCAAACAATACAATATGATAAATATCTCGATAGCTCTAATAGTTATAGTATGCTAAATTTCCCTATAGATTTAGATTGGAAAAAGTGACCTTCAAGGCGGGATTTGTACCCGTGACCAGTCCCTTACCCAAGACCTTATCCAAGATCCATGTATAGTAGAATTTCGAATATCCAAGACGCGTCCATATAGCTTGGTTTGTCAGAGCATTCTCCCTGTAAGGAAATGGTCGCGGATTCACGTCCCGTGTTGGTAGTTCACTTGTGCTGATTTAAAGTTCTCGTATAAATTGTAATCGAAATGATGTTATTCATTGAAGTAATATTGATATTTATCGATTCTATCGCGATTATTTTACGTAAATCGCAACAGAATTAGTTAAAATTAGTTTTAATTCAAGGAACTGTTACAGTTTCTGTAGAGGATTACCTTTTCACAGGAGCATTCGAGCAGGGATCCCGCCGTACACGCTCGGGTGATGGAGTAAGTGACTCCAGCCGCCGTAATCGCGTTCACGAAACCCGTTTCTCTAGTATCTGTTGACAATTAGACTCAATTTTATGTGAGGTTTTCTTATAAAACTTCAGTTAGATACTTAGTAACGTAACTTCTTTGCTGGTTTCGTTCAAGTAGAAGTGAAAATTGAGGTCGAATGTTGAAGTTAGGACCTGAGCGTCAATTATGCCAATTTATAAGATGGTTCGGTATCGATTCCACCTTACATACATACAATCACGCCTTTATCCCGGGAGGGTTAGGCAGAGGTGAAGTAACACCCTCATATCACCAACAATTTTAATAGGTTCCACATAATAAAGGGTGAGCTTATTGCCGTATTGCCAGCACTATTGTTGACTCGAGTCATATATCTGAGGCTGAGTCTGGGCTGTATAGTCTGTATACATCTGTCTGATGTGTACCTACTCCTAAATATCAAAATTATATTTTTTTCAATACCATTCTCAAGACATAACATTAGATTAAATTAGAGCATTAGATATAGAACATTAATAAGATCGAGGAAAAATTAATGAATAAATTATTATTACGAGAATTGGTTTCATTGAAAGCGTGATCGTTTTTGACAATTAATTTATTTTTAACAGTCAATGAAATCGAATTATATAGGCAACTACAATTATTTTACTAGCAGCAAATATACGAATAGGCAAACATACAAAAATACTGCATGCCAATATTCAAACTTCTTCAGTTACAATACCCGGGGCAAAGTTTATGCACCCTCAAGGTAGTTGAAAAATGTTTTCTGCATTCGCTTATGCTAAGCTTAAGCTACAAATGGCATTAAAATAATAAATATAAAAACAAACTGGTAGTAAAATCAGGTAATGTCAAAACTAAATACTCTGGAAATACAAAATTTTATATCCATGAGATTAGAAGAGTGGTTCCAGTTGTCTTTTTTTTTTTGAGATTTTGTTCATATGAATCGGATGCAGAAGACGATAATGAAATCATATGAAACGATGAAACTGTCATAGAGTGCAGACATTTTATGATGCAATATGAGACAGTTGACGGCATAATTTTAGTAATTGAATGAATAAAACTATTAGAAGCCTCATGAATAATTCTTCTTATAACCTATTTATAGATCTTTGCTTTGCTGCTTCGTTAAAACTATAGATTATACTCTTAAATAAAATAAATTATTGTTCTGTTTACATACTCATAAACAAGCAAACAAAACACGACATTATTCCACCAATAATAAAAACAAACAAAAGCATTGTAGTCACCGACTTCATCAACACACACTATGCATATTTAATATGAAACACAATTTGCAAAACAATGCTGGTCATTTTCGCGTATGACGAGCGTTTTATCTGTGTTCCTTTAGTCTCGGACATCGTGAACCATAGAAACAAAGAGAAGCATAAAACCTCACAAATGATACAAAGTGAAGTTGTTGACCCAAAAATCAATATTCACGCGAGACTTGTAATAAAAGTCGATGAGCTTTACAAATTGAAGGTCTGATCCATAAACATTAGAGAAGGATACAGTAAAACATTTTATGAAACAACTAGACGAAACTAATTGTCGAGATTGTAGCCTTATCTATAATATACTCGTACCATATGCATTCTATTCTGAAAATCAAAAATATAGGTAAATCATCTGACCATAACTAAATCAATAATGAACATACTGTCATTGGATTTTCACATTGTCATGATCTGCAAAGTCGGCTTTGGCTTTTTTGTATCTAGGTCATTTCTGACTGCACCCTGCCTAATAGTAAACTGGCGTGCAGTCCAAAGAATTCCAGGTGAAGTTTAATTTCGGCTTTTACTCCTAGTCCCAACAGTACTTTTCTTTTCTACTTTTTCCACCGTAGTCCCAGCACAATAAACAAAATTCAATTTTGATCTACTCGTATATATGACAGTTCCAATAGACCACAGTTAATCTAATGCGGTAGGCCCTACTCTAAAAATGTGACTAAAAGGCGATTTGGCCCTAACGTTGATACACATACTTAGTAATACATATTTTGATTCAAATTTTGTCATATTGGGGTACTACTGCGACATGTTATCAGTACGACCCTAGGTCCCTTAGCCGCTAGTGATTACAGGTATGTAATTGCACATAACGTCAGATAGGTCTCCATTTCAAGTTGGTAGTGTTTATAGATACGGATGTATACTCACCGTAAGACAGGGGTACTTTCTGCTAACTTAACAATAAAAGATGCAAAGTTTGCAGATAATTAGATACCACATGTACTTAGGAGTATTTGTGTAATATATCCAATCTCATTCCCATCCGAAGTTTTGAAGCCCGGAGACCATTCGAAAATTCTAATTGAAGTAAACATTCTAATTCGAATTTTAAATTGATTAGTCTTATTTTTCAAGCATATTTGTAAACCGCTTGTCTACTTTCATGCCGGTATGTCTCAGGCTTACAAGCAATGGCAATAACAATTAATGGCAGGTCAACCTATGCTGGATGAATATTCAGTTGGAATGAATAATGTGGAAATTGCTGCGGCAGACACCCATTGAATATTCCTAGTACATCAAATAAAAAGTTTTTGTTTAGATGTCCAGGCACGATAGAGTTTCTTGTTTTGGATTAGATTGACTTTGTAATGCAATTTGTTCTTTCTTGAGTACAAAGTACCATTCATGCTTAATAGTATCATGTTAAGTATGAATGGTATTTTTATTTGTTTCTGTAATTTCTGATTCGCATTACTGATTGAAATTAACTTCACATAGTGCATTTTTTTGTCGACATTCATTCAGGACTGTACTAGGATGCAATACATAATGAGGTAAACAAGGTAAAAAAATAGTTATTCACAGTAGTTATGTGTTGGTTTAGTGTTATAAAGGTTTTCTACGCCTTATCGGATTAGAGTTAAATATTGTTTCAAGTTTGCTCGTGTTTCATGTTTGTTACCTCCTTCCCGGCCACATTTTCTTTTTTTAACCCATGATCTGGTTGGTCTTCCCCTACCCTAGTAAAATTGTTACTTTGTAAATATTATTAGAAATAAATGCGATTAGTCACAGAAGTATCATATCAATAGCGCATACATTCTCCCTTCAAGGAGTTTTGGAGATACCATTTATCAGCAGAACCACATCATCATGCAAGCACTAATTCTGGTCGAGCCAAATCATCATCACTACATATTATAAAACAAAATCGCTGTCTGTCCGTCCCTATGTATGCTTAAATCGTCAAAACTACGCAACGGATTTTGAAGCGGTTTTTTTAATAGATAGAGTGATGCAAGAGGAAGGTTTATATGTATAAAACATGCATAATATTGTAGAGAAACATTGATAAATTTAGAGATAATATCACGCGGGCGGAAAATAAAATATGGCGGTACGAAGTTCGCCGAGTCAGCTAGTTATGAATAAAATAAAAAAATGAATACTGGGCTACGCAATTCTACTCACTTTCTTTGTTCTACGCCTTTGATTTGGTTAAAATTGGCTTTTATGGGAGCGATTGCCTCAAGTTCCCGAAAGAATGCCGTGCTAGCTGGCAAAGAGCATCATTCGAGATGAGGTGACTGAGGAGATGATATCTGACAGGAATCTTTAGAGGAAAATGGCATGTTGCGCCAACCCTAAATAATTATTTATAGACAAGGACACGCACATGATGACCGGTTGTACGAAACATAACAATAGTATCCCAAGTGGCACCAACCAACCATCAACAACGCGCAACTTTTTCTAACTGTCATATTGCAAAAATGCATGTATTTGTACTTACTTATACAGAAAGGCGTCAGCTTTCATTCATTCACTCATTTAGATTCTCACCTCATTTCCGGAACATTGACACAATTCCTGTTCTAGATATATACGAGTACAAAATGTACATACATAGAACTTATTGATCAAATCACAATCGTCCTCATCTCAAATCCATTTAAATCGTAATTGCAATCGTTGTCATACAAGTCAATCATCTAGATGCAATTGTGGCTTCTCTTCATGGTACGGTTGCTACGATAATTACATAGTGCGGCTATAGACGGGTATTAGCCATTAGCGATCAACTGTGTCAATTTCTATGGGCTATTGTGTCATTGTCATTCTGTTGTTGGATGAGGTGATAATGTAGATTGTAAAAGTACTTAATTATGTTGTTTGTTGTTGTACAAATAAAGTAAAAGTGGCTGATTTTTGATCTAATTTTATGTTTATTTATACATACCGGTGAATTGGTACACAAGTGCCATACGTTACTTTTTTAAATTATTTATTAGAAAGCAGTTCCATGACAGCCTCCGTGGCGTAGCGGTAGTGAACGCGGCCGCTACGCAGGAGGTGCGCGTTCGATCCCCGCTCAGTGCAAATATTTGTGTGCATGAAATATGAGTATTTGCATTGGTCTGGTCGTGCCTCGGAGAGCACGTTAAGCCGTCGGTCCCGGTTGCCATAAGAACATCTATGTCAGTCGTTACGGGTAGTTGGAGCCCTAAGAAATCAAAAAAAAAAACAAAGGTCTAGCTGCAAAGCTTCGATATCGCCTAATGTTAACATTGGGTTGTGGAGGCTAGATGACATCGCTTCACGGAAAATAACTAAGTCTAGCCAAATCCGTAGTTAAGACCCCGTAGCGGACCCCGGACTGCGACTGGGAATTAACGCTAAGAGGAAGAAGGAAGATTAGAAAGCAGTTCCTGTACCCGTAACCTATGAGAATTTACTTCATGGATAACAAGTAGTGTAGGTATAATTTATGTCCTTGTATCAGCCAGACACCTTTAGCCATTTGAACGTGATTGAGCAATAAACATCTAGGTAAACATCACAAATTTAAAAGTAAGGTCTAAAAAAGTAGGATCTATCCTATATCCTGTATCCCTTCATACTAATGTAGGATTTTAAGCTTTTAGCCATACCTATTCAGGCATATTACGATAAGGGAAAGTGAACTTTTACCTTCATAGTACAAGTGCAAAAGACTATAATGAAGGTAGGTATCACTTAAGAATAACAAATCTACTTACACCTGAATTTGGTTCACCTGGGTTTAGTTCGGCGATAGTATTGCAGCATTCATTAAGTTCAGATTAGATAAGTGCGGTGCTTGCGCAATGCGGTGCAGTTGACAGCAGATCGGCATCGCAGCGCCTATCGATCCCATGCTAATTGGGCCCAGCGCGGGACGAGCCGTATCGTCGCCGCATTCCCGCCGTGGCACCACCCGTCCCCAGAGATACAGCAAAATTTATTGCATCAACAATTTATATAATTGACGTGCGACAAAAAAGCGAGAGTGCACACCCATCCGATGCAGAATCCAAACCGTAATTACACCGCGTCACTCTGTCAACGTTCAATTTTCATAGGCATCCCTGATTAAATTTCACTCGACTGCGCCAAGGATGCGTCCTCTGGAATTATGAGAAGAATGTCAATTTCGAGATATTTCACTAGTCGTTTAGCGTGGAAAAAGCGGAGCCATGGTGGTGCGGGGGGTGAAGATGCGGCCGCTGCATGGGAACTGGTCCGCCCCGCGCGGATGCCGTAGACGCCATGGTTTTTATATAGCGCGCGCTACGCTGTCGATAGGACAGCGCGGTCGCGACACTCACTCGTCATTATAAATCCGTGGCGGTGAGCTCAGAGCCGCGCATTCCGGGCGCACCACCCGCGTTATGCGCTGTAATTATCACAAAACGCGGCCTCGACTCGCAAATATGTCGTTGGGAACGGGGGACATGACATTCTCATCACCAAACGCTGCCTTTTTTCGAGTGTCTCCGACTTGGAAATATGCCCAGCGTCGAGCCACTCCCACGACGTCTACCGCCGATTATATTCGGGTACCTCGCAACTTAGCTTTTTGCGTGTGCTGCCACGAGCGCCTGCGGAATGTCGGTATTTGTGTCCACTGAATTATTCAGCGAAATTGCCAATCGATCAATAAAACCGATGGAATCAAATCGATTCACACTCGAAGGTTGTATGGCTTCAATATCGTATGTGTTTTTGTATTTAAAATACCTGGAAGCCGTTCCGCCATTCACATCGAGTCAATCAGTCGCACGTGCGGACTGCTCATGATAATTCTGCAATAAGTTCCCTGGTATTGGATAATTGGGAGCATACGAACACAGTTTAAGCTTATCTATAACTGCATAACCTGTTCTTGTAGGAAGTATGTAATTAATATCAGTTGGAACTCGTTTTAGTTGTAGGTAATATAAAACCTTTTTGCTAGTTAGTGGCCATAAATCACTAACGGTTGTCAGGACTGTCACTAAGATATGAAGTTTGATGTCTTCACTAACTAAATTGCAATAAATTGAATTAACTAGTAAATATGATGAATTCAAACTACAGTATCGCAATAAAATGGACGCAGTGGAAATGTGGCATTACTTCATTTGTGCAATAGTGATGTATAATGCTTTATGGGAAGTCACCAAGTTAAATGATAACATACTTATTGAGGACTAAAATGATTTAAATATAAATTGAAATAGAGATCTAAGAAGAAATATAAAGTAAATTGAAGACGTTCTTGTATGTTAGCATCTAGTTCCACCAAACAAAACTGTAATGAACACGGAACCTATCATTACGATGCACAAAATTTTCAATCTTGAACTTTAACATTTCACAGCAGACAACAAAAGTAAGGTTGCACATAATATTAAAACAGATAATTACTGTGGTAACATATAATGGGCTTTATATAATAAATCGCAAATTACAACATTAATCACTTGTAATAAGAACATAAATTATGTTGATATAGAACATTGAATGCCTCGGGGTAACGTCAAATTGAGGAGATAACGCGCGGAAAGACGTCTCGAGATGATCTCAGACGCAGCCCATATGTGAAATTGCTGAGAATTTTGCAATTTTAATTTTATTTATAGCGAGAGAGTGTAAAGCATGGGCGTCAGCGATTATATTATAAACTTAAGGACCTTCATTAAATGTTTACTAAGTAAGTGTACTTGTTTATGATTGCTCTTATAACTGTATCCTAGTGTTTTCATTACAGGTATATTTTGAGGTAAGTTAATTAAAGAAGTAAGATGAATGATGTACCATTGCTATTACAGTGAACATAATCTATTCTAATATAATGGCATGTAATGATTCAGGTAATTCTACTAAGTTTATAAATGTAAAAGTTTGTGAAGATGTTGAGATATTTATTTGTCTCTCAATCACGCTTAACCGCTACACGTATCTAGCTGTAATTTGATGCGATACAGTATAGTATAGTCTGTTCCCATGGGTTGCAGAAATGATATCAGAAATCGACTCGAGCGATTAGGGTCCTATACACCCATGATAGGACCGTATATACCCATACATACATTATTATATTTAAATGTATATAACTATCAACTATGACCGCTGTATCTTCCACTAGGGACCATCGCTCAAATCGGCCGGACGTTCCCGCTAGAAACTGATAAACTGAAACTCGCTCCCCGATACAGATCGCAGTCGCATTCGCTCAGTCCACTTTAAATTAACCGTTCACGCACTCCCGTTCAGGAATTTTAGATTTGAGATGGACGCAGCAAAGATCGGAGCACTTGCAGCTCACAAAGGGTTAATAAACAGCTGATTATATTACGCGTGAGATGTTACAGGAATCATTTATTTGTTTTGTTTTTGTTGATCGCGTTGGATAGTGCTCTAGTGAGGTGGTTACGCTATTATAAATATGAGCAACCTGAAGTTGTTATGGTGTTGATTTGCATAGGATTCTCCTCACCTGCCCCCCTAGACAAGTGGCAATTCGTTGCTCGGCGTATGATGGAATAGAATGCCAAATGTATGGGATTTGACGTATAATAATATGACAGGCGTCAACGAATGTCAAAAACGTCAAATCCTATACATTTGTCATTCTATTCCATCATACGCCGAGCAACGAATTGCCACTTGTCTAGAGAGGCTGTATGCCTACTGATTGACAAACGAGGTGTTTGTGCAAGCTTTCGTCATAAGGAGGGGCATCAAACGGCAGTAACTACTGAAAAACTCAAGTTAAGTACACCAAATTATGGAAGGGAGTAGAAGAACAGAACCCAGACTATCTATAAAGAGTAGAATATAGTTTGATGATGAAACATTTCAACAATTAGTTAACGTTGAGTTGGCCTTTGGGAGCGACTACTTATTTTTTCCTTTTTCAGTACTAAAATGGCAAAAACACCCTCGGGGAACCACACATCATAATGGGTCATATTGAGAGAGTGTATTGCAGTGACACGACCTGCCTTAACTGTACCTAAATAAAATATTTGAGCAAAACATGGCTGCTTTGCTAAACGTCAAAGTGGGTGCTGCGATTCTTTTGTTTGTTCAATTTAGATTGACACGTCACAAAATGTTGACTTTACAGTAACAACCATGAAGTCTCCTACATTTTGGGAAGAAAATGCTTTAAGGTACGATTCCGAAACCCACCGCATACGACAACTTCAGACGCATACAGCAGACAGCGCATCCATTACTACTTGTTAAACTCCGATGTGGATAAAAGAGACCATAAAAGAGACCACGAATCATACCTTTATGGACATCCATCATTGTTGATATGCAGCAGAAGGGTTATCCGAAACAAAACATGAACAAACGAAGTAGCCTTGGCACCTGTAAGATACTTTGGATCTCTAGGTTGAAGTATATGAATTTAGGCTGAACTAATAATTGTCATGTCTGTCTTCCCGAATGCAGGATTTACAATAATTTAATCTTACAGATTACGCGATTGTTCGAAATTCCGGTCCTAAACTTCGGCTGTAGATATGCTTCATGGTTCATGGTAGGCCTACAGGTTTTATAACCACATTACCGCTATAAATGATATTTTCTGGTAATTACGTCACAGAAAGAATTATGCCGCTATTGACGAAATTCTGTCATCTTATTTACTGATAATGGCTTTAGGTGGATTGTAGGTGCTAATGGATTTAGTATAAAATGTGTGCATTATAGCTATCATATTATTTACAACAATTGAAATAATGGGCATATAGAAGATTCTGAAGTAGAAGATAGTACCCTTTTTTCGTTAAATGGCAGATTCTGGAAACGGTAGATTCTGTAAATGGCAGATTCTTTGAACGACAGATCCATCATCAGTGTCACTTTATAAATGGTGTTCAAATAAGTTCTCGGTAAAGGTGTGAAAACAAAGATATTGTAATGTTTCTACAGAGGTTGTGCATACCTACTGTTAGGAGTGGAAAACCATGTCTGTATTTCTAGAATGATATAACCTGGGAGTCAAGGTTACATTGTACTTATAGGTTATATCATCAATCACATCATCACTTTCCAACAAAATTGGCTGGATTATTGCCAGGCAACTTCAAAAACGGTAAACAGCGCGCGTTACTACAATTGTCATTATGAATTTGGTGATGAACGATGTTAAAAGTGCCTACGATGGATTGCTTTTGAACCTTCATCGGTACTCGGTAAAATCCAGGTAGGTCAGAGTCCTCTAGAAATGAAATAGGTTCACTACTAACTTCATAATTTTATTGTGTATAAGTTTAGTCAGGGTATACCTCGCTAAATTCCTACGCGTAATATCTGCATCCCCATTTCTTACATCCATGAGCAACATACGTCTCGCGGCGTGAAGTTTCCTTAGCGAAACGTCAAGTATCGTGTGTCGGGCGAACTCTGGCGTCGTAAACATGTATGTCATACCCACTACCTACGTGTGCCAACCACCGGTCGCTCGTAAAACGATCATAACAACCTTTATTACCATTTAGTACCTTACAAAGATGGGAAACCAAGATTAACACTGCAAATTGATTAGACCCCTGATTCTCTGCGATTTCACTTTCTATAAATTCACTAGCACGTTGCTCATATGAACGGACAAAGTAAATCGTCCGGATAAAAAGACCCCGATAGCCTTGTTTGAGTGCGGATCAGCTTCATGCGAAGACAATACATCGAGTTGTCACCGCGACCGCATCGGAATGTTTAAACGAACGCGACCATTTTATCTCATCTGATTAATTCAAATATTTAGCGCAATAAATACGGGTTGGCGGGGTGATGCAGGGTTGGGACGGGATGACGTGCGCGGCTGTCGGCGTGACGGTGGACGGCGCATGCGAGCAATTGCGTCAGTGTCAGCTTGTCACTGGCGGACCATTGTGGGCCTTGTGGCCGATATACGAGCGTGGCGCGCTCGCTGCGGCCGCGCACCTGATTTATCGACGTCCCGCGCCGGCCGACCCGCCGCTCGACGCGGGACGCGCTGTCGCCGCCGAATAAAGCGCATTCTCACGCTACTGAACGCACGCGAACTCACCCGTCTCGTACCCCGTATTTAAATGGAACGATCGTTTCTCATTCCTTTCCCCCAGATATTTTACGTCGGGTAATACGATACGACACTGTCCGGCTCTTTCTGCAGTTTTCGCGGTCGTTTTTTCCCTCGGCCCGCTATTGTTCACTTGTCAATTTCTTTAGCTAATGCGAGTAAGCGTCTCATTATGCGGTGCGGTGCGTCCGCGACGCGCATTGCGTGTTGTGACAGCAACCACCCACCGGAAGGGGCCGAGCGTCATTCAGCCGCGCACAAAACGCGAATACTTTATTCAACGACGTCCGATGGCTAATTTGAATGGATTGTGCCCGTTTAATGGGAATAATTAGCTCTGTTAATGCGCGCGCCGGTCGGTCCAGCTCGGAGGAATATCTTTGTTAGATCATGTGTGTACCTACTTCGTGCTGTTAACTTTTGTTCTACCAGTTAACGCTTAATTAACGCATTTATGGACGGTCTAGCTGGCGTTGCGTCACATTCGAGAAGGCATTACTATTGTGTGTCATATGCGGACGCACGCACCGTAATCGGTATCGGGCAATAAGTGCACGAGACACTTCGCAACCACTCAGCAATCTGACCATAGCGCGTCGTGAACGTATATTTCACGTCATTGACAGGCCTGATTACCTCAGCAACAAACGACGCCCTTCATTTTTCCCTCATTAAATTCAACCGAAATACCACACACACTTTACCACAAAGTTATCTCGGAAACGGTATTATAATTCCTTAAGAGGAACGCTTTGAAAAAAGTAAGTTATCGCACGGTTCCCTGCACCTATGTATATAGGAGTTGGTATTTCGTTTAATTTGGCAATGGGCGCTGGTGACAAGCGCGACCTGTCAGTCTGACGGACAGCTCGTCGTTGTGGAAGAAAAAAATAAAGTGGCGCAACTCACCATTCAGTTATGAAAGAGACAGACTTATATCTCGCTGCATGCGTAAGAGCGAGTGGTTTTTGTATCACAAGAGTCGGTTCCTGTGAGTTCCTCAGTAGCTAGTGATGGGGTTGAATCTCCTGACAATTTTATACTTGAGACGTCGATTGCTGGGCACAAATTGACTTTTAAAATATTTGTTGTGGCTATTGTTTATACCTGGATTAACCACAAGCTGTCCAGTATATCGAATAGTTATAAATATGTAGTAACGCTTTATTTGGAGATGCAGTCGCTTATGAGACTTATTACCTTTTGTAGATTGTACGAACTGATTCTACCCACTACTGAGAATTTCAGGAAAATATATTACATAAAATAACGCCTTTATCCCCGGAGGGTTAGGGAGGGGTGAATTTACACCCACATTTTACAAATCATTGTATTTTGCCCCACGTAATAGGGCGTGATCTGGGCACTATTGTTGACTGATGGTTACTGAACATAAACTTAGGTCATTATCTCAAGTATGGAAACTATTATTATTGTTGCATATTCCATCATTATTTGGTTCCAACTTACGTAAAAATAACAAAAAATATGTTTTATTATGAGACACATATGTAGGTACTTAATACAAAATATTTTCAAATAATCACTTCTATTTATTAGATTTTAAAGTCCAAATAAAATTTCAATAGCCTAACATAATTTCTCTGTAAAGTAAAATTTCACAATATACCGCTTCTGGTTGTAAGTGCTGCCCTTGCGAGTAATCGATATCGATAAAACTGAGGACACCCTGCGTATGCGCATAAGAGTCCAGATTAGATACGAAACGTACCCTGATAATTACACTATAATTAAGAACATTTACGTGTTAGGGGCGCCAAATTTATCGCCGCTTTTTTGTCGATATGAAGTCATTCGAGAGTATTTATACTGCGTTGTGGGTACGTGTGAGGTCTTAAGGGTTCAGTAGTCAGGTTATCGTGTGGTTATCTTTATGAGCCTCCGGGGACTGCTTGCTGCGACCTGTCCACACTTAATGGCCCCTTGAGATTAGTGCCTGTTTCGACTGTGGCCTTTCGATATTTTGTAAGTTTTGGACCCCGTGTTTGTGGCTTTGTTTATAGCTTAATTAGGCTATTTTGTTTGAGTGGGAACCGTGGCGTCGCTCTAGCGAGATAAGGTGTCGCGGTATTTACGATTCAGTATCGCGCTGCCGTTTTATGGACTGTGTTTTGATTGAATTGAATGTAATCTGGTGTTGATAACAGGTTCAATTTAGTAAGAAAACTTTTCATTGTTACGACTCTGTGATTTTTTGATATAATTTGGATATTGGATCATAAGAAATAATGTTCGTAAACTGAGTGACTTTTTAACAGGTAGACATTGTTTTCAACCCTCCAACTTCTTCATCCTAGCATTCCTAGCGGTAATCCTAGGCGCATCCGAAGCTTTCACCACAGAATAAATACTGTGAATACTGTGCTTAGGTTAAATACTGTGAATAGGTGAATACTGTGCTTTCACCTCGAAGTCTGGGGTCCACTTTACCAGACATCGAGACATTGTTTTTAACTCTCCAACTGAGAATATGAAAAGTGTATATTATTACTCCGTTTATATAATCAGACGTAATCAATGATTGTTAAAAATAACATGCTTGCTTTGCATAGTACCTAATAAAAGTTAATATTCCTTGTATCATTAACATTAATAATTATAATAATTACCTCCAATAGCTGTCACTCTTCACAGCCGAAGTCAAACCAACAGCATGATACAAATAAAATATAAATTATAAATAACGGGACCAAAATTAAGTGGGCAAGTGAAACATTATTTAAGCGTTCACCGGTCATCGAACGTCTGATAAAGAAATTTAAATAAGAATGAAATCCTTTTCCCATTGATAAAGTTTTGACATGATAAAAAACTGTAGGAATGCACCGACCACTGACTTACTAATGAAAGGGACCAATTAACGATGATTATTTTTTTCTCATAAGTACTCCTGCTGCATACAGGATGTTCCGAAATTTGTTAATTGTTTAATTTATTAGTTGTTTTAACCTTTCTTTTTATTGCGGAGTACCTACATTGTATAGTAGGATTTATTTATGTGTAAAATTGAAGTACGTTTTTAATTACAATAGAACTTCTAAAAATATAGGTTCAGAATTGAATATTCGGTATTATAGCCACATAATGCTAGCAAATATACCTAGTTGAAACGAAGAGGCCAAGGCAAGTAATGATTATGACCCAAACTACACCAATATAGGTTACAGTATCAAAATCCCGAAGCTCACAATACCGAATTTCAAATAGTTCCGAGAACATGAAAAATGTCTCAATTTTTCCCCACTCTAACTCAGAAAATCATCTTGAATCATATATACATTTTCCCCCAGAATGTTTTGAATCAACGATTTCTGGTGAAGTGTTAATTGTTTGCTTAAACCACAGTAGGTACTATCTGCACTTAAGTAACCATTATTTAAAAACTTCCAAAATAAATCAAGCTGCTTCAGTATTGTAAAGCAACTTGGTTCGTAAAATAAGTTCAACTAGAACACCCAGTAAAGAGCTCATTTACAGCTAGATAAAACAACAAAACAACCTGTACGCGTTATTCTCTCTTGTCACCTAAAAAAATCAGGGACTAATTCAGTTCTGTAGGCCGTGCGGCCGCGCCACCCATCACTGTTCGCATCAATTTATAGGCTTTTAACCTAATTTGTTGACCGTACACCCGGCTCCCCTCCCACCTCACCCCTCACCCCTCACCAAGACCCACCGCCCACGCGTCTACCATCTTTGTTTTATTTTTTTAATAATTAATTTAGTATTGAGGACGTTTCCCCCTTATCTCCAAAATGGTTTTTAATCCTGGATTTAGAAGCTCAAGAATTCATTTAATAAGATAACGCTGATCTCCTTTTGCTGCAAAACGTTTACATTTATGAAACAAAAGCACCGAATTAAGCTATCATGCCCAGCAATAAAGTATCTAATTAATGGATTTTACATTAGCAAAATGGTTGTCGATACCCTACAACGGTATCGTAAAACCAAGCGTTGACTTTTAATAACCACACGTATTTTATATTTTATAGGCACCTATATGCAATAAACAATTTAGGAGTATACATTTTTTTTGTTGAACTGACTAAAGAAGGTGTGGGCACAATCGTTGATAATTTATTACAAAATGTAATAAAGCCTTGGGGTGGTATATTTTATAAATATTTTGTGTGCGCCCAAAATTTTGACAAATACCACTTAATTTACGCTAATGAATCCCAAATGAATGCATGTTGACGACGAATGGTGGCACCGTAGTGTTGTCACTGTATCGATACTGTGTAGGTGTGGAATTAATGTTTCCGATAACCTTCCAAATTGTTGTTTTAACATAATTGCCGGCTAACTAGAATTAATTACTAAATTATGAATAACTTTAGAGCAGATGAGAAGGTTCGGTTGGAGTCTAAAATGTCCACAAAATCGATAAGGTGTGATAAAATTTTCATTACCAATATACATAAATAAACCATTCAATTTATGGTAAAATGGTGTAAAAATATTTTAATGTTAACACTTTCGCGGCAGTGTGTGGTAATAAATGTCACTTAGTAATTTTTCTATATCCTCTTTATCAATATCTAGTTATAGATTAAATAGTGATCGGTTTCTTATTCATGTTTAATTTATATATTTCCTTACAAATTCAGCTATAAAATTACATTATCTGTTAAAATCAGTAAACATAAATTGTAGGCTATTCATTTTGTAAGGTTTAAACAATTTCCCAGCCTAATAGGATAGTAATGAAAGGAACATTCTAAGGCAATATTTAGACCATAACTAAACTTAGCAAGTACTAATATTTAGGACATAGAGGAACTTATTGATATAATGACCTTATTGCAATATCATTTTATTATGAAGAATTAGTAATTCCACTATTGTAGTGTCCAGACGATTTGTTGTTGAATGAGAATAAGAAGTTGACTAAAAATAATTAAATCGAAGATATAAAACCTGACCGTTAACGGAGCAATCACTCTCACCACAGCTCCTCCAAACAGTTAAAATGAAATCAAAGTTATACGACTGATATTATCTCGATTTTTAGCAAGCACCAAATCCCATTAGGTAATATTAAAACAATCGATATAAAAAGGCACATCACTAACTGGACGCATTTAGATAAACGAGTGGTCGCATAAAAATCAACTCCTTTGGCCTAATCGAATTAGGGCCTGATATCCATCTATACGATTTAACACGTTTTGCATTCTTTTGTGCAACGACTAATAAAGGTAGCAGGTAGTCGTCCTGCTACAATATCTTAAATGTAGATGAACTCATCGCCGTTTTGTCGATAATATATCTATCGATGAAGGTCTGTCGATTGGGCTTTTGTTCGTCGTTTGTGTAATTTGGGTTCGTATTGTATTATGATTTGGTGGGTCAGCGTTGTATTTTTGGATAGTATGAAATATTAATTTCTTTTTTGTTGTTACTGAATAATTTTGTTTGAGTTGGTAGTTATTTGAAATTATAGTTACGTTTTAAAGATTGTGTCTGAATCAAGAATAGTATAGTCAAAGGAATAGTCGAAGAGCTCAAGTATAGTATATTGTGAGCTTTAGTTTATTGTGAGTGAAAGTAAGAAAGCAAAAAAAAAAGATTCAAAGAGATACTAGCGAGAATTTCAAGTTCGATGGGAAATCCTTTTCGACTTTATTCTCCCACTCCTATTTTCCAGAAATTGATTTATTTCCGCTTTTTTTAAAACGACTGATATCTAATCATTCAACTTCTAGAACCTAGCTTGCGTCTCCCAAATAGCAAGTTTACTGACACAGGTGAGGTTGGTCTAGGCCAACATAAGAATGATAATCACAACTTCTCGAACTTGAATTATTTGTCATTTATCACCTGAATTAATGCGTATTTCTGATCATTCACTTCCTAAAGTATATTTTATTGAGATTTCCATCAGACCAATCTCGGACTTTTATTGCTAACGTTCTCAAAGCAACAACCACTAATAGTGCGTAAGACGTACTTCAAACGATCGATTACACCTTACCAAACTGACCATACGACATTATCTTCAGGTTACTAACTACTTGGAAGTACTTTCTTCAGAGTTATAAGATGCTTATGTAGATGATGATCTATACATGCATCTAATAACTCTACTATCTCTAATCTAATAGACAGCCTATATGGCGCGGCGGTAGTGAACGCGACCGCTACGCAGGAGGCGCAGGTTCGATCCCCGCTCAGTGCAAATATTACAAACTAGCTTTTTCCCGCGGCTCCGCCCGCGTGGATGTCGGTTATCGCGACCAAACATAGCCTATGTCCTTTCTCAAGGTCTAATCTACCCCTATACCAAATTTCATCAAAATCGGTTCAGTGGTTTAGGCGTTAAAGCGTAACAGACAGGCAGACAGACAGACAGACAGACAGAGTTACTTTCGCATTTATAATATTAGTATGGATATTTGCACTGAGCGGGGATCGAACTTGCGCCCTATCGATCGAACTTGCGGCATGAGTATGGGTATTTGCAATGGTCTGGTCGTTCTTCGGAGAGCACGTTAAGACGTCGGTCCCGGTTGCCTTAAAAACATCCATCAGGCAGTCGTTATGTAGGAAAAATTGATTTGACCGCACAACACTGGGAGTACGAGAACCTACGCCAACTTACGCTACAGTAGAACCTTGTCCATCGATCTATAGGAGCACCGGCTTGCTGATGAGATTGCTGAAGATTTCGGCGGCTTCAGACCCCTAGCCCCAAAACCCCTTACATCTCAGTTCCAAATATTCCACATTTTGTCACATTTTCAATATATTACCTCTCATTAGTATCTTCCTCATGCTTCTCCTCTGGGTGGTACAATTCCACCTCCTGTTCCTGAACTGGTGAGCGCACTCTGTGGCGCCCAGCGTCACTCCTCTCGTGATCTCCTTCAGCAGTCCGGTCTCGTTCCTACAGATCTGGGCAAGTCGACCTCTCGTACGACGATTCTTCTTGCAAATCATTCGCGGATCAAGTATAACTGCGCTCCCGGATGCCCTGAAACAAATATTCAGATTTAGTACAAAGGTTTTGGAATATTAATATGATAACAAATAGGTACACGGTCTGTTATAAGTGTTATAACTGTAGATTTCTGGCCAGGATGCCCGGTTTCTCTAAAGATAGACCCAGAATGATCACGTATTTTATCTCTAGCGAAAAGGAAACGAAGGAATCAGCTCTTGTTTGCCTCTATAATGATATAAAAATGTGAAGATACTTGCATTTATCCCCGCTTGTATCATAATAGCCTGCTAATAGTAATTCTACGATTACATGTTTATTTTACAAATGGACTTAAACATATTAAAATAAATTTATATGAACACGCGGGATTCATAATTTTACTTAAAGAATACCAACTCTAAGTTTGGACGTAATGAACTCACCCATACAGTGGGTGAATAAACCACTAAGGATTTCGAAAAGCGGCAACTCACCTATAGCTGAGATTTTACAGGATGAATCGTCACCTAAGCCCAATCCCTAATATATCTAATACCTATTTATTACACGACAGCAGCAAATTACAGAATAATTTAAAATTAGTAAAACTATTCTCCATAAAACACACCAAACGTCTTAAATATTTTGTTTAGTTGATATACCAGATGAAGACTTCCCATCGCTTACACATTCCAATCAACAGATACCAAAGTTTCATAATCACAAAAATAGTCATAAAATCCGACTCACTCAATACGACTAGTGTTGTACTAAAGTAAGTATCGATTTACGATACGCCACGGTGAGCGTCGACAGGCGAGCGCCAGGTCGCGATGAGAGATCGATTGTTTACTTGGTCCGACTTCATTGTCAGACTAGCTCGAGTACCGAGTGCGAAGCTACTCCGAATAAATTTAGAATTGTCTGCATGTTCTGGGAAGCGAGACGGCGAAGCGAATCTTATCGATAACAGATAGTTACGCGAATATCATTCGTCTATCTGACACTGCCTGCTTGATAGACTTTAACGCTGTATGATAGAGATCGGTCTTCATTATTTCGAATCTTCTGTTTACGCAGTACATTTAAAATTTTACTCTTTCACGACTTAAAAGTTTAATGTGGCACATTTAGTACTTCCGAATTCATTGAACTTTTTCTAAATAACTTGCACGCTTTGGATGTGGCTAATGATACGCTATAATATACATAATTATATTTAGCAATTACAAACCGTGTGTTGGTTAATGTTTGCAAATAATCCATGCGTAATGTTTGATTTTTTATTATTGTACTGACCTATTGTTTATTTATCAATTAAATAAAGTTCACTTTGTTTTTCGCTAGTCTGCTTTTCAGTGAATCTATGGCTTTGCCATTTTAACGTAATAATAAATTTTGTAACAGTTGAACTCAATCTTAGGGCAATGTAATATTTGAGTTCAAGTTACTGATTAGCAGTATTTTACATCAACAACAACAATGAGCTAAAGAAGTTTGATTTACATGACTTCATAAAAAAGGATGACTTTAAACCATACTAAAAAGATTCCATTTTTTCAACAGTTTCAGGGTTTAATACAGGATATGATCCAGCCAAATACCTGGAATATTCTACGATTTACAGAAATATCTTGTATTTAACCAATCATGCAAACTACTAGACGGCCTTGTTACTACAACAGTAAAAAAGTCGAGTACAACAGTAAAAGTCAAGAGGCATGTAAATTACGACCGCAACATACCGAAATACAGGTTTACAGTTTACAGAATGATTTTATTAACCCCTGCTGGATAAGGTGTTTACATTACGTTAAAATCAGACGTTTCATAATACTTCATACATCTGTGATGGCTAGTTTGTAATCGTGTTTGCATTCTAATTGTGTTCGGTGTTTTCGTCGGCGTTTTGCGCAGGAAGTTCATTGGGAGCCAACAGATACAGTCATTGTTGCTTTATAGACTGAATAAGATAATTTACATTGAATAGAAATGTAGTTGGTAATTGTAAGGTCAAAAAATATTTAAATATTATCGTGTACGTACCGACCTTCTGGTAGATCGATATGAGTTTAATTTTTTAAGTAAAAAGAAACTTAAATACTTAATGAAAAATTATAAAAGATAGTAATGTGGCAACTGATTCATAATAACTCTTACGTCAACTGTCAATATAATTAAATGTGTGTTTTGTTGTAATTTAGCTAATGGTCTCCCATATAAAAATAAATAAATATAATAAATAGAAAAAAGGTTCAGAGTTAATTAAATACATCGTAATGTGTTAAGCAAAAATTAATTAAATTTACTATACGATTTCCCGGAAGCTTCCCTCGTTGCTGCTGCCACTTCACAAGGTAAAAAAGTAGAAACGCAACGTCTTGTCGCTATTCTTTTATCCTGAGCATCTATTCCGATTACTCTAAACTATCCTTTCCCTACCCTGAGATTAAGGCTGCACTAGAGCCTCCTCCGTTAACTTGGGTTCTGAAGATCATGGTCCCATAGACACGTTAGTGCTATCACTTATATAAAAATTAAAATGTAACTCTCAAATAACAGCTCATATGCTCATTTTCTTTCAACAAAAATCTGCATGGTTATTAGCGAAGTCTTTCTGTACACGTGGACAAGGAAATTGAAGCAGAAGACATGCTGATACAGCAGAGGTGTCCTAATCTCCATCCTCGGTGAGTGAAACTGATGCAGGCTCAGGATGGCAAGGCGTCCTTCTAGAGGAGGGGGATTAAATCTTCAATAAAATATTGGTTGACGTCAATGTTAGCGGCCAAAGCCGGTCGATGTACCTCGTCAATACAACCAGATTTAACGAAGTAGTTTTAGTTGGTTCGGATACGACATACACAATACCCACCTCACATATTCCGCAGGGCTGTGCTGTAACTGATAGTACACGTACAGCCCCCCTAGACAAGTGGCAATTCGTTGGAGTATTGTAGAATAAAATGAAGAATGTATGGGATTTGACGTATATGACAGTCGTCAATGCAACGCTATATGCCATAAACGGCGAAATGTGGGTGCTAGCACCTTTGCCTACACCTTCGGGGATATAGGCGTGAGTTTATGTTATATTATATGTCAATGCATGTCATAAACGTCAAATCCCATACATTCGTCATTCTATTCTACAATACGCCAGTCAACGAATTGCCACTAGTCTCAGTTATTCTACCAATTTGAGGGGCCGGGAGGACTCCTGCAGGAGACTCTACGCGGGTGTCGTGCGGTCCATGGCTCTATATGGGAGCCCCGTATGGGCAGACAACCTGCGAGCCAGGCACGTGGACCTGCTGCGTAGACCGCAGCGGATTGTGGCCACTCAGGGCCATCTGGGGGTACCGCACGATATCCTTTGAAGCAGCGAGTCTCCTCGCCGGATCGCTACCGTGGATCCTGAAAGCGAGATCCCTTTCGGCGCTATACCGCTTTCGAAAGGCGGCGCGGGAGCGGGGACACGATCCTGAGCCTGAAGAAATTCGGGCCGTGAGATCCCGGCTCCACAGGAACATGGTGGCGGAGTGGGAGCTACAACTTGGGCAACCACGCGCAGGGCGCGCCGTAGTAGCGGCGGTAAGACCCATCATGGGGGAGTGGCTAGAGAGGCCACACGGCGGCCTCTCGTTCTGGCTGACGCAGATCATCACCGATCATGGATGCTTCGGACGGTATCTGCATCGGACCGCGAAGAAAGAGCCAACGTCCGAGTGCCATCACTGCGACGCGAGCGAGGACTCGGCGCTGCACACGCTCACTGAGTGTCCGGCGTGGGAGACGCCGAGACGGGAGCTGGTGGCGACCCTGGGAGTGAGAGCTCTCACGCTCGCCACTTTGCTCGCAGCGATGGTTCGCTGCGCGGATGCGTGGGCCGCCGGCGCCTCCTTCTGCGAGCAAGTGATGCTCGTGAAGTGGACGGCGGAGCGCGAGCGAAGGAGAATCGCAGACCTTGCGGTCCGCGAGGAGCGAAGGAGAATCGCAAACCGCGCGGGCCGCGACGAGCGGCGGCAACTCGGGCGTCGGAGGTCGCAAAATGACCTCCGTCCCCCATGAGCGCGGGCCTGGGGGTGACGGGTGGGGTCGCCTGTCACCCTAGCAGAAGCAGGCCACGGCGGTGGCGCGCATTGCGTGCCCCCCCATACCCGGGGGCGAGTTGGGGACTCCGTGGTCCCCACACCGGAAGAGGGCCAGATCGAGAGATATGGCCCTGGGTCGGCCGGGGTGCGAGGGATATGGCTATGACAATCTCACCTCCGGCAACTGACGGCCCACAGAAGGCGTGCGTTTTAGTCGGTTCGAGTCCGACATAACCTCCTCCTCCGACCCCGGCGGGGGAGGTATCCGTGGGGATTTTTCGCACGATAAAAAAAAAAAAAGTCTCAGTTATTCTTCGATTTCGTGGGATCGAAAAGCATGGCAGACGCGTATTAAACATATATTTTTCTTTCTTAATCCTCACGTACACACTTACTACGTATATACATATAGTAATTGCGTACGTGAGAGCTACCAAACACTGCGTAATTATTTTATGTGATCACTACCTAACGCTAACAACGGTGTGTTTTAATTAAAGATGGCTGACTTCTTTACAAGAAATGATTATCTTCTTCTTCTTTATTTTTTTGTTAATCCCAGTCACATCCGAAGCTTTCACCTTGGGGTTTGGGGTCCGTTTTTTCCAGTCTAACTACGGTTTTAGCTGAATTTCGATATTCATAATTCATTAAACACCAGAAGTAGTCAATTTGAATGAAGTAATAAATTACACAAATAATATTTTATGCTAGGATATACTTATACGCAGTTTAGATCCAAATAGAAAAAAAACCCTACAATTATTAGACTGTCTACATGATGCAAATTTCATTCAAACAAAGAATCTGGAGAATATAAAAAGCAATAAGTACAATTGAATGAATTTATACTTTTCTAATTGTTTCACTAATAATGTAGGTACACATAAACATTAGCGCTAGACACTGTTATTTACAGAAAGAGTGTAAAGATATTAAACGGCAAAGGCCGTCAATGCAAATCAGCTGTTTTTGCACCGAGAGTTAGACAAAAGCCATAAAATGGTTGACTTACTAGTGCTTATACTGTAACATTCTACTCTGATAGCAATATAGCACACGGTTCAAGGTAGTTCATTATCTTTAAAAAATCAATGAGTCTTAAGCGTTCCTATTATCACGTTGATGACGTAGCAATGATCACGGTTGCATTCTTGACGACTGATTCTTGGCTTTCAACATGGAGCCTCAAAAGTTAAAAGTCAAAAATCATTTATTCTTAGACCCTTGATTTAAATGTTCCACTAAAATGGGACTTACAAAACGTAAAAATTAAAAATATTAAATAAAGACTAGTTTAGCAAATGGGCCACCGAGGCGCCGCGGTTCGAAACGCGGCCACGGCCTGAGATGACTCCGGCAAGAAAATCAGCGCGAATATTTTTTGGTCTATTCATTCAGTTTTCCATTTGGTTTCACCTTTTTGGATAGAGTGGCTGCCGCTTAACCTTCCAAATCCGAGAAGAAAGCTTGAACCAGAACCTGTTCCGTTGATATACTAGGTATAATGAAACTTTAGTAAATTGCACAAATACCCGCGAAAGTTCTAAAAATAAAAAATAATCATTACCTATCACTTCCTCCTTTTCTCAACTAAGTTGAGGATAGTTCATGCTAACTATGAAACGGTATCGTGTAGTAGGTATCTTCTTTGTTTTTTTTTTGTCATTTACGCATTCCTAAAGCATCCGCTTGTGATCTATTTTTGATACCATATTGTGCGTATACCTGGAAACATTTTCACTACTCAGAAATTTAAGAACAAAATAATTCTTGATATACCATGTTTTTAAATCCGGCAAACAGAAAACATACAACTTATTTATTTACATTTCATTCATTTCATATTTAAATATAACAATTTATGAAGTTGCGACAAGCTGTTTACGATTATGAAGCTACTTAAAGAACAAATCATCATTACGAGTGTTTATATTAGCTGAATCAATTGCTGCGCAGGAGTGGCGGCTGAATGCGCATGCGTTGACAGAGGCGATGTATGGCTTTTATATGCGCTTTAAGTATTTTGAATAAGAAGAGTGACAGTGAAGATGGAAGAGTATTTACTTGAGAATAGACGTCGTAGAGTATTGTATGTAAGATTTTGAGAAATGCTAATTTGTTATATGACCCCTCTGATCTTTAACTTCATCAATTTAAAGCTATTAATTTAATTGCAATATGAATGTACTAGCTGTTGCCCGCGGCTCCGCCCGCGTGGAATTCTGATCCCGTTCATCGCTGATATATAGCCTATATGTTAATCCAGGGTATAACCTATATACATACCAAATTTCAACCAAATCGGTCCAGCCGTTTATGCGTGAAAGAGTAACAAACATCCACACATCCACACATCCATTCTCACAAACTTTCACATTTATAATATTAGTAGGATTAAACAGCTAAATGGGTATTGGAATATAATGTTAGCAGCAACACAATGATATAATACATTGAACTGACATAATATAATATTGTACCTATATTGGATCTTTTTGTTCGCGATGAACGCAACAACTACCTACTGAACAGATTTTGATGTGATTTGGTTGAAATTTTGTTGGAAAGCTCTTAGTCAGACTTAAAATCTTACGTTTGACCACGCGGGTGCAGCCGGAAGGCTATACTAATATTATCATAGCAATCTGTAGCTTTTAATATAAGTCATACATAATATTTCACAATGCATTTTTACTGAACAGATTTTGATATGATTTGGTTGGAATTTTGTTGGAAAGCTCTTAGTCAGACTTAAAATCTTACGTTTGTTCACGTGGGTGCAGCCGAAAGGCTACACTAATATTATCATAGCAATCTGTAGCTTTTAATATAAGTCATACATAATATTTCACAATGCATTTTTAACAGTAAGTCCGAGAAAAAATCGATGGATTGTGAGAAAAAGGAAATGGAATAGAAAGGTACGATAACTGAAAAGTATAAAATAACAAATACATTTTGTCAAATCGGTTCGGAAGAAATGGCTTACAATAAACATTTTAAAAATTATAAGTCAGTAAGAAGTTGTTTACATCCACAGACCACTAATAAAGTATAAACTTTATACTATATTAATTGAAAACCATACCCTAACGACAGAGCCATTCGGTTTAACAATATGATTATCAATAGCCGCGACATTTCAATTAATAGAATTAAAGCCCACGACCTTTTACCGTTAAAGTAGCTAGTAATGCATATCTATAGAAATATTGACGCTAATACTAATTTACGACGTGATTCAATACTATATTAGAATTTCAATTTTAAATCATTTAAGCTTATTTCCAAGTTTAGTTGTTTATAACGTAGGTGACAATACATCAATTATATGTTGACTTTTATTGTCAATATAAAATTAACAGTTGTTTGCGAAATTATCAATAATTGCAATTTTGTAATAGTAATAAAAAAAAATCTTTACGATGTCTGTTTATTAAACGTGTATAGTACGCACCAGTTAGTGTGGCAATACGAGTCATTTACATTCCCCCATACAGTGGTGTAGGTATACGAAATTTGCAAAAACGACAGTTTCAATGTTAAAAGATAATGTAATAATTCTTATTTCTTAATAATTTTTGATTTACGTTTCTTGTTACTTCGTATTCGTAAGACTTTGTTCCACTCGTATTGCCACACTAACTGGCGCGTACTGAGTATTGTTTTAACTTACTTTGTGGCTTTCATTTTATCGTGTGAATCGGACCATTAGCGTTCGTTGGAATATTCAGAATTCGTAGCATATAGTCAAAAAAAGTCGAACAGTATAGTGAATATATTAATTTGTTTAATTTCTTAGATTTTATACTTGTCTTACAAGATACGGTATACAAGGGGACTATATTTCTTGTCACCAAATAAATCGTCGAAAGTAAAATCTGTTCGGGCTTTGCCTAGTCGATCCTAGAAGAGACTGGCAGACTCAGTCAATGTAAGTAATACACTCTATCCACCCCGCGCAATCCGAATTGGATAGATTAGGTTAGAAGGCTTAGCCTTCGTGGTTATTTTTTTTATTTTACTTAAATACTTATTAAGACAAACGTAGATATATTACCCTATATCTTCATGATTTTTGGTGATTTATTGTGGGCTTGATTTTATATTGTTTGGTGATTACATTTTGGTAAAGGACAAATCTACTGTTTTGCGGGCAAACCCTATTATTTAAGAAACACAAAACTAGTTAAATTGGCGATAGCTTAAATGATACCTGTATACAAGTATCGACAGACGATAACGGTCCGAGTCCAATTCACACTAAGAAGGTAAAGTAAGATTGTAATGATATGGCCTTACCACCATATCATAAAAGTTTAAGACATGGTGGTAAAGCCCTAACATTGTGATGAGGATATATTTAATTCTTTATCTGATTTCTTTGTCTGATGGTCCTCACTGTCTCATGGTATAAAATTTACGTCAATGTATGCTTGCGATTGAATGGTTATTGGATTTGTCTGCCAGGAAAATTTTCCTTCAGCTAGCCTAGGAGTCTGGAAACAGGCCCAGTAAGTATTCTTCGGGATAAATATCTTGAACCTAAAATGTGTTCAAAATATACTCTATCCGCGCAGTAGGTACACGTTACTTGGGTGCCTTGAGGATAGCACGGGGTACTATAGTGGTAGACGAAGTCATAGAGCTAATCATAGATTATTACAAAACAATCCGCACGCGTCAGGTCCTCGATTGTTTTGCAACTTCGCTAGGTCCAAGATATGTGCAGGTATACGTGGCTACTGTAGACTCATCCTATAATGTGAGACTAAAAAATGTAGTTCGTAAAATATCGTTGTATGTAATTAAATTATAATATCAATTATTTAAAATATGGAACAATCAAATCTGCTGGTCTTCGTGCTATTGTTTATGTTACTTTATTCATTTTCTGAAGAATTTCCATGTAATAACGATGTTATAATATATAAATATAAAGATTTCTCTAATACTTATAGCAAATTTTTAAAGTTGTTTAAAAATGGTTGTCTGTAAGAAATTGCTGATAGCTATAAGGTCGTTAATTAAACATCTTACCTTAAGCACAATTAATGGCACTTGAGTTATTTTTATTGAGTGTACAATAAATAGTTTATCTATCTTCTGTCTATATAAAATCCTTAATTGCGATAATCAAAAGAAAGAAGTGTGAAAAGCATTCACGAGTATTACATTGTAATCTTTATCTTAATCGGCTGGTACTCGAGCAGGAATCCAGTTTTCAAAGTGTCTTTTGTAGTAATACAATAAAGTTATAGAAGTCGTAGGCGTGACCTACGCAATATAACACATATTAAAATGAATTCAAAACATTTTAGCACCTAGTTACCGCCGCGTCCAATTTTAGACTTTTCTATATTTGCCATATAATTTATTTGTCAAACAACTGAAGTACTATTACGAAATACACCACTGAACGGTTTTGAATTTATTTATTTTGGCTTCAATTTAAGTATGTATTTTCTACTTCTAAGATTTTGTATTAGAAACTCTGCAGTATCAATGGGAAATTGATCCTTATCTTGTTCCAAAAAGGTATGTTTTTGATTGGGCAATTGCGATTATGGAAATTTGCCAAAATGGCGACACACCTCTGTATACTCAGACGAATAAATTAGCTGTGATAAGTTGTATGTCAATTAATTATTCTTCAAAGCACATCTGGTCTAAACGCAAGGAAGCGGTTAGAGACGAGAACTTTGTGTGTCGCCTAGATTTAAACGCTGAAATTAAACAATGAACTGGACTAGAGGAAATGATGCTGCTGAAGTGCTCCGAGACAATAAATGACCAACTAGAATAGGGTAGTGTCCTGGGTCATCAGATTTAATGCTATTATTTCTCTACTAGTCAACTTAGTAGGTTATGTAGGTGCATTATGAAAATTACGTCGATTTGAGATCGAGCTACAATATTTCAGAATAGGATAATATTATGTCGAATTTGACTTTTTTCGGACAAGCATTATTGTCTAAGAAGAACATCGTTGAACTCACGTCGTTTCTTATTAAAATCATATCGAGAAACGTTTTGTCCGAGTACAGTATTGTCGAGATTAAGTTGTTTCGATCTAAAATATTGTCGAAATTGAGTTGTATCGGAGTTTCATGCTGTCGAAGGAAAATCTTGTCGTAGAAGGATTTGTCAAAATTCAGTTTGGGAGTCCAGGTGAACACTATAATAACTGTCTAATCAATAAGCTGTAAAGGATTATAAGGTAAAAACGTAGCGTATAGACTTACAATGATAAAAAATCTTTCGTAGATGTACGAGTATTTGAAGTCAAGATCAAAATGTACACTTGCAAAATGTTCACACACGAGTGCAGAAAGAGGACATAACTAATCGGAACATTTATATAATAGAGTTAATCGTCTAGCCAGTATGACTAATTCATATATTTCTATCATAATGGCTAGATCATACAACTCGGCCTGTCTCAGTGTTGCCGAACTCTCGATAGTTTGACTATCGATAGTTGACCTCGAAAATCATCTATAATATCGATAGGCCTATCGATAGTATCGATATTGTCGATACTATCAATTGTATCGATAGCACCGTTAGTATAAATACTATCGACACACAGTAATACTATCGATAGTATCGATAGAATCGTTTTTCAATACCCAATGTACTATCGATAGTATCAATACTATTGATGCTGAACGTTGCAATGACAATCGATAGTTTTGTTTTATCGATAGTGACCTTTCCTTCAATAGTATTGGTTGGAATCTGTAGGTTGCCGGGGATGCCCAGGATATCTACCATCAAAAAAATATTTTTTCTAAGGAGGTGTTCGAGTTCATTCATGTTTCGGACCATTCAACGTTACAATGCTGGTAATCTTTTACGTTCGCTACTAAACACAGTTATAAATTATAAATGCTATTGTCATGTTTTTAACGAAGGAACAATTCTGTCACTCATTACAAACAAACAAAGAACAAACTTGTCAACAATGAATGATGATGATATGTAAAAAGAAAACACTGCTGAACACCAGTTCACGGATTCAATAATTCTCAGTATTCACAGAACATCAGCAACAGTATTCACAGAACATAATCCGTCAGTTGTCACGCTAAGTAGTTGACGATGCGAGGTAATGATGCGTATTAGTTTAACCCTGACCTATGACAACAATGGAGTTGGCACGCCTCTTGGTGTTAAAGATATTTGTAGCTAACTGTCCGAAGATTTATATGTAATTGTTGGAAGAATTCCTGACTGAGCTGAGTTCGGTAGGATGTTTATGAATTTCAGTTATCACGAGGTCCATTCCCGTGACTTTAAATAACTACCCACAAATAAGCTAGTCAGCAGACCTATACGCTATGGCCTAATTTAAGGTATTTCCATAACTTATTAACGCCTGTAAAACTTGAGGTACTTGTCGTCTGTTGAAGAGTAAAGGTTGGTGTGTATCGGATCATCCAGAGAAGTACACTGTAACTTAACAAAAGTAGCAGAATGCCGTTGCCGTTTTGTACGATTTGTGAGTGTGCTGGAGGTCTAACCTCTCTTCCTTTATCAGTCTTGGTCTCTCTTATCGCTTCTGCATGCTCTCGTATCTATAAATCTATCGTTACTGGTGTTCATAGATTTGGTAACCGCCTATCATCAGGAGACCTATTTACATATTGGTACACTCAACGGTAGGTACCGTGTCAAAATCATCTTTCTTGCTTTGTCCGAAATATGAAGGCAGAAGAAGAATTCGCCGAACCACTTGGTTCTTGATGGAATATTCTGCACCGTATGCGTTCAACTCGCCTGATGATAATCGGAAGGCAAAGTCTCGGGAAAAAGGGTCACCATTATAGACACCAACAATGTTACAATGGTGGCCCTCAGCTTAAAGGCCTCAGGACTGTAGGAAGAAGGAAACACGTGCGCTGGTAAAGAATTTCAAGATTTTATGGAGCGGCAAAGACAGCCTCCGTGGCGTAGCGGTAGTGAACGCGGCCGCTACGCAGGAGGCGTGGGTTCGATCCCCGCTCAGTGCAAATATTTGTGTTCATGAAATATGGGTATTTGCATTGGTCTGGTCGTGCCTCGGAGAGCACGTTAAGCCGTCGGTCCCGGTTGCCATAAGAACATCTATGGCAGTCGTTACGGGTAGTTGGAGCCCTCAAAAATCCAAAAACAACAGTCTAGCTGCAAAGCTTCGATATCACCTAATGTTACCATTGGGATGTGGAGGTCAGATGGCAATCGCTTCACAGAAAATATCGAGGTCTAGCCAAATCCGTAGTTAAGACTGGCAAAAGCGGACCCCAGACTCCGAGCTGAAAGCTTCGGATGCGACTGGGAATTAACGCTAAGAGGAAGAAGATGAGGCATTATCATCCAATCATTTTCCTGTCAGACATTTCTTCAGTTATTCCTTACTTCACTTTGTCATACAAAAGTCCTGAAATAGTAATATTTATAGTATACCTACTTACCTAGTAATATTTGAAATGTCAGGATGCGTCCATATCAGTAGCAGATGTTATCGTTTTGAGGTAGGTACTATAAGAATTCCAAACCAACCTGTATATAGAGTAATAATTGACTGTGTTGAAAGCCTTTTAAAATGAGGAAAGGCTGTCTATTCAACTAGGATGACAATGAATGACAGTGTTTGTGGACACCGGGCGAGGCGCTAACGTGCGACATCGTCGCGATTAGCAGCTACACGACGACTTAACTGTAAACATTATTACCATTACTGTATACAAATATATAACAAGTAAAAAAAAACGAATTTAGGCTCTATGAAGACGTGTTAAGGTTGACAGGGACAGATTTGAATAAGAGAGGCATCTGTCAATATGAAATCGTCATACTAGATCGTTCTGTCACACTGAGTGGGCAAACACTTTTAAAAGTTTATGTGGCTATGAGCAATGTTGTCGCAAGATTTTAGCGGCCGCATCATGGGCTCTCATGGCGGGTATGGCATGTAAAACTGTTTGCTATGTCGTTAAAATTGGGTCCCAGACCGTGTCTGTTAGTCCATTTTACGCTTTCGAAAGTGTAGATGTGCCTTCAATATTTTATGATTCGAACGCCTTTATAAAGATGTAACGTTTCACTTTTTAAATAGCTTTAGTTTAGAAGGACTTGAACAACTTTTTTGAATGTATAAATATGAAGCTATAGATAATATAATAGGTGTTACCAAAGGTTAACAGAAGTTATCTTTAGAAATTCACCTATTGAACACTTCAAAAATTACTCAAGCTGAATGTATGATACAGCAATGTAGTCACCCTATAGTAGAAGTAAATCCGGTAAAAACAAATACAAAATAACACATTTTGTGTTTTTTATCACATGTACAAAAGCAATTTTCAAGGTTCAGTTAAGTATTTCCATATTTTATTTAATTCGTCATCCGTGTGGATTTTAGCGCAGCAGTAGCTGTGTCAATCCGTAATGGGTTGCACGCGATAATTGGTGTTATACTACGCACAATGACGCACGCCATCTTCTGAATGTTACAGTTGCATAGACTATTTTAAATTCAGACGAGACACTATGTACTTATTAGGCAGAAAATAAATTTAAAACACATCTAACAAGTTTTAGGAAAATTATGTATTTAACAGAATAAGAGACGAAAAATGTAATGTAAAAAAATGTAATAATGTAAAAAAAATGACCAGCCGTATTGTAGAATAGAATGACGAATGTATGAGATTTGACGTTTATGATATGCGATGACTGTCATATATACGTTAAATCCTATAGATTCTACATTCTTTTCAACAACACGGCGGTCAACGAATTGCCACTTGTCTAGGGAGCTGAACAACTACCTACGAGTATTACTGCTTTGAGTGCAGTAAGTTTTGTTGTTTTTATAATTCATCATTCTCTGGGCCTTTTCCCAACTCAATTGGGGTCGTCTTTTAAAGTCTTACTGTGATGTGACTGAACATTGAAATTTTCCGCGAAACGATTGCCATTTATCCTCCACAACTGTAGTTAGACTAGTTGAACTTTTTGAGGGTTCCAACTACCCGTAACGACTGCCATAGATAATGTTCGTATGGCAACCACGGAAATACCCAGATCAATACAAATAGACATATTTGATATTAGATTGGGAATCGAACTTGATGTTGTTCTTTCTTTCTATTTTTCTCGTCCAATACTGACTCTATACTCGTATTATCTAATCAATATTCTGTTGGAAGGATCTCTATTCTTTGTAGTAATATCAAAGTTCACCAATAAACTCCGATTTACCTATAGTATTCTGCCTAATGACCCAACTGCACAAACTGCACTACACGAACGCAAGATAGTTAGCGGCCGTACGACAGGGCATCGCACCGAGTGCTAAATGAACTAGTTCCATACGCACCGGTATGCGTTTGGTTTTTATCGTAGGTAAAATTAGGTGATGATAGTGGTAGACAGGTCAGCCTCGCTGGAGTCGCGGTACGCAGGGAGCGCGGGTTTGATCTGCGCTCAGTGCGAATATTTGTATGCATGAATATGGGTATTTGCACTGGACTGGACCTCGGAAAGCACGTTAAACCGTCGGAGCTGGTTGCCATACGAACATCTATGGCAATCGTTGCGGGTAGTTGGAGTACTAAAAAGTCCAACAACTGGCCCTCGATTCTGCTAAAGCACAACCACTGTCACACCGCAAAGACTGCAAAAAATTGCATTAAATTTTAGACCTTATTTCTATAGGCTTACAGTCATAAAATTAAATGAAAAGTGTTTTATTACACTCTTTCAATCACTCTACATTTGAATTTAAACTTTAAATACATTGCTTTAAAGGTTAAAATCGAATGGGATTTTCTCGCAGTCTCTGTGGTATGACAATGGTTGTGCTTTAGTAGAATCGAGGGCCTGGTCTAAAATCCAACAACTGGTCTAGCTGCAATGCTTCGATATCACCATTGGATTCTGGAGGCCAGATGGGAGTCGCTTCACGGAAAATAGCGAACTTCACCTGAATCCGTAGTTAGACTGATAAAATGGACCCCAGACTCCGAGGTACGAGCTTTGGATGCAACTGGGATTATCGCCAAGATGAAGACGAAAAAGACCTTTTCAAGAAGTGAATATATAATTATTCGATTCGATTGCACAGGGTTTTGTTTATGAATTGCTTATAAGCTTAAATTTTCAAGGACGCGAACCAAAAATCTACCATCTTTTTTATTTATAATGTGGGGCAGCCCTACGAATATCCTACGCATACATACCTCACATGTACATACGTGTGTTAGTAGTTATATTCCTTCCTATTGAGTGTCTCCTTATAGCGTAGGCATTAAGTATGTCTAAATTACACTACAGGCTATGATTTTCGAGGCATATTGGACGTTTGTTTAGCTGACTTTTTAATATCCTGTAACCAGTATGAATTCGATATTTACGTTACTAACAAAGTCAGGTTTCCTGTTGTAAACAGCTTATCCTGTTCTACAAAGAAAAAAATATTCACCAAATAGATCATCCATAAATATACATCACCGTTATCATCAGTCTAGATCTGATTGAAAGCTAAACATAAACATTTCGCCAATTATAACTAACATGAACTAAGTGTGATGAATAAATCTGTTTAGTATCATATACTGTAACACGTTTCATAGAAAAAGTGCAGATTAGTGTAGCGATGATGTCAGACAATTCTTATAAATTGTTCAGAAATGTTGAAAACTATTTGTTTCGGCTGCGTACTAAGTGTACGTAATATCAGTATTACTCGTACAATTAATAATAATATAATCTGTGAAACTTTCACATTCGCCCTTTAACCACTTACACTGAATTATTTTCTGTGAGCGAAGGATTCAGACACTACAGTCGACATAACATCTGCAAACCAGTGTGGTATGGTTGCAGTGCATGATTTTTGTTTTTCGGCGTTTGGAACTCCCATAGATATCTTTAGGGCTAAGTGGTAATTAAAAGTCAGCGTCAAAAGTAAAAGATCTTCACACAGATTTTCAATCTAAAAAATCCCAATGATATTTTTTTTAATGATATTTTAATCAAGGAATAAAAATATTTCAAGTAGACAGCATTATCATTAGTAGGGATAGATGAAATAGGGGTAAAAAAATTAAATTACTCAAACTATTTTTTATAATCTGTAATTTTTCATCTATTTTTGACGCTGACTATAACTGACACTGACTCTATTAAAGTTTCAAATTAATATTTTAGGAATAAATTCGACTTTCACGATTTGTTTACAGATCTTTAAGTAATATGTAAGCCTGTATGCTAGCGCCTTCCTAATAACATATTTTGCCAGACCCGAGAATCGATCTCTGGGCCCCAAACTTGCCCGAATTAAACCCCAACCTTGGGTCCAACAGACAGTCATAAAACCAAATATTCATATACGCAATAGATACATTGGTAGCGTAATACCGATATCTAGTTTATTCGACAGACGACTATCTATCAAGTTTATTGTCGAATGTAACCGGTCCAATGTTGTGACGGCAATGTTACTACAGCGGATATTACTGGGTTTATTGTACCCGTTAAGGGTTAGTTTTTGTGCGTAAAATATTCATAGATTTCTCGATTGCAGAAATTTAGGTGGTCACCTTCCCAAAATAACGGACACATGTCGATAGGTATGTTTAGCAAAAAAGTTGAAGTCTTCGGATGCCACCGAGATTAACGCAATGATGATGATGATGATGATGATAGTCAACAGTTGGAGTTGTGTTTATGTCAATCAATCAATCAACCAATCAATCAATCAGTCAGTCAATCAATCAATCAATTAGCCTATTGCAGTCCGCTGGACATATGCCTCTCCCAATATGCGTGTTTATGTATATTTATCCAATGCCTATAATATCCAATCCCGTCATAAACTATCTTCAGTCTTGCTTGATAGGGAAACATACTAAGGAAAATTGGTTTGGTAAAAAATTAAATTGGATAACAAGAGTGAATTTTTTTAATTTCTTAAACTATAAAACTTATTTAAAAACCAATTTAATAAAATAAGGTGTAGTGGTACTTGTAAAGTAAAGAGAAAAAAGAAAAAGACAACGACGACGGAGGTGGTTATGTCGGACTTGAACCAACTAAAACGCACGCCGTCTGTGGGTCGTGAATACTGGGAGTGAGATAGTCTGCGATATATCTTTCGTACCCCGGCTGACCCAGGGCTATCTTTTTCGAGCTGGCGCTTTTGGTGTGTGGAGATCACGGAGTTCCCATCGAGCCTCTGGGTATGGGTAGTTGCGTATCAAGTGCCGCAGCCGTGGCTTGTTTCTGCTAATTGGCAGGTGGTTCCACCCGCCACCGCCAGGCCCGCGCTCATGGGGGCGACCACTGACAACCGAGTCGCCAACACATTACAATAAGATGCGGATGTTACTGCCTAGGTCTATCTGGTCTATTTATGCAGGAATTACCATCCAAAGTCTAGATAAACCTCTCTTAGACATTTAGTAACTTAACTAATGATAATCACATTATTTCGTTACCTTAATAATTGCGCATTACGTTACAATAATCTGCCTCTTAACAGATTCGATAGTAGGTAGTTAAATGTGAAGTAAATAAATTGATTACATCGTAAATCTAATCGAGATGTAGAATAGAGCTGATAAAACCACCTGTCAGTTACCATTTACAGTGGAATTAACAGAACGACTTACGGTTATGTCATCATCGAGGTAAAGGGCTCGCTACTACGAGCATAATAAAATCGAAGACGTAAAACAAAACTGTACTGCTACTGCGCCGGAAGCTTTATACCACGGGCCTTGGACTCGACTGTTTGTAGCTTTGACCCCATTACTTAAGAAATCACCCATATTTTTACAGAACTGTAATTTTTGGTCCTTCATGATACGGTAAGCCTAGAGTAGCAATGCGTCATGTTTCTATATGCGCCTCTCTTATGTAACGAAGGGGGGATTTGCGCCCCAACATCATATCTGGTTCTCCAATATTGACGCCGTGACCGTGACAAATGTATAGGATTTGACGTTTTTGACATTCGTTGACGCCTGTCATATACGTCAAATCCCATACATTTGGCATTCTATTCCATCATACGCCGAGCAACGAATTGTCACTTGTCTAGAGGGGCAGGCCGGTCGGAATCTCAGGGCATTCTCTCTAAGTCATATCTTGTTCGCCACCAATATGTGATAAAACGTCGTCGTGCTGTTTAGTGATTTCGAATCAGACATACCCACCTTAACGTTAGCTCTGGTGAAATGAACCCCAAGGGAGTTACCGTACAAAAAAATGCAAAAATTAGGTGTATATTGAAAGGGAAAGTTTATGTAACTTTTCTTTTTAACGATTTATTTAAGGATATTAAATGTTCTGAAAGTTTTGAATGCGCAAAAGCCATTGCCCTTGACCCTAACTTCGCGAGCAATGTCAAGGTCAAGATTTTTCTACCCGTTTTAGCTTGCCCGGAAAAGGCAACAGCAGACAGAGTCCTCTTACTTTCACCATCTCTTAAAAATGTTACCAAAGTTAGTAAGGCAAGGTCACCACTAATTAGTTAACGAATACCGGTTTGTCTTGTCTATTTATTTTCTTTGTCACACTGGCATACATTTTTTGCAAACTATTTAACAAATATAACGTCACAAAAGCTGGCTTTTGTTATCTTAAAGAGGATTCTTGGTATCGAAAGCGCAAGTGACGTCTGGTATCATAATTTAACGCCAAGACAAGGTTAAACTTGCGTCGAAAAAGTTCAATGTACTCAATAGAGTGAAAAATTAAATTCAGTGGGCTTTTCGTGACAAAAACTAACCCAAACTATCACAAAAATAGTTTACATACAACCAGAAAGCCATATTATTTGTAAGTGTCTCAGGTGTATCTGATAAGAATCATAGCATCAAGCTATCGGGGTTGGTCAGCAGCGGGAACGGGACCAAAAGTCCACGCGGGCGAAGCCTCGGGCAACAGCTAGTCTGCTATAAACTAATTCTTGAACAACTTTCTCAATAAACGATGTTTTGTCATAAATAATAATAGGGCATTAATATTTATAGTTGTTTAACATATTCATTAGTACGATAGTATTAATTTTGATAAATGACCATTGTCACTCAGAACAAGACGCCCCCTTACGGATTTATAAGTGTTAGAACTTGTAGTGCTACCCACTTGATGACAGTTACTATGGCTCATGCTTATAATTTTGCTTTATAGGCAGTTGATCATTCTGGATTAAAATGTGAAGAGGCCTTACGAGAAGTCCCGGGTACGAATCCTGATGATAACACTACCGACGTGGACCAACTCCTAACACATGCAATTAGCCTAACCGGAGATGTTGAAATACTGTGAATTGCTCATAATTTAGAAAAGAAAAAGTCACGCAATTGAAAAAATAGACTAATTAATTAACAGTTGATTTAATACTTTCAATCCAAATAATCAATCGCTGTGGTAACGTAGCACAGAATGAAAATGACTAAAGAGCTAACTTATAGTAATAAGCTAAGTAGCTCCATAGTAATTTTTATTCATGACTAAGTTATAAAGTGATTACCTTTTACTACCATATCAAGTATCAGTAGTTTTATGAAATTTATTAACAGGTAGATCAATACCAACTATGGGTTAAGTTTTCTCCCAATTAGGGTTGCTACACACATAATCACATTCCCTAACTTTACGATTTTGCACTCTCGCATTCCACAAATTTTTACATTCTTGGATTCCACAAATTTTGTAATCACGAATTAAATTAAGTTTTATGTGCCTAGAAACTGGTACTTATACACGTAAGGTTATATTGTCATCTAAGAAACTCAGGTGTGGTCATGATGTCCTTTATAGACTTCAACACCAAGATGTTCCCTCTTCTTTTTGATGGTATAATTAAAAGATATAGGATGAGAGATCGGAAATCATACCCGTGACCTCCTACATAGCAGTTGAACGTTCTACATGCCACGCAGGTCATTAACGATGATGAGACAACCTTAGCAGCCTTGATACAGGTTAACACACTCTAGCACCACTAACAGCCAAATTAATCTCTCACACATTTATCAACAATCAACACGAATTTCGAACGAAAATATAATTAACATTTTTGATACCCATTTTGTATCGGAACCGTGGGCGAACTGATTCCACCTACGTACAAAACTAATAGATATCGACATTTATAGTTAAGTAGTGTATCTAATTTAACGGACGATTAAGTAAAATGTAACAGGCTATTAGGAAATTCACTTTAGACCGCCTACCTGTGACAGTAGACATTGAGCGGCATAAGTGTAGTGACACTTCTTAATTACACTTCTACACTTACTGACTGCAACACTTAGTAGGTACACGTCTACCTTGGTAAGCAAAACTGCACTTGTGACGATCAAAGTTGTTAGTGTAGTGTCACTTAATTACACTTCTGTACTTACTACACTAGTAAGTACACTTAGTACACTCTACACTTAATAAATGACACTACGCTTACGACGATCGGCATTGTAAGTGTAGTGTCACCGAATTACACTTCTATACTTACTCACTGCACTAGTACACTTATTACACTGTAGGTACACTTAGTAAGTGACACTTCACTTACGACGATCAGCATAGTAAATGTAGTGTCCACTTAGTTACGCTACTATACTTACTCACTACACTATTACACTTATTATACTCTACACTTAGTAAGTGACTTAGTAAGTTGTAGTTGTACTGACAGTATCTACAAATCTTCTATATATATAAAAATGAAACCCGTTTTCCGTTGTCACGACATAGCATGAAAACGGCTGGACCAATTTCGATAATTCTTTTTTTAGAATATTCCTTGAGGTACGGGGATGGTTCTTACGGAGAGAAAAATTGAAAAAAAAAAGAATTGACTGTTAGGCGGTACGAAGTTCGCGGGGTCAGCTAGTAATATATAAAAATCAATGCCACTTTTTGTTGTTAGTTTATAACTCAAGAACGGCTGAACCGATTTGGCTAATTTTAGTCTTGAAATATTCGTGGGTGTCCAGGGAAGGTTAAAAGGATGAGAAAATAGGTGCAGCGGGAACGGGAAAAATGTGGCGGTACGAAGTTCGCCAGGACAGCTAGTTATATACATAACATAAATAAGATAGTTATACTTTTATACAAAAACACAATATGCAAGACGTTGTGGAAACTTGCAGGAGACATTGCTGATCTTACATCAGTTTAACTTGTGACCAGGGTAATAAAAGGCATTAGGGGTTTACATTGAAGAATATATATAGGATCTTAAAATTAATACTGATTAATTTTAAGTCCAGCAGTGGACTGTATTGTGCTAGGTACTAATTGATTGATTGATAATTTTATGTGATTGCATTAATTTTTATTTACTTTTACAATGATTTCATCACATAAAAAATTACGAACATTTCAATGCTTTTGGTTGAATGGCACAGAGCCATGAACCCTAAAACAGGTCAACAATTTGAACGGCTGTCGTACTAGCAACTGCAAATTTCACTTCGTAATCCTATATATTTCTATGGGATTACAAAGTTGTTTATGCAGTTGGTAGTATGACAGCCGTTCAATATTGACCAGTCTAAAGAGCTCATGGTAAGCCTATGCACAAAATGGCAAAAACATGCTAAGACACATTCATATGTAACTAAAATGTTTAAAACCGTGAAAGTAAAAACATAATAATTACCTATTAAGGAAATGTAGAAACAGTCTCCATATTTGTAACCAATATAAGTTTATAATGTGTACATAATTACTTTGCACGCCATAAATACTAATTTATTTATACACTGACTTGGTGTGCGCCTAAATCTGTTTTTTTTTTTATACACACGGCCCACCCGATGGAAAATGCTTACCGTAGCCTATGGACGTATACAACACCAGGGGCGTTACACTCGTGCTGCCGACCCTGAAAAAACCTTCTAATTCCCTTCTTGAAGAATCCCATATTGTAATCGATAGGGAGAACCACAGCAGAGAATTTATTCCTGTTCTGCTTTTTGCGCATTATTATATTTTTTCTTAATTCTTTTCTTGGAATAGGTGACGTCTTAGCTACTCCTTCTAATAACCGCTATCTGCCAGTGAAAGTTCTACAAAAATCGATCCAGCCACTTCGGAGATTAATCAAAACCAGTAGACAGATAAAAGTAGAAAAAATGTTTTTGTTTTAAAAAAACATTTGAAACATTTGAAACATTTATTAAAATTCAGTTTACATGGCACTTAGAAGTGTTTGACCACTGGATCCTCACACTAGGATTCCCTGTGTCGTGAAGACCAGTCCTCTTTCGCAAGACACAATACATTTACCTGAAAATGTTACATTTTTCCTATCATAAATTTAACTACAGACACTATTATTTTATGTTAATTAAGTCCATCACTTTTGTTTTAAGTCACTAAAAACTGTTATTGTAACACTACAAACAGACATAACAAATGTATTTATTTCTATAGATAATACCTATATTAATCAAAGAAATCAACGAGCATTATGAAATTATCTATCGTAGTTCGCATTACTACTTTCACCGTTTGACGTGTAACAGAGACAAATAGATTTACTGTTTATTAATTGTATTTGTTCCTAGTGAATACTGGTAAACTGGTAAATAGATCTATTAACCACATGATAACATTATTTAAGAGAAAGTAATTTTAAACCTCATAATACAATCATAGTAACGTTCAATCAGTAACAAAACTGAAACAATACATAATAATTAACAGCTCTTACACTCTTTAATTTAAAATATGAGCAGCAGAAAAAGTATTAAACAGTTTTTTTCGAGTTGGTGTTCTTTAGAAAATGTTGCTGACTGTACACTCTAATGCTGCTGTCTGTGGAATTAAATATCACAGTTAAAATAATCTTCTATTATTTTCATCACCCGGTTATGGAGAATTTGTGGGGGTTTTTGTGACTGACGCCAAATTTTGGCACCCTTTTACGTTTTTTACCGGGTACTAACAATTTTTGAGTACCTATAGACTTTTAAAACGGTGAATTTAGATTTTTTTATTATTCTTAGAACAGAAAAGTAACTATTTTTAATTTTGGTTTTTGAGTCTACTTCAATAACAAACAAAAATAGTAAATTTCCATAGAAGATGAAAGTGATGCTACTTGTTAAGTCTCCCTTTCACAAGTGGTAGACAAAAAACGAATAATAAATATGGGATAGGCTTAAAATGGTCAGGCATTGTCGCTTTGTAAACTGTCTGGCGTTAAAAAACTTCGATAATAGAATAACAAATTTTGCAATTTAACGTACTTTATACAATGGTAAAAATCGGACATTAGTCATTAAAATTTAATTAATATCTTTTTATTAGCAACACTGAGTTAAAGTTTCGGTTCTTTTGTATATTACTTGACAAGTGTCAAGAGTAACTTGACAAGCGTAAGTATAAAAAATAAAGACGCAATCCCATTTTGTTTTTAATGCTACGAAAGGCAACATTTATTCTTTGTACCATACCGTTTTTTACCAAACTTCGGAATTTGGTAAAAATGATTTGTTAAAAAATTATTTCAACGCCCAAAGTTTGACTAAAATGTTTTTAAGTCTGATCTTTAACTGTTTCCAGTTTCAAATTAATTAAGTTATAAGCAAAAATAGTGTAAAAACAATTATTAACGACCAATTTGTTTTGAGTAATAAAACGTCTTAACTACATTCAATTACGATAATTAACTTAGTCGTATGCAAAATCCATTTATAAGATCGAAACTTGAATTAACGCTACCTACCAATTTATTTGAAAATAATCGATGTAAGATGCAGCAAAAAATCATTTAAGGAGTCAATATTTTCTCCAAGACATTAGCATCAATCCATCAAACTGCCACGAGGGACTCAAATTGCTAAAATTGAGTCATTCTTTACAATTACCGTACGTTCAGTGGACATCAGGCTTTGAACGCCCATTGACTTACGACATTACGACTACTATAATGTTTAATATACAATCATGTCCATAGATTGCGTTTGAATTAGGAAATACCAATTTTAGCATTGGTGGTATATTTTTAACAAGTCATCGTCCAATGGTTAAAATTCGAATCTTGTTTGGAAAGTACCGAACAGGTAAATTGATTGATTTTTTTAAAAGCTCCAATTAAAGATAGAAAATCGTTTGACAGAGAACTAGAGAAGTAACTAGTATAGTAGTATAGTAAGACACTAAACTGTTTTGTTTTACCTACTTATCTGTAGGTTATTTTAGTTGTACTGTAAATTTCTGTTATTCTTTTGCGAGTCACCAGACTCTTCAATTTTGGCACGGGCCTTAGTCTCCACAATAAGCAATATTTATGGGTCCAGTTTTCAAAATTGAACCATTTTTAACCATGTTAATACATTAGAGTTCCATATTTCGTTGTTATTGGAGATGATAGACATCGCTTGATTTGAAAAAAAAAAAACGGTCATAAGAGTGAGATTATTATGAATGTTTGTAACACCGGTATCATTACTTTCTCGTTACTAATACTAAATATCTAATAAAATGGCAATAAACTGTGACATTTAAACATCTTTATCAAGGAAGCACGGTTATTATAAACATTAGGTTCAATCAACAAAAAACTTATTAAGTAACCAAATGGAACAATAAAATTAAATTTATTAACGCCTCAAGGCACTATATTAACAACATATCATTACTGCTAATAAATATATTATTTTTAGAGCCTTTTTCCTTTTATAATTTTTATAGTGGCCAAATTGGAAACTTCTCGTAAAATAGATGTGAACGAGTTTAATGTTAATCTTTTAAAGCGTTCATTACTAAAGTGACAATCATTTTATTCAGTACGTTGATATCTTAAATTGTCAGATTCATCACATGAAATATATTAAGGTTAAGTAATTTGGATCGATTATATGCTCGGGCGGGGCGAGCTGGGGTCCTCGTGGTTCCCATACCGGAAGAGGGCCAGATCGAGAGAATGGCTCTGGGCCAGCCGAAGTGCGAGGGATATGTCTATGATAATCTCACCTTCAGCAACCGACGGCCCACAGACGGCGTGCGTTTTAATCAGTTCGTGTTTTAATAACCTCCTCCACCGGCTCTGACGGGGGAAGTATCCGAAGGGATTTTTCGCACGATGAAAAAAGGGAGCTTAACAATAGACTGATATTCTTTATTAGACATTTCTGTCTTTCCTTATTGATTTAGATCATTTAGCGGCTTAGTGACCACATCAAAAACTGTCATATACCAATATCAATTAATCAGCCCGTTACAGTCCACTGCTGGACATAGGCCTTTCTTGATAATATTGTTTTTTATGTTGTGTATTGTGTGTAGTTGATATTGTCTAAATTGAGCGGAGACACCGACAGCCTACGATTTCACAATTTAGTGACATACCTATATGGTTATTAAACATAAATCTTTATTGACAAGTCTCCAAGCCGAGCTGTTTTTGTAGGACCTGTGAGCAAGCTTTATCAGTTGCTTATTATGGAAAAGACATTAGCACTGCTTTGAGGACATAGGACATACCTCGTGTGTGTTAATACCTGACATGTATTCACTTCATATAAACCCAAACCTTTATTTGAATAAATAAATCTATTACTAACAATAATAAAATTACCTAAGTAATTCTTATTGACTGCAAAATAGTTACATAAATACGAGTACCTTCATTAATATTTGTCGATAGTGGAGGTCCCTTATGAAAAGTATCCTCTTTCGGTCATTCTTCCCTATATGTCAGTAGTACCATTGATGGTACTACTGACACACTTATACGTTGCTAGTACCATCTTCGAATATTCTTTGTACCTATCTAATAGTTCAATAGTTGTAATAGTGTAGCTGCTACTAACTACTAACATGATTTCAACAAAGTTTCGAAGTCGAAAAATTATTGATTACTGCTGTTGCCCACGGCTTCGCCCGCGTGAATGTCGGTTATCGCGACCAAACGTAGCCCATAAGTTATTCTGATGTAGGTATAAGCTTTATTGTTCAAATTCAAATTAGTTTATTCGCATAAAGTTATGATTTCGAAGCCAACCGCATACGCCAGCGACAAACGCATGCAGGACATACAGCGTACCCATTACTTGTTAAACTCCGATACGGATAAAAGGGACTATTGAGAAGCCGCAATGAATTACGCGCATGTGCTGCGTGCGTCGGCAGTTGTCGTATGCGGTCGACTACGGAATCATACCTTAAGACAAGTAAATACAGTTGGTTTCATATACAATAATGTGCATTGTTGTCTGCTTATTACCTTGATAGGTGTGCAAATTTTATTGTTAAAGATACATTGTCAAGCAGCAATAAGACGTCCAAAGATACTGTTACATAGAATTCAATTAATAATAAATATTGAATCCCTACTAATATTATAAATGTGAAAGTAACTCTGTCTGTCTGTCTGTCTGTCTGTCTGTCTGTCACGCCCAAACCACTGTACCGATTTTGATGAAATTTGGTATAGGGGTAGATTAGACCTCGAGAAAGGACATAGGCTATGTTTGGTCGCGATAACCGACATCCACGCGGGCGGAGCCGCGGGCAAAAGCTAGTAATTTATAATGTCAATGTGTAGAGTTAGTAATGTCAAATATGCAATTAATAATATCAAGTATCTACCTTAAGAAATATACAGTTTATGTTATAAATTAAAATTACAATTTTTTTTTGTCCTTTATTATACCTCGCAGCATTTATCCTCTAAATATTCCCGCAGCGAGTAATAGCACTTTTTGACTAGGATCTGTTGCAACCTTTTTTTAAAGAGGTTTAAATTTTCGAGTTCTTTTAACTCCTCCTCCTCCTTTTTAGGTAATTTATTGTAAATATGAGGAGCGATACAGAAAAAGCTTCTATGCATTAAGTAAGGCCGTTTTACAGGGTACGACACATAGTTTTTCAGCATGACGAATCCTTCTCCTTTCAAACAGTTCTAAATGTTTCTTTGTAAATATAGCACATTCTAAAATATATAATACTGGGCAGATTATTGTAAAGTTTCATTTAAATCCATTCAGTAGTTTTTACGTGAAAGAGTAACAAACATCCACCCATCCATACTTACAAACTTTCGCGTTTATAATATTAGTAGGATCATCGTATTTTATTTCTATAAGTAGACATTCTTTACAACACATAGATACTCCGACAATAATACCATCAAAAGCAGATTGTATTTATGTACAAAGCTTGCGCAAGCGCATTAACTTTTGTTCAGAACTCCTAATTTAACTCTCCGCTTGATTAATTGCAAATTAAAGTCCCCATTGCGGTGGTACTGTCAAATATGACTTTATTGAATTTCACGGAGCTGATTAATGTTGCCAATAATAAAATATTATTATAATTGGCAACGATGAAGCTTTTTATTTAATATTATTGCATTGTTGTTTATTTCCACGCGATGTCTGTGAATGGAAAGCTTTTAACCGACTTCGAAAAAGGACAGAGTTTCGCGATTCGGATGTTTATATTATATCATACATATTTGAGCATAACTCCGTTTTAATCAATAAACAATTTCTCAAATTCTTCTAATTTAAAAACTATTTTTTCGACACCGTTTATGATAACTTATCATTAATTTAAAATATTTTAACATTATTAGCAAATAAATACGGTCTTCAGCAACTATAACTCTATCAACAAAATTGGAACTCTACCAACATAGAGACACGTTATAAGATTTAGAATATTTGAACAAAGGTATTATTATAAGTAATTGTAGCTACCAATCACAAATTTAAATAATATCAGCTAAAGAACATCGGACGATAATTATTTGACACTGTATCATAAAGGTAGAGACATGAATTAGATCAGAGCGTTGAAAATCTGCTTTATTGCACTTCCTTGTAATAAATTTAATTGAGTAATAACTCTACATTGGTTTACGACGTTTTTTTCTAACGAGTAGATAAGACATCACTATATCCTGTAACAAGAGTAATAAATTTTAACATCATAATGAATTGATCTGTTAAAAGAACATTCAACTCGGTGTGATTTAGTAGAGACATCAAAAATGTATCAATGCGAAATTATTTAATTACTAGCTGTGCGCCGTGGCATCGCCTCAGTACTATTAGATACTGCTTCTTACCTGTGAACTTTAACCCTGGTAAAATAAATACAAAAAAATCGTACACACAATACATTCCGTACAGGATCAATAACATCTATTTCAATTTTAGATCATTTTAAATGTTCATACATTTATAACATAACAATTAAATAAACAAAATAATTAACAATAACAATTAACAAAAAACTAAAAAAAGAACTTTATACAAATCGAATCTAAATAAAAAAAAAAATCAAAACGCAGTGCGGAATTCCTACGCATCGCATTTACAAGTTACACATACTCAAATTACAAATGATGTTTATGTTTTTTTACCAAATTTTTTCCAATGTCGAGGTTGTAATTTCCCGGACGAGCCGTCCGGGAAATTGCCACTTTATCATTTAGCGTCGATGTTAAGAACGTCGAACTTACACTTTCTGAGAGCTACAAAGACGTAACCTATCTTATTCTTCTTCTTAACATTCGCCTCTTACCCTTGATCCTACTGGCTGTGCCACTATTATGAAGGATATTTTTAAAATTTGATTGTATTAAGCGCTTCTATACACTGGCGATATACGATATTGATATGTGCAGTCGACAAAGCAGATACGGTTACACCTTTACATATAACTTTATCTGAAAAAAGTGCGACCTTATCGCCTTTGTCAACTGTATATTATTTAATTCGCTAATAAATAATTTGAGTAAGTTTATGTGTGCATTAACACCCAGAATGAGATTACCCGTGACAATTAAATGGGCGAAGAGCCAAAAGTTTCACTGTTTAGGGTGATGAAGGGCACAGTGAAGGAGCCGGTAATTGAAAATACTCTAGCCTATAATATTAGGGGAAAGCCTAGGATGCAAACAGAGTCAACGCATAATTGAATACAATGCCTCATTAAGTTATTTTGCGTATTTAGTTCCTTAGACCATCTTTATTAGTTGAAATCTTTGTCTACGTATAATTTTACTTTAGATAGTATTTTGAAAGATCTCTTATACCAAAAGATGTAAATATCTTTTTATAGCAAATAGACACAATATAAAGTGTTAATGTCTCGATTTCATATTGTTATTCTACCTAGAACTCACAAGTTTCGTCAAGTTTAGAAACACTCTATTCTGTTAAAGTCACGCTTGTTAGTTCGAAACAAAGGGACGGTGTTGTGTCATAGCACCTAACGAACTTAACACGGTGCTGTTTTAAATAATTTACAAGTTCATACAAAACAGATTGGGGGGCTCGTGACATGGTAACGATATTAAGAAAAGTTGCAGAGAGTGGACACATAGGTGGGTGGTCGATGGTCCGAAACATCTTGTCTTGCATAGCAAGTAAAGATTTTTGGTACCTTTTTTATACTACTTAGGTCGCAGACAAGCACACGGCCTTCCTGATGGTAAGAGGTTACTGTGGCCTATGGACCACTGACTGCCTCTGTGGCGTAGCGGTAGTGAACGCGGCTGCTACGCAGGAGGCGCGGGTTCAATCCCCACTCAGTGCAAATATTTGTATGCATGAATATGAATATTTGCATTGGTCTGGGTGTTTTCTATGTGTAATATGTATGTATTTACAAAAAAAAATGTATCTATGTATGTTTATCCGCATTCTAGAACCCATAACACAAGCTAGTTAAGCTATGCTTACTTTGGGTCTAGATAGCGTTGTGTAGATTGTCGTACAATATTTATTTATTTATTTATTTATTTATGGGCGAGTGCAACACCAGGGGAGTCACAATCGTGCTGCCGACCCGGCAAGAACAGAGAGATTCTGTGCTCTAAGCTACTACCTAAGCTCAAAGGGGAATATTATCATTCTCTGAGTCTTTTCTCAATTCAGTCTGGGTCGGCTTTCCACTGCAACTGTGATGCGGCTGAACTTCAATATTTTCTGTAAAGCACCTGCAATTGACCTCTACAATGAATTCGCGATATCGAATTTCTATAGTTAGACTAGCCGGACTTTTGAGGGCTGCAACTACCCGTTACAACTAACATTGATATAGCACAAACCTCAGCGCAGGTGGCACGAGTTTGATTCCCGCTTATTGCAAATGTGTATGCATGAATATGGCTATTTGCATTGGTCGGATCGTGCCTCGGAGAGCACGTTAAGCCGTCGGTCCCGGTTGTCATACAAACAGCTATGGCAGCTGTTGCTGCTGCAGAACTTGGATATTGTCAATAGATTGCGGAGGTCGGATGGCAGTCGCTTCACGGAGAATATTGAAGTTCACCGCAACACAGATACACTAGAAAGCAGACCTTAATAGAGTTGTCAAAAAAAAGGCTCAGAAAGTGATACTTGTCAGTTCTCACGTCAGAAAATGAAAGATATATCTAAAATACAGAAATATTCTAACGAAGAGGTGAAAGAAATAGTAATAACTTCTACAGAAATCAATGAAAATAAAATCAATCCTTAATGATCATCAAATAAACTTACATTAAGAAATTCATCCTTTCGGCCGACCTAAAATATTGTAGCTCACTAAAGTATCCAATGAATCATCGTACAAGTCTGAGTAAATTTCAGTCAAAGACCGCTTTCACTTTAAATCTTATATTAACGGAAAGTTATTAGTAAATGTAACACCTAATATCATTAAGAATGATTAATGTGGACGAAGATTTCTTGTTTTATTTATATGAAAGAATGTCGTTAAATTCATTTGAGAAACCTAAGACGCAATGTATTGCAAACGGAAGAATCAAAATCCGATCATTAATCGAAAATGTATCTATACCTATATCTATATATGTGTCTAGTAATGGACTGCAATAGGCTAATTGATTGATTCCTGTTCTATGAGTCAGAATGCTCTGCGACTTCAATTATTTCCTAATATGTGCTATCCATATGGTATTAATGAAGTTCTTAGACCATACACTTTATACACAGTATTGCTAACAAAATGTCTAACTGTCATGGGATGTATGTATTCGTATATGTCAACTTATTCCAAAGTAGTAGCTATTTTTTACGCCGTGTTGGAGTGACAATTACTGCGTCGATAGAGTTTGTATATTATGGTCTACTAATACTGTAAACATGGGTAATGATCTTTTTATCATTAATCATCTAGACTCAAATCCATGATCAAGGGTATGTTGTCCTAGGACGTTGGTTATGATGAATTAAGTGTTGAATGGTTAAGATAAATTAGGAATATAAATTCCCCATCAGATGAGTCGTCATAGCAACCGAAACCAAATAATTGCGGCAATTGTTTTAAACCAAAGAAAAATCACGTGTTACCTTTGATTATTTAGTGTTACAAAAGATAGATTACATCTATTGATAACACAAGTCATGAAGTGCGAGGAATGTATATATTTATTTATAGGTAAATTAAAAGAAATAGTGTAAAGTAAACATCAGTATAAGCTTTGCAGAATATGTACTCGAGGTACTTTAGAGAAGACTAATTGGTGTAATAAAGAACTGTTACGATTTGTTTACAGACTACTTACCACACACCAACAATAACCAACTAAAAGTTTAAAAAAATAATTGATTAAAAAGATTGTAGAAGGTACTGCTTTATAACAATTTTTTTTTACTAACCTCTGTTTTCGCTCAGATAATAGTCATCACTTATTAATAAAGGTGTAAGGGTAACATAACGATGCATACAAATTAACAGAATATTCAAAAAAAGAATTAAATAGAAACTATTTCCTCAGTTTAAAAACATAAAAATGAACTACAAAAGCTTTAATTAAAAAAGCTTGGCGACGGAAATACTCAAATTAATCGATAGAAACTTTCAATAAACAAAAATCAGCTGATCTGTGTTCCAATAAGAATGTGTTTGACCGTTTCCGAATATTTCGGAAAGCTTTTTTTACGGTAGGCTTATTTGTTTGACAGAAGCTTTTGTTGTACTCACCACCAAGAATCGGTGATGGGCGCGAGCAGCAGCAAGCAGGCGGCGATGACAACAGGTCGCATTTCTCGTCGGACATCACTGCCCCAAAACCCTGTCTGTAACCATGTTCTGTACCAAAAAAAAAACACCCGAAAAATCTCTTACTTAGAAACTGATAGCCCCATTCTCTTTCTCTAAACCATATATTGTTTTTTAAATTTTGAGTAGAGAACGAAGTGCGTTCGATTTTTGATTTTTCTAAACAGCTCCGAAATTTCGCGGCGTGTCGCGTACGTGGATCCCTGTCGGCGGGAGAGCGCGGCGCGACTGACGCTCACCTGAGCCCACCCCGCCGCACGCGCACCGCAAAACGATTTTCGCGCTATTTTGGCTAAGATTTTAGCAGATTAGGCTTCGCGTGATTAGAGATAAAAGGTGGGGATATGAATATGTTACAACGAGAATATTAACGATGCGTGTGGGCGATACGTTAAATTATTACTTTACCTGCATTAATTAAATTATTATGTTGCTTAATGAACCAGTTTTATATGATGCATTAATGTTTTAAAAATGGAACTTACAGTTGCATTTTAATATCAAACAATGTATTAAAAGAAGTGCATATTTTTACAGCAATGCACAGCTGTTTTTCTTTCGTTAGGGCAGCACTAATACGAACCAGACATTGCCTGATTTCGAGTGATGGACAGTGAGAAACGTTCGGTACACATTCTATTAATAGATAACACGTGCGAAACTCTAATTGTGTTAAACAAACAAACTCATGTACCTACACCTGGCGTTTCGGAACGTTGGAATATGACATTTATAAAATTTAACTAAGTCTGCATGACACGAATGTTAAATGTGAAATACAAAGGTGTGTGCTCACTCGCCACGCGATTCTGAATGAAACTTCTGAAGCTTCGATTGCGCTTTTCCGCTTCACTTTCACTAGACGTGACCTAGAGTAGAGTTCATTAGCAGTATGTTTACTTTTCTTATTTGAAATGTTATTTTTCACTACAGTTCAATATATTTCTCTAAGATTTCGTCGAATAATGTGCAAATAGTTTAAATTCAATACGATGTAGTGCTATTTGCAATTTTAGTGGAGGGTGGTAGGTATTTTCAATGATAGAAAAATTACATTTATTTGTACATATTTTAACATGATTTCAAAACACTAATCATCACACAATTTGATGATAATTAATTTGAAAACCTTTGCGGCTCAAAACCTCTACGGGAACTTTAATGGTGCAAATATTCGAGTTTTACTGATGACTACAAGTGGAAGTCAGGTACAAAGAAAGAAAGAAGAAAGAAGAAAGAAAGAAAGAAAGAAAGAAAGAAAGAAAGAAAGAAAGAAAGAAAGAAAGAAAGAAAGAAAGAAAGAAAGAAAGACAGAAAGACAGAAAGAAAGAAACAGCAACAACAACATTACACATTGAATAGATAGCAGTCGCTTCATGGAAAATATCGAAGCTCAGCCGCATCACGGTTATACTGGAAAGGCGCAGAGAATTATGATTGGTGACTTTGAGTTTGGGTTAAGACCGCAGCTATCGAGGTTCCACTCCCACACACACACATGCAGAGGGAATGGCTTTGAGGAAAGGATAAGGAACGGGAAAACGACTTTGGGCAGTTCCACCAACCGTGCAAGTACTTTATATTGTTATTTCATCATCCAACGTTAGTCCCGGTCGCGTCCGCCTTCGCCTCGGATTCCAGGGTTCCCTTAAATTTTACGTGACCTGGATTTTTCGGCTATATTTGATGCGCTTGACTTAAGTTGACACTGGCAGTTACTCAGGTCATCCAGGCCTCCATCTTAATCCAACGATGATTGACAGCAGGGACTGACTTTAAGTTGCCCTCCGAAGCTTTGAAGTGCTCAGATGAGTTAACACTAAGCCATCACCCATCCAAAATATGTACGTTACGAATAGTGAGCCTATCCGACCATGAACGTTTGTGCTTATTAATATTTGACATCAATATTTTGTGTGGTGTGACAAGAATGGATAAGATTAGGAATGAATATATCAGATGAAGTTTGAAAGTAGCACCAATCACAGAAAAACTACGAGGAAATCGCTTGTTCTGGTTCGGACATGTAATGCGTAGAGATGAAAGTAATGTCGTAAGGAAGGCACTAACTATGGATGTGGATGGCTACAAGGGGAGAGGAAGGCCTAAAAGGAGGTGGATGGACTGTGTGAAAGATGATATGGTTAAGAAGGGAGTGAATGTTGAGATGACTGCAACTAGAGATAAATGAAAAAAGCATGCATGTTGCGCCGACCGCAAATAAACTTAGGATAAGGGCAGGAGGATGATGATGATGATGATGATTTTAAGTGAGAAGGTGGCATGTACTTCTTGCTCGAGTTACTTCTCTTCTTCTTCATTCAAGCACCGGTATTTATTAATTAATTAAACTTCACGCACCAGTATATAGGCGGACTTAATGCCACAGGTATTCTCTACCCGTCAACCAAAGGTGGTGCAGAGAAAAAATCTGTAGGTATTGAGAGATAATGCACCGAAATTCTCATTTGATACAAAGTTTCTACTTTGGGACTTGGGGTTCATCCTCTCACACCTTTTTTTTTCCTTCCTTTTTGACTTTTACAGAAGCGAATGTCGTCTGACCCCCCAAACCAGAGCTCTGCTTCAGAGCCAATCAGCAAGGTTAAATTTTTTGGGGCTCCAAATCCTTTCCTTAAGATAAATACTCGCTTATCACATTTTTTCGTGCAAAAATTCTTTCGCCATCCGGTGGAGGCGATTATGCCAAACTCGGACCAACAAAAACTGTAAGTCATTTTAGATCTTCAGAATTTAGAAGTTTTATGTTTTAAACCACAGAACAGCTTTTTAAACTGTTGTAAAATATGATAATTGTCAGTTAAACATGTGCCTATGCAATATCATTTGCGTAAATGGAAAAATGTTTAGCATTTCTTGCATATTCCTTTCTAGCTGTATTAATTTATAGTATGGTCTTTCGTAATACTTATTGCGCAAGTTTACGCAAATAATCCTATAGCGATTTATTACATACTAGTTTTCTTTACACATTAGTGACCGTGCTCACGAGGGGACTATCTCAAAGTGGTATGCAATTTTCTCAAAGTATTCGAACACTGTTTATCATTCATGATTAAATATATTATTTAAGCCGAATAATCTCACAATCCAGGACAGCCTCCATGGCGTAGCGGTAGTGAAGGCGGCCGTTACGCAGGAGCCGCGGGTTCGATCCCCGCTCAGTGCAAATACCTATTTGTGTTCATGAACTATAGGTATTTGCATTGATCTGGTCGTGCCTCGGAGAGCACGTTAAGCCGTCGGTTCCGGTTGCCATAGGAACATCTATGGCAGTCGTTACGGGTAGTTAAAACCCTAAAAATTTCAAAAAAAAAAACAACGGTTTAGCTGCAAAGCTTCGATATCGCCTAATGTTACCATTGGGTTGTGGAGGTCAGATGGCAATCGCCATTACGGAAAGTATATAAGACTGGTAAAGTGGACCCCAGACTCCAAGCTGAAAAGCTTCGGATTCAACTGGGAATTAACGCTAGGATGAAGAATCTCGCAATGCCGCGAAATCTTGTTGTATTCACGACTAATTTAATAATTGAATCTCAAACAGGTAACATCTTCCAACCATAATTTTTAATAAATTACGGTTTTCCTAGAGCCTTTGTTCTTTAGCAGTATTTGTAGTTTATTGGCATTCATTCTTAGTTTCTACTATCGCTATAACAGTCAACCATTTTGAGATGTAAGATTTATGCCTATTTCAGAATTGCATGGTTTAGTTGATAACAGTGAACGTAAACTTGGGTATTTATGTATAATAATGAAAATGAGACGCGATTGCCAGAGCGATGTATTGAGTGTACGCTTCACCATATTACTGTATTGTAATTTTTAATTAGGTAATTTGTTGTAATTATTAATTAAGATTACTTTGTGAAGGACGGCTGAAAACTTTATGATTAAAATTCCGCAGTTCTGCCAGTGGTGCAGTAAAAATATTTTGCCTTAGAACAATTTGCACTCATTCATATACAAACGTCGTAGTACGACACTTTCACTGGGTCAATTTATGATTTATAAATAATCATCAAGTTGGCGATGATTCAGGTCGAATCTGAAACTTGTGCATCGAAGCTTGGGATCTGCTGCCTTACTTCTCGTACCCAGCACCTTCAAGCGATGCGATCTGGGGTGCGCCTGTAGTGTGACCATTGTCACGTAACATTGAACTGTTGACACCCACTGAGGTGCCGTTGAGGGGTGCTCGAAAGCTAAAATCAGATGTACAAGTGGAGTCCCCTTGAATTTAGCAGATGCACAGTAAGGTGTCCCGATAATTTTTTTTTTCGATTTTCGTTACACAAGACCCCCCAAAAGTTGCGTTATGAGTTGTAGATTACCGTAAAAAAAATAAAAAAAAAATATGAAAATATCTTGAGGGCTCTACCGGCACTTTTATTTTTCAAAAAATCACTTAAGTGACCTTTCAGTACATATCGTCTATTATTATTTTTTTACATTAATCACATTTTATTTTGTAATTAAAATGATATTAAGACACCAATTTACGATTTGCAAGTAATGAAAAATGTATTTCCTATGAAGAATAGGTTTGGCTCGAACGCGCGAATTTAATGTTTTGACTGGTTTTTCTCAAATTCTCTACTTCAATGGTGAGGCAGTTCATCTCATTTCTGTTGCGGTTTTATTGCTGAAAAAGGTGTCACGCCGTACTCTCTTGTGATAAATTACGTGTTTCAGTTATAGATTTAATATAAATAATACTAAATTCAACACGAAGTGAGACTAGGTACTTGGCCAAAATAAAAACCAAAATCTCGTGGTAAGAAATCAAATGTTGGTGTTTTAAATACCCTGGGAGAGGTGCTCTTTTCTGCTTTACTGACTTTTACTATCTTGCTAAATGCAAAGTCTCAAATATGGTCGCTATCGTCAAATAACATGACTATAAGCAATTTTATTGGGTGCGCGTAAAAAACGTCGATCACTGAATCTATAGATCTCTGTCTATCAGGTAAACATCGAAAATATCTACACATAAGTAATCATTTGAGAAATATGCTTGACTCCTTCTTTAAATGATGGCTTTTGCTTGTTGAGAAACCAAACGAGACCACATAATTCTCAAGCAGCTGCAATTTTTTCTGACGGCGAAACAGTTAGTACTTATGTTAAGTCTGAGGCCCGTATTCTAGAAAGAAACTCAGTCCTGGATCTCAATTTACCTTAGGACAGATTGTATAGATAGACTGAAGGATTTCACAGATTGTCGTTATAACCTGTCCTCAGATAAATCGATATTCAGAACTGAGTACCGTTCTAGAATACCGGCCTGAGTATGCTGATGGCGTTTGGCTTCTTGCTAAGTAAAACCTATAATTTAAAGATGGAGGCAAGCATATTTCTTAAATTATTACGTACTCTCAATTTTTACCTGATAGACAGAGATCTACTTATAGATGCAGTGATGGAAGGAGACGCTTTTTTCGCGCACTCAGAAAACTTGCTTATTGCCATGTTATTAGCTGACTGAGACCATATTCCAGAGCTTACATCTCGCAAAATATTAAGGCCAGAGAACTGGTTCTCGCTGCTGCAGAAGAGCATTTTTCTTAAGGTATTTAAAGCACTAAAACTTAACCTCTTAACACGAGATTGAATACTTTGGTGAGAGCGAGACTGTGAGATATTTCAGCTCCACTGATCCTGCGACACATCTCCAATGATGGACTCAGAATTAAGGCTAAAGAACTAAACCTTGATATCGTTGACTTTCCTTGTCACACACAGACAATAGAAAGTTGTTTTAAATTAGTAACGGAGGCTTCTCAAATCGTCATGAATGCTACAGCTCGGGATGGATTCATTAGGAACATATCAAAATGTCACGCGGAAATACCTTGTTTTGACACAAAGACCAGTTCCGTTTTTTTTAAATATTTATTGATTTTATTGTATTTCAACTATTTTTAACACTGGACTAACTCATTTTTGTACTCCTAAATTTAATAAAAACCATTTTAATGTTATTTTTGTATGAATTGTAGCTTATGTTAGGAACCCCTAAAAATTGCACATTTCTTAAACTTCAAGGTCCGGTAGAGCCCTCAAGATGACATATATCTAATAAAATTTAATGATAATCGTAATGTACGCGTCAAAACGCAACTTTTGATACCTCTTGCGTAGCCGTAGCTCAAAAAAAATTTTTCTCCATACATCGACGGGACACCCTAATGCACAGTGCGGTTGGGGGGGTGGGGGGGGGGGGGGGCGAGGCGCCTGTTGGTGGTTGTTGCCCGATCCCCTAGCTTGCTCTCCACTGTACCATCTCCTAAAATCAAGGGACTCCACTTTTACATCTGATTTTACTGCGGTGAGTGCGGTGCGGTTAGGTCTGCGTTCACCTTAACTCGTATCCACCTACAGCAGAAGGTAAAGAAGACATTGCGTATAGGAAAAAAATGCAGATGAAACCGAAATGCAGGGTCCGTACCAGCTAGTCCCCTGTAATAGGTACTCGTGTCAAGTCACCCATCCATGCAGCACCTCCATCTGAGAAAGTACTCGTACTCAATAAGGTAGTGTACCTACTGACTAATTACGGGTTCCATAATGTACTTCCCAAGCGCGCGGTGAGTCGAACGGGAAATCCCGCCAAACTCCTACGCAAGTAAGTCAATAACTTGCATTGAATTATACTTGCGTCTTGCGTCTGCTCAAGTTTACTTTAGATGAACACGTAGCTTTATAGATAATACTTTTAAATAACACGCATTCGTGCTAAGCACGTATGGACTTTTATGATTATTATTTCTTTGTTTCCTTATGTAGCTAAACGTATTCAGTGGGACTTTATATTTGTCCCAGAATGTACCTACATCCGTAAGTTTTATTTTTGCATGGCCTTGCATTAGCGAAAGGTTAACATTATGAAAAGTAAAGTCAGTCAACTTTGAATAGGTACTTGCAATAAGTTGTAATTGATCTGCAATTCTTGAACAGTTTTATAACAACTTTTTTGCTAATTGCTCAAAAAAGACAAATGAATATCAGAAGATTGCAGCCACGAGCTGCAGGTGAAGACTTCGGATGCAACCGAGATGATCTCAGCTAAAATGATGATGATAAATCTAGAAAAGACCGAATGAAAGTACTTATCTTATAACATTGATCTGTAGATGATCTAGCTGTAACCGGCGGCTTCGTCCGCGTGGAGCTCGGTTATCAAAACCTAACATAGCCTAAGTGCTTTCCCAAGGTCTAACCTACAAATATCATCGAAATCGGTTCAGTCGTTTAGGCGTGAAAGCTTAACAGACTTGCTTTCGAATTATATTAAGTATGGATGAATGCAAGTTGTTGTAAGCACTTAAGTGGGTTTCACCTTTGATAGATAACCGATCAGTATACTCAAGAAAAAACAATCATAAAGTAATTGGCGCCTTTTATTACCCCATTAAATTAAGAAGCGCACCTAATTATAAACAATAGTGTATTTATTACGGTGTGTGGATTTATTGACTTTGCGATAAATTTTAAAGTGTTTTCACCACGATTGAGTTATAAAAGCTCTATAAATGTGTTGCTTTTAAATTATATTTATTGGCAAGTTTCATTGTATAAGCATTGTAATGTGCCATTGTATTATAAAGGTGATGTGTAATTTCATTGCAGGGGATTTGAATGATTCATTTATCACATAGTATACCTAAATCCTCAACTTTATCAGCTTAGGTGAACATAATTTTGAATAATATTGTTATTGAGACAGTTGGTTATTACCGTTAGTTGGCTGTATTGTTATTCTGGATGGGTGTTCGTTTTCATTTCTCAACTACCTTTGATTTGAACATGAATATTGATCAAAATATGCTCTAGTTGAACAGGGTCGTAAATTTTTAGATCAATGGCCTTTCCGTCCTTATGTGTTTTTGTTAAGTCTTAACTTTTACATACAGAAATATAAAAAAATATTAAAGATAAAGCTCCAAATTCGTTCACAGGCTATTCCTCAGTCAGATGTGTTGCCATAGCCTGCCAGGCGTGGTCTCTTAGTTCAGAGAATCTTCACAGGTCTCTATCTTTTGCTATATTGATTAAATTCTTTTCTTATGCTACTGCAATAAATCCATACTAATATTATAAATGCGAAAGTAACTCTGTCTGTCTGTCTGTTACGCTTTCACGCCTAAACCACTGAACCGATTTTGATGAAATTTTATATAGGGGTAGATTAGACCTTGAGAAAGGACATAGGCTATGTTTGGTCGCGATAACCGATATCCACGCGGGTGGAGCCGCGGGCAAAAGCTAGTTCTAAATAATTGAGTAAGTGTCTGCCCCCTAGACAAGTGACAAATCATTGCCCGGTTTGTTGTAGAATGGAATGAAAAATATATGGACGTCAAATCTCATATATTCGTCGTTCTATTCTACAATACGCCGGTCAACGAATTGACACTTGTCTAGGGGGGGCGGAACAGAAAATCTATGATTAAGGCAGATGCTAACTAAGCAAGTTAGAAACTTATTACCGTTCTATCTTACTTAGAACTTCGTTAAGAAAACTAATAGCCATATCCATATGCTATCCATACTAATATTATAAATGCGAAAGTAACTCTGTCTGTCTGTCTGTTTGTCTGTCTGTTTGTCTGTCTGTTTGTCTGTCTGTCTGTCTGTCTGTTTGTCGGTCTGTCTGTCTGTCTGTCTGTCTGTCTGTCTGTTACGCTTTCACGCCTAAGCCACTGAACCGATTTTGATGAAATTTGGTATAGGGGTAGTTTAGACCTTGAGAACGGACATAGGCTATGTTTGGTTGCGATAACCGACATCCACGCGGGCGGAGCCGCGGGCAAAAGCTAGTTGAATATAAAAGTTAAATAATGGTGCGACTGCAATATTTTCATCTTGAGTGTCAAACCATAAAAGCTTAGTGCTTTCACTTTGAAATATTGAAGATATTGCATTATACTTGTGAAAGGTTGCCTGTAAGATATTGCTTTTAGCGATAAGGCCGCCATTTTATTTTATGTATACTTTTCTTTTTGTTTGGTGTACAATAAAGTTTATTTCTATTCTAACATTTTCTAATATAAACGGCACTTTCAAATGTATTTGGTTTGTTAATTGAATGAACTGCCTCCATGGTGGAGCAGAAGTAATTGCGACTGCTATGTTAGAGATCCCGAATACAATTTCGGTTTGGACTTATCATTGGAGATTTTTTTAAATATATAGGATAGGTTAATGTGACTTCACCTTGCCTGATGGTAAGCTGAAGGCGAATTCTCAGGAAAGAGGATACCAGTACATATACCTACCGGTCTACATACCATGTTACAATTGTGGCACTCAGCTTGACAGCCTCGTCAGATACCTACGTTTTCACGCCCTGCTTAAAGGGCCTGGGACTGTAGGAAGACGGAAACACGTGAGCTAGTAAGGAATTCCAGGTCTTAATGGTGCGGCAAATCCCTTAATTGCATAGAGGTGCCGTTTGATGGAAATAACTGAGATTAGATAATGTGGTAATAGCTTCTCTTACATTCTCTTCACTACATATTATAAAACAATGTCGCCGTCGCTGTCTGTCCATCCCTATGTATGCTTAAATCTTCAAAACTACGCAACGGATTTTGAAGCGGTTTTTTAATAGATAGAATGATTCAAGAGGAAGGTTTATATGTAGGTATAATACATGCATAATATTGTAGAGAAACACTGATGAATTTAAAGATAATACCACGCGGGCGGAAAATATGGCGGTACGAAGTTCGCCGGGTCAGCTAGTAGCCTATATTACGTGAGGCCTAATACCTGCACAGTTGGCAGAATGTAGGTGTTCCTAAACTTTTACAGGAGGGCAAATTCTGGGTGACTGGTTAACTGCGTACGCTGCGGTGCCGACGATCAATCATTGATCAGCCCCTCTAGACAAGTGGCAATTCGTTGCTCGGCGTATGATGGAATAGAATGACAAATATATAGGATTTGACGTTTTTGACATTCGTTGACGCCTGTCATATTATACGTCAAATCCCATACATTTGGCATTCTATTCCATCATACGCCGAGCAACGAATTGCCACTTGCCTAGAGGGGCTGATGGAAAGTGGTTAGGTACTGTGGCAACTGACGGTTAAAAGTTGGGGCTGTCTGCTTCAATACTTATAAATTGTCAAAATAACAACTTTCAAATTTTAAAAATAGTACAACAAACGTCATATTCTTTCACCAACTTAATACCCACGTACAGAGATAAGATAATTATGCAAATACTGGAGCCAATTATCGTGGCCATACTTGTGGCCAACAGTAGGCGTTTGCTCGCTATATAAGTGGGTCTCAAACTTTTTCTATTAACACCTATTAGATCATGACAAGTATGTACTGTGGATATGTGAACAGGTAATTACTATGGTTATCACATAAAATATTTTTAATTTGTTTTAGTTATTATCAACTATGGGCAGCTTTTAATTGTTTACTAATTTTGCAGTTTTACCGACCGTAAACTTGTTCAATACGAAGTATTTGAAACAAACAAGGAAGTATTTATAATATTACAACTGCTGATTTGCTGCGATCTCCGCCTTCTTTAAATTCAGTTTGTAAATATATTTAACACTAGCTGTTGTTTGCGGCTCAGCCCGCGTTGAAATCTGATCCCGTAGTTTTCAAATGGCGAAAGAATTTTTGAAATCGTTCCAGTAGTTTTAAATTTATTCATTACATACAAAAATACAAATCTTTCTGCTTTAAAATATATTATTATAGATAATAAAAAACAACAAAGTAACAATGTATATAATATTTTGTGTCTTTACAATTGATCCACCACACCAAATACTATAATAATATTGTCACTATTGACACTGATTTCTACTGCAGACAAATAAAACGAATTAAAGTCAACCGAACTGAAATGGTGATAATTTTCTCAGCTTTCTCATTTCTAATTTCTCACCCAAGGTTGAGAACCATTGTTTATAGGTTATAGCGCTAATAGGAACAGTAATTGCAATTGTTAGAAGCATTTTTCTAATTCAGGTATTATTTTGACATCAATAAGCCTTCTCTGAAGAAAAAAATTGCTTGATACAAACCTGACCTTGTCTTTGAACATATTCCGTACTTACATCTTTTAGTTAAAGTGCGATTCGGTGTAACTTATAATAATAACGACGGATGTAAATCAAGAGGATGTAAGCGACATCGACTCTTCAAAGAAAAATTGTCTTTAGGTACATCATGAACACTTTACATGACAATGATTTTCCTATCAAATGATGATGTGCATTCTTTTTTTTTTTTTTTTTTTTTTTTTTTTATATAGGACACGTCAATTTGACTTCGACTTTATTGTTGATATGTAATTATAATAATATCGTCGGTTATAAGGTAAAAGTATGTAAGCGACATCGACTCTTCTAGGAAAAAAGGTATTTATCTACATCATAAACACTTTACGAGACAGTGATTTTTTTGTCAATTGAAATGTCAATTGACAAAAAAATGCATGCACAATGGTGCATACTCTGGTTTTTTAATTGTTGATGTTTAATGACTGACAGCCTCCGTGGCGTAGCGGTAGTGAAAGCGGCCGCTACGCAGGAGGCGCGGGTTCGATCCCCGCTCAGTGCAAATATTTATTTTGTGTTCATGAAATATGGGTATTTGCATTGGTCTGGTCGTGCCTCGGAGAGCACGTTAAGCCGTCGGTCCCGGTTGCCATAAGAATATCTATGGCAGTCGTTACGGGTAGTTGGGAGCCCTAAAAAATCCAAAAACAACGGTCTAGCTGCAAAGCTTCGATATCGCCTAATGTTACCATTGGGCTGTGGAGGTCAGATGGCAATCGCTTCACGAAAAAATATCGAGGTCTAGCCAAATCTGTAGTTAAGACTGGTAAAAGCGGACCCCAGACTCCGAGCTAAAAAGCTTCGGATGCGACTGGGAATTAACGCTAGGATGAGAGAGATGTTTAATTATAATAATATCGCCGGTTATAGGGCTAGAGTATGTAAGTGATATCTGCTTCTTAAAGAAAAACGGTCCTTATCTACATCGTGAACAGTTTACATGACAATGATTTTCCTGTGAACTAGCAACGGTTTTTCAATTGTTGACATTTAAACAACTTTTTGCATCACAGAGTTTATCTTAATACAACCAACTATTTTCAATTGCACACAATTGCAGTAAAGTGAGCTACATCTATAGGTATATCTACGAGTATACTTTAATATCACAATGCTGAAGAGTTTGTTTGTATGGTTGCACGCACTAATCTCAGGAACCCTGGTTGAAATTGTTTTTTTTTATTGCGTATCAATGCTGAAAAATCCGTTTATCGAGGAAGATTATAAGCTATCCAGTTTTTTTTTTAATCCTATCACTTAGGTCGCAGACAAGACCGACCTGGGCGTCGATTCTGCTAAAGCACAACCACTGTCACACCACAGAGACTGCGAGAAAATTCCATTTGATTTTAGCCTTTAAAGTAATGAATTTAAAGTTTAAAATTAAATGGCTTTTTGAAGAGCGAATGAGAGAGTGTAATGAAACTCTTTTCATTTAATTTTGTGACTGTAAGTCTAGAATTTAATTCCATTTATTGCAATCTCTGTGGTATGACAGTGGTTGTGCTTAAGCAGAATCGAGGGCCTGATGGAAAGTAGTTATACCTAGGTACAGCATTATTTGAAAATTAATAAATTGCGGGTATATGTAATTTAAAGAGATGACAAAGGTTTTCAAATTAACTCATCGGCAAAGCCGGGGAGGGCCATTTTGTCGCTTAATATCTATCTATCTATACTATTATATAATTATAAATTGGAAATGTTTGTCCGCGATGGATGCAAAAACTACTGAACGGATTTTGATGCAGGTTTTTTTGTTAGAAAGGTCTTGGTCAGACTTAAAATCTTAAGTTTGTTTGATTGCAATCGGTTGAGTAGAACCGGGGATAAGAGATCCACTTGGGCGGAGCCGCGGGCGGAAGGCTAGTATTATATATTAATATACTTAATATACCATTGGAAAAACACGGATGTGTATATGACATCCGTATTTTTCCAATAGTGCAACCACTCTTATGTATAAAACAAACGTCTCACGACAAACATTTCACACAACTGGGCCCACTTGTCATGGCAAACTGATTGAACCCTCTCGAAGTTCTCAAACAAACAGCTCAAGTCGTCTCACTTAAAACGTTTCCGATGTTCTCGGTATAGCAAAGGAAGGCTATTGAGAAATACACAACGGAGGCGGTGAAGAAGTATTCTAATGCCTGGTAGTAAGTTGCTACCGTCATCTACAGATACTTGTACTACTGATAGCATTAATTTTACTGCGCCAACGCTGTTACACACTTTTCTAGAAAACCCTTTCTAAGAAAAATGTGTATTTAAAAAATATCGAATCTAAAGATGACTGATTGGATTCATATTGACAAAGATATTACTCAATTGCCTATGATGATGATTTTTGTCAATGTTACTATCCCATAGTTATCCTTGAAGGACTTCCAAAACTCGATGTCAATCAACATTTTGATTGATATTGTAAATGTGACAGCGCGTGAGTTATGTCGTTAGCTTCGATGAGTAACGCGCGAACGGGTATCAATACGGACTGGAAATAGGCTCCTGTTGGTCCCGGAAATACGATAAGTAGAAACAAAATTCCTTATCTTAGATAATCTATGGCAAAATAAAAAGCGTAGGAGGGTTAACCTCAGGCTTCACAGAGAAATCTTTGGAAGCAACCGGGACAACGAGAATGAATATGACAAAAAAATCTCTTTAATTGCTTCATGTCATACCTACTCGCAAGTGAGATTACTCAATCAGTAAAAACAAACTCACTTTTGTATTTTATAGCATTATTATTCATTCACAAAATACATCCTCTCGCCACTCCAGCAGCAGCTTAACTATATTATTATGAGCTATAATTACGCAGTTTAAAGACGCCACTTACTTAGTTTAAAATGTAATTGATACAACGATCGTCATAAAATACTAGTAAAATATCAATAAACTTTCTATTTGTGGTCGAGGCTAACACAGTAAACAAACGACGACTCTAACATCTTTATAGCTTAATTTTAGAAATAAGTTACTTCTTAAGCAGTTACATAAATTATGTATAAAGTCACACCTGTATATCCGTTGAAGGGTGAGCAATTAAGAGCCGAATACCTAAACAGTTTTTGTATAATGAACTTGCAAAGAAAGATTTAGAAACTTTTACTGTAACAATATATATGTTTCAACGTAAGGCTAGTTTCTGATAGGACTCCAGAACAACTATAGATAATAGATATAACCCTTCTTATAACCCCGGACCCCTTAAGAGGGGCGTAACAAGCATCTTTTGAGGCATATAAACTGATGGCTTAGGATCGGCAGTACGAGTGTGACGCCCATGGTATTGCATACGTTCATAGGCCACTGTGACCACTTTCCATCAGGTGGGCCGTGTACGTGTCTGCCACCTAAGTGGTATGAAAAAAAAAATGGCTACCATTCCTGATGGTGAGAGGAAGTCATATTGACGTAGGTATATAAGAAAATAAAAAAATAGTATAAAACTCGCTAGTCAGGTATACTGTTCTTTGCTACGTCCAATGACTAAGTTAATACATGGGAAGATGCGTCATGACCGTCATGAGTAAAGACTCGGTAAAGCTTGCACCATTTAAGTACAGATCCACTTGGCGATACTGAATAACGTTGAAATGACACATCACAGGAAAAATATTTGCTATATATATTCTTAGCTGTTAGCCAATCCCATGTGGTAACCATCGGACCTATTCCAGGTTTAAAAAACCCATGTGTTATTTCAGACTATAATCTACCGCTGTGTGTACCAAATTTCAACTATCCCTTTAGCGATTGAAGCGCTTTACGCTGAAAAGATGAAGAGTTTTGTTAGCAATGGTAGGAATTCTCTCTCTAACCTCAAGGCTAGAGTAGTAGTAGAGTGGAGTAATCGTTACTCTTCTCTCTCCTCCGTAACTTGTATATTCTCCTTTAAATGTGCCATAAACATTCCTCTTGGTCTACCCCTTCTTCTCTTCCCTTCTGCCTTAGATAGGAATTGAGTGAGTTTATTTTATACTAGCTTTTGCCCGCGGCTCCGCCCGCGTGGATGTCGGTTATCGCGACCAAACATAGCCTATGTCCTTTCTCAAGGTCTAACCTACGTCTATACCAAATTTCATCAAAATCGGTACAGCGGTTTAGTCGTAAAAGTGAGACAGACAGACAGACAGACAGACAGAGTTACTTTCGCATTTATAATATTAGTAGGGATTGCACAATAAAAACACAATAGTCAAAAACTAAACCAACGGAGATAATGGAATGTGCGAATACAACCATAAACTACTTTTTATACACCTACTTATATATATTAACAAATCGATTAATATTCCAAATTAATCCGGCCGTTGGGTCAGGTCATGTTTTTTTTAACAAATTGAAATCAATTTAGGTGGTCTCGCTACAGCTAAAGAAACGATATAATGTTTTAGAATCTCAATTAACTATGGCTCACTCAACGAAAGATATCTAACAAATCAATTAAGTAATGCAAAGAATTCATTCACCTTTAGTGCTGTGGTCAAACCAAATGTTGAATATTATCGATATCTAACTTTTATTAAATTTATTTTTATAGTTTAAAATAATCATGGCAAATAAAATTTATTGTACATAATCAAAAATCTAATTATATCTACCTAATTGTATCTTATTCATCTAGAATCTAGATTTATACACTATCTTTATTTTTTTTATTTTATCTTATCTTAGAATGCTCATTCTTTGTCTACTTCTTGATGTCCCACTGCTGTCAAAAATAACAGCAGAGAATAGAGAATAATTACTAGAGTAAATGTGCCCCGTAACCCGTAACCTCTGAATTGTTTGTTTTTAATAGTATGGTGATATAAAATACGAAAGGAATGGCACTATTTACCCCATATAAGGCCCTAAGGCTCTACTTTGGGAAGTAATCATTTAACCCTTAAATCTAACTATCTATCACGATGAATATGTGTAGTTGGCATAATTTAAGTGTGTAAAATAAATAAAATAAAAATTATAACAAGCTGTTCACCATCCACATTATTCTTTAAGTTATTCTTTAAACAGCTATATAAAGTGCAAAATTATGCTTTTGCTTTGCTTGAATTTTTGTTTAAATTTATTTTATAAAACTACCTCAAATAGGTGAGGCTTACAACTGATATAATCATGTATCTAACCTTTTTTTTAATGTTTTTGGTATCGTGTCGTTTAAATGTTTAATTATTATAATATTTATATCATTAAGCACCTTTCTTTTCAATTAAATGTATTAAATCACAAACTTAATTATAGCAACCCTTTTTATTTGACGACAGTGGAACCATGTAGAACTAATAAGATGAGAGCTTAATAATACGCAAAATAAAATCAGTTAATCGAGTGCAAAACCAACGTGTGTACTTACATTTATTAAAACTTTTAAAATAAATAAGTTACTATCGATACTTTAAAAATATAAACACAAAACGCACATCACTGACGTTATCGCGTCATCGATTAAAACATTTTGATTAGCTTTCAACTTACGACCAATGTCATACGATACGATCTAAACGAAACGTCTTAAACGCCATTACGGGCTTTCTACTAACTGTCCTTACAACTCTGGATGAGTTTTAGAAATTAAATTCCATACATTAGACGCTTAATATGGTACTAGTAACACAAAGCGACATGAAGCCACCCCAGACAAGTGACTGTGCAGGAATGTCGATATTGATCTGAGATTATGAAGTCGATATGTCCTGCAATAGCAGTCACTCGACATCCCTATTGAAGTCAGTCTTCTTGATGATCATTTTAATGAATTGTGACTTACAATGACGCATGGAAAGGATATTGAGCTTTAATAGTATAAAAGGAAAGAAATGGAAATTCTCAAGGAAGAGATCTAAGAACGTGGTTTGAAGAGGAATATCATGTTTTTTGGGTGATTTGATTCCAAAAAAAAACCCTTTTTTCCGTCCGTCAATTGACTGCACCCCGCTAGATGGTAAAAAGCTGAGGTGCAGTCCAAAAGATACGGACCACCATTTCTGATGCTATTGGCATATAAATTATAATTAGAACACTTTGTACTTAATTTATTTTTTATTTTACACATTTATTACCAAATGAAGGCATTACATTGAAATGCCTCTTTAATTTACACCAAGAAAAGGCAGTGTTGCGGTTGGGAAAAAAAGTGGTTATTGATTAAAAATGTGACACGATGGGATTTTTTCCCAAGTAACACACTCGTTTGATGTTATAGATTTTACAAACATTCTATCAAATTAATTATGACTTGTACTATTCGTTTATCGCATCGCTTAGATTAGATTAGGTCGCATAGATTAGAATAATTATGCCATATAAATCTTAGACCAATTAAATAGGCGTACCTATTTATAATTTACAAATAATTGCACTGAATGGGAATCAAACTCCGACCTCTAATTTATATCTACCTATCTGGCAAACGCTCAACCACAACAGCAAACAGGTCGTCTTGAACAGGTTGTAAAAAGACTGTCTTTTAAACTCAGTTCAGTAAATCATTAGCATGGACCTTACAAAGCCCAAATATAAATAAATCCATAAAAACGAAGCTTTAATAAAAAAAGAAGTAGCATTTTTCAAACTAATGACCATTAACGTGTCGATTGTGAACTTCGAAGTGAAAAGCCGCAACCAAATCAATTGTTTCTTGGGTATACCAGCCAGATTGTGGAAATAATTAGTGCCCCTTGAAAAATACTCATTTACAACGCGTGATAAATATTTACGAGTTATTGTTCTTTATGGAGAGAAAGAATAGTATTGATACGCTCTGAAATATAATTTGTATTCTAAAATTGAGCTAACTTTACTTTATAATGTTATTATGTATTTTTGGGAGTTTTTAATACCACTAGTGGTGGTAGACAAGCACAAGGCGTACCCGATGGAAAGTGGTTACCCGGCCTATGGACGTCTGCCATACCAGGGGCAGGGTCATACTCATGCTGCCGATCCTGTACGAACCTTTTAATGCTCTTTTTGAAGAACCACATATTGTAGTCGCTGAGTGGGTGTTAATATACGTCTACCTACCCTTTCGTGGATTACGAGCGTGAATATAATGTATATTTATTTAGTGATGGCTTGAAAAAATGCAATTAAACAAGCTTTCATTACCTTAGCGTACAGTAGCATAGACTCGTATCGTAATGATCGTAGAAAAATAATATATTATGATGAAATAGCAGGGTGACTTTCATCTGTGACTAACTCTTCTTGGCATTCGTCGCATTAGCACAGTTGCCACAGCTTGTCTTGCAAAACTTACGTAAACGATTGTAATCCAATTTCTAATATCTAAGTAGGTATATATTTCTACATTTTCACCATAATTGATAGGTGAATCCTGAGCAGTTATTCTTTTAGATGTCTGTTCTAGATTTTCTTGTTGCCAGAAATTCTATACCAAATATTTACGCTAAAATATTAGCGTCTTATCCATATAAATCAAACACATCCCACAACACACATTTAACTGTGCACCTATAAACGTTAACAGTAATTTCTTAATAACAATAACATAATATTTTATTGGTCCCAGTTCGCGGTGAAATGAGTTAGTTAATTAGTTGTATTTAAACAATAGTGGCCAAGAACGATAGCGGAGCAAATACAGCTTCGTATTTTATGCCTTCTTACATAAAGTTTCATTGCTTGCGGAATCTAGGTTAGGCTGATAAAAGTTGTCTTGGCTTTGGGAAGTATGTTCGAGCCGATTAAGATAGAAAAAAAGCGAATCTAGCTCAGGCGGGACTCGAACCCGCGCGGTACAAACAGGCGGGATAGTTTGTATGAGTATCGGTAGATTGCTCCCATTGTCGCCTCAAGACGGATGTTGTATAGAAAAATTTGGACAGGTTCGGGCGAGGTTCGGTGGCTTAGTGGTTAGAGCATTCCCCCTGTAAGGAAAAGGTCGCAGGTTCGAGTATTCTAAATGCTTTAAAATTTATTTCAAACGTACGTTTGAGATTGTAGCTTTGACTTTGCAGTTTAAAACTTCACTAATCTTACCAGAATTCCTATTACTGTTACTTCTGTACATATTCAAGGATCAAAAGTAATGACTCATAAACATGACACTCGGGAAGTCCCAGGGATAAACACTATTGAAACCCACATCGGCAAAAGAGACCATAGTTTGCCTTCAGCTTAGAGACTGCTAGTATCCCAGATACCTTTAATCGTAGTTTAAACTTCTTATGATTTCAAATGTAATATCTCATCATTTAGAGAATCTGAGTTAAGCTGGAAAGTCATCTAGGACACTATTAGTCTTTTCAAGATAACTTGCTCAAGCTCAATTTATAGACTCTGATGTTTGTAAATTGAGCAATCTACAAATCTACAGATCTGCATCTTGACTTACTCAATTTCCGGTATGACATAGTTACTCTTTGACTACATTTAAAGCTCCCAATTTCACCATTAGGGCTAAAGGAGCCCTAAAGATAACCTGAAGATGCCCTTATTAGGGTATCAGAATCGTCATTCCATAAAAAGAGAAAACTTATTGATGTATTCCTGATGCATGGGACGAACTCTTTTACCTGTTCCTGGGTTTTCCCGCCCGATTTCCTATTCATTATAATGATTCACATCAGTAAAAGCGTACAATTAAGGTCTGAATCAGTATTACTGAATCACTTAGTTCTTCCTAATAGTTTATTGAGGTTCAAAGTCCTATGACGTTTATTCAGCGAAACACGGATCTTGTAACTTTTTAAATTAATTTTATGTGGAATTTTTGGTACATAATAAGTAGCCCACAGTCATTTAAATTTGTTCTGGTTCAAAAAACGGACATTATCAGGTGTGATTCACGAAATATATAGACTCTAATTACCGTCTAGACTAATTTTGACGAACAGGTTTATTTTTTAGTTGGTTTCGTTAACGTTTTATGTAGTCATGATAAAAGCTTCCTACTTCCTTGAGTTACAGTTTTCGTTCATAGCAACTGAGACAAATTTATTCCATCTTGTATCTCACCACCGCCTCTCACCCCCACTTCATGTCTATTAGATACTCGAGGTACGGATGGGTCAGTATCGTCACCTGCCCCAGGTCAATATTCGGATTGGTGACCATTTTTAAACATTCCTGTAGACCTCTCTGTATCTCGGAAAGCACGTTATAGGGTTATTTCTGGTTACCATACGAGTATCTATGGCATTCGTTAAGGGTAGTTGGAGCCCTAATAAATCCAAAAACATGGTTTCAATATAAATTTTGCATTTTATCACTTGTCACCAAGCACATTGAGAGACTTATGAGAGAAGCTTATCTGTGAATAGATATTTGAGTTTAATATATTGGTATAAAACCAACATTATTACACTTACATACATTACAGTATTTTTTTAATGAAAATTAGAGAAATAGCTATATTAATTATGGAACCCTAAAAATAATAAATAAATAAATCTTTAATTAGAACATAAACAATAATTAAATGATTTATGACATTTTTGCTTAATAAAAGCATGCATTGAGTCACATAAAACAGTGAAGGCAATAGGTACTCGTACCACTTATTTGTACATACATTCATCGGCACGTACGAGTACATATTTGCATATTTGCACTTGTATATAATATAATATAATATATGGTACATATACATAGTTACACATACAGAAATAATTCCACTCCGGCAAGACTTCCCGACCCCAAGAGAAAAGTCTACAACAGAGCCTCACTCGTCAATCAACAGGTGTATACCTCGGAACACGTATCTTGGACCTAAATCGCTAGACAAATGAATGTTTTGTAATGATCTATGCTTGGTGAATTGAGCTCGACCACCGCAATAGCACCCCGTGCTATCCTCAAAAGACGCCCATGAAACGTGTACTGCGCGTTTAGAACACATTTTAGTTCCAAGATATGTTACGTCCCGAGCAAAACCAGGCTATAGGTGAAGTCGGTTTTGGTCTCGAAGATCTTGGCCATTTTGTTACTAGAGTCTACTAGTATCGTGGGTGTTGGGTGTATGTCCTATTGTCCATCCCAAATACACCCACGTTCCTAGTAGTCTATAATTTAAAAAAATGTGACGCACATAATATTTCATTTCATAACTCTTCTATCAACACAAATCATTCATTACTTAACCGCGAAATTATTTCCCAGAAATCAAAATTAGAACGAAATCAAGGTGCTGTCAATCAAGTGACTCATTATTTATAACCTTCTGTTTGGGAATGAGTCAGAATACTTTACGGAATATCATTGGGAACACACTTAATTCGTTTCATTCCCATGAGATGCTTACAGGAATATTTTCGCACGGGAATTTTAGCGCTTGCAACGGTAGCTTCCCATCACCTACCGCGCTCGACTGTCGTGGAATGATTGGTATTTTATTCTTAAATTGTTTCCACGTTAATAATATTAATTTTTATTTCTTTTTAGAATGTCATGTTATGTGAAATTGTTGTTCATATTGTTGGTATCTATGGCTTGATGGGACTCCGCTAAGATTTTTGTAGATTATCCTGCAGATAAGCATGTCAGATGGCAGTAAAAGTCATCCAAATCAAATCATGGAAAGGAGGTAAGAACGGCCCCGGGTTAAATTGTTGTAAGTTTTGAACGCAACTGGTATTGGTACTCGAATAATAAATACTATTTTTTATTTATTTATTTATTATCACAAATTGCAAATACAGGTAGATATTTTTATCAATCTACTTTCTACCATAGGAGAACCATTTACTATGCATTGTTTGGAGTATCCGATAATTCGACGCTGTTGCAAGCACCATGATCATATAGAAAGTGAAAAAGTTTAACGAGTAAATAATATCGATCTACCCTCTTTCGAGTTATTTTGGTGCGCGAAATCGATCTCATCACGTTCACGACATACGGTGCTTACTGTATCTTCTCATCTATTCCCGATTTTGTTTTGGCTTGTCACCGATTGTTATTGCAAAGATGGACCTCTGGATGCCAAAAGTTCGGCAATTGAAACCTTTTAAATTGAAAGTTCATTTGTTATGCTACCTGTTAGAAAAGTATTTAATTTTATGTACTTAATTATTTTTATCTTTGTCATTTAATTGTAAAAATCTGCGTATTATTGTTAAATAGTGATTATATACAAAATAACATTTCAAAAAGAATAATGAAATACAAAAGGAACATGCACTGCCCGGGAATCGAACCCGGGTCGCAAGAATGGGAATCTTGCATGATACCACTACACCAGCAGTGCTCGAGGCGTGGATGTCTAAATAATATTCTTGTTGCGCATTGTAAGCTTATTAAAAAGGATAAGTGCTTCATTTCATATTTTATTGTATCATTAAGATAGAAAACAAGTAATTTAACAAAATAAACAAAATTACTCATCATTTTTAGGGTTCCGTAGCCAAATGGCAAAAAACGGAACCCTTATAGATTCGTCATGTCTGTCTGTCTGACCGTCCGTATGTCACAGCCACTTTTCTCCGAAACTATAAGGCCTATGGTATTGAAACTTGGTAAGAAGATGTATTCTGTGAACCGCATTAAGAATTTGACACAAAAATAAAAAAAGCATTAAATTTTGGTGGTCCCCATACTTAGAACTGAAACTCAAAAATTTTTTTTTTCATCAAACCAATACGTGTCGGACTCTAACTTCTAAAATAAGAGAATGATAAATCTAAAAAAAATATATGATATAAATTGCTATGCAAACTTCCACTAAAAATTGATTCGAACGAGATCCAGTCAGTGGTTTTTTTTTAATAAGTACGTCATAAACCGCAATTTTCGCCTTTGCTACGACGGAACCCTTCATGGGCGAGTCCGACTCGCACTTGGCCGATTTTATTAGATATAAGAATAAATATTATAACGATAAAGAATAACGTACTGTCGTACAGTACGTTATTTTTTTTTTTATATGGGACACGTCAATTTGACTTCGCCTCGCCTGATGGTAAGTTTAAGGCAAAGTCTCTGAAAAGACAATACGAATAAGCATTATGTGGGCACGCATTAAAACTGTATAAATTAAGGTAAACCGTGTAAAAAAATTCTACCTAATCGAAGGGGACAATTTTCCTGAGTATGTTACAAAGGCAACAGGCCTTTAAGCCAGGTAAGGGCACGCCGTGATAGCGGCGGTAAGACCCATCATGGAGGACTGGCTAGAGAGACCTCACGGGGGCCTCTCGTACCGGCTGACGAGGGGTTACCTCAGCCCCGGCAACTGATGGCCCGAGACGGCCGTGTGGTTTTGGTTGGTACGAGTCCGACATAACCACCCCCGCTGGCTCGAGCGAGGGGGTATCCGTGGAGATTTCCGCACGAAAAAAACCCTCCGGACCATCTGACCACCATGAACTTGCCACTGGTGGTGACTTGGGATTTCTATATCCCAACTGACTACCAGTGACCAATTAACACAGTATTACTCCCATATCACCACCAGTGGTGAAAATTGTCTCATTTTACCACTAGTGGTAAAATGAGACAACATCAGTAGCACTTTACCTCCAGTGGTCAAATTATAAGATCAGTTTCAATTGTTCAAAATGTTCAAAAACCGATTTAATAGTGTCTTCAGATCCAAAGCCACACTAGCCAGTATGGTTTTATGATATGTAATTCACGATAGCGGAAGTGCCATGAAACAATAATAATCATCATCTATAATATAATTTATCCATGAAATTAAGTTATTTGCTAACATTAATAAAGTAATAAGACCAACTGGAGCTGCACCATTCCTTCTCACCCTGTCATCGTATGCATGCGGAATTCGTCTCGCCCCAAGTCCTTGATGTTTGTCCAATATTTTACCCGCATTAACTTTTTAATTTATCTGCCTTGTCCCTAACGTCACTTTATAGGATTAAAGGACAGGTTACCAGTAATAAATTCATAACTTTATTTGGTTTTTATTTTTTTAATGTTCAATATTTAATGATTTCATTAGGCTTCAAGTTTTTTAATGCTTTGGTGGTCCACCGTGGATGAAAAAAAGTATCAAAAGATGTTTTTATATCAGAAACTGGCTAACTGCTTGCTAACTCGGTGTCCTCCCGGTTGCCGACATTCTCTCAAGCATTTTCCAAATTTTTGAATATTGTCCAAATACTTTATTAAGTATTCAACAAAAAAAAACATTTATAGCGGTATACCGTCAATCTAATCATGCCCCATTATTATGTACCATTACTTTTTAAACTTCGATACAGGTAAACAGCATCATTGAGAAACCGTAATGAATTAAAACAATCAACAAAATATCATGATATTCACGTCTATTTCATGGTACGCTGTATCTGCTGCTACTTCTGCAGATATAGCCAACATACAGACTGGCTGATGATGACAGATTACCTACTACCGCCTTAAAACGAATGGAACACCATAGAAGTCACTCATATATTGCTTCTATCCCCAAGAAGTTGAAGAAGAGAGTGTAATAAAGAATAATGTAGAACCAGCCCACAGATGAGAATAGTTTTTCAGAGAGGTGCAAATCTGTGTCTTCGACAAAAGGCAGCGCTGTAGCGTGAAAAACTTTTTCACCCTGTTCCGAATTTCCGTGAAGTTGTTTTGATGATACTCTCAATATAATTTTTAACGGACAGTTTTTATTATTCACTAGCTTTTGCCCGCGGCTGCGCCCGCGTGGATGTCGGTTATTGCGACCAAATATAGCCTATATCCTTTCTCAAGGTCTAATCTACCCCTATACCAAATTTCATCAATATCGGTTCAGTGGTTTGGGCGTGAAAGCGAGACAGACAGACAGACAAAGTTACTTTCACATTTATAATATTAGTAGGGATTATCATGCCGTATCCTTCGATATCCTTATATTATAGCCCTCTCAAATTAAAGGACTGATTTCATAACGAATCTAGACAGAATACATCCGCCATGTTTTACTTTCGATTTAACATACAGGATTCTCACACGTTAATTAACGCTTTTTAATATTTAAAAAAAGTTTATAGATACTCAAAAAGTGGTTTTACAGCAATATTCGAAGCATGCCACCTACTGCCCGAAACACCGTAAGCGAACCGGACGCGGACGTGTAAACACTTGGATCGGCGCGAGCGCAATAAAAACGCTGTAAAATTTTGATGTTTCTATTCAACACCACCTGTCCCTCTCACACTTACATAAATCCCTATTTCCATCTCTACCTTGAGCTGAGAATGGTTCCGATTATTATCAATGCACTTTACACAAAGCAGAAGATCCGAACTGGGGCTGACAGTTATGTGATTTTGAAAGTAAATTGTGTAGGTTTAGTGTAAGATAAGTGCCGAGTGAACGAGGTGTCAAGTAATAAAATTAATAAATGTAGCTAGATTTCATCGTTACTAGGACGGTTGTAAAATTATAAGATATACAAGAGTATTATTTTTACGTCGCGTAATTCCCATGATCTATTTACCGATATAAGTTCCTGCCGTCACTATACTCAAGGCAAGAGATACCTACCTAATCTAGTTAAAAATAATGAAAACAAAAAATCATTTAAGTAATATTACTTTGGTCGGAGGAAAATGCATACTAATTTCTTTGACTAATTCAGGAAAAAAAAAGATGCAGAAAGTCAGAGCTAGTGATAAGTTTTCCATATAATATCTTCTTGTCGAAATATCTATCAAAATTTTCTAACGACTACCATTGTTAATTTAGTTTTATCTATGACTAAAGCGGACGGTTCGTTTATAAAAAATATCGTACAGATGGAATTAATATTTTTTAATCAATAAAATTCTACAACATTCTTTTTTTTTTAATTTTTTTTTTATTTTTTATTTATGAAAAACGAAAATATTACAAAAACTGGGCTAAAGGCTTGTGAATATGTAGTGCTACGCGACTTTGGTCATTATTTGAACTTACATCGCATGTAATTTACGTCAAGCTCTTCGGACTCTTCAAATTATTATGATTCAGTAACAAACTAACAGAAAGTGTAGAAAACATGCTTTAGATAGATCATTGAGACATAGTTAGACAGCCAAGTCAAATTTTAATTTAGGTTCCTTTCAAGACATATACCTAATTCTCCAAAGAAAAGTAAAGACAAAAATATACTTATGACTAGGTACTTTAATAAAAACAAAACAACTTTTCATATATTTTCATGAGAAATGTTAAGAAGGTTCAGGAAAAAGCTCATCTTACGAAAATTTTCATTTTATGTAATATTTTTGTATTTGCCAAATATCATAAAACATATTATTAGTTATTTAGTAAAAACCCCATTTTTCATTGTAGGACAATTTTTTATTTTTTTTTACATTGCGATTATGTCTCAAATTAATAATATATTTTACAACATTACATTATATTAAGTCTATTCGTGTCATAATTCGCTTTGCAAAATCTCGTTTATATCCGAACTAACCTTGCACCTCAAACCGACCGCATAATATAACGTGCGTGAGCGCATCGAAAGTCAGCCGACACAGAATAATGTTAAATAAACTAATTCTGGCATTTTGGGTGCAAATTACGCGCTTACCCTTTAATCAAGAAGCCGCGTACATTTTTGGATGAGAACACACTAGAAGCGACGAAGACACGGATGTGTATAATAAAATGATATATTTTTATATTATGTATTGATATATTCATTTTCATTGTACAAACTTACAAGGCGTACCTAATGACGTCAGCTCGGTATGATATTTCTTATCAAATAATTGAATGTAAACTCAGAAAAGAAAAATAAAGATATTAATAACGTACGTAAAGTACGTAATATTTATCGAACTTTTCAACTAAATAAGTTAAACGTAAACTTGATCTAATCTGAAATATCGATCATTGAAAAGACAAAAGTTATTTTTTCAATGATCGATGTTTTAGAGCAACGAATATTACGGGATTAGTGTAAATAATAATATCGAATTTGAATGAAATCTTCTGTTAAAATTGTTTTATTTTAAATTAATTGCGATACCTTGAACAGCACCTCAAAATGAGCAGTTTTCCAGTAGGTATTTATAGGGTTCCCAAAGACGCGCTAGATGGCGCAGCCGGCACTTTTGGTAAGAAGAGTGTGGTGTCACATCTAGTGTTCTCTAAGTTATGGAACAAATCTACTTCGGTTTTGTAATGATTTACTTTACATAAATATTCTGTAATTTTTTCTGATACAATTATTTTAAAAATAATATTATTATTTTAAATTACAGACAAAATTACCAAAAGCTATGCTAGCGCCATCTCCTGATGACTTAAAAACCAACTGATTATTATACCTACTGGAAAACTGCTCATTGCATGAATTTCTCAAATTATGTAATTCCATTTGAGTAACTGAAGTTCACATCTCTATATCTTTAATACAATTTTGCAAATGACCGAAACGATGACAGCTTTCAATACTCGTACTTCGAGCCATAAACGAATCGTGTAAAGAGCGGTAAGATATTGTTTTTATGAGCAGAACTCACAAAGTGGAATGAGCCAATTTTGTTTATCATTATACTTCACAAATCTTTATGATATTGTCGAAAGTTTACCCGAATATAACACATTGAAATAACAATAATGTTACCAGATTATATCGTATTACTTTGTCATTTTTATTTATATTTACACTCATCCCGACATTTCGATTGTTTTTCAGTAGCCATGTCATGACTAAGATGGTGGTCGTCTCGTATATTGAATTAAAAGTACCTAGGTATAGTTACCTACCTCAAAATATTTCGATTTGCTTCAACTGTACCCGTTACTTTTTCTTCATCCTAGTGTTAATCTCAGTCGCATCTGAAGCTTTCTTCGATATTTTCCGTGAAGCGACTGCCATCTGACCTCCACAACCCAATGAACTGTTCCTGTTACTATCCAAAATGAATCTCAACAATTTTATCGGGACTCAAACCAATTTGACCTGGTAATAAACAGTCGAGGCTCTGGCAAAGATTTTCCTCTGGGGGTAGGTATCGTTACGAAGGTAGGTAAACCAAATCGTAAGGGGAAGAAAGAATAAACAGACCCGGGAGGTTAAAGTAAAAGCTTCAGCAACAATGAACAATGTCAAGATGATGATGACAATTTACCCAGAAAGAGTTGTGTCTTGAAGCCTCATCACTTTTTCTTGAGTTTGACTTAACTGCCGTGATATCTAAAACCTAAAGATTTTGTAGATGATCGTCTTATTAATTGCGGTCATTAGATGACAAATTGTGATACCTATATCTTCAGTCATAAAATGTCATGATTCAAATCTTTAGACATCAGATTAGATCGTTCTTCAATGTCTTCAAATAGATTTTGCTAACTACTAACTATGCTCAAGTATATATTTTTATAACGGCTGAACTTAATACCTTATAAAATAAATTTCGCATACCCAAAATTAGATATTTTTAAAGATTATATTACAATGTTTGATCTCACAAACACACCTGAAATTAATGCAACGTTCCCAAACTTGCAGCAACCAATTGAAACAAAAACAAAACGAATAAAAATCAATGGTTTCTCTAAAGTTCAAAACTTTCAACATACTCGTGACAGTTAGCGAAACCTGAAAACCGGGTTACACTTTCTTAAGGTATAAAATGTATGAAAATGTTCGCTTGTCCAAAGAGAAAGAAATAATAACCCCACGATTCAAAATAAACAATCATAATTACAGAGTCTGACAATTCGCTCTCAAATGTTTCTCACTTGAGCCGATCCAAAGTGCCTTCTCCAAAGAACAATGAGCTCATTGTCATCACCCAGTAATAAACTTGAGATCCTTATCTGATTACCAATTTGATCGGAATGCAATCCATGGACCGTCGATACAGTTCCCACCCTAATGGAACGATTTTAGCGAACCTATATTTATGAATGCTTAACATACAACCGACTTTTTGCAATATCAAGATATTTTGTGCGGTTGAATAAACATTTTTTGACTCATAATTACTTATGGCTGCTTTATATTTTGCTTAGATGTTAATCAAGTACAACATCAATAAGAATTAAAAGGAGCTAATGTAGATTAACACATAATAATCTTGGGACCAAACAATAGATACTAGTACAATACACGCAAGAAGCAAGCCAGGTGTAATACAATTACAATGTAGCTTATAAGACTAGAATCTTAGTGTTCTGGGGAATTAGTAGAAGTGAGTGATTATCACTTCTACTAAAATAGTAGAAAGTAACTGTGGTTGTCATTGCTATTATTTCCTCAAAATACAAATGTTTCACATTATATTAACATGATAGAAGAAAAATATGAACTCAAATCATTAAAGAGATACGGTATTATTGTTATTTATATTGCCTGTATCGTCTTCCGAACGATCAGTCTCACACATTTAATCAATTAACAAACTCACCCACACAACAATGAAAATAAAACTCAAAACAAGAATCTTAAAACGCAATGACTCAGCCAAGTCCCACATTATTATAATAATACAAAAATTACACAAGAATTAATTATACCAACACAAAACGACGTTACCCAATAACCGTAATGTAATATCAAAATTATCGGTTACCCCAGAGAATTAAAAAAAATATTTCTCACGGGGTGGATTGACATGATTATTAATAAAGACTGAAGAAGGAGGAGCGATTGACACGTTAATACACCTAACACAAAGATAAAAACCATTATGTGAAAACCTAAAATCGTTCTTAGTATCATTGGAATAAAGATCCTAAATTGGGATAAAGGTAACTTGGTACAACTGCAAAGAGATGGTTATCGGTGGTACACTCCATAAGATATCTTTGCCGTTGAACATTGACGTTTGAGACAAAGTGATTTTGACGCCGTATCGTGGGTAATTATTTGCGTATCATTGTCTATAATTTTCTGTTTTAGGGTTCTGTTGGTGGATAAAAAATTAATGGGAAGGATGTTGATTGGTTTTGACGGGCACTGTCATTTTAGGAGGCAGATAATTTTTAAGTGTTTCATTATAGGTTGGATGAATATGTGTCAGAATTAATTTAGATTTAGGTACATATCAATTAGGTAATTATCTGCTAACCGTAGTTCACAACTGGTTTTTAGTATTGATTCCATTTGAAGACTCGCTAAGACCCGCATTCTAGAATTGTAGGTACTCAGTTCTGAATCTCGGTTTATACGAGGATAGATAGTTTAGATAATCTGTCAAATCTGTCAATCTGTCTATACAGATTTGACAGATTATCCTGAATCTCTTATCGTATCGTAAAGATTCAGGACTGAGCGTCGTTCTAGAATACTGGCCTAAAGGTTGTTGTAAGGTAGTACAAGTGTTTTACAATGCTTCAGTTACGTCCTTAGCTCAAATACGAAATATGAGAAATATAAATGTTCATTCTAATATTTTTACAGGTACTTAATTTTGTAAGAATTTTATGTATGGGTACAACCCTAATGATGGAATTATGGCTGGGAACATGGCCAGTGCTAGCCCCACGACTTACGATCTGAATATCTACCTACTACTTTTTATACTACGATTTCTTCATACGCTGTTGTATGTAGATTTATAATAGGTACTAATTAGGTAGCTTGAATTATACAAAGTTCAAACAAGCGTCTACTTTATCACATAGATAATAAAAATCCTGTTTAGAAACTTGTTAAATTTTGTTGCTGATAAGTAGAAGACAAAATTTATTAGGCAAACTAATGAATAACAAATTTATTCCACTTAATTAGTGTGCAATAGGCATAATTCTGACTGTGTAGTAGGCAATAATATAACTTCTCGTAGCCCCGCCTCTTTACGCCCACTTTCCCCGGACCCCGCTACACCCACGCATTTCCAGCTTTTTCAATTTCAAATTCCAAAGTTTGAAATTTGAAATTTCTCGCCGCGAAACAATTCGGAGCAGCGGAACCCGCTCCGAAACAATGCCACTCGTAGAATTCGTATTTCTTTTCTATTTTATTCTCCCTTGGAAGGTGAATGAATTTTTAAATTAGATTTTTTACTTACTTTTATGTATCTTTACTTACTGTTGATGTTGTATTCCTTTTTCTTTGTTTCCCGAATTAAATGTTAAACAAAGGTAACAATTTATTTAAAGAATACTAGCTGTAACGGCGAACTTCGTACCGCCATATTTTTCCCGTGCCCGCTGCACTTATTTTCTCATCCAACCTTCCCTGGACACCCACGAATATTTCTGGACTAAAATTAGCCAAATCGGTTCAGCCGTTCTTGAGTTATAAAATAACAACGAAAAGTGGCATTGATTTTTATATATTAGATTAGTAACCGAAATTACTAATATTCCCATTAACCCCTACAGTAAGCTAAATTGCTTGTGTTAGGAGTGGGTTCACGTCGGTATTGTAATGACCAGGATTCGAACCCGGGACTTCTCGATCGCAAGGCCGACACCTTAACGATTAAGATACCGAGGCTGCAAAGGCAAGTTACTTAGTATTGTTTGGGTTTAGTTACTAAGTATCATAATATAATAGAAATATCGTATTATCATAATACACGACCACATTAAATCTTACGTCACTATCCAACTAGCCAATGACGTAACAAGTAATCCCAAATCCGGGGTCAAATCATCTAATATATGTATTAACAATACGCCTAAGTCATTCACCTCATGCTAGTGAACTATTCATTAGTCCAAGGATGTTCAAACAATAACCACCAATGCAATAGATGCACACAATAGAATACCCTGACCACAATGGGTGGTAATTAAAGCACAATCCAAATATTCTCATCTAGGCAGATCACGCTGGTGGTCGCAATAATATAATGTGAATACAGATTATGATTAAAACTAGAAAATTGTGTCATAGTTTTCTGCCTATAATTAATATTCCTCCGAGAGTCACAATTGTATAGACGCCGCATTTTATTTTTTATACTATTTAGTTCGCAGACAAGCACACGGTCCTCCTGATGGTAAAAGATTACCGTGGCCTATGGGCGAGTGCAACACCAGGAGAGTCACATTCGTACTATCGACCCTATAAGAACAGAGAGATTCTGTGCCGTCAACGCAAAAGATAAAATAAGGACAAAGCCTTTGGTTTACTAAAATTATACTTTTTCATTTTAACTATTAATACGAGGAAGTGAAACACATAGTTTGTAATGTACCTATAGTCACAGGTAATTTAATACTATCAAGATTACTATTTATAAATCAAGAATACACAGGCATGTATGTATAAAATACTTTGTGATCTTAATATCTCTTCAGCGTTCTTCACAACAGCAAATATTGACATAGATGCTATTAAATTAAATCAATATTTAAAAAACTAAATATCAGCTTACAATATAGAAGATTTGAACTGATTTTCATAACAAAAATCCAGCGTAGGTATATTTCAAAAAAATAATACACTTTGTTTTAATTCAAGCTCTGTCTCATCTACAAACTATGTTAAGGCTAGTCTGTGGCATGACTGCGCACTCACTGACATTCCCACAACGACCTCCATCGCTCACCGGGACTTGATGAAATTAGATCGATTAACATGATAAATCTATCGATGTACAACCGATACGATCAATATGCGACTGACAAATTACGCTCTGTCCTGTCTGCGATTGAGTCAAGTGATGATCTTAGTTTATTTCCCGAGTAACGTTTTGTTTAAAGTAGTGATTAATTATTGTGTTGATATTTTTTTTTGCGTTTATTGCTAGAATAAAATTCAATGGTTATGCCTGTGTATACTTCTTTGAGTCTGGTTTTTAAGGCGTTCAATATTTTTTGTCTTCAATTTGAAATAAACTTTATACGTATTTATTTAATACTCTTCAACAAAGATATAATTATAGGTGTTGAATATAATACGATGGTATGCCTAACATATTCTTATAATTATCGACACCTGCAAAGAAAAACATTGTAACTCAGTTTTTATTAATTTTAAAATTGCAGACTTAATAAATAGATAATCAATAATCTGTCGAATCAATTCGCGCAGCAGTTCAAGTGTGATAGGCCCGTGTATGATCATCACCTGTTGATACCTAAATGATGATATAATCGATAGTGAAGCACACTCTCATCTATAAGGCTGGTTTTAGAGTCGCGCTCACCGCACGCTGACTGCACGCTGACCGTCGGCGCTGACAGCCGAAACATAATATGAACTTCTAGGAAGCGTTTTGGAACAACGCGTAGCTATCAGGGCGTGCGCGTGTGTTGGCCTGACAAGCTACGCGCTGAGCAGTCAGCGCGGATGGTCAGCGTAACTCTAAAACCAGCCTTAGCAACCTATTCACCCCGACTTCCACTCCCAGCCCCTTAGACAAGCGAAAATTCGTTGGCTGGCGTATTGTAGAATAGACGTACTCGTAGGTATATGACATTCGTCAACTTATGTCATAAACGTCAAATCCCATACATTCATCATTTTAGTGTACAATACGCTGGTCAACGAATTGCCACTTGTCTAGTGAGGCTGTTTATATATAGCCTTATATTATTGTCAAAAACAGCAATCTTTGTAAAAAAAAACTATTTTATATCTTGACCACAGCGCCATATTCATCAAAATCGGTTAAACGGCTTCGATAATTAGGGTGTCCACACACAGCCACATTTTTCTTTTTTCTATATTAAAATTAATAATGCAACAAGCAGTGGAAGTCAGTGCAACGCCTTATTACAAAGTAAATAAATACGTTAAAGCTATGACAGGACCGCTTGGAACGCAAGTAGGAGTAATGAATCAAAGTGTGGCATCTTGTATGCTGGCGTAGGCTGACGAATAGCTGTCTAATTGACTCCGGGGACCGACTTACATTCGAATGTGTTTTTACTTCATTCACCTTGCGCTGGGATCTTAATGACTGAAGGGTTGACTGTTTGTTTATTTGTTTATTATGTGTATAAAATTGTTTGTATAGTCTATATTCAAAAATGTCTGATTAGACTTACAAGGCAATATTTGACGCACAGCACATGACGTTCAACAAGTTTGGCAACGTAGCGCAATGTCGCGATGTCGCGCAACATGACGCGTGGTTTGTCGTTTATTTGGCAATTGGTCAAGCGTGGACAGACAACATTGTTCCGCGTTGCTGTGCGTCTTTGTTAACAATGTTGCGCAATATGGCACGCATCAATTTTGCCTAGTCAATACTAGGCTTTAATATGGTGTCTAATCACCGCTGGAGATATAAAAAAGTATGTTATACGAGTATGTGAGTAAAGTCGCAGTCACAAGCTAGTGGTTATAAAAGAAATAGATAGTTACAAAATCCAACTCACGTCTGAATAAAATTAGCGGTAGTATTAAGTCCGTGTAGTGACGGAGAAAGGTACCTACAAGTATCACCACTCCATCTCATCTGAAGGATACCATAAGAGGCGACTGACGGAAAAATACGCAGACGATCTGAAATCTCGAAATTGAACCGTGTACCAACACTACCAACCCTTCTCGCCAACGTGGAAACAGTAGGCCAAAGCCTCCCAACATCTGAAGAGACCTACGTTCTGGCCCTTGATTCTACTAAAGCACAACCACTGTCGCACCACAGAGACTGCAAAAATGCCATTAAATTTTAGACCTTATTTCTATAGACGTACAGTCATAAAATTAAATGAACAGAGTTTCATTACACTCTTTCATTCACTCTACAAAAAGCCGTTTAATTTTAAACGTTAATTGCATTACTTTAAAGGCTAAAATCAATTGGAATTTTCTTGCAGTCATTGTGGTGTGACAGTGGTTGTGCTTTAGCAGAATCGAAGCCCAGTAGTGGACTGCGATAGGCAAATTGATTGAATAAGATGGTAAATATTTGCTATGTGAAAAGCAAGGCTGAAATCTCGAAAACTTATTCAATAACTTTCGCATTCCCAATTAACATGCCTTCCTTTATCTTACCAATAAACTACGTATGATGCCTAATGTGCCCATACGTCTTGTTTTAAACAGGACTGTCCCTTTTATCTCTTATCCTTCCCATTATCCCCGAAAAGAGCTTCGGAACGTGAAATAAGCATATTTTCCTAAACAATCCGCAAAATTATAAGAGTTGTACATAAATTAACTAGTATTTTGTATCTACCTGGCACCATTGCATCAGCAAAAAGTGTTTTTTCTTCATAGAACAAATTATAAACATCACAAATTCCTGTTTTAAATAGATCTCAATTCGGAAAACTATGTCATATCTAAAGTGACAATTAAAAAAGCTATATTTTCTTACTCAAAACCATCACTATCTGTATTAAATCAAGTTCAACCATTGTCCCGTTTTGAATCTATAAATAGATGGTCATGTTATAAACCTTAGTGCAACGATAACTGAATGCTAATACAATTTCGCCGTAAATTGAATTCTAGTCATTAAATTATAGTAAACCGAGCATTAATTATCGAGTAATCAGCGAAGAGGTAAAGCAATAGAAATACCGATGTAAATGCTTGATCGATACTAAACTATTTACAGCCTATGATATAGCTAAAGGCTCGTTTATACTTGCAGTTAAGAAGAAGTAAGAAAATTGTCCATATCCATACTAATATTAAAAATGCGAAAGTAACTCTGTCTGTCTGTCTCTCTGTCTTTCTGTCTTTCCGTCTGTCTTTCTGTCTGTCACGCTTTCACGCCTAAACCACTAAACCGATTTTCATAAAATTTGGTATAGAGATAGACTAGACCATGGGAAAGGACATATGCTATGTTTGGTCGCGATAACCGACATCTATACGGGTGGTGCCGCATGCAACAGCTAGTGAAGAAATAAATGTTAGTGAATTAGGTCTTAACATTGATTTATTTATTCATACATACATATATTGTACTCACACCTTTAAATCCCTGAAGTGGTAAGCAGAAGTGTACTAACACCCATATTTCGACAACTATATTCGGTCCCACCTAATTTATATAGCCATTAAACCTTATTAGATGCAGTATATGTTTCTTCTATATATAATAAGACTTTGCCCGCGGCTCCGCCCGCGTGGATGTCGGTTATCTTGACCAAACGTAGCCTATGTCTTTTCTCAAGGTCTAATATACCCCTATGCCAAATTTCATCCAAATCGGTTCCGTGGTTTAGACGTGAAAGCGTAACAGACTGACAGACAGACAGAGTTACTTCCATATTTTATAATATTAAGTATGGATATGGATTTATAACCAATATTATCGCTATATCTGTGACAGTCTATATCCAAACTGAATGCAACTAATATCATTGCATGCAATATCACAACGAATAGAAGAAAACGATGTACTGCACAGATTTATCTAATCTACAGTTAAACAACGTTTATTAGGTTTCAAGTACCTGTGTAATATGCGAACCATTTACAGCTATCTATAAAAAAGAAATTATCATTCAGGTATGCTGGAGAGTGTTTTGAATGCTAATGGAAGGAAATCGATGGGAGAGATACTGATTACCAAAGATTAGGTAATACTAGATGCAGAAATAGGCAAATAACGACAAGCATTCTGCTACACTGCTACAGTAGTGGATATTTAAGATATATTTTCTTTTTTAAGGTTAAGCTTGAACTATAAAAGCCTGAACATTGCTTTAACGAAAGGACAAGAATAATTTTATGACTAAAATACTGATACTGTTTATACTGGAGATTGATGGCACTTGGTGGAACTTGCTACACATATTGAATAAATCACTTGTACTTTTCCACAATTATAAATAAATAAATAAATATTGTAGGACATTCTACACAACGCTATCTAGACCAAAGTAAGCATAGCTAGCTTGTGTTTTGGGTTCTACAATGCGGATAAACATACTTAGATACATTTTTTTTTCGTAAACACATACATATTATACATTACAATTATATTATTATATTATATATAATTGTGGAAAAGTACAAGTGATTTATTCAATATATAAAATACTGATAGGTACAGCTAAATTACGCCTAAACGCTACACTTTTCACGTAAAAACGATTGTAGCCATCACAGCCAATGAAACTAACACTTTGGTCGACGCAATAGTATTTTACTTTTAGTAACAATATTCGATTATTTAACTAGTTTTCCTTATTTTTTACAAAGCTAGTCTGTTTGATAGTTTGTATGTACCTTTACTTATTGGAAATTTATTGCATGATGTCATATTTGCATCCTTATTATGCTTCATTAAAATCACTGCGCCCACGCACCTTCCCATTACACTCGCCAATTGGGCCATAATTTATGTCTAAAGTGCTGATCTAATACTCACATAACAAAGTATCTCACTGATTATAAAAAAATAGGATAGATTTAGATAATTTATTTCACGCATAGACCACATTTCATCTAAATTCTTGCCTGATTTTGTATGTCTTCAGATTTGCAACATCATCATTTAGCCTATCGCAGTCCCAGGTTCGAAATAGACCTACCTTCTCCCGAAGTTGCCCCAGAACCCACAACATAACTATATACATTATTGCACCGCGTGTCCTCTTAAAGAATTGTAACATGGATTAAAGATACTAATTAAAGGACACCTTCACACATTAATTAATACTTTTCAAGACTTCCTTTCTCACTATACCTCACCCAAAAGGTTCAAGTTTTATTTTTTTTAAACAAATAACGCGTCTGTGCAAATTACAAGTGGTATAATCTACCCGATCGCAATGCGTGTAGGGTTGCCAGAGCAGTTTATCAAGATGGCTAAATGCTTGCAATTAGCCCTTGTGAAATGTCACATACGCATGCTAACGAGATCCTGCCTCGAGCGTACGCACCGTCCGAGCGATTGTACCGAAGCGTCCGGTGTATAGGCGACTTAAACATTTGCGATTTATACTCGTAAATGCTTTTTTTTTTCAAACATCTACAGTAAACTGAACGGTAGTCTGAGTTATCTTACTTGAAAATGTGTTCTTTTTCCAAAGAAATCTCTGACAGTAACTGTTATAGAAACGTTTGAAAATGCCGTGAGGGGTAACTATTCAGGTTTAATAAATAAGAGCATGTTACTCATCTTGCCATAGAGCTCAGAGTGCTCAGACAGTGGTTTTCTGTACTTATGAGTTACTACGGTTTCTGACATACTTTGTTAAAGAAGCCATTTTCTTGTATGTACGAAAGGAAAAATATATCTACTTGTACTGAATAAAAAATAAAAGCCAAGCGTTAATCCCAGTCACATCCCAAGCTTTCACTTCGGAGTCTGGGATCCGCTTTACCAGTCTAACTGCGGATTTGGCTGAACTTTGATATTTTACAATATTAGATACATTACAATATTAGATTCAATATTCATTTGTTTGATCGTCATAATTATATATGCTACTTTCTTAACTTTTATGCCTTACAGATATAAAACCATAGTCAATACATTCACAGATTTTTTTAAATCATGAGCAGTATTATAACCTCTATGCACTTATATTTTCAAAACTACGAGGTTGTAAATCGCGTAATCTAACGGTGCGCATTTTAATCACTAGCAGTACATTATCATGAATCGCGCGCGCACGTTTGCAACCGGCCTAAAATATCGCGTTCGACCCTCCGCTGATTTATAACCCTTTTATATAGCCCCCTAAAGTTATCTAATTGTGTCTGTGTGAACGTTTCTACAACGTTTTTATAATCTACAGCACGAGTAATTAGCGTTAAGTTTATAATAATATTTTATTGGTGAATATAACATTAAAAACTATGTTTACAGTTTTATTTTCATTACGTTCCGGGAAAAATACCTAATCATTATTATCTTGCTGTTGTAAAAGTTAATATGTATTTTATTGAAGACTAGCTGTTGCTCTCGGCTCCGCCCGCGTGGATGTCGGATATCACGAATCACGACCTTTCCCAAGGTCTAATCTATCTCTGTACCAAATTTCTTCAAAATCGGTTTAGTGGTTTAGGCGTGAAAGTGTAACAGACAGACAGAAAGGCAGACAGACAGAGTTACTTTCGCATTTAAAATATTAGTATGAATAATAGGTGGATATCGTATTTAACAAGTTATTGGGACGATCACTGGTTCCGTAAGAATAGTTAGAACACCGTTGTTATGAACCAAGGGCAAGATTTTTACGGTCGAGCAGCCGTTTAAACCAAGTTTCCTTTTTGTAATTACTTACTAAACATACTTGTATTTACAGTCTAAGTTTACCACTGTAGCAAAGGTTTATAGTTTGTTTTTAGTCATTTTTTTATATTTAATACATGTTATTAAATAAACACTTAAAGGACTAAAAAACTTAAAGGTATCTAACAATTAATTATTTTTTATTATTTTAACACCGATGTTTCTAAGATTTATTCAAATTTAAACTTATATGCAGAAATTTTTGTAGCTAACCGGCGGCGGGCCTACAAAATTAATGTTTGATTTGTTTCTTTATAATAGATTCTGCAGTGAATCTCCGCAATTTTTACAATGTCAAGATAATTGTAAATGTTTATGAAATTATTAATGGCGAGATGTCAATGTCAAGTTTTTCAAGGAATTCTACCAGAGTCAATATCAACGTTAGCCACCACAGTAAATTTGTTTAGTGGGTCCACTGCCACGAAATTCAAGTGGTTGATCAGGAAGTGAGGTTCGATTTTCAGAGGCAAACCTTGAAAATTTAATCAAAATTCATGTAATTTTTATTTTGGCGAGGTTCTGTCACCAGTTGTTGTGCTTATATGAGGTCAATGCGTACGAGTTTATTATTTACGACAGTAAACCTGTACCATAAGTATACAATGGTGTATATGCAATACGCAGGTATGTACAACATTAAAATACATTCAAAGTCAAAACCACAAAAGAAAACATCGAAAGACTCTTTGGTAATTTCATATTGCGGCTGGCAACACCACGCCGCCATGTTTTTCAGCCAATATTGTGGTGTCGCGATACGTTCGCGGAGTAATTGATAATGACAGAAAATGATGCATGACAGTAGCTGCGAGCGATGTGTTGTATGTAACACGTAATCGCTTAGGTATAATGGGAATTTTGAAGTTGCCAAGCTAGAAAAATACTTGTAGCTAACGTAGTAAAATGAAGTCAAAATGTTTGATTGCTGTTTAATGTGGCAATAAGTTGACATTTGATAACGACGAAAAATACTTGCCCTAGAAAAGTCATGATTTTGGAACATATAATGTTAAGTCAGTTATTGAAATTAGGATTTTAAAAATAGGTAACGGCGAATACTTACCCACCTACTGAGTTAATTATTATCTCCAAAATGTAATTTAAGATCTGGACAGCATAATGTACTAAACAATTACGATCTGGTAGATGTGAAGTTATTTCAAAATAATCTAGAAGACAATTGAACATAATACGGTCAAAAGAACATCGCAAACCCTCTAAAAGAAATACGAGTAGATACGTTATACATAACATGAAAGCTTTTATACAAAATCGAAAACATGCGAAAGGTACAATACTTATTTTCGGTGTGATATTGCAGAAAATATGTTGGTTGCTCTTGCATCAATGTACTTTTCTGTATTCCATATATCAATTTCCATAAATTTATTGAATCGCTTTACACTGCAGTAAACACTGGCAAGCCAGCTATAAACGCAGTAACCTATCCGCCAAGTAATCGTCGCAGATTATTTATTTAAATATAAGGTTTTATGTTCTAATGACGGTCTGGGGACGGCAAATGGACGAGAATGAGGTGTGCCACCTGATACATTGTTATTTATGTACTATGGGCATAGAAACAACTTTGCTGCAAAGGTGCTAGTTATGTGCTCGACGGTTTAATGCCAAAATTAGGTGTTGTAGAAGGTGTAAATACTAGGTAAGGTCTAGTCGATTAAATGGATATTAAGGAGGTAAATATACCTCGCAAACCTCGTCATAGGAACGGAATTTGTAACATTATTGTTAAAAAGGTAAAATATATTTCGTATACTACAACTATATAAATAGGAGATATTTTCATACTTCTACGGATATTGCTACAGTTTAAGCGGTTGCCTCCCTTACTGTCCAATGTTATATATTCAATTTCCAATATTATGTACAATAAATTGTTTGAATAGATTCATAAATAAATAATTATTGTGAGAACGATTTTAGCTTGATTTGAAAATAAATTAATTTAAAATTATGCGTGTACACGACATAAATAAACCTTTTGAAGGTACGAGTATGTTTATGTATGTACCTGTGTGAAATCGGCCAAATGCTAAAATGTATTATTCGCTCAACTATGGTAAGCATCCTACAACTGACATTTATATCAGAATGACGATCTACAGGCAACTTACTGACAGAAACAGCTTTACAAGAATTTAGTTTATAACAATTATTTCAAATATAAACACTGGAAACGCCAGAGACGTCAGTGTAGCTTTTATTAATATAACCAGATTTACATCATTCGCATTGCAATTTTTAGACTAAATTGTTATTCTTTGAATATATAAGCTCACTTCATACAACTTCATAATTTTGACAGATCCGATGAATAATGCAAGTCTAGATTGTCTCTAGACAATAGGCTCACCCCTATTACGTGGGACCTAATATAATTATTGGTGAAATGTGGGTGGTTAATTCACCTCTGCCTAACCCTCCAGGGTTAAAAGCCTCATTTTATGTTTGTATGTATGTAGATTCTCTCTGTAAGTATAAAATTAAAAATGAATGTTTTCGTGAAAATTTAAAGCAATTGAAGACGTGAGCGGATGAAGGGTGTATCTGACAATCTCAAAGGCTTTAATTATTATATAAATAGTCAGAAAAAGGATAAGTTATCTGTCAATGAAGTATTAAGGTTTCGAAGTTCACTATGTCAATATTTTGAGATTGTCAGATACCCCCTTCATCCACTCACGTCTTCAATTACTTTGTATTCATATTATTCAATTCGATAAGAATGTTTTCAATTGAGTTGTTGCTGGAATTTGTTTTACGTCGTTGACTTTACTTAACTTTATATCAACAAGAAAACTTAAAGCAGAAGTGCCAACCAAATCCAAATATATCTTCGTGTTAAAGCGAATCAGTTTCCGTCTCCTGTTTAAAACGAATCTCAAATATTGGTCAGATCAAACGAACCGACTCACTTTTGAATTTAAATATTAGTTAGAATACTTCCCAGACATTGCACTAAAATTAAAACAATAAACATTTATTCTTTCATTGTTGGATAAAGTATAAAGAAGTGATATGGTGTTTGGGAAGCTCTCTTGCGGAGTGGCGACGCGTGGCTAGATCAAAGCCGCATTAGCATGCAGCCTGACTACGCATAAAGTTTCACTTATAAATAGATGTGAAGACAGATGTGTTTATAAATACTGAGTTGTATCCAATTTACTTTAATTTCTGGATTGATGTTAGATGTGACGTAAAAGGAACTCAAGTTCAAAATATAATTAAGGACATGGGTTAGTTATTGCTAGGAACTTAGTTGAAAAGTGCCCCCAATTTCGATCATATTATTTAGACTTTCTGCCATTAATAATTTTACAACACACCTGCTCATAAAAGTGCTATTATTTCACCGCAAATAAGCACGTAATGACACCTATTATCAAACTGTGACTTTTTCATTGCTATTATTCACAAGTGAGTTATAGATTCTTTTTTAAATTTTATAGGTGAAGTTTCTATGTTCTTAAAAAAGTTTCGATACAAAAAAGAACGTGTTTACCTAATAGTACCAATAAATTAATATGCCTATTGTATGTTCATTTGATGCATTTTCGTATTTAAATAAATAATTTCAACTTGTAATACTTGTTTAATAAACAAAATATTCACTTAATTTTAACTTTTTATTTTTTCTCTAAGTACAGAAAAAAAAAACAGTTAAAAAAGTTAAATTCAAACCTCATTTTTTTTAAATATGGCCGATCGCCATTGTTAGATGCGCGCACATAGGAAAACGAATTAATTTGTAGTATTGTTTATTTAGTATTTGTAGTATTATTTTATTTGCAAGTGTGTTGTAAAACGTCGTATGGCACGCGTGAGTATTGCTCACTTGTACCATAATGTACTATTATACTCATATAAAACATTATTTTACTTCATATTAGATTACATTAATAAACGCATCTATTACTATACATTTTTCTTTATTTTCATATGTGCTGGTAGACATTATTAGTAATTAAAAGGTAATTTGTCTTCGATTTTTAATAAGTGTACGAATTTTGAAGTTCATCGGACAAAGTCAGTAAAAATTACGTTTAAACATTCCATTGATTTACCTGCAATCTATGTAGATTACAGGTAAATTAAATATAAATCGTGTAAATAGAATATACTCTAAAATCATCACCATAATGCATTTTGATTAAGTGTAGATAACTATACATTGCAGTAATATTTAAGCATTGGTATCTTATTCACAACTAACGTTTAGAATTCCCTACACATTTGAATTTATTGAGATACTTTACCATTTGGGGTAAATATCGTTAGAAAACCCGTGTACCTTAGATTTCTCGCATAATGATCTGAAATTCGATGAGGTCTGCCTATTCTGTCTACCTATGCGTAAGTGAATGTTTTCGAGAGGAGGAGACTGTCCCCATTAACACTGTCCTACTCCTAGGTGACCTAGTAGTGACTAGTAGTGACCTAGGGCAGTTAATGATTACTTAGTCCTGATTATAAAATGATTTCTGAAATTGAAACGTACAATACTTCACAAGTCTCTAAATCGTTTTGCGATAAAAACTGAATACGACAAATAACTATCATTAACATTTTTTATTCGCTTTAACCCTACAAACCAACAATGAGAATGACCCTAACTGTCACCACTGACAGGGAGAAGTATATTGAATACCGTTATTAAACGTCTTTATTGAAAATACCATAAAAATCATCACATAAATAAAAATCAAAATACCAGTAACTCTATTGAAAAGTACGCAGTTTTTTTAGTCTGTAACCCTCTAAATAAACAATTATATTTTCTTTAACGATTAGTTTTTAACTTATTTTGAACTCTATATCAACGAGATAAAGGCTATAATGATTGTAATTATGATTTCGTTGGTAATTGATTGTCAATGCGCACGCGACATAACCGTCCTAACTAAGGGGTGCTGTCCCTCAAGTTAAGGGTTGTTGTGACGTAATCACAACCCTCTCGACTATTGAACTATTTGTCATTCAATTCATTACAAGTTTGTCTTGACAACATGTCCTACAATGGTCACATACTCCATTAAAAAAATAGTTGGAAAAGAAAAAAAAAACGTCTATAATAAAAACTAATAATACCGGCTGTCACTCCCGTAAATACCCATATTATGTCAAATTAAAATAATTAGGGAAGGCGAACGAGCCCCGGGATGTAAACTGCAAAGTTTGCTATAATGATGATAATATTTTACTTTACTTTTAGAGATATCTGGATATTTACCATGTAAGTACCTATTTCTTGCTTCCTTTATATTAAAAAGAAGGACAGTGGTGTTTAAGATTCAGGTATATCTTACAAAAACATATAAAGTAAATGGGGATCTGAGTAAATGAAGCAGGCTAGCAGGCTAGTAGGTAAAACCTGTTACCACCTAATCAAGCAAGGAAGAGTTTGTCATTGATATAACAAGAGATATCAGTCTCTTTTACTATTGCGCCTTTGTATCTAGGTACGGTTTTCTTTCAAAAATCTACATACAAACAAAACAATTAACCACAATTATTTTCTCGAATATTTATAGCATGAGCTATATAATAATGTGCAGCTGAAGACTGCTGAAATAAACTAAATAATACAAATACTATACAATAAAAATCAATGACCAACAATAATAGCACATTTGTTTCCTACAATCGGGACGATGCGTGGGGCGGCATTTTATACGCAGTGTTTTGCGTCCATGGGGCCACTGTCATACGAGATCTCAGTGTGTTCACACACCCGTCCATAACACATAAAAATCATCTGTTCCGTGCCGAAATATAGGAAATAATCGCGTAAACAAGGATAATGAGGCAAGTAGGTGGGGCCGCTCCGAAGACGCCCCTCTAGCTTTTTTTTTCTCGACGTCTGGGCGGCGCGAACAGAACGCCTCACGTCCCACGCGCCCGAACGCACCGACATGCGCGACCGAACACGCTCTCTATACAAACCGACGGCAACGCGCCGACGGTACACCGACTAAAAACGTAAACAAACAATAAAATGCGAATAAAAAACGCTCGCGATACATTCACGATATACAAGAAACGGCGCGAAAATCGCTGACATAACTGAATTTAATTGTATTCGGAATATTGTTAACGGGTAGATGGGAACTGACGAACTAAATTCAAAAAGTTTGGAACAAAACAATCACATTTGATTCTATTTTCGAAGATGTTTTGAGGTTGAGTGACGGATATCAGTGTGTTGTGTCAATTTTCGCGGCAAAAGTGACATTTAAAACGATGAGCCCGCGAAGAAGGGACTGTGTGTTGCCAACATGAAAAAACTTCGTGTCTATAGTGGAAATAACAGAATGTACAGTACATTCCATGCAGCAATACTTTTCTTATGGGTATTTTTATTTAATATAGCAAGGTAAGTTGATCTCTACATACTTACTAATATTAAATATAGGCACCTACTTTCAGAAAATGTAAACGTGTTGATACATTAATGCGTTATAATATTACAAAACGTATTGAAAATGATATTAATGAAGGAACATTGGCCAGCTTTTGAACATGATAGCTCATTAAAATGCTTTAGGGTAATAAAACAGCACAATAGCCGCACACATCCACAAAGAAAATAAGCCTACAACCGTCAAACAAATAGGGGCGTAATGAATACGAAACTAAAACATCACGACACCTAATCATGCAAAACGGTCCTAAGTAGACAACACGACCGACTAATGAATAATGATCCATGTATAATGCATGATAATGAATGCAAATTTAAAAGGTGACAATCATTTTGTCGGACCACCCAATAGTAGGGAGATTTACGTAGTATGATAATGCGTCGATATGCCACTGCACGCGGTCGCATAATCATAGGGCTGTTTGCTTCGTGATTGATATTCAGACGCGAGGAATTAGTACCATCTGGAAGAGATATCAACTTGCAAACAGGTTGTATATGGAAATGAAAAAAGGTTGGTGCATTAACAGAACGAGGCATGATCAGTAGTGACTCTTTGGAAAGCTTAACTTTTTAACAACTTTGTATGTTGCTGACTTGCTTTTTTCTAACAGGCCACTAAAATTAAATTGATTTCTAATCAACCTATAAGGATGATTTTAAATTAGATGATTTTATTATTGAAGGGCTAAATAATGAACTGATTAATTAAAAAATTCTTATGTATGGAATTAGGTAGCATTGTTTTATAAAATAGGTGAGCGTTCTTCACTTTTCTCAAAGTTTCCAGTTATGATATAATAAGATAGTGTTCTGTATAGAAAATATAGAACAATGTATTAGCACATAACAGATAATGTATCAGTATCAGTGAATGGAATGTACGATACTTTAAAAATTTATAAATAATTTTCGATATCGAATAATATATTACTTACTAGCTTTTGCCCGCGGCTCCGCCCGCGTGGATGTCGGTTATCGCGACCAAATATAGCCTATGTCCTTTCTCAAGGTCTAATCTACCCCTATACCAAATTTCATCAAAATCGGTTCAGTGGTTTGGGCGTGAAAGCGAGACAGACAGACAGACAGACAGAGTTACTTTCACATTTATAATATTAGTAGGGATTATCCAAAAAACTACAAAAATGTTTACGGTATGGGCGAACTAATCGACCACGTAAATGATTAAGATCTTAACATACTAGAAATCTATAATATAATTCAGAATCCACCTAGACATAAATTGTACGATGAGTTCTAGAAAACGCGGTCTAGGCCGGTTTTTTGTAAATACATAGGTAATATTCATCAGACTCAGAAACACTCAAACAATGGAACGAATGAATGAATGGAACATAGCAATTGAACGCTTTACTCTATGTGCTCAGAATAAGAGACGTGACATTCTATTTTTAGAACCATTTAGAACTATAGATATAGAATTGAGTGAGGTGCATTTTTTTAAGTTTTATTATTTATATATAAGAACTTCACTTGAACATCACTTGAGTTCACCGAAGCACAAGCATTTTTTGGTCATGGTTAGCATAATGATCAACCACAAAAATGTATGAAATCAATTATAAAAATAGAAAAACCGAAGGCGTCCGGGGCGAAGCACGTAAGAACGTGGTCTCTGCCTACCGCAATTGATAAAAACATGTGGCTGAATATTTGTACTATAAGTATATAGAATAATTTAATTATATGCTATGATTTAAGTTGGACGATTGGTACTATAGACATATTAAAATATCGTTAATTTTACATACGGAATTTAAGTTTATCAATCGGTTACCGTCCGACCGACAGATGGGGTGGTTATCTCGAACCGACTAAAACCGCACGCCTGCTCAGGGCCCGGATGCCGGAATGCCAAAGGCATTTCCATCGCACCTCGTCTGACTCAAGGCCCTCACTGGTTTCTGGGTTATATTACCTACCTGTTGAAGATTACGGTATTATACAAGATATCATTTAAGTACAGTACAACTAAATATGTTTACGATAGTAGTAGGTACTTCTTCGTACAAGCATTATGTTTTGTGAGTGACTTTATTATGTCTTTTTTCATATCTTATCACATGCCGATTATGATAAAACCTGTTACAATATTCAAAATTTAATGGTACGGTGCCAATTAATTTTATTAAGAAACAAAGGAAATGAATACTAAGAAAAAGTTTAAGAACTTTTCTAATCATCAAAAATCAAGATATCATACTAGCTGTTGTCCGCGGCTCTGCCTGCATGGATGTCGATTATCGAGACCAAACATAGCCTATGTCCTTTCTCAAGGTCTAATCTACCCCTATACCAAATTTCATCAAAATCGGTTCTGTGATTTAGACGTGAAAGCGTAACAGATAGACAGACAGAGTTACTTTCGAATTTATAATATTAGTATGGATTAGTATGGAGTATGGATCTGTGAAATATTTTTTTATAAAACTTAAACTATTTAGTTTAGATATTTCTTTAACTAAGATGTTCCGTAAATTGAAATGTGTTAAAATAAGTTACATAGTTGGTTCTACGTGGAATAACATCTCATTCTTATTTATTTTTAATTGAATGAAATAAGAATGAGTTAGAAACAGTTGCAGTACCTACCAGTTCATCGGAAGCTAAGAACAGCTAAGTTCAAAATATTTAAAACTCAAAATAAATTGTTTCCAATCATGAATCAAAACCAAAATCGATTCGTGGAGTGAACTCAAAACAACCGGCAAAGAACTCATCAGTTACTCTCACAAAATCAATTTCCAAACGAGCATGAACAATTTTATAGTTATTTCGTTTTTATGTTATATCTGTTAATACTAGTTCAATCCCATTTGATTCACAGAATAACGTTTCACACACTCAAACTTGCTAATTTGGACGAATATTCGTCAAAATGCGTTTTATAGCCCGTAATAAAAGGTGCCAAAATCTTTCTAGTATACAATTAGTAGACTTTTAACTGTTCAAATATCATAAATCGAGATATGTTTGTGCTGCTAATAATTAAACCGATTTTGGAAATTTTCATTTAGCTTTGTTAATTGATGTGGTAAGTGCTTGGGAGTGCCTTCGAATTAATTATAAAACAAATTGCATAGGTTTAATTTTCATTAATATCACAGAAATTTAAGTTAGTTTGCTAGGGATTTTTCACACGGTTAAATGAATATGACAAATTAGTTTGGGAAAAGATGAGGACACGGTTGTCCCACATTCGAGGGGGCCTTCGATGGCCCTGTATCAGCCAGAGTGTCCAGGAATATGCCAGAGGCTATCTCGTCTTCGGCAACTAATGGCCCGACACGGATGTGCGTTTTTAGTCGGTTTGAGGCCGACATAAACACCCTGGCTGGCTCCGGCTTGGGGTATACCACACGTTAAAAAAATTGTAAAATTTATTTGGCATTTCCTTTCATCCCAAAAGCGTTACACGACTACTAGGTACTAAAACCACTAACTTTATTAAAAGCTCCACATGCTTCTTGCATGCTTCATTATTGATCATGTTCCTAAGAGTTACAGGAACCTATTCCCAGAGTAAAATGTAGCTTATTAATATTAAATAACATCTGGTTCAGCCGTTTTGCATGTAAAAGTAACAAACATCTTACATTCATTCTCTCTAAATTTTATATTTATAATATTACAGTAAATGAAAAACTAAAAATCACAAAGTATTTGCATAGCTACTTCCTAAGTGATCAATGTGATCATGGTTATAGGTATATTGGGCATTGTGGGAAGATCATAACTAATCCGAATGAAGTCATCTGTAATTTTAATGTCAAAGATCAAAATAACATCGATAATTATGCCAGGTAAGATCCTGGTTATAATAACCTTTGAAATTTATCACCTCCTAAAGACAAAAGTGAAAAAATCTTCGAAAGTTAAAATATTGCCGCTGATTTATAACTGGCCTCTATTACATCTGAATAATTCGTTTTTAAGAGTCGGAACTTAATAACTAGCTATATCAATAAATATAAAATAACAGTAATGATTTTGATAGTTAATAGTTTTCCCAAATATTATATTTGTATTTATTAACTGTCGTAAATCAGTCATATTTCTGAATGGATGCTTCGTAATTCAAAAATTGAGATTGTTTCGTTGCCTATATTTTATGATATGAAATAAATATTATAATATAACTTATTGGTACTCTTGTTCAACTAAAATTGTCATGTGATTATTTTCAAATAACGATTATGTATAGAAAAAAGGTTAAGTACAGTTAGTGACAACAATTAGAGAATAATTATGCTATTCAAAGGACCCTAAGAAGCTATAACAAATTACAAAGTAATAATTTAATGGCACTTATGCAATAATGCAGCACATTACAACAACACAATGTACTACGTTTGACCTCAGCAAAAAAATCATAGTGAGGATTAAGTTATCTTAGCTATCTATATCCAAAACATAATATAAATCATGATAAATGAATGAAAAAATCATCTATTTTTACTTACAAGTATTCTTAAGGACACTGCTATTGATCCCCACGCCCTGCAGGGACTTTGCAGATGATAAAAAAGGACATTGCTATCTACGAAAAAGAGGAACAGGAAAATAATTTTTAAAACTGAGTGTTAAAGTTTTACTACTTATCAACAAAAAAAAGTTTAATAAATGTTTTTTTCAACACACTTGCTTATAAACCGGCTTTTATTTCACCGCAATTAAGCACGGAATGACACCTAATTATCAAACTGTGACTTTTTCATTGCTATTATTCACAAGTGAGTTATAGATTCTTTTTTAAATTTTATAGGTTAATAAAAAAGTCTCGATACAAAAAAGTTGAAAAAAGAACGTGTATAATACTACGAAGAAATTAATATGCATATTGTATGGTCATTTGATGCATTTTCGTATTTAAATAAATAATTTCAACTTGTAATACTTGTTTATTAAACAAAATTTTCACTCAGATTTAACTTATTTTTTCTGTAAGTACAGAAAAAAAATCAGTAAAAAAAAGTTAAATTAAAACGTCATTTTTTTAAATATGGCCGATCGCCATTGTTAGATGCGTGCGCATAGGAAAACGAATTAATTTGTAGTATTGTTTATTTAGTATTTGTACTATTATTTTATTCGCAAGTGTGTTGTAAAACGTCGTATGCCACGCGTGAGTATGATGATTACCGTTTACTCACTTGTATCATAATGTACGAGTACTATTATTTAAGAAATTAAGAAAATTATCTATGTTCTAATAGTAATTTATATGATCTATTGTTAAATAATATAGAAATTAAATCAATATGACGCATCACTGAAATCACTCGAATGGGTAGTATAGGCTAGCTATCTGTTTTGTAGTATAGGACAGATCACTACATGATCCTTTAAATTACAAAGACAAAGCAAGATAATGGTAATTTCAGTATTTATAACCTTTAATCATCCTTGAACCGTTTTTTTTTAATCAATTTGTTTTGTATATTTTTTTTTTATATTTTTCACATCCAGTCACATTTATATCTTTGTTCATATATTATTCATAATATAATCGAAGTAATCGTTACAAGTATCTATTGGCGGCAAAGCCTCTAAGAATATATTAAGTTAAGTGCTATTTTGCACAAAGGAATGTTCTCTTATTAAGTGTTATGAAAAGCGGTATTGTCTTAAAATTTTATCGGTAATTAATAATGTTATTAGGTACTCTTTGTACATTAACTAAGAATAATGATTTTAATCCATACTAATATTATAAATACGAAAGTAAGTCTGTCTGTCTGTTACACTTTCACGCCTAAACACTGAACCGATTTTGATGATATTTGGTATAGGGGTAGTTTAGACTTTGAGGAAGGGCATAGGCTATCTTTGGTCCTGATAACCGACATCCACGCGGGTGGAGCCGCGGGCGAAAGCTAGTATTAGCTTCACGGTGTGTATTATATCACCCTTTTATGAAAATTCAAAATATAACCTAGTGCTAAAGAACTTTAAGTTGTAAAGCTCTTACCTAATATGGTAGATTTAATGAAATTTTAATGCAATTAGTATGCTAACTAGTTTTCAAATCAATCAAGAATGGAAAAAGTGAATCGCCCAGGTGGGACTCGAATCGGCAACCGGTAACTTTACCTTTTAGGGTTCGTTCGAGATTCACTTTTTCCATTCTCAATCAATATGGTAGATATTTGAATTCATGTCGATTTAGAAAGAGAAAAGGGAATTGACTTCGGGCGGGGCTCTTTCTCTTTTTAGATCGATTTGAATAATCGGTATATTGTATATTTTCTATAAGCAATTTTTTTTTTTTTTTTTGAATAATCAGCATAATAAATGCTTCAAAATTTCATTCAATTGAATTCATGTATTTTATTCCACTTTTGCCCAAAAATCCTTGAAACCTTTTAATTAAAGATTTGAATAATATGCCTATATTTTTAATCTCAACATCTGAATACGTTTTTTTACTACAAGAGAGTAATATTAATTAAATTAGTGTTTAAACCTATACATAATCAGTTTATCAATCAATCCACAATAACTATAAAAAATTAAAAATAAATTGCATACCTACAAAAAAAATAACGATAATGTCGATACACCTCTGTGCAGAAAGGACCAAACACTTTAAACCAAAGATAAGATCAAACTATCCAATTTATACACATTTTAACACTTATCGAACTAATTGCTTCTGTAGTAGAATTTTTAAATGTACCACAAATTAAGTATATCTCATAGAAGAGCATAAATCCTGCCTATATAAGAGCTATACACATTGTTAGTACACGGAATTTCAATCAGACCAACTTGCTGTAGATGAATAACATCGTAAGTACAAATTGTAGATACGCTATTTTGTTGCGTAGATTGTTCCTTTAAAGTAGCATGTTGAGTAGATCGTTTTGTATAGAAGCTGTTTCAAGTTCATGTGTTAGAGAGGATAAAAGTATTTGCAGAATTGTCGGCATGCAGAGAGAAGCAATGCAAGTAGCTGTAATTTGTATTGAAATAACCTTTTCGAATGGGTATCGCAGCATTTCATCAGGCCGACAACGCTTACGGATTTATTATTTTTTACCGTCGACGGTATTAAAGTACGAAATTATTGTTTTTATCTCGTCATGTGGAATTTTTAAAGCAATTATTAAGTATCGCGTCGGTTTTTAATTGGATCAGTTGGGTTTAACGACTCCTTAAGAGCGGTTAGGCGTTCCACTAAACTCTGGCGAACAGACCAATATATGATTTTGAAGATCACCTTTGGAACAAACATTTTGGGAGTTCATTAGGGTGTTTAATTGGTATCATGTCATTGAGATCTTAGAAGTGCTGTAATTAACTTTGATTTTATTATGATAGGTATTTGTAAAAATCATTTGTTGCTATCATAAAATTTCGAGGCAAATTAGAAGACCTTTATTTAGCTTTAAGTGGCAACACTCATACACTGTTTTAAATCAGGCTGTTTTTTTGTTTTTTAATTGTTTACACCTTCATCATTACATTGTTTTTATTCTTATTCTTTTTCGTTTCTAAACAGGTAGGTAGATATTATATAAAGATAAGAACAGTAAAAATTACATTCGATCTTATTTTTTTCGATTTGTTCGTTCAACAATCGTAAATTATTTGACAATAACAAAGTATTACAATATAGATTATAACAAAGTAATTCCTTACCGTTTTGACGTTCAAAGGACAAACTGATTTGACTTGACATTTAACTACACTATACTGTCATATCCTTTCGACTTAAAGTACTTTTACTTTTTTACTATTGTTGGTCACCCTTTTTCGTTCAGAAATCCTCACGAAAACCCCAGCCGCCCATCGATTATATCAGACTCAAACCGACTAAAACCGCACGCTATCACGGACTTCCAATTCCTGGTGTAATATTAACTAAGACATATGCCTTGCACCCCAGGACTATTGTTGGTCCCCAAACAAAGCTTTGCGATCGAGATATTGCAAACAAAATTCCATTAAAGACTGTCGTTTCTTTTATCTGTCAACTTATATGTCACACACACACAAGTTTTTGAAAACACTGTTAAATTGTCGGTTCGGCTTCTTAAAGCATTTAAACACTTCACAACTTTGTAATAAAACTGTCCAGGAAAATTGACCGTTACGTCATTCTGCGCGTGTCTCTGCAAATAATAATTCCTAACATTATTGTCGCGTCTTTACAATCATTATGTGCATTTAAAGTCATCCTGTAACACTTACGGACCCACCCTGTAAAGCAACCGTGGGAAGGGTCAGATAACACACAGTTATGTAAAGACGGAAAACTGTGTTTAACTTGTTACGATTGCTTTTAGAGTTCCCTGTTAGAATGAGGAAATGGAGAAGTTATTTTATAAGAGTTTTATAAATCCATTTCAAGATGATGGTTGTCTTCTAATGGAAATGGTAAAATAATGCATAGTTATTATATTCCTTGACGGCACTGTCCAAAATGTAAAGGTGTTTATTTATTTCAAATGCTTTTTTTCTTTTTCATTTCTTTATTACACAACAAAACTTAATGCGCTCTAGACAAGACTTTTACGGACACAGACACGGAGTACCTACGGCAAAATCAGTACTATGTGACTAGACCCCTTGTTTTAAAGAAACACACACAGTAAGGCTTGGTACATTCTATATAGGTACAAAATTCGCATGTCACGGTGCTTGTAACCGAATTCCTCCGAAACTGCTTGGTTTCGGTAATACTGGCCCTCTTTCCTGAGATTTTACCTTCAGCTTGGAATAAGAAGAGGACTATTTTGTCCGCATTTTGCCTCTTATTTTGTCAGCTTCTTATTTATCTTCAGCTTACAATCAGGCGACGGGTAGTCATAATTAATTGACGTGTCCGCTATATAAATAAACTTAGCACAGACTCAAATTAAAACGCATTAAACCATGCAGAACCTTCAATTCCGAACTATATTTCCCTTCGAAGCAACACGACGCTCAAAATTAACAACATCCATACATTTTTGTGATAAGAACTGTTTGTCTACAGTTAAATAGTCGCATTGCGTTTGCCCTTCAACTATTTTCTGACCAAACAAACTCAGGAATTCAAAAGGTATATACAATTGTCAAGACAATATACAGCCCGTTTGAGAGACAGGAATAAAGTCGAGTCGAGTATAAATCTTTACAATCTGTTTTGAATATACTTACAGCTCCCTTTTTTGCATTCATTGTTAAATGTTACGTACATACATATTGTGTTAGATAGATAGATAGATATATTTCTCTCTTTATTGTACACCAAGAACAAACATGATAGTAGGTATACGTCTTCAATGTGCTAACTAATATTCGAATTTTTCAAGTTATCTCAATTTTCAGATTACAAATACATATTTTAGTGTAAACCAATAATAAATATCTATAGTTATCCAAAGTTGAGAAATCCCCGTGAGCATGACTGCTAAAAAATCATCAGATATGTCAGGATCTGTGTAAATAATCAAATACCACCACAAAAAAAAGTACGAAAGAATCTGTTTTAAACAGTTTTATTCCAATTCTACTATTTTTTAAACAAGAATTATCAAAAAGTTGAATCATTAACTTTAGTTTATTGGCAGCACGTGTCTATCAGATTCATCTTAGCCGGAAACAAGAACACCATTACCTATAAATAAACTTGTATGTTCCTAAATCCATGCCTAGATTACAGCTAGTAAAACTAAGTTTAAAAAATATAACCTTTTAGTCTAATCAGTGTCGATCGGGCGACAGTCGCGTTGATCTGATGAGGAGGGCAGTACGTGCCTCCGTAGCTTTTATTTCATCTGTAACACTTCCTGTCTCTTTATTCTGTTTTATGATTTGTGGCTAGGTTTCGTGGTGTTGTAAACTTTATTATCTACTTGAATTATTTTATTTTTTAACTGATTTTATTACGGAATCATCGTCGTCATCACGGCGTTACTCCCGGTTGCGACTGTCAACCTGCGCCGGAGCCTCGTCCATTAATCAGCTTACAGAAGAGGTTGGTTTGGTCCCCAAAGATCTTGATGGAGATACACTTAACGCTTGATATAAAACTAAAAGAATGTATGTTTTAAAAAAGGGCAGAGCCGCGGGAAACTATTAGCACTTTTGTAGAAATAAGTAGTAATCTTGATTTTTCACATCTGCCTGGCATCCCACCTCGAACAGCTACTAACATCTATTTCCAAGATTATACTGACGCAATTACATTTTCATTAAAACCCAACATCATTCCTTCACCAGGTTCCATCGAAAAATTACACGGCCCTCCACATGGCCGAGCTCGAAAGTTTCCATCAAAAGTTAATTATAAGACCGCCAAGAATTTCCATAGCGGAATACCTCACGAATATTAGGAATATTAGCTACTAGACTGTAGAACAAATTAAAACTATTCGAGATAAAATCTAAAACTCGTATATTTACTAATAAATTAATTATGGTCACTTTAATCATGAGAATGGTCCAATTAGTGGGCGATATGTGTGGTGACCGTGTGGTGACGTAATCAATGATTATGTTTGTTTATTCGACGGATAAGCGATAATTTATTGTGTCTGTCGCCGTTTAGATGAAACGGTAGATGTACAAAACTACTTCGAATTTAATAGTAGAAAACAGCTACTTCTTTATGTAGTACAGTGGTTATAAATTGGGAAGGTTTATAATAATTATTATTTCTTTATTTTGGGTAAATTATCATACATTTTGTTAATAAAAGTACATTATAATTTATGGTAATAAAATTTGGAATAGGTACACATACAATTTATATTTGAATACCTTGTTAGTTTTTGTGCTACAGAATGTAACGCAGGAGACTAAATATTTTCTGTTAGTGTTCTTGGTATGATGTTTATCACTAGGCTATGTCCTAGTATTTATTTATTATATTTTTTTAACTTTAATTTTTCTCTTTAAAGAAGAATGGCAGTGCTCTTGTTGGTGGAGAATCACCCCTCTACTTTACCCTCTGTTAAAATTATCACCTTCTAATACTATTCTTTAATAATATAATACCAGTTCCTTTACTTGTTCCATTTTATTTTCTTGGCCTGCCTCTTCCTCTCTTTCCTACAATTTACATTCATACTCGTATTTCTTACATTTTTCTCTTCGGTTCTGGTTAATTTTCTCGTTCTTTCAATTTTTTTTTCTATGCTTAGATTTATCTTATCTTATTTCTTACATTTTTCTCTCCGGTTCTGGTTAATCTTATGGTTCTTTCTATTATTTTTTTTTAATGCTTAGATATTCTATCTTATTTCTTACATTTTTCTCCCCAGTTCTGGTTAATTTTCTCGTTCTTTCTAGTTTGTTTCAATGCTTAGATATCTTATCTTATTCCTTACATTTTTCTCTCCGGTTCTGGATAATTTTCCCGTTCTTTCAATTTTTTTTTTCAATGCTTAGATATCTTATCCATTAGTTTCTCCATTCTTCTCCAGCACCACATTTCAAGTCCTTCCAACTTCTCTGTCTTCTTGTGTCTTTTTATGTGTAAAGTTGAATAATAATAAAACCAGGTGTAGGGAATATATTTCTAATTTAATTCTTGACTTTCAATTTTAGCTACAATCTTTAATTTTTAACTAAATGTGAGAAAAGGGATAAACTACAAGTAATAAGTACTATGCACTGCCAACACAAGTTCCACTCCTTTAGCTACACTCAATATAACCAGATTTCAATTAATGCTAATTTTAGCAATAAAATGTTAATATCTATTAGAATTATTTATTTACTAATTAGTAATTACGCTACTCGACCGCATTGCACATAGTTTTAGAATGCCTAGCAATTTTATGATCTAGGCTTATCTGATTACATGGAACATATACTGAAATATTATAGAAATAGTTAACTTTATTGGATAGTGTACCTTAACTGTATACCGACAGAAACGATAAAAGGGTTGAGGACAACATAACGAATATAACGATGTTTCTACAATGTAGTTCACATTGTAGAAACATGGTTATGTTGTTCTCAAGTGATTAAGTAAAAGCAAAAAGAAGTAGAAACGTTTCATCGCGTCAACAGTGTTGTGGGGTTCAATCTCTACATTATAAGAGATTTTTTTGGACACTCTCTTATTACATACATACAGTCACGCCTCTTTCCCAGTGGGGTAGGCAGAGACTACATATTTCTCTTTTTACACGGGGTTATGTTATACTAGCTGTTGCCCGCGGCTCCGCCCGCGTGGAATTCTGATCCCGTTCATCGCTGATATATAGCCTATATGTTAATCCAGGGTATAACCTATATACATACCAAATTTCAACCAAATCGGTCCAGCCGTTTATGCGTGAAAGAGTAACAAACATCCACACATCCACACATCCATTCTCACAAACTTTCACATTTATAATATTAGTAGGATTATAATATTAGTAGGAAGGAAGTAGGATTTTGGGAAAATATGCTGATGATACTTTCGGAAGTATACGCGAATAGCAAATAAATCGCGATAGAATTAGTTAAAAGTAGTTTTATTTCATTCATTAACTTTCTGTGTTTCTTCCAGCTCAAGAGACAATATGCTCCCCAGCCACGTCAAGCTCAGTTCCTCCCTAACCTGCCGTATAGTCGGCGGGTTAACCAGGGAACAAAGATCTCTTTGCCACGAAGCTCCCGATACAGTCTCCATAGCCTTCGAGGGTCTACAGTTAGCAGTTAAGGAGTGCCAGCACCAGTTCCGATGGCATAGGTGGAATTGTTCCAGTTTGCTACTCAAGAGTAGCAATCCACATACTAGTTCCATTATGAAAAGAGGTTAGTTTATATTTTATCTTATTTACAACTTCTCTAGGACATTTCATTTTTATTCTAATACTAGCTGATCTGATACCCATGTGGAAAGTTCTGCTCCCGGGACCCATGGGAATATTTTTTAAACGTTCCGTGTAACTTTTGGAATGTACGAAAAAAAATTGTCAAATCGGTCGAGTTTTGCGCTTATCAAGATCTATTTCTATCTATCTATCTACTACAACTTCTAAAAAGGAGGAGGTTTTCAATTCGGATGTTTATATAACTATTTTTATTTTTTTTCATTTACAAGAAGATTATGTGGGAATTTCCTTCTTTCAGTGACAGTAAGTTCAGTGTGACAGACTGTGATCTGACTGATAGGAATAGTGATTCCTTGGAGCAAACGATGACCCATCGTTCTGTTATCTAGCCAGTTGTGCGCTCTTGTAAAGAATGGGGACGCATTTTAACTATGTACTATGAAATAACGGGGGTTGCCTTCAATGGTTACCAAGATATATTGGAGGTTAATGGGAACTTCACATCGCGGACCTAGCGCCCCATTCGGCAATAAGGATTTAGTGAAATAGTCACTACGTAAAATAGTTTTAGTAAATTCTAGCACTAAAGTACAATTGCAACGCATGTGAGCAGAGTTAGAGCTTAAGGCGAATAATTAATAGTAGTGTTAAAAGTATATAGAGGTCAAATAAAAGTTTTCACTGCTTCTATAGATATTATATGTGTTTGGAGCAATCTGTTAATAGTCCATAAATACCTCGGTACTATTTATGCTATTTGCTTCAATATTCAAAACATTAAAAATGTACTGTAAATATACGGAGGTCCCTCATTATAGTGCTCATTACTAAAACAAAACGAACAGCGAGCCACTTCTCCGATTACCTTGTCACAGCAATTTAAATATTACTGTACTTACAATTGCCACCAGACCACCGACCACCAGGCACCAAATATACAATAAATACACATGTTTATTAACCCTTTGTCAATACCAGACGACCAATAATGTCGACAAGATTATTTCGAAAACGTAGGTAGTAGCAATCAGTACCGATAATGCTAAAACCAGTCTCCGATCAACGTAACATGTAATTCCATTTTTTCTGTTTATTAAAATAAACGCAACTAAAATTTCAAAGCAATCGCGATCAACCATTACAATCCGAATTTATTACGACGAAAAATTATTCACGCACATTAAGAGGCCACCGGTGAACGGACCATCTGAACATTCTGGACGTATTATATTCTTAATATAGGTATTTACAGAACGTCGTCCGTCTTTATGTCTATCTACGGGTGTGAAAAGGCTTTGTCGACCTTGTTTTTTCCACCATCGCACACGTTGACGTGGAAATTTACGAGCATGGAGGATGGGAGACAACAAATAATAAGCTAGTGGTGGCCAGGTGGGCCCCGCACCCGCGCCCCGCGATTTCACGCTACGTGTGGGTCCCGGGCGCGCACCCCCGCGCACCCCCGCGCACCTCTTCGCCCGCGAAGCGCTCGACCAATTAATATCTTAACTGAAATTGCCTGGACTCGAGTACCAACGAAGTTACTCAATTTTCTCCACGCCCTTTTATTGCTGTGCGCATTTTAATAACAGTTGGAAATTCTTCATTGAACTCCATAAAATCAGATTGGATAATGCGCACTAGTTAAATACCTGTATATAAATTGTTGATTGTGAGAAGATCAACAGTGGATCAATATTAAGAATATTATTGGTCCCATTGTACTATCGACATTATTAGTATTGATAATCTTCCGTAACGACACCTTCCGGCTCTTCAGCGACACGACTGTGTTTAAATTGAAAAATTGTGAAAAAAGCAGCGTAACTAAACACTTAAACATCTTTCTTAACGTGGCCATTGTTGGGGTCCCGAATTGAAACGCCGACAGGAGAATGAGAGTAAAAAAAGTTAAGAACAAATCGAGATGCTTTTAAATAGGATAATAGCGATCGATGAGCGAAGAAGAAAGATAATAATGATTCCGGACCGTTGGATTTTTTGCCTAGAACGTGTAGACACACCTATGAAAGACGCAGTGGACGGATGGCATTCTAGATAGATCACGGAATTTGTTCCGCTTCCCCGTGATCCTCCACACGTCGTTAGCGCTCTTGTGGTACGTGACGCTGTTACAATATACCGTCGAAGATTTAATGACTTTTGTGAGGCTAATGAGACCATTGTCAGAAAAGATTTTCGCCTCGAGCATTAATAGTGGTGATGGTCGGCAAGATTAGCGTGAGATGTAGCGCGCGTTGGACGTCGGCGGTGCCGCGTGAGAGAATGAGCCGCGCCGGGGCATACAGGGTGGCGAACATGCGTCGATACAAATCTGTCGGCGCACGCGCACGTGACGTGAATTCACGATGCGAATGTGTCATAAAAAAGTGACATTTATTGGCGTTTTATATCAACAACGTGTCTTCAGGTGACGGAGTGGCGAAGACAATGTGGTTATGATGCTGCAAAAACATGATGCGTTGTTTCGCCGAGCTCTTATCTGTTGACGTGTCGTGGGAATGGGCCTCTTCGTTGGCTGGGATGACTTTATTATATGAGATTCGAGCGATTTTTTATGACGCCATATGTCATGTTAATAATTTTGATGCGAATAATGTAATTTAAGTGACACGTCAACGTTATAATTTGCGGTTGACAGGCTGTAAATGTCAAAACGTGGGCCGATAAAGCGCCATCATTGACCTAAAATAACAACTTTTAAAAGGATTTAAACAAAAACTCGAACGTGTCGAAATGTCTCAATGCGATGTAGCTCAACCCTCTAATGGTTGCGATAACATCTTCTTCGGTGCGTTACCGAATCGTGCTCCTTCAGATGCCTTACAACTGTGAGAAAAAACACACAAAAGATCCCATAAAAAACATGAATTTGTCCAAAGTTCCCAGTTTTATACGTGACATCGAGTGGCTTTTTTGTTTAGTCTTTTTGTTCCCTGTCGGATTATGAGGCCGCTTTTAAGGGTTAATTAAGTCAAGAAGTGTATTAGTGATCTTGCGAAATTGTTTCGAAAGATGATGATTCATTCGAAGGGTGTACTTTTATTTGAATCTTGAATTGGTTTTTGTCAACACCAGCAATTTTTTTTGCAAGGTGCAATAGGATTTATAGTAATCAATTTATTAAACCCTGGTATTCTAATTAGTTATGTGCCTAACACCCGAGCACTTAAAGTAAATAAGTATTTACCAAATACAATATGCATAACGGAACCAAACGCAAAAAATAATTCCGCATTTTAATTAGCTGATTGCGTTGATCTCTTTTGCTTTAAAATTTATATCATTAGAATTGCACACGAACCAAAATTTGATAGCAGATTTTTTTTCAACCTGATAAGATATCTAAATGAAGAATGCTATTAGTTATACTTAATGCTAGGACTAAGTATTGAAAACAATAATGATTCTCGTTGCTGATAAAAAGGTCTTGACAGACAGACGACTTGCTCCCCCGACGACAACGAAGTGTTTTTATTTCGCATTTATTCTTTATTGTACACATAATAATATCATTTATACAGTATTTTAATCCTTAGTTTCACCTTTGTACATTTCATCTCACTATTTTTGTATTCCTAGATTATGGAATCCTAAAAAACACAAACATGACGTTACCAATTTCATATTTTTTAAATATTGTTTATTAAATTTTGACCGCTTTTAAAAAAATTCGTCCACATAAAAAACATTCGATCACGTGTAAACCCTACATGTCGTAAATTTGGCGTATGACGTCACTGGACACATCGTCTGGTTTTGGTAATTGGCGATTCGCAACAGCCCAGCGCGCCTCCCGGACCATACTTAATTGATACGGAACCCTTCGAGCGACACACGTCTCGTTTTTATTTTAATACCTTATTTATGTTATGTTTAGTTGTCACGCCAGTTATTAATTGACCCAGTGTTGGATAAAGTGTTTTATATAATACATACATACATATATAGGTATAGGTACTTATGCATGTAAATCCCCGAGAGGGTAGGCAAGGTGAATTATCACATTTATCACCTACATTTTAATAGGCAATTCGGTAGTGGTCGACCTAGACATACATATGTCAGACAGATCGAAGACATATCAAAGAAAGGACACGTCAAGAGTACCCGAAACCGGCGAGCATGTATGAAAACAATTATGAAAGTAGAAGAAGCGAAAGAGTTTTCCACTTGCTACGATCCTGGCATTCACAGGATCGTAGCAAGTGGAAAACTGTGGTCTCTGCCTACCCCACTGGTAAAGAGTCGTGACTGTATGTTTGTAGGTATTTATTTGGCCAACTATGATTTTCATCATCATCATCATTTCAGTCATAGGAAGTCCACTGCTGGACATATGCCTCCCCTATAGATCTCCAATAGGACCGGTTGGAAGCGGCTCGCATCCAGCGCGTTCCCGCGGCCTTAATGAGGTCGTCTGTCCACCTTGTGGGTGGATGTCCTACGCTGCGCTTGCCGATACGTGGCCTCCACTCGAGGACTTTTCGACCCCATCGGTCATCAGTCCTCCGTGCTATGTGCCCTGCCCACTGTCATTTCAACTTGCTAATCCGCTGGGCTATGTCGGTAACCTTGGTTCTTCTTCTTCTTAGCGTTAATTCCCAGTCGCATCCGAAGCTTTCAGCTCGGAGTCTGGGGTCCGCTTTTGCCAGTCTTAACTACGGATTTGGCTAGACCTCGATATTTTCTGTGAAGCGATTGCCATCTGACCTCCACATCCCAATGGTAACATTAGGCGATATCGAAGTTTTGCAGCTAGACTGTTGTTTTTGGATTTTTGAGGGCTCCAACTACCCGTAACGACTGCCATAGATGTTCTTATGGCAACCGGGACCGACGGCTTAACGTGCTCTCCGAGGCACGACCAGACCAATGCAAATACCCATATTTCATGAACACAAATATTTGCACTGAGCGGGGATCGAACCCACGCCTCCTGCGTAGCGGCCGCGTTCACTACCGCTACGCCACGGAGGCTGTCGTGGTAACCTTGGTTCTTCTATGATTTTTCGGTCCCACGTAATAGGGGGCTAGCCATCAAGCGGGCACTTCTTATTCAGGGGCTGTATGTTTACAGTCGGATGGAGAACAGAACTATTCCTTAGCCACCTTCTACACACCCACAGAAAGAGATGGGGTGGGTTCTATTCTACTCCACCGGGAACGAACACGGCATTATATATAAGGTCCTAGCTTTTGCCCGGGGCTCCGCCCGCGTAGATGTCGGTTATCGCGACCAAACATAGCCTATGTCCTTTCTCAAGGTCTTATCTACCCCTATACCAAATTTCATCAAAATCGGTTCGGTGGTTTAGGCGTGAAAGCGTAACAGACTGACAGACAGACGTCTGTCTGTCTGTCTGTTACAGAGTTACTTTCGCATTTATAATATTAGTATGGATTTTTGAATATAGGTATGATCAACGCTGAAAAGTTGAAAGTCTTCGAGATTCTTCAGTCATTTATTACCAAAGTCACAAAACTAGGACACAATGGTATTTCCGTCCCAAACGAGCAGTCCGACTGAGGAAGTACTTATGCCCTACAGAATACCGTGGCTGTAATAACCTCGTGATGTGTTCCCGGTGATGAGTTGAGTAGCCAGAGCTCACTGGCAAGCTTTCGTGCTGTCAGTGGGAAGACCAAAGGCTTGTCCTGCTTGTCTTCTGCACTGATGGCACATAATCTTTCTAGTCCCCTGGTGTTGTAGGTACCATAAGCCACGGTATCCATTTTCCATCAGGTAGGCCGTGTGCTTGTCTGCATACCTAAGTGGTATAAAAACTGTAGTACTTTTTAATAAAGTGATGACGCAGCAGGGAAAGTTAAACGCCCTGTGTTAACGCTATCAAAGGCTTTTTCGTAATCGACCAAAAGCCATATAGGTATCGCTGCCCGGCAATAAAAGTGTCATAACACATAAAAGTTACGATTTGACATCTTTGTATCATTAGATAGCAAATATTTCATTTTACCACCTGTAAAATCGTCATTATTGTGTTGTACATAGTTATCGAGAGATGACGGTAAGTTCTCTTTTTCACTAAGCCGTTATACACAGTTGCCCGTCATGAATAGTGTCACATTTGTGTTAGTACATAGCTGTTGTGTATTGTGTTGCCAAAAAAGTGTATTAATGTGTGTTGTGACTTTCTGCCGGTAAGTTTTATAAGTTTATTATTAGAATAAATACAACGAAAGTGCATCAAATTGTGTTGTGACGGTTTTTTTTCCGAGAAAAATGTTGTAGAATGCTTAACTATTTAAAGAAAACAGTCATAACCTGTGTAGACACTTTTTTTAAGATGAATTGAGGTGTACTTTTTAGTTGAGAATCATGTATTAAAGGCATAACGAATTTAATGACATTTTTATTGTGAACATTAAATTGAATCTTGAGTTTTATGTTGTATTTGGTCTCTGTTTCAGGATAAATATATACTAGTTTTTAGATGTATGTGACATATTGTGTTATCTGTTTTCATGCAAAAAATATGCGTGAGGCGAAGAATAATTATTTACTTTTTCAATTTTATTTATCTGACCTAACTATAATAATTTTGATTTTTTCTTCAAGGAAAACATGAATACCAGTCGCGGGGCTTTATTGGTGAAACTGGCCTGTGGGAAAGACCAACATGATAAAATTTCTGATCAGAGTACTATTCAACCATTACCAATAGTAAACAATGATTCAGAGATATCTTTAATAGGTAAGTGATGATCCAGGTTAGTATTTAACAGGCAATATTGGTAATGTCACTCTTAGGTTTATTTTTTACGGTTTCTAACACTAACAAGCACGCTTGTACCCACTGTACTTTATAGAAATCGTAGAAATACGAAATGTACTTACAAAATTAATAAACCATAACAACGTTACAATAATGAATATTTTATGATTTTGTAAGAATTTAACTTTAAATTATTTACATTTTATTTAATTGCTTCCGGTGATTCGTCTTAGTATTTTTTCCTAACGTCACTGTGGTTTTTATTTTCTAGGTCCATCATCATCATTCATCATCTGCGTAAAGACGTATTCTCCTGACTGCATCCGTGGCCAAGATGACTTCGGAGCTCAGGGTCCGCCTTCCGGCTCTTCCTCCTCCACTTCGCACGATCTTGGGCGTCCATAGAGTGAGACCATTTACACGCATGCCATCCTCCACGACGTCAAGCCAGGACTTCTTGGGCCTACCCCTTCTACCTGGGCCCGGTGGGGGTGCCATTGCCAGCAGCATTTTCATCTCCGTGACACGCAGCCCTTGTTTGTGTCGCTCCAGCAGCGGCCACGCCTCACAACCATGTAAGAGGACAGGCCTAATGATCGTCTTATAGACCTGCCCTTTCAACCTGACTGGCATTTTGGGATCACACGTGACGCCAGTCATTTTTCGCCACTTGGCCCACGCGGCAGCAATGCGTGCCCTGACGTCGTGATCGATTTCACTGGTCTCATGGAGTACAGATCCCAGGTACTTAACCTGGTCCTTGCGCTCGACCAAATCATCGCCTATGCGGACGGGTGTGGGATCTGTCGAGTTCAACGCCAAGTATTCTGTCTTCGCCACATTTAGCTTCAGGCCGCCGTTCTCAAGCGCCTCCTTCCACACTTTCACGGGTCGCACCAATCTGCTCCTGTCCACGTCCATCAGGGCAATATCATCAGCATACATGAGCAACCACGGAGGCTGCTCATCAGAAGATGCTGTCCGACAAAACGTCTAATACCACGCTGAATAAGTAAGGACTAAGGACGGATCCTTGGTGTACCCCGACGGTGATGGTGGAAAGCCTTCGAGTTGCCAACAGTGCGGCGGTGGCGGCGGTCCGAACCACGGAACCGGAATCGTGGTACATGTCTCGGATGGTGTCAATGTAGGTCTCTGGAACTCCCAATTTGATTATTACTACCTGCAATTTAAGCTGACTAATAGCCATAAGATTATATTTTTGATAAGAAGTTTATTATTTTGTTAATGTAAGACAAAGATTGATTTTTTAAAATACAGATTATTTCTTAATATTACAAATAAGAGTATTATTTCCAAAAATAAGTCAACTTTCTCCAAAAAAACAGTCATAACATATCCCTCATTAAATATTTCTTGAAAGTTACTTAAAAAAAAATTCTATTATTTCTGAAAATGATAAGCTACGTGAAAGATAAACAGATATACAATTTGTAAAAAAAGAATTAGCAATGTAACCCCTATAATTTTTAAAATATCAATGTGGAAAGTAGTAAAAAAACATAAAAGTCTCGTTATCTCAAAATAGACATTTTTGTGTAATGACACTATTTTTGCCGGGCAGCGGTATATGGGCTGGTTATTTTCTTGCGTCGGATACATCAGCTGTGTTGCCGTATGTATATGGGTAGGGAATGCGCTCCTGAAGCTGGCTTGATTGACAAGCTGGTATTCGTCCAGTCGCCTATTCAGTTTATTGAAAAGGATCTTAGCCAACGATCCATTTGATGGACAGTCTTGTGGTAGGTTTTTTTCTTGGGTAAATTTGTTTTTGTTTTCTAGGATGATACCTCATAAATCTTACGTTTATTTTCCTGGCTAAATATCTCCTTAAACATAGGATTATTCTCGATTCCCCCCGAAAATTTATTAGCATAAGTCTTCCTTGTGTACGTAAAAAAGATAGCACGTGTGTGACGCTTCTTATTTTGCACCCGTCCATAGACCACAGTAACCACTTTACATCAGGTCGGTCGTGTGCTTGTCAGCTACCTAAGAGATATACCATCCAGAAGTGTCAGGAAAGGCAGCTCTCTCTTATACTCAGCTCAGCTCTGCTCCGCTTCAATGAAAACACTGGTAAGAACGCACCCTTCCTCTTGGTGTTATGAGATTAGTTGCCTGTTGCTTCTCTAATAGATAATTAAGCCGAACAAAAATGGATAAAGGAGGAAGTAGATACATAAACAAAAAAATCATTACTAGTAATTGCACGAATCAAACATACCTACAAACTATTTCCAATATTCGCAAGCTGAAAGCTCAATGAGAGTTCATTTATTTTGGCGCCAGAATTAAAAGCGATCCAGTTGGAAGCGAGAAGCTGCACTAAAAACAGTTTTAAAAATCACAAAGTGCACAATCGTAAATCACGCATGATGCGCGAGCGCAAGCACGTCGGATGAACGGTGCACGTATCAAAAACAATGTTACACAACACGGAAAAAGTCGACCACCGCCGACGCTGCTCGGAAAAACCGATCATTATGCGCATTCGATTATATAAAACGTCCACGTTCGTACACGTTTAAGAATCGGAAATGAAATAAAAGTTCAGTGATAAAACTGAAATTTGTATTTACTTAGGCCGACGATTTTTTGCAAGTCGGCGCCGCATCGTCCGCGCCCTATATGGAACGAATGTAGATTTATCAATTTAATCCTTGGTTCGAGGAATTGAGGTGGCGCTGTGCTCGCGGCCAGACGACGTGAGCTGTCCGACTGTCCACTGTCCAGCTGTCCTACTGACGGACAGGTATAAGTAATTAGGTACAGAAGCGTTACTTGTTTTTGTCTCGTTGAGCAACCGACCAACTTTAAATCGCAAATGTGAAATAAAATCCCGTCGATTTCATCATTGTGTTTACTTATGGTAGTGCCAACGCCATTGGACAGATATAAAGTAATATTTAAATTGCAAATATCGCTCTCATTTTAATTATAAAACAACAAATGATCGTGAGGACTCATTGTTAAGTCGTGTATCGTAAATCGTCGATTGTTTTTTCAAGAAACAACTCGTAACGAAAATAATTATCTACATGTCATGCATTATTAAAACAAACACGGGCAAAAAAACTGCTGGTACAAGTGTAAGGCAAGAATTTAAAATCTGTCACCCGTTCCAAATTCAGAGCATTTCGTCGGAAAAAGTAAGAACCGAATAATCGGAATTCATTAAAGTCGATTAAGGAATTCGGCACGGGTATCGATTCGAACGATATACGACCTTAAGGCCGACTAATTGGCGCAAATTGACACTAAAACGTGGGATGGCGGTAATTATAATACAGTCGTGGTATAATGCGTCGCAGTTAAGCCCGCCTATGCACATGTTCCTGTTTGATTTTGAACAACTTGACTTAAATAATTGTTTGTGTCTACTTAGAATTCAATAAAACAAATTTTCGAGTCATGCTTAATTATTTGGATGAGTGTGAGAACATTTGTACGAACAATACAAATCCCATTAACTAACTGAACCCGACGACCATTCACTACGGCTTGACGTTTATTGCCTTTAGTGTTCCAACGTATCATAAGACTGAAATATTAAAAACGATATTCAAGTACATTTATTTTGACTATTATTTTCAGTAATTAAATATTTTTTATCAAAGATTGTATCTGTGGAATTGGTTACTAGTTTTCCATAATTTATTATTAATAATAATTAATATTAAAAAACAAATATTATTGTGAAATAACTCTGTTCTAATATATATATAATTATGTTGGTGATATATTGTTGCGTCAAACTCAAACATTGATGCAAACAGATAGATAGATTTTAGAAAAATACATAAAATAAAAGAATTTTTGAAAACGAATATTATTTATATCAATAAAAAATGTGTGTGATTTGATTACATAACAAAGCTCGCGATGGAAATATCGATGAGCCCAAACCTGAACAGTACTCTCATTTTGAAGACAAACAAACTTTGGCAAGCATACAATAATTCGTCGGTAACAGTAAACCCGAGCGATACATAACTTGAAATCATCGAAATCGATCAATCGAGCGTGCTATAAATCGCGACGTATCGATTCTATCGCGTCGTGAACGATCGACAAATATAAATTTGTCACAGGCCACTCGGAAAAAGCACGTCCAGGATGGGCAAACTTTATAAATAAACAATAACATATCCCTATTTGGATGGGGCACCGTAACATACATCAGAGTTTTATATTCGATCCAGTGATAACCATAGTAGGGAGGTGCTTTTATAGAACACGATTTGTTTACTATGTTAGTTGAAATTACAATATGTGCTGCTGGACAGTAATGGCCTACATGAAAATATTCTGATTTTGTTTTTTGTTCACAATTTAAAACATCTTCTATTCGTCATGACTCTGAATCTTTCGTCCGCTACTCTTGTGACTATTAGAAAGACCATCAAAGAAAATAAGCCTTCTTGCGTCGTAATTCGGTACATAAATACACTACACTTTAACCAGTGATAATTGCATCATTATATTAATCATCATCTTTATATTAGTCCCGGTCGCATCAAAGCCCGCGGTCCGCCAAATTTTGGCCATATTATTCTCATTGTAAGGGGCACTTACCATACTTGACCAATAGGGAAAATTCTGAATAATACATTTATGATGAAAAATATAATAAAGAAAATATTTTAAACAATATGATGTTTCATATTAATAAAATATTGCTTCAATTTCAAAGAATCGTGAACCCTAAAGATTCACCGTACGGTATTAATTCATCGGGCGAACGATCACTTTACGAAGATAATGCCTGATTTATAATGATTATCATCATATTAAACGCGATCCATTCTAAATCATGTCTTTGACTTTTTGCGTTCAACTTGACTTGAACTAAGGCTGGAAAGCCTTTGTATTGAATTATTGTGTGATGATTTTCGTACCATTGCGATACATAGATACGCATCACTTACTTGAAATAGGTACAACATCAGTTTAATCTTGACTAGCAAGTACTGGAAATGATCTTAATACCGTATTCAAATTACCAAGAAATTACCAAAGTGTTTGCTAGTCAAGATTGATCTGATGCTGACTGTACTAGGTTGACGTCATGAAAGATAAAAATTGCCGAAGACTGGGGAAATTTGAGGAGAAAAAGCCCTAAAACGGACCACGAACTCCAGACTTATCCGCCCAAGGGGGAATACGAAGGTTAAACGTACAAGCCTCGGACGCAACCGAAATTCGATACTGTGATGATAACAATGATATTTAATTTTTTTGCATCATATTATACAATCTATAGCTACGCTGAAATATCTATGTAATCCGTTGTTTAATCATTTCATATAACTGCAATTACTCAATGACATTTGAGAACTATATTAAATCACGTCGATAGACCATCAAGATGCTGTAGATACGTACACCACAGCTACAAATACCCTTAAAAATAAAAAGCCCATTATTTTAATAAACCATATCTCTGGGTGTCAATTAGGCTCACTCTATAGAGAGGGCCACTAATCGGTAGAGATAACTTGATCCTCGAATTAATCACTCGATACAATCGTTTTAATTTATTCGAATCATTCGGATCAGAATTATGGAGATAGCGTTTTGGGTGCGGCCGTGGGAGCAAGTCGAAATTACCACTAAAATGTATATCCTAATTTATATTTGTATTTACAGTTTATTTTTATTTGAAACTGTAAATAAATAAAGCAAGTATTGTAAAAGATAGTAATACTGAAGTAGGTGATATAGCTCATAGAATTAGCGAACTAAAGCGGCAATCTGACGAAGGTTCATCGGAGGTCGAAGTTAACGCGTTGTAGAATGTAGACCACAAATCTGTAAACAGAAAGTCAGATGGTGGTAGTCCAACAGTGGACTGTAGTTGTTTAATTGATGCAAAAGGTATCTCGGATCTCCAAGCGAAGTAACAAAATCGCTTCCAAATATCGTTTTTAGTTGGTGGGACAGAGTAAAAACATATTAATACTCATCCTTGGGGTCCGGATAAGACCTCGCGACATCCGGTACGATGGGGAAGCGGTCAGCTCCTGCTTCTCATCGATTCGAATGCGTTGGGTAGCGCACGGCGTTGGGGGTCTCGCTGCGGCGAAGCGCCCGGCCTTCGTCACTGCAAGCTGGTTCAGCTGCGTTCTCTGACCGGGTGACAGCTATAAAGTTGTATGGTGTAAGTATGACTATTTATATCCTTTGTCGATTATATAAAGTATAACTCCGACACGCATCTCCCCTTTACACGAGATATCATCATAGCAGAAAATGAACCAAAATTCCATCTATTCCAAATTCTAATATAAAATTTATGACACCATTCTCACATAACCTTATAAAAAAATCACGAAATAAAACTAAAATCAAGAATGTAAAACTCGCAATAAAATCAAACGCACCCACAAATTAACGGTCCATACAAGATATACGTTGCAAAAGCAGGTGGCATACCTCCATAATTGCCCATTAAACGAAGATGGTACTTAAATTCAAAGGCATATTCAATACAATGAAATAGCTAGAATAGCATATTAAGCACAGACATAAGAAAGGACAATTAATATAGGTACAAGCCTAACTCAAATGCAAATCGGTCATCATTCTCTTTATGGTAAAAAGATTACATTGTGCGAATCCAATATCTTATCTGAGCATCACGCGAATGGCCTGAGTATTTAATTTATTGCAATAAACAGATAAATGGAGGTTGTTGCGTTCCGCGTTCCTATAAATCTGTTGTCCATTATATTAGTTTTAGTTGGACAGTTCTTATGTCGCGGTGTTCTGAAAACCATCGGACATGGACATATATCATTCTCTTCAGAGCTGGACGCTGGTGGTCGCTATGAAATGAACATAGACCTTATTGACTGAAGATATCAAAAAAGTTTTTTTGTATATTTTGTCCGTCAATTGACTCACACTTTTGACAAACCAGAAGATACGGACCACCATTTCCAATAGTATCAGAATGGTGCTCCCTAACTTGACGACCTTGATAGATGCTTTTTCACGCCCCGCTTGATGAATCCGGGACTGTAGGAAGAGGGAAACATGTGCGCCAGACAGAGCATTCCAGCTCTTTGTCGTGTGGCAGAGGAAGGAGGCCTCAAATCGTTTGGTGTGAGACAGAATGGATTCCACCGTATGTGGGTAGTACTGCAGGCCAGCACGAGTTGTTCTGGACAGGAAGGGAGAGGGTGGGATATAAATCAAAAAGTAGCATTTGATTTGATTTTCGATTGGTCTTTTTGCTAATTTATATTGTCATTTAATGTTCAATGTTCTTTCTCAATAAAGTATAAAATTGACATCAATTCTATTTAACCCAAGGCACTAGTGGAAAAGAACCGGCGCGCGGCGCAACAAACTCTACTGCGGCATTTTCATTCCCGATATTCCCATCCTTGATTATTGAAAAAGCTACTATAGCAATTCTTACAAACTATGGAACTAATCTGTCATATTCACAATGTAAATGAGAAAAGCAAAAGGTTAAAGACTGGCCTATAAAAACGCCGCAAAGGCTACGTGGTGATGCAATATGCAGTTATGCAAGATGCAATATAATTTAACTAGGGATATGACCTCGGCTTCTTTAAGTACCGTTAACTATGAACGCTAGCATGACTAGGAATAAACTTCGACTTCTACAAAAGCAATAAAAAATCTTATTACACTAGTAGTCAGAAAACAAAGCTTCAATCATCAACTAGCCCGGTCCCTACATTGCAAACTTTGGATTCTACCGGGCTTAACGCTAGGATGATTATGAATGATTATGAGCCTTAGGTGCCGTAGATTACGTTGACTATCTTCATGAAATCATAATTAAAAGTAGTCTAAATGTTTCAAAATGTTTAAATGTTTCAAACCCTTATAGATGTTATAAAATTCAGAAATGTCCTACTTGGATCGAAGATGTGATGGTCACGTTGTGTATATCTAATGTAAACTGGAAGCTCCTCTATAAATATGACAAATACAGAATTGTGATATCATCGGAATGCACCGTATACTGGTATCTGTAGATTTATTGAAACTACAGTAGCTAGATGGCTACTGGCTTAACAGACCATGACTGCATTCATTTATTTTAATGAACTGCCGGTGAAGAGTTATTTAGATATGTGATAATTTTCCGAAAATGATAAGTCTCCGTGTCTCGGACCACGCGAAAATACGACCAATCATGAAATTGGTAAGGAGATACATTCGTCTTGGATATTAGTCAGGTTAAACATCCTAGGGTACAAATAATTTGCACCCAGCTCAAAGTTAGTAAGATTGTAAATTTAAAAAGTCCTCATCGATCCTGGTGATCCTCATGATGCCTGGAAAAAAATCCTCGAAGAAGACGGATATAGACGAGGCCGATTTAAACATCGTCGACCTAAATACCTATAGTAATGTGATTGGTTGCAACGTGCAAGGCAATGCAAGCGCATAAATATAACTTCTTAATTTGTAAGAACATTATAGTGACGGAATGCCGTGTAAGCTTTCCTCGTGAGGCGAACGACCACACACCGAATAAGGGAAATAAAGAACCAGATACAACTGCGGGCAAGAATGTAAGTTTTATGGATGCTATTTAGGCTATAGATGCATTTTAGTTACGTATAAATATGGAGAAACGTATACAAAAGAGGTATACACCGGAGATATCTTTTGTCTTGTTTAGTTCATAATTCGGCGACCTGATGGTAACCTTACCAGTGGCTATAAGGCATCAATAGCAATCTTATAAAGACAGTGTCATTTTTGATACGACCTTCTTGTTGGCCGTTTCATACAAAGTAGGTATGAAGGAATGGAGCGAGATATTTTTTCGCCTTATAGGTAACATTTTTCGACTAGGCAAAACGTGGGCCCCAGACAAACGATTGATGATAGGAACAGACGATCGACGACGATAAGAAGTGGCGAGAGCTTTAATTTCATGATGCAGGATGTTAATGTACAAGTTTAGCTTGACTCCGTTAGATGGATGGATCATATGAATCGCCATGATAATATGAATGATAATTAGATATCAATGTTTTTAATTGTAATTGCTATTCACTTATTGCAAATTTTATGCAACTGACATGGATTTTACTTAACAGGATTAGCAATTTCAATTATTGAATAAATAGGAGCAAATTATTGAATAAATAAGGCGAACCTACATATCTGCCTGGGTGGCCTTTTAATACAGGCACTTTGTTAGGTATAATTTTATTCGTTATGTATCGTTTATTGCGATTTACATTTGACAATAAATAATTGCGATTAGATATAACTAATTTAAGTCCGGTTTCATAGAAAGCTAATTTGACTTTGATAATTTAGGTGTTAATATTCCATTAAAGTTGCCGTCGTGTCATCCTCTTTAGACCAGTGAGACAAGTCTTTATTGTATACTCAGCAGACAAAGGAAAATCTCTGTAGCAGTAAGATTGACTTGAAGAAAATCCATACATATGCAAAATATGGTTTTAACACTTCTTCAATTTAAAGCTTTCCCTTATCGGGTAGTTTTGTTAAAAAAAATTACAAAATTCAACTGTAGCTCAAAACCTAACCTAACCTAACTAAAACATACAGAGGAACAAAAATATACTTACCGAAGGGTGTTAACACACCTCATAACCTACTTTCAGGAACTTCTGGAAAGGCGTGAGGCCTGATACATTAACAATGAGTTTTCTTGCAGGTTTCCGTGAATCATCATTCCTCTACGCCCTGACAGCAGCCGGGGTAGCACACTCAGTAGCCCGCGCCTGCGCACAAGGCCGTCTCCTCTCCTGCGGCTGCGATCCTCTCGGGTATCGAGCCTCTCACGATCCCCGTGGAAGGGCGCGAGTCAACAAGTGGGAGTGGAGCGGTTGTTCACACAATTTAGCCTACGGCATCGAGTTTTCGAAGAAGTTCCTCGATGTAAGAGAACAAGTAGACGATTTGCAGTCCAAGATAAATGTGCACAACAACAATGCAGGGAGATCGGTAAGTTTATTATGACAACACTATTTACTCATTGCATCGATTGATGAGAGGCAAAAAGATACAAGCGACAATGGCAGGCGATAAAAAAATCACTGTGACATCTTTTCGGACCTTTCCTTTTTTAAAAGTCTATACCACTTACACCCTTTAGCCTCTCAACCTTGTAATGCAATTTGTTTTTTCATTTCTTTGAGGGATTCTTTACTTCACCTGGCAAATTTCTAGTGTTGTGAACCATGCTTTAGGTTACGATCTTTCTTCAAACATCATGAAATTCTTACGCACGCAAGCCTTTTGTAGTTACCGTACGTCCTTAGATGACAGGTAGCTTTGACATGTGGTATGGCAATGCGTTGTTTTCTCTGCACTACAAAAAGCAAACCCTCTGGTTCTCAATCATTCGTTTCACAATTTCCTTATAAAGATTACGAGGACTCCTGGACACCACCCGTATCATAAGTTCTCAACTATACAATATATCCCTTTCGGCCTTTAAATTTTAATTCGCGTAAAATTGTATTCCATAAAAATGTGGGTGCTAGCACCTCTGCCTACCCCTTCGGGGATATAGGCGTGAGTTTATGTTATGTAAAAATTTAATTCCCGGAATGTTTTTTTATACCACTTTGGTGGTAGACAAGCACACGGCCCACCTGATGGAAAGTGGTTACCGTGGTCTATTGACGAGTACAATGCCAGGGGAGTCACACGTATATAAAGTTACGTATTCCCAGTTCAATTATGATTTTCCGAAATGTTTTATTTGCTGAATGTTGAATCAAGAAATTAAAAAAATCAATAGGTAAGTGGAAACAAAACATAATAAACTCTATTTAAGCATGCAAATCTACTTATTTTTATTTAAAGTAGCAAAGGCGGTACGTGACTTTTATGCCCTCTCTGCCAAAAAAACACTATATAACATTCCTAATTCACATCAAAAGGGACGAAGATACCGGAAAAGTAATAATTCCAATTAACTTTGATGTGATATTCAAGTGCAAGGTACAAAGATTAAAAAGACACTGAGACACAATGGCCCTTCAATTTGCCTCGTTAGTCGCGCGTGTATATGTTTGATGATGTAAGGGTGCATTACAAATGAGATGTAGTTAATTTTTTTTTTTTTTTTTTAAATATTGCAGGACATTCTACACAACGCTATCTAGACCCAAAGTAAGCATAGTTTAACTAGCTTGTGTTATGGGTTCTAGAATGCGGATATACATACTTAGATACATTTTTTTTTTTTGTAAATACATACATATTATACATAGAAACACCCAGACCAATGCAAATATTCATATTCATGCACACAAATATTTGCACTGAGCGGGGATCGAGCCCGCGCCTCCTGCGTAGCAGCCGCGTTCACTACCGCTACGCCACAGAGGCAGTAGTGGTGATGAAGACTGGGATTATAAAAATATTGGCATGATACCGTAGGAAGTTTACGCGTATATCACTTATTGAAATTGAGGAAGTCGTCCCGCTACTAAAAAGTAGCCAAAATGTCGGGTTAAATGTAAATATTACCAAATAATTCGCGATAGACTCCGTTGAAAAGTGATTTTATTTCGAAAAATCATGATAGTAAAATTTTTCAATGAATAATTCTGACTTCTGTTCAGCGGACTATTCAGAACAAAAATTGTCGTCTGAAGATTACGAAACATTTAATTAGATACATCAATTATTGAAAACCATGGCTGCTGAAAAGTAATCGAAACGTGCGTCGTCGGGTTTTTAAATAATACCAAATAAGATAATTTTAAAGCATTTAGTATGCTAAACTAAACAAATTATTTTAAATTGGAAAAAGCGAAATCAATACTCAGGCAACATCATTCATTGTTTCCGATAGTTCGTACGAATATCGGTAGATTGCTCCCACCATCGCCCTAAGATGGATGTATTGGAAAATTTGGATCAATATCGGGCGAAGCTCGGTGGCTCAGTGGTCAGAGCATTCCCCCTGTAAGGGAAAGATCGCGGGTTCGAGTCCTGCCCGAGTATTGATTTCGCTTTTTCAATTTAAAATAATACCAAATAAATCGTCATAGGATAGGAGAAAGTTGTACAAAAAAGGATACGATAAAAAGATTTTATTTAAATAAATTTATTTTAATGTGAAGATAGTTTGTAAAGTTTATATTCAGCTACTTGTGAGCTCGACTGTACATGACAAATAACATTTATTTATTTAATGATCAGCTTGTAGACTTAAATGCTTAGTAGACATAAGTGTACTGTCCCGTAACCTCAAATCCCTTAATAACAAGTCTACTTAATTCCAACAGAGTATCGACGGCATAGAAATTGACTAATTACCACTTCACAAGCTTTTTCACAACGAACACCACACACATTGGTCATTAAATTATTAAGCCTGGCCCATTCACCAGTCTCCAATTTAAAATGAATAAATTGGGTGTTATTTTGACGTCTTTTCTCAATAATTTGTACACCTACAAGAGTAATTTTACCGTAGGGGTGTCATAATGGTTGGGAAGATTACCTGAGATTTGTCGATCAATCATTACGATTTTCTATTTATTCCTGTATATCCTCGATGGAGTAGGCAGAGGTGTATCATCTAACAACCATATTTCATTTCCTGGGATGAGGTTTCCGATGTGAAGGCTTTTCAAGTTTGATAAAAAACCAGTTTCCACGATCCCAAGCAAGTTTTTCCAGCAGCAATACATAATAACGTGTTGCTTGACTAGGGATCCGAACCTAGGACCTCGAAGATTCTACGAGATAAAATAAATGAAAATAAAAAAAAACCTTTATTTCTATTGCATACAAATAAAAGTTACATCCCTTTCCCTCGCCTTTCTCAACCATTTATGAGCACATTTCAGTGCATGTAGTATGTCCTTACATCTTCTCTTTGGCCTTCCGCGCTTGCGTTTCTTATTTAGTGGTATCCACTCTGTTACCTTTTTGCCCATCTATCACTCTCTAATCTGCAGATGTGACTTTATGACGATGTGCATTCTATGAGATATTTACAGTATTATTTGACTTTGAAAAACAAACCAGTCAGCATCTCAATCGCGTGTCTACGCATACCCAAACAGGAATATCAAACCATTAAAATTCAAACCAGGTTGTCCAAGAAACCTGTCACTCGAAGCAATTTAAACTCCAACTAGGGTGTCCAAATTACTATCAAAAAGGCGTCAAACTTACAACTTATTCCTTCAAAATTGAGCACCGGGTGGAGAGGCGTGGTCTCATAATCACCTGTGTGGGTGGTCGCCTCTTATGGCACTACATGCCTATAAAATATTGTATTACATTGCATCGGAGGACCGTTTGATCACACCCCGTTTATGTGTTATAAACTGAGGCTTATATGGTCAGTTTATTGTGTCCTAGGGCCTTTGCCAGGGATGTTGCTGGGATATTTTGTAATTAAAATGGTAATGGCTCAGGCTAATGTTTATTGAACATGTTGGGTTGTTATAAAGGAAGAGTCTTGTCTTTAAAAAGGAGGAGGAGTCTTTGATTTGAATTTCACCTTTTGTGAGTACGTTGACAGTGTGAACTCATGCTTATTTCATACGAGAGGAATATGTGAGGTAGTATCTATAGGTACGTAAATAGTACGAATAACCGAGACTCAGTTATCTTCACTTATTAGGTGAGGTACATAAATAGCCACCTACAAACTACATACATCACTTTTTTATCAAAGTTTATCTTTAAATAATGTGAATATTGACCATTGGCGAAAATAATAATTAAATATTCTAGGAGCAGCGCCATTTATACCCAAACACATTATTTATTATTTCCCAAACTAATTAGTTTATAAAATAATGTATACATAGGTTTAGACCTACTATATTAGATTTTTTGTTAATACATACATGTATATCATTAGAAACATGTATTCCTATTTTTATTTACTACACAGAATCATTTATTCTGACGCATATTACCTACTTTCAATGCATGTGAATATTCACCAATAAGTCCAAAACGAAATTCATGGCAGCCGTATCAATATCTGATTTGCTTCAAGTTTCCAAATCAAATATATTATTATGATTGTACCATAATTAGATATTAACTAATCGGGATAATATACCTATAATAATGTGCCAAAATTACAAAAGTTTAAAATATAAAGTACTAGTAATCCTACGCGTAACTTAATTTTCTATGCTCTCACAGACTTTCGAACAGCTGCAACGAACCACTGACATTCATCTGAGGCACCATTTGATCTCCTAGAGTATCATTATACTCCCTCAGTGACACCTAAACATGTCTTAAGCCCTGATTTGTAGCTACCTAATAACTAACGCAACACGCGTTCTGACACTACAGCGTGACAGTCCGACCAAAATACCCAGACCCACAGCGCAGGATTACAACAAACAATTTAATAGGGCTCTTCCGTCTAATAATAAACATGTCAAACTCAAGTTAAATACTGCACTGCCAACTTATATTTGCACATATGCAACAAAAAATTAAACAATTTTGAACTTTATCTCTTGAGAATAGAATTCTTGTAAAAATTTATGAAACGAAAAATTAAGTTTGTAATTAATATTATATTAATGTCCGTAACCAAATCTGACATGCGACCGGCATGCCACGGCCTCATCTTACTTATTAAGGGGATTTACGATTCAATACAATTTACGTTCATACATTTGTTTTTTAAAATACAAACGCGATGCTTCGATACAAATTATTTAATTTGTAATGCATTCATAGTTGTTAATTATAGCGTAAGGCAGCCATTTAATTTATTCTGGACCCGCGGGCTGGTTGGTGACGTTTATTGTGAGATAATAAGGTTTTATCGACATTGTTCTTAATTTATAAGATGGAACAAAGAAGTTAATGGGACGGGCAACGTTATATTTACAGAAAAGCTTAGTTTTTGTCTTTGGTTCAATAAATAACTATGGATTAGATAACGCCTAAAAAAAATTGTATGACATTGATTCAATTAAGGTAATACCACCCACTTACAGTCCGCCTGCAGTTTTTCGTCTGTCCGGCGGCCTGCAGTCCTTATGTCATCAATGTCATCATAATTTTATTATCTCAGACTAAAATAATAACATTATTTTATTCTTTTGGTCTGAAGTTATTACGTATGAAATGCCGACGGCCATAGACTGTCCGGCCTTTAACTATCTTTGCTGACCGGAATCGTCAAGCGGCCACACACATATTATCCGTCAGTCCAAAATCGTATGCGAAACTGTAAGTGTGTGGGCTATTACGATGAACTGACAGACCGATATCATCCGGTTGTCGCTCGATAAACTGTAAGTGGGTGGCCGCCTTAAGAGATGACAAAGACCTTCCATAGGCGATCTTTCTGCCGCACCGAAACCAAACTATTTCACCCAACAACGACTCATGAGAACCTTTTCCCGGGTTAAACAGCCTATGTGTTATCCCAGACTATAAGAAAAAAATCCATTTAGTGCGTAATCTATACCGGTACCACATTTCAGCCAGATCCATTCAGCCGCGTGATTGAATAACATCCAAACATCTTCACAAACTTTCAAATTTATTATATTAGTAGGAAGTAGGATAGAAGTTATAGTAGTAGTAGGAATTAGGATGTATACCTCGGGACACGTATATTGGACCTAAATCGTGAGATGAACGAGGCCCTGGCGCCCGCGGATTGTTTTGTAATATCTATCATGTACACAATAATTGCTCGCAATTATATACTCACTGTTTTCCCTTATTATAGTATGTTTTATTTACTTTATATATTGCCCGCCCGAGAATTGATTTCGCTTTTTCCAATTTATTATAATTTATATATCTGTTTGTATGTAATAGTTGTATATGTTTATAATACTTTACGTAAAGCTGTATATTTATTTAATTTTACTTGATCTGTACTTTTCTCTCTCTCTTTTTATTTTTAATACACCTTGTATCTAGTTTATTTACTAACTACACCATATCTTTTGTTTTTATCACATTACTGTCCATCCCAAGGTTGCCTGGAAGAAATCGCTTCCAGCGATAAGGCCGCCCATTGTACATTGAACTGTAACATACTACCTACTTGTACTACTGTAAATCTATTGGTGTACAATAAAGAATTATCTATCTATCTATCTATCTATCTATCTATCTATCTATGCTTGGTAATATTTGAGCTCGTCCACCGCAGTAGCACCCTGTGCTATCCTCAAAAGACACCCAAGAAACGTTACTTCGTGTATAGAGCACATTTGGATCACATTTTAGTTCCAAGATATATATCCCGAGCAATAGAAGTTTCCATAACATACTCTCTTTAATATTTTAATAGGTACCACTTAGGTGGCAATTTTACCCGAAAAAAAAATGTAGACACTCGTTGAAAAAAATACTATCAATTTTCTTAGAAAATAATGACCATAAAGTGAGACAAGTAGCCAGTGTAACATCTACTAATTAAAAGATAATTTACGACCGCCAACTTTTATTTGACATTAACGATAAAGGTCTGACCATTAATTATATAATTCTAACGATAGATTACAATGTTGCTATTTATGAATCATTAAATTCTTCGCCTAGGTGAAATTCTTGGGTGAAACATTACTTGAAACTTACGAACAAGAGGTCGGTAACTGCAACTTTGTGACTGTTATCACAAGGTAATGAAGCTCATTCATTCTTTATTTGAATCCCAATCACCATTTCAAATAGTTCGCTTTAAGGTGGATTTAGACCAAACGAACCCAGAGCTAGAGCTAGAATAAGAGCATTCTTTCATAATATGTTAGTTTGAACGTTATTTTCAGCGTTTACATAAGAAAGAACAACAAACGAATGTTATGTCACTGTCTCAGACTAAAAGAATAATATAGACGGAACGTATAGAACCACCGTGTGAAGCCACATAAAGTGATACTAAAGTAGCACCATTTCGCTCGCACTCGTGCGTGCACACAAAGAGTGCGAGTGAGATGGTGCTACTTTAGTATCACTTTATGTGGCTTCACACGCTGGTTCTGTACGTTCCGTCTATATTATTCTTTTAGTCTGAGGTCACTGTTTACACTGAAATAATTTGACGTAGAGGGAATAGCATTCGCTTGTTTGATGTATATCAACGTTGAGATGACTGTACAGGGTGAGCAGGTTCCTATATCTGAACCACCATCTAATGGTAGCTGATTTCTGTAGGTCTTATATGTTAATGCCATAAGTTTCTTAATTAATTAACACAGAAAAACATAACGTACCTATATAGAAATGTATATAAAACTGGCAAACTCGATATATTCTGTTTTGGAAACTAGAAAAATATGTACACTATTTTAAATCAACCATGACAGAGTGTGTAGTCAATGCAATGACCGTTGTGTTATTGTCTAACAAATGACTTAAGTGTCTTTTCGAAGCTATCTTCAAAGGCTTCAGGCACAGTACCTACTGTTATCGAACTCTAGGTGAAGCTGCAATTGGGTTATAAGATTTTTTTAACCCGATTTTTTCTGTACAAAGCTGGTACGAATCAGCTAGTAGGTAAACATTATCCAAATCGATAGTATTTTGTTTTCCTAAAATAGTTAGGTATAAAAAAAAGGCTGCAACAGACTGACATGACTGAGATAAAAAAAAATTGGAAGAGATCTTGTAAATTCAATGTCATTCTTATAAATACGAATACAAACCCAATCTAGCAACTCCGGCTATCTAATCAAAAAGTTGCCATCACATCAAAACTACAACCAATTCATCTATCTAGTTTTTGTCCATATACATACATCAAATATTTAATATTACACATTACTGCGTATCAAGCCGTGAAGGTAAATTGACCCATTAATGTGAGAGCGGCCCCGGTGGTCCGGACCACACTTGACCATTGTTCGACCCGGGCCAGCATTTTGTTTTGTGGCCACATAATTAACAGCCTCCCAGAGAGATTTTGTTAGACACGCTCTCTGGTAATAACCACTGCGATGATATTTTTATTAATGTCAAAATAAAGTCGAACGCATTTACACCGTAACGTAACAAGGGTTATTTGGAATCCTTCCATTTTTTTTTACTTCTAAATTTAAACTGGCAAGATCCAGTCCTCTTTACACAGCGATCAGGGATACTGTTAATCAGTTTCAATATATGAGAATGATAAATAGTTCAGCGGTCGTCAATATGACTGCAGTACACGAAGATTTGATTCTCTGATGGCACAGTGCTTATTGTACCTAAAAGGATTAGGTCCTACCTACTAGATTATAGACTAAATCAAGTTATTATTGTCACGTCTTTGTATTCAATCTCTTTATATTTTTAAAGTTACGCGATACTTCATGAAAATAGCGTCACGTGACTCACGTCTATGAATAACGGTTAAATTTTGATTGTTCATCCAAAAAAACGCGAACCTGGGAGGGTATAAATGATTTACAATCTATTCTCATACCTACTTAAGAAGACTGCTACCACAAACACAATCGCACATGAACTTCTCTTATAATTGAAGATACCTAGCGTTTTCTTCTTTGTCACTTTTTGAATTCAAATATCTTGATATTTCTGACCATATGAATTTGAAGTTAGATCATAATTTAAATGTGTCAATATCAAATATACTAACTGGTTGCGTTGATATCTTTCATATCCTTATTTTGTCAAATTAAATGTAGTCATAAACGTTGTTAAATGTTCATGTCTAAAAGTTCATGTCTTCATGTACAAAGACCTTTTTGATATACTTAACCGATCCGTCCCATTAAATTAATAACATTAGAAATTAGATTTTTTAATCCTTATGATTGATTGATTGATGTCATAAAATTAAAGGATATTGTTTTATCGGCATTTAGCCGGTTCGAATACCACGCATGGCACTTTTTTAAAAGTTTTAGATGCGGGTGGTTTTAGATAAATGTGGGTGCTAGCACCTCTGCCTACCCCTTCGGGGAATATAGGCGTGAGTTTATGTATATGTTAGATGCAGATTTGTTATTAAAATAAATGTATGTTTCCTTTCATATAATTTGCAATATCTCGTACTTTTCTTCCAGGTGTGGTTCAAAAATATCACTCGGTATACACTATACACAGAAATTATCAATATTTTTGGACTGCGTGAGTAAGCGAATACCATTTTTCCGTCTCTCTCGGTGTAACAAACAGCGTGAAGCCCCTCAGCGGGATCTATAAAAGATCTCGCTTCGACCCACACAAGAAATTAGGTACCACATTAGAGAGCCGAGGTGATAATTACGTTACAAAAAATCGATGCGATGAGTTAATATTGCGTGGTTTCGATGACTCTACTTTCGATTTAAATATAGTTTTGTTTCGATTTTTTCGATTTCCTCTGATAAATTATTGATATTGATGTTATGTAATCGTTATTTTGTAGTTTTGAATTGCTTAATTTATTTAACATCTGTTTCATTCATGTTACTTAATGTATTTTCTGTTTTTTAGTTCATTCATTCACGAAAATATTTAAACTAGTTAAAAGAAGATGGAGTGAACAGATTTAGTTTTTAACCAGCACTTTTTAGACCCTTTTTAGTCATTAAGTACGTGACCTTGCCGCATCGATTTCGTATTTTTTTTTTTAAACAAATAGACCTCCTTGAACAGAAAATTACTACTTTTTATATAAGACTAGCTGTCACCCGCGGTTCCGCCTGCGTGGTATTCTGATCCCGTTCATTAGCCCATATAGGTATATAGCCTATGTGTTATTCTGATGTATAAGCTATAGGTATTATTGTAAAGTTTCATTAAAATTCATTCAGTGTTTTTACGTAAAAGAGTAACAAACATCCTCACATATATCCAGGTATACATACTTACGAACTTTCGCGTTTGTATAGTTGTGTTTGTATAGTCGGTTGTTGAGAGTGCCTTTGCTCTATCAACTTTTTCCTCATTTATCAATCTGCTCTATTTACTTTTTTCCTTTTTCTTCTAATACGCCACCTGTATAAAGCGACACCTTTTGTGTTGCAATCATTAGCAAAGTAACAATAAGGCGCATCGTGTACTTCTTGGTATATATATACTTCGTGCATATTTTGAACTGATTTTATCGATTACTTGCTTAACATAAAAATCTCTAATACATTTCCCAACCCCAACCCTTACAATTGCCGACAATCTTCTCAAAACTGCCTCCAACCAATGACGCACTCGACCATTTCATTTGTATGTAACGGTGATGAATCTCACAAACTATTTTCTCTAATACTTACACACTTGCCTACCTATATTAAATTAGTAAAATACAAGACGTCAATTACGTAGAATCAAATTGGGAGTAATATTAATTCGTTTACTTCAGGCGAGTGATAACCAAACGGAGTCTCGCTTTGAAACGGGTTTGTGTAATTCCGTAACGAAATTCCGACATCGCTTTTAGGGTTGCCACTTGACATAATTCATAATAATATTATAAATGCGAATGTAACTCTGTCTGTCTGTCTATCGCTTTCACACCCAAACCACTGAACACTGAATTTTGATAAAATTTGGTACACAGATAGATTCGACTTTGAGAAAGGACATAGGTTATGTAAGTTCGGTCCAGATAACCGACATCCACGCGCGGAGCGGCGGGCAACGGCTATTTGGAAATATTTTTTGGACATCGATACATCGTGTCGTGTCAGTTACTTATAATATCAAATCGAGGTCCACAATAACACTCCTTCCTTACACAATTCGATTTATTTTGGCTAATAAGGGAGCAATCATCTGATACCCAACCCCGAGAGGAAAAGTACTTAACGCCAGAGTGTCGTTCAATCTTGGAGGAAAATCTTGTTAGGGATCTATACACCCGCATTCTGGTAGGTACTTAAGTCAATTCCTGTAGGCACATGCTGTAACTTGCATCTCGAATGATCGAAGTGAGCTCGATAGCTGAATCCGCGGTGAGATGTCAATTTCGCATACAAATTGACATCTCACCGCGGATTCAGCTATCGAGCTCACTTCGATCATTCGAGATGTTTGTTACAGCATGTGCCTGCTGATTTGAAATGCATTGCTTCACTTCACCACGAAATCTTACACTTGTACACTTATATTGTAGTATATTCTAGGTTTAAAAATCGCATCATTTGAAAAATCTCCACGGATACCCCTCCGCCGGCGCCGGTGGAGGAGTATCCGTGGGTTGTGTCGGACTTGAACCAACTAAAACGCACGTCATCTGTCAGTGGGCCCGCGGTTGCCGGAGGTGAGGTAGTCGTAGACATACCTATCCCTCGCACCCCGGCCAACCCAGGGCCATTTCTTTCAATCCGGCCCTCTTCCGGTGTGAGGACCACAGAGTTCCCATCTCGCCCCCGGGTATACGGAGGTACGCAATGCGCGCCACCGCGGCCTGCTTCTGCTAGGATGATGTCACCCCCAAGCGTATATTCTAGTCAACCTTGTCATTCTTAAGTCTTGTTGCAGTATGTACGAAAAAAAAACGTTTTTGACAACCCTGCAAAGCTTAGAAGCTGTGTCTGCGCCGTGTGCGGTTTAAACTAATGGTTAATTTGCCGTCAGATTAACAACGGTCATCTCGAACCTATTAGCGTTAGTCGCGTTTATCGTCAGCAAGATTATGTTGTGATTCACATTTCACAACGTTAACGAAATATTAGTCAGATTGTTTGTTAGCACGAACTATATTGAATTTCCGGACACAAAAAGTAACCACCATACTTGAGATGTTAGAACAATAGGCAATAACCAGAAAGCCTCTTATTATTTCAATGTCGTTTGCAGCTAACAGCCTTAATATGGGTAAGGGTTCATTCATACTAAAGCTGAATTTCCCCAAGGAATTTAAACGCGTTTAATTTACTGCGTTGCTCAATGAATTTCATTGAATAAAACGTGAAAGCTCAGCTACGTGTAAAGGATTTACAGAGCTAGAATTCAAAGTCACTAAACTAAGTAAGTTTAAAAGTCGGCCCTTTTTTCGTACGGCAATACCCTCGGTACCCTCGGACTTGAACCGACGAAAAACGTACGCCATCTTGGTAGGTACTTCAGATACTTTCGTCTCAGAGTTGGGCGCTGGTAACCTAGTAGATAGTGGCGGTCAGATCAGCTGTAATTCTTGACACTTTACTATACATACCTACCACCTCTACCGATAATATAATAGGTAGGACTCATCTTAGTAACACTGTGAGTTGTTACCCAAAGATTTCTAGATACAGATATCTAGATATTTCAAAACCACCTTTATCTCAGTACTCACATTTTCATATCATACTCATACTACTCGTTCTCATGAAACATGAATTCACGCTGTAAATACATACCTTATTACAGTATTCTTGATTGTCTTCATTACCGTACCGTCTTCACAAGAACTAAATAATTAAAAGGTACTAACATTATAACGGTACTGAAGCAAATCGTCAGAAGCTGCTTACATTTTTCTGTTCCGATTCTACACTTAAGAGTCCATTTACTCAAGATAAAATTACACATAAGGACCACATAAATAAACTATAATATTTTAATGGCGGTGTGTTTAGTCTACCCTTAAGGGCCTTAACTCACGTCATTAAGTAAATAAATCAACTTTAGTACTTCAGCGTAATTTAGATTGATGACAGGAGAGATGATTGAGCTCGTAATAGCTACTGGTGTTTAATTAAAAGGTTGAGAATTCTTAGCACTTAATGTTTGTTTCAAGAACATGAGTAGGTACCTCTAATTATGTACATATACAGTTCATCGCTTTGCGCTTTTAGATTTATAGTTTCTCTGTCAAAATTAAGTAACTGTAATTATCTAGATAAATGGTTGTAACAAAAATTGCTTAGCAGGTACTACAAAAACGAATAAATCAGTGAAGATTAAAAAAAAAGATCTTCTTTCTTAAACCATAGGTACAGTAAAACGACTTCAATAGCTGAAATATTATTCACCCATTGTTATTGCCCTTCGTCCATATTGATATGCAGAGTTTGATAACCGGTTACCAAAGAAGACTTTTTTTCTTTGGAATGGCCCTATGTACTCAAGGTAATCACAGTACCTTGAATACCTTGAAGGCTTACCTAATTTCTAATTAGACTTACAAAATTAGCAAGTAAGTACTTTCCCTTTTTCTGTAGTGTAGGAATCAAATTTGACGTTCTACTTCCAAAAAATATCTCTTGTAGTTGTAAGATAAACGCGATTAATCGGGTTTAGAAACAGTCAGTCATGACCAAATGCTATAAAAGAGATTCAAACCGAAGCCGAAGTGTTGAATATAGCGCCACAATTAGGAACTATTGGTAGTGGCAGCGCGGCCCCGGGGTCCGTATTAGCCGGCCGTATTTCACGAGCTGCCCGCCAAGGTGAGAACATAATAAGCGGTTCGGCTCCATTTTTAATATTCCGGCTTCATTACAACGTATTACAAGCGTCTTGGGTGGCGAATTCTATCGCGAACGCTCTTAATACCAGACTATTAAGGTCCCGGCATCTTTTGGGGCGTGGACTCCACCGATTTATTTGAATTTTTGCTCCGACTCAATTTGGGAAATTGTTTGGCCGGCGGCTCTGGCGAAATTAAGACGTCAGTTTGATTGCACCGAGGCGTTTAATTATGTAAATGTTGAGCTAGAGGTGGGTGGCGCAATCACTGGTGTCGATGCGGTCACGTATAGGGACAACAGATTTACGATTCTGTACGCATTTGAGAACAATCATATTTGTAGTTTTGTTTTAGGGATTCCTTTGCGGATTGCATTATAGTATCATACTTTTGTTTGTGATAGGTGGAAGTTATTATGGTATTTATTGAAGCTGTATTTAGATTATGGAATATGGTATATACTTATGCCTGTTTAACCCAAAAGGTTAAGCAGAGGTGCATGCTTGTACAAATTTTTGGGTTTAATTATTATGTGATGGTGTGAGAATGAACTCAAAATTTCAATATGTCCCCATCAAGATTTTTGAAGCCTCAAACCAATCTTTGAACAACAGACGAGGCTCTCACGCAGACTTTCCCCTTGGTGGTCGAAAGGTGGTAGTATACTACTGTAGTAGCCAATTAAAACTAAACAAAACAATGCTCAGAAAGTATGAGAGCTGCCCCTAGGGTCCAAGCAAGACCACTAGCCAGGGCACTCGCTAATATCTAATGATGAAATCCAAAGGTAATAAAAGATTAGGTACAACTGATTCTACACTTTCAGATCTTGTCGTCGCACATGGAAGTCAGGTGCAAATGCCACGGCCTGTCAGGCAGTTGTCAGCTACGGACGTGCTGGAGAGCCACGCCAGACTTCAGGGTTGTCGCGTCCACCATCAAACGACAGTACAGGAAGGTTGTATGTCGTTTACCAGTTATTAATTTATACTTACCTTATTATACTATCTATACTTTTGTACTATAATTAGAGAGGTAAAGTTTGTGTGTTTATGAGGTTTTAGGGATTATCTGAAATCTGGATCTATTGGACCGATTTTGAAAATTCTTTCACCAATAGCAAGCCATATTATTTGTGAGTGTCATAGACTATATATCATCATGCTATCGGGGAGGGTCAGTAGCGGGAACGGGATCTTCTAATCCCGCTCCCACTGCTGACTTGCTGCTTACTAGACTTCTGTCCATGCGAGCGGAACTGCGGGCAACAGCTAATGTAATATAGAAGGTGGTATGTGTACGCTTCAGAAACTTGAAAAAATTTGTATCATAATAATAAATACGTACTTCTGCTTTTAGAAAAAAAGTTTTTCTACTAACTAAACTAATAATTTACAGGCACTGATGGTGGCTCAAGAGGAAATGAACAACAATCCTTCTTCAGCATTGAGAGGAAGGCGTAGAGGCAGGAGGCGTGGGAAAGCGAAACCTGCACCGAAAACCAGTCTCTTATTCTTAGAAAGGTAACTATCATTCATTACATAATAATGTGAATGAAATGAAAAGTTTTATAATAGATACCACTGTCTATGGATATAACGTCGTGATTAGATACTATTATATACTAGGAACTAGCTTTTACCCGCGGCTCCGCCCTCGTGGATGTCGGTTATCGCGACCAAACATAGCCTATGTCCTTTCTCAAGGTATAAACTACACCTATACCAAATTTCATCAAAATCGGTTCAGTGATTTAGGCGTGAAAACGTAACAGATAGACAGACAGACAGAGTTCCTTTCGCATTTATAATATTTATGGATATTGATGGAATCTATACTAACATTAAAAAGCTGAAGAGTTTGTTTGTTTTTGTTTGTTTGGTTGGACGCGCTGATCTCTGGAACAACTTCAATCGAAAAAATATTTTTGTGTTGAATAGCCCGATTATCGAGGAAGGTTACAGGCTAAATATCATCACGCTACTCCTGAAGGGAGCGGAACAGTAATCATATATATCAACAAAGTCGGCAAATACATTATTTAAAAAGTATAAAATGCAGGTCTATGTGATTCATGGTGATATGGAATATAGGAACATTTACTTTTTTTCCGTGAAAAGAGGTCAAGGTATAAACTTGTGGTACAGGTTTCATTCGAAAAAGATTAGCTCTAATTATGTGAAGCCCTACAAAACAACACAGATTGTTTTCTCTTGCAATTCATTTCATTGGGTACTTTCCTATGGCTAAAATAAATTATCACACAGACTTTTTAACTTCTAGATCGCCAAATTTCTGCGATATAGACCCTCGGATGGACTCTGCGGGAACATCTGGACGAGTTTGTCGCATCGGCCGGACCTCCCGCTCCGGATCCTGTGACCTCCTCTGCTGTGGGCGAGGACATGCCCTCATCAGGAAGTCTAGCATCAAGCCCTGTAACTGCACCTTCCATTGGTGCTGCAGAGTTGATTGCGAAAGATGCCGGGATGACAAGTGGGTAGCTATTTGTAAGTGAGGTAAAAATCCCGGAGAATCTTTGTATGGTACCTACCTATAAAGTTATATGATTGTAATGGTCCATTTGTATTCTATTAGGATTGAAAAAATGTATTACTGGATCACACGACTCTTTACAAAATTGACTTAGGTATAATATCTCCATGATGAATTTACAAATTAATCAGAGCCCGTTGTAATGTTATGTACTTTTTCAGTACCTCATAGACCCCCAAAAATTCTGTCATTACACACCCTTAGTTACTAACTAAACCTTTCTTATAAACCCGTCAACCGCGGATGCTTCTCCCTTACCTCCTTTCAGCTTTGAACTGCTGTCATTCTGCCAACTGCAAATGTCACTTTGTACTGTCATATAAACATATAGGATTACAAAGTGACATTTGCAGTTGGTAGAATGACAGCAGTTCAATAAATGACCTGTCTTAAGAGTTCATGGTATGGGCCCAGAACATCAACATCATCTACCGGCCAAATCTCAATTATTGATCGGCGCAACTAGGTTTCTCTTAAATACGTTTCTATCATACGTCAACTCGCCAGTTACTCCTTTTCTTACCAAGACTTCTTTCACGCAATACATATCCTATTTATCTTGCCTTTGGCCTACTTCTTTTCCAAAATTTGGTAGAAACTAATTTGATGTTCTCATGATCTCAAACATGGACATTCCATTTGTATTTAAAATGACGGCAGATGATGGCGTTGAACAATATCATAAAAAAAGTTAAATCACATTCGAATAGTTGAAAAACTCACACTTAAGTTACCGCGAACACGAGAAAAGAATTTCGTGTATAAGAATCTGCGTTCCCTTGCCTAGGTTTTAGGCTACCTCATAAATTGCTTGGCTCTGATTATATACTTAAAGGTAACACAGACGAGAGAAGTAATATTTTATCGAACTACGGGATTATTATTCTTAATTAGGTAATTTATTTTTGCAATTTATGATGTAATTTTACGTGGAATTAGCGTAATACCCGTCGGACCTGTAGCCCAACCACATCTAGTACGTTACCGACGATGTAATCTCACTTCTAATGCCGGGTATACACCAAACGAATGAAGGTAAACGATGAATAACGAACGAAAACAAGGAAAAAATAATGAAAGCAAGCAAGCGAAATTCACCAAAATTAAATATCATTTGCTCTTCGTTCGATTGATGTGTAATCGGCATAATACCAGCATTTAGCTCTGTGGAAGAATTCATATGAGTTACTAGTAATCTATGACCCTCGTTACTAGTAATCTTCATTTACTTAAAAGTATAAGCACAAGAATTCTTAACTATAATATTTTAGGATAAGTTGTTCATAAACATCAGTATTAATGTTATTATATCTAAGAGTAGCTACATTATATAGATGTACATACATAATGTTGGATACATAAGGATGTACACCCCAACTGATCGAAGGCGAGCGAATGCAAACGAAAGGGCTGTTGACCGAGTCGCAATAATTTTGGAAGAGAGTGCCGAAAAAATTAAACTACTTCCGAACGGCTGGTTTCTTTTAAATATCATGTTAGGTACATGGATTTGTGATATTGCATTAACGGTGCTCAATCTGAAAATTTCTTTCGCGCGGGTTAGTCTTCAATTCAGTACCTGATAACTGTTGCATCTACTTTCTAAAATCGGAAAATTAATTAGCAAACAGTATTTTAAACTCTGTTTTTACCGGTTCATTTGCGTCGCTCTTTAACCAACTTTTGCTTTCGTCCGCATGGTATGGACCGGGCATTTAATAAGTTTTGGTGCAAGACATAATGTAATACAAAATTGTGCCAATCCAGGATTTTTTAAGTGTAATTGTATTAGTATTATTCACATTCCATTTTGTAAATATGACATACATACGTAGTGATAAACCTAAGCATTCCTGTTTCCGTGATATTTATTAAATTAACTATTTATTGTAGGTGTAAGACTTTGTACCGGTGGTTTTTATTTCAGAAAATAAAAAATATGATTGAGAACGTCTATTATTTCTGTTTGCAAGTATCTACTGCGGCACCCTAGGTCATCTAGAATTATTTATATCCCAGAATGAATTTCTATGTGGGAATAATGTATTTGTTTACGAAAAATGTATCTAAGTGCGTTTTTCCGCTTCTACCTATAAAATAAGTTTAGTTTTGGTCTAGGTGGCTAAATAAATATTCTAGGGTATAGCCCCTAGAATATTTATTTATTTACCTATCAACTTAAACCTACATACAACGTGTACACGCCCTCATCAGGAACATATAAATATAATATATACCTTATAAATACTGACGTCGTGAACCGATTCAAGCTAGACATGTTTACAAAAACTCAAGAAGGTACTTCAACAGAAGTGAGAAGTGACAACTGAAGTATGCATTAGGTATTGTTATACACTTACTTACGCCTAATTTGAGCCCTCGGCACAAGAGCCCCTGCCTCGATGAGTCGATGCTTTGTTGATACGATCGTGTCTAAACAAAATACTGACAGTATAATTGAGGCGTCGAACTTTTTTTTGTAATTCATTTATTGTTATATATCCCTTCTAATATGAATGGTTTTTTGATATGAAATACCTATTGTATTCCCCTTTTTATATTTAAACTAGCTGTTGCCCGCGGCTCCGCCCGCGTGGAATTCTGATCCCGTTCATCGCTGATATATAGCCTATATGTTAATCCAGGGTATAACCTATATACATAACCATATTTCAACCAAATCGGTCCAGCCGTTTATGCGTGAAAGAGTAACAAACATCCACACATCCACACATCCATTCTCACAAACTTTCACATTTATAATATTAGTAGGATTTAAGAGTATTTTAATTTTTGGTGTTCTGGGATCCCGCCAAGATCTTCGGAGTCCAAGTCAACCTCATCTACAAGCCTACTGATTGACGGACGAGACTCTAGCACAAGATTTCCTCTCAGACTTGGGAGGTCACGCGCGAGTTGCTCTCATAAAAATCGTAGGAGGAGAAGGAGTAAGCTTCTCTAGGCCTGTATACCTAAGCCTTGATTGCAACCGGGAACCCGGGTGGGCTGAGTCCTTGTCTGCCACCTAAGTGGCATTAAAAAAGATTTATCATACTGCTAGACTAAACTCGAAATCATATTTCTGAACTATGTACTCCCATAATTTTACTTAGGTATTATGACAGAAATGGCCACCTTTCCCTAAGTAACTACATAAAACAGTGACAATTGAAAATCGATGAATAGATATTGAAATGGATTAACTACCTAATGGAAAAATTAATATAATTGGGAGTCGTGATTCCAAAAAAGGAAAGCGGAATTGAGTATTTACTACTTGGAAATGAATGAAAACTCAATTAAAGAGATGAAATGTGTTTCTTCTTATATTTTTCCCAAGATCCAAACATTCTATGGAATTCAAACCAAAACTTGACATCCGGGCAACTGCTATTACATAATAAAACGCTACTCCATTCAATATTGTTAATCTAATACCCAGTAGCACAAAAAAAAACACTCAAATTACCCTTCTATTTCTAAAGAAACTGTAACGATGAAGGATCTAAAAAGCACTATTGCAGATTACGATTACTTTACCCATAGAGATACATCTCGTCCTAACTGTATATTGACAAGTCCGATTGAATGGTAAACACTTTTGACAGATTTACGGTATCCGAATCTTTATAAGACGGTTTTTGTCCGTCTAGTGTGTATTGATGTTCCGCTTTTAAGATCGAGTACGCTTGATCGAAGACCTGTTGGCATGACTGATCGATTTAAAAAGATAGATCGTGTTATAGAGTAGTGTTGCGAATTCATTTAGGTGATTGTTACCTAAACAAGAATTTTACAGTCATCAGTTGGAACAGTGTTTTTTGCTTAACTGGGAACGATTCTGTACTGTTACACAAATATTGTAATTATTTCTTTTCAGTTTTATAAGTCATTGTTTTCTTAAAACGCGTAACATTCACGAAGTCACCTTATTAGATATAGATTAAAGTTAATAGAATAGAACATCCTTGACTCGAATTTACGAAAGCACAATTCTAGGGGAGTAGTACCTAGAATACTCCCCTACAATCACTAGACACAACTACTTGGATATATCCAGACTAGCTTACATTCTCATCTACATGGGATACTTAAGTATGCTAAGTAGGTAGCATCGAGCGGTTTGTGCTTGCCTTGTTTCTTTTTCCCTATCCCCCTATATTACTCACTTTACATTTCTCCTCAGCAGACAGTGAACATTAATATAGCTTGGGTATGTTCATAATCCAGATTACGTACGTGAACATATCTAATTACCTACTAAACATTACACTATCCTAGAAATACGAATGGTGAAATTCCCACTAATAATGTGTCCCAATTAAGTCTGTATCCAAGGCTCGTAAGAAGGTCGATGGGCATTATGACCTAATACTATTAGAGAGGATTAGTGTTGTTCTTAATACGAGAAGCCCTGGCACTTGTGAGCGTTCCACGGCGGAGTAGCCACTCAACCGCAGGTCACCCGTCTCGGCGAGTCGTGTCGCATAACGGTGAGTAGAAAATTACATGTTTTTAATTAATACTTGTGTACAAAAATGTATGCTTTCTTTTGTGCAAAAAAGTGACTAAATATACAAATTCTCAGTAGGCAGTGATAGAAATTTTATGGTGTACGTTCTACTAACATCTTCCGAGTTCAAGCAAAGCAGCTTATTTGCTAGCTGACACACCTACCGATCACTGTGACGCAGGTTAATCAAGAGTAACTCTTGATTAGCCCAATAAAAAATGGATCGGCGGAGTCCAAACTCCGAGGAGAATAGATTTTAGATGCAACCGGCATGATCGCTTAGATGACAATGAGTAATTTATAAAGTGTCCACCTTTATAGTAATATTCCTACGCCAATCGTACCTAAGTATCCAGCGATTATGGCAAAACATTTGATCATTTCGAAGAAGACGGTCATATTATGCAGATACCTATACCTATTCATCTACTACGAGATACCTATATCCAAACTATGAATATGATATGTGCAAAATATTAAAATCAAATGTTTCTTCATGTAGCTTTAATACTAACTACACGTCTCAAGCGCAGTGTCATGATTAACTCGTCTTTCATAATATTTTCGCACAGGTATTTGAAATAAATATAAATGATCATACTTATGAAGAGGAGAAACCAGAAGTCACCATGATAGACGACCTGAACGTTGCGTCCTTATCGAGCCCTCTCGAGAGGTACAAACTTGGCAGTAAGCTCGGCTCAGGTATCTTTGGTGAAGTGCACCGTGCATCAGACTCTCAGGCAGCTGGCAAAAATGTCGCCGTCAAGATCCAAACGTTTAAAGACGAAAATGAAGTTCATATACAAGAGGAATATAAAATACTCAGAGATTTTACGAAACATCCCAATCTGATAGATTTCTATGGTGTATTCTGTGAGAAGTCAGAAGGCGTTAAGAAAATTTGGTTTGTCCTTGAGGTAAGCATTATATATTGCATTATATCATTTTTTTTTTTATTTAAATATTATCATTTTTACAAAATTCACTTAGACATTTTTTAAACATATTGTTCTGAGTGTTTTATAAATCGAAAAAAAAATCTATTGCACAGTTATGCGAATGCGGATCTGTCATTGACATTGTCGGAAAGCTGAAGGCTGCAGACAGAAAAATGTCGGAGGAACACATCGCTTACATCCTCAAATATACGATCAAGGTAAGACCATATTCGACTGACTATAAACATGTCTGTTGTCACATACGAGTCGAGATGGCTGTTTATAAAACAAAGGGCCTGCCAGTCCACCTTTCAACGGCTGAATCAATTGGTAGGTACTTTGAATGCAAACTCAATTGTTCTCGGATCTGTGTCCCAGCTATTTCTGTTGCTCACGTGACGTCGAATAAAATATTGCCAAGCGAATGTCCACGTACGTTGAAATACAATCTAGAGCCATTACTTAAAATGCACGCCGCTTTATTTGATGTGATTCGCGACGGAACAGTCGAACTTGTCGATGCGAATGTCGGTGCGCGCCCGACAACACCATGATGGCCCCCCATCGCGGCGCATCGCTCAATTATCGTAAATAATGCTCGCGCACACAAGATATACGGACCTCTGACGCGGTAGCCAATGATCCCTCTAACGCGAAACTGTCACTGAAAAAAGTTTCTTATTTCGTTTCACTACGGTCTACAAGCTTGCATCCGTGTTTGCCCTTCAGGCTCAAAAGTTATCGGAGAGGGTTAAATGCGTATTATCTTTATGCAAGCCACTTGGTTCACAATACCGGTGCTCCGTCCTCGTCGTACGGCAGATCTTCCACGCATATCTATCGATGTTGCATCTCTTAAAGTACCATCGAAAACTAACTTGTGATGTCATCTGTATCGATATATTTAATGATGCTTTTTAACATCACAAATATTGTAATAATGTTGATATATTAATTTACTTCTTCTTTAGTTCACTTACAGAAATGGTAGGTACCTATTTCAGTAGAACACTTTATGGTTAAACTTTTTAGTGAATTTTTGTTTTAAAATTAAAAACTAACACCTAACAGGCACAGATCCACAGGAAGGAGGCAATGTGTACAATTGCTCACATCTCCCAGATTAACATAACAACTCTGCAAAATTTCCCCATATTAATCGTTTATATTAATTATTGCGACACACCTTTGGCCTAATCCAGTTTCCACGTCTGTGATATAAGTAAATCATTATGAATAGGTAACCTATACAAAAGTAACGAATTAAGTAACTACGCAAATTTTGATATACACACAATATTATACCTAATTATTCTTTAGTAGGTAGTATTTAATGACTATGAAGCTAGACACCTAATTGATAGTAACGTTGCATATATTATATCTAATATCCAGAGTGAAACCTTCTGGATCATACTAAACATTGTAGGTATTTTAGTAAGAAATAGTGAAAATAAATTTAAATATTAATTTTAAAAAATATTATCGACAACAGAACTTATCATCAGACTACATCACTAAACACTAAACGATCGTAATGAACGCATTAAACAAGCTGATATATCAGACGGCAGAGAGCATGGACAGGCCGGCTGCGACAGCATTGAAGCCCCAATGCGTATGCAAATAACTCCCAATGAATCTTGAGGCGTGGGGATTTGACTGACATTGATGTCAGTATCGCCAGCCTTAACAATCCCCGCCACATGAGGGGCGGCCACTCCATCACTCTGTGTCAAACTACCGCGTTGGAGTCCTCGATTGGCGTAATCAATTCTACTTCTCATTTGTATTCTAGGCGCTCGTTTACTTGCACGAGAACAAAGTGATACACCGTAATATAAGGTGCAGTAACATTTTGATCACGAGGGATGGTGAAGTGAAATTGTCAGACTTTGGTCTATCTTGCAAATTGAATGATACGCTGGATAAAAGTACTTCGACCATTGGGTCGCCAAGCTGGATGGCCCCCGAGATCGTTACTTGTGGTGAAGGAGGATACGATAATAGAGTCGATGTTTGGGCGCTTGGTATTACAGCAATTGAATTAGGGGATGGCAAAGGTCCATTCCAAGAGATGCATCCAACAAGAGCACTTTTTCAAATTGTAAGGAATCCTCCACCAGGTTTCTCTAAACCTGCGATGTGGTCTAACGATTTGAATGATTTTATTTCAGAGTAAGTATTTCAAAATATCGTAAAATTATATTTCTGACGACGGGTAATATAAATTTTAATAGTATTAGCTTAATTTTAGGTGCCTTGAAAAAAATCCGGAACATCGGCCGTATATGGCGGAATTAGAAGAACACCCTTTTATACAGTCAGTGCCTGAAAATGACTATCACGTGAGTATATTTCGAATTATGCATAATACCTACACTCGTAGCTATTTCCCTCCGAGGCGGGAAGAATTTTTTTTATCAAACTATCATTGATCGGTGTATCTGCCCCAACGTAAGTAGGTACCTGCATATTCAGTTGATTTTAGAAGTATAAAAACGGAAAAATATGTTTTGTAGCTGTCAACAGAATTCAAAATATTGGCGGCAGAATTGAAAGATGCAGCTTCACCCAGCAAGACATTAGAAAGAATTATTCGAGGTGGTCTACTGACAACACAGGGATCAAATGAACCAGAAACTATGCAAGTAGAAGATTTAGCAGCTCTAGAAAAATTAACGGAAGACAATATACTGACTGAATTAGAAATTAAGCTTAAGAAAGGTTCATTTACATCGTTCGTCGGAGATGTTCTTTTGATTCTGAATCCAAACAAAAGCGAAGATATTTACAATGCAAATGTAAGTGAAACAATTGAATTAAGTATAGAAAATCTTTATTGGCGAAGCTGATTATCAGCAGGACTATATTTTTTAGGACTTTTACCTTTTCCTATACATATAGATTAGATAAATATCCAAGTTTTACACTATTGTACAGTTAGTTTTTAAGGAATTACACAAGTGGTCAGTAGTCAGTACCTACATCTTAAACATTTGCATAATATTATAGGTAGGTAATTATACTACATACTTTATCTTTTCAGTATCATACAAAGTATGAATGCAAATCAAGATCAGACAATGGACCTCATATATTTGCTGTGGCAAACAGTGCTTACCAAGATGCTCTCCATCACAATGAACCACAACATGTTGTATTTTCTGGAGAAAGTAAATCGGGGAAGACGACGAACATGATCCATGCACTATCTCACCTTACTCACTTAGGCGCTATGAAAAATAACACTGCAGAAAGGATTCAGAAAGCAGTAAAAATTATACAAGCTGCCATTAGCGCAGCGACACCTCTGAATGCACACTCCACTAGAGGAATATTACAAATTCAAGTCACATACGGTAGCTCCGGAAAATTAAGTGGCGCTATATTTTGGCTATATCAATTAGAAAAATGGCGCGTGTCGTCTACAGATATGTAAGTATTTTTCTTATTGTGATATTTTCATTCTTAATTCAAAAGAATAGATTTTTTTCTAATGGAAAATGTTATATTTACAGGTCTCAAGCCAATTTTGATCTCCTTTATTACTTTTACGATGCAATGGAAGCCGCAAATCGAACTGAAGAGCTATGTTTAGAGAAGAGTAGAAAGCACAGATATTTAAGAATTTCAGAAGAAGCAGTCAAAGGAGTAAAAGGTGTTCGTGAAAATTCGGAAAATAATGTAGAACTGTATAAAGAATTTATTGACAGTCTAAAAGATCTAGACTGGGAAGAAGAAGATATTGCATTTTTAGAAACCATTCTTGCTTCTATACTTGTGCTTGGTAATGTTAGATTTAAAGATAGCAAAGCTGGGATAGTAGAAATAGAAAATCTCGACGTGGCAAAGAAAGTAGCTAAGTTGCTGGCTCTCGAAGAAGTGAAATTCTTGTGGGCTTTACTCAACTATTGTCTGATAGAGAGCGGCAGTGCTGTAAAAAGAAAACACTCAACAGACGAAGCACGTGATGCAAGAGATACTCTAGCAAGTGCACTTTATAAGAGACTAATAGACTGGATGATCAATTTAATCAACTCTAAACTATCATTTATGAGATCTGTATTGTACGTATATAGCATTAAAATTACAAGACATAGGAACTTTTAATGTATTATTCCATAATAACATAATTAATAAAATACTTTTGCAGCGGAGATAAATATTCAGTGAGTTTACTAGACATGTTTGGCTTCGAATGTTACCATAGAAATCGGTTGGAACAACTGATCGTGAATACGACGAACGAACAGATACAATTCCTATACAACCAAAGGATGTTTGCGTGGGAAATGCAAGAAACTACAGATGAAGAGGTTGCAGCAGTGTCCTTGCACTTTTATGATAATAAGAACTCCGTTGATCAGTTGATGGGTAGACCTTCAGGACTTTTTTATATTTTAGATGAAGCGAGCCGTACAAGTAGTGGTCAAGAATTTATAATGAGTAAGTAATTAAACTATGCTCATATAATGGAAATCTAGAAGCAGATATAAACAAGTAAATTTTTTTACAGGTGCAATTAGAACATCATGTAAAGGACCCTACATCAAGTTATCAGGTAGTCATGAATTTAGCGTAGCCCATTACACAGGCAAGGTGAACTATGATTGCAGAGAAATGGCAGACAAGAATAAAGATTTCCTTCCACCAGAAATGATAGAAACTATGAGGGCTTCAACCAATATTACAGTTCAACAGTTGTTTAGAAATAAACTGACTAAAACTGGCAACTTAACGGTATCGTCCAGTCAACCAAAAGTCACAATCATAAAGACGAAATCAGAAAAAGAAATGGATAATCTAAAAGCTAGGGTATGATTTATTGTAATTTTAGTACCAATATTGTAGACAGATTTCGGTTTTATAGTGTTAGGCAAGTGACTAACACCATAAATAGGTAAAGACACTGCGATTAGACTTAAAATTAGATATATTTGAGAGCAATAAATGTAATTAATGCAATGACTAAATTATTTCGAAACTTCCAGAAATACAACACTGTATCAAAGGGACATTTTTCTCAAGTACATCGAATGAGGACAGCTGCTGCAACTTACAGAGCAACCAGTTTAGAAATCCTCAAGCAACTTTCAATCGGTCCTGGCAGTGGTGGGACACATTACGTCAGATGTATTAGACCTGATCTAAACGACAACCCCAAGGGCTTCCAGACTGAGGTTGTGAGGCAACAGCTGAGAGCTTTAGCTATTCTAGATACAGCAAAAGCGAGACAAAGTGGATATTCCAGTCGAATACCGTTTGAAGAATTCATTCGAAGGTAACAAGTTTTTATTATAGCGCCCTCATAGAACTAACCATGAATAAACATTTTGTAAACTTTGTAACCACTTGGGATACCTACCTAAGTTATCGGTATCTACCTACCTACCTTATAGGTAAGGTACTTTAGTACCAAAAGAACCAGTTTCACATTAGTGCTACGATTACAGTTTTAGAGAGGTTGACTCAAAACTTTTGCGAATCTACAAACGCATCTTGTTCTAATTATTTGTTATCAGGGTACCTTACCTACATACACACAGCCAAAACAAGATCCAACTGTTTTTTTACATAAATGATTATTATTTTGTTAGATTATTTTTATTGTTAGGGTGTTTATGTAAGTCCTTGAATCTATTTAACTGAACCTTCTCTCAACCTACTGTGGAAGCGTCGGTAACTTAGTGGTTAAGGAGTCGACCTTGCGATCGAGAGGTCCCAGGTTTAAATCCTGGCCATTGCCGACGTGAACCCACTCATAACACAAGCTATTTAGCTTAGCTGAAGTGCTTAGGGGGAATCTTGGTAATTTCAGTTAATATTTTTTTTAATGTCGAGTTTAGTCATTCTGAAATCCTTGATGTTCACAGATACCGCTTCCTGGCATTCGATTTTGACGAGAATGTCGATGTCACAAAAGACAACTGCAGATTGCTCATGATTCGGTTAAAAATGGAGGGCTGGGTACTTGGTAAAACAAAAGTATTTCTCAAATATTACAACGAAGAATTCTTATCTAGGTAAGTTCATCCCTTGTTTTTAAATACGTAGCGTGCGATGCTTAGTGTTTAATGAGTCGGATTTACGATCGAGAGGTCCTGGGTTTGAATCCTGTCTATTACACTACCGACGTAGGCCCACTCCTAACACACGCAATTTAACTTAGCTGTAGGGATTAGTGGGAATAGGTACCTACTAGTAATTTGGGTTACAATTTGTTTTAAGTAGCAAGTAGAATGCATTTTAAAATATGTTGTCTTAACTTTAGGCTCTACGAAACTCAAGTCAAGAAAATAGTAAAAGTTCAATGCATGATGAGAGCTTTCTTGGCGAGAAGAAAAGCAAAGAAAGATAAATCAAAAATGCTTCACAGTAAGTAGAAAATCTAAAAAAGAAAGAAATTCGACTTAAAAGATTAATTTACTGCCCATTTTGGACTTCCAGACATTTTGGATCCCCTCTATTTTTAACGTTCGTTGCAAAAACGAAAATTTTAAGAAAGCTTTGATAATCACTAAAACAAATAATTAAAAACCCTTTGCTCTGGTTCCACTTACGTTAAGTATGCATAGGTACCGTAAAACGGGGTGAATAGAGAACAAAGGGTGAATAGAAATAAAATGGTTAGCTAAATTCTGTAGATATTTTCTTACAAGCGAAACTGTAGTTCTATATATTAATAAAAAGAATTATCTAGATACTTAGATACTTGAAATTTTGTAAAATAAATTATTTAAACAATCTAACCGATTCATCACCACCTACACTCTATTCACCCCGTTTTACTAGGTAGATACTGACAGTTTGTATAAAAATCTTTTCCTTTATAAATCTTATAATCTTTGTTTATTTCTAGTAAGAGAACTTAAGAAACAACAATCTCTGAACGTAACAGAGGACGAAGCCGCATTACTGATACAAAAAGGTAAAAATAGTATTGCCTACCTATTTTTAAGCAGTAGGTTTAGTTTTGTAGCACTATTTCCGAGGTGGTGTATTTTTAGGCAGAAAGTATTTCCGCGATGTGATACCCTCCTCCAGCTTTCAACAAATCCTGCCGAAACTTCTGTCAAATATCTCCTACATTTCAGTCTTTTTAGAGGAGAGTACCTAAACACCTTCCTTCTCAAAAAGGACACTTTTGGGTTGGACTAGAATTAGTCCGACAGATCACAGTTCGACAAGCACAGTACCTACTGTCCTTGTTTTTGTTTGTGTTACCTTGCCTTAGAACAGGTAAGATAATCTGTGTTAAAGAAAGAAGTGGCGAATATCTGTTGTTTCTAATGATTCTTACATATTTTCTCTAGCGTACCGTGGCTACATAGTCCGCAAAGCATACGGACCCCTCATAAACAAGTCAACGGGGCAGATCGACGAAGAAACAGCGAAATTCTTGAAAAGATTTGCTATGAAGTGGAAAAGCAGATCCATATTCCAAGTCCTACTGCAATATCGCGCCGTTCGATATCAGGATCTCGTACATTTTTCACAACAGGTAATTATACTTATTTACTTAGGTATAATCTTTGTACTTATAGATTACCACTTCGTTGAGTGATTTCCTAACAGGAAATACTTTAATCTGGCTTCTTTCAAGGTGCACATCTACAATCAGGCAGTTCTCGAAGCTCTTCTAAATATAAGCACTTCAGTGCTGTTAGACCGGGTGGATCCCCAAGCTAAAGAGGCCGAGTTTCTAGGCTCTGGTCCACCGACTGTATGGAAGCTACCCTTCAGGATTGACCAACTGCAGTACTACGATACGTCTTACATGTGCGATCCATCAGCAAAATGCACGTAAGTTTTAACCGCCTTCTCATGTTTTTATTGAATATTTTTTTTCTCCGGCCTGAGATAAGGTTGTCTCAGAGAGCCAAAGTGCGTTTTTGTCCTTAAATTGAACTTCTGAAAACCTTTGAGAACAGCTCTCACGATATATCCCCTACAACGTTTTGACAGTACCTAATCAGAATAGAACTAACGTAACCAATTTCTTCTTGTAGCGACACATTCGCCAGTCAATACGATTCTGACCACGAGCAATGGGACGAACCATTGAAACGTCGCTTTAGTTCTGCACAAATCGACATTTCCACATCATCTGCGAGCACTCAGACCCTCATCACGGTGCCGTTCTGCAGAGATCCTACCCAACCTGTGCTGCCCTTACCACCTGACGAAGAAAAATCACTAACATCAAAACCACCCCGCAAGGATGGTAATAGACCTGCTGTGTACAAAAAAAAGGCCAGTCACTCCCCGCAAAGCTTTTACCAGCCACCGGAACCCTGGGCAGCAGTGAGAGACGACACTGATATCCTCGAAGATGCTGCACCTAAACTCCGCAAATCGATCCACAGCAGAAGTCTCTACGCTATTGACTCAGATGCCCAAGATCCTATAAAAGAATTACAAGCTATGGCAAAATCAACAAACGATATGAATGAGGATGAACCGCCCTTCAACTTCCAGGCCATGTTAAAGAAAACTCCCAGAAACCGGGCTTCTATGAAGAGATCTAATGAATTGCAGAACAATTTTGAGGGTAATCAGGTGGTTCCTAAGCACATTATATCACCTAGTAAGGCTAAACCACCGGCGGCGCCTAGAATGGCTCCTACTCCTCCACCTAGCAAACCACCTGCGCCGACTCCACCACCAAGCAGAACAGTGTCAGAAACTTCTCCGCCGGGTACCGTCACTTCACCTACACGGGCTACGAGTCGAGAATTCATAAGACAGAACTCAAAAGATCTTATCATAGCTGCTCTCAAGAAAAGAAATTCTAAAACGGATCTTTTGTGCCAAATTGATAACAAAAACGAGAAGATTGAACTTGCACCTGGGATCACTGTCGAGGGTACTGTTACGGATTTATAAAAAGCCAATGAAATTTGTAAAAAATATATTTAATCTCCATTGCATTGGAAGTCCACACACATTTTTTTTTGTCATTTAAATTATTATGGCATTACAATATTAATATTTTTCGACGATTAAGTTTTAAAGCCATAAGTTTTATGTAAGTCATAAGATTTCTTGTTACGAAACATTAATAATTATATAATTTTATCTCAATAGAGTTAAGTATACTGGATACAAGATGCTTTTATATTAAAGCGAATTATGGCGAAATATTGTTGTATAACACGTTTTAGTTACAAAAATACATCGAATTTTATATTAAACTTAGCGTACCTTAATTAAAAATTGCTTTGGTAACTTAATTTACTCACTTATAAACTAGAAAAGAGTGGTCAAAGAGCCAATATTATAGCAGATACAGGATTTGTGGCCGATATTATGTTTCCTAAGATCTATTTTATAAGCGATATATTCAAAAGAACTGTAACATTTTCTTCATAAATTTATGGTTGTTGAAAGCTAGGTTTAATAGAAAATTAAACCCATCTCTTAGTAAGTATTTTACTGGTTTATGTGCAAATTCCTTTATTATTTTATATAGATAGAACAGAATTTCATCAATCCTTGTCACTGAACTTTAAATATATCGCCTATTGCCTATTGTATGTAAAAAGTGGTTGAGAACCTATGTTACGATATTATGCTTTCCATCACATTATTTCACAGAAGCTCGATTGAATCATTTGTACAATTTGATATGTTCATTATAACAACATTACATCATATTGAGTTAGTTTATCACTTGTCAGAACTTTTGAATGAATCATGTTTGGTCTGAAACCAATGGGGTTCTTGAGGGTCATATGAGAAATACAGTAAAAGGTAAAAACTACGAAAGTTAAGGGGTTAGCTTTGGGTAACGTTGCTGTAGTAGTTTTTGCCACCCACATGGATTACCACCAAGTGGTAATCGGGAATAAAAATCCCATTTGCCACCAGATGCGGCTTCTACAGCAACAACTGGCCGCTCAGAATGGAATATCGCGTACCATTCACGCGATAACTGCATTTACTTTCCTTTCAATATCTACGTCACAATTACATGTGCCGTTTCTCTCACTTTTTTTTACATATTTCACTCATTTTCTTTTGTCATATTCTATGCAGTATCCAGCGGGAAAAGGCAGGTTACACTGTAGTGTACAGAAAGAGGCGCATCTACCGATTTCGAAAATGTATAATTATTCGGATCAGGAAAATAGACGCATATTATTATCATTGTATTTTCTATTTATTCTATTTTCCATTCTCAACTTGTTAAAAAAGCGATGCTAGAGCGCTTCTTTATCATGCGACGGCATTTTTTTTTTCAGTGTGTATAATTGACTGTAACTTTCGTTAAGATCATCATAGTAAGCTCATGTTTTAGTGCTATTTATAAATATTATAGTGAAAATTACAAAACGCATAGTGAGTTTATACAAATTCTTAATTTACCCCGTTCTACAATTATTACATATTATGTGTTGCAAGGCATTTACTTTATAATATGTATGTTAAATGTGTTTTATTTCAAGACCACAAACTTTCAACTGCCTAATATGTTAGATCACGTAGAAAATATAGTATACAATACAATAAAGTACCAAAATATAGCATCTACTTCATTTTAAATCTCTTTTTTCATATATATTCTTTTTTAATATAATTTAGGCTTTTCAATACTGTCCGATCTTCCTATTGCCAATACTTTTTTTAATTCTAAAAATCACATCCGAACGTTATTGCCGAATAATAATTGACTTAAAACTAGAGTTTAGAAAAATATATTAATAAGTTACAAAAATATCAATGTTTACAACTACCCACTTAAATAAACTTAAGCTCTATGGTTCAGTCAGTGTGTCAAGTGTCTCATAAGTAATTAAGGATAGAAAAATAAACCGTTAATTTCTGGAAGTTAATAAAGTAATCCAAAGATTTCTTAAAACAGTTACGTACAGTTACTTAAAGTTACGTACAGTTACATCCAGTTACGTAATGCTACGTCCAGTTACGTACAGTTATGTAAAGTTACGTACAGTTACGTCCAGTTACGTAATGCTACGTCCAGTTACGTACAATTACGTAAAGTTACGTACAGTTATGTAGTGTTACGTACAGTTACGTAAAGTTACGTACAGTTATGTAGAGTTACATACAGTTAGGTAGAGTTAAATGTCGACAAAAACATGAGTTTTGATAATATAGATTACGGACCTCAAGACAAACCGACATTCTATTACCGATAACGATAACGTGTGGTATTGATATAATGATTACTCAGTGACTACAAAAATTTAGAAGTACATATCTCGAATTACCTCTAACCACAACTCAGGCTGGGAATACTGTCGTCGCTCCAATATAGTCAAAAAACTAAAGCAACTAAAGCGAACCCCGGACTCTGAGGTGGAAGCCTCAGATGCGACCGGGATCCATAGATAATGAACAGAAACGGATTCGCTTCGAAGCTATTCTGTTATTAGAATAGAATATCACTTCGTCTACAGGCCCATTATTGGTTAGTAATACTAGGTTCTTCATGCATTAAATGCTTGTTTTTTATATAAGATTATAATTTAAATTACTGATCCCTTAATATCGTATCGACAACCTTAACACGAAACCATATTTTTTTTACCACTCAGGTGGCAGACAAGCACACGGCTCACCTGATGGAAAGATTTTGTGTAACGCGTAATTAGAAGATTGAGTAAATTATTATACGACTATTAATTTATTACTTTGAGATCATCACAAACCTACAGTTATTATAATTTACATTTAAGAATAAACACCGTGTTATTATATTACTAAAGTTATTCAAAATAATATCAGATTACATTGAATTTTGACTTCGCTTTTCTTATATTAAATTCACAATAAATAAATAAAAAATATAATACGATTCCTTAGGATAGATTTCACTAATGATAGAAACCGCGATCAAAGTAAACTGCAATACTGAATCTTATTCAATGAATTTCACTGTGTAAAACGTCAAGACTCGTCTAGATGAACGGTTTTTCACTAATGAAAGCGAGTCTATGTCAGAAAAAATGAATACCTGGCCATATTTATACGTAAATAATGTTGAAGAAATATTATGCCCACATTTGGCTTTCCATTTTCCTGGTCATATTATAAAAAAAACTTAAACTAAGTGAAAAAACAAGTGTACAATGTATTAAATTAATATTACTGACCATGATTAAGTCAAATAGTATTAAAGCCGATAACATTAACTCTAGCTGATCAGATTACCGGATGATAATATGTATATCATTAGACACGTATTTGATTGGAGAACACGAATGCATTAGCGAATATATCAATGTACAGAATGCAAGAGAATGTTGTAACGAGGATTGAAAATGTAAGGCACAGGGAATGGGCAGACCAGCCGGGGTCGACCTCGCAGTACATACATTGGCCAAGTTAATTAAATTTTGAAAAAGGGCAGGTCAGTAGTACTCGAAACCGGCGAGCTTGCATAAAAGGATTAATGACAGTAGAGAAAAAAGGATTAATGAAGTATGTACGGATAGAGTCAAATGGCGGGCTGTTGTCTCTGCTTACCCGGAGGGAAATAGGCGTGATCGTATGTATGTATGTATCAATGTACATAGATATACAACGGTCTATCTATCTAATAGACAAAACCAAAAGGCGCTTTCTGCGACCTTCAAACGCTGCTGCCACCACTTTCGTATTTCATAATTGCAGCACTGGTTTTTATACACAGAATTCGATGATCTTTCAGATGAGCCTGCTTTTTTCTGGTAATCTTATCATTAGATACGGCTTTTTTTTTATTTTTAATATTGATTTTTGGTATCACCACCAGGATTTTAGCCTTGCAGCATAGCCATTTCGTATTCTTAAATTAAAGACGCATCTAAGGATATTATACATAATCATCCGGTAATCTGATCAGACCAGAGTTAGTGTTATCGACTCTAATACTAAAATACTGGCCTTGTGATTAGATCACAGAATACTCCAAGCAATATTGACTATTTTTAACATTTAGTGCGAATTTAGTTATATTTTTAAGTGATTTTACGTAATTGCTAATATAAAAATAGTAAAAATATCAATTTCATATTGTTATTCCTGTCCGTCCAGACAGTTACTAAAGAGCCTTTTAGCAGTCAACTGCACTACTCTATTACATCGGTACGCCATCAGTAGAATATGTAAGACGCCCTATCAATGAAAATAAGACCCTTCGGCCGCCATCGTTACTGTGTGTCGTAACCAGTTACGACCGAAGTTACAAAAAAGACCGGTTAGTTATACACTAATCTGACCAAGAGAATTTTTATCGAAATCAACTAACGAACGTAGCTTCATTTTCAAGTTAAATGTCACATTTCTATCACAATTTTGGTTGAGAAAAGACTGTGAGATAAGAAGACTATACTTTTATACAGTTATAAAAATATTATATCGATAATATATTATGCTCTTCAAGAGTGACACATGTCATACTATATTGCCACCGTTCAGCTTTAGCCAAAACTTTTACAAATTCTTAGTTTTTATTGATCATTTCCGATCATTCAGTCTAGTTTGTTGATGACGTCAATTGAATTTGAAGAAACACGTATTGTGATTAATTGAAGAGATATTCGTGCAATGAGAGTGCATGCAATTTTGAATACATTTTACCACCTTATAAAAAATATTTACTTGTATAACTATCAATCAAAATATCATTTCCATTAGCATAATGGTAACATTTTTATCAAATTTAGCAAACAATGCCAGAAAGTACAAAAAAAAGTCAGGCATAATTTCGAGAAAAATATCCTATTTACCTGATTTCAAATAATTTCGGGTAAATTTCAGATTACCTGACATAAAACGTTATCTTATTAGACAAGTAGCTGGGTGACATTCGGCTCGTTGAGCGTAAGTACGGCGTGCGCTTCGACCATGACGACGAGCGAATTGCGCGCTTCTTCGTGCGGTACACCGTGAGCGCGTGTAGCGTGACTATACCACGCACCTGTTGACGACAACACGGACACGCACCATTTGCACGACAGTCTGGAATTCAATAGACAGAAATATGAGGAGGATGTTTGTAATAATTATGTAGGTTTTTATTTTGTTTTGGATGGATTTTCATATGTATGGTAGGATGATAATAATATAATGGTTCGGCCGTATGAGTTACGAACATTTTTTGGAGAAAAAATATTGTACATTGAAAAAAAAAAAAAAAAATTGAACAATTATTCAATGGGGATGGTGCGTTGGTGTTTAAATTAGCAACGGTCTATATTTCCGAAAAAAAGAAATAATATGAAATAGACACCAACGCCTATATCTCCGAAAACGAAGGTAAGAGTTTATTACCCTCGAGCAAGCTTATTTTTTCCCGAACAACTTTGGATAATTATCTTTAAAAGACTCTGACCTGCGTAACGGAAACCGAAACATGCATAGGTTCTATGCAATCATCACAATTTTTATATAATTTGTCGAAAAAAATTTACCTGTTCGTAACATGTCTAGACTTCACATGTCTCCGTCTATACCCCCAACTATTGTAGACACGAGGGCAGAAGGGGCAGGGAAAAGATGGATCTGTAAATGTGTTTGAAAGTGATTACTACATAATATTGGCATTAAAAATAAAATGAAAAATAAACGAGACAGGAACATTCAATCATACATCATAGCAGTAGATATTTTTTATGCCAAAATATTTTTTTTCTATAGAAGTGTAGTTAACTGCCTTCAGGTTACTTCATTTTCCCTGGGTCAACCGGGATGTGAGAGATATGTCTCAGACAATTTCACATCCGGCAACCAACGACCAACAGACAGCGTGCGTTTTAAGTCGGTTCAGGTCGGACATAACCTCTCCTGCCGGCTCCGGTTACTTCAATTTATCTATTTTTTTTATTGTACCTATCTATTTCTAAATAACATAAAAACAGTAACTTACAACTACCTTTACAATTCTGTGCCTCACTAGAAACAGAATTAAGGTTTTCTGTTTTGATACTCAGCGACTCAATCTTTGTTCCGCTCTGCAATACGGTTTCAACTTCTTTGTCTATTTCTGTAATCGGATCAACATTGTTTGTATGACTCTTCTCGTTCAAGCACGGTTGTGTGCTACTCACTTCACTTTTGTCGATACGTTCACTAATGCACAATCTGCTAGAACAGTTCTCAGGACTGATATTGTATTTCTTATCGGGAAAATCTTCAAGCAAAGCAATATCTGTGTCATTCGTATTTTCTCCGGAGTAATCCGTAAGTGGAGATTCGATAGGTTCAATTTTAAGAACAACATTCTGAAAGGAATACAAAGTTTGGTTAGCCCTAATAAATAAAATAATGAATGTGACATTCTGTATTTCACTGAGAATTATTTATTTATATACCTACAAAAAATAAGTAAAAATTGTAAGTATTAATATAGTATGGGTAATGGACTGCTGAAACGAGGTCTCGGGTTCGATCCCAGGTTTTACCATCATCATCATCTGCATATCATCATCTGCATATAGACGTATTCTCCTGATTGCATCCGTGGCCAAGATGACCTCGGAGCTCAGGGTCCGCCATCCGGCTCTTCCTTCTCCACTTCGCACGATCTTGGGCGTCCATGGTAGTGAGGCCATTAGCACGCATATCACCCTCCACGACGTCAAGCCAGGACTTCTTTGGCCTACCGCTTTTACCTGGACCCGGCGGGGGTACCATTGCCAGGCATTTATTCCCCACGTAGCCTGGCGGTTGCCGCAAGACGTGGCCGCACCAGCGAAGGCGGCTCTCTTGCATTTTATCCGCGATGTCACGGACATGGAGGCTGCCGCGGATGCGAGAGTTCCGTATGCGATCTTTGCGCGTAACGCCGCACATCCACCGCAACATTTTCATCTCCGTGACACGCAGCTCTTGCTTATGTCGCTCGAGCAGCGGCCACGCCTCACAACTATACAAGAGAACAGGCCTAATGATCGTCTTATAGACCTGCCCCTTCAACCTGACTGGCATTTTAGGATCACAGGTGACGCCAGTCATTTCTCGCCACTTGGCCCACGCGGCAGCAATGTGTGCCTTGACGTCGTGGTCGATCTCACCGGTCACATAAAGTACAGATCCCAGGTACTTAACCTGGTCCGTGCGCTCAACCAAATCATCGCCTATGCGGACGGGTGTGGGATCTGTGGAGTTTAACGCTAAGTATTCTGTCTTCGCTACATTTAGCTTCAGACCGCCGTTCTCAAGCGCTTCTTTCCATCCTTTCACGCGTCGCACCAATCTGCTCCTGTCCGCGACCATGAGCGCAATATCATCAGCATACATGAGCAACCACGGAGGCTGCTCATGTGAGTTTCTAATGCTGTCCGACAAAACATCTAATACCACGCTGAACAGGTAAGGACTAAGGACGGATCCTTGGTGTACCCCGACGGTGATGGGGAAGGCTTTCGAGTCGCCAACAGCAGTCCGAACCACGGAACCGGAATCGTAGTACATGTCTCGGATGGTGTCAATGTAAGTCTCTGGAACACCCTTGGCCCGCAGTGCCCACCAGATCACCGCGCGAGGAACACAGTCGAAGGCCTTCTGCATGTCTAAGAATAGGCAGTGCAGGGGCGTGTTCTTCGCCCTGTATTTCCCCGCCACAACCCTTAGGGCGAACACTGGGTCCATGGTCCCGTGCCCTGGACGGAACCCGTACTGGCACTCCGAGAGTGTACTTTCCTGTCGGATCCGGGAGTCGATTATCCGCTCATAGAGCTTCATGGTGTGGGACATTATCTTTATACCGCGGTAACTACCACACTCCTGCACCGATCCCTTGCCTTTGAAGACTGGCGTGATGATGCTCAGCCTCCACTGGCTCGGGATCTCGCCGGTGAGGAGTACGCGGTTATAAAGATTTGCTAGAATGCCCACACCACGGGCGCCCATTGCCTTCCAAGCCTCGATGGGGACTTCGTCGGGTCCGACAGCTTTCCGGTTCTTCATGCGGCGAATGGCAGTCTGGACTTCCGCAGGCGTTATCGGTGGCACTAGTCCTTGATTCGGAGGGAGGTCTGGTGGCTGCACCTCTTTATGCTGCTTATTCAGCAGCTCGTGGAAGTATGAGCGCCATCTCTCCTTCACCGCGACTTTCTCATACAACAAATTTCCCCCAGGGTCTTTAATGCAGCGGCACTTGGATAGACCCTGCGCCGCTTTGGCCCTGGAACGCGCCAACTTATATATGAGCTTTTGCCCCTCAGACGATTCCAACTTGGTATATAGAGGTTGCAAGTGGTCTCGTTTGGCCCTGGCTACGGCTCTCCTGGTGGCGCGTTTTGCATCTTTGTACGCATCGCGGTCGTCGGAAGATTTGGACGCTTGCCACTTTTTAAAGAGGGCTTTCTTCACCCTGATCTCTCTCTGGACTGTGTCGTTCCACCACCAGGTGTCCTTGTCACACTTGCGTCCACCCTTAGACATGCCGAGCACCACCCTCCCCGCTTCAAGAATAGCTGCCCGAATCCTGTCCCAAGAAACCTGTACTGGTTCGTCTACAGCATCGGCGCACTTGTCACCGATGGCTGAGACGAAACTTTGGGACTTAGCTTCATCAAGCAGCCACCACCTGATTTTGCATTGGGCACGCTCGGCACGTTTGTCTTTGGGTTTCACGCGGAGGTCCATGACAAGGAGACGGTGTTGGCTAGTGAGACTCTCCCCGGGTATAACCTTGCAGTTGGCCACCCTGCTGATGCTGTGCCTCCTAGTGAGCAGGAAATCAACCTGGGTTAAGTGCCCCCCCGCTCTTGTAGGTGACAAGATGTCCGGATTTCTTTTTGAAGTACGTGTTCACGATGGCCAGGTCGGCAGTCGCACACGTTCTAAGGATGTTCTCACCCTCTGGGTTGCGACTACCGTATCCAAAACCACCGTGGACACGCCCAAACTCCTCACAACCGTCACCCACGTGACCGTTCAGGTCACCGCCCAGGACAATCTCCTGCGACAGCGGGACGTCACGAAGTACTCCCCCGAGTTGGTCCCAGAACAAGATATTTTCGGCTTCGCCACGCCCAGCCTGTGGAGCGTAAGCACTTATCAGGTGGGCTATAATCCCATCGATAAGCACCCTCACAACCATAAGTCGGGCGCTATAGCTCTTCACCTCCAAGATGTCATCCTGCAACGCCCGGGAGAGCACCACACCCACCCCGGCCTGCCCATCAGGTGCACCTGTGTACATCAGCTGGTAGCCCTCCCCAATGTGCATGGAGCTATCGCCACCCCACCGAGTCTCCTGCAGGAACGCCACGGCCACTCTCCGCCTGCAGAGTACGTCAGCCAACTCCCTCGTGCGACCGGTCAACGTGCCGATGTTCCACGTTGCGAAGCGGAGTTTTCGGGAATCACAAAGTTGGCCTAACATCTTTAGCCGTGCCCGGCTCAGGCACGGTAGCCCTTGCCCACTTGCGACACGAGGCGGGCGACCCTCATGCGCGCCGTTTTGCGGCGGCGCCCTACCCTCATTGCGATTCCTTTTTTTACGAGCCATTTCATTTTACATTTGGCAATTTTGGCTTTTCCGGGGGCGACTGCCGTCCGACCCCCCAACCCCGAAGGGAAAGCCAGCGCCAGAGCCTCGTCCGTTGTTCAGCAGGTGCACCAGCTTGCAAGTGAGGTTGGCTTGGGGCCCAAGATCTAGGTGAGCCCCCATACACCCATGGCACACACCAATGACTTTTCGATGCTTTTCGAAGTTATGTGTGTATTTATCGCAGGTTTGTAAGTGCCCGGTTAATGGCAAAAGGCTCGCCACCTATTACATTGGGACCTAAACATAAACGGCGAAATGTGGGTGCTAGCACTTCTGCCTACTTCTTCGGGGATATAGGCGTGAGTTTATGTTATGCTAAATTAAAGATCACGGAAAATGCGGACGTTCAGCCAAATCCGCACTTAGACTAGTAAAGGGGTCTGCAGACTCTGAGGTGAAAGCTTCGGATCTGACTGGGATTAACGCTAAGTTGATAAAGAAGAAGAATATACAATACATGTAATATATACTCGGGTGTAAAACAAACTGTGTACTTACATTGTCTAAGTGTTTCTCTACTGGTGTACTTAAACTTACTGCATGTTTTACATTATCAGAACAGAGTTTGTGGACATCTGTCTCCACAGGGATGGTACATTTCTTGCATTTATTGTTGTTATTGTGTTCAGCAGTCTTACGTTTCCTTGGTTGTGGCTGTCCTGTCGGCTTCTGAAAATATAATGTTAGCCTTTTTGATAATGAAATGAACACATAAATATATTGGTATGTTTCTTTAATAAACAAATGAAACGGCATCAGTCAAAGTCATGGACATTGGTAATGAATAAATAACTTTTTTTTTAATCTTCACATCATCATCACTACATATTATTATTATAAAACGAAGTCGCTGTCGCTGTCTGTCTGTCCCTATGTATGCTTAAATCTTCAAAACTACAAAACGGATTTTGAAGCAGTTTTTTTAATAGATAGAGTGATTCAAGAGGAAGGTTTATATGTATAATGCATGCATAATATTGCAGAGAAACACTGATAAATTTAGAGATATGCAGCGGGACCAGGATCAGAAAATATGGCGGTACGAAGTTCGCCAGGTCACCTATAGATAATATGATTTCACTTCACCTGACAGTAAGCTAAAGTCTCAGGGGTGAATATAGACCATTAAAACAAAATGAGGTAACACTTACATTGATCTTCTTGACCGCTTGATCTTCAATTACAGCAATATCACCATCAGTGGTATTGTCACCAGAATCAGTCAGAGGGGAACCAAGGGACTCATATTTTGGTATAGTAGTCTGCAAAAGCATTTTTTAATAATGTTATAGAATAATAAACCACAACAGTAATCTGATTTCTAAAGGTATGATTCCGTAGCCAATCGCATACGACAACTGTGGGCGCACGCAACAGATGCTTGTAATTCAATGTGGCTTGACAATGGTGCCCTTAAGCAGTATCAGAGTTTTACAAGTAATGGGTACGCTGTATCTGTTGTTGTCGTTTGCGGTCGTCTTCGGAATCATGCCTTAACGCCAGGATCAAGACAACTCAAACACATTAACAATAACAACATTGTTAGTAGAAATCTTATTGGAGTTATGTTGGAAATAATAATAAATCCTGGCCAAAGGCTTATTTAGACAAGGAGAGTTTCTCGCCTGCAAGATGCATTGCAAAACCAAGCTAGCAAGGATTGTCTCACAATTGAATATTGATAATGTCTATCTAAACAGTATTTGAAAGCAATTATCATATCTTAACATAAGGAGATATGTCACTTGTGAATCGTATGATATAATTGTAGGCGAGAATTTAGTGTTTACCTGTGTATAAACATTTCCATATGAATAATGGTATGGTGATTATTGATAGTGATAGTAAAGTATGATTTCTCGAATTGAAATGTGCAAGAAACTCTCCCGGTCTAAATAACCCTTAAATGAGGATCATATAAAACTCACATGAGTGTTGTCAGATTTGCCTTGTACTAACAAACACTTCTTGCATCTGACTGTACTATCTTCTTGTTCACCTTTCTTGCGCTTCTTTGGCAAATTGGAGGATGTTTTCTAAAAAGGAATATCATCAATACATTGGTTGTTAAGTTAGTGATCTATACATTAAAACAGTACAGATTAAAATATACTAACATCATCGTCCCGAGCAGTTTCACTGCCAGTGGACAAGCCACAAATCCTTAAAGTTTCTGCTGTTTTCAACAACACTGGCAAGAATTCCTCTGTTACATTCACTTCTCCGTTGTACATGAAAGTCAATAGAGTCCGTAGAGCCGGTGTACTGATGTCATGGAGTACTATAATTGGATCCTTGTGGGGGTTTTGCTGAGAAAAAAACGTGTGGGCGTTACACTAAACATACGCGTAGAGAAACCACATAAACGCAACATGGAGTATTTAAACTATGTTACCTGGAATATTGTCCTAAATACTGGACTATTCGCTGATAATATAACCTTGTGGGCCTTGAAACAATGTCCTTCTGATACCAAAGTTACATCCGACAGGCCTTCGTCTTTGAATAATTCTTTCACATTGATCAGTATGTTATTCTGATAGCCATTCCATTTTAAGCTGATTTCTTGATTTGCCATGATTAAGTTTTTATGTAAGCATCTGGAAAGCAATGGTAATTATCCTGTATTTCTAAAATAATAAGAAAATGCACTTTACACGAAAACAATAACGCAAATAATTTATTTCCACAGATTATTTAGAAATAGGTTCGTGCTTCGTGCAATAAATTATGCATAAATCGATAGTATCGATACTATACCTGCCAGTCGATATAAATATATTTTCTTTTTATGGTACTAATGTTTTTGGAATTATAAAAATCTAAAATGTTTATGTATAATTAAAACTATTTAATAACTAGAAAAGTTCATTGTTAATGTCGTCACGTAATTCGAAATCAGTTAATCTTTCAAGTGTTGATTTTAGCCTGAGATGAAACATTATAAAGAATAATATCTAAACGTTTTCCAGAACTAAGTGCAACAGCACTTAATAAGAGAGGAGAATAATAATAAATAAATAAATATTGTAGGACATTCTACACAACGCTATCTAGACTTAAAGATCCAGACATTCAGCAGATTTTTTTCTGGTTCTTATCTTTTATTTAACGATATTTTTATTTATGGGTGTACCCTTGTACACCCTGTAAACGCTTTATATTATTATACTCTTTATTTATTAAAATCCATATAAATTACATATTTTAATACATCCTTAAAAAAATTAAATATATTTAAAAACATAAAAAATAGTGCCCCACCGGCATCGGGTACAGCGACCAAGCTGCCGGTGGTTAGGGCTCCAGGAGAGAAACTTCCTCACTATACGTGCCGTGCCTAGCAAAACCGCCTTCTGCATCAAGCCCTTGAGCCAACCGTCAAACGAGAGCCTCTTAAGATGTTGATCGAGGCTCTTGGCTATTAGTCCGTGAACTGAAACGACTATCGGTACATTATTAGCCGAGTCCACATCCCACATGTCGACAATCTCATGGTCCAAGTCCAAATACATAATTTGATTTTCTTTTTCTGCCTTCACGAGATACTCGTCATGGGGGATAGTGATAACAACTATTAATGCACGGCGCTATAATCGATCTATTATCACTATATCGGGCTTATTGGCAACAATAGTCCTGACAGTGATAATAGATCGATCCCAGTACAACGTGATATGCCCATTTTCGAGAACTGGGTCGGGCACATACCATAATTATTATGTCATCATTATTATCCTCTCGCATCTGAAGTTTGATGATGATGATAAGTTTTAAGTAATAATTATATATATAGCTTCTCTTCAATTTATTTTAAGAGGAAGAGAAGCTAAGCAAATTTAATAGAATTTAGAAATAAAATAGCAGTAAAATAGAGTAAATATTGAGCACAAAACAATCAAAAATGTTTTTACTTACAAAATTTCAATTTAGAGAAACATAAAACGAATTCTTCAATCTTTAACTGTATATCGATTATAACATCGATACTTCTGGAAGAATCAGACATCCCTATTGGAAGTAAGTAAAATTTTTATTTATGGCAAGTTTTCATTTATGTTGGTGTAAAGTGTAAATTTCAGCTTTATCTCAATGGCACAAGGTTGATATTTAATTACCTATGTTTGCCCGCCTAATTTGAATTGACCCTAGAAGGCAATTCCCATGGACGCTCACTAACCCTGGGTCATCCTACGGCTTTGATGAAATAACCATCTCCGCTGTAGAACTTAACGATGTTTTAGGTAGGTACTTACCTTAGGTATACAGGCAGGTACTACTAAATCTTAAAGCAGGTGCCAAAGATCTGTTCGCTTACGAAATTAGGGCACCGCAAAATCTATTGTGATTCGTGTTCCTGAGACCTTCGGCTAAATAAAAAGTCATGTTGCCGGGTTGCCGGTCCAGTTTCCTGCAACGCCCCCTCAACTTTGCCTTTAGTGATCGGGTATTAGGATTACTGGATTAGCCTAGAGAAACTAGGCTGCCGAAGGCCTTGGTTTGAAGGATTATCAAAAAAACTGAAAGTAGCTGCACAGTCTCTTGACAACAATATTTTATTATTATATACTTACGGTCGAATCTTTATTTGTAGATAGCGTAGTGAAATTGGATAAGTAGATAATCTCAGTCTAATAGAATAGTAGGTAAGGTAACTGTACCAATGCTCGACACTTTAAGGAAAAATAAAATTTCAATCTAAAAAATTTAACAAATTAATTACAGCATGGTCGTTACATTCTTTTTTAACTGTTACAGCAACAATTAGACATTAACTTTTGCCCATAAAATCTTTAAAATCTATCATACTTTTACTTTAAATTAAATTATTATGCACTTGGTCGAAAACACCAATGCTAGACATCATTGTCCCAATGGTCCAAGTATGTCAATAACTTCAATATTTATAACGTTTATACTAAAATTAGTAATAATCATAACTTATAAACAAAAAAATCACACCTATAAAAATCAGTACCCTTGGCAAAAATCTTAAGAAATAACACGACCGTGTTCACGGAGTCACATTATTTGCTGTCAACAGTCTTTCTAAATTTACTTCGGATGGTGTTGCGAATATTTGAACATATCTTATAGATACCATAAGGCATCTTTTAAGTCAATAGTCTTATAAAACAAATGGATAATTTTCTCAAAATACTGGGTTTTGTTCGAAAGTGTCTAGCATTGGTACAGTGTCGAGCATTGGTACAGTTACCTTACTATTCTTTTAGTCTGAGTAGATAATATAATCGACTTTTTCTCTTAAGTCTGGTCAATTTATATTTGTAATAGATACAAATAAAAAGGTAAACATAGTAGCTAATAGCCTTTTCAGGTAGGTATGCTAACAATGTTATCAGGGGTACAAGACTGGAATATGACCACACCAGCAGCTGGCAGTCATAATGTAGGCTGGGACCAGTTTTAGGTAGGTACTGAAGCAGCAATCATCATCATCATCAACACCATCAAATAACATAATGAAAAATACAAAATGAAGACATGGCTTAAACCAAGGTTTTGTAACCAAGCCAAAACCATTTTTAAAAAAAAGCCTGGAACCACTATAGTCAGTACATTACATTAAAAGTGAAATTACTTGGGTTTCACGAGCCAATCGATCTCAGGCGCACGCTCTATATCTACTTCAAAATAGAGGTCAGCCAAGAGCCCATAGCTAATTAAAATAAGGTATCACTAAAACAGGTGTCTAGTGTTGTAATTTTCATTTTATCTAACCTTCATAATTAATAATATTGATAACAGTAGGTACAGTAGTTTCGAAATTTCAATAAATGAATCATTGATAACGGTAATTTATACATTAGATACTGGCTGTTACCCGCGGCTTCGGTCGCGATCGCGACCAAACATAACTTATGTCAGGGATGACGAACCTGAATGGCATGCGGGTCAAAGATGGCACGCGGCATAGTTTTTTAGACACGCCACCACGAAGTAGTTATTTGGATGCGCCCTTGCCATTATCTTAGGCACTAGGAAATGAACGAAGAGAACGACATTTTTTCAGAAAGAATAATACTAGAGGTGGACTATGACATATCATCATCCTTCTGCACTTAATATACTCCCAGCGATAGACCCAGCACGACACTTGCCACCCCTCTCACCCCGGTACTATGAAGCCAGTATGACACTCAAGCCCACAGATTACTAATCGAAATTCGGAGCTACCGATACTCCCGATTGCTCCCACCGTCGCCCCAAGACGGAAGTATGGGAAAATTTGGATCAGGTTCGGGCGAAGCTCGGCGACTCAGTGGACAGAGCAATCCCCCTGTAAGGGAAAGATTGCGGTCGAGTCGGTCGAGTCGGTCGGGTCCCGCCTGAGCGTGATTTCTTTTTCAACCAACACATCAACCTATTCAATGTGTGTGTTAACAATTTACGGATATTACCTACCTATTGAGACTAGACTATATTTAAATAGGTAGGTCCTACCTACTAGGTCGTGCTAATAAATATTTGAAGAAATTGTTTAGGTAGGTACCTATTATAAGTACCTACTTAAACATCAATAGGTATAATATCTCCTACAGAACTGCTTGAAGCTCAGGAAATATAAATTAAAAGTGGGTCACATAACAATAGCCGTACATTGCCCTGAAAATGAATTTATCAGTGCTAATCAAATAATCTAGCTCTTGTGAAACTATTGTTTTATTTAGTTAACAATCTATGAACAGCGCCACTATTAGCACTTCATTTAATATAAAATGATCAAATAGGACTGTTCACCTGTTATCTTATTAATTATTATTGGTTAGAAATGTTCTGTTCGACAATAATAACGTTTGCAATAATCGTGGTGATTTTTTTGGAAATAATTCAGGCGCTGGAGCTGAGTAAAAGTAATTTTGATATTTTGGAAGATGCTCGGCTAGATACTGTAAGTTTTATATTATAAATTGATTAAAAGACTCGAACCCGCGATCTTTCCTATTTCGCGTTTTCCTATCTTATTCAATTTGTATGGTTAGCATAGGAATGCCTTAAAATTCATTAAATTTTATGTTTAGACTGGATTTCACTAGTTATAATACGTTGAGCCACACTAGCTTCTCAGGAAGCTTTAAGTAAAAATGTGGTAAAACAAAATCTTGTTATCTACAATTACAGTCACTTTCGTTGGTCAAATCAAATCCAGCCTTAGCAGGTAAGTAATTAAAAAAACCGCTTAAAATCCATATCCATCAATATTAAAAATGCGACAGTAACTCTGTCTGTCTGTCTGTTACGCTTTCACGCATAAACCACTGAACCGATTTTGATGAAATTTCGTAGGTACAGAAATACGAGTAGATTAGACCTTGGGAGAGGACATAGGTTAAGTTTGGTCGCGATAACCGACAGCCACGCGGGCGGAGCCGCGGGCAACAGCTAGTAAGTAATAAATAGAAACAAACGGCTGTCATGTACTTTGTATTGTTCGGGACATTGGACCTAAAATATGCTCAAAATGAGTTCTATAGGTACACGCAGTACACGTTTCTTGGGTGTCATTTGAGGATAGCACGGGGTGCTTCTACGGTGGGCGAGCTCGTATTCAACAAGCATAGATTTTATTACAGAACTATCCTCGTTTGTCGATTCAGATTCAAGATAATGTGTCTCGAGGTATTAGAATTTTTAGGAATGTTGCAATACCTAATGGTTTAGAATGTACCTGCAATGGAACCTACATGGCTTAGGACCAGAGGAATTTTATTTTAGAGACCAAATCACGCAAAAAAATAAATTTTATCAATATAGAATAGAAGATAGGTCCTTCTTTAAAAATAGGCACACATATCGTCACCTGTATGGCAAAGTTGCGAATCTGCTGTTTTCACGAAAATCTGTTTGTTGGTTTAATGTAATCCCAATATCGTAATACACAATGTCGCAAAGTATCAGCTCTGTATCTTTAATAGTCTATGAGATATCATAGCAACATATTTACGTATCCCAAACATTCGTTGTCAGGCATGGCAAATTAACTAAGTGTAGATAATATTATATTCACGCTTGTAAACCCCCGAAGGAGTAGGCGAAGGTGTATTAACACCCACATTTGACCAATTGTGATTTTCGTACCCCCTAGGTCAGCCTATTGCCTAGGTTTTTGTCACAGGCTGTATACATGTTTACTGAAGAATGGAATACAACCCTATTCCTTAACCCTCTTCTACGACACCACGTAAGAGATGGGGTTGTTGTATTCCACTCCACCAAAACTTTATTTAGGTAGTATGTTACCTATTAAAGATGTTGTTTTCCTCATCAGTTTGTATTTTCCTTTTCAAATTCAAATTTTAAATTGCAACAATGTTATAACTGTAGGAAAATAATTAATTTTATGATAGGTACTTAACCTATTTTGATAAAACGTTGTCTTTGGTTTGAGTGTTTTAACGGTGTAGTAGGAGGCTCCTTTAAGTAAACTACTTTAAGTAAATGCTAATACTACTAGGTGCATCAGCATTTACTTAAAGTAGCAAAACCCCCGACCCAAAAAGAACCTATGAAAAGTAAAATAATAACTATTACATTATGACCTACCCTAAGTATTGACCCTTTTGTCATTTATCTCGTCGGGGGACCGCTAAGTACCTTGGTATGCTCTATACCCCCCTGACGGTCAGACGGCGGTCCCCAGAATCGACCAGGTCAACAGAATCGAAATCGGTTCAGCCGTTTGGAAGCTACGATGCCACAGACAGACTGACACACACACACACAACACCCCTCTTTTTTGTCGGGGGTTAAAAAGAGGGCAAGAGTAGGTATGAGGTTGCCTTTCCACCACATGTGCTATGCTTCGTTGCTATAGATGCATTTTTAACCAGTACTATCCATCGATCATATTCATTGGTCCACATAGCTTATCACTGGTGGAAAGAGGTTAAGCTATTTAATTGGAGAATAGATTCGAATTTTGAATATTCGTAGGAAGTTTCATAGCCCATATTACTCACTACGATAGCGTAGCCTGCGTAACACAGTGGAAACGGTCACATAGTTTCGTCTATCTATCTATCTATCTATCTATCTATATCTATCTATACTATTATATAATTGTAAAGAGGTTGTGTCCGTACATTGGAGATATTTAAAAAAAATACTTGGGTTATGTTATGTTAACGATACTGAAGACGAAAATTTTTTTTTTGAATTTCCTGTCTGTTTGTCTGTTTGTCTGTTTGTCCGCGATGGACACAAAAACTACTGGACGGATTTTGATGCGGATTTTTTTGTTAGAAAGGGCTTACTCAGACTTAAAATCTTACGTTTGTTTGATCGCAATCGGTTGACTAGAACTGAAGATATGAGCAAAGGTCGCGTTAATCAAGATGCACGCGGGCGGAGCCGCGGGCGGAAGGCTAGTACTATTATATAATTGTAAAGAGGTTGTGTCCGTACATTGGAGATATTTAAAAAAAATACTTGGGTTATGTTATGTTAACGATACTGAACACGAAAAATTTTTTTTTGAATTTCCTGTCTGTTTGTCTGTTTGTCTGTTTGTCCGCGATGGACACAAAAACTACTGGACGGATTTTGATGCGGATTTTTTTGTTAGAAAGGGCTTACTCAGACTTAAAATCTTACGTTTGTTTGATCGCAATCGGTTGAGTAGAACTAAAGATATGAGCAAAGGTCGCGTTAACCGAGATGGACGCGGGCGGAGCCGCGGGCGGCAGGCTAGTAGATTATAACTTTCAAATCCTCGCAGCATATAGCCGCATAGCACATCTCTAATGGAATGGCAGCCTTAACCTAAGAGTGGGTTTAGGCAGTAAGTAGGTACGTAATTATATTATGTACCTGGCTCTGAGACTGTGACTGGGGTAGAGCGAAGAGCATCTTTTCATACCTAATCCCACTAATATAATAAACTAGCCTTCCGGCCGCGGCTCCGACCGCGTGCATCTCGGTTAACGCGACCTTAGCTCATAATATCTTCGGTTCTACTCAACCGATTGCGATCAAACAAACGTAAGAGTTTAAGTCTGAGTAAGCCCTTTCTAACAAAAAAAACCGCATCAAAATCCGTCCAGTAGTTTTTGCGTCCATCGCGGACAAACAGACAAACAGACAAACAGACAAACAGACAAACAGACAAACAGACAAACAGACAAACAGACAAACAGACAAACAGACAGGAAATTCAAAAAATATATTTTCGTGTTCAGTATCGTTAACATAACATAACCCAAGTATTTTTTTTTAAATATCTCCAATGTACAGACACGACCACTTTACAATTATATAATAGTACTAGCCTTTCGCCCGCGGCTCCACCCGCGGCTCCGCCCGCGTGGTTCTCTTTGGTTCTACTTAACCGATTGCAATCAAACAAACGTAAGATTTTAAGTCTGACCAAGACCTTTCTAACACAAAAAACTGCATCAAAATCCGTTCAGTTGTTTTTGCGTCCATCGCGGACAAACATTTCCAATTTACAATTATATAATAGTACTAGCCTTTGCCCGCGGCTCCGCCCGCGTGGATGTTGGTTATCGCGATAAATTAAAATTGCGACTATAATTTGAGATTTAAACTATCCTATCTCTCAAGTTGGATCGAACTGTACATGGTGTGCGAATTTTATTATAATCGGTTAAGTGGTTTAGGAGTCCATTGAGGACAAACATTGTGTTCAAGCGTTATAGCGCCCGAAAGAGTATACTAGCAACGAGTGGAGCCACGGTATACATCACTATGTGCATTACGTCAGGCGCTGCATCCTGTCGGTAGATTCTAATTATTTAATGTAATTTATGTTAATGACTTTTGAGCTTTCGCACGATAAAGAAGTCTTGTTCGCATTTCCGAATTTTATTTCTCCTCCAACAATCGATTTTCGTACATGGTCCTAACGAACCGGATATTCTGGAAGATTAGCGGAAGTGAATATAGTAAAATATAATATATGGATTAAGAAAATAAGGATTAAGAAATATAAGGAATAAGGATTAAGGATCTGAACCAGAGGATTAAGTTCAAGCAAGACGAAGTTCGTGGTGTAAAGCATTTACTTATTATAATTTAATATCTTCACCCAACACTCAGGTAACATAATTATTGCTTACCATTAAGCGCACAGTGTTAGAGTTAAATCATCAGGTACCTACTTACATTGTAATTAGTAATTTTTCATCAGCTTATAATATTTAGTTTAAATCATACTGAATATAGTATAGTTAGCTTACTTGCTACATTATTTAACTAATTTATATAAAGCTGTAACTAATTTACATCATTAACTGTGATTGTTAATTGGTAGTTAGGTATCTTGACACAGGTGGTACATTCGAGTGTTCAATATTAATAATTGCAAGTCATTCAATTTCAATTCAATTTAATATAGTTATTAGTTCAGGATTTATTATTGTATTCATTAAAATGTATGTGTATTAAATTAAATGTATTAAATTGAGAGTAAAAAGATCTACAAATTGATATAGGTAGTCTTTTATAATAATTTGTGATTTATAGTAAAATAATACAAGTAGTACTATAGGTATATTGTAAGTCCTGAGTACCTACTTATACCCTTGCTAATTAGAGTAAAGGAATCCATCATATTGCTATAAAAGTAACTTTCTGTAAGCTTTAGTCAAGTGTAGGTATTCATCGAAAACTTTATTGTTCCGGTAATATAAGCATTAGTTGTTAATTGTATCATTGTATCAATTCTAGGTTGACGACACCTGCTTCCCAGTATGGCCGAGGAAAAGGAGTTAGTTAAAACGCGAGGTAGCTACAAGGGTCGATTGACGACCTTCGTTCACTTCCTGGACTCACTTCAGGACAAAGAGTTGTCAAGTTGCGATGTTTCGGAACTGCAGTTGCGTATGGACAAGCTTGAGTCGGTGTATGAGCGATACGATGAGGTACAGTTGCGCCTAGAATGTCTTGTTGAGGATGTAAAATTGCAATATGCTGAACGTTCTGACTTCGAGTCTATTTATTACAAGTCCTTGTCCAGAGCGCAAAGTATGCTTGTTAGTTTTAATACCGAGAATAAATCGATGCAGAGTTGTAAAAGCACTCGTACTGGTATGAACACACGAGTCAAATTACCTACCATTCAGTTACCTAAGTTTAGCGGATCATATGATAATTGGTTAGAGTTTCGTGACACCTATACTAGCCTGATTCACTTTAATGATGACATTGATGTAGTTAGCAAATTCCACTACTTAAGAGCATCTCTTGAGGGTACTGCTGCCGTAGTTACAAAAAGCATTGAGTTCTCTTCAAGTAATTACGCCGTAGCCTGGAGTTTGTTGTGTGATCGTTTTGACAATAAAAGACAATTAGTAACTAATCACGTAAATTCTTTACTAAATATTGAGTCTATTCGTATGGAGTCTTCTATTGCATTGAAGAATTTAATTGATAAATTAAATAAAGACTTGCGAGCTTTGACATCGTTAGGAGAACCTGTCAACCAGTGGGATACACTTTTGATTGGTATTATCACTCCGAAGCTTGATCAAAGAACCTTTCGTGAGTGGGAGGAATACAAAGGTAGGTTAGACAAAGACAGCCCGATTACGTTTAATGTATTTTTACAGTTTTTGCGTGGTCGAGCCGATCTCATAGAAACTTTAGAGTCTTCACGTCAAAATTATTCACAGACAACATCTAAATCAGACCCTAAGTTAAAGTCTATGATAGCTACGCAGTCTTCTAGCAGTTCTTCTACTCATTCAGTTCCGAAAGTATGTCCTAAATGCAATAGTCTCGATCACACATTGAACAATTGTCAACAGTTTCTCGCATTAAACACTGACGCTCGTATCAAGTTACTACCTAACTATAAAGTGTGCTACAATTGTCTTCACTCGGGTCACTACGCTAACAAGTGTAAAAAACCGGGTTGTCAACACTGCAAACGTAGACATCACACACTTATTCACGCAAATAATAATACATGCACTACTAAGAATACACATATAGATGATTCTCCTCCTGATACGACTACTAACTTTCATCCATCTGTTCCGTCTGCCAATACGACCACAACTAACGTAGCTTTATCCGCTAACATTGCGTCTTTCCGTGGTCATAAGCAGCGAGATGTGTTGTTGTCTACTGCCTTGATCAAACTGCGCGACCATAATAACGGTTTCCATCTCATTCGCGCCGTTTTGGACAGTGCGAGCACTTCATCATTCATAACAGATCGGTTATGCAAAAGACTAAATTTAATAACTAGCCCGGTAAGTAAATCTATACTTGGCATAAACAATGTCACGTCGCGCGTAGGCAAGGTATGTCGAGTTAAACTGACGTCTTTACAAGACGACTTTGATTTCAAACTTGATTGTTTTGTTTTGCCACATATTACGAGTAACGTACCGTGCCGTGAAATAAATATTAGTGATTTCGAACTACCCTCGAATATCACTTTAGCTGATCCCAAGTTTTACAAGCCTGGAGATATTGATATTCTCATAGGTGCTGATCTGTTTTGGGATTTGTTGGGATCCCAAAGAATAAAGTTGGGTACTGGGAAGCCAGTATTGTGTGAAACCCGTTTAGGATGGATAGTTTCTGGCCCAGTTACGCAGAACTATTCATCACTACCCTCGCATGATTTAAAATGTAATGTTTCTATCGATAATCATGATGAGTGGGTAAATCATAAGGCTGCACACTGTTTACATTATTTAGTACCTAAATGGAAACGTAAACGTCGACGCGAGATAACGTTCAATGACGTTCAGTGTTTATGATCGGAGACACTACCAGAGATTCGAACTAATGTACCTAGTTTTAAAAGCGGTCATTATGAATGATACGTTACCCGTTGTCATACGTTCTGTTAGCTTATGTTTTTTAGATTTATTAATTCAAGTAAGAAAAACAATTCTACAACTGAATATTTATTTATTTATTTATTTACAGTCCACATATTATCATTATACAAACCAATTGTTTAATTTTGAGCAAATCTTGCTATTAGAAATGTGTCAGGTACTATCGTTTGAAGGGTAAGGTGGTAGCCCACTGATGGGCAACTTACCACGTGAGCGTCTCCGTCTCGGTTATCCTTTTGAGACTACGGACGTTGGTTACGCAGGCCCTATTACGTGTGCCCGACGTCAGGGTCGTGGATGCAGGCTAGTAAAGGTGTATGTCGTAATTTGTTTGGTTTACAACCAAGGCTATCCAGTTAGAGCTTGTTGGTGATTTAACAAGTACCTAATAATTATTTGCTAACTTTGTATCGATTTCGATCTCGAAGAGCAAGTCCGTTGAGATTTTTTCGGGCAACGATACCTCATTATCGGTGTTTGTAATGAAATAAGTTTTAATATCGAATAATTTGTCCTTGAGTGAACGTACGGCGAGCGATGGTATTCGGTCTCACTTTGTACCCACTTACACCCCGCATTTTGGTGGTCACTGGGAAGCAGGTGTAAAGTCAACAAAGTACCACCTACAAAGAGTGTTGGGAAATTGTAACACTACGTTTGAAGAGCTTTACACCACACTGACGAAGATCGAATCCATTTAGACTTGTTGACTGACGCCGTTATCCTCGGATCTAGCAGATCACCCCCACTTGGCCCACTTACGCCAGTTTCACTTCGTCATTGGACGCCCATTACCTCTTTACCGCAGCTTGCCTGACTACCGAGATAATTCTTCTGAATGTACAACTCCGGGAACATTTTGGTACAGATGGAGCAACGAATATGTAGCAGAATTGCAGGTGCGGACTAAATGGCGTTCAGGAAACCCCGCTACAGACGTGTTGAAACAGTGTTGTTGCGAGTATTCAAGAGGATCTGTCCATTGCCTATATCGTCGGAGTCTGGTTGAAACCGGTGTTTCAACGCCCGGGGGCATGTTCAAGCGTTATAGCGCCCGAAAGAGTATACTAGCAACGAGTGGAGCCACGGTATACATCACTATGTGCATTACGTCAGGCGCTGCATCCTGTCGGTAGATTCTAATTATTTAATGTAATTTATGTTAATGACTTTTGAGCTTTCGCACGATAAAGAAGTCTTATTCGCATTTCCGAATTTTATTTATCCCGAAATTAAATCCAATTTCGTACACATTGTGACACGAGATTTATATATATTAAGATAAGTGGTTTAGGAGTCCATTGAGGACAAACATTGTGACACGAGATTTATATATATTAAGATAGATAAACGAGGATGTTTGTTAGTATGTGAGGATGTATGTGAGGATATTTTTTACTCTTTCACGTAAAAACTACTGAATGGATTTTAATGAAACTTGACAATAATATAGCTTATACATCAGAATAACACATAGGCTATAAATATATCAGCGATGAACGGGATCAGGATTCCATGCGGGCGGAGCCGCGGACAACAGCTAGTATAATAATAGTGTAGATACGTATAGGTACATGATGTGTTAGTAGACGTGTGTTAATCATAATCACTGAACTTCTAAACCATAGAATAGACTAATACATTGGAAATTCTAAACGACTGAACGGATCTTGGTGAAATAGGATTACCTAGTATTTGTATTTCAGCATAGATACTCCTGAAGAGTTCTGATTTGAAGAACGACATATCTTCATTAAAAACTGCTTTGATTTATTGCAGTTTTCCTTGATCAAAAAATATGGATATCCATGTGAAATTCATCGGGTAGTGACAGAAGACAAGTACGTTTTGGAGATGCACCGTGTGCCCCACGGACGGAACCATTCAGGAGCCGAGCCCAGAGGAGTTGTGTTCCTCCAACATGGCCTCTTGTCCTCTTCAGCTGAATGGGTGCTCATGACCCCTGGTAAAGGATTCGGTAAGATACATTGAAATATATCTATCAATGCACTTCGTCGGTGCACAAATTAGCTAAACTAACTCTTACCTATTTCAATTAGTCATGTTTATTACTGGTATTGCACCACCCAGTGTGCATAGAGAGGTGGCTTCATCCATCGAGATGCGTAAACTCCAGATGGATCAGCGACACCCCATGCATAATCACTCTGGTGTGACACAGAGGCTGCAAAAAGCCGCAAGAGCTTCTTCACGTGCGTTGCTCCTATTATCTGCGAACCCTCTTCAGCCAGAGCTGATCTATGGGGAGCACAGAAGCCACCTATCCCCTTCGTCCCGCTATCAGAGAATCTTCCCCCCGGACGGGACCTTGCCTGGACCACCTGGAAGTTCTTAAATAGACTTCGGACGCAGGTCGGTCGAAGTAAGGAAAACCGTATTATGTGGGTGGTCATTCAGATTATGGTCAGTCAGGTGTTATGGTGGTGGGTCATTCAGACGAGATGGATCCACGGTGTGAATGCGGAGCTACTCCACAGACTATGACCCACCTGTTAACTTGTGCTGCCTGCCCAAGCACGTGCACTCCGGGGGAACTTATGAGTGCCTCAGACAACGGTATCGGAGTGGCTACATACTGGGCAAACAAAATATGACAAGACATGCCGTCGACTCGACAGAAGAAGAAGAATGTTTATATGGCCGCAGAATAGAATTTAGGCCACCCCATCTTCTCATGCGGTGTCGTACACGGCGACTAAAGGATAGCGCTGTTTAACATCAGACAGATGCATGGCTCGAGTCAACAATAATGCCCGGAATACGGCAATAGGCTCACCCCCTATGATGATTGATGAAATGTGGGTGTTAAGTTCTGTTAATTCCCCTCTGCCTAACCTTCCCGGGATAAAAGTTTGATTATACTCGTATGTATGTATTGAATGAAATTTTGAAGCATTTATTATGCTGATTGTTCAAATCGATTTACAAAGAGAAAAGAGAATCGACTTCGGGTGGGATTCGCGATCGCGATCTTTCCCTTACAGGGGGTATGCTCTAACCGCTGCCACTGAAGCCCGCACGATCCCGATCCAAATTCCTCTATACTTTCCGTCTTTGGGGCGACGACGTATGTATGTATGTAGGTATGTATGTTTATTATGTCTTCATTCTTGTTTGGCAATAATTATGTATTCAAATTAGTTACCTTATTTTAGAAATGATTGTTATATAACTTACCTGGGAAGAGACTGAACTCCACGACACAGGGTATCCTAGTGTGGGGTTCAGAAAATCAGTATGACCGGACACGGCAACTGCAGACGCATGCAGCAGATACCTACATCGTAGGTACACATTACTTGTTAAACTCTGATACAGATAATAAACGGGAAAATTGTGAAGCCGCAATGAATTACGCACATTTGCTACGTGCGTCTGCACTTGTCGTATGCGGTCACCTTCGAATCATGCTTCAAGATGTGAAGCAGGACCATGGTAGGTAGTGTTGATATAGACTCTACATCAACACTACCTACCATGGTCCTGTCCCTACATTGTAGAGCGTACAAATGATACGTCACAGGTCGCGGATTTGATTCTCGGCTAAACCTTAAGCAGGCTCTAAAAACTTGGTATCGTTTACCATTTGGGTTTCAGAACGCGATTAAACATACATATTCATGCATAAATATATTTACGCTGAGCGAAAGTCGAACCCGTGACTACTGACGTAGATACCTACGTGTCAAACGTGTACCGCTACGTCATACATCATTTGAACCAGCCAATAAATTAATCAACTTTTTTATATACATACATACACACGCTCACGCCTATTTCCCTCCAGGGTAGGACAACAGCCCGTCATCTGACTCTATCCTTACATACTTCACGAGCACGAGCTTCCTCTCTTCCACTTAGCGTTAACTCCCAGTCGCATCCGAAGCTTTCAGCTCGGAGTCTGGGGTCCGCTTTACCAGTCTTAACTACGGATTTCGCTAGATCTCGATATTTTCCGTGAAGCGATTGTCATCTGAGCTCCACAACCAGACCAATGCAAATACTAATATTTCATGCACACAAATATTTGCACTGAGCAGGGATCGAACCCGCGCCTCCTGCGTAGCGGCCGCGTTCACTACCGCTACGCCACGGAGGCTGAGCTTCCTCTACTGTCATTAATCCTTTCATGCAAGCCCGCCGGTTTCGAGTACTTCTTACCTGCTCTTTTTTCAAAATTTTATCAATTTGCCAATGTGTGTAATACGAGGTTGACCCTGGCTGGTCTGCCCATTCACCTGTGCCTCACATATCTGGTGTGTGATTCGCTCCACGTGCTCTACTTTTTTAATTGTGGCATTTTCGTAGCACAAGACATACGGTAGTTCACTCAAACTTCAAAATCAACAAATCAAAGATAGGTTATAGTACAAATCGAAATACTTATTGTTTCAGCCTACATACTAGCAGATGCCGGCTACGACGTATGGATGGGAAACGCCCGTGGGAATACTTACTCCAAGAACCACGTCAGTCTAAAACCAACATCATCCGCCTTCTGGAAGTTCAGCTGGCATGAAATAGGTTACTACGATGTACCAGCTATGATCGATTACGTGTTAGAGGAAACTGGTGTCCTGAAGATACAATATATCGGCTTTTCACAAGGAACCACAGTGTTTTGGGTAATGATGTCTACAAGGCCGGAGTATAATGAAAAAGTGTCTGCAATGCAAGCTCTTGCGCCCATAGGATATGTTGGCAATATTAGAAGTCCTTTGATAAAAGCTATAGCACCGTTTACTAATTCTCTTGAGGTAAGTGCTTACTGTTTGTAGTTGCTATTAATTTGACCCAACTGCGCGCAATTATGAGGGTTAGATATTTTTGTATTTGTTTTGTATGTATGTCTTTCCCTAGATCCCCTCGTAGCCACAAAACGGCTGATTCTATTTTTAGGAATGAATATGACCGATCAAGATTTTTGGAGCCCAAACTAATTTCACGTGCTAGCTAGGTAGGTAGGTATACTCGCTGATTCACGGAGGAGGAGGATTTGGTGCAGATTTTCCTCTAAAGATTGGGAATATCGTAAGGTCTAAAATATCAAAATGTCCAAAAGAAAATGGTAAATCTCTCGATGCCGCTATCTTCCTTTTTATTTTCTAAACATTATAAGTATGTATTTACTTAATTTCCAGACGATTACAAAAATAATAGGAGCTAACGAAATGTTGCCGAATGGTGTCGTGAATGACCTCGCGGGGCAGAAGCTGTGCGTAGAGGAAGCAATTACACAGGTCCTATGCACGAACTTATTGTTCCTCATCTGTGGATTTGACGAAGCTCAACTAAACACAGTAAGTTAAAGCTTGTTTTATATGAGACACGTCTATTAGACTTCACCTCGCCTAATGGTAAGCAAAGGCAAAGTCTCAGAAAAGAGGGTCACCATTACAGACACTTACCATGTTACAATGGTAGCACTCAGCTTGACGGTCTCATCAGATGCTTTTTCACGTCCCGTTCGAAGGACCCGGGACTGTAGGAAGAGGAACACACGTGAGCTGGTAAGGAATTCCAGGTCTCTATGGTGCAGCAAAAGAAAGAGTCTATTATGTCCTTCTGTATCATATATGTACCAGGTGGGCAGAGAAACAGCACGTCATTCTACCCATTGTCCTTATATTATATTTACTTAATTAAAATCAGTTAAATTCGATATACCCGTTACTATTATAACTATCGGGATATATTTACCACTAGCCTTCCGCCCGCGGCTCCGCCCGCGTGCATCTCGGTTAACGCGACCTTTGCTCATATCTTCGGTTCTACTCAACCGATTGCGATCAAACAAACGTAAGATTTTAAGTCTGAGCAAGCCCTTTCTAACAAAAAAAACCGCATCAAAATCCGTCCAGTAGTTTTTGCATCCATCGCGGACAAACAGACAAACAGACAAACAGACAAACCGACAAACAGACAAACAGACAGGAAATTCAAAAAAAATATTTTCGTGTTCAGTATCGTTAACATAACTTAACCCAAGTAAAGTAAAGTAAATTTAATATCTCGATAGTTCTAATAATGTGAACGACCATGAAAGTTTAAATACCGATATATCCGTATTCTTATCTAAAATAAAGTCTTTTTTCAGACGATGCTACCAGTAGTACTGGGTCACACTCCAGCAGGAGCTTCCACCAGACAATTCGTACATTTTGGCCAATTGTACAATTCCAATAAATTTGTCCAGTTCGACTTCGGCCTTATTGGAAACAAACGTCGATACGGCACTTTCAGACCACCAGCTTACAACCTTACAGCAATAAGGACACCTATATTCTTCCATTATGCGGAAAATGATTGGCTGTCTACACCAGTTGACGTGAAGCGGTTATCAGACGCAATACCATCCTCACTAGGAATATACAGGGTGCCTTTAGCTAAATTCAACCATTTAGATTTCGTGTTCGCCATTAACGCACCAGAATTAATTTACAATCGTTTATTAAATATTATGATACAATTCACATAAAATATCAATAAATAGTCATCACCAAATGTCTGCTCTTACAATTTAAGATTAAGAATTAAAAGTTACAGTACACCTAAGATTTTTCTTTGACTAGACCCATTAAAACTAATCACAAGTAGGCACATGCTGTAAGAACATTTCGAACGATCGAACGAACTCGAAAGCTGAATCTGTAGGCACATGCTGTAAGAACATTTCGAACGATCGAACGAACTCGAAAGCTGAATCTGCAGTGATATTTCAATATCGCATGCTGTTTTGGTGATGTCACGTTGTCGAACACGTAAACATTCATCACCTTCATACTCAAGAACGTGACGACACAAAATTTACAGCAAGCAGAATGGAAATATCGCCGCGGATTGAGCTGTCGAGTTCGTTCGATAGTTCGAAATGTTCTTACAGCTTGTGCCTACAGTAGTATGTAAAGTTCATTTTCCTATGAAAATCTCGTGACCATTACTTGTACATTAAGTTAGTAATAGTTACGAGAAGTTTCTTAAATATACCCACTTACATGATATAATGAGGTTTATATAAGCTTCTAAGTTCAAGCAGATTTTTGAGATGAATCTATAAATAATTTAAACAATATATTGACAATTCACAAAACCGTTACGTATACAATTTTTACTAGTCTAATGTTATGCTGTCACTCTTCTTGCCTGTCGATCGCCTGTGAAATAAAATATTGAAATATTAAATACATATACTCATGCCTGTAAATCTCCGAAGGAGTAGACTAGACATATCTATAATATAAAAATGAATCCCTAAATGTGTTGCTAAGCGCAAATCTCGAAAACGGCTGAACCGATTTCGCTAATTCTTTTTTCAGAATATTCCTTGAAGTACTCGTACCATGATGGTTCTTACGGAGAGAAAAATTAAAAAATAAAGAACGGGCTGTTAGGCGGTACGAAGTTCGCGGGGTCAGCTAGTTATCTACTCTATAAAAAAGAATCAAGACTGGAAATGCAAGTTCCAAAACGTATTGAAATTAGATTAAATTTGAAACCATGGACTCAAAGATATATCGTATTCTGATAAGATGTCTGTTATTATTCTAAACTGCCGAGTGCCTAGTCAATGCAGGATTTAAGTGTTTTATATTACTTACCTACATTTATAATAAACAACCCGAATCATTAGTAATCGTTCAGCCTTACCAAGGATTATTATAATTAATGAAAGCAATCATTATGTGTAGGTAGCAGTATTCTTGTAATATATTACATGTGATTCTTTCAATGACAAAGTGTTTCCTATTACTTACCAGCTTTGCACAACTTTTGCAATAATTACAAGGTAGGTGAATGATGTGGTTATTTATCTTTATAGAAAATCGCCTGGACTTTTTTCATGAACAGACAGAACAAGATGGGATGAAAATTACTTAAATATCATATTGTGCCACCTTGAAGTCCTAGAACGAGTTTAAAAACCAGCGGCCTTACCATAAACCTTAAAACAGGTCAATAATTGAACTGCTGTCATTCTGCCAACTGCAAATGTCACTTTGTAATGTCATATAAACATATAGGATTACAAAGTGACATTTGCAGTTGGTAGAATGACAGCAGTTCAATTATTGACCTGTTTTAAGAGTTAAATAAAAACCAGGGCCCAGATATAAATAAAAACGACTTGTGTCATGTATGCTGCAATAATTAGCCACAATGAATATTTCGTCTTGGGTTCCCGTCGAGTATAATAGCGCCACCCCATCTCTGCCTGTGGGTATCGTAAAAGGCGACTAGTGATAGGGATGTCCTCTATCCGACAGTAAACATACAGTCCACGACAAAGTGCCCGCTAGATGGCAATATGTACGTATGTATGAATATTTCCTTTGAACACATTAAAAAAAAAAAAAAAAAACATTTTCTACTGCATTTGTGAAGTGTAAATATTGAAAAGTACCACTAAAAGAGACGCAGAAATTGAATTTAAAAATACTTACAAAGCCTGAATCCGTATTTGTTAAAGTTGTTCTAGAGCAAGATGGGTCCGATTTACTACCGTTCACTTTGTGGTAGTCAGCGTCAATATCAATGCAGCCATTTTTTCTGTCAACTAAGTTCATTTCTCTTGACATAATTGATCCAAATTTGCTCTGGACTGAAACATAAAATATTTATTTCTCGAATTCTACTTACTATTTATTTAAAACTTGAACGAATATTAATTGTTACGGTCTCTATGTAAGTCATATAAAATAATATTTACGTTTCGTCAGTAATAATAGAGGATCCTCCTTTTTGCAGTTGGATTCGTTTGAATTTGACTCCTCTGATGCGTTAGTTTTGTGAAGGACTTGTAATAGCGAAATATGTTTGTAGCTCTAAAAAAATGAGAACCTTCAAAATATTATATAAATATAAGCCCCTTAGCACATTTCACATAAATAAAGATTTCATTTGATATATCAGTGACTTCAATCGAACTATTGTAAAGATATTGAACAAATTCAGTGAAATATTGTATTTTACGATTGCTTACTGACTTACCTACTGTTCAGGGTAATTGATTTAGCTATTTAAAAAATAAATGTAGTACTTACCTCGTTCTTACAATTTTTCATGGTTATTATAATTTCTGAATCAACACGTTTGATTGGGGCTGCAAAACAATTTTCTTCACCATCATCAAAAGGCTTTGGTAAATTTTCTATATTATAACAATTTTCAGGCGCCACCATCGACGGCGTACAAGAGCAATTATTCCACCATTGATTGTTATACACATTTTGCAATTTCAGTTTCAAGGAGGCGTTTTCTTCTGTTAATTTTTCTATCACTAAATCTTGTGCATGTGATTTCTCTTCTAATTGATTTAAATTAGCTTTTATTGCAGCTATCTCATCACACAAGCTCGTACATTCGCAGTCTGCATCAACCGTTTTCTGTTTCAATATTGTATGTTTACTGAATTTTCGACTGTGTGATGGTGCTATTTTAAGCCGACGAGTATTTGTGATAGCGTGTGATAAGCACCGAGAATCAATTGTTTTGGGACATTTAACACCGATTCCTCCTTTGCTTGATTTCAGGCTCAATCTGCTTAGAGATTTTAAGGGTTCTTTGAATTCATTAATGTCATCCAGATCATCCACGTTTACGTTAAACGGGGAACAGTAATTGTCCATCTTTGGTTTCACTCTCCAAGGAAAAGCATTACGATTCAGAAAATGTGTAATGTTTTTAACGAACATGGCTTGTTGTACCATTTCAGTCTGCCAAAATCTAGCCACACAGCGCACACAGTCTTGGTTATTATTACCTGTTTGAGTACCGAAATCATCTGTCTTCGATATCTTAATCTTGAATAGTTTTTCAACTATTATTGTCCAAAACATTTTGATACTTTTTAATGCCTCTAAACATGTTTCACATGGCCAATGACTTGTTTCAAATTCTTCCTAGAAATATGTGAAAGAAGTTGATAATTACAACAAAACTAGGTTATAACACTGAAAAGTAATAGTGAATGAATTAATTAAATAGGTAGGTCTTACATCTTGAAAGTATTTATCAAAATCCTCTTCGTTTCTCAAACATTCTTTCATTTCATTACACGATTTGCAAATGCTTTCGAGAACCACTTTCGATTTGCACTGCGGGTGACATCGCGGCGTAATCTAGAGAATGTTTAAATAAATTAATCTATCAGCACGCTATCAGCTTTATGTTTAGAATATTTCGTGTTTTATAGAATTGTCTTCCTTTCTTATACAATTTAGGTGACACACAACCACACGGCCCACCTGATGGGAAGTGGTTACCGTGGCCTATGAACGTATGCAACCCCAGTGGCATTACACTCGTGCTGCCGACACTGAAGAAACTTTCTAATGCCCTTCTTGAAGAACCCCATATTGTAGTCGCCTGGGAAAACTGCAGCAGGGAATTCATTCCACAGTTTGAATTTGCGTGTGATGAAGTTTCTTTCACGCACCGTTTCCGGACGCAATGTGTGAGGATGGTGAGGATGAATATCCAGCCTATGACGAGCGATGCGATGATAGCTGAGGACATTATGTCAAACACTTCATCTGAGCACAAACTATTCTCAACCTTCTCGTATTTCAGTCAAATTCTCACCGAGTCTAATACAGTCTCGCACGAAAATAGTTTTCTAAAATCATTACCTTTCCTTTACTACCGCACGTCATTTTCCTCACAATAAATATCAAACTGCTGACTGGTATAACATTTGTTGGCATGTCAGTCTTGATCCATTGCCTGAGGTAGTCGTCTCTTCTTCCGATGTCATGACTCCATGCTCTCAAATCACAACAAGACGCATATGATTTGATCTTACCCTCGTTTCTTGATAGTAGTCTTAACCTACGTAATGAATCATTACTGGTATAATAATTCATTTAATTTTATTTCTATCTATATCTTTCCGCCATTTGTGATCTGACTTGTTTTTGTTGTTCTCTCGCTATAATAATTGCTATGTAGAACAAATAGCATTGACCTATAATTTTGAAACCCAAATATTGTACGACAGTTCGTGTTAATCAAGACATCGGTGCTTGACAGTGCTTGATAGAAAACTTTAGTCAGTGACGGGCGGCGACGGGAAATCCTTTCCGCAAAAAGCTCTAAAAAATTTGAATAGATTTAAAACTCCTTACAGAGATCGGTTCCGAGTTTGTATTATAGTACGAGAAAAATTTGACACAGGAATAATTCCTAGTAGCAATTTTCTTTCGGAATTCATAGAGGGACGTTACTGGCAGTCTAAATTTCGATTTGCGTGGTATTCGGTTCGTTGCGTTCTCCGCCATCTTGAATTTAAGGGTACATTTTTGTTTACTAAATAAGTCGTTTATTTTTAATTTTACAGGAAAAATTATTACCACAAGGTTGTTTAGAATTAAATTTTCTACAATTTTACTATTCATAATTTTTTCCTAGGATCGATATTTTTTGATTTATACCCCAAAAAGTGGTAAATCTTTGTTTGACTTTTTTTGACTTAAGAAAAATGCCTAGTAGCAATTTTCTTTCAGAATTCATTAAGGGAGGTTACTAGCAGTCTACATTTGGTTTTGCGTGGTATTCGGTTTGTTGCGTTATCGGCCTTTTACATTACATATTTTACACTAAAAATGGTAGTTTAAAATTTGTTTAGAATTAAATTTCAAAAAGAAAAAAAGATGTTTTATCACCATTATTCGTGTAAAACTAAAAATAGACGTTTTATTCAGTAACTAAAATTTCACACTTCAATTCAAAATGGTGAAGAATGCAATGAACCGAATACCACGCAAATCGAAATTTAGACTGCCAATGACCTGCTTCAACTAATTTCCAAAGAAAATTACTACTAGGAGTTTTTCCTTTGTCAAAAAATCGAATTCAATTTCACCACCTTATTGGGGTATACATCGAAAAATATTAATCCTAGCGGAAAATTATGGATACTAAAAGGTAGGAAATTTAATTCTTAACAACTTTGTAGTAACTATTTTTCGTGTAAAAATAAAACTAAACGACTTATTCGGTAAACAAAAATTTACCCTTAAATTCAAAATGGCCGATAACGCAACGAACCGAATACCACGCAAAATCAAATGTAGACTGCTAGGGACCTTCCTTAATGATTTCCGAAAGAAAATTGCTACTAGGAATTTTTCATAAGTCAAAAAAGTCAAACAAAGATTTACCACTTTTTGGGGTATAAATCAAAAAATATCGATCCTAGAATAAATTAAGAAGAGTTAGACTGTAGAAAATTTAATTCTAAAAAACTTTGTAGTAACAACTTTTTGTGTAAAATAATAATAAACTAAACGATTTATTCAGTAAACAAAAATGTATCCTTAAATTCAAGATCACGGAGAACGCAACGAACCGAATACCACGCAAATCGAAACTTAGACTACCAGGGACCTCCTTCAACGAATTCAGAAAGAAAATTGCTACTAGGAATTATTTCTAGGTTTGCCCCTTAATTGAGCTAAATCGGTTGTACTATTAGGATATTACGGTATTATTTTTGTACCTACTATTTTGTACAGATTTCCGTTATTTTACAAAAACAGGAAAATATTATTATATTTGTCCATGACATGTCACCATCTACATTTATGTTTTATTTACCTAGTTTCATGATTAGTACTGGTACCTACCTAAATCCTTTAGTATAGTTTAATGATATGAACGCTACGCATGCGTTCATCAAACTCATATATTTAGAATGAGTACTTAGGTATATTAAGTTTAGCTGTTGCCTGCGGCTCCACCCAACCATGTCACAGGGATAGAAAGTAGCATTTGGGCCATATGGGCTATTTCAGAATATAATCTTCAATTTATATTTATTTAAATAAATCTTTCCGTCTACAAAAATTCAGGCTCAGCCTGGCTCAGCTAGATCTTTGGAGCCAAGTCAACCTCACCTGCAAGCCGATATACCAGCTAACGGGGATCAGGCGCTGTTTTTTTGGGATTGAGAGGTCAACCGATAGTCGATCCAATAAAAGCCGTATATAGCCTTATCAAGGGAGGTTAAGGATTATGCCGACCCCGAACTCCGAGGTCAAAGCAATGGAAACAAACAATTTCAAAAAAATTTGTATGCAAAACTTCTTTTCTAAATAGTTACTGGTAATATACCAGTAACTATTTAGAAAAGAAGTTATATACCAGTAACTAAGTATGCACGCAAAAAAAAAAGATTTCAAATTTGACATTCCATTGCACGTCACCATTCCGTCTAGATTTCACTTGACATTTTCAAAATATTTGATATTTCGTTATACACATTTTGCCGTAAGTCTGAAAGCAAAACAAATTAATATAAATCGTATCATTATGCTTAACATGAATGGCGGAGAAAAGTAGCATATACTTATATACATGTTTATGTTTAGAAAATTATTATTATACTATTGTAAGTAGTCAAAACAGTTGGCATCACGATGTCTTTCATAACAAAGAGGGAACGTGTGTTCAACGAATATGATCTATTCGATCTACCGGCTAGAAATGAGGGGAAGTTGAAGGCCTACGCCTCATGCACGGATGCGAGAGCTTGGTCTCACTTCTGTTCGGACAAGAGCGAGCATCTAGTGGAGATAATAAAGAGAAACAATGAGACAGTCCGACCAAAGTACCTCCCCACAAACGTGATCGTTGACACGCTAATGGTTGCGAAGAATGCAGAGATCGCTCGACTGAAGCAGAAAATTGAGGAGTTTGAACAAATGTTGGCGGCTTACGACCAACTGGAGCTCTCGTGTGCTCAGAAATGTGAAATTGCCGATGCTGTAAGTAATGAAATCATATTATACTGTTCACAAACTTAAGGATGAAATATAACCACCTGCTTTGTCAGCTAAACTAGCATTTTATTGGAGGCAATTAAATGATTTGAAAATTTATTAAGTCGAAAGTTGAAATAAAACCGGTTTATAACGGGTTACTGAATCCGGTAAAATTATTTTATTTATTACCTACTTCAATCAATCAATCAATTAGCCTATTGCAGTCCACTGCTGGACATAGGCCTTTCCAAATATGCGCTACGTTTGCCGATCCTCCGCCTGCCGCGTCCAGTCCGTCTTACCTACCTAATCGTGATTAATTTATTCAATTAAAACATATTCGTTTCTATTCCAGCATGCGGCAATTAGAGCAGCCAACAAGGAACTCGATGATATGGTAAGAATAAAAGGAAATCATATACTTAAATAAATTATTAATATATGTATTATTAGGATTGTCATTATATTTAGTTTCCTTGTACATCATTTACCGTAGGAGATTTGTAAAGAAGTAGGTACATGGTCTGCTAATTGTCTAGTACCTATGTACCCGACACCTGCAGGAAATTTTAGCCGAGCTGTCACCATCTCAATTCTAGCAATTTTCCGCGGCTCCCCCCGCCTGAATGTCGGTATTAGCGATCAAACATGGCCTATGTCCTTTCCCAAGGTCTAAACCATCTCTGTAACAGATTTCATAAAAGTAGGTTCAGTGGTTTAGGCGTGAAAGCGTAACAGACAGACACTGTCTGTCTGTCTGTCAGAGTTACTTTCACATTTATAATATTAGTATCGATTTATTTTACTTGTTATCTGTAGGGGGCGTAGGTCCAATGTCGTCAGTATTCCCCTGAGCCTCTTCTGAATCTGCTGGGGTAGCATTTTACGTGTATGTGGACTGAGAGCCTGCTTTCCTTCCGGAACATAATGTTGAACTTTTACAGTCAATCAATCAATTAGCCTATTGCAGTCCACTTCTGGACATAGGCCTCTCCCAATATGCCATGTCCCAGCCATCCTTCGCAGGTCGTCAGTCCATCTGGCTAGGGGGTGTCCTACCTTTCGTTGTCTTTCTCGCGATCTCCACTCTAGGACCCGTCTGCTCCAACGGCCATCAGTCCTTCGACAGATGTGGCCAGCTCACTGCCACTTCAGCCTGCTTATTCTGCGAGCTATTACAGTAACTTTGGTTCTATGTCGGATAACCTCGTTGCGAATTGTATCCTTCAAAGAAAATCCAAGAATAGCTCGCTCCATAGCCAGCTGCACAATTTATAGACCGTGGCCTAACCCCACCTTCGGTGGCCACGTTTCGGCAGTGTAGAGCTCTGCTTCACTAGGATGCCATAGCGACGTCGCCGGCTACGTTTCTTCTTTCTCCTAGCGTTATTCCCAGTCGCATCCGAAACTTTTTCAGCTCGGAGTCTGGGGTCCGCTTTACCAGTCTTAACTACGGATTTGGCAAGACCTCGATATTTTCCGTGAAGCGATTTCCATCCGACCTCCACAACCCAATGTTAACATTAGGCGATATCGAAACTTTGCAGGTAGACCGTTGTTTTTGGACTTTTTAGGGCTTCAACTACCCGTAACGACCGCCATAAATGTTTTTATGGCAACCGGGACCGACGGCTTAACGTGCTCTCCGAGGCACGACCAGACCAATGCAAATATCCATATTTCATGCACACAAATATTTGCACTGAGCGGGGATCGAACCCGCGCCTCCTGCGTAGCGGCCGCGCTCACTACCGCTACGCCACGGAGGCTGTCGGCTACGTTTCCAAGCAGTTAATATTGAAATGAAATAAAATAAAAAATAAAAAAAAAACAAATAATAATAATAATAAATATAAAATAAAACACATTTTAATAATAATTAACAAGGTGGGCCCTCATCAACATAATGGCAGTCTATGAAGCGGCCAAACTTCGGTATTTTTCGTGGACCGACTGTCGACAGCTGCCACTGGGAAATTGTCCTTTTGACATAGGAAAGAGGATAGGATAGGATGGATGATATGATAGGATTGACGCTCAAATGAAGAAGAATAATATTACTTAAGTTATATTGTGTACAAGACTACATAAAGATAGTAATATTTCTTTATTTCATTTCAGTGCCTTGACTTAGATCTGTCCGGTTTCACAGAGGTGAGTGTTTTAGTACCAACCGTTTTACTCTTGTACTTACATTTTAATTCAATACCAACTACTTACATACTTATGTGAAAGTGTGAAACAATTCAGGACCGAAATCTATATTTTAAGGCAAAACAAATAAAATATGTTATGTTTACAGGCCCTGGATTCTGAAGCTTTCGAGGTTAGTAGCTTAGTTTAGTTTTAACTTTGACTGTGCTCGATATATCCAAAATATTTTCTTTTGAAGCATAAGTGTCGGTAGCTTACAAAGTTAAATATTTATTAAATTCAATCTCATTATCTGAAATACATTATGTAGAAACGTACATCCGTAGTGCCAGACTGAAGATGAAGATTCCGTAATAGGGCCCAAAGATGGAACGTGACACTTAGTTCGAAATAAACGCTGCCAAAAGAAATCTGAAGTAATTCCGAACCGACCACCCAAAAAAGGTGGTAGGTTCTTCAAAATATTCCTAACTAACCATCCATGTGGAAGTAGGTGGTTTGATAGGAATGAAATTCCTAACTTACCACCTCGTTGGATGGATTGAGAGAGAGGTCCGTTGATAGATAACAAAGGGTAATTTCGGGGTAACTATATCGAATGGAACTGACTAGAAAACCCAGTATTAGGTAGGTACGCGAGCCTTTGTCCAGGCCCTCAATTCTGCTAAATCACAACCACTGTCACACCACAGTGACTGCAAGAAAATTCCATTTGATTTTAGCCTTTAAAGTAAGCCAAATAAAGTTTAAAATTAAATGGCTTTTTGTAGAGTAAATGAAAGAGTGTAATGAAACTATTTTTATTTAATTATTGACTAAGTCTGTAGTAATAAGGTCTAAAATTCAATGCCATTTTTTGCAGTCTCTGTGGTTTCACAATGGTTGTGCTTTAGCAGAATCAAGGGCCAGGTAGGCCCTCTGGTCAAAGGCTCACATAGGAAGGTTTACTATATACGGAATAAAGTATCCTATTCTTATAGATTTACCATCACACTATTATTAATATTTTTGTAGGTATATTAATCACATATTATTTTGTTTTACTTGTTTAGACCGGAAAATCCAGAGGCGATGGAGAAGAGGTATTTAATAAATTCAAGTATAATTTATCCTACTTATTGTTATTATACAATAAATATAAAAATTATGAGGTATTGTATCTGTTTGTTATTATTAAGTCTGCCAATATAAAGTTCAAAGTTTAAGTCATTATTGTAAATGTTTAGATGCCAGTTTATTGACATATTCATTTTAGACATCATGTTAAATAGTTTTGATATCGAACTTTGTGTCATTGCAGGTTACGCCCCAAATGTATGATCAAGAGGTAATTGTTTTAAATATATTTCAATTAACTTTTCCGTATCATTAATTTTAAGTTGTATTCTGGGGACAACCGTTTGAGAATAGCCATGCAATACGTTCAACCTACAAATATCATCATCATTCTTTTCCCTACTCACTTGGAGTCGTTTTTCCAGTAATTATGATGCGGCTGAATTTTGATATTTTCTGTGAAGCGACTGCCATCTGATCTACAAATAAATCGTTTACATCATAATATACAGGTATAGCTAGCCCGAATATAGGTGAAGGTTACTCGACGCGACATAATTAAATCTTTATTTTTGAAAACAGGAACAGGCAACGCCAATGACAGAAGTCAAATCTTCCCAGTTTAGTATGTCATGCACCTGTGATATCGGAACACGTAAGAAAATTGTTACTATCGTCTATTTTATCTATAGTACAAATATTATTTTTCTAATTCTATATATTTTTGAATACACTGCATTAACAATAAATATAATAAATCCTCATTGCAATTTATTTATTATTTTTATTACAGTCACCACAGCTGATCCACGTATAGACGAAATGCAGGATATTATTATTAGTAAAGATGCAAAATTAAATGCAATGAAAAATACTATTGCAGTAAGTGTTATAGGATATTATCGTAATCAATATGATATTAATTGAACAGCATGACCTATTTTCTTCGTTTATACCCTTGTAGGTGATGGAAAACGACGTGTGCGAACCTTATTGTATCTACGCTCACATATACACAGCATTAGAAAAGATATTTGGTATACTTTGCCAAAACGACAAGTATAAGCAATATTTAAATTTACTGGTTCGTATTTTTTACGATTCACTACTTTCATTATTCTAATCTTACGAATGCGATTGTTTGTTTGTACTTACCCAATCATTTCAAAATGATGGGATGAATTCGACTAAAATATTACACATATTACTACTAAATAGTCCTAATTTTAATACGTTACACATTGAAGCAGCTTATACTATCTGCTGTTTAGCCATAAGATTTTTAGTCAATCTGCATTTTAGGTGATAAACCAACTAAAATGGACATTGACTTAAAGTCGTATAGACGAGTGCCAAATCGTTTAGCAAACTTAGAATTTCTAATGCTTTCGATTTGAAAACTATACAAAAAGAAAGCTAATATTATTATATATCATTTTTTGACTGGCGTCACCTGTGATCCTAAAATGCCAGTCAGGTTGAAGGGGCAGGTCTATAAGATGATCATTAGGCCTGTTCTCTTGTATGGTTGTGAGGCGTGGCCGCTGCTCGAGCGACACAAGCAAGAGCTGCGTGTCACGGAGATGAAAATGTTGCGGTGGATGTGCGTGCGGCGTTACGCGTAAAGATCGCGTACGGAACTCTCGCATCCGCGGCAGCCTCCATGTCCGTGACATCGCGGATAAAATGCAAGAGAGCCGCCTTCGCTGGTGCGGCCACGTCTTGCGGCAACCGCCAGGCTACGTGGGGAACAAATGCCTGGCAATGGTACCCCCGCCGGGTCCAGGTAAAAGGGGTAGGCCAAAGAAGTCCTGGCTTGACGTCGTGGAGGGTGATATGCGTGCTAATGGTCTCACTACCATGGACGCCCAAGATCGTGCGAAGTGGAGAAGGAAGAGCCGGAAGGCGGACCCTGAGCTCCGAGGTCATCTTGGCTACGGATGCAATCAGGAGAATACTTCTATATGCAGATGATGATGATGATCATTTTTTTAGTAAAAATAGCCGTTAATTACTTGTTTTTTAAACTGTAAATAAGATATCTGTAGTTCAATATCATTGTTGTAGACCGCAGGTAAAGATACTCGTTGTATTGATATAAAAGGAAAAATTCTATATAAACTTAAAGTTCTGGAAAAATTCTGTGAAGCTTTAATAGCACCATGTAACAAAGATTTCAATCCTACCTCTCGTTATGATTGCGAATGTTATCGTACAGAAGTGACAACGCGCATTGAAACAAATTATGCAATAACAGCAGCTGAATTATCTCAACCTAATATCGATAACAAAAGAGCACATCTTGTAGCAGATATTATTGAAAATGCAGAGATGAAAGAAATTCTGAGTAAAGAAAGTTTTTCAGTAAGCCCAAATACAGATGTATTAGACGACGTATTTGTTTTAACTGATTATAGCATTGACACAGAGAATTTAGATCGTTTAAAAAAACTTCAAGAGAATTATGACGACTTAATGACTTGTTATGAATCACTAAAACACGAAAAAGAATGTTTTGTAATACGTTGTCGTAAATATGAAGACCTAGAGAAAGAGTTCGAAAACTTGAAACTGAAAATTAAAGAATATAATTCGTTATGGAATGAAAAAGAGCATTATCGTAAACGATCTGCTGATCTTGACACGTTAAAGGAACAATATCTTATTCTTACTGATGAGACTGCCACTTTAGAGACACAACTGAAAGCTGAATCAGAAATTAATCACATTAAATGTAAAACCATTGATGACTTGCGCAATGAAAATGTCCACTTAGAACAAAAACTCAACGAAGCCCTAATTACTTTCGAAAAAGAAAGAAGTAATTTATTGTGCAAGTTAAAGGAAGCTGATTGTCGAGTGATGTGCCAATCGCAACAAGTAAAAAGTTTATCCATTCAAATTGACAGGCTTCTAGAACAGGATCAAAAAACAGTAAGTGAGGTCATCCTATAAATGCTTAAATTAGTAGAATATGTATAACAAAATTACCTGCAATATTACGTCAATGCGAATAGACTTGATGCGTTAGACTTGTCTTGAAAAAGAAGTGTTCTTACTTATATAGGTGTTAAAAAATAAATCAAAATGGTGATGGTTGCTGCCAAATTATAATAATTAGTCATTAATAAAATGAGATATTAACCGCATCTATCGAGTAGGAAAAAATAGGAGGAAATTTAAAAAAAGTGTATGTTATACCTAAAAAGTATAATTTGTTTTTTTAAGTGGATTAACCTCTTCATTTTTTTAGCTTAATTCACGAGAGACTGAATGCAAGTCCATTGCCTTATTGGATGAAGTTGAATCTAATAGGGATCAAATAAAAAATTTGAAAGATGCACTATTTTGTAATGAAGAAGAAAAACAAAATCTACAACAGCAATATCAAGATCAACTTAAATTAATTACTGAACTCAGAAGTGACCTTGACGATTGGAAAAGTAAGATCTTCAATGTATTTTGCTATGCTCAAGCAACAAAACTTACACCCGTATTCACAAACAATACTTAGCTATGCGTACCACAAAAACTGTGCAAAGAACGACAAATTCTCAGTGCGTTCGTTTTGGCAAGCCTTTTTATTCATTGATAACACTTAAGTAATACTTCGTTGAGGGAACGCACTGCGTTAGATACTGCTCCGTTATGTTTGTGAATTAACTTTACCAGCCCTATGCGCTCGAGCACACTATGAGACCTCACAGTATCGTTTGTGAATACGGGTGTTAGTATCCCGAAGTTATAAATCGAACTTTGCCCTTTTATTTACTTTTAATATTTCGCACCCTTAGAACGAAACTGCCACAATCCAAAAAATCAACTTTTTGGGAAATCGCAAAATAAGTTTTTAAATTTTGACCTTGCGCGATCTTTCGTCTATTATTTTGTGATTATTTTGGTTAGTGCCTATGTTAGTGCTGCAAATTATAACTAAGTAATTCAGTTACTATTATAAAATAAAAAGACCTAATAATATAAAGAAATAATATAGAAAAAAGGGTATTTTATTTTGGTAGTCATTTTTGCGCCGAAATTTTTTAAATAAATATGACGATTTAAGTGTCGTGTCTTTTTCGACCTAAAAGAAATGTTTAGAATGTGAAAGTTTAGGTGTTATGACATTTTTGTTATTATAAAACAATGTGAATTTTTGACATTATCAGGTCTGGGTCAATTTTTTCCTAATAAATAGCTAATTATGGGACACTAAAGTGGAAAATGCGTCAGTTGGACAGAAAAATACAACGTTTTTTTTTAGTTTTTAAGCATGAATTATTACCGTCCTTCAGGATTTACATTTAATACTAATATTTGGTTGTCAGGCAATCTAATATTATAATATATAATTATAATTTTCTATTCAGTACTTTAATCCAATGCACTTTACATTACATAAATATTCTAATTGATCAAAATACTTAACGAAATTTGAATCAATTTGTCGTGAGTATCGAGTACCGAATCGTTTGGTTACATCACTAGTTACGTCGCAATGTTAAACGTCCAAACGGGCTTCTTATTTTGTGATGACTGTAGGTATAGTATCATAGTAAACAAAATATTATTAAATCTAATAGTATTAAGACTCTGTAACCTAAAGTCATGCCACAAAACGAGTATTGTAAAGCTTGGTAAGTAAGTACCTTTCATTATTCTCAGAATCATTTCTTAGTAATATTTCGTCTTTATTAAGTAGCCAAAGTAGGTACCTAGGTGTGTTACAGAAGATTTTCAAGAACCCATTAACAGTACCCCATGGGACTTTACCTTAACTATTAATATTATGTATTATGTACTTAAGTATGTGTATTGATACTTATTTTCATGAAATCGTCCATTTGTGTACTTACATCAAACTCGAATCATGTTACCTACACGTAACCGCTCGTGTAGGTAAAACTACGATCGGGCTGTTTCTATGAAAGCAAAATACCTACAATCTACGGTGGTATTATACTTATTCAGAAGCGTAGCGTGCCTTGGCGGGGCCCTGTATAAAAAATTGTTTGGGGCCCTTAGGAATATTTATTTATTTAAATAGACACTCCCGGCACTCCCCTTGCCTTTCAGCAAACTGAGTGGGCCGGATGGTATACCGGCGAATAGTGCTTTTGAGCACTGTGCCCCCGAGTTGTGTCCAGTGCTTACACGCCTTTTCGCGCTTTTATGCGTGGAAGACTGCATTCGTGCATCCTGTGCCTAAGAAAGGCGACAGGACAGATCCGTCCAATTACAGGCCTATCGCTATCACCTCGCTTCTCTCGAAAGTGATGGAGCGTGTGATTAATACACAGCTCCTGAGAAACCTTGAGGGAAACGATCTCCTGAGCGACCGACAGTACGGTTTTCGTCACCGTCGGTCTACCGATGATCTCCTAGTGTATCTCACTAACCGATGGGTGCAAGCCATCGAGAGACGGGGTGAGGCACTACTTGTCAGCTTAGATATAACGAAGGTCTTCGATCGGGTCTGGCACAGAGGTCTTCTTGCGAAGTTGCCACGCTATGGACTCTCCGGGGGACTATGCAAATGGATTGCCAGCTTTTTGTCCAACAGAAGTATTCAAGCCGTCGTCGATGGCAGCTGCTCGGACCGCATGTACATAAACGCTGGTGTTCCACAAGGCTCCGTGTTGTCCCCGACCCTGCTTCTGCTGCATATCAAAGATATGCTGTCTGAAAGCTCCATTCATTGCTATGCGGTTGACAGCACTAGGACACGTATTATATGGGCTGTGTAAATATCCCTGAGGCAGAAGTGGAAGAGAGTCGCAAACAACTTGTGTCCGAAATCGAGACTACTTTCTCTGGAGTATCCGATTGGGGGACGACTAAACCTAGTCCAATTCAACCCAACTAAGACGCAAGTATGTGTGTTCACCGCTAAAAAAAACTCAATTTATTGTAGCGCCGCAATTCCTGCGCACACCGCTTACCATTTCCTCAAGTATCGGGATCCTTGGTGTCGGTATCTCCAGCGACGTCCAATACCGTAGTCTTTTGGAAACAAGGTCAGGCTGGCATCAAAGAAACTTGGGGTGCTCAACAGGGCGAAGCAGTACTTCACTGCGGGGCAACGACTCCTCCTTTATAAGGCACAGTATTGACCCCACATGGACTACTGCTGTCACCTTTTTGCCAGAGCGCCTGCATGCCAGCTTGACGCTTTCGACTCGGTGCAAAGACGGGTGTTGAGGTTCGTCAGCAATCCCATATTCACAGGCGATGTGGAACCTTTCAGTCTCAGAAGAGACTTTGCCTCACTGTGTATATTCTACCGTGTATACAATGGATTCTGCTCAGCTACATTCTTTCATCGCACCTCTCGCCATAGGCGGGGAGTTTATCCTAACACTTTGCGACCGGAAACAGAATAGTGCGCACTGTGCGGTATGAAAGGAACTTCATCCCTCGCACACTCAAGCTGTGGAATGAACTCCCTGCGGTGGTTTTCCCAAGCAACTACAATATGGGGTTCTTCAAGAAGAGCATTAGAAGATTTCTCAGGGTCGGCAGCACGAGTGTTCCCTGGTGTTGCATACGTCCATAGGCCACGGTAACCATTTTCCACCAGGTGGGCCGTGTGCTTGTCTGCAAGCTAAGTGGTATAAAAAAGAAATCGGGAGGTTTTATTAATTTTTGCTTGCGCAAGTTGCCCTCACCCCCCCCCCCCCCCTCCCCTATTTTCTTCACAACCTCTCTCCTTTTTCAATGCATTATGCATTATAATATCCATTCGTCTCTACATTATTCCTAACTAAATTTAAATATTTTCTCGACAACTTGCTGCTTTATCTAGAAAAATATTGCCTTAACAACCAATGCGTCTTCTAATTTATCTGTAAATTAGTAATAATATTCAATGTGACAAAAATAACAATAATTTGTAAATAGAAAAACGACTCGTTTTATAATAGGCGCAATTTTATTCTAAACATTAGTTGTTAGTTATTATTAAGACGACACAAACTTCAATATGTCATTAGAATTATATGTGAGGTCAATACTAAAATGCTACAATAATGAATAAGACACTAATATTACCTTAAAAATCGGAAGAAAAAAAGCACAAAGCTTAAGTTGTCGTTTTAATTTCAAAAGTCTTAAGTAAACTTATCAATATTTTCGGAGCAAAAATGTATCAATTGGCTTTCGGTCGGTAGTCGGCCGATCTTGTATCTAGCGACGCGAGCGCAACACTGAAAGCGGCGTTTCTCCCCCGACGCAACCCCGCATATTGCCCCGTAAGAAAGAGCCCGATATATCAGTTTCGTCCTGTTCCCGCTCGAATATGGCTATGTTTGAACTATTGGCACGTAGAGAATTTCCTTGTGAGTAATTATCTGTACTTAACTCAAAACTCGACTTTTTTGGATTGTGGCAGTTTCGTTCAACGGTGCGATTTTTTGCTATTCTTTCTCTTCGCTCAGCTGCTACGTTTGTTTCTTCAAAAATAAGTCCTTGTATTACGAATGCTGTTTAGTATCTACTACCCATGCCGGGTAAACCACAAAGTTAATGTGAACCAAATCCTTGGCCTTGTAATCACAATAGTGATAGTAGTAGTTGGGACTCATAAAGGTCAAATTGGTTTCTTGGGCATAATCGGAAAACACTTAAGCCACTAAGGATTAAAGGGGCCCGTACTTCTCATAATATGTAATAGTTTAGTAAAACACTGTAATTGTTAGAATATTATTATCTGTGTTTATTATATTTACTAAGTTTCATAACATATTTACATAATGTATGTTAAATAGGTGCATATGAGAAAACTTTACAACGCAATGATTATTTAGAAAAGTACACTGAGAGTTTATTACTAGAAACTAAAGCTCTATCTAAAGATGTTATAGAAAAGTCAATGGCAGTAGATAATTTGATGAAAGTAGTTGATAACAAATCACAAGAAATCAATAATTTAATAAATGAATCAGAAAGTAATAAAAGCAGGAACAGACAATTATCCAAGCAAATTTCTGAGTTACGTAACGACTTTAATATTAATGTTGATGCTTTAGAAAGCGAAAAATTACAAGCTATTAAATACCTGCAGTTAGCTAGGGAGGAAAGTGAAGAACTGTTAGAAAAAGTTAAAGATTATGATGAAGTTGTATATTCAAATGCCGATGTATCAAAACCTTCAGCAATTCATAAAGATAGTAAAAAAGAACTTCAAGGTTTGTTGACAAATGCCGTAGATGAAAATATAACACTAAAAATGGATTTAGCCAGCCGTGAAGATAACAATTCTATACTATTACAAGAGATCCAAAGACTACGTGAACTTAATAAAATTGTTATTAATAATGTGAATAGCTTAGAAGATGCAAATAAACATTACAAGACGTCTTTAGAAGTTACTCAGAAGGAAAGTGGACAGCTGAAGGTTAAATTGAGTGAATACGAAAATTTAACTCTACAAATGCAAAAATTACAAGATTCTTACGATAAACTTATTGAAGACAAGAAAAAGCTTGAAGCTGAATTATTGGAAAAAAGATCTGAACTAGAGAATGCAATACTTTCTATTCAAATCAGTAAACGAGAAAGTTACGAACTAATGGACAAATTGCAAGAATCGCATAGTCTAAAAGATGAATTGCTACGACTTAGTGATGCATATCAAAAATTGGCCATTGAAAAGCATGCTGCACAAACCGATGTACTAGAAGCAAAAAGTCAAATGGAAAATTTGTTACAGTCATTAAATAATATGAAACTTCACAACGAACATTTATTGCAACAATGTCGGCAACTCGATGTGGTAGAGCGTGAATTACAGGATACAAGAAAAGCGTACAATGAATTACTACTAGAAAAAAATATTTTGCTTGATGATTTTAATGATAAAAAAGAAAAAGAATTTAACAATCTTTACGATATGTTAGAAAGAAAAATTGAAGAAAATCGAGAACTCAATGAACAAATAACATCTTTGCAAGAAAATCAAGCAGTTGCCAAAACTAGTATACAAACTTTACAGGATGATAATTTGAGAGCTCAGGCTACATTAAATGTGATTAAAAAAGAAAGCGCCGAACTTCTTGATAAGATTAGACATTACAAAAATTTAGAAATGGAATTTGATCAGTTAAAAAGAGCTCATGATCAGATGAAGATCGAGAAGGAGAACTTGCAAACGGAGTTAGTAGTACAATTAGCTGACTTGAAGAGGATAGAAGAGCAAAATATGCAATTACATTATCAGAGTCAAAACTTAATAACCCACAGTGAAGAATTAGAAAAAGCTTTAATAAATTCAAGGACCGAGGTAACATTCCTAAAACTGAAAATCCTTGACTTCAGTTATGAATGAATGAATAAAACAATGAAGTTAACATATTATTCAATTACAGCTTATTAAAACATCTGCTTCTCCCAACAATTCATACAAGGACATATTAAAGGAAATTGAAGCAATGAGACGAGAAAAACTTGACAGTCAGGAGAAGATCCGTGATTTGCGTGACAAATTACATGAATCAGTAAGTACATGAGAGACAACTATTGTATATAAATTAAGAACCTTTCTCAGTTTTTTACATATTTCAGGAGAATATTATTTCTGGTCTTAGTGAAGATGTACTAGCTCGGAATGAGAAAATAGCAACTTTAGAGAATCATATAAATGAATTGGAGAATGAAGTAAGAAAGCTACATGAAAATTTGTTGGAAGTACTTAACAATGGTGAAGAAATTAACGAATATAGTTTCCAAAAACTTGATTCTATCAAAAATATTGAAGCTCACCGTAAGTATTAGCGAGATTTCACAAATAAAATATATAATAATAATTGTTTTATTTTTTATTTTTAGTAATCTTTGACTTAAAATTTAAACTTATTTGTATTCTGTCAACTTAAACGTAATTTGAAAGTTCATTATTTTCAAAGTTCACATTTTCACAGACATTTCCATTCCGTTGATGATTGAAAATATTAAAATTTTATTATAGTCATTACTCACAAAGATATCAAGATCCATAATGTACACTACCTGATTATATGTAACATACTATTTATGCGGTACACATAAAAAATGTGGAGATTTGTCATATTAACACTAGTTTCCGTAGATAGCTTCTATTCTGTCCATGAATATAGTAATTTTATCATATTATTGGTTATTAATTTTACAGATTCAAAAGCGACACATAATATGAAAATGGAGCTGGCAAAGCTTCAACAACATAATACAGTATTAGAAGAACAACTTTCAGTTACAAAAAAGAAATCGGAAGATTCCTCTAGGGATAACAATAGATATGTATCTGAATTAGTTCACTTATGTAATGAACGAGAGATAATTGTAACTGAAATCAAAGGTTTAGAACTAACCAGTCTGGGTGATAGTGCTTTAACAACTAATTGTGAAGTTGAAGATATTTTATTATCTCTAGACAGAATCAGAAAAAACCTAGATGTAAAAAATTCTAAAAGTGCGTTACTTGAACAAACAATATTAAAGGTGCAAACATCATCTCAACTACTTTTAAGCAAAGCGGATGAAGCTAAAAGGCTGGTTGAGAAAGAAAAACAAAAAATTATGAATGAGAAAGAGGATGCCATAAAAGACAGACAAAATATGGAAAAGCACATGTTAGACCTGAAAGAAAAACTAGAGAAACAAGTGGCTAGTGATAAATCTGTAATTCAAGATTTAGAAGCAACAATTCTCAATCAAAAACTAATTATAGACAAAATAAATCAGTCGACTCAAGATTATATTTCTAAATTAAAAGAAGAGCTACAAAATCTCCAAAGTTTATATCAGGATTCCATCGCTAAAATAAGTGAATTACAAGATGAGTTACAAAATGTAACTGAAGACAGAAACTGTCAGAAAAAATTACTAGACAGTATGAAAATTGATTTTGATGCCAAATCTCAAGAAGTTTGTGTACTGCAGAAAGAGTTAGAAGACATAATTAATAAGCCTGTTAATAGTTTTAGCACTCAAACAAAATCTGTAAATAATTATCATAATAGAGATACTCAAATTGAAAAAGGACTTTTGGATAAAGGTAAAATTCAAATTGGCTATGAGGATATAAATAATAAGCCAAAAAATAATGACGAAAAAATATTAGACATAGGAAATACAAAAATACAGCAGAGTGACAAATCTACACAGTTTGGCACTCAATTACAGTCAAATCAAAATCATTCACGGCAAACTGAACTTCAAGTACTTACAGCAAAAGTTGAACCGACTTTTGACTACGTAAAAAACAGCTATAAGCAATATAAAATTAAATGTCTAAGTACTGGAAAAATGGAACAGTGCTCTATTTCATGTCCTAGTGATAATGAAATGAATGACGACAATCTAGTTAGTCCATCACAAGAAGGAACCCGAACTAGTGAAGATTCTTATTCCGATATGAGAGCTGAAATTTTTAATTTATCTAATATTTATAATAAACATACAAATCCTTTAAAAATAGAGACTGGCAAAAATGTCGATGATACACAAATTCAGAAAAAAAACAGTGCGTTTGCTGGATTTCTTGCAAATGATAATATAAATGGCACATATAAAGACAATAAAATTGTGCCTATGAGTTCCAAATCACATAAAGAAGCAAGCAAAGACTATAAGGACAGCAAAATTGTGCCTATGAGTTCTAAATCACATAAAGAAGCAAGCAAAGATTTATTTGTTATTTACAAAGATAGTAATGCTAGTTCCCTCAATAAAGAACAAGAAAAAGATACGTGGTCAGATATAACAGCCACAACATTAAAAGATCTGTCAAAGAAAGAGAAAAAAAAAGATGAGGTAAAGCATACTGAGCATGATGCGTTTTTATATGCTAATGACGAAAAAGATGAGAATGATAAACATAAACTAAAAATCAAAATGCCCAGGATACCAAAGGAAAGTAATTATTCCTTAATAACAACCTCAGATGGCGATAAGAAATCATTAAGTTCTTACACTTCAGTAACTCATTCTTCTACTAAACATATTTCTGCATCAGACACTAAAATTCATAATAATGAAAGTGAGGGGAATATCAAAGGCAGTGCTCCTTCTCTACCAACTTTATATAATGAAATATTTTTATCCCGCAATAAGGATCTGAAAGAACACGCCACTAATCAAGAAATACTTAGGTCAAAAGTCACAAAAACTGATAGTAGTATAGTTAAAAAGGGAACACATACTGTACTAAAGAGTAAAGATACAATTCCAACAAACTTTGATCAAGAATCTCATCATAAACTATCACGAGTGGGAGCAGATGTTTTATTATTTAAGACAGAAAAAGATACTAAATTGCCTGAAGACAGTGTTATACAAAAGATCCGTGACTTTGGATTAGAATATATTTTGGACACTGTACAAGGTGAAGTTGACCCCGACAAAATCAACACCTTTAAAGGTAAGCTACGAGCATTAAGCAGTAAATCAAAAGTAAACGGGGAAAAAGCTGGTAGGCTAAGTGATGTAAAAATTACTCCTACTGAATATAAAACAGTTTCAATCTTTAGTAAAACTAGTAACGAGATTGGTCAGAAAATATCTAGTGAAAAAAGCGTCATGGCTAAGTTAGATACAAATGCAGATTACGAAAACACAATTAAATCTCTTACAAAAGCATTGGAGAACATTGAAAAGGATTATAAGAAAAAAATTGAAGCTATTAAAATGCAGTATGATAGAAACATAAAGAGTATAATTAATGACCATAATCAAGGTGTAAAAAGTATACAAAATCTACACGAAGATACCCTACAGGATATGATAAAAATACACGAAAACGAAGTAGAAAACTTGAGATCGATGAGCATGGAAGCTATGCGAAAAGCAGAAAAATTGGAAAAAGAGAACAGGACTTTGAAAACTAAGATGAATGATCGTGGATTAACATGCTTAGATGAGGTAATTACATTTATAAAATTGTACATCATATATTATATTAGTACCTACATCTATATGTGTATTATTTTCTTTTTCAATGGAATTTTATACGAAACAATCTTGAAAAATTAATCAATAATACAATTTTTGATATTTTTATGAAGGAACCTATAAAAATTTCTGCTCACGAACTAAGAAGGCGGAAAAAGAATCGTAGTGACACGAAAATGCTGACAAAAACGACGGTAGAAGCTTTTAATGTAAAACCCAAACCACGCGCACACGGACCTTGCACGTGTACTCTAGATGTGAATATTTCCGACACAATCAGGAATATATTCGAACAAGTTGATGTCGAGCAAAGAAAAATGGCTGAACACACGTATATGAAATATATTGCTAATAAAATATTAAATGGAAACATTGAGGTATGATTTTTATTTCTTTACCAACAATATAGTACATTTTAGGTTTTATTCTAAATTTAGCACAAAATTGGAATAAAAAATTCAGTGAATATGAAAAAAATTGAGAGACATAGGTATTGTGAACAAAAGCTAATTAAGAACATTTAGGAATCAACCAGAAAGTTGTATACTACAAAACAGCTTTTAAATAAGTTGGGTAGTACTTTGAAAATGACAAACCTAGTAATATTTTGATTCAAGCGTTGTCGTGACGGGGGTCCCTAACTGGCAAAGCACTTCATCATAATATATTATCGGCAGGATCCAAGGGTCCCGCTATACATGTATGCACGCACGCATGGCCAGAGAGAGACACATCAAACTTATAACACCCCGTCATTAAAAACCATCCGTTCAGAAGTCATAAATTACAATATAATTATTGTTACACTATATAATAATAACACAAGTTATAAATATAAGTACTTATTTATTATTGGCCATTCTTGCCGATTATGTTTTATCAAATTTTCTTACTGTATGGCTATTGGTTTTCAATATAAATAGATTAGGTAGCAAAAATAATTAAGTACTGAGATGATCATGAGTTCAATATTTAACAATTTAAGAAGATACTAAATTACATATTATTTTTGCTGTATAGGTTTTGGACGCACACGAATTATCTTTTCTGCACCTCAAAGTCTGTAGGATGTGGAAGAATAAATTGTCAAAGGAAGAAGCTCTCCAAAAGCGTATAGATTCCTTAGAAACTGAACTAGTGAACAAACAACGGAACACACAACAACATAGTAAGTTCATAACACATTATTTTTAATATAATTTTGTTATTTAAATATTCGTATCGTTTCGTTTGGATTCACGAGCAAGTTCACATACCATTATGTAAATTAACCGAAACTACCGAATACAAAAATACATCCATTACGTAATCTGTTGTTACACTTCAATTCAATATTGGATCATCCTAATTATTTGGACATAATGTACGACAGCAGCTCCGAGCTACGGATGCAACCGTGATTAACGTTGTGAAATGATGACTCATTAAGACATTGATGTTCAATATTAACACATGATGAAATAAATCTAGTTTACCTGAATTATTTATATAAAAATGCCTGCATAAAATGCTTGCTTCTTAAAATGTTATTTTCCTTTCTCTCTTGATACCAACCTCGTGGTTTCGTTGTCCAGCATCTTTAAATAGAATTCAGTTGTGATGAATAACGAAACTCATTAGGTGTTTGTTTACAAATGATTGATCCATTCAGGGAACAATTTTTTTTATCGTTAGCTGCCATAGTCAATTTTATCATTAATACAGGTCACCAACTAATTGTTAGTAACTTAAATGTTGCTCTCTTTTTTATCTTCTTCTCATTTTGTCATAAAGTTGCGGACCTGGATCGCAAAGTAGCGGAAGAGAGACGCCGGCTTCAAGAAGTTTGCGATGCTGTCTGTAGAGTCTCACCTAGGAACTCCCGACCGCCCAGTCCCGTTCCTGATAGTTCTATTCCACCGCCGGGATCTAGCAGTGATGAACAAAGATTCCTAACTACGTAAGTATTTAATTTACTTTTAGACTACCTATTCGTTTAGTAACAACAATTACCTGCCAGTGAAAGTCCTATCAAAATCAGATATTTTGTGTTGTACTGCTCATCACATTTTACTGTAGAATTTCTTAGGGTTGTAATCTCGCCGCTCTCTACGCAGGAGGCGCGGGTTCAATCCCCGCTCAGTGCAAATATTTGTGTGCATTAAATATGGGTATTTGCATTGGTCTGGTCGTGCCTCGGAGAGCACGTTAAGCCGTCGGTCCCGGTTGCCATAAGAACATCTATGGCAGTCGTTACGGGTAGTGTTGGTGCCCTAAAAGTCCAAAAAAAACAAAGGTCTAGCTGCAAAGCTTAGATATCGCCTAATGTTATCATTGGGTCGTGGAGGTCAGATGGCAATCGCTTCACGGAAAATATCGAGGTCTAGCCAAATCTGTAGTTATGACTGGTAAAAGCGGACCCCAGACTCCGAGCTGAAAGCTTCGGATGCAACTGGGAATTAACGCTAGGAAGAAGAAGAAGTAATCTCTAGAGGGAATCTCTCATTATATACTTCTCTTTCTGTTTCGTCTAGATGTGCTTGCGACGGCGAGGTGGGTGCTAGAGGTTCAGCTGGTGACCTTACCATCAGCAATATTGGCATACGATCACGTTGCACCACCACTCGTATTGACAGGGAAAAGGTTGGTAATAATTTTTACACACTTTATATCCAGCGTGCTCATCACCAATATCTGTAGTTGACACTGGCGCAGATCTATAGTAGGTAAATTGGCTTCGATTACCAATGACAAACGAGATATCTACTCTTACTACTTCTCAAAATATTCATTTCAAAAGAAAAAGTATACTATTCAAATTTATTAAGAATGGAAAAAGTGAATCGCTCAGGCTTGATTTGAACCCGACCAATTCCATTACAGGGGGAATGCTCAGACCACTGAGCTCTGGCCACCGTCGCCCCAAGACGGTCGTATATATGAGAATTCGGAACACTTCAGGCGAAACTCGGTAGCTAGTGATCAGAAAGTTTTTTTTTTTTTTAAATTATGCTAATGTTGCAATTTTGATACAGGTATCTGTCGCTAAATTAGACTTCGAGGAGCGCCGTCGTGAGAAGAAGATGTACAACGACGAGCCGCCCACGAGGTTGCGTCGTTCACACGACCGCCAACTGCGCTCCAAGAAATAATCATTTATTACCACAGAATATGACATTCTGTCTGGCCAACCCACATCCGCGCAGAATGTCTACTTCTGTCGAACCTGGACCTGACGAAAGACCGGAGTTTCCTCTACTTTTATATGAATACATTTCTTCATTAAGATCCGATACGATGTATTGAGATGACACTAGAGCGATTTATGTATATTATTGACAAAATATTTGTAAATATTATGTGTAAAAATATATTGACGTACACGGCGTCGGTGTGTGTGTGATATGCTTTGTAACAAAATTTATAGAAGATTTTTCTAATTTATTTGCTTGTTTTTGTATATAACTTATATATTTATTACACAAGGGGGGTACTGTTTAAATTTGAAGTAATAAAATAGAAAATTGAACTCTTCTTTCATTTTTGACTATTACGTTTTGCTAATATTTGTATGCATGAATAGGTCTATTTGTAATGTTCTGGGTGCTCCTATTTATAGTACGTATGTATTTGCATATTCAATATTCAATTTTAATAGCTGCCGTTGACTGGACAATACTCGTAGACACGTATGGGAAGCACTATAAAATACCGGAGGATATCTGTGCCTCATCATCCAGACCCGACATATTCCTTTTTTCACGATCGCATAGGCGTGCAGTGCTTGTAGAACTCACAGTACCGTGGGAAACTAATATAAAGCCCGACCAGTAAAATAAAATACCTCGCCATATTGCGGTAAACTATTGGAACTAATTTCTTCATATGGTAACAATCTATACAATGTCATTATGGTCATCTGTCAGTGTGGTGTCAATTGTGCGTGTTGTTGAGTTTGAGAGCGCTACAAAACTACAAAACTATAGTAATATGCCGAAAACTATTAAAAGCCAGTTAAGAAAAGTAATTTATAGTATAACAAAGTATTTGTCGGATAAAAAGTAGGAAGGATTGGACTCTGTTTCTCTAAATAACATCACGGACCTTGTTGTCAACGTGACGGGTAAGTACATCATAGAGTACGTGCAATTGAAATTGGCCTAATCTACTGATTTTACTGTGACTAATTATTATTCACATTTTTAGGTATATCCCGATCTTCTGTAATAAAAATACGAAGAGAAGGTCAAACGTCAAGTGTATTTTCTACGCCTAAGAAAAATAAGCCTAACGCAAAAAAGAAAATCATGCTCGATTATTTTAATCTCTGTGCTGTTAGGCATAAAATACAAGAATTTTATGCAGTCCGAAAAACAATATCACGTGGTCCCTGTTCTATACATAGTGTAATGTAACTGTATGTCTAACTTGTATTTACCATTCCGAACAGTAAACTATTATACGGATACTACTGTGTTGTGATTTGTGCCCAGTCCTTGTAACCAGTATAACACGCCGCGTCTATTTTTCTATATTAACCAGAAAACTTAACAGAGAAAAAAAAAATACATTTTAGTGAAAGTTTTGTATTAAACACGTACTACAAGTTGAAATTATCTTTTAAAATACGAAGCTGCATGAAATGAGCAAGCAATAGGTATATTAATTCGTTTGTAATATTGGACACGATCTTTTTTGTATCGAAACTTTTTTAAGAACAAAGCAACTTAATCAATGAAATTAAAAAAAAAGAAGTCTATAACTCACTTTTGTGAATAATAGCAATGAAAAACATGACAGCCTCCGTGGCGTAGCGGTAGTGAACGCGGCCGCTACGCAGGAGGCGCGGGTTCGATCCCCGCTCAGTACAAATATTTGTGTGCATTAAATATGGGTATTTGCATTGGTCTGGTCGTGCCTCGGAGAGCACGTAAAGCCGTCGGTCCCGGTTGCCATAAGAACATCTATGGCAGTCGTTACGGGTAGTTGGTGCCCTAAAAAGTCCAAAAACAACGGTCTAGCTGCAAAGCTTCGATATCGCCTAATGTTAACATTGGGTCGTGGAGGTCAGGTGGCAATCGTTTCACGGAAAATATCGAGGTCTAGCCAAATCTGTAGCTATGACTGGTAAAAGCGGACCCCAGACTCCAAGCTGAAAGCTTCGGATGCGACTGGGAATAACGCTAGGAGGAAGAAGAAGCAATGAAAAAGTCACAGTTTTATATTAGGTGTCATTCCGTGCTTAATTGCGGGGAAATAAAAGCCTGTTCATAAGCAAGTGTGTTGAAAAAATATTTGTACACTTGGCATTTTACATGTGTATCACTATACTTGGTGTTGTCATATCATAGATGTTTTTGGCGCCCCCAGTACGGGTTTTTTATTTTATTGGTCGGACTTTACCTAAAGACCACGCTCTAAAGACAAACAAATACCTACTTTGACTTATGTCCGTATGAATTGAGGAGCCACTTCAGATTTAAAAAGGAAACTCGCCCCCTTATTTAGTAGGGAAGTAAATAATTTTGTAGGCCGAATTCTGAAATTTGTAGTTAAATATGTCTAAAGTTATATCAATGAGAATGTGGCTCCTCAATCCAAACATCTGAATTGAGGAGCCACCTGAAACTCGGAAAGTATTTCATGTACATTTTTGAAAATTTTGTATCATTTAGTAGTAATTGTGTATAGTGTCTACTAAAAATCTGAGCCCAGTACTGTTTATATTCAAGAATATACAATACTTTTAATGTGGCTCCTCAATCTATACATAAGAGCGTGAATTGCCATGAAAGTTATTGGTCAATTTATATTCCACTCTAAAGACATTTAGTAGTAAGTGTGTTCGAATTTGTAGTATATGGACAAAGTAGTAGAACTGAGTGAATTTAATAAATAAACGCATTTCATTTGGCTCCTCAATCGTGACGTCTGCATAATAAATAATTGACTGTACCTACCTGAGATCAAAACGGAATAAAATACCAAAGACACTAACATTTAGTATAAATGTCTAATAAATACATATGCACAGATCAATATTGTATATGTTCGGTATCTGAAAAAGAAATTCATTCTGAATATTCCTTACAAATTCGCTATTATGGGTGACCATGTTATATGAATTAAACTAGGATGATTCATTTTTGAAATTTAATTTTTCGACTATATTCGGTACAAAGATTCTTCATAAGTTTAGGATATTTAGTACCGAGTCAATTTCAACATAAGTTAAAGAATGAATTAATATTGGTTGGTCGGTGCTTTTAGGAATATTACAGTGAGAATTATAGTCGTCATAACAAAACATCTCATCATTCGCTGGGTACATTTATAGTGGCCCATGCCAGCTTCGCTAATCGCAGGGATACATTCTATAACGCCTATTAAAGTATATAAGCTAATTGAAGTCATTATAGTTTCTGGTACCAGAAATGACTTATGAAGAATCTTTGTACCGAATATAGTCGAAAAATTAGATTTCAAAAATGAATCATCCTAGTTTAATTCATATAACATGGTCACCCATAATAGCGAATTTGTAAGGAATATTCGGAATTAATTTCTTTTTCAGATACCGAACATATACAATATTGATCTGTGCATATGTATTTAGTAGACATTTATACTAAATGTTAGTGTCTTAGGTATTTTATTCCGTTTTGATCTCAGGTAGGTACAGTCAATTATTTATTATGCAGACGTCACGATTGAGGAGCCAAATGAAATGCGTTTATTTATTAAATTCACTCAGTTCTACTACTTTGTCCATATACTACAAATTCGAACACACTTACTACTAAATGTCTTTAGAGTGGAATATAAACTGACCAATAACTTTCATGGCAATTCACGCTCTTATGTATAGATTGAGGAGCCACATTAAAAGTATTGTATATTCTTGAATATAAACAGTACTGGGCTCAGATTTTTAGTAGACACTATACACAATTACTACTAAATGATACAAAATTTTCAAAAATGTACTGTACATGAAATACTTTCCGAGTTTCAGGTGGCTCCTCAATTCAGATGTTTGGATTGAGGAGCCACATTCTCATTGATATAACTTTAGACATATTTAACTACAAATTTCAGAATTCGGCCTACAAAATTATTTACTTCCCTACTAAATAAGGGGACGAGCTGCCTTTTTAAATCTGAAGTGGCTCCTCAATCCATACGGACATATTTACTTGACTAACGAGTTAACCAAAAACGGCTACGTGGTTAAATTCTACGCCGTAGAAGTAGGTGCAAGGGGAACTCCAGCAAAATCCCTGTACAACTTAAAGACCTCGGAATGCCAAGAGCTTCAGTAAGCTCTTTACTAAATCGAATATCAAAAGCGGCATTGATAGGATCTTACCAAATTTGGATAGGTAGGGAGGGGGGGGGGGGGGGGACACACTACTGACGGTGGAGGTGAGCGCTGATGCATCACAAGGTGGCCACCCTAAACCTACATCTGGGTCGCAAGTCCCAGTCGCCGTCACGGTGTTCCTCTGTGTATCACGCTTTGGACCCGGCGACCGCACGGTGAATCCGTGGAGTGCTGAGAATCGGATCTCGAATATTTATCCGCATTCAAGAACCCATATTAGAAGCTTTATTTAGTTGTCGTCTAGATAGCTAGATAGTTGTGTAGTTTGTGAGGACATATTTATTAAACTATTCTTCTACCTCGTTTTCGTCATAGAAGAAGAAGTTGTTTATCGCAGAATGAATAATAGTGCTGAAATAGTTAAACAAAATAAGAATGCTTACGGGTTTACGGGAAATATAAAAAAAAACTAAATCGGATTCTTGACACAATACAATTGTTTTAATTTATTTCCTTGAATTATATTAACCATGGACGTAGATAGAAATAGGTGGAATAATATTCCACTCCTACCTACCAGGGGGGATTTGTTGGCAGGGACAAGTGGAACAGCCCATAAAAATATTAGTTTTCTTTACATCCATACGGCCATGTCCCTAACTATAACATCTTATATCTAATAATGTAGTTAGGCATTGACATTTTCCTTTTTATGAACCTTTAAATGCTGGATTAGTGAAGGTAGAACCCGGTGGTTCATACAAATCATTACAATAAACTTCATATCCTTGGGCAGTGGATTCCTTGGCAAACTTTTCGTATTCCTTTTTATCATGCATATCTATTAGAATTTTCCACACGATGAGCGTTATAATACCGATTAACAATACTGTCCCTAAAGCAGCTCCCACAGCAACTGCAAAAGAAGTCACATGCTATGTTAAGAAACAGATATACTTAATATTATAATCTCATATTGTACCACATTACACGCAAATAAATGAATTTGAAAAGAAATGACATGAAAAAATGAACAGGTTATATCAGCTAGCTACCCCAACAAGTTTCCTTATCAACAAAAATGACGATAGTTCATCGTATAAGTACGTTCCAGCCACGGAGAACAGAATATGATTAGGTTCCAGCACAACATAATATGGTAAAAAAACAATTGCAATTCGCAACGCATACACGCAATTGTGTGTAAAAACACATGGGCAAGTATTCGCACTTTGTCCTATCTGTCACCCCTAGGCTTGCCACCAGGGTGGTGGTTGGCACTACTTTATTCCCGTCCATTTTGACAAACGACGAAGAACGACAAACTGATAACTGATACCGTTATGTATTAATTGGAAATATTAAGTTCCCCAATGCGGTCATACAATTTACGTGTTACGCAGCGTTTCTATGTCATGTCTAGTTTGACAAACGACGAAGAACGACAAACTGATAACTGATACCGTTATGTATTAATTGGAAATATTAAGTTCCCCAATGCGGTCATACAATTTACGTGTTACGCAGCGTTTCTATGTCATGTCTAGTTTGACAAACGACGAAGAACGACAAACTGATAACTGATACCGTTATGTATTAATTGGAAATATTAAGTTCCCCAATGCGGTCATACAATTTACGTGTTACGCAGCGTTTCTATGTCATGTCTAGTCATACTAGAGCTACTTTTCTTAATATAAGCACCCTTTAGGCATGTTACGAGTTACGCCCCGGGATTTCAAGCAGTTTCCCACATTAATCGTGATACCTACATAAAGAGAAAACAACACCTCCCACTAATAGTGAGGATATAATTTAGTCAGAAATCGCAACGGAATTGAAGAGCACAGTACTCTCACATGAGGCCTTAAAAGGACAGATCCTTAAAAAGGCAGATTCACAAAAAAGAGATTCTTTAATATAAATTGTCATACTGTATAAAAAATACAAACACACATATAAACACGCCTTTATCCCCGGTTGATTAAGCAGAGGTGAATTAACACCCACATTTCACCAATCATTTAGGTCTCACGTAATCTCATTGGGGGTGAACCTACATACATATTGCCATGCTCCGGGCACTATTGTTGACTCGAGCTATGTATCTGAAGCTGGGTCTGTATATATCTGTCTGATATTAAACAGCCATAGGGTTGTTAGTAGTAGTATTGGTGGTAGGAGACAAAGGGATAGCTCTTTGTCTCCTTGTACGACACCGCGTGAGGAGAGATGGGGTGGCCCAAATTTTACTCTGCCGGGAACCACGCGGCCATATGAAAAATACAATAAATAAAATGGGAATTTATCCGAAGAATTGATCACTCAACTATAATAAGATACTTACTAAAAATATTAGCTTTAGGTGCTAACTCAAGTTCATTCTGTATCCCCAGGACTACATTTTCATCATCGTATTTAAATTTGAAAATAATGCAACTGTCATTTTCAAGCTTCTTCGTGCAATACTGCGCCATGTTCCATTCGGGTCCATTTAATTCAGTTGTGTTTAAAAAATATACTAAAGTGTCAGTTGTATTGTATTGCTGATCGCAATATGTCTTATTGTAAATAACATTGCACGTGACGTATTGTTCAAGGTCCTTGCAACGTTTCTCGCCACAGTCGTCACATATATCACAGTAGCGGCCTGTGTATGTCCCATCTTTATTATTCGGTAGTTTGTCACACTCGCAGTTACCGCAAACACATTTACCTTGTCCAGAACATACCTAAAATGACATAATTCGGAACCTTGTGTATCATTTTATAAGAAATAAGGCGGTGTTAAATTTATCATTAAACATTGTTTCTATTCTTTGAACATAGCCACACTGTCCAATTTGAGAATTGTTCTTTTTTTTTGTTAGCACAAGGCACAAGGCGCACCTTGTGCAATATCGCAAAATAAAGATCAAAATCTGTGATGAATCAAATAATTCTCTTGTCTTACTGACATCTAAAATATTACTGTTTCGTAGCAAGTTAAGAAATAGACAACGCGTGGCACTTAATCGTAACTCATGTTCCACAGGATTGGTCCTGAAACGAAAATCCGTGCAACACCGCACGATTTCTACTTAGTTTTATACTGATATATTATACATCCATCTTCTTCTTCATCCTAGCGTTAATTCCAGTTGCATCTAAGGCTTTCACCTTGGAGTTTGGGGTCCGCTGTACCAGTCTAACTGCGGATTTGGCTGAACTTCCATATTTTCCGTGAAGAAATTTCCATCTGACCTTCACAAGCCAATGGCAATATTGGGCGATATTTTGCATTGCAGTTAAAACCAGTTGTTGGACTATCTTTTTAGGGCTCCAACTACCCGTAACGAAGTTCGGATGGCAACCGGGACCGACGACTTAACGCGCTCTCCAAGGCACGACCAGACCAAAGCATACCTATACCCATATTCATGTATACAAATATTTGCTCTGAGCGGGGATCGAACCCGCACCTCCTGCGTAGCAGCCGCGTATACTACCGCTACGCTACAGAGGCGTTTATATAGGTATATACATCCATCTAAAATAGTTTTTTCATAGTATCTGTTTGTAGCTAAAAGATCTGTGAGAAATTAATTTCTCAAACCTTACTTTTTTAGAGTATGGTGTAATGCAAGCGGTTTTGTCTAGAGTACAGCTGCAGTCAGCGCCAGTCCACAGCGAATAACATTCGCATTGTCCTCGGTTGCAGATTCCATTGTCTGAACACAACTTTCTGTCTTTTCTCTGGCAAGCATTGTCGTCGAATTGACAATAATCTCCAGAAAATCCTTTGGCACAGTCTTCGCACTTGCCGCATCTGTATACATAAAAATCAATCAATTGCTGTTCGTTAGTCTCGCTAAAACTCGAGAACGGCTGAACGGATTTATCTTATCTTGGTCTTGAAATTTTCGTGAAAGTCTAGGGAAGGTTTAAAAGGTGAGAAAATATGGAAAACGGGCGAAAAAAAATGGCGGTACAAAGTTCGCCGGGTCAACTAGTCTGTAATAAAGTAAAAATGTTAAATAGTAGGGTTGAGTTGTAGTTAAGGTTTCGTCATCACTACGGCTACGTATTGAAAATATACAAATATGTGTCAATCTACGTTAGAAAGAACCAAGATGTTACATTTAGTGCCGAAATATAGATTATAGAGTCAACACTGATGGAACACTGTAATTACAGTACCAGTGATGAACCAACCAACGTTGCCGTAGGGAAAAAGGATGACAGACAGCTAGGCGTACACAAAAAACATACGCGACATAAGGCTAGCAAAATCGTGGTAATCGATTACCCAATATAGTTAAACAAGCTCTACAAGATAATAATTACAGACGGTTTGCTTACCTGCATGTACCTCTACCACTGCATAATTTCTTTTCATCCTTGTTTAGCATACATTTCTCCATATCTATAATGTCGGATGTTCCAGTACAGCGACAGTCGTTGCCATAACTTTAAAAAATGTTAGTTTATAAACTTCAATTGATCAATGGAATATTTCAGAGAAACTTTCCGTAAATTGATTTGTTTAGCATACACTTCTACATAAATCCACAATATCGGATGTTCTGGAACAGCGACAGTCGCTGCCATAACTTCAACAAAATGTTACTTTATAAACTTCAATTGATCAAATTATGGAATGTTTCCGAGAAAATAATTCTAAACATAACGTTAAATATTTTTAAGGCAGTTATTCAAATATTCCAAAATACTATAGGCAACTTGTTGAGAGCCTCTGTGAACGCGGCCGCTATGCACGAGGCGCAGGTTTGATCCCCGCTCTGTCAATCATCATCAGCTCAAATATTTGTATGCATGTATTTCCATTGGTCTGATCGTGCCTCGGAGAGCACGATAAGCCGTTGGTCCCGGTTGCCATACGAACATCAGATCTATGGCAGTCGTTACAGATAGTTGGAGTCCTAAAAAGTCCAACTGGTCTAGCTGCAATGCTTCGATGTCGCCCAATTTCTTTATTGGGTTGTGGAGATCAGATGGCAGTCGCCTTACGTAAAATATCGAAGTCCAGGGATATCCGCAGTTATACTGGTAAAGCGGATCCCAGACTCTGAGATGAAAGCTTCGGATGCGACCGAGATTAACGCTAGGAGGAAGGAGATGCGTTAAATATTTTTATGGCAGCTATTCAACTAAGTATTTCAAAATTTTAGAGGAAACTTGTTCATCTAATATATAAAATTCTTCTGTCACGGGGTGCGTAATCGAACTCCTCCGAAACGGCTTGACCGATTTTGATGAAATTTTTTGTGCTTATCCGGTATCTATGAGAATCGGCCAACATCTATTTTTCATCCCCCTAAGTGATAAGGGTGCAGCGGGAACGGGATTTGAATACCACGCGGGCCGAAAATATGGCGGTACGAAGTTCGCCGGGGCAGCTAGTATTATATAAGTATTTAATCATTAGTATTTACCTGCCCGGATTACATTTACAAATTCCACATTGAATAAAACCAGCATCATGACATTTATGACTGGTGCCTGTACTATTCAATTTCTCACAGTCACATTGGCATTCAATTTCTAATTCAATAATGAGTTTGTCCTTTATACCTTCTACATTAACAATAAGTTCACGTTTCATTATATTGTCAGGTGGACAGTATTTCACTATGAGCGTCCCTTCTATTTCCACAGTTCTATGATCAGGAGGAATACTTTCACAATTAATTGTCGGATCTGTATTACAACTTTGATTTACCGTTAATTGAATAAATGGGGGAAATTTGAACAAAAGAGGTCCTTTTTGAGCAGATTCCTGTAAAACGTACAATAATAATATTAGTACTACTTATAGATAGGTAGGTTGGTAATTTAAATAGGAAAGTAATATAAATGGTTTGTGCTTAAATTTAAAATGAGCTAAAAGTTATTATGATAGTATGATATATTTCAGCCTTCAAAATAACACCTGAAGTAGGTAATACTGGTGTGGGATGTTTGTTTCGAAACCCCCACTCCCAATAAAAGGCTTTCCACGTATCACTAGCAAAGGGTACAGCGGAAAGCTGACCAGGGGTTCTATGAACTGATTGAAATCTTTTTATTTAACAGACCTCTCAAATCATAGATATTAAATATTAGTAATACTAAACATTATTACCGAATATGCTTTTTTGATGATTTTCAGTGCAGCTTTTCCATCTTCTAAAACAGCATGTTTAGCTCCTGTAATATCATGAGCTAGCAATTCATACACCTTAGAAACATTTCCATTAACAGCAAATACGATTTTAAAATTTCCTTCACTAGCAATTTTATCTATTTGACTTATTGATGGATAGTCATATGTAAGAGCCTGTGTTGCACTGTAAAAATCGTTTTCTAGGTGACATCGCATATCATTTGGTTTAATTGCTCCTACAATTATACCATCTCCAGCACTATGGTATGTTGCATCAGTGGACAATACAATAATTCGTCTTGCCTCTTTTCTCCAATCTAATTCTTTCGTGCAAACCATAGCTTGCATAAGGCCATCTAATCCAGCTTCAGGATCGTCATAATTTCCTCCGAACTCAAGTTTCGCCATTGTAGACGTAAAAAGCGTCATATTGTTCGTTAATGAGAGTTCATTTTTAAAGGAATGACATAATATTTTTTCAGCACCCCTAAAATTCAACAGTACTGTACTCTTATTAATGAAAACACTCCGAAAATTACATATTTAACCCTATAGTAATTATTTCAAAACAGTGCACTTTGTTTGCTGAAAAGGTTGTCTTGTATGAAAGGTTTAATGACATTAAAAGGATTATTATTTTGATAGCCTATGTGTGCTATGTGTGTGTGCGTGCGCGTGCGTGCGTGCGCACGTATGTATGTGTGTGTGTGTGTGTGTTCATCTCTTCCCTAGTAGCTCTCCAACTACATAATAGAACTTGACAAATATGAGGTATCATTATAAAAAAATAGAAGCGTCTTGATCGTCCATTCGTTATAGACTATTATGACGTGTCACTGAATCTTATGCGGCGCCCTTTAACGGCCATAAAGAACTGCGTACAAAAATAGACTTAGGATAAATATACCGCATTATTATCAAATTAGAGGGCTCAATTAGCACATTTCAAATATGTAAAAATTATTGTGTGTTACTCATCATCACTCAACAGCCATGGTCGTATGCCACTTTTTCCTAGAATGTATTGTTTTGTTAGACATGGCCACATGGCATACGACCACGGCCACAGAATGAATAATAGTACGTCCACGACTATTCTTGATATTTTCTTGTATGTTCAGTCAGAGCTCATAAGTGCATTAGCACAACAAGGCTCAAAATGGTGTGGCGTGCGGCCGCCGAGCCGTGTTTACATATATGTGTGTGTGTGTGTGTATATCATTAGATACTAATACAGTAATTTACCAACCTAGTAAATTAACTGATAGCTAAGTGGCTGAAGCATGATACTAGTGATTCACAGTGATTAAAGATATTTGTGGTTCGATTCCAGCTTATAACGATTTTTTATGTTTATGACAAAAATATAATTTTAAATATTGATAAAGATTTTGCATGAAGTTGGCATTTTTTTACATTTTATGTTGATCTTTGCTAAAGTTTAACAAATAATAAACATATTTTATTCATCAACCTGATATTAATTTATAAATGAAACTCAAAAAGTGTTATTGCAAGATCGTAGGATTCGAACCATCAACCTTTGCACTTCCAGAAGCCTCATGCTAGAACCGCTCGGCCACGGGTTGCTTAAGTAGTAATAACGAAATTATCGATAATATTCCTACGGAAGAACAATAAAATTTATGTGTATGTATAAATTGTCTTAAAAGAAAAAGGTCACAAGTAGCGCGAGAATGTTGACGCTATAGTTACATAGGATTGATACTGCACTTTTGAGTTCTACTGTACATACATGAAATACTTTATAAAGTGTGATTTTGCAGTAGTCGGGTTTTAGTTTTTTAACTTATTTTTTTAATAATAAGTTCATCGTTGACTGCTGTTAACAGGAAAATGTATACTACCTACTTTAAATTTACCTAGAATAATTGATGGTTCTTAAGTAGTAATTTGCAATACATGGTTAACCGTATATTGCAAAATGTAACCGTACCTCAACATACAAAATTAATTTAATTTACAATTAACTTGTACGGTAATTATAAGCAATTACATGATAATTGAAAAAATGAAATGAAATGAAATGTTAATTGGACGAATTAGACTTACGGACGGTATATATCGCACAAAGGAAACCCTGGTTTTTCCACGAAGCTTCCAATACCCAATCTGACATTATTGGTGAGAATTTTCAATTGCGAGTAAATTTCTTGTGCTTGGTCCTGTAATTTCTGGTTTTCCGTTTTCATTGTATATGAAATATCTACTAAATAGTAGATATCTAGCGGATAATCTTCTGCTGGTTCAAAATGCATGAGAAATTTGGTTTCCAATCCAGGCCGGGTTTTAATCTTAATACGCTGGGGCATAAGCTGTACTGTCTTATTAAAAGGTGCATTAACAAGCGTAGTTATTTTAGGCTTTGGATTATAGTAAGTACCACCGCACCATGTGTTTTTAGTATTTACTTCATTAAGTGGCGTACATCTTGGGCCCTTTATATCATCCTTAAAGTAAAGTATAAACCATTAAAAAATGAAATCAAGTTATTATAATAATACATAAAAATATAACAAATACGACTTAAGCATGCGTGTGCGTTCATAATTCATTGATGGATGCAACACCGGATTACCTAACTTCTTTCTACTTTCAGACGCTGTAAAAACTTTGCCATCAGAAAACCCTCGTTGTGGACTTGTCTAAAGAAAACAACTGAGCTCAAACTCAAAACCTTTACTTATAACACTGACAACAACTCCGGAGTGTCCTGACTGTTTCGTTAGATTACTCTGGGTAATTTCACGATGCCAAATTTTTTGCTAATTTCGGTGGCAGTTTTCAATCATAGGTTTTCCGATGAAAAAAATTTTCAATGTTCTTTTAGAAAACTATATACTACTAGATATTCTAAAAGAACTCAATTAATTTTTGAAAACTGCCACCGAAATTAGCAAAAAATTTGGCATCGTGAAATTACCCCTCTCATTTCATCTCATTCACTGTCAGCTCAAAGTTGAAGGACACCTAGCATATTTTTTTCTTTAACAACTGAACTGCCAACAATTTTGCAAATGGATAAAAACAAGTGTAATCTATAATCAAACGACTCACCTTTGAACACCATACACAGATGTCACGCGTATTACGAATGCATTCTCCACAAGTTTGAAAGTTGCACTTTTCATCTGCCATACAATTTACATTATACACATAAAAAATTAACACTAAAAGTATTTTAAATTTCATTTTAAAACCGGTTTCGACGCAGTTAATCCTGAAACTAAATTAACCTCGAACCAGACAACTTGTTAGTCTCGATGTCTATTAGAATGAATATATATATCCCGTAAACAGGAAAACAGTATTCATATGTACGGATTGGTTTTATTTAGTAGCGAATAACAATGAGTCAAACTCAAAGCTAATTATTATAGGTATTATTCATCCAAAGAGCTCGAGGGTACGACTCGAGGATACGAATGCGACGAACGATAATATTCCTATTGCCGGTAACATCTTCAATGTCCCAATCACAACGGCAGCCAGCAGTATTTCCATTGCAGAATTGTTGTTACCGCCGATAAATAATTACTGACAACATTGATAAAATAATGCCTCTTTTGTAGAAAAAAGAACTTAAAACTTATACATTTTTTTTATACCACTTAGGTGGCAGACAAGCACACGGTCCACTTGATGGGAAGTTGTCACCTTCGCCTATGGACGTATGCAACACCAGGGGCGTCACACTCGCGCTGCCGACCCTGAAGAAACCTTCTGATGCCCTTCTTGAAAAACCACATATTGCAGTTGCTTGGGAAAACCAACGCAGGGAGTTTATTCCACAGCTTGAATGTGCGTGGGATGAAGTGCCTTTCATACCGCACAGTGCGCATCGCCTCCGGACGCAATGTGTGAGGTTGAATTCTCTGCCTGTGACGAGAGGTGCGATGATAGAATGTAGCTATAGGCATCGTGTCAAACAGTTCTTCTGAGCACAAACCATTGTATAGACGGTAGAATACACACAGTGAGGCAAAGTCTCTTCTGAGACTGAGAGGTTCCACATCGCCTGCGAGTATGGGATTGCCGACGAGCCTCAACGCCCGTCTTTGTACTGAGTCGAAGGGGTCAAGTTGGCATGCAGGCGCTCCGGCAATAAGGTGACAACAGTACTCTATGTGGGGCCGAACCTGCGCCTTATAAAGGATGAGTCACTGCCTGGAGTCATGGAGTCATCCGACAGCATGTCATTGATATGCAGCAGAAACAGGGTTGGAGACAACACGGAGCCTTGTGGGACATGTCCATGCGGTCCGAGCAGCTGCCGTCAACGACGACTTGGATACTTCTGTTGGACAAAAAGCTGGCAATCCATACGCATAATCCCTCGGGGAGACCAAAAGATGGGAGCTTTGCAAGAAGAACTCTGTGCCAGACCCGATCAAAGGCTTTTGCTATATCGAGGCTAACCGCCAGTGCCTCAACTCGAGTCTCGATGGCTTGCGCCCAACGGTTTGTGAGATACACAAGAAGGTCACCGGTTGAGCGACGGTGACGAAAGCCGTACTGTCGGTCCCTCAGAAGATTGTTACCTTCAAGGTATCCCAGGAGCTGTGTATTAATGACACGCTCCATCACCTTCGAGAGGAGGGAGGTGATAGCAATAGGCCTGTAATTGGATGGGTCTGTCCTATCGCCTTTTTTGGGCACAGGATGCACGTATGCGGTCTACCATGAAGCTGGAACTCGTCCCGCAGAGAGTGAAAGCGCGAAAAGTAAAATACAGGGCACAACTCGGTAGCACAGTGCTTAAGCACCAACGCCGGTATGCCATCGGGCCCACTCGACTTTCGAACATCTAGTACCCGCCGAACCATCCGTTGGATACACCACACCAGGGGATAATAGGTAGCTCGGCATTCCCATCGTTCATAGTCGAGTTTGACGCAAAGAGATTACCTAAAAAATCGGCTTTCTCCTTGGCGCCATGGGCCAGACTACCGTCAGCAGTGGCGGAAGGCAGGACCGGCCCAAGTTTCCCTCGGCAGCTTTGGCGAGTGACCAAAATACGCGACTACCAGATGGGTACCGCGCAAGCCGCTCACCAATTTTGCCGATGTATTTAAACTTAGCCCTGGCCGTTGCCTTCTTACTAGACCTCGAGGCGGCATTAAATTTCCGCTTCACTTCAGAGATGTTCAGATCCTTGCTGGCAAGGGCCGTGGTCCATGCCTTATAGGCAGATTGTTTGCGAGTTCTCGCTTCTCTGCAGCTGTGCAATTCACTAACAAGCACAACGATGCGACAACGATGCGACAACGATGCGAGTCGCAACGATGTGCGCGATAGACACTGTCATTGGTCGATTTCCAATGACGTGATACAATCTGACCAATGACAATCTACGTTGCGCCTCGCATCGTTGTGCTTGCTTAGTGAATTGCAGTGCTGGCCGTTGCCTTCTTACTAGACCTCGAGGCGGCATTCAATTTCCGCTTCACTTCAGAGATGTTCAGATCCTTGCTGGCAAGGGCCGTGGTCCATGCCTTATAGGCAGATTGTTTGCGAGTTCTCGCTTCTCTGCAGGACTTATTAAACCACGGCCGCTTACTCGCTCCAACACAAAACTTCGTTGTTTCTTGAACGAGCAGTAAGTATCATCAAATTGGCAAAAATGCCTATAAAAACCGTTTGGATTAAATTGGAGAGGGATTATCTCTGGAAATTAACTATCTGCCGTAATCTTGGTTATAAAAATTCAAATGTACTGGGTGTATTGTGTCGTAAAACAGTGTGTAAGTCATCGAATCTTGAACAGAGAAACAGACATTAAATTTACTCGTACACTTATGTTACTCTTCTCATAACTCAGCGACATTACCAGTTGTTCACCCACTTTGTGATATATGAGTTGTTTTCGAATTATTATTGGATTGTGTGTTAAGTATAATTTACCTGCACACACCTTTCCCAATGCACAAAATTCTGTCATTCGAGTTATACCTACCTGCATTTTCGGAACATTGCCAATTAATTCATTTGACATGCCGTTGCAGTAATATAAACAAGAGTTATACCTAACATAATTTAGACCCACCTTATGTATTACAAACTTGTATTTGAATAGCAGTTAGTTTGTTTGGGTTACGTTTTGAAAGTTGAATTCATTCGATAATACTGAAACACAATCACATTTACTCGTAGTTCTGATGATGGAGTACATGTTCTTTTCAACTGCCGTACATGGGAGTTAAGTAAATGTTATGGTGGTATAATGGCTCAAATGAATAGTAAATTAAGCAGGCATGCGACTGCAGCAATCTTCTTCCTCCTAGCGTTAATTCCCAGTCGCATCCGAAGCTTTCAGCTCGGAGTCTGGGGTCCGCTTTTTACCAGTCTTAACCACGGATTTGGCTAGACCTAGATATTTTCCGTGAAGCGATTTTCATCTGACCTCCACAACCCAATGTTAACATTAGGCGATATCGAAGCTTTGCAGTTAGACCGTTGTTTTTGGATTTTTGAGGGCTCCAACTACCCGTAACGACTGCCATAGATGTTTTCATGGCAACCGGGACCGACGGCTGAACGTGCTCTCCGAGGCACGACAAGACCAATGCAAATACTCTTATTTCATTCACACAAATATTTGCACTGAGCGGGGATGGAACCCGCGCCTCCTACGTAGCGGCCGCGTTCACTACCGCTACGCCACGGAGGCTGACTGCAGCAATAACGACTGGAAACAACGCTAACACGATGACTATGGTGAAAATATGACTTGTCTTATGATTTCTTATATAGGTACTATTATAGTATTTGTTCTGATCATTATTTGATGATGATTCGAGCAGAATATTTTGTACAATAAATTAACAATTAACTAGGTATTATTGATTTAGTAAATCGTAAAACCCAGTGCTTTGTAATCAAGTTCGTAATAATGAATATACCTAACCGAAACTGTTGTCACCATCTATTTTTATAACACAAAATAGCTTCGCTTTGCAGTGTTATTCATCGATTTACCTTCCTGTATCACATTTACAAATTCCACATTGCATTAAACCTTTATTATTACACGTATTATTAACTACGGTACTACTTAGTTGCCCTCCCACAATCACATTGACAATTTACATGTTATTAAATTTTTGTTTCATCTTCTTTTCAAACATAACTAGATGTATATCATTATTAGATGGTCAATTACTAACAATAAGCTTTCCATCTATTTTTAGTTTCCGGTCCTCAGGAGTACTTGACTTCACAATGACAAGGAATTATGGTTTGCTTAGACAATTTTGGTCTACAGATAATTGTATAAATACAGGTACTTCAAAACATACTTACTCTTTTTCGTTACGTTATCTTGTAAATCGGATAATTTTAGTTTTTAGAAATGAGATGTTAAAATGACCTTCTTCTGTCAAACTAGTTCAAAGGAACTAGCAAAGGAACTACTGGGAATAAAGGGACGGCATACCGTGTCATATCTTGTTTGCGCAGAGTTACCTATGAGCCACCGCAGTGTGGCTACGGGTAGCACGCTATCAGTAGCGTTCTCAGGGGCTTAGGTCTTATGTAGTCCGGATTATGTATATTGTGGTGAGAAATAAATCATTCATTCATTCAGATATTTTATTACATTACGATTTCTTATAAGTTTGTATTGTTAGGTACTAGATTTTCTATTTTATAATTATGATTATTCCGCAGAATGAACTCAGGGTTCTGAAGCTTCACTATTATAGTTTGAGTAAGTGTATAACTGAATCCCAAGTTAGTGATACCTGCCACAGATATATTATAAATTTTATAAAATAGAAAGTGATTAAATAAGAAGACATAATATTATAGGCATTCCGACCGTGGTATACGGCCATACGGCCAAGGCCTCGTCCGTCCATCAACGGGTGTACCGTACCGACTTGCACATGAGGTTTCCTTAACCCTAAAGGTCTAAGTGGGGCCCCATATACCCAAATGTAAAGCGAATATTTCCAAATAATAAAAAACAATATTTGTATTAATACTTTCTGGAACTTTATTTTCCAACTATGGAAACTGGAATGGAAAAAAATGGAAAACAGTAAGGTTACTACTTAGAATCCATTTTACCATGATTTTCAAACCAAATTTTAATTTATACATACCTCAGCACACCCAATGCAGCTTTACATTGTCCACAAGAACGGAAATTATAATATGTACTTCAAGGGTTTCGTACATAATACCGAAAGCTAAATAATCGAATAACAATGGGTCGACAACGATTGGTCCTTTACTGGATAATAAATGATGATTAATAATTATTTTGTTAATTATAAAGAAGTGGACTGAAATAATAAATAATAATTCGTAATTGTCTCTAAAATGAACATATACTTATAACATAGGTTTATTCCATAGATTCCGCAAAGACATCGACGTATTAATATTTCGACAATTTGATCTTTCGAACTATTGCATTTTCCACGTAATAATTTACTGTGATAATACTTCGACGTATTAACGTTTCGACCTAACGTACCAGCCACAATTTGATCGTCCGACCAATCGTTGTCGACCCATTGTTATTCGATTATTTAACTTTCGGTATTATGGACGTATTCAAATGAAACACATCATAATTTCCAGTACCTATCCTATTATATCTGTGAACATTCCACAACAATTTCCTAATAACGTTCTTATTTTTAGTACTTTGATGACCGTCCACTACATGCCTACGTTGTGTTGGGTTCCGTGGATCTAATTTTCCTCATAAACTGTACAGGATAAATTGAACTCTACCTAAATATCATTTAGTTCTGTGCACAAGTGAGCGGCACAATGTACGTTTTTAATATTCTTTGGATGATATTCACATTGTTTCATCATACTGTTTTTACTCTGGACTCTTGTTCATCCAACCTCAAATGTCAGGACTGCATCACGGATACCAGTTTGTGCGCGTGGTGTCCAACGGTGAGGCTTTTTTTTTTAATACTAATAACCCGTTGTTTCCGATTGCATACCAGGGGCCCTAGACAAAGTGACATTCTATTGATGGAATCGCTCTGAAGCGAACCATTTTTAAGGTTTTAACAATGGATTTCGGGACATTGCGGTGGTTATAGTAATAATGATAAGTTAAATAATGTATTTCCAGTTACAAAGACTCTTTCATAAAAAAAATATAGTTATAAGTATTAATGATTTATGTCAATTTCATACTACAATTAGCGATTCCACTGGCGTTTTCGCCAATAGAATGTCACTTTGTCTAAGGCCCCAGACCCTCAATTCTGCTAAACCAAAACCACTGTCATACCACGAACACTGTAAAAAAACATATAATAATAGTCTTTAATGTAATGATGTTAAAGTCTGTTATTGTAGAGTGAACGAAAAAGTGTTATGAAACTTTTTTTCATTTAATTTTGAACTTTAAGGCTATAGCAATAAATTATTAATAATATATATAATATTTTGCGGTATCTGTGGTGTGACAGTGATTTTACTTTAGCAGAATCGAGGCCCAGGTTTTCACCTCGGAGCACGGTATCCGCTTACTGTCTTTCTTTTGTTTTAACTTATGCGAGTTTAATGGCAGTGACTTCCATATGACCTCCCAACTGTAAAAGGAAAGACTAGAGCGATAGAGCTTCTTAAGTTAGGCTTGGGCTCCGAAGATCTTGATAGGGCCCCAAAGGCATTCATTAGGTACCTTATAAACTTTATTTAATAGGGTCTTAAAAAGTACCTATGCTTATTTGTCTAAATCATAGAACCCATATGACTAACTTTGCTTACTATGAGTTTAGAGTACGCTGTGAAAAATAGTAACAGCAATTTGTTTATAAAATATTCAACTTTCAGAACGATTTTAATGGAACGAGATGCAGGGCTTTACATTCTATAGAAGAGAAATGGTGTCTCGAACAAGAAAACCCAGAACCCTCAAAGTTTGTATTTAAAAATCAGGACTTTAGTTCCGATTCGGAGAACGTAGTGCAAATCAAACCTCAGGCGTACAAAATGAGGTTGAGACGAGGAAAGCCGCTAGAGTTCCCATTTTCTTTTCAAGGCGCCCAAAATTTTCCAGTTGATTTATATTTTTTAATGGACGCTTCTCTATCTATGTCTGGAAAGAAAAATTTAACTGCTCAACAAAGTGAAGAAATATACAAAAATATGAGAACTATCACCAAAGATGTGCACTTGGGATTTGGTTCATTTGTGGACAAACGAGTTCTCCCATTCACACAGTAAGTTTAATTCATATAGATTACTTCCGACTGTGGCAATATCAAAAACCTAAGAGTTTTACCTTACCTGGTAATCGGTAATAGGTACTGCTAATTCACGGACGAGCTTCTGATGAACCGTATATATTTTTGAAATTACAAAGATACTCTGATATTTATTTATTAATAAAATCCTTCTAATATTTTCGCATAGGTACTAAAACTTTTTCGCACATTAATATGAAAGCGTTGTGTAGAATGTTGTGGATTTTTTTTTTTATGCACTATATGTATAATAAATGCCGTTATCTCCAAGTCGTCTTGTCATAAATTTATTTTACAACACACCTGCTCATAAAATCGCTATTATTTCACCGCAATTAGGCATGTAATGACACCTATTATCAAACTGTGACTTTTTCATTACTATTATTCACAAGTGAGTTATAGATTCTTTATTAAATTTTATAGGTTAAGTTTCTATGTTCTTAAAAAAGTTTCGATACAAAAAAGAACGTGTTTAATAGTACAAATAAATTAATATGCCTATTGTATGGTCATTTGATGCATTTTCGTATTTAAATAAATAATTTCAACTTGTATTACTTGTATGTATAAGAAATAAACAAAATTTTCACTCATATTTAACTTTTTTGTTTCTCTAAGTACAGAAAAAAGAAGTAAAAAAAAGTTAAGTCATACCTGATTCTTTTAAATATGGCCGATCGCCATTGTTAGATGCGCGCGCATAGGAAAACGAATTAATTTGTAGTATTGTTTATTTAGTATTTGTAGTATTACTTTATTCGCAAGTGTGTTGTAAAACGTCGTATACCACGCGTGAGCATGATGATTACCGTCCTCGGCTCTCTTAAGACCCTCGCCTAACGGCTCGTCTCAATAGCGCCTCGGCGGTAATCACCAACTTTGCTCACTTGTACCATAATGTACTATTATTAACTATCTGTCTCGCTTACTAACGTAGAGGACTTGGATGCTAACGGTCTTGCCAGAGTATTCTAAGCGTCCGTGACGAAGGGTGGAAATTCGTAAGAAAAAAAAAATTATAGAACGGGCTTTTGGGCATTCTGATATACCACGGCGGCGTCCCTTTATAGGGAAAGCCGACAAGAATCTGTTTATAGAGACCTCTCACCACTGCTATGCGTTGATATTCTTTTAAAAATGAAAACCATTTCAGAACTTTTGACCCCACAGAAACCTATTCATTTCAACATCGCTTATCGCTGACAGAGAACTTCGTAGAATTCAAAAACATTATCAAGAACACCATTGACGGTAAAAACCGAGATGATCAAGAAGGTGGTCTTGATGCTCTTGCTCAAGTGATAGTGTGCACAAATTTAACAGGATGGAGAAAAGAATCGAGAAAGATAATTATCTTCGTCACAGATGACTCTTACCACGCTGCAGGCGATGGAAGGTTAGCGGGTATATTTACACCATACGACGGAGAGTGCTACAGTGAAAATGGAAGTTACAGTAAGGAACTAGAGATGGACTATCCATCTGTCGGTATGATAAACAAGTTAGCGGTCGACAGAAATATGATCGTACTGTTTTTAGTTCACAAAAAAGTTGAACCTGTTTATACTATACTAAGTAATGTAATTATCGGTTCAAAGATTAAAACTTATGGAGATGAAGAGGAGGATTCTGATGATTCCATTGCCCAAATTTTAAGAAATATATATGAAGTAAGTACATAGCTGTATCTTCTTTAATTTTGAAGGTCTCAAATCATGAAAGCAGGATTAAGAAAGTGAATTACCAAAGTGCAAACGCAAGCTTTGACTGAAATGAATAATATTTATTTTAAATTGAAAAAAGCGAAATCAAAGCCAGGACTCGAACCCGCGATCTTTCCTTAACAGGGGGAATGCTCTGACCACTGAGCCACCGAGCTTCGCCCGAGATTGATCCAAATTTACCAATACATCCATCTTAGGGCGATGGTGGGAGCCATCTACCGATATTCGTACGAACTATCGGAATCAATGAATGATGTTGCAATCATTTTTATTCATTGATTTTTGATAACTCCGCCCAACCAATTGAGATAATTTTAAAGCATTTAGTATGCTAAACTAAACAAATTATTTTAATAATAATTTGTTAATAAATAAATTTAGGCGGAGTTATCAAAAATCAATGTTTAAAAATGATTGTAACATTATTCATTGGTTCCGATAGCTCGTATGAGTATCGGTAGATGGCTCCACCGTCGCTCCAAAGATGGTTGTATAGAAGAATTTGGATCGCCTTCGTGCGGGCTTCGGTGGCTTAGTGGTCAGAGCATTTTCCCCTGTAAGGGAAAGATCGCGTATTCGAGTCCCGCTCGAAGTTGATTCTCTTTTCCCTTTCTAAATATATTTGAATAGTTAGCATACTTAATAAATGCTTCGAAATTTCATTCAACTTTTCAAAATGTAAATTATTAAACCATGGACAGTGTTAATAATTCATGGAATGAATAGAGAGCTGCTAGTGTATCAAATAATAATAATAATAATAATAATAATAACCCCGCAGGGGCAGCTTGTGGCGAGCTATTGGTGAGTGGCGACACCACGTACCCTGATTCTCCCGAGGCTCGGATTTATTCCCCCTCGCCTCATGTGCTTGCCTTTATTGGCCGGCCATGAGTGGAGTCGCAAGAGCGGAACCTATGCTCCAGGTTGGAAGTGTAAAATGTCATAACGCCGGGGACGTGCCCCGCAGACTCACCTCTCGACAACCTTAGCCGCTCAACGGGTGTTGCCCCATGACCGCACTATGTGTGGCTATTTTAATGGGGCCCATGCAATGAGTTGGCAAGTCACCGCCTGCCTTTTTTACAATTCTGAGACTTATTGTCACGGCAGGCGTCCGTTAGTCTCCCCCCCATAGCCCATTTACCAGTCCATCCAATACTCAACCCCATAGCCCATTTCCTAGTTTCCATCGTACAGCAATAGTCTCTGCACCTGGCGGGGACCATCTCCGGGTGTGTCATATTGTGCACTCGGGGAAGGTATCCGTCATGTGTGTATCCCTAGCATAGTAAATTCTCTTAAATGGGCCTCTACGTCTTGGATTCGGCCCGATGCACGCCTTCCAAAGACCCGGGACTCCATAGTCCCGAGAGTTAAGGATCGGAGAAACAAATAATAATAATAATAATAAATTGTCTACAAGCAAACACGGATATGCACCGTGATGTGGTTGCAGTGGACAACGGTTTAACCCCTCTTGCGTTGGCTAAAGAGAACTGGCGCAAAACTGTAGTACTTAGTACTGCTGATCGCAGGGAGGTATGGATGGGCAAAGAGCTACATGGACGGTTTTATCGGGCCTTAAATGGGCCCGATATAGACTTAAAAGCGTCCGTATCTTGGCTACGATTCGGTGATCTTTTCGGAGAAACCGAGGGTTTTGTCTTTGCATTACGGACGAAGTTGTCATGACGAACAATTACCGGAAGTATATTCTGAAGGACGGTATGGTGGATATCTGTCGGGCATGCCACCGCCCCGGTGAATCACTCAGACACATTATTTCTGGTTGTTCTCGTCTTGCCAACGGCGAGTATTTGCACAGGCATAACCAAGTGGCCAAGATTGTACATCAGCAACTTGCCCTGAAATACAACCTTGTGACTTCGGAGGTGCCATACTACAGGTATGTGCCCGACCCAGTTTTCGATAATGGTCGTGTCACATTATATTGGGATCGATCTATTATCACTGACAGGACTATTGTCGCCAATAAGCCTGATATAGTGGTGATAGAACGATTAGAGCGCCTTGCAATGATTGTTGATGTCACCATTCCTCATGACGAAAACCTCATGAAAGCCGAAAAAGACAAACAAATAAAATATTTGGATCTGGCTCATGAGGTTGTTGACATGTGGAATGTTGATTCGGCAATCATTGTCCCGATAGTCATATCGGCCCATGGGCTGATTGCTAAGAGCCTCGACCAACACCTTAAGAGGCTCTCGTTAGGCAGCTGGATCAAGGGCTTGATGCAGAAGGCGGTACTCCTCAACACGGCACGTATTGTGAGGAGGTTCCTCTCTCTGAAGCCCTAACCACCGGTAGCTTGGTCCCTATACCCGATGCCGGTGGGGCACTATTTTTTATATTTTTAAATATATTTAATTTCTTTTTATGGATGTATTTAAAAATGTAATTTATATGGATTTTATTGAATAAAGTGGAATAATAATAATAAAAATATGGTGTCTGCGAATCCATTATAAGCTCTAAGCTTCAAAAACTGTTAAAATGAAAATTATTTATTTATTAGCATTACTTTTCAGAAAATTTCTAGTAAGGTTACGCTGAAGACGAATATAAAGCCAAAACATCGAAAAAACCTGAAAATTTCCTTCAAGCCCAACTGCATTTCAGACAATAGTGGTCATGAATGCGACGTGGAAATAGGTAAAGAAAAACAGTTCGTTGGAACCGTTAATGTTCTGGAATATGATGGATATAATAACATAGATGTAGATATAGTAGTAGCAAGCATTGGGGAGAAGCTAAGATTGGAAATTGAAATTATTAATGATTGTAGTTGTGCAAAGAGTAGTACAATGGAATCAAATAGTACATTCTGTAATGGAGAGAAGAGAGTTTGTGGAGTATGTGACTGTGGTGATCAAAGGTAATGTTCATCTTATAGGTTGCCATATTTTTTTAAGAATACTCCTGTATTCTACACTGAATTGAACTCTTATATTCTATACTAGCCTTCCGCCCACGGCTTCGCCCGCGTGCATCTCGGTTAATGCGACCTTTGCTCATATCTCAGGTTCTACTCAACCGATTGCGATCAAACAAACGTAAGATTTTAAGTCTGAGCAAGCCCTTTCTAACAAAAAAAACCGCATCAAAATCCGTTCAGTAGTTTTTGCGTCCATCGCGGACAAACAGACAAACAGACAGGAAATTAAAAAAAAAATATTTTCGTGTTCAGTATCGTTAACATAACATAACCCAAGTATTTTTTTTTAAATATCTCCAATGTACAGACACGACCACTTTACAATTATATAATAGTACTAGCCTTCCGCCCGCGGTTCCGCCCGCGTGCATCTCGGTTAACGCGACCTTTGCTCATATCTTCGGTTCTACTCAACCGATTGCGATCAAACAAACGTAAGATTTTAAGTCTGAGTAAGCCCTTTCTAACAAAAAAACCGCATCAAAATCCGTCCAGTAGTTTTTGCGTCCATCGCGGACAAACAGACAAACAGACAAAAAGACAAACAGACAAACCGACAAACAGACAGGAAATTAAAAAAAAATATTTTCGTGTTCAGTATCGTTAACATAACATAACCCAAGTATTTTTTTTTTAAATATCTCCAATGTACAGACACGACCACTTTACAATTATATAATAGTACTAGCCTTCCGCCCGCGGCTCCGCCCGCGTGCATCTCGGTTAACGCGACCTTTGCTCATATCTTCGGTTCTACTCAACCGATTGCGATCAAACAAACGTAAGATTTTAAGTCTGAGTAAGCCCTTTCTAACAAAAAAAACCGCATCAAAATCCGTCCAGTAGTTTTTGCGTCCATCGCGGACAAACAGACAAACAGACAGACAAACCGACAAACAGACAAACAGACAGGAAATTAAAAAAAAATATTTTCGTGTTCAGTATCGTTAACATAACATAACCCAAGTATTTTTTTTTAAATATCTCCAATGTACAGACACGACCACGTTACAATTATATAATAGTAGGATCCTATAGATTGTGCCTATAACACACGATGTGATTTTACAATCGTATGAATAGATGAATACCTAAAGACTAGGTGCAAATCATTGATTTTGATGCAAGTACCCAAACATAACATTGTTAAGTTTATTACTGTGATGAACATACATATATTATATACATACATATAATCACGCCTTTATTCCCGAAGGGTTAGGCAGAGGTGAATTAACACCCACATTTCACCAATCATTGTATTCGGTCCCACGTAATAGGGGGTGAAGCTATTGCCGTATTCCGGGCACTATTTTTGACTCGAGCCATATATTCTGCGGCTGAGTCTGGGCTGTTTATATGTTAAACAGCCCTATCCGTTAGTCGCCTTGTACGACACCGCATGGGAGGAAATGGGGTGGCCCAAATTGTACTCTGCCGGGCACCACGTGGCTGTGATGATTGTGATCAATCATCTTTTATTTCAGATATGGTGAAAAATGTAGGTGCGAAAAGACTGGGAAAGAAGAGTTCATCGATAATAATTCAACGTGTATTATGGAGGATGGAGGCGAAATCTGCAGCGGCCATGGTCTTTGTAGATGTGGCGAGTGTCATTGCAGATCCGGGTAACTAGTACAACTTTTGCCCGCGGTGAATCGGTTAACGCGACTTTTACTCATAAGTTCGGTCCTACTGAACAAATTGCGGCTTAAGATTAAGTCCGATCAAGACCTTACCAACAAAAAGACCGCACCAAAATCCGTTCAGTAGTTTTTCCGTCCAACGCAGGCAAATAGTCAAGAATTCAAAAAAAAAATACATATTTTCGTGTTGACTGTTGAGTATCGTTAATATAAAATAACCCACTCAAATTTTTTTTTTTTTTTCAATATCTCTTATGTACTGACACGGCTACTTTGCAAAATACAATAGCATAAATTTTGTTGATCTAACTTTTACAAGAGGTCCGAATAACCTTTATATACCTAATGTTTATTATGGAACACACCTTACTGAAAATTGCTTGGTTACTTGATTGATTACTTTGATATGCAACTAGCTGTGTCAATATTAATAATTATACCATGCAGCAATATACGGCAGTCCTCATCAAATGGCCGTATAGATAGAGTATCACATTCGCCGTATAGAGTGCTATTACACACCACACTTACTAACATCTGTTTTCTTAAGGTTCAACGGCAAGTTCTGTCAATGCGATAACCTAAATTGCCATCTTGGTAACGGAAAGTTGTGCTCTGGGGAAGAACAAGGCAAATGTATCTGTGGAACTTGTCACTGCGAATCGAAATGGCAGGGTAAAGCTTGCGATTGTTCTAAATTTGATTGTGTGGTAGATGGAATAGTGAGTACATACAGCTTATGATTTCTTATTATTTAAGTCAGTAAGAGTCGCACCAGACATTTTTACGATAAAACTAAGGATTATGTTGGTAACTTATTAACGAATTTCTCATAGGTGTATCTTATCTGTTATAAAATTTTCAGTAAGTAAGTAAGTAAGTAAAAAAGTTAGAAAATAAATAAATTCGTTTTCCTTTACTTATTTTCTTACATTTCTCAAAACACAATCGGAAGAACCTATACGTTATGTAAGTACTTAAACGTGAACGATCTTGATGTATTGTGTCTTTTTAATAGATTTTATAAAAACTCAATTTATTAATATTTTTCTGTTTAGAAACTCATTTTGAAGATAAATAACCGAAATCGAACCACTAGTTAGTCAATTATTGTAGTTTATTTGCTTAATCAAGAATCAAAGAATCAATTTCATTTCAATTTAGGCACATAAAGAGCACATATGAACGTCAAAATATTACAATTATTTTGTCAGGAAGTTAAAAAAATAAGATATAAGTACATCGACACCTCTGGGTTCAATTGGCGTATAAACCATTTTGGCCAAAATGAGTTATATACACCGTTTAGTTCAGAATTTTTTTCTCTATCGATCTGTATATTTAAAATGTTCAAATTCGCAAAAAAAATGCTTTTACGACCCAAAAAATTTAGATCATCCTACCACAAAAAAGATAAAATGTTAATGTAACAGCCAAATTTTTCTTTTTTAAATTTTTAGTAAGACGTTATGACCAAGATTTTTACCAACCCGGGGCGTAAGATCTGCCTTGATTGTAAATGGTTTTTACGCCGTGACGAATGAATATATTTCTTAAACGTAATTTAAAATTGAGGTCGTAAATCCAAACATTTAAATACCATATGGACGTATAAACCATATCCATTGCAAAAAATGGTATTCAATTTTAGACTTTAATGCTATAGAATTAAAGTCCAAAATTAAATGACAATATTTTACTACACGCTTTCGTTCACTCTACAATAGGCCATTTAATTAATTTTAGATTTTACATACATTGCTTTAAAGTCTCAAATTAAATGGTAAAAATTCAAAAAAATTTTAGTGTCCGTGTTATGACGGTGGTTTTGCTTTAGCAGAATCGAGGCCCTGGCCCTCGATTCTGCTAAAGTGCACCCACGAACAGTCATGTGGGTGACAGGTGTGAGGAGTTTGGACATGCCCACGGCGGTTTTGGACACGGTAGCCATAACCCAGAGGGTGAGCACATCCTCAAAAAGTGTACGGCCACCGAACTGCCGTCGTGAACAGGTTCATCAAAAAGAAAGCCGAACTTCTTGTCACCTGCAAGAGCGGAGAGCACGTTACCCAGATCGATTTCCTACTCACTAAGAGGCATAGCATCAGCAGGGTGGCCAACTGCAAGGTAATACCCGGAGACAGTCTCACTAGCCAACACCGTCTCCTTGTCATGGACCTCCGCGTGAAACTCAAAGACAAACGTGCCGAGCGTGGCCAACGCAGAATCAGGTGGTGGTGAAGCCAAGTCCCAAAGTCTCGTCTCAGCTATCAGTGACAAGTGCGCTGATGCTGTAGACGAACCAGTACAGGTTTGCTGGGACAGGATTCAGGCTATCCTTGAGGCGGGGAGGGCGGTGCTCGGTACGTCTAAGGGTGGACGCATCTATGACAGGGACACTTAGTGGTGGAACGACACAGTGCAGAGAGAGATCAGGGTGAAAACGCAGGGTGAAAAGATGCAAAACGCGCCATCAGGAGAGCGGTAGCCAGGGCCAAACGAGACCACTTGCAACCGCTATATAACAAGTTGGAATCGTCTGAGGGGCAAAAGCTTATCTATAAGTTGGCGCGTTCCACGGCCAAAATGGCGCAGGCTCTGTTCAAGTGCCGCTGAATTAAAGACAAAGACCCTGGGGACAATTTGTTGTACGAGGAAGTCGCGGTGAAGGAGAGATGGCTGTGGAAGAGCTACAGATTTAAATAATTGCCTTTATTAGTTTGGTAATCTGATCATGACTGATAATGTGTGCCATAATTATCTGTTTTATTTAATAAAACTAAGTTAATTTCGTTTCTGATAGTTTAATTTCGTATATATCGACCACAATTCTGTAGTAAGACTAATATTAATGTAATTCTGCCACATTCTAACAGTATCGAGATTGTTTTTATTAATTATAGTTCTATTGATGTGCAAAGTAAATAGTTTTTACAGCAAAAAAATCTACAGTTACGTGCTTTTACATCAGTAAATGTGAACTTAATTGTACCAAATATGGATGTAAGTACAGCTTATATCCATATTTGGTTTTTCATCCAATTTTCATGGGGTGTATACACCATAAATTGGTATTTTCTAAGTATTTCTGGTAATTTCTAACTTCCAAACCAAAGAAGATAGATATGATTGAATGATTTAGCCTTCTTCATCCCCAAATTCTAAGAATCTTTCTCCTTGGAATTTTTTATGTAGCTTCTAAAATAAAAAAGTTATGATTTTTTTTCTAAAAATAAAATCGTTTTTTTGCTCTCCTGAAAAGTCGTGTTTTGGTTTATACGCCAATTGAACCTAGAGGTGTCGACATATTATTAAATAAAGTAAAATAAACCATTTGAAAATGATTCTTTCGCTGGTTCGGTAATTGGTTCTACTGAGAAGATAGATACCAGCAAGAAACTCAGAGAACTCAATTACCCTTTTTATTTATTTTTTAAATATAGTTTTATACAATTTATAATAATACTTATGTGTTTTTATAAAAAGTCGCCACAAGTACCTAATCAAATGGAGTAATAATATACAGGGTGGAAAATAAGTCGGGCCCAGGAGGGAACATTTTACTTATTAGTAGACATTTCTTTATTTTTAAAAAGAAACCTCCATGTGATTAGTTACTTAACTAAAGGTCACACTCAATATAATATCGCGTGTATTCGTTATTCATAATTTTTTGACAAATATACCTATTAGTTACTGAGAATTAGTGTATATTTTCAGGTTTGCAATGGACGTGGGAAGTGTAAATGTGGTGCTTGTGATTGCGATGATTTCTCTAAATGGGATAAGCGAACCCCGAATAGAAACTGCACCATGACTGCAAGCTCCAGCTCCCACAACTTACAATGCAAGTTTTTGGAAGAGTGTGCTACATGCAGAAGGAGAAACAAGAGTAACTATTACTGTAACTCCTGTGAGAAGGAAATTAAGACTTTAGTAGTAGAAACTCTAACAGATGAATATTTAAATGGTAGTTTCTGGAATGCATGTCCGGATATAAAGGTTGATCTAGGCTGTTACTCAAAATTCGTATACCGTTATAATGACACGGAACATACTCTTCTGTTAGTGGTTGAGAAAATGAAGGATTGCGCTGAAACTCATTACGGTAAGTAAATTGACTTCTCTTCTTCATAATTATCATTCCAGAATCAGTAAGGATTGCATCCAAAGATTGGATTTTGGACCCCGGGCTTCGCCCTCTTCGCCCGGAGATGGATGTTCGCTGCAAACTGAACAACAAAAACTACATTGAGAGTATCATCAAAACAGCCTCCCGTAAACTCGGAGTCCTGAACAGAGTGAGACGTTTTTTCACGCCATCAAGAACCAAACGGTTCGGCGACTCCTTCTTCTGCCGCACCATTAAGACTTGGAATTCCTTATCAGTTCACGTGTTTCCCTCCTCCTACAGTCCCGGGTCCTTTAAGCGGGGCGTGAAAAAGCATCTGATGAGGCCGTCAAGCTGAGTGCCACCATTGTTACATGGTACGTGTCTGTAATGGTGACCCTCTTTTCAGAGACTTTACGTTCAGCTTACCATCAGGCGAGGCGAAGTCAAATTGACGTGTCCTATATATTAAAAAAAAGCACCGAACCGATTTTGATGGAATTTGGTACAGAGATAGATTAGACCTTGGGAAAACCCATAGGCTATGTTTGGTCGCAATAACCGACATTCATGCGGGCGGAGCCGCGATAGCTAGTTTCAAATGAAACCTCCTCCTAATTGAAGTCGTTTAAAAACTACCGACGTAGGTAATTTCAATACCTGCTTACACGTCTCTGTAATTATATCTTTTTCAGTATTCGGTGGCATCTTCCTCTTGGTCCTCATCGTAATAGGAGTGGCGACTTTGGTGGCCTGGAAACTGATGACGGATGCTCGTGATCGTCGAGAATTTAAGCAGTTCCTAAAGCAAACTAAACACGAGGGGGAAATAACTGAAAATCCGTTGTACAAGCCCGCTTTAACGTCTTTTTCAAACCCTGAGTTTAGAAAAAGATCTTTCAAATTATAAACAATAAAATAACCATTGGTTTAATTTATTTTTAATGAGTAGGTACGTGGGTACTTAATTAAAATGAGAACTTAATAATGAGAACTAGACTAGTCTGACAGATAACCATACATTATTAAAATATTTTAGGATTAAATATTTATTATTAATATGTATCATATTTTACTGCGTTCTTATTTATAAAGTTAGGCCCGTATTCTAGAACGATACTCAGTTCAGAATCTCGATTTATTGCTGGATCCTATGGACAGATTGTATTTTAGATGACAGTTCTAATGCCATTGTGAGTGTCGATTCGCAACTGAGACTTGTTTTAAATGGGTCCATATTGGCTTACATAAACTTTTAAATCCTATTCTTTGTCTACTACCGATTTGTGCTCATAATAATCACTCTTCATAATTTTCTTTTTCGTATATTTTTTATTCATACATTTCTATTCCTAACAACGGAGTTCATAACCGTTAGTGATCATATTTTTTTTATTCATAACTTTTTTCTTCATAACATTCAATTATCATAATTTTTGTATTAATAAAGGATGTTCGTCAGGCTGGCCCGGCCCCATGGAATCTGGTAACGAGACCTATATCAATCAAATGTACTCCTTGACACAAGCATACGTACTTACTTCGTTTTCAATGTACCTCGCCTGGAAAAAAGTTATAGGCACTTTTTGGGGGCCGGGCTGGCCTGACGTTTTCAGCCCGGCCCCCTTGAAATCTTAGGAACCACAAAAGGTACTGACAGTAGGTTACTATAGATCGAATGTACTCCTTAAGTTATGCATGTTTACCATGTATTTTTATAATAAAAGTCAATAGAATAGACGATATTAACGGTCCTTGGGGGCCGGGCTGAAATTATTTCATTACCTTGAAACATTAAAACTATAACACCTATAAAGGGGGTTGGGTAATGTTGGCGTCGTGTCGGAATTGAGCGGCCATCAATGAAATTGGTATAATATGAAAGTACAGTATAAAGTGATCAAAAGTTACTATGGACAAACTTCTCTAAACTATATCGGGACTTAGCTATACAGGGTGGTATTTTTCAACTTTACTTAGATGGAAGTACTCTAAATACTGAAGATAGCGAATTCCACTGAAAAGAAACATTCCCTTATTTTTAAAAAGAATCAAAACTGCATTCATAGTTTTCTGAAAATGCCACACCCGGTAGTCGAACCGACTATAATCTTCCTATAACCTTCTATTTCATAGATTTCCTTTTATTTAATTTACCAAGTTTGTTAAAGAGATTTGATCCTTATAATTGACCCTATCGATTGATGCAATAAAAATACAGGGTGTTATTTTTTCAAATTGTAGTCGGTTCGATTATGAGGCGTGGCAAATGATTTTTCAGCATTCCTTCAATGCAGGGCTGTTTCTTTTTCAAAAACACACTAAAGTTTTCTGAAAATGCCACACCTAGTAGTCGAACCGAATAAAATCTTTCTAAATCTTCTATTTCATGGATTTCCTTTCATTTAATTTACCAAGTTTGTTAGAGAGATTAGATTCTTATGATCAACCCTATCGATTGATGCAATAAAAATATAGGGTGTTATTTTTTAGAATTTTAGTCGGTTCGATTACAGGGCGTGGCAAGCGATCTTTCGAAATTCCTTAAATGCAGCTTTGTATTCTTTTTTAAATAAGAGAGTGTTTCCTTTGAATGAAATTAACTATCTCCGGTAGTAAGAGTAGGTACTCGTACCCGGTTCGACTACCGTGTGTGGCATTTTCAGAAAACTTTGAATACAGTTTAGTGTGTTTTAAAAAAAGAAACAGCACTGCATTTAAGGAATGCTGAAAAATCGTTTGCCACGCCTTATAATCGAACCGACTACAATTCGAAAAAATAACACCCTGTATTTTTATTACATCAATCGATAGGGTCGATCATAGGGATCAAATCTCTCTAACAAACTTGGTAAATTAAATAAAAGGAAGTCCATGAAAAAGAAGGTTTTGTAAAATATTAGTCGGTTCGACTACCGGGTGTGGCATTTTCAAAAGTCTTTGAATGCAGTTTTGTTTCTTTTAAAAAATAAGGTAAAGTTTCCTTTAAGTAAAATTCGCTATCTTTAGTATGAGGGTACTTTCCTTCAAGGTAAAGTCGAAATGTTCCACCCTGTATATCGCAGCTGCGATATTATTTACAATGAAAATAATGACATTTGTACGTTTGTTTAACACAGTACAATGAAGTGGTATCAAAATTAATTATGGCCGCTGAAAAAATTAAGAACGCCACTGTCCATACTAGATTACCCAATCCCCTTTATAATACAGGTACATATAATCTGCACGGGGGGCAGAACATACGTACTTATTTAGTTTTTACATAAACTCCCTAGTTAAGAAGTTATCAACACTTCGAGTTATTTCAGCCCGGCCCCCTTCAAGTGGTTATATTTTTTTTTATAGAGCGTTGTTTTACACAGAACTGAGTGAATTGAGAAAAGTGTAAAGAGTACATTAAAACAGTTTTTGTTGTGGATCTATAGGCCTTCTGGTTCACGAAGTAATTATTTATAACCTCAAATCTAAGAAAAGTATAGAGTGACCATAGTCTCGAACTATTTCAGGACAAATTTGTGTTGTGAAGAATTTGATCTGATGTGACGAAAATAATATTTGATCTTTGTGATTAAATATTATTTTCGTCACATCAGAGCTAGCAGTTACATACAAACATGCTTGAATATATCTATTTGGTCTGAATGATTAAAACTAAAAAGTCCAACAATAGGTCTAGCTGCAGTACTTGAGCTTAACGCCAATAGGTTTTGAAGGTCAGATGGTTACTAGTCGCTGCACGGAAAATATTGAAGTTCAACTGCATCCCGAGGGGACTGGAAGAGGCCCGAACTACGAGGTAAGACCTCGGATGCGACCGGGATTAACGCAAGGATAATGATGACAAAATTTTAAAGAAAAGTCATATACATAATATTCTGTATTAATAAATCTCCTAACTTATGAACAAAAAATAGAAGCAGTACGGCCTATTTTTAAAAAAGGTAACCACTACGATTGGAATAATTACCGTCCTATAACTATAAAGTAAGAAGACTGAAATGGACGAAACCGTTCAAGTAAGTGTAATTTTTTAGTGGCAAATGAACAAATGTAGTGATAAGTGCTGCTTTCAAAGAACACATGAACAAAGTGTCTTTGCCTTAATAAAAACTAAGTAAGTGTTTATGGAAGCATTCTTAGAATTATATTTACATAGTAGTTTGAAAATTTAGGTGAAATTTGTTTACTAATTATTAGCCAATAAGGCTAGATTGTAATTGAAATAAAGTATTCATATTTGACAAGATAGTGGAGAGGTACATAGGAGTCGAACTGAGTAAATTTTCAAATTAGCACAATATAATTCATCATCAAAACGGTTTCCAGAGAGGGAGGAGTACATCTCACCTAACAAAAATAAAAATGTTAATGTTAACCTGTGTTTTCAAAACAAAGTATGTATTATTAAAGTTCAATTCGTCAGACACATTTTCGTCGATTTCCAAAAATTAAAAAAATTAAGTTGACATCTCTCTCTTGTCCTGAAATTAGTTCGAGACTATGGTCACTCTACTAGTACTTTTCATACTAGTAACAGACGCTCCAACTTGGTCGGGCCCGATCATCCGACCGCAACCAAATCGGAAAGTGTGTATTATTATTAATTATTATTGATTATTATTAATACTGGTCGGACGTGGTCGGATCGCGGACGCATCCGACAAGCCGTCATTGAATATCTCCGTCTCACCTAATTATTTCGTAATAGCATTACGTTTTGTTGCTATCTCGTCCACTCCACAGCAATTTGCTATAAACAGAGGGAGATGGTGAGTAAACCGACCTTCGGAACGTCTGTAGCAATGTTGGATTGGTTGCTCCGTCGGCGGTTGGATGGTCGGGCCCGACCAAGTTGGAGCGTCTGTTACTAGTATTTTTGAGGTTATAAATAATATTTCGTGAACCAGAAGGCCTATAGATCCACAACAAAAACTGTTTTAATGTACTCTTTACACTTTTCTCAATTCACTCAGTCCTGTGTAAAACAATGCTCTATAAAAAAAATTATAACCACTTGAAGGGGGCCGGGCTGAAATAACTCGAAGTGTTGATAACTTCTTAACTAGGGAGTTTATGTAAAAACTAAATAAGTACGTATGTTCTGCCCCCCGTGCAGATTATATGTACCTGTATTATAAATTTATAGGTGTTATAGTTTTAATGTTTCAAGGTAATGAAATAATTTCAGCCCGGCCCCCAAGGACCGTTAATATCGTCTATTCTATTGACTTTTATTATAAAAATACATGGTAAACATGCATAACTTAAGGAGTACATTCGATTTATAGTAACCTACTGTCAGTACCTTTTGTGGTTACTAAGATTTCAAGGGGGCCGGGCTGGAAACGTCAGGCCAGCCCGGCCCCCAAAAAGTGCCTATAACTTTTTTCCAGGCGAGGTACATTGAAAACGAAGTAAGTACGTATGCTTGAGTCAAGGAGTACATTTGATTGATATAGGTCTCGTTACCAGATTCCATGGGGCCGGGCCAGCCTGACGAACATAATAAAGGGTATTACCAAGAAAATATTTTAACTCATATTATTATTTTTCTAGAGTGACAAATTTTGTTTTTTTGTTTTTGGATTAAATATAGTTCTGCATGGTTATAAAAAAAAAAACCACGAAGGCTAATGCTTCGCTCCGCTCCGCTCCCGCATTAGCCTTCTAACCTAATCTATCCAAGTCGGATACGGAAAATACGGATAAAAACACTTATGATTAAGAAATATTAAAACGAATATTAGAATAAAACACCTTTATGAACTGTGGAATGAACTCCCCGCGGTGGTTTTCCCAAGCGACTACAATATGGGGTTCTTCAAGAAGGGCATTAGAAGGTTTCTTCAGGGTCGGCAGCACGAGTGTGACGCCCCTGGTGTTGCATACGTCCATAGGCCACGGTAACCACTTTCCATCAGGCGGGCCGCGTGCTTGTCTGCCACCTAAGTGGTATAAAAAAAAAAGAAAAAAAAAGTTATTTATTGAAATGATTATGAGTTTCGATTATTACAGTTATAATTATTTAAAAGATACGATTTGACGTTTATAGTATAGGGTTGGAATGTCTCAAATCAATTGTCAGAATAATCGATTCAGGTAACAAAAGATTAATCGCAACGTTGCCCGAATGTAACTTTTGTAACATTGTAGGGTGAATTTCCCGGGACCAAAAATTGCGTGGCATCGATGAAATCGGTACTAAAAATCATAGTTATAATACCCTAATATTTTTTTCTGGTTAGGTGAAATAGTGATCTATGTGTAGCACTAAATATTTTATTAAATAGGATTATAGATTCTCCAAAAAAAAAATTTAAACCTCGATATTTCTCATTGCCATGTTTGTCCACACGTCACCTATTGTGTCGTGATACCTCATTGTTTAAAATCTATTGGGTTTTTTAATTAAAATCTAGTTTTATTTTATACGTGTATAGTTAAAGTATTGTTACGAAATACATTTATTCAAATATTTAAACAATACAACGAATGGTTAATAAAAGTTCATTTGTCCTAGACTTACCTTTAATCGCCGTGTTCTAAACATATTTTAGAATATTATTTTATCTAAGGGCTTGTGTCCTCCCTCATATGCGCTAAACGTTGCATATTGGTGCCGCCTAAGTCTCAATCGATAGGGTCGATCATTAGGATCAAATCTCTAACAAACTTGGTAAATTAAATAAAAGGAAATTCATGAAATAGAAGATTTAGAAAGATTTCAGTCGGTTCGACTACCAGGTGTGGCATTTTCAGAAAACTTTGAATACAGTTTAGTATGTTTATAAAAAAGAAACAGAACTGTATTTAAGGAATGCTGAAAAATTGTTTGCCACGCCTTATAATCGAACCGACTACAATTCGAAAAAATAACACCCTGTATTTTTATTGCATCAATCGATAGGGTCAATCATAAGGATCAAATCTCTTTAACAAACTTGGTAAATTAAATAAAAGGAAATCCATGAAATAGAAGGTTTAGGAAGATTTTAGTCGGTTCGACTACCGGGTGTGGCATTTTCAGAAAACTTTGAATGCAGTTTTGTTTCTTTTAAAAAATAAGGGAATGTTTCCTTTCAGTGGAATTCGCTATCTCCAGTATTTAGAGTACTTCCATTTAAGTAAAGTTGAAAAATACCACCCTGTATAGATAAGTCCCGATATAGTTTAGAGAAGTTTGTCCATAGTAACTTTTGATCACTCTATACTGTACTTTCATAATTTATTATACCAATTTCATTGATGGCCGCTCAATTCTAACACGACGCCAACATTACCCAACCCCCTTTATGATAAGTGATATTATGAATTTCAATGATTATATATTTCAATATTTATTTGTAAAATTTTTATGAAGAATGATCATTATGACTTTAAATGGTATTGCATGTATTTAACAATTATTTCATAGAATTAAAATGAAAAATTTGTACGCCAGAACCGGCAGAATATGTGATCCTACCCTATAATGTAAACATCACTTTTGTACCATATTCAACAAATAAAGAACTTTGAACTTTGAACTTTGAAATGGTATGAGAAAAATTTTCGGAAACCCGATGATAGGAGTTGAAAAGTTATGTAAGAAAATGCGCACCCGTTTTAAATCAGTGCCTATTGATGTCCTTAAAAAATTAAATGTAGATACTCGTAATTACTTGAAAACAGATAACACCGGGTTGGTGGTTGGTAGAGCCTTTACTACAAACACTGACCTTATGAAATCTGAACTTGTTAAGTACCATTACTTCCTACAATGACGAGAGGGTTTATCTGTAGCAAGGAATACTATCGAAACCGGTTGACTAGCTGGCTTCATTTTCCTTTTCCCAGATTTTCAATTACTTGGACTACGTGCCATCTAGCGGTGTCAACTTGAACTTCTACGGAAACTAAGAGTGTTCGAACGGAAAGTTCACTTTTCGCGCTAACAGCTATTGCCCGCCTCGCACCGATCGATAGCGCTACCAGTGTGTTTCCCGAACCCTGTGTTATTTTTACTCCTCTCTATAAACTAATAAACCCACTCTCCGCCGTGACGTTAGCAGAATCATCGATATCTATAGAACGGATGCAAGGAGCCATTTGAATAAAATAAGAAGAAGAAAGTTTCTATAGCCAGGGCCCTGTTCAAGAACGGAGAAGATTACTGATTCCGCACGTTCCTAGGGGGCGTTGTGGTGGCTATACAGCAGTATACAGTAGGAATACCTACAGAATATTTACTTACACCCATAGGTACTAATATTATAAAATGACCTACCAAACACACTTCTCTCAGCAAAGAGTAACGACTCTACATGCTACCAAAATAACTTAACATTTTCTATACTCTAAGGTATAAAATGAGTACTATAATTTGAAAATTTAATAAATTACAGAAACTTTAGAACTATAATAAGGATCTTATGCATTACTGAAAATATTTTAACAGAAGGAGAATACTTAAGAGACACGGCGTTTTAATTACAAATACACTAGAGCACCTTAAATGGTATATATTCATCACATAGACCTAAAATTGCTTTACATAATGCTTATAATTCTCATATTTTATTATAAAAACAATCTTGAACAGGTACTCTTAATCACAAAAATATTAGACACCAGAGATAGTTCGTCTCTCGGATATAAGATGGCGTTACTGAGGTAAGTTCATGGAAATCAACAATTGCTATCTTTGTTGCTCATTCGGTATTTATATCAGTCTGTTGCATATGCCTTACATAAAATCGTATTATTCTGAACTATATGGTACTTTTAATACAGCATATTAACATTTTTTAAATATTAGGTAATATTACTACAAAACTGCACACTCATATTTGTCTAAATGATCCAAAATCGTAACTCACGATATGAATATTTTCGAGATTGGAGGTATATATATCCAGACGCAGTCTTCTAATAGTGGGGAGTCCGTTTCTACGCAGTAACGCAGTACCGGGGTGGAGCTGCTCTAAGTCTACCCCACTCATTGACGTGCGAAGCTTAGCAAAGATTTAATGAAGTCTTTACGATGTCTTACCCAATGATGATGTCTGCGTCCAGAGTGTCGCTTGAAAACGTGCTCTGCCGTACCTCTGCCGTCTAACGACGCGCTATGATGCCTGCTACAAGTTCTGTTAGCATATCAAGTAATCCCTTGGAATAAATTAAATATGAGGGCCGTCCCTTCAACACCACTGTAGTAGAAAAATTGACTCTCTTTTGAATGGATGCGACTGGGAATTAACGCTAAGAAGAGGAAACAATTAATATGTATGTGGTTTTCATAAGTGGACATTAAAGCTACTAGACGTTTTGGCAATTTGTTGTTTTGACACCAGGCACGGAGCATTGCGATTGGCCGCCTACCTACTGTTGACGTGTGTATTGTTCGTGCTTACACCACTGGATATTATGACAATTGGGTATTTTGACAATTAGGCATTGTTTCCAATTAAAGTCCGACCAATAAAATAAAAAACCCGTACTGGGGGCGCCAAAAACATCTATGATTATGACAACACCAAGTATAGTGATACACATGTAAAATGCCAATATTTTTCAACACACTTGCTTATGAACAGGCTTTTATTTCCCCGCAATTAAGCACGGAATGACACCTAATATAAAACTGTGACTTTTTCATTGCTTCTTCTTCCTCCTAGCGTTATTCCCAGTCGCATCCGAAGCTTTCAGCTTGGAGTCTGGGGTCCGCTTTTACCAGTCATAGCTACAGATTTGGCTAGACCTCGATATTTTCCGTGAAGCGATTGCCGCCTGACCTCCACGACCCAATGTTAACATTAGGCGATATCGAAGCTTTGCAGCTAGACCGTTGTTTTTGGACTTTTTAGGGCACCAACTACCCGTAACGACTGCCATAGATGTCCTTATGGCAACCGGGACCGACGGCTTAACGTGCTCTCCGAGGCACGACCAGACCAATGCAAATACCCATATTTAATGCACACAAATATTTGCACTGAGCGGGGATCGAACCCGCGCCTCCTGCGTAGCGGCCGCGTTCACTACCGCTACGCCACGGAGGCTGTCATGTTTTTAATTGCTATTATTCACAAAAGTGAGTTATAGACTTCTTTTTTTTAATTTCATTAAGTTGCTTTGTTCTTAAGTTTCGATACAAAAAAGATCGTGTCCAATATTACAAACGAATTAATATAGAAAGAAAAGAAAAAGAAAGAACTTGTAGTACGTGTTTAATATACAAAACTTTCACTAAAATGTATTTTTTTTTCTCTGTTAAAAAGTTAAGTTTTTCTCTGTTAAGTTTTCTGGTTAAAATAGAAAAATAGACGCGGCGTGTTATACTGGTTACAAGGACTGGGCACAAATCACAACACAGTAGTATCCGTATAATAGTTTACTGCTTGGAATGGTAAATACAAGTTAGACATACAGTTACACCATGTATAGAACAGGGACCACGCGATATTGTTTTTCGGACTGCATAAAATTCTTGTATTTTATGCCTAACAGCACAGAGATCAAAATAATCGAGCATGATTTTCTTTTTTGCGTTAGGCTTATTTTTCTTAGGCGTAGAAAATACATTTGACGTTTGACCTTCTCTTCGTATTTTTATTACAGAAGATCGGGATATACCTAAAAATGTGAATAATAATTAGTCACAGTAAAATCAGTAGATTAGGCCAATTTCAGTTGCACGTACTCTATGATGTCCTACCCGTCATGTTGACAACAAGGTCCGTGATGTTATTTAGAGGAACAGAGTCCAATCCTTCCTACTTTTTATCCGACAAATACTTTGTTATATTATAAATTACTTTTATTAACTGGCTTTTAATAGTTTTCGGCATATTACTATAGTTTTGTAGTTTTGTAGCGCTCTCAAACTCAACAACACGCACAATTGCACCACACTGACAGATGACCATAATGACATTGTATAGATTGTTACCATATGAAGAAATTAGTTCCAATAGTATACTGCAATATGGCGAGGTTTTTTATTTTACTGGTTGGGCTTTAGACGTTTTAGCAATTGGTCGTTTTGACACCTGGATATTAAGACAACTGGGCATTTTGAAAATTGAACATTATTTCCTTGTCATTTTGATACATTGAACATTATGACATTTGGCCCAACATACCCCGTACTCATTTTTATTTATCCCTCCATCTCGGAAAGAGTATTTTTGCTCTTCGATATCTGAGTGCAAATTTCGTAAATCGAATTTAGAACATCATGTAGTGTAGGTTGTGAATTCAAAAAATCGCTTTCCTACAAGAGAACAAAATAGTATTTTTACGGTGAGGGCGCTACTTTGAACCACGAGCGAAGCAAAGGATTTTTTTTATAATAAAATCCCGAGCACAGTGAGGGTTTCTAACGTTAAATCCTTATCGTAGCGAGCACAAGGTGAAAAATATTTGCACTTGAGTGCAACACGTAGGTAACTTTTCATCAGCGAGGAAATAACGAAATGCAAAAAAAAAAACATTCAACAACAGTGTTTAAAAAATGATGCGTGCAAAGCAAATTAAAAAAAAAAGTACTTACCTATGTATCAAAGAATTATTAAAAAAAAAAGAAATACCTCACAAGAATACACCCGTATATTAAAATAGGGTTCTCTCCATCTGGCAGAAACTTAATACTCCGAAATTCATTTGGCATAACTCATTTGGCACAATTTTATTTAATCGAACATTTTCAAGGCATAATGATTTATTTAATAGAATCGTATTTTGGCAGAATGGTCATATATCCGAATTAGCAATGGCATACTCTTCAGTTGGCAGAAAAGTTAAAATTTGTTACAAAAAAGTTAGTGACAGAAATGAATTGCTGCAAATCCGACTTCACGTAGTTTTGTTTGCCCTACCCCTAGAGTGTTATTTAAGCCCGCGTAGGCGCGGAGGGGCGAGGCAGCCCACGAGCTGAGGTGCCTGATGCTTGCTGCATGATGCTTGCTGCATGATACTTGCTGCATGCATGCTGCATGTCTGATGCTTGCTGCATGGTAAATGCCTGATGCTTGCTGCATGCTAAATGCCTGATGCTTGCTGCATGCTGCATGCCTGATACTTGCTGCATGCTGCGTGCCTGATGCTTGCTGCATGCACGGTTCTAATTTTTTATTATTATGCTTTAAAAGTTATGCCAAAAGATGATTCTGACTTACAAAATTATGCGTTATGAAAGTATGACGAATGAGCGTATGCCAAACCTTTTTCTGCGAAATGAAGTTAATGCTATGCGTTGTTATGCGAAACAAAATTATGACATAAAAATTTCGGTGAAACGGGGGGGAACCATTAAAATATTGCGATATTTTGCACCTCAATGAACGTATAGGTATTCTCTTACAGATCAATTTCCGCGAATTTTCCTTCAATACCAGAGCCGATGATTCATCTCGTCGCGGGTTAATATACTAACAAGTCTACACTACGCTCTTGGCTCTACACAGTCTATGCTCAGTCGTGTCACAGAGCGCGCGCATTTTATATTTCGAACGAATCGTCGCGTCCTTTGACACGTAATAAAAAGAAACAATTTCAAAAAAAGAATTCTGTGGTGCAATATTTTTCATCGTTTCTTTTACAATAATGAAAACGATGGTTAGTGTGTGTTTTATGGTGTTTGTGCTCTTTGGAGTACAAAAAGTTTTCGGTGCCGACTTTGAAGAAAATCCGCGTACCTGTGACGAGTGCATGAGATTTGGTGGCCAATGGTGTAGTGAACTCGGGGTAAGCTACGTTCTTAATTAATTATATCTAATTATAATACGAACTGATTACATACTCTAATGGATGCTGTCGACATTACTAAGCATTAAAAACTACAAATTGATGAAGATTTCACCGCAATATAGGACCATTTCTTCATTTTTTTTCCAATTTACTGTTAATTATGTCTTCGAGGGTACATTTAAATAACGATATTTAATTATTATTTTTTAACTTGTGAATAATCAGTGCTAAGGATGTGCTCATATTATTGTCATAACTATTCCATAAATTTTGTATGAACTCCCTCTATGAAGTACAATATTTAGTTTTTACGATTTTATTTTCATATTATAATAAGAAACAACTTTTTCTGTTAACATAAAAATCTATCCAAAAATAAAACTCAAAATATGTTGCAATACTTATGTCGATATCTTTTTACTTTTACTTATGTGCGATAATGCGATAATTTAAAATAAGCATATTCAATTCTCATTTGATAAAAGTATGATGTAGTATTTAATAAAATACTCGTTTAGTTTGCTATGACCGTGAATATTAGGTAATTAGCATTACCTACTTTTTTTTTTCTACGATACATTTCACCTCGATTAGGTAAGTACACTACATAGCCGAAGTGTTTCGCCGTATAGGACTCACAAATGTGCATGCTGATGCTACCGTATGACAATGTCTACAGTTCTGAATCAATAGGTCTTCCTATACCAAAAGGTGTACCTCGGGTCACGTATCTTGGACCTTTATTTTATGTATACTTTTCTTTTTGTTTGGTGTACAATAAAGTTTATTTCTATTCTATTCTATTCTATTACGAGGCCCTGGCTCCCCGCGGATTGTTTTGTAATAATCTATGCTTGATGAATTTGAGCTCGTCCACCCCAGTAGCACCCCGTGCTATCCTCAAAAGACACCCAAGAAACGTGTACCTACTGCGTGTTTAGAGCACATTTTGAGCACATTTTAGGTCCAAGATATAGGTATTATTATGTTCTAAGCAATAGGTAATGTAAATTATCTGCTATATTATACAACAAAAAGCTATGAGTTAGTACCTAATAAAGTTAGTTTTAAACACTTTTGTCCTCAATGAATAGATACACATTCAGTCACGGTTCCCTTTCATATTTCCTTGTTCTTGATGTGTAATAATAAAGTAAATACATAAATGAATATTCTAAGATACCAAATGTAGATATATATCATAACTAGCATTGTGTTATGGGTTCTTGAAGTCGGATATATATACTATCTGTTGTAATGTATCTACATAGATACATATTACACATAGAAACACCCAGACCAATGCAAAATACAAATATTTGCACTGAGTGGGAATCGAACCAGTGACCTCCGACTTAGCAGTCGAACGCTCTACCGCTACGTCACAGAGGTCGTCACTGGTACTTAATTAAATAATAAAATATTAACTAGATACATAGGTGACATACTCTTGTTATTTCTCGGTTGGGGAAATACCATCATTCTGTAGAAATCATCGTAAAAATAACCTATATTTATGTTTATGCGTAATTCTATAAATCTGGCAACACTGACATATGACAAAGAGTTTAATAATTAAAACTTTTAAATGGCTAACGTAGTTATGATTCAAGAGAACAATAAATTGATCGAAGCAAAAAACCAAGATGTCACCGTGATCAAACGGAAGGAAACAATTGATTCAATGAACGGACTGACCGACCGAACGTGACCTATTCTTGGTTGCTCATATAAAATTGTTTCATATGGCGTAACAATTGAAATAATCTCTGATAAAGGTCCGCTTACCCTAGTAAAAGTCCTACCGAAGTACCTAAAGCCGGTTCTTTATGAAACGTCAAGTTTTAGAAAAAACTAGTGGAAATAAAACTACCATTTAACGGATTCTATCGTGATTTATTTGGTATTGTATATATTTCCCCCGACGTATTTAATAAAGTGAGTACTTTGGCCCGACGTTTCGACTACTTTACAGCAGCCATGGTCGCGGGGTGACTAAAGAAGGTAGTTGTTATCTTGAAATTCAAGTTATCTCAAAGCACTCGAATAATGATAAATTGTTGTTGTTATTATTTACTTACGCAGAATGAGCTCGCAGTGTCGTTAAGTCTTGTTGTATTTTGCTTTTTCCTAGGTTTAATTAAGTGATAGACTGGGGTCTCAGCCTGGTGGTACACTCCAACCATCTTCTCTATTAAACATATGAGTGATATTCACGTAAACTTCAGACAGAATCAAAAAGCTAGTTCATAGAAATATAGATTCGAAGTATAGGTACTATAAAACAATGAAAGTTTGTGTAACCCGCGCCACGTATCTTGGACCTAAATCGTAAGACATACGAGGCTCTGGCACCCGCGGATTGCTTTGTAATAGTCTAAGCTTGGTGAATTTGAGTTCGTCTACCGCAGTAGCATCCCATGCTATCCTAAAAAGACACCCAAGAAATGTGTACGGCGCGTATAGGGCACATTTTGAGCACATTTTAGGTTCAAGATACGTGGCGCAGGTTATAGGATGGTTCTTGAATGACCCGACCCGTTCTTGGTCGGGATATGCAAGAGCCATCCTACAAGATCGAAAACTCAGAAAACATATTTATATGTAACTTACACTCTAAACAGATGTGGTCGTTACACAGTGTGTAAATGAGAGTAGCTTACTGATTATACGCGATAATGACTATCCCTTATGGGCAGTGTGTATAACATTATGAAGTATGTGTTGCAAGCAAAGTCCACACCCGTCGCTCTTAATATTCATATTAATTGGGCATAAACTCCATGATCAGTAACAGCACGTTATGATCAGTAACGGTAGATTTTGACCTTGTCTTTTATAAGGAAAGGATGACCACAAGGAAAATGGAGGAATAATCCCTTTTGAGCGAAGTACCTAAATTGCACGATGCCTATGAAGCAAATTGTGGGACATTCTACACAATGCTATCGAGACCCGAAGTAAGCATAGCTTAACTAACTTGTGTTATGGCTTCTAGAAACGGATAAACATACTTAGATACTTTTTTTTTCGAAAATACGTACATATTATACATAGGATCACCCAGACCAAGCAAAATTCAATGTCTAATGCATTATATACTCCAAATATTCACTGGCAAACTGTGTGACTGTGGTTGGATAGGATTGCTCTATACCTGCAGATTTTTCTGCGAAAGATGACGCATGTATATTTATAGATATATCTAGGGAAGGAGACAGCGTCCCGTGTGTGCGCTGGGCTTTCCTTTATTACTTTATATGCAGTAGATACATTTTCCTGCTAGAAAAATGAGGAAACTAATATTGGAATAGCCGAAACTACAATGCTCTAAATATCCTGATCGAGAATCCAAAAGCAGCTAGCGGGCTTCATTGAAATTATCGAACTTGAGCACATGTTTGACACCCTCCATTCGTCATGATGTGCGATGTGAACTTTCACCACCATCGTTTTTTTATACTACTTAGGTTGCAGACAACCTCACGGCCCACCTGATGGAAAGTGGTTACCGTGGCCTATGGACGAGTGAAACACCAAGGGAGTCACTAGTTTATATATTGAATAAATCACTTGTACTTTTCCACAATTATTTATTTATTTGAACCTTACCGGTTTCACCTTACGGCATTATCAAAGGTTTAGCCTTAGAATTTCCCATTAACGTTGCAAATACATAGAGTCATAACAGCACTCGCGCGTGAAAACAAATTTGAACCATTCCCATAGGAATAAGGTTCAAAATCGTATGTTTAAACCAAAGGGGATGTTTTTTTCTAGTTAATTAAAGCGATAATTTTAATAGACGATGGCAATACAATTAAATCATTGTAAACCTTTGAGAATACCGTAAGGTGAAACCGGTAAGGTTCAAATAAATAAAATAAATAATTGTAGAAAAGTACAAAGTGATTTATTCAATATGTGTAGCAAGTTCCACCAAGTGCCATCAATCTCCAGTATAAACAGGAGTCACTAGTTATTGTGTCACAGAATATCATATTAACATTACAATAATTGCGTTTGTGTAAGAGTTATTTGACTACGTTATCTCTTCATAATGTATAATAATGGCTGTAGCACATAAAATTTACTTAGGTTTAGATATTTAGGTATGGGCTCTACAAAATTAGGCGAAATTCGGGTAAAAGGTACTTTATATTCCGAATGGCCATAGAAGCTAATCCTGTAAAAGGAAAACGCAAGTATCGTTACCGGTATATATTTTGATCCCAATCACATCATAATAACATGTACTCTACTAGGCAGCAGGCAGGCGTATTTTGTTTGTGTTTTGAAGATAGCACGGAGCAGGCGCGGTCGCAGCTTGAAGTTTTGGGGGGGGTCACTTCGGAAATTCCTTAAGAAATTTAACCCCCCCTCCCCTCGTACTGGGACTTTTCAATATGACGTGCATGGTTTTGGGGGGGGTCATGTCCCCTGTGACCCCCCCCCCCTCGGACCGCGCCTGGCACGGAGTACCTACTACGGTAGAGAAGGAGCTCAAATCCATCAATCATAGATTACATAGGTATATCAAACCAATCCACACACGCCAGAGCTTGTTTCTCACGCGTGTTAAGGTCAAAATATAGGCCAGGTACTATACATCTATCGCCGATGATATGATACAGCGGTAGCATCGCATTCACCGGCTTAGACAAAACGTTATTTAATTTTCTGTAACAAAAATAGTGTGCCAAACAAACAAACGTGAGTATAAAATATACAACACTATGGTAGTATGCTAATATATTTACAAACAAAACCACGAAACTTGTTCATCAAAACTAACCTAGTGAACAATTTAAATAATTATTATCTGATTCAACATCCGGATTTTTATGAAATTCTGTTAGTAAGTACTTTCTGAGTCAGCCGTCGACTCCGCTAAAACCAGTTATCCACATGTTAGTATATTACTGAATGCGGATTCCAACAAACATTTTAGTCATGTATCGGCATCATACGTCACTCACATTAGTAGCGAACCCTGACCGGCCAACTAATTTGTCCTCTCACTAATTAACTTAAATTGTACAACAGTAGAACAGCTGAACCGACAAGATAACTTTACAAAAGTACTTCTTAATGATATACTGGTTTTGGCTTACAATACTCGGAAGATGAACGGGTTTTATCTATTTTATACTATAATAGAGCTGAAGAGTTTGTTTTTGAAACTATATGTACTATTTATAAAGATCCTACTTTCATCTCTATCTAGTACCTACCCTTAAACATTACAATTCTATATTCACAGAATCCCAATCTTAAAAGTTATCACCAAAAATACAACTATATTTTAGTTGCAACACAGGGGAGCTTTGACGGTAATCAACTGGACATTCTTTTGACAGATAATCCAGTGACATTTTTTTCTCGCAATCGTGTACCTACTCTCAGGGAGTCGTACACTCACACTGGCACTGAGTAGAGAGGAGCTCTGCCCCTCTAGACAAGTGGCAATTCGTCGGCCGGCGTATTGTAGAATAGAATGATGAATGTATGGGATTTTACGTTTATGACATATTTACGACTGTCATATATACCTCAAATCCCATACATTCGTCATTCTATTGCCACATGTTGGGGGCTAATCTCGTTCAATTTCTTTTACTTAAGCCATTTTAATTCAGAGTGTGCGATATCACAATAATACAATCTCATGTACACGTTCCGTTCACTACCTTAGTGATATCAAAAATGTATAGGTACTTACCTATCAGGTAAAGTAAAATAGATTACCTAATGCAAGCTCCCAGGAGCTTAATTCTAACCACTATAATATCACATACGTAATCTTTTAAAAACATAATATCTTCATTACGCTGACAATACACAATCAACTGAAGTGGCAGTGAATGGCGATCGATAGACGAATTTCCTGCGCAACCCCATTTTCCAATATCCGTTGTTCAGCAAAACAAACTGCTTGCTGTATAAGAACGAACAGCTAATAACATTAAGCTAAAACCACCGTATAATAATAATATGCTGTTATTATATCCCGTCCGGTGTGTACCGACCGCATAACAGATTTGTTTCGATTTAGAAGTATTAAATCTGAATTATATTAGATTTAGATACAAGGGTCTCTATATATCTACCTGTATATCTACCTGTGGGTGACATATAAAACGATTATGAATGAAGAATAAAGTAGAGAGAAAAAATAAAGAAAGGGATGCAGCTACCCGCAAAGCACGATACTGTAGCACAGAATAAGTAATAGTAACTGTAGACTCGAGTGTTTTTGACAGATCAAATGGTTCGTTTTGATCATATTAACAGAATTTTCTGCTATTTCATTGATCGTTGTCAGTTGAGAGACAGGGGTCTTCTTCATGATACTAATGTAGCCTCAACGTCCTATACTTACTCGTAATACTTCACGTATTTCGTTAATTTTACATAACATTACGCTAACAATATCTATTCTAACAATAGATAGTATTCAATGCAATGTCATTTACTTTTTAAAATGTACTTTTATTACCAGAAGGAAATTGAATTCACACCAATTGCATTAGGTAGACCAATAAATTCGTAAGTGCCAAGTAGCGCACCCGCCAGTAAGGCTGATACGTGTCTACGAAGGGATGACGTCACACTTATAGTTCCTTGTAAACCCAAAGCGGAAAATGTTTATTTTAATGAACATAACTTTTTGACTTGCACGTTTGAACTGACTTACTTCTATTGAATAGATGACTAGGTGTATCTTGGAAGGAAGGAAGTATTAGAATTGGCATAATTTAGTTCAATTCTATATTGCATTATATTGTTTTATTCAATTCTAAGGAAATGAATGTGCAATATACGTAAGTTATAATGTTAGTACTAAACAAATAGTTGGTAGGTATATTTTATTTGCCTTGAGGGATTTCTTTTCGCCGGCAATTAGTTTAACCACTACTCGTATCATAAAATAATGTTAAGTCGAACGAAACAATTACTTCAGTGAATCATGTTTCACACATTCAATCATTGTTATTTTCACCATAAATGCTCAAACCGTTGGCTGTTTGCCATTCAAATCCTTTTGTCAGTCCGTACAGAAATAACTGGCGCTCATATTAGTAAATACCACATATTATAAGGGGAATGTAATGTAACGATGCGCTGTGTGCATTTAATTCCAGACGTACTGGAGTTTTGTTTATATCAAGATAATGTCAGAAACAGATCCTTATATTATGCGCGTGTAAAATACAACCGGCTTTATAAGATACTGGGGGTTCCGTAGCTTGTTTACGTTATTTCTTTTACAAATAAATGGGCCAAGTGCGAGTCGGACTCGCCCATGAAGGGTTCTGTAGCAGCAAAGGCGAAAATTGTGGTTTATGACGTATTAAAAAAAAGTACTTGCTGGATCTCGTTCGAACCGTCGTCGTTAGAGGGGGGGACACACATTTTTCCACTTTGGAAGTTTCTCTCGCGCAAGCTATTCAGTTTAGAAAAAAATGATGTTAAAAACCTAAATAGCATTTTTAAAGACCTATACACACGTATGGGTTTGATGAAAAAAATTTTTTTGAGTTTCAGTTCCAAGTATGAGGACCCCCAAAATTTAATGCTTTTTTTCTATTTTTGTATGAAATTCTTAATGCGGTTCACAGAATACATCTACTTATCAAGTTTCAACAGCATAGGCCTTATAGTTTCCGAGAAAAGTGGCTGTGACATACGGACGGACAGACAGACAGACGGACGGACAGACAGACATGACGAATCTATACGGGTTCCGTTTTTTGCCATTTGGCTACGGAACCCTAAAAAGAGCTTAGTCTGGTTCTAGTATGTAATATACTTTTACTAATAGATTTCTAAACGTATTCTTTATATCGGTATAGATATTTTATGAAATCTGATATTATCTACTAGCTTGCTACTAAAGTTGACTATGATCATGTGACAGTATCGTATGGGCCTGCTATCTACAACTTTCATTTTCGTGATAATGGCAGCGCGTAATGCCATAATAATCCCATGTAAAATTGTATGGTAGGTACTCAATCTTAAATGTAAACGATATTACCTGAATCCAATCACGTACGCCAAAAATACGCGTAAATCATTTTACATTGTCATCGTCGTTTTTAATACATTTGCTCATGCACATCTCACACTATAATAAGTATTTATTATTGAAATTAATAATCAGGTAATTAATCTAATTTGCTAAAAACAATTTAATTCATCTAATTTTATCACGCAAAACTTAACTTTTACAAATTTTGCTTTCACAAAATATCACAAATCTAAAGATTTTGAATTTTAATTAGAGCAAACCCATTTCTACAGTCGTAGTTTCTTTTTATTTTAGCTTCTAGAGCTTTGTTATTCATAAATCCATAATAACCTTACGAACTTAAATTTCTACGTAAAATGTTGTTATGAAAACAAATCTCCAACTGAGAAGAACAATGTAATCCATCTCCAATAAACTTCCAGTTAAATGCTAAACACGGGTTTAACGAAGTGGCCACAAACAAACATCCGTGCAAACACACCATTCTGAGAAAATATTATACCAACTCACTGACCTATATATGGCCCTGTTTTATACATTAAAATCTTACACAATTTTCATGCCCGTCAATGTAATCGAGGAAACCATTTAAACGTACGCTTGATGAAATATGCGCCAGCGCCACCGTCATCAATCATTGCTATAAGTAATATGTTGTCCACACGAACGCAATCTTCAATTACTGCTTTTTGCAATATTTTAAAAATTATATTTTTTACAATTATTTGCATGAACTTTTCGCTCTTTCGTCATGTCATCCGATCAGTTACCCTTTTGTTATACTGTAAATTGAGTATAATCATAACGTAAAGCGATTGATTGATGGGGTTACTGATCGTTGGGCAATGTTGGTATTTTGAATGGGCTTGGACTACGCCACCTGACATTTGGAGTTACTCACGTCACATGTGACCCTAAAGAATGACACAGATCATACAAAAAGGTCAATTCTGAGTCAAAGTTCCAGTCGAAGTCCTGTGATTTACATGTCTGTAAGAAATACTGAATCCATTTGTTTTGAACTTTCGCTTGTTTGTATTTATATTTAAGTAGTCTGACATTTTGTCAATATGTTTTAATTCTGTTTAAATGGAACATACCCCAGATGCCTTCAAGGACAAAAAATGTAATTGATGTGACAATGGGTGCTTCCAACTGAACACGAGAGACTGGACTGTGGACACACGACTAAGTTCTAAACATCGTTTAATGAATTTTTCTATAGATTTAGTCCGACTGACCAAAAGTGAACATTCATAGAGGAACTATCGAAATACAAGAGCTATAAGAGACTAGTCGGTAGGTTCAAGTCTTGGATGTTCACTTTTTTCGATCTTAATTTAGACATAATTATATGAATAAAATGATAAGATGTAATTTATTACTTTCATTATATTGGGGGTTAGTTATACACTTCTTAATACGTAATCGTTACAAACTGGATATCAAATAAAATATACTAATACTAATATTATAAATATAAAAGTTACTCGTTCTGCCTGTCTGTTAGCCTTTCACGCCTAAATCAGTGAACCAATTTCGATGATATTTGGTGCAGAGATAAATTAGACCTTGAGAAAGGTTAGATAACTGACATCCACGTGGAGTGGAGTGGGTGGACGTGGAGCCGCAGGAAACAGCTCGTTATTGATATATGTTACTAAAGTAAACGTCAGATTAAGATAATGGGAACCTATTTAAAAAATCCAATCTGTCAAACACGTTTCTAGCTATATATTGAAAACCACTGCTGAAAAAATCATCAAAAATCGAAATCATTGCTTCAGGCTTCGATTCAACTTTGAGCTCTTTTGAAGCTTCATTAATGTGCACACATTACTCTGAATGTTTGGAAGCCAAATCTAATCAATCACTCGGAAAACAAAGCTGTGTGTCGTAATCGGACACTTTCGTATATGGCTTCGATCTTTCACTCCAGATTTTACACGTAATGTGTTTAGCGATATAAGCTCCAGTCATTGATACCTCACGCAGCAACGCCCTTCACACTATTTAATGCTTTCTATTTACGTAGGACAAATGTTTGAAAGGAAGCCATATAATTGGATAGCCATGCGGATAAAAGGCTCGTGGAACGTTACTATTGAAACATACTTCTTTACTGATTACAGAAACTAGGCATTTGAAATTAGTACCGCTAGGTGCATAGATAAATCGATTGGTAACTGCATCAGTGAATTAACCTTTTTGTTGTGCACCGAGTGACCGTGACACAAAATGCATAAACTAATTGCAAAATTACTTGCGTAGTATTGTACTGAGATTATATTCGACAAAGTGCAATTTTTATTTATTTAAATACTAGTTAAAATAATTTTCCACATCAGCTAAAGTAACTCTTCATATTTGTAGACACTGCTTCGATCAATCGAAGACTGAACTAACTCATAGAGTATCAAATGATTCAAAACCAATTAGCCTAGTATTGATCAATGTCTCTTTCAGCAGTCTCGTTCGATAGACTGTTAAAGTCATTACACTACTGACTTTAACAGTCTATGATTATTATTTCTGATAATTTTATTGATTTAGTGCCCATTTAAAGTTTAAACGTTAATAATATGTAATTATTTTATATATGTGTCATATTTGAAGATAAAGGAGGACTAAAACAATACAAAAATGATTATTGCTTTTTAGATAACAACATGTAGGTAGTGTGGATAACGCTGTAAGTTACAAATTATGTTAATGTTAACACCTTAAATTAAGAACATAGTGTAACGAAATAAAATAAAAATATAGTACAATAATTTGTCAGAAATCAAATAAGTATCTTAAATAATGATTAATGAATATTAATTCATAAAACATAGACAGGTAGTCCGTAGTGACATCTTATTTAATAATGCATAACATTGTTAATAATGTTATAAATAATGTTGTTAAGTCGTACCAATTTTCAGTTATGCAGTCAAAATATGACTCGGTCAAAATGCTAATTGCAGAAGAGCGAAATGCATACCAAATTTGGTCATACCGAAACATACAAATCAATCAGTACAATTACCAGTGCTCCACTTACCCATATTAACACGCATTAAGTTTTAACACCGTGAAACATCTTACTTCTTTTATGTTTTCTTGCGTAAGATTTACCTTTAAAAATTGGTGTGATACAAAGGGCACGTTCAAAGTTGTTCGGTAAGTTATTAAGGTAATGCAATCGCTGTCTAGCTATAATTGAGTGCCGGAGTAGTACTTTATTATGGTATAAATGTTTCGTCCTCGTACTCATATTACCGCGCTCATATTTTGCTGTTGAAATGTTGGCGATTTATGAAACAAAAGCTCTGGTAGTGAGGCATATTTAATGATAAACTTTGTATTACATATTTTGACTTATTCACTGTTCCGAAACCACACAACAATTAATTGTATTTCGTTCTGTGTGCATAGGGTTAAGATACTTTAAACCAACACTAGGTAAGTCTGATAGGTATTTCACTTAAGCATGATGTTGATATATCCTAATAAAATATATATTATGATCAACAGAATAATGAAGCTTACATAATGAAATACAATTACTTAATTAAGTAGGTAGGTAAATCTTCTAGATCAATAAAAAGTTCATCTCTAAGCCATATTCATTGTCATGCCAACCTGAATCTAAGTTTCAGTAGTGTTAGATGATTATTGAAATGTATAACCTACTAGCTGACCCCGCGAACTTCGTATCGCCTAAATGAAGAACCGCTCCACCGATTTTGTGCAAACTTCACATAAACCATCTACTAAATAATCCGAACAAAGGCTAAACATTTAGTTTGGATAGGTGAGCCCGTTCTCGAGTTATAAAATTACAACAAAAAGTGGCATTTATTTTTATATATTAGGATAAGATACATTTCTATTGGACAATCCATCCGGCTTAAACAAATACCAGGAAGTGTTAATGAATAAAATATATGATATTATTTTAGTTAACTAAAATATTAGTTTTTTTTTTTTTTGCCAAAAATGGCCGCGGAGTAATTATACTCGATTTCTACGCCTATGTACGCAAATATTTTAGTTAACTAAAATAATATCATATATTTTATTCATTAACACTTCCTGGTATTTGTTTAAGCCGGATGGATAAGTTATTACAATAATACCTACATTAATTATACCTGCTTTAATCACTATTTTGGTGTAGGTAGTTAATTTCAAACACGCTATCAATACATAATTCTGTTTATTCGTTCAAATACTAACGGGAACAAAATATCATTATCACTCATTGTTCAACAAATATAATATTGTTAATTACGATATCAATATAACACAATATTCGTGAGCCAATTCCTTTTAAATTTCAACATGAAGTAATATTCTGTTAAACCTACCATGCGGTAATGATATACTAGACGACTAAATCATTTGATTATTATTTATTAATAAGGAGATCGAAAAAACCTATTTCATTATTAATTAAGTAATGAAGTAACTTGGAACAGAGCGTGGGGAAATAGGTAATAATAATAGAAGAGAAAGCGTGCTAAAAGTTTAAGACATAAATTGTTTTATTAATTTATTAATAGGCTTGTGTAAAATATACTCAAAGAATTCGCAATGGACGTGATTGTGAATAATACCTATCATTTCATAGGTGATAGGTATATTAGTGTCAGTATTTACTACGTGATCATATAGTGAAATGTTTTAGGTTTAGTCACATTTACAGTTTTTATGTGCCGCAGTGTATGAACAAATTACTTAAGCTTGATTATTTTGGCCATGTTCTTACTAGATTCCTAGATTTTTAAAGTTTCGCCCGGTAGCTATAGCTGAGCTATCAAAAATAGCATTCAAATCGACTTCTTAGCTAATATCAAAAATAAATAACTATAACTGTTCTCTCACCGTGATAAAATATGTTGTTACTCCAAACGTTTTATTTCCAAGTGCCGGCAAATTGCCATAGGGGATGTTTGTCACTTTTGTAAGAGGACAGAACAAAGAAAAAGTTGGCAGCTAGCCTTTTGGAACTACAGACTCGTAGTCAAATAAAGAAGATATTGCTAGACGGTTCGAAATCTTGATGAGACAAATCACTTTGGACGTTTTTAGAGCTTTGTTAAAGCTGTTGTTTTATTACAATACTGGTTAATTAGTTTCAGACTGTTTTATATTGTTCTCTGTTTGAATGTAGGGCTAGGGCTGTATTTCATCCGGTAGTAAACATACAGCCCATAACAAAATGCCCGCTAGACGGCAATAGGCTCACCCCGTATAATGTGGGTGTGAGTACTTACGCCTCTGACTGCCCCTTTGGGGATTTACAGGCGTGAGTATATGTATGTATGTGAGTTTCAATATCATTAATCTCATACAATGCGGTACATATTAAAATGTCTTATACGAGTACACATGCCACAAAGACTCTTTATCACTGTCTCGTCTGACACTCCCCTGACATTCTAATAGTGGGTAGGTTTGCAGCATGACAAAATTAAGTATGAAACACACTTATACCCGTATTCACAAACAATACTGTGAGGTCTCATATAGTGTGCTCGAGCGCGTAGGGCTGGTAAAATTAATTCACAAATATCACGGAGTAGTATCTAACGCAGTGCGTTCCCTCAACGAAGTATTACATAAGTGTTATCAATGAATAAAAAGGCTTGCCAAAACGATCGCACTGAGAATTTGTCGTTCTTTGCACAGTTTTGGTAGTACGCATAGCGAAGTATTGTTTGTGAATTCGGGTGTTAGTACCTACTAGAACTGTTATAAAATGGTTAGGCTACACATCGCGCTTATTAAAGTTACTGATAGAAATGGAATTTCTAAGAGAATTTTCACTCAAGTAGCTTATGTGAACAGGAAAGTGGTTATCGGATTTTCCCTATAGCATATTAGTTAGTGACCGTACGACTAGGCATAGCTTTTTGTATTGAAACAAATAACCCATGCGGCATTTCCGTTACAATTAAGAGAAAAAGACACAACTATCTGGAATAAAGCCAGCGAGTCATCGATTTTTCTACAAACTTGTTTACTAGTCTGGGATCTAAGCTTGCCAATATAACTACATTTCACTCAAAGTGCGACGACCTCTTTACAGAATGTGCAAATGGCACTTACATTCTTATTTTGTTTTATTTTTAATATCTGTGTCGCCGTGTTTTGTTTTAACTTTTTGACGCAATACGTGAGAGCACGCGAGAGTATGTCGACTCAAAAAAGTCTGACTTGCTTACGCTTTAATTGTGTTATTAATTGTACATAAAATTAAACAGATATACCTAGTAGATACTTTCCATTCGACATGTCTGGCAGTAGAGTCAGAGTTTAGTTGAGTTTGACCTGTATTAGTCAAAATCGTTTGTGTTTAAAGAATATTAACAAACTTCGGTTTTAACTACTGTTAAAAGACCGAATTGGAATAAAGAGAACGCTCTACTTACAGAACCGCAGCAAGTCTATCATAGCGAGCCTTCTTTGCACAGACAGATACAATAAAAGTTGAGAACTATATTGAAAGTCCTAAGTATTATGCTCTCTATCTTCGTACATTAAACATTTTCATCACCTTCAAAATTACACTTTCTAGCTTCATTAATTTCAAGTTTACTGTTGTCGGTTTCAAGGTGCAAAATTGCTAGACTATCAGTATTCTCACGGATGACTACCCAATCTGGCACAAAAATGGAAATATATCAACTCCTATGACAACTGTTACGGATATTCATGGCAAGGAGAGAAATTCTGTGGCACAGGGCGTGGCATTGCCTTTGCTGTGGTTTTACCACAGCACATAATTATTGCATCAGGTTCTCAATTATTCTCTGAATAGGGAAGAAGGTAGCTAGGTTAATCTAACCATGTGGTTTGTGTGCGTAACGTTAGACAATGACAGCATTATTCCTAAAAATATATACTGGAACGTTTAATATATTTTTTAAACTTTAATAAGAACGTATTGTAATGACACAATGGTGTGGAATTACCAAGAAAAATATCATGATGCGGGTGATCTCATTAATACCAAAAACACAATTACTTTTGTATAGAACAATAAGATTAAGGGATCTATTATTGAATTTTAGCTAGTTGAAATTTCATAATTTACTAGCTGTGACTTGCGGTTCGAGTATTCGTGGTTCATTTGTTGGGACAAAAAGTACAGAAAACCCTTCGCCATGAAAGGTCTATTAGATGTGTCTTTGATCGGTCAAACAGGTCAAACGGCGATAGAGTTTAGCAATCTCGTATATTTATATAGGTATACCATACAAATATTCATTTAGCATTAGTAGAATGTTTAATATTGTCTCAATTTCACCTAATTTATATATATGTATCATCATTTTATGGTAGTGATGGTAGTGAGTTACGGCATCATGTGATGGACCTAAACCAATATCTTATAAGTACATGATTGCGTTTTGTGGCGACACACCTGTTGTAATTTATTTATTTGAAGATTGCTTTCTTGAAATTGTTGTCTCTGCACTTTACGTATCAAATTAAATACAGTTCTTCGATTTAAAATGGCCGCAGTTTCTATCTCAATGAAAACAATCACAGACGAGTCAGATTCCATACTTACAAGTTTATTATTTTATTTACGTTACAACTGGTTGAATATCAGGTGATGTCGCAACAGGGAGACAACCTTTCTATAGGCAGTCGTGTTTGCCCACCCACACGACAGCTAAAAACGTGCCAAGAAGGAACGGAGTGGTGTCGATAGCAGTTGCAATAATAATATAATTTACTAGAGTTTTACGCAGTAAAAGAATTATATTACTTATAATAATAAAAAAAATATAGGTACCTTATCCATCAAGAATCAAATAACAACACAGAACCAATAATAAGAGCCCTCTCTTTCTTCTTCGATTTGGTATCAACCAAAACTCACAGCAATAACTTTCCATACTCTCTGACAGTTCTGACACAAAGAAATCATGGTATTTTGAAACTATCGCAGTGTAAACGAATAGGGCTTTCCGCGATTATTTTTATATTATACTAGCTGACTCCGCGAAATTCGTACCACTTATCAGTCGATTCTTATTTTTTTTCTATGTAAGAACCATCCTCGTAGGTACTTCAAGGAATATTCTAAAAAAAAAAGAATTACGAAATCGAATCAGCTGTTCTCGAGATTTGCGCTTACCAACACATTCAGCGATTCATTTTTATATTACTGCCATAATCGAGACCAGAATAACATGCCATAATCGAGACCAATAATAATAGAAGTGTATGCAGGATGCTACAAAAAAACAAAAAATACTACTTTCGGACAGCAAATCGGGACTAGCGCCATAGTTATTCGTAATCCACACAAAAATACCTTTCCAATGGTGTATCATTTATTCCGATTGGAGGGTGGGACCAAGTTCCATACATTTGTGCCCATCATCCTTTGGCTATGAATTAGTACGATAACTGACAGAAATGCGGGTAGAGCCACGGGCCACAGCTAGTAAATAATATAATCTTATATCGAAAGAAGAAAAGAAAAAAAAGGGAATTATGTTATGATATCTAACTTACTCGTGTATTACTTTTTGCGGCAACAAATTGTCTAAGTTCTGTACGAACATTGGCAGATGTCAAGGAGATGTTTCTATTTGACACTAAGCTGCATATTATAATTAACCGACTTCAAAAAAGGAGGTTCTCAATTCGTACCCAATTTTTTTTTTTTTTTTTTTTTTTGTATGTTTGTTACGCGATTGTGAAGCCAATTCTAGACGGATTTTGAAAATTCTTTTTCTGTTCGTAAGTAGATTATTCCGAAGTGGTCCCATTTAAATTTCGTAAAGATCTGATGATGGGTTTCCGAGATTAGACCAAGGAACTCTTCAAAAAGTACCAGGAAATCAGCCGCGATTACTGCAATGGCATATTATTGCAATGTTTCTACCATTACACATCAAAACATCACGCCTGAGTCCTTTGAACGGGTACGCAGAAGTGTTCAGAATATTTAGCTATATTTCCGGTGTATATGCATTGATTTTAAAAATTCTTTTTGAATAATGCTTTAATATTTTTTTTTAGCGTTGTCGGTTCGATCTGTAGTGCAGCGTCAGCAGCGCATGTACAGTCAGGTCACTATACATGCGATGTACAGTCGTGAGACTGTACAAACTCACTAAAAAGAGAAAAATAAATTCATTTTAACAAAAAAGTTTAACCGACTTCAAGAAACGAAAAAGAAGCACTGAAAAGCGAAAAATAACTTAATTTACAGACTTACTGATTTATTAGAAGTCGGTGCCAGCCAACTTTGTTTGTTGTGTCTGAACTACTATGATGCAATCAATTGAAATATGGCCTCTCTTGGGCTAGGTACCGACTTCTAATAAATCAGTAAGTCTGTAAATTAAGTTATTTTTCGCTTTTCAGTGCTTCTTTTTCGTTTCTTGAAGTCGGTTAAACTTTTTTGTTAAAATGAATTTATTTTAATAAGCGATTTTTATCGCGATAAGTCCCATATCATTATTTAAACAAAGAAACCCTACTATTTTCTTCAATTGGTCTAGTGTCACTGTCAGTATGTATTGTATTTTTTCCACTCACTGATCTGAAATCAAGCACATATTTTGAACTACATCTTTTGTTAAATTACAAACTTTGTTCACGGAATTAATGACATAAATAAAGTTAACTTACAGTACTGGCAGTAATTCTATTTCTGTCGTGATCGTCTCAGAAGTCAACTGCAAAGATAACGCCTGAACAGGGTCAGGAATTTTATCATGGTCTCGAAAACTATTAACGTTAATTTATTCCGTCATCGTGAAATATTTGAATGGCATGTCTAATTAATAAAAGGGTAATTAACTTGCAGTTTGAATCATTTTCTTTTATGGTTACTCTTGTGGATCTTCCGGGCCCAATACAACCTCATTTGCCGACTAATGTACGAGGCTCTGGCGCGAGGCTTTGAAAAACGAACGTCAAGCTTATACACGTAGATGAAAGTTTCGGGTGCCACCGGCAGCTTAAATAAGATAATGATGACTGATGGTACTTATAAATAAATATCCGGAGAGTAGCCAGAAGATTGGCATGTCAGTAGGTACTTATGTATGTTACTAAGGTTGACCTTTGGGAAAAGCACCTAAATGGGAAAATTATTATTTTAACATTTCCAAATCAAAAACCGCATACCTAAGAACTTAGAAGGTATCTTTTTTCGTACGGAAATCTGAGGCACCTTCCAAGAACTTAGCATCTATAGCCAGAATAACTTACTGCTGCCTCTGCCTGCATACTGCTGTACTTTCATAGCTGTAGATCGTACGTACTACGTACGATACGTACTCTCCCAAATAACTCACGAGAACTTTGTAGAGTATTGTAGAGATCGGCATAGGCTGCGTTGCGAGCAATCATCGAGATCTATGCTATTACCTCGACACCCACATAGCCTGTTTTATATGCACTGTCGACTATTAAGGGTTTATTGCCCTTTCACTATAATATTAATGTAATGAGATACCATGCAACATGACGGCGGACGGGAAGATTATCTTTTGGTTTAATTTAGAAAAAAGAATGCTTTGCCAAGAAGCCTTTTGTAGCCGCCAGGCAGAATTATACATCGATGGGATGATAAAGTCGTTATGCCCATGTACAGAAAATGTATTTATTTGACAAAATAAGGAACCTACTTGTAACCTCAGAAAGGTTACCTACCTTATTCATAACCCTTTTTATAAAAGATTTAAGTACCAAGGGTTTTGTATCTTTTCCTGTTGACACAATAACTTACACACAATTAATGAAGACAGAATCAACAATTTCAAAAAGTAGGTAGGTACTTCAAATCAATTGTGAAAGTTTTATTCAAAAATAAGTTATTTAAAATATCATTCCTACCATGGTAATTTATTCCAGGGATAGAAGTGACAAAGTGATTAAAGACATATTTTACCGAATTTAAATAAAAACTAAATCGACGAGATCGAACTCGACACAAATCGAACTAGTCGGGCAAATTAGATTTAGAAATAAACCGGTAAGCTATATTTACTAATACTATTAAGTAATCTATGCTAATACGCTTCAGAGATGGAGTATTATGCACCTGATGCAAAGTAGCTTAGATATTATACATATATGTATATCAAAACAAAAGTGGTGAATTCACTTTGTGTGTGGGCACTCAAATACGATGTACACTCACTGATTTGAGCCCTTTGTATGTAATAGTCTTATTTGAATAATCCTCTTCATTAATATCCTGCTGTTGAACAGCATTCCTTAAAGTAAAATTATTTTTTGCGTAGGCGGCGAGTCCCGCGCCCATACGTACAAGAATTATAGCTATCTGGAATAGACTAATATGAACCATACTTCATTTTATTTTCATGGTGGCTTGCGGCTTTTAAAATAAGTTAATCATTAATTTGGCTTGGGGCATTTTAATGTAGAGATACGTATGTATTGTAATTAATTACTTACCTTACCCTAAGTATCATAAAATGTAAGTTATTAAGTTTTGTTGTCAAATAAATTATGCATTTTAGACACGGTCTTACAATTCATTACATTATAAGTACTTTTATAATTTCATTATTTAAATGCTTAAAATATTTGTAGAAATCGTTTATAAAAACAAAAGTTCGTAATTACAACTGGTTATAAATGTTATAATTTACAAATTTTTTTTGACATCTGTGACATCTATAGGTATAAAAAAATATTTTGTGAACGGAATCGAGAAGAGAGTTTCGCAGATTTTCGCTACTGATAATGTTTCGACTAGTTTTAACCGAATTTTCAGATAAAGAAAGTATAACGAAACTCATAAATATTACAGTGATTACTGTTTGCCGTTTTACGCCTAAGATCTAAAATAAAATCTAGCAGTAGTACATTTATATCCGCAGAAATATGAATTATTTAGAATTAGTAGGTAGGTACGGTGAATAAAAAAATATGAAAAAGTAATAATCATAAAAACGCGTAACAAGTTGTGGTATCGTTATTAGCTACCGGTTTTACGTGGTCACAAATCCACTATCTTAATAATCTCTCTTACTTACTCTACTTGCTTACCTTGCACTTATATGTCTCGTTACTCAAGTATTTTATTATTTGTATTTTGTGTGTGGATCTGAGACACGCACAAAATACATGCATAAATAATAACCACATACCTATTACAACTTTTTTTAAACATACACTTAAAAAAACTTACTTGTAAAACGCAACTATGGACATGTACCTATCTTGGACCTATAATGTACTCTATACGCGCATGAGGATAGCACGAGGTGCTACTGCGTTGGACGAGTTCAAATTCACCAACCATAGATATATTATTACAAAACAATCCGTCACTTCATTTGTCTCGCGTCTCAGCCAGTACTTCATTTGTCTCGCGATTTAGGTTGAAGATATGTGCACAAAGTGTCCCGAGTTACCTATATGAAGTAATGCAGGTACCTACCATTATTTTATACTGTATTCGAACGACTCGTAATAATAAGTACCTATGTCGACTAGTTGTGTGACTTTCCAAGATTATTTATTTGTCCTTACATAAATTACCTATACGACTAAACAATGCACCTAATGAATGAATCAGGTAGCTTGGATGTACTTATCCATGTCGTGTTAAGCAAGTTACCAACTTGGTCATTGCTCACCGATTACTGGCGCCAATCTATATCTATACTTCTATACTCTATACTAATATTATAAAGAGGAAAGATTTGTTTTTTTGTTTGTTTGTTTTTTTGTTTGTAACGAATAGGCTCCGAAACTACTGGACCGATTTCAATAATTCTTTCACCTATAGAAAGCTACACTATCTGGGAGTAACATAGGCTATATAACACGCTACTACTAAAGGAAGCGGAGCAGTGAGCATAAATGTCAATAAATCGGGCAGATTTCCATACATTCTTTACTAATATTAGATTTGTATTTTTGTATTCGAGTAAACTCAAGAACTACTGAACCGATTTCAAAAATTCTTTTACCATTAGAAAGCTGCACTATCACTGACTAACATAGGCTATAATTAACTTTCAAAAAAAATAGGGATCCTGGATAAAACTTCAATAATGTAACCCAAGGTGTAAAAAAAATTACCTAAAAAATTCCTTACATCGCGTACGCTGCGAAAACTATTGAAGATAGAACAAAATAATGTACTGTAGAAATGTATAACTTATAAAGGTCTACATAAAAGTCCGCAACAGCATATGTGTATCTAATAAGGGTAGCTCACAATAACCATTTTTATCTTTTACAAATTATAAAAAAAATATGTGTCATTTTCGAAGCTATTTTTAACAATATAGTGTTAAGCCTTATCTGACTAAATACGTTAGATACATTGTACATTTAATGTAGATCAAAATTGACCTTTACACTGTATAATTATAATGAATATTTTAGAATCTATTGCAGTATGAAAGTAACGCGCGCCGATATAAATTCAAGCCGAAATGCCGATCAAAGTCAGACCACGGAATCTATACCTTTATATTAATTCTTATCTAAATAAATCGTTTGGTATTTATGATTGTTTCAATACCTGTTGATTACATTTTGAATTATTGAAATCGGACGTTCTATTCAAAAGATATTACGAAATTATAATGTCAATAAATCCGGTAAATTACCATACATTATTTGAAAACTAATTATTATTACGGGTATGGGCTAAAAGGGTGCAACCACGGGTGTTCGAAGTATTTCACGAGCGAAGACAGGGAAGGTCAGCTGAACACAAGATGCAACGGTAACGGGATCCGAATGCGGGATTGGAACCTCCATGTGATGCATCCTGGGTAACGGAGGCATTAACGCCCTTCACCCAGGGGAGGCGCTACCGCCTACGGCAAATACATACAGCAACGGGAGCAGCTCTATAGAGGGCTGCTCAAAGGCTTCCCACATGTCCCTCTGACTACGAGGAGGCCCAGTAGATAGCAGGAAAGGGAAGGGCTTGCCACCGAGCGCGGACGTGAGGATTATAGGTCCGGCCTCCTGTCATCCCTTCACGCCCGTCTCCTCCCTTTCCGGAATTCGATGGGACATCGTGCTTCCCACTTCTGAGAGGGCCATCTTAAAATTGTAGATGGCCCAGGGTCAGCCGGGGGGTGCGGAAAATGCCCTAGGCAATTTTACACTCCAGCAACTGAAGACCCGCGACGGCATGCTGTTTAGTGGGTCCGAATTCCACATGGCACTCCTGATGGCTGACGGGGATGGTATCCGAGGCAATTTTAGCACGAAAGAAAAGTTTGTACGGAATCCGAATTTCACGCGGGCGGAGCCGCGGGCAACAGCTAGTAATCATTATGCAGGGAAATAGATTATAATATATGGATATGGCTATAAATCAGGCCCCCGATTCTGCTAAAGCACAACCACTATCATATCACAGAGACCGCAAAAAATGGTATTAAATTTTAGACCTTATTTCTTTATGCATATTTGTAGTCAAAAATTAAACGAAAAGAGTTTCATTACACTCGTTCATTCACTCTACAAAAAGCCATTTAATTTTAAACTTTAAAATCATTACTTTAAAGGCTAAAATTAAATGGAATTTTCTTGCAGTGTCACTGTCATGACAGTGGTTTTACTTTAGCAGAATCGAGGCCCAGTTATATGTAATTACGTCGTACTTTAGTGTTTTATTGTACGATCCTTATTTATAAATATTCTCAAGCTTGAAAGGGTCAAGCTGAATACATATTTATGTTCATGATGCATGCTCACGCATGCGTAGTTTATAAGTACTTACAAGGAACTGGAATTTCGATAATAGATGTAGAGAGTGTATTGCGATTAGTTTTTGGCTGTGGTAGGTTCCACAGCCAAAAACTAATCGCAATACACTCTCTACATCTATTATCGAAATTCCAATTGCATTTAACATTTAATTTTTATTTTTATTTTTAATGTACCTAACAACTAAGCCAAATTTGTTACGGTTTTATTAAATGTAGTATGATATACCTATGAATTTAAAGTATTTTTATATAAACTAATGATAAAAAGTTATGAAATTGGTCTACGTATCGCTTTGGGCCGGTTGTTTTAACATACATACATAGTTACCTACATACAATCACGCCTTTATCCCCACATTTCACCAATCATTGTATCAGGTCCCACGTAATAGGGGGTGAGCCTATTGCCGTTTTTCGGGCACTATTGTTGGCTCGAGCCATGTATAGGCTGAGTCGGTTGTTTTTATCAGAATAAATTTATGACTGTTGTTGTTTTGTATCATTAATTCATCTACAGATTTTTCTAGTAGAAACTCTACGAGCTATAGAGAACTATTTGAATTACACCTTTCAACTCGTGTGTCCTTGTAGAAGTTTAAATAAAATTGTTTTAAACAATTTCAGCTTGTACGTGGGAAAGATTGGCAGATGTGTAAATTATCTGTATCTAAAGTGAGATATTCTAAATGTATACTAATTTGTATTACAAAAGATTATGCATAAAAGATATTTGTTATCAAGAATGACGAGACTACTTAGTAACATTAGCTTACGTAAAAATGTCAAGGATGCTATCCGACCACGCTCCACTTTGAACGAAGTATTCCATATTGGGCACCCGTTTTAATGGCACCTGAGTTAATGGCACCTAAGGTATTCCACATTGGGCACCTACCGATATTTTTCGCAGGTGCCATTAGTGGAACAATTTATAAATTAAATTTTTATTCCACATATGGCACCTACGGATCAGTAGTTACTAGTGTTGGGAAGTTTTTATTTTATAGAACGTTAAAATAAAATAAAAACGATTGCAATCAGTAATAAGTTTAATAACTAATCTAATAAAAATAGAACTTCTTTATGTGTTTCATTATTTTAATATCACAATCAGTTTCTTTTAATCACAAGTGTTACAAAATCAGCCTTAAATTACAATCTAGTATCCTTATAATATATAATATAACAAATAACTAAAAAATAACATTATGATGACAAAAAATCAATACTTAGCACTACGATTTTGTAAAATCAGTCTTATTTCTTACGTAATACAAAAATTAAAAACATTTCAAATTTGCCAATAAAAAGTTGTAAAAAAAAGTAAAAAAAACGATTGCAATCAGCAATAAGTTTTAATAACTTAATAAAAATGTAACTTCTTTATCCGTTTAATTATTTAAATATCACAATCAGTTTCCTTTAATCACATGTGTTACAATATGGGTGAATTTCCCAAATGGCTTATTTTTTTGTCTTCGGTGAAATTAGTATTTGAAAAAAGGAATATTGTTCTGAATTATTTTTTTTTGTATTCAATAGGTTGTTAATGAGTTGTGGCAAAAATATATTTAGGCTAGGACTATATATAAAGGTAGAAATAAATACATAAACCTCTATTTTCTTCAAATCGGTGCTGTCCCTCTACTTTTTTTACAAACAAAAAAGCTTATACACTAATAAAAATAAGTAAATTAAGTATAATAAATTATTCTATTTCATAGAATATTAGTTTTATTATTAATTTAAGTCATATTTTATTATATAAATAACGAATATTATTACTGAGAGGCACAAACGTACTTGTCCTGCGAAATGTTCTCAAATCGGTGACCAAAAGTAATTTACACATAACTTTATATCGACGAGTCCGACAGTGTCCCCACCTCAATTTTATTTCTCTCGTTAGTGCCTGCTAGTGCGCAGTCAGGACGGACGTATGTTAAATCACTGCATATTCCCGCCAATAATATAAGTACGCCATTTTAGTTGCTCCCGGACAATTATTTTATACTATCGGTGGTGGCATCTTTCTAGTGTAGTAAGCAGTTTTATTATTGTTTTTTGGTTCTAATAGAGGTAGAAAGAGAATTAGCTTCATTGATTGTTATTGAATTTAACCTAGATATTATGCATTTTTTCTAATATTCTAAAAAGTGTGAAATTTCTCACGTCGGTGTTCGCATATCGGTGTAATCGGTGGTCTTTATTACCACGGATATGATAATTTACACCGAAAATGATAAGAAAAGACGAATCGGTGTCTTACACCTAATATCGGTGTTTTGATTCATGATCAATGCACAGTTTTGTCACATCGGTGGATTGCTTTATCATATCGGTAGATATTTTTTCATCTCGGTGAGTCGTTTTATCATATCGGTTGATCCCGTGCGATTTCGTTAAGGCATGTATTTAAATCGATATTTATATATTCCCTTTTTTCTAACAAAATATTTCAAAGTTATATCAAAAATACTGACTTGCACACTAATTATGCACACTAACTAAATCAAATTAAATATACTGTTTAATTAAATTTGCAGAACAATTCCCTTGGTTACATAAAAAAAATAACCACATTCTAACCTAATCCTGTCTTTTGATTTAGTTAGTGTGCATAATTAGTGTGCAAGTCAGTTTTTTGCACAGCATTCATGTTTCTGGTATGCATTCAGTAAATTAGTGGAGTTACATAGTTTGCTGCAAAATTATACAGATGTGCATTTAAAAATATCCCTTTCGTTAAGTATACAAAGGAAAAATGGAACATACAAGAACATACATATCGACCACACCTACGCATAAGGTCGAAACGCTAAAAAGCTGTTTTTTCAGGAGAGCCGTTTTAAGATATTTTCTTGTCTAATTCGATTTTTTAAATCTTTTTCACCGATGTTTTTGTGTAATGTTATGAATAATTGACATAATAATATTGTGCCGAAATATGGATTTCATAAAAGTCATATTTACGAAAATATAGCCTTATTTAGTGAATTACGACCTTATACGAGTAGTCCAAAGGTCGTATGTCATTGATATGACCATATGCCGCTATTCAGACCAATTTAGACAACACGAATAAGGTCGTGTGTTTAAGTTACGACGGTATACCGCGTAGTATTTCACGTGGCATACCGTTATACATCTAAGAAAAACAGTCGTATCAGGGTATTACACAATACAAAACAGCAATAATGCTTGTTCAAATCATACGCAATGTTTGTTCTCTATAAACATCCCTGTAATATTATTTTTTATTGATATAAAACATAAAATTTAATGGAACTTCTCTGTGAGTCTTTGCTTGAAAAATAAAGATAATTTAATAATAAAATGATAATGTAGTACTTATGATATGAGAACAACTTTATTCCAATTTACTTGTATTAAAAAAACAAATGCAAAAAAAGTAGTTACATTTTGTGAATTTTGGCATTTAATTAGGTACCTATATTAGGTGAGTGTCTATTGCTCTAATATTTTAGACACGTGTTGGAATAAAAAAATCATACTTATATTTATATGAATTTTTTATAACTATAATGGATGCGGAAGGCGGAGGATCGGCAAACGTGGCGCACATTGGGGGAGGCCTATGTCCAGCAGTGGACTGCAGTAGGCTAATTGATTGATTGATAACTATAATAACCTAATTCTTGAAAATATAGAAAAATGGGAAGTTACCTGTAAAACTATTTTAAAGGTTACCTAACAGGAATCTAACAGGTAAGGACAGGAGTCTAACCGTATTACACAAACAAAATTATTCAGATAAATCTAGTGAAATTTTACTGTGGACTGAAAGTATGCTACTCGCGGGCTCCTTTACTGGATTACTATACTTGTCTTTACGTTTTAAATTGACGTCAAAAAACATGTTGTTGTAGTGCATTATTTTGAGGAACAAAATTACTTCCTCATTACACACAGATATACCTCAGCCTCTACGACGTCAAACTAGCTCGTTTTGGGTCTACCCCTTACCAGAATCCAGTGAAGGAGCCATCGCCAGTTATTTGTTTCCCACGTTGCTTGGCGGTAGCCACAAAACATAACCGTACCAGCAAAGAAGACCTACCGTTTTATCTGGGATCTCACGTATATGAAATCAGCCGTGGATACGGGAGTACCTCACGCGATCATTATGTGTGACTCCGTACATCCAACGCAGTATTTTTATCTCCATGACGAGCAGCTCCTGCTTATATCACACCAGCAGCAGCCATATAGAAAGATAGACCTAATGATCCCTTATAAACGTTGATCAATACTTAACAAATAATTAAAATAAATGTAGCTCATGTAACAGGCAAAGGAACAACATAAAATTGGTCCAAAAGTCCTGAATCTTACAAAACTTTTTAACTATTTTAGCAACGTATGCACCATGCTTTCTTGCAATAATAATTTAACTATAAAAAGCAAATACAGCAATGTCAGTTTCTGTTGGATTTTGTAAACCTAATCATTCGTCATCATTCTTTGGATAAAATTAGCAAAAATTTTGCGCGCATAATAATATTTAACCGGGACCAGTAACTTTTAGGGCATGTTAAGACCTTCAAGAATAGGTCCAGTTTACTCCAACCAATCTTGAGAAACAGATCATTTACCTAAGTATCAATTTTTTATAATGTTTGAACTATTCTCTTCCCTATTGAAAGAGTGTAAAGGTATTTTGTTTTAAAGATGAACACCTTAAAAGGTATATCCGAGTTAGATTTAGTAAAAGGTACGATTAAAAATGTAATTTCATTACCTAGAATGACACCCGAGTTGTAGTGGTGTACATTTTCATATAATTATCTGTATTCCTTTTGCTATTAGTCCATCTTCCTTGTTACATTATCCTTATTTTAGAAGAATTTTGCCCAGAAATTGAACATGGTAGTGCGCGCTCCATTTTTACTCAAATAAATGCACTTTCCTCAACTATTCAAATATTTTAATTTCATATTTTTGCAATCTTTACGTTGATTCACTGTTATTAGACAAACAAACTAAAGTTTTCTGATTCAAAATGGTAGTGAACTGTGTACTGGCTCTCCTAACACTGATTGATGATTAAAATCTGAAACTCAGTTTCAAGTGCCACCGGTACTTCGAACACATAGGGAAATAATGATTATTGACATAAATTGTGCAATATCTACGAAAAAGTAAAATTTTAATAGTATTTATGTGAATTATTAAAAAACAAATAGCAGTATCTTTAGTATGTTACTTAGCATACAGTCTTATCTTTGTGATACGCCTATATACGCTTGTATAATTTAAAATTACAACAGCGCATATGGCCGTAAGTATAAGTTACGACCCCAGGTGTAATATTTTTGAAGAGTATAAAGTCGTAACTAACCACAAAATATGCTAATAGACTGTCACATAGAGTCGTAACATGCATGTTACGACGTTGTGCGTTGGAACCATGTGTCATACGACGTCGGAACTCTGTTGAGTTTGACCCATGCGCAATCAACTGATCGGCGTATATGATTGTAACTTGCAATGCCACTGTATGCGCGGGTGTGTTAAAAGTTACAACTGTTATCGATTGAAAATCTCCTTATTTATTGACATTTTAAAAATTCTGTCTTCATGAAAAGTTAGTATGATATAATATTGTTCTGATGGCACAAAAATCTCAATTTGTGAAAAAATCGCGTTACGACTTAATGCGTAGGCGTGGTCGATATAAACACATACATACATAGAGGGGACTTCAATGCCAAAGTGGGAATACAAGAACGCGACGAGAAGAAAATCGGATCATAAGGAGTGGTATGCAGAAATCGCAGGGGGCAAATGCTAGTCAACTTCCTCGAGTCACAGGCATCTCTTCTTAATGAATAGTTTCTTTAAGAAAATACCCCACAAGCAGTGGACTATAATAAGGAACGATATAGACTTTTTTCATAATGGTACCTAAGCACATATTCAGAGATCAACAAGTGTGATCAACAAGTTTAATACTGGAAGCGATTACCGACTTATCTGAGGCTCTCTAAATATCAAGATTCCGAATGATAAGGTCAGCCCTCCCACCTACGCCGCTCCAAGTAGCTCTAGGGTCGCAATACTGGAAACCTCTAGGGAGGCATTGACGGGAAGGCCGACTAGTGGTCAAACCATTGCATTGTGGGGCTCCAATCCTGAAAGAGCTAGCAAGCCTCTTTAATTCCGTCATCCCGCAAGGGCTAACACCTAGGGCATGGAGCGGGAGTGCGGTGGTACTGTTCTTCAAAAAAGGTGACAAGACCTTGCTGAAGAACGCAGGCCATCTCACTCCTGAGTCATGTCTACAAGTTGTTCTCGAGAGTCATCACAAATCGCCTCGCAGGTAAGCTCGACGAGTTCCAGCCACCTGAGCAAGTCAAGTTTTGAAAAGACCATAGTACCGTGGACCACATCCATATACTGTTTGGCAGATTGTAGAAAAGACTCAGGAGTACAACCAGCCGCTGTGTATGGCGTTTGTGGACTACGGAAAAGCCTTCGACTCTATCGAAATCTGGGCAGTGCTGGATGCGCTGCAGCGGTGCCGCCTCGATTGCACATCGAGGTGCTGAGATGCTTGTATTACACTGTCGAAGAAGAAGACAAAACCCATTAACCTCCAACGTGGAGTGAGACTGGGAGATGTTATATCTCCCAAACTATTTACCAACGCATTGGAGGACGTCTTTAAGACTCTGGGCTGGACTGGGCGGGGTATCAACATCAACGGTGAGTACATCTCGCACCCTTGGTTCGCCAACGACATCATAATAGTTGCGGAGTCGCTGGAACAACTGGGCAAAATGATGCACAGCTTGAATGGAGCTTCTCGACAAGTCGGCCTCAGTGTAAACTTGGGTAAAACCAAGATTCATAATCTTGGTTTTATCCAAAACGAACATGTTGTACCGAGAGCAATTGCCATCGAAGGAACGACACTCGAAGTTGTTCAAAAATAGGTATACCTATCTGGGGCAGGTTATTCAGCTCGGTAAAAACAACTTCGAGAAAGAAGAAGCCAGAACAATCCAACTGGGGTGGGCAGCATTTGGCAAATTACGTCGGGTCTTCTCCTCCCCCTTACCTGTTATGACTTACGGTGCCGAAACGTGGCCACTGAAGGTGGGGTTAGTCCGTGACCTAAGAATCGCACAGCGGGCTATGGTAGCAAGCTATGCTTGGAGTTTCTTTGATGGATAGAATTAGAAACGAGGTCATCCGACATTACAACCAAAGTTACCGACATAGCTCGCAGAATAAGCAAGCTGAAGTGGCAGTGGGCTGGCCACATCTGCCGATGGACTGATTGCCGTTGGAACAGACGAGTCCTAGAGTGGAGACTGCGAGGAGTAAAACGGAAGGTGGGACACCCCCTGGCCAGGTGGACTGACGACCTACGAAAGGTGGCTGGGCAGGACTGGATGCGGAAGGCGGAGGATCAGCAAACGTGGCGCATATTGGGAGAGGCCTATGACCAGCAGTGGACTGCAATAGGCTAATTGATTGATTTGTGTTACCAGCTTATAAACGTTCTTTTTTAAATTAATTATATATTATAAAAAAAGAATTGAAGAAAGTAAATATAATAAAACAGGTAAAGTCCGACCAATAAAATAAAAAACCCGTACTGGGGGCGCCAAAAACATCTATGATATGACAACACCAAGTATAGTGATACACATGTAAAATGCCAAGTGTACAAATATTTTTTCAACACACTTGCTTATGAACAGGCTTTTATTTCCCCGCAATTAAGCACAGAATGACACCTAATATAAAACTGTGACTTTTTCAATGCTTCTTCTTCCTCCTAGCGTTATTCCCAGTCGCATCCGAAGCTTTCAGCTTGGAGTCTGGGGTCCGCTTTTACCAGTCATAGCTACAGATTTGGCTAGACATTTTCCGTGAAGCGATTGCCACCTGACCTCCACGACCCAATGTTAACATTAGGCGATATCGAAGCTTTGCAGCTAAACCGTTGTTTTTGGACTTTTTAGGGCACCAACTACCCGTAACGACTGCCATAGATGTTCTTATGGCAACCGGGACCGACGGCTTAACGTGCTGTCCGAGGCACGACCAGACCAATGCAAATACCCATATTTAATGCACACAAATATTTGCACTGAGCGGGGATCGAACCCGCGCCTCCTGCGTAGCTGCCGCGTTCACTACCGCTACGCCACGGAGGCTGTCATGTTTTTCATTGCTATTATTCACAAAAGTGAGTTATGGACTTCTTTTTTTTAATTTCATTGATTAAGTTGCTTTGTTCTTATATAAGGTTTTATATAAGGTTTTATTTTTATTTTTTATATACCTACTTGACGCGAGACAAATGTACATACGTTCATATTTAGTCTTAAGAAACCCTTTTATTTTTTGTAAACTGACGTCCTTAAAATGCCGCAGTGGAGTTTGTTGCGCCGTTTCTTCTCCATTAGCGCTTAGGAAGCGGTGGTAAACTTAGTTTTAAGGAGTTTTTGACGTCAAAAAGCTGTAACAGTGTTGCACTCTCAGTAGTCTGAGGTTGCACTATTTTGAGAAATAAAGACTTTGACTTTGACTTAAAAAAGTTTCGATACAAAAAAGATCGTGTGCAATATTACAAACGAATTAATATACCTATTGCTTGCTCATTTCATGCAGCTTCGTATTTTAAAAGATAATTTCAACTTGTAGTACGTGTTTAATATACAAAACTTTCACTAAAATGTATTTTTTTTTCTCTGTTAAAAAGTTAAGTTTTTCTCTGTTAAGTTTTCTGGTTAAAATAGAAAAATAGACGCGGCGTGTTATACTGGTTACAAGGACTGGGCACAAATCAAAACACAGTAGTATCCGTATAATAGTTTACTGCTTGGAATGGTAAATACAAGTTAGACATACAGTTACATTACACTATGTATAGAACAGGGACCACGCGATATTGGTTTTCGGACTGCATAAAATTCTTGTATTTTATGCCTAACAGCACAGAGATCAAAATAATCGAGCATGATTTTCTTTTTTGCGTTAGGCTTATTTTTCTTAGGCGTAGAAAATACATTTGACGTTTGACCTTCTCTGCGTATTTTTATTACAGAAGATCGGGATATACCTAAAAATGTGAATAATAATTAGTCACAGTAAAATCAGTAGTTTAGGCCAATTTCATTGCACGTACTCTATGATGTACGTACCCGTCATGTTGACAACAAGGTCTGTGATGTTATTTAGAGGAACAGAGTCCAATCCTTCCTACTTTTTATCCGACAAATACTTTGTTATATTATAAATTACTTTTCTTAACTGGCTTTTAATAGTTTTCGGCATATTACTATAGTTTTGTAGTTTTGTAGCGCTCTCAAACTCAACAACACGCACAATTGACACCACACTGACAGATGACCATAATGACATTGTATAGATTGTTACCATATGAAGAAATTAGTTCCAATAGTTTACCGCAATATGGCGAGGTATTTTATTTTACTGGTCGGGCTTTACCTATATAATTTCAAAAAATATAATATTTTCATTGGATCTTCAAGAACTCTATTCTCGTCGGATATGATCTTCTTCAGGTCAGGCATTCAGTTTTAAGTCACTCTTGTAAAAATAAGACACCTACTATTTCCTTTTTGATGTTCAAAGGTGGATAGATTATCATTTCGGTGAATATTTTATCATAATGGTGGATATGTATATAATTTCGGTGGATAAACTCGCTAAGGTCCACATTCAGAATCTCCTCGACGATGCCTTTGAGCGCTTCGTCAAAACGGAGGACTTCGTCCGGGAACTCCCATGTCGGCGTTGTCCGTACGACGTACGTCAGTTTAGGCATCCCGAAGCAGGACCTCAACAACGACAGGGACACGTGAGCCGGAAGGTGGCGAAAGTGGTCCGCCAGTGAAGCCAGGACCCGCGCCCGGGCGGCCAAGTCGATAGGCATACCCTCCGGGAAAAGCGGCGAGCCTAAGAGGCAGAGCGAGTCCCGATCCATGAACCGGAGTCCGGGAATAAGGGACATAAAGTTCGCGGTCTGTTCCTGCGCCATTGAACCACAGGGATAAAGCTCGCATTTCGCAGAGTTTATCTCCAGGCCCAAATCTTTCAAGGCGGGGAAGAGCTTCCACATCCCGCAGTACCACGTCAGGACTGCCACCGATGGTTCCGTCGTCTAAGTACCACACGTTGAGGGGGCTCTGTAACGACTGTATGGCTTTGTGAATAGCCATGCTGAACATAAGTGGGCCCAGTGGGTCCCCCTGTTGCGCCCCAACCTGAGACCATATCGTTTCGCCGTCGTATGACAGTGAGCTGCGGGACCCGTAGCACTGGCGCAGGAAGGGGAAAATTGATGGCGTCAGGTCTCTCACCTCCGCCAGCAACGCTCCCCTATCAATGCTGTTGAAAGCATTGCGTATGTCCAACTTCAACAGGACGTCATCGCTCCCCTGGCGCAACACAAAAGCCCGCGCCGCGTGGATAGCCGCCTCGCAACCAAGAGGCGTGCCGAAGCCCAGCCGATGAGGTTGCAAATAAGGTGTTACTGCGCCTCGGACCGCCCTACAACATAACTTTGCCACCAACCTTCGGACTGTACTACCCACAGCGATAGGTCTGATACCACCGTCCTTCTTTTGGAGGGCAAAAAGAGATCCCCCGTATAAAAAGGGACAGACATCGTCGCTCAAGTCCCCCCTCAGCAGATAATTGCAGAGTCGCGTAAGGGATTCCAGTAGCTTTTGGCCATTATCTCCGGCTGATTGGGAGGTCAATTCCTTAACGTGGTCGGGGCGCAACCCATCCATACCGGCAGCCGATCCACGAGGAAAAGATCTAATTGCCTTCAACACGTCCCCGATGCTCACCTCCAGGCAAGGTGAGGAATCGATGTCTGGCGCCGGAGGAATAATTATTGGACGAGCGGGCGCGGGATGTTTGTCCCTCAGGGACGCGAGGGTGTCAGCCCCGCGGGGGGCAAACGAGCAGTCCCAGGTGAGAAGGCGCGCCGCACCCCGAAGGTCCCCCTCATAAACCTTGGCCTGGACCGACTTGTAAAAAGACGGTGACCTTTGGGGCAAAGGGTCTATTGGGTACTGCAACTGGATGGTCTTTGTTATATTTTCCTTTACCCTCGACGTAAGCGAACGACCGTCCCCCGCCCCTGGCAGTCTCAAGGCAGTGAACGCAAAAGACAACAGGGACGCCCAGTCGGGGGCCAGATTAGAGCTAAGACACTGCTCGATTAAAAAGGACAACCTCCCGGCTGCCAAATGTCTCGCCCCCTTCGGCACATGCCTGAGAACCCGAACTCTCGACCCAAGAGAGGGCAAGTCGCTAAGGCCAAACTCCGCCCGTGTGGTCACCGGCGACCCTCTCCCCGGAGACGCGGTATCCCCGGGCACCGCATCACTACCGACCCAAAGCCCCCGCGCCGCTAAGGACGCCTCGACGCCCTTATGCATTCTGCCAATGTGAACCCTAAGCCTGTGAGGAACGGCAAAAAGCCTAGCCGAGCCCGGGCAGTGTGGGCAAGGGGAGCGCGTGGGACTCGCCATAACAATAGGTACACGTACGAAGCGAGGAATTTTAAAAATAAAATAACAATATCAAAAGATCAATCACAATTCCTACTAATCACATTAAATATTGTGCCACAGTGCCATATTAAAATAAATCAATCACTCACGATCGAGAAGCTGCGATTTTAAAAAAATAGCCACATTTTAATTATGCGCTGACCTTTTTAGGTACTTGTGATTCATAATCTATCCCAAGTAAATCATATTATAGTACATAAGATTTTTGCAATTGTTGGAGAGCCAAGTATTGATTTTTGTCATCATATTAATGTTATTTTTTAGTTATTTGTTATATTTTGTAATTTTAGGACATAAGATTATAATTTAAGGCTGATATTGTAACACAATTGTGATTAAAGGAAACTGATTGTGATATTTAAATAATTAAACGGATAAAGAAGTTACATTTTTATTAAGTTATTAAAACTTATTGCTGATTGCAATCGTTTTTTTTACTTTTTTTTACAACTTTTTATTGGCAAATTTGAAATGTTTTAATTTTTGTATTAAGTAAGAAATAAGACTGATTTTACAAAATTGTAGTGCCAAGTATTGATTTTTTGTTTGTGTTATATTATATATTTTAAGGATACTAGATTGTAATTTAAGGCTGATTTTGTAACACTTGTGATTAAAAGAAACTGATTGTGATATTAAAATAATGAAACACATAAAGAAGTTCTATTTTTATTAGATTAGTTATTAAACTTATTACTGATTGCAATCGTTTTTATTTTATTTTAACGTTCTATAAAATAAAAACTTCCCAACTCTAGTAACTACTGATCCGTAGGTGCCATATGTGGAATAAAAATTTAATTTATAAATTGTTCCACTAATGGCACCTGCGAAAAATATCGGTAGGTGCCCAATGTGGAATACCTTAGGTGCCATTAACTCAGGTGCCATTAAAACGGGTGCCCAATATGGAATACTTCCTTTGAACGAATTTCACGCCCTAGTCGTCTCTAGTCAACGCACTCTATATCAATGACCCTAACCGGTTTCAATCTGGACCGCATCATTAAAACATTGCAGTTTGTATAATTACATGACTAGGCACAAGACCATACATAGAAGAATTAATATGTATAGCCGGACAGTCCTTTGTTAATAATAGCGCCGATGGTGCCAGACTATACTTAACGATTATACTTATAAGGTATAATAAATATGTCAATTCCGTATAAAAAGATACTATTACATATCCGTGCAATCATAAAATCAGTAATATTTTATACGTAAGATTATTTTTTTATTCGTCACCTATTTATAGTCATACCTAATATGTAGCCTCAAAGAAAGAAGCTAAATATTAAACAATTTTCTTTGTCTAGAAAGTAGTTATTATATTGCTTTTAGAGATAAGGCCGCCATTTGTACATTACCTAATTATGTTTGCCATTTATTTTATGTATACTTTTCTTTTGTATGGTGTACAATAAAGTTTATTTCTATTCTATTCTATTCTATTCTATTCTATTCTATTCTATTCTATTCTATTCTATTCTATTCTATTCTATTCTACTAAGGTACATCAACAGTAGGACATATTCTACAGTTTCTAGTTTGCATCCGTGTAATACTCCAATGTGCATACCCATTAGAGACGTAGGTACACAACATTCGCATGTATTAAAATAAAAAAATAAAAAATATATTGATGAGAGGGTATCTAAATACCAATAATTAAATGACTTTAATTCTTACTTTTACATTAATTAGAAATAAGCGATGTGACTACATTCCGTAAGCACTTTAAGCCATAGAATAGAAGCTAGAAACTTGGCAATGATGTCGGTTTCTATATTTTATTCATTAACGACGGACTTTTTTAATTACCATTTTAAAGACACGAAGTAATTTGACCTACCTTCGTCACAGATATTTATTCTGTGCCTTCGTACTCATTCGCTTACAAACACCTGCCTGATACATTAAACATCGCAGAAAAAGAAAAGAAAGAACAATTATTGGTTAAATTTTGCGATCAAGCTATTTACTTATATAGACAATTAAATTTCCTAGAAGGTTACCGATAGGTCCCGGTTTGGCCCTAAAAAGTCCAAAAACAACGGTCTAGCGGTCTAGTTGCAATGCTTCGATGTCGCCTAACGTCACAATTGGGTTGTGGAGGCTATATGTCAGTCGCTTCACGGCAAGTCCAGCCAAATCCGCAATTAAGACTGGTAAAGCGGACCCTAGACTCCGAGGTGAAAGCTTCGGATGCGACTAGGAAATAACGCTAGAAGAAAGAAGAAGAAAGTCTAATTTCATCCTTGCCAAACAGAATAAAAATTTGATGTTGAAACTAATTATTTAATACTGAAATTATTTATATATTTATGTAAGTTCTATTTTCTTTACAGAATGCTGGATGCAACATGTCGCCTGACGATAGTTCGTGCCCTCGTCACGCAGAAAGGCCGTATAGTATTAGCTCCGTCAGCAGGAACGGTCATTCGATCTGGCCGATCTATGTACAGAAATCCATAGTGATCGATCAATACTCCATAATCAAATTTAATTACACATCCGACAAGCCACTCCAGGTATGCCTCAAAAGAATATTTTGCTTTTACTGCAACTTATCAAAAGTATTGCCAAAAACTCACATTATTTAGGATAAACCTCTGTAATGGAACGTACTAACTGTGGGGTGAGCATAAACAACTATCGTAATCGTATCGTGAACGTAACGATAGCACGGAGCATTGTGATTGGCAGGCTTCAGGGAGGCGGCCAATCGCAATGCTGCGTGCTCTCGTTACGTTCACGATACGAATACAATAGTTGTTCGTGCTCACCCCACTGATCCGGTAAACGTAACTTAGCCGCTTGCCGCTATTAAAAATGTAGGTTAGTGATATTTTTCAATGCCAAATCATAATACATAAAATAAAAAAATTACCAAAAAAATTTCAAAAAAAATTGTGGTGGGCCACCCTTATGACTTTTACGACCGACTCTTAGAACTACCAAATATGCACAAAAATATTTATTGTCATATCGGTCAAGCCTCTTCGGAGTACCAAATTTGGATAGGTAGGGGGGGGAACAACTACTGACGGTGGAGGTGAGCGCTGATGCATCACAAGGTGGCCACCCTAAACCGACCAGATGTAGGTCGCAAGTCCCATATGCGCTATGGACCCCGGCGCTATGGACGCTATGGACCCGGCGACCGCACGGTGAATCCATGGAGTGCTGAGAATCGGATCTCTGGATCTCTTTAGCTTTCTAGCATTCGTGAAATCCGATCATAGTATGCAATACGCAGTTGATTACCTAGTAATATAAAAAGTAATAACTAACTAGTAACAGTGCAACATTCCCAAGCCAACTAATGTCACAACAAATTAGAGTCAACGTCGTTTTCTAACGTGCTCCTCTTGTAAAACAATTATGTCTATTAAAATAATTACTGCTCCTGTTATGTATATTTTGTAATGATATTATAATTATAATTACTCACGATATGATGATAGAATTATTAGAAATGATTGCGGACATAGACTTAATTGGATTTCAACAAGCCACGCCCGGCTGCTTTTCTCTTATTAGATTTAATTTTTTAAATGCGAAAGTAACTCTGTCTGTTACGCTTTCACGCTTAAACCACTGAACTGATTTTGATGAAATTTGGTACAGAGATAGATAGTAGATATAGATAGTTCATTATAACCTTATATGTATTAGAAAGGGTGGTATTTAATGCGGTCACAAATTAATCCGAAAAGCAGGTAGTAAAAATAATAGGTTGGCAGCTATAGTGAAGAATCATTTTATTCAATTTATGGGTGTCAAAATTACTGAATGTGGCGTACAAAAATACTAATTGAGCCACTATTTATGGATGGTTATAAAAAAATAACCACGGAGACATCTAGCGGGAGCTACGCTCCGCTCCCGCGTTAGCCTTCTTACCAGCCTAACCTATTCAAGTTGGTGCGCGCTATACTCGAATCCTCATAACTTCACAATTTAGCAACACACGTGTCACTCAGTATTTTAGTCGCCCACTCAGTATTTAAAGTAACTCATTATCAGTCGTTCTTTAATTATTTTTGTCGCACGGTTTATTATATCCCTATTAGAAATACACCTAACAAGGACATTGCTTCACAGGTAAACATCAACGTAGTGAACACCACACAACACGGTGATATCGACGTTTTTGTAGATTTTGGGGTCGTCAAGTGTTCAGAAGGGAGCTGTACGACGTACATAAAGGCCAAAGCGTCCAGTGCCTTTTGTACCAATACCGGCACTATTGAGGAGTATGCGCACGCACAAGTCAGTATTGGAAACTTAAGCGAAACAGCTATAATAAAGTACCATGTTCCTTGTGCGTGCCAGTGCAGTCAGCAGAGTACTAAGCTCAGTTTCAAAACAAAGTCTATTAAAATTAGAGAGGACTGTAGCGGACATGGCCACTTTTCATGCGGAATTTGCAACTGTGAACCGGGATGGTAAGTCTATTTTGTTTATAACTAACTACAATTTATTTCTCTTGGTAAGATTGCCGTTGCATTATTCATTCATTAAGGCCCCGAATCAGATTAGCATCGAAAAATCGGTATTTTCGAAACCGTTTTTCTTTTTAACTATAAAACCTAAAGATCTGGAATTTACATCCCTGCATACTACAGGATATACAGAGTAACTTCACCTTTTCATAAATTCAATAAAAAAGAAAGAAATAGTTGAAAAGAGGCTCTGAACATCACTCTACTCTTTCTTATGAAACCAAATATTTTCTACAATATGTATCCAAATAATCTAAAATTTCCGATATAAATAATATATGTTAAATGAGTGTATTAGCATGACGTGACCTTCTTAGTTTGTAATCGTCAACTATAAAATTATCAATTAAAATTAGTTTAACTGATTTTTACGGCTGAAAAACGAGCGAATGACCTTGAGCATTTGTATGGTCAAAGTCATTCGCGTATGTAATCACCTTAACAATGGCACATAGGGGTGTATCTTTTAGGTTTAGATATATTGTTATTATACCTGCTGATTGACGAATAATGCTCTGGCGTAAGTTCTCCTGTCGCGGTTGGGGTCAGACGACAGTCGCTCGCGTTAAAACCAAGATAAATCCAATCATGAAAGGGAGGAATAGAACAGCAGACCACAGAGTCTAAAATGCCAGCTTGATTGCTACCGAGGTTTATGGTTGAAGAGTCCATATTATAAGAATAAATATTGCAACTTGTCAATTTTTATTCTTGTAATATCCATTGGCCCATATTTATGGGCTTATTAAAAAATATTAAAACGGGATATACTTAATCACAGGAATACCTAATAATTTGTATATCACTAAACATGGCAATCAATTGAGCATCATTACTATCACTTCATCATCACTACTCTTATAAAACAAAGTCGCTGTCGCTGTCTGTCCGTCCCTATGTATGCTTAAATCTTCAAAACAGATAAGATTAAGATAGTGATTCAAGAGGAAGGTCTATATGTATAATATATCCATAATTTGTAGAGCAACAGTGATAAATTTAGAGATATGCAGCGGGAACGGGATCAGAAAATAAGGCGGTACGAAGTTCGCCGGGTCAGCTAGTAGTTTATAAAATATCAAATTCATCACGTACAGGTAAACTGAGTTCATTGAAAATGCACACAATGAACCAAAACAAGAATTAATTGAGTGAGTAATATACCACTTGTGTCTTGGACATAAGGTTTAATCTCGAATAGAGAAAATAGTAAATATTTAGGTTCCATCAACAAAAACATCTTTGTTCATGCGATGATCATTGAACAAGGAGTTGCTTTCCTCTTTATTGCAAGTTGCAGGGTTATTAAAAATACACAGCGGTTTTATAATTATGATCTACTTATACAATATGGATACGACATATAGGCAATAATTGAAACCATATACTTGGTACCCCCTAAGCTTCAAGCAGGAAAAGTTTGAACAAAATTGGTCCAGTATTAAGGGCAGAAACTAGAGTTTTAATTTTATAGAATTTGAACAACTTTGAGCACTCTGTAGAATCGCATGTTGCCGCTTAGCTGTTCAAGTAAGTTACCTACTATGCCTATTGTTGTGTGTGTGTGTGAAGTTGTTGTGTGTGTGTGTGAAGGTGTGTGCGTATTTATTAATGACTTATGACACAGTCAATGACTTTAAAGCAATGGATGAAACTATTTAATGACTTATACAAGTGGTTGCATTTTCTACATTTATTTTAATAATTATTTTGTTAGAAAATTTCGGATTTTATAAATCAGGGAATTTAAGTTTAAATTTAATTTGGTTCTATTCCTACGGACCAGGATGCTTCGCGGTTTCAGTATTTGCACATATGTCGTATCCATATCGTATAAGTACAAAGAACATCTGTGATCTGTGTAGCATATTTTTTGTGCAAGTGCATGGTGAGCATAAATAACTACAATGCTTATGCGATTTCAATTTCAATTTTCCTTTGTAAGAGAAATAAAGATTAAAATAATAGTCAAATAATATGCTCAGTTCAACCTTCAAAAATATGAAGTTTATTATAAGAACATGTAGTCCACTTATGTATGACTTATGTACCTATATCTACTTGTAAAAGAGGTTTTAATATCATCATGAATTTTTATTACATCATATCGCATCCTCGAATCAGCAATACACCATAATATTACATATTTATTGTTTTTGATGACTATTTCCGTATCTGAAGATGAGTTAGATATTATGTAACCTTCATACTAACCCCATGTCAAAAGTACGGCTTATTCCCGATTCTCCCCGAAAATATATCAGCTTTGTAATAGCGTGCCGTATGTCTTACGTTAAATACCTACCCAATATACTTTATTCCGCAGGAAGGGCAACAAATGCGAGGAAGATGAATGCGAGGACACCTCGCGAGGTGACATTAATCAGTCCATATGCAAGAACATGCACGACAACGATGTAAGTAATATTTACACTCAAAACTTAACTCCCGCGTTTATCCAAGAAAGTGACTTATATCTAGTTAACAATGGACAAATACATCAAAAGGATGTACTACAAATACAAAACTAATTATCTATTTTTCTTCAACAGCTGGTATGTTGGGGTAATGGCCGGTGTAAATGTGACAAGTGTGAATGCGACATGACTTTGGAAGGCTCCCAGTACTTCGACAGTGAAACGTGCACTGATCTGTGCATGGACGTGAACGAATGCCCCGACTGCACCGATTGCATGTTTAACAGCACCATTTCTGAATGCGACATAGTCGGAATTACTCACAAACAAAATAACATGAGAGTATTGAAAAAGAACATTTCGTTGATAGATGAATGGGACTATAGCAAGAATAAAAAGAAATGGGTGAGGTGCAACGTTACCGTAAGAGATTGTGAATTCAGTTATGTGGCGAAAAGGACAGAGGATGACGAGGTTTATATCATGGTGATTAAGTCCTGTAATGATGTCATTGCTGGCGCTGCTACTGCGGCACCTACAGGTAAGGAATTATGTGAATTTATACTTTCTGAAAGACTGTCTCACGCAAGCAGAGGGTCATCAATGGTTAATTTCATAGTGTTAGCGTGTTAGCAGAGGGTTAATTTCGTAGTGCCTGCCAATATTATATGTTCATTTTAACGAACGACGACGGTACAAACGGTATTACAATTGGATCTCCCTATTACCAACTATTATATATGTAATACATAGTAGATTATTAAAACAATATTTCTATAGCGTCACAATTAATTTAATTATAACTGACAGGTCTTGGAATTTCATATCATTTTGATATCTCATAATTGCGTCATATCCGAACAATGACTGTCTTTTATTATAAAATCGAAAACGAACTTTTAGCTCTTGCTTACTATGTTAAAAAATACGTTAGTTTCTTTGAAATAAAGTTTATAATTGTGTAAACGATGTAGAACCTCAAGTTTACACAGATGTGTTCAATAATTCTGTGGCTTTTGACATGAATGAATAAATGAATATGCACTGGGACCGGCTGTGGCGTTTCGTCCACTTTCTAAGAACATATTTATCACATTTGGTCTTGACATAACAAACATAATTATCTAACTTTGTTACACTTTGTTTATTTATATAGGTATACGTCAAACTGTCGAGTTGATTACATTGAACGCAAGAATCCTTACGGTCTTTTTTTACTAACAAACGAAGTTGAATACGTTATTCACTTTATAATTTCATATACGAGTATGTGTTGTATTGTAAAATACCCTAACTATGTATATATTATAAATTACGTTCTGTATTTTAACTTAATATGTGTTTTATGCATATGATTATACATAGGAATATTCACCATGATCAATTCAAATAGAACATACATAAGAATTTAAGCATACAAATATTTAGGTACACATAGCCGGTTATTTTGTTATTATCTTTTGATTATGTAAAGTAACATGAGATAGATTGACTATATACAAGTGACGAGATAACACAGGATTATAAGATCTGTATAACTAACCTATGATCCATAAAATCAAATATTATGATTGCGATCATAACGAATGATCGTGAACTAGTAAACTGTGGTATCCAACTTTGTGTACCAAAGTCTACTCGCTTGTGATAACTGATAACTGTTGTATTGTGTGACTTGTACTTGTAACTACTTTTAGAGATCGTTTAGATAGGGTGTAGTCTTTTAAAGTTTCCCTTTATTAAGAAAAAACATGGTAGTAAGAGCAAGTAATGAGATAGATATGTTATCTCAAAAATGTACCTGATTATCTTCTAGAATGGCCCGTATTTTAGAATAGTGCCTGCTCAGTTTTCGAATTATCTGAGGACAGTTTGTATAGAAAACCTGTCAATAATCAATAATCAATAATGTCAAATCTGATACAGATAGATCGAGATTCAGGACTGAGCATCGTTGTAGAATACGGGCCTTATTATAAGAATTTATACTACCTACTTAATTAAAACAACTCTCTTAATTAAGAGTGGTTCTTTCTGTCTGTCCTATAGAGAGGAAGGCGTGAGTAAAGTAAAATAGGTAGGTAGTTATATTATATATGTAAAAACTGCATTAGCCAATCATCTTTTCTCAAACAAACCTACAAAGAAAAGATAAGCATTGTTCTCCGCCTTATTATGTTTGAAACTTCTGTATATTATGAAATACACACATTATGATTATAGAACTCCCGCCCACGTTTACATTGTTTTCCGTATTACGAAAGTGAATTAAATAGTCGATAGGCAACAAAATAATAACTGGCACGTTCAAGAATACAATTTAGAAGCATTTCGGCTAAGAAACATTTTCCACAATAGGAGAAATGAACTTTAGCTTAAAATTACAAAAAAGGACAAATACTAGACTTACAGTGAAGAAGTACTATATCACCCTATATTTTATTTACTTTTTTGTGATCTTTAGGACGTTAAGGTTCTTATTTTATTAGATACAATACAAGATATCGGTAATTACATGAATCTGTCTTTAAAACATAATCTACACGTTATTCCAAAGTTTCCTTACCCCAATTTTAATATATTTTACGTTACTACTATCCATAAACATATACATATATTTCTTTTGTTCCTCAGTATCAATAGTATTGGGCGTGCTTGGTCTCATAGCGGCCGTGATGGCAGTAGCTGGCGTCGTGATCTGGAAGCAAATGAACTCTATTCCTCCCGTTCCATTGAACGGCGCCGGCTACACGGACATCGATGCTGAAGACTGCGTTGGAGAGAACCCCCTGTATAAACCCCCAACGTCAAGCTTCAAGAACCCTACGTATGGCCAGAAGTGGTAAATTTGGTAAGTAAATTTTTAGTGTTATTAATTCAAAAAATATAAGTTCCTAATGCTTGAAAGTTTATTGTAATGTCGCTTAGGCATGTAAGTTCCAAGTGATTAATACGAGCAATCACTTTATTGAAGTATGTGCCTTTTGATGAAACCAGCTCAATGTTAAAATGAGGTTTATTAGTCATATATTACGATTTTTTGATGTGCACTCACGATAAAATTACCTGGAAAGTTCGAATTACCTGGATATAGGTAGAAACCTGGGGTTTTTTCATGGCATAGTAAATAGCGTGTAATCTGAAATATAACTGGTACAGAAAGACTTACCTTTATCTTAACTTGCTGGTATCGCCTAAACTCTTTAATTACCTACAATACTCATTAAGAGTTACAAACAATAGCTATTATCTAATCTATAATATCATTAGCCTAGTTTTACGTCTCTGAAATCATCAAATCAATGTGCAAACAATGGATTTTAAAGTTGCAGACAATCTGTATTATTAAGACGCATCTATTCCTCAATTTAAGCCGAATGTTTAATTTTCTTACCTTATAGGCCTTTTGGAATAGAGGTAGGTTAAAAAAAAGCGGATTGAATGGCGTGAAAGAGGGTATGACAAAGAAGGGAGTGACTGAAGAATGTAGTTATGGAGGAGAATGAAATGTTGCGCTAACTCCAAATGAATGGGATAAGGGCAGGTAGATGATGATTTCATTTTTTAATGTCTGCTACAAGAATAAGACTCCTATTTAATAATGAATAAAAACAAAACAATTCCAGAAGGAAGACACTTAGTTTGACATTGTTTCACGCTTATGCGTAATAATTTTCATTATCAGTTAACCCAGTTATGGAATGACTATAAGTTGAAAAATGTTAGTAATTTATAGAACAAAGGAAATCCCTGCGCCAAATAGCTTCGGAACTAATTGACCTCTCCTTCCTATTGTGGCTCTACCTATTGTGGCATTTGCAGGATAATATAAAAAATATATTACTGACCTAAATAAATAAACCATTTTTATTACTCGTACACAAAACTTTCTAAACTATTGGTAAAGTCAAAGTCAAAGTCAAAAATCATTTATTCTGTATAGACCATTAAAACGGCACTTACAAAACGTCACAAATATATAATTATGTACTAAAGACTAGCTTAGCAAATGGACCACCGGTTCGAAACGCGGCCCTGGCCTGAGAAGACTCCGGCAAGAAACTCAGCGGGCTTTTTTTTTTTGGTCTATTTACAAATAATGCTTAGTCTACTTAGTCTAAATACAATAATTTGTTTGAGAAGCATGCATGAGTGAACAGCTCATTTCCAAGCTAGTTTATCATCTAAATATTCTTGTATTTTATAATAGCCCTTTTGGCACAATTTCCTCTTAACTACATTTTTAAATTTATTTATAGGTAAATCCCTAATTTCCTTAGGGAGCTTGTTAAAAAAGCGTATACAGTTACCCTGGAAAGAACTGCTAATTTTTTGGAGTCTGGTATCACAGACTACAAGATTGTTTTTATGTCTCGTATTTATGTTATGCCTGTCACATATTTTTGGAAATTTGGAAATATTTTTCTTAACATACATTAAGTTCTCGAAAATGTATTGTGAAATAAAGTCAATATACAGTCATATATCGTGACGTGACACATCAGTAAGATTTGTACACATCTCAACAACGCATCACGTCGGGATATATATGTAGGTACATATAATGTTTTATATGGATAACGGTTATCGTAGATAGCAATCTGGCTCAATCAAACTTTTGATTGTCGGTATGTAAACTGTTAAAGAAAGTATAAATAACAATGGCAAGGCACAAATTGTGGGTATTTACAATAAAAACAAAACTTGCGTATTTATCACATCGAACAAATATCGATATCGATATTCCAACGAAACCGAATATATTTTATTGCAATTATAAATTCAATCTGATAGTAAAATGCCGTTACCTTCGACGCCTGTTAATAACTGATAACTATCGAGTCTAGAGGCCTGTAATCACGCACCCAACTTACTCTTTTTGCACTAACCTTGATGTTTTAACTACAAAAGTTACCGTTCACTTCGCTCTATACAACCTCCAGGATAATATTAAATTTTTGATTGACAAAGATTGTAAATAATTGTAAAGTTCAATTTTTAAAGAACACCTATTTCGTTGACAAAGATTGTAAATAATTGTAAAGTTCAATGTGTTTTTAAAGAACACCTATTTCGTTCATGCAATAGTAGATAATGACGTGATTACGTTTTAGTACTTCACCTTTTCAAAAGAACATTTGAAAATCAGAATGTTTCAAACTATTAGGACGTTCGCCTGAAAAATAGCTGGGATTCAATTACGTCACCGTTCTGTTAGATGAGCGATTTATTAATTAGAATCATTGCTTAAAGTTATCTGTTACATAGCTCATGCATTGAGTCTAGGACCTGATCAGACTAGAAAGTTGGAAAGATAGTTGATTAAACTTTAGATGTACATTGAACTCGTGGGCGAGCTTGTTATGATTTCCTCTACTTTATCACACGATTGAGTAACAGGGTTAGATGTAATATGCAACATTGATGTTGTAGCGAGAAATGACTACGGAAACATTGAAGGAGTATTGACTTACGATTTACGCACTAAGTTACTGAATCTACTAAATTTATGCGTATTTAAACTAGAGACAATATAATACAATCACTCAGCCTGTGACCACGGCCGGTGTAACCTGGTCGAAACGTCAGGCAAAACATAGGTCACACATCTCTCTATTCATAAAGGGTCAGCAGTATGAGTGTGACTCCCCTAATGTTGCACTCGTCCATAGCAGGTCACGGTAACCACTTTCCATCAGGTGGGCCGTGTGCTTGCTTGTAACCTAAGTGGTATAAAAAAAATTTTTAGGTACATCGCATTAATTCCCGTAAACATTATTGAATATCATGCAATGCGAGTTAAAAAAGCGAAAAGTTAATAAAGCTAAGTTAAGTTAAGCTTTGTTTAAAGGTAGATTATGTATTTTTTTTTAATATATATTATGATTATGTAAATAATTGTAAGTTATTAATTGAGTAATCCAGAACATATTGATAAAAAAAGTTAATAAGACAATGTTTTTTTTGGCATTCTGTAAATACAAATATCGCAATATTCAGTTATTATACCAGTTATCCTGTACCTATTACTTAAACCGATCTGTTATTCATTTAAGCACTTATGTATATTGGAATGTAACTAATATTAATGATGACTTACGCCGGCGAACGCCGCTGCCCGGCCACGCATGTCAAATGTAAGTTCTATTTTATGGTATCCCATAATTTGTACTTATCAGGTTAGCTTTCCTTTAATAATTTCAAAGTTCTAGTTCTTATAATGATCAGCAATCATCTCAACTCTGAGCAGACTGTAGAAAATAATTATAATGTTTGTTTGACTTACTTACCTACTGCCATTTTTAGTTAATCTCCATCCATGATGATAATCATTGGCACGGTAATACTATCATTGGCTAACCAAAATATCGCCGTGGCGTGGATGTCGGTTATCGCGACCAAACATAGCCTATGTCCTTTCTCAAGGTCTAATCTACCCCTATACCAAAGTTCATCAAAATCGGTTCAGTGGTTTAGGCGTGAAAGTGTAACAGACAGACAGACAGACATACAGACAGACAGACAGACAGACAGACAGATAGACAGACAGACAGACAGACAGACAGATAGACATACAGAGTTACTTTCGCATTTATAATATTAATATGGAAGTATGGGTAATCAAAAGTTGAATTCTTAGTTAAAAATTAATATGTGTTAACTTAACACGTCAGAAAATCTCAAAGTTATGTCTTTTTAATTACTTATACAATATATTAGAAAACTATAATAAAAGATTGAAATAAGTTGAAGGCCCATAAAATTTATTGCTGCCCGCCTACATTAGTTCAAAATAAGCATTTATGAAGAATTTAACTTACTTAGGCGTATTATCTCGGTCAAATAACTCTTATCAGATTATTCTGAGATACCGAGATCCAATCTTTGTAATTATGGAATTAATCTTCGTTGCAGTGTGGAACGATCGTGCATAAACAATATTGCTTCAAGTATTTAGAACATTTTTTTTATTATACTCATTCAGATCGATCAGATGAGCCACATGCCGGTTTACTACCTTAGTAAAATGAGAAATTGAAATAAAATTGATAGGTATAAATGTGAAAGTTTTTTGATTATTCAATGACGCAAAACGAATTTGACTAATATTAGACACAGTGCACTACTCAAAATATTGACATATATTATTTGAATGATATTTTATAGTATTTAGTATGCTAACTATCTTATACGATATTGACATATTATATAGTTTATCATAAAATTAAACGTACCTATGCTAAAATATTTACAAGAAAAAGATAAGAGATAGGTGTTAGAAATAGGGGTTAAAAAAATCAGGCGTCTAAGAATTCCGCCCCATCGATGTCGACTGATACAAAAATTTAATTGGATATGATAGGTAGGTATAATATATACTTCCCTATCCATACTACATTATAAATGCAAAGAAAAGTTTATTTGTTATTAATTCGTTGTAATCTTAATTCATTGTTGTAACTGACATTTTTATATATTGTAATCTAAGTATCTAATCCATTTGACATCATTGATTTGACAATTACTTTAATTTAATTTAATTATAATTCCTTGACATTTTATATTTGACATTTCACTGTAATACAATTAATTTTATAATGTATAAATTATTTTACAAAACATAATTACGTTTATGAAAATTTAAATTTCCCCAAATTTTGGGGAAAAAGTTGAATCTGGTATACTCTTTTTTAAAAGTACCCACACATAGAATATTGTAGTTTTTTAGTTTAAAACATTGTAAACCTTTGATAATGCCGTAAGGTGAAACCGGTAAGGTTCAAATAAATAAATAATTGTGGAAAAGTACAAGTGATTTATTCAATATGACATACTCTATGTATAGTCACGATAACAGTCATTCACGGGAGCGGAACCGCGGGCAACAGTTAGTATGTTTATAATTATTAACATTCTTGCGTATGAAAGATGTATTAAAATATGTAAGTGTGCCTGCATTCATTTGTTTCCTCATAAATGATAAGTCTTTGTCTCTGTCGCGTGCAATGTCGTGACATTTCCACCACATATTTGTTGAACTCGAGCGTACCAGACGGCACACGGTAAACCTAACACCCAACGTGTAGCAGATTTAAACTCCTTTGTCTGGTTTTTGTTGTGTGTGTACAAAAATGACGAATATCTTGGTTAAATAGTGGCATTACATCGTTTATTGGCCTGGAAACATCAATGTGAGAGCTGATAAAAGCAGTTAATGACGACGTCGCTATCCTTAGCAATGCTAGATGTTTAATCGAACAATTTTGATATACGAGTATGATTTCTTGTGTGGTCTCCGATCTGAGTCCACTTTGACTTTAGTCTGCGGTTAATTAAACATGATTGAACATATATAAAGTACGCATTAGTCTTCAAATGACTCCAATCGCTGAATAGCTCTCGAATTTTTTGATTAACTTTTTACCCTTTTATAGTTATTTAATGCATTTCTAATAAATGAAACGGCCCTTAGTCATTTTAATTTTCATTATGTTAAATAAAATTATTATGCAGTACCTATTTTTAAGTAAAGGGTCACCTTTACTTAAAAATACGAATATATTTCTAATAAAAGAAGCGGCTTTAGTTATTTTGATTTTTACCCCTTTGTAAATAAACATTTAATAATAAAGGATTACCTTTACTTAAAAATAGAAACTACATAATAATTTTGTTTAAACTGAACTAAAACCAACTAAATAAATCTTTGCGTCATATAATTGCACCTACGTAGGTACAGCATCGTTTCCATAATATAGTTTGCAAAATAATTATAAAATTTATCAATTAGTTACCTACTGTACCTACTGACGGTTACAAGACTTATAAGTTGCTATCGCAATTAATAAAACATGTTGTATGACACACAAATGACTATCCCATCTCTTCCGTATGATCTGAGGCAACAACTAACATTATTCTTTGTTACCCATTGAAGTGTACAAAACCCGTATTCATCAGTGTACTTTTAAGGCAGATTTGATTGACATGTATTGCACTTACGGTGATAATGAGTGTCTGACCGAAATTAATAACAAATATACAATAACTGTTTTTATTATAATTGCATTAAGGTACATATTTATAATACCTATCAGTATTGAATAATGTGTGATGAGGAGTTGGTGACGCAATGGACCGTGAAAAAATGTTGTGTTGTATTAATACAAAGATCTTACTATGTGATATTGGGGCTCAAAGGGCGTAAGCGCCAAAAGTCGATTTTACAGGAGAGCAAAAAAACAAAAACAAAATTTCTTTTTTCGGCATAACTTTTTCGATTTTTGACCTAAATAAACCATTCTAAGACCAAAAGTCTTAAATTTTTGTGATGCAGGTCACTGTAAAATTATATTTCGAATAAATTTAAAAGCAACGAAAATAGCTTTCCCATACGCCCTGAAAATTTGTATGTTTGGGGTGTTTACACCCCAAAAATCAATGGATGTATGATGTTCGGGGTGTTTACACCCCAAAAATCAATGGATGTATGATGTTTGGGGTGTTTACACCCCAAAAATCAATGGATGTATGATGAGTGATGGTTTATTAGACAAAATTAGACCGAGTGGGAAATCGAGTAGACATTTCAGGAAATGACGCCTTTCAAGCACTTTCACCGTTTTTATCAACTCTGATAACGAATTAATCAATCAATTAGCCTATTGCAGTCCACTGCTGGACATAGACCTCTCCCAATATGCGCCACGTTTGCCGATCCTCCACCTTCCGCATCCAGTCCGTCCCAGACACCCTTCGTAGGTCGTCAGTCTACCTGGCTTGGGGGTGTGTCCCACCTTACGTTTTCCTTCTTGCTGTCTCCACTCTAGGACTCGTCTGCTCCAACGGCCATCAGTCCTTCGACAGATGTGGCCAGCCCACTGCCACTTCAGCCTGCTTATTCTGCGAGCTATGTCGGTAGCTTTAGTTCTATGTCGGATGATCTCGTTGCGAATTTTATCCTTCAAAGAAACTCCAAGCATAGCTCGCTCCATAGCCCGCTGCGCAACTTTTAGGTCGTGGACTAATCCCACCTCCAGTGGCCACGTTTCAGCACCGTAAGTCATAACAAGTAGGACGCACTGGTCGAAAATCTTTGTTTTGAGGCATTGCGGTAGGGGCGAGGAGAAAACCCGACATAATTTGGCAAATGTTGCCCATCCCAGTTGGATCCTTCTGGCTATTTCTTTCTCGAAGTTCTTTTTACCAAGCTGGATAACCTGCCCCAGGTAGACATATTTTTGAAAAACTTCGAGTGTCGCCCCTTCGATGGCAATCGGTCTCGGTGTAACATGTTCGTTGAGCATAATCTTGGTTTTCTCCAAGTTTACACCGAGGCCGACTTGTCGAGAAGCTCCATTCAGGCTGTGCAGCATTTTGCCCAATTGTTCCAGCGACTCCGCAAATATGACGATATCGTCAGCGAACCGAACGTGCGAGATGTACTCACCGTTGATGTTGACGCCCCACCCAATCTAATCCAGAGTCTTGAAGACGTCATCCAATGCGTTGGTGAATAGTTTGGGAGATATAACATCTCCCTGTCTCACTCCACGCTGGAGGCTAATGGGTTTCGTCTTCTGGTCTTGGAGCTGGACGAACATTGTGGCAGTGTCATATTAGCATCTCAGCACTTCGATGTATCGCCAATCGACACGGCACCACTGCAGGGCATACAACCCTGCCCAGGTTTCGATAGAGTCGAAGGCTTTTTCGTAGTCCACAAACGCCATACACAGCGGCTGATTGTACTCTTGCGTCTTTTCTACAATCTGCTGAACAGTATGGATTGTGGTCCACGGTGCTATAGCCTTTTCGAAACCCGGCTTGCTCGCGTGGCTGGAACTCGTCGAGCTTACCCGAGAGGCGATTTGTGACGACCCTTGAGAACAACTTGTAGACATGACTCAGGAGTGAGATGGGCCTATAGTTCTTCAGCAACGAATTAATACTAATAATTATTGATTTACCTGTACCTAATTATGTTACTAGGTATGTCGTTTACTACCCTCAAATTTATTGATCAATATGAGTGATTGCTCTTACGACCCAAACCTAAATATTTTATGATGTAAAATGGTAGGCGTAAAAACATTTGTATCATCTACGTTGTCGTTTACTACCCTCCCGTTTATAAACAGTAACACTGGTTGCTGTTACGGCACAAAAACTAAAAATATCTGTTTTATTTCCTACAAAAAATGGGGTCGTAAAAACCATTTTTTTGCGAATTGGAAGACTTTAAATACACAGATCGATAGAGGAGAAAAATATAAGTAGGACTGCATTAAAAACTCAATTTCGCCAAAATGGCGGTTACGCCCTTTGAGCCCCGAGGTATCGATATGTTAATGTACGAAACCGCACTGACTATCTGTCATTATTAAGTTCTAGAAGTAAAATAAGATAATGATATAACATTGCTATTCGGGTGTGTGGGTATACCTATTGAGTGGTTTGGAGTTGGAGTGTAATTTAGTAGTCGCTCCTGTATAAACCAAATCAAGAGATAGAGCAGGGCACATTGTTGCCTAAGGTTACAAAGTGTAACGCAGTATAGATGACGAATAAGGTGTTCACTTACTCATTTCTAAATCCATTCACAATTTTTGAGAAGTCATCTTGATTCCGCTCGTAACGTAGGTACCTAACTGATAGTTTAAGCAGACAATGACAAGTGGACAGCTTTAAACTTTCCAAAATGACATTGTAACTTTACTGGAGGTTCAAATCATTCTCTATAAGATGGAACTTACATTTATGTGCATGACTGTACTTACGAATATGCAATTTAAAAATATTCTATTTCTATTTTTATTATGGTAATCTTTGCAGATGTGGGTATCGACAATTCTGCCAACGTGCGAAATTTAAAAATATATTAAGTGCGTTTAAGTGACTTCTTTGTAAAAAAAAACTGCGTGTATACAGTTTTGAACTAAACAAGATTCTGCCAACTGCTAATGATGATTTAATGCATTACCTGATAAGGTCTCATTATCTACTACGTAGGAAAATATTGCAAGGAAACCTGCATTCCTAGAGCTCATATTCTTAATGACATTCTGTTCTTGCTGATATATGAAACTACCCACATTTTGCTAGAGCTGTGCACCTTAACCCGTCTCAATATGGAGAAGAATTTGTGTCTGTCATGTAGTATAGTGATGTACAACCTTAGAGTATATGTTTAGGTACTCTAAGTGTACAACATGTATACTCTTAAGTGTACAACTCAGTTGCGCTTGCGCATCAAGTGTTAGCTTGGTATCGCCATACCGTCATCGTAAGGCAGGCAGTGACATTAAAAGCTTATCAGCGTCCGAGGCCTCGCAATGAGTGCACAATAAGTGATTTATAATGTGTCATTAATTAAATATGATATATTTATTGTGACGCAATAGAATATCGTCGCCCTTTTAAGTGGAGTTAAAATTCAAAAAGAATATAAAAGGAATTTATTTATTTAGGACAGGCCAATGTCTCTTGTATATTCAATATATTATAATCAATTTTATGTATAGCAAATATAGCAATACAAATACATTTTCACACATGCACTTAATATACTTATGTACCTATTGGTTGTTTTTAAGGCAGCCACTGCATGCTCGATTTGTTGATGAAGACAATGTAGGTACTATGTTTCTTAATATTCCTATAATATTATCCTACTCCTGCTCAATTTTGTGAAGATTTTCGGATGTTTGATACTGAATCACGCATAAATTGCTCGTCAGATCTGGTGAAATTTAGTACAGGGATAGATTGTAGTTATTCAACCCTGAAAAAACTCCCCATAAGTTGCGGGAACACAATTCAAGTTGTTTCAATTTAATTCAGTTATTTATAATTCACATCAAATAGGAATTCATAATACTATTATATTGTATTATGATCTACAGTTAATATTAGACATGAATAAATTGAATAAGCGTGATGTCAAACGGAAACACGTCATAAGATTTCTCGTCCCCGTCCCAACCCGTCCCGTCCCGTCATTAGGGTAAACCCATCCCGAGAAAATCTAGCTCGCGAACAACAACAGGAAAATACTACAAGAAGTATAGTTATTTTGATTTAATTTACGAACACAAAGTTTCCGTACCTATTCATTCACACAAAAAAATTGTCACGAACTCAATTCGTAATTTAAAAGTGTTTTAAATGATTTATTAGTGTGAAAGGCATAACCGGATAAGTGTGATATGACCTCACGAGGTCATCGAACGCAGACAGTTTAAATCTTGAACTCCTCCCCCTCACCTCGTCTGGCGAGTTAGCACCCTGTATATAGACATATGTACCTACGTAACAGAGCTACTCGGAACATTACGCTGAGCGTAATGTCGTAATTGTAGAATTGTTTGTTTATTGTTCTTATATTTACTATACTTTTCGGATCTTCACGATTTTCGCGCAATAACGCATCTACTGTATTTTATATAAGATCATTGATCAATAATAACAATATTGTTGATTGATGTTCCTTATAGAAATACTAGCTGCCCCGGCGAACTTCGTACCGCCATATTTTCGGCCCGCGTGGTATTCAAATCCCGTTCCCGCTGCACCCTTATCACTTAGGGGGATGAAAAATAGATGTTGGCCGATTCTCATAGATACCGGATAAGCACAAAAAATGTCATCAAAATCGGTCGAGCCGTTTCGGAGGAGTTCGATTACGCACCCCGTGACAGAAGAATTTTATATATTAGATTTACTATACATTATACGAAATGAGCTACATACTTAACGATTTACTTATCCAACGACATAAGAATGATGATGATGTACTAACACATTGCAAAGTGGTCAGTATGATGATTTGATTAAACTAGACTGCATGCTATCGGAATAAAAAAACAATTTAAATTTTATTGTTAAGTTGGTTATACACTGTCAGCAAAAAAAAGTTAATTTCATTTAAAAATACAGATTATACCAATTGTAATTATTTTTATTTATTTATTTAATAATTATTATTACAATTGTTTACATAAATTTAATAAATTTATCCTGTAAACCCAGATAGGGTTTGTGTAGGATAAACAATTTTACCTTATTTATATATAATTTTTTTTTTTTTTTTTTTTTGTCACTACATATAATTGTTTACACATAATAATGTGTTTTTTCATTTTGTTCCAACCTCCGTAATAATAATTACGGAGGTTAGAACAAAATGAAAAAAGTAGGTAGTTATAATTTAAACCTAAAGGACGGCTCGCGCGGTGATCAGCTGTGGTGATGCGGACGCGCGTCGCACAGCCCCCACCAACACAAGGCACGCCCCTGTGCTATACGGAATGTTCCAATTCATGCGATCGCCGATTGTAATATTTTTTCAATATTGTTTTAATATTACGTGCTGTTATTTTCTTTTTTATTTCCTGTGGTAGCTTGTTTATTAGATTGGGTAATATGTACTCAGAGGTTCTTTTGCCGTAGAAATTTCTGTACCTGGGTATTGTAAGACTTCGATTGGAAATGCTTCTTGTAACTATGGCCGAGTTATTTGTTTTGGGAGTTTGTATTTCCGTTCTAAAGTATTGTTCCACCAGGAGACTAAATTCCACTTTCTGATGTATTGGTATGACCTCACAATACTTAAAGAGTCCTAGTGGATTATCTATATATTTTCTTTTGATTTTGAGTGGTACAATCAATTTAAGTAACCTATACTGTAAATTAAAGATTTGGTCCAGGTAGGTCTTGTATGTACGTCCATAGCTACTCAATCCATATGAAATAATACTTTCCACCAATGCTTTGTACATAATCAGTAATACGCCAAAAGGAATTCTATTTTTGATTATATAAAATTTTGCCAATATCGCACGTAGTTTGCTACTGACCCTATCAACGTGCTTAGACCAGTTGAATCTGTTATCTATCACCAGTCCGAGGTATGTAACATCCGTCACCTGCTCCAGGTAACGGCACTCCGAAGTACAAGGTGCTTGGTTATTATGCAGGCAGTCGTGACTGTGGGCTGTGATTCTGACACCGCCCTGACAGGGATTAGGGTTGTGACTTGAGTGGATATGGATGAGTTTTGTCTTGTCAGCGTTCAGAACCAAGCCCGCATCGTGCGACCACTTACAGATGGTTGTAAAGTCTTTCTCAATTTGTTCATTCGCAGCATTTAGGTCCCTATTAGCAGCCATTAGACAGGTGTCATCCGCAAATTGAAACACAGTGCAGTGCTCAATCACATTCTTGAGGTCATTCACGTATGCTAAGTAGTGCAAAGGACCGAGAACTGATCCTTGAGCAGTGCCTTTAGTGACCTCGACACTGTCACTGACTGCTTTTCCGATTCTCACTTGATAACTGCGGTCGTTGAGGTAATCTTTACACCATTCAAGTAAGGGGCCCCGAATCCCACTGATATCTAGCCGCTGTACCAACTGGTCATGTCTTAAGGTATCGCGTTCGCTTTGCTGTAGTCGATAAAGACTAGGAGTACATGTTTCTTATCATTCAAGCAACTATTGACCATATCAGTGAACCTAGACAACAAAAGCGTTGTGCTTTTCTTTGGTTGGAATCCATACTGTTGTGGACATAGGACGTTGTTGGTCGCATAGAAGCTTTGAATGATCTCACATACGTACTTTTCGACTATTTTGTCCAGCACAGGCAGTATTGTGATGGGTCGGTACTTAGAATAGTCTAGAGCACTGCCGCCCTTGTGGATAGGTCTGACAATACCTGTCTTCAGAAGTTTAGGGTACCGTCCTTTCTCTATAGTGGTGTTTATGAGCCGAGCGATTGCATCACTTATTTTATCCGACAAACGTATGACGTCTGTGGCTCTAATACCGTCAATACCTGGGGCCTTACAGGGATTCATCTTTTTGATTAACTTTTTTACGTCAAGTGGACATGCTTTTTTAAGGAATATCGATCTGTCGAGTGGGTTAGTATAATCTTGTTCTTTTAATAATTTTGTTTTACAAGTAGGTATAACTAATTTTACATTGTTCCGGAATTGACTGGCAAAGCTATCTGCAATTGATTTGTCGTCTCCTGCTGAACTAAAGGCATTCAAAATTACGTCATCAATTGATTTGGTAATACGTCCGGCCATACTATTTATCATTTGCCACAGTTTTTTAGTATCCGTTTTGTATTTAATTATTTCTAATTTATAGTATTTATTCCTACTCTGGTGTATTATTTTGTTTGTTCTATTTCTAATCTTATTATATTTTAATTTCAACTCTTTGTTACTAGTATCTTTAATCCATTGACTGTAGAGTTCGTCTCGGTACTGGCACAAATTTCTAACGGTTTTGTCCACCCAGGGATAGAAGTCCCTTTTTGATACACGTAACTTTTGTTTGAATTCCGATTTTTTGTAACAAGTGTTAAATTGTTCATTTATGTACGAATAAATGTCCTCTGGGCACATCATATTTACAATCGGGCTCCAATCTATTTTATCCAACATACTATTTAATTGATAATTATTGTAACGCGTGACATGAATTGGATCATCCCGTATAGTTTTGCTCGAGTGCAGCGTAAGCGCAGTCACTCGGTGGTCCGCTAGTTTAGTGCCGAGTACTGCGGTGAATGCGTCTCTCACGCGGGATCGCACAAAAATGTGATCTATACAGCTTTTCGTTACTATAGATTTCTTCTTTCGTTTAATGGTTTCTATCCTAGTGTAATCAGTGATACCGCATGAGAGGCCATGACCGCTCGTTACATTTAAGTATGCTTTTTCGATTAGAGTATCAGGCGTTGTTGTCGGTTTCAGTGTAATATTAATATCCCCGAGTAAAACCAAATCGCCCGTAGGGAGATTATTAAGCATACTGTCTAGCTCGGATACAAATAAATTCTTATTCAATCCCGGCGGTCTATAAACTGCACACAGTGCTACAGAGTAAGACGAGTTCACTGTTATTGAACCAATGATGCATTCGTAATTTATTGGGGATGCGATACTGCGAGTAAATTTGTGTTTCTTTTTAATGTAAACTATAATCCCTCCCCCCTTGCGACTTTTTCGTAGCTCCGTGTGCATCATATAGCCATCGAGATTATAAAGCGATCGGATATTGTCGGATATATTAGCTTCGGTGATAATAAGTACATCAATTGTCGAGTGACTAATAGCAATTAGGTGTTCTAATTTACAAAAATTTTTGATCATGGATCTTATATTAACATGCATAAATGACAAATTATGAGGACTTTTCGGTATTATTTTTTCATATGAGCAGTAGTTTACCCCGCGTTTACATACTGCCGCTCGCATTGCTCATCGCCTTGCCGGCAATATTCACGCGAATAATGCCCTAGCATTCAAACACTCGCATCATCGCGATGTTCATCGCGTTGCCCAACACTCGCATCATCGCGATGTTCATCGCGTTGCCCCGCATACAGTATTCGCCTTGCGATGGAGATGGACGACTTTAGTTAAGTGGACACCTAACCGAATGCAGTATAGGCATTTTATTAGGCTAGGCTATCTACTTAGATACTTAGCTAGTAGGTAATCAGGCTAATTTGGTAGGTAGGTACCTACCTACCTACCTATTTTAATTTGGTAGGTAATTAGACTAATTTGGTAGGTAGGTACCTACCTACCTACCTATTCTAGTTTGGTAGGTAGGTACCTACCTACCTACCTATTCTAATTTGGTAGGTACCCTAGCTACCTGTTTGGTAGGTATACTTAGGCTAATTTGGTAGGTAGGTAGAGGTACCTACCTACCTACCAAATTAAAATAGGTAGGTAGGTAAATTAGGCTAATTTGGTAAGTAGGTTACCTACCAAATTAGAATAGGTAGGTAGGTAGGTACCTACCTACCAAATTAGCCTAATTACCTACCAAATGAAAATAGGTAGGTAGGTAGGTAGTACCTACCAAATTAGCCTGATTACCTACCAAATAGGTAGGTAGGTACTTACCTATTCTAGTTTGGTAAGTAGGTACCTGCCTACCTACCTATTCTAATTTGGTAGGTACCCTACCTACCTATTTGGTAGGTATAATTAGGCTAATTTGGTAGGTAGGTACCTACCTACCTACCTATTTGGTAGGTAATCAGGCTAATTTGGTAGGTACTACCTACCTACCTACCTATTTTAATTTTGGTAGGTACGGTACCTACCTACCTACCTATTCTAGTTTGGTAGGTAGGTACCTACCTACCTACCTTTTATATACATATGTATTACCTATATTATTTAATTAGATCCGTAGCAAGCATTTCAATAAATTCTATTGATTTTTAGTTGGACCATTCGATTGGTTGCGTCATTGTCATGATAATAAATTCGAAGTAATCCTGTGACTGTGACACGCGCGTACACAACGAGCGCTCGATGCGAAGTGTGCGCGACGCGAGTATGTGAATGCTTCATCGCGCTAGTATTGCCGCTCCTCCTCGCGCCGCCAAGCCGACACTCGCAGCAACATACGTGGCAGTACTCGCGGCATGACGAATATACCATTCACACCACGTCCCTGCCCACTTCTCTCGCCACTTCCCTCGCTCTGCCGCGAGTATGTAAACGAAGCATTACACAACTGTATAATTCTTTTACGTTATTATTATCTAAATCAACTAAATCCATTTACTATAGTGGCTATGTAGGTAGGTAATCTTTCAGTAGCATAAGTATCACATTGAAAATAGATTAGTAAGTATGGTGGTTTCACTTACTAGGACTGGCCGAAAGCAAGGATTGAATATCACTTTTCGACCTTATATTGTAGACCTTCGATTTTTCATTTTTCCTCACTAGAACTCGTGACTCCTTAAACCAAATGAACTTGAAGGTACCTTTTAGATCCTGTTTGGCTTGCCATAGTAGGTTCTTAAAGTACGGAGTGAGTGCTTCCCTTATGTAAATTTTATCCGACGCTGCTGTTCCCGTTGTGTTTGTTAGGATGTCCCGTGCCAGGATGGTATGTTCCCGCGCGGAGTTTATCATAAGTTGCCGAGCTTCCTCACTTCTAAGTTTGACTATAACAGGCCCAGGCCCCGTCTTGCGTGCTGCAAGCCGCTTAATGGAGATGATGTCTTCCTTAGGGGTCTTGATCTTGTCGGCGATATTATCAGCAAGCTTGGGGAGATCTACATCAGCTGACGCCGGGATACCCGCTATTTCTAGCTGGTTGCCATGTCTCTGCTGTTCTACTTCATAGCTTCGCTGTTCCAGGGTTTCAATTCTGAGTTCCAGATGCTTGTTTTTGTTTTCTAGGTAGGTAATTTTCTTCTCCTGGTCCTTTAGTTTTGCTGTTAGGGCATCAAGTGACTCAGCAAAATCATCTACCTTTTCGCTACAATATTGCACCGCGTTAGATACTGTTCTCATTTCTTGCGTCACTATGTTGCTCACCTCCTTTTTCAGGTCCTGTAGGAGCTTTTTGACATCAAAGGTGTTGGTTGCTGAGGTGGTGTACTCGTCTTCATCCTCATCCAAATCATCCAGCATCAGAAAGGACTTACGTCGTGACGAGTTCTGACTACATTCGTTGCACGTCCATTCCAGACTTTCGGCCGCCTTAAGGGCTGCAAGTTGCTTTGTGGATAAACCTGTGCACACGACAGTTGCATGCACTATTTTTTGGCATCGACCGCATTCTAGAACTGAGCTTTTCTTTGTGATGAGCTTTTTACAATTATTACAATTCACCATTCTGAAGGTATTTATAAGTAATTAAGCAACGTACTATAGAGACTACCGCGCTCGGTGACAGATAGAGCCAGAATGTCTAGGAAGTCCTGACATTAATCCTGTTAAATATTTGCGATAATACAAGATCATATAACGTTAACTTTATATTCATTTGACAAAACTCCAAAGAACCAAATGGACAAGAACAAATTATCATGGTCATTCACATTAGAATTAGAACTATTGGGATATTTACCATGTATTGTTTGGTCAGTTCCTCCGTTATCATGGTGCTTGCAACAGCTCCGAAATATCGGATACCTCCAAACAATACATGGTAAATATCCCGACAGTTCTAATCAGAACAAACCAACCAAAACCATTTAGAACATAACCGTTAACACTGTAAAAGATGGTAAAAGTATGACAATGATGAATCAGGTAGCCAGTCGTTGTTATTACAAAATCATTATATATTCAGAAACAATTAGTTTTGTTGACAGGCTATATACATTTGCTGAATTATGTAAACCATTGATAGATGAAAATGTTAAACTTGTTTTTTCCTGTCCTGAATACTTGAATCATAATGACGGAATTTCCAATACACGATTTTGTCTTTTACTTATTAGTTGTAAGAACTAAACACATAGGTACCTACAGTGCCTTCGTGCTCATTTAGAATAGGTAATTAAATTTAATACAATTTTGTGGTTAAGTTTCCTCTCGAGACATTTAAGTACTCCTAACACAAGGAACTTATTATCGTTTATTAAGGAAAATTCTCAAAGACGAATATGGGTGTACGCTTTTTCTTCATCCCAGCATTAATCGTTTAGCATTAAGCTTGCTCGTTGGATTCTGGGATTCACCCTCCTACTCTTTCTCTACATCCACCCTAATTTATTTGGTTTATCAATCCAGTCGTCTTAATAGATAATCAAGCTTATTACATGCAAATTACCTAAAGTAATATTTTTAAAACTATAAGATTACGAAGTAAACCAGGTAAAACAGTTCAACAAGTTTGAAATTCTTGTACTTCTTACATTATGCTCCTAGACATACGTAGAAACCCAAGGGTAACGACTTGCAGTTCTTATAAGTATGCCTAACGGGTCCAAATAGCTTATAAAAAACGTTAAGTATCTCTGCTCAACCTAGTTTCAAATCATTAATGTTTCTAATCTCTTAAGTGTTTGTATTTGATAAATGATGTCTGTAAAAAACCTAGACATACCTATGCCAAAAAAATATGTACATAACTGGTGTCTATTAAAAATGAAAAGAGTTCAAGCGAATAATTGTCTTCCTTGTGCTATACAAAAAAAAACCATAAAATTGATAGTATAACACTCACCGGGATATTTACTATAATTTTTTATACTTTTCAAGTACCGGACCCAACTTTGCCCCACCAGTGGGGATGCTTGGTGGGGCAAACTGGAAGTGGGGCAAAGAAACGATATTTCAACACTCTTACAAGCGCCATGATCACGAATGTTTATGCTATTATTGTCATTGACCATGTCAATCGCAAATCATTGACACAACAAAGAAATTGAATGAACATTTTATTTGCCCTGCATCGAACTCTAACCTCATAGAGAGTAAGTGCAAAGTTGCACTTAGGTACTGTTGCTACGCTATTAAGGCAGTCATTAACTATAATTTGCATATAATATACCTACTTATGCAAAATAGTAGAACACTGGAACTTCACTTCCGAAGGTCATAAATTACCTTCCCAACGGTGTTAGAAATAAATCACTACTTTCGAATGAGAGAGATTTGACATATTCATCTCTTGCCCACACTCTCTATGGGTACTTAAACAATGAAACTTGTAATTCAAATCAGTTTGTGGGCCTTTGCGTTAAGGCAGGGCTATACTTATATTATAATATAGCCTGTTTCAAGTGTGAAAAGTGTTGTAAGTTACCTAATAAATTGAGTACCTCTAGCAAATGAAGGTAGTGGGCCCGCCCAGACTTAGGTCTGAGCGCTTACCATAATATGGGTCTGGATCAGGTACAATAATTTCTCCATCTTCTGATAAGTTATTCACAACCTTTATTGTAAAAAAAATATCTAATCGTCTTCTTCCGTTTCCCTTTGCCTTAAATATCCTGTGAGAAAATGATTTATCATTAAAATTCTCAGCCTCTTTTTGATTCACACCCAGAATACTGAAAGAATTGTTAGGCATGATTGGTTGTTTAGTAATCGTCGATCATCTTTAACTAATGTGCGTACAGTATTAAGTGTGTTACGTTGACACGAATTTGTAAAAGTATGGCAAAAAAGGGTGTCTAGTGGTGAAGTGCTCTACTCAGTAATAGAGTTAAGGGGTGATGCTCTGGAAATATTTCAATGAGATGTCGAGGTCATAGTCAACTCAGTTTAACTATACGTGGGTTATCTACGTAATGTACGCGTCATTTACGCACTATTCCGCTAATAAATGCTTCCGCAGAGACAAGAACAACACAACACAAACACTACAGGCACTACAGCGGACGCAATACCAGACTAGAATGATCTCTATGAGCTGTATTGTAAAGTAAAAACTTATCATTGTTTATCATACACAATGCACAAAGTTAACCTTGGTGTCAGAATATTTCATTATTGCACTTTTATTCTACAATAGGTACACCGGCAAACGAATTCCCACTTGTCTAGAGGGCAGTGGTGTTATCTTAATAATGAACCTGTTACTATCTTTGAGTGCTTTATGAGATAGTTTTTTTGGAAAGCACCCTATTTTGTGTAGTATCAGTACACCACTCACAACAAAAATTTTGTCAACCACCATTTAGATAACAAATAAGTGTCACAAGCGCAGTACAAAATCACACTTCCAATTCCACAGGTCAAAAGTACATCGAACATAAATTGTTATGTTTAGAACCCCGGTCATTACGCGACCGTGTTGAACCCACTCCTAACACAAGCAATTGAGCTTATATTAGCCAGAGGGGTTAACTGGAATACATATCTACTAGTAATTTTATTTGTTACCACTTTTATTACTAGTATTCTTTAAGACAATAAATAATTTAAAAGGTATTAAATACTTTACAGACGTTTCTTTACAAGCTAAGGCAGAAAGCGCTACTTCTAGCAGTATTATCTTCATTAAAATCGTCACGTTGGGTATTAGTCAGTTTAATTAGGCTTTTCCCAAAGACTTTCTTAAGAAACGATTTTAATTCTAATAACCGGTCTCTGTCAAAGAAAATCATCAAAACACCTATTAAAACCATTACAATAGTGCTTACCTTCCTTATAATGTACTTTATATTCTAAAAGTAATAGAAGTAAAGCCCGTGCAAAATAACTAGGGGAGTCGAAACGAAACATTATCTTAAAACAATCTAAACATTACAAAAACTACGTAACTGCAATAAAATCGTGACTCATACTACAACCTTCACTTTGACATCAGTGCCTCTACTATAGATTAGTCACCATTTTCGTGGAAAATCTGCTAGAAACCGATTACTTAACATTTATTTATTCACTTCCGAGATTAATTTGATTCCGTTACTCATATTATCTTTATGTAATCAACAACCTACCTGAATGCAAACTTGATCAGCGGTATCTAATGTCCTCAATTACAAATTACTTAAAGGTCATACAAGTTCAGATACCTACCTACCTGTTTGTTTATACAGATTTACTTTTACTTCTAAAACTCAATAGATAGTAAGATTCCTTTTCTTTCTTTTCTGCTATTACCTCCCTTTTTCCATAACAGGTAGGTACCGCAATACCTCTGTCATGGCAAGACTATATAAGCTACGAAAACTGCTTACCATCAGGTGCACCGTATGCTTGTTACTCAAATAAGTGTAAATACCAACAGATATGGCATTGTAGCAACTATTTTAGAGTAAGTTCATCGACTTTAGAACTACATGACTTAACTCATTTTTTATTATAAGTACTATAATTATGTACTAAGTATTTTGCAAGGACTACGTATATTGTATTGACAATTACGTCAACACTTACGAAATATGTACAATAATAATTCTAAAGTGTAGTTTGCTACAGAATTGTTCAAATAGCGGCAGGTCCGATACATACGAAATGCAATCAACTTGTTATTGGAGTGAAACGAGCCTTTGCAGCTATAACTAATAAGAATTATGAAACCTAGAAACTGTTTCGTTAGCCACCCGTTTCACCTGGAGCTACTATATCTTATACTCGTACTATTACAAATGCCAAAGTTCGAATGGATGTCAATTTCTCAAATGCTAAGTTCGAAACGAGAAAAATGTAAAACCAGAGATGTTTAATTGTCAATACCATCGTAATTATACTTAAAATTTGACACTTGCAGAAGACAAATACTGTTTGAACGTATTGAGTGAATATTTATAATATTAAGCGTATCTAAGTATGTTTATCCGCATTCTAGAACCCATAACACAAGCTAGTTAAGCTATGCTTACTTTGGGTCTAGATAGCGTTCAAATTCAAAAATTCAAAATTCATTTATTCGAATATTTACAATCTAGTGAACACATTACAATACGAGTTAGTACAGGTTAACGCCATAATTTGATGAAGCCTGGCACCCGAGTTAAGATTAAACTTGTGTTTAGGGTGCCAGAGATCCTGCAACTTATTACAAGTATTTTACAAACGATAATAATCAATTAGGATACAAATAGTTAAGTGTTCATGAGTCTTTGTACATGCCAACAAGTACCTCGTCAAAGTAATCATTTCGATCAAGGAAACAAATCCTATTTATGTATCAATCAGAACAAAGTATACCTACATAATATTGTTATTTTCTGAATGTCAAAAACAAATTGCAATTAAACAAACATGCTCCCTATGTGTGTGTGTGTGTGTGTGTGTGTGTGTGTGTGTGTGTGTGTGTGTGTGTGTGTGTGTGTTATAGTACTGAAAGTTTTAACATGTCCTCAGTTTCCAGATAGGACTTGTTCAATAGCCATTCCGTAACCACCCTTCTACAGTGTGATCTGAGGAGTGGATAAATGTTGCAGTTTTTATTTGCTTCATTATAAAGATGGCCACCCAGAACCCTAAAATGCCTTTCAGCTTGTGTAGTTCTAAATTTCTGGGTTGGACAAATCCTATAAGAGCGACGCTTTTTCTCATTTTTGGCATTGTAACATATAGACCTATGTTTCCTAATGATGGTATCGAGGACAAAGAGCTGTCGCACGGTAAGAATCTGACATTCTTTATACAGTTTGTCTGTGGGATGCCTAAAGGGCCTGGAGGTCATTACTTTAAGCACAGCTCTCTGTGCTCGCTCCAGGGGTAAAAAATGTGTTTTACCTGCTCCGCCCCAGACCGAAATACAATAGGTCAGAATGGATTGACAAAGTGCAGTGTATATCATCTTTTTAGTGCCATCGTCCGCAGAGTGGCGTATCTTTCTAAATATGTACATCATTTTGCGTACTCGACCTGTAAGACATTGTAGGTGATGTTTCCAGGTGATATGGTTGTCAATGTATACACCCAGGTACTTGATGTGAGTAGATCTAATCACTTCAGGACAGTGACATGGTGCAGAAGGGGTATCATGAAAGCAGGAATGTGCCTTTAATTTGAAAGTGTCTGATGTTGGCTGTGTAGTATTCAAGAGAGAAAACGTCATGTAAGTCGTTTTACTAAGGTTTAGTGTTAAAAGATTAGCAGATAGCCACTGCATCACTAGCCGTAGAGCCTCCTCAGCCCGATTAAAAACTTCAGGCCAGTTCTTACCACGGATAAGTAATGCGGTATCATCCGCATAGGCCAAAATTGAGCATTCCGGTAGCGAGAGTTTGCATAGGGAGTTTATATAGAGAAGGAAGAGGGTCGGGCCCAGCACCGAGCCCTGAGGAACACCAAAGTGTATGGGGACGCTATTACTCACATAAGAGTCCACCCTCACACATTGCAATCTGTCCAATAGATAATTCTCAAATATCCGATGTGCATATCCGCGAATACCCAGTCTCTCCATTTTCTGCAATAGATGTGGGACAGAGACGGTATCAAAAGCCTTTTTGAGGTCTAAGAAAATGCCTAAGCATTTTTCTTTACGATCCAGGCCATCCACTATCTCGTCAACAAGAGAAGCCACGGCATCACATGTTGACATTCCCGATCTAAACCCGAATTGGTTTGGAGCTAAGATATTATTTTTGGTCAAAAAGTTTATAAGACGGTTATTAAGCAGTCTCTCCAGTATTTTAGATAGAGCGGGTAGTACGGATACTGGTCTATAATTACTGACACTGTCTCTGTCCCCGCACTTATAAACCGGGTGGACAATGGCCTTTTTTAGACACTTAGGGAAGACACCACTGGACATTGAAATATTACAGATGTGCGTAATAATTGGAGTGAGGGTATGTGAGCATTTCTGCAATAGAAGTGCTGATATATTGTCCCAACCAACCGCGGCATCGCTACGCAAACCATGGATTAGTTTTCCAACCTCACACTCATCCGCAGGCATGAGCACAAGAGAATTATCAACAATGTTATCTTGCGGTAGCTGCACTCCATCGCGTATCTGTGAGTGGAGACCAATACTGTGCGCCAAGTCCCGACCTATATTTGAAAAGTAGTCATTAACCATGTTCACAGATTCTGTTTCATCAGATCCGATCTTTAGAAGATCCGTAGATGAGTTTTTCGAATAGCCCGTATGAATAATATCCTTAATAACTCTCCAGGTGGCTTTTGGATTATTTTGCGCTTTTTGCAGTTCATGCCTCTCATAGGCATGCTTAAGATTCTTAAGTAACTTATTGCAAAAGTTGCGGTATCTGGTATATGTTATTTTAAGAATATAATTACCAGGATCTATCTTCAACCTACGGCACATATCATTTCTGTTACGTATACATCGTAGTAAGCCACTAGTAATCCATGGCTTAATGATTCTACGTTTAGAGGGGACACGAATTATTCTTGTGTGCGATTTTACTATCGAACCAATAACTGACACCAAGTTCTCAGCGGCAGCGTCAGGGTCCGTCATGCTAGTCACTGAACTAAAGTCAGTATTCGATACGTCTATGAATACCGACGGATAGTCAATTTTGGTAGTGTTTGCAGATTTAATCGGTAGCTTCCTACCCATATCAATACCCAGAAGACAAGGTGTGTGGTCGGTAATGGAACACTCAATTAACAAAGTTGTAGTTTGTAGGTCTGATTTCAAAAACACATGATCCAGGCACCTATGCCCACGAGTAGGCAGACTATGAGTTGGTAGCAGACCCTGAGAAGCCGCCATATTAAGGTATTCATCTGCCTTTGAGTCTAATTCATTTGGTATAATATTAATATTAATATCCCCTATGAAGACAACATGTTTGCAGTTGGATACCATTGCAAGTGTTTCATCCAACTTATTTAAGAAGTTGTCTGTAACACGGCTACAAGGAGGACGATACAGTGCAACCACCGCAAGGTTAAGGTCATCCACCCTGCAAATTAAACAACTAGCACCCAAAATGTGTGTCTCGGTGACAGAGTGTCGCAGTGAATTTGCCACATAAATAACAACACCGTCATTCTGGTTCATGTTACTTTCTGTGCGGTAGTTTCTGTGAGTCTCTAGGGATGGTATTTTTGTATTTGACATTGTATTTAACCAGCATTCAGATAAAACTATAATGTCTGGTAAAATTTCTATTTCCTTCAAGAACACAATAAGATCGTCAAAATTGCAATTTACACTGCGAATGTTCATATGCAGCACTTTAATTGAATTATTAATGTTGCGCATCATGTTCCTGCATTGATCCTGTTTGCAAACAAATGTATGGGATGTGCCAGTTGCGTCGAGTTCATTTGAAATATAATTTAAGTCAGTCATTGTTGAGCATTAATAACACGCACACAGGTGGCACCACATTTACACGAAGCAAGAAAAAAATACGCACACATGAGGCAATGGCTGCCAAATTTAGCATGCTATGAATATCGATACGCTTCCCTTTAGTTAGGTCTATATTATTTATTTGAATAATACAATGATTATATTTAAAATATAGTGTTGTAAAAGTTTTAATAAAGAACATTGCGTGAAAATAAAGTAGTAGTGTACATATGTTGTATTTGTGTGTACCTAGATTGTGTTGTGTGTAAAATTGTTTCGCAAGATATGTATTATCTACAAGTATTTGAGAAGTGTCTTCCTCAATAAGTATTGGTATTGGAAACAGAATTGTAAGTTGAGGTAACGCAATCATAATAACCAAAAATAGGGCAATATGCTTCTCAACTATCAATTGCCCGTTAAAATACAGTAGGTACCATCTAGTTGAGATAGTGTATATGCATTGTGTGTGAGTGGTAGGCATGTATTGTATACAATTAACTATACTATACAGGTATATATAACTATAATACAGTGTATATCTTTCCAATGTAACTATACTATAGTGGTACGGAATGCGTTGTGTAGAATGTCCTACAATATTTATTTATTTATTTGTTATTTCCTCTCAGATGTTGTCTATTTGTTAAAATTTACAAAGCAAACACAGTAGGTAAAGTCCTAACCACAACTTCATACGAGGACTTGTTATTGTACCAACTCATATGAGATGAGTCAAAGGATATTTTATACATCTACGTACCTATACATAAGTGGTTGCCGCCCACGGCTACGCCCGAGTGAAAACTCTTTATCACAGGAATTGCTATTACAAATACAGGATACATGCTATTTCTGTACCAAATTTAAATTTGATTTTGATTTATCGGTCTTAACGTTAAGATAGACAGACAGAACAGCTAATATGGTGTAAGCACAAATTTGGTCAAGTAAGACACTTCACGAACAGACTTTGAACATTTATAAAAGACTTGATGTAGTTAAGAACGAAATGAAAAGGTCGCTTTATTACTAAATAAATTCCACACTTGAATATTTACAGTTCTATCCATCAGAAGCACTTTTTCTTCTCGAAGAAAGAAAGAAAAAAGAGACTATAAATACTCATATCATTTGCTACTCAAATAAACAAGAAAGATATTATGAGCCCTGTTTAACAATAGTAAAAGCAAACCATGTTACGATAAAATAATTTACTAAGCACAGGGAATATAATTTGCTATGGAATTGTACATTTACCGAGTAGTCCCAAGATATTAATTTAGCAATAACATTGCACAAGTAACATTTAGTCTATCGCCCACGTACCACAAGTTCAGTTTAATGTTTACTACCTCAAACATTTGTAACAGTATCGCTACCACTTCGAAATTCAGAATATTTGCAAATAGTGAAACTATTTTTTTATGGTATTCCTTTAGTTTCGTCACTTTTAAAATGTTTCTGATGTCTACAGAAGTTACAGAATGCGGGAGGGATTAGTCCCGTAAAAAGGTCACTCTAGTATTTTCCCGGTCGAGTCAGCTGATCCATATTAAGCTCTGACTCTATCCTGTTGTCTGAAAGTCAGGGTTACAATTAAATTTATTTCATTTTATTTGTAATAGGGTTAAGTTTCCTTTTTCCTTGTTGTCTCCTACTAACACTTGTCCTTCTACAAAATGCAAATCGCGAAATACCCGAAAGAACATATTATCTAAAAGCGCCCAATTTAATAAAAAGACTCACATATTTTACACCGGAGTAGGCTGAGAAAATATTCGAAAAAAGGTAGAACCTAGGCTCCAAGGTGGACATTTTGGAAGCAACTGGGTCAATCACTAAGGAGGATGTTGAGTAGGCTGGTACAACAATTGCCATTTTCTGGTACAACATTTGTCATTGGCTGGTACAACATTGTCACTGGCTGGTACTGGTAGTTTTAAACTATCATGGTCACTCTTATTACTATTAGAGATATTGGAAACTCTGATTAATATTTGGTAAATATCCCGATATCTCGATAGTAATTTGTCATTGGATTCTGATTTCACCCAGCTCATCAGCTTTCTATACTGTATTAATGTCTGTCATACAAGCTCGCCAGTTTCGGGTGCTTCTGATCTAATTAATCTAATGTGATATTGATATTAATCGTAATGTATGTTTATGTAATGCCATGTTATTGGAGTGAATCATCATCAATCGCAGCATTGCACGTATCCGCGATGTGATTCGAAAGCTATTTGCTTGTACGTGACTTACATAAATTCAATTGGTAGGTACACATCTCGTGTTTACTGTTCACTTGTAAACACTTTACTTTCCTTCTGTATTTTTACACGCTGATCATAGGAATACAGTAAAGTATGGCTATAACTGGAATTAAAGTGAATTAAAGTACCTACCTAAGAATAATATTCTTTATAAAAATACTCGAGAACTTCAAGGAAATCTGCACTGACACACTATATTTCCAACTCATGAGTAAACCATAGGTCGACGACCATCTCGCCACTCTGCACATAACAATACTTAAGCTCTTAAATTCTCTTAAAAAATATTATTATATTAATATAATATTTTTTCGACTCGAAGAATAACGACTCTATTTACTAATGAAGTTACGGTTAGGATTTAATGGGATTCACCTAGTATATTAAAAATCTAACTAACACTAAAAAAGCTATTCCTACTTAGGTAGGTACCTAATTAGGAACAGTTTTTATAGCTAGGCGCCGATAGCCATCACTTTTAAATTTATTAACAAAAGTTGACAACAAATTAGAATGAGTGACTATTTGACTAACAAGATTACAGGATTAAAAAAGCGTAACAGAATCCTTAGTAATCTCGGGTTAAACCAAGGAGCACAGCAAAATATAATGAATCATAGCAGAGATAATCATGTTTGTGCAAGTTTGTGTGCAAGTATGCTCGGTTCGATCTCGCAAACGAGGCGGTACTGTTAGCTAATCTCACTGATCAGTCCTCGTTACTATCAATTGATCAGCAATAAGTTCATTGCCATTTGACACGGAAATAATTTAACTAATGTTGAAAGACTGAAACTGTCATTTTTTATTGTTTGTGAATTAGGCTCGTTATGACGTCCACAGAGTTAGGTATATTATCTACGTGGAGAACGGTAAAGAATAAATAGCAGTAAATAGCAAAACGACTATTAAAATGGCAAAGGCAACGCCCTTAAAATACTAATTACAAAACAGTAGTTTCCAGAAGATAAATAAGGATAATGTACCTAAGTACTTAATGTACTTAATATACTGTTTTATTGAATAACTTCCTACAAATGAGCGGCTACTGTAATCGATACTTAAGTTAATTACACAAAAACGTAAGAGTACACGTATAGGTACTAGATGACTCTACGTATTGGCATAGATTACTTCATACTTAGAAGCATTAGTTGACCACACAGAGATATGGAAATTAAAGGAGACGTGACATGGATAGGTAACTTACAAATGTCCCACCTAATGGTAGGTACCCTGACCCTTATATCTCAGAGCATAAACAAAAAGGTAATATTCCATTAAATTTGATAAAATCCCACAGGATGATGGCATGTCTAGTGTTAGTCGTCACTATTGATCCTCATCTAAATTTTATGTTATATTCACAAGTTGCCAAGGTTGAATAACAAGGTACCTACATTCATAAACTCATGTATTTTTAGGTTATACTTAGAGCTTAACTTAATCTACCTATAAGTTATTGTAAAGTTAAGCAAAAGGAAATCTAAATCTGTATATTCCTCTAAGAATGAATGAAAACACATAATATCAATAAGTGTATAATGCAGATTGGCAGTTAAGTCGGTGCGTGCAGCGCTAAACTGATCATCAGACAAATATAGAACGGCCGCGACTAACAAAATCAACGCGTTTTGAATTAAGGGGGAGTTCCCAGAATACGATTCGACACCACATTGCGATTTATTTTATCCAGTCACACTCACACAATAAATACAATTAGACCTATAGGTTTGATAGATACTTTGCTAATAATTCCATTGTAATACCTAACTTGCACTTGAATATAAAGTGTTAATTATTGAAGTGATTATTGAATCCGTACAAAAACATAGTCTTGAGTCTGCACTGTTTGAAGTTGACGCGAACGTCACTCATTGAAATAAACATCTCATCATTATGATTCGGGAGTTTGAAGTAGGTATAATTTATCTCAAAGTTCCTACTTTGAGATAATTTATACTTCAAACTATGTGACAACTACCATCTTCAGCCGACCATGGCCTGCCTTCAGACCATGGCTGCTGAAAAGTAGCCTTAACATCGGGCTAAAGGTAAATAATCACAAATAAATATATCGCGATACAACCCGTTTAAAAGTAGTTTTTATTTGTTGGGTACAATTTCAAAAGTAGGCCGTGCAATCGGTATCCAAGTCGCATAGTTCGAATCTCCACCTTATATATGAATGCCGGTCATTTTATACGTCCAGTGGGCACTTGATACACGCTCCTGCGATAAAGGGTCATGACTCGTCCACGGCGAGGCGTCTCCGGATGCCTTGTCTAATAAGGGACATGTTTATACGTCTATACGATCACGATCCGATTGCTGACAAAGTAATGTCTTAACAACGCTCCTTTTATGAATATAATATTTTTATACAACCCTGCTAGTAATTCTACCAGTTTTATTAGATGTCCCTGGGTGTAGGCTGTTTAATTATGTAGTAGATTATGGAAAACATTAATTTAATGACCGTGTACTGGTACACGTTATAAAATTTTTATGTAACCAAGTCGTTAAATGTCTAACTTCTGAACAACTTCATTAATTATTTTATTGACGTCTAAAAACCACAAGTCCTACTTCACTTCACCAGAGCCCACAATGAAGTGGTTATGTCGAAATTCAACTACGAAAACGACATACTCGACATAGTATACTATTTTACGGAAGTCTATTGCCGGGATTAGGGTACAATCTAGACTGGAAATCCCCAGGAAGCTTGGTATAGTAGGATAACACTTCTACCACATATTGAACAGAAGGCGGATACTACGAATACTATGACTCCTCGCGGTTCGATGACGCCTTGAATATGTCACGCCACCGTTTCAGGTCACACGGGCCTGCTTGTGCTAGGATGACAAAATTATTATTATTGTATATTTCAACTTCGCGCAGAGGTTCTTTTTAAAGGAAACAGGATAACACTTCATAGTTAGTCCAAACGCTGCCGATCTATTTTTGTGTACGTGTTTCGTGTACGATCTCGGCATCTCCAACAAATTACATCATAACCATCTAAAATTAATAAGTAGGTAGCTGTAGGTGATCAAGTTATTTAATATTGTGGTGTGCGTATTATTATATAGCTAATAAATAGGCATATTTTCCTATAGACTTGTAGTGCTTGTAGGTACCTACTTATTGACGTAGGGTACATAGGCACCTATTCAATTGTTCATTACTATTTATATTATGTACTTATGCAGCTAATCAACTATGTTATTCATTCATTGGTACCTACATCAGCCTACATGATTAGTTTCTCAAGTCCTCGATTCCGTTATTGTTTCATTAAAGCTTGCACAATAACCTTGACTGGTTTCATGCAGCTTGTGGTTAACTAACTCTAACTAGGGTTTTGCTAACTCCTTAGGTGCGTTAGTAGTAGGTACCTTCCACGTATCTACTTACTATAAAATGTACTAACAGGAAATCTCAGAACAAATGCCTGAATCGGGGCACGGCAAATTCGGGACCTCTTGCACAATCACATTCGCTACACGTACTGGGTTTAATTCAGTTGATTAATAACTTGGCTGTAGCACTACTCATCTACACACTACTTTCTGCCACTAATCCTAGGATAGCTAAGTGAGTATAAACCGTCGCTTCTTTATAACAATTTGCGTATTGTGGGAAAACTGTAAATGTGACGGTCAAAATGTTGAGAAGCTACAACAAAGGGAACAGAAGTTCTAACGACGACTTACGAGATACGCGTAGATAAACATAGGAAGAGGTCAGTCAGGTCAATTTATATTAGGTCAATGTCCAGCAGTGGACTGCATAGAAGAATTGATTAATCGATATCAACAATACAAGTGCTGAGGCACAGCTGATGTCTACAACGACTATGTTATTGTCTACGAGTAAGTAACCAACTGTAAACAAAGGCATTAGCTTGAATACATTCTACAACGGAAATCCTAACGAAAGGCACCGGTTAGACTTTAAACTCAGACTAAAAGAATAATATAGACGGAACGTATAGAACCAGCGTGTCCACTCTTTGTGTGCACGCACGAGTGCGAGCAAAATGGTGCTACTTTAGTATCACTTTATGTGGCTTCACACGCTGGTTCTATACGTTCCGTCTATATTATTCTTTTAGTCTGAGACTTTAAACAATAATCATGTAATGTAAAAAAAAAGCAATCCCACGCTACTAGCGTTACGATACACACCACACTATGTTCAGCGTCTATCGAAGTCAAGCCAAACTACTTTACAACAAGAATCGCGCTCAAGTTATCATGCTGATTTGTCATCATCTATGATCTAACATCAAAGGACCTAGCCAGACCCGGAGGATCTTTTCAGATGGAGGAATATCACATTACCAGAGTAAAAAATAAATAATCGATTAAGAAAGGGAAAAAGAATCGACCTCGGACGGGACTCGAACCCGCGATCTTTCCCTTACAGGGGGAATGCTCTGACCACTAAGCCACCGAGACACGTACGAAATCAATCCAAATTCCCTTATACAACCGTCTTAAGGGCGACGGTGAAGCCATCTACCGACATTCATACGAACTTATCGGAATCAATGAATGATGTTACAATCATTTTTAAACATTGATTTTTGATGACACCGCCCAAACAACTGAATGAAATTTTGAAGCATTTACTATGCTAACTGTTCAAATCGATTAGGAAAGGGAAAAAGAATCGACCTCAGTAAAAAATAAATAGTTAGTGTCACTATTTCATGGACCTACGAGAGTAGGCCTTCTTAACACGTTATTTAAAAAACTGACGAGTAATTTCTTTAAGTTTAAGGAATTTTCCTGTTCTACTATGAGGAGGATAACTATTGACTTCTTTTCTAGGGACTTATGACGATTTCAAACTATAGGCAATATTTCTACAAGCTTGTTACATACGTTATTAATTAGATATCTATCATTAAAACAAAAAAAATACAATAAGTTAAACAAATCAACCTCCTTCAGTTAGGTACGCACGATATGTTTAATGACGTTAAATGGTTTGTTTTGATAAAAACCGCATAAACAGAATTTACGCAAATCGTCTTTTCCTGTAGATACTTTGTTCCCCTCCCTCAAACATCTTTATCAGACCTCAATTCCCCATAACGCTGTATATTCGTCATTAAGGCACATACCTACATACAAGTAGTTCATTTATTTGTGGCTTACAGATTGAGTCACTAACGATGCGCGTCACATAACCTCTGAGTCATGAAAGCATGCGCTCCTCCACATACCTATATTAAATTATTTTTTTCCCCATAGGTGTTACCTGCAGACTGAATCATCAAGCTTCAAGAACCAAGGTGAAACGGACCTGAGATTGTGTCACCATCTACACAGTCTGAAAAAACTCCTGCTTCCTGAAGCTGCACTGATTACGTTCAAACAAAATTGCAATCGCTCGTTCCGGTCCAATATTCCATTCCAACACTGCCTGTGATCAACACTAGCGTGATGAAAATATTGCTTTCGTCCGGTGAACGTGTCGGAAATGTAACTAGAATATATATAATTATACAGTAGTTGTTAGGACTCGTGTCGGTTTACAGATCTCCATGCGGCGACACCGCGCCCTGACAGGGGTGGGATTAAAATATCGTTGCATACGTTTTGCATACTATCCACCGGCTCGCTCATTATGGCAGGCCACCAGATAATATGCAAACCACAAACAAACAACACTAACGTGTCTATCACACGGGATATTTTCTCTTCACCGTCAGACAGTGCGCACTAGGGATGTTAAAAAATAATCGATTTTTAAAAAAATCGATTATTTTTTTCTTATAATCGATTTTTTAATCGCGATTTTTTTAGTAATATTAATCGATTTTTAAAAAATCGATTTTTTTAGCTTACACGTTTAAATCGATTTTTGTAAATGCGAAATTTTCGTAACATTTTATGAACACTTTGTATGATTTATGACTTCTCGGTTCTCGAATCACTCACACTATGGTTACGCTAGTACTATTATCTGTTCATTTTATAGTTTTATTTAATTTATAATTTTCTAAAAGAGTTACAAAAAAGTTTGTTCATATTGTTGTGATAATGAAAATATGATACGGACAAAATTGACTTCGTTGACTTATCTTTGACGACAAACTAACAGTAAAGGTCCAACCCCACCAAACGGACGGCATCGGAACGGATTTTACAATCTTTAAACAAAATAAATCTTATATCACAGCACTTAAAGTTTATATTACCAAGTCACGCATGACAGCTTGACGTGCGTCATGCCGCCGCACGTCGCTGTCAAGCTGTTGTGCGTGACTTGGTAATATAAACTTCAAACACTGTATTATATATATAATAAGATTTAATTTTGTTTAAAGATTGTAAAATCCGGGCCGATGCCATCCGTTTGGTGGGGTTGGACCTTTACTTTTTGCCTGTGTCATTATAACAATAACAGCGAATAGTGTGACGATTATAATTTTCTTCCCTAACCGTCACACCAGTGCCAGTATGACACAGCGGCAGCGGTGTTACGGAGCGGTCGTCGTTTCTTTTAGTGTTGCCAGTAAAAAAAATAGTTTTGCGGAAATCAATTTCTACATTTTTATGAAATTGAAATAGTTACCTTGAAAGTTTAAAAGAACATTTTCTTTGAGATTTAGTTATAATTGGTTATTATTTTTATTAATCATATTATTTTATTTTATTTTTAATCTGATAATTTCGTAATGTCAGTAGGTTTATTATTAGAATACGAAAAGCATGCAGATTTTTAAAAATTAGGAAAAAAAATAGATTTTTTCAAAAAAATCGATTATTTATTTTCATAAAATCGATTTTTGACAAATCGATTTATATTGAGTAAAGAAAAAATCGATTTTTTTCCTTCAATGTCACATCCCTAGTGCGCACTTATAACTGACGTCACGACTCAACAGCGTATACTTAATCGCCATTTGCATTATTTGCAATGCTGTTTTCTCACCATGTCATCTCCAGCCCTTCGAAGCCGTGTGATAGTATGGTAGGTATATATTTATCTGTGAATCGACATTTAGTGGGTTATGTAATGAATACCTCTGTGATATTTAAGATGATTAAATAAGATGGTCGGATGAGTCACCGCGAGTGCTGTACGATTTGTAATCTAACAGTAAACACAGACCGTATTGAACGTTCTGTTGACGCATAATAAAACAACTTATTCACGACACAAGTTCATTCTTTTAGTATTGTTTGTTACACATGTGTGCAAGGTTAATTTAAATTGCCATTTAACATAATAGGTGACTCATGCCGATTATATACGAAAGTTTCTCGATTACGTATATCGATGTAATTGATATTTTTGAACTGCATAATTAGTGATCTTAATTTCATAAGTAGCGGACTGTATAAGTACTTTAAGTGGTTAATTTGTAATCTATTTGTATAATGGAGTTACTTTAAGTAGGTAGTACCTATATTGTTATATAGTCTTGACTGAGTTAGATCTATTACAAGTCAAAGACAGACTTGTATTTGTAAGACATTAGTGATGACCTAATGAATCATTTTGTTGAGGAGAAAGCAGTTTGAAAGTAGAATAGTGTAATGATTTTTCTTGTGGGTGTGCTACAATGCCTACGACAGAAGTGGGAAGATTTATTCTGCGACCCAACGCGTAGTGACTAATGGTTTATAAACCGAATTAAAAAAAAGGTTGTCGTCCATTGGTTGCTTTATTGTAGTTCGATATTTAACCACAGGTAGGTACGTATTTACCTAACTGCTATTCGGAAATATGACCATCTGGTTTTATTTATATTCACAATCAAATTCATTTCAAAGGTACAGTCGCTATTAAAAGTAGGTTAACACGTTACAAATTGCCGAAATAATGTACAACTAGGTACTTAATGAAAAATATTAAACTTCCTCTGAATAATATAAATACATGAAATAATAGCTACATTTCGACTTAACATAAACATCAATTTATTTATTTCAATGTTTCACGATCTATGACGTAGCGGTTACTAGTGCGTTTGAGTGCTACGGTGCTACGTCGGAGGTCAAGAGTTCGATTCTCGCTTACTGCAAATATTTGTATTGCTTGTTTGTGTATAATATGTATGTTTGTATTTACAAAAGAAAATGTATCTAAGTATGTTCCTATTTTTGGACCCATACCTATTGCTTTGTTTGGGCCTAGCTCTAGATAGTGTTGTTGAGAATGTACTAGAATAATTATTTAATATTTAAATTTATATGCAGGTGTTTCAAAATTTATTATTGTTCAGCTACTTTTAAAGGCGACTATACATAGTGATCGTACCTACCTACAAAACGATTACTAGGAAATTAACGTAAATTATTGTTTTTATTGAGAAGATGTTATTGTTTTGGCACAGTTCAACCAAAGTTATTTAAAAGCAGTAGGATTTTCATGGTAATCATTATTCATATTGGTACCTATTCTGAAAAATCTAACATGCTTTTCATTTAATAAAAAAAGATAACACACAAAGTATCTTTAAAATATAGGTAAGTAGATATTCATTTTGAAATACTAATACCTTTTTTTTTTTTTTTTTTTTTTTCATCGTGCGAAAAATCCCCACGGATACCTCCCCCGCCGGAGTCGGAGGAGGAGGTTATGTCGGACTCGAACCGACTAAAACGCACGCCTTCTGTGGGCCGTCAGTTGCCGGAGGTGAGATTGTCATAGCCATATCCCTCGCACCCCGGCCGACCTAGGGCCATATCTATCGATATGGCCCTCTTCCGGTGTGGGGACCACGGAGTCCCCAACTCGCCCCCGGGTATGGGGGGGCACGCAATGCGTGCCACCGCCGTGGCCTGCTTCTGCTAGGGTGACAGGCGACCCTACCCGTCACCCCCAGGCCCGCGCTCATGGGGGGCGGAGGTCATTCTGCGAAAAATACTAATACCAGGCACTAGCCTATTTGTTTTGTGATAAGAATTATTTCCCGTTACGGTGACGGGAATTCGTTGGAAAAGAATCGGACTCCCAACCTCTCAATCAGAATTAGGAGTTTTAGAACCATACAATAGGTAGGTACTTACCTACTTTAAAAAAATTCTAAATTCAGCTCTGGGTATTTTCGACTTACAAAATATCGCATAAATCATAAAAAGACACTAATTCCTCGTATATGATCATGAGCTGAGCTCTCTTAATCTCTTCAGATAAAGATCATTAAGTAGGCACGCAGTGGAAAACTCATCATGTATCTGAGTTAGTTAATTTTCAAATATTTTATGTTTTACACAATTTTGTTTATTTTGCAGTAGGTACTTAGATAAATTAAATTGATACCTATCTCCTACATATTTCACAATAGACTCTGTCAAGTGCGTCCGATTCTAAACATTGTATGCTTAATGTATTATCTTATATTGTCGCATAACACTATAAAGTGCATTGTACTTCCGTTAGAATATATATTTGTGTACATAGTAAAGTAGGTGCTTCGTGTAAGTTAATAGTAAATAGCGATAACATAATGTAAATAATGACTAATTTCCATACGTATACGTAAGCATAGCTTGTAGAAGTAAATTATTAACATCACATAAAGTAGACAAATATGTAATTCTTAGAAACTATTGTATGTTTAATGACCAGCGCCGAATCTCACTATAACTCGAGTTTACCATATTGTTAAGTATAAGATATATAAGTGCATTTTGTATTTTTGTACATTTGTTAAGCTAGTCAGTAAAATATCAAAAAGAAACTGTCTGTGTTTTATTTTATCCATACAATCCATAGGAACCTAATGGTGAAGTGATGTAAACCAATGAACCTGTTATCAAGGGCTGAAACTATAGCCACTAATAAAATATTAATCTACTATTGTTTACGTACTCTGCTCTCGAGACCAACTAAGATTAGCTTGCTTCGGTTTTGTAGACTAAATCAAAACTACGCTTATTTATACCACTTTGGCGGAAAAGTATAACGGCCCACATGATGGAAAGTGGTTACCGTGGCCTATGAACGAGTGAAACACCAGGGGAGTCACACTCGTGATACCGACCCTGTAAGAACAAAGAAATTGCCTGGTTTGTAAACTGCCGTCAGCGCAGTAGACAAACCAGGCCCTCGATTCAGCTAAAGGAAAACCATTGTCATGCCACTGACACTGCATGAAAATTCCATTTAATTTCAGTCCTTAAAGTAATGCCGATAATTTTTGTAGAGTGAATGAAAGAGTGTAGTGAAGTTCTTTTCATTTATTTTTGACTGTAAATCTATAGAAAAGAAATAAGGTCTAAAATCTAATGCCATTTTTTGCAGTCTCTGTGGTATGACAGTGGTGGTGCTTTCACACATTATATTTTAGACCTTGTTCCTATAGACTTACAGTCAAAAATTAAATGAAGAGTTTCATTACACTCTTTGATTCACTCTACAAAAAGCCATTTAATTTTAAACTTTAAAGGCTAAAATTAAATTAAAATTTTCTTGCAGTGTCAGTGGCATGACAGTGGTTTTGCTTTAGCAGAATCGAGGACCAGGACAAGCCTTTTGTCTTCTTACTGATAGTAGAAAACCTCTTCAGAGCTTTGGCTGCCGCACTCACCGCGGGGAACACAACCCGATTACTTTTCCTGGCCCTCGATTCTGCTAAAGCAAACCACTGTCACACCACCAACACTGTAAAAATATCCATTTAATTTTAGTCTTTAAAGCAATATCGTTAAAGTCTAAAATTAAATGGCTTATTGTAGAGTGAATGTAGGAGTGTTATTAAACTTTGTTCATTTAATTTTGAACTTTATTTGTATTTCAAATAGTCTGAAATTTAATGTAATATTTTGCAGCATCTGTGGTGTGACAGTGATTTTACTTTAGCAGAATGAGATCCAGTTGAACTGCTTAATACAAAAATCCTACTGCTAGATCAGAACACGGCATGTATGAAGTGTTATTTTAGAGTCAGGTGTAGTAGTGTAGGTGAATCCCACTATTTCCATTAATGGAAATACTGGGACAGAGTCTCCCACTATTTCCATTGCCTCTTAAGAATTTTAATTTTTCAATATTCCCCGTTGACACAATTTTTTTATTTAATGAGGATTAGAGAACTAAAAAGCTCACTAATCCCCATCATATTTATTTCGAACAGTAACAGTATTTTTTTCCGATTGCTTGTATTATAGTAATTTAATTTCTGAATAATCTTGCTTACCTATGCTGTAAAATTCGATCTATACGATCGTTGTTTGGTATAATGTTTATGTACTTAATCGAAAATAATTTGGTCTAACGTTTAATGATATAAAAAACGTCATTATTATAGTTAAGACCTCGACTCAGAGTACCCCGACTCGGATAGGTTAGGTTAGAAGGCTAAGGCGGGAGCGAAGCGGAGCGGAGCCCTCGCCTTAGCCTTCGTGATTATTTTTTTTTTGCGTCAACGGGGAATAGTGAACAAAAAGTTCAATTATCCCCATCAATGGGGATTTTCAATGGGGAAAAGTGGAATAAGCGGGTACTAGAGGTTTTTTGCCCCAATGGAAATAATGGGATATAATTTGTACAAAACGCTTGTCCCACTTTTTCCATTTTGCATTTCCATGGAAATAGTGGGATACACCCCTCACTATGTAGACATGAAACGGATATTCGGTAACTATCCGGTATCCGGCCTTGTTTTCACTATTCGGCCGGATACCGGATTGTAATCCAGTAGGTATCAGGATAGTAAAATTTCACCCGGACCTGGTGGCTGGTGGAATTTAATCAAAGGGTAGTGGAATACTACACACAATGTCAAATTTCGAATCCTTGGCTTTGTATAACCAGACCAGCTTCTGATAATAACCTTCCACAGTAACTGTTACCGCCAGGTACTGAAAGATAAATTCTAGCAAACCTTTCCAAGTCTGGCCGAATATCCGGTAGCCGGATATTCGGCGCTCCGATCTCGTTACTTGCCGAATATCCGGTATCCGGCCAAACCACTATCCGTTTCATCTCTAGCACTATGACTCGATATTTTCTGATGATGTTGCAATGTAAAGAGACATAGCGAGACAATTTTTATAAGTTGAAATCGGAATCGAACCGAACAAAACTGTACCGTATAGGTACCTTCATGACTAACGGCTTTGCCAAGGACCCCTAGTTCACCCCTCGGAATGAAAAGTAAGTAATATGAAACACAAAAGGTCAATACAATAAAACAAACGCTTCCAAAATTAAATAACTTCTTTTATTTCAGAGTCAAATTTGTTTCCTACATAAACGTGTTAGAATGATGACGCTGTAACATTAATTGACCATTACACTAATGGTACGCGTCGTTAGCTGTTAACGTTGGTGCACGAGTGGAGGGCCGTGAATTTATCCCATAACGTGTTACTGCGAGATCCACCACCGACACACGTGCGTGTTCCAACTACAACACACTGTGCAGACAATGCCATTTATCTCTCAAATTAGTCACCGATATGACCGAACAAATATTTATATCTTCAACGTACATTTCAAATGGCAGTCGTCATAACCGAGTGGAACGCGCAGTAACACAACTAGCCAGTAATCTACTACCGGTTTCAATACAGATTTTTATATTATAATAATATATTTAAATTTTTATAATAACTATGCAAATATGATCACAAATACCCATGAACCGAACGACGCGATCCCCAAACATTTCTGCGACATCCGAAGATAACAATAACTACACTCCTTACGGGGCAGGCGTCCGTGTACCAGAGGTGAGTACACTGAGTACATGTACTGTACCTACAAGTACTCGTACTCGCAGTGTTCGTCTGTACTCGCACCCCCGCCCGCTTGCCAACGCGTCTCAACTACTATCCAATGCCACAAACACCTAATTTTAATCAATAATCAACAATTATCGCCCACCTCTAACACTACACGCTTTATTTATACGATCAAGTGGAAAAATAATTTTTGATCCTCCATCAAATCAAATTAACATCTCCCATGATACTTTCACATGGCAAAATAAAAATCCAAGGCAAAATACGTGCCAGTGCGAGAGCGGCCCACCGGGACTTACATACTACTGTTTAGAGGCAATTTGAATATTCCCTGTTGCCCTAGGGACAACCGGGCCACTCTACTACTAGGCGTTACGTCGTGGCCCGCTCCCGCCTGACGAGTAAGGAATTGGAAAGACAATAACTACTCTCCATACGCTTATAAGAACACTTCATAAAACAGCTTTATATTATACTACATAATTTACATTTATATTAGGTTTACATTTTTACACAGCAATAATAATGTTTGTAGGTTTCATTATAATAAACTCTATATACTCCCAATTGCTAAATATTGTCGCATATTAAGCATGTTTTATTTATATCGACACCGCATGGTCATGGTGTCAGCATTATTTTACATTAACAAAATACTTTGAATCCTTTCTGGAATCACCCCTACATTCACTCTCCGTTACCTTTATATGAACAAACTACGAAAGAGTGATCGGACCATTATTCTTTTAGAACTTGTATTAGTCACTAATTTTATTCCAAATATGTAAGTAACCGATTACACAATTAAAACTAAGTTTCAAACTAATCTACTGAAATTTATAACAATTTTTATGAAAGGACACAGTTCACAGATGTTGCAACTTCACAAAAAAAAATCAACTCAAATTATTTCAAACAAGTAATCTATAAATGCTGACAATATTGTCTTTTGTTTGGAATGACACATAACACTTTCTAAAGTTTCAAACATCGACTTTCTAAAGCATATAAATATGTTAGAATTTAGACGACTGATCACAATACAAATCAGACTTCTCTATACAAAACGATCGTGTTAGTAAAAATAATTTTAGAAAAAAACAAAATAATTATGGCAAAATATTGGCGAAGTACAGCGAATGAGCTCTCCACGAATATTTAAGTTAAAAAGATCCAATACCGTCGTAAAACAAACACAAGCACTCAACAAACAGCCGCGGGAAATTATACTAAAACAACTCACAGTGAAAACTTAAACATGAGGCCGAGCGAGCGACACTACGGGACACTACGCCCGGCGTGACGGGAACTACATGATATTTACACAAATAATGCACATAATATAAAATATTAAAAGACATAACCATCTTAAGTATTCATTACGTTATATTTTTTTATTTATTACACTATGGCATTGCAACTTTGTGACTCGGTTGCGGCTACACGTCGACTCTCGTTACAATAACATAATTTTGTTAGCGAACACAGGAAGGCTTAGGCACGGGCGCCTGGTCAACGTCGGCCACTCGATACAGTGTCCGACGGGTGTCGCTTGTATCAATATATTATATTTTTACAATCACAGTATGAAAATAAAGTCAGTATTGACAATAAATAACCTTCAAATGCGGAAGCATTCCGTCACTCGATATAATTTCTACAGCGTTTCGCGGTTAACAAGACGCACGGAGTCTGTATTAAATGTCGTCCTGAGATAACGAAATCTTACAAGAACATATCAAAATATGTTTAAAAAAAACTGATACTGTCGGTAGCCAAGTTTACTCGCATATTTAAACAGATAGTGTGCAGACTAAAGAAATGAGAATAACAACTTCTCGTACGTACATAATGTACAAGTATCTAGTATATACGTATTTAATTATAATTTATAGTACCGAAAAATAGGGTATTAGATATAGGTCGATTAATGAATTAGTAGCGGATTGTTGATAGTGTTGGTGGTCTCATTTCCCCGGTGTTCAGCTATCTGCAGAATATGTCCGCGCAGTGCGGCGGCCACGGCGCTGGCCACGCCGCCCACACACGCGCCAAGGCTATTATAGGTCCCTGTGGACATAACACATACAACATTAATATGGTATAATTTATCACACCTGTGCCCCAAACACCAAAAATATTCGAATTCGTAACGTAAACGTATCGAGAGAACGGAGCATTGCGATTGGCAGGCACACGCAGGTTCACAGTAGGCAGGCGGCCAATCGCAATGCATCGCTTATTTTTCGCAACATTTTCATACTTTAGAGAAATAACACTCTCTCTAAAGTGCTTTATTGTTAAATGTTTGGCACTTTGGAGAAAATATTATTTCTTTAAAGTGCCAAATAAAATAAAAAATGTTTTGTGTGAAATTGTTACCTACTTATTAAAAAGTGTTAAAAAGTGTTAAATGTTTTGCACTTTAGAAAAAATATAATTTCTCTAAAGTGCTAAATAAAATAAAAAATGTTTTGTATGAAATTGTTGCAAAAAACATGAGCTCTGAACGCACCTCTGGACCCGCCATATCGAATATTTTTCGTACTCGGGGCACCGGTAAACAAAAAAAGAAACATAGTTATCATTTTATGTATATTAGGAAATGTTTCCACCCAGTGAGGTTATTCGATGTTTTTATATATTGCAGAATTCCTCACGGATACGCCCCCTTCCCCTTCCCCGCCAAAGTCAGGGGGGTAGTCATGTCGGACTCGAACCGACTAAAACCGGACGCCGAAGTTCTAGGTCATTTGTGGTCGAAAGTGAGATCGCCACTGACATATCCCTCGCACCACGGCTAACCCAGTGATCCGGTGTCATTCGGACAGCCCCCGCGGTTGTGGGACCATGACCGTCCCCATCTTGCCCGGATATGGGAAGGCCCTATCGCGCCTCCGCGTCGGCTTGCTTCTGCTAATCCGACAGGTTATTACATACGACATATAATGAAATACATGATGGTGTTCCGTACTATACTTCGGAAATTGCAGTAGATACGTCGAATGGTCGTGAATTTGACACAACGATGTATGGTTTGCATGGTCATCGCACGTGGTAATTAATTTTCGGCGCACTCTCCACTTTTATGCGAATGAAATTGTTACTATGGTATGTTGTTGAATAGTCAAAAGAATCATAATTTAGAGTTATTAAATAAAAATAATTACTATTTTTACCTCTTACCAGAGTTAGTTGATAAAAATAGAAGCGATAAGCAAGTTAGTAATAAATAAAGTTAGTAATATCTTAAATAGTTAATAATTATGTACACTTTATATAGTATTAGTGAATTGACGAATCACCGCCGGCTGAAATTTTAAGGCGTTTTTATTATAATATATTTCAGCGTACTTCTTAAATTTTGCCGTATCTATGCTTATAGCTCCCCGGAGGGGTAGGCACAGGTGTATTAACACCATTAACTCGTGGTTTTAACGACGATGGTATACATTGCTGATGTTGGCAAGTATAGATAGAATGCCCGTCACCACAGTATCGTGTGCAGCCTTCGCCGTTCGTGCACATAACGTAGCGCAAGGTACAGACCTACCTCGTCCACTGCTGCTGCGACGAGTTGTGTGACGGGGACTGCGACGCTACCCTTTGGACCACCTGCGGACGAACACCATTTGTTAAGCTACTTCATCACCAGCATCAAATGGGACTAAACCAGTGAGCCTTAGTTTCATTTACACTCCAGTCCGGGGTCTTGATTTAATAAATATAATAATCTTGATTATAATATGATGTGGTTTGGTTTTTCGGCTATATGTCGTCTGGCTTCCAGCCTAGTGGTTAGTGGCCAGCCAATGATAAAATTTTAGATAAGAAAGTGTATACTTTTTCTTTAAATTTGTTTAATTTTAAATCAAGTTTAATTAAAGCAAACAAAATTTAAATGAAGCGGTGTAGTATCTTTTTCTTTTTTTAAGCACCACTTTAAATTCTCAGCAAGTACATGTGTTTCCTTTATCCTGCATTCTCGAGTCTAAAGCGGGTCGTGAAATAGCATCTGAGGACGCTGTAAAGTTGAAGGCTACCACTGTATTGCTCGGGACATATTTTGGACCTAAAATGTACCTACTCTTTATGCGTAGTACCCATTTCTTGGGTGACTTTTGAAGATAGCACGGTGTGCCGCTGCTGTGGACGAGCTCAAACTCACTAAACATAGATTATAATAAAAAAATCCACGCGCGTCAGGGCCTCGGTTGTCTCGTACGTGTTCCGAGGTATAGCATTATTGGTATCTGTAATGGTGACTGGTGTTTTCTAAGTATATTATGTATTATACGTATGTATTTACAAAAAAAATGTATCTAAGTATGTTTATCTGCATTGTAGAACACATAACACAAGCTAGTTAAGCTATGCTTATTTTGGTTCTAGATAGTTTGGATGTAGAACAGTAGCGTAAGGTGAAAACTTTCAAAAAGGAAGTCGTTAGGACAATTTGAGTATAAATGTACACATCTCAAGCACGGCTTCCCTTTGCAGAGCAAGCCAGCAGGAATCGGGTTATAGGGACCCCTCGCCACTGGTGTAGAAGGTCCTACGATATGTAATATTGATAAATTGATAGATATTTGTTGGTATACCTGCTGCACGAAGGCGCGCGTGAGGTGCGGCGCGGCGCGCTCGGCGTGCTCGAAGGCGCGCCGCAGCTCGTCGATGGCGGCCGCGCTACCCGCGCCGTGCTTGCGGGACAACTGCCCACACGAGGAAACAAACACAACCATTACTACTACACCCACACAAGAAAAAAACACTTTAAAGGTCCAACCCCACCAAACGGACGGCATCGGAACGGATTTTACAATCTTTAAACAAAATAAATCTTATATCACAGCATTTATAGTTTATATTACCAAGTCACGCATGACAGCTTGACGTGCGTCATGCCGCCGCACGTTGTTGTCAAGCTGTTGTGCGTGACTTGGTAATATAAACTTCAAACACTGTGATAATAAGATTAAATTATGTTTAAAGATTGTAAAATCCGGGCCGATGCCGTCCGTTTGGTGGGGTTGGACCTTTAATCAATTAAGATAAGAAAAAGTGAAAGAGTTCAGGCGAGACTCAAATCCGCCGTTTTCCCTTACAGGGGGTTTGCTCTGACCACTGAAGCATCACGCCTGAAGCTGTTCAAATTTTCCTATACATCAGTCTTGGAGTGACGATGGCAGCCATCTGCCAATACTCGTACGAAGGAAAAAGATCGCGGGTTTAAGTAACCGCTTAAGTTGATTCGCTTTTTCCTATCTTAACATCATACTAAATGCTTCAAAATTTAATTCAAAACACTTTTTAGCTTAAGGACCACCAGATCGGAATGGAGCCCCGACCTGAGAAAACTCCGGCCAGAAACTCAGTATACCTTTCTGGTCTATTTATGAACATGTTTACTTAATCTCAATCAATTTAGCCTATAGCAGTCCACGGCTGGACATAGGCCTCCACGCTGACCAGATGGGTTGGTACAGGGTCTCTCGCAATGATATTATCTGCGTGTTATTCCGTTAGTCGGCTCTTACAACACCCTTCGGATGTGATGTGGCGGTGAACTTGTAATTCTTTCGCCACCACCACACAGTAAATCTGTGTGGTGGTGGCTTCCTCTAAATACAGTGATTTGTTTGAGTAGCAAAATAGAAAACGTAACATATACTTATATATCTAACGAAGATACAATTAAAATGTAAATGAAAATAAGCAAGCAAGAATGGTTACAAAAGTTCTTGTTTATATTACTTTTTTATTATATAACATAAAAACAAAACATTACACACTATCAGGTTATCCATATCAATCTCCTAAAATTAAATGATATATTCTGATAAAAATCCATTTAAAGCGGTGGGTATGTAGATAATCAAAACTGATGTCATCAATAAGTGAAACAATGTAATTTTTTTATTAAATTAAAATAGCTACGAGGTATATTATTTTGATTTAAATCTTGCTTTCGATACAACTGATCCACATCTACCACTCCCTGATACGATTTTTGACTATCAACTAAAGTCATGTAATAATAAAATTGATTTGTATCGAAAAATGCATCGTAAGATACTGAACGGAAAAACAAATTACATGTTTTTTAATAAAGTAGTCCGTAGTTAAATTTATGGGGGTTCTGCAAGGATCAATACTCGGGCCGCATTAAATTTACAAGAATATCTCTTGAGAATTTGTTACAAGTTATTTTTAAATTGATATAATATTGAACCTTTTTTAGCTGTAAGTTTCCCTAAAATTGTAAAATAAAAATAAATAATATAAAAATCTAACAGCTTTATTCTAATCAGTAATTCTTAGAAATTTATATAATTCTTTAGATTCGATTATAATAGACCAGATAAAATACAAGTACGAGATTACACATCCTACAGTACCATAAGGATTGATTATAAAGATAAATAGCATAAAGAGCCGACATCCGAAGCGTCCATAAGTTCTTCCTATGTGAAGGTATCTATCATAATAGCTATAGGTTTTAGATGACACCAATAACTACCTACATATTTCTTTTCATCTTCTACTAGGGTGGCAGACAAGCACACGGCCCACCTGATGGAAAGTGGTTACCGTGGTCTATGGACGTATGCAATACCAAGGACGTCATTCTCGTAACTACCCATAAAGTATATCATATTACAGATAGACTACTGGCCCGTGTACAAAAATGATGGGTCATTTGAACCACCAGGTGACCTTTATAGAACGATATAAGAGCATAAAATAATAAGATTCAGCACTATGCCGTCACTTGTAAGCTGTCCAACTGAGTGCAGGTGAAGAAGAGGGGGTTGTAACCCACGATTACTTCACCATGTCGCATGATTTTTGTACGGCGTTGCGGAATAATGGATTAGAAGCAGTATTGAAATATTATGAAACTGATGCCGTACAAAATCAAATGACCAAATTTACCCTGGTAATGTCGGAAAATAAAATAAAAATTCCGACTTTGTGGCTCACCATTTTTTGTACAGCACTACGCGTTTGCTTGTTATTTTTCATGGATCTATCGATGGTAAGAATGCCGTACAAAAATATATGACCAAAATGTACTCACTCTACCTGTACTTTGTACCTGTACTCACCTGCACTCAGTTGGACGTTCATTATTTTATGTTCTTATATCGTTCTATATAGGTCACCTGGTGGTTCAAATGACCCATCATTTTTGTACACGGGCCAGTAGTCTAAGAGTAAAACGGGAGAGATCAATGGGTGAATGGAGATAAAACGGTCGTTAGATTTTTTTTTTTTTTTTTTTTCAATAATATTTATTTAAAAAAAAAATATGTTGTTAATTTTTTCATAACGAATATAACAAGATAATTTAACTGAACATTTTATTTCTATTCAACGTTTGATCCCTATCATCTCCGTTTTACGGCACTTATTATAATGGACCTACTTTAAATTATTCTAAGATGCATGTTTTGATTGGTGTATTATATATTATGTAGTAAAGTTTATTTCTGTTTTATTCTATTTCTATTCTCAATTTCTTTATCGTACCACTTTGGCGATAAGAAATGATGATACTATTTTCAGCGCTAATAACTTCTAAAAGTAATATCGAAGCAATTTAAATAAGATAAAGACATTCTTAAGATTAGATTATGCAACGTACCTCATTGAGAAGCGGATAAATAAGCTGCTGTAGATACGGGTGTCTCCTAGCTTTGTTCTCTTCGCTGTTTGTTCCTCTGTGGTCCAGGGGAGCCGCCTGCAAAGCATACGTATTCACATTATTAAAAATAAGTATTTAGTTATAAATAAACAATACTTATGGCATTAATGTTGTCTATGCCCTGAACGCGAATAATATTCGAATTCGTAACGTAAACGTATCGATAGACCGGAGCATTGCGATTGGCCGCCTGCCTACTGTGGACATGATGTGTGTGACTGAAGCCTGCCAATCGCAGTGCTCCGTTCTCTGGATACGTTTTCGTTTGCGTTACACGATTACGAACACTTTTCGTGCTTGGGGCGTCGTATGTGACTATGACTGTGGTAATCATTAAAATATATATTCATCATTCTATATTCATCTACAGCTTAGAGCCGTGGGTACTGGGCCCTACGGTTTCTCTTGCTGATATAACTAGACTTTTACGAGAGTGAGAGTCGCCTGAGCCCCAACAGGAGGAAAGCCTGCGAAAGAGCCTCTTCCATTGATCAACAGATGTACCAGTTATCACGTGATGTAGACTTGGTCCTCCAAAAATATGAATAAATACCTCATAATACAACTTCCCCTCTATCCAACAATATTGGTGTATAGGTCATAGGTGTGCAGTGACTTACGTTTTTATTATAAACTACTTGGTCCCTGTTGGCGGCGGTGTGCTCGTGGCGCTCCTTGCGCTCATTACGCTCGTTGCGCTCATTGCGCTCATTACGATCGTTACGATCGTTGCGCTCGTCACGCTCACGCTCGCGCTCCTTGCTGGCGCGCTGCTCCCCAACTCCTGGGCTTTGCCGCGTCTGTAATCAACCAATAGAAGTGGTATTAATATTTATAGCTTACAAGGCTATTGGAGAATCAATGAAAGTGCAACCAAATACCAAGACCTATTCCGAGCCGTAGAATGTGTTAAACGGTTACCCTGCAATAGCAGGGTTAATATACAGGGGAAATATACGTTTCGCCCGCAATCCAAGAATTGAGGATTATGCGACTGCGTTATCTAGTCAAGACATGGTAGGTTAGGAGATTACTCGACGTAGGGTACGTCAGAAGCACTGGAAACCGGTGGGCTTGGATGAAAGCTTTAATGACAGTGGAGGAAGTACGTGCAGGATGTCAGGATAGACAGACGGCGGGCTGTTGTCTTCTTTGGCTGTTGTTGGCTGGTGGCTCAGTCGTCGGCGGTGCTGGGCCGCGTGAGGCCCTGGTGGCTCAGCGCGCCGTTGTGTAGGTAAGGGGTACGTACGGGGTGCTTGTCGGAGTTGTTGTTGTTGGCGATGGGCGGCGCGGGCGGCACGTCGGGCACGTCGGCGGCGCTGGGCCGCGTGAGGCCCTGGTGGCTCAGCGCGCCGTTGTGTAGGTAAGGGGTACGTACGGGGTGCTTGTCGGAGTTGTTGTTGTTGGCGATGGGCGGCGCGGGCGGCACGTCGGGCACGTCGGCGGCGCTGGGCCGCGTGAGGCCCTGGTGGCTCAGCGCGCCGTTGTGTAGGTAAGGGGTACGTACGGGGTGCTTGTCGGAGTTGTTGTTGTTGGCGATGGGCGGCGCGGGCGGCACGTCGGGCACGTCGGCGGCGCTGGGCCGCGTGAGGCCCTGGTGGCTCAGCGCGCCGTTGTGTAGGTAAGGGGTACGTACGGGGTGCTTGTCGGAGTTGTTGTTGTTGGCGATGGGCGGCGCGGGCGGCACGTCGGGCACGTCGGCGGCGCTGGGCCGCGTGAGGCCCTGGTGGCTCAGCGCGTCGTTGTGTAGGTAAGGGGTACGTACGGGGTGCTTGTCGGAGTTGTTGTTGTTGGCGATGGGCGGCGCGGGCGGCACGTCGGGCACGTCGGCGGCGCTGGGCCGCGTGAGGCCCTGGTGGCTCAGCGCGCCGTTGTGTAGGTAAGGGGTACGTACGGGGTGCTTGTCGGAGTTGTTGTTGTTGGCGATGGGCGGCGCGGGCGGCACGTCGGGCACGTCGGCGGCGCTGGGCCGCGTGAGGCCCTGGTGGCTCAGCGCGCCGTTGTGTAGGTAAGGGGTACGTACGGGGTGCTTGTCGGAGTTGTTGTTGTTGGCGATGGGCGGCGCGGGCGGCACGTCGGGCACGTCGGCGGCGCTGGGCCGCGTGAGGCCCTGGTGGCTCAGCGCGCCGTTGTGTAGGTAAGGGGTACGTACGGGGTGCTTGTCGGAGTTGTTGTTGTTGGCGATGGGCGGCGCGGGCGGCACGTCGGGCACGTCGGCGGCGCTGGGCCGCGTGAGGCCCTGGTGGCTCAGCGCGCCGTTGTGTAGGTAAGGGGTACGTACGGGGTGCTTGTCGGAGTTGTTGTTGTTGGCGATGGGCGGCGCGGGCGGCACGTCGGGCACGTCGGCGGCGCTGGGCCGCGTGAGGCCCTGGTGGCTCAGCGCGCCGTTGTGTAGGTAAGGGGTACGTACGGGGTGCTTGTCGGAGTTGTTGTTGTTGGCGATGGGCGGCGCGGGCGGCACGTCGGGCACGTCGGCGGCGCTGGGCCGCGTGAGGCCCTGGTGGCTCAGCGCGCCGTTGTGTAGGTAAGGGGTACGTACGGGGTGCTTGTCGGAGTTGTTGTTGTTGGCGATGGGCGGCGCGGGCGGCACGTCGGGCACGTCGGCGGCGCTGGGCCGCGTGAGGCCCTGGTGGCTCAGCGCGCCGTTGTGTAGGTAAGGGGTACGTACGGGGTGCTTGTCGGAGTTGTTGTTGTTGGCGATGGGCGGCGCGGGCGGCACGTCGGGCACGTCGGCGGCGCTGGGCCGCGTGAGGCCCTGGTGGCTCAGCGCGCCGTTGGTGCGCGCCACGCCCACTCGCTCCACTCGCTCCACTCGCTCCACTCGCTCCACCCGCTCCACCACTCGCTCGCCGCCGGGCACTATCGCAGGCGGCGGCGCCACTGCAAACCATACGATGATACGACTCATGTTATAGTTTCTCAATGACTTAAGTCGCCTTGTTACGATCAACGATTAAAGGGGCGTGTGCACGTCAGCTCGGCCTACGCTCTGCGGTAAGCTAGTGATACAAATACGTACCTATACTATTTTACTGGCTGTACGGAACAATTCAGTATCGTGCAAGGCCATAACAGACCATCAACCACGCGAAACTTAACGTACCTACTGTACACGTATTTCATTTGGTACGCAGTAAATAAGTTTGGATTGCTTCGGTTTTAACTATGCTGTAGAGGTACCAATTTGTCAATCCAATATGCGATAGCAAGAACGCTCTACAATAACGAAGTAAGTCGATCTCTCTAGCCGGACTCTCATCTCCCGGACTTCCCGACATGCCAAATCAAAAGTCGACATGTGTGTTTCAGTAAAAATGTATGTGTGTGAGTGTATGAATAATAATGATGTGTGTATTACCGATGTCATCCTGCTGATTTCTGCGGTTGTTGTCGTGTTGCAGCGCGCGCGCGGCAGCACCGCCCCGCACGGTCATGATCCAGGGCTCGTCTGCCTCGCTGTCGCCACTTCTACACTCTTCCCTGTACACATAGACACACATCATTTGACACTGGACAACTTTACATACTTAGCTACCACACGAGAACAGACAGGACTCTATAGGCCTTATCTTATTTGTACATTATTTTATCATAGACAAAACCTAATTGGTTTCAAAAGTCACAGGTTTCAAGTTAAGTTATTAATATTTCCTAACAATTCCTTCAGAAATGTTTGAAACTAATTAGCATTACAAAACCGTTTAAGAAAAGAAAAGTAATATACAAAATACCATTCTAAGTATTTTTTCATCAGCTAAATCTCGGCGGCTTAAATTTAACGTCCAGAATTTACAAAACGTAAGAATGTTGTTTGTAACAATAGATATCTAAGAATTATACTAACGAATCTGAATTCTCCGACTCGGTCTCGCTCTCCTCACTCCGCTGAGCTTTCCACTTCTTATACCTATCTATAAGATCCATTAGGTACGAGTTCTTTTTTGCCTTCCTGATAAACTGGAACTTTAGTAACTCTTTAGCCGTTGGTCTCTGAAACATACAATATCAAATTATGAGCACAATTTCACGATTCAGACCACGTTCATTGTTCTAATACGATCTGCGAAATCACGAAATTGAATAGCATTTCAATATGACGAAAATATGTTGTTTATAAATAGTTCAATGGATATTTATCTGAGCCAGAATTCACACAATACACGAAACAACAAACAAACTACGAGGTAAAAATGTAATCCGAAACATTACAGCTTATAACAAAGCCACTACCCTACGCTAAATCCATCAGTCGTCCAAAATTAATGTGGGAGAAACTCACATTTTCTGGGTCCTTATTCAGGCACGCCTCGACGAACTCTTTGAAGGGTTTCGAGTAACTGCCCGTGAGCTGAGGGGGATTATTCTTGGGGATTAGGAAGAGAACCCTCATTGGATGTAGCTCGGAATTAGGCGGTTCGCCCTTCGCGAGTTCGATGGCAGTGATGCCCAAAGACCAGATATCCGCTTTGCTGTCGTAGCACGACTGTTTGATTACTTCGGGTGCCATCCAAAATGGTGTGCCGACGAATGTGTTTCTTTTGCTGGTTGTATTCGTCAATTGACCCGCGACACCTGAAATTCATATATTCTAATGAATAAATATTGAAGATTTATCATTAGCTGGTTTAGATGGTGCGAACAGATCCATCATTATCATCTCGTCAAAGCTTTTGCATGGGAGGTTTTAACCTCGGAGCCCGAGACCCGCTTACTTATTTTCATCTTTTGGTTTGGCCTAAACGATTTTCCCCTCCCAATCCCGACAGGAAAGCCTGCCTAGTTTCGTCTGTTAATCACCTGGAGTAACCGGCTCGCAGGTGAGGTTGGCTTACCCACACCACATTTTTATGATATACAGTGAACTGATTACATCAATTTAGTCATATTACCTATATTATAAAGTCATACACGGTATTCATATTACCTACATCAAATAAAATAATATTCCTGATTAAACCACTGCACAAGGAAAATAATGTAGTTTTCGGTTACACATTGAAACAAAATATCATACACATCATTAATTTTATAAACGTTACATTATGGATAACATAGCTATATTTCTGGGAATTAAATACGACACTATTAGGTCAATCTCTGAAATATAATAATGCATTTCAATGAAAAGGAATAATGTAGTCATAAAAATTACCACTTGCAAATGGAACACTGATAATTCCTAAAGTAATGTGCGGTATTGTGAATCACTTTGTTCTGCGGTTGGACTCACACGGAACACCTCAAAGGGAAAAGTAATACCTACGCGTATTTGCAGGAATACAAAGAAAATACGCACCATCTATTTGTATAGAACCAGTATTATTTTATTTGTGTAAACGGAGGACGCCGTCCCTCTGCCTCAATAATCCCTTAGCGGCCTTGCAACTCATGTGAGATGAGATGGAGTGATTGTATATTTTACCAAAATAAGTCTTATTTTGTAGTATAAAATTATTACATTTGTTCCACTGAGATAAATACGTGATATTGTATTTATAATTAGTTGATGACAAGTTAAATGTAGTTAACTAGATAAACATTACATCACGGCTAAAATAACCAATCATATATTTCAGTAGTAGGTATTGTTGAAACAGGAAAACAAAATAAGCATTACAATCACAAGTAAATGCAATACAATTTTCTTCGCTCTGAGTATGCCGTAAAAGGCTGTTAACTGATAAAATTCACTCCAATATAAAAGTGTTCGATAAGCAAACAAGGTGGAATCCAGTAAACATCTTTGTTTGAAGAGGCTGAAAGACTTCAAACTACTCTCAGCGTGGCAAAAGGGCGTTCTCCATTTACTTTGGCACCGCTCGCAGTTGCCTCGCAAACTGTTCAAACCTGGCCTGCAGCCAAAATTCATGGGCAATAAAGGCCAGCTTAAGTTATAATGCAAGCCAACACACAAGTTTTGTCATCTTTCCACGAACTACGTAATATTTGCCGAATAAAATGCACTACAAAGAAATGTGTCTACCGTATTTCATAAATCTTCACGGGAACAGATGGTAGACAACCGTAACTCATTTTCGATACTCAAAATGATCGGAGTATTATTCACAATGACTCTTGGGAAAAAGTCGGATCCAATCAACAATTTCTACGACGTTGAAACGAAGAACTTTCCTTCGTCTGTCGCAGGAAGTTCCTCTTGAGATCACTGATTTAATTTTAAGATATACAATCTCAAAGCTTGTCAAAAATGCTTAGATTATTTTGCGTGCCCTTCTAATATTTCCCGGGATGACGCGGACGGGTCAAAAGTTGTGATAAGATAAAATAACTTGGAAAGTTGCTCCTTGTAATAATACAATTAGATAAAGATGGACGGAAATAATCGCACCTTTGTATATCGCTGGAGAGGCAACTAGAGGGGTAAGTATTTCACACCCCATTGCGAAGTTTTTATTTCAGTCCTACGTAAAAGCGACAGGCCTTATCGCCGTACCGGTGGTAATACCATCTACTGGGCATGTATTTGCAAAGCTGGATAGAACATGGTAAGCACAGCTGTATGTGGGTATTTAATAGACAGCATAGGCGGCAGTTCGCATTTAAAAGAGAATATTAACAGTGTTGTGATGTTATATTTTTCTTCAAATTTGCACCGTGGTTACAGTACCGTTGTATTTCGACTGTACTTTCACTATAACCATCCAGGAGCCCATGAAAAATGCACATAAAATTTCATCCAAATCGGTTCAACGGTTTAGGAGAAGTTCGGTGACGAACACACGTACAGAAGAATTTAAAATGCTTAGTTATATGTATTATTATTACGTTGGTACAAAACCGCACCTAAACATTGAACCGCTCTAAACATAACATCCGATGTATCTGAGATAAATCAGTCACTATCAATGATTTTCGTGTTGGAACCGCATGCATCGTTTGTTTTATGAGCGCAGGAGTGACCACCCATCCGTTACATTTGTATTAGAAATCATATTACTTGTGCAAAAATATGTAATAATATACAATGTGCTATTGTATCACGATATAAACCTTCAAGTCTTTCAATCTCGGTCTCTCTGAATAATGAAAGTTATGAGCGTTTTTATATACAACCCCAACACATAATGTCTACTTTAGTACCTAGGTTTACAAAACAGCTATATTTACAAATAAATTGAAAGTTGATTTTACATTGACATGATCATTTAAATTACTATCAGGTAGTAATTAACAGAAAATTTACCATTTCTATTGTACTTAGTATCACTAGGGTCATGCATGATCACGGATATACCATACCCCTGAGATCATGTAGCTTCTAAATTTATAAGTATTTATGTTCATTAGCGTTGCAGAACCCATAATAAAGCTGTATTTAGTTTGTATCCCGAAGATATCCCGAAACATTGGCATTATTTTTAAATAAGAACATAAAATGAGCAGAGATTTCATTTTTGCTATCATTTGCGTAAGCCTCGGATGCAACGGGCCGGTGAATGTTTGCGAGCTGGTTATCCTCAAACAAAAATACGTATTAAAGCGCGAAGTATTCAAAGGACTCAAGCCAAAGCCTTCCTTTTTAAACAAAAAAAAATACCCTTTTAAAATGTTTATGAAAGCAAACAGCAAAACCCCGAATTCACTTTAGGACTCCAATTACCCTGAATAAATGCTCTGTGGTGAAAATTCTGAATGTTATAAAATTATGCAAAAAAAAAAATAAGGTTCAGATAAAAGAAAACCCTTCCCTTCACATTTTTCAATTTCAGACTGGAATTAGATTGTTTTGTTAATGAAACTAGCGCTCACCCAGTGGTTGAAGTTGTTCAGTTTTTGCAATAAATTTTAGCTTTGTGGACTTCTTCTCCATATTTATACAGTTTAACCATGATCTCACACGAGGAGTATCAGATTTGGTTAAAGGTTTACGTGAAATATGAATAAAAAGGGGTACGCGAAACTATCGCTTCACGTGTTACATTTAATATTATGAATAGACTTAAGATACTAACCGAAGTCAGCTAATTTGACGTCTCCCATTTCACTGAGCAGAACGTTAGCTGCCTTGATGTCCCTGTGTAGCTTCCTCTCCGAGTGCAGGTAGTCGAGACCCCGTAGGACTTCTCGCAGTATAACTGCTATGTGCATTTCTTCGAAACTGCCCGCCTTCATCAGGTCCAGCGCCGACCCACCACCCAAGTATTCCATTATTATCCATAGTTTTGTTCCCTGGAAATTAAAAAAAAACTATGGTGAGCAAAATATTTTTATTCCCTATTTTAACTAATTATGGTTGTGATTTGAGAGAACTTTTAACAATGACAGACGTTCTAATCTAAAACGCCATTTTTTTTTTCATGAAGGAAACTTAGGAAACCTAATTGGTTCTTCCACGGTCCACCGGTCTATCGAACCGAAAATATTTCGTTCTAAATTCTGATAAGATAGCTCTTAGCCCAGAATGATTACTTAGCAACACACGTATTTTGAAGCTACGTATAAAACTGTAAGATTTTAATAACACCTCATTCCCTTTGTTATGTTTACCCTTGATCTTTGATAATAATATTTTGACAAAACAATGTCCGCAATAAATTTAATGTACCTAGTAAGGAACCCTTTTGAGCAAAACAAAATTCGTCTGTAAACTTCGCAGCAATATTTTATAAACGTACAAAAATAAAATTTATTGTCAAAGTTTACAACCAATGAGAGTAACTTTTGTTCGAGACGTTGTTAAAATTGACGTAAGTATTCAAGTTCTGACATTTATTGATTGTGCAAAACTCGAAAGCCTGGTACATATGTAAGCACTTGTTTTCTTCGTTTTGTTATGACTTGGAGAGTTGGGCGTAATGACATAAAACAAAGAAACGTAAGGCATTGCCTCTTAAATAACGCTAGTGGTGCGTTCATTGGGTACTGTGTGTTCGATACGCTTATTACTGGCTAGGTATTTTCTTAACGATCGTGGGTTTGCAACTTTACTTGTAATCATAATATAATAGATAATGATGTTTAGTCAGCAGGATTGAGTAGTGAATTGTTAAACTATTCTGATCACTATCAGACTATCTCTCGATTTATTCTCCAGTATTATATTTCTGACTGCCTAGTAATGTGTATCAAAATTTACGGAAATTTACCTGAAAAACAAAATGATAACGGTCGTACCCTAATCAAAATATGGAAGGTGAAGTGAAAGCCCGCATACCTACCCATTCAACGTACTTTTAAAGAATTCATAGGTACTATCCCTTTGAGAAAGGGGAAAAATTGCAAAAGTTTGCTGATAACCCCAGCGATAACTTTATACGACAAAGCCCAGAAATATTAAAGTTCAGAGAATGCCCTCACATCCAATTGGTTAAACATAAAAGATTTTTACGATATCATAAAATTCCTGACTAAAGTTTCTTTTCAATATATTTACTCCGAGTTTTCCCTCAGAGCCCTTAGGTACATCTATTTGTGGAATCAAGAATTTTAAAAGTATTGTACTTCTTACACTGGTTTGACTTTCATATTGAACGTGAAAGCATATTAATATAAATATGCATGTATGTGCATTCATCTATATTATATGGAAGCACATACAGTAATGCAACGCGGAAGACGACAATAGGTGCACCGGAGCATGGATCCGGTGCGCCCATTCACGCTCCATCAGCTAACGTGCCCACATACACGTGTCAGGGTCGACATACACATAATGTAAAACAAATATCGCATACCTACAACAAAGCCAGAATGGAAAGCCGGCATAGATAAGTTTCTACCAGCATACAACGATATCAGTCTTAACTTTTTTTTACATTACATACATATACTCACACCTGTAAATCCTTGAAGGGGTAAGCAGAGGTGTATTAGCACCCACATTTCGCCAATTATGATTTTTGGTCCCACGTAATAGGGGGCGAGCCTATTGCCATCAAACGGGCACTTAGTCATGGGCTGTATGTTTACTGTCGGATGGAGAACGGCTCTATCTCTTAGTCGCCTTCAACGACACCCACAGGACATAGGACAGGGCGGCCCTATTCTAATGAACCAACACGGCTGACTATTTGTTATTACGTAAGTCCTAAAAAACAAATAATACTTATCTAATCGATTCCGTGTGAAGAAAAACAAACGGATATACCAAATAGGAAATAATAACGCTTGCTAACGACTGTAACGAGTTATGGAATAGATATATTTCAACAAGCAAAAGTTGAACGAGCTAAGTATTTCACACCAAACAATTGTTGTTTACATCCCATCCCTGACATTCACCGTCTATAGGAACATGCAATAATACAGATACCGTTTCTCCAATATAATAGAAGACGAATGCTACTTCCATTGAAATTGGACAGATAAATAATTCCATTCCAAGTTATTTGTGCTTCTACCGTAGAACCTCTGGTTCTACGGTAGAAGCACAAATGAGATGCCTCCTATCTCGAAGAATAACATTATGTAAAACGAGAAAGGCTCTGAATGCCAACAATAAGAAGATACTTTAGAAACTTATAGTATCTACGTATTATTTAACTATTATTTTAACATAACATAAGAAAAAACTAAGTCAAGGTAAGTAACTACTAAATATAGTTTACTAAATTACATTGGCAGCAGAAATAATAATGCCTACAATCTTTCCAGGAACGAGCTTAGCAGTGTATACCCACGAACATAAAAGTTTTTAACGAGAAATAAAACATCAAAAGGCTCTATTCATTATAAGCTTTTTCAAGGCAGTAACCAAAGGCACATTGCATGTAGCCATCGTGTAGGTATTCGTTGCCATGGTAACTCGATGGCGTCGGTCAAAGACCTCGACGTCGCGACATCCACTAAGTAAAACAAGAAAGCTGCAGTATTAATCCCAGGGAACTTTAAACAGGGGAATATTACTATACGTGTAACTAAAGGTACTTACTTTCTGCCCTTGGTGTGTACAAAGATGAGTTTATAAGTACAAAGTTCATCCTCAGGAGGATTGTGAAACAGACTTTGTAGATTATCTCTGGATTTCCAGTGTGAGCTAAATTCACTTTGAATATGATAAATAAAGTGTAGCTAAATAATGTTGGTATATTGGTACCTAGCACAAGTATACCTATACATCTAAATATTACAGAAGAATCAAGCAATATCTCAATCGTGACTTATGGAGTCGTTAAATTAAGTCACTCTAATAACTCCCAACAGGGACATCTCGAGTGAAATTATTGTGTTTCATTATTTCATATCTGAAGAATTATTTTCTAACAGAAGATTCTTTTCTTTTTTTACATTGACAATAAAAGTCAATTTATAGACATTGTAAGTACTTTCAAGATTACTTTTCCACGAAAAAAGGATTCCCAAGACTATGGGTAAAAAAAATTAAGATTTCGTTTAGGTACATTGCATTATATCATTAATTTATTACAGGGCATGTAGCCGTAAAAGCCAAATCAGTAGGAGAATGAATAAAGGAATTCCGAGCTGCAAGCCTCGGAATCATCCGGGAATAATGCTAAGATGATGGTGCAAATGAAACCTGAAGCTTTTTAAAAGCATAATTTTATCATGCATTGATCGCTCTTTATTCAGTTTAGCAGAGAATAGCCAGACCTCTCTCAAAATCGCAACAAGACGAGTCGAGTCGAGGCGCCTTCATCTACTGGCATTTTGCAGTACATATTAACCAATAAATATGACGGAACAAACCCCATTTATTAATGGTTATTGCGTTTATTGGTTCCGAGGTAGCCGAGGTCATTATATTGATAATATTGTAACCCACCCAGCGGGAAGTAGGGGAGCGTAAAGGTACATGGGAATAAAAGCTAACTAAAACTCAACTTGATGGTATTTCGAACAATTATTTTATAATATTATGCTCACGTGTGTAGTGTATGTATCCAGGTAATCCAGATAATCCAGGTAATCCAGGTGTACTACATACCCATTTTGTCAGCTGTATTTACGTATTAAGGGGCGATTATTGCCAACTCGGTGCGTTTACGCGATTCAGAATTACTACTGATACTGTGTATTAAATAATATCTATTACTTTTAACAGGGATTATCTACAACACAACTCAACACGTGAAAGGAATCATGAGATCGATAAGACGTTAATCAGACTAGTACCAGGAGTACCAGTCATCAACCTGTGTCCATAATAACGTGATGACTGTCTGTAGTTTACAGCTGATGAGCTGTACCTGTCGCCTTTTCTTTGTAGAAAATTATGCCTTTACCACTAAAATCCAGTTACTACAATATGCCTGCGAAGAGAAGGATATTCATATTTTCCTTTGTTGCCAAAAAAGTAAATAAACCAGGGTAGATTGACCTGAGTTTGGGTAGTAATAAGCTCGGTTTATTACTACCCAAACTATAATATAATATACTATAAATAAGTACAGTTTCATATACATATTTCGATAATATAAACATAATTACTAAGAGTAAAATGATATCTTTTCTCTTCCACCTTCATGGACAAAATAGAGCGCTAATGTAGGGAGGCTCGGTGTTGGTATTTTCAAACGTTATCCGATAAAACAAATTTACTGTGATTAACAACGTTATCTTTGGCGGATGCCACAGATAACGAACGTGTGCTTGTTTTATGTTACAAATATGATAATAATATCTTGTAAGTACATAATTTGGTGAGGCTTGGCTACTTTTTATTAAAAAACATTATGTACTGTAATGGAAAACACATACACGCGTTGATTTGAGAACCGTCAACTGGTACTAAATTGTTTAAACAAGAGATAATAATACTGTACAGTAATACTTTACGTAATAAATATTGAAGGTCCAGAATTATAACAAATACAAAAGATATAAATCCTTGTGAATTCTACTCAATCAATTGGATGATAATGGTGTGGGCTCGTGTGTAAATATATATAATGTTTCAATTTGATTGACAGTTTAACATAAATGATATAGATTGGTATCTTACGAGTCAAAATCTACGTCTGATAAGATACTACATTGTATTTCCCAATACCAAGATTAAAAAAGGGAAAACGCAACGTAGGATTATATGTACCATGACTTGACAACATTACAAAAATGTGTAATAACGTAGTCTGCATAGCTACATGCCAACCATTGTGAACGAGTAAGGGTGAAGTTCATCATTCGTTTAACTAATTCAAAGCTCGATGGTTGCCGTGGCAACGCGTCGAGGGCGGGCTCCGCCCAACTTCCGCCCGCCTTAATAATTTCCCGGACGATTGGATACCGCTAGTTGCCTGTAAACAACGGCTATGCGGCCAATTTAAGTTTCCAAGGAGAAACTTTAGATGTTACATAGTTTTTGCACAGTATAAAACAGTAGCAAATTGTTCTGAATCTCTTTTTACGTACTATTTAATCACATTGTATTATAATCAGATGGTCTGCCTTTTCAATAGCGCTTACTATAAATATCTATCATCATCATCATCATTTCAGCCATAGGAAGTCCACTGCTGGACATAGGCCTCCCCTATAGATCTCCAATAGGACCGGTTGGAAGCGCTTGGTTAAATATCCATATCGCCAGTGAAGTCATTCACGAGTTGCCAACCCTACTCTACCCTTCTTTCAGAGACCCTATGAGCTAAGTATAGTAGTTAAACAGCTATTTTCTGTAGGGTTAGGAGCGAAGTTACATAATTTCACATTCATACGATTAAATGTCTTTTGGACGCTCATTAGTTCACCTTTTTAAATTATCAATTATCACTCTCGTTTATCTTTAGAACTTTTCAATCAAAAATGAATTTAATTCAGTGCCTTTCAATGGAACGAGACTGTCTGAACCAATTTATTTTCTAAGCTATAGCTAGTTATAAGCGAGGGATCAGAGAGAATAGGAGATAGCGCCCTTAGGACAGATCCAAACCAAGTCCGGAGGGATGCTCCCTAAAAGTCAGTATTAGTAGAAATCACATTTCCTCTCTTCCCGTTATCAGAAAAGTCATAAAGATTTCTCCTACCCCTTGGGACAGTAATATGCTGTCAGATTTTATTACCCTAAAGCTATGAGATTTTGTGATTCTGGCGATTCGTAATATTATAGGTAACACCAAAAATTGTTAATAATAAATTATATTTTGTTTCGTCTCGCCTACAAAAGTGGATTTAAACCAAAAGAACATAGAGCTAGAGCTAGAACAAGAGCATTCTTTCAAAATATTTCAGTGTAAATGAAGCCTTATTTTCAGCGTTTACATAAGAAGGAACAAAAAAATAATGTTCTGTCACTGTTTGCACTAATATAATGGATATATTGAGCATTCGCTGGTCTGATGTAAATCAACCTTAAGACGAACTTATACCTGTTTAGGTATAAGTTCGTCTTAAGGTATATAAGGTATATAGGTATATAAAAAATATCAATAATAGAATGTTTATTCTATTATTGATATTTTTTATTTTCAGATATTTCCAATTAACAACAAAGCAGGGAAAAACATATTTGAGTAAGAAGCAGCTATTACCACATCTAAACTCTTATCAGTTTAATACGAGAGGTCCTCGCAGTAGCACTTGATCCACTAATCTTGCGATAAACATGTTCGCGCGATACTTCAAGGACTTAATACTTATCGGAATTCAAATAAAAGAAGGAATGAACGGGCACAAATTTACTATTAATTAATTACATTACTTCACTTCGCGCGATCCTTCAGTGGACTGTATACGGGTTCTAACTACTTTTCTCTGCTGCTTGCGGCCGCGCTCTCGCTCTCTCTCTCTCTCTCTCCTACACCGACGCCGCGTTCTCTCTCTCTCCTTGCTACATGTACCGGCAAACTCGCGTTCATGCTGGCCGAAGGTGCCGTGTGCAGCGTCCGATCGTTTTTTGCTGGCCTGCGGTCCATTCTTCTTTACCTACTGTTCAGCACATTGATTGTCGTGCACATTCTCCCGCCGTCGCTGACCCGGTTACGTCTGCGAACTCCGTTGGTAGTACGACGATCTTCCTCGTAGGCCGACGCAAGATGTTGCCTCCGCTAGTGATGACATCTACTACACGAACCTCGCCGTCAGCACCTGGGTAGACTCGACTGACTCGCCCGCGCGGCCATGTGTTGCGGGGTAGGTTAGAGTCGCAGATGATGACTACGTCCCCGACCTTCGGGGCAACGCCGCTGCTACTGGACTCCCGCCGGTGTTGCAGTAGGGGCAGGTACTCCTTTACCCACCTCCTCCAGAAGATGTCAGCCAGGGCTTGAGCTCGCTTCCATTGTTGGCGACTCGACACGTCGTCAGCTGAGAAGTGTCCGGGTGGGGGCACGTGACAGTTGGGACCGATGAGAATGTGATTTGGGGTCAATGCCTCGGGGTCACGGGGGTCGACCGAGACATGGGTGAGGGGCCTCGAGTTTACGATGTTCTCGACTTCGGTTAGTAAGGTCAAGAGCGTCTCGTCGTTAGGATGTTTTTCTATCATGGTGACTCGTAGGGCTTCTTTAACGGCCTTCACCATGCGCTCCCATGCCCCTCCCATGAAGGGGGCCGATGGTGGTATGTACCTCCACGCGATGTGATGACTCGTAACCTCTTGTTGTAGTGCGTCGCGCGCAGCCTCTGCTAGCTCCTTTTCGGCCGCCTTGAAGCACGTAGCGTTGTCGCTCCAAACCTCTTTGGGGCAACCTCGCCGCGCGATAAATCGTCTTAGGGCCGACACTGCTGAGTCGGCGCTGAGTGAGTGTACGACCTCGAGGTGTATGGCTCGAGAGGTCATACACGTGAACAGCGCGCCGTACCTCTTCTCTCGATGGCGCGCCACGGTGACTTCGATGGGGCCGAAGTAGTCTAGACCTGTGAATGAGAAAGGGCGTGTATTATGGGCTAGGCGGGCGGCCGGTAGGTTACCGGTCGTGGGTGTCGCCGGCTTCGCTTTTCTTATACGGCAGAATATACATCTCTTTATCTCGCTTTTCACTGCCGGTCGAATCTTCGTGATCCATAGACGCTGTCTGAGTTCATTGACTGTTATCTCCGTCCCGCCGTGATGTAGTTTTTCGTGTACGTGCTTAATATAGAGGCGTGTGTAGGGATGCTTGCCGTCGAGTACCACTGGATCTGACGTGTCTTCTCCTATCGCCTTCGCAGCTGATATCCGGCCTTTCACTCGCAGTGTACCACAGGCATCTATGTACACACTCACATATGTCAGACGGTTGTCTCGAACGTTCGTTTCACCTCTTGTCAAACGTTGTATCTCACTCGCGAAACTGTCTCGTTGACTGGCGTTGATACACAGCTGTTCGGCACGAATTAAATATTCACTCGGTATGTTTAGGTAACACTGTCTACTTTGTTTGACTGCATTATCTTTGTTAAGTTTAGGTATTGGGATAGTCTTTTTGTTACGCCAGTCGGGATCTTGTTTTTCTATTTTTCGGGTTCGTTTGCGGGCAGCCATGGCCTTGACCTTGTTTCGGCGACACAGGGCAATGAACTGTAGTACTCGAGCCGTCGTTCTTATCAAGCGCGTCCATTTCGAGTATTTTTCTATACGTAGTATGTCGCTAGTACTGTGCGTTTTCTGTGAAGCTGACGTGTGACATGTTTCTCGCTCCTCACCTGTGTCGTAGCGAATGGTTTTTTCTTCTATCGGCCACTCTGATTCGGGCTGCTGAAGGAATGTGGGGCCAGTGTACCATCGGTGGGTGACCCCGAAGCCTTCGGGGGTCGCACGTGTCGCGTCGTCTGCCACGTTGAGTCGAGTAGGTAGCCACCGCCATTCATTTTTCTTAGTGGATTCTTCTATCTCAGCGAGACGGTGAGCGACGAAGGGCTTGTACACGCGGGGTTCTGACCTTATCCAAGCTAGTGCAGTTCGTGAGTCACACCAATAGATTTTGTTTGTTACCTCATATTCGTGTTCTTCCAACACAGTCTGGGCCAGGCGGGCCCCCAGTAGGGCGGCTTGAAGCTCGAGTCTTGGTATGGATACGGGTTTTAATGGGGTTACTCGGCTCTTGGCGGCTGCTAGGGATACTGTTGTGGCGCCATCTGCGTGTTGTGTGCGCCAATACACGGCTGCGGCGTACGCCTCCTCGCTCGCGTCTACGAACGTGTGTAGTTGATGCGAGATGACTGACGACTTGTTTTGAACATAGCAACGGGGTATCCTCAGCTGTTCTAGTTCGTTGAGTTGAGTGAACCACTTGTTCCATCGCTCTCGGAGTTCTTCGGGCAGTGGGTCGTCCCACTCTGTCTTGTAGCGCCAGGTGTCTTGAAAGATACGTTTACCTGGGGTCGTTATCGGCGAGATGAGGCCTAATGGGTCGAATAAGGCCATGATCACACTGAGGGCTTCTCTCTTTGTAGGCGGTCGCGTTCTTGTTTTCACTTCTTGAGATATTTTCAAGTTGCTCGCGTTAAAGCCAAGGTGATCCTCGTTGACGTGCCAAAGTAGACCTAGTGTTTTTTCTGTCTCTTGCCCGCCGAGTGTTACTGTCGTACTGTTATCAAGTGGTGTTGACAAACCTTTTATGATAGTTTTTTCGTTTGAAGTCCATCCGTCTAGCACGAAGCCCGCCTTTTTGTGTATCATGTCGACGGTCTGTGTAGTGTCTCGCGCAGCTGTGACGGTGGGAAAGCTTTGTAAGTAGTCATCCATGTAGTGATTCTTGTGTATGGCTTTTACGGCGTCCGGGTGTGTCTCGAGGTAGTCTCTCGCGTTTCTGTTCTTGATGTAGAGCGCTGTGCAAGGGGATGACGTAGCTCCGAATATTACTGACGTCATACGATATTCGTTTGGTTGGCCCGTGCGTTGTTGACCTCTCCACAAGAAGCGTAGTGCGTCCCGGTCTTCTTTTCTTATTTTTACTTGCATAAACATTTCTTTTATGTCGGCGCTGACGGCATACGGGTGTTGGCGGAATCTCATAATAACGCCCGGTAGAGACTGCAGTAGGTCAGGGCCGGAGTGCAACATATCGTTCAGACACATACCTTTTGATTTTGCAGCGGCGTCGTGAACTAGACGCGGTGGCTTGTGCGGCTTGGCGGGGTTGATGACCGGAAAATGAGGTAGGTACCAAGTTTTCCCTGTAGGTGGTGGTGTAGGAGCTGGTTCTGCGTAGCCTGACTTGAATAGGTTTTCCATCCGTTCTTCATACTTTTGTTTCAGATCTTCATCCCTATCGAGTCTTCGTTCGAGCGTAAGCAGACGTCTCTCGGCTTCTACGTAGTTATTTGGTATGTTTACATTTTCATTTTTCCACAGTAAGCCGGTCTCGAATCTCCCGTCTGGCAGCCGGCGGCTTGTGTTTTCTAGTATTTGCATAGCTTGATGCTCGGGATCTTGCCGCGGCTTCCTAGGTTCGATGCCTAGCGATTCGAGCTTGAAATAATTTTTAACTGTGTCCTCAATTGTGCTGTTTTCGTGTTGTTGTAGCTTACCGCAAAATGATACTGTTGCAGTCGTCGCGCCGGTGCAGCCGTGGAGCACCCACCCGAGGTAGGTGAGTGAAGCTACTGGCTGGTCGCGGTGCCCGGTGCGCAGCTGACGGGTCACTATGAGATGCCAATTGTCTTGTCCTAATAACACTTTCGGTGAAGCATTTTCGTATATCACTTTATCACGTATGTCTATTAAATGTTCACAATCACTTAAATGCTCTTCGTACACGGTGTCAGGTGTGAAACGGAGTCGTTCCATGGTGCGCGCGGTCACGTCATGCTCGTCCTCGGCGTATTTACCTTTGATGAGTAAACTGACTGTCTTGCTTGTGTGTTTCATGTCACTGTTCACGCCTTGAATCCATATTTCTTTGCTAGGTCCGTCTGCTCCGATAATGTCTGCTACTGTTTCGTCAATGAGCGTGATGGTACTTCCCTCGTCCAATAACGCGAACGTGTCAATGCTGCCACGGGGTCCTTTTAGTGTCACTGGTGCTATCTTCAGGTAAGCCTTTCGTTTGTTGCTGAGGGGGTTTGCTGCTATCGTCAGCTCGGCCGCCGAGGTTGTGATTGCGTCATTAGTTACCTCGCTCGTCGAAGCGTACTCTCCCGGTGGCTTATCGTGATGCAGGAGGTTGTGATGTTTCATGGGGCAGCTGTTCTTACCGCACCTGGGTGCTTTGCAGGTGATGCGTCGGTGTTTGCCTTGTAGACAGCGATAACAGATATTATATTTCTTGGCGGCCTCCCATCTCGCATTTGTATCTAACGCGATGAACTGTTTGCACTCAAATAACTTGTGATCATGTTTACACTGTGGACACGTATCTTCTGCTGTCTTCTTGTTTACAGAAAGTGTTTGTTCTACTCTTCTTGTCTTTTGGGATCGGTACCCGTGTCCTCTATTTTCTTCTCGGGGCGTGGCTTCTGGTAACGCGTAGGAGCTGCACTTGTCTGCTTCTTCTGATAAAAATATCGATATTTTCTTAAGCTCGGGTATATCTTCATTTTTCTTAGCCGAGAAGTTGTACCAGTTGTTTCTTATTATAGGTGTAAGCTTCTCGATAACAATCCTACTCATTTCCGGGCTATGTAAGTAGTGCGGCTTTTTTAATGCTTCTACGGTTCCTACCATGTTGGCTATTTTTCCCGCGAAGACGCATAAATCTCTTGCGTTATCAGTTAGCTTATGAAGGGTCTTGAGTCTCTCCATCTCAGCGTGAATGAGGGCCTCCGGCCGGCCAAACCGTCTTTCTAGAGCCTTGATTATAGTTTCAGGGTCTGGTTGGCTCAATAGTAGGCACTCGACTGCCTCTTTGGCAATCCCACGTAGACTTCTTCTTATTCTTGCAATATTTTCATTTTTTGTAAAATATATACTCGATTCTTCGTATGTGGTTTTAAAGGCGAGCCACTCCGTGCTGCTCCCACTGAAGAATGGCAGCTCTTGCATGTACTTCGGTGGCTCCCTGGTGCTTCTCATCGCTTGAGACAACGCGGCGGCTAACGTAGACACGTCAATTACGGGATTTTTCACCCAGGCACTTTCTCTTGATTTTTCGTTCACTTTACAGTCACTTTTTTCCACTTCTTTTTCACTTGGCTTACCTTTTGTATGGTCGTCGCCTGTGGATCCTATGTTGTCTTGACTTACGAGTGTTTGCGGCGCCTCAGTGTCTCTTTGTAGCCACGTACCTATGCGAACCGATGCCAGGTCATCCCCGGACTCGTCTTCACTCGTACTATTTTCTTGCAACTGTAGTAGGCGAAGCCGTTGTACCTCAGCTTCTGCTCGTATTTGTTCTATTTTCAGCTCTGCCAGACGCTGCTTAACCTCTAATTCTTTTTTCTTTCTTGAGTTGGTGGAGCGGCGTGACTTCGGTGGCCGCACGGTGCGCTGCGAGCTATGCTCCCCATTATTTTCAGCGCTGCTACGGGTCGGCGTCTCCTCAGCCGGCCTGAAGCCATCCGTGGTCGTAGTTCGTTCCGTGGCCTCTTGGGAACCGCTGCGCGTAGTGGGGTCCTGGGCCTCTTCGGTGGCCCCCTGGTCAGCTCCCTGGGCAGCAGGTTCCTCTCCCTGTCGGCGTGTCACTACCATTTCCGAATTTTTCTTATTTCCTGGCTTCAAATTCCTAAATTCGGCTCCGGAAGGACCATTAAATGTTCGCGCGATACTTCAAGGACTTAATACTTATCGGAATTCAAATAAAAGAAGGAATGAACGGGCACAAATTTACTATTAATTAATTACATTACTTCACTTCGCGCGATCCTTCAGTGGACTGTATACGGGTTCTAACTACTTTTCTCTGCTGCTTGCGGCCGCGCTCTCGCTCTCTCTCTCTCTCTCTCCTACACCGACGCCGCGTTCTCTCTCTCTCCTTGCTACATGTACCGGCAAACTCGCGTTCATGCTGGCCGAAGGTGCCGTGTGCAGCGTCCGATCGTTTTTTGCTGGCCTGCGGTCCATTCTTCTTTACCTACTGTTCAGCACATTGATTGTCGTGCACAAAACAATCATAGGAATGCGTTATACAGAACAATTTCTGCGCAAGTAATGGTTATCTTAACGCAATCAAATTACAATTAAAAAGTTTTTTAACGCTTACCTAAAAGTTGAAGCCTATTACGACAAAGTTAAGGCCGATTCGACATCTTCCCATTAAGCTTGCAACGTGAAAGACGGTGAAGTTATCCCATCCTACATTACGGAAAATTATCCCCAAACGGAACGCTGAAGCGTGAAACGGTGCAGGAAAAGTTGAGACTGCTTTTAAACTTTTAGGGGAAAGAACAATTCAGTATATATTTGTGAAATTATTAATTAGGTAATCCCACTCGTAATGAGCTTTGTACGAATGTTTCTTACTAGGGGACACGACACGAGGCACTAGACCGATTGCAGGATATCGGTAGACATCTATATGGAAACATTTCATCTGATGTTGTAGCGTTAATGTATGCGTCTTGCAATCGAAAATGTAAGAGAGTATTGAATAAAATATTTAAAAAAAATATCCATGAGTATGATAATGTGTCGAAAAATTTCATTTGGAAAATGGATTCTTTCAGCTGAAAACAAGAATTCTTTTATATGAAATAAATTCAACAAAATCTTATTTCATTACCAATAAGAAAAACAGAAAGGTATACGATGTGCCGGGTGGGGGAAATGTTGCCCGTAACATTTCAAGAACCCTTATTCGACATCGTCCTACCGGCCATAAAACCGTCAGAGCCACCACCTCATAAAATTTCCCCCTGAGGATTCTCTAAGGTGTCCGGTAAGTAGGTACTAAAGTGAAGAGCGCAAATGACACAAGGCACTGGAATTGGTGCAAAATTTGTAATTCCATTGTGGAATAAACATTTTGAATTTTAATGAAGAACGATCACGTAACGGTTGCCAGGAGATAGCCGGTTTTACGAGTAAACAACCTAAATAAAATCAGCCATAAAGACTCAGGATTCACAAAAATGCCACCGTTAAAATTTGCGGCCCAAGCCAGGAGCTTAGATAAGGAATACAACTTTATGTGAAGGTCCGGTTTAAGAGTATGGGTGGGTGCTTGAGATATTAAATAGGTATATTGTTAGACTTGATTTGGGTGTTCTTAATATAATAATCTTACATAATTAGTAGACAGTAGTTTAACTTTTTTTCTTACAATTAAGTTCAATTTCTTAACATAATTGTCAAAAAATATCAGATTTCTGTTATTAAAAGCAGGTAAGGATGAAAAAGAAGAAGGTTTTAGTAAGTACAACTGATTTTGAAGTCCGACATTTTAATTAATTGTGAGATTAGTGGTATTGACTAATCAGATATTTTGTGCTTATAAAAGTCGTATTGTACAAAACCGACGGGAAGAGATGGGGCAACTTATTGTCTAATGCTTGGCCGAGGACATTTCTTACACTCAATCTCAATAAGTAATTATAATATTGCGTGAGTTTTTCCATGTTTTCTCTTCTAGACATGACCGATATACCTACATATTAGGTACATGACGCAATGTTAGCTCGTCACCATGATATCATACGTTTTGTAAACCTACAACGATGATCACAGCAGAACCTCTTACTCCCTTGATGATATGTTTATCTAAATTACATCACTGTTTATACTGTCCCCTGATAAGTCTACAAGTTTTTATGTCAAAAGTGTGTGTGTGTGTCTTTATACAGTCTTATAATATTAGTGCGTCTGCAAGCGATCGTTAACTTTTGCACAACTGCCCCCTAGAGAAGTGACAATTATTTGGTAGAATATTATGATCAATGTATGGAATTGACATATCTTTATGATTATCATAAACGTCAATGTACGTGTTAATCCCATACACAGATTATTCTTCTACTAACTATTATACCACTAAACTTGTCTAGAGAACTGGACCGACAAACACCATATTGATACAGGAAATTATATTTTGTTAAGGCACATAGATATGACTGAGTGAGTTATTGAGAAAATCTATACATAAATGAACAGTTTACAGCCAACACCTCACACTTACGTCTTAGAGAAGTGGCGCAGAATTCTAAGACTAAAACGGTTGAAACCGCAGAAACGAGCCGGTTAGTTACTTTACATCTGAAAGTATATCGTAACAAATTGTAGAACACTATACAGTAACAATTGACAGTTAAGAGTCACACACGTTTCTCATTTCATAGCGTCGCAAGAGTGAAAGTATATTATTATAATAATAATAGATGACATAATATCGGTTCACTATGAAATGGGCGGGCGTGAAGCGCAAAACACTAGGCAATGTGTCACTTGAGTGTGCATTGTGTCGCAAGGCCAGTGTCTTCAATACACGATCGATGTTATCTGTTGCTTTTACAAATTTATTATAACGAGTACTAACTTAGTTACCGTAAAATGGAGTGAATCTGGAAAAGGGTCATTTAATTTCCTTTTCATTTAACATTAATATAGGGTTATAGTCTAAATATATACAGATAAACAAAACTAAATTAATAAATAAAAAAATATATTTACAAGAACATTTTCATTTACTGTGGATGAATAGGGATAAAATGGTTGTTAGATTTTTTAAATAATATCTCTCCCGAATTCCAAGTATCTAATATCTCTCCCGAAATCCATAATTTCACCTTGAAAGAAATTAACTACAGAATTTAGCTCACCATTTTATCCCTATTCACCCCATATAATGGTACTATATATTTTGGTTATTAGTAGAGTTATTATTTCAATAACTTTAGATTGATAAAATTAATTATTCATGATTCCAAAACAGACTCGGGATCCATCAAGTTACTAATTTATCAAATTGCTCATTAATTTTCAAACAGTATTATACAATTATACAAATGTGAGTGTCCTTTATGTTTGGTATAACAAAGTCATGAACTTTGTTATACCAAACATAAAGGATTTAATACACTTAAAGCCAATCTCTTCTTTTGCATGAAATGGAAAGTAAGTATGTACTGTACATAGGTACATATAATGTTTTATTAATGTAAGGAAAAAATTACAAGGAGAATTAAATAATGATTGTAAAAGCGTTTCAACCCTGGCTATAACTCTTATTTTATAGCTCCGTTAATAACAACCCTGAAGTTATCGAGACCGAGACATCATTATTAGATAGAAGACGTTTGCGTACAAGGGAAGTTCCCTTTACCTATTCTATCTAGCTTATTCACAGATTTGACCTCATCGGAGTTAAAGAGGATATATTATGGCGTCTCTCCATACATGCTGGGCACTTTGCCAGTGCGTGAAGCGGCCTGTCTACACCGAACAACCATATGATGTGGCCATACTACATAACCATTATTATACGAAGCGAAACTCACTGAAGCAGCCATGCCAGATGAGAACCTGCGTCAGTCGCAGGAGAGACTACCGTAACGCCTATCCAATCATTCCTCCATGGCAGGTATTAACACCATTTGTTCAATACCGCTTCTCTATGAGCACCTGGCAGACACCGCGGGCCCTCAATTTCAGGCGGGGTAATTCTCATATCCCGTGCTTCTAGGTTCTATGAGAAGTCGTCACGCCTAGGAGAACGTAGAGCACACCCTTATAATCCAGACAGCTAACACCCGCACAGGAGATTACAGGATGGAAAAATTGTTGGCAGTCTAGTAGGCACCACACTGGGGCCTTATAAAAGGTCAAAAACCGTACTGTATATAGAATAGAACCTTAGCAGAACCTTAGCCTTCTCCTGCAAATTTACACCACCTTGAGCTTTGTAACCAGATTCTGAAAATGATATCATAAGCCCCATGTACCTCATCAAAGACTCGACGGCAATGATACCTCTTACGACTAAAAAGCAAAGAAATATACCTTGGTTTCAAGGGAAATTGAACAGAGAAGCTTTTTAAACGTTAGTAAAAAGGTTTGCGGATAAGACAAGCTTACGATCCAAAGTTGATATAAGACATTTGATAAACCCCCGAAGACATTTCCCTCCGGTAATATCGTAATGGTAATCGCGTTGTAACGGGACGGTAAGCACGCTCCCTATGCGTACCGTTTCGGATATTGACGGCATGCAAATGTTAGTAATCTCATTCCGTACCTACTATTTGAATAAGAGTAATGTTAGCGCAGTACTTACTAGTCAAGATTGTTGGCTTTATAGCATCTGTAACATTCATTTACACGCCATGTTGGAATTAATAGATATTTCTTTAGGTTTACTTCACCTATTATACTCAGTATAGTATAAAGAGTATTCGTTTATACCCAAAAATTGAAGACTAGCTGAACGTCGTCAATTTTATCTGTCACATATTATGTTTCTATTTTTATAATAGTATTCAAACACCTATACTTACCAACAACCGTACTAATTGCCGACGATGATAGATTAGCAAAGAAGCGTGAGCTGGGTACCTATTCTTTACGGAGCAATAGTTAGCATTATCTAATTCTGCCTAGTAGATAACTGATGCAAAACAACCAAAATATACGACGTGGCTAGGAGCAGTGTCCGCGGTACGTCATCAAACTATAGCAAACCTCCACTTTCAATTTTAAATTGTTTTACGCCTAGTAAGAGGTCGCCAAACCGCACTAAAGAACGGTTAAAATGATTTTAAAAGATCTAGCTGACGTAATTGTCATGACCGCAAAATGCATTGTCACACGCCACGACGCGCACTCATAATAAACTCTAGGGAATTAAATACTTCCCCGAAACAATTGAATCTCCAATCTAAAGAAAAAATCTAAAGAACTCCCCTAATGAATCTCGGAAACTCCGTGATGTGTCTGTCTAAACTCATTTTGTTTAAGTGACACGGTTGCGGCGAGACAATAGGTGACCGACTCCCCGAAACAACGGCGTAAGTAATCTACTTTTGAGGTTGAGGCGTATGCCATTGGAAAGGCACGGAGCTGAGTCACACAGGGCACAATAGAGGTTCATATCTAAGAGCACGTGCAGTTAAGTACACACGTTTCCAATGTTAGACACAAGAAACATTGTAATGGTTATTTAGTTTCGATCGAATTAGATTTACTCGCAATATATTGGACAAATAACATCCGTTCGTGGCCTCGCATTCCAAAGTATATTGTTTCAGAGAGGACAATGACTTGTGATGTTATATTGCATGATATGAGAGAATCATTATATTTTTTAGGCCGCAAACAAGTAGTGAAAATGTGATTATGATATATCAGAGCCGAAGAATTGTATCTTATATATTTATGAAATGTTTATGAATGGACTATGATGTTATAAGAAGGGAATCTTGCGTCGTCGTGCGAAAAAAAGTAAATAAATCTGTAATGGCTATAAATGTAAGCCAATATTAGCCAAATTGGGTATATGGGGGGAATATACATGCGTAAGTAGTTAAGTTAAGGTTTAAACTTGGAAAAGAAAATGAAGACACGATTAAGATAATTATATTTGCAACTTTTTCAGTTACAAAAACAGAAGCTAAAAGGTTTTTTTAAGAGAAATTACTGATTAGAAAATCTAGCAGTCCACGAGTCGATTTGCAACTTTTTCAGTTACAAAAACAGAAGCTAAAAGGTTTTTTTTAAGAGAAATTACTGATTAGAAAATCTAGCAGTCCACGAGTCGATCCCCTCATCTTGCAATGCAGTTAGATTGATTTAGTAGTTTTGACGTCAATATACCAAAACTCACAGAACATAATTAAACAAACGAAATCGTTTAATGACATAACTAAAACATCGTTGCTAAACTAATTATACTACAAAAATATTTCGCAGAAAAAAATATTGGCACGTTTTGTCGTACAAAGGAGAAAAAATGAAGTTATATAACATGAATAGATATTTACTTCCTAGATACTTGGTGTTATTTTCCCACATACCTACTGCATAACGTAACAACTTTATACCGTCTTCAATATAATATTAAAACGTTGTAAGTGTATCTGTTACTGGTAATGCATATTAATATTGTATTCTGTACAATGCCTAAGTAATGTATGAAATATATTCTATACAATACCGGATGCGCACCCGGAAATGTATGAAATGTTATCAAAAAAGATACACGGTGGTTATTAAAAAAATCCAGGTCGGGGTGCGCAGTGCGCAGTGTCCACACCACGCAATTTGACTTGGATAAATTAGATTAGGTAGCCTTCGTAGTTATTTTTTATAACCATCCAGAAAAAGCTATCTTGTTATGTAGGTCGGTGAACATTGGTGACATTGGTAAATATAGACAAAAATCTATTTATTTTACACATTACCGGTGGAATAGCAGGCGTTATATACAATCCGTAGTCATCGTATAAATTACCTAAGCAAGGATGTAATGGGCAATAAATTTCATAATATTTCACACAATACCTGATCGTACCAGGTATTCCACACAATGCCCAGGCATTGTATAGAATACCTGCATTTTTTATGTATGTATATCAACAATAGAGAGTAGGCAAATAGTCATTAAAAGTAAAAGACAATGAGGCTGCGACTATGACTAGGTGTGGAACTGTAAGACTGTAGAACAAAGCCGAGTCCTTGGTCAACAATTTGGTCGATTTGAAAGTATGTTACATTTACTATTACAAATACGAAGCCTGTCTCATTCAATTGTAACAGCTGATTCAACAAAGTTTATGGCACTCTTTACCATTTACCTTAAACACTGTTATGAGATTTTAGTTAAACTCATATTTTTATATCATCATCATCATTTATAGATAATTTATTAGGTCTACATTATGCCGAGAAATTGAAAGATGTCATCTTTCTTAAAATTAAGATTTCTTAGTTGGGTTGTATAATCGGTGTATGTCGTGTCGCAAAGTTCCCAATAAAATGTTATAACCGTACTAAAAACTTCATAGCATCATCAACAGTATCTTTTCTAAATATTTCCTATCTACTTTAACTGGTTCAAATTTCTTAGGATCAAGATAGAACACCGCAGTGAACCAGTTATGGGGTATTTATTTTAATGCGCTAATCTTATCAGCGTTATCTTTTCATTATTTACATCGAGCACCATCGAGTTCCCACCGAGGTCAGTCTTTCCCTATTCTAAACCAGTATCTCTGGTTCATCGGTCGATACACCCAATGACATTGATGGTTGATGCAAAGGCACTCCTACACGACAACAAGCGTATGAAGCTTAGAACATCTCACTAGTTCGTTAATGCTCTCAAGAGCAGTGGTGGATGTCGCTTTACTACCCATTATTCTGATGAATAGCTACTTATATGACGAAACATACTTTCTAATGTTACTGCAATGGTCTGTAATTTTAATTGCCTCATTTTGTAATGATACAGCTGGTTTTATTGCGGTGTTATTAGTTTTTAAGTGATGAATGAAGTACCATTATTCCTTGATTAAATAGGGCATTCCTAGTACCTAAGGTATTATGACCCACTAGCTGAAATTGTATTCACACTAGCTGTGCCATATTCTTGTTAGACCCTCATAAAAATTTCGTTCCATAAGAAATTCCTAAAAGGGTACGCATTTAGGTAATGGTATAGTATAATTCTGAAGTGGTGTGAGATCTGTACGCGTGGTGAGATTCTGTTTTCTTGAAGAGGTAATATCCGCCAGCGTCCTCCTCCCTAGCTGAGTATCGTCTAAGAGCTGTTCGAGTTTTCTATCTCGAATTTCATTTGCAGGTTCCAGTCCTACCAGTTAGCAGTCGTGACCTGAGTTTTATTACAAATACTGAGCTCTAACTCAAGGGGTTAACGATTACCAATAATGTGCAACCTAACAAAACTGTTACTGCACAATACCGTTCTAAAGTCAATACCATTCGGAGACGTAACAGTCAACCTTCTAAAACTACGAGTAATTTATTTTTGAAATTGGAGTGCATTGAAATCGAGCGAACGAACGCGCTGCTACAACTTTCCTGTTTCCCAAATCTAATCAAAAGTTCAAATTCCTGATTCCGTTTGGATGTTGATTGAAAATTGATACCATGATGTACTATAGAGAATATTCCAAGTTATCTGACAAATATTATTGCATTTCGTTCTCTATTGAAAGTTTAATGACTGTACCAAGTATCGATGTTATGGTATGATTTCAATGGCGACCATAAACTGCAATGATGGACCACAGGCGAAGTATGACTAATTAATATTATGAAACACATTTTTCCCGCGGCTTCACTTGAGTACCTATATCATTTATGCCTTCTACTTTAATTTACAAACGATATAGGTAATAAATAACGAATAGAAATTAAATACACTAGTTGTTAAATCATGTTAAGTTAGAACACAAAGAGGTTGTTTCGTGATGGCAGAGCAACTAGATATCTTTACTTTTTGTAATAAATAATAGGTACCTATACAGTTAGATGAATACTGATTGCCAAACGAGACGAGAATCACCAGAATCGGGGTCACATATAACATTCACGTAATCATCGGGGTCAAGAAATACCAGGGTCACTAAAAGTTATTGAAACTGGTTAGTTAAATTTATCATTTACTTTGTTAGAAATTGATTGGTATTTATATACATAACACAACAGGATACAGTCGTAACAGAAGAATACATACAATATAGGTACCTACACTTTTTTTGTTGTTAGTATCAATGTAACGTAAAAAAATGTGTTTAGTTAGGTTAGTATGAAACCTAAATAATGTAATTAAAAAAGTGGCTATATGAGCCTAAAAATTAATTACAGAAAGTGAATGTAATTGGGTCTACCTGGCTAGCTATTGGAGACGCAAGAGATAAATAAAATATGATTACAATTAAATAATTATAATCTTGATGATAAAATGGGCGTTACATGAATTTGTATGAAGGTAATTAAGAAGGGAACCTCAGGGGTAGGTTCGGTATAAAAATATTCTGCCGTGGCGTTGCTTGATCCGTTGTGCAAGATGGTAGTAGCACTTAGCTGGTGACACCGGAGCTGGTGTTGTTGACGGCGTGCCAGGGTCCTCGCTGGTGTGCCTCACGACCGAATGATGGCGTGAAGCCCGGTGCGAAGACCCTGGAAAACGAATAAAGTGCGGGTCAGTTTGTCACTAGGTAATTTCGTCCAAGTGACCCGCTAAAATAAAGCAGGTGAAGAGATTCTCCTCAGCGGCAAGACAGCAGTAGCTAAAGCTATAATAAAAGAAAAATAATGCAGCAGAGTGCAAGCAGGCGACGCGACCTCTGACCGTAGAGGTCATCGGCTCGTGGCGCTAAGTAGGGTAGGCTGTAAAAGCACATACAAAAAATATTAAATTAAAATAATAAGGCCATGCATTTTAGCAGGCAATAAGCTGGACCGCTGAGAAGGCTTCACCTGTAGGAAGAAGTTGGAAATGTTGATCTCAAGGACTTACCCGTAGCCGACAGCAGTGTAGGCCCGGGGTCAAATGCGACCTGCCTTGGCGGAGTTCGCCAAAAGAAAGGGACGATCAAGTGCCATAGTTTTGACACTTGAGGTAGTGTACTAGTGATGTCCAGTCTCGCTCGCGCTACCATAGACAATTAGTCGATTTAGTATCGAAATACTAGAATTAATTGAGTAAGTTGTGGAACTAATTAAATAAAATTTTGAATAAAATCCACAACGTTACAATACCCCCCCAATTAGTTCTGGGTTTTTGTTACCCAAAAACCCGATACTGGATTGCTCAAGAAAATGCCTGACTTACGCTTACACAAACATACCACCTTACATACCTCCCCAATCATGTTCATCCATACTTTGCGGTTACCACTTATATATTGTAGCACACGCGTTCCTTCCGAAAAGAGTTTCCAGGATAATAGGCACTGGAGACTCAGACGTAAATCGAACAAGATGGTAAACATTGAAGTGTCTTAGACAACAACTTCAATGGGAAGAAAGAGAGCAATGAAATACCACTATATATTTTCGACTTAAAAGAAGAGAAAGTGTTATGTTTTTAGTATAGGGCTTATTTTAGATGTATACATTACCGCATCTGCAATAAGGCTTATTTTACGAGTTTGCAAACCGCTCGGAAGAAGACATAACAAGAATAATGGTATAAAACCATAAAAACTCCCGGCGACTGGTTTAGTATCCCAGCGCCAGATACGGTATCCGTTGGTTTAAAACGCCAACGGACCCAAACACGTCGGTTGGTTTAAAACGCCAACCGACCCACGACAACCATTACTAGGCAAAGCCTAATAATAAAAGAAAATGAACATACGTTCAAACTTCCATCTCAAAGAGAGGAAGGAGAAGAAGAAAATATATAGCAGCGGTAGGGTAATAAGATTTAAAAATATTAAAGACAATAAAATTGTCAATCATTATAATTAACAACTTTTAAAGGTAATGACCAAGTCAATTTATTATTAAAAGTGTTATTCTTTAAGGTAAAATAGTTAATTATTTGACTCACGTACAGTGAGTATGCAAGCAAACATTAGTTGCAATTAGAACAACTAGTGTTCTAAAAGTTTAAAAAATTAAAAAGTTTCAACGTAGTTGAATATCAAAAATTTATTATGAACCAAAGGTTCAACAAAGAAAGCAATTTATTAACGTTTTGTAGTCGTTTGTATTTTGTTTGTATAATTTGTGGAAAAAGGTTCCAAATTTTTTTTTTTTTTTTATTAAAAAAACCATAAAGGCATTTGAGGGTTAACCCAACGGATCAACAAAAGTGTTTGCAACAAGGCAAAACAATTAAAAAAAATTATTCATGAAAAAAAATTTAAGTCCAAAGGACAGAGTTAAAAAAACTAGAATTTAAAATATTATATTTTTATTTAATAATTGGGCAAGTCCAAAATTTATTATTTAAAAAAATATTGAGACAGTCATCCCAAGAAAGTCATACAACTATAAGTACGGAAATAACCATAAGGTTAAAACATTATTATTTAAAAATTAATTGAAAGGCCCGAAAGATTTTATTCTTAAAAGAATACTTAATAATAATATTATTTTGTTTTGAAAAAAACAAAGTAATTTTTTTAACAGTATTTAGTAGTAATTTTATATTACAATACTGGCAGCACTTTTGATTGTCAAAACCATATGACGTTTGACAAGTTGCAGTTATATTTTTCTTTCAGAACATTCAAAACAACTTGAAAGAAATAAGTTAATGTTTAAATTATACGAACGAAAACAACTGAAAAGTTAGCACATTAGTACTTAAGAAGACAATTGACCTGTAGACCATGTCTACAACAGGATACATATGAGTTAATTCAAGTGCTAAAAGTTTTCACCAACAACTGTACAAAGTTGGGTAGGTACATGGAATAAAAGTTTTTACTGATAACCCTTTCACAGGTAAAAGAATATCATTACGACCATTGTAGTGTTGTGGTATAGGCAGTGTATTACCAAAGTGCAATAACAAAAAATGCAAATAATGTTAGTGCAAAATACAAGGTTTGTTATAATTTACAAATATTTGTAAGTGTACATTTGTTTTTGACTTCACCTCGCCTGATGGTAAGCTGAAAGCAAGTCTTGGAGAAGGAGTTTATTTTAATTAATTGTGGTAATTGGAACAAGACAAATGTTGTTCATACATAAGAAGTTAAGTTGTAGGTTAAACTTTAAATTTATTAAATAAATAAGTTGGAACATTGTTTTATTTTTATGTTTGTTTAAATATTTTATTGAATATTGATTATTTTAAGTGACACTGCTATATATTTTGACAACAGTCATTTAAGAGGACTCGGGGAAAAGTTGAAATTTAATTAACTTGTATTTATTTTAGTTTGAAGGGATAATAATTAAATATTAAGGGAATTGCTCTCAACGACTTGAAAATATGCCAGACTCAACAATCCATATGCAGAACCAGACGATGACTACAATTTAAACATTTGAATAATCTTTGCTGTTCTTTTCAAAGATACATAATATATTTAGAGATCTTTTATTATTCTTTGTTTTTCTTTTCAAAGAATGTTAGGATATTTTTTTTTTTTTTTTTTAATAAACAAGCTAATCAGATACAGAGATCCAACAAAAAGCGACACTGACTACAAAACAGTTAAGTATAGAATTTAAAAGGTAAATTAACCCAAAGCAAGTAATATTGAAAACTATGGTGCGAGCGAGGCTGTACAAAAATTTTATAATGTACTGCTATATAAGGAACTATACCTATATGATAGCAACAATTAGAATAAAAGTATCCTGTCAGTGAACAGTAAGCTATTTGTGTACATTACAACAAAATAGTATCAAAATAAAAATTTCAACCAGCAATAGGTTGAGTCATAATAACTATAAAAGTTATTACTATGCATATAATAATATGCACATAAAAAGGTAAGTAAATAATAAAATTCACTGACGGGGTACAATTGTGTACAATTAACACATTTGCACAAAAATTATAAAAAGGTAAGTAAAAAGAAGTAAGTGCAGTGAGATCAACAAGTCCAGAGAAAAAGAAGAAAATAGGTCTTTACTTTACCAGTGGTATAATATAGTAGTATTCAATAGAACTTACTGTAAAAAGTGATAAACTTGTCTAGATTAACTAGAACCTAGTTTTCTTTAACCAGATGAGTTAATGCAAAAAAATGTAAAAGTAATGTTAATAAACCTTGTTATTATATTTAACAAAGGTATTATGATGCATATTATAATGTAATATCACTGATATAATGGGATATGTGTACATTATTCAGTTTAATATAAAAATAAAGTTGAAATTATAAAAATGTTCAACTACCCACATTTGGGTGAAAAATAAAATATCAATAGAATTGGTGAAAAATTCACCACACTGGTAAAGTAAAGAGAGAAAATAAGAAACTAAGTACTTACGGATCAAACACACAATACCTACGGCAGAATAATACCTTTGAAGGGCGCCAATGTAACGTAAAAAATGTGTTTAGTTAGGTTAGTATGAAACCTAAATAATGTAATTAAAAAAGTGGCTATATGAGCCTAAAAATTAATTACAGAAAGTGAATGTAATTGGGTCTACCTGGCTAGCTATTGGAGACGCAAGAGATAAATAAAATATGATTACAATTAAATAATTATAATCTTGATGATAAAATGGGCGTTACATGAATTTGTATGAAGGTAATTAAGAAGGGAACCTCAGGGGTAGGTTCGGTATAAAAATATTCTGCCGTGGCGTTGCTTGATCCGTTGTGCAAGATGGTAGTAGCACTTAGCTGGTGACACCGGAGCTGGTGTTGTTGACGGCGTGCCAGGGTCCTCGCTGGTGTGCCTCACGACCGAATGATGGCGTGAAGCCCGGTGCGAAGACCCTGGAAAACGAATAAAGTGCGGGTCAGTTTGTCACTAGGTAATTTCGTCCAAGTGACCCGCTAAAATAAAGCAGGTGAAGAGATTCTCCTCAGCGGCAAGACAGCAGTAGCTAAAGCTATAATAAAAGAAAAATAATGCAGCAGAGTGCAAGCAGGCGACGCGACCTCTGACCGTAGAGGTCATCGGCTCGTGGCGCTAAGTAGGGTAGGCTGTAAAAGCACATACAAAAAATATTAAATTAAAATAATAAGGCCATGCATTTTAGCAGGCAATAAGCTGGACCGCTGAGAAGGCTTCACCTGTAGGAAGAAGTTGGAAATGTTGATCTCAAGGACTTACCCGTAGCCGACAGCAGTGTAGGCCCGGGGTCAAATGCGACCTGCCTTGGCGGAGTTCGCCAAAAGAAAGGGACGATCAAGTGCCATAGTTTTGACACTTGAGGTAGTGTACTAGTGATGTCCAGTCTCGCTCGCGCTACCATAGACAATTAGTCGATTTAGTATCGAAATACTAGAATTAATTGAGTAAGTTGTGGAACTAATTAAATAAAATTTTGAATAAAATCCACAACGTTACATCAAGATAGAAGGATGTTAAGCATTTGATACTGATCTACTTTCACGATGAATAAAAGCGCTTAAGGGCATATTTTACAAACGCAACCTAATTATAGTTATTGTATAATTATCGTACATTACAATCAAATTACTTTTAACAAGGGAAAGTGACTTGCAAATTGTACAACAGCTAAATATCAATGGCCACTATAAATAGCAATTTCTAGTGAAAAGTTACAATAAACGGTACATGCGTGAACAAAGACTGCGCGCTGGTTTTCTCACGGAGTCAGAAGGTTAATAAGCTTCACGTATGAACAGCAAAAATAGAAAGAAAAGACGCTTGTTTGTTTCACTATCACATAACATCTACGGAACAGGACAAAAAATAGAAATTACATTTCATTGTAAAACTCTTAATGTTTGTGATATTGATATTGCCTCAATAAGAAAAAATGACATTTCTTCGTTTGTCCTTCCTTGATTCCTCATTGTTACCTGGGAATATAAATAAATTGACCTTGCAACACATGCCGATAAATTATCGGTTGAATATTAAATATTTTTTTTAATAATAAAATATGATAATAAACATATTAGACATTCGTAATAAACGCCTAAAAATTAAACAAAAGATTTTGAATTCCATTAACTCCGGTTGTGAAATCACGATACAGTTTAAGTGAGCGGTTGTCGTCGGCGCTAAGAACAGCGGTATGCGTAAACGTTGTCCTAGACTAGACCATATGAGGAAAGCAGTAATTTCCGCATTATCTGGCCATTGAACCATGAAACGAATGATTTTGTTTGTGATTCCAACAATCCGAAACGTTTCGGTAACTTCCTAATAAAAATTAAGATGTTCTTCCAAACTTGTTTGTCTGTTCGCGAAAATATCCCGTGTGTTCGCAATATAACGGACTGGTATCCATCTATGCATGGGTAAGAATTCAAACAATCATTTTCGCCGGTACTTTGTTGTAGCAATGACCCTGGTCCTTGCATGTATTTTTGTTTATCCACCTATAAATAAAAATGGATGTTGCTTAGCTCATAACTCAAGAACGGCTCGACCGATCCGGCAAATAGCTTTTCGTATGTTCCTTACGTTAAAAAAATCTGTCCCATGGGCCACGGGAACGGAAACAGAATTCCAAGTCGGTGTAACCGGCGGCATCAGCTAGTGTTTAGTAAACATGTTTGTTACAGCTTCATTATAACTAGAAACAATGAAAATATATTATCGACGACACTGACAAATAGTTGTTGGCACGTTGCAATAGTTCGATTGGATCACGTTCAACGGTAGCTTGAGACATTAAAATAACATCATGGCGTTTACCATTGCTGTAATGTATGTAATAAAAGTAGCAAAAATTTGTAATGTTTACAGGAAGCTTGTGGATAAACATCCCGATATTTATTTCCAGCCATGTGAAAACCGTTCAATAGTGGCGGTTTCATGAGCTTAGAAACGACTATAGAAACTAACGATTAAATCAATAAATTGTATTGGTACAACGCATAGGAATATCATCTAATGTGTTTTAGTTGAATTATAGCAGAATACACTTTATCTTTTTAATTAGCGTTTTTACATCAGATACTTCCGATTTTGAGGAACATCACTAATATAAAGATAAAGGCTAATATAAAACTGACTAAAAACACTAATTTACAACTACTTATCGCTAATTTGATTTAAGTAATTATAAAACACTAATGTATACTTAATAGCAGGTCGTTGTCTTTGCCTGTCTGGGACTCCTGGCAGGAGCAAGTCATGAGTATGTTTGTTATTTATGCTTTAGTTTCCTATACCATACTCAAAAGGAAGGAAACGCTATATGATACTGATGAATTAGGAATATGAGCTAAAAGCAAAGACATTTCATAACATAGACATGTCATATGCTTACAAATCAACGTAGAAAAATGTGCCGAACTCACACACACACATTTTTAATTCATCTACACTTCCCTACATAACCAATGGATTGAAAAGAGAGGACATGAAAAATACAATATAAAAGAAGAAGACAGCTATTGTTTGTCACTTGGACTTTAATGATAACAATGTACCAATCACAGTGCGGTTGCCAGTCGGTGACATAGGCTACCAAATTATTGAAAAAGAAGGTACAGAGCTCTCTGAATTGAGTTTATTGCCTAATTTTGTTTAGACAAAGATGTTTGTTTAACTTTGTTAATGTATTATGAAAAAGCTAGGTATAATTTTTAAATTTCATTATTTTGTTGCTGTCAGTAGTACAATTTTAACAAGTACCTAAGTAGGTACTTGCCAGTAAAGTGAAGTTTGAGATAATTGCGTAATTTTGTTTAGACAAAGATGTTTGTTTGTCATTGTTATTGTATCTTCTAATATATAAAATTCTTCTGTCACGGGGTGCGTAATCGAACTCCTCCGAAACGGCTCGACCGATTTTGATGAAATTTTTTGTGCTTATCCGGTATCTATGAGAATCGGCCAACATCTATTTTTCATCCCCCTAAGTGATAAGGGTGCAGCGGGAACGGGATTTGAATACCACGCGGGCCGAAAATATGGCGGTACGAAGTTCGCCGGGGCAGCTAGTTAAGTATAAAAAAGCTAGGTATGTTTATTCTATTTCATTATTTTGTTGCTGCCAATAGTACCTACAAATTTTAACAAGTAGGTACTTACCTAAGTAGATACTTGCCAGTGAAGTGAAGTTCGCACTTATTAACTTACTTGAACCACATAGTATTAGTAGGCAATTATAAAAAACAACAAATTAAAATTGGGAGGTAGTATGTAGTGAGTTTAATGCCTACGATATTCTCATCTGTACTTTAATCTATGTTCGGATCACACACGTCCTTGTCGCTCACGCACCAAATTATATCATACTGTCTCTTTTTAACAATTTTAACTTGAATATTATGAAAGTCAGAAATTTGGTCTTTATCAGTCGAAATATGTATTATTTCCATGTGGTATGAAATCCCTTTTGATGTATTAACTTTAGAGTAATAGTTCGTGCAGTGTCTATAAACATACGATGGCATTTTCGTTATTTTTATAAGTCACTGATGCTTCCGCTCAACGTCCGGCCGGCGCCGCTCGGCACGCGGTACTAGAGGCAAACGTTCCAATTGACTCGTTTTCGAATCTTCACGATTTTCGCGCAATAACGAATCTACTTCTTTTTATATATAATATCTTTGGCTAAAAGTAGTGCTAAGTAGAAAAATAAACATCTTTCTCCTATACCATCATAATATTTACTTTACAAGGACGAAATTATTATGTTGATATCGCGATAATGAAATGTAAGCGCGCTGCGCAAAATGTGCGAAATTTAATTTAAATCTCGCGTGATGTTCGAAGGCAATGTTGTCGCGGGCGGGCGAATATAACGAGAAAAATATTATAAACAAAATATCATAACCGGAGAAGAGAAAAAACGGTATAATAGAAAAACTGGGGGATTACTACCTGTTATTTCAGAGTAAAATTGTCTCATAAGACGGAATTATTTAACGTTGATGTTTACAAGAGCTTCGCCTTGTCGTGGAATGTGATCACTTGTGAATGTGAAATGTTTGTCTTCATTCTTAGTTCACTCGGTGCTTGTTTTAAAGGGTTCGTTTGTAGACGTGCGTCCCGTTTAACAATGTCTTTACTCTTGAATACGTTTGCATGTTTTATTTAAACAAGTAGGTAAGTTAAGATAACGTGGTCCGCCTTTAAATTAGGTACGTCTTACGAATTCAAGCTACTGTTATTTTCAAACAATATTTTAGTCTCAATTTTAACTCTTTTGAATACTTTGAATGTATGGAGATATATGGATGGAGTAGGAAGAATGAAGAAGAAGAGGAATGAAGAAAAGAAAAGGTGTCCAAATTCGATTGGATTGCTAAAATGAACATAAAAATCCAATTGTGTAATATAGCTAACTAGCTGACCCCGCGAACTTCGTACCGCCTAACAGTCAATTCTTTTTTTTTTTTTTTCAATTTTTCTTTCCGTAAGAACCATCCCCGTACTTTAAGGAATGTTCTAAAAAAAGAATTAGCGAAATCGGTCCAGCCGTTCACGCGTGATGGCGTGACCAAGGGAAATAGGGATTCATTTTTAGGGTTCCGTAGCCAAATGGCAAAAAACGGAACCCTTATAGATTCGTCATGTCTGTCCGTCTGTCTGTCTGTATGTCTGTCCGTCCGTATGTCACAGCCACTTTTCTCCGAAACTATAAGGTCTATGCTATGCTATTGAAACTTGGTAAGTAGATGTATTCTGTGAACCGCATTAAGAATTTCATACAAAAATAGAAAAAAAGCATTAAATTTTGGGGGTCCCCATACTTAGAACTGAAACTCAAAAAAAATTTTTTCATCACACCCATACGTGTGGGGAGATACCCCACACGTATGGGTGTGATGAAAAAGATTTTTAGATAGATAGGTCTTTAAAAATGCTATTGAGGTTTCTAACATATTTTTTTTCTAAACTGAATAGTTTGCGCGAGAGACACTTCCAAAGTGGAAAAATGTGTCCCCCCCCCCTCCCCCCCCTCTAACTTCTAAAATAAGAGAATGATAAATCTAAAAAGAGTAACTATATGATGTAAATTGCCATGCAAACTTTCACTAAAAATTGGTTCGAACGAGATCCAGTCAGTAGTTTTTTTTTAATACGTCATAAACCGCAATTTTCGCCTTTGCTACTACGGAACCCTTCATGGGCGAGTCCGACTCGCACTTGGCCGAATTTATTATATATAGAGATTAAGGAGTATTCGCCCATGTTTCTTTACTAGGGATGTTGTCATAAGATCTTAGAAATATCAATACTGGCATACCCTTTTTGATAAAAAAGTACAACTTGAAATCAGACGTGCTAAAAAATTTCGCGGAAACCTACAAATTAGACCTTCTCCTTGTTTTGAAGTCGGTAAACGATAGTTAGAAATGGCAATGGTCACGAGAAGCTATTATTTTTATAGGTTATGTCATAAAGATTTAGTAAAGAAGGCATTTAAATCAGTTCAAATTGGCCACGCCACAATGTTATACCTTCTCATACCCTATGCACTTACACGTTATAATTTAAACGTGTATTCCTTTACCTCCAGGTCTGCTTTGTTCACCTTCAGAACAAAATACAGATATTACTAAATTGTGAACATTATCGTGCCTTAGTACGTTGTAGCGTCTAACTAGTTAGCTCGTATAAAACAGCTTTTGCCATAACTTCGCCTTGTCGCGTCACGATTTGCGTAACGGACACGAAACCGCTCGCGGCCGATCAAGGGCCGGTTTGTAAGATATTCAATCACAATATACAAAGTCATAGCATGCGATCTTGGCCGCATTAAACAAAATGTATTCAAAACTTTCGCGATCTGAGAGCGACAGAGATATGAACTGATGCTAATGAGTGACAGAGACATCGTGAATGGCTGTAGAAATGTTCTTCACTTCATCAAATTCTTCTAATGGTATCGATCGATACAGTCGGTTATTATTAGCGCTTAATGTACAGATAACTTTAAATGCAGTACAGTTGTTATAATATACACCGGGTAAAACGGGGTGAATAGAGATCCATGGGTGAATAGAAGTGAAACATGAACTAGTTTAATGTAATAATGAACAGAATTTTATCAAATATCTGGTTAGATCATTCAAATTTTGTAAAAGGAATTACATTTTAAAAAAATCTAAGGATCATTTTATTTCTATTCAACCTTTGATCTCTATTCACCCCGTTTTACTAGGTGCCTACTTAATTTATTTAACCATCTGAGTAATTCTGGCAGTCGAAGTTAAATGTATATGTTCCGTTGTAGATGCGGCTTTTAATTATGTGAGCTTGTAGCGAAAGTTTGACAAGCGTACCCACGATATTTATCGTTTTTGTTTCTAAAACATCTAATGCGAATTAAGTAATCAACTTCAAAACCAGTGTAGTACATTTGTGCCGAGTCATGAGAATACATCTAACATAATTAAACTATAACCTCAGTGAGCTTCCGTAAAGTAAAGTACAGTATCAATTATTTTCAACCAATAAAACGCCCGTAATAGTACATACGATGACCTTTAATTTATTGTGCATGCTATAATAAATTAATCAAGAGTCAACAATTTGATTGAGTTCTTCAAAATATCATTTTGTAGAGCACTTACCTTACGAACTAAGGTGAACGATATTTCGTTTATACCATGCCATTCGAAGGAAGATAATAATTATGTTTTTATACCATGAAGATGTATAAAAAATAAATGAGAATTGTCTCATCGGTATAGCAATGTAGGAAGGAAGTAATGAAGCAGGCATTCGTAAGCAATTTAAGAGTGGACGTTGCACTTCAGCTGCAGCAAAGCAACGAATAAACGCGACAGCCACTAGGCGAGTAAACACGAGGGCCAGAGGCGTCCCCGTGCTCATCTGTTAAAACCAGACATTTAAAAAACACTGAGGCAATTTCCCGTGATGTTTCTTTCCATTTACTCAACATTTATCTTAACGATGTTTTTCCAAACAGTCCTCAAAGGACCTCTAGAATTAACGAGGTTGGGAAGTAATAGGGCTAATAGAAATTAGGTTAATTGTTGACGTTTGGATTAAAATCGAACGGAACAGGGTGAAAATGATCTTTATAATGAGGTTATAGTTAAATTCATTAAGATTTACTGTAGATGTTGTTAGTCAAACGAAATGAAAAATATCTGGGCCTCGATTCTGCTATAGCAAAACCACTGTCATACCACGGACGCTGCAAAAAAAAACATAAAATTTTAGACTTTCTATGTAGTAGGTAATGCCGTTAGTCTAAAATTAAATGGCCTTTTGTACAGTGAATGAAAACGTGTAATGAAACTCTTTTTATTTAATTTTGGACTTAAGAATATAGAAATAAAATCTAAAATTTTAGTCATTTTTTGCAGTGTCTGCGGTACGACAGTGGTATTGCTTTAGCAGAATCGAGGTCCAGATATTTTTCAAGGGCCAGTTTATGCAATATCTAAACAAATAGTTATGAATTACCATTCGTACAAAATAAAAATAAAATGGAGAAGCTTATGATGGTGTTAATAATACGTTTTTAATAGCTTCCGTCGTTAAAAACAGCGAATAGATTAGCCGCATCGTTGCTTCTAAAGTACTTGTTCGAAATACGTTAATATATTACATAAATCAATAGGTACCTAAGAAATGAAACTAAAAGAACGTTTAGTTCTTTACGAGAAACCACGATAACAATGATTCGTGGGTAAGTAAGCATTAGACACGCACAAAAAAAACTTAAAAAACTATGGAAGAAAAATGCCATTAGATATTATGTACTTCAATACTATTGTATGTAATGTTCATTCTTACTTATGTACCTAACAAAGTGGAATTGAAAGACTCTTTACATCATCTCGGAGCCATTTCACTTAGGTGACCTAGCGGGTTCTGGAATGTTCTGTTGGAATGGAATGCTGTACAAATACTAGTAAACAGGATATAATACACTATGTAGAATGTCATCATTAAATTGCGCTTCTCGTATGTACCTATTATAAAATTAGCAGATATGGATGCAGCAAAAATATTGAACTGTCTTTGTATGTATGGCCATTAAATAAACCTGTCGGGCTTAAAAATCTTGAATTGCATGTGTAAGTGAGGTAAGTATTTAAATCAAATGTTGCTATTTTAAGGTTACGCTACCTAATATAACCTTCCGCATTGCGTAGGTAATTTATTCTTTGCGCATATGTATAAAGTCATCGACGAAAATGCGACAATCAATACTTAATATTTTGGGACATAGTTACTAATGTTTATTACAAGTATTTTAATTGTATACCGAAAATAACAAATGCTTCTTACATTTGTAATAGCACGCATTCAACACACACATGTAACATCGACAAACGTAAAGTCAATATTAACAATTTATTCAAGTGATCATGAAAAATAACAATATGAACAAACCTTGAACATCGTTAACAATTGCGTTCATTTTGTTCGTAGAAATATTTGCACCTAATTACCTGAAAAGAAACAAAATTTATGTTAGTGGATACGTAATTTTTTTTTCCAAATTGAATTGTTGTAAGCTTAATTTAAAATTCACAAAGGGCAAATATAAACCTATAGGATTTGAAGCAAGCTTGTGTACTTTTTATAAATTCATAACATAACAACAACAACGTAACATCAAATTCACAACAAAGGTGTGAACATGTGAACTAAAATTTAGAAAAATTCACATTCAAAGTCAGTAAATGAGTTACTCCTGTCAAAAACTGCTAATATAATAAATACGGTTAATTATTATGATATTGTTACAACAACTAACTAAAATAAAAGTTACAGTAACGTTATCAGATCACTAAGTACAATTTGTACGACAAAGAATAAAGTTGGTATTAAAGACATTCGCCAATTATTGTCCAAATCCGAAACTTTTCCTATTAGATGGGTCACAACTAGTCACAAGAAAGGAACACAAATGTCGAACACACGCCAACTACTCATACATCATTATTGAAAGACTAAAGTTGAAGTTTCAATAGGATTAACTGTGTGACGTTATCTAGTTATTTATGTAGCTTCATAACTTCACATTTTAGATATCCTGTACCTAGTCGATGTAGGTACAATTAGTGACAAGGTCAATAAGAATATTGTGGCATGTTTAGGCAATGAGAATATAAAGTAACTAGCTGACCCCGCGAACTTCGTACCGCCTAACAGTCAATTCTTTTGTTTTTCAATTTTTCTTTCCGTAAGAACCATCCCCGTACTTTAAGGAATGTTCTAAAAAAAGAATTAGCGAAATCGGTCCAGCCGTTCACGCGTGATGGCGTGACCAAGGGAAATAGGGATTCATTTTTATATAAAGTAAGTATCCGTAGTAATAATTATCTATTCTGCGGTTCAGGTATTTACGTGAGTTTTGTTTACAAAACTCACGTAAATACCTGAAACGCAGAAATTGCAAATTGTACATAGGTAAAATTTGATCAAACTCAGACCAGTCCGAAGAGTAGAAAAGGTAGACGCTTTGAAGTCTGAGTTAATTCTAGTAACTTTATTAAAAGTCTAGACAGACTACGGGTACAAAGAGTAATGTTGCTGTTGAACAAACGCTTGTAACATTAATTCAGCCAATCAGTGCAAAGTGTAGGTATTCGCAACAGTTTCATTATTGAATTCGAGATAGACAGACGTCTGCCACCACCTCGTAGTGTTCATTGGTCGATCCTCCAAATTTGGCAAAACGTGTCAGCGACTGTTTCGTTTTCAGTTTTAATGTTAACGACTCCAGACGGCAAAGTATTATCCGCTCAATAAAACTTGTACCAGAAGCCACCCGAGAGAGAATAATGAACCATTTTGTATTCGCCAAACCAGAATTAAAAATAGATTAGCTTCTTTTGCCTCAGTTGTTTGTAGCATAAATCAAATTTTATTATTTATCAATATGTAATTAAACCGATAACTTTATCACTTCCTCATGTAATCTACACTGCGTTTTTTCCATTAGCATATTTTATAAATTTATAATGACTAAAAATACCTTAGGTAGGTGGTTACTGCTTCTTTTTTCATTTCTTTAAGAGCAGAAAGATAGCCCCAAAAAATGTAAGGATATTACTTTTATTGCTGTAATATTACATGAATCATACATACATACATACATCAATACATAGGTTAACATATCTCTCATCACGAATCTGTCATTTTTTGTTAAAGTATTAATTAAAGATATCATAAACTACGTATGTATCTAATGTTATTTAATTTAAAAACTCATTTAACTTAATTAAATATTTCTGTTAAATATCTCGTCTGAGATCAATTTGACTTGGAGAGGTTATATGTCTATCACAAAGGTTATGAAAGCTTCATTACTTTTAAGTTGCTAAAACATTAATAAGTACCTAAGCTTAGTGTTATTAAATATAATCTTAGAACATAAAAAATTTCAATTTCGAACTTAATAATATAATATTCCGATCACTTTTTCTCATGGCATGGCAAATCAGTACATGAGTAATTGATACTATTATAGGCATCATTATTCCTTTACAATACGATCACGTAACTTTGACATTATGGCTTATGACGTGACCTATGCGAATGTAGCCAACTCCACAAATGCCACCGCTGCAAATAGCGACCCATTATAATATAATGCCGGGCTTAGACGAGCCCTACCTCAACACGGAAATTATTATAACAACCATAAATCAAGCCTACTATTCGGCAGACGTTGGTGAAATTTAAACCGTCTTGCCGTATGGTAGCAAAATGAGTCTAAAAATTCCAAGATTTCGCAAATCGTATTGACGTTGACCCCTTTTCGAACCTATAAGGTATCATAGATCCGCTTAGTATTATAATTTGCACGAATACTATAAATATTACACTACCAAAACATGTTCGCTAAATGGTTATAGAGCCAATGAACGTTGACAGATAAATAACCAATAAATATAGGTGACGTCACTTGTTTTACTTCCATTCCGTTCCAAATGGATGAATAAAATATTTATATAAGATGACAATACAAATCGAGAAACGTTTGTGAACAAACAGTCGTAGATAGGACGGGAGTGGCGCAGTGTGGGGCACCGTCATCCACGGGACAATGGAGGGCCGTCCTTGAATTAGCACCGGAACTATTGTCACCGCGCACAATAGATAGGATTTGCCTAGATTGCCGTGGCCTGGCACGCGCCAACGAGCAAAAAGCCGTGCAAAACAACACACATATTTATATCACAGAATTGGATACACAGTGATTGTATGACATTTGGAACAATCAACTATGAATTTTTGCAAAATAAAAAAATCCTTTAGGCAAACAGTATTTTATAATAAGGTAAACATGATGAGAATTTATGTTGACTGTAATAAATAAGAGTAATGAGGACGACAATAATAATATATCATTATGCCTAGAGTAAGATGTCAAAGTCGAACTTAGGGTTCGTATAATAATAAAGAAATCCACACTGTAAGTTTATTATCGGGATCCCTACAGTTTGTTCCATAATGTCAATTTGATTAATCGACATTCTGACGTAAAGTCAACGACGCGGTGTTATGTCGCAAAAGGCTTCATTTAGATGAGCACTATAAGAACAAAATGATTACATGGCTACAATGTACTGTTTATAAGGAAATTTAAACAATAATGAAATTACCAGGCAAGATTAATAATACCTGTTCATCTGTTACCACATTCCGACAAATTACACTGAATATAGACCGAAACGTAGGAAGTGCCTTGAATAAGTAACATTACGTTATTTTGGTGAAATTCAAGGAAATACGGAAGAGGGTTTAATTACTCCTTTTGTGTGTATATTTTAACATCAACACGCACACTTTGGAATTAATAAATTGTAAAAGCAATAAAAACAGTCATCAAATATCAACTATTATTCAAACCTGATTAAGTTTTAGATACGACTCTTTACAGTCTTATCACTTCTATCTATAGAAAGAACCTAAACTGTGAACATGGACATTAAATAGATCAAACTATAACGGCCTTATTACAAAACACGGACTAACTCTAAACCCAGGTCTAAATCGTCTTTGGACCATGGTCTAAAGAAAATGTTATTACAAAAAGCGTTTTAGTACTAAACCTAGGACTATCTCTGGTCTAAAGATAAACCTGCGTGACCCCTAGTTTAACGTTGGTCTAAAGTATAAATCACAATAATAATACATCAGACTTGACATACGTCATATTTTGGCATAGGTACGTTTTTTTTCGGAAGTCCAATTTTCGGCTCTCTTTTTCTTTTTTCGTTCCAACTCGTAAAATAACTTGCAATAGGTATATTATGTATACTAAACTAAATTTAAAAGTGGGTATAAAAATTGGAAAAAATTTAGAACAGAACGCGCCAACTCCGGCAAACTACGTTTCGTTCCATTTAACGTCTTATAACAATGATAACAATATTATAACGATGATTGCTAAATAATAGCATAATAATTATATTATATTATAAAATAAAGTATAACTATTATTCATGCAATTGAATTTAATGAAAATATTTATGATTAAATATTTTTTTCAGCATTTTTAGTAAATATTATTTATTAGTGATTTCAGAAATTTTAGAAACCAAACGTTGCGACCGAATGATATCATAATGAACGAACAATAGTTGGAGTTATCTGTGCTTGTTATTTAGGCCAAGGTCTAAACCAGGTACTAAGTAGTCTCCGGATTATTCAGCTTTTGTAATAAGGAGAGGTGTAAACCATGGTCTTGAGATTAAGCCTGGACTCTGTAGTTCGGGTCTAAACCAGACTTTGTTCTGTTTTTTGTAATAAGACTGTAAGTAATTAATTATGAAAATTAGGCTTTTCAATACACGTACGGCCAAATTAATTAACTGTTGGCAGTCAGATATACATCAGATTATATTTATTCAAATGCGGCTTTATTCAGTTAAATTAAGTAAATGCTGATTTATTCTTGATGGCTTGAACACAAACTAAGTAGGTCGAGAGGCCGCCGTGCCAGGAGCTGTTGCTTCGTAGCCCTTAATAAACAAACACGTTGCTCTAATTATAGATGTGAACGTCGCCTATGACTCAGCAGAAAAGGTTGTGCCATTATACGCTATACATAGTAAAGTACCTGCTGCTGGTGACACGATAAAATGTGGCGATGATTTAATATCATGGACCGCTTGTCGACCTCTGAATATTTATCGATTTTCATTTCACACCCCTTTTGTGATGTTTTACTCGTATCAGTCAACCTGAAAAGAATGCATTACATGTCTTTGCAAATGCTGCAATATCGAAAGTTTCACACTACAACTATAGAATCTTGCGAAAAATAGTCCTTACGCGAAATCGGAAATTCAAGTACCTATTATTTCTGCTGATTTTGACTTTATACAGTGATTAGTACAGTGGTAGCAGCTTATTATTATGAAGTATATTGTGCAATAATCATGGTGTTTCATAACAATATGGTTACTTCGGGGCCCTAAGACTTAAATAATTCGTTCGGAGATGGCCAGTTGAACAGACCTCTTCCTCCACTATAGCGTCGCGGTGATAGCAGATTCATTTTGTACTGAGGTATCTAAATTAACAAACAGTTTCTGTCCATTAGTACGCTAAGAACTTGTAGAGCCGCCTTGGAAATAAAGCATTCTTCATTCCATAGATTATGTTCTCTGACATTACAGTTAAGGGCGCCGCGCCGCCGCCGCCACCGATCAATTAGGTACTATTCTAAGACTCTGGACACAAGTTTCGCGATATCTGAAGGAAGGAAATAATTCACGGACGCCTATTATCTCAATGAATACATAATTAATTATTATATTATCATAACATGTTTGAGCGAAGTTCGCTCGTAGAAGTAAAGTTCTACGAAATTGTGCTCTACAATAGAGCGTACCTTTACGTAAAAATGTTTATCTGAATAAGTAAGTAGTGCTTACGAATTTTAATCTAGGTAATAAACATTCTTAAATATACCCTCATGGTGTTGGTATCCAAGATACGTAAATAGGTATTGCTTATGAAGTTATGCGTCATTCGTATCGATTTAAAGAATATGCGACGTGCTCCATCGGGAAATAGAAAGGCATTGTCTTAAGCCCACACAATATGATACTAAGGACACCATATCTCAAGGGAAGTGGCACCACCTACTGAGCAGCTTATCTCTCAATGGTTGCACATTGCGATTGCTATCATATAAATTGGTTATCTGAACACATACGGGGTCATTTGCATAAAGTAGAACTGCAATATGTGGATATTTATTATACCTAGCTTTATTTTCAGAAAGCATGCAGATAAGGTGAACCCGCCTCGCCGTTTCTTCATTGTGCTCTCTGTTAATCAGAGGAATGCGGGAAGAAGTCAAGTAAACTAATAGGCGGGCTACTTTCAGTCTCGGCAGAAGATTAGCAAAAGGAAGTAACACCCAATAGATAGGTTACCAATACCATTGCTCAGCTTACACAGTAAAGAGGGTTTTTTCTAGCATAGTAGCTTTTTTCATATTGCTCTGTAATCGGCACTAAATTCATATCAGATGTGTTCCATGAATTTACAATTAATATTCTTTTAAATGACACTATTATGTAATTTGCCAGAATTTAGATTCTTCAATGTAATAAAACTGGACGTATATCGTTCTGGGTGGTATACATTTTCCCTACCAGCCTTTTAATAATATATTTATCTAATCATTTCAACATTATTATATTAAGCATATAATGATATCTCGTAGGTGGGAAAAGGCATGTAGAATTACAGACTTATTATACTGCGACCGGTTTAACTAGATTTACTTATGGCCGTTAAACGAACGCAAACAGGATTTTGGAAGAAGTGTCAATGATACGTATACTTCTGGATTTTAATTGGTAAGTTCCGTTCAACCGGACGCTACCGCACTGCTCATTCTGTTCGTCAGAACTACTAAGTACCATCGACATTAGGAACTCTTACTTAAACAAGTGCATCTTTCGTTTATCAAAAGCGTGCCCTAGCCTAGTGGCTAGTGGTTAATACATCAGATGCAGCGAACCCTTATCTGAATCACGATGATTTGATTGATTTGGTAACCACAATGAAGAAATTTCTATATCAAACGCGAATTGCGTTTGCGAAATTGAGAGTTACCACCGGTAAAATCTCTTTTCGTGGAAAATCCACGCAACATAATATAGCTTACTCGCAGTGTAAAAATCTTTATCTCCAAACTATTGTCGCCGGTTTCGTTCCGAACGACTCGTATGTGTCATGTAATTATGACACTGTGTCTATTGCTTGCGTAAACCTAACCTTGGTATCAAGAAACGCGTATAAATTCCACGTGACACACCCACTGCGCCTTTTAGGAAGATGACGCGGAATATTTGCAATATTGTTATCTGTCTCGGACGATATTCGCAACAGTTTACGGTCATTCCGAGGTCAGTAAATGCGACGTTTCTGATTAAGATAAATAGCTCTTTATTTTCTCATTGTTAGTAATCACTATCAACAAAATAAAGATTATTTTTTGGCATGTAGTCAAAATATACCTACCTGGTCTTTAGAACTTCATCTCATCTCATCTCATCACCAACGTAACTTCAATGTTACCTCGCGGATTGTTTTTCGAGACAAATAGTAGCCAGCGTTAGTTAGCCAATTTCATCTATATCCGTTCTACTGCCTCAGCTTGAAAGAATAACAATATTACTGTTTATTTTGTTACGATGACGGCAGCCGGAAATATATCAATTTTACTTGTTGCAACTATAATTCTTAATTTGTTGCAAAGCTAGCTTGTTCTGTACATGTAATATTCTTAGTTTAGAATAGTTAAACACTAAATTAAAATTATGCACTTAACCGACTTCTTCGAGTGTATTCTCTGGTGCCAACAGATTGCCGATTGTACCCTGCGTTATCTTTCCAAAAGAGCAAGCCCTTTCGACCACTATTAGACATTAGTGTAGTCGTTATTCGAGACGGGTCCGATATACGCAACCCAAACGGCTCATATTGAAGTAAGTAAAAGTCAGTAAATTAAATTAATATTACAATACAATAAGTACTCACAACGCGATATATCGATATCCCTGCATGTTACTGTTACAAACGATGTTAAAATACCTGATTTGATGCACAACAAGCTTCAGATCCTTTAGTTAGGTTTTAACAAATGAGTGTTACACTCAAATGGAATCTTATAATGTCTGTTTCTTATACCCTGTTGTCTGCTTTTTTACAAACCTTATCGCCAAAAAACTGCAACACCGTACAAGCTCCTTCAGATTAATATTTGACCTGTCTGATGTGTGCTACGTGTGAATCATCCGACCGCCCGCGTTGTATTTAGGTTATACGATAATCATGTCGCAATACACTAACACCGATGCACATCGATGTCAATAGATGCGGGCCTACGTATCAGATACGGGGGTACTTATCTATCAAGGATCGATTACTGTCAGCCATCAATTCAAACCACTTTTTGTCATCCTTCCGTCGTCTGATCTATTGTAATGATCAATAATTACAATTGTGACATTGTTATCTCATGTCATTGGTATCTTTAAAAATGTGATGACATATTCGAAAGCTAGTGTTGATGTAATTATAACAAATTCTTTCTTTATACACTGTGATATCAAGAAATAGATTAAATAAATGTGTAAAATCCCGTGAATCTCATCCATCAATAAATCCGAATGTGGGACGATGGATATCCCACATTCTCCCCAAGGGAGAAGAAATTTCCCTTCGGTCTCCTTTCAGCAGGTTTACAAGCCAGTAAACCTGCTGATTGGCGGACTTTGGCGCAGGTTTTCCTCTCGGACTGCCATAGATGCCTTATAAGCCAAACCAAAGATGGAGAGCATACTGCCAGTATGAAGACCGCGGGCTCCGTGGTGAAAGCCTCTAGTCGAGGCAATGATAACCTAATATGGAATAAATATTATTTTTATCATCATTAGTACTTCACAATATAGACATAATTGGCGCGAGGTGACCACTTAAATCAATGTGCTATGCGTGTCAGGAACTGTCAACCTAGCATTAATTTGTTGTGAGGTAAATAGTTCACACGTTGGTTGTTAACGAATGGGACAGCACTTTAACGACACATTCACAAATTAAAACCGAAATTATTTTGTTTTGAGTCGTAATTGTAATATCAAAATAATTAAAATATTACGATGCATTTTGCCGAAAATACTATAATGAAATGTGCTAATAGCTTTTAAATAATTACATTTACCGAAATAAAACTTATTACATTAATAATTAATAACTTCCAAATTACAAATCTACTCGTGTAAGACAATTTGACACTACAGTATTCTTAGAATAAAAGTAAGCAGTAATTCAGATGAACAAAGCAATTGAGATAATCGTAAACAATAACTATAATAAATCTCAATTACTGTAGAGTTGCGCATGTACGTAGAATCAATTTCAAAATATGAGTTCAGTGTATTTAGGTCTGTGTAACAAAAAGCTAAGCTCGTTTAGCACACGAACTAGTTTGATGCTCCGGCATTCTTAACTTATTTCACAAAATATGTATTTTTAATAGAAAATACATATTCAGATCGATTCAGACCAGATAACGTCCATAACTCAATAGATCTTCTTACGACGTCGATCGCACATCTAAACTTTCTCTAATTTTATTACATACTAGCTGTTGCCCGCGACTCCGCCCGCGTGGATGTCGTTTATCGCGTGGTGTTGTAAATAGTGCTGAAAGTTGAGCGTTGAACGCTGATTAGACATTGTACTCGCCTCTCTATTCGACTCGAGGAGGTAGGTACACCACGGTATATTCGTCCTAATGGAGCAGTCCGACTGGGGAAGTATCTCCGCCCTACAGAAGGCCGCGGCTTAATAACCTCGTGTTATGTTTCCGACGGTGAGTAGGGTAGCCAAAGCACACTGGAGAGTAGCTTGTGCTTTGTGCTATCAGTGGGAAAACCAAAGGCTTTGTCCGATTTATCTTTTGCGCTGACGGCACAGATTCTCTAAGTTCTTACAGGGTAGGCAGCACGAGTGCGACTCCCCTGGTGTTGCACCCACCCATAGGCCACGGTAACCACTTACCATCAAGTGGGCCCTGTGCTTGTCTACCACCTAAGTGGTATAAAAAAATGTCTACCTGCATTATTTACTCGAGTCTCTACTCCCCATACCTTTGCCCTTCCCCCACCCTCTCCCCTACTCCTTCCCCTTCCCCGTTGTATCTCTTGTCTACTCCACTATATCCCTCACCACGCTCTAATCCAGGAATGGCGAACCAATGGCACGCGTGCCAAAGGTGGCACGCAGCACAATTTTTTGGGCACGCCAGCAGTGCCACCACAAAGTACCTAGGTATTTAGATGCGCCCGTGTTATACGATAGCCACAAAAAAGGTTCGCCATCCCTGCTCTTAGTTCTTACAGGGTAGGCAGCACAAGTGTGACTCCCTTGGTGTTGCACTCACCCATAGGCCAAGGTACCCACTTACCATCAGGAGGGCCGCGTGCTTGTTTGCGACCTCATGACTACAGTACGACTCCCGACTATTATAGTATGGGGTACTTCAAGAAGGGCGAGTGTGACGCCCCTGGTATTGCATACGTTCATAGGGCACAGTAACCACTTTCCATCAGGTGGGCCGTGTGCTTGTCTGCCACCTAAGTGGTATAAAAAAAATGTTCTACCTGCATAATATATTATCTACTCGACTCTACTCCCAATACCTTTGCCCTTCCCTTCCAGCACCCTCTCCCCTACTCCTTCGCTTCCCCGTTGTATCTCTTGTCTACTCCACTATATCCTTCACCTGTTCACCAAGCTCAGCTCTAATCTAAGTAATCTGTCTGTGTGGAAAACGATTTTGTAACTGATCTTAAGACAGTACTGACATCTATTTCATACCTGACAAAATTAGAAAATTGAAAAAAAAAATGATTAAAAATGCTGATATACGTCCAGTTGGAACGAAACCATAGTAAGTTCAAAACCGCGTTAACGCCATCTAGTTACGCAGGTGGAAATAAATTCATTGACAAAAAAATAATAATTTCATGATTAAAATCGCATTTGTTTACACAACTGTAAATTTAAATTAAAGTCTATTTATTTACATACTTGCTCGGATGTAATAAGATATAAAATTTCATCCATAAGAATAAAAAAGCGCCATCTATATTTCCGCTCATATTCCGTATAATATCAATATTGTTCACAACTCCGGTTCTACTCAACCGATTGCGATCAAACAAACGTAAGATTTTAAGTCTGACCAAGCCCTATCTAACAAAAAAAACCGCATCAAAATCCGTTCAGTAGTTTTTGCGTCCATCGCGGACAAACAGACAAACAGACAGGAAATGAAAAAAATATATTTTCGTGTTCAGTATCGTTAATATAACATAACCCAAGTATTTTTTTTTAAATATCTCCAATGTACAGACACGACCACTTTACAATTATATAATAGTATAGATTTCAATATTAATGTTCACGTTTTTTTATTAATACGCCCGTAAACTATTATTATGCTTGTGGAGAACAAATGAGTATAAGGCAATAGTACTGAAACGATTGTTATCTTAAACATTAACAATATGCTAGCTTTACTAAAGAGGATTGATTGATTTTATGTTTTCCATTAGCAACAACGTTCACATCCAAATATGTCATCGAGATCTGACTAGTGGTAAACAATACTGTATGATTCATACCGAAGATAATGCAACACTTTGTATACAAACATACAACAATGTACATACATACATACTACAATGCGAGTACCGCTCGAGGCAATTATTATGACAGAGGCGTCCTGTATGTTGGTGATGTATGAAAATTTTTGCGCTTACGAACAAAACCGCGTGTAATTTGGCTAAAAACCAAAAGGCTTAGCAATTCACTCAGACCGGACAAAAAAACGGACGCAAGAGGGATTCAATTAAAAGCGTTTGCGCACGTAATCGGAAACCGGACCACAACTCGGTTGGTATTTATTAGGATCGCTGGGAAGTTTTTTAAATAAAGCGTTGGAGTCACATGTATGTACGTGGGCAACATAACGGATAATTGAATTCTATCGAGAATTATTTAGGTACATAATGCGCACCAATGCCATATAACATCACGTATAAAAACGTAAACGCTCTCCGTTTTCAAACACATATCCTTGAAAAATGATGCTGAATGTGAATGTGAAGTTACACAAGATTCAATCATTAATCGACGAATCGTCCAACCAAACCATCTCTACTTCAAAGCAACAACATTCGCAGCCAGACTTTAATTTTATTCATCATTAACATTTTGGTTTAATCATTTTACATTAATTGCATCTCTTAGTAAAGTCTAGGTATAGGACATACACCTACCCTGCCTTGAAAGACATCCATGACAAGTTTAGTAGACTCACGAATTTCAAGTCTCCTTTTCTATTATAAGAAACCAAACCTATTTAAACTCAATGATACCACCACTTCCAGCTACCAATAATCTGCAAACTTAGCGTTCTGAAGCCGTACCACATGATACCCAAGTGGGCAGTGAAAATCAGGCAATGTCTCTCTTATATAACAAAATTTCTTAAATAAAAGGCCGCCATCAGAAGTATAATATGAGAATTCATTCAGATTATTAATAGCTATTCACAATTTTAATTAACAACGGAGGTTTCAACGAAATACAAATAAAAATGAACAACTTATGGAATAGTGTCTAAGATACGAAATTAAAATGCGTAGGTATTTGTCAAGTCAAAGCTATCCAAATATATTACATATAATGAGATTGATTATAATGAAGCCCGAACAAACTAAATGCAAGCGTGTTCCTTGCAATACAAGCATCCAATTAGTGGAAACATTATACATTCGTCATTTCACGGTTAAATCAAAGATGCCCTATAAGTTCGGTATTCATTTTCATTAGAACGAAACCAAAGTTCAACGGTTTAGGGATAACTTACTAAGTAAACAATACCAAAACTTACTTTAAATAATATTTTTACATATCCCCATTCACTTACTTAATATTACGTGGATGAACAACGGAGTACGATAGTTCATAAAGTTCAAAAATATCTGTTTAGTTCATTTTTCTGTTCAGATTCATTCAGAATTTTTACTCAAGTAGCTAAGTAGCTATAAAAGTACTAAACTAGGACTCTATAGTGTCCTTACTAGTGCGAAGAGTATTCAGATTGCTGCAGGCGATTCCTTCATTCCTACGTAATGAATAGAGTCTACGTTGACGTAGTTAGGAAGAAATGTTGCGAACAAATTTTAAGCAGATAGATTTGTATGCCAAACTGCGAACAAGAATGGCAAGTGCAGGCCAAGTAGCGTGATCTATCACCGATATCCATTACGCACAAAAGCTTTTGGTGCGCACATCAGCAACATTAAATCAACACCGACACTGAAGCTGAGCACTACATTTAACAATACGAGATATGGCTATTGCCCCGTTTGAACTATGGTTGTTTATTATTGCGTTTATGCTATTGTGGGAACGAGGGGATTATGGAAGGAAGGAAACGAGAAGATTATGTGAATTTCATTGGATACAATCTAGTATGTATAATATGTATAATAACAATATTGGATCATTGGATTTTTTACTGCTCGTACAAGAGCTACTGTAATTTTCTGATAAGAGCGAGCTGATTGCCACTGTATCTAGGAAAATTTAAGGATTGTACGTATTACAGATTGCTACGTAACATAAAGAAAGTTTTTCTGGGATACGAGTATTACCAGACATTACGCAGCAATCTGTGTTTCCATGTGTCACAAAATTATTTACTGAAACGTGTGAAGAAAACTAATTGTGCATCAGGTACCTATAGTCAAAACAAGACCAATAGAGTAAGTACCCATACGGTCAAGTGAGATGTCAATAGGTAAGTACAAGTTTAATTGGATCGCTTACTAGCCTAATTTGGGAGTTGAATGAAAATTGAAAATAGTTTCATAATAAACCAATGGACGAGATTCAAATCATTCATCTTAATAATGGTGAGTGTGCACAATGCACATCCAATGTCTCGTACAGGTGCAATTTATATCAGTTACAATGTGGCATATGTTTCACATGCAGAATTGAACAAAATACAGTCGTTTCAATATACCACAATATGAACACCATAACAACGCTTGGTCGACCTGATAACACCAATTAGTTGGGGCATGGGTGCGCAAACGCAACACGAGCGCACCACCAACACATGCAAATCGTTTATTGGCGCGACAATCAGATCGCGACGGGACCGGTCAACCGTACAGTCATTCGGTCGTTGACTCGAACTATGGTGACACTGGACTCTCACTAAACGTTCGCTATAGAATTTAAAAATGTAAAAATACGTATTTCAGAGAAAGCTTTGTCAGTATACATATTTTTTATTTTGTTAGACTAAGCTTCTTACACGGCATTACGAATCCAAAAATAAATGCTATTTGCAATCCGCAGAAACAGAATACAATAGCATTTTGCTGAATTATTCGTAGAGTCGAACAGTAAGTTATGTTTGTTTCCAACAATGTGTTTATTTATCTGAATTACTCTGAACACGAATAGCTTTTTGAGCTTGCAAGTGAATGGCTCCTTTTCCATGTTAAACCGAATAGATAAAGTATTTTACTAAATAACGCTTCTGAGTTAATTAGAGTATTTGTCAGCGAAGTAATTTACTTATAGTTCAAGAAACGGCAAGGTCATTAAGGTTTCATATTAGAAGACTTCCTCAAACGACATGTATTATTCCTGACGATCTAATATTAACGAAGTTGCCAGTTGCCACACACTCTATCTGTATGTTTGCCTCCATCGTCGGTCTTGGTACTCTTGGTATTCATGGAAACTTTCATCGATAAGAATTGTTATTAGGGTAGAGTTTGGTTTCCGATAAACTTATAAAATCTAACAAACACAGGTCAAATGTTTTGAGAATTATTTACACTTTGTTAGTAGTCGTATGTAGTTATGTTAAAACATGCGGAAATAAGAGCAAAATACAGATATACGAAAATAATTGAGTAATGATAAGATAACTATAAGAATGTAGCAAATATTTGATGCGATAATGGGGTATTTTTTACAGTTGGTATTACTTTTAAAGACTACTTAGAACACATAATATTATATTAGTTACGTATGTACCCTACCAACATTTTTGAGGGGCAAGCGCAAGACATCCTCACCTAGTCGGTGCATCTGCTAAACAACGGACGAGGCTCTGGCGAAGCCTTTCCTCTCTGGGATAATCACTGGGAAATCACTATGAGGATTTTATTACTTAGGTCATTAAACAATTGAAGTGATTGTATACTAGCCTTCAAATAAAATCCATCATATCATGTTAGAATTGGTTTTTATAAACGTGCCTTTATTACATACATACATAATTATAAACCATTTCATTATAATAGCGGTATCCATTATCTATAGATCAAATTGGATCAGAACGGTACTTGTATTGACGACAGCCTATCAGTTATGTTCCCCGACTAGTTTTAAAAATAAGTAAAGCTTTAACAAGGTGAACAAACATCTGTTCTTAAGAGGGTAAAGCTTCAATGGTCGGCATCGGCAACCCACCTGTTTCAATTTGCTTCACATTTCAATTCAGTTGGCGTGTACTGTTACTACGCCACGAGTGCCGCGACGACACCAATATAAGAAGTACACATTTCGTACGTAACGTAACCCGCTTGACCAATATAGAATATTAGAACGTCCTAGACTCTTGTTTGTAACGTAGAGTCATTTGAGAACCCCTCATAAACAGAGCACTTCATCAACATATCATAACGAAAATAGATGCGGACCCCATGGCTCCACAATGGATCATTTCCGCAAGTTGACGCCTCATAATATATCGGAGAGGATGAACCTTTTAATGTAATCTGAGGTAACGGAATATTTCATCTACACGTACATTAAGCTTACGAACACCACTTATGACAGCCCAAAAGGATTACGCTTGTATGTCGATCGTCAATCCTTATTTGTGTATATTAAAATATACCTATTCGTATTCAGATTTAAGAAGGTATGGTTCAATAAAAGCTCGACATTCAGTACGTTTACGTATATTTTTTACTGTACCTTCGTCAAGTCAAACAAAGAGGCGGAACAAAGCGGAGAGAGCGGCCTTTGTGCGGATATGTTGAGTGCGACGGCACTTAACTCTGACATCGGTCACAGTAACAACAGCCCGGCCACGGGGACACACTGTTTCGAGCAAGATGTCTTCGCTGAGTCTCACCTGAGGTTTCCTCTTCAAAATATATTTTGTAACGTCTGAAGTTTTACAAGTTTTTTTTTTTAAACACAAGTAGCGAAGCAAACGCGTAGAAGTTGTCCATATATCAAAAGTTTATGAGTAGTCAGCAACGATCGTAATAATAAAATATGATACCATGGAACCAAAGTGATATTATATGATATTTTTTAGGTTTGCATTTATTGTCAGGTTACCTGACAGTGCCGATTTTGAAAGAATAGAAAAATCCGATTGTAAATTGATTGGAAATAAAAAGTTAACCAGTTAAATGCATCAAGCGAGGTATAGGGAGGAGGAACGACCGGTGTTGGTTGAAGGCGATGTTTTATTGGCTTGCCCTAATTGCCTCCCGTCCCGCATTAACGTCGTTTGCGACCTAGATAGGCTAGGAACACGCTTAGCGATCAATATTCATATTGGAAAAGTTAACGGCGCATTATAAATTTTATATACAAGGTGTGACGTAATCAGTGACTTCATGTGGTGGATCATGACCACACAAAATAATTTATTGCTTGGTAACTTGTCTCTTTTGAGCATGTTTTATGTTTGTTTACAAGTAAGATATCAGCTGAAAATTTCAGTAACGATAACGATCCAAAATCATAAATTCGTCACAAGCTAACGGCTTTATAATCAAGTATGGGCGTATAAACTGGCAGGTCCAAGACACAAATTTCTATTTTCCGAACGGACAGTCAGCTGCGTTCGAGTAATCCGGAATTTATCTCATGTCTGTGGGACGTAAATCCGCCGGGGTCGCCTTTCTATCACCTGCCCACTGACAATGGAAAATTGCTAGAAAAATGTATTGTGTTTTTGATGTGGAATACGTTATACACTTATACACACGATCGGTCGTAGGATTAGAATAGAGTTAGGAACACATGGCCTGTACTGAATGTGTAACTGTATAGTAAGATACACTATACTAAGCACAAACTAGTCGTGTAATGTACGTAACAAACTTAGAAAAACTACCACTATCCATTACAGGTGAAACTGCATTGCAGAATAGTACTAATGCGCGCGCGCACATTGATCCGGTTTGGTTCAATGCTGGTTTAGAATTTATTGGATAGGTTGATGCCTATATTTATTACGTCACGCTTTCGTTGCTAATCTGAGCGCATCGGTGGCATCGGCCTCGGTGACGCATGCCCGCCTTCTTCTGTCAATTAAATTGAATTTATGGCAGCTGCAAGGTCGGGCCAGGATAACGAACCCGGCCCGAAACAGTGTTACGAAACAGGTTTTAATGAAATTCACTATCAACATTGTCATGAAAAAGTTAATGGAGATATATGTAAGTATGTTTTGTTCCTGACTTTATTATTAAGCCTTTTACACGGTCAGAGAAACTGCCGTACGTTCAATATAATTCGTGTTTTTATACTTTTAAACGTAGTGTAAAATTACACTACGTTCAAAAGTGCATTGACCATTTGCATTGACCAGTCCATTCCGATTCTTGTGACCCGGATGGCATAGAGATTGAATTCGAGTGTGAAATGAAAAGCTTTCAAATGAATATCAGGGCCACTGTCGTATGTAATCGTAGTAATTTACCGTAGGATTAATTGAATCAGTTCAAGTGCTCTATCACTTCCGCCATGAAAATAAGTTTATTGTTATACCTAACCAGGCACATACCTTGTTTCATGATGCGCTAATTTGTTGTTGTTTGTTTGTTTAAGTGTATATAACTAAAAAATCAGCTCATAATTTTTCAACATTTTGATAAATAGGTCCGGTAGCACAAAGTCAGTTAAAAAAATACTAAACGAAACTTCAAAATTTCTTAAATCTATTTATTCTGATTAAAGTGCGATATTTTAACAGATTAAAGTACCGATAACGTATATTAATAGCATGCTTGATAAGTGACTAAGCAAAGAACTTTTTTAATAAACTATGAATAATTATAAAGTACCTACCTACATACCTACTAATTGCGAATAAATTATTTTCACAATCTTATGTCACTTGTCAGGTAAAGAGATAACAGCATTCCTAACTTTATAGGTATTAAGGTCAGTCATACATATCGGCAAGACACTAATTACGAACATAACATTGAATAAGTCGGACAAAGAAAGAACATTAAAAACCTTATCTCAACATTTCTTATATTCTTAAAAGGTCTCACAAATTTTTAATGGGGCTTCGATGAGTACTTATTTCAATACTCATACAATACACAATTGGTTATAAGTAGATAATTATACATTACATAATATTGTACATACATGGAACTGCTCTCAACAAATAACTTTACTTGTTTCTAAACAAATATACGTAGGACTGTGTAATGAGTTTTTATGAAGCTACATTAGTCAACTTACGGCTCAAAAACAAGAATAACAGAGCAGAGGTGGTGTTTAAGTTATTAAGGAAGCCTCGGCGGTACGCTGCGTAATAAGATTAGCCGCCGAGGCAGAACGAAACGACTTTGTACCGGCTGAAACCAATAAGTTTTCAATTACACAACATATAATATATCAACAAACGTCAGTGCTATTTTAATTCATCAAATGGTACAGTATTCACACCATCTTTGCAATTCTATTCAAATTAAAAACTGTAAAAAATTGTTTTATTTACACCAAAATTAACTTATTCTGTCTCTCTTGTGTATTGTATTACATATTATTAATTTTATTAATCTTTGCTAGTTAACAGTAGGTAACAGAAGCTGGTAAAATGGACATAGAAGTTATTTATTTAAGTGGATTAGATTTCACAAAATTGGCATTACACAATTTTATCAAAAATAAACCGAATAGTTTATCACTAAACTGACTGAACAAAATTTTGAAGTGCAAGTACTAAATGACGAAGCCGGTATGGTATAGCTATCTAATATTCACACTAAGTACATATTATGTACTTCACTTCACTAAGTACAGGGAAATCGCCAGCTGCCTCTCTAACCCGGTGATGGATGAAGCCCCCTTGTAGGTATGCGTGTGCTCATTTTATAAATATTCAAGTATGTATCCGGAGCTGGATACCTACCCATTTCAAGTTTTAAATTTTCGTGGAAGGACAGATTCTTAATGACTATATTTATTACATTTCTTAGAATTTATAAACATTTGTGACTGCAGATTACTTATCATTAAAACTCAAATCATAATCTTTCAATAAACATAATGAAAATTTTAGATCAAAGCACGATGCATCTGATATTTTCATTTTGCTGCACTACTTTAATGCTTCGTTTACATACTCGCGGCAGAGCGAGGGAAGTGGCGAGAGAAGTGGGCAGAGACGTGGTGTGAATGGTATATTCGTCATGCCGCGAGTACTGCCGCGTATGTTGCGCAAATACTAGCGCGATGAACTATACGAGACCGCTAGATGGCGCTAAGCTAAATAAAACACGACTTTCGTTATTGCTCCTCGAATATTTACTTTTAAAAATATTTATATCGATCTACGGAAAGTGTATAGTAGTTGAAAGTGATAGTTTTTATTAATAATCTATTTAATTAATTCGCTATGCTGTAAAAGCTTATTGCGTACACTGCTACAGCGTTGTCCTCCATACGTTTACGTCCGTCTCCGTTGCAGGGCGAATACTGTAATGCGGACCAACGCGATGATGGGAGTGTGTGAATGCTAGGGCATTAATCGCGCGAATATTTCTGGCAACACGATGAGCAATGCGAGCGGCAGTATGTAAACGCGGGGTAAAATACATTACCAATAAAGCAATATAGGAAAAACACGTTCAACCGCGTGATATTCCTCTAATGACCTTAATATCACTAAGTATCTGTATTCTGTATACCTACATATACTCGTATCTACTCGTATCGAGTTAGTCAACAGTTAGTTGCAATATAGGGTGCTGTCACACCGTGTCCATGTTACCATCAATACATTAATCTGGTTTATCGGTTCAGATGTCGTCACCCCATCTACCGCTATCCTGCTAACCGCTATTTGCGTTAGGTCAGCTGCACTTACATCATTATTACAAGGAAATTATGGGTATGCGAATGTTGTAGTTATCGTTATGGCATCTACGATGATATGTCATTTATACGGACATACGATACGATACGGATAAAAAATATGTATTTTTTCATGAAATTCTAAAGCAATGAATAATTATGCTATCTCGGTAACTAGTAACAATTCAAATTGATTTAGATTGGAAAAAGTGAATGCTCAGGCGGGACTTGACCGGGTAATGCTCTGGCCAATGAGCTACTGAGCCACACCTTGGTAAGTAAGCCCCCTGTAACGGCCTGGTCCCGTCTCAGCATTTCCTTTTGTCAACCTAAATCGTTAAGTATTTTTCCTTATAATGAACCTCCTTCAATTAGAATTGGTAGAAGAAATCTAAGCCATATTACTTTTTATATTAATCAATCGATCACTCCTTGATCTGCAAAACGATTAAAAACCATAATAACTTGAAATATCGTAACAAAACCAATAAAGTTATTTCTGTAGATTCTATATTATATTCCATCGTGGAATACTGTATTATGTATCTAGTTCACTTAACCATTAGAAGCAGGTCAGTACAATTTTATTGCCTATCCTAGTTACGGTCAGCACTGTATACCCGACTATTATGCATTAGTGCCGTCAATTAACTGCGGTTCTGATGAACTTGCGTCAGTTAGTCAGTTTACAAATAAATTGCGTACCTAATTATGTTACCCTCAAGTATTCTAATGCGATAACTAAATTAATAACACGACTGCGTCTAGGATTACAAATACGTGAATTATCTAACACCGACATTTCGTTACTTAAATAAAATGAATACCTATTTGAATATTTCACATACATATATACATATAATCACGCCTTTATCCTCGTAGGGTTAGGCGGAGGTAAATTAACACCCACAATTCACCAATCATTGTATTAGGTCCCACGTAATTGGTGGTGAGAGCCTATTGCGTATTCCGGACACTATTTGTTGATACGAGCTACCTATGCATCTGAGGCTGAGTCTGGGTTGTATACATCTGTCTGATGTTAAACAGCCCTATCTCTTAGTCACCTTGTACGACACCGCATGGTTAGAGATGGGGTGGACCATAATTATTCTACTCTGCTTGAATAAGTATTTCATGTAGATTTATAACAACTAGCAGGATTAGCAACGTTACATTTTTTTTATTGATAAAGATGCTAATTTTATCTACATAATTATCTAAGTCGTGAGATTGAAATATTTGTTACAAAAAAGTAAAAAAATAACCTAAAAACCAATGGCACAATTTAACTTTGATAAGTTCGTCACAGGTAATTGAGGAAAAGTCGAATGTCAGAGTTCATTTTCACTTGTCAACAATGTAATGGAAATTAATTCTATCAACTTCACAGAGCGCTGAAATGCCGTCCTATTTCTGTGATTGAGTTCGCACTGTTTAACGAGTAACGAACCCGACGGGATTCAGGTCGTTAGCATTCATAGCATGGACACTTGCACTGCACAGATATAGGCAGGACTTATTAGGTTTCTGTACACTATGATATCCCAAGATTAAAATTATATCTATACACGGTTACTATACTACCAGTTACTACACAGTTGTACAAGGCTCTATCAACATTCTCGGCCCAAGTTAACCTCATCTGCAAGTCAGTGCACCTGCTTAACAGTGAACGAGGCTCTGGCACAGGCTTTCCTCTCAGGGTTAGTAGGTCAGAAGGCAGTCGCTGCCGAAAAAGCCAGTATACCATCAAAAACAATAAGCGAATCTCGGACAAGCATAAGCTTTGGACGTAACTAGGCAATCGCTATTACCAATTACTTTACCTGTTGCGACTGAAAGCCTGTATGATTTAATTAGATAATTAGGTAAGTATATGTAATAATACCAACACAGTCATTATTAACAACCGTCACGTCATTGGAGAAATAAATATTTTTTAAATATTATTCACTTACAGTAGGTATTAATAAAACAAATGGGTATCGAGAAGTTTAAATAATATGTTATCTATTTAACTTATCTTCTTATTTATATTTATAGTTGGTTTGTTTGTTGGTTCCTGCTTCACGCCAGAATAATGGAGCGACATTGCTGAATTATATTTTATTTTTCTAAAACGGAAGCAGGAAACAAAAACTGTTTAAAAGTCGAGCGAAGCCACGGGCAAAATGCAGTTCTTATTATACCGCGAAATTAAAGCACAATACTGCCAATCCTAGCCTAGCCAGATGGACCGACGACCTGCGAAAGGTGGCTGGGACGGACTGGATGCGGAAGGCGGAGGATCGGCAAACGTGGCGCACATTGGGGGAGGCCTATGTCCAACAGTGGACTGCAGTAGGCTAATTGATTGACTGCCAATCCATCAATAACATCAATCTTGTTAGTAAAAACAATGTAGAGGAAATTTATGTAAATGAAAACCATTTCAATGACACGCCAAATGAAAAGTAAAAGGGAAGAAAATTGTGAACATTAATAAATAGAAACAATAAATTTTCGGCAGTCAATAAGGGCACAAATAATGAACAAGCTATTTCAGTTATTGGAGGAACAATTAATCACTAGGAAGTCTAAACCTGATTCATTACAGACAATTTATTTAAAGACAATCTTGCGGGAGTTATCAGATGCTACTTGTTAAATATTTAATTAATAACATTTAAATAAAGTTTATTCCAATAAATATACACCAAGACACTACAAAATTTCATCCTTAAATTACTATAAATAGTATAACTATCAATAAATATCACCATCCCTATCCTACGATGCACTCAGGCCTGTATCCGGTGCAAAGGGTGCCCATCACGCTGGCAGCGTTGCCCCTTTGGATGGCAATGGCCAGCCTTTGCACCAAGTAGACCCTATGTATGATGCACCAGGTATGACAATGTATGGTATGAAATTGATAGAATGTATCAAATTAATCGTTTTTTTACTAGAGAACTAAATATACTTTAGTTGAATTTAAAATTCGACTTTAAAAACCGGTACGATCACATACCTAAGCGACTAATGACCTTTGAAGTAAATGTATTAATGAAGACGGACGTTGCTATTCGACTATGGTATCATTCGATTAAAATATAAAATAATAGCAGGTGATAAGAATAATAATATCTGTTGCAATATTCTTGAACAGTGAGCTAGTGACCTTGATAAAATAATTTTTGTACCTAGTAATAATAAGAAATAGTTTTCTCCCATTAACAAAATCATTATTCATTGAGAACGCCTCATGAATCAAAAGATAAGTTGATTAAAAGTAACGTAAAACAGATGATAAAAAATACGAGCCCTGAGTGTAGCTGAGAGAGGTGAGAGAACTTAACAGTTCGGGATAAAAACTAATAATCTTAATGTCATGATACTGATAAATAAATAAATAAAAATAAAAAATAGTTTATTGCCAATTAATTTACCGCATTGTGCGTTACACTGTGGCCCCACACTAGGCAAGCCTGTCCTGTGGGTGCCAGATACGATTTAAACTTAACGGTATTAACAATGTCTGCTCGGGCGACGTCAAAGTTATCTGGCATACTAAAAATTAAGAACTATAATACCTAGTTACATTTCCTGTACCATTATGATACTAAAAAGTTATACATACATATTATACATAAGAATACATTTACTCACATTTATACTAATTTATACATTATCCATTATATTAAATGCAATTTCTTTTGCTACAGTCCACTTACCAAACAATCACCAATGACCACAACAGTTTATGAGAGATGAAGAAAGAGTCTTTCGGTTTCATCGTAAGACAGACTTTGGAGCCATGTTGTAACTTTCGTCTTTGCTTCTGTCAAGGAACACAGTTTTATATTGCAGAATTTATTTGTCTCATTATAGATATGAATATCTTTAAATGGGCTAAATCGTCTGGCAAAACATGAGTTGACTTTGGGCAGCGGCAGTTTGTACACCCGCCGTTTAGTTAGCTCTGCGTACTCTTTAGAATTTACTGTCTTTTTGTGGGCGCTAACAACTGTCTTCAAAATAAATAACTGACGGACATTCAATAACTTACATTCACTGTAAAGGGTTTTTGTAGGATACCGAAAGGGTTTTTGGTACATGGTCTTTATTACTGCTCTCTGAGCTCTTTCTATTTGTTTCATCTTTGATTTTAGAGCACTTCCCCAACAAGTGATACAATATGTTATCAGTGACTGACTCAGGGCGTAGTATACACATTTTAAAGTGTCTGCTGATGCTGATGAACGGAGTAACTTTAAGATATTTGCCGTTTTTCTAATTTTGGCGGATAGAACTTCTATATGTGAGTAAAAGTTGAGATTTTCATCAATAATCACGCCTAGGTACTTTTGGGAATCTGTTCTAGATAACGCCTCGCACTGACAGGGCTGCATTTGATTAGAGCACTTGTGTATTTTAATGCCAAGATACGCACTGGGGGCTGTTACACTGGTTTTGTGGAAACATAGGTATTTTGTCTTTTTGGCATTAAGGGTAAGCAAATTGTATTGAAGCCATTTGTTTATCTGCTTCATTCCATTTTCTGCCTTCAGGAATGCCTCCTCCCAAGTGAAGCCTTCATATATAATAACAGTATCGTCCGCATAACATATGACCTCTGCATTGACGCTATTATGTATGTCATTAATATACATGATAAACAAAGTCGGACCTAAGATACTCCCCTGTGGTACACCGTAATGAGTGGTTTGTAGAATAGAGCACGGATATTATGTATTTGGTGAAGTTTGATATCCTAGCTAGTAGGTATGTATCATAATCATAATGCCAGAACGAACGAAGAGAAAAGCTTTCAAGTATGCTTGTGGAAAGCTCATTTTCAATAACAAGCTTTTATTGGGTGCTTAGACGAACGTCATTTGTTTGGGATGCGTCATCTTATTAACGATTTCCTGAGATCACCTTCTGGCGCCATAATTAGATAGACATTTTATTATCCAACAGAAGCATCCAAGCCTATTCCTTTCCCTCTTCTTAGATTTACATAGTGCAAAATTTCATGTCAGTAAAATTAAAAAAAGTGAATGAAATTGAAGTTAAAGTTAACACACCGCGGCACCGGTCTAAAAAGTTAAAACTATGTACATTTAGGTAACTGAATAGGTATATGGACGCGATACATTGCTTCCAGATGCCATCCAATTAGCTTAGTAACTATAAGCCGCTTTTCTTGTCTCGGTAATGGTATAAACAAGGTATGTCCAGTATGTCCACCCCTATTAGAAAAGAAACGTATTCCACTGAGTATAATATAATAATACTGTATTCGTGACCAAGACAACGCTGATACAATAATGTTCTTACCTCTAATATCAACTTGAAATTGTTAATGTCATCAACAAATACATTTATCACCCCATTCAAAACGTTGTATACTAATGATACTTTTATCAATATTGCCAATCAAAAGAGTTTCAATTCGTGTCTGAATTGAAACTGGTTATAAATGGAAATATTTGACGACAAATGAATAGTTAAATTAAATAATAAAGAACGTAACGAATTGGTTTAACATTGACTAAATATCGGAATACACAAACAGACGCATTTGGTTATCCTTGCATTATTGGAACTTATAAAAGTCTAATAAAAATTAATGAAAATCAAACGCAAAATTTGAGAAGAGTTGATTTACAAAACTAAGTAACAATCAGTTTACAAACAAAAACTTAGGTTAAATGCTATTAAATTTAGGGACTGAATTAATGATAACAAGTAACTTCATAATTGTATTTAAACGGAGTCGTCAGAACCAGACGCTTAATAAGGCAAATTCCAAACTTACAGAACTTGACCTTCCAAGTTCAGAAGCGAGTACCCCACCTCACTCCCCAGCCCGCTTTCGCCGCACCCGGCCCGCATTGCAGTGAAACAGAAGGACGGGACAAAATAGAATGAACCCTGCATCAAGACTCATAAAACCTTTGATTTAACTAAACGATCGAGTATTCTCACGTTGATTTGCAATGGCCATCGACCTTCTGCTGTGGAAGTGAATTGCACAAGTCGTCATTCATTATTTATATTGGCGCCGAGACAATATCAATTTGGAAGACAATAGCAAAGAATGAGCGGCAATGTAGAAAGCAATTGACAGTTTATGCCCAGACTCAGGGGGAAGTCGTTAACGAGAACGCGACGCTGTAAGAAAGTTCGATAGGGTTGGGAAAACCTTGACACTGATGGTTACACAAAGGTCAAGGTGATCCTAATGCGTTTACTGCTTACAACGTCGCGCACTTTATAGTCATCGCGCGGCCATGAACGATAGTTTCTTATAAATCCTAAAAATAAAACCGGTATTAGGTAAACGTATAATATGCGTACTTTCTGTTCCAGACCAGAATTTCTATTCAAAATAGGATTTATAAACGAGTCTTCAGTTCAGGGAATTAATGGTCCCGTAAGTAATTTCCAATTGAAATATTTTGTATTTCTCTTAAATAAATTGTATATTTCGTATATTCATGATCGGCAATCAGCATGATCTAGTTTCGCAGCTTCATGTAGAGACGCAAGTTCTGTTCGAAAATGAAACCAATCAATATGTTTAAGCGTTCATGAGATTGCACTTACCTAAAGGTATGGATTTGAAGATATTGATTTAATTATTGTTTATGTTGTTCTTTAGAGCTTAATCTGTTTGCATGACTACTAACACATTATACGGCCTATTTTCGGCGGATTTTGTATAGTTTAGTTCAACGTCGTCAATTTTTTTACATGGCCCCTCTGCATAGCATGCTGCGTATTTCGGGTTGACTGATAATGGACTGATAATTCGGGACTTTCCAATATTCCTTTTGTGTAGATCTAACTGCAAACTACAGCACTATTATAACTGCAAAGATACAAACGATGCTACGTACCCTTCGGCCGCGTATGATACCAGAGTTTTGTAACCAGTATCATACGAAGAAAAAATGATCGTTACGTGAAGCCCAATCAATATAAGGACTTCCTTTCGTTACCTTTCGACTTCATTATAATTTTATTCGTCAATTCATAATATTTACACTACAACTACTGTAACTAGCTCAAGTTCAAAAGTTTTACATTAAAGCCCTGACCTGAATTTTGGTCGTTACCTTTGAGTAAATTTATCAGATCAGTTTTTAAAAATCATAATGTTGTATTGTATTATTATGGAGTTCATTATTTATTCATATTAAAATCTCACTCAATTCTGATACCTTCAATATTTACACGCAAGAATTGACCTGAGAAGGTTATATACGTAGACTGGTGAAGTTCTACGAAAGCTTGTAAAATACCTATAATATTTCAGTATGCTAAAGTCTGTAATTTGAATAAATGTGCGAGATTCTTGTGTTATACTTCCTAAGGCTTTGTGCGGTGAGTCATCAACGTCCTTCACCCCGGTACAAACGTACTGGCCGACATCCGCCTTCACAATTTTACCTACTAAAACCCTCTCTCGCCTTACTCACGTCACATTATATTCATTCATAGAGCTGACGTAAATGCTCCTTAACTTCGGCTGAAGAACGTCGCAAGAATATTTAAATAACCTAAGTGTAGCAGTTTACTTACTTTATGTAAACATTATATTAAAACAGGATCGATATATTCAGTGGCTAGTGTTACCAAGAGAAATAACTTTACATTGGAGCAAAAGAATAATACTAACTTCACACTAACGACTTAAATTTTAAGCAATTTGTCGATTGGTAAGACACAACATTGCGAGAAACATCAAAGAAAACAAATAGCCGTTGTCCAAGCTAATAGTGAGGCGAATCATTGCGATTACGCCAGAGCCACAAAACATTACCACACTTTCTCTGCAGAACAAATCGCAAAAACACTTAAGTCACAAGTCATATTACCTACGAGCAAAGATTTGTAAAATCTAGCGACTTAAGTTATACCTACATACGTCTCGCAGCAAGTTCAAAAGTGTGTATAAAAATAATATAGGTACAACATGATATAATTAATGGAGCGTGCTCTTCAAAATTGCGCTGTCACGAACATCAAGTTCATTTGCTAATTGAGCACCCCTGCCATTCATAACTCGTATGAGTGCCATTGCCTTTCATTTATGTCAGCGAGTGTTTGTTTACACAGAACTATTTAAACACTGCCGCGTGTTGGTGCTTTCATAAAGGATGAAAACGAAATTAGAAGTATGTACATATCGCAATAATGAGTTCTAAGATTAAAGATAAATTTTATATAGATATGTTGTAGATTTATGTACATACCACGAGCGCATGCATTGCATCGTATTTTGCAAGGCACGCATAACAATAATATTCGAAAGTGTGTCAAGATTGCAATAGCACCAAGCAGTCGACGCGAAGCGCCAAGCGGGAAACGCAACACATCAGAAACATTAACCAACAATAACTCTGCCGCATAAGCGTAATTTAATTAGGTACCTACTTGTAGGCTTTTAATATAATTGAAATCTCAATTAAGCTTTTCACATTTTAAACACGGATTTGCCTGTTAATATTGTAGGTACCTATTTTAACCTCGACTATTTTTGCAACCTTTCACAAAACATTGTAGAATTTCTTTGAAACTGTTTTGTTTATTTTTATATTTTGGTCACTACTTATTTTTTTCACAAAATCAGTTTCATACAACGTTGTTATTGATAATTTTGATTGATTCTTTTTAATTATTAATTATATTAAGTATAAATAAAAATGTTGATACAACCTATTGCGGTTCACTGCTGGACATGGGCCTCTCCCAATATTCGCCATAGCAACCTGATCCACGCCTTCCGCATACAATCTATCCTAGCTATCTTTCTCAGATCGTCAGCTAGTCCGTCCATCTGACTGGACCTTTCGTTTTTCCATCGCAATCACTCGGTGTTATGATTTGTTTTCTTTTTATGTTTTAATTTTGAAAGTTAATATTTATACGTCCCACGTCCAAACGACATAACATAGAACATGTATTTATAAACCATCTAACATCTTATAAAAAGTATTTGTGTGAAAAGTGAAAAATAACATTTTATTGTTTTATTTTTAAAAATTTAATTAAAATATTTCACCTAAAGTTTAGTAAACGAATTGGCTCTTGGTGGGTATGAGTAAGACTTACGAGCATAACAATATAGTGATTACTTGCGTATAATGCAAACTAATTGTTACATGAACAGATACACGATAGCAACTAGTCACATTAAATTAAATACACCTAACTGCACACATTGGGCACTTAAACCACCTGTTAAATACTAGGTAGCAACAGTCTTGCTTTATAATAATGTTATTGGCAATTTGCTTTTTAAATATTGTGTCATAGTCATAAATAACAGTATCGCAGTATCGCACTAAGGTATTATTTGACTAATCCACACCGAGACTATAAATAGAAGAGTATTAACTGTGGAACAATAAAAATGCAAATATCGATCATAACAGGCCAGACATTATTGTCCGCGCTGGCGGGATGCCTGCCATTCTATTCAAGCTTTATAGGGGTTCATGTCGTTCATGATATGGATGTTCCGAATACCAATATCGATTTGTCTCTTGGTTACGAGTGTTACGCCTATAGAGGTGTACCATAACGAAAATGAAATTATCTCGGAAGCTACATGCTATTTTTACCCCGGTGAAATTTGAACAGAGTCGAAATGGCCAAGCGTCCAATAGAGACCACATTTGCATGTTATGAATTTTTATGACGTACGCCCGTCAATTTATGAATAGATTTTGTTTTCGAAATCATTATTAGACAATCAACCAACTATTGTTTCCAAATCCGTTAAGATCGACGCGCACCGCCCACAGATTTACTCGTCATATTTGAAACATGGAGAATGCTAATAAACTGATTAGAATTAAAATTTACATAATTTGGATGGCACTATATTTGCGTACAATGCGTACGTTCCCAATGATTTTATATAACGTGAAAGCCAGATGATAAATTGATATCATCTGGTATTGAACGTTTATAAAGATGTTTGAATGTTTGTTAGTCAATCATGCTCAAACAGCGGAACGGATCGGGCTGAAATTTAGTATAGGGAGAGACTACAGTCGGGAATAATATATAAGCAACTTGTTATCCCTAGATAGGCTACCATGGGTTGCGGGAGCGGAACCAGAATTCCAGGCGGGCGAAGCCCCGGGCATCAGCTGGTATGTACCGCTCTTAATTGTAGCATAACCAAAATAAGATACAAGTGGGTAATAGCTACAATTTTTATGTTTATTATAGATAAGCCTAGTTAAGTTACCTAGGCTCATAAGAAACAAATAAATAAGTTTATTTTGAGTGTACATAATAATCTGGTTTATGATAATGTCGTTTAAGTTGCAACTATTCTAGCCGAATATACTTGCACAGTAAATCGCACGGACGCATTACGCCGATTACGCGATCGAGTAAACGTTCTATAGTAACTTTGTAACAAAATTCGTGACATTCAGCACCCAACATTGGCCAATCACTACAATGTAATAACCAGAATAATACTAAAGTCGATTTCAATAACGTATAGGCATAGTAGTTAAATTACTTGTTTATTACCAGACAAAATCTTATTTCGCACGGTCACGACATTATCAATGGCCTATTACCTAGACCTGGATGTAATACCACGGGTGTACAATTACAAAAGAGACAACAGCTATTCCGCAAAACAGACGCACATACAAGTATTTGCTCGATCTACGCGGCCAAAAGTCCGATTATCAAAAATTCAATAACATTCATAAAAACTAGTTCCACCATCAGAATATGAACCCTGGCACAATACCCATGCTTTATCTACCTGCTACCTTGCACCCCGCCTCTGTGGCATCAGTCGCAATTTGACCGTTTCACTTAGTGTGCGTATTTAATGTTGGCGCTTTTCTAAACATCAAACTTTCGAAGTGTGTTTCTAAATTCTCAAGTTCTTCCTACGAATTGAAAGTGATGGATTCTGATGGACAAGGTAAAAGACTTATAAAATGCATAAATAAAATTATGATCAATTAACAAGCTATATTTTTTTTGTAGTGATAAAAAAACCCATTTTCACACCATAACTTATTTCAAAAAAAAATCTTTGCTAGTGTTTTTGTTTATGTATCGGGTTAGATCCGGCTATAATTTTTATTGTAGGTTATTCTCTGATCCTTTACTTTGTAAATACAGTGAAAATCATCTCCGGAAACGTCCGGATAAATACAGTTTAGAGGTATTGAAGAGATTCAGCTAAATATCGTTTAAAATAGGAAATATCTTTTAGTGACTTTCTACATTGTATTTGTTTGTTTGAGGTTCAGAAGATGCATCAGGAGTAAGAGTTGTAACACGCCAACACTTATTTGATCTAATAAAGAAAGAAAATTTCCTTACTTTAGATGCCAAATTAAACTATTTAAAAGATAAACTTTTGTCATGTGAAGGTTACAATAACGACCAAATTCATGATTTGCAATCTGAAATAAAACAAAGGTGAACCAAAGCTCAAGATAAATTTATAAAATACAACCGGTCTTGGCTGGAAGGCACTTTTGGAATACCTGTTGATAAAACTTCTCAAAAAGAGCCAGAGCAAAAGGCAAAAGACTGAAGAACTACGTTCTAACTTTGAAAAGTAGACTTTTATACATGCTGCGAAAGTGGAGGGTAGATCTGGTAACAAAGATGCATCAATTGTCCGAAAAGATAAAGGCATTTTTGCTTACGCGACCCAGTAAAGAGGAGTCCTGCTTGACACCAATGCAGGCTTTGCAAATGTTTATAGAGGCCGATTTGACACAAGGACAGTACGAGATTATGAGAAAGACCAATAAGGTTTTTTTCCGTGTTAAAGTGCATTACAAAAAGCCAAGAAGAATCGTGTACGATAACGATTATGGCGCAGTCATAATTGAAAAGGCATTATTGTCAATAGGAGAGCTTTCCGAGATGCAGCTGTGGCTAGAAATAAACACTTCAGCTGTTACCATCAAGATTTAGCAAGAAAATGTTCAAGGACAAATTGCAATCAAGATATAATTAACCGATTCTGCTCAGTTCAGATCCTCTGCTAAGTATATACATACAACATGTATGTACTTAGCAGAGGATCTGAACTGAGCAGAACTCTGCTAAGTAGCATGCGAAATATAAAAAAAAGGAAAGCGAAAACATTTTTGCCTGAAACTTTGGCTGTTTATGTCTGCAGAATACAATCCAATAATAGAAAATTCATCAGAAAGCGATGAATTAACTTAAAAAAAGCTATATTACTATACTAGGTACTCCACTAAGGCGTTTTTTTTGTAAAATATAGTATTATTAAAAAAAAATAAGTATTTTTATTGTTTATTTATCTTGTTTAGATACCAATTATGCATTAAAATAATTTTGGCCGCGTAGATCGAGCAAATACCTGTATGTGAGACGGTAATAACTATCCAGGTATTTCATGTCAGCGCGCCGTAGCACTTTCTGTTATTCCATCTGGGTAAGCGGCAACAATACTACGAAACTGCGAAGCAATTTTATTCTATGCGTCACGCTGTTGTACACACAGATAATGTCACGCAATTTAAACTACGAATGGTAAATAAATTCGTTGCTATGGAATTCAGAAGCGAGTATATTTGCCAATGGATTATGATACTACGGAAAACGAATTCGCAAGAGGATATCCCTCGAGGAGAAAATATACTACGTAATGGAGTCCATTACGCGTAAGCCTTGTATTTTCTAAAGGCTCGGGTGGTAGATAAGCAGACGAAGGCACAGCTTCTCAGACAATGATTGATGCCGCGTGCCCCGAGACTGACAAGATAAAACGTAATATATTCCACAAGGTTTATCTTACTCCGGGCTCAATATGAAACGTAAAGATTATCGGTCTTTATAGTGTAATGACTGTCAAATTTAGTGAATGGTGTGCATAATTAACGTAGACGTTTGTAATTTATCATATCGCGTGGTATGAACTCGTGTTCTAGTAACGAAACTTATATTAATAACACTCACCTTCAAGTATGATCCATAATATTTGGTGACGTATGGGCTGTCACATTGCGACAGCACCATGATCTCCTGCTGGATGTCTTCGATTTCATCTTCAGCTTCTTCTAAGTCAATTATTTTAATGGCGACTACTTGTTGGGTCCTGTTATCGACACCCTTGAACACTTCGCCGAAAGAGCCTTTGCCGATCTTCTCCTGTTTTGTGAAGATCAGCTCGGGGTCGACCTTCTGTGGAAGAAAGAAAAATGCAACGTTAATATAGTCAAACAAACAGTTTTAATCCTCCAAATGCCTCTCACGATATTTTACTAAATGACTGACATAAATACTAACTGACTAACACCTATTATAATATTTTAGCTGTAACATACGTAAACTGTAGATCAGTTCCATTTTTTTTTTATTGTTACTGTTTATTCCAAATCATACATCATACGCATCGATTCTAACATGAGATTTTTATAAATTACAGAAATTATTGTTATTATTTTACTATACATATTATGAACAAGCGTTTACCGCATTCAATTTGCTAAAGTGGCCTCGGTGCTCGCAAATTTTTTAATATTAGTATACCAGCTTTCCTGTCCTCGGTTTACTATACGTAAAAAATACCAGGAAATTCGATGCACACACACTATTTTTTATTTTGACCGATTGTATTTTAAAATTGCCTATCATGCCACTCCCCGGTCAAAGTAAACCAAAATGTAGGAGTGAGGTTACAATAATTCGCACCCAGCTGAAAGTTGACAGAATTGTTCAAAACACCATCATAAATGAAATCTAGAAACTCCTTGCCTGAACCGATGCTTGGATTTTTTTTATTCGAGGTCAAAGGTAAAAAAATGGAGTTTTCACGATTTTCAGCAAAACAGTAAGTTTTATCATGAAAATAAAATGCCTGAGACAAAGCTAAAGATCATGCAATTATCTATAAAAAAAACCCGGTAAAGTGCGAGTCGAACTCGCGCACTAAGGGTCCCTCAGGAAACTGATTGTACTACATAGACGGCAATATAATACTTTGATTGCGTTGAATTTCAATCAATCATGAAATTTGGGACGAAGCAAGGTCTTGCACAAATTAAGGAAAAAGTTCGAAGACCACCAAAGATAATTATCTAATCTGACTAACTGGGCCTCTGTACCTACCTATTAATATCATTGCAAAAAAATTATAATACCGTGCTCGCATGATTTGTGTATCTTACGTGCCCTATATAATAGCTATTTCACAGGGCAACGGAGAGCGAATTGAATATAACAGTCTCAACGGTGTACTACAGCGCCATGTGTCCATGGCACCGCCATTGTGCCAGCTGTGCTTGGATCGATGTGACGATGTGAAGACAATGGTGTATGTCTTTAATGCCAGAGAAAATGCGTAGGACTTCGGTGTGGGATGTAACTCATGCAACGTGCGAAGATAACATTGCGCCATCACATACTTGTAAGTATTACGGTTGACTGTGCTGGCACTATGTATACCTTTCACGAGCGCACTTTTTTAAGTTTTTGGCAGCATATTCACGAGACATTTTCTACAGGTTAAGGTTCCATGATATACCGAAGCTATAACCATGGCCAGCAATGAGGAATTGGCTTCATAGTGATTAATGTGACCGAGCCTAACTTCGGCGAGAAATGGCCTCATGTAAATGCGGCCTTGTAGGTCACTTTCAAGAATTTTCGGTTGCAAGATAGAGCACTAACAGAGTTTTTTGGTTCCAGAGGGCTGGTTCTTGGGTAACATCTTATCTTTCAACATTTATTTACTAAATTTCTATATTATAAAGTTATCAATTCTATAGATATAAGTAGTATAATATTAATAATTATGCTTAGTCACGGGTAGACCGAAATACGAGATCTCTCTGCGAATCAGTGTATCGCAATGATCAAGTCATCAAAATCTCCGTTGCTAATAAGAGGTGAAATGAATTGTCTTTGACCTTTGATGGTATATCATTTCTGATTGTTAACGCATGAAAGTATGATAGATCACGGACGTGACATGCGTCGTGATTTCAGAGTCATGAACTCCGCAGGACGAGATGCCACATAATTTCAACTTAAACGACATTTTAGAAGCCTTATTTATACGCAAGTATAAATTCCAAAGCAATGATTGATTATTCATAGCGTGTTGTAAAATATTCATACGCATGACTCTAGAATTAAAATGTATTTTTTTGCACATTTATGAGCTAAAATCCTTGCTTTTTATTTCAGCACAGAGTTTCATAATCCTTCGTCGTGATAAGGGAATAGACAACGAAAATAACGAGATTTTTTGCAATCTGTATTGCTATCATAATTACAGTGTACATTACATACACTGTTTATTATACGCAGAGGGCCCTCAATATACCTCATTATTATCTGTTAATAATATTTATGTTTTAAGCATACGTAATAAGAATGGAATGCGATAAAATATTATGAGTATTAGTAAGGAATATTTGCAATCAACATGTTTAGATAAACGCTATCATAAATTTATCAGGCTGAAGAGCCTACGTCACGCGAAAATATTAAAATATAAGTTGCACTCTAGGTACTTCCTGGTCTCCTCGGGTTCAATTAATTTGATAAATATTTGCTATTATATTATTATATGAGCACATAAAATTGGTGTTGGCGTAAAGTATCGACAGCACAAATGAAAGGAAGTGGATATGAATACCGCCTTGAGCACTATTCACCGGAACTTACTAATATAGCTTATTTGAAAGGATTAACAAGTAAATTAATAAATAATAGTAACGTGGGTTGCACACTGTTCACCTTACGTTTTGGTGAGCTGCACAGCAAGCTCCTCGCAACAAATAAAACATCATCAACGTACACTTTACAGTTATCGTGTAACGTAGGCGTAACGTGTCCACGCTAAGGTAACATACTGTTATTATTTTCCGGTGACTCTAAGCACGACTTTTTGATGACACGGATAAGTCTTTCAACTACTTTAGTTGTTTAAAATTATTTGAAACATTTATTATTGCAATAAAGTTCCACAGGTTTTGGCATTTATTTAACATTGCAAGTGAAGTCAAGGTTTAGCGCTACAGGAAAATGCAGATGAAATCGAAGTTGTCGGATAATATTTTTATTATGTAAGATTCTATTGTACCTAATTTTGTAATGACAATTTTTTAAAGTAAAGCTGTCAGTGCAATAGCTGATGTTATACCTTTTCGTCATTTGCATATAGAACGAAGAATGATTTATTTTGGTAGATTGATTTGGTATTTTATCACGATATAAAAAGAAAACCACCTAAATCAAGGTACCTACATGGACTTCGTAACGTGCACAAATAAACAAGTGCCTATCAAAGGAATATAAATTTTATGACTACAACGTTCATGGTCATAAAATCGTCCGATGACATAAAAACGTATAATAACCAAGCAGGAAGTATTAGTCATATATATCATATACGTACGTATGATACAAGAGAAATAACAATAATAGCTTTCGTTAGAGAACTGGGTGTTAAAGAGGTGCAACGATATTATTTCTACTATTAAAATATAAATACAGTTAAGTTTAAAGCAGGAAGCATTAAACTTTTACTTGTGACACAGACATAATAATAAAATGAAAAAGAAAACACAAGCATAAGATTACATCTTGACGAAAGCATCACAGTTTCTAGGTTGAGATAAGTGCAGCACGTGGATCGTTTAGTAGACGCGGACGGCACAAGACAAGACTCCAAGGAGGACGTGACCGGACTACCAATGAGGTTGGCCAGAGAGAATATAGAGACGTAAACCATCCTGGTTTTAATCTAGTGGCGATGCAATAAATAAAACTACTGATTTTACGCGTATTCGACTCAAATAAATGTCCAGTATAACGAAACTGCTAATACTCGTAGTATTTAGTATCGCATAATTATGATAAATTGTTGGTAAATAAATAAAAATAAATATTCTACAACATGCTACACAACGCTATCTAGACCCATGGTAAACTTAATTAGCTTGTGTTATGGAATCTAGAATGCGGATATACATACTTAAATACTTTTTTTTTATAAATACATACATACGAGTATTATACATAGAAACAAACTTAAACCGATGATTTATTTCGTAAAGAAAGCAATTTGAAATAGTGTTACGTTATTAATTGTTGTATTCTTATCATATTGCGTTGGTTTCCCAGAAGGGAGGTATCATAAATATAAGGTTGGAGAAGATTCCTCCAAACTAAATACTTTTTTAATATTTATTTCAATGTAGATATTTACCCTAACATTGCCCCTACTTTGGTTTCTTTTGGATACTTATGCTACTTCTGTAAAATATTATATTAAAATGTTGCCAACTTTTCTTGGTAAAAGAACTAAGCAAGGGTCGTTAGACACCTTTTAATAGAATCTAAACATTCAGAGTTGAAGAGATTTTTTTAACAACTTTCACACATGTAAAATACAAAAAGATTTTTCTCTCGACCTAGGTGTATAAAAGCCCAGGTATCTCAACTACTATGTAAGTAAACTCATTATTTTCTCTTAAAATGCCACCAGAGACGACACTCTTGAGTCCTCCGCTCGGGATGCGTTAATGCCACCAGAGACGACACTCTGAGTCCTCCGCTCGGGATGCGTTACTGAAAGGCACATCATCTTTGTGCGAACAAAAAGGCTTACTGTGTTGTTTTGTAGAGCAATTTGACAGGTAAGGTCTTAGAAATATGACATCAGTTTTTTGAGAAAATGTTAAAATATATACCGGCGAACTTCGTATCGCCATATTTTTTTCAGCCCGCGTGAATTTTTGACCCCGTTCCCGCTGCACCTATTTTCTCATCTGTAAACCTTTCCTGGACATCCACGAATATTTCAAGACTAAAATTAGCCAAATCGGTTCAGCCGTTCTTGAGTTATAAACCAACAACGAAAAGTGGCATTAATTTTCAAATATTAGATATTTTTATTTTTACATACACAAGCGACACAAGTTTTGTTGCCTTGTTTTAATTGAGGATACATGTAAAGGGCTCACCGTTCCGCTTTTAACTAAAAACAAACGAAGAGAGATGACGATGTAATGGATAGAAGTTAGCCATTGTAATCATGAAACATGTTCTGTATTATATTTACTATAGAGAACGATTTCCGCTGTATAGAAAACGTATATTCAAAAACAGTGCGTAGTTTGTAAGCAGTAATATTAAGCAGTAGTGCCGTAATGAATGACCAATAACACTTGTGAACGAAAAGATGCGGGTTCAAACCCAGTATACTGCCGTCGTAAACCTACTCTCAATGTAACATTTAGCTTGATTGGAATAGCAGCATGTGACTCATCAAAAAGTAGCTTTTCCAAAACAAAAATAATTTTTCCTTATTCCACTTCAATTATATTATACATAGATTGTGTTTATATACCTTATGGTCTAAGGAAATATATCATAAAAATAGCTGCTATAATTTTATTTGTGAAAAAAAAAGTGCAGAACATAATATAATTTTGGCAACGGAGAACCTTCTTTTATGCTGGTTGAAAAGGTTTTAATCACCTCAAGAGCTTATTAAAAGATTCGAAGTGTGCTCAAAGTTTTTAGGCTACGCGGCTACGTTAAGTGATTAGGACAAAAGATATACTTTTCCCTCCAAAAGTTTGAAAACAAAAACCATGTATTTAAAGTACACTGGATAACTTCAAAATTTATTAGAAAGATAATAAATTGATGAATGTTTCAGAAATTTCAAACAATAGCTATATTTTTATAAATTAAAAGTACCTATCCATTGTTTACTTAAAGCAATAAATCTTAAATATAGCTTTAGTAGCGGTATGATAAGAGATAAACGATATTTTCATTATGATCATTACATAAAAGGTGAATAGATTAAAGGGGAAAAAAGGTTCTGAAGTTACATATTAAATACTCATAGGGCACGTGTAGACAATGTCAATATTGCGATCCAATATCGTGATCCGGTGCAGGAACTAATCACGTTTGATGTGCAGCAATATTCTTTGGATGAGTTATAGAAAAAAAACTGCAGGTTATTGTCTTATCTTAAGGCTTTTATATGAAACTGATACGTAATACGAGATTTCCCACATAGCACAACCCAGTATTCCGCGTGACGTCAGATACGGATAACGTGACGGGATCCAATGGACTTATTTTCATAACTTTTATAGTACTTCGTACATTTTATCCACGGTCAGCGATCCATTGAAAGATAAGGTTCACGCGATAAAGCTCGTTGTTAATTTTCACCGCGGAATGTAATGGTTGGCACATTCACAAGTCGTTACGGCTTTGATTGAGCTATCGTAATACTAAACAATTTGCATATTATTATATTTTTTTAATACCTTCTATTTCTAAATTTACCTTGAATGGTAAAATTCATAAAGTATGATCATTTATTTTTCACCATTGACACTCGAAAAAGGGCCCGTGATTCATCAAAAACAGTGAATAAAACGCTCTTTGTTTCACCGAGTGAATAAAAAAATTTGAATTTGGAACATGCGCAAATGTACGGATTCTAGTGAAACATACAAAGAGGTTGCACACTCTCACTATAAAAACGTACTAAAAGCCACCTAAATGTAATCACTGGCTGGATGGAATGTGGCTCAGTTTAAATCAAGAAAAAAAATGCCGCCATTTTCTGTGTAATTTTCCTTGTAAAAGTTTATGTTTGTCTCATAATCATAAAATGACTTCATCTAGTGATGAAAATGAAACTCATATTCTCGAACGCGAAAAGACTCCTGAGTCTTTTCGCGCTAAAGCGGTAGCTATTACTGATAATTTGCTGTGTACTATCCATAGCAAAATGTAATTCATAATCACAGAGTAATCGTTTTCTCGTAGTCAATGGTGAAAAGTTGAGTACCTAACACGTGAAAAAAGAATTCATCTCGGCTCTTGTATCCCTCGATCCACTCAGGTTTCTCTCTAGAACCCCTCGCTACGCTCGGGATTCTACCGGAGAAACCTTCACTCCTCTCGGGATACAACTTGGTGCCTCGAAAAGAATTCACCTTTTTTTCACTTGTTGGGTAATCTACTATTATTGTATTTGCGCCAGTCTTCTGCATTCGTATATTGCACCACTGGCCACCAAAATTTATATTACAACGAACTATTTGCATGAAGTGTTTGCCACGAGTGAATAAAAAAGGATATCATTGGAGCTTTGTTTAATCAAGGAGCCTAAATAGGTAACTAAAAAAAAAGAAAAACGAAATAATATTTCAGACAGGAAAGCACTTTCTCAAAGTGTACGCGTACACTACACACACTTTGAGAAAAAGCTCTTGTCAAAAGGTTGTGAGAATATGTTTTGTGTCACACAGGCAACGTTGTTTTGCACTTAACATAGACAGAAATTTGTAAGAAAATTGGGACACTTATAATAAACACGCTAAGTAACACAATAAACGTACCTACTGAGTGAACAGCAAACAAATTATGTAGCCAGAATTCACAGTAGACTGACCCAACTGCAGCAGAGTTTTAGTATTAATTCTAGTACGTAGGGGATTTCCCTAATAGGTTTACAGGCAGAAATACTTAGTTAAACGCAGCCTATCCATATTAAAATCTATTTGAAGCCCCGTAAAGTAATATTTATAGAAGCACTCTCCGAGCTTTGTCGTAAAAAGGTGAAGGTTGTTCCCGACTTAGTTTTGCGTGGGTTTGTAAAATGAGTGCGAGCTTTACAGCGGGTAAAAGTGCTAAAGTTACCTTTAAAGGTAGTAGTATTCTAAATGCCGCCTCGAAAGTTTGACATTCCAATCATGGATCTGGTTAAATTAGTCAGTTATGTGGTCGCCTAGACTAAAGGTATGATTCCGAAGCCGACCACATAAGAAAACTGCCGACGCTTGCAGCACATACAGCGTACCGATTACTTGTTAAACTCCGATACGGATAATGAGGACTATTGAGAAGCTGCAATGAACTACACGTCGTATGCGGTCGGCTACGGAATCATACCTTTATTTTCTTAATGTTCTAAATGTTCTAATCAAATGGTTCAATGACAACTAGCCTAACGAAACGTTTAACCAGATAGATAAACGTCATGTACAGTTACTTACATGAATTCACTAATTCCTCATTAGTCCCTCTCGGAGTTAGGGGTCAGATGGTAGTTGCTGTTGAAAAACCAAGGTTAGCAAACCATAACAAAAGAAGAATTAGAAGAGCAACCAGGCTTAGAAATGATCATATAGTAAAATTTTCTAATGCAGCTTGTCTTGAATTAGACGCGTTTGTTTTGTTGTATTTAGTTTTGATTAATATTTTGTTCAGATATCAGAACTCAGTATGCTGCGATGTTTTAATTACATTCTCAGCAGAGGTATCTTCACGTTACTAGGTGGACCGTAGTCATACATTAAGTGACAAGACAATAAACTTGCGTAGTAGGTTCCGGTATCCGCTTAGCCACTAACATACAGGGGATTGTGTGCTTGTTTGTTGTTCGTATTAGCGGTATAAGAATACAGAAAACCTGTTAAAATCTTGCTTCCAAGATTCTTGACACGGAATAAGCTATAGGTTTATTATGATAAAAATCGCCGTGACTACACAGCAGAAGATATGAAGGGGTCTTTGAATTCTACCGATTTAAAGAAGAGAGACGTTGCACATTCTATGGTTTTTATTTTAATATTCTATTCTATTCTTATTTTAATATTCAGAGATATTTTTTTACGTTATTCGATTACGACTATTGTTATAGAGGTTGAGGGGTGATTCTTTGGGAGACCCGACTTTATGAAAGTTTGTACGACCTATGGGCGAATCATTATTTCCCATTCCCATAAAAACAGTAACCTAATGGGAAGCGATTGCTTTTGATTCCAAAAGAGGAGGATTCTGACGGCGCCGCATGCCATAGTGGCTTTTACCTTGGATTTCAACGTTCGGATGCAGCCATAAATATGAGTATGAACCATTTGTTATGATCATATGGGAACTTTTTATATGCTGCATAATGAACCAACGTAATCACATCACAGGTAATCATTTCTTTTTTAATCCTTTAAATTGTGATTAAGCCATGGTAAGTGCATTATTATGGTTAAGTAATTAAACTTTCGTTACAAAAACGTTTTGCAATCGAGTCACGACGCTCATTGCTTGCAATAAAGCAACACTGACCTTATTGCTAAAGAAAAGAGTACGTATAACGCAACTTAATAACAACAGATAGCTACGTATTCTAATTACGGTAGACATAATATGTACATATTTCAGTAATTAACTGGCACTTATAACGATATTTACAGCAACGTTGTTCATGCGTGTGCGGTGTGCGCCAATAACGTTATAGGTACTGAGGTCAATAAATACAAATTATTAGAAAATTGTTTTGAACAAAAAGTTCAATTAACGGCAGTAGCGTAATGAGTAAGGTTGAATTTAAGGTTATGAGGAGATACTTCTATGCGGGTGGTTTTAAACGACAAATTTGAATCAACTCACGTAGGAGTAGTTTCTTATAATTTTATATCAAGAATATGACATATCATATTCAGGAAATTGCATATCAGTAAAGGTTGAAGTTTTTATATAGGACTAACCTTACCTAAGCAAGGACTATAATTTCTGTTATTTTTTAACGGTCTACTAGATTGGTGTATTACAGTACAGTGCTTGTAGTGTAAGTACTCTTGTTAGTAACTCCAACTATGTTAAATCGACTGTCAAATTCAGAAGCGAATAAAACTGAAAGCAAAATAAAAATCATATTTCAGAGTATAAAACGAAGACTTGTATTGCCAAAATAAGTATTGCATATAGCTGATATAATTACCGTCTACCTTAATGTGTACTCTGACTTAAATTTGACGCATGAGTGCATTTTTTACAGAGGTTACTGAATTTAAAATGGTAATTATAACCTAGTTAGTCTTTGAACACCTTATCAAAATACGTATAAGTAGGTATAAGATCTTACTAGGTATTTATATTGTGTCTTACTGTATATTCTGTAGGCGTAGCGGTACTTGAGCTATTCGAAATTCCAATTGAAAGATCTATCTGGTATTCTTAATCTAAAACAAAGTATGCATGTGTGCTTGAGTATTATATTTTGCTGGCATCTATAGGTATCTCTTGTATCTATCTAGTATCTCAGATCTTAGGGATCTAATCGGTTGAAGTAAAGAAAACCGTAGTAGGTGGGGTCATTCAGACGAGATGGACCCACGGTGTGAATGCGGAGCTACACCGCAGACTATGACCCACCTGTTAACTTGTGCTGCCTGCCCAAGCACGTGTACTCCAGAGGAACTTATGAGTGAGTGCCTCTGAGAACGCTATCGGAGTGGCTACATACTGGGCAAACAAAATATGACATGATATGCCGTCGACTCGACAGAAGAAGAAGATTAGGGATATGTGGGGTTATCTCGTTTCAGCTGAAAAAACTCTTGAGATTTACTGCTCTTATGTAACTAATTAGTATCTTTGCAATTATTACATGGTACTGCATACCATAGTCGTTCGTCTACTATGGTACTGAGTATTCTGTGATAGAGAATCGACTTACTATGTTAGTAACAATAAAATACGATTTTTGTGTTTTAATATAAGTAGGTACTTAAAGTCTGCATTCTGCAGTTCTGTTGTAGGTTTATAGTTATAGTAGGTACTGAAGAAGTTTCATACAATACATATTACGCGTTTTCATTACGTTTGTGGAGAAAGAAAAAGATGTCATCAACCCGACAATGACGATAGCGAAAACGTTATCGGTTGAGGTACTTGAAGATGAAGCAACTGCTCTCATCTCAAAACATCTTCCCCAGAAACTCACCTATTAAATCTATCTCGACTCACCTCCTTCACGTCTATCCAATAAACTAGCCTTTATTCGAGTGTCCTCGCACCGTAAACAGAACAACCACACATACGGGTTACATTTGCTATTCATTAGATACTACCCTATATAGACAATCTTCTTACACCGGCGTACTCTATAAGGCCCTAACGGCATGCGTTCGGCGAACACATTTTTTGTTGGACCTTCGTAAGTGTTACGTAAATAAGTAAACATGGACGCGTTTCTGGAGAAGGGGTCGATGAAACCAGCATTTCAACGTAGCGTTTTATATAACCCAAGTGTATATATGAATAGTCTATACCGAATACATAAAGAACTACCAATTTGTGAAGAATGACGCGTGCATAGCCGACATTCGACACGCATTGCGATAGACAAGGAAATAACTTACAACAGGTGTATGAAACAACCTCACGCACATTACATCAGGACATGAAAGTCTAGGAACACATTGAACTATGAGGCATTATCACTTTCCATTTTACACTTACATTGTTTCGGTTGTGTGAAGGCCGAATGGGAGCAGGGCGCACAGGTTGCGGGGGCACCTTCAGCTGCCGTCGATCGAAGGATGAGGCATGATTGCCTGACCATCCCCAACGACCCGGCCCATTACTCCCATGCGGAAGAGAATACGATGACTGTGGTCTTAAATGTCTTGCATTCGGGCCAGCCAATATAGGTCCACTTGGACCTACTTGTGGCATTGGGCCTGCGGGTCCCTGGACATAGTGATAGTGGGGTGGATTGGACACAGCTGCCCCCCACATGGTAAAACAAACACTTCTTGAGTCACTCACAAACACAACACGAGATAGGAATCACCTCATCACATCAATATTAACGACGCACTATCTGCAAACCACATTTTGGGGGCTTCACCTGACGTCTTATCTCCCTACGGAACGATAATTACCATGAGCCAATCGTTTTACTTCATAAATTTAAACTGTTGATAACGCGAACATTGCCAATCGGCTACCAGTTAGTAGCGAGTGATCCAGGCCACTGTACGCGATCGAAAGACAGCTTGAAAACATGAATGCCTCGAAAGCAACCGTCACCGGACGCAACCGAGACGCGTAGAGAATTAATTTAAGTTTGATGGACAATTGTTTTTTCTATAAAGGTAATGATCTAAAAACTGCTTTGATTGCCTTTTTCAGCACTCGAGTTTAAACTTTGAAGTCGGTCAGTAATGTATGAACAGACAATGAAACAAAGAAGGTAGACAATAATTACACTTGGCGTATAAGCTGTCACACCGGTCAACACAGTTGGTAACTTTAGGGCACTGTAAAATTTTGTGGAGGTGCAACGAAAACAATATTAAGAATTCACACAGTACACAATTATAGATCAAATGAGCCGAAGAATACAACAGAAACAAATAGTCGAAAGATAAAGTTTACATCACTGAATAACAACATTCAATGGCAACTTTGATTCCAACAGCACTGCGGTCCTGGCGTACAAATATTTTCCACACCAGCGGCTGCTAGAGAAATCTTTTTCCCGACACTACTGATCCATCGTGATGGATGGCGTGTGAGTTTTAACGCATTTGAATGTAGACTGGTTGCGTGCTGTAAGCGGTTGTCGAGCGTTCCACGCCGACCGTCCTGGCGATTGCATTATGATTTTTTCGCAAGGGACCGCGGGGGTGAAGACAGCGCGCGGGCGGCAAGCATCGCCAGCGAAGCGTGCAGCAGCGGCTGCTACGGCGGCTCAACGCAGCGAAACTCGCGGCCACACTTCATGTACCTAGTCATCAGTGCATAAGTACTCATAGGTATTCAATGCTATTGCCATATACTTGTTCGTAACCAGCGATCTACATATTATGCAGCTACCAGGGAAATCTGCATTCTAGCAGCGACCTACATAGCCAAAGCGAAGGCTGATGTCTGATACTATTAGAGAATAGTGAACAATTTTATCCACAATAAATAAATTAATACAAAGAAACTTATTCCCATCGAACGTTCAAAAATATACTGAACTACTATAGGCGATAAGAAGTCAAAAGAGCGTTCCAGTTAGCGAGCGCGAAAGTCAGTAAGACAAAGGCGTTACAAAACTTTCGTTGGACACCAACAACCAGTGTCTGAATTTGGACACACAATAGCAACATTAGTATTCAGTGTGAGGACGGTGAAGCATGGCATCGCGTGGACTGCCGCGAGGAGTCACCGCCCTCATAGCCGTGCGTTGAATACAGACCACTGTGAACTAGAAGGAATTCCATGCGTTTACAGCAGCGCTACGCATTGCCATGAACGTTCGACATTAAGCAATGCGGCCCACATACATTATTTGGTTTACGGTCCGTTAGAACCTTTTGTAGGTCCTGCTATAGTTTCCGTAACTGTTTTATATGACAGCGAGAGCTTATTAAATATAAATTAATTATTGTTTGTACTGGAAATACTTCTTTCTAGAAGTGATAACATTTGATTGTATGAAAGGTCTTGTCATGGTCACTTGAATATCTGCTGAATCGTTTAGTAAGTAGCATAAGCGTTTTATATCAATTTGGGGTATACTGATAACCTCTCCGGTAACCTTGTGAAACAGGCGGATTACCAAAATCTCCACTAATGATAGCTGCAACGCTTCTACGCGGTATTTTATGACAGTAAATAGTGGAAATGAATAAACGCACCCGGCCGTCAGCAACAGTGTCAACACGTGAGTCACCAATGAATTTACATACAAATAATAAATAATGCACAAGGACACAATAACCTATCTGACAATAATACTCGGAATTACTTTCTGAACAAAAACTACAAAACGTACGAGAGCCAAAGTAAAAAACAAAATCCTTTTAAAATGGAACAGCAGCCTTGTTATACGCGGACCGCTCTAAATGAGATAAAAGCTGGACGTGATACGCCTTACTAAATATAGAATAAAACATCTTTGAATGGAACCGTGTTAATTCTCTATATCAGTTGGTCTCGTAAAGTAAGCAAGGTGAATGATAAGAAATATTATCGTGATACATCACATTCCTAACTCGACGCTGTAAAGATAGATTGATAAAGGTTTGACTAAAATAACAATTTATCCGTCGAACATGAGAAAATTAAGTCGCCTTGGAGATCAAGGTTGTTTATTTACAGAAATACATTGATCCCAACATAATTTAATGGTACGCAAGGTTACTTGGTTGAATTTACTTTGTCATATAAGTTAACTAGCTGTAGCAACTGTACTGTGGCTGCAATCCGCTTGCGTGAAACATTGATCACGTTCCTGCGACACACACAAACATTCCCGGACCATATATAAGAGCCCTAGTCTTTGTGCTATTCGATACTATAATCTACCTCTGTATTATATTTTATCCAGATCTGTTCAGCGTTTTTGCGTGAAAGAGTTGCATACTCGTATATTCATAATATTCGTACAGTAGACAAAGGAGATACGGATGCGGATACGGATTTATATAAAGTTGTATGTAAAGGTGTAACCGTATTACAAATGTCGACAGTAAATCCATCCATTCTCACAAATTTTCACATAATATTATAGTACTCGTAGGAAGAATGATACGAATAATATTATTTATTTTCAATGTAGTAGCAATCTTTTTTTAGCCTTTAGTCCAATTTACCACCAATGCGCATACGCAGTATCTAAAGTTAGGTACTCATCTATACTAAAAAAATTCAAGGATTTTTAAACAAAGATTATAAGCGTTAGTTTGTTTTCCACAGATACTAACGGAACTACTACTTTGGAAACATTCAGGTCATAAATCGCCTAAACGCGTTAGTAGCAAAGTTTATAGCTGTGAGTTAGTTCTCACTACGATAAACTACCGATTCGTACAAAACCTAAAGCTTCGAGAGGCATCTGGAGAAGTAATTTGCTAATTTAAGTATGTATGATGTGATGATTGATGACGGACAGACGTCTATACTGTTTCAAGTAAAAAATATTAAACTTGAATTCAAGGGTCAAGAATATTTAAAAGTGATAGAAATATGTCTGCCTAGAGAAACCCTTAATTTGTGCATTGCAAATTCATGCATTGCTCCTTCGTCATAATCATCTTTGCGTTAATTCCGCAGGCTTATTAGCTAACTCGCGATAGCAAAGCGATAGCAAAATTTGCGCGGTAATCGCACAAAAACGAGAAATTGGTATTACGTATCACATTTGACAGAAAGCGATCAGCGAAAAAGGCGCGATAAGAAATGTCATCGCGATCACTCAAAAGGTCATTTTTTAATGGCCGCCATTGTGAAAATAATAAATACAGAAATTTTCATTGTAAAAAACCAGTGGTAAATCAAGAAACACATATAAATTCGTCTTAGAAACAAAACTATCGCTATTTTTCAGTTCCGCAGCATAAGTTAAGGCGATCTGGATCGCAAATCCTTACGTAGTACCAATCTTTTTGACGTATCGCGATCCATCACGCAGTGATCTCGTTCTTACTGCTCATCGCTCGCTCGCTGGTCGCGAAAAGTTAGATAATAAGCCTGCCGGTCGCATCAAAATTAGGTTAGAAGTAGGTACGCAATGTCCTTCAAGCCAGGTTACGTCTTATAACAAAGGACAAAATATGAATAAAGCGGGGTTCCGGTATACAGTAGAATACGAATACAACAACCATGCTTACAGTAGTCATTCTTAGACGCATATTGATAGTGGCTAATCTGCTAATTTAACAATCGTGTTAATTAAAACTATTTTTTACTCTACTTAGATCGCAGACCAGCACACGGCCCACGTGATGGAAAGTGGTTACCGCGACCTATGGACGAGTGAAACACCAGGGGAGTCTCACTCATGCTGCCGACCCATTAAGAACAGAGAGATTTTGTGCCGTCAGCGAAAAAGACAGGCAGTACTAGTTCTTACAATCATCAAATCAAGCATATTAATTGATTACACAACAGCAAGGTCTGACCTGTAACCAGTGTCATGCCTTGTCAATGACCTTTTCATAAAACTTACCGCTTTGACATTGATTTGACAAGCCACTACTGTAATTTCTAGTACCGGCAATGTGAACCGTCATAGATGTAGAGGTGCAAAACATCCCATTTGCGTCACATCGGAAACGCATTAGGTGAACCGCCGACGCTGTAAGAGCGCAATATCCGACCGGTACTGCCAATAGTGCCAATGTACCGGTATTACTGCACAACTTCAACATCGAGTTAAAATGTCAAGTATTGGAACTGGATTAAGTAATACATTCATTCAAACTCGCGGTATACCGGTATGAACAACTAAGACCAAATGAGGTATAATTATAAAAACGATTATAAATTATGTAAACAAAACCGTCCTGCAATATAAGCCACTGATTCACTTGAACCTATCTGAAGTATACCTTTCAGAGATGGTCAGTTTCTTCTTCTAAAGCCTGAGATTTATGATAATTTATTATGCTGCATACACATCACGCCAACGAACGGCAACGAATGATCTTCAGTGTTGGCTTCCGCAATTTGATTATGAACAACTCTCTCTCCCTCGCTATGCTCTCTCATTTTAATTGGGCCTCTAGACCAGGTGACATTCTATGGGCGAAAACACCATACCATTCATCAGTTAGTAATGAATGGGATTGACATAAATCATTATTATGACTACTAAGGTCCAAAACACAAACTCGCGTTGCGTCGCCGCACCGCCAAAATGGGCGGTGCCGCCTGCCAATTTGTATTGAAATTGACAGGCGACACTGCTCATTTTGGCGGTGCGGCGACGCAACGCGAGTTTGTGTTTGGGCTCTAAAATATAAAGAAATTTGCGTCAAACATCAATAGAATAGAATGTCACTTTGTCTACATGCCCAGGGGTATTCAAATAGACTGAGTTGCGCCAGGACAAAGTCTTGTTTATATACCGACAGGGACTTTACATTTTTCTTCCATTGCAGCGACAGTTTCACATTTTTCTTCCATTGCGTATTGCATAAATATTTTATGTATAGAGTAATTTAATCCAATTTATACTACAATTTTTTGTACAACCTTGCTGAAATAAGAGTGTCCTAATCTACTACGACTAAAATAGCTATTTATTTAAAATTACTTATGATACAAAAGAAACACAAGACTTATGTCTGTGCACAAAACTAACTCACATCGACAGTTGGTGCGTGTTTTGCTAGCCTTATACAGTAGACTAACGGTGGAAATCAATAAATACGAAAGCAACTCGAGATTCCAACGCAACGTTTGAAATAAGTCGTGTCTTCTATTTTTCAAATAATTCAATGAAATTTAAATCAAAATTTGTAATGATGTAAGTACATATATATATCATTAACATTATATGTATTAATTTATCATCGATCAAAATTTCAGTTACAGCCTCAACAAAAAAATAAGCCGGAACTTTGAGTCCGACGACACTTTGCACCGTTTGCATATTCTCAAATCACATCACGTCCATCGATCACAAAATGAAAACTAGGCTCTGGCGAATGAGGCGAATAAGAAAAACGCAGGCTTTTAACTATTACAAGCATGTATCAATACGTTAAATTCAATATAAAGTGCATCACTCATTTTCTCAAAATAATTCTTTTATTTTGTTATGTTCTGTTATTTTTTACTTACTAATTTGTTAACTACAACTTCGATAGCGTGATGGCAGAAATCGCGAGTATTAACAAGTCATGTGACGTCGTGAACTAAGTCCTTCCATTAGATTATATTCTCACGTGAATGGATCAGATTTTGAAAATGTAACATAAAAAACCGAGAGAATTAGTTTTGAATTTATACTTAAAAATACTTAATTCATTGGTTTCTATAGTTTTATTACACGAACTCTGTCCTTTAAGCGTATGTGGGGTGTGAACGCACGACGTCGACGGTTTATATTTCCCGGCGGTACATTAACACTGAAATAGTGTCAGTGTTTATTACAGTTTTATAGTCCTGTCAACGATGGTTGAAATAGTCACACTTTTACTATGCTCTAGTTAAATTACTGGTAAAATCAACCTGATTTCAATTTGAAGGTTTAGTTTTTAGTTCGCTTCGGATGGAAAGTTGAAACTAAAGTAGAGTAATTTATTTCAAAAAATACTACTTTTAAATACTTACTCAAACGTTAGTTTTACCCAAATAAAAGTTTATAACTAAAGAAGAATTTAGAAATATACATGTACCTAAAAAGGGCAAATTTCAAGCATATTATGTAAGTTCTTTATTTAAGACTTCAAAATAGAGTCAAAGTAAACGAAAACTTTGTTTTAATTACTGGCAATGAGAAATGTCCAACCCATGTTATGTTCTATTATATCCTCTTCTTCAGGACATATAAATACTGTATAGTTGCTCGATCGATCAACTTGCAATAGAGACAGGATACAAATAAAAATCTCAAATCCTACTCTTGCAAAATGCATTCCAATAAAGGTTCTACCATTTCGCCGTCTCTCTTCTATCTGAAAAGCGGTCGATTTATTCAATGTATAAACCATGTGTGGTGTGAAGTAAATGCATCGATAGCAATGGTCCGAATAGAGTCATTTCCACATGCTACGGAGTGGAAAAATCGATACTTGAAAACTACATTACTGGTTCTAGTATAACAATACATATTATGTTACAATACAGTGCGTTCAAGGAAAAAAGTTCGATTACGCTAGGGAACTACATTTTCAAAATGTTAACAACATGCTCGAGTTTTAATGTAAACAGCAATACTATTACACATTATATTATTGCGCTTCAGCAATAGCCCGCGGCTGTGTCCGCGTAAAATAATTATTTGCGCAAGTTTTTCAATTGTGTTTAATTCAACCAAATAGCCTGTTGTGTAGTGCTTAGGTGAAATGAAGTACAGTGAAGTTGGTGCGATTTTTCGATTTTATTGCACTGCTATTAAGTAGCACCCTCTATATAAAATTTATATAGGTCATGTCATGATCATCTTAGGATTGTCTGGAGTCTGGAGTGGTGACTCCCAGAGAAACCCTGCACCAGAGTCTCGTCCGAGTCTCGAGCTTGGCACCGAAGGTTTTGGTGGAGACCCATACACCCAGTGTTGTCAGTATTGGCACATTGCTGACTTTAAGAGAGTAATAAAAGTAATGTGGTTTCCTTCTTGCTCTCTAGTCTCTTCCTTTTATAATCAACTTCGAGATCTTTCGAGATCATATTCCGATTTGCTTCATCTCTGTTCGTAACAAAGAGTTCATTCTACATGTCAAAGGGCATATTTCTTTTCGAGTAGCAAGTTGTGTGCAAACATCACGTTTCCATTGTAAAACATTATGCCTTCACAGTGAAACCAGAACATGTTTTATAAGTCTGTGTGAGTGTGTATTGTGTGCATGCGGGTACATACATAGATTTAAATCATAATATAATAATAATGTGGAGATTATTGTGCGTTGTTTACGTTGTTGTAGGTTGTAATTCCATTTCCCGTCCTACGTGTACCGTTAGAAAAATTTGTGGCTACAAACATGTATTGTATGTATAGCACTATTTTAATAAAGGAACCTGACGTTAAAGTTGGACACTTAAAGGTAACATATTGCTGCAAGTTAAATAACAACATCATATACTTAGAGTGAAGAGAGAAAACATACTCAGAAAGCGCTCAAAATGGATGCAATCTTGTCAAAAAAAATGGTTACAAAGTTTATCAATTTCATCTCTAAGTTCGAGGTCGCTAAGTAAAACAGCACTAAGTAAAACGTCAGTTACATCTATTATTAAAAGCTTGCTGCCTGCGATGTTATCGAGATGTAGGCTGTGATAGTTGGTGCCGGCGCCTGAATTGTTTACAGTACTTGAAACGATACCATCAAATGAATCAACAATGAACTAGGTAACCATGTTGTTTCACTTCCCATAAATATCTTAACTCTCACAAGCGTTTAAACAAAAAGTAATAATACACATTTAACATTAGTTAAGCCTTTTTTTGTGTGAAAAGTAACATAGTGAAAGTTGAACGTCTTGAAAATGGAATAGAATAGTTAAATCTCACTAAAAACATTTTCATACATAAAAATGAATCCCTAAATGTGTTACTAAGCGCAAATCTCGAGAACGGCTGAACCGATTTCGCTAATTATTTTTTAGAAAATCCCTAAAGTTCGAGGATGGATCTTACGGGGAGAAAAATTAAAAAAAAAAAAAAGAATCGACTGTTAGGCGGTACGAAGTTCGCGGGGTCAGCTAGTTTTCATATAAAATAACGTCAATACGAGTCCAAACTGCTTACATTGTAATTTTTTTTATCAGATCTTAATAAACATAATTTTTAACAAAGACATAGTGACATGAATCTGCAAAGTTTTAAATTGCCATATTTTCAATTTTACATACCTACTTGGATTTTTGTTAAAATTCTTACATTTTAAAAAGGATAAATAGCTTAAATATGTTTATAACCATGATTTATCTACCCACTAATCCTCGCAAAATATTATGATAAGTAAGTATGTAAATTATTTTAAATGGTGGCTAAAATCCGAGCAGCCTTTAATTAAGTACTTTAATAAATTACAGAACATTAATAATAATAACAAATGTAACGGTGCATTCAAAAGATCATTAATATTCTTCGTGCATATCTTTAACAACAAAACTTTCTTCGAATTACTGCTAAGTAGGTGTCTGTCAATATAACATTTTAGCGACCGTTTCTCACTTCGATAACGTTAATGCCAACGATTTAATTACGCCGGAATGTTGTTGGTCGACGTGGTTATGTACAGACCTGTCTTGCACGATACCGTATAACGATTTTTTTATTAACAACGTTTTTACTGACTTATATTTCTAATACTCGTAGCCTTATATTCCCTACAGGGGAGACCTGTTCCTAGCAGTACTTATGTATTAGATTAATATCGACTTTATATGAGAAAACCTTTAAGATTGCATTGACAGTGCGATCCGTTACGATAGGTCCCTTTTGTGTACCTTACCTTAACTAACCTTATGAATATTTCCATAATTCAGTCGCAATTAACTACAGCAGTCCAACAGTTACAGAACATTATAAACAATGAGAACTCAATAATGGGAGATCATCAGAGTAAAGAGACATATATTATGTATAATGTTGTCGTAAGTTGAGTTTTCGAGCACGTTATTTTTACAGAGAGGCCTTGTCACCTAAAACGACATTGATGTCATTGTTAAGTTAACCAATCCACGTACTATGAAATTACCAATTATGTATTGGTAATAACCATTAAGGCACGTAAGTTTATCTCTTGACTACAATAAATTTTATTTTACACTGTATAGATATTCATTTGGTTATTTTTTAACAGTTTCTCGCTAGTTCTATACCGATATATAAATAGCTGGACGCAATTTTGGAAAGCGCTTCAACCGCGACTAGAGCTAACGGTCACGCAACATTAAATCGACGATTAGAATGAACTCAATCGGAATTAACGATTACTAAATATGGCAACGCAGATACGTTACTCGTATCGAGTAATTTCACTTTGAGAACGTTTATGTTTTTTGAAGAGAGAGCATGCAGTTGTTTGTATACAGTTTTTTGCTGCATGGTTGATGTGTGTGAAGTCAATATTAGTGTCGACTTATAATTATTAATAACTAGCTGACCCCGCGAACTTTGTACCGCCTAACAATTTTTTTTTCTCTCCGTAAGAACCATCCTCGTACTTCAAGGAATATTCTAAAAGAAGAATGAGTGAAATCGGTTCAGCCGTTCTCGAGATTTGAGCTTAGCAACACATTTAGTGATTCATTTTATATAATAGATATGACAACACCAGGATAGATATATTCTGAAAAATGTACTTCTTGCTGCGATAGTACTCGTAATTAATTGACAAAATAGTTACAAATAGTACTTAACTTTGAGATCTTTCATATTCGAAGCACCCTCATGAAATTTAATATGAATTGCTTGCACAATTTTTTCATGAATTACCGATTATACACGGATGTTGAAATAGCCAATGTAATATTTCTTCAAGGCCGAGCTGACAGTGTAGTACGGAGGTCCGACTGAGAACGTAATTAGCATGTATTTACAGTCGTATTGTAAATACGTAACATATTGTAATGTAATGTAAGATATATACCTAGACAAAACGATGTAACTATTTCATGTCCATGTGAGACCACTCTTATGAGATAACCAATAAAAAAGTGAAATCCTTCATTTTGGACGTCCCAAAATCATTGCTCACACCTCACGTCATGCTTTGGCACGTCAATATGACTTCACCAGGTTTTTTTTTTAAATGGCACTTGACCAACAATTGAAGTTTACACGAAATACGAGTACCTAATCTAAAATAGTAAATAAAAAAAAACTTTTGAAGTGACGATTTGATATTGATTTGATATTGACTTATATGTATTAACTATTCATTAAACATTTTATTTATCTTTAACGTAGTTGCCTTTTATGTTACAACTTACAACGTACTTAGACTATTTTTAACAGCATGTATACGATAATTTTGACCAACCCTTGAATCAAATAACCCTCTGCGTAACGTTATTTTTAAACTATCGCGGTGTAAACTCATAGTTTTTATGTTTCGGGACTTATCGCGATTAATTATTATTTGGAACTTACTTGTGCCGACGTTTCGGGTGCGTTGCAGCACCCGTGGTCACGACTTGACTGGTCTGCGAGCGTCGAGAGGTGCGCGGGATTAATTTGTGTGCCTACCCTCCACTACTTATTTGTGAATGGTAAGGCTGGCGACACACAACACTCACTACGTCAGTTTTTAATGGCACTGTGTTTTTGGGTTTGAGTAATTTAATCACTGGATTCCACGTCCCAGACAGCCTGAATCCATCTTCCCTATTGAAATTTTTATATTTTCTGATTTCAATAGCTTCACGCACAATCCGTGGATAATAGTGGCGATCAGTGGAGAGGACTCTAGGCTGATGAAACTCAATCCAGTGATTGGCCCCCGACTCAAGATGTTCTGCTACTGCCGATTTATTGTGCTGACGGTTTTTCACAGCCGCGATATGTTCTCTGACCCTTTCTGCAATGGTTCGCTTTGTTTGGCCTATGTAGGAACTACCGCAGCTGCAATCCACTTTGTAGACACCTGGTGTTTGTAGAGGTATGACGTCCTTCGATGTTCGCACATATTTCGCTACTTTGGCGCACGGTTTGAAGATAGTCTTAATGGAAAACTTCCGTAAGCAGGATCCGATCTTGTCCGTTATACCTTTCACATATGGCATGTACGCCGGCACAAGTAAGTTCCAAATAATAATTAATCGCGATAAGTCCCGAAACATAAAAACTATGAACCCTCTGCGTGTGGCAGACTGTAACAGTCTATTTGACCTAGGAAACAGAGATTCATACACTGCCACTCCAGTACCTTGTTAAAAAGATTTTAAAGGACTTTTTTTTCTTCGCCTTGTTTTTTTTTCCTTATGATATGGTAGGCATAAGTACGTTTTACATTAGTAATTGCTATTTCTTACAATAGTAACTGGTTGGGCATCGCGTGAGTGACACCAAACTACTGATATCTAAGGCCAAGGTCGGATCCACACGCAAATACAATTAATGTTGCTTCTCTTACGATGTCTGGAAATCAATTAGTACCTACTTAAGATACAACCGGACGTTTTCATTGTCTGTAATCTTGCAATTACTGTCCTCATATGAGAAAATTATGTTTTCCTTGATATATTTCTTAGTACATGGTTTATGAGTCTGTTATTGTTTCAGTGTAATGCATTTACGTTTAATAATAAGTTTATGTAGCATTAATAATGGCGAAGGGACTTAATAAGTATGTACGCGAAGTAAATTTCAATTAAAAACAAATAGGTAATTTCATTCGCAAAGCTGATGTATTAAACTTTTTTAGTAGAATATATCTATTATGTAATTATGCTTTCGTGACAAGGAAATTAATATTTTTTGTCAAATAACACCAGCAATATAGACTGGAACTGGTCACACATTAGCTATTTCACGTTCTACTAAGCTTCACGATGGTGGTGTTCCTAATGGTAGATCTTCTAATCGGCCTAAAGATTGTAAACCCGATGCCAATGTTACCAGCAACTTGTTATAAAATAGACTGTACCTAAAAATATTATAATAAATTGGGTCGTAGACGGATATAAGAAACTCTAAGGGATATATCGGATAACATATATGAAGACGTTAAATCGGATAACATAATTGTGCACCATAAAGGCGCCGTTGAAACCTGACTTATAACGGACGGATTCGACCTCCGAACATCGTGTGCCACTTGCTTACATTTTAGTTTCTAAGAAAATTGCGCTACTAATGATTTATCGATGAACGCTTTTATAGTAGCATGGCGAACTCATCGAATGCCGAGATTGGGTTATTGAACCAACTACGATCATGACAATAATATACGTGTAAATTCGCTCAAGTGTTACCACGATAATAATAATCGAGGAATGAATGTGCGGTTTTTACGAAACAGACCTGTTATATAGGCATTTTTATTAACCTTAATATTTTTTCTAAGTAGTACCTACTCACAAGACAAGGAAAGTGTGTAGTAAAGTGTAAAGTAGCGAATGCGGTAAGGAATTGGTGGTTGTTGGCAATCAGCGCTGAAGCGCTTTTAGTAATTTAATATTTTAACGAAAAACCGAGCTCTTGTTACGTCCAAACTTTGGATCTTTTACTTTCTAGATAGCTGTTAAATTGATAAGCCACCCATCTCCAACCCAAGGTATGTTCAGGAAGAAGGTTAGGTATGAAATGTACAACAATCCTATTGATTTATGGTATCTGTGAATTTGTAGGTGTTATAGATTATAAAAACATTAGTATTTAATTAACATCAGAATGACTTATAACGTGTATATTCATGATATATTCTTATACATTATAATAGCTCTGAGAAAAGCAAATCAAAACAGAAAATCTATCTTTATAAGTAAAGCAGGCAGACTAAAAAGCGCAATCTCGTGAAGATAGATGAGATAGGACGAGCTGCCTTATGATTGGCAAGTTCATTAACTGCTGGTAAGACCCATTACACATCAACCACTCAACCACCTGCTAATATGAATTTGATATAAGCTTGCAGTTCCTGTATTAAGTAGGAAGCTTAGTGATGTAAAAAGTACATCTTATGACAAAAAATAATAAAGAAGTGAAACTGACGGAAAATTGCCCATACTTAACATCTGAACAGAGCCCATACCATGAACGGCGTGAACTCGAAACAGGTCAATAATTGAACGGCTGTCATAATAATACCAACTACAAATGTAACTTTGTAATCCTAACATTTATTTATATGGGATAACAAAGTTATTATTGACCTGTTTTAAGAGTTCATGGCAGGCCCGCAGGATTTTTTTGGTGCTTAATTACCATTGAGTGGAGAGAGTAGTGAAACCTAATAGAAATGTGTATCTAATGTACTTATAATAATAATTTGTTCGTCCACTTTCTTTTGATCTTATCATCACTATTAAAACTGTGATTGATACTGACGCCTCCAGCACTCCACCCATTCTGATAACGCTAAAAATATTTATTTCGAACAACAGAACAACAGAGATCACAAAAACTATTCAGTCCAGTAGTTAAACAACACTTAGTAACAGTACCAGAAGTATTTACCGGCCAGGCGCTATTCACTAACCTAGCAGGTTATTAATATTGATGGACCGGCGGCGTCGACTGCCTCGAATGAATATTTCAAGTCCACGTCGATATTACGCCATGGTGTCACTTCTTAGACACGTTCCTTGGCTAGGCCACAAATATAATTACCATAAATTAAAATGACAGTGTCAATTTGGGGAAAATACCGAACTACGTGACATTGTTCGTAAACTTCAACTTGAGTGCAAGCTGAAGTTGATTTTTGTCGGTAACAAGAGACTTGCAGACAACACAACACTAAGAACTTATTGCTATCAGCCATTTCGGCTGCTACAATTTTGGCGGCGAATTTCAGCCTCACACTATTTTATGGTATTTAATTAGTAAGCAGTCAGACAAATACAATATTGCAAGTAAGTTAGTAACATTAACCTTTTCCTTGGTTCGGAGCTTGTCAAGTGTGGACATAACAGAAAGAAGAGGATCAGCATTCTTCGGTCTTGTAAAAAAATTAGGGGGTACAGTTTAATGTTTTGTGGTGCAGAATAGAACTAAAAGGGATTGTGGACATCGAGTAACGCAGAGCCGTCAGCACTCCGCACGTCCTTCTAGCAAAAGTCAAGTGATATGACTTAATTAACTGAAAGGAGTATAAGATGAGGCCAGATAGTACACGAAAGGAAACTGACTTTTAGAGGAGTTCACGGATTTCCCATCCTAATTCAGACCGAAATTCCTGGCATATAGCCACTATGAGGTAGTCATGTGTAATTTTTACCCGACTACGGCGAAGCTAAAAGAGGGTTATGATTTTATTCCGTTATATTTCAATATACTTAAATCACTTAATCACTATACCGTCCAACGTTGAAACATTTCTCTTGGATAGTTTTCATACGCAAATACCTAACAAAAACAAAACCGTAAATAGCAGTAGTTCTAAAGAATAGCTTTTTTTTTATCGGGTCTAAAGAATAGCAATGCCATTATAATCAAACAATATAAAACAGGAATTATTGTAATGATATGCAGTAAAAAACCTTGAAATGATCAATGTTACTATACTATCGTGTAAATATTTTCAACAATTTGCGCTAAATTCAAGTATGCATAATGTGATTAGGATAATAGTTTATTTTAAATGGATTCTATTGTTTTGTTAAATAAATATTACAAACCGCTGAATGTGGGTAACAATACGATGCTTTCCAATTTCGCCTCACATTCCTTCACGCGTGTTTATTTTATTAAAGTATCTCGCTGCGTATCAAAATGCTAAAGTGCAACATTTAAAAATATGTATAATGTTTTAGCATATTCAGGTCAACACTTCGAGTGACATCGCAATGTCTCTATGAATATAACGAAACGACAGGAGGAATGTATCTGTTGAAATCGGCCGGAGTTAGTTCCGCATAACTGCCTTAGATTCGTAATGGTTTCATTTTCTTAGACAACGTGTGGTCTAAGTATTATCGTCGTCGTTTAAGAATCCAATTAAAGTTAACTAGTCTGCTAGAAAATATTAATACTAATTGAAAATGCGTTAACGAGCGAGGTAAACTTGTTTAGGTATGTGTCATAAAAACAACTTCCTAGTGAATTAATCATGTATTGTAGTGGCAGGCAGGTGAGGTTTGACTAGGTCACACAATGTAGTGGTATCAGAAGGAGACGGACGGTAGCAAGTAGTACTGGTAGTACCGCATGGTACGACACTGAGGCACAAACACGCTCCGCTCCTTTCACCTATCGAAGCCGAGTTCACGTGGAGCACGAACTTGGACTAACTTGAATTACGTTAACATATAATCGATTTATAAATTATTAGATAACCAGTCATACTGAGAATTTGATACCGGTGGCGGTATCGATGGCAATAAATTGTGGCGCTTATGTAGGTTTAACAATAGATACTAAGATAATTTAACAATAATAATATTGCTGAACGTCATGCTATTGTATTCGTATAAAGGGACTTTAACTGTCCAAGCTTGGGCAAGATATATTACAGTAGGTATTAGCTTACCTTAGCATAATAAACTTAGCAGTTTATTACGACAAAAACTCCATGTCCACTACCTAAAACGAGATAATGAGCCTCGATCTTCTGATCGATACAAATAATACTTGGTGCCGTAGCATAACTTCTCGTATGCTATCTTATGGTTTTTGGTTACGTACTATGGTACGGGTGTGGGGAATATGTCTATTGTCCAGTCACGGCAAAAGGTTCCCTTCGTTACTATAGAATTAGAAACTGATTGATAAACTCAAAACCAAATTAAATTAGGTACTTACTGTTATATCGCTTTGACAGACGACATTCTCTTAATTATTATCTGAGCTTCGCAGACTTGACATAATTTTCCTTCAGGTTTCCAGACAAACAACGATATCCAGAAAAGGCAAACACAATGGAATGTCTAACGCAGGTGGTTTACAATGTACGACAGCGAATTGTACTTTGCTTTGGACTTTATCCAAGTTGACTTTACATCGCTGGCTGGCGTCGTCTAGCGAGGGCATTTAAGCTTTGACACAAACAATGTATGACATGCCAAATAAAACATTCTGTTTTTTTTTTGTTTCTTTAGACACGAGTATGGCACGAGTTAACTCTTATGCAAATACTCGTATTGAAATAGAAGTGTGGACGATGGTTCTGAGGGCTCTAGAAATATGATTGTTGATAAATTCCGGGTTAACGAACTGCGTGCACGACTGGCTAAGATGTCCAATTTGATCAACGTCATGATTTAGCCACGTCGGTTAATGTTATAATTTTATCATAATCTGACTTTCGATACTCGATAAGATAGAAATGAATATTTCATCATTAGCAGTCATCATAAATAATATGATTGAATTAATCGATTAAAAGAAATATTTGAAGAATTTTAAACGGTACGGTTTTAAAAGGTAGGAACGCGATTTTAACTGAGGTACACCTTGATCATGGTGCTTTTATCAGTCCCGAAATATCGGTCACTCGAAATAAAAACATGATAAATATCCCGGCGAGCTTTGCACTATTAATCATTGACATCACTTCACAAAATCCATACTAATATCATAAATGCGAAAGTAACTCTGTCTGAACTCTCTCTTCGAAACCGGCGAGCATGTATGAAAACAATTATGAAGGTAGGAGAAGCGAAAGATGTATGCCAGCATCGTAGCAAGTGTAAAACTGTGGTCTCTGCCTACCCCATTGGGAAAGAGGTGTGACTGTATGTATGTAACTCTGTCTGTCTTTCTGTCAATATGTCTGTCTGTCTGTTACGCTTTCACGCCTAAACCACTGAACCAATTTTGATGAAATTTGGTACAGAAATGAAATAGACTTTGGGAAAGGAGATAGACTATATTTGGTCGCGATAACCGACATCCACGCGGAGCCGCGGGCATCAGCAAGCATTTAATATGACAATGTATAAGATGGTTGGCCCGTTGCCACAAATTGTACCTAATTAACTTAGCCTACATTTAAATGTAACCAATGTTGCAGGAACTAAATTAGTAGAGAAGAACCTGTATAATTAGACAGACTATAACGTGTTGTATTTTATGAAACTAGGCAAGTACCTACCTACACGGGTGCAATCGGGTCCCCGAATGAGGAAACAACGACCCATATAGATAACGCTCACTACTATGCAAACCCCATATTTACCTACCTACTCAACTACACACGTAACTCAAGCACAAATTAGTACCTTACCTAGGTACTAATTTGTGCTAATTTCTACTATAACAATTTATAAAACTAATGTGTTATTTCGATCTTTGCGATCAGCGACTATTATGGTCGGTGTTTGCGATCCTGTCATATTGGATCGCGATATTCATTGACTGTGTTATCGTGCCCTAAGAATGTGTTCTTCAATAGTATCTAACTTAGGCATAACATGTGCACTTCAACACATTATAGCAAGGCAGCAATGAAATTGCCTACTAAGGACGTTAACATATATATAGACGTGACAGGAAGGAATGTGTATGTACGGTAACGATAGAATGTTATGTAGTAGGTGCTGCTAGTTGTAATAAGTAGTATTAACTTCCGTATATGAGATCATACAAGGCAAACAATCAATCAAGTATTTAAGTGACAAGTTAAAAAGGTTTTCATAAACTTTATATTAGAATTATCTTATGTATGGGTACAGAAGCAAAGTCTTTTAATATTTCCTTTGGCACTCACATAATATCGTCCTATGCCATGTCACATAAACAATCGGTACGGTGATGTAGAAAGAATACAAATACCCATCGGTGACCCATCTCATCGTGTCGTAGTCGTAAGACGCGACTAACGAGAAGAGCGAGAGAAGGCAAAAGCCTCCCAACATTGGGAGAGGCCTATATCCAGCAGTGGACTGCGATAGGCAAATTTTTTAACTCACATATTAACAATGGATAAGTGCTTCAATGAAATAGCCCTCTTCGTGATGGATCCGTTTCCGAAAACGTAACAGTGCAGTCTCACGAAGCAGTATCAGTCACCTCAACGGCTACGCACGACGCTCGCTCGACATCGAGTACAGAATAACAATCGAACCGTGGGAAACAGCCGCTAAACGCCACAACTATGAAACGCCTACAACCAATCCAACTGAGGATGTTTCATCTAAAGCTAAATGACTTCACTAAGTTGTAGCTGTTGTAGAAGAATAACAGAGTATAAACCCGTCGTGTGAATTGGTAACGGTTGTTGCGTCACGAGTGCCGTGTCCGATTCGCTCTACGCTGACATTTAGGAGCTCTCAAATTAGAGATGTAACTATTGTGTAAGTTGTGAATGTATAATTTTTGGGACAATAGAAGTATTGCAGACTAATGCACCAGGAACTAATAAGCAATGAGGTCTCATATCACATAATACACAGAAACTGGGGCTTGTATTAAAGTAGTGCCTAGTTACAATGTTAGGAACATTATCATTACATTTATAAAGAATGGTGCCAGGTGCATAAATGAGGAAGAAAGTGCAAATAGTCCTGGTAAAGTAGGATTCAGCTCACACCTAAATTAAATATTTTATGAGAAATTAAATGTAATCAATCTACTTTGTGTACAATGTGTACATTTTATTTCTCAAAGTGTCAAGCAAGTGGCAAAGGGTCCATTAAAACAATTTTACTAGCTTACCTTTCGAAAATGTGATTCACACAATAAGTCTTATTGGTTTATTAGGCACACACAGTAAGTTAAGTTAACATACTAGGACCAAATTTGAAACCAGAGTTTGAAAGATATTATGAGATGTAGCTGTATTATTCACCTACAAGTTAACATGACAAGAAAATTTTAATTATTTTTAATGTAAAACATTAGGTAATAAATTTTAAATTTTAATACAACATGTACTAAAAATAGAGGTCAATAAAAATCATGTAAACCCACGAAAATAAAAAGTGAAAAATAATAGAGGTGTGCCTAATGACAACTAATAATTGTTGCGAAATTTGAAAGACAAAGTGTAATAAGAAAAAATAATGCTTCATAACTTTTAACACATGATTATGTGTTCTAAGGAAACCGGTTTTTGCTTCCCAAAAGCTATAAAATTCCTATGTTATACTTACATAAAAGTGAATAATTTTATAGGTTTTGTAATATTTAACTGTGCTAAGTATAATTATGAATGTTTGCCTAATACAATTTACTATTACTATGGGGAAACAAGTTACATATTATCACAATAATTATGCAATTTGTACCTAATATAATTTTTTTAATTAACACTCAAAATTTTTCCATTCCAATAAACTTATGTTTACAAGCATGAATGTGATAGTATTTCTTTGAAATAAAACCAGAATGGTTTGCATACATAATAAGGATATAGTTAGTGTAGCGTTTATGATAATAATTGGCAAATTATAAAAATAAAGTTTGTGCAGGTGGATGAAGAACCTTCTACCTCGCAGAATCATCTCCTCTCTCTGGCTAAAATAGTGTTACTAGTACATTTGCAATGCAAGCGTTTCCTACGATAAAAATACAACTAATAACATTAATTCATACAAAATGTAAATAACTTCTTCGTAACTTTATAATTATGCCCAATTTCATTATTCTTTGTTAGGTACAATTTACAAAACTTCAGCTTATCAACTGAAAGTACTTCAGTGCAGAAATAAAATTAACAAGAAATTTTAAGTCAAAAGAGTCATCATAAATATTGTGAACAAGTTTATTTTATATAAAACATTGAAATAAATTTTAGCTAACGTTACATTTCAGATGAAATAATATAAAGGCATAAAATATTTTCAATAATTGAACTCTTAATCTCAGCTATGGGATGTCCACCTCTGAATAATGTTCTTACAACAATGTCCATAATGAACATTCTTTTAAAAACAATCATCTAATTGCTAAATTTTATCTGCAAGACAGAATGCTAATTTTATCAGAATAAAACAAAATATTAAAATTTCAGACAAAATTAAAAGCAACGGTTGGTTTTATTTTATGCTACGTACTTAGATAAAAAGAAATTGAGGTTACTAAAACAAGTTCATAGATCAAGCGCAGTATTATGATGAAACGGCTTGAAATTAATTATCATAAATTAAAGAGTATGTGATTTTAGTAACTTATCACACTTTGGAACTTATAAAATGTCATTAGGTATACATTAGTCATATTATGTAGATGTGTACAGCTAGATTTATCAAATACCTAAGTGGTTTATGAAACCAGATAAGTATAATTATGTTAAGAAGCCCATACTGTGTGACGGTGATTATCAAGTGATTATCACGGGGTGGAATTATCAGATACTTCATAATCTATAGTAATAAATAAATGAATTTACTTATGTATATTATCATATATTTTTATGATAAGTAGCGAATTTTACTTTTATGGAAATGGAAAGTAGTGAGAAGGGATATTGTTAAAAAAATATGGACAATATCATAAGTAAAGGATATAATTTCTGTCTAGTTAGATAGCCACTACAATTACTTTATTTGTTTCAAGACGACACATCATGACAAAGAAAATTGACAGACCAGATAAAGAATTTTTTAGACACTCACCTCACTGAAGGCCATAACTCCGGCCGGAGCTCTTTCTCCGTCCGACCTTCTCAATTTATTTTATCACGGTCTATCAAAACAAATAGTTCACGCTTTTGTTTCCCAACATTGGAAACAGTCCCGACATCTAGCATTCCCACGGCACAAATACATCTGAACTATGTAACTTCACTCACTGCGCAAGAACAAAATTTTAATTTTGAGTAAAACGAAAACACCTGACCGAATCACAAATCACTGAAAAAACCAACATTCCTCAGGTGGGTTAGATGCACATCTACTTAAAATACGAACACCTTTACAGTACTCTAAACACTTTAGCACTACTTATAGAATTTTTCACAAATGTTTGATTAGCCAGATCATTACGAAATAAGTTCGAAAAATGACATCTAATTTGTGAATTATCACAGAGAACCATCAAACGGAGATGAACTCGCCATCTTGCTTTCATGTCATAATCAGTGATACCAAACTTCAGAATCAATACCATTGTACAGGTTAGACAACTTAAAAAAATTCACACAAATGAAAATGTATTGTTAATTTTTTATTATTTTTTACATTTACAGTTGCAGATAAGTTAAATAATGTGTTGTTATTTTACTACTACCTTAATCAACTTTCGTTTGATATACCTCACAGAAATATTGAGAGAAATAACAAAACGAATCTTACGCTACCGCCATCTAGTATGGGATGTGAGAACTAACATAAACAAAAGTTTAACAAGACAGTAATATAATGCTTGCACTACATTCTCGTCGAAGTTAGGCGAGGCGAGGTTTGATTTGACGAAGTTAGGCGAAGTTATGCGAGGCGAGGTGACACGAGGTTTGCTAGCACTTCACTCTCGTCGAGGTTTGACGAAGTTAGACGAGGTTCACTCTCACCATTGTTCCAGTTAATCTCTCTCAAATGTCCGATTAAGCACAAGACTATGGCATACTGATTGAACGAACGCGAGAATGTGGAGGCTGCACCTCGCGGTCGCCTCGTCTATCCTCGCACCTCGCGTCTCCTCGCGCGAGGCCAGGCGAGGCGACGCGAGGCGCGGCGATGTGACGCGAGGGCTCCCACCACACTCTCGTGCTCGCGCTACCTCGCCTAACTTCGACGAGAATGTAGTGCAAGCATTAGAGGTGTTGCGTTGCGTGTTGGGGTTTGGGGTTTCCCTCTGAGGCTACTGGCCATGCAGAAAAATGCTCTACTCTAAGGGTCCTGCAATCTTATTCTGGTAATCGAGGTTGAATAGATTTTTTATAACCGTGATTGTTTGTAATTTGAATAATAACAAGGTCGCTCTACATTTTCTTCTAAGTCAGTTTATAAGAATAATGATAACTACAATTATTAGTTTGGGAATAGTTGTTGTATGCTACTAGACTGGCTGTACGACATAAAAAACGAAGGTCATCAACCGATTACCAACCACGGGCTACTATTTACAGCTGTCATAAAGATGCCATTATAAGAAAATGAAAATGCACTATACGTACTGTACTGTTGCTATACGAATAAGCAGATGTCAAAATTCAGGTCTCCGACGGGTACGGACGGGGAGGCCCGCCAGTGACGCCACCTCACCTCCGGAACCGTGACACAATTTTAGTTATGAGGAACAGCTGTAGTGGGCTCTGACCCTGACCCAAATTAGAAACTTTTGGGCTTTTCATGCATTTGTTACCTATAGATCCTTATTAAAATAATTATTAAGAATTTGTTACCATTTTACATTAGAAGTTGAGGATTATTATCAACCAACATCAAACTGGAACTTTCTTCTACCACCTACCTATACTTACCTATATCCACAGGAATCATGGAAGGGACGCATGCTTGGATAGAAAATCTCCTAGTACCTAGTAACCTTTAAACCATTAACTTAGCACTATCATCAATCTCGCCTTAGTCACGGTCGCATCTTAGCATCCATGGTAGTGAGACCGGCCAGTACTCCTTGGATCTACCCCTCCAATCAGGGTCCGGGCGAAGGCGGCATGAGCAGGCATTTTCTTACCGATGATATGTGGCTTGCACGACGGAATTGATGTGTAACTAAATCTAAACTTTCGTCGAAATAAACCCACTTTTTAACCGACTTCAAAAAAGGAGGTTCTCAATTCGTACCCAATTTTTTTTATTTTTTTTATTTTTTTGTATGTTTGTTACGCGATTGTGAAGCCAATTCTAGACGGATTTTGAAAATTCTTCTTGTGTTCGTAAGTAGATTATTCCAAAGTGGTCCCATTTAAATTTCGTAAAGATCTGATGATGGGTTTCCGAGATTAGGCCAAGGAACTCTTCAAAAAGTACCAGGAAATCAGCCGCGATTGCAATGGCATATTATTGCAATGTTTCTGCCATTACACATCATAACATCACGCCTGAGTCCTTTGAAGGGGTACACAGAAGTGTTCAGAATATTCAGCTATATTTCCGGTGTATATGCATTGATTTTAAAAATTATTTTTGAATAATGATTTAATTTTTTTTTTTGTAGCGTGGCCGGTTCGATCTGTATTGCAGCGTCAGCAGCGCATGTACAGTCAGGTCACTATACATGCGATGTACAGTTGTGAGACTGTACAAACTCACTAAAAAGAGAAAAATAAAAGTTTAACCGACTTCAAGAAACGAAAAAGAGGCACTGAAAAGCGAAAAATAACTTAATTTACAGACTTACTGATTTATTAGAAGTCGATGCCAGCCAACTTTGTTTGTTGTGTCTGAACTACTATGATGCAATCAATTGAAATATGGCCTCTCTTGGGCTAGGTACCGACTTCTAATAAATCAGTAAGTCTGTAAATTAAGTTATTTTTCACTTTTCAGTGCCTCTTTTTCGTTTCTTGAAGTCGGTTAAACTTTTTGTTAAAAATGAATTTATTTTTTAACGGATTCTAGCGCGATTTATAAATACTTTTATTCCGACGTTTCGACACACCCCGCGAACATGGCTGCTGAAAAGTGGCCGAAAACTTTTAAACTAATCTATCCAAGTCGAATTACGCGGGGTGGACATGAGTGTATTCCTTGCATTGACCGAGACTGCCAGTCTCTTCTAGGATCGAAGGCAAAACCCGAACGAGATTATTTTAATTTCGACGTTTGACTGAAAAGTTGAATGCCGCAATTGTACCATTATTGTGACCCTTGACCTGAACTGCACTGCTGAGACGTTACGGGCCTTCGAGACAAGATAATCTAATGTAATTAATCCATCAACTATTGTAATCTTGCAAATTAATTCAATTTTAATTTCATCTAGGTACTTTTAGTACAGGCGCCCTAGACCATTTTTAGAAGTCATTTACTCTCAAGAAAGTTTTCCGAGCAGCTTCATTTTGATGAGACGCTCAACTTTTGTCTTACAAAAATTCTCGATTCTGGTAGCTAACAGGAACAGGTACCTAAATGTGTATACGATAATATGTATACGCCGCCTCCTTCTGCGAGCAAGTAATGCTCGTGAAGGAGACGGCGGAGTGGGAACGAAGGACTCGCAAATCGCGCTGCCCAAAAGCGGAGGCAACACGGGCGTCGGTGGTAGCAGAATGATCTCCACCCCCATGAGCGCGGGCATGTGGGGCGACGGGCAGAGCCGGCTGTCATGCTAGCAGTAGCAGGTCGCGGCAGCGGCGTACCTTCTGTATTCTGAGCCTATTGTTAAAAAATTTCAAGTTCTAAGTATGAATGTAGAGGGTAGAGGGGCTTTAGGAGTGAAGGTTGAGCCAAGAAAAGGTGGATGCAATGCGTGAAAGAGCATAACGGCTAGGAAAGGAATTCGAATAACTGATGAGTGATGATGACATCTGTCAGGAATGTAAGGAGGAGTACCTATGATATGTTGCGCCGACAATAAATAATTGAGACAAGGGCCGGTAAATGATGATTGATTTTGCGGGACATTTGGCGCCCCGATCAGGTGCTAATCGAGAAGCGTCCTCAGACCCCTGAAAAACGAGACATCCACAAAAATCGGGACACCTGGCTACTCTATTCCGTGCCGTCAGCGCAGAAGACAAGCAGGACAAAGTGACAAACCTTTGGTCTTCCCACTGATAGCACAAAACCTCTCCAGTGAGCTCTGGCTAACCTACACACCGCTGGGAACACAACACGAAGTTATTACAGTAAGTATTATGTACTTCACTGGGTTATTATCATTATAGCCGCGGTGTTCTGTAGGGCGGAGGTAGGTACTTCTTCATCCTCCATTCGTATCCTACCTCCTACAGGATGGTGTTGACACTTCAATCCACCACGTGAAACATCAATCCAGCACCTTATTCATTTAAAGAGCTCATCAGAACACTGGCCATGGTAGAGGCGGCAAAATAATACCGAAGACGTCTCTACACAAATGCAAAGAAGTTGCGATCATGGGAGGCGTGGTATGCCGGACTCGGTGTTTTCATGGATATGCTATGGATCATGAAGTACCTACACGTGTCCACAGTACCAGAAGTATAATAGGATGCTTTATTAACGACTTAACTAGGTAGTGGAATTATTTCCATCCAATTATACAAAATCAACCTCATATGCATGGAGTAATGAAACCTTTTTGATATTTATTATACTGATTTCATAATGTCATTTCTTAAATATATAAGCTGTGACATCATGTCCCATGATGCCATGATGCATAGAGTAAATGCCATGATGTATCTATTTTAAACAGACAATTTAACATCAAACAATTTTTTTGATAAAAATTTTAGACCAAATTCATGTTTGCGAAATAAATTTGTGGTTGCGTATTAACCTAGTTTTCTGAACACTGTCCTCATAATACCAGGTAGGAGTAATTTGGGTTTATTAATTTCCGTGTAAATACATTATGCACGATTACCTGAGGAGGCAGCTTGTTTATGACGTCATTCGTACAGGTGCCAGGCGGAGATGTGCACCGATGCTACTGATAGCCAAGGACCCCCAATGTAGGTTAAAATAAACTAGGTTATTGCACTACCGGGTTATATTAGTTGGCCAGTTCAGGTTTGACTCTGGAGCTGTGAACACGTCCATATGAAATAGAAAGTTGGAAAAAATGTTGGTGCAACGTGACCAATTTTTCTTTTCCAGATTTCTGGATAGTTTGAAAAAAGGCTCATGGCTGTAACAATGGAACTGGAGGAGAGTGCGTCAGACTCCAAACTTCACAGAGACAGCATCTCAAAGAAGGAGCTACGTCCGTTAAGTGCTGTATCCTTGTCCAAATCAGAACATGGGCCAGGTTTGTTAAACTTTGATTAAGGTACCTATTTAAGATGTGTAGTATGGTGAGTAGGGTAGCCAGAGCTCACTGGAGAGGTTTTGCGCTCTCAGTGGGAAGACCATAGGCTTGTCCTACTTATCTAATGCGCTGACGGCACAGAATCTCTCTGTTCTTACCAGGTCAGCAGCATGAATGTAACTCCTCTGATGTTGCATTTGTCCATGGGCCACGGTAACCACTTTCCACCAAGTGAACCGTGTGCTTGTCTGCGACCTAATTAGTTTAAAAAAAAAATATTGTAAAAAGATAGATCTGATAAATATTCCAATTTTTTAATAGAAACATCATTGTCTGCCGAACAATTAAAACAATATAAATCTTGGGTGACTGTTGAGAGATGGACTGAGTTGAAGCGAATCGCGGAGCAAGCTATGAAAGACGGCAAAGTGTTCATGATAAAAGGCGGTGGATTCTACGCGGTGCGTCGAGCATTGCTCGATAGGGGGTGGCTCGAAAAATATGACTCGAACAAGGTATCTAATCTTAGTTAAGGTGGTAACTTATTTGAGGTATGTACTCAGATTTAGTTAAATAATTCTGGTTAAGCGACAATAATTATAAAGGTGTCACTTGTGAAAGGATAGTAAGTAGGAAGTAGGTAATGTAATAAATTCATCATCATTTTCCTCTTGCATCCGAGGGTTATTCGGAGGCTGGAGTTGACGTCGTTGGAGCCTTGTCCTCGTCTTGGTTTGGTTTATATACGACTTATATGAAAGCGCCTGACATCTGACCGTCTATAATATTGTAGATAAATTCTTAAGAAAATAAAGTGCTATATTATAGGTAGATACCTATATGAAGGAAAGAAATTGTGCGATTATTAATTTCGAATTATTTTGAAACCATCGTGGTGAGGAGGAAAAAATAGAATAATTTAAAGTCAACCACTTTCTTTCCCAATCCAATCTATATTTGTGCTAACTGCCACCCATATCTGTTCAGCCAGCGGTTTTGCCTGAAAGAGTAACGAAAACGAACAACATCCATCTATATCTTCAATCTTTCGCATTTAGGTATGATACCTACTTAGCTACAATTTACTGACCGTTGCCGCGTTGATATCTAAAGTAACCAGTATTAAAAAAAAATATAGATACTGGTAAATAGGTGACGTGACACATGACTTCTTTACCTTCTAGTATAACTGTTACCACTTCCGAGGTGAAGTCAAATTGACGTGACCTGTATAAAAAAAGAAGTCAAATGACTTCAGTTAGGTAGTACTCAGTGTACATACTCACTGGATGAGGTCCAAACCCGTGAGCGTACGTTTGTAAATCAACCTTAGATTTCCACCACCGCTGCTATAACTTTACGAAACCTTTATAATTAACTCAAACTTAATACCTTTTCAAAGGCACGCCATCTTCCCCCAACAAGCATAGACCCAAAAAAACTCAACGGCAAAGAGCTCACCAGGATAGAACGAATGATTTTGTATAAATTCATGGAACAGCACTCCGTCGATTTTCTATGGACAACTAAAAGGGATAAGTACGATTGGTTGCTAAGTAACAAGGAGGTCGTCATAAGCAGGTAATGTATCATTTAATATACTTTCTCCAATATATGGGGATTAGCACTTACGTTCTGATTATTTTACAGGTTTTGCAGATCTATTTTCACTACGAAAGAAGGCTTAACCAATTCCTTGACTCAAATGCACTGGTACACTGAGCCGGGAGTGGCAGTAACAAAGTATCCACGGTGTTATAACATCCAAAACGCAGAGAGCCTCGAGGAGTTTATAGAAGATTTCAGAATAACAGCCTGCATCAGCGTCCTTAAATGGCTATCTAATGCCATGCACAAGCACGGCGAGCACACCCTAGTTGTGAACCATGGAAGAGTTCCCTTCAGTGCAATAGAATTTGCGATTAGCAGACTAAACGAATACATTTTGTTTTTGACTCATAAAGATATCGACGTGATTGATGATGATATACATATTTGGGAACATGAATGGGACCTGTTCCTCACTCATCATTATCTCCTAGTACACGAGAAGGCAAAATTTTACGACGATAAAAGTGTGAACATACGGTATTGTGAACTTCGTAATCATTGTATCGCCAGTGTTTGTATGTAAACATATTGATGTCAACATAACTGTAATTAGATCATTGTTTATCGACTGAATCGTTTAAACAATTCACAAATAATATATTATTTTTATCGGACCCTTGTTGACATTCAACAACTGACTCACGTGATGGTCGTTGGACTTCGATGTAACTAATGATTTATATAATTTATAGGCATCTAGAAAAAAGAGGAGCTAGGGTGTTAGCCACGATGACCAAGTACTGGCCGCAAATAGATATCGACGGAGTCCTAAACATATGGATTGTAAAACCAGGAAACAAGTGCCGCGGACGAGGCATTCATCTCATGAATAACATAAAGGATATAATAAGTCTTGTCAACGGACCCGCTCAGAAAACTAGATACGTCGTACAGAAATATATAGGTATTGCTAGCAAGCACCCATTGGCTCCGTCGAGGAATATCATTTTATCAAGAGACCACATTCGTCAAACACCTTATTCGCAAAACATCATATTCTCATATCATATTCTCAAACCCACCCAGCACCTATGAAACATCACCCGAATGAAAAAAATAGAATTTATAGTTTATTTCACTATTTACCTACAATATACCTACCTATATTCTTGCATTTCTTTAACTTTCCAGAAAACCCTCTAATAATATACGATACAAAGTTTGATATACGACAGTGGTTTCTTATAACAAATTGTCAGCCTCTAACAATCTGGGTTTATAAGTAAGCTCCTTTATTTAACAAATTCAATGCTTATTAAAACACTTACTGCAATGTTTAATACCGTTTCCTTTGCTTTTTTTTTAGAGATAGTTATCTAAGGTTTAGTTCGCAAAAATTCAGTTTATCTAATTACCACGAGTCTGTACATCTCACAAATAACGCAGTACAAGCTAGATACAAAAATAACGGAGAGCGTGATAAAGCTTTACCAGATGAAAACATGTGGGACTGTCATACATTTAAAGCCTATCTCAGGTAAGGATGTAACATTAATATAACTCTAAATAAAGTCTGGACAAAAATTATTTCATTAAAAGTACTAAGTAATGTACCTAATCGTTTTTGAGAACTGAGTTCGGTGATTCGGTCTCTGACGCGTTTTATGAGTTTGATGAGTGCTATGCTAATAGGTAATTTAATCTATTTTACCTAGATTTAATTAATTAATTTAATCTAGTTTAACTAGATTAAATGCAATTGTAATTGGGAATTAAAATGCAAAAGACTCGGGCACTGGTAAACTATTAATATATTATCAGGGTCTCATGTACCAATTCCCTTCCCCAATATAAAAGGAGAAAGGTAGAGTTATTCACACTTACTCTAAACTGCTACTGAGAATTGGCCCAACTCGGGAATCAAACCTACCCAATCTACTAATAATCCACTTGATGCACAAAACTCTCACTCGCAAAGGTTCCATTATTACCGACCGAGGTATTCACATAAAACATACAGTAACGTTCTATTGGAGAATATTTATAAAATACTTTTTGTACAGACTTGTTTCCAGTAAATCAAATATAGTATAATTACTTAAAATCTATGTAATATTTGAAGACAGATCGGGAAATATGAGTTATGGGACACAAAAATTTACCCCGGGATGAAGAAATGTTTAATAGGCGCTATGTTGGCGTGCCAAGAATCGATGGATAAGAGACAAAATAGCTTCGAACTATATGGAGCTGACTTTATGCTCACTGCAGACTTCACTCCGTGGCTCATTGAAATCAACTCGAGTCCTGATTTGGCGCCAACTACCTCCGTCACGGCGAGGTTATGTCCACAATGTCTGGAAGACGTTATAAAAGGTAATCATTTCGTATAATTATATCCGATTAAAACCAAGACACGTCAATAAAATTTGTTTGTGCACATTGTCCTATCCTACCTGATTAATTCATACCTGATAAACATTGAGCCTAACCCACGAACAAAAAAAATTAAATTTTGCCCTTATATTGTAAGTCACTTATGGATTTTTAGAACTTTCAGCTCGAAGGGGTACATTACAAAAAGTTTCGAGTCTGTTACAATCAACAATGTTTAAGGAACAATTCTTTTTGAAATATTAAAGTTTGTTTTTTCCTTCTTCCTCAGTTGTTCTCGACCGACGAAGTAATCCTGATGCAGATACAGGAACATTCGAATTAGCTTATCGTCAGGTAGTACCAAAGGCACCAGCATACCTGGGTCTGACTCTATGTATCAATGGGAAGCGAATGGTGAAAAAAATTACCAAAGAACGCAAACACCATACGACCACTGGAGCCAATCCAATATTGCAAATACCCCCTGGTGATTGTCTGCCAGACGCAGATCAACCTATACCTCCAGAGTATAACGGCCCTATCATCACAGATTTCCTCACTTGGTTAAACCCCTATGACGCATTACCTACAAATAAGGACGGAATTTTATTAGGAACTAAAGAGTCGCTCACGGTACGTCAAGCCATCACTGTGGTCAAATCCAGCATCACGTTAAAAAGTGGTCCAAAAAAGCGTAAAACTTCTGGACTTTCTTCTAGGCCTCACCGAGGAAGACGAGAAAGAAATGCCGATTGTAAACGACGGATTGTTCCACATTCATGCTGTCGTCCTGAGGACGAACAGGCCACTAATCAAACTAGTAAATACCGAACTGAGTCGGCGAGCAAGACCGCAAAGGCAAAAGTTGATAGATCGGTCGGTAACAAACGTTGTTATATAGACCCTGTTGAATGGGAACGGGAAACTGCCAGTATTCTCCGGTCCACGATATCTGTGCAGAATAAAATGGCTAATAGGCTCGAGCCAGTAGACCCTGTTCGACAGACCAAATCGAGTGTAGTTAGTTCGCATCGCAAGCCTGTGGAAACAGTGAATCGTCGAAACAGTCTTGACGATTCTGATTCGATTAAGAAATTAAGTGCTATAGGGACGAGTATTTGCAAATTACAGAATGAAAATGGAAACAAACAGAAGTCTATTTCGTTTTCAAAGAGCTGCTCTTCCATATACGCACCTTATAGGGTGGTTGTCACTCCTCTGAATGACGAGCCATCGAATTCTTTCTTGAAAAGAAAAAAATAATTGTGTTCATTCAAATATTTACTCTAATTAAAAATAGCAGCGTAGTGTCGTACTACGCCATGTCGAATTTGTAGTTTGAAATTGTTAAAATTACAGTATTTTTCTCTTTACTGTTGGCGTCTTCAAATTTTATTGAAATAAAATTATTGGTGTTATATTCTTTTTACTTTTGCAGACGTTGGAAGCTACATGGATCCTTATCCCGTCCACCTCCATGTTCCCGTCCACTTTGTCACTACTGGATTGAGAAAATAGTTTTAAAAATCATGTTACTGTCAATGTCACGTAAGCCGTCAACGTATATTGTATCGCGTCAAATTATTTGTAAAGTTGTACAAAATGTAAAAACATGAAATAAGTCTTCAAATACATAAACTAACATGATCCATTAACGGTAAAAAACATATATAGCATGCGAAAAGGTAATTGTTTTATTTTATATACCCACATATAGTTATTGTGGGATTTTTTCAGAATCGTTAAAACTGTTACATCTTTGTCTATAAATACTCGCAATATCAAATTTTGACTAGTTCTATGTGTGAACATATTAGCCCAGGGCGCCAGGGTTCACTAGGAACACAGCGCTACGAATCTACAGAAAATTATTGGCTCTACTATATACACGTTTTTTTTGCTTTACTGAATGTGCCTATCAAATCACAATAAGTATATACCTACTTACAATTTATATATCTAGTACAAGTTTAACGGAAGTCAAGCAATTGGCAGAGGAAAGGGCAATTACTCCACCGACAAGAGCACAGCTCTTAAATTTAAAGAGAGAGAGAGTGTACAAGTTTAAGTACTTATATAGAAGATATCATCATCATCATTTCAGCCATAGGAAGTCCACTGCTGGACATAGGCCTCCCCTATAGATCTCCAATAAGACCGGTTGGAAGCGGCCCGCATCCAGCGCGCTCCCGCGGCCTTGATAAGGTTGTCTGTCCACCTTGCGGGTGGATGTCCTATGCTGCGCTTGCCGATACGTGGCCTCCACTCGAGAACTTTTCGACCATCGGTCATCAGTCCTCCGTGCTATGTGCCCTGCCCACTGCCATTTCAAGTTGCTGATCCTCTGGGCTATGTCGGTAATCTTGGTTCTTCTACGGATCTCGTTTCTGATTCGATCTCGCAGAGAGACTCCGAGCATCAGGCGCGGTCCGAGGGGGGGGGTCACAGGGGACATGACCCCCCCCAAAACCCAGCACGTCAAATTGAAAAGTCTTCATAAAGTTTGCAAAGTAAATATATAGCAATATTTAATTTCTTGTCGCGTCTTTTAAAGGTGAACAATTGGTAAAATTGTAATTTAGGTAGCGTTAAAATACTCTTAGAGATACGAACGTTTTGCTACGTAAACGGGAAAATGCTGAAGAATTGTTTACAACTTAGGTATCAAGGCACAATCGAAGGCCTATGGCGCCAAGCGTGGATGAGGACGACCTGTCCGAGGTCAGTTGGATATAATTATTAAAGCTGGTGGTTCATATCTTACGGCCGAACCGCGGCACTCCGGGCTGAGCGAGCTTTAAGGTATGATTCCGTAGCCGACCGCATACGATAATTGCCGACGCACGCAGCACATGCACGTAATTCATTGAGCTTCTAAATCGTAACCTTTAAGGCTCGGTCAAACCAACGTGATCAGCTTGCGTCCGCGGTGGCGTGGGTGGTGGCGATCAGCTACTGGCCAATCGCAGGCCGCGGTGGTGGCCCCCGATTGGCCAGCAACTGATCGCCACCGCGGACGCGAGCTGAACGCGTTGGTTTGACCGAGCCCATATCCGTATCGGAGTTTGACAAGTAATGGGTACGCTGTATGTGCTGCATGCATCGGCAGTTGTCGTATGCGGTCGGCTACGGAATCATATCTTTAGGCGACGACGACCAAGCGCTAGTTTCCGAAATTGTTAAAGATGGGGAAACTGGTCCTCATACGAAAGGCGGGCATCCGGAGGATTCGCCGTCCGCCTACCGACCTATAGTGTTGCCTGACGAGGTGTGTAAGCTCTTTGAAAGAGTTATTGCAAAGCGCCTCGTCGAGCACCTCTTTAGACCGACCTGGCGGGTGGTCAATATGAATTCCGCCAGAGACGCTCCACTGTGGACTGTGGATGCCCACTTGTGGGCCAGGTGATGTTGGTGGTTTCTTTGGACATCGCCAACGCATTCAACACTTCGCCCTCGAGTTACATTAAAGGGAAGCTCATGTATCACGAGTTATAAAGTGCCTCTCCACCCTCGCCGCATAGCCCGCGTAACCGATGGAGAGAGCCGTCAGCTACCCAACCGCGTCCGGCCTCAGCTGGCGAGAGATGTCGTGCTGTTTTCCGCAGGGATTGGTTCTGCGCCCGCTCCTGCGGTATACTCCATCGGATACGTCTGGTTGTTCGCGGTGAGCTCGAGGACGGTGTCACCGTCACGTGCTATATGGATGACACGCCAGTCATGGCATGCGTTGCTACACAGTGCGAAGCGACCGTGACAGGCACGACCGCGGTTGCCCATAACGATAGTCCATGGTCCTGCATAAAACCGAGGCCATGTTCTTTTATGGACCTCAGTGCGCGCCACCTAGGGAACCAACCTCATAGCGCGAGGCACTCCCGTCGGCATCAAGCCCCATATGAAATACTTGGCTCGTTCTCGATGGCCGATGATACTTCGGAAAACTTTTCCGAAGTCTGGCCCCCAATCTGAAAGGCGCAGCTGCCGCTCTGCTGGGGTTGCTGTCCAACTTGAGGGGGCAAGAAGATGGCCAACTAGGTCTTCAGAGGGTACTGCACGATCTCCTTCAAGGTATCGAGTCTCCTTGGCGGAACCTTACTGAGTTATGTGGTAGGTACCTGGAGGCGAGAGCCCTTTCGGTGCAATACAGGTACCGAAGGGTGACACGGATGTCCCCACTGTCATGAACCCGAGCCTCGAGAAATCGAGGCAATGAAGTCCCAGCGACGCCTGGACGTGGTGGAGGAATGGAAGTTACAACTTCGGCAACCAAACACAAGGCACGTCGTAATAGCGGCGGTAAAACACATCATGGAGGACTGACTAGAGAGGCCTCACGGGTGCCTCTTGTACCGTCTGACACAGGTGATCACCGTGTGTTTCGGGAGTCACCTATGTCGGATCCAGAAGGAGCCAACGCCTGAATGTCATCACTGTAATGCAAGCGAGGACACGGGGCTGCCCACACTGACTGAATGCACGGCGTGGAAAACACCGAGGCAGATCTTTGTGGCGTCCCTAGGGTTGGAAGTTGTCTTCCTCAGCACGTGCCTCACTCACAGTGATGTTGCAGAGTGCGAGTGTGTGGGGCGCCGCCGCTTCCTTCTGCAAGCAAGTAATGCTCGAGAAAGAGGTGGGGGAGCGGGGACAAAAAAGACTCAGGTCCCTTCCGTCCCGCATAGTCCTTAATGCGCGAAAGCGACTCGGGCGTCAGAGGCTTTTTCATAAGCGTTAGGGGTGACAGGTAGACCCCGGGACAATATGGGGACACCGAACTAGTGGCAATCTCAACCTCGGCAAATAATAATCCAACCCAAGACGGTGTGCAATTATAGTTGGTTTGAGTCCGACATAACCACTCCCATCGGTTTGGGCTTAATGCCATTGGTGTCAGAGTTAAAAGGCATACAAACATCAGGTAAATGCAAATAGACAGATCCATGTATACAAATATTTGCACTAAGCGAGAATCAAACCCGTACCTCCTACAGCAGTCGAATTCACTACCACCACGCCACAGAGACTCTTAATTTTAGTCGATTGGAGCCCCGACATTGTTCGAGTACGGGGGGGGGGGGGGGGGGGGGGGTAATTGCCGTAGGTACCTACTTAGTTAAGTGACCCCCCCCAAAATGTGAAGCTGCGACCGCGCCTGCCGAGCATAGCCCTCTCCATAGCTCGTTGGGCTACTTTGAGCTTACTCATAAGGCCCATAGTGAGAGACCACGTTTTAGTGCCATAAGTCATCACTGGTAACACACACTGGTCGAAAACTTTCGACTTGAGACACTGAGGTATGTCGGACGAGAAGATATTACGCAATTTTCCGAACGCTGCCCAGCCGAGTTGGATTCGGCGACTGACCTCTTTCTTGAAGTCGGACCTACCTAACTGGACTACTTGTCCTAGGTAGACGTACGAGTCAACAACTTCAAGAACCGGGCTCTCAACAGATATTGGGGTGGGTACAACATGGGCATAGAAGATATAAATTACAGGTACTTGTGATGCAGCGACTATACAACATCAATATAATACAATGTAAGCATCATAAGTATGTGTATGTGTATGCCCGTGAAGGTTCCTAACGTAAAAAAGATTGCAACGCGTTCCGTTTGCACAAGTTAATTATTAAAACGTTAAGGTTCAATTTAATAACTTTAAGCTCCGGGCTCTCGTTCTAGTCGTCGTTATAAAGTTTTTCTTCTAGTTCCATATTCTTGCCGTCGTCAATCACCGTGCTGATTACAAAAGCTACAAACTTATCACCTTCAAAAGGATGCCTATGATGTAAAATGATTAGTAAGAAAAATAAAATATGCAAAAGAAAACCGTGGAATAAGGTAACATTATCAAAATATGGTTTCGACGCAGCTAGATAGCAGTCAGTCCTACAACACAACTTACTTATCCAAATATGTATTTAATGAAAACCTGTTGAAAATCTGGTTAAATTAATCTGAGTACTATATCGTAGAAATATTTAAATAGCTACATTCTCTTAAAAACCTACTTTCTCATCTTATCTTCAGTTAGTTTACATTATATTTTATTGTTATTTCATATCTTATTTAGTATTGTTGGTTCAAATAATGATTTGTATGAATTATTTCCAGAAACCAGGGTTCAGTGACACATGTAGAGTAAATAGATTTTCTCGTTTGACCACTGTTGCAATTAGCCCACCAGTTCCAAAAATGATGAACAGAAGTGCGAGGCTTCCAGACCAAAAATGTCCATATCGTAATGTAGGTCTATCGTCTAAAGAAAAAAGTTTTGTCATATGCAGTTGTCAGTCAAGATCGGCACGCTATCTATTATTGAAAAACTTAGCACTTAATGCCATAAAGGAACGGAAAATATTCACAATCAATGGAACCTGTAACGTAGTAAGAAAAGAATTAGTTGGGCGAGGGTGGGTTGAAAAATGTCCTTCGAAACACATGAATTTGACTAAATTAAAAAAAGGTACTTTGAAGACTCAGAACCAGATAGACAACGAATTAGAAAAACTTTTATTATCAAGTTTAGTTAGTAAATACCCACCTAATTTTATTTGGCATTCCGACGGTTCTGTGTCCCGCAAAATCGAGAGGGCTGACGATGGGACGACTATTGAAAATAAGTTAATGGCAGATACTATGTGGACAACAAAACAAGGCTTATGCTCATCTATGAAAAGGAACTACTGGTTTTATATTGAAGACGTATCAGAAGTAACAGCGCCTCGTAGCTATAACACCTATGACAACTCCGAGGTAGATGACTTTGATAAAGACTATAAAATTACTGCGTGTACTAGCCTGCTGAAATGGGTTCTGTCGATGATCGCTTCTAAGAGACCTGTGTTCATTGCCTCAGGCAAAATTTCTTCAAACATTTTACTATTCGCTTTAAATAGATGTAAAGAATACCTTTTTAGGAAACAAAATAGGGACATTGACGGAAAGTTTAATATTGTTAGTGACGGGCAATGGGATACATTTTTGCGAAAATACTATCAGCTTATTGAAAGAGAAGATGTATTTCAAACAGACGTGGAAGAAGATAAGTTAAAACTTTATTTGGGCTACACAAAATTTTTGCTTAAAGAAATATTAAGATACCGTCCGCAGTTAAATTGTGAAGGTTATCATAATATTTGGATCATTAAACCGGCGCATGATTGTCGAGGTCGAGGTATAAGGATGGCTTCTAAATTAAAAGTTATAACAGATCTCTTACAAAAATCTCATAAAAGCAAATATGTCATCCAGAAATATATTGGTGAGCTTATAGTTATCATCTATATCTATACCTAAGTAATTCGTATACATAATAGGCAGTAAATACATAGGGTAAGTCAGGCATTTCACGCAAAATTACATAGACACCTAAATACTTTTCTAAACTAGGACAACACTTATTCTTACTTCTACTTAACAAGGACAAGTGGACATTTACTGGCTAGGCTACCTGGAAGTTGTAAAATGCTGGATATGTTGGAACCTTGTAGAATTTATAAAAGCTCAACAAAAGGCTATAACTTTACAGAAAATTAATCAAGACACCAAGGTAAGTAAGTTTCCAGGAACACAGTCGGTGTAGCAAGAGAGTTCCACTCCTTAGCTGTACCTAATGCATAATCAAGGAATTGCCAAAACGTTTCCTGCGTATGAGCGATTGTAGATATTTGTTTATTGTATTGAAATTATTACATTTTCAGAGGAACCTTTACTTATCCACGAAACAAAATTCGATATAAGACAGTACTACTTGGTCACAAGTACTTATCCCTTGGTGATATGGATGTATGAAGATTGTTATTTAAAATTTAGCTCTCAAAAATATAATGTCATGAACTACCACGAGTCCATCCACTTGACAAACAACGCTGTACAGAGGAAGTACCGAAATTGCGCTGAGCGTCACCCTGAACTGCCAATATATAATATGTGGGATCTGAGCACGTACAAAGCTTATTTGAACAGTATCGGTCAGAAAAAAACATGGGACAACATAATATATCCTGGCATGAGAAAAGCTATTATCGGTATCATGCTTAGTTGCCAGGATTCTGTAACAACTTCCAAAAATCGTTTCGAACTCTACGGTTGCGATTTTATACTCGATAAAATGTATACGCCATGGCTTATAGAGATAAATTCCTGCCCTGATCTTCAACATACTACGCCTGTTACTGCAAAGATTTGCCCAGCTGTCATTGCTGATATTATTAAAGGTAAGAACTAGCAACAATCATAGACATGAATCGTTGCAGATAGTTGAAAGTAGTGAAATAGCGCCAAATTGTTGTGGTTGCACAATCAGTAGATAAATAATAAATAAATAAATAAATAAATAAATAAATATTCCACAACATTCTACACAACGCTTTCTAGACCCATGGTAAGCTTAATTAGCTTGTGTTATGGAATCTAGAATGCGGATATACATACTTAGATACTTTTTTTTTTTGTAAATACATACTTATTATACATAGAAACACCCAGACCAATGCAAATATTTATATTCATGCATATAAATATTGGCACTGAGCGGGGATCGAACCCGCGCCTCCTGCGTAGCAGCCGCGTTCACTACCGCTACGCCACAGAGGCGTAGATAGGTACATAGGGTATCGTCTAAGAGGTATACATAGTAAACGGTCCATGTTGCAGAATCCTAATGATTAAAATGAGGTAGACAAGTTAGACAACCTACTTTCTTCACGCTCCCCGAATAGTGCAGTTGCTTGCATTGAGATAGACGAATCAAAGAATCAATTTCATTTATTCAGATTAGGCACATAAAGAGCACATATATTTATGAACGTTAAAATATTACAATATAATTATTATGTCAAGAAGTTTAAAAAAATAACGAATTTGCCTAATAGGTAATTAATTTTTCGATAAAATTTGGTTGTTTAGAGTAATTATTACCGGTCTACTTTATGTGTGGTCTACGTAACAAATTGATATGGTTTATTTTAATTTACAGTTATTGTCGACTACAGACTAGATGAGAATGCTTCCACGGGAAATTTTGAATGCATCTACAATCAGCCGATGACTACACCTAGATATGGGCCGGCTATCGATTTATGTGTGCGAGGTTACAGCTTACCCTATAACTACTTCTACCGTGGTGTTATTCCAACACCAAAACCTTCCTATGACAACTTAAACTTATCGGCTGATAAAGTCAACAAATGCGTTTTGCCGAAAATAAAACGATATCATGACACGGATACAATAACCGTAGATGATGAGCAGGATAGCAGTTTTGTTCACATAAATGAACTCTATAGAAATGACAGTGAAGATGAATCTCCTTCAGAGCAAACTATCACATCACAATTAGAAAAACTTATGGACAAAATAGCTACAGATAACTACAACTGCAATAGTTTATTCCGAACTGACAGTATCGATAGCATTAATAGAATTGAAACTGCTTTGAAAAAATCAATGACCCGAATTGCGTCCGCAGTGCTTGTTTGTTGTTTTAAACGTGAAGAGTCAGATAATGTATTGCGTATAACAGAATCTGACAATGATTCAGTGGAGAAAGATACTGATGTTAGTATTGACGCTATCAAAAAAATATTTGATGACTATGAGATTGCAAAACAGCAATTGTTAAAAAATCAAAAAGCGATCATGCCCGTCGCCTCCAATGGAGCGTGTAAAATATCCGATTCAAAAAGTATTCTGTTAGAGGCTACCTCTGACATAGTTCAATTTATTAATAGAAAGGAAAGAGAATATATGAATTATGTAAACTTAACTTTAAATAAACCAACGTGACTTGTACATGTCCTTTATTTTCGAGACCTTAGTAGTAATAGGTAGTTAGCTAGATAATCTGTGAACAGCAGCTAGTTTAGATCCTCTAGTTAACTCTAGCACACTAGTGCTACTAAGTCCGGTTGATCGAAATGCAACGCTTCTCAGTTGAATTAGCAAGTTGTCGAAAAACACCGATATGTATATGGCTTGCGGAAACGGGGGTGGTGTTCCAAATGTCTCTAATAGCTGTCCTCTGGTGGGAACCAGTTTTTTTTTTTTTTTTTTTTTTCTTTACGGTACCATCACCGGTGGGGACTATGGAGGGCTCAGGCGAAAAACTTCTCTTTCGCAAAATGTCCCCTGGTCGTAAAACGTCTCTTTCACAGAATGTCTCTTTCGCAAAATGTCTCTTTCGCAGAATGTCTCTTTCGCAAAATGTCTCTTTCGCAAAATGTCACTTTCGCAAAATCTCTCTTTCGCAGAATGTCGCGCCAGGGACTTAAGAAATATTTTTTTTACAAACGTTCAAATAGCTGAATACAAAAGTACCAAAATTTTTACATTATAATTTACTCTATGATTTTAATGTTTTTTTTTTTTTAAATCGAAACTTCATTCTTAAGTCCCTGGCGCGACATTCTGCGAAAGAGAGATTTTGCGAAAGTGACATTCTGCGAAAGAGAAATTTTGCGAAAGAGACATTCTGCGAAAGAGACGTTTTACGACCAGGGGACATTTTGCGAAAGAGACGTTTTGCGCCTGAGCCCTATGGAGGTGTATGGATTTAAATTTCCACTCTTCTCCACCACACCGTCACTGGTGGCGACAGGTGGATTTTTTTTCCATTTTTCTCTACCACACCTTTTAGTAAGAGAGCTTGGATCATTAACTCCGGTGCCATCAGCGTACTGAATGAGATGTACATCATTAGACGCGCCTTTAATTGGAGAACACGAAATGGCTATGCTGCAAAGTCAAAAACCTGGTGGTGATACCAAAAATCAATTTTGAAAATGCTAAAAAAATCGGTACCTAATATTGAAAGATTACCAATTTTCGTTTGTTCCTGGCAATAGAAGAGATTTAGGACTATATGATAGTGCAGTGCTGCAAGCCTCCATAACTGGCCTTGTCAGAGGCAGCACCTTGCAAAGTGCCGCCTGAAAACAGGTATCTGGTACGATCGAATTACCAAATAAAACCGGGCTCATCTGAAAGATCATCAAATTCTGAGTATGAAAAACTGGTGCTGCAAATCTTAAACACTGGCGAAGGTGGTTGCAGCAGCGATTGAAGATCGCGAGTTGCGCGTCTCGGTTTGGTATTTTCACATTTATACGATCGAGTTACCAAAAAAAAACAGGGCTCATCTGAAAGATCATCAAATTCTGTGTAGGAAAAACCGGTGCTGCAAATCTTAAACACTGGCGAAGATAGTTGCAGCAGCGATTGAAGATCACGAGTTGCGCAACTCGGTTTTGTAATTTTCACATTAGTACGATCGAGTTACCAAAAAAAACAGGGCTCATCTGAAAGATCATCAAATTCTGTGTAGGAAAAACCGGTGCTGCAAATCTTAAACACTGGCGAAGGTGGTTGCAGCAGCGAATGAAGATCGCGAGTTGCGCGACTCGGTTTGGTATTTTCACATTAGTACGATCGAGGTACCAAAAAAAACAGGGCTCATCTGAAAGATCATCAAATTCTGCGTAAGAAAAACCAGTGCTGCAAATCTTAAACACTGGTGAAGGTGGTTGCAGCAGCGTTTGAAGATATCGCATTGCGCGACTCGATTTGGTAGGTATTTCCATATTAGTACGATCGAATTACCAAATAAGAGCGGGCTCATCTGAAAGATCATCAAATTCTGAGTATGAAAAACTGGTGCTGCAAATCTTAAACACTGGTGAAGGTAGTTGCAGCAGCGTTTGAAGATCGCGCGTCGCGCGACTCGGTTTGATTTTCAGATTAGTACAATCGAATTTCCAAAAAACCAGTGTTTAAGATTTGTAGCACCGGTTTTTCTTACGCAGAATTTGATGATCTTTCAGATGAGCCCGGTTTTATTTGGTAATTCGATCGTACCAGATACCTGTTTTCAGGCGGCACTTTGCAAGGTGCTGCCTCTGACAAGGCCAGTTATGGAGGCTTGCAGCACTGCACTATCATATAGTCCTAAATCTCCTCTATTGCCAGGAACAAACGAAAATTGGTAATCTTTCAATATTAGGTACCGATTTTTTTAGCATTTTCAAAATTGAGTTTTGGTATCACCACCAGGTTTTTGACTTTGCAGCATAGCCATTTCGTGTTCTCAAATTAAAGGCGCGTCTAATGATGTACATCTCATTCAGTACGCTGATGGCACCGGAGTTAATGATCCAAACTCTCTTACTATTAGACTTTAGGTAGGTACTGGCACCAATTTCAACTTCTTATTCTGTATTATTTAATTAAATCTGCAAACAGGTTGTCGGTATTTTTCGTTTGGTTTTTGCAGCCGGTTTTATATTTGAAGTGAAAACTCTTTGTTGTCATAGATTCGTTGAGCAAAAATAATGGGACTCGCATCGTCACGTCCGGTCCGGTGGCCGCTGACGTTGTGACACCCAGCACTTTAACACCAGCCGCTCGTGAACGATCAACGATTCACAGGTTTAAAAAAATAAACTGTTCACTTACACTTAAAAGAGTATCACAATTTTTTTATAGCCGGTCCGGGTCCGCCATAAGCACCAGCGATAGCGGACAGTGGTGGTATCCGTGGGGATTTCCGCACGAAAACAAAGGTAAAAAAGGGAAGGTAAAATACTAATAAAAGACAAGTTTGGTGTAGGAATTTTATTTAGTAAATGAACAATGAAATGCTTACATAACGACAGTGATGGCTCTGTGTAAACGGAGTAACTCTATAAAGTCTACTGATACATAATATATTTTGTTCATACTAAGCACGATAGCAGAACTGTAAAAACGGCATTACAGTTATAAAAGTGAAGATACACCGGAGGAATTGTAATTAGAGTGCACATTCGAGAATTAGAAAAAATTGTACATACCACCCCTTTTTGAACAATTATGGACGTTATTTACGTGACATTTAGTTTTTTTTTAAGTAATAAATAAGGAATTATCTCATGCACACGTTTGAATGGTCATAAAGGTGCAGACTAATATTGTAGTTACCATTTCGCACACATGGCGTTATGTTAGAGCTCGCTCGTTGTAATCCTGCAACACGAATATTTTGTACGATATCAAGTCGAAACAACTGCAAAGATGTATTCGTACGAATATTCATGAGATAGCTCGCAGTATTTACGCTATATAGTGAGTTTCAAAAGTGAATCCTTGTAACCTAAATTGTCTATAATGCAAAGCAATATTCATCGAATTTTGTTACATTAGTTACAAATACATCCGGTGAATCCTCACTTTTGATTTCACTTACAATTTAGTCCCAGGCGCTTTCAAAGCCCGATCTATACAAAAACTTTTGTGCAAAAAACATCCTCTTCCCACAATACTATAATCAGATTACTAATTAATCTTATATTAATAAAACCCATGTTGATCTGACGATGATATTCGGTACTTGTGATCAAATTGCAGTAGCAATCGATTGAACAAAATACATTTTATTTAGTAGCGAAATCTATTGTTGTAAGGGTAGGACATTAGTTTGTTAAATTTCAATTAGGACCGAAGCAGACACCATCGATATTGCCAAACTCCATTTCGGTCCGGTCACACTCATCAATCAATCAAGTAGCTTTTCAAAAGCTTGATGCCGAAAAAACTACATTGCTATTTTGGTATCAAGCAGGCCCTCGATTCTGCTAAAGCAAAACCACTGTCGTACCACAGTCACTGCAAAAATTGGCATTAAATTTTAGTCTTTATTGCTATATTCCTAAAGTTCAAAATTAAATGAAAAGAGTTTCATTACACTCTTTCACTTACTCTACAAAAAGCCATTTAGTTTTAAACTTTAACTGCATTACTTTAAAGGCTAAAATCAAATGGAATTATCTCGCAGTCTCTGTGGTGCGACAGTGGTTGTGCTTTAGCAGAATCGAGGCCCAGGTTGGTTGATACCAAAACAGCAGGTTACAGCATACCGCAAAACCATGGAGGTAGCATATACATTATCCTTTATCAACGCTATACGATGACGTAATCAGCGTGTCACAACTAAAGTTTGTCAACTTGAGTCTTAGGCCCGTATTCAGAACGACACTCGGTCGTGAATCTCGATTTATAACAGAGATGACAGACTATACAATCTATCCTCAGATAAAAAAGATTCAGAACCGAGTGTCATTCTAGAAATCGACCTTACGACGCGAAGCAGTATGTCTGCTTTGGCCCTTGTTTCCATAATCTTAGTAACGACAAAACAAAACCTATATTTAACTTAAATTTAAAACGTATGTACATTTATAAAAGCTTACATAATGTATATATTTTTATCCTGTTTAAATAAAAATAAATTTTCATTTTTATTCCCAACCTACAAATAATAATAGCTTGTAACTACGGACTTGGCCTAGCCAAATGCACTAAAGTATATTAATTTATACTTATGAATGAGCATTGGCGATCGATGAAAGCTTCTGTTATCAATATAACAATAATGCACTTGAACACAACATTACTTTAAAGTTTATAAGGCTCCTCTGTGAAGTGACATCTAAAAGTTGGCAGTACTAAGATATCTTACAACTATAAAAACATGGTTGGATTGTCAATGACAAAACGGGGGGGGAAGGGGGCTACCATGAAACGGTAATTTAAAACATTGCGCCCACCAGGATCATAAACGAAAGTCGTCGCATTTACAACTTTTTTTTCGTAAGGTTTAGGCCGAACAATGTCACGTGCCCACCTTGGGGCCAGATTAATGGACAGTTTGTCCGAAATTTAAATTTCATAAGAGATACGGCTGCACCCTTACATACAGTTTTAGATGAAAAGGTGCAACTGTATCTCCTTGGTCGGCTGTACTTTTCATGGTAGCTCCCCAGACTTCATAGTTCTTTTAGGGAGTACTAAACATTATTAGTAATTAATAATTATGTACAATGGGCAACATTATGTAAGATGTACTAACACTGAAGAATTCTATATCACTTCTAATATTGCTTCCAGTTTAACTTCTTTACTGTGTATACTTTGCTTTTGTAACAGTGAAATGCACAGTATCAAGGATATTGTTCCAATGGAAGATGTGGGCATATCCATACTTTTTAGCATGTAGGAGTCAAGGATAATTTTATAAATTACATATCTTAGAGATAAATTATTCTTACTATGGAATAAATACATTTTCAGATTCCAGACTGCTCTGCCAAAAAACAATTTAAAAAATTATAGCACAGCATTGACACTTTGCCTGTGAATTAAAGTAATCATCATATCTGACAAGACAAAACACCATGCAGTCTTTACCAAATGCATTAAGGCTCGGTCAAACCAACGCGATCAGCTTGCGTCGGTGGTTTGGCCTTGCCCTTATGCAAACTTGGATTCTGTATCAATATGATGTGACCAGGAAAATTATTCCTGTCTTTTATCTGTTTTATATATACTGCAATTTGTATGATATTAGTGACAACAATGCACAATGTGAATAGAAAAGTGAACCCCATATAGTTTTTATCAGATAAGCTAATGAAAGAATGTCTCTTGTCACACCTGGAATATAAATATTATTACTCAAAGTATGATCAGTAGGAGGTTCTGGAGGTCTTCAAGGTAAAGCACAACTCATGACAATGGATTCAATGAGAATGACAGTTTAGGTCTCGAATTATTTTTTCCTAATATTTTCCTCTGTTCCTCTTTCACTCTCTTTTCCTGTTCTTTTTTCAATTTCTGCCTCTCTTCATCCATTTTTCTTTGTTCCTCTATCATGGCCAGCCGCTCCTCAGCCTATAGTAAAAAACATACATTTGTAAACTTTGTTCTAACTAAAACAGCTATTTGTGTATTGGAAAAATAAATGTTATCTACTATGAAGGTCAACCAATAACCTCAATATTGCCACCTAAACCACTGTACTATCTGTATAGTGGAAGAAAAAACCAAATAGATTGCCTAAACTCATGTTTTTTTACCAAGGGTAAGGAATTAGTGGAAGTATAGGTACTTGAAATTTTGAAACTATGATTTTACATACAAAATTCTTTGTAACCTCAAAATTTACTTGTAGGATAGCAAGTACTAGTCTTCTGTGAAATGAGGACATTACCAGTTGTCTATCACTTTCATTCTTATTAATTGAACAATTAATTGTAATTATGTAATTGCAATGCAAATCAGAGCAATCTATTGTAGTTTTAAATGTTGTAATGAACTCAATTCAGTGTATTAATAATGTTTAAGACTTTTTCACAATAATTTAAGCAGGACATTAACTTACATCATAATGTAAATGTAATTCTTTGTTATTACAAGAATAATATATCACAATTACAACTACTAATTCCTTGACAAAAGCTGTCTGTGTCACTTACCAACTTGCGCTGAGCCTCTTCAATCTTTTTATTATTTTCTGCCATGATTTCCTCCAGCTCTTTCCTTTTACGAGCTTCGGCCTCCTGCATAATAGAAATTAAATATTAATATGAATCTACACTAATAAATTTGTTCTATGTTATTAAAACAAAGTCTTTGTATAGGTATTTTTACAAAACATCGGCTCCTTGCAGTACCTTGCACTTATAAAATCTGCAGAATAACAGTACCATGTGAATCATAATATAAAATGATACACAGATTCAATATTGCATTTCCTAATGCCTTGTGTTAACATGACAAGGATATAAAATAATCATATAAAACTTATAATGATGACAGCAGATTTGTTTATGTATGTGTACATCCTTTAATAACAGAAATGTGGTTATACAAAAAATAGATTCAAAAAATACCTTCAGCGGGCACGACTGGATCCTCAAGCAGCATCTCCATAAAATTCTTAGGGCTTCTTGCTCTTGATCAGTCTTCCGACCTGACTTATAGACTACGTGACTGCCAAGGACAGTCAAGCGAACAATTTTAAAATGCTAGCCGGATGCCTTCACGGCAAACTTACATTATGGCAGGCACCAGGAAATAAACTGCCTTGTTGGTGCATATGAAATATATGGGTATAAAAGTGGACATGTACGGTTATTTATTAGAGACAGCCAGCCTCGGTGAGTGACAATATTAAGAATCAAGAAACTAATTCTTGTATGCACTCGAACTACACCTGACTGGACCTTTAACAGATATGATCGAAAGAATACTTTCATTAGTTCTTCTATTGGTAATGATGCTGGTATTAAAAATTGAATTACACATAATAGCTGTGAAAACAACATGATTATGTTGCTATCGCAGGGTTTGTTTTGTCATGTGTATATGCAACAGTGTGTGACGTTGCCAGTACACATGACTGGTATGTAATAAACTCAGTTACCTGTCTGGCCAGCTCCTCTCGACGCTGTTGCTCTCTCTGTCTCTCAAGTTCCTCCATCATTTCCTTCTCCATCTTCCGTTTAGCTTCTTCAACTCTTTTAGCCACTTCTTGTTCAATTTCATCTTTTCGTTTCTCTAATTCTTCTTCTACTCTCTTCTTGACAAGCAATTCTATTCTTTTTGCTGCTTCTTCTTCTACCACCTATAATATAAGCAGAATTTCGACATAAAAAAAATCTTAATTTTTTTTTTTTTTTTTTATATAGGACACGTCAATTTGACTTCGCCTCGCCTGATGGTAAGCTGAAGGCAAAGTCTTTGAAAAGAGGGCCACCATTACAACACGTACCATGTTACAATGGTGGCACTCAGCTTGACGGCCTCATCAGATGCTTTTTCACACCCCGCTTAAATTGTATCTAAATTGTATTAAATTGTATCTATTAAAAATTGTATCTAATGGTACCTACATAAATATTATCTTGTGATATCATGTAACAAAACATAAAACAAACATGTGTTATTTTAATTGTTAACTTGAATCAACACAACCCAGATATCACATTACATTTGTGCCAAATAAAATTTGTTTGGCTATAAAAGCAGTTGTTGGCAGGGATTTATTAATTGATTATGTTCAGTTTACAGGAAAAAATTCAAACATAAGTTGAACACTGAAGCAACACTAATAGCAATGTAAAGAACTAACAACACAGCAAATCTATTTAATAACATTGAAGATAAACAACATCAGTCACTAACACAGAACGAGTTGGCATTGTCAATCAACTCAGAAGAAGTAAATGATGTGAAGAACTTCTTTATACAAAAAACTGAGGCGTGATGCATGTAGTATCTAATAAAACTTGTCAATCGCAGATCATGAAAGTATGAAATTTATTTGATAATATTTTACCTTCTGTTCAGCTTCCCTTACTCTTCTCTGTCTTTCCATTTCGGCTAATCTATCAACCTCATCCATTTTGCTGCGTCCTTTGGACTTCTTCCTGTGGCTTCTACTGCCATCGTATGAGGCGTCGCTACTACTCGAAGATGACATAGAGTGCGATCTTTTCCTGTAAGCCCATAATGGTATAGGTTAAACACCAATTATTTTCAGTTTTGATTATTGGATAGTTTTTATTGTAATATAACGTATCGTACCTGGATTTAGAACTTCTTTCTCTAGATTTTTCGGCATGTTTTGAGCTCCTGCTGCGTGATGAAGATCGGTCCTTGGATCGGCTCTTCTTTCTCGAGTGTTTACTACTCTTATGGTGACGCCTAGGTGACTTACTTCTTGATCTTGATCGGCCCATTGTAGTTAAAAAAAGTTAATATTATATTCAGAAAGAATGAATAATACAGCGAAAAACAACGATAATATTACTAGCACGAAGTGCACGAACAGCGTTTGACAAACGACGCCATTTTCGCAAGGAAAGGAACAAACAAGAAGTGTGGTATTTTTCTTTTCTTTTTTCTTGCCACTCTATTGTTTATGCACCTTTGGCGTCTAGTCTTTTGTACCTATAGTCTATGACTAATAAAGAACATAGAGAATAATAGCACAAGCCTTGAACAAAAAATAAAAACTTTTACTATTAAAAATAAAATAAAAATACTCCTGCGGATCATTTAAGCTATTAACATCGTAAGATTCTTTTGATAAACACAGAGTGTAACCCCGCGTTTACATACTGCCGCTCGCATTGCTCATCGCCTTGCCGGCAATATTCACGCGAATAATGCCCTAGCATTCAAACACTCGCATCATCGCGATGTTCATCGCGTTGCCCAACACTCGCATCATCGCGATGTTCATCGCGTTGCCCCGCATACAGTATTCGCTCACTAGTATATATATATTAATCTATGGTATTCGCCTTGCGATGGAGATGGACGACTTTAGTTAAGTGGACACCTAACCGAATGCAGTATAGGCATTTTATTAGGCTAGGCTATCTACTTAGATACTTAGCTAGTAGGTAATCAGGCTAATTTGGTAGGTAGGTAGGTACCTACCAAATTAGCCTAATTACCTACCAAATTAAAATAGGTAGGTAGGCTAATTTGGTAGGTAGGTACCTACCTACCTACCTATTCTAATTTAGTAGGTAGAGGTACCTACCTACCTACCAAATTAAAATAGGTAGGTAGGTAAATTAGGCTAATTTGGTAAGTAGGTTACCTACCAAATTAGAATAGGTAGGTAGGTAGGTACCTACCTACCAAATTAGCCTAATTACCTACCAAATTAAAATAGGTAGTTAGGTAGGTAGTACCTACCAAATTAGCCTGATTACCTACCAAATAGGTAGGTAGGTACGTACCTACCTACCTACCTATTCTAGTTTGGTAGGTAGGTACCTACCTACCTACCTATTCTAGTTTGGTAGGTAGGTACCTACCTACCTACCTATTCTAATTTGGTAGGTAGGTACCTACCTACCTACCTATTCTAATTTGGTAGGTACCCTAGCTACCTGTTTGGTCAGTATACTTAGGCTAATTTGGTAGGTAGGTACCTACCTACCTACCTATTCTAATTTAGTAGGTAGAGGTATTTAGGTAATTAGGTAGGTAGGTAATTAGGCTAATTTGGTAAGTAGGTTACCTACCAAATTAGAATAGGTAGGTAGGTAGGTACCTACCTACCAAATTAGCCTAATTACCTACCAAATTAAAAAAGGTAGGTAGGTAGGTAGTACCTACCAAATTAGCCTGATTACCTACCAAATAGGTTGGTAGGTAGGTACCTACCTATTCTAGTTTGGTAGGTAGGTACCTACCTACCTACCTATTCTAATTTGGTAGGTACCCTACCTACCTATTTGGTAGGTATAATTAGGCTAATTTGGTAGGTAGGTAGGTACCTACCTACCTACCTATTTTAATTTGGTAGGTAATCAGGCTAATTTGGTAGGTACTACCTACCTACCTACCTATTTTAATTTGGTAGGTAGGTAGGTACCTACCTACCTACCTATTCTAGTTTGGTAGGTAGGTACCTACCTACCTATCTTTTATATACATATGTATTACCTATATTATTTAATTAGATCCGTAACAAGCATTTCAATAAATTCTATTGATTTTTCGTTGGACCATTCGATTGGTTGCGTCATTGTCATGATAATAAATTCGAAGTAATCCTGTGACTGTGACACGCGCGTACACAACGAGCGCTCGATGCGAAGTGTGCGCGACGCGAGTATGTGAATGCTTCATCGCGCTAGTATTGCCGCTCCTTCTCGCGCTGCCAAGCCGACACTCGCAGCAACATACGCGGCACTACTCGCGGCATGACGAATATACCATTCACACCACGTCCCTGCCCACTTCTCTCGCCACTTCCCTCGCTCTGCCGCGAGTATGTAAACGAAGCATTACATGTAAGCTGGTGTAAGCTGCTTGAAATGCGTAAGCATCATTTGCTATTTTTTTAATGGCAACTATTGCAGTTGGCAGTAAGCAGTACATAACCTAAAAAGTGAAAATCGATTCTACTGTCATCTACTGTCATGATGTCATGTCACTAGCGATGCCCGATATTTGACTTTGTATCGATATTTCGCATCGTAATGTATCGTAACTGAATGTATCGATACACGATATTATCGTATGGCTTTGTATCGATATTGTTAATATCGTATTAATATCGTATCAAAAATTCAAACTCTAATTTATTTACAGTATAAATATAATTTTAATATTCGTCACACTAGTTTTTTGTTTTTTTTACAGTTACCTATACAGAAAATCACAATTGTAATTTTATAGTATATCTATAAATAGTATAAAACGGCGAAATTTGGGTGCTAGCACCTCTGCCTACCCCTTCGGGGATACAGGCGTGAGTTTATGTTATGTTTTTATATAGTATAAAATTATAATTGCAAAAATTTTTCATCTAAACTTTTAAGGAATAATAATTTTGATAATCGTTGCGGATCCAACCTATTGCGATTTTCTGTAAGCGTATTATTAGCTGAAGAAAACAATCGCTCTGACGGCACTTAATAAAAAAAGACCAAACACTAGATTTGATAGGTGGAGCCATTATAGTAGCAGTAGAATTAAATTTGGAGACGCTTCGAATGAACTAATCGTAATCACACAGTGCTAACAGAAATAACTTATTGCTTTTTGAAGGTATCTACCGATATTCAAAACTAACGTCAACAAATCATTTACAGTCTACCCACATCATATTACAAAATACAGCCTGCCATAGGCGGCACTATCAAAAGAAGTTTGTTTATAATATTTTCAATCGTGGTTTTAATTTATTATAATAATAACAACAAAGATTCAAGTCTCAAAATGTACTTAGTCAGCTTTTTAAACATTTGATTGAACAACTATGTATTACATAGGAGTTAAAGTTAAGTCATACGATATTTTTGATGCGATATACCCGAGAAGCGATACGATATCTCCACATATCGTATTGATGTGTATCGATACAAAATATCGAAATATCGCATGGTGTTGTATCGATACACCAAAATATCGATACGTATCGGGCATCGCTACATGTCACTCATGTCATATCTGTCAAAATAAATAAAGTCGTGTCGTCTCGTCATCTTATCAATTTAAGTTACAATTGAATTAATAAAATTATCATTGCACTATCTGTTGACCAGACAACTAAACATGAACTTTGTTCGTTTCGTCAGTGGTCATTGTGTTGTTTAAATTAGGTTCTGATCAATAAATCGTGATAAATGTATTGAACAAACGCCGCTAGTCTAGTTACCTATTTTGTTAGTCTTATATGAAAACTATAATATTTTAAGCATAATGGCTGAATTTTTTAAAGCTTTATTATTATCGGTGTTATCAGAAAAATGTTATAGCGAATACTTCGAGAAATATAATTTTCTAGACGGTAATAATTTGTTGCAACTTAATTATGTTTTACAAGCTTTCACTTAACTTCTTTTAGATAGGTAAAGGACAACATTCACTCTCCATACAAATCTGGGCTAGTTTTGAAAGTGCCGGCCAAAGGAAAAAAATACAATATTCCGTTAGAACTCGTTCTTACTAACATTTTTTATTATGGCGTCAAAGTTGAGAGACCACTTCCAACGGTTTTATTAGAGTTTAAAAATCTTAAAATATACACTTTTTATGATACGAACTATTGAAAATAAATGAAAAATATTGCTATACATTGGAAGAATAGTTAATAAAAGCAATAAAAAATAAACCCTGTACTTTATATTGTTGTTTTTCGTCCATTTATTGAGATCCAAAGTTGAAAGTGCCGGTCAGAGAAACCAAATATGATATTCCGCTAGAGCTTGTCCTTATTAGCACTTTTTATTACTACGTCAAAGCTGAGAGACCACTGCCCTCAGTTTTATTGGTGTTCAAAAATCTTAGAAACATATAATTTTTATGATATTATATATTGAAAATGAATGAAAAATATTGTTCTATATTGGAAGAATAGTTGTTTAACGCAATAAAAAATAAACCCCATACTGCATATCGCTGTTTTTCGTTAGTTAGGTCCAAAAATTGAAAGTGAAGCCAAAGAAAAATAATATGATATTCCGTTAGAGCTTGTCTTCATTGACATTTTTACTATAGCATCATAGCTGAGGGAATACTGCTCTCGGTTTTATTTGAGTTCAAAAATCTCGGAAACGTATATTTTAAATAAAATAAATAATTGAAAAGGAATAATAAATTATGTTGTATTATATTGGAAGAATAGTTGATAAAAGCAATAAAGCAATAAAAATAAGCAATTAAAAATAAAATACACGAGCAATAACACTGTTTCATTGCACTCAACCCTGTTTGTTTTATCTATGATAATGTATGTATAATGTTGACGAACCTGGACATGACGTGATTGCTATCGTCCACGAATCTACCTTATGGCATTGCCATTAGTGCCTTGTAACTGTGGAATATGATCAACACATTTACTAAGTTCAATAATTGGAAATGCACCTTTAACCAATATAAATCAATATTTCTCATTCATTTTCAATAATACGTTTAAAAAAATGTATTATATCCAAGATTTGAACTCAAATAAAACCGAGGAAAGTGGTCCCTCAGCTTTGACGTCATAATAAAAAATGCTAATGAGTACAAGTTCTAGTGGAATATCACATTTGTTTTCTTTAACCGGCACTTTAAATTTTTGACCTAAATAAATGAATGAAAAACAACGTTATTGCAATATGCGGTTTATTTTTTATTACTTAAATGAACTATTCTTTCAATATAGAACTATTTTTTTAATTCATTTTCAATAGTTCGTATCATAAAAAGTGTATGTTTTCAAGATTTTAGAACTCAAATAAAACCGAGGGAAGTGGTCTCTCAGCTTTGACGCTGTAATAAAAAATGCTAATGAGGATAAATTCTAGCGGAATATCACATTTATTTTCTTTAATCGACACTTTTAATTTTAGCCGTAAATAAATGGACGAAAAACAACAATATGCAGTATGGGGTTTATTTTTTATTGCTTTTATTAACTATTCTTCCAATGTATAACAATATTTTTCATTTATTTTGAATAGTTCGTATCATAAAAAGTGTATATTTTTAAGATTTTTAAACTCTAATAAAACCATTGGAAGTGGTCCCTCAACTTTGACGCACTAATAAAAAATGTTAGTAAGAACAAGCTCTAACCGAATATTGTATTTTTTTTCTTTGGCCGGCAAAATAAAAATTAGCCCAATCTGAATGATGTCCTTTCGTAAATTTCATGGCATTTTGAGGTCAAAAATCATTATATTTTCCAGGTCCTTGCTTTACGGCGTCCTTTAGTAAATGTCTTGGCGTCGTCATAATAGCAGGTTCAATTCTGGTCAAAATTCCCCAAATATTGAAGATATTAAAAAGTAAAAGTGGTGAAGGTATTAACATCTATGGCGTGTATTTGGAGTTGTTTGCTATCACAGCAAACTTTTCATACAGCTATGTTATGGGATTCCCATTCAGGTTTGTAATCCTTTACTTTACTACATTTTATGTTGATGGTAACTAAGATTATAATATTATAATATATCTTAAGCATACTTTCGAAAATGATGTATTCAGAGACCATGAGTACTACCACAGTCTCTGAATATACCAAGTCTGATTTAATTGAGATAAAAAAACTTATGTAACAGACAACTTTAATCAGTCTATGTATGGCCATTCTAGAGACAGCATCTGAAATGGCAGCATTCTTTGGACTGCATGCCAGCTTACCATCAAGGGGAGCAGCCAAATTGGCAATCCGAATATTAAAAAATGAATTTCTTTTTATTCAATACAATGTTACAAGCACCCTTTGTAAATATTCAGCTTTTCAATAATTACACACACTTACTCCAAATTTATAGATTGAGTTATATTATAACTTATAAAATGGAACACAAGCAACTATCCAATTTACATTGGTTTGAGGGTTGTAAATTTTGTAAAGGTAAAAAATTATTATTCAGACTATTCTATACATCTGCCAAGTTTGCATTCCTAATGAAGAAAAGTGATAGCAAAGTACAGAGGATAAATATAATAAGAGGTATTACATTTTATGATAGATTTAGATCTATTTTATAACACTATTTTTTTATAAAACTCTAACTGGATTTTTAAACTTTTTATTTGAACCTACCAAAACCATGTAACAGAAAGAATTGGGTGATAAGAAAAGCCTTAGACCGGAACAAACTGCAACAGTCATAGCCAAGAAGATATCGAGTTTAAACAAATTCTATTTCCAATTTGAGCTCATACCTATTTCCACCAAATCCAAGGCCTATCCTCACATGTTTATCTACAGCCCTGAATTTAGAAAATGAGCATGATTCTCACAATTTGCAATTAATTTAATTGCTTACCTGCCTAATTAAAATAATTTTAATTGAAATTTCTGACAATTTAGTCACTTAATCACCAGTACTGATGTAAATTAATTCATTTTGTCTTCATTAAAATTTTAGTCAAGTTAACTTGTATGTTAAGACAAAATTTTATTAATTCTGAGGCAGTACAAAGTTCAGCGGGTTGCTATCATACATATTATTATATTATGTATACTTGTACATATAAAATATATTTTTGATGATCAACATTGCAAAATACTATTGAAAAATACCCTAAATGCCTTATCATAGTAATTACACAGATTAAATTTGATAAGTGTTACACAATCAATGGGTACCAACTGAATGTAATAGATATTTTAACCAACTAACTATTGTACCTATCAAACCTTATCAAAATATACATATATCACATGCTCTGCTTAGTTACAAGTGTTATCTTAAATGTAAGAAAGATGATAGCTGTTCTCAAAAAAAATTCATTTGGTAATGACTCTGCTGCTCAATTATACAGGCTCCTACAGGGTGCTAGACTAGAAGACCTGGTAGTACACTGTGCACCCTGCTGTATCATAATCATAGTGCCTCCTGCTGTATCATAATCATAGTGCCCAGGGGCGTATTTACCCTAGGGCCAAGGGGGCCATGGCCCGGGGCGGCAGGTTGCGAGGGGCGGCGGAGCCACCCCGAGCGTCTGTCTCTGGGCGTCTTTTAGAGTCAATATTAAGGCGCCCAGACAAAGACGCTCAGGGCGGCTCCGCCGCCCCTCGCAGCCTGCCGCCCCAAACGTCTATCTCTGGGCACCTTTTAGAGTCAAGATTGAGGCGCCCAGAGATAGACGCTCGGGGCGCCTCCGCCGCCCCTCGCAACCTGCCGCCCCGAGTGTCTATCTATGGGCACCTTTTAGAATTAAGATTGAGGCGTCCAGAGATAGACGCTCGGGGCGACTCCACCGCCCGTTGCAACCTGCCGCCCCGAACGTCTATCTCTGGGCACCTTTTAGAGTCAAGATTGAGGCGCCCAGCGCAACCTGCCGCCCCGAGCGTCTATCTATGGGCACCTTTTAGAGTCAAGATTGAGGCACCCAGAGATAGACGCTCGGGGTGGCTCCGCCGCCCCTCGCAACCTGCCGCCCCGAGCGTCTATCTCTGGGCACCTTTTGGAGTCAAGATTGAGGCGCCCAGAGATAGACGGCAGACGAGTCGACGGCGTATTGTGTCATATTTTGTTTGCCCAGTGTGCAACCACCCTGATGGCGTTCTCAGAGGCACCCATGAGTTCCTGCGTTCCTGAGTTAGCAGTGAGGTAGTTCCGCATTCACACCGTGGGTCCATTTCTTTTAAGAAACTCCATCTAATTCGGTTTTCGTTACTTCGGCTGACCTGCATCCGAAGTCTATTTAAGGGCTGCAAGGTGGTGTATGAGCAGCCTCTGTGCTCCCCACACGTCAACTGGCCAGAAAGGGTTCGTAAGTAAAAGAACCAGGTATGCCCACTTCAGATCCAGTCACAAATACGTCCAAGGACTTGGGTAACTCCGGCTGTGGCTTATTTGGTTGCTTTTGATTTCGGGCCGTCACCATCCAGTCCTAGCCGATGTTCTACAGAAGCGGCCCCAGATCCGCGCCAAACGGAACACCGCGCCACATATTTCACTTACCAAACCATGCCCTACTTGGGTAGATACTGGCTTTCACCGATAAGTAAGCCAAGCGACAATGACGCGAGGATAGAGAGGCAGCCCGTGCTGAAAGAGTGCAGCTCTGATGCAGCTCCATGACAAGGCGTTAACGACGTAGGCAACAATAGACACTGCCAGCATCAACTCGCCGTGTCACTGCTTCTTTCACCAGGGCCATCAAGCGCATGTTGGCATCCACGTTGCTCCCGACTATATCCAAATTGATTGTCTACCAAATTCGGTCTCACTCCTGTAAGGCGCTCGATGTGGCACTTCACGAGGAATAATTCATTTAAAACACCTGCACACTGCACACCTTGTCGATCAATACAATGAGCCGGTAGGCGGATGGTAACTTTGCAGAAGAGGACCAGTTTTCCTGTCTTTCAAATTTTCTGAATCCGTCTCTACTTGAGGCATACGCTACAGAGCCCTTCAAAACGGGATCTGAGTGCCTTTAGAGCCTAGAGTGCTACCAGGTCCAAAAGCGGTGTTTTTACTGTTGCCGAAGGCAACATGCATAAAACATCATAAAACATCTCCTTCACAAGCTATTGCTGTACTCAAGTGATTTTTGGTTGCCATATCATCTTCTACGTAGGGCGCTTTAATGGAATGGAATGCAAATATGTCCCCTTGAAGGGATTCTGATTGGGAGCCTGGGTTAGTGGGGAGATCGATGAGAGTCACTTCTCTCGCACTATAAGATAGAGATCTCACGAATCAGGCTTGAAAGTCTCTAGCAACTTCTGACGGGCCCCTATTTTGGGTCCGCCTCTTGGGCGCAGGCTAACGGTGAACGCGAACGTCACTTATGGGGAGGCAAACCTATGTGGCCCGGGGCGCCAAATCTTTAAATACGCCCCTGATAGTGCCTCCTGGAACAAGCACCTTATGTGGTATTGTTCTCTATGTATGGCTATAGCTGTGGTGGTGAAATCTAGCCATTCACTAAGCCATTATGAATCAAGTAAATACAAGTCCCACCTGAGCTCTCACATTTTCCTATCATAATCGACAAGTAAATACATTTGTACTTTATTACAAGAACATCAATATCTGAAACTTGTTAACACATAAATCATTAGTTCATAGCTATGTAAGTAAATAAAGTAATAAGTATATGTTCAGTAGGTACCTATAAAATATTACAGGTAATGTTAGCTAAGAATACAAGGTTGCGACCACGATATCGCCGCGCTGCGCTTGTACCTCGTAGATATTTTTTTTAATACCACTTAGGTGGCAGACAAGCACACGGCACACCTGATGGAAAGTGGTTACCGTGGCCTATGGACGTATGCAACACCATTACTGTGACCAGGGGCGTCACACTCGTGCTGCCGACCCTGAAGAAACCTTCTAATACCCTTCTTGAAGAACTCCATGAGGTCCTTAGTTGGATTTTCAGTTATAGGTGGTATCTGGTAGTATTTTACTCGTGTCGCAGAAGACTCATTGGACGCCGGAAGTAGGAGTGGGAGGTAATCTCCGTCGTCCATGAGCGTGGGGTGGTTTGTGCTAGCCTTCACCCTAGCAAAAGTAGAGGTGTCGTGTTTTCAGGCGCGCCTCTACTTTTGCTATCTCGCTCTACTTATGTTTTGGTGAAGAGGGAATCAGATCCCCCAACAACGCTATTGCGCCATTGAGAAGGATCCGAACGCGAAATCTGCGTTCAAAACTGACCGTCGCGAGCACATCGTGTGATGACTAACGCAGCGTTGCCTCCCTTTATTGGCACAATGGCGCAAGTACCCGCGCAAAGCAGCAGACGAACTTTCTCCTAGGAACTGCCGCGGCGAGGTTCAAGAGCCAGCCTGGTTGTTAACTTTCCGAGTTTTGATAACAACCAACCATCTGTTGTACTTTCATACAGTCACGCACTCACGCCTCTTTCCCAGTGGAGTTGGCAGAGACCACAGTTTTCCACCTGCTACGATCCTGGCATATAGCTTTCGCTTCCTCTACGTTCATCACCTGTTTTGGGTACTCTTGACATGTCCTTTCTTTAAAATGTCTTCGATCTGACTAGCCCGGTAGGGGCCGACCTAGGCGTATGTACGCCTAGGTCGGCCCCTACCGGGTTACCCATTCACCATTCATGAATCTGTTTCGTCAGTCTTCTTTCGTCCATCCTCTCCACGTGTCCGAACCATCTAAGCATCCCGGAATAATTTTAATTGTGTAATTCATTTATTTACCACACTAACGAAATTGAAATTTACAGTGCATGGGGAGAAGGCACATTCCTTGCGATACAGACTGCTCTCATAGCTGCCCTCGTCCTGCACTACGGTGGAACAACAGCGACTGCGACATTGTTCTTGGCAGTCTACGTCGGCCTGGTATCTGCGCTAGTGAGCAATTTCACTCCTGTCAGTGTACTATGGTATATGCAGGCTGTGAATGTGCCTATCATTGTCTTTGCAAAGGTAATAAACAATAATTAATTATGTAAACTATTATTATGTACTTACTCGCTCAATTTCTGTAATAATGAAATAGTGAGAATGAAATTTTATATACTCATAAGTTAGGATTCTTTACTTTTACTACCAGGCGAGGTGAAGTCAAATTGATGTGACGTGACCTATAAAAAAAAGGTTACCTACCTTTAGCACTTAGTGGATTTGAACTTTGAACCCATCACAGTAATGATAACTTTACTAAACTCTCATCATTTCTAATGCATTTTTTTTTTCATTTCAGTCAATTCAAGTTATTACAAACTATAAGAACGGTGGTACGGGACAATTATCAGCAATTACACTGTTGTTACTTTTTGGAGGGAGCATAATCAGAGTATTCACGTCCCTGGTGGAAACGGGCGATTTCCTCATCATTTTGACATACTGTGTGTCCACCCTGGCGAACGGTGCGATTGTATGCCAATTATTCTGGTACTGGAATGCTGCAGATAAGACCAAGAAAGTGAACAAGAAAAAGAAGAAGTAAGAATAGGTATATACGAAGTACATATAAGTTTTGAATATTCAGTAATAAACAAAATTTATTTCATCAAATGGTTTACTTTTCTTTGAGTCCTAATATACCTACTTTCTTTGTGAACTTATTAACCTATGAAATGAAATGATAATGGGCTTATGGGAAACGGAAGCGGTATATCAGGCGCCTGCTGACATCCATTACGCTGTCAATGCTGAATGCAATGCACGCATTGTCACCGTGTGGGTCAAAAATTTGTGACCCCAATATGAAGATTAGGTTGAAAGAGCAACCATTGCTGACTCGTAGTCACACTATTGAGAATACGAGGACATTTTTTTGTAGTTAGTCATACTACCATCATTAAGGCCTAGCCTATCCTTTTACATAGCTGCTAAGCAAGGCCGCTGCTAGGATGACACAAGCAGAAGCTGTTACCCGGAGATTAACTTGTGCTGTGCCCGACAGGGTCCATAATTGTAACTTAATAGTAACATAACATCTGTATCACATTATGGAACGCAATAAATATACTGAGTATTGAGTATTGAGTATTGATTTGCTGCGGTGATGCGTGGCATTTCGCATAAGGAAATTGCCGCGGCCACTTGGATCCCATTGCAGGATAGTCGCCTTCATTGGTGTGGCCACGGCCTGATTACGTGGGCAAATAAATGTCTGGCTCAGCCGTCCTTGCGGAGACCCGATACAGGTAGACCCAAGTCCGGGCTTGTCGTAGGGTATGACATAGGAGTGGTCTCACTAGTATGTTGGCACAAGGCGGTGCGAAGTGTAGTAAAACGACTTTTGCTTACTTGATTGTATGTACTGTGTAGGTATTTTGTTTGCGATGATTGTATATTTAATTCATCCTTCTATCTATGTATTTATAAAATTGTAATGTCTGTGTACTGAAGTGAGAATCACGTGTATCGCGCACAGGCTCCGGTAGCCTTAGCGATAGATGACTTTAAGCTAAGCTTTAATTGTAACTATGTATTCTGGTAAAATAAATTAAAATAATAAAAAAAAAGTCAAAAAAGCACGGACCCCGATTTCGTGGGGAGAGCCTCGTATGCGACCGGGGCTATTGCGCAGATGATGATGACTTTATGCATCTGCATCCCAAGGTTACAACTTTAGGGAGGCCTGAGTCCACGGTACTGAAAAATTGCGAGATATACTTACAAATTACAAATGAAAGCAAGTTTAATCATGTATTATTACTTTATTGAATTAGTGTCACTCAAAACAAAGGCTTAACGTTACTGTTGTAACATACAAAATGCTTCATTTTTAGTTTGGAATGGATCTGTCTATCAAATACAAATTGAAAGTATTCAAAGCAAACAACTCAGATTAGCTCCATTAAAATGGTTAAAATTTTAGTTTTTTTTTTATTGAAGGGTCCTAAATGCACAATTATTAGTTCTCAACTTATGCAAGTCCATTCTCATTCAATGAAAACCATTCTTATCATAGTGTACATCTATATTTACAACTAATTAATTCTAATGAATACATTCACAATAACTAAAATAGACCATGAACATGTACTGGTATGATCAGCAAACTCACAGTCAATGTTTAATGTAAATTTTGGTTAAACTGCACCTAAACCAAATTGTAAAATATAACCAAAAAACCTAGCATTTCAGTGGCAAAATAACACTTGTGATCTATTCTTTGGGAGGCGGTGGCTCAACGGGTTTCTCTTCAGTGTGAGTGTTTCTTTCCGGTTCATTCCCATCCGCCCACTTGCCGTCATATTCCTTTCTGTCGACATACCTTTCTTCTTCATATTCACCCTCACTGCGATGACTGTCGCGTTCAGAATAACGCGAATAACTGTAACAAAACAAATAACATTTCACCATCAATCAAAAGTTACGAACTAAATAACGAGCTTTGTTAAATATTTTGCTGTCGAAAAAAAAAAAAATATTAGCTTTAAAATTACTGTCCGGTGTTATTTACTTGTGTCGTTAAAGCAGACGTAAATATTAGTATTATTAGCTACTGACCTGTCTCTGTCCTTGTCACGTCTCTCAGCAGGACTGTACGACCTGGACCTACGGGTCCTCTCAGGGCTTCGAGATCGTGAATACCGACCAACTCGTCGATCACGGAAGTCACGGAAGCCACCGCTGTAAAAATTAACATTATTATCTTTAGCATCCCACTGTAAGAATAACTGTGATTTTAGTATAAATTGAAATTGAAGTAAACAAAGAAGTGTTATTTATCACTTAAGTATACTCAGAAACTGTACTGCTATTTAAAGTTGGTGCTATAAAGAGGCAATTTAGAGTAGTGGTTGCCAATACCATTAGAAATTCTGTAGTTTGGGGAGGTATATGAGGCCTCACTGGCATCTTCAGAGTATAAGTTAACCTCATCTAAGTTGCTAAACCTAGCTAAACTAGATGGGAATAAAGTAGTACTAACCACCACCCCGGTGGCAAGCCTAGGGGTGACAGATGGGAATAAACGTGCTAAACCTCCTGGCTGACAGAAGAGACTCAGGTAGATTGTATTCACGCAATTTTGGAGGATCCTGCTTCAAGAGTTGATGGTAGGGCTGCTGAAGCGAACTCACCGGAAGGGCCTGCCGCGTCCTCCGCCTCCCCGCCGGGGTCTGAAGGGCCGTCCTCCCCGCGAGCGGTTGTCGCGCCACTCGTGCTGGAAGCGGCGCTGGTCGTCGCGGCGGAAGTCGCCTCGCCCACGTCCTCGTCCACCGCCATTATACGTGTGGAAGCGCGGCCGGTAGTACGTGCCGCGCTCGTAGCCGCCGCGCCCGCGCCATTGTCCGCGACGTGGTACGCGCCGATTGTATCTACAGATGTCAGTTATTAACCACGTTATAATTAAGTATACCTAGACACGTATGTTGGACCTAAATCGTACGTGCTCTATACGAGCAGTACCGGTACTATGGGGTGAATAGGGATCAGGGAATTCTGTAGTTATTTTCTTTCAAGTGAAATTATGGATTAGTTCAATGTAATAATGAGCAGAGTTATCAATAATATCTTTTGTTAGATACTTGGAATTCGGGAGAGATATTATTAAAAAAATCTAATGACCATTTTATCCCTATTCACCCTTTGATCCCTATTCACCCCATTTTACGGTATACCTAGACACATATGCTGGACCTAAATCGCGAGACGAACGAGGTACTAGCGCTCATGGATTGTTTTGTAATAATCTATGCTTGGTGAGTTTGAACTCGTCCACCGCAGTAGCCACGCGTGCTATCCTCAAAAGGCACATAAGAAACGTGTACTGCGCGTATACAGTTACATTTATGTCCTGATCAATATTAGGTTCACGATTGACGATAAATTCTGTTGTGTGTAATATATGACAGTTATAATTATTATGTTATAATTATTATTCAATAAAATACAATTTAATTATACACAACAAACTAGTAGTATAAGAATGGTTATTTAAAGTTGATAACATGCCATAAAATCGATTAAAAACTTCATGCTTTCTGTAGATACACTATTTAAAAATACAAAATTCAGTCTAAGAATCTTAAAAATGGTTTAAAAATCAGAAAAGATTAAAAGTTATTATACAAAAAGGAACATAAAAGACAATCTATTATAGCCATGCTTAGCATGTAGTAAAAACTCAGAATACAATTCAATTCTGATATTGTAAAGCCTCGTATCCACCAGACAACATAATAATTATGTGGAGCAACATGTTACCCGAATGCACAACATTATTGCTGCACGGAAACAAACAACAAGCCGCGTGTTTTGTTACGCGCACCTACCGATCTCTTCGAGCGTCAATATTTGCCTAGTGGATACGAGCCTCTTAGGGGTCCATTACACGCTTATGCAAGCGTCATTCCATCATGCCGTCAATCATGAATGTTATTGGTAAATCGGCTATTAGACGATACATGTTTTTGTTCAATAGCCGATCGACCAATAACAATCATGATTGACGGCACGATGGCATGACGCTTGCATAAGCGTGTAATGGACCCCTTACGCAGAAGTCGGGGACCCATCGAGTCTCGCGATGTGTCGCCGGCTTCAGAAAAAAAAGATAGCACACTGCAAACCAAAAATACCTTGAGCCCGACCGTGATCGTGATCTGCTGCGCGAGTAGTAGGAGCGCGACGCGTCGGAGCGCGAGCGCGAGCGGGGCGAAGCGGAGCGGCGCCGGCGAGACGCCACTGAGCCGCTGCCGCTCGAGCCGGAGCGCGAGCGCGAGCGGGAGCGGGAGCGGTACTTGCGCGGCCGCGACCTGTCGACACGTCTACCCAGCGTTACTTGCGCTCAGCGATTTCTACTACTTATGAGCGGTGATCTTTGGCGCTCATATTTTGATCGTAAAAGTAGTAAAGTATACTTTATTGTATACCAAAAATATAAATGTGTAGAAATATACATGAAATGTACAAAGTTTCAAGCTCATGAAGTGTCGAGTCAAATTCTTGGATAGGACAAAATGTTCTGCTGTGCAATTCTCTAAGCGTTCAGCGTCGAGCACAACGTAGCCTTGATAAAATATTGTCATTGGTCGATTTCCAGTGACGTCTCCCTGTCTGACCAATGACAATCTCGATCATGGTCGTCGCAACGTTGTGCTCGACGCTGAGCGCTTAGAGAATTGCACAGCTGTTGTGTTGACATCGATTTCACTGCTATATAAGACTGAGAATGTTGGCGAATTTAAGTGTGAGCAAACCATCAATTGTCATCAATAATTATCCAATCAAAGTATATATTGTGATCAGGTTCACCATTAAAATATTTATACAGACATTATTTTTGAGAGTAAGGATGATTTTTTTCTAAATTCAGGACATTTGACTTCTAACTATGAGTGGACAGCTATAATGAGTTCACTTGGTAAACAAACTAACCTGCTTCTGGATCGCTTGGACCTCCTATCGTCATCGGAAGAATTCGAGGAGTGTCGGCGAGGTGAGGGCGGTGAGCGCGGCCTGCGACCTGACGGCGAGGGCGGCTTGATGCGCGTCACGAACTGCTCGGGGCGGCCGTCACCCACCGACACTGGCGTCTCTCCCTCCTGAGCTATCCGGAACGAGCCGAATTTATCCAATACGATGTTGCCTTTGCGAACCTGTTAATACATTATAAACAACTGTATTATTCACATTTTTTTCAAGCAAAAACCGCGCCATGACGTGGAGTTGCGGATACCAGCCCGTTATACAATACCAATGTATTATCTGTGTTTGTTTTATCACTATGGCGTAAATTAGATAACAAATTCAAAGCAAAAATAACTGCGATTTGCCGGTGGATCGAAGCTTTTCTTGTCTCAATATTATTTAAAATTTTCATTAAAAAACAAACAAAATAGTATAAAATAATCATCATCATCTGCATATAGACGTATTCTCCTGATTGCATCCGTGGCCAAGATGACCTCGGAGCTCAGGGTCCGGCTTCCGGCTCTTCCTCCTCCACTTCGCACGATCTTGGGCGTCCATGGTAGTGAGACCATTAGCACGCATATCACCCTCCACGACGTCAAGCCAGGACTTCTTTGGCCTACCCCTTTTACCTGGACCCGGCGGGGTCACCATTGCCAGGCATTTGTTCCCCACGTAGCCTGGCGGTTGCCGCAAGACGTGGCCGCACCAGCGAAGGCGGCTCTCTTGCATTTTATCCGCGATGTCACGGACATGGAGGCTGCCGCGGATGCGAGAGTTCCGTACGCGATCTTTACGCGTAACGCCGCACATCCACCGCAACATTTTCATCTCCGTGACACGCAGCTCTTGCTTGTGTCGCTCGAGCAGCGGCCACGCCTCACAACCATACAAGAGAACAGGCCTAATGATCGTCTTATAGACCTGCCCCTTCAACCTGACTGGCATTTTAGGATCACAGGTGACGCCAGTCATTTCTCGCCACTTGGCCCACGCGGCAGCAATGCGTGCCTTGACGTCGTGGTCGATCTCACCGGTCACATGAAGTACAGATCCCAGGTACTTAACCTGGTCCGTGCGCTTGACCAAATCATCGCCTATGCGGACGGGTGTGGGATCTGTGGAGTTTAACGCTAAGTATTCTGTCTTCGCTACATTTAGCTTTAGACCGCCGTTCTCAAGCGCTTCTTTCCATCCTTTCACGCGTCGCACCAATCTGCTCCTGTCCGCGTCCATGAGCGCAATATCATCAGCATACATGAGCAACCACGGAGGCTGCTCATGTGAGTTTCTAATGCTGTCCGACAAAACATCTAATACCACGCTGAACAGGTAAGGACTAAGGACGGATCCTTGGTGTGCCCCGACGGTGATAGGGAAGGCTTTCGAGTCGCCAACAGCAGTCCGAACCACGGAACCGGAATCGTAGTACATGTCTCGGATGGTGTCAATGTAAGTCTCTGGAACACCCTTGGCCCGCAGTGCACACCAGATCACCGCGCGAGGAACACAGTCGAAGGCCTTCTGCATGTCTAAGAATAGGCAGTGCAGGGGCGTGTTCTTCGCCCTGTATTTCCCCGCCACGACCCTTAGGGCGAACACTGGGTCCATGGTCCCGTGCCCGGGACGGAACCCGTACTGGCACTCCGAGAGTGCACTTTCCTGTCGGATCCGGGAGTCGATTATCCGTTCATAGAGCTTCATGGTGTGGGACATTATCTTTATACCGCGGTAACTACCACACTCCTGCACCGATCCCTTGCCTTTGAAGACTGGCATGATGATGCTCAGCCTCCACTGGCTCGGGATCTCGCCGGTGAGGAGTACGCGGTTATAAAGATTTGCTAGAATGCCCACACCACGGGCGCCCATTGCCTTCCAAGCCTCGATGGGGACTTCGTCGGGTCCGACAGCTTTCCGGTTCTTCATGCGGCGAATGGCAGTCTGGACTTCCGCAGGCGTTATCGGTGGCACTAGTCCTTGATTCGGAGGGAGGTCTGGTGGCTGCACCTCTTTATGCTGCTTATTCAGCAGCTCGTGGAAGTATGAGCGCCATCTCTCCTTCACCGCGACTTTCTCGTACAACAAATTGCCCCCAGGGTCTTTAATGCAGCGGCACTTGGATAGACCCTGCGCCGCTTTGGCCCTGGAACGCGCCAACTTATATATGAGCTTTTGCCCCTCAGACGATTCCAACTTGGTATATAGAGGTTGCAAGTGGTCTCGTTTGGCCCTGGCTACGGCTCTCCTGGTGGCGCGTTTTGCATCTTTGTACGCATCGCGGTCGTCGGAAGATTTGGACGCTTGCCACTTTTTAAAGAGGGCTTTCTTCACCCTGATCTCTCTCTGGACTGTGTCGTTCCACCACCAGGTGTCCTTGTCACACTTGCGTCCACCCTTAGACATAATATAGTTTAGTTTATAGTATAAAATAATATAGTTTAGAATAGAGCAATATAGTATAGAATATTGATACATTAATTTCGTGCCAGTTTTCCTGTTAGCTTTAACCATCTGCACCATTCAATACTTCCAGTAGTATTTATCTTACTCAGATCATCGAGTCCCAAATCAACTTCCCATGCAAGCCGGCATACCTGATAATTGACAAACGAGTTTTTGGTGCAGGTTGAAGTCTCTCGAAGGGTAAAACGTCAGACGATTCAGTAAAAGCTAAGATAAACCAAATGTAAAATGAGGAAGAAAGCTTTGGTGTCCAAAGTTCAGGGTTTGGATCCAAAAGGAATTAGCACTCGGATGAAGGTGACAACGAGAGCAGTACGTACGGGGTGTGCAGGTTCGGTGCCGGGCGGGTCAGGCTCCCGCTTGCCGGGCGGAGGCGCGGCGGGCAACGGCGGCGGCTCTTTCATAGCCATGGCACGCCGTACTGATACGTTTTTATCTCCTCCCGCCGGCGACGGCTGTATACGGACATTAGTGATCAGTAATGAGGTAATGATAGATTAAACTTATATTTATATGTTCTTGTCTCCTCCCGCCTACTATAGATAGTAAACTTATGTAGTAAATGTTTAAAACCTTGTCTAGCTGCAAAGCTTCGATATCGCCTGGTGTTACCATTGGGTTGTGGAGGTCAGATCGCAATCGCTTAAGGGAAAATATCGAGGTCTAGCCAAATCCGTAGTTAAGATTGGTAAAGCGGACGCCAGACTCCGAGCTGAAGGCTTCAGATGCGACTGGGAATTAACGCTAGGATGAAGAAGTTTAAAACATTTTTAAACCTTGGGTCATGTATCTTGGATCTAAATCGTGAGACAAACGAGACCCTGGCGCGTGTAGTTTATTCTGTAATAATCTATGCTTGGCGACTCAAAAGACACCCAAAAAACACGTATAGAACGTATAGAGCACATTTTAGGCCCAAGATATATCTATGTCCTGAGCAATACAATGGTATGACGTTCTCGGTGCTTTTGGATGTTTGAAAGAGCAGCATATTGCCAGCGTGATGCGGACGCTAAAGGAATCCGATGCAAAATGTTGCCAGTCTCGATAAATTCATTTTGTATTTGCCTATCGTCAGTATGTACATTGACCTCAATACACAGCAAGAGTTATAATATAGAATTAGACCAGCTGTACAGTAGTTCTCACATGTTAAAAGAACATGGAATATTGTGCTAAGTAAGTTCCTATAAAATATCTAGATTGTGTGTCCCAATAAAGCTATTCTTACCTTCCTATGGTCCTGTGAATCATCCGAGCTATCTTCAAATGCATAATGTTCTTTGTATCCCTTTGGTACTGGAGTCTCCTTCTTCTTGACACTGTTTGAACAAACATTTTAATTAATCAAATGAATTTTATTGAAAAATTATATAATAGGTTTATGTTACAAGTATGGTTTATTTATGCGATTTGTGCAAGTCAACTAGGCTAGAAATTGACGACTAATACATACTAAATATTATGAATAGGGATTTAGAACTAGGAAGGCTAATTTTGATTTAGGAAAGCTCATTTTCAAAATTTGGAATTAGGCACATGCCTAAGAATAGGAACAGGTACCAAATGGTTGTGGTGTGTTACACAAAATAGAAAATACCGAAGTGAAAAATAGCTGAACACTAATTTTGAGCATTTTGAAAAGAATAGCATAGAAAGCTTCTTTTTATTATTCCTGAATAATCAGCAAATGGCAGGCTATCATCTCTGCCTACTCTGAAGGGAAATGAAGTGAGTATATGTATGTAATATCAGAAGTACGAAGCTGAAAGGGGAACTGGCCCTGGCCACGGATGTTCCTGCTATGGAGGTAACACACACAGAAATCATTCAATGCTGGTGGATGGCAAGTGTCGCCTATAAAATGACGATGCGCTCGGCCCTGTCTCATTGGGACCTAATATTGTCATTGGCGATTCTGTTTACCGTTCAGACGGGGTACCAAATAATCTATTTAAAATAGCATAATGTGTATTTTTTATGAAATAGCCTGTTAACAATCGTCAGTGTTATTTAACCTACAAGCTAGCTATACCGTGTTAGCGCAAGCTAACCCGTATTCACAAACATTACTATAAACCTAAGCGCTCAAACAAAGGGTACAACGTTTATTTGTAAACTATATCTTATTACAATTTAGTGAAGCTTTTCTATGTAATGCCCGCTCTACACATAGACAGATGCATCTGCAGACGTCGGCAGATGCATCCGCAGATGTCCGTCAGATGTGTGGACACTCCGCACTCGCTCGCACCGAATCCCTTTGATCCGTGCCACAAAAACCGACAACAAATGGATTAATGCCAGATGCATCTGCAGACGTTTAATACGACAGACGAGCAAATCACTTCCTCTACACTTCAGCGTCCGCGGATGACATCAGCAGATGCATCTATGTGTAGAGCGGGCATGAGATGGGACCGAGTCGAGCGCAGATCCCAGTAGTGTTGGTGAATACGGGCGTGGGTGGCGAGGCGTGGGCGTGGGCGTGGGTGCTCAACTAACGTGTCCTTGACGGCGCTCATGGACATCTTCCACTTGGGCTTCTCGAGCGGCGGCGGCGGCGCCTGGTCCAGCGGGCTGAGCGAGCCGCGGCCCTCGCGCTTGTGCAGCACCTCCTTGTCCACCATCACGTGGTACGCGCTCAGCTTCGACTCCAGCTCCTCGAGCCCGTGCATCTCCTCTAACATCCTATTGTATATTTCCATACTTTAATACACATACACCATTTTGTACAGTATTGTTCACTGTACAGAGCGTTTATATGACAATTTTCAAAAGCGTGTTCGACTGCATTGGTTTATATTTACATGAAAAAAATTGCAGTACTTTTAAGACAATTTTTTATCACTTACAAAAAAAAAATACTTGAATTAGTTGGAAGTTAAATTACACTAACTTAAACACTATGCAAACCTCAATTTAGAAACATATCCCCATGTGTGTTAAAAAAGTTATCTAATGAATTTCAACTACCTGCTGTAATCTTAGGAGGAATTTAAAAAAATAGTGAAAAAGCAATGGAAGTAATCCTTCAGGGAATGTTGAGTGTAATGAAATCGCCGATGAATACGTTAGGTCCCAATGCTACATACATAGGACGAGAGCTCATCGCCATTGGAGCGTCAAGTCCCTCGAACAACAAAACCATAGCTGAAAATATAAGACCGCAACAGTGGAGTAGTGTGGCTTAGTAGTAAACCTTTTTAATATTCCATCTCTAAACCTTTTTTCTAGAAGATATCTTTCGATTTACGAAATTAAGTTTAACAAAAAATTTAATTACTATTGTTTCCTAACCTATTCTATTTAAATGCTTAATTAAAAATTTTGAATTTGATGCTAATATGCATTCATCCAGCATAAGAAAAGAATGTATTACACACTTTTTTACTATTCTAATCATAAAATAAACACAAAAATAGTGTGCGTATCTATTACTTTTTTCTAGTGCTAATCTATAAAATTTTGTATTTTGCTCATCTATAATAATGAGATTATAATATTTCCCTATCACCTGCAAGTCAATATTCTGTGAATCTTACTTGTACGCAAGCTATCATTACGCTACCTGACCTCCAATCATAATTAAAAGATACATTACCTTTTATCACTATGTTTTCTCTCCCTGTCGTATTCGCCATCAGAACTGAGATCCCTCTTTTTGCTGCCTTTCAGCTCTTTCCTATGAATTTCAAATAAAATATTTGAACAATACTGTTCCATTTTGGATCGTTTGTTTCCGATTGATATCATTTTGATGTACACTATTTTAATACTTATGCTTCGCAAATTATTTTATCATGCAATGTTAAATTTCATATTCATGCTATTCATTGTCATCATTAATCCCTGTTGCGTGGCTCTATCTCGTAGCCCGGAGTCTGCTATACGGCTTTCTTCCTCCACTTTACCCAGCAGTTTCCGACATCACTGACATGTCAATGTCGACTAGACTTTTTGGATCTACCTCTCCTACTGGAGCTATTTCTTATAAACCTACTAAATCCTAGGTTAACATATATACAACATTTTCGTTTAGTTACAGTCCAGTGTTCATCCAGTCTGCGGGTTTGACTGAATAAATCCCTCAGCCAAACCCAGACTGGATAGAGCAGACCCTGATCCTGAGATAAAACCTTCGGATGTGAATGCGATTAACGCAAGAATATAAATAAGAACCTAAGACCATTTTCGTTTTGTTAAGTTACATTTAGAACATAAATGTAAAGGGTTAAAGTATAACAATGTTTACCTGATGGCATCTCTAAGTTTTTTATCTCCAATGCTATCTAAATCCCGTAGATTGTATTCAGCGCTATTGGCCGGGGCGGCGCGCGCCAGCTTCGCTTTGCGTTTCTCTTCCCTCTCCAGTTCCTTGCGTTTCCTTTTGGATTCCTTTTTCTTTTTCCTAAAATGAATGTACAATTAAAGACAAATTGAATTTTCCCTCTGAATAACAAGAAATTTAACTAAACACTACTTTCTAACAAGTATTATCTACTACTATTATATCTTGAATTATAGTTCAAGTCTAAATTATACGAAAGGGGCAACTTAATAGTTATTGTTTGGGGTAGGGTGTCTACAAATCGATAGTGAGAATAACTGGGCCTTGATTCTGCTGAAGCACAATCACTGTCACACCACAATGACTGCAAGAAAATTCCATTTGATTTTAGCCTTTAAAGTGATGCAGTTAACATTTAAAATTAAACGGTTTTTTTGTAGAGTGTTATGAAACTCTTTTCATTTAATTTTATACTATGACTATAGAAATATGGTCTAAAATTTAATGCCTCTTTTTGCAGTCTCTGTGGTGTAACAGTGGTTGTGCTTTAGCAGAATCAAGGGCCTGTTCAAAGGTTTTAGGATGTTCTGCAGAAAAGTGTGTCATCATAAATAAATAAATAAATAAATATTGTAGGACATTCTACACAACGCTATCTAGACCCAAAGTAAGCATAGCTAAACTAGCTTGTGTTATGGGTTCTAGAATGCGGATAAACATACTTAGATACATTTTTTTTTGTAAATACATACATATTATACATAGAAACACCCAGACCAATGCAAATATTCATATTCACGCACACAAATATTTGCACTGAGCGGGGATCGAACCCGCGCCTCCTGCGTAGCGGCCGCGTTCACTACCGCTACGCCACAGAGGCAGTCCATAGTTTGAACAAACATAAAGATCTGTATACTTACTTATCCTTCTTCTTCTTTTTCTTCTTGTCCCTATCAGCACCAGGCTGGGGCTGCTGGCCTAACTCTTGCATCTTGCGGTTCCTCTTGTACTGAGCAGTTTCTTCCAGAAAACTTCGCACTTTCTCTTCATAGTCAGAATCTTCTTTGGTTGTGTCCAAAAATTTACGTACCTGTGTGAAATTTCAGTAAAATATTAACAAATCCATACTAATATTATAAATGCGAAAGTAACTCTGTCTGTCTGTCTGTTACGCTTTCACGCCTAAACCACTGAACCGATTTTGATGAAATTTAGTGTAGGGGTAGATTAGACCTTGAGAAAGGACATAGGCTATGTTTGGTCGCGATAACCGACATCCACGCGGGCGGAGCCGCGGGCAAAAGCTAGTATAAAATAAATTGATAATGCTGGTCTAGTCAAGGTCATCGTATGAGGGGTGGTTTAGAATTTTGTTAAGTCGATTTAATCAAGAATAATTTAGAACATTTTTGACCTATCTTTCAATATTGTGTGCAATGTGTAGTGCCTTCTAAAACACAAGTGGTCGAGGGGAACAATCTTATGAAATATGTCACGTAGTATGGGTATGTTCTGTAATGTAAATAAAATTACCTTCAGCTCATAATCAATATCAGCTTGCGATCGGACGGGTTCGGGGTTGACCTCTTCGACGGGCGGTGGCGGCGGTTGATACCCGTACGGGTGGTTGAACGAAGAGTTGTGAGTCCGCGAGCCTGCCTCGGGCGCCCCGAGCATCTCCATGCGTTTGCTCAATGGAGACAACGATCGCTGACGCTTGTTGTTCGACTGCGAGCGACGTTTCTTCTTACGGTTCGGTCCTTCAGAATCTAATTGAATAAAGAATGAATGTTTATTATTGATTCTGTACAATTTACATCTCAATTTCATTCTAAGTACTTGGAAAAGTAACATACGCATATAGATGAATTAATAGTAGAATAATTACCGCTTGAATCAGATGATGACGTTGAAGAATCAGACGACGAACTAGAGCTTGAGGAATCACTAGATGACGACGACGAACTACTCGATCGCTTCTTTTTACCTTTGCCTCGCTTCTTCTTCTTTTTCTTATCTTTCTTCTCTGTCAAATTCAGTAGCTGTTTTAATGTCTCTTTCATTTCATAGGATTTTGCTCCAGTCAAACCTGGCAATAGGAGTTCTGCTGGTTCAATCAAAGGCTTAGTTGTTGACGTTTTACTCTTCAAAAAGTCCAATGAATTCTGTGCCTCTTCATGAAAAGGAATGATAGCTAAACAATCTTCGTATGCTTTTTGCGCTTCAGTAATCTTGTTCTCATCCTCGTAACTGCGACCCAATGCAACTAATGTCTCTCCTAAATATTTTCTTGCATTAGCATGGTTGGGATTCAATTTTAGTGAAGTTTCAAAATCTTCTATGGCTTTTTTAAATGTTCCGCTGTTAGCATAGAGCGCTCCTCTCGCGACTAAGCCTTCTACATTCCGTGGATCAATGCTGAGTGCTTTGTTGAGGCATTGGAAAGCTTCTGAGTGTCTGCCTGCCTTGAAGTGCTCTATGCCTTCAGCAACAGAGCGGAACGCCCACTTGCTTGCCTGTGCTTGTCGAAGTTCATCAGCATACTCTGTAGACGTGAATCCACCCCTGCATGGAGAAATAAGTTCAATTAATATAACAAAAAATTATCAAATAGAAATTACATCAATTTTATTGTAGTATTTAATTACCTTAGTGACGAAAAGTTGGTGCAATGCATGTTGGCGATGCCTAGCATTTCAGAGAGATATTGCACGCAGTTGGGGTTATTGAAGCCTGGGCTCTTCTCCAATATTGCTTCATAACTCTCTCCCTTCATTTCCATAGTTTTCCTATAGGAAATAACAATAAATCACTACATGTGAAAAGTTACTAAAATAAATTATTGTCCTATTGTAATGGATGAAGTATATTCACAGAGATGATAGTAACATCTTCAAGTAATGTATTAATTGAATAGTTCAAGCATTTATTTAATTCCTAACTGTTTGCTTAGTGTCACACATACGTATATCCTCACCTGTTCCCATGGAGCTGTTCAAAAAATTTATTTTACTTGGATTTTATTTCTTTCACACATAAATAGTTATAGATTAGGTGATGGCGCCTCGACAATGTGACATTAATATTACCGAGACATTCGCTACAGTCACAACATAGTGGAGGTGTGACACCGGCTCTTGGAGGTTGTTGCTAGACCTAGAAAAGAACACCCTAGAATAATAGAGGGAGCTGCGTACGTCCACGGCCCGTGGCGATACATCAGACACAACGATGAGAATCGCGCGATCTTGTTAAACTATTGAGCCATCTCGGAGTCTCATATCTGCTAAATCGATAATCGTCGGTGGCAAGTCCTTTATTATAATAATAAATAACTCCAACATCCAATAAATGCTCATTATAAAAGTCCAATCAATACGTCTCAGATAATGCTGGAATGTTAAATATTAGCTTTAATACAGAATTACAGTTCCTTGTTACAGATAGATATCAAGATTTGTAGTGACCCTAAATTAATGTACTGACCTTTTCCATTTTATGAAAACAAAAAATGTGTAAGTGATTTAAATATTTTGCTAATATCCACAACAAAAAGGTGCAGACGATTGACGACTCTTCTATAATATATGTAGAGTACATCCTTCAAGAATCCATAGGTATTTTGCCTTCAGACCTGATTAAACTTATTAACATCATGCAATCATTTTCACAAATAGGTGAATAGTGTGATTCTGTACTGAAAAGTGATCATAAACCAGTGAAAACATTTATCCAACGTTCTTCTTTTGATGTTATTATTATGTATACCTACCAAAGTGTACACAAACCCTTTGTGTCAAAAAATCAATCAATTGTTCCGTTATTTATACTGAGCATCTAAAAAGCAGGGGTATTCTTTGTGTGAGACACATCAAAAAGTCAATTTCTGTGTATTTAAGCTGTGTTCCAATTATCCTGATTAATAATTTATTTTCCATATTTGCGCACATGAGCTTTTAACAATTTCTTTTATGAGAGTCCAAGTTTTGTTTCTTCGTTTTCTATTAAAATTCTTCTTGGTTTATTTCCATAGTTGTTCTCTTCAAGTAATTCTTCTTTCCAAATAAAAAAAAAATACCACTGATTTTGTAGTCTCAATACATTAGCGTTACAAAATAAAACAAGAAATACGTGGCAACAACACTTTGTGTTTAGCAAAACAGTAACATCTGTAAAATAGTGTAAAGACATAGTGATTACTTAGGAATGTGGGTAAACATGTTGGTACATACTTGTATATCAGAGGGAAGTCGTCTGTGCTGAGGAGGCCTAGCGGCGGCTTAGGCGGGGGATCATCTGGGCCTCGCGTCACTCCCTTCATGCCGCACACCATTTTGTCGGTGTCAGGGATAACTTCAATTACTTCACAGCATACAGTGTCATTCATCAGGTAGTTTCTTGACAAGTTTTTCTTGTCCACAGCTGGTATGATATTTGTAACCGGTAAAAATGCCTGAACCAAAATAAAGTTTGTTAGTGATATGTAGCTCTTTGTTGATCTGAGTGGATAGGACCCTACAAAGATCTTCTGAGCCTAAGCCGACCTCATCTAACAGCTAGTGCACTGGCCAAATATGGGGTGAGGTTCTTGTGCTGACCTTATTTTCGCGGTTGGGAGGTCAGATAGCACTCGCTTCCGTAATACCCAAAGTTCTAAATAAAAATGGTTAGGAGCAAGACAGCAGACCCTGGGCGTCAAGTGGCCTAGGACGAAGAATTAATAATCATCTGCTTATAGTTTCAATAAAATACAGATGTGAGTCTCTTAAGACTGCAAAGCCAGGGAACCATTTTTAACATACATACAGAAATAATACACATAGAAACAAACATGATTATCCCAACTCATTTCTGTGCAGCTTTGGTATAAAATAAAATGAAGTGTGATACTACATATTACAAGATGATAGACCAATGATAAGGTGCTCATCTATTATTGCCAACATAACTAGCATGCATATCAGATGCAGATTGTAAATATCCCATTAACTCAATTCTGTGTAGTTTCAGTCAAAAATAAAATGTTCCGAGTGTGATATGATATTATCACTCATATCACCAATGATAAGACCCCCATTTGTTCTAACTAGCATGCTTAACAGATTGCAAATATTCCATTGACATATTAATGGGCTATTTACAATATGGGTCCATTGTGTAGTTTATTTTATCCCTACTAATATTATAAATGCGAAAGTAACTCTGTCTGTCTGTCTGTCTCACTTTTACGACTAAACCGCTGAACCGATTTTGATGAAACTTGGTATAGAGGTAGGTTAGACCTTGAGAAAGGACATAGGCTATGTTTGGTCCCGATAACCGACATCCACGCGGGCGGAGCCGCGGGCAAAAGCTAGTTTAGTTATAAAGCAATCCATGATGTATGTAGGTATGTCACGGCCATAGTTTTCGGAAGACAGTACCGAAATATCTAAAACTAGCTATAAAGAATATAAATTGCAAATAATCCTAGTTGTAATGTGAGTGACTATGTCAGTTTAAATCATGAAGGTGTTTACTATTCATGAATAATATAATTTGTTAAATTTTATATTACACAAGCCGCAAGTACTTTATGTGACATTGAATAATAATCTGCTCATTAAAATGTAAATGAACACTGAAAGTTAAGTTTTAACACAATGCAAACATAAATTTAATGCATGTAGGTACAATTCACACACTTGATAATACTTCATACAATATTATTCAAGGTAATCGTCGTTAAGAAACAATTTTAATACCTCTTTAAACACAATACATCAACTTTAACTAAGCAATGTTTTTATTCATTTGTAAACTGTAACTGTTTTTTGCATCATTGTCCAGGCCCAAGCCAATCTAGCCTTTAAACTGGTACACTAGGGCAGGTACATCTTAGGCTAGGGGTTTAGATACCAGTAGCTCCCACAAAGCTAAGCAGGTGACAGAGTAAGCCTAGGAGTGAAAGCCTCAGATACAACCGAGAACTCTAAGATATCAAAGAAACTGAAACTCTAATGCTCACCTTCACATTGATGTCAGCAACATACCGAGAGGTTGGTCCTGCAGTGCACAGAACCTTGAGCATCATACCTGATGCTGTCCTGTTGATTACTGCTCCTATGATAAGTTCTCCTGTCTTCACATTCTAAAAAGAAAAAAAAAAGACATGTATTTCTGTGTCTGTATAACTTGAACATGTTATTGGCTAGAAAATTTTAGAGATGTGGAAATAGGAACCAATTGACAGTAACAGGCCTGTAAGTTACTATATAGGACAGAAGTAATGTATAAATCTGCAGTAACATATAGGAAGCATTGCGGCAACACACAGGTTTCACCAAGCATTGATGAAATGTGTGTTGCAATGATTCCTGTCTCCTTAAGGTTTATTCAGGTGTAAGCATTTAAAAAATATTAGGATTATTCGTTACAATTCAACATTTGCACATTTGCAAAGTTTTATCATATTATGTTGAATACAATAGCACTTTAGAACAAAATTGAACTCGTTATTACTAATTTCCAAGGCAGGCAAAACATCTGTGTAAAGATAATAAACCACTTACGTCAAAGAAATGCCTTAATCTTGCTGATTTATCCACACTCAAGAATGTTTCAAACGGAGGCATCAATGCATATAAATCTGAAAAAAAAAAAAAAACATTGTATCATCCTCATGTAGATTGTTATTATTTGCATAAAATATAAATATCTCATTCTGATTTCTCATCATGGGTGACCCAACCCAAGTTGAAGTGAGATTCTTGGTGGCAGTAGTTTGGTGATTGCCTGGCAAATTGCAATAGGCACACCTACAATCACATAATGACCAGGTGTCTACTACTACTAATGTAAGTGGGAAACCATTGTGCAGACGGGTGTTCTATTTCACTCATTGTCACTGTCAGTAGTTATAATGTGACTAAATAAACCTTAGTTCCTGTATCTTAGTGCATGGCAGGTATTGTAGTGAAATTTGCATTATTCTATAATGTTTGTTAATTTTGTCATCTTGTCACTAGCATAATTAAATGTTCTCTCTTGCCATCACTTGTTACAACATATTACTATATGACATGCATGATACTGTCTGAAGTTTAGGCGAATCTCACTCATTGAAATAAAACTACTTTTAAACAGTATCATGATACATTTGTAATTATTTACTTTTAGCATGTCAATGATGTAAAAAGTAGTTGAAATGTAAGGCTAAAAGTAAACAATAAGTTTTACTTCAATTTATTATGACATACAGTTGTTGTGCAATAACCATTAAAAAAATAATTACCTAAACTATTGCATGTACAATAATTACTATTGCTCAAGACAAATATCTTGGACCTAAAATGTGTTCTATACACACAGTACATGTTTCTTGGATGTCTGCTGAGGATAGCATGGGGTGCTACTGCTAAGCACGAGCTCAAATTCACCAATCATAAATTATTACAAAACAATCCAGTTGCCAGGGCCTCGTTTTTATCTTGATATAGGTCCAAGATACATGTCCTGAGGTATAATACAGTATGGTAACCATAGGAACACATAAATATACAATATGACTTCCTAGCAAAACCATTTATCTTTATTACTGAGAGACCAATTCAACAAGTTCTTTAGGAATTAACTAACTGGAAAAAGGAGCAAACTGCTTTTCGCAGTCTACTAGCAGTGCAATAACTACTAGGTGCAACAACCAAAAAACTATAATATTGCAAGCATTCTTAGCCTATCTTTATCACTATCCATAGATATAGGGATTCATAGAATAATAGTCCTCTGATAAATGAGTTTTTAGAATGCTGTATTCTATAGTAAGGGCCTGAACTATCTATAATGTAGTTTTATAGACATATAGGGTACTTACTATCTTCCGGGGTTGTAGTCTCAGCCCCAAGGCTAGATGACGACGGCGTTTCTTCCAAAACTGACGCATCAAACAAAGCATTAGCTTCTTTAGCAATGAAGTGGTGCAGTTTTAACCTTTTGCCACGATCTTGGAAAGTTAGGTGCTTGTGTCTGGACTGGTAGACCGCAAAATCCAAGGGACCAATACCGATTTTAGATAAATCGTCTTCTCCTCTCTCCGCTTCCCACGTTTTTTGCAACTGCTGCCCATGGTAATTTATGGATTGCGTCACCAAGGACGCATCCAACGCTGGTTCCATCTTCCTACAAAGAATACGTCGATTAGAAAAAATGTTATGTTAACTATATTCAGGAAAATACTATATTTGGAGAGAGGTGCTAAAGTACGGCGCCATTTTGGGGAACTATTATAGCATGCAAATTACAATTTTAACTATCAATGAATGTACCTTGTACACGTTAAACCAAAACACTTACCTATTCAATGTATTATAAGACACATCAATTAAATTAGAATATTAATAATATAAATCTAACTTATGTCCGCTTCACGATAACACTCGCAAAGCTCAAAAAATTTTATCAATTTCATTCATTCTACGAAATGAAATTAACATGGCGGCAGTGTGACCAACTTCAAATTCGAAATCCTGCCCTAGGCCCAGTGTTGCCAACTGCTAGCCTTACATTGTGGCTAAAAAAATCCTAAAAGTATTTAGCTAGATTGCTACTTTTTCTTATCCTAAAAAGTAGCTAGAAGTAGCTAGGGCGGTTTATAAAAGAATAAATTTAATCGCCACCGTTCAGATCAGCATGAGACCGGTTCTAAACGAAAGGAAATATGGTAAAACAATAGGAAATTAAACTCGCTATGAAGTACGGGGGTGAAATGGCGTGCATTAAGCGTGAAAAATGATCTCTTTTTCCTTTCTAAATCAATGATTATACTCGTTTTGCAGCGAAACTAAACCTCCTATCGAAAAAAGTTAAATACAAAAGTTGTAGATAATAACAAGGTCTACAACTTTTGTATGAAACGTTTTTCACATTACCTTACCGTTTTTCAGAAAAATTGGAAAAACCTATGTTTTGGTTTTTTGTTCTTATCGGTCACAAAAAGTTTCTTTTTTCACTTTTATTCAATCTATATCTATATAGTATATACAAAGATATTATATATAAAAAGAAGTAGATACGTTATTGCGCGAAAATCGTGAAGATTCGAAAACGAGTCAATTGGAACGTTTGCCTCTAGTACCGCGTGCCGAGCGGCGCCGGTCGGACGTTGAGCGGAAGCATCAGTGACTTATAAAAATAACGAAAATGCCATCGTATGTTTATAGACACTGCACGAACTATTACTCTAAAGTTAATACATCAAAAGGGATTTCATATCACATGGAAATAATACATATTTCGACTGATAAAGACTAAATTTCTGACTTTCATAATATTCAAGTTAAAATTGTCAGTACGAAAATAAAAAGAGACAGTATGATATAATTTGGTGCGTGAGCGACAAGGACGTGTGTGATCCGAACATAGATTAAAGTACAGATGAGAATATCGTAGGCATTAAACTCACTACATACTGACCCCAATTCTGTCTTGTCACAAGCTAACTAAAATAAGCTAAAAATCTCTAAATGTCAGTTTAGTCCTGTCAAAATGTAATTTCGTATTCTGAGAACACACAACTAACTTAAAATTAGCTTGACACAACTAAAATTAGAGAAAGTACTCAACTGTCATTTTTGGTTAAACGGTATTCTGTTGTACGTATATGCACTAAAATAAGGAATGTCAAACTAAAATTAGACATCATCTAAAATAATGCCAATTGTCGTTCTATATACGCTTAAAGCCTTTATAAAGCTCTATAAATCGTCGATTGATTTGGATTTTATAAATAACTAGCGGACCCCGCGAACTTGCCAGGTACGTGGACCGAGAAAAACTGTATTTGCTTGGTTAAGACTGAGAAATATCACAGTTTGTTTACTATTTGATCAATAATATGCACTAATTATCATTTGTCGGCATTCTAAAGACTTATTAAGATAAGTTTTTACAGATTTTATGAAAATCTTTATCGTTCATTCTTAATTTTTTAATAGTTGTAACACTCGTTTTAGCGACGTCATATTCAAATTTAGTGCTGTCTTTACACTAAATTTAGTTTGACATAACAACAGAATACGGTTAGAAATGTCAATCGCATAACTAAAATAAGAAAATTTTAGAGAAATTTAGTTTAGAGATGGTAACGTCAGAATTGGGGTCAATACCTCCCAATTTTAATTTGTTGTTTTTTATAATTGCCTACTAATACTATGTGGTTCAAGTAAGTTAATAAGTGCGAACTTCACTTCACTGGCAAGTATCTACTTAGATAAGTACCTACTTGTTAAAATTTGTAGGTACTATTGGCAGCAACAAAATAATGAAATATAATAAACATACCTAGCTTTTTTATACTTAACTAGCTGCCCCGGCGAACTTCGTACCGCCATATTTTCGGCCCGCGTGGTATTCAAATCCCGTTCCCGCTGCACCCTTATCACTTAGGGGGATGAAAAATAGATGTTGGCCGATTCTCATAGATACCGGATAAGCACAAAAAATTTCATCATAATCGGTCGAGCCGTTTCGGAGGAGTTCGATTACGCACCCCGTGACAGAAGAATTTTATATATTAGAAGATACAATAACAATGACAAACAAACATCTTTGTCTAAACAAAATTACGCAATTATCTCAAACTTCACTTTACTGGCAAGTATCTACTTAGGTACTTGTTAAAATTGTACTATTGACAGCAACAAAATAATGAAATTTGAAAATTATACCTAGCTTTTTTATAATACATTAACAAAGTTAAACAAACATCTTTGTCTAAACAAAATTAGGCAATAACCTCAATTCAGAGAGCTCTGTACCTTCTTTTTCAATAATTTTGTTAGCCTATGTCACCGACTAGCAACCGCACTGTGATTGGTACATTGTTATCATTAAAGTCCAAGTGACAAACAATAGCTTTCTTCTTCTTTTATATTGTATTTTTCATGTCCTCTCTTTTCAATCCATTGGTTATGTAGGGAAGTGTAGATGAATTTAAAATGTGTGTGTGTGAGTTCGGCACATTTTTCTACGTTGATTTGTAAGCATATGACATGTCTATGTTATGAAATGTCTTTGAGTATATAGTAGGTATAAAAGAAAGTCGTGTTAGTTACACTATATAAAACTCAAGAACGGCTGAACTGATTTGGCTGAAAATTGGTGGGTAGGTAGCTTAGAACCAGGAGAAGGACATCGGATACTTTTTATCACGTTTCCGTGGGACGTGACATAAACCCCAAATGTATGACGCGCATAACCTCCCAATGACTGCACCAAATTGGATAATTCTTTTTATTTTGTGTTCGTTATTGTGTGGCTAAGGTTTGAATAAGAAAATTAAATAGAAGGTGCGGCGGGAACGGGATCAGAATTTAACATGGAAATTTGAATAGAAAGCATAGCGGGAACGGGATCTGAATACCATGCGGGCGGAAAATATGGCGGTACGGAGTTTGCCGGGTCAGCTAGTATATTTGTATTTGATGCTTAAACAAAAAAGAGACCTCATTTTCAAACGAAAATGCCCAAGTCTAAAAATGCTATTTTTTAAATAATAATAATGAATTTATATTGATTGAATAGGTAGTCTATTTTTTATTTTTTATATATTGTGAAGAAAAATGACATTTCTGTGGGAAATTTTTCTAGGAGATACTAAATTTCAAAAGTTACATGAAGATGTTATGGAAATTATTCCTTCTTTACAATGGAAATCCTTAGTATCGTTACTGAGATATAAGAAATAAAATTAAAATACTAGAAAAGTAACAAAAAGATAGTTAATTTATAACAATTCAGTACTCGATATGAATTGGGTGCCAATAAATAATAAATTAATTTGTGCGTTGTCCTCTAATTTGTTGTGTGAAAAATAGCTAGAAAAAAGTGGCTAAAAAGTTTAGCTAAAGTCCGACCAATAAAATAAAAAACCTGTACTGGGGGCGCCAAAAACACTATGATTATGACAACACCAAGTATAGTGATACACATGTTAAATGCCAAGTATACAAATATTTTTTCAACACACTTGCTTATGAACAGGCTTTTATTTCCCCGCAATTAAGCACGGAATGACACCTAATATAAAACTGTGACTTTTTCATTGCTTCTTCTTCCTCCTAGCGTTATTCCCAGTCGCATCCGAAGCTTTCAGCTTGGAGTCTGGGGTCCGCTTTTACCAGTCATAGCTACAGATTTGGCTAGACTTCGATATTTTCCGTGAAGCGATTGCCACCTGACCTCCACGACCCAATGTTAACATTAGGTGATATCGAAGCTTTGCAGCTAGACCGGCGCTAGTGAACGCGGCCGCTACGCAGGAGGCGCGGGTTCGATCCCCGCTCAGTGCAAATATTTGTGTGCATGAAATATGAATATTTGCATTGGTCTGGGTGTTTCTATGTATAATATGTATGTATTTACAAAAAAAAAATGTATCTAAGTATGTTTATCCGCATTCTAGAACCCATAACACAAGCTAGTTAAGCTATGCTTACTTTGGGTCTAGATAGCGTTGTGTAGAATGTCCTACAATATTAATTTATTTATTTATTTATTATTTATTTAGGGCACCAACTACCCGTGACGACTGCCATAGATGTTCTTATGGCAACCGGGACCGACGGCTTAATGTGCTCTCCGAGGCACGACCAGACCAATGCGAATACCCATATTTAATGCACACAAATATTTGCACTGAGCGGGGATCGAACCCGCGCCTAGTGCGTAGCGGCCGCGTTCACTACCGCTACGCCACGGAGGCTGTCATGTTTTTCATTGCTATTATTCACAAAAGTGAGTTATAGACTTACAAGGACTGGGCACAAATCACAACACAGTAGTATCCGTATAATAGTTTACTGCTTGGAATGGTAAATACAAGTTAGACATACAGTTACATTACACTATGTATAGAACAGGGACCACGCGATATTGTTTTTCGGACTGCATAAAATTCTTGTATTTTATGCCTAACAGCACAGAGATCAAAATAATCGAGCATGATTTTCTTTTTTGCGTTAGGCTTATTTTTCTCAGGCGTAGAAAATACATTTGACGTTTGACCTTCTCTTCGTATTTTTATTACAGAAGATCGGGATATACCTAAAAATGTGAATAATAATTAGTCACAGTAAAATCAGTAGTTTAGGCCAATTTCATTGCACGTACTCTATGATGTACGTACCCGTCATGTTGACAACAAGGTCCGTGATGTTATTTAGAGGAACAGAGTCCAATCTGTGGCGGACAGGCCTCACGTGACGTTCTATCTGGTCATGGAACGCAGATCTAAACGTCAGCGATCAGCTGATGCCCGTCGTAGTACATTTAGAGGGGTTGGACGTCGGTTTGCACACTCTTTCCCTGCCATGCAGTGGCGGTGTGGACTGTAACTTTCGAACGAGGTCAGGGAAAGTAAGGTAACTCGTCCCTGTGCGTCTCTCTAGGCGAAAGGATAAACCGACCGCGTACGGTACGGTTCCGAATTGGGTTGAATAGGAACACCAGTAAATAAGACACAGTTAATTCGGTTGAATCATCTGGCTTTAATAATGGCCCATCTATTCAATGCAAAGTCTGAGAGAAGTCTCGAAGACTATTGCTGGCGACTCGGCTAAGATGTCGCAATTGTACGAAAAGTCGCACCAGCTTAGCTTCTCTGAAACTTTACCTTGACGAGAACCGGCCGAAATAAGATATGTTTTACAAAATAACATTAACGATTTTCACTATGATAAATAACAATTTTTAGGTCTATTTTATAAACTATGTACAACTATCAAATACTCTAAGTGCAGCAAGGTAGGTAGGGTGGTCACCCATCCTATGGTATGATTTTAACAGCTATATTATTTATTATTTTGCAATTACAGAGGTTTACACTGGTAATTATGAGTGGCTGGCTTCTATTTGTTTACATTATTTGTTAATTACATAAGAACTATTTACTTTACAAACTTGAACGAATTTCTCTACTATGGCCACTTATCTACTCTATACGGGGAACAAAGTTTTTCTTATATACTACAGCGCTTTTATGGCTGATTTTACAGATTTACAAAAAACGATAGTACAAAAACAAGGTTAAAACAATATTTACTTATAAGAATTTTACAAACTAATACAAAAGGTGCTGCGACCGTCTCCTGCGTACGGTGGCTATTACAATCAAGTGTCTATTGGCTTTATCATTGTCACTGTTTTTATCACACTATTGGTTTACGTGCACTAATCACTAATTTCAATCACACTATTATGATTTTACGAATCACTTGCACTGTATTTCGTGTCTGTCGCGAACACAATCCTTCCTACTTTTTATTAAGCTAATTAAGCTTACCATGGGTCTAGAAAGCGTTGTGTAAAATGTTGTGGAATATTTATTTATTTATTTATTTTATCCGACAAATACTTTGTTATATTATAAATTACTTTTCTTAACTGGCTTTTAATAGTTTTCGGCATATTACTATAGTTTTGTAGTTTTGTAGCGCTCTCAAACTCAACAACACGCACAATTGACACCACACTGACAGATGACCATAATGACATTGTATAGATTGTTACCATATGAAGAAATTAGTTCCAATAGTTTACCGCAATATGGCGAGGTATTTTATTTTACTGGTCGGGCTTTACAAGTTTTATTAAATTGTAGCTGTCTACCCTCCAAAAATAGCTAGATTTAGCTACAAAGTGGCTAAGTTGGCAACACTGCCTAGGCCTAGGTTGTGCAAGAATCTGTCGAAATACTGCCAAAATACTTAAAAAAGTTATTTAAGGTAACTGTACCAATGCTCAACACTGTACCAATGCTAGACACTTTCGAACAAAACCCAGTATTTTGAGAAAATTATCCATTTGTTTTATAAGACTATTGACTTAAAAGATGCCTAATGGTGTCTATAAGATATGTTCAAATATTCGCAACACCATCCGAAGTAAATTTAGAAAGACGACAGTTGACAGCAAATAATGTGACTCCGTGAACACGGTCGTATTATTTCTTAAGATTTTTGCCAAGGGTACTGATTTTTATAGGTGTGATTTTTTTGTTTATAAGTTATGTTATGATTATTACTAATTTTAGTATAAACATTATAAATATTGAAGTTATTGACATACTTGGACCAATTGCCCGCATATTTTGATTAGGTTTTGTAACATTTATATGCTATGTCTAGTATTGGTACAAAAAATCTTAGATGTTCCAATGATAGACACTTTGGAATAATGCCTTTATTTCATGAAAATAAGATGTTATACCTACGCTAAATGTGATATTATATACATTGAGATTCATCACATGTACCGGAAATTACTAATAATGCCCGCGCTAGCCCGCTCTAACCACGTGGATGTCGCTTATCGCATATTGTTGTAAATTTTAGCGCTGAGAGTCAAGCATTGAGCTCTGAGTCGACACTATTGAAACACTTGACTCTCTATTCGACTATCTACTCACCTTTCTCCACTTTCCACCCTCCCCTCCCCCATCCCCTACCCTGTCCTAAACACATGATCACTAAACCAAGGGGTGTTCTGACCTTATCGACGCGTGAGCTTTTGCAAGTGTAAAGTTGGCTCGATAGATGGCGTCCGTCATCGGCAAATATGGATGGATACGGCCCAACGCACACCGAGCGATGCGCAGCGGCGCGCATTCTTGGACCGATTTTTAACCCCCGACAAGAAAGAGGGGTGTTGTAAGTTTGACGTGTGCATGGGTGTGTATGTGTGTATGGATGTGTGTGTGTATGCGTGTGTGTGGCATCGTAGCTCCCAAACGGCTGAACCGATTTAGATTCTGTTTCTTTTGTTTGAAAGATGGTTTAGTCGAGAGTGTTCTTAGCTATGTTTCATAAAAATCGGTTCAGCCATTTGAATAATATGAGGAGTGAAAGTGGCAATGTAAAATCTAATATTTTCAAATATGGTGTGTTGGGTATCAAGTGACAGGTCATAATTTATACATCACCATACAGCAAGTCTTATGGAAATCGGTTGAGTGGTTATACCTGTAAAAGGTATGAAATAAAAAATAAAAATAAAAAAAAAACCCCCCGATCCAAAATGAACCTTTAAAAAGTAAAACCCACCTTTTGTCATTTGTCTCGTCGGGGGACCGCCGTCTGACCGTCGCTCGGGGGGAATAGGGCATACCAAGGCACTTAGCGGTCTGATATTCAATTTTGTAGAGAGAAATTAAAGTGTCTACTATTGGTACAAATAGGTGTCTAGCATTGGGACAATGATGTCTAGCATTGGTGTTTTCGACCAAGTGCATAATAATTTAATTTAAAGTAAAAGTATGATAGATTTAAAAGATTTTATGGGCAAAAGTTAATGTCTAATTGTTGCTGTAACAGTTAAAAAGAATGTAACGACCATGCTGTAATTAATTTGTTAAATTTTTTAGATTGAAATTTTATTTTTCCTTAAAGTGTCTACCATTGGTACAGTTACCTTACTTAATCAAATTATATATACTTATTATACATTCAAACTGAAAATTGCGGCCGAGGCCTTAGTGTTAACTACAGACAGAGCATGGCCACTTTGTCATCATCATCGTCAGCGCAGGGATGGCGAACCAATGGCATGTGGCACATTTTTATTGGGCACGCCACCAGTGCCACCACAATATAGGTATTTAGCACAGACATAAAATAACTTATAATATACGTTTTTGGTATTTAGTTAGGCCAGCGCCAGACGCTCCAACCCGACCATCCGACCATCCAATCAACAACCAGTATTAATGTAATAATAATAATTAATACATCAATACTGGCTGCCGATTGGACGGTCGGATGGTCGGGTTGGAGCGTCTGGCGCTGGCCTTAAATGCGCCCTTGCCATGAGTACCTTATACGCTAGATAATGAACGAACAGACGGACATTTTTCACTTTTTTCAGTTAGAAAGCATAATATAATTAGACGTGGAATAAGCCATATCATCATCATCCTCCTGCACTTAATATTCCCCCAGCGATAGCATTTATATTATTAGTATGGATTATTTATTATTAGACGAATAATCACGAAGTCAAACCATGGGCGTTCCCAGTTTCAAATCGGATGTGGGTGGTGGCTGTCGTGTTTTAAATTTTTTAACGTTGGGCCACCCCCCCCCCCCTTCCCCCCATCGCGCGTCGGCAGGTCTAGGACTTCGTTTAACTTTTTTTTTAGAATCGAAGAAGAAGGAAATGGGTACATAAAAAAACAGAATAAAATAACTATACCAGGGTGGCTCCCATGCAATACACGTGATTTCTTACCGTTATTTTGACTCACACTTGTTAAATTTATTTCTTTATTTATTTCATTTTGGGGCAAACAACAGTGCTAATAATTTATACATATTTGAAATTTGTTAATTAAGCCTCTTCATTTGATATCAAACACGGCCTCTTTATCATGTGTTCATGCAGTTTGTAGGTAATAAGTATAGGTATTTAAAGTCCGACCAATAAAATAAAAAACCCGTACTGGGGGCGCCAAAAACATCTATGATTATGACAACACCAAGTATAGTGATACACATGTAAAATGCCAATATTTTTCAACACACTTGCTAATGAACAGGCTTTTATTTCCCCGCAATTAAGCACGGAATGACACCTAATATAAAACTGTGACTTTTTCATTGCTTCTTCTTCCTCCTAGCGTTATTCCCAGTCGCATCCGAAGCTTTCAGCTTGGAGTCTGGGGTCCGCTTTTACCAGTCATAGCTACAGATTTGGCTAGACCTCGATATTTTCCGTGAAGCGATTGCCACCTGACCTCCACGACCCAATGTTAACATTAGGCGATATCGAAGCTTTGCAGCTAGACCGTTGTTTTTGGACTTTTTAGGGCACCAACTACCCGTAACGACTGCCATAGATGTCCTTATGGCAACCGGGACCGACGGCTTAACGTGCTCTCCGAGGCACGACCAGACCAATGCAAATACCCATATTTAATGCACACAAATATTTGCACTGAGCGGGGATCGAACCCGCGCCTCCTGCGTAGCGGCTGCGTTCACTACCGCTACGCCACGGAGGCTGTCATGTTTTTCATTGCTATTATTCACAAAAGTGAGTTATAGACTTCTTTTTTTTAATTTCATTAAGTTGCTTTGTTCTTAAGTTTCGATACAAAAAAGATCGTGTCCAATATTACAAACGAATTAATATAGAAAGAAAAGAAAAAGAAAGAACTTGTAGTACGTGTTTAATATACAAAACTTTCACTAAAATGTATTTTTTTTTTCTCTGTTAAAAAGTTAAGTTTTTCTCTGTTAAGTTTTCTGGTTAAAATAGAAAAATAGACGCGGCGTGTTATACTGGTTACAAGGACTGGGCACAAATCACAACACAGTAGTATCCGTATAATAGTTTACTGCTTGGAATGGTAAATACAAGTTAGACATACAGTTACACCATGTATAGAACAGGGACCACGCGATATTGTTTTTCGGACTGCATAAAATTCTTGTATTTTATGCCTAACAGCACAGAGATCAAAATAATCGAGCATGATTTTCTTTTTTGCGTTAGGCTTATTTTTCTTAGGCGTAGAAAATTCATTTGACGTTTGACCTTCTCTTCGTATTTTTATTACAGAAGATCGGGATATACCTAAAAATGTGAATAATAATTAGTCACAGTAAAATCAGTAGATTAGGCCAATTTCAGTTGCACGTACTCTATGATGTCCTACCCGTCATGTTGACAACAAGGTCCGTGATGTTATTTAGAGGAACAGAGTCCAATCCTTCCTACTTTTTATCCGACAAATACTTTGTTATATTATAAATTACTTTTCTTAACTGGCTTTTAATAGTTTTCGGCATATTACTATAGTTTTGTAGTTTTGTAGCGCTCTCAAACTCAACAACACGCACAATTGACACCACACTGACAGATGACCATAATGACATTGTATAGATTGTTACCATATGAAGAAATTAGTTCCAATAGTTTACCGCAATATGGCGAGGTTTTTTATTTTACTGGTCGGGCTTTACAAAATAATCTATGATTAGCGACGTAAGTACACTAGCATAAAAATAGGGTAATTAAAGTTTAAATATCTATCAGTGCCAAAAGGCAAAATCTATTAGCCTATATTAAAACTTAGTGGGTATATTCTCTTTGGCCTATAGAGTCTGCTAACGAAAGGTGAACAAGTCTTTCTGGTAAATAATTAGTTCCCAAAAAAAAATATACAAAAAAATGGAAATTTACCTAAACTCTATGTTTCATAGTAAAAATTCTTTGTATTTCTTCTTCTTCCTCTTAGCGTTAATTCCCAGTCGCATCCGAAGCTTTCAGCTCGGAGTCTGGGGTCCGCTTTACCAGTCTTAAATACGGATTTTTGGCTAGACCTCGATATTTTCCGTGAAGCGATTGTCATCTGACCTCCACAACCCAATGTTAACATAAGGCGATATCGAAGTTTTGCAGTTAGACCGTTGTTTTTTTTTTTTTGGATTTTTGAGGGCTCCAACTACCCGTAACGACTGCCATAGATGTTCTCATGGCAACCGGGACCGACGGCTTAACGTGCTCTCCGAGGCACGACCAGACCAATGCAAATACATATATTTCATTCACACAAATATTTGCACTGAGCGGGGATCGAACCCGCGCCTCCTGCGTAGCGGCCGCGTTCACTACCGCTACGCCACGGAGGCTGTCTGTATTTATGAGTACACAAGTCTATTACTTAGCGCTACTTACATACAAATACATTAGTATAACCATGTTGGCTGATCAAAGTATTAACACTGCTATTTCAGTGTATAGTCAGTGTTGCAACCCTGTTGTTTTTTTTAAATTTGCCGCTGTTTTCTTGTGCTATCTTTTTCGTTGGCGAGACTATTGACAGTGACAGATTGTCAGATACTGGCAGTATCGAAAAATGAAAAACGTCAACACACAAGTGAATTGCCAAAAATTGAAGACTAAAGTTGCCAAAAAGCACGCCCCGATTATGGTCATACTGCTTGGCATCAAAGAATCAAAGAATCAAAGAATCAATTTCATTTATTCAATTTAGGCACATAAAGAGCACATATGAACGTCAAAATATTACAATATCATGTCAAGTTAAAATAAAGTAAATTAATAAATCATTTGAAAATGATTCTTTCGCTGGTTCGGTAGTTGGTTCTACTGAGAAGATACCAGCAAGAAACTCAGAGAACTCAATTATCCTTTTTATTTTATTTTTTAAATATAGTTTTTATACAATTTATAATGTGCGAGCAATCAGTGATTAGGATGACCCTGCATTTTTATCATTAAGATATTCATCGGAGTCTGGGGTTCGCTTTACCAGTTTTAACCACGGATTTTTGGCTAGACCTCGATATTTTCCGTGAAGCGATTGTCATCTGACCTCCACAACCCAATGTTAACATTAGGCGATATCGAAGTTTTGCAATTAGACCGTTGTTTTTTTTGGATTTTTGAGGGCTCCAACTACCCGTAACGACTGCCATAGATGTTCTCATGGCAACCGGGACCGACGGCTTAACGTGCTCTCCGAGGCACGACCAGACCAATGCAAGTACATATATTTCATTCACACAAATATTTGCACTGAGCGGGGATCGAACCCGCGCCTCCTGCGTAGCGGCCGCGTTCACTACCGCTACGCCACGGAGGCTGTCTGTATTTATGAGTACACAAGTCTATTACTTAGCGCTACTTACACACAAATACATTAGTATAACCATGTTGGCTGATCATAGTATTAACACTGCTATTTCATTGTATAGTCAGTGTTGCAACTTGCAACCCTGTTGTTTTTTTAAATTTGCCGCTGTTTTCTTGTGCTATCTTTTTCGTTGGCGAGACTATTGACAGTGACAGATTGTCAAATACTGGCAGTATCGAAAAATGAAAAACGTCAACACACAATTGAATTGCCAAAAATTGAAGACTAAAGTTGCCAAAAAGCACGCCCCGATTATGGTCATACTGCTTGGCAGCGAGTCAGGGGGCCTAGACAAAGTGACATTGTGACAGTGAGCTTCTTTATTTACTGACGATCTGTATTCAAAAAAGCACAGGGGGGCCCCGTTCAACATATAGAAATTCTAGTTATACAAATATGAGGCAAACATGAGTTGAACCTTGATTATATCACTTTGTCTCTTTTTTTCCAATATACAGTTGTGTCTGCTAAAAAGAGACAAAAAATTTAAGTTATTGCTCACTTGGGAAAATGAGTATTAGAATTTGACAGCGTGCCGACGGTGCCAACATTTATGAATGATTTGCGCCAACATTATGAATGATTTGCGACAGCCATTGTTGAATTTTTCTGTACTCCAATAAAAGATTTGACGACGAAATTATTCTTCTTTACAAAAATGTACCTACTCTTTTGAAGAAATACGAATTGACAAAATGTCAGTCTCTCATAAAGTCTCAGACAGTCTCTCTCATAAAAGCCGTAAGAGTAAGCGGACCTTGGCCTCCGAGGTGATAGCCTCTGGTCTGATGCAACTGGAAACAACGTTATGATGATGATGATTAATTTTATTGTTATGCCATAGATGTTGATCCAGTAACATCTATGATTTAGAAACACCTAAACGAGTAACAATGTTACTCGTTTAGGTGTTTCTAAATGGGAATACACCGAATTTTGAAAGTATCGGAAATTTGATTTCACACGGTCCCCTGACTTTGTGCTGTTTTACTTTAGATCATACTTTTAACAGTAACATCGTGGAGATATATGTTAGATGAGATGTCCATTGTTTTACTTCTACTTACTGTCCACCATCGTAGGCGTGACCTTGACCAAGCCATGAATTGAATTCCGATGACATCATCTTATGTCTGACATTCTATTCGATTGATTCTACGTGCGCCGGGCGCCAGACAATTTCCATACCTCAGATAGCCCTAATATATTACAAAATATACTTTTATACGTTCCAACAAGCCATTGTACTCAAGGCACATAATACATAATATGTTATATCATAATGTAGCCGCCTAATATTTTAGAATAATGTGTAGATATAGCGGCCATATCTTGCATACTTCAAAGCGGCCATAAAGCGTCATTGGGAAGGTCTCACTTCAATAGGAGAGGCGAATACAAAAGACGAAAAGAGGGCTAGGTAATGGCAGACACAATGGAATACTGTTTGGACTAGGAGGCGGTTCGCCCTCTACACAATGGTCCACCGCGAAACTTATTTTATTCCTCGACACTTATTTATTTTTTGTACTACCTATCTACTTTCAAGTTTTACACGTGAATACCTACTGTTGTGTGTTATGTTGAATTAGTTTCTTGTGAAGGCTTCTATAATGTATTATTTGTATGTTACACTAGGTGTTGTCAGCGGCTCCACCCGCGTACCTAGATGTCGATTATCTGAAGCAAACATAGCTTATGTCCTTTCCTAAGGTCTAACCTACCCTTATACTAAGTTTCGTCAAAATTAGTATGTTGGTTTAGGCTTAAAAGCGTAACAGACAGACAGGCGGACATTCAGATAGGGATACTTTCACATATATTATAATATTAGTATAGATTCTTTAAACAAGCACACAACTCGCCTTACAGTAGACAGCTACTGATGCTTCTAACAATCTATAGGTACCAATTAGGTGTTTGAGGCCTTAACAAACTAGTAATAGGCTTTCTGATAAACATCATCCTCATAGCGATTTACCCGTTGCGTCCAAAATGAATGCTTTGTAGCTTGGACTCAGCTTACGGTTTTTATTGATATGGCGACAACACTACCATCTGACCTCAAAACTCTGAAAAGAAAGCCTTGTTGTGTAGCAGGAGTACCAACTAACAGCTGAAGTTGGCACGCCAAGGGCCAAGGGCCAAGGGCTACAAAGATGTTAGTAGTAGGGCCCTGTACTTGCAGTAAGCTTCCTTTATATTTAATTTGTAATATTGATTTTACCTAGGTTCAGTAGAAAATAAAAAGACAACAAATATTTACAAATTACACTAAGCGGAAATCGAACCCCCGATCTCAGATTTAGCCCTCTAACGCTCTACTGCTACGCTATATGGCTACGCCACACAGATTGTCACCGTGTTGATAGTTTTGTGTTGAAGAAACAAAATTGCAACTTTTGTTAATTATACTACACAGTGCACACGCTATCGTTGACGTTGCGTAGTGAATGCTACGACGTGCTACGCGGTGCGTCTACGAATGCGAATGAATTTGTCACTCGTTTTTTTTTTTACCAGTGTTACCAATTACCATTTTAATGGCATCCACGGTAATGTGTGGACCTGCATTTTAATTTAGTCTCATGTAACTAAAAATAAACAAACATTTTACCAATCAACAAGGCCGAGTGCATAAAATGAAAGATCATTCATTCAGAAAACTACTGTTTCCATTAATATCAGTTATTTTGACACGCAATATGCTGAGACCACATTATATGTGCATTCACAATCGACGTAACAGAACCTTTTCGATATGTGATAAGGTTGATAATGATCTAGCAATTAGTGTATCGAGTGTGTGATTAGTGGTTCTATATGTGTATGCAAGGTGTATTGTGCACGTTCACACAATACGCGGCGCGGCTTTGTGTCTCGCGTTCGCGCCATTGTAGTCGGACATATTACCCAACGTTTCCACATTGTATCTGCTCCTGCTGTCTCTGGCTTCTTCCTTTGATGGGACATATCTTATTTGTCGTACGCACTATTGTGTTTCGTGGTTACTATTCATGTTTTTTTGTTAGAAAGATTCTTACAAGAAAACTATTGTTAGAATTTGTCCCAATTCAATTCCAGTAAAGATAAGTGCTACTATAGAATAGTCTGTAGTAAGTCATTAGCATGCTCTATTATATCAGACGATGATAAATAGCTTGTCTGGGAGAAGTTACTATATTAGATATTATGTTTTGTCAATTTGAACGTGTACTTACCCGCTACTCGTAGTATTCAGAATTTGAAGTTCTGAGAACAAAACCTAAGAATTCAAGGAGTCTGTGAATAAATTACGTTTCAATGAAATTCGAAATCATTATTCTTAACTATAATTTTATTTAAATTATATGTACCTACCTAATAACACGCTATTCAAACTTATAAATAATGATAACGGTGCTTTTTGAATTTCACCGAATGATTATTACAACGTGATTAAAATAGAACAATACTTTAATAACATATATTTTACTCTCGTTCCCCATCGATAAACAAGAGAATTGACTGAAGTTAATGTAATGTAAACATTTAATTAGTTTTATAAGAGAAAAGTGCACTGTGCAAGGGTATGCCAAAGGGTGAAGTTGACCACGATGGATGCGCAAGGGTTCTGCGCGGCAAAACCACGGGGTGACTCGCCAGGCGGCTGACGGCTAGCAGTCTGCACTTGCCTCCCATAAGAAACGTTCGTTCCTACGCAACGACTGCCGCGGTTCGAACGAACTTTTTCGTAAACTTATTTTCGCGCCATGTTTTTGTATTTAGAATTAGACTGAATTTACTTGGTTTGTTTTGGTGCGATCGTGATTGTTTTGTGCCAGTTATATTTTTTTCTGGTGCATTTTATGTGGATGCGTGATTAGTGATGTGCTGTGTAATTTTTATGTATTTACTGGATTAAGCGGATGCTCTATTTTGGATTTTAGAGGTAAGTTTTAGTTCATATTGTTTAATAAGAAATTCTAATAAGAATTAATTTATTTTTATTACTTTTATTCATACTGGATATCTGCTACATTTTTACTTGAATTTCTTATTAGTATCCTACAATTAAATTCTTGTAATATTTTTGTGTATCGCTTACTTACAATGTATGGTTTTACGAGTATAAACAACCAAAGGACATACATAATGTCTACGGTACAAAAGTTTATTGCAGCAGTATTGATAGAAGATTCATAATGCAGGTACACTCATGAATAATAATCTCCATACGTAAATATAAACCCGGGACGTTAATGTAGAGATGGTTCTCCATAAGTGTATGTACCTGTGCGTTTATGTAAAAATATAGCACAATATATTTTTTTTCCAGGCAAATTTTTATATTTGCATAATTTTATACATACTTAATACCTACCTAAAGAAAAACAACCACTTTTGTATGTAGTCTAGTCCATGAATGATTTTCGTTCAAACCGCTCAGACTTTTGTTGTAACTATTTTTGCATGAACACAATAGCTCCACTTTCCCACCACAATAACGTACGTATATATTATAAGTATTCATACATTAATGGACTGGGACATAATAATAGTCAGCCAAACGAACCATCAAAAAACCAATCGGGCGGCACATCGATAAACGCGATAAAGTTGCAAACAACAAAATAATGGTAGAGTCGCGGAATTAACGCTCCTATTGTGTTAGTACAATAATCCGCTATCTAGGCCAGCCTCAGTGCTGCAGACGAACCTTTTGTCTTTCATGTTCGCCGTTAATAATGGCGGGCACCGAAACAGCCGCGCACAATACCGCGAAATGTGCGCGTTTTCATTTGCAAGACAAAACGCGCTTTGTTGTTGTGTCCGCTCAATACTAAATTTATAGCCGGTGGACTGAGAGCCGTATTGACGGCCGGCTAACGAACGACCAAAGGCCATAAATGCATTTTGATCACAACACAGATAATACAACGATTTGATCTAGACGGGACATCGCTGTCTTTTTAATATCTACCTACCTTAACGCAGGACTACAAATTATTCTTAAATATAGAAATATATTACCCAGTAATTTGAAGAAGAACTTGATAACAGCATCAGATATTTTATGAGATTTTCAAATAATTAACAGAAATTCTATTAAACATGTATATCTACATAAAACATAAAAAATATATATATATAAACATCCGAATTGAGAACCTCCTCCTTTTTTGAAGTCGGTTAAAAATCACGCTTCTTTCCCAATTGCTACGATCCTGGCATCTGTACGGTTTATATACTTAATTTTATATAAGTTCATAATTTCCTTTAGCAGTTCTTGTGGCTACAAGAATGGAACTAAACAAAGCTCACAATGCTCTACAATAAAACTTTATGAAATGTACATATACATTTAGTTTTTTTTTCGGGCTTGCATGAAAGGATAAATGACAATAGAGAAAGCTCGTGAAGTATATAAGGATAGGAGCAGATGGTAGGCTGTTGTCTCTACATAACCTGGAAGGAAATAGACGTGATATGTATGTATGTACATTTAATTTCTTTTCCCTTTTAGAGTCGGAAACCTTCGCAAGCGTGCGCGCATCAAATCACCTAGTTTCATTTACATTCATACAAAATAAACAGACAAACAACTTATTACAAAGAGTTTATTTAAAAAATGAATTAGTGAAACCTAGGTACATAATTAGGATGATTAACTATTTTACGAAAGATTAATTTATTATCTTATTATTAACTTAAAATAAATAGTAATAACCTCGTGTTTTATAGTTTTTTAAATTAATATTTAATTAACTGCGCAGACAAAATCATTATTTTTATCAAAAATTATAGCCACTCGAGATAATGTGAGGATACCTATTAGCGATAAGAACACTTTCTAAATATTCGCGTCTGCCACCAATATTCGCGAATATGAATGCGAATGTGAATATTCTATTTCAGCGCCACTGATCTAATCAGTGGAACCATAGATGCTTCCGATTTGACAGTGAACATTAGCACGCGACTCATTTTGAGGGTACATTTCTAGGCGTCAGTGCCGCATGCAACTTTTTCTAATAAAAGATCATTGGTATGTAGCTTTTTCGGACAGAACCGTCAGGATATAAGTGTTCTGTGGACAGAACATGACACAAATGGACAGTTGTGATTTTTTTTTTATATGGGACCCGTCAATTTTACTTCACCTCACCTGATAAGCTGAAGGCTGTAGGAAGTAAATAGCAGAAGGAAGTAATAGTAAATAGTTGTCCTTATTAACTTTTGAATGAAATTATGAAGCATTTATTATGCGATTGTTCAAATCGATTTACAAATAGAAAAGAGAATGAACTTCTTGGACGACAGTCACATGTACGTCACTGGGTCAGCTACGAAGACTGGGAGTAACGGATCTAATGCTCCGTACTCACTAAACGTAGGCGAACGAGTGTACAGTAAGATATGCACCTTGTCGAGCGATTATGCCAAGCGATTCCCGGCTGCATCTGAGGAGTTTATCTCGAAGCCCGCTTATTCCTTCTCCTCCTATAGATTTCAGTTAAGCAACGCGAAAGCGACAAGTCCCACATGCCACATGAAATCCCATCAAAAACATTTAAAATCAAACTATTTTAACGGAATCTATCGCGATTCATTTGGTATTATTTTATAAGTTACACTGAACCTGACTATACAGATGGTTTCCAGTTCATTTTTGATGTAACTCGTGCGGAAATGGTAATGCGTTACCCAAAATATTAACCACTTCTTCACCAGAAACCGTAATCTGTAAAGCTTCACCCTGAAGAAAAGTAAGTTTTCGTTTTCACCTCCGCCGAGCCGCAGTAGTAGGGGTAGATCCAAAAAGTGTATACTTGAAGTTGCGTCGTTGAAGATGACATGCGTGTCATTTATATTTGTCTCACTGCAATAAATGCCCAAGATAGTGCGAAGTGGCAAAGTAAAAGTCGGAAAGTGGACCCTGGAATCTCAGGTGAAGGCCTAAGAAGTGATTGGAACTAACGCAAAGATGATAACGTTTTCGTTTTCACTGAGGTAAGTATATATTTTCTTTTACTATATTGTTAATATTTTTGTAAACATTAAGTATGGTACGAAACTTAATAATTGAGTAGTAAATGTTATTATTTTTTCCCGTCTCACAGTTTGCTGTAGTTCTCTCGCATCTGCGGCAGCCTTCATGTCCGTTATATCACGGATAAACTGGCTGGTGTTGTGGTTCGCTGGTGTCGTCATGGCGTAGTTTCGCGACTACGGAGTAACAATTGTCTGAACGCAAGTAATGCTAGTTTGGTATCGTAAAAATTGACATAGGTACGTGGTAATGGTCTCACTACCAGGGATGCTGAGAATCGTGAGAAGTGGAGGAAAAAAGGTAGAAAAAGCTGAAACGCATTGTTTTAGATCTACAATAGGCAAAGGAAACTGGTGAAATACAGTTAGAGCTTTACGGTATGTCGGTTGGGCGCTTCAGGTAAATAGAGGTAATTTATGCCTGATCCGTTTCCACTTGCAACGGATCATATAATCAGAGTGGACGAACCCAATTTTGGATAGGTTGCTATTTTTTTGTCGATCGTAATGAGAAATCTTTGATAATGGAATTCCACTTTTTTTAATACAGGACACGTCAAATTGACTTCGCCTCGCCTGATGGTAAACTGAAGGAAAAGTCTCTGAAAAGAGGGTCACCTTTACAGACATGTACCATGTTACAATGGTGGTAAAATTACCACTGAGGTAAAATAGGTACCATAGCCTAATCTAACAAACATAAACGAAGTCACGTACCATATCCGTAAAGAATAATAGTATGATAATTATTTATAAGTACCTACCACTTCGCAGGAGCTAATATAATATCAAAACATAATAAAATATGCGGCTATGGGTAGGTACAATTCAAAGACATACACCGAAACCGAATAAAAACTCAAGAGATCCCCACATAAAGTTACACTCGAGACCCAAAGAGTATGCGTCACAAAAGCGTCGTAATTGGCCCGTTCTTTTTCTACTTCCCTGAAGCATTCAGACCCAATGAAACGTGTGCATTTAAATGACGTTCCACAGCTTTGTGGGGTCACACTAAAGTTGTTCGTAAAACCGCCAGTGAGTCTATGACTTTTGTTTAGCGAAGACTGAAGGGGCTACTAAAAAGAACCTGCTTGTTAAGAAATCATTAGTCATGCTTATTTGAAAATGGAATAGCGTTACTGTGTTAGCAACATGTAGGTGGATGTCAAAAGTTTTGTTCTTATAATGCACACTGCATCATGAGAACAAAACATTTTTAGTCTTTACAATATGGTTCTATTCTAAGTGTGCACGCATCAAACTGACTCCGTGCCAAGCATTGGTGTAGGAAAAAGAAATCGTCTATATTCACTTTCAAAACAAAGATTCAATGTATAAAGCCTTCGTAAAGAATATAATTGATGCAGATGCAAGTAATATTACCTGCACGTGTTTTGAACCTGTTGCAGACGTCAGTAATATGGTAAATATTCGCAGTGAGTTTGTATTTATGTAATCGAATAGAACATAATATTCTATTCGTGTTGGTCTCGGTGGAGTAGAATAGGGCCACCCCATCTCTTCCTGTGGGTGTCGTAGAAGGCTACTAAGGGATTGGGATGTTCTCCATCCGATAGTAAACGTACAGCCCATGATTAAGTGCCCGCTTGACGGAATGTGGCTGTTAATACACCTCGGCCTACCCCTTCGGTGATTTACAGGCGTGAGTATATATACGTATGTAACATAACATTCCAATTATTATCCAGCCAGCCGTTAAGCCGTCGGTCCCGGTTGCCATGAGAACATCTATGGCAGTCGTTACGGGGTAGTTGGAGCCCTCAAAAATCCAAAAACAACGGTCTAACTGCAAAGCTTCGATATCGCCTAATGTTAACATTGGGTTGTGGAGGTCAGATGACAATCGCTTCACGGTAAATATCGAGGTCTAGTCAAATCCGTGGTTAAGACTGGTAAAAGCGGACCCCAGACTCCGAGCTGAAAGCTTCGGATGCGACTGGGAATTAACGCTAAGAGGAAGAAGAAGATCCAGCCAATTCTTGAGTATAAGTGTCAAAGCTTTCCTTTTTTTAATAAGAAAATTGAAAATTGGACCTGTATTCCAATTTTCGTTAAAACCTATGTACCTACTGGATATTTTACCTAGCTATGTGATATTATAGCAGACCTTACGCTCCTTGGTGTACTCCTGGAATACATCTCTATTTTCGTGGTGACTGTCACGCTAAAATAACTTAAATTGTCATAAGTACCAACGTAAAATTTTCGTTTGAAATTTAAAAATCAACTTTCTCAAGTCGAATCCCCAGCACGCACCACAAAACACACTTACATAACTACACATCCCTCCTTTCTCCTATTGAATTGAGTCCCCCCTCGCCCACTCCTATTCATTCTTTACAGCTTTTGTAGGAACGCTCAGGCTTTTTGTAACAATGCTGCCGACGTGAATAGTAACTGTCGAAATATTGTTAAGCATGATGTCATTGCAGACGACGGGTTGTTTTAATGAAACTGAGAAAGCTAGTTCCGATAATTGGTTTGACATTTACTTAGTGATATCAGAAATCGATATGCTTTTCCGATTTAGAGTTCAAAAAATAATATAAACTTGTCTGTTTTTGGCATTAATACCCAGTATTTAAAAAAAAAGAACATTTATTAGTCTATAGTCTAACTTATCTTTAAGTTCTTCTCAATTTGTGTGCAATCAGTGAGTGATCATCTTGATTATATATGATTAGCTGTTGTCTGCAGCTTCGCCTGCATGGTTAACACAGCCAAACATAGCCTCTATGTTCTTTCCCAATGTCTAATCTACCTTTGTACCAATTATTTTCAAAATTGGTTCGTAACAGACAGACAGACAGGTAGACAGATTTACTTTCGCGTTTATAATATTAGTATAAATATAGATTATCTGATACCTAATGACCTTGACTTAGTAGGTAGTAGGTAGCGTCTAACAAAAACAAGGATACCCAAGGATACCCGATATTTTCTCTAAGTAACTCGTTTGTGATTATACTGTCTGTCAATAATATACATAAAAGTCGAGTATTAAAGTAAACAATGGTTAGGTACCAGAGGGTGTAGGGGGGCTGGGCGATCGGTATTTGGTGCTCGCATTGTCGTTGAATAACTTTTGTCCCTATTGTGTTGCTGAAAGTAGAGCCACAAAGACTCTACGGCGTGGAACATAAACCGAAATTCATCAGAGCGCCGATTGTTCGCTTCTTAATGGCGTTTGCAGTTAGATTTGTATGTGTTATGCTATTTTAGATGGGGATAAGTTCGTTTTGAACACGGATTATGTAATTATATAAACTTGATATTAATATTTAATTTTAGTGCGAAATTATATCTTCCGTATACCGAAGCAATCGCGGAAATCGAACAGCAAAATAGATCGAGAAAGTACAATCAGTATCAGATTGATATTCGTTGTAAGCATCCAGGGTGGTCAAACCATCTAAGCAATCAGTTTTCCGATATTACGTAAGTTAGTAGAGTGTTTATATGTGTAAACACACTGATCGATTTATTTATTTCACCATTATTAATTTATTATCGTCTATGTTTTGTTGTGTTGTTTTAATCACCATTTATAGGTGGTTCCCCACAAAGATTTTCAGGACCCAAGCCAACCTCACCTGTTAGAAGGGCACTTGTCAAATAACGGATATTAGTTAACGGAGGTTATGTCGCAGGCTTTCTTGTCGGGATTGGGAGGTCGGACGGCAGTCGTACCCGGAAAAGTCATTATACCAATCCTAAAAAACTAACCCTATGCTCCAAAGTGCAAACTTCGGACGCAGCTGGAAAATCACTTTGAAAATGATGATGAATGTCATCTCCAGTTCATTTTTAGCGAGAGTAACAAATTTTTAGTATTATATCCAAAGCCGTAATTTCCCGTGTCCTCGCTTACAGCTACAACAATTCTTTACCATCATGTGTGCATGTGTTTGATTGATAAATAAGGAGTATAAAAGTGATTATGGTTAGATAAAGTCACCAAGCGCCAATGCCAGTCACATCCCTGGCTCCGCTCTCCTCAGTCAGCGTCTTCTTCTTCCTCCTAGCGTTATTTCCCAGTCGCATCCGAAGCTTTCACTTTGGAGTCTGGGGACCTCGATATTTTCCGTGAAGCAATTGCCACCTGACCTCCACAACCCAATGGTGACATAAGGCGATATCGAAGCATTGCAGCTAGACCGTTGTTGTTGGTCTTTTTAGGGCTCCAACTACCCGTAACGACTGCCATAGATGTTCGTAAGGCAACCGGGACCGACGGCTTAACGTGCTCTCCGAGGCAAGACCAATGCAAATATCCATATTCATGCATACAAATATTTGCACTGAGCGGGGATCGAATCCGCGCCTCCTGTGTAGTGGCCGCGTTCACTACCGCTACGCCACGGAGACTGTCAGCGTCTGTCTCTGCTTTATCTGGATATTCGCAAGCGACTACCGTCCGACCTCACATCCACGAGAAGAAAGGTCAGCTTCGTTAATTAATCAGCAGGTATACCGGTGCTTGCAAGTGAGGTTACCATATATACACATAGATAACCATATCTAACTGTATACATTATGAGTGAACACATTTAGTTATAGAAAATGTTTACACACAGTTAGCTGAGTATCAGTCTTCCAAAAATTATTATCAGAATCGTGTTTATTATTTGCCGTCGTAAAATTTACAAACACTCGCCGAAAGTTTTGCAGCAAAAAAATCTAATTAATGTGAATGATCTTAAAAACTTTGCGCAATGCTTTTCTTAGCCTTTTTGAGCAGTAGGTAATGAATAAAACTTCGTTAGTAGAATAGATTAGATATGAAATGAATAGTTAGAATAACGTGTCTTGACTAATCCAATTAGAACTTAGTAGACGTAACTAGCATTTTGGACGATATTGTGTTAAATACATTGTACATGAAATCATGAAAGAAGTATACCTACTTAGTTAGCCTTCACGGGTTCGTCCACTTGTAACATTGCGCGAGTTGGACTATAGGTACATAATGAAGGGTATTACCTATGAAAACGTTTATTGATAAAAAGAAATAAGTTATGCTGATAAATATAACTCCTCAGTATTTTATAAAATCATTAACTGTTCAGCTGTAGGTACTAGCTGATCAGAATTTCAAGTAGATAGAGCCGCGAGTAAGAGCTAGTATAAAATAAAAACAGTCTATTAAGTAGTAACTACTCGTAATATGTTTCTGCTAATCAGTGAAACTAATCTACTGTGTAATAGAGATATACCCCGTCAAAAGTATAGTGCAATGAATAGACCGCACGTAGTGGTGAATACCTTTTAAACATTACAGATCAAAGTCAGTTGGGATCACAGGTAGAATCAAATGCGAGAATTCACTGAACGTCAGACTGAAAGGATCCCGTTTCCTTTTTGTATTGGTCACAATGATCTTCAAACTTACCTTGGTATAAGTTGTCAGCAATAGCGTTAATAAATAAAAAAAATGTTATGTGTTATATTAAGGACATTCTACGTTCTGTTACAGGCCTTTCATTGGCTTTTATAGTTAACTAGCTTTTCGCCCGCAGCTCCGCCTGCGTGGATGTCGACTACTGCCATCAAAAGTATTTTTTCTAAACTGACGGACTTGTTGTATAAACGTTTCGACGCCTTATTTTGCTCTCTCAGTAGTGAGTTTTTCAAAATATTAAATTACATGAAAACTGTAGGCCTTGTCATAAAAATAAGTGGCAGATTTTTAGAATAATAAGTACATCAAAATAAAAATATTATTAATAGGTATCTTTATATCAATAGCTAGTAAATGGCTAGAAAAAGACTGGTAGGAAAATATACTATTATCTAACATTTCGTTCTTATGAATCAATCAATCAATTAGCCTATTACAGTCCACTGTTGGACTTAGGCCTCACCCAATATATGCCATAGCACTCAATCATCCACCGTATTTCCCCACTGTCAGTTCCCACATTTCGGCCCCATGAGTCTTAACAGGGGAGTAGAAACCTCGATGACTTTGCCCAATGCTGCCCAACCCTTGTCGACCTTTCGACGTATATCTCCTTCTGGGCTTCGTCTTCTAATCTAAAATTAGCATCTCAGCAATGAAATATCGTATCAGCACGACACAGTCGTAGACAATCCAGAAATGCCCAGGTCTTGATGATGTCAGAAAGCTTCTCGTAATCTACAAATGTGATACATAGCGGATGATTATACTCTCAGGTCTTTTGTATAATCTGCTGAACAGTATTGGCTACAATACTATAACCCTTTTAAAACCCAGCTTGCTCCGGTGGAACTCACAACTATTCATGACGACTCTCAAGAACAACTTGTATAGACATAATTATGATGGAGTGATGGGTCTATAATTAATTCTTCTTCGTCTTCTTGGAGAACAGTACCACCGCACTCCAGTTCCATGTCCTAGATGCTTCCGCTGGATGACGGAATCAAAGAGGTTCGCAAGCTCTGTTAGAACTGGGATATCCCCTCTTTTAAGAGCCCTGTCCGCCAGTGCGATATTAGCAGTATGAAGGTTGCTGTAGTATGCTGAGGATACAATAAATCACCTATTGGCCTATTGCAGTCCACTGCTAGACATATGCCTCTCCCAATATACGCCATGTTTGCCGATCCTCCACCTTCTGCATCCAATCCGTCCCAGCCACCTTTCGCAGGCCGTCCGCGTCGGTCCACCTGGCTAGGGGGTGTCCCATCTTCCGTTTTCCTTCTCGCGGTCTCCACTCTAGGACTCGTCTGCTCCAACGGCCATCAGTCCTTCGGCAGATGTGGCCAGCCCACTGCCACTTTAGCTTGCTTATTCTGTGAGCTATGTCGGTAACTTTGATTCTATGTCGGATGACCTCGTTTCGAATTCTATCCTTCAAAGATACTCCAAGCATAGCTCGCTCTATAGCCCGCTGCGGACGGACTAACCCCACCTTCTATGGCCACCACCGTAGGTCATAACAGGCAGGACGCACTGGTAGAAAATGTTTGTTTTGAAGCATTGCGGCAGGGGGAGGAGAAGACCCGACGTAGTTTGCCAAATGCTGCCCACTCCTGTTGGATTCTTCTGGCTATTTCTTTCTCCGAGTTGCTTTTACCGAGCTGGATAACCTGCCCTAGGTAGATAATATTTTTGAACAACTTCGAGTGTTGAACATAATCTTGGTTTTATCCAAGTTTACACCAAGGCCGACTTGTCGAGAAGCTCCATTCAGGCTGTGCAGCATTTCGCCCAGTTGTTCCAGCGACTCCGCAACTATGATGATGTCGCCGGCGAACCGAAGTGGGTGCGAGATTTACCTACTCCAGAGTCTTGTAGACGTCCTCCAATGCGTTGGTAAATGTTGAGGAAATGAATATAAATAAAACAACATAATCATTTGTGGTGGTTTAGTTTTTCATAATTATCTAAAAATATAGTAAGAAAATAAACATTTCGTATTATATTCCTTGTCATCTAAATCAGAAGTGCACTGTGCTTGACTAATAGAACCCACAGCTGATAAAAGGAAGTTATTGTGTTCTGCTATCTCTAATAATTATTGACTTAGTATACTTCTCGTCAAGAAAGGAAGTGAAGTTTTCTAGAAGGCAGGCGTTCGCCCCTTTCGCCCATTTGGTACAACGTTTCGAGCCATTGATATAAATTGTAACTTTGTTTCTAGCTATGAAGCCGCCTCTTGTGTTATATCTGCGTATAGATTTAAATTCACGTACAGTCAGCGTCAGAGAAAACAGACCCCTTACTGTGTGAGGGCTTATAAGTTAGTATTCATCTGAATGATAACATGCTGTATTACTTTTAGGCTTTCTTTCATATACGGTACATCTATAGCTATAATCGCTGTGCTATCATGTCGTGTAGTCAATGTGATGAAATACTATGGTATCATGGTAGCTGGTAGCTGACGCAGTATATGCTCTAGTACTTATATTATTTAATGCTCGATGCCAATACTACCAATAATGGGTCTGATATGTAGTTCCGAATGTTGTCCTCGCGACGCACGCTAGTGGACGTGGTTAGACTGATCTAACAATGCTATCTGACCACGGATACAGAAGGGCTGCTATTCTACTATAATACCACTCGCAGTCCGTGGAACTTAACTGAAGATTGGATACTCCATCGAAGTGAGCCAGTCTCAAAAACTTCTTTTCTATTTCCAATCAATTAAATAAAGAAACCGCAGTACATAACTCTTACATAGCACATAAATTAATATTTTTCACATTCTTTGTAATTATACGTGACAGAGAGTGACGTTTTATGAATATTATCATTTGACAGATCAAAATGTGACCTAGCGTTGACACCATCACTTTAGTACCCGTTGTCATGGTAACAAATTTGCTAGCGATATTAGCGCCATAATATTTCGTATTTTCTTTAATATTACATTATTTCGTAAATTTGCCACATTGGAATTGTGATAATTGCTATTCGGCGACAAAGCCACATTCAAAAAACCAAAGATCATGAAAATTTGTTCACCCGTTCTTCAGTTTTAAGAAAGTACGTTTTTGGCACTTTTTAGGCACTTAGGTACCGAATTTCGAAAAATCGTTTCTTAGTACACCTCCACGCATCAAAACATACACTCTCTATAAATTTCAAGTCTATAGGACCAGCGGTTTAGGCTGTGCGTTGTCTCTAAGTCAATCAGTCAGTCAGGACTAAGAGTTTTATATATAAGATTGGACATTGAAATAAAACATCAGGAAATAAACTTCAGGCAGTATCTGTAAATTGGACGCCTAGGCCGTTCAGTGGTTTATTAAATGCCTGAAATACAGGATTACCTAGTTCAGGCACAACGTAGATAATATCCCTAAGTAAAGACCTATTTAAGATACTTAACTGCACAAATATATATTATATATACTTAAGATAACCACTCATGCACAATGTAACAACGCACGATAGATTAAGAACCCATGTAAAATACTGTACAACGATTATGAAATAAATATGATTATGATTATAAATGCCAATATTAAATCGAATGATGCTGCAACATGTTTATTACCTGGGACTTTATAGATAGCTGAAAAATAGTAAAAATACCAACGCGAGCCTACAGCCTCCTAGACATATTTTAAATTTCAGGTTACTACTACTTATTACCTAAGTTTCTGTACAGTCTTCTGAACTGACTGATATGTTTTCGCAGAAAATGCAAAATTCAATTTGCCAGTTTATATTTTTTATAGTAATGCACTTCGATCGTCTTATCTTATCACTTGAGGCATGACTTACATTTTCCTGAAAGAAACATAATTACGCGCTATTCAAATGCTTTGAACTTAATTATAATTGAAGGTCTAAGGCCACTTGATGTTCCTTTAGAATGTAAACCTGTGAGAAATCCGGATTGCTATGTACTTTATTCATCGATAGCATAATACGTGATCATCTATTGATAATTCATCTATTGACAGAAACTAATCAGGCTGAAAAGGTTATAGTTTGGGACTAGGTATAAAGATGCAGGGAATGTTTATTCGTTTTAGGAGAATGCACACATTGTTGGGGTGGTATGGTAAGGATTGTAGGCAGAAATATTTCGTTGCTATATCGATGTGCCCCATGGTTTACTGTTCGATGATCCCGAGTGTTACCATCTTGGCATTCCAAATACTACCGACACGGTAGCCAGTTATGAAAAGTTATTTTTTCTTCCATTTTCATAACTGATTACAATGACAGTTACGAAAATGGGATTTTTGTTCATATTTTGATAACCAGTTACAAAAATAGAAAAAAAAAATCTTCTTTCGTACTAACTGGTTATGACAGTTGGTTATGAAAACGATAATTTAATTCTATTTTCGTAACTGGTTATGAAAGCAAGAAAAAAATTCCACGTTCGTAGCTGGTTATGAAAATGACAGTTACGAAAATGGACGAACCCTAACTATCGAGTTTGTTTATATTAGGTACATTTGTAACTATTACCATTGTTTCTTATACCTACCTTAATTTATATATTACACAAGCTTTCTACAATTTTTATATTTTATGCCTTTTGTCTTAGCAATTGTCTTATCGATTTGGAATTTTGTACCTTCATCCTTATCAGTGCACTAATTTAACACTATCAAATCGATTATTTTGAATAAAGAGCCGGAAGGTGCCATTAGTAAACCCAAGGGTTTGAGCTTTTTGGGTTAAAAAATCCAAGTTTATGCACATGTTTATAAATACATATACGTTTGTTTATGTACTTGTTACTACCTTCCACAATTTTTAGCTTACTCAAAAAGGAAAAAATACCTACTTTCCAAATTGATCAATGTCGTGTTTCGAATAAATAAAAGTAGACGTATGACACTTTTTACCCCTTATTCAACCCTCGGAACAAAAATCAAAATCACGGCGAAACTCGGAGACAACAATTGTAATAAAGCGGTCCTATTATTCATGGCTGTATTAACTTAATGCGATTCAATAATGGCTATTCACAGCGTAATGTAGGGGATGGGCGACTATGTATGTGTTTTTTAATGTTGCTATGAGGGTGTGAATGAAAAAAGAAAGAATGTGGTATTGTCCGAGAGCTTTTGTGTTTTACTTCGAGCGTCTCATACTCTCCTAAATAGTCTTTTACAAAGTAAAAGTAAAAGGCGACAGAAAATGTGTTTTGGTGAACACATGTGGTTAGGTGTCTGTTGTAAATGTTAGCATCGTATCATATGTATACGACGTAATCTTAGTTTTACAAAGGATGATGTTTTTTAATATCTGATAGGCTTACGTTTGAGTTATGATATACATCTGATGGTAAGCTATGATGCGACTAACAGTAAAGTGCGCTTGACTGGAGGGTAGGTATACATACGTATTATCCAGTTTGTAGTTTTAGATAAACGTAAACGTAAAATGTCGGCAAGTATGCTTCGTTTTTCTTTAAATAAATAATGTGAAGGAGTATTTAGTCTTTAGTGATTAAGCATAGGTAGGTAGTCATGCCTATTTTATCTCAAATGGGTCACCTAGAACTACCGCCCATTTTCACGTAATGTCGAAAGCCTTATCCACTTGCGATCAAACAAACGTAAGATTTAAATCTGGCCAAGACCGTTCTAAAAAAAAATCTGCTTCAAAAACAAAAAAAAATTGTCCTAATATCCTTCTGATAACATAACCCAAGTTTTTTTCAATATCTCCAAAGTACACTACGATACATGACTATTTACTTGACAAGTTCATAATAGTATAGATGTAAAACCATGACTCTACATCGTAACTACAAAATTTACAGAGCAATGAATTCGCCACAGCAAGCGAACACAAAATTCATTTATTCAAATAGTGACTAAAATTTCATGCACCAGTATTAGTTTCAAACAATAGTAAAAAATGCAGTTAATAAACAGTGTCGGATGTAGAACAGTTGGAAAAGGGCCAAAGTGTCAATTTTATCGATTGGTCTAAACAATAGGCGGGTTTGACACAATAGTTGTGAATGACACGTGATGTAGATTAGGCAGCATCCCTCTTGATGGATTGGAGCAATAGAGCCTTAGATGTTATCGAACGGTGGAAAATTAGTCTTTGAAGAAGATAATATTACAGTGGTTCCTTAATCCTACTAATATTATAAATGTGAAAGTTTGGGAAAATGTTAGGATGTTTGTTATTCAATCACGCTCTACTTTAATTTATTTAATATTTTATTTTTTGTTTACATACTTCTTGACACAATTGTAATATTTTGACGTTCATATGTGCTCTTTATGTGCCTAAATTGAATAAACGAAATTGATTCTTTGATTCTTGATTCTTTAAATGGGAAAAGTGCCATCTGCACTTTGGAAGTTAATATGTTGTTATTCAATCAGGCTCTAAGACCTAAACGGATCTGGCTGAATTTTGGTACAGATATAGATTATAATCCTTCTAATATTATAAATTTGAAAGTTTGGAAAGATGTTGGGATGTTTGTTATTCAATCACGCTCTCATAAGCAAACGGATCTTGCTGCTTTTCGTTACTTTTTATCCCGACCACCTATGTTTATTTATCGATTCTATTGCGACATTGTGATGTAGATTTATGTGTGTAACAATTACTTACCTTAAAACATTAAGAAGTGTGCTTCGTTGATCTTATGCCATTATTTGCGTTTGTATTTCCGTCTGATCGTGAGGTACTGGTTCGATGATTCAGTCGTAGGTACCTATGATTTTGTTGTTTGTACATTTTAATTTTTTAAGCCTTCCGCCCGCGGCTCCGCCCGCGTGCATCTCGGTTAACGCGACCTTTGCTCATATCTTCGGTTCTACTCAACCGATTGCGATCAAACAAACGTAAGATTTTAAGTCTGAGTAAGCCCTTTCTAACAAAAAAACCGCATCAAAATCCGTCCAGTAGTTTTTGCGTCCATCGCGGACAAACAGACAAACAGATAAACAGACAAACAGACAGGAAATTCAAAAAAAATATTTTCGTGTTTAGTATCGTTAACATAACATTGCACGATACACACATAACACGATGCGACTGATGAGAGATGGCAATTCCGGAGCAACTTCCGTCTGATATTTAATAAGATTAGAAGGGTAGTAGTGAATTTGTATGGCTTCTGTCTACGTAACGCAAGTCTGCGTGAGATGGATAATTACTAAATATTACCTATAAGTGACAAAAAAACCAGTCTGTTATTCTCGTAACTTTTGAAGATACGCCTTCAGATTAAAATACAATGTTATTACTTACAGGTAGGTACATTATGGTTCACAAGTATAAAATTAACGTGATCATGATAGGTATAGTCAGTGACAAATTAACATGTTATACATTTGATTTTATTTAAAACTAATCGCACTTTAGTAGGTATACGTAAGTCAAGCTCTCAATTTGTACTAACAAATAACGAATCTTTGTAATCTAAATACCTAAATACAACTATTATTATTATAAGTTAAGATAAAGTAAACATCCACTTATACATAACTTAATATGTTTAATACAATTATAACGAATTCCTTATACGTATATCACAATATTCACATTCAGTAACCAGATACCAAAACACCACTTAACATGCGTTTGCAAAACGCAAGGAAATCCGCCAACAAATAGAGTAAACAAAATGCCAGACCGCAAACCGACTGGTTTAAGTGAGTTCAAATACGAAAAGTACGAAAAAAGTGAAACTGGTGGCCTATTGTCGCTGGGAATCAGCTCGACGCACGCCGCAACATGGCACTTAAGCTACTGGAAGAGACAACCAATGTAACCTTATTGTATGTATAAATGTTTTAGAATCAATGATTTAGGCTCCTAGTGTAGAGGAGGGAGAGAACGCATAACGTTTCAGTAAAAAGTACTGAAATGATTCTAGAGATAGGAATTTACTTACTTTTAGTTTAACAAATACATATATGATCTCTTAATGTACTTAGCAAAAAGAAGGAAAATTAATGTTTTGCTAAACCAAAAGTTTTTGAAACGGCAGGTGGAGGATGTTCCAACTTGTTCCAGTAGCTTTGGTATTATTTTTCAAGGACTCCAAGAAGTATAGAAATTCAAAACCAAAGACTGGTTCAGAACTGGACACGGGAGATGCAACTACCATCTTCACAAGCGGGGACTTAAACAAGCGCCGGACTGTGATTGTGGAGCTCCAAAGGAGACAACGATGCATATATAATAGCAGAGGAGTGTCCACTCCGTCGTTTACCTGGAGGAATGCGTGAGCTAGATGACCTCACACCGGCAACAATAGACCGGCTTCGCCAACTGGACGTCGACATATATGAGGACTCGAGCAAAAGCCATACGACATGATGATGATGATGATGACTACATTTCTTTTATTTGTATTTGCAAAGAAGGTGTAAGGTGTTTTACCTTGTAAGCAATGCAATTTATTAATGCAATCTAAAGAAAATAGAGGCAGGAGAAAGATAAGAAAGAGAGGAAAGGCCTCAAGCAGACAACTTAGTAAACAAATACAGCATAGGTACTGCCACATAACATCCATATTCTGTAGACATGTGTATTGTAACAACAAACTATATGATTGTATCCACCCGCATATTACCCCGTTAAATATAGCAGTGTATAATAAACATCAATAACAAATAATCGTACCACTAGCGTAGATAAGTTATCCGTTCACAGACGATGTGAATAGAACGTGGAACCGTATGCGTTGAAGCCGGCAACAATCGCAATTGAATATAGGTAGAGTCCGCTACAAAGTTCTTTTGTCACGATTATCGTGGAAAATCCGATCGGGGGAAGTGTGGCGGCTGCTTTCAACATCGGCAAACTGCATTATGAGCTATCTGAGCCATTGTTGTGAGCGGCACAACTCTATAATCTAGTGTTCGCAGTGGGCGTCGTCGCAACTTGTGCTACGTCCAGCAGCTTGATTCTGAATAGATAGATCCCTACTGATCATCACAGTTTAAGTTCCCATGCGATTTGGAACTTTAAATGTTCAACTTGATGTTTTCTTCTAGTTTAGAAGGATTGTGAGAGCTATGTGTTTGAAATAGCGTCTGTATTAAATGTATAAGCGTGCAAAATACTTTTTCATCCCACCATCTCGGAAAGAGTACTTTTTTTCTTCGATATCTGAGTGTAAAAGTCGCTTTTATCCTCTAGAGTGGAAAGTAAATTTGAATTTAGAACATCGTGTGTACTAGGTTTGTGAACTCAAAACATCATTAAACCTATTTACTTCTACCTCTATGGTGCCGATTTATCATACAACTTTTTTTTAATTTATGAAAAACTCAACTCGGAACCTCCTTGGTGTACCTACTTTTTTTTTTAAATTTGCTTTGCGCGCATAATTTTTTTTTTCACGTCCTATGGTTGAACATTGTTGTTGAATTTTATTTGTTGATATTTTATTATTAGTATTATTACACATAATTATTATACAGCCTCCGTGGCGTAGTGGTAGTGAACGTGGCCGCAACGCAGGAGGCGCGGGTCCGATCCCCGCTCAGTGCAAATATTTGTATGCATAAAAAGTTCAACAACAACGGTCTAGCTGCAATGCTTCGATATCGCCTAATGTCACCATTGGGTTGTGGAGGTCACATGGCAGTCGCTTTACGAAAAATATCGAGGTCCAGCCAAATCCGCAGTTAAGACTGGTAAAGCGGACCCCGAACTCCGAGGTGAGAGCTTCGGATGCGACTGGGAATTAACGCTAGGAAGAAGAAGCATTTCATTATTTCCTCGCTGAGGTGGGATGAAAAGTTACGTGTTGCACTCGAGTGCAAAGATTTTACACCTTGTGCTCTTTTGATTCCCTCGCTAACGCTCAAGATTCTAATTTATGAATCACTCGCTATGCTCGTGATTCAAATTTAGAATCTTTCGCTTGCTCGGTCATCAAAACTGAGCACGCGGTTAAAAAGCAACTTTGCACTCTTGTATAACAAATAACTATTTCATCCCACCACCTCGGAAAGCGTATTTTTGCTCTTCGATATCTGAGTGTAAAAGTCGTTTTTATCCTCTAGAGGATAAAGTAAATTTGAATTTAGAACATCGTGTGCACTAGGTTTGTGAATTCAAAACATCATTAAACCTACTTACTTCCACCTCTATGGTGCCGATTTTATCATACAACTTTTTTTTAATTTATGAAAACCTCAGACTCGGAACCTCCTCGGTGTACTTTTTTTTTAATTTGCTTTGAGCGCATCATTTTCTTTCACGTCATATTGTTGAAAATTGTTGTTGATTTTTTTTTGCATTTCATTATTACACATTATACAGTATATAGCCTCCGTGTCCGTGGCGTAGCGGTAGTCATCGCGACCGCTACGCAGGAGGCGCGTGTTCGATCCCCGCTCAATGCAAATATTTGTTTGCATGAATATGGGTATTAAGTGGTCTGGTCGTGCCTCGGAGAGCACGTTAAGCCGTCGGTCCCGGTTGCCATACGAACATCTATACTTAGCAGTCGTTACGGGCAGTTGGAGTCCTAAAAAGTTCAACAACAACGTTCTAGCTGCAATGAGGAGGTCAGATGGTAGTCGCTTTACGGAAAATATCGAGGTCCAGTCAAATCCGCAGTTAAGGCTGGTACCTAAAGCGGACCCCAGACTCCGAGGTGAAAGCTCGGATGCGACTGGGAATTAACGCTAGGATGAAGAAGAAGCATTTCATTATTTCCTCGCTGAGGTGGGATGAAAAGTTACGTGTTGCACTCGAGTGCAAAGATTTTTCACCTTGTGCTCTTTTGATTCCCTCGCTAAAGCTCAAGATTCTAATTTATGAATCACTCGCTGCGCTCGTGATTCAAATTTAGAATCTTTCGCTTGCTCGGTCATCAAAACTGAGCACGCGGTTAAAAAGCAACTTTGCACTCTTGTATAACAAATAACTATTTCATCCCACCATCTCGGAAAGACTATTTTTGCTCTTCGATAACTGAGCGTAAAAGTCGTTTTTATCCTCTAGAGAGGTAAAGTAAATTTGAATTTAGAACATCGTGTGTACTAGGTTTGTGGACTCAAAACATCATTAAACCTATTAACTTCTACCTCTATGGTGCCGAATTTATCATACAACTTTTTTTTAATTCATGAAAAACTCAGACTCGTAACCTCCTTGGTGTACTTTTTTTTTAATTTGCTTTGCGCGCATCAATTTTTTTCACGTCATATTGTTGACATTGTTGTTGAATTTTTATTTTGTTGTATTTTATTACTAGTATTAATACACATATTATACAGCCTCCATGGCGTAGTGGTATTGAACGCGGCCGCTACGCAGGAGGCACGGGTTCGATCCCCGCTCAGTGCAAATATTTTTTATGCATGAAAATGGGTATTTGCATTGGTCTGGTCGTGCCTTGGAGAGCACGTTAAGCCGCCGGTCACGGATGCCATACGAACATCTATGGCAGTCGTTACGGGTAGTTGGAGCCCTAAAAAGTTCAACAACAACGGTCTGGCTGCAATGCTTCGATATCGCCTAATGTCATCATTGGGTTGTGGAGGTCAGATGGCAGTCGCTTCACGGCAAATATCGAGGTCCAGCCAAATCCGCAGTTAAGACTGGTAAAGCGGACCCCGGACTCCGAGGTGAAAGCTTTGGATGCTGACTGGGAATTAACGCTAGGAAGGAGAAGCATTTCATTATTTCCTCGCTGAGGTGGGATGAAAAGTTACGTGTTGCACTCGAGTGCAACGATTTTTCACCTTGTGCTCTTTTGATTCCCTCGCTAACGCTCAAGATTCTAATTTGTGACTCACTCGCTACGCTCGTGATTCAAATTTAGAATCTTTCGCTTGCTCGGTCATCAAAAATGAGCACGCGGTTAAAAAGCAACTTTGCACTCTTGTATAACAAATAACTATTTCAACCCACCATCTCGGAAAGAGTATTTTTGCTCTTCGATAACTGAGCGTAAAAGTCGTTTTTATCCTCTAGAGGATAAAGTAAATTTGAATTTAGAACATCGTGTGTACTAGGTTTGTGAACTCAAAACATCATTAAACCTATTTACTTCTACCTCTATAGTGCCGAATTTATCATACAACTTTTTTTTAATTTAAGAAAAACTCAGACTCGGAACCTCCTTGGTGTACTTTTTTTTTAAATTTGCTTTGCGCGCATCAATTTTTTTCACGTCATATTGTTGAACATTGATGTTGAATTTTTATTTTTTTGTTTTTTATTATTAGTATTAATACACATATTATACAGCCTCCGTGGCGTAGTGGTAGTGAACGCGGCCGCTACGCAGGAGGCACGGGTTCGATCCCCGCTCAGTGCAAATATTTTTTATGCATGATATTGTATTTGCATTGGTCTGGTCGTGCCTCGGAGAGCACGTTAAGCCGTCGGTCACGGATGCCATACAAACATCTATGGCAGTCGTTACGGGTAGTTGGAGCCCTAAAAAGTTCAACAACAACGGTTTAGCTGCAATGCTTCGATATCGCCTAATGTCACCATTGGGTTGTGGAGGTCAGATGGCAGTCGCTTCACGGAAAATATCGAGGTCCAGCCAAATCCGCAGTTAAGACTGGTAAAGCGGACCCCGGACGCCGAGGTGAAAGCTTCGGATGCGACTGGGAATTAACGCTAGGAAGGAGAAGCATTTCATTATTTCCTCGCTGAGGTGGGATGAAAAGTTACGTGTTGCACTCGAGTGCAAAGATTTTTCACCTTGTGCTCTTTTGATTCCCTCGCTAACGCTCAAGATTCTAATTTGTGAATCAAAACTGAGCACGCGGTTAAAAAGCAACTTTGCACTCTTGTATAACAAATAACTATTTTATTGTTGCGATTGATTTTACAAAAATTACAGTATAATCTAATTTTCTTTATGATAAGAAAGTTACGGACATTGAATAGGTTATAGAGAATAGTATAGTAAGTATCTTGCATTTCGTACTGATTGTAAGATTGCCAGCTGCATAGCCTACCTTTTTCCTATTTGCCACTTTGCCCATTACCTACCTATTTCAGGGGGCTGACATCGCTGGTTGGACTCTACAATTATTTACCACCAGCTAAACCATGTGCTTGTTTGGTTTTGCCTTTTTAATTGTATAATAATAAACCATTTTAAATCACCGATAATTTAAATGTTCGATTAACATACAAAATGAAATGAAAAACACTTGGTTGCAATAGCCTAACCATAAAAAATGGTGAATTGAACCAGCTGTTCGCAGTTCCACCTGTGTGAAATATTATTGCCTATGTGCGCTATTCCAAACTAATATTTGAAATCTACGCAGTGAGATTATTTTCAACATAACTCGAGTACCTACCACATTGTTGAGTGAACATGCAAAGAAAATCGGTTTTCAAAATAGCCATAAGCAGTAACGGGCACGAGTTTGCAACTTCATTCACCAGATTATAGCCGATCCATTGAAAATATCCATAAAAGTCGAACATTACCCGAAACAAAGGAGGGGTGGGCTCGGTATTAGGTGCTTGCGCTATTGAACAACTTTTGTCCCATTGTGTTGTCCACTAGAGGAGGCCGGGGTGGGCCGAACAAAGACACCGCGCAGACATAGACCGAAATTCATCAGCAACACGATTGTTTGCTACATAAAGGACGCCATTGTCGACAAATATGATATCGTAACACAATGTGGATGTAGTAATTAGAGTACTAAGATGACGCTTCTCTAGTGGGGCTGTAAACACAGTTAAGGCTTTTTGTAAGTGCCTATCGCTTCAAATAGTCACGTGTAGATGCGACCCTTTAGCGTCCGTGGCGTAGCGGTAGAACATTCGACTGCTACGCAGAGGGCGCCGTTTCGGTTCCCGCTCAGTGTAAATATTTGTATGCATGAATATGAATATTTGCATTGGTCTGTATAATATATACGAATTTACAATAAAAAAGTAACTAAATATGTTTATCAGCATTCTAAAACCCATAACATAAGCTGGTTAAGCCATGCTTACTTTGAGTCTTGTCTGAATCAATTAGCCTATTGCAGTCCACTGCTGGACATAGAACTCTCCCAATATGCGCTGTGTATAATGTCGTACAATAATTATTTATTTATGTTCATCATTTTTGACTCACTCACATAGTAGTTGAAAAGATAGACTACTTGTCAACTACAGGGGCAAAAATGCCACACATCATAACTTATATACATATCCATGCAATTTCTTTTTAGTTATCATATCAAAATATATTCCGTGGGTGAAAGTTTAACACCACTGACGACACTGTAGTAGAATAAGTACTTTTAATTGTACACCACTTTTTATTCTACAAATTGTCTTAGCTCTAGCATATATAGATAATAATGGGCGGTCTTATCGCTAAGAGCAATATCTACCAGATAGCCTTTGGTACGTTAGAACTAGTTTGTCTATCTATTCTATGCCTTTGGATCTTTGATTATATACTTGTCATAATCAAAGCTTTAGATGGCCGAAGTCAGATCTATTAACAGAAGTAAATTGGCAGTTCAAGAATTTCGACCGTTCAAATACTCGTATGTTTTTGAAAGTTGATTTAATTTACATTCGGTTAATTCAACTTTCTGTACGCGAATATACGCAGAACAAAATATATTCAGAATATGCGTAACGTGCCATCCCTAACACGAACAATACATATAGGTATCATAAACGAAAACTCTATTCTTAATGAAATCATATCAGTATTGTATAGCACAAAGCGTTGGACAAAGTTGTGGCCTTCAAACATAAAGGGCCCGCACATTACCGTGTATTAGTGACCGTAGGTGAATGAGATCGGTGATAGGGCTGCTCTTCTGTGTCTAAGTTTTGGAGCAAAACTTACATACACTATACTGAATAAGGTACACTATAGTTACAGATAAAACTCCTAACTATCGATCTATGTGGTGTAGCGGAAAAGCATTCAACATATAGTTCAAAGGCTGCAGGTTCGATTCCCGCTAGGTGCATAACATTTCTCGTCCAATCCGTAACCATGTTTGACCGTGACCCAGAGAAGAATGGAAGCTTTTCGCAGTTGGGAGGAAAAATTCCGACAATTTTTATAGAGGTTTGCACCCGAGGCATGGTGTGCGGTTTCATTCAGTCTTGGAATTAATTGAAAATTAATTCAAAAACGGCGGATTCAGTTTGACATAGATAGCTGACCGATTTTCTCGTAACCTTATTCGACGACGATAGGAACAGGAGCACTAGGAAATTATTAGCAGTGTTAACATATAGTGGGTGCGATTAAATGTATTAATGTTAATACCTATATAATTTCATTATACTTTAGATGTAACACTGTATTTTATACAACACACTTATCTAGAAGTCAATTTTAATTCAAAATCGCAATATTTCAAGTACTTCATGGATCTAGAAAAAATAACAATCTAAGTAAATTCAAACCAAAAGTTCGAATTATTGTTTATTGCTTCATATTTTCTACTATCATGATTTTATTAATTCACTAAAGTATAAATATTAAATTAATTTCTGTTGTAAACGTCAAGATATTTGCGAATTTGCGACATATAGTTTAATTTGTCCGTCACCTATCATCGACACTCCCTTCAAGTATTGTTATCAAATTACAAATATCAGCAGATGACATGTTTCATCAAATAATGGAGACGACATTGCATAAGTGTAGCAACAGGAACCTTTCAAAATGAAGTGCTCGGTAAACACTCAATTTTTGTACGAATATTTCCAGAGGGGACTGAGCTTAATGTGTATCATTTTACAAAATGTAGTATTCGGTTGTATCTACGTTCTACGTTATGAAGTCAGTACCAGCGGCCAGTGAGCTGTATAGAGAAAATGCATTACGATAGCAGTTCATTTTATACCTTCGTATCTTACACTACGTTTGGAAGTTCTAGATTGACACGCATCATGAAACATTTTTGAAGTCGTTCGTATTCGACAAATTTTGTCACTCAATCTTTCACCACACTGACTGTTCGTTAATAGAATGCAATGCCTGAACAAATTTAAGATACGACAAAAACAGGTGTTCATTCCTTACTTATCTTTTCAGCTGCCACTGTTCATCTTCAGATAATATAATTGTTCAGTAGCTAACTTCTTGCCAAAGCTCTTAATACTTAAAAACCGCAACTCACTGACATAACTTCGATATGATGTATATGAAATAGTAATGTTATCTAATTATATTGCGCCGTCTACGTCGGTCCTCCATTGTGCCGGGGACAATGTCTACTAATTCGTGATCCATGTAACTTCCGGCATTGTTCCTGTGTTGACAGATTTTCCTATTATCAACATGAACAATGTACCGACTTGTAGTACACGAATAATTGAAATATAGCATCGAGATTATGGCATGGAGGGTTTACATATTTATGTCTCGAGGTTGGCTGGTAGCACGAGGCTTGCATTGCGTGTAATATTAATCTGAAGTAGTGTTCTATTGTTTATACTTTTATTTTAATTAGTGGACGAGTAGAGTTTAGGAGTGTTTCTAGATACGTAGCTAAGGTTGATAAGTTAGAAGTACAATGAAGACGCAATCGATTTCGACAACAATATTTCTATTATACACAAATACAAAATCAATAAGATTTCAATATTTATTCATCATATTGCTGGTACGGGTGTATACATTAGTAATAATTATTAATTAGTAATAAACACTTGTCTATACTGTGTATTTCCTTGTCTCCAAGAATAAGGTTTTAAAAATTCTAAATTAAAAATGTTCAATCGAGTTTTAGCATTTAACAATTTGCTATATTTACTTAAAAACTTATTTACTTGACCAATATTCATGTCTCTTTTCCAATTTTGCGTACATGCACTTTTCCAGGTCTCCTACTAGTGACGTCAAGTTTGGATGCTACCTAGAAGCAAAGGTTCAACGAAATGATGTATTTTCAACCTTCTAACCATTTGAATGTCAATTAATTTCGAAGTCGCCGATGCCCATCGATGCGTCTCAATTACATCGCGATAACTGATAGATGTATAGATACGCAATGGCCCTTATCTCCTGCTCGTATCATCCCTCGCGGTCATTTCACATGAACACTTGTACACCTATACTTGCTTCCGGCAAACACGCCTATACAATATTCCATATACGTATATTACATATCTATAGATTACTACAAGGAGTTTGGAAGTGTAAAAATCTGTATTGATATTGATTTTCTAAAAATATTTCATCTAATGTTTATGGTAGCATCCGAGCTCTCACCTTGGAGATCGGGGACCGCCTACCCTTCCTTTTGATTTGACTTATGCGGCTTTGATGGGAGTGGCTGCCATATATCTTTCTAACCCCAAGAGGAAAACCTGCGCTAGAGCCTCGTCCGTTAATCAGCAGGTGACGTAAGCTTGGCCCTAGGGTCTTACTGGTTTTCTTTTCCATATTATTTAAATACTGGCAGAGATAGTCGAGTGGTTTATTTTCGCTTGCCGGTAACACTCACCCCTTACTTTTCAAAGTTCTTTTAAGTTTTAGAAATTAATTACACAGTTTGAAATCACGATATTTTATTTTCCATTGTAACATAGCGTACATCAAATAAAGATTTGACCTCAATTTTGTAAGGAACATTAAACAATTTATTAAAAAAGAAAAGAAACAATTTCCATCAAAAGCAATAATGGCAGACATTCATTCGATGTAAAATAAAGCCGACAATAAAACAATAAAAAAATTAACAAAACTTTTACAAATCACGTCTACTCTATTGTATTACTTCATTTGTTTCCATACAATGTTGTCTGAAATTGTGATCCATCATGAGTTGAATAACATCATACTGAATAGTTGGTGGGTGGCTTATGACTTACGACCAGTGATTTAGGACCCCTCCAAACACCCTTTCGCACCCCGTTAATGTCGATTATTGTTTTGTGAGGAGAGGAGTGCAGGGTCGGCGTAGCTTGGTGGTGCAGAACCATTGTTGTTGCGTCGGATTCGAGTGCAAATTGTCACGGGCAGTCAGACGATTTTATCAATCCCTTATTATTCAACACTTAACAAATGGATGATGACTTATTTCTGCAGGTACGTGGAGAGGTTGTTATAGATTTTCGACATATTAAAATATTGTGGTTACATATTCCCAAGTAATTGGTAAAATATACTGAAAAAACGAAGAAGTGCGATGTGACGTCGTTGAAGATGACATGCGTAACAATGGGTGAAACAATTCAGTCATGTCAGGGATTACCAAGACCGTACGGCGCCGGAGTGCGGATGCTTCGAGCTAAAAGCCTTAGATACGACTGAAGCTTAACACTGAGATGGTGATGAATTAAATGAACAACAAGGTTAATACGATTTATTAATTTGCAATACTCAATTTTAAGATGTTATTACGTTTAGTATTAGTATTTGGCATGAATGACGGCTCAATTCGTAACTTGGTTGCTTCTGAATTAGTTTCAATTAATCAAGTAATTTACTTAAATTTGCCTTGAAGGATCTTTCTACGGTATGATGATAATGTCAATTTTATGTGGTTCAACACAGAAACTATGCAATAATTATATATCAAAACATTAGCAAGGTTAGCGTTTAATATGTGTCAATAAAAAATTAAGTTTGTGCTAGACATTGAAGGATAATGAACACCACTTCCAGTTAAGTTATGTGCGAATTTCTTGAAGAGGGCAAGGTAAATGAAAATATAGGAAATGTTGGAAAACATTTTTGAAATCCATCGATACGTCGAGACGTCTTAGGAATGTTAACAGTTGTGGAAAATTACTATAATAAATGTAAGTTTAAAACTGTGAAAAACAACACTGTAATCAATTTAATTGATTAACTATAATCGGAAAGCTTGAGGACTCAAGAGAATTGGATATCTTCACGACTTTCCTCTTTTGTTCCTCATTTACTTCTGCCAGTTTGAACCCGAAGAAGCTACAAGTTTCCCGGCCAATTTTACATTAGTTAGCAAAACGATTTTCATTCGATTTGGCCGTTTGAGTGAGCGGGTACAACAGTAGCAGATATCGAACGAGTTCATTGTTGGAAGTGACATCTAAAAGCATTGTGCCAAGCAGTACAATCGCACCATTACAGTCTCCATTGTGACAATGTTAACATATCGTTATCTAGATCAAGCGCCATCTATTGTCCGCTGCCCGAGACTTTTGTGTAAGAATTTTCTGTTCCTTTTCAGCGTTTGCGGGGGTCGGATAGTTTTGTTAAGGTTTATCGACCTTGAGTTTGCGAACAATGAGTGTGGCATTAACTGAACAAACATTGTTAATTTCTTTGAAAATATATTTCTTATTGTGCCTAATTGTAGACACTGTGCCTTCATATTTTAAGGTCAAATTCATGAATAAAAGAGTTGAGGTTTGAATAAAGGTAGGTTTTCATGTGAGCTAGTGATCTAATCGTAATTCTTAATTATTACACATACTATTTCAATATTATGTTCTGTTATTATATGTACTGTTCAATGAAATACAACTGTTGTATCTTTAGAACCGCATGAGATATTTGAGATCTGATTCGAACATACACGTCTGATCACAGTATTAGTTATTAACTATAGACGGCAACAGCTTCTATTAATCGTATACTGTTATAGATAGTGATATCAACGAAATACCTTTTAATTGAAGTGAACCACATATTTTATTGCTGTGAAAATCTTATCTAGTCAAGGTAAAATGACAGACTAACATGTCTTGAAACGACATGGAAGGATTCTATTTGTGTCTTCCTTTCATTTCTTGTAGAAAATATTTAAAGTATTTAATTTGTATGTAAATTTTTCAACACAGCTAAGTGAATAGTTTTTCGCAATCTCGTAGCGCCCTGTAGCACGTCTACGCTCTGCTACGCAGTGCTGAAACCGGGTGTATCATTTTCACACTTGCATTATTATGTCCTGTAATATTTATATTATGATTATGATCCTATTAATATATTCTGAACTATGAATATTATGATGATAATTAGAAATTCATTTACATTAACTATAATTTATAGTTTGTATTTAAACGAGAAATATACAGGAACATATTAGACTGATAATTTTATTTTCGATGTCGAAAGAAGCTTACGGTCTTCCTGTTTTTTCATAATATGGTTATGTACCTACCTATATGTGGTGCGTTTTTCAAAGTGGCGTGGAAGGCCACCCAAAACTATGAAATATAGCGAAAAGCACTCAAAGCAGCCTTGAACCCCATTTTGATAAGAAATAACACTTCATTATGTAGTTTTTGTTACAATATATAAATTAATATTAGTAAGAGCTTATTTTTAACAAAACTATTTTTAAGCTAGTTGAATCCTCTTATCATAGTTAGGTGCTCAACTAACTGTAGATACTTAACTTACATTGTCGCACGATAAAACTGGATGGGAAGATTAACCCAAAAAACATATTCCCTTGTTCTAATAATGACGCGTTGTCGGTGCGGTGAAATTGATCGGGCAATGATTCGATCATAATCTAGCAAAACCGTAATATAGAGGAGAGAAACCCTGACTGGCAATATAGAGGAGAGATCACTCATATAAGCCACGAAAAAGTCAACCTGAAGATGAAGGGCTATTAACAAACCAGACTTGCTTCTCCAGAGAAAACCTTTAAAAGGATGGGATCACTATTGCGAAATGTATTTCTCGGCAATAGATGCGGGGTCAGAGATGCTACGTGGTTTCAGTCATACATTCATGCATTCATATACTCACGCCTGTAAATCCCCGAAGGAGTAGGCAGGGGTGTATTAACACCCACAATTCGCCAGATATGATTTTTGGTCTCACGTAATATGGGGCGAGTCTATTGCCGTCAGAGGGGTACTTAGTCAAGAGCTGTATGGTTAACTAGCCTTCCGCCCGCGGCTCCGCCCGCGTGCATCTCGGTTAACGCGACCTTTGCTATTCTACTCAACCGATTGTGATCAAACAAACGTAAGATTTTAAGTCTAAGTAAGCCCTTTCTAACAAAAAAAACCGCATCAAAATCCGTCTAGTAGTTTTTGCGTCCATCGCGGACAAACAGACAGGAAATTAAAAAAAAGTATTTTCGTGTTCAGTATCGTTAACCTAACATAACCCAAGTATTTATTTTTAAATATCTACAATGTACAGACACGATCACTTTACAATTATATAATAGTATAGATAGATGTCGGATGGAGAACAGCGGCCTTACCATAAACTCTTAAAACAGGTCAATAATTGAACTGCTGTCATTCTACCAACTGCAAATGTCACTTTGTAGTGTCTTATAAATATATAGGATTACAAAGTGACATTTGCAGTTGGTAGAATGACAGCAGTTCAATTATTGACCTGTATTAAGAGTTCATGGTAAGGGCCCAGTTTTATCTCTTAGTCGCCTTCTACGACACCCACAGGAAGAAATGGGGTGGCTCTATTCTACTCCGCCGGGAACCAACACGGTTTAAGTCAGCTCGATGTAATGTTTCATTTTTAGCTGTCTGACCACTGTGGTTTTACTATCACATTCCAATCTACATTACTAGACCGTTTCACCTAATTCACAACTGACATACAATTACAGTGAACTTACACACAAGTAAAGCCTAGAATAAACATGCCAATTAAAGTTAAAGCTCAATATCACTATGAAAGCTAAACAATAACGCTCTCATTATGCGATGCGATGACGGCGCGACATTGCCGAACTGACCACCATTGTCCGACCACCGGCCACAATGACTGGTTAATGAGATCAGATCCATCCTTAGTGGACAATAGCCTCCCCCGTCCCACTGATTTTATTAATTAATTCATTACAATAGAACCTGAGTTTCGGACCACTATCCATTGTTAGTAGTGATTCAGCATACTGACCTGTGGTATAGATAAGTCGGAAGGATTCGTTATTGTAGTCAGTCTTGATGATTATCGTTTCATCTAATGGATTATGGGCCGGAATTTGAGAATGTCTTAATTGCGAATTTAGTTCTGAGTACTAAGTTGTAACAAGTTAGGTGATTTTGCGTGGGCAGTTAGGACGATACCGACGATAGAGCTGGCATATAAGAAATTAAAAAAAAAATGGATGGAATTCTGTAGTTAGTTAGTTTTTGATATCGATTTCAGGTTAGCATAGACATCATAATATGCAGAAAAGCTTCATTATTTTCGCATGAAATAGCACAAAATTTGACTGTCAACCTTTGAACTTTACTAAACTTAAAATAATAGTTTGCCTATACTATTCTTTCTGTGGTTATGTAATATGATAGTGACGTTACGGTACTTACAGATCTTGAGAAGTATACAAATATACGAATCCATTATAATATACCTACTCAAGTCTTTCTCCCTCTGTGATAGACGGAGACAACGGCCCGCGTGTATATAGTCACGAGAGTCGCCTTCCTTGGTACCTTCGGCTACGTTCTGCGGCGACGACCAGCTACAATCACCTCCATTGGCCTCGGTAGGAAGGCTAGACCCAAAAAGTACAAATTTAGCGTCGTACACGTGAAATGTGTGCCTCTCACTTTCTGTCGAGTAAAAGCCGGAAAACGGACCCCGGATCCGGAGGTGATCTCAGATGCGAAAAGGACTAAAACAAAGATATTATTGAACTTTCTCAGCGATCACTCAAATAGTGTTGACTCTTATTTACCAACATTATACTTGTAACATATATTTTAATGTAAGTGTAAAGAAAAGAAAAAAAAAGAAAAGGAAAGTCTCAATGCAAGACTCAAATTCAAAATTTCGGTTGAATTTGATTCCTCTATGTCTTTATCACGAGCTAAATGTAAGTTTTCCTCTTATATAATTGTGTAAGTTTAACATGACTAGTTCAGATCCGTGGTTTCTAACAGAAAGCACAATAGAATGAAACCTACGTGAGCCGATATAATTATGCACAACTAAAACATGGAACTTTTAACGTAGCCGACATTTCTGATATGTCACAACGATTGTCGCGTCGCGTCGCGTCGCAATATCCTCTATTGTTTTTGAAGTACAATGAAGTACTCAGATAAAATAGGAGTTGGCTGGAGTTAGCATATGAATATAGTGGACAAAAGACCCCTTCTGTCCATTGCGAAATTTTATTAATTGTGTGCATCGCGATAGGGTTGGTCTGAATAGTGCCGTTAAAATTTTCATCAGCAGATTGTTAATAGAAGTTTGGATAGCGATCGATTGTTTGGTAATTCAATTTCAGAATAATATTCCGATGAACAATTTTTTTGAAATTGAATTATAAAACAATGAATTAGTATCCAGGATATCAAAACACTCAAAATGCCGCAGTGGAGTTTGTTGCGCCGTTTCTTCTCCATTAGCGCTTAGGAAGCGGTGGTAAACTTAGTTTTAAGGAGTTTTTGACGTCAAAAAGCTGTAACAATGTTGCACTATTTTGAGAAATAAAGACTTTGACTTTGACTCAGTTCTCTTTACTGATGCTATAGAGATGGCCATTGTGGTTCTATAGAGTAATTGATGAGTTTTTTATGGTTCCAAAAGATAGATATCTACTATACAGATTTAACTTCTTCTAGGATAGCGCTTCCTACTAAATTGTAGGTATATGACGAATGTAGAATCTTTTAGAACTAGTGAAAGACTGCAGTGATAATATAACCAACTTGCAAGTATGAGTACTAAAATTCAATTTTCATATTGCCTCGTATCTAGTGAGAGATTGAATTTTGATACGTCTCGCATGCGTCCCGTAGATTCGCCCCTGCGGCCGCGCCATTCAGCGTCACCCGACCGTGCTGCACACTGCAGCGGTATACCACACTCGTGGATATACTTGTATATAAAATATTACTTTGTATTTTATTTTGTATTGTGCCAACTAATATAAATAAAAATATGTTTTCTATTGTATCACTGGAGCAAAAATGTACCAGTATCTGCGATATGCAGGAACGCAACCCTGACTTCTTCTTTCGTTTTCACATTCCTAAGTTCTGCTAACCAAACATAGCCTATGTCCTTTCCCAAACTTCATCAAAACCGGTTCATTGGTTTAGACGTAAAACTTAACAGACAGACAGATATACAAACATACGGACAAACAGAGTTAAGAGTACTTCCGCATTTATAATATTAGTATGGATTTGGGCAATACAATATTTCCGAGAAATATTTCAAATAAGATAGCAATAATAAAATTCATTCCAAGATAATAATTTTGTCTAAGTAAACGAGGCCGCCAACCCACTGTGCGATTCACCACGGGCTTTGCAGAAATCATAAAGGCGAGAGATCAAACGGCGGTCGGTCTTTTTGACCCCGATAACGAAATGATACTCTTCGCCTTGCGATAGGCTCACGAGGGCTTCGTCTGCCGAATTAGCAAGTTCCTTTCAAGAGCAATATGTGAATAAAAATGTATTGGTAAGGACTAACGACTTAATAAGCCCGTACTAAGGGACAACATTTTGTTGTAAATGAATAACGATTTTTTTATTTTTTGTCCTCTGTGGTTTATACCTATTAAATTGGTTATGAGTGTGAGGTTAATTTGGAATCTTTCTTGAACTCTTATCGATAATCGTAAGATAAGTCGCTTGACGACTAGGTTGTCACCGGTAGCACACCTCCGCCGCGAAACCGCGGATAGCGGAACTGCGGTCATTTCGCCATGTTTTGTCAGTTGTACGAAGAGCGGAACACTAGCGAAACGGCCTGCACTGCAATTCACTAAGCGAGTACAACGATGCGACAACGATGCGAGGCGCAACGTAGATTGTCATTGGTCAGATTGTATCACGTCATTGGAAATCGACCAATGACAGTGTCTATCGCGCACATCGTTGCGACTCGCATCGTTGTCGCATCGTTGCGCTTGTTAGTGAATTGCACAGCTGTTCTTATGCTAAGATTTACCTATCTTCTATCTCTTTCTCCGCGCGGTTTCGCCTACACCAGTCACACCTCCGCGCTTCGTCCGCTATTTTGTCGGCGTTGTCGCCTGACAATTTTACGTAACACGTAAATTGCAGGGCCGCATTAGGGATCTTTCAAATTCCAAATGAATCAAGACCAGTAAAAAAATTTACTTTGATTATTTTTTCGCTGTTTTGCCTTCTACAGTTTTTTGTACAGAATTACATTACATTATTACCTACATCTACACTAATATTATAAAGAGGAAAGTTATTTCCTTGTTTTTTTTGTTTGTTATTGACTGATTTCAGTCAGTGGTAGTGGGTCAGAGTTCAGTTCAGTTCGACAATCACTCCTGACTATATCCGAGGGAACTTTAGCACGAAACAAAAGTGGGAACGCACCCACTCAAAACCTTCTGTCTTGGGTCCTCAGGATGTAAGATTACCTAGAGCATAACTCGCGCTCCCCGGCTGATCCTGGGCTATCATTTAAAATGGCCCCCTCAGGTGTGCAAAACACAGTGTCCCCATTGTCCATACAAAAAGTGGACATCTCCTTTCCCTATCACTCACCATTTTGACGTTTAGTAAAAAGTAACTAATTTAACTAGACAGTCAATTACCTAATTTCGGCCCTGTTGATTTTGAAAGCTCTTGACGCACGGTATCAAGTTCGCGCATGCGAAAAAGATGTTGTCATGTTGAACGGAGCAATCAGAAGTCAGGTAGTTGGCGCATGCGTTCTACACGGACCAATTAGATTCACGTACGCGCTCCATATTCGATAACGAGTGTCAAGTTCCGCTCATGTTCCGCTGCTCCAGCTACACTTGAACACAGCGAAACTCATCTACCGGTTCCGCTATCCGCGGTTTCACGGCGGAGGTGTGCTACAGGCGAGGTTTTGCCACTAATTTTAAATTAATTCGCGTCGGTCAATAATACCTAAACATGTTATATGGTACGGATACCTACGCACAGTTGAATAACAGTCCTAATTAACTGTATTTACCAATAGTACCTATAAGTATAAAACACTACATGACTGCGCAAGAATTGATATAAGAAATCATGATAAACGTGAAACAAACTCAATATGCGGTTGGAGAATCTTTAAGAATTTACAACAATTGCTATCTGAACAAACGATCTAAACACGATAAAAGTTGTAACGAGATAAAGCTCATTAATATCGCGATGAGCCGGCTGACGTGTGCAAGTCACTCGCAGTTCTCTGACAAGGCCAGCACCATGTCAAGTTCGCAGCACCACGTACATACTCCGTAAAGCGGCGCTACAGTAACAATAATGGCTCGGTCCCCATTGTTTGGGCCCGTGGCACATTACGCTTTTGTCTCTGCCCTCTCCCGTTCCTCACAATGCGGCCAGGAAACAAGTGAGCCTTTATTTCGCCTCTTTTTGTCTCGGAGTATCGCTGCTTATTGTCTTCATTCGATTGTTCGGAGCTCTTCAGAGGGCACATTGTTGTGGACTCCGTCGTTAGTGCTGAGCTTGCGGATGTGCAATGTTCTAAGTGTCGTTTGAATTTTAATACTGCTTTGGAAAGTGTGGATAGTGACTCGCTTTGTACCAGTGTCACCTTTGAGGGGTATCCAGTTCCTTTTATTGATATGGTACTCCCTTCTATACAAAGTAGCTATAACTTTACCGGCGGAGATCGCGATTGTATACATTTGTGATTGTATCTCGAATTTATCGGAGTGAATTTGTTGTGGGTATTGTGACGAGACATTAAAATCATAGTCTTTTTAAACTTCTGCTGAAAATAAGCTTGAAAATAAAAGCGATAACAATGAATCAGTAATCAGTTTGACAACTCAAGCAAAGTCCATATTATGTGGTGATCGTAGGGGATATTATGATTACAAGATTATTTTTTTGCATCTTATTGAATTACCTACTTCAGGTAGATAATTATATTTGTAAAGGAAGTCAATAACCTACTGTTGCTATCGGTCATCATGTTCAGCAGTTTAAAAATATACTTCTTCATCCGAACACCAATCCCAGTCGCATTCAAGCCCCTCTATTGGAGCCCGCGGTCCGCTCTCCTGGTCCTCCTTTTACTGGTTTGTTTAGGCTTTTATAGGGGCGAATGCCTTGTCTTGACCTCAAGAGGGACGCCTGCACCAGTGCCTTGTATCGGTTTGCAGGTGTCGTTGGCTACACTTAGCCCTCAAAGGTCTTGTAAGGCCCCATATACATGCTCGTTTAAAAATATACTAACTGCTGATACAAGACTCAGGAAGCTCAAAAGGAGAGCGCGAGCGTCCCGTTGTCGTAGAGACTGTCGGGGGTTTTTGGTCGTGACTCGCGACTCAAATCGGGTTTTACGCTAGAGGTGTGATATAGGGTAACTTCGTATATTGCATAAGATTTTTTTACGTAAAGATATCAATAACAATCAAATCAATGAATTTTTTACTTAAAGATATAATTTAAAAGATTTTTTGTGTAAAAATACTCAACTTCCAATTAGCAAAGTAGTTACATTACCATACTTCTAATCAACACGCCATTGCTCATCGATATCTATCCATGTTTATCTGCGAATGATACAAGCTCAAGTTCCTCTAGTTAGCATTGTTCGCGGGGCCATTGTGTGTCTCGCTTTGTTCAGGCACGCCCCACGTTTTTTTCTTTTCGCCTCCAAAGCTGCTACTGAAAAACTAAGGATGATACAAGGGTTAACATGTTATTTCGTGTTTACATAATGATGTTGAGCTTTGATGGAAAGTGTGAAATTTTGTCACGTTACCAAATGCGATCGGAGCAAATTAAATTATGGACGGTAGAAAAAGCATCTAGGTTTTGATTGAGCCTAGAGGATTCAAAATCAAAGAAGTGCTTTAAACGGAAACAAAATGCAAAAGTTTATATGAAGTTTCATAATCATGAGCATCATCTTACCGACTATTCTGGTTGCTATAAAGGAGAACGGGCACTTTTGTATGAGCTGCGTCCCAACCCTTGTAACAAGTTGCGACTAGTGTAAACATGTTCATTTAGTCTATTTATATGTAAAAATGAAAGATTTTTATCAGAAATTCGTGCAGGTCCAAAGTTATAAGGGTGTAAGTAAAAAATTTTTTTTGTGCAAATAGGCTTTGCAGTATAGTTCTACGGTTTTGTATCATTTCGCCGACGGTCATTACAACTACGGTTGACTCAACTAGGGTTAATTCACCTACTGGTTGACATGGTTCATGGTTGTACCGATCACATATTTTAACAAAAAAAGAGGGGTGTTATAAGTTTGACGTGTGTGTGTGTGTGTGTGTGTGTGTGTGTGTGTGTATGTGTGTGCGTGTGTGTCAGTCTGTCTGTGGCATCGTAGCTCCCAAACGGCTGAACCGAATTCAATTCTGTTTCTTTTGATCGAAAGATGGTTTAGTCGAGAGTATTCTTAGCTATGTTTCATAAAAATCGGTTTAACCATTTGAAATATATTATGAGGAATGAAAATCAATCCAAAATCTAATCTATTTTCAAATATACCCGTATTGGGTATCAAACGAAAGGTCATAATTTATACATCACGATACAGCAGGTTTTATGGAAATCCATAAAACCTGCTATTATTATAGGTATATAAAAAGCATGAAACAAAAAAAATTCAAAGCAGAAACTTTATATTTTAATTTTCTCTTTCTAAATCGATTTGAATAGTTAGCATAATAAATGCTTCAAAAGAACATTATTCACGCTGGATACATTTTTGGTCCAAAATTGAAAGTGCTGGCCAAATACGATATTTCGTTAGAACTTGTTCTTATTGGGGCGTCAAAGTGGGCGTCAAAGTTGAGGGACCACTTCCTTCGGTTTTATTTGAGTTCGAAAATCTTGAAAACATACATTTTTTATGACACAAACTATTGAAAATGGATAAAAAATGTCGTGCTACATTGGAAGAATAGTTAATCAAACTAATAAAAAATAAACCCCATACTGCACACCGTTGTTTTTCGTCTATTTATTTAGGTGCTAAATTGAAAATAAGTAGCGGCCAAAGAATACAAATATGACATTCCGTTAGTCGGGCAGTGGACCCTCAGCTTTGACGCCATAATAAAAAATGCTAATGAGGACAAGCTCTAACAGAATATCATACTAGTATTCTTTGGCCGGCACTTTCAATTTTGGACCTAAATAAATGGGTGAAAAACAACGGTGTGCAGAATGGGGTTTATTTATTATTGATTTTATTGACTATTCTTCCAATATAGAACAATGATTTTCATTTGTTTTTAATCATTCATATCATAAAAATGTATGGTTCCAAGATATTTGAACTCAAATAAAACTGAGAGCAGTGGTCCCTCAGCTTTGACGCCATAGTAAAAAATGCTAACGAGGACAAGCTCTAACGGAATTTCATATTTGTATAGGTACTTTGGCCAGCACTTTCCATTATGGACCTAAATAAATGGACGAAATACAACGATATGCAATATGGGGTTATTTTTTATTGCTTTTATTAACTATTGTTCCAATATAGAATAAAGATTTTCATTTATTTTTAATAATTCGTATCATAAAAAATGTATGTTTCCAAGATTTTTAAATTCAAATAAAACCAAGCGCAGTGGTCCCTCAACTTTGACGTGGTAATAGAAAATGCTAGCGAGGACAAGTTCTAACGGAATATCGTATTTATTTTCTTTGGCCGGCACTTTCAATTTTGGACTAAAATGGGTAATGTCCTTTCATTCAAAAATCCCAATAATTTATACATATTTGAAATGTACTAATTAAGGCCTTTAATTTGATATCAAACACGGTATATTTACCTCAATTTTATTTTTTAACGCAGTACTTTATGACCGCTAGAGGGCGCCACATTAAATTCAGTGACACATTATATAGCCTATAATAAGTGGACGATCAAGACACTTCTAACAATACCTTACTTGTCCAGTTCTAATTAGTAGTTGAAGAGCTATGAGGGAATTAGTGAATATACATACATAGTTTATTTATTTATTTATTTATTATATACTTTATTGTACACCATTAAAATACATCATATAAAGTCTCTAAAACTACGGAACCAGTACAATGGGCGGCCTTATCGCTTTAAGCGATTTCTACCAGGCAACCTTTGGATGGTAATTAAGATTGTAGGACTGAGTGGTAGTTGTTTGGCGTACATTTACAATACATAATACATTAAGTACACAGTACACATATACCCCTATACCTAATACACACATAAACATATCAATATACCTATATGTTCATACATACATACATAGCCTGTCAAAATCATAATCCTCCTTTGGCTTTAACATAGTCGGGTAAAAATAGCATAAATAAATAAGTATTTTGTCATAAAAACACTAATTATTTAAAATAAATTAAATACTTTCTTAGTAACTGAAACCCCCACAACTTTTACCCTGCACGAAATACAGATTTATGTACATACAAAAAAATAATACACTCATTGAGACCTTTCATTTGATATAGGTCAAAAAGTGTTACACCATATGGGACGAAACGCCCATTCGCCTTTTCCACCTCGTAGCTCCTGCTCTATTCCCCTACACTAGATTTTCTTCTTTCAATGCATAGTAGGTACTGCTTTATTTGATAAATACTTAGTATCTTTTTTTTTCTTCTACCGTAATTGGTTACGAACCTACTATTAGCGACCAAAAGGAATTCATCACCAAAAGGTTTTCAGATTGAAGAAAAAAGATACCTACTTAATAAATAATTAATTTACAAATAAGTAGTATGTAGTAACGATTTTGATTAATTATTTCGACTAGGTGCCCTCTCATATACAATTTTCGAGTATTCAATTTATCCGCTTTGTATGCTAGATGTGTTTGTAAAACATCAAACAATATGATACACGACACATAATAACTCAATCCTTTTAGCAATATTCCTTTTCAGATTTGTTACTCACGCAACCTAACACGGCTTATAGATACTATGAATTATGAATACTGTTGAAATATTTTATGCATTGTGAGTCCTTTACAAAATCGCCTACACTCGCGTGTCGTCGGAACAGCATTCATATTTCCCGCGTTTTCCATACAGTACAGACCTACACAATATTGCGACTCTGTGAGGCGGCGCGCTTCTCAAGTCTCCAAATAGTCCATTGACGAGCTCCGAGCAAACTCGCTATAGCGAATTAACACTATTCATGGGAAGTTTTGAAAGAGGACTACTCTCATACAATTTGGTCGCATTCATAAAGATTCACTCCTTAGCTAGCTCGATGAATAGCTTTATGAAACGTTTTATATTTACTTTGAATGTATTTTCTAAAACATTTAATTTGACGTTTTGTTTCTCAAACTCATTTGCTAAGGTCAGTTGTGTGGATAAATTAAAGTTGTTTGTTACTAAGCTTGACACAGTGAAGGGTGACATGTGTGCCAATGGTCTCACTACCATGGACGACTAAGATCGTGCGAAATGGAGGAGGAAGAGCCGGACGGTGGACCCTGAGCTCAGAGTTCACTTTGGCCTTGGATACATTCAGGAAAATACATTTTCATCCCACCATCTCGGAAAGAGTACTTTTTTTCTTCGATATCTGAGTGTAAAAGTCGCTTTTATCCTCTAGAGTGGAAAGTAAATTTGAATTTAGAACATCGTGTGTACTAGGTTTGTGAACTCAAAACATCATTAAACCTATTTACTTCTACCTCTATGGTGCCGATTTATCATACAACTTTTTTTTAATTTATGAAAAACTCAACTCGGAACCTCCTTGGTGTACCTACTTTTTTTTTTTAAATTTGCTTTGCGCGCATAATTTTTTTTTTCACGTCCTATGGTTGAACATTGTTGTTGAATTTTATTTGTTGATATTTTATTATTAGTATTATTACATATAATTATTATACAGCCTCCGTGGCGTAGTGGTAGTGAACGTGGCCGCAACGCAGGAGGCGCGGGTCCGATCCCCGCTCAGTGCAAATATTTGTATGCATAAAAAGTTCAACAACAACGGTCTAGCTGCAATGCTTCGATATCGCCTAATGTCACCATTGGGTTGTGGAGGTCACATGGCAGTCGCTTTACGAAAAGTATCGAGGTCCAGCCAAATCCGCAGTTAAGACTGGTAAAGCGGACCCCGAACTCCGAGGTGAGAGCTTCGGATGCGACTGGGAATTAACGCTAGGAAGAAGAAGCATTTCATTATTTCCTCGCTGAGGTGGGATGAAAAGTTACGTGTTGCACTCGAGTGCAAAGATTTTACACCTTGTGCTCTTTTGATTCCCTCGCTAACGCTCAAGATTCTAATTTATGAATCACTCGCTATGCTCGTGATTCAAATTTAGAATCTTTCGCTTGCTCGGTCATCAAAACTGAGCACGCGGTTAAAAAGCAACTTTGCACTCTTGTATAACAAATAACTATTGATGTGAAGTTTGTCGGCTCAAAACGTGGCCACAGCAATAGCGTCCTCAGTTGCTCTATAAAGGTCATCGGTGAACACATCTCTAATCGCCTTAGATCTAATTTTCATCTAGCGAAAATAAAGCGACGAGCGACTAAGGACTCATTATAAATCGATGTTTTTAGTCTTTCTTGGTATAGAAAGTTTAGAATGTTCTTAAGTAGAAGGCGAGGTGATAGTGGAAAGTGAAATTGAGAAAGAGATGCTAGGTATATAATCTTGAATACAGATTACGAAGCTTATTAGGTATTATTTCTTCCTCTCTAGTTGGAAGTAAAATATTTTGAATATACTTTCATTGTTTGATGTTCAATTCAGAAATTAATTAATCAAACTTCTAGACTGTAGACAATAGCAGAATGCTTTTGAAACCCTGTTTAGATAACAGGCATTGTAAAATTAAATGGAAATGTTAATTTTCAGCTCGAATTTGAACTAACGAACTCCATCCGCCTGCTCTTCACAGCCGGGGCGTGTGGGATATGTCAGAGTCAATCTCACCCTCTAAAACTAACTAACAACCAAGGTGGCGTGCGATTTTAGTCGGTTCGAGTCCGATATAACCACCCCCGCCGGCACCGCACGGAAAATTCCGAAGGTACTTCAAAAAATGCCTTCATTTCGGACCCGACATCTACTTACTTTTCCGCCCCCAATTCGCACTGTCGTGGGTAGTGAGACCCTTGGAAAACATGTATGTCTTATACGACAATAAGACAGCGCTTCTTGGGCTACCCCTCTTACCGGGGCTCGGTGAAGGTTACAATTTGTTACTCATATAGCCTTCCAACATTGGGAGAGACCTATGCCCAGCAGTGGACTGTGATAGGCTAATTTATAGCCCGGTGATAGTCGCATAACTATAAACTACATCAGATTAAATTTAGTCTTAGTGAAGTAAGTTTCAGTGAACTCACAACTGTGAACTCACAATAAGGTTATGTTACTATCTCGCATTTTACCCGACTGCGGCGAAGCCAAATAAAGGGAGTTATTGTACCTACATTTTTATATGTAGAGCCTTGCAACAGTGGGTCGCTTATGGCGGGGAAATACTTACAACCCTCTTAATTCATATCTATCGTATTATAAAGTGTACTAATACACGTAAATATTACATAACAATTTGCAAATTTTTACGTTTGTATATAATTTTTCGATTTAGAATAATGTCTATATCGGAAAGTTTCAAGATTGGATAGATGAAAATTAAATAGGCGAAGTATTTTTTCACTTGCAGTAGGATTTCCGTAATTCCTTTAAACGTAAGTGTAAAATTATAGTGCTATTAGCTAACCCTCTAGTAAATGAGGCGAGGAACAATTATGGAGGCGACAATAGTTCGCATTGTGTGGGTATCGCACTAGAAACAGTTGTTCCAGCCGGTGCTGAAAGAATGCTCGGCTCGGTGGAGCGGTGTTGAACAAAAGCTGGCCCAATTGTGTTACTGAGCCACCCGTTTTTTGTGTCCCGCCAAATAAGAAAATGAATTGAATAGGAAATTCTTTGGAAACATGATTTATAAAGAAATTAGGTAGGTATTTTCTTCGGTCTAGTATAAATACTTAATAATAAGAAAGTTGAAAGGAATTGATAATATAATGTTAATGTAGCTTATTAGTGAAGTCTATTGTTATTTAGGGCACGCCGTATTAGCGGCGGTAAGACCCATCATGGGGGAGTGGCTAGAGAGGCCACACGGCGGGCTCTCGTTCTGGCTGACGCAGATAATCACCAGTCATGGGTGTTTCGGGCGGTATCTGCATCGGATCGCGAAGAAAGAGCCAACGTCCGAGTGCCATCACTGCGACGCGAGCGAGGACTCGGCGCTGCACACGCTCACCGAGTGTCCGGCGTGGGAGACGCCGAGACGGGAGCTGGTGGCGACCTTGGGAGTGAGAGTTCTCACGCTCGCTACTTTGCTCGCAGCGATGGTTCGCTGCGCGGATGCGTGGGCCGCCGGCGCCTCCTTCTGCGAGCAAATAATGCTCGTGAAATGGGAGGCGGAGCGGGAGCGAAGGAGAATCGCAGACCTTGCGGCCCGCGAAGAGCGTAGGAGAATCGCTAACCGCGCGGCCCGTAACGAGCGACGGCAACTCGGGCGTCGGAGGTCGCAGAACGACCTCCGTCCCCCATGAGCGCGGGCCTGGGGGTGACGGGTGGAGCCGCCTGTCACCCTAGCAGAAGCAGGCCACGGCGGCGGTGCGCATTGCGTGCCTCCCCATACCCGGGGGCGAGTTGGGGACTCTACGGTCCCCACATCGGGAGAGGGCCAGATCGAGAGATATGGCCCTGGGTCGGCCGGGGTGCGAGGGATATGGCTACAACAATCTCACCTCCGGCAACTGGCGGCCCACAGTCGGCGTGCGTTTTAGTCGGTTCGAGTCCGACATAACCTCCTCCTCCGGCTCCGGCGGGGGAGGTATCCGCGGGGATTTTTCGCACGATAAAAAAAAAAAAAAAAAAAAAAAAGTCTATTGTTATTTTGTGAAGTTGCTGCATAATAGGAGAGGCTACGGTAGATAATAATAACAAATGCCTATGGGGGACGTATATTCCGCCTGCCAAATTTGAAGCATTCTTAATTCGCCGAAGCTGATTTTCTGAACAGTGTTGAATATTACCTCTTGGGATAATTCACGATAGCATACACGCTGACAGCTCCCCTGGTAGTAACTTGGCAGTTGCCCCGGGACACATATCTTGGACGTAAGTCGCGAGACAAACGGGGCAATGGCGCGCGCAAATTGTTTTGTAAATCTATGCTTGGTGAAAATGAGCTCGTCCATCGCCGTAGCACCCTGTGCTACGGCGTGCCCCGTGCATCGACATTTAAGAAACGTGTACAGTCACGTGCAATGAAATGCATACACGGACAGAATTTTGAATAAATATTCACTCTGAAAATTTCAGAAATAAATAGTCACATTATCAATATATTCTTTGTAACCATCGGGATTTCACGCGATAATGTAATTTTTTGTCATTTTCCTTTTTTTTTTGCATTTCTTGCATTTTGCAAAACCACTGTATACATATCAGTGCACGTGACTGTACTGCGCGTACAGAGAACATTTGGGTCCAAGATTTTACGTATGACGCATACCTTGCAGAGGTGAAAGCGGTAAAAAGGTAAGTCAAACAGGAATGTACTTACTTACCTAGATGGTTTGGCACCGTCACCCTAAAAATAGTGTAGATGAGAATTTCAGCAATCCAGAACAGCTTAATTGTGAGAGTATTACCCCTAAATTGGACTATCGTTTGTTCAAGTCCTGTACGGGATTCTTTCTCCGAAATAAAGTTATTAGACTAATTATTGCGTAACATTACTGTAATTATGTAAAACCATTCTGTGTAAAAAAAAACTTTTTATCACAACATATATCTATTAATAAACGTCACAAATACACCTTTCAGCCTTCTTCCAGGCCGCGCTGAATGGTGTTAATTTACTGCTGAATTGCCAACTCCCGAGTGTGAGATTTCAATAGAAGATTCGGTCGACATCACAAGCACGAAATTCTATATGGAAAATGTGGAAAACATAAATAGAGGCTGCAAAAAGCGACTCGAAAGGAGGGTGATTTTCTAAAGGCTTCAGCCGTTTCAATGGACCACTGTTTAACATTGCTCATTGAACGATACCTATTTTCTGATTCCTATTCAAAATATACGAGACTCTTTGTACAAACAGGTTAGGTAGGTACTCTCACATAAAAAGGTAATAGGGAACTTTTTAAAACATCTTCATTTGCGAAGAAAGTCGGTTTTGTTCTGTTTCAAAGTGAAGTCTTACGATAGAAACTTCCTAACAATAGTGCGCTCAAAGAAAATAGCCGGCTTTCAAATGTCAAAAAGGGTAAGTCATGAAAAGGTTCTATTGTAAAATATTTTTCATCCCACCATCTCGGAAAGACTATTTTTGCTCTTCGATAACTGAGCGTAAAAGTCGTTTTTATCCTCTAGAGAGGTAAAGTAAATTTGAATTTAGAACATCGTGTGTACTAGGTTTGTGGACTCAAAACATCATTAAACCTATTTACTTCTACCTCTATGGTGCCGAATTTATCATACAACTTTTTTTTAATTCATGAAAAACTCAGACTCGTAACCTCCTTGGTGTACTTTTTTTTTAATTTGCTTTGCGCGCATCAATTTTTTTCACGTCATATTGTTGACATTGTTGTTGAATTTTTATTTTGTTGTATTTTATTACTACTTAGTATTAATACACATATTATACAGCCTCCATGGCGTAGTGGTATTGAACGCGGCCGCCGCTACGCAGGAGGCACGGGTTCGATCCCCGCTCAGTGCAAATATTTTTTATGCATGAAAATGGGTATTTGCATTGGTCTGGTCGTGCCTTGGAGAGCACGTTAAGCCGTCGGTCACGGATGCCATACGAACATCTATGGCAGTCGTTACGGGTAGTTGGAGCCCTAAAAAGTTCAACAACAACGGTCTGGCTGCAATGCTTCGATATCACCTAATGTCGTCATTGGGTTGTGGAGGTCAGATGGCAGTCGCTTCACGGCAAATATCGAGGTCCAGCCAAATCCGCAGTTAAGACTGGTAAAGCGGACCTCGGACTCCGAGGTGAAAGCTTCGGATGCTGACTGGGAATTAACGCTAGGAAGGAGAAGCTTTCATTATTTCCTCGCTGAGGTGGGATGAAAAGTTACGTGTTGCACTCGAGTGCAAAGATTTTTCACCTTGTGCTCTTTTGATTCCCTCGCTAACGCTCAAGATTCTAATTTGTGAATCACTCGCTACGCTCGTGATTCAAATTTAGAATCTTTCGCTTGCTCGGTCATCAAAAATGAGCACGCGGTTAAAAAGCAACTTTGCACTCTTGTATAACAAATAACTATTATAAATTTCATAAATAGTTTGAATAATGTTAGTCCATAGATCATTCTTCTAGGAACGAAATTATGGTGACAGCATTGCGTCAGAATCGTAATGTTTGTCTTTAATCGAATAAATTGCAACTCAATAATTTGAGATAATTACAAAACACGACTTATTTTGGCAGCGAAACTTGACTTGGACCTGAATCTTTGAGTGATAAAAACTTTTGAAAGTACAGGAATGCTTTGTCAACATTTCCTTGCCAGCTTCATGGACTATTGTCGATTATTGGGATTATAGTTATCTACCAGTCATGCCGTTCAGCTTGAAGAAGCCCGCAAGTAACTCCACATACAATCCGGACACCACAATTTATGAAAGAAAATCATGTGACGTAAAATGTTGGTCCAAAGTATTATTCTTCATCTTCATCATGCTAATTCAAATAATATTTTTAGTGATCTACTTCTGGGGAAAGTGAAGCGCATTGGATAGTGCCTTGTGTGATGTTAGTTATATAATTTATATTAAAACGTATAGTTTTAATTGAAAGTTTTTTTACCTACTTCGATGAAAGCAACCACCAACGAAAATCCTTTTTGGGAAATAGTCCAACCAGCTTTCTGCCCTGAATGCTAGAACAAAATGTAAGTGATTTGCCTAATCGCAACTTAGACCTCAGTTTTCTCGGCTTTTCCTGAACGGGAATTTCTCATTTAAATTGGTATTCTTATAACTAGAGAAAAAGCCAGCAAAACTTTATATTAACTTTTTGAAGTAAATTATTAACCAAATTAGTAATTTGTCGTGAGCCACAGTTACAGCTAAGTAAAATTATATGTGACCGGGATGACCTCTTAAGGGAGTAGTGTGACTAGTGAACTTTCAATTCCTTTACTATTCGATCGCAAGTTCAATACTTCAACCACCAGGTTTCCTTTCCACTACTGTACTCATGTATCATTCGTGTTGGCGTGTAAGAGTGTGGCAAGTATAAATTGATAGGCACCGGAAACCATTTACTAAGTATATAACTCCGGACACGTATCTTGGACCTAAAACGTGTTCAAAATGGTTTGTAAATGTGCCCTATACGCGCAGTACACATTTCTTGGGTGTCTTTTGAGGATAGCACGGGGTGCTACTGCGGTGGAAGAACCCAAATTCACTAAGCATAAATTAAAGCAATCCGTGGGCGTCAGAGCCTCGTTTGTCTTGCGATTTAGGTCCAAGATACGTGTCCGGAGTTATACTAAGGTAGGGTAGAAGTGTTCACACAGTGTGTTGAACATTCTCGTTAGAACCCGATTTCCTGATCAGTCAGAAAGTTATTAACTTTTTGTTAAAGAAAATTCGGTTGCATCCCGAAGTTCAAAAATTTGTCCGGTATACGGAGTATACCAATTACATAGGACCCGTTAAAATAGTTTGATTATAAACCATAGGAACCTAAGTACTTAATATTATAAATGCGAAAGTAAGTATGTATGTCTGTCTGTCATGCTTTCACGCCTAAATCACAGAACCGATCTTGATGGAATTTGGTACAGAGATGGTAGAACTTGGTAAAGGACATAGGCTACCTTTTATCGCGAAAAATGTGATTAAAGGGGTTCAAATAGGGATAAAAAATTATATGAAAATTCCTTATTTGTGAAGATAACCTGATGAAATTTAAACAGATTAGAGCTTGACTAGGCTATACTTGGTCGCGATATTCAACACCAACGCAGGCGGAGTTGCGGGCATAGTGTGTCTGTGGCGAAAATTTCCAACAATGTCGTGAAAAATTCGTACAGTTATCATAGGTTTTATAGATAAAGTGCTATGTAAATTGGAAGATGTGAAGCTACTTTAGACAGTGACTTATTCACAAAAATAGCCTCACATCTTCCTTAACAAGGTGACAAGCGCCATTTATTGATAGAAAATTTGCATATATCCATAATAGGTAAGTACATAGAATTTATTCTTATCCCTGGTTTATTCATTACATTTCACGTAATACCAGAGCATTGTTTCCGAGATGCATATCTATTATAAATATCAGGAGCTGTATCAGTCCACCTATTCAACAATGAAAATATTATAAAGCAACAATAGCACCAGAATCCCGTCTTTATTTTACACTGTAGAACATCGGTCCGTGGAATTCGTAATTTCTTTGATTCCCGCCTATTGTGCTTCTGATAAAAGAGACACTTTTCAGTTGGTCCCATCTGAATGAACACACCCATTATGGCTACACAAAAGTGGATATTCCAAACAAAAACATCATTGCCGCGGTTATTACGCCGCGTAAAAAACAATTCAGACTATATTCCATTATGATTCCGAACAATGTAGTTGGTGAAAATGTATTTTGTCGCGAATAATGTAGGGAATCGACGCCCCGGCAGACTTGCCTGGATTTATTGTCGTTGTTTAAAAATATATATATTAAAGAAAAACTTTGGTTGTTCGTTACATCATAATTTATTTGTTGTTTTATGGTATTTTATCTACCTGCTACAAGAAAACATTCAAATACAAGAAAACATTCAAAGCTCTTGAAAGAAAATTGTTTAAATAAGAAAGAAAATTCTTGGACTTTCAGCGGAGTTGAATTTCCACATGTTGTTTCATTTTCGTGGATAATGGATTTTCATAATCCAAATAGATACCTATGCGTTAAAAAAGAACATTTTGGGATATTTCTCACTACCAAACTAGACTACTTTATCCTATAGTTCTCCACAATACCTAATCTTCAGGTCAAAGACAGGATCTATGGTCCCATGACCAGAGCGAAATCTATATTGACTTTCCGAGGGTGTACACTGTACACTCTGTTTAGACCTGTCGGGTTCGGGAGTCAATTAGCCTCTCGAAGAGCTTCACACCTTGTCCAGGTAGAAATCACATCTGAAAGAAGAGATTGTAGCCTCTGTGGTATGGCGAACGCAAGTGCATCGCACCCACCCTCTGCGCGGGTTCAATTTCCGCTCAGTGCAAAAATTTGTATGTATAAATATGTCTGTTTGCATTGGTCTGGGTATTTCCATGCCTCGGAGAGCATGTTAAGCCATCGGTCCCGGTTGCCATATGGACATCTATGGCAGGCGTTACGGGTATTTAGATGAAGCCCTAAAAAGTCCAACAACTTCTTTTTCAACAAAAGGTTCTTTTGTTAATGCTTTTCATACATGTACTGTTTTATTAGTGAACAATAAAGTTTAAATAAATAAAAAAAAATAAAAAAACAACTGTAATAACTTCAATATTTCGATATCGTCAATCGGTTGTGGAGGTCAGCTGACAGCTACTTCACGGAAAATGTCGAAGATCAGCCTCACATGTAGTTAGATTGGAAAATGCGGACCCCGGACTCTGAGGTGCAAGCTTCGGATGCGACCGGGATTCACGCTAGGATGAAGACATCGAAAATAAAATAAAATCCAACTAAAGTCGAGTTGCTTCGAATTTGTGGAGCGCTATTACAATACAACATTATAAACATCTATTTCTACCCTGTATTGGACTGACAACATAGAGTAGTAAAAACTGTTTTTATTAATAAAATATTATAAAAATTAGAACTTTAGTTTCAACTACTGTCATCATGTCATAGTATTTTAGTTGTTTTGATTTTGTTTGTTTATTGTTTTAATTAAGCCTTTTAATAAAGAATTTAAAAGAAAACTACTCTAAAAAGACATCGCAGTGTTATAGAACTCTTTACAAAATCGAACAAGTCGATCCGCACTCTCACTTTTCTTCCCGAATTAAGCACCTACCAAATTAAGAGCCGGGTACTGTATCTATGCGTGTTTACGAGAAATATAGTAAATGATTATAGTCGTGTCAAGTTTTAGCCAATTGTGTTCATCACTTGTCAGGGCTTATGGGGCCGCCAGTCTTTTTTTTTCGTGCGGAGATTCAGGCGCAGGACGCAGTCACTCCCATAAAAGTCGCATAAAAACTAATCAAACGGAGAATAAGGAGTAAGCAGAGACCGGGCTCCGTGAGGAAGATATTTTCGTCGTTTCGTGCATCTACATACGGCCGCTCTATACTCCATAGTGTGTTTTTTTATTTAACTTTTTTTTTTCAGGCAAATGGTAAATCCACGTTCTTAAATTAAAAACATAATTATTGTTATTCCTTACCTACACCTCACTTGCTGTTATTTTTATTTGATTTGCACGAAAATCAAGTTCTGTGACATGCAGTGCCATCTTTGTCGTAAATTCAGTGAGATTGTATAATTTTTGCCTTACCGACTCGTAGTCACACCACATTATCACACCAGTATGACAAACGGTATTTTTTTTCTCGTTTGTCACACTGCTGATTTTTACACAACATGTATATCGTAATTGCTAGTGCAGTGCCAACATAATAAAGTCGGTTTACCGACAAGTAATGCAACTGACCTACAACCTATGGCATGTCTTTAGATGTGAATAATCCGTGATTCATATTGTAATATTGTTATCTATAGTACCGACTGGCCGGTTAGAAATGCATTGAGATAATGATTGATAATGACTGACAAACGTCAACATATAAACAAAAACGATAGTTTCACATTGGCTTTGCAACATGGCTTTTTGTATTATTAACAGGAAACGTGGACAAGTGTTATTATTTAAGCAACATCAATACTATAAACAGAAAGTTTACAAAAATTCTAATCAGATATGGTTCTGTCGTAACCGTCGCAATAATATCAAGTGCTCCGGTTCAGTCACAATAAACGTAAGTGCCAGTGTACATAAAATACATATACTTGTTATATAAATATAGGAACATACCTCATCTCTGTCTAAGGTCTATCTTCACGTTATGTCTCTAACGGGGCAGGCAGAGAGAAGGGAATGCAATGTTTCACGATCGTCGCATGACTACCCTTTTTGCTTCTTGAAGATTCATAAAATGCTATATGAACGAGTCTCCAGAAGTTAAATAATCCCCTATTCCACCTAGTTACATTGATGTTACTACTTGGACATTTTTGTTCCAAGTAGTTAGATTAGTTTCAGTAGTAGTCTGATTAGTTACACTAAAATAAAATTTCTAAATAATTTAACTACTTGGAACAAATAATGTCCAACTAGTTACATCAACGTAACTAGGTGGAACAGAGAAAAATATCGCCTCAATATCCGTAACCTAATCGTTCTTTAAACTTCTCAGGGTGAAAATGTTATAAAAACAGTTGAGCACAAGAATACATGTCAACCAGATGAGTGCGATAATGAAATAGCGCTTTCGATACACAAAATACATGAAGTTGCTTGTACTTCTGCGGAGCCAATGACAAAAATTTTCGAGAAACATATTAGACCCTTAAAAGAAAAAGGGTTGAAAGTGCCACAATTTGATAGCGTAAAGTGCAGCCTCTATAATGCACGCAAACGAAAACTAAACGTGAATAAGACCGTTTTCAAACACATTGAAGACGTACAAGTACCTATTACATTTGAAAAATGTCTAATTGCTGATTATCAATATGAGAATACCAGACTACTAATATTTTGTTCTGAAGACGCAAAGGCATTATTAAAAAGTGTGAAAGAATATTTTATTGATGCGACTTTTAAGAGTTCTCCACAACCATTTCCACAATTGCTTTCTATCCTCGGTGATATGGGAAGCACATCTCAAAAAACTTCAGTTGTATCACTAATTCATGTGCTCATGAGTGACAAAAAAGAGTCAACATACGCTGCATTGTTCGACATCTTGAAAACTAAGTTCCCGATTGGTGTCCCACTGTATTTCACGCAGATTTTGAGATAGCTGTAGCAAATGCCATAAAACTTTTTTTCCACGTATATCGATTAAAAAGTGTTACTATCACTATTGTCAGTGCTTATGGCGAAAAGCGAAATCAATTGGTTTGAAAAGTAAAATTCATAAAAAAAATGTGGGATTATGTACGGTATTGCCGCTAACTCCGTTAGAACTTGTTAAAAACGCATGGGAGTACATAAAAAATGAATCAAATGAATTGAGCGGGGAAAAGATAAAACAGTTCATTGCATACGTTGGCCGTCAATGGCTAAATGATGAACAATATGTTGCTGACTGGAATGTAGTTGGTCAAAGACACAGAACCAACAACGTTTGTGAAAGTTGGCACTCCCAGTTAAACAAAAAGATAAATAAAAACTACGTAACCATACTAAAGTTATTAACAGTATTAATAAATCAGAAGGAAATTAATATACAAAAAAAAAAGAAGACTCGACCAAACTGATAAAGATAGTTTTATAATTTCGTGCCAATTAAAACTATTAAATAGCGAAATATCATTGGGACATTTCCTTGAAATGTTGCGTTAACAAAAAACTAGTAAACATTTTAAAACAAGCTTTTATTGTTAGTACTTAGCAAAATGCTAATGCATTGGCTAATACGTAATTTGAAGTTTTACTGTAGGTATTACTGTAGTATTGTACCTACTCATTTTTCTCTCAGTAGATACCTACTTTAAAATATTACTTTACGTTTCATATAAAATAAGCACGATTTATACCTAATTTTCACAATAATTATTTCGCGGACATTGGTGTGGGTTACAAGTTCATTCACTTTCTTTTTAACAATGTACTTAACGTGTAACTGTTTAATGTCTCTACGAATAAATAAATAAAATAAATAAGTAGTATAACTCGGACAGCACTAGTTCGGAAATAAATACATTACATGGTGTGTAAAAATCAGCAGTGTGACAAACGAGAAAAAAAATACCGTTTGTCATACTGGTGTGATAATGTGGTGTGACTACGAGTCGGTAAGGAATTTTTGTACCAGCGCCATCTCTTGACGAAAAGTTTGACCTAGCAAGAGGTTCCAAGAATTCCTGTTGCTTCCTCTATCAAATACTAGGTGGCGCTGTAAAATATTTTGTCGCTCACCGGCGCGCAGGGCGGGACAATTCACAATGAATGAATGTTGTCTGCTATGTTCACGCTGCTGTAAAGATGGCGTTTTGGCAAATGGCGTCCATCTTGTAAATAGACAGTATTTACCGCTAATCAAGATCAATTTGACAAAGGAAAGATAAACAAATCTTATTATGACACACAACCATGAAACTATTTAAATTATGTAGATTTGTTTTTTCCTCTATTCTCCATGCTTCCCATTCTGCGATTGAACATAGGGTTCGCGATTCAGCATACCTAACTACATCTCAGAATCTCAGTTATGTACCTACCTACTTGTAAAATTCTGAAGTTTGGCATTGGCATTTAATTTTGGTACCTGCCTACCAAGAAGTTCTATTTTGAAGGTAGGCACTCTGCCTTGTTATGTCTTGTAAGTATCATATAAAACCTTAGGTAGGTACCGCTAAATTCTAGGCGCTTATAAATAGTTGGTACCTACCTACCTATGTTAAACAACTTGCTACGACTGCTACACGGTAGCAATTTTTTTCAAATTATCTTCATTGTATTGTAAACATTACCATTATCTTTAGCTGATTCACAACTCACGTCCCTATATACGTAGGTATATAGGGACGTGGACGTGAGTTGTGAATCAGCTAAGTAAGTGAAGTAAGTAGGTAAGTAAGTAGATATGATGTAGGTAGGTAGGCAGATATCTTTTATCAACAGATAATTATTTTAACAATATGTATGGTACCTATGTACTTACATCAATAGGTATTAACTACTTTATTCCAAGCATTACGCAAGTTGCGTAAGAGAAAATAGATCAAAAACTATTATCACACTGATTTGTCCCCTAATCATAAATAAAATTGTCTATCTTCAAACTATAAAAACCTTGTAGGTTACAAGGTTTTCCAGATTAGATAAAATATTATTGACGTTTGTGTTGAAGATTCAATAGCATACGGGAATTCCCGGATTGGCCGGATTACCTCCGCTTGCTGTAACATCGCAAACAAAATGCAGAACAATCGCCTTCGCTGTGGCGACTACTTTTTGACGAAACTATAGTAGGACTATTACTTATTCTGTGACTATAGGTACTTCTTCTTCCTCTTAGCGTTATTTCCCAGTCGCATCCGAAGCTTTCAGCTCGGAGTCTGGGGTCCGCTTTTGCCAGTCTTAACTACGGATTTGGCTAGACCTCGATATTTTCTGTGAAGCGATTGCCATCTGACCTCCACATCCCAATGGTAACATTAGGCGATATCGAAGCTTTGCAGCTAGACTGTTGTTTTTGGATTTTTGAGGGCTCCAACTACCCGTAACGACTGCCATAGATGTTCTTATGGCAACCGGGACCGACGGCTTAACGTGCTCTCCGAGGCACGACCAGACCAATGCAAATACCCATATTTCATGAACACAAATATTTGCACTGAGCGGGGATCGAACCCACGCCTTCTGCGTAGCGGCCGCGTTCACTACCGCTACGCCACAGAGGCTGTCACGGAGGCTGTAGTCTGAGACCTACCTATTCACAGATTATTATTTGAACGAAGCGGGAATCGAACTTCTGACGTAGCAGACGAATGCTCAACCGCTACGTCGTAGAAGTTGTCATAATAATATTACAAAATATAGGCTGTTGTTGGACACTCCTGACTACTCCTGAGGTGCAGAACAGCCAGAGGGCCAATTCTCGTAATCTCGTGCGCGAATTGGCTCTCAGGGTTTGTTTTACGTGAGCCTCATTCACGGGGCTGGACATTTGGCCAACACAATTTTACACAATCCCCTAAACCCTTTTATACTCTAGCTTTTTAACTAGCCTCCAACATCATCACATTTACAAGAAAAAAATAGCTAGAGTGTTTGTGTCTTTGTTTGTAAATATATTAGGTAATACAAATATAAATAGCTCAGATAAAAATGCAAATATGAGCAGAAAATAGAATAGCGAATAATGACGTTGCAATTTTGTAAAGACTCGACCAGCGACCTCTAAGTCGAGCAGTTTGTTGAACTTGCACAACACAACACACACACACACACATAAGAGAAACAAAGGGTCGGGTCGGTTCCATAGAGCATACCTACATAATATATTATGTATTATAAATATTAGGTAATAGGCTTAGAGTATCTAGGTAATAGGTAATTATTTAATAGTTACAGATTACAGATCTTTTTTTTTTCGCGTAGAAATCCCCATGGATACTCCTCTGTCGGCGTCTAGTGATTTTCCGGTTGCCTTGCCTTACGATGCGACTTGCTTGGGCCACAAGGATATTAGGGCCCTGTTAACTATTAACACCAAAACGATAAAAACATGCATAGTAAAATACATACATACATAATACATATATATCCCCGTAGAATTAGGCCGAGGTGAAATAACACCCACAATTCACCCAAATCATTATTGTTGCGTTATGCTACGTTTACATACTCGCGGCAGAGCGAAGGAAGTGGCGAGAGAAGTGGGCAGAGACGTGGTGTGAATGGTATATTCGTCATGCCGCGAGTACTGCCGCGTATGTTGCGCAAATACTAGCGCGATGAACTATACGAGACCGCTAGATGGCGCTAAGCTAAATAAAACACGACTTTCATTATTGCTCCTCGAATATTTACTTTTAAAAATATTTATATCGATCTACGGAAAGTGTATAGTAGTTGAAAGTGATAGTTTTTATTAATAATCTATTTAATTAATTCGCTATGCTGTAAAAGCTTATTGCGTACACTGCTACAGCGTTGTCCTCCACACGTTTACGTCCGTCTCCGTTGCAGGGCGAATACTGTAATGCGGACCAACGCGATGATGGGAGTGTGTGAATGCTAGGGCATTAATCGCGCGAATATTTCTGGCAACACGATGAGCAATGCGAGCGGCAGTATGTAAACGCGGGGTTAGGTACCACGTAATAGAGGAGGCTGAGCCTATTACCCTATTCCGGGCACTATTGTTGACTCGAGCCTGAGGCTGGGCTGCTATACCTTATAGTCGCTTGTATGACACCGTATGAAAAGAGATGGAGTGGCCGAAATTCTACTCTGCCGAGAACCACGCCAAACCACGCGGCATCGTAAACACATAGCATAGTCCGCATAGTAAACTACCTAATGATAGGTGTAGCTATCATAATCAAATGAACAAGTAGTGGAAAGATATAGAACACGAGATTTGTGTTATGTTATGACATGTGTAATGTAATATAACATTTGTATATTATTATTTTGCTATCATGAGATTATTCTTATCATATTCGCGGCGCTATTTTGTCTAGTAGATATTTTGTATCCATACGTACAAATTAGAACAACAACTCTGTGTTTGACGCGTATTGTGCAGGCGGAATGCGTAAATTGCATAGAATTACATCATCATCGTCATCCTCATAACGAATGTGTAGTTGATTGTTGAGTCCAAAGTTGGCACTTGGGAGTCACAAGTCTGCTTATTGTTTTTGACTGATGTCGGCTTTTCCGGGAGCAATTGCCGTCTGACCTTACAATTCTAAGAAAAAAGCCTGCATCGCTTGAAAATATTGTTGGCAGAGCCTTCTTCTCATAATAAAATGCTCATATAAGTAGGTACCTATGATTTTCAGTGTTAGCCGTCCTAGGTCGTACCTATAACTCGTGTAGTAGTGGCGACGGGTGGCTATAACCCGATCCCTGCCGGCTTACTCTGCAATGAAAAGCCGTGGTTGAAATATTTTACTGGACATGTATTATCGATATCTGAATGTATCTGGAATTCAGTATCTGAATCCATAAATATTACTGTTAGTTGTCGTTCTATAAGAGGTAAAAATATTTTACCAATGGCGTCCCTTTTGAAAATTTTAACCCTTCGCCACTGTCATGTAGCTACATGACCTAAGTTTGCCGTTCTATGTGAGCATACCAACGATTTTTTTTCTTGCGAAGCCAGACGGCATGCAGTAGCTTTCATAAAAGCCGACATAGGTACCAATCAAAAACAATAGTACGTGCAAACTTTGGATGAAACTGCTACATCGCTATTAGGATCGTGATAGTCTAATCTAAATATACTTACTAATAAGAGGAAGGTACGGATACGGCACGTCATCGCGTCATTGTCATTGAACATTGTTGATGTCTGATAGGGTGACCCTCTGTCTTGAGACTTTTGCCTTCGGCTTACCAGATATAGACACGACGCGAGCAATTTAAAATACTAAAAATCCGCGTTGCAGTAACATACCAACAGATGGCGCTGATTCAATTTATCATTTATAACTCAGTTTTGCAAGTTGCATTCGATAAGTGCGCAAGCAAGCGATTACCTATCAGTGGTAAAGGGTGAAAAAAATTTAAGTTTCAAAAGGGAATCTAGTAGACAAAAGAACTTACCTCGATCTACCCATCGGGAAACCGAAAGGAATCGGGTTACAGCCCTCGCCACTGGTCCCTATCCTGATAATGAGGCCTTACCAAGACCTTTGGAGTCAAGTCAACCTCGCTTGCTAGTCGTTATCATATATCACAGTCGTTTTCACAGTGCATGTTTATCATTGACCAAATTAGCTAAATCTAATTTACCTACTTAAACATGCGGACCCCGGGCTCCTAGGGAAAACCAAGATCAATATTAAGAGGTCTATGAGTCAAACGAAGTCGTCAGTAGTGAGCAAATTTTTTTTTGGTCGATTTGTGTCATTGTTTTTTTTATTTAATTTCGTAATTTGTTGAAGTGTTTAGTAAAACCATATTATGTATAGAGACTAGTATTTATTACACATATTCGTATTATGTAGGTAACTATCTATTATCTAAATCAAATTATGGTAAAACTGTAGGTATTCACAATTTTTTTGTTATAAATTGAGTAATTATAATTATGCCAAATGCCAACTCATATTGTAGCTTATTATCGGATGGTCTGGCAACCTTGTTTTTAGTTTCTATAATATTATTATTATCTAATTTTATTTACATAAGACCGGATTTGTACCATGTTTGTGGTTTTGTACTGTGAGGCACTAGCCTCATTCAAACAACAAAACTATTTGTTTCGGCCATTTTAATAGGTTTATTTAAAAGGCACCTAGGTAGAATGAAAATCTAGAAATAATAAAAAATGATGAAGGTCAAGGGTTAATAAAAACACTACATAATATAACTATAACATAATTTATTATCTTTTTTATATAATACCTGGTACCTACGTCATTTGACTGCACCCCGCTAGATGGTAGGTAAAAAAACTTGATAGGTGGTGCTGGTTCGCGCCCCACTTGTAGGACCCGGGAATGTAACTAGGTCATTGGGACATTACATTTTATTTTAGTTAGTAGGTCGGTAGAACTCACGTTTTCGTTTAATAATTTAAAATTGTGTACATATTGTGTGTACCTAGGTGTTAAAATTGTGTAAAGTCTTCAGGAATTTCCGGTAGATTGGTTCTGAAGTGGAAAATTTCGGTTTTTAGTAGTATTGTATGTTTCCGGTATTTTCAATTCTGGAAGCCACATAAGTATAGTGCTTAACGATATCAAAATGAGTAATTACATAATCTTGATAAATATAACGATAAGTAAGATGTAGGTACTTTTTAAAAATGCATGAAAATCTATTTACAAAGTTATTACAAATAAGTGTAATGTCGTTATTTCAATCGCCTTTCCATTAATGACGTCATAATTATGGTATTCAGCCATTGAAGGTCATCAAGTCAGCTATCAATCAAATCAATCAATTAGCGTAGCCTATGGCAGTCCACTGCTCGACATATGCCTCTCCCAATATGCGCCACGTTTGCCGATCCTCCGCCTTAACGAAGAATTAATGTTTACTTAAAAAAAATACTATAATGAGCCTATCGAAATGAGATTTAAATTTTGACTGTTTTCTTCATTCTTAACCATTTTTTAACACTTTCTCTAAGTAGGCACCTAGGTACCTACCTACCTAATAAAATAAACTTATCCCGGGCTATGGGTACCAAGTAAATTCCCAGTCGTTCTCGCATGGATTGCCACCGGTAGCAATTAATGTGAGACTGGTTTCAGAGGTCAGATGACAGTGGGCGTTGAAACTGCTATTTAATAACGTAAATGGTTAACTTTGAACGACCCCAACAGAAATAAAACAGATTTTTAAGGCGCTCCGACAAGTCGAGGTTATCATCTTATTTTTATCACGCGATAACAACATATTGTTATCTAAATGATACATAATATATATTGTCATATAAGCGCAAGGATAGGTAGCTTACATATAAGTATAACAAAGTCAAATATCATAGCAGTCTTAGTTACAAAAATGTCGTCAATATGCAGAAGTTCAGATGACGTGAGCTCTAATCTACAGTATGTAAACAAACGATATCTCTAAAGATGTTTGTAAACAACTCATTACCGAGTAGGTAAGATATAGATAATATTATTATTTAAAAGTTATCATTCAGCGTGTTACTGTCGTTGGCCAATCGCCCAAAAAACAAGAAACGTGACCAACTTAATTTTGTAAGCGTTGAAGCTGACAATATTATATCACGCAGGACTAAACACTGAGCTATTTATATACTTAGTGAAGTCATTGTAGCTATTTGAAGGTAAATGTGGGTGTTTACGGCAACCACGATGGCCGTAGCGTATTATATTTAGAAGTGTTAGTAATTAAAACAACAGATTACATATAAAAATATTTTATTAAAAACATTTTGGTAACATTTAATAAGAACACTTAGGTAAAAATAAATCGACCTCAAAATCATTTCAAAAGAACAGCCTGGACTGGAAGTTCACGGAGGAAGCCGGAACAGCAAAAACTAAAATAAATAAAAACAATGATAACACTCTAGGCAGAGACATGTCTAATTGACAACCAGAATTAAGGCATCGCAAGAATAATTATTTAAGTACGATAAAATACCTACGTCTATTATTATAATTACAACAAATAAACGCCTAGTTCCTAACGATCAGTTGTGTATGGCGGCCGCGAGCGGCCGGCGGCGGCAGCGACCCTGTACAACTCTGGCAGGGCTAACTAAGAGTATTATTGCCACAACATTATTCAATTCATTCACGAGACACTTGCTTGCCACTACGCCGTCATAGTACACACTACTAAACACTAAAACGTCCCAATTATACAAAGCTATGTTAAAATTTTACCTAACTAATAATATTAACGTCTTCGGCTAATTTTGATACTAGAATGATATAACATCATCTCATATTGTACTCTTAACATTACGCTGGATTATAAATTATAAGTGAGGAATAAAACAGGTTACACATAATATTGCAAGCATTACTGAGATTGTGCACGTTACGTGATTTCATTATAGTAACAATTATTGAAAACTTAAGTGTTAAAAGGAAGATTGCTTATACTGATGTTGACAAGGCGAAGGGGTCTGGCAGACCCGGCCCCTCACCGACAGCTACGATAAAGGAACAGTCATAAAGATTAAATTACGAGCATTGGCACTTTCAATATTAAATCTTAATTACACTCTCGAAATAGCACTGCATATCAATAACCAACTTAAAAACTAAATTCAGATCAGTCATTTATGATATCACATCAAAATAAACAGGGAAATACATAATATGTGATTATCGATTGGATATACTATATAATATATATTATATTTTTTTCAAAAGAGGTATTAATTTTCTTAAGGGTTACTAAAAATATTGAGCTCTGCGCCGCGCGCGACGCACTATATCACCATAATACGAGAACAACATTGAACCAATAAGTTTTGGTACTTGGAGTTCATCTCCGAGTTAATCTATTTCGCTAAACCTACATAATGCTTATCAGATATACGTAATACCCGCTGGACGCGCGATGCCTGGCCGGCGTCCCCGGGAGGACGCTGGCGTCGGCAACACGCGTCTAGGCAAAAAACCCTTCTTCCTTATACAATTTTCTTTATAAAAATACTGTCATTTGACTACAGTTCAATGAGAAAAAAATATTTATCATATGAATGAACAATAGATATAATACAACATATAGGTAATATTATGTATAATATCATGTATATGATTTGACTAAACAAAATAAAATGCATATAATTGAAATGATTAAAACATTGTAAAATCACTTGAAGACACATAGTAATGGAAGGTACTAAATTGATATTTTAGAAAATTTAGTTAAATAAATAGCACAACAACCAAAATATTTGGCAATGTGGATTAAATAAACATTAACAACTACTACCCTCGGCTGCTAACTTAACACAAACTGGAATGCAAATATTGCATCGCACCTCGGCCTCTCTTGTCGCTCGTATTGGGAATCATCTACTAAACTTAGGGAGACTTTCACAACAAGAGCTAGTCTAAAAACTGTGCGTATCGCTCTAAATACTTTCCTTTGAACTACATTCGATTGCAGCTTTGTCATATTATAAGTTAATAACTAAAAATAATCTGAATGCAACATTTGATTTTAAAATAACCAATAACAACCATTTTGTGAGTCTGTGTGACTGAGGATATAGCACACTAGGCAAACAAAGCCGCCTCTCGACGATCAATAAATTTAGTATTCGCCAACAGTACGCCAGAGGCGGCTCCCTACAGAGGCAATAAAGAATGTGTATCACTGTTAGCTGCATTCTGAGATCCATGCTATATGACCAGTCATTACCCACTGAATCATAAATATATAAATAAATATTTGTAAAGTTCAACTACTTGCTTAAGATTTGTGTTCATAGCCCAGTTCATTGATTACAGACAAAACAGAAATGAAAGCTTACAATGGATTAACAACAGCTTCGCTTCAAATGCAATGTAACTTTGGATCAAATAAAAATAATAACTAAAGGACTACTATGACTGACAAATAATAATGTTCGAAGATAACAATGCGCGCTTGTTGGTCCCTTCCAAAATAGTTGCCAAACCTTTAAGCGAGCTCATAAAACAACAATAATTTTGAAAACTACATACTGTATTGTCTCGTATCAATATCATTTTTATAAAAATAACTTTGTGGGAAATATGTCAACATTATTGTGTACAAATACTCCAGTTCCAATTTAAAGCTGATCACAACATAGCAGAACTAAAGTTGCACAAAAGGACAGTATCAATTATTCATTACATTTAGTATGTTATACATTACTTACATGAGAGACTCACACTATTAAATATCTTGACTAAATTAAGAGACCATGAATATTACATTTTATATATGCACGTACATAGAGATATTGCCAGTCTGTTAACGACACTTAGTATAATTTCACTAGAAGCCCAGCATCTGGGCACATCAATGACTCAAACGTTTTAAAACGGTCTGTAACAACTACTAATACCTTAGAATATCTAATCACTGCATTAACTTGTGATGATATGCACTCATAACCCATCTTGGCTATGTTCCACATGGGCTCGACATATAATTACAAATGAGTTGTTCAAGCTTATAGTTGAGTTGATAAGAAATTGATTTAGGGTAATGTGTCAAGATCGTATCCTCTAGATTATATGTCATCACTATTATTATGTTATGCTCGGACGGTAAATCCAACAATCATCATAATTAGACCTTAAAATTAACCTACAGCTTGGCTTTAAATTCGTGCCTATCTCGTCAAAATCGTAAATTTAAATAACATCCGAGAAGCAGCCTTTTGGTTTAAACAATGACGATCCTATTGTTAAATGACTGTGGAATATATCTAAATTATCTCCTAGAGACTAAAGAATATTATAAAACAATATTTAAATAATAACTATTACATGTAATGGTGGGAAATAGCTCATAATTATGATAACATTAGTAAACGTCTATAATTTAAATATTGCTTTAAGAGTAATCGGACACAAAATCCTTAGGCTGATGACTCAGCATTTTGTATTTTATACTAATCAATATAAATTGTGTAATTAACAATTTATAGTTAATATAATATTCTTTGGATAACAAATCATTAACATTTCTAAGAGGAACTAAGTGTAGTGTAATATATTACTAAATTGTTTGATTTAAATATTTTAAGTTGATCCAATTTAAGTCTTTTCAATTAGACTGGAAACTAGAAATGCTGTTTTTTGGAATTAATCTGGAAATATTTATGGCATTGCAAGTCCGTAGTATTAATTAAGCCTAACTTTATCACACAATTAAATAAGTTAAAAACAAAAACGAAGTCATGTATCGTCACGCGGCCCATTCACAGAATTTGTCAAAAATTGTCTTGTTTAAATTAAGATCACAGTATTAAGTCACGTTTAAAATGTAACTCTACGAATGTGCGAGACGATAGCCACATACATATTCCACAGTCATCCGTAGAACTGGAGCACAACAGGTTAGCATATAAAACAAACTATATCATAGGAAAATGTCACGGCACTGCTGACTTTAGTTCAATTACAGGAACTTTGATCAAATCATTTGTTGGTCATGGTAAAGCATTTCATACTAACCCTGATTCAAAATTAGTAATGTAAAATATATAAATTAATAGTCAAAAAGATAACACGAGCAAAATAAAAAATATTTCATCATTTTTGCAAAAAATGACAAGTCATCACAATAAATCTATCCATGAAAAACGCTTTATGAACCAAAGTCATCAGTCAAGCTACTAATGGCACTAAGCACCACTAAGTGACCGTTGAAGTTACAGAAGTTGATATGCACCCTGATGTGTTCCAGTCATACCCACATAACACTCTTTTGTTCAGAATTTATGCTGACACATTGTCAAATCAATCTGTGGCGGCCACGACCCATGAGAAGCCGCAAAGGCGGCAATTATCCATTACGTACTGTGTGCGAGTTCCGTACGGGCCCAGCCGGTGGTACTGGGAGCGGTTGGCGAAGAACAGCGATGGGTTGTTTGGTGGAAGCACAGTCGGGCGGTAGCTCCACCGCGAATCAGTGAGATTGGCCATCAGGTTGAGGACATCGCGCCCTCCATATGCGATTTTGACATCTTCGGCTTTCTTCTCAGTTGGACGTGGCTGGGGTTGCACAACTGGTTCGAATATTTTCTGAAAACAATTTTAACACTAACTCAATTAACGCAATAAAAGCGTAACTTAACAAAATTACCCTCAATGGTAATTTATTGCATCAAAAGGTATAATTAGAGTAAATCTGTTGATACCGTATCTAACTTGCAGAATAATTTTGGCAAGAAGCTAACGGCAGTAGGTAGACATTTTGATTACCTACAACAACACACCTATAAATCTCAAAGATTGTAGGTATGTTAATAAAGATGCAATTATTTTAATTTATCATGTAACCTGTGCCCGAATCTTTCCATTATCACAGGTCGATAATGTACACAACATTGATAGCGTAATATAGACATTCGCCATTACGGAATATTATGAAAATAGAGAGGTCAAGGCCAGGACGAATGCAAACAAATAGTGTGAAATATAACTCACCTTCTCTGTTGTCTGAGGACTAGATGGAAGGGAATCACTGTTGACCGATTCTGATTTTAGTGATCCCAGCGACCCGATACCGCTAGATTCACTGGAGATAGACGGGCTCGGGCTAGTCTGGGATTGAGAGAGGCCCGCTATATCGATGATATGCCCAAATGAACTGTATGAGTTGAAATTCTCTGTCTCCAAGCCTACTAGGGGTAGTGCAACGCTCAAAGCCATGTCTGAAAATGGAAAATCACGTTTGTATTGTAATTACACGTGCAAAACTACTGCGTGTGAACACTATTAGCTGTTGACAGTATCTAACCAACGCGCCAAATTGTTACGCCTTTATGATCACTGCACACACGAAATAACACGCCACTCACCTCTCGAGTAAATGAGTGAGCAGAAATATCTATATCACACTGTATTTAACTTGTAAAACAATAATTACCGAAAAGCGTAATTCCAAAAAGCGCAAGCCTCGATGTAGTTGAAAAAGATCGAACATTTATGATTTGAAGTTAGCCACAAACCATAAACGCGAGTTTGCGTGTGCGTGATGTCGTCGAGCGCCAACCGGAAATAGCACGGTCGGTAAAGTAGTCTATTACGCAGCAATAAAATCAGTTCTGAGTAGATATTTCAAAACACAAAAGAATTTATTATTCATATTAAAATTAAAAGAACTTTTAAGGTATATAATTATAAATATTTAGAAAAATGCACATTTTTAACAATCTAAAAAAAGTGCTTTCACGAAACTTGATACAGCGCCATCTGTGAAGAAATAGCGAAAGGTCAAGTACAGTGTGATTTTGTTTTAGTATTGCCCACTAGGTGGCAGTGTTAAACACTTGACGTGACGCTTGTAGAACACCTTGAAATTATTTTAGTTCGCAGGCTGTATGCAGATGTCGCCTTTGAAAAAATTTTTATATGAAACAAGAAACTTACGTATAGAGCGCGCCTTACAAGTATGAACTGCTATCACGGGTATGAACAGTACCGAGGCTCCTGGCCCAACCTCAATCAATAGCAAAACAATACCCATCAAAATGACTTCGCAAGTAATATTTAATTCGATATGTTAGATCAAAATTTTATACAACATCGTATATTTGTAGTAATAATGACGCAAAAATACCGCAAAATGACGACATTTTTTTGTATTTTGGCTTTAATTTTATCCATGCATATCAAATCGAACAAAAAACTTCATAACGACAAACTACATTAATAAGTGCATCTATTGATATTTTCGGTAATGCATGAAACGTCACTAAAGGTGCCATGGTATAGCCTGACCTGAGTGATAGGCGCGCTCTGGTTACGTACTATTGCCATTTTTATTACGATTTGGTTTTTAAGGTGATGCAACTGGGTACAACACTAAGAATGATGTCAATCCACGCAAACTTTCTACATATCAAAATTATCCCTACATAATAATATCTAGATCCAAGAAAAAATGAATAGACTAGAATGAGTGAAGGAGGATATGGCATGAAAAGGAGTGATTAAGGAGATGACAGCTGACAGAAATATATACCTAGAGGAAAATGACAAATTGCGACGCCCCAAATCATTGGGAGAAGGGCAGGCAGATGATGATGATGATGTAAAACACGCACTTACTAGTACAGTAAGTGCCTGTTTTTATACCGTTTAATTAACATTATTCACTCTCTAATTTCATAAAAAATATCTTAATTTTTCATGAAAATGGCGCGCATTTAGCGTTATTTGTTTATTTTTCGTATTGATGATTTTTTTTTATAAAATTATAGTTTCATTTAGCATAATATAATAACATGATAAATACAATGATCTTTCATAATCTATTATATAGCTGAAGGCCGCGACAGTACCAGGCGACTTGCCTGACGTAATGTTGCCGTATATCTTCTCTATGTACCTATGTATTAGGAGCCGCGCCGTGTGTCTGCTTAATGCAATGGCTGGCCTAATAATTAGTTTATTAGTAACTAGCATTTGCCCGCGGCTCCGCCCGCGTGGTTGTCGGTTATCGCGTCCAAACATAGCCTATATCCTTTCTCAAGGTCTAATCTACCCCTGTACCAAATTTCATCAAAATCGGTTCAGTGGTTTAGGCGTGAAAGCGTAACAGACAGACAGACAGAGTTACTTTAGCATTTATAATATTAGTATGGAATATGGATATGGATTTTCAATTCTCGGTAAGAGCTTCATAAAAACTGAAACCTTACAATGTAATTTGACGATAGGAAAAGAGGGGAAATAATTGCTTGGCTCTTTTTGGTACAGTTCTACCTGTTTGAATTCACATTCTTTATTTGCTGGAACTTGTGCTGGAAGTGTGTTGCATATTTTAAGGTACCAAATATATTTTAAAGTAGTTTTAAACTCTTCATGACAATTGAGTAACACAACGGCCAAAAGTTTATAGAGACATTACAAACGCTGTGATGAGAATTATAGAGTGTTAGAAGGGCGTGCAGAGTCACCTTCTGCGAGAAAGTCTCTTCTCGCTCTTCTGCGAGTAAGTGATGCGCGAGAAGGAGACGGTGGAGTGGGTCCGTGGGTTCTTCCCCTATGCGTAGAGCCTGTGAGGCACGGAGGCGGCCCAGACGTTGGCGGTCGCCCATCGACCCCGTCCTCCATGAGCACAGGCATGGGGGTAACAGGTGAAGCCCCCTGATAACCTAACTGAGCCAGTTCGTGGCGGCAGTGCGTAACGCACCACCCCTTGCCGGGGCAATATGGGACCGCGGTTCCCACACCCCAGGGGGGCTATCGGTAATGTCCTTGGTCAGCCGGGGTGAGACGGATTAGTGCTTCATTTGCAACTTTACACTCCGTCATCCGAGGTTATCCGAAGGAAGTGCTTATATTATTTCTCTCGCTATTCACGCCAACAACAAAACTATTTAGGTATATGGATTACCTAACATATAGATGTTCTAGGTACCTACTAGATAGAACTGTGATAACGCCAGGGTAAATGCTTGTGTAACACACTGTACTACCTACCTACCTACCTATATAAATAAAAAAACCTGTCTGTTTGTTTGTAATGTACAGCTTTTAAAAGTACAGCTTTTTAACAAATGTACAGTATCTTGTAGCTACGAGAAACGAAAAAAATATTTATACATACATAAAGCTTTAGGTAGATATGTATGAATAAATATTTTTTTCTTTCTTAAAGCAAAAATTTCTATTAGGCTGATTTTAGCGGGAATAATACAGCTGGGAATGCCAGTGAATAAGTACTTAGCTGATGTGAAAGCGTAAAAAAAACCCATCGAAATGAGAACCTTCTCCTTTTTGAAGTCAGTTAAAAACACGCGGACAAATTCGGAGGCACAGCTAGTATAATTATATAAAATAAGACTAATGAAGAGCTCTACTTTAATGATATCGTTTTCAATATTTGGGCTAAATTTCCCAGCTATTGACATTCATAAACCTCGTAAAGAGTTCTTAAAACATAAATTGAACATAAATTCTAAATATGAACTCTGCATTTGATTGCCTAATTGGAATAATACGGCACAAGCACTTATTTAAAGCTTCGGACGTATCTGAACAATCGTGATGTAGGCAGAACAATTTTATTACTCGAGAAAGGCCCGCGAAGTGGCAGACAGATACCGTCGGTACCTTCTAATTGCTCCAAATCTGGTGCTTATGATTTGTAAATATTCTTATATCGGCACTTAGGACCGTCCGTTCAATAAATATAATAGTAAACACAGTGCAAATGGCCGTTCGGAGGGAGAGGCGAGCGGCGGCGGGGAGCGTTTTATCGATTCGCGCCCGCGCAACACTGTATCTATCCTCTCATCGAAGCCCGTTTACTGGCCTCACAAAGAAAGAGATAGGTTTCGCCGACTTTGATCCCTTTGTTTTTGGGCAGCGTCCGGCGATGCGGGCGGGGGCTGAAAAATGTGAAGGGGCGCTGATTGGCCGGTTGAGCCCCGCCCCCGCGCGCCGGAGCCTGCCGCGCGAAAGCCTTCTCGGCTCAGTTCAAGGGCGGTTGCCGCGACGCACGCCGATTTGTTTGGGTTCTCGGCTATTTATAAACTTAATAAAGCTCCTGACCACGGAGTTTGGACAGAACTGCTGTTCTAGTAGAATGATGCACTGATTTTGTTATGATATGATTTTTAGTACCTGTTCGAGAACTGTTTTTTATGGATTTCAGCTAAAAATAAACATTAGGAGTTCTAATATAGGCCTGTATAAACAAAATAAGTATCTACGTGCGCATTATGTTTGTAGTATATGACTACAGATTAGATTGAAAAGTTTGCATATATCACAGGGTTCAATTGAACTGAATGTCTGAGGTTTACTAACAAAATTGGTCAAGTGTGAGTCAGACTCGCACATGTAGAGTTCCGTACCATCACACAAGATATAAACGCTATGTACTTCCTACCAGTTTACGTACTTATAGTAGTAAAAAGAAAAAGAGGGAACGATTAAAGATTAAATTAGTTAGAATAGACGATAAACATTGGAAGCCAAATATTTTGTTTAGGTTATATTCATAAACTTTAGAAATAATAATACCTATTGATATTTTTAGCCCAAAATACATTAAATGGACAAAGATAATGGTAATAATTGCACGTCCGTAGCTGAGCTAGGATTGTTACCTGTATTTCAGCATACAGAATAAATGCTGTAATAATATTCTGTGTATGTTTTTTATTACATGAAACTATGTCAAAATTTGTTTGCTGTCAAATGCAGTTTATGAGATACAGCCCGCTGAGTTGATAGGGTTCTAGATCTGATATGGTTTTGTTCATTACTTTTCAGGTACGGAACCCTAAAATATCATAATAATATGATATGAACTCAATGTTAAAATGAATAATGTTGTGTTTTGTATTCATTTAGCTGACTTTTTACACCGAAACTAGAACATATATAAAAGGAACTGGGTGCATTCTTAGTGATAGGTAGAGATATAAGAATTAAGATTTATCTACATTGCCTATGAATTTGGGTGTATGGGGGCTCACCTAGATCTTGAGCCCCAAGCCAACCTCACCTGCAAGCTGGTGCACCTGCTGAACAACGGACGAGGCTCTGGCGCTGGCTTTCCCCTCGGGGTTGGGGGGTCGGACGGCAGTCGCCCCCGGAAAAGCCAAAATTGCCAAATTTAAAATAAATGGCTCGTAAAGAAAAAAGGAATCGCAATGAGGGTAGGGCGCCGCCGCAAAACGGCGCGCATGAGGGTCGCCCGCCTCGTGTCGCAAGTGGGCAAGGGCTACCGTGCCTGAGCCGGGCACGGCTAAAGATGTTAGGCCAACTTTGTGATTCCCGGAAACTCCGCTTCGCAACGTGGAACATCGGCACGTTGACCGGTCGCACGAGGGAGTTGGCTGACGTACTCTGCAGGCGGAGAGTGGCCGTGGCGTTCCTGCAGGAGACTCGGTGGGGTGGCGATAGCACCATGCACATTGGGGACGGCTACCAGCTGATGTACACAGGTGCACCTGACGGGCAGGCCGGGGTGGGCGTGGTGCTCTCCCGGGCGTTGCAGGATGACATCTTGGAGGTGAAGAGCTATAGCGCCCGACTTATGGTTGTGAGGGTGCTTATCGATGGGATTATAACCCACCTGATAAGTGCTTACGCTCCACAGGCTGGGCGTGGCGAAGCCGAAAAGATCTTGTTCTGGGACCAACTCGGGGGAGTGCTTCGTGACGTCCCGCTGTCGCAGGAGATTGTCTTGGGCGGTGACCTGAACGGTCACGTGGGTGACGGATGTGAGGAGTTTGGGCGTGTCCACGGCGGTTTTGGATACGGTAGTCGCAACCCAGAGGGTGAGCACATCCTTAGAACGTGTGCGACTGCCGACCTGGCCATCGTGAACACGTACTTCAAAAAGAAATCCGAACATCTTGTCACCTACAAGAGCGGGGGGCGCTTAACCCAGGTTGATTTCCTGCTCACTAGGAGGCACAGCATCAGCAGGGTGGCCAACTGCAAGGTTATACCCGGGGAGAGTCTCACTAGCCAACACCGTCTCCTTGTCATGGACCTCCGCGTGAAACCCAAAGACAAACGTGCCGAGCGTGCCCAACGCAAAATCAGGTGGTGGCTGCTTGATGAAGCTAAGTCCCAAAGTTTCGTCTCAGCCATCGGTGACAAGTGCGCCGATGCTGTAGACGAACCAGTACAGGTTTGTTGGGACAGGATTCGGGCAGCTATTCTTGAGGCGGGGAGGGTGGTGCTCGGCATGTCTAAGGGTGGACGCAAGTGTGACAAGGACACCTGGTGGTGGAACGACACAGTCCAGAGAGAGATCAGGGTGAAGAAAGCCCTCTTTAAAAAGTGGCAAGCGTCCAAATCTTCCGACGACCGCGATGCGTACAAAGATGCAAAACGCGCCACCAGGAGAGCCGTAGCCAGGGCCAAACGAGACCACTTGCAACCTCTATATACCAAGTTGGAATCGTCTGAGGGGCAAAAGCTCATATATAAGTTGGCGCGTTCCAGGGCCAAAGCGGCGCAGGGTCTATCCAAGTGCCGCTGCATTAAAGACCCTGGGGGCAATTTGTTGTACGAGAAAGTCGCGGTGAAGGAGAGATGGCGCTCATACTTCCACGAGCTGCTGAATAAGCAGCATAAAGAGGTGCAGCCACCAGACCTCCCTCCGAATCAAGGACTAGTGCCACCGATAACGCCTGTGGAAGTCCAGACTGCCATTCGCCGCATGAAGAACCGGAAAGCTGTCGGACCCGACGAAGTCCCCATCGAGGCTTGGAAGGCAATGGGCGCCCGTGGTGTGGGCATTCTAGCAAATCTTTATAACCGCGTACTCCTCACCGGCGAGATCCCGAGCCAGTGGAGGCTGAGCATCATCACGCCAGTCTTCAAAGGCAAGGGATCGGTGCAGGAGTGTGGTAGTTACCGCGGTGTAAAGATAATGTCCCACACCATGAAGCTCTATGAGCGGATAATCGACTCCCGGATCCGACAGGAAAGTACACTCTCGGAGTGCCAGTACGGGTTCCGTCCCGGGCACGGGACCATGGACCCAGTGTTCGCCCTAAGGGTTGTGGCGGGGAAATACAGGGCGAAGAACACGCCCCTGCACTGCCTATTCTTAGACATGCAGAAGGCCTTCGACTGTGTTCCTCGCGAGGTGATCTGGTGGGCACTGCGGGCCAAGGATGTCCCAGAGACTTACATTGACACCATCCGAGACATGTACTACGATTCCGGTTCCGTGGTTCGGACTGCTGTTGGCGACTCGAAAGCCTTCCCCATCACCGTCGGGGTACACCAAGGATCCGTCCTTAGTCCTTACCTGTTCAGCGTGGTATTAGATGTTTTGTCGGACAGCATTAGAAACTCACATGAGCAGCCTCCGTGGTTGCTCATGTATGCTGATGATATTGCGCTCATGGACGCGGACAGGAGCAGATTGGTGCGACGCGTGAAAGGATGGAAAGAAGCGCTTGAGAACGGCGGTCTGAAGCTAAATGTAGCGAAGACAGAATACTTAGCGTTAAACTCCACAGATCCCACACCCGTCCGCATAGGCGATGATTTGGTCGAGCGCACGGACCAGGTTAAGTACCTGGGATCTGTACTTCATGTGACCGGTGAGATCGACCACGACGTCAAGGCACGCATTGCTGCCGCGTGGGCCAAGTGGCGAGAAATGACTGGCGTGACCTGTGATCCTAAAATGCCAGTCAGGTTGAAGGGGCAGGTCTATAAGACGATCATTAGGCCTGTTCTCTTGTATGGTTGTGAGGCGTGGCCGCTGCTCGAGCGACACAAGCAAGAACTGCGTGTCACGGAGATGAAAATGTTGCGGTGGATGTGCGGCGTTACGCGTAAAGATCGCGTACGGAACTCTCGCATCCGCGGCAGCCTCCATGTCCGTGACATCGCGGATAAAATGCAAGAGAGCCGCCTTCGCTGGTGCGGCCACGTCTTGCAGCAACCGCCAGGCTACGTGGGGAACAAATGCCTGGCAATGGTACCCCCGCCGGGTCCAGGTAAAAGGGGTAGGCCAAAGAAGTCCTGGCTTGACGTCGTGGAGGGTGATATGCGTGCAAATGGTCTCACTACCATGGACGCCCAAGATCGTGCGAAGTGGAGGAGGAAGAGCCGGAAGGCGGACCCTGAGCTTCGAGGTCATCTTGGCCACGGATGCAATCAGGAGAATACGTCTATATGCAGATGATGATGCCTATGAATTGTCGTTGTTTATGGTCGTATGTTCCTTTGGAAAAACTCCGAAGTCCGAATCAATATTCATAACAAGATTAAAAAAAAAAACATAAACTCACGCTTGCATATCGCTGATAAGATAGGCAGAGATGTAGTATTAAGCATCCGCTCCCCTCAGCAGTTTTTGGTTACGTAGGTAATTCGATGCAAACTGCAGAGAGTTTCTGAGAAAAAAATCCAATAGCATTTTTTATTTTATTTTAAAACTTCTTGCACAAGTAAAATACGGTGGACTTAATGCCATGGGCATTTTCTACCAGTCAACCTTAGGGTGATTCAGAGAGAGTCAAGGTAGTTCTACTTCTTGCCCGACTCGAGAATCTGGAACCAAAGCAAAAAGTATACTGCTAAATTATATTTATGAGTGATAAAGATATCTCTACATCTATTTTCAGTCACATACGCGAGGTACTACCTCCTGTCAAATTGTTCACCTTTCGGCACTGCTCATTTAAGCCAAAGTAGACTATTTAGTAACAAATTCTTCACCGTACATTATAGCATCCGTTACACTGAACAAATAGATAACAAAAGCGCAAAAAGAGCGCGTATTAGTGAGATAGACGCACGATTCGGCCATTTCGCAAGTACAGTTAGCGGCTAACCTCCAGGTCATTGGTTCATGTGTAGGGAGAGGACACGTTCATAAGAGGTGCGGATTCAAACCGCGCTTATGATAGGATGAGAGTGCTATGAATTTAGCGGTTAAGTTTCAAGTCATTGATCTGGAAAAAGAGGATGTGGTGAAATGGTGAACGGAAATATCTCATTGTGATGATGATGATAAATAATGCTATCATCATCGTCATAGTGATTTCTCAGTTGCGTCAGTCTGGAGCTTGACGTCCACTTAATGCTTTGATAAGTATGTCATCTTTTCCAGGAGCAACTGCTGTCTAACGACCTAACTCCGATAGGTAAGCCTGCACTAGAGTCTCGTCCGTTATTTAGTAGGTGCACCGACTAGCATGTAGCAGGTGAGGTTGGCTTGGGCCCAAAAAATATTTCGCAGTATACTTTTTAGCAGCCTGTTGTAAACTTTCTGCTAGGAAGGTCAGATGGCAGTCACGATTGTAAAAGTCGACAAATAAATCGAAAATAATACCCATACATGGTTTTTATTCCAGGAGAATGATGTTGGGACTTTAACATATCGAGAGATCAAATCTTATTTATATTTCTAGTAAAATAGAAGGCTGATACTAAAGTATCGTATCGTAGTAAGTAGGTAGTCAAAATAGAAGTCATTACTATGCTGACACCCATCCTATGGTTTATTCATGTGGGATAATTGAAGATTACCATATGATGCAATACAGTTATGAGCTAATACCCAGGTCAGTGACATCATCAGCTGATTCACATAATGAAAAGACTAGAAATGAGCTTGTGACTAAACGGAGACACAATTGAACCACACAGTGTAGTTAGCGGCTAACGTTTAGGTCGTTGGCTTTTTGTTTAGGAAGAGGGCATTGTGGGAAGATAAGCGGACTAATATTGTGCTAATTGGTAAAAGAGTTAGAAGTATAGACTACAGAGACATAGGGTCAGCGAAAGCCTGCTACTATTCACGCAGGAGAGGATATCGTAGTACAAGTCCAGTAATAATTCAAAACGATTAAGTAGAACATATTTGCAATGATTGGCTGCTTAGCTTTTAAATATATTTATGCTCGAAGGATACTCGCAACGAATGTATATGCTTTGCCAGTATATACTTCTCATTTTCTTTCTTTCTTCTTCTTTAAAATTATAAATAAATAAATAAAAACATCTTTATTGTACACCAAGGATTTTACAATATTACATGAGTTACAAGTTTGTGGTAAGTACAGATGGCGGCCTTATCGCTCAGTGGCAATTTCTTACAGGCAACCATAAATTTAAATATATTATTTAAATTTTTAGACTATATTTTTCCTGGATTGCATTAATCGGGTCATCAAAGCGTTGGTGTAGATAATTTTTAAGATTATAGTTTTGCCTTTAATAAGTTTAAAATTATAATCATAAAAACTATGCATATATTTTTTAATAAATTCATATTTTTAATGCTACCTTAGATATCCTCTGATAAAGTTACTTTACCGCTATTCTAATCGCTCCGCTCCAATACTATATCCATAGCTTGTTCTTTTTGTGTCAGACTTGGTTTGACTATTATTGCTGATAAATGTTGTAGAACAATTCTTTACGTACGAGGCTATTGTTAATGCAAAGACCTACCGATATGTAAGTATGTATACCTAGAGTACTTCAAGGATTTTATTATCTTTTGTACTATCGCCATCTATAAAATATTATGATGATATTTAGTTCACTATCTTCATTCAGGATGCCGCCCTCGGAAGCCGACTGCGGGATTTTTTCGTCGTTATATCACCGTGTTAGTTGTTAGTGGAGTAGAATAGTAAGTGACTAAGGGATAAGGCTGTTCTCTATCCGACAGTAAACATACAGGCCATGGTAAAGTGCCCGCCTGACGGTAATAGGCTCTTCCCCTATTTCGTGGGACCGTACGTATAATAGCTGTAGAATAGGTATTGGTGTTTCAAAAGTAGGCTGATAATGACTATGAATTACATAGCCAGTTCGCCACCGATACTCGTATATGCATTTGGTAACGGCAATGGAAGGTGTTACATTAAATAGTCTAAACATATTTTAACTTCCAGCAAACGCCTGGAAATGGCGCCCCCACTGGGTCCAGGTAGAAGGTTTAGGCCCAGGAAGTCCTGGCTTGGTGTCGTGGAGGGTGACATGCGTGCAAATGGTCTCACTATCATGGACGCCCAAGACCGTGCGAAGTGGAGGAGGAAGAGTCAAAGGCGGACCCTGAGCTCCAAGGTTATCTTGGCCACGAATGCAACCAGGAAAATACGCCTACATGAAGATGATGATGATATTGTAACTTCTACAAATAAATATAAGCTTTTACATATAAATTTATATAAGACTAGGTTTTGCCCGCGGCTCCGCCCGCGTGGATGTCGGTTATCGCGACCAAACATAGCCTATGTCCTTTCTCAAGGTCTAATCTACCCCTATTCCAAATTTCATCAAATTCAGTGGTTTAGGTGTGAAAGCGTAACAGACAGACAGACAGAGTTACTTTCGCATTTATAATATTAGTATGGATGTGTCGTTTGCACATTAAATTATGATATCACAAAGTATCTTAGTGTAGCAAGACTTTACAAAGTAAATCGTGCGTCATTTTAGTAACGTGTCGACACGTCGATCTGTCACGTCGAGAGACGTGCTTTGAAGCAGCGACGTCGCTTGTCACGGTGTCACCAACGACTGCGACACGACATCGACAGCTAAATGAACGTGATCGTCGATTGACGTGAGCGACTTTTCGCACCGTGTAACGGGGTCCTTATTGTTGTTCTGTAAAGATGATCTTTTGTTTTGCGTGTGACAGTTTGAAACAAGTGTAATGTGAATTTGTAGTAATTATCGAGCTATTGATATGAATGTTCTACGCTTAGACTATATACAAACTCTATACCTAGACGCAGCAAGTGTCATTTGAACACGACGTAATAAATGGCTACTACTTCGATATAAGTTGATATATACATACATCCGATCACGTGCACATATTGACAGTTTTTTGCGGCGCATTTTGTTAGCAAAGCTGTGTCTACATAATTATATGGTCTAAGATTATATGATATAGTAGGTACTTGAAAATACTGCACCGCGCTATCTAGACCGAAAGTAAGCGTAGCTTAAGTAGTTTGTACACATAGAGAGATACCATAGGTACGTGTTTTCATTCAAATAGCACAAGAGTTAAACTCGCGACCTCTTACGTAGCAGTCCCTTACTCCACTGGTACTCCACAGAATTCATCAGTTTTGTGACGTCGTTGGATCCACCCTTTCTTCTCCTTTAAGTTTTGCTTTAACTTTCATGGGAGCAACTTCCGACTTACCTCTGGACCTTAAGTGGGAATCCGTCAGCCTTGCCCTCGGCCTTAGCCGACCATAGTCTCTAATGATATAAAAAATATGAGAAAAACAAGCCAGTGTGCAGATATACGTCATGTATCGCCGTCACCATTAGCCCCAGCGTCATGTATCTAATAGAATACCTCGGGCCGCTAAACGACGAAATATTTAAATAGGTATCCATCCGCGGCTATCTCCAGATAAAACGCCCCAATTCACATGCGTGAGCCGCGTGATGGATGAGTCCGACGATCAGACCCTTGCCGCATCCCCCGTCCCTCGCAAATTTGCTTTCCCCACCCCCCCTGTGTCCGACAACGGCCCGCCCTACTAAGTCCTGTAGGTGATCCATTACACTGGCATTTTTGCGTAATCCCCGTTTATAAATATGAAATTGAAGGAAGACCTAGTGATGGTTAATCGAGTGGAGGTCGGGGTCAGCGAGCTCTCTGTAGCGAATTATTTATGGCGGTGTGCCAAAACTGTCTTGTCACTGAATATATGGTCAAAGTTATTATTTAAAAAATGGTATGGATTTATGTAAAATCTCCCGTAGCAATATTATTATAGTTATAACAACAAACCAGTAAATAAACATACAAATGGTCTACCTGACCACGCTATGTCCCTCTTTAATTAATTGTTCTCAGCTAGAGCACTAACACAACATCACACATCATTAGGTTGTATAAATAATTTGGACACTTAGTAGTCGAATAGCTGGTGAAACCGTGGGATACAACTAGTAAGTAAATGAAGTGAACTAAACTGAGATTGGCACAGTGCGAATGGCCACCAATTACTACTAAGGAACTAAATGAAAATTACGAGCAAATAATATTTTGCAATTAATGACGTAATATTGGGTGTGCAGAGCTTTTTATAGACAACCTGACCTCCTGGTCGGTGCACCTGCTAAACAATGGACGAGGTTCTGACTCAGGCTTGTCTCTCGGGGGTGTGAGGTCATACGGTAGTTGCTCTATTAAAAGTCAATAAACCAATCAAAAATAATAAACGGATCTGGGCTCCAAAATACAAACATTGGACGCAATCGGGAAATCGCTAAGAGTAGGTATAATAATATTGTAGGAAATTCCACACATCGCTATCTAGACCCAAAGTAAACATAGCTTAACTAGCTTGTGATATGGGTTCTACAAAACGGATAAACATACTTAGGTACATTGTTTTTTGGAAATTACATACATATTATACATAGAAACACCCAGACCAATGCAAATATTCATATTCATGCATACAAATATTTGCACTGAGCGGGGATCGAACCCGCGCCTCCTGCGTAGCGGCTGCGTTCATTACCGCTACGCCACAGAGGCAGTCAAAGTATGATGAATATAATACATATACCTACATAATATTAGACATTTTTTTACATTAAAACTGTAATCCCTCATCTAGTTATCATAGCAGTTTATTTTCCAAAATTCAAATATAGAATATGTTTTGATTGCACAAATCCGACAGAATCGTCTGTAGTTGCGGAGAGCGTAAGGGGTAATCACGTTTGCCCACATGCAAAACATGGTAATAGTAATAATTGCAATGCGTCTGCTCTGATTATAGATGGGGTATATTCTGATTATAGATAATTATAGTTGGGGGAGGTTGGGTTGCGCTGATGAGCGATTTGGGTATTATTTGCGCTTTATTTTGGTATTTATTGCGCTTGAGTGACGACGCAGATATTATTCTCGGTTATAATATAATATGTGCGTCCCCTGAGGGCTTTCACCCTTCGACTTTGTGCTGCTACGTGGACATTGATTCGGTTGAATCCTTTGATATAGAATATTGTCATAAATGTGACATTCATGTTGTGTTTGATATGATAATAGTTTTGCATCAAACATAAACCCAATAAGTGATCATATTTTATTAACAATTAATTTTTAGGTAATATTTTTATGATACTAGCGCAAATTTTATGGAAGTTTTAATATCATGATTTGAGTGAGAAGACTAAAGGCCGATAACGAGCGAAAACGTACGCACAACTGTAAGATACCTAGACCATATTACATACCAAGATTTCACTGTCCGCCTGTCTGTCACCAGGCTGTATCTCATGAACCGCGATAGGCAGTTGAAATTTTCACAGATGATGTATTTCTGTTGCTGCTATAGCAATAAATACTAAAATCAGAACAGTACGGAACCCTTCATGCGTGAGTCCGACATGGCCGGTTTTATATATACTTACGCGGATCTCAACTCACTTCAATCGCCTCACTAGTTATCACTTGTTTTTATTTGACTTTATATTCTTACCCGTGAGTTAGGATGCAATAATATATATCATTCATTGTAAATTGTATGTAAGTTGGCTTTCTGTATGTACTTATTTTGTGACGTGCGGTTCGCTGACAGCACCGGGAGCGTCCACGCTCACCAATTATTAAGATTACGTCAATTCTCTTCACGCATGCACTGATCAATGCTTATGGCAATCCTTCTATGAAGGAATGGGTGTATGGAATCCGATATAGATATTTTATAATTCCTATATTAAGTCATATAAGTGGACAAATTAATTCTCAGGTCTCTCTTTTCTGCTTTCCATTAGGTAGATACCAGTTTTATTTCAGGTATTGTAATTACTGGCGATTAAAAATTGGCAGTGAGTCTTTCTTGTCAGGTTCTGTTCTCATAGGTTTTATTTATTGCCTTTTGTATCCAAGCATAGACTTTGATTAGTTATATATGGCAAGTGTTACGTTGCGACGTAAATTAATTTGTTGTACCCTGACCAACAGGGTAGACCTCAACTATTATCATCAGTGCCTTGTAACAGGGTCGAACCTACTACCGTCCACGAAAACCTTGTGCCAAACTTAGTACTGAAATTTCCTAACAGAAATATCAAATAGGTAACACTTACCTCCACCCATGTCCCAAGGCCTTACATACAGTCACACTCGCAATCGCGACATTAATTCATAATTTCCATTGCCAATCCGCATTCCATATTTGCCCAGCATCCCAGTGTTGTAATTCAACCGCTAAGCGTACATACCTGGGGGCCATCTATTATATTCATTAGCAGCAAATCGCGGGGTGTGGGCCAGCATCGCGGGGGATGAAGGGTTTTAGTTCACTGATGTGGTGATAAGCACTTGTTTGGGGGTTACCTCAGTTCTTTCGACGAATTTTAATGCCAATTAGAGTAGACAATATTGCCCAGCGAATGGATTGAGGCTTATTAATGTCGGATATTGTTGTGGGCTCGTCCACGCGGAAATTATACCTCGTGATGAGAGGGAGCCCGGGGTGACGTTGGTGTGTTGTAATAATATGTGATGAGTATTATGGTATTAATATTTTTGAGGGTAATTAGTTATAATTTTGGTGTAGAATTACTAAACATATTTATGTTTTTTGTTCAAATATATGGTGGTAAATCGAGTAGGTATAAGGAACAGCTGCGTGACTTCCGGTGCAGGAGTATACAGGTTCATGTTGTCTCTTTCCGTGGGTATAGTACAATAATCCCGAATAATTTAAAGTGGCGAAAAAGAGGATCATTGACACGAAAGAAGAAGTAGAAAGTGACTAACGGATAAGGTTATTAAACATCCGATAGTATACTTGTAACCCAAGAAAAGGACCCGGTTATGGCTAGTGTATCATAAAATGCAGCTTTTTATAAACACATCATAATAATAAGTACACCGCCGAGCTTTGCTTTGTCGGTAAACATAAGCATTTTTTTCAGGAATGACCCCTAAAAGAATGTTTCTGGTGACACTTGTTTAATGTATTTTTTTATCAGCATGTGTCAGCTGACCATCTACATATTTTGTATCATTAGACTTAAAACCTAGACTTAGCTATTTAACCGTTTTAATAAGAATACTATAAAACGTCATCAGCTCTTCGATACTCAAACACGAAAAATAGATAATTATACACACGTGCGACTCACGCACGAAGAAACGCAACTGTCTGGGTATCAAGTCTATTCAATGTATAATGTATCGCATACATCATAACATTAATCTGAGGCGAATGATGGATCATCCGCGAATAGGTACCCACAAGTTTAGCAGACGGGCGACTGTCGAGATGCAAAATTGGTGTCTGAAAAATAACTTAGCTAACATTTAATACTAGCTATATTTTTAAAATCATAATTTTCCAAAATACTTATTAGTATTTAAATATTTTTCTTTTGTATTTTCATATGATGTACAATTAAGAATATTGTACCTATTGCATTAATGCATTGTATTGTAAATAGAGATAAAAAAATAATAAGAGCTTGTCAATGATTTTAAACCGAGTATAGAACAGAATATTATAAGCTCATCATCATCATCAAAACAATATACTTTTATAATGCTCATAATTTGAAATAAAAGATCGAAATAATGTAAATTCGCTCTTTCATTAAGTGCAAAGTTATCCTACGTCAAAATACTATAATACGAGTAAAAATTTGTTGATGGAGCACACATTACGAGCAGTCTACAACTCCATCCTCATACTCGTAACCAAACAATCAACGTTTGTTTTCATTCATACTTTTTCGTGCATATCCCTCAAAATTGTTTATAATCCTACAAAGCGGTCCCTCAGTCGCGTAGTAACTTTTACCCAAAAGCAAAGCAACAAATAGTCGTCCGTTTGAACGCGAGCAAACATTTTCAAATATTTTTGTGTTGTTTTTTACACCCTCCAAAAACAAGTGGTAACTTCTCACGATAGCTCTCGTAAAACAGTTTGTGTGATATTAATTGCATTATTTCGTGTTATGTAGATATTAATGGCAATTCATGGGGATCTCACCCTTCTCTTTAATTATAGAATCTCGTTTATCACAAGATGTAATGGTTGTGTGAATTGTTGGGGATGCAAGGTTATTACGTGATGTAAACATAGTTCATCTTGTTAAAAACTAGCTTGGTATTTCGGTCTTTAAAACTAATGATTGCAGCCTAATTTTCAAGTAAAACGATCGGACATTTTCAAATTGGTGTGGAATATTTGGTTCTTACACGACTACACGCAGCAGCAGCAGACGACGTGTCGTCGCTTTCATGGAAATACATTGAAACTAGTAGTGTCGCTGCAACACGTCGTCGTTTGCTGCTGCCTCATGTCGTCCGCTATTTCATGGAACTACATTGAAACGAGTAGTGTCGCTGCGACATGTCGTCCGCTGTTGCCTCATGTCGTCCGCTGCTGCCTCATGTCGTCCGCTGCCAACTCGTACCTTTATACCGATAAGATGGCAGTTAAGCCACTACGTTACTTATAGAAACGTTTTGTTATAGGATGACAGTATCCTCTTTTTTCTATCGCACCACTCACATAATTTCACCCTTTATACCTAAACTATAACGGTCACGCAGTCGGACAGCAATTTTGTCTGTTGGCTTCTAAAATTGTTGAATAATCTCTGGAAAAGTTTTCCCAAGAGACTATGGGGTTTATCAAAACGTAATTTGAAGTGTTTTACGAGATTGGCAATACAAAATGAAGTGATTTGAAAAGACGTAATCATATGGGCTGCTATTTAGTGCCTGGTTTGCTAAGCAACAGGTTGAGATTTGAGTACAAAGCCAGACTTTTTCACAATTGACAAACTAAAAGTACTTTACCGGTCTGACTTATAAAACATAAGTCAGACCGGTAAAAGTGGGGAGTTGCCAGAAATATTGAACATCGAAATAAGGATAGACAATTAATAAAAGTGTGTACACGAGTGTGACGCCCACGCCCATATAGGCACTATTGCACACGTCCATAGGCCACGGTAACCACTTTTCATCATGTGAACCAAGTGCTTGTCTACCATCTAATTGGTATAAAAAAAGGAAGTTACTTTGTCTATCCATCCTATGGTTGCCTGTAAGAAATTGCCACCGAGCGATAAGGCCGCCAACTGTTCTTACCACGAACCTGTAACATTATGTAACATTGTAAAATCCTTGGTGTACAATAAAGACGTTTTTATAATTATTATTATAAAAATACATGAAAACCATTATGAATAACATATATTTTACGTATTTTATTCCCAGTAATGATTTTATCATGTTCCTAAGAAGGTACTGTTTGTTTTCTTGTGGCTGATTGGTGTGATATTCCCAGTGGAACAGTCTCTATAGTCTGCAGCCGTGTCCGCAGGGCAGCAGGCGACATTTTACGAGCGGCTGCCCACTGACCTTTCTGACTCCCTGCTCCCGGTGCTCCGGGACTGAGTGAAATGCCATCATATTTTTATTTTTAGGGTTCCGTGTTCAATTTGAATTAGTTGACATACACATACATGTCATTGACATAGACGCTATAATGGTAGGAAATCATGATTTTTTATCTGGATTAGATAAAGGTTTAACAAAGAAAATAAAGAATTGATTAGGTCGTGAGTTCTGGACGATATCGTGATGTTCTGGAATTCCAAGATAAGTCAAATCCAGAGGAAGAATAAGAGGTAAGATTCAAGGTCCTAAAGAGCAGGTTTTCTATGTAACTTGCGATGTTGATGATGATAATAATATAAAACCATAAACCCTATTACGTGGGACCTAATATAATGATTGGTGAAATGTGGGTGTTAATTCACCTCTGCCTAACCCTCCAGGGATAAAGGCGTGATTGTATGTATGTATGTATGTATGTATGTATGTATGTATGTATGTATGTATGTATGTATGTATGTATGTATGTATGTATGTATGTATGTATGTATGTATGTATGTATGTATGTATGTATGTATGTATGTATGTATGTATGTATGTATGTATGTATGTATGTATGTATGTATGTATGTATGTATGTATGTATGTATGTATGTATGTATGTATGTATGTATGTATGTATGTATGTATGTATGTATGTATGTATGTATGTATGTATGTATGTATGTATGTATGTATGTATGTATGTATGTATGTATGTATGTATGTATGTATGTATGTATGTATGTATGTATGTATGTATGTATGTATGTATGTATGTATGTATGTATGTATGTATGTATGTATGTATGTATGTATGTATGTATGTATGTATGTATGTATGTATGTATGTATGTATGTATGTATGTATGTATGTATGTATGTATGTATGTATGTATGTATGTATGTATGTATGTATGTATGTATGTATGTATGTATGTATGTATGTATGTATGTATGTATGTATGTATGTATGTATGTATGTATGTATGTATGTATGTATGTATGTATGTATGTATGTATGTATGTATGTATGTATGTATGTATGTATGTATGTATGTATGTATGTATGTATGTATGTATGTATGTATGTATGTATGTATGTATGTATGTATGTATGTATGTATGTATGTATGTATGTATGTATGTATGTATGTATGTATGTATGTATGTATGTATGTATGTATGTATGTATGTATGTATGTATGTATGTATGTATGTATGTATGTATGTATGTATGTATGTATGTATGTATGTATGTATGTATGTATGTATGTATGTATGTATGTATGTATGTATGTATGTATGTATGTATGTATGTATGTATGTATGTATGTATGTATGTATGTATGTATGTATGTATGTATGTATGTATGTATGTATGTATGTATGTATGTATGTATGTATGTATGTATGTATGTATGTATGTATGTATGTATGTATGTATGTATGTATGTATGTATGTATGTATGTATGTATGTATGTATGTATGTATGTATGTATGTATGTATGTATGTATGTATGTATGTATGTATGTATGTATGTATGTATGTATGTATGTATGTATGTATGTATGTATGTATGTATGTATGTATGTATGTATGTATGTATGTATGTATGTATGTATGTATGTATGTATGTATGTATGTATGTATGTATGTATGTATGTATGTATGTATGTATGTATGTATGTATGTATGTATGTATGTATGTATGTATGTATGTATGTATGTATGTATGTATGTATGTATGTATGTATGTATGTATGTATGTATGTATGTATGTATGTATGTATGTATGTATGTATGTATGTATGTATGTATGTATGTATGTATGTATGTATGTATGTATGTATGTATGTATGTATGTATGTATGTATGTATGTATGTATGTATGTATGTATGTATGTATGTATGTATGTATGTATGTATGTATGTATGTATGTATGTATGTATGTATGTATGTATGTATGTATGTATGTATGTATGTATGTATGTATGTATGTATGTATGTATGTATGTATGTATGTATGTATGTATGTATGTATGTATGTATGTATGTATGTATGTATGTATGTATGTATGTATGTATGTATGTATGTATGTATGTATGTATGTATGTATGTATGTATGTATGTATGTATGTATGTATGTATGTATGTATGTATGTATGTATGTATGTATGTATGTATGTATGTATGTATGTATGTATGTATGTATGTATGTATGTATGTATGTATGTATGTATGTATGTATGTATGTATGTATGTATGTATGTTGGTATGTATGTATGTATGTATGTATGTATGTGTAGTGGTATGTATGTATGTTTGTATGTTTGTATGTATGTATGTATGTATGTATGTATGTTGTATGTATGTATGTATGTATGTATGTATGTATGTATGGTATGTATGTATGTATGTTGTATGTATGTATGTATGTATGTATGTATGTATGTATGTATGTATGTATGTATGTATGTATGTATGTATGTATGTATGTATGTATGTATGTATGTATGTATGTATGTATGTATGTATGTATGTATGTATGTATGTATGTATGTATGTATGTATGTATGTATGTATGTATGTATGTATGTATGTATGTATGTATGTATGTATGTATGTATGTATGTATGTATGTATGTATGTATGTATGTATGTATGTATGTATGTATGTATGTATGTATGTATGTATGTATGTATGTATGTATGTATGTATGTATGTATGTATGTATGTATGTATGTATGTATGTATGTATGTATGTATGTATGTATGTATGTATGTATGTATGTATGTATGTATGTATGTATGTATGTATGTATGTATGTATGTATGTATGTATGTATGTATGTATGTATGTATGTATGTATGTATGTATGTATGTATGTATGTATGTATGTATGTATGTATGTATGTATGTATGTATGTATGTATGTATGTATGTATGTATGTATGTATGTATGTATGTATGTATGTATGTATGTATGTATGTATGTATGTATGTATGTATGTATGTATGTATGTATGTATGTATGTATGTATGTATGTATGTATGTATGTATGTATGTATGTATGTATGTATGTATGTATGTATGTATGTATGTATGTATGTATGTATAAAACCATAGAAATCAAATATTTCTAAATAAATACGAATTATGTTAGGTATACTTTAAATACGTACCTACTCGTACTATACTGCAAATACTCGGTGATTTATTATTTGGTCATAACTTTTCTTGGTTTACATTAAATTCGAGCCAACTTTTATGACTATAATATTTTGGTAATTATACGAGTATGTAGTTACCACTAATTGTCTCATAACCTATGCTAATAAGTTCATTACTTTCTAGGTCATTCACTGTTTCTATCATTGTTCTTCCAACGCTTGTTGTTTACCACTAGAACAAAGGCTTTTGAGAGCAGACACAGCGTGTTTACAAACGTAATATTAATGTTATCACTAAGTGAACGACACGATTTCACAGGTAATTGATGAGCTAGTCGACCTTTTGATGAGCTCGTTATTTCCACATGTGAAGTGAAGTCCAGTCCACATACGGATCCCTCGTTACAGTTTGCCAACTTCGAGCTGTCGGTATTTTTTCTGCCGCCCGCGCACTCAACGACACTCGATTAATTTTTCACGGTACGCCTGTCAAAATGTGATTTAATATACTGGGGTTGAGTCCAGCTTTGACGTGCGATGCGTGCATCGCGCGTTTGACGGGCCGCAACCAATTCCGTTTAGGGGATATCGTTGTATCTACTCACATTACCATGCAGCAATTTTTATGCGTTTTTTAATACTATGGCATTTTAAACTACAAAAACCTATATTCCTAACCCCACAAGTGTCACTAGTCCATCTTTGGCAACTCTTCTTGCTAACAGAAACAACATAATTCAAGTGCTAGGTATCCCTAGCCGGATGTTCCAAATATGAACACACGCAATTTCCGTAGAATGGTTTTTTATTTAAATACATATTCCGGATATGACGTTAAAATTATGAACGACACTTTGCCCCGGCATATATTTGCATTGCTCGTTTCCCAACCGAATGTTACGAGCGGTATTATCTATCAATAACGCCAAAAATGGTACCGCAATTTCCAATTTGCCGAGTCACTCCGGATTCCAATAGGAAGCGGGGATAAATGGAGTCACATTCCGATATGTCACCGAGCGGGGGCGACCACTCAGCTTTTCGGCATTCGGGATTCGGCGTTTTCGGATATTCGGCCCGCATTCGTTGAATACTGCCTGCGCGCATACCGTCCGACTGCTAATGAGATTCTAAACGTTTATTCGACGCGTAGCTAATTGTTTTTTGTTTGCCTTTGTTTTTATAATAATAATGAGCACGTATTTGGGATGACAGACGTCTTTCTCGGGATCATTGACATTCCGCTTTGAATGGATAGTCTCTGTTACAGTACTGTGAGGCTTGTGTCTTAAATGTCTCAAACGTTTTGACAAAACCAATTTGAATTTTATCGTTTTTACGTAGAATAAATCTTACTGAATACACTCATGTAAGAATTTTTAAAATACCAAGGGTTATAAGATTTCAACCCATGTCAAAGTCGGCTTTTAGTTTTAAGGACATTTTTTAGTCTTACTGTTTGTAGTATTTTTTAAAATCCTTAACTAGGACTGGCGTTACTGCATACTTTCGTAGATAACATTGGATACTTCTAAATAACACAATTTTCTCATACATTAAGTTGACTGCTATTAAATGTGTTCTACAAGCTTTTGTTTCGATTCACTATTTCCGATGTATGTCATCAAGTCTTGCAAATTATTTTTTTCCATATTATTAAGATTACGAACACGTAGATACACAGCCTGATTGATGGTAAGCGGTTACCGAGGTCTGTCAACGTCAAGTTAGAGATATCAAGCGTGTATTGTCACCTGCAATAGATAAAGGAGAGGACGAATAGAAATGTAGAATAAGACCCTTCTTTTTTGCCCCTACAACTACATACCACATATGAGGTTTTCATATCAACCAATGATATGAAAACCTCATATCGCAAGAAAGCTTACGAAAATGAGAAGAATCCCAAATACGAATGGGCGTCTCATTCATTATGTATGCGATACTTGAAACCTACCTTTTTGGAAAACATAGACCTAATAAATAGGGTGAAAGGCCCAATGCGCGGCCTTTCATCAACACATTAGGCAGTCTACACACGGGCGGCATGCGTGTCACGTCAATCGTTATTGCCTGTATAGCGCCGCCATGCCTGCTCTGATTTGAAATATTTCCACGGAACCACTTATTCGCACCTCACAAACAGAAGTGTGTGAGTACAGTATATAAGGTTTTGATCCTTTAATGTGTATAGTTTTGCAAGAAAAAGTATTTCTCATTATTCTTATACAAATTTTAATGAGATTCGCGGTAACTATAAGCTAGCTAGGAAAAAGTATGAGATCAAGTCTCCTGTGTATATGCAACGATTTACAATATAAAAAATTCCAATGATTTTGGATTATTGAATCAATTTAGAAGTGAATTAATCAATAAAATTCCGTAGTTATTGAATTATTCAATACTCATGAACTGATGAACTGTAGTGGTTTGTTGACTTATATTGATGAACAGAGAGTCTGAATGAAGGAATGATGAAAGATGTATCTACATAGTTCAATGCAAAGCCAACATCATTAAACAACATAATGTCAAACTGAATTTTTTTAATTAGTCTCTATCACTTTGTGTAGGGCTACTTGTCTATCTCAATATTTTTGCGCTCAAAGATTGGAATGTCAACTAGGTTTGTTGTACTTATGTTGCGCCTTTACTTTTTTAATTTATTGTAATATTTTAATTATCTGTGAAAGCAAAAAGTAATCACTGAAATGCATCTTGAAGTATCAAGTATAATTCACATGAATGCGCGGATCCATGGTATGTGCACCTCTCGGGGCGAGAGGGTAATCGTTTTGTAGAGCCGCGTTTTGTACCTCATTGTGCGATCCGATGCGAGGCAATCGCGGCCCCGTGCGTATTCCCGTCTCGTACCTATTCTAATGGGGCGACAACTGGCACGTTCACCTTATAGAACGTATATCGCTCTTGAAGCAATCAGAATATTCACGTTATTATAAAAGCGACTCTTATGTGACGAGAAACCGCGTGTGACATGAATAGCTGTTTTTTTATTAGCTAATGTGGTAAGTGATAATCGAATACTTTGTAAAGAATAATATTGCAGATAATCGTATGGGTGTAAATGACAATTATAAAGAAGTGGTTACACTATAATTTGTGTAATGATTGACGATTTAGTATATGACTTACGTATCATCGCTTGTGTATTATTGATAAATGTTGATTCATAAAACTTGCAGTATATCGTTAAAGTAATCGATATTGATTACTGTATAATTTACGTATTCATACATATTTCGCAAAGAGCGATAAATCTTAACTTGACATAATATCGACATATTGACGCCTTCTGTGCTGTACCGGTAGAACGTTCGACTGCAACGCAGGTATTGCAGGTTCAATTCTCGCTCAGTGTTTGTATGCATGAATTTGCATTGATCTGGGTATTTCTTATGTATAATATGTATAGATTTACAAAAAAAATTGCATTCTAGATTCCATAATACAAGTTACATAGTGCCCGCTTGACGGCAATAGACTCGCCCCTATTACGTGGGACCGAAAATCATAGTTAGCGAAATTTATATATGCCCTTCGGCGATTTATAGGCGTAAGTACATGTATACATACATAAGCCCCTACATATGCCCCTACATAAGCCCCTACATAAGCCCCTACATAAGCCCCTACATAAGGGGATTTACATATGTACTCGTATAATGAATCAGTGGTCTTACCATAAAACTTAAAACAGGTCAATAATTGAACTGCTGTCATTCTACCATCTGCAAATGTCACTTTGTAATGTCATATAAATATATAGGACTACAAAGGGATTACAAAGTGACATTTTCAGTTGATAGAATGACAGCATTTCAATTATTGACCTGTTTTAAGAGTTCATGGTATGGGCCCAGATCGACCAGCAAAGTACCAAATAACATCTTATTGGGGACACTCACAAAAAAACAAAGAGCGAAGTATAATCTAATCTCATATCCTAAATATTTATATATATTGTATGAACCCAAATATGACCACCACCTTAGTATAAATCTACTCACTTCGATTGGCAGTAGGTATTCTCCTCTTTTGTTTTGCCCTCTCCTCTTTTAGGTGACAGTTTGAGTGACAGATTGTTAGATACTACACCTAGTCTGTGCCAAATAATTTGGGAATATAGGCCATCGACCTCTATCGTCATTCCAGGTTGACGCAATTCAGTCGTGTCAGTTGCTCACTCGTTCAATAGAATTTGTAAGGTGATATCGTCTTATTTTATGGCTTTCTTTTATATTACTATAATGTTTAATATCTATAAGGCGAAAGTAGTTTTAAAACCATTTTTTAACCATTTTTTTTTAATCGTCGGACTTGTATGTATCGCGATTTATTTGTTATTATTTAAAAGTAAATAATAACAAATAAATCGCGATACATACAAGTCCGACGATTCGGCTACTTTTCCGCAGCCATGGTCGCGGGGTGACTAGAGATGGGAAATACTTCAAACTAGGTATGTGTAACAACACATACCTAGTTTGAAGTATTTATAAGAAGTGGTTTGATTTCAATGAGTGATATTCGCGTGAATTGAATGAAATTTTGAAGCATTTGTTATGCTAACTATTCAAATTGATTTAGAAAGGAAAAAGAATCGACATCGGGCGGGACTCGAACCCGCAATCTTTCCCTGCGTGATGCGTGCGGGCTTCGGTGACTTAGCGGTCAGAGCTTTTCCCCCTGTAAGGGAATGATCGTGGGTTCGAGTCCCGCCCGAAGTCGACTCTTTTTCCTTTCTAAATCGATTCGTGTGAACTTTAGAAAACTACACCTTTACTAAATTTACCTGGAATTTGAATTTAACTTCGGATGTTGACTGTGATCAATTTCTAATTCGCGTCAATTTGAAGCGTCATAAGTTTCTAATATAATAATATTATTTTAATATTGCAGGCCGCGGTTTTTTCTAACTGCCTGACCAAAACAACTTATTTATCTGTAATAGATGACCTTTCATTACGATTGGTACCATTTGTGGTGTTGTTACTCTAGTTAACTAATTTCTGTCACAAGAGGAATATCGTAAGGAAGGTGTATTCACACCTTCACACGTCCATGACATCTCATTTGGAAGTTACTAAGGTTAATGTGTTAAAACTAAAAACAATATGTAATATAAAAAAAGGTATTTTTCTTGCTACAACCTTGAAAACAAGATCTGCTTTACCGATATCCAAAATTAATGCAGCGTGAACATATTATATTTTGGTAAAAACAGAGGTGCAGCTGTCCCGACTAGCGTCTACCACACGGGAGGCCGATAGGCGCGAAATGCCTAGAATTGTCCTCGAATAAAAAAAGACGATTAAAATCTTGTGCAAGCGCATGCCGACACTCCGTTGCGCGTTTTTATGCGCGCAGATGTGCGCGTGCGCGGGTCACCTGTCCCACGTGGCCAAAGATAATGGCGATGACAATAGCGGGTAGATATGCCATTGTTGAGAATCCTGAGCATTGATTTAAGGTATAGTTCCTTTTGTGGCGTGTTTAGGTGAAGTTGGGCTCACCTGTCTTTGAATTGGTCATCATCAGCTATATTTTTCGAAAGTAGACGTTTCTTGAAAACGGTTTTTTTGGGAAAAGAACATTAATAACCAAAACTATTCGTATTCCCGCTTATGTCTCCACCTAAGCTGAATTGCTTGTGTTAGGAGTGGGTTTACGTCTGTTGTAGAATGGCCCGGATTGAAAACTGAGACCTCCCAATCGTAAGGCCTGATTTTTGACAACTTTTGCCAAGGGTTCTAAAGTAAGTACTTTAAAGCTTTTGCTCTGAAATACTCATTCATGTTTTAACCAGCTATATTTTTGCCACATGCCCATATCTGCCCGGCACTTTCAACATAAAACATAATAAAAGACTATTCAGTTGTAAATGTTAAACAAATAAAATAAATAAATCTATTTTTTTATTTGGTTATCTGATCCAATTATATTTTCATAATTCCACTTAATCTAACACCAATTCGAGAAATCGCAAATCTTTAAAACGGTTGAATGGATTTCAGACCTTATTTGATGAATTTAATTAATCTTGTACATTAATACTTAATAACTGAAACAAAATCTACCTACGTATAGTTTAATACTAGTTTATGATGAAGAAAAAGATCTTTAATAAGAAAAACTGTATTAGAATTAGTTCATCAGTATCAATGACTAGCTAGACACACAGGCGTCGAATTTTCAATATTATAAAAAGAATATTAATTGCCATAAAATTAATCGTTCTGTGAACAATTCAATTACCAACTTAAATTCACCCAGTTTCATATTCTTAAAATAAAAAATAAAATAATTCATTGCACAAAACTAGTGAAACATAAACCAGTAATTCCCGAAACTCATTCATAGATCACGCACAAACACAAAGAGAGTGCATTACTTACCTGACATAAAAGTGGACCGGGAGAGTCTTTGATGATTTAGAGCACACAACAGAAATTTACCTAAACAACATTAGACTTTATGACCTAAAGAACAAGGAGTATAATTGCCATTTCGATCTAAACTGTTTGGTTATGACCGAAGTCCTGCAGAGCTACCATCAATTGCTTTACAATTGTCAACCAAGACCGTATATCAAGGATTTTTACGATAAGTCATAATTCATGCATTGTCCGTCAGCGTTCGACATTCGATGGAAAGACAAATTAACTTTTACTATGATAACTAATAAGTGACGGTTGATGCGTGCACAACAGGATTACACATTTTGGATGATATTAGTTTCCAGTTGACTGTTCAAATATAAAAAAAATGTACTAACACTGTGTTCAAGTCGAATAGCGAGATAAGACCACACACATTTGTCTCTTTATGCGGCAAATAATTTAATGTATACAGGAAATATTAATTATTTGTGATTTTTGACTTCATTTTATGAGATACTAGCTGTTGCCTGCGGCTCCGCCTGCGTGCATGTCGGTTATCGCGACCAAACATAGCCTATATCCTTTCTCAGTGGTTTAGGCGTGAAAGCGAAACAGACGGACAGACAGAGTTACTTTCGCATTTATAACATTTTAAGTATGGAAGTATGGATTAGTATGGATTCGTCAGATTCATTTTGTGTTTAGTATCAAATGTAGGCTTGTTCTGCTCATCTTCTGCGTTGGCGGGAAAGAATCTTTCTGTTCTTACTGGATCAGTAGCACTCTCTTAAGGTGGCCTATGAACACCTGTGTTATAATTATAACATAGATACCTAATGGTCAAGTTAGGCACGTAAAGTATGACAGATGACTAAAGTACCTAATATGATGACGCAAGTAACTTCTTGTCTGGAGGTATTTTCTTGGACCCAGGTCAAGTAAATCTAGCTTGGTTCAGTTGTTCGGTCAGACATGGTCATGCATGACTCCAGTCCAGATGATTAGTGAAATGTGAGTGTTAATTCACCTCTGCCTAACCCTCCGAGGATAACGATAAAGGCGTGATTATATATGTATGTATGTACCTACATACATACATATAACTTTTCTCCCTAGGTTCAGCAATCAGGGAGAAAAGTTTGAGTAAATTTTAAATAAAAACTACTGAAATAAATCCTATTTTGTTTGGGGTTCGAAAAACGAGTTGCCAGGCTGTGAAACAAAACTTTATGGCTGGGTAAAGTATGATCGCTTTACAGGATTACAAACAAGTCTAAGTTGGGACTGGAACTTTCAATGTCAACGGCTTCGAAGATTGGTTATTTTATTCAGATTCTTTCTGAACTGAGATTTTTGCGATTCCTAAGAAATTTGATCCAGCAAACTTCACAAATACGGCTTTGTCTTGTTATATTGATACTCACTTGTATAAGTAAGTATTTCTTGGAAATTGTGATTCAATATCAAAAACTCAATAACCTCTGGAGGTCATATCATTGAGTGTTGATATCTACACATGAAGAAAATATAGTAACGAATGCCTATATAGGGCATTGTTCTGAAATTGCTAACAACCTTTACAATTTACACATGTTATTTACTAGTTAGAAAAAGGAAAAGATAGACAATTTAAGTATTAAATTAACTGATTTATTCATTTAATATAGACTTTAAGTAGTAGCAAGCTGCGTTTCATTCGTCTTCCAAGAGTATCGGAGGTAATACCTCCCTTCGTTCTTTATCCAATTCTTCTTTCACTTCTTTTTTCTCTGCATTGCAAGTGCAATGTTATCTATGGCGGGCTATCTGCCTTTTTTTTATCGTGCGGAAAATCCCTTTGGATGCCTCCCCCGCCGGAGCCGGAGGAGGAGGTTATGTCGGACTCGAACCGACTAAAACGCACGCCGTCTGTGGGCCGTCGGTTGCCGGAGGTGAGATTGTCGTAGCCATATCCCTCGCACCCCGGCCGGGCGGGCTATCTGCCTGTTTTCCATGTGCGTAATAATAAAAAGTACACCATAACTTTTATATTGCTAAGTAGACTTAAATCTACAACCGTACATAAATCGCGTACCACTCCGCCTACCTGACGACGCCTGGCGGCGGGCTAATGCAGCGCTGCGAGACTACGCAGAACCGAACAATGCATGTCAATTTTTTTCTACAAAATCCTTAAAGCGCAGTTTTTCGGCGCAAATTCCAAAGAACACCTGGTCGGAAACGGACCCAGGGGGTCGTTGATTGATAGAGGCACCGCGATTTTAGCACAATAGAGTAAATATTCTGGTTCTGTGCCATTCGAAATAGTCCGGCGAGGAGCGGCGTCGAGACGTCTGTCTAAAACAATCAATGATCGACATCCGTGAATGGATGTGAAACAAAACCCTTTGTGAAGTCAAGGGCGATGGGTGGTCAAAACTGAGGTGGTTGGTCCTAAAATCTTTGTCAATGGATATGTTTTTTTAGTTATCCACAATTTATGAGTCCATTCAGTATTACATAAGTACTTTTTATGTAAAGATGTGTACAACATGCTTTAGTCAGTGCTAGCTATCAGCTACGCAATTGAGTTAACTTACTACTTTCTAATAAGATAACTTACCAGTTAAGCATAAAAATGTTTAAGTTATGAATAAAAATAATACTGAATGAAATTTCATGATTTTTCATTCTTTAACTTAAAGTAGATACTGTCTGATCTAATTTAATTATAATATTAATTCACGTATTTGAATTGATCCACAATATCCTTCTAGTAGGTAATTTATTTATTGCAAGGAATGAACTTATCAGTTCTTAACTATATTTAAAATGGGTAAAGTTTAAATCAATAATTCGATCTATTTAGGTACATACTTATAATTTTTTTAATTTATATTTAAACTAAAATTTAAACTAAAAAATAAATTTAAACTAAAAAATAAATTTAAACTACGTAATTATTGTGCTAAAATGTGAAATGAATAAGTATTTGTTTTTTAGTTAACAATCTTAACTTTAAACATAGGTATGTACAGTCAGCGTAAAAACGATCCTGGCTGCAAAGTCTCAAGAAGATCTTAATACCTAAGAGCATTTTGCAGTCAACTGGGAGGGGAGAAAACCAAAGCATTAATATAATTTTGAGTAGTTAGTTCGCCAAGATCGATCTGATGCTGACTGTACCTAAAGCTATATACTTACCTAATCTATGCAATACGCTATAAATAGGACTTTATAGATATTTTATAGGTAGCTAAGGCTATTAAATATTTAAATTTATCAAGTCTAGGCTCGTTCATTGGCAGTTCACTTCTTTAGTGTCGGGGATATTAAAGGGTATACAATTACGTTTACGATAATTGATGCGATTATGATTAAAGTTGCCTTTGAATTGCCTGACGTTTTGATTAGATAATCTAGTCTAGGTGGTGGATCGCCTAATAATAATAATAAATAAGTAATAAATAGGTACATATTCTAGGATATTTTTCAAAGCATAATATAATTAAATTATACATATATTATATACAAACTGTACTAAATTTGGCTTAGTATATTTTGTAATATGGGTTCTAGAAAGCGCTATACTTAACATACACGCACACATAGAACTTATATACTTTTCCTGTATGTAATATTATTTTTTTGATTGATTAATTTTGATGATAGAACGTAACCTTCCTACTGACTGTAAACCTAATTAATATGGGTCTAAATGACCTATAATAAGTATATTTAAAAAAAAATTATACACACATTCAAATTTAAAACTCATCAATTCATATATAATCTCCTGAAACGGATCTGCTCCACGCGCGGTTTCAAGGCAGTTCATAAGAAGCTTAAAACAAATTCCAAAACCGAAACGCAACGGAAAACTGAATGTTAATATTCAAATCCTTTAATACATTCGCGCAACATGAACGTAGCAAGACAACGATTTGATTGATCTCTTAATGAATATGCAGATATGTTAAGCGTTGATAAGGCCGCAAATAAAGCTGGCTCCCTGAGGAGTGATTGCTGCGTGCGCCACCTCGGCGCAGGCACGAGCCAGATTTTAATCTCAGATAAGTGAAACGAGCTGAGAACAGTTTACATAAATTCTAGAGTTAGCACCTTGTTAACAAAGTGCACCATTTGATTGCGAGATTGTTTGATAACAACCTCTTGTTTTGGTGTTCCCATTCTTTGCTTCACTAATTCTGTGGAATTAAAATTCTGCAGTATGATGGCGAAATATATGACCTCGAACATGTACACAGGAAAGAATATAAACGTGCTATATTGTTCATTTAAGCACAGAATAAATAATAGTACTACGTAACTACTGGCTTAAGTTGGTATTGAGTAAGAATGTAAAGTTAACCAAGCTGTAAAGTCATAAAATAATAAATAAATAAAAAATAATAATTAATTACGCAGTATTACTCAGACGAGGTAAACATACCTTCTAATATATAATTAACAAGAATGCGGATGAAGAGTAGGTATGTCTAAGCATGGATCCCATTTTTTCATAATAGTACACAATACGACAAATTTTTGCAATGAGTGGGAATCGAACCAACGATCTCTGACGTAGCATTCATTAAGAAAACGTGATCATGCAGTTTAGTTTTAACAGCTATCAGTTATTTCATAGGTGAAGTTCGTTATTCTTATTAGTTACTATACTATTTAGGTATTTTAGTAACAAGTTATTACAACGATTAAAGTGATGAAAGACTTAAAACCAGATTAAAATTTTGCGAACAAAACTAACAACTACCATTTTACCTTTTAAAATATAATGTGAAAAAAGTTTTACCGTTCTCAAAACAGTGGAAAGACGAGAAGAAATAATGAAATATCTTCATCCAACCCTTCTAATTAATAGCCATCAGTGTCTGCGGCAGTCGGAGGGTTGACAGTGCTTTCAAGTTTTTTAATATGCTTCCTCACCTCGGTAAAACACTGAGTATAATTGCTTTTTTCCGGTGCAAAACTTTGCTTAGTATAAATCATCGTACAATTAGACTTACGTAACACTCGAATTATGAAGAGCCTAAAAGTTTGCAGTTTCAAAGTGCTGAAATTTTCGATGGAAGTGTTTGAATAAAGAACAAAAAAGAAAGTGAAATAAGGGTTGTGTTGGAGTTTTAGGTTTTAACAAAAACTTATTCGCACTTGTTACTTTTTGTGTATGTTTTGTTGGCCAGCAGTGGATTTCCTTTCGTTTCTGTTATGTCTGAGATAGTTGGAGTTTGAATCGAAGAATATATCTATTTTCGTAAGAGACGGTAACTTGGTGAATAGAGAGCCATCATCACTATCGAGAGGTGCCGGGTTTGAATCGTGGCCAATAGACTTTCGACGTGAACCCATTCCTAACACAAGCAATTCAGTTTAGTACCAGCAGGATAATGGTAATACATATTAGTAATTTTGGTTACTTATACTCTTAAAAAAGGAGCACTATTCTTATTTACCCGATATAAGACACTCTTTCATTTGCAAAAAACAGAACAAATATAATGACTTCATTAGATAAAAAGCTCCGGACAAGGTGCATATAAAGAGCATTTATTGCCAAATTGAAAGAGTATCAAGCAATACAAACAAAATGGAATTAATTATAGGTAGAGAACTTAGTGTCGCAATAACTGCTTGTATTGGATCAGCGAGAGATAAAAAAGGTAAGACGCGGACAATCCTTTTCGGCTGAAAATTGAATAGTTGGATTACGCGACCTGCAGGGTCGGGCTAGGGCTGGCGCGACGGAAAATATGGATAATATAAATGTATGATATGATATGGATAATACATATAAATAATATTTCGCCAATTTTGGTATTTAGATCACAATCTTATGTTATTGGTGAAATAGATATTTTGGATGGTTAATGTTTTACTTTAATCAAACTTGAGTACCTTTACCATCCACCTTTACGGTAGAAGGGACACCCATGCAGCGGACATCACAGGTGCGTGACTTAGGGGTACACCTCACTCCAACATTGTCATTTCGACAACATATTATTGACATATGCAAGAAGGCGTATAGGAACTTGGGTTTTGTTCTACGGCAATCACAGGGGTTCACAAATGTTACCACGTTAAGGGCGTTATATGATGCACTAGTTCGTAGTCACCTAGAACACAGTGCACCCATATGGTCCCCGCATGAAATGAAGTACAGCGTGATGTTGGAGCGTGTCCAAAATAAATTCACACGTCACCTGTACTTTAAGCTGTACGGGGTTTATCCTTTTTACCCATTGATGTACCCCACACTCTTTGTACTAGGCATGGTAGGGTACAATCAGCTCAGTGTACGGCGGGACTTCACGCTCGCCGTATATATAGTGAAGGTACTGCGTGGACTAGCTCACAACCCGGGAGTGCTGTGTCACCTGAGCCTCCACGTGCCCGACCGGTACGTGTGGCGGCGGCGGCGCCCGCAGCTGCTGGCGGTGCCGCGCGCGCGCACCAACTTGCAGGCCGAGGCCCCGTTCACTCGGGCTCTTCGCGCCCTAAATATGATAGCCGAACTAGTGGACCTGTTTACGGGTTCTTTGAGTGAATTTACAAAGGCCTCATTATATATTTTTAGTTATAAGATTTAGTTTGTAAATATTTATAGTATTATATACAAAGATGTTTATTGGACTAACTGCCGCATTGGGGCAACCTGTAATGGTAGTAGTTTAGATTTAATAAATAAATAAATAAATAAATAAATAAATAAATCTTACAAAGAAAGATTGCAGAAAGAGAAATATTATTTTCTCCATTAGATTAAAATTTGTTAACAGTATTTAAACAATTTTGAGAATAGTGTAGTAATAAATTTATGTGACACTGCAAAAAGCGAATAGTATAACCCAGAATAACATATGTCATCATCATCATAAAGACGTGTTCCGATTGAAAACCGAAGCTTTCATTTCGAAGCCCGGCGTTCGCCTAAGTATAAATTGTTTCATATTCACTATTCGATTACATTTGACTGTTTTTTTAATACTTTGCTAGTTTATTTATTATATGTCAGCCAATTAAATCAGATATTAGAGGACCCTCAGGGCCAAGCCAACCTCACCTAATTCCCTATACTACACCTGCTCATTGATCACAGCCAGTAAAGTACCAAAGTTTGCTCAGAAAACCAGGCACCAGGGCAGTAAAAGAATTCAAATTTCCCCTACTTACAAATGTTAGTTTCGGTAACCCTAGCAAAGACTACAGGTTCATATTGTGCGACGCTCGGGCTGATTACGCGGCGCATTGTGCGGCGGACACAGGACGCAATTAAGTATTAGACAGACTTTATAGCTACGTTATCATACCCAGGGATTTGTAGCAAAACAATCGCCTTGTGCCCGTCTGCATTTTCGGGTTGTGTTGTGCAGCAAAAATGGGCTATTGTTTGTTTTAGATGTTAGTTTCATACACCTCATTTTGGATGTATTTTGGGTAGTAGGTTATGGTTTTAAACTTTCATGATTTGTGCATATAATAAACTTAATGGGATACAGCAGTGGCTAATACTTTTTGAAGGGATGTTAATTGTAAAAGTAATACAATTTGCGCTAAGAATGTATTTAATTTCTGCAAACATATTATGATCTTAGAAGGCAAGCCAATAAGAATCATGTACGGGTAACGGTTCTTATGGGCTTATTACAGGTTCTTATATCCTTCGGTTTAAGTAGACCAAAACCGCTGGTCACAAAATTAAAGTTTAGTATAGGAATATTCTAGTAATGCTTTACGCGACCAAGGCGTCTAATCCAAGATCATAATATTCTTCAGCGGGACTTGCTACCACTACAGCACAGAGGCACTTAAATGTGATAAGTGGCTAGAAAAATACACATACACTGGACGACAACAAACCCCATCTCATCTATCCTAAGTCCAAGTGTAACAACTAAACATAAACTAGTTAACAAGTGCAATACCATTGCACGCCACTTAAGTGGTAAATTTGAGGAAGCTGTGATCTGAACACGGTCGTTGGGATCTGTGAAGTGGTCTGCTAACGAACACGCGTGTCAAAGCGAAACACTTCATTAGGTGAGGTCTCTGCGACCCCCGTCGCCCGCAGCCGAGTCGCGCGGTGGCTCGACGCTCCTTGCGCCGTTCGTAGGGTTTCCATAGTGTAAGTGCTTTTGGGGTTTGGTGCGTTCCTTCATTGACTGAAAATAGTTTTGATCTCTTTTGTTTTCATAATATTCTTTTTATATAATAGTTATGTATTGCTAAGGTAGTAAACAAATAACCATATTATGGTAAATGATCCGTAATATAGTAATGCTGCAAGTGTTTATAGACCAGAGTTGCGCAGATGCTACTCGGACATAGGAGCATTCAGAGAAGTAAGAGTGGAGGAAAGATAATTAGATAAAGTGAAATGATAAAAAATGAGAATATACTGACTATTAATAAATTAAACGACAATATCAATCAATCAATTAGAATTAGCTTATCGCAGTCATGCCTCTCCCAACGAGCGTCAGTTCTCTCGATCCCCCGCCTTCCGCATCCAGTCTATCCCAGCCACATTTTCAGGTCTGCAGTCCATCTAGCTGGAGTCGTGTCATCTTCCATTTGCCTTCTCCCGATTTCCACACTATGACTCGTTTGCTTCAACTATACCTCAGTTTGAATTCAAAACAATCGCCCCTGCTCCCTGTAGCCGCAAGAGCTCCACGATGACACTCAGTCAAAAGTAGACATTGTCCGCAAAAATGTTGACAGTTGGTCTCCCTACTTTAGCTTCTATTTAGTGGGCGTCTTACCGACTCCGCTGCGCTAATTAGACGCCGCCGACTCTCTTCTCATTAGTGGCGAAATTATGCAGTTTGCTGGAATTCGGGTTAAATGTGAGGTCGAGATGTCGACTGCTTGCTACAAAAATGTGAAATATTTCGCACTATCTGTGCTTGTATTTGATGGAAATCACCGTGACGTATTTTAACTGTTGTTTGAAATCCATTACGTCTTATTGGTACTTATAAGTAACTAGTGACTGAAGTTTTTCAAAGCATTTATTATGCTAACTATTCGAATCGATTAAGTCCGTTATACCGTCGCCCTAAGACTGGTGTGTAGAACTATTTGGATCGACTTCAGGTGGGCCTCGGTAGCGTAGTGGTCAGAGCATTCCCCCTGTAAGAGGAAGAATCCCGCCCGAGGTCGATTCTCTTTTCAAAATCTTCTAAGTAACTTATTGTACGATACAACTTATTTGCTCTCACTATGCACATGGATATAACTATGTATGAATTGAGATTGACATGAACATTCACATTAATAGTGCAACACTTAACGGGATATTTACCATATTTTTGATTTGTTTCGAGTAACCGATATTTCGGTATTGTTACAAGTGCCATGCGAACACGTAAACAAATCAAACATATGGTAAATATCCCGATGAGTTAATGGATCTAACTAGTGATACAGCATAATAATGGATTATGTAGAAGAAAAAAAACAAACAGTGCCTGACATCATTTGTTAGTGAGCGATGTTTGTAATAAGAGTATGAACATCTTCTTTGCTTCCTTTCAAAATTATATCAAAATATACCAATTAGGCACATTATAAAAGTTTCATAAGATTTATTTCTTTTCACCTGTAATCCTGTTCTTACCTTAATTACAAAACCGTAATAACATATCTAATTAATTAGAAATTTGAAGCCACAAGTATAGCTAATTAAGAACATTGCTTAAAAAGTGTGTTGTGGAAAAACGTCCGATAAAATCTCCCCTCATTTGGGGAAACGTGCAAAAAAAAAATAGGCATATTTGTAAGAGAAACGTCCTCCCGGGCAAATACCGTTTATCTAAAGCACATTGAATAGGGAAGAATGAGATGAAGGCATTATTTTAATTAGGAAAACGGTGGCCCTCTCACCTAGGGAGATGTATGGGCGGTAAGTTGTGGACCGCTTTGATTAAGGTAATGGTGTACACCGAGAGCTAATTTGTACTTTTTATATTGTGAGTGAGCTTTTCACATTGCATTTGTAGGCTTTCCCAACCCCAGTTTTGGGGTCTAAAAATAAACATGGCCGCTGCTACATTGGGCAGGTTTAATTTATATTTTTGTTAAGTATTTTCTTGATTTTCGTTTTGTGTAAAAGCTTTGATGTAGAATAAAAGTTATAAAATAATTAGTTTTTTGATTGATACTGTATTTAAGAATTGTGAATCTTTATAAAGATTGAAGCGAGGTCCACTTAATTTTCTCTGGCTTCGATGCTTACCGCGGTTTACCATCTTTGGAGTATTTTACGGGTATTTAGTTAGCACAGTTTCGTATTAGAGGTAACTTGTAGGACACTAAAATTCCAAAAAAATTACTACAAATAGGTATATGCACATCAAGAACTACGAAGAGTAAACACAAAAGGCTCTTTAAGATAGATTAGAAATTTTTATGACTAAAAGCAGTCAATCGTATCATGAAAATTATTAGAAATTGAGAATTAGTTTTATTTATTAACATTTTATCTTGGGTTCATCTATTCCACTACTGTGAAAAAAGGGGTGTATAGCGCCTCAGTGCCTTGATGAATTATAGTCATTATAGACAACTCTAAAGTTGATTCCTTATAAAATTAAAGTGAGAATTTAGTTAATTTCTAATTCGTACTAGAGCTTAGAAAACTCAGAGGATTATAAGCAGAAGGCGAACTAAAATCACCACTAAGTACTTTGAATCACCGATAAGTGAGTCGCTTGGCTATAACTACTTTCGTATCAAAATGCTTCAAATCAACTGAAAACATTGTCATCATCATGGCGTTGTTTCCAGTTGCATTAAGGTTTTCACCTCAGAGCTCAGGGTCGGCTGACTGCTTCTCCTCCTTTTGGTTTGGCTTATGCGTCTTTTGTGAGAGCAACTGTCATCTACCTCATAACCCCGAGAGGAAAGCCTGCGTCAGAACCTACTTCGTTATACCAGATGATATGAAATTTCATCATCTTGAAGACTGTTTTGCATAGTGGTGCACAGTGTATGTAGCTTTACTTTTATAATAAACTAGCTGTCCCGGCGAACTTCGTATCGCCATATTCTTTCAACTCGCGTGAAATTTTGATCCCGTTCCCGCTGCACCTATTTTCTCATCTTTAAACCTTCCCTGGATATCCACGAATATTTCAAGAGTAAAATTAGTCAAATCGGTTCAGCCGTTCTTGAGTTATAAACTAACAACGAAAAGTGGCATTGATTTTTATATATATAGATTTGTGTACTTCAGTGTGCCTTTAGCTAGTGCAATCTGGTTTATCCCAGTTTAGAGTTATTTCTTGTCTACTAATGCAAAACCATCTTGAAGATGATTCATTTTACCTGCACTTATTAGAAAACTATCTCATAAACATTGATCTGAACCAAAACGTTCGAATTACGTAAGTATACATTATGTTAGATTTTATATAGTAGGATATATGTAGATTGGTACCAGTACCTTATTTCTACAATCATTGACTACATAACACGTTTAAAACTTCCCGTTAAAATACAGGTTTATAAAAACTCACCGCTACTATAACCTGTCCATTAAGCAATAAATAAATACAACAAAATAGGAAAATTTAGCCGCGTTAGCGTCGCTCCACCCACGGCCTGACAATGAGCGGACGGCAACAGTGCTGGCAAAAAACGCACCATCACACTCCAATCATTTACGAAATATTGACAACAATAAACGGGGACTTTAAAAAATGCCAGTTATTAATATTTGTTTTCTTTGTCCCGGACCACGTGTCCCCACACCTGAACTCTGCGAATGACATCGCCGAAAAAAATTGCAAAAAATATCCGACGTTAGGAAAAAGAGCAGAGGCGCAAACAGACAACAGCCAGTTTGAATGATTGCTTCCCTGGAAGAGCGGCAAGTCCATTTTTCACAAGTGCCATTCACCGCTTTCACGTTGCGTACTGTGTATTTTATATATTTTTTATTTATCGGGCCTCCTCCCACCCCCGCTCGCCCAAATTGATATTCGCCGAATGCGAATTTACGGCGTCCAATTCCTCACTGTTTTATTCATTTTAGTGATTTCGCGATGGTAAACACACAGGTAGATGTGTTTAATTTCGAAATGAATGTTTATTGGCGCGTTTCCGTTTCGTTTTCAATGATGTAGTATATTCGTCGGCTGCGAATGTTGATGTTTGTACAATGGACGTTACATTTCACGTGTATGTTTTTTGTAGTTTTTTAATTATGTCCACGAATTTATCCGATACTGCAAGCTTCATGGAAAAGGTAATGACGATTTGTTTTGTTGAGAATAAATTGTTGTTTCTATTGTGAAACAATTTTTTTTAAAATTATGGACCTGTCCTATTGGGGGGTGTTTTTCAAAAATCCATGCTAACAGCAATAGTTCTCTAGTATGCTTGTCTGCCACCTAAGTGCTATAAAAAGTATTATTGTAGCAAGTAGGTATACAAATGTTGCCCGCAGCTCTTACTGCGTGAAATTCTGACACCATACCAGTCACCAACAAGAACCTATTTCCTATTTTGAAGATTAAGTGTGCTAAATTTATCCAGATCTGTCTATCCATTGGACGTCGATCTGTCGATTCATTCGTACAAACTTTCGCCATTTAGACAGTAGGTACTAAGATTGTCAAAACACAAATTAATGACGTCATATATACCCTCTCTAAACATACCTACCTATAGTATAAAATTCCAAAAAACTGTATCACAGAACAATCTTAAAATCATTTTCAATCATCTCAAAAAAAGTTGTGGGTGTCACTTTCGAACCGAAGGGGTGTGACGAGGTTGCCTATAGACGGCACGTAGTCATAAAGTACCCTCTGTACTGAACAGTTCATAATCGATTTGGCGTCGCTGCCGTATCCCAATGATCCTCCCGTTGTCTAATGACATAAAAAATATGTCCCCGCCTTGTAATGCTGGCCGAGGCTGATGTAAAGAGTATGGAGGTAACAGAGGGTGCAATGCTTTGATAGTAAGAGAAGTAGATAGGTATAGTGATAATTACTCAGAATTGAATTGAATAAAAATCTCCCGGCTCGTATTCCAGTACAATACAGAGTCCTAAATCTTGATTTATAACAGGACAGATTAGATATATTATAGATGACAGGTCTAGTGTCTTTTTGAGAGTCAATTCACTACTGAGCGTTCTTGACCTCAAGGTGCGTACAGATCATGTAACATGTTGTATAACTTGTGTTATATAACACGTCCACATCATCTAACATTATTTTATAACTTTGCAACATTGTACTAACTTCAGTGTCTACATTACTGAAACATGTTATATAACATGTTATGCTATATAATATTTGTACGCATCTTTAGGCCTGTCAATAGACTACCGTCGTTTAGAATACAATCTGTCCTCAGATCTTGTTATAAATCGAGATTCAGGACTGAGCATCGTTCTGGAATACGGGCCTTAAATACACAAAATTTCCAAAGATGAAATAGTGATAGGTAACCATTTAAACTCCCTTTAACGTCAATATGAACAATATGAAAAACAGAAGCAAATATGTATGCATGTATGTCGGTGATCGCGACTAAATATAACCCATGTCTAATCTATCTCTGTACAAAATTTCATCGAAATTGATCCAGTGGCTTGGGCGTGAGAGCGTAACAGACAGACAGATACAGTTACTTTTACATCATTTACTTATTTTTAATCACTACTTTCTTTCTCGTAAAGGATGTTTGTTAGGTAGAAACCATGGTAAAAACATTCAAATTAATACACCCTCTGTCACACTTCATCTGTGGTCCTCGGCCACATACAAGCCAGGGGTCGCGAAAGCACGTCGTCATCGCATGGCAATTTGAATGCGGTCGCTTAGCCGGATGACGGGCGGCTATGACTGATGAGCAAGGGTGAAGATCCGATCGTGTCTGTCACCATCCTTGTATTTTGCATGTCGCATTAATGTGGACATGGGTTAGCAGGTGCTTATTGAATTATAACTCGATACTATTTACTAGGGGAACTGTAGATAATATGGGAAATTGTTTATTGTAGTATGTAGTTACATAACGTTATTATTACACTAGCTGTTGCCCGCGACTCTGCCCGCGTGGGTGTCGGTTATCGCGACCAAACATAGCCTATGTCGTTTCCCAGTCTCTAATCTATCTTTATACCAAATTTCATCAAAATCGGTTTAATGGTTTAGGAGTGAAAGCGTAACAGATAGACAGACAGACAGAGTTACTTTTGCATTATAATATTAGTATGTAGGTAACACAAATAAATTCATATCGACAATTCTATCATGTATAAAATCAGCAGCTTTTGCTGTGGTGTTTCTAAACGACTACAATATGGAACCCCATCGCACCATCAATCCCTTCAAGAAGGGCATCAAGGTTTATACAGGATCGGCAACATGATGTGACGCCTCTGGTGTGGGCCGTGTGATTGTCTACCACCTAAGTGGCATAAAAACAAAGAGATCTCTCTCACAATATGAACAAGTATGGCAAATAAATATATACATATATATTGCCTAAAGGTAGGCCTTTGCCATAGAACCGAGGAAACGTAGTTGAGAATTGAAAATGTCCAATACTATAAGTATTCATAAGCATAACGCTTATATATACCTACTTATTATAACCATTTTCATTCTAAAACAAACCAGTATATGACTGGTTGAAGAAGTAACCGTTTACAACCAATAGTATAAATTATAATGAATAATTATGTTTAACAGGTTATAAAACGCCTGAGGAGATTTATCAATTAAAGACGATTAATGCGGCATCATGCAGCAATGAGCTGCAGCAGCAGTGTTTCATTGACGGCGGGTAATCAATGACGTCACATAAATATTGGGTGCGACGCTTTGTGATGCTAACCGCGTCCGTGTATGCTAATGTACTTCCGACCTTACTGCGTCTTGGGCGGGCTATGGAGCGGACTTTTTCCTTTGTTCTTCTTGCTTACTTGGATTGTTATTGTGAGTTATGTTGTAGTGGGTATACGATTTGAATTTCAATCGATTGAGTTTATTAGACTGTCTCGTTTTCTAGGATTGATTCCAGACTTTAGTAGGTACAATGCTGTAGGTAGGTCGGTAGGTAGGTAGTTAGAACAACCATTAGGGTTATGCTGTCAGAAAATTCTCAGTACCAGTACAGACTTTGAACAAGTGCCCGGTTAACTGTAAAAGCCTTGTCCTCTATGATGTGGGTTTGAAAAACATAGTTCGTGATGCTCTAATGGGAAAAGCTATTATTGTCCGTATATAGATTCCCACCAACTCGTTAAAAAGTGCATCCTTGTCAGTTTCTATCGTTTATAGAATTCACTTGTTTATGTATATGTATGGCATCGGAAATTGGAATATTTGCTATCTATGCTTATATTAAGACCAGATTACGTACAATGTACATATCAGATCAGATTACCCAGATTGTGTGATAAAAAATAGAATACGGTTTTGATTTAGCCATTTCTAGATCAGGGTCCAATATTAGTGGAAATGGTACAAAATTGCATTCGGCAATACCAACATAAACTCGTAAATTTGAATTTAGATTTACCCCTAATTTGCTGCCAACCTCAAGGTACAAAACCAGATTGGTCCCAACCAAAATACGTGGAGTAGTGAGTAAATCACGGAGCGTGCCGTTGAATCGGCAATGAGTCGTGTCGTCGACAATCGGCCAGTCGGTTTGCGGCAACGGCAATTCGCATTCATTCACGGACCATTGCCACCGTCGGCTGTTGATCCGGCGACGCCTGTTTAATGTATTCGCTACGTTATTTCAATTTAGAACAAGCCAGGGGACAGTTTGATTCAGCGGAAGGGATAAGAACTGATGTTTATGAACGAAGTAAACACTGTTAAGGGAATAATAATAGAAATACAATTTTTTGAGGAGGTAGGACACGTTGGTATATCCGTCCCAATCGAGCAGTCCAACTGGGGAAGTACCTCCGCCCTTCAGAAGACCGCGGCTTTATAATCTCCTGTTGTGTTTCCGACGGTGAGTAGAGTAGCCAGAGCTTACTGGAGAGATTTTGTTCTGTCAGCGGGAAAACCAAAGGCTTTGTCCTACTTATCTTTTGCGCTGACGGCACAGAATCTCTCTGTTCTTACTGGTTCAGCAGCACGAGTGTGACTCCCCTGGTCAGCTCAACATACTCTCTGAAACACGAAGGGTTTTCGCTGTGTTACGAATGGTCATCGATCCTAGAAAAAATCTGGCTAGTATTGCTTAACCTTGCAGTATATTGACCTACTAAAACTTCTTATCTATTTGCAGTTGTTACCTCAATTTGTTGATCGCGAAATTTATGATCGCAGTGTAACAACCATTACTCTCACGTTATTATCTAACTAAATATTAACGTGCAAAATTTCGCCAAGGAAATAAATTAAAAACGCAACAACAAGCTTGTAACGAGCGGCGAACAAAGCCTTCTAATAAATCAAGTCGGGCAGGTGAGGCGAGTGGTGTTTGTGCATTAAGAAAGCCCGGTTTCCCGGCGGCCTTTCTTGGCCCTTTCTTCGTTTTAAAAAGCAGTCGACGCCCAATATTTTCGCGTAGTCATCGACAACACATAAATATTGGAAATGGGGCGCCCCTTTCTTGTCTCGCTAGTATAATTAATGCCGTAGCTTCTTATGTCGCGACTGTTTTGTTGCCAAAAATTATCGCCGTCGTTCAACGTTGCGAAATTGGCTCGCGAACGGGTTGCTGGAATTTGTTATTAATAATATTTTGGATTATTATTATTAAACGGTTCGGTGGTTTTTTGGTATGTCTATCAAGTGTAAGTGGCTGTATTTCTGTTCTTTTTTTTCTGTTTTTTTTTCCCTTCATTTATGAGCCCATGGGTAGTTGTAGTCAGGTATTTTCATGCATTCGATGCATATTTTCTACCTCAGTGGTAAATTTTTAGTAGTTCTTCTTTAAATTATGCCTAGTTACGTGGGTAACGTAACTAGGCATAATTTTATTTCAATATGAATTTAAACTTGTACTGTAACTAAAAATAATACAGAAGGATAGAAAATATATATATTTCCTACAGGAATATAACAAACTCTTTATACCTACCTTAAACTTAAACATCACATAATATAAATATATCACAAAAGCACAGAAAATAAACCCAAAAACGTTTGAGACCAATCGCGTTTCTAAATATTTAGACATCTTTACAGCATTGTGACACACAAACGATCATTCGGTTCACTTACCTACTCGAATCTTTTCATATGGTTTTACCTTGACTTTTATAGGACTAACTGCCGTCTGACCTTCCAACCCTAAGATGGAAACCAGCGCCAGAGCCAAGTCCTTCAATCAACAGGCGTAATAGCTTTCAGAAGAGGTTGACTTAAGTCCGAAGATCTCGGTAGAACCCCATACACCCAACACACATATAATCTATGCTAATATTACAAAGCTGACGAGTTTATTTGCTTTTTTGGTTGAACGCGATAATTTCAGGAACTACTGGTTCGAATTGGAAAATTCATTTTGTGTTGAATAGCCCGTTTATCAAGGAAGGTTAAAGGCTATAAATCATCACGTTACTCCTCGAGGGAGCGGAGTAGTATTCATAAATGTCAACAAATCCGGCACATTCCCATATATTAATTGAAAATTATCGAAATACCTCGGGCGAAGCTAGAATAAGTCGTCTAGCTGTATATATTCTGAAGAGTATAAGTTTAACCATTAGTATAAAAATACATTATTATAAAAGAGATAAGTACCAAAATTTGTTCTTTGTGCAAACCGTTCTGAAACTTTACTCTGGCCGGCTATAAAGCTCGCGTTTTGATAACTTTGGCGACAAACTTATAGCAAACTGCGAGCTGGTCCGACGTGGAACCAGCATTTAAATAGTTGGCAGATAGTGCAGTTCGCTGCATACAATTATCTGTGGATGTTTTGACTTGTACATGCAAATGCATATTGTTTCGTGTATCACAATATCGTAGTGACTGCTCAGAATTGGCTGCACTTTATGGCATAATTTATGTTAGTTAGTTCTTCTTTATCTAATTAATTAAATTGGGTTCCGGTGTTCAAAAGGACCCGGAAATGGTGCGCACTGTGCGTTATGAAAAGAACTTCATCCCACGCACACTCAAGCTGTGAAATGAACTCCCTGCGGTGGTTTTCTCAAGCGACTATAATATTGGGTTCTTCAAGAAGGTTTCTTCAGGGTCGGCAGCGCGAGTGTGACGTCCCTGGTGTTGCATACGTCCATAGGCCACGGTGACCCTTCCCATCAGGTGGGCCGTGTACTTGTCTGACACCTAAGTGGTATAAAAAAAGGGGTAAGCAGAGGTGTTTGTATCGACACCCAGATGTAGTTATGTATGTTTTTTAGTATCTTTTAATAGGGTACGAGTCTATTGCCATCAACCGGTATTTTTTTCATGAGCTGATGTTTATTGTATTACGGAAAACAGTTCTATCACTTTGTACGACACCCGCAACATGAACAGGAACTTCTTTACATGTGTATACGTACAGTCGGCAAAGGGTATGAGTATATACCTTTTTTTAAACTTCATATGAAAGGTGTATACTTATATCATTTGTCGACTGCACATAGGCTTTTACAATTTTGTTCTTGACCCTGTTTTTCTTTCAATAAAGAATACTAGTACAGAGTACCCATTTGTACATTCTCGTTACTCGTTAAATTAAACTACTTGTATTAGTGTAGTAGAAGGTCTAGCTTCAGATGTATCTAGTACACTACACTAGTCTAGTCATGATTATAACAGGGATAGGTAGAGGTCAACTATCCAGAATTCGTGAATTACAGTTTTCAGATGTTTCAATCTTTACTTTTCGGGCCATATAAAAGGTTTATGACTTGAAAAAGTGGCTACGTCCATTTTCGTAACTGTCATTGTGATATCCAGCTACGAACGTAGCTGTGGCTCCAAGGGTAGGTTAGGGTTCCACTCTAGAAGTTCATTGGCCTTTAAGCATGTAAATTTAAATATGGTGTTTTTACCAAATGTTTCATATTACACACACAACATACATACTACAAAATATTTGTACGAACTCGTATATTTCGCCCCTGTCATTATTTATCTGCACAATACAAATGACGAATCAGACGAAGTGGAACAACCGAAAAGCGAAAAACAAGAGGCTGAAAATTTCCTCTTGTTGGAGGCAAAAAAAAAATTAGCTTATCTCACACACGCAATTTGCGTCGGCAATTTTCGGCGTTTCCTCTCATTACCCCGCCGTGATATATTTGCGTGTTTATTACTGCAATTACTTAGAGTAAATCTCACGTCCTTCCTCCCCCTCCCGCACCCCCTTGCCCCGGGAGGGTCGCGCCCTCCGCCGCCATTTTACCCTCCTTCCGGCCGGCCCTGCCCTTAAGTCTTATGTACCTCGTAAGTTTCTTCGCGGACTTGGTAACCGGATTCAAATTCGGGGCGAATTTAGTAGCAATTAATTATAGAGCAAGGAAACATTCTCAGTAATACTGAGCTCGTGATTTTGTAATTAATATTATTGTGAATAATTTTATGATTTACTACTAATAGGGTGGCCATTTGTTGACTATAGTCGTGTTATCTCCGTAGTCGGGTGTAATTATGTGTTGTATAGAAGCTGTAGTACCATGTGTTATAACAGTATGTTAATTTAATGGCTTCAAATTTAAAACAGAGCGTTCGAGAAATAAGTAATTGCTTGTTCAAAAAAAGTTAAATAAAATATTTGTTAGATAGTTATGTATGTATTATTTTTATTGGTGTACTTGTTGGGTAGTTAAACTGAACTGCCCTCCTAGACAAGTGGCAATTGAATCATATGGCAGAATAGAATGATGAATGTATGGGTTTGACACATATTTTGATTCTTTGATATACCGTATCTAAACGTATATAACGTAAATAGAAGTTTTTTAATTGCCAATACATATAGATACCGAAATGCTATCATAGACGAACGAGGCATTGTTTTGGTATTTGAAAAATGTAAATGTTAAAAATAAATTAATCATTTACTAAAGATTAGCCATTAGAATAAAACCATTTTCAACAGATTCTGTCGCGACTTATTTGGTATTATTTTATTATTTACACTGATCCCGACGTTCCTTTACAGCAGTTATTATTACGGGGAGCCAATAGTTTTATTTCGAGGTATGCAGTATGCAATATTCGCATAAACTTGTGACATCAATTTATGATGTAGAATACATACACATACATACATAGGTACATACAATCACGCCTTTATCCCCGGAGGGTTAGGCAGAGGTGAATTAACACCCATATTTCAACAATCACTGTATTAGGTCCCACGTAATAGGGGGTGAGCCTATTGCCGTTTTCCGGGCACTATTGTGAGTATGGGCTGTATATATTTGTCTGGTGTTAAACAGACCTATCCCTTAGTCGCCTTGTACGACACCGCATGGGAGGAGATGGAGTGGCTCAAATTCTACTCTGCCGGAAACCACGCGGCGAATACACATAGGTATTTATACTCAAGGCTGATTCCCTCCTGGGTAGGCAGAGATAACAACCCGCTATCAGCAGATAGATCAACTTACATACTTCCTGAATCTTTTTCTTCCACTGTCAGTGAACCTTTCAAGCAAACCCGTCGATTTTGAGTGACCTGCCCTTTTTAGGGTTCCGTACGTCAAGAGGAGAAACAATGAGCCCTTATAGGATCACCTTGTTGTCCACCTGTCTGTCAAGACTTTTTCTCAGGAATACGTAGAGGTATTAAGTTCATACCATATAATGAGACGTTTTGAAACTGCAAAAATCCAAATATATTGCAGTTTATGTAGTAAAGTTTATTTTTCAATCCAATTCTGTACGGAACCCTCAGTGCGCGAGTCTGACACGCACTTAACCGTTTTTTTTAATACTTTATTAATTTGGTCAGTGTAATGAATTACGAAGTCGTAAAAATGTCTAGAATTTATTTTTTAATAATCAATTTTCAATGAACGGTCGCGGGTAGCAGTGCAATATTAAATTGGCACATAGCGCTATATAAGGCAGTGGCAGTACCCTCGGCAGTCGACGACTGCTGTAATTAATTAACGAGCTTAGTTTAAAAGCAGGGCCGTAAGACTTGGCTCGGGTGGGGCTCGCCTCCTCGCGGGGGTATTCTTGCCAAGAAATGGGGGGATGAAGAAATTCGGGGGAAAGTTTATCATATTTAGGCGCAAAATGGCGAATCCAGCGCTCGGATGCCGTCGAGAGATTAATATCTGGCTTTAACTCTTCGCGATGAATTTTGTTGTGAATAATGCCGATGTCACTTGATTGTTTTAATGGGGAATGTGTTGTTTTATTTGGAAGTTTTGTTTGGTTCAACATACTAGAACAAATAGTCACTCAATCTACATATTTAAACGTACCTATGTTACGCCAATTCATTGGATAAATGAATTTGTCACGTGTCTGACAAACTAGACGCTTGTAAAACTGGGGAGCTAATATTGGTATCAATATAGGTACTCCAAATTCATGGTTACATCTAACATTGGATAATAATTAAATATAATATAGGTACGATTTTATTAAATGTATGGATCATACAATTAACAAAAAGTTTATTGGTATAAGTATTATTGTTTGTATAGGTTTTAGTTACGCGAAGCTGTGAATGGTAGAGGGATGATACATCAAGCAAGGCTTCAGGACACTTGCATAGTTTATTTTTATAAATAACAATACGGGGCTAGATAGAATAATGTAATACATATATCACAGAAAAGTCTCATCGTGATCGTGGCTACCGAAAAGCAAACTAATTAGAAGAAAAAGCGTAAACACAAATATACTACCAATTGATACTGATAGTATATGCGAATATCACTTTTAAAATTACCACTTTTTCCACTCTACGACCATGGGTGTTGAAAAGTAGTCGAAACGTCGGGCTAAAAGTAAATAATAACAAATAAATCGCGATAGAATTAGTTCAAAAGAAATTTTATTTCAATAGCACTACTAAAAAAATCGCCATACAATCAGATAGAACTACTTACGTTGCAGTTATTAAACGTTTTTGATACCGTTGCTATACACATATATTCCACTCTCAACGGTACCTATGTAACGTGTTTCGCGAGCGTAGTGAGTAAACGTTTACTTGAGCGTTTACATGTGTTACAACGCCTCGCGAGTATTCGTGAGACACGAAACGTGGGGGTAACTTTAGCTTATAAGATGAGCTGAGCCCCGCGGCTTCTCGCGATATTTTGAAAGTGTAACACTTCTGTTTTGACTGAATGACGGCCTGTGGCGTGACGGTATTTGTATTGTATTTGTTATAGTATTTGATTCCTAAATTAAGGTATGCGGGTTCTTTTACCATTTTTTGTAAATATAAAAATATTTACAAAAAATGTCTGTTGGTTTGAATGTTTAATAGGTATGTACCGTTTTATATAACCGGATCAACATGGTTCTACACTTTAAAATTTTGAACAAAGAGCTCGTCACAGCTAAGGGGCAATCAATCTAGGAAATTCAGGGGCTATTTCTGGATTGAGAATTTAAATTACGTGTTGTCAATGCCTACTTAAATACAATTTCGCACTGCTTTAGCAGGCGTTGATAACCTTTCGGTCTCTTAGGTCCAGTTCCTGTATGCCCAGTTAACTCTCAAGTTCATGCTCAAGTTCAATTTCTCAAATCAAAAACCAGTCATAAATGTATAAAATACTGAAATAAAATTTTATAATCTCATACATTCAAAATGAAATAACAAAACGAGAACACAGCGATTTTGTCATGAGTCTACGTCGTAGCGCTACGAGGCTACGTCGTCGTAGCAACGCCAGCGGGCGTCTACGTTTAAAATATGAAATATCTAGAGGAATTACAAGGCAGCTGCCCCCGGGCACAAAACCGCGCCTATCCCGCGTTATTTTATTTTGCGCTCTCTTGAACGTAAATCGCGTTAGTATATGTTTTATTTTATTTTTAAAACGGTTTACGAGTTGTACGGTTTTGTTTTATTTGAGTTGAGAGCGAATGAATGTGTTGGGATTTTATTTATTAATCATACTGTACATACGTGGGTTAGCCGTGAATACTTTATGTATGGTTATATTACTAGGGTGGTTTTTTTAGAGAAAATTAGAATTTTCTTTCATGTTAAATGTAATAATTACGGTTTAAGGACGTTACTTTAGCAGTAAATTTATATTTATTTCAAATATTAGTACAGTTGCAAACGACTAACCTAGTGGTCTTATACACTTGTATAGGAGTCTCTCACGCTTTACCATTTGCGGGGGGAAGGAAGTGGAAAAAAGGGGAATGAGACAAAGAAATGGAAAGGAAAGATAAGGCTTCCGGCGCTCCAACAAAACGTATGAAATATAGCATTTCTCTACGATGTCTAGCCTCTAATAAGCTATATAAAAACTGGATCCTGGCTCCAAGTGCTGTATATCCAGTGCTTGCAATTTGGAGCTGGGGATCCGATGTCCTTTTTACTGCCCAATATTTAATTTTATCTTGACCTTTACGGGGATCACTGCCGTCTGACCCAAAGATTTGCAGGAGAGGTAGACTTAGGTCTCATAGATCTTAATGGGGTCACTTATACTCTTATAATCCATACTAATATTATGAATGTGAAAGTAACTCGGTCTGTCTGTTACGCTTAACCACTGAACCGATTTTGATGAAATTTGGTATAGGAGTAGATTAAATCTTGTAAAAGGACATAGGCTATGCTTGGTCGCGATAACCGACATCCATGCCGGCGGAGCCACGGGTAAAAGCTTGTTATTCATATAACACTTAAGTAATGTTGTTCCAAAATTAAACAGTAAAAATGTTTCATTGATTATATAAGTAGTTGAAATCGAAAAATATTAATTAAGAAATTTGATGTCGGCCTTAACCGTGACACCCTACCGTTACGGACAACATTAGCGAGCCACAAAATTGTTTACAACAACACGAAATAATACTGGCTGTTTCCATGTGAACAAAAGGTCATTGACCACAACCTGACAATATTCGCTAACCTTGAAGTCCCTTTCAATTGTAACGTTGCCTCACAAACTTGAAGTTCAAAGGGATTCTATACTGTACATATTATGTATTATCCGTTTATTGACTCACGCATAAAACCCTACGCGTGTTTTAAGCACGGAAAATTTCTCAAAACTTTCTCAAAATTATTCATGAGAAACACGTCTTTGCTTTTTCACTCATCTAAGTCGGAATTATGATTTGAATATTAATAATCAACTGTGGAACTGGGGACTTAATGACACGTCACACAAGTTTTAATGAAACGGCCTTTCGTCTGCGAAGTTCTTTGCAGGAAATTTAAGACTTATTTTCGAAATGGATTTCATGTCAACGCTGTTTGTTGAAGGGTTAATCTTGTTACTTTTATATAAGTATACTTATACATGGTGAAGTATTTGTGTTGGGAAAAGTTTTCTCCTTATTTGTTAATCAGTTACTGTTTGCGCTATATAGCGATTTTGGAGGGGGATTTTTATTTAAGCTAAGAGAGTGTTATTTGTTGTTTACCGTGTGACTGTTAAATATGTTTAAAGCTGTGTGAATGCTGGCTTTGTAACAAATTAAATTAAATCGTGTAACGTTATATGGCACACTTATGAAGTAAACAAGCACTACGTCCACCTAATGGCAAATGATTAAAATTAATAGGATACTGATTTTTGGTGAAGTAGATAGTTTTCATTGTATACTTTCCCTTAGGAATCTTATATGGCTACTAAGAAATAGGGCTGTTTATATCTGACACTAAAACACAGTTCATGAACAAGGTCTTGCTGACAGCAATGGGCTTATCTCCTGAGTTACCTATATGAAGTCGAAAAACATAATATAACACCTCTGTTCTATGCCTTTGGGGGTATATAGGCATAGTGAGTTTGTAGACGTATGTGTATTCAATATGATTTGGCATCAATTTAGACATCAGTTCGTAAAAAAATGCAAGAAGAAGGAAAATGCAATAACATTAAGAAAAATGCCAAGGCATTAAGTTTCCGTAAGATTTCTAATATCGCGTGTTACTTCCGTTGCGTGTCGGACGCACGCCGTTCGGGTCCCGGACGGGCACCGGACGGGAGCCGGACGCGAGCGCAGGAAACCTATTACGCCCAAATGAATTCCCCACCGTTTCCGGGCCACGACAAATCCGCCCGCCGCGCCTGCTCGCCCACACCTAAGGGCCTTGCTTACTGCCAGGGCTGTAATCTACTATTTTTTATATCTTTATATTTATCCCAATTATAATATACAGGAAAGAAGGTCTATATTGGAAATAATCGAAAACCGAAGAGGAAAGATGATTGGTCATTTGATAAGACATGACTTATTTTTAAAAACATCATGGAAGGGAAGGTGGAAGGAAAGAGGAAAAGAGGTAGACTAAGAGGAACATTTATGGCACAGATAAAGGAAAAGATATAGGTTGCGTCGTACCAGGAGGTCAAGGGATTGGTGGAGGAGAGAGAAGAGTGGCGATTACTCCACCGACAAGAGCGCTGCTCTTAAGTTTAGAAAGAGAGATAATATACGTATGTGTGGCATTTTAAAAAGCATTCGGAATTTTCTCAAAATAACGGCTTGGGTAACGTCGTGGTAGCGAGTGGTAGCTATAATGCCTCTCAGTCAGTATGTCTAAGGTTTAATTCCACGGTTGGACACGATTGTTTCGTTTTTTGTGCAGAGAGATTCTTAATAGCAGCGTGAAGACTGGAAAAAAGTAACCGGTTGATGGTAATGGGTTTGTCTTCCGTTATATGAGACCAAAGAATATACACACTACGAAGGCTGATGATTGTACAATTAAATGAATAAAAAAAAAAACAAACAAAAGTTAAGGTATTACAATGCCTCTGTGGCGTAGTGGTAGTGAACGCGGCTGCTACGCAGGAGGCGCGGGTTCGATCCCCGCTCAGTGCCAATATTTGTATGCTTGAATATAAATATTTGCATTGGTCTGGGTGTTTCTATGTATAATATGTATGTATTTACAAAAAAAAAGTATCTAAGTATGTATATCCGCATTCTAGATTCCATAACACAAGCTAATTAAGCTTACCATGAGTCTAGATAGCGTTGTGTAGAATGTTGTAGAATATTTATTTATTTATTAATGAAATCAAGCTATAAAATTGTCTTCTTCCATATTAAGTATTTTATTTTTAAGAACACCATGACGATATCATACAAAAATCAAGCTAGTACAAAAGTATAAAATGAATGTAATATTTAATAACGTAAGCAAAATTAAATCTATTTCACTTTCTTCATAAATAAATATAGGTAAGTAAATTAGTTATTAAATAATTTAGTCAACCTTTTGATAATTCTAATTAAACTGCATCAAAATCGGACTATTAGTTTTGGAGAAAAATGGCAACATTAATTTGCACAAACAAACAAACATCCTCTCACCCCAAACGCATGTACCGTCTCTAGAAAAATTGAACATAAAACAATATTTTTATTAAATTTATAGTTTTGACAGATTAGTGACAGCCCTGAAAGAATCGCCTTCGGACTTGACGAAGCGGAATTTTAATGAAATTTCTAGAAATCATCTTTTGTCATTCTCAGTGTTGTGCGTTAGTGTGAAGTCCAAATATTACAACTTAGGGTACGAACCAGACTAAATATACACTTCCTATTACCGATGTAGTCTATATCGAGGGATATTTATAAACATTGATGCCAATTCTGCCGTGACACAAACTAACTAAAATGAGCTAAAAATCTCTAAAAGTTAGTTTAGTCCTGCCAAAATGTCATTTCATATTCTAAGAATACACAACTAACTTAAAATTAGCATGACACAACCAAAATTAGAGAAAGTACTCAACTGTAATTTTGGTTAAACGGTATTCTGTTGTACGTTTTAAATGTCAAATATGCACTAAATTTAGAAATTCAAAACAAAAATTAGACGTCATATAAAATACTGCCCAATAAATTTGAACAATGTTCTATAAACGTTTAAAGCTCTATAAATCGTCGATTGATTTGGATTTTATAAATAACTAGCTGGCCCCGCGAACTTGCCAGGTACTCCACGTACCTTCCGAGAAAAACTGTATTTGCTTAGGTATCACTGAGAAATATCACAGTTTGTTTACTATTTATTCAATAATATGTACTAATTATCATTTGTCGGCATTCTAAAGACTTATAAAGATAAGTTTTTACAGATTTTATGAAAAGACCCTTTATCGTTCATTCTTAATTTTTAACAGCTGTAACACTCGTTCTAGCGACGTCATATTCAAATTTAGTGCTGTCTTAGCTTAGCAAACACTAAATTTAGTTTGACATAACAACAGAATACGGTTAGAAATGTCAATCGCTTATCTAAAATAAGAAAATTTTAGAGAAATTTAAGTTTAGAGATGGTAACAACAGAATTGGCATCATTGACTTCTTATACAATCTAACGATTTAAGTAAAGAGATATACAGCCTGCATGATAGAAAACTTTGCTCAACTCTGGATGTCATATACCTAGTTAAAAAATTTCAAATGATATCAATAAAATTAGCCTATTGCAGTCCACTGCTGGACATAGGCCTCTCCCAAAATGCGCCATGTTTGCCGATCCTCCGCCTTCCGCATCCAGTCTGTCCCAGCAACCCTTCGTAGGTCGTCAGTCCACCTGGCTAGTTAGAATCTAATGTCAAAATGATAGAAGTTAAATATACATACGTATGAGGTGCATGGGTCCGGGCCCAAGTTAACCTATGTGAGGTTAGCTAGCCAGTATACCTGGTGCAGGTCAGATGGTAATAGCTCCCATAAAAGCCACAACAAACCAATAAAAGGTGGAGTTAGAAGGATGCTCAAAAATCGATGTACTAAAATATTGGCTAAAAATCTCAAATTATTCAGATCATAAGTTTTTCACTTTCATCAATACCGGAATAAGTCAACCGGTTGCCCATTAAACTCTGAAAATAAGGCCAAGTCCACACTCGCACCTAATATCCACAAATCAAAATCCGTGTATCGGGTCATGATTTATTCACGTCTGTTGCTAAAATATGTTCCAATGAGGTACCAATAAAGCACCTATCACTGATTCGTTTTATTTTTAATTGATTTACTGCTAGCGTTTACGTTGAATGGGACGCCGTTGCTATGGCAACCGAGGGGAGGCTCTGACATGATATTGATATTTTAAATAGGTGCGTCATATTTCTAAAAGAGAAGGCATTTGAGGGGATTGTCTATATTTGAAAGATATGCTTGTGAGGTATCAAAGAAGTTTTATAAGCATATTATTTATTCTTTCTATATTATGTAAAGATTCTTTACGTAGGTAATTGCTTTTTGATTCTTTGTATATATGCTTAGAATTGACTTAATTAGTGGCGGCAATTAATGTACTTACGTAATATCGTATATAAGTGTTTGTTCAATAAATATATGTGTAAGACTGTAGGTCACTCATATCCAATAAGCGAACAGAGGTGAAGCCATATTAAATAAGAGGAAAGGTTCCCACACAATTTTAAGTAGCAGTATGCTGTATTTTATTCAGTTTTTGTTCTTATCTTATCTCATTTCCATTTTTCTCATTTCTCTTTGCTGTACCTCTGTAGCTGGCAATGTCACAGCAATGCGCTGGTCCATGTGCTTCATTTACGCGGCCGCTACGCAGGAGGCGCGGGTTCGATCCCCGCTCAGTGCAAATATTTGTGTCCATGAATATGAATATTTGCATTGGTCTGGGTGTTTCTATATATAATATATTAGTATTTACGAAAAAAAAATGTATCTAAGTATGTTTATCCGCATTCTAGAACCCATTACACAAGCTAGTTAAGCTATGCTTACTTTGGGTCTAGATAGCGTTGTGTAGAATCATCATCATCTGCATATAGACGTATTCTCCTGATTGCATCCGTGGCCAAGATGACCTCGGAGCTCAGGGTCCGCCTTCCGGCTCTTCCTTCTCCACTTCGCACGATCTTGGGCGTCCATGGTAGTGAGACCATTTGCACGCATATCACCCTCCACGACGTCAAGCCAGGACTTCTTTGGCCTACCCCTTTTACCTGGACCCGGCGGGGGTACCATTGCCAGGCATTTGTTCCCCACGTAGCCTGGTGGTTGCCGCAAGACGTGGCCGCACCAGCGAAGGCGGCTCTCTTGCATTTTATCCGCGATGTCACGGACATGGAGGCTGCCGCGGATGCGAGAGTTCCGTACGCGATCTTTACGCGTAACGCCGCACATCCACCGCAACATTTTCATCTCCGTGACACGCAGCTCTTGCTTATGTCGCTCGAGCAGCGGCCACGCCTCACAACCATACAAGAGAACAGGCCTAATGATCGTCTTATAGACCTGCCCCTTCAACCTGACTGGCATTTTAGGATCACAGGTGACGCCAGTCATTTCTCGCCACTTGGCCCACGCGGCAGCAATGCGTGCCTTGACGTCGTGGTCGATCTCACCGGTCACATGAAGTACAGATCCCAGGTACTTAACCTGGTCCGTGCGCTCGACCAAATCATCGCCTATGCGGACGGGTGTGGGATCTGTGGAGTTTAACGCTAAGTATTCTGTCTTCGCTACATTTAACTTCAGACCGCCGTTCTCAAGCGCTTCTTTCCATCCTTTCACGCGTCGCACCAATCTGCTCCTGTCCGCGTCCATGAGCGCAATATCATCAGCATACATGAGCAACCACGGAGGCTGCTCATGTGAGTTTCTAATGCTGTCCGACAAAACATCTAATACCACGCTGAACAGGTAAGGACTAAGGACGGATCCTTGGTGTACCCCGACGGTGATGGGGAAGGCTTTCGAGTCGCCAACAGCAGTTCGAACCACGGAGCCGGAATCGTAGTACATGTCTCGGATGGTGTCAATGTAAGTTTCTGGAACACCCTTGGCCCGCAGTGCCCACCAGATCACCGCGCGAGGAACACAGTCGAAGGCCTTCTGCATGTCTAAGAATAGGCAGTGCAGGGGCGTGTTCTTCGCCCTGTATTTCCCCGCCACAACCCTTAGGGCGAACACTGGGTCCATGGTCCCGTGCCCTGGACGGAACCCGTATTGGCACCCCGAGAGTGTACTTTCCTGTCGGATCCGGGAGTCGATTATCCGCTCATAGAGCTTCATGGTGTGGGACATTATCTTTATACCGCGGTAACTACCACACTCCTGCACCGATCCCTTGCCTTTGAAGACTGGCGTGATGATGCTCAGCCTCCACTGGCTCGGGATCTCGCCGGTGAGGAGTACGCGGTTATAAAGATTTGCTAGAATGCCCACACCACGGGCGCCCATTGCCTTCCAAGCCTCGATGGGGACTTCGTCGGGTCCGACAGCTTTCCGGTTCTTCATGCGGCGAATGGCAGTCTGGACTTCCGCAGGCGTTATCGGTGGCACTAGTCCTTGATTCGGAGGGAGGTCTGGTGGCTGCACCTCTTTATGCTGCTTATTTAGCAGCTCGTGGAAATATGAGCGCCATCTCTCCTTCACCGCGACTTTCTCGTACAACAAATTGCCCCCAGGGTCTTTAATGCAGCGGCACTTGGATAGACCCTGCGCCGCTTTGGCCCTGGAACGCGCCAACTTATATATGAGCTTTTGCCCCTCAGACGATTCCAACTTGGTATATAGAGGTTGCAAGTGGTCTCGTTTGGCCCTGGCTACGGCTCTCCTGGTGGCGCGTTTTGCATCTTTGTACGCATCGCGGTCGTCGGAAGATTTGGACGCTTGCCACTTTTTAAAGAGGGCTTTCTTCACCCTGATCTCTCTCTGGACTGTGTCGTTCCACCACCAGGTGTCCTTGTCACACTTGCGTCCACCCTTAGACATGCCGAGCACCACCCTCCCCGCCTCAAGAATAGCTGCCCGAATCCTGTCCCAAGAAACCTGTACTGGTTCGTCTACAGCATCGGCGCACTTGTCACCGATGGCTGAGACGAAACTTTGGGTCTTAGCTTCATCAAGCAGCCACCACCTGATTTTGCGTTGGGCACGCTCGGCACGTTTGTCTTTGGGTTTCACGCGGAGGTCCATGACAAGGAGACGGTGTTGGCTAGTGAGACTCTCCCCGGGTATAACCTTGCAGTTGGCCACCCTGCTGATGCTGTGCCTCCTAGTGAGCAGGAAATCAACCTGGGTTAAGTGCCCCCCGCTCTTGTAGGTGACAAGATGTCCGGATTTCTTTTTGAAGTACGTGTTCACGATGGCCAGGTCGGCAGTCGCACACGTTCTAAGGATGTTCTCACCCTCTGGGTTGCGACTACCGTATCCAAAACCACCGTGGACACGCCCAAACTCCTCACACCCGTCACCCACGTGACCGTTCAGGTCACCGCCCAGGACAATCTCCTGCGACAGCGGGACGTCACGAAGTACTCCCCCGAGCTGGTCCCAGAACAAGATCTTTTCGGCTTCGCCACGCCCAGCCTGTGGAGCGTAAGCACTTATCAGGTGGGTTATAATCCCATCGATAAGCACCCTCACAACCATAAGTCGGGCGCTATAGCTCTTCACCTCCAAGATGTCATCCTGCAACGCCCGGGAGAGCACCACGCCCACCCCGGCCTGCCCATCAGGTGCACCTGTGTACATCAGCTGGTAGCCCTCCCCAATGTGCATGGTGCTATCGCCACCCCACCGAGTCTCCTGCAGGAACGCCACGGCCACTCTCCGCCTGCAGAGTACGTCAGCCAACTCCCTCGTGCGACCGGTCAACGTGCCGATGTTCCACGTTGCGAAGCGGAGTTTTCCGGAATCACAAAGTTGGCCTAACATCTTTAGCCGTGCCCGGCTCAGGCACGGTAGCCCTTGCCCACTTGCGACACGAGGCGGGCGACCCTCATGCGCGCCGTTTTGCGGCGGCGCCCTACCCTCATTGCGATTCCTTTTTCTACGAGCCATTTCATTTTAAATTTGGCAATTTTTGGCTTTTCCGGGGGCGACTGCCGTCCGACCCCCCAACCCCGAAGGGAAAGCCAGCGCCAGAGCCTCGTCCGTTGTTCAGCAGGTGCACCAGCTTGCAGGTGAGGTTGGCTTGGGGCTCAAGATCTAGGTGAGCCCCCATACACCCAATTGTTGTGTAGAATGTCCTACAATATTTATTTATCTATTTATTATTATTTATATTTATTTATTTGCCTCCTTATTATATTATAGTATAGAACATAATAAACTGATATTTCTTTGTTACAATCGCAAATAAATGCTTATTACTTCAGAAATCTCCGCGTTTTGATTACTAAATTCTACTCCCTAACGTTTTCTATACATCTATATTTATTCAGTCGACTCCAAGTTCAAACAAGAAAAAAACATATCCCCTAAATACCATATAAGGCTAATAATATAAAAATTCCAATAACATTCATGCCAATCAAAGAAGTCAATTGAAGAAATGCAAAATCCGATTTATCGGTATTCCATATTAAAATATCGGAATACTAATAAAACAGGGGTTAATAGGAAAACTTCAGATGCAAGAAACCTATTGAAGGATCGACAGGTGACATAGAAATAAATAGCTAATACTTATAATCCTGTGAGACCGACAGTTTGTAATTTGTTTTCTATCGGAAAATATCAAATGAGTGGATACGGCGCGCGATTGGATCGAACCTTTTCATGCGGGCAAATTGGTTTTCTTTTTTGACCGGCGCGCTGCCTCGCCTGACGAGGTGGTGAATTTTGTTGGGTTCCGTGGGCAACCGACGCTAAAGTGCTCGTGGCAACTTTGAAGTTGTTTCTTAAATGTTCGGCTAGTTCGGTTACTAGCGTACTGACTGATGTATTAGTTGTAAAATTTTACTCTTCGCAATAGTTTACAGAGAGAAGTATTTATTATGTGGAGGAGGTATATAGACATTTTAGATATACATATTAGTGTGTACGTGTGTATCTGAGACCTGCTTATATTGCCTCAGTGGTAGTGAGGACGTTTGCTTTTTTATATATTCAGTATTATTATAATAAATAAATAAATATTGTAGGACATTCTACACAACATTGCTATTTAAAAAGTCTCGGGTTTCTTTCTCGAGTCAAGCAAAACGTATCGTGTGTGTGTTTTATTAGGCTTTTGCTACCTATTTGTCGGGTACAGTGAAAAGTTATTGAATGATGTCTAACACATTATATTTATTGACATAATTTTAAAGCATTTAGTATGCTAAACTTAACAAGAAGCTCGGTGGCTCAGTGGTCAGAGCATTCCCCCTGTAAGGGAAAGATCGCGGGTTCGAGTACTGCCCGAGTATTTATTTCGCTTTTTCCAATTTAAAATAATTATATTTATTGCTCTGAAAAATGATTCTTGTAAAGAATCTCAGTTTAACTTCTAGGAAAACAATTTCATTTGAAGGACCACCCCATACATAATTGTGCCGAATATCTGGTAGACCATGCAGCCAAGCAGTGAAGGTGAACTTACAGAGCAGTGCAATAGTAGGTTTGCGTATACAATATTTTTTAAAGCAATTTTTAAGGGACGTTATCGTTATATAATCGGTAGAAAACGCATATGTAGAGACGAGAAATCTCTTCTTAGAAGTTCAATACCCCCTTTGAGCTGGCGCTGTCAAACATTCTCAAATTTCTGAAAAAATATAGCTGATATTCAGGTGATCTTCAAACAAAACTTATAGAGGTTTATATTATTTCAAATGCACGGAACCATCTCACATTGCCCAGTGCGCACTTTTTCATTTCATATTTCCTTTTCACACCGCTCCATCGTTTTATGGGTCATGCGACTATGTGCGACTATTTTTAATGGACCTGTGTACAGTTTTCATTTTTGCCAGTGATAAATTGACTATATGCTCGCGATGGATGGTCATCTTTTCATAGTTGAAATGCTCATATTTTCGTTCTTGTTCGTTCGTGTCTTAAATTTTCGTTTCGTGTTTGCAGTTTCGTTTTTACTGTTGGGAATGAGTGAATCTTTTTAATATGTTACTGTTGAAGTGATTTGGGAACGAATAACAAATCAGTACTGAACGTATGACAAATAAATCAAAATATACATCGATTTGATTAGTTCCCTGCCCAAGTCTGTCCGTGTTTCCAGAAAGTTATGGCATGGGAATTTACAACTTTCAAGTAAATGGTTTCCATTTAGGCAAACGAAATTTATCGTAGACCATATCATCACCCAGTGATCATAGATAGATGTGACACGCGAGCCTATTTATGATTTAAAAAAAAACAGTTTTAATAAGGGCAGTTGAAATGTGTGATGTGATGATGTGACACCTGTAAGCTGGTGTGAATGGTTAGAGGCATATGAATCTTCATATGACAGATGGAAAAAGCAGTGTTGAGTGAGAGGTCGGACTTCACGGTCTCGGTGTCATAGGGTGCTGGAGTATGATTTTATTTTAACCTTTAGCCAGTACTAGTCAGAATCCACTGAACAATGGTGTCAGACCAAAATCTCCATGATTTTCACTAGAAAACAATTGAACAACTAATAAACGTAGAGAACCACGAAAATATAGCGTTTAAATGCAGAGCTCACATCGTTCTATATGTTCCAATTTTCGCTGCTGGTAACACTGCAGTAGATCCGATGCAATCCGTATGCGCCAGCGCTTCCTTCCGATTTATTAGTTTAGCGAAGTGATTGGACGGCCGAGCCACTCGCACGGCGAGCGTGACTGAAATACTGAGGCAGGTTACTCTGTACGTTTACTGCCGGGAGCTTGTACCTTTCTACGTATTGGCAATTCTAGAACATACAGGGTTAATTTAGAGACAGATTTTTTTTTGTGGTTAGATGAAGTTGAAGTTTTTGTAAAGACACCAAATATTTAATTATTTCAATTATAATTTAATAAAGTAGGGAAGTACCTACCACCACCCTACAGAATACCACGGCCGTAATAACCTCGTGTTGTGTTCTCTGCGGTGAGTAGGGTAGCCAGAGCTCACTAGATAGTTTTTGAGCTGTCAATGAAAAGACCAAAGGCTTGTCTGCTTTGTCTTCTGCACTGACGACACAGAAACTCTTTGTTCTTATTGGGTCCACAGTACGAGTGTGGCTCCCCTGGTCACACCAAGTGCCAGTAACAGTGACACACGTCCATAGGCCCCGGTAACCACTGTCCATCAGGTGGGCTGTGTGCTTGTCTGCCACCTGAGAAGTATAAAAAAAACTTAATATACATTACAAGTTAAATAAAAGTTTGTAAAAATGCAGTATCCTAAGATTACCTTATCAAGATAACAAAACAATGATATCGCCATCTACAAATCCGAATCGATACCAATCGTAAGACACTTTTGTCCTGCAAATAGATAAGATCTGCACCCTCTTCGCAATACGGCGTCCCCTCTGCTTTATGCCTCCATTAGACTAGTCGCATCCGGCTTCGCGATTTGTACCTCGTTTGTACGACTGTCTTCAGCCAGCCTTCGGTACAAACTCTACCGTGTTATGGCTAATTTATGTCAGGTATTAATTTACGGTAGTTCTCGGGTCTAAGTTTGTGAGCACCGCCTCCGACGTGAAGTTTCGAGACGTTCTTTGCTTGGATTATATATTTATTGGTGCAAGTTGGCTGTGGTGTCGATTGCTTTGTTGCAAACTTAACTGTTTTCAAGACATACGATACCTATAATTACGCGACTCGAGATTTTAAAAAATTGTGTGGTTGGGAAGATTCTAAAAAGAGTCTGAAATTAAATTATCTTGTATATTATTGTATGTTTACACTTTGAAATTGGGTTTTTGTGTTAGATTTTTTTTGTAGGTAACAGCTCGAAGAGAGGATAGTACCCGGTTGATGGCAATAAGCTTATGACATGAAGACTGAAAAAAACAACTGACGAAATGTTGATATTTAAAGCACCTCTGCCTATCCCATCGGCGTATATCTCTGATGAATAATAACTGTATAAAAAAGTGTTCAAAAATTGTATGCGAAAATAATGCTTAAAATGTTAATCCCGTCTCAGACAAGGGATGATTCGCTCCACTAGACAGGGGGTTATTAGCTAAATAAATTTGCTCACCCAATATGCTCCGTAACTAGATTTAATGGCGATGGAATAGATTCACTCATTCATTCAATTATGTGGAATTTTTAGTGCCTCGCGGAGTGGGATAACTTTGTTTTAGGGGTGCGAAAAGAGGGATAGTTTTCTCACGTAAATTGTATGCTCATTGAATCAAGGGATTCAATATTTACATTTAGTTTGGTTAATATAGTAGAGTTTTTTTTTGTAGAAGTAAGAGCAAATTGATATTATGGATTGAATTGTAGTTCATAGATATTGTTTAAATTGATCTGATTTGATCGAATTAGATATTTAGATAAGTTTATAAATATTGGATTTCATGAAGAGGACGGTAAATTATTTATTTTTTGGTAAGTAGGAATGTTACTTACAAAGTTTTTCTCTGTTCTTATTATTGAACTTAACCTGATTAAAATAAATCCAGTAGTTTTTACATAATACACGAATTAACAAACTAAGGTGTTTGGGGCCAAATCTAAACCTTCAGGGGTGACACTCCTGCTTATAGTGGACAAGGCTTTGGCCTACGCTAAAGCCTTGTCAGAGTAATTTTCAAGACTCCGCGGTTTTCTCTCGGAGGAGAAAACGTAAACAGATCCCGTACTCGGAATTGAAAGACTCGGATACAACAGAGAATATCCCTAAGAAGATGATGAGGACTTGGATAAACTAACTTACAAAGATATTTAAACACAGATTTACACCAGTTAATACAACAACTAAAAGAAAATATAATCAGACCACACATTCCGCCTTAAAACAAAACCTACCACAAGCCAACGTATTGGTGTAAACACACACATCACCGCAAGACAAGCCTTACCATGCCTAACACTACGCGTCCTAAATTTGACACGGATTTATGTGACGTCACCGTCCACCGCCATTAGTGCTACTAATGCTGCCATTACCGGGCGGGAGGCCTCCCACATCTGCCGCTTGTTTTAGGTAATTTATGGGCCACGTCGACAAGACCCAGCCACCCCGGGAAAGGTGAGCGGACATAGAATTAGGAATCCTGGATGAGGTAAGATGTACTCTTGAATTGAAAATTGTAGTGCAGTCTGACTGCTGGCATTCGCGCGATGCATAGAAGGCTTGATGGCGCAGCTGTAGCGATACCGATGACTGTGCATGAGATCGATACAAAATTTTACATAAAAGTTGTCAGAGATAAAAAAAATAAAGTAAAGTTTCATTGAGAAAAAGGTACCGTATCACATAAGGAACCTCTAAGTAGGAAAATGACTCATTAAAATAAAACCACCTTTTACGGATTCTATCGTGATTTATTTGGTGTTAACTATATACATTTCACCAATGTACCCCCGCATGAGACCCCGCTACCATGCCTACTATATAGTTAAAACATCAGACCAAATGTAAATAATACCAAACAAATCACAATACGTTAAAAAGTGATTTTATTTCAATAACTGATATTCGCGTGAACTACCGACGATACTCCTAGCTAGACGGTCGTACAAGTTTTTAATCTTTAAAGACATGCCACATCTAGTAACAGATAGGTAGGCGATGTTTGCAAGATTTCACACTTCCGCACATAGGTATGTGTTGCGTGTTGGAAGTGAAATATGGAGCCACGTCGCTACGTGTGAACGTTCTGATATATCTACACGATACTACCGCAGCCCTGATGGCTCTGTTCTCGATGAGAATTGAAATTTGTGTACTGCTATAGATTCAGAATGTGAAATGAGTAATGAAAGATGATAATAATTTTAAAGCATTTAGTAAAGAAAAAAAAAATATCGGTAGATTGCTCCCACCATCGCCCTAAGATGGATGTATTAGAAAATTTGGATCAATCTCGGGTGAAGCTCGGTGGCTTAGTGGTTAGAGCATTCCTCCTGTAAGAGAAAGATCGCGGGTTCGAGTCCTGTCTGAGCTTGATTTCACTTTTTCCAATTTATAACAAGAAAGATGATAAGTCTCATCTTCGCTAGAAAACCTAAGAACATTAGAATCTCATTATTTATCACTGGCTTTTGCCCGCGGCAGAAGGCCATTCTTCGAATTTTGATTCCGCTAATGTTTTATTGTTTTATTTCAAATTATAATCCATCCAAATTTCAGCCAGATATATTCAGTACGTTTTCAGTACGGTACCTACACAATTTAGTAAGACAGATTAGCTATTTACTAAAATACCCTTTATATTGTCAAATGGGCTCTTCAACAACCATTACACCAAGCAATCCAGGCGCGTACTTGGGCATTTTATTTTTCAATTACAATTGTTAACGGCATAATCAGGAGATATCTCGCACAATCGCAGTGGGCACGGCTAATCCAGATTTATAGGAACAGGGCCGGATTAAGGTGGCGTGAATTACACATTTATAGGCCATAAAGAGTGATCCGGTGGCGTGCAGTACCTGTCGAGGTTACATATAGTTATGATGTGCACTCAGGCCGGTTTATATACAGGCTGATGCAGATTTGGTGAGTCATTTTTGTGACAATCTAATAGGTACAACTTATGAAATCTACTACTATCTCATTATTATTTACCTATTACTGAATTGTAATATCTGTGCATGGTACATTTTTGAATTGATTAGATCAACAAAGTAATCACATAGGCTGTGTTGTGGTTTTAAGTTCCATTTTGATGTTGCTGTTTGCTACGTAAATTAATACAAAAATTATCTATTGTTATTGGGATAATGATTCAACATAATACTGTTCTATAAAAAACGCGTAATTTTAGCATTTCAACAATTTTTATTAAACTGAAAATAAATGTTATATTCAACGTTGGGAACCCCGATTGATCGTATATTGTGACATAAACATTTTAGACATTATTCTATTAAGATGTAATATAAATTTTCTATTTATCAAGTGTAATATTTAAAACAGCAAAACATACCAAGAACAGAAACGAATCAACCTGTATAAAATGGCGACGGTAGTTAGCGGTGGCGTGCGCGCGTCTTGTTGCGCACGAGTTATGTCCGCACCCACGCGTCGCCCGGCGCGTGCGCGGCCCCGCTGCGTCCACGCAGCTCTGCTCCCGTGGGCCGTGGGTGCGTGTTTGAATGCCCCATTCAATACATTTCACGTGTAAAGTGCCCATTAATTAAGTGTCAAATGATTAGAATCCCTGCGTAGAGCTGGTTGCAGTTTGTAATACGATAGTACGTGACAGATTATTGCAAGTATGTGAAGGGGTTTATTGGTAATACAGCTTTCTTATTTAGTTTATAGATTGATGTCACTTACATGATCTTCAAGATATTAGAACGAATAGGTCACTATTGTTTTAACATTGAAAATTTCAACATATTTTTATACTACTTAGGAGGCAGAAAAGCACACATCCCACCTAATGGTAAGTGGTTACCGTGGCCTATGGGCGAGTATAACACCAGAGGAGTCACCCTCGTGCAGCCAACCCTATAAGAACAGAGATTCCGTGCCGTCAGGGCCCAAACTTCTCCAGTGAGCTCCGGCTACCCTACTCACTGCCGGGAACACAACGCATGGTTATTTAGTAGCGGTATTCTGTAGAGCGGAGGTACTTCCCCAGTCGGACTACCGATTGGGACAGATATACCGTCGTGTCCTACCTCCTCTAAAGTACAGGTGGTAATAAGCTCAGTCTCTAGTTATTTTTATCACATTTACACACCTAAAACTGAATAAAAGTCGTAGATAAGAATTACGGGCAATGCGAATACTTACCCCTATAAATTTATATTCCTTATCCTTTTTAATCTCAATCAAACACTGCCATTAATAACCGCCATAAATTCGCTAATAGCAGCCACACACGTTAGCACACTGTTTGGCTCACAAGAACATTTACGTATGATCAAATATGCAGGACGGCGGCGGCCATAGAGAACAAACGTAAGGGCGACCACACACATCATTTACATTTAATAGGTTAGTTGATTAGTTTTTTTCTCCAGGCACTGGAGACTGGAGGTGGTTTAGTGCTTTAAAAATAAACGTGTCTCTCCCATCAGTTCTCTCGGTTCTTGTATAATGAGATCATGGTAAAAGATCTAGTCTAGACTACATCCTAGACCGAGATATGCGAATTGTGGTGTTCCATTTCAACAGGGGGCCACTAGTTTGCCATCTAAGTGGTATAAAAAAATCACGAAAAAATTTTTTTAATATTTTTTCTGTAACATCGACACTTTGCCAGATTAATTAAAAAATAATAAAAATTCTCGTCTGATTTTTTTGTGTACCTATATTTAGTAGATCTGAAAATATGTCGTAGGCTACTTTTGGTTGGGATATCCGACATCAACGTAGGCGGAGCTACAGGCATCAACTAGTAATTTACATTATTTCTATTTACTCAATCGTTTGCTATGACAGCAATAAAACAAATAAAATGTTTAAGCCTTAAAAGCATATAGTTAAAACTAGTCAACAACTAAATCATTCTTCAACGATGGAATAAAAAATGTAATAAGGGTTTACCCTAAACTATAAATAACGCGGTTGGCAATCTCAGTTGAAAATAAACCGCGTTTTAAGTGGGGCTAAAACGCACTCGGATGTTCAAATGTCGACGCCATTTTGGTTGTAGGTACTCTTGTAGGGATTTGCGGAATACTTGAGGGGTTACGCTAAAACAAAATGTAAATAGCTTGACGTAATCTGGAAATAATTAGAACTTGATTGTTGTGTACCATGTTTAGGTAGAAACAGTACCACAATTATATTTCAGGATTGTATTAAATTTTCTTTTAGTGTCGTTAATTTATTAGATGTTAATGATTTTATTATGTACTCTAAGTTATGATGTTGGACATACATTGATACTTCCAAGTTCTTGAAGGTTTCCGTGACATTTAAAATCGAATTAAAATGTTGTAATCAAGGTAGGCCGTAGAAAATAAAATAGGACATAACACGGCTACCGAGTTTTATGCTTTAAATTTTAAGTAGTTAAATTACTAACAAAAATATCTTAGAGGTTTAGTATCAATGTTTTGAAGTGAATATTATTTTCATATCTTTGTGCAACATCCGTGGGAGGGTGCTCAAGTAGCACGATTCTGCGAGCATTGAGGAAAAATAAAGAAGCAAAAATGACAAGACGTTATTTGCATCCCGCTAATGGCCGCTACCGTCGTAATGCGGGGGTAGATGAACAAATATTGCTTTATCCAGACGAGGTACAATTTATTCCAAACTCGCTTTATTCGCCATTCTAATGCCAGAAGTCGGAAGGGAAGTCGAAAATGGTGGCATTTGGATTTTTAAGTGATTCGCAAATCATTCCGCTTAATCAAATGACCTTATTTGTTTGCGGAGTTTCCTTGTTTTTTTTTCCTTTATACTGTACCAGACTGTTAGCCTTTCTGATTTATATAGAACATATACTTAAAGGCGTTCTGAGGGCAGGACGGTAACAAAATGTCGTAAGAAACATTTTCGGCTCTTATCGCAGAGGGGGAGAGAGGTCACGAAAATGGCCTTATCTAAATAGCGTGACCGCGCGATACCCGCTCCTCACCTGCTGACTTTATGCCTTTCCCGGGGAAGTCTGGCGCCGCATACAAACGAGTTCAACCCTCACTTTAGACCATCCAAATGTCGTAAACTTTTTGATGTGTAAACACATAATGGTTGAATATGAAAAAATCGTTGCACTATATTTGGAATTGTACGAAAAAATGCAAATTAAAATAACTCTTAAATCCCAACTCAACCGTGTCGGAGCTTAATCCACGAAGTGACAACGGCATTCTGACGAGGCGCCGGAGCTGGGAATTATTAAAACGAACGCCAACTTTTTCACTAAGCCCGTCGCAAAGCCGTTTCAATTGCGCTGCGCTGAAGATAATTCCAACTGACGTCATCTTTTTTTCAAATTCTCAACTCGGCTACGTTCTCTGTGCAGCAATTATAACATTTCCACCGACTGGGAAAACAGAAACACGTGGGAGAGAGCGCGTCGAATCGCACCGTTCGTAATTTAAATTTAGATGGAAATTTAATGATGCATTCACAAAGGGCGCTCGTAAAGTCGGTTGCGAGATATTTTTTACGAGGATCTCGCGAACTATTGCGCGCTTAACGACTCCGAAGCAAGATCGCCCTCCGCTTTAATGAGCGCCCGATAAACGTGTTAACTGCCGCGACCTTATTTTTATGCCGATGTAAATTTGCTGAAAAACGTATTCATTATACCGATTGTGGACTAACGGCGACATTATGCCGCATTAAATTTGCAGTAGCGAGTCCTCCTAGAAACTAGTCTAGGCACGTGGAATAATAGTTGGGGCGAACGTCGGAGGCAGGCTAAGGTAGACCTGGCTATGTTTAATATATGAGGGCAGGCGACGCAGCGTTGGTAAACACAGTCCAACCTTCGCTCACGGTGCCCGCTGTTTGCTCACCGTTCTAGTCTCAAGAGAAAATATGTTTGCTTTGCATACCTAACCATAGCTTGCTCAGAGGCAGAGTGCGCCTGTTTTCCTTGACATGTTTTCTCGGAGGCTCTACAAATAGCCCGGCTAAAAAGTTTCTAGAATATGCAAACATGTTGGCTTACATTTTTACATTACGATGCGATCGAATCTTTGTATAAGAATATTTAGTTAGCATTTTTATTTTTATGAACATAGGGAATAGTAATTACTAGGGGTTTATCTATCATAACTGTATGTGTAAAAACATAGTTTAAAATAAAAATATAACATATAGGTTGATATTGAGCAAAATCCGGAATCGAGATACGTTTTGGGGAGGTGGGTTAGTAGGTACATAGGGCCTAGTAGCCTATGTCAGGGGTCTAGTACCTAGGCTACTTCTTAAAAATTACAAGAAAAGCCATGATGCGAGTTTGAATAAAAGAGCAAAGTTTATAAATTGTTGCATTGTTGTTGTTTAGCAGGTACTTAAATTCCTTAAAGGGTGTTGACATTTTGATAAGAACTGATTTTACGAAATTTCACCTCTAAAGGGGAAAACGAACTCCACGCGTACGAAGTCGTAAGTCAGCCCCTGGGCACCAAAGTAGAAGCTCAGTAGTAAGGGAGGGTTAATGGGTAGGCCTATGATCGAAAGGTCTCTGTTTGAATTCTGGTCATTGCAAACCAACCTTGTTCCTACCACAAGCAAGTTGACTTCGCTGAAGGGGTTAACAGGAATTCTAGTACCTACTCAAATAAAAGAAAACGGGGTTGGCGCTCGGATTGTGGTGAATTTTTTGTGTAGAATTATGTATGTGTTTTTGTGTAAAATAAATGACGTTTATTAGTTTATTTATTAGGAGGACGAGAATTACATCAACCAAAGGAATACAGTACCTATACTCCTACTTAACGTTGGTAGTGGAAACATGGTAGGTATCTACTTCATAGGCAGCACGAGTGTGACGCCCCTGGTGTTGCATACGTCCATAGGCCACGGTAACCACTTTCCATTAGGTGGGTCGTGTTCTGCCACCTAAATGGTATAAATATAAATGTCGAGCCACTTAATCGTGCTGGAAAATACAAGTATATGACTCTTTAACAAACATGACCATTTCAATTGCAATAACTTTCATATTGATACAAATGAAAGTTATTATTATAGAGAGAGTAATAACGAGGTCATAGTACTTAACAGAGTATAAACAACTGAACGATAATTATGATAAATAGATAGTCGGGATCAGATTTGGAGCAAATACTCCAATCTCATCGGAGATCATGAATTTGTGCCGTTTGGAGTCGAAACGTTGGGGTCATGGGGTCCGAGCGCCCGCAATCTCTTCAGGGAGATTGCGAAACGTATGGTCGACGCTTCTCGTGACCAGAAGGCTGGTCTCTTTTCAGGTCAGAGAATAAGCATTGCCATTCAACGTGGCAATGCTGCCAGTCTTCTGGGAACGTTACTACAAGAGGCATGCGATGCGGAGGAATTCCACGACGCATTTTAATTATTATTATTATTTATTTTTTTATTATAATTTGTAATATTATTAGTTTTAGTTTTAAAATGCATTAGTTTAGTTTTGTTATATCTCAAGATAATTGTCTTAATTAAATACTGGGTGGCGCAAAAGTAAAGACCCTATTTGGTTCGGCTATAACATTTTTTCTAAATTAGAAAACTAGATTTAGGTTTTTTTAAATGTATATTTGTACCATTAAATTTCGTACCATTAGGATTTAAAGATGATGTCTTTTAAATGGTGACCTCCAGAGTTGATACACATTTGAGCCCTATTTATGACATTTTGCATAACTTGCCGTAACACTACCTGCGATATGTTCGTTATTTCTTGACGAATGTTTTCTTTTAGAGCTGCGAGAGTCTGTGGCTTGTTCACATACACCCGAGATTTCAAAAAACCCCAAAGAAAGAAGTCTGGACTGGTCAGATCGGGTGATCTTGCAGGCCAAGGCAAATCGCCAAAACGAGAGATAACTCGGCCTGGAAAAGCGTTTGACACAATTATTCCACGTTCTTGGGGAGTAAAACGGTCCATGTTTATTTTCAGTGTATTTTACATTTGTTCACTACACAATTTTCAACAACAGAATGACAGAAAATTTCATATAAAAAAAATAAAGGTATTTTCTTTAGTGCCACTACTTTTGCGCCACCCAGTACATTCCTCCATGGATCAGTGTAAATAATAGAATAACACCAAATAAATCGATATAGAATCCGTAAAAGTAGGGTATATTATAGTGGCGAGTGGTTCCTATTACCCAATTCCTGCCGGCTTACTCTGCACAGAGAAGTCGTGGCAGATTTCCATACAAAAGTGCCATGGTTGATCTATATGGGGAAGACTTTTTCCACTGCCTTCTCGTTTCAAAATTTTCACCCTTAACCACTTGTACAATATAAGGCCCTATCTTTTTGTAGGGTGTACAGGGTCCAGCCTGTGATGCAGGTTTCGCTTTAGGTGTTGGGAGGTCAGAGGGTATGCATCGGCTGAATAACAGACGAGGCACTAACGCAGGTTTGTTCTCGGACAAGCCGACAAACAAATTAAAAATAATAAGCGACTACCAAAGTAAAATTCTGGCCGTACCATATTGATCTAGTAAATCATCGATATAATTATATCGTTATAATAAGAAATTACAATTAAGTACAATTATTTACATAAACTCATTACTAGTATAAAAACAATATCTGTATACCTATATACAAAGCTGCAGGTTTAGGCGTCAAAAAATTCCTCCCCAAATTATATCGTTATATTAAATACTTAAAAGTCTTTACAGTTTAAAGACAAAGCGTCAAGATTTCCAATCGAACTATACGAAACCACGTCATTAGTCTCGAAACACGCGAGTTCTTAAACCACGATCGATATGCAGAATCATAACCGATGTTTGTTGAAGTGCTGAGCTGCAGGCTACTCTCTCAGCTCCACTTAACAGACGTATAAATAATATTCAAGGCGAGGGAACGTATTCGAGGGTTCGTGTAGAGGGTAGTTTGACGGCGTAACGAATCGAAAAACCAAATCATCGAGTGGCACCCCTAGTACACCGCTACATGATAGTTTACAATTCATGGCGTGGAGATGATATTGGTTATAAGTTTTTTAGGACTTTTACTATTGTGGATTAAATAAAAAATGTTATTAAAACTTTTTTTTTTTAATTTTTCAGCAGTTTAATCTGAAATTTTCGTATATTACATATAATGAATAACAATGTACAAACCATATCTTATTTATAAATTAGAATATGGAATGTGGCTTTTCAAGCAAGTTATTTTGCTAATTTAAGTGCAAGGTTATTGTTAAGAATCAAGAGTAACTCGTTAATTCATACAGCTAAGCTACTTTACATACCACTTAACCTGAGTGGTATTAGAGACCATAACATCTGACTTGTAAGTAAGTCCATTGTCTTAATTATTTCACGATATACCTAAGTTGGTGAAAAAAATACACAATATATTATATTGTAATTGTTACTCTACACATTTCATTAACATTAAATCTTTAGGGCTGCCCCTTAGCGGTCTGTCGAGAGTGCTCTACGCAGTTTTTTATATATTTTAATTTTAATTTCATATCGGGTGCTAATGGCGGGGCCGAGTGCACAGCCCTGCGTACCGAATCGCTAACCCAATGTATTCATGACGTAATAAAACTTAATGTAGCGAGTGAGCTAATATTGTCTTATTCAATATTTAATTTTGAAATATAAATTTAACCAATTTTTGCGATTCATAAATTTTATGAAAATGTTTGATGTTGAGAAGGGAATGGAGATTTATTGATTCTTCGTGAAAAGGGGTAGGTATTGGATTTGTGCTTTGAAGATTTATGATTCTAAAAAGTTTATTCTGGAAAATGTTAAAATTGAATGTCGACATTCAGGACGGGACTTCAACTTGCGTCAGTGACTTTCAAAGGGGAATGCTCTGCCAACTGAGCTGCTTGGAACTAGAAATGTTCGCAGATGTACGATTTTGAAACCGAGAAGAGGCAAACTGGGAAAGTGACTGTATAAGAAGAGTAAAAAAGAGAAATCTGTGTTAGCATGATGATAACATTTAGTATTATAATTTGTAAGTCTCAATAGTGCCAATGTGTCGATGCATATTCTTCCTTCTGTTATTCAATTTGCCATATGTGTGTCACACAATATGACACTATGTAAGCCATGTTAGTTCGATACTGTTTCAAATAACGTTTAAGCCGTCACCCCTCACATACTGAACAAACAGTGCCAAAGTCAAATCAGCGCCAAGTTAATCCGTTTAGGTGCGCGAACCCACTTGATTAAGTTTAATTTATTTTAAAAATCAGCGCGAGCGAGCCGCCTCCGGCGCTGGGTCCCTCCGAAATACATTATTCAGTGTTTTAGAATAATTTTCAAATTCGATTACATAGGGCCGACCCTCGGTAAGTGGGTGGGCCGGGCGCCGCTGGGCGACGGTGTACGGCGGCGGGTGTATTTAGCCAACACGGGGGTCTCGCCGCGTGCGATTCTGATTTGAATATGCGCCGCACGTGGCATCCCGCGCCCCCGGGACCGCGCCGATCATATTTCAAACGTCACCGGCGATGTCTCACTCAGATACTATCGGCCGATAAACGACGAGATACCACCAGCAAGGGTGGAAATAGTTCACCACCCGCTCGCCCGAATTCTCGCTAGCTATTTTTTACCCCGCGATTATCGCCTGCAGTTGACACCTAAATATTACTTTTCGCTCAGCGCACTCGTATAACCCTGTGTTCGCTATACAGGCATTTTGCGGTTAGGCGCCAGAGGTGGTGAATGCACTTGAAGTTTATTGGCACGACATATTTCATAGAGAATTTTCCGCGTAGTAGGTATTATAATAATCACAGTATGAGCCGTAATGGAAAACATACTTGTACGGATGGGAAATTCCCATCTACATTCCATAATACGATTGTAAATAAAATTTATTTCAGCAAATTCGAAAAGGATAATATAAAATTTACCTATTCATTTTGTAAATTTGTCACAGACTTAAATAAAATTAATATAAAATTGTGCATTAAAAAGTTGAATTAATTTAAATTGAAAAAAGAAAATTTAGCTCATGAAAATATTCTCATGGCGGTGATAATCGGTGGGAGTGTTCGCACACGCGGCGGCGCGTGCGCGGCTGGCGGCGCGGGCGCTCGCCACGCGCTACGCTGGCACTCCATTACCGCGACACTGCCGGCGCTGATGATGCTCTAAAAGCTTCAAGTAACATGTAGATGAGAAAGTCCTTTGAAGTTATTAGAATTGTGCCTAACATCCACAGAAAAACTTGCTGTCATTTAAACAAATTTTTCATAACTTTTTGATCGTATCAGAGCAGAGCGAATTGTAGCAATAGTGTCTTAAATATTTACCTATTTAAATATAAGTACTCAAAATTATTAAGTACGCGAATACTTTAGGCTTTATATGACAGTTATTTAATATTAAATAGGCAAAGGTAAACTAATATTTTTCGAAGTACATCATTAGTTAAATTGGTGAAAATCGATTTTATTATTATCAAGCAAGTAGGTAGATCAACACATAATTGGTCGTTTCATTGTTCACGAATTGAAACAGTTACATTATTTAGCTCGACATCTAGGGAAAAATATTTAGAAAAATTCGGGACGTCAATTTTTACACAAAAATTACATCTATACAAACAATAGAAAATTTTATACACAATGACAATTTTTAAATAGGCATAGTGACACATCTGTTTGTTTACTCTTTGCGAGCTATCGGAGAAGCATTTATGTGATTGCAATAGCATAGTACAAGCAAATCGCCGCGTAATCCGCTACTTGTATCGCAAAATCGAGATATGACCGAATTAATTTCAGTCGCATGCCGTCGTAATTGAAAACGAAGACTTAGCGTGACAGATGTAAACGTTAGATTAAAGTAATCTGCCTTTTTGGACTTAAGATGTGGAGATAAAGTCAGGCTATGTATTGTAGTGAGCCTTAATATTACCTCGAAAGGAAATTAAATAAAGAAACGTTTTATCGTCGAGGTATTTTGATTTATACCTAATTTCTTGGAGAATCATTAGTTCTGTTTGGTAAGTACCTACTCACTGGACTAAAATTACTTACTCTAGTCTATTAATAAATTTTATTGTGATTTTAGATTATGAAATAGTGTTCTGGCCCGTTGCTACTTGAAGAGTAGAGAAGGGGAAGAAAATGGGAAACAGAAAAAATAGGGGGATGCTCCTCATTTTCTCACAAATATAACAAATAACTATTTTATGTCTATGATGACCTATGTGTTCTAGCGGTATCTGCTAAGCGTTTGACTGCTATTCAGAGGTCGCGGATATTACTACAAATATTACTAAATGAATATGTTTTAACCTTAGTGTTTGGGTGGTTGAGTGAGTGGATCTGGGTTACAAAAAATGTATATCAGGTCGAGGACAACCTTCGGTGCTGCCAGCGTTATAATATAATCTCCAGTAACCGTTTGCTCTAGCTTACTCTAAAACTTCATTACGAGTTAAAAATTAGGTCAAGTTTTGAATATGCATATTCCTTTTCTTCATATTGACTTAAGAATAAAATTCCATGTGCTAGAAGACACACATGCTAAGTGCAGAATTTTGCACGTTATGAAGACTATATTGATGATTTAGAAGACTAATATGCCAAGTAGGTACACCTTTGCATTTAGCATGAATTTCTTCTAGATCATCGAAATTACATCTATATTACGGTTTGTAAGTAAATAAAAGAAGAAACAAGAACATTTTTGTTAGAATATTTCACAGAGACAAAATGTAGATTCGGTCGAATGCACTCTGACGACTGAAATTCCCCAACAGCCATAGGATGTGCGATTGAACGGGCTCCCCATAACAGAACATGCGTCAGTTCATGGTTTAACAGCCACTTCCCTCCATTTATAATTTGCATTTCTAATACTGAGAATGTACGATTGTACGTATTGTATTTAATTTCGAAAAACAAAAAGCGGACCCGGGCTCCAAAGTGCAAACTTTGGGCGCCATTGGAAAATCGCTATGAATTTATTTTGTTTTGGACTCTATAGTTAGGTACAGTTAGCATCAGATCGGTCTTGAAGTACTCAAAATGTCCCCCCCCCCCCCCTTCTATTGAGTGTATGTAAAAAGTATGGGAAAATGTATGGGAAAAGTTTTTGGCGATTTCTGTCTTTCCTAGTACTCAAAGCTAAAATGGTCCCGTAGAGTCTTTTGATTCCCACATGAAATAGAATCGATTGGCAGAGAAAAAATTTTTTGGACGTTTTGCATTTTTTTTGCTAACTGTAAGATTCTTGCAAAATCTGTGTATGCAGTTCAAAATATCTCAAAAAGTTAGGGAAGGTCTCTTATGAACGTTTTACTGTAACTTTAACGGTTAAGGTACTTGCCCTTACTGCCCCGTTTCAAAAATACACCCTGTATACGTAAACAGTAATATATTGCCAGACTTTCTATATCTATGACCAAAAGTTTGGATAGATGGATGAAGGTGGAAAACTATAGTAACTAGCCTACCTCATCGCAAGCAAGAGTAGAACAGCCCCTCTAGACAAGTGACAATTCGTCGGCCGGCGTTTTGTAGAATATAATGCCAAATGTATGGGATTTGACTTATATGACAGGCGCCAACGAATGTCAAAAACGTCAAATCCTATACATTACATAACAATACGCTGAGCAACGAATTGCCACTTGTCTAGGGGGGCAGCACCCTAGACCAGTGACAATTCGTTAGCCGGCGTATTGTAGAAAAGAAACACGAATGTGTGGGATTTGACGTTTATGACATACGTTGACGATTGTCATAAACAAATCCCATAAATTCGTCATTGTATTCTACAATCTACGCCGGCCAACGAATTGCCACTTGTCTAGGGGAGGGGGGGGGGGGGGGGGCTGGGTACCTATCTGGTAGAGCCACCGGCAAAACTTTGAAGAAGTAAGGAAGAATGTAGGTACTTCCTTCTACTCCTCAGTAGTAAAGCGCGGTAGAAAAGCGTTTCACAAGCTTTAAATATGCCGAAAACCATTTTCAGGAAGATTGATTTCAAATAATTTATTCAATATTTAACTTAATATAAAGGCTGAATGCTCAACCAATAAACGAAAATAAATTTATTCATTCAATTATATTGTTATCGATCAACAAACCAAATGAAGAGACAAATCAAAAATGCAAAGAAATTCAATAACCGTCCACGATTCTTTGGATTGTCACCCCAATACAGGGAATTCTTGACCAACTTAATTTTGTAACCCCAAAAAATTTGTCGTTCTTATTTTTAGTGCAATAGAATTCATTTTCGTTCAGTTTTTTCTGTTATAAAAGTAAGTCTTTTAGTGCTTACAAATCCCCGAGATTGAGTGCGGGACACCGCTCGGAGGGTTCGATTATTACTCGAGTTCTCGATCTCGATACACCACTCGATGCATCGCGGGGAGCTGCATTACATCGAGTGTGGTGTTCAGTGGCTTGCCAATAGTTGCGTTGACGGATCAATTGAGTTGCTAGTAGTTTATTTATTTATTTATTTATTTATAGGACCGCCATTGGTTAATACAACAATACTTATCATTCTAACACATACATAATTATTATTTCTTAGATGTTTAACCTTCTAAGGCAGCCACTACATTCACAATATTATTAAGTACTGATCTAGTGTCGACTTTCGATTAAGCAAATTATAGAAGTTAAGTAGATCGACCAGTACTTTTCACGTAATCACACTTATAATTTACACTAGGAAAACTTATAATTATAGAAACAATATTAAATTAAAATTAAGCAAATTAAAAAAAATAAGATAAAAATATATAACATTCGAATCAGGATTAAATCAGTATCAGATAAACATTAGGTACATAAAAATAAAATTAAAATTAGATCATCATTAAAGCAAAAGTAAACTAAATTAAAATTAATCAGCAAACTAAAGTTAAATTAAAATAAATATGTGTATGTCATTTGTCATGGGTCAGGTATCAATTTATCACATTAGTTAAATCACGTCACATAATCATAGATAAAATGAAATGTCAACTTACATCGTCAAAATCAATTCAAACATAAAATAATCAAAATAAATTAAATTAAAATAAAATAATCAACATAAATGAAATTAAATCAAAATAAAATAATCAAAATAAATTAAATCAAGATTAAAATGAAAATTAAAATAAAAAAATAAAAATAAAAAAATGAGTTCATAAATTACAAATTAACGAAATAAATTAGAAATTAAAAATTAAAATTAAGTTTAAGTTTAATTTCACTAGGTCAGTTCTAGTCTCACTATTCTTTTAAAGGTGGTTAGGGAATCATGGTGGATGTCCACTGACGCAGCGCATCTATTAAATAGCCGACTCATTCTAGGAACAACTGAATTTTTACCAAACTCCGTTCTCCTGAAGGGGGCCGTAAGAGGGGCTACGGCTTTCCGCATGATCCTCGAGGGTACAGTCAGCTGGAACCTGCCCAACAACTGTGGGCAGTCCATTAGGCCCCTAAGAACTTTGAACAGAAACATGATGTCCAAATAGTCTCTCCGCTTGTCAAGAGATGAATACCAAAGTGTTGCAGCCTCTCGCTATACGACCCTAAGGCATGGTTTAGTCCTATACCATGGCACAAATGCCATAAGAATCGCTTCTGCACCCTCTCTAGTCTCAGCGAGTGCACAGCATAATGCGGCCTCCATATTTGGCTACAATACTCTAAAATACTACGTACTAAATTGTTGTACAATAAAATCTTTGTGGATGGCCTCCGGAATGCCCTCCCATTACGAACTACGAACTACGAAAAGTAGTGTTTGAAACTTGTTAAAAATGTTTGCTATCTACGTTGATACTTCTAAAATTTTTGACTTATTATTGTTTATATTATTCAAATCTATGGCAAGTCCTAGTAATAACGAGTAAAAGTTACAGTGCTTACCTTCATTAAGATAAAATTAATTTATTGAGTATCAAGTTCCTTCTGTTACTGATTACGATATACGCACTCTTTCTTCCATATTATGTGAAATTTCCTTTTTCGTTATTATGTTAAGTCGCACCACAACCTATTGCAAACCAAAGTTTCTTCAAAATTAGCCAATCAATTTTTCTATGACAGATAAAATCAACAAACAAACCTATATTTCCATTTTTTATTGCACTCTGAATAAATATTATAAAACAAGTTAGTTTTCGCAGCACATCCCCTACTATCTGCACTCTGATTTCTGTCGTCTCCCATATGTTGCGTAGAATTTATTATTTTATTATGTTTTTATTTACTTAACGTCCGCCGAGACGAGTGTTTAAGCCGACGTTTATGATATTCTCCTGTGGCTTGCACCGAGGGGTGAACCGATGATGTACTATTGTTTCACTCTCACCCTCATTTTGTCAACTTGATACACTGAATTATAGCTGTAGGTATAGATGATGCGAAATGTCAATGGAGTTTAGGGTTTGTTGGCTAATATCGTGTGTATTGTTTGTGGATAAAATCGTAATGAATTTATGTTGTAAATTGGTCCTTGACTGCCAAGTTCAATCAATTCTTTTTATTAGGTAAATGTTAAAACAGTAGGTTCTATGGTAATTTGTATGAATAAGAGAAATACGACGTCACACTTCATTATAAAATAAAAATAAATTATATTTATTAAGGAAAGAAAGAATTCCATGTGGCGAAACAGATAAGGTTGAAAAATAAAAATAGAGTGGAAACGTACAAGTGTTTATTCAATATAGGAAAAGAAAAGTACTCAATTGCATGATCTTGTCGACAATTATGTTGTGTGCAAATACAATTACTTCCATGTATAAATATACTAGGTTTATAAAAAGTACCTTCAAAACTACATTTCAGTTGCATATTTCGTAAGAGGAAATCGCAGTTACCAATAATTTTATCGAAAGCTCGATGCAATATTTAAAATCGTTCCCTATTGTCGCATTCGCAGAGAAAACAAATGAAAATAGTCTGAAGTGTAGCAGTGTAGGCTTCAATGGACAGATCATTTTGCTTTACGCGATATTATTTTTTGTAGCACAAAGCGCGTTCTGCGACCCATCAAATCATGCTGAGTCGACATACCTCTGTAAAAAATTAAAATTAAAGTACGCGATATATCGAAATGCGTTAGTATTATTTTAACTTTTGTTTTATTTTTGTTTAAGGTCAGTTATTGTTCCCTATGAACGTAATAGCAGCAATATCGCTTGCGTATTGCGATTGCGAAGAATGTAACTGGGAAAAGCCTCTACAAGGAGAAAAAGAGGATAATGGCGACAAAAGGAAAATTATTAATATTAACCAAAATAAGTACATAATATCCCTCTTAGCTAGGAGTCCTTCTAGCGGGTTGGCTTGTGTTAGGAGTGGGTTCAAATCAGTAGTGTAGTAGGCAGCATTGGAATTCGGGAAGACCGTAGAGCCGAGTTCTCTCCCAGTAAACTTTTCATGTCTTTCTACCGTGTAACGTGAAATATACAAATAAATACACAGGTACAATGAAAACAACAAAAAAGTCATTAATATACCTACCTCTTTAGGTACTTAACCCTTCTAAAACCGTATTTATTTCAGAGAACATCTTCCAGCCTTATTAAAATAAAGACGCATACAGATGTCAGAGACAAAACACAGCCGAATAGTATTCATTCAGTGTGATTGACACGGTCATGTATTTGAGGACCCAGCGGGGCACTGCGGGGCACCTCAAGGGGTTATTGAAAAACTATAGTGCCACCATCCACCAACCCGCCTTGTTTCGCCACAAGTGAGGGGGCTGTTGCCACGTTGGATCCAAATACTCAAATAGAACTGTAAAATATTCAAGTATTGAAAGTATTTAGCCAGGGGATCAGGTTTATTGTTGAAGTTCAAAGTCAGGTGCGTGATATTAATTGTGTGGTTATTTTAGGAAATATTACTAAATATGAGATGGATAGTGGATTGTTAGACAACATATTTAGTTAGTGTAGCTAGTAAGTGACTGCCTGTGTAGCGTAGCGTAGCGGTAGTGAACGCGGCCGCTACGCAGGAGACGCGGCGCGGGTTCGATCCCCGCTCAGTGCAAATATTTGCATGCAAGAATATGAATATCTGCATTGGTCTGGGTGTTTCTATGTATAATATGTATGTATTTACGAGATTTTTTTTTATTTAAGTATGTTTATCCGCATTCTAGAACCCATAACACAAGCTAGTTAAGCTATGCTTACTTTGGATCTAGACAGCAGCGTCGCGTTGTGTAGAATATCCTACAATATCTAAATAAATAGGCAACCTGTGCAGCCCCCCGTATGGTAAAACAGAATGAAACGTATTTTGAAGGTATGATTCCGTAGCCGACCGCATACGACAACTGCCGACGCACGCAGCAGATACGCGTAGTTCATTGCGGCTTCTCTATGGCCACTTTTATCAGTTTCGGAGTCTAACGAGTAATGGGTACGCTGTATCTGCTGCATGCGTTGTCTAGGGGGGCAGGTTGCCTATTTGTTCATATCGGAATAGATGCCTATTTATTTCATGTTGGGTCTAAAATCACGTGGCACATCACTCTTGCCTGCTTTTCCTTTAAGTAAATACAGGTAAATACTGAAAGGTGTAGGGATAATAATACTAAAATCGTTAGATATAAGTATGTTTTATAATAATAACTGGGTAACTGAGATAGGTTACCTTATTTTTCTTATTCTTTCCCGTTCCCAAATGAAAATGACAACGAAATATGGCAAGCCTATAATTAAATAGTTGATAGGCATCCGAAGATCCTTTGGTTTAAAATAAGGTGTGCTTATTATCTCAAGGAAGTTGTTTAAAAGTATTATACAGGATGTTGTGAATCCTGTATGGGTACTTTTAAACAGTCTTAGAACAACCCTCCGGGGGGTGCAAACGAAGCCCATAGATAATGGAACATGTCGCGACGGGACGTTAATAGATGAAACCTTATTTGAATATTATCCTATCGTAGGGGGTTGCGAATTAAATTGCTTTTCAGGTATCACTCTCTGTGTGATCATATTAATTGATTCGTAGCTTACTTTGACGTCTTTTAATTGATAAGGGTCGGGATTATGATTCAATTAAAAAAATAAATTAGTAACATAAAGGCGTACCTATATGGGTTCCTTGGTACGATCTTTGGCCAGGCCAATCTCATTTACAATTCGGTACACTTACTGATTAATTAACGGTAGTATTGAGAACGAAATTGATGGTTACTATATCGCACAACGGGGCGAGAAAAACCTGTAAACGCACACCGCACACTGCACACAACATCAAATATGGGGCAAAAAATGTTTTACAAAAAGCATTTGTTATTTCTAACATGTAGTAATCGGTGCGGTGCAGTAAAGCGGTGTGCATACGGGGTCACGCTATCGCCGTTCTAGTTCATTAGGCGGGCGACGCGGTGCGGCTGCTATCGCCGCGAGCCGCTCATTTTTCACGCAACCTGCACTCGTCGGTAGGTATCATGCCCTTAGCGGTTTAATGCATCTATATTTGAAATAGTTTTTATATTTTGAATTTAGAAGATTTTTTTTTAAATTGATCACTTAGGTTGCCACCTATGGACATAATGCAATAATAATATGCGTGGTTTACATTTGAGATAGCTTTCAGAAGACCCTTATCAGTATGATATTCTGAAAGCCATGGCAGTTGGTTGTAGACATGAAGTTGAGCCTTCATACGGTTTTGCTTACGCTTTACAGGGTATACCGTGACGCGCGTATTAGGACCGAGGTGGATGTCAACTAGGTAACTAACAATAAGAACTAGGAGAGATGTCTCCAGCAATTTCACTGGGAGAATCCCAGTAACATAATGGGTAGAAAACTGTTTCCAAGCCGTTAAAGTGCCATACGTTTTCATTCATATCGACGATTCTCTTAGACCCTCCTTGGACATTTTTCCTCATCCTTTTGTCTTGGTTAACATCAACTGTTACTAGTCTGATGATCTTTTGATTGGTATCTATATTGTTTGTACACTTTAACCTAATTGGACAATTTAGGCACGTTAATTATACAAATATAATAATATGATATATTTATTCATCATTCCGTCCGATTATATTGGAAAATTATGAAATACAAACATTTAGGAGATAAAAATATATTCATCGCAATTTCAAATCACTTCCACTCCAAGGCAATCACAAAAAGCGGTAAGTAATTTGTCCGTAAGTAATAGCTGATTGATGAAATGGAAATAAATGAGTAGCGGACAGGGAAAAAGATGTCAAAATCCAAGCGCACATGAGCCAATAAGCCAAATTGAAATGCCTCCATGTTATACGAGTCTTTCAGAGTAATTGGTTGACGGCGAATCCTGGCGATTAGGGACGTACGCGATATCGATGTTATCTCAGTGCGCGATTGATTCAAATGCGTGGCATTTGGAGTCTGGTATAGGGTTTGTGAAGGTTATGTGTAGTTTGATTTCTTTTTGAACAATGTGTGTATGCTACAGCATTTACTACAGTAAATAATTACGGAAAATAAACTAAAATATTATCTAAAATTTGTTATTAACTTTTTTCTTGAGAAATATAATCGTGAGACAATACCAAACTTTGCAAAATTTGACTATAGTAATGTTGATTTTTTTTAATGATAAAAATAAGACCGCTTGTGTTCTCCCTTGTTTGTTTAAAAAGAACTAAAGGACGAAATTCCGTTTAAGTAATAATTTTAAAACATCGATAACTTTGCCGACATACACCCCGCCCTCAAGGTTTGGGATGTCTCCTTCCAACAGCTCGTCGATTTGAATAGAAATACCTAACATTAAAAATATAGGGTGTAGTAAATGTGAGGACAACCCGACAACCGGCAACCCGCTCTAGCATTCATTCACTAAGTGAACTTCTAAAACGAACGACTTACATTCCCCGCTAACTGGACGATTCACAACTTGAAAAGGTGTGCTTTTAAAGGCACACGTGTTCTCTTCGGCTTTGTCTGTAATACGATATATCTGTACGCTTTTAGGTGATGGGTTTAAATTTGCCTGCTATATAGGTTTGTGTGTCTGGGTTCACTGTTCAAAGTAATTTTATCGCGTCTATTAATTTGATTTAGGTATCGTTACATTTAAGTAAGGGTCTGTATCTAGAAATGACAACTTACCAAACTGAAAATAAAGATATACGTTTTACCTTTTTAATTCTAAGAGGGAGTACGAAATTATACAATCTCGGTGGGTTACTGTATGAATGAATATTGGGTTTTTACATTAGATACGATTTGCGAGTAATAATTATATTTGTTGCTATGCTGATGAATTCTGTAAGAAACTATACATTGTCATGGCATCGCGTCTCATCGCAAAAAGACATAACATACAGTTATAAAATAACTCAGTTTCCCAACATCTGGTTTTGGTCAGATTATACCTAAGCTGCCGTTGAACTAAAGTATTTGGCATATTGGTCATAGGATATGCTATGTGTATTCCAAAAATGGGTCACTTTGAAGCAACATCATCATTATCTCGGCGTGGTTACTGGTTGCATCCGAGATCTTGTAGCAGCAGGTGTACTAGCTTGCAGATGAGTTTGGCGTAGTCCCAATGGTCTTAGTAGGGTTCGATACCCTTTAAGCAATATACTTACAACAAAACCACCAATAACTACAAGGACATACATTGGATCCGTCTCGCATGATCAACCGAGTGTTGGTTGATCCTGAAATTGCTTTGGATGTGGTCTCTATGCAATGAATTCAATGTTATTTTTACATACCTTACAATGAACCTGAAAAAAGATATTCCCCATGAAAAGAATCCATAATATACATTGCCGGTATATGTGTTCGATCTAAAATCAGGTGCTAGTAGGTATACGTGCATGGGGTGTGCAATGATGCATTGACTTGGTCGTGGAGCCCACTGATGTGTCCTGTGACGCTCCATCACATCCCAGTGAACATTAGCTTTAGGTTTCAATTATATATCCAGTTCATTTGCTTCGAAATTTAATTTTTAGAAAAATTAATAATTTCCAATGTAACTTCAACAATTATTGAAGAATCTCCCTTTGACTTTTCCTAATTCTTTGGCAGAAATTTGTTAACACCCAAATCACATAAACTGTGAACTTACATAACTGCAGGCGAGCCATTTACCGTCACCTGCATAGTTTCACTAGACTCGGTGCTGCTACGGAGAACTTCTTAATAGAAAACTCTCTGCCTTGACGTCAATCAATTTCTTGAGTTGGTGTTTAAGAAAGTAAAACACCATGTATATGCATGAAATGACATCATAACGTCCAAAACTATTCCTTACTACGTCTATGCTACCATCTAAAAATATCTCTGGCTATCAAAAATACGCGTACATTTTTTAGATATTTACAATGAAAATTAAAAAAAAGCTATTTCACAAATCTTAAACCTCAAGTAATCACAAAACGAATGTCATTCCGAGGATATATTAGTAGAGGTTTTCCTCAATATCTCGGCACTTGATTAGCTCGGCTCGTTCATAATTATTTTCCCCGGGTTCGCCCGCGGGGATTTGTATAATCCTGATTGGGTACGTATTGCTATTCGATGGAGTGTGTCCGCGCACGTGGCTACCCAGAATTATCTCACTTTTAGACATGAACGATGGTGACACCCTACCGACAAAATTCGTAGGAAATTGAAAAGATTGATTGAATTTTTGATGATGTTCTAATGATGTGATGTGTGCTATTAATATTGCATTATCAGCATTCAATTTATTTTCATTGATTGTTTTATATATATTATTGATAGAGTATATTGTCATTTATCCCATGATATAAATGTTCATCTATATGTAATACTTATATGAGCTGATGATGATCAAAATCCTGAATAGCTTTTCAAATATTATAGCTAAGATCCATGTCAAACATGACCAATAGACAGGCACATGTTAAATGTAAAACCCTCCTCATTTTGACTAATCCCATTTTTCAACCCACGTGTATCTTTTTTGGTTTCCACCCGGACGATATTCCGTTTTTTACCACGATTACACATTTTTGAGCCGGGGTGTGAAAATGAATGTAACTTTCTACAAATGATCACTTAAATTATTCATTTTAAACACTAACAACTAGGTATAACATACATATGATTGTTACTATAGTATAATCCTGTTGCAGAGATAAGGTATTAGATTGCTTTGATAACCAGTAGTATATTACATAAGATCGATACCAGAGAGCATTTCTTCTTAAAAGAGTAGTAAAACTCACAAGAAAGTCAAAAGCCGAGATGTAAATGATCCAGTTTTACTGTAACATCTTTGAGCAATCTCATTACATTGTTATGCAATAAAATGCATAAAACAATCGCACGAGATGAGTACAATAGTACTCTTGATACTCTTATTCTTGTCAGAGTTCATTACAGAGTAACTATTGAAGAGTTTTAAAGTATTTTTTGCGAAGAATAGTGAATTGACTCCATAAGGAGGGCATATAGTTACTTTTTATTCAAAGAATCTAGCAAATACATCTGTTGAACTTGTTTGATTACAAAACATTAAAGAATGACTCACATAGGCTTATGCGAAGACTAATGCCTATACCCGCACAATATAATGTATCTAGAGTCCGATTGCGGTGAATGAACCTGGTTTCTTTTTAGCACTTAATGGGAAGGGGAGTCTAAAGCTACCTTTTTATTAAATTCGAGGTCTATCTCAAAGATAAAGGTAAATAGCTTTTGTTGCTTATCGACAGCCTCTGTGGCGTAGCAGTACTGTAGTGAACGCGGCCGCTACGCTGATTCGATCCCCGTTCAGAGCAAATATTTTGTATGCATGAATACGGATAGGTATTTGCATTGGTCTGGTTCCCTTCTTCCTCGTCGTTCCACCAACTTGTTCCACCAGTGGCATGAGAAGGAATTGTCATTCCTCGTTGTACCACTGAATGCAGATACATGCAGGGATACTAGCTCTACTTAATTTCCCTTTAGATATTACTCAATCCCTACTAATATTATAAATGTGAAAGTAACTCTGTCTGTCTGTCTGTCTCGCTTTCACGCCCAAACCACTGAACCGATTTTGATGAAATTTGGTATAGGGGTAGATTAGACCTTGAGAAAGGACATAGGCTATATTTGGTCGCGATAACCGACATCCACGCGGGCGGAGCCGCGGGCAAAAGCTAGTAAATAATAATTGTTGTCTCTAACACAATTTTCCTGTAACTGCAACACGTTGGAGAACACGTTAAGCCGTCAGTCCCGGTTGCTATACGAACATCTATGGTAGACGTTACGGGTAGTTAGAGCCCTAAACAATCCAACAACTGGTCTAACTGCAGTGCTTCTAGAGGTCAGACGGCAGTCGCTTCACGGAAAATATCTTAGTTCAGCCTAATCCGTAGTCAGACTGGTATAAAGGAATCCAGACTCCAACTTGAAAGCTTCAGATGCGACTGGGATTAACACTAGGATGAAGAAGAACCAAATTTGTTGCTCAGCATAATACTGGGAGGCCTATGTCCAGCAGTGGACTTCCTATGGCTGAAATGATGATGATGATGATGATGATAATACTGTACTATAGAATGCTAATACTTTTATTAGGTCGTACCTATATAATACTAGCTGACCCCGCGAACTTCATACCGCCTAACAGTCGATTCTTTATTATTTTTTCAATTTTTCTCTCCGTAAGAACCATCCACGTACTTCAAGGAATATTCTAAAAAAAGAATTAGCGAAATCGTTTCAGCCGTTCTCGAGATTTGCGCTTAGCAACATATTTAGGGATTCATTTTTAGGGTTCCGTAGCCAAATGGCAAAAAACGGAACTCTTATAGTTCGTCATGTCTGTCCGTCCGTCTGTCTGTCTGTCTGTCCGTCCGTATGTCACAGCCACTTTTCTCCGAAACTATAAGGCCTATGCTGTTAAAACTTGGTAAGAAGATGTATTCTGTGAACCGCATTAAAAATTTCACACAAAAATTAAATAAAAATTTCACACAAAAATTTTGGGAGTCCTCATACTTAGAACTGAAACTCAAAAAATTTTTTTTTCATCAAACCCATACGTGTGGGGTATCTGTAGATAGGTCTTTAAAAATGCTATTGAGGTTTTTTTCTAAACTGAATAGTTTGCGCGAGAGACACTTCCAAAGTGGAAAAATGTGTCCCCCCCCCTCTAACTTCTAAAATAAGAGAATGATAAATCTAAAAAAAATATATGATGTAAATTGCCATGCAAACTTCCACTAAAAATTGGTTCGAACGAGATCCAGTCAGTAGTTTTTTTTAATTCGTCATAAACTGCAATTTTCGCCTTTGCTACTACGGAACCCTTCATGGGCGAGTCCGACTCGCACTTGGCTGATTTTATTATTATTAGACTAAGGTAGTCATATTTAGTAACTGAATAGGTACTTACTTACGTACTCAAAGTAAATTAAAAATCCATATAAAAACAAACTTAAACAAATAAATTGCAAAATAAAAGGAGACGTAAACAATAAAATAAAAACTGAATCGAATTAAAAATTTGCCTAGTAAAAGCGAATTAAAGTTGGCTGATGGCAGTCCTGCCGGTTGCGACTGGGGGACGGCGATAACGCGACAATAGGAATTTGCCGTTCGCACCGACTGCCCGTGGCCTGTTTAACCTAATTACCACTTAGTTTCTTTACCGATAAGGCCTATTATTATGTAATTTTTATAAACATCGTAGCTTGCTTTTGTTAGGGAACGTAAATATTAGAAGCTATTGGTAATTGAATTACGTTTACGTGTCTTTGGTATAGATATTTTTTTGTATATTCATTTACGTATACGTACTTTTAATATTTCAAGTCAGAGGGACCTACATAACTGTACACTGTACAGTACATTCAGTGTAACTTATCGCAAGGTATCATCATGCGACCTAAGACAACCGATGGATAGTACCTACCTTTTCTAGACCTGCTTAGCTCATCTAGGCAGGTCTAGAAAAGGTAAACTGACTCAGTCAAATAAACTTGCAAGAGTGCTCTGAGAAGACTAAGCTTAGTCTTCAATCTTATTTACAATGAGATATACAATTCACTTTTCACTATTAATGTTGAGTGAGAGGCCGATACTTCGACAGTCAACCCAAACCATTCGTTTTTGTAGAGCAAGACTTACTACCCACGGGTTGTTTCTCATTCATCCCTTGAAAATTCTTACCACTACGAAATTTGTTAACTCATCCCGATTTATATTCCACATCGACTCCAGGGCATATTTATACCTACTTGTTCATTGAAATAATAATAAAAACAACATCAAAAGGACGTATGAAAATTTGTTTAGATAAATAAGGTCCAAGTGCTACAAGTCAAGTAGAACAAGCCACCAGGCGCCTTGAAATTAAACGCAAAGAAGCGGGAGTTTTCACTTTAATTCTTTTGAAAAAAGTTTCTTGTACAAGTTGTCGTGAACAACTGAACTTGACAGAGATTGTGCCCTTTACTTGTGAGTGACATTGTCCGTACAATGCCCCACCGCCAAGTTTTTGATTCGACTCCAACCATTGTTTGCTATTGATATTTATCATATACATGACGTAAATTATTTCATTTAGGCAAATCTTAGTGAGTTTGGCCCGAGATTTTCGACATTTCGTGTTATTCAGTCAACAGTTTAAAGCGAATTTCAAACTGCATGATAAGAAAGAGAAAAAAGGAAATATAATAATTATAGCAGAAATAAGTGTGTATAAGAAAACGTATACACACTTTTCTTCGTCATAGGCAGAAATCGGTGGAGCTAACGATGAGGTGGGTATGTCGGGTCGAACATGACCAAAACAGCAGTGTCTGATTACTTCTGCCTGCGTTGCCGGATAACCAGGTATACTTTAAAAAGGTTATCGTTAAGACCTCGAGTGGCCCTGGCTGCCAAAATTGGCGACCCCCAACGTATTGTATTGTTGGATCCTACGCTAGTTGACCAGCAAACATGTTTAAGGCCAGTCCGGACTTATACTTGTTTCATCATCCTAAAAAAGTTTGTTGTTAAAGATGTTTGGATATTTGTTACTCAATCACGCATTTTTTCGAAAGTTCATCCTGGGATAGAATATAACCTGGTTGATTGATTGAAGAAAATGTAGGATATGGTAATACATATACTATATTTTATCCCTGGAATAGATGCCCATAGATTGCGGGCACAGGATTTCCAGAGGGCAGAGAATTCCACGCAAGTAGAGCCGCGGGCAATAGCTAGTAGTCGTATAAAAACCTCTCGATAGCAAATTATGTAACCGATAGTAGCGCTTATACGCTAGGCATTCGATAAACAATTGTTCACCTTTGTTGTTCCTCGGAAACGTTCATTACAATACTCGTCATTTTGTTGGTTTCAATATTGTTGGGAAAGTTTCGGTAGTGGAGTTGGCTTCGACCGACGAGCTTACTCGAATCTAGTTGTTGTTAAAACAATTCATTTGTTTGTTATTATAAAAACGGCACTGTATCTTTATGTGAAACTTGTGCTATACTTCAATCATGTTTTTGCTGACATTGCATAATGTCTATTGCAGTTAGGTGAGTGCTAAGTATACCGTTGGTTGCCAAGCTAATGATGTTCATCTACAGTTGTTGACGATGCAGGCAGACTCAAGGTTTCAAACTATCCCGAGGATACATTTGCCTTCCCAGCCTATCCATTTCTTGGTTTTCAATTGTAGCTGGAAAACCAATGAATCATCAAAATCCCATACTTCTACCGAAATCAAAGCAGGTATTTGAATATAATTCGCAATCAAATTAAGCAGATATAAATAATTAAATCGAGTGTCCCGTAGGTACGGCTCGATGGGGTTATAATAAGACAACCCTCCCGTGCTCACTCGAGTTGCACAGAATCGATTTATTTTTACGTCTATTAGCTTCAGACGACATTTTCCTTTCATTATTCTGTTTTCTATGATGGAAATTATAGGTATACCTTTGTCCTTTACATTAATAAATACGAGAAAGCTTATCTCTAGCAGTTTCATTACTTGTAGGAGCAATTATTTCTTTTTATAATCAATAGGCCCGCGTTTGACGACTATCTTGCCTGGCAGTTAGTGATAATGAAGTCGTTTTTTTCATTTAGTGTTATAGTTATTTTGGGAAAATTAGGTAGATTAGGTATCTGAAGTAATAGGGTATGATGTTCGACCGATACAAAGGGAGAATCTTCTGACCAGGCTAAGTGGTTACAGCAGTTCCGCTGTCCAACATTTATGTTACTAAGCATCATGAGAACTGTCATAGCATGATGCAGGTTCAGCAGTTTCATAGTAGTTCACCTTGATTTTACCAGATGGCGCTTTATACATTGAATTGCCGAGACCTTGATTGCCGGATTGCTATAGGAGTAATTGTAATGGAAGAGATGATGACACTGCTACTGATTAGCTCCATGAAGGCTGTTTCAATAACGTCATCACCATGAAGAAACGCGGGGCAATAGTCCTCTGACACCGGACAATGTGCAAATATTATTTCTCTTAAGCCATGTTCCAATGAAATTACAGTTAAAGAGGGTTTCGTCTTCCATAATTGTTATCTACCAATCAATGGGAACTAATTAATCATCAACCATCCCCGGCCACAGCAATGTTTTCTCGTTAATAGCTCCTCTTAGATTATTTTACCATAAGCCCATATTACTAATCACCGCTTCAAACGGTCGGTGACGCTCCCCTCATGGCGCGGTCGCACTACACCAAACTCACCCCCACCTCACCACCCTCAAATTGAAAACATATACTCACGCATGAAGACTCCAATCAAAGCCCCGTACAAACACAAACCAAGTTTAATTCAAATTCGGAACACATTCGGCCACAGATAATGAATTGTTACAACTACAACAACTTTGCGCTTCAGTAATTAAGATAATTAACGAAGGTGATTATGCGAAATCCACGTTAAAATATTACAAGTATTACAGTAATATTATTTTTGAGTCGCTCTGTCGACGGCGCGACAAAAGAGATGCAAAGCGTTTCACGCAACATAATACGCAAACAATGGATCGTCGGTGCAAAGCCGTTTTCTACGAAACGGCACAGTACATCGTTACGCGTCTCGCTGATTTTGCAAATACGCTGCTTTTCAACGCAGGTGAACTTAAGCCAAAAGATATTTTATAGTGCTCAATTTTTATTCGTTGAGAGCGAGCTAACTGAATTACACAAACTATTTGCAATCGAAACTACGAAAAAGACTTCTCAATAAAAACGAACGGGGCGCTCGGAAACATTTTCTTTCGTTTGTTTCCTTTCACATTATCGACGTAGAAGGGGATGAGGCGGGTCCGCCTGGACGTACGGGCTTCGCATTTAAAAGCGATATAAAAAACTTGGGGCTTTATTTCGCAGGATGACCTAAGTGGCCGGCCGGACCGTACAAAAAACCCTCTTGGACTTACCTGTATTTTTCCACTTATTTATCCAACGTTTTTACATTCGCACTGTTTGCTAGTACTGTGCGCTTTGTCTGTTTTGGAAGATCCTGTTTTTTAACGAGTAATTAGGGTCTAATTAAAAGGAAAGCTCTGCACGGACAGTCGAGGCCTTTTGATGCTCACTGTTATTACTTTTCGTGTATAAATTTAATTTGGTTGGATGGAGTTTGGAGTGAGTTCACCTTGGTTTTATAAGGTCTATCATCGAATATTTTGAAGTGCGTGCTCCTTAAGTGATCCTTTTGTTAATAACATATCCGGCGTATAATTTGATAAACAAGATTATTAATATCTATAGAATAATTATTGCTAAATGCAGAATTTGAGAACGGCTCAACCAATTTTTGAATGTTTATTTTTTTCTTTGTACCTAATTGTCAAGACAAGGACTTAGGACTTCTGGGTCCACTTCCAAATCCACGGGAATTGCCACTATACTTGCCTGTACTTAGGTGATGCTGGGCACGAACAGTTAGTATAAAATATAATAAACCTAGGTCAGTGGCGTAACGGTAGTGATTTTAATAGATTGCAAGGAGACCTGCCCCTCTAGACAAGGGGCAATGCGTTTGTAGAACAGAATAGATTGATCAATGTATGAGATTGACGTACATTGACGACTGTTGTAAATGTCAAAATATGTGTCAATTCCATATGTTCATCACTCTTTCCTACAATACACTGACCAGCTGGGCTGGGTTCGATTCTTGAACCGAGCAAAGTGTTATTGGCTGTTTCTGATAGGGAATTGTTAATGGTCAGGAGTTACGGAAGAAAAAAACTAGTTTGATGAGAGATTGATAAACACAGTACTTATCCGAATTCTAAGTATACACCTTTGCTTACCTTTTTCACGATATACCTACTGCGGTGATCATATAAAAAAATACAATAACTTAATGGAAATTAATAATCGTAAAAGTTAAATATCACCGAAGCACGTGTTCACACATGGTTACAGTGCGTTAGCAACCTGTAAGAGATTTGAAAATCTTTCAATGTTATATTTCGATGCGCTAAGCGATGATGAGTTCCTAGAATAAACCACATCGCGCTGTAAAAACATCTGACGAGCATTAAATGCCTCATATCAGTCAGAAAAATTACGACAGTCATTATTAAAGGTATTACGACAATATGTTAAAATTTCACGAGTAATAGCCAGCACGTCACCGTCTCTCCGTGAGCCGGTAATGAGGAAAACGTCATTGCTCACGGCATTTACATTAAACTTAAGTTCATCGACAGTAAATGTCAGTGCGGGAATGACGTTCTGCGCAAGAGTCGACTCCTGCGAACGCCATTACAAGTTTTATCTCCCTTATGACAGATGGCGCAATAAAAATATATTTTAAATCAGGAATAACTTCAAATAATGAGAGAGCACGTGTCCTTCGAGATCATTATAGGATCGAGTATTGGACGATTCGGTACGAGATAGCTCTTTGATTTACTGCCTGACTTTTGAGCGCACTAAATCACTTTTGTATGAAACTTGAGAAACTATTAGCTATTATTATTGGCGAACTACGAGGACCTTTTGTGTGGCCTCCGTCCTATCTCAGGCGGATAGAAGATACTTTTTTACGTGAATTATTATGATATACTGATTTGCGTGGCGAAACTTGAATTATAAATTGATTTTGAGTAATAAAATATGGGAAAACGTATTTTTGTGTGGTATTCACATTGATATCTTATTTTGGGAACTGGTAGAACTTCATGTTTGTTAGTAATTTTCTGTTGTTGTATTATTTATTGCTTATTGAGAGATTTATGGGGTATAAGATTTATATATCTAACTATTAAATTAAAGTGTCGTCACGCACTAGAGTTTTGAAGTAACCGTAGATTAAAAGAAGATGGAATAATAGTGCTATTTCACTGGCTACCTTTTTTGCAATTCGATGTTCGTTCAGTGCAAATATTTATACATTTATGCTCAAATTCCCATATTTATACTAGCCATGATACCTAGAATATAACTAAACAATATACAGTAGGTATAAGACTCTACTGTTGTGCCAAGCCCGAAACTTTACTGCTTTTCGTTACGTAATATCGTATGTATAAACAACATTAAACAAACCTTTTAATTTCGCCAACATTGTCTAATAAAAAAAAACACAGAGCTATAAATATTTACGATTTCGCAAATTAACACATCTCACATTCCACATTCCATTCCTATTTTGAAATTCTATTGTGTTCGAATGCCAAAAGCCATCAGCACTTTTTTGTATCTCTTGGAAACAATATTTACGACGGCTATTAATTAATGTCAGGTTGTGGCCAGCATTGGTACCAATTTATTAGGTCCAACACTCTTTATTTCGTAAATGATTGGATAAGGTTGGTTGAAAGCTTGGTGCCATACTGTCTGCCAAATCTGTGTGAGGTCTTGTGTTTTTTTCGCCCGTAAGGGTATTGTTTTTTTGTAATGGGAACGGGCACGAAAGGGTCTTTATATGGCAACATTGATTGATTTAATGTCTTTTTGGTTTTTATAATATTTTAGGTTAGTGATGTATGTGATGATGATACATTTGATGACGATATAGTTTTAATTGGACTACTAGGGTTCCAAATATGTATGTTAATTGCCTGGTGATAAGCGATCACTAAGGTTATCAAGCCCCTCTAGACAAGTGGCAATTCGTCAGTCAGCGTTTTGTAGAATGTAATGCCAAATGTATGGCTAGGGGCAGGGCTCTATAGGATACAGTTATCCAATGGCTGTTACATCAATTGTAAAAAATGTCTTAATGACACCTATATATCACCAACCAATCATATCCGGAAATATTTATTGATAAGCTCTATCTATAAACGAGTAGTAGTACATTAAAATGAATATTTTTTTAGAATGGCTTACATGCATCCATTGTAAAGGATTAAATCAACTTTGTATTCCCATACAGATCTAATGTTATCAACTAAACAGTGTATTAAGCTTGCAGGTAACGATAGTTTTTAAATAACCCACCCACGAGCATTATCCTTTATTGAAATAAGCCCCATTGTATAAATTCTGATCGGGTTACAAATACACCCAATAAAAATTCAAGCATTTTATTGTCAATAATTTACTACATTGCGTCGTTGAATATAAAAATGAAATTTAAAAACAAACCATTAAACGATTTTATACGAGAATCCCTAACAAGGACGTTTCCCTTAACCAGATCGGGAGCACACCTGGGTACTCGAAATTTTGTCCAAAAAGGTCTCAAACGACAGACCACTTCAGTTTTATAATGTCTTATATACGATATTACATAAAGGAAATCATACTCTATTCCCAATGCCGTAAGCTTATTATCGTTTTGAACTGCATACATCATGTTGGTAGCTATTGGACATAAGTCATTCCGGAAGCAAGGAGTGCCGAGATGGTAGATTTTAAAAATGGAACGTTTGATTTGCATTTGAATAAGAGCCCCCGGCGACCCAGGTGCGCGTAGTACAGTCAAATCCAAAAGTTTTGCGATTTTTCCAATGTGGACAAGAGTTAGCTAAAAATTAATATGGATGACCAGTTGTAATCGACGATGTCGCTCAGTACGATTTACATACGAATTAAGTTTTAAAGGCTAAAGCTTTTATTTAACTCGTTATAGCGTCATCAAAGTTGAATATTTTGTTCAAATCGTATTTTTAGCTAAAACTTTTTAATTGTAGGCACATATTTATTATTTTATTTACCTTTGAAGCGGATTCATTTAATTAAATAATATTTCTCATTTAAGAACTGTGCGCGCCTGTACCTTCATTAGACATTATGGAGTGATGTGATTTTAACATTTTGACGTTTCAATATTAGGGTGACAAAACGCACGTGTTCCAAATGGTTAGGTACCTTACCAGAGTATTGGGTATGACGTACTTACCACATTACAAGGTTATGCGCACAAGGTTTTTACTTTTTTAAACCCGTCGATTACGCAACTTCTATTTTTAAATACGATGACTACCTTATAAACCTAAATAAATATGAACGTGTATTTAGTGCTTCCAAAAATTATTCAATTTAGGCTTCAGGGTACGTATTAGCTCAATGGTGACCTACCTAAATAATTAATTTGTGCATGTTACATATAAACATGAAAGACCTAAGGAACAACAAGTTGTTTAGACGTAATCACGCAGCAAAAACGAAAACGAGTTTAGAACCTATCATATTTGTAAATCGTTGAATTACCTAATTACGATTAATATCACATGAAATTGTAAAATTTCATCTTCACATAATGGGCATATTCCATCTTCTTATACCGTGCTCCAAATATTCCATGCGTGCTTGGGAACATAGATTGTAATAAGAAAACCGAGTCCACTACACATCATATTTTTTATCTGTCAAGTGGGGCGTGTTTGAGGCAACGACTGCTCCTTGTTCTGCCTTCATTGTTTGAGTTTTTATTATCATCGCGAACAAAGGACGCGTAAACGGTAGCACAAGCGTTATCGGCACTTGTGATCCACCTTATACTGATTTTTTAAATTATGTTTTATTTTTTTTATGAGAAAGCCGAGATATGTGCGGGCGCGACATGCGATACGTATCGCGGGTTATTTTGATTTTTGCGCGTTCTTTATTTAAAGTTTGAGTGACGAGTTCCTGTTGAAAAGTACACAGTTGATTTTCTTTAAATGATAGAATTTAAAAATTAACCGGTAGATGTTTTTAAAGGGGATCACAATAATGATCACAATTGAAATAATATAAATTAGATAATTTTAATTATTCATTCGATTATTATATGGGCCAACTCTCTTATAAGAAAGTCTTTTTTATTTATTTTTTTATTGTTCAATTCATAAAATTACAATATCTTACAAGTTTAAACCACCCGCTTAAACCACAATGGTTTTAATGCGAGCGGGAGTTCGCCTATTGAATGTTACAAGTACCTAAATACTTTTGTTTTTATAGTCATGTTTAATACAAGTTATTACTGAGTTTTAAACTGCAACTGTTGACTATTGACCTCATTAGCAAAAACAAAACGTAACAGCGCGCGTGTAAAACAACTGCGCACTTGTCGTTTGCCTTTTCCTCTCGAAAATAACTCATCTCAGCTTTTCACGAGGTGTCATTAATTCTGTGGGCTTTGTGGCGTCTCCCGCTCCCGCGTCAGCGTCCTCTCTCGCTCCGCTTGACGCTCCGTGCCCCGCTAATGACGCGCCTCTCAACCGCTTGTTCTTACCTCATTAAGAAAATGACGTTGACGGTGACATTTGTATTGCGATTACGAATCGGAAACGTTGTTTATGTGAAGGGTTATGGCTGTTTTTGAATTTTTGTTAATTGTTTTAAGGAGTAAAAAGCAATGTGGAATTATGATTTTGAGAGTCGGTCTCTCTATTGATTGCTTATTTTATTGATTTAAAGTATTAAATACTATTTGAATGTTTTAATTTTAATTTACTTTGTTTTTATTCAGTATTCAATAGGTTGTGTCCCCATAGCATAGAACAATATGATGATGTGAATTATAATGTAGTTTCATTATCAAGAATGATTTCATTCGAGATTTCAGTGAATAAACCAGGAAAAACCATTATAAGCTAGGTATTTGTACTGAACTAACAATAATAAAATTATATATAATATATACACACGTAATTGTTAAAATGTGTAACAAAAATATTACGTCCTTTATTTCATGACCTCATTAAAAATGGCTACTTACTCATATAAAATATCTCACAAAATACCTTTAAAAAAATTCTGAAAAAAATACACATTAAAAACTAAGTGTCACATTAAAGATCCCTATTACATTCAAGTAGCAACATTTGAGCCCCTATTTTCCACACTAAACATTAAAACATTTTCTCCAAGAAAATATGCGTGAACAATAATAATTTTTGATTTTCCCCGGGGCTTCGTTCTCCGTTCTTTTAATTACCGCCTGGCTGGGCGGCTCGACGGCCTGGCTGGGCGGTCGAGAAAATATTTAGCCCCGTCCGCACCAGCCCTCCGTAATTACTAATGAGCATTACTTAAGTATAATACATAGGAGACACTTGAATATTGTACGAATAAATTATTAAAAATGTGGAATTTTTTAAATAAGGTTTAGATACTTTAACTCTCGGACTATAATGAGGGAATGTACCTTTCTATTAATTTGTATAATTTATGATACGCTTAATAAAAGGTGAAAAAGGGTTAAAATAGTAATTTGTTTGTAATTCTTACTAGGTCTTGGCGAGACAGGTTATCATTACTGGGTGTAAGTAGATGTAGAGTATCTTACCCATATCCTTGAGGTCCCAGCCAACTGTACTTGTAAGTGGGTTTACCTGCTACATCTGCTGCAGCAGACAAAGGCGTAGGCTTTCCTCTCCGGGCTGGCAGGTCAGACTGCTTTACCTCCCGAAAAATTTAACATTCCAATAAAACAACGGACCTCGGACGCCAAAATACAAACTTGGGCGCCCTTAGGAAATCGCTATGAGGATGATGATGATGATGGAGGATATCATAGCTCCGTGACTAAAAAAATAAAACTCAAACGAAAATAGTTAAGTATTTTAATTAAATGAATATAAACTTAACAATTTTATTTACACTGGAATAAATAATGTACAAGTACACTGACTGAGCAGCGGCTGCATAATTCAATGAGTATAAAATCAGTTCCACTGAAAGTAGTTAATTAATTAGTATATTAAAAAGCGATTCTCAACAAATCAATATTTCCTCTTCACATTAACTTCACAGCAATTATTAAATACGAGCAATTCAATAATTAATTGGTGCAAAAAGAGGCCGGCTACCGCAATGGAATCGCAACGGGATCGCGGTGGGATCGCAGTAAATCACGTTCGCACAATGCCGCCAGGTGGCGCCGGCGTCGCACGATAATGCTCGCGTTTAATTACGCGGAATAATTAGTGAACGGAATATTTTCCGGGCCCTAACTATCTCCGCCGTCTTCCGGCAATAACTAGGCGGTAATTGCGGATTAACCTCGCATTCAGAATTTAATAGGTGCTCGAACGCTGCGATGCCAGTCGAACCCCAATGACGCTATTTGTTTAGTGACGCCGAAATAATTACTTCCCGGAAAACATTAAGCATATGTCAAATATTGTAATACTACCATTATTTGTGTATTAATTTGGTGTTACGTTGGTTCTGCGATGTGATAATCGCACGCAAATCCTATTAGGGAACGCGATAACAGTTAATTTAATTATTAATTATTCTTAACAATATGCATTATTGTATCAAATCATTGCCTCAATCATGCAGGTGTGTATGTTATTTTTAGTGGTATACTCTGGTCAGAGAGGATACCACAAAACGTCATACCATACCACCATAGGACGGGGAGCAAATGGGACAAGCCTATGACCAGTAGTGGACAGCAACAGGCTAATAGATTGATTATGGCTCTGTTCAGGAATAACTATAGTTAAGAAAAGTATCTACTTTTGTTGCTAACATCAATAGAGAAAGAATATACATTTTTAATATTTATATATGTTTAGCTCCATATAGTACTAGAAATTCCTGTAGCTCATCTGTTTTACTATATTGGTAAATAGGGCCGTCATTCATACTGACTGGAAAAAATGACTTCAAGCAGTTTTATTGGAATTGGCCAAACGGTACGGGTAGTATGTGTAGAGAACGGTCATTATCCGTAGAGACCAAACTTACCAAACTGCACGTATTTCAGTTAGAATCTAGTGTGACATTTTAAATTTCACTTTAAAATCAGTATCCGGCAGCGATTGTTTTCAAAAGCATACCCCGCTGAGGACAGATCCAATATTGCATACGTCTCGGCACGTGTAGCCAATGTAATTTACGCTTTATGGCATGTGAATAATTCGCTATAATCCCCGAATGAACTCCGAAACCCCTCTCTTCTCCCACGTAGCCACGGAGACGTTTGATCTCTGTAATAGACGGTAAAAAATAATAATATAAGCGTATTTGCTCACCTGCGACAATTCGCCCGGTCTGTAGTTATTGCCGACCCCTAGGGTGACTAGTTGAGCGTGAACTTTTGGTATCGGCGCGAAATATTAATTTCTCGACGCCAATAAACAGCGAAGCGTACGTAATGCTGGCAAATTAAGCTGAGTGCCGTTAATATTATTCTCTTGGAAATTTTAATTATGAAACGATTTTCCTCGTGTTGTAGCTGTACAATATTCTAAAGTGTGTTTGGTATTTTGATATTAGATCTGATATATTACGAAGAAATATGATAAAAAATGTATAAATTTTTATTCGGACTTGGATTAATTCAGCTAGAGAAGTAATATTCGCCCTATTGAAAAGGTGGGGTAGAGTTATTTTCAGTAATATAAACACTATCTTAGACTGGGAAATGCGGACCCCGAACTCCGAGGTGAAAGCCTCCGATGCGACTGGGATTAACACAAGGAGGATGATGATTAGCACTATCTTGTAGATATTCTTAAAAAGATCAAGGTTCGTTCGATCGTTCGTTTGTCGTTCACCAGTCTTTCTACGATTAAAGTTCAAAATCACGATTAAAATATTCAATTCGCGAGTGGTGCGACAGGCGAGCAATTACTAATATTAGTTAGTTGTAGCCCGCCATCTGGCGTTGGGAGCGATCATTTAAAAATCACTGCACATTGTTCTGAGCACAACTAATTGCAGGGAAAGTGGGGTTCGATGGACCCGGGACTAAATCATTTTCTAATAGGGGAGTGGTGCCCACTGTGCGCTTATTCATTTTTGTACGTGTAGAATCCTTTGTGGTGTAAACAGCGGATGGCGCAATCAAATTAATCAGCAATATTAGTTTTAGAAGTTAGTTGTGTTTATATTCAAATATGTGATATACCGTGTGTTGATCTGTAATTGACTTAGGTATATAGTTTATTATGAGATCATTGCAAATATGTGAAGTAAGATGATTTAATTAAAGGGGAATGCATATAAGATAACTTAGCTAGATTTAATTTAGTATTATTTTGAAGTTATATATAAATATACTTAGCTAGAAAGAAGATGAAGTGACGACTGTTGAAAATGGTTGGTTGAGGCAATTAGGATGCATGAAAGTAATGACAAATCAAGTTTATGAAGAAATTGTTACATGTTTGATCTTGAAAAACCATCATTAACAGAATTTGTAAAGTTATGAAATTAGGGCAGGTCTAATAGAATAAACTCTGCAAGGAAGGGAGGATCCTTCCTTACAGATTTTATTCATGTACTACCACCTGCTCCCTCTGACTTGACTCTCTCGGAGTTGCGAGGAAAGTCTGCGTTAGAGTCTCCGTAGTCAATTTAGGGGTGTGTGTCACCTTGCTGGTGAAGTTGGGGTTGAGATCATACACAACACCATATCATAATCATTAATGTGTATATGATACTTTTTGAAGTTTACGCGAATATCACTCATTGAAATAAAAATATCTCGATTGAATCCGTTAAAATTTCGTTTTATTTCAATCTTTGATGTATAATTTTACTGCATAATTTAATTTGATATCTATCAATGTCTGAAGGTGACTTGTTGTGTTAAAATAAGATTATACCATATAATATTGTAAGAACAATAGCCTCCAACAACACTAAATTATTTTTCCCGTTGTTTCAGGAGTTATACCTACATCGCGGACATCAAGGATCCAAATGTAAGTATAATTCATTCCTTGTAGCTAGTATGTTCAATATAGTTATTCAGCTAATTAGAATAGAACTTTAAAGAATTAACAATACTTAACTTTATATATTTTTAAAATACACAGGCAGTGTTACAGAATCTAACAGTTTTATAATACTTCACCCGGCAACAACGTCAGAGTACTTTTACACCACATTTAAATACGACGAGTACAAATACGTTGGGATATCTATAACGATAGTTAAAAGTGATCGCGACGGTCGCATGCGAACAATGAGTCCGACAATTGAATCAATGTCCTATTTCCTGTGGATCAAATTCATTTCCTTTTTACCCGACAATGCGCATTTGTCATCGCACTTTTCGGCGTGCTGCCTAATTTGTTGATTGGTTTTAATGTACCTAAGTGTACTTGGTATAAGAGTAGGTACTTCAGATGGATAAGTTTTTGAAATGGCTCTAAATTATGTAATTGTGATGGATATCTGCCTACAAGCTCTGATATTTTTTCTACATGGACGCTTGAAATCATCTGATTATGAGTATTTCACATGGTTTCTTCTCGTCATATAATAATAATACACATTCTCTAATACACACTCACAATTTCACATATACAAACTCTCTCACACTAATAATATACACTCTTTATTATTGTATGTACAAAACGGAGGAATACAGAAAAATACAATAGATACAGTTTCGCGGTATATACAAGTGGCGGCCTTATCGCATAAGGCAATCTCTGCCAGGCAACCATGGGATGGAGTGAGTTAGATCATAGATAGGTCCTATGGTCTTTTGATGAGATGTAACACTCACTAGACCGAGACCATCAATTTAGTTTAAGTACTAATAGATTGATAGGAACTTGGTAAGAACAAGTATAATTTGACATGTTGGGTTTTATGGTTATGTATGTTTACGTAATTCGAGGTGTTAAGCGTCAAAAACGATTACGTATATCGACATATTTACTGTTAAATTCGTTTACTACTAACCGTCTAAACTTAAGTTCCTTCGTGATCATGGCGGTTGTAAATGGTGAAAACACTCAAAAATATATATTATGGCAAATATCCTGTTAACTCTGTTGCTGCAAGCTTCATCACTTTATCAAATAACATCGGCAAATTATATTAATGTTTAGCAAAAAACCTTAATTATTGCAGTTAAATTATCGAAGAGCAGTGAAACATTGTGAAATACAGACAATATTATGCTATTACATCATGTGACAGTGTCATAACAATGGTTATATCATAAAAGGACATTGTTGCAACTTATTGCTGTTTTAGTTTTAATAGCAAAACAGCAACAACAATAGGGATTTAAACTGTCTAGAACGAATCTTGTTGTACAAACTGATATTTTCTGAACATTTTAGTAGTAGTAATACTGGACTGCTGGTAGTAGATTGCTTCTTGGAATTCGAGAACTTTTCAAGTGAAGGTTTAGTCAGAAGCCATTTAAAGCATACAGGGGTTACATTAGGTTATAATCAGCTAACAAATGAAACTGATTTTTTTTATTTGTCACACTAGTCAAGTTACACCCTGGTAGCAGAAAGCCATCCAGGAAGTTGAATTCCGAAAATGTTGAAATCCCAAAATGATTACTTTCCCAAAATGATGCCTTTCGGACCGCAATGTTGAATTTGCAAAATGTTGAATTCCCAAAATGTTGAATTCCCAAAATGTATACTTTCCAAGAGAAAATTGATTTCTTTAAATTTCGCTTTATTTATGTTGAAATCGTATTGAAATACTTTAGTATTTCAAATTGTCTGTTTTATGTGGTCTATGAGTGAACGTTCTCCTTAAATTCAATGAAGTCTACTCGATCTCGATCTAGTCTACTATCGACCTTATTAAGTTTAACTTTATTCAAACTCTTAAACAATATGAGTAATGTTATTTATGATCTTTACTTACACGTATTGAACGAAGGTTTTTTGTATTGAGATGAGCTGCTTGATTTGGAAGAGCTGATAAGAAGATTCTATTGATTTGGCTGAAGCTAGGCGAAGACCAACATGAAATCTATAAACTACTACAAAATTTAGTTTTAAGTTAATTCTCGTACCATATTCTACAAAATCATCACTACCGAGTTGTAATATCCGCAAAAGTCTACGGGCCTTACATTTCAACTCTATACATTTAACTACTGCTATATTTTTCCTTTTAGCAATTTGGATACAGCAACAGCTCTTGTAGAGTTGAGATAAACAAAATCAGATGCGCCTTGCGTGTTCTACGTAGGTAAGTAGGTAAGGATAATGTCTATGCAGGTACTTTCTGTCCCAATTCCTAATTAGGAGGAAATAAAAAAAAGTTTTGAATTGAATTTTAACTATTTTAAAACAAGCATTCTAATTGATATTTGCTAACATGCCACTTGGTTGTGCTAGTTGTAGGTCATAGAATCATAGGACTGTTCGTAACTCTCAGTGAATTTTTTGATGGATATACCAAAATCTTTCTCATTATCGTAAACTATGAAGTCTTATCGTTCCGCCCGGCGGCACTGTGACCTCAGTAAAGCGGGCTCAAGATTATCTGGCTACAGTTAGCTCCACTTTGCTTCCGCGCCATCGCCGCCCGAATGCTTTTTTAGCCAAAAAGCTTTATCACTTCCGAGGGGATGTGGACTATGGCCAGTGGGGAAAGATGTAGAGAAACTAGATGTGGTAAGATGAAAAACACATTAAAAGATTTTTGTGGCTTCGGTTGTCTTAGTAAAAAAAAAACAGTTTATAGAAAATCTAGGCGATAATATTATGATAATGTAGGTTATAATACATTTAGTACTTCGATACGCTTAAAGATAGGAGACTTTCATACTAGAAAATAGTTAATGTGTATAATGTGGGCAATTAAAATCAGCTTTAAAAATACACCATTAGCATAAACTTTAAATTAACTCAAGCAATTGTATTATTAGTAACCTTTGCATCTGAGAGTTTTTTGTAAAAGCTTACGTCTATATGAGGTATAAAATCCATATTTAGGTAATATTATACACTGCATTTTGTTACTTTATTATACAGCATGCTAAAGGATGCTGAGAAGGTAAAATCGGTCCCCTGTCAACAGAATCTCCATATTTTCTTCTATATCATACATAACAAAAGATATTCTTCTTTACAGTAAAGCTGTTCTCCAAATTCGTTCTACCTCATTTGAGAACTAATACATGAATGACTAGCACCAACTGAAAAATGAATACTTATTACATCTAAATCCACGTAATAGTTTTACCTGCACCTTCCAGTATCAAAGTATTTCACTCGGAGTCAACAGTGAGCAGTGCTGCAGAATGCAAGCAGTGGATCACTTTTATAGCCGGATGCCGTAAAATAAATGTCGTGGTCCATCGCGGCCCCAGCTAATGACATCCTACACGTTACGATGTGTAAACACTGCCCGATGTGCACGGAAATTTTTACAGCCTGATATCGTATTGCACTGCCTTTATATTATTTTTTATTTTATGTAATAAAAGAAGAAATAGGTTCATGAATGTAGTGATTTAGTTTTAATACCGTTATAGAAATTAATTGTGTTGTGAATCTTTTGATATAATCGATTTATCGTCATCTTGAAGCTTTTTTACCTTACGAACCTGAAAGGCATGCCTGACCAGAGGTTGATCGGTCAATCAGCAAGTGCATCGGCTTGCAGATGAGGTTAATTTGACCTCGAAGCAATAACACCTCCTCGAATGTATGGAAGAGAGATGTTGCCGCTTGCGTTGCCTACTAGTAGGTTTTCAAGTGGTTTATGTTCGAAGTGTTAAGGCGGCCACCTACTAGCAGTTTATCGAACGACAACTGGATGATTTCGGTCTATCAGTTCATCGCAATAGCTCACACACTTACAGATTTGTATACGATTTTCGACTGACGGCTAATATGTGTGTGGCCGCTTGACAATTTCGGTCAGCAAAGACAGTTAAAGGCCGGACAGTCTATGGCCGTCGGCATTTTATACGTAATAACATCAGACTAAAAGTATAAAATAATGTTATTATTTTAGTTTGAGGTAATAAAATTATGATGACATTGATGACATATGGACTGAGCAGGCCGCCGGACAGACGAAAAACTGCAGGCGGACTGTAAGTGGGTGGCCGCTTTTAGACTTTGGATATAAACCACTACCGCGTGAAATGAATGCTAGTTTTATATTCTTGATGCAAAACGGTTATTTTTCTATCTCCACCATAACATCAATAAATTTACCAAAAATATTCCTTCCACTACATATTTTGAATACACAAATCAAGCTAGCGACATCGTTCGGCATAAACAGGGCGTCTTATCACGGCGGTTATTTACGCGGCATGTCGGCCGTCGGCGATCGCAATATATTGCCGATTTCCGGCCACCACTGGCGAGTAATACGCTTCCGGAACGCCCTGTGGCACCACCCTTATCTGCGCGTAACGCACCACGTATGCTGATCTTCGTGCGAGGGCAGTTTGTTGTAGGTAAATTAGAATTCAGCAATATTTTTTATTGAATACTGTGAGCATAATGTGTAACAGCAGTTTTTGCTTGCTATTTTGAGCGTAGAGCAGATCGTGTGGTTACATGATTACAGTCGTGTTATAAACGTGATAAAGCGGACCCCAGATTCCGAGGTGAAAGCTTTGGGTGAGACTAGACTTAACGCTAGGATGATGAAAAAGAAGTCGGGTTATAACAGTGAAAAACTGCCAGTGTCCGAGATGCAATTCGGGATTTGGTTTCCAATTTTGTGAAGCTTTTGTTTTTATGACCGTAGACTACTATACTGTAAATCTATTGGTGTACAATAAAGTATTATCTATCTATCTATAGTTCTAATATAAAATACTTTTATTGGATTTTTAGGGCATAAGGGTTAATTGACACAGAACTCATTCTGGGATGAGATCTAAGTCACATTGGAAGTATTAAGAATGTTGTTAGATGAGTTTCCAAAATCTCCAATGACCTGATAGTGACCTATCTCAGCGTCCTCTCACCGAATCAATAAAATATTTTACATTTTTAGCATCAGCATTTTATTCCCTTTACTTACTAGCCGCAGTCTAGCTGGACGTAATGCATATGTGCATATTTCAACAAAAGTCATTTTTCACTGGACACATTAAGGTCTTGTGCGGAAGTGAGGGAGCCTAAATAAATACATTCCACGGTTAATCGACGGTGAATTCGAGGAGTTATGAGGGGAAACTGTACCACTCATTTGTCCCCACTTGGGAAAAACAAAGTGGAAATGGAGGACGTTGCGAAGATTTTGTTTGGATTATGGTATTTTGGTGAGATAGTAGTAGAGCTTTTAATTCATAGAATATAGATAGTAAAGATTTTGTAGTAGATATTGTCTTAATGTGCAAAAAAAGACCACTAAATATTAAACTTTAGATAGATTGAAAAATAATATAATTAAATTGAAATGATTTATCTTTTGTTGCAGTTCAAATTCAAATATTTTATTTCTCAAAATAATGCAACACTGTTACTGCTTTTTAACGTCAAATTCTGCTTAAAACTAAGTTTACCACCGCTTCCTAGGCGCTAGTGGAGAAGAAACGGCGCAACAAACTCTACTGCGGAGTTAATAAAATTATCGATGACTAAATCATTTAGTTTATCCAGGTTTATCCCGAATGACAACTCGTAACAAAATGTGCCAATACAGTAAAATTATCGTAAACTGTAGCCTATAGCCATATCACATTTGGGTGATAATCGCTTGTCACGTTAGAAATAAAGACTAGAGCGTTCATAAGATTGACTTACTTAACTTTTATAAAAACATACGACCAACTTCATACTCTCTCTCATCCTAGCGTTAATTCCCAGTCGCATCCGAAGCTTTTCAGCTCAGAGTCTGGGGTCTGCTTTACCGTCTTAACTACAGATTTGGCTAGACCTCGATATTTTTTCGTGAAGCGATTGCCATCTGACATCCACAGCCCAATGATAACATTAGGCGACATCGAAGCTTTGCAGCTAGACCGTTGTTTTTTTTGGATTTTTTAGGGCTCCAACTACCCGTAACGACTGCCATGGATGTTCTTATGGCAACCGGGACCGACGACTTAACGTGCTCTCCGAGGCACGACCAGACCAATGCAAATACCCATATTTCATGAACACAAATATTTGCACTGAGCGGGGATCGAACCCGCGCCTCCTGCGTAGCGGCCGCGTTCACTACCGCTACGCCACGGAGGCTGTCAACTTCATACTACCTATTCTTAACTTTTCTTCATACTACATTCTTCCTACATTTCTACACACATACTCCATACTACAAAAACTCGCTCATATATAATATATTCCGTCTATAACAACCGCTAAGTAAACACTACTTTGTTCGTTTCGGTGTCACGCCGTACCTTGAGCGTGACGTGGCTCCAACCTGGTAATTTCCGCTCACCAATTAATCATTTTCTTCAAACCTTTCTTTTCTATGACTCTTTAAGTTTTCATTTTCATTAGCCGACCTGTCTGTTTGCTGAAATGCTTTTTAAATTCCGAATGGTATTGTTTGGTTATTATTTTGATTGATAATCCGTTTGCCCTGTTCGACTTTAGTTTTTGCTAATTATTACGGACTACTGATTAATAAGTGTGACGTGTTAATTTAAGTTACTATTGCAGTGCAATTTAAATTTTTAGCATTACATAATGCACCTGAAGATAAGCGGTAACCTTGATTCACGAACTTACAGTCCATTTATTGGTTTGTTTTTGCTTCTGACCTATAAAACCCGGGAAAAGCCTGCACTGGAACCTCGTCTGTCAATTAGCGGGACCAATTTTTAACGCGAAATGGTATTTCTTGTTTTTTAGTTTCTTGCTTCTGCGCTGACGGCACAGAATCTCTCTGTTCTTACCGGGTCGGCAGCACGAGTGTGACTCCCCTGGTGTTGCACTCGTCCATAGGCTACCATTACAGATGCAGTCCCTAGAATGGTGATCACTACTTTTACGGTCTCGACAGAAGTTTTTTCATATCTCGCTTGAAGGATCCGGGACTGTAGGAAGAAGTAAACACGTGAGCTGGTAAAGACTTTCAAGATTTAATGGTACGTCAAAGAAAAAAGTCGTAGAACCGTTTCTTGAAAAATGGTTTGCATCGTATTTATACACAGTTTTTATACATTATACAAGCTTTTTTATCACATGTTACAGATTGTGTTCAATGTGTATGATAATATGAGCAACTTTGCCTTGCTCTGGCAGCGCGGAGAGCGGCACGTGCTCCGTTGAGCACACTCGGCCTGCGGTGGCTAATTGCGTATTGATTGTACTACGTAGGTAGCCCCCAAATTCAAGTGCCTACAAGCTGCAGTATTATTAATTAAATAGTAAGAATTAATAGAATTTTTAGGGTATTTAGGTAGCATTTTTTTTACTTTATGAAGTATGAGAATCTCCATTGAATATGGAGAATGGAACAGTGTGGTTCCATTCTACTTAAATACGGACAATTATGAAATTACTTTTGCACTTTCTAGTACATATATTATTAAATAGAATAATCCAAAATGTGTTTCTAAATCTTGAGAAGATGCATCAAAATATCGTAATATCGCTTCGCTCTTCTGTAGAATCTGGCATTTCTTTCTAGAGGTGGCACAAATTATTATCTGGGCTAGTCATTACCCCTGCAGATGGACTGTTAAGGTTCTGCTATAGGCTTTCCTCGTAGTAACATTAGTAGTTTAGTAAGTAATTTATCTATTAAGGTGGGTAAATATCAAACGGGTCAAGGTTTATTAAAAAATATAGGCGTTGTATAAAATGATAAATATAAATTGCATCTATTAATATCTCTTTCATCAAGATCGCGATCAACGATGACATATACAAATCACCTATAACCAAAATCTATCTGAAGCGGCTCGAACTTCAAATACATTATAATTAGTAACGGTCTAGGAACAAAAATGAAAAAAAAAGCAGTATTCGGTGTGGCTTACATACGTTTTAGGATGATTGATCACAGAGGATGATATCAACGCAATGGACATAAAAAACCAACTTCCTAATGACGGCTTTTAAAATATACGTACGATCAGAATGTACCATACTCGTCACCTCTGCAGGCTAATGGCGGCGATATGTTACCAGCATCAATCGTCTATTCTACTCACGTCTGCGCCACGGGATCTAATTAATTATAGTAATTAAACAGGCTGATAGGTAGGATGTACGATTCACGGTCGGCCCGCTATGTATTCCCCACCTAGATTTATAATCTTGTTGTGGAAGTTCGATTGTACTATTTCTGTAATTGGGGTAGCTTGAAATAGGGCTTCCTAATAAAACTGTTAAAAGTATCATGTTATCTAAGCTTACTGTTACTAGGTACAATTATAATATCTATTGACATAGATAATATCCAATATTGGCCAGAAGGTGAACTGTATGAACAAATATATTATGTAGTACATACAACTAATCTTAAAAACCGAATCTTTAGGTCTAAAACTCCGACATATCTAGTCTAACCTTTTGCTAAACATCCGTCTTCCGAAACTACATTTACAATGCAATGCCGTGTTACATTGCAATAATACGTGAAGTCCTTTTTTGCATTTCAAAATATATATCGCTCTGGGTATCACCACACCGATGGGGTTATACCAGAACAGTAGTTACCAAACAACTTCGTATTGATGACATCAGATATAAAGATGACGGTGAGAGGTAGCATGGACGTGGAGTAGGTAGTACATAGGATGGAACAAGAAACCAACAATGGACAAAGTTTCAAAACCCAGAAATCCAAAATAAGTTTAACCTGCAAGAAGAGAACAAAATATTAAACAAGCATTTAGGTATCTATGTAATAGATGCAACGGGTGATCGAACTCTGTCACTATTGAAAATGATGGAACAATAAAATAACCTATTGGAGTGAAAGAGGCAAGAGAATACATATACTCGTAGTAAAGAAAGGTATGTATGCAAATACGTAAGAAACCAAAGCATATCCTTGCGTGCACTTCGTCGTTCTGTACATTCTAATGATAAGCTACAAGTTATAAGCGGAAAGCGATTGATGACATTATAATATCATAGTAAATATTATGAGTTATTCCGGTTGGATCCCCTGATCTGATCCCCTGCCGCTAAATATGCTGCAGTAAATCCGCATATTGAGTACATATTTTCATTCAAAAGCTATGTTTACATTGCTTTTGAATATATTTGAAAATATAATACCCATTCCCAACTCAGCTAACTTTACATCTTAAAGAAGCATTAATTAACCTATTTTTGTATATTAGGGCAAGCGCTTGGACCTCACAAATCTTTCTTTTATAATGCGGAAATTTTCTTATTGTAAATAAAATCATCTACTACATATATAAAAAGTTTTACTAGATTTTAATTAACACGTAACCCGGTACCCTTCTCCTCTCTGTAGTAAAAATACCCTAGTAAAAAAAAGTTGCCGAAGTGCAAAACGTAAATAACAATTCTACATAAGATGAATGTTCGAAAACCATCTCTTCGCTCGTGTCACGCACCCTACATACACATTCCTGACGAAGAATGATGCTTTCGGCTGCTCGCGAGTAGGTAGTGCTTTGTTCGAGTGATTAAGTGCTTCGGGACGGCGTTGCTAAGCCCTTCAGCTAATGAGCCAAGTCAGTATTAATCATTGCATGACGAACCGGACGCTACACTGTCGTGGGTGGTTGCTTTGTTCATAGTTTTAAACTCTAGATGTCAGATATAGTTGATGGTCGGAAGTAATATTGCAGAAATGTAAAAGAATAGGTAGGTTTGCGTACTGGTGAAATGGTTAGTACGTGGGATGGTGGCACATAGATTAAGTTTTAATAATGTCTTTTTGTCTGCCTTAGGTCATTGGTCCGTTAAGACCTAATTCGCATCCATTTACTCAGTCTGATTTTTGTGCTTTCAATTGATTATCTAGATTAAATAATTAACATCAAAGTTCCACTAGAACTTCCAATTCTTCCAAAGAAATTTACTTATTTTGACACAGTTCTATTAGAGAATTACAATACAGAGAGTATTAAAAACTCAGATATAATATTGTTAAGCAACTGTATTCTGCGTCATCCCAACACGGGGCACATTTACGTAACCATAATCACGTAAATGCACGTGTCTTGTTATTTGTTATTCAAAATAACCGGGAACTTTCGACGATAAGCATCGAAAATCGCTACCCTAGCGTATCAGAGGTCAAAATCAAAACATCATTACATTATGGCTGGCGTAAAGAACTGGCTAAGTGCGCATGAAAGATTTTACAGACGTGTTCTGCGGCGAGACGCGCGGATGACTGATCCGTCGCACTAACTAATGTTCTTTTTTTAAAGTACCTTTTTATTTTTTTTCAAACCGCACAAAAGGCAAAGACGCATGAGTTATGCCGACTTGTAGTTTTTACGATACGACTGGCTTGGATTAAATATTTTTTAAATTTTTATTTCTTTTCGACGGCCCGGTACGTGATGGCATGTGACATTAAAATGACAAATTAGCTAATTATTCTTAATCCGGTTGAATGCTTTGATTGTATGGCTCGGAGTGATGGGCTGTCACGACGTACATTGTCGCTTATTTTACGCTAGTATTTGATTACATGTACCTGAAAGTTCATTGCCATTCGGATATCCGTGCAAATACCGCCATTAGTTGCTATATTATGTTCTAAACAGGTTATACGTTCATGACTAGCGTTTGTGACTATATAATGTAGCCAAAGACCGTTATTTTAAGTTGGTAAACGTGACTTTGAGTCACAACTATTTTTACACTTTTTCGTAAATAAATGTCATGGATACGCTTTGTCAAAAATTTTGTTGGATAGTTGGATTTTTAAACTACTACCTATAAAAATTGCCGTTTTGATGATTTTTACCTTACCAATATTATACAAATCACATGGACCATGCGTGGTATCCGCTGAAGTACAATTCAATACAACTTATGTCTTGACTTACGGATTGGGCTGTCCTCCCTCCGAAAGTAAACACGACAAAAGTGCCTTATTGACGGCACTAGGTTCACTCAGTATTACCAACGCGGAGTCTAAAAACATAGTTGTCAAAATGCAAATGTAGTACACATCTGCGTATTCTTTCAGGTGATACAGATGTGAGAATATCTTTATATATATATATAATTCTACTGTACGTATGGATGTCATTCAACTCAACAAAAAAAGACGTCCAGGGTGCCACCCAAACGCATACAAAAAAATTAACTCAAATCGACCCAGCCGTTTAAGAGTAGTTCAGTGACATACCTACACACGTACAGTAGAATTCGTGTGTATGTCCTGAACTTCTCCTAAACGGCTGGATCGATTTGAATGATTTTTATTTATGAGTTTGGTTTGCACCCTGGACCCTGTGGCACCCTGGATGGTTTAGATACACAAAAATAACATATAGGACAACGTCTGTCGGGTCCGCTAGTATACATATATATTCTACATATTAGGTACATACCTACCTATATAAATATTCACCGTAATACCTGTAATAATATGTACATATTTATGACTTGTATAACATGATGAAAACGACCGAAACATTTTCCACAGTTGAATCACAAAGCAGGTAACACAAGCAGAAACGGGGTTGGGAGAAAACTGCAGGTTTCACGAAAAACTTTTTTGTCCTTTTCTGTTTTCTGCATTTTATTATGATAATACTAAGAGTAAAATGCCTGTTTAGCTGTATGCATGCACATATTTTTCGTAGCGAGCAAGAGTGGGGTTAACGTTGGGTTATACTGAGTTCAGCGGCCTTACCATGAACCTTAAAACAGGTCAATAATTGAACTGCTGTCATTCTATCAACTGCAAATGTCACTTTGTACTGCCATATAAATAAATAGGATTACAAAGGGATTACAAAGTGACATTTGCAGTTGGTAGACTGACAGCAGTTCAATTATTGACCTGTTTTAAGAGTTCATGGTATGGGCCCATAAATTTTAACACTGCGACTACTGTGTATCTATTATCATGACTTAGCTAGGAATCAATCAGTTCACATATTACTTATTACTCGGGATATTTACCATGTCGTATTGTTTCGAGTTGCCGATATTTCGGCGCTGTTGCAAGCACCATGATCACGGAGGAACTTGTTAATACCCCGCTAGCTCTAATGGTAATGTGAGTGACCATGATAGTATAAATACCCATATTACTAATAACTGTTTATTTTTAAAATTTAAGTGAAGCTCCTACAATAGTAACTCTATATTTTTATTACATCGTATATTTTCAAAAATTACAGACAATGGACTAACTTTCATAATTATATTGACTTAATGCAACTGATTGGTCACTTGTAGATGGAGAAATAGCACTAGGGTTGTACTTATTGGAATTTCTTCACATACATTTTAAATTACTTAGGCCCACTTGTGCGTACCTGGGTACGCTATGCTAACTCGAGTTAACTGCTAACCCAGGGTTAAATAAATAATTTGGTCAAAAGTTAGAAGCAAACCCCGGGTTATTTTTTTTAATATTTAACCCAGTCATGTGGAAGAGTAAATATTTAAAGATTTAATTTATTACTGTTCTAAAATTGGACATGTTAAAAATTTAGATAAAAAATTTTAGTAATGGAAGATAACTATTAATCCAATTGAAGTAAAACTACTTTTTAACGGATTCTATCGATATATATTTGCTAGTATTCAATTTCTAGCAGCCATGGTCGCGGACTGACTAACTTTTCTTTATTTCAGTAAGTGAGATTCGCGTAAACTTCAGATAGTATCATAATAATCTAATGTCTGGCAAAGGCCACTATGCATCAATAGGATCTCAAGGATCGCGTAGTAACATGAACAGGCTATGTCCGTACCGTACGTAATTTTCTCAGAAATACAGCCTGCATGCAGGCTTCCTTTGAACGCGGCTCTTCGCCAGTCAGTGACCAGGACAAAGCATTGTGAGCCAAGATCAATGTCTTCAATACCCATGGGGCACACAAGACTGCCGATGTACACGGACCGTTATGTACTAATCTAGAATGTTACTAGGAAACTATATCGCTAGGTTATCCTACTAATATTATAAACGCGAAAGTTTGTAAGCATGGATAGATGTATGTGAGGATGTTTGTTACTCTTTCACGTAAAAACTACTGAATGGATTTTAATGAAACTACAAAAATATAGCTTATCAAATCACAGCCTAGCTGCAATGCTTCGATGTCACCTAATGTCACCATTGGGTTGTGGAGGTCAGATGGCAGTCGCTTCATGGAAGATATCGAGGACTAGCCAAATCTGCAGTTAAGACTGGTAAAGCGAACCCCAGACTTCGAAGTAAAAGCTTCGGATGCGACTGCGAATTAACGCTAGGAGGAATAAGAAGCTTTTCAAATCAAATCAAATTTATAAGTTGTGTCTGTACTAGGTAATCCTGTGTTTCAGGCGTCAAGTGCAGTTTTAATACGATGGTACATACCTCATTTAGGCACTTTTCAATAGTGGTCATCAGAATATCACATAGGCTATATCAGTGATATGTTAATATATAATATACACATATAGTGGACAGTGTATAGACACCCTTATGTTGACTATTCATGTTAGCACTTGTGTCGTATAATTAGCGTGGAGCAATTAATTAATAGTTAATGCAGGTCTGTGGCGAATTTATGCTTCGTATAGGTATCTATAGGCGTTGTTCATCGGTTATGCTCGAAATAGATAATAGTTCGAATATGTCGACCGAGCTGGCTTTGTTTGGTCGAAATATATACGGATTTGTTGTTTTTGTTGCGTATCATTGCAATTTGTTAATAGGCATAACTTTAGTTAGCACCAATTTGTTGAATGTGTTTGTTTTTGAATGAAAGTACTATCATGCTATGATAATATTTATTATGTTTATTAAAGATGAGTAGGATAGTTTTAATTGGTATGAGATTTTCTATCGAGATTTTGAGGAATTTGAAGCTTTACAAGTACGTATCTATGTTAAGATGTTAGTTAGAATTAGTGTCTAATAATAACAAAAGGAAGAAAAAAATATGTTCGAGATGCGGAAGGCGGAGGATCGGTTTTTCCGGATTCGAAGGAAGGTCACTATTTTCTTTAAATTTTAGTGCCCGTAGGGCATGAAACCATTTAAGTTTTGGCCTACTTTGATTAGTTTTTTGTTTGGCTGTTTTTAAATTTAATTAACTAGTCTTAAATAGCTACTGTGCCACTGAAATTATGTGATGATTATTTTTTTAGTTTTAATAATTAGCCCGTAGTTTACTAATATGTCCACATATAGGTAAGTGGGTTAAGCAAATGTGTTGGTAATCAACTGACAAAAACTATATTTAGTCTAGAACCAGCAATTTGTTCATCATATCAAACGTTCTCTCATAGGAACAAATCTACGACACTCTACACGTAGAGGGTGGCTACAACATCCATGCAGATTAAATGTAATGTCAGTGTATTCATTAGCGTGCATTAAATTACAATGATGAGAAAAACATTTGCTTCAACGACATTTACACCTAATGAAGGTTATAATAGTGGTAAGGCCTTTCTTACGTATGAATGGACAACTTAAAAATGAAAATTCCTTGTAAACTTGATCCCGTTTTGTTTCCCAAACTCTCACAAACTTAGGCAAGGTCACGACACAGCTACCTGACAATGCGTCAACACATTTGCAAATCTAAACTATTCTATTGAGCGCATCAGACAATGCGGTACTTTACATTAGATCGTCGTGGCACGAGTTGTAGGGCGTTAATTCAGCAGAGACACCCAAACAAACGCTTTGTGAGATTCACCTGTTGGCTCTATAGGTCAATGTTACAGCATACAAGGAGTTTAGCGAAACAGACTTTTGTGGCTGTAGTTGAATGGCACGCAGCAAGCGCGCCGCCATTGTGCGCCCGGACAATAGCACATATGCGCGATTGAATGGTTTGGATGCGACTTGCGTCTCGATGGAAATTGAGAGTGCGATCGAATCATGTTTATTTACAGATTGTAAATTTATTGCCGGTGACGACGTCACTATGGCTGTATAATAACGTGTGAACAGGTGGTCTATGCAGATCGGATACAAGATTTATTGTACAATAAAATGTTTTATGTTATTTCCTTTGCAGGTTAGTGACTCGTATGTTTGGGATGGGTGTTATTATGGTTGATCATAAAGGTACAGTCATGAACTAGCGTATTAGTTAAATATTCACATAGCCGGTTTCACATGATTATTACTCTCAATAATGGACCTATTTATTATCGATATATTTGAGTGATCCAATTACGGAAATGAGAACTAATGTGCAAAGAATTACTGCTCCCCTAGACAAGTGGCAATTCGTTGCTCGGCGTATGATGGAATAGAATGACAAATGTATAGGATTTGACGTTTTTGACATTCGTTGACGCCTGTCATATACGTCAAATCCCATACATTAGGCAGTCTATTCCATCATACGCCGAGCAACGAATTGCTATTTGTCTAGAGGGGCTGAGCTACCACTACTAGCGAAAGTCAAACATTTAAAAAAAGGGAACCGTAAAAGGTCTACCTGTAGGTGATAAACTGTAGTTTATCAGCTGAAGGTAATCAAGAGGCACTCATCCCTTATCGTACTGATTATATTCGTATTTTCAAGGGGGGAAGCCGTGGTGAATCATGTTATATGAACCACTAGTTAGCACAAGTCTATGAATGCCGGAATATAATTCTGATCCTCTATCTGATCTCTAGTTATGCCAAAATTAATCCAGGTCCTTTTAGCCGTAGAGTGTGAGTAACAAATAGACAAACATCTTCACAAACTTCCATATTTTTAATATTAGTAGGAAGAATAGTTTGCTGTTCCAAATAGGGTCACTTTTAGATGGCTGTGAATGTTGCAATATGATTGAAATTTGAATTTATTGGGACTGACTTCTGGTAAAAACCCCGAATGAGTTTATTCATAATTGCACACGGTAGATGGAATTGCAATGCAAAAATTCTAGGTATTAGGATAACCTTTATCCCTACTAATATTATAAATGCGAAAGTAACTCTGTCTGTCTGTCTGTCTGTCTGTCTCACTTTTACGACTAAACCGCTGAACCGATTTTGATGAAATTTGGTATAGAGGTAGATTAGACCTTGAGAAAGGACATAGGCTATGTTTGGTCGCGATAACCGACATCCACGCGGGCGGAGCCGCGGGCAAAAGCTAGTTATATTATATAGGTAAATATGTATATAACCTGAAATTTATTTGAATAGGTCTTTGGTTGTTTGATATTAGCAGTTGGAATCGTTTTAGTCATGAGATGGTGGAATTTTTTTGCTATTTTTATAGGCCGGTCCACGCCCTAATAATATACTAAGGTAAAGTACCTACCTATACTGCGTAAACTGAACATGAATCACTTATCGATATCAAAAAATCATTTTTCTCCGATAGTTGTTGGTACCTACAGCCTTCACATGCTTAAACGACACGTGCATTCCACTTTTATGTTTCCTAATACTGTATTTTCAAAGCATCTGTCAAAAAATGTTTGATTCATATAATGAACTGCCTACCGGAAAGGATTGTTTATAGTGTTCGCCGCCTACGAAAACAGGTTCTCCCTTGTTTGGTATAACAACGTTTGGTCGAATATCACTTGAACTAATTTCAGTTACAATAAAGTCATTTCACATAATTATTCATTTGACCGAATATTTAATTGTTAGAATTTTATTTAGCATAATTATTTAGTTGGAATAATATCATTTCACCGAATTTTCATTTGCACTAATTTTATTTAAACTAATGCTTCATTAGACTAATAATGATTTAGTCGAGAGATCATACCGAATCACTCGGCGGCCGCTGCCGCGGCACGCTCGCTTCGCTCGCTCGCCTCGTGCTTGTTGTGGTCACAGTTCTAACCTAACCTAACCCTGCCGATTGCACTGAGAGTTTTTCAATTTTACTTGTATTGTTTTTCATGAAACATACTCTTAGTGGTTTTCTTACATCACGGAAATCGGCAGGGTTAGGTTAGGTTAGGTTAGAACTGTGACCACAACAAGCACGAGGCGAGCGAGCGAAGCGAGCGTGCCGCGTCAGCGGCCGCCGAGGGCCAGATAAATAAATTTCTACACTACATTAACATTATACCAATTGAATATTCGATGAAATACATAATAATATCAACTAAACATTACATGAAATGAGCATTATACTTTTTGATCAATAGCGCAAAGGTTGTTATCGCAAATAAATATTCGATGAAATGAAAATTATGTCAATCGATATTATGCAAAGCAATTATTTTCTCAAACGTTGTTCGAATTTGTAACATTCGACCAAACGTTGTTATACCAAACAAGGGAGAACCACGAAAACATACCATCAAGCTGCAAAAATGTTAAATGCAAACACACAGCTTCATTGTCCGCTAGCAGATTAGTAAATATTCCCAAATCAAACATTTACCAAGAAAACACGCTACTGGTTATACGGACAATGGTCGTATGGTTCCCTCAAAACCACTTAACATGGGGCTGACAGGTTAGTTCAATCACTATTATACGCCCCGAGGCCAGCGATTGGAGTGTATTTTTTCAATGAAATATTTTTTTTTTCATTCAGGGAGTCATATCCACGAGAGGTTCTCACGGTTACTCGATTTAACAAATAATTTTGCACGCCGCTACCCACGGTGGCTTAAATAACCTTACGATAGCTGCTAAGAGTTAAAAAAAAATCCCTACTAATATTATAAATGTGAAAGTAACTCTGTCTGTCTGTCTGTCTGTCTGTCTGTCTGTCTGTCTGTCTGTCTGTCTCGCTTTCACGCCCAAACCACTGAACCGATTTTGATGAAATTTGGTATAGGGGTAGATTAGACCTTGAGAAAGGACATAGGCTATATTTGGTCGCGATAACCGACATCCACGCGGGCGGAGCCGCGGGCAAAAGCTAGTTGAAATATAAATTGATAGAAAATTATCATGATATTTATTACATACATACATACATACTCACGCCTCTTTCCTTTCGGGGTAGGTAGAGACAACAGCCCGCAATTTGACTTTATCCTTATATACTTCACGAGCTTCTTCTACTGTCATTATTCCTTTCATGCAAGCCCGCCTGTTTCGAGCACTTTTGACCTGTCCTTTTTTCAAAATTTTATTAATTTGTTTGTTGTTGTAATTAATGGCATGAAAACACAATGTATCGCACATCACAATAATTACATTAAATAAGATTGTTTAGTGCGATTGCCAAGTCAATTTATTATATTTAAAACATAAAAGCTTATTACGTAATAACTTAGGACAGAAGGTCCCTGAAGTAGGGACTGAATAAATTAACCGACTTGGTATTGGATCTCACAACTTTTTGTAGTAGGAGAACCGAGGGCGGCGAGGCTTGGCATTTTTTTACAAGTATTGTTTTTGATATCTGGTGTGTCACATTTATTAGTACCTATCAGATTTTTGTAATGTAGATATCACATCCCTTCATTACCATGACTACTTCTCTGCTACTCAAAGTTTTGCAAGGAGAGAATTCATATTGAGTTAAGCTCGCCTTTGTACATGTTTCTTCTAGTTTTCTTTGTGTATGATCTCTGTACTATATCTTCGCAATAAAGAATTAGGACATTGACTTTAAATTTTTAGTGTAATTTCTGGAACAGGTTACGAAATAAAACGCGGCGGTTATGAAACAGTGCGACGTCACGGGACGGTCGGCTAATCGATCCGTAGAACAATGTGACGTAATACGGCGGTACGGGGGGTGCGGTCCTCAGGGAGAAGGGGACGCAGTTCGCAGTCCAAATATTTACCCCGGCATATGTTTGGTTTCTTTTCCTTCGCCTCATATATTTTTACTTTGATCGCGTAATGGGGCCCCGAGGCGGTCTCGATTTGTCCGATATTAATTTCGTCCGCCTCGTTGCTGTGCTGTAACAATCACGTCGTCGGACAAAATAAACTGTTTCGGAAATGGAATGAACATTTCGTTAAGGGTATCTTGGAAGTGTTGGAAATTTGTTTTCGAGATCAAAGTACAATACTTACTAAAAAGAAAATAATCTTGCTGAACGAATGTCAATATCTTGTCTGTTTATTTATTTATTTACTCGTAATACTTAGTGACTTTCACGGGTGGACATTTTATTTTTTATACAAAGGTATAGTTATAGTAAAGATCCCTATTTTTATACCAAAAAATATTACCTATGTTACTTAGGATAATGTAGCTAATAATGAAAGTATTTATTTATTTTTAAGATACCTGCAACAAAAGACATAGAACAAATTCTGGGGTCAATTAACTGAAACTAGAAACACTCTTGGTTTTTCTTCCATTCCAACATATTTAAATAAGGAATCAGGAATCGTAAAAATGCAGAAATTCCAGTATACTGACAATGTTGTTACTTGGTAATTTATTTACTGACATAGTTGGATTTGATTTTATTTCTATAGAGGGGCCTATAATATTATTACCATTTTGTTGACGGTACAATTGAATACGCAATAAAATTAGTGACCATGTCCTCTCTGCACGGTGACTATGGTGACCATATTTATACACTTTTGATAGACTTTTAGGTAAAATTCTAATAGATTCATTTAGTTATATTCAATATTTTTTTTTTTAAGCAAATTAACATTTATTTATTGTTAAAAATACATTAAACAAGTCATAATTAAATTTAGTCAAGTCAATAAATTAATCAAATAACCCGCCCCTGACCGCTCCCGGCGCAAAAGTGCCCATCACACTCGCCGCGTTTCCACGCTGGATTGCGATGGCCAGCCTTTGCACCAGGAACGCCCCGGAGCGGGAGTCTCCAGTAGTCTCTATGAGCCTGCTTCCTATATCCCTAACAAGGATTTTGGCCTCCTTGCTCCAGCTCCCCAAGGTCTCCACCGCTATCGGTACAAAATGGTACAATGGCTTCAAATCGGCATACTTAAGGGTCTTTTTGTAGCTAGCATCTTCCGCAGCGGCAGACGGAGAGTGAACGGTGCGACTGAGATGGCTGGCGGCTACAGTGTTGACGCACGTTGCATCCCAAATTAGACACTTGCCGTTCTGCCAAGGCACCAAAGTCAGCCCGTCCGGCCTCTTACCGTCCGACCTGCTCAGACCCGGAGGCTCCAGTACGCAGGGGACATTTGCCGATACGAAAAAAAAAAAAAAAAAAAAACTTGCAAAGTATTAAGATACATTTACGAATATCTAATTCTTCCAATTTTGAAGTAAATGTGCTGCTTACATCTCCAACAGAACTGTCTAGTCCTTATAACATTATTGCGTGCTACCTCGTAGCGAGCCCATTCTCTCGATTATACTATTCAATATTACTATAAGTACATTTCTGTCTATTATGAATAAATTAAAGTTTTCACTCGAAAAGTTTGTACTGGAAAATCGCAAACAAATAACAAGAGAAATAAATGAAAAAAATGTATTATATATAAGATATAGGTAATATTATAAGTATAAAACATACATTCTGCATTTATTGTCTGCATTTATTGTCAATCCCTCATAGTCTACTGCATTACATGTTGGGGCAGTGCTGCAAAAACATTTATGCTCCAGCTAGAAAGAGCCCAACGTTCAGTTCTAAAGGTTATGCTGTGTAGGCCTTATAGATTCCCTACTACAACCCTATATAAAGAAGCTGGATTGCTAAGCGTACGTCAACTTTTTATTCTTAAAACGACGATTTCAGTACATAAAGCAATTTTAACTTCAAGTGAGTACGAGTTGCTTAATAATCGCAGAGTATACAGACTAACCACTCCACTCGTTAGCACAAGTTTTGCTCAAAAATTTGGCAATTTCATTAGGTCACACGTCTACAACATAGTTGCTAAGTGCTGCAATATCAAAGGCAAATCAATAATAGAAGTGAAAAAATTAGTATATAAATGGCTGGCTTCACTGACATACCATGACACGGAAGACAAGTTACACATTACATGTTAATGTTTATTATTTACATTACAATAACAATATTTATATTATAGCAGGCTTTAAAGTGTATTTGATTTGCATTATGTATTCTTAATATTGTCATGATGTATATCAATTTAATATCTTGTATGTTAGTGTATGTATGTACATATATGTATGTGTGTGTGTGTATATGTATGTATGTATATGTATGTATGTGTATATGTGTGTGTATGTATATGTATGTATTATTTATAGTAACTTTTTCTGTCTACTAGGGATCTTTTTTTGTATAATTTATATTGAATACAGGCTTCCTCGATACAGGCTTTGCCTAGTGAGGAAACCATCAGATAGTTGAACCTTACCAAATCTAGTCTGCAACATTTATACATAGTGTCTTACATAAACTAATGTTATACCTATTATACCTTGTAAGTCTTCTAGTTAATAAGTATGAGCATTTTTGTATTTTCATTCTGTATTGCTGCAGTAATAAATAAATTTTCATTTCATTTCATTTCATTTCATTAAAAAAGCTATTGTTTTAATATTACAGACAAACACTGCAATTTTATTTATATATATTTTAGAACAATTTGTCAAACTGAATTTCACACTCAAACTTTATCAACACATTACATTTTTCAATGTTCAAAAAATTCAATAAAAATGAGACAGTCCCACTTCTAAGCTGGCTCCCCTACTATAGAACCCCTACTATCCCACTTGAATTGCACGTTTAATGAATTGCATTAATATTGCATTAACGGGTAACTAGCCGCCCTCCATGGTAAACAATCATTAGAGAGCTGCAGTCTGCAGCAAACTGTTTGCTGTGCCAGATTTGTTTGCGAATACAAATTGACAATTAGATGTTTTGTGTTTTCATATTGACGATGTGTAGTTTGAATTTTTGGATTATGTAATAAAGTTATACAGGTAACTGTTTAAACTATTAGCCATGAAGGCTCTATTGCCAATTCCAAACTACAATATTTACATTCAGAATAGTTATTGGGGAAAATAATATTTTTATACCACTTAGGTGGCAGACAAGCACACGGCCTCGTTAAAATAAACCAAATGAGCCAAAAATTCAAAGATTAGATTCTACACCTAGGTATTAGGTGTAGAATCTAATAATTTTTAACGTGTCTGACGAGTTCCTAATGATTTAATAATTTTTATTTCTCTTAAGTTCATTACAGAAACAATGATAAGCAGACTTATAAAAATATATATAAGCAAAGAATGAAGTAGTTCCTAGTAGTTTTATAGTTAACACATAACCTAACATTGTGAAACGACGGAACTGTAATTATTTTCATTCATCGAACTATCAATCACAGTGTACGTTGCGTCAATTCAGTTACATACTAAAATATGTACGTCGGTTACTAAGCGACGGCCGTTGTCTGTCCAACTAATGCTGGCCGTCGCAACCGGAAAATTGGACAGTGCCGTCTGCCCAATCACACGCGACACTCCACGCAGATTAGCACGCTCGACCAATGCCCAGTTTGTCCTGCACCACGCGATCAACACGCTACTGCGAAAATTTACACTCATCGCTCTCCATTGAACTTTGAATTCGACATGCCGAACACCCTACTCCACTTATCCCAGTATTGTACGCTAACCATTTTCACAACGTCCATTTCCTCAGAATTGGACACTCCAGATTACGCGTACAGGTATTGAAACCGTATTCGCATTTCCATCCCTCATCCTAAAATGATATTAGTGGACACCCTCCGGCTTCTTTTTGAACGCTTGCCGACACATAATTGCAACAATTTGGTTTCTGTTTGTATTGTTTGTACAAACATTTATCACGATTAACAAAAGAAAAAGTTGATCTCACGAAAGAAATATAAATTAGGCGTGTGACCTGACTGCAATTCTAAACTGGGGCTCATTAATCGATTCCACTTCATATTGAAAGGAAGTCTCCGAGCACGTCCGACTTTCGAACCAAAAAAATAACCCACCGACGTGACACGGGTAAGTCGCCATCGCGTTGCGGAGAGCGTTCCGCCCCATTCAAATCTTTACTTAGCATTCTAAGTACCGTCGGCGGCTTTAATTTTTCAAGGCTCACTACAACGCCCATATACCGTATTCACCTCGCGTTCCCACCACACTCACAGATATGTACCTAGCTAATAGTGAGTGCTTTCTGTGGACCAGAAAGTAGTATGTAAACATATGACGCGCGTTTGTATTATGCACTTAGATACTGATGACTTAAAGTTTAGATTAAGTTAGTGAGCGGTAGTAGTTATGATATATTGTAGCGGAGGATATTTGAAGGAGTAGTTTGCATAGTTATGTGCGCGTTTATCTAAGCTGTATCGGTGGGTACAGGCGTCGGAGACGTGGGCCAGCAGGTCGTCCGACAGTTTACTGGGGGCTTAATAAATGTCTGAAACAGCGGATCGGCTTAGACTTACGTACATACGTAAACCTACATACGTACCTATAGGTTATTTCTAAGAACATGTCTACGAAGTGTAGGTATGTCGTACATAAGGTATATCAACTAATCTGTGTGGAGATGGGTAAAGCGTCTTTACAATGTTAGAGATTTCAATACCGTCACAGTGTTTAATATCCTTACGTACCTATTTAGGTACCTAGTTGCACAAGTCTGTGGGAAACCATTTTCGATATTTTTATCTAGTTAGATTTTCAGTGTAAACAAAAACTTGTATGTACCTATGTATATTTTTCTATGGGAATTCTATACAAATGTCAAGCAGACTTTAAATGAACACACAGGTACATATTAACGGATTGACCATTTTTACAATGTTGAACGGGTATAAAATTATAGGTATACGTCCATTTCTGCCTTGTGATGTAAATATTTCTTGGAAGTCGAATTTAAGCAAACTTCTAATCTCGTATACTTATCTTTGTAAGTAGTTATATGTGAGTATCTATGACAATACTGTGTATAATAATTTAACACCGAAATTTTTGATCAGAGTCAGAATTACAAAAAAATATTGGGTTCAGAATCGTCAATTTAACATCACAACCAAAGTATTTTTTTAAATATCTCCAATGGACAGATACAACTTATAATATACAGAAATAGTTTATTGGTATCCAATTCAAATAAAACAGTCTATTTACATTTTTATTACACTAATTACCTGTATATCCCTAAAGAGGTAGAAGTGACAGTTAGTTATATTTGCAGCCCTATGTAATTGCGAGTTAATCTGTTGCATCCATCCCTGCATACATTTCCAGTTACCTACTAAGAAATTCTTAGCAAAAACATTCAAGTTAATGATATTTTGTTCGACCCAGATTTGAACCTGTCCTAGATACAGTACGATGCTGGACACATACGCGGGTTTTCATAATAGCATTTTGTTCGTATTTCAGGTTCAGTTCTCCAATTTGCGGCTCAAAAATTTCAGCGACTATATGTCGTTGTATTTACTCCATTACCCGCGGAGGCCGGGCCGTATCAACTATTTATAGTGTTTGAGGCGCTTCATAAATATGCAACGGTAGGCGTTCTCCTTGCCGACACCAGCTATTCAGCCCAGGCGTTTGCGGGATACGAGCGATAAGCAGATAGATTTTGTATACTTAGATTGTTATTTTTTATATTCATTCCGGCAATTGACCCCACCCTGATGGATCGTAAATGGTAGCTAGAGTAAAATACAGAAGTTTTTATTTTTTATACCACTTACTTGTCAGACAAGCACACGACCCACCTGATGGGAAGCGGTCACCGTGGCCTATGGACGTATGCAACACCAGGGGCGTCACACTCGCGCTGCCGACCCTGAAGAAACCTTCTAATGCCCTTCTTGAAGAACCCCATACTGTAGTCGCTTGGGAATTATGGCTATATTGACTAGGTACTAGGTATATCACCTGATGGTAAGTGACGATTTGGCCGACGATGAAGTACGCTTGCCTAGAAGTAACATAATCACTCTAGTCTTGTCTAGTCTCGTCTAGAATGTGACCCTATTCTAAGTGCTGTCGATAATTAAATAGTGGCCCCTACCTTGATGGCTGGATGGATTAATCAGGTAAGTCAAGGTAGCAAATAAGAATGACCTATGAAAACTTATAAACTACCTAGAAATGGTACTAATTGAGGTTTGTGAGAGACTTCTTGCTCACAAAAAAGAAGTGAAGGGACTGAAGAGCAGACGAAGTGAAGAGAAGAAAAGACTCCCCGTCTACTATTCACGTCTGTAAGTGTCTAGTCTATGTTATTCTGATGTAGCAAGATAATATTCCATTTGCACATTCGATCCATTTCACGATTCTCATTCCATATCAAACCAATTCATCTCAGAATATTTTCTTTAAACCGGAAAATATTAAGCAATACTAATTAGTATACAATTGTAAACCCTTCAATAACAAGAAGTGAATAGTGATCAAATCAATTTGTTGCAATAAAAGCCGTACCGTACATACCTACCACAACCAATAAACTTCGTTTCTGCATTAATTTTCCGGCTTATTATTGCAAACGGTAGTGGTTAGCGTGGTTCTTGGGTGCATCCAACGCTAGGAGCAACACGGTTTTTATGGAAGCAACTGCCGTATTACCTCTTAACCCCGAGAGGAAACCCTGTCCTAAAGTCACGTTCGTCCATTAGCAAATGAGGATTAGCGGGTTACTATAGGTTATGTATATGCTAACCCGCTAATCTTCACCGGTGGTGTTACCTATTTACCATCGCATATTAGTGGAGGTCAGAAAAATCTGGTCTTGGTATTCATTATCCTCTCAGCCTTGTTCCCGAATGCATTCGAAGTTTTCACCTTGGAGCCCAGGGTCTACTGACTCTTCATCCTCTTTTAATTAGCCTTAGTTTTAATTACTTTTACAGAAACGACTGTCATTTGACCCTATACCCCGAAAGGAGAACTTACGCCAGAGCCTCCTCCGTTTATCAACAGGAGTAGGTAGACGCTATTAGTAGCAAAGGTTGAACGTTTTCAAAGGAGAAGCCGGTGGAAATAGTTATTTGTTATACAAGAGTGCAAAGTTGCTTTTTAACCGCGTGCTCATTTTTGATGACCGAGCAAGCGAAAGATTCTAAATTTGAATCACGAGCGTAGCGAGTGATTCACAAATTAGAATCTTGAGCGTTAGCGAGGGAATCAAAAGAGCACAAGGTGAAAAATCTTTGCACTCGAGTGCAACACGTAACTTTTCATCCCACCTCAGCGAGGAAATAATGAAATGCTTCTCCTTCCTAGCGTTAATTCCCAGTCAGCATCCGAAGCTTTCACCTCGGAGTCCGGGGTCCGCTTTACCAGTCTTAACTGCGGATTTGGCTGGACCTCGATATTTGCCGTGAAGCGACTGCCATCTGACCTCCACAACCCAATGATGACATTAGGCGATATCGAAGCATTACAGCCAGACCGTTGTTGTTGAAATTTTTAGGGCTCCAACTACCCGTAACGACTACCATAGGTGTTCGTATGGCATCCGTGACCGACGGCTTAACGTGCTCTCCAAGGCACGACCAGACCAATGCAAATACCCATTTTCATGCATAAAAAATATTTGCACTGAGCGGGGATCGAACCCGTGCCTCCTGCGTAGCGGCCGCGTTCAATACCACTACGCCATGGAGGCTGTATAATATGTGTATTAATACTAGTAATAAAATACAACAAAATAAAAATTCAACAACAATGTCAACAATATGACGTGAAAAAAATTGATGCGCGCAAAGCAAATTAAAAAAAAAGTACACCAAGGAGGTTACGAGTCTGAGTTTTTCATGAATTAAAAAAAAGTTGTATGATAAATTCGGCACCATAGAGGTAGAAGTAAATAGGTTTAATGATGTTTTGAGTCCACAAACCTAGTACACACGATGTTCTAAATTCAAATTTACTTTACCTCTCTAGAGGATAAAAACGACTTTTCCGCTCAGTTATCGAAGAGCAAAAATAGTCTTTCCGAGATGGTGGGATGAAATAGTTATTTGTTATACAAGAGTGCAAAGTTGCTTTTTAACCGCGTGCTCATTTTTGATGACCGAGCAAGCGAAAGATTCTAAATTTGAATCACGAGCGTAGCGAGTGATTCACAAATTAGAATCTTGAGCGTTAGCGAGGGAATCAAAAGAGCACAAGGTGAAAAATCTTTGCACTCGAGTGCAACACGTAACTTTTCATCCCACCTCAGCGAGGAAATAATGAAATGCTTCTCCTTCCTAGCGTTAATTCCCAGTCAGCATCCGAAGCTTTCACCTCGGAGTCCGGGGTCCGCTTTACCAGTCTTAACTGCGGATTTGGCTGGACCTCGATATTTGCCGTGAAGCGACTGCCATCTGACCTCCACAACCCAATGATGACATTAGGCGATATCGAAGCATTGCAGCCAGACCGTTGTTGTTGAACTTTTTAGGGCTCCAACTACCCGTAACGACTGCCATAGATGTTCGTATGGCATCCGTGACCGACGGCTTAACGTGCTCTCCAAGGCACGATCAGACCAATGCAAATACCCATTTTCATGCATAAAAAATATTTGCACTGAGCGGGGATCGAACCCGTCCCTCCTGCGTAGCGGCCGCGTTCAATACCACTACGCCATGGAGGCTGTATAATATGTGTATTAATACTAGTAATAAAATACAACAAAATAAAAATTCAACAACAATGTCAACAATATGACGTGAAAAAAATTGATGCGCGCAAAGCAAATTAAAAAAAAAGTACACCAAGGAGGTTACGAGTCTGAGTTTTTCATGAATTAAAAAAAAGTTGTATGATAAATTCGGCACCATAGAGGTAGAAGTAAATAGGTTTAATGATGTTTTGAGTCCACAAACCTAGTACACACGATGTTCTAAATTCAAATTTACTTTACCTCTCTAGAGGATAAAAACGACTTTTACGCTCAGTTATCGAAGAGCAAAAATAGTCTTTCCGAGATGGTGGGATGAAAAATAAATTTACCTTGATCTAGTTTGTTATGCACCATGCAACCCATTAGAAATCCGGCAGAAATCGCGTTAGGCATAGGGATCCCTCGCGACTGCATGCTAGGAGGCAAGATCATAGGTCGTTGGTGCGGGGGCACACGGTGCGTTGCGGCGGAAAATAACTTTTTTATCCTCAAAAATTTCGCCCTTAGCGTCGGGCTTGGGTCTCGTAGACCAAGCTGAAGCCCCTATACTCTCAATCTTATAGATATTCTATCAAAACCAAGTAATCGCCATCAGCTAGTCCCTCGCACCGCGTCCTTAGCTCCACGGCTGGTTAGTTGCAACGCTCCGTGCGTTACCTCACTTTCAACGGAAACTTCGCGATGTATTTTGCAGTGCATTTTTTAGAGTATCGCTTTTGTAGACCCCGCTTGTTTTAATACTAAAGTTACGTGAGATTTTCGCATACAACCTGCGGAGTATGCGGAATATTGTTCAACGTAAAAAGTTGAAATGCCAATGAGATTGTTCTGCTTTTACGTTAAAATATCTACCTAGTTTTTTATTGTGCTTATTTTTTTAAAATCCTTTCATTTAAATATATTTTCAATAATACAAAAGTAAATTCATTTTTGAAAGATTTTTATTTGCCTACATTTTTCATTACGTAACTTTTCAAATAAAAATAGATTTTAAATTTTAAAATTCCTTTATAACTTGAACTTAGGCGACGACTAGTTGCAATTAACTAATATACTGTAATTAGTACTATAAATATATTTTTTAATGAAATTTTATAGCAATTATTATGCTAAATTTTCCTGTAGACGTTTCCTGTAACCACGTCTACAGGAACGAATTTGTCTTTTTCCAATTTAAATTTTCTATTCACATAGTTTTAAACCGGATACAGTTTACATCTACCGTTTGTACTTCAAATCACACTATTTATCATTTTCTATTCGCACGAAATGTTAGTGAATCATTAAGTAAGTATGTATAATGTATATCTATATATTTAAACTTAGTAGGTAAGATTCCGCGTGCTGCTGCAATTTTCTACGGTTGTCGGTCAATGTCTCATCTGTCTTTGTCAACACGTCGACCGCGTTATGTGACGCCAGTTAATATTCTTAATGAGCCGTAAGTAAGGCATGAACTGCATGAAGCTCTTTAAATTTTTTAAAATACCTATCCAGTATATTCAGTCATATTTCAGTAAGAGTAATTTCAAAATGATACCTATTTCATGTATAGTAATGTAGTAATAGCTGTGGTAATAAGTAGATACTTATCTTTAAAGGTATAAAAATACAAATAAAATCAAGAACCTCCTTATTTTAGAATTCTGATACTAAAAATTAATCTCTATTCCCGGTGGTTACGAAATAATTTGAGAATGGCTTTATTCACCCTATTTTTAAAATTTGCAGAAGGTTCTTACGGGAAGAATAGTTGAGCTGCAGATAGCAGCCATTCCATAATAAATTCATTTTTTGTAACGAAACCTACTTTTTTTTATTTGTAAGCCACAACAACTAAAATACAAGGAGGTGAAATTTCAAGTTTTTTACACATAAGTATAAAAAAAGGTTAGTACCTTCGTAGCATCATAACAAAAGCGCATTTAGAACTACTTGTATAGATAGACAACTATCTTATCAGGTCAAGTTCCAACTATTGAAGCAAACGTCACTCCATTCACGCGGTTGACATCTCACCTGTCAGTAACCTCGGCTTTATCGATAATAATCGTCAACCATTCATGAACCACCGATTGTTCGACCGAAACCGCCCCCGAAACGGGTTGATAAACATATCAAAAGCATTTTTAGAACACCTGTTTTTTGAATAAGAGTCACCAGTTCTATTGTTCGGATATATTCAACAAACATCGATAATCAACTCGGTATCGGTTGAAAACGAATCTATCGATAGTCACAAAGACCTCCCGGGAGTTACGCTATCACAATAAGGATGTTAAACGTTGATAAAAAATGTTGATTGTGACAAGACTGCGTATGAAATTATAATAGTGTTTGGTTTCTTGGATCACATAGAAAGAAAGAGGTATATTCCTACTCTGAGAATTAACGAACGGGTAAACATACCCATAATAACTTTTTTCACATTTACATTTAACATTTCCGATTTTTCTATCAATTTGCACTTATAGTGATTACGAGTAGACTATCCAATGAAGATTCAAGAACTTCATGACATCAAAGTCTATGTACAGACGACAAAGGAGATATGATTGCACCTTCAAATGCAAGTATATATGAAAAAGTGCAACCGTATCTGCTTTGTCGACTGTACTTACTTCAAGAACTGAAACGCGATTAAGTAAAACCGTACTACCTCTATTTAAAACTGTTGTGTTTTCTGGTCCGAGAAAAGTTTGACATTCCTTGGAATCTGCTAAGTTTTATGGTTTGTGTATTTGTGGATCATTACCGTTGATCCGTTTAATTAATTTGTCACGTTAGTTAGTAATTTCAGTTCCCTGTAGGCGAAATAAGTAGGTGGGTGAATTTCCCAAATGCCTTTTTTTTTGTCTTCGGTGAAATTAGTATTTGAAAAAAGGAATATTGTTCTGAATTATTTTTTTTAGTATTCAATAGGTTGTTAATGAGTTGTGGCAAAAATATATTTAGGCTAGGACTATATATAAAGGTAGAAATAAATACATAAACCTCTATTTTCTTCAAATCGGTGCTGTCCCTCTACTTTTTTTACAAACAAAAAAGCTTATACACTAATAAAAATAAGTAAATTAAGTATAATAAATTATTCTATTTCATAGAATATTAGTTTTATTATTAATTTAAGTCATATTTTATTATATAATTAACGAATATTATTACTGAGAGGCACAAACGTACTTGTCCTGCGAAATGTTCTCAAATCGGTGACCAAAAGTAATTTACACATAACTTTATATCGACGAGTCCGACAGTGTCCCCACCTCAATTTTATTTCTCTCGTTAGTGCCTGCTAGTGCGCAGTCAGGACGGACGTATGTTAAATCACTGCATATTCCCGCCAATAATATAAGTACGCCATTTTAGTTGTTCCCGGACAATTATTTTATACTATCGGTGGTGGCATCTTTCTAGTGTAGTAAGCAGTTTTATTATTGTTTTTTGGTTCTAATAGAGGTAGAAAGTGAATTAGCTTCATTGATTGTTATTGAATTTAACCTAGATATTATGCATTTTTTCTAATATTCTAAAAAGTGTGAAATTTCTCACGTCGGTGTTCGCATATCGGTGTAATCGGTGGTCTTTATTACCACGGATATGATAATTTACACCGAAAATGATAAGAAAAGACGAATCGGTGTCTTACACCTAATATCGGTGTTTTGATTCATGATCAATGCACAGTTTTGTCACATCGGTGGATTGCTTTATCATATCGGTAGATATTTTTTCATCTCGGTGAGTCGTTTTATCATATCGGTTGATCCCGTGCGATTTCGTTAAGTATACAAAGGAAAAATGGAACATACAAGAACATACATATAAACACATACAAACATAGGGGGGACTTCAATGCCAAAGTGGGAATACAAGAACGCGACGAGAAGAAAATCGGAACATAAGGAGTGGTATGCAGAAATCGCAGGGGGCAAATGCTAGTCAGCTTCCTCGAGTCACAGGCATCTCTTCTTAATGAATAGTTTCTTTAAGAAAATACCCCACAAGCAGTGGACTATAATAAGGAACGATATAGACTTTTTTCATAATGGTACCTAAGCACATATTCAGAGATCAACAAGTGTGATCAACAAGTTTAATACTGGAAGCGATTACCGACTTATCTGACGCTCTCTAAATATCAAGATTCCGAATGATAAGGTCAGCCCTCCCACCTACGCCGCTCCAAGCAGCTCTAGGGTCGCAATACTGGAAACCTCTAGGCATTGACGGGAAGGCCGACTAGTGGTCAAACCATTGCATTGTGGGGCTCCAATCCTGAAAGAGCTAGCAAGCCTTTTTAATTCCGTCATCCCGCAAGGGCTAACACCTAGGGCATGGAGCGGGAGTGCGGTGGTACTGTTCTTCAAAAAAGGTGACAAGACCTTGCTGAAGAACGCAGGCCATCTCACTCCTGAGTCATGTCTACAAGTTGTTCTCGAGAGTCGTCACAAATCGCCTCGCAGGTAAGCTCGACGAGTTCCAGCCACCTGAGCAAGTCAGGTTTTGAAAAGACCATAGTACCGTGAACCACATCCATATACTGTTTGGCAGATTGTAGAAAAGACTCAGGAGTACAACCAGCCGCTGTGTATGGCGTTTGTGGACTACGGAAAAGCCTTCGACTCTATCGAAATCTGGGCAGTGCTGGATGCGCTGCAGCGGTGCCGCCTCGATTGCACATCGAGGTGCTGAGATGCTTGTATTACACTGTCGAAGAAGAAGACAAAACCCATTAGCCTCCAACGTGGAGTGAGACTGGGAGATGTTATATCTCCCAAACTATTTACCAACGCATTGGAGGACGTCTTTAAGACTCTGGGCTGGACTGGGCGGGGTATCAACATCAACGGTGAGTACATCTCGCACCCTTGGTTCGCCGACGATATCATAATAGTTGCGGAGTCGCTGGAACAACTGGGCAAAATGATGCACAGCTTGAATGGAACTTCTCGACAAGTCGGCCTCAGTGTAAACTTGGATAAAACCAAGATACATAATCTTGGTTTTATCCAAAACGAACATGTTGTACCGAGAGCAATTGCCATCGAAGGAACGACACTCGATGTTGTTGAAAAATAGGTATATCTATCTGGGGCAGGTTATTCAGCTCGGTAAAAACAACTTCGAGAAAGAAGAAGCCAGAACAATCCAACTGGGGTGGGCAGCATTTGGCAAATTACGTCGGGTCTTCTCCTCCCCCTTGCCGCAATGCCTTAAAACAAAGGTTTTCCGACCAGTGCGTTCTGCCTGTTATGACTTACGGTGCCGAAACGTGGCCACTGAAGGTGGGGTTAGTCCGTGACCTAAAAATCGCACAGCGGGCTATGGGAGCAAGCTATGCTTGGAGTTTCTTTGATGGATAGAATTAGAAACGAGGTCATCCGACATTACAACCAAAGTTACCGACATAGCTCGCAGAATAAGCAAGCTGAAGTGGCAGTGGGCTGGCCACATCTGCCGATGGACTGATTGCCGTTGGAACAGACGAGTCCTAGAGTGGAGACTGCGAGGAGTAAAACGGAAGGTGGGACACCCCCTGGCCAGGTGGACTGACGACCTACGAAAGGTGGCTGGGAAGGACTGGATGCGGAAGGCGGAGGATCAGCAAACGTGGCGCATATTGGGAGAGGCCTATGACCAGCAGTGGACTGCAATAGGCTAATTGATTGATTTGTGTTACCAGCTTATAAACGTTCTTTTTTAAATTAATTATATATTATAAAAAAAGAATAGAAGAAAGTAAATATAATAAAATAGGTACCTATATAATTTCAAAAAATATAATATTTTCATTGGATCTTCAAGAACTCTATTCTCGTCGGATATGATCTTCTTCAGGTCAGACATTCAGTTTTAAGTCACTCTTGTAAGAATAAGGCACCTACTATTTCCTTTTTGATGTTCAAAGGTGGATAGATTATCATTTCGGTGAATATTTTATCATAATGGTGGATATGTATATAATTTCGGTGGATAAACTTATCAAATCGGTGTTCAGAAAAAATAATCGGTGCGGGTTTGTCATGTCGGTGGAAACCAAAATTAAAACTGAATTTTCTCCATAATCTTAAATGATACGTTGATGATATTAAATTTGGGGATACATGATTATCACAAAGATTACATAAAACCTTAAAAATATACAAAAAACATATAAATGAAAAAGTTCACCGATATGATAAAAAAAATGGCATTTGTTGAAATTCACCCAGGTATACCTGTGAAACATACGAAATTTCAAATAAAATAAAACACAAATTACTTTCTTATACAAAATAATTAGCCTATTCTACCTATGGCAATTTTTCATTCATAAAAAGTATAATACCCTATTATACAATATGACATCACAAATATTATTTCAGGCATAAAACGTCATCCATTGTGACCGAAACCACAATTCCAAAAACTCCAAAATATTGTAAGAAAAAGTTTTCCGTGACGTACGACCAAATCTTTATTTAGGGCATTTATTATGAAGTTCGCAATCATTGCCACATCAAGTTATTCGGTAAGTTCATATAATAAATATAAGGTTACTTGAAGTATTTCACAATGAAACCCTCAAAAATATCCGTCCTTTATTGTAATCGTCTAAATGTGGAAACTCAATTAAAAGTTTAAAAATATTTTAGGCTCGGTTCACAGGAATGGTTACGTAATATTCGATTAGGTAATTCACCTTAGGCTTTTGTTACACTTTTATTTGGGTAATCTTTTGTAATGAATTTAACTTTGAACTTTCTAACGTAATTCGGTAAATATTGAAATTAGTTAGTTTCATTTTAATTAGTAAATAGTTGACCAAATTTCTTAATTTATTTCTCAAAAATATTAAATGAAAAAAGTAATGCTTAAGTTTTTCAGTGGTGTACAGGCTAGCAGGCGAGGTCGGCTTGGCTCCCAAGGCCTTAGTGGGCCCAAACACCCAAATAACTATTAACAGTCAGCCCACCATTCCTTTTGAGAGTCTTTGGAATAACTAAGGTAAACGGGGGGTTAAACGGGGAGAGTTTTTCGCATGCTTCGGTCCGAAAAATCGTACGCGACTATCACTAGCAATAATCGCCATACCATTACTGTATCAAGGTGTTTACACGCAGGTAAACACTAAATTCTCGCCTGCGATTATATCATATGAGATTCGCAAGTGACATATCGCCTATGTCAAAATACGATTATTGCTTGAAAATTCTGTTTAGACGGACACTAGCAATATTCAATTGCGAGGTAATTCTCGCCAGGCTTGGATAAGCAGAAATTGTTTCGGCGAATGATTAGACAAAGAAAATTTTCTCTGTCTTTTCGATGATCTTGCAGGCGAGAAACTCTTCCAGTCTAAATGATGCCTTAATTTATCATAGTTTGTAGTTGATACCTGTACTGGGGTAACCTATTGAAATATCGAATTTCTGTTACCCGATTCTTAAAACCCCGAAAACGTTCCGTTTTTAATTTCTCAGATGAATCAATTGCCAGGTGCACTAAAACCAATTTTCAAATAGTATTTTTTTGTTTCCCATATTGTCATAATCCAAATATAGTTATACCAGATTCTCAGAATATTTTTTTTTGTTTCCCATCGTACCATTTACCAAATTTTCATAATCTTTTTATTTGGATCCCATACAATCGTGTTCCAGCTAAACTATATACAGGTATAGTAAAACTCAGTAAATTTATACAATTCATTTATTAATAGGTACAGTAAGTAATTTAGACATTTACATTAATTTAGAAATTTCAATGTCGAAATTAATTATCGTTAACACCCCGACTCAGTGCAATCCGACTTGGATAGGTTAGGTACGACGCTCCACTTCGCTTCGCTCCCGCCTTAGTCTTCGTGGTTTTTTTTAAAACCACCCAGAAGTGAGCGGTAACACAATTTAAATACCTTGGATCAATAATCAGCAATGACGGCAAAACCGAAAAAGATGTTACTCACAAGACATCAGTAGGATGGATGAAGTGGAGACAACTCACAGGCGTAATGTGCGACAAAAAAATGCCCGTTAAGGTTAAGGGGCATCTGTATAAGACAGCCATTAGACCTGCTGTTCTGCATGGCGCAGAATGTTGGGCGACAAACAAAGACCATATAAATAAATTACATTCTACAGAAATGCGCAGCGTTAGTGGGTGTCACACTGTTGGATAAAGTCCGAAATGAGTACATAAGAGGAAGTTTTAAAGTTGCTCCCATAGGCGATAAATTAAAAGAAAAGCGCTTGCGGTGGTATGGTCATGTACAAAGACGCCCAGCCGACCATATGGTAAAGCTTGCCCTAGATTTGCCTACAACGATACGCGCGCGTGGAAGACCACCCTCCACATGGCAGGCGACGGTCCTGAGGGACCTGACGGACGCCCAACTAAAAACGGACGAAGCACAAGACCGTGCCAAGTGGAGTATGAGGACCAGAAAGGCCGACCCCAAATTATGGGAAATAGTCTAGTGAAAGAGAGAGAGAGACCCAGAAGTATGAGCCCCGCCAAGCGGGGCTCCGTCGAGCTTATTTATTTTATTTTAGATTTTGGAGAGATTTATTTTATTTTACCCTCATATTTTTAACTTTAACTGTGAATATCTTGATTTTAAAATCTTGGTTTTAAAAATCTGGATATTGTTGTATGGATATCAATTATTTATCTGCATTTCAAAAATTTGTGTTTTAAAAATTCGGCTTTCGTGCATATGGATTACGGTCATCTGGATTTTGTGCATTTAGATTTCGTGTATCTGGAACTCGTTCGTCTGGATTATAAAACGTCGTACAAATGAATAAATGGGCAAATGAAATTCGGAGTTGCGATTATATGGCAAATAGAACTTCGGAATTTGAAAAAACTGAATTATGAAAAAATGGCCATTAAATTCGGGATTAAGATAGGTAACCCTGTACTGGTACGAGTACAATATGCGAGGCTAGTTCTGTTGTCTATCAAATACAACAACATGAAAGTATAATTAACTGTTTAGTGGTGACTTGTCGGATTAGGTTCACTATTTTATGTATTTGCTGTTGAATCTGGCCTATAGTTACGGGCATTTATCTTGACATCAGTCACGTCAAACCCCGTGATATCCTCAAAATACACCCATAACTTTGTGTATTTTGAGGATATCACGGGAGGAGCACATCAAATCCAACAATCTGCATAAGCCAAAGACTTATTTCTCTTACGACTTGATGTCACGATATTTATGCCGGTAACTACAGAAGTCATAGTACTAGGTATACTTTTATAATATGAGTATGTGTAATAGGTACATAAAATACCTACCTAAATAAAGTATACAAAAATACTAAGTAAGTAAGTAGGTATTTAAAATTTCTCATCTCTTCCATTACGTCACTTAACATAAGCTCCCAAAACCAAAATATAACTTGTTGGAAATCTGTGAAATTTAATACTTTCTTCAAAGTTCAACTGTTTGTCAAGCTTTTTTCTAATGTTTTACCTACGTCATCATTGCCCCATTACTTTTGTTTATAATTTTTATTTGTTGACCTTTATTTGACGAGTTCTTTTAGCAAATAATATTACTTAAATTTCTTTCACAATTATGCTGTGAGAATAACTGTTCTTTCACAGTAATCTTCTGAAATTTGGCATCACAATTAAAAGTTCCAAAATATTTCGGCTCGGTTCACGTGAATTGTTATGTAATATTTCATTACATAAAATATTTTGGGTAATGTTTATTTTGACCAATGTTTATTTCGGTAATATTTTGCACCCGATTTATTTGAACGTCTTATAAGGCGTTTAGGTAACTTCCCAAGTACCTAAGTAACTTGGCAGAAGAAGTGTAATCCGCCTATTTATTCAAATCTAGCGATAAGGCCACCATTTGTACATATTTCTCCTGGTTTCCGTACATGTACTATAATTGTTATAAATGTACCATAAAGAAATTTCTAATCTGATCTAATCTAAAACTCGGGAGGTGCTGCATTACACAAAAATATCCGGTTACCATATTATAGAATCCTGGCTTGACATGGCAGATGATGGCATGCATGCAAATGGTCTCACTACCATGGACGCCCAAGATCGTGCGAAGTGGAGGAGGAAGAGTCGGTAGATTATGGACCCTGAACTCCGAGGTCATCTTGGCCTCGGATGCAATCAGGAAAATATATCACAAAATTTTGAGTTAGGTATGTATAACTTGTACTTTCGTACAATACCTAATTAATAAATTTTCTTGCATAATAAATAATGTAACTAACTAAGGCTGACCTGTGCCCCAAGGGTGTTGGTAGGGCCCTGTATAGGTACCAAAAGCATCTTACAATAATTATAATTAATGCATCAACACTCAATTACAATTAATTTCTAATCTCGTCAACCGCACTGCAAAATTTTATTAGGTAAAACAATGCACATTGGTTGTGTTGTGGTAGGTAGCACGCTACGCAGGCACGTGCCGCGCGCCTGGCCGTGACGGGTTGACAGAGTGGCGATTAGCCCGCTGCCTGTCTCATCGTTACATACCTCCTGCATGCACGGGTTGGCTTAGAAATTGTGGGTAGTTGTACTATAATTAATACTTGATTAATTTACTTGTTCACGATATTAGGGTTTGAAATTGAAGGTCTTGATTATGTATCACTTATTCGCAAAATTATGTGAAGGTCAAAAGAAACAAGGGCAAAATCAAAAGAATTAAAAATAAAATATCTATCGAAGTGAAGTATGAAATGAACGATGTGATATGAATGAAAAGAATGATGAGTGAAATATGGATGCAGTCGGTTAATTAAAGTTAAAATTTTCCTTTAAAACAATTTCAAGAAAAAAATGATAGGTCGAATTTAGATTATTTGATTGGTTACAAATTAGTACTTCAAGTGTAAAGTCTATTATACACTCTTATATCATCAAACTCTTAAAATTGTAAATATGTGTAGTAAACTTAGGATTTATTTTTGTAATCAGAGTATGTAATCTTCTGTTTTTCATAGTAGGTAGCTACCAGACTAAACTTCTAAATTATATTTATCCACATTTTGCCATTAAATTCCTCTCAAAGTAGACACGGAAACTTCGCTTTTATTTCTTGGTAATAAGGTTCTGCGCTAGTTACTTATAAACAAGGCATAGTGGATTGGGTGTGCGGATGACAGGCACGATAAAGTGGCGATTAGCCTGTCTCTGCCCACTAGGCTATGCATATACAAAAAAGTGTTCTAAGAATGTCCTTTCGTGTGTCTAATGATTTTTGGGGTTGGTACAACAAACGTATAATTTGCAATCATAGTTTTATGTTTGTAACATCAACTGTTGTTAATTACGCATTATAAAATATTTATTTTATTGATTACATAACAGTTACTTACATACCTACAGATATTTTTTTAACTCTTTATAGTCTTTATGTAATACCGCTATAAATGTAGGGAAATTTATTTTATATAAAAATAAGTTACTTAATCAGTACCTACCATCCTGGTAAAGTAAATGTGAAAGCTTTTGAAGCTGTTTGTACGTTTGTTACGTTTCTCCTAAACGGATCTGGCTGATGTTCTCATGTTAAATAAATTATTATGAAATAGATCTTAAAATAGGCAAACAATTTTCATAACTTTATATGTAAAGACTGGTACCTAATATAAAACCTTCTCACATATAAAGTTCTACTTAATTAACATTCTTTTTTTGTATCATGTAATATGTACGAAACCACGAACCTAATAATTTAATAAATCAAAATTCCGGACGCCAAGTGGAGGCGAAACAATTTACGAACTTGCTGGCTAACTCTCCAAAATAGTTTATCTAGGCGAACGCGATGCAGACATGAACGAACGAGCAAAACAAGCAACTCGTGACACCTACCTACTGTTTTACACACACAGATCGGTATCCTTAACTACACACCTCGCCGTAGCTGCGTCTCTCTCGCGCTAAGAAAATGAAACGGACCAATGAGGGGGTGGGGTGACACGCATTTCCGGGCCCGGCTCCAATCAGCTGCTAGAACAAAGGAGTCGCGATAGCTACTTACCCACAAGTAGCTACGCGAGGGTCGGCTATAAGTAGAATTGTGTTCCATCTCACACACATGCACCTTTTAAGCACACATAGAAGAGATTTTTTTACCTGCTGACGAGTTTTTGTGGGCGTACCGTTTGTTTGTGTGACAGTGTCTAGCCGGGTGATCTCTTGGCTAAGTTTGCGCAAGTCGCGGGCGTAATGGCTGGAATATATCGGCTTTGAGTTGAGACCGGTCTCGTGACGTGCTGAGCTTTTGTGACGCAACTAACAACCATGAATGAAAGGAGCGCCGAGGTTAAAAATCCTAGTAACTACCTATATGTATTTTGTATACTGCATTCTTACGCATCGTTAGACCTCGTGCACTCAGTTTAAAAAGTTTAAAGGCCATATACGCGTACAATTATAAGCGAAATGTAATTACCCGCAGAATAAACCCGAATATTTGTTATGTATTTAAAACTCATGAAAGGAAAATAAAACGAAGGAGGTATTATCCTGAACGACATCCTGTTACGGCTTATTTCTTCTCTCGACTCGCAGAATCCTCACGTCGTCGTTAAAGGTACATTTTTCTTTTGCAGTCCTCATGTGACGTACCTGCCATATCCCGAGGACCCTTCCGTAAGCCGTTGTAATGCAAATAGCGCCTTATACGCACGTAACACAGTTGCGAATGTAATAATTTAATGATAACACGCCCTGTAAGACTACAATTTGACTATCGCGAATTTCCTGCGTCTCTACAGCTTCAAAATGTGTGATGGTGAAGTGGGCGTGTGAGGTAAAGTGAAGTCTATGTTTCGAGGTGATGGTTTAGTTTAGTTTGCGGCGCGCTGAGACGCTGAGAAACAAATCTGCGTAAGGTACGTAGTGTCGAGTAACTCGTGTTCTTACCCTCTCTGCTTTGTTCGGGCCGGAAGAGTGCGCTAGAATTACATGCTCCAGTCTGATGTGCGCTTATTTTTTACGGCGCTATATTGTGTTTCGTGAGCTCTCTTATAGTTATGCAGTTCAACGACTGAAGAAACGAGAGGGTGGATGAGGGAGAAACAAAACAAGTTTACAATTTTTATTTACACAAGGAGAAATACTGAGGCAACAGTGCTTCAAACAAATGATTGTTGAGTATAATTATTTTTATTTTCAAACTTTCAGTGTCATTCTTAAGTTTCTGATCGGAAAGTTAAAAGATAGATGTGGCAATATTTTTCTGAGACAGCAATCAAATATTTGGATCATAACAATTTCTGAAAACGTAGTCGAGGTGCAGTTACCCTCGAGTCATTCGCTCATTGGCTCCCATCTCTCGTAGTAGCGCGCCACCCCGCATACTGATATCAGGATTAAATTACTCTGGCAACTATTTTACACAAAACCAGAGGCCATAATTAAAGTCCGGGCGAAAATGGGTGAAATCAAACGTCTTATCTGACCAGCGGGAAATAGCGTTTCTTCGCTGAATAGTTTCCACTGAGTCGGATAGTAAGTGAGTGGAATAAATAATTATTGCGGCAATCTAAAGTTGCCGTCGGTTGCGGCATTTGATTCTGAGATATCTAATGAGGATAGTTTTAGTTTTGGTTTAACTTTTGTTAGTCGACTGTTATTCCCTTTATAATAGTTAGTTTTAGAACCTATTAATAGTTAGTTTTATATTATCAAAAGGGCATTCTGACTGAAGTAGTTACGGATGACATCAAAAATGCTTACAGCAACTGAGATGACTCTCATGCGTAACTGGTTATCCCGTCTCAAGGTAAACATTGCAGACAAGTAGTGCTTCGCAATGCAAGTAGCATTGTTGAGCCACAGTTATTGCTAGTTGTTGAATGAAGAGGGAGAGTTTACCAAACATGGATTTTGAGATGTAAACAAGAATTTAAAGTTTTTCTAATTTTAAATATTTTTTGTAAATTTTAACTGAAAAAATACTTTTTCCATTAGGTAGGTATCCACTTTTCCCACACTTTCTATTTATGTGGGAGGAGTGATTATTTACTACTTTAATAGCATACTAAATTGGCATCCTCATTAGAGATAACAAAGAAGAAAATATAATAGGTATAAATAAAATATCATTGCGACATAAGTAACGATACGATAAAAAAATATTGATAACGATTAATTACAAATTAATGTTGACGATGAACAATGTTTTACAACAGTTTACTATTGTATAACAACTGTTAACAGCCCAGTACTCAACGGCGGTAATAATATTCAAATTCAAATATTCCATAACGATGAATAAATCCACGGCACGTGATTCCCCGTCTCACTTTCTCTAAACAGAAGGCTCCCATAAAATCAATGGCAAAAGGAAATACAATTCACTTTCACGGTGTCTGAAATAAACCATTCTTTGCATTGAAAGGGGAATAATCTGTGTGTAGCAGCGGGGGCTTAATCAAAATCGGTGAATTGCTTTAAATCGGGGAAAACGCAGGAAATATCCTTTGTTGGCAATTTCCCGACATGCGTGGCGCTAATGCGCTATCGCCGTGTAATGACTTCCTTAATTAATTTGAGATATTAGAGACTTCAGCGGCATCTTAGCGACACGCACACATGATTAGAATTTATATTTTTTCTTTTCTAATCTTGCCTGCTTTCGTGTTTTGCTCGAAAAAATGAACGGATGGTATTTTTGTTAGCATATTTCATTTGCTTTATGTTGATTCTACGTTATAACATAGTCTATTTTTACACATAGAGGATTTATTTCATATAATTCCTCTACGTTTGTATTACTGTGCATGAGGTCTTGGCAGGTCGCGCAAAGTGGATTTTCTATAAAAAATATGCAGTAGGTACTACATTCTTATTGATGACAATAGGTTCACTCTCTCTTACGTTAGAACGAAAATAGCTGGCGAAATGAATGCATATCCGTAATCGTGTCCCCTATTGGAATACACATACCCAGGTGTGAGTATATTAAATTATCTAGTTGTGACCTGTGGCTTAGTCCGCGAGGAATTCTTAACCCGTTGTGACTACCAATGGGAACCTACTCCTACTATGAAAAGTAAAATATGTACTCTATTTCTGCACCAAATTTCAGTCAAATCCGTTCAGCCGTTTGAGCATGATTGACTAACAAGCATCCAAACATTTTCGTAAATCCGTTAACAACAGCTTTATTTCAATAGTAAAATGCCTAACTGTCATACAAAAATTACATTTATTTTTTCCTATCATCAAATTAACTGCTCAGTTTTACATAAACGGTACACACGACGAGGGGTAAGTCGTCGTCGCTATGGCACCGGAGGCAGTAAGAAGTTATTTTAGGGGGATATTACGCGACATCAGGGGCTTATCTTTACGGCAGGTGTTCCCGCCACCCCCTACGGGGACAAATTTACGAAATATGTCGCGACTTATGCGGATCACGCGGATGTTGCCGGCAATCTGCGCAGCTTAGTTTCATACTATGTAAATGGACGGGTGGTAATACAAATTTTGTTTATCGTAATATTATCTGTAATGTGAAAGATCTTAATAATATATCTAGGACAAGAAAGACTATAGTGAGTAGTGAACAGATCTAAAGTCGATCCATGAAAAGTCAAAAAGAATATTAAAATAGGGTCTCAATTCGATTTAGTTTTAATATTTATGGTCATCACATACCTAATTGGTTGCCAATTTTGCCAGATGAACAAATACTGCCATACGTCAAATAACTCATAACTCACTACAAATACATACAGTATATTATTATGTTTATTATCCCATAAAGAAGAAGATTCTACAGATATTATAAATGATGATGATGAGGATGAGTGTGTATGTTTGTTAGGTTTTTACAAGTATAAGTTTTACAGATTTGAGTCATATTCGAAATCGAAATGACTTTAATGCTCGTAACATATATAACAAATTCAGGTGCAATTTGCTGATTTAAGATCCCATTCTAACGTAAGGACAAATAATAAACCGTCCAAAATTAACCATCAGAGGAAACAGTACTTAGACAGATGAATCACGCAGAATACTTTCATCAATACGAGTACGTCTCTCAGGTGCCGACTATTGGCCCATATACGTTACGCAACATCCTCGTATAGTAACTAGCACACAATATCGTAATTCCCAACCCAACCCGTTCCCTCACAGCGCGACTGAAGCGTATCATGTTCACTTACTCCGATACACTTCACATACACATTAAACCCTCGCATGATCAAAGTGCGCGACATTCCCATTAATTCCACTCAACACATGTCACCAAGCTAATAACCAATTAAATAGATTAATAAAGATATTTACGTCATACCAATTTGCCATTGATCTGTATATTTCAATAAGGCTTTGATGTTCATAGGCTCCTCGTAAAGTCATTGTTTGATGGCTGAAGACAGCTTCGACGATTGTGTGTTAACGAATGTGTCGGTCTATTGAGTGGCTGTGGGCGTTGTAATCTACTTATGTGTTAAGTGATAATAAATTATTTTGGTGGCAAAAATAAGTACGTTTAAAGCCGCTTAGGTGTTTATGTCAAATGAAATTGAACGAAGCGGAATATAATTGGCGGAATGACCGAACCTTATATGAATCTAAACGAGATTCATATAAGGTGCTTATAAAATACATACACATAATTTTATATACTTACAGTTACCTTACTTACTTACCATACATACTTATATCCTTACATACTTTACGAGTCTTATCAATCAATTAGCCTATTGCAGTCCACTGCTGGACATAGGCCTCTCCTAATGTACACTATTGCTCCCGATCCTCCGCCCTCCACATCTAATCTGTTCCAGCCACCTTTTTCAGGTCGTCAGTCAACTTGGCTAGGGGTCATCTCACCTTCTGTTTGTCTTCTTGCGGTGTCCAGTCCAGGACTCGTTTGCTTCAACGTTTCTTAAATATTTTATAAATCATAAAATATTTAAGACATTTTCGACATTGATTTAGTAGTATTGTGTTTAAATATATTTGAGTGTATAAAGCCTCACTAAGATTTTCAGTGCCCAAACCAACCTCATGCTTTCCTCTCGTGGTTTGGAGTGGAACAGTCTACCGTCGCATCTGTAAAATAAATGAATTGAACTATCTAAAAACCAGTAGCAGTAGGGACTTGATTATAAAGTACACATATATGTAAATAACGTACGTAACGCTCATCAAAATGTAAAGAAATTCGGGTGAACGACAAACAGTACAAAAGTATAAATGACATAATTATAAACTAAACATGCCCAAATAAACTGTTGCGCTCGTCAGTTAAATAAAAATTACGCGAAACGTCCCGGGGGAGAACTCATTGTGGGCCCACAATGAGCGCGCCTGATTGGCGGAAGGATGTTCTCACTAAATAAAAAATATCGACGCGTCATTTCGCGCAATTTTCGTCGAATTTTCAAACGATAAAACCTGTCATTTCGCTGTTGACGCGCCTATAAAATATTCATGCAGACGGGCGAGAGATGAGCGATTTTTTCTTCGATTTACACGTCGAAATAAGATGTCATTTTCCGTATCATTAGCGGCGGCTTGGAGCGTCGCGACGCCACTATTTATACGCAAATACGATAAAAATGATGCCCGGCCGATCGACTGTTTGACGCGCCATTGATAAATTGCGACCTTTTCAAATTTCTTATCTTTTTTGATGTTTTATTTCTATTTTGAACGTCTTTAGGGAAGATTTTTAATGTCATTTAATGTATTCAGGAATTGTATTTTATGAGTAATGACACCGCTGTAGCAAAGTAGGGCTAAATGTGGTGACTGACTTAGTTTTATGTAGGTACGTAGCGTCCGCATGCGTCTTTATTATTTACGTGAGTGAGTGTAAGGTATAATTATTCATATTTCACTAGTTACATTTATTGTTCCAATTTTCAGACACTATACTGTTCTTAAAAATCACAAAAGTGCCCAAACCGGGAATAAAAACCGAGATCGAAAATAGTGGCACTCCTTTCTCATGCACTACCAAACATCTTCACGTCAAAATCTGAATATGGGGTAGTTTTTTATATGCCGTCAATATCATTTCGCCGATACACCAAGTACTCAACGATAGATTGGTGCTCGTATTTTCATAGCAAGGTAAATTCGATCGGAATAAAACTCCCTCGGTACGAAGCTGTTGGTTGAGCCCTCTCTTTGCGGCGAAATCGTGCGGAGTAGTTTATCTCACCCCGTTCGTTTCACCGCTACCCACACAAAGGCATCTCATATGATAATCTGCTAGATCTATTTGAAAAATACCATGCTGTATATTAATATAGACTGGTATATAAATAGGGCTTTGTTTTTATACGCAAATGATGAAAGTTACGATTAGTTTTGAAGTTTATAAATCTTTTATCTTGTGTAAAGTTTATTACAGTTAGGTACATTTTGTGACAAAAATTTAACTTCAGTAGTCGCTATATATTTTTTGTAACTCATGCTATGATTTCATAATTTCCTAATATCACAAAGCATTTTCCTTATTTTTCTTCAATATTTTTCTTCATAGAAAATATTTAGTAAATTTTTGCTGACGTATTTAAAAAAAAAAAAGAATAAAATGTTAGATACGGGTTTATGATATAGTCATCATCAGGTAATCTGTAGTGTACAAAACTAATCGACTTAACCAAGATTTTAATTGACACTATCTACCAGTTTGTCAAGATTATATGAAAATTAAAATTACTCGAAATAAAATACAATATGATACAATATTTTTAATCAAGTCTCGCCAACAGTACTTGTAGTATACGGGCACAGATGGCAGCTCGGCTTATTATGGCCCCACGGTGGGCGCCAAGCGCCAAGTGACAATATTGCGTGGCCGCCGTGTCCCGACTAATCCCCGGATTCATTTATTTTTGACAACGCTATACGATTTTATCTCACGGCTTCTGATGCTGTTTGCCTTCTGTTATTATGCTCCCGCTGTATTCGCAACACTTATTTATTTATTTACCGACCCCTATAAAGGCGGATTTGACTTTTAATACCCAGTTTAGTGGTTGGTTTCGTTTTAAATCTACGCTTATTTAATTTAATGGAGATGTTGATATCGATTATCTTGAAATAGAAATGTTATGGCAACCCTTGGGAGTTTCATGTGTTTTTATTTTACCCGTTGTTGTGAAAGGGATCTTTTGGTACAGTTTTGTTTAAATTTAGTAGAAGGATTTGTCGGCATTCAGTTTGGGAGTCATGGCTAGTATTAAATCAAAATAATACAATCGCAGTAATGAATAATTCAAGTGCTAACTTTTGTTATGTAAAGGATAGGATACCTTTATACTACCGGACGTTATCACCAGGTTGCATTGACCATAGTGTCTTAAGTTACCGACTACAGCTGCAGTTTATCCAAAACAAATACACAGTTTTACCACACACCTAGAAATCGAAAAACGTATATTTCAATATTCGTACCTTTTGTTAGTTAATTAAAATAGATTGCTTTGCCTCCGAAATCATTGTTAGTGCTTTTAAAATGCAATGAAAGGGTGAAAAACATGAAGTTGTTCATGAAAACATCCTATGTATCATATTATATGAAAAATATTCAACGAAAATAACTAACGGATCAATTGTGCAATAACCGAAACTAGGTCGCGACCGTCGACGTAAAATTGCTACTTGCGACAGGATACTTGCTCGCGACACTTTAGAGGATACTCCTGTTAGAACGGGGGCTCAATAGGTAATTACAAGAATACAGATATTGCTGTCTCTAACAACTCCCGGAAGGTACATATTATATGTGAGACAACGTTAGATTTTGAATTTCGTTTTTGGTCGTAATTTATTTATTGTACCTATTTTGTTTATTTATTGCTGGACCTGTTTAGTAGATATAACATTCTATTATTAAATAGTGAAAATATATTGAGAACGATATGGAAAAAGGATTTAAATTTATATTCGTGGGTAGAATCTGGAAAGACTTCGGGGTTCGGATCGGAAAATATATTGGTGGGTAGAGAACGTTTTACGTGAGAAGTTTCATGGGTTTACAACCCACGGAAACACTCAACTTTTTGTGAAGTTTCTAAAAAAAAACTACCTAAGAGATATTCGAGTTAGTAGCCCCGTATTCTGATAGAAGATGTTTAGTAGAAAATATAAGAGAACTGGATTTAATTAATTATTTACGAATTAAGTAGCTAAGATTTTTTTTTTGTTTCGCAAGTAAAAGGACTAAAAGGCGAAACATATAAGTTCGTAAGTATTTTATTTTATCTGACTTCAAGTACAGTCACATAGGTAAAGCTTAGCGAGTAGACATTATAGTTATGTAATACTAAGATTTCATTTTACACTGCTGCACAAATCTACCTAAAGGTTTTAACTGAAATAATTTTCTATAAATTCTTTCACCACAGACAAGATAACATCAAACCAAAATTTCATTTCTTAGACATTTTCACCACTCTTCAAAAACTGGTATATAACCTGCTATTTAGAAGCATTCTATCAAGAGAAAGGCGACGCTCACGTGGTCTCGAGTCCCCTCTCGAAGTAAGTGGGTCGAGCTGGAACTGACAGCCGGCCACTTAATATATAGTTGTGTGCTTTTAATTAATTTTATATCCGAGCTTTTAATATACCGATATATATTGGAAAGATAAGATGATCTGTAAGGGATTGGAGTTCATTGAACTTTGAATTGTATACCTTTGGCTTCTGGAAAGCGGTTATAGTGTAAAGGGAAAGTCATACGACTTGATCAAGTAGTTGCGAGTTTGTACCTTAATCTATACGCTCCAAAAATGATTTTACATTGACCCAGGAATGCGACTTGGTAGTTCAAGAATACTATTATTATGGGACACGTGTTACAAGTATTCTTACTTCGAAAACTCATAATTAAAAAATAGTGTCGGTAATGAAAAAGCCAGGTCAAGAGTACCCAGTAGGTACTCACATACTCACGAACAATTTATGAAAGCAATTATAAAAGTAGAGAAATCAAAAAGTGTATGAATGTTAAGAAATGTCAAGATATTGTCTCTGCCCAATCTATTGAGAACTGTGTATGTCTTTTTAAATGAAATAAAAAGAATAACTTCAAGGTAAGCAAGGTATATATACAATTGTCAATGTAAACCTTTGAGAATATCGTAAGGTGAAACCGATTAGGTTCAATAACAAATATCGTGGAAAAGTATAAGTGTGTTATCAATATGTGTAAGCAAGGTATGTATATGAATATAAAATGTCGAATTTCGATAGTTCAATGCCATATAAGACGTGACTGTAACAATAAGCTGACGCTTATCATAAAATTTGATGAAGCATTCGGCCCGTGTCACTAAAATTTGCATATCTTATTAAAAACCCGACGTCAGAGATAAAAATGAAAATGAGACACGTCTAAGAAAAAAAAATAACGGTCGAAACGCTCAAGAGACAATGCTTATTTTGGGCGATACGAAAAAACTGTTTTGTCATGGAAATTTCGGTTGGACACTTTGCATTTTCTTTATTTCCCCCATTCCTAAGTCGACGAAGAAATCTGTTTTTTTAATTATCGTGTTTGGTAATTAGTTTCGGGAAACGATCTCTTTCTTCCGTTTCCCTTTGCGCTACCAACTTGTCTGCTCCTAATGAGGTAATTTATAGTCCAACCATTGCACTCTAAGATACTGGACTTCTTAAAAAACCATTTTGAATTTATTACGTTTGGAAGTTTTGCTGCTGTACTTTGTGTTGTTGATGGACACCATTTACGAACTAGGTATTTAAAAGATATTTTGTCTCTCAAATATCATACACATAACACGTTAGTAACAACAGACATACATACATATAATCACGTCTTTATCCCCGGAGGGTTAGGCAGAGGTGAATTAACACCCACATTTCACCAATCATTGTATTTGGTCCCACGTAATAGGGGGCGAGCCCATTGCCGTATTCCGGGCATTATTGTTGACTCGAGCCATGCATCTGAGGCTGAGTCTGGGCTATAAATATTATAGTATACATAGTTGATATAAATAGTAACAATAGCTCAAAAATTATAAAAAATAACTGTATAAAAAGTATTTAAGTATGTAGTATTATACATACTAAGTATCCGCATTCTAGATTCCATAACACAAGCTAATTAAGCTTACCATGGGTCTAGATAGCGTTGTGTAGAATGTTGTAGAATATTTATTTATAACACAATAATCTTAATAGTTTGACATACATACCTTTTGTGTAAAATAATGACACAGTATAGTTACACACACTTGCTTGCATTGCGAGCTTGAAGTTTGAATTTAAAACTTGAAGTTTAATTAACATTCGACCGTTATTTTACTTATCAATTACCTCAATAACTAATTTATCAAAATTATATCTCTGTAAATACCTAAATTTAAATAAACGTTTTATAAATACGATTCGCAGTTCAGAATAACCTAATTCAAGCAGTGTGTAACACAAGCTCGGCTTTTGAAGTGGCTAAACAAATTGCGAAGGCACTTGGCGGGTTTCCTAGCAAGCTTCATTTTTCCCACATGACACAGGCGACACAATCTCTCCATAGATTCCATCGATCGCCAACCCACAGTGAAGTATTTAAATAAAGAAATGACCGAGTGGATTTACTACCGTTTATTTGCGAACGAAATACGTCCACCTGAATAGAGTTGCACTTATACGGGTACTTGTAAGGTTTTTGGAATTAAATAAAAGCATTATGGTGGTTTATCAATGAGGATAAATCACATTTGTTTGTTGAGAGCAACAAATAATATTCGCTGGTATTATTATAATAACTTCGCTGGGAACTCCTTCCGAGAAGAGTACCCAAGTGAAGGTCAGACTATGTTGGCCTCTCTGGTCTATTTTAGGAAGATCTTGGTAGCCAGCGTATCTAAAAGTTTGATAAATGGCCAAGTTTTGTAGCTTGATTTTTCGTTACCAGTCATGTTTCAGTTTCATCAGTCAATGATTTATTGTAATGGTTCGAAGGAGAATACTTTTTTGATACCTCTTATTTTCAAGGTGTGTGTATAAACTGTTTCTTGTGAATATCTTGGACCTAAACTCAGTACACGTTTCTTGGGTGTTTTTGGAGGATAGTACGGGGTGCTACTGCGGTGGACGACTCAAATTCACCAATCATAGATTATTACACAGTAATCCGCGCGCGCTAGGTACTCGCTTGTCTCGTAATTTAGGTCTAAGATAAGTGTCTCGAGGTATACCTAGATATATCTAAGTCCATGATCTAAAATATGTATATCTTAGTCCATGCAAAATCTTAATTTAAACTAATTTTAAGAAAATTGACAAGTGATAGTAAGGAATGCTTTTCATTATTATTACGGAAGGTACTGGCTTCTTAAACCATATAGGTAGTAGTCTAAGATAGCTTCAGCAATATCATCACATAAATAACCCTAAGCCCTCAAAAGATGTCTCTCAAACACTCTGTATACCAATAACCTGTAACAGATGCGTAACAAGTACCGTATCAGTGTAAACGACGTATCGCAATTGAGACCGCAATGTCCCTTGTTTTTTACGGAGGGCTCTAATCCGAGACTGTAAGCCTCTAATGCCGAGTAATTTCGTGACCCTGCCTTATTTGGAACCTTTCACCGACTTAATGTCCCTAGCCGAGCCACATAAAACATATATTTTAGACAGTATTAAATGTTTGGTGGAATTGTTACCGTGCATTTAAGATACAGAGATTTAAAGCGGATTGAGTTATGGCTAAAGTTTAATGAATTTATGGAAACTAAAACTGAGAACTTTTGTTGAGATGATCTTTTTTATCCTACTATGGAAACAAGCAGCTAGGTGGTCTCATCGGATGGTAAGCAGTCGAAGTTGTATCACTTGCATTTGGGGACATGTAGAGATGAAAGAAAAGAGGATGGTAGGGAAAAGAACGGCATACTGTTACTTAGCATCGCTATTAAGTGAGGGGATACTACTGAGCTATCTATAAACAGATATTAAGTAATATTTGTCCTGGCAAACGATACCGTTGACAACAGCTTCTACATAAATAATAATATTCAAAAGTCTTATTAAAACCACAACATTATTTAAAGCCCCCGTACGGAGCGACGAGAGCGTCTCAAATCAAGGAAATTAAAATTCTCAAACAGAGGGCAGTTACAACAAATCCCGGCACTAAAACTCCTATATATCCCGGGCGAATGTTGTAAAAAATCATTGCCTCCATCCCTCGGCCCTCTACGAGGGGAAAAATCTAATCTGTGCATTTTTTGCGGGACCGCGATGCCACAAAGAATTTCATTTCCCACTGTTCATCTATCTCTATTTCACTGACGGCTCTTGTTCTTGGCCCTCACTCCCCCACCTCGCGTGGCCCCCTCGGCCGTTTTTTAGACTTCCTCGATCGGAGATAAGGTTAAGCGAGCTCGTCTTATTAGAGGTTTGTACGAGACATTCTCAGCTTCATTTTAATTTATTGTCTTCATTTATGTATATACTTATATGTCTGAGGCTAGAGCTAATATTGATCTGAGTTTGGACGCGGATAAGAAAAAAATATATAGGATATCCAGTTTGGATTCTATCTCGCATGTCCTGCTTGTTGCCTGATAATATCATGTAGTCATGTCTTTATAACGATAGATAGTAAAGAGATGTTTTAAGTTTCATTCATGTCCTAACTAATAATTCTGTTTAAGGTGATGGTGAAGTGTATTATCGTAATTCACTTTTATGACAGTGTTAACTGACCGAAACGCGGATCAAATGAAGCAAAAATAAATTAATAATATCCATAACGGAAACAGTTTATGGATTAAATTGATGCACAATAGCCGAAGGTCTGTTTATCATAATAATAAAGTGGACAAAGAAACCGAACGAGCAAAAGTCAACTTATAATTGTATTACTAGCATCACAATCAAAATGAGCCTCCACGAAAACAGAATTATACAATTGTGTACAATTGACATTCAAATCTGTGGACATTGACGCTTTGTGCTTTTATTGCCACTTATTGACGCGTAATTGTCAATAAATTCCTACGGGATCGGAGTTTAATGTGGGTTTGGGTGGAAAAAGTTATGTTTTATTAATATTTTTACGAGAACGTTTAGGAAGGTCGATAAGATCTGCCGTTTGGGAAGTTTTTTCTTTCAATTTCCGTCACGATTTGTACGCTCATTATTGGTGAGCCGATGGGGGCGATAGGGGCAGTGGTCGCATGCCATCGAGTGTAGTGCGATGTTATCGTGTCTCTTAGCGACTTTCATCGGGGTTTCGATTGTACCTCCCCTTCTTGTTGCTTGTGAAACATGATTTCGATGACGTTATGATTTATCGAAGAAAAAACAATTACGTAAAGTTCTTTGAAGGTAATACTGATTCGTGACTAAATAACTGTATGATGTAAATAGTGCGCCTTTCATAAATTACATGTACTGAATATGTTGTTAGTAAAGTTACACATAAGAATAAAGTAGTTATAAGTCTTCAGAGTCTGTATGATTCCAGTGACTTGTGAAGTTCAAAGTCAATCCTAAGTAGAAGCTATTTTGAGCGGGTGTAAGTTAGTTCATTCAGCCGATAGTAACAATTGTGTTACCAATACTATTGTGTGTAGTTGTAGTTTGTGAAGCGATTATGCGCAATACACTTTGGGTTTATTGATTTTGGATTTTGAATTCTCTTTAGTTTAGGTAATTTGTGAAGATTCAAATTAGTTATTTCGGCTCACTAAAGATGATGTTTTTTAGAAAAAAATTATTCATCTTTTTTTATTTATTTAAAACCTGGTTTTCAAATCCTTCAACGGGTTTGAATGTTGGACTGGATTTATTTAATATCAAGCATGTACTCGTCATTATAACGATCAGATAATTTCTGCTTAGATTTTCTTTAATTCTAAAACTCATTGTAAGACTATACAGCGCTACCTATACTCTTGTAAATCCATACATCATTTAAATACACTTATCTATATAGGTATAGATCCCGCTGTTCGCGTTGTTGTGATGTCATATAGAGGGATTAATTCAGGGCACGTCGTCGTCTGATATCTGATCTTGGGGTTCCGTGGGGGCTCAGACCTTGATATGCGCACATACATATCTACGTATCTACATCCTGTCCACAGCGACAATACAAGACGATTCATCTGGGTCTGAAGTGATTATTGAAGTACAGAGATCCTGAGTTCGATAATTATGTCTTTGTTTCAAAATATTTCTCACGAAAATATTTTTTAACGATCTTTGTATCGATTGGTGATCCAAATGGAAAATGTCTCATGTTTTTTTAGTTTTGATCAGATCTATTATATGTTACCATGTAATCTAAATGTTACAAGATGAGGTTACACACCTCATCTTATTTTCTTTACAACACCGATAAGACTTGATATTCTTTACCAGCATGCTGGACATGTTTTCGACGTCCTCTGGGATTAAAGAAGGATACTTGAAAAAGATGAAGAAAAGAGACGTGAAAAAGCGAGTACCAATAGATGAGGTAGGTATTCTTCGGACGGAATGAAGTCGCTTGCAATATCACGAATGGGCCACTCTTCTGTCTACCTCTTCAGAGATATAAACAATCGTGATATTTGCGTATTCTTTATTCATAACCCCATCATCAAACACCTGCGTACCGAGATCATGAGCTTCTAAATCAATACACATGTTGGTCGACCATTTTTCCCATTACCGTTTTCTCCCTCAGATTGAGGGTAGATAGTGTCTATGACTGACGTGTTTAATAAGCGTTATCTTGTCTTACTGCGATTACGTCACACAGTGCACAAGGGCATTTTCGATGTAAATGCGAAAATTTGTTTTAGATAGTTTGTATTTATGGGGTGTATGGGCTCCATCAAGATTTTGAGACCCAAACCATCTTAGCCTTTAAGGTATGATTCCGTAGCCGACCGCATACGACAATTGCCGACACACGCAGCACATGCGCGTAATTCATTGCGTCTGACCCCCCAATCCTGAGAGGAAAGAATGCACGATATGCCAGAGGCCGGCTTTCAGCTGAGGTTGGCATTGTCCCTGAAGTTCTGGGTATTGAAGTGTCCACAACATACATTCAGTCTTAACCTTCGATCACATATTACTAAAACATGGTTGGCAACATAGGTATTCTGTTAATAAACCTTCCTACCCCTTTCAGGAATATACCTACTCATAAAAGCGTGAGCTTTTAATGTTTGTGTAATATTCTCGTTAACTGCCGCAAGTAGGTACCTAGGTATAAAAAAATTAATGTCCAGTTTGTTGTTGACGTTAAAAGCATTAATATAATATCATTTAATTACTTTATTTATCTCGGGTAGAAAATTCGGAGCGGAATAACGACATAAATAAAGTACTTTCACCCAACTCAATTACGCAGTTAAAATAATATTGTAATTAAGTAATGTTGTACTAACTGTAAATGTAGCTCCTGACTTTTTAGAACCAATTTAACTGATTATAATTTGAATTAACCGCGATCTACTCGAACCAATCAAAGTTGGTTATAAAGTTTTACTGCTAATATTACAAATTAGCAAAAAGGAGCCAGTTATTTTTTTTAACTATCAATTGTTTTTGGCGTAATCATTAAAATATTAGTGAACGTTGATCAAAGCGTCCACTATATTTTATCATATTCATACTCCAATCAATGTTATCTAAATAAATCGTACCTACCAATCAATCGTTAAGGTTTCAGCTTGGCCAACATACCTTCCAAACCAACCAATATTTATTACTCTGTCCAACAAAATTAAAAACTCAAAGTACATTTCACAAAACAATCAACTCGGTACCTATTCTCAACTCCCCGTATCATTCGTGAAAAGAAGTACGCCTGGCGGGCTCGCACTGGCGTATCGTCAAAAAGTCTGTAGTAGGTTTTTTTGCAATCATCAAATTGATCTGTCCGCACGCCATCTGGCCCGTGAGTAAAATGCTTTCGGAGTCCCTGAGCCGAGGAATTAATTCATATAAAACACATATCGTTTGGGCGGACTCGATTTGATGTCGTTCGTAATGGATCGGCTTCTAATACTCGTTAATGTACGAGTAATCCATTGAATTGAATTTGATTCGGTGTTGCTAGCTTGAGAGGAGTCATAAAGTTTTGAATTGTTTGTTAAAAATGTGTGTCCGACTTTGGGACAGGGTTGGTAGAGAAAGTGGGGTAATTGATTACTAAATGACAAAACTTAGTACCATCCAGCTATTTAATTGGTAGGTACTAAATGTTTTAGAATGTATAAGTCAATGTGGGTATTAACAGTTTATAATAGGTTGATAATTTTCATATTAAGCTGGTTATATAGTTAATAGATTATTTTGAATAGTATTGTATGTAGAGCCTCGCTATATTGTGTTAACACGAGCGTTATATCATCGGTAGCAGAATATGATAACACATGTAAAACAAACCAACATGAATACACGTAAAGATCATGGTGAATTTGAAAACATTCCACGTTGTTAGCACACATTTTTTTTCCTTTATGAATTATTCTATTTGTTTTGCTCTGCAACATGTATTTGGTCAGAGTTTCTACGAAAAGTCATTGTGCGTGAAAACGGTAGTTTTAGTGAAACATATTTTTAGCAGAATGCTACAAAACATTTTCATATTTGAGCTGAAAATTGTAACTGTTTCTGCGAGCAGCGATGGGCGGGCGGAGCTTGGTGCGGCGCGAGCGTCTGACGCAGGGCGGTGAACACGTGCGCTCATCAACTAATGGTCCGTGCGCGGCATTTGAACCGAGCCTACACTCGGTACAAAACAACCGCCCGCCTCTAGTCGCAGGCCTGCTTTCGGCGCAAAATTATAACGTGTAAAACACGGCCTCTCCTTGCATTCCGCGCACGGGATTTTTATGAATGCCGTGATTATTATTCGCATTTTAAACTCGAATGCCGCGCTATTCTCCACGAGACGTATAGCAATATTCGTAACGAGTTTTCTCAACGCTGCTACCTAATTTCAGGTCGAGTGTAGTAGCAACTGAATGTAGATTGTTGTGTGGTTACAAGTGCCGAGCGGCGCGCCACTATCGCTCGAGTCCACTCGTCGCGAGTCGCGAGTGGGGTGAGCGTTGCGATTGTCTGCTGCTGGAATCGAACGCGATTGCAAATTTATTAGCGGGTGGGCGCCGCCCGGCGACTCGCTCGACTTCGCGGCCGCACGTACGCCTAGCTGTTTTTACTCTTCATGTATTTTTTCTCGACGAGGCTCGGCTCTCCCCTTTTGTTCTCAAGTGGACCAGCTGTCATTATACGCCATGTTACTGTTATTTTTTTCGACGTTTTTATAGAGTTTTGCGTCGAGAGGGCGTTCCGTTCGGAAAAATGTTCGTTTTGCGTGCGTCCTGGAGAGTTTGCGTGTCGAGTGACGTCGACGTTGCCGATTGAAAATGAGTTATGAAAGTTTATTTCAGAATTTTCCTGTTGTTACATTTCTATTGGAGAGGGTTTTGTTTTGTGATTACGCAATCAGAACATGCATGCTGTTTTACCTACGCTTACTGCTTATTTGTGCTTTTTCATTGTAGGTACTTACCTACATTTTATACACACGTATATTCACATAATCGCTACTATTATAAACTGAGACACTCAGCTCCTCTAATATAGTTGTTGCTCGTTGCTACCTTCAAACAGCAATCGAATAGCAATCCAAGAATCGTACCCGATATTTCACAGAATCATAGCACAATCACCAAACATATTACACAATAACGATAAACAACCCTTTTATTCTTATCCTTCTTGAAAATGTCGAGTTCAATTTTCATTTACATTTAAATACGAAAAAAATTATATAAAACTCTTCACAATTTCTTTATCATAGAATGGTTTCCATTACCCTTCACTTTCAGGTAGGTATGTGAAAAATTTAGAATGTTTGTATAATTTGTACTACGGGAAAATCTCAGAATAACAGTAGATCATTATCCCAACAAAATCTAGCAACTAGTCGTCCAATATCGCAATCACGACACCGAAATGTTAACATGTGTCATTGCAGTTTTCAAGTGGCTTCTGTTTGATAATTTGAGTGAACCCTTTCAGTAGCGGTCCCCTGTGAGTAATCATTGATATTATGTAGTTTGTGTTTGTCCTAGTGGTTGAGTTATGTATGTAAATGAGGAGGTAACTAAGGGATCCTGTTCGAGATTGATTGTACCGATAGTGATCGTAAACGATGTCCACTTATTGAAGTTGAAGTGAAAGTAATAGACACTCAAGATGTTATTATTCATCATCCATTGACTGCTAGTAGTAATAATAACAATTATAAATTTATAGTCTTCAATTCTAAAGTGAAAGGATTATTAAGATAAGTAGCACTTCTAGATTTTATTTTATTACATTATAAAATGTTAAAGATCTATTATGTCTTCGATAGGTCACTTTATTGTCTTATATTGTTGACAGGACTTGTTATAAGACTCATTGTTCTTGTCCTAGGACTTATTCGAATATAGGTGCCTATGTATAGCATTGGTACGAGTTACTTCATAATATTTAGTCAATTTAGAGTGGTAGGTAATTTAGAGTAGAGGGTAGGACATCCCCTAGCCAGATGGACCGACGACCTGTGAAAGGTGGCTGGGACGGACTGGATGCGGAAGGCGGAGGATCGGCAAACGTGGCGCACATTGGGGGAGGCCTATATCCAGCAGTGGACTACGGTAGGCTGATTGATTGATTGATTTAGTAAAATGTTACGTTTTTTTTTTGTTTTTACTTTTTGAAGAGATATGAGCTTGCCTGCCTGATCCCCCACATGGACATAATATACAGTTTTGACAGTGACTTGCGATGAGCAACCGAAATTACCAATATTACCTATGTGTTATTTAGTTGTCTATACTATTTCCGACTTTTCAGTTATTTTTTAGCAAATACGGTCACAGGGAGACACACAAGTTTGATACAACCAACCGAGGTATTGCATAGTACAAGCAAATACTTATAATTTAAACATTGAGTAAAATAATACCTCTACTAAATTTGTAAATGCTTGAAGCAAATATACCATAATAATTAACAAATAACTATAAGTTAAAACAACAATACATAATCCATCTACAATAACAATGTTGAGTATTGTACAAACGTCTCAAGATGGCCTCAAGATACACCGAGGAGTATCGGCTGAATGCTTTGCTGTTATTGCCTTGATAAATCGGTTCGAGAGGTCTTGCAGCCAATCTTCGTACTGAAGTTGCAATATTGTGGGGTACCTTCGTACTTTAACAATTGATTTTGAGTGGAGTATACAAATCACAGACGAGTAGGTAAGTAGCTGTAGATTTGTAGGTATCCTAATGGAAAATGTGTTGATTCACCTATAGAAATTTTCTTTATATGGAGAAATACAGTTTTGTTGGGTTAATGAACTTAAATTAAACATTATATTGAAAACCACAGCACATAATAATGTTGGTAGCCTGGTATTCAAGGAGAAGTCCTCCCTTACGATCGATAGGTTCCAATCGAGATGTTCCGGTTCCGATCACGTACTATGTAGGTATATAGAAAAATATTTTTTTATTTATTTATTCAATAAGTCATATTGTGTCGTTACAATAAACGTCTAAAACTTTCCACAACATTCTTTAAAACTTTCCAGTATACGTAAAGGACTTACAAAATCAAATCAAAGGATACTTTTTGCTCGTAATAAACTAAATTGAGGGTTCTGAAAACTACTCGGATAGCCGAAAATCGGGCACCTGTCCCATCTCAATCCAGTGCATTTTAGGAAATTATTTCTCCATCACATTAAGGACTATTGGTGCTCCACGGAGCGCGCCCTCTGCCGGTGCGTGAGGGAATTCGGAAGAGACCCACCCCGCCTTCCCCCTGTCTTGTACCTGAGTAATAGTGTCACTCATCGAGTAACTTTTTTCAATCTAAACCTGTACATGTATGTGTAAAAGGCTTACGTATTTTGGCTTAGGTACCTATATTTTGTTAAATTTATTTATTGTAAAACTATTTCATCTCTTAGCTTACCTAGTACATACCACTCTTAATAATGTGTAAATTAATAATCTGTAGGTACAGGTTGTTAACGAATTATATAGGAGCTTGTGAAAATACAATTTTTAAACATGTCAATATTCGGATTTAATTCTTTCTAATTTTGGAAAGTGCCTAACCATCAGTATATATCGGAACTTGGTCTAACTAGGTCTTGGGCATCCATGTTAGTTAGACCATTGGCATGTATGTGAACCCTCATGATGCCAAGCCATGCTGGGAGCCGGTGGAAGCAGTATGGCCAGACATTTCTAGCGATCATCATACTACATAGCCGCACCAGCGAAGGCGACTCTCCTGCATGTTATCCGCGATATCACGGATATGAATCGATATCATTTGTATCATAAAGTTATGAGACAACCCACCCCTCTCTAATTAAATACAACCATCTCCATACATACAGCCATGGTAAGATATTATGCAGGCATATGTTGGATTAACAACCTACCCACAAGTCCAGCAAACATCTTGCAGGTGAAACTATATTTCAAGGCATATAATATAGCAGTGACCATTATTGGACAAGGTACTGTCGAAATTCAGCTCACCGTTCCGATGCGATTACTGCTGCTTCGCAAGAGAGAGCGGCACCTAGCGGACTTGGCGTAAACAACAGAATTGGGATCGCTGGAATTGGAATATGGTTGGTTGGAACTCACCTACGATCGGATTAATTTACAGGTTGGGTTTGTGTTTATACAATTCTATCCGACTACCGTTGACGCTACGCAACCCTAATTACGTAGGTATCTCAAACATTAAAAACGTGTGTGTCCCTCTTTAAAATATCTCCAGGGCCCATACCATGAACTCTTAAAACAGGTCAATAATTGAACTGCTGTCATTCTACCAACTGCAAATGTCACTTTGTAATTTGCAGTTGGCAGAATGACAGCAGTTCAATTATTGACCTGTTTTAAGGTTTATGGTAAGGCCGCTGTATTTGATTGGCGATGTGACCAACCCACTCATTCACTCACTTTAATTTCCTTTCAACTTTACCTCATTTTGACTATTTTTCAAAGAAACTTCAAGTATTTATAGCTCGCGGGTTGCTTCGGTAAAATATATATAAGGTACGGAACCTGAAACCCCGAGACCCACTAGCAATTGATATTTTTTATTTAGGTTCAAAGAGTTGTCTCCTAATCACTAATAAAACACATAAGGGCAAATGACGAATAATATAATTTTATATGCAGCCTAAAAGCTTCAACTTGTGTATGATATTTCAGCTTGACTGACTACTCAATGTACAACTTCGAACTATTGAAAAACTTGCTTCAAGTACAAAGCTCGTCGCGTAAATTCAATACAACATAGAGAGGAGAAAATTATTGTCCTTAAAATAATGATTTTCCAAGAGAATAATTACCTAAGCGGAATATTCGACATTAAACCAAGAATCTAACGTTCGCGGTTTGCTCTTTCTACAAAGTTAAGAACCTTAAAATTCTCATAAATTTGTTCTAAGGTTTCCTCACCCGCACATAATGACTAAATTGATTTTAAAACGCGTTGACCACCCCTGAAACATCGTAATCTTGTGCGCTAGTTATGCAGCATCATGTGCGTTACGAAAGCCATACTTTGTACCGGTAATAAGTAGTGTATTATACGTGTGAGATGTCCGCGATCCGTGTTCTGCCCGCTCGCATACAGATCACTAAGCGCTAGTGATGTACCGAGTGCCTGATGCGGGATTTGATGTTTTATGGATCTGTTATAATTATGGTTAAATACGAAACGTGTACCAAGTGAAGCACTTGCGCTAGAGAAGTATATTATGGGTTTGTGACTGTTTATGACCCTATAACAATAGACTCATGTGCAACGATAATACGAAACGTGTACCACAAATAAATTAAGTACTTTTACAAATGAAATACATTTATAATAACAGTAAAGAAATGAAGAATATTTCTTTTTGTAAAACAATACAGTCTAAAATTAATCCTTAGGTATTAGACCGCTAACGACAAGTTTTCGGCGATTTTATAAAAAAACCTCTTTATTAGAATCTCCCATGACAAACTTGATTGTTAAGATTACGAATTGTTTACAAAATAATACTTATTTTAAAGTGATTAATTTAACACGTCAAGAAATATTAACGCAAGATAAGCCAGGTACCTTATGTAAAATGCCTTCCAAATAAAATTCCAAAAAAACCACTCAATTAAATCAATAATTGCACGTTAATTTCTACTAAATATACCTATCTATTTCACACGACTTTCATATGCTATATATCAAGAATTTTCAGACAACAATAAAATTGAGTCCAAATGAGTTCCCGGAAGCTGAATCCCACGAGACTCAAAAACTGGCCCATCACTATACTGAGTCACGTTCTTCACGGGCCACTAACAACTAATTTATGCTAATTGTGGCCCAGCACCGCATACATATGTGCGGCACGTACTCAACTCAGTTTACTCTCCGAGACGTTGAAAATAATATTCACAGCAACAGAACTCCTTATAGGTGGCCACTGAACAACGTCCGTATTCACGCCATAATATGTATTTTGTTTTCAGTTCATCACGAATGCCTCAGCCTCTTAATTTATTAAGGATTTGCTAAGGTATGGCTTGTGTTTAATTACTTCATTAGTCAACTTTACTTTGAAAAAAAGAACCCCCTGTGGATTACCTTGGGATGTCTTTATTTCGTCGCGTAGTCACTGTCAACCAAATTAGTAAATGTCTTTTGTAGGCTTCCACGATTCTGAACGTGTGTTTTTGTAATTTTTTTAAGGATGAGTACCTACTTAATCAATGTACTTATTAGTAACAATTTTAATTACACATTTTCATCATAATTAGGGAAATACCTCTCAATAGGCTTAGATACTTATGATTTGAAGTATTCAGAGGTTTTATAGAATACGAAAATTAAATTGATTTATGCTGCCAAAATTCGGAAAAACCATGAAAATAATATTGAAATTGATGAAAGGTTAATTAAAAAGTGAATTTTTGAAGTAGCCTTAAGAAATTTGACTATTTAATTAATAAGTAGGTACGTTAAGGCGATTATATATCTTTAGAATATTATTTCTTGGACCTAAATCGCGATACAAACGAGGCCCTGGCGCCCGTGGATTGTTTTGTAATAATCTGTGCATGGTGAACTTGAGCTCGTCCAACACTGTAGCACCCCGTGCTATCCTCAAAAGACACCCAAGAAACGTGTACTGCGCGTATAAATCACATTGTGAGCTTATTTTAGGTTCATGATATAATTATGTCCCGAGCAATACACTAGAAATAAATAATTAATAATAATGAAGGTGTCTGATTTTCAAACCCAATAAATTTACAATAATTTTTCACTGCCGTTATTCCAATATAAACCGACCCTTCACACTATTTCCCACAAAACAATCAAACGATATCGTATAAAGAAATTAATAAAAGCATTGTGTAACTATTGAAGTTGACACCAGTGACACGCGGTGCATATTCCCGCCGGCGATATTGTCCGCACGCAACACGCGGAGTGACGTCACAGCCGCTATCACGCCACGCCACATTTTAGGACTATGATTTTCCACATCTCAGACAGTGTAGTGTCAGTAATACAATAGAGCATTCCCGTCGAGTGGGAGGCTCTTATCGATCTACTGGGACGTCATCGGGCGATAGCAGCCGCGGCGACGCAAAAAGCGTGTCAGTGTGGCGGGTACAAAGGCTTTGTGGTGCGACCGGACGCCGCTCGCCGCCGCCGCGCGCTTTGTTTGCTGTTTAGTGCTCGCTCACAGCTAAAAGTGGCGATTTTAGCGGTAAGTTTGTTAGTACGACCTGAGTCTAATGGCGGTCCAGCTTTCGTGCCACGCTCCGTTACGGTTATGTTTCAACATTATCGATATCGGTCGATGCTGGAATCATCCTCCGAAGACCAATATTATCTTGTTCGCTTTACATGCTGCGATATAATAATCCATTTTACAGAATTGATATGGTTGGGTAGCGTAATCTAAACTTCCATCTTATTTCCTAAGATTACATTTTCACGCTAACTTATGTAAACGATTGTTACCTATATGTAAATTCTCTTCAAGCTTCAGTCTGTTCGCTGTGCTAGTAGGAGAACAATGCGCGTTAGTAGTGTAATGTGTGTTTATCGAGTGTAAAGAGGGTGGCATCGGCGCAATGGCAAACTTACTCGGAGGCGGCGAAACTCTTGGATATTTTCACTCAAAATAATAAGTTCCGCGAGAGAGTGCTGCGAGTCAATTTTTTGCGAAACTCGGTGTAATGGATTGTTGGGAAGTTCGATAAGTTTCGGAAGCCGCTCTTCGATTTTATTTTGCTAAGGAATTTTTTAGCCAATTTCTCTTCGGAAAAGTTTGAAATCTTCTAGTCACCCTTCAGCAAATAACGTCGCTTGGGGGAGTTATAAATATTTTATTGAAAATTAGGAAGCGCATTTTTTATAAGAACTCGCCATTATTTTTAAGATGCGAGTTGCAAATCAAAAAATTTTCAACAATTTTTTCTTGTTCGACATTACAGTTGCGGTAGACTGGATGTGGAAGGTAGAGTTTCAATCAGTTAACAGTCTCTATGCTCAAATCTTTTCCCCTTAAAATTTTTCATCGTTTCGCCGTAAAACTATTAATGAAGGTCACTACACACTGTACTGCTAAAAAATGGTTAACTTACTTGAGTATGGAATTAGGTTATTTTACTAGAGAATTTAATGGTAAGTTATGGTAATGATAATAGTTGAATGGTTTGGGTAATGAACGCGAAATATTGGGGTGCGTTCCAAACACGAACCGATTTTATATAGTGATCACGAACAAATAAATATGCTTAAATGCTTGCGATGCAATTATGCGCCTGAAGCTTATATGCTCAGTCAGCTCGAAATTAGAATACACCATTACCTGCATCAGGAGGTGAGATGAACTGGTATGTAAGCGACCAATCATCGGCGTATGAGGGCATCAGCAAGATCTTCATACCCGACTCAACATCACTTGTAACCCGGTACTGCTAGGTTCTGATTCCTGCAGGCTTTCCTCTCGGGGTTCAGGATCCATACGCTAGTCGCTTCTATAAAAACAAAGATAAACCAAAAAACATCATTTTGGAAGACCAACCCATGTCGAAATTCACGCAACCCATGTCGCAAGTAACAGCTGATTGCTCAATGAAACCCTCTCTTTACCTCAAACCGCCACTAATTTAATTTTCCAGCACGCACGCACACAAGTTTTTTAACTAAACAAATCAATCAATCCAACAACAATTACCCTTCTAAATAACTATCCCACAAATCGTAATTGCATAACGTGCTTACAACCAACCCTCTGAATGCTGTAGGAGTGTCAGTGGCATTTTGATGACGCGTAAAACAAACACAGTAACACCATAGAACACCATCGTACACACCATGGCACGACACCATCAGTCATAGGGTGCGAAAGTTAATAAAATTCATGTATCGGAAACTTATGGCCGTAAAATATTGTTTGCGAGGGCACAACCCTAAGTTTTCTTTTAAAATTAGCCGAAGATGCTTTCGACTTTATGACTGGTGAAATTTCGTTTGAATATTTTAGTGTTGACTTTAGTACTAAAGTTTTATGCCTGTTGTTTGGAGACATTGAGAATGTTAATGAAATATTTTGTAAAATACTTACTTGCACTATTTTCATCTCAATAGTTCTCATTGTTTTCTTCGTTATACTTATACATACAATATTAACTAGGCATAATATGGGCACTTACTGGATAATATAAAGTTAGAGTAATCCTGGACAGATTTCAATCCTCACACCTGTATATGCCCAAGGAGGTACGCAGGTGTATATTTTTTTAGTCGGTACTGTCGTTTAGAGAACAGCCCTTTCTCTAAATCACCCTGTACGACACCCACAGGAAGTGGTGGAGTGGTCACTGTATTCTACATTGCCGGGAATCAATTTTACGCTTTGCAGCCTGGATCCACTATCCTCGCGCCCATAAAAACCAAGATAAATAAATCTGAAATGAAAGGAGTAGTCCTCTCCAGGAAAGACTGCACCAACGTTTCGTTCGTTTATCGGCCGTTTTACTGACTTCCAGATGAGCCTAAAGATCTTGGTGGGACTCTATGAACACAAGAAACCTTTGTCTTCAGTGATATTTCGATATTTTGTTGCCATTTAGACCTGAATGCACCGACAGTCATAACACGATAACATTAATTTCCATGACCGCATTATACTAAACCCAAATAAAAAGTACCGTAATTGACTACAAGGAAACAGTACATATCAAACCAACCAGGGTGTCCAAAAGATTAGTCGGCAGGCGAGACACAGCGGCACCGGTCGCATCAGCATTAAAATAAAAATAAGGGTGGCCATAAATACGAGCATACAAAGACAAGATATACGGTTATAGCGGACTGCCACTGGACCGCTCGTGTAGAACTCACCACTGAAATTATGTAGGAATTGGTACTCTGTACAGCGCCAATAAACAAAAATAATGTTACCTATTTACTTGGATTGACGGCGTTGTACGGTACAGTTAAAATAAAGGTTATAGTAAAGAGTTTTGGTTTTGAGAGGATTCGGAGAGCATGAGTATGAAGCATGTTGTAGACTTGTCAGGTAACTGGTTGAAAAAAAAATTACAGTTTCAAAAAAAAAAAATTAAATGCCCCTAGGTATATGGCACCTATTTTATTGAATTGGCTGAATCAATATGCAGGTAAAGTAAAAGTAGTTTTAAATGCTGGAGTTGATTTTATACTAGTAATTTCATCTAAGAATATGTAAGTAAATTATTTATAGCCGATTTCTAAAATGGAGGAGGTTCTTAATTCGAATGTTTACAATTTTTTGTTCGTGCATAACTCTATCAAATGTATATAGAGGGATTTACATATTTCTTTTTTTATTTGTAAGAGTGATTACAATTAATCTGATGGTAAGTTTCAGAGACTTACAACGGAACTCTTCACTGTAAATTAACAGTGATTGCTGCTTTTGCATAACAAATTACTAATCACAATTTAGGTACATACAATCTCTAACAGTCATAATATGAAATCATTTTCCTGCGACGGATAAAATAACGTAAAAAATATTTCATGACCTAAAAAACTATATTCGCCGCACCTATCGGTCACAGTGATCCATAGCCACTCTCCCTTCGTCAGGAAAGGTCAGCCTGGCGTATTTTTGGCGCCAACGGGGCATATACGAATAAATAAGAAAGGCTTCAATCGCCGTCAACCCCGCTCTACCCTTTTAAAAGCCGCATGATAGATGAACGACTCGTTATATTAAGGAAACTAAAATTAACGCCTACACAACATATTTTTGCCGGAGTATGATTATGTTTTCAGGTGAGTTTCTGGTACAAGTTAATACTTGTACCAATTAGGTACAAGTTAATACTTGTACCAGTCACTCACCTGAAAACATATTAATGTTTTTGATAAAATGTATCTGCAGGTCTAAAAAGGCCACTTTTATTAGGATCGTAAGGATAATATTTTGTCTCAAATTGGAATCTTCTTAGTAAATGAATTATTGTGATTCTGGTCATACATAAGTGACCATTACACGAATTTTATAGAAATCTATTGAGATCTACTGGGAATTCATAAAGTTACTTGTTTTTGGCCAAATCGCTCAATGTAGCCTTTTTAAACCCGCTTTTCATGGGTTCACAGGTCAGAAAATAGGGTAACGATACTGAATATTCTGTTAGGAAAGTACAGCAAAGGAAGTACATTCTAGACTGCAATTACGTAGGCGAAAAATACAATTGTCAATTTTAAATAGAAAATTCTTCAATTGTTTTCTAATTTTCGCATTCCCTTTTTCCATTCTATATTGAATAGTTAGCATACGAATTGCTTTAAAAAAATCATAAAAAATACAGTAAAATAACTTCAAGATCTCTTTCAAATGATTAGCCTTTTAGCTTCTCAGTTTAAAAGTGCACTATACACCCATTTCCTGTCGATACGATAAAAACATTTCGGTTCCATTCTTGAAAATCATTCGTAATGTGTCAATTCGGTGGGGTTGAATTTCCAATACAGATTGGCCTCCAAACTACTGAGTATTATCGTACTTTGAAACGTGATTTAAAATAAAACATACGAGTCTACATTTTGCTTATATGCAACAAAACATAGTTATTAATAGGTACATATCAGAATTTAGAATACCTACCTATGATTGATTGATTTAAAGAGGCTTATGTCCAGCAGTGGACGACAATTAATAGGCTAATTAATTGATTGATTTATTTCTTGGTACAGTGAGGGCAGGTATTGTAAAAAGAACGCTGTAATGCCAAATGGCCTTACAATCCTTACATATTATACCTGAGATTAAAAACAACGAAATTTAGTAGGCCAGTAACCGTCCCTTTTGTAGATGGACGAAAAAATACGACTGAAAACACTTAGGTATTTAGAAAAGAATAGTCTAGCTATTATAATTTATATATCACCTTTTACGGAGGTCTTTCTACTTTGATTCAAGTATTCGTTACATAAGGCGATTTAACCTTATTAAGGTTGTCAATTGAGACGGCTCTTTTTCCTGCCACATTGAAGTCTATTGCTTAGTAATACTAGATTTGACTTACTAACTTTTACAAGTGGTTGGGCAGTGAGTAGACTTGCAATTAAGTGGTTAAAGGTTGAAACGACTGCCGACGAGACCATAATTCTAAGATAAGCAATTTACCTTCGATGTAAGATTCTTAAGAATCATCATCATCATGTCAGCATTGGAAGTCCACTGCTGGACATAGGCCTCCCCTATAGATCTCCAATAAGACCGGTTGGAAGCGGCTCGCATCCAGCGCGAATACAGGAGAAGAATTGAAAAAATACTTATCAGTTATCACTGAAATAAAATAGGCATGCAATAGGCGTGTTGTGTGAAATTTAATGAAAAGCTTTTGTGAAAAGACAACCGGCAAAGGTCGACCTATTCGTACTAAGCCAATCAGATCGAGGACATTCTGAAGAAACGTCTGGCAACCGACGAGCATGTATGAAAACAATTATGAAATAAGAAAAAGTGGAAGGTAGGTATACCAGAACCATTTCTTGCGTAGGTTTCGTACATACGTCTCTTTATTATTGGGTTATCCCAATACTAAAGAAAATATATTATGTATATGAAAAGTATTTCCTTCCAGAGAAGAAGGTGAAAATATGTATTCTTAAGAAACTTTAATATGAAACAAGCCAGAGCTCCAGTTATAGTGGGCACTCTCTAACCCCTTTATGTAGCGGATGAGAGGTTGCGCGATAAATGGACAAGTCGTGTCGCGTGAGAGCCGACTTCCGTGCCGCGGGTAAGTTGCGCCACTGTATTTCGACTGTGGCGCGGGTGAGATTAATAATTTTGTGGAATTCATTTTTATAAATAAATAATAAATGAATTGTTTATTCAAGTAATTGTTTATTCAGACTCAGTTTTGTTAGTAACAATTTTCGTATAACTATGTTAGTAAGACTTTTAGTAAGAGTTTTATAGTATTGTTTAGGAAAAGAGACTAACTAACACTAACTAACAATAGCTTTTATGGAAATTAACGGAATCATCTTGTATTGTAGGACACATGAGCGACCGCGTTAACTTAATTATAAATTATGGTATGTATAGGTAGGTGGGTACATAAAATATAGTTCAACCTGTTTTCTTTTTTTTAATTTTTAAAATGTAATTAAGTAATTTCTTCGTAAAATAAGTACGCCATAAAATACGAAGTAATAAAAGGAATAGGACTTTAATTTAGAAAAAACATCTATGCTGACGACGACATCTTACAACGTAGGTACACACAAAAAATCTATTGAGTTGAGGACCTCCTTTTTGTGGAATAGATTAAAAAGACTAATTTGTGACGTATTTTTTTTACTACAATTGGGTAGTGTCCTGGGTCATCAGATCCTTACCAATACTGCTTAGTATCTTAGTTTTTCCTCAAAAAATATACATAGTAAACTAAGATATATCGCCCAAATAAACTGAAACTATGACTTTTCATTATTTTCAATTTCCAAAATAGGTCAAAATATAAACAATCGAATTATGTCACAATTTATAACTTTTTAGATTCCTTATTAAATTTCAAATCGATCTTGTTAAGCATTGTACACGTGTAAACGCAACGTGGACCGAGATAAATGCGATATTCTCTTGCACTCCATACATTTTGCACTACGCACAACACGCGGTGACGTCACCACGTGCAACGATTTTGTATGGAGCGTTTTCGGGCGACTCGAGAAATTGTATTTTCAAAATCAAATATTTTTAAAACTATTTGTCGTAAGAATACATAGCAGTTAATTATATTATTTAAAAATGTACAGATTACGATATTAAAAAAAAATAGGACACAAGCCTATTCTCTGTCTCCTTAGTATTTCACTAAGGTAGGTACCCAGGTGATTCGCGATGCGCACCTTCCCCTCTCCGAGAGCAAGACGGGGATACAATAGTGTCCACATCTGAGGGGGCCATCTTGAAACTGGAGATGGCCCTGAGTCAGCCGGGGTCCGAGAGAAATGACTGGTGGGCCATCTAACACCCCGGCATTTTAGTCGGTTTTAGTAATTTTATGTTTATGAAGAGTGTTAGTAACCGAAAAACAAGTATTCAAAGATACAAATCCAGCTAAGCTATATTGATTATTTTAGGAGTGTGTTTACTGGATGGCCAGAATTCAAACCCGGGATCCTTCGATCGTAAGGCTGACTTACACGCTAAAACGTTATGGGCCCCCAGGGTTATGGGCTCAAGAGCGGATAAACCATTTTACCCGATCTTGAGCCCATAACCTCATAAACCAGTTACATGACAAACAAAACAGCCACTGTTCACAAATAGTAAGACATAAAGATATAATCATACCGTTTACTAGAAGTAGTGCACTCAATTGTTCATCATTAGCGCCATTTTTACAAGAGTCCTGCAAAAACGTTCGACTGTCGTTCATTTAATCGTCGGAAATTGTGCCCATTATCGGAGCACTCACTCACAACTAAAATTATTATTGTTCGCACTAAAAGTAGCCATTTAGTCGGTGATTGCTCCAGAGTGGCCTGTTTCTTCAACAGATATTGAACGGCACTTTTAGCAACGTACTCTTCTACTAGCTGGTCCTTTTACGATTGTACCTGTACATAAAATAGACTTATGATTAGTTGTATGATGGATCAGATCTGTAGATTTAGTTTATCTCTTCTTCAATGATGTATTAACAATAAATAATCAAGAAAGGACTCAAAGCTTCACGTATTTATCATTATCACAGTGTTATTGCTTATACTTACTTTGGCGAACAGGGTCCCCTGTTCTTCTTTCCACTTTATTTGGATTATATTGATTTTTACGAACGACTACCTCTGGCTCCAACCTCCCTTTAACTAGTTCAGTTGTCAAGTTCGGTGGACTATACAAACGTAATAAAACAAGCTTTTGCACCTGGTGCCACCAGGTGCAAAAGCTTGTTTTATTTTCAACTGAATAAGTGAGAAAAACAATCCCATTAGTTCAGTCAACTGAGCTAGACAACTGAACTAGTGGGAATAGAGGCCAACCTCGAGAGAAAAGCTTGCCCCAGAGCCTCCCCTGTTGATCAGTGGGTAAAGGTACCTCCTATGAGAGCCAGGTTTTGAATCCCGAAGACGACAAGTGTTTTCAGCGGTAAAATAAAGATCTTTTCAGTTACAGATTCGAATGTAATTTTATGATGGTTGATGTGTTTATTTCGAAGGTACCTGCGTAGGTAATACTTCTTTGAACTGTTGGCCAACATTGTACGATTGCACACTCCTATGACGAATGGCTATTCTGCCAGCACTAGGTAAGTCAGCGTTCATATTGGATAGTTATCGTTTTCTTCTCTTCTGTGCTTGATGCATATGCTGTGGGTATGCCTCCTTAGTCATGTCCCATAAAATATAACTAGCGCACTTAGGAAAAATAGGTGTATATTATTTTTAACCGACTTAAAAAGAGGTTATTTAGTTTAGAACTTATTTCTCTATTACTTTTTTTAATTTGTTCAATAGAAAATCTTCGTATTGCAACTACATTTTTCAGAGCTTTTAGGGCCCCTTTTGTCATTATGTTCCCAACCAAAAATATTAGCGTTTTCTAAGTCCCATTAGAAAATTCTTGTGTCGAGTAATCAACAGTTACGCCAAGAAACTTCAAAATACCTCACAGTTGACATTACCCTCGGTCCTCCGAGCCCTTGGCTTCCGGTTATCGCAACACAAAGAGGACCGGCCCTCCCCCCTCCGGCTCCCTCCGAACAGGAACAGGAAATACTACCCTTCTATCGTTAAGGTCTACCCGCGTCACACCGTTATGGAGGAATTTTTAAAGTATTTTTAGCTCCCGGCCTTGAAGTGCGTTAATGATTCCGAGGAATGCGCCCTGATTTCACAGAAATTTTATAATAGAGACATTTTTAGACAATACCGTCTCGTAAATTTAGTAGCTGTACATTATTTCTAAGAACATTTACTAAAATGAGAATAAATTAAACAAACGGAGACGACGAAATAATTGAACATCTAAACTAATTTGTGATCAAATCAGAATAATATGGCTTGCGATACAAGATATTAATGATCTGATAAAAAAAGTTACCTACTTATTATTTTCTTGTGATAATCACCATTATTAATTGAAGATCTGAAGAATATTTAGCAAATCACAAATGTCCCTGTAGTCGTCAAGCCAGACCATTTCTTTCCGGATATAGTTCTCTATATTATATCACTTAGGTAGCAGCTATCTAAAGGAAAGTGGTTACCGTAGGCTATGGATGTGTGCATTGTGTGCAACAAGGTCAGGTCAAAACAGCAAAATATAATTATAGAAGTAAAAGACGCCAGGAGAGAAATGTGACTATATTCTGTACATACATACATCTAAGCCGATTTCCTTCCGGCTTAGGCAGAGACACGACACTTGAAAGAAAAAAAAAAGAGTGAAAAATAATGTCTGTATCGCTTATAGATTCTACAGCAAATATGGACCGTTGTACAGTTATGAATCATTAGAATAAAAAAGCTGTAGGGTGGCAAGGTCCCGGGCCCGGAAGCATTGCTAATGCATCCGAATGCACCCGTAGGTCGCCCCCACACGCGATCAATTCATTAGCCAGCATTGTTATGCCTCTGTTTCATAGAAAATATCAATATCGATCTTCAGTGTTTGTTAAAGAATTTGTTTTATTTGTGTTATTCTTAAGTTATTGATTTTTAGGGGATTTGAAGTTGACCAACTCAAAGTTATTTATAATAGGTTTGATTTACGCAAATCCGTTTAAGTAAGCTGGATTCTCACATTGAACTACACTTCATTCGGTTTGGTACATAACTAAACGTAAATAATCTTGACGTGTCTTTTTAATATGTTTTATTCAAAAACTCCGTTTTGTATATTTTTTTGGTTAGAAACTCATTTTAAAGACTAAAAATCGTAATCAAACCAGTAGTTAGTCAGCTAGTTAGCCTAGTTTATTTGTTTTAATAAGAGTTTCTGTAAGTTAAACGTGAGAACACAATTTATTTTTTGATCTCGGTGTCTATCATTCATTAAGGAAGACCGTCATCATATCTTATATAGTTTATTTTTCTTTATTGTTTTGGATGTCATCATAACTGAATTTTTTTAATATCTGTAGGCATCGATATAATATATTGTTACTAAAGTATAGGTAACAGAAATAACAAAAGGAGACGGGGACTTCTGGGCCAAAATTGTAATGAGTTGAGATATGACTTAAAAAAAGCGGTATTTTTTTCTATTTCAAAATATTAAAAAACCAGCTCAATTGAAAATCTTGAAGACGAGAAATCTTAAAACTAAATTTATTTCACTAGCAAAATAAAATATCGATTACTAAAAATTATTTAAACAATATTGCGTATTAAAACACTTGCATCACAATTTGATATTAAATCAATCAGAGTGAACAAAACTTAATCATAATAATAATAATAACCATTTAAAATACCAAATAATAGTGTAATAAAAATAAATTCTGAATCGATTTCCGTTAATCGATTAATTATTTCTTGTGTTTATCAACTGTATTTTTAAGCTGTGACAGCTGACAGCTCCATTTTCTGTCAATCAGGCCCACGAATGTATGGAAGAGTATCCATCTCCTTTGGTAGGTACTCAAATTTATTTCGAAAATGATTTCCTGAAAGCAAAAGGCAGAAGAAGGATATTTTACATCCTTAATGATATATGTATATGATTAGTTTCCGCTATAGCGGACAAGTTCACACCACATTCATATTCGCTGCTAATCAGATTTGTCCAATCGAAAATTCCAATAACCTAAACGTGAATCGAACCCAGGATTTCACACACAATTTTCGCACGCTCTACTTTTGCACCACTATAAAAGTGACAACAAAAACAATAATAAAGCGACTACGAAGCGGCATACACGAGTTAACTCCAAAAAACAACTTATTACACTGTTATAAAATGTCAAAGAGTTCCCGAGGCATTCGGTGTAATATTTTCATAATTCGACCGTCCCAACTCGCGCTGTAAAACAAAATGTCCGACAGCGTGCAACCTGTCGACCTTTTAGTGATGTGACACACATAACATATGAACATATCGATATGACATACTGGTAAGATCTTTATTTGAATATAGTCGCTTCATGGTACAACTACCTCGCACTAAAGTTAAGTTTTTATTGAACAATTGATCTATATGCGCTACTTAACTTTGGTACTCCTACTGTACAAAAATCTAGTGTGATTTTATTGATTCTCAATATCTTAATGACAGGGTAATTAATTTTCAGTAGGAGATAATATTTATTGAGACAATTAGTTATAAACATTAAATCATAAAATTTATGATTTTTTATCAATTAGCGATTAATATTTCCAATTAAAACTAAACAAATCGATAATGTTATCATAAATCTAATCTTATTTGATAAATTAATTTCAATTCTTGGAGTTTGTCCTTCAATACAAGATTTCATGTTCGTATCCTCGAATACTCGCACCTCCTGTTATACAAACAGAAGCTACCTACTTATACTAACGAACTGGTAAAACGTCAGTAATCTTTCCTATGTTATTAAGTACGTCATATTATAGATACATCGATACAACATCCCTTGGCCCGCATCCGAAGCGGGGCTGCATGTTGATAAATATTTGCGATTTATTTTATTCCTGGAGCTATTTTTTTGAGAACGCACCCGTAAAGAGGAGAAATGGCGTCGCACGCCATGCTCACCAAAGCGGCACTGAAGTTTTGGCGGCAAAATAAAAACGCGTTTAACTTTGTGTTAATATTATATTGTGCCATTATTGCGTCATTTATTATAATACTGCGGAAGGGATGGGGTTGAGAGTTCCCATTTAATGGACGTTTTGTTTGCGAAAAAATACATTTTTTTACTCTAACGATTTTCCGTTAAACATTTAGGAAGGGAATAATTTTCACCGTGAATTTTTCATGTTGTGTTGTAATCATGTTAGAATCTATAACATAAGTAGGTATAGACACAATTCATGTTCGTATTCGTGTAAGTACTTATTATTTTGACTTAAGATGCCATAAACATTGAATTTAAACTGGGTTTGAGATTTTAAATACATTCATTGCAATTTAAGCAATTTTAAAAAGTAGAACGTTCTTAATTCGGATGTATTTTAAGTATGTTCGAATAAAGCTTCTGTATATATTTAAACGAATTTACAAATCACAGCATCGCAAGAAAAACTTTTGTTACTTTTGATTTTAAAAAAATCATACTAATTTAAATTAGGTCATAGTTTCCACCATATAAAACAGTCTAACCATAAAGACCGGGCTGGCAGCAGTAAGTAGCCCAGTAGGGCAGTTTGTACAAAAATCATTAATTATCAACGCAACCCTTCCACCATCCCCTTGTCCCGCCCTGCGGCTTCTGGGTGTAGCGTTCACAGTGTTAACCGTAGTTAATATTGATTAGTAGGTATTTTATGAAATATATTTCATGAAAGCAAACGTAACAGGGTTAACAATTATATTCGTATCTAAAACTCACAGTCTCACAGTCAATCAAAAAGCATAGGTCTACGCCGTAGACCTATGCTTTTTGATTGACTGTGAGTTAATACCGTAGACTCTACGGAATTGAAACAAATTATTTTCTACTCACAGTCAATTTATTTTCTCAAATACATAATTGATGATAATTATTTGTCACACAACACACCAGCGGTTATCACCTGCAAAGATCAATAAACTTATTAAATTATAAAAAAAAATAAAAAACTAAAAAAAAAATAACAATCGATTAAAAAGGAAAAGAGGAGAAGAAGGAAGAGATGAAAAGCCTTTGGCACTCATGAATGACAATACCAAGTGACCTTATGAAATGCAGAACACCTAGTAATAAATAATTTAAATGCTTTTTTTAAGTAATTAGTATGCTAACTATTCAATTCATTCAATCCAATCATACAAAAATATTCAATTCAATAAATCGTGGTTCGGTAGCTCAGTGGTCTGAGCATTCCTCTGCAAGGGACGGTTGTGGGTTCAAATTCCGCTTGAGCATTTCACTTTTTCCAATTGAATAATTCTAGTTAATGAATAATAGGGTTGTAACATGAAGATGATTTATTTACTAGTCGAACATCACCAGGGTCAGTTTTACCACCAAAGTTTAATTCCTAACAAAAACTTTAACTCCCCTGTGTTTTAATTGCAACTAAATGCAAATGTGAATTAAATACAACTCCTGGTTCATAATGTGACGTAACCTTGCTGAGCATCAGCGACATTGACACGTCCAGTGCTCCGTGGATGGTGCTCCGTGTCACTTGAACCCTTCGAGAGCCACTGCGCATTCACATGCCACCGACACCGGCCTACGTACTTATGTGTATATGCTATAGATTGCTTATTATGCATACTGATGGTGCAGTTACATACTACATACTAGGATATAAAATACATTAGTATTGTAGATCAAAATCAATGATATTTTACTAATCTAAAACCTACCTATGTTTCCATTTCGATGATTATAAAGGACCTACCTTACAGTGCAGTTATATCAACCACAGTGGACGAGAATTTTTAGACTGTGGTTAAACCAATGATGTATTATTTTTATAGATACGTCATACACGATGATGGCGGCTTTCAAAAATGGCGCAAACACAATATATTAGCTACTTCTAAAAATACGTCAATGTTATTAATTTATATGAGTTATATTATTATTTACATTAATAATATTTTATTATTACGTATTTATTATTAAAAACGTTTTTTTTGGGTGGCGCACTGTCGCGATTCTGATTGGTGCATAAAATGATGACCAAAAGTCATCATTTTTTTGTCACCATTTTAGAGTGTGGATAACATAATCTATAGTTTATAATATATCATTGGGTTAAACTGTAAGATATTTTTATAATAAATTGTTGTATGAGTATGAATAAATGTAATAAATCACTCTTTCATGAATTGGAGTGTGAAATATCGCTTTTGATTTTAGTTAAGTTACCAAAACTAAGAGCCATTAAAGTGTGATTCTGTCACCACTTATTTTTCGTATTTCGATGAAACCTGTTCTGATGAAAGTGTCTACCTATTTTTTCTTAAAACTACCTTCTTATTGCCTAGTAGCCTGATAATAGCAGTTTTAAAATCTAATCGAGTTTCTTAACACAAAAAGAATTACCTATCATAATCATTTCAATAGATTTTGTGCTATACATAAACAAACATTACCAGTTATCGAGCCATCTTTTCTTCAACAGACAAACAAAACAATCGTCCAACATTACGTCACAATCGGCTTCAAAAAGGCCAACCGTCGGACGCTGTCTGGCCTATCAATAGAAACGTGTGGCCTGGCTAATTCAACGGCCCCCGATCTCGAGTAGCCGCCGAAGATAAAGGACACCCCTTCGACCCCCCCATTGCATCTCCCCCAACCCGCACGATCCCTCCTCCGTCACCTGCCGAGTCTTTAATTGAATAATCCTTGTCATTAATCATAGCACCCCGTCTGGAGGTGAACTTGAATTATTTTAAGTCACTTCTTGTAGAGTTTGTAGACCGTTGACAGATTTCTGACTATAGGCTCGAATCGAACCTATGAATACCTAGGTAGGTACTAGGTACTACTTATACCATATTCATTGCAGTGGATTCCTAAAGAAGTTCTTTTTCTTCGTAGCGTTAATTCCTAATCGCAACCGAAGTTTTCACCTCGGAGTCTGGGGTCCGCTTTACCCATTTTGAAGGAATTTTGATAATTTTTTTGGGTTATTTTTTTTTTTGTTTTTTGGTTTATGTTTTGTGTTGTCTTTGGTTTATAAGTATTAAGTAATAATATCGATAAATGTTGGGAATAAATTTATAGAAAACGTCATCGTTATGACGTCGCTGTAAAATTCATAATATTTCTTACCCGCTTTTTTGTATGTATGTTAAGGTGCGTACAGATCATGTAACATGTTGTATAACTTGTGTTATATAACTTGTGTTATAAATACAGGCGTGTATATGTATCCTTTTTGGAGCTTGGAATGTGATTTTCTACTCCTTATTTCAATTTTGACTTTTACTGAAGAGAAGCCTTAAGCCTCATTTGTTTAATGAAGGTTGACGAAGTTAATGATAGTGACGTCAGATATGCAAGGAAAAACACGATTGGCGACCTGCCCCCTAGACAAGTGGCAATTCGATGGCCGGCGTATTGTAGAATAGAATGACGATTGTATGGGATTTGACGTATATGACAGTCGTCAACGTATGTCATAAACGTGAAATCTCATACATTCGTCATTCTTTGCCACAATTCGCCGGCCTACGAATTGCCACTTGTCTAGGGGGTTTTTAACCCAGAGCATCCTAAACCAGTAAGGTGTGAGTGTGGGTAGGTTTATGTTATAAATATGTGTAAGTTTAGGTATTTCGATATTTGTTACTTTTCCAGGTAGAAACTGTTGAATGTATTTGAATGAAATCTGGCACAGCGGTAGATCATAGTCTGAAATAGCACATAAGCTACTTTTCGTAATAATAATTTCCTGTATTTTTCACACGGGTAATAAACACGAGAGCCATAGCCAATAATATTATTTATATATTTCCATTTACACACACAGACATTGACTCGATTCTATTTTTCAAAAGTACACCTATGTACAAACATCCAACTACCCTAACAGAATTTAAAGAAAATAAACAGTCCACTCGATCTCATATAGGCCGAAGGGCCGTACCTATATCAAAATCAGGATCCCAAACACGTACCGCATGAGCCGACCCACGCCTTACCTCCGTTACAGACAGGAAGCCCCGTTCCTTAACTTAACACACACAAACAAACAAATACACGCACACGACTAAATCGTACCCACACACGCGATCGCCCCTTTGTCTTAGCTAAGTGTCAACCAATAAAAACAAAGGATTCGAAAATGGAACAAAAAGTGTTAGCCAATCGCGCGGCGCGTGACGCATGTTGATGCACCGCTATTGGCTTGAAAAAATCCGTTTAGCTTCGATGACTCTGGCTAGACGTTGAGATTGATGCGACCGGCCGGCCGGCATTTACTTGGGTTTATTTACATAAGATGCCGTTTCGGTGCAATATCCTATGTATTAGGTATAGTAACCGCCCCGTCTAAGCTTGCTAGAACTTTCTTATACGAGTTTACGAAAGCAACTTGTTTGTTAAAGCGAAGCAAGATCATACAGCGATTACTACAAGCGTAAGAGCACTTCTATGTTGTGGAGAACACCACGATATCTAATACTCCAATTAATTAAGACGTAACTCGAATTTTCCCGAAATTCTCATTTAAAATTTCCATTACTTAACAAGACGTACTCCTGACAGCATTATTAACATAATACATTTACGATATCAATATTCGTCACGAGTTCTTTCGCCATTCAAACGGTTATCACTTCTTGGCATTCACGGCTCATACTTAAGTAGGCATGCAGAGAGCACACCTCGCCGTGTGTTCACGTGTGAGAGGGGGAAGCGGAGGGGCGAGAGGCGTTCGGAGGGTCATTTATCATTCATATCATCTTCGCTCCACTTCGCTCGCCGCACCGTCGTAAATAAATAAGAACAGACTCATCTTTTACAGCCGTCGTGGTTGTCAACAAGCGAATATAGCTGCTCTACATTCTTGTTAAAGCTTGTGTTTCTCTGTCAAATTTTTCCAGTTAAGACCTTTTCAAATTCAGGAGGTCAGTTAGTGAGCGCGTAGGTATCTATGCATATGTTTTAGATATGTGTAGATAATAGCTGCTAGGTATAATAAATCTGCGGCTATGTACTGTTTGAAAGTTAAATTTGATGGTCTTTTTACGACTTTCATGAAAATATACCCTAGTTTATATCATAATATGGATGGAATAAAATACAGAACAAGAATGAACGGTTATCTACTTAAGAAGCTGGTGTCATAAACAAGTATTACGCAGATACAAAGTAATTAGAAAGCCTGTGGAAACAGCAGTCTATGAATGAATGCATGCTATAATAAAGAACCCATTATTAGTTATACCGTTTAGTTTGTTTTGTTCATGTCTCGGTTGTTATTAATTATTATTTTTACATTCTTAAGGCAAATGATACGATATATTATCAAATCGATATGATTATTGGTGTATAATCCAAGTAATAAACTTATAACGTCAATCTTCATACTGAAATTCTCCAAGTTCCTTAGGTGTATATCCATGCTTAATATTATAAATGCGAAAGTAACTCTATCTGTTTGTCTGTCTGTTACGCATTCACGCCAAAACGACTGAACCGATTTTAATGAAATTTGGTATAGGGGTAGATCAGACCTTGAGAAAGGACATAGGCTATGTTTGGTCGCGATAACCGACATCCACGCGGGCGGAGCCGCGGGCAAAAGATAGTAACATAATAAATATTAATGGTATAAAATCTAAAAACTATATCTATTTCTTACCTTCCTTCTAAAGAATAACAACCTACTTTTTTGGTTGGCAATAAACTATTAGTACACTAAACGAAATCAATGTTATTAGACTTTTTATTATGTTTAGAATGTCAATGTCAGATGCCCAATTCGTTTAAATACATTATATTAGGTGACTATTAGATAACTAAATTTAATAACATATGTGCCACTAATGATACTTATAGCAGTCAATACATTCACAAACAATTTAATGGACCTGACAACAAGAAATAATAAAAATTCACGAACATAAATGGTTATCGGAAAAGAATCCGTCATTGCTCTAATACGATAAAAATAATAATTGGACACAAATAATACATCTATAAAACATTATTATATACCAAGAGGAACACAGCCGAATAACAAAGACGCCCACAATTGCGAAACCTTTTATTATGTAAGCATATTAGGTACTTAGACTCCAAATAATTCCGCTCGCTCCTCACTAAGAAGATTAAGAATGATTGGATGTTCGGAGGTCGGCACTCCCCACTACAACGTAACAGCGACGACGTAGGTACGGCTTAGAGATTGGCCCATCAATCTGTAGAGACTAGCAAGATCGATCACTGACCAACCGAAGCTTAAAAACCCGTAATACCTACACATAAAACCAATTACCTATCGGAAAAGGTGGCTGATGGTAAGCAGTTTGCTTACAAGTCAGTAATTGAAAGGCCGTGTACAAGCTGAAGCTACGTTTGTTTAGTCCATCATAATTGCTCCGCTGCACCTCTGAGCTGACGAGTCGCCGGCACAAAAACTCCTAAATCCAGTTCATTAGGGCTCTATTCACAGCCCACCCCTGGATGGAGATACGCGGTGATTACTGCAACCGCTCCCGACGGCTCACGAATAAAGACTGCATCATAATTTCACCAGATACACCCTTGTGATGCATTAAATGGAATAGCTGACTTAATTCTGTGATATAGAGTCTCATTTCGAATCGTGTACAGTCACGTCACTTGCACAATGACATGTAAAAATAATGAACAAACTTAGGTTCTCTGCGAGGGAAGTTAAATCTTGAACAAATGGAGAAAAGGGTTAAATTTGTTTGAGAGGAATGGAAGGAGATGCTTTGTAAATTAATAGGAGGAAAAGTTTCGCGGGACGTCGCACCAGCAAGGTTGTCGCAGTTGTGATTCAATTTGGACGCTAATTTAATGACGCTGTCGTGGAGGCAAACAAATTGATATTCATATGGGACCACGATGCTTTATTTATTGTTGACATTTTTGTCGTGATTTTGTTAATAGACGCGAAAATAAGTGCTCGTTATTTAGACATCGTTAAGTCGTTTATTTGAGATTAAAATTCTCTTTAACAGTGCTTTGATTCTTCATCTGATTTTCTCTCTTATTCTCTCACTGGCAGGGTTAGGTCTGTCATTAAGTTACTCAGTATTACTTTGAAGACCGATGTTGCATAGGATTAAATTTATTGATGTTGACAATTTACTCTCGGTATCAAGATTACGGCAGTTGCTATCGCAAGAGACAAGGTTAGCCCAAATCTAGAGTAAAGACTAGAAAGCGGACAAAATGAAAGCTTTAGATGCAACCTGACTATCAGTGTAGTTATGATACTTTTATATTAAGAATTTATTACCTTAGTACTAATATCTCTAGAATGCGGGTATAGTTGTAATGTAGACCTTTTGAATTGACCCAAGAGGACCTACCACACAAGTAAAAGAAGAGTAATTTACCTTTGAAAAAGAAATTAAATGTCTAAGACACATAGCTGGTGAAAATATATTTAGGTTTTCTTTTTATAAATATACGTGCATGAGTATATGTATGGAAATAAAAGATAGACCATGTTCGTTTATCAGCCTAAACATTCCTCTGTCGCCTGACAGTCACGTGACGAGTTCTCAGAGCTTGCTCTCCGTCAATGATAGATCTAAGGTCAGTATTCGCGCACCCCGGAACTTTCATACTTGTTCCCAGCACACGCGTAATGCAGCCAAGTAGATAATTGGAGTGTCGGGCGCTGGCAACCATCGTCCATTGTTGGTGTCGTTACTCCGTAGTTATTCAATTCAAGAGCTGCGCAGGCGACGTTGTTTCGTTCAGTTCAGACCGATTGAGGCTAATCTTGTCCTGTTCTTAAACAGATCGTCTTTGAGTCATCCGTTTGGTTGTTTATATTACTTATTTATTTAACGATGAGAAACTTTCTGCTTAAGTTGGCATGATTTTTTTTTTAACTCTCATGCAGTAGGTATATTCCGCATAGAAATGATGAGAGCATCACATGACAGGGTTTATTTATAGATATAGGGGTATATATTCGTGTACAGAAACTTGAAATTTAGCTTATTTTATCCTTAGCTAACTTAGCTTTATTTTATTTATTGATGTGATGACAGAAGTTATTATAGATAACTACTTGATCTAATGTTTTTTCCATGTCGTCAATTAAGTTTTAATACCATGTATCTAAGTAATCTTTGGCGGTTTTGAACTTCCTTTTCTGTCATGCAATAAATTAGGGCTATTTTTGCTTATGTTGCAATTTAGACTTTAGACTATTAGTTATGTAAGCGAAAAAGCGAGCGTTTCTGTAATATTCTAGTAGATTAAGTTTTAAACCTCAGAAAGACCCACTTGCAAGTATTGAGTCCCATTTAGAATTCTTGAGTCTTGCAATGATGTCTTGAGCGTGATCTTACAGAAGAGGCAAAAGCCATAACGCATAATCCAAGGAAAATCGTACGATTCACCACAATTTTATCCTGCGGTAGCATTTAGGTACCTTAAGTTTGCCTTTAGCTCGCCTTTTCTGAGTAATTTACACCTTCAGAGATATATCAGATGCAAGATTAAACCAACAATTACAAATAACCCTTCTTGGCAGTCGGGTAAATAGAAAAATTCCCGGGTCGGCCGGGGTGCGAGGGATATGGCTATGACAATCTCACCTCCGGCAACTGACGACCCTCAGAAGGCGTGCGTTTTAGTCGGTTCGAGTCCGACATAACCTCCTCCTCCGGCCCCGGCGGGGGAGGTATCCGTGGGGATTTTTCGCACGATAAAAAAAAAGGTAAATAGAAAAATTTCAGGACCAGCTCGCCTCGCATGTATTCGTAAAACGGGTGTGCATTCAGCTACAGTACTTAGACAGCTAAGCTCCGCTGTAAGGTGCAGATAAACGCGACCAAAGTAATCCTCTTTGTATAAAAATGTCCCCGGTGTCGCCCCCTGCCGGCGCGACTTTATTAAAAAGTACGTAATCCCCACTAGTGGACTGGGTAACGCGATTATACTCAATATAACAACTCAATATGCGAGTCCCGATATGAAATTGAATTTAAATCCGTTTTGCGTTGATGGAGGCGCACTAAATAATAAAGGTGATTGGTTCTCGTTAATTTATTTTTAAGAATTTGTTTGACTACACGTCTGTGTTTTTCTGTCGTACGTAGTATGGCATTTTTTTTTATCCTGTCCTAGCGTTAATCCCGGTCGAATCCGAAGTTTTCACCTCTGAGTCCGGGATTCGCTTTTTCTAGACTACGAGTAACTGTGGGTTTGGGTACTTTGTACGGCATCGAGATGCTAGAAGTCAATAGAAGTGGTTTCATAAAATGGTTCCTTATGTTTGTGGTCCCACTATGTTCCAATGAATACTTTATATTTTATTGAAAAACTTGAATTTTAGTTGCCATCTTACATTAAGTGAAACTGAAGTTTAATTTTAAACAAACCAATTATTTCAGCCATCTCGATTACCGCGACAGTTCTAAACGCAGAATTTGGTATGTTGCTGAAATAAAAACTAATAATAATTTTTAAGGGGCCACAGGATAAAGTAATTACGTATATCAGTCAGTGAGAACAGTTTTATTAATCGATACAGGACCAGTAGTTCGACTTGCCTTCCGTAGATGGCGCTGAGTGTATGCGGTATTGCCAATGTAAGCTAAAAGCGTAGCGGTGGTGGTAACTTAGCGGCAAGCATTAGATAGCAAACAATACTGACTAGACTTGTAAATAATTAAAATATCTATATTGCATCATTTTTTACAATCAATGGCAAATCAAAAGGTGGGCCACCTTTAAACGCAGTTTCTAAACCTGGAACAGATGCTGCCTCTTAAATATCTCTCTTTGATTTGAGTTTGAGCTCAAACGCCCATGGTCTTACACAGTCAGGTTGTCTAAAACTTGCCAGAAGTTTGTCGAATTGATCTGATCATACCACTGCTTTCACCATCGGTTGTAGTCAGATCGATTACCTATACAAAAAAATATTACATGGCTAATGTAAAGTAACGGTGCTATAATTTTTTGGTCCTCTCTGAAAGTGGTTACCGTGGCCTATAGACGTGTGCAACATCGGGAGAGTCACACTCGTGCTGCCGACCTTGTAAGAACCGAGATATTCTGTACCGTCAGCGCAGAAGACAAGCCTTCAAATAGAACTAAACACTAACCAGCTGACTACCGCCACTTGTCAAAATTACTTCTCTAAACAAGCTTAAAGAATACGTAAAACATTGCAAGAATGGCTTCTAATATGCAAACAGAACTTGTCATTGGCCGTATCTTGACACCCCGACAGCCAGGAAGCGGAGAGAGGTGGCACACTTCATTACTCGCACATCAAACAATCGCGTCGCCGCCGCCATCTTGCCGGAAGTGACGTCACTGACGTGCCGCCACGATCGCTTTGATCCTCACAAAAATAAGTCTTCATTTGGCTAGACTGCATCAAGTTCGCCCCAGTCTGAATGTAATTGCTTCGCTTCGAAAACTCGAGAGAATTGAGAATTTTCAGACTATTTCTCTTATAGTCCATAACCTAGGGTTTCAAAGGCAAAACTAAAATTGAATAAAAAAATTTAGAGAACTGAGGGTCTATTTATAACAACAACAAACAAAGGCTTCTACTGAGTAGGTGTGTGGAAAAAGGTACCTTTGAAAAGGTATGTGGGATCGGTACACTATATGGCTACAAAATCAGTCACAGTGTGTTTGTACAGATTTTTGTATTAAGTCTAAATGAGTAGATATTTTAAGAATCGGACAATATGATTTTCATATAATCAGTCACTTTCAGTCAACGTCCTTTCAGTCCGGCCACTGCCCTTCAAGAGTCGTCCTTCATTCTTCAGTGGTACTTATCGATTTAATGTGATCCTTGAGGAGCTCCTAATTGAATGTTTGTAAGTTTTTGGTGCTCTGGGGAAAATCACTAATGTAAGTCTAAGGTTGAAATTCACCAAGGACTAAAACTAGAATCAATTTGTTTTACACGTCAATATACATAATTTCATCTCTTGTTATGGAAAGCAGAAGGTAAGTCTTTAAAAAAGAGACCACATAGACAGTAAAAAACTAAATTGCGTATCTGGGAATTCAGTTTAGTTGAACCTGAACTTAATCAATTTCATTTCATTTTTTTTTTATTTCATTTAAGAGTAGGTACTAACAACATTTTATATTTTCCCTCTTGTTATTTTATTTTAGAATTACGGTCATCCCTACTAATATTATAAATGTGAAAGTAACTCTGTCTGTCTGTCTGTCTGTCTGTCTGTCTGTCTGTCTGTCTGTCTCGCTTTCACGCCCAAACCACTGAACCGATTTTGATGAAATTTGGTATAGGGGTAGATTAGACCTCGAGAAAGGACATAGGCTTTTGGTCGCGATAACCGACATCCACGCGTGCGGAGCCGCAGGCAAAAGCTAGTATTTCATATAGTGTGGAACATTGGCACCTGTACTAATGTATTTAAACATTATATCACAGGTCCTATCTAGGTTTACTATTTTTTATTTGTTAAAGATTTCCACCTTTACATTTCTTAAATATTTTGAAAATTACTGTACCTACTGTAATCGTGAAAACAAGTACCTATATACATACTTGTGAACTTTGAAAGAAACGATAAACAGTTACCCCTTTGACTTAACATAACAATAAAATAATTACCGTAAATATGATTTGTTCGAGCAATAGACGATAGTTAATATTTTCAAGGGGAACATATCGAATTACTAATATTACCGCCCCCGCAATCACACTACGAGGGCTCATGTTTTGCTTGGTCATGTAATTCTTCAGTCAAAGTTTACAAACCAAATTTCACATATCCGTTTATCATAATTTTATGGGTAGTCTGCATACACCCTGATTTTATAGTCCTAAAAATGAATTAACGGAGGTTGTAAAAACAAGTACCACGATTTTGTATACAAAATCTTTCTATCCGGAACGACTATACTTATCTCATAATTTGAATCTTTTAAATATTGAGTGAAAGACTTCAGACATGTACTGCCAGTTTGAATCTTAGAGAGGTCACCCAACTACTAGTTATCCACTTCCTTATCTTTCTGTAAGTTATTCCATTTAGTTGAAGGTATTAACTAGAATTACATAGAAACTAGTTATTACATAGTTAAAAATCCAATACTATGTAGATGTCATTTAAAAAAAAGTTTATTTTCTTATTTAATTTAATTTTACGACCTATTTGACACCTATAAGCACCTGACATCTTTGAAAAAAAAAATGTAGCTTCAAAGGGTTTAACGCCTTCAGCCAGTTTTTTTTTAAACCACAGAATCCCGTATCAAAAACGTTGACAACGAATAAATCGTGAAAACAATACCGATCACACTAAATCATTTTAGTATTCACAACACCGGCTCCCACATGTGAAAAAAAAAAGAAAAACATTAAAGAAGTGTGTCATCTCCCATCAGAAGACAAAAGACTAACCTTAATTGAGGTGGAAAAAGGTTGGGAGAAGTACAAAAGCGTTAGTTGTCATGCCTTATCAATGGAATTAAGGGCATATTATGTACGCTGAAAGGATTACACAGGTGTGCGTCGGTATGAGACGAAAAAACCGATGTCTGACTGAGATCAGATTTGTTTGTAAATCATTGTTGGATTTTCAGCGGCTTTCGTTTGGTGTTTATTGTTATTAGCGTGTGATTTGGTTTAGTTATTTGATAGTTTGATATCAATTTATTGACCTTAAATTTTATTAACTAGCTAATATATTGTCGCGTTTCGAACCGGTCAATCTGCGGTGGTCCGTTTGCTAAACAAGTCAACTATTTCTTTGAATTTTAACGGTTTGTAGATTAACACTACCTGACTGATATAATATGAAGTATATATCGGGTTGTTTACTAATTTTACTTTTTTTTTATTGGCTCATATGTGATTTTTGCGTATCAGATGGTAGTCGCTCCTGTAAACGCCAAGGCACGCCAGTTAAGCAAGAAATTGAGAGGGTGGACCCTGGGCTCCAAAGTACAATTCAGTAAGTAGTGGAAACAGTTGTGATGGCAATTAAAAGATAAGATTATTCTGAAATTAATTCAATCAATCTGTCACAAAATTAGCCTATTTCAGTTCACTGCTGGACGTAGGCCTCTCCTAATTTATTATCCCAGTAAAAATTATTCTGTACATAATGTTATTTAAATCAATATTATTATTCATCAATATAACTATCATTACAACTTAAAGGAAGATAGTATACTTGGTAAAGTAAACTCTCCAGTCCAAGTTATCAAAGTATAATCGAAGTCCAGTTTCTATAAATAGAAACTTCCACACATCGATATTGTGCTGTCTCATAAGAACAATACATGTGAAGACACACCATTAACCTCCATTGGGTTCTGACGTCATCTGCGATGCACTTTGTCTACTGTCTCACGTTACCTGTCACCAGCACCATTAGTGGCCTGACCTCCCGCGTCTAACCTACCCTCTCTAACTACCCTCCGTCTTGGCTCCATGCCAACTTAAATTCTCACCTATCGCACTTATACAACAATAGTAAACCTTACAAAATAAAGCACATTTTTCTTTGTACTCGATTTTCTAAACTGCAAGTACTAATTTTGCAATATATTGACCCAAAACTTGTCATTTACTTCGTGATTACTCGCCTCGCGCTCTCACTTCATTCGATAGTGTGACAGCGACATCGGTTATTATTAGTGAGTCTCGATTTCACTCGAGACGATGTGTTCTATATCGATTTGTACAAGGAAACATTCTTGATATTACCTTACAAGAAGAAATATGAAGATCGTATCACAAAACTTGATGGATTGGAATTAAAAGTTCATGTCACGCGCGCGAATATAAATTAAGTACTCATATCATTTAAATGAGTTGCAGGGTCACGAAATGTATGCAAACAGATAATGCAATCGCATTTAAAACGAGTCAAAAAAGCAGTCAAGCAACCTTTACAGACTATTAAAAGTCATATGTAATCATCGTGAAAGTATTAACCATCGGTGTAAAATCATGACATGACAGTCATCGCGACAAGTCTTTGTATGCAATTCTTATAAAATATTATACCACCTTTATGTCTCAGTTGCCGCAGGAAATGACAATTATTTTTGCTCCAATCCTTAAGGGCGGAGAAAATGGGAGCTCTTTCACACGCGCAAAATAGCTCGAAGGAGCCCTTTGTGCGATACGAGACACCACAAAAAATATGTCCATTCAGAAAAATAGGTTAGTCGCGAATTTTATGGACGCAAAGGTATTTAACACGCTAACAGGTGATTTTAAACTTTATTTGACAATGGGTACAATTTAAAATAGGTTACCAATATGTATACAACATATTTGGTGACACCATATCATATAGACTCATTCATAAACTGCAGATAAAAGTCAGTTCATTTTACAATTGAGACAATCGGCAATCGTTGAAATGAAGCATGTGTCTTAATCTTCTCCATCTTTAAAAATAAATCAAATTAAATTCATCAAGCGTCGACCGCATAAATAGAAGCCTAAAATTATTTTATTCAGCAATAATCATCAGACATTTTAATGAACGTCTATTAAAACGAGCACGCCGTAATTACTATAATGAGTTCAAAGTTAGTTTTAATAATTTATTACTATAAGTACGTACAATTACTCGGTATCCATGACTACAGTCTTTCGTCTCTCGGGCCGTCAAAATTAAAAAAAAATCTACGGCAAAGGAACAAAGCCATGCTGTCTGGCTGGACAGGTATATGACGGGGCACATTTTATTGGTTTTCCGAAACATTCCCTGCCCTATTAATAAATGAGTGGCGGGAAAAAAACGCTGTAGAATCCATTTGTCAGGACTGTGGTGATTTATGGACGAGGACTTTCTGGATTCCTAGAAGACGAACGTTTTGTTCTATTTGCTTACCTGTCACTTTGATTTAGAAGGGTACCTATGTACCTGGTAATGGATATTGGCCTGGAACGTATCTAGTAGGCTAACACATAAGTATATCGATGTCTCGCTTACGTAAACTATTTGTTCTATGAAACCCAGGTTATGAATAAACTTGTATTATAATATGAGGTTAATAGCTTAATGTGAGGACATTGTGACCGGGGTCTAAATACTTACGTTTATTGTTTAGTGGCTATTGAATTACTAGAGCTTCGTATTTGAAGTTGAATGCTACAGCATAACTACTGTGAAAGGTTAAGGAATGTAACGAGCTTTGATGAAAAATAATATATTGGGTGTCGAAATTATTGATGTGTTTTACTGGCGCGCCTTTGGTGTAAGATCAGTTCGTGTGCCTTGACAGCAAACGTTCCACAGCATGACACTCCTAAGTCTTCTATTTTTAAATATTCCAATACAAAAGAATAAATTAGCGAGGCGTCGCACGACGGCGACGGTACATTTTTTATACACGTACATTTTTTGCACCTGCAGTGTACATACCCTAAGGATTAGTTTGAGGTTTTTGCATCTTCATTTTGTCCACTAAATTTTATTCCTATACAATTTGCTATGGTACCCTTTCCATTGTTTCTTCAATGCTCGAGTCATCATCATCCTCAAAATGATTTTTCAGTTGCGTCCAAAGTTTGCGTTTAGGAGCCCAGGGTTCACTTGTTGCTTTTAACTAGAATATTGGTCTTTTCAGGAGCGACTGTATAACCTCGAAACCCCAAAAATAGGCCTTCGCCAGAACATCGTCCAAAGGAGCTATTTGGTGGCTGCTTTACAGTCACCATCTAACCAACAATGGGGCTATATAGTTGGTATTAGATTGATCGGAAGACTTCTACACTGTCAAGTCAAGACCAAATAGCATAAATAGTTGAGTTAGACATAGATCTATTTCTATCTATATTTTAAACAATTACCTAATTAAAAATTTTGATCAATAAAACATAAATAAATAAAATTTTTGACAAAAAAAAAGAAACCGACTTTACCCCTTTAAATAGATAGGTACTAAAAATAATTTTATAAATCCATTTTGCAGATCACAGAACTATGCGCGTACAAACATTAAAAAAAAAAGAAAATCATTCGAATTGAAAACCTAATATGTACTTGTTTAGAAGTCGGTTATATCAATCAAATTAATACAGGACTACCTCAAAAATAAACCACGACCGGAAATATAGCTGAATATTCTGAACACTTCTGCATACCCTTTCAAAGGATTCAGGCGTGATGTTATGATGTGTAATGGCAGAGACATTGCAATAATATGCGATTGCAGCCAATCGCGGTTGATTTCCTGGTATTTTTTGAAGAGTTCCTTGGTCTAATCTCGGAAACCCATCATCAGATCTTTACGAAATTTAAATGGGACCATTTCGAAATAATCTACTTTCGAACAAAAAAAGAATTTTGCAAATCCGCCTACGCATGGCGGAGCTATGAGCGAACAAACATAAAAAAAAAATAAAAAATATATAAACATCCGAATTGAGAACCTCCTCCTTTTTTGAAGTCGGTTAAAAAATCTATACCATTATTAAACAGCAACAACAACAAAACTTAACAAAACATACCAATAACTACTTAGTTACCTACTCTATCTAACTCAGTAATCGAATTGAAAATCTCCATTAATAACTTCTCCAGTCACTCAATCATTTATAAATTCTCCTCTACTACAGAATATCAACAAATCTATCGTCATTCTCAAAAGTAGGTGTCCGGTAACACCTCTTTATCCTTCGTAACATAATAAGCGTGGCAACACAATTGCCAATTCGAATATATAGTTCTCACGGTTTGTAATAAATTACAACGCAAATTATGGCCGAACTAGGATTCCGATAGGCAGGTAGTGTGAGGAGATAGCATCGGTGCAAATAGTTGGAATTCTTTTGTTTCGGGGGCGTTGTGATGCTTAGCGTTTAGTTCGCGGTATTTAGACTTCTAAATTTCCTCTATTCCCACTAGTTCAGTTGACTGAACTAATGGGATTGGGGCCTTAATACTATCTCTTAATATCTTCAAGTACCCTCTTTCCAAGACTTTGCCCTCAGCTTACCATCAGGCAAGGCGAAGTCAAATTGACGTGTCCTTATATAATAATAAAAAAAAACTTTTAATAATAATAAATAATAACTTAATTTACTTTAGTAGTGTGAATCGGACTCGGACTGAGTAGTCGTCGAAGATACACTGTAAAATCTGTCAAATTAAAGAAACAAATATGTGCACTACAGTAAGAGATTCTGTTTGACCATATAACACTAGTAGGTATCCTGTGTATCCGATTCGCACTGGCCACAAAGTAGAATTAAAATAATACTGCTAGGGATGGTTGTAGTACCCCAGATTTAAAAAAAAAGTCGCGATTATAATATCAATATGCATACATCATTTATGATAAATATGGCTTGGTCTAGATATCGAGTACATAATTTCTAACGACAAGGATTTATAAATTAATTTAAGAAAGCTCTTCTAGTACAAGGTAACTCTATTTTCCACCCAACCGCAGTACACTCGCAAAAAGTATCTACCCATTCATTTCCAGGCCGAACCCTGGAGGGTACAGCCTAGAATAGGACTAGCTTACTTCTTATCTCAGGAGAAGGTCGAAACAGAACTACATTTCGCTGCGGAAACGCGGGCATCAGATAGTAATTTAACAATTAAATGTTTATCAATCTTTCTAGGTTGATTAAATTTAGACTGCGAGTATCCATACTTTCTATTTCAACCCGATGATATCACGCTTAAAATATTTCACGCCGACAAAAAACAAACCAAACAACGATACGTTATAAAATAGCATTCCCTTTCTTTGAGCCGGACAGTTCACGGGCTGTTCGAATTAACGTTATCGCTTCGTCACCGCGATAGGATCGATACGTCGGCGATATCGCGCCACGATCGCGCCTCAAATGTGCTGACCTCATGTGGGTGTCCGACGATACCCGCTTATTCCTTCCGTCTAGGTATTTTGATTGCATTCGCTAATGGTACGACTACCTACGTAGTTGGTTCATTTATAGGATGCGAAATTTAATAAGTTTGCTCGTAATACGAGTACTACATGGGTCGATATAACTGTATCCACCTTGTATCCGCTCTAAGGCTGAAAAACTGATCTAAAGTTTATGCGAGATGCTTAGGTTACCCAAGAATATTAACAAGCATAAAGGTGTTACTAACTTAATAAATTCGGTTGTAACACTGCATGGGAGTCGATATAATTGTTCTGCTTGTAGGTATCCGCTCAAAGGTTGGTAAATCGATCTAAAGTTTATGCGAAATGCTTAGGTATCCCAAGAACAAGTGTAAAGGTGTGACTAGCGCGATAAGCATAAATACAATCTGGTTAAGTTAAAAGGAGGGAGATCGCACGTATGCTTCAAGTACTCCAACAAATCTTATCAATAGTAGTATATTAAGCTTAGCTACAAGTAGATAATTATTAATATAACATTGGTTTGCTCCCCGGGCAAGTCAGTCTAATTCAATTAGGAGCAAAACAGTTTTACTGCTACTCACAACTTTTTGAACTTCACCTCGGTTTTGAGGTGGGGTGCAGTCAAATTGGCAGATCAAATGCGTACGATCGATCTTTATGTTTCTCCTTATCAAATCATTATCATCATCATACCTGCCCTTGTTCCAATTACTTGGGATCGGCGCAACATGTCTTTTTCCTCCATACATTCCTATCAGATGTGATTTCCTCAGTCACTCCCTTCTTGGTCATATCAGCTTACACGCAATCCCCTCATATTTTCTTGGGTCAACCTCTATTCCTAAAGTCCAACCAAAACAGTCATACCTTGAACCTTTTTTAGAACATTGCTTATCACCCTTGTCAAATATTTTCAAAAATTTCAAGCTAGGTTTTTGCATAAGTACATACTTAAATCCTTATCTTAGATTAAAGTACAGTAAAATTTCTTCGAAAATCTGATCTGTGTATCCCAATCCTCACGCAATAGTTCGAAAGTAACCATCCCCGGAAGACTATTGTTAGGCGATACTCAGAAAATATCAAAACGCGCCAAATCTTTCGTTAATCGTGAAACGTTTCAAATTTTACACATAACAAAAAAATAGTTGACTAATCCGCGGCTCCTTTGAATCCAGCTTTGAACGAACACAGAAATATATTTGTTTCTGCTGGTATATCCTTAAAAAAGCTCCGGATTATTGATTTCTGGGAAAAGTCGTCGGGCCGTAAGGATAATGTTCCTTTACGGGCCGGGAACGAATTACTCGTTGAGGGATAAACTCACCTCTAATTTCGGCAGAAATATCGCAATCTCGTATTCGGTAATCCGAGAAAAAATTACCTGAAGTGCTCTAGAGATTTTGTTCTTCATATCCGTGCCCGTTGTATTTTCAATATATTATATTTTTTCTAACACTTATTTGAAATAAGAATAGTAAGACTTACACTTGTATTTTAAAGTAAATTATCAGTATTTGCGCAAAGAAATTAACCACCTGCTACCAAAACACCAGATTCCACAGAAAAAATAACATTAAAGCCTCTATAATTAATAAACTATGAAAAACTTAGCATCGGATTCTAATGAAATAACACGGACCGTGATCGATCAAAATAATAATTAATAATAGATCGGCATCGTATACCGACTGTGATGGATCCCCGCACTTAGTCATCGCGTTTAATTAAAAATGGCGTCTTCAAATTAACGGTTATAATTTCAAATTTTCGAATCGCGTCATTAATACGTATATATACGTATTGTTTACTGTTGATGCAATCCTTTACCTTACTAGACATGAAGTGGATGCTGACATTACATCCAACAATCGGAGTTACGTTATTTTTAATCATCAATCAAGTGAGGTGTTAACATCAAACTATGCCGCGTTATTGCTCGATCTGACATTTAATGTGGAAACGATCACATTTGACAAATAATCCAGCGCGCACACTGGCGAGTTAATCAAACTTATTAGTAGTGTATGCAATGTAGGTAGCTATGCATTATGAGTTTCGTAATTATTGTAATCTTCCATTAAACATTTCCATTTTAAGTAGGTATTGATTTTGTTGAAGCATCGTGTTTAATTAAAATAAAATTTAAATCCATATTTACGACCACCCCACGTAATTGGGGGTGAGCCTATTGCCGTCAAACGGGCATCATACATGGGTTTTATGTTTACTGTCGGATGGAGAACAGCCCTATCCTTTAGTCACCTTCTACGGTACCCACAGGAAGAGATGGGGTGGCCCTATTATACTCCACTGGGAATATCTATTTACGTTATTAGGAATCTATCAACTCCAGGGAAATTGGTATGTATTTGTCTTTTGCCATTTACACGATAATATAATTTGAATTAATTGCAATATACGCACATAAATCTACACGAATCATACACCACACATATATTGTTATTTCTTCAAATAAGAAACAACAGTGAAGATTTGTCATTAATTTGGGTATCAGTTAATGATTGATCAAAGACAAACGCAATAGAGGTGTAGTTACATAATTGGATTAGCCCGATGTTGCGATAGGGAGTTTAATTGTGGTGCGCGCGCATCGAACATCGAGTGATCGACGCGCGCCGCGGGGCGCTCTCTCTGCTGCGCCCGCGCCGACCAAGCAGCAATTAAACCGACCCGATCATTAGATCTACATGGATAGTGTTTCAACTGACAATATGTTGATTCTAATTAAATTTAATAAATGTTTGCAGTTATCTTCAACCGCTGTCGTATTTCTATCAATACCAACTGCAATTCGGATATTACAGTTACAGTTACGCGTCAAACGAGTAACAGTAAAATGTAGCGATTTCACAAACCATCAAATTTAGTTACAATGAATAAAAAAACTATGTTAGATAACTCGAGATGAACCGGCCAACTCGCGACGCGCTGGTCACGATTTTTTAAATAAGTAATATCCACTATAAGAATGTGTTGGAATGGAACGCAATCTGCGCGCCGGCGGGAGGTGTGCGCGATTGAACTAATGATAACGGCCGATCGACGGATTATTACATTAAACTTAGATGTTTATTATTAGCCGCCTTCGCCACTTCACACCTCTGGCGGGCAAAAATTTTAGATTGGCTCCAACTTTCTTTACTTGTTACATGCGTTGATCAAGATTAGGAAGCTCATAGTATGATTTAAATAGAACTCTGTATGGTATCCCCCTCTGTATGTCTCTGACTATGAGCGTATGGTTGGATCTTTGTACTTTTCTGCGTTGTCTTTTCCCCTGTGGGTACATTAAGATGCTAATACGCTGTAGCAATATTCAAATACATTCAGCGTACGGTCGTTGTTCCAGTACATTCCTAACTTTATTTTCATCTTCGTCCTCCAACTACACTCGTAGTGAACTATACATTTTGACTTATACATCTCATTTAAGATTCGAACGTGCAGCGAATTGTGAGTCGCCTCAGGTGTAGCTCGTAAAAGAACTTCGAATTCAGCGAGTGAGTGTTCGATAGAATCGCAGTTGATTAGCGTTGGCGACGCCGATGAATGGCCGAGCGGAGGGCGTCGCGAGGCCGCCGACAAAGGCTCACGCACGCCATCCGTAGACAATCCGCCGAGTATCGATCTCCCGCGACCCTTCGAACGAACGCCGAGCGAAGTACAATGCCGCGGCTCTTTATTATAGCATCTCACATTGTTGTCATTGTTATTATTATGATTCTTTACCGCTTTCCATTGTCGGTCGGCGTTGTGGCGGTGCTTTTTCACGGCTCGCGTTTAGTCTGGGCATTGGGAGCGCGACGCACGCACGTTCAGTCGCGGAAAACGAGTGTTTTCCTCGCGGAAATTTCGTTGTTTGTGTGATTCGTCGTGCTGTGCGCGCGCAGTGGCGCCTGACGCACGGTCTGGCGAGTGGAGGCTGCTCGAGTGTGGGCCTGCCGGACCCGTACCGCCAGTCAGCTGACTGTATACATAACTACCAGTACATGTATATGTGCCGAAGCCTTAGTGACACTAGTGTTGTAGTTTTAAGAATGTGCTTATTCAGTTTTCCACAGATGTATAAATGAGTATGTATAACTATTTAGCTATATGGCATAACTAGATATAATATTAGTTTATTAAATGCTGAGTTTTGTAACGGTTCTGCGAACAGTTACCGACCGTCGGTTGGTGTAACTAAATTCTAATAAGCTCTTCATGAATTCTTATTAGGCGAATATTTTTAGTCACTATCAGAATGATGACTATAATAATCTTGAAATAGTATTGGAACTTTATTCTTTTCTGTCAAAAGAAATTCCACAAGTAGTATAATATAGATTAGAAGCCGTTTTGTTGTTGCTATTTCCGCAATATTTAACCCGTTCCCGCGACCTGTAAGAATCTGTTTGGGATAACAGTAGGTATTAAAGAAGCCTATTAAGTCTGTGCTGCATTATTTGAAATATTATTGGTAAACTAGAATCTTCAATACATACCAACGGAGGTGAATGTATCAATCTACAGACGTCTACACTGAATATTAAAATGTAATCCTACGGTCGTATATATAAATGCTTTCGCAACAAAGAGAATAGGTGATTCTCTTTGTTGCGAAAGTTTAAATGAAAATTGTAATACTATTTTAAACGGATTCTATTTTATTAATTACACCGTTCTGTTCTCGATATTCTGGTTACTTTTCAGCAACCATGGTAAGTTTTACACTTACGGCCGTTCCCTATAACGTATCTACTGCCAGTTTTGACATTCTAAAGAACAAAAACGTCATCAATTTCTATGGGATAGCCAGATAGATAGATCTATCTTTAACTGCAGGTGAGTTATTGGGAACGGAGTTCCAGTAAAAATTACAACGGAACTAATGAGAAGAAAAGGTTTCACTAGTTCCACCGGGACTACTTCCACTGGAACTAGTGAGAACGATCTGACGTTAAACACATGGCACGACGATAACTATTAAAAACAATAGAAATATCGGGTACTGTGTAAACAATTGAATAACACCAATCCGATAAAATCCATTTACTGAAAATGTAAAAGTTTGCTTGGATGAATGGATTTACGTATGTTTATTGCCCTTTCACACAAAAACTACCATAGATATCTGGATAAAATTAGGCACAGATATTATATTACAGTTTGGAATAACAATAGGTTACTACTGTAGGTCCTGTAGGTTAGTGTAGGTCGTACCCATGGTCACGGATTAAATATTTCTGTACGCCTGGTTCTTATTCCATAAAGAACTGGGCTCACAGAAAGTTCGATCACGTGATCGGTATTTCTGTACGCCTGGTACTTTTTCCTTAAAGTACTAGGCTCACAGAACGCCAACGAACTTTATCATATAATTTTTATCTGTGCAGAAAACATGTACAAAATAAGGTAAAATTATCTACGAGAGACACAAATGTACTAGGCTAACAGAAGGGACTTCATAAATAAATACAGAAACGCATACGAAGTAGATGGTAGAAGCTAGTATTCAGGTTAACTTCCGATTTATTAGATGACAAACAGCCCCAATCCCATACATTCATCATTCTATTCTACAATACGCTGGGTATTGTAGAATAGAATGATGAATGTATGGGATTTGACATTTATGACATACCTTGACGACTGTCTTCTTCTTCTTCTTCTTCTTAATGGCTTCTGCAACAAATCACGTCAATTTGCCAATGTCAAGTAAATTGTAAATGTTCATAAAATTATTAATGGCGAAACGCCAATGTCAAGTTTTCAAGATATTTTCTACCAGAGCCACGTTAGCCACGGCAGTAGCTTTGTTTCCGTGTGTCCACCCGCCACGAGTTTCAGGTGGTCGATCAGGACGTGTGGTTGGACTTTGGGGGGCTCACGACGACTGTCATAAACGGATACGAAAGTATGCATAAACACAAAATGGAATGACCTGTCTAAGTTTGAAGTTAATCAATTGACAATTTTTGATTCTTGCAATCACAAACGATCGAATTTGATATAATGTCAAAAACATAAACTTTTTTTCTTAGTTTATTGGCCTAAATATCACACTTGACACCGATAGTTACACGGTTTCCTTACATACAATGAGTCAGCACACCAACTCAAGTAATAAAAATGTAATAATATTCTCGTTCACAGTCGTAGGTATAACCCGCACAATGTATGTAATTGCAGGTGTCAGAGGTCTGTACTCACTAGAAATTAACTTTCTTCATCTGCCGGATTAATTTTATTAAGATAATGGCTTGATATAACCAATTTTATATCCATTTGATTGATGTTTCTATCAAACAGGTGAGCAACAAAATTGAGTTCTGCTATTCAAGCATATCACTGCGATGACGGTTAGATATTAAGTTGTAAGTAAGATAGCAAAAGCTATTTATTTTTGTTATATAGCAGAGATTATATTAAATTACTAGTGTTTTATAGCTGTGGCTGTATAGCTTTTTACAGCTTTTTCATGTCAGTGAGTGCTAGTAGCTATTGATACATTTATAAGGAGCTTACCTACTCCTGTATATTATTATCCTCTAGTAGGGGGAAACAGGGGATTAATCTTTCATAGTTTAAATTATTTCTTTAGATTATTTTGGTCTTCCTGCTAATACCAAGCATTATCTGGCAAAAACCCAATGCTACTTCACCTTCAAACACTTCGCCTAAGCTGGAAAATCAACCCGCTAACTCACGTAGGTATATCCACTGCGCCACCAAGCCAGTCTCAAATTAATTGTTATGTTGGTCAATGAACTGCAAATAACTTTAATAGTCTCTAAGATGTTAAAGACTTAAAGACTATTAACACGCCTTTGGACGCCTACAGACGTATTCAGATACACTGACATTTATAACTGGACTAGAATAAATTAATAGTTTCGCAAAAATGTTGTATTTATATATTTGTCAGCCTAGATTGTCAGTATGTTGAATATTTGTGTATTAATATTGAAGTAGGTATAACCCGCGCCACGTATCTTGGACCTAAATCGTAAGACATACGAGGCTCTGGCGCCCGCGGATTGCTTTGTAATAGTCTATGCTTGGTGAATTTGAGTTCGTCTACCGCAGTAACATCCCGTGCTAGCCTCAAAATACACCCAAGAAATGTGTACAGCGCGTATAGGGCACATTTTGAGCACATTTTAGGTCCAAGATACATGGCGCGGATTGTAAAAGAGATTATTTTTGATGGCCCTGTCTTTGTTGATATGAACACAAGATTAACATTCGGATCAGTCCACTTGGATAGATTATTATCTTTTATAATTACCTAAACACATTCATATAAAATGTCATATTTTCTCCCTTAGGAGTAAAATTTCCAAAAACACTTCCTTAGTAGATGCTTACAACATGAACTTCCAAAATTTAAAGGTTGCGGTTTAGGCTTGTTTAGGTGCGTTGATGAATGAGTCAATTAAAATAAACAGCAGTCAATTAGATATACGTATGCAGATCGAAGACATACAAAGAAAGGACATGTCAAGGGTACCCGAAACCGGTGAGCATGTATGAAAGCAATTATGAACGTAGAACGAGGCTTGACTGTATGTATCTTCTTCTTCTTCCTCCTAGCGTTATTCCCAGTCGCATCCGAAGCTTTCAGCTCGGAGTCGGGGGTCCGCTTTACCAGTCTTAACTACAGATTTGGCCAGACCTCGATATTTTCCGTGAAGCGATTGCCATCTGACCTCCACAACCCAATGTTAACATTAGGCGATATCGAAGTTTTTGCAGCTAGACCGATGAAATGACTGACTGTATGTATGTATGTATCTATGTATCTATGTATGTATGTATGTATCAGTCAATTAGGACCAGTATCTAACTAGGTATATAGGTTAGTAAACATTTAGGACTATTTACGCTCCAGGCGACAGTAACATAATAGATAAAGCTAGGTATTCACGCACGGGCTACACGTTACTATTTAATTTGCGGCCACCTCGCTTCCAAGATAGGCCTGATGAGACGGAGACAGCGGCCGGAAGTGGACCCTCCCCCTGTCTCCCACTAGGAGTGAGGAGGAGGTGGCACTGGACGCAGATATGTACTAGGCCTATTCAAGTGTGACGCTGAGGTATTAAAATGTTGATAGTGTCGACGTTGACGTAGGCTCGCAGAATTTTTGATGAATATTCTCCTCTTGTTAAATTATTTCTCTTATTGCTAAAATACTTTTATGACGTCATTTTTATAGGTAAACGAAAATGTGTATTACCTGAAGGGTAAGTTGCAGTATAATCGAAGTCATCATCATCCGCATCATCATAGCATTAATGCCGATTGCGTGAAGTTCAGAGTCTTTTTTCTTATGTTTTCTGTATTTTGGTCAGTTTTGGGCATCCATTGGTAGTCAGCAAGTACTCTTAGGTTCGCCCCTCCTACTATGGGCCGAAAAAACGGTATAGCCAAAAATTTGCTTACCCACGGTGTCGAAATTTTCCTTTATAAGTAAGTCTACTGTATCTAATAGGATTATATGCGTTATTTGATTTTTGTTAAAATGATTTTTGTATAAAATACTACTTCTTGTACAAAAATTAATGTTTCTTTATTTATTCCAGACAGAGGTTTTGGGACCCACATCTTGAGGCTCCGCCCGCGTGTATTTCGGTTAACGCGACCTTTGCTCATATCTCCGGTTCTACTCAACCGATTGCGATCAAACAAACATAAGATTTCAAGTCTGACCAAGCCCTTTCTAACAAAATAAACCGCATCAAAATCCACCCAGTAGTTTTTGCATCCATCGCGAACAAACAGACAAACAGATAGGAAATTAAAAAAATATTTTTTCGTGTTCGGTATATAGTTAACAAGGTTTTTCGTTTTTGAATATCTCCAATGTTCTATACTTTACAATTATATAATAGTATAAATTATGTGATCGGGGGTCTATCTATATTCTATACTAGCTTTCCGCCCTTTCGCGTGCATCTCGGTTAACGTGACCTTTGAGCTTTGCTCATATCTTCGGTTCTACTCAACCGATTGCGATCAAACAAACGTAAGATATTAAGTCTGAGTAAGCTCTTTCTAACATAAAAAGCCGCATCAAAATCCGTCCAGTAGTTTTTGCGTCCATCGCGGACAAACAGACAAACAGACAGGAAATTCAAAAAAAATATTTTCGTGTTCAGTATCGTTAACATAACATAACCCAAGTATTTTTTTAAAATATCTCCAATGTACAGACACGACCACTTTACAATTATATAATAGTATAGATTCTATAATAATTATATAGATAAAAACTTTTCATGGAGAACTATTTATTTAAAAATAAAAGTAATTTTCAAGAAGATTTCATAACAGGAAGGAACTCCTATATCACGTACACCTAAACAATCCCTTACTTGCAATATCTATATTGGAACAATTCTCTCGATTTCAATATCGAGATACCGGGGTGGCGAGTGGGTGGCCATCCCAAGGAGAGATGATAGCTGGCTCTTACGTGTGCGGTCTTGTTTGTGTCCAGGCTTGTGCCTTGCCTAATATTACACTTTCATTATGACATACGAGGCTTGGAGTCCGACTGAGATGCATAACAGAGCTTAGAATATGCCGAATATTAATACATCGTCTGACTATTGACAAGGACGATAGTGGCTAGTGCCTAATGTCCAATCACGGTATGGGTAGTAAAAAATAATTTGTTTTTTTTTTATGAGTTGGTCATCAATTCTCGTATTTAAAAATTTGATAAAAATTTAGTGTCGGTCTAAACTTAGTTTCCTAAGTGTCAGAATCGGTATTTTCGTACCAGTATGACACTGGTCATAAGTTTGTTCCTGCGTCTCTGTTCGCGTATCATCATCATATCATATTATAGTCAGAAGGTTAGACGGCAGTCACTCCCGGAAAAATCGACATACCAATAGGCTTGTGTCCACTAAGAATAAATCGGGTTGATGTATGTTCCTAGCGACTATTCTTGTTATAAAGATAGCAAAAAGCATAATAGTTTGGTATATAAAATAAGGATTACTTTTATTTTTATAAAATAAATTTAGAGAAATTAGACATTCAGTCACGTGACTGAATTTTTTTACAGTTTTTAACTGTAAAATAACAAATTGTGATGATAACTTGAAAAAAAAAAAAACGTTTTATATTAATATACTGATATTTTGGCGTTTGGGCTACTTTAGGCTACTTTGGGAATGAAAAACGGCGATATTAGGCCAAGCGTGGTTGGCAACACAACACTGCTTGCGTTTGCGTTATTGTTTTTGTTTACGATACGTAGTACGTACCAGTATATATATTAATCTATGCACTACACATGAACTTGTTTGACAGTTTTGACACGGGGACACGGCGTGACGTAACAAAAGTCGCCATTACAGTTTGGAGTGTTTTTGACATAAATTCAAATCGACTTATTAAATCTCAAAATAAACCATGTAAATGATTGTTTTATATCAAAATAATATATTTTTGGGGTCATTTGGGTATAGAAGTATTGTATTAACCATTTTTTCAAATTTAGGACACAAGCCTATTATAAAAAATAAGTGAGTCTTAGGCTCCAAAGTAGGTGCCTATAAATTTCGGGCAAAATTGGGTAATCTCTAAAAGTCATGAAGCGCATCGTAAAGCATTGTTAGTACTACAAATAAACTATAGACGCGAAATAAGCTACAAAATTAATAATCGAAAATTAAAATGACGAATTCCCGCCAACAATACTAGGCGGCCATATTGCGGTGCGCCTCACCTCGGTGTTACCATGCGCGATAATTATTAATTTGCAGCAGCACTCGCGACTGTCATTAGCGACACCTCGCGCCAATTATGAAGCTCAGGGAGTTTGATGAGCACTTTTTTATTTAGTACAAGCGTTACTCCGGCAATTATTGAATGACACGCGACGCGTAAGCCTCTAGTGGTTTTATTTGCACCCGAGCGATTTTGTAGTGCTTCAGCGTTGAATCTTTTTACGAATATTATTTCAAAATTCCCATTATTTCCTGAATAAAGTAGCGTCTTGGTTGTAATTATTAGTTTACAATGAGCAGTTTTCCAGTAGGTATAATAATCAGTTAGTTTTTAAGTCATCAGGAGATGGCGCTAGCATAGCTTTTGGTAATTTTAATGTACTCTGTGGTTTGTTTGTAGTATTTTTTCATGAATTTGTGATGTTGCCAAAGTTTAATTTCATTTACCCATATTATAATAGATAAAATATAATAAAACGCTTAATTCTTTTCGCGTCACTGTCTGTAATTTAAAATAATAATATTATATTTAAAATAATTTTATCATAAAAAATGACAAAATATTTATATAATTATATAGTTTTTCCATAAATTAGGGAACACTAGATGTGACACCACACTCTTCAATTACCAAAAGTGCCAGCTGCGCCATCTAGCGCGTCTTTAGGATCGCTATAAATACCTACTGGAAAACTGCTCATTGTGCTATAGAATCATATTGTCAAACAGGTGGTAAATCCTACTATGTAATATTATAAACGCGAAAGTTTGTATGTATGTGAGGATGTATGTAAGGATGTATGTATGTCAAACATCCTCGTTTGTTACTCTTTCATGTAAAAACTACTGAATGGATTTTAATGAAACTTTACAATACTACAGCTTATACATCAGGATAACACATAGGCTATATATCAGCGATGAACGGGATCAGAATTCCACGCGGGCGGAGCTGCGGGCTACATCTAGTATATGCATATAGTTCATACCTAATAGGTATTACCTATACGATCACAAGGTGTTATAAGGTCACACTAAAATCTTCACGGTCCATATCAGTGCTGGCTGCTACGCTCTTTCGTAGCAGTCAGTTCTGGCGCAGGTTTCGCGAAGTTGGAGGATCAGACATTAGATGTTGCTGCTGGAAAAGCCAAGATAAGCCACTTCAGGAGGGGAAAGGGTAGGATGGAGGGCCCTGGGTAAAAAATGCAAGATTGTCGTCCACTCCAAAAATATAAGAAACTCATATGTGTTCTCATCTTAACAATTAGTAGATAATAATACTGTATGGTAGAATCTTACCAACGTAGCTAAGCGACTAAAAGTAACCGTTGCTATATGTATATACTACCTAGCCTATATATACCTACATATAAACACCTACGAGGATAGTATAGTAGGTATAGTATTATGATATGATATGTATTTTATTCCTTCGTTTGTTAATTCGTCGATAACTGTCCATAGCACAGATATAAACCTTAGTGGTTTTATGTGCTATTTATAGTAATAGTTTACGTATTGTCCTGTTTTAATAGTAATAAATAAAATTAACAAAAAAACCTACATATATGTAGAAGCATATTTAAAAGAAAAACAGTTATAACCTTTTTAAAATTGTATAAAACTAATATACCTATAGCCCAAACTATAAAAAACTTTTGACTATTAAAGGCTTCGTGAAATTTTCAATAGGTATTTTTATTAGAAAGAAAGAAAGAAATTTTATGAACATATTTAAAACTGAAACAATGAAATGAAAGATTATCCCAGGTCCAAGGAAATACCACATTTACCGCCAGACTCTGAACCGGGATTCATTAAATTGAAACTGGAGCAAAATGGCGTCGACATCACTCGGAGCGAACCGTTTCACGCTCTGACAGTTTTGTAGTCTGAATGTGGAATAGACCTAACCTATCTGCGATCTACGATTTACCTTCTGGCATGAGACTTGTAACTCACAACCAGTCAGAGGTGTTAGAAATTCGTGGTCTTTAAATAGCATTTGCATATCTTGTGGTGGCACTTTACATGGCTATTTGCATTTATTTGCGTATTTGACATATAATTACCACGTCTGGACAGTATATTAGCCACGGTAACCACTCTCTTTCCATCAGGCAGGGCCCTGTGATTGTCAGCCTAAGTACAAACATACACACATATGCTTGCAACAAACACTTATCTTGCTGACAGTACTTCTTAAGGTGAGACGAATTTTCGCAAGTAAAATATCATTTTTAATGGACTGAGACGAGTTTACTATTTTCAACTGAGACGAATTTACAACAACCCAAATACTGGAGTGTTTGAAACACAAGTTAACTATTTTCACTACAAAATCGACTATAGTATTTACGATTTTTTATATCATTATTTTACCGCTTTTGCTATAAAGCAACATTCCATGATCACCAAAAATGCTTGTAGGTATATCTATTTATACAAATTCATTGTGTTATTTTGTACGAACTTTGATCGAATTAATTAATTTAGTATTGAGTTAACCGTGATTGAACTAAAACCTAACTAGGTACCTACCTAACTTTTGCGGTGTTATGAAACTAAGTTATTATGTTGTTAGCAGTTAGCAGCAATACAGTTATGTTTTTAAAAGTATATTCAAAATAATAAATGCATGTGTACATAATTGTAGGTTTTTTTTAATTTACATTGATCCCGATTTCGATTGCTTTTCAGTAGCCATGGTTATTGGGAGACCAAGATATTATAAAACCACGTAAATACTATATACGAGTACTAACAATTCGACGTAGTTCAGGTACTTTCAGCTTAGGTACTTATACTTCAAACTGTAATACAATCACAGTCTACCCGTGACCATGGCCGCTGAAAAGCAACCGATAAGTCGGTCGGGATTAATGTTAATGATAAAATAATACTAAATATACCACGAGGGTTTCGGTAAAAGTTTTATTTCAATAACTACACAATATGTAAATATTTCAACCAATCTTGTATATCTACTTTTGGTGTATCATTGTAAATAAAATTACAAATACGAATTTATCCATTATGTTACTACAATAAGCAACATAATGGATAAATTCGTATTATATTTGATTATGTTCACACATTTCAATCATCCCAATAAAAAAATAAAGAATGAATTAAATTTTACCGGTGTTTTAGTTACCTATCTACTATATCCCAATTCCAATTATTTAGCATAACAATACTCAGATCAACAAAGTATTGGTATGAAGAAGTGTCATATATGCAGAGGAGTATCAGGGGTGTATAGAGGCCTTAGAACTTTGGGATCAAATCGACCTCATAAGAAGAGGCGAGACGGACAAGGCACTGATACAAGCTCGACGAGAGTCTCGAGATTGGAGGGGTCAAACGACAGCCGCTTCTGTAAACGTCAGGATAATCCATATTAACTATGAAAAGGGTAAGAAAGAGTAAGCAAACACCGAGCTCCAAGGTAAAATCCTCGTACCTATGCAACCGGGATCATCACTGATGATGATGATGATGATGATGATGGTTGACTTTAGCAGAGTAGATGGAGGAAGTAAGTGAACCCTTAACATTTTAGTTTATTTAAAGATATTGACTTTAATGCATACGTATTGGTTATACGTATGCATAAAGGTCAATGTCTAATCAAACTGTCAAACTCGTTTAATACAAAAATTTTGTCAAGTTTGCTAGGAAGTGCAGATGGGACACGAGACGCAGAAATTATATTATATATAGAATAGGTATATTTGATCCATCAATTGACTGCACCCCGCTATTTGGTAAAAAGGTGCAGTCCAAAATATACTTACCTAAGTACCACCGTTTTTGGTGCCTTTGAACTTAAAACGGTGGTCCCTAACTTGACGGCCTAGATAGATGCTTTTAATTTTTTTGCTAATAATAGGTAAACGAATTAATGATTTGCCTTTTCTGGAGTCTGAAGTCGCGGGTTCAAATGCATTGGTGGTAAATTTACAATAGATGGAACAGCGATCATACCACCATTTTATGATAATGCCCATGCATCCATATCGTAAACTAATGCAATTGTCGTAAAAAAACAATTGTCGGAACTTCAAAGGAACTTTACCGCCCAAATTCACAATAAATCCTTTCCGTTCCAATAATTTCTTATCGTTTTAAAATATGCACGCATTGTAAGAATGCAAACTCGTAAACCAAAATAATATTACTAGATAGGTGTAAACTACCTGAAAGGCCCATGTGTTTTACTCACCTATTGTCTTTATAACAGTGAAAGTATCGACGCTACTCACTATCAGTAGCTAAACAATAGAACTAGTACCAAACGGCACCAGTTTTATACATCTTGGAACTAAACAAAAGCACCCAGATTTAAAATAATTGATGTTTTACGAACGCAGCAACAGTCAGTTTAAACCGCTTAAAATTACTTTTACTCGATAATGATCAATATGATGTAAGCTGTAAGGGCGAGAGTACTGTACACTAAAGTCAGGTAAAAAAATAAAAGTTAAAGAAACAATAATTGTTCTTAGAAACTAGAAAGATTAGTGATAGTTCAAAAAATGTTTTCCGGTTTCGAGAATTTAACTTTTGTTTAGAAAATTGCTTGTACTTTAAGTACATTCAATATAAGTATTTAGTTATGGTGAGACATAAATCATGGGTTTTTGTTATCTACAGCCAAAATGCTACATAGTATAGTATATATCTATTTTATGATGTTATGGTTTTATTTGAGATGATGATCACTAGAAACAGCTGCGTAGTACCAAATTCAGCCACGTATAAAAAATTGTAAAACTGAAAAAAAATGTGTGTCAAAAAATCAATTTAATTACTACATTTTAAACTCTCGCGTTCCATGATAATTATACAATAATGTTAACGGGAATTAATATCGCGTTAATTTCCGTTAACATTATTGTAGGTACGAGTATATCAATATAATTGCTGAATTTGGAATTCAATTATATGTTACATACATACAGTTTTCTATACATGACTGAATCTGGATGAATAAAAAAACTCAAAGTTACAATTACCAATTACATAAAGAGATTCGAAATATCCGAAATTATAGACAACGTGGTCTTTTCTGTGGCGGTTCTCAAAAAACTATTCTCATTTCAAATGTTATTTTAGTTTCGATACTAGGTAAGTAAATTGGATTAAAATCAGACAACACACAACTTTAATTATTTTTAATCTAGTTTGAATAATTAGTATTAAGAGAATTGGAACCAAAAGGCAGATAAATAAATAGATATTGTCGAACAATATTTATTATATCTATATACCTAACATACATACTGCAATACCCAACAAATTCAAATATACATGTTCATGAATGAATAAAGTGCTTGACGTCACCAGGTTAAAAATTTGGAGAAGACATGAGGGTTAAAAACACTTCTGCCTACCTCTAGAGAGATATGTTAGTGTAAGTATCCTATCCTGCAAATATCCTAGTTTGTGAAGATGTTTGGATGTTTATTACTCAATCACACGCAAACGGCTGAACAAATCTAGCTGAAATTTGATACAGGTATAATTTATAGTCTGGAATAACACGTAGGCTACTTTATCCATGAAGTGAGTTCCTATGAGTTGCGAAAACGGTATCAAAATCCTACGCAGGCGGAACCGCAGGCAACAGCTAGTGTAACTAAAAATATTTTAATCTCTACTGTTAAAATGTAACACGAGCAACCCCATAAGGAGATAAACTGGGCAAAGACAGTAAGTACCTAAGTATAAAGTTCACACTAGTAATGTAGCACTCACCTGGAGATTTACCCTATTGTTTGTTTACATTAAGTAACCGATATTTCGGCGCTGTTACATATAACCTTTTAACCTGTGGTGACGGAGAAAGAATTATAGTAAAACAATAACCATCCGAAATATCTATGTCACCAATAACATAAGATAGTGACCTAAATAAGACAGCCTCCGTGGCGTTGCGGGAGTGAACGCGGCCGCTACGCAGGAGGCGCGGGTTCGATCCCCGCTCAGTGCAAATATTTGTGTGAATGAAATATGAATATTTGCATTAGTCTGGTCGTGCCTCGGAGAGCACGTTAAGCCGTCGGTCCCGGTTGCCATGAGAACATCTATGGCAGTCGTTACGGGTAGTTGGAGCCCTCAAAAATCCAAAAAAAAACAACGGTCTAACTGCAAAACTTCGATATCGCCTAATGTTAACATTGGGTTGTGGAGGTCAGATGATAATCGCTTCACGGAAAATATCGAGGTCTAGTCAAATCCGTGGTTAAGACTGGTAAAAAGCGGACCCCAGACTCCGAGCTGAAAGCTTCGGATGCGACTGGGAATTGACGCTAAGAGGAAGAAGAACCTGTGGTGACGGAGAAAGAATACAAGCATCATCACCTCATCTCATCCCAAGGCTGTCATAAGAGGTGACTAACGGAAAAATACGCAGACGATATCACTGCGAGAGATGGAAAACTCGAAATAAAACCTTGTACCAACCCGTCTGACTAGCCTGGAAACAGCAAGTCAAAGCCTCAACATTGAGAGAGACCTATGTCCAGCAGTGGACTCAGATAGGCTAAGCCATACATACATGCATATAAATACATAAAAACAGATAACATGGTAAATGTCCCCGGTGAGTGTAACATTATTTATTAATGTGAATGATCGTATTAAACTCAAATCATACATAATGTCCGCACGTATATAGCTACAATATGCTACAATTAATAATGTTGGTAGCTTAGTGTCTAAAGAGTCGGCCTTACAATCGAGAGGTCCCGGGTTCGAATCCTGGTCATCTCATAACCGACTTAAACTCACTCTTAAGACAAGTAATTTACCTTAGCTTGGTAGGTTCAGAGGACTACTTGAAATTTCGGTTACTATTAAAAAAAGTTATAAGTAAACCTAATGGTTGCCTGTAAGAAATTGCCACAGAGCGATAAGGCTGCCATTTGTACTTACCACAAATTTGAAACTCTCATGTAATAGGTATTGTCAAATCCTTGATGCACAATAAATACGTTTTTATTATTATTATTATAAACCTATCAATCAATTAGCCTATCGCAGTCCACTGCTGGACATAGGCCTCTCGTATGTCCAGCATCACCCATTTGCCGTATACCTATGCATAGGTACACTAATTTTGAATGACTCGTGGCTAAGTGGTAGCTTCCTAGGTTGAAACTTTGTTAGGATAAGCAACATTAGCCAGGTCAGTCTTTGGATGACCGTTCTTAAGACATTGAGACTCCCTCCATGCTACGGAAAGTATACGTTAAACCGTTGGTCCCGATTGCCATACGAACATCTATGGCGGTCGGTACGGCTAGTAAATACCTAAAAAGTCTGACAACTGGTTGAACTACAGAACTTCAATATCAGCTATGTGGAGGTCAGCAAGCAGTCACTAATGCAAAATATCGAGGTTCACCCGCTTTGGAGTTAGATGCATAAGTTAGCAAACCCCGGAATCCGAAGAGAAGGCCTAGGAAGTGACCGGGAGTAACGCAAGGATGATGATATACACGTACAACAACTTATAGACGTATCTACAATAAGTAGGTAAGTAGCACAGCGATAGGTTAGATAGGTACAGTCAGCATTAGATCGATCTTGACGAACAAAGTACTCAAAATGAATGATGCCTTGGTTTTCCCCCCTTCCTATAGACTGACTTCTGATATTTATATTATTTTAGTTTGGCTAATAATACAAATTAAATATCTTATCTTAGTACTCTTTCTTCTATCTTATTACTATATTAATCTCTAGTAGTAAGATGCTAAGATCATTTTGAGACCTTGCAGTCAAGATCTTTCTGACGCTGACTGTACCACTAGTCTCAAAGTACAGTCACCATCGGTATTAGTTTAACATAATATATTACAAGTTGCCAACCACCTCAGTCCTAAAACTTTAGGTAAATTTATCTTCGGAAGATTAGATTAATTAAACATAAATTATAATTATTCCGATATAAAGATCCCTTGTAAATTTGTTAGTGTATTCCTGAGGGTGACTGTACCTATACGTGTCTAACAATTTAAAGAACAAGCTGATCTTACCTATACCAAACTCTGGGAGCCCCGTTAAATCATTCAGAAAGTGTCATTCAAATATTTAAATGCCCATAACAAAAAGTTTCCAAATAATACTACTTAATACTTTACTACTAATAGGTCGATTAGGTACGTTTCCAGCGTTTAGATACAAGTGAAAACAATATTAAATACTTCATGGTGTATTCCATGACGGTGGAAAGGATAGATACCCACTGCTTAAATCCTACTCTTTAAATACAATTCGTAAATTCGGTTATAATGTATATAAAATTACTTTTGCATGGTTTCAGCATGTGGAAATTACCTATTATCCCTTGCGTATAAAATAAAAGACAGACAAATAGGATTTATCAATCTATACATCAATATAATGTATCATGATATAATGTTTCAAAAACCTTCAACTTTTAATTACCCTTGCATATTTCAGCGTTTCTCTAACGTTCTTTATTAATCATTTTATACTGTTGTTAAATAATCGTAACATCGGTATCAGGCCAGTAAAGTTGAAGTGATTAATTTTAAATAAGGCATGAAGATCTACAGGAGCGAGGATTTCCATATCGTGGTATAAAGCAACGTATTTACGTAAGAGGCTTCTTTCTCATTCAGTAGGTACCTACAGTAGATCGTGCTCACATTGTCACACGGGCCTTGAACTTACACAACAGCTGAACAAACTACAATACTGTCTCTGCGTAACTATTGAGAAACATATTTTCTGTCTAGTCGACAAATATGTGAAGAAAAATAAGAATACTACACTGATTCTTTGTTATGTGTAGTCGGATTTTATGATTTATGGCTAAGTACCTGTAGTATAAGTAAATGAATAAAATATTTCAGTATACAGATCATGCCAAGTATGTATTATATAGGTACTCGTTATTATAGTACCTAATTATTTTAGTCTGCCTACTTTGTATTTAGTATCAAGTTCAAAATTTAGTCGAGCAGGTAACGTGTAATGTTTAGTTTACAATGTCAACTAAGGCCGAGAATGCAGCCACCGTCGGCAAACAAAATTGAGATTTGCATGAGGTGGCGACGAGGCGTACGCTCGCCTCGCTCGCCACGCGATTAAAAATGCAGGGAGCGCGGGTGGGAGCGCGCGGGCGGGGCGGGGCCGTAGCGCGCGCTCCTATTGGTGCGGAGCCAGGGGAGGGGGGCGGGCCCGGTGCGCGCGGGGGGAAACAGCAAGCGCCGCGCCCGGCCCGACAGCCTTCTCACAACGCACGTAGCCTCCGCGCAGTACGGTCCCTCGACACGGCAACTGACGCGCACCGCCGCGAGTCCATGTGAGAGACCGACGGTTCTCTCGTTGTGTACTGTGAATTAAGGATCGGCAAGCTGTACGCGCCGCAGGAAGACGATATGTTGACGATGGAGACGGATCTCAAGGGTGGCAGCCTGCATGCCACCGTGCCGCCTCACCATGCACTCCAGCACGGCTATGGCTCGCTGGGCGCGCTCGGCGGCATGATGGCGCTGCCGCAGCAGCAGCCGCTGGCCCAACACCAGCCGCTTCAGCACCACCACCAGCCACTGCCGCAGCACCACGCGCAGCCGCAGCCACAGCATCACCAGCCCCCGAACAATAATAACAACAACACCAGCAAAAACTCTAACGCCGAACGCGTCAAGCGCCCAATGAACGCATTCATGGTGTGGTCGCGCGGGCAGCGCAGGAAGATGGCTTCTGATAACCCAAAAATGCACAATTCTGAAATATCAAAACGTCTCGGTGCACAATGGAAAGATCTTTCAGAGACTGAGAAGAGACCGTTCATTGACGAGGCTAAAAGACTCCGTGCCGTTCATATGAAGGAACATCCAGATTACAAATACAGACCCAGAAGGAAGACGAAGACACTCGCCAAGAAACAAGAGAAATATCCTCTGGGCGGAGGAGCGTTACTGGGAGCAGGCGATGGACAGCGCTCTGCGGCTCCAGCGTCACAGCAACCGCGCGACGTCTATCAGATGACGCCTAACGGATATATGCCCAATGGATACATGATGCACGATCCAAGTGCATACCAGCAGCAGGCCTACGGCTACCCACGCTATGATGTTTCACAAATGCAGCAGGGCGGCTATGGCGGTGGGTACTACGGCGGTCAGGGTTCACCTTACCTGCCGCAGCCGCCCTCACCGTCAACGTATGGCCTAGGACCGGGCTCGCCCAGCGCTTACGGAATGCCACAGTCGTGCGCGTCGCACTCACCGAGCGGCTCATCAGCTAAGTCAGAACCGGTGTCACCGGGCCCGCCGGGCATGAAGCGTGAGTTTGGACACGAGCCCTCGGCACAGCTGAAACGCGAGTTCTTGCCGCACGCGCACGCGCACGACCAGCTGACGATGAAGCGCGAGTACGGGCAGCAGGACCTCACACAGATCATCAACATGTACCACCTCCCTGAAGAGCAGCAGCAACGGTACGCCGCCGCTAACGAGCGGGCCATGCCGCTCATCTGAGAATCGCCGTTCGCGTGCGACATCGACATCCCGCCGCTATGAGCTCGTCGAGTCGCCGCGCGTCCCGTATCCAGTGACTTTGTTGCGAAGAGTTTCGCGTTAACACAAACTCAGTGATCGTTATCTCCCGGTGTACATACTTCTGGGTATGTCCATTTATTTGTTTTGTACCTATGTACCGACGCTGTTAGTGTTGCGAACTGTTGGTTAGAGCGTCGTCGGCACGCGGCCGACGGCGAAACGTTCAATTAATGTTGTTGAAAAATTTACCTGTATTATATTATGATTATTGTATTTTTTCATGAGTTAAGTTAAAATATTTTAAGTCGTGCCGTGCGGATGGACGCTAGGACTTCGCGTGTTGTTCGAGTGAGAGACGATGTAGTGACCGAGGTAATTTGAATACCAAAAAAATTTGAACAAGTTGTAAATATAGTGTAAAGGCTAGAGTTGAAGTTGGAGTTAGTCGGTAAACCGTAGGTAGATAGCAATAAGTGGTGCCACGACGTTCACTCGTACGCCCGCCGTACGTTGTACAAAATATTTGTTATATGGAATCGAAAGTTATAAAGCCTCGAAAGACTAAAATATTGTAATACGAAAATGTACAGTGAGTGTTATATAGTCAGTGGACACAAAGCTATATTGAAGAAAGATGAAGTTATCAATAAACGACGAGTTAAAATTGTACTTGCTGTTTTGTTCATATCCCCAAGTGTTACCCCGCCCGTACATTTCTCGGATACTTGACAAGTGCTTGCTAAACGTGAATACCACAGATGTGAGTCACACTAAATCGAGCATAGTTACACTATCATAAAATGCAATCATTATTCAACTACCCACTGTAATCTGTTTCACAGCTTCAAAGAAAGCTTTTTAATATTTTGGTTGATAGTGAAACAGTAATTTACAGAACTGAAATAAATATCACACATAAAGTTATAGGTAATTCCTGCAAAATCGAATTATCCTTGTGACGAAAAGAATATGTGTGTACTTAATACCCACACTATTAGAAATCTTAAGAGTACTTGTAGATGTTTACAACACACGATACGCATAGTCTTTAATTGACTAAACTACCTACTGCCTAACAAAAGACATCAACGCGTTAACATTAAACGTGTCTTTCAATTTAAGTAATATTACTGCCTCATTCTGACTTAGATTCTGAAATATGACATTTGAGTCTGACAAAATTGGTAATACTAAATAATTTTGTTCGCAAACAAAGCGACACTTCATTGAGAATGCGATAAATAACTCGCAATAATTAATAACTATGTGCATTATTATGTCAGTAGTGACATTATTACGAATTTAATAATGAACAGCTTTAGAAGGTTGTGTAAGTAAATATTTATAAGCCTATTTCTGTATTAATATTTCATATAGTCCTACAATGAATTATGAGTTACATTGGACATTTAATTTGATATTGTATCAAGTAAAACTTTTGATACAAATACACTTTAGAGCGAGATACTACGAGTACCAAATAATTGGTTTATTAGGTAACAGTGCCGTGAGGGGAAAATTTTCAAAAGACGATCCGGTCGAGAAGCATCTTACTTCTTACAGAACGACCAATAGCGTGTATAGTATTGTGGTCGTTCTGATCTATCACGGCTACTCTTTACAGAGCAAGCCGGCAGGAATCGGTTTATAGGGACACCTCGCCATTGTTAGGTAACATATTAATTGATGGTGATGTTACTTTAACTAAGTATCATCAACAGTACGAGTGTAACGCCCCTATCCACAGGCCATGGTAACCACTTTCCATCAGGTGGGCCGTGTGCATGTCTGCCACCTAAGTGGAATAAAAAAAACCCTTTTTGTTCATTTTGGTATTGTACTCATTAAGGTTCGATCCCATGCAAGTCAAATAATAAACAATCTGCTAATATGCCTACTTTGAAGAATTTTACAACGCAAGGCAATATTTTACCGGGAAAAATCTATTGAACTAAATTGAACATTCACTGTCAAAAGTGGTAGTACAGTAATATCAAATAGTACCTATTTGATATTACTGTACTACCACTTTTGACAGTGAATGTTCAATTTAGTTCAATAGATTTTTATATAACATTAGAATATAAAAATCTATTGAATATAGGCATTATTTCGATTATCAAAGAAATATCTACTAATACTACCGTATTAGTAGATATTTCTTTGATAATCGAAATAATGCCTATAGGTATTAGGGACTAATAAAAACATTTAATAATTAACTACCTAATTGATTTTTATGTCAGTTAAAACTATAATTTCTAATGTTATATAGAAATCAAAATTTAGTTGAAGAATTAATCTAAAACGATAAGATATTTACCTAAATCATAACGATTTGACTGAATTATTTATTGTAAAAAAAAGTCGAAAGCTAATAAGGATATTTATATTTTTAACTTAGCTAGGTCATGCTTTTTATTCACTTAACACCTACTTAATGAACTTACTTATGAGTAAGTAAGCTCGGTGTGGAACTCATTCTTTGTTATGATAAAGAATGAGTTCCACACCGAGCAGATTAAATGATATTATTGAGGGATAATCATTGATGCGTCCGAATTTGACTAAAATTCGTCCAGCCGTTTAAACTTCAAGAACTACAAGTACTTACATACACATAAATAAATAGGTATTGCCTCAAACTTTTATATGATACTGTCGGCAGTTTACGCGAATATCACATTGAAGTAAAATTATTTTCAACGGATTTTATTGCGATTTGATCGGTATTATTTTATTATTTACAATAAGCCCGACATTTCGATTGCTTTTCAACAGATCACAGAAAGATTAGAGATTTAAAGATGGTAATTGTCTTGTAGTTTGAAGTGTATAAATAATACTTAATAGGTAATTCGCAATAGAATTCGGTAAAATAGTTTTATTTTATACATATTTTTATGTTTATTATATTCAATTAACTCTTGCTTGCGGTTCCACCTACGTGAAATACTGATACCGTTTCAGCAACGTACAGGTATCTATTCCCGGGATAACCTAGGTATGTGCTATTACAGACTATAATCTATTTCTTATTCTATTTAAATTTTCGTATAGATCCTTTTCCTCGTTTTAGCTTGAGTGAGTAACAAACAAACATACATCCGTCTATCCATCCATTCAAACGTACACATTTGTAATACAAATACATTCATATACTCACGGCTTTTCCGGCGTAGGCAGAGACAACAGCCCGGCATCTACTTACACACTTCAAGAGCTATATTTGTAATAGTACATACAGAACATTATAATTACGCTTTTATCCCAGGAGAATTAGGTAGAGGTTAATTAACCCTCATATTTCACCAATCACTTAATGAGGAGTGAGCATATTGCCGTATTCCAGGCACTATTTGTCACTCGAGCCATGCATCTGAGTATTAATCTGGGCTGTATATGTCTATCTGATGTGAAACAGCCCTCCCTACCCCTTAGTCGCCTTGTACGAGTATAACACCGCATAAGAAGAGATTGGGGGTAGGATGGATTTGTACTAGTAATCCATACTAATATTATAAATGCGAAAGTAACTCTGTCTGTCTGTCTGTATGGCTGTCTGTTACGCTTTCACGCCTAAACCACTGAACCGATTTTGATGAAATTTGGTATAGATGTAGATTAGACCTTGAGAAAGGACATAGGCTATGTGTGGTCGCGATAACCGACACCCACGCGGGCGGAGCCGCGGGCAAAAGCTAGTAAAATATAAACATAAAACATATGTATCACACTGATAGGTCTTTGAACTCTAAAGTTGTATCACACGAGCGAATCATATGAAGTCAATAGTGTTGAGGAAACTGGCATTTTAATCAATTACTGTCAACACGCAAGGGGTGAGGTGGGATTTAATCTAATCCCTCGGAGTAGTTGATAGAATTCGGGCACTTTTCCCACCCCAGGGACTTAACCAACTATCAACATAATCTTGACGAAAAACGCCCAGATGTTTAGCGACATTAATTTAAACACTATTTTCACTTAGCGATTTAGAAGAGGGTGATTATATAGCGGTTTTTGGACTAAAATTATTTTTAAAGATTTTTTTTTTTTTAATACGCAATATTAATTTTATTATAAAAGTATATTTTTTGGATTTTAACTAATATTTATTTTAATGTAGTTATTTTTTTTTGTTCTTTTTTTAAAGATTGATTTTTTTTTCAATTTTAGTAATTGAAATAACCAACGGCTCCAACAAAGCTAAATTGCCTTTTTTATACCACTTAGGGGGCAGACAAGCACACGGCACACTTTATGCTAGTTTACATCTGTCGTTAGTGTAAGGAACAAGATTCGAACCCTGGACCGAGCGATCGTAAAGCTGCCTCCTTAACCACTAAGCTACCGACGCATCTCGATTGAAGTAAGTACCCATTTTTAATATTTAAGGAATCATAATGTTTTATTGATAATTCTTCGACATAATACGAGTACACTATGCTATCTAGACCCTTTGTAAGTTTTACTTAGAGTGTAATGTAATATGGTTTTAGGACACGAATAAAATTGTATATATTTACAAAAGAAAATATATGTTAGTAAATATATTTTCTTTTCCAAATATAGGTATACGTTGATAGATATTATATACAGGAATACTAGAAAACATGGACATGTTCAAGCTTATAAATATTTACACTGAGCGGGAATCAAATCAACGATCTCCGATCTCCCACGTAGCAGCTATTGTTTAAACACAAATATTTTCTAATTATTGAACAGCAATAAGACAAGGAGTTTAATATTCTTGTAGGTATTATAACTGTTGTGACTTGAAATCTATGCATATTTAATTACTACAAAGACTGACTGACTGGACTGGCTGACTTACTGACTGACTGACTTACTGAATGACTCATCAACGCACAGCCTAAACCACTGCACCTATAAATAATATTATACATAATCTAATCTAATCAGTCAGTTTTGTCTAATCAGTTTTGATACAATTTTGTAATTTTAATACTTGTTGAGTAATAGGCTCCCGTGGAAACCATATTTACTTACATAATAAAAAAACATTTAGATAAAAATCCTTTTTTGGCAAAAATAAAATTTGAAATTCACAAAACTCGTACACGATATTAAAAAAACTCAGAGGGTGGTCCCATTAACACTTGAAAGAAGCCGCGTCTATGGGTTAAACAGATAGTAAAATTTCAATTAGCTAGGTACTTTTTAGTGTCATTATCTTGGAGTCGGCTTATCCTTTTAAAAGCCAACTCATATGACTACTACGAAACTGTTATCGAATTGCGAAGGATTTAAAAAAATACAAAATTGATAACAGCTAATTTTTGTTCGAAAACCTTTTGTTTGCAATTATAGATATTATTTTCTTCAAGTTGACTAATGTAGGTAGGTATTTGGACAGTTAAATAAAATAAAAAATATTCGAACAATATTGTCCGTATTGATACTTTTTGATTTATATAATCCGGGGTCTATCTTTTTTTTTTTAATTTATTTGTTTATCTCATCGATATCAATTTTTATATTATTATAATTTACTTAAATAGTTATTAAAGTTTGAATGAAGTGAAATTATGGCGGTAATTATTGGCATATCACGATAGTGTAGCCGTAATATTAGAACGTATCGTTTTGAGGTTTACTAAAAAGTACCTAATTTGACCAGACAGTCAAATACCCAGTTCTTGTTCTATAACATGTCTAGTACTCGTAGTATGCCTACCTATGAAGAAGTTTTTGCCTTAGAATAGGTAATTGCTTAAACCGCTACACCATCTGTGCAGAGACATAGTATCTTTATTTTAGTAACATTAATTTCGAATTATGAAGTTCATATAAATCAGAATGATTAATATATACAAATCATTAGAAACTATTACTACCTACATACAGTTATGGAGTTTGTATGTAGGCAGATTTTGTTTTATATATTCACACCCGTATAAGGTAAGTAAGTAGGCAGAGGCGTAACAACACCCACATTTCACTAACTATATTTTCGAGCTCGTGTGAAGTTCCGAGCTGCCACGGAAAAAATCTCAATAACAGTTTGCCTCAATCTGAAATCGAACCCAGTACATACGTACATAGACAGTAGTCATACTCGCCACTACTGTACCACCTAAGCAGTTCTTTTTAATTATTAAGAAGATGAAGTGTAGGTGTTAATTCACCTCTGCCTAACACCCTAGTGATAAAGGGGCGATGGTACGTATGTATGTTAATAGTAGGTATACGTCAGATTACTACAAACATGAGTTTAATTCCACTGTTGCAAGGCAAAAGGGTGCAAGCGACATCGACTTTTCAAACAAAAAAGGCTCTAAGTACATAATAAACACTTTACAATACAGTGATTCTCCTGTCATCACTATCGTTGTGGCTTGACTTTTCATCAATCCCGCCAATTTACAACAACAAACCTATTATTGTTTTCGGTTCAATGTAACACAGAATGATCCTATTGCCGTCAACGGTTACTATTATATCAAGAATTCATACGGCACGGCTACTTAGAACATTATTTCAGAAAAATTCTCTAACCAACTTTACCAACTTGCCAGGATTACGGATTTAGTATGAATAAAACAAAAAGAAGCCTTACTTATACAGTTCACTTGAATTTGTTTCACTTAAACGTTTCTGATAATTAGATTGTTTATTTTACCCCTAAATTCCTTAGAAAAGGAAAACCGATTTCCACAAACTTGGTTTTCCTTTATGGCTTCCTTCCTAAAAATATGCCCAAAACGAAATTGCTTATAATATGTATACTAATACATAGAACACATATCGATTACATCCTAATACTAATTAGTAATCGATAATATAAAGTTACGCATTTTTGTCGAACTTGTCCTTGACCGATTGAAATTTTCAAAAATCCTTTATAATGAATTATTTAATAGGCATCTGCTACCAAATTTCAAAATTGTTAACCCAGTGATTTAGGTTAGGTGTTGATAAATCAGTCAGGACAAGTAGTTTATTCTGTAATAAAAGAATATTAGTACCAGAAATGTGTTTCTAGGAGTTACACCACCGATGTAACTCCATCAATATGATAGTGTAATGACCAGAATTTGAATCTGGGTCCTCACGATCGTGAGGTCGTCTCCTAAACCATCTTAACCAACAGATATTTTCTTTTATGTAGGACTCGTCAATTTGACCTTATTATTATCATTGACATCGTGATCGATTTTGACATTTAGGAGATTGAGATTATATCGTGACTAAATTTTGAACAGATTTTTATTACGAGAATTTGAACTCTGATTAAAATCACAATAAGTTTTCAGTTTATCTTAACTTCTTGAAACAAAACGTGAGCACAGAAGTCATTACAAGACATATAAATAATATAGTAACTACGGTAATTAACATCTAATAGACTATTGTTATGAAGCTTGCTGTGATGTTCAACTATTAATAATATTTTATACTCGTTCGTAATAATTATAAATATATAGTTTTGTTTTAGTATCTGTTAAGATGATTTAGACGCTGGTAACGATAATCTGTCTGTTTTTAAAGTTAAAATAACAACTTTTTAATTAATGCATATCAACATATTTTTGTCTATCTATCTGTTTATTTGCAACGGGTGGTCCCCAAAGTGACTGGGTTGATTTAGATGGGATTTTTACTACCTATAGACAGCTGATTTGTATAACTTAGGCCACACTTTTTAGAAAATTGACCCTCTTTCCTGAGACTTTGCCTTGAGCTTACCATCAGGCGGGGTGAAGTCATATCGCAGTGTCCTCTGTAAAATAAGTATGGGGTTCCGTGTAAAAAAAATTCCGAATCGAAGTCCTCGCAGGGCAAGTTGCTGTCACAGCTAGTAGGTATTCGGCAAACATTGTTCCTATAGTCATATCGGACCATAGATTGATTACTAAGAGCATCAATCAACACCTCTAGGCTAGGCACCGCTAGGCAGCTGGATAAGGGATTTCATGCAAAAGGCAGTTCATCTCGACGTGGCACGTATTGTGTGTAAGGACCCTAACCTAGACTAGTAATACCAATGTGAAAAAGGTTTGTAAACAATTTAGTGCTAAACCACTTTTGTTGTTGACTGTACCTACACCGTAACAAATCAAATGAACGATAACCCAAACATTTATGCCTAAAATTAATTCTTCCAAATCTAGTCCACAATTAAATTAATACACAAAAATATGAGGTCCGGATGTACGTCGGTCCCGCACCCCACCGTTCCGCGGCGTGACCCGAGACTCGAACCCGCTACTCGAGGGTGGATAATCACGGCGGGTTCCCACGAAACCGCGTTATTGTTTCCTCTCACGGTTCGCGACATGTCATTGTGATGATTGCTGGGCCACTGGCCTAGTACTTTCTAATCATATGTTCTGTAAATAACACTTTTGTGGTTACTTTGAATTCCTTAAATCGGTCTCCAAGCCATGAAATAAATCTTACAAACAAATACTTACGCCTGTAAATCCCCGAAGGGGTAGGCAGAGGTGTAATAACACCCCCATTTCGTCAAATATGATTTTCGGTCTAACGTAATAGGAGGCGAGCCTATTGCGGTCTAGCGGGTACTTTGTCATGGGCCCTATGATTACTGTTGGATGGAGAACAACCCAATTCCATAGTGGCCTTCTACGACACCCACAGGAAGAGATCTTACTGCTATTATATAGGTGAATATAACGTTAGTCAATTTCCAAAAATATTAATCAGGTTAGAACTAGGCTAGAACGGATCTGGTAAAAATATCACCATGATAGATGGGTCTTGTTAGGGTGGTTAGCGGGAACGAACTCAAAATTCCACAAGGGCAGAGCTGTGAACAGTAGGTAAGTAATATTTTGTAGAAAAAATAATGCATTTAACATTAACATTTCAATATCAGAATCCAGGTGCACATAGTTGGTACTCAATGCAGATGTTTCCAAATTCAAAATTAAATAGTTTCAAAATCCGTTATTTATATAACTCAATGTGAAATTCATTAGTTTCGGATTGAGTTACATTTACAAAAATAACTGTTATTACATAATATAGTTGTCTGTACCTATGTATGTATAGTATATCTAGTTTGTATAGCAGTAGTGTAAATGAATAATGCAACTAAATATTTGGCATATTCGCGTATATTTCCATTACAAATTGTTTACTGGCGTATTTATTTAATTAAGAAAAAATATTTTTTATACTTTATCATTCATGCTAGACATATTTTATGCTCATGCGTATTCAACCGCAAGCCGAAATTATTCAAATTACTCTAACTTAGGTAATTCGATATATTAGTAATTGAATTTTTGAGACCGGATATAAACTGTCTAATTAAAACCAAATCACAACTCAAAAACATTTTAAAATTCAAAAATAAATCCCCAAATTGCACCGTATCGCGTTCCAAAAAAAAATCCATGTACCACCGGTTGTACATCTGCCACCCCTGGCAGGCTTTACCTACGTGTATCCGCCGACACATTTGGCCCATAGTTTTTTCCCTTCATGTCGCAATTTGATTTCCCGAACTCCCAGGCGGTGGAACATTGTAAACATCGGAACAAACAACAAAACTAAAGTTGTCACGTAATTCGTTCGTCAAACAGACGACTATTTGTTCTTGAGATTGACACCAGCCCGCCCCCAGCGGCGGACCTTTGTTTTTATGTTGCACGCTGTCAATATTTGGTCTCATTTGTCATTAAGTGGTTTTAAATGCCGATTCGTCGACGACACGACGCGGCTAAAAGTGGGTGGCACCGTGTGGGATTTATTCAAACAAACTTCTTCGTTTACATGAATAGATAACAGTTTCTACGCGTGAACTTTAACACTGGAATATAAATCGGACGATTTCTAAAATAGAAATAGAACTCGGGAACAAAATGGAATAAGTATCTATCCTGATAGTAAGAAAAAAATAGTTTGGCCTTGGTCAGAAGTTGTTGCAATGAGGCGTCGCCGGACGAGGCAAAAAAAAATAAATGGAATTTTAGCCTTAGTTTAGTGCGCATGACCTTCTTGGAATCGTTAGTTGCCGTAACGGTACTTACGCCGCCTCCCTCAGGTAGGCTGCACTTACTAGTTACTTGCGCACTCGGCGCTGTCGGGAACCCGTTTTTATGATGACTTTTTCAGTCGCTAGCACTCCCAAATGACGTTTTACACGCGGCTTTTTTGCTCTTATTTGATATTCACGTTACTGACTTTTTCATAGAAGAACCTTTTATTTATTTATAGCAGTCGAGTTTAATATTACCTATCTGAAATATTGCTTACAGAATAACGCTGTAATAAACTTAAATTTTACCTATTACCTGTTCAAAATAAAGTTTCATAACAAGAATTTATTAGGTCTCAATAAGAAGGAACGGTTACATCAAAACAATCTTGTATAACGGTAACCTGCGTACAAAAATAGAACATAATATGAATGTGAACTAGATAAACTGAATGATTTCAAATTAAATCAACCTCTAACAATTGTTGGCCGATGTATTGTGCCGCAGGTGCACTCGATGATTTGCACTTTTGTATAAAATGGTAATCTTTTTTAAAAGAGATATTTGGAATCAATTCTTTGTTGACATCGAAAATCAGGGCAAAACGTGGAATTTGTTATGAGTGGAGTTCAAAAGTGGAACGCAATTGTAAGTAGATACGCGTTTTAATCCACGTGACAACTGTAATCTAATATTCAACTTTTGTAGTTCGGTGCTTCAGGGAAAATAAGTTCTTTTTAGTACTTATTTTTTTCTTTTTTTTAGGTTTCATGGTTTATATTTATTTTATTCTATTCCATAGGCACATTATTTGTTAGTACCTATAATATGATTATAAATACTAAAACTAGGCAATTATCTACTATATAAGCTTTGTATAAATGTATAAAAGTATCATTTGGCCGTAATTCCTTTTTATACATGCGACCTTCGGATACCTCCCCCACCTCAGAGACAGAGGGGGTGTTTATGTCGGACTCGAACCGACCAAAATCACACGCCGTTTCGGTTATCACTCAGTTGCCGGGGCTGAGGTAGCCTTTGGCATATCCCTCGCGCACCCCGGCTGACCCAGGGTCTTAGAAGGTTCCCTTGGGTGTGGCACTACGGCGTCCCCATCTTTAACCAGAAAAGGAGGGAGGCCGCATCGCTCCGCCGTCTCGGTCTGGCCATAATGCCTCATGATATATTGTTCTCTATACTGTTACCAATTCAAGCGTTTCATAATCGCTTAAAATATTATCAAACAAAAAAAACAATCAATCTAGTATTTGAATGTACCATATTTTAAAATGTTTAACTATTGAAATGCCAAAAATAAGTACTATTGTAGTCCTTAAATAAGACCATGTACCTAAATTAAACTTTAGAAAGGTAATAGGTACTCCTACTAATAAAATATCGTAGATATAAACTAAATCAAAATAAGCACTTAGTACAGAATATACCATTCCTTTTTTAATATTTATTTCAATATACCAAAGCCTTCGTTTTCTGGGCGAGAAAGAGGAATCGAGCTATATAGGGAGTATACTGTATAACTCTCCCTATTCCTAACCCAGAAAACGAATTCTTATAGCACATCTAGTAGAATCACAGGTCATATTTTAGTTCTAAAGACGTCACTAGCTGTCTTCTAATAAATGTACAGCAGGTGTATATAGAAGAAAATTAAAGTTCGAAAACTATCTTATTTGTTTTGGTATCCTTAGTCAGGCCACACTAACTGCAACTATAACATTAATGTGTGCAGGTACAATAAATATTAAGTGTAACCCTGAACTGAAAAATCATTGCGGCTTTTATGTTCTTACCATCTGCATTCCCATAACTGCGTTTACAAGGCCAAGGTGAAAAAAAAAAAGAACTCGACAATAAAAAGGTATATTTGGAAAGTTTTATTACCGTAAAGGGTTGCTTACAGCAATGTAGGGTTACCTCATAAAATAATTAAAAAGCTTTGGGACTCGGGACGCCGCCAAAGTGTGCCGATGTCTAACTGTAAATTTGTCGTTAGAAATTATCGTGTCTATGTTGTTTCTAGCGATTATTAATATTATGAGAACGTGTCATTTGCCGAAATTACATGCGTGTACAAACACTTTTATGTTATACCATTAGACCGGCTGTACGAAAACTTTTTCTACTTAGATAATGTAAGTACTATCAAGTATCCATCACTCGTTAGTTAGTCTTATAAATGTCAAATACTTGCTGTATTTGACATTTATGAGACTAACTAACGAGGGCCAATTCTTGTAATAAAAAATATTATTTTTATTTTACCTAAAAGATCACGATGTCAATGTTATTTCTTGAAAATTATTTTATGGGAATGCCAGCTTTCTTGAAAATTGTGTTACGAGAATGCGATCTGAAAAAGGTAGCTGGGATAGACTGGATGCATCAGGTGCAGGATCGGGTGCTATGGTGCACATTAGGAGAGGCCTATGTCCAGCCTGCAATTGTCATATGCGAATTCTGTTTTGAATTGAATTTTTAAGATGTTTGGATATTTATCGCATATCGTATGCCAACACACACCTATGTATTAATAGAGTGTATGGCTCCCGCCAAAATCTTCAGGACCCGAGCCAAATGAATGTGTAGTAATAAGGAAATACATAAGTAATTTGTATTTGGAAAGATATAAATCATACTTAAGCTGTTGACAAAAAATAAGCAAGGATTAGTCCAGAGATAAAATTTAAAAATTGCTATTTTTAAACCCGAAAATTCATGTTTTCTCCTCCAATTGTCCTTTTGAGGACTTTAGCGAAAATGTGTAGAAGATTAGTTGTTTCTTGTTACCTCAAGCGCCATACTATCATAACAGTCTAACGAACTCTTCCATACTGTTATTATTACTAAAAAACGAATGAGTGCTAACTCATATCAGAAATGTTGGACTTCATAACAACTATTAGAATCATCCTGTTTGGCTGTATAGACCTAGCTTGTAATATGGGTTCCAAAATGTGTTTTCACATACATATTTAGATATATTTTGTTTTTTACTCAGGTCAATGTCATATTCATGTGCGCAAATGTTTGCACTCAACTCAAATCGAACACAGGACCTCTGATAAAGCAGGCAAACTTTCATTATATCAATTACCTACAATTAAAACTGATTATCATGATCACCCCAGTATTAAAGCTGCCTTTCCACCTGAGAGGTGCTATGCTACATTGCTATGGATACGTTTGAGTTTGATATCCACCAATCATATTAATTGGTCCACATAGCATAGTACCTATTGGTGGAAACGGATTAAGCTAAGCTATATTCTTTTACATAGAAAAATGTGTGCTGTGGATGGTGCTCGATTCGAAATTTAAACATTTTGTAGGAAATTTTCATTCTGTACGGTTAACTATTCATGTAATTGATTCATCGCATAGCTCGTGCTGCGCATTTTCATAGCACATCTCACTCGCTATACTACATAGCTTAGCACAGTGGATACGGTCACAGTTTCATAGCTTAGCTTTTACATCCTAGTAACATAGCTGCATAGCACATCTCTGGTGGTAGGAAGTAAGCCTATTTCCCCGGCATTACACTGTGCTCGGTCTCCTATGCTTTCGCCTCCTGATGTAACTAATTTTGATTTCAATAAGAGCATCTGCCGTCTTGTACTCCTAACCCTGAGAGGAAAGTCAATCAGCAGATACCAAGTTGCACATGAGGCCCCGAATGTCTTAGTACATAATTTATTGCTTTTATTTCTATTACTTACTATTGAAACAGATTATCCATACAATTATATTTACTTTTGAATATCCCCGAAAGGTTAGCTTAACACCTACATTTCATCCACAATTATTTATTTGATAAGAAGTAACCGAAATTATTAATACACCCTCTAATCCCCTCCAGCTAAACTAAATTGTTTATGTTAGAAGTGGGTTCATAGCGGTAGTGTAATGGCCAGGAATCGAATCCGGGACCTTTCTATCGTCAGGCCGACTCCTTAAACACTAAGCTACCGATGCCTTCAGGTTCACGTATTATGGGACAAGCCTATTGCTATCAAGGGTGCACTTTGTCATAGACTGTACATTTACTTCAAATGGAGAACAACCCTCCCTTAGTCACTATTTTTTAAAGGGATATTTTTAAATGCACATCTGTATATTTTTTCAGCAAACTACGTAACTCCACTAATTTACTGACTTGCACACTAATTAAATCAAATGATAGGTTTATTGAAAAAGGTGCGCAATCCGTTGAAAAAGGTGCGCAATCCGACTTGGATAGATTAGGTTAGAAGGCTAATGCGGGAGTGGAACGAAGCGGAGCTCCCGCATTAGCCTTCGTGGTTATTTTTTTTATTTAACCAAAGGAATTGTTCTGCAAATTTCATTAAACAGTATATTTAATTTGATTTAGTTAGTGTACATAATTAGTGTGCAAGTCAGTATTTTTGATATAACTTTGAAATATTTTGTTAGAAAAAAGGGAATATATAAATATCGATTTAAATACATGCCTTTTTTAAAGTCAAAGTCAATGTCTTTATTCATTGAATATGGTACAAAATGGTGTTTAACTAGATAATTTTCAGATCTCATATTCTGCCGGTTCTGGCGTACAAATTTTACATTGATTCATTTCATTATTTATCATTAAATATCGAGTTTACGGGAAGGATATGCATAAATATTTGGCTTTAACGTTACCACCAAACTTTTACTTATGACACCTATGTAAAGGGATGGGGTATCCCTATTCTACACTGGGAACCAACCGATTATAAGAAATATTAATCATGTCCCAGGTATGCCAACAATATATTATATTAAAACAATGAACCTTCAACATTCTAAGGAGGATTAAATTGCCTTCGGTGATAAGTTATCGGTACATCCTTTATCAGTATGGCACAAAATGACGAATACATTTCCTGAAATTGTATGACTAATCTATGCTGTATTTCCTGGGCGAAGCTTATCAAATTAAGCTTTTGGATAGGCTGACTCGATCTAGTAAACAGCATCCTTACACTTAATATGGACTTTAAGTAATTTGTAATACCTATGCTACGAGTATGTGTAGTTTTACTTATCTTTCTTTTGTTAATTTCTCATTTTTAACCGACTTCAAAAAAGGAGGAGGTTCTCAATTCGTCGGAATATTTTTTTGTTATGTATGTTCACCGATTACTCAAAGACGCCTGGACCGATTTGCAAAATTATTTTTTTGTTTGATAGGTTATACTTCCCAGGTGGTCTCATGTAAATTTTATCAAAATCAGTCAAGCAGTTTATGAAATATCAACAAAAATCGGTTCCTTCAGAATAATGTGTTGCACCCTTGGGTGTTACATACGACTAAATAATCTAGACCAAAATAAGCATACCTTGTAATAGGGGGTCTAGAATGCGGGTTATGTATACCAGAATTTGATTCAAACGGGAATGGAATCCGTGACGTATACCGTAGCAGTCGATACTCGATACCAATCTGGGTTCCCCGAAGACCAATGAACGATGGTATCTATAAATATGTTTTGGCAATATTTTAAAATAAAACTGAACTTTTTGTTAAAACACTCAAGTAATATTAAAACACTAAACTTTTTATTAACTTCGTTTACCTCATCTTATATTCCGCTTCACGATTTTTTTATTTTGTTTTTAGAACATGGAATGATTCATTGTAGTCGGCGTCAACTAAAGTTGGTGCTAATGACTTAGTTCCAGTAAATATGATGTAGTTTTTGTAATGGCCTTATTTTTTTTTTAATATTTTTAATATTCAAAAAGTCTACGTTTAGAATAAAACTTGAATCCCGACAATCCCAGCTATGAAAAAGATGATTCATTAATTCATTCCTCTGAAATTTACATTTAATCCTAAAACTTTTCAATATCACATTAAAATAAAACAATAATTAATTTCAAAGTAAAATTATTATGCAAACTAGCTGTTGCCCGCGGCTCCGCCCGCGTGGAATTCGGATTCCGTACAAACTTTTCTTTCGTGCTAAAATTGCCTCGGATACCATCCCCGTCAGCCATCAGGAGTGCCATGTGGAATTCGGACCCACTAAACAGCATGCCGTCGCGGGTCTTCAGTTGCTGGAGTGTAAAATTGCCTAGAGCATTTTCCGCACCCCCCGGCTGACCCTGGGCCATCTACAATTTTAAGATGGCCCTCTCAGAAGTGGGAAGCACGATGTCCCATCGAATTCCGGAAAGGGAGGAGACGGGCGTGAAGGGATGACAGGAGGCCGGACCTATAATCCTCACGTCCGCGCTCGGTGACCAGCCCTTCCCTTTCCTGCTCTCTACTGGGCCTCCTCGTAGTCAGAGGGACATGTGGGAAGCCTTTGAGCAGCCCTCTATAGAGCTGCTCCCGTTGCTGTATGTATTTGCCGTAGGCGGTAGCGCCTCCCCTGGGTGAGGGGCGTTAATGCCTCCGTTACCCAGGATGCATCACATGGAGGTTCCAATACCGCATTCGGATCCCGTTACCGTTGCATCTTGTGTTCAGCTGACCTTCCCTGTCTTCGCTCGTGAAATACTTCGAACACCCGTGGTTGCACCCTTTTAGCCCATGCCCGTAATAATAATTAGTTTTCAAATAATGTATGGTAATTTACCGGATTTATTGACATTATAATTTCGTAATATCTTTTGAATAGAACGTCCGATTTCAATAATTCAAAAAGTAATCAACAGGTATTGAAACAATCTTAAATACCAAACGATTTATTTAGATAAGAATTAATATAAAGGTATAGATTCCGTGGTCTGACTTTGAGCGGCATTTCGTCTTGAATTTATATCGTCGCGCGTTACTTTCATACTGCAATAGATTCTAAAATATTCATTATAATTATACAGTGTAAAGGGCAATTTTGATCTACATTAAATGTACAATGTATCTAACGTATTTAGTCAGATAAGGCTTAACACTATATTGTTAAAAATAGCTTCGAAAATGACACATATTTTTTTTATAATTTGTAAAAGATAAAAATGGTTATTGTGAGCTACCCTTATTAGATAGACATATGCTGTCGCGGACTTTTATGTAGACCTTTTTAAGTTATACATTTCTACAGTACATTATTTTGTTCTATCTTCAATAGTTTTCGCAGCGTACGCGATGTAAGGAATTTTTTAGGTCATTTTTTTTACACCTTGGGTTACATTATTGAAGTTTTATCCAGGATCCCTATTTTTTTGAAAATTAACTATAGCCTATGTTAGTCAGTGATAGTGCAGCTTTCTAATGGTAAAAGAATTTTTGAAATCGGTTCAGTAGTTCTTGAGTTTACTCGAATACAAAAATACAAATCTAATATTAGTAAAGAATGTATGGAAATCTGCCCGATTTATTGACATTTATGCTCACTGCTCCGCTCCCTTTAGTAGTAGCGTGATGTTATATAGCCTATGTTACTCCCAGATAGTGTAGCTTTCTATAGGTGAAAGAATTATTGAAATCGGTCCAGTAGTTTCGGAGCCTATTCGTTACAAACAAAAAAACAAACAAACAAACAAACAAACAGACAAACAAACAAACAAATCTTTCCTCTTTATAATATTAGTATAGATAACTAATTTACACGCACGTAATTTGCTTCATATAAAATTTTGCAACATTACTTTTGCACTGCATTAAATAATTTTAACAAGTAACAAAATTAGCATTGACAAACAACAACGATGAAGAAGTAGCCTAACAAGATATGTCTAATGTGGGCGCCTCCAATAGTTCTCAATCAACCACCAAGTAGGTGGGTAGACATAAAAACAAAGGGCCGGGGGCAACTCATAAATCGCCCCGATAGAGTCATTAGCCAGGGGCGGACTTGCCGCTGAATAATTAAAAACAAATAAAGTCGACACGGATTACGTTATCTACACCATCGCGTGCTCGTTTATTTTTATTTAATAGTTCATGTTAGCTTACACGGATATTATGTTTTTAAGATTTTAGATTGCTTTACTAAATTGACGTTTAATGGGTGTAAGATTTGTTTGATGGTTAGATATTATTTAAATGGGGATGTTTGTTTTATTATACCACTGGTTGCATTGTTTTGAATTTATAGTAATTCGATTGACGATATTGCTTTTTGTATCTTAATAATGCTGATGAAATTCAAAAGAAGTGACCCTATCTCTTACCTAATGGGTTTCCCAAGTTAACTAGATAATTGAACTGTTCTCCATTTGACTGTAAAACACATATGGTAACTAGGTACTTAATTAACTGATTCAATGCTATAGTTAGTTTACCGTTCAGTTGGTCAGTTACTGTCCATATTTTTATATTCATGTTATTAATTATAGGAAATTGAACTCCGCACCCAGGATGAATAAAAACAATTACCTCGTGACTGAATAAGCACTAACTTAACAAACAAAGCATAACTAGATAATATAAAACAAAAGTTATTGACGACCGAGGTCTTACATGAGTGTTTACTTAATTTATGTGTCGAGCATCCTTCTAAACATGTTGAGTGACTAGCAGAATGTTGTTCGTGCCTTCGATAATAGGTATAGAACTGAAAACTGCGTGTTGAATACCTACCTGTACTTTTTTGTTAACCACCTTAGCTTAGATCTTTCAAGAATAAATTTGAAATTAATTTTGAATGGCATTTTAGGTACTAAATTCATGCACTTATTGAATTTACCTTGGTCTAAGAGTAGTATCGATTATAAAAAATAAAAAAATATATATATTTACACTTTTCCGCTAGTCTGATGATGGAAATGGAACTGCTCAACGTCTGTAAGGTAAATGAATAGTATGCTATATTTAGTATTTCAAACTAATTATAGCATGTTTGTATGATTACCTTCATTCCTGTAACTTTACCTTTAGAAACCATCAGGTGAGTCATATTAATGTACACTATAAAAATTAAAAGATAAGAGGAAGGTACCAACACTTTAACAAACTGTATGAAATTAAGCATTCTGGCACTTAAAATTTTTGGGATATGAAATATTATAGAAATTTTAAAAATGGAATGGTTAACTCGTAGTTAGGTAACCATTCGATTTTTAAAATTTCCTAATAACATGGGTTACCATTCAAATCAATATTTTCAGAAATTCACAGGTCTTGTGGATTATTTAGTTAATACAAACAAACCAATTCTGTTCACAGCACTCCGCTAAAATCCCAAAAAACCTTTCATTAACGCCATGTTAATTTTATATCTACATCGAAATTAAGCTTCTGCATCATTTTATAACGTAAACTACTCAAATAAACCTGTAATCCAACTTTATCCCTCAAGCGAAGCCTGTTACCAAATTAATTTATTGAACGGTCCCGGCTAACGGGACCGCTGAAGACTCTTCTACCAGCCACACAATCCACTCACCATCTATTACTAAGATCCTAAAACTTCACCATGTATTAAGCAAATAACAACCACAACAAAATAAAAATAAAGCTCATTTTACTTCACGTTCAATTGAACATACCACGTGCAAACACAAAGCACCACGCAGTAAATAAACAGTTGATACTGACTACACATCATTACATCAAAGAGATGAATAGCTATTGTGATAGGACATTGCACTCTATAAAGCAACAAATACGTGTCAGAATCGAACAAGAGGCGGTTACAGGAGTTTCTTATCGAACAGTGGGTTAGTGGGTACGAGCGATGCCAGGTCAAACGCTTAGTAAACATCTACGGACTCATTCGCCTTAACGCATATCATGAAATGGTTGCAAAAGATTGCGAACGATATGTTATTTTGTTTACACTTTACTCCACTAAAACCTACATGTCAACCTTGAATATAATATGCACGTCTATAGTCATATAAATAATATGCTATTCCTCTATTTGTAACACATAGTATAATCTACAAAGGGAACCCGAGAAAAGGTTATATTTATTACACTTTTAGGCTATTGAAATAAAACCACTATTCTACCGATTCTATCGGGATAGATTTGGTTGAAGATAGAAATTTAACGGATTTATTTCAATGAGTTATATTCGCGTAAACTTTAGACAGTATCACTTTTAGGCTAGTTACTCTAGACATGTCCTAGTAACTTCAGGACGAAGAAACCTAATGCTATTCCGAACATCAAACTATCCTTATGCAAAATTTTATCCAGATCTATTCAGCTGTTCTAGCTTGACTTCAAGACTCGCATTTTTAACCGTAGTGGGATAACTCAAAAATGTCACAAAGAGATTGAAATGATTAGGATTGAATGACTCAGCACATTTACTTATGGTTTATCGGTTAGTTCAATAATAAATGACTAAATATTTCAGTTATTGACTGTACTATCCCGTTGTATGTTATTAGTAATTCAATTTGACGGAAAGAGATAGCTCCTATTATCTTAATCATTATAATTAACTTGCTTGTTTTCTGAAAATATAAGCTTAATACTTCTGAAAATCAGCATTTCTAAGCTTATAATTTTTAGTAATAAGGGTAGTTGGAGCCCTAAAAAATCCAAAAACAACGGTCTAACTGCAAAGCTTCGATATCGCCTAATGTTAACATTGGGTTGTTGAGGTCAGATGGCAATCGCTTCACGGAAAATATCGAGGTCTAGCCAAATCCGTAGTTAAGACTGGTAAAAAAGTCCCCAGACTCCGAGCTGCCCCCTAGACAAGTTGCAAATTCGTTGCTCGGCGTATCATGGAATAGATTGACGAATGTGTAGGATTTGACGTTTTTGACATGCGTTGACGCCTGTCATATACGTCAAATCCTATACATTTGGCATTCTATTCTACGAAACGCCGACCGACGAATTGTCACTTGTCTAGAGGGGCTGAAAGATTTGGATGCGACTGGGAATTAACGCTAGGAGGAAGAAGAGCAATAAGTGATTCGAATTTGAATAAGCGTAATGTAAGGTATATACCAAGTACATGAAGGTAAAAGATACGTTAGCCATCGTGTACCGAAAACTCACCCTTAACTCGAATACTTTATAGAAATGTATCGGACTCAGAATTCACATACCCAATTCTGAGCCTATTTTGTGCTGAGAGTAAATCATATTGCTGATTCTCACAGTAGAATAAAGGACCCTAATTAATGATGACCTCTGCCTTGTAAGCCCCAGATAGAACCATAAAGTCGTATCTGTCTAATGTATCAGTATACATCTGTATGAGTCAGTACTCATACAGATTGTTTTATCTTCACCATGTCATTATACTGTAGATATTGATAATACCTAATAATTTTACTATATAAATAGGTACTTATTACTCGTTACTAAAACATATCGGATACCCGTAAATTTTTTTGTATGAAATTCCTTTTATAGATTATTTGTGAAGTGCTATGTAGGTATGCTGTGTGCTATGTATTGTTATTATTATGTGTTTGTATATTTTATTCATATATTTATGTAGGTATATTTCCATGTATATATTGTATATATTATTAGTTACCTATTACATATTTATTTATATGCGTATATTGGTATCTACTACGATGTATCTATAACTTACAGCTTATATACTAAGTTTGACTCTCATACTTATAGATAAGGTTTATTTTCTTTCATAATGCACCTACTTTTTATTCTCTGCACCACCTATTAGGTTGACTGGTAGAGAATGCCTATGGCATTAAGTCCGCCTCTGTACATATGTGCATGAAGTTAAAATAAATAAATAAATAAATATATCATGCGTCTAGCACCCCTCATGTCGTATCAGATACCAAAGTATGTATGCCTGTAAAAAGCTATAGTGTGTAATCTCTAGATAAGTTTCTTCTTCTTCATCCTAGGGTTAATTCCCAGTCGCATCCGAAGCTTTCACCTCAGAGTCTGGGGTCCGCTTTACCAGTCTTAACTGCGGATTTGGCTGGACCTCGATATTTTCTGTAAAGCGACTGCCATCTGACCTCCACAACCCCATGACATTAGGCGATATCAAAGCATTGCAGGTAGACCGTTGTTATCGGACTTTTTAGGGCTACGACTACCCGTAACGACTGCAATAGATGTTCGTACGGCAACCGGGACCGACGGCTGAACGTGCTCTCCGAGGCATGACCAGACGAATGCAAATACCCATATTTATGCATACAAATATTTGCACTGAGCGGGTATCGAACCCGCGCCTCCTGCGCAGCGGTCGCGTTCAGTACCGCTACGCCACAGAGGCTGCCTGAGTTTATTTACTCTTAATCAGCACAAAATATCATTTTCATGCTTATGACTGCATTAAACACTCATACCATATTATTTATTAGGTAATAACCACCGGTTACTCATTAAAATCAATTACGACCAAACATTTACAAGTCATCAAATGAAGCAATAAACACTTTTGTACCTCAGTAGATTCAATTACAGAAGCAAAAAGACAACTATAATAATAATAAATAAATAAATAAATATTGTAGGACATTCTACACAACGCTATCTAGACCCAAAGTAAGCATAGCTTAACTAGCTTGTGTTATGGGTTCTAGAATGCGGATAAACATACTTAGATACATTTTTTTTTCGTAAATACATACATATTATACATAGAAACACCCAGACCAATGCAAATATTCATATATAAGCACACAAATATTTGCACTGAGCGGGGATCGAACCCGCGCCTCCTGCGTAGCGGCCGCGTTCACTACCGCTACGCCACAGAGGCAGTCAACTATAGAACAATACAGAATTATGAGAACAATCAACCGTAAAGAGACTCTGTAGCTGGCAACAAAACAACACGGAAGCATCACCTGATCAAACCCAAAATAATCGCCCATCAATCAGATGTTCCGATCTTTATAAAAAAAACACTTTGAAAACTGCCGCGCATAATTGGTTTGTAAAAAACAAAAGTAGAAATTTATAACGAGACGAAACTCCCGAATCATTCTGTTTAGTGCGAAATTATAGTGTTTTAAACGGGGCGTTTAGGTGATTGTACGTCTGTAATGAACGGGTATTACATAAGTGGAGCGCCACGGGACTGAAAGTGCGCCGCAATCTATTAGTCGAACAAAAAGTGAGCCTAATTTCACACCTGTTTACCTTTAATTCCATAATGATGCGAGAGCGCTGGGCTTCTTGCATGCGCTTTTGCGATCACTATCTTATAATTATATTTTACAAATGAGAAATGATGTAACTTTAATAATAGATAAGAATGTGTTACCGTATCTTCTCGTTAAAATATCTACATATACTAATTATTGTATGATTGGATGAGGGCTCAAAACGATATACGAGACCCCAACCTTGAGCGCAGGCTTTCCTCTCGGGATTTGGAGGTCAGCCGGCAGTCGCTCTTATAAATACCTAATTGGTCAAAAAATGAAGAGACAGAGTAAGTAAACCCCTTCTTGCCCCTACAACGCTAGGATTATGATGATTGAAACTTTCAATCATCATAATCCTAGCGTTGGGGTTGGGTGGGTTTCAGTTTAACAGCTTTAACTTGCCCACGCCAAGGTTTAAAGATCCCGGATTGCAGGTTTATTTTTTACTGATACACATGTTGCCATGGAACATAATGCAGGAGGAGTGAGGTTGGCTTGCGTCCCGAAGATCTTAATAGGCCTATATACCCTGAAATAGGTCCCACAATGAAAGTAGGTATTCAAACCTGTGGTTTCAGATTTAAACGGTAACTCCGAATATGATTTCCAAAGGGCATTTATTCCATAAAACAAAATATGTAGGCAAGAAATTCATTTATTTGTTCGATTTCTTTGACACTTTATGTATGGAATCCCTTCTACTGGCTCTCTGCCTTCTACAGCCTAAATACAGTTTTTTTGCCTATGATCACCTTTAATAGAAGTCATGTGTGAAAAAATACGCCTAATTTAAGTGAGAGGTTTCAGAGAAAAAAGCTGTTCGTGACTGGCTATGATTGCTTTTATTGACCCTCGACTAAATAGAAACTCACTGGCCACATTCTTGTGGAATTAAAAAGTATTCTTCCACAAATATAATAAACAAGTTTTCCGGCGAGAAAGCTTTTCTTAAAATGGTCTATTATAAATATTTCAGGAAAAGTAACCATCTCAAATGTTTGAGGTAATCCAGTACTGGATTCAAAGTGAATCATTGTTAACATTAATCATTAATAGGACTCGTAAATTGTTAATCGTACAGGTTAGAATATTGTAAGGTTACGTAATATTAGCCAGTCTTTGGATGGGCGATCATTCTTAACCCATTGAGACGCAAAATTCCAAAAGCCTTTTATTGTTTCGTTAGGGCAAATGTCCTCCAGCATACCGTGTGACGCGACGGTGACTTAGGGGCCCTTGCATTTCTATATGGCTCTCACACATTTTGACTCTTACGATGTGGTAAACTCTGCACCTTGTGACGTAACGGGGACTGAACTGGGAAGAGGCTCGGAGACAATATACTAAAAGAGAACTATTAAATGAACATAATACAATCAATCTCGACATATGTTACCAAATCGTCCCACAAACTTAGTAAGTAGAGTAGCATTCTACAAAGTATGAAGCAAAGAAGAAATATGGCAGAAGAATGATAGGTAAAGAAAATCTTCAGGCACTATTTGAAATCACTTTTTATGAAACACTAAAAGTCCCGAATACTATAATATTTTCAAGTTTCAAATTCCTTAAGTTTGAACCTATATCCTGAGCAATGCTAAATTGCTTATATTTTCTTCCCACGCCTCGTTGAAAACATCTGGGAGTGTAGGCTTTTGTTACTGATACACGTGTTTCCATTTAACACAATTGAAAAACTGCAAATCGAAGAACAGATGTGGCAACAGTTCTGGAAACCTGACAATAATACCAGGTTGTATAGTATTGCGCTGATTGGGCATCCTATGTAGGTACCTTCTGAAAAATGCTTACCACCTGAGTAAAAATACCAGAGGCGTAGGATAGATTATACTAATTTAGACTTCCTGAATAAATATGGTTTATCAGCTCAACCCTAAACAGCTTATATATAATACACACCAATGAGGTTTAAATATCTTTAAATGAAGGTGATGATTGTTATGCAAGAATACGTAACCTAAGGCCAGCTGACTGACGATTCTCGTTGTCGCGCGTAACACTTAGATCAACTGCAATAACTTTTATCAGTCTCAGTGCTTGCTCATTTAGCACCTTAGGGCGGTGACGGGGTTCGGGGTGAGGTGTGGGACGAGGGTCTGACGTCACATCGTGGGTGCCGACACGTCGCCGTTCCGCTCCACAAACAGCAAGGTCTCCGCAGCCTTGACGCCGTCGCCCCACATTGCGCACCGGCACAGAACCAACGCATTTTTTACTAAATACTACACTACAACCATCTTCCGGAGATAAGTGAGTCATGGTCTGACATGAAATCTGAAAGACCTTAACAAATTGTTGTTATATCAATTATTGAAACTGCTTGATAGATCCTCGTGAAGGAGAATGCCAATATCTTCTCATGGGTATCGCATTAGGTGACTGAGAGGTACTCCATCAGATAGTAGTCCAATAGTAGTAATAGTCCATGAACCTTGGTTATGTGCATCGAAAAGTATAGGTGGTTTGCAAAATCTAGGTGTTAGTACAACTCTCCCTATTCCTTCGGAGATAATACAGACGTCAGTAAACCATGTAAAAGGATATACCTACCTACCCATATGTACCAGGCGGACAAACCACGTTTTTCAGTCCCTTACATAATTGGTGATCATTAAGCTAACTTCTGAACAACTTTCATGTCACTAAGGTAAAGAAAATTTTCGACCAGCTTGAAAATTGTATAAATTATTATTTATGACGCTTTCAGGATTTTTTTTTAAATAGTTAATGCCTGTCATCTTCTCCTTCCCTCTATTCTTAGAATTTACTACCTGCGAAGTCTTTCATGGAGGCTTAACATTGTGTCAGGAACAAAAGTATCCCCCTACCAGAACAAAAGATTTCTATCGTAAGCTGCGTTCCAAAAAAAACCCCAACGGAGCTCGGTCGCCCAGGTAATAATAATAATATTTTTTGTTTCTTGTCACCTAAACAAATGTTCTTAGAGGAAGTCTAGTCTTGTTTTTTTCGTGTGGAAATCCCTACTAGATATCACCACGGGCGGCCACCAGGGGTGGTTATGTAGGACTCGAACCCATTAAAACCGCACGTCAAAGTCACAATTATCCTTAAGGTTATCCAATATTGCCGTCACATTCTGGCTGACCATGGGCCATCTACCTACGGTTTCGAGATAGCCTCCTCGGGTGTGAGAAACATATATCGTATCGTGGAAAGGGGAGGCTGCACCTGTGAAAACCAGGCCTGTGATGTCTGTCCGTCAGAGACACACGTTGAATGCTTCCGAGCCACCCTCTACAGGGCCAGTCCTGTAAATGCAAATCCAAATTATTATCCCTCGGTCTGTCGAGCAGTCTTTCGCACATTTTTCGCAGAATGCCACCAAAATGGCTGACATCAGGAGGGTTCTGTCTGAAGAAGAGTGAACAGATAGAATGGAAAACACAGCATAGTATATTACAGTTTCTAGAAATCCTTTTTTGCTGAAACAACTTCAAAATAGTTGGTACCTCTCGATCAACTGAAGAAATAATACATGAGGCCGACTTCGGTTACATACTTATATCATCCAAGTGCGGAAACAACACAAATTATAGCTCCGCTTCCATGATGCTTATTGAAATAAAACCACGTTTTAACGGATTCTACAGTCGTAATCAGACTACATTGGCAAAGGCCTTAGGCAGCAGGCTGCACTTAACCAGCAACGGAATACGATAGGCTAATTGATTAATGCTATGGTTTGGACAGTAGTGTTAACTAAAGATGATGGTTATAACTACCATCGGGATAACCCGCGACCATGGCTGCTGAAAGTAGTCGAAATGTTAAAAATACCATATACTCGTAGATCGCGATCATCATCATCTGCATATAGACGTATTATCCTGATTGCATCCGTGGCCAGATGACCTCGAAGCTCAGGGTCCGCCTTCCGGCTCTTCCTCCTCCACTTCGCACGATCTTGGGCGTCCATGGTAATGAGACCATTTGCACGCATGTCACTCTCTACGACGTCAAGCCAGGACTTCTTTGGCCTACCCCTTTTACTTGCCAGGCATTTGTTCCCCACGTAGCCTAGCGGTTGCCACAAGACGTGGCCGCACCAGCGAAGACGGCTCTCTTGCATTTTATCAGTGATGTCACGGACATGGAGGCTGCCGCGGATGCGAGGGACGCCGCACATCCATCGTAGATCGCGATATGATATGAGTGATATTCTTGTAAACGGCCAACAGTATCAATCATGCTTATTCATTAATTCCTACACCACATACTGGTACAAATATAGACTGCACTTGTAGGCACGCTTACTTGTCACTTGATATTTAAATTATATCTAAATGGTATATATAGAATACATCAAGTCTTGTGGCCAAGACACACTATTCCATGGCGAGCCGCAGACCTATTAACATAGATATCAATAATCTTGAAGTGCATTTACATTACTGATTATGTCCTATGTCAGTAGTTACAACTAATAATAGGTATAGTTAGGCACCATTAGGATATATTTCGGCATAATGGAAGCAAATCCACTTACATCTTCTTCATCCTGGCTTTAATCCAGGTCGCATCCGAAGCTTTCACCTCGGAGTCCGGAGTTCACTTTTCCAGTCTAACTTCGGGTTTGGCTTAACTTCGATATTTTCCGTGAAGCGACTGCCATCTGACGTCCAAAACCCATTGGCGATATCTAAGCATTGCAGTTAGACCAGTTGTTGGACTTTTTAGGGCTCCAACTACCCTGTTGCCATACGAACATCTATGGCAGTCGGCCATAGATGTTCGTATGGCAACAGGGACCGATGGATTAACGTTCTCTACGAGGTGTGACCAGACTTATGAAAATAGGCCATATTCATTCCTACAAATATTTACACCGAGCTAGAATCAAACTCGTGCCTCTTGCGTTGCAGTCACGTTCACTACCACCACGCCACAAAGGCTGTCCATATACCTGGTACATATTATGTTCAATGTATGAACTGGCATTTCTACGTCTCGTGAAATCATGCTTAAATCAAATTATCTGTTTTAATATTATTATCACGCATCTAAAAGCCTTCGTTCAACGGCTCGTTTGCTAGGTGTTATGAACTCTTCAAGAGTTTACAATAGAATATGTTTTTATTTTTTCAAACATTCAATAAACGTATGGCAATCTGCATTCACTTCATTCTGAAGCCCCTTTGTTTGTTCACATGCTCGGCTCACTAATGAGTATTTACAAGACGGTGCAATTAATCAAAACCGTCAGAAACTATTTATAAAAATATTTTTCCATAAACAAATACCGTCATAAACAATTCAAGCAATCAATAAGTAGCTGCAAAAACAATTTGGCCATAAAATCAATTGTTCTACGTTCGAATCTTGTAAAACGCACCAACGTTATGAAAAGACGCCCCAGTCCGGGGCATGGCTAATCAGTCGCCGGGCGTTGTCCGAGAGTTTCGAGACAATGGTGTCAGCGTGAAAGCCTCATAAAACTACGAGCCCCGTAAAACCCTGTCCAAAATATTTACAGCGCGTGACAAACGGTGCGGCTTTTGTCTTGCAAGGATTGTCTCGGCCATTCGTCGCGGTTAATCTTCTGACTACGTTGCAGCGGACATGTGCGATGTGTCACGGACATGAGATTATTTGACACGAGGATCGATCGTAAAATAAATACGTGTGTATCTAACTGTTGCCGTGTGGTCGCGGTCACTTAATAAAATAAAAACTTACGAGATACTTTTCTAAAATGTTTCGCGAAGTTGTGCGTTTTAGTGTTAGTCCCAGTTGCATCCTTCGACCATGGTAAAAGAAAGTTCTTTTACTTTGGTCGAAGGTTGCATTCGAGGTTTTAGGAAAGGAAAGCCTGTGCCAAAGCCTCAGTTAGATCAGCAAGTGTACTGGATTGCAGGAGAGTTTGGCTTTGACCTTGAATGTTAGGGCTCCATAAATTCTACTACCAGTGTATCTATATAAATTACCTGCAAGATAATAACAGAACTAATAAGTTACTTATTTTCATTAGAAATGATTTCTTCATTTTCTGTTTCATGTAACTAAAAATATTTTAGTTTTAACAAAATTCATAGGTTTTTGTTCATGTTCTATTGTAAAATAATTAAGAAGGTTTGCCCTTGGTCTGTCGACAACGATGACTTGTTATAAAAATTAATGCGAAACCGAACCTCTAAGAAATAAATTTGTTTACCAGAAATTGTAATTTATTTAAAGTAAAGCATTTCAAGTAAATTTTAATGTTCACTTGCAGACATTAGTATGCAAATACCAGCAAATCAAAATCAAAATAGCTTGTCTTAGAGCAAAGTAGAACCAGTACATAGTTACCTACCTTACCTACTTTCCTTAATCTAGAAGTACCTATACCTTCAACACTAATTGGCACATGGTCATTTAATTACTGATATATTAATTGACAGGCCAGGCACGTGGACCGGCTGCATAAACCACAGCGGATAGTGGCCATCAGGGCCATCAGGGGGTACCGCACGATATCCTTTGAAGCAGCGAGTCTCCTTGCCGGATCGCTACCGTGGATCCTGCAAGCGAGAACCCTTTCGGCGCTATATCGGTTCCGAAAGGAGGCGCGGGAGCGGGGACACGATCCTGAGCCTGAAGAAATTCGGGCCGTGAAATCCCGGCTCCACAGGGACATGGTAGCGGAGTGGGAGCTACGACTTGGGCGACCACGCGCACGGCACGCCGTAGTAGCGGCGGTAAGACCCATCATGGGGGAGTGGCTAGAGAGGCCACTCGGCGGCCTCTCGTTCTGGCTGACGCAGATCATCACCAATCATGGATGCTTCGGGCGGTATCTGCATCGGACCGCGAAGAAAGAGCCAACGTCCGAGTGCCATCACTGCGACGCGAGCGAGGACTCGGCGCTACACACGCTCACCGAGTGTCCGGCGTGGGAGACACCGAGACGGGAGCTGGTGGCGACCCTGGGAGTGAGAGCTCTCACGCTCGCCACTTTGCTCGCAGCGATGGTTCGCTGCGCGGATGCGTGGGCCGCCGGCGCCTCCTTCTGCGAGCAAATAATGCTCGTGAAGGAGGCGGCGGAGCAGGAGCGAAGGAGAATCGCAGACCTTGCGGTCCGCGAGGAGCGGAGGAGAATCGCAAACCGCGCGGCCCGCGACGAGCGGCGGCACCTCGGGCGTCGGAGGTCGCAGAACGACCTCCGTCCCCCATGAGCGCGGGCCTGGGGGTGACAGGTGGAGCCGCCTGTCACCCTAGCAGAAGCAGGCCGCGGCGGCGGCGCGCATTGCGTGCCTCCCCATACCCGGGGGCGAGTTGGGGACTCCGTGGTCCCCACACCGGATGAGGGCCAGTTCGAGAGATATGGCCCTGGGTCGGCCGGGGTGCGAGGGATATGGCTACGACAATCTCACCTCCGGCAACCGACGGCCCACAGTCGGCGTGTGTTTTAGTCGGTTCGAGTCCGACATAACCTCCTCCTCCGGTTCCGGCGGGGGAGGTATCCGTGGGGATTTTTCGCACGATAAAAAAAAAGATATATTAATTGACTGTAGCTTAGCCAAAAAGGAGGATTATGTAATGAATATGATTGTAAGTACGAATATGTGTGCATGTAGGTAATCGAACCGGGAAACGTCAAATTTGAATGTTGTACTGCACCGAAACCTTTTGAGACGATGACTCATTTAACTACAAATGGAACTTGCATAAACACTATTAATTAATTGTAAAACTACTTTCTGTACGGAGTGAAGTACGTTTTTCTTTGATAGCCAATTTATTTTTTGCTTTCACTAGCTGTATTATGTAAGCATTCCTCCACGACGGCGCACTCAACTTTCCTCCTTCGTACGAATCAAAGATCCATTTCTTTATATACAAATAAATACAGCTTAATAGAAGAGAGAAAATAGTTTAGAAAAATCAAGTTTTATAGATAAGAAGATCGATAGCACGTGCCTCCACATAACACTTAAGATATCGGAGAGATCTCGCGAGTTGCGATGGTTAAAAAAAGTAATAAACAAACAACACTTTCCAATGATATATAAACTCTAGATGCGTTGTCTCCACTCTAAAATGGCGAACAAAAATGTAGGTATGCCTCCCGCCATATATCTTGAACCCAAAATGTGTACCCAGTATGTACGTACCTACGTGTTTTTTGGATATCTTTTTAGACTTTGGTCCAAGATATAACCTACCAACTTTTTCCGCAATAATCAGAGATGCGACAGTGCGCTTTACACAAAAATGTCATCTATACTATTATATAATTGTAAAGTAGTCGTGTCTGTACATTGGAGATATTTAAAAAAAAATACTTGGGTTATGTTATGTTAACGATACTGAACACGAAAATATTTTTTTTTAATTTCCTGTCTGTTTGTCCGTTTGTCTGTTTGTCTGTTTGTCCGCGATGGACGCAAAAACTATTGGACGGATTTTGATGCGGTTTTTTTTTGTTAGAAAGGGCTTGCTCAGACTTAAAATCTTACGTTTGTTTGATCGCAATCGGTTGAGTAGAACCGAAGATATGAGCAAAGGTGGCGTTAACCGAGATGCACGCGGGCGGAGCCGCGGGCGGAAGGCTAGTTAATAATAAATTTATAATAATAATATTCATATAAATAATATGAAGCCCGTGATGGTCCACACATATCAGCCTAAAAAGCTGAGAAGTTCAATACTTTATAAAGCTAAATAAATAATAAAATAATTCATATAAATTAATAACAACGACGTATTATTTCTTCATGCAAGCTTTGTTATAATTAGTGTTTGCCACCGTGTTCCTGCATGCCGTGTCTATATATTAATACGTCATTGACACTTTCGGTTCATTCTACTCCGCGTAGTTAGCTATAAAACTGATGGTGGTGTGGCGATGTCCAATACTTGTGAAAGTTCACACAACAATTTGAGTTTTTAACATTGAGCTGCCACTGCGAGGAGTGCGAGGCTCTCATTAAGACGTTAAGCCCATGGGACCCTGGCTGTATCAACATGTCGCTAATCATTTTATAGTTTTCACGAATTATTGAAAATAACTATGAATTCTTTTAAGTGAATAAAATAATGTATTATTTGAATATAAAGCCTCCGTGGCGTGGCGGTAGTGAAGCAGGGCGCGCGGGTTTGAATCCCGCTCAGCTCAAATATTTCCATGCTTGAGTATATCTATTTGCAATGGTCTAATTATATCCATAACTCGGAAAGCATGTTAAGTCATCGGTCCCGGTTGTCATACGAACACCGATAGCAAACGCTACGGGTAGTTGGAGCCCTAAGACGTCCAACAAATGAGGTACTGAAATACTTCGATATCGCCATTGGGTTGTAGAGGTCAGATAGCAGTCGCTTCACGGAAAATATCAAAGCTCAGCGAAACACGCAGTTAGACTGGACCCCGGACTCCGAGGTGAAAGCTTCGGATGCGACTGGAATTACCGCATGGATGATTCTTTGAAGATAAATTTTACCTAATAAGTAAATCTATACTAACTATTATATAATTGTAAAGTGGTCGTGTCTGTACATTGGAGATATATTTAACAAAATACTTGGGTTATGTTATGTTAACGATACTGAACACGAAAATATTTTTTTTAAATTTCCTATCTGTTTGTCTGTTTGTCCGCGATGGACGCAAAAACTACTGGACGGATTTTGATGCGGTTTTTTTGTTAGAAAGGGCTTACTCAGACTTAAAATCTTACGTTTGTTTGATTGCAATCGGTTGTGTAGAACCGAAGATATGAGCAAAGGTCGCGTTAACCGAGATGCACGCGGGCGGAGCCGCGGGCGGAAGGCTAGTGCATTATAAATATGAACACAGTGGCTCAGCTTTACGTAAAGACGGTTATGTTTGCTATAATATGATTTTATTTTCTTCAATCTTCGAAAGAACTACGTGACCAAATTAAGAAGTTACTACGAGTAACATTGGTTCAATTTCTAATTACATCTATGTTATAAAGTATCAATAATTTTATACCATAATTTGGCTTCATCCGACAAAGACAAAGAAGTTATATTACGACATTTGCTGTTGCCCGCGGCTTGCGTATTGTTGTAGCCGAGCAATCGAGTGTAAAAATACAAATATTTATACATATGGAATTAGTATGTTTATTTGCATCAGTGCGGAATTTTTCATGTATGATAATTATGTAAATATCTGTTTTTACAAAAAAATCTGTGTTCGCATGTTTAGGCACCATCTTTGGTATTTATTTTCTGTCTAGATGGCGCCAGTTATAGCATCCTTTAGGCTCCTAGAATAATATTTATATCAAGTACATCTTAGAATTCATAACATCAAATCAAATATTTCATCACAAGACAATTTTCCATCTCGTACACTCAGTAAAAAAACGACCTCCATCTCGAATGTCATTTGCACGGCGTGCCGTAGAAAAAGCAATTATTTCAATATCTCGGTGCCGGCACCCAGTGGGCGAGCAAAAAGTGGTTCGAGCACGCGCGCCGCTGTGACCGAACGAGCGCAAGAAAGTTTGGAGGAGCATCGAAGGACATCAGCAGTCGATAAACCGTGCGTAATAACTTCGATTAGATGCTTAATTGGCGTCTGTAAGTTACGTTCGTAATTATTACGTGTGTGCTAGAGTGAGTGTGCTTTATTTAAATATTGAGCCTGTTAATCGTGTCTAGAAGCTTTGTAATGCTCTTGACATGTTTGAGGTATTTTGGCACGTAATTGGTAATTTAGTTAAGAGCACTTCAGAATGTGCCTGCTAGGCTAACTTAGGGTAATGATAATGCAAGAATACTTAGTTGCTTGCTTGCGGGATTTTGTGGAGGTTGCCTTCGTAGGATACACCCGGAGTTCCTGCGTGATTGTAGTTGGTTCTATTCAAACATAACCACTAAATTGCCAGCTCCGATGAGCCATGGGCAATGGGGGTGTGCATATGCAAAATAGAGACCCCACAAATGTTTGTTTGACAAAATAAGATAAGTTTCAATAGTAGACAAGGTCTAACATATACTTCCATCCAACTACAATCTTTTGCTGTAAAAAGAACGGAGGCGTCCACACCAGTATAGTTAGTGAATATTTTATTTAAGATAACAAAATTCAAATTATTCAGTGATTTATAGATAGACTAGCTTTTGCCCGCGGCTCCGCCCGCGTGGATGTCGGTTATCGCGACCAAACATAGCCTATGTCCTTTCTCAAGGTCTAACCTACCTCTATACCAAATTTCATCAAAATCGGTTCAGCGGTTTAGTCGTAAAAGTGAGACAGACAGACAGACAGACAGACAGATTACTTTCGCATTTATAATATTAGTAGGGATAGATAGGTACCTAACTCTTTACTGTAGACAATAAGACAAGAAATTATTCGTTTGTTTGTATAGTATTAGTGTCAGCAACTTCAAAAGTTGTGTGACTGTAACGTAGTAACTTAGAATCAATCATACTTAACTCGAACTGTATCCTCGACCATCTGAAAAACCTTCGTCCTCTGCTCAAAGTTCCAGTCTAATGCACGAAGTAGTTTAGAAGAAGCAAATATCTACCAATAATAGCACTTCCGCTGGTCAATTATGTTTTTTATTTGTTTAAAAGTAGTTTCGCTTACAAGGTTTAGTAGCCTATTAGGCACGTATAACGATAATCAATATTACAAGCTGAAACCGCTAACATTTAAACGTGTCACAGTACTTTTTTACTTTAATGTGATGTTAGTAGTTGGTATTCGAATTACAAATTGAATAATTAATATTTTATTTGACCATTTTTTGTTTTATTAATAACTCGTTAAATATGTGTTGAACATGTTCAGAAATATAGGTATGTATAAAGAATATGAGACAGCGAATCCGATAAATCAATGAAAAGTTGTATAGGAAGACATCCACCTTGGCCAGGGTCAATCAAGTTATTTTTTTTTTTTATTATAAAAACGGCATCTATTGGATTATTACATCTTTATTCTATCTTACAATACACACACAATAACCAATAACACTCAATACACACTAAACTTATAATTATGGCTTGAACTTAACTGCGATATGGGAGTAATAGATACCTTTCCTTATAATTTCAATTTCTTATATACTCAAAATCTCTACTCTATATAAAACTACAAAACACTGATAAACGAGAATACAAATATATCACATTAGCTGATACAAAAATCCTGTAATATCTCCTTACACAGCATAAGAGTAAATCTATAAAATAACTTGAGAAACTAATACTTATATCTATTCATTTCCAAGTTATAAATAGGTTACTAGTAAAACTCCATACTTGTATTATTATAATGTAGTGTACTAGATAGTACAACCCTGTTTTTGTTAAGTGGCAAACATTTGTGAGCGTCACTCGAGTGACAATACATCGACGACATCGAGTGGTCCAGTACGACTCGACACCACTACCATTTGTTCTCGAAATTATTCTTTAACACAACAAAAAACTGAATGTTAAATCGAGTAGCGTAATCGTTTAGTCTGTAACGTAATCTTTTCTTCGTATTACAATATTTGAGGCCGCGGTAGTGGCCCCGCCAAGGTGAGGCAAAAATATCGTATAGACAGAATACGTTTTTCATTTTTGTTCCTGAAAGAAAAATGAATAAATTTAAAATTTATTTACACTGGATGTGATATTTAAATTGAATAGGTATAAGTTATAGGAACATCAGGGTAAATTATGTTTATCTGTCAGTTCTACATGTTTATTTATACCTAGTTATAAAATTTTGGAGTAAAAGGAGTATTTAAAGCTAGGGTTTTGTAAATATGACCCAATACAAAAGAAGTTTTAATTTTGTAACTACACTTTGGCTACTAAACATGGAATTTATTTTCGATATGTTCTGCAAACCTATTCGCAGTTTTACCTTTTGTAACTTAATACTAACATTACTTACGTATTTCAGTAAACTTATCAAAGATACCTCACCAAAAATCTAAATACTAAATAATATAATTTCAGACAACCTATTGGTCGAACTTAGCTTTACCAGGTCCCCGTCGATAGCCATAACAAGTGTAAAATTGCCATGTATCAACGCGGATTTGGTCCTACTTTTTGCATAAACAATCCGATTGCGAGTTTGTTAAAATTAAAACATTACTTCGAGATTTCTCAAGCGTGATTGAAATGACAGTCGTATAAATTGAAAAGTTGTGAATTGACAAATAAGTCCAACATGAGAGGAAAACATTCGAAATAAGATAGAGGACGGCTTGAAGTTGCGTGCGGTAAAAAGGTTGTTATGCAAAGTTATTAGATAGTTATCACTCATGAGTTGCATTTCTATGGTGCGTTTACTTAGCGTAATGATTGTAATTACTTACATGTGTATCTTTGTGCTTGATTTCTCCCACGAGGTCGTAGAATCGTTAAGGGAAATGCAATGACGGCGACTAGCCCGCGAACCAATAACTTGTACCTACGCTTTCGACATCCCTACTAGTGTGATTGATTGTTTTTTTATTGCGCTCGATAGGTATATATCAATTACGAAATTAAAATATAATCATCATCTTTTACCACTTATTCTGTTTCTACAAGGTAGATATATATGGAATATGACTGCCCGAGCCTAGTGGGCCAGTCTTCGTCTTGCCACAAACCTATAAAATCATAGCTCTAGATTAGTCTGGATAATATATCTGAGAACGTCACGTATCAGGTCCAAAACTATTCCACTTTTACTACCTACTGTTGTTGTTACTACTCAACTGTAATTCAAACAATGTCACTAAACCACTATAATTTGAAAAATTACTTTGACGTCAATTGGGTGGTTTTGGAAATTATCGCGTACTAAAATAGCGACATGTACATTATTTCTTTTACAGATTTGAAGACAAGTGCAGAGTGGGAAATCGACTCTCAAAGACCGTTTAAATTCATCGTACTGCTACTTAATATTATCATTAATTAAGACCATGATCCTTTCAAAGTCGTGGTCGGTCCTTCTCGCTAGGAAAATGATAACTTCAGCCCTAAACTAGTCATTTAACTTAGTAGGAAGGTAGGTATTATAAAACAGACTGTTTCGGTTACAAGTGTTCTTAAAAAACCACTTTATCAAAGACCTTCCATTTCAATTTGTAATCATATTCAATCTCGTCGGCTAAGTCGGTTTTTCCAAAGCGTACATACAGTTACAATTTTATAAATAATAACTGTCACTCGTTTTAGGATCATAAAAGTAATAGCATACCAACCAAATCAAGATAGTATTTGACAAAAAACGTGTCTGACGCCATCTGTCGATTAGTAAGTGCCATGAGTTGAGTTTTTAGCTCAACGGTATTAACAAGAAAAACTCAGTCGATGTTTTTTGTTGAGGGCCTCAAAAGCGTGACGCGTTGCTCCAGTATGCCTGGTGAGGCGACAAAATTACGGCGTGTCTGGTGTTATGATTAGGAGGACCTTCGTACCAATAGGTACGAAGCTTTATGAATTCTAGGTCCCTATATCCCTGGTTAGGTTACCTTAATTAAACACGGAAACACTCACCATCTTAAATCTAAATTATTTGTTTTCCCTTATAAAAACAAATAATTTATACACAATAGGTCAGCTTTGAGCTTTGAGCTTAGGTTAGCTATAGCTGTAAGGAACACACACTATTTTTTCTTAAACTACGTTACATTAGTAAAAAGTAAAAATAAAAGTTAAAAAAAATTGTGATGTTTTGAAAATGAATTTTGGTCATAAACACCAGGCTTGTATGAAAAAGATAATCATGGTAGAGAAAGCTCACGAGGTAAGGGCAGAAATCACTGCTTTAGTAAGATTTTCCTCTTACCATACCTGAGATACAGGAACATTATAAGCGGCACGCAGACTCCGAGACCCAAGGTGGTCCTTAAATGCAACCGGGATATGCACTGGAATTGACTAGAAGGATGATAACGAAAACGATCCCTGGGGGACAGAAACCGTGATGCGTGTTAGACAATACGTTGCCCTTGGTTGTCATCTAGGCTAAAGCATCTTACTTGCAATTTTATTGTCAGGTTTATTCGAAACCCCCTCACAAGTCACAACTAATGTAAGCTTCTAATACCATATTGACTTCGTAGGAGCTAGCAAGAATGGATATAAATACCCACTAGTACGGTTAGTTCTAATATTATTATGCAAGAAATAACTCGTTTGAAAAGGTTCTGCATAAAAATTTAAAATTTTTAATTGTATGTAGTAAGGGATAGGTAGTAGGGCCGTTCTCTTTGGTGACGGGCCGGATTGCAAGTAAATGTCGGCCACCAATCACCGGAGAGTGTCGTAGGCGGCATGCACTTTCGAAAGTACGCCTAGCTGGAACCGTTGACACTGTGAACCTACATACACATCCAATTTGAATTCTCGTAAATCCTTCTGACGATGTGATTCTATTGCTCACGAAAGAGGGTCATGGCCAATATTTTATTTTTTTAAAGTACTTAACTGGTAAACAAATGTAGGTGGTGTATGCCAGCAGAGGGCAAGAGGCAAGAAAAATGTTTTCGGTTTAAATGATTTTCCTCTTTTTTTTATTATAATTAGAAGCGTTATGTGGTTAACATTATCCTTATGGCATTGTTACCGGTTACATCTGAGGGTTTACATTATAGGTATATATTTTGTCCACCGTGTAGATCTATATCCGCAATAGAACGCGTCTTTATCTCGTCCATGTCTCGGATAAACCGCTTAGGCTGACTCCAGTGATTATTATCCTACTTAACACATCTTTAAAGTCTTCGATTTCAAATTTACTCTCCATAGGCGCCTACGACTAGAAACTCTTTGAATTTCATTATTTGTAAATCAAGAATATAAAAAAGAACATAGCATTGCATAATCAAACCGTGTACAAATAAATTAAAATTATATCACGACAAAGCCAGCAACAAACAAAATCTCGCTACAATTCACTGCAACAACCAAAAAAAAACGAACGTTCAATACATTTGGTATATTTTCACGGATGTTTCTTGATTGCCATTGGCAGTAGTGGCACAGTCATGCAGTAGGCACAATAAAGTCCTCGGACAACTAATGCGCTGTCACCCACGGAAGAGAAAACGTCGGACACGTCGAACGATGTATGATAAATGTTACTTGTAGATGCTTGTAAACAAAAAACTTGAAAATTGCTGGAAGTGGCACGTAGACTTGTTTGTCTATACGCTTGTGATTGGGTTATTGACATTCATACGGTATATTAACGTCTGGGAATCTCCAAAGGGGTATATTAGCACCCACATTTCACCAACTATGATTTTTGGTTCCACGCAATCGAGGTGAGCCTATTGCCGCCACGCCTACACTTTGTCATGGGTTGTATGTTTACTGTCCGATGGAGAACAGCCCTATCCATAAGTCGCCTTCTACGATACCCACGGTAAGAAATGGGGTGGACCTATTCTATTCCACCAGGAACCAACACACACGGTGAGTATTGTATTAAGCGTATTGTCGATTTGGAGAGATACAAGAGTTTCCATTACGAAACTGAGGAAAGTAGGTAATCTTTACTGAGTTATTAGAATTAAAAAATAAGATGATAAATTTATTTTCAACACACTTGCTTATAAACAGGCTTTTATTTCACCGCAATTAAGCACGGAATGACACCTATTATAAAACTATGACTTTTTCATTATTATTATTCACAAGTGAGTTATAGACTTCTTTTTTTTTTAAATTTCATTGATTAAGTTGCTTTGTTCTTAAAAACGTTTTGATACAAAAAGTTCGTGTCCAATAGTACAAACTCGTTCGTTGGATCAAACTAAACTACTATCGATATAGCTCATTAAGCTATTGGACTCGCTGCCAAAAAACTGTTTTAAATTTTGGCAGATAAAATGTAATTTTGGGGTTTTTTTTACGTGGATAAATTTTATTTCATTCATTTTCATTTCTATGCCTAGTCTAAGTACAAAGCGGTCCAAAAAGCACATCTAGCATTCGTATATCTGTGTCGTGCCAATCAGCCGCGTGCCCAATGCAGGTCGCCTGCCAGCGAGGTTAGCTTGCCGATTCCTTAATTGCCGTGACGTTTTGGTGTCACATACCACTCTCGGTCCGCTTACTACTTAAATAGGCTTTAGTAGTACTACGTAAAATATAAGTGTTGCCACATCACACATTGGATGTTCAACAAGGAAGGTCGTCCAGGGAAATTTGCGAACATCATTTTTATTCCTTATTAAATCAATTTTACTCAAATTATAATTTTTTTACACCAGTTAGGTCTCAAACAAGCACGGCATCATCTCGCTAGCCGCCGCTAGCGTCAAATTCGCTAGTGCGCGCGAGTTGGCAATTTCTGATTTTGAATTATTTTTGTGTCATCAACTCGCTGAAATGTGAAAATGTGACGTAGGTACTTGTGTACAGTCAGTTACAAAAATGTTGTAATAGATTAAATTAGGTACCCATTTTAAATGTATAAGATATTCTCATCACATGGTCAACCTGATGGATAGTGGTTACTATGGCCTATGGACGAGTGCAACACCAAAGGAGTCACATGCGTGCTGCCTGCTTTAGGAACAGAGAGATTCTGTGCCGTCAGCGAAGAAGACAAGAAGCAGTAGAGATTAAGACGACGTCTGAAATTGACATGAACTAATGAAATTATAGACAAAGGTGATAACGAAAGTTAGATGAAGGTGATGAGGGATGAATTAAAAGAGATGTAACTAAATATTCTTGGATATACTGCACAGCGCGGTGCTGCCTAAACCCAAAGTAATCATAACTTCACTTATGTTCGAAGTTCTATGCTCTTCCGGTATATATTTTGAGAAGCATTAAAACAATAAAAAAAATAATGGACAGCAATTAGGAGAAAGAACCACTGGATCATGAGTGGGATGATAATTATAGACTTGTTACAAAATAACTAAAGTTCAATTCAAGATTGAATTCAAGACAAACACTTATCACAAATCGTGTGTTAGTAATAATACTTACTAGTTCTGTTTAGCATAACTCTTCATAAGTTCCATTATAAACATTTATACAACTGCTACACTTCTGCATGTACTTAACCACAAGAAAACAAGAAACATTGACCTTTATTTGTGTAACGTTTAACGAGCTACTATTTCATAACGCTAACAAGATTTAAACACGATCATATTTTAAATGAACCGAGACGTTAACGGGGTGACTGAATAAATAACATCAAAATCTATAAAAAAGTGTTTCCAAATAAAATTATTTTGAGCACATTCACACATTAGGGACGCCACTCGACGCGTCGCCCAGTAATTATTTAAAAGGTTTCGCCTTGACACTGGCTGCTGCTTCTTCAGAGGTGTTCTTTTTTAATTTTTTAAATTTGGAGTGTCGTGAGCGTTAAGTAGTATTTATGCGGTCCCCAGCGGTGCAGTTGGTTTGGGCGCGAAATCAACTCGAATGCCAACGGTGATATGGGTTAAGTTTTTTTTTTCAAATTTTTAGGTTTCTTATAAAAATAAAAATAGCCATAAATTACAATTGTTTGATTTCAATAAAAACAAAATGGAACTAAATTTTCAAACTTTACTTATTTTTCTGTTTGATCTTTTTATACTTATTTCGAAATTAACACCTATAATCTAAATAAATTTACATAATTATAAATCATTAATAATTTATTTATTTATTTCATAAATATAATCAGGAACTTGTTTTGTTTGTATTTTAAATATTATTAAAAGCTACTTAACCACTTTCTCTCTGGACCCTGGTATAAATTCTGCGCAGACAGCTGGGAGCGGATCGCCAAAGCTAATTCTGTTGTGATTAATGCTCCTTGCACATTTCCAACGTCTAGCTAATATTAACTGACTTACGAACTTAAATAACAAATAATTATAGCTCTTATAAGTGTTATAATAAGGCATAGGATATAAGGAATGGTATGAAGACGTATACTTGTTCTATATGAGTGCTTAAAAGTAACTCGCTACTGACCGCTCGCGTTTCTCACGCAACAACCAACGATTAAATAAGGGAACGTGTTGTAATATTAAAAACACTTGTAACCATTAATATGAAAACCCATTTCGAATAATAATTGTGTCGCTTGTACATAATTCAGAAATACGACTATAATTTCTCGACTAAAATAACTTGTAAGTTATTCATATTCAAATAATTTTATAAAGTAACACCAACAATTCAACTTAGTGAGTGTACCTATTTGGAGATAATAACTATTGCACTTTTAAATGTGAGGCAGCCACCATCTAAGTTTCATATCAGTAATCATAGCTGCTGAAAAGCAACTGCAATGTCAGGATCAGCATAAATAATAAAATGCCAGATACATGGTAGTACCTATATTCAATAAAAAAAAGTTTTACTATATTAACAAAATACCTGAAACCAATACTACAACAGACTTTTAATATCTGAGGATGTATGAGGGCACACGAAGATTTTCGCTGTCGAAGTCTTTTCTGAGACCAGTACATCCACTCATTGAGGCTCTGGTACAGGCTTTTCTCTTGATAAAAATACCTTATTCTGTTCGGTGAGTATTGTTAAGTATCAAAATAATTCTCTTCATAAAATCGTCATTCACACATCATCGTTGGTACAATCCTGTCAATCACTACTACTTAAAAGAGTGATTTCTGCAAAAACTTAGTTTTTATTTCTCAAATATTCACAAAACTCGATACAAACAACAAGTAGAAAAAACATTCGTATACTTTACTTAACCATTCATTAATGAGTGGAACTGACCACATTCAGACGAAAAAACTTTTAAAACTTGTTATAAAAACCATAAAACGTCTGTATTAATTATTATTTGTTCACCATTTGAAGTAGGTTTTGGAATGCCCCTCAAACAAAGTGTTTATTTGCCAAAAATAAATATTACACAGAAATAAACATTGATGGATTTTTATCACGACCTAATTATAATTACATACAACAAACATTACTACACACTACAACTACTAATTACATACCTATAGTAAACAACCAGGTTTGACAGCTGATTTTGGATTCGAGAATTGATATATTAGGTTTGACATTGTTGACAACCTGTAAGTATCATATTTAATTTAAAAAAAAAAAAAAAAAAAAAAAAATTGATTTGACATTTTTGACTGTCAGTGTCAAAATGTGTCAAATCCTTTCGTTATTTGAAAATTTGTTCAAAATTCAGTCTCGATATAATCTTATTCTCCTAAATATCAAAAACGTAACACAATTTTTCATTGACATCATGGTCATTTTTGAGATTGACAGACTAAAATCAAACTCAAAGAATAATTATTTTTGCCAAAAGTTACACATGACAAACAACCTGACATGTTGGCACGAGCATGATGATCAAGATCATGCCGTTTCACGGCACACGGGCTGTTTTATTTTAAGGCCTGCTAAAACGTCACTAATTGGAATACTAAACTTCAGTGATTATTTAATTATATTTCACCCCTTTAGTTTTATCGCCTTGTAGCTTGACACCACTAATTTACTACAGAGAACAGCGGGCAAGTTATTGGTTACGAATGTAGAATTTCTTTATGAAAAACTAGTATAAAATGTGTGTGAAAACTGTATTATCTGATGAATCTGTTTTAGTAGGTATGCTAATAACATTTCCTTTGACTAATTTAGTATCCAGTTATGTTTACATTAAAAGTGAGACAGGTTGTTAGTTTGGGGTGAATATGACAGTAGAAGCTTTTGTGCTGGTGTCTCTACCTACCCTGGAGCGGGAAAGATATACTTATGTATATCATTCAAGTCATTTTTATATACCTAAGACTTAAGTGGAAGTCCTGATGACCGAAAAAGAGGAGGTCCCATAACAATAGTTAAGCTTGAGTGAACTTAGAAATAGGTACTGATCACAAGGGATATCGAAAGTTAAAGAGTTGTATGAACGTTTTCATTGTATGATGCGTCTAAAGTCGATTAAAGAACTTATTTTATTTAATTAGTCCTTTCTTTCAAGTGCTTTCTTTCGAGAAACTTGAATTAAGTAATAATCTTTATTATATATATAAAAATGAATTGAATTCTGTTAGTCTCGCTAAAACTCGAGAACGGCTGAACCGATTTGGCTAATTTTAGTCTTGAATGATTCGTGGATGTCCAGGGAAGGTTTAAACGGTGAGAAAATATGGGAAAGGATATATCTGAATTCCCGCGGGTGAAAAAAAATATGGCGGTACAAAGTTTGCCGGGTCAGCTAGTCAGAAATAAATTATCGAGCATGTCAACGTACTTGATCTATCAGACATATTGTTTTTTTATGATTCTCGACCTGCAAACTTTCAGTATTTACTTAGAAACAACTATTATCCCCAGGACCAGATTAATTGATCAGGTATCGTAATACAAATACCCAAACTAGTTCTGAACAATGATCTTGTTACGTTATTTTCGACCGATTTATCATTGACAGAACTATTGTTACTAATAAGACTGGTAGAGTGATTGCAGATCAATTAGAGCAATACGCAATTGATTGTCGATATCAAGACGGACAATCTCAGGACGAGAATCAAATAAAATATAATGAAGTTTGAAAAAGAATGTGATAGTTGTTCCGATAGTTGACAGACTAATTAACAAGATATTTGACCAATATCACAAGAGGCTCGTGTTAAGTGTCTGGGTTATAATCTCGGTTTAATTGGCAGTTCTGATAGATAGCTACGTGACAGATTGTAAGGGGGTATCCTTTCCTTGTACCCCAATCAGCAGTAGACTGCATATTAGTTAACTACCCCACTGGGAAAGAGGTATCACTGTATGTGCGTGTGTATGTACTATCATGCTACTACAACGATTCGGTCACAATTGTTTTTAACCATCGATAGTTACGTGGTTAAGGAGTCGAGCTTACGATCAAGATGTCGCGGGTTCGAATCCTGGCCATTACATTACCGACATGAACCCATTCCTAACACAAGCAATTTAGCTTAGTCGGATGGATTTAATAGGAACATAGGCCTCCCCTATAGATCTTAATAATCTTAATAGGAATACTATTAGTTAATTCGGTTACTAAATCCCACTCTTCGAAAGAGAAAAAGAAACGAGAAAGAAAGACAGGAGAACTAGTAACCTGAATAACTACCTCTAGTATTCATGTTAACCCCTCCAGCTAAGCCAAATTGCTTGCACTTCGCAGAATACGAACCCGGTAACTCTCGATCGTAAGGCCGACTCCCTAACCACTAAACTACCAACGCATGAAGACAATTGTGGCCGGACCTTTATAATAGCATGAAAATAAAGCAATCTAATATGCAGTCTGATTACACCATAAACGTTCACTAAAATAGTCATAAGCATAACATAGTGATTACCAAAAATAAATTATTCATACCTTTGAATCCGATACGATTCGAGAAGTAATTATTACGTAATCGATCATTCCGTAGATATATATCACTGACATTTATCTACGTAATCGAATAGAAATGAACATTTATTATAAAAAGAGGGCTTCCGCACGCCTCCAAAAAGTTTTCCACACATAAATTACTTAAAATCAAAAGGGATATTAGACTCCTAATGTCCGATTTGCATGACAGACACGGCTTACCTAACTTATTTTATTATTTGAAGTTATTCCCCTCTTTGTGGTGGGCGGTGTACGTTTAACTGTGTACGTCAACACAAGATGGTTACGATAATCGTTTTGGTAATTATTGGGAACAAATTACGAGTTCCATTTGATGCTGGTTTGGCCTAATTCTCACAATATGTCATCAGTGTGATAATAGACACTTTTTTTATACTTTCACCATCATTGAATCTTCATATTCGAATTTCGAACCAAAACTTACAATTACTTTGATACTTATAGAATGAACTATCATCTTTTGCCTACGATCGTTATTTTTTCAATAGTGTAGTGCGAAAGACTGACAGGTCTAGGCATCATGCTCGATAACGGAGTTCATTGACACTAACGGACAGTTACTTAGGTACTTACTGAATCTATATTTTGGTAGGTCACACTTTGCCATTGCTCTATTGTAGGTACGCACATGTTGCAAGCTGCTAAAAAGATTGAAATGTAGCCTTGAATTTAATTTTTGAATTTCACATTTTGAATCAAGCATGAAATGTAATTTTAAACCCTGATAAAAGTCACTCTAAAGATCTTACTACTTCATATGTTGCTAGACACTAACAACTTTACTTTGATATAAATCAATAAATAAATTGATGTAGGTATTTTATATTTGTAATACGTAATGTAACATAGGTTAACGTAGGTGTAACGTAGGTAAAGGTTACATTACGTATTACAAATATAAAATACATCATTTTATTCATTGATTTATATCAAAGTAGAGTTGTAAGTGTTTAGCAACATATGAAGTAGTAACTGTACAATATGAGATACATAATCTACGAATTTATTATTTTTTACAAACATTATTTTAATAATCCAAAATTCGAACATTTAAAAATCACAATTACCTCACTACTCGTATCAACCTCTACATAAATAGGTAGTATAGTTAGCAAGCTATATAACATCACAAGTAGGTATAGTAAGATAGACAAAAAATATTGTTCATAAATGGCACTTCCTATCCTGCGGTAGAAGAAATTGCTATAAAATTAACAGTGTATACATACGCTTCTACCGTCAATAATTTCGTTTTATTCAAATAAGTCTTCAACTGCACTGGTACAGTAATGTACGGTCAGCATCAACGATGCAACAAATGAATTTTTTACTTTATGTATTTCTTTATCTCAAAATAAATTTGGGTTGGTTTATATTATCATTTTTAACGCCTAATGCAATTATTAAGATATTTTATGTCATTTGTCGTAATTCTTACGAAAACAGACACATATTTTCACTACAGACTTAGGTTTATAGAATAAGCCGATGTACGATAAGAGTATTACTCTAGGATTAATAGTTCAGGATGAATTTAAGTTACTTCAGTTTATTATTATGGTATTTATAAGTATTATCATACACGCACACACGGTCCACCTGGTGGAAAATGGATACCGTGGCCTATGGAGTGCAACACCAGGAGCCAAACTCGTGTTGCTGACCCTGTAATAATCTTCTGATGCCCTTTTAGATCCCCATACTGTAATAGCTTGAAAAACCACAGCAGCAAGAACTGTTAACAATTTTAAGTAATCATTCTTTCTTCCATTTATTTTTTCAAAAATATAAAAAATTTAACTCCTTAAGAGTTAGAAGGAAAAATTTACCCCGTTTGGCCAGCGTGGAAACAGTAGGCAAAATCTTCCAATATTAAGAGAGGCACTATGTCCAGAAGCAGACTGCAATAGGCTAATTGATTGATAGAGTAAAAAAAAATGTAAATATCGTAGATATTGAACTATTAATCCTAGAGTAATACTCTTATCGTACATCGGCTTATTCTATAAACCTAAGTCTGTAGTGAAAATATGTGTCTGTTTTCGTAAGAATTACGACAAATGACATAAAATATCTTAATAATTGCATTAGGCGTTAAAAATGATAATATAAACCAACCCAAATTTATTTTGAGATAAAGAAATACATAAAGTAAAAAATTCATTTGTTGCATCGTTGATGCTGACCGTACATTACTGTACCAGTGCAGTTGAAGACTTATTTGAATAAAACGAAATTATTGACGGTAGAAGCGTATGTATACACTGTTAATTTTATAGCAATTTCTTCTACCGCAGGATAGGAAGTGCCATTTATGAACAATATTTTTTGTCTATCTTACTATACCTACTTGTGATGTTATATAGCTTGCTAACTATACTACCTATTTATGTAGAGGTTGATACGAGTAGTGAGGTAATTGTGATTTTTAAATGTTCGAATTTTGGATTATTAAAATAATGTTTGTAAAAAATAATAAATTCGTAGATTATGTATCTCATATTGTACAGTTACTACTTCATATGTTGCTAAACACTTACAACTCTACTTTGATATAAATCAATGAATAAAATGATGTATTTTATATTTGTAATACGTAATGTAACCTTTACCTACGTTACACCTACGTTAACCTATGTTACATTACGTATTACAAATATAAAATACCTACATCAATTTATTTATTGATTTATATCAAAGTAAAGTTGTTAGTGTCTAGCAACATATGAAGTAGTAAGATCTTTAGAGTGACTTTTATCAGGGTTTAAAATTACATTTCATGCTTGATTCAAAATGTGAAATTCAAAAATTAAATTCAAGGCTACATTTCAATCTTTTTAGCAGCTTGCAACATGTGCGTACCTACAATAGAGCAATGGCAAAGTGTGACCTACCAAAATATAGATTCAGTAAGTACCTAAGTAACTGTCCGTTAGTGTCAATGAACTCCGTTATCGAGCATGATGCCTAGACCTGTCAGTCTTTCGCACTACACTATTGAAAAAATAACGATCGTAGGCAAAAGATGATAGTTCATTCTATAAGTATCAAAGTAATTGTAAGTTTTGGTTCGAAATTCGAATATGAAGATTCAATGATGGTGAAAGTATAAAAAAAGTGTCTATTATCACACTGATGACATATTGTGAGAATTAGGCCAAACCAGCATCAAATGGAACTCGTAATTTGTTCCCAATAATTACCAAAACGATTATCGTAACCATCTTGTGTTGACGTACACAGTTAAACGTACACCGCCCACCACAAAGAGGGGAATAACTTCAAATAATAAAATAAGTTAGGTAAGCCGTGTCTGTCATGCAAATCGGACATTAGGAGTCTAATATCCCTTTTGATTTTAAGTAATTTATGTGTGGAAAACTTTTTGGAGGCGTGCGGAAGCCCTCTTTTTATATTATTGCCTTCTATTATCTAAGAAACCCAACTAGTGCGAAATCAATAAAATTAGTAAATAAATCGTTTACTTCTCACCACAAAATTGTTGTAATAACTTGTTATGTTACCAATATTATTATTATGTAGGAGTACATGTTCCAAGAACTGTTGTGGATCGCTGGTTTAAGGTGGTTACTATAACGTGGTAAATCTATAGGTAACAGAAATCTGGTGAACTGAGTGAATTGAAAATTTATGTTATATGTACAAATTATTTTATTAATCAATGTGGAAAAATAACAAACTGTGTAGAATTTATAGGAGAAGGATTGTTTTGAGATTCAAGTGTGTATTTATTTGTGTATATGAGTGTGTGCTCATATGAGGGTTAGTGTGAGCGAACCAAATAGTTGTGTATAAATTCTTTATACTAACTTTATAAATTACAGGGTTAACCAGGACGACGAACGACATGACCTGTTCCATTCCCCGCTGTCGCCAAACACTGTAATACGCAGAACCAGACGCACTAAACCCAGCATATGTATTTACATGTATAATATTTATTACATTATGATTTCATTCTAAAGACACTTGCGTCAATACACATGTTAGCAACCATTTTCACGCGATTCCCAACCGTTCAGACTCCATGCTTATCTACTAATATTCATTGTTAGAGAACTGCTCTTGACTTGAATGGAATTCTATAGTCTTTGAAAGACTTCGGAATATTGATTCGTACTTTTGTATGGGTTGTTTCTTATTGATATTACATAATTAGTTAATTTGTTTCTTATTGTACATACATATCTATTGATCTTGCCTTTTAATGTAAAATGAAATCGAACTTGTTTTGTATTGTACTACAAATGAGAATATGATATATTGATTTTTGTTTTTTATCAAGTACTTATTGTAAATGGTTTTACCGTTATTTTATTCTTGGTAGGATAATGTAAATTCAATAGGAAGATAAATATTCAAGCTGGATTTACTAAGGAAAAAAAAGAGCTCGCGTTTTTAGTCGTCCTATAGAAAATTCAGTGTGTCAAAGACAGTTTGAACCAATTTCTATAATACATATCTCCAAAATAAAATTAAACAACTATTTTTATAGGATTTGTAAAATTCGTAGACTTTGTTATTAAATATGAGCTACAGTAATTAGTTAACTAAAGTACAACTAATTTGATACACGATCTCTGCAACAGTTACAAGGACGCGATATTTGAATCCACAGGCGGTGTCTTTAAAGAATCAAGTAAATCAAACACAGCAAATTTTCTCATAATAATTGAGCAGGTAAGCATACACTCTCTGTGATAATCTGCAAAAAACTGGAATATAATCCTTTCCGGAGCTCGGGGCAGTTTCAGTTTTCGGTAGACTTTGTGACGCCGCGGCCGAGCGACGAGACGAAATTGGTAATCGTTTGGCGGTAGTGTAAAGCGATTCAGGTGTGCTAGGGTTGTCCCATTTGATTTTTATTCATGTAAAGAAATAATTTTATTTTACTGTCATGTTGATTGATCATAAAATGAATGAGAAGAAATTAGGTTTATTCGAGCTATTTTCTAATCTGTTTGATGACTAACGTCGTTTATAGGTATAAATAATCATTGTTATTTTTTACCACCACTTAGTTGGCAGACAAGTAAATGATGGATGGAAGGTGGTTACCGTGGCCTATGGACGTGTGCAACACCAGGGGAGTGACACTCGTACTGCCGATCCTGTAAGAACGGGGAGTTTCTGACATTGACATTGAGATTTCTGACATGATGACAGACTTAATGATTGCAGTAATTTAAAATGTAAACTTTATAATACTGTAGAGGTGTAATAGTATATTTTAAAATTAATTAATAATGCAATTTTTATTGTAAATGGGTTTATTTGTATTTAATTCTACACATTTAACATGACAACGTCACAATAATAATTTCATGGAAATATAACGCGATATCATATTAAATTTGACAACCCTGGTGATGTAGTTATCTTTGCAGATCGCATATTCTATAGACGAGGATTACCGAAGTTTGTCATTATTGCATTCTAGGAAGGTACCCCAGGTAGCCACTTAGAATGTTCTTTGTTATAAATTGCAATAAAACTATTCAAATAAATATCAACCCTAAATACACATACGTGAGGTATAATATTATGTTTTGATAGCATTAATTTTGTCAATTTCTTTCTGATTTGTGTTAAAATTAGCGTGATGTTCGTGTTATTTTGTATCGTCATCTATGAATGGATGCGAGTAATTATAATTTTCGTGAATGGTATATATGTATGAATGTATGATACATGCCAACCGATTAGGGGTTGGTATGGGTGGTCAAAGATAGTCGAGTTATAGGTTTTGATTTACATGAAATGCGATTTTTGTTGCCATAATACATACATAGATACATACATACATACAGATAATCATGCCTTTATCCCCGGCAGGTTATGCAGAGGTGAATTAACCCTACATTTCACAAATCGTTGTATTACGGTTACACGTATTATGAGGTGAGCCTATTGCCGTATTCCGGACAATATTGTTGACTCGAGCCATGCATTTGAGACTGAGATTGGGCTGTATATATCTATCTAATGTTAAATGTCCATCTGTCTCATGTTATTGTTATAGTATATCTATAATGTGCACACCAAGGAGAAAACATGTGTCATCAGGTAGTACTAGTAGGATTTCGGTTATAAACAAATAGGCGGCCTTATCACCTAGTTGCAATCTCTTACAGGCATGTTGTTGCCAGAATTGTAATGTTTATCTGATTACTTATTATCTTTTTCTCCTATTTGAACATTCGCGAATTCTTTTACAGTCTATTCTTCTCTGTTCTGTCCTTAAACTCTTTTCTTCCACCTTCGATAATCTCCGTAATCTTAACTAAGTTAAAAACTAACGCATAATTAAAATACTATCTCTAAACTAAAATAACTGTGTTCGAAGTACTAGTGAAGAGGCCCGCCCCCATACGATTGCCTGTTAAAATTCCTCCTAGACAATGTAATTACATTACAAGTTGCATCTTAGGCCGTCCGTCAATCATCACTTCAACTCAGCGACGTATTATTAAAATACATAGTATTGACTGTGGTACGGTCAGACAACAAAGTTTTACATGTTATTTATTTATTGAACTTTATGCACAAGTACTTACTACATAGGCGGACTTAACGCCGTAGGCATTCTGTACCGTGGTCGCAGAATGACCTCCGTCCCCCATGAGCGCGGGCCTGGGGGTGACTGGTGGGGCCGCCTGTCACTCTAGCAGAAGCAGGCCACGGCGGTAGCGCGCATTGCGTGCCCCCCATACCCGGGAACGAGTTGGGGACTCCGTGGTCCCCACATCGTAAGAGGGCCAGATCGAGAGATATGGCCCTGGGTCGGCCGGGGTGCGAGGGATATGGCTATGACAATCACACCTCCGGCAACTGACGGCCCACAGAAGGCGTGCGTTTTAGTCGGTTCGAGTCCGACATAACCTCCTAAAAAAAAAGGCATTCTGTACCGTTATTCACCATTTATTATCAAGATAATACTTTCTAAAGTTTACGCGAATATTACCATGGCTGCTGAAAAGTAACTGAAACGTCGGGCTTAAATAATAACAAATTAATCGCGATTGAAGCCGTTAAAAAGTGGTTTTATTTCAATATTGTCAAATTTTTTTTATTGACGCGGTTTTATTAACAGGAACTTACATTTAAAGGCAAGAAGAAGTAAATATTACATTAAAAGGCAAGATCAATAGATATGTATGTACAATAAGAAACAAATTAACTAATTATGTAATATCAATAAGAAACAACCCATACAAAAGTACGAATCAATATTCCGAAGTCTTTCAAAGACTATAGAATTCCATTCAAGTCAAGAGCAGTTCTCTAACAATGAATATTAGTAGATAAGCATGGAGTCTGAACGGTTGGGAATCGCGTGAAAATGGTTGCTAACATGTGTATTGACGCAAGTGTCTTTAGAATGAAATCATAATGTAATAAATATTATACATGTAAATACATATGCTGGGTTTAGTGCGTCTGGTTCTGCGTATTACAGTGTTTGGCGACAGCGGGGAATGGAACAGGTCATGTCGTTCGTCGTCCTGGTTAACCCTGTAATTTATAAAGTTAGTATAAAGAATTTATACACAACTATTTGGTTCGCTCACACTAACCCTCATATGAGCACACACTCATATACACAAATAAATACACACTTGAATCTCAAAACAATCCTTCTCCTATAAATTCTACACAGTTTGTTATTTTTCCACATTGATTAATAAAATAATTTGTACATATAACATAAATTTTCAATTCACTCAGTTCACCAGATTTCTGTTACCTATAGATTTACCACGTTATAGTAACCACCTTAAACCAGCGATCCACAACAGTTCTTGGAACATGTACTCCTACATAATAATAATATTGGTAACATAACAAGTTATTACAACAATTTTGTGGTGAGAAGTAAACGATTTATTTACTAATTTTATTGATTTCGCACTAGTTGGGTTTCTTAGATAATAGAAGGCAACGAGAGAGGGATATCCCTTACTCAACAATCTGGAATCGTTAACCAAACAATTAATTATATTATTAATAGACAATCCATTATACTCAAAACAACGATAGGAAATTTGCAAGCTTGGTCTAAAGGTTGATAAGTGTTATTTCTGAAATCTGTCAACCAACTGTTGGCTTATGTGCAATACTGCCCACAGGTGTCATTGGCGGGTTGCCATCTGCAAAGAAGAAAAAGAGAGACGGAGAAAGAAACTGGAGAGGTTTTGTGCTGTCAATGGGATGACCAAAGGCTTGTCCTGCTTGTCTTCTTTGCTGACGGCACAGAATCTCTTAAAGGGTCGACAGCACGAGTGTGACTCCCCTGGTGTTGTACTCGTCCATAGGCCACGGTAACCACATTCCATCATTCCATCATTCTAGCCGTGTGCTTGTCTGCGGCCTGGGTGGTATATAAAAAAATATAAAAAATGGCACCCTCTCCACTTCCACATGCCAAACTTATAATAAACAATAGCTGATACTCAAGTCCGTATATCCGCGAAGTAGTAGATATAACTGGTAATATCAACACTGAATTTCCACACATTATCATGAAAATGGAGTAATTATCACGGCATCTTTGAACCGTTCTGACACGAAGTTTCCAGGTCGTGATGCTGACCGTCACGTGTTGGTCTGTTTGCGCCAATATTGGCGCTCGTGAGCACACTCCGTGACATGCGTAACTGCGGACCGTGCCTAATGTCAGGCCGGCCATTGTGATTCTAATTTATATCAAAATAGTCACCGTTTCATTTCCAAGCGCACGTAATTACTTATTCATCATTGGTTTATGTACTAGAACGCGGAATATAAAATCAAAAGGAAATATTTCTTGTAGCTATAGCTTGTGTCGCGATGCTGCGATAATCACACTCAGAGGTTGTTCGCAACTCGGTTGGACCCCAACTGATTTTAAATCTACCGGAATTATATTAATATATCTACAAAAATATTTACTTTTGCTCAAGCTACATCGTTCGCGCAGATATTAGTTTTCATGGAAGGTCAACGGCCATGTCATAATTATTAGATATAGAATATGCCCTTTTAATGTAGAGAATAAATCGTGATCTAATGAAGGACAGAAAAACTGAGCTCTTCACATTTATGAAAAAAAAAAACGAATTCTCTGCAAGCAGAATACCTTTTGAAGTTCTTATATCTTCCTCCTTTAAGAAGGCCATATAAATATCAAATTTTGTTTCTTAGCGTTACACGCACAACCTTCGTAATGAAATGACAAAATATCTCCGATAGCAACCAATTACTGCACTCGTGCAGTTGTTTATCAGACGAGCTTATTCATCTTAGCGGTCAATTCACACCATCATCTCACAAGTGTCGAGGAGGCACAGGCTTCGTTTTTTGCCCGATGGTACAAGCCGTAAAACGCGTCATTTTTAAGAGATTCAGCAATATTCCTGTATGTTTAAGTCGTATAATTAATTTGCCTGTAAGTATAACTAGTTTTATAATATATCGTGAAACTTTGTAATTAATATTTCAGTCACTGTAAAACACTCAAACGGTTTTGCATTTCGTATAGGTACATTATACATTAAATAGCCTATAGAAAGTAAAACATCGCTTAAAAATATATAAAAATCTGCTTTACTAGAGTACATACCTACTTGACTTCATTATATTCATTGTAAAACTATCCTAATTGATATCACAATTTTTGCTAATAGTGTGTGTAAAATCATATAAAGTCAAACAAAAACAGCAGGAGAGATTTAACTAAAATTTTCTACGCGAGTAGAGTACTAGAGACTCATAGACTAGTTGTGAAATTCTGATCTTGTAGGTCATGAGAACAGAATCACTAGTCCACGCGGATAGTACTGCGAGTATAGGCAACATCAAATACGGAATAGTCAGTCACCTCAAATAGCATCTCACTAATAAATTATATCGATGATTTATTAAAATTTTCAAAAAGATACTACGAAAGTATCCGCTTCAACTGTTACCCAGTACCACAGGCTACGTGGTTGTCGTTTTGTCGGCTATCGGTCGATGTCGAACGTCGGCTCGCATCAAAGCAGTCGCCCCCACGGGCCGATGCGCCCGCGCCGGTGACTCGGCGATTTGTCCAGCCTTCTGCGGTGATGCCCGATGGATTTTCCTTATGATCTGATGATTCTGTTCAATGCGTATTTTCGATTGGTTAATGTTGACTGGATATGTAATTTGTTTGAATTTTCTACGTTCCAATAGTTCAACGCCTACGTAAGTATATTACCTACCTGCAACTCTATGTATGTTTATACTTTCTAGTAGAGTTTTAGGAGGTAGATAGATTTAAATTCAATTTAAGATTCAGGATAAAGGCTTTCTAAAAATTAAATTTTAATTTAAATTCAAGTGAAAGAATTATGAAATATCAGTCGAATTCATCTTTGCCATCGTTTTTTGTGTTATGAAGTGTTGAACACTCATCCTTTTATCTTCATAGTTTTTAGGTTAGGTATAGGTAAGTACTCAAACTTACTTACGTTTGTATTGAATCGGAGTGGATTTACCGATTTACTCTACCGTATCAACCACATTTTTTGGAATAAGAACAACAATGCAACTGATGGTGTGACCTAATACACCATCAGTTGCACCTGGTTGCTTCTGAAACTTTCACCTTGGAAATTTGTCCTTTACTTAGTCTAAAAAAATAATGACGATATAAATAATTGTGGATCTATAAAGAAATCAATAAATATCAGCTCCTTAAAATGCTGAAGCACCTTTTAACACCATGTACAAGCGTAAAAACCCCTGTGCGATATATCGAGGTCACACAACAATTATAAAACTACCTGATCCGGATCACATCCGTTCGGATATCCTATCTCAATAATATGCGATCTGCAAAGATAACTACATCACCAGGGTTGTCAAATTTAATATGATATCGCGTTATATTTCCATGAAATTATTATTGTGACGTTGTCATGTTAAATGTGTAGAATTAAATACAAATAAACCCATTTACAATAAAAATTGCATTATTAATTAATTTTAAAATATACTATTACACCTCTACAGTATTATAAAGTTTACATTTTAAATTACTGCAATCATTAAGTCTGTCATCATGTCAGAAATCTCAATGTCAATGTCAGAAACTCCCCGTTCTTACAGGATCGGCAGTACGAGTGTCACTCCCCTGGTGTTGCACACGTCCATAGGCCACGGTAACCACCTTCCATCCATCATTTACTTGTCTGCCAACTAAGTGGTGGTAAAAAATAACAATGATTATTTATACCTATAAACGACGTTAGTCATCAAACAGATTAGAAAATAGCTCGAATAAACCTAATTTCTTCTCATTCATTTTATGATCAATCAACATGACAGTAAAATAAAATTATTTCTTTACATGAATAAAAATCAAATGGGACAACCCTAGCACACCTGAATCGCTTTACACTACCGCCAAACGATTACCAATTTCGTCTCGTCGCTCGGCCGCGGCGTCACAAAGTCTACCGAAAACTGAAACTGCCCCGAGCTCCGGAAAGGATTATATTCCAGTTTTTTGCAGATTATCACAGAGAGTGTATGCTTACCTGCTCAATTATTATGAGAAAATTTGCTGTGTTTGATTTACTTGATTCTTTAAAGACACCGCCTGTGGATTCAAATATCGCGTCCTTGTAACTGTTGCAGAGATCGTGTATCAAATTAGTTGTACTTTAGTTAACTAATTACTGTAGCTCATATTTAATAACAAAGTCTACGAATTTTACAAATCCTATAAAAATAGTTGTTTAATTTTATTTTGGAGATATGTATTATAGAAATTGGTTCAAACTGTCTTTGACACACTGAATTTTCTATAGGACGACTAAAAACGCGAGCTCTTTTTTTTCCTTAGTAAATCCAGCTTGAATATTTATCTTCCTATTGAATTTACATTATCCTACCAAGAATAAAATAACGGTAAAACCATTTACAATAAGTACTTGATAAAAAACAAAAATCAATATATCATATTCTCATTTGTAGTACAATACAAAACAAGTTCGATTTCATTTTACATTAAAAGGCAAGATCAATAGATATGTATGTACAATAAGAAACAAATTAACTAATTATGTAATATCAATAAGAAACAACCCATACAAAAGTACGAATCAATATTCCGAAGTCTTTCAAAGACTATAGAATTCCATTCAAGTCAAGAGCAGTTCTCTAACAATGAATATTAGTAGATAAGCATGGAGTCTGAACGGTTGGGAATCGCGTGAAAATGGTTGCTAACATGTGTATTGACGCAAGTGTCTTTAGAATGAAATCATAATGTAATAAATATTATACATGTAAATACATATGCTGGGTTTAGTGCGTCTGGTTCTGCGTATTACAGTGTTTGGCGACAGCGGGGAATGGAACAGGTCATGTCGTTCGTCGTCCTGGTTAACCCTGTAATTTATAAAGTTAGTATAAAGAATTTATACACAACTATTTGGTTCGCTCACACTAACCCTCATATGAGCACACACTCATATACACAAATAAATACACACTTGAATCTCAAAACAATCCTTCTCCTATAAATTCTACACAGTTTGTTATTTTTCCACATTGATTAATCTTCGTAAAATAATTTGTACATATAACATAAATTTTCAATTCACTCAGTTCACCAGATTTCTGTTACCTATAGATTTACCACGTTATAGTAACCACCTTAAACCAGCGATCCACAACAGTTCTTGGAACATGTACTCCTACATAATAATAATATTGGTAACATAACAAGTTATTACAACAATTTTGTGGTGAGAAGTAAACGATTTATTTACTAATTTTATTGATTTCGCACTAGTTGGGTTTCTTAGATAATAGAAGGCAACGAGAGAGGGATATCCCTTACTCAACAATCTGGAATCGTTAACCAAACAATTAATTATATTATTAATAGACAATCCATTATACTCAAAACAACGATAGGAAATTTGCAAGCTTGGTCTAAAGGTTGATAAGTGTTATTTCTGAAATCTGTCAACCAACTGTTGGCTTATGTGCAATACTGCCCACAGGTGTCATTGGCGGGTTGCCATCTGCAAAGAAGAAAAAGAGAGACGGAGAAAGAAACTGGAGAGGTTTTGTGCTGTCAATGGGATGACCAAAGGCTTGTCCTGCTTGTCTTCTTTGCTGACGGCACAGAATCTCTTAAAGGGTCGACAGCACGAGTGTGACTCCCCTGGTGTTGTACTCGTCCATAGGCCACGGTAACCACATTCCATCATTCCATCATTCTAGCCGTGTGCTTGTCTGCGGCCTGGGTGGTATATAAAAAAATATAAAAAATGGCACCCTCTCCACTTCCACATGCCAAACTTATAATAAACAATAGCTGATACTCAAGTCCGTATATCCGCGAAGTAGTAGATATAACTGGTAATATCAACACTGAATTTCCACACATTATCATGAAAATGGAGTAATTATCACGGCATCTTTGAACCGTTCTGACACGAAGTTTCCAGGTCGTGATGCTGACCGTCACGTGTTGGTCTGTTTGCGCCAATATTGGCGCTCGTGAGCACACTCCGTGACATGCGTAACTGCGGACCGTGCCTAATGTCAGGCCGGCCATTGTGATTCTAATTTATATCAAAATAGTCACCGTTTCATTTCCAAGCGCACGTAATTACTTATTCATCATTGGTTTATGTACTAGAACGCGGAATATAAAATCAAAAGGAAATATTTCTTGTAGCTATAGCTTGTGTCGCGATGCTGCGATAATCACACTCAGAGGTTGTTCGCAACTCGGTTGGACCCCAACTGATTTTAAATCTACCGGAATTATATTAATATATCTACAAAAATATTTACTTTTGCTCAAGCTACATCGTTCGCGCAGATATTAGTTTTCATGGAAGGTCAACGGCCATGTCATAATTATTAGATATAGAATATGCCCTTTTAATGTAGAGAATAAATCGTGATCTAATGAAGGACAGAAAAACTGAGCTCTTCACATTTATGAAAAAAAAAAACGAATTCTCTGCAAGCAGAATACCTTTTGAAGTTCTTATATCTTCCTCCTTTAAGAAGGCCATATAAATATCAAATTTTGTTTCTTAGCGTTACACGCACAACCTTCGTAATGAAATGACAAAATATCTCCGATAGCAACCAATTACTGCACTCGTGCAGTTGTTTATCAGACGAGCTTATTCATCTTAGCGGTCAATTCACACCATCATCTCACAAGTGTCGAGGAGGCACAGGCTTCGTTTTTTGCCCGATGGTACAAGCCGTAAAACGCGTCATTTTTAAGAGATTCAGCAATATTCCTGTATGTTTAAGTCGTATAATTAATTTGCCTGTAAGTATAACTAGTTTTATAATATATCGTGAAACTTTGTAATTAATATTTCAGTCACTGTAAAACACTCAAACGGTTTTGCATTTCGTATAGGTACATTATACATTAAATAGCCTATAGAAAGTAAAACATCGCTTAAAAATATATAAAAATCTGCTTTACTAGAGTACATACCTACTTGACTTCATTATATTCATTGTAAAACTATCCTAATTGATATCACAATTTTTGCTAATAGTGTGTGTAAAATCATATAAAGTCAAACAAAAACAGCAGGAGAGATTTAACTAAAATTTTCTACGCGAGTAGAGTACTAGAGACTCATAGACTAGTTGTGAAATTCTGATCTTGTAGGTCATGAGAACAGAATCACTAGTCCACGCGGATAGTACTGCGAGTATAGGCAACATCAAATACGGAATAGTCAGTCACCTCAAATAGCATCTCACTAATAAATTATATCGATGATTTATTAAAATTTTCAAAAAGATACTACGAAAGTATCCGCTTCAACTGTTACCCAGTACCACAGGCTACGTGGTTGTCGTTTTGTCGGCTATCGGTCGATGTCGAACGTCGGCTCGCATCAAAGCAGTCGCCCCCACGGGCCGATGCGCCCGCGCCGGTGACTCGGCGATTTGTCCAGCCTTCTGCGGTGATGCCCGATGGATTTTCCTTATGATCTGATGATTCTGTTCAATGCGTATTTTCGATTGGTTAATGTTGACTGGATATGTAATTTGTTTGAATTTTCTACGTTCCAATAGTTCAACGCCTACGTAAGTATATTACCTACCTGCAACTCTATGTATGTTTATACTTTCTAGTAGAGTTTTAGGAGGTAGATAGATTTAAATTCAATTTAAGATTCAGGATAAAGGCTTTCTAAAAATTAAATTTTAATTTAAATTCAAGTGAAAGAATTATGAAATATCAGTCGAATTCATCTTTGCCATCGTTTTTTGTGTTATGAAGTGTTGAACACTCATCCTTTTATCTTCATAGTTTTTAGGTTAGGTATAGGTAAGTACTCAAACTTACTTACGTTTGTATTGAATCGGAGTGGATTTACCGATTTACTCTACCGTATCAACCACATTTTTTGGAATAAGAACAACAATGCAACTGATGGTGTGACCTAATACACCATCAGTTGCACCTGGTTGCTTCTGAAACTTTCACCTTGGAAATTTGTCCTTTACTTAGTCTAAAAAAATAATGACGATATAAATAATTGTGGATCTATAAAGAAATCAATAAATATCAGCTCCTTAAAATGCTGAAGCACCTTTTAACACCATGTACAAGCGTAAAAACCCCTGTGCGATATATCGAGGTCACACAACAATTATAAAACTACCTGATCCGGATCACATCCGTTCGGATATCCTATCTCAATAATTGCTTACATCCTACCGTTAGTGCCTACTTGAGATCAACGTAGATACGTCACTGCATAGTATGTACAAGGGCGACCATGTTATATTCTATTTTTTATGGATTAACTATGTGAAACTGTTAATTTCTTTCAAAATAAGAAGTTATATTTACATCATTTTAAATTTAAATAAATATTGTAGGACATTCTACATACACACCGCTGATCTAGAGCCAAAATAAATTTTAACGCATGAATATTATCATAATATAATACTTAATACTATTTATCAGCATACAAGACAGCCTCTGTGGCGTAGCGGTAGTGAACGCGGCTGCTACGCAGGAGGCGCGGGTTCGATCCCCGCTCAGTGCCAATATTTGTATGCATGAATATAAATATTTGCATTGGTCTGGGTGTTTCTATGTATAATATGTATGTATTTACAAAAAAAAGTATTTAAGTATGTATATCCGCATTCTAGATTCCATAACACAAGCTAATTAAGCTTACCATGGATCTAGATAGCGTTGTGTAGAATGTTGTAGAATATTTTATTTATATTTATTTATTTATCATCTTTCTCATGTTTATAGTATGAGCATCTGTATACGTTCGCTTTGATTTTCCAGCTTACCCAAGTATTCTAATAGATTTTCAATTATCTGATGCATTCCACATAACATTTTTGTACGTAGGTTCTTTTCAGTTCAGATAACATTTTATCACTAAATATGGACTCTTCGTCAATTGAAACTGGAATATCCTAAATAAAGCGCCATATATGGTGGCCCTAGTATGTAGGTACCTATGTATATTGGAAAAAAGATAACCTCTCATTATTTGTAATCTCCAGAACAACATTCGGGTTGAGTTTAAGCGTTGGTTTCCGTGTCTTTGTGTTTCAAGCAATCCTTTAAGGATAACTCCCTTCCCTTCGCCGACCTTTAGGAAGTACTTACAAGTAGGTATATAATGTTCATTTGTTTTGGTCTGGATATTTCTATAAATAAGCATTTACCCAAAGATTTTATCCGCAGTCTAGAATTCATATTACATTAGGTACAAGCCAGACAAACTATGCTTCCTGCTTGAATAGGTATAGTTAACACTGTAGCATAGTAATATATGACAATTTAAAACTAACTGTAATTTTCGTCAAAGTACCTACGTATTAGCAGGCGTAGGAAACATCTAAAGAAAATTGTTACGTAACTAAAATTTGAAAAAAACATCAAGATCAAGGATGGAATCTGACCATTCCCTTTCTAGGAGAAACACTTTGTACACATCCGATTTATATTTAGCTAGTAGCTTCAATTCCTTATAAAAAACCATTCATCAACATGAAATACATTACAAACCGCGCAAAATCTGGTACTCCGACGGCCATTTTGTTCAAAAATTGTACACGTGCAACGGCACGGTGTAGACTTTCAGCAAGAAACGGGATCCCGCCTCTCTGAAGATAAAAACTGTTTGTAACTGAACACCATGCAGCGTAGGGGCGTGAGATACGATCGTGCCTATGTGTTCTCAGATTTACGCGGGGTCAAATACATATATTATTATGTTTACGAAGAGGTTGCGGTATATTTCAAAGGTTTTCTAAGAAAAGATGTTCAATGTTCATGTTGCTTACATTTAACGTTTTATGAAAACAGGGTAACAATATTGATGTAGAAAAGAAAGTGCAAATAGCAAATAAATAAGTAGGTATATGATATTGTAACTGAAATTGACTAACTGCTTCTCAAAGTAGATACTCATACTTTTCGTGGATAGTTGAAATTCTGTTCTACATACTTATTAGGGCTCGTACAGCCATCTATCGTAACACTTCAGAAACAACGAATGATAGTAGAATCGTTTTCAAGAACATTAATTTCTAGACAATTGTCGCGAATGCACTGTTTCTTCCTGGAGATTTACTTTTTCCGATTAGAATTTATGGAGACATAAGATGCACTAAACACCCGCGTTTTGTCAACAGTTTTCGATCCACGTGTGATAGAGAGTGCACCTACTGCCGTCAACCTATCACGTTTATAGAGTACGTAGAGTACTGAGTAATTGCTAATAAAAAAAACCAGTAACAGTTGTTGTGAATCGAACCTGGGTATATTATAAACGACAGTTGCACGCACCACCACTGTGCCACCACGGCTGTCAATATTTACACCTTAAACAACAATTTAAACAGATCCTTTTGTTCGTGTATTAAATTAATTGTAATAAAATTACCCGCTCCATTGTAAAGAGCAGTTATAAAGACCGCACACATAATTATATAATCGGTGTTTACTCACAAAAGTACACACGAACGACAAAAAGTTAGCGACTATTGATATTACAACAATATCACGATTAGAACCTAGCCACTCACACTAGACCCACCACCCCTCTACACATCCATACTGTATAGGATGAATGAGATACTCGTGCAACCAACTTTAGAGATCTCTATAAAATGGCTGTATCATAAAGAACTATCATGAATTGTACACTTGTAAAACGCGCTTTGTTAAATGGCGCCTGTCATTGTGTATCAGACAATACTACTTGTAAGAAATGTTTTTTAGAAAACTTCCATTCATGAAACTATAGGTGATACGCTTTTGAGGCGGAATCTGTGATAATGTGACCTGTTGCGTGGTTCCAACAGAATTGAACGAAAGTGATATTGAAATAGAACTAATTGTAACGGATTCTACCGTGATTTATTTTTTGTTATATTTTAACTACATTGTTTCCCGACGTTTTACTTGTTTTTCAGCAGCCGTGGCCATAGATGCTGTCTCTATGATTGTTGTAATATATTAGCCACCTCAAAAACTAAAACTGCAGAATCCTTCTTGTATTACAAATGTGACAGTTCGTGAAGGTATTTGGAGGTTTGTTTTTCAATTACGCTCAAACGGCTAAACGGATCTGGCTGAAATTTGGTACAGGAATAGATAGTCTAGAATAACATATAAGCTATGGATCTATGGATAACGTTCCCATGGGTTACGGGAACAGGATCAGATACGGCTTCGTCCATTTGTTCCGATATTTAGGCACTAATGGTAATGTCATGACCTCAGAGTTCTTTCAAAATATTGGAAACATAGTTTAAGAAAATGTAATATAGGTACTTGGTTAAAATCACGGCAATAATAATCTTAGTACGAGTATGTACCTATCGTGACGTCATGTACACGTGTCGTTTAGTCGCAAACTGGTTTTAAAAACTTATTTTTATCCTTCCCCATTGCACTAAAATCATAATACGAACACCGAATACATAATGTAGGCGGGTGCTAAAGTTCATTGACGTCACTTTACACGATATGTAAATGCATACACGAAATGACAACAATACCATGTGTATTATGCTAAAACAGTTCGTAAAAAACCTGGAGATGTTCAAATATTCTTTTTATATTTTGTACTAACTAATACTGTTCCAGTAAATTGCATATTTCGCCTTTACTTGTGTCTTTTTCTGCGAATGATAGATGAAATAGAGGAGCATAAATTAAAGTTGCTTTTGCCTATCAACTCAACTGTAATTTAACTGTACTTTAAGTTACCGACCACCTTTAAAATGTTATATGGACAACTATGAATGTGAAACCAAAAATGGACAAAAGTTAATTTCTTTCCACTGAAGATCACAAAATATAATTATTAAATACCTACATCAATAATTATTTATGTATTTATTTCAATGTGATGATCTTTTGTATAGTTAGTTAATAATTAGCAACTTCGGACGGCGACTGCACTTACTTATTCAAGTCATAATGTTCTTACTTACTACTGCTAAAATGAAATACCTTCGTACCTACTACTTACATACGTTCAGACTTCAGTTTGAATACGTAGAAGTTATTGAAATATTTGTTTAGATGGACCCACCTTGTGCGCTTCAAAATCATTTACAAAAGAATTATGTGTACGTCTATACAAAGGAAATCTATTGATTTTCTAAACGGCATGAATAACTTGCTTACTACTGAGTGCGGGTGCTACTCAGTATGAAAGGTAATGGACCTTAGGTCACATCGCTTGCCTAGTGACAGACTTCACAAAACCTCAAGAATGTTATTTAATATTTTCCAAATAGCGACTTCCTATTCGGTTATCCATGTTTGTATTTAAGATTTTGAAACAAGAGATTAATTAGATACATACATATACTCACGTTTATTAATCCCCGAAGGGGTAGGCAGAAGTGTATTATCTTGTCACCCACATTTCGCTAACTATGATTTTCGGACCCACGTAATAGGAGGCGAGCCTATAGCCGTCAAGCGGGCACTATATTATAGAGACGAATTAATTTCTGAAATGAAAAAAATATCAATTAATTCATTTATTTGCCTAGAATATGCCTCGTATGCTAATCTTACTTAATCTTAAAATTTATTTCAAGTTTATATTTTTATATCTGCGTAATATTATATGAATTACGTTAGAATTACTACGCATTTAGCTTCTAGTTAACTGTCGTATTTACTTGAAAATACTTACACAAAGACAGTCCTCTTGTACACATGTATGTACTGTACTGAGCGTGTGTGCGTGTTCACGCATGCGCGGTGAGGAAGCTGCGCGTGAGATTTGCCCGCGCACGCAGCTGCGGCGGCCAGGTGTGCGCTCCCCTGCCACGGAGTGCCCCCCAAGCCCCACCCCTCGGTACTATCGAGTACAGTACCATAAGCACTGATTTTATTTATTTAGTACGTAATAGATGGATACTATAAGTATTACGAGTTATACGTATAATAAAATACTTCAGACAGGGGAAACCTTAGACATTTTCATAAAAATTAAAAAATATTAGCTCCAAAATTTAAAAAAACAAATCATTTTTTCTGTAATATAAAGTTCACAAAGTTTTTTTATACACAAGATACTAAACTCAGTTATATGAAAATTTAAATCTAATTCTGATTTAGTTTTTAAACGATATCTAAAAAATTTAAAACTTGTGTACTTGCCTGTACGGTGCTACCCCATCAAAATCTGTGAATGCTTGCACAAACCCGCTTCCATGACACAAACAGTTCATCAAGTATCGCATTTATTCCGACCGGTGTACTTATAGAGTATTCCCGTACTTCATGACCGGCCCCCATGGGACTGTTCCCCGCGAGTAATTATCCTACATGTTTTTATATCTGATTTTTAGTGGATTATTATTCACGGTTTCGGCCAGTACAACAGTATTCTGGAATTATTTTGATGTGGAGCTATTTAGAATGGTGCAAAATTGATTTTAGATGATGTGGGGCAATTTCAAATAGAATTCTTTAGATTTTTTTGCTCCCTGCATATTGTAAGTTGACAGCCAACACTTCTGCATGCTTCGTGACGCTTGTCAAAACTTGTCAAAAATCATTGCTTTTGATTGAAACTATAAGCAATGTCCAAAAAAAGTAGTTAAAGGGCTACTTATAAAATCTGAACTCTAATGGCGTGCAAAATCAAATTATATTACCATGGTGTAACAAACAGTTTCTCTATTTTATCTTTTAAATCATTGCACTCTACTAGCACTGTCTTTTCAAAAAACATTTCATTGTTTTATCGTGGAGATGTAGTTATAGAGATGCCTATATAGTTCAACATCTCTCTTGACTAAGAGATGTTCAATTCAAATTATCACTGAGTAATTCTAATATAGTACATATTTTATTTATATGAAAACATTTAAATAATATTATCTAGTACAGAAGGAGTTTAAATATCAAATGATCCTACTGTTAAAAGAAAATTACATCGTGAAAAATTCATTATGCTTTTGTTTATTGTGTAACAATGACGGCGGACGATTTTGATCTGCACTTTAAATATCTATTACAACTAACATTTTTTTTAATTCAATCATCATCATCATCATCATTTCAGCCATAGGAAGTCCACTGCTGGACATAGGCCTCCCCTATAGATCTCTAGATTTAATTCAATACCTACTTCAAAATGATAGCAGCCTAAGTTAGTATTACAAATACATCTGTTTGTTTTTGTATTACTAACTTAGGCTTAGTATCAAAGATTTTTGAGATATGAACTGACCAGTTTGTACTATTACTGTGAGTACTAGCCATTATTTCAGATCCAAGTTAAAGCAACGGAACATTTAATTAACAACAACGTGTTCACAAAATTCTTCCGCCAATAATATTACTGTTTTCACTTAAAGTTCGAAGCACCATTTAATTTTATGATAGGTCCATGGACTCGAGCTTATGGCCCAACGGATGGCCCAAATGTACCTACACGAAGCTACAAAATAATTTTACCCGCATATAATTACAATATTTATGTAGGTCCTACGTATTTAATGTTTGACGGTGTAAAAGCCATGCTGCCTAAACACAGAGTATGTTAATAACACGAAACAACGATGCAACGAAATATTAGTTATTATTAGTTTGAAAGGCAATAAATTATGCACAAGTAATAATGGTTCGTAAACGCAAACTATGTACGTACTACCTACTATCCTATTTTAACTTTACAATTGTAATGGAAATAAAATATTGGTTTTGCATACGTACATTCATATATATCTAGAAATTAATAATTAAGTAAGGGGTTCACAGTCCACATACCAAAGCAGCATTTGCTGCGTACACAGCAAATTGACAGTAATAATGATTCTTGGCAAGAGATGTCAAGAAGCATTTGTTGCATAAATATAGGGCATCATAGTAGCATTTGCTGTGTGCGCAACATACCTATGCTGTTTTGATTTGTGCCCCTTAAGACTATTAATAGGAATCTCATCTAACTTATTGTGGTGAAATAAAAGAATTTTAAAGTAAAATAATTAAGTGTGCTATAGCATACAGTGCTCTCATGAGGGTATTACGCACTGATTGTCAATTCATAAACAAATAAAAATATGCACGGAATAGACACTGGCAGCTAAGACAGAACTAAACTTTCCCTTGATATAATCTTTTGAAGTTTGAAGAAAAGATGGGAAGGTTAAGAAAAAAAGATATAACATATAAAAGAAAAGATACATGTTGGAAAAGCGTATCAGGAATGGAGATTCAGTACTTCATATATGAAAGCACTGTGCTTAAGTTTAAAGAGATAAATCTATCTGTAAGAGACTTGTCAATGTTTCTAAACAACCGTTACTATTCAAGTAAATAAAAACAAAATATAAGTAACTATTCCGATATATAAATGTTGAACAAAGTTACGTACCTACTAAAGCTTGACCTGACTGTCACCTGAATCGATCAACGGTCAACCGTAACTGTCATATCAATATAAGTCTAGAAACTCTAGAGTTTTATATAGACATAGAACAAAAGGTTTCCATATGTTCTTTATATAAAACGACAGGTCGGGCGCTACAAATAAGAATTCCTAAAAAGATTGACGATTGGTCACAATGAAATCGTGTCGTCTGCGCGTGAGTTGCTTTTCAAACATCCCCTCTCTACCCGACAATAGTGAACTGTGTTGATATAGGTAGTTAATATATGTATACAGATGTGTATGCTTAGGTGGAATCAAGAACATGAGATAAATAAACTGTTAAGTACATTGACATATGTCACTTATTATATAATTGGCTTGGAGAGTAGAACAGCATCATAATATGTCAAAGTCAAAGTCTTTATTTCTCAAAATAGTGCAACACTGTTACAGCTTTTTGACGTCAAAATCTTTACCACCGCTTCCTAGGCGCTAATGGAGAAGAAACGGCGCAACAAACTCCACTGCGGCATTTTAAGGACGTCAGTTTATAAAAAATAAAATGGTTTCTTAAGACTAAAATATGAACGTATGTACATTTGTCTCGCGTCAAGTATATAAAGAAAACCTTATATAAAATAAAAATAAGACAACTTCAAGAGGGGTCTGCACCATGCTCAAGCCATACATTTTTGTCTTTAATATAATCGTCTGTCCTATAGTACGCTTTTTTGCATAGGGTGGTCTTTACATGATTTTTAAATTGGTTTTCAGGCATACCAAGGACCGATTCAGGCAGTATGATTTGATAAATACACTAAATCTACTCTCATACTGAATGTAAAAATTAAAAAGTTAAAAAATATATTGTGTTATTTATTCTCGATAAACATAACGTGTAATTTTAGCTAAAATTATTTAGCTAACGGTAATATACATGCTCAAACAATATTTATACGTTTAGCATTAGCGTTGTAACGTTGATGTCCTTTTTTGATTTTTGTCCCATTAGGTGGCAGACAAGCACACGGCCCAACTGATGGAAAGTGGTTACCGTGGTCTATGGACGTGTGCAACACGAGTCATATTCCTGGTTCCGACCCTGTAAGAGCATAGAGTTTCTGTGCTATCAGTGCTGAAAACAAAGATGAACAAGCCTTTGGTCTTCCCAGTGACCGCTCAAAAACTCGCCAGTGAGCCTGGCTACCCTACTCACCGCCGGGAAAACAGCACGAAGGTATTATGGCCGCGGCATTCTGTAGGGCGGAGGTACTTCCCCAGTCTGGACTGCTCATCCTTTGAGATTATAATAATAATGCTGTTGCATATCTACAATTTTGTAGCATATCCACAATCTACAAATTTGTAGATATGCAACGGCATATTATAATATGTATCTTCTATATATATAAAAATGAAACCCGTTTTCCGTTGTCACGACATAGCATGAAAACGGCTGGACCAATTTTGATAATTCTTTTTTTAGAACATTCCTTAAAGTACGGGGATGGTTCTTACGGAGAGAAAAATTAAAAAAAAAAAGAATTGACTGTTAGGCGGTACGAAGTTCGCGGGGTCAGCTAGTATATATATAAAAATGTATCCCTATATCCCTTGGTCACGACATCACGCGTGAACGACTGGACCGATTTCGCTAATTCTTTTTTTAGAATATTCCTTGAAGTACGGGGATGGTTCTTACGGAGAGAAAAACTAAAAAAAAGGCGGTACGAAGTTCGCGGGGTCGGTTATAAAAAAATGTTACTTGTATTTAAAAAAAAAGGAAATAAAATACCTAGTTACGTTAAGTTTATGATTTTTCAAATGTAAGTTGTGTAGACTAATAAGTAATTAGGTACCGAGTTGTTCAATAAAGCCCACCACTAACCTTTACCTTTATAAAAGTCTATCACTAAACAATCGATTTAAAACTTTACTGAAAGTAAGTTATAAGAATCAAAATCGATAGGCTAATAGAGTTCAAGTTCAAAGAACTTACATCAAATAACTTTATAATGTCTAGGAAAGAAGTTTAGGTTAGGAATTCCTGAAGTCGTCGGGCTGATGTGAAAGATACCTAATTGTTAAATGATATTATTGTCACATGGAAAGCGCACACAGCCTCAAAGTCACTGAAACAATAAAACAACACACTAACCTTAAAGGGCTATAATTAATCGTAAGAATAGACATTATGGTCACTTTTCGTAATTATCGGAAAAGTGTGGCGTCGTCATCCCTAATTTGTTCATCGATTAAGAGCGTGCGAGAGTCCGCACTCCACAGTCACATATGCATCGCATAGGCATCAAATACCTCTCACAATGTACGACACGATTGCTGATACGACACTTTTTACCTATTTAGTCCATGCAGTCCACAGCTAGACATATCCAGCAGTGGACTGTAATATACCTCCTGTCTACAGGCGTCTCCTAACCACCCGGGGGCGAGTTGGGGACTCTGTGGTCCCCACACCGAAATAGGGTCAGATCGAGAGATATGGCCCTGGGTCGGCTGGGGTGCGAGGGATATGGCTACGACAATCTCAACCGACGGCCTATAGACGGCGTGCGTTTTAGTCGGTTTGAGTCCAACATAACCTCCTCCTCCGGCTCCGGCGGGGGAGGTATCCGTGGGGATTTTTCGCACGATAAAAAAGGCATCTCCTAACGTGCGGTACAGCACTCGGTTTCCCGTTTTTTCAAAATTAATCCATCTTTGATCTTTCCCATCTTTCTGGCACATCGTAATCCGAGCACCAATCCCAGTTGTATATAAAACTTGAACTTTGGAGCCAGGAATTAGCTCTCCCCATTCTTGGCATAGACCTCCTGCATTACTGTCTAGTATTTAATGTGATTCATTCATAGTTATACCTCTTCAGAATCTTCACTTTTATGTGATAATGATACAATAAGAAAACAAAAGCATTTAAGAGTAATAAAATTTACATCATAAAACGTCAGTCATACGCATGATTGACGTTTTTATGCAACACCACATTCAATCGAATGTAGGGAGACCCACCAATATCTTCCGGGCTCAAGTCAATGTCACCTGCAAGTTGGAACACCGACTGACACCGATGGGCTACGCTCTGGTTTCTCACGGAGCTGGAGGATCATACTGCAGTCACTCTCGTGAAAACTTAGATAAAACAAATCTTGGAAATAAGGAGAGCTCCAAAGCCTTGGATGCATTTTTCAGCTCACACTTTAAAGTGCAATGAATTTACATTCTAAGCACTTTTTCGACTTTGCTGAGCACTTTATGTACCCATGGCAAAGGTAAGAAATGATGAGAATGCAATACAATATTTATATTATATAGATAACGTAGAGACGAACATTCAAACATACATACAAATCAAACACGTAATCCTCCTTTATTGACTTCGCCATCGTCAGGTGAAAATAGACCATTTGTATTTCCTACAAAGTACCTACCAACAAGACTAAAAAGAAGCTAATAGAAGAAGTGTATATCACGAAAAATAATTGCTTCGACATCGCGTAACTAAAGTGTCCACACATTGACAGCTTCCAATATTATGACGAGTCAATTAACCTCTCTTTGTGATGCAAACTATAGCAACCTACTCTCACTGCAACACTTCATCTACAATGATATTTAATAGACACAGACAGATGTGTTACATTCGTACTGAGCGGTTTTTTTTTTTTTAGTTATTGTTATGATATGGTGTGCCTATATGAAAGTGTAAATTTCATTAAATGATTCTAATCAAAACGCCAATAAAAATCAGCTCTTCTTCCAATAATCTCGTCTATTAGTGTCGGGACATATGGAGTCCACGAACTAGCTTTGTTCACTCCTGCAACGTTTGATGAACGGCATAAGCGTCTGATTAGAAGACTAGTTTATCCAAACACATGCGACATATAATAGGTACATATATATAGAGGGCGTGATGCAGAACGAAATAGTTATCTTTAGTAAGTTGCACTTAAAGTGCAAAAATTATAATAATAGTCTGAATTTTCCTCTCAAAATTGCGAGGCCAGACATCGAGATATCGCTTCCATAAAAACCCTGTAAGTCAAACTTATAACTATACAGGAGAAGAAGCAGTTAATGAACATTGTGACCTCAGAGGTCAAAGCCTCAGATGTGGTCAAGAACCACGCTAAGATGATGACGTTAATGATTGTTATAACAACACTTTCGAATAGAACCATCTGACACATACAGACAAAATATTTAAATCAAAAGGTCGTGTCATCTAAACCGTCCTCACTAGTGACCGTAAAGCACAGGCACGGTTGTGTCGCGCGGGCGCACGGCGATTTGACGGATTTCACGGAGCGGCGACGGGTCACGCCGCGGGGTCACGCCTCGCTAATGTCACGCTCCCCGTCGCTTTCCATTACCTCACGGAATGAAAGTACCTATCACAAACGAGGTGACATCATTTATCAATTTGATAAAACCAGAGATTCATTAGATTTTGTGTTGATAACCTTGTGAAGTTGTAGGTACAGTTTCTAGCCAATCTAGTTCAACTGAACTAAGTAACTATCCTAATTGCTTTTAAAGATGTAAAACTTTAAAACGCTGTTTACATTTAGAGTATACACCCTAAATGAGGTGATGCCCCACCAAGATCTTTGGGTGCAAGTCAACCTCACCACCGCCGGTATACGCTGCTGCTAATCGACGAATGCCAATGACAATTTCTATAAACCACGTGCTTTTGAACGAACTGCAGATCCTTGAGAATTGACCAATGGCAATTTCTATCTAGGAAGTGCTCTTAGGTGAGCTGGTGGCGTCATCCACTACGCGATGTTTCTAAGCTTGAAAGTAAATGGTCAAAAACAGTAAATTGTCAAATAATAACATATAAACTTTTCATAGGCCGTTGATGTCATACACAGGCTTCCAAATTCGCACAATGTTGTTGTTTCTTAGCGACAATCGTACATATCAAACATAATGTCGTACAAACCACTAGATTAGTGTAATGTAGTATAGTAGAATATCCAAATTGGAGTTAGCAGTCACATGAAATTGCCTAAAATTGTGTAAAAAATCCGTAAACAAAACCATTAAGGGTAAATGTTTTGACATCAAAATAATACCAACATCATTTAATCATACATGTGCGATATACTAGTGTGACCAACCTAGTGATTCCGATGTTGCCACAGATGAGCGGGCGAACGCGCCCGTGACTTCCGTTTCCGGCGGCGCGCCTGCGCAGCATCCGCGCATGAGCACCAGACCGACGCGACTGTCAATACTGGGTACGTACAATACTTGCTATTTATAGTGATTAAATCCTTGAGCCTTCAAGTATTAGCTAAAATATTAAAATCCTAGCAGTATGGTAGCTGGATGCACAGGAACCAATATCCTTAAAGCTAAAAACCAACGTCATCTGCAAGTCAGTGATCCTTTTTATACTTTATTTCTCCTGTTGGTAAGTCATGATGTGGTTGAAGATGGAGCGCACTTGCCTAGAGCAACCACGAGACGTGAAGACTTCACTCTAGACTTGAAGACACCCATGTTGCTTTCAGGGAACACAGACTTATACACAGGCTTTCTTTTAGGAGTTAGAAGATCAGACGGCAAACGCTCCACGAAAACCATTATCAAAAATTGTAAGCGGACTTCGAGCTCCATAGTGCAAACTTTGGATGCAACTGGGCAATCACTGTAATGATGATACCTTCTTCCTTCTGAAGTGAACAGAGACAATAGTTCGCCATCTACTTCTGTACTTATATATTTATGCAGTTTACGAACTTTCACTATTGCCTTACTATTAACACTATCTATCGGGATATTTACTATGTATTGTTTGGACTTTCCTCGATATCTGTACCTACTCCTAAAAACTTTTTCACCGTTTACCGCCAGTACTACAGTTCCTCCGTGATCATGGTGCTTGCAACAGCGCCGAAATATCGGAAACTCCAAACAATACATGGTAAATATCCCGATAGTTCTAATAGTAATGTGAACGACCATGAAAGTTTAAAACCTATATTTCTCTATTGCCGTTAAACTTTTCATGCAAGGTCGCCGGCAAGGGTACTTTTTCTCACTACGAAAAGGTGACCATTTAATCAGTAATAATGTCTGTATGTATTACGGTTTTGTGTACATTATAAGTAGATCTACTCAACTTGTTTAGAATTATAGTTTAGACAAGTTCAACTATATCCTTCCTACCTCCGCTCTACAGAATACCGTGGCCATAATAATCTCATGTTGTGTTCCCCGCGGTGAGTAGGGTAGCCAGAGCTCACTGGAGGGTTTTTTTGCTGTCAGTGGGAAGGCTTGTTCTGCTTTGTCTTCTGCACCGACGGACCAAACACTTTAATCTTACAAGGTCGACAGCACCAGTGTGACTCCCCTGGTGTTGCATACTTCCGTAAGCCACGGTTACCACTTTCAATTAGATGGGCATCTGACATGATTCGAAATGATCTTATTCAATTAATTATCAATACACTCAGAATTGAAAATATACCTTGAAAACAAAATAAGAGAATAATAAAAATACGTAACAACGTTCGTAGAGGAAATGATTACCTATATAGAGACAATGGTTGCGCAAAGCAATGCAGTTTCATTGCATGCAAGATGTCAAGCGCGTGCGTCACAATGTTGGCGTGTCGTCATCGTCACAAGTCGGAAGCCAGCCCATTAGCCCGTCCGAGAACTGACGCATCCGGCATCCAGGTAGTTGGAAATGCAATGTTCTATCATATTCATATTTTAAATGGAGGTTTTTTTCCACATTTTGTGGTATTAATAGCGAAGTTTCTTTTTAAAATTTTGAAAATATTCGTAGGTATATGTACTTTATTAGTTCTGAGTTCGATATCGCCAGTGGCAGTCGCATCATGGTAAATATCGAAATTCAGCAGCTTCACGGTTAGCGTAGAAAGCTGATCTCAACTGAATTGGGAAAAAGGCTCAGATGAAGATGTCTGTGACTTTATTGACTGTGAGAAGGAATACCATAGAAAATGAGTGATTATCTCTTGACAGGTTTATCAGGCCTGATATCGGTTTATATCACTCCCGAATCGATAATCGATTTAGAATGGATGAAATAATCGGATGGCTCACCAATTTGAAGTGTTGTGATCGCCAACAACTACTGTGTCGAATTTTGTTTCATGTTTGGGGCTTTGTTTGGTGAGATACGTGAAATGTGATCAGCTAATATCTAGATAATTAAGGAATCGAATCGATAAGATTGGGATTATGAATTTAGCTACCTTTGTTATAAGTGCAAGGCGTACTTTTCATGACTTACAAATACCATTGCTTGCTTCTTGACAAGAACAGTGATGAAATGGTTAACAATAAAGAAATGTAGATTATGGTCCGAAATATCGTCGGCAACCTAAAGAGTTAGTTCGTTCATACCGTGAAAATTTCGACATAAAGACGATAAAGTTTTATTATGTCACTAACCTAATAATTACCAAAATGTTTTTGTTTCTAAAACAGCTGTTAAAATAAAAGTTTCAATCTAAACACGTATCCTTAAAAAGAAAGAAACCAAAACCACATTTTCTAAGCTCACTTACAGAAAGGATCTAGCGGTGGCATAGATCGGCTTACGATCGGTAGGTCACAGCGCGCGCGCCGCATCCTGCGCGAGATGAGACGCGCCTTCCTGCGCGAGCGCGGTTGCACGCGCTGCTGAGCGCGACGGGGACAAAGGGGTAAAGTGGCTTGATAAATAATCTTAATTAGTGTTAATAAATGCTAATTGAAACAACTATTTGACTATTAGTTAAGCTTATCTACTCACTTTGTATTTTATGTATACCTCCATCTACGCAGTTCATAACCTGTATAACAAGACCATTTGAAGTAATTTATTTTTGCTAAAATGCTTTCATTCACATCAGTCCACATAATTCAGATTAAATACTTTTTTATTTCTTATGGGACTAGATCTATCATCCTTTTTACACTTAATATGGCTGATGAGGCATTGGCAAAGTGATTCTTCCCAAAATATCTTCTTTTATTTAGCATGTTTTTTGCACACTCACAGGGTACACGGCCCACCTGATGGTTACCGTGGCCTATGGATGTGTGCAACACCAGGAGAGTCACACTCGTTTTCTGATAAGAACGAAAAGTTTCTGTGCCGTCAGTGTAGAAGCAGGACAAGCCTTTAGTGTTCCCACTGACAGTACAAAAACTCTCCAGTGAGCTTTGGCTCACTGGAGCACAACACGATGTTATTATGGCCGTGGTATTCTGTTAGGTGGAGGTACTTGTCCAGTTGGACTGCTTAGTTGGGACGGGAATACCGTCATGTCCTACCTCCGATAAACTGCGTTTCAAAATTATTTATTTCGACTTGTTTATAACATAAAACTAAATAATAAATAATGTATTTACAAAAAAAAATGTATCTATGTATGTTTATCCGCATTCTAGAACCCATAACACAAGCTAGTTAAGCTATGCTTACTTTGGGTCTAGATAGCGTTGTGTAGAATGTCCTACAATGTCCTACAATATTCATAACTCGTCATAAGATGCGAAGTGAAATTGACGTGTCCTATAAAAAAACTGTTTTAATTTCAAAATAATTTGCATGTGTTCCATTTGAGTCACTTTTCCCCTGGGCAGTACGCGTCCGTATAATATTACGGTTAGTGGCCGGACATCGCGCACTCACTGTGCAATCTCACTCATCTATTAATTTATTATTTCCACATCGCACGTTACATGACATATTAAAATAACATTGTTGGTAATTCCCCATTCTGTTATCGTTATTGCGACCTAAAATAAATGTAACCTCACTGTCCTTTGAGGATTCAAGGACTAATGGTTTACCTGCTTGTGTAAGGCTTGTATTTGATTGGCAAGTTGGCGTTTTTTCTTAACTATTTTCTTTTCTATGAATTATTAATTATGTATAACGTTGCATAATACGTACCTGCTATTTGCTAAGTGTAAAACTTTCGTGTTCCATAATATAAAATAGTTTTACGGGGATTCATGTTATAATTATAATATGTATATATAGGTAGGTACTTATACGATACGTACTGATATTTCAACCAGGTTAGGTACTTAATCTTAATATTTTAATTAGATACCTACTTACGTAGGTAGTAGGCTCCATATTAACATCAAGAAAAGATTCGAATATTGGTAACTACGTCAAACGTACTTATTTAAACAAAGAACGCAAAATCGCCCCTAATATTCTAACATACACAGCCTATATAAAGAGTTCCTTGCATAGGGCAACCTACCTTTTTATGTAGCCTACAAATCATATAAGTTACCTCTATATTATACCTAAGAAACTGATTTGCAAATCTGTAAAATGTCCTAAATATTGGGCACCTACGCAGCTACGTCTCGTTGATGTCTTTTACAAGTGCATCTAACTTAAAACTTTCCTACTTACACGATGAAAAGTCACAAAGCTTCACCCTATAACTCAGAACTTAACACCAACTTAGGCAATCATACGCCGAAATCTGCACCACAATGACGAACATTACCCCGTGTCAATAGTTCAATACAAATTAACCTGAAAGACTCTCAAGCTGGATTTTATGTTAATTTCTTCAAGCACGCGTTTATTGACGAATAACTTCCTAGCACGCGAATGATACAAAGTAACTATACATTATACATTCAATAGATATGCAAAATTTTATTTCGTTTATGTTCATCTGTATCATCGGTTTATAATAGAGGACGATGACCTTTGTGATGTACTGTCACCAACAATAGTGCGAAAGCGAAGTCTAATATAACGTTTTGTTATTCATGAGTCTGTAAAGTGTGTTTAGAGTTTACGTATTAATATCTTTTTATATTCAAATTCGATTGAAACGCTTGCGATTGATCGCATCATCCGTGTAATTCAATCGACCCCAGATTTTATAATAAATGTCAACAGTTATTGAAGTCATTCAGTATTATCTATTCAGGATAATAAACATGGGATTAATGAAGTACAGTACTAATTGCTGTGAAATATACAATTAATTATATTTATGAGAATTGATTCTAGTAAATAGGTGTATGGGGTTCCAGCAAGATCTTTGGTAGTGTAGATTGATGGATGGGACTCTGGCGCAGGCTTTATTGAAAGGATTGGAGGTTAGACAGCATTCACCTCCGTAAAGGTCAAAAATCGGAGGAGGTAGTAGGTTCCAGTAAGGAGGAGAAGAGCGGATCCTGGACTGCCAAGTGCAAACTTAGACAGTGGTGGATCTTTGATTAAAACTTTGTAAACAAAATACTACCTTCACAAACGTTTTTGTAGTCACTTGTTCGGATACTATTTATTATCTAGTTACAACCTACGACTATGATCTGTACGAGGACAATCACATAAATGCAATAATTTTGTAGTATTGGATATCAAAACTCTATCCTATAATTGATAAGTTCCGTATCTATTCAAACAGGGATTCCATTTTTTGTCATAATGGTTTTTGTCCTAATTTAAATTGTCATAACAAGTTAGGCATAATTTTCTTTGTCATAATAATAGTGTGTCATAATTGGTTTTTAGCATACTATGTTATTAAGCATAAATATTGTATATCCTAATGTTTTTATTCATAACTTTGATATGCATAAAGTTGTAAAGCATATTGTTTATTTGTCTAATAGTTATTTGGCAGATTTATTGAGAAAGCCCCTGATTCCGACTTGGATAGATTAGGTTAGAAGGCTAATGCGGGAGCGGAGCGAAGCGAAGCTCCCGCATTAGGCCTTCGTGGTTATTTTTTTTATAACCATGTAGAACTTTATTTAGTCAAATGAACATTCTGGCTTAAAATAGTTATGGTTACGCGTCGTTATGCTTAAGTAAACTTATGCTTTGGGACAGTATGCTTATAAAATATTATGCTTATAGTAAATAGGATTAAAAAAATTATGATTAAAAAGTTATGGCAAATGAGTATTATGCGTAAATAATGTTAGGACAAGTAACATTATGCAATGTTAAATTATGACATAAAATTTTAGGAATAAAAATAGAGAACCATTCAAACATAATCAGATCATAACAACAATTACAATCATAATGAACACTGTTCCGAAAGGTCAGCGACCTTATTAGCGAAACACTTATGTTAGCGCTGGTACCATAGAGTTCCTTTCAACGAGTATTGTAGTATTGTAAATGGCGTAGTATTTATTACTGTAAACTGTAGACATAATGTTTGGCCGTACAGTGCATTATGAGGTTCTATTGTGTTCATCATGAGATGATACTCTAACGTTTTTATCGCCTTGTAGTTAATTATTACATCGTTTGGTTTTATTTGTTAAACTAGGCGTGTCTATTTGGTTAAGATTTTTTAAAAATTGAACTAGCTATCAAACTGTTTGTTTGACAGAATTGACATTTCATTTGTTTCAAAGTTTTATGACAGTAGTCTTTATGTCAAAATACGTTATTCTGAGTCTTACGCGGAAGTATTTCAATCTAACCTCTGTGTTATGAATTTATTATTATTATTAATGTTGCCGAATATTAATAAATATCAATCCGTATGCTCATGCATATTTCCCTCCTGGATAGGCAGAGATAAAAGCCCGCCATGTGCTTTTATCCTTACATATAGTTTCGTCTACTGTCGTGCAAGCTTGCCAATTTCGAGTGCTTCTGATTTTAATAAAATTTAATTAAAAAATATTTGTGGTTTAGTATAAAAACAAAAAAGCAAGGTTGTACCCTTGCATACTAACATGTGTACAATTTAATTAGTCATTCAATTAATCCTAGCCATAAAATTAATACTGAGTCAATATTAATTAACAGTCAATAAATTAAATTACTTGAAAGTAATTACATAATGTCTATTAATCGAAATATGTGTGGTTACAATAAATTCTTAAGTGCGTGCTAAGTTCAGATCTCATTGCTGTTCATGCTTTAGTGTTAAATATTATACTTAGACCATTATAAGGAAAAGCTTCTTGTATTACGAGAAGGTACTAAATCTTCAACGAAAACTTCATTCGGTAGTAACTTTTACTGCCTTAGTATAATTGACTGATTGATCCTATATTAGCTTTTATAACGATACTGCTAGAAGCTTTAGAATTTGATAGAAGTATGAAAGAGATATTAACCATGTCTGTGTGTTTTTTTTAATTTCCCATATATCGGTACTGTTATAAGCGCCATGATCACGGATGTATACTGTGAGTAAATTGTTTGTAACAAACGTAAAGTTATGTATTCGATAGTATTTTAATTTTATCTTTCGGTTATTTGTATAACCCTTGTATAACATAATATGAAGTTTGATACGTTTGATTCGAATTCCGAATCGTGCATCAAAATTATCTGTACCCAAGCCAACGTCACCTGCTAACCATTGCACCAGAGTAGGGTTTGGCACAGTCTTTCCTCTCGAGGTGACAGTAGCGCCTGTGAGAGCCAAAATAAGTCACAGGAAGGAATAAGGAATGAACCAGGATAGACGCTGGGAAGTTTGAAAATTTAAATTTCGAATATCGTCGATTCAATTTACCAAAAAGTGCATTCATTTACAAAATTCGAACCGTCATAATTGAAACCTCTAGATGCCAGATTAGTTGTTTATTGATATCTATCGATAGCTCGAAAAAATATAAATCTTTGATTGTGTAATTTCTAAGATTAATAAAGATAAGTTATGATTCGATTCACGGTTCTGAACACTTTCTCTATCTCGTGAAAATTATTTCTCTTTTAACTTAGCTGAACTTGATTTAGAATAAGGCTTCATATTCTCAAATTGGCTTATGGAGTACCTGTTGATATGATAAGTAATCTTATTTTTTTATGTCGAAATAGTATTATACTGTCTGAAGTTTACGCGAATATCACTCATTGAAATAAAACAACTTTTTGACATATTCTATCGAATGTAAATATTACCAAATTAATCACCACAGTGGTTATGTTTCAAGTTTAAAATAATTATTATTTTTCTCCAAAAAGAAAGGATTCTAGCGAATAGCAATTTTTACTGTTATACAAAGTAAGTAAACAAGTTGATTTATGTATACTTCTAGCTAGTTGTTCTACTTACTAGTTACTTATTTAAATTAGATAGGTACTGACATTTGATTTTAGAGATATAGGGAGTAACACCATTAAAACTGAATGTAAACCCCATAAAAGAAAAACTATAAGAGATTATACTAAGTACATACGAAGTCAATTCAGGGAATTGTGCCAACGGTGTCCCAAATAGTATACCGACATAACGGAACTCTCGGACCCGAAGCTAACCCATACAAAGAACTTGGCAGGCCATAGTCAACACACGTGCAGAAATTTAGCAACATTCTAAATATATAAATAAGTCTTCGCACCGAATTATTTCTGCCCTCAATTATTTTATACGCATTTTAAAATATCTTTTGAGATACGAACGTGGGATTTACGACGCTGAAACCCGTTCGAAGGGTAGCCCACCCTTTTGAGGCCCTCGAGACCCGCCGAGGGGTCCCGTGGATTCATTTTCTTATATTTTTTTTTGGTCTTGACAAACCCCAGCTGGTATAATACGACATGTTATAAATAAAATCGCGATTTTGACCCGTCACGCGGATAAGGGATGCTCGGTAAGATTGGTGCACGTAAACATGTTCTTACATTGAGTTTTTAGAGAAACACTTTTATTATGAAGGTACGAAGGTTCACTTTCGCTTGGCAGTGTATGAAGTAACGGTAAATATAAAATGGTGTGGGCACTATGATTCGATACAGGACGTCCTGTCTGTTTTGCACCAATTATTATTATACCAAATCGGAACCGTTTGAATACGTTATGTGATAAGTGTATCTAGAAATGAGTTTTGAATACATGAGTTGCTTTGAAACATTGTACGTCAATAATAGTATTATGGCAAACTTTTAATTGCCGACTATTCTACATACATGGATATCGGTTTTTGATAGGGATAAGTACTGTTAGCTACCTAGTCGGTTTCACGTGGTATGTAGTAGGCAGTTACACCACATTTAACCGTGGAGGTGCTATAAAGCGTATAAAACTTTTGGACGGGGTGATAATACGGCACTTAAAGGATATGTATATATTTTATTTATTCGTTTTGTTTATACATATTTATAACCAGGATTAGTAAAATACGATACGACACGACTAAGGTGTATTTTCCAGACGATAGAAAACAAAAAGGCATGATAAATACCTATAAGACGGCAATAGGCTCGTTCACTATTATGTGTTACTAAAAAATATTACAACACATATTCAGTGTTTTTTTTTTATATAGGAAGCGTCAATTTGACTTCTCCTCGCCTGATGGTAAGCTGAAGGCAAATATGCAACTCTACATACGCATAGGAAATGTGTGTACGTTTAACAGTCCTGGGTTATTTTTCATACTAACAGAAATATTCTTTTTCTTACAAAACCCTCTTACCGTCCAACCAAACTTTTTCTGAGCTCCGTGCTTCTAAAAATAATTTCCTAATAGAAAACCCAATAAAGTTTCCCAACCCAGAAATCGATTCCAATACTTCTTGTACAACAACCACATTTACGACACAATGTTAAATATTCTGATGTGTACTCCTTACGTCATTTATTTAATAGACTAGTAATACTAAATTAAGCTGCAACCATTTCAAAGCTTCTTTCAATTGATATTTTTTAGTCATTTAAAAAAAGAGTCTTAAGAAATCGTAGCCATAAGCAAATAAAGAATTAATTAATATATTAACCTAGACTTCATCAACTGCTTGTGGTTCATATAAAAAGTTAATCTTTGTAACGTATATTTGAATTATCTAATAAAAATAATAATGAAACTCAATATTTGTTTGTTTTTCTTTTATGTGCTACCGTATCGTTTATCTAATTGCGATTAATCTTTGTTTAACTTATACCTTGTACTGCAAAGTGTATAGACCGTCAACGTGAGTGCCACCATGGTACATGTCTATAATGGTGACCCTCTTTAGCGAGGGCGAAGCGAGGTGAAGTCATTTTTTTTAGACTACTTAGGTGGCAGACAAGCACACGGCCCACCTGATGAAAAGTGGTTACCATGGCCTATGGCACGTCCATAGGCCATGGTAACCACTTTTCATCAGGTGGGCCGTATGCAACACCATAAATAGTCGTTAAATTGACGTGTCATATATAAAAAAAAACTATTTTACTGGCAACCACCCGATGGCATCGCAATAGGTTTTATTTGGCAAAAAATTTCCATACATATTTTGTCAGCAAATATTTTCTTACAATTAATTGAATACCGGATAATTTTCATGTAAAGCGTCAAACGACACATATCTACAATCTTTAGTCACCCCACGACCATGGCTACTGAAGATTAACCTAATAGTCGAGCTAAAAATCTGTTGAAAAGTAGTTTTTTTTTCTTTCTTTCTTTATTCTTTATTGCACACATACAGGACAAAGATCATACATAAGGAAAATACAAGAAATATGTACAAAGGCGAGCTCTCTCCCAGCAAACCTTCACGTGACAATGTGTTTTTTTTTTCAACATAGGAACTCACACGTACTTATATGCCCCGTAAAGTTTAAACAGAAGTATATTTACACACTAATACAGCTAGATATATTTTGCCCAGCTATAAGTAAGGTACTAAGTTTGAAGGCTTTAACATGGTACCAAAAAATATTGTATTTACGCACTGATATTTTACCAGCTATAATTATTATAAGTTTGTAGCTTTGAACAAATTAATTGCAAAGCTAATACCATGTCTAGTTGGAACCGCAATGCCGTTCTTCCTGCGTACCGTGGGAACAACCACCGACTTACCCCTCTGTAACGCACCCCATCGCGTGAACCAGCTTGTAAATGACTTTCGATGTGTCGGTATGTTTGTAGTCGATTTTTAAAACGATTTTTTTTTATTTATTAAATGATTCGTGATTAGTTGCACTGATTTTAACAAACGCGTAATGTTTAGAAAAGAAATGTAGTTACGAGAATTGAAGCAGCTAGGCTGAGGTAGTTTGTTAACCCGGGGGCGAGTTGGGGACTCTATGGTCCCCACACTGAAGAGGGCCAGATCGAGAGATATAGCCCTGGTTCGGCCGGGGTGCGAGGGATATGGCTACGACAATCTCACCTCCGGCAATCGACGGCCCACAGACGGCGTGCGATTTGCGTCGGTTCGAGTCTAACATAACCTCCTCCTCCGGCTCCGGTGAGGGACGTATCTGTGGGGATTTTTCGCACGATAAAAAAGGGTAATTTGTTAAAGCGAACTTAAAACACGTCATCATCGTCATCTTAGTATTTGAGCGTAGTTCATCTGAGGCTTTCAATTCGAAGTCCGGGGAAAATTAAGAAATTAAAATTGCTACTTAAGGAAGTAGCAATTTCGATAGCAATAAGCTCAGCGTAGCTTAGCTAATAAGCAATATTTCTTACTGTTTGTGAGAGTAGCTGAAATTTTATCTTCCATTGTTTTTCATCACAGTTCCCTATATTCACCTCTAGCAAGAACATAACACGATAATTTGAAGCGTCGGTAATTTAGTGGTTAAGGAGCCTCAGTGGCTAAGGAGGGTGACCCTCCTTACGATCGAGAGGTCCTGGGTTCGAATCCTGGCCATTACACTACCGACGTGAACCCACTCCTAACACAGGCGATTTAGCTTAGCTGGAGGGGTTAACGGGAATATTAGTAATTTCGGTTGGTAATAATTATTCTTTTCAAAAAAAAAATCCGTCAGTTGGAGTGTGTGCTTGTTTATTACCATAGCAACGTATAAAAAACTAAACCACTTCGCATCAAATTTTTCTCACTGACCGTATCGCAAAAACTACTCAAGTTACGTTGCTCAAAAGTTTCCTAGCTTGAAGTGAAACTAAACAAGTCAAGCTACTACAAGTTTTGCCAACGACATTTTAACAATACGGAGTACTAAGAATACTACGATACAGTGATAGGATCGGCCGCGTAAGCAATACCAAATGATATAAAAATGATGCCTAATAAACGTTTTACATGTCCAAATATTCTAAAACATTTGCTTTAGCATTAAAGCATAGCGTGTATGAAAACAGTGATGAAAGTAGAAGCAGCAAAAGTTGTGTGCAAGGATCGTAAAAAGTGGAAACTTATAGTTTCTGCTTACCGCATTTAGAAAGAGGCGTAACTGTATGTATGTATAGTATATACATAACATAGACTATACCCTAAACTAAGCAAAGCTTGAAATCTGGGTTATTAAGCTAATTGCAAAGTGAAACATTTCTTTTTTTACTTTGTTTTCCTGTATCATATATAACTTCCAAAAATACAACTTTAAGCAACCCTCTGATAAGCATACAAAGTTAACCAATGCCATTTCAATTTACACAAATAACTTGAACTAAAACAAACTCCTTTATTTCAGTTCAACTAAGAACTTAATTAAGAATATAAAAAAAACATTCAACTAAATCGTTATATCCGTACATTTTTAGGTAACTTTTGTAACTGTGAAGAAAGTTCAGAAGCTATTTGCATGTAGCAAGGTTTTACGGAAATAAACTTTATGTCCAAAAAATAAATCTCACAATACAATCTTAAGAGTTTGTAACAGGCTCAGAGTTGTTAGGGTAACTGTTAAATGACGTATACTTTGATATTGCTCTTAATTTCACCTAGGTGACACATAATTTCATCTAATTGCACTTAATTTCACCTGGTTGAATTACGTAATTGTAATATTAGCTCTCTATTGTATAATCCCGATTTTTTTTTTGACAAAGTTTTATCACAATATTGTTTTAGTTGATCCTACTATAATACAATTTAAATATGTACAATATTAACAATAAAACTAAAAATATATATATATATATATATATATATATATATATATAAAAGTACAAATTAAAAACTAATAATCCCGATAGTGTGTAAATATCCTGATAGCTCTTATAGTATGTGAACGACCATGATAGTTTAAATACCTATAAGGTGTAAGTTTTTTACTTTACATACCTACATCTTAAAGTGCAAACACACTCAGGTCCCTACTGATAGGCAGCCTATTTGTTGCGTGGGTAGCTCAGTGAGGATTTGAGGAGTACACCTTCCGATCGTGAGGTACCGGCTTCCCCAGTAACTCCAAATTTTAACTAAAAATTATCGTCTTCATTCACTTCACCAGAGGCAATTCCGGTTGTATGCGCAAGTCTGCTCCTCCATTATTGTTTTATCTTGACTTTTACCGTAGCAGCGGCCGTCTGACCAGCAGCAGCAGTAAAGGCAATTTTGGTTTTTTTTTTAACATTACCTATATATCTGTACTCACGCCTGTAAATCACTATAGGGGTAGGCGCGGTCCGAGGGGGGGGGGGGGGGGGTCACAGGGGACATGACCCCCCCCCCCCCAAACCATGCACTTCATATTGAAAAGTCCCAGTACGAGGGGAGGGGGGGTTAAATTTCTTAAGGAATTTCCGAAGTGACCCCCCCCCAAAACTTCAAGCTGCGACCGGCCCTCGGCAGAGGTGTATTAACACCCATATTTTGTCAACTATGATTTCATGAGCGAGGCGTCAAGCAGATCACTTGGGCATGGGTTGTATGTTTAATGTCGGATGTATGTGTTCTCCATCTGTCAGTAAGCAAAGTAAACAGCTTTATCGCTTAGTCGCCTTCTATAGCTCCCAAAGGAAGAGGTGGGGCAGCCCTATTTAATCCACCAGGAATCAACATTGACCTATAGATAATTTGAATGAAAAAAATCCTCTGGAATACCTATTTAAGGTTATTTAGCTTATGGTAATACATTAACATAATATTCAAAATATGCGCAGCACAATAAATAGGTTTTGTGCAAAGGGGTTGGATAATTGGTGAGGCATGGCCGTCATTTACATAACAAAATAATCCAAATATCATTGCAATAATTCCTTTTGCAATCACTATACATTTAATGTTGTCATCGTACGCAAAAAATCATTCAATCTTATAAGGGTGTGGTTACACAGAGAGCTTTTACTAAATCAAAATGTATGTGCTAATAAAATATTACATACATACATACACATACAACCACGCCTTTATCCCCGGAGGGTTTGGCAGAGGTGAATTAACACCTACATTTCACCTATCATTGTATTAGGTCCCACGTAATAGGGGGTGAGCCTATTGCCGTATTCCGGGCACTGTTGTTGACTCGAGCCATATATCTGAAACTGAGCCTGGGCTGTATATATCTGTCTGCTGCTTATATTACACGCTTAATTGGTATATTTGTATAGAATAACATGGAGTAGATACATGCACTTTCTTCCAACAGTTTAATTTGTTTTTGCTTTTACGGGAGTGACAATCGTTTGACCTCCCAACTCTGAGAAGAAAGTCAGCGTTAGAGCCTCATCTGCCAGCCGGCAGACGTACTGGCTTGCTGGTGAGATTGACTTGAACATTTTGATCGGGCACCGTAAGCACTTCATATTAATAAGTAGTGCTACAAACACTCAATGTATCACCTGCCTTATTCCATGACAGTTTTAGTTCAACCAACACCTCACAGAGGTAATCAAGTGTGAAATAAAATGTAACGAAATAACGGCGTTGCGCAACTTTCGTTATTATAACGACTGAGGAACGTCATGTCGTAACGTAGTAACGAATCAGCAAGTCTCGTAACGATAAAAAGTTTAGGAAGTCGTCAAGAGGGCCAGATCGAGAGATATGGCCCTGGGTCGGCCGGGGTGCGAGGGATATAGCTACGACAATCTCACCTCCGGCAACTGACGGCCCACAGATGGCGTGCGTTTTAGTCGGTTCAAGTCCGACATAACCTCCTCCACCGGCTCCCCAACTCGGACCCGGGTAAGAAGAATATTCGTTTTCATGGATATTCACCGTACCAAGACCGAGCCGAAGAAATTTGAGTGTATGATACCTACATCTCTGTTGACCTTTCGAATGTACATATTAAGTACTTATACAAGAGCGACGTAATATTATTAAATGTTGTCCACGGTACTTAGTTCCCCTAAAATCTGCAGATACATAAATAGTCTCTCTTCAAACCTATTCTCGTAATATGTTAAGATTACCCAGCATACAAAAGACGACCAACTTAATTCTACCTCTAAATGACCTGATCCCTATATAATCGCACTACCTTCCATATTTCCTGTCCAGTTACCGACATTACGTCATTATTCCTCACCATCTAACAGTTACCTATTGTTGCTAACATTGTCATATAATATCTTCAACGACCGTTGGTCATCCCCAACCCTTGCCTTCAGACACGCACAGCCGCTTCCTCGCCAGAATTATTGTAATTTAATAACCCCGTCCGTTCTATTTCGAACCGGTCACCCTTCACTATTAAAAAGCATTCATTCGCGAAAATAACACAATTGATCACTTGTCATACGGCAAATTCTTTTTATAGCACCCGTGGAAAATGTTTTGGATCGTAAATTCTTAGATTGAATAGAGTACCTTCCTTTAGATTCATATCACAACACGTGGTGTAATTTATTCGAGCAGATGCGCTGATAACGGGTGTGTAATGTCTTGTAGTGGCTTGTTTAACTTGCTAATCGTTGTTCAGGTTGTAGATGAACTGATAATTTAAGCCCCAAGTTATAACATGTCTTGTTTGTTAGCTTTTCAATTGAAGAACTTGTTGTAAAGTTAGATGTGTTGGAAATTTCCGGAGGCGGGTTTGTTAGAGGTGTAGTATATTAAGTCAGCGTTCATAATCTTAAGTTCTCGATAACTTGAAGCTAGTTGTTAGTTACTTGTGTATTGCTTATTGGACTTTCTTTTGGTAGACATATTCACTTCCGTAAATACCTGAAAGAGGTAGGCAGATGTGTATTAACGCACGCATTTCACTTTCTATGATTTTCGGCCCCACGTAATAGACGGCCTATTGCCGTCAAGTGGGCACTATTTCATTGTATGTTTACTGTCGGATAGAGAACAATCCTATCCCATAATCACTTTCAACAATACCTACGGGATCAGATGAGATAGCCATATTATTCTACTCCACTAGGAACCAACGCGTCTGTCAACGGGGTTACCAGCACCGGGAACCAAGTTTCTATTAGGACCAAAGAAGTATACTTTGACTCCAACTTCAAATAATGATCTATCATATCCATTTGTTATCAAAACCTGTTTTTCTGACATTTATTATATTAAGTCATAAATTATTTCTCTAAATATTTACATTTTTCAATATTGAACGATGACCTCCTCACATTAAATCACCCAGCAGCAGTAGTAATTATAATATCTACTATTTTACACTGAATTTTGAAAAATGATGTATCTTTTGTAGTTCTGGCAATAAACTATTTATTATTCTTAATCTATTACTATTACTATTATACTACTATTCTATTTATTATTAATCTACATATTATTGTCGGAAGCTTACGCGAATATTACACATGTGAAATATAACTATTTTAACGGATTTTATCGTGATTTATTTGGTGTCACTTTATAGCAGCAGGAGCAGTCCCCGTGAGCAAGTCTATGACCATGACAGCCCACGTAGAATTCTGATCCCGTTCATCGCTGATATATAGCCTATATGTTTCTTCTTCTGATGTATAAGCTACACTATTGTAAAGTTTCATTAAAATCCATTCATTAGTTTTTACGTGAAAGAGTAACAAACATCCTCACATACCTATATCTTCACTTACTTACAACTTTCGCGTTTATAATATTAGTAGGACTAATACCCATATTGTAAACAAATTATATGTCACATAAATTTCTAGTAACAACTCGAGTTATTTGTCAAAATCTGTGATACTGTCAAAAAAAATCGTCGCCATTATTGAGGCTCTATTCTACAGTTACAGTCTCCGCAGATTATAGAAAGATAATGATTTCAAACATTCCTATAGGCACTCAAGCACGTAACTTTTATGTAATCAGCCACCCATCTACGAAACAGACCGCATCAAAGTTTCTCACTCTCACTATACCTATCGGTGGCAACTGGCAACTGGGTCACGTATCATACTGGTTTTTATATCTTAAATTTTTTCCTAGCATTGTAGACATCGACCGATAGTGTCAGTACATTTTACAGTACCGAGCAGTACACAATAGGCGACCATATGATGCTACATAAAGGAGGTGACCTTGACGATTCATAATGATAAAAAAGGTTCATTTACACTGCAACTGTTATTCTGAATGGGAGCTATTGTGAGGACACAAGCGCCCACATGCCAGCGCTACGAAACAGGTGCTGCATTGTTATATGCAAATTACTACTTTCGATCTCATACTATACATTTTTTAGGGATACTATGAGAGAATTTGATTTTGTTTCGAACACAAATTGTGTAAATCACTCTTAGAAATGAAGAGTGACTTTAGTTTTTGTGATAATGACGATGTAATTGGATTCGGTACGGTGCAATGCTTCGTCCGAATTCGGTAACTTTAAGTGAACGTACGGAAAATATGCTTGCATACATTTCATCGCAGTATTATGGAGATGAAAGTATATTATTATACACTATTTTGGTTCGTCATTCGCTAATAGATACAAAAACACAATACCGAGCGATATTCGTAGCTATAATATAGCAATTGTTATGGCCTTGACCTCGCCACTGTGAGGTTGTTGGGTAGGATTGTAACCCGTTAATAAACTATTGATGTGAAGCCAATGAGCAAAACTGTATTAAATGGAATATTAGCGTTGTATTTTTGAATACTTGCAGCCGTATATTCTCAAAGAGGTAAACAGAGGGCAACGCGTTCGTTGTGCGTGCTAAAGAGTGGAACTCGTTACCTAAAATTGTATTTACAGATATTAGTCTTCAAATGTAAAGAGAACTTGCCTAGCAGTAACCTTGGATAGGCTACTTCCATAACCTCTCAAAGGTTACTGCTAGGCTAGTTCTGTTCCATCGTTAACCACATTATCACTAAGGTACTTTCAGGTATGACAGAAGATAAAAAATGATAATTTATTCACTTAAATATTAAGAAAATCCCGTGCCAATGAGGGTCACCTCTATAGGTTAAATGATTTCGATGATGTGCAAAGTCTAATACAAGTTATTCATAAAATTAATGTGACAGAGTTCAGCACCCTCACCAAAAAAAATAATATTACGCGCTACCGTACATACTATTCTCTCAAACATTTTCATTTAAGAAAATGTGGATGAATCGCAACTCCACTTTTCTAGCGGCGTCGATTAGTACAGTCAACGACAAAGGAGATACGGTTACACTTTTTCATATAAAGTTGTATGTAAAGGTGCAACCGTCTATCTCCTTTGTAGACTGTGCCTATACCACAAAAATTTAGTTTGTGTGAATCGATCAATAAAAATATCAAGTTTTAAAGGGTCTTTTCGCCAATAAATTTGTACGAAACTACAAAATCGTAATGCGACATGCTGTCTATGATTTCAAAGAAAATGTTATTTACTTTAACCATGTCGGTCACGACATAAAAAACATAAAACCTCAAGTGTTAATTTTTATTGACCCACAAAACACAGTGACGTAAGTAATTATTTTAAACGTAAACATTATGATAATGCGGTCGTATACCAAATATACTAAAGGAGTCGACGCCATTTTTTATATTTCACGGTGATTTGTATTACTTGCTGACTCATCGCGTATCATTAATGGTCGTAATAACAGAAATGTACAATTAATTTCAAAATATATTTCGTCATCAGTGACTTTTATGTCAGTTATGATTATATCATCTACATAAAACACTGCTACTGATTCGTTGAAGGTCTTCCGTTACCGTTGATCAGCATTATGTCTTAAAACCCACATTTTTGGTATCGTTTCAATTAATAATAGGACTGTCAAAACGCCATTTTTTGTTTGTTATTGTTAGACTTTTTAGTATAATATGTAAAGACACATTAATAACCCATACTTTGAGGTTTTAATGTGTTTGAGGTATAGGGTTTAATTCTTCCTCAGTACAAATATTTATTGCATGAACTTCATACACCTAGAGCTAGACTACTTGTAAATCTCTCTTATAACGACAGGTTACATGCTGGTTTAGTATGTTAACCATTGCCTAATGACTACAACATGCTAGTGAACAAGTGCTACAAAATCGAACAAAATCAGGGTCGTACAAATTCATAGTAAGTATAGCAACAACGTCACTAGATCCACAGTCTAGTTGCCCTTGCCCCCTTTTACTCAAAAGTAAATAAACTGTCCTATTATGCTCTAACAATGAAGATTAAAATAGAAGTACTATTTAATTAAACGTTTAAATATCTTATGATAGCTTCATTCATCATTGGCATGAAGTCAAAAGTGGTGTAGCGGTAGAGCGTTCGACGGTTAACTTATAGGTTGCGGTTCGATTTCCGCCGAGTTCAATAATTGTGAGCAAGAAAATGTGTATTTGTATTGGTTGGATGTTTCTAGGTATAACTTGTATGTAGTTACAAAATAATGAATCTAAGTTTATTTATCCGCATTCTAGAATTCATGCACTGAGTGTAGATAGCATCATCTAGAATGTCTGCCGCTCTGCAAGCGTTGAAATCTGATGATAACGAAGACCAAAGAAAGAATTATCCAAATTGGTGCAGTCGTACGGATGTCATGTCACGCGCGCACATACATTTCAGCGATTCATTTTTAGATATATAAAAGAAATATATGATAAAAAGTTGTAAAATGGCTGCATCTTATTTGAAATAGCCTAGTTGTTACTTCAATTGTGCAAAAAAATAATTATTTCATGAATTGTGTTGCAATTTTTTTATTAATCTATCGTGTGTAAGAAGAACTTCTCAAGCTAAACATTATAACTTAACTTTATGATCTACACAAATAAACGAATGTACGAGACTACGGAATGCACGAGGAACAAATCTAACACATCAAAACAGTGACAATTCAACTAACAATAGTCTTGTACAGTTACTCACAGTTCATAGCTTGATTTGCTGCCTTTATCCTGACGCAAGAACAGTACAAAAAACCAGTTTATGAACCCTGGACGTATAGATAAATCGTAACCAGTACTATTGAAATCAAAACTAGTGTAGCAACTGACAAACGGCATGTTAATCGCCTTTGTACCTCGGCATAATGTCTTGTCCTATATATCGACTTAAAAGGATTCGCTGGACTTCTCATTGACCACACTAGTTGTGTGAATATAAGGGTCACACTGAATAAACAACAACTTTTTATCAGTTAAGTGTCACATCCCTCACACAACTCAAACTCAGTCTCAGTCACACAATCCTTATATGTATACCTACTTTAGCGTACAGGGTGGAAAAATAAGTCGGGCTCTGGAGGGAAACTACCTTAAATCCTTAAGTTGCCTCACGTTATTTTTCAACCCTGTATAGTGTATATTATGAAACAATGTGCTCGTATACTTAAATTTATATTGCTTTTATTTATATTCATATATCTTTATATTTTTATTTGTCTGTCTCTCGTGTTCTCGACTCGATCCGATCTCGACTGATTAATATCTGTATCGTTTTCTACTAGGTCTGCTGGAAGAGATTTCTAATGAAGATAAGCAGAGCTTCTGTACTACTACTATATTTCCACCTATGTATATCTATGTTTGTTCTTGTGTGTAGGTACATAAATTTTAAAAAAATATTCATCAAACCATTTTTCTGTTGGACGCCATCTTTGATGGACAAGAAGTGTTTTTGCGTATGTAAACAGTTGGTCACTATAATTATATTTTATAGATGACAAAACTGTTTTCTTGTCCGTTTACCGCTAACCTATTATGTTTAATAGCATGTTATTTGATGACACAAAGCGCAAACCACATTTTTTTAAGTTTTGTTGTTGAAAAATGGAATTGGTTCAGATAATAATATGCACGTTGTTTTACGATGGAAACTACTGTTGAATTACAAATTTAAAGCATGTCTATAGTTTAGTTTATTGATGCTAAAGATTAGCTGTTGTCTGTAGATACTATTACTCTAGAACTAAGTGCCACTTATTGGAAAATTAAAATTACGAATAAGTTCAGATTAAAGTTTGATTATTAAACTATGCTCATCAAATACATTAAGAATGATGAAAAACGATAAATATCATTTAGGCACAAATCGTAAAGAATCTGCCCCTCTAGACAAGTGGCAGATCGTTGGTCGGCATATGATGGAATAGAATACCAAATGTATGGGATTTGACGTATATGACAGGCGTCAACGAATGTCAAAAACGTCGAATCCTATACATTTGTCATTCTATTCCATCATACGCCGAGCAACGAATTGCCACTTGTCTAGGGGGGCTGGTCTGCGTTTGACGTAACATGTGCACATTTTCTTGGCCAGATGCGGAGGCATGGAAGTATTTTCATGATGGATCACCATCTCACCCAGCAGCATAATGATTATACCGCGTTTTAGCTGCAAATTTATTGAGGGCCAAGAAAGAGTAGGAGATCAGCTCCAAAGTTATTAACTCTGGATGCAACTGGGACTAATGCTGTGATAATTATGATGAGGCTCAAAAACCAGTACGGGAAATCCCACTATCTCCTACCTAATATGAAAACTGTTCAGCCCCCCTAGACAAGTAGCAATTCGTTGCTCGGCGTGATGGAATAGAATGACAAATGCATAGGATTTGACGTTTTTGACATTCGTTGACGCCTGTCATATACGTCAAATCCCATACATTTGGCATTCTATTCCATTATACGCCGAGCAACGAACTGCCACTTGTCTAGAGGGGCAGCTATCGTATCCATGCAGATTGTGTACGTATAAAAATTTCAACAAACATGGGCGATGTCCTCCAAATGACGTCGATTTGCTCAGCTGTGGACTAAAAACAAGTAGGTATGTGTACGAAAGAATATGTAACAACAGGTGTAATTCTAGCCAGTTGGATTAATATCTAGCGTTATTAAGATTTCTTTACCAGATTTTTGTATTTTATTTCTTGTTCACATCTATCAATGCATTTTGAGAAATTAATTGTATTATCTGCTATGCCAAGAGCAAAAGTTAACCTGTACGAATACCTATAATGAGGATTTGAAGTAGAAATCACCTACCTATATGTTTTGTTATGACTTAGGAAACAAAGTAGGTGGTCTAACTACAATACCTTGATAACGCCAATGGGTTGTGGGGTCAGACGGTAGTCCCTTCACGGAAAATATCGAAAGTTAGACTGGCAAAAGCGGATCGCGAGGATTAGGAGGCCTTCACGCCTTGAATGGATTAACGCAAGGAGGATGACGACTAAAGAAATAAAGTAGTACTTAAAGAGTAAAATAGTTAAGAGGGCGGTGTAAGAGGGAGGACCCACTATGATCTTCGGAGACCAAGCATTCTAACCTACAAACCTGTGCATGTGCCGACGTTTGAGTCTGTTTGAGAAAGTGAGTTTCCTAATAAAATCGCGATAAGTTCCAAAATATTATTAAAAATATGAGTTTACACGGCGATAGTTTAAAAATAACATTAGCAAACCTGTACATGCTGCTTAATGGACGAGGTTTTGACGCAGGTTTTCTTCTCAGGATAGGGAGACTAGGAATGGTCCCATGAAAGCCAAGTAGGTTGCCGGTTCAAGTTCCGTCATGGACTTTTACTTCTTTCCAGTATAAATCAACAAGTAAACCAAATTATAGAGGAAAAGAAGTAAAGTAGCCCCTCGAGCTCTAAAGAAAAGTACCTACAAGCTTTGCATTCAATCAAGATTGGCGGTCGGATTATAATGAAACTATTAGAACCCGCAGAGGCTACCAGTAGTATATTGAAGGAAAAAAAAATGACCAACTCAGTGTTAGAGGAACTATCGACTTTGGAAGTTACCAAACAAATTGTGATAGCATACGTTACTATACACACACATACAAAGAGCATTCATGAAACATAACACTTTCCATAACTACAAGCAGATTTTTGTAGTGAAAGACGAGAACTGACGAGTACTGCATCAGCTAGTTAAATAACAATTTGCGAGAGAAAACGGAAAACATTATAGAATCCATCCGCAACAGTGCATAGTCATTGTTCCTCGTACGCCAGATACGAAATTTCACAAACGTCAATTAATATTAATAGACACCTTAGCCAAAATTTTTGATGAGAAAAAATGTGGGACCGACTGACAGCCATAACATTTTTTTCTATATTTTAAATTAAGGGTATGTAAAAACGTATCTTAGATTATCTAATCATGATGATGATGCTTGCATTATAACTAGAAAACGATCAAATCAGTATCCACTTAACGTAAATATCAATAAAACTTTTAATAAGGCTAAGAACCTTGAAATCTCAATCATACATTGCAAAGAAACGTACAAATTGAAAGGAAATTTAATTGGTTTCACATATTTTGTAAGGAACCTTCGAACTCTTAAAACGAGCTGGCTTTTTAATCCGATGTGACCTCAGCAAACGGTGCGGTCGAATCCTCGAAATAAATTAAAAAATGCTCACTCATCATCAATCAAACGGGCTCGATTCCATCAATATAATTTACTTTTTGTAGTTTTTACCCGAAAGCGCCCTCGGTGACTAGCAAGTTGCGCGGCCCTGCCAGGTACGAACTGTGTACCTCTATCTGTAATAATAAGTTCCACTAGCAAGTATAAATAATACCTACAATCCATTTCTGTAATTGATTTCTATTTCAATTCGAAAGTGAAACTTGTAATCATTTATTTATTAGTAATTTTTTAACGCTTCTGGGGATTTCGTTTCGATACTCTATTTAAAAATAAAAACATCTTTAAAGAAATTAGTTTTTTTAGTTATACATGCTTAACTATTTAATTTATTTCTTTTACAAACGTAGTACTTCGATACTCTTTAATGTATCATTAGCGTATAAAATAAACAAATGTGTTTTCTTGTTTTTACCAAAGAATTAATGACATCTGTTCTATTAACCTAAAAATATATCCAATTTATGAACATAAGCATTATAATTAATGGTGATTGAATTAGAGTGACCATGAGTTTTTGCTGCCCGTTTTTTCTCGCTGACTCTAACTATTGCTTTGCAAACCTAACACTGAATTTAAATGTAGCTCCTGACTTTTGCAAATTATTTACTTAAGTAATTGGTCACTTATTTGGAACCATTATGTTGTACATACATTGGAACTTAATAATAAATTTATTATAATTTAAATTGCGCAGTTTGCAATTATTAATAATAAACATAAATGCCACGTTGGTGTAGCGAGTGCGAATGTACGATTCTCAGGTTGGGCAAAAAATTTAATTGGGTTTATCGCCAAAAAGATTTTGTTAAACATGCTGCCTATCCAAATCGCTAGCAATTTTAAAATCTAAAGATGTATGCCATCATCATAGCAGGCGGAAACATGTGATTTCTGCCTTCCCCATGGGAAAAGAGGTATAACTACGTATGTAACAATTGCAGTTCAGGCAAACCGAGACAAGGGAGGAATTAACTGCTTTTCTCATGAATGTCTAAAAGAAGTCTTTGGTATATGAGTAAATTATCAATAAGTATCTTCAATTGTTCCTATACATTCAGTATTGTAAATAGTTTAAATAATCTATGGAACTATAGTTTTAGAAACTTACGATTTCAGGCATTTTTAAATATCATTGTTTCCCAAGTGTCCATGAAACAATTTAAATCAAATCCTTCGTAAAGTAACTGAAATTTTGAGAATATTCCCCCTAACCCTAAAATTATCCACCTCATGTCAAAATCCGTTGAACTGTTGTACACCAACCGTCGAAGTGGTGACATGTCGAAACGGTTTCAGCCGTGGCGTTGCCAGTAATCGGTTTTCTCCAATAAACGCCGATTAGACGCGCTGGCGTCAGCACGGCCGGTACTGGGCCGATACTGTCGAGTGCTACGTGATTGTCTGAGGGTTAAACCAGTACGAGTCAATGTTATATTTTTTTTATTTAAAGTCATATTCTGTGTGTTTAGTCAGTTTTTAGTCTATAATCAAGAAATGAACTCGGAACATATTGTACTCGTAATTCATAGATGTCTCTTCATTTAAAAAAAATATATGTCAGAGTTCAATTGTATCAAATATTCGTTGACGCATACCTATTAACCGGCATAACTTATCTTAAATAGATCTTTGAAAGCTTGAAACTAGACTTTTATAGAACAAGAACTCTAATGAGATGACCCTTATTTTAAAATGGTCACTCTCTTAGATTCGCAAATGCAGTCGCATTTAGGTACGACTCTAAACTGTAATTAGCGAGTAAACCACTATGAGATATGTGAACCTTATGTTGAGACTTGAGACTAAATTATGAATCACAAGACAACTAAATTGTCCATCAAGCTGTATGAAAAAAGAAACATGAAACGTCTTAATCAATTATTAAAAGCACCTGATGATTAAATTATAAGATAATATTGATGACTAATCACATGATAGCCTAATAGTCAGACATATCTATTACAGTAAAAACATAGACGATCACAAAAATTCTCATCGCTAGCAAATTCCTAATTATTACATGCGGAACACATACATACCTACAAATGCGGAAGAATAATTAGGCATTTGCTAATTTAATAAACCATATTTCGGTATTTGATATTATTATTATATACATAAATATTACTCATTTTGATTCTAAAATCCTATTAAAAATTAAATATACGATAAGATGAGAGTACTAATATTGTAGGAAACCATTCAAAGCATTTTGTGTTTGAGTATACGCGCTCTGGTCGTGACCAGACAGCGATTTCAATTATTATCTAGAAGTCGTTCACGAGCTCGCACTGCAGTATTTTTAATCATTCTCATATCCTACTTTTAATAGAGTACCGTTTCGAGGTGTAAATAACAGCTTATTTTACACAAAACAGAATGCTTATTTTACTGAAGTTACAACATTGGATGAACAGAGACATAAACATGCAAACAATTGACAAAAAACTGCAACAAGTTACGACTGTCGGTCGTTAACGAGAAACGACAAAAAGCCTCCATACTGAAGAACTCGCAGTCATACGTCACGAAATTAATAGCAGTGGTACTTTGTTTACACGCTTTACTGTAAATAAAAAACATTATTTCGACTTTACACCTCATCGCAGAGTAAAAAACACAACATTCCATCTGTCTTCTCTAAGCCGTCCAAAACGATAAATAAACACTAGTCGAGTCGAGTCGAACTCTCGCATCAAGTAACGTTCGACTGCTATTATTGAAGTGCTCGCTTTGATGTCGAGCGACACACCGATATTTTGTTTTGATTTCAAAAATGTCGAGTCAAGTAATCTTAGTATTTTATTTTTTTGGTAAATTAAATTTTGTTGGAGATATTATAATTTAATTCATATCATAGACCTTTTATAACCTTTGTTTGTAACAGAACCACTTGGACCTGGATTTGCCATACCTTGAGGTGTTTTCGAATCCAGAATTTACATAATTTTCAATCCAAGGTCCAAAGTAATTCACTTGTCTCTTCTTCTTCTTTAGAAGGAAGTTCTACGTTTGCAGCATATTTTATTCTTCCTTCTTTGCTCTAAATGTAACCGAGTATCTTACACTTAATGGTGAAGTGCATTACTATGTTCGAGTTGTTACAACACTGTTCAAATACTGATGAGGGCAAATAGGTCCATTTCATCAACAAAGCCTTTATTTATTTCATTGTAGGTATGTATGCTCATAGCTTGTTGACACAACATACACCTAAGTGCTGCAACTGTACTCAACCCATAGATATTAGACAATGCTCTCACAGCAATTATGCAACTTTTTATTCTAATGCAGCCGTCTTCACAATTCTTCCTAGCTCCTACATATTCCCCAGTCGACACTGACAACCGTCGTACGCGCGGCGCGAAGTCGGCCCGAGGTGACGGCGCGGCTCAAAGCTTCGACAGGCGTCCAGCACGGCTCATAATTAAGAACGGTGACTGTTGAAAAATGGCCGCCGCCCCCGGCCCGCCGTGAATAATCGTCGTAATTACGATTCGGAATAATTTCCAGCCAGTCATAGCGATGCTATCGGTAGGTGTCGACGGGCACTCGTTACGCGCACGCACAGAAATCACTATTTTAGTGGAAATTGCGATTTTTTGATAATAGGACGTTTGTTTTAACCATTAAAGGGTCTGGTAATATTTTGCTTAATTCTACTTGGAATTACTTTACTGATTTTGGCGGTTAACATATTCCAAGTCGATTAAAGTAATTATGCCATATTCATTTAAATCTTTTTAGAGACACGCAAGCACATGATTAGTTAAGACCGTAAAGAAGAAAATAAGAACGTATGATCAAATTAGTTCCAGATATTTCTAGAAATATTCAGGAAAACACCTATAACATGCAAATCATATTGTTATTTTCAGCAAATTATTTTGATAATAATAAATAACAATGCTCGTTGCACATTATTGGCTTCTGCATATTATTTAATCACTAGCATGTTTTATATTTCAGGAAAATTTCCAAACATAAAAAGTTGATAAAATTTTACCTCATCAGAGAATCGAAACCAAACTACGATATAGCACGCTAATATAAGAGCTAACTACAGCATGTAGCATGTATTAGCGTGCAAGCATTTTCGCTCCTTAATACTAGACCGGCCTTCTCTTCATCATAAGAGCGTCAATCCCATTGCATACAAAGTCTGAAGCCTTTATTTTGACGTGCGGAAATCCCCTCGGCGGAGCCAGCGGGGGTGGTTATGTCGGAGCCTGGGGTCCTTTCTTCTACTCATCTTTATCATGTTTATTTTGGGTTTTACGAAAACGACTGCAGTGCCGTCGGATACCCGTAGAGCGAGAGGAAGGCCTGTTTCAGAGCCTCATTCGTTAATCAGCTGGTGTATCGGCTTGCAGGTTGTGTTGCCTTCGGCTTCTTCTTCTTCTTCGAATCTTGTAGAACCTCATGTATGCGAGACTGGCTTTCTATACCTAAGTGCAAATTTAACGCCAAACATGTTAATTAAGCTACGTAGCTTGAAGTCACTATTAACAATCAGGCGATAGTATTTGAATCAGCAAAATAAAATAATAAGTTTGATGTTTATCTTTGTTAAATGAAGCATATGTATTAAAATAAGCAATACTGGTAATTATAAAATAGAGATTCACTCCTTATTAGTAAGTTGGGAAACTCCTAAAATCACAAATGTAAATATGACGTTTTGGTATTGGGTCATTTTTCTTATTTTGCATGTCATCAATCAATTAGCCTATCGCAGTCCGCTGCTGGGCATAGGCCTCTCCCAATGTTGGAAGACTTTGACCTACTATATCCACGCTGGTCACACGGGTTGGTACAGGGTTTTATTTCGAGTTTTCCTTCTTTCGTAGTGATATCGTCTGCGTATTTTTCCGTTAGTCGCCTCTTACGACCTTCTGATGAGATAGGGTGTTGTTCAGTTCTTGTATTCTTCCTCCTTCACTGTTCGATTGTATGTCATGTTTTATTTATACGTATTAGGTGTTGACGGTTTGTTGACAGACCAACCATCTCGACCTCAAGATTGTTTTAATAACTCATGTCCTGTTTTATTCTATTACTTTTATAAAGTGGTTTCAGATTTGTATACCTATAACTATTGCTAAGATAAAGTGCTCGTAGCGCATATGTAGCACCGGGCTTCCGCGTCCACTTATTTATTCGTCTACCGGCCATGAAAATAAACGTGTCTTTATTTTGTAAATTTGTGAAATAAACCACAAGAATGGACTAATTCAACTCCTTCAAAAATTCTACTAATTTTATAAGCGTAAGCTGCTGCTACGAGACAATCGAGGCAACTTACTGTTCTTTGTGTAACCGTAACATTTAAGCACTTAGATATCGATTTTTTTGGATTATATAACAGATTCTTTACATCATCCGCTCTTGGATCCTTACAAAGACATTATGTACTTAGAATACTCAAAGTCAGCATCGCAATATACACGAGGCAACTTAAAAAAGTAAATAGCGCTACTGCTTATTGCAAAGGTCACAGCATCTCATACAGTGACAGGTTGCTTAACTATACGCACTGTTGATGTACCAGTGAGGATCCATTACACAACTTATTAAAAATGGCTATTCAAACGAATGAGGGTCTCATTTAATATGTATCTTTGATGGAACATGTTTCTAAACAAAGCACATAGCAATTAAAATATGAAAAGCAATAGGTTGAATCGATAACGCATTATTATCCTTCGTCAATATCAAAAATTACTCATCATTACAACGTTTAGCACTGGTTGAATTCAAAGCTCAGCCGGTAGAATAGAAGATCGAAACCCAAGCTCCAAAAAGCGCTTTGGGTCTACGTTGTATACTGAAATAATTGCTAAATTTAGTGAAATTTTAGTAAGAACCTTGAATTTTAGAAATCTGAAAAAGATAAAATCAGTAAAATCGTTCATCTTTTTGTACAATTTTAACAGTATTTAGATAATTTTGATCGATAGATAGATAGATAATTCTTTATTAATAATACCTCAATAATATAACAGACTATTGCACATAGTACTTACAGTTAAATGCACAATGAGCGGCCTTATCACTAAAAGATTTTTTTTTGTTCAGATTTAACATTAAATACTTTGATTTAATAATTGCTTCTGTAACCTTAGAGTTTCCCCTTTCAATTCAATCAACAGGAATAATAGTAAATTTAATTGCAACAATATACAGAACTGTGACTGTACTAGATTTAGAGATAATCTAATCCTTTCTCTAATTAAAACGATGGGGCCGGTGGAGGCGTGTCGTTGCGCCACGCGGCGTGGGTACATTTAATTAGCTGTAAATACTTTTTTACGTTGCGTCATCACCCGGCCCCAGACTCACAGTGCTGTTTACCAGTTACGGCTTTTAAAAATGTTTATTTTCCTCGTTTTGTTTTACGAAGAAAGTTATAATTGTGTTATTAATGAAGGATTAGTAATAAAGAAATAAGGATTACTAACCATTGTTTTAAGGTAGTTGATAAATTTTTTTTCATAATTTGTATGTTCATCTTCTTCCTTCTAATCTTATAAATGTGAAGATGTTTGGATGTTGGTTATTCAATCACGCTCTATTGGCTAAACGGATTTGGCTGAAATTTGGTACAGGGTGGTAAACGCTACTATTGGCTATATTATCCCGGGAATTAGTTCCCATGGGTTGCGGGCATAAGATCTAAATTCCACGCTGGTGGAATTACGGGCAATAATGAATAAAGAAAGAGAGCTCTTTCTCCTCATTTTAATTTGGAGAAAGTATTGCTGCTTTATAATTTTCTACCGGGTCCTGTATTTCTGAGCATTTCTCTCCTAAGTCAAAGTGTAAAGGCGATTTAAGAGACGGATAAATTCCACAAAAAATAAGTGGTGGACGTCCAAATCGTACAGCCAAGCCGTAACCACACGTAGAGGAATTATTGTCGTTTTTTTCTGCGAGGAAAGAAAACTGCAGGCTAGGGAATTTTTCAACTGAATAAGAAGTCAGGGGTTCTTACAGGGTCAACAGCACGAGTGTAACTCCCCTGGTGTAGCACTCGCCTCTTACCATCAGGAGAGCCGTGTACTTGTCTGCGACCTAAGTAGTATAAAAAAGGGGACTCCTGTGCTTATTTACTCTCTTTGAGAAAGAATGGGGTCACTAGCAATGATAGCTAAGACCAGTCTGAGCCTGAGTGGTCACCGTACGATGTCGTCTCTCCTGGCAATAGTTCGGACATTTAGGATAGCATATATAAATGGTTTTTATTTAATAATTTCAACTCTGACGTGATCAATGGAATTAATTACCCTTTTTTGTGGCATAGATAATTCACAGGGAACAGGACAGGAACAACTATTTCTTTGTGACCTACAAGCAACCATTTTCACTTGGCGAAATCAAACTAACAAAAGTCGATTTAATACAATGAAAGCTAGTCTTACCGTTGTCCGTGCGGTCATTTAAATAACATACGAAAGTTGTTAACAAGTAAGTATTAATGATAGATGAAAATCTATGTGTCGTAGCGGTAGTCCGACTGTCGCGGGATTGATTCCCATTCAATTCAAATATTTATTGCATATAAATATAAATACAGCCTCTGCGGCGTAGCGGTAGTGAACGCGGTCGCTACGCAGGAGGCGCGGGTCTGATCCCCGCGCAGTGCAAATATTTGTATGCATGAATGGGTATTTGTATTGGTCTGGGTGTTTCTATGTATAATATGTATGTGCTTACATAAAAAAATGTATCTAAGTATGTTTATCTGCATTCTAGAACTTTTAAACACAAACTAGTTAAGTTATACCTACTTACTTTGGGTCTAGATAGCATAGTGTAGATGGTCCTACAATATTTAATCATTTATTTATCAATAATTTATGTGATAATTGCTTACAGCGTACACGTGAACACAGTAATCATCTCATAAACAATCACATTCACACATCACATTTACCGGTGATTATTAATTAATAAAAAACAGACAAGTTAGAAGAAGAAACCGGTTAGTTTCTGTATTTTATTTTCATACTATAATTATTATTTTACTTTTTTATCCTTTGTTATCAATTCCTATACTTAGACGGAGGAATATCGTCTGCTCGTATGTATTTGTGGATCAGTGGCGAGGGGTTCCTATTACCCGATTCCTGCTGGCTTGCTCTGCAAAGAGAAGCCGTTCTATACAAGTTTGTGTTGGTTATTCTATATTTATGCGATTGTATCCAAATGTCTAGTCACGCAATGACAGTAATCTGTAAGCGTACCTTTTAGAAATAAATAAATAAATAAATATAGGGGGAAGATTTTTTTACTGGCTTCTCTTTTTAAATTTTTCAACCTTCTCCACTGTTGTGGATATAATCTGCAGACTGCTAATCAATGAATCAATTAGACTATGGCAGTCCACTGCTGGACATAGTCCTCTCCCAATATGCCGCGTCCAGTCCATCCCAGTCATCTTTTTCAGGTCGTCAGTCCCTCTGGCTGCGGGGGACAATCTGGTAGGTATCCTCCACAAAACGTGTATTTGCAAAAACTGACCAAATACCCAGAATTATGATTTAATTTCCCACAACTTTTCCACCCATTCATTTTCCATTCCACGTAATAAATTCTGACTAAGCGACAAACATCACAATCGGAGCAAGATTACCTCTAACCCGTTACAATACTAATTCTGGCAGGGAACTAATCGTGGCGGCGTGATGGATGACAGAACTAATTGCCAAGCACGGTGTCGACTCAAAACACATTATGTACGATTTTTCATTATTTATTCTAGACAAGCCACAGTTCTTGTAATCGCAGCTATTAAAACTTTTTTCGGCGAGGAACTAACATTGTGCTAGATGGTATCTATACAAATATTATAGAACTGAAGAGATTGTTTGTTTGATTTGCGCGTTTGATTCAGTTATCTCAGAACTGCTTATATTGGTTAGTTCCATAATTGAGGATAACTACAGGCTATATGTCATGGCATATAATATAATGTGTACCTAAGAGCATAAATCTTGGATGTTAACAAATCCAGCGGATTTCTATACATTATTTGTTAATTAATAAATTATGTACATGAGAAGTAAAATGGGAATTTTAAATACACTCGTATCACAGGTAAAGCCAGGGAGGGCCAGCTTGACATTTATAACTTTTGACAAGGTTGAAAAAAGCAAATCAATAAATGTTTTGCTTCAGCTCTGCGTCGATCAGGCTTTACACCCACGTTTGTGAAACTGAGGCAGTGTTCTTAGCAACTTATGAATACCGGCCAACTCTCAAATAACTTTTTATTCGTAGTGAGCAATGAGCCGAAAATGTTCAGTGCAAAAGTTTGCACTGAACATTTTAAATAAATAACACGATTTTATCCATTAATATCATTAGCTATTACCTACTGATCTTATTCTGATCATACATTATTATTATGAACCTTCCTCTTGAATCACTCTATCTATTACTGAAATCTGCATTAGAATCTGATGAGTAGTTTCAAAAATCTAAGCGAATAGACAGCGGCAGCGACTTCATTTTATAAGCAAGGTAGACTGGGTACAGTTGTTCCAATTTTTTTTTTATCTGGGAAACAACTTAAGACTTGCAAGGCGCATCTCTCTCCCCTTGAACACTTCCCCATATTCCGTATAGTTTCGCTATTTTTGCGACTGTCACTACCGTACCCTGGCACAACCGTACCAAGTTTACCCTACTATCTAAAGAAGAATATTTTCAAGGACGAATAACCTTTTGCATGCCATTTTGTAACCGCGGTTTTCAAAATCAGTTCAACTATCGCTTCCAGTATAAGTATACAATTGTTTACAAAAATGAGGTAGCGCCAGCGGTCAACGAGTTATTATGAAGCTTATTTAAAATGGACTCTTGTTTTAATTGAGTTACTGTCAGCGTTATGCCTATTAAATTTTGTAATATTTCTCACCACAATAATAGTACATTATGGTACAAGTGAGCAACGTTGGTGATTACCGCCGAGGCGCCATTGAGACCCGAGCCGCTAGGCGAGGGTCTTAAGACAGCCGAGGACGGTAATCATCATGCTCACACGTGCCATACGACGTTTTACAACACACTTGCGAATAAAATAATACTACAAATACTAAATAAACAATTCTACAAATTAATTCGTTTTCCTATGCGCGCGCATTTAACAATGGCGGTCGACCATATTTAAAAAAAAATGAGGTTTGAACTTAACTTTTTTTTACTCTGTTTTTTTTTCTGTACTTAGAGAAAAAAAAAGTTAAATTTGAGTGAAAATTTTGTTTATTATACAAGTATTACAAGTTGAAATTATTTATTTAAATACGAAAATGCATCAAATGACCATACAATAGGCGTATTAATTTATTCGTACTATTAAACACGTTATTTTTTGTATCAAAACTTTTTTAAGAACATAGACAATTATAGACACTTCCTATAAAATTTAAAAAAGAATCTATAACTCACTTGTGAATAATAGCAATGAAAAAGTCACAGTTTGATAATAGGTGTCATTACGTGCCTATTTGCGGTAAAATAATATCACTTTTATAAGCAGGTGTGTTGTAAATGCATTTTATGGTTGTAAATTAATTGGTATTAAAACGTTATATGAATTATACGCTAATTTCTGGCCTCTTCAATATTTAATAAATAACTTGAAACAGGGCAATAAAAACATGGACTAATCACAAAGTCTATCCCGGATTAATTTATTACAGATTTTTTTTTTAAATTTATTTAAGAGATGTTGGTATTCTTTTTATTACTTTTATTAGTTCGTAAGCATCTATACTTAGCTGTATAAGAGAAGAGTAGTTTTAGACGTGTATGGTTTGTTAATTATTTTTTTCTTGCATCGTACACATTGTAATTGTAATTTGTAATGCTTTTATCAAATAGATATTAAGAATTGTTGAATTTAAAAATCTTTATGAGTAAATGTTATGGGACTTTGAGGCAGATATTTATGAATGAGTAACTTTAGATATTTTACTATTTATACTATTGATAGATGCACTTGTAGAACTTATTGTTACACATATTGATAACACACTTGTACTTTTCCACGATATTTATTATTGAACCAGACCGGTTTTGCCTTACGGCATTCTCAAAGGTTTATATTGATTTACGTTAAATATTTTACATTTCATCAATTGTAGTATCTTGATATACCTACTTGTGGTATTTATGTGGCTTGGTAATCTTTTCATAGTCAAAGACCTAGAGATAAACACTTTAAAGCAGCTATTTGTGCTCCACTGGAATAACCATGATCTAAGCTGCATAGTAACCAAATGTTCTTACCAGCTATGGTATGGTACCTACTAACAAAACAATCAAATTCAAATCAAATTATTGTGAAAATGGGTTACACTTACACGCGTGTGATTTACTAATAAGATTATTTTTAAAATTTAGGTCACAGGCCTACCTGATAGAAAGTGGTTACTGTGGCCTATGGACGGTGGAAAAAGACGGAAGGATGAATGGTGGAGATAAAAAGTGTCTCTATAATTAGCCCAATGGTATAGACCTGGCCTGGTTATCACGAACTCCTGAAATACAATCTACTGCACAACGTTATTATAGATATAACCCCACTGATACTCGAAAGGCTAGGACACCAGTAAATTAAATACACGGAATCATTTAAGGGTTACTGAAAAAATAAACAACGCCATCTGTCAAATCTCGCAAGAACTAATTGCTACGGTAGTTTTACGAACTAATTCATTTGTTAAAATATGTCTAATGAAGTCTAAATAAGGTTGAAAATGGAAACAATGGCATCAGTACTTACGAACGGTAGTACCTAAGACAACTTAATAAGTGACATTCCGCCTGATTATACCTCTCTGTCAAGTTAAACAATACGTTCTCACGGGTTAATGAACGTGAATTTTGGACATGTGCGTAATAATATAATGATATTCAGATACATTGTACACGTGAAAGTAAATATTTCCCACACGTGTGTATAAATATAAATAACTAATAATTTCATTAAACGGGACGTGTCGTTGGGAAATGTGACAGGGACTTCATTTTATTACAAGTTCTATTTTTAAAAATAGTTTTTTTAATAAGTTTGATTTCCGGACCTCTTTTGTCTGGTCATTATCTAAAGTGTAAAGTCTATGGAACTAAAATGACCTAAGGTTAGTGAGTACCTACTCGTAGCAAATCTTCTTCTAAAGACGAATTTATGCATTGTGAGCAACATTTTCATTATATCAGATCTGAAACCCACGATACCTTCTTCATCAAAGCGCCAATTTATATTGTATTTTGAAGTTGGACCCTCTCCTATCTTCTGTAATTAGGTTTAACTTATCTTCAAGCAACTACAGTCTCGTAATTAAGTTCTTAAAAAGATCAACAAAAGGTGATTACAGGGTCGGCAGCACGAGTGTGATGCTCCTGGTGTTGCGCGCTTCCATATGACACGGTAACCGCTTCTCACCAGCTTATCCGTGTGTTTGTCTACCATCTAAAACTTATTGAAAAAAATACTGCCTTAGGATGGCTTTGACCCTAAACATCTTGGATCCATATACTCAATAATAATCCGTGATGCTTTTCAGCTTAGAAATGTACGATAAAATTCAACTAAAGAACTTCGATCTGAATTTAGTTATTGTTCAGAACGAGAGAAAGAAATGGACAAAGGTAATAAAAACATTTCTCAGAGGCAAGTGAATTACAATTGCGCCATCGTTAATAAGTCAGCAGTGAAATATTGGTCGAAATTCGAATTGCTATGAGTGGCGACCTAGCTTCCGAAAACCATCACACTGTCGACCACAGCAGAAACAAAAAGGTAGACGCCGCCGGTCGTTTCCGATTGCACTGCCAACGCTGAAAAATTACATGAACAACCCCAACAAGGCAGGTTAATATATTACGAGTGCTGCCTGCACTCGCCGGGTTATCGTGTTCTTTTTGTGAAATTCTAATTTTATCGACTATGCTGCTTGTTGGCCGTTCGTCTGACGGCTCTCGATGTTTACAATGGGTATTTCTTCTGGTTTTTTCGACATGGTTTCGGGAATATTCAGTTTCAATTCTTATCGAGAAATTAGAGGTTGTAGTGTCCTTAAAGATGCTAATAATGGTTCAACTGTCAGAATAAGTATGGTGATTTATAAACGCTTGCAATTTAGAACTAATGCATTGTCACTTGTAAATGGGAACATGGAGGTAAACAAATGAATAAGTGGAAGAAAGAGAGGTAGGACTTGTATATCGATGGTGCAGAACAGATAATAGGCAATGGTGAACTTGTGATCGGAACGCTATCTTATTGAATCAAGACTCCCCATTCTACTCTTAAAACCAATTGAATTGCAGTTTCAGATATAAATAGCCCCTCTTAAGACCTATGCCCTAATTACATGAATGCTTTTGGTCGCATTGGTTGTTATTTTAATATGGAAAAGTCTATAAACGTATCTAGCATTTTTTGTACAGTACATACAAACTATATAAATCAATTACTTAGGTACTTCAATAAATGAAAATCATCGGTCTCCTTTAATTTGTAGGTATATATTCAGAAAATAAGTTAAGGCACAAGCTTGCCCAAATATCTAATAATTAGCGAACTTTTAAGTAGGTAGCATCAAAATCATAAACCAACTTCACAACCTCGAATACCTACCTATATTTCATTTTATTCTGTAAAAAATCAGACATCATTTAGTCGTGAAGGCATTATAATAATATTATCAACTCCCGACTAAGCGTCAAACTAATGGACGATAATTTTTCAATGAACATTAATGCTTGCCATCAAAATGTATGTCCAAACCGTCCTAATGAATGTGCAAGCACCACAAATCTTTCTGCAAATTGAACGCATTTTTCAAGCAATCACGACACACCTTAAGACGTCCTTCAACCTTCCAAGAAAGGAGCATGACTCGAAAAAAACTCGACAATTACAACTTTGTTGTCATAAATGCTGTAACATTCGGGGAACGAAACGGTGAATTTCTTTTGTTTCGTACGCATCAGTCCTGGAGCGAAACAAATTGCAGCGACGAACTTGTTGTCTCACGGGCACATGTTTTGACATTGTATTCCAAGTTTGAACATTGTTTTTTTATTAATTTACTGGACTAAGGAAACAATATGGCCTGTCCTTGTATACAACGTAATTATTTTTTTACTCGGTCACACGGTATGCCTGCGGTTTCCGTGGACTATTAACGCTTGCAATACTAGAGGTTTTTGCAGATAGGTAGGGGAGGAAAGAAAGGTATGACCTCCGGCACTTACAAACCGTACGAAATACAGTATAAAGCTACATAAAAATGGAAGATATCAGCTTGAAACAGATTAAATTGATATAAAAAAATCATTACTATTCAAGATTACTATTACGCATGTAACTAGGTAGTAGGCACATACGTATATATATTTGAAAAAAAAAATACGTGACCGATCTAAATGAAACTTATTAGATATCGTATTAGTCACGTACAACCTATGTTCAAGTGTTAATACCTACTCATAATCTTTAGACCAAAACAATATACCTACATAAAATTATACAACTGCTATGCGCACAACCAGTTTTCAGCAACCAATAGTATGTTAAGAGATGTGGCGGTCCATTTACCTACTCTTGTTATTTTTAATATTCATTTTCATCTAAGAGGGTTGCGTTATCTTGACGAATATTTATATTGTACCTAGCTTTTAAACTTTCGCATTCCATGATATATAGACGATCATGAGTATAATAAAATTATATATACAAGGTGAATTTTTGAAGTGAGTGTGGATCACATCACCCAGACGTGATAAGGATAGTGAAATCCGAATCCTGATGTTACAATACACTGTGCAATTCTTTTATCAAGATCAACGGATGCAATTTCTGGTTAGGGAGACATATTATATATTTTTCAAAGTACCTGGTCGTATTATAGCTACTTACATACTTACAATAATCTCGGAATTCCCGCTAAAATTATTGTATAATACTAAGCTACTTTTAAAGCCATTTAAGTGGTCACCATTGCAACAGTCACAATTATTTCATTCTTTTTCATTATGATGTAACTTAATTCACTCATAACAATTATTATCAAGCCTTAAGGCTAATAAGTAATTTGACTTTAACTTAATTTTATAAAAACTAACAATAGAAAGAATAGAGTCTATAGTCACTTTTCTTATGGTATCTATTGTGATGGCATTACTCTTGTTATTGTGTACTTTAGGAGTTACACTCAATGTACCACGTAATATATAGGTATTAACTTCACTAATCATATGGTCCCTTTTGTCTATCAGATATAGCAATAGCTGATCGACGGATCAGAGGGCTCGATATTATACTGCACAAAGAATTAGCATTACTATTCATTTTCGTAATTAATGATAATATCGCCAACCTATTGATAATATTCGTACAGAGCGAATAAGAGATAGGGATCAGACAGCCCAGACTCAGCCTCAGATGCATGGCTTGAGTCAATAATAGTACCCTAAATACGGCAGTAGGCTCACCCCCTATTAAGTGGAGCCTAATAGAATGATTGGTGAAATGTGGGTGTTAATTCACCTCTGACTAACCGTCCGACGATAATGTATGATTATATTCCCAAAAGACGGTAGTAACTAGATAGGACATTAGGATCCGGACCGGAGGAATTTAAAGTAAACTTAGTTTTAAGGAGTTTTTGACGTCAAAAAGCTGTAACAATGTTGCACTATTTTGAGAAATAAAGACTTTGACTTTGACTTTGAATAACGCAAAGGTTTTAGTATAAGGGACCCCACTAAGACCTTCAGGGTCAAACCAACCTCTCCTATAAACCAAGTATACCTCGAGACACGTATCTTGGACTTAAGCCGCGAAACAAATGAGGACCTGGCGCGCGCCGAATGATTTGTAAATCTAAGCTCATCCACCACCCTCGTACCTCGTTCTATGCTTAACTCATACACCCAAGAAATGTTACAGTGTTATAGAGTAGAGCACATTTTAGGTCCAAGATACATATCCCGAGATATAACTATGTGTTATTTCAATTCAATACGTAACAATCGCCTAAACTTTCGACAATATTATTTGATCAGTCAATCAAAAAGGGTCTGATAACTTTGAAAAATGATAGTCATAATACAAATAGAGGTAGCAATAAAATTGTCCAGAGATCGGAGACAACTGCCCCTCTAGACAAGTGGCAATTCGTCGGCCGGCGTTTTGTAGAATAGAATGCGAAATGTATGGGATTTGACGTATATGACAGGCGTCAACGAATGTCAAAAATGTCAAATCCTATACATTCGTCATTCTATTCCACGATACGCCGAGTAACGAATTGCCACTTGTCTAGGGGGGCAGAACAGCGATCCTCGCAGTAAGTAAGCTCGATGCCGTACCTAACGCATAATATTATACTTTATCAGTACAATGTAACACATGTGTAAATACTAAGGATACTGATGCCCACGTTTAAACATTTAACAGACAGCTATAACAACGTTAATTTTAATGTCTTCCAATTACAGTGTTCAGTTGGTTAACGATTTTGCTGGGCATTAACTATTCCAATTTTATGTTTTAAGCCGAACGCAATGCGAAATGTTCGGTCAGTTAAGGTCAAAATATGACTATTATACATATTAAAATCAAAAGTCTCAGAGTTAAAAGCTTATAGCAATACTAGCTGTTGCTCGCGGTTTTGCCCGCGTGGAATTTTGATCCCGTTCCCGAACTCGAACTTTTTATGGGGGTGTAAATGGTATGGTATGGCGGGCTGGTTTCCGCAACTCCACGTCATGGCGCGGTTTTTGCGTAAGGGTGGGCATTCTATTCCAGCCACCCCAGCTCGCTGAAAAACGCCAGCAGGCTGTTTATGCTGCTGGTGATCTCCCGGAGCGAACCTGTGTCTGGGAAGTACTAAGCCCTGTATGTGGCGGTTGCAGGGCAGTGTAGGAGCACGTGTGCCGCCGTTTCTTGCTTCCTCATGCAGGCTCTGCAAAGAGGGCTAAGGAGGGTAAAGTAGTCTATGTGTTATTTTAGACCATAATCTATTGCCGTACCAAATTACAACTAGATCTATTCCGTCGTTAGGGAGCCATTGAGTAACAAACATCAAAACATACAAATATTTTCACAAACTTTCCATTTATTTTTCTCACTATCAGTAGGTAATAGTAGGAAGCAGGATTTTCCGAAATAAAAGTTGATTTTATTGCAGAGTTGCAATCTGTTGATACTGCATGTTAAAAACAAACCTGTATATTTACCTGTGAATACAAAATACGTAGGTACTAAATTAAATTGTACTTGTAATTGTCTATGTGCACAATAAAATTAGGCTCAATACTCGTTCGGAAATGAAAAAGAAAAAAAAAACATAACAAAATATTTGCACGCCTCTTTTACCTCCAAGCATTGTTTACTCGGCTAGTAAGCCTTATGTGGGCTTCCCGACATATTTAATCCAAGCGGGTCACACACAGCTTCCCGTTTCTGCACTTTCGTCCGGCTTGGTGACTTACGAATTTTATTATCTATGGCTTAAAATGATATATGGCCGCTCTTAACTGGAGAATCATAAAATATTTTCTGTTTGTGAAATATTTCTGAAGCAATAAAGCAATAATTCACTACGGGACTACAGGGAAGACGACGGCCTTTATTTGCCGTCATAAACGTTGTGTTTATGGTGGACTTTTTTGCCGGGCGTGCAGGCCACGGCCGAGCGCACGGCCGCACATAAACCTCCACTTTATCATTACCCACTCGAACCTGTCCTCGGCTTCATCTGTTAAAACACATCAGTGTAAAATCACACAAATGCGCGTATCTTATCCAATTTGCGGCTATCGCTTTATTTTCCAATATTTTATAGTTTTCAATAACTACATTTTCTCGTAACTCTGAAATCATCTGCTGAAGACGTATGTGTGGTCACGCTCTCTACTTTACGGAGCGATCTGAGGCCGTAATTAGATAACGAGGCGTAATAAAACGTTGAAATTAACGATTATAGGTGTGTAATTATAACATGGCTGTATGACTCAAAATTAATCAGGCTTACAATAATATGCTGCATCTGCACAAAGAAACTTTTGGCCCAAATGTCCTATGGAAGAACAACTCTAGTCGCAAACAGGACTCATCCTTTGTTCGTAGAAAATCAATGATCATCTACTTGTAAGCCACATACCTTGTATCATGAAAAAGTTTTTATCAGGACGTTTATTGAAAAGAAAATTTTCGAAAATAATACCTACGAACAATTCTCACATCCATTTAACGTTGGCACGAACAGCTAATTGTTATTAAAAATGTACATAATATATAATTATGTAAGTAAATAGATACTGTACTAGAATGGTTAGTAGATTCATAAGTTTTTTAGTTACTTTGCAGTGACCAGAGTTATTTCACCTCTGCCTAACCCTCTGGGGGTAAAGGCGTGATTGTATGTATGTATGTGTATGTATGCAGTGACCAAAACACTAATGAATCTAGAGCGCGATTCTATTATGTCAACTCATCATCAGATCTTTTCCGATCTAGTACTCCCTTGGGTGTTGGTTGGGTATCCACAAATTCTATGACTGTTGAACTATCTATTATGTATTTGTTGTATACTTCAACGATAACACACAAGTCAAACAAACTGCTAGTGAAAGTTTATGCATAAAGTCCCTTTTTCGTAACCGCTTATTACTTAGCAACACTTTAACTGGAATATGTCCCGTCTTTGTGCGTTTTATTTGACTTGAGTCAACAGAGGAAAGCGCTACCCAAAGAACATTTAAATTTCATTGTGAACTAGGTGTTACCCACGACTCCACCAGCATGAAACTTTAATCCCGTTCCCGCTACCCATAGGAACTTATTCCCAGGATAAGCAGCCAATTTGCCATTCCAGAGCATAATCTATCCCTGTACTAAATTTCGGCCAGATCCATTCAGCCGTTAGAGCGCGATTGAGGAACAAACATCCAAACATCTTCACAAACTTTCACATTCATAATATTAGTAAGATAAGAGGGTTAACCTTTCCATCACACCGATGTTTCCTTTTTAAATCGATACCAGGCTCGATATATGCCTACCGAACCCTTGCGATCACTTTAATTGGTAAGCTCATTGATCATACCAGATCATTCGTTCTCGTCAACTAAATCAAAACTGACACGGAGGCGTCAATCCTTAGAGCGTCGGCATTTCACATGAACCAATGTCAGTATGAAACTTAGGAAGTGTCGACGGGGGGCTCCATTAGTCAGCGTGATTAGTTCTCGAGAGCGTTAATGTTTCAATGAGATGAATAATCGCCGGCAACAGTGACAAATGCGCGTCGGTCGTTGCGCGTACGCACCTGACACCCCCCCTCAAACGCGCCGCCGACCGCCATCACTCAGCATCACGACCGCGCGATATGTACCAGATGAAGAGATTTATATTTATTAATGTTACTGCCGCCAAGCTTTCTGTGATTTTATGGACTGTCTACCAAACAGGTTTCTTTAGTTTCCACTCCACTATATTTATATGACATTCATAAAATAAACGTAACTTAAAAATGATTGTTAGATAAAATAGGCTTTATTTGAGAAAGTAAAAGTTTTATAAAAATGTGTTTCACGGTTTTTATTAACGTTTATGGTCACTGTATCTATTGATAAATGACTCAGCTTACGTATTCCGAGTCAAGGGTTAAAGGCGGCTGCGATCTAGCGTCGGTATCTTTTTCACATTCTCAACTCACGGATTTTTATTGAAGTTCGTCGGAGTATCGATGTGTGTCACTTTACTATGATTTAGCATTGATTGGGTTCTTTTGAGATGGACCGACTACGCGTCAACGAGATTTACAACTGAGGCTATAGCTACTGTCGACGTTATTGCGCTAAAATATTCGTATGCACATCGCTCTCGAATGAAATATAGTTTCCGAGAACCCAAGACGTTAAGACCTTGCAAAGGAAATTATGGCGGGATTAGTTTCTAGACCTGAGATGGTGGCTTTAATGCGTGAACTATCTGAATATTTATATAGCTAAAATGAAAGTTTCTTGAACAAAATTATTCAAAATGTTCACAGGGAGAATTTATTTAGGTATGGTAACTTTCTGAGTAAAAATATAAATCTGACAAAATTTTGTAATAGAGAAAAAGAGAAAACATATTTGGCTTGACTAAATGCTAAGCAAACCTGGCCCAATATCGCTTTCACACTTCTTTCTTTATTCGAGCGAAAATCCCGGCTACATTCAAAGTCCTACCTTCATGGAACACGGGGTTCGTTCTACTGCTCCTATTTTCCATGATTCAGTTCGTTAGTTAAGGAATATGAGGTGTCAACAAGACAATTGAGTCCAAACTCAACTCCAAACCAGTACGATACACCCACTGATAGATGGACTAGATTCTGGGGCCTTTTCTCTCGGAGTTGGGAGGGTCAGAGTAATAGCCTTATAAGTAAAGCAAAAGAAGGACAAAAAGTAAGCGGACCTTGGTATCCCAAATGAAAATCTTGTACGGAAACGGCAACAAGGTTGAGATTAAAATAGGTTTATTTCGTATATATAGCTGCTAATCAACAGCCTAGGCTCTTTACTAAACAGCACCGTTCAGCTAGCGGCCTCAGCTATTTCATCAAACATATAGGCAGATGAATTGGACCGATAACATTTCGTTACTTGCCTAACCTAGTCCACTCCCGCATTAATCTACGAGTATTACTAACTTTGTGTCTTGTTCCTGGGTGGTACCCGAATCATACGAATGGCATACAATTAGCACTGCGTAGAACGACGTGGAAGGTTTATTATTATTTACTTATTACCAGATAGACTGACGACCTGAAAAGGGTGGCTGGGACTGGATTCGGAAGGCGAAGGATCGGCAGACGTGGCGCACATTGGGAGAGGCCTATATCCAGCAGTGGACTGCATTGATTGATTTATTCGGGACAAAAATTCTAACTTTTACTGAGGAATCATTTGATTTCTATCAAAAGTATTCCGAATTAGGAGGGTATTGCAAGTTTAATCAGTTCTCCCGTCATCCGCAATAAGAAAGCCCAGCCAGCCGGCCGCTCAGCTCGGCCGGACTTTGCCGACGTCGGCCGACCATAAATCAAAACATTCGTGGATGTGATTAATCAAACAGAGCCGAGAATACACCTTGAGGTTTCATATTTACCTATACGTGCCAGTCAGGTATGATATTAACAGGTATAAAAGTATTGCTTCTATATTATATGGCATAATGTCGATCGAACACTTTATAGGTTGCATGACGTGTAATTTTTGTTCTAAAGCTGTGTGATTTTCTGGATGAAGGGTGCCGGCTTGGATGGTTTGAGAGGGTGTGACAAGAGGAAATGTAGGACGAGTATAGAGAATTAAATAAATCATTTATATAATTATAAAAACATGCTATTTATCCATACGCTTCCCTCCGGGGAAGGCAGATACAACTGCCTGCCATCTGCCTCTACCTGCTTATGTTGTCAAACCGAGGTATGAAAAGCATAGACGAAATTATTTTCGTCAGCTTTCAGCCGCTATTCCCAATAAGCAGTAACGTAATGAGTTAGAATAATTACACGTGTTTCGTTTTAGCTCTAACTAGGTATTAATTACGAGTACATAATGATTTTGTAACTTAACTTAAAAAAAACACATTTCATCAGTAAAATCTGTTTAAGACAATTCATTGAATATTATGTATTAAACGCAGTTTACATTGAATATGGACGCATTTGTAAAATGAAATTCATCAGCGAAATCCAGTCCTAGTTCTTGTTGTGAATCTAGTTGTTAATATTGTAATCTTATCGACTAATGAAAAAGGCAAGTCTAAAAAACGTAAGTCTATAAAAAGTTTCTTAAAAAATAGTAGGTAGACCAAAACTGTTACTGTTAAAAATATCTATTGTCTATAATTGAAACATGAAAGACTAATATTTGTACAATAAAAACATAATAGTACAAACTAACGAAGTTGTTCATCAAATTGCCTAAATAATCAAGCTAATCGATCTCTCAATTTCTAGTCTTATTTTTATATAATATTAGCTTTTGCTCGCGGCTCCGCCCGCGTGGATGTCCGTTATCGCGAGGCCATAGCCTATGTCCCTTCTCAAGGTCTAATTTACCCCTTACAGACAGACCGACAGACAGACAGACAGACAGACAGAGTTACTTTCGCATTTATAATATTAGTATGGATACAGCTATCACTATTTTTAATCAAGACAACACGGGCGTAATAAATAAATAATAAATAAATATTCTACAACATTCTACACAACGCTATCTAGACCCATGGTAAGCTTAATTAGCTTGTGTTATGGAATCTAGAATGCGGATATACATACTTAGATACTTTTTTTTTGTAAATACATACATAATAATATTATACATAGAAACACCCAGACCAATGCAAATATTTATAGGTATTCATGCATACAAATATTGGCACTGAGCGGGGATCGAACCCGCGCCTAGCAGCCGCGTTCACTACCGCTACGCCACAGAGGCACGTAAAAAACGTATATTTTCATTTTGACAACATTAACTCAACCAAAACGTCTACGATAGTCATAGGTAGTAATAGTCATATTAAAACCTCAAAAAAGTAAGTTACAGTTATCAACCGCAAAAACCTTAAACTTTTTTTATTAACATTAATTACTTTCTAAATCACTTAATACAATTTCGTAATGTCCGTCTGTGGTCAGTGCGGTGGTCGGTCAGGCGTAAGGCTACGGTGCGCATGCGCATGCCACACAACACGATGATGTAGCGATTTGTACATCACGTCGGTCTCATTTAAACCCTGTCCTATACCTTTTTTATATCAATAAATATTTTTATTATACATTCCACACCGATGTTGAATCGATGGTAATCAGGTTAATTCTTAAAATAGAATCTGTATCTCGACTTGCGAATATCACATAACTTTTTCTTCTTTTCGTAGTTTTGATGTGTGAAGTGCACTTAATTTAAGAGATTTTTATTGCGGCATACCTGGAAGGCTACTATGAAATATAGCTACGGAACTTTGGACCCGCACGACACACGGATGAAAGACGTACCTGTAATGTAACTTTATTATCTCTACTAATAATCACTACGGTCTGTTTTTCTTGTAGAGTTTAAGTTAAACTGAAGTGTCATGTCTTCGGATCGGTTTTCGGGAGAAATGGGTTCCGTGCAACCGATTAACTGCCTGAAACTTCGATTCGCAATAGTGAATACTTCATGATGGCCTACACTCTTGTCTGCGCTTACTACCTTATTCTTAGGATAAAAAGTAGCATAAGACTGTCTGTTTCAGACTATTATAATATAATCTATCTCTGTGTCAAATTTCATCCGGCTTTTAAGCAGAGCGTGAAAAAACATCGGATGAAACCGTCAAACTGAGGGCCACCGTTTAGCAGTATTTGGCATCAGCAATGATGACCCTTAACTCTGCGATTACCCCTTTAAGTTACCATCAGGTGAAGTGAATTCATATGACCTACATAAAAACAAAGAAACATCCTTTCATCCATTTATATGTCATTTAATTCTCGATCTTTTTCGATCAAAGTTCATATATGAACAGCCCCTCTAGACAAGTGGTAATTCGTTGCTCGGCGTATGATGAAATAGAATGCCAAATGTATGGGATTTGACGTATATGACAGGCGTCAACGAATGTCAAAAACGTCAAATCCTATACATTTGTCATTCTATTCCATCATACGCCGAGCAACGAATTGCCACTTGTCTAGGGGGGCAGTACAGTCCTACAAGGGAGTTTTATTGTACATTTTATCTTTTACAAACAATTCGAAAATAAGACCGTTAATACGGTTAGACATACGTTACCAATTTGTAGGTAAATATAGCATCTTTTGTGCGTCAAAAAGCACATTTTTATTATGAATTAACATGTTTATATAGAGACTCATTTATACGGCGATCTTTGGATAGTTTTTCTTTTGCATTCCATCTCTGTATCCAAAAATATGTCCTATTAAAATGGATTACAGGTTATTTTCGAATAAAACATTTTTAATATACGGCTTAGGTCCAGGCAGGCTGGATGTCAAAGTTATGACGTGTTAGATTGATTATCAGATGGATGTTAAAATACGTTTTACGACTTTTTATGACGAGCTTTGGTGTGTAAAACAGCCTTAACAGATTCGTCCGCGGTCATATTGGGTATACCCGATCAGAATATCTACAGAAAAAATAACTAAAAAAGTTATTTCATATTTTAAATGATAAAGTCTAGAGCTTTTTGTGGAGTTAACTCGTGCATTGACTAATGATTCTGTATTATATTTATCTACCTACACGAAGAGGTGTTGTGCCTAACCGAGTTAAGAATTTATAAAAAATAAGAATTGTGACGTCTTAATTGTACGGATAAATATTTGGTTTTAACGTCTCCACCAAAATTGTACTAATGACGAGACACTTTTTCAGTATCAGACGGAAAACAGACCTATACCTTGAACACAAATGTCAGCAATCTAGATAATATTATGTTACAACAACAAAATTAAAGAAATACCTACCTTTTTTATACCACTAAGGTCGCAAACAAGCACACGGCCCACCTGATGGAAAGTGTTAACCGTGGCCTATGGACGAGTGCAACACCAGAGTGTACAACCAGAGAAATGAAAGTACAGACTGCAACCTACCTAGTATTCACTCTTAGCAGTATTCCCTTATAAATAAACGACAAGTGCAACCTAAGTTTAATATACATATTTCACCTTCGGCGCCCTCACCATTAAACTGTAATGTAGATAACTTAACTTTCTAATAAATAAATATAATTCCTTATGGACACTATATTTATGAAGGATGCTTCTATCTATATCTATACTATTATATAATTGTAAAGTGGTCGTGTCTGTACATTGGAGATATTTTAAAAAAATTGTTGGGTTATGTTATGTTAACGATACTGAACACGAAAATATATTTTTTTTAATTTCCTGTCTGTTTGTCTGTTTGTCCGCGATGGACGCAAACACTACTGGACGGATTTTGATGAGGTTTTTTTTTTGTTAGAAAGGGCTTACTCAGACTTAAAATCTTACGTTTGTTTGATCGCAATTAAATTAAATCGCAATCGGTTAAATAGAACCGAAGATATGAGCAAAGGTCGCGTTAACCGAGATGCACGCGGGTGGAGCCGCGGGCGGAAGGCTAGTTGTACCTATATATTTTGATTGTACATATATACCTAGTGTGTAAATATTCTAATGGATAGAATAAATTTATTATTATTCCATGAATTTATCAAGACGTACAATTCACTGCATTCCTGGTAATGGATATTGCGCATATCCAGCACTATGCATCAGCGAGGGCTAGGACGGTGGTTCACGAATTTGTAGTAGTATCATTACTTTTTGACATCAACAGGTGAAGACCTATACAAAATACAGATGGTAATATCGATCCCCAAGCATATTACTATTTCAGAATTGCAGGCTAATGTTATGTATTTTTACATTGTTTTGTTAGATTTGCGGACCCTGAGCTCCGAGATCATCTTGGCCACGGATGCAATCAGGAAATTGCGTCTACATGAAGATGATGATGATTGTTTTGTTAGATGTTATCTGGAATGAGCCAATTGCGTCAACCAAGCTTTTAGAGACCCCATACTACTACTAATTTCCTACCAAAATCCCCAATTATTCTTTATTCGTCTCGGGAATTGACCTGCTCCTCTAGACAAGTGACAATTCGTTGCTCGGCGTATGATGGAATAGAATGCCAATTGTATGGGATTTGACGTATATGACAGGCGTCAACGAATGTCAAAAACGTCAAATCCTATACATTTGTCATTCTATTCCATCATACGCCGAGCAACGAATTGCCACTTGTCTAGTGGGGCTGAAGCTCTCATGAACGTGCGCAAACATAAACGCAAACTTATATCTCGTGGCCAACAAAGCAGCCACAGACGAACAATTATAACACCTCGTAATTCATACTACTCAGTTACCTCTTCTAGTTCCGTGTTCCTACTACAGTCAAGAATTATAGCTAACTGCCTGTATAAAAAACGTCACGTCTCTTACCAGCCTCCATGACGTAACAGCAATTTCGGCGCCACACGAATAATAAGAAACATTACCAATATATTTCGGAAGCTTATTTTAAAACAAATCTGCTGGCGCACCCACGGTTGCCGGCACCTGTCACATATTCAGAACAATTACACGAGGTCGTTGCCCTGGCGACCGTCGAGGCGTGACGTCAAAATACTGACACACGGATCCTAGTTCCGAGTGTTGTCAATTGTATCCGGATACAACGATACACTTGGTGGGCTTGTTCAGTTTTTGCGACACCTGTCTAGACACACTTAAAGGAATGTTTGATATCAATTAGCATACCTTAGTTTGACATAAAGGTGTGCCATTATAATGATAAAATAAAATGATATGTCAGATACTTTCCTCGAAGTATCAAGGAAATGTTTTTGTTATAGCTGCCTAATTTGTCTTGTACTACATTATACATCTATGTATAGTAACAGTATACCCTCTTATCTGCTTCGTCGCCTTAAGGACTAAGAAAAAAAATTAGCTTATAAGATATTAGGGATTTATAGAAAAGCATCGTTAAACATGTGTCGTGGCCGTCAAGTTGAAGACCGCCATGTTAGCATTCGAAATTGAGACCTGTATCTTCCTGTGACTTCGCCCTAGCTTCTTAACAACCAGTAGGGTGCAGTAATAAGACGTACTGAATATAAAAAATGCATAATCTTTCAGAACATTTCAAGAAGTTCGTAGATACAATATTAATTTAAGTTACTTTGTTTCCAAGATTGCTGGAGCCCTAATTGTGTTTTTGCCCTCAATAGCACGATATATTTTTGTGTATAAACAAACATCCAATTGACAAAAAATATGTATATTCTATATGCCTAAGAACTGGGCAATCATTACTAAGTAAACTGAAAGCTGTTGATCAAATTTAGTTAGACTGCGTTCACGAGCTGCTCCCAAACTCAAAATAAAACACATGCCTCATTGCCAATTACCTCCATACATGGTGTCATAGAATCAGTCAACACATGACAAAACTATGCAATTAACTTTGCAATTATAACATAACAACGAAACTACTGCACCTGATGTTCATACCATGGTCAAGCCCCATAACCGAACAGGTTAACTAACAAGTGTGTGACATCGGAAGCGGAAGCTGCTCCCACGCACGCGGGGAGGGGGCAAGTGTTCCGGTATACGCACACGACTACTGATCTGCATCTGTGACGTCACTTCCGCTCCAGCCCTGATTGAGAGTGAGGTAACGGTTAATCTCTGATTGTTCGTGGATGATTATTCTCCCTAATACCCAATTTTACCGATAGGTAAACTTCATACATACCACACAAGTTAAAATCATAGGTTCGAATCCTGGCCATCACAATACCGACATGAACCTCTCCTTAAACATACAATTTAGCTTAGAGTTCTGTCAAGAAAAGCTCCTCGTGTAATCTTATCAATGGTTCTCCAATAATGCCAACACTTATGCCATTATACCCACTATCTTATTCCTGCTTCGATATTCGTCATCTTCATGTAGACGCAATTTCCTGATTGCATCCGTGACCAACATGACCTCGGTATTATCTGGGGGCAAAAGTAACGTGATAGGTTATAACTCATACGGTGCAAAAAATTCTATCAAGAACCAAGCGGTTCAGCGACTCTTTTCTTTACCACACCATAAAGTCTTGGAATTCTTTACCAGTATACGTTCCTTCTTCTTACAGTCTCGGGTGCTATATGCGGGGCGTGAAGTCGTGAACAAGCATCTAATGATCCATTGTAAGATTAGTGTCTGTAATGGTGACCCTCTTTCATGAGACTTTACCTTAAATTTACCATAGGCGAGATGAAGTCAAATTGACGTGTTCTAAACAAAATAAATGATAAATAGCTACGCTTTCCAAACCCCACCATTACCTTAAGTTGTATGCTTCTGGAGAAGGGAATTTCCTACATTCGCAACTATTCGTATTAAACTTAACTGGTTTACCGATTTCCACCAATTCGTCGGCCGTTTGAGGTACATCTCACACACCACAAACAGCTAAATATTTATTTGTCAGCTAAACATGGACGTCTTGCCAACTATTAATTAAGTATATGAATTAGACTAGAGATTTCAACTAAATCTGACATTAAGCTTAAAAGTTACAAATATTCGCATACGCCTACACTCACTTCGCTACACAGTTAGGCCCACTCGTAAATACTGGACGGCCTTTTTATGGCTCCAGGCAGGCTCTCTGTTCTTACAGAGTTGGCAGCACGAGTGTGACTCCCCATATTGCACTCGCCCATAGGCCACGATGACTACTTACCATTAGGAGGGCCGTGTGCTTGTCTACGACCTAAGTAGTATGAAAAAAGAGCTTGAATCGTCTATCCTATATTATATCTCGTGTCTGTCTGTCCGTCTCGTCTGTTTGAAATATTTGTCTGCATGTCATAGTCTGTAGTCAAGTATTGCCAAGGACCGAAGAATTTGGATTGTTCTACATTGTACAACATTGTAATCGCTGATTCACGCATGTAGGTATAAAAAGTTAAAGTGATTCTCTAAGTAATACTGTCCAGCTGGAGTGGTTGGGAGCAATATTAGCAATGTCGTTGATTAAAATTTTTGCTTCGACCGACTTAATAAGTAATACTACTAAGGTAGCAAATTACTACATGGTCTACCTAATGGTAAACTGTTACCATGACTTTAGTTTCACTGGCCTATCTAAGAAAAGAAAAAAATATTTGCACTGCGCGGTAAACAAACCCCTGATGTGGCAGTGGAATGCACTACCACCACGTCATCGACTATATACCTAACATAATCCTTTTAAAAATTAGAGAGAAATAATTCATACAACTGCAAACTTTTGCAAAAGATAATTACAATGTATCATTCAGTTTGCCAACTAGATACGATAAGCCTACACCTACACAACACACACTTTTTGTTCCACATTCAAACTTTCAATCAATGCCATTGTTTATATAATTACAGCTTGTCTTAAACCGTAATGATACAGTTTCGGTTTGTTTCCAACACCAACGCACATATTCATCAAAAATCTCACCGACTAAACTAATTCCTATATTGTACTCCCATAATTTGCCATGCAACACTTAATATCTCTTGTTATCTTCGAACTAAAAGACTTAAGCTCCGTAAGAGAACAAGTAATAGCTCCAACATTAAAGACGCCGAATTATCATAATGAGCAATAACCAATTGCACGAAGCTCACGTCAAATCGAGTTTACGCATGTAAATTTATGGTTATAACTTAACTTTTTGTGTTTTAGTCAAATTGCTATGCTTTTTAACCGATGAGCCGCAACCGAGCCCTATTAGCGGCCAAATGGCATACGGCAGGAACGATTCGTGAAAGAAATCAAATTACAATAACGATGCACGCTATGCGGCTACCGATACTAAAATAACGGGTTCCGTCTAATTTATAGGGAGGAAATTTTAGGATGCCTCGCGTTAGAGATGTGTCATTAGGGGGTTACATCACTTGAATTGTAATCATGTTTGGTTAAGTTTGTTCATGAATGATTATATGTATTAGTGAACCAGTTCGATAAAACGGAAGCTCGTTGCTGTTGTCTTGAGCGTTACGACAACAGATGATAATGTAATTTATCGGCTTTATTATAGTGTTTACGTAGTAAAGAGTTTCTCGTACTTTAATGATGAATTTGTGGTCGTTCTGACGGTTTTTTGATACTAAACAAAAATAAACACAGTGTTATTTATATCCGAACTAAGCATAGCTTGTTATATAGGTTCTATGCAGATAACATACTTAGCTTAATTATCGTTATGTACCTCTTTTTTTTTATCGGATACCTCCCCTGCCGAAGCCGGAGAAGGGGGTTATGTTGGACTCGAACCGACTAAAACGCACACCGTCTGTGGGTCGTCGGTTACCGGAGGTGGGGTAGTCGTAACCATATCCCTCGAAATTATCGTTGTGTACCTACTGGGTTATAAAAAGGAGACCTAAATAAAATAAAATACCTAATAAAATGTGCTATCCCTTGTAAATTGACTTTTTGATAAAGCACGAAGAAATAGGGGACTCCTATTTCTTCGTGCGTCACTGGGTTCCATAGTCATAATTCACTCAGTAATAAGATAGAAAAATAACCAAATCGTCTCTCAGTAATCCATTAGTCACTCCTATTTAATTAAATAATGACTATTGACATCATCTGAAGTTGGCCTTCTGAACTGTCATTATGTCAGTGAAATAATTGTACAAATTATGTTACGATTACCACTATACCACCTAATGGATAGTGGTTATCCTGGCCTATGGTCGTGTGTAACACCAGGCGAGTCACACTCATGCTGCCGACCCATAACGAGAACATCGTTTTTCACATTTTGGTGATTGGGGTTTGATCAAGGCTCAATTTTGAAAATCTTTTGAAAATTGGCCTCTTGGTTAAACTTTTCGCTCAAAGACTTGGCTATTTGTTCTCCAGCGTTTAGTGAATAGCCTAAGCGACACAAACATGAGAACACAATAGACCAATACACACAACAAACTACGAGTATATTATAACTAACATGAGATTGTATTTTACCATTTTGCTGTTCATACTTACAGAGAGATGTTTTGATTCCAAACCACATTATAGATATTTATTTTATCCTAATATAGGAGCTACGTCTTACCATCTACCGTTATAATTAATGGTAACAAAATTTGGTATAAACGTATTTATAAAGATATGTGTATGGAGTAAATGAACTGTGTGGTCCATCTAACATTCGTCACCGCCTACGCTCGGACAGGTAGGCAGCCTATGACACTATATTATTAATCTCCATCAATAAATTATTAACGGAAACCGAAAAATGTTTCGGCAGCAAAACTTAAAAACACCTGTTTAAAAAAATTGTTGGCATCCCCGAAGTATAATCCTTCTCCTTAACATTTTATATTCTAACTAACTGATGCTCGTGGCTACGCCCGTGTGGATCTCAGTTTTCGGGTTTTTTTCGCCATATCTCCAGTTCTACTCAACCGATTGCAAACATTCCGAAGGTGACCGCGAATTTATCCGTATTGAAGTTTATCTGCTGTTGTCGTATGCGATCGGATTCGGACTCAAACCTTAACATTTTAAGTCTGACTAAGACCTTTCTAACAGAAAAGTAGTTTTTGCATCTATCGCGGCCAAACAGACAATTTAAATCAGACAATTCCAAAAAAATGTTTTTGTGTTTAAAATTGTTAAATAACTTAACCCAAGGATTTTTTTATTTATCCTCCAATGTACAAACACCACTACTTTACAATTATATTAGTATAGAAGTTGTGATTCGTTGGAGAGAGTTTCTGCCTGACTATGGGCTGCCTTTCGTCATTTATCTCTGTCCTTGATTAAGTGTGGATTCGTATAACTATCTCATTCGATTGCGACCTTCTCAATGCTGCCGTCAACTTTGACAATAACAGTGAGTGATGATGTGCGGAGCCAACTTTTTTTACTGTTCGCAGAGATACTATACCCGCTAGATCATATAGATGATATTGAGTTATCTGTAAATATTTAAGAGAACCCAACAAAACGATTATACCTATTAACATTTTATGCATTTCAAGGTTTGGTGTTAGCACGAACCTAACCTCACTCATATTTGATCCTAATTACATGTGATTGACAGAAGAATGTACAAAAGTTCATTGCAATATAAAATGAGGTTTATGAGTAATGTTATATGCTTGTTATATGGTGACTAATTCAAACGGGTCCAGCTGCTGAAACTACACCAGAATCAACGGTACTTAGTAACACTTAGCAATAGACTCAGAAAGTCTTCAAATCCACACACAAGGTGGGCGGGAACTAAATAAATTAGCATTAGTGGTTATTCACGAACACGAAACAATTTTTTTATTCTTCACAGTCAGTCTCTCTAGTAGATAGATACTAACCTTTGTTGCAGGAAGTTGTAACTTTATGAAGCGTTACGAACCCTACAAAGATCTTAATAAGAAGTACCTTAATTTCCTCGAAGTTAAATGGTACTGAAGGTTGCGCAATTTTATCACTAAAGTCACACTAAATCTATTCTATCGGTTAAGTCCACTTAGATCACCCAGCCGAATAGCACCTGCGCGAATCGCACCTGGCCTAGTCCATGAAGAGCACCTATCAAAATTTTTAGCAGGTGCTATTCTGGTGGAGAATTCAGCTGTAAGATACTTCGACGATCGAGATGATTGTGTGTTGTGACTATGCAGTAGGTATGGTCGCCTAAGAAACAATTTGGCGGAATGTAGGTGTGACCGTTTAGCGTCTTTCCTACTACATTTTCTTCGTTGCTCCAGAAGTTAGAACCATATAAGCACCTGTATGTAAATTAAAGTTCTGATGATTATGTATGATCACGGTATAAAACAATGAATACTTACCACTTAGGATATCCTAAAATACTGCTAAGTACAATAATGTTCACTACAGACTCAAAAGGTTCGCCCAGTCATAATACAGTTAATAGACGAAGTACTTTCAGGACCCATTAAGGACATCTACCCAGGAGGTATAGGCTCGCCGCACGATTCCATATCCCCGAATATTTGTGAACATCAGGTGGCAGCAATTCGGTAACGAGATCTGTAGACAGTGTGTCTGTATGTGGATGTGAGTCCAGGTAGGCATGAATGGCCGGCGCCCCGCTGCTAGTGAGTTATGCGCTGGCCCCCGGGGCGCGCGGGCGCTGCCTTCACACCTCCGCCCGCGTGTGGTCCCGCGGTTTACGAGCATGCCCGGGCTGCTGCGCGCGCGTTTCCAGGATTATGCGATAGGGAACAAATACCTATATTTTAATCACCATATTTGTCGTATACATAAGAATATCTTCTTCAGCTTAATACGAATCCTGGTGGTATCCAAACTTGCGTATTTGTCTCCTCCGAGAAGGAGGAAATTTGTTAAATTTTCAATTTCTCCAATTTAGATAGATAGATAGATAGATAATTCTTTATTGTACACCAATAAATTTACAGTAATACAAGTAGGTAGCATGTTACGGTTCAATGTACAATGGGCGGCCTTATCGCTAGAAGCGATTTCTTCCAGGCAACCTTAGTTCATTGTTTTCATTGGTCTTCTTTATCCTAATGGACTGCAGTGTTGTAGGAGGCAGGATAGCCCCAAAATGATCCCAAAACATGAAGGAAATTTATGCTTGTTGTATGAGTACCAGATATTCCGTTATTTTTTCATTATGCAACATATGTAAAAACTGCAAAGTTTAAGAACATATTCGCCCAAATATGATGAACTTAAAAAATATGGCCTTTTGTTGAAATTAATTTAATCTCTCAGTTTGTATTGACGGTGTTTTTCAACCAGGTTTAGCTAACTAGTTAATAGTAAATAATTAATACTGCAGGTGTGATCATGAGCAAAATGCATTGAAGGCAAATTAATCTGGGACATCTAAAAGACTTCATTGAAATTAGTAGGATCAGGATGGCAATGGAAAACCACATTTTTTATAAATCTAGAAGGCATTTCTGCAAATAAAGAGGTATTATTAAGTTGTTCACGATTCTCCGGTAAGACTACCGGAGACTCGTGAACAACTTAATAATTGGTGTAGAAACACCAGAATAAAATATATAATATAAAATATCTTTCTTGGCAACATCTCTCATAACTCGTCCTGGACTGCACCTAAATCTTCCCGCGTTACTAGTAGATATCCTTACCGTAAGATATTATAATATTAGTCACATTAGTGTGTATATTTTACCCGGGAATTATTTTATTTCTTAGACTTATTACGACCTGCCGGGTTTCCTGAGAGATATGATACAGGTCGGTGCCATTTTTATTGGACAGGAAGGAAATTCTAACGTTTAATATATTCTGAGTAAAACGTTTGACATTTTATTTATAACATCGAGTTCCTTCGATCCGGTTTGAAGGAGTGGGAGCTCGTGGTGCTTAGGTATAGGATATTGTAGTGTGTCAAGAATTTGACCTTGTTTTTATTAGTACGCCGTGCGAATGAGTTGCTTTTTATTATCACTTATAATTTAGATATTGCGTGTCATCATTCTTTTAAGTATTTCCCAGTTGTGAACAAAATCTGATGGCATATCGGCTTTTCCGTAAGCGATTGCTGTCTGATCTCCGGACTCTGACAGAAAACCTGCATCAGAACTTCATCTGTTATTTAGCATGTTCTTTACTGACTACCATGTGAGATTAGGGACCCAAAGGCTCGGGCTAAATGGGCCCTTCATTTAAATATTAAGTAGGTTTAGATCTTCAGGTTAGGCAGACCTAAAGACAGTCATAGATTATTATGTGGAATAACTCATAAGTTATTTTTATCCCGGGAAAAAGGTTCCTGATATTTTTGTGAGAGCAGAGTCGGAGCTGGTAATTCATAGGCTTCTTGTACACTGTCATTAAGTCTTCATGCATGCTCGGATGATGTTAAGTGAAGGGTGGGAATTTTCCCGCTGAAGTTATTCCAGCAAACTGAATTACACTAAACAGAAATTCACAGAGAAAAATAAAAGTTATTGTTTTATTTTTATAGACGAATAGAAGAATTGGAGAGGCGTTAGATTGGCCTACTTACGACAAAAAATTCAAGTTCGAAATATTTATAAGCGGCAGTAACCACTGAAGATCAGACAGGACGTGTGGTGTGCTCGTTTCCTAACTTAATGACATAAATAAATGATGTCCAGTCTTCATTATAAACGAAATCTTCACTTCAAAATTAACAAGTTAATAGGCACGTAAAGACGTTAATTCCACACTTCAATAAGCCCGTGATTATAAAAAAATAGCAGTAAATTATAATGGACGTCATTCAGAGGTCACGTCAGTCAGCCTGTTTCACATGATTGTTTGAACAAATCTTGTGTCGTACACCTGCGGGTTTCACCTTGAATTGTGACCGCTGTCCACAAGACATGACCTAGGTGCATCGGGTACTTAATGTGGGGGCGAGGATTTATTAACGGCTACCGGCTTGGTGTACAACGGAGGTCGATTTAAGTGAAATTTATGAATACATTTAAATTTTATCATTGCTAGTTATTGTTTATTTATAAGGTTTTTAGTAGATTTTATATGTGCGTTTGTTTATGTTATAGAAATTAGAAATGTATATGACAGTTTGAATTCAGTAAATGTAACAATAATGTTTACTGCACGTCCTGTAAGGCGTGGTGGCAAAGTAGTCTACTGCTATTCGCGAGTTCGATTCTCACTCAGTGGTTAGTTGTAAAACCTTGTCCAACGTAAAGCAATTTAAAGGTAGGTACGTATATATCAATACCATAATCGCGTTAATTCCCGTTAACATTTTTGTACATCATGAACGCGAAAGTTAAAAAAAAAACTGAAGCATACTTAATTTCATTATTCGTTTACAAGTATCTAATCTAATCCTCAACACTGAGGTACCCTTTGCTTAACAAAGTCGAATGTGTGGGAAAAGATAATTTAAAATAGATAATGGCAAAAGAAATACAATTATCACCGTTCAAAGTAATCAAATGTTCAGATATTCGACAATTATGAGATCACTTCACACGACCTCTTCACTAATTTATCCATAATCACCTATTGATAAGTCTCGATAATAAGTGGACATACTGTAAAAAAGTGTACTATCATCCCAGCTAATTTGCATCGATTGCCGCAATCCGGCGAACTCGTGCTGTCTTCACATTAATTGTACTGTCAAGTACTGGAATACATAACAATGAAATTTACATCAACTTGATATTAAGTGATTGGGCTTGTAATGAAAGAGGCATTGTGCAGGAAGTAAATCCTAGAGATACTTTGTGCACCTACTCTGTCGGTGAAAAGAAAATTACTCACGCGGTACGAATTAGTTAATTAATTGATATAATTTATTACACTATTGACTTTTTATATTACTAAAGTAGCAGACCAGTACAAGCTCGATGTTGATAAGCGCTCACTGTGGTATTTGAACTGTTGTGGACCGAGATGTGATTCGTGCACCCATCGTAATTAAGAAGCAATATCTACCGAAAGCAAGATGGTGGAAAACGTGTAAAACACACAATACCCTCAAGAATTCCTCTGTTAGTTATTATTTTCTATACAATGAATACGAAATATTCACGTCCCACGTGAAACGCCTATAATTATGTCGGCTAAACAGGGAGTTTTTCTTGACTCTACTGCTTCTGAAAAATTTACTAACATGGGTTAGGTATGTTAGTAAGTTTACTACCATATCTAACCCTTTTGCCGGGGCTTCAACCTCACACAGTCACTTTAGTTCCGCTGAGCTACCGAGGCCGTCATCTAGAAGAGTGAAAATGAAGTATTAAATCAATTAAAATACAGAACGATCTGCTATTATGTAGAATCTAACTACATCAACATCTTAGCGTGGTTCCCGATTGTGTGAGGTTTTCACTTCAGAGTCTGAGTTCGTTTAGTCCTTCTCCTCATTAGATTTAGCTTGGTTTATGTAACTTTATGGGAGCTACTCCCGCCTGATGTCAGATCAATCAGGACCTTGAGAGTAAAACCTGCGCCAGTGCCTCCTCCGATCAGCAGATCTACCGCCTAGCAGGTGGATGTGTAGGTGGGATGGGTATGTGTAAGTGAGGTGGATGCCCCGAACACCCATACATCAAAATGTAGACTTCCATGCATATAGTCACGCCTGTAAATTCCCAAAGGGTGCCCAAATTTATGTTAAACACCCACATTTCGTTAAATATGATTTACCCACGCTATGGGGGGCGAGCCTATTGCCGTCAAGTGGGCCCTTTGTCATGGGCTGTATGTTTACAGTCAGATGGATAACAGCTCTATCCCTTAGTCACAGAATAAAATAATTATTTATTCTGAGTCTTAGTCACAGATTAAATTAAATATTTATTTTGTGACTTAGTCGTCTTCTATGACTCCCACGGGAAGAGATGGGGTTGCCCTATTCTGCTCCACCGGGAACAACTCGGCTAAAAATCTATTTAAAATATATGTTTTAATTGACTCCTGAGCGGTTTCCCGTTATGAATGGTGTAATGAGATCCAAATTGATACACTCAATTGATATCAATTCGAACGATCTCAATGTTAGTGGGTTCCACTTACCTATTAGATTAACTATGATGTTGTTATTTGATAAGTCAGTAATTGGTTTATTTTTTGCATTGCTCTAAATAGGAACTGATTTGAACTGTTTGGCTCTAGATCCAGTTTTTTATAAAACAAATTAAATTTAATAGACTGTGTTCCGAAATCAGACCCAGTGTTTTTTATTATCCATATAATTACACCCTCACACTGAAGTTCTTCCCCGATAAGAAGAATCTTATGATACAGAATGGCTCTAGATCCCGAAGGAAACAAGTAATACGAGGTGAGCCTATTTACATCCAACGAGATTTTTTTTCTTCAGTTGATGCTGCTATTGAAAATATCTAACAGCAAAACCTAATAATTTTAGCCTGACCAGGATATCAAATCCCAGACTTATGAGCATTCGCACTCGTTTCCCCTAAAAGTTCTCTTTTTTTTTACTACCTAATTAGAAAACAGCAAATATCAAAATACACGCACGTGTTTTTGTGTAAAGTTAAAAATTAAAACACCTCCAATAAACCTGACTGCTAACACATTTTTTATTACTAAAAACGCAGCTCACCATAAATAAACTAGATACATACGGACCAGATTAATCTAGCCGGCACTAAATTACCATTGCGGATTCATTCTCTTAGATTAAGTTAGCACGACCACCGGGGTCATTGTTGCATTTTCACGAGAACTTTAATAAAGTCTTCCACACATACAATAGTCGTATTTCAAGCCCACGCGACGCCCGACCAAGCGGGAGCCTGTCACCCCAACTCCTCCGTCAGGAAAATAAACTGCACTTCTTACGGCTAGTGTGAAATGTTGCTTACATTAAATATGAATATATTTTAATAAATGTGAAATATGCTAGTAATATGTGTAGTTTATCGCGGTAAAATAATAAATATAGCTACCGTGCGACACTGCTCCCGTGTTGGTGGTAAATTGTGTGATGCTTCAATTGGATATTCATGTAACTTGAAATATTTTGAAAATAACGTAATAGATATGACATTTTACATGATTGTGAGTCTTTTATTTTGGCGTCTGTCCATAAGGAAGGATTTAGTCTACTATTGCCACACTGGCCAGACGGGTTGGCAAAAGGTTTTTCTCGAGTTTTCCTTCTCTCAAGTCATTACGACCTCGGCAGACCCGGAGACTAATAAAGAAGAAATACGTAGGTATTCCTTCTTGGTATGAGTTAGGTGGGAGCCCCACCAAAATTAGCAGCATCAAAACAACCCCACCTGCAATACACCTTACTCAATCAATCAATCCATTAATTAGCCTATTGCAGTCCACTGCTGGATATAGGCCTCTTCCAATATATGCCTTAGTATAACTGATTAATGAACGAGAATCCGGTGGAGGACCAGACTGCAATCGCTACCCTAAAAAACCAATAAACAAAGTGAGCAGACCCTGGGTTTTTATAGAACGACTACGCCTACAGGAATTTTCTTACTTTTCCCTTCTAGGTGTATTAACTGCCTGCCACCAAAACTGCAACCTGACATGAAATATACGCGCATCAGTTCTACGATCAGTTAAACAGTTCTACAATATAAAGAAACTGAAAATTATATTCCTTAATTAGATCATTCAAATCTTTAAGTTATTTTTTATTTATTTTTTCTAACCTCATCCATCAAAGACAACAATTTGTTTATTAAATAATTGTTATAACTTTAATAAAATTATACTCGTAATATCTTTAAAGAAAGTTCCTCTCAGGACGTTTACGTAACGAGAAAACATATTATCAACTTACAGTATACAAAGATAAGTTACATAATATACAATTATTTATAGTCCCGCCTCCCAGAGCAGGCGTACAAATTTCCCGTAAACACGCGTAGCTAGAGAATACTGAGATATCATGTTAAGACATTTAGCTACTGTAAGCAAATAAAATGGTGTTTACATTGTGCGCAAGAGTCGCTCGAGATCCAATCTGGACTGTAACAAATCGAGCCGAGCGATGTTCTCGCGATTGAGTTATTACAGCTTCCTGGCTTTGGGCTCTTGGGCTACTTGTTTTTGTAACTCCCGTGTGTTTTTATTAATTATACACTATAAATAATAAATATTTTATGTGTAATGCGATACGAGGTGCAGGTTGGTGTGAGATGTGGTTGGGCGATATGCGCGCGCGCACCGGGGATCGAATGTACCTACTGTTATTATTCAAACTGCAGCTTTTTATTGTTTCTTACTGATATTAATGTTGGGTGCCTGTTGTAATCTTTGTCTGTCCTTTTTTATGAAAGGCTACTGTATTGACATAATTACCTACAGGTCTTCTTAACTAGATTGTATTGTGACTTATTTTTAAAATAAGTGGATAAGACTAGGATATTCTGAGTTGGATCACGGGGTTGTATAGGGGCCTCGCCACGATCTTCGGAACCCTTTCTTTTTGTTTAGGCAGGAAAAAATGTACCTTCCGCATTTCGCGGGCTAGGTACGGGCGATCGCTATTGAGACCCTCCAGCATTTCCACTCTACAGCGCTCCTTGGCACCATCTAGATATGACCCGCCTAAAAGTGATTTCGGCTGCTCTGATCACTTCCTTCAAGCGCCTACGGCTTCGAGTGAGGTCAAAGATCTTCGGGATCTTAACCAACTTAACCCGCAAATACCAGCCATCTGATAGACTGCCGAAGGTCTGGCACAGATTTTACTCTCAATCGATGTTGAGAGAAGAGACGGCAGTCACTCTCGTAAAAGCCAAGACAAACCAAATTATGGAAAGTAGATGCAACCGGGATTACCATTCATATGATGATGATGATGGACATGAAACAAAATGTTTACTGTCACCAACTTTTAGGTAAAACGCCTGGAAAAACTAGATAAACCAATTACAAAAAAAAAAAAAAACACCAAATCACTTTTATCTACTGTGTCATTTATCTATTCCTTATAGCATTTATTAACGAAGATTAATTTGTTGGTACAATATCTGGGGAAAGTTAATTTGATGTCAGAATGACACATCTATATATTTTTTCCTGCCAGAATATTAATTTTATGAAGGCGTCCATTAATATTGATATTTATCTCACTTGGCTGAAAATCTTTGTTAAGTATATGAAGGTAATCTCACAATTAGATTAGTGAGAATTAACAAGATCATAAGATATGTAGCTATAAGCACAGAATCGCGCACATCGGGAATGGTGCGATGATAGTGATATAATAAGAAAATCAGACTCGCGGTCGCAGGGAAGAAGCTCTTCGTTTGCAAATCTAACATTATCATCAATACAACATTATACTTACCCCCTATTAATATCGAGCAAGAAACGGTAAAAAATTACGTCTGTTTTATGGGAGCCGCCTAAAACATTTGTTTTATTATTTTTAGATTTTTTTATAGCAGTAACAAAAATTCACCGTCCGTCAGTGAAGATTTCAACTATTATCACAGTTTATTAAATACAGACTGGTGACAGACAGACTGACGACAGATAGACGGACAGTAGTCTTTGTAATGGAGATTCGTTTTTGTAAATCTATTGGTATTACTAGTAGAAATTGAAAACTCAACATGCCACTATTTTGATGAGGATTCATCTACCACTGACAGATAAATCAGAATCCATTTTCGAACTACACAAACCTAATTTTAAATGGAATAAAATACAAATTTAACACTCAATAAATCCAACATATTAATTAGACGTTTCTTCGTCGTCTTCTTAGTATATTTGCAATAACAGTTAAAGTTGAGTTACGGTATGCTCTGCTCGTTACTGGACGTGACGCTGCACTCGTAGGGCTCATTAAACTTGTGTACCCTTTGAGACACCATCGCCCGACGAGCTGGCTGACGTCGGATACAAAACTCTCTTAACATTCTAGGGTTGCGTATCCAGAGACTATTTAAATAAATTCAAGCTTAGTTTGGTTGTTTGTTGAGTATTAGATTTTAAATACGAAAAATAGAGATGGTCTGGATAATGGTGAAACATTTGCTGAAAGCTGTCTAAAAACTTTTAAATATTACAAATATTTAACCTTCTCAAAGGGTCATTTTATACCACGTGGGTCGCAGATAAGCACACGGCCCACCTGATGGAAAGTGGTTACCTTTGGACGAGTGCAACACCAGGGGAGTCACACTGTGTTGCCGATCCTTTAAGAACAGAGAGGTCGTAAACAATCTAGGGACTATAAATGTATATACACTTTATACCAAAATGCAATGTCCTTAGGTACCTACACTTCTTTTCTAAATTGTTAACTTCGTTAGTAGATACATATTTAGAATTATTCTCATCCAATAACAGAAATCTGAGAACAAATTTTAATAAATTCAACTTCAAAAATAGGCATTGAAAGTTCAAAATAGATAGAATATTTACACCAACGAATTGAGAACCTTCCTCCATTTGGAAGTCGGTTAAGAACGATCACTTTACAAACCTTACTGGCCCGAGGATGAGACAAAATTGAAAGACGCGTCACCGCAAATGACACCGACATATTTCTCCGGTGCTTCGATCACGATTTACACTCATTTGGCACGGTCAAGTCACACTAAACGTAAGCTTAAGGCGAGTCTGCAGGCGAATTGACTGACTCACGCAAACTTCACGGCCCCTACTACAAAGCGAAGGAATTAGTACCTAATTAAAGACTTTATAGAGGATATATTTTGAACAGTTTTTGAGATACGAGAAAATGGTACGATCTTAGGATACCTGACTACGTAAAGTAAGGCTTGAAATTCATTAAATATTTGAAGTAGCTTCTTCCGAAATCCCTCTCAAATAATTCCACCCTATTCATATCCAAAACAACACGTGTGTAGAATTAAGGTATCATCAACAATGCAAATGCAAATTGTTCAGCATCATAACCAATTGGAATTTTTACTAACACGAGTGATTCCGTCTTCATGAATCCCAATTTCCGATTCTATATAATAGAATTTCTCGAGTTAGAGAACTGGACAGACTAGAAGGTTAGCTTTGTTAGCTATAAAGCACAGCTTCATAGCTAACAACTCTTTCGTCTTTGGACTTGCCTACAGCCTATCATCAATCAATCAATCAAATAATTAGCCTATTGCAGTCCACTGCTGGACATAGGCCTCTCCCAATGGGCGCCATGTCTGCTGATCCTCCGTCTTCCGTATCCAGTCTGGCCCAGTCACATTTTCCCACATTCCGTTTTCGTTCTCGCGGTCTTCACTTCAGGACTCGTCTACTCCAACGGCCATCAGTCCTTCGAATGATGTGGCCAGTCCACTGCCACTTCAGCTTCATCAACTGCTACTTCATGTCGGAGCACAGCCGATCAAGGAAAGTAATATTGAAAGGGGGGAAAGAAGCGTGCTGTACTATTTACTAACTCCTAAAAAACACAGTAACTGCCCGTATCCAAAAATCATAACTCCTTTACGATTATGGCGGCGAAAATTCTTCATAATATTTCGATAATGGATCGAGTCCAGTTGTATCAGTACTCGGGGTAGCGGTGTCGCAAGCCAGGGGCACTGAGCATCACTTGATGTTCTGATTATACGAACATATTGTCATTATGCGCCATTACTGCTAATAGTACACGGAGACAACGAAAATTGTTTAAATGCTCTTAAACGGATTGTTATTCCGAAGTATGTGAACGCCAGTGTCACGATTCCGAATTTAAAATATTTTATGCCATGTTCTGAAGTAATAAATATGTTCTCAAATATATTTTAAAGTTAAGGCTTCATTTAGACTGGGAGAGTTTCTCGCACTTTTCGGTCCGGAACTCGTACGCGACTATCACTACTCAATACGCCATAATCGCAATACCATTATCGTATCCAAGGGTTTACACACAGGCAAACACTAAATTCTCGCCTACGATTATATCATACGAGATTCGCAAGTGACATATCACCTATGTCAAAATACGATTATTGCTTCAAAATTCTGTTTAAACGGTATTCAATTGACAGGCAATTCTCGCTAGGCGTGGGCGAGCGAGCTGCAATTGTTTCTGCGAATCAACTTTTTTCTGTCCTACCTATCGATAATAATCGTATCGTATTATTATATATACGACTTAGTTATATACTCAGAATATCCAAATCACATCCCTTTCGTTGTTCATTTATGTAAAAATTACTAAAATTAGCACTTATGACTGTTAATAAACTCTGGATTACATCCTGGTACTAAGCAGGAATCGAACCCATGACCTTGCTCACTAGACACTACGCCACACAGGTTTACACAAATTAATTTATATTTTATACTGAAGAGCTTCTAAAAAAAGGAATTTATTAATAGTGATAGTAATAAAATTAAGAAAAAAAGCGTCACAAATACGAATTCTTACACTGCAGTCTGTTGGTGTTATTTCCAAAATAATCTAACAGATCAAAGTTATGGAAACCACATCAATCTCATTTACCTTCAAAGGGCCTTATTAGATACGTCAAATTAGGACGTATTTGGAACGGAAATCACTGGCCCACTATAACATATGTCGATTTTAATCAACCCAGGAACGGAGCTGCTAATATGTTAGGTGTTTTATACCTGTATTCCGGTATTGCGGTCCTCGTTATGAAATTTGGTAGCTTGGCACGCACGCATCGTTTCCAATAATCGCCCTCAATGAATATGGACGAAATAATTATTTAGTTTCGTTTAATAACTAGCATTTTTAGTTTTTTAGCTGTTATGTATCTCTCTAATATACCTATGACAATTAACATAGATACTTCTTCATCATCATCCGAAAGACAATTCCAGTAACATACAAAATTTGCTTTTTGGTGCCCGGGGTCACTGCTTTACATTATTTGATTTGTTTTGACCTTTACGAGAGCGACTGCTGTCTGACTCCCCAACCCTAGTAGGAACCGTAAACCTGATCCTAATTCATCAAATCATCAAAATCTACCGGCGTACAGGGTGAGGTTAACTTGGGCTCCGAAGATTTTGCAGGATGCACCTACCTTATACTGAATATATGATGTTAAATAATGTTAAATAAATGCAATTGACTAATTTCGGCAGATTATAAAAACGTGTTATTTATAAAATATTTTTGTATCCTTAATCAATTTCGATCAATCGTAAAATCGCACAAATGCATTCAAACTCGTGTAATCATTTCTGCGTCATCATTACTTATCAGCCGATGAATATTTTGCAAATTCTACTTTTCAGAAAATATTTTGTACTAACATACTGATAATATATAACGGCGGGGAAACCGCGGCATCAGTCGTTTGTGCCTCGGCGTCAGTATCACTGACGCCATGGCTCACTTGGTCAGTACTCATGGGTAAATGAAATTCCAAACTCTATTATATCCAGTAGGTATATTAACAATATGTGATAATCTTATTATAATATAACTACACGTATTAGTTTTATAAGAAGTTTTAACAAGAAAGACCCTATACACTTAGCTGTATGTATCTAGAAGCGTTGTTCCTCGTTCCCAGGCTGGAGCAAAAGTGTCTCCTAATTTTACCGCTTTTAGCGCCCTACAAAACCAACGGAAGTCGTCAAGCGCGCGTAACTTTTCAATACTATTTATACAGACGTTGTTGGTTTTGTAGAAGCTTTACAAAATAATTAGATTCATTACAGGACATTATTAATATTTAATTAAATAATGAGGAATATTTCCATACTATAACATTTCTATAAGTTAATCCCTTATAAAGTGAATCTTTACGAATAATAACAAACTTTAATCTTTAATGACTTATTATGAAAAGCATAATACTTTTCTACATATTATGATATTACAATTATTTAAATAATTAACTAGGAATATTACAATATTACACACATTTTATAATTTGTCTCATAAGAATTGTATATTCACAAGTAACGACAAAGATCACAAACTTTTATCCTCAAGGACGTATTTCTTAAAACACTAAATCTTGTGTTTGTTGTTATGGGAGAATTCTTTAATTAATAAATACAAATTAATAAATTATAAACTCAATTGTACTAGTAATACATACTTTAAATATGAACTTTGGTAATTATAATGTTTACATTGATACCTACTGCATATCCGGCTAGCAGGATTGAAACCAAAATAGTTACTCAAATAATGCTTTCATAGAGGAATACATCTAATAATCATCAGACACTCATGACAATTCGTATTAGGATTATTCTTATTACTATTACTTATCGTAATCAACTAATATCTATTACCTAACTATAAACTAGTAGTAATCAACTACTAGGTACTTCTTCAAGTGAATGGAATCTTCGCGCCGACATATATATTACTAGTGGTTGCCCGCGTCTCCGTACGTACGCGTGAAATACCGAGCCCGCCACAGAATACAGTTAACAAATCTTAAATATTTCTAGCTCATTCTACAGTGCTATCTAGCACTACAGCGTTAACTAGCTTGTAATGCGAATAAACATACTTAAATACTTTGTTTTTTTAATAAAACTTATATTAAATATTAAAGCATATTATTATATACAAATATTTGCACTGAGCGGAATCCAATCGAACCCGCTACAATAGACGTAGCAGTCGAACGCTACGCCGCGGAGTCATGGAGCTCTGTGTCGGTAACTCGGTTCAGTCGAACGCTACGCCGCGGAGTCATGGAGCTCTGTGTCGGTAACTCGGTTTTTTTTTAAACAGCCTGTAGGTATATTCCCAAAGACGTATAGGTAGGTACTGTCTTTTGCATTGAAAAGATAAGTATCTAATAAATAGCATCTTTATTGTTTAATTGTTTATAGACAGTTAGGCCAAGTAATGGAAGTCCACACTGTTTGAATTACCTACAATAAAAAATCACGAAACATTTTACTTTATTTATCGATTTCACCGAATACTTGTACGCATACATCGAAATACGTAAATTCGTCGCGCTCTCGACCTTTTTGTCTCAGAGCGAAACAGCTCCGTCACCCTTTTTGTGAGTCGTATCACGTTCAAAAATGACGTAAAAACAAAATATTATTTTTCGTCACGCCCGTCCACGCCACACTCGCTATTTATTTTTGAGTTTCTAATAAATTAGTTTCTGCTAGTTTTTGAGAAATAAAAATAATGAAACGTAGAACCTTTCAACGCCAACTGTGTTTTGTTCTATTAATAACTGTGATGACAAAAAATCATTTATAAACCGCATGTTGAAGTTCTTTTTATATTACTGAGTAGCAAACAAGGATGCAGGCTATATGTTTTTTATTATTAGTCGTTATAGCGGTAATTCACACTATCAAAATTTAAGGTTACAGCCTTAAATTGGAGGCCCAAGCCAACGTAACTTGCTAGTCGGTGTACCTGCTGTTTAGCAGGTACACAGGTTTACCTCTGACTCAAGCTTAGACTGAAAGCTTGAGGTGCAGGTGGCAGGTGTCGACCTGTCCCCGTAGACAAGAGGCAGTTTGTTAACTGGCGTATTGTAGAAAAGAATGACAATAAATTAAAAATTGTTATTGTTTTTTCTCTTCCCTTTTATTTTATCAAATTGTTTTATGTATAGTTGTATTTTTTATTTTTTTTATTTATTTATTTGCTATTTTCGGGCGTCATCTATCGCAGAGTGGCCACCTCTGAAAATCAGCGCTATCCATTTGCACCGTCAAGCGGGTAGCATAATGCTGAGAGGTGACCTTTATTCTGTTGCAGATGTGTCCATGGGTTTAATTTACTCAAAGTTTGTACTTCATATTTTAAATGCGCAGAATAATAAATGATTTTTCTTTCTTTCTTCTTTCTATGGAATTTGACGTATATGACATTCGTCAACGTATGTCATAAACGTCAAATCCCATACATTCGTCATTTTATTCTACAATACGCCGATCAACGACTTGCCACTTGTCTAGAGGGCTGTTACTTCCATGAAAACCACCATAAGATAAGTCAAATTAAGAGAAAGAGTAGGAGAGCCGATCCCAAAGTTTTGAAATCCACGACTGTTATGATGATGGATGAACTATCAAAATTATAGCGGTCTTCTACACTGTTTGTGATAGGTATATACTACAGCCCGCTAATAGACATAAAGCACGTCTTAATTATAGGATTCTGTTGGTTACCCTTTAAGTATGGAACCCTAAAAAGAGGAAAGGAAGAAGGTAAAGCACACGCATCGGTACAAACCATTCGAAACATTGTTATCATCAAGCGGAAGATGGAAACCTGTCCGTCTCCTTTGTGATAGAAAAAGATGTCTCTATTATGATTAGCAATATTTAACTTGGTGCAAATTATAACCAACACTAATATGAAGTAACCGCATTAATTAAAGTAATTAAGTATTTCCAGTTGGAAGTCTTATTAAAGATGATTAAAAACTAGTCGAGAGTGGCACTACGCATATGTCGCGTCCCCCACATAAAAGGGGAAACAAATTAAGTGGGCGTCGCTCGAAACACGACTTTAATTACATGTAACAATCGCTTACTGTTTAACTTGAACAATTTAGTCGTTATTCCTTTCGCTAGCTAATGTCTTAAGGACTATATTTGCTTAACAGGGATTCTCCTACGTTTTGTAACGGCATTATTTACATTACTTGTTTTATTCGATGCTCTTAGCAGCGTTCCTAACTAAACTGACAATGGATATCTAAGAGATTATAAAGAGTATAGTAATATAGGGTCTTCCAAGTCGCGTGCGTCTTATAAGCCACCAGCGTAGCCCGACATATGGGCATGACCGCTGTCAGGTGGCCATGAAGGCACCTGTCAATATTTTTAAATTATTACGAAGATGGTACAAGTTTAACGTCCAATGACGTTCAACATTATGGTATATAATTTCCTGATAAGTACATATCTTTTACGCTTCTTACCTATTCTTACAGTGTACATTTTTAAGCGAATTTCGGCAAAGATGGTCTACGAAATAGTCTTGCCTAGAATTCAGAATGCGATTTGGTTTCGATATTTCGGTCAACATATAAACTTTTTCCAGACAAAACATTTCGATGTGACAAATTTATTATTTTCCTTTTTTTAAATTGATCGGATCTAAGGTCCACTCCGATTTACATTCGCCTTATATTGCTCATTTGTCATTCTTTCAATACTCATTCGTTCTGTGTTCCATATGCCCAAACCACCTCAGCATACTTACCTACCTTTTTAATTCTCGCCACTATTACGCTCTTTTAAGTTCCTACGTATGTATCCTTATTAAAATCCCAGTAACTAAACAAGTTGCTGGGAAACTCGCAGGGTACTCCCGTACTCACTCGAAAACTTGTAGATTTGAGATAGCGCACTCACACAGCCGAGGGGTGACAACGAGCGTGTTCAATTGTAGCTACAAACGAATTCATTTCACAAAACTCATCTTGCAGACGTCGTGTGACGACATGACACAGAAGTGGAGTGCCAAAACTTTCAAGTTTGGAAGTGGCATTTTTTTATTCGTACCAGTACTTGACATGTAGGGTCTATCTAAATAATTCAATATCACAGAATATCAGTTTACAGGGTGATTCTGTTTTCGAAGTCAATCAAGACTAGGTTTAGTCTTTAAACTTTAAGTTTGGCAAATTTTACTATTCTAATAATATTTTGTTGGTAATCAGTTCGTAAGAAGTTGATGGATGATGCTAATATTGCTAATGTCCCTAAATTCATTGGAAAGAGCTCTTTTGCTATGGGTATTAGCGGTCTATGGGGTCCTGAGAGCTCTATGAAATATTAGGGCCTAAGATAGCCTAAATTTGGCTCTATGATAATGATAACTGAGACTTTAGATTACCTACACTTACTCAAATAAAATTAGAAAGAAAAATACAAACAAATGTACTGTGACTAAAACTAGTAGGTACTTACACAAAAAGTAGAGGCATTTTAGCCAAGATTTCAGTTAGTTCTCGATATTGTTTGGTTAGATACTAAAACTTAATGAATATCATCAAAAATTAACACCAAATATACCATCACTTCCAGTTGGTCACTATCAACGTGAGCAGCGCCGGCGACGCGTGCCCGGAAGCGTCACGGCCGCGTGAAGACCGGAAATGGGCAGGATGACCGGATCCTATCTCCGCTCGGCTCCTGCCTACCCACCGGCCATGTTGTGACGTCACCTCGCCCCGGTACACAGCTCGCTCTGTCATCAGAATGGTTAGACTTCGGGATTGTTCTGTCACTCAGAATCGTCGATTTCCTGAAAGTTTCTGAGCCTTTATAATTCAATTACAATTTTTAAATATTAAGGTCAGCTCTACTAGACATATTACTGTATTTAAAAGGAACTTAATATTCAATTTCTCATACCTCATGTCTCCTCATTGCTGTCAATAATTTCCATTCCCAGAAAGAGCAGCGGGTCACTGTATGATTAAGGTTTTTCATGCAACGACTTTTCTTGGCCAATTTTCTTGTTACGTATATAAAATATACATCAATAAGTATATGAGCCAAAGCTTGACCAAAGGCCTTGTAAAAGCTATTGGGCAGAGGCTCATAGAGGCCACTGGTGATTCTCGCTCCGGATCGTACCTGGTACAGAGGCTGGCCATCGCAATCCAGCGTGGAAACGCGGCAAGTACGATGGGCACCTTTGCACCGGAAGCGATCAGGGATGTGTTATTCAATTAGTACCGAAATTGTATTATTTAGTTAGCATTAAGGTGACATTTAAACTTTCCTGGTCGTTCACATTACTATTAGAATTTAGAACTATCGGGATATTTACCAAGGAACTACAGTTCCACCGTGATCGTGGTCAAGCACCAACTGCTTGACCACGATCATGCTGTGCTTGCAACAGCGCCGAAATATCGGAAACTCCAAACAATACATGGTAAATAGCCCGATAGGTAGTTCTAATAGAATTAAGGTGACATGATTAAATTTATAATTTTTTTTTGACGTCCATTGTTTTTTTTTATTTCGAGTATATGTAGGTATACTTTTTTAAATGATACCACAGGATACCACTTCAATATAAATGACAAAACGCTCCTCAAGTCGGCGGATCTTCGCTAAAACGCGAGACAACACCAAACCTGAGTCTACCGCAGAACATCTACCAGTTATCATTGCGGGAGTATATAATTGTTGGCAATTTCGCGTCTCCATTCAAGCTGTGAATAGCAACCATTAGGCAGAACCCTCCATGCGCCCTCCTCAGCTAATAAGTGCATTTTCCTTTATAGGACTCCTTAGTGCCATAGTTAAAACCTCTACTTTTTTAAAATGGCAGCCAAGGCAATTTTACATTCAGCTGAACATTATAATTACTAATTGTCGTTATTATGTAATTTGTCTAATTAATGAGTTGCAGTAATTTGAGTTATTATTTAAATTATTTCCTGATTTAAAAGATTTTTATTGCTTCATTATGTTCGCTAAATAAGTTGGTAGATGCATATTCATAGCCATTCATACTCCATACTAATGCCACAGTAACTCTGCCTGTCAGTCTTTCGGTCTGTCTATATGTCTGTCTGTCTGTCTGTCTTTTACACTTTCACGCCTAAACCACTGAACCCATTTTGATGAAATTTGGAACAGAGATAGATTAGACCTTGGGAAAGGACATAGGTTATTTTTGGTCGTGATAACCGACATCCATGCGGGCAGAGCCGCGGACAACAGCTATTATTTCTATATTGTTGATGTCATCGTCAGTGCGTGCCTCTTTTTAACCGACTTTTAAAAAGGAGGTGGTTCTCAATTCGGATGTTTATATATTTTTTATTAGATACGGAACTATAAACAATAATATAGTATTTCAACACAACACAATCGAAATTCCAACTTTTGCTAATACACTTATTTGTCCCTAGTTGGGTAGGCAGAATAGTAATACACACATGGGACCAAAAGACAACAAAATGTTTTTGGTTCCATGTGATGACAGCGAGTTGATGACAGCGACTGTTGCCATGAACCAAGCACTTTGGCAGGCCTCACTCTGCTACTTGTACCTTAACAAGAAATTATACGTTACAATGATTGTATACCACGCCTCTTGCCCATTGGGATGGGTATAGACAACAATTTTCCATACCTTCCATTTCTTCTACTTTCATGCATGTTTTTCACGAATACTAGCCGCTTGTTGATTCTCTTAGTTAGCTACTTAAAAAAAAAAGAAAATTATAGCGACATTATGTATCTAGGTCGATTTATTATGTTTATTCTTCTTCATCCTAGCGTTAATTCCCAGTCGCATCCGAAGCTTTTCAGATCGGATCGTCTGGGCTTCGCTTTACCAGTCTTAACTACGGATTTGACTAGACTTCGATATTTTCCGTAAAGCGATTGCCATCTGACCTCCACAACCCAATGGTATCATCAGGCGATATCGAAGCTTTGCAGCTAGACCGTTGTTTTTTGACTTTTTTTAGGGCTCCAACTACCCGTAACGACTGCCGTAGATGTTCTTATGGCAACCGGGACCGACGGCTTAACGTGCTCCCGAGGCACGACTAGACCAATGCAAATACCCATATTTCATGCACACAAATATTTGCACTGAGCGGGGATCGAACCCGCGCCTCCTGCGTAGCGGCCGTGTTCGTCCGCTACGCCACAGAGACTGTCATTTATTATGTTTATTATTATGTAATATATAGAGAGTAAATTACATTGGCCCAAGCATTGGCCTTAAACTTGTCTCTGGTAAAAGGCAACAGTCGCCAGGTTCCCGCCCTTTTGCGGCTGCCAGCTTATTCTCACTCGAACACCAGATGACGTTTAAGTATATAATCTCCTGTATAATAAACACATAGCAAATTACTGTAATAACAACCCCACTAAGATTAAAACTGATAAGACTTTTATATCTGAAAATCTGAATAATCGTTGTGTTGGAGTAATTATTTATATCTTTAACTAGCTGACCCCGCGAACTTCGTACCGCCTAACAGTCGGCTCTTCATTTTTTTTAAATTTTTCTGTTCGTAAGAACCATCCTCGTACTTCAAGAAATAGTCTAAAAAAAAGAATTAGCGAAATCGGTTCAGCCGTTCTCGAGATTTGCGCTTAGCAACACATTTAGGGATTCATTTTTATAATAAAGAAGATAACATCGCTATGCAATACTATCGGCACTATAGTTGGTAGCTATCTTGAATCTACTGCGATTCATTTAATATTATTTTATTATTTACTCTGATTCCCACATTTCGGTAGCTGTTTAGCAGCTATAGCCACGACAATCTCCACGTCACCATAGCTACTGAAAACTAACCGTAATCATTTCTTCTCGAATTCGGTTAATGGCAATGGCATCGATCCCTACCTGAAACCGGGAAACTTAGTTGGGAAACTATAACCCGATTCCTGTCGGCTTCCTCTGCAAAGAGAAGCCGTTGTAGAATTGAATACAAAGTTGCTATGTTTGTTGCTTTGCACCGGCTTCCCTTTTCAATATTTTCACCGTTCACCATTGGTGGTTATTTGTTATTATACTCTATCTATTCAAGAATTTACAGATGTGAGTTTAGGAATATATGGATTACAGACTCGCAAGGTATTTGAAATAGTTGTATAAGGCCTTGATACGGTCACTTTGTGAGTACATAATTTAAAAGGGTCTAAATCTAGTTGTGCGTAATTGAACCGCCCACTTAGTGCTTCCGCAGATCGCAAGGGTACGCTGCGTGTTGCGGTGTCTTTTACCCACCAAGATTGGAATAATTGCCAATTTGGAGTAGTCACAATACAATATGTGCCGCCGCTTTCAAACCCAACCTTATTTCAATGAATTCCTGACAATGGTCCGGCCTGAGTAAGTCACGACTTGGTATCCTGAGGGCACCCACCTGTGCAATGCATGAAAATTTGGTAATATTTTGCTGACTTTTTAATAATTTGCTGGTATTATTGTGAGCGTGATCATTGCACAAAGGTGGTTACTTTAAGCGTATTATGAAATATCCAGAATGTTTATAACAAACTGCGTCTGTGCTTTCGTTGTTGCTAAAACGGGTTCATTCACAAAAACAAAATATTTCTTGAATTACTTTTTTATATTTAATTAGTGATTTTATGTATTCTATGATAAGTATCTATTAAATTGATTTTATGTTATATTGAATTTTTTATGAATTTTATGGGACGCAAATTTAAATACATAATAATTTTCTGACATCAATGTAGTTTATAAATTTTATTTTATTGTATTCGATGAATTGTATTTTATTTTATATGGAATGTTTAATGAATTGTAAGTGACTCAAATTTAATTAATAATTACCTGACATCAATGTTTAGTTTATAAATTTTATTTTATTCTATATCTTATTTATTCAATTAATTGTATGCTATTTTTTATTGAATTTTATAATTTATTGTATGTGACTCAATAACAAACTATGGATGTAATGATCTGAAATAAAGCATATTCTATTCTATTCTATTCTATTCTATTACTGAGTACCGTACGGTTCTGAAACAGACTTAATATGATGACTTAAGAAAACCGGGAATATGAAATTACGTTTTTTTACGGTGATCAAAATACAAACGTGATGGAGAGTTCTTCTTCTTCTTAATGGCTACATCGCCGCATTTTTGTCAAGTAAAATAATATTTATGCCTTTTTTTTATGAATGGCTCTGAGCTTTTAGCATCAATTATATTTATGCTTATATATGTCTTCATTTCAATATGCCATCGGAAGCTGTACTCTGACATCTTATGCTATTGGTCACTGACAGAAATTTTCTTCCGCAGCTTTGACATACAACTAGAATGTAGGTATGTCAAAGCTGCTTTGGCAGTTAGTGAACTTAACTTAAAGGGATGATTCCGTAGCCGACCGTATACGGCAACTGCCGACGCATGCAGCACATACAACGTACCCATTACTTGTCAAACTCCGATACGAATAAAGGGGTCCATTGAGAAGCCGCAATGAATTACGTGCATGTGCTGCGTGCGTCGGCAGTTGTCATATGCGGTCGGCTATCATACCTTAACTACTAATTTACGTCGACTAACCTACCATTTATGGAAAGATAAGGCTGGATGTTTACATAATTATGATATGTTGAAAAATTCACTAACTACTAAAAGGGTGAAGACAAACAGACATACAGGCAGCTTAGTACAGGAGTCTTAGTAATTGTGGGTTCGGTTTTTAACCTTTTTTATATGATTGATAGGCTCGCGTTGACCAGGGCCGGTCGCAGCTTGGAGTTTTGGGGAGGGTCACTTCGGAAATTCCTTAAGAAATTTGGGTTCGGAACCCTACAAAGACTTCTGGTGGCAAGAGCCGATATCCATGCGGGTGGAGCCGCTGGTGGAATACTAGCTGTTTTAATAAAATACTTGTAATATTATAATTATAGGTACTCAAAACGTTTTAATAATAGTGTAGTATATAAAAATAATAATCTCCGCTGTAGTCATTACTTAATTCGCTATTACTAAAATGTTGGATTCAAAGCAAAGTTTCCCTATCTGGTACTTCAATGATGACTTCTTCTTGAGCTCGGTCTCGCATTTGTGCCTCTTCTAGCTTGATGATCTCACTTCTTACTATCACAATGACATACAATTGCATACCTGCAACAGAGGAAATTTTCTCAACTACTCGTATGACATCCTTACGCACCCAAACGATAGCTCCAATGTTAGTCAGATTGATGGCCATTCTGTCCACTATTCCTAATCATAAGTTACACTCGAAAACCTAGACAACTAGATGGGCAAAGGTCAATAACCTATTCACACCTGTAGTAAATGATGGTACTACAAGAAACATATCTACGCCAATTACCTACTACTATAATTATTAATGGTACTTCTGGGACAATACTGTCCCGCTAGTACCATTAATGGTATACTAGTGGGACTAAGATTCTTAGTAGTACTAGTGGGACAAAAATATTCCCAGTAGTACCATTAATGGTACTAGTGGAACAAAGATTCCCAGTAGTACCAGTAATGGTACTACTCAATGGTACAGTTGGGATAGAGGGTTCCTAACAATACGTAGGTCCCCAAGATGCCCAAGATGTCAGAGAACTTATTCTAAGGGTGCTTACATAAAAAAAAACAGGTTACCGGTAGGTACGGATGAGCGCATCTGTGTTGCCAACATGTCAATTTGACGTTCGTCAAAAACATCGTAAAGTTAAAAAGCGCCCATATTAAAAAAAAAATTAAACAATATGGACGCCAATATATTGCGATTGTTTTTTGACATAATGTGGTGTTAGAACGTAACCTACGAACTATTTCATTTTTGTTGCCATGGAAACTTATCGGGGCAGGTAGCCAGTACCGGTAACCTGTTTCTTTTTTTATATATATATTTGTTCCTTTCGGAACAGGCTAAGGTTCTATGACCTGTACGCAGGTAATCGAAATGAAAATGTTAGTTCACACATAGACCTTGCCTTAACCGCGAAAAGCGATTGCTTTAGGGTGGCCGCACATGTACGGTTTCCGGAGACGGTTTCCGTCCACGGTTTCCTGATTTGGAATTCCGTGTGCCAAGCGCACACGTTCGGTTTTTTGCATTAGGTTTTTTTATTATTAGTTCGAAGCGAGCAGTGTTGCCAGTGCCAAATTGTCAAATGTAACACAAGCTGGCTTAAAAGTTGCATTTTCGGGGGAAAAGTTACGTATTCTTGTTTTTTTATATAGTGTTTCTTGTTTTTTACAAATCCTCTCGGTTTATCTCGGGTATCCGCCCAATTTAGGAGCCGGCCTGCCGAGATGCTCCTTGAAATCCCACTGGCCATTGAGTACGAGCCCCAGCTATTTCATCTGGGACTTAATGCAGCTGAGAGCGTCTACCACTATGGGGCTGGGTCGTAAGAGAGTCAAAAGTTACGCAAAATGTAACAAAAGTTACAATACAATCTGGCAACCCCGGAAGCGAGACACAATCAGTGTTGCCAATTACTGATGATCTGAATTCCCCACAAACCCAACAGAAAGGCCCCAATATTAGACATTGATAACTACATTACTTCTCTTGAAGTTTCGCGCTATATTCACCACTTGCGATGTTTATTGCGGCTCGTGTACATATATTGCCATTATAGAGTTAAATAGTACCTTAATGTCGGATATTTTGCTTTAATAATTTATCAATATGTATAATACTTGCCACTTATTACTTCTGAGTTTAGGTCTAGTGTGAATGTCTAAATGCCCCACATAAGCACAATCCCCACAAATTCCCTAATCGGCTTGAAAGTCCCCACTCTCTTGGGAATTGACAACGCTGGACACAATTTAAGCGCGATTCCGGATGGAAATTTCCTGACGTGTGCGGCGATTAGTACAAAATGTATGCGAGTGCTGCGTTCGGTATGACGTCATTAGGTTTTTTCCATTCTGAACCGAACGTCAGGTTTTTTCCGTTCTGCAAAAAGTAAGGACGTGTGCGGCTAGTAGAACATTTTGTATGAAAATGGAGCATTCGGTTTTTTGAATCTGACTTTTTGATCAGGAAACCATGGACGGAAACCGTACGTTTGCGCGGAGCCTTACGCTATCTATGTAAGGTCACGTTCTCGCATTCTTATGTCCACAGTCGTAATTCCTGATTTTAAAACCGTAGACGCAAACGCGTGTAAAATCATCGTATTTCTACGAAAAAGTTCAAAGTGCCGACTATAAAGATCGTTGAAGACATCGATATTAAGTGAATAGCCGATTTATATCGATAGAGTTTCGATTTTTGTACCGAGACAAGAGTTTGACGGCTCAAATAGCAGAGACACCTAGGGGCTATAGTCGTCGTCGTAACTACTTGTGAGGGGTCGCACCTGTGCTCCATTAAATTGAGTGAAAAGATTTTAAAGTTACTGACGTACTCATTGTAGCATAGCATAACGATATAAAATTTAGTAGGAGTACTAGCCAGGTCAGGGTGGTCTTAGAATTATAGAGCATTCTTTGCATTGATCCCGGTTATCATACGAACATCTATGGCAGCCATTGCGTCAGCTGATCTAACTACAGAATTTCGATATCACCAATAGGTCAAATGGCAGTCGCTTCCCGGAAAATATATTAATAGTTACCTAATCATCATCATCATCCTTGCGTTAGTCCGATTCGAAACCTTCACCTCGGAGTCTGGGGTCCGCTTTCTCAGTCTAACTGCGAAGTCGGCCCGGGTGCGGATATGTCTCAGACAATCTCACATCCGGCAACCAACAACCCACAGATGGCGTGCGTTTTAGTCGGTTCAAGTCCGACATAACCTCTCCTGCCGGCTCCTGTGGGGGGAGGGTGTCTATGAGGCTTTTGCGAACGATAAAAAAGTCTAAATGAGAAGTGGTGGAATTTAGATATTTTCCTAATATAGAATTTTTGTTAGAAGGTGCGCACACGGCTTTATATTCGAGAAACAGCGTGTAACATCCCAAGCACCGCTTGTATCCGTGACAACCAATATTTGTACACTATAATGATCGAAATAGTAGTTCCAATGGCATTTACAACCGCACAGTTAACTACTTGAAATTGAATACGCATTTGATGGAGGTAGATAGTAAAATATAAAACTACAGTAAAATGCCGTAATGTGACAATCGTTTCGGTAAAATGGGCTATTATACACAGAACAAAAACGTACTTAATTTTATTTTAATAAATAAAAGTTGTATATTTGACAGTTTAAGCATTTTTTGTTTATAACTCCGATTAAAATATTATTAGTGACTTACGGAAACATTTTTATAATTGTTCTTTGAAAAATCCACATCCATATCCATACTAATATAACAAATGCGAAAGTAACTCTGTCTGTCTGTTTGTTACGCTTTCACGCCTAAATCACTTAACCGATTTTGATGAAATTTGGTACATAGATAGATTAGAACTCGAAAAAGGACATAGCCGTGGGTAACAGCTATATAAAATAAAGAACTCTTGAGTACAAAGATCGATTCCACCCAAAATAGACCACTGCCAGTAGGTACAATGACCTAGTCTGTACTACTGTCTAAATAGAAGGTAACCCTGAGTACCCGTCACGATCACCTCAACGTTGTTCCTTCCTCTTCCTCTATACAAACAAATGCTCGCGCCTTATTCCCTCCTGCCCTGCAATTCACTAAGCGAGCACAACGATGCGACAACGATGCGAGGCGCAACGTAGATTGTCATTGGTCAGATTGTATCACGTCATTGGAAATCGACCAATGACAGTGTCTATCGCGCACATCGTTGCGACTCGCATCGTTGTCGCATCGTTGTGCTTGTTAGTGAATTACACAGCTGAGTAGGCAGAGACAACAGCCAGCCATCTGTTGCAGTACATACTTCAAGAGCTTCCTCTACTGTCATTAAACCTTATAAGCAAGTCTGCCGGCTAGAAGCACCTTCAGATCTGGGTCATACCTACCTCAAATAAAACCAGGAACCACTTTTTTTATTATACCACTTTGGTGGCAGACAAGCACACGGTCCAACTGATTAAAAGTGGTTACCGTGGCCAGGGGAGTCACACTCGTGATGTCCTGTAAGAACAGAGAATTTCTGTGCCGTCTGTGCAGAAGACAAAGCAGGACAATCCTTTGGTCTTCCTACTGACAGCACAAAATCTCTCCAGTGAGCTCTGGCTACCCAACTCACCGCTGAGAACACAAAAGGTTGCCACTACACACAACCGCGGTATTCTGTAGGGCGGAGGTAGGTACTTTTTTATCGGACTGATCAATTGGGACGGAAGTACCGTTGTTTCTTACCTCCGTGAGTCACTGACAATATTGAAAAATACCTCTATTGCACTTCTGGCCCTCTAGACAAGTGGCAATTCGTTGCTCGGCGCATGATGGAATAGAATGACAAATGTAAAGGATTTGACGTTTTTGACATTCGTTGACGCCTGTCATATACGTCAAATCCCATACATTTGGCATTCTATTCCATCATACGCTGAGCAACGAATTGCCACTTGTCTAGAGGGGCTGCTATGTGTTTAGTAAGTAGGTACTATCCTTTAATGGGCTATCTACCCTTCTCTTCCCTATCTTCCTACATTCGTATAGTGGTTTAATATAACAAACTGCGTGTACTTACAAATAGCAAATAGCGCCACACAAACATCAAACACGTGCATCTTTGAGAGCAGCATAAATGTGGGTACCAAGGCAGCCAGTGTAGTCACCACTCCGTAGTACAAGTAAAGGCGTAACATAGCTACGTCCTTCTGAAAAAATCAGTTCGGATAGTGAGTTATAGAAAACGTTCAACTTGTATATCTATATATTATTTAAAAATCAATGCCACTTTTCGTTGTTAGTTTATAACTCAAGAACGGCTGAACCGATTTGGTTAATTTTAGTCTTGAAATATTCGTGGATGTCCAGGGAAGGTTAGTTAGAAAATAGGTGCAGCGGGAACGGGACCAAAAATTCACGCGAGTTGGAAAAATATGGCGATACGAAGTTCGCCGGGACAGCTAGTTATGTATAGAATCAATTCGTTTCAGCTTTAGAACCGAATCATTTTCGAGAAATGAACGTTCATTCGAGTTCGGCCATGATCACTAATTCCAAGACGCGTGATTTCATTCGATGACATATAGACAGATTAAAAGAAAAGAACAATGGTGATGACGAAATGCTTTTTACTATCTTCTGGACTGTACCTCAGCTTTTTACCATCTAGCAGGTTTCAGTCAACGACCGACCAAATATTTAAAAAATAATTTCGGTTAAGCCGTGTGTACATAAAATGGAAGAAATTGAAGTATTCATCGAAATGAATGATCTGATATCACTCTCATTAAAAGAAATTTTAATATCAAGCTTTGTCTAGAATTGACAATAGCTCGCTGAGTCTGCCTCTAAAAAGCAGTTTTACTATCTACGTATTCATTCATCAATCAATATTATACAGATTGACGTACCTGAAAACCAGCTACAAGCAGCAAGATGTTCAAAATAACACCCATTCCGAATATACTGAAGAGTATAGTCGCTGTCACCGCTTCTAGCAGGGAGCCATCTTTAGCACTCGTTTTCTTCAACTCTGTCGTTATAACCAGACATGTCACAGCAACCAAGGAAAATAACTGAAACAAAATTTGTCGATAAATGTACCTACTTTTTTTATACCACTTAAGTCGCAGACAAGTCCACGATCCACCTAATGGAAAGTGGTTACCGTGGCCTATGGACGAGTGCAACACAAGGGGAAACACACTCGTGCTGCCGACCCTTTATGAACAGAGAGATTCTGTGCTGTCAGTGCAGAAGACAAGCTGGTCAAGCCTTTGATTTTCCCACTGACAGCATAAAACCTCTCCAGTGAGCTTTCCGAAATAAGTAATTTTTTTAAATAGATTTATTAACTATTTAATTGAGTGGGTTGTTTTTTGGTCCCATCCCACCAAAATTCGAGGCCCAAGCTTTACTTGTCACCTACATGTCATTACACCCCCTAACTAACTTTTGAAGGTCAGTTAGTTGTCTGACGCAGGCTGTCCTCTCGGGACTGGCAGATCAGACGGCGATCCCCCCCATAAAAGTTATACGAAACAAACGAAATGGAGTAAATGGACTCCGGGTTACGAGGTGAAAGCATCGGATGCAACCGGAAATGACGCTATGAATAAGATAATGCAGTGATTACTACTGTTTCAGTGTTCTGAATTTGATCTTACACATTAACATCAAATACATTTTAAGCAGAAATGGTAGGTATGAGTATAATTCTGTTCTTGAAAATGTACATTCGGTTAGGTACTTAACTAAAGGTCTCTCTCTCTTCTCTTCTCTTTTATAGCGACTTTTTATAAAAACAAATTTAAAAGACATAAATTAGACTAACTAACTGACTAAAATAGTGATTCGATTTCAGTTTTTTGGCTTTAAAATGAGTTTCTAAACAGAAAAATATTAATAAACTGAGTTTTTAAAAATACTTTTAGCATTATCTGTTCAGCCCCCCTAGACAAGTGGCATTTCGTTGCTCGGCGTATGACGCCTGTCATATACATCAAATCCCATACATTTGGCATTCTATTCCATCGTACACCGAGCAACGAATTGCCACTTGTCTAGAGAGGCTGTGCCTTTATAAATCAATGGACCTACCATATTAAAAATACGCACCAAGATTGTTTACGTTTAGTTATGTACCTATTCAAACGGAGTATAGATAAAAACAGTAGTTAAGTAGGTATCTATCGAACGAAAGCAAAACATTGTATCGGTTTATTAATCAGAATTGACCTGAACTAAAGAACTGATGGGCAGCTGCCGATTACGCCATAGGCTTGTCTTGTGCGCCTATCTGCATACTTCCTACAAAGTATTACCTATACGGCTATCGGTACCTACAAAGTATTATATGCACGTAGTAAACTAGGACATAAATACATACCTACTTATCAATCAATTAGCTTCTCGCGGTCCACTGCTGGACATGGCCTCTACCAATGTTGGGAAGCTTTGACCTACTGTTTCCACGCTGCGCTGGCCAGATGGGTTGGTACAGGGTTTTATTTCGAGTTTCCATTCTCTCGCAGTGACATCATCTGTGTATTTTTCCTTTGGTCGCCTCCCTTCGGTTGAGATAGGGTGGTGATACCTACTTGTGACTCTGTCTGCTACGCTCTCACGCCTGAACTATTGAACCCATTTTGATGAAATTTGGTACCTACATTAAACCTTGGAAAAGGATACAGGCTATGTTTGGTCGCGATAACCGACATCCTATGGATGTGCGCTATATACATATCGACACCTCTGGGTTCAATTGGCGTATAAACCAAAACACGTCTTTTCAGGAGAGCAAAAAAACGATTTTATTTTTAGAAAAAAAATCATAACTTTTTTATTTTAGAAGCTACATAAAAAATTCCAAAGAGAAAGATTCTTAGAATTTGGGGATGAAGAAGGCTAAATCATTCAATCATATCTATCTTCTTTAGTTTGGAAGTTAGCATGGATATACGTCTTAGAAAATACCGACTTATGGTATATACACCCCATGAAAATTGGATGAAAAACCAAATATGGATATAAGCTGTACTTATATCCATATTTGGTAAAATTAAGTTCACATTTACTGATGTAAAAGCACGTAACTGTAGATTTTTTTGCTGTAAAAGCTATTTACAATACCGGTAACAATCTCGATACTGTTAGAATGTGGTAGAATTACATTAATATTAGTCTTACTACAGAATTGTGGTCGATATATACGAAATTAAACTACCAGAAACGAAATTAACTTAGTTTCATTAAATAAAACAGATAATTATGGCACACATTATCAATCATGATCAGATTATCAAACTAATAAAGGCAATTATTTAAATCTGTAGCTCTTCCACAGCCATCTCTCCTTCACCGCGACTTCTTCGTACAACAGATTGTCCTCAGGGTCTTTGTCTTTAATTTAACGGCACTTGGACAGAGCCTGCGCCATTTTGGCCGTGGAACGCACCAACTTATAGATAAGCTTTTGCCCCTCAGACGATTCCAACTTGTTATATAGCGGTTGCAAGTGGTCTCGTTTGGCCCTGGCTACCGCTCTCCTGGTGGCGCGTTTTGCATATTTGTACGCGTCGCGGTCATCGAAAGATTTGGACGCTTGCCACTTTTTTAAGGAGGGCTTTCTTCACCCTGATCTCTCTCTGCACTGTGTCGTTCCACCACCAAGTGTCCCTGTCATAGATGCGTCCACCCTTAGACGTACCGAGCACCGCCCTCCCCGCCTCAAGGATAGCTGCCTGAATCCTGTCCCAGCAAACCTGTACTGGTTCGTCTACAGCATCAGCGCACTTGTCACCGATGGCTGAGACGAGACTCTGGGACTTGGCTTCACCACCACTTGATTCTGCGTTGGCCACGCTCGGCGCGTTTGTCTTTGGGTTTCACGTGGAGGTCCATGACAAGAAGACGGTGTTGGCTAGTGAGACTCTCTCATAACACGGGGACTAATAATTTTTTGAATTTTTACCATTTAATTTAAGACTTTGAAGCAATGTATGTAAAATCTAAAATGAAATGGCCTATTGTAGAGTGAACGAAAGCGTGTAGTAAAAATATTGTCATTTAATTTTGGACTTTAATTCTATAGCAATAAAGTCTAAAATTGAATACTATTTTTTGCAATGGATATGGTTTATACGTCCATATGTTATTTAAATGTTTGGATTTACGACCTCAATTTTAAATTATGTTTAAGAAATATATTTATTCGTCACGGCGTAAAAACCATTTACAATCAAGGCAGATCTTACGCCCCGGGTTGGTAAAAATCTTGGTCATAACGTCTTACTAAAAATTTAAAAAAGAAAAATTTGGCTGTTACATTAACATTTTATCTTTTTTGTGGTAGGATGATCTAAATTTTTTGGGTCGTAAAAGCATTTTTTTTGCGAATTTGAACATGTTAAATATACAGATCGATAGAGAAAAAAATTCTGAACTAAACGGTGTATATAACTCATTTTGGCCAAAATGGTTTATACGCCAATTGAACCCAGAGGTGTCGATATATAGCAAAACTATGAAATCATAAAGGTAAAAAGAAATAGTATCAATATAAAATACTCATTATGACAAATACCTTATATACAGCTTTTCTAAAAGGTCGAACTCTTGCAAGATATACTTACAGGTTCGCCGAAACAAGAAAAACTAATATAGGAATCTGCTTGCTACCACCAAATATGGAAAGCTCTCAGACTAAAAGAATAGTTCTAGTCTGAGGGAAAGCTATTTTGCGTAAGTCAAACATTTTATTGAGTAAGGCTAAACGATATAGTTTTAACCTCACGCCCTCCCACTCGCTCGACTGTTAGGTACCTACCTAAGTACTTTTAAGTCGTAACCCATAAGAACTGAGAAATAATGGGCATTCATGCACTGCTGAATAGTAAATTAGTAATAGGTTCTTATGATTAACTTCTGTGATCGAAAATAATATCACTATTAGACAGATTTTCTAGATCAACCTTCTACCCTTAATAACGACAGGAAACCCCATAACTTAAAATCCTCAATTTATCGGAATCTTTTATTATTGCTAGGCACTTCAATCCTAAAAAAATACAATGAACTTATTGCACAATTAAAAGGTTTATTTACAGAAAACATACGTTACTTGCTAACTGTTTACCTACTTAATATTTAAAAGAAAATACTTACTACATTTATAAATCCAAAGAATATCACGCCCTGACGCAAAGGAAAACAAAAGCAACATCTCTTTACTTCTGGTACCTTCATTACCATATCAATAAAGTAACAATTTAACAGAACGAAATATTAATGCAATTAAAAGCTGTAACACGATACACGTTTCTGCTGTGCAAATACAACTATTGTGCATTCATTATCTAGCCAGTAAATAAACAGCGACATCTTTATATACAAGCAATGTCAATAAGTTCATTGACTCTACTTAAATATAAACAAATTGACAATATTATTTCAATTGCATGATTAAATTGAGTGTTTATGGTAAATTCCAGTTTATTTGATACTGATTATAAAGATTTAACATCATCATCATCAACCTCTGAGCTTTTTCCCAATCCCAACGCAGTTGGGGCCGGTTTTCCAGTATAACTGTGATTCGTCTGAACTTCTGGAGCGACTGACATCTCTCCACAACCAATTGGTGATATTGAAGTTCTCATTAGACTTTTTAGTTTAGGTGCCACTACCCGTACCTACCCAACTGACATAGATTTTCATTATGGCAACTAGAACCGACGACGGCTGAGAGTGTCCCGAAGTGCCTTCTTTAATATCCAGACCAATGCACATATACAAACATATTCATACATGTATACCTACAAATATTTGCACTGAGTGGGAATCGAACCCGCGCCTTCTGCACAGCAGTAGAATGTACTACCAGTATACCACCACCACAACAATACTAGGTACACCACCAGAGGCCGCTGTTACAAAGGTTACAAATTCTACATAATCCATAATTCACAGACAGACCGTATGCGTCCGTGGACGATTTACTCATTGCAAGTTATTGCATAATTGAGCCACCCACATAACGACCCCCAACATACTCCGCCGATTATACCCCTCGTTGTTTGTTTTTCGTTCAATTAACGTTGCAGTTTACCGAATTAGCGGTGTGTTTGCTGATTTAACTAATGTAGTAGGTAGGTACGTAGGTATAACTGTGGACACGAGTGATGGACCTAAATCGGCAAGTTCGCGCATGGTGCACTACCGGACAAAAAAATGGCTACTCTATTTTGAGTTTTAGCGTTTCTGACATTTATCGCCCGAACTATTAAAAATCTTCATTTTATATTACCAATTTAAATTATTTAGGTATTATGTAGAAATAGTTACGTAATTATATTTAACAGTTAATCGAGTTAATCCCCGTCAACATGATTGTAGGCGTATTATATCATGAAACGCTATAATTTAATGGTAAGAAATTAGAATATATTTAATTGTCAACAGTATGACATAATCTTACAGTGTCGGCAGCACGAGTGTGGCTCCCCTGGTGTTGCACTCACCTATAGGCCACGGTAACCACTTACCACCAGGAGGGCCGTGTGCTTGTCTGCGACCTAAGTAGTATGAAAAAATAGTAACCAAAATTACTAATATTCTCATTAACCCCTCACCCCTCCAGCTAAGCCAAATTGCGTGTGTTAGGAGTTCACGTCGATAGTCCCGTCCCGAGTTTGATTCGAACACGGGACCTCTCGCTCGTAAGGCCGACTCCTTAACCAGCTCCCGATGATAAAAGTAGTTTAATAATCACAAAGAGTATGTGCCTACGCTTGCGTTAAAAAGCTAGTAGGTTTCCTAGGGTAAACAAAAACCGTATAAATCAAGATCAACATAAGTATAAATCGCAAAATAAAAAACTTATATGATATCTTAAAAAATTATGTTGTATATACTAATTCGAAATAATTATTGTGGTGATAAATTCAAATTTATTTTTGCACGCAAGTGTACGGAGAAGGACGCGGGAGTTTAGCGCCCGCTGATTGGTTTAAAACGTTGGCACGCAACTCTATGATTGGTGGATGCGTCGTATTTCCTCCGCCGTCGCACCCCCGTGCTTTCCTCAAAGGGGACCTAAAAATCATCTACTGCGCAGGGTCCAAGACATGTGTCTTCAGTTATATCACATATCAAACCAAACCATAGTTTACTTGTGTTATTGGATGTAAATTCTGCTTTGTTACATCCATTAATACATTCAAAAATAAAAACAAATTATAGAGAAAAATAATGAGTTTAATTTTCTACATCATATAAAAACACTTGAACATACTTACTTTTTACAAAGGATGCCTGTTGGCTACATACGTTATCACTGGGGGTGCTTGATCGGGGACATCTACGCGGTACACCCTGGGTAACGGAGACAACAGCGCATATATCTCAAGGTGGTGGTGTGGTGACGTTGCCGCACAAGCACAGACAGCCAAAAAAGAAAAAGAGATCCTAAGATGATGAATATTCTGAGTTCTAGGTATGTATATAATATTTCTGGTGCTTGATCCGGTACCGGTGGTAGGCACCCTGGGCAACGGAGACGGCAGTGTCCCCCCGAGAGGTGCTTGCTGCCACCTCCGTTGCACCAGGGTGTACTGCGAGCTCGTACACCCTGGGCAAACAAAAGCAACATCTCTATACTTCTGGTACTTTCATTACCATATCGCTCCTTCTCACGAGAGGCGCTCCTCTCACTCATAAGGGAGACGCTGCGGTCTACGGCCAGTTCAGATTAAGTAGTGAGCCGTCCTGTAGAAGTGTGTGTGTGTCTGTCCTCGGAGGCTTTCTAAGTATCTTTCTGACTAACAGAGGGCACAGTGGAAAGCAGGCAAGGGGCGGGCTGGATCTCTGAGAACCGACCTGAGGTGACATGGACTGGTCTCAATACGCGTACCTTTATTTTTTATTTTTTTATCGAGCCAAAAATCCCCATGATACCTCCCGGAGCCGGAGGAGGAGGTTATGTCGGACTCGAACCGACTAAAACGCACGCCGCCTGTGGGCCGTCAGTTGCCGGAGGTGAGATTGTCGTAGCCATATCCCTCACACCCCGGCCAACCCAGAGCCATATCTCTCGATCTGGCCCTCTTCCGGTGTGGGGACCACAGAGTCCCCAACTCGCCCCCGGGTATGGGAGGCACGGTATGCGCGCTTGCGTCTGCTAGGGTGACAGGCGGCTCCACCCGTCACCCCCAGGCTCGCGCTCATGGGGGACAGAGGTCATTCTGCGACACTCGTACTTAGTACTTAATCAGTGCCGGATTTAGATATGGATTTATATACACAGATGTGGAGGTCCCTTGGCCTTATCTAATGTTCCAAATAATTTGAACAACTTTTTTGTCGATTATTTTTTAAATGAAAACAGTGGCCGGTTAGCTTTTAACAAGCACACAAATATATTAAGTACCTAAGTATGTAAAAAAAAGAACATAAAGTACATTATGTAGAGCTGAAGGACACTTTCCGAGCTTTTTTCTCCTCGACATTTCATCTATAATGTCGCTGAAATCTAACTCGAATTTGCTGGCTAATCTGTTTGCGGCCATCTCCCGAATCGATGATTTTGGTATGCAGCAACCGACACTGCCCATCAGTGACCACGCAATGATATCCGTATCAGGCAACGCGATGTTCGTGCTATAAGGCAATCCCTCGATGTCCGGAAAGCCTGCTGACCGGATGGTATTCCAGCAGTGGTTCTTCAAAAATGTACAGCGGAGTTGTCTCCAATGCTTGTGCGGCTGTGCCGAATCTCTTACATCTCGGGTACAGTGTCATCGACTTGGAAAGAGACGAAGGTTCAGCCGATCCCTAAGAAGGAGGATCGCTCAGACTCAGCGAACTATAGGCCCATAGCCATCACCTCAGTACTGTGCAAGGTATTCGAGCACATCATCATCAAACAGCTCATGCGTCACCTAGGACATCACTATTTAATCAACGACCAGCAATATGGTTTTAGACCGAAGCGATCAACGGGTGATCTTCTTCCCATCTTTGGGAGAGGCTATGGACAAGCATGTCAAGTCACTGATAATTAATCTTGACGTCGCCAAAACTTTCGATAGAGTCTGGCACAAATCACTTTTTTCCAAGCTACCAGCCTTTAGTATGCCTCCTAGACTTTGCAATTGGATGGCTAGCTTCCTGCAGGAGCGCCAGATTCGTGTCCTTTGTAATGATTGAACTTCGTAGTTCTTGGAAGTAAATGCTAGCGTGCCGCAGGGGTCCGTCTCATCACCCACTCTCTTTCTTCTGCATATCAACGACATGCTGTCCACCGGCCATGCAGACGATAGAGTCTATCGTCTACGTGGCCGGTGGACATCGGATAGACCTTACACGGGAGTTATCACGGACAACCTGCGGCCAAGCAGTTAGCTTGACCGTTTACAGCAAAGGCACCTTCCTTCCTTCCCGTTCCCACTCTTCAGAGAACGCCACTGCCACTACAGGACAATCTCAATACCCTCGAATCCATACCGAGTTCGCTGCAAACTGAATAACAAAAACTACATTGAGAGTATCATCAAAACAGCCTCGCGTAAACTCGGAGTCCTGAACAAAGTGAGACTTTTTTACACCGGAGCCGCGGTGTCTTTACAAGACACAAATTCGCTCCTGCGTGGAATACTGCTCGCATCTCTGAGTTGGCTCCGCAAAGTACTTACTAGATGCTCTCGATAGGTTGCAGCGACGTGCGGTCCCCATTATTGGAAATACTGAGGTCACCAAACCCTCGAGCCTTTGCAGATGTGTAGAGATGCAGTGTGTAGCGTGCAGCGTGTAGCGTCCTTGGCAATATTTTACTGGCTGTACTATAGTGAATGTTCTGATGCGCTCTGAGCTCTTCCAATTAGTCCCATCCTTTCCTTTCCTATATAGGCCAACGCGTGCAGGACTTAGATGTCACTGGCATACGGTGCAGAATATTCCATCAAGAACGAAGCGATTCAGTGACTCCTTCTTCTGCCGCACCATTAAGACCTGGAATTCCCTACCAGCTCTGTCTATTTCCCTCTTCCTATACAGTCCCGGGTCCTTTAAGCGGGGCGTGAAAAAGCATCTGATGAGGTCGTCAAGCTGAGTGCCACCATTGTAACTAAAATACCATATTTAAATTACTTGTCCCTGTTTTTCATACAGTTAACCCCACTGACCAGCAGGGGTGATAATTTCGAACTCGAACCGACTAAAACCGCACGCCGTCTCAGGTTAATTCAAGTCTCAATTAATGTGTTATAAGGCGAAAAAATACGGCAATTCTTTCGCCATCACCGTTGCCCAGGGTGCCATGCGGTATGCGCAGAGATTCCTAACCAAGTAAGTATACCTCGGGACGTATATTGGACCTAAATCACGAGACCTGTACCTCATGCAGTTACCCAGTAACGTTACATCCTAAACCGGAATCAAAGTTCAGTCATTTAGAACTCATTTTAATAAATAAAAAGACGTGTGGCACTCGGGGACTGCCGCGGTAAAGCTATTGCATAGCATTTTTTATCAACTTATGCAATTATAATTACTTACGTTAAGCGGAGCTACTTCGGAGCAGCTTGGCTCGATTCGTGCGAGCTTCGGGGTGTTAGGTTTTTTTCGTTACGGAATTTTTGGATTCGGTCTCCACGCTCAAGGCCCGCGATAGAAGCTATGCAATAGCTTAAAAATGGCGTCAAAGATAACTTTATTGTTGATAAGGTATCTGATGGCTCCTTGAGTAAATGTACGGTGTCTGTTGAAATAGAATTTATAGTTAAGTTAAGATTTATGAACTTCCTTTCATTTAATTTACCATGTTTATTAGAGAGATTTGATCCTTATTATTGACACTATCGATTCATACTATAAAAATACAGAATGTTATTTTTTGAATTTTAGTCGGTTCGATTACCGGGCATGGCAAGCGAATTTTCAAAAATCTATAAATGCAATTTTATTTCTTTTTGAAAATAAAGGAGTGTTTCCTTTGAGGGAAATTCGTTATCTCCAGTATTTGAAGTACTTTCCCTCCAGGTAAGGTTAAAATCTTCCACCCTGTATATAAAAAACCACTACCACGAAGTAAATAAATATGTTCGAAATCAGTCGTTTTTTTTATGATTTTCATTTATGAAAAAGAGCGCTCTCGCTCGCTTTTTGCTCACTATCGGAAAATATACTGGTTAGAGCTTTTTGAATTTCCAAATAGCCGTCAACAATGGCTAGCCCAATACGACCAACGAGTGCGCAAATTTTTCCCAAAACATAGAACTGTCCGCTTTTAGTTAATAATCGCAAGCTAGGTAAAAACATTATTTTTCACATCTTCAATCATTCAATTTCAATCATCTACCGATCAAATTGTATGTTTATACCTAAACTGTAAACATAAAGTTTACAAGTGTTCAATTTTTTTTTGTTTGAAGCCTCTCTTGTGGAGGCCCGGGGCCATGGCCCCGGTTGCCCCCCCCTCCCCCCCCTAAATCCGGCACTGTACTTAATCACTACAATACGCATTTATAAGAAACTCCTTAAAAATAACTGTTACAAAATTACTTTGTAAGTAATCTTTAAAAAACATTTTGCTATTACATTTTTATCAGGAACGGAAAATATCATAATACGTTTCGTTGTTTTAGGATCTGACAAATGCTTAGATTATTTTTAAAATTTATCATTCTCCTAATTTTATTGTCATAAATATTACATTATGTAAACAGTAACTTAGTAAAAACTATAATTACTTAGTAGTTCAATTGAACAGAAAAGTAATTATGTAAAAGCATATTAAAGTTACCAATTCTTGCTTAAAAGTTGCAATAACTAAACGAATCAGTATATTTTTACCTATTTTTATCTGTGCTTAGGTTTGCTGATTTTAAACCGAGTTGAATTAGAATTTAGTTGGATATTACGTTATTTAAACTAATTTGAATAATTAGAACACTAAAAATATAAAGGTAAATTACATAATTCTTTTATTTCTTGCTAAAATACGAATATAATCATTCTGTCCGTGTCGGAAAATATTTTGAGGTTAGATAACATGTCGAAATTAGATAATTTTTAGTTTTATTCATTGTTTTTGGATATTCTTTCTTTACATTTACTAGATATTATAAAAAAGTGAATCAAAATATGTTTCCTACATCATTACCTGAGCTAATTGTGGACTGGTGTGTTAATGATTCCATTTCTTTTTCGATGCTGCAATAGTAGATAATACCGCTAGTGTTGGTCCTAAGCTAACTTGTTCTCATTTTATCAGATAAGTACATGAAATATTTCTGCTTTTTACAGAAATGGCTGCTCAGCTTTTCAACCGTATTGGTCAGGTCGGCCTGGGTGTGGCGTTAGTTGGTGGTGTCGTCAATTCGGCACTATATAATGGTAATTTCAATATTTCGGTTTATATCAAGCATTTAGAAATAACTCATTTTTTATGTCATGGACCAATATCATGAAGCTTTCAGATAGTACTGGGTGCTTGTTTCATGTATTGCACCAAAATAGAAAAATGAAAGCCATACAATAAAAGTTATTAATAGACTGAAACCTTCGTATAATATCACTCTATTTATTTCTCATAATAATGTTCTCTTCATTTAAAATCATCTATTCACATTTCTACTTGTTCCAATAATATATAGGTACTTGTTACGAGTAGTAGTAGTTATGAAAATTCTACCCTGACATCTTGAATTATTTGTCTTGTTCAGTTAATTTGAAAAGGACCATTTATAATTTTCAGTTGATGGTGGACACAGAGCCGTAATATTCGATAGATTTGCTGGTGTAAAGAACCTAGTAATGGGTGAAGGAACCCACTTTTTCATCCCATGGGTACAGAGACCCATTATCTTCGACATCAGATCACGCCCCAGAAATGTACCTACAGTCACTGGCAGTAAAGGTAAGACAAAACAGTTTTGCTTCTGAATAATATAATCCGGATATAGCAAGCAAAGCAGAAAAGGATTAGATGCAGATGGCTTAGGATAGGGAAAGATGGAAAGAGGGATACATGATACAAACAACAAACAATTCTTTTCTGACTATTATACATGGACTGTTTTGTAGATAAATAAAGCTATAAAATATAATCCATATACTGATTCCATCATCACCTACAGAATCATTCCTACCTCAATAAAAATATATGATGTACTGTGAGTCAGCACGTCAATTTGAATGTGGAACACTTCAAAGCATAGGCTCATTTGGCGGTGATGACCAATGCCCTGCACTTCTGACTCACTCACTGAGACTCAGAAAGTAGCTGTCCTAAAGTTTAGGTCCCATCAGTTTCTCTCGTCTTTGCCCCATGAAACTGGGAAATTGATGGAAAGACCCAGTTGGACTCATACACATATTATTTATATTCCCATTACCTGTAATCTCTGGCTTCTTATAAAAATGAAAAGCCTTTTTTTACTTACTTACCCTAAGCTTACCAACCCAGATGAGTGATACCAACTTGAGAAGCCAAATATAAAAGATTTTGTTGTTGATTTTGTGCAGAGTATCAATTGAGAACACACTGTAGAACTTAAAGTAAGCACACTACTTGTTTAGACCTACACTACTGTTCTATAGTCAAATGTTTTTTTTAAAAATCTTATTAATTGCATTTTTGCTCCGCTATAATAATAAAAAATATTTCAAGGTGGACCTTTAGCTTTAAGTCACCTTGGCCTCAGATGCAATCAGGAAAATACATCTCCAAGAAGATGATGATGATGGCATAATGAAAATTATTTTTATCTTACAATGTTCTGCCGTACGTCATTCGCGATGAAATAAAAATAACGTGACCATTTTTATTGTATGACTTCTTATCAAAATGGACTGATAAAAATCACTTTTTATAATTTATGCTTCTGAGTTTAGTAGTTCATTGAAAACTAATAATCAGCTGACTAAAAAGCCTCAGGTTATAATACCTACCATGATTATTAACAAATCATATTATTGATTCCAGATCTTCAAAATGTCAATATCACACTTCGTATCTTATTCAGACCTGTACCAGATCAGCTTCCAAAAATCTACACCATTCTTGGTGTAGACTATGATGAAAGAGTGCTGCCTTCCATCACAGCTGAAGTTCTTAAAGCCGTTGTTGCACAGTTTGATGCTGGAGAACTCATTACACAGAGAGAGGTACGAATTGACATGAATTATGTAATTAGCAACTTAACCTCACATGCTATTATGATCTGTGTTATTCTATTGTTGTGTTGCTAATCTTGCCCTGCCCCCATAAACAATTGGTCGGTGTATCGTAGAATAGAAAGAGGAATGTATGCAATTTGACTTATGTCAGTCGTCTCCTCATCCCCATCTCCTCCCATGTGGTGTCGTACAAGGCTACTAAGGGATAGGGCTGTTTAACATCAGACAGATATATACAATCACGACTCAGCCTATACATGGCTGGAGCCAACAATAGTGCCGGGAAAACGGCAATAGGCTCACCCCCTGTTAAGTGGGACCTAATACAATGATTGGTGAAATGTGGGTGTTAATTCACCTCTGCCTAACCCTCCGGGGATAAAGGCGTGATTGTATGTATGTATGTCATAAACCGGTCCTATTGGAGATCTATAGGGGAGGCCTATGTCCAGCAGTGGACTTCCTATGGCTGAAATGATGATGATGATGATGATGTCATAAACGTCAAATCCCAAACATTTGTCATTCTATCCTACAATTCACCGGCCACCAATTCCACCTGTCTAGGCAGGCTGAATTTGTGGTGTTTCTCTATGATTTGCTTGATTGTGTGTAAAGTACTGTTAGTTACTGTTGCCCTACTTCCCAAGACCATGCAGAATGGAGAAGAAAATGCAGGAAAAAGATGATGATGGCCTATACTTAATATTAATAATGCTTTAAATGTTTCTATAAAATAATCAGTTCTCTAAAATATAAAGAAAAAATACAGCATGTTTTATGTAAAGTAGTAGTAAGTAGTATTTTTGTAAAAGTGTCTTTATTTTTAATGGATAGAAGATTATTTCTTGTGTTAAATTGAAAATTTATTAAATCTTAACATTTAAAACATGTCTAAAAACCAAAACTAAATTAAAACCTAATTCAATTTGTAAAGAAAGTATTTGAAATGGTGCCTCACATTATGGAGCTTTTTCTGCTATCTACTTAAACAACTTAAGTATTCACGAGGCTGTCGTAACTGTGAAAAAACTATACATACATAAAACAACACATTCACAAGGCAAATTGATTTGATCTCCATTTCCGGAATGTACACTCAAGACCTTTTTATTAAGTGTGCCTAAATAATGTATTTATTTGGTGTGAAATATTTAATATTCTCTAGCTCTACACTATCTTAGGCAGTCCCTATTGTAGTAATAATTTCCAGAAGCAAACAAAATAAGTACATTTTATTTTATTTTCCTATTATTTTCTTGAACATACTTATGTGGACTATTACTCATATTCATATGCTCAAAAATGTTTCATTGAGATAATAAAGCTTTAAGTTTGATCTAAGCATTCTGTGGTTACTATTGAAATTAAAATTTATCCCTTCAACAGTCTTGAAGAAATCTATGTAATTTTAATACCTATATTATTTGGGGAAATCCACATAACACTTTTTTATTTTTTTCTATTTCTATTTTCTCTCCTGGGCACCTTTAAGATCAAGATCTAACCACTGAAGTCTGCATAAGTGTGCACTAACATTTTATTTACTAACCTACCCTAGAATTATTATCTGTAACATCGTCAGCCTAATTTATTTATTGGTATGTTCCACAGGTGGTGTCCCAAAAAGTCAATGAACTTTTGACAGAGAGATCAGCTCAGTTTGGCCTCATACTGGACGACATTTCAATTACACATTTGACATTCGGCAAGGAATTTACACAGGCTGTCGAATTAAAGCAGGTCGCACAGCAAGATGCCGAGAAGGCTAGATTCCTTGTAGAAAAGGCTGAACAACAGAAGAAGGCTGCCATCATCGCTGCAGAGGGTGACGCCCAAGCCGCTGTCCTACTCGCCAAATCCTTCGGAACCGCCGGCGAAGGTCTTGTAGAACTCCGTCGTATCGAAGCTGCAGAAGACATCGCCTATCAGCTATCTAAATCCCGCAATATTACTTACCTACCGCAAGGTCAAAATGTCCTTCTAAATCTGCCCACTCAGCAGTAAATTTGTTCGTGAATAGTGTGAATACCTCAAAATAATCTGGACGTGGTTATAACGGGGTTGGTTCTATAAATGTACTTACAATTACAATAAGAAAATTGCATTTGTTATGTCATGTTGAGCGATTGCGCCTATAGAAAGTAGTCCTATTAGTTTTATGAAAAGTTGTAATTACGCATTATACTATAACTTTGTTGATTTGGTGGTTTTATTGAAATGCTATCTGATAATCTGATACCCAGGAAAATTTTAATCAGTGTGGCATTTTTAATTCTTTTCTAAAACAAAAGTAGTTAATTTAGCAGTCTGACAAATAAAATTGGCCTAGTCAAGTGGTCGCTTCTTGACTAATGATTAAAAAAAAATGACCCAGTTTTAATTTTCATCAGAATCGGCCTTGACTCTTTTGAGTAATATTCGCTATTTCTCGTCGTTTCTTATTTGGCCATCCACACCCATTTGAAAATTCTTCCAGTATAGTACATAATATTATATAAAAACACTTGTAATTTGTGATAGTCGACTCCCACAAGATTAGCCATTCATTCTGGAGCATATACCATTTGCCCTGGAATGGATTGCTTCTACAAGCTCTCTAATAAAATTAAGGATCTACCTCTTAATAAATTGAAAAATCTAATCAAAACCAAATTGCCGAAAACCCTGTTATAAAATTTAAGAATATTTAGACGACAAAATAAACTTCTAGATTAACTACATACATATTTTTTCGACTATACTACTGAAAAAAAATATTATTTAAATTATGTAAACATGGTTGGTAAATTGACAAAAAATACCGCTGAATTTCTTACCGGAATCTTGCCGCTATTCGAACTGGTAGTCCATTTGCTAAACAATAATCTAACCTTTTTATTTAGTCGTTTTGTAAGTCGGTTTTAATGTTCTACAATGCATTGCCTGCCTTTGTACTGATACACACACACATGCTACACTTCTTGCTGATTAACAGCCAAGACTCTGGTGAGGACTTTCAAGGATGGGGAATGAAATGAATCGCGTCAGTGAACCAATTTATCTTCCATAAACAGAGCCCTAAAAACAGTAGAGGAGCAGTTCCCGGACTCTAAAGAGCAAACTTTAGATAACTATCAAAACTCTTATTAAAATCATCTAAAAAGGCGTACCTACCCCTATACAAAAGGTATCAATATCATGTTCACGCCTTTGGCCCCTGTAGCAGGTAGACACTACAATTTTATTTATTTTAAGTATAACCCTCCTTTGGCTTCGCCGTAGTCGGGTAAAAATATATCTGTCTAATTAATTTGTTTTTTCACAGGTGGTGTCCCAAAAAGTCAATGAACTTTTGACAGAAAGATCAGCTCAGTTTGGTCTCATACTGGACGACATTTCAATTACACATTTGACATTCGGCAAGGAATTCACACAGGCCGTCGAATTAAAACAGGTCGCACAACAAGAGGCTGAGAAAGCTAGATTCCTTGTAGAAAAAGCTGAACAACAGAAGAAGGCTGCTGTTATCGCTGCAGAGGGTGACGCCCAAGCCGCTGTCCTACTCGCCAAATCCTTCGGAAGCGCCGGCGAAGGTCTTGTAGAACTCCGTCGTATCGAAGCTGCAGAAGACATCGCCTACCAACTATCGAAATCTCGCAATGTTACTTACCTACCACAAGGTCAAAATGTCCTCCTAAATCTACCCACACAGCAGTAAATTTGTTACTACCTCAAAATAATGCTGGACATACACATGGTTATAATGGGGTTGGTTCTGTAAAATGCATTTGTATTTACAACATAAATATGTATAAGAAAATTGCATTTGTGTCATGCGGTGTGATTGCGCCAATAGAAAGTAGTCCACTATTAGTTTTATGAAAAATTGTAATTACGCATTATACTATAATTTTGTTGATATAGTGGTTTTATTGAAATATGTCCTGGTATGTGAAAGATAATTATTGGAGTCTTAAAAACATTCGACTGATTGGCTCGTCGAGTCGGCTTGTCTGGCGTCGTCCTGTTGATTGTAGGGTAGTAGTAAGATTCAATTATCTGGTTACAATATCATGGCCTCTTCTTGAATTTTCTGAGTTTTCACAATATAAAATTCCTACTAATATTATAAATGCGAAAGTAACTCTGTCTGTCTGTCTGTCTGTCTCACTTTTACGACTAAACCGCTGAACCGATTTTGATGAAATTTGGTATAGAGGTAGATTAGACCTTGGGAAAGGACATAGGTTATGTTTGGTCGCGATAACCGACATCCACGCGGGCGGAGCCGCGGGCAAAAGCTAGTATATAATAATAAATAAATAAATATTGTACGACAATCTACACAACGCTATCTATACCCAAAGTAAGCATAGCTTAACTAGCTTGTGTTATGGGTTCTAGAATGCGGATAAACATACATAGATACATTTTTTTTTTTGTAAATACTACATATTATACATAGAAAACACTCAGACCAATGCAAATATTCATATTCATGCATACAAATATTTGCACTGAGCAGGGATCGAACCCGCGCCTCCTGCGTAGCAGCCGTGTTCACTACCGCTACGCCACAGAGGCAGTCTTCCTAACATAACTAGCCTCTTACTATTACATTATTCATAATAAGTTCGATCAAACACTCTTGGCTAGGAAAGAAATGTTAATTAAAACGAAATATAAAGTCAGAAGGTACAAAATTTATTCATTTGTTTCCACAAGAAGCACTTCTGATAGGTCTGTTAAGTCATACACACTTGCACTTACCTATAGAACTTTGTAAACAATATTCATCAACTCAGTAAAATATGCAAATTAACTAGATTTGTCAACAATATAAGACTAGATAGGTTATAAAAAGTTCTTTACTTATCACGATTAAATTTTGTCTGTTACACTTGTACTCTCTACAAAATTGTTTGCTTCGTCTGCTAGAAGTTTTTTGCAAACTAAATTTTTTCTTACACATGCCTCTTGAATATAAGTCATTTCTTCAAAATTTAAATTTGCGGGTAATAATAACTCAGTCTCTTGGCTAGATTTAAAATTATCGATTATTTCCTCTACTTCAGCTTTGAACTCTGCACTTATGCGTTCTCTTCCACCTGTGTCTTTAACAACTTCAGCAACTAATTTGGACGCTTCACGGCTACGTATTGCATCCTCCAACAGTTTCATTTCTGCCTTTATATCATCACATTCACCAGATAATTTTATTGCTCGCAGCAACCTTTTTTTAGCTTCATCGTATTGTCCAATCTTCCTAAGAGCCTTAGCATTATGATAAAGTGCTTTGCCATTATTCCACAAACTTTGTAATCTATTGAGCTCATTACATGCCGTGCAGGCAGCTAATGGTTTATTTATCCTATTGTAACAAATAACTAAGTTAATATACAGTTTTTTTAGCATTTTTTGTTGTAACTGTTCTTCGCTCTCGTCAGCAAGACGACACCTATGAAGCATATTGACAGCTTTCTTGAACAAACTTATAGCCGCTATTAAATTATAATTTTTGAATAATACACTTCCTGATGCAAATAAACTTTTAACTTCACGATAGACTCTTTGGAACATATTAGGTTCAGAGTAATCTATTTTACTGTAACAGAAAAAAAAATAGATTAATATTAAATGACACTGAATTATAAGCACTTGAGTTGTCCTGGAGGGGTAGGTAATGTAGTGCTGAATGTTAAAAAATCTATATTTTTAGTCAAGCCGAGGTACTGAGTAGGTACTTTAGAAAATATTGAATGGGAAAGTAACAAGAATATATCTGTTTTATTGAAGGCGGAAGTAGAAAGTGGGGCAAGAACCTATTCTCAGGATAAAAAACTAAGCTCTTGATTGGTTCAATATCTCAAAGCTAATCAGGCTTATATCAATGTTACCTTTCAGGAGTTATGATGCTCTTAATAAGTTTTATATAAACAACACAATCAGTCTTTGGTTTGATTCTTGGCGGGATCCCCATTTCACCATACATAACCATATATGAAAGGACAAACACAGATGTTTCACCAACCAACATAGACTTCAGAGCAATCCTGAGACCAGGTAGCAAACCATTGTCTTTAAGGTCTTGAACCTGAAACATAAAGCATGGAAAAGTTGAAACCACATAGGTTCACCATACACACGACAACTTCTTCTTCTAATGTATAAAAATCAATGCCACTTTTCGTTGTTATTTTATAACTCAAGAACGGCTGAACCGATTTGGCTAATTTTAGTCTTGAAATATTCGTGGGTGTCCAGGGGAGGTTTAAAGGATGAGAAAATAGGTGCAGCGGGAACGGAAAAAATATGGCGATACGAAGTTCGCCGGGACAGCTAGTAGAGTATATTTATACATCAATAACAAAGCGATTCGGCTACTCCTTCCTCTGCCGCACCATTAACTCCAGGAATACCTTACCAATTCCTAAAATCCCGGGTCCTTTAAGCGGGGCGTGAAAAAGCATCTGATGAGGCTGTCAAGCTGAGTGCCACCATTGTAACATGGTATGTCTATAATGGCGACTCTCTTTTCCGAGACTTTGCATTCAGCTTACCATCAGGGGAGATGAAGTCAAATTGACTTGACCTATATAAAAAAGTCTTATAGAAGATTTTACCATTTTGCAAATATAGGAACTGCAACTAGTTTAGTAATAAGTAATTACTGAGTTTAGTTGGGATTTTAACTAGTGAAATCCAGTTCCTATGCCACACTATGAGCAATTATAAAATCCGATAATATTATATCAGTGCTAAGAATTTATCTTACCATAGGCTTCTTTTCTGGTACTAGATCAAATGGTTCAAGCTGTCCTTCAAAGTAACTAGAAAAAGCAAAGGACACTGTGCAACCATCATGCAGTGCCAAACCACCTCCTTCCTCTAGAATTTTCTTTTTCACATATCCATTATCATCAATGGCTACCATAGTTTTTGCCAAGGCTGCCAAATTTGTGACTGGCTGTCCAAAAACATCTACAGGTTTTATTTGAGTATCATTCTGATCTGTAGTATTTTCTACTTCACCGAAATCCTGATTGATGTGCAGAACGGACCCTGTGGTAACCACATCCCTGTAAACATATTTTCACTCAAGTTATTAAATATTTTACTACTTTCAAGTCTAAATTTCTATGTCTAGACTAGCTGTTTATTTGTTGTATGAGGGTTCAGAGGTGAGATGTGATGAAATTTTGAATTTGGAACAGAATGTCAGAATGAGATAAGTGGGATCATGATTTTGATACCTATCTTGAGTAGTATACAAGGTGAAAGTTTCAGAAGTTAGTTTTCAGGGATTTCCTATCATTTAAATAAATAAGGTAACGTTTCCTTTGATTGAAATTCACTATCTCTCAGAGTACTTCCCCTCCAGGTAAAGTCAAAATCTTCCATCCTGTATATAGGTACCTTTTTTAATATCACAAGTGTGGTCGGATTTTAATCTTGAATCTATACCATTTTTTTGTTTTGAATGTAGGTATTTATTGATTAGAAATCGCAATGATTTCAAATTGATTTAAAACTGAACTGACCATTTGCAAATCATTAACCGAATGAAAATTAATGGGTACCGCCAGCTATCAAACTTGTTTCAATAATTTATTTTCAATAATTTTTAAAAAAATCTCTCAAGTACTATTATGATCATAAAAAATATTCACCTACCTTAGGTTTAGGCCATCTTCAAGCACGAAACTAGGCGAGGCCATTTTACTTGCTTAAATTGAATAATATATTGTAAAAAGAAATTGATCTAATAACACAGTGGTATCGTAACACAATTTTATACAATACGTTTGCAAATTTTTTGCAGTAGTTTGCAAATTGCTAAACTTTGACAATTGAATTGAATTTTAGTGGACATGACATTCATACTTCCATACTCAAAGCATTCATGACATGAGTGACTCCAGTGCACTCTAGTGACACTGACAATGTCAATTCTGACATTTGAGAAGTTATCTATCGACTGATGTCCATAAACTTATAAGAGAACAGACGGGTTATACCTACAGAATTAACGTGTATTACCTACGTTCCATTTTTATGAATGAAAGTTTGCCGACGGTTACTATGCTAGGGATTACCTTCTATTATCGTAACATTTGTCGATATCTTTCTATACTACCTGTTAAAGTGTACTAACCATAACTTTAAAACTAAAACCCGACTACTGCAAAATCACGAATCTCTAGAATGTATTGTTTTATTAGAGTAAATGGTATACGACCACGGCTATTCTTGATATTTTCTTGCTTAATACTTCTTAGAGCGTGATTTGCAGTAGTCGGATTTTAGTTTGAAACTTGATTTTTATTTGTATTATTTTGGTGCAAGCAACACCTAATAATGTATACATGTTTTTAATGTGCTGATTGAGCCCTTTAATTTCATACCAAACACGGTCTATATATCTCAAGTTTTTTTTCATTATAGTCAGAGTTTCAGAGAGTCATTCACACGTCATATTGCCTATAACCAGCGGATGATCAAGACGTTTCTAACAATACCACAATTGCCCAGTTCTAATACGGAAAAACAGAAGACATTACAATTTTGTCAATTCGTATTTCTTCAAAAGAGTACATTTTTGTAAAGCAGAATAGTTTCGTCGTCAAATCTTTTATTGGAGTACATCACTCTTATGCTTGTAGTAGTATGTTCTAGAAAAATTCAACAATGGCTGTCGCAAATCATTCATAATGTTGGCGCCGTCGTCGGCACGCTGTCAAATTCTCATACTCATTTTCCCAAGTGAGCAATAACTTAAATTTTTTGTCTCTTTTTAGCAGACACAACTGTATATTGGAAAAAAAGGGACAAAGTGATATAATCAAGGTTCAATTCATGTTTGCCTCATATTTGTATAACTAGAATTCTTTGAGTATAGAAGCTCTAAGCTAGAATTTCTTAGAGTATATAGTATACAGAGACGAAACTACTACGATTTCATTCATAAAATCGACTGAAGTTTGACGCCAAATCGCCATCTTTTGTTCCAAGCAACAAGTACATAGTTACGTCATTCGAGGCTTGTTTACCATTGTTGACTACGATTATCTAGCAAATAAACGTGTAATCCAGTGATTTTGGTGTGTTAATCGTGTTAAGTGTGAAAAAATACGTGTGACAAAGATGCCTACCTGCTCAATTGTTGGATGTGGATCATATTATGCAAGAAATAAGCCAGAAATAACATTACTTAAGTACGTATTCTTCTCATCGAGATATCATTGTTATTTGTTGACCTACGACATCAATAGTTCGTTTTGTCTGTCTGTAAAGCAAGCAAGCTTGTAAAACTCACAATTTAAATCAATAATTACGTCGTATTTTTCTAAAATTCAATAAAACATCTTTGTATGGAAAACGCTAGTGTTGCGGTGATACGATTTTGATTATCGATATTTTTTTTGTAATTTATATATTCATAAATTAATATCCACTCCGTATTGTTATTCGACTGGCCCACGAGGCAAATTTTCTACACACGTATATATATGTATGTACTTTTTTTTGTATGTATTAATTTATTTATTAATAGATACATAATATTCACAAAATTTTCTTCACCAAACTGCTACAGCAGTTTGTAGGCATTCGCTCATACAGTTATTATAGTTATATCTACACTAAATCTACCCATCTTTCCAGCAGCAGTCGGTTATTTTATTTTATTACCTGTATAACTCGGTGGTACAAAATGTATTAATATTTTTAGATTGCCGGCGGCTGTGAAAATAAGAAATGCTTGGTTAGAAAGTATAGGGGTGGAAAATTTAAAGTCACACAAAACTATCTATGTTTGTTCTCTGCATTTTGAAGATTCGTGTTTCAATCGCACTTTGAATTATGTGAAGCTGCATGATAATGTTCTACCTTCACGACGATTAACCGTAAGTCATATAATAGTACATTATGGTATAGGGGAGTAAAGTTGGTCTCACGCGTGGCATACGACGTTTTACAACACACTTGCGAATAAAATAATACTACACATACTAAATAAACAATACTACAAATTAATTAGTTTTCCTATGCGCGCGCATCTAACAATGGCGATCGGTCATATTTAAAAGAGTGAGGTTTGAATTCAACTTTTTTTACTGTTTTTTTTTTTCTGTACTTAGAGACAAAAATAGTTGAATTTGAGTGAAAATTTTGTTTATTATACAAGTCTTATTTATTTAAATACGAAAATGCATCAAATGACCATACAATAGGCATATTAATTTATTCGTACTATTAAACACGTTCTTTTTTGTATCGAAACTTTTTGAAGAACATAGAAACTTAACCCATAAAATTTAAAAAAGAATCTGTAACTCACTTGCGAATAATAGCAATGAAAAAGTCACAGTTTGATAATAGGTGTCATTACGTGCCTAATTGCGGTGAAATAATATCAATTTTATGAGCAGGTGTGTTGTAAAAGTATATTATACAATTACAAAGATGTTGTCGTTTACATAGGACAAGCAATATTATTGTAATCTGATACAATTAACAATGTATCAACGTGATGCATATGTTATATGATAAATATCAAGATAGATAACTCTTTATTGTACTCAAATCAGGGGCGGATCCAGCTTTCAATTCAGGGGGGGGTCATGGTGTAGCCGAGACATAGTTTCGGGGGTTGCGGGGGGGGGGGGGGGGGGGGTGTCTAGTCTCCCAATAAAATGTCATTGAACAATACAATGAAAATAAATGTGTAAGAAATTCATGACGAAATAATGGAGGAGGAATGAGGTGAAAGGAGAAAAGTAAGATACCTTGAACGACTGTTGTTAAATACGATCCAGAACCCGGTTAAGCTGCTGGCCCCCAAGTTGAAGGACGCAGCTGGTACTCTGGCTTGAGGGGGCTGGAGGACTCCTGCAGGAGACTCTATGGCGAAAAAAGATGTCAGAGCACCTTCGGTACTAAATCCGTATCAAAAGGCGAGAAATCGAGGCTACGAAGTCCCAGCTTTATCGGGACATGGTGGAGTTGAAACTACGACTTGGACAACCAAGCGCAGGGCACGCCGTGATAGTGGTGATATTTCTTACCACCACTATCACGGTGAACTAGCTAGCCGCAGCTAACTATCACCCATCATGGAGAACTGGCTAGAAAGGCTTCAATGGGGAACTCTCGTAGCGGTTGACGCACATGATCACCGGATATGGATGTTTCGGAAGTTAGCTGCGGCGAATTCAGAAGGTGCCAACGCCCGGGTGTCATCACTGTGATGCAAGCGAGGACACGGGGCTGCATACGCGGACCGAATACCCGGCATGGGAAACGCCGAAGCGGGTCCTTGTGGTGGCCCTCGGGATGGGAGTTCTCTCGCTCAGCACTCTCTCTCGCTTGCTTACAGTGATGGCGTAAAACCGTAAGCTCGCGGCTGCCACCGCCTCCATCTGAGAGCAAGTAATGCATGCAGTAATTAGCACGGGCCTGGAAATGACAGGGGGAACCGCCTGACACTCTAGAAGAAGCAGGCCGCGTTGGCGGCGCGATGCGCGCCTCCCCCTTTCATGATTATCGTACATATTTTCCTGATTGCTTCCGAATCTGAGGTGACCTCGGAGCTCAGGGGCCGCCTTCCGTCACTTCCTCCTCCACTTCGCACGACGTTGAGCGTCCATGGTGGTGAGATGAGACCATTTGCACACATGTCACCCTTCATGACTTCAAGCCAAGACTTCTTGGGCCTATCCTTTCTACCTGGTCCCGGTGGCTGTGCTACTGCCAGCCATTTGTTACCCACGTAGCCTGGCGGTTGCTGCAAGACGTGGCCACACCAGTGAAGGCGGCTCTCTTGCATTTTATGTGTGATGTCGCGGACATGAAGGCTGCCGCGGATCTGAGAGTTCCTTATGCGATCTTTATTTCATCTCCGTGACACGTAGCTCCTGCTTATGTCGCTCCAGCAGTGGCCACGCCTTGCAGCCGTGTAAAAAGACAGGCCTAATGATCGTTTTATAGACCTACCCCGTCAACCAGACTGGCATTGTAGGTTCAAATGTGACGCCAATCATTTCCCGCCCCTTGGCCCACATGGCGGTAATTCGTGTCTTGACGTCGCGGTTGATGTGACCAGTCACGTGAAGTACAGATCCCAGGTACTTTTTTTTTTATCGTGTGAAAAATCCCCACGGATACCTCCCCCGCCGGAACCGGAGGAGGAGGTTATGTCGGACTCGAACCGACTAAAACGCACGCCGTCTGTGGGCCGTCAGTTGCCGGAGGTGAGATTGTCGTAGCCATATCCCTCGCACCCCGGCCGACCCAGAGCCATATCTCTCGATCTGGCCCTCTTCCGGTGTGGGGACCATAGAGTCCCCAACTCGCCCCCGTGTATGGGGAGGCACGCAATGCGCGTCGCCGCCGCGGCCTGCTTCTGCTAGGGCTCCAGGCGGCTCCACCCGTCGCTCTCAGGCCCGCGCTCATGGGGGACGGAGGTCATTCTGCGACCTCCGACGCCCGAGTTGCCGATGCTCGTTGCGGGCCGCGCGGTTAGCGATTCTCCTGCGCTCCTCGCGGGCCGCAAGGTCTGCCCGCGGGGGCGCGCCGTAATAGCGGCGGTAAGACCCATCATGGGGGAGTGGCTAGGGAGGCCACACGGCGGCCTCTCGTTCTGACTGACGCAGATCATCACCAATCATGGATGCTTCGGGCAGTATCTGCATCGGACCGCGAAGAAAGAGCCAACGTCCAAGTGCCATCACTGCGACGCGAGCGAGGACTCGGCGCTGCACACGCTCACCGAGTGTCCGGCGTGGGAGACGTCGAGACGGGAGCTGGTGGCGACCCTGGGAGTGAGAGCTCTCACGCTCGCCACTTTGCTCGCAGCGATGGTTCGCTGCGCGGATGCGTGGGCCGCCGGCGCCTCCTTCTGCGAGCAAGTAATGCTCGTGAAGGAGGCGGCGGAGCGGGAGCGAAGGAGAATCGCAGATCTTGCGACCCGCGAGGAGCGAAGGAGAATCGCAGATCTTGCGACCCGCGAGGAGCGAAGGAGAATCGCAAACCGCGCGGCCCGCGACGAGCGGCGGCAACTCGGGTGTCGGAGGTCGCAGAATGACCTCCGTCCCCCATGAGCGCGGATCTGGGGGTGACGGGTGGAGCCGCCTGTCACCCTAGCAGAAGCAGGCCGCGGCGGCGCGCATTGCGTGCCTCCCCTTACCTGGGAGCGAGCTGGGGACTCTATAGTCCCTACACCGGAAAAGGACCAGATCGAGAGATATGGCCCTGGGTCGGCCGGGGTGCGAGGGTTATGGCTACGACAATCTCACCTCCGGCAACTGACGGCCCACAGACGGCGTACGTTTTAGTCGGTTTGAGTCCGACATAACCTCCTCCTCCGGCTCCGGCGGGGGAGGTATCCGCGGGGATTTTTCGCACGATAAAAAAAGGACCAGACATATGAGCCAGCTGCGTCATCCGCAGCAGAAGATGGCCACTGGCCACAACCGCTGGGCCCGCGGCAATAGCCGTAGTAAGGCCCATCCCATCCTATGGGGGAGTGGCTAGAGAGGCCACATGGCTGCCTCTCGTACCGGCTGACGCAGGTTATTACCGGGCACGGGTGCTTTGGTGACTACCTACGTCGGATCCAGAAAGGAAGGCTTCTTCCAAGTTCACAAAAAGTTTTTGTAAGCAAACAGTAACATAAATACGGGGCCTTTGAAGCTGAGCCCATGTCAAATTGTTGCCCGAATCGAAAAAGGACCTCATGGCTGTCAGCTCCAGGCCTTCGACTGCCGGCTTGGTTAGTCATTCGCGCTTATTTCTTTAACATAGCGGACAGGGTGTCAGGTCCGCAAACTATTCGAGTCCATCGGTTGATCGGCTGCGCTGCACGATAAATTTAAATTTTCAATCGTGCGAATAATATTCATACTGATGTTTGGTGCCTCATAAAATTATAATACTACTAGGTACAAAGAGACAGTCTTCTTATGCGTGGTATTTTTAAAATTTATCAGTGACATTGGGATATTTTTTAGTAGGTTGCCCGCCCAGGGGGGGGTCATGACCCCCACGACCCCCCCCCTGGATCCGCCACTGACTCAAATATCATGTTAGTGTATAAGAAAGTAACATCCATCGATCACAATACTTTAAGTCACATGTACAATGTTCTTTTTTGCAGAGATGTGCCGGTATTATAAATACCCAAAAAGTACTAAGTGAGAGAAATGCAGGTCCTTGTATGGCACTGTCTCAAGCTGATGCTCATAGTATGGTAAATATCAGTAGTCAATAATTCTATTAGTATTATAAAACGGTTCCTCCCCGTTTCACAGAATTTGTTATGTCATAATTTTGTTTCGCATAACAACGCATAGCATAAACTTCATTTTGCAGAAAAAGGTTTGGCATGCAGTCATTCGTCATACTTTCATAACGCATAATTTTGTAAGTCAGAATCATCTTTTGGCATAACTTTTAAAGCTTAATAATCAAAAAGTAGAACCGTCATGTCGCAGAAAATTTACACGCAGAATCGTCACTTGGCATACATTTCACATGCATAATCTTCAAACAAATTGGCATACAAATCCTATATAAAAAAGCTAACATAATCCATGCATGCAAACAAGTAAGCATAAACCCTGCATGTAGTAGGCATGCAGCAAGCATCAGGCATGCAGCAAGCATCAGGCATGCAGCATGCAGCAAGCATCAGGCATTTAGCATGCATCAGGTATGCAGCATGCAGCAAGCATCAGGCATTTATCATGCAGCAAGCATCAGGCATGCAGCATGCAGCAAGCATCAACAAGCACCCTAATGAAATTAACAATCTATCTACCTCAGTGCTGTGCAAGGTATTCAAGCACATAATCGTTAACACATAGCTCATGCGTCACCTAGAGTACTACTCTTTAATTAACGACCCGCAATATGGTTTCAGGCCGAAACAGTCAACTGGTGATCTTCTGGCGTACGTTACCCATCTTTAGGGTGAGGCTATGGACAAGTAAGGCGAGTTACTGGCAATTAGTCTTGACATTGCCAAAGGTTTCGATAGAGTCTGGCACATCGCTCCTTTATATATTTGACGCGAGACAAATGTACATACGTTCATATTTAGTCTTAAGAAACCACATTTTGTAAACTGACGTCTTAAAAATGCCGCAGTGGAGTTTGTTGCACCATTTCTTCTCCACTAGCGCCTAGGAAGCGGTGGTAAACTTAGTTTTAAGCAGAATTTGACGTCAAAAAGCTGTAACAGTGTTGCACTATTTTGAAAAATAAAGAATTTGAATTTAAAAAATACCTACAACGTATGTGATGGAATTATGTGTTCTGAATGAAATATAATGCATGTGCTAAGTATCATGGATTCTATTTCGTGATGGTGTCGGCGACTTGAATATTGAAACGTTATCAAAGTTTTTTATAGGTTCCTCGATTATGATACGCATAAAGATCATAATTATCCTTCATTAAAGTTTTATTTTTAATTTTTTTTGTATACATTTCAGTATGATATTAAATGATGAAGCTACATTATGAGTGTGTTAAAAATTTGTTGTAAAAATAAGCTTTACATTTGCCATTTAATATATTACTGAATGTTACATTTATTATTTGACTGCCTCTGTGGCGTAGCGGTAGTGAACGCGGCCGCTACGCAGGAGGCGCGGGTTCGATCCCCGCTCAGTGCAAATATTTGTGTGCATGAAATATGAATATTTGCATTGGTCTGAGTGTTTCCATGTATAATAATATATGCATGTATTTACAAAAAAAAAATGTATCTAAGTATGTTTATCCGCATTCTAGAACCCATAACACAAGCTAGTTAAGCTATGCTTACTTTGGGTCTAGATAGCGTTGTGTAGAATGTCCTACAATATTTATTTATTTATTTATTATTATAACAGTAATAATTATTTTTAGACAGTATTAATTAGACGATAAAATTGTGATTTAAGTAAAAAGTTTTACAATATTATGTAACGAACTGCCCGTTCTTCTTTGTAATATAAAGGACATATTGAATAAAAGCACTTGTACTCTTCCACAATTATTAAATTTTTTGTTGCCTAACCGGTTTCGCCTTACGGCATTCTCATAGGTTTACAATGGTTCAAACTATTATATTTATCAAATATATGCTAAATACTAGCCTTTCGCCCGCGTGGATCTCTTATCTTCGGTTCTACTCAACCGATTGCAGTAAAACAGACGTAAGATTTTAAATCCAAACAAGACCTTTCTAACAAAAAAAACTGCATCAAAATCCATTTTAGTAGTTTTTACGTCCATCGCGGACAAACATTTTCCATTTACAATTATATAATAGTATAGAGTATAGATAGATAGATAATAGTTTAAACCCTTGCTTACATTTTTAGTCTGTGCTTCTTTTATATCGATAAGTAGTTATCGACAGTTTACTGGGCTTCTCTATTATAGACGCCATTTAATGTTCTTATCCAAGTTTAGGTATACAGTTTTTTTTCGTAGGTATGCCACCTCTTATATACTCTAAGTAGAATTTCTATATGTTGAACGGGGCCCCCCTGTGCTGATGTCAAAAAGCATTTTTTTTTGTATCCTTGACCTGGAAACTGGGACATTTAAGTCAATTTTTTTTTATACATTTTAATAATAATATAATCCATTATTCTATACAATGCCTAGGCAATATAAATAATACCGAGTGCACAGCCGGCAATATAATATGAAATGTTATCAATAAATTATACGCTGCGCATTAACCTTCGTGGTTATTTTTTTATAACCATCCAGAAATAGAAGTTCTGCAAAACCATCAGCAAATTATCGACCAAGATCTATTTATTTTCACACGTTGCCGGTGGAGCAGCATCATATCTTAGTAAAATAAGTGAAGCACACGCAACCTCCACGTCTGCCATTTTGAAACAACGGAGCACAAATGAACGATGAGCGTTCGCCGCGTAGCTGTAATGTACTGTAACGTAAGGGCCGGCGCCCACTGCCGGCATGGCACGGCATGGCATGGCAAAGGATTTTATTACTAATCAAGTTATTTTAAATCTTATTTCAGTGAGCTTAGAATTCATTTTACGGCATGCCACGACGTGCCAGGGCATGCCGCGGCGCGCCACAGTCCATTTGACTGCCTCTTTGTCGTAGCGGTAGTGAACGTGGCCTCTACGCAGGAGGCGCAGGTTCGATTCCTGCTCAGTGCAAATATTTGTATGCATGCATATGAATATTTGCATTGGTCTAGTTTCTATCCTACTAATATTATAAACGTGAGTTTGTAAGTGTGTGAGGATCTATGTATGTGAGGATATATTATGGATGTAAGGATGTTTGTTACTCTTTCACGTAAAAACTACTGAATAGATGTGGATGAAACTTTACGATAATATAGCTTATACATCAGAATAACGCATAGGCTGCATAGCCTTCTGATCCTGTTCACCGCTTAATATAGCATTATATTAAGCGGTGAACAGCATCAGAATTCCACGCGGGCGGAGCCGCGAGCAACAGCTGCTCCTGTATAATATGTATTAATTTAAGTAGGTATGTTTATAGGCTTTCTAGAACCCATAACACAAGCTAGTTAAGGTATACTTTGGGTCTGGATAGCGTTGTGTAGATAATTGTCCTACAATATTTATTTATTATTTTATTACATATTATTTATTTATTTTATTATTATTTACATTACACCAAACAGTTACAAATCAGTCGCCACCTTTATATATTACCAAGTTCAGTGAACAGCATGCATTGCCTAGGCATATTAAAGAATACCTGAATTATACAGGTTGCCGGTAACAATTTTTGTTTTTTTTTTTTTTTTTTTCAAAGTGTAGGATTTAATTTTTTTTATTAGGTACTGGCCATTACCTAAGTAGTTTATTGATTTTCAACCTTATGAGCAGCCCAGACGTACCATCCAAAGAGGCACGCCAGTTGTACATACATAGAGAGGACTAGTGCTCGTCCCTACTGGTATGTCCTATGGTATTATAGTGAATGTTGGGTTTTGAAGAAGGGAGTATTAAAGTAAATTAAATTGAATGCTGTGGAACTGAGAGGTATGAGGTATAGTATAGTTGGGGTGCTGTTGACAGATCAAGTCATGACCAGCGAGATATGGGAACGTTGTGGTGTGGTTGAAGATGCAGTGAGAGTGTAAGACTAAGATAGAGAAAGGGATGCTCAGATGGTTCGGTGGAGAGGATAGACTGTCTCTGTAATATGCCACTTTTCTACTCTTGCGTGCGTTGTATAAGAAGTTAAAGTTGTTCACCATATTTTTACATGAAATCTAGAATTTACACAATATTTCAACAAAAAAAAAATTCTGCGATGCGATTCCCGTGAAGGGCGTATCGCAGTATTTTTTTTTTTGCGCGCTCTCCAACACCCTGCCAAACACCTTTTACGAACTAACTAACTAGGAATGGTAAATTAAAATTAGGTCTAACTGTTTCTTTTTTTTAGAATGATGGCACATTGATGCATAAAGATTCGCCACATTTCCTCGCAAGACTGCCTGTACATACCTGGCATTAGCCATAGTGGCGTTTCTTGTTTTCATAATTCCTGAATTAGATTCTATTAATTAGGGAGAAAATGCATTTAAATAAAACACTAGCCTATTAAATAAATAATTTATAAATTTGTCTATAGGTATTTTTTATTAAAACAGTTATTTTGTTATTCACTATACTCCTGTTTTCTGATTTATAGACTGCCTTAGTACTGCAATGTACGATGAAATTAAGTCATCCATCTTGTAACCCAAAGATGTTTCACATAATATTTTGGTACCTCGTAGGAAGTTACCCATGGTCATGTGGAAGAAGGTATTTCCTGACGACCAATTAGAGAGCTGGGAAAATGGGTGTGTAACCAATATTTCCTGGAAAAAATGCAGTATTTTGGTTATTATTCAAGTACATCTATGGGATTATTATGTTTGCGGGTAGCGTAGAAGCCAGGAGTTTCTCTCAAAGAGTGTCTTTCTCATAGATTAAAATTTGTAGAGAATAAGATCCAAACATTTTTATGAGTTACTGATGGGACATCATTAATATTATTATAACTTATTAGTATGAAATTTAAACAAACATGAAACGACACTGGTGACGACGATTTACATGCATATAGTTCTAGGTGTATATAGGAAAGTATCAATGATACTTACTCGGCTCTGAGGATGAATTACATTGACGCCGTTTTTGTTGATGCCAACTAAAACCATTTCTGGATAAGATGGGTCGGAAGTCTGCTTCACCTCAAAGAAAGCTGTGCCAAATGTTGGCAATTGATAAATTTTCTTTAAAAATCTTTCCTTCGCTTCATTTTCTGATATGGAACCCTGCTTTAAGTACGCAGCGCTAATCACCGATTTCCATTGTGACGTGCTCTGAATCTTGACCATGTCAGCAGGTATGAGATCATCGAGCATTTGCGGAATTTGCGTCAGCAGAGTCTGCTCACTACCGTACCTTGATCTGTAAATCAATGCAGCTAATTCCACCAAATCCTGTTTGGAAATTTTATGATAGCCTCTCAAATACTTTGGCAATTCTTGCGGGTAATAGAAAATCTGATCTGCGTTTTTATCCCTGCCTGGAAGTGTATGGATCCAAAGCTTTTTCATAAAGAAGATTTGGTAATTCATTTGCACTTGTAATTGAGGACCACCTGTAAAACATAACATGATTAAAAATGCTTTAGATAATTATCTCGCACATGTCATGCAAGAAACAAGAAACTCTATTAATTTACTTTAAGTCATCAAATTTCAAAATCGATATCAACCGTAACTTACCACGAACCGGACGTGTCTGTTTCATCCATTCTACGAGTTCATGTATAAAATCAAAGAAGTAGTAGTTGTCCGGTACCGAGAACACTTTATCCGTTATCTTGACGAATAAACTGAAACCATCACTATTTTTGAGGCTCAACCTTCCTGTTATCTGTTCACAAAGGTCTCGTGCTTTTGTTGATGAATCTACCTCAAAAGCCTCATCGGTATCATCAGGGAAGTAAACCTTATGATATATCTGCATACTCCTATGCTGGATTGCTTCTACTTCGACAACATAAGGAGCGTACAATCTAGTACCCTTCTTTTGCGTTTTGAATACACGTTTCAAGCAATCTTTTGCTATTGGATGTGGTCGGGTTTTTAAGAAATCAACAAGTTCTTTAAGAAGGTTTTGTCCGCAAATAAAGACACCCGTAACAAGCCACATTAGTTCCCATCCTCTTTCTTCACTAAGCTGTATCCTATTGTTTGTCAGCTGCTTCATTATTTGACAATAAATCTCGTCGCGCAAGGCAGGTTCGTCCATCGCAGATCTAAATATTTCATCTGTATATTCAGTGGCAGAACGAGCTTTCGGCGCTGGCATATCACCCATATATTTAAGGATTCCATAGAATGCAGCAACTGCACACTTAGAGAGCTTTTCGTCGTCTAATAATTTCTTTAACAGCGGTTTTCGGATCGGCTCTCTTGTATGAGCCCAGAGATCACTGGCAATGGCTCTTTTGGCTGTAGTCAACGTAGACTGCTTCGAAACAGTAGCATTAATATCATAGTTGTTTCTGAAATGCTCCTTAGCAAATTTTTCTAAAGTATGCATTCTCTTTCTTTGTAGGGTGTTATACTTAGAGAAAGGTTTCTTCTCGGTATGCACCGTGCCTTTCTTAAATATTTCAAGTATTTCATTTGAGGGTGCTTCTAATGTAGGTAAAATATAAACATGTTCTGTTGGGAACAAGCCCTCTTGGCCATTGCAAACGCCATGCCCCCATGTGGAATTCATGAGCGTCTCTCCAGTACAATCTTGCAGTAGCACAATGAGATCACCCTTCTTAAACTGTAAGAAAGACGACGCGTCACTATAACCTTGCGAATCAGATTGTGCCACGACAAAGGTAGACCGCCTCTTCAAACCGTCTATCAAGTATATTATGAGGGAGCTCATTTCACTTGCATCTACACTCTGGAATTCAAATTCTTCTTGATGGATCGTTCTAATTGTTACTCTTCCTACATCATTGTAATCTTTATCTGCATCATAAGCTACGTAAGTGACTTCTGGATACGAAATTTCCAAAAGAATTTGTTCAAGTTGATCTACTATATAAATGCCAGTCCAGTTGACAGCTATAATAACAATATCTTTGCTAATAGTTTCACCTTTTAATTTAATAGCTTCGAAGAATCTTGAAAAAAGCATGGGCCATTTTATTTTTGCAAAAATTACAATATCTTCTTTACATCTTATAGGATCGACTTTGTTTTGTATACTTGTTGAGGATTCAAATGCTTTTGTAACTAAATGCTCCCATTTAGTTAACGCAGCATCATTGGATTGAAGAAATTGATTTGGGATATAGTTAGCTATCACTTTTCTTAATATGTTGGGTTCTATGCGCGAACCGTATTCAACATAATGCTGCTGAGCAGCAATCATGGCCAAATCCTTTTCTGAATTACATCTGTATTCACCAAATTTAACACCTTTAGCTACTTGATAATAAATAAGATTAGTAGCCACAGGGTCTTCACCAGGGTCATGCCAAGGTGTAAACACTTCTTTCCGGTAGAACAGCCTCCATGGTGCATGCTTTTCTGCAGTCCCTTGTTCCTTAGCAAACTGTTCACATTGTGATATAGCATCTAAGATGTGTTCTCCTTCACTTCCTAGTGATAGCACTTTGTCATATAATGTAATATATAGTGAAAAACCAAAAACGTCTCTTAATTCCATGCTATCTGCTATTTGTTGACAGATCTCTTCAGCGTTCGATGCTGAATCAGACTGTACTGTCCTTATTGATTCGTCCATCAGTGTTACTGTTAGGAGGATAGGTTTCTTGGTTTTGGTAGCTTGAAGCTCAAGCCAGCTCGGAGGTTGAGTTCTCGCGCCATTTTTAAACGTCCTGACCAGTCTTCCTTCACAGTAAGGGGCGTATCCAGGTGGACCAGTGCGTATGAAAGCACGCAAGTATTTGACAAATCGTTCTGATGGTGGGAAGCAGCCCACACAGAGTGACATCAGGATCCAGCCTTTAGCATGAGAAGCTTTAGATGGGTTATTGGTGAGTTGCTTGCATAGTTGACAGAATATTTCATCTCTGAAAAAGGTAATTATTTTTTTATCTGTTTAAGTCGGTGTTGTTGATATGATATGAGATAGAGCATTATTTGAAGGATATGCAAACAAATCGTACCTTAATTCTTTTCGAATGATCCCATGCCCAATGATAAAATGCAATTTCTCTAAGTTGGTACTTCGTCGGGAATTGAGCCAAGTGCTATACATTTCGTTTGTTACTTCATCATTTAATAGATTCCTCATCAAATCTTCATCTAATTTAGTTTGTCGTTTTAAAGATTTTGATATCATTTTTCTATTACTTTGATTACTATCTATCTGTAGGTATTCCTGGAAATAAAAAAACCCTCTATCACTTTTCTTAATATGTATGTAACCCCCTCTAATAGAATACCGCATAAAAGCAGAGGCTAGGGAAACTGTAATGAAAATGAACTCTGACGGTCGAGATTTTAAGTTTAAGTGCAAAAGGCAAAAATAGAACTTCAAAAGCAAACGCATCAGTTACACATCATAGGTACAACTACAGAATAAATACATACTTCAAATTCTTTACTGTTCTGGAAGGCGCGTCCAATCGTATCAGATAACCTGGTCATGACAGGTACATTATCAACTTTCTCATCCACATACTTTGGCTCAGCCATATCTCCCATGAATCTCAAAATAGTTATCCATAAAGCTTGTGCCGCCATCTTATCTATAGGTGAGGGTAAGTCTAAGAGACTATGCTTCAAAGGCTTCCTGGAGTACTGGTGTGTCGTGTTACCCAAAAAGTAAGTAGCTGCAAATTTTCTATAATTGAATTCATCGAACGATTCTTCTTCTAAGTCTTGCGGTAGGGGAATTATGTTAAAAGCATCAGATTTAACTGTCGTTGACTGAAAATAAAAATGGTTTGTTAAATAAATCGGTGTAAACACCTTATTCACAGATACAGTGCCAATAAGGCTTTTGAGGTAGATTACGGTAACGGTACTTAGGTATAGGAGTAGGTACCTACTCCTATACCTAAGTACCGTTACCGTCCACAAATAATATATTATATATGAATATTTATCATAGTATCATTGTACGAGTTGGTCACTTTCAATCTTATTGCACAAGCCATACTACTACCTAATTATTAATATTCATTTTTTCTCACCACTCCAAATCCAGAGCCCCTCACAGTGCCACCAGGCGTTGAGGAATCCTTAAGGAATCCAAAGACATCATCCACGTATCTATCATCGATAAACGTGTTTTGAACATTACTTTCAGTTGGTACATCCTTAATAAACCAAATTGACCTCATTAGTTCGGTATACTTTTTCTCGAATTGATTTTCTGCAGCATCTCCACCTCTACCTGAATTGTGAAGTTCCAATTTTTCATTATTCAACTGTACCAATGTTGCCCTAATAACGTGGCCCTTCTCTTTCACCAATTTTCTTATAAGATGTCCTCTACAACGGGCTTGGAATTGCCTGAAGAACTTCTTCATATTTACGAAAGTCTTTTTCAATTCTCTGGATCTTATGACAGCTTGCAGACGCAAGTACCCGCGTTTCATGGCCAAATATCGGGTTCTGTAGCCACGAGCACGGTAAGTTTTCTGGACCAGGAGCGCAGCCGCACGAAGCTTTAAGTATCTTCTCCTATATATAAATCGTCTTGCATTCGCCTGTACTCTGATTACAGCCGTTATCAAAACTTTATGCCTCAGCTCCTCTAGTATAGCATCATGATTATCTTTAAGAAAAACTTTTGTGTGTCCGAAACGAAATTCTTGATCTTTCAATACTGTGTTGCAAATCTTTTTAGTAGCACTTTTACAATCTGTTTTTTCAGCTGGTGGTATGTCTGGAACTACAAGTCGATACCGATGAACGAATTCGGCGTATGAGTAACGAATGGGATATCCTGCTTGTCTTATCTTCGCTGTTTCCATTAAACCAGCATATCGCAGCTGGCGAACACATAACTCTCGATCAAACAGCTGAAACAATACACTACATATTTATTATATTAGATACCTGGTGAAATTAAAGATATCCTCTAGCTATTTATTATGTTACCTTTGGCTTTTTTAACTCATTAGGTTTAATACATCTCACAAAGAATGGGTGGCAAGCATACAAAGTCTTCATAAGAGAATCAAGGGATGTTTTGAACTGATTACTCAGTGAAAATGGTTTTTTAGTACCACTATGAAGTCCCAATGAATCATTAATGAACAGATTCTTCAAAAATGTATTACTAGATTCTAAAACCATATCTCTCGCATCTGCGGTTAGTTTATCTCGGTTTTTATCAAGGAAACCTGAAAAGGTAAAAAGACGTGAATCATCGGCATATAATTTGCGTATTTTATCATAAAATAATATTTGGTTGAAGATTACCTTGTACAGAATAGTAGACGTCTCCAGCGAAATGTTTTACACCGAACCTATGTTCATGAGTCGACTTTGGATTAATATAGCAACTTTTGGCAGCATGGTTGCTATTCAATTTTGACAATAAAGTAATATCTGTACCTTTGGGGAATCTAGACTCTTCATCAATAAGTGATAGCAAGTTCATAGGTTTAAAACCTATAACGTCAAGATTTTCTTGGTTGTCAACGTAATTGATATTGGTCCAAATAATCCCTTCCTTCTCGTACTGTTGTTGCTCAATTTTGAAAATATGCTTTACAAAGAATTGTTGCAAATTTTCGTTAGCATAGTTAATACACAGTTGTTCAAAACTATTGTATTCAAAATTCTCAAATCCAAAAATATCTAAGATCCCAATTGAACCACTGGAAAGTTGTTGATCTTTAAACAGTGTTTTGTTTATCATGTCTACTATGTATTCAAAAATGTGACCGTAAATAGCTTTAACGAGTGCATCTCTACCTTCAATAGCAGCAGCTGTTGAAAGAGTAGAGACGACTTTATCTCCGTGTGCTACGAAAGTTTTTCTTATCATCGCATCGCAGAGTATGGCCTTATTAACTCCGAGAAGACTAGCAATTCTGTTGGCATTTATGGCATCGGCAACTTCAGAAGATTCTATATTATTAAAATTAAATGATTTGAATTTTAGGTTTCCTAAATGTAATATGGCTCCGAGTAAACTGAAAATGCCCCATACATCATTGTCAGAGAAATTCAAAACTTTAAAAGCGGATCGTATATCATTAAATTCTAAGCCTTCATTTCGGCCATCACAGGTCAACATGTTACCGGAGTTTAAATAAGTGTAATCTTGTGGTCTTCCTAATTCTAATTTCTTCCTCTCATCGGCTGATAACCCAGCAAGGAGCGAATAAAAAATGTGATAATTTCTTTCCCCCTTATTCTGAAAGACTATACGCGATTTCTCTAGAAGGTACTGATCGATGTTTCCTCCTTCAATAATGCCTTTTCTACTGAAGTAAATGTTGACATATTTGCCGAAACGGGACGAGTTATCATTTCTCACGGTCTTAGCGTTACCGAATGCTTCCAAAATGGGATTGGTCTCTTGAATTTGTTGTTCGATCCATGAATGTTTACCACTGGCTGCAGCTAAATACTGCAGTAATAATTTTGTACTTTCCGTTTTACCGGCACCACTTTCTCCGCTAAAAAAGTAATAATGAAAGAAATATGTTATTTTGGACGAAAAGCACCTCTACTTATTTACACTGTTCCAGCGTAATCCTGTATCCCGCTTAGGTATCTAGCCCGCTTATATTATCCAAATAATTGGCAATACCTAGCATCGGTAGCTTAGTGGTTAATTTTTAACAATTTCGCTTAGTTAGAGGGGTTAAAGGGAATATTAGTAATATCGGTTGCTAATATTCTTATTAAGAAATATGTATATTAATTGTGCATTTACCTGATGACGATACACTGATTCGAAGCTGTATTCATAAGTTCTTTATAAGAATTGTCACCGATAGCGAATATGTGTGGCGGTATTTCCCCAATACTTCTCTCTTGATAAAAATGTATTTGATCCATTGTATATATCGGTAGAATTTCGTACGGATTTATCGCTATTAACATTGACCCTGTGTAAGTCTAAAAATAAATACTTAAAGTTAATCTTCACATGAGAAAATAGGTACCTACCTACCTACTGTCTACATATTGGTGGGTACTGAACCATTTTCGTAGATCAAAGATGGTTAAATTTAACAAAAATGTAGTACAACCTTATCAAATCACGGTCAAAATAGATAAGAGCCATGTCATCAATAGGTAAATAACCTTAAATAATCAAATTAAATTAACCACCAACAATGTACTTGGAACTTTTTTTCTTGTGAAAGTCATACAGGACAATAGTTTTCATTGCCCAGGGTGCACCGCGTGGAGCCTCCGGATCAAGCACCCAAATAATATACTTAGATAGCCTAAAGTCAAATACTGCAAAATACTTACATAAATATGTTGTTTGTTGTATCGTATGTGAAGATTCCTCAGGATAGTATACTCCTGTAATTCTCCAAGCGTGATCATGTCCTCGACTCCTGTTACGGAGGTCGCGTGCAGCGGCTTGATAACATTCTGTACTGATGAGTAGAACACATTGCCGTCGTCATCTTGGACTTCGATTTTATCTCCTGTGCTCTTGCGCACCTTTACAGCAATTGGAATGCTGAATTCTGAAGTCCCTAATGGTTTTAACCAGACGTTATCCTAGAACAGAAACAAGTGGTTTTAGATAGGGGAGTTTCAATAAACTTTTTCAGGAAGCCATTTCTGCTAATTGTCATCCACAGTCATACCACAGACACTGCAAAAACATGCCATTTAATTTTGGACTTTACCTTTATTCTCTTATAGTTTAGGTAATATTAAATGGCAGGAAACAGGTTATTGTTGAAATAAGCTAACTAAGCTCTTTAATTTAAAGTACCGAATACTGAAGTACTGAATTTCTTTTTAAACCGACTAATTTATTTTTAACACAGTATTTTAAGACCGCTAGAGGATTATTATAGCCTATAACCAGCAAACGATCAAGATGCTTCTAACTACCCCATTTGTCCAGCCAGTTAATTAACTCACCCTAGCCACAGATTAATAAATAGTTGCCCTAGCTTAATCTAACGCGCTCGAGAATTTACGATGGTCATATTTTTTTTTTACTAATCAGATCCTTTATCCTTAACGCGCGGTCATGTAGGTATATGGAGGTCGTATTTGAAGGAGGAACTTAACCGGGTACAATGTATCCCCTTGTATATTAATCTTTCGTGCTCTAACTCCCGCAATCCCTTCTATGGCTCCTCTACCATCAGTATCTTTGAAATATCTGGCAATATCCTACTAATAGCATCAATTTATTTCGACTTATGGCCATAGTAAACGTGGCAGTATATCCTAAATATGAACAAACAATATGTAGGTAGGCTAAGGTACCTACTATAAATCTAAGTATACGTAATCAAATAATAAATTTAAGCTATCGACATCGATTACAAAGGGAAAAAAAAAATGATCTTATTCTATTGTCATACGGGAAATCCGTCATAAATTAATTTAATCGCAATGATACAATCCCAATGAACGATAACAGTTGCAATTAATGACGTTTCACTTGTGCCAATTAAGTAAATCATTTATGATTGTGCTTCTCACCTTTTCTCAACGTTTTTATGGCTGCTGAAAAGCATTCGAACAATCAGGATCAGTGTAAGTGTAGTGTAAAAATAACACCAAATGGTTTTATTTCAGCAAGCAATTTCGCTAAGATGGTGGGGAGGTGGTAGGGATGCCTAGTATTTAATAATTTCGGTTGGATTTTCTTATTCTTTTGTCTTTTATACCTAGGTATTAGAACTGCATAGATTCACGTCTGTAGCGAAATGACAAAGATACAAGGACCACTCATTCATAAAAGGTCTTATCTTAAGCTAATGTGGAAGAATGTTTAAAGTACCTATTCATGAATTTAAATGAAGAATGAATGACCTCAATTAACTTTATCTGCTAAAGTGATCAAACGACGTACCTAGCGATCACGAATGGTACCCACAAGGTACCTGTGGGTATATCATGTTGAGTATAAGTGACTTCTTGCTATGAAGAATCATTATCAGTGCTAGCAGTCACATATTTATCACACCAAACTATGCTACTTCAAAATAAGTCCAGAAAGTACGTATCAGCAGTGATTGCAGTAATAAAACAACAAATATAAGAACTTACTGATAATTGTACACGTCCTGCCATCTTGAGTTTTTGAGATTCACATCACAAAATATGAAAAAACAAACATTTAACATTCACAATGTCGCATAACATCTACTTTCAGACTGTCGAACTTTATCGATATTCAGGTTCGTCTTATCACTGATAACGGACGAACTTATCATACATATTTTTTTAGATATAAAACAGTACTGCTAGTACGTACAATAAAAAAATAGATTACATGCAATAATCAACATACTAGTATTTGTAATGTAAATGAATCATGACATCAGGAGAGCACATGCTCTCCTGATGTCATGATTCATTTAGGTACAAATTCGGGTATACCTACATTTAATACCCGAATTTGTCTACCAAGCATGTTATTATCCTTATTATAGAGTAACTAGGTAACTAGATGTATTTTCAGGTATCCGTATCTATCCCATTTTTTATCTATATCGCTATAGTAAAATTTAGAACGCTAAAAGTTAGAACAGCATTTCGGCAGAACTCTACTACTAAGGCAACTTCTCGCGTTACGTCTGGCCTCCCACCACGCCGTCACGACTTCACGAGGGTATCCTCGTAACATACCTATATCGGCAACACCCTCCAAAATTGCACTACGAAATAACCACTATCCAGTTGTAATTGATGTTCCACAGGAGATACCTACCCCAGCAATGAACCTTGCGGGATACCACACGATAAGTCCCCTTTGGGTGGATAGCTCTCTCCAATATAGCCGCTCTACACGTTCGCCACTCTGTTTGCCAACGCGTAGAGCAGACAATAGCTTAGTCCACATAATCACATTTTGTCCTTCGTGGTTAGTCCCGACCCGACAAAGTGACAGAAGTAGACAAATGCAAACGAGCACCTTTTTGAAACGAGTCCGTAGCAACGTTCTGTAGTCGTTGGCAATGTTGAGAGATACCTACTGGGCGGACTGGATGCGGAAGGCAGAAGGAAGGAGGATCGGCAAACGTGGCGCGTATTGGGAGAGGCCTATGTCCAGCAGTGGACTGCAGTCTGCAGTAGGCTAATTGATTTGATTGACCTACTGTTTATTCTACCATATTTTTCCAGTATGCCCACCATGCATGCATAACACTTGTAGATCGCATCCACGGTGAAGCGCTCTCCAATGAACACATGGGCAAAAGTGAAGAAAAACCGAAAGAGTTTCTGAACATAAGGACCACTAACAGTGGGGTTAGTCCATGACCTAAAAGTCGCGCAGCAGGTTATAAAACGGGCTATACTTGGAGTCTCTTTGAAGGACAGAATTCGCAACGAGGTCATCTAACAAAGAAATAAAGTTACCGAAGACGTAGCTCACAGAAAAAGCAAGCTGAAGTGACAGTGGGCTGACCACATCTATCTGTCGAAAAACCGATGGCCGCTGGAGCTTGGAGCTAACGAGTCCTAGATTGGAGACCGCGATAAGGCAAACGGAAGGTGGGACGCCCCTAGCCAGACGAACTGACGACCTGAAAAAGGTGGATGAAGAAGATTGGATATCTACGGAAGACGTGGGTTCGGGAGAAATACGGCTCATTGGGAGAGGCCTATGTCCAACAGTGGACTGCAATAGACTAATTGATTGACTCATCATAGTCATTATGCGTAAAATGTCATGGTGTCAGTGCGCGTACCTACTACCTACATACGTATTTTGAAACGTAATGACTTAATAACTTTGTTTTTTTTTGTATGGTTGGATATTTTTGCTATTGCATATTTGTATAAGTTATATAGCTACCTAGCTACGTTCCATATCAGTCCCCGTAGTTTCTCTGGTAATTAAAAAATGGTGTTGTAAATTAATCTTAATGGTTTATAGATAAACAAAATAAAACATAATAAATTTTATTCAATCACATGCACGATTTACTCTAACATGGAATAGGTACAAGACGGCTATTATCGCTGTGTTTATAAGCTAGTGATGTGACTGAATCATTTATCGTCCACCTGAACACCTGTCATCATGGTCGGTACCTCGTTGTATCTGCTACTTGCTACGGCTTGTATCGCCGCTCTAGTCAGTCAGGGGCATGCGGCATGCACGACTGCTTATTGGGGTGAGTTTTTAGTTTTTTATTGAAAAAAGCACTTCACACACCCTACTTCAAAATGGTAGTTCTGCCTGTGGTTCTGCATTTGCTAGAAATATAAAACACAAAACTCCGTAGGTTTGCACGGCAGTTGGGCGGTATGTCGGACTCGAATCGACTAAAGTTGCACACCGTCTCGGGTGTCAAATGCCGGAGTGTAAACTGTAAAGTGGTCCAATAAGCATAGGCGTGCCCAGCAATGCAATTGCAGCACTGCAATTCACTAAGCGAGCACAACGATGCGACAACGATGCGAGGCGCAACGTAGATTGTCATTGGTCAGATTGTATCACGTCATTGGAAATCGACCAATGACAGTGTCTATCGCGCACATCGTTGCGACTCGCAAGTCGCATCGTTGTCGCATCGTTGTGCTTGTTAGTGAATTGCACAGCAGTGCTGTAAGCGCACAACGACGAGCACAACGTTGCGACAACCTTGATACAGATTGTCATTGGTCGGACTGGGTGACGTCACTGGAGATCGACCAATGACAATCTATATCAAGGCTGTCGCAACGTTGTGCTCGTCGTTGTGTGCTTACAGAATTGCATTGCAGCTTTCTTTAAGGGATGGGGCAAAAGTATTTGACTTTTCTTTGAAAATTCCTAACTTCGGACAGAGCCAGGGTAGGTAGGATGGGGCAAGCGCCCCACGTCTTACCGCCCCAGTTTGTGAAGTGAGTGCATTTCATAAACTTGCGACAGTTTAAATCACAAATTCAAATTACCTATAGAAAAGCTATAGTGTAGGTAGGAGGTGCACCATGGAAAACGAATGATTGAATTTCTTCATCTACGACCAATCGATAGAAGAGACTGAAATTTTTAATGCAACAACTTTAACTTTAAAACAGATAATATTAATATTCGATTTGTAAACCCACAGGAAAGTTCTCTACTCCCGACCATGAAATGGGGCCAATAGAAATAGGAGCTTCCGTCGTTGATAAAGATGTAAAACTGCCAGTAAGTATTATCATATCCAATATTTAATTATACAATGAGCAGTTTTCCAGTAGGTATAATAATCAGTTGGTTTTTAATGCATCAAGAGATGGCGCTAGCATAACTTTTGGTAATTTTAATGTAATCTGTGGTTTGTTGTTGTTCTTTTCGCGTCGATCTGTAATTTAAAATAATAATACTATAATTTAAAATAATTTCATCAGAAAACATGTCAAAACATCTATGTAAAGTAAATCAATACAAAACCGAAGATAATTTTTTCCATAAATTAGTTACCAAAAGTGCCGGCTGCGCCATCTAGCTTGTCTTTAGGAACCCTATAAATACCTACTGGAAAACTGCTCATTATAATCGTATAATTTATAATATTTTTAATATTTTTTTATCTATATCTATACTTCTATACTAATATTATAAAGAGGAAAGATTTGTTTGTTTGTTTGTTTTTTTGTTTGTAACGAATAGGCTCCGAAACTACTGGACCGATTTCAATAATTCTTTCACCTATAGAAAGCTACACTATCTGGGAGTAACATAGGCTATATAACATCACGCTACTACTAAAGGGCGCGGAGCAGTGAGCATAAATGTCAATAAATCGGGCAGATTTCCATACATTCTTTACTAATATTAGATTTGCATTTTTGTATTCGAGTAAACTCAAGAACTACTGAACCGATTTCAAAAATTATTTTACCATAAGAAAGCTGCACTATCACTGACTAACATAGGTTACAATTAATTTTCAAAAAAATAGGGATCCTGGATAAAACTTCAATAATGTAACCCAAGGTGCAAAAAAAATGACCTAAAAAATTCCTTACATCGCGTACGCTGCGAAAACTATTGAAGATAGAACAAAATAATGTATTGTAGAAATGTATAACTTAAAAAGGTCTACATAAAAGTCCGCGACAGCATTCATCATCATCATCTGCATATAGACGTATTCTCCTGATTGCATCCGTGGCCAAGACGACCTCGGAGCTCAGGGTCCGCCTTCCGGCTCTTCCTTCTCCACTTCGCACGATCTTGGGCGTCCATGGTAGTGAGACCATTAGCACGCATATCACCCTCCACGACGTCAAGCCAGGACTTCTTTGGCCTACCCCTTTTACCTGGACCCGGCGGGGGTACCATTGCCAGGCATTTGTTCCCCACGACAGCATTATGTCTATCTAATAAGGGTAGCTCACAATAACCATTTTTATCTTTTACAAATTATAAAAAAAATATGTGTCATTTTCGAAGCTATTTTGAACAATATAGTGTTAAGCCTTATCTGACTAAATACGTTAGATACATTGTACATTTAATGTAGATCAAAATTGCCCTTTACACTGTATAATTATAATGAATATTTTAGAATCTATTGCAGTATGAAAGTAACGCGCGACGATATAAATTCAAGCCGAAATGCCGATCAAAGTCAGACCACGGCATCTATACCTTTATATTAATTCTTATCTAAATAAATCGTTTGGTATTTAAGATTGTTTCAATACCTGTTGATTACTTTTTGAATTATTGAAATCGGATCGGTCCCGTATGGGTGATACGGGACTTCGAATGCGAGATGTTTGCGACTTTCAGTCATCTATAGGCCCGCAATGTATGGAAAACTGCCGTATTTCTTGAAATTTATGAATACTGCTCCGCTCCCAGGGCCGGCTACGCCGAGCGCACGACTCAAAATCTGTCAAAATAAGACGCAAACGTGCACGCACACATCGCCGAGGTGCACAGTGGGCTGCAAGATGCTTTTTGCAAGTCAACATAATGTAGAAAATTGTCTTACGAATACTGAAAAAGCTATTTTATTACTTATGATTAGAGTGCATTTTCAGTAATACGATTTATTGAGACGAATTTCGTCTGTCAAATTATATTTCTTTTCCTTTTCTTGCTTGTATATTCATCCCTTTCATTTCGTGCATGACGTCATTGGCATGTCTTTTGTTTTGGCATCATGACATGACGTTGTTTGAATTTTTTACAAAGATTTGAGATATTGAACAAAATAAGGTTGGTAACATACCTACACCTAAATATTGATATAAATATTAAAAATGTTCGTAAAATTAAAATGCGCACCGCGTAGAAAGACTATAATTATCATAGTAGAGAGATGATTGAATATCTCATACTCTAAATAAATAGTTTCTTAAAGAATTAAATTGTCCTACCTTACTTTCATACTCTTTTATCATGAGCAAAACATTGCCATAAACAGCTATTGCCATGAAGGTATTTTTAAGCCACTCCGAGACATCACATTTTATGGCGATATTGTGCAAAACTGTTGCATAATGTTGCCCAACAACGACAATTATCAACGCGAGACTTTGTTTTCTTTGAACTGGAAACATCGCACTTGTCGCGTAATGTTCCCGAACTATAGAGTCGTTCAACAAACAAACAAACATTCCTATCAGACGTCTTCACTTCGATTTCGGACTGTTCGTTCCACTGTTATGTTCCACTAATTCAGCAACATGTGCTCAGGTAGGAGTCAGTCAAAGTTTCTAATGTCAATCAAAGAAAGCTAATGTTTCAATTATTATATGTAATAATAAAAGGCAGATTTAGGCTTTAGGTTATAGACTTTACTCCAACTGATAAAGCCAAGAGTTTTTCAATCAAAGTTGAGATATAGGGTATGTTGGGGTCAATTAAAACATATAACTTATATTTTATATCTTATGTATTATCTTACAATATTTTACAATTCATAGTAGGTATATTAAAAAAATAAAACCAGGCTTAAAAAAACGAAAATTAAACTGATTTAATGAACAGATTTATTTCAGAAGACAAAATTAAATATAGGAGTAAGTTTTTTTTTGTTGAATTCTGTGACAAGAACGGAAACAAAGTCCCGTAAAAACCTGTTTTTCTTTTAGGGTTGTGTTCTTCTCCTTCTTAATTAGCGTAATCCAAAACTTTCGCGAAGCGATTGTCATCTGACCTCCACAACGCAATAGCGATATTGGGCGATATAGAAGCATTGCAACCAAAGATATTATATATAAAAAGAAGTAGATTCGTTATTGCGCGAAAATCGTGAAGATTCGAAAACGAGTCAATTGGAACGTTTGCCTCTAGTACCGCGTGCCGAGCGGCGCCGGCCGGACGTTGAGCGGAAGCATCAGTGACTTATAAAAATAACGAAAATGCCATCGTATGTTTATAGACACTGCACGAACTATTACTCTAAAGTTAATACATCGAAAGGGAGTTCATATCACATGGAAATAATACATATTTCGACTGATAAAGACCAAATTTCTGACTTTCATAATATTCAAGTTAAAATTGTTAAAAAGAGGCAGTATGATATAATTTGTTGCGTGAGCGACAAGGACGTGTGTGATCCGAACATAGATTAAAGTACAGATGAGAATATCGTAGGCATTAAACTCACTACATACTACCTCCCAATTTTAATTTGTTGTTTTTTATAATTGCCTACTAATACTATGTGGTTCAAGTAAGTTAATAAGTGCGAACTTCACTTCACTGGCAAGTATCTACTTAGGTAAGTACCTACTTGTTAAAATTTGTAGGTACTATTGGCAGCAACAAAATAATGAAATAGAATAAACATACCTAGCTTTTTTATACTTAACTAGCTGCCCCGGCGAACTTCGTACCGCCATATTTTCGGCCCGCGTGGTATTCAAATCCCGTTCCCGCTGCACCCTTATCACTTAGGGGGATGAAAAATAGATGTTGGCCGATTCTCATAGATACCGGATAAGCACAAAAAATTTCATCAAAATCGGTCGAGCCGTTTCGGAGGAGTTCGATTACGCACCCCGTGACAGAAGAATTTTATATATTAGAAGATACAATAACAATGACAAACAAACATCTTTGTCTAAACAAAATTACGCAATTATCTCAAACTTCACTTTACTGGCAAGTACCTACTTAGGTACTTGTTAAAATTGTACTACTGACAGCAACAAAATAATGAAATTTAAAAATTATACCTAGCTTTTTCATAATACATTAACAAAGTTAAACAAACATCTTTGTCTAAACAAAATTAGGCAATAACCTCAATTCAGAGAGCTCTGTACCTTCTTTTTCAATAATTTTGTTAGCCTATGTCACCGACTAGCAACCGCACTGTGATTGGTACATTGTTATCATTAAAGTCCAAGTGACAAACAATAGCTGTCTTCTTCTTTTATATTGTATTTTTCATGTCCTCTCTTTTCAATCCATTGGTTATGTAGGGAAGTGTAGATGAATTAAAAATGTGTGTGTGTGAGTTCGGCACATTTTTCTACGTTGATTTGTAAGCATATGACATGTCTATGTTATGAAATGTCTTTGATTGCAACTAAACCAGTTGTTGGACTTTTTAGGGCTCGAAGTATCCCTAAAGACTACTACTACTTAGATATTTTCTTGCTTAATATTAGCGTAATTTTTCAGTAGTCGGGTATTAGTTTTTACCCGGCTGCGCCAGCGAGGGTAATGTGTTGCGCGCGTATATATGTATGTATGTAGTTTTCTTTGTTCCTCTTTACAGGCCTAATCCCTAGACGGATTTCAATGAATGGGGTCTCAAATGAAAGGTATTCATCTCCCGAGTGTTATAGGGTACCTACATAAAATTCCATCAAAACTATACGGTAGATTTTTGATGCTAATAGTACATTATGGTACAAGTGAGCAAAGTTGGTGATTACCGCCGAGGCGCTATTGAGACCCGAGCTGTAGGCGAGGGTCTTAAGAGTGCCGAGAACGGTAATCATCATGCTCACGCGTGCCATACGACGTTTTACAACACACTTGCGAATAAAATAATACTACAAATACTAAATAAACAATACTACAAATTAATTCGTTTTCCTATGCGCGCGCATTTAACAATGGTGGTCGGCCATATTTAAAAAAAAAATGAGGTTTGAATTCAACTTTTTTTACTCTGTTTTTTTTCTATACTTAGAGAAAAAAAAAGTTAAGTTTGAGTGAAAATTTTGTTTAATATACAAGTATTACAAGTTGAAATTATTTATTTAAATACGAAAATGCATCAAATGACCATACAATAGGCGTATTAATTTATTCGTACTATTAAACACGTTCTTTTTTGTATCAAAACTCTTTTAAGAACATAGACACTTCCTATAAAATTTAAAAAAGAATCTATAACTCACTTGTATGTCTATAACTTACTTGCCTAATTGCGGTAAAATAATAGCACTTTTATGAGCAGGTGTGTTGTAAAATATATTATGTGTTGACAGAAAACATTTTTATTCAAATTTATCGAGTAGGGTATCGTATTTTAGCTAGGTATATACCAAACTGTTTGGTCCAACCTTTTTGAGCAACCTCTTTGAGAAATCATATTGAGCCGGTATGTGTAACATAATATTATATATAGACCACGAACTTACGACGAACACGCACAATATAACCCAAGTACTTACTTGAGGCGTCTAGTTTCAAAACCCGCTAAAAGGCTTTTAGATAAAAATTGAGTTAATAGTTCAAAATGATGCCAGTATGTATTCTTCATAATATGTCATTATCAGTTTTCAATCAAAACGCGCCAAAAGCCTAAAAAGTAGCACTGGAAAATTGATATTTGTTGCAAATCCCGCTAAAATACGTCTAGTTTGCTTCATAATCCGCTTAAAGGAAATCAGCCAATGACAGCGCGGTATTGTGATCACGTGACATTCAAAATAGTATGGCGATTTTTTCAAAACGAAACGAAAGTGTGTTGCAGTTTTTATTGTTTTTAATTCACAATATGGATAATTTAACTCAATTTGTGCAAAAATGTGATCCCAAGGAAGCAAGGAAGAAACCACGCGACAAATCTTCGTGGAAAAGTACCAAAGAAACCTTTAAACAGTAGGTGCAAAATTGCTTCAAAACAAGTAGCGAAGTGACTTTGATGGTGTTATGCAAAATGAGTAAATTAGTGTAGATTAATATAGGTAAATTATTTTTCATCCCACCATCTCGGAAAGACTATTTTTGCTCTTCGATAACTGAGCGTAAAAGTCGTTTTTATCCTCTAGAGAGGTAAAGTAAATTTGAATTTAGAACATCGTGTGTACTAGGTTTGTGGACTCAAAACATCATTAAACCTATTTACTTCTACCTCTATGGTGCCGAATTTATCATACAACTTTTTTTTAATTCATATAAAACTCAGACTCGTAACCTCCTTGGTGTACTTTTTTTTTAATTTGCTTTGCGCGCATCAATTTTTTTCACGTCATATTGTTGACATTGTTGTTGAATTTTTATTTTGTTGTATTTTATTACTAGTATTAATACACATATTATACAGCCTCCATGGCGTAGTGGTATTGAACGCGGCCGCTACGCAGGAGGCACGGGTTCGATCCCCGCTCAGTGCAAATATTTTTTATGCATGAAAATGGGTATTTGCATTGGTCTGGTCGTGCCTTGGAGAACACGTTAAGCCGTCGGTCACGGATGCCATACGAACATCTATGGCAGTCGTTACGGGTAGTTGGAGCCCTAAAAAGTTCAACAACAACGGTCTGGCTGCAATGCTTCGATATCGCCTAATGTCATCATTGGGTTGTGGAGGTCAGATGGCAGTCGCTTCACGGCAAATATCGAGGTCCAGCCAAATCCGCAGTTAAGACTGGTAAAGCGGACCCCGGACTCCGAGGTGAAAGCTTCGGATGCTGACTGGGAATTAACGCTAGGAAGGAGAAGCATTTCATTATTTCCTCGCTGAGGTGGGATGAAAAGTTACGTGTTGCACTCGAGTGCAAAGATTTTTCACCTTGTGCTCTTTTGATTCCCTCGCTAACGCTCAAGATTCTAATTTGTGAATCACTCGCTACGCTCGTGATTCAAATTTAGAATCTTTCGCTTGCTCGGTCATCAAAAATGAGCACGCGGTTAAAAAGCAACTTTGCACTCTTGTATAACAAATAACTATTTTCGGGTAGGTACTTCACTTAGAAGGTAAAGGTACATACAACCATTATTGCTAGGTAGGTATATAATATTTAGTCAAATTGAATTTAATATTAACCTGATATTTAGTTCGAGGATATGCGGCAGTATAATTATTATTATTTTTAAATTAACTACTGTATTGACCAATGATTTATAAAAAGTTAAATAATTCAAGAAAAGGAATGTAAGAATTTTCGTTCATGTTTTAATTCTTAATATTCTATAAATAGGTAGGTACTTTAATTCTTTTGTTTTAAATATAATAAATTGACTTCGCAATTTGTATTGTGAGATACCTACATTGTGTTTTCATGCTTTGACCCTTTAATTTTCGAATGTTTTGTTTATTTTTTTAAAGGACATCATTCAGATTGGGCTAATTTTTATTTTGCCGGCCAAAGAAAAAAAATACAATATTCGGTTAGAGCTTGTTCTTACTAACATTTTTTATTAGTGCGTCAAAGTTGAGGGACCACTTCCAATGGTTTTATTAGAGTTTAAAAATCTTGAAAACATACACTTTTTATGATACGAACTATTGAAAATAAATGAAAAATATTGTTATATATTGGAAGAATAGTTAATAAAAGCAATAAAAAATAAACCTCATACTGCATAATTGTTGTTTTTCGTCCATTTATTTAGGTCCGAAATTAAAAGTGTCGATTAAAGAAAATAAATGTGATATTCCGCTAGAATTTATCCTCATTAGCATTTTTTATTACAGCGTCAAAGCTGAGAGACCACTTCTCTCGGTTTTATTTGAGTTCTAAAATCTTGAAAACATACACTTTTTATGATACGAACTATTGAAAATGAATTAAAAAAATAGTTCTATATTGAAAGAATAGTTCATTTAAGTAATAAAAAATAAACCGCATATTGCATTAACGTTGTTTTTCATTCATTTATTTAGGTCAAAAATTTAAAGTGCCGGTCAAAGAAAACAAATGTGATATTCCACTAGAACTTGTACTCATTAGCATTTTTTATTATGACGTCAAAGCTGAGGGACCACTTTCCTCGGTTTTATTTGAGTTCAAATCTTGGATATAATACATTTTTTTAAACGTATTATTGAAAATGAATGAGAAATATTGATTTATATTGGTTAAAGGTGCATTTCCAATTATTGAACTTAGTAAATGTGTTGATCATATTCCACAGTTACAAGGCACTAATGGCAATGCCATAAGGTAGATTCGTGGACGATAGCAATCACGTCATGTCCAGGTTCGTCAACATTATATATACATTATCATAGATAAAACAAACAGGGTTGAGTGCAATTTATTATTCCTTTTCAATTATTTATTTTATTTAAAATATACGTTTCCGAGATTTTTGAACTCAAATAAAACCGAGAGCAGTATTCCCTCAGCTATGATGCTATAGTAAAAATGTCAATGAAGACAAGCTCTAACGGAATATCATATTATTTTTCTTTGGCTTCACTTTCAATTTTTGGACCTAACTAACGAAAAACAGCGATATGCAGTATGGGATTTATTTTTTATTGCGTTAAACAACTATTCTTCCAATATAGAACAATATTTTTCATTCATTTTCAATATATAATATCATAAAAATTATATGTTTCTAAGATTTTTGAACACCAATAAAACTGAGGGCAGTGGTCTCTCAGCTTTGACATAGTAATAAAAAGTGCTAATAAGGACAAGCTCTAGCGGAATATCATATTTGTTTTCTCTGACCGGTACTTTCAACTTTGGATCTCAATAAATGGACGAAAAACAACAATATAAAGTACAGGGTTTATTTTTTATTGCTTTTATTAACTATTCTTCCAATGTATAGCAATATTTTTCATTTATTTTCAATAGTTCGTATCATAAAAAGTGTATATTTTAAGATTTTTAAACTCTAATAAAACCGTTGGAAGTGGTCTCTCAACTTTGACGCCATAATAAAAAATGTTAGTAAGAACGAGTTCTAACGGAATATCGTATTTTTTTCCTTTGGCCGGCACTTTCAAAACTAGCCCAGATTTGTATGGAGAGTGAATGTTGTCCTTTGATTGTAATAAATAAAACTTGCATGTTTTGATTACATACCTATGAGTTACACTATTTTTTTAAACCAAAATTAATTAACTGTTATTGCATAACGCTTTTAAATTGCTAGGCACTGTTCGCAACAAACCCCGCTAAAACTCTTGACGTTTGTTTCAAACTCCCCTAAAATTGATTGTTCGCAGCAAAATACGCTAAAATGAAAATAGTTTACGTTATATTTTAAAATAACACATGCATGTCGAAGTATTAAAGGTATTTCCGGTATTGCCAGATAACATTTCACAAAACATGTTAGTATTTTTATATCTTAGTGGGCAAATTAAAACAAAAAAGCGTTTTTCATATATTCCCTAAAATTTTAGTATCTTCTTTTAGCGGGTTTTGAAACTAGACGCCTCACTTAAGTTTTCTTTATTAATTTCTAAAATGTACGGAAACAGCTACTTCATGATACATGTATTTTAGGAACTTATGTTTATAAAATACATGTATACATGTATGACTACGAACTTATTGTCTAATATAATTTCCTTACAACAACTGACAGCCTCCGTGGCGTAGCGGTAGTGAACGCGGCCGCTGCGCAGGAGGCGCGGGTTCGATCCCCGCTCAGTGCAAATTTTGTGTTCATGAAATATGGGTATTTGCATTGGTCTGGTCGTGCCTCGGAGAGCACGTTAAGCCGTCGGTCCCGGTTGCCATAAGAACATCTAGTGCAGTCGTTACGGGTAGTTGGCGCCCTAAAAAAATCCAAAAAAACAACAGTCTAGCTGCAAAGCTTCAATATCGCCTAATGTTACCATTGGGATGTGGAGGTCAGATGGCAATCGCTTCACAGAAAATATCGAGGTCTAGCCAAATCCGTAGCTAAGACTGGTAAAGCGGACTCCAGACTCCGAGCTGAAAAAGCTTCGGATGCGACTGAGAATTAACGCTAGGAGGAAGAAGATAATTCCCTTACAACAGGACCCAAAAATATTGTCTTTAAAATAATATTTTGGATTAGTATATCCCCAACTTTTTAGTTTGACATTTTAGGCGCTTGTGGTTAGATACTAAATCGAACCACTATGTTATAAATGTACCAACGAATTCGTGAAACGGCCAAAATCGGAACTACGTTTGTCACTGTCAAATGCATACTATTTTATTGAACATCTAAATAAATTTGACAACACTGAGAAGACAGTGTCGCCACTTTTGACTTCACATTTTTGTTGGTATGCCTATTGTGTATATGTGAACTGTCATCACGCATCAAAGAGACGTGCTCTCTCTCCAAGAGCCCGTGGGCGACTGACGTCCGAAGGAATCTACACAGATCGCTGCAAAATTGTATGGGAAATTTGCACACATAGTTATTTTTATTGATATGCGACATCATAACAGTTATTTACAATTAATAAAATGTATTCAGCGGCAAGTATAGCTCTTTATCTACTTATATACATATTTATTTCTTAAGAAAATTATAACTTCACACGAAAACTGTGCCAGGCAAATGACATAGTTTTACGCGTTTTTCAATAACTTTGGGAGTCTTTTTTTGGATTAATTACTAAATTTATCATCAAATAAGTTATTTCGGCCCCTTCAAGAACTCTTTGACTTTCAAACCGACTCCAGTTCATCGCTAATATGATACCGTCAACCGTGGCATCTTTACTTTCCGTGAGCATCTTTACCTAAGCATACCCTGTACTAGTTTATATTAAATATTTTTTCATCTGTGGCATTTAGCACAACTTTATACTTTTTGGTAGATTCTATGATAAATTGTGATATCCCGGAAAGTTTTTCAAGCTGGCAACTTCGTCAACTGTCAAAGTAGTGGGATTTTTCATTGCATGTGGTCAATTGTGTTTGCTGTGTCACCGCATAAAGATTGGTTTTTTTTGCGAAAAATAAAGTGCAGGTCAGTGGATTATATTAAATATTATAGGAAATATTGTTGCTATGGTGTATCACAATTATTTAATCTTATAAAACTTCTATTTCTGGAGTTACTGGAAAAGGTAATGTTGTTTGAGGTTAGGTAAACTTACCTCACTTGGCACAAAGGCAACTTTACCTATGACTAGGGTTGTCGCATTTCGTTCAGTTATTCAGAACAGTGACTTTAATAATAGAAAGGTACTTATAATTTTTTTTTGCTATTTGTTTATGATAGATTATAGAGTGCATGAAATATATAATTAGGTAGGTGTTACATTTTCCTGATAAGGTACCTACTTATTTCAGATACCTTCTGATTCAAGATGCCTGCAAAATTTCGTATCAAACAGAGAAATAGAAGCCGTTTAGGAGCGCGAAATTACAAAAAATACTCTGAAGAGATGCTGTTATTAGCCGTAGATTTAGTTAAGAACAAAACACAACTTCTTACGACGCTGAGAAGCAGGTTGGCATACCCCAACGGACTATAGAAAAAGGAGTACAGCTGCTAGCTTTTAACGAAAAAGAGACTGAATTTGTTTTTTTTTGGAAGATGATGATATAATGTATTTTGATTAAGTACTTAAATAAATTAGGTATTAAAAAAAGTTTTATTATTTTTGACAACCCTGACGACATTCACCTATTTTTATAAAATTTGAGAAATTCTTGGGGCAACTTTACCTATGCATTGGTACTACCTATTTAAACGAAGATGGCTGGTTCAAAAATACATACATTGCTTTTTTAGCGCCAGGCCTATTAGAAATTCAAAGCCGCGTGCACTCTGGAGTATACATTCTATGTAAACTAAAGGCTAGGTAAAGTTGCCAAAAATGTGTCAATTTTACCCCGCTCATACTTTTGATTATTACAGCGATTCTATGTGATTTTTTGTAGAATTCAATAATTCATCCAAAAGAGATTGTCCTTTTTTACCACTTAGATTAAGCAAAACTTTCACAAGTAGTTTCATATTAGAGTAAATTGCATTTATGTCAAAAAACATGGTAAAGTTGCCACGGTTGACGGTACATTTTCTGTCATGATTTCCGTCGGGTTCGAGCGCTGTTTCGCGTAGCCTGTCCTTAACACGTTCCCGGACAGTGAGTCACACTACTTTGGCACTATTTTTTTGTATGAGATTTTTTCGATTGCTCTAGCATTTCCGTCACGAAGCGTACCAACCAACACTATCAAGTGTGACACGGATGTTATAGCAGACGACTGCTCAAGCATTTGTGCCATATCCCATCACAAATATTGTGATACCATGTGACGCGAATGCTATAGCAGACGAAGCTCAAGCTGTGCAACCCCTCTATGTGATACACGACATATCACAAACAACACCAGAGACCTCCCCCATTTTTTTGTTGTTGTGATGCTATCCACAATGCGTTTCACTGGTTGGACGCCATACCAGCCGGGCAATTGCGCCGGATGGGCCGATGGGGATACCCAACCCGCACCATCTGCTTTCACAGATGCCGCCCGGAAACCGACCTCGCGCCTTTACAATTTCTGAGCTGGAGCGGATCCTGGGGTTGTTTGAGGAAGTTTCGGATGATTCATCGGCTCCCAGCGTTGAGTAATCTGAAAAATCCTCTAATGAGCGAGGCGAGAGGGAGGTCAGGGAGGACATCGGGGTGCGGCAGGCGACCGTCTGCCATCATCTGAAGAAGAACATGATCCCTACGACTGTGCTGCTGATAGATTTGGGTCCGATGGCAACTACAACCCTGCTGAAGATGAAGTAATGCTGTCTGATTGCTCATCGCCATCAAAAGGCTTACAAGCAAGCCCGGCACGCCAATCGAATAAAAACAGTGACCCCGACAAAACGGCGAGCGGCTTCGGGCCTGGCCCTCCAGCGCGATGGCCGGTGGTTCGTCCACGGATGCACCAAGCTGTGGAATTTTGCCCCTGCCCTTGCAATCTATCTCGATTGCTTTCATTCTTCATTTCGAAAGTAATTTCCACTTCTGTTTCTTTAGAGATGAAGTCAGGCGAAGAAGTCGGGTGCATTCTGACTGAAGCTACAGAGGCAAAATTATTCATAGCTTGGTGTATCTGTGGATGAACCGCCGGCTGTCGTGCTGGAGGGTCGGGCCCGGAGCCGCTCGCTGTTCCACTCTCTTCTTCAGATGACAGTAGACGGTCGTTTGTTGCGCCTTGGGGTCCTCTTTGGCTTCCCTCTCGTTCATCAGAGGATTTTTGAGAGCCGAAGAGTCATCAGAGGCTTCTTCAGGCAGCCTCGGGATCCGCTCCGACTCAGAAACCACAAAAATACGAGGGCGGTGTTTGGGCGGCGTCTGTGAGGGCAGACACTGCGAGTTGGGTATCTTTGTCGACTTATCTGGCGCAACCATCTGGCCAGTACAGCGTCCAACCATTGAGATGCTTTGCGGATGGCATCACAATAGCAGGGAAACTAAAGAGGTCGTGAATACAATTGTACTCATGTTGCTTGCAACATGTCGGCGCGATACGAAAATGCACAAGGCACTGACGTCCACTTCGTGCGGCAGTGACCGCTACTCTCAATGGATCTCAATACATTTGACGCATGCTATAGCATACGCTGCCACGTAGGTTACTCCGGGTGAGGTGTAAGGGAGGGGTAAACACTGTTTCATTTTTGTGTGCAATAAAGGTTCTAAATGGCAGTAAACGGTCTGTGGCTGTGTTAGCAGTGACAGTAAGAATTACTCTACCTATATTTTATACGGATAAAGCAACTGCTCAAGCATAACTGCCAAAAAACCTCAATAAACTTGGAATGCTATAGCATCCGCGACATAATTAAAGTGTCCAATACGAATGCGATAGCATGCTCGTCCGGGAACGTGTTAAGTAGTACCTAACGTAATTTTTCTCTGCGTAAGAACCGTTCTCGTATGTACAGTCAGAGCTCATAAGTGCATTAGCACAACAAGGCTCAAAATGGTGTGGCGTGCGGCCGCCGCGCCCGGTTTTGCTTTTACATTATGTGTGTGTGTGTGTGTGATTAGATACTAATACAGTAATTCATCAACCTAGTAAATTAACTGATAGCTAAGTGGCTGAAGCAAGATACTATTGATTCACAGTGACTAGAGATATTTGTGGTTCGATTCCAGCTTATAACGATTTTTTATATTTATGACAAAAATATAATTTTAAATATTGATAAAGTAATTTTGCATGAAGTTGGCATTCTTTTTACATTTTATGTTGATATTTGCTAAAGTTTAACAAATAATAAATTCTACTTAAGAAATATATTTTATTTATCAACCAGATATTAATTTATAAATGAAACACAAAAAGTGTTATTGCACATATCGTGTGTTATTGCAAAAAGCGTAGGATTCGAACCATAACTTTTGCATTTCCATAAACCTCATGCTAGGACTACTCGGCCACGGGTTGCTTAAGTAGTAACAACGAAATTATCGATAATATTCCTACGGAAGATCAATTTATATGTGTGTGTAAATTGTCTTAAAAGAAAAAGGTCACAAGTAGCGCTAGAATGTTGACGCTATCGGCTATAGTTACGTAGGATTGCTACTGCACTTTTGAGTTCTACTGTACTTCAAGGAATATTCTAAAAAAATATTTAGCGAAATCGGTTCTGCGGAGTTCTGCCCCCCTAGACAAGTGTAGGTTATTCGTCGTTCTCGAGATTTGCGATCAGCAACATATTCAGTGATTCATTTTTATATTTGGCAGAATCGATTTAAATTGGAAAAAGTCAATGCTCAAGACGGGACTTGAAACCGCGACCAGTCAGAATGCTGTGACCACATCTTGTATAGATATATCCGATTTGAATAGTTAGCATACCTACATACTAATTGCTTTAAATTTTCACTAAAATAGTACAGCATTCCCCATACGTAGAGAAGGGGCGTTTGAACGATAAAGACTAAAAACCGAAATCGAAGCACTAGTTAGTTAGCCTAGTTTTCTTGTTATTCTTTTATCGAAACCAGTTTCGTAAGAAGAAATATTCTTCTTCTTTCTAAACTGGTTTAGAAACGTGGTTCCGTACGTGGCCGAAGCGTTTTTTGTTTAATACCTATGTGTTTTTTATAAAAAGTCGCTACAATCTTGTTTACCTTACTTACCTAATCAAATGGAGTCCTATAGTGTGTTGCGATACCTCTGAAAAACTTTAAAACTGATTTATTCATTAGGTACCGTTCAAGTGGTCCGGCTGCCGCGTGCTTGGCGTACGGGCTACTCTTTGTGATCCAGGACTAGAGGGAAACTTGTACTTCGTAGACCCCTTAACCGTACACGTACACCGCAAACGTAACAACCATAAGGCATATTTCAACGCCGCTGTAACCTGTGGACCATTAGTTCCCCCACATGTTAATAATTATTGAACGTCGAATCACTCGACAGCTGGCTATTAGGTATATACTACGAACATGTTATTGTGCTAATTATAATATTTAACACCGAAATAGTAGTTTTTTTTTTCATTCATCAATCATGTTTTGTTTAGTTTGAGAAATTAGGGGACAAAATGTAGTGGTGTCCTATCATTTGACAAAAAAACGAATGACAAAAATTATACTTGATAAATAAATATTGTACGAATATAAATATTGTACGACAATCTACACAACGCTATCTAGACCCAAAGTAAGCATAGCTTGACTAGCTTGTGTTATGGGTTCTAGAATGCGGATAAACATACATAGATACATTTTTTTTTTGTAAATACATACATATTATACATAGAAAACACCCAGACCAATGCAAATATTCATATTCATGCATACAAATATTTGCACTGAGCGGGGATCGAACCCGCGCCTCCTGCGTAGCAGCCGTGTTCACTACCGCTACGCCACAGAGGCAGTCAAATAAATGTATCATTTGACAAACTATTGTTTGTTATACTACTCATTAGACAAAATATTTCAAAATAGGTATATTATTAAAATTCATTAGCTATATAAAACATCATTTTACAAATTGATTATTTTAAAAACATGTTAGTTGACAAACAGACAGTTTGTGTGAGTGAGTGATAGATTATTGAGAAAGCTGCTCATTCCGATTTGGATAGATAAGTTAGAAGGAGCTTCGCTCCCGCATTAGCCTTCGTGGTTATTTTTTTTATAACCATGCAGAACTTTATTTAGGCAATTCAAAATTTTAGTGACATTTCGGATCGCCTACTGAAAATTAATATCCATTCGGCTTTCACTATCCTTCGGTTTTGCCTTTTTAGGGTTCCGTAGCCAAATGGCAAAAAACGGAACCCTTATAGATTCGTCATGTCTGTCCGTCCGTCTGTCTGTCTGTCTGTCTGTCTGTCTGTCTGTCTGTCTGTCTGTCTGTCTGTCTGTCCGTCCGTATGTCACAGCCACTTTTCTCCAAAACTATAAGGCCTATGCTGTTTAAACTTGGTAAGAAGATGTATTCTGTGAACCGCATTAAGAATTTCACACAAAAATAAAAAAAAGGATTAAATTTTGGGGGTCCCCATACTTAGAACTGAAACTCAATTTTTTTTTTCATCAAGCCCATACGTGTGGGGTATCTATAGATAGGTCTTTAAAAATGCTATTGAGGTTTCTAACATATTTTTTTTCTAAACTGAATAGTTTGCGCGAGAGACACTTCCAAAGTGGAAAAAGGGTTCCCCCACCCCCCCCTCTAACTTCTAAAATAAGAGAATGATAAATCTAAAATAAATATATGATGTAAATTGCCATGCAAACTTCCACTAAAAATTGGTTCGAACGAGATCCAGTCAGTAGTTTTTTTTTAATACGTCATAAACCGCAATTTTCGCCTTTGCTACTACGGAACCCTTCATGGGCGAGTCCGACTCGCACTTGGCCGAATTTATTGTTCCTAAATTCACCCATGCTCTGAGATCTGAGACCATTTTGCAAACATAAACTAATTTTAGAAAAAATGGACAGAATTATACAAAATACTCTCACCAAAATTTTAAATGTGGGCTTGGATGACCGAGCTTCACTCTTAGAGTATAAAGAGATGAAGCTATACGAATTTCATTCATAAAATCGAATCAAGTTCGACGCCAAATCTTTTTTTTTTTTTTTTATACCACTTAGGTGGCAGACAAGCACACGGCCCACCTGATGGAAAGTGGTTACCGTGGCCTATGGACGTATGCAACACCAGGGGCGTCACACTCGTGCTGCCGACCCTGAAGAAACCTTCTAATGCCCTTCATGAAGAACCCCATATTGTAGTCGCTTGGGAAAACCATCGCGGGGAGTTCATTCCACAGCTTGAGTGTGCGAGGGATGAAGTTCCTTTCATACCGCACAGTGCGCACCGTTTCCGGTCGCAATGTGTGAGGATGAACTCCCCGCCTATGACGAGAAGTGCGATGAGAGAATGTGAAGTAAAACACACACAGTGAAGCAAAGTCTCTCCTGAGACTGAGTGGTTCCACATCGCCTGTGAATATGGGATTGCCGACGAGCCTCAACGCCCGTCTTTGTACCGAGTCGAAAGGGTCAAGCTGGCACGCAGGCGCTCCGGCAAAAAGGTGACAGCAGTACTCCATGTGGGGCCGAACCTGTGCCTTATAAAGGAGGAGTTGTTGCCCCGCAGTGAAGTAGGTACTGCTTCGCCCTGTTGAGCACCCCAAGTTTCTTTGATGCCAACTTGACCTTGTCTTCCAGATGACTTCGCTGGAGATATCGACACCAAGAATCCCGATACTTGTCATTTTTTTGCCAACATACTTCTATTTTCATGAATGAACGTGTGTCGACAGTTACTATGTTAGGGATGTACCTATCTTTGTTATCGTAATATTTGTCGATATCTATCTATCCTGTCATCTAATGTGTATAACCAAAAGAGAGCGGAAAAATGCTAAGCTCATGATATTATAATAAACTAGCTTTTGCCCGCGGCTCCGCCCGCGTGGATGTCGGTTATCGCGACCAAACATAGCCTCACGGACATCCTGCGGCCAAGCAGTCTGATATCGCGGAAAAAAGGCAGCTTCTCGTCAGTGAACTTGACCGGACCCTGAACCACGTTTCCCAATGGGGTGGGCTCTGAAAACCTGGTCGAGTTCAATGCCAAGAAGACGCAGGCATGCGCGTTTACAGCAAAGGTATCTTCGTTCCTTCCCCTTTCAACTATTCAGAGCACGCCACTGCCACTGCAGGACAATCTCAATATCTTAGGTATGGATGTCCGCTGCAAACTGAACAACAAAAACTACATTGAGAGCATCATCAAAACAACCTCGCGTAAACTCGGAGTCCTGAACAGAGTGAGACGTTTTTTCGCGCCGGAGCAGCGGTGCCTTCTCTACAAGACACAAATTCGCTCTTGCGTGGAATACTGCTCTCATCTCTGGGATGGCTCCGCAAAGTACTTACTAGATGCTCTCGACAGGTTGCAGCGACGCGCAGTCCGCATTATTGGGAATCCTGAGATCACCAAAACCCTCGAGCCTTTGCAATTGCGTAGAGATGTGGCATCTTTGGTATTTTACCGTCTCTAACACGGTGAATGTTCTGATGAGCTCTTCCAATTAATCCCACCCTCTCCTTTCCTATATAGGACAACACGTGCAGGGCTTAGATGCCACCCGCATACGGTGCAGAATATTCCATCGAGAACCAAGCGGTTCGGCGACTCCTTCTTCTGCCGCACCATTAAGTCTTGGAATTCCTTACCAGTTCACGTGTTTCCCTCCTCCTACAGTCTCGGGCGGAAGGCTAGTAGTTAATAACTTTGTTTTTTTTGTACCTATGTAGGTTGTAGGTATCTAGGTATGGTTGAGTATTTTTGTTATAGCATAATATTTGTATAAGTTTAAACGTTCCATATTAGTCCATGCAGAACCTCTGGTATTTAAAAAATGGTGGTGTATACCTAATTAATTTTAATGGTTTGTAGATAAAGAAAATAAAACATAATAAGTTTTAATTCAATTAAATGCACGATTTACTATAACATGTACCTACCTAATAGGTACAAGACAGCTAATTAGCGCTGTATAACGTATAATATGTCTAACTATAGACCGGGGTCCCTAGTACATTTCCAAAACTTGATTACTATCAAGCTAATTTTCAGTGAGTAGCTTCGTTTTGATGAGACGCCCAACAATAGTTTAAACGCAACTTTCGAATGTGGTAGCTAACAGAGGTAGAATGGGTCAAATATGTCGATTTCATGATTCCCAAAAATTCATTACTAACCGGCTAGTTTTTGTTATATCTCAAGATAATTATCTAAGATATTCAAAAAAATATTTGTCCTACAGAATGTATGGTTTGATTAAAGAGTCCCCCTCTTCCAACATGTATTCCTTTCGGTCTCTTAGGTCCAGTTCCTATGTACGTCTAGCGTGTTTGGTACGACTATTTCTGCGAAAGTCTATTTATTTAAAAGTCCATTATTGCGAATGTCCATTTCTTTGTACGTCCATTTATTTGAACGACGATATTGCAATATACAATAGGTATACTTTTAAGTTGAGCCATATGTATCTGTCCCCACGGATACCTCCCCCGCCGGAGCCGGAGGAGGAGGTTATGTCGGACTCGAACCGACTAAAACGCACGCTGTCTGTGGGCCGACAGTTGCTGGAGGTGAGCTTGTCGTAGCCATATCCCTCGCACCCCGGCATTACTTGCTCGCGAGTAAAGTGGTGAGCGTGAGGGCTCTCACTCCCAGTGTCGCCACCAGCAGTGATGGCACTCGGACGTTGGCTCTTTCTTTGCGATCCTATGCAGATACCACCCGAAGCACCCGTGCCCGGTGATAACCTGCGTTAGCCAGAACGAGAGACCGCCGTGTGGCCTCTCTAGCCACTCCCCCATGATGGGTCTTACCGTCGCTGCTACGGCGCGCCCTGCGCGTGGTCGCCCAAGTCGTAGCTCCCACTCCGCCACCATGTCCCTGTGGAGTCGGGATCTCACGGCCCGAATTTCTTCAGGCTGTATTCCTAACTACCCAACAGCTCCTAACTTACACTTATCTATAAATTTGGCCTCAAAATTAACTGATGTATAGTAATAAGTTTTTTGGAGTCATGAAATCGACATATTTGACCCATGCTATCTCTGTTAGCTACCACATTCGAAAGTTGCGTACAAGCAATTCTTGGGCGTCTCATCAAAACGAAGCTACTCACTGAAAATTAGCTTGTTATTAATACGATAGTAATAATAATAACCTACTAGGGACCCCGGTCTACTAGTGATGTAACTTAACCCTCATTTATCGTCCACTTGGACACCCCTGTCATCATATGGTCGGTAGCTCGTTGTATCTGCTACTTGCTACGGCTTGTATCACCGCTCTAGTCAGTCAGGGGCATGGGAAATGCTCGACTGCGACGAATTATGACGAATTGAGAACCTTCCTTATTTTAGAAATCGGTTAATTAAAAAACATTAATTGCATTGCCAGAGCATCCGAATCTGTTTAGATTGAAAAAGTCAATACTCAAGACAGGACTTGAAACCGCGACCAGTCCCGTACGGGGGAATGATCTGACCTCTGACCACTGAGCTACATGAGCATTCGAACCCAGCGGAGCGGAGGCTATGCTATTCACTATTTTGATAGAATGCTCGCTTATGTACCTACATAGCTAGCCTAATTTATAAGTTTAATTTTACTTACCTACCTATTGTTTTTTTTTATCCCTACAAGCTTGATAATGGAGTACCTACTGTACCTACCTTCTTCATTCTAGCTTCTTCTTCATTAATTCCCAGTCGCATCCGAAGCTTTCAGCTCGGAGTCTGGGGTCCGCTTTACCAGTCTTAACTACGGATTTGGCTAGACCTCGATATTTTCCGTGAAGCGATTGCCATCTGACCTCCACAACCCAATGGTAATATTAGGCGATATCGAAACTTTGCAGCTAGACCGTTGTGGACTTTTTTAGGGCTCCAACTACCCGTAACGACTGCCATAGATGTTCTGATGGCAACCGGGACCGACGGCTTAACGTGCTCTCAGAGGCACGACCAGACCAATGCATCCATATTTCATGCACACAAATATTTGATGAGCGGGGATCGAACCCGCGCCTCCTGCGTAGCGGTCGACGACTATACCGTACGCGTTCATCGCCCACCTAACAACCTGAAAACATATTTTACCGCATTTGTGTCCTGTGAACCATTAAATTTGTTCCCCCAGATGTTAATTATTGAACATCTAATCACTCGGCAGCTGGCTAATAAACTACGATCATATCATTATGCTAATTATAATATTTAACATCGAAATATTAGTTTTTTTTTTTTCATTCTTCAATCATGTTTTGTTTAGTGTTAGAGAAATTAGGGAAACAGATAGATATCATACCATTTTGTACTATGTGTGGAGTCTTCTTCATCCTAGCGTTAATCCCCAGTCGCATCCGAAGCTCGGGACTCTGGGGCCGTTTTTTCCAGTCAGGGTTTGCTTGACTTCGCGACTACCATCTGACTTACACAACCCATTTTGGATACAAACCAGTTGTTGGACCGACAACGGCTTAGCGTGTTCTCCGAGGCACGACCAGGTCAATGCAAATACCCATATTTATGCATACAAATATTTGCACTGAGCTTGGATCGGAGCTGCGCCTCCTGTGTAGCGGTGCGGTGGTTATTTTTACCACCCTATAGCCAAGTGGACTGACGACTGAAAAAGATGGCTGGGACAGACTGGATATGGAGGGCGGAAGATCGGCAGCAATGGCGCACATTGGGAGGCCTAGGTCCAGCGTGGACTACAATGGGCTAATTGATTGATTGATATTTACCAAACCAAAACTCGACAAAGAATTAGTAAATACAATTTATTTAAAAATAATTCAGCATTACAAACAACTTAATCTAATAATTCTAAATTACTTTTTCTTCTCATCTCTATCTTTCTTATCTCCCTTCGCTTTATCATCAGCTTTCTTCTCGTCATCTTTGCCATCTTTAGCATCTTTCTTCTCTTTCTTATCTTTATCTTCCTTTTTCCCTTCCTCTGCATCTCTATTTGTAATCTTATTATTGATTAGATTGTGTAAGGCAATGATTGACCTGACCAGAGCAGCCAAATACACTGCAAGGGACTGATCATTTGTCTTAATGTACAGATTGTCAATGAAGCTATCGTTTGCAATATCAGGTAGTAAGTTGAAGATGTCCTGTAGCTGATAAATAATCTGATGGTTCATAGGCAGGGAGCCTTGCCCGACTTGGATGAGGTAGTCTCTAATCTCACTCAGTTGAGAATGCAAGCCCTTCAGACCTAGTAATTGGTTGGTGATCCTTTGTGAAAGACTACCAACTGTTGTATCTTTGATGTCTCGTAGCAAATGTTCTACTCCAACTTCCTCAGCCTCTTCTGCTCCAATTTCACTTGGAACATGTTCAAATGTTCTTGAAGTTGGGGTGCCATCATCATGCACCTCTTCTACTGCCTTATAGGCCTCTGTAGGGAGTCCAAGATCTTTTGGTTTAGCATCAATGATAACCAGGACTGAATTAGGGCAGTAGCGCCTGATCAGTTCATTGATAGCTACATCATTCTGATGGAGTTTAGGCCCTGTGTGGTACCAGCCCACAACCTTTTCTCTGGCATTGACTTTCTTGAACATACCATACATATTTTCTAGGTAATCATGGTCCAGGAACCATACAGACTTGTCTTTGTCGTCTTCATCAAATGGAACTGAAAGCATAGAGAATAAAGACTTAGTTTTATGTAAGGAGGTTAATTAAATAATAATTTCTGGTAAAGAAAGAAAGAGATAGGTAATTTTTTTATTCTTCATCATTTAAGATAAAGAAAATCATCTGTATCACAATATTGTAATTTGGCGTACAATAAAGTATACAATAAATAAATAAATAAAAGAAATAGTATTACAATTATTTCTATAGAGGCACCCATAACTGGGCAGGCAAACTACCCTGCATGTTTGGACCATTCATTTAAGGGAAAGAATGATCTCCATATACAGGGTAGATGATACTAGACAGTTAATAAATAAAAAATAAGAAAAGTAAATCTACATAACAATAAATTGATCAATCAAAATTGTCATTACCTATTTATTTATTCATTTCACTAATGCTATGACACCATTTTTCAATCCATGTAATGTTACCTAGTGGTAAGCATGGATGCAGACTTATGAAGCATCCGAGTTATTATTCAAAATAACTTACATACACTTTTATAATACATAAAATATGTCTTTGATGATTTATAATTGACACTGCAATGTTTTTTGATTCTGTGAATGAAGCTGGCAGAAGAAAAAGAAGAACTGCAGGAACTTTAGAACAAAGGAAACTATACAATTCTATTTCAATATTAACTGAACGAATATTTCAAACCTGTTCATCTAGTGTTTATCATTGGATTCTAAGTCGTTTTAAATTTCATAAACCTAGTGCAAGTTTTAAACTATTGTATTTCGGATTATACATTCATTTGAGTTATGAAATCCAGTGCATCTGTGCACTCATCTTGTGAATTCAAGACTACTATGTGGTAGGGTAGCTACTAGTCATAAAGATGTAATTTCTACATTATTTCACTCAAGATATATGAATTGGGAACCTACTTATCCGAACCTTTTTAGTACACATACAATGACTTGGAAAAATGCTTACCTGCAAAACTATTAGACACGTCCAGGACACCTTTAGCTCTCCAACATCCTAGTAGAACGCCGACCACTCGTTTTTGATTTCCTATTTTGCCCATCCGATTGAAATGGTCCACCACGCTCAATAAAACCAAGGGGTGAACCACTACTTTTGTGGTTAATACTTCTTGGCTCGGCATTATGACTGAGTTAACTTTCTAACTTTTTCAATTAACTAACTCTGTAATTTCTATTACCAGGAGAGCTAACAATAACAACTCAACTGTAATTCTGTGTATTTCGCTCAAATTTTCAACCCAATAATTTTTGCCAAGCGGCAATCAAAACTAAAATTGACAGTCATTATAAAAAAAAAACAACCAACCGTCTATGATATCTCTGCCGTGGTCTATGGCATATTTAATATTATATTTTATGATTTTTGTACATAAGGTAAGTTTACCAATAATAGACACTGTACCAATAATAGACACTTTCGAACAAAACCCAGTATTTTAAGAAAAGTAACCATTTGTTTTATAAGACTATTGACTTAAAAGACGCCTAATGGTGTCTATAAGACATATTCAAAAATTCGCAATATTGTCCTAAGTAAATTTAGAAAGACGACAGTTGACAGCAAATAATGTGACTCCGTGAACATGGTCGTGTTATTTCTTAAGATTTTTGCCAAGGGTACTGATTTTTATAGGTGTGATTTTTTTGTTTATTATTAATGATTATTACTAATTTTAGTATAGACGTTAAGAATATTGAAGTTATTGACATGCTTAGACCATTGCCCGCGTATTTTGGTTAGGTTTTGTAACATTTATAAGCTATGTCTATTATTGGTACAAAAAATCTTAAAAGCCCCAATAATAGACACTTTGGAATAATGCCTTCATATCATGAAAATAAGATGTTATACCTACGCTAAATGTGATATATACATTGAAGTTCATCACATGTACCGGTAATAACTAATAATGCCCGCGCTAGCCCACTCTAACTGCGTGGATGTCGCTTATCGTGTAAGTAGTATTGTAAATTTTAGCGCTGAGAGTCAAGCATTGAGCGCTGAGTCGACACTATTAAATAACTTGACTCTCTTTTCGACTATCTACCTACTCACCTTTCTCCCCCTTCCACCCTTCCCTCCCCCATTCCCTTACCCTGTCCTACACACATTCCTACACCTCTCCACCCATCTCCTTCCACCTCCACCCCTTAACTCCGAATTTCGACCTTCCCCACGCTTCTCCTTGCCCTACATTCCCCACACCTACTTGCCTTACTCCTTGCCATGACCTTCTTCCTCAGCTCTTATACCATACCGAAACACCCTAAGCTTCCCCCTCCCTCTCTCACCAATTCCCTCACTCCTTCCCATGCATTCCCACGCTCCTACCCACACTTTCCCCACACCTTCCCCCACTCTTTCCATTTCCTCCACCCCTTCTCTCACTCCTACCTCTTCCTCGTTGTGCTTCTTCTTTACCTCACTCGCCAAAGAAAGAAATAGCCAGATGAATCCAACTGGGGTGGGCAGCATTTGGCAAACTACGTCGGATCTTCTCCTCTCCCCTGCCGCAATGCCTCAAAACAAAGGTTATCGACCAGTGCGTCCTGCTTGTTATGATCTACGGTGCCGAAACGTGGCTACTGAAAGTGGGGCTAGTCCGTGACCTTAAAGTTGTGCAGTGGGCTATAGAGCGAGATATGCTTGGAGTCTCTTTGAAGAATAGAATTCGCAACGATGTCATCCGACATAGAACCAAAGTTACCGACATAGCTCGCAGAATAAGCAAGCTGAAGTGGCAGTAGGCTGGCCATATAATATCTGCCGAAAGACTGATGGCCGTTGGGGCAGACGAGTCCTAGAGTGGAGACCGCGAGAAAGAAAACGGAAGGTGGGACACCCCTAGCCAGGTGGACTGATGACTTGCGAAAGGTGGCTGGGACAGACTGGATGCGGAAGGTGGAGGATCGGCAAACGTGGTGCATATTGGGGAGGCATATGTCCAGCACTGGACCGCAATAGGCTAATTGATTGATTTACCTCACTCCTTCGTGGTTCTTCCTAATCATTTCATCAGGAAGGACATCTTCAATAAAAATTTTATCCAGCATTAACGCCCTCCCCCCCCCCCCCCCTTATATCCCACTTGGATCAGTCCGATACCATGTCGAAGTGCTTCACTAGGTAGGAATCCCCCGACTTAACAACAACAACAACAACACGATTTATGTTTTTACTCTTTGGGGGTATTATTGTGTAAGGTTTTTTTTTTCAATTCTTCACTCTATAAATATTGATCTACTAGTCAAGCCCTTTGATTTGATACCCATATTAAGGTAGTTATTAGAAGAAATGTAATCCGCAATTTTCTGGCGGCGGCCATCTTGGACCAATTTTTTATCAAACATACCTAAGGTCCCTTCCCTCCCGACTAATTCACCTTTCAAACAAAAAAAAACTTTCAAATGCGGTTCATCCGTTTAGGAGCTACGACGTCACAAACTCACACGCACACACACAAACTCGTCAAACTTGTAACACCCCAGCATTGCTACATCGTCGGGAGCAAAGAAATTTTTAACGGTCATTCTCTGATGCATATATTCAATTTTTTAGAGAGAAATTAAAGTGTCTATTATTGGTACAAATAGGTGTCTATTATTGGGACGATAATGTCTATTATTGGTGTATTCGACCAAGTGCATAATAAGTTTATTTAAAGCAAAAGTATGATAGATTTTAAAGATTTTATGTGCAAAAGATAATGTCTAAATGTTGCTGTAACAGTTAAAAAAGGATGTAACGACCATGCTGTAATTAATATGTTTAATTTTTTAGATTGAAATTTGATTTGTCCTTAAAGTGTCTATTATTGGTACACTTACCTTAATATTTCAGGAAGACTTGAATAATATGTCACTGATGCTAAATAATCGTTAATAAATAACTAATCATTAGCATTAAAGTTTATAAAATTATGTTTTGTACTTTAAATACTTTAAGAAATAAATATAAACGAGTATAATTATTTATTTCATGACAAAATATATAGAATGTTTTTGTAGTAACTAATAACAGTTGTCAAGGTAACATAAAAGAAGTATATCATAGAGCAACCTTCTTAACATCCCGTCCGGTCTTTAATCAACTGTTGTTAGTTGTTAGGTAGATAGGCTCCAGCCAGTTTATACAGTTCTTGAAGCCTTGGTCTATATAAGGGCTTTGTTAGGAAGTCCGCTAGTTGATATTTTGTATTAACTTTTTCAACTTTAAAATCCTTTTGTAGGACACATTGTCTTATGAAGAAATGTTTCAGTTTCATATGTTTTGTCCGGTGATGGATTTCATATGGTGGATCATACGCCAACCTTAAAGCAGATTCACTATCTATGTAGAGTGTAATCTCCTTTTCAATATCATTCTGCATAAAATTTAAAATCCTTTTAAGCCATATTAATATTATCTCCCGGGCTGCCTCACTTGCTGCAATAACTTCTGCTTCTGTGGACGATATTGCAACAGTGTTCTGGCACTTGCTTTGCCATGCAATGGCACCATTACCGTGAATGCAAATCATACCACTGGTAGATCTTCCTGTAACACTATCGCCTCCAAGGTCAGCATCGCTGTAACACCTTAAGCCATGGTGTACAGTAGATGACTTGTACGTGATTCCGTACTCTAGGGTGCCTTTAACATAGCGTAAGATCCGCTTTACTCTCATTACGTCTTCTAATGTTGGACTATCAAGTTTGCGTGACACTACTCCAACTGCAAACGCAATATCTGGTCTAGTGCCAACCATTAAGTAAGAGAGTGCTCCGACTGCTTGTCGATATGGGAAATTAGTAGTGCTGTCTTTCAAGTCTAGCACGCTATCTTTAACAATAGGAGTTACTGCGGCCTTACAGTCCTGCATACCGAATCTTTGTAGCAGTTTTTTCGCGTAACTCTTTTGATCGATTTTAATCGCTCCGTCTGCTTTGCGTTCAATTTCTATTCCAAGAAAATAAGAACCGCATTTGGTTGTAATTTTGAATCTTTGACGCATCTCATTCAAAAATTTCTCGGTTCCTTCTACGCTTGCAGATGCTATGAGCCCATCGTCAACATGTAGGACTATTAATAGCTTGTGCTTTCCCTCTCCACGTTTAAACAAGCACGGATCGCTGTCACTCTGTGTGAAGCCAAGTTTGAGGATATATTCCGTAATTGTGTTATTCCAGCAGCGCGGAGCTTGTTTAAGCCCATAAAGACTCCGTTTTAGCTTGCATACTTTTCCATCACTGTTAGAATATCCTTCTGGAGGCTTCATGTAGATTTCTTCTCTCAGAGTGCCGTAGAGAAAAGCTGTTGTCACATCAAATTGAGACAAAGAAAGATTTTCTTGAGCAGCTGTACTAAGGAGCGCTCTTATCGTACTTGTCCTTGCAACAGGGCTAAAGGTTTCGTAATAATCTAAACCCTTCTTTTGAGAAAAACCTCGTATCACAAGTCGAGCTTTATATTTATCCACCGAACCATCAGGGTTAGTCTTGATCTTATAAAGCCACTTGCTTGTTATGGCCTTTCTACCTTTGGGCAAATTTACCATTTCCCAGGTTTTATTTTCTTTCAATGAGCCAATCTCGTTTTCCATCGCTCTTCTCCATTCCTCAGCGTCCTCAGACATCATCGCCTCCTGATACGTTGCTGGCTCTATGAGAGGTCTATTCGTTACATTATTGACGTTGAGACAAACATTGCAGACATAGTCCTTATATCTAGCTGGTGGCTTGAGATTTGACCGCTCTCGTAGTGTCATCCTGCCTTCAGCCTCGATCTCTGATGCAGATAGTGACGTATCATTTTGTCTTTCTGCCTCAGTTGGTTCATTGACTTGACGATCTGCCTCAATCACATCGTTAACCTCGTTCTCAGGTTCATCAAAAGATTGTTCCGCCTCTAAAAATGTATCATCCTCTAGCATTTCAGCTTTAGACTCAGTGCCATTTGCTGCACATGATGATTCAGCAACATTTTGACCTTGTTGGTACTGCAATGCAATATCATTAGCCAGTGGCTGCTGCTTACTATTCATATTGACCGGGGTTTGACACTTACATCGAGGTATGACGAAATCAAATCGATTGTCGGCGCTTTTATCAGCTTTTTTGATCTGTGTGGCAACAGGTTCTTCACTCTGTTCAAAATTACCAAGTAGAGGTTTTTCATCAAAGGTGACATCTCTGGAACGGATCAGTTTGAACGAGTTGCTGTCCCATATACGGTAGCCATCATCAGAGTCATAGCCGATCAGTATGCCCTTTTGTGCCTTCTTATCCAACTTCTTTCGTCTTTGCTTCGGAATGTGTGGATAACAATGAGATCCAATTATTCTTAAATGACTCAATCTGGGCTTCTTGTGATGCCATAGCTCATACGGTGATTTCTCATCTTCACAGGTAGGACCTGTCCTATTTAAGATATACACCGATGCTGAGACCATTTCAGCCCACAGTGCAGGAGGAATTTTAGCATGTGCATACATTAGAGTTCGCGCCATTTCCACAACTGTCCTGTTGTCTCTCTCAGTAGGATTTTGTTGCGGCGTGTAGGGCATTGTCAATCTTTGCTTAATGCCTTCCTTCTTGAGAGTAGCTTCTACTTTTGCATTTACAAACTCTCCACCATTGTCACTAAGAAGTTCTTTGATGACAATTCCCGAAGCTTTTGCTTCAGCGAGCATGAGAAGTAGCTTTTCATGCACTTCACTTTTCTCTTTCAGAAAGTATACAAATCTGTACCTCGTATAATCGTCTTTGAAGAGGACAAAATATCTTAGCTTAGTGATAGATTCTGGAAAAGGTCCACAGACGTCCGCATATACTAGTTCTCCAGGTCTTGTGCATTTCTCCCTTCTCCCGAACTTAACTCTGTGAGATTTGCCATAAACGCACCCTTCACACAGTTCTTTTGTGTTTTGCACATTTATATCAAACTCCCTTTTTATTAAATTCTTCACATGGCTTTTATTTTGATGTCCAAATCTTTCATGATATAGCTGTAACAGACTTGATGGTGTGGACACCTGATTTACTCGTACATTTGGTTGCAGACATCTCATATTTAGTTTGAACAGTCCTCCAAATTTGCTGCGGGTGCCAATCAGTTTCAAATGTCCATCTATTCTGAGAGTGCATTTCATTGTAGTAGACTCAAAAACACTCTTGTCCGATATGTCATGGGTAGCAAGTACTGAAAATAAATTTCTGCTGATGCTGGGCACGTACCAGACATCTTTAAGCAGTATCGGCACTGGTTTGCCGTCTATCTCAGCCTCCGCAAGAATATTTCCAATACCTAGAGCTTCTATACATTGGCCATTTGCACCAGTCACAGTGTGTTGGCTTTTAAAGTATTTGAAGGTCTGGAACAGGTCGCTTCTGTTGGTCACGTGACTTGTTGCCCCGTTATCGACGTACCAATTCTCTAAATCCTTCATCTCTCCAAAATCAACGGAATGTGTGGTCATCACTGTTAAATTCATGTTTACAGTCTTGGATTCTTTGGGCGGTCTTCCGTCTTGAATCCACTGCTTACAACTTCTAACTCTGTGGCCCTTTCTCTTACAATAATTGCATGTAAGCTCCTTGGAATTCTTTTTCTTACCCTTACTCGTATTTGCATACAAAGTTTCTGCATTAGTCTCGTCTTCTGTGACACTGACCTGTGTCTTATTTTGACAAAGAACTCTTTCATGTGCGCATAACTGACTTGTCAGGTTTTCGATAGAGCGTTCCTTTTTTGAAATTAATAGCCAACTGGACTTAAATCCTAGATATTCTGGAGGTAAAGTATCCAGGATTTTGCACATAAGCAATATTTCTGGTAATTTTGCCTCGTTCAACTCCGTACACATTTCACTCCAGATATTCTTTAAAATTGACACATGAGTTATAATGTCATGATCATGGTCCTTCTTGTAGCTAAAAAACTTTAGGCATAGGTCATATGTTTTGTCGACACACGTACCTCCATAAATTCGCTCTAACTCATCCCACATGTCTTTTCCGTTATCAAAACGCACAACTTTTTGTATGATATCATCGGACATATTTGTCGTTAACAGTATTAAAACAGCGCTATTTAAATTTTCAAAACTGCGAAGATCATTCTCATAAGATTTCTTATCTTCACTATTTGCCGTAGACGCCAAGGATGGTCTTCTTATCCTCCCTTCAAGAATGTCTAAACCTCCCGGCATTGCCTTTAGCACAATGAGAATTTTGAACTTCCATGTTTTGTAATTATTTGCATTCAAATTTCCAATTTGAATTTTGCTGGCGTTTAATACTGCGTTTTCCATGATTATGGAAACCACGCTCTGCTACCACTTTAAGAAATAAATATAAACGAGTATAATTATTTATTTCATGACAAAATATATAGAATGTTTTTGTAGTAACTAATAACAGTTGTCAAGGTAACATAAAAGAAGTATATCATAGAGCAACCTTCTTAACAAAATAATGTACATACAAACCTATACAAACATACACAATTTCTTTTCTTCCTCTTAGCGTTAATGCCCAGTCGCACCATAACCCAATGTTAACATTAGGCGATGTCGAAGCTTTGCAGCTAGACACAAACATACACAATATATGAGAAGAATAATATTATATCAAACTTCAATCAATATTTACGATAAAAATAGCAAGCGGAGCCATAAACCAAGAACTGACTGAACTGAAGGAATAAAGACTTGAGTTGAGAAAAGGTCCTCGTTACCAGGCTTAGAGTATTACCAGGTTATAAAATCCCGAAAAAAAAACCTATACGTCAAAAGTCAAAACTGTCAAAAGTGTCAAAACAACTAATTTGAGGTTATTTCAAATTATTAAGTTTTCTCTGGAATTCTGTAATAAATTTAGAAACGTTATATGTAAATTCTTTACTCTGGTAGTATTGTGTTTTATACACCACGAAAATAATGACTCAACGTACTCTAACCTTCGTAACTGGCAATGCCAAAAAACTAGAAGAGGTGAGGGCTGTTCTTGGCAATAATTTTCCTTTAGAGCTGATTAGCCACAAATTAGACTTGCCAGAACTTCAAGGTGAAATAGACGAAGTGTCTATGAAAAAGTGCCAAGAAGCTGCCCGTCGTTTGAACAAACCAGTTTTAGTCGAAGATACATCGTTATGCTTCAATGCATTAAAAGGTTTGCCAGGCCCTTATATCAAATGGTTTCTAGACAAGTTGGAGCCTGAAGGACTCACAAAGCTTTTGACAGGTTGGGAGGACAAATCCGCTCAAGCAGTTTGTACTTTTGCATATTGTGCTGGGAAATGTGAAGATTATAATGTGATTTTATTCCAAGGTATAACTCATGGGACTATAGTTGAACCAAGAGGTACTAGGGATTTTGGTTGGGACTGTGTTTTCCAACCTGATGGCTACACTCAAACATATGCTGAATTACCAAAGACTGAAAAAAATAAAATTTCTCATAGGTATAAGGCATTAGAAAAATGTAGAAATTATTTTATAAAACACAATGAAAATGTGGTATAACACTGCATGGTATACTATACTAGTGTGTTATAGTGAGAATGTATTATTTTTACTAAATTAAAATCAGCACTTTTTATTCAATTTGTAATATTATTTCATTGCTCTAAAAATTGCCAATATTGTCCCTTCTGTAATAATAATTACGGTATGTGTAAGGGAACCGATGCAATGTTTAAAATATGCCAAAATGACAGATTTAGGTATAAATAAGATGATTGTTTCTAATGAGAAAGGCAATCCCCAGAACAATGGACCATAATCTACTATTTCAGTCATTTGTCAATACTAAATGTTACTATTTTTTTGATATGTTAAACTTCAGTAACTTAAATGGAGCTTGTTTAAATAAAACTCACCTAAGTAAATTAATTTTTATTATTATTAATTACAATAACCTTAATAATGTTACAATTATCTTAATACTTCTACTTAATCCACTAATCAATGTATAATAATAATATTACAAATACTAGAAAATTGTAATTAATACCATTGGTGCCTGATGCTGTTGGCTTATGTACTCCTGGTGCAACATAGGGTTCTAAATTTGAATTATTATAGTTTTTATAATACCAGTCATTGCTATCATCTACTTGCCTCGTCTTAGTATTACTTGTGCTCATATCTTGAAATCTTGTTTTTGGTTCTCGATTTGGAGAAAAGTTATCTCTATGGTCAAAATGTTCTGTATGTGACAAATTTACTTTAGTTATTGTTGCAGGTCTCTTGTGATTTCTTTCAAGGAGTTCTGCATTGCTTGGCACCAAGATTGCTGATAATGCAGTTGGTGGTGGTTGATCAATATGTTTTTTTATAGGTGGCTTTGATGTCATTGCAGTAGACAAGAAATAAGCAGAAGTACTGCTTTCCATCCAAGCTTGCAAAGACATATCATTACTTGTATCAGTTGTTATTAGCAAGCTTTCCTTTTCAGTAACTTGGGTTATTGTCAAATTAGACTCCATTAAATTATATTTACTCATTTTATTTGGGTCCATTTTCTGCTCCTCTACATTTTTAGTTCTATTATAAGCCATATGAGTGCCATTATCGTTGTCGAGATAAGCTTGCAGTTCGTGGATTTCACTTTTGATTTTCTTATGTGTGGTGTTGCTTTGAATGGTTTTGATAGGTGGCTTTGTTGATACAATTGCAATTGTCTGTTCTATGTTAGCGTCATTTTTATAATTATTATTTTCTGGTTTCAGATTACTATTTGTAATGTTCAATGTAGGATCAGGTATTGGCAGGAATCCTCCGGCAGTTGTCGGTAGAATCGGCGAAAAACCACCAGTTTCAAACTTAGGGTCTTCTGGTAGCTCATACTTTTTGTTACTGAGTATAGTTGGGCTATGACTTTTCTTCTTTTCTGGCCAATCCATTTTTCTGCCAGTATTTAACAATTTCCCCATGTCGATTGGTGGTATTGGCATGCCAAAAAATGTAAAACCGGTGCCTGTGGGATTTGAAGGACGAGTTTGTGTATTTTTCTGGGTAGTATTTTTCATTTCAGCATAAATTGTCGGGACACCGCCTGAACTTCTGTTTTGATTTTGCGACGCGCTGATTTCATTATTCAGACTATCAATTAAGGTTTCGTTGTAAGGGTAGTCAACGTAATCATCGTAGAAATATTCAGAGTCTTCAGGCAACGGCCTATTTATTTTATTAACTTGATAATTGTTTTTTATTTGCGATGTGTAGTCCTTTACTTTGTCCAATGTAGAGAAAACCTGTGACGTTGCTAAATTTGGCAATAAGGCCTCGTTTTGATGTGTCATGCACAATCTGAGATCCTCTTCTTCGATTTGATTAATCGAGGTATTCGGACAATCGTTCCTTCCAAAAGGCATTCCTTTAACATATGTGCCATCAGCGCATTTAGGTCCAACAGATGTCGATTCTGAGAGCCATGATTTTAACCAGATGATATGGCAGTTACATATTAGCGGATTACCTGGAATGACAAAGGTGTTACTATAATAATTATTATAATTATTAATTTACTCGAATTAATTAATTGAGTCTAGCACTTCGTTCGAAGTCTTCCTTTGAAGTAAGATTAACTAATTTGTGAGTAGTTTTAACACTTGAACTTATGTAGTCATCTTTATCGGAGTTGAACCGACTAAAACCACAGTGTATTCAGCGAGGAACGGTATACCCCTCAGCCCCTGCAGATTGAGGAACAAATTATCCTTTCATACCAAAGGCATATGCACACAGTACGTTACTGGACCAGAGTAAGGGCTGTTCTGGCATCAGTATCAAACTGAATCCTTACGCCCCACTTGAGTAATTATTTTATGGGCGATTTCTGTCTTACAGCCCCGAAGAGCCACGCCACGATCCCTATGCGTTGCCGGTCAGTACAGTACAGGCGAGAGGAGGTCTGTACCAAACCGTACAACCCACTCCCAGATAGATTTTCTCACCCCTCGCTATGTGTCCTTTGCTAATCGGAGATACTCCCGCCTTGGCAATCGTCAATTTACTGTCGAAAACCATTCGACATGGTAAGAAGTTATTAGCTGAACGTTCAACTTACCATCAATATCTAAAATGGCGATATTATTTCGTAACTTTGCAAAAGTACCTTCTGATACAGTGCTCAACCTATTATGTCTTAGAGAAAGCACTTTTAGTCTTGGCATGAAATCGAAAGGCTGTCCGCTAATATGGCAAATTAAGTTATTATCCAAATTCAGTTCAACCAACCATTCCATATATTGAAAAGATTCTCTCGTCAATCTCATGAGCTTGTTGAAACTTAGATCTAAAACTTCCAACGAAGACAGTTGCCTCAAACCAGAGTTATCGATGTTTGTAATATGATTATTACTCAAATTTAAATATTGTACCAATGGTATATTGTCAAATGCTCTCAATGATATGTATTGGAGTCTATTTCCTTGCAGCTCTAATATTCTGAGTTTTGGTAGGTTTGAAAATACTCTATCAGGCAAGTCAATTATGTGGTTTCTACTCAAATATATAGATACTAAATTAGGTAGGTTCTCTATTGCTTTCGGATGTACAACTTCAATATTATTGTTATCTAAATCAATTGTTTGAAGGCCTGTAAGATCTGAAAAACTACCTGTTCGCAATTCTACTAGTTTATTATAGGGCATTTTAAAATCTTTAAGGGTATTTATATTGTTAATCGAATTACCCTCAAAATGTTTTATATGATTAAAGCTAGCGTCTAAAACTCTTAGTTTGGACATAACATTCAAAGCAGGAGGCAGTTCAATCAAATTATTTGAAGATATATTTAATACTTCTACTTCCAAGGCTCTATTTACCATGGCAGGACTCATGCTTTTTAATTTATTTTTGCTGAAATCTAAAGAGGATAATTCAGCATTATCTTGTATCGCAATGAAGTCAAAATTTTCTATAGTATTACCGTGCAAGTTAACTTGTTTTAAATTAGCGAGCTTGCTGAAGCTTTTTGGATGTATATTTAAAATTTGATTGTAACTTAAATCCAAAATTTCTAACCGATCTAAATCACTGAATGTCGTTAATTCAATTTGCCTCAATCCATTGCGTTTCATATAAAAGCGTCGCAGATTATGCAACGTCTTGAGACTACTATGAGGTATCTTCTGAACCCCATTACTAGATATATCAAGAGTTCTCAAAGACGGTAAATCTAAATCCGGTGATGGGGGTGTTGGTAAACTTGTAATCTGATTCTGTTCTAAACATAACTGTTCTAATCCTCTTGGTAATCCAGGAACAAATTCTATCAGCTTATTATAGCTGGCGTCTAGTTCATAAAGGTTTACCAAGTTCCGGAAAGTGGCGGGATGTATAGAAACTAAAGCATTCCCGGATACATTGACATATTCCAGCATGGGAGTTTCCATAAAAGTGATGGGGTCTATGATTGTTAGCTGGTTATTGCTCAAATTAATTCTTCTTAGGGACGGAAGATTGTATAATAGTTTAGGCTGCAAACGTGTAAAGTAGTTAAACGACAAATCTAACCCTTTTAGTGCAGGTAAATTCCAATAAGGACCTTCGTTTATGTCTGTTAAGGAGTTATTACTTAAATGCAACTCCCTTAACGCTGGCATCGCGACAAATGCGTCTGCCTGTATAAATTTTATACTGTTTTTATTCAAGTGCAGTCTTTCTAGGCTAGGGTGACCTCTCAGGGCTCCCCTAGGAATTTCCTGAAGCAAATTATCACTCATATCTAAAAATTTCAGTCTGGGCAATGCATCAAGTAAGGCTCTAAATTCAGATATGTGCATAATTTGATTTCCTATTAGTGTAAGTTCCTCGACGCCACTGCTAGATTGCTGTAAAAATGATTCAGGGTGTATTTGACTAATTTTGTTGTAGTTCAAATCGACTATTTTTAGCTTGGGAACTCTGTGAAATGCACCATGATGTATAATATTTATGTTATTACTTGAAAGTAATAAGCGTTCCAACATTGGTTGGTCAACAAAAGCACCTTCATTAAGTTTGTCTATAAAGTTGTCATTTAGGTTTAAATGAGATAGCATTGGTACATCTCTTAGAGCTCTGCCAACCATCGTAGCGTCTGCAATTCTATTGTTGCTGAATGATATTTCACTTAATGCTGGTAACAAAGATAAAGCTCTCATGTGAATATTATTGATTCCACAATTCGTAATTTCCAGTTTTCTTAGTTTTGGAAGATTATAAAATGCATTTTCTTTAATTATTCGTAAGTTGGAACTTCCTTGGATAAATATCTTTTCTATGCTAGGCAGATTTGCAAATGTATTTTCATTTATAGCATTCAAACTCTCTGACTGTATGTTTATGTAACGTATTTTTTGCAGGCTAGAAAATGTAGGTATTCTCTTTAGATTCTGAGATTGTATTGTCAATGCTTGAAGGTTTTGCAGTTTCATTAGGCTTTCTGCTGGAAGACTTCTCAAATCATTTTCCACTATGAATATTTCCACTAAACTCATTTCTTGAGTCTCTAACCAAGCTGCTGATAATCGCTCCAAGCCGTTATGGCGCAGCATCAGCCGCATAATTTTCACATTTTGGAATATTTTTCCTGGCAATGATGGGAGATAATTACTTTCTACTATTAGTTCATCTATAGGCCGTTTGATGGCGTCTCCAATTTTTTGTATGCCTTTTAATACTTGTGGTAGATCGCTGTGTGTGCACCTGAAAATACATATTTAGATTGTTAATTTCAGAAATCTTAATTTCGGAAATCATAATTTTGTTGTAATTTTCACCATATTTGAATATCTTCGTGTCGATTTGTGCATATGCATGGAAGTATCGACTCTGGAGCAGGACATATTGATGTTTGCCCAGTAACAGAAGCAAACAGAAGAAGGAGCCATGAGACTATTTCTCCTGTCTTTGAGTCCATTCCTTCACGTTTGTGATGATCATTGTAGCATAGTACTTGTTGAGTGTGTACTCTTTATCCTGAAACAATTTGTACGAAATTGAGATTAGTCCTGACAGTTCTCCGAAGAAGTGGAAGAAAAACCATCCCAAAAATGTTATGGAGATGATACGTACAACAAAACTACGTGAAAACTAAAGGCTCAAAATTTATTTTCAAGCTAGCCACAATTCATAGATTTAAAGTACATTGCATATGCCTGCCTAAAATTTAGGTACCTATCTATATCACGTCCCGGTTTTAGATATTGGTAGATATTAGTACCAATATCTGAAACGGGGACATGAAGTAAGAACGTTGTGGTCTCTAATCATTTGTAATTCAAATTAGTAATGGTTTAAATACGTAACACCCATTGTATTTACTACGTTTTCTTGCTTTTCTCTAAATTACTTAACCTTCTAGACAAACGTAAAATCGTAATCCGGTGGCGTGAAGGACTGGTTCTAATGAAAACAATGTGTTCGGGAAACAATGGCCGATGCACAACGGTCCGGTGAATAAGGTGCACTTTCACTGTACACTATTGTTATTAACGGCAATCTATGGTACTTATTTACATCACTGTTGAAGGTTACGCAACCAGTGGTAAAATTTAGTGATGTAGGTCACTGTTATTTCGGTTTCATTGATCTCATACTCTTGCACATCAACGAAACATGATACCTATGCTAGAACTCAAAAAAAGTTCGAAAGATATCCGCTAACTTTTAAATAGTACCTACCCTTGTCTTCTTCAACCGAACACCAATCCAACTTACATCTAAAGTGCTAGTGCTCTAGTGCTCTTGGAAAAAGAACAGTAGCGCTTCCAAAGAACATTGAAGCCCAGGGTCCGGTGTGCTAGTCCTCCTTTCCATTACTTGCTTTGTGTCCGTCTTTACTAAAACCTCGACCGTCACTCAACAGATGAGGTTGGCTTCAACCCTGATGATCATTAGTGGGCCCCATCCGTAACATAAACCACAATCGTGCTACAATCGATCAATATGGACTTTTAAACCTATTACCGTGAAGGCTAAATTGAATCCTGGTTGATCTTATTTTATAGCGAATAATGATTGAATGTTAAAAGAAAATAGTGCCTGCTAAATAATTATAAGCAACCTTGCTTTCAAACATCACAGTCAGTGAGAACATTCAACCAGCAGATAATTGTCTGCATGAAGCTCCTCGTAGTAGACCACTAGACCAACGGAAACATAAGTAGGTAAGGAATCCATAACGCCACTGATCAGTTTTCTCAACAATATTTTCGTCATGAAAATGTAGGCATCTATCACAATATTCACAATTTTGTCATGCTTCATTAACATTTATTTAGGTACATGATAATTTTAAAGTGGTATAATTGAAATGAACATGATGGTCTAGCCAATTCATGGCTATTGCGCAATGCGTTTTTATAAAATTGCCTTTGTTAGGTAGGTCACTTGAAAGGTAGTAGGGATAGATGGAAGTGGTAACTCCTCTTCTAAAAATCACACAACTAAGGTAGGTAGTTAGGAGTTCAGAGATAGTAGACTTGGCCAGGTCTGGTGAGTACTCCGTTCCGACGGAAAACACTGAAATACCGTGTAGTTTTTGTCAGTTAGATTTTGACATAACCGGAGAGCGATACCCGGGTGTGGCACAAATTAAAAACAACGGAATACCTAAGTACCTACTGCTAGATCACCACTTGTGCCAATCAAAAAATCATGCTTTTGACTGGTGTGGTATAGGTTTCCTTGGATAACTTAGAAATAAGTACCAAAGATGATCAATCAAATAGTCGGCACGGCACCGTTTATATGTAGGTACCTACCAATATATCCAGGAGATCTCAAAAATGTCTACGACTGAGGTACCTTGACTTTAACTATATAAACAGTTTTCTTATTACCCTGTAAATATCGATAATAAGCTCTAACAACCTCTGCATAATAATCCGATGCTTTAACGATTGCCTTCGGCACACTGCTCGGGTCTGATTAGCCATGTGTAAACTTACTAAACGTGCAGGACGTTTTGTAGTGCTGAGGCAGAAATAAGTGGGCCATTGAAATCATATTAGGGGAGAGTTGGATATTACCGCGCGGTTGATAATTCCGCGCGTCAGCATAATTCAAAAACCATCTAGTACTTGTTTTGCGATACAGTGCGTAAATAACGAAGCTCAACATACCTACACCCTTCCCCGCGCAGCAATAGTACGCTACGCGCGACGACAGAAACAGTATGTATCGCACAAGTTTTTTATGGCAATCCTTATAAAATTTCGTACATACTTTCGATAAGAGGTAAGTGATACTGTATTATTATAATACTTTGAAATCATACATTTTGAATGGTTATACAGTGTAGAATTCCGTGTTAGAATACGTTTTTAAATACTATAGAATTTTCTATATTATTTGGATGTTAAAAAATGAAATGAGTAAGTTTGATAATTTCGCGCCCGGGGCGCGATATTATCAACTATGAAAGTAATATATTATTCACATTAACTTGTTTTTACCCCCGAAAAATAGTTATGTACGATGTGTCTGCCTGTGCGTCTGTTTGAATTGTGTAGTAGGTACCTACTATGACTATTTAAAATAAAATACATACAAATTACCATAACATAATTTCATTTTATTTTCGTTTTAGATGGATGGATCTGTGCTCAAGAAAAAAAAGAGGTCATAGGATAATATTGATTTTATTTATTTTTGAGGCTGACTAGTCAGTCTATATTTAATTCAAAGAGTTACTAAGACTTCAAGTTTTAAAAAACCATTTGTTTTGTTAAAATAATTATAAAGAATTTAAGTTTTTGTTATGACATTATATCGTTATACTGTAAATAGGTAGTGATTTAACTTTTAGAAGATATTCCTCTTCTAAAAGCTAAATCACTAGCTACATAAATCCTCCTCCACCCTCTTTATCTTATCATAAAAATGAAAACAATCATTTTCACCGATTTGTGAGCAATTAATGTGGGCACGATTTTATCAAACCTAGGAACGATATTATCAGACCAGTTTGACAATACCACGCCTATAACGTTTGTTGTAATTTTACTATAATTATTTCCTTTTTAAATTGTCGATTATTTTGTTATACGGTATATGTACCTGAATAAATATCCTACTAATTACTGCATTTTGTTTCCTTTAATATCAAACATTTTCAGAATTATGGACCCAAGTCCTTAGGGGCTCGGTAATATCCAACTCTCCCCTATTACGACAACGATGGCCTACTCAGCGACAGACAGCTATCATTATCTACTGAGCAACGACATCTAGACACTCATAGATTTCATGCCTTGACGCTCTTAGAAACAACCCAAGGACATGCGTAACTGTAGTAGTTTAGCTATTTGGAATAGGTTAATTAGGCCATACTATTATATTCTGTAAGAAAAATTATGTATCTCGATAGCTCGATCTGCGGTGACATAAAATTTCTTACACCGAATATGATATCTCACTTGATTCAGCTGTCGAGATTTATTTAGATACAGATACCAGGTAAATTCTAAGGTATATTATAAATCGTATAATCGTCATCTAAGGTATATTAAAATCAGTCGCGCGCATGCGTCCTTCCGGGTCGTACGTGTTACCGCGAAGCGTGTTATCCGTTTGCAAAAATGTCGGGTACAGTGAAGTGCACTAGTTGCAATATTGTGATAGATGAGCTATTAGCCTTTCTAAAGGCCAAATTATCAAGGGCTGATGAAGAAACATTGGTTAGAATATGTGCATCAACGTTTAGCAGTGACGACATCCAAAAATCACATACTTTACTTTTCGAATCAGTTCCTACCGAACTGCGTAAGATTGCGCGTAAGGGGAAAGGAAAAGAAGATCGTATGTTGTATGATATTCTTCACTTCTTGAAAGTAACCGAGCCGGATTTACTGCCTATTTTCGTAGCTCGAGATTTGGAAAGGCTACCGCCGATTACCCTCGATCACTTGGATGTATCGAAATTATTAAAGGACTTAGCGGTTGCACTTGCACAGGCGGATATAAATAAAAAAAATCATCATACGTTACCGTTGAGCAGCTTGAATCTGTTAAGAATGAGTGTTTCAACTCCAAAAACGTCTCGCCGCCGTTTTCAGCTGCTAAAATAAATATGAAAAGAGGGGCGTATCGTGATAGTGGGCCATTAGGTCTGTCTTTGTTTGAGGAATATACAGAAAACAACGAGAGTGACACTGATTCCAATCTGCAGTACCGATCAATACGGATTAATCAACTGGAGGGTAATATACAAGAAACGGGCCCAGCGCTGCGAGTAAGCGATATTGAGGTGCGCGATGACTCACATCGCCATATACCTAGCACTGCCGAACCGCCGCCGATCGATCAGCTGTGCGGTGAATCATCATTTTGTAATGTACCCAGTACTGGCAAACTACCGGCGCATGATCAGCTGACCCCGGGTGCATCGGGGGACTCTAAGCATAACCGTTCTTATGCGCAAGTAGCGATGACTGACGATAAAGGTTGGACTATGGTTCGGAAGAGAGGGAAAAAGTCGAAAAATCGCATCGAAGGCAAAACGGGAACAGTCTTGGTGGAACCCGATGAAATGTTCAGAGCGGCGGAACGAAGAGTACCGGTTTTTATAACGAACGTTCATCAAACTACAAACGAGTCGGATATTGTGAAATACATTGCTAAGAAAACTCAGGAAACAGTGAGATTGGAAAAAATCCCTATTAAGCGTCAATGTGACCATTGCGCGTACAAATTTCTTGTTCCCCAAACCAAACTATCTATGTTTCTTGACGACAGCGTATGGCCACAGGGAATAATCTTTCGTCGTTTTGTTCATTTTAAACGAAACCATAAAAGTGAAACGTCTTATGAACGAGACGACTCGACTCGAATGCAATAATAATATGGGTACACACAGATTAGTTACATTCAATTGTAAAAATATTAAACGCTCCATAGAACATGTACGTGAACTATGTAAGACGGCCGACATCATTGCTTTACAGGAGACATGGTTATATGCTGAAGATATACCTTTGTTAAACACCATAAGTGATGACTTCAGTTACGTTGGACTGTCCGCGATGGACACTTCGGCGGGCGTGTTACGAGGACGGCCCTATGGGGGCGTGGCGCTATTGTGGCGGCACAGCGTTTTTCAAAGTGTGATCGTCGTCGAGTGCAATAATCCCCGTTTATGTGCGATTAAGGTGGTGTCGAACGAAAGGTCGTTCCTAGTGACGTGCGTGTATATGCCTACGGATGAGAAGGATGGCTCAAACTTGGCGGAGTTTACGGATTTACTAAGTTCGGTGAGTGCTATTGTAGATAGCTGTAGCGTAGACTGTGTTTACATGCTAGGAGACTACAATACACACCCGTATGAACGATTTTATTATGAAATGCTGAACTTTTGCGCCGACCAGGAATGGTCCTGTGTCGATTTTGACCGCTTAGGTATATCTACGGAAACCTACACATTTATAAGTGAAATAAACGGAAAAAGAAGGTGGCTCGATCATTGTTTAGTCACAAAATCAGCTGTGAAATCTGTTCAAAATGTGTACGTTATGTATGACGTTTTATGGTCCGATCATTACCCTCTTGTAATAGAATGTAATTTAAATATTGTTGTACCTACGAAAGATTTCAGCAACTCACATTGTTCGGATAGGGTCATATGGGGAGAAAGAACACCAGCTCAGATCGATATGTATCAAAAGAATTGTCACGAAATGTTGAGAAATATTGACTTCCCTTTCGAATTGCGTAACTGTTGTGATAAAATGTGTAATCATATTGATCATAAGTCTGTGATAGATAGGTTATATAATGACATAGTACAGGCATTAAAAAAGTCTTCTATAACGGGTCGTGAGAACAGTAAACCTAAAAAAAGAAAGAGTGTGGCGGGCTGGAACAAGCATGTTGCTGAGGCTCACGGGTTGGCCAGGCTGAAATTCCAGATATGGAACTTACAGGGTAAGCCTGCAACTGGTGTCGCGTATACGGAAATGTGGGAAGCTAGAAAAATATTCAAATCGAGATTAAGGTGGTGCCAAGATCATGAGACTCAAATAAAGATGGATATTCTAGCCTCACATCACGTAAATAATGACTTTCGCTCGTTTTGGAAACACACCAACAGGTTGCAGTGTCGGCCAGGGCAGCCCGTGAGCATTGAGGGGGTGAGTGAGCCAACGAGAATCGCCAACTTGTTTGTCGATCACTTTACGGTTAAGTCACCGCTCGGGTCGTCACAGTCGTCGCTGAATATTGAGCCCGGTGTGGAAAGAAGGATTTCTTTTTCAGTTAAAGACATAACCACCGTAATTAAAGGTATGTCTAGAGGTAAATCTCCCGGCCACGACGGGCTCAGTATTGAGCATCTCAGGTTTGCTGGTCCACACCTACCGCGGGTACTGTTTTTATTGTTTAACAGCTGTCTGAGTCACGGCTATATGCCGTCTGATATGATGCGTACGATAGTCGTGCCAATAGTGAAAAACAGGACGGGTGATGTTGCGGACAAAAACAACTATAGACCTATTTCATTGGCCACTGTTTTGTCCAAGGTGTTTGACAGCGTGCTTAATACACAGTTAAATAACTTCATTAAAGTGCATGACAATCAGTTCGGGTTTAAACCGAAGTTGTCAACAGAAAGTGCCATACTGTGTCTTAAGCACGTTGTTTCTTACTATACGGAGCGCAAAACGCCAGTCTTCGCATGTTTCCTGGACCTGTCTAGGGCATTTGATCTGGTCTCCTACGATATTCTATGGGAAAAGCTTGAAAAGTTTAGTGTACCGATAGAACTTGTAAATGTTTTTAAGTATTGGTACGGGAGCCAGGTCAATAGCGTTAGATGGGGAGGGGCGCTATCCGAACCATACAGATTGGAGTGCGGGGTGAGGCAGGGGGGGTTATCTTCACCCACGCTCTTCAATCTGTATGTAAACGATCTGATAGAGGAACTCAGTGGTGCCACTGTCGGTTGCTGCATAGACGGGGTCTGCGTCAATAACATCAGTTACGCGGACGACATGGCGCTGCTGAGTGCATCTGTCTGTGGCATGCGGTCTTTGGTGGCCAAATGCGAATCGTACGCCCTCTCACACGGCTTGACCTACAATGTTAAAAAAAAGTCAAGTTATGATCTTTGGGGCCGGGAGTCAACAATATGCTCAAATACCGCCGATTACACTCAATAATCAACCACTGCAAAGAGTATATAACTTTAAATACCTTGGCCATGTGTTGACTGCCGACCTCAAAGACGATCAGGACATTGAGAGGGAACGAAGGGCGCTGTCAGTGAGAGCAAATATGCTGGCTCGCAGGTTTGCACGCTGTTCACGAGAGGTCAAACTCACACTTTTTAGAGCTTTCTGTACCTCGTTCTATACGTGCTGCTTGTGGGCCAGGTATACTCAAAAAGCTTACAGTGCCCTTCGAGTACAGTACAATAACGCCTTCAGGGTGCTGTTGGGGCTACCTCGCTTCTGCAGTGCATCAGGGATGTTCGCAGAGGCCCGGGTAGATTGCTTTTACGCAACGATGAGGAAGAGATGCGCTTCCTTGGTGCGGAGGGTGCGGGCGAGCGACAACAGCATCCTGAATATGATCGCGCGAAGGCTGGACTGCCTCCACGTAAACCATTGCTGTGCCATAGCGGGAGGGTTGGTACAGCAATGGCCCTTATAATATAATAAAATTATAATAAATAATGTACTAACCTAGTTATAAGTAATACTAACAAAGATGAACCACTGTTGTTTTATAAAATAAATAATTCATTCAAATTCATTCATAAAGCCATTGAAGATACGAGTGGAGTGAACGTCTTCCAAAATCGTTAGGTACTAATGTACTATTCTGTATTCTGAGGGTAGGTAGGTACTACGTGAATGTGATAAATGTATGCCAATCATGCCAATGAAATGGACAGCTTTGGATTCCCAAACGGATTGAAATCCATGCCTCCAATCCAAGTAGACGTTATCCGCGGCCGACTATCAATGGGTAAGTAAGTACCTACCTTTATACAGAATATCATGACAAGACAAGCTTCAATTTCAGGCCTACATACCTACTCACACAGTAAAATTGTTTCACTGACATTTCGTAGTAAAGTTCTATAATAATAGACAGATATGCAGGTAAGTATATCTATAGTACCTAGTGTAGAAATTCTTGTCATAATACATTGTTGAACATAAACGTAACCAGCGAACGGGACACCAGTGATTACGGTACAGTTAGCGCATTTATCTCTAACTGTCGTAGTCATCTTGTAACACGAGTGCACATCGAGGCACCTACGTGGTCTTCCCATAAAGGTTAACATAAGATTAGCTACATTTTTGTACAGATGAAAAGTACGGCGATTGTAGGAAGAGTACCTACTAGGTAGGTAGTGTATAGGTACACAAGTTTGTACCTAATGTTTCTGCACACATGCAACTTAAGGTCGACCTTACGATTGAGAGGTCCCGAGTTCGAATCCTGGCCATTACACGAACCCACTCCTAGTACAAGCAATTTAGCTTAGTTGGAGGGGTTAAAGGGAATATTAGTAATTTCGGTTGCTAATATTCTTTATAAAAAGAAAAGCAATTAGTATTAGTAGTAGGTATCTATTAGTCCATTAATAATGGAAAAAGTGAATCGCCCAGGGGCTCGAAACCGGGACCAGCAGGCACATGCTGTAACAAACATCTCGAATGATCGAAGTGAGCTCGATAGCTGAATCCGCGGTGAGATGTCAATTTGTATGCGAAATTGACATCTCACCGCGGATTCAGCTATCGAGCTCACTTCGATCATTCGAGATGCAAGTTACAGCATGTGCCTACAGTCCCTTACACTTTTTCCATTCTCAATCGACTTATCTACATAGGTACCTACTTCACGAGCTTTAATTTTTTTACGGATAAACTTCCTGACCTTCCTATTCCTATTTCTGTGATCTATCAATGGGTCACGGGCACGGCAACTTCATAATACATATATATGGCATAACTACAATTTTAAGAGACAAAATAAATTCATTTTTAACAAAAAAGTTTAACCGACTTCAAGAAACGAAAAAGAGGCACTGAAAAGCGAAAAATAACTTAATTTACAGACTTAAGCCCGGTTTACACTCTGATTAGTGGGAGTGCGAGTGCTTAGTGCAGGTGCTTAGTGATTAGTAATAAACACGTTTGGACAGAAAATTGTGAGTGTGAGTGCGAGTGTGGCTGCGAGTAGCGTGATTAGCGCCGTCCACACCTTGATTAGTGTGAGTGCGAGTGATTAGTGTAGCTGCTTAGTGATTAGTACAAAACACGTTTGGACAAAAATGTGAGTGTGAGTGTGAGTGAAACTGTGAGTAGCGTGATTAGAACCACGTTCTATTTTTTTTGCGAGTAGCCTTTCTCCGTACAATCTACTAAACAGGTGGATGGTTTTGTTGAGAACAGAGGTCTCAAAATATTGGTTTTCGGGATTTTGACCTTCGACATTCTATTATTGCAATGTTTCGTTGCCTTTGTAGATATAGTAGCTAGCCCCGTGTATAAATCGTCTACGTAGAGTTTTTTTTTTAGATAGGACACGTCAATTTGACTTTGCCTCGCCTGATGGTAAGCTGAAGGCAGTCTCGGCAAAAGGGGTCACCATTATAGTCACTTACCATGTTACAATTTGACTTCACCTCGCCTGATGGTAAGCGGGAGGCAAAGCCTCGGAAAAGAGGGTCACCATAATAGACACGTACCATGTTACAATTTGACTTCGCCTCACCTGATGGTAAGCTGGAGGCAAAGCCTCGGAAAAGAGGGTCACTATTATAGACCGTACCATGTTACAATTTGACTTCGCCTCGCCTGATGGTAAGCTGAAGGCAAAGTCTAGGAAAAGAGGGTCACCATAATAGACACGTACCATGTTACAATTTGAATTCGCCTCGCCTGATGGTAAGCTGGAGGCAAAGCCTCGGAAAAGAGGGTCACCATTTATAGACACGTACCATGTTACAATTTGACTTCGCCTCGCCTGATGGTAAGCTGAAGGCAAAGTCTCGGAAAAGAGGGTCACCTTTATAGACACGTACTATGTTACAATTTGACTTCACCTCGCCTGATGGTAAGCTGAAGGCAAAGCCTCGGAAAAGAGAGTCACCATTATAGACACGTACCATGTAACGATGGTGGCAATCAGTTTGACGGCCTCATGAGATGCTTTTTCATGCCCCGCTTAAAGGACGCGGGACTGTAGGAAGAGGGAAACACGTGAACTGGTGAAGAAACCCAGGCCTTAATGGAGCGGCAGAAACAGGAGTCGCCGAACCGCTTGGTTCTTGATGGAATATTCTGCACCGTATGCGGGTAGTATCTAAGTCCTGCACAGTGCACATGTTGTCCTATATTAGGAAAGGAGAGGATGAGGATGATTTGAAGCGTCGGTAGCTTAGCGGTTAAGGAGTCGGCCTTACGATCGAGAGGTCCCGGGTTCGAATCCTGGCCATTACACTACCGACGTGAACCCACTCCTAGCACAAGCAATTTAGTTTAGTTGGAGGGGTTAACGGGAATATTAGTAATTTCGGTTGCTAATATTCTTTAAAAAAAAAAAAGGAAAAAAAAGACGTGTGGCACTCGGGGACTGCCGCGGTAAAGCTATTGCATAGCATTTTTTATGAACTTATGCAATTATAATAAATAATAATTTGAATTTGAATTTGAATTCGATTTCGATTTCGATTTTCGGATTTCGGATTTCGGATTTCGGATTTCGGATTTCGGATTTCGGATTTCGGATTTCGGATTTCGGATTTCGGATTTCAGAGTTCGGAGTTCGGAGTTCGGAGTTCGGAGTTCGAGTCTGAGTCTGAATCTGAATCTGAATCTGAATCTGAATTTGAATTTGAAAACTGACAACTTATGCAATTATAATTACTTACGTTAAGCGAAGCTACTTCGGAGCAGTAGGCACATGCTGTAACTTGCATCTCGAATGATCGAAGTGAGCTCGATAGCTGAATCCGCGGTGATTGGTCAATTTCGCGAAATTGACCAATCACCGCGGATTCAGCTATCGAGCTCACTTCGATCATTCGAGATGTTTGTTACAGCATGTGCCTGCTGGAATAGCATGCTGTAACAAACATCTCGAATGATCGAAGTGAGCTCGATAGCTGAATCCGCGGTGAGATGTCAATTTGTAAGCGAAATTGACATTTCACCGCGGATTCAGCTATCGAGCTCACTTCGATCATTCGAGATGTTTGTTACAGCATGTGCCTGCAGCTCGGCTCGATTCGTGCGAGCTCGGAGTTGGGGGTGTTACCATTTTTAGTTACGAAATTTCTGGATTCGGTCTCCATGCTCAAGGCCCGCAATAAAAGCTATGCAATAGCTTAAAAGAAAAAGAAAAAAGATGGGATTAAGTGATCCGTTTCCCATAAAATGCAAACGCGATTGACAGCCTCTGTGGCGTGGTGGTAGTGAACGCAGCCGCTACGCAGCTGCTACGCAGGAGGCACGTGTTCGATCCCCGCTCAGTGCAAATATTTGTATGCATGAGTATGGGTACCTATTTGCATTGGTCTGGTCGTGCCTCAGAGAAGCACATTAAGCAATGCTTTGATATCGCCCAATATCGCAATGTTTTATATTACTTAGTTCCCAGACAAGCACATGGCCCACCTGATGGTAAATGGTCACTGTGGCCTATGGGCGAGTGCAACACCAGGTGAGTTACACTCGTTCTGGCAACCCTGTAAGAACAGAGAGATTCTGTGCCATCAGCACAAAAGATAAATCGGACAAGCCTTTGGTTTTTCCACTGACAGCACAAAACCTCTCCAGTGAGCACTGGCTACCCTATTCACCGCCGGGATCACAACACGAGGTTATTTAGCCGCCGTATTCTTTATGGCGGAGGTACTTCCCCAGTGGGATTGCTTTATAGGGACGGATATACCGTCGTGTCCTAGCTATTGGGTTGTGGAGGTCAGATGGCAGTCGCTGCACGTAAAATATCGAAGTCCAACCAAATCCGCAGTTAGACTGATAAAGCGGACCTCAGACTATGTGGTGAAAGCTTCGGATGCGACTGGGATTAACGCTAGGATAATGAAGAAGAAGAACCAAACGCGATATTTCATCCATCGTTGTTGCTTGCATACACAATAAACACATACTAAACACAACACCTAAACAGTATTGGACGCTACTCACACTCACAAATTTAGTAAGCAGTCACAAATTTACTAATCAGCTAAGCACTCACAATGTTCCTAATCAAAGTGAAAACCGGGCTTTACTGATTTATTAGAAGTTCGTGCCAGCCAACTTTGTTTGTTGTGTCTGAACTACTATGATGCAATCAATTGAAATATGGCCTCTTTTGGGCTAGGCACCGACTTCTAATAAATCAGTAAGATGTATTCTCCTGATTGCATCCGTGGCCAAGATGACCTCGAAACTCAAGGTCCGCCTTCCGGCTCTTCCTCCTCCACTTCGCACGATCTTGGGCGTCCATGGTAGTGAGACCATTTGCACGCATGTCACAACTCCACGACGTCAAGCCAGGACTTCTTTGGCGTACCCATTTTGGTACCTACGAAAATAGGCAAAAAAACGAAGTAGAGGAAAAGCTGATAATTCTTGCTAAAGCTGCGGAAATTTTACGGCAAGATATTCAGAGTCAAGTGTACAGCACAAACAAATACCCACCGTGCGATAATTTTTTTAATTAAAATGAATTCCTTAATTTTCACTTTTCCAGAGCGTGTAGCTCAAAAACGGGAAGGAGTATGGAAAAGTATGTAAGATCAAAGTTATAGAGAATTTTATAACCTTTAATTTCATCTTCGAACATTTTTCGCTACAACGCACCGTTTTTGATTTATTAACAAATAACCCAAAATTGAGACCTTTGCCCCCCTCTCCCCCCTCCGGCTCGACACCTAGACGTCAGGACTTTTAGTATGTTTTCTCTCTAAGTAGTCTAAATAAGTTTCTGAAGAAATCGCTTAGGTTCCCGCTCACGCACTCTATACCCTCCTTTGAGCCATTCGTTGACCGTACTATATGTCCCGATCCCAAGTAATACCTACTGCCTGGGTATTTTCGTGCCTCGGAGAGCAAGTTAAGTCCCGGTTGATAAACGAACATTTATGGCAGTCGTTACGCGTAGTTCGAGCTCTAAAAAGTGCGACAACTGGTATAACTGCAATACTTCGATATCGCCTATGAGTTATGGAGGTAATATGGCGTGACTGCCATTCACGGAAAATGTCGAAAAATCGACTGGCATATCGCTTATACCAGTCGATTTTCCCCTAGAGGTGGAGGCATCGGATGCGACCGGGATTAGCGCAAGGAGGATGATGATGGTTAGGATAGGGCATGCTCTTGATTGTTGCGAATTAGCACAGTATACACATCATATTAGGTAAGTATATAACACTACGCTACGAGTATACTGTGGTACTTGTTGTGTAAGGATAATATCTCAGACAAGGATAATATGTACATGTAAATTAACTAAATTAGTTTAACGTCAAAATGCATTTCATTTGGACGTTGATTCGGGTATTAATATAAAAAAATCGCGAAGTAAATACTAGAACCTCAAGGGTGATAGCATAATTAAAACATAAGCCAGAACATACTTAAGTAAAAATAATATCAATTTAAAATGTGTAAAGAATTACCTAAGGACATCGCCTCATATATGTATTAAATTGTGAGTCGTAAGTAGGTACTTCTGTGTATACTTATACTTAGAATTCCTTATAAGTTCGCGCCATAAGGCATTCTAAAGTGTAAAAATATCAAAATATTGAATGAATTCGCGAAGACATAAATAGTTTAATAACCTATGAAAAGTGGTGTTCCTATAGTGCTTACAAAACAGCCGGGTCCAAACACGAACTGGATATCCAGTAAGTGGTCGTGACTATAGATGTAAGGCCGGAATAATTCCAAATATTCCGTGAGGATAAAACGAAAAATCCCGAATAATTCCCAAATGACCCGGAATAATTCGGAATTATTCCGGTCGGTTCGGTTCGGTATCATTAAGAAAAAATGTAGTCTTGACTCTTGATAACTCGAAATGCAGTTAAGATTAGCGTTATAAACGGTTATAGATATTGGTATATTATCGGTATAATTAAGAACATACAGTCTACATGTATTCTTATTAATACCGATATTATACCAACCGTGCTAAAACGAATGAAGTGGTGAATTATAACAACATTTTCTTGATTTTACCGAGTTAGGGATATAACTGAGTACCTACTTATACACTTTTAAACTCTTTAAGAGTGTTTTCACACCATCCGATATCTGTATCCGACGACGATGGCCGACATCCGATATCCGACACCATTTATTATGTTGTTTTTATATAAATATCCGATAAAATCGGTCCGATTTGGCTATTTGCTCCATAGCACAGACTAGTTATGGATGCTAGGGATAAAAAACCTTAAAAAACGTAATGCAAGCAATTTTCGACCTTAATGACATGACATAGAATCGAGTTTTTTTTCTTATATTCGTAATCAGTGTCAGCTATTAGCGCAAAAAGACATGTAATTAAGATAATGTCATTAAGGTCGAAAGTCGCTTACAGTCGCTGTTTTAGTATCTGTGTGAAAGTTGTACTCAAATCATATAATATTCCTACATATTATAATAAAATAAGTAGGTACCGTACATCTTGACTCCAAGTCGCGAGAGATGCTCGTATTGGTTTGATATGGTCTATGATTGGTGGACTTGAGCTTTTCCGTCACCATGGTACACGGGGTACCATGGTGGCGGAGAAGCTCAAATCCACCTAATCCACAAAAGACATCCAAAAAACGCGTGTTACTGCGCATATACATACATATAAGTAGGTACATTTTGTGACGTCACTGAGGTCAAGATATATAATATTCCGGTATCTACCTACCTATATACCAATACCTACATAGGTCTGTACTTAAGTTTTCGTTTAGTAGGTAGGTGGAAGTACAGTTATTTCATTTTTTGTAGGTGAGTTTAGCGGGAATAATTCCGGAATATTTGAGAATATTTGGGAATAATTCCGAATAATATGGAATAATTCGGAATTATTCGGGATTTTTACATCTATAGTCGTGACACTAGTAAGACATCCGTGGACTTAAATAGTCTACTATTCTAAGTACAGTGGTAAAGGGGTATTACCAACCATAACCATCATCTCGCCTGAAACACGTGAAGTGACTGTATCGAAATCAAACCAATAACCTTACTGATAGTGGTCCAATTAAGTACAAGCTGAGAAGGCAATTCCACCACAACTTAACATATTTATGTAAGTATCTCCTATTTTCATTTCCAATTTACCAACTCTCTTCTTTAGTGCCAGTGCATTGCACACACGCGCACGCACACACACACACACACACACACACTCACGCACACACGCACAAATGCAAACACACACACGCACGTACACACGAACACACACACGCACACAGGTTCACAGTAGACAGGCGGCAAATTACAATACTTAATTCTCTACGTTTACGTTATGATTTCGACTGTTTTTCGTACTCGGGCACAGGTAATGATTAATGATACCAAACCAACTTCCCCAGTGATGTCACCACGATATCATTACCCGCACGTCTACTACACCATCCTTCTGGGGTCAAAAGCCACGATTATCGGTCGGTCTCCACCCAACCTAAGGACCAACACACACATCTCACACAGGCGCGGTCGCAGCTTGAAATTTTGGGGGGGGTCACTTATAAATTCCTTAGGAAATTTAACCCCCTCGTACTGGGACTTTTCAATATGACGTGCATGGTTTTGGGAGGGGGGGGGGGGGTGACATGTCCCCTGTGCCCCCCCCCCCCCTCGGACCGCGCCTGATTTCACACCATACTCGTCGTAGTTTCCAGAGTATCGGTTAAATTTAAAGTTATTATACCTATTAAGTAATAGGTAGTTGCGAATTTATTTGAAAAAGCTGCTGTTGTGAATTTATTTGCAGTGTCGGTCGGTAGCTTAGTGGTTATGGAGTCGGCCTTACGATTGAAAAGTCCCGGGTTTGAATCCTGGCTATTACACTACCGACGTGAACCCACTCCTAGCACAAGCAATTTAGCTCAGTTGGAGGGGTTAAAGAGAATATTAGTAATTTCGGTTGTTAGTATTCTATAATATATAAAAAAATCATTTACTTTGGTAATGTCTGATAAATAAATAGCTAGGTATTATTACTGGCAGTACCTATGTATTATCCGGTATTCTATACAATGCCTAGGCTAGGCAATGTACCTACCTATAGAATGTCTTAAACGTGTAGGCAAAGGTAGGCAACAATCGGAGATTAGAACAGAAATACACTACAGAATAAATAGGTAACTCTAGACTCGTTTACATAAATATTTTTAAGTCATTTTAAATTTATTGAATTTAAACTGAGTGTAAAAAAATGTTGGTAGATGACTGAAAGACCTTCCGTAAACTAACCTTGAAGATGTTTTGTTTGTATAATGTTACGACTGAGAACAAAATATACTTATAACCAAGTGACATTTTCTTACTACCTTCTTGGAATGGAATGAAAAGGGGACGCTTTTGTCCGCACTTAGCCTCTACCTATGTATTTACACGGATAACTACTACATATATACATATATTATTTGAAATACTGACTGCAATGCAAAAAAAAACTATACCTAACTATATCGTTATTATGTAGTCGTATAATAGGCTATGTGTTCCGGGAAAACTGTCTACTGCTGATGAGGTACCTTTGAACTGCCTGAAACTTTTGCCAGGCTTCACCTGCCCGTCGTGGCATAATAATAATTAAGGTTTCACCTGTAGCAAAGGGGGAAAATTTTCAAAAAGGGAGGTGGTGGGCAATAATAGACTTACCCCGATCTAAGTCATGCACCACACCATGCGATCCATTGAGAAACCAACAGAAATCGGGATCCCTCGTCACTGATCTACACGATGATCGCGCACATATTAGCATCCTAATGTTCATCATCACAGCTATTGGGGTTGGAGCTTGGAGCCCCACCAAGCTCAACAGACTGATTACGTACCTACTACTGGCCGGGTAGTGCCTTTCTACATTTCTGTTTGCCGGGTAGAAATCGGTAGCGATAAGGCCGCCTATTGTACTACTTCCGGAGCCTCTAAGTACATTTTTAGGGTTCCTTAGCCAAATGGCATAAAACGGAACCCTTATAGATTCGTCATGCCTGTCCGTCTGTCTGTCTGTCTGTCCGTCCGTATGTCACAGCCACTTTTCTCCGAAACTATAAGGCCTATGCTGTTGAAACTTGGTAAGGAGATGTATTCTGTGAACCGCATTAAGAATTTCACACAAAAATAAAAAAAAAGCATTAAATTTTGGGGGTCCCCATACTAAGAACTGAAACTCAATTTTTTTTTTTCATCAAACCCATACGTGTGGGGTATCTATAGATAGGTCTTTAAAAATGCTATTGAGGTTTCTAAAATATTTTTTTTCTAAACTGAACAGTTTGCGCGAGAGACACTTCCAAAGTGGAAAAATGTGTGTCCCCCCCCTCTAACTTCTAAACTAAGAGAATGATAAATCTAAAAAAAATATATTATGTAAATTGCCATGAAAACTACCACTAAAAAATTGGTTCGAACGAGATCCAGTCAGTAGTTTCTTTTTAATACGTCATAAACCGCAATTTTCGCCTTTGCTGCTACGGAACCCTTCATGGGCGAGTCCGACTCGCACTTGGCCGAATTTATTATGATGTTCATTTACGTAACTAAGTAGTGTATAATGAATAAAGTGTCTAATTAGTAAATTAATTAAACAAAAAATAATTGTACAATGAAATAATCTAATATATAAAATTCTTCTGTCACGGGGTGCGTAATCGAACTCCTCCGAAACGGCTTGACCGATTTTGATGAAATTTTTTGTGCTTATCCGGTATCTATGAGAATCGGCCAACATCTATTTTTCATACCCCTAAGTGATAAGGGTGCAGCGGGAACGGGATTTGAATACCACGCGGGCCGAAAATATGGCGGTACGAAGTTCGCCGGGGCAGCTAGTGTAGTTATAAATATTTAAATTATTATTTTTCAGTCAGGATTCGCATGTTTATTCGCTGTCATAGCGATAATGCCGCCCTTTGTGCATTATATTAATTCTGTTAAATCGATATCTTGTAATACTTTTATGGTGTACAATAAAGAATATCTTATCTTATCTTATGTTTATAATTTTCTAAACAACTAAAAAGTTTTTGCATACGGCTATTTTGGGTTCTTTTGAAACGACCTCAAAAACAAGGCTCTGTTTTATTTTTGTGTTTATAGTCCACGTTTTGCTTCACTACCTTAATCGGTAGGCACCTACCTATGATACATACAAAGATGGGAACCCATAGAACCGTAACCACGGACGACAAGATCATGCTAAATTACGCATAAAGTTATGGAATTGTATGTAGTTTGAACCCACTAACCCATTGCCCTATAATAGCTTCAAAGATATTATATATAAAAAGAATGTCTTTGAATAGCTTCGAAAGTAAGTAAATTCTTAGCACAAAATAGATGTAGGTATGTATATTGTGTCAGTACAACTGAACTTGAATGACATATTAGAAAAAGCTTGAACAGTTAGGGGTCCATTACACGCTTATGCAAGCGTCATGCATCATGCCGTCAATCATGAATGTTATTGGTCAATCGGTTATTAGACGTTATGTTATTGGTCAATCACGGCGTGATTGATGGTTAAACTGACAGCAAAACCTACCGTGTAATGGAATCTTAGGGTAGACGCGACGATCGCTCCAACCATACGCTCACACCTATTCACCTTCAGCTCCCCTAGACAAGCAAGTGGCAATTCGATGCTCGGCGTATGATGGAATGGAATGACAAATGTATAGTATTTGACGTTTTTGACATTCGTTAACGCCTGTCATACACGTCAAATCCCATACATTTGGCATTCTATTCCATCATACGCCGAGCAACGAATTGCCACTTGTCTAGAGGGCCAGGGTAGGCAGAGCCAATAGCCCGGCATTTGACTCTATCCTTACATACTTCATGAGCTTCCCCTACTGTCATTAATTATTTCATGGAAGCCTGCCGGTATATTCATATAATATGTAAAAGAATATTATTATGCATTGCATTCTATTGTACCTAACAAGTAGTAATAGCGAGAAAGTAGACAATAGTGCACGCAATTGATCTAAATCTTATGCACTTTGTGAATTGCAATTGTATGTATAACACACTAGCCTTCCGCCCGCGGCTCCGCCTGCGCCCGCGCGGATGTGGCTAATAAGACTTTTGCTCATATCTCCGGTCCTACTAAACCGACTTTTTTACTATAACATCATTGGATTGCGATCAAACAGACGTAAGATTTTAATTTTGACCGAGACTTTAAAAAAAAACCGCGTCATAATACTTTCAGTAGGTAGTTTTATAGTACAGTGAAACTTGGGTAAGTGGGACTTGGATAAGTGAGAAACAGAAACCTCTATAACTGAAACTCATGCTGAGGTCCCTAGACTTTGGCACTGAATTACCTCTATTAGTGGGACGAAGCAAACCTCTATATCTGGGATTTGTTCTTCCGATTTTATCATATAAGTTACCTCTATAACTGAGACAACGAGTAAATTTTATATGCATTGACCTCTATAACTGAGATAACACCGTTTTTTTTGTTTACTTGTGTATTCTTATTCAACCCGCAAATTCCGTGCCTAACTAATTTTGAGCCTCCATTTCAGTTTTAATTTTGCTTTATTACTATCATACAGATGTTTGTTTAAAAATGCCGAAATGAAAGCTATCAGTACAGTAGGTATGTGAAAAGTTAATATCCTTTTATGAAATTGGAAAGACACGCGATAAAATCTGTGTCGAATTTAATGTTCCATTGCTACTTTTTATAGAATAATTCAGAACAAAGATAAAATTTATAATCAAAGGCGCCTTTGGTAATTCATTATTTTGTATTATTCCCAATAAAGATTTATTCTAAGACACACGTGTAATGAGGGTCATACATCATACATTATTTTAAATAATCGCACCTCTATAACTGAAAATAACCTGTATTCTGACCTCTATTAATGGAACCCTCTGTAATCTGTAAATGAGACAGACATTTTTTTATACCTGGATATCTGAGAATACTTGTTAAGTGGAATGCCTCTATAAGTGAGACAAATTTGCAGGTCCCTTGAGGTCTCACTTAACCAGGTTTCACTGTATATCTTCAATGTACACTACAGACACAACACTTTACGTGTAACAAAATGAACTCTCGGAACTTTGTGAGAATACTTGGTATCGGAAAATATGTGTAGGTAGGAAATAAAATTAAAAATATCAGGTGACCCAATGCTTCTAAGTATGATCTACTTAGCTAGACTTCAGTTGCAAATATTGCAAAAATTGACATCACCTGTGCTAACCAAATCACATCGATATGCCTAGCACATGGGTTGCAGTGAGCAGCTGACTTTTGGAAATCAATGGCCGGTAGGTGCTTCATAGTTAAGAGTTCGAGAGCTGGTAGGATTTTTGAGTACCTACATGCTTGAGGCAAGCTGAAAACTGTCACACAACTCTCCTATTATACCCCAACACGAAACTGCAAACCTGGCTGGTGGGTACGGGGCCGGGGGCCTGGCAACCCCGCGAAATTGTATAAATTGCCATTATACGAATTGTCCATTACTTATATGAATCGTTCAATAGAATCGTCCATTATCTGAATCGTCCATTAGATATCTATATGATAAACAGCAATTAAACTTATTTCAATCAAACTTAAGTGAATGAACCATTAGTCGATTCGTCCATTATGCGAAATGAAATTATATGAATCATCCGTATATGAGTCGACCATATGCGAATTGATACGTAACCGAAAATTTATCATATAATTTTTTATGTTTTTGGGTCTAGTTATCGATACTGATCAACCCCTCAAAGTACAAGACACTGGATTATATTATAGCATATTACACGCATATGCTCACGCCTATTTTCGTCCAGGGTAGGCACTAGGCAGAGACAACATCCCACCATTTGCTTCTATCCTTCACGAGCTTATGTGATATAAATACCTACTTAGTTAATATTATTTTGTCCACGTAAGTTATTAGGTAATCTGTCATCTTACTTAATTTGATTATGTGGCAAATTGCAGCGAACACTAATATTTTTTATTTACTAGTAAGAAATAATAATGAAATTCAACCCCTTTGCAATACTTAGGTACACAAACATTAAAATTTTATAGACCTATAAAGCCAGATAACGCATAAATGTAATAGATCTCTATAACCTATGTTACAAAATAATTACCTACATTGCGATATCATTTATCTGATTATGCTAATTACACGAGAAAGTACACATTCACTCAACAAACATTCAGTAAATACAAATACAGTAAACAAAAGTGGTTTTACCGTCAAAGATGATAAATTCACACACTGTCAATATCTCTGAGTGATCACCAATTCACAGTTACGTAATCCTCACTAAAAGCACTTGGCAGGCGTGCCTTATGGTAGTCAAACGTCTACTGGGATGTGATGTATTTCGCATGTATACACCAGACTTTCGGTTCACAGCTCGATGCACATCAAGTAACTTATCTTTCACCATTGTGGCGCGTGCTACCGCCCGTAACTGTGCAACTAACGCAGATGCGATACTTCGTTTAACTGCTCCTATTTCTGTTTCATACCTCTAAGAGGACAGAAGGCCCGTACCCCCAACAAAATGCCGTGAATAGGGCAGTCAGAGCTCACTAGAGAGGTTTTGTGCTGAGTGCTGCCAATGGGAAGACCAAAGGCTTGTCCAGCTTATCATCTGCGCTGACGCCACAGAATCTCTCTGTTACAGGGTTGGCAGCAAAAGTGTGACTTCATTGGTGTTACACTCGTCCATAGGCCACGGTAACCACTTCCCATCAGGTTTTGTCTGCTTCCTAAGTGGTATGAAAAAAATTAAAGAATCTCCGGCTAGACTATCCTCTCCTGTAAGCTGGTACTGCAAGAAGACACAGCTGCTGATTTACTGACAAGCTAACGCTGGGTTTCCTCTTCGGATCAGATGGCAGTCGCCCTTGGCAAAGTTAGGCTCCGTAGCGTGGCGGCAGTGAACGTGGCCGCTACTCAGGAGGCGCGGGTTCGATCCCCGCTCAGTGCAAATATTTGATGAATGAGTATTTGCATTGGTCTGGTTGTGCCTCGAAGAGCACGTTAAGCCGTCAGTCCCGGTTGCCATATGAACATCTATAGAAGTAGTTACGGGTAGTTGAAGACCCTAAAAAACTCCAACAGGCCTCGATTCTGCTAAAGCACAACCACTGTCACGCCACAGAGACTGCGAGAAAATTACATTCGATTTTAGCCTTTAAAGTAATGCTAGTAACGTTTAAAATTGAGGGCTTTTTGTAGAGTGAACGAAAGCGTGTAATAAAAATATTGTCATTTAATTTTGGACTTTAACTCTATCGAAATAAAGTCTTAAATTTAATGCCAATTTTTGCAGAGACTGTGGCACGATAGTGGTTTTGCTTTAGCAGAATCGAGGGCCTGGTCTAGCTGCAATTCTTCGATATCGCCCAATATCGCTATTGGGTTGTGAAGGTCAATGGCAGTCGCTTCGCGTGTAATATCTAAGTTCAGCCAAACCCGCAGTTGAACTGGTAAGCGAACCTCAGACTCCGAGATGAAAGCTTCGGGTGCGACTGGAATTAACGCTAGGATGAAGAATTTATGCCTTTTTTTAATATATTTGAACGTAAGTAACAATTTTATACAAGCTCGTGGTGCACTCAAAAATACTTGAGGTCTATAGAAAGTAGTGATGTAGAGAGACGCTTGGAAACACGTTCAGAAGGGGAACCAATTACTTAGCCCATCGCAATCCACTGCTCGACGTAGGTACGCCTTGCCCAATGTCCCCCATAGCACAGATAATAGGAACAAGAAAACTTGACCACGTCAACGGATTTTTTAAAGACAGATATAACGTGCCCTACCAAATAATATAGTTCCTGCAGTCAGCGTCATCCGAGCAGTCGAACAAACTGGAAAAAAAATCCGCGTCGTCCGATCAGTCGGACCAAGCAGTCAGACCACCTCTGTCCCACTTACTCTTTGGCAACAGGTTGCAAAATAAAGAATGCTTAGTTAACTTATCTCGATTAAATCGTACAATGTGGTAACAAGGAAACATGGTCGTAAGGACAATACAATTGCCCTGTGTCGCCTTAATAACTCTATTGAAATATGTCGGTACATCATACATGCTGATTACTGCTTTAATTTTACACAATAGATACACATACATACAATTTAATAACATGTATCATCATTATCCTCATAGCGGACATTGCGGTCATTTGCGTTTTGATTCGTACATCGGCATTTCCGGGTGCAACTGCTGCTTGACCTCTCATCCCCTAGAAAAACTGCTCGAGTGCCTCGCCCATTGATTAGTAGGTGCACCGACTAGCAGGTGATGTTGGCTTGGGCCCAAAACATGTTGGTATGTCCCGGTGCACTTAATAATGAGTACCTACTACCTACCTATGTCATGTTTTATTCTTTTCTTAACTTACCTTATTCTTTCTTTATGGCATATTTACTACATAAAAGGCAACCACTGCCAAAATTTCCGGTTGGTTAGTTACCACAGTGGTGTAGTTATAATATTATAAGTATTTGGACAGATAAATAAAATATAACTAAATGTGATAAGTTGACAGATGTTCATAATTTAACCAAAAAGAGTTCCTATTCCTATCAGACTTTAAGATCAATTACATTACATTACATCAACAAATGAAACAAAAGTGGTTAACAAATTCGCGAAAACATGCTAATATCTTGTTGACCTTGCCTCACGTGTCATATAAAAAATGTATTTGAAGCGTCTAACAAACCGTTTTTAACTATTACCACAATTACGATCGGTTTATGGCAAATGAAAGATCCGGGCCTTAGTGTCATGCAGAGTCACCTCGAGAGTCAAGACCCAACCGCCGCAACCGCTTCACGACTTGGGAACACCGCAAGCTGTCACTAGCTTGTCATCCGTGTAACACGTGACGGCGGCACTGTCTACAAGCTCACTGCGTAGCAATCAGTCGTATCCAATGTTCCACAGGAGCGGCCCCAGGACCGATCCCTGCGGTACACCGCACGATTTCTCATCTCATGCTGACTGAAACCGGTCAAAGACATCAGATACGCACCAGCTATGCGGCGAAGGTATCCCAAAACAAGAGGGCCACTTCATGATACACGAGCGCCTACATAATGCAACTCCAGGGCTAGGTGCTGAACGTGTTGGCGACATCCAGAGACACATCGCTTCGCCCCGGGCAACCGCTTCTTTCACCATAGCCCTCTAGCCTCACGCGCATGATGGCATTCACGGTGTGGCGCCTCTTACGGAAGCGATATTAGCCATCCACCAGGTCCGGTGGCTGCGCCCATATTGTCTTGGCGCCTATGTACTCCGTACACTTCGTAATTAGGGGCGGCGCGGCTCTGGGCAGTCTATTCCGTGAACAGTGGTGGTCAGATTGCACTGAGTAAACACATGGCTATTCTGTAATCCGCCTAAGGTGAACTTCTCATCGCGAATAAAATCTTCTGATAGTTCTATATCTAAATAGTCCAAAGAACCCGAATCTGCGTTTCCTTGACAAAGTTTTACCATTGTTTTTTATTGTTTTTGCTTGCCGCTTCCGTCTTAAACGGTAACGCTTTCGCCTAGAATAGAGACATCACTTTGCTAATGCTACTTCTATTGCTACACGACTCCTGACTCCTGCCTGACAATGATAGCTATCATTTACCGACACCTGCTGCTCGCATTGTGTGCAGTAGATATCACACCCATTGTTGAGACCGTAATTGATACGCGTACAGACTGACATTCCTACCTATCAGGTAGGTTCAATTACTGTAAGTATAGGTAACTGCTTACCTATTATTTTTGCCTAGCCCTCAGAAGCGCGTGATCGTTATGTAGATACCTACAGGTACTTACATAACAACAGACAACATTTATTCACATGTTTGGTAACAAAAGGTGAATTAACTTACATAAAATTCATTGTAAGTAGGTATCTACTATTATGTATTCGACCTTGACTAGGTCGTCAGTCTAACTACGAGTGTATCAAAACACAATTCATTATAATATCCTAGTTAGCGGCATATTTCTTGACCCCAAATGCACATCACAAAACGTTAACTATACATATACGCAGTACCTAGATACGCGTTTTTGAGTGTCTTTTGAGGAAAGTTACGGCGGCGCGGCGGTAGAGTTCAAATCTACCAATCATAGATTATATCAAACCAAGCGCCAACGTATCTCACGACTCGGGGTCAAGATATATACCTAATACCGGTAACCTAGTTATTATTACAAGGCTTTACCTACCAGTATACCGGCTCTCTCTCTCTCTTACAGAAAATCCTCAATAGCCTCATTTGTTTTGCATGCCCATTATGAGACCGATCGTGAATTTGTGAGCAGATATGCCAACTTCTTAGCAAAAACAACAAACAAACCCTTAATCTAAAAGGCTCTATCAACTCTACTTGAAAACTTTATGTCCAAATAAGTCAAAATTCTAAGACATGTATTGTGGTGTATTTTAGTGATTCACCTTGGATGTCCATTTTTGCATTTATTTCTTTTATTTTGGTTAATTTAATCATCCAAAAAACGTTCAATGTCAAACTTCTCCGAAAACTGACGCGACACACCCACCAATGATGCGAATTATATAAATATACCCTACGTCTATTGCTGTAAAGTTTAAATTACATTACCAAGGTTCATATTACGATGTATACGATACGTACACACATTCATAAGCAAAATTGGTCTACAACCTGTTTCTACATCACGCGACAGACCCCCTTCGCGTTGAATTACCAGTTACCTACCAGTTACCGCTTGACAAACACAGTGATTTATCGTGTCGTGATCTATACCTCCGTAATGATGTTCCTCCGGAATCTATATCGGACTAGTGTTAAATTAAATATAAGGAATTATTCTCAAAATAATTTATTGACAAATCCACCAAAGATTTTAATTACCGGTGAGTACGATTACACTCAATTTTTGAAATTAGAATGGAAATTCTTAAAAAAATAAGCAGACCATGCTCTATTTAAACTTTTCTATCCGATAACGAAAATAATAACACCAGTTTTAGTTAGGATAAATAAATAAAAGTGCCTTTATCAACGTAGAAACAGTAGATGATTGCAAACCCGATTGATTTTCCGCGAAGCTAATTCTAAAGAAATGTTTACAGATTGTGACCATTTCAAATCGTTCAGTTCAACGACATTAGTGCACACGAGTGAAGGGATATTTTCTCAGATTTCTAAGAATGAAATCAGACTAGTTAATGTCAGCTATAGTTTATAATATTTATTACAAAACGACAGTCATCATCACTGGTAAACTACCTATAGACGTCAGTCCGTGTCTACATTGCGTCGATTAAGAGATTGTAGAGTCGATGATTGAGACTTGTAGTTAGGTTTGACGTATTAAACGCACTGTGTCAACTACCTATGTCCTAGTTTTGTAGACTAACTTCTCGACTAATAAGTTGAGTTCATGTGCTGAGGATGGTTATGACAGGATAATTTTCCCTGGGAAATGTGCTGATTCTAGTAAGAGCTGCATTTTTCGGACAGTAGAGCGCCTCTTCAGCATAGATACATGATTTTAGTTTATGTATTGCATAAAAATTCACTTCATGAACAAAAATTATACATTATACATACATACAATAATTACGCCTTTATCCCCGGAGGATTAGGCAGAGGCGAATTAACACCCACATATCACCAATCATTGTATTTGGTCTCACGTAGTTAATAGGCGATAAGCCTAATGCCGTATTCCGGGCACTACTTTTGACTGGAACCATGCATCTGAGGCTGAGTCTGGGCTGTATTGTATTATTATCTCTCTGGTGTTAAACAGCCCTCTCTAGTCGCCTTGTAAGTTGTACGACATAAACCACATGAAAAGAGATGCGGTGGCCCAAAATCTACTCTGCCGGGAACCACGTGGCTATGTATCTATATAGTCTTTAATAAATAACTATATTATGTAAAACATTTATGACCTAGATTTATTTTGTCTTTTACCATGTTTATATAAATTTCATTTTCATTAATATCTGGGGCTTAGCTACCTACCCAAATACCTTTTATATTGTTGCATGCAGAAATTCTGTGATACACACTGTGCTGTATACTATTGTAATTTAATAGCTTTATGCCTTACAAAGGTACAACATAAAGATGTTTCATGCAATAATAGTTTGTAAATACCAAAGTGTCATGCACCTGGTAAAAGGAGACGTAGATGACAACAACGACGATATATAGAAACTTTTTCTAAGGGACCTGGAAACGAGGGGGATAATTAATTCTGAATTTCTTGTAGTTCAGTAGGTGTGTCCGGGTTTACTCGTATGGTACACCTGCAGACCTAACATGACCTCTAAAACAGGTCCAATTGCTATACTAACTGGCCTGAAATTCCTTACCAGTACACGTGTTTCCCTCTTCCTACAGTCCCGGGTCCTATAAGCGGGGCGTGAAATAGCATCTGATGAGGCTGTCAAACTGAATGCTACCATTGTAACATGGTACGTGTCTATGATGACATTGGTGACCCTTTTTTCAGAGACCTTGCCTTCAGCTTACCATCAGGCCAGATTAAGTCAATTTGACGTATCCTATATTTAAAAAAAAACAACTTTGTAATCGTAATTCGTTCCTGGTGCAAAGGCTGGCCATCGCCATCCAGCGTGGCAACGCAGCAAGTATAATGGGCACTTTTGCACCGGGAGCGATCAGGGGCGGATTATTTGAGTAGTACAGGACAACTGTACCGTAACTATGTGTAATCTTGGACTGTTAAAATTTTTGACATCTCGTAGAATACAATAATTAAAGTCGATGTACTTTGTAATCCCATGTAAATATATAGGATTACAAAGTTAAGTTTGCAGTTGGTGTGTGACTCTGACTAGTATGACAGCCGTTCAATTTGGCCTGTTTTAAGAGTTCATGGTACGGGCTCTAGCTTGATGTGGATATCGGATATCGTGATGTCATTCCTACCACAGAAATACGTTGTAAACAAATAACCGGTATTATTGACCTTTTTACATTGATTTATGCATTGTGAAATTATCGCGAGTGACTTTGCTATGTCTAGATATAATTTTTGGCACATTTAAATGATATATTGCGCAGAACCTAAATTATGTTTACAATTTTGCAAGACACGTTATATTTTGTTACTTTCTGTGGTTTTACTATACAACTAGTGACTAGAGTACCCTGGGACTTTAGTTAATAAGTTGTCAAAGTCAAAAGTCAATTCAATCAAAACAACAACAGCCGGTTTTGATTGAAGGTAGGTCAGGATTAAGAGTGAGAGGCTATTAGGCAGTCTATCGTAAATCATATCGATTGTGTTTATAAAATATTACAGTTAAGTATACAATAATGTTAACGGGAAATAACGCGATCATGGTAAAGATACACACATACCTTTGATTTGCCTGACGTTTTGACCAGGTTTACACCGGCCGTGGTTACAGATTGAGTCACAGGGAAAATTATTGTATAACATAGAACGAGAGAGTTTAAAAGTTAGTTACAGTTAAATCTCAGTAGGTATAGGTATAGAGAGAAATATAGTTTGAGTACCTAGACTAAATAGACTAGACTGCCCAATAGCTAACTCGTCTCCTAGCCAGATTGCCTGGTTAGAGGAATTCGTTGTTTTAGTGATTAATTAAATCACAGAATTACTATCTACTAGTATTACCGTGTTAAAATGTAGAGACAATCATCATAAAAAGGTAGTATCGATGTGGTTCTGATTTGATCACAGAAATCCTGCTTCACTTTTGCTTTTTCCTCTAAGAAGAATCTCAAATCTGACACTGAGTCACACTTTTGAACTATTAGAGCCTAGCCTAGAGTACTTAGTTCGTCAAGATCAATGTGATGCAAGGTCACCGTTTGGAGATATCGATGTCAAAAGCCTGTTTCAGTACTTTCAGTAATTTCACTTGTGTCAATAGACATTTTGTCTGCATAACGAGAATATACTAGGTAGGTACCCACACTACCTACCCACCTACCTGCTCTAGAGGTTTTATACTATTCTTTTAGTCTGAGGTTTTATAATTATTTTAATTGTTCAGTTTGAAGAAAAACTTGAATAAAATGACTACAATTTACATTTTTATTTTTATAAATAGTTAGTGTCACGTTAAGTAGGATAGCTTACAAAAATAAGAATAGGTATCTCCGATGGTAAAACTCAGGGCCACTGTTTTGTGATAGTCAAATTACTATGATAGTTCATTGAACGTGGGTTACTAATTATTAGGTATACAAATAAATTGCGTTGTAAGCAAGTCTCGGACGGAACAGGTTTATACCTATTGCACCGATTACTTAACTAAACGTAAACAATCTTGGTGTCTATTTTTTTTCGTGGTAAAGTATGTAATCTAGATGTGTCTTTTTTAATACCGTTTTATTTAAAAACTCAGTTTATTAATATTTTTCTGTTCAGGGGCCTTAGACAAAGTGACATTCTATTGATGGAATCGCGCTGAAGCGAACCATTTTTAAGGTTTTAACAATGGATTTCGGGACATTGCGGTGGTTATAGTACTTAATACCTAATGATAAGTTAAATACTTAATGTATTTCGAGTTACAAAGACTCAAATTTCATAAAAAAATATAGTTATATTAATGATTTATGTCAATTTCATACTACAATTAGTGATTCCACTGGCGTTTTCGCCAATAGAATGTCACTTTGTCTAAGGCCCCAGGAACTCATTTTAAAGACTAAAATCCGAAATCGAAGTATCGAACCACTACTTAGCCTAGTTTATAATGTTTATAGTTATGTGATTTTATAAAAAGTCGACAATACACGTCCTGTATAAACCAGTTAATTACGGTAAAATATAGAGTAGGTACCTCTGTGGCAATGTGGCGATCAGTCACCCCAATCCTGAACCCATTTCCGACTGTGACGCACGGATTAGCCATCATCCTATTTGGCATATTAGAGGAACACAAACCGAGACCTTGCCTAACAATTTATAACGAACCTAATCTATTCAATAAAAACTGAAGGAAGACAAAACTTAATAATCTCTTGATCGCTGTGGTGTTTATGTGGAATGCCCGCTACCATGCATTATGAACACAATTACGGAAGTAGAAGAATCAGAATCGTAGGAAATCAAATTTAGATAACTATGTGGCTCTGCCTAACCCGGTGGGATAGAGGCGTGACTGTATGAGTACTTACGTATATTACCTACCAAAATGAAGTGTAGCTTGTAAAATGTGTTCTAAAATACAGATTAACTTAATTAATATTTAGATTATGTTTTCTGTAAAACATAAATACAATATTACACACAAAAACCTAGACCAATGCAAATAGACGTACTCGTAGGTATGTATACAAGTATACCTATGTGCTTACAAATTGTTGCACTGAGCGGGAATCGAACCCGTGAACTCTACCGTAGAATTCAATGATTTTCTTAGCATTATGCGACCTTCATCTCTATTAACAATTATGATATTAGATTAACACAAAATATTATTAAGTACCTACCTAAATGAGTTTATTACATTCTAGTATAACGACTTCTTTTACTTAGCATATAGGTAATTGCCGAGTTTCGCAATATGTAACTTGTATTGTAAACAATACCTACTACGTAAGATCTATTATGTTTCCGTATCAATAGCGAAATACGTTTTATGGACCTTAGTGCTAACGGCAAGCATAATTACTACGCAGCCGTGCATTTTAACAGCACGAACGTACATAATAACATGTTTTCTTGTGGAAAATCCAATTTCTGCGTAGTTGAAGGAAGGCCAAAGATAGGAAGGCTCTATTGAAGACGTAGTATTTTTCGCGAGACAAACTAACTTGAATAAGAATGCGTCATAAGCCCGTGCGTCAGAGGAAGTCTGTTATGTATGACTGTTCCTATATCAATATTTTAGGAGCCACGTTTTATACTTTGACGATAGAAGATTGCCAAAACAGGCGGGCAACCCGTCTTCTAGCGGTTTGTTTATATTGAAGATTGATGGCGTTTAGTTGGCTGGTTGGTTGGATCATTGGATGGCGTGAGGCAAAACCGGTTAGGTTCAAAAATAAAAAAAAGTGGAAAAGTACAAGAGTGCTTTATTCAATATATTCTAGGGGTCCTAGGCATACGTATATCAGATATACGGTCTATCAGACCGAAGGCATTTTTAAAGAAAGAACATGCCTAGAATACCCGAAATCGGCAAGCATGTATGAAAACAATTATGAAAGTAGAAAAAGTGGAAGATGTATGCCAAGCTCGTAGCAGGTGGAAACGTGTGGGGTCGGCCTACCCCACTGGGAAGTGGTGTGACTGTATGTATGTTTTATACTTTGACAGATATTTCGACGGCTAAGGCCTCACCTTTCATCATCCTTCAGGTTTTTCCCCAATTAAGTTGCCGCCGGTTTTCAATCGGAAGCAGTCGAACTTCAATATTTTCCATGCAGCAACTGTAACCTGACCACTGACCACAACACAATGGTGATAGTACCTACCTGACTTGACAGCCTCCGTGGCGTAGCGGTAGTGAACGCGGCCGCTACGCAGGAGGCGCGGGTTCGATCTCCGCTCAGTGAAAATATTTGTGTGCATGAAATATGGATATTTGCATTGGTCCGGTCGTGCCTCGGAGAGCACGTTAAGCCGTCGGTCCCGGTTGCCATAAAAACATCTATGGCGGTCGTTACGGGTAGTTGAAGCCCTAAAAAATCCAAAAACAACGGTCTAGCTGCAAAGCTTCGATATCGCCTAATGTTAACATTGGGTTGTGGAGGTCAGATGGCAATCGCTTCACGGAAAATATCGAGGTCTAGCCAATTTCGTAGTTAAGACTGGTAAAGCTGACCCCAGACTCCGAGCTGAAAGCTTCGGATGCGACTGGTTATATCTGCCAGTTTTTCGATGTTATTACGGGGTCAACTACCTGTCATGAACGCTACCGGGTTCTTTTTTATATTTGGTCCGTCAATTGACTGAAGCGAGCGGGTGGGATTAGTTGAAATAACTTCTCAGAGACGCTCTCTCTCTCTTTTTTTTCTCCTTCTCTGCTTGGCATATACGGCTTTTATGGGAGCAACTGCCGTCTACCCACCTAGCTCCGGAAGAAAAGCCCGGTCTGTTATTCAGCCAGAGATTCATTTGTGTTGTTGTTCAGTAGGTGACAGACTAATAGTTTGGCTTGGGACAACAGAGCTATGTTATGTTTATACATATGTAGGAATAGTTAGATAGATGTCTTAATATCTACTATATTTACTTATGTTATATACTGTTGTTACAGGTGGTCTCGGTCAACTCGGCGTCGAATGTGCAAAGTACCTGCGAGGAAAATATGGTCGCGACAATGTCATACTGTCTGACATCATCAAACCGCCTCAAGTTATAGCCAATGACGGGCCCTACATATTCGTAGACATATTAGACTTCAAAGGACTACAAAAAACTGTAGTCGATCACAGAGTTGACTGGCTTATACATTTTTCTGCACTCCTTAGTGCGATCGGCGAGCAAAACGTTCCTTTAGCTGTAAGAGTAAATATAGAAGGTGTACATAATGTTATAGAACTCGCCAAACAGTATAATCTAAGAATCTTCGTACCTAGCACAATAGGGGCTTTCGGCCCCGATTCTCCGAGAAATCCTACGCCTAACGTTACTATACAAAGACCAAGGACAATTTACGGTGTGTCTAAAGTGCACGCAGAATTGATGGGTGAATATTACTATCATAAATTTGGTTTGGACTTCCGTTGCCTGAGGTTCCCAGGAGTCATATCTAGCGATCCACCTGGTGGTGGAACTACAGGTAAAATATTTCTACAGTATTCATTATTTGATTGTAGAGTAAGTACTATAAAGAAATATAAACAAGAAATATAAATCAAATTGTACCTACCTATTACAAAAATGTTACAAATTAACCCTGGTCAAAGAACTATTGAGGAAGGTAAAGCAGACAGTTATGCCGAACATTTAACTTTTTGCATTTTGCCTAATTAATTGAAAGACGTACCTATTTATAAAGGCATGCAACATTTAGTTATTAGGCAATTTTATATCCGCTTTATTTCCGTTTCCTTATACCTACTAAAACAGTCATTATTTGTAACAAGATACACGCAAAACTTGACCCTTAATTAGCTATTAGTACCTAGGTACATAAATGAATACTTACCTATCTTTTAGACGTCTTTATTATAGCTACTCACGTTTCTCGCATTATGACAGCGTCAAGTTCAATATAGGTATTCAATGCCCAGAAAATGCCATCTTATTGCCTAAAAATCTAGTAGGTATGTGTTAGGCCTTGCTCAAGCCAATTTTTGTAGGAGGTAGGACACGACGGTATCTCCCGTCTCAAATCGAGCAGTCCGACTGGGGTAGTACCTCCGCCCTACAGAAGATCGCGGTTTAGCAACCTTGAGTTGTGTTTTCCGTGGTGAGTAGGGTCGCCAGAGCTCACTGGAGGGGTCTTGTGCTGTCAGCGGGAAGACCAAAGGCTTGGGTTAACACCGCTGACTGGTATGGGCGTGAAATGTTGGCGCGGCGGTCAGGGAGACCCGGTGAAACGGTTATCCGCTGGCCGCCCGCAGGCTGTACGGTTCCCGAACCTGGGGAATACTTAATCTCCGCCCCAGGAGGCTGATCCAGCAGCCTGTGTAAAGTTCCCGGTGCTGTAGTCGTGCCGGAGGAGGAGACCGGGGTGGACCCGGCTACAGTATCTGGGAGGGGACCGGGGGCCCTTCCGCCCGCCGCGCCAGCCAGTCACAAAACCTTAGCTCGTCAGTGGTGGCATGGAGCCTTGCTTTGTCTTTTACGCTGACGGCACAAAAACACTCTTTTCAGTCCCCCCCCCCCCCCCTTCTATAAATATGGCCAGAAAAAAGAACAGAAAAAAGGTTTACACAGCGGCGCCGACGTCCACGATTAAAGTGGACTTTTGCAACATCAGGGGCCTACACTCCAACCTGAACGAGGTCCACCACCACCTCGAAACAACACAACCGACCCTGTTCTTCTTAACGGAGACGCAGATTTCATGCCCGGCCGATACAGCCTACCTAATGTACCCCGGCTACAAACTCGAGCACAAATTTCTGAGTAAAGCCGGGGTATGCTTGTACGTCCGGGATGACATTTGCTGCCGCCGTCTTAACGGCCTTGAAGACGGAGACCTGTCCACTCTATGGGTGCGTATAGATCACGGTGGCCACACCCGTATCTATGCGTGCCTCTACAGGTCTCATAGCGGTGACTGGGGCACGACTCAACTGTATGAGCACCTGCAACGGTCGGCTGACAGGGTAATTGAGCAGTATCCCTCCGCGGACTTGGTATTCTTGGGGGACTTCAACGCTCACCACGTGGAGTGGCTGGGGTCTCCCGTGACTAATTTTGCGGGAAGAGCTGCTCATGACTTCGCCCTGACCTATGGGTTCTCTCAACTGGTGCATTTTGTTACTAGAACGCCAGATATTGAGACCCACAGAAGCTCTATACTAGACCTTCTGCTGACTACGCGTCCGGATGAATACTCCATAACTGTGGAAGCACCTCTCGGTACTTCGGACCACAGCCTCATCCAGGCGCAAGTGACTCTCGCGCGGCCTGAACCACCGCGGCCACCCCAGTGGCGGCATGTTTGGCACTACAAGTCGGCAGACTGGGACGGACTGCGAGAATTCTTCGCGTCGTACCCGTGGAGGCAGCTTTGCTTCACTTCAGAAGATCCAAGCTCCTGTGCAACAGCAGTCGCTGACGCGATCCTAGCGGGCATGGAATGCTATATCCCCAACCGTTGGGTCGCGACAGGAGCGAGTAAGCGGCCGTGGTTTAATAAGTCCTGCAGAGAAGCGAGAACTCGCAAACAATCTGCTTATAAGGCATGGACCACGGCCCTTGCCAGCAAGGACCCGAACATCTCTGAAGTGAAACGGAAATTGAATGCCGCCTCGAGGTCTAGTAAGAAGGCAACCGCCAGGGCTAAGTCAGAATTCATCGGCAGAATTGGTGAGCGGCTTGCGCGGTACCCATCTGGTAGTCGCGCATTTTGGTCGCTCGCCAAAGCTGCCGAGGGAAACTTCTGCCGGTCCTGCCTTCCGCCGCTGCTGAAACCCGACGGTAGTCTGGCCCATGGCGCCAAGGAGAAAGCCGATCTTTTAGGTAATCTCTTTGCGTCAAACTCGACTATGAACGATGGGAATGCCGATCCACCTATTATCCCCTGGTGCGGAACCTCAATGCATGAAGTAAAAATCACGCAACGGATGGTTCGGCGGGTACTTAATTCCCTAGATGTTCGAAAGTCGAGTGGGCCGGATGGCATACCGGCGTTGGTGCTTAAGCGCTGTGCTCCCGAGTTGTGCCCTGTACTTACACGACTTTTTGCGCTTTCACTCTCTGCGGGACGAGTTCCAGCTTCATGGAAGACCGCATACGTGCATCCTGTGCCCAAAAAAGGTGATAGGACAGACCCGTCCAATTACAGGCCTATTGCTATCACCTCCCTCCTCTCGAAGGTGATGGAGCGTGTCATTAATACACAGCTTCTGGGATACCTTGAAGGTAACGATCTCCTGAGCGACCGACAGTACGGCTTTCGCCACCGTCGCTCAACCGGTGACCTTCTTGTGTATCTCACAAACCGTTGGGCGCAAGCCATCGAGACTCGAGGTGAGGCACTGGCGGTTAGCCTCGATATAGCAAAGGCCTTTGATCGGGTCTGGCACAGAGGTCTTCTTGCAAAACTACCATCTTATGGACTCCCCGAGGGATTATGCGTATGGATTGCCAGCTTTTTGTCCAACAGAAGTATCCAAGCCGTCGTTGACGGCAGCTGCTCGGATCGCATGGACATAAACGCTGGTGTCCCACAAGGCTCCGTGTTGTCTCCAACCCTGTTTCTGCTGCATATCAATGACATGCTGTCGGATGACTCCATTCATTGCTATGCGGACGACAGTACTGGAGACGCTTGTTACTCGGGCCGTGCAAATATCCCTCAGCACGAAGTAGAGGAAAGTCGCGAACAACTTGTGTCTGAAATCGAGACTACGTTATCTAGAGTATCCGATTGGGGCAGACTAAATTTAGTCCAATTCAACCCCTCTAAGACACAAGTATGTGTATTCACCGCTAAGAAAACTCCATTCATTGTAGCACCGCAATTCCTGGGCACACCGCTTACCATTTCCTCGAGTATCGGGATTCTTGGTATCGATATCTCCAGCGACGTCCAATACCGTAGTCATTTAGAAGACAAGGTGAAGCTGGCATCAAAGAAGCTTGGGGTGCTCAACAGGGCGAAGCAGTACTTCACTGCAGGGCAACGACTCATGCTTTATAAGGCGCAGGTTCGGCCCCACATGGAGTACTGCTGTCACCTTTTTGCTGGGGCACCTGCATGCCAGCTTGAGCCCTTTGACTCGGTACAAAGACGGGCGTTGAGGCTCGTCGGCAATCCCATACTCGCAGGCAATGTGGAACCTCTCAGTCTCAGAAGAGACTTTGCCTCACTGTGTGTGTTTTACCGTCTATACAATGGTTTGTGCTCAGAAGAACTGTTTGACATGATGCCAACAGCTACATTCTATCATCGCACCTCTCGCCACAGGCAGGGAATTCATCCTCACACATTGCGTCCGGAAACGGTACGCACTGTGCGGTTTGAAAGGCATTTCATCCCACGCACACTCAGGCTGTGGAATGAACTCCCTGCGGTGGTTTTTCCAAGCGACTACAATATGGGGTTCTTCAAGAAGGGCATTAGAAGGTTTCTTCAGGGTCGGCAGCGCGAGTGTGACGCCCCTGGTGTTGCATGCGTCCATAGGCCACGGTGACCGCTTCCCATCAGGTGGGCCGTGTGCTTGTCTGCCAACTTAGTGGTATAAAAAAAAAAAAAAAAAAAAAAAAAAAAAATTTCACCTACAAGTCAGCACACCTGCCGATTGATGAATGAAGCTTTGGCGCAGGCTATCCTTTAAGGTCAGACGGCAGTCGCTTCTCGGAAAATATGAAAGTTAAACTGGAATCGCGAAGCAGTTACACTGGAAAAAGCTAACCCCTGACTCCGCGGCGAAAGCCCTGTTTGCTACCGGTACTACGTTTGCTACGCTACGTTGCTACGTAGGTAGTACTATTACTTATTCTGTGCCGGTACGCAAGGATGATGATAACTTCATCCGAGATGAAGTACCTACCTACTTCCTATAATATTGTTTAGTATAAGAGATAAATACTTACACAATAGAACAATTATCATACTCTTATTTTGCTTATTAAATCCATTTCAGACTACGCTATAGCTGTCTTCCACGAGGTCCTTCGTAGGGGTGAATATCAATGCTACCTAAAACCAGACACACGGCTTCCCATGATGCACGTCAAGGATGCCCTAAGAGCGCTCTCTGAATATCTCGAAGTCCCGAATGAGAATCTCACTAGAAGAGTCTACAATGTTACTGCAATGGATTTCACACCAGAGGAATTGACGAACAAAATGGCTTCATATTTACCTGACTTCAAAATCACATACAGTCCAGATAGTAGACAAGAAATAGGTGAGTAAAATCGTTCTGTACGCATCTGTACGTAACATTTTTTAAAGTTATTCGAACACCATCCATACTGTGATACCTTATACTGTGGTGATACGGTATACAAAATACATAAATAGGTAGGATCGCCACAAACATCTTCGACGAACAGTGTTCGATGTTCGTTAGTACGCGTACGAAACGAGTTGTTGTTGCGTATCATGCAGCGCAACAAATTTGTTCGTACGTGCGTTCACGGCTTTACATGTAAATCTCTTACTTACCGAGTGGACCCCATCAAGTTCTTTGGGGCCCAACCTCTTCTGCAATCCGATACATCTGCTGATTTACAGTGGCTCTGGAGCCAAGACATACCGGTAACGAAGGAGTAGAAGAACAGACCACGGGCGTAGTAGGTATCTAATATTATTTTATTCTGTGCCCCGGGCTCTAAAGTGTAGGTACCTAAGCTTTGGATGCAACCGGGGGGATTAGCGCACGGTTGATAATGATGATGATTTTTACAACCAAGGAGCAAATCATATTAGATAGGTAATAAACGCAGCTCGAATCACACCATACCTAATTATAATCGCTCTCAGTGTAAGTGGCACAAGAACGTATGTTGCAAAGTGGTCGAGCCAACATTACATAACGTAGGAAAGTGATCGACCCTAAGGCTAATTAAAATAGATACAGCCAGTATCTATCAATCTATGTGATGTCATATTACTGAGTGAGTCGTAAAAGAACTGAGAACTAGTAGTAAGAGAGCTTGGATCATTAACTCCGGTATCATCAGCGTACTGAATGAGATGTACATCATTAGACGCGCCTTTAATTGGAGAACACGAAATGGCTATGCTGCAAAGTCAAAAACCTGGTGGTGATACCAAAAATCAATTTTGAAAATGCTAAAAAAATCGGTACCTAATATTGAAAGATTACCAATTTTCGTTTGTTCCTGGCAATAGAGGAGATTTAGGACTATATGATAGTGCAGTGCTGCAAGCTTCCATAACTGGCCTTGTCAGAGGCAGCACCTTGCAAAGTGCCGCCTGAAAACAGGTATCTGGTACGATCGAATTACCAAATAAAACCGGGCTCATCTGAAAGATCATCAAATTCTGAGTATGAAAAACTGGTGCTGCAAATCTTAAACACTGGCGAAGGTGGTTGCAGCAGCGATTGAAGATCGCGAGTTGCGCGTCTCGGTTTGGTATTTTCACATTTACAGGATCGAGTTACCAAAAAAAAAACAGGGCTCATCTGAAAGATCATCAAATTCTGTGTAGGAAAAACCGGTGCTGTAAATCTTAAACACTGGCGAAGGTAGTTGCAGCAGCGATTGAAGATCACGAGGTGCGCAACTCGGTTTTGTTATTTTCACATTAGTACGATCGAGTTACCAAAAAAAAACAGGGCTCATCTGAAAGATCATCAAATTCTGTGTAGGAAAAACCGGTGCTGCAAATCTTAAACACTGGCGAAGGTGGTTGCAGCAGCGAATGAAGATCGCGAGTTGCGCGACTCGGTTTGGTATTTTCACATTAGTACGATCGAGGTACCAAAAAAAAACAGGGCTCGTCTGAAAGATCATCAAATTCTGCGTAAGAAAAACCGGTGCTACAAATCTTAAACACTGGTTTTTTGGAAATTCGATCGTACTAATATGAAAATCAAACCGAGTCGCGCGACGCGCGATCTTCAAACGCTGCTGCAACTACCTTTACCAGTGTTTAAGATTTGCAGCACCGGTTTTTCATACTCAGAATTTGATGATCTTTCAGATGAGCCCGCTCTTATTTGGTAATTCGATCGTACTAATATGGAAATACCTACCAAATCGAGTCGCGCAATGCGATATCTTCAAACGCTGCTGCAACCACCTTCACCAGTGTTTAAGATTTGCAGCACTGGTTTTTCTCACGCAGAATTTGATGATCTTTCAGATGAGCCCTGTTTTTTTTGGTACCTCGATCGTACTAATGTGAAAATACCAAACCGAGTCGCGCAACTCGCGATCTTCAATCGCTGCTGCAACCACCTTCGCCAGTGTTTAAGATTTGCAGCACCGGTTTTTCCTACACAGAATTTGATGATCTTTCAGATGAGCCCTGTTTTTTTTGGTAACTCGGTCGTACTAATGTGAAAATTACAAAACCGAGTTGCGCAACTCGTGATCTTCAATCGCTGCTGCAACTACCTTCGCCAGTGTTTAAGATTTGCAGCACCGGTTTTTCCTACACAGAATTTGATGATCTTTCAGATGAGCCCTGTTTTTTTTTGGTAACTCGATCGTATAAATGTGAAAATACCAAACCGAGACGCGCAACTCGCGATCTTCAATCGCTGCTGCAACCACCTTCGCCAGTGTTTAAGATTTGCAGCACCAGTTTTTCATACTCAGAATTTGATGATCTTTCAGATGAGCCCGGTTTTATTTGGTAATTCGATCGTACCAGATACCTGTTTTCAGGCGGCACTTTGCAAGGTGCTGCCTCTGACAAGGCCAGTTATGGAGGCTTGCAGCACTGCACTATCATATAGTCCTAAATCTCCTCTATTGCCAGGAACAAACGAAAATTGGTAATCTTTCAATATTAGGTACCGATTTTTTTAGCATTTTCAAAATTGATTTTTGGTATCACCACCAGGTTTTTGACTTTGCAGCATAGCCATTTCGTGTTCTCCAATTAAAGGCGCGTCTAATGATGTACATCTCATTTAGTACGCTGATGGCACCGGAGTTAATGATCCAAGCTCTCTTACTATAGGTACCTACTTACATTGGAAGACCTTGACATATTTCAGTAAAGTATGATGTTCCTGACATTTTAAAACAATCGTAGATACCTACCTAATAGTGATGAAATTAAATTGTGCTATTTTTGTTTGAATACTTTAAAAGTAGGTAGGAGTTCTAGGTAGGTCCACGATATCTCTACACCAGTAGGTTATTTACTAGGTAGTGGAAGCTCACAGGGAAATATTTTGACTTCAAATGATTGTAAAAGGCTTTGGTTTATGGGAGTAGGGGACTATTAGGTAATCTGTGGTAGGGGGCGCTAGACTAGATGGGAGCGACACCAAAAGGTCAAATGTGATTCCCTATAGATATACCATTAACAACGTAGGAAAATACTAATATCGAATTCACCATAGATATGTACCTCTCTCTATAATAATAATAATCAATTAATTTCGGTGGCCTCTGTACACTTTTTATACTTGTTGGTTACACGTTTTAAGCATTTTATAATGATTTTTTCATTACCCAGAAAACGGCACGTTTGTTCCAATCTCTTGATAAATTAATACTAACTTAATATTGTTTATTTTTAGCCGATTCCTGGCCTCAAGTATTTGACGACAGCGAAGCAAGGCGAGACTGGAACTGGAAGCCAGAAGTCGACCTTGATGAACTCGTGAGGCTCATGATGAAAGAAGTGAAAGAAAAAATAGCTGCCAATGGATGCAATGGATCATAACGTTACATTTTTCTTTGAAGGCCTTTTTTCTTACCCAAAAGTGGCTCTATACTTGCAGCCTAAGCAGGACTTACGGAAAACAATTTTGAGTTCTCAAACAGTCTCTACAAAAGAAGACAGTGAATCATTCCGTGGGTTGCGTTATTTTATTGTAATTTATAAAGTAAAATAAATACCTACTTATTTTTAATTATTACCGGTATTTAATTGGAATCATCTACTGCGGTTAAGACTTGCCTGTTTGCAATTTGGATCAATAGCAGTGATCCAGTGACACACGATACGTTACTTGGTGGGTCAAAAAAAAGTTACGAAGGTTGAAATACGAGTAATATATAGGTACTGGGTAATTTTATAGTCGTTTCGGATAAAAATATTTTGGATACAATTTCGATAGCAATATCGTCTGGAAGTTCTCCCCTCATCCAGTACCAGTAGCACAATTTTTTGTTCTCAACAGCTTGTCTTGATACTTACATAGAAGTCATTGAATGCAGGCATCATTGGCACCATGTTGTGACTGAGGAGTCTGGTGACGTAAATAGTTGTACCTATTAGTAACCAGTTTTTATCGAGTCAAATGTACTGAAAGGTCAACTATGTACCTGCATTTTTTGTTGGCTCTACCTTTACTTTTGTTTCAAATTTCATCTTTTCCATTGGGCTGGTACTCACCGGGCGCGGTCCGAGAGAGTGGGGGGACACATGGGACATGACCCCCCCCCCCCCCCCTCAAATCGTGCACGTCAAATTGAAGTCTTCAAAAAAGGTATTTTCTGAAGGAATTTCCGCACTTAAAAAACGTGGACTCCCATTCTTAGGCTGCGTCCGCGCTTATTGAATACCTAGCATAAGCCTGGGGCCAAACCACTACAGCCCTCTCCTTCCTCCCTCGGTCAGTCCCGGTGGTTACACGGCAATCACTCCCAAGTGAGCGGAAACAGTGTAGGTAAGTAGACATTATTTTTAAAGACAGGACAAAAAGAAACATTTGATCAATTCCTTTATTCAAGCAATAAACTAAATAAATGTACCTTTGCTTAAAGGAATTTGTAAGAGTAAAGCTTTTAAAAAGTCACACCAGAGCCCCGATCCGTTCCCTAATTTCATACATTCATACAGGCACTTTCCACTTTCAACGATCTTGGCATACACCTTATTTTGTAATAATCTATGGTTTGTGAAATTGAGCTCGTCCACCACAGTAGCACCCCGTGCTATTCTCAAAAGATACCCAACAAACGTGTACTGCGCGTATCTTGAGCACATATTAGATACAAGATATAATAAAGGTCCAACCCCACCAAACGGACGGCATCGGCCCGGATTTTACAATCTTTAAACAAAATTAAATCTTATTATCACAGCGTTTGAAGTTTATATTACCAAGTCACGCACAACAGCTTGACAGCGACGTGCGGCGGCATGACGCACGTCAAGCTGTCATGCGTGACTTGGTAATATAAACTTTAAATGCTGTGATATAAGATTTATTTTGTTTAAAGATAGTAAAATCCGTTCCGATGCCGTCCGTTTGGTGGGGTTGGACCTTAAATGTCCGGCAGCATACGTCTATATATTTATACTGTTGATTGATGGCACTTGGTGGAAGTTATTCTTATACATTATTGATAACACACTTGTACTTTTCCACAATATTTATTGTTCTCCTAACCGGTTTCTCAAAGGATTACATTGATGATCATCAATGTAATCCTTTGAGAATGCCGTGAGGTGAAACCGGTTAGGAGAACAATAAATATTGTGGAAAAGTACGTCTATATACCTTAGGACACGTATCTTGGATCTAAATTGCGAGGCAAACGAGGCCCTGGCTCCCCGCGGATTGTTTTGTAATAATCTATGCTTTGTGAAATTGAGCTCGTCCACCGCAGTAGCACCCGTGCTGTCCTCAAAAGGGGCTCCATTAATCACGTGAGGCTCAAAGGGGGGGGGGGGGGGGGGATCGGAAAAAAATAATGAAATATCACCAGGGGGGAGGGAGGGGTATATTGAGATATCACGTGTATTTATTTTTTCTTATAACTCGCGATTTTTGTCACGGTTCTTAGTTTTTTTGCATTAAATAATGAATAAAAAATACACGTGATTTTGGCTAGGGGGGGGGGGATAGTCCAAAACCTCACCACGTATCACCATGGGGGAGGGGGGGTTAAAAAATTGCTAAAAAGAACATCACGTGATTAATGGACAGCCCCAAAGATACTCAAGAAATGTGTACTGCGCGTATAGAAAACATTTTGACCACATTTTAGGTCCAAGATATACGTTTTGCCGGTTCGTACCGGGTTGCTCATTCACTCTCGGTTCAAAAATCTGTTTCGTCAAAGTTCGGACTGTATTGAAAGTAGTCCTATAAATGGGATCAGGGGTTATATTGTAACTGATTATGAGAATTACAGTTCTCGACTTTTTAAAGGCCTTTTTATTCAGAAAAAAATATATTAAATCGAATATGTGTGCTTAGCCAATTGGCTAACCCACATTTATGCATATTTCTACTCACACGGATGCGTCTATTTTAAAGACTGACTATCACATATCACTATTCAAAATGCCTTCTTCATATTACAACATACATGCTAATTCTAAACAAAATACGTGTATAATATTAAAAAAAAATACTAGCCAAGTCTAACAAACTTAATTTTATTGCACCTTCCATTATGATTATAGAATTATCATTATCACATATACATTAGTCATTGTGAATGTTTAATAATGGCACTTTTATTGCTACAACAGATATTTTTTAGGAAAATATGACTAAAACAGTGGGTACTCTAAATATGCGACAAGGGTCAGTACCCTAGCACGAAAAACTATTGTATTCGTAACGTAATTTGCGTTCCGTAAACGTATCGAGACAGCGGAGCATTGTGATTGGCAAGCTTGACACATACACAGGTTCACAGTAGGCAGGCGGCCAATCACAATGCTTCGTTCTCTCGATACGTTCACGTTACGATTACGATAGTTTTTCGTGCTGGGGCACAAACGACTAAATCAATAAAATTCGTAATCAATCATCTTCGGGGTCTTTGATTATCTTTTATGAATCTTTATCCTTTATGCATGGCAAGACATTAACCGATTTTCTTTCCGTTTGAGTGATATGTACTAAATACAATAATTTATTGACGCATTTAAAAAGAATACTACACAAAGATTAACACAATTTCTTTCATTAATTCACAACACAAAAAGTTAATTTATAAAAAGGTAAGATTTATAAAGGGATACACAAAGATGGAAAGCGAAATCGGACTTCATCAAACGTTAGAAATAAAATAAAACATTCACAACAACAAATTCGTTCAAATTTTAAAATAAATACAACTTAAGGTATGATTCCGACCGCATACGGCAACTGCCGACGCACGCAGCAGATGCGCACAATTCATTGCGGCTTCTTAATAGTCCCCTTTATCCGTTTCGATGTTAAACGAGTAATGGGTACGCTGTATCTGCTGCATGCGTCAGTCGTTGTCGTGTGCGGTCTGCTTCGGAATCATACCTTTATTGGTAACGTTTACACATCGCCGAAAAAATATATATTGCCGATTAATTATATTATTATACTTCACCAAACAGTAGGTAATAAGTAGCAGAAATGACTGTGCATCTCAATTGCTGACACCAAGACCTCGAGTCTCACAAAGCAAAACCATTGTCATACCACGATCACTGCAAAAATATTCCATTTAATTTTAAAGTAATGTCTTTAATGTCTAAAATTAAATGGCTTTTTGTAGAGTGAATGAAAAAGTGTAATGAAACTCTTTTCATTTAATTTTGGACTTTAAATCTATTGAAATACAGTTGAAATTCAATGCCATTTTTTTTGCAGTCCCTATGGTATACCAGTGGTTTGCAGAATCGAGGGCCAGATCCGTTGCTATAGGAAGTTTGGTCTAGAATTTTCCACGGTAATATGTTCTCTCTGGAGTGGTTTAATATTTCACCTAACAGCATGAAATGTAGCAATCAATCAATCACATTGAAACAATAGACAGATTGAATGACATTTTAACTCTTTCATAAGACATGCATAAATAGGAGATCAATACAACAGACTTACAACTATTATTACTCAATATATAACAACAGATCGGCATCAATATTTGTTTATCAATATAATTAATAAAAGTACTTTGAATTTAGAGCTTAATTTAGTACTATAAAGTTAAATTTCGAAGAGAACCGAAATATTTAAGATACACATTCAATTTACATACTTATCATTCTTCAAAACACATGGCAACTTGTAAAAAAAACTTATTACATAGAAGAATAGCCAGAGTTAACAGAAAAATGTTTTGAAATAAAGCAATTGCTCAGCTTTTGTTAATTAAGTACATAAGTTACAATAAAAATGCAATTAGTTTACAACACTGGAATAAATATTTCGTAATTTAACATCACAAATGGGAATTAAACAGACAATGATATAAATATGTGCGATACATACATACTATAATTTAGAGACTAGTTACACCGTGCGAAATAAAATCAAAATCTATTTTTTGAAACCGATAATTAATTAAAACATACTTTTTTAACCTTCTCGTGAGAAAAAAATATACGACCATGAAGCACGTTATAGATTCCTGACACGAAACCGATTGCAATTCAGATATTAATTAAGTATAACCATAAAACTCTAAGGCCCGTATTCTAGAATGATACTCAGTTCTGATAATCGATTTATCTGAGGACAGATTGTATAGGCAATCTGTCAAATTTGTCCTCAGATAAATCGAGATTTTGGACTGACTGTCATTCAAGAATACGGGCCTAAGAATATGGATGATTTCACCATTACGACGTCAGCTGTTTAAATACTTTTAACTCCTTTGAATCCCGCCCGGTGTAAAAAGTCCCTTATTTACATCACACAATGAGGTTCGATTGTTCGAAGTCAAAACATTGAATCATTTTTATATTATAAATGTTATTGTCATTAGTGGACTAATTCCTATTCTATAAGCGATATTGCTATATTTATTGAAAACGACAGCAGACAGGACATCAAATTATTGGGTTTCTTTCACGAGTAAAAAGAAGCTATACGTTCCTAATTCGAATATATTCAACTACTATACGTTATTCAATGCAAAATATTGAAATTTAGAATAATAGAGATATTATGTGGACGATTTTTTTTTAAATTGCACTTCTATTTTCGAACCCACATTCAGATTTTTACGAATTAAACACAATTTAGAAGATTTAACACAAATTATTGTTTTTTTTTTAATTATGCACAATAATCTTATCTACTCTGATATGTTTAAAAAAAACATTAATTTTGGTAACTAAAGTCAATAAAATTAGTAGAAAATACATGACGACATTCAAATTTGGGATAGGCATCTTGAACTTTAATATAAAGAGGAAATTCCAACTAGCAAAACTATCTTATCTAACAGTCAATCCTTCAGAACAGAAGAATTTAGAATTCTTTAGTTCCTTTCGTTATTGTCGACTAAGACAGTATATTTTACAAAGGCATGAGAAAATACACTCAAATCTATGAACTCTGCTGTCGTTATTAAGTAAACTGCTAAAATTTTGACTGCGTATAAGTGTAAATTGTCTGAATTTTACATAAGTAGAGAAGCATGTTTTATAAGATCATTTTATTTTACAAATATCCCCATGACTCAATCTAGTAATGACTAATGACTTGCTCAAATTATTTACAAAATAGGTAAGAAAATGAACTGTCTCACTGAATTTCGATGTTCAAAAACGCGATGGACTCTAAAGTACAGAAACGTGACAAACGTTAGTACGAAAGAGCATCACATCGATACGCATAATTTCGAATTTTTGCCACCGCGATGCACGTTAGCACGAAAGTATTCCAAATCTATACACATAGTATCTAATATCTATCGATTTGGACTTTCCAGTACTTTCGCGCTAATGTACAGTCGAATTCAAAAGTGCAGTAGCAATCCTACGTAACTATAGCGTCAACATTCTAGCAATACTTGTGACCTTTTTCTTTTAAGACAATTTACACACACATAAATTGTTCTTCCGTAGGAATATTATCGTAGATTTCGTTGTCACTACGTAAGCAACCCGTGGCCGGGTGGTTAAAGCATGAGGTTTATGGAAATGCAAAGGTTGATGGTTCAAATCCTACGATCTTGCAATAACACTTTTTGTGTTTCATTTATAAATTAATATCATTGTATTATTTGTTAAATTTTAGCAAATATATCAACATAAAATGTAAAAAGAATGCAAACTTCATGAAAAATTACTTTTTCAATATTTAAAATTATATTTTTGTCATAAATATAAAAAATCGTTATAAGCTGGAATCGAACCTGGAACCTCTTATCATTGTGCATTTATAGTATCTTGCTTAACCCACTTAGCTATCAGTTAATTTACTAAGTTGGTAAATTACTGTATTAGTATCTAATGACACACACACACATATGTAAACACAAAACCGGGCCGGCGGCGCGCGGCCGCACGCCACGCCATTTTGAGCCTTGTTGGGCTAATGCACTTATAAACTCTGACTGTACATGGCGGTGGCAAACATTCAAAATTATGTGTATCAACTCTTGTGTATTTTAGAGCTACAGTGCATTGCGATTTTTAACTTCGAAATTGAGTGCGATAGTCAAAAATGCAAGAAAGGTAGTATAGTACTCTTAAAAGTACCAACTGTGGATTAGTACGAATATAAAGTTCACGAGAAATTGAAAATGAGTATTACAAGATCAAAAGAACAGTAAAGATCACAATACGAGTACAACTAGTATGAAGAAAAACCCTTATAAAGTGCGCTCAATTCCATGCAGAAGTTTCTAAGTGCAAGAGCAGAAAAGACGGTGTTGGGATCTTGCTAGTCGACCATTCGTTGAAAAACAATTTGGTATAGTTATCGACATATATCTTAACACCTGGACATCTATGGAAGTTGTTACGGGTAGTTGGATCCCTCAAAAGTCCGACTAGTCTATCTACAGAACTTTAATATCGCCAATTGGTTGTGGAGATCAAATGGCAGTCACGGAAAATATCTAAAGTTTAGACGCACCACACTAGACTGGAGCCGACCCCAAATGAGTTGGGGAAAGAATGATGATTATCTTAACCCTAAGTCGCGAGAGAAACGTGGCCTTGGTGTGCGTGGATAAGTTTGGTATTATTATGATCGGTGGATTTGAACTCCTCTGCCGTCGTAGCACCCTGTATTATCCTCAAGAGACACCCAAAAAACGCGTACTGCACATAAAGCGTAGGTACTGTATGTGACGTGATTGGGGTCAAGATATATGCCGGTAACAATAGGCTCTTTTCTTCGGTTAAAAGGTTTTAATTGTATCTTAAAGTCATTCATTATAATGTACTAAGTATAATAATGTAATTTTAAATAAGTCCTCTTTTCGCGCCCGGCATTTTAGCAATAGCTAATAGCTAATAGCAATACGTTAATATTGTGATGTTATAAGTGTGTCCCACCACCACTTAGAAACCACATTAGGAAGTAACTTGCTTGCATTTAGCAAAACAATATAAAAAAAAACAAGGGCAAGTTTTCCAGAAGTGGTTAATCGAATTTCTCCTAAAAGTTAACAAATGTATTAATTTTAAATGCTGATAAAGGTATTGCTGATAAACAAACCAACAACAATTTAACCGATTAACGAGCGGTTATAAACTTTCAAACTCAATAATTCAGGCCGATTTACACGACGCAAGTTTCTTGCCTTGCTATACAATAGGCAACAGTAGACATTGAAGCAAGAAATGACTTGCGTCGTCTAAACCACATGTTGCACTCTTCCTCTATTAGGCAATTTTTGTATGCAACACTGTTCTTGGTGGTTTTTAATTTTAATTCTATTTTTTTACTAGTGTAGACAGTTGCTTCCAATTTTTGGAAGTAAATTATTGCGCTTCATTTATTGCATTCTTTTTTTGCTCTTGTATGTACAAGAAAATGGCATCGTGCAAATGGGCCTTTACTTTTATTCATTAACATCAATTATAAATTTTCATCAAAAAGTAACCATAGCTATGTAAACTGTGTCCAAACAATAAAAATTCAATAAAAAATCAGGAAAGCTTTAAGTATGTACGACAATTCTTTGCTTCGATTGAAGTCCACTTAAACATCTAATTCGTTTCAAATATCGTATAATTCGACCATAGAAATCAGTGCCTCGTGATTGTGAGATAGTGTGATAGCGATTTGTGATAAAGTATGTTTTCATAGAAACAACAAAGTTAAGATATCTACTGAAGTAATATTTTCCAACTAACATTACATATTTCAGCCTGAAATCAACGTCATCCCTGGCCCTTGATAAAAGCGAAATAGCTTTTATGTGCCCTATGGTTGACACTGTACCCCCAGCGCCGCTAAAAATGCCATTAAAATCTTATATTGCACTGGAATAGGGGATATAACGCAAAGGTAGAGGGCGCTACTAGCACATACATTAAACTGAATGATGTTCGATGCTCTTCTTCTTAATGGTTTCTGCAACAAATCGCTGCAGTTTTGCCAATGTCAAGTAAATTGTAAATGTTTATAAAATTATTAATGGCGAGACGCCACTGTCAAGAAATTCTACCAGAGCCACGTTAGCCACGACAGTAAATTTGTATTCGTGTGTCCAACCCTCACGAGAATCAGGTGGTCGTGGGATGTCAGGTCATCAGGACGTGTGGTTGGATTTTAGGAGTGAACAAACTTTATCTTGTTGCTTGTCATTTATATACTTGATTTTGGCAAACATGGCGGCGCTTTGAACGACCTGTCAAAAAACTGTTTACTGTTTACGGTAGCGGTGCACTCTAACGCCGGAACTTTGCAGTATTATCCCCTATTAACGGAATTGACTTTTTGATAACCTATCATCTCGCACCTAGAACAACGTTTTCTCTCGCTCTACCAGAGGACCCTGTTGTCTGTCTAAAATATCTGTGTTTGGACATTGTTCGCTTTTGAACAGTTTCTTTAATTAACATCATAACGATATCTTAGAATCCCAAATGTGGATTCTAGGGCATATTTTTTTGCCCTGAGATTCACCGAGTGTTATGATTATGACTGATACTTTGTTTGACACGTGCTAGTGCAAAACTAAAACAACAACGGCGACTGCTTCCTATGCTTCGATTATACGTTTCAAAAGGAACTTACGCCGCTTATGCCAATTTGGAAATATTTACAATGCCCTTACGATATCTTGCTTACTGGACCTAGTCCTGCTATAACATTCCATTATAAATAAATCACTGCGTTATCTAACATTAGATTCATTGTTCCGTCACAATTCTAGCAAAAATATTGATTCTCTTCATACCTAGTAATTGACATTGGTTACTCTGGTTTCAAATGCTGTTCTCGGTTCATGTTCATTTCTTTCAAACGCTGTCGCAACTGTGCCTTCTTTAGGTTCGTCATGATTTGCGTGGACTGGTACAGCCACGAACCCTGGAACATATATAAAAAAAACCTGTAGCGGGTCTCCCTTGATAGGAACACAAATCAGCGTATTACAATGTTGGATCGTTCGTCACGCCTACGCCTGACACACATATTGCATGGTGTAAAATCTACGATTAGTCATGGTATTATGGTTTCTCTAGTCGATACTAATATTATTAATGCGAAAGTAACTCTGTCTGTCGGTCTGTCTGTCTTTAGGCTTTCGCGCCTAAACCGCTGAACAGATTATGATGAAATTTGGTACAGAGATAGATTAGACCTTGGGAAAGGCCAGGCTATGATTGGTGGCGATAAGCGACATTCACGTGGGCGGAGCCGCGGGCAAGAGCTAGTCTCTTATATAGTAGGAAGTTGTAGGTGATATGTAGTAATTTTTTTAACAATATTGTACACCCCCATCTTTTCTTCTCAATAATTCTTCTTATTTTTTTCATCTTTCAAATATTTGGGTACATGAATATATCCATTCGCATTGGTCTGGCTGTTTCTATACCAAATCTAATAAAATAAATATGAATGAATATTGCTAAGCGCAAAACTTGTGAACGGCTGAACTATATCGGCTATTTTTTTCGTATGTTCCTTAAGTTCCATAGAATATTATTATGTAGAAAATAGTCACGGGAACAGAAAAAATAAAAGCGTATCAACTTACCACCATTATCATACAATTGAGTAATATAGGAATGGAGAACACCACTGATATGAACAGCCCTTTACTGTCGAAGTATTGCTGTCTCGAAAATAGTGCCCAGTTTCTTGCCGCCACCTCGTTAATATTCTCAGAGAAATATACTAATAACACTGAAACAGAAAGAGAATAGAGATAAGTTAGTAACGTTTTTGAATCAGTACCAACTTGTATATCACCTCCTGTCAAGTCAACCTCACTTGCAAACATATCTGTTGATAGATAGACGACGTTCTGTCTGACGGACGCTTTCTTCACGGGGTTGAGAGGTCAGACCCCGGGTTTTCAATTAAAAGTTTCGGGGTCAACCGGGAACAATGCTAAGATGATAGTAATGATGATGATTACATGTGTAGCAGTGTTCGTTCCCGGTGGAGTAGAATGGAGTCACCCAATCTCTCCCTGTGGGTGTCGTAAAGGGCGACTAAGGAATAGGGCTATTCTCCATTCGACAGTTAAGATAAAGCCCATGACAAAGTGCCCACTAGACCTAGACGGCAATAGGTTGGCCCTTATTACGTGAGAGCGAAAATCATAGCTGGCGAAATGTGGGTGTTAATACACCTCTGCCTACCCCTTCGGGGATTTACAGGCGTGAGTATATGTACCTATGTATGTACGTATGATTACATGTACTAAATATTTCGCCTTTTAATTTATATGTACACAAGTAGGTACACATGCGAAAAAATTACGTCATGTCAGAATTTCATCTGTTCAAAGGCCCCTCTGCAATGTAAACGTAATGAATGAAACTCAAAGTAATTATAATTTACATACACACATAATATTATAATACATACATATTTAAGTGTGAGAAATATATATTAGTGTTATTGAAGAATGAACTTGGTAAAAATCTCTGGTACGGTACGACTAAACAGGTTTATAAAAATGTAACTCTGAAAAAAAAAGGACTGAATATGTATACAATTTTTATTTATTTTCAGTCCGTCAATTGACTGCACATCGCTAGGTTTTCCCAAACGTGGTTTTCCCAAGTGACTACAATATGGGTTCTTCAAGAAGGGCATTAGCAAGTTTCTTCAGGGTCGGTAGCACGAGTATAATGCCCCTGGTATTGCATACGTCCATAGGCCACGGTAATCACTTCCCATCAGGTAGACCGTGTGCTTGTCTGCCACCCGAGTGGCATAAAAAAAAAGATTTTTAGAAGCTAGCGGAAGTTCAAAAGGTACAGGCCGCTATTATTCTAGTAACCAGTTGATTTTTTCTCCAACTTCATTGCCTCGGTAGATCGTGAAAAGGGAGCGAGTAAAGCATTTTAGTTCTTCATTGTAGGACAAGGAAAAGAAATACTGGACCGTTTGTGTCAGGGTAGTATTTTTTGTACCGTATTGGTGAGACATCTCAAACCAGCAAGTGTTTACCATCTCTATCAAAAGTATACGGTACGTCTCTACGCAACTGCAAGGGTTTTATGGTGTTTTAGACCTAAGAACTCTCAAAGATTCGGACAGCACGCACTTTTTTGTATGTTATACGATGTAAAATGTGACATCCGAACATGATAAAACTATAAACATTATAGACATAGCTTGGACCTGGTAGAGATGGGCTGTAATTTGTGTTTTAAAAAAAAAATCGTTTATCTCAGTTTCACCTAATACATATCATTATGTAAAGTTGTGCAATTAGAGTTCAGTTGGTGGTTTGGTTTATCATAAAGTGTCATAAATCGGTTACCTACTAAATTCGTCTAGGTGCCCTCGTGTCCTATACGGTGATTTATGAAACCTTAGAAGGTTCAAGTTCGTTACGTATCTAAAGTCCTAGATGTGTAGTGTAATGTAATTAACTAAAATGCGTTAATCGATGACGCGACCTTATGCGGGCAAGGTAACTATAATAACGGTTACAGCTAAGCGCCGATTCGGTAATTCATTTCAATTTATAATTTATTCTTGAGTTCAAGTTGCTTTATTGACCTTGGTTATTTGCTGTTGTTAATATCTAGACATACCTAACAAGTATAATTCACTTATATTAGAGTTATAAAAGCCTCGCAAAATTAAACTGAGAGAGCCAGTATAAAAAAGTGCTTATTAAGTTTCTACTACTAGAAGAAGAAAGAAAGAAAGGAACTTTTATTTTGTGCAAAATGGTCACACAAAACAAGATATTACACAGCAGACAATAACATTGGAAGTACGAGTACTTCTGTATAAAAAAATGTTTCTGGTTTTATGTTAGAGTTAAGGCGGATTGCCACCTACTCGTGGAATCGAGGAAGAGGGATTTGGGCACTTATTGGCACTACAACTCATGGTGGGTTGCTAAATAAGTTTCACTACTATTTCTGTAAATACAATATTTCTGGTTTAAGTTTGAAGTGAGGCGGTTTGCCTTCTAATGGCATTGTCGCAGCCCTCTGCCTACTTGGGTAGTCAGGGTAGGGTACGCCTCAAATTAAGGCAGTAAGACCCAGCAAGGAAAATTGGCTGGGGAAGTTTCTCTTCTACTGGCTACTGAGGGTTGGCTATTTCTAGGGAAGATACTGGTTTGTAATTAGCATTTAATTGCCTGAAGACTGATTTTGTGGAATGATGAACTGTTTTTGTAGTGACGCGTCGTTCGCAACCTATTCATAGCTGATTATGTTTTAGCTAGATCATAAATTAATCATACTTCTGTTTTTATACACTTACGGCTGTAAAGAGGCATGCAAGGAAGGCAAAGGTGTATCATAACATTGTTGATTCAATGTCTGAGTAAAAATACGATGATAGGTTGATAGTCATAAGATGCACAGAATTTACATATGGAGGTATTGGTGTTGCAGCGTTGGGGAATAATCCATCTGTTATCGATATCAAATTGGCGTGACTTGAGACTTGAAAAACAGTTTCCTGCGTGTATGGTACATGTTTCGTGTATCGATAGAATATCGAAGAATTTCATTTATGCATTTGTATATCGTAACATACACGCAGGGCTAGGGTTTACGATAGAATGCCGATATGATGCCCCACCAAGATAAATAAAAATGTCTTTATTGCAAACCATGGATTTAACAATACTACATGAGAGATACAAGTTTGTGGTAAGTACCGATCAGACGGCAGTCGCTCCCGAAACCAAATAGTGAAAAAGAGAAGTAGAAGCGTGGACTGTTGGACTGTGAAGTTTTAGGGCATAAAAATTAACATAAATAAAAAAGTTTATAATGTCAAACAGTGACAAGGTGATTAAGTATTTTAATTATTACGCTACATTACATAAAACTTTTATGCTATAGCTATCTCTATCACATTTATTTATATACTGGTATATACATACTGTAAGAATGAAACGAAATATGATAACACGTAATACAGTTAGGAACAATTTAGGACAACATCCTTTGAAGCGTTCAATAGTATAATCAGTTTGTTTTTATGGTTTCATTCTTATCACATGGCTACATTGCTAGTTTAATGAAAGGAGATGAATATTGTATGGTAGAGTTTATCATTACTTAGCTTATCAGGTAATGATACATATTGATATATAGCCCGTGTCTCGCCGATACGTCACTACAATGGAGCATAATATTGTCATTGGGTTGGGCATAACCGATCTGGCTGAAATTTGGCACAGGATTATTTTATTGTTTGGAATAATACATACTAAGTACGCATTTTTACCCATATTTAGATTACAATGGGTGGAAAGAACGGGATCAGATGCCAAGCAGCGGAAAACAGTTGATAATAAGCGGTAAAATATATCGATGCACCAGTGAAGACTGGTTTTATTGAGAAAATGTGTTATTGGGTCCTGAATCTCTTTCAAGTCAGTACTTTAAGAGACCCAAGATCGTTGTAATATAAACTATGAAAATAATACAATATACTCACATAATATGATGAACAACATGACTTGAAAGTTCCCATAATTTCTTGTTGAGAAGCATGTGAATGTTATTATGATGTGGAAGGAAATGAGGGCCATCAACCACGGATCCCGCCATTCAATCTAAAAAAGGAGAAAATAACATATTATGTACTAAGTAAACGAACAAAAATAAATAGGTAGATTACTTTCATCATAACATTGCTGATATTAAAAATATTATAAACATTTAATGCCCAGGCAAACGAGTGTTGTTCGGTGATTTTGTTCTCTTGGCAAACTACGCTAACCTTGGGAAGACAATTATGTCATCAATCAATTGACAATTGAAAAGAAAGTGGACGCTTTCAGTTTAAAAATAACTGTATAAATACTCGTAGTGTGCGTAGACTGATTGATCATAAGTAGATACGGAACAATTCACATGTATTTTTATCAAAATCAGCTCCATGATCCATGGAAATAGATTTTTATCAAAGTCAACCCTGGACATTTTTCATAATTCGGCATTTCGGCATAGACTTTCGAATTTCGCCATATTGCCAAGTTGAAAAATTCACATGTATGCAACACGAGTCGTGAATGAGACGAGTACAAAATTTCCTAAATGTTACTGGTTATTTGGATGGTGATATGCGTAAGATCCAATGCACCATTAGTCTTATCGAAAGAGTACTAAAAGCCTCGGTATTTCTCTGAGGTAATCGTAAGTGCAGAGATAGATCGATTTGGAAAAAGATTACATCATGTTTTTAAACTTCGCAGAGGATATAACTGTTACAATTCCATAATTGCTTCATTCACAACAGGGGGACTTTTCGAAACGAAAACAAGAGCATTAATATATTTACTGCGTGAATAATCTTTGTAGAATGAATGCTGAATCTGAACTGAAGTCATTCAATAAGACGTCTTCTTTAGGACCTGTGGTTGTGGTAGATGATGGAGACGATGTGGAGACGACCTTTCGGTTTAACGGTAGACAGACGATGACTTAAACATAACTAAAAAGTTGATCTGCTCGTATCAGTATTCATGTCCGTGATAACGCAGACAAAACGCAGAAGAATAGTTTCTGCTGTGCGATCACATTTTGCGGAAACCGCCAGGCTACGTGGGTAACAAAAGTCTAACAATGGAGCCCCGGGTCCCGGTAGGAGGAGTGGACCCAAGTACTGGCTTGATGTCGTAGGGGGGACATGCGTGCCAATGGTCAAACTACCATAAATACCCAAGACCTTGCGAAGTGGAAGCGGAAGAGCCGGAAAACGGGTCCGGATTCCGAGGTGAAGGCGAAGGATGATAATGATTAGTAACTCTGCCCTAATGATCGGTGAACTTAATTAAGACGATGGCAGTCTTAGAGAAAAATAATAATATTTAATTGGTTAATGGTTCCCACGTTTATGATTGCTGCATTGAGTATAATTTTGCACTGTATGTATAAGTATAACACTACGTAATATTTGAAAACTGGCTCAAAGATTACAAACGCAAATATTTGCTATTCCAATTGCGTGATCTGGTATCACTAGTCTTCGAGTATTTATTTCAATAATGTGGAATAAGAGTAACACCTCGCTAATAAAATAAGTCTAAATTATGTTTCATACAACCCACAGAGCTGTCATGGTAAGGTAAGGACTTAGTATAAGAAGAGATCAGAGTGAGCTAATCCCAAAAAAACAGATGGGAGTGCTTGAAAGAGGACATGTAAGGAAAAGAGCACCCGAGGAGATGTCAAATAGAAAAGTAAGAATCCCATGAAAACTGATGGATTCATGAAAAGAGGCCATGCTAAAAGAAAAGAGCACCTGAGGAGATCTCTATCAGGAAAATAACAATGTTATGTTGAGCTGACCCCAAATAATTGAGACTAAGGCGAGCAGAGTGCGTTCACCCACAACTAGAAGTAATAGTTGGTACAAGTATCGGTAAACATCGTGAACATTTTTAAGCTTTTTTGGTGGTAAGCCTAAGATTGACCTGGTTTATATATTACTTAACTTTGCAATGTGCTAACCTATTCAGTTATCACTCAGCCGCGTGCTACATCAGTAACATCACTATTATTAAATACAATTTTAACCCATAAAGTAGGTAAGCGAATTCATGCTGATTGGTACCGCATTGCACGAAATGTGCTATAGGTAGTTTTAAACTTTAGTTTTTAATATACTTACCAAGGTTATTTAAACACGGTTTTGTGGTCTTGATTACGAGTGCTATAACTAGGTATATTTTGATACTTTAAAATGTAAATTACTTAGCAATAACAATGGAATATTTACATACAATGTATGAATTCTGAAATAAATATAACAGTGAAACAGTCACTAACATTACATTTTACATCCTTTAAAGACTTACATTTCAATAAACAAGTACGGGTCTCCGGTAAAATAAGCTCAGTCAGCAGTACCCCAAGTGTAAAGGGTTAGAGTATCATCTGATTATTTTCTTTCCACATTAACTCCTCTTAAAAGTTTAAGCTATTCGGAATCAGAAGATATGGATAAGGCATTTTACTTTACGTAGGTATCCTTAAACTTAAGAGGCTAAATTTTTATTTTTATTAAGCTATTGCATAGATTCTATCGCGGGCCTTGAGTGTGGAGACCGAATCCAGAAATTCCGTAACGGAAAAACCTAACACCCCGAAGCTCGCACGAATCGAGCCGAGCTGCTCCGAAGTAGCTCCGCTTAACGTAAGTAATTATAATAATTGCATAAGTTGATAAAAAATGCTATGCAATAGCTTTACCGCGGCAGTCCCCGAGTGCCGCACGTCTTTTTTTTTTAAGATTGACAAATTTCAGGCTACGACTATCTACGACCACGCCTAATTTTACTATCACACACACATACACATCGTGGGTAAAATAATATGGTGTCAGTGAGCGTATGCACGTATTTTGAAACTTTAAAAACGTATTTGTATTATCGCATAGATAAATAATATAATTAGCAGGTATATACGTTCTATATCAGCCTCTGCAGTTTCTCTGGTAATTGAAAAACAGTGTATAAAAGAGCTCATTATTACTTAATGCTTAAGGTTGCGCATTTGAGTGATATTGAGTTTTGTTTTGCAGTATAGGTACTTACTTAGGCATGTTAGAAACTCGCAGATAATATAATACTACAAATAAGTGTAGGTAGGTCATTTAACCTTAATTGCGATGAAGGGTATGTAGACCTAGATGCAAAAAGCTCTGACCAATCTACTCACCACCAGACTGCCAGACTGCAGTTTACTGTAGTTAGCACTTAATTACGTGCTTCCTGTGGTAGGACTATCATTATCATAATCATTTCCATGTCTAACTCGATAGTTCATGGTCAATCGATTCGATTCATTACTTATTAACAGAAGTAGATCTATTTATTTGTTAACTGTGGCTCGTCAACATCATCAAGGAACCTATCCTTGGCCCAATGAATTGGGGTTGGCGCAACATATAATTTCTCCTTCATTCCTGTCAAATCATTTTTTCAGTCACTTCCTTCTTTGCCTATCTCTTTCACGCAATACATACATCTTTTCTTGGGCCCATCTTTATTTTAAAAGCCTTCTATCATAGTTTGAACTTTTGAACCCTTTTGACAATATTACTTTCATCACTTTTCATGGTATGTCCATTGTCCATACCATGACCATTTTTGTAATAAATATACTCGTTTTTATACATACGCCATGACTATACAGGGCGTCCCACGGCGATGCCACATGGAGGGAAAGTACCTTAAATCCTTAAGTTAGCTCATTTTACTTAAAGGAGACATCATTTTATTTTTAAAAAGAAACGAAACTGCATTTAAAGATTTTTAAAATTCGCTTGCCACATCCGGTAATCGAACCGACTGAAATCTGAAAAAGTAACACCCTGTATTTTTATGGCATCAATCGATAGTGTCAATCATAAGGATCAAATCTATCTACGAAACATGGTAAATTAAATGAAAGGAAGTCCTTGAAATCTAAAATTATAAATTCAATTTGGCAAAATAAATCACTTTAACTCAAAGTTCATCCATCCATCTGATACCATATTAACAATAAAATTCCATATTTAAACTACTTTTCTTTTTTTATCGTGCTGACACCGCTGCTGGTCAGCAGTAGTATTTAGGTATGTCGAACTCAAACCTACTAAAACCGCACGCCGTCTAAATTAACAGGTTATAAGTTGATCCATAGGGTAATTCTCTTGCCATTTTCGTTGCACGGGGTACACCGCGTGCAGGTTTCTAATCAAGCACCCAAAAATAACTACCTACCCTACCCACAAATACCTCATGCAGTTACCCAATAAAGTTACATTCTAAACAGGTAACAAAGTTCATTCATTTAGTACTCATTTTACTAAATAAAGGAGACGGATACTCTTCCATACATTCGTGGGCCTGATTGACAGAAAATGTCTGTCACAGCTTAAAAATACAGTTGATAAACACAAGAAATAATTAATCGATTAACGGAAATCGATTCAGAATTTATTTTTATTACACTATTATTTGGTATTTTAAATGGTTATTATTATTATTATGATTAAGTTTTGTTCACTCTGATTGATTTAATATCAAATTGTGATGCAAGTGTTTTAATACGCAATATTGTTTAAATAATTTTTAGTAATCGATATTTTATTTTGTTAGTGAAATAAATTTAGTTTTAAGATTTCTCGTCTTCAAGATTTTCAATTGAGCTGGTTTTTTAATATTTTGAAATAGAAAAAAATACCGCTTTTTTTAAGACATATCTCAACTCATTACAATTTTGGCCCAGAAGTCCCCGTCTCCTTTCATCAAAGATATCTCTAGTGTTGATACCTTGTGAGAAATTCTTACAAGGTATCAACACTAGAGATATCTTTGATGTGTTGATGCCTTGTAAGAAATTCTTACAAGGTATCAACACTAGAGATATCTTTGATTTGATAAGAAACCTGCACGCGGTGTACCCTGTGCAACGAAAATGGCAAGAGAATTGCCCTATGGATCAACTTATAACCTGTTAATTTAGATGGCGTGCGGTTTTAGACGGTTTGAGTTCGACATACCTAAATACTACTGCTGACCAGCAGCGGTGTCAGCACGATAAAAAAAGAAAAGTAGTTTGAATATGTAATTTTATTGTTAATATGGTATCAGATGGATGGATGAACTTTGAGTTAAAGTGTTTTATTTTGCCAAATTGAATTTATAATTTTAGATTTCAAGGACTTCCTTTCGTTTAATTTACCATGTTTCTTAGAGAGATTTGATCCTTATGATTGACACTATCGATTGATGCCATAAAAATACAGGATGTTACTTTTTCGGCTTTTAGTCGGTTCGATTACCGGGTGTGGCAAGCGATTTTTTAAAAATCTTTGAATGCAGTTTTGTTTCTATTTAAAAATAAAATGAAGTCTCCCTTAAACAAAATGAGCTAACTTAAGGATTTAAGGTACTTTCCCTCCATGTGGCATCGCCGTGGGACGCCCTGTATACTGTGTATTTCAATCACTTGCAAATATAGTATCTATTAATTGTTGTACAGCATTGTACATACGGATCAGTAAATAGGTAATATTAATTGACTAGACTAGAGGTCAGGAAACTCATAACGAAACACTAATACGTCAACAGTATGTTAATAATGTCTTTAATAATTAATAAAGAGGCTAAAGAGTATTCGAGCCACTGGCCTAGATAGTATTCAATTTAAACATTTGACCGAGATTGTTGGGATACAGCAAACGATAGAGAGAAGTGGAAAGATTTGGAGGAGGCCTTTGCCCAGAAGTAGGATTAAAAGTTCAATAAACACAGTAGGTATTTTAATATTGCACGTGACGGGCCTCACTTAATATAGGCAGGTTATCATAGATAGGATGTCTGGGGCATACTGACCTGCAGACAAAATCTAGTGAATCTGTAACACTTGCTGTAAAAATACGTGTAGGTATTAACTGCACGTTACAAAGGTCATTATGATAATAATACATAATGTATTCAATTATTAAGGCTTGAACATAATCCAACGAGGCATGACGCAGCGTGACAATGTCGTCGCCGTGGTCGGTTCCATGGCACAAGTACCTCAGACAACACAATGTCGTATATCAAATTTATTAATAAGATTGGTCAATTTCCGCACGTGTACTCTCGCTCCTCTCGCCTTCGCTTCTCTGATACTGAACAACTATTAAGAGAAGAGAGGAGACCCAGTCATTGAGTTACTTATTCCATATCCAATCACCCTGTGATCGGTTGACTTCAGCACGTGTGGAAACCTAATAAGAACTATGATAGATGGCGAGTACCTATGTATTTTTTATGTTTTTTAAATACGCTACTGGAAACTCGTTTTTACTCTTCTAATTAATGCTTAGGGGACACCATAATCATGTACCTATTTCGCTTTATAAAAGATGACGTGCATGATATTATGTTATGTATTTATTAGCAACGACAGTGCATAAAAGAATAGCTATAGAGGTAACTGTAGTTAACCTTGACCGTATACGAACACATGAATCAAGGAGACCAACAACGCGTCAGCTTGAGACAGCCTTATAAAATCCAAGAACTTTTTTCATATTGATATATTATGTAAGGAAAGGTTTTTACGTAGAATTTTAGTTTGCAATCAATTAATTAGTCGCAGTCCATAGAATGCTGGACATAGACTTCTCCAAATGTTGAGAGGCTTTGGTCTACTGTTTTCACGTTGCCGGACGGGTTGGTACAGGCTAGGGTTGCCAACTCTTTTTTCGAGAAAAAAAGTATATTTAGGTCTGAGAAGAAAATTGAACAGTATTTTAGAAAATAGAACAGTATTTTACAATTACATAAATTAATTTTAACAAAAAGTTTAACCGAATTCAAGAAACGAAAAAGAGGCACTAAAAAGCGAAAAATAACTGCGGTGCCTAGCCCGAGAGGCTTTTAATTTATTTTACAACACACCTGCTCATAACAGTGATATTATTTTACCGCAATTAAGCACGGAATGACACCTATTATAAAACTGTGACTTTTTCATTACTATTATTCACAAAAGTGAGTTATAGATTCTTTTTTAAATTTTATAGGAAGTGTCTATAATTGTCTATGTTCTTAAAAAAGTTTTGATACAAAAAATAACGTGTTTAATAGTATGAATTAGGGATAGGCTTTGAATGAACGAACAGTTTATTTAGACTGTTTATTTCTCATAAACGGTAAACTAGTTTATAGTATACAGATAAACTGGTTTACTCATGAACGACATTCATTTTGTGCACTGTGAGTGCGAACGAGACCGGTTGACGCGAAGCGCGAAGCGACGATAAGCGCACCTTCCGATCCGAGTAAACACGAACTAACCCGAAGGATTACGAAGTACGTAGTACCGAGGACGCACGTGTATCGATGCGATGCACACACAGACAATCTGTGAATGCACAGTTCGAGGCGTACCTACTTCGTAATACTTCATTCTTGTCACATTTGATAGATTTTATAACTACCTATCTCTCTCTTCCGATCGGTACGTGCTAAGGAAAAGGACAATCTTCATTTGCGGTCTGGACGTTTTAAACTCTATTGCCATAGTAATAGAATATGCATCTGTATTATTCGTATACAAAAATGTTTAGCATTTCATATGTTTACATTACATTATTTTTTTTAGTTTGTTTTCAATTTCGCTGTAGGCCAGATCATTTTTTGTTCAAGGTTTTAAAAGTATTGACTATAAAAGTATAAAAGTGTAAATAATTAGGCTCTTGTTTGTACTGTTTTGTGTAGTGTATATAGTATAGTTTTAGGTACCTATTTTAGTTGAATGTGTCGTAGTGTGAAAAAGTATGAAGGAAAGTTCATTTTAAACAATAGTCGTTGTTCGATTAGCACGTAGTCATCAATTCAATCAAGTTCATCGAAACTAGTTCAAGGAAATTAGTCGAAAATTCAGCAGTTTATTCTATAGTCACTTCATCAATTCAATGTCATGAAGTCGCAGTAAACTAGTCGAAAAAAAAAACTGTTTTATGCACTAGTTTATTGTCGACGATAATCGGTCTAGTTTCGTTTACTAAAAAAGCGTCAACGACCCATTCCTAGTATGAATAAATTAATACGCCTATTGTATGGTCATTTGATGCATTTTCGTATTTAAATAAATAATTTCAACTTGTAATACTTGTGTAATAAACAAAATTTTCGCTCAAATTTAACTTTTTTTCTTCTCTAAGTAGAGAAAAAAAAACAGAGTAAAAAAAAGTTAAGTTCAAACCTCATTTTTTTTTAAATATGGTCGACCGCCATTGTTAAATGCGCGCGCATAGAAAAACGAATTGATTTGTAGTATTGTTTATTTAGTATTTGTAGTATTATTTTATTCGCAAGTGTGTTGTAAAACGTCGTATGGCACGTGTGAGCATGATGATTACCGTCCTCGGCTGTCTTAAGACCCTCGCCTGGCGGCTCGGGTCTCAATGGCGCCTCGGCGGTAATCACCAACGTTGCTCACTTGTACCATAATGTACTATTTCTCTTTTTAGTGAATTATAATCGATCCATCGTCCATCCTTTGCTTAGGTTCCTATCATCAGCAGCTTAAAATCACGAGCAGGTAATTTTTAAATGCAAATACTGAAATTAAATTATGTTAAAACAGCAGAAACAGTGTTTTGCCATCATTTTGAGGATTTCCCTAGATCCATGTTATCCAATCCTGACTCCCTTGATCCTGTCATCCGATTCTGGCTCCCTGAACCAACTTTCTCTCTCCAACAAAACAAAGATCATAAAAATCCGTTTCACAAAATACGGTTTTACATACAACGGTTCGTCACCTATTTTGCCCCCTTAGGTCTGTCTGTCTTAAAAGAAAGCATGGTTTCGTAAACATCTAAAATGGTAATATGGTTCCCATAATTTTTTTTTTGGGTAAATTAAAAGATTTAATATAATATGGCTGGCAAATAGAAGATAGCTGTGAACTGTATTATTTTCTATATGATTTATCCCTACTTCCCTACTTATAATATTATAAATGCGAAAGTAACTCTGTCTGTCTGTCTGTCTGTCTGTCTGTCTCACTTTTACGACTAAACCACTGAACCGATTTTGATGAAATTTGGTATAGAGGTAGGTTAGACCTTGAGAAAGGACATAGGCTATGTTTGGTCGCGATAACCGACATCCACGCGGGCGGAGCCGCGGGCAAAAGCTAGTCATTAATAAATTTTGGATTATCATGGGACAATCAACACCTAAACTTATAAAATAATTGCAAATTGGTGCCCAATTAATTAAAATTGTATCAATTGCTGCACATTTTTGTAGTGTTATGCATTTTGATGCTGAAAACAGTATTTTGGATACTGTTTTTTTGTTGAACAGTAAAAAGTATAATTGGGTGTAAAACAGTATAATACTGTTTTTAACAGTATGGTTGGCAACCCTAGTACAGGCTTTTATTTCGAGTATTCCTTCCCTCGCAGTGATATCGTCTGCAGTGCATATCCGTTAGTCGCCTCTCTCTTGCCCTTCGGATAAGATGGGGTTGTGATATTTGTATTCTTTTCCTGTCACCACGCGGATAGTTTGCAAACATTACTTTAATAATTTAGAGTATACAGGGCCCTACTAACAACCTGCTAGTCGGTGCACCTGCTAATCAACGGGCGACGCTCTGGTAGGCGCTTTTGGGGGGTTAATTTGGATCACGGGTACCTAAATTCGTAAAAGTAAAAAACCACAGATGCGTGCATTTTTTTTTAATCGTTCTGACGATACTGTCTTTTATCCCCTTATTAATCCATTCTTTTTAAACAATTACAATACCTAAGTGCCTTGATAACTCGAAGCGTATAATTATGTTTTGTAATAATTATTTATCTCAGTGATATGGTTTTGTAAGATACCTATTTTAGCTAGGTAAGGTAGGTAAATATAATTATATTTGACTAAATTTTTGATTCATTCACCATCTCGCGATCGTCAAATTCGCGAGCGCGCGCGAGTTGGCAACTTTTGATTTCGAATTATTTTTTATCGTCATCTCGCGCGCATGCTAAAGTACAGTCAGATAAAAAAGGATCAAAGAAAACATGAAAAAGAAAACTAATGTATACTCGCGTCTTTACCTGCATTGGTTGATGCACTGCGAATGATTTTTTTTTTCATCTTAGATTTCGATATAGACTTGCGAAGTGAGACTAGGCCACTAGGGGGACGCTATGTTATCTTAATATGCATAGTATGAAATTAGTTTTGTTTTTTTGCTTACCTTTAACTTTAGGCTGTATTTAAGATAAATTTCATAATGTAACTAGTCAAAATATTTACAAGAATAAAAAAAAGTATTTATTGTAATTTTTATTTTATTACATAAATTTTTTATGATATTTGTAATTCATTTTAAATTAGTGTAGTGTTTTAATGTATATATTTATTGTAAAAATATTAAATAAAGCTATTATTTTTATTGGAATAAAAAATGGATAAATAGTTGGGGTAAGTAGTTCGGGTATCGAATAATTCCTCCTCATCGATTTTTACTGGTAAAGTGCCCAAAAGACGCGCCGTCGGATGGTAAGGTTTTTTTATGCCAAACTAATTTCGTATCTTTTTCAAGGATTTTCCACAACCTTTTTTTTATTAGATAGTTATTATTATTTAAGCATCGTGTTGTAAAATATATTTCAAGAATAAAATATACCTAATCGATTACTATAAAAAATGATTATTTATTTCCCACGCTTCCAAAAAGTGATTTCAGGAGTATTTTTACTGTGCATTCCTTAAAGTAAGTATATATGTTACGGGCAACTTGAGAAATCTGGTCCTTATGAATAGTAACCGGCCTGTATACCTACATAATGTCCTTCTCACATGGGCAATTTGATAAAATTTCATTTCTAATCACTTTTCCCGGTCAGTATGAATCCTTATTCACCTTATACCTCATATTATGCCCTTGTAAATACCCTTGTAAATAGGTAATAAGCCAAATTCTTGAGTTATTGTGATATTGTTGATTATTATTACTGATGAAATAAGACCAAAAACTTCAACTTCCATACTTTATAATTTAGCATTTTTTTTATATAGGACACGTCAATTTGACTTCGCCTCGCCTGATGGTAAGCTGAAGGCAAAGTCTCTGAAAAGGGGTGTGTAATGTTTGATATAATAACAAATGCTCTAATTTCAATTGAAATAACGTTCATATGTTATAATTTTCATATGCTATAATATCAAATAACCTAATTTCATATGATCTAATGTTTTATATGTTATAATCTTCCTTTGATATAATAACATTTAGTATAAAGTTCATATTATATAATTTTCAAAATGCATAATATTCTTTTAATATAACGTTCATTTAACCTAATGTTCTTTTGACCTAATTGGTCGACGGAGCCCCGCTTCGCGGGGCTCCTACTTCTGGTTGGTTTATAAAATTATGTCAAGTGAACGTTAGATTTTTTGTTATTATATCAACCGTTACACACCCTCTGAAAAGAGGGTCACCCTTTTGCTAATTCCCCTTACATTATTGATGACTACGTTGTTGATTTGATTTTTGTTTTATTTACTTAGCTTTCGACAATCCCTACTAATATTATAAATGCGAAAGTAACTCTGTCTGTCTGCCTGTCTGTCTGTCTGTCTGTCTGTCTCGCTTTTACGACTAAACCGCTGAACCGATTTTGATGAAATTTGGTATAGGGGTAGATTAGACCTTGAGAAAGGACATAGGCTATGTTTGGTCGCGATAACCGACATCCACGCGGGCGGAGCCGCGGGCAAAAGCTAGTACAATATAATATGTAACAGACGAAATTCTTGAGTCATTGTAATATTGTTGATTCGCTGAATATTGTTAGTTATTATTAGAAAAATAAGCATTTTGCCGTGTTATTTTAAATTATATACCTATATCTCTCTCAAAAACTGTGATTTCTTTTACTTCAAACTCAAGTCGTATAAATCTATATTGAGATAGCCAAATTTTGTTACGCATGTTCAAATAATTAATGTACGTGAACGCATGCTTAAGTTTTCTATTTTTCTATACATTTCTTTATAACATAATGACAAAATAATAGCTTCTTCCACGTCCATTTTCTAAGCTTTGCCAAAACAAACTGACAAACTCTTGCAAAATGCGGTAGCGCTTATACCTTGGGATCGGGACCCGTATCTTAGACCTGAATCACGAGACTAACGAGGTCCTGGCTCCCGCCGTAGCACCACATGCTATCCTCAAAAGATACATTTTAGGTGCAAGATATAATGTCCCGAGTAACCACTGACCTCCGTTAACGCGCGTTACATGTGAAGCTAGCCTAAAATATCTTGGACATTTAAAATAGGTACCTAATTTAATCTATTACAACGTTTTTGTAGCTGACTGTACACAAATACGTCATATTTTCACAAACGCGCGAGTTGATGACACAAAAATAATTCAAAATCGAAAATTGCCAACTCGCGCGCGCTCGCGAATTTGACGATCGCGAGATGGTGAATGACGCTGGATTGCGATGGCCAGCCTTTGCACCAGGAACGAGCCGGATCGACAGTCCCCTGTTGTCTCATTTAACCTTTGACCTAGTTCTTTTACAAAGGCTTTGGCCTCCTTGCCCCAACTCCCCAGAGTCTCCACGGCCACCGGCACGAAGTTGTAAAGCGGCTCCAGGTCGGCGTACTTAAGCCTCTTCTTTAAGCTGGCATCTTCCGCGGCCGCACACGGGGAGTGAACGGTACGACTAAGATGACTGGCGGCTACTGTGCTGACGCAGGTTGCGTCCCAAATTAGGCACTTGCCGTTTTTCCAGGGCACCAAAGTCAGCCCGTCCGGCCTCTTCCCGTCCGACCTACTAAGACGCAAGCACGCAGGGAACGTTCGCCGATATCAGGGATTTGACTAAATTATATTTTTTCAACCTAAATCGATATTATTTGACTTTTGACAGTGGTGGTACACCACTGTCGATTTTTTCTTATTTATGATCTTTTTAGGGTTCCGTAGCCAAATGGCAAAAAACGGAACCCTTATACATAGATTCGTCATGTCTGTCCGTCCGTCTGTCTGTCTGTCCGACCGTATGTCACAGCCACTTTTCTCCGAAACTATAAGGCCTATGCTGTTGAAACTTGGTAAGAAGATGTATTCTATGAACCGCATTAAGAATTTCACACAAAAATAAAAAAAAGCATTAAATTTTGGGGGTCCCCATACTTAGAACTGAAACTTAATTTTTTTTTTTCTGCAAACCAATACGTGTAGAAAGATATGTAGGTCTTTAAAAATGCTATTGAGGTTTCTAACATAATTTTTTTCTAAACTGAATAGTTTGCGCGAGCGGCGAGAGACACTTCCAAAGTGGAAAAATGTCGTCCCCCCCCCCCCCCTCCTCTAACTTCTAAAATAAGAGAATGATAAATCTAAAAAAAATATATGATGTAAATTGCCATGCTAACTTCCACTAAAAATTGGTTCGAACGAGATCCAGTCAGTAGTTTTTTTTTTAATACGTCATAAATCGCAATTTTCGCCTTTGCTACTACGGAACCCTTCATGGGCGAGTCCGACTCGCACTTGGCCGATTTTATTTATTCTGTAAATACCATAAGATTTGTATGCGTTGCAGTACTATGCAACAGCACAGCACATGATATTATAATTATAATTAAAGACGTGAGTGGATGAAGGGGGTAACTAACATTTTTGAGATTTTTGATTTTTTGCGTTATATGACGGTTATAGGTGTATATAAACTATATTAGATCAAAAAACTCCGCAATTTAAGCTTAGTTTCCAAAATACCAGAAGATGAAGGGCATAACTGCAACAAAAAAAGCAAAAGTTACATGGAAGAAGGAGGTATGTGCCTTAACGCCTTCTTCCATTGAAAATCGGTCTATTACACGTATTTCTTCAATGGAAGAAGGAGTTATGTGCAAGAAAATGTACTGCCACGATGCTTTATTTCATTCATGACCATGCTCTTTCATTCCTGCTCTTCTATGTGTATTACTAGACTGGCTGTGTGTAACAAAAAAATTAGTAACTTTTTTGAAAAGCACTGCATGATCAGCACCAATGACCAACTTTTTGTTGCCGTTATACATGACAGTATAAAAAGGCACACTGTAGATATACAGAATGGCGTCAGAATTCATTAGTTCACCTCGTTACTTAGATGGCAGACAAGCACACGGCCCGTCTGATGGGAAATACTTACCGCGGCCTATGGACATATGCAACACCAGGGGCGTCACGTGTTGCGCGTTAAATGCGAAAGACTCTACTTTGATTTGACTCCGACTCAAAACCGACTTCACTCTGATTTCCTCCAACTTCAAACCGACTTCATTTCGACTCCCTTCGACTCCAACCTCGCTATAACATAACTCTAAACCGACTGCCGACTCCACTCCCACTCCACTCTGACTCTATTCCAACTACATAGCAACTTCACTTCGACCCCATGCCGACTTAGATCCGACTCCAAACAACGCTACTCTGATTTGAAACTAACCTCCACTCTAACCTTCGGCTCCATACCGACTTGACTCCGACTCCAATACGACTTCTTTACTCCAACTTCATACTGACTCCGCTACGACTCGGTCCAACTCCAAACGCACTTCACTTCAACTTCACTCTGATACTCCGACTCCATACCGACTTCACTCCAAATCTGCACCGACTACACTCCAACTTCAAACCAACTTCACTTCGACTCCCTCCGACTCCAACTCTAAACCGACTCCTGCCGACTCCACTCTGACTCTGCTCCAACTCCATAGCAAATTACTTCGACCCCATACCGACTTCAATCCGACTCGAATCGACTTCTTTACTATAACTTCAAACCGACTTCACTCCGATTTCCTCCAACTCCAAACAGACTCCACTCTGGCTGTAAATCGACTGCACTCCGGTTCCAAAGCAACTCAACTCCGGCTCCAATCTGACTCCAGTCCAACTCCAAACCGACCACCTTCTACTCCATTCCCACTCCCTCTAACTCTACTCCAAAAAAACTTTACTCCCACTTTAAACCGACTCCCGCCGACTCCTTTCCAACTCTGTCCAAGACCGTGCGAGATGGAAAAGTAAAAGCCGGAAAGCGAATCACGGACTCTGAGGTGAAAGCCTCGGATGCGGCCGGGACTAATGTACAGATGATGACGAATGATTGTCATGCCTGTTCTAAAGTACAAAAAAGTCTCGAGTGTGACCAGGCTTCAACACTGAAATAAAAAAATAAAAAAAAATATTGTAGAACATTCTACGCCATCTAGACCCGAAGTAAGCAGTAAGGCCCACAGACGGCGTGCGTTTTAGTCGGTTCGAGTCCGACATAACCTTCTCCCCCGGCTCCGGCGGGGGAGGTATCCGTGGGGATTTTTCGCACGATAAAAAAAAAACACCCAAAGCAAGCATAGCTTAACACGTTCACGGACACATCGTCGAGAGACGTAAGTTAGTACCCTCATAATATGGCAATACGGCTGTGGCCGATGATTTAAAATACGTCAAAACTCGAATTACGTCAATAGCCGGTAGTTTCCCATTATATTTGTAGGAAGGATATGACTCTGTGCCATTTTAGGCTGTAATACAGATCGCTAGTGTCACATCAAACACTCTTGCACGTGCACACAAGTTACCTCTGTCACGCACACATTGAAGAACATCGTGCTGTGGCACCCCGTCTGTGGCCGGACGATCTACCTACACTTTCGACCGATCAGTCGCCCCGCGCCACAGCGGGAGGAAGTATGTCCTTGAGGTGCGCTGTGGCGATTTTTTGTGACTGGTACATACTATTTAACTCATAATTCATGATCATAATTACGAAATATTTATTTACCGATTATTTCAATGTATAGTGAATGATGTTTGTGTGAATTTGGTGCTGATAAAGCCATGTACTCGTAGACAAAAAGTATTATAAAATTCAATTCAATTTTCGATACTGAAGTATGTTATACCTATAAACTGATGCTATTCAATTAGTCAATCAGCATATCGCAGTCCGCTGCTGGACCTAGACCTTTCCTAACACACGCCATACTGACTGATGCTATTATTATTACTATTTTTCGAATTGTAATCGCATAATCTTATTACAGATGGCGTCGGGTAAAAATACCACACCTTTTAACGTTCGGCGTAGTTTGTTTGACTCCGACTCTGACTCGAGCAATGAAAATCAGGATCCGTATAGTGATGTAGATAGTGAATATGGTTCTGATGGAAATTATGAACCTGTAAATGAGGCTAACTTGAGTAGTAGTGCCATAATACGACGTTTAGAATTCACCTGGTATGAATGTCCGTCTACAGGCGGTTACGTCTCTGACCGTTACTGCCGCAACACACACTTTGAAAATCGAATAACGTGGCAATCCGTCCACAGACGTGATACTATTTTGTATGGGAAATTTGTGTGTCATATCACAAATTTTTGAGAATGGTTTGTGTCCGTGAACGTGTTAACTAGCTTGTGTTATGGGTTCTAGAATGCGGATAAACATATTTGGATACATTTTTTTCATACATATTATACATAGAAACACCCAGACTAATGCAAATATTCATATTCTTGCATACAAATATTTGCACTGAGCGGGGATCGAACCCACGGCTCCTGTATAGCGGCCGCGTTCACTACCTCTACACCACAGAGGCAGTCAAAAATTATGATGATATGTTAAAAGGTTGAGCAGTAGACATTGAGGTTGGAAGAAAATATAGCACTTGCTCACAAATTTATTTGTGTAAAAACGTAAGTTAGTATTAAAACATAAAATTTCTGAAACCAGAATATCAGTATTGATAACATTATTGCCCATGACAAAAAGTTGCAATAACTATGTATATATCCATTCTAAGCAATACTAATAATAATATTATAAATACGAAAGTAAGGGCCAGGAGGGCCGTCTGCTTGTCTGCGACCTAAGTAGTATAAAAATAAAATAAAAAGAGTAACTCTGTATGTCTAATAAGCTTTCACGCCTAAACCACTAAACCGATTTTGATGAAATCTAGTACAGAGATAAATTAGACCTTAGGAAAGGACATAGTTACCAATATAGGAGGTTACCTTCTGCACTGACGGCACAGAATCTCTCTGTTCTTACAGGGTCGGCAGCACGAGTGTGACTCCTCTGGTGTTGCACTCGCCCACAGGCCACGGTAACCTCTTACCATCAGGAGGGCCGTGTGCTTGTCTGCGATTTAAGTAGTATAAAAAAGAATAGAATACGACGGTGTATCTGTCCCAATCAAGCAGTCCGACTGAGGAAGTACCTCCGCCCTACAGAAAACCGTGGCTTAAAATTGTGTTATTTCCGACGGTGAGTAGGGTAGCCAGAGCTCACTGGAGAGGTTGTGCTGTCAGTGGGATAACCAAAGTCCCACTTATCTCTTGCACTGACGGCACAGAATCTCTCTGTTCTTATTGGATCGGCAGCACGAGTGTGACTCCCCTGGTTTTGCACTCGCTCATAGGCTACGGTAACTGCTTACCTCCAGGAGGACCCTGTGCTTATCTGTGACCTCAGTTGTATAAAAAAATATCATAGGCTATGTTTAGTCACGATAACCGACATCTATGCGGGCGGAGCCAGGGGCAATAGCTAGTTTTTTGTATATTTAATGTTATATACTCCCTTCTTCCACGCTTAGTATTCATAATATCATATTACATTGTCAGTGGATGAAGAATGTATATACACATTTTGTCAAATAAATACATTTCCATCCACTCAGTTTCATTTTTATGCTTCCATAATAATAAATATGGACAATTACAATAATTTGACACCATAATATGATGACATAAATAATCAGAAAACATAATATTTGCAAATGAAATGTTCAACCTTTGAAGCCGATTATCTCAATATTGAGAAATTGTTAGTTACCTCCTTCTTCCACTCACGTCTTCAATTATTTAATATTATGATATGCTAACTGTGACTTTTGTGATCTATCAAGTGGCAAAGGTGTCTACCTTTGCCACTTGATAGATCATGATCAGATGGTTTGGAAGAAAAATAGGTTAAAAGCAGGGATGTTATGGATATGAAATTTCGGATACGGATATAGGAATGATTATTATACTGGATACGGATATGAAATTATTTCGGATTATCCGTTAGTTTCGGATAATTTCGGTTACGGATATTTTTGTTGCTCACTCGGTACACTGCCAGGCGGCAGAGAGAGGTAGATACTGTCTTACTAAAGACCTTAAACCACAGTATAAGAACTTCTTATACTGTGCTTAAACTGTTGTACTTGGTATGCAATTTCCACCATAAAAGTGGATTTTCACTGAGTGCCAACCTTTTCTCTCTATTTTATTCATTTAGTGATGCTTTTTTGACCATCAATTTATTGTGTACTGAATCATCTTAATCACCACCTATGTTTTGCTCTTCTTCGTCACTTGCGCCTAATATTTCAGCTAGACAAGATTGAATGTATGAACTAGTTGATGGCAGCATTGGCAGCTGAGTCCGTGATCTCTTTAGTGAAGAAGGACCTTCATCACGAGAAGTTCTTGGACACCCAAGGATTCCTAGAATCTCTGTCTGTACTTGTTTCTTAGTAATTTCAGTGAAAATCCGTACAAAACAACTTGTCGTAACGTGTCTCAATTAGGCTCTGTCCCTATCCGATACTATCCGAAACTTTTATTTCGGATTCGGTTACGGTTACGGATATTTTTTTTATCGGATATCCGATAGTTTCGGTTACGGTTACGGAGCTCCCTAACATCCCTGGTTAAAAGCAGCTATAAGGATTTATATTATCCATGTTAATGGAGGAGCCCGAAGAGTTCGTCCTAGTAGAATATATTCCGATCATTTTCGCAGTGTATAAATTTCGTGTCTCGATCAGATTAAAAAATACCTTACAAAACCATGTGTCTGACAGACGGTACATGTTTTTTATCAGAAGAAATCTGATTTAGTAACTGACTAATTAGTTTAACAGGCAGATAATAAAAAATCAAAACAAGATTGGATTAACCTTAAGAACCTACTATCTTGTAATATCCATAGACTGTTGTGTAATATTGATATACTTAAGTAGGTATACGTATATGTCTTTAGGTCGCAGAATGTCCTCCGTCCCCATGAGCGCGGACGTGGGTTTCGGGTGGAGCCGCCTGTCACCCTAGAAGAAGCAGGCCACGGTGGCAGAGCGCATTGTGCGCCTACCCATACCCCGGGACGAGTTGGGGACACCGTGGTCCCCACACTGGAAGAGGGCCTGATCGAGAAATATGGCCTTGGGCCCTGGGCCGGCCGAGGCTGAGGACTAATACGTTCATATTCGGTCTTTGAGTGTTTCCTATAAGCGAAAAAACAGCTCACACGGCTGTGAGCTGTTTTTTCGCTTATAGGAAACACTACATATAATAGATATTTTACGGTAACAGCGGTCTGTTACCGTAAAATATTTATATATCGAAGTTTGTTTGGTAGCTTTTGTGAAAACGGTCGTGACGCGTTGTGGGTACTTTCAATATAATCAGATGCATCCAACCCAAACTCGGCGACACTGACTGTTCGTTCAGTCACATCATTCAAGTTAGCTATTGAGCAAGGCTAGGGGTACAGCAAGCATAACAGGCGATGTCCATTGACTGCAAAGGATCACTGGCTGTCATGTTATACAACCACAAAGTGTTAGGTATGGTAATGGAGAATATACACAGAGAATTACAATTTTATGATAAGGGGCTGTCCATTAATCACGTGATTTTTTTTTTAGCAATTTTTTAATTTTTGCCGAACCCCCCCCCCCTCTTTTGAGCCTCACGTGATTAATGGACAGCCCCTAAGGTACAGTATATCACCAATACTGCCGTCGTAATTAAAAAGGGCACAACTAACATTTTATGCCAAATTGCGTTATATACATATTCGGAATCAGGAAAAAAAGGCCTATCTGCCCATTTTTTTGTGTATTTTTAGCAACAAAATAAACAGAGATAGCATAAGTTTATAGGGCACAAATGCACCATTTTTCAAGTTTTTGCAAGGAAAAAGGTCACATTGTGACATATGTCTTCTATTTTATAATTATGGTTTTAACATTTCTAATTGACAAGGCATAATCGATGCATTTCAAATAGAAAGGGCTTATGTGGTATTTGTGCTAATTTTTTTTACCAATACCGTAGCAAGAAACGTAAAAGAAAAGGCACAACTGGCAGTTATGCCTTTACTATTTACTCCACACCTTATAATTTCATATGAAAATATACACACTAGCGGAAATGCCTTTCCTACTTAACATCTGTGAAGAGAGTGCGTCAGTCAGTCGTCAGTCAGTTGTGCCTGACGTGTCAAGACGAGTCCACGCCTGTCGGCGCGACGCTCTGGTAAGATTGTATTTTGTTACTTATTTCTAACCACCTTGTTCTATTGTACAGGCCCATCTCGCTTCTGAGTCATGTTTACAAGCTGTTTTCAAGGGTCATTACGAACCGTCTCGAGCGCAGGCTTGATGACTTCCAGCCTTCCGAACAAGCCGGTTTCCGAAGAGGCTACAGTACCATAGACCACATCCATACGCTGTGGCAAGTTATACAGAAGACCGAAGAGTATAATTTGCCACTTTGCTTAGCGTTCGTGGACTATGAGAAAGCCTTTGATTCGGTCGAGACATGGGCTGTGCTTGAGTCTCTCCAGCGGTGCCGTATTGACTATCGGTACATCGAAGTGTTGAAGTGTTTGTATAATAACGCCACCATGTCGGTCCGAGTACAGGAACAGAGTTCGAAGGCGATCCCTTTGAAAAGAGGAGTAAGACAGGGAGACGTGATATCTCCGAAACTGTTTACGGCCACTTTGGAGAACGCCTTCAAGCTCCTGGAATGGAAAGGATTCGGCATCAATATTAATGGCGAATACATCACTCACCTCCGGTTTGCCGACGATATTGTAGTCATGGCAGAATCGATGGAAGATCTCAACACAATGCTCGATGGCCTCAACCGAGTTTCTCAACAGGTGGGTCTTAAAATGAACATGGACAAGACGAAGGTTATGTGTAATGCCCATGTTGTACCCACCCCAATATCTGTTGAGAGCTCGGTTCTTGAAGTTGTTGACTCGTACGTCTACCTAGGACAAGTAGTCCAGTTAGGTAGGTCCGACTTCAAGAAAGAGGTCAGTCGCCGAATCCAACTCGGCTGGGCAGCGTTCGGAAAATTGCGTAATATCTTCTCGTCCGACATACCTCAGTGTCTCAAGTCGAAAGTTTTCGACCAGTGTGTGTTACCAGTGATGACTTATGGCACTGAAACGTGGTCTCTCACTATGGGCCTTATGATTGGGCTCAAAGTAGCCCAACGAGCTATGGAGAGGGCTATGCTCGGAGTCTCTCTGCGAGATCGAATCAGAAACGAGGCGATCCGTAGAAGAACCAAGATTACCGACATAGCCCAGAGGATCAGCAACTTGAAATGGCAGTGGGCAGGGCACATAGCTCGGAGGACTGATGACCGATGGGGTCGAAAAGTTCTCGAGTGGAGGCCACGTATCGGCAAACGCAGCGTAGGACATCCACCCACAAGGTGGACAGACGACTTGGAGATCTATAGGGGAGGCCTATGTCCAGCAGTGGACGTCCTATGGCTGAAATGATGAAAATGATGAATTAAGAATCAAGATATATTATTTTTGTAAACTTTTTTGAAATAAACGTGGATTTTCTTATAACTACTTTATTTTATTCGTAGAGAAGTTTAGTATTTTCTAATATTTTACTTTTCATCGTAACTGATAATAATACGATGAAAAGGCACAATTTAATAAAAGTGCCTTTTCATTGTAAAATTCAAAAATGTTCCTCAAAATTTTACATTGAAAAGGCATATTTCCTTGTATATGCCTTTTAAACGTAACATGATTGATTTTATCCTAATTTTTATGTTAAGATGAAACGAATTATGGTAATTATCAATTATATGCATTAAAATTATAATAAAAATTTGCTATGGTCATATACGTACTATACAAATGCAAGTATTACCATTCGCAGAATTTTGGAAAATATAGTTGTGGGGTATTTTTCAACAAAAACAAAAAAAAAATTTAATCTCTGTTTTCTCAATATTTACAAAATGTTAGTTGTGCCCTTTTTAATTACGACGGCAGAATATCAGTCACATTAATATACATATTAGATTGGACCACTGTGAATGGCAATCTATTACAAGTCTACTGTTTTGTAATTTAGATTGTAGAATCTATTTTTAATGATCAAGCTGATTATTTACTAGCAGGGACGTACAGTCAGCATCAGATTGATCTAGAGAACAAAGTACTCATGATGGTCTTAATACCTTGGTTTTTTCCCCTTCCTGTTGACTGATTGTTCTGATATTTGGTAATACACCTTTAATTCAGACAATAATACAATTTAAATCAATAAAATAGACCCGCCCGAAGTCAATTCTTTTTCCTTTCTAAGTCGATTTGAAAAGTTAGCATAATAAATGCTTCAAAATTTCATTCAATAGATTGATTTGCTCTTAATACCTTGGTATTAAGTTCATTTTGAGACTTTGCAGTTAAGATCATTCTAGAGCTGCCTGTATAGCTTCAACAGCGTCAATTATACAGTGTTGGTAACTACATGGACCCTAACAGAATGTCATCACCTTCTGGGACTAATTTCTCAATCCAGTGGGGGTGTTTAACTTTGAAGTGGTTGAACAGCAATATTTTACATGAGGGACTGCCATCTGACCTCATTGGTGATACTGAAAATTTATAGTTAGACCAGTTGTCAGCTCTAATTACTATCAAGGGGGCAAGTAGTGTGCTTGCCTGCTCTACTCTGCCTGAAGTGGTACGGCAATAGGGTCACTCCCTATTGCCGTACCACTTCCGGCATACATGGGAACTAATACAATGGTGAAATGTGGGTGTTAATTCACCTCTGTCTAACCCTCCGGGGATAAAGGCATGATTGTATGTATGTATGTAACCTCTGTTCAAAATAATAAATTGTCACACGGCTCACAGCATAATAATAATATGTATTATAAAATTGAGATGTGTATTATAACAACTTTCGTTTACTCTAGTTGTACACAGAAGTCTTCCATAGTGTCTAGACTTCATGTATCTTTATGGTTGAAAGAACCTAAAATATTAGTTGTGATATCTTATAATAGTTTTCAATAGATATAAAAGACAATTAGTAGAGTCATATAAGTTTACGTAATATAAAGAGTGAGTTTCAAAACTTAATTACAAGGAAAATGGAATATAAGTAGAAGTACAACGAAGCCGGCGCAAAACAATCCGATTATCTAGATACTGATTACAAATGCCGTTTTAAACAACGACCAACCGCTAGCTGCGACGTAATAATTTAGTAAACGCCCTCATGAGAATGTTAATAAATATTCTTTTTACACGAATAAAGCATATTGTATTGATATTGTAATATTTCTGGTGTGTATATCAATACACTTTTTGTAACCAAACTCACCCTTTATTTCTGAACATAATAAGAAAATAAGTGGTACTTACACTGCGCAAGTAAGAGATAAAATCGGATATTTGATTCACTTCCACAAACTCTTCCATAATAAAAATCAATACGTAAACACAAGATAATTCGAAATGAATGTGCGATGTAGGATTGGATTTCCTACGAGACAAACACTTTGACACACTTTGACATATCAATAATTCTGACTTCAGAACTTCAGAATTATTTCCAGTTTCCACAGAGTATATTCACACGGTCACAGACTACTGACGCTCAGAGTTGCCAGTGGTTGCCACTATTTGTTTCAAAATCCGCCAAATGAAAATGATCACAGATGACATGTCAATTGGCCACTTTTATATTTATAAACGGCACGTTTTACCACCACGTCCACGTCACGGTAGCACGGTAGGTAGTGAAGTAAAACCTATGGCATGCCTATGGCGTTAGCACAGACTTAGAATATAAGTTCCAAGTCTGTGGGCGTTAGTATGTATGTAAAAATGGGTAGGTATTGCCAAATAAGGCAATAAAATATGAAATGTATTGAATACTAGCCTGCCGCCCGCGGCTCCGCCCGCGTGCATCTCGGTTAACGCGACCTTTGCTCATATCTTCGGTTCTACTAAACCGATTGCGGTCAAACAAACGTAAGATTTTAAGTCTGAGTAAGCCCTTTCTAACAACAAAAAACCGCATCAAAATCCGTCCAGTAGTTTTTGCGTCCATCGCGGACAAACAGACAAACAGACAAACAGACAGGAAATTCAAAAAAAATATTTTTGTGTTCAGTATCGTTAACATAACATAACCCAAGTATTTTTTTTTAAATATCTCCAATGTACAGACACGACTACTTTACAATTATATAATAGTATAAGATATAGATGACAGCGCTAAAGTAAATAATAACTATTACTCAGGACATATATTTTGAACCTAAAATGTGCTCAAAATGTGCTCTATACGTGCAGTATACGTTTCTTCGATATCTTTTTAGGATTGTACGGGGTGCTACGGCGGTGGAAGAACTGAAATTCACCAAGCATTTATTACAAATCAATCCGCGCTCGCCAGGATCTCGTTTGTTTCATGATTTAGGTTCAAGATACGTGTCCCGAGGTATACACAAATACATTTCATTCAAAGACAAATTGTAAATAATATTTATTTTTACAAAATAACGAATCAGTAGACAGTTCGTGTGACGTCACATACTCACACAATCTGAGCTGATAGAGCAAAATTTTCCGTTTCTACTTTTGTGTTTTTATATTCCTTACTTATTTACTTCTTACTATATAAATAACAATTAAATTTTTCTTGGGAACAGTGGACAAAATTTTGCAAGGGTATTTTAAAAACCGATACCGCAAAACTATCTAAATGTAGGTTCATTATTCTAATTTATTTCCATCTAATACCTAGGTTTCACTCTGCCGGGTTTCGGAATGCAAGCATTTAAAACATTTCTTGTAAATATCTTCATCCAAAGAAATGCAGCATAATCTATACTATACATTAGGAAAGATTTGTGATTTTGTATGTAACGAATAAACTCAAAAACTACTGGAAGCTACAAAATCAGGTACCAACTTAAGCTAGGCTATACATTATCAGATTATCACGCTACAATCAGCGATGAATGGGATCATAATTCCACGTGGGCAGAGCCGCGAGCAAAATCTATACACATATATACAAAAAAACTTATAGTTAAACTTTAAAAAGACTTGAAATAGTTTTCAGAGATTACTTTCTATTATATACTTATTCCTTTTGTTAATGATAAGTTTCTACAGAATAGCCTCTGTGATAAATATGGTGATAGTGAACGCGACTGCTACGCAGGGGGTGCGGGTTTGATTCCCGCTCCGTGCAAATATCTGTATGCTTAAATATGGCTATTTGCATTGATCTAGGCGTGCCTCGAAGAGCCCGTTAAGCCGTCGCGTCACGCATCGGTCCCGGTTGTCATACGAACGTCTTAAACGTATAAGGCAGTCTATCGGCTCGCTTCTCTAGGATGGCTCCGCTAGGTAGGTAGATACTTACTACATGCTCTCAACTCTTGACAGGTTACAGGTTACAGCGACGTGCGGTCCGCATTATTGGGAATCCTGAGGTCACCAACAACTGAACAACTTCGAGCCTCTGCAGATTCGTAGATATGTTGCGTCCTTGGTGGTATTTTACCGTCTCTACTCTACGATGGTGAAGGTTCCAGATGAGCTCTTCCAATTAGTCCCACCCTCTCCTTTCCTATATAGACACGTGCAAGACTTAAATGTCACCCACATACGATGCAGAATATTCCATCAAGAACCAAGCGGTTCGGCGACTCCTTCTTCTGCTACACCAATAATAGAATTCCTTACCAGTTCACGTATTTTCATCTTCCTACAGTTCCGGGTCTTTTAAGCGGGGCATGAAAAAGCACCTGATGGGGCCGTCAAGCAGGTCAAGCTGTTTGCCACCATTTTAACATTTTAAGTGTCTATAATAATGACCCTCCTTTCCGAGACTCTGTCTTCAGCTTACCATCAGGCGAGGTGAAGCCAAATTGATGTGTCCTATAATAAAAACAAATACGGGTAGCTGGAACCCTAAAAAAAACAACATAACTATTTATTGCTATAACTGCAATACTTCGATATCGCTAGGGGTCAAATGGTATTATTATAACTGTACACTAGTGTCCTATCCTATCCTTACAACCAGTTAACAGTAAAAGTAGGGGTCAAATGGTAGATGGTGGTCATTTCACGAAAATATCGTAGCTCAACCGGATTACGGTTGGACGGACTGAATAGCCCCAAATGAGTTGGGAAAAGGCTCAGAGAATATTTATAAAACAATCTGTAAAATAGATACTATTCTTTGGTACAAATTCAAAGTATTAAATAATAAAATGGGGATGTTTGGGTCCTATTCCTATCCGAAGATGAGGGGGTTTATAAACGTCTCTATCGTGGCTGCGCTTGCTGTGCTTCATGAAATTTATATAAAACATATTTATTTAAAACGGCACCACAAGCAATGTGACGATTGTCAAGTGTACCGGCGATCACCGACTCACCGACGACGACGACAGTATAACAGGCAATATAATAACAGCACTTTTTTGAAAGTACCCATTTATCTCAAAAGACTATGGCCCATCATTAAAAAATATCTCATGTCTTTCCAATTTGTTCCAATTTAGGGTGGCCGCACATGTACGGTTTCCGGAGACGGTTTCCGTCCACGGTTTCCTGATTTGGAATTCCGTGTGCCGAGCGCACACGTTCGGTTTTTTGCATTAGGTTTTTTTATTATTAGTTCGAAGCGAGCAGTGTTGCCAGTGCCAAATTGTCAAATGTAACACAAGCTGGCTTAAAAGTTGCATTTTCGGGGGAGAAGTTACGTATTCTTGTTTTTTTATATAGTGTTTCTTGTTTTTTACAAATCCTCTCGGTTTATCTCGGGTATCCGCCCAATTTAGGAGCCGGCCTTCCGAGATGCTCCTTGAAATCCCACTGACCATTGAGTACGAGCCCCAGCTATTTCATCTGGGACTTAATGCAGCTGAGAGGGTCTACCACTATGGGGCTGGGTCGTAAGAGAGTCAAAAGTTACGCAAAATGTAACAAAAGTTATAATACAATCTGGCAACCCCGGAAGCGAGACACAATCAGTGTTGCCAATTACTGATGATCTGAATTCCCCACAAACCCAACAGAAAGGCCCCAATTTTAGAAATTGATAACTACATTACTTCTCTTGAAGTTTCCCGCTATATTCACCACTTGCGATGTTTATTGCGGCTCGTGTACATATATTGCCAATAAAGAGTTAAATAGTACCTTAATGTCGGATATTTTGCTTTAATAATTTATCAATATGTATAATACTTGCCACTTATTACTTCTGAGTTTAGGTCTAGTGTGAATGTCTAAATGCCCCACATAAGCACAATCCCCACAAATTCCCTAATCGGCTTGAAAGTCCCCACTCTCTTGGGAATTGACAACGCTGGACACAATTTAAGCGCGATTCCGGATGGAATTTTCCTGACGTGTGCGGCGATTAGTACAAAATGTATGCGAGTGCTGCGTTCGGTATGACGTCATTAGGTTTTTTCCATTCTGAACCGAACCTCAGGATTTTTCCGTTCTGCAAAAAGTAAGGACGTGTGCGGCTAGTAGAACATTTTGTATGAAAATGGAGCATTCGGTTTTTTGAATCTGACTTTTTGATCAGGAAACCGTGGACGGAAACCGTACGTTTGCGCGGAGCCTTAACACTCTAATTTCTTAAAATTTTTTGTATTGTGTGTGTATTTTATTTCATGATAACATTATACTTAATTATATAAACAAATATCAAGTGCAATAGTAAACAAAATAGGTAAATTGTCAGTGTGTTGATACTTCAACTAAGTGAGCATTATTTAGAAAACATGATTTAAAAACCGATTTTTCTTCAAAAGCTCGCAAGCCGGCCCCGAAATGTATAGTAATATTTTAATGACTAAAACAGTAGGAATTTTAGCTGCTTATTTATTAGTATGTTTCGAAGATGCTCAAGTATTGGGCAATCAAGTTGTGGTAAATCGACCAAGTGATAGATACTCATTGGACATATCTGGCTGTGCTTTGTATCATAAGCTCTGTTCGCACTTGGATGATGATTTTGCTCTACTATCATGCGCTCTAAACGCGTCGTACAATAAAACTCAAGTATTATCACTCTGCCAGCACAAGCTTTGGACACATCAAGCTGTGCTATTAGACAATGATTTTCTCAATTATAAACTGAAAGAACCATGTCAGGATGAGCCGGGCATACTGAATTGTTTAAACCCAAGTAAATATAGTATAGATTGTGTGTTAAAGAAGAAACCCAGTATAAGAGATAAACAATGTTGGAGGCTGATCAATAAAATTGAATCACTTATTTTCAATGATTGGCAAATTATAGGCAATTTTTTAAAGAACTGCTATGATGATACTGAAGGTCATGTGTGTGGTAGAATTCCACCTGATCCCAAAAGTTTATCACAAACAAATACTTTAAAATGCTTACAAAATCAAGATATAAACTTGAAGCCAGAATGCCAGTCTGAAATTGCCGTGTTACAAGAAATGAAGTATGAAACCCTACAGTTGGATAAAATAATATTTGCTGCATGTAACTTGGACCAAAAGGTGTTTTGCCCTGATGAAGTAGCAGGCTCATGGTTGATGTATAAATGTCTTTTACGACATAAGTATGAAAATGGTATGTAGATATTGTATATAACTTTTTATCTATTCAATAAATGTAGTTGCTGAACTACTTTCATGAGTCAACATCCTGTTATCAATGATATTAATTACATATTATAATTAATTAGTTATGAAAAGGTTTCTGATTTATGATAATTACTTACTTTTACTTTTATATTACAGGCATGAGAAAAAAGTGCCAAGATCAACTGTTCTATGACCAAAGAAATATTGTTATGAATTATAGAATGAGTAAAGGGTTAGTAAAGTCCTGTAAAGAGGACATTAGAAAATATCGGTGCCGTAAAGGAGTAGTGGAGGACAAAGATGTTAGACTTGCACAAATTTTATTATGCTTAGAAAATGTTTCCCGTAATGAAAGCACAAAACTATCAACTGAATGCACGTTAGAAATGATTGATCATAGAAAGATGCTAATGGATGATTATAGGCTCTCACCAGAGTTAATGCAAAACTGTGCCAATGACATCACAACTTTATGCAAGGGAATTGAAGCTGGAGGTAAAACAATTCACTGCTTGATGGAGCATGCTAGGCCAAGGAAAAGGAAAGATAAAAGGATCAGTATAGCTTGCCAGAAATCTTTGGAAATTTTAGTTCAAGAGGCTGACCCAGGAGAAGACTGGAGAGTGGACCCCATATTACGCAAGGCATGCAAACCTGTTGTAGATAGAGCTTGTAGAGAAGTCACAGGAGGAAATGGCAGGGTCATGTCATGCCTTATGGAAAAACTTGGCACAAATTTGATGAATAATGATTGTGAAGCTGCTTTGCTGCAGATACAATATTTCATATCTAGAGATTTCAAACTGGATCCACAGCTATATAAGGCCTGTAAATATGATGCTGTTACACTGTGCAAAGCTAAACTACAATGGGCAGATCTCAATGAACACCAGTCTGATAAAGACCCACTGGTATTGCCATGTTTGTATAACTATGCTTACAATCCTGAACTCAGAGGAAAATTAAAACTAGCTTGTGAGGCACAAGTAAGAAGAGTGATGAGACAGAGAGCTATTAGTGTAGATTTGATGCCAGAAATTGAAGACTTCTGCATGGATGACTTAATTAATCTATGCTTCGAGAATACTGGCAAAGGTGAAGAAATATCATGTTTACAAAGCAAAATAAATGAACTCAGACCAAAATGTAAGGAAATTGTTAGTAATTTTACTGAAACACAAAGCGATCATATTGAATTGAATGCCATAGTTAGCAGTAATTGTAGGATTCCTATTGAGAGGCTGTGCTCATCAGAGCTGAAAAGCAAGAAGGAAGAAGATGATATCATGAACTGTTTGATATCTCACAAGAATGATCCTGAAATTAAGGCTAACACAAACTGTAGGGCTGCTATTGAACATGAACAACTCATCTCATTGAAAAATTATAGGTTTACGAGGAAATTCAAGAATGCTTGCAAGTCTTATGTTGTAAGATATTGTCCAAAAGCACAGATTAAGAGCCAAGTCATCACATGCCTGAGTGAAATCGTACGAAATGATACTATATCAAAAAAGAAGCATACAATATTTAAAGACTGCAGACAGCAGTTGAGGCAGCAGCTGTTTCAACAGCGAGAAAATATAGAATTGGACCCAGATCTTAAAGACGCCTGTAAAAGTGATTTGCAGACACTCTGTCCAAATGTACCACATGGTGAAGCGGCTGCTTTGGAGTGTCTGCAAACGGTTAAGGGAAAGTTGTCAGATGCTTGTAGAAAGGCTATATTTGTGGTTAGGAAGCAAGAATTCGCTGACAATGCTATTGACTATCATTTGATTACGAGCTGTAATGATATGATAGACTTATATTGCCACAATACTGATAGTGCAAATATTCTGGATTGTTTAAAGGTAAGGTTCGTTTAGAGAGGTGAAATTATTCATTCACTTTCATATTCATAAATTCATAACTCCCATTTAAAATTGATAAAACTATCTTTAGTGGTCAGATGGCAGTCGCATTTGCAAAACCGGAATAAGCCAATGCCAAAAATTAGTAGCTTACCCCCCCAAAGATTGTGATTTATTATCATAAATAATTAAGTCAGCTAGATACCTCCCATCTTAAAAATTGCTTGGGAAGTATTTAATGTTATTATCACTAAGGTGGCAAATATGTCCAGCTCTGCCTAATGTTATGTAAACAAGTTAGAAAATGTTCTTGAACTGTGGATTCTTTAAAGTAACAACATTTTTTTTTCAGGCCCATCGTCAAGAAACAGTATTTGATGAGAACTGCAAAGTAGTTATAGTGAATAGAATGATAGAACAAAATCTAGATTACAGATTCAACAACAATTTGCAAATTGCATGCAAAAATGACATAACTACATTTTGTTCAAACGTCATCGGTATAAATAACTTTCATAAAATATTTAAACAACAATGTAAATATGCAATTTAGTTTTTAATTCTTATTTTCGTATTTTTTAACGTTTAATTATATTTTTCTTTTTTAGCTGATGAAAAACAAGATATGGAATTGCAAGGCCAGATGTTATATTGTTTGAAAGATAAGTTCAGGGAGTCTAAATTGTCAGCACCTTGTGAGAATGAACTGGCGAACATTTTGAAGGAGCAAGCATTGAATTACAGATTAGATCCTTTGCTTGGTAAACTATGCAAGCCGGAAATACAAACAATTTGTGCAGTGCCAAATGATATTACCAATGCTGATGGCCAGGTGATATTTTTAATATACTTACTCAATCAATCAATCAATTAGCCTATTGCAGTCCACTGCCGGACATAGGCCTCTCCCAATATGCGCCACGTTTACCGATCCTCCGCCTTCCGCATTCAGTCTATCCCAGCCATCTTTCGCAGGTCATCAGTCCACCTGGCTAGGGGGTGTCCCACCTTCTGTTTTCCTTCTCGTGGTCTCCACTCTAGGACTCACATCTGCTCCAACGGCCATCAGTCCTTTGGCAGATGTGGCCAGCCCACTGCCACTTCAGCTTGCTAATTCTTGCTTATACTTACTCACGCCTCACTATTTCTAAATGATGTTGTAACACTCACATTTCGCCTTCTCGATGTCAACTAATATGGAGGATTGATTTTCTGATGAGTCAACCACTGAAATCCCATTAGAAAGCACTATTTAATATCAAGATTTTCTAAGAGCTTGTTAATCGAATATGAATGTAAAAGCCCACACTCACTTAAATTCTAACAAAATAATGATATCCACCGGGTTACATTGTGCGTAACTCACTAAGCACAGTTTCCTAATTTAAGCTTATCAAAGGAAGTGTAAATTAGATTACAGTTTTATCCTCAAAGGCTGAAATATAGTATGCTATGGTGATAAAAGTAAATATTATCGTGTTTATTAGCAATTTAGCATATCTATGTCACTATTATTTATATTTTTTTAAATTAGTAATAATTTAAATATTTTTCACCACGATTCAAATAATGCTTTTGAATTATGGTGACAGGTAATGGAGTAGCAGGTAAAATATTATGTATTTGAAACCGTTAGAAGTGACGGCAGTAATGTGGGAGCAGTCGCTTGCAGCACCGCAATCATAGTCTCTACAAAAAAATAGATTTTCTAAGGTGGCCGTAGTTCGCTTAGTTAGTAGGTATAGTCGTTCGCTAACTGGCAGTGTGACCTGCGCTTAAGACCTTAGGAACAGGTAAAGTTGGCTTGGTATGGTCTCACAGGCTGGTATCCGCAACTCAAAGTCAAGGCGCGGTTTTTGCAGAGTTGACTTGTAATTATTTCTATTATTTTGTATTATAGATATTTAATTTTTTTAATATAAATAATGGAATTCAACCACAGTTTGTGATTAACTGTAAATTATGATTTTGTTCTTTCAGGTTGAAGAATGTCTAAAAAATGCTCTCTTGAATCATAAAATTGTATCTGCTGCATGTGCACGTGAAGTTGCACAAATTATAGAAGAAACAGAAGTAGATATTGAAGCAGACCCTCTGCTAGAACGAGCTTGCGCTTTTGACTTATTGAAGTACTGTAAAGATTTGGAACATGGCTCTGGCAGGCGTAAGTTAAGATCTGGTGCATTTCAATCAATGTAGAGGTTGCTGGTCACGCCCAACTTGATGACTGCTCTGAACTACGCGCGGTTTGATTTTTTGCAAGATAATTTCTCATTAACATAATTATTATAGTGGTTAAAAAGAAGAACTTGATAATTTCATGTTTAGAAAAATTACGAATGGACACAAGATACAAGATAGCTAACAATGTTGTACTCGTTTAATCATCCGCAAGTACCTACCGACTCGTTCAGGGCAATCATCAGCTTTGACGGGAAGTGCACCTAACCTACCTATTATAGCTTCTATATTTATCAGAATATGTATCATGCAATTTGCAGCTTTAACAAAAAATAATAAGGTAAATAAAATATTGTATATTAGTCTCAGGGAAGTCTTATAAACAATGTATTTGGGATATCGCAAATATTTTTTCGTTGTTTATTTTTATAGAATCTAAATCTATGTCAAAATTATATAATTTTAATTTAGTATTAAGTCTGTTTTAAAAATGTTATTTATTGAACGTTGTAATTTCAGGTTTAAAGTGTCTGAAAATAATACTAAATGATGATACAAGAAAACTGGAAACTGAATGTCACAAAGCACTGTCGAAGAGATTGGAAATGTATAAACATGTTGCTGCTGTAAGTATACAAATTCGTTAATCTATGACAAAATTACGCATATCAAATCGTCGTACACCAATCCCCAAACAAAAATTCACGCACGGCAGTGGTGGCGTGTAAAGGTGGCATTCCACGGTCCGTGATCAGCCCGCAGATAATGAACGGTGCAGCGCGTTATTTTTTCTGCTGTGTGTGATATCGTTTGGGGTTCGAATCCTGGCCATTACACTACCGACGTGAATCCACTTCTAACTTATCACATAACATTGTCAATCATTGCATTTATCCTACTAACTTATAGTGGGTTGATTTAAGGAGGAATATTAGTAATTTCGGTTATTAATAAACTTTAAAAACATTTGTAATCTTGACCTATTTACAGATCATCACTATGAGAACCGATTTTTAGTATATTTTTTTCTTTTTAAAAACCATATTTTACTTTTCTTTCAGTTAAACGTGATAGAGAATTTCAACGATATGTATGATGAAATATCGTCTTCGCCGTCTAAGAAGTACTTTCTAGTTGTAGGCATTTCAATTGTAGGTTTAATTTTTATAAGTGGTTTATATTGTGGTAATTTAGCTCGCAAAGCTATATATGTTAAACAAAAATAGATATACCAGTATTTATGAGATTAAATCAATAAAGATCTTATGAGATTTTTTTGTTTTGTTTTTTTTTTAAATTTGGTTATCTACCCTAAGGGCTTGCACGCACTAGTGACTCTTTCACCGTGACTGTGACCAAGTACAATTTGTACATCGTTCATGATGAGGATGCGCGCACTTAGCTGTGAGATAATTTGTGCAATTTGGATGAAGGAACAGTCACGGTGACAAGAGTCACTAATGCGCGCAAGCCCTAACACATAGTTATAAAACTACTTAGAGCTTGATGTTACTATTAATAATAACGAGTGCATGAGTCTGAAAATCCATACTATAATTAGTGTAAATGCGAAAGTAACTGTCTGTCACGAAAGTAACTGTCTGTCTGTACACCTAAACCCCTGAGCCAATTATGATGAAATTTGGTACAGAGTCAGATCGTACTTTGGGAAAGGACATAGGATACGTTTGGTCGCGATAACCGACATCAACGCGGGCATCAGCTAGTATCTTACTAATATTATAAAAGCGAAAGTTTGTAGGATGGATGTGTGTTACTCTTTCACCTAGAAATTACTGAATGGATTTTAATGAAACTTTACAATAATATAGTTTATACATCAGAATAACACATATTATGCTTACAACTGTAGTAATTTAGGATTACATTATGTTATCAAGAAAAACATAAATAATTGAAGATCAATTTTTTTATTTAAGATTCTTAATAAAGATACTGAAAATAATATAAGTCATTAAAACATAAACAGAAAACAATTATACTACTGTCATATATGCGAAAGTTGAATGGATGGATGTTTATTTATTTATTTATTTATAAAACTTCATGCACAAGTACATAGGCGGACTTAATGCCACAGGCATTCTCTACCAGTCAACCAAAGGTGGTGCAGAGAAAACTCAGTAGGTGCATTATTGAGAGTACCATAAAATAATAGAGGATATATAAGTAAAAGATGTACATAAATATTATTATAATAAATACAGATAATAAATAGGTATAGATAACCATACAATATACACATAATAAATACCATAGACATACTTATACATACCTACATACATACATAGATACATACATAGATACATTACATTATAATAGCATTAATTTGATATTATTCCGTTGCTTCTGCCAGTTTATCGAATAGTAGCTGGCGGACTTTCGCCTTGAACACATGACGACTGGGAGCCTTTCTGATTTCCAGAGGTAGCGCATTCCATAGGAGCACAGACTGTACAGGAAAAGAAGAGTGCACGAAATTAGTCTTGTGTGTAGGACAAGTTAAAAGAAGATTGTTTTTCGACCGAAGGTCTCTGCTGTGGATCGTGTGAAGGTACTGAAAGAAAGGAGATAAGTAGATAGGAGTATTAGGAGATGTAAGTAAAGTGAAGAGAGTAGTAAGAGCCCGCATGTGCCTACGTTGACGAATTGGGAGCCAGTTAAGTTGAGATCGACAATCAGACACGTGGTCATACTTGCGGAGGTTAAAGACGAACCTAATGCAATTATTTAACAGTCTGTCAAATTTGTTGAGATGTTCCGCATTGAGGTCGAAGTAACAAACATCACCATAATCGAATATAGGAAAAAGTAAAGCCTGTGCAAGCATAGTCTTGGTCTCGGTGGGTAGGAGGGTCCGTAGGGGATAAAGTGCCCGAAGCGTTCCAGTTACTCTCTGGCTAACATGAGATACTTGCTTTCGCCAGCTCAAGGTCGAGTCCATGAAAATACCCAGGTTCTTAACTGAAGGGCTCAATGGTATGGTCGACCCATTAAATACCACAGGTGGAAGACAAAGGGTATCCACACGGTTGATCAGCCACTGGCTACCAATGATGATGGCCTGGCACTTAGTTGGGTTCACGGTCAATCCAAATCTGCTCGCCCAGCTATTAATTTGCTCCAAGTCCTGATTAACACTGTAAATTGCATCACATATATCTCCCACACCCGCTTGAGCGTAGACCTGCAGATCATCGGCATACAGATGATACGCACATCGAAGATTTTTAGTTAGGAGGTTAATGAAAATCGAAAATAATAACGGAGATAGTATACCGCCTTGAGGGACACCAGCGTCAATGTCGCACCAACACGAGAAATTTTCGTGCAGTCGAATAGCCTGCTGGCGCCCCTGAAGATAAAAAGAGAACCATTCCAGAGCATCCGGTGAGATCATATGGTAAGATAGTATGGATAAAAGAAGGTCGTGGCTGACAGTATTAAATGCGTTTGAAAAATCAACCAGTGCCTAATAAATTATATATATATACTCTTAGAAGAAAAAGAAATAAATGCGAATCACTAAATCACTCATTATCACCACTTGGCTCTCCAAACGATTACTTGGCAAAAAGTTTAGACCTATCGACAGGAAATGCTATCCTATACCACGAAGAAATTCAACAGTACAAGGAACAAATACGGAAATTACAAGAACAATTGGATATCGCACATACAGAAATAGATAATTTAACTCTAGAAAATATTACTTTAAAAAAGCATGCCCAAAAACAAGATTCAACCATAACAAACTTAAAAATTATATGTAAAACGCCCGACAAAACCAGAAGCATCTCAAAAAATACATCAGGCCAACTACGTCATAAAAGACTGGTAGAAATTCAAAATGACAAATTAAACTCAAGCAGCCATGAGCTAGGATTACAATCAGATGCAGAGTACGAAGATGCAATCACAGATGGCGCTGATACTAAAAGTGAAACATCAATTGGTTCATTACTATGGGACACTAACGATAACAGAATTGCTTATAAGCCAATACATGACACTCAACCATGCATAACGAAAAATAAAACAACAATTAGTAAGCAAATCCCGGAAATATTAATAGTGGGAGGGCAACAAATATCTGGTTTAGCATCGGCACTTATTAATTCAAGAAGCAACAGTAAATATGGCAAATATAGAATATCTTCTATTGTAAAATACAATGCCTCGTCTGGGGAGATGTTGAAGTCATGTCACACCATACAGGACTCCTCCGAAAATTACATAGTCATCTGTCCCGGCGAATATGAACAGGATCCTAGTAAATATATTATTAATTTAACAACAATGTTACAATATGTGCAGTGTTCTAATGTAATAGTATTAAATGTAGTCAGGAATAGGTATCTTAATGAATCATTGACCCCAATTCTGACGTTACCATCTCTAAACTAAATTTCTCTAAAATTTTCTTATTTTAGATAAGCGATTGACATTTCTAACCGTATTCTGTTGTTATGTCAAACTAAATTTAGTGTTTGCTAAGCACAAGACAGCACTAAATTTGAATATGACGTCGCTAAAACGAGTGTTACAACTATTAAAAAATTAAGAATGAACGATAAAGATTTTCATAAAATCTGTAAAAACTTATCTTAATAAGTCTTTAGAATGCCAACAAATGATAATTAGTGCATATTATTGATCAAATAGTAAACAAACTGTGATATTTCTCAGTCTTAACCAAGCAAATACAGTTTTTCTCAGTCCACGTACCTGGCAAGTTCGCGGGGTCCGCTAGTTATTTATAAAATCCAAATCAATCGACGATTTATAGAGCTTTATAAAGGCTTTAAGCGTATATAGAACGACAATAGGCATTATTTTAGATGATGTCTAATTTTAGTTTGACATTTCTTATTTTAGTGCATATACGTACAACAGAATACCGTTTAACCAAAAATGACAGTTGAGTACTTTCTCTAATTTTAGTTGTGTCAAGCTAATTTTAAGTTAGTTGTGTGTTCTCAGAATACGAAATAACATTTTGACAGGACTAAACTGACATTTAGAGATTTTTAGCTTATTTTAGTTAGCTTGTGACAAGACAGAATTGGGGTCACTGTTACCTTATTCCATCAAAATATTGCGGGACTTTTAAATAAACTATTTGAGATAGAATTGTGTGTCAGGGAATTCATTGACCGTAAAATGCCCTTACACATATTATGCTTCACTGAAACGTTTGTACGAGAAGGTGATGAACAAAACATCTTTCTACCAAATTATAGACTAGTAAGTTCATTCTCACGTCGTACAAAAGAGCGTGGCGGTGCCTGTATTTTAATAAATAGAGAGTATGAGTGCAGTGATCTTCAAATATGTAATTCCATCGCTGCGGAAAAGACTTTTGAATGCTGTGGTGTTGACATTCCATGTCTACAGTCTATAGTTATATGTATCTATAGAATACCGAAAGCCGATGTATCTATATTCTTCACAAAATTGGAACTGTTACTTCATAAATTAAAATTAAAACCCAACAAACGCATAATAATTACGGGAGATATAAATATTAACATTTTGATAAAAGACGATGTAACTGACAAACTACAAAACCTTCTGTATAATCATAATTTACAATTTCACATAACTGAGCCCACCAGAAAAAAGTCATGCTTAGATCATATACTCAGTAATATACAACAGGCAAAAGGAAAGGTTCACGAGCTTAATTTGTCTGATCATAATACGGCCCAGACATTAACTTTTCCAGTGACCTCAAAATATCCTACACACTCTAATTTTTACACGATGAGGCGAGATTATAATGCTGAGAACATTCAGAAGTTCAAAGAGTGCATCTCTAGTCTCTCATGGACCGATGTAGTGACCGAAACGAACTGTGACAACGCCTACGAGGTATTCCATACAAACTTTTTAATGTTTTACGACTTATGTTTTCCTATTAACAAAGTTAAAATTAGCACTCTAAACGCTGCCCCTAAGTGGATGACAAAAGGTATTAGAAAATCCACAATTACCAAACGAAAATTAAGATATATGTATTACAAAGGGAAAACCGATGATAGGAAAATACATCTTATACAGTATTCAAATCTCCTTAAGAAATGTATCACTGATTCGAAAAGGCAAATACACAACAAGTTTATCCATAATGCTAAAAATAAATGCAAAGCATCATGGATGGTAATTGGTAATAAAACGGACAACTTCGAGCCCTCTAACAGTAGTATTAAGTGTATTACTTGTGACAACAAAACCTTATATGATGCTACTGATATTGCTAATAAATTTAATGAGTTTTTTATACCAAAAACCAACAATAAAGCTGATTATAATCCAGATTATTCACATCTCAATATTAACAACTCTACCATCTTTATAAGGCCTTGTACTGAGGAGGAAATCGTAATCGCCATAGGGTCATTAAATAACACAAATGCTGTTGGGTATGACTCTATTGCTACTAAAATAATTAAAAGCTGCTCTGCAGAACTTGCGCCTATATTATGCTACTTAGTGAATCTTTCAATCAGTGAAGGCATTTTCCCAACGAGACTAAAAATGTCAATAGTTAAACCATTACATAAGAAGGGTAGCAAAGAAGACCCTGGCAATTATCGCCCCATCACACTCATACCTGTATTTTCCAAAATTTATGAAAAAATAATGTATCTTAGGATTAATAGCTTCTTAACAAAGCATAAAATTATAGTACCCGAACAGAACGGATTTCAAAAAAATAAATCAACCACTCTAGCTGCCTATTCATTGATAAAGAATGTTACTAAATATATTGACGATCGGAAGTGCGTGTCCGCCATATTTTTTGATATGTCCCGTGCATTCGATTTTGTTAATCATGAGATTTTGTTACGCAAATGTGATAGTTATGGCATAAGAGGGAAAGCTTTGCAGTGGCTAGAGAGTTATCTCAGTGACCGTCAGCAATGTGTTGAAATTGCTAGGCTGAATGAAGATCGGTTAATGACATCCTCCAGATCCTCTTTAAAATATAACAGATTTGGAGTCCCACAGGGGAGTGTACTGGGTCCGTTATTATTTTTAATTTACATTAATGATATTCCTCAAGTGATTAGTCACAAATGTACACTTTTAGCTGACGATATTTGTGTTATCGTACCAGATGAAAACACCGTAGATAATGCTATTTATGAAAGGTCTCTAAACGTGGCTGTTGCAGACGTAATTGCTTGGCTGAACAGAAACAACTTGGAAGCCAATATAAAAAAAACCAAGTACATACAATTTCACAATTACAACGCTAATAAACGCGACTTGTCAATAAAATACCAGGGTCTTGAAATACAAGAAACTGACGAAACTAAGTTCCTTGGCATAACTGTTGATGAAAACTGCAACTGGAAAAGCCACATAAAATCTACGAAAACTCGTCTTAATAGATTTGTATTTGCCCTGAGAAGATTAACCACAGTCACAAACCAAAGAACTGCACTCCTTGCGTATCATGGCTATGTTGCGTCCATATTGCGATACGGCCTCTTATTGTGGGGAAATTCTGTAGATATACAGCACATATTTATTGTACAAAAAAAGTGCGTACGCGCCATCTGTGGTGCTGAACCTTTGCAGTCATGTAGGCCAATGTTTAAACAACTTAAATTATTAACCTTGGCATCAATGTATATTCTTGAGGTAGGCCTATTCGTAAAAAACCATCCAGACTTATTCAGGAAATGCGTGGATGGCAAAAAATATCTTTCACGAGACCCAACAAAATTGGCTATCCCGACTGTAAGAACTACATTATTTCAAAGAAACTGCGGGTACATGATCGCAAGGGTCTACAATCAAATCCCCAAAGACATAAGAGAGCTACCGTACCTAAAATTTAAAAATAGATTGAGGCAATATCTAATTGAAAATGCATTTTATTCAGTCGATGAATTTATGGGAAGTAAATATTAATTATCATATGAATGTTGACATTGATGTATTATTTGATGATTATAATTTTCTTTCTTTCTATGACATGAACTATTAATTATCTTAAATGAATATTGACATTGAAAAATTATGTGATGATTATATTTCTTTGTTTTTATGACATAAAATATTAATTAAGTACCTATTATATGAATTTGACTCTGATAAATTATTTCAAAATTATTATTTCCTTCCATTTTTCGGTTGACATTAGCATCCGCTTTTATTGTTCTTACATATTATCTCAATTAATTATTGACATATTTACTGTATACACGCTGACATCGATGAGAATTATCTTTTAATTTTTATAGATATTTTTAATTACGTCTATGAACAGAAATATTGCATGCTGCTAAAAACGGCGAAATGTGCTGGACAAACATTTTATAATACCTATGTAATTAACCATATTTCTGCAATAAATGAATTTTGATTTGATTTTGATTTTGATTATGCCAGAAATGCTGTACGCAGATCTGGATGAATTTTGGCACGGAGATATAGTCTGCATTACCACACTGTGGAACACTGCGATCAATATTATACACTGGCAATGGACAACGGCTATTGATTACATAATTTCATCAAAATCCATTTCTTCAATCTGATCAATAGCTTCTATTTTTGGGGCAGCAGTCTTGACTTCCTTCTTCACTTCTACTTTGACTTCCCCTTTAACAATTTTCTGGCTCTCTTCAAAGTACTGATTGGGATGATTGATGCCAACTCCCAAGTCTGTGTGGTGTATGGCATCAAAGTATTTACTGCAAGCTATTTGAAAGTGGCCCTTTTTTGTCATATCTATAATTTCTGCGATTGCTGTAATAAAAGTATAAATCAATATCATGAAAAAAATATGATTATAGTTTAGAGTTTGTACTGGAGATTGATGGGGCTTGGTGGAACTTGCTACACATACTGAATAAAATAACACAATATTTTTGAACCTGACCGGTTTCGCCTCATGGCCTTCTCAAAAGTTTACAATGGTTTTAAACTATTATATTTCTAAATACTACAATATTCTGTGGGGAGTGCCATTACAGGTAAATAGGTACTTCCAGAAAAATCTATGGGTTTTCCTGTCTTGGAGCCTTCTAGAGGCCCCGCCAAGATCTCTGGGTCATGAGCCAATCTCACCGGCACACCTGCTGATTGACAAACTAGGCTCAGATTTTTCTCTGTAAGTTGGGAGGCTAGACAGCAGTTACTCCCACATTGTCATAGAAGCAATAGAAGTTTGGATGTTTGTTATTATCCCGGGAATAGGTTCCCATAGGTTAAGGGAATGGGATAAAAATTCAAGGTGACGGCTAGTAAGTTCATAAAGAATAATACAAACCATTAGCATCAAATCCATATCCTTGAAGCCTGTTCTTCAGATTGCTAATATCACAGTGCCTATAAGGACACCCATGACAGTCTCCAGGTCCAACAGGTGTATTTATAATCTTCAAACAACTAAATGGAGAATAGTTCTTCTTACTACCTTCTTTACCATAATTATATCTCACATTATAAGCATATTGTTTTTCAAATTTATCTAGTTCCATCATCTTTGTGAACTCCTCTCTCCAGAATCTTAAGGAATCCTCAAGTGTTACGCCAATACCCTTTAAAAATAATCCATACTGAAGCCTTCCTCCGTGTTTCAAATGATGGACTAATCTCAGTTGCTCATGGAGTTGCCTCATACACAATGGGAATGATTTCACAGAGAGTGAGTCAAGTGATTCAATAGGCACAACTGCCTTTGCATTACTATAGTCATTGCCAGAATATGACTGATGCAATCCTTTCAATAATGAAACTAATCGCTCATCTTGCTCGATTTCACCTAAATGATGACATGCAACAGCCAAACTCTGTTTCAATTGAGTCCTGTACTGAGCAGACAACACAGATATAAAATCTTTGTGTGGAATATATGCATAACCACCACTAAGATATACTCTTCTAGATTTAACCAGATCTAATACTTCATAGAACTTCACTTTGTAGAACTTCATATTGTCAATGTTTGGATATGGGGTACAGTCTCTCAAGAAATGCATAATTTCTCTCTTTTCTTCGTCACTAATGTTCGTATAGCAAAGATTGTTGAGTTTGAAGAATGATTCGACTGCATCACCTCTCATTGTTGCAAACCTCATTTTAAATAGTTCCAATTCTCTTGCAATGAACCAGCGTCGCAATTCTTCGGTTCTACAGTATGCTATTCGAAGTATAAAATGTGCAATGTGATCCTTACGTCTCGCTTGCAAGTCGGCCTCTGTGGTGCCACATCCCGACTTTTCGCAAAGTTTTGCATAATATTTTAAGCCTTGATTCTTTAATTCTCCAATGACATATTCTGACCACTCTTCTGAATATATACGAAGACCTTTGAGAGTAGTTGATGTTGCTAAATATCTCAATAAAGTCACTCTTTCTAAGGCTAACGTTTCAAATTCTTGAAGGGGTATATTATACAAAGGTGGGATCTTGTACATCTGAAGATCATGAGGATACGATTCGACAAGACTTCCTGTGACTGGAACTTTTGTAGATTTTCTTCTAATATTCAAATCCATAGCGAATAAATTATTTTCACGAGGAAGAAACTAAACTTGCGCTAAGAAGACAAACAAACTTTTGGCGCCTTTTATTGACATTAGTGACAGTGACAGGTCATGATTGTCATGGCAGCACTTTGTCTTTGTTTTTTGACATTAGTTCATAGAGTGTAAGGGGTCTATTACACGCTCATGCAAGCGTCATGCATCATGCCGTCAATCATGAAAATTATTGGTCAATCGGTTATTAGACGTTATGTTATTGGTCAATCACGGAGTGATTGATGGTTAAACCATGGCAAAACCTAGCGTGTAATGGACCCCTAAGAATAAGTACTTTTATGCTCTATCTTCTCTAAAAGTTGTGTCGACATAAAAATATTTTTTTAGAAATACTCATAATATTGTCAGGAATATCTACTTACCTTTTTAACAGTTTACGTTACGATTAACTATTAATTACAGATAACGACATACATAAACACAAGTTTTTTTATAGAGAAAAGAAAAATAAAGAATTCTGCATGAAATGGAAAAATACGTGACACGCATGCTCCTGTTCCGCACGAAGTATCCGGTTTTCCTCTTTGCCCCTCTCTCCTCACTTAATTGTCAATCTGTCAACTTGAGTAAACTCAGTAAAATCGAATTAGAGTTATATTTTGAATTAGTTTCTTTCGAGGATGTGTTAAATTATGTATGACTATACAATAAAAAGTTAGCTAAAGCAATCAGCAAAAATCGGTACAGGTGTAAAGTGATACAAATTTATGGAATGGTCTCCAACAAGATGCAGTCATCATTAGACGATTTAGTCCAATATACACAGCTTTTTAAGCCGGTGCCGACGGTTCTTCAAGGAACTGTGCTACCATTTTTGATAATCTATCCTGTTGTGTTTTATTCGTGGATTGCGGTGTATGGCTTCGAGGAAAACTTCGAAGCAGGTTTCGTGTCGGTGGCAGTCGTAGCTTCTATACAAATTCTCATTTGTCTCTGTTGCTATTGGAGTGTGCACATCCAGTGTTTTCTGTCATGTTCATCGGTAAGACAATTATCCATTTGAGATCTAACTTCAAATAGATTACTCTTCTTTGTCAGTTCAATTATTGATTTTTTTTTAATATTTATTGTAGGTTAAGGATCCAATTCAAGCTGAAATTGTAAAGGTTGTACCAACATCAAATAATGGATTCTCAGAAATTGTCAAACTTCATCACACAAGGGTATGGCTATGTCTATTTCTTTTTATAACATGTAGTAAAGATAAGCATATGCAAGAATAACATTTTGTTAATACATTTTAGTCAACAAAAAAAGGCAGTATACATCCAGATGTGTGGTTCATATTTCAAAAAAGTAAATATCTTTATGACTGGGATAAAAAGTCTTTCCACACCGTCGAGTTTCCTACCAATAAGACCTATGAAGAGTATATGGAGTCCAAAGGATATTCTGATGATGATGCCATTGATGTAGCAGAGAAGGAGTTTGGGAAAAATGAAATGATAATGGTGAGAAAACCTGATAAAGTGTAAAATTACTTAATTTTCATATTACTTTAGTATTGAAAAAGGACAGGTTAAGTACTCAAAACTGGCAGGCTTGCATAAAAGGCTTAATGGCAGTAGAGGAAGCTTGTGAAGTATGTAAGGAATAAGGATAGAAGCAACTGGTGGGTTGTTGTGTCTGCCTAGTGCCTACCCTGGACAGAAATAGGTGTGAGTGTATGTATGTATGTATGCTTCATTAATATTGTTACATTATTTGTTTTGTTGGTGATATTCCGTTTAACTTCTACTTGATACTTTAATTGTTAATTTTCTGACTCTAAAGACAATGTGGTAGGTTGTTGTTTTTAGTTGCAACACATTCAATTGTGCAAACTGACTTTGAAATCAACAAACAAGGTTAAACCTATTGATTATGTGAAGCACATCTTAGTGTCCAAGGTGAATGTAGCAGGGTTAACATTTTGTTTGAATTTCATGAACATTTAAATACAAATAAAATAAAGTGTTTATTTGCAAAATTTCATTGGCCATCATCAGCTGGATTTTATACTTATATGCTGCTTGCTTATATTATAAATGCGAAAGTAACTCTGTCTTTCTGTTTGTCTGTCTGTTACGTTTTTACAACTAAATCACTGAACCAATTTTGATGAAATTTGGTCAACCTGACTTCTTTATTAATTTATTTCTGTAAGCAGTACCTACTTGTAAACACTAACAGTACATTCATCATCTACTTCAATAATATTTATTTCTTTTGTTGACTATTGACGTAACACATACTAACAACTGCAGAAATTGTGATTATGTATAAGGTTGTACAGTGGCACTCAGAAGTTGCACAAGACCAATAAATGGGTAATTTCACGCATGCCTAATTTTTTGTTAATTTCGGTGGTATTTTTCATTCATAGGTTTTCCGATGAAAAAATTTAATGGAGTTCTTTTAGGAGACATCAGTATTCTAGATATTCTAAAAGAACTCCATTAAATTTTTTCATCCGAAAACCTACCTGATTGAAAAATACCACCGAAATTAACAAAAAATTAGGCATGCGTGAAATTACCCAAATGTATAAAAAACTTTTATGCTCAAATAAATCAATAAATAATTGATTTATAATTATTCATCAAATTAGAAATTTATACACTAAAATAATTATAAATCAATTATTTATTGATTTATTTTGATAAACAGGTGGAAAAAAAAAAACAGATACAGAGGATCTTTTGATTGAAAATTGTAATAATATAGCAGTTTTTGTTAAGACCTGATACATTATCCTGTCTTACTGTACCTTTTTCTTTCAGTTTTTCAATTTAAAGTTTGCAAATTGAATCCCACCCGGCAATTTAGAACCCAACTAAGTCATATCCGGAAACAGGCCTGTCGCATCCAAAGCTTTCACCTCAGAGTTTAGGGTCCATCCCTGTGTTCCTGGGGTGACTAAAACTTTTTCTTTATTTCAGGTGGTCCCAGAATTTATGGAGTTATTCAAGGAGAGAGCAACCGCACCTTTCTTCGTCTTTCAAGTTTTCTGTGTAGCACTGTGGTGTCTAGATAAATATTGGTACTATTCCATATTTACTCTGGTAATGCTTGTTATGTTCGAGTGTACACTTGTCCAGCAACAGCTTAGGAACATGGCAGAGATAAGGAAAATGGGGAACAAACCTTATAACATTAACGTGTATAGAAACAGAAGGTGGCGGCAAATAATGAGTGATCAGCTCCTACCAGGAGATGTAGTGTCCCTTACAAGGTCTCTCAATGAAAATCTAGTTCCTTGTGATATTGTCCTTTTGAGAGGTTCATGTATTGTTGATGAGTCCATGTTAACTGGTGAAAGTGTTCCTCAAATGAAAGAAGCTATAGAAAACGAAAAGAATTTGAAACTAAACTTAGATGCTGAAGGTGATGGTAAACTGCATTTACTGTTTGGTGGTACCAAAATCGTTCAACATTCCTCCCCTGTTAAAAGTTCCTCATCATCTCTTAAGGCTCCTGATAATGGATGCATTGGTTATGTCATTCGTAATGGGTTTAACACATCACAGGGTAAACTTTTAAGAACTATTCTATTTGGTGTGAAGAGGGTAACAGCTAATAACCTTGAGACATTTGGCTTTATCTTGTTCTTACTTATTTTCGCAATTGCCGCAGCTAGTTATGTTTGGATCAAGGGATGCGAGGATCCCGAGAGGAACAGATATATGTTATTCTTGGAGTGTACACTTATTCTGACATCTGTTGTGCCTCCAGAATTACCTATAGAGTTGTCATTAGCTGTTAACACATCCCTTTTATCGCTATCCAAACTAGCAGTATTTTGTACAGAACCGTTCAGGATACCTTTTGCTGGAAAGGTAGAAATATGCTGTTTTGATAAGACTGGTACATTAACAAGTGATAATTTAGTCGTAGAAGGTGTGGCCGGTATAGGCGACCACACAGATGCTACAGTCATTCCACTATCGCAAGCTCCGATGGAAACTATACAAGTGTTAGCGTCATGTCATTCCCTTGTCCAATTGGATGACGGTGTAGTTGGAGACCCCTTAGAGAAAGCCACTCTAAAAGCTGCAGAGTGGAATTTAACCAAAGGAGATGCTGTTGTGCCAAAGAAAGGAAAATCGCCAGGCCTCAAGATTGTTCACAGAAACCACTTTTCGAGTGCTCTTAAGAGGATGTCGGTGATCGCAGGGTATCAGATAAACGAACGAGGGTTTATGGAGACACATTATATTAGCAGTGTGAAAGGAGCACCAGAAACAGTAAAGAGCATGCTCAAGGAAGTTCCTAGTCATTACGATCACGTATACTTGACGTTATCCAGGCGAGGCGCGAGAGTTCTGGCTTTAGGTTATAGAAATTTAGGAAAATTAACTTCTCAAGAAATAAGGGACATGTCCCGAGAGGATATTGAATCTGGTCTGACTTTTGTTGGCTTTGTTATAATTTCGTGTCCACTGAAAAACGATTCCAAGAAAGCTATAGCAGAAATTATCCACGCTTCTCATTCTGTGGTGATGATAACTGGTGATAATCCATTGACAGCGTGTCATGTGGCTAAAGAATTGAAGTTCACTCAGAAATGTGAAGTGCTTATATTGTCGGAAAGTGGTAGCACCTGGGGCTGGAAGTCAATAGACGAAGAGGTCAACCTTCCAATAAATCCATTTAGGACATCTAAACAGTTGACTTCCAAATTTGATCTGTGCATAACAGGGGAAGGGTTGACATTCCTGAATGAGAATCATCACAAGTTTTTACTGGAATTAATGCCTCATATTAAAGTGTTCGCTAGATTTGCACCTAAACAGAAAGAGTTCGTAATCATTACCTTGAAATCTCTTGGTTACGTGACGCTCATGTGTGGTGATGGCACGAACGACGTTGGAGCCTTGAAACATGCTGATGTGAGTATAGTAGCTCAATTTACATCTCTATTTTATCGACAATTAGGTGTAAAATCGAGAAATTCAGATCATTCCTGAACTTCCTTAAGTGTATGTGGACACTGTATTAAGTACTTCATCATACTCTAGTTGTGTGTTGCGTATCCTACAGGTGGGTGTGGCAATTCTGGCAAACGCACCCGAGCGAGCTCGAGAACGGCCAAAGGAAGAGCGTGTAGTAGAGGAGCCGCCGCGACGTGGACCGCACGGTCAGAGGGCGGACGCTCGCGCCGAGGCTTCAGCACGACTCCGCAGGGCCATGAAGGAACTCGAGGAGGAGGACCAGCCGCAACTCGTGAGGTTGGGAGACGCTAGTGTGGCTGCACCCTTTACCAGTCGGCTTTCCAGTATATTTTGCAGTAAGTTATTCTATTAGCACTTTCGTTTTTGCAATATTTTGATTCTTTTGGTCATGATGCATTTAGATTGGATTCTGCCACTTTAAACATCGTCGAAACATTTTCGTCTAATCCGAAAGATTATTTAGATATAAGGTAATCTGCAGAAGATATGTGGAGAATTAATTAGGAACAGGGGTGTTTCTAATTTCCAAACATACTTCTGGGGGTTCATAATGAATTAATTAAAGTTTGAGTCGTCATCCGCATGGGGTTTTACTTTTAGCAGCAATTTAAATTTTTACATCATTCTTGGCATGATTATATTTCATTGACTAAAGTTAAAATCTGCTTTCAAATGAAATGGATTTTGCATTTATAATTCAAATTATAAGATTCATTTATTTACATTAATAAGCCACACCACATACATATTTTTTTTCCTTTTTCACTTAATATTTCAATTTATTAATGCTATGTAGGTAATTAAGTATCAAGTCATTTAAGTTCATAAGTTTATAAGATCTTTTCAGCTAAATTCTAAGGTTGACAAGAAGTGGAACACATAATATTATACAGGCTAAATTAGATGATTAAAAATGGATAAAATGGATTTTTCACCATTCTTTTATTATCCTTTCGAATTCGCATATTAAAGGTGAACACAGATCTAGCCGCAACGCACGCACTGCAGTCGCCGCATTCCGAATTCTTTATATGAAGTTCTATGCAACCGCAGTCGCCGCAGCGCAGTACCCGAAGCGGTCGCACACAAAAGTGGACTGCGGTGAGTGCGGTGCGACTAGGTCTGCGTTCACCCTAACATCTTGTCCTCAGTTTGCCACATAATCAAGCAAGGTCGCTGCACACTGGTGACGACACTGCAGATGTTCAAGATCCTGGCTCTAAACGCGTTGATCCTGGCGTACTCTCAGTCCGTGTTGTACTTAGATGGCATTAAGTTCAGCGATACGCAAGCTACACTGCAGAGTTTGCTGCTTGCGTCGTGTTTCTTGTTTATATCGAGATCAAAGGTGTGTATTAGTTCTTTCAGAAAAAAAATAAAAGATAAGAAAAAGCTTAAGGTAAAGTCTAAGGGAATAGTGACCCCAACAATTTGATTTTGAATTTCAAAAATGTTTCGTTTATGAATAACAAGCGGGGTCTCTGGATAAATAAAAAAAATACTGCATACTATTATCATTCTTATAGCGATTACCTAGTTACATCGAAGGCTTGCACTTTGGATCTCTAGATCCGCTTATTTATTTTTGGTCAGCATGTCGACTTTACCGGGAGCTACTGCCGTCTGACCCCCAACCCTGAGAGAAAATCCTGCGCCAGAGTCTGGTCCATGGTTTAGCAGGTGCACATATTTGCAGGCAAGATTAACTTCCGTAAGGATGTATATTACTGATACTATTTTATATTTTTCTTCCAGCCATTGAAACAATTATCGAAACAGCGCCCTCTGCCGAACATTTTCAACGTGTACACAATAATGACAGTGCTCACGCAGTTCGCAGTCCACTTCCTCTGCCTGATATATTTGGTAAACGAAGCCACGTCCCGTTCACCTGGCAGGTAATACAATACCCTATTGCACCGTAATAAGGACTATTTCAACTTGGCAATAGTGCGCAATAAATTAATTTAGATAATCTATACTAATATTATGAAATGAAGAATTTGTTAGAATGTGCTAATCTCTGGAACTACTGGTTGTTGAACAAATGTTTTGTTTTAAATAGTCCGTTTATTGAGGAAGGTTTATATGCTATATATCATCACGCTGCTACCCAAGGGAGCGGAGTAGTAATCATAAATGTCAAAAAGTCCGGCAGACTCCCATACATTATTTGAAAAATTAATAAAATAGAGGTGACCAGTCAATTTATATTTGCAGCAGTCTATTATATACCGTATATTACGCACGAAATCTGCTTTTACTTTGAGCACTTCAGGATTAAATATCCGTATTCGGATCCGTATCCGCAGATATCCGTTTTTAACGACCCGGCGCATCACTAGTACTAACACTATAAAAAAAAATAACGCTTGGCATTGGTTTTCAGAGACAAAAAGATAACCTTGGACATGGACTTGGCCGAGGACGAAGAGCGCGAGTTCCAGCCGGATCTGCTGAACAGTACCGTGTACATCATCTCTATGTCGCTGCAGATATCCACCTTCGCTATCAATTACAGGGTGAGAATATTGTTACTATAATAGAGGTTCGTTCGACAGTTGGACTGCTAAGTCAGAGGTCAAAGTTCGATGCCCGCTCAGTGCAAATATTTATTTGCAGTTTTTGGACAGTTAAGACTGCTGTGAAGCTGAGGTGAATTAAGTAAATTTATTCTGTGTCCGTAATATTTATGTATTCTATACATTATCGAGTAAAGGTCCAACCCCACCAAACGGACGGAATCGGCCCGGATTTTACAATCTTTAAACAAAATTAAATTTTATTGTCACAGTGTTTGAAGTTTATATTACCAAGTCACGCACAACAGCTTGACAGCGACGTGCGGCGGCATGACGCACGTCAAGCTGTCATGCGTGACTTGGTAATATAAACTTTAAATGCTGTGATATAAGATTTATTTTGTTTAAAGATTGTAAAATCTGTTCCCATGCCGTCCGTTTGGTGGGGTTGGACCTTTAAGCTCAATCGAAAAGATGTTTCAGAAATTTTCTGTCATTTGAAAATATTTTTGAATTTGCACAAAGCATTCAGAATATTCAAACACATATTGGCGTCATCCTCAAAAAGGTGACAGAATCTGGTTGAAATTGGATACGCTGATTTGTAAATAGATATCCCTATTTACAAATGAACGTATACAATTTATATCAGAGGTATGATTCCGAAGCCGACGGCCTACCACAACGACAGACGCAAGCAGCAGATACAGCGTACCCATTACTTGTTAAAGTCCGATACGGATAAAGAGGACCATTGAGAAATCGCAATGAACTACGCGCATGTGCTGCGTGCGTCGGCAGTTGTTGTATGCGGTCGGCGACGGAATCATGCCTTAACACATAGGTTACTTTTTATCCATATGTCCCCAAGGACATGTATCCGTCCCGTATGTAATTCTAGACCCTTATAGTGTATGTGAGACCATATAGATAGAGCCATAGGCATGAAATAATAGCAAATAATACATTAGAATTCTGTATGTCCCGCCGCCGCCGCCGCGTGGTGTCCGGCAGAGTAGAATTTGGGCCACCCCATCTCCTCCCTTGCGGTGTCGTACAAGGAGACTAAGGGATAGGGCTGTTTAACATCAGACAGATATAATATACAGCCCAGGTTCAGCCTCAGATATATGGCTCGAGTCAACAACAATGCCCGGAATACGGCAATGGGCTTAACCCCTATTACGTGGGACCTAATACAGTCATTGGTGAGGTGTGGGTGTTGATTCGCCTCTGCCTAACCCTACGGGGATGGAGGCGTGATTGTATGTATGTAATTCTAGACCCATTACTGCAAGTCTAGGATTACATACGGGCATGCCATGGGCATCAAATAATAACAAGTAATACATGAGAACGGTGTTAATTTCCAGGGTGAGCCGTTCATGGAAGGGTTAAAGGACAACAAGCCCCTGTTGTACAGTATACTGATATCGGGCGGCGCGGTGCTGGCGCTCGCCGCAGGCATCTTCCCAGACCTCTCCAATATGTTCGAAATCGTATATTTCCCACCAGATGTGAGTATTTCATCTTGTTGTATATGTTTTAATTAGGTACACAATATAATCATAATAAGAAATTTTGACGCGTTTGTATTTCATAGAGATAAATAGACACACTGTCTACTTTTAGATAATTTGCCAATTCATTCTACCTAGTAAAAACGTTGGTAATGTAAGGGTCAGATCCAGGGTCCCATTATATAGAGGGTCACTATTACAGACACCAAATCTCAGCAAAGAATCATCAACCACTGTCCTACCACTAATACTGCAAAAGTTGCTATAAAATGTTCGATTTTTAACCGACTTTATTATTGATATAAAATATACGCCCAAAATCCAAAATTAAGAAAGAGTTCATTACATGTTTTGGTTCGCTCTACATGATGCGGTTTGATTTTAAACTTTAACTTTAGTCAAAGCTCAGTATTCTAGAACAACAATCAGTCCTGAATATCAATTTATTGAGGACATTGTATAGACAGATTGACAGATTTGACAGATTGTCTATGCAACTGTCTTCAGATAAATTGACATTCACAACTGAGTACCATTCAAGAGTTGCAATGTCTGTAGTATGACTGGTATGACAGTGGTTGACAATGAGCAGTTTTCCAGTAGGTATTTATAGGGTTCCTAAGGACAAGCTAGATGGCGCAGCCGGCACTTTTGGTAAGAAGAGTGTGGTCTCACATCTAGTGTTCCCTAATTTATGGAAAAAATGTTCTTCGGTTTTGTAATAATTTACTTTACATAAATGTTTTGACATTTTTTTTTGATAATATTATTATAAATATAATATTATTTTAAATTACAGACAGTGACGCGAAAAGAATTAAGCGTTTAATCATATTTTATCTATTGTAATATGGGTAAATGAAATCAAACTTTGGCAACATCGCACAAACAAACCACAGAGTACATTAAAATTACCAAAAGCTATGCTAGCGCCATCTCTTTATGATTTAAAAACCAACTGATTATTATACCTACTGGAAAACTGCTCATTAGCAGAATCGGGGTCCAGAACTCGAATCCGGGACCGCTTGATAGTGAGGCCGACTCTTTAAACACAAAGCTGCCGTCGCTTTTGTAGGAATTAATGTTTTATTATATTGTTTCAGTATCGGCTCCTGTTAGTACAAGTATTGATAGCAGACATGCTGTTCGCGTATGCGGTCGATCGCCTCTGTCTCTTTCTATTCGGCGAGACGGGCGTCCACCGAGTCTCGTAGCGCAGAATCCGCGGACAAGAGTCTCCAATTGACACGATTTTTTATTGTTAATATAGGTAATTGTGTTATTTTGTGTAAATATCCAAAATGACGAAGTATTGTTACGTGTCTCGATGTACTATGTGCTGCGCCCAAATGTCTGAGATGTTGTAACCGCTCAAATATACGTGCATTTAAATATGACGAATAAATGTGTCGATGGTATTTATTAATAAATATAATTGTGTAGTTAAATGTAATTTGTTGTTTTATTTCGACGAAAATCTAGAGGTCATGCCTTTCCCAACAGGAAAAGGTCGACTCCACGGAACAGAATGGTTTTTTTCTGATCCATCTACTCAACTTGAACGGCTCAGACCAAATAGGTTTTTATATGTATGAATCTATGACTTCTATACTGATGGTGTGCAATAAAATTATATAGTTGCTTTAATTTCTAATATCTTATGAATATTTTGGTACCTACTTAGGAGGTTTTGAATAATATGTAGGGTTTGTTGGTCAATTTAAGAAAGGGAGGAAGGAAATTGTTTAAGGAATATTATTACAACGAATAACAACAGAAAATTACTTGTATCTCATTTATTTTACAAATATATGTATCTGTCTGAGTCGTATCGATTAGGAATCGTAAACTATCTAATATTTAGAGTCGTAGTGAGGTTGCGGTAATGACAACGCACCTCCATATCCGCCGAGACCAAGACCGGCATCACCGTGGGCGAGACCAAGACCTGCTTTAGCGTAACTGCCATAGTCGAGGCCGAGACCAAGACCGGCTTTATCATAACCGCCATAGCTTAGACCGAGACCTGCTTTATCGTAACCGCCATAGCCGAAGCCAAGACCTGCTTTATCGGAACCACCATAGCCGAGACCAAGACCGGCTCTAGCGTCACTGCCATATCCAAGGCCGAGACCAGGACCGGCTTTATCGTAACCACCGTAGCCGAGGCCTTGACCAAGACCTGCTTTGCTGTAACCGCCATATCCAAGGCCGAGACCAAGACCGGCTTTATCGTACCCGCCATAGCCGAGGCCAAGACCTGCTTTATCGGAACCGCCATAGCCGAGACCAAGACCGGTTTTAGCGTAGCCGCCATAGCCGAGTCCGAGACCAACACCTGCTTTATTGTTACCGCCATAGCCGAGACCAAGACCGGTTTTAGCGTTACCACCATATCCAAGGCCGAGACCAGTACCGGCTTTATCGTAAACGCCATAGCCGAGGCCTTGACCAAGACCTGCTTTGCTGTAACCGCCATATCCAAGGCCGAGTTCAAGACCGGCTTTATCGTAACCGCCATAGCCGAGGCCTTGACCAAGACCTGCTTTGCTGTAACCGCCATATCCAAGGCCAAGACCAAGACCGGCTTTATCGTAACCGCCATAGTCGAGGCCTTGACCGAGACCTGCTTTGCTGTAAGCCGGTGCTAAACCGAGTTCAAGTTTAACGGGTGCTGCAACAATTTTCTGGGGATGACCCGCAGTTCCAATGCGTTTAACCACAGCATTGAATCCTGAGATTGAGTCGGCATTATAATCTACTACTCTTATAGTACCATCGGGTTCTGTCAGGGAATAGGACCCTTTAACAACGCCACCATCGCGGGATTCACTTTGTGCTTTGTTGTCGCCGGTCACGGGGTCGTTCACTGCATACTGGAAGTTGTAGCGGGGAACCGTCTGTAAAAAGTTTAAAATTATTAAAAAGCCAAATCAGAGCGGGGCCGTGTCCTGGCTCTGGCAGGCAATCGAAAATAAATCTTCCACTATCTAGGAATTGTTCTGGAATGGTCTTTAACCGTTTTTTTTTCTCTTTATCCAATGTCCATCTAACGACTTACACCAGACATACAGTACAGTCGCACTCAGAAGTTGCTGACCACTATCATATTGATAAATGATGACTTTTATTTTAAATATGTACCTAAGTACAATACCTACCTACTAACTTTTAACGTGTCGGTAACTTAGAAAATCTCAAGTTAATACCGATGGTAGCGGTGAAAAAATATGTTCATTTAGATGTCGATAAAGAAAGTCGGGAGCAAAACTTACAATAGTGTCATGAGCATAACCCAGGTCGTTTGGTGCTCCCGCCGCGACTCCAATTAAGCAGGCAATCTGAAATTTGCATATTATGTAAGTTGCTATACCACTAGAAGTGAATTATACATTCGAATCGATTTAGAAAGGAAAAAGAATCGACCTCGGGCGGGACTCGAACCCGCGATGTTTCCTTTAAGGCGGCCACCCACTAACAGTTTATCGAACGACAATCGGATGATATCGGTCTGTCAGTTCATCGCAATAGCCCACATACTTACAGTTTCGTATACGATTTTGGACTGACGGATAATATGTGTGTGGCCGCTTGACGATTCCGATCAGCAAAGACAGCTATAGGCCGGACATGACATAGACAGCCATGGCCGTCGGCATTTTATACGTAATAACACTATAATAACATCAATCTAAAAGAATAAAATAATGTTATTATTTTATTCTGAGGTAATAAAATTATGATGACATTGATGACATAAGGACTGCAGGCCGCCGGACAGACGAAAAACTGCAGGCGGACTGTAAGTGGGTGGCCGCCTTTACAGGAGGAATGCTCTGACAGCTAAGCCACCGAAGCCCGCACGAATCCGATCCAAATTCCTTTATACTACCATCTTTGGGGCGACGGTGGAGCCATCTACCGAAATGATGTTACAACCATTTTTAAACACTGATTTTTTTTTTTTTTTTTTTTATTCTTTATTATCATTTAAAACACCAAAAACCACGAAGGGTTTGTTCGGAGTGCCTTGCATTCCGTTTATATACACAATTATATTATTTTGTGAAGCAACATAGGACCACAAACAAAAAACACACACTCGAGCCAGTAGGTACCTAGGTCGGGTGCCGCTGCAGTCCTAGGCCGCTTCATTAATTATCGCGGTTAAATATGTTATTCGTATAAAAAATACTATAATGGCGATTATAAAATGAGAGGTGGTAGGAGGTAGTTTCGGAGATGTATGACCACAAATACCTACCATGACACGACATTTTTATTATATTAGATTAGATATCTCAAATTCTTACCGCTAATAAACCGAACATGTTGCTTCGTATGTTCAGGTCAGGATGCTCAGAACGTTACCCACACTGTACTGCCGGTCTTGTATTGCATTGCATTCCCGATGCTCGCATTTATACTGCCGATTATCGTTCCTCAATACAGGTTCAATTACAAAGTATAATATAAATTTCACGCTTATTGATTATTCACATTGTTGCGCACCTCTGAATCTTTTCATAACATGTCCTTAGTCATAGGTAATTAGTTAAAATGTATGTTTCGTGGCACACAACACGGTAGACTGAATCGCTCACTGATAGACCATGACCTGGACTAGAATAGGTACGGGAATACGTCGCGTCGGTGGCTTAGTGTTTAAGGAGTCCGCCTTACGGTCGTAAGGTCACGGGTTCGAATCCTGGCCGTCGTCGGTACACTACCAACGTGAACTCACTCCTAACAAAACCAATTTAGCTTTGCTGGAGGGGATAGAGGAAATATTAGTGTTTAATATGGGTTACTCGCAATGACATTTCATAACATAGACATGTCATATGCTTACAAATCAACGTAGACAAATATGCCGAACTCACACACACACATTTTTAATTCATCTACACTTTTGGTGTATTACCTTTAGAGTAATAGTTCGTGCAGTGTCTATAAACATACGATTATACGATGGCATTTTCGTTATTTTTTTAGGTCCCTGATGCTGCCGCTCAACGTCCGACCGGCGCCGCTCGGCACGCGGTACTAGAGGCAAACGTTCCAATTGACTCGTTTTCGGATCTTCACGATTTTCACGCAATAACATATCTACTTCTTTTTATATAATATCTTTGGTTACTAGTTACTAATATTCTTTATTAAAAAAATATGATCATATTTCAGTAGGCAGTATCTTAGTTCCAGTAAAAAATCTATTTTAATGAAAAGTCAATAAGTCAATTTACGTAAGAATTAGGCTCAGAATACAGTGTTCTGTATTCTGAGGAATTAGGTAAGTACTTAGGTAAAGTCTTCTTCACACAATGACCCAATTCGTTAGTTAGCTTTTAGCTTACACTTTGGAAGCCAACTATGTATTTACACTGCTACGTCTCCTTTTTATGATTTAGTTTATTTTGACTTTTATGGGAGCGACTACTGTCTGACACGGAAGTCCCTCCGAAGAGGATATGCGAATAGCATTAAAAAAATTATAAATCCTATCCTGCCCTATTGAACTTAATAAATATTTATGGAGTGAATTAATGTCTACAACAAAGTCATGACGGGAGAACTCATGTTACATGCCTACACATGAATCTATGAATATTTAGACACAAGATTACTATACGCATAATTATGTTTCTGTAATCATCAACATCGCTTTTTGAGTAAATATTAAGCGTACCTACTAAAAAGTATCCTACCTAATGTTGCACAGGTGGAAACCAATGTACAACTCAATGTGTTGAACCTTGTGGAATCAACAGTGTTCTTAGGTTTGAGTATTGATGCCAAAAGTGGGGATCACATATTGAAAAAATAGCCAATAGATTAAGTTCAGCTTCCTACGCTGTAAAAAAGATTAGGACTCTGATTGACTCTGTATTTTGAGCTACGGAATTCTCCTTTGGGGTAGTTCCGCGGATTTGAATACAATATTTATATTACAAAAGCGGGCTGTGCGAGCTATTTATAATTTGGGCCCAAGAGTCTCCCTCAGAGAAAAGTTTAAAGAAATAGACATTCTGACCGTAGCACAGTGAATCGCCTAGAAGAAGCTAGCTGGACAAAATTATCTCTGGTGATTTCCATATCTAAAAGAGGTTAATAAGCATAGATATATATCAATCAGTATTTTTTTTTGGGTTTGAACGGATATTTAATAAAAAAACTGCAGTAGAGGAGGAGGTGGTAATTTGGAACCCCAATTTGTTTTTTGAGTATTTTAAGAAAACTATTTGACTAATCATCACAAAACTGTCTTTTTATATTAAATAACTTGTCAACTTTTATTTTAGAAACTAATTTATAAAATAAAATCACCCATCATAGGAAATAATTTGCTTTATTTGAAAAATTAAAAAAAAGTGTTCGGAGCTTTGGTGCTGGTATTATGGAACCCGGGTTCCAAATTACAAGTATGGAATGAATTTAATTACAAAATTCACATATAAAATACTCCGCGTCGCATCCTGAACATTCAATATGTGCCCACAACCTACACGATTGGCACTGAATCCAAGTTTCACCCTGTTGATCATTGGAGTAATTTTCCGAGCAAAAAATGCAACAAGCGTCATCTTGGCTTGTAGGCTGGACATGCGCAGTATTATTTTCCGACATGACCGTGTCACCTAATCTAACAGAAGACTAAGAATCGGAAGAGGAAGCATCCTGGCTGTTTGGAAGAGTTCTAGAAGACTGTCCAACTCTACGCCCACGAGCTCTTCCGCGACTACTTCCTCTCTGCGCTATAGACTTGATTGATCAAGTTGCGGTTTGTAAGGGGATCCGGTCAATAAAGTAGCGGCAGATGACTTACGGCCTCTGTTAGACCTTTTGTTCTTTGGTGTCGGCACCGGTAAGATGTGTTCAGGAAGAACAACAGGATTAACAGGGAACAACAAGGAGCACTATACAGTTTAACTGCTTTTTTCAGACCCATTTTCTTTTCTCTTACTGCTTTTACAGCCTCAATAATGTTAGCCTTGGCCCAACTCTTTCTTTTCGACTTCGGCTTTGGTGACAATTGACTTCGAGGCATGACTGAAACCAAGAAAAAAAGATGCTAAATACATTGTGGGTAATATGGAACCCGGTTCCAAATTACCTGCACCTATCGGGTTCCAAAATCAAAACCTTACTTTGTTATCAAATAGTCAAGAAAACAAAAACTAGTTCAAATAAATCATAAGACTTACCTCTGGCAATGTGAACTTATGCGTATATACTTCGTGTAACACCTACTGTAGTTACTTTTAGACAGAAATAAAAGTTTTGACAGTAATAATGAATTATAAGTAATAAACATTTGCCGGTTACACAAAATTTCAACTTCGTATGACAGGTCCAAACTCGATGCAAAAATGGCGCTAGTGGCGGTAATACGTTAAATGACATCAGTTCAACGTAATTTCATAGGTTTTTAACAGATGTCGTTGTCTGTTTCTGAGATATTAAGGGGTTCCAAATTATCAGCAGGTTCCATATTACCACCCTTTCCTCTACTAATTGTATACTTAAGATTTTATTTTTTTAATAATTTTATATAATATACTGTAGATATATATTAACATCTTATAATATACCAAAATTTAAGTTATAATATATATCAAAAACGCATAAAAATTATATCTGTTACTCATAATAATTATCACTATCATCAGATGAATCGTCCATAGAATAGTTAAGATCATGATTGGTTGAACTATGAAAACTGGAAACTATATTTACATTTTGTTCATTACAGATAGGTTGTATAATTAAATCTAACACTTCGGAAGGGAGTGTATAAATTTTTTTTTGGGACAATTCTCTTAAACCGGATATCACAGGGTCAGAAGTTATCAATAGCATATTAAGTAAATCTTTATTTGTAGCTACTCGCGATCGCTTTTGTGTATTGTGTTCACGAAATCGTCTGCAGTCCTTATTCCGAGCTTGTGCCTGTGCTTCCTCGGACAGCTGGCCTATAGGCAGGAGCGATGATTTGATTACTTCTGCACTATGCAGAAGTATTTTGTGAACACTGGCGGGCATGTAGTACCACGAATAAAGATTTACATAAAGTTGTCGAGTTTCTTGAGCTAAAATTTCAAACTTTTCAATATTTATGTCATATCCCGATGATAAAGTGTTCCCGCAGCGTATACCAATTCTTCAGTGCTCCTCGATCGTACGAGATCATCCACGCGTCGTCTTTTTGTTTTGGTACTCAAATCATCAAACTCTTTGTTAGGTCTACCAGGTCTTTGTTGGGGCTCCATAGAAGTACTTGGGGTGGATAGGTTAACAGACACATCAAAAGATATATCGACACCCTCTAGCCACTTCGAATTCTTGTTTAGAAACCGCTCTCGGTTTCTTCCACAGGCGTTCCACTTTTCAGCCAATTTTGATGAGAATTTGGAGATTACGGTCTTGATGTCTCTCAGAGATGGCTCCATAACACCATCAAAATCATATCTCGTAGATACAAACCGTAAAAGTTCCTCATTCTTTGTTTCTTTCGGGTGTTTCAACCATTCTTTAAATAAATCCATTTTTGAAATGGTGAATACTGTAATAGAAAAAAATTAAATAAAAAATATTTGTGCAAATAATTCGCAATATTTTATTTTGCCAGTTACTACTACACCCTTGAAAGAATTATATACAATAGATTGCACAGAGTGTACATGGATGTACATGTGAGTTTATGTCTATTAAATTTAAGAAAGTGAAAAAAAACACTACTGTTTTCGAAACAATTAAATTAATAAAATTAGTAAATAAAGTTACAATCACAATTATTAACTCAAAATAAACTACATACCTTTGTGTTTACAATCCATAACAAAAACAATGGTAAAAATCTCTGTTAGTAACGTAAACAATTTTATGAAGTAGGAGTAAAAATGCAAGCAAATTCACTTCGAATTATCACTTTTTCATAAACTTACCTCATTAATGCTCCAGGTGAGGGTAGTTTCGAAAAGTTATTGCTGTACCTCTTAATGTATGGGTCTTATGAGTCGATATTAACTGATTTTTACTGGGAATTGAAGAGTGACTTTCGTCCAGCTAGCTTCTTCTAGCTAGACGATTCACTGTGCGTAGTGTCACAATACATTTTCGAGAACCTAATGTATGTTAAGAAAAATATTTCCAAATTTCCAAAAATATGTGACAGGCATAACATAAATACGAGACATAAAAACAATCTTGTAGTCTGTGATACCAGACTCCAAAAAATTAGCAGTTCTTTCCAGGGTAACTGTATAACCTTTTTTAACAAGCTCCCTAAGGAAATTAGGGATTTACCCAGGGGCGTATTTAAAGATTTGGCGCCCCGGGCCACTTAGGTTTGCCGCCCCCTATGCAGGCGCGGTCCGGGGGGGGGGGGGTCACAGGGGACCTGACCGCCCCCAAAACCATGCACGTCATATTGAAAAGTCCCAGTACGAGGGGAGGGGGGGGGGTTAAATTTCTTAAGGAATTTCCGAAGTGACCCCCCCCCCCCCCCCAAAACTTCAAGCTGCGACCGCGCCTGCCCCTATGTGACGTTCGCGTTCACCGTTAGCCTGCGCCCAAGGGGCTGACACAAAATAGGGGTCCGTCAGAAATTGCTGGAGATTTTCAAGCCTGATTCGTGAGATCTCTATCTTATGGTGCGAGGGAAGTGACTTCCATCGATCTCTCCACTAACCCAGGCTCCCAACCAGAATCCCTTCAAGGGGAAATATTTGCATTCCATTCCATTAAAGCGCCCTACGTAGAAGATGATATCGCAACCAAAAATCACTTTAGTACAGCAATAGCTTGTGAAGAATGATGTTTTATGGCTCAAAGGCAACAGCAAGAGCACCGCTTTGGGACCTGGCAGCACTCTAGGCTCTAAAGGCACTCGGATCCCGTTTTGAAGGGCTCTATAATATATGCCTCAAGTAAAGACGGATTCCGAAAATTTGAAAGACAGGAAAACTGGTCCTCTTCTGCAAAGTTACCGTCCGCCTATCGGCTCATTGTATTGATGGACAAGGTGTGCAGTCATGCAGGTGTTTTAAACTAATTATTCCTCGTGAAGTGCCACATCGAGCGCCTTACAGAAGTGGGGCCGAATTTGGTAGACAATAAATTTGGTTATAGTCGGGAGCACCGTGGATGCCAACACGCGCTTGAGGGCCCTGGTGGCACCGCGAGTTGATGCTGGCAGTGTCTATTGTTGCCTACGTCTTTAACACCTTGCCATGGAGCTGCATCGGAGCTGCACTCTTTCAGCACGGGGTGCCTCTCTATCCTCGCGTCATTGTCGGGGCTTACTTATCGGTGAAAGCCATTATCTACCCATGTAGGACAGGGCTTGGTAAGTGAGATATGTGGCGGGGTGTTCCGGCTGGCGCGGATCTGGGGCCGCTTCTGTGGAACATCGGCTAGGACTGGATGGTGACGGCACGAAATCAGAAGCAACCAAGTAAGCCACAGCTGGAGTTACCCAAGTCCTTGGACGTATTTGGTGACTGGATCTGAAGTGGGCATACCTGGTTCTCTTACTTACGAACCCTTTCTGGCCAATTGATGTGTGGGGAGCACAGAGGCTGCCCATATACCACCTGGCAGTCCTTAAATAGATTCTAATACATTCTAGCAAATCTTTATAACCGCGTACTCCTCACCGGTGAGATCCCGAGCCAGTGGAGGCTGAGCATCATCACGCCAGTCTTCAAAGGCAAGGGATCGGTGCAGGAGTGTGGTAGTTACCGCGGTATAAAGATAATGTCCCACACCATGAAGCTCTATGAGCGGATAATCGACTCTCAGATCCGACAGGAAAGTACACTCTCGGAGTGCCAGTACGGGTTCCGTCCCGGGCACGGGACCATGGACCCAGTGTTCGCCCTAAGGGTTGTGGCGGGGAAATACAGGGCGAAGAACACGCCCCTGCACTGCCTATTCTTAGACATGCAGAAGGCCTTCGACTGTGTTCCCCGCGCGCTGATCTGGTGGGCACTGCGGGCCAAGGGTGTTCCAGAGACTTAAATTGACACCATCCGAGACATGTACTACGATTTCGGTTCCGTGGTTCGGACTGCTGTTGGCGACTCGAAAGCCTTCCCCATCACCGTCGGGGTACACCAAGGATCCGTCCTTAGTCCTTACCTGTTCAGCGTGGTATTAGATGTTTTGTCGGACAGCATTAGAAACTCACATGAGCAGCCTCCGTGGTTGCTCATGTATGCTGATGATATTGCGCTGATGGACGCGGACAGGAGCAGATTGGTGCGACGCGTGAAAGGATGGAAAGAAGCGCTTGAGAACGGCGGTCTGAAGCTAAATGTAGCGAAGAGTGAATACTTAGCGTTAAACTCCACAGATCCCACACCCGTCCGCATAGGCGATGATTTGGTCGAGCGCACGGACCAGGTTAAGTACCTGGGATCTGTACTTCATGTGACCGGTGAGATCGACCACGACGTCAAGGCACGCATTGCTGCCGCGTGGGCCAAGTGGCGAGAAATGACTGGCGTCACCTGTGATCCTAAAATGCCAGTCAGGTTGAAGGGGCAGGTCTATAAGACGATCATTAGGCCTGTTCTCTTGTATGGTTGTGAGGCGTGGCCGCTGCTCGAGCGACACAAGCAAGAGCTGCGTGTCACGGAGATGAAAATGTTGCGGTGGATGTACGGCGTTACGCGTAAAGATCGCGTACGGAACTCTCGCATCCGCGGCAGCCTCCATGTCCGTGACATCGCGCATAAAATGCAAGAGAGCCGCCTTCGCTGGTGCGGCCACGTCTTGCGGCAACGCCAGGCTACGTGGGGAACAAATGCCTGGCAATGGTACCCCCGCCGGGTCCAGGTAAAAGGGGTAGGCCAAAGAAGTCCTGGCTTGACGTCGTGGAGGGTGATATGCGTGCTAATGGTCTCACTACCATGGACGCCCAAGATCGTGCGAAGTGGAGAAGGAAGAGCCGGAAGGCGGACCCTGAGCTTCGAGGTCATCTTGGCCACGGATGCAATCAGGAGAATACGTCTATATGCAGATGGGTGAATTTCCCGGGGCCAAAAATTGCGTGGCATCGATGAAATCGGTACTAAAAATCATTTTTACAATACTCTAACATTTTTTTCTGGTTAGGCGATATAGTGATCTATGTGGAGCACTAAATATTTTATTAAATAGGATTATAGATTCGCCAAAAAAAAAATTTAAACCTCGAAATTTTTCATTGCCGTGTTTGTCCACACATCACCTATTGTGTTGTGATACCTCATTGATAAAAATCTATTGGTTTTTTTAATTAAAACCTAGTTTTATTTGATACGTGAATAGTTAAAGTATTGTTACGAAATACATTTATTCAAATATTTAGACAATACAACGAATGGTTAATAAAAGTTCATTTGTCCTAGAGTTACCTTTAATCGCCATGTTCTAAACATATTTTAGAATATCGTTTTATCTAACGACTTGTATCCTCCCTCATATCCGCTAAACGTTGCATATTGGTGCCGCCTAAGTGCTCGACATGGAAGGACGTACACACGTACCTGCGTTTTGGCACCATAAATAAAAGTATATAATTTTTATGTTACTGGACATTTTTTCTTTCATTACTGTGGATAGGTATAACTGTCTATTCCAATAAGTTTATCCTCTTGATTATACATTCAATAGAACGAAATTTATCTTGTTTATTTTAGTGAAGTGTTTATTACTTCGAATAATTAATAGATTTTTTCTTATATTATATTTTTGGCTCGTTTTTCACCACCGTGCTTTCATTTCCATGGTTTCCGTGGTCAAAATTTGCTATGGTAATGAAGAAAAAAACGCGGCAATGAAAAAAAAATCATTGCCATACCTTGTAAAACAATTTAGTCTCATTGCCATGACCAGATGTTTCATTTCCGTAACTTATGTTCTCATCGCCATAGCATATTGACAAAAGTATATCATATTAATTTGTTAATTTCCCATTTCTTTTTCGTGTAAAAGAATTGGCGTCGTTTTGGAATTGAGCAGCCATGAATGAAAATGGTATAATATGAAAGTACCTGCAGTTTACCAGGTTTCTTAGAGAGATTCGAGTCTTATAATTAATCCTATCGATTAAAGCAATAAAAATACTGGCTGTTATTTCTTCCGATTTTAGTCGGTTCAATTACAGGATGTGGCAAGCGATTTTTCAGCATTCGTTAACCGCAGTTTTTTTTTTCTTTTTAAAAATGAGAAAATGTTTCTTCTGAATGAAATTAGCTATCTCCAGTATTTAGAGTACTTTCCCTCCACATCTCCAATGCAAACGCGGTATCGTTTATCTAATACTAGCTGACCCAGAGAACTTCGTACCGCCATATTTTCTGATCCCATTCCCGCTGCATATCTCTAAATTTATCAATATTTCTCTACAATATTATGCATGTATTATGCATATAAATCTTCCTCTTGAATTACTCTATCTATTAAAAAAACCGATTCTAAATCCGTTGCGTAATTTTGACGATTTAAGCATACACAGGGACAGACATACAGCCATCGATGGGGTTACACTCGAAGTTGTTCAAGAAAAAATCTGCCTGGGATAAGTTATCCAGCTTGGTAAAAACAACTCCTAGAAAAAACTAGTCAGGATCCACCTAGGTTGGGCAGCAGCAAAGGAAACACTCTCTTAATCTTAAAAAATACACTGCGTTTAAGGATTTCCAAAAAAATCGCTTGCCACACCCGGTAATCGAACCGAATAAAATCCGGATGAAGCTATATTTTAATTGCATCAATCGATAGGGTCAATCTTAGGGATCAAATATCTCTAACAAACTTGGTAAAATAAGTAAAAGGAAACCCATAAAAGAGAAGGTATAGGAAGATTTTAGGCGGTTTGATCATCAAGTGTGTTATTTTTAGAAATCTTTGAATGCAGGTTTGTTTCCCTTTAAAAATAAGGTTATGTTTAATTTAAGTAAAATTCGCTATCTCTAGTATGAGGGTACTTTCCCTCCAGGTAAAGTCGAAATGTTCCACCCTGTATATCGCAGCTCCGATATTACTTACAATAAAAATAACGACACTCATACGCGTGTTTAACACAGTGCCACTGAAAAAATAAATGACGCCAATGTCCATACACAATTGCCTAATCCCCTTTGTATTTTTATTGTATGTAAGTATAATTTCTCATGTAAGTAGGTACATAAAATATTATGTTTTATATTATGTATTTTCATTTCCATGGTTGATTTTTTCATTCCCTTGGTATATTTATTTCATGCCCGTGGATGCTTGTTTCATTGCCGCGCACGCATGTGTCATCGCCGTGGCGCGTAATTTTTGATCTTGTATATCTCGTTAGCTTTTTTATTTATCTGCTAGATATTAAGCAAGAATACATATAGTATCAAAACCTATAATAAACGCGATTTGTTTTAACTACAAAACTTAAGGTAAAAAAAATCCACGGAATGAAGATTTTAATGGACCTGTTGAAATTCACCCAGATGATGAGTCCTTAAATAGACTTCGGATGCAGGTCAGCCTAGTGCTAGTTATGGCCGTCTGCGAGGGGTGATTATTCCTCGTGAAGTGCCACATGTGGTCTCGGTTTAAAACCGCACACCATCTCTGTCGGGTCTCAAATATCGGGTGTAAAGTTACCCAATTAGATATTTCCCTCGCAACCCGGCTGACCTTATAAGATAGCTCCTTCGGGTGTGGGTAGTCGGTGTCCCCATTGAACCCCGGAAAGCTACGGGTTTCACCACCGCGTTACCGGTCTGAATATATTGGAGTAACAGGCGACCGCCCCTGTCGCCAGGTCTCGGGGAACCAGCCGCACCTTAGCTGTTCTTATCTGTGCTCTCTGCTAGTCATAAGGATACGTGGAAACCCTATGAGTAGCCATTTACAGCACCGCTACCACCTCGGCCGGAATTAACCGTAGGCGGTAGCGTCTCCCTGCGAGAGAAAGGCGCTGCCGTCTTCGGCGCCCAAGCTGCTTGGCCCCAGTTACACCGTACTTGAACGCAAATGTTATTTAGGGTTTTCTAATTTGAATGCAATTAAAATAATGAGTGACATAGTCATATTGTAACTAAATAAGCTCCGAAAAATAAAATAAAAATATATACGTAATATTTACTCTAATAGGCGCCTTTTAGAGTCAAGATTAAGGCGCCCAGAGATATAGACATTCGGGGCGGCAGGTTGCAAGGGGCGGCGGAACCGCCCCGAGCGTCTATCTCGGGGCGCCTTTTAGAACAAGATTAAGGCGCTCAGAGATAGACGTTCGGGGCGGCAGTTTGCGAGGGCCCCAAGCGTCTATCTCTGGGCGCCTTTTAGAGTCAAGATTAAGGCGCCCAGAGATAGACGTTCGGGGCGGCTTTTAGAGCAAGATTAAGGCGCCCAGAGATAGACGTTCGGGGTGGCAGGTTGCGAGGGGCGGCAGAACCGCCCCGAGCGTCTATCTCTGGACGCCTTTTAGAGCAAGATCAAGGCGCCCAGATATAGACGTTCGGGGCGGCAGGTTGCGAGGGGCGGCAGAGCCGCCCCGAGCGTCTATCTCCGGGTGCCTTTTAGAGCAAGATTAAGGCGCCCAGAGATAGACGTTCGGGGCGGCACGTTGCGAGGAGCGGCGGAGCCGCCCCGAGCGTTTATCTCTGGGCGCCTTTTAGAGCAAGATTAAGGCGCCCAGAGATAGACGTTCGGGGCGGCACGTTGCGAGGGGCGGCAGAGCCGCCCTGAGCGTCTATCTCCGGGCGCCTTTTAGAGCAAGATTAAGGCGCCCAGAGATAGACGTTCGGGGCGGCACGTTGCGAGGGGCGGCAGAGCCGCCCCGAACGTCTATCTCCGGGCGCCTTTTAGAGCAAGATTAAGGCGCCCAGAGATAGACATTCGGGGCGGCAGGTTGCGAGGGGCGGCGAAACCACCTCGAGCGTCTATCTCTGGGCGCCTTTTAGAGTCAAGATTAAAGCGCCCAGATCAGATCTTCAGGGTCGGCAGCACGAGTGTGACGCCCCTGGTGTTGCATACGTCCATAGGCCACGGTAACCACTTTCCATCAGGTGGGCCGCACCGTGTGCTTGTCTGCAACCTAAGTGGTATAAAAAAAAATTAGACGCTCGGGGCGGCTCCGCCGCCCCTCGCAACCTGCCGCCCCGGGCCATGGCCCCCTTGGCCCTAGGGTAAATACGCCCCTGGATTTACCTATAAATAAATTTAAAAATGTAGTTAAGAGGAAATTGTGCCAAAAGGGCTATTATAAAATACAAGAATATTTAGATGATAAACTAGCTTGGAAATGAGCTGTTCACTCATGCATGCTTCTCAAACAAATTATTGTATTTAGACTAAGTAGACTAAGCATTATTTGTAAATAGACCAAAAAAAAAAAAAAAGCCCGCTGAGTTTCTTGCCGGAGTCTTCTCAGGCCAGGGTCGCGTTTCGAACCGGTGGTCCATTTGCTAAGCTAGTCTTTAGTACATAATTATATATTTTTGACGTTTTGTAAGTTCCGTTTTAATGGTCTATACAGAATAAATGATTTTTGACTTTTGACTTATACTTCTTCTTCACCCTAGCATTTATGAAGCTTTCACCTTGGAGTCTGACGTCCGCTTTGCCAATTTAACTACGGATTTGGCTGGATTTCGATATTTATCGTGAAGCGACTGCCATCTGACCTCCACATCCCAATAACGATATTGGCCGATATCGAAGCGATATACTTATATTATATGGGATGTTACCTATAGGTATACTTATACCTATAGGTAACATCCCAAAAAATGCCAGTGGTGAAGCATGCTTTGGATGCGACCGAAGAAGTTGACCTACCGACTACCTACCTATAGAAAGAGCCCAGGCCCTTGGCCAAGCTGGCGTATAGGGAATTAGGGAACCGTTGATTGCCGTAAGGCTGCAGTTTACATTTTTATTGTAAATTTTCTTTCTAAACAGTGTTAAACCATTGAATTTAAATCCAAATACGTCATAGTCATAACTGATTCAACCTATAATTTATCCAGCGTTGACTCAGAGACATAAAGATGGGTTCCCGACAGTTTAGAAACTTGGGCAGAAGGGTAATCCATCTAGGCCCGCAGTTGCAACTAATTCGGCCTCACTCGACCGCCTCATTACCCCTTTTCATTAGAAACACTCTTTCCACTCAGACTTACACAAATTCACATTTGCAATCAGAGCCCGGAGAAAAGTTCCTCCACCCCTCCCGCGCACCCCCGGCACCCCGCTCACCCCACGCTGCCTTTAATTAACAGAAAGTGGTTCATTAGAGCTTATTCATTAAAGCAAGGAGTAATTAGCGAACTCTAATGAATGCTGTAATAATGTAAGAGCGACCGTGTCGGACTGCGGCTCGACTTCTAGATTAATCTAGGAACTGGGAATAATTTAGTAATGGTGTTAATTTATTACGGACTTGATTGTGGGTATTAGTGGGATACACTTCACTTCTCTGAGTGATTGCATGGTGGCGCTATGCGGTACACGAACTTAGCAGAGACATTTCCCACGGTTAATCAAGGTAATAGGTCGCTCATGACAAATAAAAAATATGTCGCTAAGTTACTCTTTACTTAAGTTTTCCTTATGTCATGTTATTTGTTCCTTATTAGCCACTGGGTTCAAGTCAATCAAAATAGTAAATACATAATTATGTAGTGTGTTTTCTTTCAAAAAGTAATTTTCGCTATTCCTCTTAGTTTCGGATTTGGTGCCCACTTGAAAAAGTTACCTGTATAGTTAAATTAGTAGGTTCCTATTATTTTCTAGGAACCTACTACTTGAACTATACAGGTGAATTTTTCTTGTGACTTTCAAAAAAAAACTTGTGAATATTTGTTCACAAGTTTCATTTAAATGTATCCGGGTTTTGACTAAGGACATCGGGAAGAAGAGTGAGTCCGGCTCCGGCCAGCATCACTTACCTACTTTTTTTTCTTTGAAAAGGCTTGTGATTCAATCATCAGCATCAATTAGCCCATTGCAGTCCACTAGGCCACTTCCAATGTGCATTCAGTCAGTCAACAAGTTAGGGGCTTCTCGCCTTCCGTTTACCTTCTTACGGTCTCCACACTAGGACTCCTCTATTCCAGCGGCTATCAGTCCTTCGACAAATGTGGCCAGCCCATTGCCACTACAGCTTGCTTATTCTCAATTCGTGATTGTGGTGCCCATATTTAAAAATGGTATATACAAATATGAAGGTAGTCATACACTAGTACTTGGCCTCTAAAATTAAACAACTTGTAAAGTACCCGGGTTGTATGCGACTGGAAACGGTGCGCACCGTGTGGTATGAAAGTAACTTCATCTCACGCACGCTCAAGCTGTGGAATGAACTCCCTGCTGTGGTTGTCCGAAGCGACTACAATATGGGGTTCTTCAAGAAGGACATTAGAAGGTTTCTTCAGATCTGGCAGCACGAGTGTTACGCCGCTATTGTTGCATACGTCCATAGGCCACAGTAACCAATTTCCATCAGGTGGGCCGTGTGCTTGTCTGCCACCTAAGTGTTATAAAAAAGGTACCTACCTAATGGTTATTTAATTATTACAAATCACTATATAACCATCGAGCACAGATCCAAATAATGTTTCTCAAAATCATACAGAATATCTTCTGTTTCCATATTTGCTTAACAGAGCTATCGAAATACGAAAATTGCAATCACTATTTACTAAGAAAACTAACCTCACATAAACGAGCACAAATAAATTTGCATATCATCACATTCGCTGAGCATTCTGAAACAATTTGCATACCTAAAGAAAATATCCGCGTAGGTAGTAAAACTACCAAAATCTGTAAAGGGTTACCATTTTCCGATTACTAGTTTACCAATTTTAAATTTTTGCCAGTGTTTTTCAAATAATAGTTTCAGGTTTTGTTCATCTGACTATCAGAGTGTGTCTCAAAAAAATACTGAATACTGACTGTCTTTATAAGAATCGCCTTATTTCTAAAAATACCCCTAATTAGGGCAAAATATATTAAGTGGATACATCGTCCGTCTTCAGTACGTTCATTAGTATTTCTGAGAAAATGGTTGTTATATTGTTAGATTTCTTATAAGTTATAACGGAACAAGGAGCATGTTAAACATGGCTGGCTGGACAACGAATACGCATAATGATGTATGCTAACATAAATTTAAGTGTATCATAATAAGCCGCGGCTGAAAGAAAACAGCGTACAGACGACCCACAGTGGATCGTTTCATACAAGCTAGACGTCGGAAATTCATTACTTAATTAAGCTTTTTCTTATAATCTTATTGATTTACAGATAATCAGGGACCTCAAAAACAATATTACTAATGATCTACCCTGACGCCGTTATTAAGCATGACGGTAGAAAAGTTTATAAAGTAAGTTACATGAAAAAATAATTATTTTGCAATTTTTGTGTCTCTTTGGTGTGACTGATTTTTATAAGTTGTGAGTATGTGAACGTGATAAAAAAAATTGAGGATATTAATGAAGGTATGTACTTTCTATTTATGGATTTTTACATTATTAATCCATTTAGTTCTCGTAGAAAAAAATATTGAATTGAACCTATTTTATACCTTAAAAAAATCCCAATTCTTAACTTTAACAGAGAATCTAAATATGAGTATACCTTGGTGTCCCTACAGTACCTAGCTTATTTTAAAGCTCCAACCCTCTAAATTAAAAATCAATCATTGTTTGACTTCGCACGAGTTTGCATCATATTGTTTTATCACGAATATGGAAGTTGATTGGATCTCGCAGGATCTCGCAAAGAAAGGTGACTAACCATTATTTGACTACTTGAAATTCTCATCATTCATCATCATTTTCATGATTGTCCAATGATAAGTTAATAGGTAAGCCCAATGGACTAAATAACTACCCGTTCGCGCTGAGTTTGTTAGCCGCGTCCCGTCCTCCTTCTCTACGATAGCGGCAAAATTAGTGCGAACGAGTATATTATCAATACGTATTGAAAATCACTTTTATTGTTATATTTTACGTAAATACGTAGGAAATAAATAAATAAAAATACTTAAAATATAATTAGAATTTCCGACGCCTAGCTTGTATGAAACGATCCACTGTGCGACCTCGCAAGTTTCATTTAGGAGGGTTTTGTGAGAATTTTGTTTGCACGTATTTTTTAAATCATCATCTGCATATATAGACGCTTTCTCCTGATTGCATCCGTGGTCAAGATGACCTCGAAGCTCAGGGTCCGCCTTCCGGCTCTTCCTTCTCCACTTCGCACGATCTTGGGCGTCCATGGTAGTGAGACCATTAGCACGCATATCACCCTCCACGACGTCAAGCCAGGACTTCTTTGGCCTACCCCTTTTACCTGGACCCGGCGGGGGCACCATCGCCAGGCATTTGTTCCCCACGTAGCCTGGCGGTTGCCGCAAGACGTGGCCGCACCAGCGAAGGCGGCTCTCTTGCATTTTATCCGCGATGTCACGGACATGGAGGCTGCCGCGGATGCGAGAGTTCCGCACGCGATCTTTACGCGTAACGCGTATTTTTTAAAGACTAACTATAAGTAGGTACGTATATCTGTAGACTAGTAGCTGAAATTACTGTCTAGTATTCCCGTTATCCCATCCAGCTAAACTAAATTGCTTGTGTTAGGAGTGGGTTCACGTCGGTAATGAAATGACCAGAATTCGATCACGGGACCTAAGTACCTACTCTCTTTTAGGTACACGGTTATATATTTTAGTTTATATATTTGGTACACGTAGACTAATTTATACAATAAGTATTAATAAAATATCAGCAACTAATGGTAGAATTAGTATTACACAGAAATCTATTACGTTATAAGTATTCATATTACCATGTTTTAATATAAGACATTTTTCAGGTAATAAAGCTGTTGCGCGGGGTGTACAGTGAACAAGGCTCTCTGAGTGACCCTCACCGAGATACACAGTTAAAGCTAACAATACAATGGCTGCGGGTCCATCCGTCCCACTCCTAGTTGTCCATGCTAATAATAAATTAGACTAGTTTGGTTATTTACTAGCTGTGTCCCGCAGCTTTACTCATGTGGAATTTTTGTCCCGTTACCGCAACTCTTGAGAACAAATACTAATTCCATAAAAAGGCTTTTTGTTACATATTCCAGACTAGCTTTTGCCCGAGGCTCCGCCCGCGTGGATGTCGGTTATCGCGACCAAATATAGCCTATGTCCTTTCTCAAGGTCTAATCTACCCCTATACCAAATTTCATCAAAATCGGTTCAGTGGTTTGGGCGTGAAAGCGAGACAGACAGACAGACAGACAGACAGACAGACAGACAGACAGACCGACAGACAGACAGAGTTACTTTCACATTTATAATATTAGTAGGGATAAAATCAATAATGTAAATTTCAATTTTTTTTATGCCACTTCGGTGCCAGACAAGCACACGGCCCACCTAATGGGAAGTAGTTACCGTGGCCTATGGACGTATGCAACACCAGGGGCGTCACGCTCGCGCTGCCTACCCTGAAGAAACCTTCTAATGCCCTTCTTGAAGAACTCCATATTGTATTTATGTAGTCCACACCATAGGTAGAAAAATCTATTCCTGAGTCAAATTTTAGCCACATCCGTACAGCTATTTGAGCGTGACTGAATTTATAGCTTCTATAAAATACCTATATCTAGATACTAGATAAATAATAAGAAAAATGTTATACCTACTAAGAAGTTTCTAACAAAACAATGAAATAATTTCACTACTATTGATGCTGATCAAAATAGAATCAACATTTACATTTTAAAAGCTTAGTTCGCAATGCAACAGGTAGAGCTGTGAGCCATGAGCCAGGCAATAAAATCTCCAGACACTAATCGTCTTTTAAGATAGAGAAAGCGAATACAGCCTGGGCCTGGGCTTAAGTCACTAATTTCCAATCTATCCATTTTCCAATGATTTCAAGATAATAAGTTCATTCAGTGTAAAGTGTGTAACACCAGTAATTTACCAAAGTTCAGATACTTTGAAATAAGTTTAAACAAACCAGAGACGACCACCATTTAATCTACCCGCGACCACTGACCAAGGCTGGTGAAAAACAAGTCATTTTATGTCTTTTTTACATTTGAGGTAGGTAATAGACCCAGTTACATTTGCACAATAATGACAAGTTCAACCGTTTTACAGGTAGGTATAGGTGTTTACCTTTTTTTTTTGTTTATCGTGCGAAAAATCCCCACGGATACCTTCCCCGCCGGAGCTGGAGGAGGAGGTTATGTCGGACTCGAACCGACTAAAACGCACGCCATCTGTGGGCCGTCGGTTGCCGAATGTGAGATCGTCGTAGCCATATTCCTCGCACCCCGGCCGAACCAGGGCCATATCTCTCGATCTGGCCCTCTTCCGGTGTGGGGACCAAAGAGTCCCCAACTCGCCCCCGGGTATGGGGAGGCACGCAATGCGCGCCGCCGCCGCGGCCTGCTTCTGCTAGGGTGACAGTCGAAACGCATATCAATCAATCAATCAATTATCCTGTTGCAGTCCACTGCTGGGCATATCCTCTCCCAATGTGCGCTATTGTCCCGATCACACATACTTATAAGTCAAAAACAAAATCCTTCTTTTATTTAGTCACAGTTCGGTAAAAATAGACTTACAGGAAAAAAGCCGCATGTACTCTGGCTTGCAGTTTAGAAAGCGAGTGGTTTCGGCCATTACTGGCGTGAATATTGCAAGGTTGCCTGCAGGCGGCTCTATTGATTACTCTCCCTATACGCGCCATCATTCATTCATTGTCGTGTCCGCACGTCACTCAAGCCTCCTGCTATTTTGCACAATATTTCTCCATTTTTCGTAATGTCAAAGGCCGAGCAATATTTAGATGGTGCGTCTGTCAGGAAGGAAGTCTGCCTGTGTAATTGGTCCTGTCGATGCCGGCGGAAAAATACTGACAATGTCCGCAGGCGCCCAGGCGCACAACGTTGGATATCTGTTTATGAATTGTATCGAATTTTAAAACGAATGAATTACTTGTATTGCTTTCAAATTCTACAAATATTTCGAGCTGCATAAAGGGGTTGACTCTATCATGTACTTCGCCCTGAGCCTTAGGAAAGCGCACAGTTTAATTTAATAAGGTGAGCAGTTAACAGTTGCAAAAGGTGAAAATTTTAAACAATGAAGCAAAAATAGTTCCATAAAGTTTCCATAAATTAAAGTTTGTCAACTTTGTCATACACTTTGTGACCCATTGGGATGCCTACAGGGATTGAATTATGGGAACTCCTCGCAGTGGCGTAACTAGGTGACCAAGGGCCCCGGTGCAAAAAGAAACAGGGGGCCCCCCTATTTTTTTTTGGTTCTGAAAATCCTTCGGGCGTCGCACGTCGCCTTACCGAAGTAAATGATGAGGTAGGCAACTCCCCTACCCGTCGCTAACGTGCTGTTGGGGATCAAATCTCTCTCTCTTTTTCGTGCGGAAATTCCTTCAGATACCACCCCCGTCGTCGGCCATCGGGGGTAGTTATGTCGGACTCGGACCGCTTAATACCACACGCCGTCTCGGTTCTCAGATACCAGAGCTACCGGGGTGTAAGGTTACCGAGAGCATATCACTGGCTGATTCTGGGCCATCTACGGTTTTAAAATGCCCTCCTCGGGTGTGAGAAGCACGGTGTCCCTATAGAACTCTGAAAAGAGAGACGAACATCGAACCGCGGCGCCAGTGGGGGTGAAAGGGAGACAGGCGGCCGCACATGTAACCCCCACGCCTGCACTCGGTAACCGGTCCGCTCCTTGCCTGCTCTTTGTGCCCTTTGCTAGTCAGTGGGACATGTGAAAAGTCTCCGACCAGCCCTCAATAGATCCGCGAGAGAGGAGCGCTGCCGTCTCCGTTGCCCAGGGTGCACCGCGTGGTGACTGCGGACCCGCACCCCAATCCTCCTTCCCTTGTAGAGAGGCGCGCGGAAACAATCTAGAGATATACGCTTGCATCACGTGTGATCCCAAAATACCATTCAGGTTGAAGGAAAAGAAAGAACGAAAAGAAAATACATTTATTGCAAAACACAACGCACATTACACAATACACAATTAGGGGTAGGTCATTAGGTCATGGTGGTCATGGAGATAAAAATGCTATGCGGCGTTACGCGTAAAGATCGCGTGACGAACTCTTGCATCCGCAGCAGCCTTCATGTCCGTGATATGGTGGATAAAATGCAAGAGAGCCGCCTTCTCTAGTGCGGCACGTCTTGCGGCAACCACCAGGCTACGTGGGTAACAAATGCATGGCAATGGCGCCCCCGCCGGGTCCAGGTAAAAGGTTTAGGCCCAGGAAGTCTTGACTTGATGTCGTGGAGGGTAATATGCGTGTGAATTTTTCTCACTTTCATAAACGCCCAAGATCGTGCGAAGTGGAGGAGGAAGAGCCGGAAAGCAGACCCTGAGCTCCGAGGTCATCTTGGCCACGGATGCAATCAGGAAAATGCATCTATATGCAGAGAGATGATGATGATTTCGTGTTTATGTCGAATCGACATAAACATTCGGTGAAGGTGTTTAAACCGGAATCGAACCAACTAAAACTCATGCATGCAGTCTCGGGTCTCGAGCGCCGGAGTGTAAGCAGGACCAATAAGAAAATTCCATTGCACCTCGACAGACCCTGGGCCATATACGACTTTGGAATGGCCTCCTCAAATATGGGAACCACGATATCTCCATCTGGCCCAGAACCATCCCACCCCCTTACTTGTTTTCCACTACGACAGTTGCTAATCAGAGTTATGTACACGTGGAAAGTTCATAGTTGGCCTTAGGCCGCAGCGTCTATGCCATCTTGAGACAGGCTGCTGCTGTCTTCGTTACCCAGGGTGCACAAATGGTTTTCAATAGAAGACCAGTGATTATCTAGCAAAAAAAAAGTAGGTACTGGAACTCGTATTACTATTATAATATTACTAGTTACAGTTAATTTACTATACTTATGTAAAATATTTTATTATGACTGCCTTCAAGCTAGCTGCAAATGTGATGGCGAATCTTTCAACGAGACAGTACGGAACAAAATTCCCAACAAATGAGTTGCACTGATTAGAGTTGTGCTACAACCCATTTTCGCATTCCAAAATTAAGACTTTTTGGTAGTTCAATATGAGATTTGCTAGTTCAGGCTCGGGCTTGGGGGGCCCCCTGTGCCTGGGGGCCCTGGTGCACCGCACCACCTTGCCCACCCATAGCTACGCCAGTGACTCCTCGTCACTGAGGGTTAGAACAGAATATTATTCTGTAGGTACATTCTTTCTCTTTGTAAGTTCAAGTCTCATCCTGGATATTGAGTTTTCTAACTGTCATTTATAATTAAAAATTATATTACCTGAAATCAAGTCGAATATAATAAGGTCCTAATGTATTCATACAGGTCGCAAAGTATTAAGTATGATGAACGTAAAGTATACCATACCATGTAATGGTATTTTCCATAATATTCTCATTCTCGAAGCTTTACCTGTTAGAAAATCCAGAAAAGTACAGAAGAATGCAGCAATGCAAAAGAAATGCAGATTCCTTTTAAATATTGATTCTATATGATTTCTTCTTCACAATAACTACTTTAAAGAGAAACTTCATTGAGATATAACTAGCTCACGCAAGTTATCGCGATAATATTTTTCTCTCGTAAAATACTTGCCGGCACAACAAGATAATCCAATTGTCAGACCAAACTCGTACCCAACAGGCGTGAGGCGCTTTCATCTGTGCACTCAATTGCGCCCTTACTATCACAACTCGAAAACATGTCACTTCTCAAAATTAACGAACCATTACTTTTCAAAAGAATATAAATCAATCAAATTGACAGAACTGTACATAGGCCTCTCCCAATCTCCCAATGTTGAGAGGCTTTGGCTTACTATTTCCACGCTGATGGAACAGAGTTCGAGTTTTCCTTCTCTCGCAATGATATCGTCTACGTATTTCCCCTCTTACGACACTCTGCGGAGAAGATGGGGTGGTGATACGTGTATTCTTTCTCCGTCATCACACGAAAAGAATACAAAGTAGTTATAATATGAACCTCATCATCATCTTAGTGTTATTACCAGTTAACTATGGAAGTGGAAGGCTACAAGGGGAGAGGAAGACCTAAAAGGAGGTGGACGGACTGTGTGAAAGAGGATATGGTTAAGAAAGGAGTGAATTTTGAGATGATTGCAAATAGAGATGAACGGAAAAAGCACACATTTTGCGCCGACCCCAAATAAACTTGGGATAAGGGTAGGAGGATGATGATGACCTCAGTTCTTTGGGTCCGTTTACTTCACATCCTTTCACTTGCAAGTCACGTTGGTTTTGGCTCAGATGATTTTGGTGGAACCCCATAGTCTAGTGAATATTATGTTCTTAAATGAAATTCGATTTCAATTTTATTATTCTTCGATTCTTGGAGGCTTGTTTGCAGCTTAGCTTGAAATGGTACACTCCCATCTGGTAGGTTGCTATTTTTTACTAAGATTTTTTATTATTAATTCGACCTATTTAATTATTTAATACTTCGATAACAACTTTTTTTTATACCACTTCACACAGACCAGCACACGGCCGACCTGACGGCAAGTGGTTACCTTGGCCAATGGACGAGTGCAACACCACAGGGGAGTCACTCGTGCTGCCCACCCTGTAAGAACAGAGAGATTCTGGTGCCGTCAGCGCAGAAAGCTAACATTATAACGAGCTGGGCACCGGCACTAATATTGTATCTTTAATCTTCTGTGCTTACATCAGTTACATCTGACGTCCGAACACTCGTATCAAACACATAATACTGTCAACCATCGCCTATAACTATAAAGTGTCAGCTTAGTAAGGGTTCGATATGATATTATTGAGGTTCGGTCCCAGATTACGGGCTGATACAAGCCAGCTCGATGAGTTTTATGCAGGCCCAGTGAATGGAAGACTCGATGTAACGTGAAGAGTACGGAGATTTGTCACATAATACTCAAAACAATATTTACAGTTGCTATTGAAGAAATATTTTCTTTTTGAGCGTGGTGGGGTGTGAGTAAAATAGCTCACTTACTTCTACCAGTTTGAACTGCTATATGAAGTATGAGGAGTTCTAAAATCCATATTATGCTATTATCTCTAAAATACAGTTCATCATCATCGTCATTACAGCGTTAGTCACGGGTACATCCACGGCTTTACTTTGGAGTCCGAGATTCGGTCTCCTGCTCTTTTTCATGGATTTTGCGGGAGCGACCACAGTCTGACCACTCAATTTTTTTTATCATCAATCCCGAGAGGAAGCCCGCCCCAGAGCCTCGTTGTTTATTCAATAGGTGTACCAACTGATAGCTGAAGTTGACTGCTAATCATAAATAAAAAGTAAAAATCTGACCAAAAGTGCAAACTTTGGATGCATTGCTTTGGGTAGGATGATGATGACTAGGTAGTCCTTACAAAGTTCCTGAAATTTAAATCGACTAAGTATTTTGTTTCTTTCTTATACCACACACGGCCCACTTCTTGGATAGTGGTTAGTGTGGTTACCGTCGCCTATAGACATGTGCAACACTAGGGCCGTCACATTCGTACTGCCGGCCCTCAGAATACAGAACAAACCAGAAACCGCAAGCGCGCTCAAAAGTGAAGACACACAAACCAAGACAAATCGTCTTGGTTTGAATATTGTCACTCGCATTCACTCGTATGCACGTAGCGCGTCAGACGTATTACATCAGTGTCAATTTTAATTTTAAAATGTCGGTTTTAGTTGTTCCTACAAGTAAAAATACATCTAGGATTACAAAAAAACAGAATGGGATCACATTTCATCTGTAATTAGCGTATACAAATGCATAGTTATTTAATTATTGAATTTAATTGTGATTGATTTAGACGAAGACGCTGCCATCTTGTGTGTTGCCATGTCAATTGAAAATTTTACCCACCTATTTTTATGAAATTTAAACAGATATATACTTAAATAGGTCTGTTTATTGTACAATACGGTTCAAATCAAACTAAATGGCTCGGTAGTACGTACGAGTGCCATGCGCAGGTAGGTACAAAAATATTCTGTTCACTTTACTCGTCCAAGCATTATTCCTTGTTGCATTGCAAACAAGTCGGTAAATGATATATTATTATAAAAATCTTTTCATTACCTACTTTCACTGTATGTAGGATGTAGGTATGTTACCTACTTAATTTGTTCGAAAAGAAATCTTGCAACTCGATTTTGAAGCAGATATCCTCAACCGATTTTGATGAAATTTTTTGTACATGTTAGTTTAGGGGATAATGTATTAATATGATACCATGGAGCTGGTCTGATGATATAGTCAGAAAATGGCCTTAAGAAATACTAAACTAAACAAGAAAAACCTATCGAGTTTGAGCTCATTTGTTTTGTCTTAGCTAATTCTCTGGTATTCTTAGTATACAGGATCTGTAGATGGTGTCTGAAGATGACCATAGGAGTTTGTCTTCAGTAATTGAAGAAATACCATTTTATTGTACCAACAGCGACAATTTACTGGCTGACCGGCTTGTAGGGCTGTATACCCTACATAGCCCCTTCTCTGCTTGTGGAAGGACAATAACAAACTTAACATAATAAATGGCAAACAACAATTTCAACGATCACTGCGAGTAGGTACATACTGCATATGCTGCGAGTCTCGCAGGCGCGTGCATCGTTACGCACAAACTTTGGAATCGTCATTCATTTTGAATCGATATGTAGGTACACCACAGACATCATTAAACACGCTATTATGTGGGTACCTATATACAATTGGTGGTTTTATCGCACAGTAGCAATATTAATGTATAATGTAAGTAGGTACTTATTTTTTTTCTATAAAATGTTTCTAATTTTAGTTTCCCTACCGATGCATGAAGAGAAAAGTTGAAATGGATGAAATAGGAGATATAATGTACCTATATTGTCAACATGTACCAGAGTAGTAGCTAGGTATTATTTACGCCGCATTGAAGTGACACTGCGTCTATCAAAGTCATACACACACAAAGTACAAAACAAAGTCTATCTTTGTATACTCGTGCGCAGGGTCAGGGCGAGTTCCAACTCCCTCCTGAAAATGATTGCTGATAGGGTGGATTGCTTGTACATGAACCATTGCTGCAATCTACACCTTCCAATTTAAGAAAATATTGATATTGATGTCTATAATTATAATATTCTATGAGTGTATTTGCTTGAAATAAATGATAAATAAAAAATAAAAAAATATCAGTATACCATTAAAAAAATACTTACCTTATTACCGTGTTTCATTAAATTTATATATATTTAATAGCTTTAACTTACACTGATCACCTCTGTATAATACAGATATTAAATATCTAGTGTTATATCTCTTATCTAGTGTTTTATGACTACCCTAAAGTTGGGAACCGCACCTTAGCCTAGCAACATTACGCGAGCGGGAAGTTTCACTATAGAGCGAGACAGAGTATCGTTTTTGGACACAGTGCGGGATATGCAGCTATTAGCGAATGCGGCTTCTGGTTTGTTCTGTATTCTGAGTGCCGGCCATATAGAAACCTCCTAATGCCCTTTTTGAATCATTATATAGCCTTTAATTCGGCCAATCAACGTTTATCGCACAGTCAATCACTCAATCAATCGGTCTTAGAACTGCTAAATTAAATAAGATTTATATGGCCCACTGACATATTTTGAAACTCGATACAACTACCTACTTTAAATTTCAAATGACAACAACCAGACACAAAACATTGAAAACTCCCGCAGTTTAGAGAGAATTTTATTCAGATTTTTCTTACCCCCACAAAGGAAATGATATCGAAATATTTTTGAATACTAATTAAAAGCTTCTCGTCCACTCATTTTGTCATGGCGCTCTGTCAAAAAAGGCTTCGGGAAGGCTTGTTTACATAATCGTTCAATTTGCAATGTTAAACAATTTGGAGCAGATGTTTTCTTGCTTTTTAATGCAACGGAATGTAGGTATGTACATAATTGTTCATTTTTTGCTTCTGGAATAATAAGTCCAGTCGAGGGAGTCACGGTCACACATAAATTAAAATAAAATTAAATACATTTTGTGATTTTTTGACGAATATTCATTATTGTTGTTCGTAATTATGTAGGCGTTCGACATAAATATTTATTTAGTTTACTTACTTCGATTTTGTTTGTAGTAGATACCTAGAGGGTGGAAATGTTAAGTGTATAGAGACGATTATTCTGTAATTTTTAAGAACGTTGCAATACTTTAAACTCTTCTAAAATCGATGTCAATTTTAGAAGAGAACTTTTAACTTGCCGTTACAGTTGCCTGCCGCTGTGGTTTTCCCAAGCGACTAAAATATGGGATTCTTCAAAAAGGGCGTTAGAAGGTTTCTTGAGTTGGCAGCACGAGTGTAACGTCCCTGGTGTTGCATACGTGTATAGGCCACGGTAACCACTTCCCATCAGGTGGGCCGTGTGCTTGTCTGCCACCTAAGTGGTATTAAAAAAACCTGTATTTGCGCTGTTTGAGGAATTCCGCAGATGCAGCAGCACCGCCGGCACAGCCTGCTATGCCTGGAAGGTGTGAAGGCGCAAGGTTGTCGACGCAAGTTGCGTCCCACACCAATGGCCTACCCATCTCCCAAGGCGGTAACGACATACCATCCGGATTTTGCCATCATCTCGCTCTTACACCAGCCCATTAGATTCACGAATGGCTGGCACGCCAATTTATAAGTTGTTTAGGCTCCGGTTGTTTGATAGGTTGATGGCTGTTGATATGGATGAGCCATTCATTACCCATTATTGTGACGTGTACCTAACTACGGAACCCGACTCGGCACGTAGCCCAATACGCACTTGTTGGTTTTCATTATTATAATTCAGCATTTATAATTAACAATCGCTGCAGTTCTAGTTTTACCAATTCGATGAAATATAATAGCCAACTTTCATCAACATTATGACGTCATTAGGGCTTGAATAAATGCTGATTCAACTGTTTACTATTATTATTTATGCTGGTCTATACCAGATTATTGTTTCATTTTTGTCTGTGAATTTGTGAATATGACTTCATATGCCTGTCGGTAAAAAAGGTCGAACTCAGAAGAATATAAATATTTCGCTCCACTTATCTTGGACCTGTCGTGGAAGCTGATTATAAATCTATTTTGTTTTTAAAAGTATCACCCCATTAATCTGAGCTTCCGACCCATTAGATAGGCTACTAATAAGGTATTATTGGTCAAATGACGAGTACGAGTCCATAAATATAGCTACTTACCTATAGATAGAGGTCTGACAAACCATAGCCAACAGCAGGAACATATCACTTCTTCTTCATCCTAGCGTTAATTCTCAGTCGCATCGGCAGCTTTTCAGCTCAGCTTGGCTGGCTTCAGGCAGGCGGCCAATCGCAATGCTCCGTGCTCTCGTTACGTTCACGATACGATTACGATAGTTGTTCGTGCTCACCCCACTGACCTCCAAAACCCAACATACCACTATTCGGTTAATATTTATTAGCTGTGATTCTCTTGCATGTATCTAATGTATCTATAGTTAAGTGTAGTCTAAATCAGAGACGCAGTTCCGAAATTGAATATTATACCTCGGTCTTTCTCGTTCTCTCATATTATACCTAGATTGTTTCAAATAAATAGGAAATATTACGATTCATTCTGTGGCCCATGGTAACGTGGGGTGTATAAATGTGCCCATTAAGATTTTCAGGGCCTAAGCCAACTTCTTCTGCAAGCCGGTACACCTACCGGTTTATCAGCAAGCCACTGGTGCAGGTTTTCCTCTCGGGATAGGGAGGTCAACGACAGTCGCTCCCATAACAGTCAAGATAAGTCAAATTATGAGAAAGAGTAGGAGAGCGGAGTATGTTCCGAAGGGCAAACTTTGGATATAGCCGACACGAGAGCTATGATGATAATAATTGCGGTTCAATCTTATAAATCTTGTTTCAATCTATCAACATCTTGATCTTAGCATCGTTCCTAGTTACACCCGAGACTTCCAGCTCGAAAACTCGGGGTCCACTTTCCACTTTAACTTTCTCTTTCTTCTGATTAGACTAAACCACACAATATATTGGCTTCCAGTAACCAATGTTACAAGTCGGGACACATCTATTTTGGACCTTAAGTACAGTAGGCACATGCTGTAAGAACATTTCGAACGATCGAACGAACTCGAAAGCTGAATCTGCAGTGATATTTCAATATCGCATGCTGTTTTGGTGATGTCACGTTGTCGAACACGTAAACATACATCACCCTCATGCTCAAGAACGTGACGACACAAAATTTACAGCAAGCAGAATGGAAATATCGCCGCGGATTGAGCTGTCGAGTTCGTTCGATCGTTCGAAATGTTCTTACAGCATGTGCCTACAGAACAGATAATAGTACTAGCGTAAGTCACGAGACAAATAAGGCCCTAGCGCGCGCGAATTGTTTCGTAATAATCTATGCTTGGTGAATTTGAGTCCACCACCATAGCAGCTCGTGCTATCCTTAAAAGACACCCAAGCAACGTGTACCTTGCGTATAGCATATTTTAGGTCTAAGATATATGTCCTGAGTTATATATAATGTTGTAATATCGGGAATGAAACACAGCAAATAATTTACAAAATTTTATTTTCTCCTCCTGTCACCGGCTCTCTTAGGCTAGGTATGTATGTTCGTTCTTTGTGTACTGGTAACACCATAACTGTCATTCTAAAACTGTCACAGACTTGAGGTCTCTTCCGTAAGTATTTAAGTTGGTAAAGTTCATAATTAAAACGGTCGAGACCTCGAACCTATGACGGTCCCGTAAATTAAACATATCTTTAGATGGCAAGATTCAATAAACGCTAACATTATAGTGTATGCCGGTCGTTCTCTCATATTTAATATCAGTTACGATATCTAAGCACATTCATTAAGTATCTAATGAATCAAAAAAGGAAAATGCAATAATTTACTATCAAATGCCATGATTATAAAGAATATATTAATCCCTTAAGATATTGAGGGTATTGTGAAAACGATATCTGTACATACAGAGTTGCCATATAAAATATTTCACTGTGCAGTCCAGTTTAAATATTTACCTTTTTTTTTCTGGGAACAAGATGGCTTTCTTTGGACTGTTTCCACTACACTTTAAAACACTTTTCTTACTATATAGTATATACCCATTAATATACATCCTCGAGACAGATAAGACCCATCTACTGCCTAATTAGTAGGGTCAAATAACTGTATGGTCGGCACTGTGGTCTGAATTTTTAAGAAGTATTCTATATCGACCCTATCTAAGCAGGCTGGTAATAGTGATAATAGAAGATTGTTGAAGATTTAAGAGAGTAAACAATAGTCGAATAATGAAGTTGTTCCTAGTAGTGTAGTAGTGTTGGTGGTCGTAATAGTTGTAGTAGTAGTAACAGTAAGTGCCACAATTTAGGGGAAGTTAACACATATGGCAACTCTATTGTATATGACAACATGGCTTACTAATATACACATATAAAGGAATGTTAGCGTTTAAGATTACTTATATACAACTGTATACATTTAAAATTGATCAAACAACTGGTAAAACGTAGATCAATATATACAGAGACCGATAGAAAGTTGAATTTAAACCTCAAAGATGTTGGCATCAAAATTATTGCTAAATGTTTAGCGCCCATACTGTTAGGTACAAGATGTGTCTACTTATATCTATTTATACTAATATGTACAATATAAATGTATAATATAACGAGTGACTTGATTTACAACTCGTTTAGAATGAAATAACAAAAGTTAGAGAAATATTTACACAGCAAGGTTGCGAGCGAAACATGTTGCGTTGTCTAGCGGTACTTAAAATTAACGTAAAATCGTCTCTCTAGGATCTCTCTGGCAAGATTCGACAATGTCTCTTTTGGCTCCTCTACACGTAGACAGACTCATCCGCAAATGTCATCGCCGGACGCATCCGCAACGTGCAGACGGGGCAACTTGTTCGTCGTGCGGGCACGTGCAGACATTTAACGTTAAATACCTAACGTTAAATCGAGCAAATCGACGCGTCCGCCGATGAAATCTGCGGAGGAATCGGTCTATGTGTAGAGGAGTCTTAAGAAATGTGGTGCTTATAGCTCAGTGTTGCAAGACCTAAATAATATTTAACATATCATAATTAATTTGCTGTTCGATATTTGAATTTTTTGTAATGTTTCCCCGCAACACGGAAGCGGGTGACCTTAGTGCGGTAGATATTCTTAAAAAATATTGAGGTAAATTTTCCAAAAAGGTTTAAGTAGTTTATATAATATAAACTATTGAACGATAATAAATAACAGTTAAAATGTATTGAATTGTATATCATTTTATAATAGAAAGTTGAGCAATGTGAGCCCTGATAAATCAATTATTTTACCTAATTAGTTCATTTTAGCTAGGCTTTCGATCTTGTAAAGCTTAGAATAAATAAAAATGTTATAACTTCTACAATTATTTGTTCAATTCATTCAAATAAAATGTCTTGTAATTATTCTACATAATTTGATTGCTATATTTTATCCAATCTGCGTATAATACTCAATTTACTACTCAGTGCCCTTTTATTTTTTTTTATAGATCAAAGAAAATTATAAATCCGTGTTTGAGCCCATCAAACGTTCAGGTACCCCCACCGTCAGGTGATTTAACTCCGCAACCTGGCCACAGGCCTGCCAACAGCTTAAAACAATAAATTTTAATAATAAGATATGCTTATTTTCCACGTCCACAATTCATTATCACTTTACAATAGAAACAACACGCCTGTGTTTAACACATCTCGTTCTTTTCAACTCTTAAGTACCAGTAATGGAAATTTACATAGCAAGTTACACAAATTGCCATTTTCACAACCGAAATTAAATATGTAGTAGGTACTAAAGTATAACTTAACAGTTCACTGACTGAGTAAAATTCTTACTGAGAGATGTTGTTCTGTCAGTAATAATTTTTCTGGGGTCGCAAGTTCAATTCATTGTCTGTGGCACAACACTTGTCACTCTGGTCCGTTGTCGCTGCGCGGAGACGGAAGACGGGACTTGAGAGATGTAGCAGTCGTCGATAGGTCCAGAGCGGGCTCCTGGGAAGGCCCGGAACACATCGACGACGATGCAGGCGGCAAGCTCAACGGGGCCGCATGAGGCCGGAGATACATCGGCGGCTGCATGCTCGGTGGCCCCTCCATTTCTGGAGCCATGGGGTGCATGGCCGGTGGTGTCCAGCATGCCGCCCCCGACGCCTCCGAAGACGTACCCGCCGTACTCAGGTAAGAACACGCCATCATCTGTAACAATCATAGAAACAATTTAGAACGTTTGCTCAGTATATAATTTTGATTCACAATTACGTTGATTGTGCGTGTAATCTCCTAGAGAGATTGGAGTAAAAACAGGGCTTACATAAATAATGAAATATGTAACTATTATGAGATGAGAGCCTAAAGAATTCGTAGATGGTGGAGGGGGTGTTTCCTAATCATGCTAATGGCCAATGCGCAGCATAGCCGGCGGCCCGCGCCCCCCTTCCCTCTCGCCCCTACTTCAAGGAGGCTTTCATGCTAATGCAGATTGGGCGCAGAAGCAATTCGGTGCTAAATCGTATCACACGTCCAAAGTGACGCTTGTAACTCACTACTTATTTCTAACTTGAAACTTCACTTCTAAATTCTATTTTATTTATTGTATGTATAAGAAACATTTTTGTACAGTCGTGAGGTTATTTTCTCATGGATGTAAACGTTGTTTAGTTTCTCACGTCTGCCCATATATCTTAAAGTAATTGTAAGCAGAGCATTTAGTGGCTATATATCACGGAGCCGGTGCAGGCGCCGTTCGCGTCCATTTTTCAAACATATTGGTGCGAAATTGATTACCGACACAATGCACAACTCGTACACCGGTCAGTGGCTTGTAGTACATCCTTGTAGTACAACTTGCAATAACTTTATTACAGAAAACACGTAATAAATATATGATAAACACTTGTAGGTACTTAGAACGGGTTTTTAACCGACTTCAAAAAAGGAGGTTCTCAATTCGTACGCAATTTTTTTATTTTTTACCGACTTCTAATAAATCAGTAAGTCTGTAAATTAAGTTATTTTTCGATTTTCAGTGCCTCTTTTTCGTTTCTTGAAGTCGGTTAAACTTTTTTGTTAAAATGAATTTATTATTGTCGTTTTCAACTTTTCACCAACACGGGACTCTATAAAGGACTAGGTTCTCATAACTCACGATTTTAAATAATGGCACAATATACGCTACAATGCCGCCGCGTTAATTATTTAAAACTGTACCTACCAAAATACAGAAATTTAATGATGTTTTAGTGTTCATTGTTCAATAAGAGAAGTCAATTCAAAACATGCGGCTATTCCAATTAAAATTATAACAACATGCGCTCCATTACACGAGACTCAACATATTAATTAATGTATTTCTCCGACAATATTAATGAATAGTGAAACACAAATTGATTTATACAAACGTTCGATGGTCGTGTATTGTTATACTAGTTTCATAGTTAATACGCTTCACAAAAGCCTGCTACACAATTGGCATAGTTGAAGGTACCAGCTGCGCGCCCATACAGAGTGTTCTAACAATGATATTGTACCTAACTTTAATATTTATTACACTTGATCAACTCTGCCCAAGTTACTGTATAGAACTCGAACATCCGCTATATATGCACGGCCAAAAAAGGCAAAGATTCATGTATAAATTAAATTTATTTGCAAGCAAACAATCCACTCACGTCAAGTCTTTAAACAAGCAGAACTTAATTAACTTGACGCCATTGTATCCAAGAACGTAAAGTGCATAATTAAACCCTTTACGTAAACGCTTTGGTTAATATGTTTAAGCGTCGGTATTGCTTTAGGAGACCTAAACTCTCCTATGAGAATAAACAGGGTCTGGAGGCGTACTGGCCGAGCCTCACCGCACAAATGAATTAGTGGCGTTGTGACCCAACCCCCGTCGTCGGAGGCCGGGGGGGCATGTTGCGATTAAAATATAATTAGGCGCTCGGCAATTGTTTCGCCATCGAGCCAGGTGGTGCTCAGGCGGCTAGGTAAATTAAATAGCCGTATAGGGTTTCCAATTACGTTCGCCCGGTGGTCGCGGAATACACGCTTATTGCCTAATAATAGAATGGGGGGAACAATATGAGGATCTTGCGAGCTGATTAATTATTTGGTTCGTGTTAAAAATCGTTCGGCACGATAGTCGGGATAGGGTGTGAGTGTGATACTGTGATAGTAACGTGATATTAATTAGTATGAAGATAGTATGAGGTGAGCAATAAATCACGTTCAGCGCGTGGTACTTTTAGCGGTAATGAATTCAAACGCCCGCGATAATTGCGTACCTAATTACGGGCGGACGGAGCTGTCTAATTTATCACTGTCGGATTATGAATTAGGAATGGCGTTAATTAAACATGCATAGTATTTGTGGAGTGTGCTGTTATTTTGTTTTTATATTTTTCGTCACTTGCGATGACGTAATCTTGCTGGCTTAAGAATACTTTAGCGATATGTCAGAATTTTATTAAATTACGAAGAAGTTTAGCTAATGCCTAAATGAAGTTTATACTTATTTTATACGAATTGCCACTTGTCTTGAGCGGCTGACTAGAATGTTTTGGGCCCATATTCTAGAGCGACACTCAGTCCCTCCTCCTCGTTTTTTCTAAGGATAGTTTGTATAGACAGATTTTCTATACAATCTGTCCTAAGATAAATTAAGATTCAGAACTGAGTACCATGCTAGAATATGCGCCTTAGAATATTTACTCTCCATACTCGTGAAGTACAGGTATTTACATGCACGAAGGTGCAATTCACCGAGGTCGGTAGCGACGCGAACTTTCGACCTTTGCCACGATATCGATATCGCAAGCGAGATTGCACTATTTTGTAGTAACACAGGCTGTGCTGCATTTTTAACTTCCCTATAAAATATCTCACTACTATTAAAAATGTGAAAGTCTGAATACACGAATGCTTATGATTTAAGCGGGGAAAGAAAAAGCATTTGATCAAGCCATCAAACTGAGAGCCACTTCTTCATTCTAGCGTTAAGGTGATTACATACGCGAATGACTTTGACCATACAAATGCTCAAGGTCATTCACTCGTTTTTCAGCCGTAAAAATCAGTAAAACTAATTTTAATAGATAATTTTATAGGGGACGATTACAAACTAAGAAGGTCACGTCATGCTAATACACTCATTTAATATATATCTGAAATTTTAGATTATTTGGATACATATTGTAGAAAATATTTGGTTTCATAAGAAAGAGTAGAGTGATGTTTAGAGCCTCTTTTCAACTATTTCTTTCTTTTTTATTGAATTTATGAAAAGGTGAAGTTACTCTGTATATCCTGTAGTATGCAGGGATGTAAATTCCAGATCTTTAGGTTTATAGTTAAAAAGAAAAATGGTTTCGAAAATACCGATTTTTCGATTCTAATCTGATTCGGGGCCTTAATCCCAGTCGCATCCGAAGCTTTCTGGGGTCTGCTTTGCCAGTCTAACTGCGGATTTGACTGGACTCCGTTATTTTCCGTGAAGCGACTGATATCTGAGTTCTGGCTTCTACAATCTCATGGTGATATTGGGCGATATCGAAGCATCGCAGCTAGAACAACTAGGGCCACTAATGCAGTATTATTTGTATCTGTAGTGATACCCATATTCCCGAGATTACCCTTTAGCATACCATTATGTAATTAGAAATCATATTAGCACGCTCTGCACAAAATAACATCAACATTCACATAAGTTACGAAATCAAAATATTTTAGATATATTTCGATTTAGAAAGAGAAAAGAGAATCGACTTCGGGCGGGCCTCGAACCCGCGATCTTTCCCTTACAGGGGGAATGCTCTGACCACTAAGTCACCGAAGCCCGCACGAAGCCGATCCAAATTCCTCTATACAACTGTCTTTGGGGCAGGCGCGGTCCGAGGGGGGGGGAGGTTACAGGGGACATGAAACCCCCCCCCCCAAAACCATGCACGTCATATTGAAAAGTCCCAGTACGAGGGGAGGGGGGGTTAAATATCTTAAGGAATTTCCGAAGTGACCCCCCCCCCCCCCAAAACTTCAAGCTGCAACCGCGCCTGCTTTGGGGCGACTCTCTTTCTAAATCGATTTGAATAGTTAGCATAATAAATGCTTCAAAATATCATTCAATTTTAGGTATAGTTTGGTTTAGTGAGATGTCCAACAGAATCGGCACCATAGTCGCGAGTGCGAGTTATAGAAAAGCTTCATCAACAGGGCAGTAAAATATCAACGTATTAATTTGACAGGGCACGGTAGGTACCGTCACGGACGATCACGGGCGACCGAACCTTCACCTTGGTTTTAAAACGCAAGTGTAATAAAACGCGATCAACTAGAATAGTTCGATAAAAAAGTTCATACTGTATATAAGATAAGGTGACTTTTAGATTCGTGTAAACTTTCAAAGTTATTTCGACGTCATACTGCGTTGTTCTCATAGGTAGTTGTAGAATACAAGAGCGACACCAATTTTCCCATGGGTGCTATACAAAACAAATTAAGGGATACCTGCGGATCTCTGTCGACTAAAATTACAATTACCAGAGAAATGAATGTGAATAGCATGTAGAGTTGTGCTCAGAATATATTGAACATAAAGTTTGCAAGTGATAGATAATACATACATATATACATACAACAGATAATACACACGTAATACTATCTATTTCAGATAAATATATAATTTTTCAATTTTTATTTATTGTTTTACGTAAAGTTTTAGATCTATGGCGGGTGGTAACTTGAAGTGTGTTAATCTAATAATTGGTATTGGCTAATATACCCTACTATATAAAAAAATCGCTAAACAATAAAAAAGTTCAAAACATTTGTACCAAGTAAAACAAAACAGTTACAAAAATCATTGGACACTCAAAATCTCACGTGTCTTGCAAACCATTACCCATACGGTAATGTGCAGGCAAAGGTCACGGACACGAGCGGCTCAGGTCGCGTGACCTCTCGACCCCGTTGCACCGTAATCACCGATACACGATACCGTTTACAAATTGGACGTTTTTAATAATCCAGACCTGTGTTTTGAGGTTATAAAGCAGTGTTTTATTAGAAACCGCATATATTTACGGCTTTTTATTCATGTACGGGTCGGTAGGTGTATTAACAGTCTTTCCAGTTACCTTACGGAAATTATGTATTAGGCGTACGTAAATTAGGTGGTGAGGCTATTATATATGGGATGTTTATTGTAGGATGTAAAACCTGTGGTAAAACCTCGCTATCTCGCGTGAACTATATACCTAGAAACGAAACGGCACGGATAAGGCGCAAACGCATATTGTATACGGTTTCCTCACTTTTTCTATATTATTTTAATAGCATCCACGCCTTAACCGTGCCGTAATATTAATAAAAATTAATTAGCATTCGCAACATGTCAAAATCGAAGATAAATCGTAGTCTAAAAAAATCGCACACATAATAAACGTTTGTAATCAGAATGTTTCAATGAATACACTGAAAATATATCTATCTAAGTACATATTAGAACCAAAGCATTATTAATTTATTATTAACAATTTGCATTAATAAGATTGAGACGTAAACATACAATCCTGCTGCCTTTTATTAAGAAGACAATAGCAACGCTTCCACAACAAATTTCAGTTATTACAGACATACCGTTAAGGAACTTGTGCGTACATACACATGCGTTCAATTTAATATCGGCTATTGAATAGAAAACGCCTCTACGTTCACAATGGCCCATCGGTATTCTATTAACTAGCAAAGCAAACACGGGGACGCGTGCGGGCACTAACTCAATACAAAACGATTCCTAGCGAGCGATACTCGCACATTCGGGACTTCGGGACATTCAGTGTATCAGGAACATTCTGGGACACTCCTATTCGATTGTAACAACACTAACGACTGTTTATATTGGTTTGGATCGGCCCGGTCCGGACGACAATCGGAGCTGGGGCGACTTTCGCGAGACAATGCAAGACTGGGCCTAAATAATTTAATAGTTGTAGGCGCGTTGAGCGGTTTGCAAACAGTTGGTCCATGTTACTGCTTTTGATTTGGAAGGTTTATAACGTAAGGCAAGAGTCCGGGTAAATCAGACCTACGTCATTGTAAGTGAGATTATGTATAAAGACGTAATTTGATGTTCAAAGTCGGTCTTTGTAGCTTCGAAGTACTTACAAGTTTTGGATGCAACTGGGATTGTCGCTCTATGATTCTAGGATTCTTTCATCTCGGGAAGTCACTCAGGCAGTCGCCCCCGCAAAAGTCAAGATAACCGAAATTACGTATAGAAGGAAGAGTGGGAAAGGCTTCCCGCAGATCCCGGATAATGATGATGATATTCTTTCCTCCCGGTGCCGGGAATCTGACGGTAATCGTTCTGCTTAAAGCCGTAATAACCGTAATTACGGCAATAAGTAAAAAAGTGGACCCTGAACTACAAATTTGGGATACAATTGGGATTAGCATTCGATAATGTTAATAATCTAGTATCTACGCACAAAAAATGTCATCCTTTATAATATGACGTAAGTTTCGCGTTTACGGGGACCATACAGCTTTGTCTTGTGCGAAGCGATTAACATGTAGCCAGTTGGAGGAGTGGGCGCAACCGTTAAGGCATGTTAATTGATCGCCCATCTATCTTAGTTACGTACTGTGTACGACGTGATTACTCAATGTATGTTTAAGGGTATGTAGTAGCAGTTTATGACAATTTGATCAACCTTTCGAGGTCGGATGGTTGTATAAATAACCTTTTAGGGCTTTATTTCACGATACTTAGTCCTGACTCTCGATTTATAATTAGGTCTGAGGACAGATTGTATTCTAGATGACAGGTTCTAATGTCATTGTGAGAGTCGATTTACAACTGACAGTTGTTCTGGAATACGGGCCTTAGACCCGTGTTCGAGAACAACACTCAGTCATGAATCTCTATTTATCTGAGGACAGATTGGATAGACAGTTTGACAGGTAGTCTATACAATCTGTCCTCAGATAAAACAAGATTGAGGACTGAGTACTATTCTAGATTATAGGCATTAGTGTTATAAAATGCAGCCAGCAGCGTCTTAACACCTCTGCATTCTTCTTCATCCTAGCCTTAATCCTCCTCGGAATCTGGGGTCCGCTTTATCAGCCTAACTGCGGAATTGGCTGGACTTCGATATTTCAGGTCTAAACACCTCTGCCTACACCTCCGAATTTACATATCCGTCTTTATAAAAATCCCGATTAAAATATGAAATCTGTTAACAAGTTCAAAATGATTGAAGCATTGTTAACGAGATCTCGTTGACAACATCTCTTAAAAAACTTTTCCTACTTAATACCAAGAACGACGCGACGCAAGTTTCACATCGTTCAGAGTAAATAATTCGACCGTAATAGACGTAAGGGGAAGCGCTAAAGATATGGTAAGATATAAGAATGATAGTGGTAGGGCGGGCGGTAATAAATTAGGGCGGGTGGTCGGTTGGGCGGGCGGGTCGTCGCGTGCGCCGCGGCCGTTTGTCGAGTTGCGTGCGCCCGCGCTCATTTCTTATTCATGCGCGTCGAGCACGCACGGCCGCGCACAGCACAGCAGAAAAGTGTTTGTGTACCGATAATGGGTTAAAAGCTGCGATATTACACCGATTGGATGGTTAGATTAATTTTGTCTTAATAATAGTTTTGGACTTAGAGTATCTATCACCTGTAGAGCGCGTCTTAGCAAGTATGAACTGCTATCACGGGTGTGAACAGTGCCTAGAATTTTTGACAACTGCAATCAGTAGCAAAACAATATCTGCCAAAGTGATTTCGCAAATAACAGTTTATTTCATTTTGTGGTATTAATGGTGAACTGTGCATTGCCAGGCTCTCAAAACGATTCCCGAAAGAAAAATAAAAAGAATGATAACATTTCATATCACCCGTGAGTAGTATTATATGACTAATTTATTTGTTTTCATAAAATTTATACGGGTCTCCTAGGGGGATGCGAGAAACGCGGGGCGGGTTACAGCTGACGGCTGTCATCGGCCATTTTTGCTTTTAAATGAATAGTGATGTAGCACATGCACTTTCGGTTACGATAATTTTCTTTTTGCAATAGAATTTCATTGTAGGTTTATTTTCTTTTATGTAGTATAGAGTATTTACTGCGTAAACAAATAAATCTCATTTTACTCATTTTACTTTTATATATTATGCACTATTATTTTTGTTAGGTTTACAAAAATACTAAGATGCATAATAATAGATGCATGAGTGAAAGCTAAAAGCTATAAAGAGGCCTGATTGGGAGCCGAATATTCGAAGTTTCATCTGTTCTATCTATTTTAAGCTTGATTTCAAATAAGTAACTAAGAAAGGGCTTTGCAAACTGAATGACGATGCAGTACCAGAACTTTACCTCCACGTAGGTAAATGCTTATGCAAAACTTTATATTTCAATTAACCACTGGCCTCTTCCAAAGTGCGTCAAAACTTTATATGCTTATCCATACTTCAGTGCGCCTGCCAAAGTCGTTATGTGCATATTTTCGAAAAAAAAAAATATTCGCTAGACGGCCTTAAAAAAAAATTGCGCATCGGCTGAAAAAACAAACAAGTGTTAATTCCTTCTAGAAATAGATTTGACAAAATATGGATGTGCACTTCTGACCCTGCAAAATTGGTTATGTGTCCACATCAAAAGTTTTTCACCCTCATATTGCACATGTCAGAATTGGTTTGCACATAGATAATTTGACAGCTTGTTTCTCTTCGGTTTGTTGGTTGTAAAATTGGTGTTCTACCTTTGTAACAACGTAAATAATCTTATAATAGGAAATAAAACGAGACAGGTGACTAAATTTTGTACAATAATATTGCTGTTCTCAGTTTTGGGGTCACTGGCAAATTAGTCTTGACATCGCCAAAGCTTTCTATAGAATCTGGCGCCTTCCTTCCCGTCTACCAGCCTCTGGCCACCCAGTCGCACAGTCCTCCCGAACTGTACGACTGGGTGGCTAACTTCCTGCAGGTGTGCCGTATTTGCGCCTTTAGAGATGGACGAACTTCGGAGTTCTTGCAGGTAAATGCTGGCATGCCGAAGGGGTCCGTCTTATCATCCATTCTTTCTTCTGCATATAAACGTATGCTGTCCACTGACAGCATTAATTGCTATGCAGACGCTATGCTATGCAGATGCTAACCTTACACTTGAGTTATCATGGACATCCTGTGGCCGAGCAGTCTGATATTGTGGAACAAAGGCAGCTTCTTGTCACTGAGCTCGACCGGATCCTGAAGCACATTTCCGAATGGGGCTCTGAGAACCTGATCGAGTTCAGTGCCAAGAAGACCAAGAAGTTCAGTGCAAAGATATCTTCTTTCCTTCCACTCTTCAGAGCACGCCACTGCTACAGTAGGAAAATCTCAGTATCCTCGGTTTGGATGTTCGCTGCAAACTGAACAACAAAAACTACACTTAGAGTATCATCAAAACAGCCTCGCGTAAGGTTGAAGTCCTGAACAAAGTGAGACGTTTTTACACGTCGGAGCAGCGGTGTCTTCTGTACAAGACACAAATTCGCTCCTTCGTGGAATACTGCTGGTATTTCTGGGATGGCTTTTAGCACACAGCCCTCCTTTTAGAAAGTAGTTAGTGTTAGTGGCCTTTGAACCAGGGGCGTGATACTCGTGCTGCTGACCCTGTAGAAACCTTAATATAAAGACCTTCTTGAAGAACCCCATACATATTGAAGTCGCGTGGAAAAACAACAGGGAGATCATTCCACTGCTTGAGCGTACGTGGGATGAAGTTCCTTTCATACCGCACAGTGCGCACCGTTTCCGGTCGTAATGTGTGAGAATGAATTCACTGTCTACTCGTATGGCGAGCGGTGCGGCGATGAAAAGTAACGAAATTCTAGGCATTATGTCGAACAATTCTTCTGAACACAAACCATCGGCGGTAAAACACCCACAGCAAGGAAGTTCGTTCTGAGGTTGAGAGGGACTACCACCCCGCCTGTGAGTATGGGATCGTCGACGATCCTCAGCGTCCGTCTTTGCGCCAAGTTGAAAGGGTCTAGGTAAAAACGTGACAGCAGTACTCCATGTGGGGCCGAACGGGCGCGTTATAAAGAAGAAGTCTTTGCCCCGCAGTGATGTACTGCCTCGTCCTGTTGAGCACTCCTGGTTTCTTTGATACCAGCTTGACTTAGTCTTTCAAGTGACTACGGCGTTGATCGTCGCTGAAGATACCAACACCGAGGATCCCTATACTCGAAGAGATGGTAAACGGTGTGTCTAGAAAATTGCGGCGCTACAATAAATGGGGTTTTCTTAGCGGTGAATGCACATACTTGTGTCTTAGCCGAGTTGAATTGGCCTAGGGTTAGTCGTCCCCAATCGGATACTCTAGTGAGAGTAGTCTCGATTTCAGACACAAGTTTGTGACTTACCTCCATCGCTGACTGAGGGATATTTGCCTGTGTACCTAATATGTGTTCCCGATACAGTCGTCCTCGAACGCTCACGAAGGTGTAGGGCAAGGTGTATTATATAACACTTAACACACACATTTCACCACACAAACTTCTATGGTCACGTGACGTAGTAAAAGATCGACAACTGATCTAGCAGCAGTACTTCGATATCAAAGATTCACCAAAGGATTGTGGAGGTCAGATGGCACTTTACGGAAAATATCGAAGCTTAGCCGCGTCGCAATTAGACTGGAAAAGCGTATCCCGGACTCCGAGGTGAAGGGCTCGGATGCGAATCAACCGGACTAGCAACCGGACTACTGAGACTAGACGGACTAAATTGCATAACTAATTGGTACCATAATGTGCTTGGAACTCGGGAATTGCTCTTCTTTTCTGATTGTCATATTATCGGCTATACTGGGAACGATCAGCGATTAGTTCCCAACTCCGAGAGCAAAGTCGGCACCAGAGCCTCGTCCGTTGTTTAACATGTGCACCGACTAGCAACTAATACATTTTGATGTACAAAGGCGAGCTTAACTCAGTATTGTTCTTTTTTGTTACTTGTATGCCTTATCAAGTTTATAGTACGTATTTATTTACATCGTATGTTATTTACATCAAATGTACCTTGCCACCAGTCAGTATTTATCGGCTAAATAAATCCTATTGAGTTCCATAACAAATCTGATACGTCTACATTTTTCACTTGTAAGAAATGGCACTAGGAAGACAATTCTGATATGTGTATCAAAATGGGAAAAACAATTTATTGTGGATGGACAGTACCGTTTATGATTTTCACTTATATCTCAGTTCATTCAAAATATTTTTTGGCATCATACTGCATTTTTAGTTTTTTTGATACGCTCATCAATTATTTAATAAAACAGCTTATTGTCTCTCCTGAAAACTTGACCAAAAACACATAGAGGTTTTGGCAAGCGCAACGACGTAATATTATATACGACTCTGTCTGTTGATATGTTAGATTTGTGGGATTTTAATTTCTGCAATTCATTCAATGATACTAATATTTGTATCTTGGTTTTAATTTTATCCATTCATCCACGCATGCGTCACACTAAATTCACAACATAACCAACTATCGATAATTTTGGTAATATGTACATGAAACATCACTATAGGCGCTTTATACCACAGATAAAAAACTGCTTACACTCGGCACAATGGACCATAGTGTTAGACTTGCTCTATACTATAGTAATGGATACTCTAAGGTTTTGGATGATATTTTTGGTGTAGCGGTGGTGTTCGACTGCTAAGATAGAGGTTCGATGTTCGCTTAGTGCAAATATTTGTATCCATGAATATGTATATTTGCGCTGGTATGGATATTTAATATGTATGTATTTACAATAAAATGTAAGTATGTTTATTCGCATTTAAGAGCAAGCTTAGAGTAAGCTTCGGTTATTTCTATGTAGAATGTCGTAGAAAATTGATTTATGGCACAAAATTAGAAATTTTTAGTAGTTTTATTTTAATGTATAGTTTCGGATTTCGATTGCACTTTATTTTAAATTATTTATTTTAAAATTGAGTTTTATGTTACTAAAAAAAGTAATTTATCAAGTTTATAATTTGTTTCGAGTATTACTCAAGTTGCTAATTAGTTTTGTTGAATTTGTATTAGTAAATTAATTTTCCTTTTTGTTCGTATTGTAAGTACCTACGATGACTGCGCGCGACTGCTACGCGACTGCCGGAGCAGCCCCGACGGAGCTTGCGGGTTCAATTCTCGCTCAGAGTAAACTTTTATATGCATGTTTACTTGCATTAGTCAGGGCGTTTATATGCATAATATTAGGTTTTATAAAACATATAAATATACTAGCGGCCGCTCGCAACTTCGTACACGTGGAGTTCGTTTTACCCCTTATAGGGGTGAAGTTTCGTAAAATCCGTTCTTAGCGGATGTCTACACCCTATAAAGTACCAACCTGTCAAATTTCAAGTTTGTAGGTGTTATAGTGTCTTAAATTTTGTGATTAATCAGTGAGCTTTATCGAGATTTATCCACATTGTGAAAGTAGTTTTATATGACGTAGCTGAATGTTTTAGCACGAAGTACACTTCTCGGAGGTTCGATAACCGCACATAAATCATCATTCAAGTGCAGCCCGATCAGCGCTCATCTGACGTCAACGCCTGTCCGACTAGATACCCCGACACGACATTGAAGACTTCATACGATAATTACACGCGCTCGTTTACTACAAGTTCACTGCTAAGCGAGAAACGATCTAAAGGATCTTATTACATTAACAAAACTATACTTCAGTACTATAATTACTTAAAGTATCGATAACCATCTACTTACCGGGACTTATGAAATCAATTTGCCGACAAGTTTATCGTTCAAAGCGATATTTGACTTAACATTATACTACGAACTCGTAAAGTTACAATAACGTAGTAGATTCTTACGTAAACTTTAAAGAAATAACTGTATACGTCAAAGGATTTCGCATAATTCTCGATAACGAGCGTTCGAGTCGCTCTCTTACTTCAAAGCTGCCGTTTCAGTTACAGTTTATTATTAATAAAATTTGGTCGGGTTGTCGGCTCGACGCGGTGCGGCACGGTGCGGTGCGGTGCGGCGGGCAGGCTGTAACGAGCGTGGTCCGCGCTCGTTATCGGCGGCTCGGCCCGGTCAGCGCCGCGGAAAATTCGCCCGAAACTGACGCGCGTGAAAATTTAATGAACGGCCGGACGCTAGTTAACTAAAAGGTAAAGTGCACCCTCTTGACGTGTTCGGTAAATATTAATAGTGAGTGTGCTAGCGTGCGCCATTAAAAATGCACGAGTCCGCGGACATGGCGGCTCGCCCGACAGGCCCGTCTTCATTAGCCTCTTCACATGCTATGCCAGCACAATTACCCCGCGACTCACCACTTCCCACCTCACGCGACAAAGTAGCACTTTTCCGCTACACGGCTTTGCAATCCAATTTATCTAATAAAATCGGACATTGTGTATCGAACTTCTTCCGATTCCTGCCCGGCCGTGCACACTTCCTAGGAACAAGTTTTACTATTTGAACCATTTTAAAACTCTTACGAACGCTATTAAGGATAATAGAAACTGTCAAGTTGGAGTCGAGGAATTATGTCTGAGACTGGAATGATCTAAGTTTGACTTTAATGTCGTATTCCGTTGCCGCGCTGCCGCTGTGAGAATGTGGATGTGCACGGTGCGAAAAAGTCCGCGACAACGTCGGCTAGGGCTAGTTGCGTTGAGACGCGGAGGCGGGGGCAAGGCCGAGGGCGAGTGAGACAAGCTATCTGTTACACAGTAATGAGGATCGTTAATTATGTATCGCTAGGTGCGTAAGCTTTTCAATTTGGGAACGGTTCAGTGTCGCGGGCTCTCGCGAACGAGGTCAAGGGTTCGCGACTCTCACAACCCTGAGGGGCTGCCAAATTAATGAGGCACTCCTTTGTAATAAAGAAATAACAAGAACTGCGCACGCGAACCCGGCCTCACCGCCTTCGATGTCATTAAAGGCGTCGCGAAGTCTTGAAAGGAGTCGTTACCGCGCCTCGCCTAAACAACTGAGTTTTCATCAACATTCCGAAATATACACTCAAATTGCTTAGCACTCACGCTAAGAGAAGGAACATTGAAATAATGTTGAAAAATTATGAGAAGTACGAAACATCTACAAACGGAATAAACACGAGAGATATGAAACTTGACGCTGTGAATTATTAGTGTAGTAATAAGTTGGTTGTATGTTAACTAGCTGCAATTGTTCACCACAAGGTGGAGTGTATAACTGTTGTGACGGTTCATATTAGTGGAACAGACAGGGTAGATTAGAGCGGGGGTGTTCGGCCCAGTCCCGGCGGCCTGCGGGCACGGGTTTCTAAGTCCCGCCTAATTGGATGAGCCGCCGGGCCGGCCCAATTAGCAGCACCGTTGTGATTCATTTTAATCGGGCGCCCTTATCAGTGCACCACTCGTGGTCGTGAGAGCTTGCCTTAAAACACATGAAATTGTATGAGCTTGTATGTTTTCTAATTATTTTCATTTCTTCAAAAATAATTTCTGAATTACTGTGTACTGAATCTTGTCTACTAAGACAAAGAATTACATCTAATTTATATAACTTTGTACAAGTATACTCCATAATAATATTAAATTAATTTACTTGGAATACGTTTTAAGTCTAAGGACGTCGCCGTACACTTGTGTGTGTTTAATTAATCGTTAATTAATATTGTAATTTATATGACAACTAGGAAGTCAGGTTGATTAAACTTTGCACACAATTATATTACAATGAAGTAATATTTATATTTAAATATACAATACCTATATTAGAACAATGAGGCAATCAAATCAAAATGCATAACAAAGAACTTTTAATGAATACATACATTAGCTTGAACTTTGTGAATGGTACGTAAGAAGTCACCTTGCCATCTTGCCTCGTATCGATAGTTGTGGGCTCGATTCCCGTATAATGATTATCTAATAGACAATCATTATATTATCAGTTGACTCACAAATATTTTGTTTTAAAGTTGCTGTACTTCCTATCCGTAAATAATATACGTACTTCGAAAAAGATTTCACAAACTTTTTAGAATCCTCTCCGGCTTTTTCTTAGCCCATAATAACTGAAAATCCTCATTCAAATAACAAACAAAAAGACCGAAAGAATGAAATAATAAATTACAAGTGTACTCTTGAATCGTGATACATTTCAGGAATTAACTATTGTCCACATTGAATATGGATAAGGTGACCATGAATTGTAGTAGAGAAAAGGATATGTCCACGTTAGTGATATAACAGGTAGGGTGACCATGTCTGTCGTCGGAAACAGGACCCCTTGCGGCTCTAACGTGGGACCGTCCGCTGATAAGAATTAATCAGAGCAACCCGTTGTTAGTCAATACGTTACGCGGTTAGTAAGAAATACAAATAGAACAGTTGTTCTTCGTTGTTCTTTTGTGATTGTAAGTCATTAACAGGTGCCGGTACTTTCCTTTCCAGGACTTACTACATTTCCCCAATAATATAAAAAGTTTATTGCGAAGGTCCCTTTGCGTATAGGTACTCTACAAAATTAGTTAGGAGTATGGGGTCCCACCAAGATTTTCGGGGTTGAAGCCAAACCTGCTAATAGGCGGACGAGAATCTGGTGCAGGCTTTCGTCTCGGAGTAGGCAGGTCAATCGCTTCCATAAAAGTTGTATAATCAAAACCAAAACGAGGACGAATAAGGGGATCCCGTACTCCGAGATAAAAGGCTTAAGGTCTCTGCATACGTAACGGGTTTTTTCACGGACGGGACCGGACGTGAAGCAAAATGTATGCGGCCCGTCCGTCCGTGGCCCCGTGACATATGCATTGCCTTCCGTCCCGTCCGTGAAAAAACCCGTTACGTATGCAGAGACCTTTAGATGTAGCCGGAAACAACGCTAAGATGATGATAGCTTTAAACAGCAATACAGATACTAATTGAACTCGGTATTGCGGATATTCTAAATAGACTGAGCCAAAAAACGCAATTACCCAGCCAATTTGTTGCCAGCCTGCATTCGATCGCGTCATATCAACCAGACGCATATGTCCATTAACGGCACAAGTAAGCAACACACAAAACAGCCGGAGCGCGAGCGAGAGAGACGACAACAGAAACCACTTCCGCAATGAGATGGCGCACTTCCTGTGATTGAGGGCCGCCCGCCCGAGCCGCCCTGACCAGATCGCTTCTTGTACGAGTGAAAACTTTCTCAAATGTGAAATTAGCTGTACAAGAAAATTACATTAATATTTGAGAGGCACTGGGTGTTCCTTTCCTTGGTTCTTATGCACTTTCGCAAGTAGGCGTATTCGCATTCTTCAATCCAATTTTAGATTCTTCTTGGTAATTTGGGATATTTTTTTTAATGGTGGGTTTCACTTAGAATAAATGGGTGGTTATATCGCAGAAATAACACACTCTTAAGGTCATATGGATCTTCATACACAAGTGAAAACTTTCTCAAAGGTGAAATTAGCTGTACGAGAAAATTACATTAATATTTGAGAAGCATTGGGTGGTCCTTCCCTTGGTTCTTATGCACTTTCGGAAGTAGGCGTATTCGCATTCTTCAATTCAATTTTAGATTCTTCTTGGTAATTTTGGTATATGTTTTTTATATGTTGGGCTATACTTTTTTCAGAACCAATACGATATTTTGTATTCTATTTGGGTTATATTTTGGTAATGTAATTTGGGGTATGTTCTTCACTTTTTTCAAAATTGAAAAAAATAAATGTAAAGCCTCGATGAACACTGATGATTAGATTTTGGGTCTGAGTGTTTTATAGAAGTTATAATTTTGTTTATAAAGTTTGAATTTTGGGACCTTTATTAAAAAAATGGCAAATGAAATGGACAACCAATTTCATATTCACTTCTAGAAGATGAGTGGAGATGATACGTGCGGTAATCGACCAAATCGAATAGACATGATTGGTTGATTTTTGCACATCTCCTTTTCGCTGCACTCGTTTACGCGTTTGTGGAAACGCACCCTTACGTCCCTTACCGTATTATTAGACAACGTCCTATTTAACAGACATGTTGTATTCAAATACGTATTCTATACGGTTACATCCGTGAGTTAACACGTTTCAAGCATACATTGTATATTACGTATAGGAGTCAATTATGGCTCCCTAAGAATCCGTAGTGTGTTGGTTGACCCCGTGGTACCCTCGTGTAAAGGTCATAGCATATTTTAGTCTATTGCTTTTTTGTCTTTCTCTTGTCTAAGGAAGAAAGTGCATTCATTATATTTCTGAGTTCTTCAATTTAATTTCGGTGCAGGTTTCAAGACAGTTTAATTTTCCCTGAAGCTTTATACTATTTTCGTGGGTCACTGCACTCACTGCAGGCTCTTCTTTGTTCACAGGACCTACCTACTGGTATGGGTGCAATTAGTCCCATTTCCAAAATACATCTCTTCATCAAACGTAGATGCATGTACCTAATTGATATTTCACTGACACTCATTAGCGTTACTTTGTGAACTCAATGTATGCATACTTATTTGAATTTGCAAATCTATTTTCGTAGTCACAATGTAGTCAAATAGATTCCTACAATGTCCAGGTGTTTAATTAGAGTGAATATGAGTATTGAATGGCAACATTAACGCGCGCATTTGGCAAATGTGATAGGTACTACATATTGAGTTGTAAATGAAGGCACGCATACCCTGTGAACACTAGCTCGGCGTGTAATTTCCAGTGCATCCCGTTCTCATCTCTCTCGCTCAGCTAAGTAATGACTTAGATCCATTCCCGGATAAATAGCAAATTGAATGTGTGCCCCTCGTAGCACAGCGCCACCCCGTCTCGCCTGCCCGCCAGCCCGCCACCTGTGTGCGTGTCCTCGTGCACACGACGCACGCTACCGTCGTGTGCACTGATAATATCGTGCAATTTGTATGTTTTGGTGATTAGTGCCACCTGCCCGTTAATTGAAACATGTTCAGAATATGCATTCCTTTTTTAAAAAAGATTTCATGTCTTTATTATGCAGTAACGTTGTCTACATTGCGTCTTTAGAGAAACCTCTAAAACAGAAAATTTCGCTGCAACACGAATGGCTAAACTATGTTTTAAAACTAATTTCCAGGCGGGCGTCGATAACCAGCTAGTATTTACAATGTTTTTCTCGGTCGTATTTTTTGGCTTGTTTTACGGTCGGCGAATATGAAAAGTTTTGAGGAGCTCTCGCGGAGAGGCGATAAGGCGGTTTACGACGCGTCTTCAAGCTGAATGCGCCACATGTTAGCGTGTTCCACTGAATTTACTCGCGGTATAGCCACATTACACGTGTTCGAAGACCTGACCATGAAAATTTTAAGTCTTGCTTCAAACTAAAAGGCTCGTTCTCGCCATCGTAAGTCGAGAAACGGTGGCATAAAGTAGAATTTACGTTTGTTGTGTCAAACGTACAAGGGGTCGTCGGCTATAACCAACATGTTTTTAAACAGTGCAAAATGCATTGCCGACTTGGCCAGCTGCGAAAACTCCCGGGACAACAAAGAGATGTCCTTATAAATTCTCGATTAAATTTTGGATACGAGCTTCAATGAACACAAATTCCTAGAGTCGGTCCAATAAAGGACGCCGTGCAGCCGCGTTAGGAGGCCATAAACGAACGTATTATCCATGTAAGGCGGAATAGCCGTTGCACAATTAATTGTTTCATTTTGGGAAACAATTCCCGCTCCTCATTCAATTAAGAGCGGCGACTAAGGGGTGTGGGGGCGGCGGGGGAGTCGGGGCTACCCCGCCCGCTCATGAGACGGACGTATTAATAGCGCCTGCAATATTGATATACTCGTATCGTATCCCACGTACCGCGTTCGAATACGATATTGTTTGTTAGCGAATTCGATTTGTGTCGATCATAAATCTTGCGCCTTATGTTGAATTTGAAGTTGATTGAATTCGCACCGTGTAACGCAAGAGAGCGGAACGAGTGTCGCGCGTCGCTCTCCCGCAGTTTCGCTCCTTTAAAGAGTACCTACGCGTTTACATTTTAATTAGTCTTTCTAGATGAATAATACATTAACGATACGCTCACGATGAGGAGCAGCACCCGCGGTGCACGAACGCTCAGGTGATGCCGAAGCGGGACTCAATTAGCAAAAACACACAGAATTAAGAGAGACAAACATGTCGGGCGGGACACATGACGAGGCGCCCTCCTCAATCCGAATTTTATATTGCGCCATTCATTATTCATTGTGTTTGTCAAGAAAATTACTGTGGACCTTTTAATATAACTTCCCGAGTCGCACAAACGGTGCTGCAAATTGGAGTTGCGAACAAGTTCGCTGAAGTCGCGACTTAACCTTGGCGATTAGGACTCGCGTGTCGGGCTGTCAAGCGAATTTAATTAGGTGCTAGGTTAATGTCGATCATTGGGTGGTTTAGTCGGTCTCTTACTCACATGATATTATTAGTAGGTGATGTTTGAACTGATTATACAAATTGACGTGAACATACCGTTGCGCTCGCTTAGCGGTTGCTGTATTTAATTTAAAAGATAGCTTCATCTCAGAGCATTCATATGAGTGGTGTTGGCTGAAGATTCGAGAGCAATCTGCTAGATTGGTTCATTACGGCCTCCATTAGCGAGTAATGAGTCGCGACTCGCGATGCATGGTGAGCCGAGTCTGTTGCAAACGGGTAATAAAACTCAGAAGCTTGATTGCCAAAAAGTAGTCTTATGATAACTTCATAAGACTAAATTAAAAGCAGTCAATTGAAAATTTACTCTTGCAATAAGTACTTACTCCTGTTTTATTTATTAAAATATCTATAATACAAAAATATCACGGCCGTATTCGTTGCGCTACAGGCTATTACGTAGAACCGATTGCAGTAAGATATCCATATTTCAAAGTCGTGATAGGTTGCCAGAACTTACTACCTACACAATTAGGTCAATTTGCTTTTACTTCTTGTGATGAGAAATACTTGAACATAAATCTAAATAAGCCGAAAGTTTTAAATGACACTATTATTTTCACTTTGATGATCAAAGTTTTGTAACTTGAAATTATGAAACTGTGATCATGAAAGTAAAAATAAAAATGTTTTTTTTTTCGGTAACTAGATTCACAAGGTTCCACAGATCTCTGTAGTCGGTCTCAGTACTGACTTTTGAAAGGTTACTTAGCCAACTGATGTTAATCATTATTCAAATTAGAAAAACTAAGACGTACCTAGGTCATGTTTTAGTACTCGAGGTGGGTACAAATTTTAATCACAAAGTCAGAGCATACCTTTTATTGAGTTTTACTGATCGTGATCAAGGGCATCTTGACTATGATCAGTAAAACAATCGAAATCGAATCGAGATAAAGGAGTCAATTACATCAAGTATTATGCTATAATTAGATCTGTTGTATTTAATTTTCATTTCTAGGTGTTTAACGTTCGAACCGCACCGCTTGAACCGCTGAATTGAGTCCCGCAACGCTTAAGCGAAAATTAGCTGCAGCTTGGTGGAGGATTTCGAGTATGAATGCAGGTCGGGCGGTGTCCATTAGCCTAATTGGAGACGGGTGTACCGCCACCTACGACACGGCCTTTTGTTATCGCAGACACTAAATTTTCCCGACATCTGCCATATTCCAGCTGTGGTCTAGTTGAGGTTTTTTTTTTTGTATAAACATGTACACAGATTAAAAAACGTATGTAGGTACTAAAAACTTTGAAACTCATTTATTTGATTGTAATTCGAAATTCAAATGTATTTTTTTATTATAGCTAGGGTCGGCAGCGCGAGTGTGACGCCCCTGGTGTTGCATACGTCCATAGGCCACGGTAACCACTTTCCATCAGGTGGGCCGTGTGCTTGTCTGCCACCTAAGTGGTATAAAAAAAAAAAAAAAAAAAAAGCTGGCTGAATATAAAATTGTAGCAAAGTACTCAAAAATACTAAAACTTTTGAATTTTTTTTTCAATAGTTTCAACATCTTTCTACTAATTTCGTATTAAACCTTTCCAATATTTAGCTGTCTATTAAATTAGCAGGTGGAAAATAATGTGACAACACAGGTGTCATTAATTATAAGGGTTCTATGTTCAAAAAGTTTATTTTTGATAGATTGATTGATATAGTGCGTGATGCGATTGATCAGGTGCTTCCAAATGACCGTTACATTTAACGGTTTGTACGAATGTGCCTATTGTTGGGCTGACAAGGCGCCTATTAGACCGTATTTAAATGTTAGTATATATGGTACATCATTAAGTTAGGGGCTGTCCATTAATTACGTGATGTTTTTTTTTAGCAATTTTCAAACCCCCCTCTCCCCCATGGTGATGTTTTAGACGTGGTGAGGTTTTAGACTACCCTCCCCCCTAGTGAAAATCACGTGTATTTTTTTTATTTATTATTTAGTGCTATAAAACTAAGAATCGTGACAAAAATCGCGACTTATAAGAAAAAATAAATACACGTGATATCCCAATATCCTCCCCCTGTTGACTCTCACGTGATTAATGGACAGCCCCTTATATTCCCACTTTAGAATAATGTCCGTATTGTTTTGTTTAAATACATATTATATGCATTTGGGATTGCAACAGACGACTGAACTCCAAACTCGAGAAGAAAGCATGGATGAAAGCCTCGTGTATCTACTCACAGATGAGGGTGCATGAGCACTAAGATCTCAGTGGGGGTCACATACACCCGCAAGACTAAAACGCAATAAAATTAAATGCAGGTAGTACCTGATGTCAAAACGACGTAAACCACACAGTTTATGCACGTCAAATTAACGTTTAATGCTGTCTCTTTAGAGTTTTCATTTAATCTGATGCAATATAGCTTAGACGAAGTTTATAAATTAGAATAAGAACATTTTAGAGCTATTTTATTATATTGTGATTGTGCAACAGAATCGGCACCAAGTAAGGCTTTTGCGAATATTTGTTTTTGTGAATGTATGGGTGGGGGCTCCCACCAAGATTTCCCGGGTCCAAACCAACCTCCGGCTTTCCCCTCGGAGCTGGGAGGTCAGATGAAGGTAGTCGACCCGGGAAAAGACAACATACCAATCGATAAGCGAAGCACCTGGCTCTTTTTCTTTTCGGAATAAGTACAATAGAGTATTTTGAAAAGAAAACAAACAAAATCTTTAGTTTTTATTTTCTTCGGATGCACAATAGAAACGCATGCATGTTGAAAGTCGGCAACAATTTGAAACTTAATATGCGACTAATGAGAAACCCTAAGTTGCGCTTACACTCATAGCATTACGACAAAAGGTAAGGGGCGGGCGCCAGCTCCTTCTAATTAAATGGTAAACTTTCATGAGTCGCCCCCTCCCTCGCCCACCACACCACCGCTCTTGTCCCGCTAATTAATGCGCCCACGGCAAGCTCGGACGACTCGTCTTTCGGCTCCGAGACACTACATCACACGTGGAATTCTTATAGCTTCCTTAAACCAACCTGGTTTTAACTGAATTATTACTCAGTAAAACCAAAATAGGTCGAAAGTTTTCTCCAGTCTCAAGTATCGATGCGAACACGGTAATCCTTTTAAGCGCTAAAAACTACGGCAGAGGAAGTCAACCCGCGGGCAGGTGGCGCCCCGGGCCCGCGGCCGCGCTGAGAGCTCGCTAAACGTATTGTCGTGTACCGCTTCTGATGTGGTTCAAACTAAACCCCAACTACTTAATTGAAAACCGTAATAGAGAATCCAAATACATGGTATCCCTTTTGATCGGTATATCAGAGGTGCGATACCAAATTAATTGATCTTCTAATTGTAGCTGTAATTGAATACGATTGTAGTGGATATCCAACGATATAATCCGAACCGCTCGTCGGAATTTAGAAGTATGAAATTTCAGCTCGAAATAATTTTGAATTAATTCAAATCACTGTTAGTAATAAACGTCTGCGCTAGCGCCGCAGCATCTACAGGGAGCCCGAAGAATACGGTAAAATGTTCCAAGTTTCTTCAAGCAATCAAGGCTTAATACCGTAGTGAAGTTTCAAGTTGGGAAATTATAGGGCGCGGGGTGAGACGCGGGCGGGGCGGACGTCCGCCGCGTGTCATCTCGTAACATCAAAAATGCATTTAAATTCTGCGCAATAAAAAACAGCGGCGGGAAGTTTCACAGCGGCCCGGGGATTGAAGACGCCTGCCTCCAACCCGTGCGCTTTATAGCACTACACAATTTGTGTCCAGCCGCACTTCGCACGATCCCCGATCTATTTACTAATAAAAGCGCTGTATGAAATAAGGGCAAAGTGAGCGCAATATAGATCAAGCGCTCGGGGTAATAGCTTGTGTAAGAATAAGAAGCAATTGGCCCATAGTATCGAGTTGTTCTTGTAGAAGAGCCTCTATAGAGTTCTCATTCCTTGTTTAAGTTCAACAATACTGGCGTTCTTACTCGTTTAGTTGTGTCCGATTAGTAAGAAGATTATTAGGAAACAATCTAATTGATATGAAGCATTATTATTGCATTTTTGTGATGTTGAACGTAAGAAGTTTAAGGATAATAAAATCCTTAAGATGACAGATAGGGACTGTCATGTTAGAAAACAATTGCGCGTTATCGTTAGTCCTTGAAAATGTAAACATAGGTACATATTATAATAAATTGGAAAAAGCGAAATCAATTCTCGGGCGGGACTCGAACCCGCGATCTTTCCCTTACAGGGGGAACGCTCTGACCACTGAGCCACCGAGCTTCGCCCGAGAGTGACCCAATTTTTCCAATACATCCATCTTACGGCGTTAGGTACATACTTAATTAAAATTTAAAAAAGACAACTTTTATCTAGTCCCATAGACAAAAGCTATCATCTTGCAACTTAAAAAATTGTATTGATTCAGATTTTTCCAGGGTAACCTTATTTTAATCATGGCAACACAAATTTTGTAACATATATTTACATTACGGTTTAAGTTAAAGATAGATATAAAATGAGTGATTGAAGATACCACGTGTGTAAAGGCCGACCACGCGCAGTATCGTCGTCCTTTCGTTCGACTACATTCGATATCATTATTCCACCCACTGTTGGAAAATTCGAGACCGCTTTACATTATAATTAGGTGTCATTTTTATTACAGTAAGTAATCTGTTATTATATTTCCATACTCTATTTTTGAATTTTTATTTCTTTCCTATGTTAAAACCCGTGTGTAAAATGTATGTACCTACTGCTCCTACGCTCATTGATAAATACTTATACAGAAAAATATAGGTAATATGTTACTACTAAGCGTGTGATGCGTATTGATTTTATAATGGGAAAATTAACATTGGTAATCAAACGACCTACAATTCAGTGTAACAAATGAACTTTCACCACTGTGTAAAAATCAGTTCAGTAATGATCTCTTTTTTTCTATTCAAAAATATTTTCTTATACCTATGAGAGTCACGGCTACTCTTTATTAAAACGTAGTCGCCAATAGTATGGGCAAGCAAGATACTACAACTAATACCTACCAATCATAAAAGGAGAGACATCATGTCAAACTGTTGAAAATCTGATGTCTTCTCTTTCTATTAAATAATTTGAATATCGCCGAAAAGTCTTCATAATATAGGTTACAATAATACAAACGAATTACGCTGGGCGAGGAATTCTTTCATTAGCGAAATGAAACATTGAGCGGGCGGGCCAACCGAACCGCCCTATCAATTACAAAGCAATGCAATTACATTCGGTACCTAATAAGCCACTTTATGGTACACGTGAAATACGACAATTTAACAGGAAATTAAAGTCGGTGCCACAAACCGCGGACGTCATTTCGCAATAGTTTGTCCAATTTATCAGTGTTGAGAGTCGTTCGGAAATAATCGTAATCGAAGCGAGCACTGCGCTGAACAATATGGACCGATGTCGGCCTCTCTAATTGGCCCTTACCTGGAGCGCACTCGAGAATGATAAAGCCCCCATTAGCCGCCCTATTATTTACCTACTCGTCATTAGCGTAGACTTCATTAGGATAACGAGATAACGGAGCCCGACTTGAGTACTCGTTCGTGCAGTATTTTTGGTGTTTTTGAAACGAAGTACAAGGAATTTACGAGTACGTGGAGTTGCGCTATCGACCGGGACTCTCGGGAACGGGCTAATTATTTCCGAGTATTCTACTTTCTTGTTCGAATAAAAAAGCTATGAAAACGAATAGAAAACATCCGATAGTATTCTTTTATTTTTCTTAAGAAAAATATTAGGTGCTAGTAACGTGGTCCACGTTCTCATTGGTTCTGTAGTATTGAGTTTATGTTTTATTTTGTGTGCGGTTGTGAGGTCGTGAATTCGTTTCCTGAGTCGGTCAAAATGTTATTGGATATTCTGTTAGAAAATTTCCAGTTGCAGCACGGCGGCGTCTGAAAACTTTACCAGTTATTGCGGTCTACTAGTAATGTGATTTAGCGTAGCTGGTGGGCTAGATGAGTGAGAATACCATACTAGCAACATCGGTATTCTTAGAAAATTTTTAGGTGTTTTGCCTAAGTTTTGTGAACTGAAAGTGTGACCGCAAAACACCAGTTTTTATTTGTGTCCAAACAACACTGTGACTAAACAACACTAACCCGCGTACAGGGGGTAACTAATAACAAAATAATTATAGTCACCCATCTAGCCTTAAGTATAGTTAACCTAGCTAAATTGTTTCTGTTAACAGACAGTAAAGTACACAGTGAAGATTCGCGACCTCATGATAGCAATTCCGACCTCGGCTATTACAACAACTAGGTACATTATATTACACGTGTTATTAAGATCAATATCAAGGGTGGAAAAATTAATGCTATACAGGCTGATCCCAGCGCGGTGCCACAAAAAACGAACCGAATTTATTGTTAATTATAAAACTACGGCGTTGAACATTAACACAGAGATTCGATGCTCCGATACCGGCCGTCTATTTATTTATTATTTAGATATCGCCCGGTGCGGTCACGACTCCATATTGTTTCGCTGTAATGGCATTAATGACCTCGGTTTAAAGTTGAAGTGTTAATTTGATTTAAAATTATGCCCCTGATTACGATCTTCGCGTTCAACTTTCGCCCTACAAGCTTTAATTACTGCGGTGATACTGATGGAGACCGCTGATATCACTGAAGGTGTACGAGAGCAAATATACTGTAGAGATAAAATGTATTCATAGCAATCCTAACCTACTTCCTACTAATATTGTTGATGTGAGCGTTTGTGAAGGTGTTTGGTACCCAATCACGTTCAAATGGCTGAATGGATCTGGATAAAATTTGGCTTCAAATTTTGATGAAAATCGACATGACTATCTTTTTATTTTTTTTATACCACTTAGTTGGCAGACAAGCACACGGCCCACCTGATGGGAAGCGGTCACCGTGGCCTATGGACGTATGCACCACTAGGGGCATCACACTCGCGCTGCCGACCCTGAAGAAACCTTCTAATGCCCTTCTTGAAGAACCCCATATTGTAGTCGCTTGGGAAAACCACTGCAGGGAGTTCATTCCACAGCTTGAGTGTGCGTGGGATATCCAAAGACAAGTAACAAACATCTGAATATCTAAAAAAAAATCACTAATAAAACTATCCATAACTAGTCGAAACAATCATTGCATTTTTATCGCACTCATATTTGAGCTTTTCAATGAGAAACGCGCAATGAGAACTATGTAAAAGGTTTGGTTCGGTGTGTAACTCGTATACATAGGTACCAGTAATCTAGAAGGAAATATCTGTAGTATGGTACCCAGGGTGCTAATAAAGGCTGGACGCAGACAGCAGTAAAAGCTGCAAGTTAATGCAAAACTTGACATTATAAAAGTTAGAATTGATGATTTTAATCTTACATATATTATTCCCTTATTGCTTGTACATATAAGGTTATTCTTAACTATTTATGCCCTGCGGTTTTGTCCGCCGTACGTGGTTCGGTCCGTTCGTTTTTTCTTATTGCACGGTTCCTAAAGGCGTAGTCTAGAATCTTCTAAAGAATTTACTCCATAGACAAGTGGCAATTCGTTGGCCAGCGTTTTTTAGAATATAATGAAGAATGTATGAGATATGACGTTTATGACATGCGATGATGACTGTCATATACGTCAAATCCCATACATTCTTCATTGTATTCTACAATTCGCCGACCAAGAATTGTCACTTGCTTAGAAGGGCTGGGCTATCAAAGGCAAAAGACTTTCTGCACGTCTGCAAGTGTGCCTGTTTTTAGGTGAGATTGGGTTAGGCCTCGAAGATCTTGATAGGTATCATACCATGACATGATCATGATAGGTAGGATATAACCTAGGATAGGGTAGGATATAGGACCTCATACACACAAACCAACAAACAAACTCTTCACCTTTATTATTACTATAGCTAACGGCTTCGTTGCTTATATGCTTACATTTACTATATGTCTAATATGCAAAGTACTGGCTGTTATAATGCAAAGAAGGCAGTGTCATCGACTGTTATGCGCAGATTACCATCAGTTTGACATTAAAAACAATTGCGTACAGAGTCCAGCTAATTATGTCGAACTTTATGTTTTGAAATTAAAGGTTGATGGTATTTTATTTATCCGTGTAGTTTAAATATTGCTAACACGATTTTTAATAGTGTTGTATAAAGGTGGCTATCCAAGGTGCGTTATTTTGCTGATTTTGGCACGCACGGTACACGACCACGGAAAGCCACGCACTGAGTATCAAGTGCTGTTCACGGTGCGTGTTGGTCTGCTACGAAACTGCGAAACCGACGCTACGGACTTGTCTACGCCCGCCGCGGTGTTTCTAGCGAGTTTATCCGCGTCCAAAGAATCACAACTCCGTGGAAAGCCAACTTTAGACTTTGGAATTGGTTTTGCACCTATAAGGAAGACGTAGTCATGGACATTTTAAAAGATGTAGGTCATTATTTTAATGATGGTATTTTGGGGAAAAAGTTAAATTCACCTGCAAGTCGGTAGGTACACCCATTGTTTAATGTCCGAGGCTCTGGCGCAGGCTTTTCTCTTGGGGTCAGAATGTCAGGCGGCAGTCGCTTCTCTAAAGCCGATTAAGCCAGCAGATATAGCAACTAGACCCCAGGCAGGCTCGATAAATCTTCAAACCATCTCTAGCAGTTGTGAAGGGATTCGGGTTATAGGGATCCCGTGCCTCTAGTCTCTAGTCAATATGTGCTCATCACAATACGCCAATGTTTTGTTGCTCCTAGCTGTTAAGAGCCCTTTTGTAACACCCGCTGTGTAAAGACCTTATGCATGGATAACTTTATTTGTTTAAGTTATTATAATTTTATTATGGTTCCCAGGAACTATTATGAAAATCGGTTTAAAAAACAAAGATATTATATAAAAAGAAGTAGATATGTTATTGCGCGAAAATCGTGAAGATCCGAAAACGAGTCAATTGGAACGTTTGCCTCTAGTACCGCGTGCCGAGCGGCGCCGGTCGGACGTTGAGCGGAAGCATTAGTGACTTAAAAAAATAACGAAAATGCCATCGTATGTTTATAGACACTGCACGAAATATTACTCTAAAGTTAATACACCAAAAGTGTAGATGAATTAAAAATGTGTGTGTGTGAGTTCGGCACATTTTTCTACGTTGATTTGTAAGCATATGACATGTCTATGTTATGAAATGTCACAGTTAAAAAAGCAAAAATCGACTGTGATAAAATTGAATATTACGACTATAAAGTTCAAATAATTGGATGACAGATAATATAATTTTTTATACTCAACATACTCGTATTAGGTATCATATTAGGTAGGAAGTTTAAAAAACAAATATAAGATTTCTCTGTATTTCTTTCTATTAATTATTTACATATGCGTGTATTCAAAACCTTTTCCTTTTTTTTTTTTTCAAATTGGTGAAGCATACTAAGAACTTGACGATTAACACTAAACTTTTATCATTAACAAAGTAAGGAAAATATTTTAGTTGTAATAACTACTTCTGTATACCATAAATAAAAATAACAACTTAATTAAAATTCGAAATTCAAATGAACTAAAATACCAATTTATTTCTTTACACGATAACATAAAGCATCATTTTAAATTTAGAATTCCCAGTTTTAATAGGCATTAAACGAATTAGGTTTGACGTATAATGAAACGGAACGTGTTTTTTTTTCTCGGGGTATAAAATTGACGTATCGGGAGCGAGCTGGCCAGTCGCCGGGCCGCGTCCGGGGAATGAGTTATGAGCCTCGGTACTCGTAAATGTCACATTAATTAGCATGCCCACTAATGAGGAGTTATGGCGCTCTAATGAGAGGACTTGTACGCGACGTATTTATTAACGTAGGCCGTCGACGGACGATTATATCGACCAACGGACCTGCCGACGATACAATAATCTGGTCGGTTTTCTCGTAGCACAAATCATTATGCGACAAGATTGTTTCGCTAAATAATTAATGGCACTTGGCACTATCATGTAATACTGGGTGGCGCAAAAGTACTGGCACTAAAGAAAATACCTTTATTTTTTTTATATGACATTTTCTGTCATTCTGTTGTTGAAAATTGTGTAGTGAACAAATGTAAAATACACTGAAAATAAACATGGACCGTTTTACTCCCCAAGAACGTGGAATAATTGTGTCAATGTTCTTACGGAATAATTCATCAGTGATAAGAACACAACGTGAATTTCGTCGACGATTTCCCCACCGTCCGGCACCGATTGGTCGCACAATTCGACGCTTTGCCACACGCCTTGAAGCAACTGGCTCAACATTGGATAGACCTAAGTCTGGGAGACCAAGAACAGGCCGTTCAGCTGAAAATATCGATGCTGTGCGCGAAGATGTGGAAGAGTGTCCAGAAACATCAACGAGGCGACGTGCCACGCAATTGGGCATTTCCAGACGGACCCTGCAGCGTATTTTGGTGAAAGACTTAAAGATGTTCCCGTATAAAACTCAAATGACTCATCAGCTGCTGCCTGCTGACCACCGAGCTCGTCTAGATTACTGCCAGCGCGTCATAAACCTCAACCTTGAAGAGGATGATTTTCCTTCAAAATTGGTTATGAGTGACGAAGCGCATTTCCATCTCTCAGGGCATGTCAATAAGCAGAATACTCGGTTCTGGGGCACTGATAATCCGCGCATTATTCAAGAAACACCTCTACACCCACTAAAAGTTACTGTATGGTGTGGCATCTGTGTTGACAGAGTGATCGGACCCTATTTTTTCGAAGACGCTGGAGGCAATGCGATAACTGTCACTGGAGAACGCTACAGAACCATGTTACGTGAGTTTTTGATACCCAGTTTGGACGAATTGGGGCTGGAGCACATCTGGTTTCAACAAGACGGCGCTACGGCACACACAGCGCGCGACACTATGGACTTAGTGAGGGACGCTTTTCCAGGCCGAGTTATCTCTCGTTTTGGCGATTTGCCTTGGCCTGCAAGATCACCCGATCTGACCAGTCCAGACTTCTTTCTTTGGGGTTTTTTGAAATCTCGGGTGTATGTGAACAAGCCACAGACTCTCGCAGCTCTAAAAGAAAACATTCGTCAAGAAATAACGAACATATCGCAGGAAGTGTTACGGCAAGTTATGCAAAATGTCATAAATAGGGCACAAATGTGTATCAACTCTGGAGGTCACCATTTAAAAGACATCATCTTTAAATCCTAATGGTACGAAATTTAATGGTACAAATATACATTTAAAAAAACCTAAATCTAGTTTTCTAATTTAGAAAAAATGTTATAGCCGAACCAAATAGGGTCTTTACTTTTGCGCCACCCAGTATAAAAAATAATGATTGTACATGACAAGTGATATTTATAGGCAGGTCCAAGAATAAGTCTGTATATTTTATCATCTGATAAGTCGGATGCATTTATAAACTGTATAAAGTATGTAATTAAATAGAAAACTATAACATGCCTACCTGCTAATTAATGAAGTCTGTTTTAATAACATTTTTGGGATAATCCGCACACAGTAATTAAAATGACGCGTCTTTACAGAATAATATTCAATTCTAAATATACAATGAGGAATTACAATTTACAAATCCTGCAAAACAAAAAATAAAGATGACTCACAGCAGGCAAAAACGGGATTCCCCGTCCAATTGCGGAGCCAGCTGACTGGGGACCTCCCACCTTACAGAAAACAGTAAACAACAGTAGTGCTCCTTCTAATAAGTAGGGGTATTAGAGTTCCTTCGGAAGGGGATCAGTCGGCAACGAACGAGCAACCCCCTAAACCAGTTTAAAAAAAAAGGGTATGACAAACGTTTACAAACAAACTCCGAGGGGATTAAATAAGTGTTTCGTATTGCCAATTTTTGGTGCGTAATAGCTGTATTAAATTAACTTAGTACGGTTATTTGACCGTTGCCTTTATCCTGTTACGATAATAAACTAGAGAACTTTTAAGTTTTATTGCAAGTGGCAATACGATATTCCTGTTTAATGTTGTAATGTAGACTATTATCTCATAATGAAAATTAAGATATGAGCATAATAATAAGTGAGAACCTTCAATTATGAGTGAGATCCTTTAATTATGAGTGAGAACCTATAATTATGAGTTAAATAAATGTTCCGAAAAAATACCTGTGCTTAACTGTCCTGTGCAGTCCTTCTCCTTGGTTAAGCTCTCGAGAGTTCAACGACAGTAGTTAGATACTTATATAAATGTTTTGAAATTAAAGGAATGAAAAGGAAGGTAGTAAATTAAAGGGGGAGTAATTTGGCAACTGTATTACCTAAACCCGGAGATCAAAGAGGGTAAGTAAACGATAATTTCAGGCGACCAAGACCAGTCGGTGGCTTAGTTGGCGTCCTGAATATTGACGTTTTTTTATATAAATCCATAGAAAAAGTCAGCATTAATTGGTTCACAATAATTTTATTCTGTAATACAATTAATAGACATTGCAACACGAGCTTGTCGAACAATTTAATGATCAAAATTCCCGTCATGTAATTAATTCCTAACATGTACTAATTGCTAAATGACTGACCGCAATGTTGCCAGTTAATCAAACTTCTATCACGAACATAGTTGCAGAAACGCAACACGGTCCTTCCATATCTGAACCCGTTCTTGAGTTTTAGATAAGTGTGATTCGATGTTATACAAAACCACGGGAAAGAACAAAAGCGCGCATTCCGCCTCCACAATGGGGGGTGAAAAAGACGTTAATAATATTCGTCAAAGCACTCTGGTTACATTAAATCAATTTGCCCTTTCCGCGCGGTAAGTAGCGAACGGTGTAATTGATAAGTTGAAACCCTTGTACCGAGAAGGCTACAGTTTGGCACTGCCAACATTCTGGCTGGGTTTCCAACGACACGTGCGCGGAAATCTTTCTTCTCTCTCTTTATACAAATGAAACGGTATGACGCGTTGTTTGTACAATTTTAACTAGTGTTCACAAGGATGTACCAGATTTCTGATGAGGAAAAGCAATGTTGCTACTGCCCGATGTTAAAGTTGTAAGTTTAGTTGTCGAGTCGCTCCTTATAGTAGAGTTGGTACAAGATGTCGTAAAAAAGACAATAATATAGAATATCCAGGCTCACTCCTTCGAAGTCTAATGTCTGTTATCGAAATCTAGGTTTATAATGCACACTCTTCAGTGATATTCAGTGTGAGTATGGTTGTACTCCGAGTATTTCCAAGAGATTATTAGTGTAAAAAAAAACAAAACCGTAAAGTACGATTGCGTAGCTGTTTACGCAGCAATAGAAACCATATCTATCGTAGACTTTCCATTGCCAACCTCCAAGTCCCAGCATAGTGAAATCTTCCTCTCTCACCGCCTTAAAAGAATATTCGGTACCGATTCTTCTCGTTAGTTTCATTTGACACTCTCAAATCACTATCGAGCTTATTATGAGAAAATAACTACTATCCTCTACTACCAATCAATATTTTCGAACAACGAATATTTCAAGAATCGAATCGTTCAGTACGATGTTACAGGATGTAATTTTTTATTTCACATCTAGTAGGTAGTTAAAAAGTTCATTATTAAAAGTGAAAGCACTTGTCGATCCAATAACCGGTTAAAAACACTCATTTAAATGAAATGGCAGATTGTATTCATTGCACGATTGTCGATTATTTCATTTTACATATTTTCGTTACAGTATTATTAACACGAACATGTTGTAAAAGCTCAACTGCGGGAACTGAGGGCCATTAATTTTGTTTGATGTTGATCTTGGTTTAAAAGTAATATTAAAAAGGATAAATTAAAATTTTAAAACATAAAACCTAGTGTTTGTAATCTAAGGACTTGTTTTGGTAAATATTACGTTTATTAATAGCGGAAGTTATTTGTTCTCCACTCGTGTAATTTAGCGCACTAAATATAAATCAATACTTCATCAACTCTTATACAAACAACCTGTATAGTCTACATTCCTTTCTCCACAGAAACAATACTCTCAAGTGTGTGGGAGGCCTAATTGTATTGCTGTATCAATATTTAATCTGTAATCATCCGATGTATGGATGCATATGTATTTGTGTATGTAGGATCATAAAGGAGTGCACCGGAACAGATCGCACGACAATATCCTAATTCACTCGCGCGAATGTAATCCATTAGTGTTCCCTCCTCTTCGGGCACTCCCCGCGCACCCTGCTGTACACCCCTCGCTCCCCGCGCCAGTCTGTCATTCATAAACCTCCATATAATTTGTATTGGCACATGTTTCATATGACTAATGGACGAGGGCACATTAAATATAAAAACGACGTACTGCTTATTGCTGTTTACGAAACTGAAACAAATTTTTATTTTGAAATAGGACCGGAGATCTGTGAGAGGAAATTTCTTGATGAATAAGGACGACTTTAAACTGGGCGTTCTCTTTTCTAGAACAACGGAATGTAGATGCCTTCATACAAAGTAACAATTTAAATCAATGGCTTCATATCTATTATTTTATTCTGTTCTCTATCACCTAAAGGTTGCATTGAAGCCAGGGGTCCGCTCTCTTACTACTCCTTTTCATGATAAGGTGTGATTAGCTTTTATGCGAGCGACTGCTGTTTAACCCTCTCAACCCCGAGAAAAAAGAATGTGCCAGAGCCTCATTATAGACGTTGTGTGAACAGACAAATTCAGAAATTAAGGGAAAGTAATTTTCCTGGTGCAATATCAATCATTCAGTTGAATAGCACATTGAAATTTTAGAGACTTCTCAAAATGTATTTTGGTCTGTGGGATCTATTCTTAGTCTCAATTCTCTAGTATATATATTAATCTATGGTCTCAATGATGTAACAATATAAGAATTAAGGGCACAAACATGCCTTTGTAGTTCAAACGTAATAAAATAAAATATAACTTCTTTATGATTTTTTCTGAGAAAAAATCGTTCTACTACAATGCCTTGCAGATTATATCTACCTACTATCTATGGCGTTTTATTTTACCTTGTCGACTCTATACTCCTCGCTAATCTATGGCGAGCCTATACTCATTCAGGACCGCAAACCGCAAGTGGAGTGAAGAACCACTTAGTGTTGTTTGTTTATAGTTTGCTGATAGTTAGAGGAACATCGTCTGTCAGCGTACAAAAAAATATATGTTTCTCATTTTAAGGCTGAAGTTTCCTTGTCAAAGTCTTCCACAAAGGGAGGACTTGTGAAAATGGATACAATGACCCACAGATGCAGCAATCAAGTAGAAATACCCTTCATTTTATAAGTTACTAGCTGTCCCGGCGAACTTCGTACCGCCATATTTTTCCCGTTGCGGCTGCACCTATTTTCTCATCCTTTAAACCTTCCCTGGACACCCACGAATATTTCAAGACTAAAATTAGCCAAATCGGTTCAGCCGTTCTTGAGTTATAAAATAACAACGAAAAGTGGTATTGATTTTTATATATTAGAGAAGATAGATTAGAATTAGAGAATTAGAATTTTGATGATAAAAAGTACCCTATGTCTTATTACAGACTGCAATCTATCGCTGTATCAATTTCGCCAGATCCGTTTAGCCGTTACAGCGTGATTGAATAATAAACGGGTAATTCATCAACTCGCTAATCCGGAAGTCGCTAGCGCATGCAAGTTAACATTTTTCGATTTTATTTTATTTTTTTGTCGTCAACTCGCGCGCATATTAAAGTACAGTTAGATAAGAATTGAAATAAAAAAAATACAAACTACACAAACTTTTACATTTCTAATATTAATTGGATCCAGAAGAATCGAACCCAAAAGATTGCTTCTATAAAATAAATAAGCCCCAATATTGCATTGCAACTGATATTTTAATATTTATGACCTCCAATTTCAACTGTTTGAACAGTAAGATATGTCAGTCTTGTATAAATATCATTTAAAATACTGGCAAGGCATTTTATTTTGTATTTATGATCTCTTTCTAAAACTGAACGACATTATCCGGCGCAATTCTAGTTATTGTAACGAACAAATACAATTTCTAAGATTTATTGTTTTGACATCGGTTTTCGAAGAATAGCACAAAGAAACTGTTCAATTCGTAGAAGATTTTACAAGCTAAGAATATGGAAGCTTTCAGTTCAAATGCAAGAACAAAAACAAAATAGCAATTAACTTATGATTATAAAAAAAAAAAAATCTTAGCTTTGTAATCAATAATATTTGAAAGTAACTTCTAGCATATTCCTTAAGTTCTTTTTGGAACTTATCGTTCGTAAGTACCGTACTCGACATATTTGGATGCAACAGGTAAAAGTGTTCACATGCTTACATAATATACCTAACAGGTGATATTATCCCGCAATGGGAAAGGGGAACGAAAGTGAGATATGTATTAGAGTATCGGACAAAGGATAGAAGAAGAAGAAGAAACTAGGAGAGGCAAGACCTTCTTGGAAGTGCGCAAATACGGTTTACTGCTAGCAGTAGTATCTAATGTGCAAGGAGAAACCCAAAATTTACTAGCGATAATTCATTTACGGATACAAGTTCATATATTATATAAAAACATTGTATTGTAGTCTAACTCATACTAATATTATGCATGCGAAAGTAACTCTGTCTGTTTGTCTTTCTGACTGTCTGTTACGCTTTCATGCCTAAAGCGCAAAACCGTTTTTGATGAAATTTAGTACAGAGATAGGTTAGACTTTGGAAAGGACATAGACTAAATTTGATCACGATAACCGACATCCACACGGGCGGATCTGCGGGTAACAGCTAGTATTATATCAATGCGGCAGTTTGGATGGTTCTTGTAGATTGAGGAATCATCAATCGGGCGGAGTCGCGGTCATCAGTTAGCGATAAACAAAGCTTAACACGTAACTCTTAATACATTACTACGCGTTAAAATCAAGAATCAAAAATAGGACTTTATTTATAAATTTTCATTCACTTAATGTGTGCTCTTCCCGAAGCTCCAATACACTTAGGTAAGTACAGGCTGCATAACGTTTTCAGAAAAATTAAAGAAAGTAATCAGTGGAATTACGTCGGCTACTAAAATATGTATTCGTCATAAAAGTATGCGTCGACTTCTGTCGAGAATAAATATTCATTATGGCGGATCGTAGGACGTTTTAGCGGGATTAAACGTTATTAACCTAGCCGTGCTCTCAGCTAAATCAATCGGTCCCGGTATCTGTTGCTGTGTGTACTCATTCACTCAATGTATGTAAGTTTGTGTGCCCCGCAAGCCAATTACTTACCTACTTCTATCTGCTATTATGTGTCACCATTGGCGTAAATTATTTCGAATGGTAAGAAGTAATATTAGGAATCTGATAGTGATGTTGTTTATGTGTTTGTTTGTTATGTTATGACTTAAATAGGGTCTAAGAGGCTCTACTAAATTTTTCAGACACCAGATTAGCTTGACCAGCAAGCTGCTACACCTGCTAATTAACGGACGAGGTTCTGGGGCAGGTTTCACTCACGGGGGATTGGGGTAGGGATAAGTGGATCTCGGACTCTAAATGTTTTTGGCGCAACCGGGACTAACGCTATAATGGTAATGATGATTTACCCTAACTTGATCGATCATCATGATTTTTCAGATTAGGTTTACATGTTGTCAAGGATTCCAAAAGAAAATTAATATTTAATAAGATGAAATCCGTTAGCAAATTGAGTATTACTTACCTACTGTAAATTTACTTTACGAAAAGGTTGATGTCTATTTCGTTGAATTGTAACGAAAGTAATTTTAAAACTGTCAACCACCCAACAACTTGTTTCATAAAAAAACCTTTTAAAAACATCTGAGAACATAGAGTTTATTGTTATTTTTTAAATCTTGTTCGTTATAATGAGCTTATTAGTATTCACGATTAAGTTATATCTGTAGTAAAAGTAAAAATTTTATGTGTGTTTTTGTAAGGAAAATGCGTGTAATCTGTGTTAAGACGTGTCGTCGGCACTCAATATGTATGAGTGGCTGTAAACAGAAGGGTACTACGGGCGTGCTTCATCCGGCTGAGAGCTCCCATTGCCTCTAATTAATTACTCAACTCAGTTTCAATTAAATTGACTCGAGATCGGGGCATCGACACGCAATGAATCGATGCCGCCGCGATTCGATTAAGATCGTTAATGCCGATCAATTTTACTCGTTAGCTATCAATAAAGTTATTAAGCGCACCCCTACGTAAACATGCAATACCAGGTGCATTATATTACAAAGTTTGTATAAAAAGGGTGAATATTATATGCTGGTGAAGTTGTCAGAGTGATTGAGTTGTGTTTGTCTGACAGGTTTATACATTTTTATGATCCAATCATTTTCTTAGTGTATATTATTTTGTCTGAATGTATCATAAAATCTTATTTCATACTTATTACAGGCCTGAAAAGGTAGAACTATATTTGTTATTCTGTCAAATAAATCTTCGGTACCACGTAAACGCACCTATTGGTAGCAATTCGAAAATGATCGTTATTGAAAAATGTAGAAAAACATGATTTAAGATGGGAAAATCAATTATTCTCAATTTTTTTTATTGATTAAACTAATGCTCATCAATAGCTACTAAATCTAATATATAAAATTCTTCTGTCACGGGGTGCGTAATCGAACTCCTCCGAAACGGCTTGACCGATTTTGATGAAATTTTTTGTGCTTATCCGGTATCTATGAGAATCGGCCAACATGTATTTTTCATACCCCTAAGTGATAAGGGTGCAGCGGGAACGGGATTTGAATACCACGCGGGCCGAAAATATGGCGGTACGAAGTTCGCCGGGGCAGCTAGTAAAAAATAAAAAGTAAATTTATTGATAAAATTAGAGAAGGAAAACGTACGGCAGAGCAGTTTTGCCTATTTACATACAGATATAAAGTATTAATCGCATTAAAACATAACTGGCTTTGTGAAATCTCTAAAGTTGCAAATACTCCCAAGTTAGCCTCACTGTGACGTATTTGATACATGAACTTAAATTTTGTATCTCAAACACGGAGAAAACACTAAAACTAAATTGGCCACTCGAAACTAGTTGAAGTGAGTTTAAAACTGCGCCCTTAGCGGGGAGGGACGTTTTAATTACGGCGTTTAAGTAAAAGCGACGTCTAGTCTAGCAAGCTGCATTACACAGATTCAGCCACCAAAAGCCTGCCACTTAGCTAATGAAACATGTTCGCGTATAGTGTTTTAAGCTGGCGTCGTCGCAGCGAGCGAGTGGTCGCGCATTGTGAACGAGGCTCTCCCGTCGGTTTCGGCCAACTCGTCTCCGCAAATCCTCATTTACTTGCATTATTTTAATGGAACTATTGTAGCCGGATGTCCTTTGTCGAGTGCGGATGCGGCTCCGGCGTACCGGACTGTGGGAAATGTGCCGGTGCATAAATGCATCGCCGCCGTCGCTGCCCTAAATTGTACCCAGACCCAAAATTAAATGGCAGAAAGCTCTATTCCAATTTAGCGGATTTGAATAGTCGTTCCATTTCAGTCGCGAACGAAGAAAATAGGTTTATTGTACACGTCAGACCTATAAAAATAGAGAAACGAAATAACAACGTATCCATTTAACTAATTAAGTGGGGCGAAGTCGTTTCGAGGCAAGGCCGGGCAGCGCGTCCGCAGAGAAATCCCACGGACCTCTAATAACTGGCTTCCCTAATAAGCTAAGAGGTTGTCTTACTCGTATAAAAATGCAATCGGCGGAGCGAAGGCCCGGCGACGTCGTTCAAACTTTTCAAATTTTCCACCAGCCCGACGGTATTAATTTTAAATTAGAGTCACAGACGTAAATTGTCTCCACATGTGAACGACTCGCGTTAATTAAAGTTTTCTTTATATTTAATCATTTATTATTTTAATGTATAATGGAACGAATTTAAGGGATTATTGTTAATACATTACCTATCTGAGTATTAATCATTTGTGCGTGATGGATTTTAAAATATTTTGCAGTCGGCTCGTAGCTTAAGCCTTTTGCCAGCTCATGCAAAGAAACAAAGATTTAATTTCGATAATGGAGTATTAATTTCGTTTTCTCTACCCACCTATCGGCCGGAGCACGCGCTCGGTTAGGCCAGGCACACACCGTTGTACTGCCACTTATACTATCAAGTCGTGACTGAATTATGATTGGTGCGGTTCAGAATATCAGACGCGTTCGCATAGGTTAACTTATAGGCACGAGCAGTTTCACACGATTGACCCTATGATTTTTCGTGATCAGAAAGTAAGGTGGGAGTGTGCACCAGGCCTTAGTGTCACGACGTGATTAATTTCTAAACCTCCTGACGCCTTAACTACCACCGTAATAACTAAACTAGACACGAACCCGGGCCCAATGAATAAATTAAATACTAATTTCTTGACATACTTTGTTTGAAGTGGATTGCCTTGTGAGTAATTACGGTTATACCTATTATATTTTTATTAAAGTTCTGTACATAAAGTGAAAATAATGTTTTATTAATTTTTAGGATTGATTTTTCTTCAATTTTATTTGTTTGTAATGGTCCTTACTATTATATTATGTAGATAGATTAGGTACGATTGCTTCATATGGAGTACTTTAGCTAAGATGCTTTGTAGTTGCGTTGAATTTTGCTTACCTTAATTTTATGCATTATTTAATTAAATTTAACAGCAAGCACTTATTTTTAATCTAAAATGGAATTTTTAAGCGATTTCTAAAAGTTTTTTTTTGGTGTGCATACAAAATGTTACACGCCTCGTTGATTATGAAGTAGTTAATTATATTTTTTGACGTTTTTCGGCGCTGTGTTAATGGCTCGGGTTCATACAAAATAAGACTGTGTTATTACTGTTTATTAAATTATCCCATTTTTTTATACCACTTAGGTGGCAGACTGAAAAAATAGCTATAAACACACCTCATATAGTTTATTTTTTAATTAATTAATAGAGTTTAGAGTGGAAAAAATAATTCAAATTTTACATCGAATATATCTCTTACTCTTATTCTCTCTCATTTTTAGATTGACACTTCGATGAGTTACCTACACTCTACGTCAGTGTGCCACTGACCTAAAATGCAGATAAATAACCTTACGAAATACTAGATCAACAATAGTATCGATCTATTAGTTTATTTTTAAATTCAAACGAGTAATTAGTGTGGGAGTGATTAGCAGTGAGAGCAGCTGATCGGGTGCAGCACGCAACAGCAGTGGGTTCGACGCCCGACTCACTCTCACGAAGGGCGCGCGGTGAACCCACACGTAGAAATAAAAAGTGAAAATATAATACTTTGTAAAGACAATTTTAGGGTGACAAATTATCTGCCATTATTGAAATAAGCGGTTAGTTTCGTGTTGGACCTGAAGCGAAATTTCATTTAATTTAATGCAATGGCAAATATTTTTTTAAGACTAGCGGTAAACACAGTTGGCAAAAAAAAAAAATTTAATAGAAAAGTGCCAACTCGCGCGCGCTAGCGAATTTGACGCTAGCTAGTTGATGAATGTATGGTTTCGCCTCACGGAATGCTTTTCTATTTAAACCGAACCGCTTCATGGAAAGCGGTTACGATAAACTACAGCCGTTTTTGATACCTGTGTTGAATATTGTGCATCTGGTTTTCAAGTGAGTCCTAAGAGAAAGAAGTGCCTGTGGGCATAATTTCGACAACAATTGTCAGTATACATGGCATTTTGTAAGCGGTAAACATAGAAATAAAGACATAAGGAGGTGAAATAGCTCCTAAGGCAAGGGTCATGCAGCAAGAAAGCACGGGATCGTCTTCAATGTTGAAGGCTCGTTTACACTGATTCAAACAATTATACCTAAGAAGTAACGAGGCGATCCAGAGGTGTCAAAAATATCTGCTCTATACGAGGACGAACTTCAATTGTGTTATTATTTATTTATTCGTTATTATTTATTTATTTATATATCAAGTAAAAAATAACAATAGAACGTAATGATTATTATGAAAGTTGTACACTGTACAATAGGCCGTATCGCTTGGAGCTTGAACTATTAACGCTCTATTGTGGTATATTTAAATAGATAAATTGGTAATTAAAGAGGTGTTTCGGTGTTTATAATGACTTTTAATTCGTAACAATAAATGTCAATCAGTGTCTAAGTAGGTATATCCGATCTGAAAATAGTCTACAGCTTTATATTTTAGTAAGCAAAAAAATATCAAATTAAATTATTAAATTAAAGAAAAAAAAATCAATACGTTTGTTTCATTAGTACATGTTTATTTCATAGTTGAAAAGGGGGACACTTTAGGAAAAGGACGTTATGGGAAAGGGACATTTTTCGAAGTGGACGTTTTGCGAATTAGACTGAAATACGAATAACTGAAAAATGTATAGAATACACGATATTTGTAGTTTTTCTAAATTTCATAACTCATAACTCATTTATTCGTAAGAATATTACATGTCAGTTTACATTACATACATTACAGAGTGGTAGATGTGACTAAGCTAAAGAACCCTCTTAATTAACCTAATAATTTGTAATTAATATGTTGAACATCTGCGATGTAATTATAATACACATGCCATAGATGCCAGACAATTTTTCTTGATGTAATTTTCTGTAGAATATAGATTTTTTATGCAATTTCTAGATGTTAGAAGAGTACTTGACAAGAGTAACGGTAATTTAGACAGTCAAGTACAAACATAGATGTCGTGCAGTGCAGTGCAAACGACCCCTTAGTTCGCGTGCCACAATCGTTTTAAGGCCGATTGAATTAGATAGACAATAGATATCAGTCATCAATCAAAATGTCCAAGAGTTTAATTGTCGAAAGTGAATTGTTTATTATCGACAACATCAAGAATCGAAGTTAATGAAACACAGAAATAGATCGATAAAAATTGTAAAAGTTACGTATTTTTTACAGTTACGTATTACACTTTCATTGAAGTAGAAAATCTATTTTACTTCGTAATAATACTTTCGACTTCACTATTATTCGCCACTAGGACAGAATTCGATTACACCAATTGGTGCAGTATCAATATTGTGCAGAGTGTCGTGGGTTCTAGACCTTCTAGTCTCTACATTTGGCGAATTCAGGATAGACATACCTATATTTCTTATTATGTTATAATTACGTTCAATAATTTCATTTTTGTAAGCAATTAGGTAGAGCAAGATTACATTAAATTCAATCAAAATACTGTTACAAAATACATAAAATTAATTCGTAATTAGTGATGTTTTCATTAGGATCATTAAATTATTGGTGGTGGAAGTATTTTGTGATCGGTGCCGCATAGTTTTCTGTTAGGTAGGTACTCAGTTGAGCATGCTTCCAATTTCTGTGTTAATTTATTAACTCTTATATAGAACCTGGTATCGATACAACTAACCAACGAACGGCCATCATTAAAAGCTTAAGAACAAAGAGTTGAAGATTTCACCTGTCGACTGCACTACACTAGGGCAACGAGATCAGAGGCCGGACCTCGCCCGCAGCCAGCCCTTTGTGGAAAGATTCTCTGAGTGGGTGCCAGCCAGCTTTGATGTCGAGCCAGGTAATTTGGAAAAACGTTATTTAATTAACTTTCGACAAGTCGGTGTAATCGTATTACAAAGCCGCCGGGTAAACGGTCAAGGCTTTGAGCTACTGGCTGGCTCCGCACTTGATTTTTACGCCAAACATGCCGCCCATAAAGGCGCTGTCATTTTCAGGTGTTTTCCAATTAACATCGCTTTGACCATGTCCGCACAAAGTAATAACAACTACAGCCTTTGTTATTAACCCTGTAGTTTTATTAAAGGGGTGGCGGTTGTAATAGAGATGTGCTTTCGAATCGCGGCCGGTAATATATTCCGATGACGTTTTTTGATTATGATCCGAGGTTTATTGTGAGCCAATATGGATTCGATTATTTTATATACATAATAATATATAAGTTTTGTCATTGCAGTCCAAGTTAAAAATATTGAGATCTCTTTCATTACAGTAAAAAAGTTCAGAAGGTTCATAATCCTTTATAAAAGAAATCATATGTACTAAGTTTGCCAATTGGTTCACGGGTAAGATTGCAAATGATAAATTTCAAAAAAAGGCTCCGGTAGACTACATAGTCTACATGGCAAGTACATCCTTGGAAGACTTCACATTATTCCTACTTTTTGAATTTATATACTCTAAAAGTAAAATTTCACCCGGTTTGCGAAAAATTTCCCGAAAACTGTAGTGTAAATTAAAATCAAAGTAAAACTTTTATACGAAATAATTACTTCATTAGCAAGGCTGGACAATAGTTTTATGAGTTGCCGAAATAAGTTTGGCAGTGTTTAAACTTCGGAATTGGTTAGCGGTGCATTTTGTGTGAGCGTCTATGCCGTAAGCAAGTGCGGGCGAGACGGAGCGGCGCCCGCGGCAACCGGACGACGGCGCTCCGGTCCACGCAATAATTAACTGTGTGAACTATCCCCTTGTCCGACAAGTACTGCAATTAGAAATTTGCTTTAAAGCGCTGAAGTGCTAATAAATATCATTAACGGTAAGGTCGTTTGATGTTGGTTCGGGCGCAAATTAGAGGGCACGTTGTTAAGTTTGCACTAATAAGGCTTCTTGCAAAGTGGGTTGTTCTGCAATGGCTGGTACTAGGCATCGCTCAGCTATAACATCGTTGATAAAATAGTTTTTAATTAGGTAATACATTTTAAATACAGAGGTTGTTAACTACGAGAAAGGGCGAACGCTGTATAAACCCGAAGCACAGAACAGATAATAGTACTAGTGTAGGTACCCGAAGTTAGTTGATCTCAACCGGACTCTCACTTTTTCGAATTCCGAATCCGATTGTGAAGTTTGAAGGTTTGACGGATCCCAAAAATTGTTTTATCTGTAGTACTGTACCCTTTGTGTTCGAATCCGATTCGCACTAAACCTTTTTTTATTCTAGCTGTTATAGTAAGTTTAAAATCGAAGTGAGTATCGTTCGAGTTTCACAAAGTATTTATTTTCATTCGTAGTCCATTGAACAGTATAATTGGTTTTCCTCCCTACTTCTATTAGTGGCGTTCTTCATGTCTTATGACTTTAATTAAGTTGTTAAGTTTTTTTTTAACAAAAAGTAAAATCATAAGAATTGTAAAGAGTTTCTTTTCTTAGAACCTTCAATCGAATAAAGTCATGCATCGTCTAAAGGTGGGTTTAGACTAAACGAATATAGAATTACAGCTAGAACAAGAGTATTATTTCTTAATATTTTAGTGTAAATGAAACCTTATTTTCATCGTTTACTTAATAGAACAACGAACCAATGTTCTGTAGGTAGAGGAGATGGAATGAGCATTCGCTCGTCTGATGTAAATAACCCTCAACGCGCACCAAACGAATCTTCCACAATTTTCTTTGTAGAGGCTATTTGACAGCCAGTACATTTTAGATAAATCCAGACATTAAGGGCGCTTTCAATTTAGACGTTTCGTGTCGGACCACAGCAGTGCCGAAACTGTGCGTTTCTCGTACGACGCACGCACGGTCGTTTCTTTTAATACAAAGTGTACGGAGCGGCAACGGTGCAGCAGCAGTGCGGCGCGCCGTACCGCGAACGCGCGACGACAGGACAGCAACATAGTAAGCTTCACGTGTTATGACGTGTTCATTTCGCTGTTGAATAGTGCGGTGACTGGACTTCAGAGCTAATTTCAACAACATTTCATGTTTATTATTTGCTTAAAATGGATGATATAAACGAATATAGTTTCTTGCCGCTGAATTTTGCTTTCAACTAATTCAAATTATTCGTAGAAACATTCTCTAGAACTCTAGACATTCTAAGGTAATTAAAAAAATTGCTTGGATCTTGTTTTAGCCTAGGGAAAAGATTATGAAAATCACCAAAATTACATGTTAACGAAAACATTGGTGATGCTCTTTTACGAGGGCGTCGGTTTTGTTTCTATTTGATCTTTTTCAACAAGAGCACTAACAGTAATGTTTCTTCGTCAGAGTCCATGGTTTAACTGCTGCCAGATACATTTAAAACATCACTAGCATACAAACGCACGGTAGTCAGATATGCTTACAATTTTAGGCGTTTGGTATCGGACTGCTACCGTACGGCAGCAGCACGGCAGCGGGCTTTAACCAGCGGTACGGTAAACGTGCAACAGCGGTCCGACACGAAACGTATAAATTGAAAGCGCCCTAACGCCGTCCGTAGTAGCTGGTGTCGTGAGTGCAAATGGTTTCCGCAACCCGCCCTCATCCCTCTGTTTCGCTTATGATTCGTGAATTTTTAACAAGTCTGAAAGGACTAGCACTCCAACGAGGCACTATGTTCTTTAAAAAATATATACATTCTGTTTTTAAATATAAAATGCTGTGATTAGGGTTTCGTTATAGTGCTTCAGTATTATGTAGGTTTCTTAATGGATGGACATGAAAAATGCATTTGGAAATTTATGAGTAGGTATGTGTATTTTCGTTAACCCTTCAACAAAGATTAGAAAATTGACATTGTTTTTCTTTAGAATCTGAGGTTATTTTCAGATTGACACTGACATGACAAAAATCTATAACATAGGCACGATAGGAATATGTTAACATTTTTGTCGAGTAGGGATATGGCTCAGCTAGTGCACAATAACTTAAATCTAAATCGATCAAACAAATCCATATCACGATTTTTACTGGTGGTAGGAATCTGATGACACAAAATTGTCACTAATTCCGACCGGGTAGGTACCACCGTGCACATTGCGAAAAGCCCTTAAATAGTAATCCAATTCCGGTTGGATTGCGTTCAGGGTTCAGTAGGTGCATAGCCGGGCAGAGGTGATCGTGGTCGCAGCACTAGTGGGACCAGTGGGTCTTGGCGGAGTCTAGTGGGGATGGCACGGGGCGACACGCCGGGCAGGGAGACCCATAGAAACGGTGGTGCCGCTGGCCGCCCGCGGCAAAGTACAGGGGCCCAACTGGGGCTAACCACCCCGGGAGGCTGCCTCACCAGGCCGCGCATAATCCCGATATGGCTCGTCGTGCCGGTTGGTGACCGGATGTGGGAACCCGGCGACCATATTCGGGGGGGTACGGGGGCCCTTCGGCGTGTCAGCTCTCGCCATGCCTCACATTAATAGACGAAACCAATATCCCGCGCTTTGTCACGCGGTGCTGCGACGACAATCACCTCTTCTTCACGCCCTCTTCTTTCCTTTTTCAATCATGGCAGCGCAGAACAAAGAGCATGGTTACACAGCGGCTCTTCAACTTCCCACAAGCTCGCTTTTTGAGGTGGAGTCCACAAACATCTGTGGGCTCATTAGTCTTGACATCGCCAAAGCTTTCGATAGAGTCTGGCACAAGTCGCTTCTTTCCAAGTTACCAGCCTTTGGTCTGCCTTCCGGACTGTGCGACTGGGTGGCTAGCTTCCTGCAGGGGCGCCGTATTCGCGTCCTCTGTGATGGTCGAACTTCGGAGTTCCTGCAGGTAAATGCTGGCGTGCCGCAGGGGTCCGTCTTATCACCCACTCTCTTTCTTCTGCATATCAACGACATGCTATCCACTGGCAGCATTCATTGCTATGCAGACGATAGAACCTTACACGGGAGTTATCACGGACATCCTGCGGCCAAGCAGTCTGATATCGCGGAAAGGAGGCAGCTTCTCGTCAGTGAACTTGACCGGACCCTGAACCTCGTTTCACATTGGGGCTCTGAAAACCTGGTTGAGTTCAATGCCAAGAAGACGCAGGTATGCGCGTTTACAGCAAAGGTATCTTCTTTCCTTCCCCTTCCAACTCTTCAGAGCACGCCACTGCCACTACAGGACAATCTCAATATCGTAGGTATGGATGTTCGCTGCAAACTGAACAACAAAAACTACATCGAGAGTATCATCAAAACAGCCTCACGTAAACTCGGAGTCCTGAACAAAGTGAGACGTTTTTTCACGCCGGAGCAGCGGTGTCTTCTCTACAAGACACAAATTCGCTCTTGCGTGGAATACTGCTCGCATCTCTGGGATGGCTCCGTACTAAGTACTTACTAGATGCTCTCGACAGGTTGCAGCGACGTGCGGTCCGCATTATTGGGAATCCTGAGGTCACTAACACCCTCGAGCCTTTGCAGTTGCGTAGAGATGTGGCATCTTTGGCGGTTTTTTACCGTCTCTACCATGGTGAATGTTCTGATGAGCTCTTCCAAGTAATCCCACCCTCTCCTTTCCTATATAGGACAACACGTGCAGGACTTAGATGCCACCCGCATACGGTGCAGAATATTCCATCAAGAACCAAGTGATTCGGCGACTCCTTCTTCTGCCGCACTATTAAGACTTGGAATTCCTTGCCAGCTCACGTGTTTCCTTCCTCCTATAGTCCCAGTCCCGGGTCCTTTAAGCGGGGCGTGAAAAAGCATCTGATGAGGCCGTCAAGCTGAGTGCCACCATTGTAACATGGTACGTGTTGTAATGGTGGCCCTCTTTTCAGAGACTTTGCCTTCAGCTTACCATCAGGCGAGGCGAAGTCAAATTGACGTGTCCTATATAAAAAAAAAAAAAAATCAATACTTAATATTATAAATGTGAAAGTAACTCTGTCTGTTACGCTTTCACGCCTAAACCGCTGAACCGATTTTGATGAAATTTGGTACAGAGATAGACTGATATGGCTACGACAATCTCACCTCCGGCAACTGACGGCCCACAGACGGCGTGCGTTTTAGTCGGTTCGAGTCCGACATAACCTCCTCCTCCGGCTACGGTGGGGGAGGTATCCGTGTGGATTTTGCGCACGATAAAAAAAAAAAAATTGTAATTGTAATCGTTGCCGTAATTAGAGACACCAATTGTCATTCATAACCAGATTATTATACAGGTAAAAAGATTGGGTGGCTGATAGACAGGTGAATCTGATTTTCCTATATTTCGAAGGCTGCATGACACTGAAAACCGTACAAATGGAGTAGTGTCTGTGTGGCTTATGACATAAATGGCTTATGTGGTCTGATCAGCACACCAACTATTATTAGGTTTCTAGGTTAGATTCCAAATAGGACAACTCATTGTTGTGATTTAAAAAAAACGGTTCGAGTTTAGATGATCAATAAAATCTGTTAGCAAAAAATGACAAATATGTTACATTTTTTAACCGTGTAACGGATTCCTAACGAAGCCTACATCGATATGTTTGCTTTATAAATGATTTTATTGACGATCAAACATACACAACAATCAACTATGACAATGTACCAGTACATTGACAACTTCGTACAACTAGTATAAAATAAAGACAACACGGACGTGTCGCTCATTTTACGAGCTATGTCTGTTTTATCACTGTGTAGACCTGTACTCACAATAGTACGGAGTAACTAGGTATACTAGGGCGTAAGCGACAAACGGTGACAAAACGACCGAGTACTTAATTAAACCGTATCCGACTAACAATTGTTCCTTAACAACACAAAAGTTTAAAAAATGTTATCTACTAAAAGTTTTACTCTGGCCTAGTAATTGGTAACGGTGTTTCTCAAGCTTTTTGTAGCTATTGCACCTCTTCAGGATCAACATCATCATGAGTAAAAAAAAAAGTAGGTAAAACAAAAAAAAAATGATTAAAGCACTTGTGCTTTTCCACAATTTTTTTTTTTTTTTTTTTTCAATATTTACTTTATTCAATATGTGTATTTTCTAGCAAGTTCCACTAAGCGCCATCAATCTCCAGTATATAAACAAAAAAATAAAATAAGTTTGCTATCATCAATTTGTATGAATGGATATTTATTATTCTCATCAAATTTATATAGCTCGCAGCTTATGCACACAATGCAATATGCGGAACTGTCATCGACTCAAAGAGGAAGTATTTATAACAAGATCACGACCCCCAGGTTGAGAATCGGTGACATTTCCGATAACTACTACTACTATCAACTTGTATAATGGTGCGAAGTTTAGAGAGATAACTAGTATAACTACTGGACCTGCTTGTAGTTGAATGAAGTGTTATAATAGGTGATGAAGTGGATTTAATGAATGAGGCGTTTAGAACACCAGAACTGGATTTAGTATTTAATTAAATACCTACGTGTCAGACTAGCATGTCAGTTGCGTTGCGTGTAACTTGCAAAAGTTATTTTACGAGTGTACTTGTGGTCCGTGGGTGGTTTATATTCGATCGTAATCCAGTATTTTTGAAGTTTTAAGTCTATTAATGCTTTTGCCCAAATCTTTGAATTCGTAGCATGCAATTGTTTATAATTTATTGCGCATGTGCAGCTGTGTATTGCAGCATGTGTATTTAATTATCAAAATACATAGGTACAAAGTAAACTTAACTTAAAGTACCTACCGCTAAAGCTATTGGAGCTTGTGTGTGCTACATTAGCAGTTAGGTGGAATATTAGTACCTAATTTCGATTGCTAATATTTTTTAATAAAAAAAAAAGAAAGAAGAGACTTCTTTATTACCTGTTCGTCATTTTTATGCGGAATTTTATTCTAATATTGAAAATTTTCTCTTCTATTATCTATATCTCAATATTGATTACATATTACGCAGCTTAGGGGAATTACGCGAGTTAAGTCTCATTCTCCAAAGCATCGTAGCAATGAGCCCCACATCGCTAAGCCCCCTTATTACCCGTAACATGAGTTGGCAATTCACAGCGTCAATCAAACTCGCGGTAGACAATCATTAAATTAATTAATTAAGCTTAGGAAATACCTTAATTAATGAACACCACGCCACTCACGACTGCGAGTGTTAATAACTCCGACCATTCCGGCAAAGGTCAAGCGTGAACCCGCTCACAGATTATGATTTCGAAGAAAAAGGTTTTAATAAAGAATTTATTAAGGACCTTGCACGTTGAACGCTTAATATACGGAACTGATATAGCGGGGTTTCCGGTTCGAATTTGGAAAACTAGGATTTTAATGAAAATGTATACTTGAGGAAAATAAAATTGATGGCGTTATAAGCAGGTTGTCAGAGTGTTTTGTTTATTCGTCGATTGAAAGCATTAAATTTTTATAGTGAAAAATTCAAAATGATCTTTTCCATATTTAATATTGAATTAATGCAGAAAAAAAAGCTTCTTTTTTATTAATATTTGAATACGTATATATTTATAATATGGAGATAAGACACTCGTAGTATGGAATAATACTTCAAGCAAAAATATTCAACAAAACATCAACTTTTAATTACATTAACAAAAAATTGTTAAAGAAAATAATAAGTGTATATTGACTCCTATAATTATATATGTACTTCCTGGTTAATAAGTACCTATATTATATTTGTTCATCAGACAATTTTTGTCGTAATTTCCCTGAGTTATTTATCATCTTCTCGTAACGCTGAGTAAATAAATTAGATTGTTCAAATATAGCATTTACGGTCCAAATAACCGTTACTATACTGTATAATGTACACTTCCGAGGTCATCCTGATGAACAAGCTCCCTTAAACGTAAATGTATTTTAAGCGTTTTATAATAACCGATTCTCATAATCGATTCATACTCGACTAACTTAATCATTACTGATTCCAATCAATTAATTTTGTATGTTTTTCTTTATTAAAAATATATTAAATTAATCGATTTTCCCTTTTTATTTATGCTCTATGAATTTCATTATGATTGGTTGCTAACATTATGAAATTAAAAACATATATTTTAATGTAATTAGTTTCTAGCGTCAGCAATCGTAATTGTAATATTGAACTCGTGACAATGACATTTCATAACATTTCTTTTTATATAACATCTTTGACTCGTGACTTACAAACTTTTCAAGGTTATTACTTATTAGTTCGAAGTTAATTTATAATCTATAGTGTTATTATTATAAATGAAAAAAAAAATCCAATCTAGTATGCAAGACACACAGTAATGCACATTAGATGTGGAATTCTTCACTTCGATGAAGTGATATCAAACATTTCCTTCCAGAATGATTCCAAATGAATAAATTCACTTCATAGTCGTATTTTTTTACCAATATACCTCTTGGTGCAGTTGATATGGCACGCTTTCACCTTCAATCCCTAGTTTCATCTAAATTCACAAGTGTCACCGTGTCACGCTCATATCTACCAAATTATTTGCCAATTTTCTGTCATCTAGTGATGATTATAATAAGAAAATGTTGAATACATAGGTACATAATGTATGATATACGTACATACACTCCAATAAATCCCCAAGGGGGTAGGCAGAGGTGTATTAACATCCACATTTCACCAACTATGATTTAAATGATTTTCGGTCCCACGTAATAGGGGGCGATCCTAATTGCCGTCTAGCGGGCACTTTGACCTGGGCTGTATGTTTACTATCGAATGGAGAACAGCCCTACCCCTTAGTCGCCTTTTACGACACCCACAGGAAGGGATAGGGTGACCCTACTTCACTGGAAACCAACACGGAAAATGTTGAATAAATCGTAAAATAGTACCAACCTCCTCGTAGTCCCTGTGTGAGTGTTGTTGCGCGGGCGCTGGAGCTCATTCGCGCGAGCGGCGCGGGCGACCGACTTTGTTCTTGCGCATCGGCGCGCCGGGCGCTCCCGTCGCGTTTGCACTCTTCATCAATTTTTGCCAATCCTGCTCGCACACTAGAGAGCCCGCAAGCATATAGTACCTAAAATAAACATTCTAGTTAAAAGGAATCTAGGGTTTACATTTTAGTCAGTTATTTATGCTAGTTTTCGTTCATTAACGCATAGAAACAGCCTTACCACCAGTAGTCCGGGACTCATGTAAAATTTATAGGTATATCGTAATTGAAACGATAAACTGTCCCATACACATTCTTACACAGTATTGTGTTGGGTTTTACCTGCCAACTTTTACCTGTAAGCCAGTACAGTTGTTCAATTGATGGGCGAACCGCGCCGATGCAAGTGGGGTTTCATCTCGGGTTGGCGTCAGACGGTAATCGTTTCTGCAGCTGCCAATTAAACTGGTTTATAGCGGAGCAAGAGTGTGGAGTGGATGCTAGTTTTGGTTGCAACCGGGTTTGGCAGTTGAATGATGATGGTGTGATCGTTCACATTTGAGAGATCACAGTGGTACCTACCTATCGCCTTGCATAAGGTGTGAACCGCATTTAGAGCACGCAAAGCATTTTATATGGAATACGTGTAGAGGTTGCTGCGGCGCGTTCGTTCTCATTACAAACTCGCTCGCTGGGATTGCCTGCCCGCACGCTGCGCACGCGCCTCCTGAACCAAACATTCTGAAACAAGGAAAACATACTGTTAGAACATTAGATAAAAACATTTGTCTCTTTGATTATAAAAGCAGCTGAGTATCGTTTCCTTAATAAATGAAATTAAAATAAATGAAAAAGTTGAAATTAAAGAAATAATGAAATGCAAAAATAATGTTAACCTAGTTCTAAGGTGGGGTCTACACTGGACAGCGATTCGCACTGTGATCGAGAGAGCGAAACGAGATAAACACAGTAGATTAATAAGCGAAAACCACTGATAAGATGACTAAATTACAGGCGACTAAGAAAAGCGATTACGAAACAACACAATATAGGCCAGATTTCTTAAAAAATAATTACGTTTAAATTTAATTACTCTAGGCTCTCACGTATTACTGTGGTATTACTCAATGAAATCCATTGAAATAGTCTTTTAACGCAGTTTAGTTCGAGTTGATCGAAGTTAATTCAGTTTTCTTGAACTAGGTAATCGGGAAATGTGTTGATAAATTCACTTCCAATTTCGCTAATAGGTTCGCTTCAATTTGCTGAAAGGTTGTTATAGCCGTTGCCGGGATTATACTAACGTTGTTTCTGTCGCATAAAAAAATCAAAGGTTGCTTGTCATATTCAGTGTGGACTGTACTAATCTTCTTCCTCCTAGCGTTAATTCCCAGTCGCATCCGAAGCTTTTCAGCTCGGAGTCTGGGGTCCGCTTTTACCAGTCATAGCTACAGATTTGGCTAGACCTCGATATTTTCCGTGAAGCGATTGCTATCTGACCTCCACGACCCAATGTTAACATTAGGCGATATCGAAGCTTTGCAGCTGAGACCGTTGTTTTTGGACTTTTTAGGGCACCAACTACCCGTAACGACTGCCACAGATATTCTTATGGCAACCGGGACCGACGGCTTAACGTGCTCTCCGAGGCACGACCAGACCAATGCAAATACCCATATTTAATGCACACAAATATTTGCACTGAGCGGGGATCGAACCCGTGCCTCCTGCGTAGCGGCCGCGTTCACTACCGCTACGCCACGGAGGCTGACTGTGGACTGTACTAATATATTATGTAAATATTAGCTACTTTTTTTTAGTAGCTTATTTGTTGTAATTCGCATAGTGCACTAGTGTAACATCAGCCTAAGAAACCATATTTATATTTTATCTGGATACGAGTATAGGTCGTGAAAGCGAATTTCTTCAAAATCTACTCGGCTCCTGGGTCGGTCGGCTTAGTAGCCGGCCACTTTGAGCTCATTAAGGTTGAAGTAAAACTACTTTTTAACGGATTCTATCGCGATTCATTTGTTAATATCGGTCACTTTTCAGCAGCCATTGTTGCGGGGTGATATTTCAATGAGCGATGTTCGCATAAACTTAAGACTGGCTTAAACTTAACTACTGAATGTTTGGAAATGAATCTTTGGATAATCGTCTTTCGACGACCTTTGCTTTGGTGAAAGATGCTGTCGTCACTCATTCTGTCGGCGAAACTTTCGTAAGGAAAAGATTCTGTCGTTGAACAACTCATAGACGAGACATTTTGTCGGCTGCGGCATACGGCAGCGAAACATACCAAAAGTATGTTTCAGAATCTGAACATCGACTCGGTAATCGTTGAAATTTAATTTATATTCCTAAACATTCAAAGTCTATTTCTATTCGTCAGATATAAATCTTTTGTCACACCATGCCGCCAGTCAGCGCAGGCCCTAACTCGTATCCACGACTGTCATCCAATTGTGTATTAACGTTGTTTCTGCCTCCTCACGGGCCTCAAGCGCCACTAAATTGTAATTCATTAGGTGCGATTATTGAAATAAACACACTTAATTAAAACTAATTAGTTCAATAATTACTTTTATGAATGCCTTTACATTAACAAGTTGCCATTTAATACCCTCTATGTGAATTTTCATAGTCATACTGTAAAAAGCACATAAGTTTTTAAAGGATACTTTCTAAAACACATATTTGAGGGAAAATTACTGAAATACGTATGGGCAGTTTTTATTTTAAATAATTTATATTTAATTTTATTTTAATAACTATTATTGCAATAAGTACTTTACACAAATTCAATTTTATCCTGTAAACGCCGATAGGGTTTGTCTGGGTCGTGTAGGATTTTAACTTAATTATACATTTTTTCCATTCACTTTTATACATTTAATTATATTTATACATTAATTATAACGAAGGTTAGAATTAAATAAAAAAGAAGATAGGTAACTAATAAAACGTAATTCATTTGAAATGCACCACCTATAAGATATTGGGATAGCAACTCTACTCATCCTACAGATAATAATATTTTGATTTTTATAAACGAGGTCTCGAAAACCAGTTGTAAAAACTAAAATATAAATAGTACGCATGTACAACAACGTAGTGTATAGACATCATCATCATTACATTAGTTGATGTCAAGAGCAAACCTTGAACTTTTCCATTCTCATTACAACAGCATAAAAACACCAACATTTTAAAATGAATCTAATATGGTTGTAGATCTAGATGTGTTCTCAAAACCAATTTGAAACAAACTTCGGGCTAATTCAAACGTGAACTAATTACTCCTTTAGAAATATTGTTTAATGTATATGAAGTTATTTAAACGAGCTTTCCGAAGTAATTATACTCGTATATACGAGGTAAGACTGAAAATAATTATATAAACTATCAACAAGACAAATAGCCTGGTACGAATGTTGATTTGAGATAAAAATACCTCATAATTAATTGAACATTATAAAAAGTTAATAACATTATATATCTAATGAATCTTGCAAGTTTTTGTAGGGAACGGAATAGTTGGTCTTTAAATAACAATTTTTATTTATTTAGTTAGGAATGCAAAAAAATATGAGTACAAAGAATATTTATTTAATTAATATAATTTATGAAATATAATTGATTTAATTTAATAAATAAGAGATGTACATAATATAACATACTTGGAAGTATGAATTTGTAGATAATTTGTAGATAATATTGTCACAAAAATAAAATTGGTCAATTACCTAGCATGCATTTTTTTTGCTTATAAACATTTTTTAAATTACGCACTAGCGCAGGGAACTCAATTTTTATGTTTTTAATGTTTATTATCCACTTTGTATACAACATTTACGGGTAATAAAAATATTTTATGCATCGTGATTCGTGACTCTTCGTTATACTAGAAGGAAACTTGTCCCACATACCATATCGAGTATGGGAGTTATGGGATCCAGAACCAACATGAGATGTATGGAAACTGTTGTCAGACTGGTGACTGAGATCTGTTGAGACTCAGAGATTTTCTTCTTAGGGTATACTTGTTCCCCAGTCTTAGGTTCCGAGACGGAACATCGTGTCGTTACCCTGTTAAAGCAGCCTCAGCAAAGTAGTTGTCGTGGGGGTTACAACACTTACCACGCACCAAAAATGGTCTGGCACATAGATATACAAAATAGAAAATTTATTTATAAGACCGACATTCATTCTTGATCACCTCTAGCTTAGCATCAGACGAGAAGTCTCAGTGACGTGCCTTTCGTAAAAAAGTGTGCGTAAGTAGTATGTACGAGCACAGAATAAATATATATATATATATATATATATATATATATATATATATATATATATATATATATATATGTTCTGTGGTACGAGCGTGTAAGTCTTGTATACGCTCGTACCACAAGTTAGTATAAATATAGGTCCATACCTAGTTCCATAACTAGGACGTAATTATACCTATATCAAACAGGGCCCCACACCGGAGGTAACAATTTTAACAAGCTGCCTACAATCCGTTAAAATGCCACTATTATTGCTCGTTAAGCTTTGATAAATGGATAATAAAGTAAGGACGTTCACGATAAATCACATACTATTTCAATCAAACATATGTATGTGTGTATATTTGAATACTAAATTATTTAGATTACGTATGAGTATTTTTTATTCTAATATACATAGTTTGCTAATAAATTAAAGGATTTATTACGACGGTTGCCAAATTTTATAATGCTTTTAATTAAATGGGAATTGCATTTTTAATTAATATGTGGAGATAAGAAAGGTACGTGGACAATGTGGACATACACTACTAATTTTTTTTTACTAATGAAACTATTTCTTGTGTTCGGTTGGTTTTTTAACACAAATATCATCATCATCATTCCCATAGCGGTTACCCAGTTGTATCCAAAGTATTGCAGTTCCCGAGCTCCATTCATTGTTTTTTCGGGGGCGACTGCCGTGTGATCTCCCAACCCCTAGAGGAATGTCCGCTTCGGAGCTTCGGCTGGTGCTTCGAAGTTGCACCGATTAGCAGTTGGAGTTAGCTTGGAACTCAAAGGTAGGAGGGCCCTGTACCTACACCCCGTTAGTACACGTAGCTAGGTACTGTTTACTATCACTATTAATAGTAAGTAGGTACCACCTCGTATCTCATTTATTTTTCTGTGACTCATTTAGAGTTATAATCAGCTATCACTCCAGCTCACTCTAACCTAAAGCTAAATTGCTTAACCAGCTATCACATCACACATTATCGAACGAAATCCCACCAAAGACACTTTTATCGACCTGTTACAAGGAACTTTTTCTCCCATATCACTTATAATCACGAATTCACGATGTATATTTTCCACCGCACTTAACCCATCATCATTCACGTTGAACATAATATTTTAATTTTCTATTTCTTATTAAAATCTTTCTCTGCGCTATAATATTAAATCAATCATTCGTTCTGGCGTGATTTAGCATAATTAATAAGGTTTAAAGCGGCCATATTGAATGCTTTATGGCTAATAAAACGTGAGAAACATACGGAATTGATAAGATAATATTTATTACCTCTTCGACGGGTGTCATCCACCTTTATGATTCGCGATAAAAATTAATGATCCAACACTTTCGGTTTCCAACTAATCATATTTTCACATTAAAAGTTATGTGGGAATTGAGACATGTTTTATGGTAGCGCGGCGATAAATGACTAAAATCTGTAGATTTATAACCAATTCAAATACCTTTCGATTTTATCTAGACTTACTTAGAGCTAGTTGACTATTCGGAGAAATTATTAAGTATACTGTTTGAAATTTATGATAGGCGCCATATTATTGGAAGAGGACTGGCCGGCTGTAGCTGAAGTGAACACGTGAAGAAGAGTGGTTTATTGATCTGGAAGGTATTCTGGATTAACAATATACGCTAATTTTGAATAAAAACCCGTTGTCGAGTGATGTAAACTTTCTAAACATTTAACGTTAACACCTTTCCTTCCTCTCTTCATTTCATAAGCCTTTCAAGACTCTTACACACAGATATGCATATATTCATACCTTTCTCCCCAAGGCGTAGACAGGGACAACAGCCCGCCATTTTATTATTGCAATATTCAATATTCATGCTTTTTACATGCCCTCTCGTTAACTAAATATTACAATTTCTCTATTTCAAAGTTTATTGACATTTCCTTTGGTTGTTTTACTGCAGACCCACTGCTACGGTTTGCTTGTTAGCCACCATGACTTATCAAAACGTTTGTGAATCGTACATATGATGTTCACGGCAGTGTGAAGTAATAAAGCTACAAAAGAGACGTTTTAAGGTACAGCCATATATTATTTCCTACCGAAAAATATTGTGTATGTGAGTGAGCCCGACTGTGGCAGTTTAATAGCCGCATTTAATACTTAATGACTCATTATTGCATTCGCTATTAGCGACGCCGGCGAGCCGGCATTATTTACAACCGGTGTGAATATTAATAAATCGCAATAACAATTCGGCCGAAAGCAATCAAAATTTAATTACCTGCTCTTCTTATCGTTATTCGCTTTCAAATAATTCAACGTTGAAAATTGCCAATGAGTTAAAGATAAATTTGAAAGTCTTAAAAGATAAATTCGCTTCAATCACTCGGAGCAAATAGGATTGCGTTTCATTTACTCCGGTAAGAGCATTTTCAATTAAGGAGCGCCCGACAAACAGTATCGGCGTATGAAGGTAAAATTAATTAAACCGAGCCAAGACAAACATGTACGAATCTATTTGTGTTGGACGCTCGCGGGAGTGCCGTGTGTACGGGAAGACGTGAGGATTATACCCACAAAAATACGGGAAAGCATCCACTCCCTACATAAATAGTAAACACGAGTACATGTCGGAAACGAGTTTTACATAAACTACAAATATAAGTCGAAAGCAAGGTTGACAGCCCAATAAATCTCGACGGTAACCTAAGTGGGTCGAAGTCTATGAATACCTAAATATTCGCTTCTTATATTCATCCGTCTGTAAACATTCAATTTAAATGAAAGAGATATATTATGTTGTGATATGTTCAAATTGAGGGACCGGTTGGTCGGTACGTTACATACAATTAATTAAGAAAATGAATACCTTTAATATTTTGCGAGGAATCTTTTGAATATTGTATACGTCAATTCCAAGAACGGACTTAGACTTAATTAAAAGGAGACATTAACACGTGTGGAGTTATTTATCGGACCGTTACTTTGACAAGTTTATACGGCTTTGAAAACTTCCAACTGATAAGGGACGCGTTTTAGTTCGATACCTTTCAGTGCGATTTGTAATTTTATTTATATAGTTGGGGAAGAATTTGTTATCGACAACTTTAAGGTATCCTTTGATACTGATATTAATTAACGAGTATGCGTTTAACATGAGTTTAATAAATGCGAAAGTTTCGCGCGCCGCCCGGGTGGGTGTGGTGCCTACATAAAGTTTATTTGCCTTCGTTACATGTAAAATTGAATACGTCGCGTGAATCCTCATTAATTTAAGATGTAGACTGTATCTTGACATGTTATTTTATTCATTAAGGGAGCGTCTTGAGTCGCACGGTTGTGTACGTGTCGACTTCGGATTGTTGTAAGGAACATAATTTAAAACCTCTTGACGAGATCATTAGAGCGGCTAGGGGTGTAAGGGACATGCAAAAGGCGCGCAGTTATCGCCTACAACACTCTACACACTTCATATATGGACATACTTACCGTAAGTGGTGGGTCCGTACAATTAAGGCACGCGTTCACTATAGGGCTGATTTATGTACTATAAGGCAGTTTAAACGGTGCTGGATCCTAATCTCTACTAGACAGTTTAATAAAATATAGGTATCAACAATAATTATCTACATGCAATACCTTTTTTTTTTTTTTTTTATCGTGCGAAAAATCCCCACGGATACCTCCCCCACCGGAACCGGGGGAGGAGGTTATGTCGGACTCGAACCGACTAAAACGCACGCCATCTATGGGTCGTCAGTTGCCGGAGGTGAGATTGTCGTAGCCATATCCCTCGCACCCCGGCCGACCCAGGGCCATATCTCTCGATCTGGCCCTCTTCCGGTGTAGGGACCACAGAGTCCCCAACTCGCCCCCGGGTGTGGGGAGGCACGCAATGCGCGCTGCCGCCGCGGCCTGCTTCTGCTAGGGTGACAGGCGGCTCCACCCGTCACCCCCAGGCCCGCGCTCATGGGGGACGGAAGTCATTCTGCGACCTCCGACGCCCGAGTTGCCGCCGATCTTCGCGGGCCACGCGGTTTGCGATTCTCCTTCGCTCCTCGCGGGCCGCATGGTCTCCGATTCTCCTTCGCTCCCGCTCCGCCGCCTCCTTCACGAGCATTACCTGCTCGCAGAAGGAGGCGCCGGCAGCCCACGCATCCGCGCAGCGAACCATCGCTGCGAGCAAAGTGGCGAGCGTGAGGACTCTCACTCCCAGGGTCGCCACTAGCTCCCGTCTCGGCGTCTCCCACGCCGGACACTCGGTGAGCGTGTGTAGCGCCGAATCCTCGCTCGCATCGCAGTGATGGCACTCGGACGTTGGCTCTTTCTTCGCGGTCCGATGCAGATACCGCCCGAAGCATCCATGCTCGGTGATAATCTGCGTCAGCCAGAACGAGAGGCCGCCATGTGGCCTCTCTAGCCACTCCCCCATGATGGGTCTTACCGCCGCTACTAAGGCGCGCCCTGCGCGTGGTTGCCCAAGTTGTAGCTCCCACTCCGCCACCAACCCACTCCGCCACCAACATGCAATACCTTCTAAGATATCCTTCAAAAAGGGATAAACGAGCTGTCACGCAATGTTGTGGCGTTGTTCATAACCAGCAAGCATGTTAATGTTAATGAAATAAATGACTTCTTTCCACAATCTAGTCAATTGACTGCATGAACGCTAAACTAATAAAATTTCAGTTGCAACTTTTCAAATCATAAGCTTCGAAAATAAAAAAAAATCGATTCGATTCGAGTTCGATTACTTTTTTGATGATCGAATAAACAAACTAAGAAACTCATGCCCCCCTAGACAAGTGGCCATTCGTTGGTCGACGGATTGTAGAATAGAATGATAAATAGATTAATATACGTTGACAACTGCCAGAAACGTCAATACGTGGTGGTGTGTTTGCATACATGCGTGTATAATACTTCAACGAAATACAATACTTATAGTATACTAGCTTTTGCCCGCGACTCCGCCCGCGTGGATGTCGGTTATCGCGACCGAACATAGCCTATGTCCTTCCCCAAGGTCTAATCTACCCTTGTACCAAATTTCTTCAAAATCGGTTTAGGGGTTTAGGCGTGAAAGCGTAACAGACAGACAGACAGAGTTACTTTCGCATTTATAATATTAGTATGGATATGGAAGTATGGATATTGGACCAAGCCAAACAAAATGTACTGTTGTTAGGAGTGTAAGGACCAGAGTGCGTTTATGTCGGTAGTATATGGTTCAAGTACGCAATTCTTACTGTTGCAAGTTCAATGTCTTAACCATTATGCCTCCCGCCGTAAGCATATTTTTCTTTACTTTTTATTTGTACATTAGGTATGTGATGTGATGTCTCATTGTAGCAATGAACATTTGTTTTTCTTTTAGACACGAGATAATAATAAAAAGTACTCATTAAAATTTGAGTTCAGAAAAACACAATTAACACAACTACAGTCGATCGTAAAAGTGGTTTTATTTAACATTTTAATGAATTTATGTTATTTTTTCATTGTAATTCCAAAGATAAATTTTCAAGAAATAAGTATTTTGAAGTATAATTTATCAAATTTATTTTTTAATTCTTGCATGACATAATTTTATACAATTATATAACTTTACATCATGATCAGTTTAATCCTCATAAATATAATTGTATAATTATATTATCGTACACATGATTTATATTTATTTTATACAATAATATACAATTAAAATTTATACAATTAATAATACATTTATTACGAATTTACAACAAGGTTATATTATAGATATTGGAATTGCGGAAAAAAGGCACTGAAACATTATGACCTTCACTATAATTAACATATATCTACAGGTTTCAATTACAGACGTTTATAAAAGTAATGGTTATGTTAGTCAAAGAAAGAGGAAAAAGGCGTGACTGTATGTATGTATGTATGTTAGTCAAATCATTCAATAACATTCGCATTTTTAATCTTGAAGTTCATAATCCCTTTATTTAAGTTTTACGAATAAACTTAGTAAGTAGACGTATCTTGGACCTTAATCACCAGACAAACGAGGACCTGGCGCCCGCGGATAGTTTTGTAATAAATCTTTGTGAATTTGAGCTCGTCCACCGCAGGAGCAACCCGTGCTATCCTCAAAAGACGACCAAGAAACGTGTACTGCGCATATAGAGCACATGTTAGATCCAAGATATATGTCGCGAGCAATATCAGCATAAGTTTAGTTATTAATGAATTGGCTATCAAGAAGATATCACCATACCACAATAATAGTTTATTGACTATTGAGTATGGCATCAGTGGACATATTTATTAAGCAATATTTACATTGAGTATTAATAAAGTTTGAACCATGAGCTATAATTTAGTAAAACAAAAAATAGATATTGTCATGACTATTTTTATAGAGAACGAATATTTGATCACTTTTGACGTGATCAAACGTTCAAAGGTCTTCGACTACACTTTTTGCTTCTTTTTTTGGTCAAAAAATACAACACCTTTTGTCTAACACTTACAATTATTATGTAATTAACGTTGGAGCAGACGAGTCCTAGAGTGGAGAAGGAAAACGGAAGTTGGGTCACCCCCTAGCCAGGTGAGCTGCGAAAGGTGGCTGGGACGGACTGGATGCGGAAGGCGGAGGATCAGCAAACGTGGCGCATATTGGAAGAGGCATATGTCCAGCAGTGGACTGCAATAGGCTAATTGATTGATTGATTGATGTAGTTAACTAACATTCCTTGATATTTTTTATACTGCTAAGGTAGCACAAAAGTACATTTTCTCATCTGATGATAAGCGGCTACCTTTTTTTTTTTTTTTTTTTTATCGTGCGAAAAATCCCCACGGATACCTCCCCCGCCGGAGTCGGAGGAGGAGGTTATGTCGGACTCGAACCGACTAAAACGCACGCCTTCTGTGGGCCGTCAGTTGCCGGAGGTGAGATTGTCATAGCCATATCCCTCGCACCCCGGCCGACCCAGGGCCCGGCCGACCCAGGGCGATAAGCGGCTACCTGTGAACTCGAGGTGTTTCCTTACGCAACTTACTCGCAACAGTCTTAAACTAGGAGATTACTCTACAGATTACTATGCTAATTCTTTTATATTACTTGTTAATTGAGTTACTTGAGACCTGTCTTGGTTCGCTGAAACTTTCGTCGGCTTCAGCGACATAGGGTCAGAACGAGAAGAAACTCACTAGTATTTTAAGTCGCAGCTGCATATAGCTGATATCACTCGATTACTCAATCAGAGGTTGTAGGTTGGACGCCCGCTCAGTCAATTTCATATAATACATTGTGCGTGAGTAGGCATTGCCGAGACTCACTGGTCATCTATATACTAATAAAAGCTGAAGAGTTTGTTTGTTTGGTTGAACGCGCTAATCTCAGGAACTACAGGTCCGAATTAAGAAATTATTTTTGTATTGAATAGCCCGTTTATCAAGGAAGGTTACTGTCTTAATAGCTTCCCGCTACTACTCAAGGGAGCGCAGTAGTAGCCATAAATGTCAATAAAGCCGGCAAATTCCCATATATTGTTTGGAAATTAATAAATTGCGGGCCTAGGTATATGTTTTAATTTGGTTTCGAAATACCTATTATTACCTATGCCACGGGCGAAGCCGGGGCGAGGCAGCTAGTTTATCAATACAGAAACTGGCCATCGGTCCTCTACTTACTAGCACTTATATAGGAATCCATTTTATTACACTACTAAGATGGCAAACAAAAATACCAACCCATTTCACACGTGAAGTACTAATTCCCCCGTTCTTTTTATACAGCTGCTCCATCAATCAGTAACATAAGACGAGTGTTCGAACAAATATTCTCGGAGCTAACCGTCTAAATTACAATATACCTCGGGACACGTATCTTGGACCTCAATGGCCGCGAGACAAACGAGGCCCCGGCGCGCGCGGATTGTTATAGTCTATGCTTGGTGAATTTGAGCTCGTCAACCGCCGTAGCACCCGTACTATCCACAAAATACGCCCAAGAAACGTGTACTGCGCCTTAGAGTATACATTTATCTATAGAGCACGCCTATCACTCAGGTCTTTGGCGCCGAGTGTTAGCAGATACTTTGCGATGGTATAGCGCACCTATAGTGACGTTTCATGCATTACCGAAAATATCAATAGATGCACTTATTAATATAGTTTGTTTATTATTAAGTTTTTTGTTCGATTTGATATGCATGGATAAAATAAAAGCGAAAATCCAAAAAAAATGGCGTCATTTTGCGTAATTTTTGCGTCATTATTACTACAAATATACAATGTTGTATAAAATTTTGATTTAACATATAGAATTAAATATTATTTGCGAAGTCATTTTGACGGGTATTGTTTTGCTAGGTACTGATTGAGGTTGAGTCAGCAGCCTCGGTACTGTTCATACCCGTGATAGCAGTTTATACTTGTAAGGCGCACTCTATATGTATACTCTAAGGTACTGCGCGTATAGAGCACATTTTAGGTCCAAGATATATGTCCCGAGCAATACTAAAAGGAAGGAACTACGCTAAAAGAATCAGTTGGAGTTAGGCGCGAAGCGGGGGTGGGGGCGCGATTGGGTCCCCGAGACGAATGGCTCTCAATAGCGGCGAGATACGTCCCGGCCGGGATAACTTACTTGTTGCTTCGATCCTGTTTGCTATCAGACTTAGAAAAGGACCTCAGAAATATTTAAGCGACGCCATTACAGAAAATGGGATTATTAATGCTGTAATGTCTTTGTTCTTTTATTTTTCATTTATTGTGCTAATTAGCGGTTAATTAACAATAACCATTGCGGGCTTATTTAAGTTCGAACTTTTATGAGAATTGGGCTGTTCAGTAGAGAGGGGTTCCTGTAACCCGATTCTCACCGGCTTCCCAATCAAGCAACATGATAACCAAGATCAAGGGAAGTTTCTTCCAGATGCTTCCCTTTAAAAAGTTTCGCCACTGGAGCAGTCCCCTAATTGATAGAAAGCAATAGTTCTCTTGCACTACTACAGATAATAATAGTTATTTGTTATACAAGAGTGCAAAGTTGCTTTTTAACCGCGTGCTCAGTTTTGATGACCGAGCAAGCGAAAGATTCTAAATTTGAATCACGAGCATAGCGAGTGATTCATAAATTAGAATCTTGAGCGTTAGCGAGGGAATCAAAAGAGCACAAGGTGTAAAATCTTTGCACTCGAGTGCAACACGTAACTTTTCATCCCACCTCAGCGAGGAAATAATGAAATGCTTCTTCTTCCTAGCGTTAATTCCCAGTCGCATCCGAAGCTTTCACCTCGGAGTTCGGGGTCCGCTTTACCAGTCTTAACTGCGGATTTGGCTGGACATCGATATTTTTAAAGCGACTGCCATGTGACCTCCACAACCCAATGGTGACATTAGGCGATATCGAAGCATTGCAGCTAGACCGTTGTTGTTGAACTTTTTATGCATACAAATATTTGCACTGAGCGGGGATCGGACCCGCGCCTCCTGCGTTGCGGCCACGTTCACTACCACTACGCCACGGAGGCTGTATAATAATTATGTATAATAATACTAATAATAAAATATCAACAAATAAAATTCAACAACAATGTTCAACCATAGGACGTGAAAAAAAAATTATGCGCGCAAAGCAAATTTAAAAAAAAAGTAGGTACACCAAGGAGGTTCCGAGTTGAGTTTTTCATAAATTAAAAAAAAGTTGTATGATAAATCGGCACCATAGAGGTAGAAGTAAATAGGTTTAATGATGTTTTGAGTTCACAAACCTAGTACACACGATGTTCTAAATTCAAATTTACTTTACCACTCTAGAGGATAAAAGCGACTTTTACACTCAGATATCGAAGAAAAAAAGTACTCTTTCCGAGATGGTGGGATGAAAATAGTTTCAACATAGGTACTCTACAATTTTTTATATCCGGTTTTATCAACGTATCCGGTAGACGACACTAGGCCAGGGTCATCCATTTTTACGTGGACCATACAATTTTGCAGGCGAAACGTTAACATATAATATGCATTTGATTACCCCTTTGGTAGGTAATACACAGGTGTCATTATGAATGATGAATTAGCGACCCATGTAACCAGATCGAAACGACAGTTTTATACCATAATTGTATTATAATCGTATCGACAAATCACATCGATTGAGGTGATATTTACAAACACACCATAAATATCACCTCAATCGATTATGTGGTGCAAGTGCAAAGGTTATTGTAAGTACTACGACACGGACGTAGGCTACAACAATTTTATTGTAGCTTCAAGCTAAAGCATCTCTAGAACAATTATTTGTTTTATATTTAGCATTTTTTCGACTACTAAGTCAGTGCTTGTCTACCAACTAAGTGGTATGTATAAAAAAAAAAAAAGAAGTTGCGCATTCATTTCGTGTCGTCTATAAGAGGCTACGGTAACCGCTTATCATCAGATGGACGGTATGACAGAAAAAATCTTGAGACAATTTCTTATTTTTATCATCACTTTAATAATCGAAAGGTCATTGATCTTAAGATAACTAATATTATTATTCTATCACTAATTAGTACGCTACGAGACTACCAATTAGAGATACTCTGGATACAAGCCAGACAGATTTATATTACTGTACATTTACAAGTGTTAATTACACGTGAGCAGTTCCGGCATAACCAAGAAAATGTAGTTCATTCATTATTAGGTATCTGGTAGAAAGATGTGTATGGGGTGCCCAACCAAGATCTATGGGGTTCAAACCAACCTCACCAACAAGCCGATGCGCTACTGAGGGGGCGCAGGTTCGATTTCCGTTCAGTGCAAATATTTGTATGCGTGAATATGTATATTTACATTGATCAGGATGTTTCTATTATGATATGCATGTATTTACAAAAAAAAAATAGCTAAGTATGTTTATCCGCATTCTAGATTCCATAACTGTAGTTAAGCTATGCTTACCATGGGTCTAGTGTAGGGTTGCCATAAGTGTGGGGACCCAGACCGGGACATTTGAAGAAAAATTTGTAAAGGTAGAAAAATTAAAACTTTTATTACAATAATAGGACCTTGTAAAAGTCTAAAACAACTTTTAACACTGCCATTAAATACCAGCAGGCAGCGACTCGGGCTTTCTGTTTTTTCTGAAAGGCGAAAAATTATCAGAATTAACTGCTGCAGCTGATAATTTTACAAAATATTTTGAAGAAATTAAAATTAACTTAAACATCATCTTCATGTAGACGCTTTCTCCAGATTGCATCTGTGGCCAAGATGACCTCGGTGCTCAGGGTCCGCCTTCCGCCATTCCTCCTTCACTTCACACGATCTTGGGCGTCGATACTAGTGAGACCATTCGCACGCATGGCACTCTCCATGACGTCAAACCAGGACTTCTTGGGCCTACCCCTTCTACCTGGAGCCCGGCGGCGGTTACCGCAAGACCCGCACCAGCGAAGGCGGCTCTCTTGCATTTTATCCGCGATGTCACGGACATGAAGGCTGCCGCGGATGCGAGAGTTCCTCACGCGATCTTTCGACGCCACACATCGACCGCATCATTTTCATCTCCGTGACACGCAGCTCTTGCTTGTGTCGCTCCAGCAGCGGCCACGCCTCACAGCCACGTAAGAGGACAGGCCTCATGATCGTCTCATAGACTTGCCCCTTCAACCTGACTGGCAATTTGGGATCACACGTGAGGCCAGTCATTTCTCACCACCTGGCCCACGCGGCAGCAATGCGCGCCCTGACGTGTAGTCGATTTCACCGGTCATATGAAGTATAGATCTCCTGGGTATTTAAACCAAATCATCGCCTATGCGGATGGCTGTGGAATCTGTCGAGTTTAACGCTAAACTTTCTGTCTTCGCTACATTTAGCTTCAGACCACCGTTCTCAAGGGCCTCCTTCCACACTTTCACGTGTCGTACCAATCTGCTCCTGTCCACGTCCATCAGCGCAATATCATCAGCATACTTGAGCAACCACGAAGGCTGCTCATGTAGGTTTCTGATGCTGTCCGACAAGACGTCTAATACCACGCTGAACAAGTAAGGACTAAGGACGGATCCTTTGTGTACTCCGACGGTGATGGGGGAAGGCTTTCGAGTCACCAACAGTAGTCCGAACCATGGAACCAGAATCATGATACATATCTTAGATGGTGTCAATGTAGGTCTCTGGAATTCCCCTAGCCCGCAGTGCCCACCAGATCACCGCGCGAAGAATACAGTCAAAGGCCTTCTGCATGTCTAAGAATAGGCAGTGCAGGGGTGTGTTCTTCGCTCTGTATTTCCCCATCACAATCCTTAGGGCAAACACCGGATCAATGGTCCCGTGCACGGGACGGAACCCATAATGACACTCCGAGAGTCTCCGGACTGTGTCGGGTCCGACAGCTTTCCGGTTCTTCATGCGGCGAATGACAGTCTGTACTTCTGCAGGCGTTGTCGGTGGCACTAGTCCTTGATTCGGAAAGAGGTTTGGTGGCTGCACATCTTTAAGCTGCTTATTCAGCAGGTCGTGGAAGTATGAGCGCCATCTCTCGTTCACCGCGTCTATCTCGTACAACAGATTGCCCCCAGGGTCTTTATAACTCATTAACTTAATAGTGTACGGAAAAATGTCTGCGCTTACGTCGTTCTATCTACGTATGAATAGCCTAGCTGGTTAGTCGCGTTTATTGTAGGTATATTAAGTCCAGCTCTATAATATAATACTATGATTTTTAAACCGGGACAATTTGCTTATCGGCCGGGACGCCGGGACACCATGCTTCAAACGGGGACATGTCCCGGCGTACCGGGACGTATGGCAACCCTAGTCTAGTGTAGAATATTGTAGAATACTTTTCACGCCTAGGAGATCCGATGGCCGTCGCCCCCGTAATAGATAAGTTAAATTACATTACAAAATTATTGAAATAAAACCACTATTTAACTATGTATTTCTATCACGATTCATTCACCCTTAGACCACCGCTGAAAAAAGTAGCTGAAAAGTCGGGCTAAAAGTAAACAATAAAAAATAAATTGCAATAGAATGCGTTAAAAAGTGGTTTTATTTCAATGAGTGATGTTCGCGTGAACTTCAGAAAGAATCATTAGGAACATTATTACGAGGTGTATGGGGCGCAACTCTCGTAGTCGAGCAAGTCCTGTAGGAAATCTTCACGTTTTTTACGACGTGTATGGTTTCAAAATACGCTGATACGATATGCAACATAATCGACGCATCACTGCGTCTCACACTCTTATCTTTAACCTAGATAAGATATAAGTATTTGCAGTAACGAAACTCGAAAACTTTTTTTAACGAGTTTAATGTGCTTATTTCTCGTTTCCTGGTTCAAAATTTACAGTAAAATTAACTAACAATCAAATTCTGTCCAAGGGAGTCAGTTGATTAAAGGTAGTACTTAACATGCCGATCAAGGTAATCAAGCTAGGTGCTAGTTAATACCATCTGATTTAGTCAACGGTTGGTAAACTTGGTTTGGTAAGCGCTCCCGTGACGTTTTCGTCGATTTAATTCTGAAATAAGAGTCGATAATTTCACTTACGCCATTTTTGCATATGGTATCACTTCACATACGGCATATTACCATCCGGTAGGGTAAGATCATGTTCGCATACCCTATTAAAAGAAGTCGAAACCATTACTAACAGTCCTGGCAGCTGAAAGGCATGGTTGACAAAGCTCTTCCATCAAGAACAATGACATAAACTTAAAAAAAAATCAATAATATCTTTAATGGAGTCTAAAGCCGAGTCCAGGTAGAAAGGGTAGGCCCAAGAAGTCCTGACTTGTCGTGGAGGGCGAAATGCGTGCAAATGGTCTCACTACCATGCACGCCCAAGATCGTGCGAAGTGGAGGAGGAAGAACCGGAAGGTGGACCTTGAGCTCCGAGGTCGTCTTGGCCACGGATGCAATCAAGAAAATGCGTCTCCATGAAGTTGATGATGAAGGTCCGTGTTCCAGAACGATTCTAAGTCCTGAATGTTGTTTTTCTAGGTAGCAGCACACTGGGAGAACACCATTTGAGAGTATAGGCGCCATCATCGCCACGAAGAAGTACTAGTTATAAATCTGAGATTCACGTCTGAGTATCTTTCTAGAATACGAGCCTAAGACATATTCGGTAGTGTTCAGTCAGTGGTGTGGTGTGTGCGTGCGATCACAATGCACGCTGAAGGCGGGCGGCACTGTCGGTGTATCAAGTTAGCACGTCGTTAGCAAGCAACTCGTTAGCCGCGCGTGGCGGCGACAAGCCAAGAATTTGCTAATGACACATGCTCGCGATAGGGTTGACTAATATAAAGAACATATCACAACACTCGTTAATTTTACTAAGATTTTTGTATTACGAACACAGGAAGAATGTAAAATTCTATACAACTTCCTATCTACTACTGTTTGTGTTTGTGAAGATGTTTGGATGTTTGTTATTCAATTTAAACGGCTGAATGGATCTGGCCTGGTATAGAAATAAATTATAGTCTTCTCCTAGTTCTTCTAGTCTCACTGGCTGCGGGAACGGAATCAAAATACCACGAGGGCGAAGCGGCGGGTAACAGCTAGTGACTCCATAAAAATACGCATGCAATACGCTATCAAGTCGAACTAAACAGCGATATCACATTTTCCTCAATGAATTCCATTGAGTAAAACGTGAGAACGCAATTAATTTCACTAGTGAAGTCCGACCTAAGGCAGGCGATATCCGATAGCTTTTATTTGATAGCCCTGATGTGAATCGCAGTCGGCCCGTTTAGAGCCCGCACGCGGATGAATCAAGCGGTTTGACAAATCGGATCGCTTTAATGAATATCATGTTTATTATTCAGAACGAGCCGCATACGATTCACTTTAACGAGTGAACTTGCTATCTTAGTTCATAAAAGGGTAAAACTAGTTCACTACTAAGTTTTAATGATGTTTGTTTCAAGACACACTGTTTTATCTACTCGACTGTTGTAGTAAAATGACATTTAAAAGAAAAATGAGCTACTGACATACTGGGCCCATACTATGAACTCTTAAAACAGGTCAATTATTGAACTGCTGTCATTCTACCAACTGCAAATGTCACTTTGTAATCCTATACATATATTTATATGACATTACAAAGTGACATTTGCAGTTGGTAGAATGACAGCAGTTCAATTATTGACCTGTTTTAAGGTTTATGGTAAGGCCGCTGAGCGGCTTTATGTTACTTATTGTTTTTTTTTCACATGTCGTATTTAAATAAATAAATAAATATAAATATTTATATGAAGGAGTATGAATTATTTATTACGAATGTGATAGATATAATAAATAGGTGGCGTATTTAGAGACTCCCATCAACAGTTTTGAGGCCCAAGTCTAAGACACCTGCAAGTAAATGCGCATGTTGAACAACGAGGCTCTAGTCAGTCGCTCCCGGAAACGTCGACAAACAATAAGCGGACCTAGGGCTCCACATAGCCAACTTTGGATGCAACTGGGCAATCACTATGAGGATGATGACTACGTGGTGTAAGTTGTAGAATAGAAATCTTTAAGTGCAAATATTACGTGACATGCATCGTATCTAAATATTGACTAGTACCTATTGTATACAGCAAATATATTTCCGAATGTCCGTAAAAAAGCAAAATATTCATATCATCAATTAATTAAAAGATATAATGGCAGCTGTTAGCCAGCAAAAGAAATCTGTATCGTATATTTTACAGGCGAAATTTTATTTAGAGTTACGTTCGTTAACCGTGAAGCAATCTCGTATTCAAATTGACATAGTAAAACAACAGAGCCTCCGGACTAAGTTCCATAAACTCGTTTCAAACTCCCCTCTACACACTCTATCGGCGATTTTTAATTAAGTCCCTAGCGAGCGGCAAGCGAGCAAAGTAACACCATCAATTCATTATCCTAAACTCTGGCTCGATTGTTCCTCGCTCGCTACTTACGCAAACTTTCATTTTAATCAAGCGTTTAATTAAAAATTATCCGAGAAAAACAAAATAAGCCCGTTAGGGGGCGGTCTGAACTAATTAAGGCGCATGCGATGAGCTAGCCGACAACAGCGGCCTGTGAGGTGAGCGCCCTTTAATTAAACGGCTTGTTCTACTCCAGTGGCCGTCGCTTAGCGAAACTATTACAACAACTAGCGTGGAAAAACCTAACAAGTGTGAGGGGCGGGCTCCGGTGATTGCGGTCCGACCACCTCATGAGCGTCCTTGTACTCGACGTAGTTATTAGCGCGACGCGTCCCGCCTGTAGGGGGCAACGCCAGGTGGTAAAGCATGTATTATTAAGCGGCGTACCCGTCCATTTGTTTTAAAAGCTTTATTATACTACTATCACTTTCTACGATGTTCCATCAACATCGTGATCACAGTGTTAGTCCGAGTTGCATCCATAGTTTGCGCTTTGGAGCTCGGCTATCGCACTCTTTCCTACTCTTTCTCTTGATTCGGTCCATCTTAGATTTTACGGAAGCGGCTGTCATCTGACCCCCAACCCCGAGAGGAAAACCTGTTTCAGAGATTTATCGGTTACTCACCAGATGATCCAGCTAGCAAGTACCTAATGTTAGATCAGGGAGTCCTGTTAGGTGTGGACGTATCATACAATTAAATGTTGAACTACCATGGACGCCGAACCAGCGGAGTCAGCCGGACCTGGCGGAAGGCGGACGCTGAACTCAGAGGTCACCTTGGCTTCGAATGCAATCAGGAAAATACGTCACCATGAAGATGATGATAACAATTAAATTTTACTCAATATCTGTAAAAAACTGGTTTTATGAATAAATGCTGAAAGAAGCATAGTGTAAAGCTGTTTCCCAAAGCCTCGACTACGAGTCACAACCCTGTAACTACACGAATAACAAAAACGTTATAGCGAAGTTTTCTAATTACTGTTAATACCAATATCAATTAACTTGCTAAGAATTAATTATCTCGGGATTACGGGCCTTCATTTATTACTAAACTTTCACTAATCAATCTTCTAAAGTAGCCAACATCGTTATAACATAATTTTACAAAATTACTACATAGTAGGTTTATTTTTTCTTAATGTTAATATTATTAATAAAACTGGAAATAAGACATAAATAATGGATTGTAGCTGGTTCGTTTAAAATGTTTAAATCAATTTTAGTTTTGAAGCCCAATATCAAATATAATTAGTTAGTTAAGCAATGAAAAGTAAGGAATGCAATTACATCCTATAAATGCCTTGCCTCGTGGTGCCTGTCATAGGTTGCTTTAATTTTATAGTTCAGTAAACAAATAGTAAAATATTTAATTATTGCTCTGAAAATTTAATTTAACTAGTAAAATTAGTAATATAAAACGAACGATAGTTTTTTCCCTAAGGGTGAGGGTACTAATCGATCAAGGTATCGATAAATGGGACTTTTGCCAGAACAAAAAAACAGTAGAAAAAAAATAACTTGTCAGGATGTTCTCTATTTTGACGGCAAAATAACTCGTTATTCTTAATATAGGCCCATATAGAACATACAGAAGAACCGAATGTATCGCACCAAGTTCTCAAAATAGGATCCGTTTAAATGACACACATGTCAACGTGACGCGGTAACTAGACATTTGTATAATCAAAGTATTAATTATACCAATTATCGGTGTCACGCATAAATAATAATAATTTATAAGTGGTAACATTTGTCAAAAGCCGCACTCGCACGATGAGCTAATCGACTATCACCGCTAATTGCCGTGGCGCGCCCCCCGGGGCCCCGGAGCCGCGACGAGGCGGCCGGGCGAGGCAGCGGGGCCCCTAACTAATTAGATAAGTTTGCAACTCGACTGTACTTCTGGTGCTCCACTCCGCCGGTAAGCATCAATCTTTTTAATTAAACATTTTTGACACCGCAACGATTAGCCATCGAACCCATTTCTATGCTAATATTGTGAATAGTTTTAATTTAAATGCAAAACGAGGAGCGAATATGGCCACAACCTTACACAGTTATGTATCTTTTCGCATTGTTATAGGTTTTTTCAACTTTAAAAATAACGATGTATTTAACATCTTAAATAGTTTGAATAGTTTACATGGCCACCATAGTAGCCATTGTACTTAGGAGTGTGGGTTAGGAGTTTAGGAGGACAATTAGTACCTACTTTGAAACAGTTATCAAGTAAAAGTAGAATGTTATTTTTTTAAAACGGTTACATAGCAATTTTCTTTAAAGCAGAGTTACAATAAAATTGTTTTACAACACACCTGCTCATAACAGTGATATTATTTTACCGCAATTAAGGACGGAATGACACCTATTATAAAACTGTGACTTTTTCATTGCTATTATTCACAAAAGTGAGTTATAGATTCTTTTTTAAATTTTATAGGAAGTGTCTATAATTGTCTATGTTCTTAAAAAAGTTTTGATACAAAAAATAACGTGTTTAATAGTACGAATAAATTAATACGCCTATTGTATGGTCATTTGATGCATTTTCGTATTTAAATAAATAATTTCAACTTGTAATACTTGTGTAATAAACAAAATTTTCGCTCAAATTTAACTTTTTTTTTTCTCTAAGTACAGAAAAAAAAAACAGAGTAAAAAAAAGTTAAGTTCAAACCTCATTTTTTTTTTAAATATGGTCGACCGCCATTGTTAAATGCGAGCGCATAGGAAAACGAATTAATTTGTAGTATTGTTTATTTAGTATTTGTAGTAGGTATTATTTTATTCGCAAGTGTGTTGTAAAACGTCGTATGGCACGTGTGAGCATGATGATTACCGTCCTCGGCTGTCTTAAGACCCTCGCCTGGCGGCTCGGGTCTCAATGGCGCCTCGGCGGTAATCACCAACGTTGCTCACTTGTACCATAATGTACTATAATAAGTCTTCTCTTCATAGATAAATAAACTGTTCTTAATGGAATCACAAATAAGTCTTTAAATTTATGGTGAGTCGATGACTTTATTATATTTGAAATTGAGTAATAAAATATCTTCACAATTTCAATAAAATAAAAAATAAAACGCATTATTCCTACGCTGTCAAAATAAAATATTAGACGAACATGCAGCGGTTTGTGAGGAAAGTATTCAATTAAGACGTCTCGTTTCATATGTATCAACATAATGTGTCTATCAATAGAAGATATATTATGCTAATATTAAGCTCCTAACTTCTATTCATATAAATAATAGGTAGTTATTATAATTAATAGGTTATTGACTCATTTCCCGAGCCCATAAATACGTATTTTAATCAACTCATTTGTAAGCTAAAATCAAATAGATTATTCAATTTAGTTAATAGTGCCAGATCCGGAACAGGTGACGTTTAGATGTTTTATAACGACCAACAAAATGTTACATTTTATGTAAACAAATCCGAGGCAATCGATAACATTTGTGTCAATTTGATCGTGATCATTTAGTTAGCAATTAATTTCTGAGACAAGTATAGGATCTACTCTCCGAGTAGGGAGTCTATTATGGATGGACTCGGAGCAATAAATCAGGACATACAATGGCACATTGTCTGTCGCTCAACCTGATTAAATAAATAAATAGGTGCCGATCGGAGACGCTTGCGCAGATCTTATCGCACATCTTGGGACATTTATAGAAGGGAAAACGCCGAAACGACCTCTCTATATGAGATAATAAGCCTTTAAGTATCGGTGTATGAAATCACATGTATCTAATCGTTAGCAGCTTCAGTCAATAATGGGCTTTATTACCATTATATTGTGGTCTTATATCAGTTGGTTGGGTAGGCTTGTTAGTCAGGCTGGAACCTGGCTAACAAGGAGATGGATCGCTATGAGGAGAGCGGAGTATCAAGAGTTGCACTTCATCGTTCATTGGTACGATTCTTGGTGACGTGTAGGTCGAAATATAAATTAGATTTATGATAGACGTTATAATAAACCATCGTAGAGAAATAGTTCGATGTTTTATGGTCTCTGCACATAATGTGAACAGTGTGGTAATTGACGCAAACAGCCTCTGTGGCGTGGTGGAAGTGAACGCGACTGCCATACAGGGTTGCGGATTAGATTCCCACTCAGTGCAAATATTTATTAAGCATGAATATGGCTATTTGCATTGGTCTGGTAATCCATCGGTCCCGGTTATCATACGAACATCTACCATATGGCAGTCGGTAGATGAGGCCCTAAAAAGTCCAACAACTGGTCTTACTGCAATACTTCGATATCGACAATGGGTTGTGGACGTCAGATCGCTTCACGGAAAATATCAAAGATCAGGCAAACCCGCAGTTAACACTGGAAAAAGCGGACCCCAGAATCTGAGGTGAAAGTTTCAGATGCGATTGGGATTAACGTTACGATGCAAAAGTGCAGTAATTTGGAGTGCAGATGGTCTAACCTAGCCTAGATATACATAGAGCAGGATTTATTCGATATACCGATGGTGAAGTCATCAAATATTTTCATGAAACTCCGACTAGACACTGATGATTCGATACAGGCTTAATTAACGTCATGCTGTGTAAACAGAGCGTATCCTATTAACAATATACTGTTAACTTAGAACGATATAATTAAGGTTCACGGTATCATTACACGCAACACCTGACATACACAATTTACATGCGATATTAATGAATCTGGACGCGAATTTTAACTGGTGTCCAGTAACGGTCGTTAGGGCACTTTATTTAGGGTAAAACGTTCAGTAATTGGCCCCGCCGGATGCAGTGCACAGGTGCGTGCGCCCTCTCGCGGTGGGCACAGGAAATGAGAGCCAATTTGAATTTCTTCCGAAGCGAATCGATTAATTGGAGGGCTATTAAATCATGTTTCAGTTATATATGAATATGGACGAATATGACTTCGATATTATATTTTGACCCGTCTGTGTTGGTCGGTGCAATGAAGAATAACGAAAAGAACAATAAGGGAGATATTTTAATATACTTCCGTCTGTATTAAACACTTACATATGAGTTTTTTTTTTTGCAATCACGGTAGGTGTAATGGACGTTTCCTCCGCCCCCAGACAAGTAGCAATTCGTTGGCAGGCGTGTTGTAGAATAGAATGATGAATGTATGACATTTGACGTATATGACAATTGTATGTCATTAACGTCAAAAAACGTGTCATATAACAATATGTCAAATCCCATACATTCATCATTCTATTCTACAATGCGCCGGCCAATTTAATTGTCATTTGTTTAGGGGGCTGAAGAGTTTGAATGATATTTTGTACTGTCGTGGTCACAAGCTCACTCAAATATACTCGAAAGTTTTCAATTAAAGTTACTAAATTATTTTTTGGCCCCAACTCGTAATGAAAACATAAAAAAAACGTATTGAAAATGTCAGCTTTGACATCATCAAGTTTATAAAAAATAAATTAACATTCTTTTTTGTATACTTAAGGTAACTGTACCAATGCTCGACACTTTAAGGAAAAATAAAATTTCAATCTAAAAAATTTAACAAATTAATTACAGCATGGTCGTTACATTCTTTTTTAACTGTTACAGCAACAATTAGACATTAACTTTTGCCCATAAAATCTTTAAAATCTATCATACTTTTACTTTAAATTAAATTATTATGCACTTGGTCGAAAACACCAATGCTAGACATCATTGTCCCAATGGTCCAAGTATGTCAATAACTTCAATATTTATAACGTTTATACTAAAATTAGTAATAATCATAACTTATAAACAAAAAAATCACACCTATAAAAATCAGTACCCTTGGCAAAAATTTTAAGAAATAACACGACCGTGTTCACGGAGTCACATTATTTGCTGTCAACAGTCTTTCTAAATTTACTTCGGATGGTGTTGCGAATATTTGAACATATCTTATAGATACCATAAGGCATCTTTTAAGTCAATAGTCTTATAAAACAAATGGATAATTTTCTCAAAATACTGGGTTTTGTTCGAAAGTGTCTAGCATTGGTACAGTGTCGAGCATTGGTACAGTTACCTTAATAAAAATAAATAAATTTGCTTCTTAGTTGATTTTCATTATGACATATCTAAATGGTTATCTCATAATAATAACAATCTAGCCTTGGGGCTAATACCCAAGTATAATTTAATTTAATTTGCTAATTCATTGCCTTCATTGGCCAAAAGGCTCAGATCTTCTAGATTTCTAATGGTCAGTGAAATAAAAAAAAAAGATGAGATGACTCAGACTTAGGTCGCACAAGGCGGCAAATCGGGCAAATAAAGGCGGGAAGAGTTCGTTTCCCTCGCTTATGAAGTCACGTACTTCATATTTCAGTCGATCTTGATTCGCCATCGTAAACAATTTGTACCGTTAAAGGGTAATTAGGAGTTTAACCTGCACGAAAATAAAGGAATTATTAGAAAACAATCCGAACAGAAAGGGGGCTCAGGTCGGTGAGGGGGGGTGCTCGAAGGAAGGGTGTCTAATTAGGGAGTGGGGGCGAAGGTAATGAGCCGCGATCGCCGCTCCGATATAACGAAGGCTATTTACGCGGTGGTCGCTCTGAAAATTGCGAGGTTTTGTTTTAAAAGCGGTTACCGTTTGAGTTTTGCGATTAAGGAGTTTAATTAGACAGTGTTGTTTACAACCTCATTACAGTACGTAGCGTCGGTGGGAAATAGCCTCGGATATCGGCCGATAATTTATGAAGTTGAAAAATGAGTTTCTTGCCGCTAAGTAGATTCTGTTGTAGATTATACCCGAACAATCTGAGCCTATGAATAAACATGAACTCAATCTCCTTGTTGATTACCGAAATATGAAATAAGGACCTTAACGTTTTGGTTTTAGAGTTTGTTATTATTTGTTGAGTGTGAAACAATTTTGACCTTCAATTGTTTTAGAATATTACAACTGCCATTCTCGTCAATATACGAGCTACCTATTCTCTGCAACAGATATCTCTATTATGTAAACCGAAAACGTCGGACTATGAGATATACATAGCATTGTTAAGTGTATATAGAAAAAACCTGCAGGACATTTATATTACACACACAATAAATTGCGTCCTTTAAGTTATTTTTATCTCGGTGTGTAATCCCTACTAATATTATAAATGCGAAAGTAACTCTGTCTGTCTGTCTGTCTCACTTTTACGACTAAACCGCTGAACCGATTTTGATGAAATTTGGTATAGAGGTAGATTAGACCTTGAGAAAGGACATATGCTATGTTTGGTCGCGATAACCGACATCCACGCGGACGGAGCCGCGGGCAAAAGCTAGTCATGTATAAAGAATTACTAAGTAGAATGAGCCAAAAGCGTAACAAGTGAAAAGATGTCGCTGCCTACCCCAATAGGAAAGAGGCGTGACTGTATGTTGTTATATGACAGTCTCGGTAGTGTAGCGGTAGAGCGTTCGACTGTTACGCATGGGGCACGGGTTCAATTCCCATTCAATGCAAATATTTGTATACATGAATATCTATATTTGCATCAGGTGTTTGTATAATATGTATGTATTTAATGCTGCCGGGTATTAACGCCAATGTTTTGCAAAAGTTATGTTGAGTGAAAGTAAACAGTGCATATACATAATATATATCAATGTGTATTTACCAAAAAACGTGTCTAAGTATATTTTTCCTCTTTCCATAACACAAGCTAGTTAAGCTAGAGCTGTGTAGAATGTGATAGAATATTTATAATTATATATTAATGTCGTGGTTTGCTTTGTGACCTACTTCAATTAACGATTTGATTGACCGACCGGCCATATGCGGATAGGTCGGGAAGTCAAGGCTATCTACAATATCTAATTGAGGTCGGTTCTAAGTACCTATAATACTAGATATGGAATACTATTACTTATTCATTAAATACATACATACACATACCTACATATAATTACGCTTTTATCCCTGGAGGGTTAGGCAGTGGTGAATTAACACCCACATTTCACTAATCATTGTATAAGGTCCCAGTTCCCACGTAATAGGGGGTGAGCACTATTGTTGACTCGAGCTATCACTCCAGATATTTAAACTATCATGGTCACTTCATATTACTATTAGAGCTATCGGGATATTTACCATGTATTGTTTAGAGTTTCCGATATTTCGGCGTTGTTGTAAGCACCATGATCACTGAGGAACATTTTCTCCGTGATCATGATGCTTGCAACAGCGTCGAAATATCGGAAACACCAAAAATATAACAATATAAACAATACATGGTACCTAAATATCCCGACAGCTCTTATAGTAAAGTAATAACTTAAATTGCTTAGGTTAGAAGTGGGTTCATATCTATAGTGTAATGGCCAGTATTCGAATTCAGGACCTCTCTCTAGGGCAAGGGTGCCCAACCTTTTTAGCTGTCGGGCCAAACTTACGATTTGGACATTTTTGGCGGGCCAGTACATCTTTTTACCCCCCCCCCCAGGTTTCGGAAGATGAAATTGGCTGATCTCTTGCCCATCTCCCTCGAGCCGGCTCTCTCCGGGTATTGGGACCATCGCATCCCCATCTAGCCCCTGGGAATGGGGAGGTGCAGGCGGCTCCACCCGTCACCACCCTCAGGCCCATGCTCATGAGGGACAGAGGCCCATTCTGCACCTCCGACGCCCGCGTCTCCTACGCTCGTCACGGGCTGTGCGGGCTGCGAATCCCCTCCGTTCCTATCCCGCCGTCTCCTTTTGGAATATTACTTGCTCACAAAAGGAGGGGCGGCAGCCCACGCGCTCGCGCAGCGTACTATCGCCGTGAGCAAGGTGGCAAGCGAGAGAACTCTCACTCCTACGGGTGATGGCGTCTCCCGCGTCATAACGATGGCATTCGGTGGTTGGCTCTTACCGGATCCGACGCAGAAAAACCCCGAAGCATCCGTGCCCGGTGATAACCTGCAGGATGGAGGAGTGGCTAGAGAGGCTACATGGCGACCTCTCTAGCTTTCCCCTATGATGGGTCTTATCGCCGCTACTACGGCGTGCCCTTCACGGCTCGGGTTCGTGTCCCCGTTCCCGCGCCTTTTTTCGGTAACGATATGGCACCGAAAGAACTTTTTTTATAACGTCAATTGGACTTCACCTCGCCTGCTGGTAAGCTGGATGCAGTCTCGGAAAAGAGGGTCACCAATATAGACACATAAGTATCGTGTTACAATGGTGGCACTCAGCTTGTCGGCCTCATCAGATTCTTTTTCGCGCCCCGCTTAAAGGATCCGGGGCTGTAGGAAGAGGGAAACTGGTAAGGAATTCCAGGAGTTAATGGTACGGCAGAGGAAGGAGTCACCGAATATTTTGCACCGTATGCGGGTGACATTTATGTCCTGCACGCGTTGTTCTGTGTAGGAAAGGATAGGGTGGGATTAATTGGAAAAGCTCATCAGAACATTCACCATAGCAGAGACGGTAAAATTAAAATACTGCCAAGTATGCACAACTCTACGCATCTGCAGAGGCTCGAGGGTGTTCGTGATCTCAGGATTCCCAATAATGCGGACCGCACGACACTGGAACCTGTCGAGTGTATCAAGTAAGTACTTTGCGAAGCCATCCCAGAGATGCGAGCAGTATTTCACGCAGGAGACAGAAGACACCGCTGCTCCGGCGTGTTAAAACATCTCTCTTTGTTCAGGACTCCGAGTTTACGCGAGGCTGTTTTGATGATACTCTCAATATAATTTTTGTTGTTCAGTAGGCAGCGAACATCCATACCGAGAATACTGAGATTGTCCTGCAGTGGCAGTGCCCACGCCACAGAGGGAAGGAAAAAAGATACCTTTGCTGTAAATGCACATGCCTGTGTCTTGTTGGCATTGAACTCGACCAGGTTCTCAGAGCCCTATTGGGAAATATGATTAAGGATCCGGTCGAGCTCAGTGACAAGAAGCTGCTTTTTTTCCCGTGCTCAGACTATATATCACCCCGCGTTTACATACTGCCGCTCGCATTGCTCATCGCCTTGCCGGCAATATTCACGCGAATAATGCCCTAGCATTCAAACACTCGCATCATCGCGATGTTCATCGCGTTGCCCAACACTCGCATCATCGCGATGTTCATCGCGTTGCCCCGCATACAGTATTCGCCTTGCGATGGAGATGGACGACTTTAGTTAAATGGAAACCTAACCGAATGCAGTATAGGCATTTTATTAGGCTAGGCTATCTACTTAGATACTTAGCTAGTAGGTAATCAGGCTAATTTGGTAGGTAGGTAGGTACCTACCTACCTACCTATTTTAATTTGGTAGGTAATTAGGCTAATTTGGTAGGTAGGTACCTACCTACCTACCTATTCTAGTTTGGTAGGTAGGTACCTACCTACCTACCTATTCTAATTTAGTAGGTAGAGGTACCTACCTACCTACCAAATTAAAATAGGTAGGTAGGTAATTAGGCTAATTTGGTAAGTAGGTTACCTACCAAATTAGAATAGGTAGGTAGGTAGGTACCTACCTACCAAATTAGCCTAATTACCTACCAAATTAAAATAGGTAGGTAGGCTAATTTGGTAGGTAGGTACCTACCTACCTACCTATTCTAATTTAGTAGGTAGAGGTACCTACCTACCTACCTACCAAATTAAAATAGGTAGGTAGGTAAATTAGGCTAATTTGGTAAGTAGGTTACCTACCAAATTAGAATAGGTAGGTAGGTAGGTACCTATCTACCAAATTAGCCTAATTACCTACCAAATTAAAATAGGTAGGTAGGTAGTACGGTAGTACCTACCAAATTAGCCTGATTACCTACCAAATAGGTAGGTAGGTAGGTACCTACCTACCTACCTATTCTAGTTTGGTAGGTAGGTACCTACCTACCTACCTATTCTAATTTGGTAGGTACCCTAGCTACCTGTTTGGTCGGTATACTTAGGCTAATTTGGTAGGTAGGTACCTACCTACCTACCTATTCTAATTAAGTAGGTAGAGGTACCTACCTACCTACCAAATTAAAATAGGTAGGTAGGTAATTAGGCTAATTTGGTAAGTAGGTTACCTACCAAATTAGAATAGGTAGGTAGGTAGGTACCTACCTACCAAATTAGCCTAATTACCTACCAAATTAAAAAAGGTAGGTAGGTAGGTAGTACCTACCAAATTAGCCTGATTACCTACCAAATAGGTTGGTAGGTAGGTACCTACCTATTCTAGTTTGGTAGGTAGGTACCTACCTACCTACCTATTCTAATTTGGTAGGTACCCTACCTACCTATTTGGTAGGTATAATTAGGCTAATTTGGTAGGTAGGTAGGTACCTACCTACCTACCTATTTTAATTTGGTAGGTAATCAGGCTAATTTGGTAGGTACTACCTACCTACCTACCTATTTTAATTTGGTAGGTAGGTAGGTACCTACCTACCTACCTATTCTAGTTTGGTAGGTAGGTACCTACCTACCTATCTTTTATATACATATGTATTACCTATATTATTTAATTAGATCCGTAGCAAGCATTTCAATAAATTCTATTGATTTTTCGTTGGACCATTCGATTGGTTGCGTCATTGTCATGATAATAAATTCGAAGTAATCCTGTGACTGTGACACGCGCGTACACAACGAGCGCTCGATGCGAAGTGTGCGCGACGCGAGTATGTGAATGCTTCATCGCGCTAGTATTGCCGCTCCTTCTCGCGCTGCCAAGCCGACACTCGCAGCAACATACGCGGCAGTACTCGCGGCATGACGAATATACCATTCACACCACGTCCCTGCCCACTTCTCTCGCCACTTCCCTCGCTCTGCCGCGAGTATGTAAACGAAGCATCAGACTGCTCGGCCGCAGTATGCCCATGATAACTCCCGTGTAAGATGCTATCGTCTGCATAGCAATGAATGCTGCCGGGTGGTCAGAATATCGTTGATATGTAGAAGAGAGAGAATGGGTGATAAGACAGACCACTGCGGCACGCCAGCATTTACCTACAAGAACTACGAAGTTCGTCCATCACAAAGGACGCGAATATGGCGCTCCTGCAGGAAGCTAACCACCCAGTCGCACAGTCTGACAGGCAGACCAAAGGCTGGTAGCTTGGAAAGAAGCGATTTGTGGCAGACTCTATAAAAGCTTCGGCGATGTCAAGATTATTTGCCGGTGACTCGCCATGTTTGTCCATAGCCTCGCTCTCCGAGATCCGGCAAGAAAACTTGCCGCGTCATAGGATATCGTGCGGTAACCTCTGATGGCCTTGATGGCCATCGTCTCTTGCTGTGCACGCGGGTATGTGCGCGTACCTAGACTTCAGGGCATCCGCTCACACGGGACACCCGTATAGGGCAATGGAGCGTACGATTCCCGCAGCATCTGCCTCCTGCTCTGCTCTGGCTCCCTCATGTTGAACTTCAGCCACGCCAGAGCTTTAGCTGTGCATCTTAATTTGGGAGCCAGACTTCGGAGACGCTCCCCGATATCTGGGCCGTCGAACACGGGCCCAGATATGTCATCTGTCATCTGGGGCCTGATGCCGATGAGAGTGTCTCCCACTGTGAGGTTGGATCCCTCCGGTGGTGCACGCCGAGGCCTATGAGAGAACATGGCCTCAGTTTTATACTGAGTCACCTCAGACCCAGCCGCCGGATCCGTTCCACGCCAGTGACAGCTCCTATTTTACTACATTTTTACGCGTATAAATTATAACTCAATAATATGGAATGTAACTACAAAAATTAGTATAGTAACAAAGTGCACTAGTACAATATTAAGTTTATTATAATACCAAACTATCAATACAATCAAAATCATAAAAATAAAATAAAATAAAATTATTTTAAACTTTTTAGTTATGATATGAAGAGATAATTATCATTTTGATGAATACTCGATAGATTTGAGTGAAAAGAAAAAATAGCATAGCATTTGCGACTGCGACTAATGCAATTGCTTTTGTACAAGCTTTTTTTTTTCCTCTCGCAGTGGCTTGCGCGTGCCACCCGAAATTCGTCCGCGGGCCACTATGTGGCCCGCGTGCCTAGGGTTGGGCACCCTTGCTCTAGGGTCTCCTAAATCACTAAGCCACTTACGCTCTTATCATAATACTTCAACTATTCTACGCTTCTATAATACAAAAAGAACGTAATTACTATACAAAACACTATTACATTTTTAAGTTATTCTTGGTAATTACCTCGTAAATTATAAAGTCCATTAACATTAAAGACGTAAATAGAATACCAACAATGTCTTACATGAATTAATTGAAGCGTCTGTATTAGTGTTATGCTAACAAACTACTTAAAATTCAATTGAAAAACGTCACATTTAATGGATTTTCAAGAGTACTGAAAGTAGTTTCAGAGAGCACGTTAAGCCGTCAGTCCCGATTGTCCAACCCATCCCAATAACATAATATATATACAGATAAAGGTAAAGGTAGAGATAGTTCCTTTGTTAAATCCTATTGTTATTTTGCTACTATGAATTGCGTTACCATAGAGATGGATGACGTTTTTATCCTTTTTAATGTCAAAACTGGCGATAGATAGGTTATTGGGAACGGCCGTGGTAAATACTTTGGCCGGCGTATTGTAGAATAGAACGATGTATGTATGGAATTTGATGTATATGACAAGTATTTTGACGTTTATGACAAACGTTGATGACTGTACACTACGCTGGCCAACGAATTGCCACTTGTCTAAGGGGGCAGGGCAGTCAACTGCAAACTTGCAATACTCAATGGGATGTGGAGGTTAAATGGCAGTCGCTTCACGGAAAATATCGAAGTTTCTGCGTCGCCGGAAGTCTGGATAAATAATTCACCTTACTCCGAGGTTGAGGCCTTTTTTTAGATCTTTATAGGTTTTAATTATGTATTTTTACTTGGTGTACAATAAATATAATAATTTCAAAAAAATACCATCAGGTGTGCTATGCTTGCTACCTTAGCAGAGTAAAAAAATAAAACAGGCGACTTATGTATCTGCGTAGGCGCACATGTTATATACCTTCGATATATAATACACATTCAGGGATACTACGATGCGGTCGGCCGGGGTGCGAGGGATATGGCTACGACAATCTCACCTCCGGCAACTGACGGCCCACAGACGGCGTGCGTTTCAGGCGGTTCGAGTCCAACATAACCTCCTCCTCCGGTTCCGGCGGGGGAGGTATCCGTGGGGATTTTCCGCACGATAAAAAAAAGGGATACTACGATGCGTATTATATTATGTAAATTTATTACAAATATGTTGTCGTTGTAATAATCATTGTGTTCGCGACAGACACGAAATACAGTGCAAGTGATTCGTAAAATCATAATAGTGTGATTGAAATTAGTGATTAGTGCACGTAAACCAATAGTGTGATAAAACAGTGACAATGATAAAGCCAATAGACACTTGATTGTAATAGCCACCGTACGCAGGAGACGGTCGCAGCACCTTTTGTATTAGTTTGTAAAATTCTTATAAGTAAATATTGTTTTAACCTTGTTTTTGTACTATCGTTTTTTTGTAAATCTGTAAAATCAGCCATAAAAGCGCTGTAGTATATAAGAAAAACTTTGTTCCCCGTATAGAGTAGATAAGTGGCCATAGTAGAGAAATTCGTTCAAGTTTGTAAAGTAAATAGTTCTTATGTAATTAACAAATAATGTAAACAAATAGAAGCCAGCCACTCATAATTACCAGTGTAAACCTCTGTAATTGCAAAATAATAAATAATATAGCTGTTAAAATCATACCATAGGATGGATGACCACCCTACCTACCTTGCTGCACTTAGAGTATTTGATAGTTGTACATAGTTTATAAAATAGACCTAAAAATTGTTATTTATCATAGTGAAAATCGTTAATGTTATTTTGTAAAACATATCTTATTTCGGCCGGTTCTCGTCAAGGTAAAGTTTCAGAGAAGCTAAGCTGGTGCGACTTTTCGTACAATTGCGACATCTTAGCCGAGTCGCCAGCAATAGTCTTCGAGACTTCTCTCAGACTTTGCATTGAATAGATGGGCCATTATTAAAGCCAGATGATTCAACCGAATTAACTGTGTCTTATTTACTGGTGTTCCTATTCAACCCAATTCGGAACCGTACCGTACGCGGTCGGTTTATCCTTTCGCCTAGAGAGACGCACAGGGACGAGTTACCTTACTTTCCCTGACCTCGTTCGAAAGTTACAGTCCACACCGCCACTGCATGGCAGGGAAAGAGTGTGCAAACCGACGTCCAACCCCTCTAAATGTACTACGACGGGCATCAGCTGATCGCTGACGTTTAGATCTGCGTTCCATGACCAGATAGAACGTCACGTGAGGCCTGTCCGCCACATTTATTGGTCCTTGCGAGCCGGATTAAAAGCGTTGCTGTCCACTTGTGGATAGCTTCCAGCCGGACGTATCGCATAATAGCTAGCTTTCTTTGTGTGTCTAATTTCTTTATTCTTTGTCTAATCTTTATTTCAGTATTTTGCATCTCGATTTGAGTCAAATCGGGATAATTTAGAGTCAGTGTTTTGTAAAATAGTAATTAGAGTCAGTTCCGCGTATTTTTACCCGTCTCCATTGACAAACACAGTATACAGTCACGTGTGCGCGAATTTATACCCGTTCTCATCAGTCAAAGTCAAACAGTAACGTGTGCGCGACTTATACCCGTATTATTACCAGTAAATAAGCCAGTTAACTATAGCATCAGTGTCCTTACACGTGAGTAAGACTCGTGTCAGTACGCGTTTATAGTAAGTCGACAAACAGTAACAATTTGAACTAACAGTAACAGTAAATAATAGAACAGTTTAAAGCGCGTACTGTCGAATCCGTGTTAAGTGTTGTGTGAATTAGTGCCAGCCAACATGCCGAGCACCAGATCCAAAGCTGCAGAACCAAGCCAGCCTGAGAAGACTCTGGCTCGAGAACAGACCCTCCGCCATGAGCAGCCGCCACGCTCACCCTCAATACCAGTCGGATCCGAGGTAAGCGCGCCATCGTGCATGACTCAACCATCTACCAGTACACCACGGCCCCCTAGCGCCAAGACGCAAACAGATATTAGTAAAAAACCGTGGTGTCTGGCAGAGAATAGATCAGACAGTACGCTACGACCAATCGAACAGAAACCCATAGAAGAAGTACGTACTTCTGAGTCATTGAGCCGTGAACCAGGCGTTACTATTAGATCTAGATCGACTATACACAGTAAATCGATGGCGCGCAAGCGTGCATTGAAAGCTCAGGAGGAGATGCTAAAGATTAAACTGCAATTGGCTGAGGTAGCACTACGTAGGGCTGAAGAGTCAGCCGAAGACTCTGACTATGATGATGATGCCCATTCAAGGTCCGAATATGTTCGTTCGTGGTTACAAGAAGGTGCGCCCTCGACACGACTCGGCTTAGAACCACGTTTAGTAAGTGGACACCTCCAGAAGGAGACCCACAATAATGAGCCTCAGACAGAGGTTCCCATCGTGCCCCGGGATGGGGGCACAGTTCCTAATTTAGATTATAACGAACTCCAAAAGGAGGCACCTTTGGTACCCCGGGTTGGGGGTACAACCGCTTATGTTGAGACTCAGAAAGAGACTCCTATCGTGCACCGGGCTGGGAGCACAACCGAATTTTTAAATAAAACTCAGATAGAGCCTTTTAACGTGCCCCGGGTTGGGGGCACAGCCGAATTTACCGTACAGTCAAATGATAATAATTTAAAACCATTTATTACTGAACTAACATCTGCTATAGCTGCGCTCGCTGATAGGAAACCGATGGAGGCGTCATTTACGTCCTCATATCCATCGGCATCGAAGGTCATAATGACTTTACCGGTATTTGGCGGGTCGCATACCGAATGGCTGTCATTTAAAGCAATATATGACACCACTAAAATGTACTTTAATGACATAGAAAATACAGCTAGACTCAGACGAAGCCTTAAAGGCAGAGCGCTAGAAATAGTCAGCTCAGAACTTATAGCTAATGCGCAGCCGGAGCATATTATTCGAGAGCTAGAGCTCCAATTCGGACGACCTGACTCCATCGCTCAATCAGAAACTGACAAATTAAGAGCTTTGCCACGATGTACCGAAGCCCCTAAAGACATCTGCACATTTGCCAGTCGGATAAGGAGTAGCGTCGTCACTCTCCAGGCCCTAAAGAAAAATCATTATTTAATGAATGCTGAATTATTACGAATACTCACAGATAAACTTCCGAATTCACTCCGTGTTCAATGGTATCGTACGTATACTGAAAAATATAATTCTACTCCTGATCTAGCTTCATTCAGCGAGTACGTAACTGAGTACGCCCGCTATTGTAGTGCCTTCGCCCCAGCCGAGACTATCAGAGATAACAGAGATAACCGAGATAACCAGCCGAATCGTCGTGTCCCTCAGAGAGCCTTTACAGCCACTGAGAGACAGACCGAAGATAAGATCACACGTAAGTGTAGAATATGCGACTCTGAGGGGCACTACGCATCGAACTGTGATACATTTAATAAAAATTTTTGGACAAAAAAAGAAACCGACTTCAAAACCCCTTTAAATAGATAGGTACTAAAAAGAAAAAAATAATATCAAATGTAACAAATCAAATATAGAACAATTAACATAATTTAGCCTAACTTTAACCTTAACTTGTAACAAATTACCAATTTTTGGAGTCGGTGCCAAGAAAAATATCACCGATCTGATGTATATTATTTCCTTCCTTCATCTTCCTTCCATCCATCCATACTTACAAACTTTCGCGTTTAAGTATAATATTAGTAGTATATACCTACTTAGAATATTAATCTAATATAGAACAGACTTGATATTATCAATTAAATTCTTAGCGAATTAGATAAAAAAAAATAGTTTATTAAGTTAGCGACATGTAATTATAGCATTTAAATCTTGACCATCAATGGAAGAAAATAGGTACAAGAGAACTCGATAGCTATAACATATAATATATGAGAAAATATTCTATTAGGTACATATGTATTACAATATGAAAGAAAGGAAAACGGAAGGTGGGACGCCCCTAATCAGGTGGACCGACGACCTGCGAAAGGTGGCTGGGACGGACGGGATGCGGAAGGCGGAGGATCGGCAAACGTGGCGCATATTGGGAGAGGCCTATGTCCAGCGATGGACTGCAAAAGGTTAATTGATTTGATTGATTGATTGATTGATAAGACTAATAAAAGAGTTGCGTTACATTCATTTATGATGTGTTTAGTAGTTTGTATATCTGTCGTGTAAAATAGGCCGCGTAGAAGATTGGCACCGACTCCAAAAATTGGTAATTTGTTACAAGTTAAGGTTAAAGTTAGGCTAAATTATGTTAATTGTTCTATATTTGATTTGTTACATTTGATATTATTTTTTTCTTTTTAGTACCTATCTATTTAAAGGGGTTTTGAAGTCGGTTTCTTTTTTTGTCCAAAAATTTTTATTTCTTTCTTTTTAGTGCCCTTTGTGTTCTAGAATTATTATTATTTGAGATTGTAATGAATACACCATTTGTAAGACTCACACGCGTTTATTACTCATATTACAATGCACAGGTAGAAAATAGGGCTCTATCACTCGCAGCGAATGCTCCGATATATGAATCGATGAGATTTATATTTACGTAAGTTAACAACACTCTAACGTGACTAACTTTATCAGCGAGTTTGATAGAGAAGTTGTCTTCACGAAACTCCTTCCCCATACGTTGAAGGAGAGCGTAAAGCGACCTACCCGCCAAGCTTCTACGAGCAGCGGTACCTATCTACCAACGCGGTACCCCTATAGGTTTCAATACCTATGCGCAACAGTGGCCTGCCTCGCTGGGTCTCGTATCTCTCGATACTACACGAACTCAAACTCATTCGCTCCGAGTAGTCAGAGTCCACACAGTCAAAAGAATACAATTCATCAGTTGCAGGTTTTACATTATTGCTAACATTATTTTTACACTTCGGACAATTCGCGCGAATATAACCTTTTTCACCACAACCGTAACACACAATATTCGGTTTCACACTTTTCGCCCTATCGCACTTATCTTTCTCGTCCGTGGGCGTCGCTAGTAACTTCCTACACGCGTCCTGTAGGTGCCCAAACTGTTTGCAGTAGGTACAACACGGCGGCGGTAACATGCCCAGCCCGTGTTTTCAACGGTCGCGTACCTTAGGACTTGGGTTATGTACGCTGTGGCGACCTTCATTATACATCTCTTCAATACGGCGAGTCAAATGTAACATTTCGGTGAAAGTATTATAGTCGGTTCGGCTTAGCTTCTCTCTAATACGCCGATGCAACAGTCCGTATATCATATCTGAGTCTCCGAAGACAGAGAATTAAGTGGTAATTGACTAAATAAAGCCCTCGCTCTGCACACGAATACCTTTGTAGACTCAAAGTCACTGGTACGCGTACGCCAGGATTACGCGTACGTAACAGGGATTAATCCCTTTTTTGCAGAATTCATCACAGATTCCACCCAACAGACTAAAAGGCTACATTCTATCATCGCGCCTCTCACCACAGACAGGGAATTCATCCCCACACGTTGCGACTGGAAACAGTAGGTACGCACAGTTAGGTATGAAAGGAACTTGATCCCCCGCACGCGTATACTGTGGAATGAACTCCCTGTCGTGATTTTTCCAAGCGATTACAGTATGGGGTTCTTCAAGAAATGCATTAGAAGGTTCTTACGGGGTCAACAGCGCGAGTATGACGCCCCTGGAGTTGTATACGTTTGTAGGCCATGGTAACCACTTTCCATCAGGTGGGCCGTGTGCTTGTCTGCCACCTAAGTGGTATAAAAAAAAAGAACCTCAGAAAGGGTGCACCCCTCCCGGGTGCATCCCTCGTGCGTTTGAGGCTGCGGTAGTTAACGATACAGCAATAAAAGTAACTCGAACTATTGTTATACCTGCGACCTATACGAGGTTACAGTGGTATTGTTGTGTACAGTGTATAAATAAACTTCCTTTCCTTTTTTTCTGTCTTTCTTTCTTTACCTTTAGTTTACCATCATAAACCGGCCGTATCTATGCGAGTATATATACAAGAACCCAAAGAAACTGATCCGCTATAAAGTGATACCACTTATGATTTACCATCAATAAATAGAAATTCAGCATCAGATAATTGTTGAAAACACATCTGCTGTCCTCTTTAGAAAGTAGAGGCGTGATGTTAAAAATATATGATAAGGTGCATAAATAGTGTAAAAATATCGGTTGGAGCAATCCGAACGGGTGAAGATGCGTGCTACGGCTAGTATATTATTAACTAAACACACCTAAGAACCCTTTAAAAGGATACAGGCGTGATGTTATGGTATGTGATTGCATAAGCAATGCAATAAAATTAATACAGGACTACCTCAAAAGTAAACCAAAACGAATAATTAAAATCAACGCATACCTATACACCGGAAATATAGCTGAATAATCTGAACACTTCTGCATACCCTTTCAAAGGATTCAGGCGTGATGTTATGATGTGTAATGGCAGAGACATTGCAATAATATGCGATTGCAGCAATCGCGGCTGATTTCCTGGTATTTTTTGAAGAGTTCCTTGGTCTAATCTCGGAAACCCATCATCAGATCTTTACGAAATTTAAATGGGACCATTTCGGAACAATCTACTTTCGAACAAAAAAAGAATTTTGCAAATCCGTCTACGCATGGCGGAGCTATGAGCGAACAAACATAAAAAAAAAAAAAAAAAAAAAAAAATATAAACATCCGAATTGAGAACCTCCTCCTTTTTTGAAGTCGGTTAAAAAAGGTAACTCCGATAAGAGATGGGACTTAGCGAAGAAACACAGATTATGCTTTCGCTGTCTTAAATTCCGCCATAGCGATCATAGATGTCAGATCAGGAAGTGTGGTATAGATAACTGTCCTGCCTCTCACCACAGATTACTTCATTATATTAAGAAAACAGAGAACAAACAGAAACTTCAAGAGGAGACAGTCGCTAGTTCATTTTCCCGTTCAAATAAACAAGCCTTTTTAAAAATAGCACCAGTTAGACTCTCTGGACCGGCGGGAGAGATGTTGACGTATGCTCTCCTTGACGACGGATCTACCGTATCTCTCATAGATAAAGATGTAGCAGCCAAGCTGGGAGCCCGAGGTAAGACTGACCCGTTTACCATCAAGGCTATTGGGGATACAGCGATCAACCTACCGGACTCACGACGAGTCGAAGTATACATAGGTAATCCCGATGGTACCAGCATCCCGTTGACGGTGAGAACCGTGCCCAAGCTGCAACTCTCGTCACAGACCATCAGCGAGACGGACATCGAAGGCTGCGAACATTTAGCAGACATCAAAGAGCAGCTCGTCTACACCGGAGGGACCCCTAAGGTATTGATAGGTCAAGATAACTGGCACCTTTTAGTATCTAGCTACACCAAACGGGGACCTCGCCAACAGCCAGTCGCTTCACTCACAGCACTAGGATGGGTGCTGCACGGAAGTCACAGCCGAGCCTTAGGTCACAGCATACAATTTGTAAATCAACTCTCGACTATTGATGACAACATTGACCATCAACTAAAGGAATATTTTGCACTAGAGTCACTATTAATTAACCCACGTCGCCCGAAATCTGATCCGGAACAGTTAGCTGCAAATATCTTAGAAGATAACACCGTTCAACTAACCGATGGCCGCATACAGACCGCTCTTCTATGGAAGACAAACAACGACGTGTTGCCAGACAGCTATAATAACGCTGTCAACAGGTTAGCTTCGATTGAAAGAAAATTAGACCGTAACCCAGATTTAAAGTTGAAGTATACCGAACAAATAGACTCGCTCGTACAGAAGGGGTATGCAGAGGAAGCTCCGAAGCCAGCAAGACCAGGTAGGACCTGGTACTTACCACATTTCGATGTCCACAACCCTAGCAAGCCGGATAAGCTGAGAATAGTCCACGACGCTGCCGCCAAATCAGGAGGAAAGTCCCTCAACGACTTCCTATTAACAGGCCCGGACTTGTTACAGTCACTCCCAGGTGTCATGATGCGCTTCCGTCGCCACCAGATCGCCGTTTCAGCTGACATCGCCGAGATGTTCATGCAGGTGCAGGTACGTCCAGACGATCGGGACGCGCTAAGATACCTATGGAGAGGTAATAGGCGGGAGGGAGCTCCAGATGAGTACCGAATGAAGTCCATTATCTTCGGTGCAGCCAGCTCACCTTGCACTGCGATCTTCGCAAAAAACTGGAACGCGAAACAGCACGCAGACGACTATCCCGAGGCAGTGGACGCCATCATCAACCATCATTACATGGATGATTATCTTGACAGCTTCCCGAGCATAGAAGAGGCGGTACGCATCACCACCCAGGTACGTGATATACACAGAAAAGCCAAGTTTGAACTAAGGAAATGGGTCTCTAACTCTACACAGGTTATAGATCGTTTGCAGAACAGTCCGAACCACACTGAATGTGTGAGCATCACATCGAAGGCTGAAGAAGAGAAGATCCTTGGCCTAATCTGGGACCCACAGACAGACACCTTAAGTTTCAATTTAAAGTTAGCTAGACTACCTGAAAATTTAATTAACAAGACTTCACCTACTAAAAGGGAAGCCTTGAAGATAGTAATGTCGTTATATGACCCTCTCGGACTAGCTTCACCGGTCACCGTGAGAGCTAAGCAGATCTTACAGGAGGCATGGCGCTTAGGAACCGACTGGGACGAGCCCCTAGACGAGAGGCTGTCAGCCCAATGGAGTGTATGGGCAGACAATCTCCGAGCCCTCAAATTCGTCAAGATACCTAGGTGCTACCCGGGATACACCGATCCTCAATCAATACAGATGCACGTTTTTTCGGACGCCAGCGAAGCAGCCTATGCCGCAGCCATATACTGGCGGACCGTCACCCATAATGGACAGGTGAGAGTCAGTCTCGTCACTGCAAAGGCGAGGGTGACCCCATTGAAAATCACATCAATCCCTAGATTGGAGCTGCAAGCTGCAGTGATGGGGACCCGACTAGCTACAGCCGTCGCCGAGAACCACAGGATTCAGCCAGACTCTACTACCTACTGGTCTGACAGTAAAACGGTTTTAACTTGGTTAAGGAAAGGTTCTCGCACTTATAAACCCTTTGTAGCTCACAGAATCGCCGCCATAGAAGACAACAGTAAGGTCGAGGACTGGAGGTGGCTCCCGTCAAAGTTCAACATAGCAGACGCAGCCACTCGTGATGTACCCGCTAACTTCAACTCCGAGCACGAGTGGTACAGCGGACCGGCCTTCCTGTACAAGGATGCGACAGACTGGCCATCCGAGAAACCGCTACTAACAGAAGCCACCGGCGAAGAGAGAATCACCACCGTAACAGATGTAAGTGACTCTATAATAGACTTTGACAGATTCTCCAGCTGGGAGAGGCTCCTACGCACCACCGCTCGGGTGCTACAGTTTCTAGACGCAATACGCAAGTCTAGGACACAACAGGTGGCGTACAAACGAACTACGAGAAACCAACAAAAGGATCCCGATTGGCGTCGCACAACTCGACGGACGAAGGTAATTAAAGGGCCAGTGTTACCCCAGAACACTGTACCCAATAGAAAATTTAAAATTTTAACCGCAGAGTATCTTCGGAAGGCCGAAGTACAACTAGTTAAATGCGTACAGAACGCCGCATTTAATAAAGACATCAGCAGATTGAAAAATCAAGAGGAAATGCCCCGTGACAGCCGACTTCGCAAACTCCGAGTGGAGCTCGCAAACGGAGTTATAGTACTGGCAAGCAGAATAGCAGCAACCAAAGACGTGTCCGAAGCGATAAAGAGACCTCCTATCTTAGACGGGGAACATAAAATTACTCAATTGTACATAGAATGGACACATAGGAAACTGCATCATAGCGGTACTGAAACCGTGATAAATGAAGTACGACAGCATTATTGGGTTCTGCGCTTACGACCGACGACCAGGTCGGTCCTCCATTTATGTTTACAGTGCCGCATCAGGAAGGCGCAGCCACCAGAGCCAGCCACTGGTGACCATCCAAAGACACGCCTTGCACATCACTGCAGGCCTTTCACCTACACTGGGCTCGATTACTTCGGGCCGCTCAGTGTCACCATCGGCAAGCAACACCAAAAGCGCTATGTGGCGCTGTTCACCTGCCTGACCTCCCGGGCAGTCCACCTGGAGGTCGCCGCCAGTCTGAGCGCAGACTCCGCAATCCTAGCTTTGCGGAGGTTCGCCGCGCGCCGAGGCTGCCCCGCCGAGATCTACTCGGACAATGGCACCAACATGCATGGTGCCGACCGCGAGATGCGCGAGGCTCTGTCTCGCGAAGCCGCTCATCGAGGCATCGTGTGGCGCTTCATCACCCCCTCTGCTCCCTTTATGGGGGGTGTCTGGGAGCGTCTAGTGCGTTGCGTGAAGACCGCACTCACTACGGTCTTACATGAGCGCCATCCCCATGAAGAGGTGCTCTCCACTTTGCTGTGTGAGGTGGAATATACAGTGAATAGCCGCCCCCTCACCCACGTCTCCGTGAGCCCCGAAGACAACGAGGCCATCACTCCGAACCACATCCTACTCGGTGGTTCCTCCCGACTTTCACCACTCGGTGAGTTTGACTCCACCGACATCGACCACAAGAAGCAGTGGCGACGCGCTCAGGCGCTCGCCGACATGTTCTGGCGCAGATGGGTGCGCGAGTACCTTCCCGAGCTGCAACACCGGCGGGAGCCCCATGGGTCGGGCCCTCGCATCGAGGTCGGCGATCCCGTCTTGATCGCCGACGGACAACTGCCTCGCAACACTTGGCCAAGGGGCCGAGTCACCGCCGTCTACCCAGGCGCCGACGGTCAAATTCGTACCGTTGAGGTGCGCACAGCCGGGGGCGTGCTCAAGCGCCCTACGAAGAAGATCGTGCCGCTGCCCAAGTAGTGTCGCTCACCGGAGTATGCAGCATCACAAGCGGCCGTACCTCACTCTGCTGCACGGCGGGAGAGATGTTCGCGACAGACACGAAATACAGTGCAAGTGATTCGTAAAATCATAATAGTGTGATTGAAATTAGTGATTAGTGCACGTAAACCAATAGTGTGATAAAACAGTGACAATGATAAAGCCAATAGACACTTGATTGTAATAGCCACCGTACGCAGGAGACGGTCGCAGCACCTTTTGTATTAGTTTGTAAAATTCTTATAAGTAAATATTGTTTTAACCTTGTTTTTGTACTATCGTTTTTTTGTAAATCTGTAAAATCAGCCATAAAAGCGCTGTAGTATATAAGAAAAACTTTGTTCCCCGTATAGAGTAGATAAGTGGCCATAGTAGAGAAATTCGTTCAAGTTTGTAAAGTAAATAGTTCTTATGTAATTAACAAATAATGTAAACAAATAGAAGCCAGCCACTCATAATTACCAGTGTAAACCTCTGTAATTGCAAAATAATAAATAATATAGCTGTTAAAATCATACCATAGGATGGATGACCACCCTACCTACCTTGCTGCACTTAGAGTATTTGATAGTTGTACATAGTTTATAAAATAGACCTAAAAATTGTTATTTATCATAGTGAAAATCGTTAATGTTATTTTGTAAAACATATCTTATTTCGGCCGGTTCTCGTCAAGGTAAAGTTTCAGAGAAGCTAAGCTGGTGCGACTTTTCGTACAATTGCGACATCTTAGCCGAGTCGCCAGCAATAGTCTTCGAGACTTCTCTCAGACTTTGCATTGAATAGATGGGCCATTATTAAAGCCAGATGATTCAACCGAATTAACTGTGTCTTATTTACTGGTGTTCCTATTCAACCCAATTCGGAACCGTACCGTACGCGGTCGGTTTATCCTTTCGCCTAGAGAGACGCACAGGGACGAGTTACCTTACTTTCCCTGACCTCGTTCGAAAGTTACAGTCCACACCGCCACTGCATGGCAGGGAAAGAGTGTGCAAACCGACGTCCAACCCCTCTAAATGTACTACGACGGGCATCAGCTGATCGCTGACGTTTAGATCTGCGTTCCATGACCAGATAGAACGTCACGTGAGGCCTGTCCGCCACACATTGTATCGTATAAATACGTGCATTGACTCAAGGGGGATTCCTGCGTCGTGAATATAATTTTAAGTGACTTGTTGTTCAAAAGACATGGAACAGCACTAGTGTACACATCTCTGATTTTGTAGAGTGTAGACATAGAGTCATGTAGACTATGTAGAGTGTTCTCTCCATCGCATAGAGTATGTCTACTGATAGTAGGTGCGCTATATAAAAGATTCGACTATTCTTATCCTATATAATTCTAATGTACGTGTGTATGTCACTGAGCTCCTAAACGGCTGGACCGATTAGAATTAAATGTTCTATCTTTTATTGCGGGTTCGATTCCCGCTCTGAGTAAATAATTGTATGCAGTCTGAATATTTATTTGCATTGGTATGGATGTTACTATTTTTTTACCACTGGTGGCAAGGTGGCAGACAATTTATAATTTGTACAAAATTAACAAAAAAATGTAGGGACCTACATAAAATGTATGCGTATAAAGGTTTGTTTATCTGCATTCTAGAATGCCATTTAGGCTAGCATTATTTAGCTATGCTATTTAACGTGTTGTAATTTTAGATAAATCCTTAGATTATATTTTTAAGTTCACTATATGAAGAATTCCATTCATAATTATTCCTCTAAGTAATTAAACCAATTCCCCACATTTTTTTGACATTTATTTCGATAAAACTAGGTTTAAGTAAAGAAATCCATGATCTTTTTGCTAAAAGTATTGGCTTGCAGTCGACAGAGTGCCGCGCCGCGGATGCTGCACAAAAGGGACGTTTTTTCCCCGTAATAGACGTCCCGCCGACATCATTAACGTATCGGCAAAGTTGGCCGCAGTTATTCGCTAATGTGACAACAACAGAGAAAGCCCGCCACAAATGAGCGACCATCTTTTTGGCTTAGGATTTGGACACACAAGGCATTATTAAGTGCGGTATTGTATTGAGAAAAAGTTGCTTGAATAAGGAATAGTGGTTACTGTAAGGCGGCGTACATTAATTAGGCGAAGGGCTCAGGCGGAGGTCATACCTAATTTCACTAAAAACTTATGTGGGCGAAAGTGGGAGTTTCGGTTATAACATAAAGTGATTTCTTTTTTTGGGTAAAAATAGTGTAAATATAAATAAAAAACAGTATAAGATAGGAGAACGGAACATGGGCTACAGGTGCAAGTTTCGGATGCAACCGCCATCGGTCGGATGATGATGATTTAAAAATAGACTGCGCCGTGAGTCATTTGATCAGGTAAAGTGTTCATGATTTTTTCTTAATGGGGAAATTATCAATGGTATATAACTGGTAATGGAAACGTATGTTCGTCATCTATTACGTTAAAACAAAACGTGTCTATGTGGATATAATTCACTTCTACCTATCTACCCCAGTATCAGACTTAATATTGTCAATCACCTCATTAAAATAAAATTAAAATAAAAGAAATAATGTTAGTTGGTTCTATCTAAGTGTTTAAACGGGCATTCACATGCAAACTTTATTAAATGCAGAATTCAAACACGAAGTACTCCAGATTATTACACAGCTATTTAAAACTGTAGTTTCATTATACTCAATTCTAAAGTAGCATTGTAACAGTCTTTAAGAGAAATAACAGCACATTTTTTACTTGATACTAAAACAGATTAGGCAAGGAAATTTAATTATGAGCGCCTCATTATCTAGTTGTTGCGAACAAAGTCCTCGGGCTGGTAGTAATTATTTAATTACTTTGAAAATAATATCGCATCATCTGCATTAAACGTGGGCGCTCAACCCTCAAACACGAACTAACAGCAACGACCTCTAGGTAGTGCAGGTGTATTTTAATTGCAATATAATTTAATTATGAGTTTTTTGTTGTGAGCGTCCGGTGTGCCCCGGGCGTTAGGCGGCGGGGGTGTATTCTAATCGCGTGTTAGCGTGGCCCGTTTTTGCGCTAACGAACAGGTTACGTTAAGGCGACGTAGACGTCGAATCGACGGGAATTTCGCCTCATTAAAAGTTGTGACCTGCGGAGGAGGCAATTTGGAGACCCGCGACGACTTCGCCCGCTACTTATTAACGATCCGACTTTACACTATCACTTCGTCACTGGACGTCTTCTTCTTCACTTTTATATATTTTATTTGTATGTAGTGCCGCACTATTATTATTAGCAGCATCCCTCGCGTGCTGCGGTCTCCCCACCTGCCCTCTCGAATTAGTAAACAAACGTCTTTACGAGCGGTTTTACGAGCCCCGCGATATTTCGGTCTCGCGCACGCCGGTTTACGACATAATGAATTTGTTGATGAACTAGGTATTAGAAAGTTTCGAAATAGACGCGTTAGTGACCGACGCATATCGGTTGCGCGTTGCGGACCACTAACGTCGTACAACACGTGTTTTATGAACGATTACATGTGACATGACAACACGTTTCATTTTTACAAGGAAGTAGATATCTTTTGTTGCTCGTCTTGTTTTTAATGTGAAGAAAGAAAATTGTGTTTCATTCTTGCTAGTTTAGAAACCAAGGACTATATTATGGCTATTTTAATATAAATTTATTATATAACTTATAATAATCATTACAATTTTGTTTGTTACGTTGTATAAACCGCGATGTAGAATAAATTATTGATTAATATAATATAACCATTGACATTATTTGTATAATGTATATATCTTCATGATTACTTTACTGTCTATTATCTATCCTTAAATTACAGTCCAGTTTAACTAAGTACCTAATTAAAAATAAGAAGTGATTAATAATACTAGAACTAAAGAGAAAATAACTCATAATTTTATGATCGACGTGAGAACATTGAAAATGTTTCTAAGCACTAATTAAGTTGTTAAACATTTTTTTATATCTCTGGATTATTACTTTTTGTAATTACAAAACTAAAACTGACTTTTAAAGGCAATAAAGAAGTGTAAAATATCAGTTCTATTTAAGATAACAATGTAAGTGTTAGTATAAAATTATAGACACTCAACACATAATTTAGGCATCATCAATAAAGTTAAGCATAAATTTACATATCGGTAGAACAGTCTTGTTATTAATAAGTAAGTCGTACTAAGTTAGTAGTGTAGAGAGCACGCGGCTCATAGTTATGGCGAGGTTAACACATGAGGTTAATTAAGATCAGAAGCGGGACCTATAACTAGCTAACGTCGCTACCGACACTCCGAGCGAGTTTACTGAGTGCTTCCCCTTAATTGATACGATTTGATCGTCATCACAACCTCTCCCTTATTCCCCCTAAATAATTTAATCAAAATTTATGTTACGATGATTTAATTTATTTCCGTCGATAAACGTAATTGGGTAGTTTCCGCACTCCGCGGATGCACGGTAACGTGTTGTAAAACACACGGAATACGTTAAAAGGATTGACAACGGGTAATAAAATTCACCATCAATAAGTTTCACAATATACCTTTTGACTGAATATGAACTGTCATTCCAGCAATCGTAAAAGTGGGAATTCGGCTCTAACCGAATCTCAGCCAGTAAACATTATTAAAAATTCCTTTGACAGCGGTGGCTATCGAATAATGATTTGTGTTCGTCACACCAGCTTCCACTGTCATACTTGCGCCAAATTTCATCGGCTACATTTTTTCCTATTTTTTGACAGCCAGCCGGACGCTGGGCACTACGTTTATTTATTAACGAAATTCGTCCGTCTATGTAACACGTCTGGTTTGGTGGCCAACTACATATGAATGTGAACTACATGTCAATGGAATAGAGTTTAAGATTGAGTGGTTAGTTGATACCGCGTTAAGCCTTTTTCGATTGGGCTCGTATCGTTTACGAGTCTGCATAGGCGCGACGCGGCATTGCGCCCGTGCGCTCCACCCATATCAATTTCGAATAGGTTTCCTATTCGGCTGGAGAGATTCCGTTTTGATCGTTTTGTGTGTAAAACTGTTGCCCTAAATTAAACGCTTTAATAATAGAATAGAAATTAAACTGGCACGGTTGTGTTGACATAAAAACATTGCAGAGCGCAGTTTAATTTTAATATTTCATTATGCAATCGTTGATAAATCGTTCGTGCTGTGTATGTATGAACAGTGAACATGGCAAATAGTATCGGAGTGGGAGTATAGCGGCTAGTCGAAGCACGTATGCCGCATCAATGTCGAGATCATCAATTACAAACTACTTCCAATTAGTGATAGTGCAGCAACAAATCAAATTTAACGGGGTCCTGTTGGGAGTCGCTGCTAATTAGTGCTGCGGGCGAGAGGTGGCTCCTGCGAACTAATCAGGTGGCTAAATAATGTAGTCGTGACGGCGTCGTTAGCGCCCGTGAGACAGACGTTATTAATTAACATCACATCGGCCCGTCTCGCCCGCACCCCGGCACCCCTGCTATTCTGACCGCCCGCGCCCGCGCCCGCCCCGGCACAGGAAAAATAGTCTCATGCTAGAGCAACAGTCTTTTGATGAAGTAGTGTTTATTTGAAGGTTAATAAAGTTAACCGAGAATTTGCCTTTAGCTTACCATTAGGCGATGTGAAGTCAAATTGACGTGTCCTATATAAAAAAACCTGCCTGCAAATTTTAATATAAAATCAATTATAAATTTTATACTTCGATTTTAATGGTAAACTTGACTCAGGTTCATGCCAGAGCTCTAGGACTATATTGGGTCAGTAGTAATTTGTGTAAGTTCTATATGGGGTAGGCAGAGACAAAAAACCCCTTTTTTGCAAAACGTAACAAACATACATCCACACTTGAAAACGTTCCCATGTAATTTTACAATACTAGGAAGTTCGTTATTGATGGAAACTCGTTAGTTTAAATTTTAGGTGCCCAAATCAACAAGATAATTCAACTAATAGAAACAGTATGTCTAAAAGATGTTTTAGTAGTCGACTATTGTGACAAAACAGCCCACACACACGTCACACATCAGCATAAACGGTGTCAATTACCCATTAATATTAGAGACGGGTTCGAATGCTTAATTCTACACCCACGGTCGACTAAATAACTCATTTCACCCGGATAACTCTTCACCGCGTGGGATGCAATCAGCTGATACTTATACGTGACGTACAGTCACCTCCGAATCAGAAGGTCCATAAGGGAAAAAGGTCATTGTTTGCAGAATGTCCACATGTTTAAACGTCTATTAAATGAAAACGTCTAGAGAGTGACAAAACGACTTACTAGTAAAACGTCAAATCGGCATCAGATCGATCTTGGATTGCAAGTAAAATGATCTGAAGCCATGGTAAGATCATTAGGGAGGGGTTAACGGGAATATTAGTAATTTCGGTTGCTTATATTCTTTATAAAAAAAAAATGAGTTCTTTTTCTCACACATCCACACTGCCGTGTATGTCAGTCAGCATCAGATCAATGTAAAGCTGCAAAGTACTCAAAATGGCCTTAATACCAAAGTATTTTTTTTTTTTTAATATTGTACATTTTTTTAGGTGCATTTTCACTAAGATATTTTTTTTAAAGAATATTAGTAACCGAAATGACTAATATTCCTTCTAACCCCCCCAGCTAAGCTAAAGAGTGGGTAGTTGGGTACTGACGCGTCGGTAGTGTATTGGCCAGGATTCGAACCCGCGACCTCTCGATCGTAAGGACGATGAAGGAATCGGCCTACTGAAAATAGTTATTGAAGCGTCGCGACGCTTTAACAAAATATAAATTACTTTTCTCAAAAACAATGTTTTCATTCATTATTTTCTTTTTCAGATCGAACTAACAATAACGGACTGAGAATCAGTGTTGCAAGTTGCAAACAAGAAAGTATGCGGATATTTTGAAAAATATAAATCAACATCCTGTATTACAAGCCTCACTTGCTAAGCAAGACCACCCAATTAAGAAGGCAAACACAGCGTCAATTTAATATAACAGACTTGGACGTACATGTACAAGATTGGTTCATCTAGTGAATTTCTCGTGGCTTTCCGTGATACAAGACTTGTGGACGGCCGACGACGCTTCGCAAACATGTCCGATGACGCTCAACGACGGTAAATTGATGACGACAAATATCTGCACATTCTGCCCGGTTATATTGACTACGACTTGTACACCTCGGGGGATATATCTTGGAGTTAAACTGTGCTCAAAATTTCACATAGTGAAAACACACTTGTACTTTTCTACGATATTTATTGTTTCGTGGAAGAAAAGGGTACAAGTGTTATCAATATGTGTAACAATAAGTTCCACAAAATGCATACAATTAACAGTATAAATAGTGTGCCCAAAATATGCGCAGATACGCGCAGTACACGTTTCTTGGATCTCCTTTGAGGATAGCACACATTATAAAACAATCCGCGCACGCCGAGCCTCGTTGGTCTCTAGGTTGGTGACTAGGTCCAAGATATGTGTCCCGAAGTATATATGCAGATGTGATGGTGTCCACTATTGTTTTCTGCAAACCCAAAACGTTTAGAATTGAATTTTGTTGTTTGCTATTGTAGGAAGTTTACGCGAATGTTAGACATTTCTGTTTTTAAGGCATAAGTAGTTTCTTTTATTTATAAGGGGTTGTATGAGTTCTACTAAGCTCTTCGGGGTTCAAGCTGATTGAGGGGCAATTTGTGATGCAGGTTTCCCTCTAGGAGTTGACCAAATCATGGATAGGAGAAGTGCGAGCAGGTATTGGCGTCGGATGATGAAGTTTGTTTTGTTTTTAATGTCAATGACACCGCACTGTTTTTTGTTAGAAAACTAAATGAACACAACAGTTGTACGAGTAGATATGAGAATTTAATTTTGAATTTTAAAGATAATTTCATAGCCATTAAAAACGTAATTTTAGATAACGTAATTAATGAAGATAATATTAATAGGTAGTTAGATAAACTCTTTATTGTATAGGTACCAACTAAAATAAAGGAAAAAATATTATAAAGCTTAGATAAAAGTTTATTGCCCTTCGGAGCATAATGTACAAAACGCAAAATGAGCACAATCGGCACAATGTACAATTCGCAAGATGTACACAAGCACAATGGCCAAAACGCAAAAGGGGCTCGTCTCTCATTGTACATCATCCAAAATAAAATAAAAAATAAATTTGTGTATATTTGAAAAAAAAAAAAAACAAACATTAAACTTAGTATATTATTAAATACTTAGATATTAATAATTTTATAAACAAGATTAGCAACCTTGAGTAGTTTTTTAGTTCTACTACGTTCCTAATTGAATAAACTGTATTATTACGTTAAGCTTAATGAATTTCATTTATTAAAACGTGAAAACCCAATTAAAACCTACTTCAGTACAAAATTGTTGAGCACTATACCACTCACTTTGACTAAATTATACCTACTATCTTTTTATATTAAACCATTTAGAAATTACAGTAAGGTAACTGTACCAATGCTCGACACTGTACCAATGCTAGACAATTTCGAACAAAACCCAGTATTTTGAGAAAATTATCCATTTATTTTATAAGACTATTGACTTAAAAGATGCCTAATGGTATCTATAAGATATGTTCAAATATTCGCAACACCATCCGAAGTAAATTTAGAAAGACTGTTGACAGCAAATAATGTGACTCCGTGAACACGGTCGTGTTATTTCTTAAGATTTTTGCCAAGGGTACTGATTTTTATAGGTGTGATTTTTTTGTTTATAAGTTATGATTATTACAAATTTTAGTATAAACGTTATAAATATTGAAGTTATTGACATACTTGGACCATTGGGACAATGATGTCTAGCATTGGTGTTTTCGACCAAGTGCATAATAATTTAATTTAAAGTAAAAGTATGATAGATTTTAAAGATTTTATGGGCAAAAGTTAATGTCTAATTGTTGCTGTAACAGTTAAAAAAGAATGTAACGACCATGCTGTAATTAATTTGTAAAATTTTTTAGATTGAAATTTTATTTTTCCTTAAAGTGTCGAGCATTGGTACAGTTACCTTATTACTGAGGAGTCAAGAATTTAATAATAGTACATTATGGTACAAGTGAGCATCATACTCACGCGTGCCATACGACGTTTTACAACACACTTGCGAATAAAATAATACTACAAATACTGAATAAACAATACTATAAATTAATTCGTTTTCCTATGTGCGCGCATCTAACAATGGCAGTCGGCTATATTTAAAAAAAAAAAGAGGTTTGAATGTAACTTTTTTTTTCCTCTTTTTCTGTACTTAGAGAAAAAAAAAGTTAAATTTGAGTGAAAATTTTGTTTATTAAACAAGTATTACAAGTTGAAATTATTTATTTAAATACGAAAATGCATCAAATGAATAGACGATAGGCATATTAATTTATTCGCACTATTAAACCGCTTCCAACCGGCCCTATTGGAGATCTATAGGGGAGGCCTATGTCCAGCAGTGGACTTCCTATGGCTGAAATGATGATGATGATGATGATGAATGATTAAACACGTTCTTTTTTGTATCGAAACTTTTTTAAGAACATAGAAACTTAACCTATAAAATTTAAAAAAGAATCTATAACTCACTTGTGAATAATAGCAATGAAAAAGTCACAGTTTGATAATAGGTGTCATTACATGCCTATTTGCGGTGAAATAATAGCACTTTTATGAGCAGGTGTGTTGTAAAATAAATAACGATGTGGAGAAGTAATTTCCAAGCATACATACATTACTGATTATGTACATACTGTCACGCCTCTTTCCCAGTGGGGTAGGCAGAGACCATAGATTTCCACTTGCTACGATCTTAGCATACATTTTTTTCTTCTTCTACACTCATAATTGTTTTCATACATGCTCGCCAGTTTCATGTACTTTCCTTTCTTTAAAATGCATTCGATAATTGAAAGTTCCCTACCGGGTTGCCCATTCACCCTCGCTTCATAAATCAGTCTTCTTTCGTCCACCTTCGCCACATGTCTGAACCATGTAAGCATCATTTTCCTATCTTAGTCACTACATCTTCAATCCCACCACAACCGAAGATTAATACATTATTTTAAACATATTTGTATACTTAAATGTCAATGTTAACTATAGGTAAGGCAAACACAGCCTAAGTAAGTAGAGTTGCTGTAATGGTTATAAATTTAAATAAATTAACATACTCGATAAATAAGATTCATTGCATAACTTGTGGAACAGGTCGGTTTAATTAATACAAAGAAATTATTAAAGTATCTTTAAGTGTTACTATTGAGAATTCTGTCCGCCATTAATTTGTGTGTCGTGTATGAATAATAATTACGCGACAATGGATCGGTAATTAATTCAAAGTTATGCCCACCAGTTGAGTATTCTACTAATATTATTGAAAGTTGTGAGGATGTATGAGTGTTTGTACGGCCAAGGTAATTATTTTTTATAATATGATATGACACGTTTATTTGACTCACCTCGCCTGATGGTAAGGCAGAGTCTCAGAATAGAGGAAAAAAAGGTTGGTCACCTTGAAGTCGACATTTTTTGATTAGGTACATCAAGACAACTATCAGTCTTTAAAGGTATTAAGAGCCCATGGTTATTTAAAGGAATAAATCCGAAAACTGAGAAAGGTATTCGTACCCCTACCGTAGTAGTACTCCTGCACGCAAAATGGAACTGGACGATATTTGGCACAAAGATAAAATAAAGACTGAAATAACAAATTTTACCCGGGTTACCTACCCGCCTCATTTCTTCTTCATCCTTTCGCCTTACTAGTAGTATGCTAGTACTATTATCTACTCTGTGCTAGTAGTTAGGAATGTCAGCTACACACAAAGCAAACGCAGGCGAACGACTAGTTAACAAACGAAAACAAATGAAGTAATGTTAGGAGTTATGATACGATAAAAGCAAGTAAGTAAGATTTTTAAACACTACCCCACGTGCGACAGCGTCCGGTGATTGTTTACGTTTTGTTTTCGCGTTTCAGCCGGTCTGTACCCGGCATTAGCTGAACCCCAAGAGTAGACGGGGCAAAATCATGCAACGCATAGCTGCCTCGTGCAGAAGTGATTTATAGAACGGTATTCACAATATGAACGTCATAGATAAAGCATTGTTGTGTCATCGCCAGAAGTTATGCTAAATCTTCTTGACTAACGAACCTAATCTCAGTGCATAATGAAGAAATTCAGACGTAGCCAAATTTTCATTCTGGGAGGGGAGACACAACAACTTCTTCATCCTAGCGTTAATCCCAATCGCATTCGAAGCTCTCGCCCAGACCCCAGACTCCGAAAGCCTGGGGTGCGGTTTTTCTGGTCTAACTTGGAGGTTTGGGGAGACAACAACAACACACAGAAATGGTTTAATTTTTTCAATATATACTTCTTCAGGCGCCTTGTGCACTTGTCATAGAAAATTTCAGCACCAGTCAGGCTGACGTCATTAAGCACCAATCTCGCGTGCTGAGCGACGATACAATTCATAAGTTACGTAGTTTTTTTAAATTATATACGGCCAGTAGTACTATTTGAGAAATTGTATCTGTATTCTAGTAGTACTATTTGAGAAATTGTATCTGTATTCTATCTGTGAAATACTTTTACTTTCTTTAAAGACTCTTTTCACTTGTATCTGCACTCCCATTTTTATATATTCGGGAGCGGGGCAGGCGAGATTACAAAGCCTGGAATTGCGACTATCTATTGATACCGCTAACCACTTCCCAGGCCATGAGCTTGATTGCAACCACTACTTATTAATCATACAACAAAAAATACTAATGAATATAAAAGAAAATGTTAATTTAGTTACATATTTCCTCATTGTATCACCGGAAGCATTAAGTCATTTCTTGACCAACTAGCTCTTGCCCGCGGCTTCACAGGTTTGGAATTTTGTTCCTGGTCCCGCAACCAATGGGGACTTATTCCCGAGATTAATATAAAAAGTCTATTAGCCTATCTATTCCTGTATGAAATTTCAGCCAGATCCGTTTAACTGTTAGAACGTGATTGAATAACAAACATCCAATCCATTTATGATGGATTTCTGGATGAGTACTCTCTTCCACCCAAACTTTCGCGTTTTTAGTTTCTAGGATAATATAGGTACTCTAGTTTCGTCAGAACGAGTGTATTGTTACATACGTCCATAGGCAACGGTAAACACTTTACATTTTTCCTTTGCGTGGTTGTCTGTCACCTAAGTGGTGTCAAAAATGTGATGTGAGTGATGGATAGGTTCTATCGCGATTTATTTGGTGTCCCTTTCTCCATGCCTTGGCTGTATACTAAAATAAAACCAAATAGTTAAATCGCAATAGAGTCTATTGAAAATAATTTATTTGAACCAGTAAGATAAGCTGAATGTTACAGCAACATAATTACCAATGTGGTTTCTATTTAGTAATTATAATGTGGGTATTAAGAAAAATAATTTTACAAGAGACACGTAATTACAAACGCAATGCAATGTAACGTAATTATAAAATGTTTTATGTGACTAGTAATGGCTGCACCCAATTATTTCAATTACCTACTAGTTAATAATAACAAGTTTGTTAATATTAATTGTAAATAATTTTAATTGCCTTGCTGCCATTTAGGTTAATTCTATCAGTCTGAATTTATGTTTGCGTGGGTTGTGAGGGCCTGGATTCGATTACCGAATAGGGCTAAGGTTGAGGCTAGTTCAGAGAACTATTTAGGATACGACAGACAGACAGAAGATATCAAATTTTTTGTGTTAGGAATTTTACTACAATTTGACAAGCAGGTGGAATGAATAAAAAAAATACAATAAATTCGAACATCCTTATCCATGTTTAAAAATATCGATTAAGATTGGAAAAAGTGAAAAGCTCAGACGGGACTTAAAACCACGACCTGAGCATTTTAATTTTTCCAATCTAATTAATTGTAATTTTATTAAAATCCCGGTTGAATGCAAAGCTTGTAAGGCTTTGTAGCCCACAAAATTATCGCGATCCGATTGACATAACCTTTATCTGCTGCATAAATCTGTTTCATCAATATTCTTTCGTCCATCCTCTCTACTTTCCTAACGATTTAAACACTATTCCCTTGGTCACTACATCTACTATACAACATTTCCTTATCACGTTGTTCCTTACTTGTCTGATCAACGTCAGTTTCCTTCTCAGACCTCATACATAGTTTAGTATTCATTTTATGACTAAGAATACAGCCAAGCTCGATGCAGCGTCCTCAGAGCTGAGATGAATATCGGTAATCGAATTGTGAGCGACGACGATCGTTCGTTGGCCGCTCTTTAGTTTCTGTTTAGACGCCGGACGGACGGACGCACAAAGAGACAAACGAAATTAATCGGGACATGGGCCGATGGCGTAATCCAATCGTGTCTGCCTAGCCAGTGCCTTTTAAATAGATCATGGGTCGCTGCGGGCGGGTTGCTAGCAAGAACTTTGACTTGCCATCGGCCAAGATATACCTTAGTAATAAACTTAAAATAAATCAAATTTCCAGTAATAGAAATATTAAGATGATATATATATATTTTAAAAGGAGAGTTTTCTAGTTTGAATATTCGTATGTTTTAACATAACTGATTCAGTTGAAAGGATGGCATCCTTTCATATGCTGAAAGTGGCATCTATACATTTCTTATCAAACTAATACTGAAATAAAATGACTATATGAAAATTGCGAGTAGGAATCTAAGGCATTAATTAATAAGATTGTAGTACACTAACAGTATGCATAAAAGCATCAGCATGCTGCTGAAAAGTACTTATATCTGCACCATATACCTAGCAGCCCATTCTATTTTTAAAAGATATCCTCCTACCAGTAAAAATATAAGACAGTAAAATTACAAATGTACCCAACATCTTTCCGCTCGTTAACATTCATCACACAAATTACAGTCATAATGGCGCAATAATTAATAGAACCTTTTTAATTTACACGCCGACATCATCATTTGGCATCGCGTATCGGAGTTTGGCGACATCAATTTACTTACAATGTCAATTTGCGCACGAGAACCGCCGTAGTCCGGGATACAAGGCCTCATTAGAGCCGAGCGGTTGCAATTAAACCGCGTCTTTTGCGACTTAACGAGCGCCCAAATTGGACGTCCCGCCCGCCCTGGACATGCGTTTTAATAAATATACATTTCGACGTGATGCAATAAACACATTCACAGATCCTATCGCTGTGAAATGTTGTGTTCCCTCAGACTTTAAACGAGGAATATAAGTTGATAATAATGAGACGGAGGAATTCGAGTCTCTCGGTCGCATCTTCAAGTACGAGTAAAATGGATATTTATTTGCTTTGATCAGTTTATTGGTACGCAATTAATGTATGCAGATCTTTTGTATTTTAAATATAAAACAGAGTTATTTTTATATCGTTTTAAGTTGTGCACGCAATGTTGAAATTATTTTTACTTAATTATGTGCCTTAATTGTTATGCAAATACGCGATAACTGTATACGATTTAGACTGTGAAGGAAAGGCGAGAATATATAACGAATGATATTTTTTTTAATAAAATGACGTTTTGTTGACTTCAATTGCTATTTTTGTTTGTAGACTACGTAATTTAATGTGAAAATGTCACATACTTATCATTTTTATTATATACATCTTTCAACGAAACGAAATTATATCTCAACTACGTAATATCTGTGAATGGGACAAATCTAAATTCTATCGCACAGCTTAGCAAGTAAAGTACGTTAGTTATCGTAAGTGTTGGTAAGAATGGATAAGAAGAAGTTGGTATTTTAGAGGAGTCTCGTTAACGGCGCAGCAGCGGCATGGCGTGCGGCGCGGGAGCGGCTGATTGCCGATTGAGCAGCAATTGCCTTGATTGACGGCGCCCGCACGGCCCTAACGAACCTGCTTTCAACAGCTACGTGGACGTGCCCTGTTACACGTACACAGACTGCCGTCTTATACGTAGCGGGAAGATATAGGTCAGTGGGCTACACTGTGATTTTGCACAGTGTAGGTAGTGTGAGGAGCTCTTTTGCTAGTAGTAAATTACGTATAAAACTAATTTTAAAAAGCGTGTGTGATTTTATTTTGATTTCGTTACATATGGCATAATATTAATTACCTAATTACGAAAGTAAGGTAATTTTTTTAAAAGAATAAATTATCTAGGGCCGTTATAAACGTCAGAAAAAAAAGCAAATTACGTTGATTTGCAAAACTCGTAGAGGTGCTACGCGCTGCGACAGGTTTCTGATTGCTGACTGGCTCGAATAATTTGATCAGATTGACTTCGTCGAATCCCCACAGAATTTGGTTGATTTGTACACAATCAACGAGTTGTGTTGTGTAGCACTTACCGCAGAGCATATTCACAGGTTTATCGAACCAACACACACACATACATAATGTCTTCATCTGAACAATAGTAGCGCCATAAATCATTATAAAACTCGAATTAAGCCGGTTTAATGTTCATGTAACGCTTCCGCAGCTTTTATAGTCGTACACACGAGGCGTAACACCTCGGCGCCTAATTTGGTACGTACACAGTAATCAGCAACACGTAACATCATCAGCGTCTTTGTGGAGCGAGACCGCAATCCATCATATCGGGACAAAAGGAGGCGGATAAATGCGGCTGTTGTTTGCGTGAGAGAGCGTTAATTTTGTTAAGGAGTCTCAATCAGTGAAGACGTGTAAGTAAAGTCGGCGCGACCGCCGCGGGAGCGATTCGAGCGAATTACCGTACCTGGAGGCGCGGGGCCGACTCGTTAGTTGTTGTTTGCCGAGTGACGCGGGTCAATCAGCAGAGACATGCACGGAACCGCACTTCTTCATCCTCCATCCCCCTGTGCGGCCCACCTGCCCCCGCGCCGCTCGTTAGGCCGCGCCGTCTCTGTCAACTGTGAGACGAGCTTTATCGAATCTACGACGCACGACCCGCGCCGCCACCGGCCCACTCTTCGCTCTAGTTCGACTCGCAACCGCCGGTAAACAAGGGAAATCAGTGTAAAACGAATTTATATGAACGTCAAATAGAGGGGGCTAAATATCTAGATGACAACATTATAAACTATGGTTTTACCTACGTAACATCACTTTAACAAGAATATAACACGGTCTTCTATCTTCTTCATCCTAGCGTTAATTCTCAGTCGCATCCAAAGCTTTCACCTCGGAGTCTGGGTTCCGCTTTACCAGTCTTAACTGCGGATTTGGCTGGACCTCGATATTTTCCGTGAAGCGACTACCATCTGACCGTCACAACCAATGGTGACATTAGGCGATATCGGATATAGACCGACCGGTTTTTTTGTCACTAACAAACAGGGGAGGCAAACAGGGAGACAGCCTGGTTGAAGGTAAATGTGGTAAGCACTACACGTGTCTATAAACACTAGCAATACCAGACGTGCCATAGGGACATTTGTTGGGACATCCCGCAGGCTTATTAGCTAACTTTTCGCGATCAGCGAGCGAGCGATGAGCAGTAAGAACGAGAGATCACTGCGCGATGGATCGCGATACGTCAAAAAAATTGGTATTACGTAAGGATTTGCGATCAGATTGCCTTAACAATTATATGCTGCGGAACTGAAAAATAACGAAAGTTTTGTTTCTAAGACTAATTTATATGTGTTTCTTGATTTACCACTGGTTTTTTACAATGAAAATTTCTGTATTTAATATTTTCACAATGGCGGCCATTAAAAAAGGACCTTTTGAGTGATCGCGATGATATTTCTTATCGCGCCTTTTTCGCTGATCGCTTTCTGTCAAATGTGATACGTAATACCAATTTGTCGTTTTTGTGCGATTACCGCGCAAATTTTGCTATCGCGAGTTAGCTAATAAGCCTGCCGGTCTCTAAGAGACTTTGTTTACAGTGCCGAATAGTTTTCTGTTAAAGTGGAGGTGGTTCCCCGGAATTTTAATAGGATACTCCGTATTGCCTAATATCGTCCCAATTACAAATCTATACTATTATATAATTGTAAAGTGGTCATGTCTGTACATCGGAGATATTAAAAAAAAATACTTGCGTTATGTTATGTTAACGATACTGAACACGAAAATATTTTTTTTGAATTTCCTGTCTGTTTGTCTGTTTATCAGTTTGTCTGTTTGTCCGCGATGGACGCAAAAACTACTGGACGGATTTTGATGCGGTTTTTTTTGTTAGAAAGGGCTTACTCAGACTTAAAATCTTACGTTTGTTTAATCGCAATCAGTTGAGTAGAACCGAAGATATGAGCAAAGGTCGCGTTAACCGAGATGCACGCGGGCGGGGCCGCGGGCGGAAAGCTAGTATAATATATGGGTCACTTTTCCTTAATTAAAACACGAGTTGTTTATGCATGGACGCGGACACACGGTAAATATTGAGACCTCATGATGTGATAATGGTGGGTATAATGATCATTGTTTATTCGTTTTAAAATGTTAATTTTATTTTTGTAGTAGACATCTTTATCTAACATTTATTGTAATGAGAAAATAAACAGTTATTATGGGCATGGTAAGTAATCTATGGTACATACAGGTAGTAACGAAAGCGACCAACCGAGAAATTCAGGATCGTTCGCAGACACCACACAATTATTTCATACTAACTTATTAACACTTAATTATTACAGAGCCATACTTATAGCACTACAGGACCAATGAAATGTGTTCTTTAGTTTCGAGCTCGAGTGTTCTAGAGTCTAATATTTTTAACCGATTTAAAAAATGGATATCCTACAGAGCACATAATTATTATATCTAGATGTAAAATTTACGCGCACTTTTATCTTTTGTATTAATAAAGCTGTTAATTTCATTTATTTCAACATTTAGTGCCTTTTTTGTTGCAAAATCGTTTTAATTTTTCTACTGAAATCTTATTTTAATTGTGTTAGAACAGGCAACAACTGTGTTTATCATGTTTTGCTCAAAAAAGTTAAATATAATTGGCTCGTAATGTAAAAAAATGTGCTGTAACAGCGAGGTAATTTATTTAAAAATAAATCTGAGTAGATGCATCATTAATTAAAAAAAAAAACAATTAGACGCAAACTGCCATGTGTAAAGCTTGTGTTGGAGTGAAATAATTGTGAATGGCATGCGTTTAACTAATTAACGCGAGGGGCAGGCAGCTGCGGTCCACGTGCGGGCGCCCCCGCCGCCAGCTACCGAGGCCCGCATCCATTTCTGTTCATTTTCTCCACCTACATTGGAACCTACTATTAAACATCCGAAGTTACGGGCCGAAGTCTCGGGCAATCCGTACCGACTGGAGATATAAATTAGGGTATTCTACATTCTAGAAACAAAATAAGCATATCCTAAATAACTTGTATTTTGGTCTCTAGAAAGCTGATAACCGTACTTAGAGATATTTTTTTGTAAAATAATATTACTACTAGGTCTGACGATGGTGTGTGACACTTCGTTCAGAATTTTGTGGGGGTGAACGATTTAATAAATGGGACCAACTACAAATTAGGCTATCTGTGGTATAAAAGTTATTTTCGACTGAATTTGATTGTTTATATTTTGTTTGGGAATTAAAAATAATAAAAAGTCAAAGTTTCAGTTTAGTAAGGCAATTATCTTACTTTACAAGGCATATTTTTTCAGAACAAACTAACATATTAAGTAGTAATAGGAAGAATCGGACGACTTTGTCAATTAGCCCATTTCTAGCCTAATTCGTACAAAAAAAAAATGCCGAAGTAACTTCATGGTACCTAAATGCTACATTTTCTTTCGTATTTCGTGCGACTTCGAAGTTTCGTATGTATGTTCTATGGTAGCACCACGTTACCTACCAACAGTGAAAACGGAATTTCTAGCTGGCGGCAACTTTCATATAAACTGCATAAGTTAAACTCATTATAAGTCTAACACGATATACACGCATGTAAGCACCTACTAATTTCTAAATCAGTAACGATGGTTATTTTATTGCTTATTTTCTTGATGTAAATACAGATAATATTTCTTAAGGTGGATTTAGACGAAACGAACATAGAGCTGGAGCTAGAACAAGAGCATTCTTTCTATTTAAAATGGAATCGAAACATTATTTTCAGCGTTTCCATAAGAAAGAACAACGAACGAATGTTCTGTCACTGTTTACACGAATAGAATTTGATTTGACGTAGAAGGGACAGATGAGCATTCGCTCGTCTAATGTAAATTAACCTTTACAGGAAACATATTAAGCGGTGAGGTAGGTATCTGTTTTAAGTTTCACCCAACAGTATTTTTGCCTTCTTCCTACCACTTATCGATTATACATTTTATATATTCTGTTAATGGTTAACAAGTTCACCCTATTTTTTGACTATGTTGGAAATGAGACTCTTTTATTCGCACTTAGCCTCTTTCTTGGGCCATTTTTGACTATGTTAGCTAAAACTCATTTATCATTATTCCTAAATCACTTAGAAAACAAGTTGGTGCTTTATCACGGTGAGTACTACGAACTACGACGAATTATGTCTTATTCTTTGGTATAACCCGCGCCACGTATCTTGGACCTAAAATGTGCTCAAAGTGTGCCCTATACGCTCAGTACACATTTCTTGGGTGTCTTTTGAGGATAGCACGGGATGCTACTGCGGTAGACGAACTCAAATTCACCAAGCATAGACTATTACAAAGCAATCCGCGGGCGCCAGAGCCTGGTATGTCTTACGATTTAGGTCCAAGATACGTGGCGCGGGTTATAACGAGTACTGAAATGAAATGCAAACACAGTCTATTTATCAGCAACGTCGCGGAACCGACTAACTATGGTTATTCATTAGTTTGCAAAGAGACATAAAATTTCCATAATCGTAGATAAAGCCGTAACATTGGTCTACTAGTCAAACACAGGCCGTGGCACAGTCACACACAAGTCTGATTAACGACTCGGCTTCAAATAAAAACTTTGTTGCCAACATCTTAAATTAGTCCTTAGCGTTCTCTAACGAGGCCAATTTAGCTGGTTCGCGAGCCGCCGTCGATCCGTTGTTGTGTGCAAAACTGTTTACTTTTTGCTCCCCTCCCAGGTAGAAAACACAACGGTTTAAAGCATTTTCATAACAATGCGCCTGTGGCTTTCTCAACATACTTTTTTTGGACGCGATGCGTTTGACTGACATGCTATTGTCATCGTTCGATGACATACTAAAAACTAAACCTTTTATTGATCAATGGAAATGATCGATCCGAAACCAAACACTTCGAATGCCAAGCCTTAAAAGGTACCAATTAGTTCTTGTCGAGACAGCAGAGGTCGGTTTAATTAACTGATAAGTATGTAACAAATCTAGTCGCTCACCTTGTGTAATCGCTTTTGCATAATATCATTCCACCTTTGAAGTAGAAGGAGCGTCCCATGTCTGCGAGAGCCTGCCCGCAACAGGCGCACTTCAAGCACCCGTGATGCCAGTATCTGTCGAGTGCGTGCAGGAGGAACCTTTCGACGATCTTGCCGTTGCAACCGGCACATTCTTTCAATGCTGGGTTATTGTTGTTATGTGGGTAGTCGTGCCCGTTCGCCGCGAAAGTCGCCTCGGGCGAGGGCGGGTGAGGCGAGCTCAGCTCCGCGTACCCGTGGTAGTGCGGGTTCATGCTCAACGCGCTCGCTGCCAGCTTGACGGTTGGAGCGGGAACCGCTCGCACCGACCACCACAACTACACGCCCTGTTGACAAAAGAAAACAAAATCTATTATCCATCATACAAATATAATTCCCACTTAAATTATCCTTAAAACTAACCAGAGAATCTGCTCTATTACCGGACCAATATATACTGCCACACTGTTTTGGTCTGTGAATAATCCAGACGATCTCTTTGAGATGTTGACCCGTAATATGAATGTTCCTTGGCAGCCCTTGGTCAGGACACAGTGGATTCGGGCCTGCGGGGGGCCGCATTTATAAAATTTTCCAATTAGCAATTTCATACAATTAGGAGCGGGGTGAGAGTGCGGGCGGGTGTCGGTGCTGCGGGGTGAGCGGTGGATGGTTAGCGCGGGTCGCGGGGAGTGCGTCAACCCGATCCAATTAGCTCGCGGCCGGCGGAGCGGCGGGACGCCCGTGCCGTCTGAGCGGCCCTGTCGCCATAAAACTTAATTAAACGTTTTAAAACAAGTATTCATTAAAGAATAATCAAGCTTATGTAGTCATAAATAACCGGATTGTCCCGCGCGGAACGGTGCCGTAATTAAGACTGCACAGAGTTGATCAAACGCACTGATTTGAAACTACCCTTCATTAAGAGAGCGCGAGTCGGGCGCTGGAGCTTCCGCTGCGGTGCAGAAACTAATTAAGAATAACGGACGCTTTAAAAGCGTAATTAATTTAGATTGTAATTCTATTTCTCCGAGAGTAAAGTAGACAATTATTTCAGTAGCCCTTTCTTTTGGAACGATTTGCTTTGCTGAATGTAATTTGCTTAATTTCTGTGTCCAACAGGATAAAGGGTTGTAGCTTTAGATCTATTAGTACGGTTGAATCGATGCGTAAAGCGTCATAAATAGAGTTGTAGGCGTTGTTGCTCTTAGTAGCAATAATGAATTCATAATCACAGGGTGGTGCTAACGAGTACCTACATCGTGATTAATTAAGGTGGTAGACGTGAAGTGTGATTGCTGCAATAGAGTGTAAACAGTTGCATCACTGTGGTTATATCTGAGTTGTGCGCGTGTGGAAACCCATTACACTTGTTGGCGGGCATGTCTAATGAAGGCTATAAGGGCGAAGAGAGGTGGCGTGTTAGGCATATCCGTACGGCGCGCAAGTTGCGTGCGTGCTAATGAGCGACCGTCGCGTGCGCACCTATCGCACTTCGTTAAATCGCACCCGAAGTACGCGATCCGAAAGGTCCCTATTAATGTCTTTGTTTAGTTTCTTGGCGTTAGATGTTTGGGCTGCTTGTTAATTTAATCACAGATAATTAAACGGTATATGTAATGTAACTATTCAAAGATTTTAAGCAATATAATGTGTACAAAAACAAAGTAAAAAGCTGGTTTTGTTGATTCAATTCATCTTCATAAAATATTATAGAAAATTTATTAAAAAGTAATAATTTTATTGTGTTAAGGGAGCTGTAATGAATTGTAATAAAAACCAATAGGGAAGGGAATTAATGTTAATTAATATTTTATTAAAGAATAACACGCACGCTACCGATGAAACGAACAGATGCAGGAGAATCGTAGGTGGATTTCTCAGATGACGCGGACCTGCGGTGTGAGTGTGGAGTTGCTCCACAGACCGAGGCCACCTGCATGTGCTGCATACCCATCTACCTTACCGACCTTATGAGTGCCTCGAGAATGCGATCCAGGTAGAAGCATACTGGAAAAATAGAGTTTGAGAGTAGAAGCGCCATCGATTTGACAGAAGAATTTAAATCGTACATTTAAAATTCCGTACGCTGAATAGCTTGCTCCCAGCGACTATGGTCGTTGCTTGCTCCGAACCCAAATGTCATAAAGAAGGCAAACTAGGTGAAACCTAGACCTTTTTCCAGTGACCAAAGTAAAGGGCCTGTGGGTATAATTACCTACTGAGGACTCCACCAAAATTTTCGCGGCCTAAATAAACCTCACCTGCTGATTAATGAATAGCTCTCTGGTTTGGGGGGTCAGACGGCAGTTCCTCCCGTAAAAACCAAACTAATCAAGACAAAGAGTAGGAAGCAGACACAGGGCTCCTCAGCTTTGTAACCGAGACTAACGTTATGATGGTAATGATGACCATAGAAAAGGGACAGGTTATTATAACTTTGCTTATACTAAAAGGAGACCGTCCCTGTAGGCCTGTAGGGCTATAGTTTGAAAACATGGCCGGATCACACCCATCGTTCTTCAAGCTAACTGCAGTTACTTTTTTTTATAGGTGCCACTTAGGGTCGCAGACAAGCACACGACACGGCCCACCTGATGGAAAGTGGTTACCGTGTCTATGGACGAGTGCAACACCAGGGGAGTCACACTTGTGCTGCCCTTTAAGAATAGAGAGATTAGGTTCCGTCAGCGCAGAAGACAGGCAGGACAAGCTTTTGGTCTTCCCACTGACAGCATAAAACCTCTCCAGTGAGCTCTTAACCAGAGTAAGTACTAGAGTGGAGACAGTGAATTGGCTAACATAGCAGCATTTGTCATATTGTTTTATATCGCACAGGTAATTACAGAGATTAGTGCGTTCAAACAAACAAACTTTTCAGCCTTACTATTAGTATATTAACAGTAGATTACCTTTAAGAAGAAGTTAAATATGATTCCCCTATTATAAATGTGCTGTCTTTCAAAGGAAGTTTTTATTAATTTCACAAAATCTACGTGTTCATAAATAAAAAAAATAATGCCTCTTTTAGGGACACGAAATACAATTGTGCATAATTACTCAAACTTACGGCTATTCAAGTAACAACGAGACAAAATGGAAAGCGAAATGAATTTTATTTACATAAAAATAAGGTTTGTAATATATTGATGTGTGTTGTTGCGAGCGTAGTGCGTGTTTAGGCTCGTGGGGGTGGCCTGAGAACTTGGCAGGTGCCGTTTTCATTATTCAAGCCCCATTGATTGGATACTTTGTTGCCGTTTAAAAATCTTATTAGCAACCGCCCGACAACAAAGAGAGTGCGATGAGCCTCCTCATGGCGCCTCTATTTACCTGTTAAGTGATTTTTTTTTTCAATTACAATGATGAACAGCCGGTTTGAAATGTTTAAGGCCGCAAAAGTGTAAGTCATCTTGTTAGTGAATGTTTATTTCCTATTTTCCTCCATCTGTGTTGAGGCCGCTTGAAGCATTTGTCAGCTGCAATAAACGTGATGATTGTTCAAAAATAAACTGGGACTTTCCAAATTATTTAATATGCATGTGACGAATTCTTCAACGGCAAAACTCAAACGGTTAATAGCATAACGCAGCATTACGAGTTGTAAAATAACAATAACATCTAGACCACTGTCAATAAATCAAATGTAAAACTTTACGGTTATAGAACACAAGACATTAAAATAAATAAATCATTATTTAAAACGGTAATGTAAGTAAGCGTATCGGTCACTTGTTTTAACTGCAGGGTTCCCCAAGAACAACCGAGCGCTCGCCCGCCGCGAATAATGTAATTAAGACGAAACCGCCGGCGAAATTAAACGCGAAAACGGAATGAGAATGTGAGCCTAATTAGAGCCGGGAGCGGGGCGGAAGATACTGCGAGCTTCCCCGACCGACCCCGCGTCGGGCACCCTCGTGCTAGCACACACGGGACCCTAACAGGGCCAATGATCCCAGGAATATTTGTATTTTTCCCGAAACGTACTTGTCGCAGCCAATTACCTTAATCAGCCGTTCAATTAACTGCCTAAGCTGTTAACTAATCGACGCCATTCAATTAACAGCCTGAATGATATTCAGCCGTATCGTTCGTTACAACAGTTAACAAACTGGCTGGCTAATGCTAGGCCATTCGTACGACGGACGATGGGGTATCATCCAGAAATAAGACAGAAAGTTAGTGAGGTTTATTGAGAAAAGTAGCGCAATCCGAGTGGGATTGATTAGCCTTTGTGGTTATTTTTTTTATAACCATGCAGAAACAAGAGATTTGCCTAACTGTTTGATTAAATGGCTAGGCAATAAACATAATTGATCCATCATTTGCCTAGCTGTTTAATTAAATGGCTGAATGAATATTCGCCGTTTAGTTAACAGCCTTTGCAGTTAATTGAACGGCTGATTAAGCTAGTTGGCTGCGACATATATACACAAAATCATTAAGAGCACTGTAAGATACCATTATCGACTGTATGTTGTCATTAAATAATGGATTCTACATATCATTATTATGCAAAACAATGCAAAAATGCCAATTAATTTTAATTTGCAGCAGAACTAAATGACAAACGTAACCACAGCGGTAATATTAATACTGCGCTAATGAGCCGCGTTTTAACGAAGCTATAAAATACTAGCTTTTTTTCTGCTCTTTATATTGCATGGAGTAAATAATCACAGTGCACGTCGGTCGCAAGCATAAATCCAATTCGTTTTCTCTCACATCCATACTAATTAAAAAACTGCGGACAAATTGGAGCCCACTCTTCGCCCACGGGAACATAAAATATCCATTCCATTGACGGTCGGGGTCTGCCATTGATTAATTTTATCCAATCGGATGCGAATTTAAGTTTTTCAGTCGTTAATTGTCATGCTTCATTAGTTGAGCGACTTTCGGTGTGTGTGTTACGAGTTACCAGTGCTGGGTACGCGTCGATGGATGCATCGTTATTCGATTCGAGTCGATTATCGAATACTGAAACGAATAGCCATATCATTTTCGAATAGAAATCGATGACAGGCGTGTGAGTGTATCAGCCCACTTATAGCAAACGAGTATACAGTACTCGCGTCTAATGTGTGTAATATTATTTGCATATAATGACGGTTAATGTGGCCGGCGCATTATTCATTTGGCGTGACCTCAAAACGGCCGCAAGAACCGTTTGATCGATGTACGTTCCCTCTCTATATGGCTGTGTATTTTAAAATGGTTATTTCATGATAGGTAATTACTAAAGAATCACGTAGCATATTATAGATAATATTATAGAAATCATGAGTGGTAAACGACATAATGACGGTACGAGGTTTCAGTTTGAACTAAATTGTATGTATACTACTCCAAATAAGTCATGATCAATGATGCCAACATCAAATACGATAAGTTTTAAATGTGGATACAAACTTATGGTAATTCAGTCGAATGTAATGTAAGTAATAAATTGTGTAAAAGTGTAAAACTGATGTAAATTTTTCGAACGAGCTTAATTCAAAATATGCAGACTTTTTCGGCAAAAACCGTTGACATTTATCGGCGCAGGCGCAGATAAAGAATGCGTATTACATTCAACGATAAATTACATTACACGTTTTCAATCCGGAACACCGTAACATGTTTACAAAGATATATTACCTTTTCTGGCCTGGGACAATTTTAGGACAAGCCAACTTTTATGCGAATTCCATGTTGCTCCTTTCGCGTTCTGCCCTCCTAGACAAGTGGCAAGTCGTTGACCGGCGTATTACAGAACAGAATGATGAATGTATAGAATTGTCACGTATTTTGACGTTTGTGTCATTTATGACAGCTGTCAACGTATGTCAATCTAATACATTGATCAATCTATTCTATTCTATCTTATCTTATCTTATTGCCACTTGTTTAAAGGAGCTGGTATCAGCAGTGAAGAGTTGAATGCAAAGTCAATTAATGCATACATACTAATATCCATACTAATATTATAATGCGAAAGTAACTCTGTCTGTCTGTTATGCTTTCACGTCTAAACCGCGGAACCAACTTTGATGAAATTTGGTATAGGGGTAGAGTAGACCTGGAGAAAGGACATAGGCTATGTTTGGTTGCGATAACCGACATCCAAGCGGGTGAAGCCGCGGGAAAAAGCTAGTATTTCAATAAAACCTTATTGCCAAATTGAACTTCATTTCACTACCATCAGCAAAAAAATATTTATTTGTAGAAATTATGCGCAGTTTGTCATTTGACGTAATTACGAAAATGCCCCGTCATTAAAACTAGTGTCAGGGTTTTGCACGAACAGTGGTAGGTATAGGTATTTCGTAACTCCGTCCTTGCTTTGTTGTTTGTTACTGTTAATTAGGAGGTACCTACGAGGATAAAAACTTGAGATTAATTTACATACACATACATATTTTTGTTTCTCTATACAGTTTTGTTCTTAATGAATATTCGTAATTAACGTTTACGGAGCAGTTACTTCGTTTATAGCCTGCATTAATTAAACATGTACAATGTACGTGGCGGAGTATTTTTATATTTTAGTTGGACATTTTATTTAAAACTCTTTAGTGAACGAAAAAAAGATGAATGTACATTCATCTTACCGTCATCGTATGGAGATAACTCTACAGTGTACCTTACAAGAATGACGACTTGACGCTATTCGCTGGGTGTTTTTATACCATTTAGGTCGCAGACAAGCACACGACGAGTGCAACGCCAGGGGAGTCACAATAGTGCTGACGACCCTTAAAAAACAAAGAGATTCTGTGCCGTCAGCGACGAAGACAAGCAGGACAAGCCTTTGGTCTTCTCACTGACAGCACAAAACCTATCAAGTGAGCTTTGGCTACCCTACTCACCGCCAGAAATATAACACGAGGTTATTACACCCGCGTTCTTGTGCAGGGTGGAGGTCACGGGGGACAGAATAATATGATTATTTCCTTCTCCATGGTGGAGGTACTTCCCCAGTCGGACGGCTCGATTAGGGTCGAAATACCGTTGTGTCCTACCTCCTCCGATCTGCCTGGATTCCCCCGGTCTGTCATTAATAGAACCAATAAAAAATTAACGACGTTATCATGTAAAAGTTTGTGTAGATTTTTGGATTTTAGTTATTTAATCAGAATAAATGAGTAAGGCTATTTTTTAACGCTGGCAATACGTTGCGGAATCAGAATTCTGCACACTGCTACAAGCTGTAAGTCCAAAGAATGAACACCAGCCTTTACAGCACAACAACAATCAATGCTATTGCTGGGATCTTGGACGTAGAATGTACACAAACTGTGCTCTGTACGCGCCGTACACGTTTCATGGGTATCTTCTGAGGATAGCACGGGGTGCTACGACGGTGGAGCTTAAATTCACCAAGCATAGATTATTACAAAACAATCAGCGTGCGCCAGGGCCTCGTTTGTATCGCGATTTAGGTCCAGGATACGTGTCCCAAGGTATAAAATAATGTTCTTTCATCAAGTCCTTTGTGTAGCGTTTGGATCGTTTTTATCGAGTTTTATCCCCCTGTTCTTTAGGTTATTATTTTTATAAGAGGATTTTTAATTGGTTATTATTAAAGAGATACAATTGTGAAGTACTGGAAGTGAGCCTTAATTGGACTTATGAGTTACGTGCACTGAACAACTATGTCGTCTTGGGAGCGAATGAAAGAAATATGCAAAACTTTTCACTTCTTCACAACTTTATCTATATTGCAATCTAGCTTCGAGGTTAATGAGAAAATTTAATTTTAACGGTAATTACTACATTAATATAATTATAAGAAAGAGGTGGGTAATAAGTTTAGTAAGTTTCTGGTAAGGTGAGAACGTTTTGTTCGTGTCTTCTCCATTAATATCTGAAGGAGACATGTTTTCTTGGTCACATCAGAAGAACTCTATCGACTTCATATTTCTTAACGTTTTCTAGTACTTTGTCGGCACTAAGTTCGCAGACAAGCATACAGCCCACCTGATGGAAAGTGGTTACCGTGATCTATGGACGAGTGCAACACCAGAGAAGTCACACTCGTGCTGCCGACCCTGTAAGAACCGAGAGATTCTGTCAGCGAAGAAGACACACAGGACAAGCCTTTGGTCTTCCCACTGACAGTACAAACATCTCTTTTACGGTTAAAAGAGATTTCAGTATAGAAAATTGGATAATTTCAGGAAATGAGATGACATCTAGGTTTGGCAACGGATGTCCTATGGCTGAAACCATGCTGGTAAATATGTACTAAATACATATGGCTATGGAAGCGAACCCCAGTCATTATAATATTTTATTAATTTATTAAATATCGTGGACTAGACTAGGCATTAACGAGTATTTTGATAATTAATTAATTGATTCTCTATGAATATTAATAGGTCTATTATGAAATTTAATGGAACTAGTGACTAAAAGATTTTTTCACTAACTACGTGAAACAAATTAGGACTAGAAAATCGTTCTAACATTTAGGGTACATAAACATTAAAATGATTCACCAGTTAAGTACGATTTCTTAAAATTACTAACTATATAGTAGTCTAGGAGACAGAATGACTACACTACATAGCAACATTAGTAACGTAGGACCGGCCATCGATTATCAAGATATTTCACATATTTTAGTCCCGGAGCAGAAACGAAACACAAGTGAATGAATGTAAAGGCACACGCGCGTGAAGAATGATAATAAGAACGTTTAGTCCTACACTAATGGCTAAGGATTTGTCATTGCCGCCAAACAGGTGTGTCGTGACGAAAAACACGTAATAATGACCGAACAAGTGTAGACATTGTCTCCAGCAGATCAGGCGCTCTCGCCCGTAATTAGAGGCGGCCGACCGAGGACGCCATCGAACTACGAAACATAGACGTATTCATAGGCGTCAAATTCTGCTAATTTATTGAATGTGAAAGCTTTTGAAGCTGTTTAGATGTTTGTTAGTCGATTACGATTAAACTGTTGAACAGATTTGAATGAAAATGGGCACGAAGATGGAGTATCTCCCAAGATTAAACTGTACGGTACGGTAAAAATCCCACATTCAAACTTATATCGCAGAATCAGTACTTATTGTAGTATGATATAATTATGATGTCGGCAATACACGTTGGGCCAACGCACGTCAGAAAATGGACCCCCCAATAAGGTATACATTCATATTAATTTCAGAAGGTTGAAATGACAAATTATCCTTTTAATATAGACAATGGCTAATATGTACAGCCGGCTTATAATAAGGAAGTACAATTTGAACTATCCAATAAATCAAGATTAAAATAAAACATTAGTTATTCTATGTGTAATGTAGTTTTTAATCACGTAAGCTCGAACCTATCTATTTGTCTTTACGTAGTAGCACTTTAAGTAGAAAGGACAACACAAATTCTAGGAATACGGTACTTATGTATTGTAAAAAACTGATAAAATATCGCTATCAGCCAATCGGTCAGGTTATTAATTACCGTATACATATTAGAAACAGTAAGTTACCGTTCGAATTGATAATCTAACTGCGATAATTCAGTTAAAGATTGCAGATTACTCGAAAATTCGATATAATAATCTGTTGAACAAGATAATAAATAAAATAAATAACAATTGATTTATATGATAAATTTTATAAATTGAACTAATTCAATTAAAGATTGCCGATTACTCGAAAATTTGATATAAAATCTGTTGAACAAGATTATTAATTAGATAGATAATAGTTGATTTTTACAGTAAATTTAAATGAACCCGATTAAGTTAAATTACCTTCTCTAAAACGTGTGATTTCAAAACTTACGAGAAACTAAAATTATGATTTTAACCTAAATTTAAAATAAATCAAACTGAGTAATCATGAAGGTTAATAACGTCACGAAAATGTAAGGAGGTTTTGTTTTGACAGATCATACGGACTCAATCAATTAATTAGCCTATACGGATACCAAATTTAATTTATATTTTTGTTCTTAATCCAATTAAAAACACGCGTTTTCAAAACCTAGCATTAATAAATCGGGCTTCAGACTTGTTCTTAAACTAGACACTTCGAAGTACCCACTCCAAGAGCAGACTCAAATTGAAGACTCCATGTTCAACGAAGCGGCCCGTCACGGCGGACTGACCATAATTGTGCCTCGTCCGACAAATATATTAAGTATTCGTGATAGAAGCGAAGCAGTGTGTAATTTTAGAACGTTTTGCCTCAAATGTCAGCCTGGGGCTAGATAGAACACTTGAACTTGTAAAGAAACGGACATGAGTGATGGTCCTCTTTCATTTTACTTCGATGGCCGATGCTTATATAAATTATGCACTTACATCGTTAAAATATAGAAATTGCACATCAAAATATATTTATAGCGACATGAGAGAAGGAATGAGAGAGAGGAGCGATATGAGAGATGGAAAATTTGAAATAAAACCCTGTACCGACCCGTTCGGCCAGCGTGAAAACAGCATTGAGAGGGGTCTATGTCCAGCAGTGGTTAAGGAACGTTTTATTGTATTTTTGTGAAATCTTCACCGCACAGAGAGGCAATCAGCTAGCAAAAAGACCTTGGGGCAAGTGCAAAAACAATTGATAGCAACTACAGTATTTTCAATAGGCCGCGGGAACGCGCTGGATGCGAGCCGCTTCCAACCGGTCCTATTGGAGATCTATAGGGGAGGCCTATGTCCAGCAGTGGACTTCCTATGGCTGAAATGATGATGATGATGATGATGACAGTATTCTTAAAATAGTTTTTTCATATTCGATGAAAACCATAACAAACCTTCTCTAATTAAGCAGATTTAAATAATTCTAACCAATTCTGTTCCAAATAATAGATAATAGTACCTACAACGCCCGTACAATAATTTTAATTATAAATCTAATTAGCTCTTGTTTTCTTAATTAACCATTTAAACAGTGCTTGAAATATCCCATAATATGAGGCGTAAATGTTATTCTGAACTAAATAATTTATGTATATGCTTTTGTATATTTCTTAGGTACTTTAATGAAGTTGATGACTCAAAAAATGTATCTACTTAAAAATACTATGACTAGTATGATCGCACAATCTAGTTTTGCAATGTAATGAAATTCGTCAAATAGACTGTAAAATGAAAAAGGAACTATAAAACTAATGAAGAACAGCCTAAGCCCTTGATAGGGTAGTTCTCTATCAGTAAAGAAAAAACAAAGTTGATGAAAAAGCCTACGTCAGAGCTTCGTCAATCGGCTGTTGTACCTGGCTTGCAACATTGCTAACACCCGTACCAAACTACCCGTGCCATACCACCCGTACCAACACAAAATGTATCCACCAACAACAATATTTCTAATTTGAAGACTTAATTAGTGACTTAATTAGACGAATAGGTATTTATTTAGCTAAGCTATTAAAAGTTATTATTACTTATTATTAATTCACATAACCGATAATTACATTACAATAATACCTACCTCGTCAAGTTTTCTTGCTAAAAAATATTTAGTTAGGTATCATTATCAACTTCAGTCAGCCATTTAAATTTTAAGTTATGATTCTTTAATCGTAATCTAAATTAATAATAAATTTTAGTACTACATAAGTACTAAAAGCTTTTAGACATAAATGTATCCTTATTTAATTTAAACATTCATGTGTTGGTATATTTTTTCTTATTTCATAATATTATGTACAATATTTCATCATCATGATTTTAGCATTGATTCCGGTTGCATCCGAGGTTGCTCACCCGTTGTTCGCTGATCTATTTTTGGCTAATGCGAGAGCGACTACTGTCTGAACCACTAATCCCGAAAAGAGAACCTACGCCAAAACCCCATCCGTTGATCGGTAGGTGTACCAGCTAGGTGAGATTGGTTCCAAAGACGTTAGTAGAACTCCATACACCTAATAATGTATTTCATTTACTTTCATGGTCCTTCACATTAGTATTAGAACTTTCGTGTGCTTTCGGCGCTGTTGCAAGCACCTCCGTGATCATGGTGCTTGCAACAGCGCCGAAATATCGGACACTCGAAACAATACATGGTAAATATTCCGAAAGTTCTAATAGTAATGTATTTCATCCCTCAGATTTCTGATGTGAAAACTTTCCCTCTAAGCAGTGGCGAGGGATCCCTTTAACTCGATTCCTGCCGGTTTGCTCTGCAAAGGGAAGCCGTGGAAGAGATGATTCTGATTCAGTGTCTAAAATTAGAACGCCCAGAACTCTGTACAAAATGGCTATGGTTGTTCTATAAGAGGTAAGTTTTTTACACTGGTTTCCCTTTGAAAATTTTATGGTAATTCGTTGGCCGGCGTGAGCTTGGCACATATTTTGACGTTTATGACAGTCATTAACGTATGTCAATCCTATATTTAACTCAGGACACGTATCTTGGCCCAGCGCGCGCGGATTGTTTTGTAATAATCTATATACTTGGTGAATTTGAGCTCGTCCACCGCAGTAGCACCCCGTGCTATCGTCAAAAGACACCCAAGAAGTGTGACTGCGCGCATAGTGCACATTTTAGGTCCAAGATACGTGTCCGGAGTTATACCTAGATCAATCTATTCTACAAACGTATTGCCACTTGTCTACAGGGGCTAATAAGACGAAATGTCACAAACTCTAGGTATTGTAAACCATTGACCGCTCTCAATGAAAACAGTTATTGAAATATAAATGCCATTTGCGAGTATAAGTAGGCAACTCCAAACATTTTGTTTCCGACTACTTTTTTTGTACGGTAACTGTTAAATTTAGCGGTTAACTGATGGTCTACCGTTAGTCTGAGCATGCGATGTCAACGACGGCATTAAAAAATGCCGACAATATTTTTTTTTCTTGTTTACTCCTTTCTCAACTTCAGGCGTAACTTGTTGAAAAGTAAAGTGGGGTAATTATCATAATACAGATATGACACAGCTTTTCATCCATACTAATATTATAAATGCGAAAGTAACTCTGTCTGCCGTCTGTTCAGCTTTCACGGCTAAACCACTGAACCGATTCTGATGAAATTTAGTACAGAGATAGATTAGATTTTGGGAAAGCACATAGGCTATGTTTAGCCGCGACAACCGGCATCCATGCGGGCGGAGCCGCGAGCAACAGCTAGCATATTTATAAAAATAAGTCTTACGGCCTTGTCGTGACTCTCAGTTCAAATAATAACCATCAAACATCGTATAAAGTAATCACTAATCTCATTACTTTATCTCCTTTTTCTTTTCATACAAAGCGTACAAGTTATTTTCTGTTTATTAATATCGTACGATTAATTATTCTTTGATCAATCGCTCCAAGCTATGACCGAGATTATAAAAGGTTCAATTATAATAAATGTAGCTAATTTCAATCAAATAATACCACTAATTAGCTGACATCGAGCCTCCTTTGTGTGGACCGCTTAATAAATGACTCAATTGATGTTGTTAATAGTCGTACCATTGCGGCCTCATTATGACCCAGGCATTTGAGGCTTACAGACAGTCACGATATCAAAAACTAATAGAAAACAAATCACAGCGTCATGTCTGAGCTCTCAAAAAATTAGTAGTACTATGGGAGGTCAAAATGTTTGCAGAATTTTGGGGTAAAGATTGATTTATATTTTTATTGTCTTTTTTATTCCCCTTCCTCATTTAGTTTCTTTATATCTAAATTTATTAATATCTATTATTATTAAATTAGAGGATCTGCTAGCAGATCTTATAATCCCTAAATCATTTTCGAATCAATACGACACCACATTTATTTTTTCTTCATCTTCTGTAACTATAATTTTGTTTTTTTTTTTTAAATTAAATTGACATTAAAACTTAAATAAATAGAGTATCTAATAATAAAGACAGCACTATTCTGTTATCTTATTTTTTATTGTTACAGAAGATTTATGAGTCGTTAAATAATTATATAGCTTAATGTAGGTTATTTCCCCAGTGGCGTTGCAGTGAATTTACACGGGAAATCCGATGTGCGCAACCTTCAATATTTTCAATACCTATATCTAATCTAATATCTTATCTATTTTAGGAGTGAAAAATAATTATTATTAGTTATTATTTCATCATATTCATAAATTAAACAGTTAATTCATTTTCTCTTAGAGATCTTCCTCTTTCCTTATAACCGCCCACACCCATACTTAATGCTTTGACTTCCTTACTACTTATAGCTGCTATGAAAGTCATTTTATAAGCAGAACTGGTGAAAACAGCTCAACTTCTTGCCCACGCACACTAGCTTCACCTGTTAGGTCGCGTGCCATATACTCGTCGACAGTTTCCTACAGACAGGCAGGACATATAATAATATCTTGGGCCTAAAATGTGCTCAAAATGTACTCTATACGCGCATATATCTTGGGTGTCTTTTGAATATAGCGCGGGGTGCTACGGCGGTGGACGAGCTCAAATTCACCAAGAATAGATAATTACAAAACAATCTGCGCGCCAGAGTCTCGTTTGTCTCGCGATTTAGGTCCAAGATACGTGTCCCCGAGGTGTATCACTTTGCAGGCTTATAAGTGCGCGACGACCTTTATAAGCTTCCTTTTTCAAATTGTTAACCTTGCACCATTGTTGCACTAAAGTACCTCTAGATTAACAATAGCCAACTTCGATATTTAAATTTTTACAACACACCTGCTCATAACAGTGATATTATTTTACCGCAATTAAGCACGGAATGACACCTATTATAAAACTGTGACTTTTTCATTACTATTATTCACAAAAGTGAGTTATAGATTCTTTTTTAAATTTTATAGGAAGTGTCTATAATTGTCTATGTTCTTAAAAAAGTTTTGATACAAAAAATAACGTGTTTAATAGTACGAATAAATTAATACGCCTATTGTATGGTCATTTGATGCATTTTGGTATTTAAATAAATAATTTCAACTTGTAATAAGTACTTGTGTAATAAACAAAATTTTCGCTCAAATTTAACTTTTTTTTTTCTCAAGTACAGAAAAAAAAAACAGAGTAAAAAAAAGTTAAGTTCAAACCTCATTTTTTTTTAAATATGGTCGACCGCCATTGTTAAATGCGCGCGCATAGGAAAACGAATTAATTTGTAGTATTGTTTATTTAGTATTTGTAGTATTATTTTATTCGCAAGTGTGTTGTAAAACGTCGTATGGCACGTGTGAGCATGATGATTACCGTCCTCGGCTGTCTTAAGACCCTCGCCTGGCGGCTCGGGTCTCAATGGCGCCTCGGCGGTAATCACCAACGTTGCTCACTTGTACCATAATGTACTATTATGCGGCTATTTTTTTTTTACTTGAAGAAGTCCATGCTGAATAAAGTAACTCTGCTTCTAAAAAGAAATTACTTGTACCTAATTAAAAATAGATGAGTAAGTACAATATTATACACATTAAGTTGTTCCCATGATCAGGCGAATTAAGTTATAATACCCACATAGACGTACAATATTTACCGCGTTTTTATCTTGCCAGAAACAATTTTTATTTAATTATAGACTTTTACCGCCATCGCCAGTGCGATTTGCTCCGTACTCATATTCTTCATAAAAAGCTTTTAACTGAACGTAATAATTCGCAATTGCATTACAAGATAAGACTACGTTTTATAGTTCGTAGCAATTTATCAATAAAAGATTGTAACCGCAAAAACTTGATGAACCGTAATCATCATTATGAGATATCCAAGACCCTTTGGTTTTAATTGAATAATTAGGGACTACAAGAATTTTTCTCAATTTAAGTCATTAAGAAGGCATTCGACAATTGCTTTTTTTGGCTAAAAAAGCGATGTTTTTTCTTAAAATCGCGCCTGAAATCACTGTAGGGGTAGGTACGCAGAGGTGTTAAGTTATTGATATATTATTTTAGATCAACTGTTTATGATCCCCTATAATGGGGGTAGCATATTGCGTTCAACTGGGTACCTAATTATTTTTACTAACTCAGTGCTACTGATTATTTTTTTTAATAATAGTACAAATTATATAAAATTCTAAAACAATCTGGCAGTAAAAGTCTTGAACTTTCTATGCAGCAGTCGTACTTGCTATCCCTACGCCCAGAAGGCACTTTTACTTACGTAAATAATAAAATCTTACGATTTGTAGCAAACGCTATCAATAGGAAACAATAACAGTTAAGTAAGATGCCTGGATTCATGTCATAATGTTTCGAAATACTTCTGGTATTCTCTTACGTTTTTTAAAAGTCATAAAACAGTTCAGCGAATATTATTTCTATCTTTAGTCCCACCTATTTTTAGCCAAAAAACCATAGACTCATTATAAATGATTAGGTTTTTGTTATGTTACAATCAATTAAGAAGACGCATTTTTTATTTCAATACCAAAGAAAAAAATTGCTTGACTGATGGATGACAATGTCTTTAAAAAAAATAAAGTCAGTTATGGTCAAAAACCTACTTCTAAATTCAAATAATTTTATTATAATAGATAGGTATCTTAAAAATACATAATCGTTGTAATTTGTTTGTAGAATAACTTTTTGAAAATTTAAATAATAACCGTTGCTAATAAACGAATGGTGAAAAAGTCGAGAACGATGTTGATCGTTCCTTCATTACGGGCTAATTACCTTGAGCCCGGGGGCAAAGACGATGCCGTCTGTTAACAAATATTTTTGTTTACCAACTAATTAAAATTAGACGGTGTTCTGCTTAGTTAACGTACAACGCTCGGTTTTCTCAATAATTGCTACACGTGTATTACTGAATTATTTTTTTTATTTTGAGAAGTCAACTAAAGTTTATATTGCCTACTAGGTAGGTATAGAGAGTATTTTGTTCTGAAATATTCTTGCAAAATACATAATATACATAAAAGAAATTGTAATCAATAACTAAATATCCCACCAGCCCCCCCTAGACAAGTGGCAGTTCGTTGGCACGTTGGTATTGTAGACTAGAATGACAAATGTAGTATGGGATTTGACGAATATGACAGTCGTTAACGTATGTCAGGGGAGCAGATGAAATTAACGCGAAATTTTAAAGAAAAAATATTGAACAGATTTCAATGGAATTTTTAAGATTTTATAACCTCCAAAAATTTGGTAGAGCAACTACGTGTAACCCCGTTCGAAGATATAATTTTTACGTAGGTTGAAAACACTGATTACATTATCTAATTGAAGCATGTAATATTTTAATATGAAATCCATATTTGAAAAATGAGCATAGTATAAAACTTCAGAAAACAAAAAGAATACAGATTACGATGAACACATCGATGTGTTTTTTTTTCGTCTATTAAATAATAAAACCGTCCGTAATTTTTTTGATGTAGTTGAAGAATCGGCCTTTTTGTTTGTGAAAAAAAAAAGCTGTTTTTGATCGAATGCACCAATGAGCCGGATTCTTGTTAACTATGAATGAACGAAGAGTGACATTGACTGACATTGGACGTGGATAGTTGGTTGGAAACGGCGGGCGGTCTGCGCGGGAGGCGATCTCTTAGAAACTAATGTCAATCTGATTGTTAAACGCATTTTTTTGTTTTAATTTCGTTCCACTATGTTTAAGACTATCGTTTCTAATATTATTGGAAAGAGAGTAATCCAATCTATGAAACTTGCTATTAGACATAGTAGGGTACAGATTTTCAAAGAACATAGCTTTTTTCATCCCTATGAGCGCATAATATAAATCTCTTGTTTATTATACTTTACTGACGTCACGAAAACCATAATCCTTTATTGATGCAAGATAATAATATGTAAATATTATGTGAAGTCTTATAAGGTCTGTATGCACTTTGCGTAGGCGACTATGAGTTTAAGGTTCATTACTATGGCATGTCTGTAAACACTTTTGTTTGCTGGACAATCCCTTGTTAGTGTTCATTCTGGTGATTTTTAATTACTCATTACACCCACTAAAGTTGGAATGACGGAATGTAATCGTGAAGTAAACTCCCCTGAGTGTTAGTAATAATTTCTAAAGGGCGCGCCGTAGTAGCGGCGGTAAGACCCATCATGGGGGAGTGGCTAGAGAGGCCACACGGCGGCTTCTCGTTCTGGCTGACGCAGATCATCACCGAGCATGGATGCTTCGGACGGTATCTGCATCGGACCGCGAAGAAAGAGCCGAGTGCCATCACTGCGACGCGAGCGAGGACTCAGCGCTGCACACGCTCACTGAGTGTCCGGCGTGGGAGACGCCGAGACGGGAGCTGGTGGCGACCCTGGGAGTGAGAGCTCTCACGCTCGCCACCTTGCTCGCAGCGATGGTTCGCTGCGCGGATGCGTGGGCCGCCGGCGCCTCCTTCTGCGAGCAAGTGATGCTCGTGAAGTGGGCGGCGGAGCGCGAGCGAAGGAGAATCGCAGCCCTTGCGGCCCGCGAGGAGCGAAGGAGAATCGCAGACCGCGCGGCCCGCGAAGAGCGGCGGCAACTCGGGCGTCGGAGGTCGCAGAATGACCTCCGCCCCCCATGAGCGCGGGCCTGGGGGTGACGGGTGGGGTCGCCTGTCACCCTAGCAGAAGCAGGCCACGGCGGTGGCACGCATTGCGTGCCCCCCCATACCCGGGGGCGAGTTGGGGACTCCGTGGTCCCCACACCGGAAGAGGGCCATATCGAGAGATATGGCCCTGGGTCGGCCGGGGTGCGAGGGATATGGCTATGACAATCTCACCTCCGGCAACTGACGGCCCACAGAAGGCGTGCGTTTTAGTCGGTTCGAGTCCGACATAACCTCCTCCTCCGACTCCGGCGGGGGAGGTATCCGTGGGGATAATAATTTCTAAAGAATTTGACCGCTCGCTGTAGAGAATTAGTTTTATCTCAGAAAATCGAGAGCTTGCGGGTTCAGATTTTGAATCCTTCCTCCTGAACACGATATGGACCTCTCAAAACTTCCTGCGACAATGGTCTACACCAGAGCCTCGTCCGTCAAAAGTAAACCTACGTGTCAATTACTCTAAGTTCAATTTTCAACAGCAATAATCGTAACAGTGCAGCAATACGTTCCCCTTACGCCATATAGGTAATAGGTACGGTTCAACGCCGTTTTGACGAGCGTATTAAAAGTTTTATTAAAGAAAGCCGGGATAATAAGCGCTGTCCCGGCGTTGATGGACGTTTGACTCGACTGACAGACAGTTGCCAGGTGGTCCCCGGCCCTGACAACACAATTGTCAAACAATTTTTTCCCTAATATAACAGACTACTTGTATTTAAATTTTCATACGACTTTCACTGACTAGCTAGTAAATGGTACATTTTATTTGTCGCGTGTGTCATTGGCATTAGAATAAAAGCTCTGGTTTGTACCAGACCGAGCCGTTTCCATGCGTATGATTTTCTCTTTTACTTGTCGCTTTAACGAGCGCGACAGAACATTACCAACGTATACGGCACTCATAAAAAATGTCCTAGGCAAGTTTCCAAAGTACTACAACAGCGAAGCCAATACATGTTCCGGTCACAAAACGTTTGAGAGCAAAGCAAACAACATGAGCATAAATCTAGAAGTTGTAATGAAACGTTATTGGTATGATAATAAAAGCTAAATTGATTAGCAGTGGTCCCGCGCAGGTAGACCGCATTCCGGGCGGCCCCCTGCGCCGCCACCCGCCGCCCCGCGCCCCGCCGCTCTCGTCCGCCACGGGACCGGGACACGGGAATGTTTGTCATTATATTAAAAAGTCACCTAAGATATTACCCACATTTTATAACTTGGAACAGGTCAACAAACAAAAGATGTCTAACGTCAAACAGTTTTTTTTTGTGCAATGGCTCCAGGATTTTTTTATGGTAGGGTATTTTGCTGCACGTGTTCACCAGCAGTTTACTTACTCTCTTGTGAATTAGGAATACTAAAAAAACTCGTATTACCTGAAACAAAAATAAAGTAATTGTTAATCTTTTTACGTAATGTATAACATATAAGGTCTTACAATTAGTTAAGTCTCACTGTTATAAGAGTGAATCATAGAGTTATTAACTGTCTTTCGGCCTATGCGCAGACGCATGACTCATCGCTGAGGGCGAGGTGAAAATAGGCGTAAAATTAATAAGAAATCAAGGTTGTAATCAACGCCCGGCTTGCAGATGTGGTATATTTATATTCTTCACGATAAATAAACGCTTGTTTTACGATACATAACGATGTTTAATAGTACATAAAAGTACCATAAAAATAATATTTGCAGTTCTGCACCTAAACTAAATGCGTTCACCTAAATTCTTGTTTATCATTCCGACAACCTTTCGAAGAATCGCATATATAGTTTCTTTTTGTAGTCAGTCAATAATAAGCTTGAATTGAATGAACATCTTTGAATATAACACGCTCACAACAAAGGTTTATCTTGTTCCCCTCTACAACAACCAATATTTCAACACAACCGTGTAAGTAAACATTCAATCATTCATTTTCTATTCTACGAGCGTTCACTATCTATACGTGCATACTTCATTATCTCAACTAGTGAAATATTTAACGATAGCAAATGATCTATGACCATAAATTACAAATAAACAAGATTTGAAATACTCATCGCGATAACTGGTTTCTGAATAACATCTATTCATGTGTTTCGCTGTGGTCCATCTCCGCACTGACCATTTTATTGAGAGAAACGCATGCGTGGGCGCAACTATACCTACAAACTATAAATTTAAAGGCCGCTAATAAAAATACAACTAACACATTTCCTACACTTTGATTCGACCTGTTTATACAGATCAAAGCCGTATGAAATAAAGTTTACCTAATCTCCTATCATAACTTTATAAATCCAGAGGATATTACGACCCAGTTCCAGTACCTACTATGTAGGTAAGTACTACGTTAGAAACCATGTGTCCAATTAAATGTTTGAGATTGTGGTAATTATTAACACCTGTACGATATACAATAAAATAAATAGAGAGAATCCTTAACGACTAACGAGAAACATTCAACGTCAACGTTAATTGGTGCCTAATATTTCTTCAAGTCGGGTCTTAATTCCTCTTGAATAAACTCAACTGTCGATTGGATTTAACGTATTAAGATTAAGATTAATCTAATTAAATTGAAATTCATGTGATGACATACATCATTTAGAGCCGCGTTTAAGGTGAGGTCCGACCGCCAAGTTAGCGTAATACTTTTCGATCCTCACTAGAGTTGCCAGGTCCGATAGGACCAAAATTGGGGGAGATGGTAAAACTAACCGGGATTTCGGGAATGTATGGCAAAGAATGACTTGTTGCACCGACACTAAATAATTGGGACAAGGCAGATGATTATTCATCTATCGGGACATTTAGCTTCCCGATCAGGTGCAAATCGGGACGCGTCCTAAGATACCTGAAAATCGGGACGCCTGGCAACTCTAATCCTTCTCTCTGGCAACTCTAATCTCCAATGTCAATTGTACAACCAGTGTTTAGACCTAAAATGTAGTGTCAAAGGATTCGTAGTAGTAATTTAGCTTTTATTTTAAAGTACATAACTAAAATACAAATTTAACTTCCAAGTTCCATATAATTTTCAGTGATTATTTTTCTAGAATTCCGAACACACGGCCAAGGATATAATTGCTTTGCCCGTATCTACAAATAGAAGCATCCTTGTAGCCCTTGTCTCAACGCTGCCACTGAGATAATGTTACGAAAGAAATTGTATTAAAATGTAATTTTAGTTTGATTTGTAAATATATTTCCACTAACTTACAAAAACAACAATAAGTATTTAGCCGTCAATTTAAACAACATACCTAAGTGATGCATTTCTAAAGATAGATTGTTAAATTGAAGACAACCTTGCCTGAATTCCAATCAAGTGATTGGAAGTGCGAAGAAACACGCAGTGGATGCGACAAGCGACTCGCGTGATGGCATCTCAGTTTCATGAATGAACGGGCGTTCGGACTCCATTCAACCAGTTTGGTCTCGCACTGATTACCGCTTACCCACTTTTAATCTTATCTACTACACGACTTGAAACCGCCACGTAAAGTTGAACCGTCACCGAGCAACCAAGCGATTGGCCGATTCGAAGTCGCCCCAAAAAATCGAACGCTGCCTTCCTCTTTTCATTCACACCTTTTTATAATGTTTTTTGGTGAATGAAGTCGTGTTCGGGATAATTATTGAATTTCGACGATTCGTTACGAATATCGATGAGCCGGAAGCCTATCGGCGCGGGTGATTGCATCGGCTGATAAAATTCCGTCGTTCAAAAAGTAATTTTATGGTTCTTAAACTGAATTTTAGATTAATCTGAAATTTATTGGTGTTGGTGTTGCAATCGCAATGCTGCAATTATATATGTTGGTGTAGCAATTATATTACTAAGTTAATAAATAAGGTTCATCATTCACCTATTAAATTTTAAGCAGTAAATAACACAGTATATCATTGGTGAAATCCACTCCTACGCGGAAAATACGCTGAAGGTAACAATCAGCCAGTAACATTTCCGGAGCTAAGTTGTTAACCTATAATTTATTCGCATTTACACAATACTTGTAACTCGAAATGTCGAATTATATTTTCAACAAACAAATCGGTTGCAGTCGACGGGTATTAGACGGACATTATAGAACGAATCAGTGGAAATAACGTAGGGAATCTAATTAAATTGCCGCCGATAATAATGGCACTCAGTCTCCCCTTACAGTCCCCTCGACATTTATTATTCCAACAGTACCTACCTGCACAATACAGAAAGAACGAGAATAATATTTTTTACTCTCTAAATACTTTATATGAAATGTGGCAACACTGAGCTGTTATTTTTAGAGTTGTTTCTTATATGTAAATACTGTAAATAGTTGAAAACTGGTTCAATCTGGTAAGTGGGGCAAGGACTAACGAAGTAGAGTAATTAAAGGGCTCCGGAACTATAAAATATGTCAAGGAAGATACCAGGGTATATTGTAGACAATGTCCAATATTGATCATCAGCTTCCGATTCAAACATATTGGATATGCAGGCTTCTCACCTAGTGTGATAAATGCAGAAAATTAGAAAGCAATGCTATGCCATCCATTCACCTGTAAATCGTAGTTTGGATGCGATTTTGGCGCAGGTCTTCGTCAAAATTATCAACCAACTACTGTGCAAATCTGTTTGTCGATATTAAGTAGGCCTACAATGCCACGATTGGTACGTAGCTCTGATGCAGTTCCAGTTGTCGCCAAAGCGCAATTAATAACAGATACAGTTCAAATCAAGGTTATTTGAATGGACACTAACCAACTTCAGAGCAAGTGACGTGAAGTCAAACAGAATAAGCTCTTTTACCTCCAATTTGCTCTCAAAATAATTGAGAACTAGTTTAATTTATGAGAGCGTCTGAATTGCACTTCTATACACAGAAATCGCATGTAAAAGATTTTGCGTCGAATATACAAAAGTTTGTTGAATTGCAATTCAAGGCAATTCAAACACACACCTTTATATTGTTATATCTCCATTTCATTGCCCGCCAGGGACTACATCTGCTCGCTCGGGTGTTCCCTCACTCGCATTCTCACCCCGCACCCCTACCCCACGTCCATTAGTGTTTTGTGAATGATTTAAAAGCTCTTTCGGATAACTACTCTGTAAGTGAGTAATAAGACTTGCTTCCTATTTTATCAGTGCTCCCCAAATTTGAGTGCACATTAAAACATTAAGTTGTAATACAGAGACAGCTGTATGAGAATGTAACGAATTAATGGACGGCGCAATTTAAAAAGAAATAATTAATTAGGGACAATAAAATAGCTTTTAGCATAACGAAGATTCTTTGGCAACGCTGAAATCGGCTGAATACAGTCGAAGATAGAGACCTGCTATAATAGAAATATCGTGATACATTAAATTATCATGAAGAGATGAACAAATATTTAGCAAGTTCGATGGAATGCTTTTATTACTGGTACAATACGAAAAGCTGAGCATTTAAATCGTGTTGAATTAAAAAATAATATTTATTGTTGCAAGCATAGGTAGGTACTTACTACATTCGTTCGTATGTATTTTTTATGTAAGTTAAGCGATATTTTTTTGACACGTTTAAGAGAAAAGCCTGCGCCTGACGAGGCTCAAGAGTCAATCAGCAGGTGTACCGACTTGCAGGTGGGTTTCGATTCACACTAAAGATCTAAGTGAGGCCCTATACACTACATTCTTCCTATATATTATTATAAATGCGAAAGTTTGGTTATTTGCTAAACACCAAATCAGCTGAAAAGATAAAACTTAGTATTGGCATATACCCCTCTTTACCTCGGGAACAGGTTCCTATTGGTTGCCGATGAGTTCACGCGGGTAACAGCTATGATAATATAAAATGACAATAAATGTATTGTGTACAAGTGTCCTGTCGTGACGCCTACTGAGTAGCCAATATTCATTTGTAAAAATATACAAATGAATCTAAAAAACAACAGCCGAGCTGTTACATAATACAAAAACACGCACCCTATAACACATACAAACACAACTCCGAAATTACCAAATCCGAGTTTTAGACGGAGCGAAAGCGGAAGAAAATCCGTCATCTGTGGGTCGTAAACAATGCGTGTCGGTACGTAGGTGCATGTAAATGAGAGTTATGGTAATTTATTGGCGGGGATGGGGCGGTAATGATAAGATAACGCTTTTGTTGCCGCGCGCCCGGAGATACGGCCTGTGGACGCGACCGCAGGCGCCGACGACACCGAACAACGATTTATTTTTAGAGTTCCATAATAAGTTTTAAAAATGGAACGCTTGACAATTCGGTATGAAAAGCAAAATTTAAATGATGGTGATTGTATTGGGTGACTAATACACTCCGTGTTACATTTTGTTTGCCGTGAAACAGAAACAAACATCCATTCAACTTCACACAAACTTACACGTTTTCAATGTTAGTTACGTACTATGTTAACATAATTTTACTGACATAGTGACACGGTATAGTACTTAACATTTTTATACATTACACAACACGCACATAAATTTTATTTTAAAGCATGACGTTTCCCTAAAAAAAAATACGGTACGAAAATATATTATTATACCAAAAGAATGTCATTCATTATAATAATGATTGTCTGTGACCAGTGACCAGTTTTCGTAGCATGCATACCTTCGACCAATGAATTAAACCATTTTAGTCACATGAAAGTTTTTTTTGCGATTCATTGCGGACACTCGAGAGTTGAGGGACATTTAAATCTATAGTGTAATGCTACGAAACGAAATATCACATCTGAAATAATGAAGTAACAGTGTGTATGTAGGTATGTACAGTATGTACACTATTGATCTACACTAATAATATAATAAAGAGACAATATTCGTATGTTATTTGTATCGAATAAACTTAAATCTAGTATTTACTGGACCGATTCTGGGAATTCCCCTGTAGAAAGCTACGTTATCAGTAGTAAAATTTAAAAGAGATAATTGAACGATATTCCTACGGGATCGAAACTTACGTAAAACCGGGGGTTATGTTAGTCAATCAAAAAATATGCAGAATATTTTAGCTTTTATTTTTATACATTACACAATACAACTACATTGTGGGATTTAAAAAAAACCTTAAAAAAACACTTTAAATGAACAGTTTTCACTAATGTAATATCCAATATTTTTATACATTCTTAATCCTTTAAAACACATTGCTAACCCTTTATAAGTGTTATACGACGGATCGAGTTCACTCTTGGCCGGGCTTTTAACGTGAAAAATTACAAACAAAAACAAGATTTCACACTTAGAGCATTTTATTTGACGGCGTAGGAATCCGTTGGACCATTGAGGTGAACGGTCGAGGATCATTTTTAACGTGAAAGCTTTTACTTGAATGGTGTGCTTGGCTTAAGAATTCACATTATCGCACTTTTTACATTCAGTATTTACGTTTTTAGTTGATGAATATGGTTGTAATTGTTTCTTTACATATTTATGATATGCGTTATAATCAAAGACATATCATAACATAGACATGTCATATGCTTACAAATCAACGTAGAAAAATGTGCCGAACTCACACACACACATTTTTAATTCATCTACACTTCCCTACATAACCAATGGATTGAAAAGAGAGGACATGAAAAATACAATATAAAAGAAGAAGACAGCTATTGTTTGTCACTTGGACTTTAATGATAACAATGTACCAATCACAGTGCGGTTGCTAGTCGGTGACATAGGCTAACAAAATTATTGAAAAAGAAGGTACAGAGCTCTCTGAATTGAGGTTATTGCCTAATTTTGTTTAGACAAAGATGTTTGTTTGACTTTGTTAATGTATTATGAAAAAGCTAGGTATAATTTTTAAATTTCATTATTTTGTTGCTGTCAGTAGTACAATTTTAACAAGTACCTAAGTAGGTACTTGCCAGTAAAGTGAAGTTTGAGATAATTGCGTAATTTTGTTTAGACAAAGATGTTTGTTTGTCATTGTTATTGTATCTTCTTATATATAAAATTCTCGTGTCACAATGTTCGTTCCCGTACTCCTCCGAAACGGCTTGACCGATTCTCATGAAATTTTGTGAGCATATTGAGTAGGTCTGAGAATCGGCCAACATCTATTTTTCAAACCCCTAAGTGAAGTGATAAGGGTGAAGCGGAACGGGATTTGAATACCACGCGGGCCGAAAATATGGCGGTACGAAGTTCGCCGGGGCAGCTAGTTAAGTATAAAAAAGCTAGGTATGTTTATTCTATTTCATTATTTTGTTGCTGCCAATAGTACCTACAAATTTTAACTAGTAGGTACTTACCTAAGTAGATACTTGCCAGTGAAGTGAAGTTCGCACTTATTAACTTACTTGAACCACATAGTATTAGTAGGTAATTATAAAAAACAACAAATTAAAATTGGGAGGTAGTATGTAGTGAGTTTAATGCCTACGATATTCTCATCTGTACTTTAATCTATGTTCGGATCACACACGTCCTTGTCGCTCACGCACCAAATTATATCATACTGTCTCTTTTTATTTTCGTGCTGACAATTTTAAATTGAATATTATGAAAGTCAGAAATTTGGTCTTTATCAGTCGAAATATGTATTATTTCCATGTGATATGAAATCCCTTTTGATGTATTAACTTTAGAGTAATAGTTCGTGCAGTGTCTATAAACATACGATGGCATTTTCGTTATTTTTATAAGTCACTGATGCTTCCGCTCAACGTCCGGCCGGCGCCGCTCGGCACGCGGTACTAGAGGCAAACGTTCCAATTGACTCGTTTTCGAATCTTCACGATTTTCGCGCAATAACGAATCTACTTCTTTTTATATATAATATCTTTGGTTATAATACAACTATCACATTTACCTAATCTTTTAGTAATTATTTTTCTTATGAAATGATTCATTTTCGTTTCAACTTTTGAAACATCCAGCCATATTTATAGCATATCTATTTCTTTCATTTATGATCCGCGATTTCTGGAATTGGTTTGGAATCTCCATAGGGAAAATTATTACAATTACAATTAGAAATATTAAAATTTTAGGTACCATAGGAAAAGCCACGAATTTTAAATTAAATTAATTAATTAAAAAGAACATTGTAAGATTGCATGAATATTTAGGTATAGTTACCATTAAAAGGGAGGGAGTATGTGAATACAGTTAAAATTAAAGTAAAAAGTTTCAGTAGGTCTATAATATTGATGATGATGTAAAGATTAAAATGTAGCACTCATTGTCGATGAATTAACATTTTTTCGCTTGGGCAAATGTCATTGGTTCTATAAAAGGGAAGATGGGGTAAATTGGCAGCATAAAATAAATGTATCTATGTATGCACAGTTAACGACCCGACAGGGGTCCCCTACTCCATCCATTCCCCCTCAGACATTGTGACGCCAAAAACTATTATTATCATTGGAGATAATTTATAGAATTTGTTTATTTAAAAATATCTGTATGTAGACGATAAATTCCCGCTTAAAGAGAAAATAATTTTCTGTTGAAAAATTGTCATAGTGTCAAAGTTCTTTTGCTGAGCTATTTTTTTAATGTGATATAAATAGTGTAACGGTACTATTAATAATAATAAATAAGATGTATGATGCCAAGGTATGTGTTTAGCTATTTAGTGAACGAGGTCAGCAGACATTTTTATTTTATTCATTAAACTCATTATCTAGTTTGTGAATAGTTTTTTTTTAGTATTTGGAATGTTTACTATTTATGCCGAGTGTTCCTGGCGGAGTACAATCCATGAGTTATCTTTTTTCCTATTGGAGTGGTATCTGTGACGACAACTGCAGATCAGACCAGGTTAGAAGACGCTCACCTTACAGATATTACCAGTATACAAAAGACAGCGTATCAGAGGAAGATATCGAGTGACCCTTCTGCCCTCGGCGTCAGACTTAAATACCCATTGTTACTAGAACTTTCCTCACACAACTCGACATTCCAGATCTAGAAATTGACCAAGGACCTCATGCACGGCCTAAAAGGAATAAGAAGAAATATTTTAGAGACATATTGAAAAGTTACACTGACTTTGCATGCTAAATTAACAGACACAAATTAGTAAATAAGAAGAAGAAGAAGTAAATACGTAAACCACATAATTAGTTAGGCTATGCTCAGTACCAACCTACAATACTCGATGTAAAGGTATCACATAAGCATCTACGTCATTAGTAAAAGAACAATGGACCTTTTACATAGTACAAATGTATGCGAAAATACAACTTATTCAAAAATTGTACGTTAAGGTCAACAAAGTACATGTACAAGTTTAAAGCGTTTAAATAATTCATAAACAGGTAGCGAAGCGTTCAAGTGCGCACGCGCAGCTCACCATTGTTCTCGCTGATGAGTGGTGTCAGTCCCACAAAGAGGTCATATGCCACAACACAATGCTAAGTCGTGTTCCTAAATGTTGGAAATTAGTGGAAATTTTTGAGGTTATTTTTTTCGGGCCGAGAGAAAGTTTTTTGACGACCTAATGTGACTATACGCTTATAAGCTCTTGGGTTTGCCCTCCAATGGTGATAATGATTGACAGACTAAAGTCTGAAATCTCTGATAATAATAACTAAACACCAAAGGTAAAACAAAAAAGGATGGAGGTGGTATCTTAATGAAATTTAAAGTGATAAGTTTAAAGTGAGTGAGTAAAAAGATCTCAACCTTCAAAATTATAACATTGAGTGGTTATAATGTTGAAGGTTGAGATCTTCTCACATTGCAAAAATAGCAAAGTATCTTGCCCCGCTACCCATCAATGCCAGGAATGCCCAACACCGTGTGAAGTGGGAAGAAAAGCCGGAAACTGGCCCCGGACTCTGAGGTGAAGGCTTGGGATGCAATCGGGACACAACACTGCGCTGATTATTATGATGAAGGGGTGAAATAGTAAAATCGTGATTCAAAAATGGATGTATGGGGAAAGAGGGTGAGAATAGTTCACGACTTATTCTCATAATATACTAAATATATTCAAAAATAATCATTATAATCCGTCGGAATATCACGGAAAACTATGGTCAATTATTTCTGTGGGATGAAATTAGTATAGATATAGTTTCCAATCCATAACTCTTTACAAATATTTAACCCAATACATCACATTACTGTTTCCCTATATTTTATTTTTATATCTACAGTCACAAGCGCAAATTAATTTTAGTACCTAGTCTAAAATTGGTAAAACGGTGAACTTGTTAAAGTAGAAGTGAGTGAAGTTTTAACGAGGCTGATCCAGAAACGTTTCAGATACTTAATAGTTGACTTATTATGAGTAAAGTGCTAACAGCTAATGTATATCGAACATAAAATGACGAAAGCGAAATGACGCATAGTGCTCGCTGGAGCTTTCCGCCTACGTGCTTGTTTTATTGTTCACACCCAAATCTAATACACTTATAACCTTCGTGGCTGAGACAAGAACTCGTTAGCTAATTATTAAGTGAACGTTCAATTTTTAAATACTGAGCTATTTTTAGTATTCCTTACGCATAGATTACGGAATCGGACCTCGATAATTTGGGTTGGTCTTGTTTTCCCCGTTCTCGATTATAAGGGGTAGAGGTCGCGCAATTGTAATGCAAAAAAAAAATCGGGAGCAATCAAGACTGACCCAAAGTACTATCGCAACTAAAAATATAATTGAATATCACAAATGTGGAGCCCTTCCTCTCCCCATTCAAGAATCCCCCAAAATCATCGTCTGAAGTATACGTAAGGTCGTGATTACTATAGAATGCTCTATAGTAATCACGACCTTACGAGTCAAGGGACTTAAAGAAAATATAATTAGTAATTTCATCAATGGCTCCGAGTAATCGGAGGAATTGCAAAGTTTCAGTAACAGGTAAATATATGGACTCTGATACAGTTTACATCCTTTCACTGGCTGACTGACTGAAGTGATACATTGTGTAGGTAATTTTGGGATTACATTACTGGATATTTCTAACAATACGTCTATAAAGTTCTCGTGTGAACGCAACTTTCCACGTCTCCCAGCGCAAAAAAAAAAATGTTATTGATAAGAAAAACAATTAAGATAATATTTAAAATGGTTCTCATTAGATAAAATAAAAATTAAAGAAGAGATTTAAACGACCCATCGCACATTTTCTACTTTTCAAATCAGAATCACTTTTACTCACGCGCGCAAAATGCTATTTTGCTGCGAGTTTTTACGCAGTAAAAGCACACTTGTGCTAGAGAGGTGAAAAAGAAATTTCAGAACAATTCTAAACTAATTATTGTTGCTGGTTGCTAAGAGGCATTTTCGGGAAGGATTATCCTCAATTATACTAAAACTCAATTTGGCTTGAAACCAGGAAGATTGTAATAACTCGTTAAAATAATACCTATTTGTACTTGTAACTAGGCCAAAGTGTGGCTTAGTCGATGAATACCCAACATTCTAGCAATGCTGTCTATTTTTAATCAGAACATAATATTAGTTATGGATAATTTTTTCCCGGCTTGCTACGGGTAAAATCAAAGCCACATCGAACAGTGCAATGATAAAGATATCGAAACAATTTGTCCGCATGTAGGCAACGAGTACAGGGGTAGTGGGGTACTTTATTGATGAGGTTACGTAGCCCATTTGACTATCACATGTCTGTCTTTAAAACTCTTATAGCTGGTGGTTATCTTGACAAATATTATCAATAAAAAGTTTCAAACCCAAAGGCGATCCCAACAAACCGCGAAAAAAAAATGCATTCTTTCAAAGTGCTGTGTAATATTTGGGTACCATCAAACTGAAGCTATTTGAGGCCGTCTGCTGCGTTGTTCGTCACACAATTTATTCTTCTTCTGTCGAGTCGACGACGCGGTAACACAACGCAGTGGACGGCCTTATCGAACTTCTTATAAGTAGTCAATAGTTCATAATCTACGGTGATCGCTTTTCATTAGAAGAAACTAGACATATTCTTATAAAACCACATTCTACATCACAGTTTCAATTCATGCAACTACAACCATTATTTACAGGATAATAGGTATCATTAAAATTAATAAAATATTCTTCCTTAGTCGTGAACAAACAAAAATTAAAAAATATGATTATGCTGACTAGCCCTATAATTAGAATACAGGCTGCTGTCATCAAAAATGCACGTCATTGTTTGTTTAGGATAAGTTTTTATTACTTCATCTCGAACCGAAACCGAAAAAAATCAGTAAACGATATAAAAATAATTACTATTGACAGTGAACAGTGACCCAGTGAACTCGGCGATTTTCACCCCAAATATAAAAGATACGTAATTGATTGCATCGACGCGAGCTCATTTGACTTATTGTATAGAGCTCCAAATTGCGTATTTAACGTACGGAAAGAACCCTCGTGAACCCGTTGCCAATTTGCCCGGCGTCCCCCTACGTTGGGACGCCCGGCATCCCTCAGACCTGTTAATGTTTCAATTCAATCAAATAATTCAAAATGCATTCTTTCGGTGTTACTATCGAATGATATAAAATAATTCATCTGGTCACTAGCTTTCAATCTTCATTGATACTAGGTTTTACCTGCAGCTTCGCTCGTATAATGTAGATGTGCTGTAGTAGTGTAGTAGAAGTGTAGGTTTGCTGCAAATTGTTCAAAGACGACCGTCTAAGTAAGATAAGCATGTGTGAAAGTAAATAAAATATTTTTTTTTCTTTCTGGAGTACGGCATAAGATTTCTCATTCGACTATGAAAGTGCTTCTACTATAGGGTATATTATATACAGTAAGATAACAATACTTGCCAAGTGTGACAAACTTCTGGAGGTAGGGCCGATAACGTACTTACCTAAAGTACTTTTGGCTTGACCATTTACCGTCAAACGGGCCTCAATTCTAACTTGCCAGAGCACAATCATAGCAATTTTCATAATTTTACAATAATCTCAGATGACATAATTATATTTGTTTTGTTTATTTGTCATCATAATATGATTTGTAAATTGAGATACGGAATCACAAAAGTTGACTGATTAAATAAACCGTAATAATTAGATATTAACTGTAAAATTTAGCTGTAAATCATAATAAAGAAAGTAAACCCCTATAAGTACGAGTACTCGTATATTGTCGAAAGTTGCAAAATTCTAACAGATTCTTTACATTTTAAGAAATGGGACGAGTATCATCTTAGTGTCCCCGTGACCATGACCGCAGAATCAACATAGACAAACAAGTAAATCTCAAAAGAATCAGTAAAAATAGTTTTATTTCATTGTAATATAAATCATAATTTACAACTGGCAAGCTCGTGCGGAAGAGTGACGCACGCATATATTATTTTACGATAATATCGTAGTTTTACACACAGAAAACGCATAATATTAAGAACGTAAAGTAGAACGATGTTGCAAAATACCCATCCGTAAGGGCCATTCGCAGTATTATCAGAGTGCAAATAACCCGCCCTGAGCAGATTAGATAAACTACAGAAAACGATGCGACGTGGGAAGCGAGCGAGAATTATGACGTAAGCGACGTTTTAATTAATGAACGTTGTGTGTAAATTATTACACGAATGCTATAAAAATGCAGTTTAGAAAACTCATAAACACGCGATTTAAAGTTGGTAAAGAATGTCTTACTGTATATCCTTGAAGGGGTAGGTTGGGTAATATTTTCTGACCCACGTAAACCGGCCCGTTATTACCATGGATAGGCAACGTCAATTCCTAAAAATATCGTACATGATAAATAAAAAAAAAATCAAAAATGCATTTTTAACCTACCAAAAAAGTGTTTTTTTTTTTTACATAGAAAGACGAAAAATAATTTTAAAATAATCGTAAAAAGGGGAAAAGAGAATGGGTAAAAGTAAGAAGGGAGGGAGACGTAAGACTACTCAACAAATCCTGAACAGACGAATATTTCAGCTTTTCTACTTAGTTTCTTTTTTGATTTTTTTTGTGCTGGAAAAGTTTTTCCCTATTTTTTAACTTATTCTATTTATCAATGATTCTTAAAAAAATAGATGATTTATTCCGAATAAGTTTGGCATCTTTTTCTCGACAATCTGGTATTATTTCGACACTCATGTTTGCAGCATGATTCTGTAACAACTAACAAGACCCAAGTTGTCATTACATGAGGTCGTCCAATGTGATTCCTATAACATTAACTATTATTCGATGGTAGTGGTTATACGTTGATAATTTAGTTTGAATTTATGGCGGTGCAAATGAATGCGCATAATTTGTCAAACTGTCGGATTTGCAGGGAGCGCGTATTACGATTCCCGGATCGTCCGGTATCTATGCAGGTCTAAATTTAGAGGGTAATCGCTTGTTTAATAATATATGCCGCTGGGAGCACTCAGCGTAATCTATTTACACTCGGAGTGGACGATCTATTCAACTAATATTAGGTATGCGTGTGAGAATCTGCTATTGTTATTTGACAATATTTGTTATTGTTATAGACTTGGTGCCAATTTAAATAATTAATTATTGTTGCTTTCAGACGTTCTGCTGAATGAATAGTTGTGCATAATGTGAAATATACGTACGTAGGTATCTAAAAAGACTACTCAAAAGTAGTTGCAGGTTAGCGTGGTGATTTATTTACATTTATGATTAAGGTAGACTTTAAGTAAGGTAGATTAAATTTCGCCAGTGAAAATAACTACGATCGAACTAAACTACGTTATCATCTTTCACTTAATGAAAAGTGAGAACTATATATCGATGATCGGATTTTCACTGGTGAAATTCAACTAAGTGTTTCAATGTAGGTATGATACCAAAGATATTATATAAAAAGAAGTAGATATGTTATTGCGCGAAAATCTTGAAGATCCGAAAACGAGTCAATTGGAACGTTTGCCTCTAGTATCGCGTGCCAAGCGGCGCCGGTCGGACGTTGCGCGGAAGCATCAGCGACTTAAAAAAATAACGAAAATGCCATCGTATGTTTATAGACACTGCACGAACTATTACTCTAAAGTTAAAACACCAAAAGTGTAGATGAACTAAAAATGTGTGTGTGTGAGTTCGGCACATTTTTCTACGTTGATTTGTAAGCATATGACATGTCTATGTTATGAAATGTCATTGTATGATACATAAAAATATCATCCTCTAAATTGCAATAAAGGAAAGTTTACAATTAAGAAGACCGGTTTATAAAGAGGATTTTCAATTATCCAATAGGTCATATCTCCATGAGAAATAGGTGCATTTCAAAAGAATCTCTCAAACATTATCCAAAGATACTAATTAACATTTACAAGCACTGTTACAACAGTTCATAATGACGGCTATCATCAACAAAATCCATTTGGTAAGTACTTATTTGAAAGTCGAGTAAGATAATTACCAGTTTTTGAGTGAGAAAGAAGTGCAGATAATGGCCAAGGTATTGCTGTCAATAGGTCATGGATACCGTCAGCCGTCGCCACGGAACAGATGGCTCATTGTGTTAAAAGGCAGAGATAAGTCATGTTCTCCAGTCCCCTCTTAGAGACGCGTTGTCATTAAGCTGGCTCACTTATTTTTGTTTCAGAAACCAAGAAACTGTATATCACAATATAGATTGAAATATATGGATGGATGGACTTATCATCTATTTATAAGTAGGTAAATATTGTTTTAGAGAGTTCATTTGTTATCAAACTCGTTTAAGTTTAGCTAGTATGTTTAGGAAGAATGATATCTTAGAATTGGTGGAGTTGTCAAATACCTGGGTTCGATTCATTCAAAGCTATGTAAAAATAAACTTTACCGTTAATAAAGCAATAGGTTTTTTTTTTCAAATATATACACGAAGGGTACAACCGGGAATAGACAATACGTTTGCTACTTTTTATATTTCATCCTCGAATCGAATAGTGGTTGTGGGTATGTGTAGGTACCTACTACACGCAGACACAAACTACATCTTTAATATTTTTGTGTCAATACTACTAGTAGAACAACAAAATAAGTGGTCATTGCTTTGTAGTAACACTTCTGAAATTAGTCAATCGTCCATGAATAAATAAATATTTGAATAAAACAAATTCCGTACATAGTCAAGTTCATACAAATAAAATTGGGGACGAAATACGTAGCTTTGATTTGACAGTGACACATTACCAAATGTGTCAATTTCATGCTATTGTTGCGATTCTAAGCAAAATGATGTATACCCTACTATGAATAAAGTTCATATTAGTAGTTTTTCGAGCGAATTCGCGACGATTTGACGTTATCTGATTAAAATCTGTTTAACATAGCTTGGGTACGGTGACCTTTGATGAGTTCTGTCACTAATATAATATTTAAAAAAAATAAAGAAAATGAATTTAGAAAAAATAGGGGATAAGTAGGTACATGAAATGAAATAGAATCGCACACTAGTTTAATAATCTCAGTTGGGTAGATTATTATGAGTAGTTCTAAAACTACGAGTTTGTGTAGGCAATACGATCCTTTAATTAATATTATTATTAAAAATAGGTAAGTATAAATTAATCATACAGATAATTATATTTATTAATTCAATCGCAAGTAGACGTATTAATAACACAAAATAATTAACTTTTTACGATGAACTCGTTGTAAATACCACCATTGTCTTCACCATTATAAAATTAATAACAACAATGACTCAGTACTGAATAAATCAAATTACATCGCTCGCTATATGAACAATGAAACAAAATATAGCGTTTAAAGTAACAATTAAAGGCCAAACAATGCCACGGGAAGGAGCTCCAAACTGAGAACTTCTTGGATCTCATCAATCAGCTATCACACCACAACCCCCTCATCTCTACTCCTTACACATAATTAATCACAGAATATAATTAAAATTTCCGATGACAAGGCACGATTACTACAATATACCACAGAAAAGAAATATTGGCGACTTCAAAGTGGTAATCGGAAGGACATTTTTTAACCCTTCTGTCTCGGGAACGCGTCTCGGGTGTAAAATTTTTTGATATGACTTGCAAATGGGAAGCTAATTCGTTTATCTGTTATCTTGAGGGAATGATAGATTGATTATGATGGCGTTTTGATAATGGTTGGTGGATTCATAGTAATGAGAATGAAGATAATGTTAGATTTAAGGCGCCTCGCTGGCGTCTGCCGTGGTGTAATTAGCTAGTGACTCAGCACGGCTTTGTTCGCCCTGCATAGGATCCGCGAACAAACTTGTTTTAATTAATTTCGTGTCTCGAACAAGCCTTCAGCTGATTGTTATCTACTTAGTTGCTGTTAGCGCTCGGGACGCGCCGATAATGAAGCAACAAATTGTTCCAAAGGCGACTTATGATTTTCATAACAATGAATATGTTTATAATTATCATGTCTTGATTGCTCGTTGACTTTGGGATTCATGCTATGGACATTATTGTCGCTACTTCCTGTAAACTAGCTACTACCATCATTGAATGTAAATAAATATTCTGGAAAATTTAAAGAAAGCATAACTTAACTAGCTCACAATAGAAGTTTTAGAATGCAGATAAACATATTTCGATACATATTTTTTTTTGTAAATAACACAAAATTCATTCATAAGAACAACTAGAACTAGACTACTGCTTTGTCTGCCTCTTCACTCCTGAAGGTGGGCCGCCACCTTCCTAGTTAGTTATCTTCTAGCTAGTTTTAAAAACTGAATGTTGGCAAATAGCCATCCAAAAATGTTTTGATTTAGAAATGAACTAGCTTTCTGTTGGTTTTCATACCATCATGAGCAGGAATTATTATAATTATGATAATAAAAATTTACAAAATCCTCGATCTGAATTGAATGTTTATTCAATTTATGGAACAAGTTATTAATTAGTGATATTGACTTATATTACATAGTGAAAGTGAAGTTATTAAATCAAAACTAATTAGAAGTCAATAAATTCTCTTTATTGATGGCATTGATAATATTTTATTAGTAGCTTAGTGTGTTAATGTTAGGTACCTATAAATTAAGTTGCTACATAATATAGTAATACCAGTGCTGAGTCATATTACCGGTAGCTTGTTGTTATAAGAACATAAGTAGGCTAATAATAGATAGGTATAAGCGGTTCCACCCGCATGGAATACTAACCCTGTACCCGCTACTCATTGGAACCTATTCCCGAGATAAAAAATAGTCTGTGTACTAATTCCCGGTTCATAGATCACGATAACTTCCTGTTGTGCTTATTTGTTACGTACTTTAGTAGTTTTGAAACTATAGAGAGATTTGTTCGCCTTTGTTTCAGTAGGTACATGTGTTGTGTTCAGACACTACAGACAGCATCAGTACCCTACGAAAAAATATTCGAATTCGTAACGTAAACGTATCGAGAGAACGGAGTAATGCGATTGGTTCACAGTGGGCAGGCGGCCAATCGCAATGCTCGGTTCTCTCGATATGTCTACGGAACGAATTTGAATATTTTTCGAGCTCGGGGCAAAGTTCGTTTTTGACTAATAGAACGCAATTGATTTTAATGTCTTGGTTTTTCTCTGGCCCTTCCTATTGACTGATTGATATACTATTTGGTACCCACCTTTAGTTTCAAATCAATAAAACACTTGGTGTTTGACTTTAATTCCCGTTAACATTATTGCATATCATGGAACGCGAGAGTTTGAAAGTTGACTTTGGTATTAAGATCATTTTGATACTTTGCTACTCAAAATAGATCTGATACTGATTGTACTTGTCACACAGCATTAGACGAAAGTTTCTTCACGTGAAGAAAGTACTTATTACGTTATAAGTAATAAATATTCAAATATCAAATTATGTGTTTTAAATTTCACAACTGTGTACAAACTAATAATGTTGTGAAATTTAAACTTCTAGTCATATAAGAATGTAACAGTTTTAATAAACGTGTCTATTGGAGGAGGGCGGCGGCGTACTTAGCTATTATAATTAAATTTGTTCGCCAACAAAAACGGAACTCGTGATGAGGGAGGGGGTGGGCGAGTATTTTGTAATATAAATATTTATTTTAAAAAATATGTGTTAAAACGCAATACTTGAAAAATAAGAAACAAAAATAGAAAAAGCAGCTGAAACGCCATAGTATTGAGATCAAATGACTCTTTGCAGTCATATCCATTATTAGTCACAATATAGATTAACATCTTGTCAACCATGACCTGAATATAATCTCAACCATTGTGTAAGATCACACTATTTTACAGCTTCAATGTATTTAAAAATAAAAGATATTTATAAACATGGAATACTTTTTGAAATATTCGATTAATGGAGGCCGCTCCTTTTATATTGTAAAATCATGCTAAATTGTCATTGATTTGCATTAAAACAGTATGCATTTGTCAGTGACAACTGTCCTTTCGATTTTAGCCACTTCGTGGAATCGTTGATTTTGCTATAGAATGGTCTTTTGAGCTCCTAGTACTACAAACTACAACACAGTCTCGTGGCTGTGTTTGGTGCGCTCGCTGCCATGACAACCGGTTAAATATTGGGTCTGGTTTCGCTACGCCTGTTTCTATTATCACACATTTCCAGACAGATTTTAATTTAGGACTTATCTAGTGTAAAAATATCTACCGATTATAAAAATAGATCGAATATTTCATAAGATTAATATTATGAATCGTAAAATGCTACAGAATGCGTACCTACGTACTCAGTACGCATTCCGTGGCATTTTTTCTGAAATGTGGATATAATAGAAAAAATACTTTAACGACACGAAATTATAATCATTCTGGAGTAAAACATGTACGGAGTCTTGACTAAACTTCGTTCAAAGTTACGTTAGCTATTTACTAGACCAGTTTATTTTGGCGTTATATTTACATTTTTGGACATTACGCTTGTTGTTATTGAAGCGTTGGGTAATTTATTGACCGCGATTGCAAGAGTAGGTGCGACGGATTTCAACCTAGTACATAAGTAGTAGATAGAACTAAGATTTTTTCAAATGCAATGTTGCTTGTGGCCAGAATTCACAATTTAGCTAATCAGTCCTAAAAAATTAAAAGCGTTTAGAAAATAAATGTCCTAATGGATGTTAAAGTCAAATACAAAAAAAAAATACAATCAATAAAGCATAATAATCTATGGCAATTAAACATACATAAGTTTTACAGCAGTTCATATTTCCGAGTACCTCAAAACAATAATTAGTAACAATTACGAGAAGAATTCCCTCCACAATCAAATAGAATGACTGGCACATCTCGAGTGGCCGCACGCAGAGAGAAATTAAGGGGATCATCGTTCTCTGTGGATAGAGGTTGAATAAAAGCTGTCCCTCATTCGAACGTTCGGATTTTAAAAGTTGATAGCGGCTCACTTGCACCATAAATTTTAACTAGGATTTGTAGAATTATATCGCAAAAGAATGAATGGCTTAATCTTATTGTCAATGAGTAGGTACTTTTAAATTTCGAATGCTACATCACAATATTTATCTAACTCAGATAATTGTATTTTAAAGTTGCAACCAATATTTTTCTTGCATATTTAAAACATTTGCAAAGGACATCATTCAGATTGGGCTAATTTTTATTTTGCCGGCCAAAGAAAAAAAATACAATATTCGGTTAGAGCTTGTTCTTACTAACATTTTTTATTAGTGCGTCGAAGTTGAGGGACCACTTCCAATGGTTTTATTAGAGTTTAAAAATCTTAAAAATATACACTTTTTATGATACGAACTATTCAAAATAAATGAAAAATATTGTTATACATTGGAAGAATAGTTAATAAAAGCAATAAAAAATAAACCCCATACTGCATATTGTTGTTTTTCGTCCATTTATTTACGGCTAAAATTAAAAGTGTCGATTAAAGAAAATAAAATCCGCTAGAATTTTTCCTTATTAGCATTTTTTATTATGGCGTCAAAGCTGAGGGACCACTTCCCTCAGTTTTATTTATATTCGAAAATCTTGAAAACATACATTTTTTATGATAACGAACTATTGAAAATGAATTAAAAATATTGTTCTATATTGGAAGAGTAGTTCATATAAGTAATAAAAAATAAACCGCATATTACATATCGTTGTTTTTCATCCATTTATCTAGGTTAAAAATTGAAAGTGCCAGTCAAAGAAAACAAATGTGATATTCCGCTAGAGCTTGTACGCGTTTGCATTTTTATTATGGTGTCAAAGCTGAAGGACAACTTCCCTTGGTTTTTTTTTTTGAGTTCAAAAATCTTGGATATAATACATTTTTTTAAACGTATTATTGAAAATGAATGAGAAATATTGATTTATATTGGTTAAAGGTGCATTTCCAATTATTGAACTTAGTAAATGTGTTGATCATATTCCACAGTTACAAGGCACTAATGGCAATGCCATAAGGTAGATTCGTGGACGATAGCAATCACGTCATGTCCAGGTTCGTCAACATTATATATACATTATCATAGATAAAACAAACAGGGTTGAGTGCAATGAAACAGTGTTATTGCTCGTGTATTTTATTTTTAATTGCTTATTTTTATTGCTTTATTGCTTTTATCAACTATTCTTCCAATATAATACAACATAATTTATTATTCCTTTTCAATTATTTATTTTATTTAAAATATACGTTTCCGAGATTTTTGAACTCAAATAAAACCGAGAGCAGTATTCCCTCAGCTATGATGCTATAGTAAAAATGTCAATGAAGACAAGCTCTAACGGAATATCATATTATTTTTCTTTGGCTTCACTTTTAAATTTTTGGACCTAACTAACGAAAAACAGCGATATGCAGTATGGGATTTATTTTTTATTGCGTTAAACAACTATTCTTCCAATATAGAACAATATTTTTCATTCATTTTCAATATATAATATCATAAAAATTATATGTTTCTAAGATTTTTGAACACCAATAAAACTGAGGGCAGTGGTCTCTCAGCTTTGACATAGTAATAAAAAGTGCTAATAAGGACAAGCTCTAGCGGAATATCATATTTGTTTTCTCTGACCGGCACTTTCAACTTTGGATCTCAATAAATGGACGAAAAACAACAATATAAAGTACAGGGTTTATTTTTATTGCTTTTATTAACTATTCTTCCAATGTATAGCAATATTTTTCATTTATTTTCAATAGTTCGTATCATAAAAAGTGTATATTTTAAGATTTTTAAACTCTAATAAAACCGTTGGAAGTGGTCTCTCAACTTTGACGCCATAATAAAAAATGTTAGTAAGAACGAGTTCTAACAGAATATCGTATTTTTTTTCCTTTGGCCGGCACTTTCAAAACTAGCCCAGATTTGTATGGAGAGTGAATGTTGTCCTTTTAAACTTAAAACATTTGTTTTTTATAAAACATGATCATAAAATATTTTAAGTTTAACTTGTAAATATGAAATAAAACCGTCGTTTAACATTATGAACTTTTTATCTATAGAGCTTTTTGTTGCCCAAACATCTTATTAGCTTTCTAAAAGTTAATAATAAATCAGATATTAAAAATAATTATTATCACAGTAATATATAATTTGGAAGTTTATTTTACCAATCACAGAATTTTATCCTTATAAAAAACGTCGTTAGCTGATGACTATAATACAGGGTGTGGTATTTCCGGCTAGCAAATTTAATTGATCTAAAGTCTATCGTTGAGAGTTTAGTTGCTATGTTTGGTCTCCTCAATCTATTGGTTTTTTTATACCACTTAGGTGGCAGGTTATATTTTATTGTTGCCCATATTTATGGATTAGTCACACAAGGGGAACTTAACCTGTGTAATTCTGTACATTTAAACTGAGTTCTCATGTTTTACCCAATGAATTTTATGAAGTAAAATATGATAGTAAATTAAAATCCATACTAATATTATAAACTAGCCTTCCGCCCGCGGCTCCGCCCGCGTGCATCTCGGTTAACGCGACCTTTGCTCATATCTTCGGTTCTACTCAACCGATTGCGATCAAACAAATGTAAGATTTTAAGTCTGAGTAAGCCCTTTCTAACAAAAAAAACCGCATCAAAATCCGTCCAGTAGTTTTTGCGTCCATCGCGGACAAACAGACAAACAGACAAACAGACAAACAGACAAACAGACAGGAAATTAAAAAAAAATATTTTCGTGTTCAGTATCGTTAACATAACATAACCCAAGTATTTTTTTTTAAATATCTCCAATGTACAGACACGACCACTTTACAATTATATAATAGTATAGATGTGAAAGTAACTGTCTGTCTATCTGTTTATTACGCTTTCCAGCCTAAACGATTGAAGCGATTTTGATGAAATTGGTACAGAGATAAATTAGACCTTGGGGAAGGACATAGGTTATGCTTGGTCGCGATAACCGATATCCACGGGGGCGGAGTTGCGGGCAACAGCTATTAGTAAAATATTATAGCATGATACTGAGGGATAGCGATAAAATCCTTTTAAAATAGTTTCATTTCAATGTGTGTTAACGCATTTCAGTTATATTTAGTGAGATCATCAAAGTATCGGGATTAGGCACTATTTATTCAATCTCGGTTTCCGTCTCAATGATCTTGGGTAGGTATCTATATTAAAATTCTTCAAATCAACGAATGCACGTTTCGTTATTATGTTAGAGCTTAAATGATTGTTCCTAAATTCTTCAAACATCATTATTTCATGGGCCGAGGCCCTCTTACCTACAGAACAAATAAACTGCGGGTGTCTTTGTTTATTTTTGTATGGGACTTGAATTGCTTCTTCCCGGAACGTGGGCAATATTGGTAATCGTTTTGTAAATATATCCACGGGCCTAATAAGGAATCAAGTTGTCTATGGTTCGACATAAATCTATAATTGTAAATCCGTGCTGAAATCCTACTAATATTAAAAATGTGAAAGGCAGTGAAGTTATTTGGATGTTTGTTATTCACACGGATCATTGGAATCTTGCTGAAATTTGGTTTAGCGATAGATTTTATTACAGTCGGGAATACATTTAAGCTACTTTTTATCGCTTTTTCCATGGGTTGTCGGAGTGGGACCAGAATTCCACGCGGGCGAAGCAACGGTCATCAGCTAGTCATCGTTGCAATCCGACATTTTCAACGACTGGGTAAGGGTTTAAATTGTATGTGAGTTTCTATACTCCACCGCGTCACCGTAACGTTTAAATGCCAAACAGATTTGTATGTAAGGAGTATTGTTAAAATCCTTACGTCCGTCATCCTAAATGACACTGGCTGAATTTTTTTTCCGCAGAGCAGAAATTCCAGTATTAATTTCTTCTATAGTTACCACAGTGAGTGTAGACTGTGTAGAGTTACTCCACAGACCATGGCCAACCTGCTAACGAGTGCTGCATGCCCATATGACTGTAAACCGGAGAACCTTATGAGTGGCTCCGAGAATACGATCCAGGTAGTAGCATGCTGGGAATAAAAGTTTGAGAGTAGAAGCGCCATCGATTCGACAGAAGAAGAGTAAAATATTTAAATCGTTCTTTTAGCTTTTATGTGTCGATTTATCGCTTGGGAATACGTGGTCATTAGGAACTTGCCAGTCGCCACCATAATTCTTTAAAAATTACAGACGGTAAACCGAACGGTACTGAGGTACTTGTTAAAATCTCAATGCTTATTCATATTGCAATGTTTTTAATTTTGTTATATTGTAATTTACATACGTCAGCGAGCGTGTACAAATATGTCATTGTGTTTGACCATGTTTGACATTGGTGGTATGAACGTAAAACGTAAATAATGACTGTTTTATTTAATGTACATATTTTGTAACATATATTATGTATTATGTTTAATATTTTTGTACCTACTCCTCTTGAACTTGAAATATGTATCTACACAATATTTCGGTTTGTGTTTTGAGTTTTGTGAGTGCCGGGAGCCTTATCTACTTTTCTTTCCTTTTCTCACTCTCCTCTCCCCCACCCCTCCCTTCTCCAGATGCCCTATTTTTGCAAGCGCTAAAAATAAACCGTAATTCATTATAAAATCATGTGTAAAAACTGTGTCTCTGCTGCAATATCACATTATTATTAATATGTCAACACAAGTCTTTGAAAACCCGTCAGCAGATGTTACTCAATCTGCCTATTTAAAACAGTTTACGAACAAAAAATATAATTGTACATTGTAATGCGAATATGCACGAACTATGAGAGAGCTTGGTTTCCGCCAAACGGATAAGTAGGTAGCTATAGAACCTGTAATCGGAACCGGTTTAGTCAATGTGGACTTACGGACTGAGGAGAGGGCATGCGATATCATAGCAGGTGTTCCACAGAGCCTACTGCTTCAATGAGAATTCCGATTCGAGCCTTAAATAGTTGCTCTGAGATTTACTTAGCCGTCTACCTACAACTCGAGATAAACGTTGCCACACAGCTAGCCTTTTCACAACGTGCAAAGTTACTAACGTGTAAACTAATAATACATAGTAACTTTTCGATTTTAATAAATTTTAATATCCACTCGGTGAGTCCTACACTTACAACTGAACCCCAAAAATATTAGGTAGAATTTTATTGTGTATGAAAAGCTGAGATGGCAAATTTAGAAAGTAAGTAGTTGGAAGAAGTAAAATGATGCCGTTGCCCGGCTATGCAAAAATAAAAGTGTTATTCAAAGACTGCGTACGTTCGTAGTCATAGTTCGTAGTCAGGCAGAGCCGCGATAGCCTAGTGGTATGGGTAATGGACTGCTGAGACGAGGTCTCGGGTTCGATCCCAGGTTTTACCATGGCACACACCAATGACTTTTCGATGCTTTTCGAAGTTATGTGTGTATTTATCGCAGGTTTATAAGTGCCCGGTTAATGGCAATAGGCTCGCCACCTATTACATTGGGACCTAAACATAAACGGCGAAATGTGGGTGCTAGCACCTCTGCCTACCCCTTCGGGGATACAGGCGTGAGTTTATTTTATGTTATGTTATGTTATTCAAAGACAAGTCGCATGGAACATATTTTTTTAATTTTTGGATATCAGTAGCTGTGTTCAGTACTTAGCGACTAGATCAAATTGAAATAATTAAGTACATAATTTCAATATGACAACATAAAAAATCGTTAAGGTTTAAATCGTAATCAATTTGTCAAAATTATTATTTTTTCAAAGTTTAAAAAACTACTATTATTATTATCCAGACTAAAGTAAATAGCCTCAATATTTACTACTTATGTAGTCTAAATCAATTGCCTATAATAATATTATATTGTGTGAAAAAAAAACGCAACAAAATGCAGATTGTACCTACAAACTTTTTCGATCGTTCAAAAACACACTTGTAACTTCTTTTTACCATAAATAAAATATACAGATGTAGTCATTAAATATAGGTTTGGTACAGACTAATACAAACACTAACAAAGTTCATCGCCAATGATTCTAACATCAAGCCTTCATAGACATTCGACGATGAGTTTAGGGCAGCATCTAATGCGTGTTTAATAATTTAAGGTCTGAAGGCGCGCCGTCCCTTACCGGCCTGTCTTTTGAATAATACATGCAACAATAATATGACTGTGAGTACACGTCTCAATTTATTCAATACTAAATTCCATATTGTCTGATATAAGTCGTCAGGAATTTTTGAATTTGGAATTAAATATTTATTCATGTATTTTTTTTAATTCACTTTATTCTTCTATTTACGCTCTAGCTTTATACTCTAAGCATACAACATTAAATATTATCACTATCATTTAAGTTTATTATTATTACTTCTCTAATTTTATATACTCAAGAATGTGTCTGGATTTCGATGCTTGAGGCTATCCTCACTGTTGACAAGGTATGTAAATTGTTGATTTATGATTACGAATAATTAAATGAATAAGTTTAAAGCCGCCGTTCATTTTTAGAATATCGACTGTTAATTAGTCTGTATCATACGTAAAATAAAGTTACCCATTTGAACTTGTGCTCATGCATTTTTTAGATTTAATAAGTTTACTTATGTGTGCATCGATTTTTTTATAATTTTTGTTTATGTGTGTTTGTTAGCATACTAATTGCTTTTAAATTTAATTCAATTAAGTGTACCGACATATATTATGTTCCGCTACGCCTACGCCTATTGCTTAAAAGATGTTATAATACACTGTATAAACTGATACTGCAAATCAAGTCAAATAATATACAGTTATGATAATAATTCTGAACTAAGCTAAGCATGAGGAAGTTATTGACAACTTTATAGGTGGCACAAGACTGGCAAGGCAACTGGCACCCAACCCAATATAGTTTTCAGCATGTTGAGGTCGAATACATTTACCTGCATCCGTTTTCTTTTCTTATTTATAGGCATTAATAAATAATAGAAATACATTTAGTTATAATAAGGTGTTTGAAGTAACATGACGTAAACATTGAGGTCATTGATATTTAATAATCCTCTTAATATAACAATCAACTCTCATTTTGTGGCATCAAAATATTCTAGTCTGAATAAAAGGCTTTTAGAACATCAACCTGGGAATGTATACACCTGTCGCTCCCCGTGTTTGGGAATAACGTCTGTCTGGAGTATTAAATATAATATTACTTATTCATTCAAAATGTATCACAGATGAAAATCCGGTTCGAAATATGCTTAAACCTGAATTGTTTTATAATCATTCAAAATATCCTTTTAGGTAAGTAAGAATATACATTTTTCGAGATTTTCACATTTTTTCGACGTTTTTTTTTTATCCTGTACGTAGATAATCTTTTCTCTTCACAGTTACATAAATAAAAATGCAGTTTAGTGTATTACAATAGTAGTGACTTTTAATTGCAAATTGTATCTTGCGCCTCATATGAAAAAAATGAAAATATATAGATTTGTACTGTATTAGGTGTGATTTTATAAAATTACTAGCCTATGCTTGTGACTACCGACCGCGTGGATGTCGATTAGCGCGACTTTTGGTTATATCTCCAGTTCTACTCAACCGAGTGCGATCAATATATTTTTAAATACATATTTTCCAATGTACAGATATTAATATCTCACATGAAAAATAATCGTAGAAAAAAAATCTTCCGTAAAACGTATTGAGTTGAGTGTAGGGTGCAAGTGTGCGTTCAGTTTAAGCGGCGTTTATTTGCATAGTAAGCGAGTTGTTTAGTTGGTCTTTAAACGTAAGGAACTAATGTGTAGGTAGAGAGTTAGCCAAGTGGAACTGGTTATGTTCTGCTCGGTAATGTTTCACTAAGAAGTGAAATTATCATTATTCATTGTGAAGTTTTAAGAGGTTCAATCTCCCTGCCCTATTATAAAAAAACCGTTATTGTTTTGGGAGTAATTTTGTTAAATAGACATAGGTTAGTACATTTGTGGTTGATTTCAAACTTAACCCTTCTTTCCTCATTTCGTTATCTACGGTGAGTATAAAACAAGGGTTTTGCATGGAGGGGTGCAGCAGAATGCATTTAATTCGTTAATAAATCAGGGTGCAGGGTGGTTCGGGTTCATTAGGCTGATCGCCGCGGGACTTCCGGGGTGTCCGCCGTCCGGCCCACTCCATGCCACGACCTTCTGTTGCTTGATGCATTTAATTTTGCGAGGGAATTCGATGATGGATGCGCCACTAATTCCATTTGTCCATCGGGCCTGTCGTTTACAAACCATAGAAGCATGAAATATCAATTTACTTTTGTTTTATACACTCATTCAATTTGTGTTTTCGATTGGAGGACGTAAATTATCAACCAAAAAAGAATATTAGTTAAAATAAATAATTAATTGGCTCTCATAACTTGGGCTTATCGTTAGCATAAATTTAAGGTGGATTCGCGAGGCGCCTCGTCCACGCACGTAGTGAAACTTTTAATTGCATTGAGCTCTATCACTGTCGTCAACTGGGAGTTATGAACACCCACTGAGATAGTACCTTTCCTCCCGTATCGTGCCGCACCGGTGATGCCGTGCTACTTAGAAATAAATTTTAATCATGTAAGTAAGTAGTTACAAATAAACCATTAAGCGCATTACGGAAAATGAAAACCGTGACATTATTTATAACTGATATAAATAACTATTATGCTACCATTATTAAAAAAAATATAGAAAAGCCCATCCATAATAATCGTTGAAATTAAAATAGTACAAAATATTTTGAATTTCGAGTGGAGCACGAAATGAATAATGGATTAATTAGAATTTTTAAATTAAAATTGTCACCGTGTATCCGCTCTGCGGGCAGCACAAACATAATACAATAGAGGCCAGGGCCGGACGAGAGGACTCATTAATTTAGATGATTGTACAATTATCTAAATATAAGCGGAGCGAGACGCCCACGCGGGTGAGGGGGTACTCCAACCCGAAAACGAGGGGGGAGCGGGCACTCGTTTTTAATTAAACCGGCGATGAAATGAAGTGGTCCGTATAATATTGCTTAGACATGTTTTAAATTAATTTTAACCCGTCTTATTACGAATGATTTGATGAAATAATTTATGCTCTCTCGGTTCCAGCCGATACATTTTCGTAAACCATAATTTAGCTCGTGTGGTTTGCTTCAAATAACTCTGATGTTAATCACGTAGAGCAATGATAAGTTTGCTTTTTATAGCTTGTTCTCTTTAACTTGTGTCCGTATCCGAATAGGCCTAAGTCCTCCATAACAATATTAGGGAACTGACGGTGAGCCGAGCCAGTGACGCGGCGCTCGAGCTCGTACGCAAGGGTTGCCTCTCTCCTTCTCTATTTGTTTTTCGTTAAGCTTTAATTAAAAGTAGGTTTATTTTAAAGAAAATTGATGTTCAAAGTAAATAAATCCTTGATGGTTTAATTATCTCTTAGTAATTGAGTTTCACCTGACGGTAAAATAATTAGTATTGTGCTCACAAGATGCTATTAATTACTGATTTTGGAAATACTTAGGTACCTGTAAGGGGTAAGCTATTATCTTATCATGTTAATCATTTCTTTAATTAACCCATACTAATATTATCTTCATCCTAACGTAAATGCAAAAGTAACTCTGTCTATCATTCTGTCTGTTACGCTTTCACGCCTAAACCACTGAACCGATTTTGATGAAATTTGGTACAGAGGTAGATTAGACCTTGGGAAAGGATATAGGCTATGTTTGGTCACGATAACCGAAATCAACGCGGGCGTAAAGCTAGTAGGTACCTAATAACTTTTCATTCTATGACCATCGTACACGAGCTTTTATTATTAGGTAGTACTTTACTTTTCCTTATCGCATTATTTTTATTTGAAGTTACCTTGGAATTAATTACATCGCTACAAATTGTACAAAAACCTAATATAAACAAACACTTGCCGATTCTATATTGTTTAAATAAACATTCAAATTATGCGGAAATCGTTATCTAGACAAAAAGGTTATTTGGTCATTTCCAATTCAATTCATAACGTGTTTATATGAATAACATAAACTAGTGTTCCTGTCAAAAATTCACTAGCCCTCACTCATCCAACTCATCTCTCCAAGAAATCGCTAAAATAACACGTGGTCCCTGTTTGTGCCGAGTACCCGGCCGCAGCTGAGTGTCAGTGAAACAAGTGCACCAACGCGGCCAAATATTTGTCCATATTATAATACCGCTTCTTATTGTTCTAATGAACACAGCGTGTCAAAGTTTATTAGTTGATGCAGTTTGTTTACAAACATGCTGCATTGCAGTTCGACGCTTAGAGCGTTCGATCGTTACATATCACAGTCGAAACTTCTTCCCGATAGTTACCTAAAGGCTTTGTCCTCGGAAATCTGTAGGCTACGCGTCCAGCCTTGCTGCCTCGAAGGGACCACCGGTCTGCGGACCGGCACGATGCACCAAACAAAAAAAACTTAACAATAACAAAAAAAAACACAATAAACGTATGAACTCAAGAAACTACACCGCCGAGCGCAGTCTCTTAACCTTTAGTTCGACAGGATAAAAGACCGGTCACACAAAAACTTCCTTGTAAAACTTTAAAACAAAACTGTACAGAGAACTTCGAAAAAAGTAGTTATGTTTGTGGGGATCGACGACACTTCCCCGTATGGCGTTTCGGTCGCGACTGAGCCACGCGGTCGCGCGCGGGGTCGGGGCGGGGGGTGCGGAGCAAGGGGAGCCGGCCCCTCACCTCCGCGGTATTATTTGATTAATTCGCCTCCCCCTTCTATACTCGGTGAGTCGTTACGACGACGACGCGCGACGGGCGAGTCGACGAGGCGACGTCGTAGTTTTAAATTTCAGTGAGAGGACCGCAACCTTCACCTACTCCTTAATACTTAAATTGAATTAATTAAGATCGACGGGCGGCAACAAAGATTAGACGTTAATAAGCAAACGCTGAAGGACGGGTCCCGTTCATGGTTAATTACAGCGGCCGCGTCTGCGGTACGCTCACCGCTCGGAGGAAAAAATCTCAACTTGAAATAATGAGTATTACCTACCAAGAAACGTAAAGCCCGCTAATTGGTGCATTTGCATACAGAAGTAAAATAAAGTCGGAGTGAGTTATTTGACAATGTCAGATGTTCGCAACCAACTGATGGTAAACTAACTTTTGGTAGGGTACAGTCGTCATGAATGGAACTTTACAATAGATTGATTTACTTCTAGCTGTCGGTTTATCAAGAATGCTTTAATACATTTTGGTGAATATTAATCTCTGATGACAATACATATTTTGGGCTTTGGAATACTTATTACAACATACTGGATACGACTGTTACGAGTTACAACATTGAATAATTTGAATAAATGCAAACAAGTACCTACCTAAATATTGAGTTTACTATTATTGAAATAACGATTAGAAACTGTTTATAGAAAACAGTGGAATAATGAAGTCTCATATTATTATGATTGATATTTTCATGGTATAATTTTAACCAAACGAGGATATCTGATTCGGATAAGTGAGATATGTAGCGATGAAAATGATGTCAAAACTCGAAACGAAGACATTAAGTATGGATGAGAACGGTTATAAGGGGAGAGGACGAAGACCTAAGGGAAAATAAATAGACTATGTGAAAGATGATATGGACTTGGACAGGGATGGAATGAATGTGGACGACTATAAGCAGTAATGAATTAAAAAGTACACATTTTGGTTGATGAAATTAATGATAGAGAAGACCAGGAAACTGACGATGAATTGGACCGAATGTTTTTCTTTTTAAGAGAACAAGTATGGAGGAGAGGCCTTCGAAGGGTAATTCTTACACATCAACACCACCGTGCATGTCATTATATACAATCAGCATCAGATCGAAGCAAAGATGTAAAGTGTACTTAAAATTACAGGTATTAAAATCATTTTGAGTGCTTTGTTTTATTAGTCATCGATCTGATGCTGACTGTGCTGTAAACCAATTTAAAAAACTATTAATATTCATTAAGGGCAGGCAGTCCTATTGTTTGTTAATTTCTTATAATGTAATTTTTCTGGCATTGAACATAGGTAATTGTTTAGTCGCAAAGCAATTATTTTACAAAAGGACAGCCGCTTCTTTAAAGTCATGCCATAATATGTACCTTATTTATCATTTATTTGTAAATCACACCAAAATTAATAGACCTATTTTGATAGATTTTTTTTATAGAAACGCTTGAAAGACTTTTGCCAAAAGCATAAAATTCGATATAAGAAGAACCGGTGACTTATAGTGTTCAGAATGGTCACCCATCCTGGGACTGACTTGCCTAGGATTGTTTACCTTAACCTTGCAGTGTGTTAAGACCCCTAAGTTAACCTACTTGTTTACTAGATATAGCTAATTATATTAAAATTACCTGAGATGATTGTGTCTGGGAAAAGCGCAATGTCCGGTCTTGGCCGATTTTTTTTACTTGGCAGCTCTACAAACCACAGACCTAAACGACTATTAAATAGGCATCAGTTTCGCAATTGAACTAAAGTCGATTAGATGTTGACTATTGAACTCCAATCCTTTAAGTTCATTTGTTACGTTCCCGCGGGTCAAGATTGCACAACTGAGGTAAATTAAATTAGTGTTTGGATACTTCGTACTGTTCAGCGTTTATTATCAAATGCATATTACAATCTTACGAACAGATTACAATATTTTCGTTTTGTTGGGACTTTTTAGTTCTCGTGATAATTAAGTAGAATTACTTGATGCAGTATGTTTATGCTTACAAATATTTTCATCTAACGCTTAGTTATTAGAGTTATTCAGATTTCCAAATTGATTGAACACGCACCAAACGTTAAATTTCTTAAAAAATAAAATCACAGGACATCCCCACAGGAAACTCATTACATATTCCTTGTCGGGATACAAGAAAGAGGTCGGTCTCGATTTGTGGTTAATTCAATAATTTCATGGATGGAGCATTATCGGTCTAATTCGGTTTAGCCCGATCGATCAACGGCGCGGGCGCAGGTGGGCGCACAACACTACACCGCACACAAACCCGTATTATGATACCACTGTGAATTTGATACTCGCTTTTTACCAAAAATTAATTAGATTTTTTAATAGCTATTGAGAAAGGTTACCTATTCAGGTAGTCGATCCCACAAATTGTCTTCTTGGATGGCCGCCCACCACCACTTCTAATTTACTTAAGTAATTATATGTATTGGCAACTTCAACCGCAAAAAGTGTTCACCTTATTCCTTGAGCGCTTCCATGATCTACGAGGCCGCACACTAGTTAAAGGATCCATTGATTGCAGGGATATATTTTCATCCACTGTGCGATTGTCTATATTATTTCCACCACAACAATTTCGTAACGTCGTAAGTAGAAGAAAATTCAGACATACAACTGTCTGAATTTTCTTCTACTTAAGAGCTTGGAATTTATTTTGTAAAACTTTGCTTTTAGACAAAACATCATGTAGCTACTACTTAATACAATATCTCAATAATATACACATTCAGAACCACGAAAGCTTTCATACTAAATTATTCAAATGTTTCTGTGAAAACACTTAAGATCTGATAAAACATTTACCATACAACTCATAAATAAAACGGTTGCGCGTCCATAGTTTTCGTGGTAGGTACGGAAATCTTTTACGAACTGCTCCGCTTTCAAATTAATCTTTGTTTAAAGTTAATGGCCCTTATTAATCATGGGCATTATGTCTAGATGAATATAATGTGGTAATCGGTGACTCACTTCAAATACATCGAGGTTTCAACTTAAACAAATGCACCGTTACAAAACCTTCTCGTTACACTATTACAATTTATAGAAAGCAGTGGAATTTAAACTTTAAATCGTAGTGATAAGGTTCATAGTTAAATTTGTAGAATCCGTACTACGGGCAGGTGAATGTGTTACTAATATTATACTTCTTAATTAATAGAGGTGAGAACACAGATCTTTGGGAATAATGTAATGGGTATTATACCCCGCCAGTTTTATTATAATAGCTCTAATAGTTTTATAATTTTATGGTTCACGCTGTTCTGTTAGACTTAATATAAGTAATATTGTTGCTTTGTGTATTCGAAATGGACATGGACAGCTGCTTTTATTAGAATGTTTGTGTAAATATATTAGTAAATTGCATATAAACAACATATTTTAAATTAGACTTCCGGTAAAAACTCACACCTTTTTTGTTATTACTTATATTTCCACCAATAGGAGTTGAGAAGGATGAATAAAAAGTAAAATAGCATATCACACCTACCTATCTACTTCATTGTTCAAATTATCACCTGTGTGTCTGAAATCTATCAACTTTAGAGAACTTTGAGTCCAATGAAACTTCTAATAAAGCGAGCGAGAAACAGAACTATAGATATCTTATTTAAAGATTAATTTAACATATTCACGTCTAAAACTAGTAACAACGAGACAAGGGTACAATTAAGGCGATGGCACACTGCACCGTTGCAGCGGAGGGCGGGCGTCACAATGCGCCAAATGACGGCCGGTACGCAAATGAAGAATATTGTCGGACGGAGTGAATGCTCCTTAATGACGCAGGCATGGTAGCGCTCCCGTGTGGCGGTCGTCACCCACACGACATTTGCGCGATTGTCGCCTGTTAATTATTGTATCATTGTCGTGATGCGTCCCATAGTGGGTGTAATTGAGCGCTTTTAGTGAGAACAATTAGCAAATTTGCAGACATCGTAAGTTTTGGTCTCTTAGGACTCCTTAGCCTTAGAGGACTAGAAAGCTATGGCTATGACATTTTGCACGAGTTTAACTACCAACTTTTCTTCCAAGAACTCTTTACACATGTAAATCACACAAAATGTTGTACACCTGTCGTAGTGACATGGTATTCAGTAAGTACGTAGTTTGGCGCTAACATGCGCACGAGCACGTTCTGGTCAAAGCAACAGTTACACAAACTGTTCTCAAGTGCTATGCCGACACTACACACCGCAGTCAACATGTTGTGTGTACAAGAATGTGACTTGTGCGTGCACATAAATCAACAGATTTCACCGTTTCTTAAAATAAATTGTGTACGTAGTCGTATGTAAAGAAATATTTCGTCTTGATCATGTTGATGTTACTGTTTAAATTAGTTTTACTTGATTTTGAAGTACTAAAGGCGTAGGAATAATTCTTGGGGAAGGTCAAAATAGATATATTGAATACAATAGTGACTAATAATAGTACCTAGTTGATACTCCTGCCCTATTTTTTGTGGTTGGGGTAAACAGCTCAACCAATATCTTCGGCGATACACCTGCAAGCCGATGCACCTGAACCTGATGAAAAAGAAGTCCTGTTTATACTGAGCTTTGGATAAAAGGTAGCTTATGTCCTTTCTAATGTCTCATGTGTTTCTAGTCCATCTGTGGTACCAAATTTCATTAATCAAGATCGGTTCAGTGGTTTAGGCGTTTTCGCCTATATAATATTGGTAAGGAGTAAGGATAAGGATTCCCAAATAAAAAGAGTAACTAGGTACTTTAATATTACTCTATGCGGCTTCATACGTTAGTTCTATGCATTTAGTCTACCTCTATGAGTGAATTACTCTTGTACTCTGTGGTTTTACTGCCATACTTTAAGCATATTCAGTTGGTAACTCGATAACAGAATATTTTTAATTATCTCAAGCCCTAACTCGAACAGTAATAGTTCTGTTGTTATAAAAGCAAGCAAGACATCTCGCGGTAGTAATACATAACGAGGGCACTAAATGTCGAATACTGACGTTTGCCTGCTACCAAGAGACGCCAACTACTTTATTAAAACTACTATTAGTAGAAACAGGGCTGTTTGAAGATTTATAGTTACAGTTAATTGTAGTTTGTTACGAGAGTGAGTCAGGAAGGCGACTGTATTCTAAATATATGCTGTGGCACAGTCGTAAGTCAAAACTGCTGTTAAAATGTTATAAGTGAAAGTGAAGTCTTGTGATTGCAATATCATTTAATATTATTGTATTAAATTAGCCGTAAGATTTCATTTTAATCTGAAAGCCATTTGTATATGAATCTACATTGTTATAAAACTTGAACTTTAACATGGAAGAGGTCAATTTTTATTCGCTGGTCATCACAGTGTTAATTCCGGTCACATTCAGAGATGAGCATAAGAACCCTGGGAGCTCTTTTTCAACATTTTATCGTGATGGTGTTCTTCTTCATCCTGCCGTTAATTGTTGTTCATATTGATTTTTCAGGAGCAACTGCCACCTAACCCTTAAGCCCGAGGGAAAGCAAGCCTACTGACTTGGAGGTGAAAAAGAACCCCCAAAGGACTCTTCCAATTGGTTCAACCCTCTCTTTTCAAACACAGGATAACACGTGCAGCCCAGGGCTTAGATGCTATCCGCAATTCCGCATACGGTGCAAACAATGTCATCAAAAACCAAGCGGTTCGGCGACTCTTTTCTTTGTCGTACCTTTACTTGGAACTGGAACTCTTTACCAGCTCACGTATTTACTTTTTCATACAGTCCCTGGTCCTATAAGCTGGGCGTGAAAAGGAGAGTTGGAGTTTAAAGTTTGGACTGTATCTTAGCTGGCGGGGTGGGGGTGAATATGAAATACATTCGGCTAATTGATTTTTATTTACTGATTGGTGTATTCAACTTGGCCGCTAGACGGTAATAGGCTCGCCCCCTATTACGTGGGACCAAAAATCATAGTTGGCGAAATGTGGGCCATAATACACCTCTGCCTACCCCTTTGGGGATTTACAGGCGTGAGTATATTATGTATGCATATAATGTGACTGCTATTAACGAGATTCTGAGTTCGAAAATATGTAAATTCATTCAAAGTGTATAAGGATTTTTTTATCAATAATAGCAAATAATAGAAGCTCAAAATCTAGAAAAGTGGCTGGTTGATGACCATGTAATTTGTAGACTTTCTTGTTATTATATCGAACCTACCTTACGAGTCTAGGGACCTTTTTGTCTTCGCCTATAGATTTATATAAGATCTTGGTTAACTGACACCGCATGTTTTTGTAGTTTTTAGGGTTCCGTAGCCAAATGGCAAAAAACGGAACCCTTATAGATTCGTCATGTCTGTCCGTCCGTCTGTCTGTCCGTCCGTATGTCACAGGCACTTTTTTTTAAAATTATACTTAATTAGGACCTTTGAGTACGTGACAGAAGACGGATATCGGTACTAATAGCTATGTATTTGCAACACCAGACACATCATTATATGAAAGATAGCCCAAAAAATTAGCAGTGTAGTCAGTACTGTCCACTACATACTATATGGTATGATAAGTTAATAATTCCCTCCCAAAATCCCGGGTTCTTTAAGCGGAGCGTTAAAAAGCATTTGTTAGAGCTGACTAAGGACCACCATTTTAGAATTTGGAATTATATTCAGAATGGTGGCCTTTTGAGACTTCCTTATCTTACCATTCAGCTGAGTCAGATTTTCTGGGCTTGTTACATTATTATTATTTTCTAACTAAGTACTCTTACTTCGATTAATCCTTTTCTATGGGGAATACTTTGATAAACTTAACTAAACTACCCGGACATTTCCTGGATAGCCGAAACTCGCCTATCTACGTTATTTTACTTCTTTATTTCATTACATATTAGGAATTAAAGAACAAAGTTTTCCATGCATATTTTGAAAGGCCATGAAGGGAAAAAACTACCGTTTTAATGCGTAGAAAGTTGACAAATGTACTGGCAGGTGTAAAGATTTACTGTGTGCAGTTGACCCGGACCTTTGGCAAACTGCCTTCACATAAAAGAAGCGTTGACGAGTACAAGTTTGACCTCAACCTTGGCCGTGGATGGTTTTATGAAATAGCGCTTAATTGCCGGCCTCTGTTGCCGATGTGTTCGGTTCTTAATTAGCTCAGTAAAGATTAGGCATTATAGTTTGTTCGTTTTTAGTTTCCGTTTTATAATTAGAAGTGTTGAACAAAAAACGATATAAATGGAAAATGACGATTTCAATTCCGACGGAAGTTGTTAGCAATTAGAAACTGGAGGACATTGTTCAATATGTTTTGGCCATGAACATTTTGCTAGTGAACAAAATGAATGATATATGTAAATATAAAATGTTTTGGGAAATCGTTGCGTAGGATTGTTGGTGGGTGAAAAAAGTTTTAATTTTCTTTTCGGATTTTAAATTGAAGTAAAGTGTTGTAAGTTAAGTTTGTACAAATTTTGTAAAATTAGTATCAAAAGTATAAGAAAAACCGTAACGTTTAATTATGTGAAAAGTACCGCAGGAGTGTTGTTTGCCGGCAGGTTTAAACACAACAATGATAAGATTTTAATACTAGAAGACTAAGGACGAGGATCGTGGCGTCATCGAACGAGCGCATTACGTTCGATTGTAGGGCCAGGCACGGCCTAATTGCCAGCATTGTGTCGGCATGCAGATGTGAATGGGCTTTGATTTGGGCCCCGGGGCGCGGGGGCCGGGGCCAGGGGACAAATCGCTCGTTACGGCTGCAGGTAAACTTTCATTGAGCGTCGGAAGGCGTCGGACGTGAGAGGCGGCTGACAAAATGCCCTCGTTATTCGCCGCCGAATCACTCGCTCATTGTGCTCCGGGAAACGGTAGACGCGGTCGCCGAATCACGAAAAAGACTTTAATGAGGCGTGAGAACGCTCTAAATGAACGATTGTGCAGGAGGCTCGCTTTAATCAACGATTGATGTTAAAGTGGCCCTGATTAATACCTTCGGCGCGATGTTATTCCGAAATAATGAACTACCCACTTTGTCATATTTCTGTTATGATACAATAGATTCTCGCTTTCGGAAATTTCGGCAGTTCATCGAACCACCTGTTGCTTAGTATGGGGTGAGAAAAACTGAGTATCGGCCGTCGGGTGAGAGGTGATTCCCCCGCGCACCTCGGCGTTCATATTCCTCTGGTCGGAACTCGACACCACGCCAATTAAAATCTGACTCCTGGCGCTTTGTCATGTAGGTATGGGCTACGGCACGTGTTAGATTTAGCTCTGTTTTGAATTTTAACTAAATCAATGTTCTGGAAATATTTTTTAATTGGCACTAGTGGCCGTGCCGTGTGAACATAATGGGAAGGTTATTTAGAATTTTAATGGTGGCTATTAGGGTATTAATTAATCGTTAGAAACATACGACGCTGAATACGTGACTATGGAGAATGGCGGCTTAATTAGCTAGTATATTGTGGTATAGGTGCACAAGCAATGTGTGCTGTGCAAATATGTATAGGAAGTACACACCCCATCGTGTAGGACAGGTGGCGAGGGTGCCCCGGGCGCAACGGTGTAACAGTTGCCCGCCATGCCGACATGTGCCCACTATTTGTATGTAAATTAAAAATTTAATTAACAGCTAAGAATAAATAACTTTCTATATTTTAATGATTGTAAATATTAGTTGTTCCGTATTACTAAGAACTTGTATTTAATTACGTAGGTATGCATGTTTATTATTGTTTACCCTTTCACTTTGCGACAGGCGACTTGCGGCTTGATTGAGTGTAGTTACCTACTTAAGTTGACGTCATGCTTTAATCAATCTGAATATTTTGTATTGACGAAACAAAATCTTACTTCCAAAAAAAGAAACAGGTACCTACCTATTGCCATATTCTCAAAAAAAAAAAAATGCCTAAGAAATTTTGGTTTCATATCAACATTCAACTCATCGGCGGCCTCTGTGGATGGCGTAGCGGTAGAGCGTTCGACTGCTACGCAGCAGGTTTGATTCTTGCTCAGTGTAAGTATTTATAGGCACCGAGTTGTATGCATGAATGTGTATATTTGCGTTGGTCTGTGTGTCCTTAATCCTTACGTATAACATGTATGTACATATTTACAACAAAAAATGCATCTAAATATCTTTAATAGCATTCTAGATACCTATTTTTTTTTTTTTTATCGTGCGAAAAATCCCCACGGATACCTCCCCCGCCGGGGTCGGAGGAGGAGGTTATGTCGGACTCGAACCGACTAAAACGCACGCCTTCTGTGGGCCGTCAGTTACCATAATACATGCTAGTTAACTGGGTAGATAGTGCAATGTGAAATGTCATAGAATATTTATTAATTATTTAATTCATAATTATCCCGCAAAGTCTTATATTTAAGGTAACCATAATCGTGAGAAGACATACCTATAGAGATACAGACCATGGTTCACTGAGCACTGGTCATAATTATGTAATAATAATAAATAATAGGTTGATAATACATATTATGACATATTATAGTCTGTCTGTTATATATCTGTTTGTATGTAATAGTTGTATATGTTTATAATACTTTACGTAAAGCTGTATATTTATTTTATTTTACTTGATCTGTACTTTTCTCTCTCTCTTTTTATTTTTAATACACCTTGTATCTAGTTTATTTGCTAACTACACCATATCTTTTGTTTTTATCACATTACTGTCCATCCCAAGGTTGCCTGGAAGAGATCGCTTCCAGCGATAAGGCCGCCCATTGTACATTGAACTGTAACATGCTACCTACTAGTACTACTGTAAATCTATTGGTGTACAATAAAGAATTATCTATCTATCTATCTATAGTATGACAAGAATTAAAGGAACCATGCATTATAGTTTTTATTATTAAACTATTAAAGGCAGTAGGTACCTACATAAGTTATGGATTTATCTCAATAAGGAAAATAATTTTGAATAAAGGAATGCACGACCGCTTTAAAGTTGGAATGTTACAAGAGGCACCCCAAAGTAAAAAAGAGATCAGAAGTTTAAAAAAAGTTGCTTGAATATATCAATGTCACAATATATTACAATTTTTCGAGTGGCTTCGACCGTGAACCGGGCTCAACCAGCAGCGTCAAGTGTCTTTAACAATGTCAGCTGTTTTATAACTCCTACGCATCCATCTACAATGGTTTGAACATGATACTTTATTTTACAATAAAGGGACATACACATACATAATATACGAGTTAACAATAAGTTAATGAAATTTAACGAGACGCTCTAAAATAAAGATGCAGTAGCTTGGCGCGTCGGAGCACGAGGAGACATCGCACGTGATTCCAATATTTCATCTCAAAAGCCGTATTCACACTGCGGTCTCGGGCCTCACGCGTTCTACTCCTACAATTACGCGCTTGTGTCATATTTACAGCCCAGGTAATTGCCATTCAATTACGAGGCCAGCCCGCTGTGCATCTGAGAGAGAGATCCGATGACTCACCGATATTGCTGTCCCGGTCCCTCGCGGCGTGCAGCCGACCAGCCATCAATCATCGAACACCCCCGCTGGGCGCCCGTAGGGATGGGAAACGTCACAAAGCGAGTATCTCAGTCCAACAATCCTCGATAAGTGGGCAAACGCCACGCTAAATTGATTCGAAACCGATGTGTCGATATTGTTTAGCAGTTTTAATTTTTATTTACTTCCATTGCAAAAAGTTTTGTGCTTACACTAACGTTAGAATTTGAATGTGGTAAGTACTTAGTTCACAATTAAATCGATAGCAGGCATAGAATGATAGCATGATTTTCGTTTTTTGGGCATGGAAAATCTTTACTTTTATCTTAATTAGGGGGCTATCATGTAAACTCACAAACCCATATAAGTTACTCTAGGAAGTGACTTTTCCTATATTATCATGAAGAATTTTCTCAACACAAAAGGGACGACCCGACTGCCTTTTCCTACTGCACTTATTTGCTACTATAGTTGTATAAGAATATATTTTTATTTGTACGACTAAATCTGAAAATTAAAGGCATCAGGAGTCATACATAAAATATGGAGCTTCCAGGACAGTTAAGATTGAAAAAGTACAGACTTTAGTTACCTATGCCTATGAGGCTAACTGATGCCCAAAGTAAGACTTACTTTAGGTACTTACAATTTGTGTAACCAATTAAATTAATTAAGTTTCCGTGTACCTACCTACTTTTACTTTATTAGCATAAACGTTGACTTTCAAGGTAATTGACATTGTTTACTGTATAATCATTTAGTTACTTAACGAAATTTTGATATACTTAAGTATGATATATCTAATAACGCTATTATTGAAAACAAACAGTTTTCAAATAAAGATTTATTGCAATTAAAGAAATCTAAAAATGAATAACACAATATGAAAGAGTCCCTATTTAGTTCTCAAAAGTTGCAAACGAACTTAAAGAAGAAAAATAGTCTTTTTAGCCTTCTTTGATTGCCAAACAATTTTCTTTTTGAATATTATTCCAACCAGGAATACAAGTTTTTTTACGAGTATAATAAATAATGAAATGCAATACCTTAAAGTTAGTAAAACAGCATTTAGTAATACATAAATATGATACCATTGTAACATAATACCTTACAAAATGTCGATATAACTTTCATACTACTTTAGCAACCCTAGAGCAGTACAGGTATGCAATCTCGCCTTTATGCCATCACCCTATTGCACTCCGGTACTCTAGCCAATCTTTCAAATTGAGTTCACGGTGCAGCTTGTAATGTGATTTAAAACCCATAAGTTGATTATTTTGATGTATTGATAATGTACTTCCTAGATTGTGTTCTATTTTAAATATTCATTTTGTGTTTATTTATCTTTTCACTTGATAGTGAAGTGACAATGCAAGCGCGAGTGAAATACAATGAAATAAATAATGATCATACTACCTACTCACTTTTTTCTCCCTCTACAGAAACAACATACATCAGTAGCGAAAGATGAAATTTTTGAAAAGGGAAGCCGGTAGAATTTTTATTTATTTATTTTAGTATAAAACAGAGCAAGCCGGCAGGAATCGGGTCATAGGGACCCATCACCACTGACATACATACGATCCTCAGAAGTTCTTACCTGTCAAACTTGTGTATTTAATATACCTACTATTTAAATCATTTTCTTGCAGGAAAAGTCATTAATTAGGATAATTAGTAGGTATGAAATATAGATTGCGTAAGTAATTGGTGCACTACTAATATGAACACTTAATTAGGCAATTATAACTGAAATGATGATAAATTATTATTATTTACCTACGTAAAACTAATTGGATGGTTTATATTCAGTTCCTTCATCAAGAATTGTTATTAAAATAAAATGACGTAAAATAAATAAAGATTAATTAATAAACAAGAATCAGTATCATTTTATACGATATTATTTTAATAGAAAGTCCCGAAAGTAATATGTACTAGCTTTTGCCCGCGGCACCGCCCGCGTGGATGTCGGTTATCGCAACCAAACATAGAATACCTATGTCCTTTCTTAATGTCTCATCTACTCCTATACCAAATTTCATCAAAATCGGTTCAGTGGTTTAGGCGTGAAAGCGTAACAGACAGACAGACAGAGTTACTTTCACATTTATAATATTAGTATGGAAGTGTGGATTAGTATGGATACCCATTGCAACCTCAATGCTTCCATGAACCACAGGACGCGTGGAGAGTGAACCATATAGAAAAACCAATGCCCTATGCAGTTAATAGCAACTTTCAGAAGAATGACCGTAATGGAAACCGAATTGTATCGATAAATATAATTCCTTAAGACGCTTTCACAAGGGAGTCCAGGATGTGATATATCCCACAAGACTACGATTATGGGATTGATATCTGGTAATATCTGGTTTATCCCAAACTAAGATCAGATAACATTATTACCAAGATGGATGGTTTCAAAATGTTTCTTTTATTTGTTCCTATTTAGTTTGTATGATATTGAAAAAAAATCTGGACCAGTGCGACTCTGACTCGCATAGCGAGGGTTCCGTATATAATTTAATGTGGTTATATCGTCCATCATTGGAATCCAATCTTGATAATAAATAACTTATCTGAAGTTCATAAGAAAGCACCAAACATTGTTGCCTCTGTGGTGTAGCGGTAGTGAATGCGGTTGCTTCGATCCCCGCTCAGTGCAAATATTTGTGTGCATGAATATGAATATTTGCATTGGTCTGGGTGTTGCTATGTATAATATGTATGTATGTATAAAAAAATACAAAAAAATGTATCCTAATATGTTTATCCGCATTCTAGAATCCATAACACAAGCTAGCTAAGTTATGCTTACTTTGGGTCTAGATAGCGTTGTGTAGAATGTCCTAAAATATTTAATATTATTATTGCTCTAGTTTTGAGGTTGCCGAACTTAGCTTGCAGTCAAAAAAACTGTTCTACCTCAATTTTTCAATTTTCAGTAGATAACAGCGTAACAAGTAACGTCAACGCAGTATTGACCAACGGGAATGACCCCAAATGAAAGTTGGTAATTCTATTGTTTTTTTTTTCATGTTTAGACTAATTTTTTCGGATTCACGATTTGTATTTTCAACAAAGGAGATGGATACTCTTCCATACATTCGTGGGCCTGATTGACAGAAAATGGAGCTGTCAGCTGTCACAGCTTAAAAATACAGTTGATAAACACAAGAAATAATTAATCGATTAACGGAAATCGATTCAGAATTTATTTTTATTACACTATTATTTGGTATTTTAAATGGTTATTATTATTATTATGATTAAGTTTTGTTCACTCTGATTGATTTAATATCAAATTGTGATGCAAGTGTTTTAATACGCAATATTGTTTAAATAATTTTTAGTAATCGATATTTTATTTTGCTAGTGAAATAAATTTAGTTTTAAGATTTCTCGTCTTCAAGATTTTCAATTGAGCTGGTTTTTTAATATTTTGAAATAGAAAAAAATACCGCTTTTTTAAGTCATATCTCAACTCATTACAATTTTGGCCCAGAAGTCCCCGTCTCCTTTAAGTTGGTACTCTGGGTCTACGATAAGTTTTAGTTTGATGAAAAAATGTGACATGCCTACAGGATTGTACCTTAAGAAACTCTTAAAAAAATTAAAAAAAAACCTCCACACAGAAAGACTGACAACCAAGTGATCCAGTAATCCTTTTAGAACTAATTTTATTCCTTTCGAATGAGTGAATTAGTTTAAATTTTTCATTTTAGATACTGAACTCTACAAACCAAGTTATTAATGTAATTAAACACATTCAAAAGGCAAAAATAGGACTCTATACTAAAAAATGTGCAAAAATACAAGATCATTAAATTAGATATGGAATAGTTAATGTGAAGATAGTGCTACCATATTTTTTATTTTTGTGGGACTCTAGCGTATATTTGTTTCATTTTTATACGACAGGCCTCTTGAGCTCAAGTCATTCTAACATCAGAAAGGTTATGTATGATGTATGAGTCTTTCTAGTTTAATCTGAAAATACGATAAAAATAAGTCAAATACTTGGGATTGGTGAAAAGTGGCTGGAATGGACTGGGTGCGGAAGGCGCAGGATCGGCAAACGTGGCGCACATTGGGAGAGGCCTATGTCCAGCAGTGGACTGCAGTAGGCTAATTGATTGATTGACTTGGGATTGTATAAATTTAACGAACGATTATTCCTTTTACTTAGTCTACTCTTTTTAATTGTCATTTTTATAAACATGAAACATATTCAACCTTGAATTAATCTAAACAAAAACAAAACCTACTCAAACATGCCAACAATCGACAAAAATGTCCCTTTAAGAACTCTAAACATGGCTGCCTTACGTATAGACAAAATTAAGCGAAGATTTTTCTCGGAAAAATCCAAGGCTTGCTTGTTTCAATTACGGTTAGTAATGAGTTGACTTGTGCTCGCTAATTAGCCACCTTGCTAATTAATCACGAGAGTTCACCTTGTAACGCCAAACTTCACTTTATTCCATGTTCTTGTTTACCCTCCTAATTATATTATTAATAGATGCTGTCTGATGTTGTTGGTTATTGTTGGAGCTGTAACGAGTTTGGTTTTAATGAAGTGTAGATATATCAGCTTTGACCATATTTGGAGGTTCATTATTTTAGAGCCTCTAAATTGAAGAAAACCAAAGATGTTCATGGAATTAGTGCTGTTAATGAAGTCGTGTAAGTCCTCTAACATTAATTATTTTTGATGAAGTCTATATACCTAGATACGTCAGTTTATTTTAATTTTTTTTTTGCTATAACTAGAACATTACATAGAATAATAAAATAAAACCGGCCAAATGCGAGTCGGACTCGCCCATGAAGGGTTCCGTAGCAGCAAAGGCGAAAATTGCGGCTTATGACGTATTTAAAAAAAACTACTTACTGGGTCTCGGTCCAACCAATTTTCGGTGGAATTTTGCATAGCAATGTACTATCGCGATCATAAGTGCAGTACCAATCTGACGCAACTATAGCGCGTCAACAATAGTCGTACTTATGACCTTATTCTTTGAAGACAATTCACACACACATACACGTCAACACTACGTCGTACAGTACTCTTACTAAACTTTTGAAGTTATGACCTTAATCTTTGAAGATAATTCACACACACACATACACACACATTAATATTGTTCACTCGTTGATTGATATTGTTAATTTCAATATCATACGTAAGCCGCCCCGTAGCTGAGTGGTTTAATGTGCGGCTTGATGAATAGTATGAAACCTGTCGGTGATGGTTCGAACCTACCGGAACTAATATAACTTTTTGTGTTTTATATTTAAAAGTTCTGATATATAAATGTTGATACGAATATAAAAATGTTTCTTAGGTAGAATTTTAAACTTAGCAAGAAAATAATTATTTGAGGGTGCATTTGAAATAAAATGGATTCATTGGCTATGAGTGAAGTTGTTGGTTGGTGAAGTCAGTTACGACTACCCTATTTATATATTATATCATCTATGGTTACGACTGTTTGTGTTAATTACTGTTCGAGCGATTACATTTCTTTTTTAATAAATCAATATGTCAAATATAAGTATTGAAGCAAAAGCTAATATTGTGGCCATATTCGAATGGGCTTATCTGTAAGTTAATTAATTAATTAATATTGTTGTAGTGCAATTTTGTTCATTGGTTGCAATTGTGTATTAAGGTTGTTGTTTTTTTAGAGAAATACTGGGAGTCGTTGCGTGAAACAATTTGAGGAAGAAGAGTTGCAGAGTTGGAGGAGAAGTGGAAGACCTGCTGAAGCGGCGTTATATGGTAGCAGAATATGAAACGAATAACGAAGAGTATTTACTTTAACTGGGAATCAACAATATTTTCTGATGAAAAAACGTTTAAATCATCTCAAAAAGGAAGATTACATTTATGGCATAAGGATAAAACACGGTGGTGTGAAAACAACATAGTACCGAACACTGAATCTAAGTGTAAATTATGTGGGGGTGGATTAGAGCGCAAGGGCCGGGTGAATTAGACCCAATATCTACGCGTGCAAATAGTGCAAATTATGTGGAAGTGTTAGAAGATATAATGTATGTCTATCCAGATATAAATGAAGGTTTAAGGGCATTAGAAGGTTTCTTCAGGGTCGGCAGCATGAGTGTGACGCCCCTGGTGTTGCATACGTCCAAAGGCCACGGTAATCACTTTCTATCAGGTGGGCCGTGTGCTTGTCTCCCACCTAAGTGGTATAAAAAAATGATATAAGTTTTGTGCACGATAATTGTCCCATTCATCGAGCCACCATACTTCGCGAATGGTTTAGTGAACGTAAAGTTATTCCTTGCTGTGGCGAAGGGTGAAAATGTTCAAAAGGGAAGCCGGTGGCAAATCCCAAAGAACAACCATGGCAATTTTGTATGAAATTCTCTCAAATTTTAGATAGGTACTGAATTTTAGGTGTAATACATGTAATAATGCATTAAACTTAAGCATCTCTACCATGACTTCCCTTTGCAGAGCAAGCCGGCAGGAATCGTGTTATGAGTACTCCTCGCCACTGAATTTCCTTGGCCAGCACGATCCCTTGATTTGAACCCGATTGAGAATATATGGGGTTTAATGGTGCAAAGAGAGATAAAAGTTATTGTTATTATATATTATATTTTATATAAAATAGTTAGGCTCAATTTAAAGTGAAAGCTCTCGTGATATTGTTACTCCGTGCTAAGCTATTCTGTTTAAATATTTTTGTTATTTAATTTCAGTTGAGCCTATTGAGACTACTGAGCCTATCAAGGGACGTGCTGGCCTGTAATTAGTATAAGACTGTATGGTTGAGGTTAAGTTTCAATCCTCTTTTCCGAAAAAAAACTTTCGAGAAAATGAATAATTAAGCTATAACCTCAATATGCAATATTAATTTTATTATAAAAGTATATTTTTTGGATGAAATTATTATAACCACAAATTAACATTGGATAATTCTTTTAATAAACTTTTTTTTTTAAACTATTGTTTTATTTATAATCTATTGTAAATTAAGTATAATATTTTTCTATTTGTAAATAATTATTTCTAATTCTGTTAACTTGTTCCTAAAATTTCATGAAAACAAAACAACAAAAAGTGGAAAAACTAAGATCCGAACCCACAACATCGGATTTCAACACTATCCATAGCAGCCTTGTTACCGACCAGGCTACGCACTGCCTTACGTAGAATAACGAATTTTTGCATTACTTTATATAGATGCATGCTTCGAACATAATACTATGAAATGGCGAGCATAACGTTTTCTTTGTTTCGCATCACACACATTTATATTTTCTCATATCGATACTGTGTGACGTATAAATGTATGCGTTAAACATTACATACACATAGATACGCGTTTAACCGGACAAGAGATTATAAACATTACGGTGCTAATGCACTTTTAATTACGATAGTACATCATATTTTTTTTTTAGATTTATCATTCTCTTATTTTAGAAGTTAGAGGGGGAGGGTGGGGGGACACACATTTTTCCACTTTGGAAGTGTCTTTTGCGCAAACTATTCAGTTTAGAAAAAAAATAAGTTAGAAACCTCAATAGCATCTTTAAAGACCTATCTATAGATACCCCACGCGTATGGGTTTGTAGAAAAAAAATATTTTGAGTTTCAGTTCTAAGGGCCCCAAAATTTAATGCTATTTTTCTATTTTTATATGAAATTCTTAATGCGGTTCATAGAATAGGTACATCTCCTCACGAAGTTTCAACAGCATAAGCCTTATAGTTTCGGAGAAAAGTGGCTGTGACATACGGACGGACAGACAGACGGACAGACATGACGAATCTATAAGGGCTACGGAACCCTAAAAAGGATAGACGATGATTATTTTGTCCTCTCTATGTTACATACGTAATCATAATAATTTATTGATCTATTTCCAAGTAAATATCGTTTGGGCATTTGGAAACATTTTTTACTTGCCAAATTTTTTTAGAAAATTAAGTTACTTTCTCACTTTTACACGGTTTTCCTAAGTTTTAACTTAGGAAAACTTTCTAAAAGTGAGAAAATAATTTAAATCGTTAATGCAGGTAACCTGTACCTGCATTAACCGTGATACCGTGTTAATAAAAAACACTTTGAGTGTAAGGTAGACTTTCAACGATAAAACTACATAGGTGACAAACCGAACGGAGGGTCCGTAAATCTCCAGTTCAAAGTAATAAAATGAAGCCTTAACTTTGCCAAGGAAGCGGCATATATCCGCGTGTAAGCCGCCACAACCAGTTCCAATTAAAAGCATTACTCTTATCTAACACAGCTCATTAGGTATAACAAGTAATGGTGTTGTAAGTGGCCACAGTAAAACTTCATTATTTAACGTCAAAGATTGGAGCATCGCTCGCTCATCATTCGGAGACATTTGGAAGAGACTTACAATCCTAATTTATTGAAAATTGAACGTTATTTACTACTTATTAAAGTACATATTTATTAAGTATGATGTATTCTAACTGATATAAGAATATTCATGCTTGGAATAGTTGCGGTCCAGTACTTATTGTATACATTTTATGTCGCTTACTATTGATACATTAATGAACGAAGGTCATGGACTCATGGACATACTATCACCTGCCTGGCTAATACATTATTGTAATTTATTTAAGTAAATTAATACCATTTCCTTTGTACTTTATGTGGATAATTGCCAAAGTACTATTACTGTATTTGATGAATATAATTTACAATGTAAACAATGTGTTAGCAGCCGTTAATAAGGTAGTAAGTGAATATTAATAGATGTTAGGTAAGTATACAAATGGAATTAAGTATTACTAATACCTATACTCGTAGTAACAATCAATGTTATTTCATTATTTGTAAGTAGATATTGTTATTTACACAGCCAAGGCAATAAGTAGACACCTTTAGATTCAAATTCACATGTAAAGATGTATCAATTAGCCTACTGCAGTCCACTGCTGGACATATTAGGCCTCTCCCAATGATGTAAAGATGTATCTTGTCTCTTTGCTCGTGAGTACCAATCTTTTTGTTTCACGGTAACATGTAACATATTTCGAAGACCTCTTGATATTCTGGTAGGTACCCACATTAACTATGGCAGACTATAATTTGTTAAGAATAGGTCTTTTTGTTACCTAAATATTAACTAGGTACTCTTTCCTTTACTTCTGCTCCATACGCTTTCTTGCAATACACATTTCTTGAATTTGAGTATAGTACGGGGTGCTACGGTGGTAGACGAGCTCAAATTCACCAAGCATAGATTATTAAATTTATTACAAAACCAATCTGCAGGCGCCAGGGACTCGTTATTCTCGCGACTTATGTCCAAGACATGTGTCCTGCGGTATATACTAGGTACTAAAGTTTTCAACTCCGACCCCAATCTGGACTGGGTGGTAAGTTTAACGAGTAACAGTAAGGTATATGGCATCATATCTCCCCAACGAATAAATTTAGGTTGTTTTTTGTTAAAAAGGTGACTTAATCAAGATGTTCCTAGGTATTATATGTATAAATGTATATGTCTCCACCAATTAGCTTAATCAGCCGTTTAATTAACTGCCTGGTCTGTTAACTAACCCTTCAATTAACGGCCTGTATGATATTGAATGAGTATAACCAGATGAGGCCTCAGACGGCATCTATTCCCGTAAAAGTCAAGATAAACCAAGACCGTCCATAGGCCACGGTAACCACTTTCCATCAGGTGGGCCGTGTTCTTGTCTACCTCCTAAGTTGTATAAATAAAAAAGTCATGGAAAGGAACAGTAGGAGAGCAAACCTTGGGCTCCTAAGGGCAGGCTTTAGATGAAACCGGGATTGCTGCTCTGCTGAAGAAAACTAAAAATTATTTTCCTGTTTTTTTTTTTTTTTTTTTTTATATAGGACACGTCAATTTGACTTTGCCTCGCCTGATGGTAAGCTAAAGGCAAAGTCTCTGAAAAGAGGGTCACCATTACAGACATGTACCATGTTACAATGGTGGCACTCAGCTTGACGGCCTCATCAGATGCTTTTTCACGCCCCGCTTAAAGGACCCGGGACTATAGGAGGAGGGAAACACGTGAGCTGGTAAGGAATTCCAAGTCTTAATAGTGCGGCAGAAGAAGGAGTCGCCGAATCGCTTGGTTCTTGATGGAATATTTTGCACCGTATGCGGGTGGCATCTGAGTCCTGCACGTGTTGTCCTATATAGGAAAGGAGAGGGTGGGATTACTTGGAAGAGCTCATCAGAACATTCACCATGGTAGAGACGGTAAAATACCGCCAAAGATGCCACATCTCTACGCAACTGCAAAGGCTCAAGGGTGTAAGTGATCTCAGGATTCCCAATAATGCGGACCGCACGTCGCTGCAACCTGTCGAGAGCATCTAGTAAGTACTTTGCGGAGCCATCCCAGAGATGCGAGCAGTATTCCACGCAAGAGCGAATTTGTGTCTTGTAGAGAAGACACCGCTGCTCCGGCGTGAAAAAACGTCTCACTTTGTTCAGGACTCCGAGTTTACGCGATGCTGTTTTGATGATACTCTCGATGTAGTTTTTGTTGTTCAGTTTGCAGCGAACATCCATACCTAGGATATTGAGATTGTCCTGTAGTGGCAGTGGCGTGCTCTGAAGAGTTGGAAGGGGAAGGAAAGAAGATACCTTTGCTGTAAACGCGCATGCCTGCGTCTTCTTGGCATTGAACTCAACCAGGTTTTCAGAGCCCCATTGAGAAACGAGGTTCAGGGTCTGGTCAAGTTCACTAACAAGAAGCTGCCTCCTTTCCGCGATATCAGACTGCTTGGCCGCAGGATGTCCGTGATAACTCCCGTGTAAGGTGCTATCGTCTGCATAGCAGTGAATGCTGCCAGTGGACAGCATGTCGTTGATATGCAGAAGAAAGAGAGTGGGTGATAAGACGGACCCCTGCGGCACGCCAGCATTTACCTGCAAGAACTCCGAAGTTCGACCATCACAGAGGACGCGAATACGGCGCCCCTGCAGGAAGCTAGCCACCCAGTCGCACAGTCTAGGAGGCAGACCAAAGGCTGGTAACTTGGAAAGAAGCGATTTGTGCCAGACCCTATCAAACGCTTTGGCGATGTCAAGACTTATAGCCAGCGACTCGCCATGCTTGTCCATAGCCTCACCCCAAAGATGGGTAACGTACGCTAGAAGATCACCCGTTGACCGCTTCGGTCTAAAACCATATTGCCGGTCGTTGATTAAGGAGTGATCCTCTAGGTAACACATGAGCTGTTTGTTGATAATGTGCTCAAGTACTTTGCACAGTACTGAGGTGACGGCTATGGGCCTATAGTTGGTAGGGTCCGAGCGATCACCCTTCTTGGGGATCGGCTGTACATTCGCCTCCCTCCAAGCCGAAGGCACTGTACCCGAGATGTACGACATCCGGTACAACCGCGCCAGCATTGGAGACAACTCCGCTGCACATTTTTGAAGAACCACCGCTGGAATACCATCCGGTCCGCTGGCTTTCCGGACATCGAGTGACCGCAATACAGCACGGACATCGCGTTGCCTGATACGGATATCAGGCATCGCATGGCCACAAAAGGGCAGTGTCGGTGGCTGCATACCGCAATCATCGATCCGGGAGTTGGCCGCAAAGAGATTAACCAACAAATTAGCTTTCTCCTGCGGCTCATGGGCCAGGGATCCATCAAGTTTGCGCAACGGGGGCAGCGAAGGCTGGCAAAAGTTGGCTTGCACGGCTTTGGCCAATCGCCAGTAGCCACGGCTACCCGTGGGATGCGCCGCAAGCTCTTGGCCAAGCCGCGCTATGCGCTGGGCATCCGCTCTAACGCAAGCCCTCTTGCAGACCTTTGTGGCTTTGTTGTACGCTGCCTTGAAGTGACCCACGTTAGGATCGCGCGTGGCGCGCGCCCTTACCCAGGCGCGGTACGCAGACTGCTTTTGATTAACAGCCTCCGCGCACTCGCGGCCGAACCAAGGGCGCGCTCTGCGGGCACCGGTGACATCAGTGTAGGGGATATAGTATTCCATACCCAAGCTGATCTCACCGGCGACAGCAGTAGCACTATCCGAGGGGTTCTTACCTTCAAAGCAACGTGCAACCCACGGGATGGATGCAAAATACTCACGCATCCCATCCCAGTCCGCTGACGAGTAGTGCCAGAGACGCCGCTTTCCCTGTTCGGGTCGTGGGGGCGCTATAGTTGGCACCTTGGCTTTTTATAATGTTGTAATAACTCTCAATGAACCTAAGCAGAAACGTCAACTTTTTTACTTACAGTTAACGTTATTTCCAAGATACAATAGATAAATCCAACACCAAAAGCGAGACCTGCTCAAACTCTATAAATTATTAAGTATTCAAAAGTTCTGAATGCTATTATTAAATGAAATTACAAGCAAAGACGCGACTAATCGGATTGTATGGAATAATGAGATTGTGATAGCGGCGATGTATCAGCGGATAGCATCTACAGATAGTCGTAAGCGCAAGTCACGCTGCGCCCGCGCACGTTCTACAACTTCATTTAAGCTGACTCTATAAGGTAAAGCCCGAAACAATTAATGTTCGACATTTATAATTGTACTGTTTTATAGACATTTTACTCTGTTTGTTGTTGTAATTAACCTTATAGAGACCTTTTTAACATGTAAGTACCTTGTCGCAGCCGCGCGAGTAACAGCTATAACCCATTTCCCGCCGGCTTCTCTTCGCAGAGATGGTACAGATGTTTTTTATACTTTCCATATATTAAAGCTTATAAGTATTACGTGTAGGGAAAGGTAGCCCAATGCCGGTATACTGCCTAAAGCGGGTCGGTGTCTTAGTTCAGTTAGTTCACGTATGCAATGAATAAATGCAAATGTGTAAACAGAAAAGTCGGTAGGCGACTTATGCACTTAACCTATGGAACGCTTGGTCCGAGACAAACTAGATCGCGGTAAAAAATGTTTCCACCTACTTTCCCTTTGAAGATTCACCTTCGCCACTGACAGCTAATTAAAATAAAGGAGACAATGCCTAGCCTGCTATATCCACCGTAAAGGTATGATTGCGAAGGTGACCACATACGTCAACTGCAGACGCACGTAGTAGGTAAGCGTAGTTCATTGTGGCTTCTCAATAGAATAGAATAGCTTCATTTGAGAACAGGTCCCGGTAGTTTTCAGAGTCTGCACTTAGCAGCCTAGAGTGTGCTCTCCTAGTCCTCTTTCCCATATTTTGGCCGTAAAGGTCTGATACCGTAGCAGACCGCATACGAGAATTGCCGACGCACGCAGCACATGCGCGTAATTCATTGTGGCTTCTCAATAGCCCCCTTTATCTGTATTAACAAGTAATGGGTACGCTGTATCTGCTGCATGCCTCTGCAGTTGTCGTATGCAGTTGGCTTCGGAATCATACTTTAAGTAGGCAATCAGTATGACCTCGTTCGTTCGAGAAATTTTCCTTAGGTATCTTTTAGCTGGTTTTACCAATGAATTTTCCCCGTATCGATCATGGTTTAACCGGTTATACTTTGAGAATAATAAAATTGTGGTTTTATCTGAATGGGAAAACAGTAAGTAAAAGGATGTTGCTAAATAATCAGATGCTAATGATGTATTTCCTTTATAAGTTAGGTCAAAATAGTTAATTGGTGGTCGCCGCAGTAGGTAACGGTAAAGTGTAAATTATGTCTATTTCTAAGCAAAATTATCTTTATACCTATCTGAACTTATCTTAATCATTCGGCTATAAAAACGTCGTACAATTAAAAATGATTTTATTTATAGTTGTTAACATACAAGCCCACGGACCCCACGGCCCACCTGTTTACTGTGGCCCATACCCATAGGCGAACGGTGTCGCCCGAGAATTTTTGCCTGCCGAGGCACACACAGGAGAGAAAAAGCAGTAGGCGAGTAACTAGTTAGTTTGGTGTGTTCAACCACAAGGTAATAAATCTACCTCAGGTCTACATAATATAAACTGCGATAATCTGAGTTCTAACCATGGCGTGTTCCAGGCAAGAGAGAGGGTTAAAGCTATGCACCCCATATCTTCATCCCTCTTTCTCGATCGGAATACGAACGCTTTTACACGATATGGCAATTATTGAGTTGACCCTTATTGAGCTGGGGACTCCGTGATCCCCCCACCGAAAGAGGGCCAGATCGATAGATTTGGCCCTGGGCCATCCGTAGTTCTAGGGCTATGTCTACGACAATCTCACCTCCGGCAACGAACGGCGTGCGCTTTAGTCGGTTCGAGGCCGTTATTACCTCCTCCATCGACTTTGGCGCAGGAGGTAGGAATCCGTAGAGATTTTTCGCACGATAAAAAAATACGCCTCTTATTTTGTTAGACGCGTAAATACTACATACTTTTAGTAAGGGAGGGAAAATCTTTTACAGATAGGTACCTACTCCTTGTACTGTTTTGAACAAAATATGTATAAACTTGTGAGTACTCGTTATAAAATACATGAATGTATCATTAAGATGTTTTAATGACTTACATAAACACAGAAAGACATGTAAATCCTTACTGCTTACATTTAGGAATTGTTTCATACTTGTTATTCTTATTACTTAGCTTTTAGTTTAATTACAGGAACCAGATGCTTTTTTTAAGTAAAAGACATGACTTATCGCGTTGAGAGTACAACATGGTGAAATTAAATAATTACATCTAAAACACTTCGTTTTTTTTTATTCTGTTTATTGATTTATGGGATATTAAAGTCTTTTTAGATCTTCTATTTTTGGTCGCTGAGGGTCATTCGATGTAAAGGATTCTTAGAGCAGAAGCGGACGCTCAACATCCGATGGATTCAGGAAAAGGAATTTCCAGCAAGGATACAGCAAGGAAGTGGCTCAGGAGATAAAGTCTGACACTTCTGACAGGAATGTATAAGAGGGAATGATATATTATATTGCGCTAATTCTGGTTGATCACGAACACGGTCGAGGTTAGGGGATATAACCTGATAATCATAGCCCAATGATTGATCTACTATTCAACTAGATGGCGATGGGTATAATTCGCCATAGTTATACTTGTAAAAATTACCAAGCCTCGCCCTCACTTCTACCGTAAAAAGTTGTGAGATCCAAGTAATACTTACCAAGCCGATTAATTTATTCAGTTCTAATTCAGGGACCTTCTCCATAGCCACTCCTTTCCTTGCTGTATCCTACTGTATCCTTGCTGGAAATCGCTATTCCTGAATCCATCGAATGTAGAGCGTCCGCCTCTACTCCGAGAATCCGAGGTTGGTGGGTGCAATCGCGTTCAGAAGTTACAGAACACTAACACTTTTGTAAAAGATCTTTATATTGAAATAAATCAATAAATAAATAAATGTTCAGAATAGGTACTGTTCAAAGGCAACATTTTTATTTTCGTTTAATATTTTAGTTTATTTAGATCTAAGGTGGTAAGTAACTTGGAATATGTTAAACTCTTATGCTATGTTTCCTCGGTCAAGTATGACTTTACTACCATCAGAAAAGAAGTTTCATAACTGTATCTTCTTGCCTTCTTTAGGCACGTAACAGGACTGTATCTTCTTGCCTTCTGTAGGCACGTAAAAGGACTGTATCTTCTTGCCTTCTGTAGGCACGTAACAGGTGTGACGCAAATTAACGAGGCAGTCCACGCAATAAAACAATTCAACTATTTACGTTTTAAATGCAATTTATCAGAACATGGTCTTGTTTAGTCTCAGTCGGTAATTAAGCGTGAGCTTTCACCACGGTAATGGAATTCAATTAAAACTAAAATGCACTTTATTTGCTCGTTGATACCGAGCACTGAAGCAAAGCAAGAGCGTCCGCTAAATAGCATAGGGTAAAGTCGGGATAGATGCCCCAGTTGGATAGTTGCCCCAGTTTTAAATTCTATATGTTAGGGTCGTTAGTGACGTTAATACTTTACTATAAATGTAAGAGCACCTCATGTAGACTGTAGTGTCATAAAAATTATCAGTGCAGATGTATACGTTTTTTCAGTGTGAGCGAAAATGTCCCGCGGCCATACCTCGATGGTCGAAACATTTATATTGCTAAGTCTTTTCTATTGAATTTTTTTATAACTGATTGAGGAATCAGAAAATTTTTTGTTTCTTTGCATGCATTAGAGTTTATATTACACTATTTAATACGTTTTGTTCTCGAATAGTTTTTATTTATTTAGAAATTAAAAAAGGCAACTATCCGTATCAAAAAGGATAGTTGCCCCAATTACTTTTGCGGATAGTTGCCCTTAGTGCGCTCTATGGGAAAGGCCAACTATGATAGGTAAAAGAAAACAATTAATAATTCAAGAGGAATGATTGAACTAGTAAAATTCATAGAAATTAGTCATATACAATTAATAGTTTTAGAATTACGAGCCTTTTTCAAAAAGTGGGGCGTCTATCCCGACTTTACCCTACGTAAAAATTACCTTACCATTTCGCTACTTTAAATTAATTAAAATTCTCCAGTGCTTACTTACACTCCACACAGGTGAATCTAAAACCCTCAAATTCAATTACCGAATTAAACGAATACAGCTAAATTGAAAAGCATTATAAAACTATGAAGAACAAACGCAGCGAAGGCATTCGCATATTCGCTATATAGCAACGATCGATGACGCCCCCACGCGTCCCCCAATCAGCTCCATCAAAACTCGAGCTCATTACTCAAAATCAATTAGCGTTATTAGTGCGGCGCGTCTTCGTTAGCCCGTGATGGAGGGTAATTTATTGGCATCTCTTAATTAGGGATAAGTCTAATTGGAGGCTTAGTCGTAACGAGGCCCTTGAAATCTGACGTCCCGACGAATAAATTGGTCGGCCGGGGCACGCCACGCTCACGCACTCCACTTGCTCTATTACCACTGATATTTTGACGTGCCAACTCGATTTATGCTCCTCTACTGTACTCACTTTAACGACTGCTCTAATAAGTTTCTAACATCGACTTAGATGGCTTAAAAGGATGCTTAATAACGTATGAGATTCAGTAGACTAATGAAAGTTATGCGGTTCGACATTAACGTTGGTCTGGGGAGTACTAAAACGATTTTAAAGTCACGCCACCGCTGTTTATAGTTAGTGAATATTGATTTTATATGTGGTTTGAGGAAACATAACGTGTTTTAGGAGGACTAATTCGGTCGGATGGGGTTTTGTGGCGAGTTGAACGGTGCGGTCGCTGTTCAAAGTGGTTGAATTAAAAATAAACGAGAATGAACCATACAAATAAAAGAGTATGGACAACGGCATGATCAAGTGCACCGCGAGATGTAAGACGATACTTTGTGGCGTGCTTTATTCCGACGAAAGGTGCCCACTTGCCCAGAACGGCCAGAACCCCGGCCTGGCTCTGCTGCCCGTGCACTGGCCAGGTCTATAATTAGATCGGCCCTCTGTGACACATTGTGTGGAAATAATTTGTATTTTCATAATGAAATAAAATTAGATCTTAGAATTCCCACGCCTAGCGAGATAAAACGACAGTAAAACTGTTAGGGAAAATTTTATTTGGTGTTAATTAATTTGTTGTTCGATAATTATACAGCTTTTTGATTTGAAAGATTGCTTTTATCAAGTGAAAGTTTAACAGCTTTATTGTGACTATAATTATAAGACATAATGATGTAGACATCACCTTACAATGGTTTCTGAAGATGTTATATTCATGGTTTTTTTTTTGTTTTCCCCAAGTATAACTTGTTTCTAGACATATTATTCGCTTGATAGGATAGCAGTCTTATCACTAGATATACTTAACACTGTATAGAGTATATGCCTCTATTATGTCGTTAAGTATAGGTACATATCATACAATGAATTACATAATTGCATAAGAAAAACATTGAATAATTATGGATGCTCATTGCTCATCTAAGTACAACCCGGAATTGTTACGACGTAACAAGAATGTAATTATAATCAAAACTTGAATTAGCCTTCGAAGAAAGACACTTTCTCTTTCGAAGCATGCATTGCTTTGGTTATTGAACATCTAGACTAGATGACTATTTCTCTAATGCAGACACGCTTTCAATAAACATCAATGGCAAAAAATAAACATGTTGCATAGCGAAACCGGAGCCTTATGTAGAAAGTTTAGGAAGGTAATACAAACTGAATAATTCAATAAACAAAGTTCTTATAATATAATATTTGATAGCTATGTACTTTTGTGCATAAATCTAATTTGCCACTATCTTCGTTGATTCGGAACATTCAGCGCAATTAAATTCTAGTTCACTAAACTTATAATTACTTTTTTCAGATTTCCGAATGCGTTATTTTTGAGTAGGTACGTATAGTTACCATATATCTTGACCCCAGAGACGTCATAAAATGTACCTACTCTTTATGTGCAGTATGCGTTTTTGCGTATTTTTTGTGGACAGCATGGGGTGCTACGGCGGCAGATGAAATGCAATGAGATGAAATGAGTTGATTACATCAAACTAATGCGCGCACGTTAGGGCATCGCGACTCAAGGTTTAGATATATGCCGAGAACTATAACATAAATATTGCTGTTATATTATCCATCGATAAACTAAAATAATTTTCGAACATTCAAAAGACTTACGAGTAATACACTTGTAAGATATTAATAAGTCGAAGGACTAATGGTCGTTGGAGAAAGAGCTGGAGACAGGGAATCAGTGAATTTAAACGGTGGAACGCCACCAGCTAGATGAACACACGACCTGAGAGAGGTAGCTGAGATAGAGCATAGACAGGTGAAGGATTGGAAGCTGAAACACACATTTGTAGAGCCCTTTGTCCAGGTGTGGTATTCATAAAATTATACGAGTCGCAAGTAAGAAACTCATTGCCTTGAGTTTGGTTACCCATCCCCAAGTCTTACTAAATTCACAGCACTATACCTTCCTTCATCCTAGCGTTAATCCCGGTCGCATCCGAAGCTTTCAGCTCGGAGTCCGGGGTCCGCTTGAGCCTGAGTCTCAGCCTCAAAGCCTCTGTCTGATGTTAAACAGCCCTATCCTAGTCGCCTTGTACGACCACATAGCAAGACGTGGGGTGAAATTCTACACAGCCCGGAACCACGCGGCTTATCAACTTAATAAAGAGGACTATTGAAGAATTCTGTACATCATATACCAATTTTATCGTGTGCAGTATTAAAATGTCTCATTTAATTGTCCCAAATCGATACAAGATACGAAAGCGGCAAAGAATCGGTTTAATGCCATATCGAATTATGATCAGACGAGTGCGATGCTAGAACAGCGGTACTGTGGAGTTGTGTCAACACTTTATGTTTTTTATCACCACTTGTGTATACTATTTAAACAATATTGGCCTTGAATGTAGACACAGGTGTGGATCTGAAGTTTTGAGTGGATAATTTAAAATTAGACGCACTTTCGTTGGATAGCGATTCGGAGAAAGGAAGCGGTGGATCCGTCAATAATTGTTTTTATTGAGTTATTAATATCTATTACCTTATTTTTTCTTGATGTGAAATGGTGACAAATTTTCTATTATTTTTTACCGATATGTTTTTAACACTTGCAAATAATCTTACGGTCATTTTGACGGTAAGCAACTGCCACGCAAAACACAGTGACACAATATAATTTCCACGTTGCCGACATCTTCCTCCTCTAGGATCTGTTAAACAACAGACGATGCTCTGGCGCAGGCTTTTCTCTAAGGGTTGGTAGGTCAAATGGCAGTTGTTCCTGGAAAAGTCGATATACCAATCAAATGCCTAGTAATGGCACCCCCGCCGGGTCCAGGTAGAAAGGGTAGGCCTAAGAAGTCCTAGCTTGACGTCGTGGAGGTTGACATGCGTGCAAATAGTCTCACTACCATGGACGCCCAAGATTGTGCGAAGTGGACGGGGAAGAGCCGGAAAGCGGACTTTGAGCTCCGAGGTCATCTTGGCCACGAATGCAATCAGGAAAATGCGTCTCCATGAAGATGATGATGATATCTACACACAGTCAAGGAAATAACTAAACACATCTTCGCATATAAAAGTGTAAGTATACGTCTACTACGCCGCTTCCAACCGGTCTTATTGGAGATCTATAGGGGAGGCCTATGTCCAGCAGTGGACTTCCTATGGCTGAAATGATGATGATGATGATGACTACGTCTACTTCTTTACTTGGTTGTGTGTATCAACAGTGTGACAGTGGATGAGATAGAGGAATAAGTTACAAATTGATTTTTTTCTTTGTCTTCCCAGGTGGAAAGGTGTGGGTATTATGTAGGCATTAATTTAGCCTATTACACATTAATTTCTATCTTAAGCAATAAACTTCGTAATTTAATTGCAAGCACAAATACATACAACGCAACACTTTCTTAAGGACTAAAATACTGGGAAGGCAAACATAATGGCAAAAAAATTCTCGCTATAGAACAATTCGCCATTCAAAACGGTCATAAAGATCACCGCGCTAATCCCCGACCGTTTCAAATAAAACCGAATGGACCGACTACGTGGGCCATACATTACCCTTTCTTAGGACGAACGTCTCAGCGGACTAATGCCTACAATGTGTATTATAGCATTTAATATAATAATAACGTAATGAAACGTCTCGCGCGAGGGGGGCGAGGGGAGGCGCGAGGGTGGCGGGGAGGGAACCGCGGGAACCGGTCCCCGGAGGTCATCGGCAGCGAGCCTTCCGCGACCGGTGTTGCCAGCTTAGATCGCCTCGATTGCCCATAAATGTAGTTTTTCGAAACGACTGAGGTTAACTGGGACAGCCTGTAACATTTGTTGCCTTTTAAGACGACTATTAGTCTCGGCTCGGCACTTTACAAGATGCATTAGAAGTAATGACTTGTATACATTTCAAATGTTGCATTAGGCATATAATGACGGACATAGTTATTGATACATTTATTTACAATAAAAAAAATTCTCGTCGCATTTTGAACTGACTATTTTTGGCGTTCGGATTCGGGTTTGTATTTGAAATTCCCAAATTTCTCGTCGATGTAAGACAATGGCAACCCCAGCAGGCTATGGTAATGATCTGACGCGTCGCCCGCGCGTATGTTAATGCTCCATTAAGATTATACTAATTGAAAGCCAATAAATACAACGGCTATGAATATTAATTTTATTTGGCTTCGCGCTCTTTCTGAAAAGACCCGTTTGGGATCGCGTGCGACCAATTGCCCACCACTGTTTTCAATGCTTTATCGTACTCACTACGTATGACGAAGTCAGAGGAATGTAGATTTCAAGTGAAAGTAATGTAATCTATTATCATTTTATTGCTGCCTATATGGGTAGGCAGGTGTATTATTATAAGATTTAAATTTTGTCAGCTTTTATGATATCACGTCATATTAGGAAAGCCTATTATTTTCTGCCGGGTACGTAAAGGTAATAAAAAACTATCTAATAGGTAACACACAACCCAAAAATCAAACCGAAGATCTAACGATTGGACGAAACTATAAGCGCAAATGTATGTCGTCGTGACTTTATTACGAAGTTGCGATTTTCTTAATAGCAACCACCACACGCGATGACCATTTTGAAATACCGTAGAAATCAATAAAGGTTTATAGTATTAAGTGATAAATCAATGTAACGTCGTCATTAAAATAATTGCCTTGAAGACGTGACGAGTCTCGACAATATCCACAAATGCACCTTATGTACAAGCCAACAGAGGTAGCGAGTTTAGTTTTCTATCTTATCCATCGCGGCCGCTAACGTCACGTCTCGATATTCCTGTCAATCCCGTTTGCCGACGATTACACAGGACAAATCAATTACTGATCGCATTCCACCGGCAGTCGACCGACGAATTCTCTGTCACGATCCTATCGGCCGATGACGAGACCTCTCGTCGAACGGTATGTTGAACATTGCGCGGCCCAGCCCGCCCTATAGACTAGATTTGCACATAGAAAGCGATGGATCGCGCACTTCAGTCAATTGTCTGTGAATTCCTCGCATTCAAACATATGTCTAGATGGAATCGTTGTGTACCTCAAGCATGACTCGGCTTTGACTGCGCCAAGAATTTCGTGTTCGATACCTGAACCGGAATGTTATCAGTGTATCGCATCTCCTCAGCATCAAACATGTCAGACGGTATCGTACTACATTCACTTCATTGTAAACTACTTACTATTTATATGAGGAGATAAATTAATTGTAACCCCAATTGTATGTCGTACACAACGTTATGTACCCGTACGCGTTACATGCACATCTCGCGGTAGGTAATCAGTTAATTGGATATGAGTTATTGATCCCATAAGTGGTAATGATTGGCTTGCGTAGTGACCGGATGAGAGCTGTTTTGAGCTGATGTTGGGTTGACGTGTTCATTTTACTGTTCGATATCTTTTATTTTTGGTTACACTCTATTACGTGCTGCATAATTGTGGATAATATAACGGACAAAAAAGGTCCGTGTCGTCGATGAGCGTAGGTACACGGTGTAGTCTGTTGAGTGTAGACAGAGTGGGGCTCGACGGGTCAATGTCAGCTCATGCGGTTTTCCTTCGCAGTTGGGCCGCGGCCGCGAGGTCGACTAACTGCTAATTATTTTTCGACCAACGTAGTTGCAACACCAGCTGGTTTATGATGACTAACTGACTAAATGCGGTTTAGCAGTCACGAAATATTTGTGTGATTACCGTGGTGTGGTAATAATGGGTCTGTTTACTGTGCAAGTTTGTTTTAAATTAAGAGTTGGAAGTTGGAGGTTTAGAGGGAGCGAGATCCCGATATAAAGCACGGTAGATGCGCAAGAGGATGGCGTCGCCCACGCGGGGTCGCGAGTGTTCGCCTCGATTTTATGTTAATCGAAGAGCCGTGTCGTCGACGACATAGTTATACTATACATACGACACAACGGTTAGGTAATACGGGACATTCAGACACAAATACATTAAATACACCATTATCCACAGCCGGGACCAATTTCACATTTACGACTTTACACTGACACGTTGTAAATTGACTTTATATAGTTTTCTATTGCGGCCTTATTTGCACGTGAGGCGATTGGAAATGAATTGGAACACCATACAGGACAAATGTAATATCTTACACAATAAGACCATTAAAAGATTTTTGGATTATGTTATTTATGTCCAAGAGTTGTTAAGAGAAACGTATTACAAATATTTAAATTACTAACAAGACCTAGTAGCACAAAAATGCATAGCAAAAAATAAAAAATTTAATGCATAAACTAAGTATAATCTTAGTCTAGTTTTCATTATAAGAAAACTTATAGTAATTTTATAATAATTAAAAAAGCACGATGTGCTTGCAAGCATATCGTACTTTTTTAAATAGGTTTGAAAGGACCCCATTGACGCCCGTAGCACATCTCCGCCGTTTCGCGGCGGACAGCGGAACTGCTAGTTGAGTTTCGCTATGTTCAAGTGTAGCTGGAGCAGCGAAACATGAGCGGAACTTGACACTTGTTATCTAATATGGAGCGCGTACCCGAATCTAACTGGTCCGTGTAGAACGCATGCGCCAACTACCTGACTTCTGATTGCTCCGTTCAACATGATAACGTCTTTTTCGCATGCGCGAACTTGATACCGTGCGTCAAGAACTTTCAAAATCAACAGGGCCGAAATTGGGTAATTGGCTGTCTAGTTAAATTATTAGTTACTTTATGGTGAGTGATAGGGAAAGGAGATGTTCACTTTTTGTATGGACAATGGGGACACTAATTTGCACAAATATAATATATATAAATTATTTTATATTTGGTACCATTATACGTTAACATTACATTTAGATAAATATAATATTAATACAATGAAAAGTCTATTATTATAATAAAAAGCGTACCTTCCACATTTAATTCTCTCTGAATTTCAAGCCATGCTTGCAATTTTTTCACGTTATTTTTATAATGTGGATGGCTTATTAAATAAATAACGGGTCTATTTCTGATCTCTATGAGAAGCTTTTCGGTATATTCCACGTCCATCATTTAAAAAAACGTAGTTACGCTCAGTAGCTTTACCATGAATTGACACCAAAATTTGACAACTTCGTTACCAAATCGAACTGTGTATGCGAATCTGATTGGTCTGTGTAGAACGCATGCGCGAATTTTCTGACTTCTGATTGCTCCGTTTAAAATGACAACGTGATTTCGCATGCGCGATCCTTCGCAACCGTGTGTAGATTTCGAATCGTCGTCGCCTGTCAAAATCCAGGGCCGTATAGGGTATTTGGCTGTCAAGTCAAATTAAATACTTTTTACTAAACGTAACAGTAAGTTATAAAATATGTATACAAATATAATCGATGATTAATAATTATTAATTATATTGACCAATTATTATTTATATTATGATTGGACAATTTCTATGGTTGGACAATTAAAGAGTGATTGTCATTTTTCATAATTGGACATATAAGTCGTGCAAAGGACACATTTGACGTTATTGCTGGACTGGTCGCCGAGTGCAGACCGAGGGTTCAGATTCAGCCACCTGTCACCGCTTCAACCCGCTGGCGAAGTGGTGTGACATTCATATCCTTCCTTTCCGGAGTACAATGGGGACACCGTGCTTTTCACACCTGAGGGCTCTTAAATTATGGCCTAGAATCAGTCGGGGAGTGCGTAATAGGAGGCGTGCGGTTTTGAGTAGGTGCGATGGCCGACCGGAGTGGTATTTGAAGGGACTACCGAAAAAGTAGGAGCGTGATCAGAATTCGACGTGTGTGGAGCCGTGGGCAGCAGCTATGTATAATACTAGCAGTTGCCCGCGGCTCCGCCCGCGTGGAATTCGGATTCCGTTCCCACTTTTTTTTCGTGCTAAAGTTCCCTCGGATATGGTCAGGAGTGATTGTCGAACTGAACTGAACTCTGAACCACTAAAAACGCATGCCGTCGCGGGTCTTTATTTGCTAGCCTATGTTACTCCCATTATTGAAATCAGTCAACAACAAACAAAAAAAAACAAGAAAAGGACTTTCCTCTTTAGAATATTAGTGTACCTAGATGTAGGTAATACCATCCTGTACAAAAAACTGTAGACGGCGAAAAAATAATCAAAGTAAAACTTTTTTACTGCTCTTGATTCATTTTGAATTTAAAAGACCCCTAATGCGGCCCTGCAATTTACGTGTTACGTAAAATTGTCACGTGACAACACTGACAAAATAGCGGACGAAGCGCGGAGGTGTGAACGGCATAAGGCGAAACTGCGCGGCGAAAGAGATAGAAGATAGGTAAATCTATGCATTAGAACATGCCGTTTCGCTAGAGTTTCGCTCCTCGTCCAACTGACAGAACATGGCGAAACAACCGCGGTTCCGCTATACGCGGTTTCGCGGCGGAGATGTGCTACAGGCGTGAGACTTGAGAGCAATCTACTCGTACCGATTAAACTACGCTAGTATATAATTATGTTTATGGATTAGATTAGATCATTAATTAGTTCTGTATATTAATTCTGTATATCCTTGATTGGACAGGCAAAAGAAAATTTTGCAAACCAAGTCGGCAATTTTTTTTTACGGTTCTACTATTTAATAGCCGCCATTTTGACTTCGAGTTTTCTAAACAGTGTGCCGGCTTGCAGTGAGGTGACCAGGGAAAAGAGTAAACTTCACTAGGTACTCTGATAGCCAAAGCTATTGTATTACGGACGAGGTGCACACATCACACCATTCATGCAACCCGTTATGCAAAATAATAAAAAATATTCAGCAACATGGTCACGTAATCACATTAACCGTATACTATAAGATGCATTATTTAAAATCAATTAACATAATTGTGCAAATAGTCCAGACCTAACCCCAGTAAGTAAAATGTAAGTTACCTTCCATACCAACAGCATTTCTCGATAATGTTTTAAAATTATAATTTTTTTTTGTACCTATGGCAATTAATCGCCAATGGACACCTTTAACTATCTACTTAGAATTCTGCACCAGTAATTCTTAGTCACATGGAAAAATGCGACGCGCGTAATGAATATAACATTACGCAGTTAATTTATGGATAACTAATATTGAATAAAGAACAGATGATATCTTTGAGACATGAAAGTTAATCACATTTGTTCTTTAATTAATAAAATTGAATATCTATTTACTATTCAATGGTAACAATTATTAGAATTATTTTAAATATTTGATACAATAATTAAAGACGTGAGTGGATGAAGGGGGTAACTAACATTTTTGAGATTTTTGATTTTTTGCGTTATATGACGGTTATAGGTGTATATAAACTATATTAGATCAAAAAACTCCGCAATTTAAGCTTAGTTTCCAAAATACCAGAAGATGAAAGGCATAACTGCAACAAAAAAAGCAAAAGTTACATGGAAGAAGGAGGTATGTGCCTTAACGCCTTCTTCCATCGAAAATCGGTCTATTAAACGTGTTCCTTCAATGGAAGAAGGAGTTATGTGCAAGAAAATGTACTGCCACGATGCTTTATTTCATTCATGACCATGCTCTTTCATTCCTGCTCTTCTGTGTGTATTACTAGACTGGCTGTGTGTAACAAAAAAATTAGAAACTTTTTTGAAAAGCACTACATGATCAGCACCAATGAGCAACTTTTTGTTGCCGTTATACATGACAGTATAAGAAGGCACACTGTAGATATACAGAATGATGTCAGAATTCATTAGTTCACCTCGTTTTTATACCACTTAGATGGCAGACAAGCACACGGCCCGCCTGATGGGAAATAGTTACCGCGGCCTATGGACATATGCAACACCAGGGGCGTCACGTGTTGCGCGTTAAATGTGAAAGACTCTACTTTGATTTGACTCCGACTCAAAACCGACTTCACTCTGATTTCCTCCAACTTCAAACCGACTTCATTTCGACTCCCTTTGACTCCAACCTCGCTATAACATAACTCTAAACCGACTCCACTCCCACTCCACTCTGACTCTATTCCAACTACATAGCAACTTCACTTCGACCCCATGCTGACTTAGATCCGACTCCAAACAACTCTACTCTGATTTGAAACTAACCTCCACTCTAACCTTCGGGTCCATACCGACTTCACTCCGACTCCAATACGACTTCTTTACTCCAACTTCATACTGACTCCGCTACGACTCGGTCCAACTCCAAACGCACTTCACTGCAACTTCACTCTGATACTCCGACTCCATACCGACTTCACTCCAAATCTGCACCGACTACACTCCAACTTCAAACCAACTTCACTTCGACTCCCTCCGACTCCAACTCTAAACCGACTCCTGCCGACTCCACTCTGACTCTGCTCCAACTCCATAGCAACTTACTTCGACCCCATACCGACTTCAATCCGACTCGAATCGACTTCTTTACTATAACTTCAAACCGACTTCACTCCGATTTCCTCTAACTCCAAACAGACTCCACTCTGGCTGTAAACCGACTGCACTCCGGTTCCAAAGCAACTCAACTCCGGCTCCTAACTGACTCCAGTCCAACTCCAAACCAAACCGACTAACTTCTACTCCATTCCGTCTCCCTCCAACTCTACTCCAAAAAAACTTTACTCCCACTTTAAACCGACTCCCACCGACTCCTCTCCAACTCTGTCCAAGACCGTGCGAGATGGAAAAGTAAAGCCGGAAAGCGAATCAGGGACTCCGAGGTGAAAGCCTCGGATGCGGCCGGGACTAATGTACAGATGATGACGACTGATTGTCATGCCTGTTCTAAAGTACATAAAAGTCTCGAGTGTGATCAGGCTTCAACACTGAAATAGAAAAATTAAAAAAAATATTGTAGAACATTCTACGCCATCTAGACCCAAAGTAAGCAGTAAGGCCCACGATAAAAAAAACACCCAAAGTAAGCATAGCTTAACTAGCTTATGTTATGGGTTCTAGAATGCGGATAAACATATTTGGATACATATTTATTATACATAGAAACACCCAGACCAATGCAAATATTCATATTCTTGCATACAAATATTTGCACTGAGCAGGGATCGAACCCGCGCCTCCTGCATAGTGGCCGCGTTCACTACCTCTACACCACAGAGGCAGTCAAAAATTATGATGATATGTTAAAAGGTTGAGTAGTAGACATTGAGGTTGGAAGAAAATAATATAGCACCTGCTCACAAAGTTATTTGTGTAAAAACGTAAGCTAGTATTAAAACATAAAATTTCTGAAACCAGAATATCAATATTGATAACATTATTGCCCATGACAAAAAGTTGCAATAACTATGTATATATCCATTCTAAGCAAAATACTAATAATAATATTATAAATACGAAAGTAAGGGCCAGGAGGGCCGTGTGCTTGTCTGCGACCTAAGTAGTATAAAAATAAAATAAAAAGAGTAACTCTGTATGTCTAATAAGCTTTCACGCCTAAACCACTAAACCGATTTTGATGAAATCTAGTACAGAGATAGATTAGACCTTAGGAAAGGACATAGAGCTACCAATATAGGAGGTTACCTTCTGCACTGACGGCACAGAATCTCTCTGTTCTTACAGGGTCGGCAGCACGAGTGTGACTCCTCTGGTGTTGCACTCGCCCACAGGCCACGGTAACCTCTTACCATCAGGAGGGCCGTGTGCTTGTCTGCGACTTAAGTAGTATAAAAAAGAATAGAATACGATGGTGTATCCGTCCCAATCAAGCAGTCCGACTGAGGAAGTACCTCCGCCCTACAGAAAACCGTGGCTTAAAATCGTGTTGTTTCCGATGGTGTGTAGGGTAGCCAGAGCTCACTGGAGAGGTTGTGCTATCAGTGGGATAACCAAAGTCCCACTTATCTCTTGCACTGACGGCACAGAATCTCTCTGTTCTTACTGGGTCGGCAGCACGAGAGTGACTCCCCTGGTGTTGCACTCGCTCATAGGCTACGGTAACTGCTTACCACCAGGAGGACCGTGTGCTTGTCTGTGACTTCAGTTGTATAAAAAAATATCATAGGCTATGTTTAGTCGCGATAACCGACATCTATGCGGGCGGAGCCAGGGGCAATAGCTAGTTTTTTATATATTTAATGTTATATACTCCCTTCTTCCACGCTTAGTATTCATAATATCATATTACATTGTCAGTGGATGAAGAATGTATATACACATTTTGTCAAATAAATACATTTCCATCCACTCAGTTTTATTTTTATGCTTCCATAATAATAAATATGGACAATTACAATAATTTGACACCATAATATGATGACATAAATAATCAGAAAACATAATATTTGCAAATGAAATGTTCAAACTTTGAAGCCGATTATCTCAATATTGAGAAATTGTTAGTTACCTCCTTCTTCCACTCACGTCTTCAATTCATACCTTTATACTCTTTTAAACTCATACTTCACTTTTACTTTACAACTTCCGAGAAGGTATCTACTTCTAAATTTTGCATAAGTTGCAAGTTGTAATATAATATAATTTTACAACACACCTGCTCATAAAAGTGATATTATTTTACCGCAATTAGGCACGTAATGACACCTATTATCAAAATGTGACTTTTTTATTGCTATTATTCACAAAAGTCAGTTATAGATTCTTTTTTAAATTTTATAGGAAGTGTCTATAATTGTCTATGTTCTTAAAAAAGTTTTGATACAAAAAATAACGTGTTTAATAGTACGAATAAATTAATACGCCTATTGTATGGTCATTTGATGCATTTTCGTATTTAAATAAATAATTTCAACATGTAATACTTGTTTAATAAACAAAATTTTCACTCAAATTTAACTTTTTTTTTTCTCTAAGTACCTACAGAAAAAAAAACAGAGTAAAAAAAAGTTAAATTCAAACCTCATTTTTTTAAAAAAATGGTCGACCGCCATTGTTAAATGCGCGCGCATAGGAAAACGAATTAATTTGTAGTATTGTTTACTTAGTATTTGTAGTACATATTATTTTATTCGCAAGTGTGTTGTAAAACGTCGTATGGCACGCATGAGCATGATGATTACCGTCCAATGGCGCCTCGGCGGTAATCACCAACTTTGCTCACTTGTACCATAATGTACTATTTTTTTATACCACTTAGGTGGCAGATACGCACAGTCACACACGGCCATGTTAGGAGATCTCCTTTTTCCCCTCTTTCCTTTGTTCCTCCTTTTCTAGATACACCAAAATATTGGTTTAACAATAAGTGACCTTAGGATAAATTTATGAAGTAGTACCTACCTACCTCACTATAATTCAAAGACAAAAGAGCTGAAAAACTACAGTTGTTTTTATACATATTCTCGTTTACTTTTTTTTTGCCACATTAGATATATGTACCTAATAGTTAGGTATTTGTTTAACAATATTAAGATGTGAAGTCATGCTATAATATTATAATTTATGAAAATGTTGTAATATAATAAAAATAAGCATTACGCCTATCAATATAAATCTATCATATTTAATATCATTGCTACTAACACCTCTCTTTTTTGTCAGAACTAAGTCTACCGTAAATAAGATCTACCAGTACATGCACCAACACACAAAGAACAAAATAAGCAGATCAAAGTACATTTTGTCACAATTTATACAAATAAAGCAATAACATAAATAAAATGGTAAGTATTTTATAACCGAAATATCGGAAATATCAAATCGTCAACCCAACACGAGATTTCTCCTACGCAGCACCTACGCGGGCAGGTGATGCCTTTTATGAGTACATCTTCATTTATTTATTCGGTTGTAAGGACTATATGAGTGTAAGCTGTAAATAATTTAAAGTTTATTTTTGAAATATTCATACGTTTTGTACTTCTGGTATACAATACTTATCTTTTTATATCGAGGTGAAGTTTTGGACGAAATTTATCGTGAAATACCTACACGATGAATAATCTATCCAAATCCAAACTAATATTATAAATGCGAAAGTAACTCTGTCTGTCTGTCTTTCTGTCTGTCTGTCTGTCTTTGCTTCACGCCTAAACTACTGAACCGATTTGTGTGAAATTTGGTACAGACATAGTTTGGAACTTAAGAAAGGACATAGGATAGTTTTTATTACAAAGAATAAAATAAAAAATAAAATTTATTCCGGACACACAGCGCCATCTATTGGTTATCGGCATCAATTCAGTACTGAAAATTCATCGGAAAAAGGCTATGTTTGGTCGCGATAACCGACATTCACGCGGGCGGAGCCGCGGGCAAAAGCTAGTACTGTTATATTTGTAAAGTGGTCGTGTTGGAGATATTTAAGAAAAAAATACTTGGGTTAGGTATGTTATAAAGATACTGAACACAAAAATATATATTTTTGAAATTCTTGCCTATTTGTATGCAATGGATGCAAAAACTACTGAACGGATTTTGATGCGATTTTGTTGTTTACAAGGTCTTGGTCAGATTTAAAATCTTACCTAAGCTTGATTGCAATCGGTTAGGTACAATTTGGAGATACTTATGATCAAAACTCGCGATAACCGACAACTAGGCGGGCGGAGCCGTGGGTACCGCGGGTATAGTACTTACTATATTATATGTAGAGATATCATGGGCATGAAAAAAAAAAAGACGTGTGACACTCGGGGACTGCCGCGGTAAAGCTATTGCATAGCATTTTTCCGATTTCGGAGCAGCTCGGCTCGATTCGTGCAAGCAGTGGGGAGTGTTAGGTTTTTTTCGTTACGGAATTTCTGGATTCGGTCTCCACACTCCAGGCCCGCGATAGAAGCTATACAATAGCTTAAAAAACAAAATAACTACTCTCTACGTCTACTTGCCTTACTTGTACTTGACGGCAATAGGCTCGCCCCTATTACATGGGACAGAAAATCATAGTCAGCGAAATCTGATATTACGTCTCTGCCTACTCCTTCACGGATTTACAGGCGTCAAAGTTAAAGTCAAAAAAGTCAGTTTATAGCAGAAACATGCGCGTGTATGAGAGACGGACTGTGTCAATGGTCAGAACTATTCATACAGACCTAAAATGCGGAGTAAAACAGGCATGCCGAAGGCGCGCAAGCCTAATGGTTTTAATGATAAGCAATATTATAAAGAAACTATCCTTGGCCCAAGGCAAGGATTTTACAGTGGCTTGTCTAATGGAAAATAGAAGAGTTGATTTTACTTGTATTGTACGAAAAACGTGTCCTTTTTAACGAACTGCTTGTAAAGTTATCGGACATAATATTTGCGTAAAATATGTATCTCTAAAAGTATGTCACAACGTTCTTCTTGTGCAATAATCGACCATACTTCTTCAATTCATTTTGTTAATCAGGTAACCCTGTACTTGAGAAGTCGTGCGACCCCGTAAAGGGGTGGTAATAATAACTCAACCGTTTTCAAAATATTATTTTCAAATATGAGTACGGATCGAATGACACACCAGGCACCTATGTAAGGTACAGGTGAACCTCTGACCTGCACTTTTTTTTAAATTTTATTAGTTCGGTCAATGTGTCGACGACCCCGACTGGTGAATGGGCCGACCAGCCGGGATCGTCGACACATGGACCAAAGTAATAAAATTTTGAAAAAAGGGCAGGTCAGAAGTTCTCGAAACCGGCGAGCTTGTATGAAAGGAGCTCTTGAAGTATTTAAGGAGTCAAAGTCTATAGTCAAATGGGGGCTTGTGTTCTGCCTACCCCAGAAGGGAAATAGGCGTGAGCGTATGTAAGTATTATTAAATACTTTAGTGACGAAATGGTTTTGGGTTGACTTTGAATCTCATTCATTGCAAAACTGATGCCTTAGCTAAACGTTACTAGACGAGACGGCGGCGTGGCGGCGGCGGCGGCGGCGACGACGTAGCGGTAGAGCGTGCGACTACTATAGACCCCTATCCGAAGCTCTACAGGTTCGATTTCCGCTCAGTAGATATATTTTGCATATACCTACATATAATGTTTATATTGGTCTGTGTGCTTCTATGTAATTTGTACTTAAGTATTTACAAAAAAATAATTCATTTATATATGCAAGTTAAATGACGTTTGCTTACTTAGTTCGAGTGTAGACGGCGCTGTGAAGAGATTTCTAGAATATTTTTTTGTTTATTATTTCGTTTTGTACACTCGTTTTTCATGTTTCTGTGGTTATAGAAAGGAACAGTTCTATTAAGTACAGTTATGGTACGTGCTTTGAGTACATGCTGTAACAACAACATGCGCATGATTATTTATTGATTAAATTGCTTATATTAAGCGGTCATCCGTAAAATATACCTCGCAGACAACACACGGCCCATCCATACTAATATTATAAATGCGAAAGTAACTCTGTCCGTCTGTCTGCTGTCTGTCTGTCTGCCTGTTACGCTTTCACGCCTAAAACACTGAACCGATTTTGATGAAATTTGGTATAGGGGTAGATTAGACTTTGAGAAAGGACATAGGCTATGTTTGGTCGCGATAACCGACATCCACGCGTTCGGAGCCGCGGGCAAAAGCTAGTCTGATATAAAGTGGTTACCGTGGCCTATGGACGTGTGCAACACCATCGTAGTCACACTCGTGCTGCCAACCCTGTAAGAACAGAGAGATTCAAGTTCTACACCTCTGTCTTTGTCATGCTATTTAACATTTTTAGCAAGCTTCATTTGAGAACAGGTCCCGGCTGTATTCAAAGTCTGCACTTAGCAGCCAAGAGTGTCCTCCTTCCCATATTTTGACCTTTAAAGGTATGATTCCGTAGCAGACCGCATACGAGAATTGCCGACGCACGCAGTATATGCGCGTAATTCATTGTGGCTTCTCAAAGGTACCCTTTCTCCGTATCGGAGTTTAACAAGTCATGGGTACGCTGTATGTGCTGCATGCGTCGGCAGTTGTTGTATGCGGTCGGCTTTGGAATCACACCTTTCTGATAGGCGACTGCTGTCTGAAGGCCAACCCCGGGAGGGAAGCCTGCGACAGAGTTTCAGAGTCAGAGCCATAGTAGGTGTATCTGTAAGTATGTAATAATATGTCTCTTTATTGTATGTACACAAATACAGAGGAATACAGGAAAAGAGAAAAAAAACCAGTAAATACATTTGGCGGCCTTATCGCACAAGGCAATCTCTACCAGGCAACCATGGGTAGGATAGGTAGGGTAAGTACGGTGTAGGTTTCCATAAGCGAGTTTCAGAAACAAATCTTACAGACCTGTAACGTTTTAAAATTAAATATTATATGTATCTACATAATTTTAAAGAATAAAGGGCGCTCGATAAGCTCTCTTCCCCTGCATTTATAAAGTTTTTTTATGAATGGGCCATGGCACTAAACAATATTACCTTAAATATTTACTGTGGAGTTTGTAATAAACAGCTCAATGTTCTTTGAACGACCTAAAGAGTAAAGGTAAAAAGGTAACTTCAGATAATGCTTTTTTAACATTTAATTATAATGTTAACACAATACCCACTGATGTTTTATCACGAATTAACAATTCAAACAAAACAGTCGAGGTAGGCATGAGGGCCTTCTAGGCACAAGTATTAATTAAGAGGGTAGAACCACTCCGTCTCTAATTAACCGAAGACCCAAGCCACATTCAGTGTAATTAGTTCCCTCCGAGGGCTGTTCTCACGCTCTCGGACCTTCAACAATGCAAAATTGTAGGCATTTCATCGATTACAATTATGCAAATAAGGTAAAATATTCGAAAATATCTTGCGAGTTGAACATGTCGGATAAATGATACGTCGTTATGTCGGGAATGTCGTACTTGTAGGGTCGGACTGTAGCGCTTAAGACTCTTAAGAGAGATGTCATCCACGACTCGCCTCGTTGTGGCATTGCAGTGCCCCGCGGTCATCTGCCGCAATTTGTCGCCCGCTACGTGAATTGGTTATTAATCGACTGCTACAATTACACTCCAACCATTGAATTAATTGTAGTCCTTATCTGGCGAATACACTCGTGTATGTCAACTTATCGAGATGTTATTCTTGTATAACTGTCATGAAACGTTCGTGGTGATATTTTTATTATTGCAAAAAATGTTCATCGTGGTCTTGCGTTGTTATGTACAATGTCAACCACTTGTCGTCGTTTCCATTCAATTCACAAAAACTTTCTTGCTCGCAGCTCGTTTTACTCAAAAGAACTCACTTAAGGCATTCGATCGAAAAGCCGTTGACAATGAAATAAATGATCGCCCTCGACGTCAGCAGCAATAAAAATTTCATAATAAGATTTTTTAAAACAATATCACTCGAACGGGGGCGGTCGAGAATCTTTATTAAAATCTCGAGAGAGTAATAAAAGCACAGTTAAATGCGGAGAACTCTGATGAAAATATTAATTAATGTTTCGGAATGGGAAACATGTTGCTAATTAAATGGCGATATCGCATAAAACGTAATTAGAGGTCGGAACATCGTTTCTCACGGGGCGGGCGATGCATTCGCTGGCGGGCGGGCGGCGACGCGGCTCGGTGCGATGCGACGCGGCGCGGCGCTGTGCGGTACCGGAGCGGGCCCGCACCGCGCCATCTCGTATCGAGCTAATCGCGCTTATAAGAGGAATGCACCACGTTCGTACAGCACAAAACAGGTTATCCGTTCAACTCTGTAAAGATTTTCTTTACAAAATTAAAATTCATACTTAAACTTTTTGCTTGCGCTTCGGTCAAGAATATTAAAGTTGTGCCTTGTAAGTATTATTTAATCAATAGCTGACCAGTCAATTTACATTCGAGCGCTTAAATTAAAAATATAAATTAAATAGGGAGGAGTTTAATAGAAATTCCGCGAGAGCGAAACTACGAGCATTCCGCAGTCGCGGCGGGCGTTATTAAATGCACTGACTGGCAACTATACCGCGACGATGGACGCCTCAACAGGCGGCGTAATTAAAAAAATCAATGATCACTTATTGTAATTAGCGGTGTATCGCTTGGCCGACAAAAACGTAATTGTTTCCTGACGTCCGTCAATCTGGCTTGACGGTCCGACTCGGAGTGAGACAATGGCGTGACTCCGACACGACACGTGCTACGTGTCTGTTGCCACAGTGAAACTGTTTCACATTCACACTCTAATGTAATGTTAAGACTGTCGATTGAATGACGGCTTGATCAAAAGCAACGCCAATTATTTTGAAATTACTATTTCTTTTCAAACATTTTTCGGTACGTCATCGTCTTAAGTAGACACGAAATAATAATATAATTAAGTCTGCGGTCAGATATTAAGTCGTAAGTCAATATTAATATTATGTGGAGATATATAGATGATTGTTGAAAGTTTATGCGAGTATTATTAATTTAAATAAAGCATTGTTTTATTTATTCAGTTGCTTTTCAGTAGCTATGGTTAAGAGCAGCCTCCATATATGATAATGACTGCAGAAAAGCAACCGAAACCTCGGGAACAGCGTACTTAATGCCACAACGCAAAATAAATACTATAAAATCTGTTAGGTACTTTATATTTAGATATGAGAAAATATAAGGGAAGTGAATTCTATGTATTTCATGTTTGAAACTTGAAAATTATAGAGTTTTTATAGAGTTAAGGGCACAGCCCATCTTATGGTAAGCGACAACAAAATATACTTTATGTATGATAGTACGTGAAGCTCAGAACTTACTATCTACAAAATATAACTTCGAAGCGGGTGGGTTATGCCCGTTGGTCAACACTCCGTGGTCAACACTGGGAATGTTTTGTTCTACTGGTTAACAGTGTTGACCAACGCGACATTAAGGGTCGAACCCTGTGGCATACTGTGACAGTTGGCGAGATATCTAATGAAACCACAGAATATTACATATATGGGGGTGTGTGGGGTGTTGGTTGTTGGCCGACAGGCCTCTACAACCTTACGCGAACAGTGTGGTGAACGCATTTAAATAGAGCTCTCAGTCAAAGTTGATTTTAAGCAACAGGCTCAAGGGTCCCCGAGATGCGCCTGGATATTTCAGATGACGTAGGCAGTGGGCAATTATCATCCACATTTAGAAATCTGTCTTTCAGTTCGACCTAATTAATGTCCTACTACCGTTAATTGGGCATTTTTCATGTTTAGTGTTGAATTGACAACAGCATAACTTAGAATCAATTCACTTTTTAATAATAGTCATCATCATTTTCATGGAAACGTATTTTTCTGACTGCATCCGAGGTCAAGGTGACCTCGGAGCTCAGCGTTCACCTTACGGCTCTTCCTTCGCCACCTCGCATGATCTTGGGCGTAGTAGTGATACCATTTACAGGCATGTCACCCTCCACGAGCGACGTTAAGCCAGGACCTTGTACTTGAACTCAGCGAGCTCTTCTTTAATAATAAATGAAACAAAAATAGTACAGATCTTATCATTTTTTGCAAATGAAGTTTGAATGAATTACTCTTTAGTAACAATGTAAATCAATGGAATTGCTTATCAGCTATCAACTTAACCTGTCAATTAACCGCTGAACTATTTCAATCTCACTGAAAATCTTCAGATTTACGATTGCAAGTTTGTTGCAGACGTCAAGTGATATTTTATACTTCTTTTTACATAAAATCGGGTAAATTTTATAATATTGTACGTTTTGTACTCAAAGCTAGTGAATTTTTAAATTTAGGGGAATTTTGGGAATCGAGATTGTAATTGCACGAAATTATTACAATATATTTCGGGGTAAAACTGGAATCAGAACATACCCAATAAACTGGTTGCAGGTTAGGTTTAAGGGGTGGTCTAAAAATTATCTTTAGGCTTTAGGTCTTTTTATAAGGTCGTGAAGCGAGGCCGTTGCAAGAGCGACACCAGCAAGAGCTGCGTACCACAGAAATTAATATACTACGAGGTGTTTACGAAATTACCCGAAAGACTACTTTACCTCCTTGTCATTCATTTAATTTCATACATCTTTTATGTAAGTACTGGCTATTGCTTACGGCTCCACCCGCGTGGATATCGGTTATCGTGACCAACCATAGCCTGTGACCTATCCTATTTCTGTACAAAATTTCAGCAAAATTGGCTCAGTAGTGAAAAGCGTAACGGATAGTCAGATAGACATACAGAGTTACTTTCGCATGTAGACGCTTCTTTGTAAAGAAATTTGGGAAAGTGCTGAAAACTTAACGACTATTTCAGTATCCCAAGCAGGCGGAGCTGCGGGCACCAGCTAGTAAGTGTATAGACTTAAATAACATTAACCAGACTAAGTAGCAAGTACAGAAAGTCTTCGCGTTATCTAACAAACAGCAGAGGGTCGTATATCTCATAATGAGGTTATTACTGCGCATTCTAGTTGCCTTATCTCCAGCTATTCCAAAGCAGAGTCTAGCGCCAAATTGGCGTGGCGGAGTGCGCGGGCGCAGCCGATCGGCCGCGCAGATATAGCTAATTAAGGGCCGCGTGCGCCGATCTATTTGGAGAGATCTAGCCAGTGACGTGTGAAAATACCCAATTAATTAACGCGAAACGTTCACCTGATCACGGGGCATCGCGGCTTGCGTGCTCAACACCCGGCTTAACGCTACCGTGCTTCTATTGCTCGTTGAGCACGATATCTGGTACGTCCTCGTCGGTATTCGTCATTAGTGACAGCTAAAAAAGTATTTCACTTTTCATGATAATTGAAAATTTATAAAATAGTATAACATTTTCTATGTTTAATCTCTTTACAGAGAATCACGCTGTAAGTATATCCCCATACATGCATGTGGGTCGGCCTGCTGATTGATGGACGAAGCTGCCGACAGAAAATGACAGGGTCAGGGGGTCAGACGGCGGCCTCACCACTGGCATCAATTTTAATTTAGTTATCCAGTAGTATATCTGCATTATGGGCCAGATTCGTGTCTCTCGCTCGACTCACCCATAAACATTTTTTGTACATACATGCATTTAATCACGCCTTTATCCCTGGAGGGTAAGGCAGAGGTGAAATAACACCCATATTTCACTAATCATTGTATTAGCTCCTACGTGATAGGGGTTGAGCCTATTGCCGTATTCCTGGCACTATTGTTAATTCAAGCCATGCATCTGAAGCTGAGTCTGGACTGTATATATCTGTCTGATGTTAAACAGCACTTTTTGTGTATAGTATTTTTTTTGTCTCGTGCCATAAAATCACTCAGTGTGCTCAGCAGTTTATGTTAGAATAGAATCACTCGCCACATTCGTGATTCAATTCTGAACTATTTCACTAGATCGTGATTCACAGTCGCAGAATAAAAGAACCTTAACCAACTATAAACCAACAGGTAGTGTCCAGTAGCTATCGTTTGTGTGCCTCAAAGTGGAAAAATTGTTCAATAATTCACAATATTGCTTATTAACTGAAATTCACTTTTAGGCTAGTTCATCGTTGAAAAAAGTGACCAATCACAGCATCATTTTCTATGACACTTACACAATGAATCTTTACATAGAAACATATAGTTAAATAAATGGATTTACCTAGATACTTTATAAATTACTAGCTTTTGCCCGCGGCTCCGCCCGCGTGGATGTCGGTTATCGCGACCAAACATAGCCTATGTCCTTCCTCAAGGTCTAATCTACCCCTATACCAAATTTCATCAAAATCTGTTCAGTGGTTTAGGCGTGAAAGCGAGACAGACAGACAGACAGACAGACAGACAGACAGAGTTACTTTCACATTTATAATATTAAGTAGGGATTATTAGATAAAATCCTCTGACAATAATTTACTTTTCTTGTCATGTAAATAATTCTTGAAAGATCTTAGAAATAAGGTATATAATAACGAACCTGTAACATTATGTAATATTGTAAAATCCTTGGTGTACAATAAAGAAGTTTTTTATTTTTTATTTTTATTTTTTATTTTTATTTTTTATTCTGCGATTTGGAAGGGGTTAAGCTAGATCAGACATAAAAATATTTTCTTTGACATTCTGAGAGAAGTGATATACCACTAATCCCCATCACAGTGACCACCAATATCACCAAAGCACCATAAATTTGAGGAATTCGTGCCATAAATAAGTTCGATTGCACATTAGCCGTAGTGCCTATAAAGTGGAACATTTGAACGTTTATTTACGACAACAGACTCCCGTCAATTAAGCCGGGTACCCCTGTGTCGTCGTACATGTATAATGGTGTGGGGGGCGGGGTAGTTCGTGGTAGATTGGCGTTGTTCTAACAGGCGAATAGATGGAGGTGAGCGATGACCGCGCGGTGTAAAGCGAGTGTTAATGGGCCATTAGCCGGTGGTGCGACGAGCGTCTAATTGGCGCGCGGGCACGCCGGCACGCCGCGCGATGCACGCCCGGCCCGCTAGCCCCAGGCCGCCCCAGCTCGCGCTAGATGCGCCGCCGATACCACGCACGCTAACTGCACTATTTTCGGATATTTAATTACCTATTTCCACAAAACTTGTATCCGTTCTATCAAGATTTAATTGGTTCAACGGGATTTGTGCCAGCATTTTAACGAACATAATAAATAATGAACACCGAAATAGGTTTTAAGATAGTTTAAAATGATTCTGAGAATAATTTGTAATTAGTGTTTAAGAAATATACGAGACGGTGTGGTAGTGTTTGGGTTAACTATAGAAATATAAGTAGGTAATTTCGTTTTATAGATGTTTATAATTAATATGATTTATAATCAATTAAAATAACTGAAATAAGTCAGGCGGGACTCGAACCCGCGACCAAGTCCTTACAGAGGGAGTGCTCTGACCACATCCTTGATTTGAATGAAAAAATAAATATTTTCCTTAATTCAAACTGGATAATAAGTTGTTCCAGGACGTCTCTTGGAAAGGTAAGGCACCTCGGTGTGGTCCCATTCTCCAACAATGGACTAAACTGGAATTATATCCATGACTTAATTAGGAGAAGTTCTCGTGCATGTAAGCTTTTATATTTCCATTTTCGGAAACAAACACATTAATTAACCCAGAAATCTAGCACAAAAATACGTTTGTATAATTCTTCTCAACAACAGGCTGACTTGTTCAATCAGGTTGGCGGCGTCAGCAGGAAATTAAACGGTGGACGATGTGGCTGCGACGCAGGCCGTCCTCACGTCACGTCATTCAAACTACGATGCTTCTATTAGAGGCGGATTTTGAGTGAACACCTCTGTTCTGTTGCAATCCTTTACAGGCCTTAATTACGAAACAATTGAAGCCACAAACAAAATTACTTGGCTCGAATAAGGGTGAAAGAATAAAATAGAACGAAAGGCAGTTTCTTGTAGGCGATCTTTGGAATTTGGATGAACATGAATCATAAATAGGCCAAATGAATATTGAGTTGTTATTGTGTGTAGAGTTGACTGTTGGTTGTAGAAATATTACTTACTGAAAGCTGTTTGAATCTTTGGATTAGATGCGACTTTATTTCAGTTCTTAGTGGTTTCTCTGGTACTTAGATAGTGCATAATATAAAAAGAAAGGATGGAAAGAAGCGCTTGAGAACGGCGGTCTGAAGTTAAATGTAGCGAAGACAGAATACTTAGCGTTAAACTCCGCAGATCCCACACCCGTCCGCATAGGCGATGATTTGGTCGAGCGCACGGACCAGGTTAAGTACCTGGGATCTGTACTTCATGTGACCGGTGAGATCGACCACGACGTCAAGGCACGCATTGCTGCCGCGTGGGCCAAGTGGCGAGAAATGACTGGCGTCACCTGTGATCCTAAAATGCCAGTCAGGTTGAAGGGGCAGGTCTATAAGACGATCATTAGGCCTGTTCTCTTGTATGGTTGTGAGGCGTGGCCGCTGCTCGAGCGACATAAGCAAGAGCTGCGTGTCACGGAGATGAAAATGTTGCGGTGGATGTGCGGCGTTACGCGTAAAGATCGCGTACGGAACTCTCGCATCCGCGGCAGCCTCCATGTCCGTGACATCGCGGATAAAATGCAAGAGAGCCGCCTTCGCTGGTGCGGCCACGTCTTGCGGCAACCGCCAGGCTACGTGGGGAACAAATGCCTGGCAATGGTACCCCCGCCGGGTCCAGGTAAAAGGGGTAGGCCAAAGAAGTCCTGGCTTGACGTCGTGGAGGGTGATATGCGTGCTAATGGTCTCACTACCATGGACGCCCAAGATCGTGCGAAGTGGAGAAGGAAGAGCCGGAAGGCGGACCCTGAGCTCCGAGGTCATCTTGGCCACGGATGCAATCAGGAGAATACGTCTATATGCAGATGATGATGATAACTCTATGTAAAGAAACACTTGCACAGTCAACGATGAAAAAACCGTTTTTACATGTAGGTTGGCGAACGTAAGATTCGCCCTAGGAAGTTGTTAAAGCTGAGCATATTAAATTGACAAATGATCATCATTGAGTTTTATTTTTGGTGCCTAGAATAATTTTCACAATTTTATTTTTTTGGTCTTCTCTTTTGTTTTATGTAAAGTTTAGTTAAGGAAAGTAGATGCAGAAATCTCTGCTGACGACTTCAAGGCAAATTAACACTCCGGATTTGCTGTTCGTTTGTTATTCGTCACAATCGTCATTCATAATCAGGGCTTAGCACATAGTCTCTTTATCAACAGTCTAATGGTGATCTCTTCAGTGTCACAACGTAGATACAGTATTCTGGGCTGCCCTCTTACGAAGTGTAATATTTCGATAGAACCTTCTTGAGTAGGTTGAATTACAATTAAATGTTTTAATGAAATGTATTTGTGTTTTTAATGAATTATTAGGTATACACTCTGGAGTGTACAGGGCCACACCAAGATATTCGGAATCGAGTCGATCTCACTTGCAAGTCGCTACAACTCCTACTGATTGACGGGGCAGGCTCTGGCGCAAGCTTAGGTACCTCTCGGAGCTGGGAGGTCGGGCGGTGGTCGCTCGTGTATTTTTATACGAGCGACTACCGCCTGATCTCAGAAGGAGAAGAAGTTAGCAGACCCCGGACTCCCAAATGAAAGCCTCGGACACAACCAGGCACAACGAGATGATAACGTTATTTGTAATATTGCAATTAAAACAATATCAGGTATATTACTACGTATTACCAAACAATGAACCCCAAAAAAATATACAAACAAGTTAGAAAATATATTAATTAGATACTTCGTCCAGCATGATTTTGGGTTAACAATATTAAATAAAATAAACATCTTATTCTAAATTAATAACAATGTAGGTACCTACAGCATAACTTCAATGCAGTTCACTTATTCTTACTCAAGTAATTAAAGTCCGTAGGTATATCCAAGGATTCACGCCGTTATTACTCGAGGCAGTAAAACTAAGTCGAGTAATTCTACATTGAGTAAGCAAGGTAATTGAGAAGCCATAGACAGCCAGTGCTCAGTATATGTCGTCGTTTAATTTCCTGAGCACAGAGATTCGCTGCGTGCTACAGGGCGTAGATTAGTTTCTAGGTATAATACCTCTTGTATGTAATATCCAGAACAAGTATCTTCACTTGTTTTCAATACAAAATATTGTGGCTACTTGAAAAGAGGGTTTTTTATTACATTGCAGGGCTGATATTTTCAAAATCACACACTCGACTCCACAGCACGAGTGTGACTCCCCTGGTGTTGCACACTTCCATAGGCCACGGTAACTACTTTCCATCAGATGGACCCTGCGCTTGTCTGCCACAAGTGGTATAAAAATGCAAAATATTCGAGTTTGACTTTTTATTACGTCTCTATAAATCATTGGCCATCGACTTTTCTGACCTAAGCAACAGAATAGATAATACTCCTTAGTCTAGCAGAGCAATATAAATGGAAAAAGTCCTCGGTGCTGACTGCTGATCGATTAAAATATTAATCGAGAATTTTTCTAGAGAGATTGTTTCATTTCAACGCATACACTTTGCCTGATAGTAAATTGTAACTGAAGTCTAAACAAAGACGCTCTAACCATTATCGCTTCTCGATGGTGAATACGAGTCCAACCTGCAAACCGGTGCACTTGTTGATAACCGGACGAAGCTATCAGATCTTACGTGATTTTTTTTAAAATAAATTAATCTGTATTGGAGCCATAAACACAGGAATTATAACATTAGGTATCTATAGTGCGATAGTGCCTGCATTAGTTTAGAACTGTGTCGTAGCGTTTTCCTCGTGGGGTTGACGGATTTTTAGCCACAGCGGAAAAGCAGGGATAAGATTTAAAATAAATAAATGACAGAAAGAAGGAGAGAGACTAACAGAGCTGATCTCGGGCTCCAAAGTGCGAACTTTGAATTTAGTCTGTATTGGTGTTCAGATGAATATACACTATTACGGTAACACCCAGACAGATACTATTATTGTATAAAGTAAACCAACTGTTACTCTACACCCCCGTGGAATTCTGATGCCGTTTCCGCTAACCTTGGGAACTTATCCCAGGGAAAAAGCAGCTTAATCGTACAGCCGTTTGAGCGTGATAGAAGCACGAACATCCAAATATCAACTATCACATCTATAATATTAGTAGCATTCCTTCTTGGAAAACATCTTCACCCTAAGAGCTACAAATCACTAAACCGACCCTTTTCCATGTTTGCGAACACACGTCTGGTGCCTATAAGACATGTAATCCTACTCCCCTAATGAGTAAATATTTGCAAACACGTCATCAGAAATAAAACATGAGATCAAATTACCCAATTACGGTTATTTATGGTACAAGTATCATTATAATAACAGTCGAAATCGTGCCCCATGTTGTAGAGCATATAATTATTGAATTAATTGTAATTACGTTGTGAATTCTAATTTATATTCATGGGAAAGGTCAGCTAATGAACTACATAATGATTTGAATAAGAATTAACAGTTGTAATGCTAGTGTCTGTTTCGGATTTAACGGATTTTACCAGTGATAGGAACCGAGATTATTTGAACTAAAAAAGTTTATTCTTTTTCTTCTTATCACTTCTGCAGCAAATTGTAACAGAGAAATCTAGGACACTTTGTTACCATAAGTTACCTACATTTATCTAACCAGACCGACCCGACCCGTTTAGTCCCGATACCGTCGATATCCTCTCGTTAATTAATATTCCCTCGATTCTGTTGTGCATTGGTGCCCAACGTTAATACTCTACTCGTATTTAAGTATTTGGCATAAACTCAGCATTAAGTCTTAGTCGCCTCTAAGGCTTTTACCTCTAAGCCTGAGGTCCGCTTTTTGGCTTTAACCTTTGAGACTTAGGCCCGCTTTCTGGCTTTTCCTCCTCCTTTACGCACTGTCTTGGGCATACCTGGTAGTCATACTATTGGCCACGCATGTCATCTTCTACGACTTCGATCGTCTACTTCTCCGACTGTATTTCTATTACATGAAACCAAAAATAAACGAAACCGGCCGGCCTGCATGAAGTCACAAGTCACAGTCACATGTCACAGAAGTTCGTGAAGTAGGTAGGATAGAAATAAGTGGCGGACTGTTGTCGAGGTAGGCAGAACCTCGGAGAGAAATAGCGTGAACGTATTTATGTATGAAACCAAACAATTTGTTAGCGTTTCCGTCAGGAGTATACAGATAGAAAATATTCAATACTAATCATCATGTTTACAGGATGACACAGAGTAAATGAGACTTGTCAGCAGGTAAAACAGATTTGACAAGAATAGTGTTGTGCCAGCGTATTGTCCGGTTGAAGAAAGTGACCGAATGACGTTTAATTTCCTTCGCTGCGGCCACTCTCTGCGTCATCTGATAGTTGGCGATTCAATTAGTACGATGCAATGGAACTATGCCTGCGTCTGTTATCCCAAGCTTTAGAATCAAGATTAACTTGTAGTGGAAATTGAAATATGGTAATGAATCATACAACTATTATCTCACTAGTAGTAAACGTGAAAGATAGATGGATGGATATTTGTTAGTCAATCTCGCCAGAACGGCTCAACGGATCTGGATGTAATTTAGTACAGAGATAGATTATTGTGTTGTATTGCAATATAATGCTTTATCCCGGGACCTAGGATCCGCAATGTATCTGTATTACAGTAAACAACTGGTGTTACTTCTCTGGCACTTTCCAGTGGCTTTAAAACCTGACACTAAACTTAAATGGAGTTTCTAACATATCACAGTTCATAAGATAGTTGAATAAAATATTTAACTTCCAGTTTAGAACATTATAAAAAGTTTAATCAACATACTATGTTTAAGCGACCCCTCTTAGCTTTTTGTAGTGAATTTTTCTGATAGTTTTTGTAGGCTTATTTATAGATAGACATTAGGGATTTATCTAACGCTGATGTTGATGTAATAGCGGATATGACGTAACTAAAATTATCTACGAGCACGTTTTACCTATAATGAAAACGAAATTTAAAAAACTCTATTCTATCTCAATTTTCTTTAAAGTGCAAAAACTTAAAACCAACATATTGTATGCGACATCAAAATTTTGTATCAATATATTCCCTAAAATTAATCTAATCACGTACTTCGAAACAGCAGACGCTAATCACAATGAAAGCGGCGGGACAAAAACCTTTGATACAGTGCTGAGACAATGCGAGTAGTCTGGTCTCATGAGCGCAAGAGCGACGAAGTAATTTCCCCGCGTTGGTTTCACGGCGCTCGTCGTGTGTTTGCTAGTTAGAATTCGGTTGTAGTTCGGAAATTAATCAGGGCCCATTGTGGGCGCTTTGTCGCGGGCCCTGCTGCCAATTATTGGCTGTGCAGCGGGCCCCTTAATTGCACCTGCCTTTAGTCACTTCCCGAGTCTATTCGACGAACGAAAAAGTTTAACTATTTTTGAGAACGTTATACGAACTGGTTTCCGTTCCGGTTTGTTTTAAGTTTATATTTATGCTAATAAATGCTAATTAGTACTGTGTAAATTTAAAAGCTTTTATTGTTTTTATGAACCGTTAAAATGATATTGTTGAAAGTTTACACGAATATTACACGTTGAAGTGAAACTGTTTGTAACGGATTCTAATATGATTTATGATATTTTATTTTTTATTCAGCTAGTAGTGGCCAACTATAGTGGGGTCTTAGGGACTCCTTTTAGGCCAGAGCCAAATTCATCTGCTAGCTGGTACAACTGCTGATTGACGAAATAGGCCCTAGAGTAGATTTTCCTCTCGGGGTTGTACGGCAGTCGTTCCCGTTCAGACTAAAACAAAGTAATGAATCGAAGGAGTAGCAATCTGGATCGAACATTGGAAAAAAGAAGAATGACTAAAACTAGTGTATTATATTTATATAGTATTTTTGTAAGCAATCGGATCTAGTGACCTTCATGTTTAAAGCAGTATTATACAGTTCGCTATTTATAGAACCACTAAGTATATGGGAATAAATCAAATAAGAAAACCAGCCCCCCTAGACAAGTGGCAATTCGTTGCTCGGCGTATGATGCAATAGAATGACAAATGTATAGGATTTGACGTTTTTGACATTCGTTGACGCCTGTCATATACTTAGATCTACTATCAATAGCTTCGCTGTGAGAAATAAATCGCGACTACTACTACTACTTGAAGTAGCAGTTCTTGGCCGTGTGATTGCATTACCTGTTACGAGTATAGTAGTTACCTGATCCCGCAAACGTTCTCCTGCCATCCAGCAGGCTCGGGTACCAGGGCCTTGTTTGTATCGCGATTTAAGTCCCTGGTCCAAGATACGTTTCCCGAGGTATGCAAATCTATTTGTACTGTATACCATGCTGACTGTATTTAAAAATATAAAAGAGGTAAACTCAAGAGCGAAATGCAGTGCACAATCACATCATAAGCAATCACTCGCGAGTGAATGAAATAAATTGCACGTTCCCATTTACAATATTCGTTGTTGAGAAAAATTGAAATGAAAACATGGTTCGTTCGGTAGCATCGCAATTTGGTCGGTTTGTGTCGCACGCCGTGCGTCGCCGCCCACCTCGCCATAGGCTGATTGATTGCAATAAAATAAATTGCGTGAAAGCGCAAACTTCATCACCTTTGTGTACATTTTCGTTTTGTGTTTCAATTACACTTAATGTTCTGTGTAAAAATCATTTACGCAGATTTTAATCCTGAATGTGATTCATTCACTAGTTACCTACTTACCTCACTACGTTTCAGTGAGAGTAATACCACAGATTAATAAATAGACACTCGAAGGAAATGTCATCGCGAACCAGCCGTGTCGGGCCGCTATAATACATGTTCACGTTTTTTTCCTTCAGGGATACGTAGAGACAAGAGACCGCCATCTGCTTCTATCCGTATAAACTTCCCGAGCTTCCTCGACTGTTCTACAGTGATAGAAGATTCGTCGCTCACATACCTAGCAGTCCCGTTATTAGTCTTTTATATACAGGAACTTGTAATATTGGTGCTCTGACGCGAAAGATTCGCATCATTGTAGCAGTTCCATCCAAAGGATGCACTTTGGAGTTCGCTCTCTTCCTGATGTGGCTTATCTTGGTTTTATGGAAAGGACTACTGTCTGACGCCCCAAACACAAAATGAAAACATGCACCAGTCAGAAAGAGTGCCGTCTCGCAGGTGATGATGCCTTGAGCCCAAAAGCTCTCGGTTGAGCATCTTTAGTTAGGTTAGTATAATCATTACGTGTATGTAAGGGTGAGAGTAAATGAATTGGCCTATTAGGTACGTGAATTACCCAATGGTGCCAGTACTTAGGTAATAGAAATTGCAATGCATAGGCACCAATTAACTAGGATTGGTTAGGTAATCAACATGTAACATGTTGTACAAATAATTATGTTCAATAGGATTATCAAGGAAAACTTAACCCGAGTGATTTTTAAAGAATTGATTTTTTAACATAACTAAGTATGTATCTTTGTTTCGTAGTTTGCTTCAGGATTACTCTTTTTCCCATCCATATAGATAAAATAAATCAAAAATAATATATTATTTGTAACAATAACGGTATTTACTTACAATGTAAGTGTACGAAAAAAGATCCAGCAACTTTTGCGAAACTTTTTTGAAACCATATTATACAGTTAGCGGTTTATAAAACCACTACTTATAATATGAAAATAAGTTTAAAAAAAGTAGTTATTTAAGCTCAATTAATGCCACTTTAGTATTTTTTTTCACAAATCCTAAATGATTTTATGCTTATTTAGTGCTCGAATACGCACATAATTTATTGAACAGTGCCAGCAACAAAAACTTGTTTGCTCGTAAGTGGGCTTTTTTGCTCATTGTACTTACGTATTCTGATCAGATATATAGATATACATTGTGTACAGTCAGCATCAGATTGATCTCGACTGGCAGGGTGCTCAAAAAGATCTGAATACCACGAAGCTCTAGTAATTCAATAGCCACTAAACAGTAAACGTAAAGTACCACCCAGTACTTTCCTGTTAAAGATCGATCTGAAGCTGACTGTACAGAACTTTTAAGACAGCTTATAGCGTCTATAGGACTGTCAGTCCTACGTCCTACCGGGTAAGATCTAAGATTTAGGGAACCATGTGCGGCCGCAGCCTGAAATTAAGAGGGGGAAGGTCACTTTTTTTAAGCGCGAAAAATCCTTCAGAAAATACTACAGGTATTTTCTAAGACTTTTCTATTAGACGTACACTATTTGGGGGTATGTCCCCTTCGACACCCCCTCGGCCACCTGCCGCACGTCGCCATAACTCTTAGTTCTGTAAATAATATCAAAATATCGTATCGATGTAAATAGTATCGTCATTTTCACTTCTCAACATTATAGGCACTAGCCGTTGAAACAGAATAATTCGATAGAAATATCGGAATATAGATAAATTTCACGCATTCCAGATTCACTGGGAGTGTCTGCTTAAAAATGGACGAGGCGCAGACTTTCCTTTCCAGGTTGGGAGGTCAGCAGTCACTCTCGTGAAAGTCAACACATAAATCAAGAATAATAAACAAACCCCGGGCTCTAAAGCGTAAACTTTGAAATTGCTAGAGGATGACGACTGTTCATTGAATAGTAAAAAAAAAATGGCGTAGAATTTATGAAACAAATAAAATAACTCAACTCAGCTAGTTGTTCAAACAAATAAAACGTATAATGACCAACACCCTATTCACGTGCTTACGTTAAAAGCCGCATATTTATAACGCTGCACACCATCGCCCAACAAAAACAAAGGATTAGTACTAAACTGTCACGTTAACTCGCGTTATTCGAGGGTTTTCGTATTTAAAGGTATAAAAGTCCAAGGGTGTAAAGCGTCGGTGTTAAAACAATGGGGTAAACGCGCCGGTAACCGCCACCAAATTTGCATTCCTCATTGCGAGAGAACATAAAAATGCGCTCATTAACCTCGGGTGGTCAGCAACGAGAGCAGCCATCCTGTAGATATACCTCCCGCTTCAATGAGTGGCTTGTACGACCAAATAGTGTGCGAGCGTGTCGAGTGTGCGTATATACAAAATGTACCTGTGATGTTGGGGTTATCTTTTGGTACACTTTTTTGCATGGGGAAATTCTCTTAGATACCTCCTGCCGTTAGGTGGGGGTGATTATGACAGCTTGTTTATTATGTAGAATATGGTTTTTGTTATCTTTCATAGTGCACCTACTTTTTTATTCTCTGCAGTCTGCACCACCTATAAGGTTGACTGGTAGAGAATGCCTATGCCTTAAGTCCGCCTGTGTACATTTTTGCATGAATTCCTAATAAATAAATAAATAAATAAATAAATTATGTCGTACTCGAACGGATAAAACCGTACGCTGCCGTCTCGATTCTTCAGATGCCGGGGCGTAAAAGTGCCTAACCGCGGCTGACCTAGGGCCATGTCCAGTTTCGAGATAGCCCCCTTGGATCTTTGGGTACACCTAGGACCTATGACCACAGCTAAACATACCTAAGCAAGACACAATAGCTTGCCCACTACGCGTATAGTGGTATCGTTTTGACCCAATAATAGTGGAAATGCAATAATTAGGTCGCGTTCTAGTGTTTGAATTAGTGACGATAAAATGTTAAAAATAAATGAAGTAGTCACCCAATTTGCTTATAAAGATAAGTAAGTGGAGTTTTTTTTGCGTAAAAGTTAAATATTGTAATTTTATAGAAATGGTAATTGAAATTACTAGAAAACTTGACCATAAAACCACAAAAAATAAAATCAAACCATTGTCAAAATCAAACTTCCTTCTCTAGTATCATACTAGGGAAAAAAGTTGTGGCCTTGGGTAAACGTATGAATCTACAAAACGACGCACCTGTATTCAGTGAACATACACGTACATACAGGGTGTAGACATTCCCCACAAGATCAGAGGACGCGAGTAATCGCGTATCTGACGCAGTTTTCACTGTTTAACATACTCGGCGTACAGTACGCCGCATACCGTAGACAATTCTTTTTACTCTGCCTAATGTTTATTGCTCACCGGTCAAGTAATGCGACACTCATTTCGCATGCTTCGTTTAGCGACGTCCTAGCTAAAGTACGGTCGTAATGTTTAAACGGTTTATGTTCAGGGGAACCTACCTATTAACTACTTCACGATTAATTATCAGAAATGGATTGGTGATGTACAGCGTGTTGTTTTAACTTTTTTAGTTTTTGAATGAAATTTTGAAGCATTTATTATGCTGACTATTCAAATCGATTTAGAATGCGGGCTTCGGTGGCTTAGTGGTCAGAGCATTCCCCCTGTAAGGGAAAGATCGCGGGTTCGAGTCCCGCCCGAATTCGGTTATCTTTTTTCTATCTAAATCGCACAACTTGATTATATCTTTTTAGAAGAAGGGAATTGGAGGTTGGAGAGTCGCTCCCGTAAAAGTCAAAATAAATCAAATTAAGGAGAGGAGTGGTAGCAGAACATAACCCAGGCATGTGTAAGCTTTGGATGCCAGCGGGTTTCTCGAATGATAATAATGATGAAACAATATAATATATCAATGATTCAATGTCAAGTCTCGCTACAATATAAAACTTATTTAAATTTAAGATTTTCAATATAAGCTTCAAAGAGTATACACAAGAGATCAAGTGAGATTATTATAATCTATTTAATTACGCGAGCCATTAATTTATTTGATAAACTAAATTAGAGCACTTGGAGTGTTCCGTATATTTACGTCGATGCTCGTAATCTCCCGCTCTCGAGGGTTAAAATTCAGTCCACAACGGCGGCGTTGTTCCATTAACACAATTTTATACCCGACATATTAAAATAATAAAAACTTATGCCTCTCTTAATTAAATAATTTAGCGGCGGCCTGAGCCGAGATATGTAAATTGTTTTAGGGGATAGATCAAACAACCCTTTTTTATGACTTTAATATGCGGTCGCCGGGGAGGAGGGGGCTGAGACACAGGCGGGGGGCGAGGTAAGTTATGAAATATTTAATAACGGCGCACACGATTCCATTTGAATTACTTTTGAGGAAATGACGACGTGCAAAGCAGGCGGCACATCGCATACTGCCCCTCCCGCGCCCGCTACGCGCTACGTGAGCGCCGAAATGAGCCAAGAAACAAATATTACTACAAACAAACTTTTTGCCTTATTAAAATTCAGCTGCGTTGATTTATTTTTACAGGACCACTGTTTTGCGCTGTGGCTATGCCTTTCATTAACTGATAGTAGAATGAAAAATGCTTGACACGGATGAAATTGACGCGATTTTGTTGCAGAAGGCACTGTATGCAAAAAAATCCTTTTTAAAATTAATTGGATCAGGGGACGATTTTAATGTCGAAAATACTAAAATGTCTTTAAAATTAACTGCGTTTATCAAACGATTTCTGAAACATTGTACCTATGTAGCATGATATGAAACAGGTGAAAGAATTCAGATAGGCCTGTGGCCGACGTGGGCATCCTAGGAAGGAGAACCATTTTTATTCGCGGTAGAGGTTACAGAACGATCTTCGTTCACTGTGAGCACGGGATCACTTGAAATTCCCTTTCTAGGGTACTCCACTTAGAGTATACATTGCTATAGAGCGCGCCTTATAAGTATGAACTGCTATCACGGGTATGAACAGTACCGAGGCTCCTGGCTCAACCTCAATCAGTAGCAAAACAATACCCATCAAAATGACTTCGCAAATAATATTTAATTCGATATGTTAAATCAAAAATTTTATACAATATCGTATATTTGTAGCAATAATGACGCAAAAATACCGCAAAATGACACCATTTTTTTGTATTTTGGCTTTAATTTTATCCATGCATATCAAATCGAACAAAAAACTTCATAACAACAAGCTACGTTAATAAGAGCATCTATTGATATTTTCGGTAACGCATGAAACGTCACTATAGGTGCGCTATCCCATCGCAAAGTATCTGCTAACACTCGGCGCCAAAGACCTGATTGATGGGCGCGCTCTATATTTATAATGTATACTCTAAGGTACTCCAGGTTCCCGTAGGTACCCCATGGCTGACACGAGAGAAACCATCGGTTTTAGTTGGTGCATGGCCAGCAAACACACGTCACCATTAACTCCGATGATGTGAAGCCTGGTGGGATTTCCGTAGGACAAAAAACCATGGAGTGAGTTTAGAGAGTTTTCCGTAGGAAGGATATAATAATTCTAAACCAACTATTGAAGATAGGCCTCTCCCGATGTGCATCATAGCACAGCCCCCCCCCCCCCCCTCCTTCTATAATTTGAACGTTCTTGAAATTCTTTATACTGATTGTTTGGTTGCACCTTCCACCATATCACCACCACCACTACTACTACATGGTAAGTATTTGCTCAAAATGATAATACATATATAACGAATTATTGCGCTCCCTGTCAGTCGAGACAAGACGCAGTCGTCGTCCCATTGTCTCGAACACCCAGTGGTTAAATTAATATGTCGGTACAAATTGCCAAATAAAACTCGGAAAAATGCTAAGGAAGGTAATGATAGCACGGGTTATGTTGTTCGCAAATAATGATATGGTATTGTCACCAAGTAGGACGTTTATTATATGTAATGTGACATGATAATATACGTCTTTAAACAAACGTCTGTTTAAGTTCAAATGCGTGTAAAGAAAGGGCGTGTTGATTACCCTTTTTTAAATATTAATTATGACGTGTCATATGTTTAAATACACGCACCATCTACATTAGGTACCTATGTGAAGTAATTACAGTAATAGGACAGGGAAGCTCGATGACTTAGGAGAGTAAGGGGTTTTTAACAACGAGTATATTCTATGACATTTTACACAACGTAATCTGGTCTAGATTGCGTTGTGTAAAATGTAAGCTCAGCTTAACTAGCTTGCATTATGGGTTCTAGAATACGAATAAACACACCTAAATACATTTTTTTTTGTAAATATGTACTTAAAAATTATTCATGGAAACGTGATCAGATCAAAGATTAATTGAGCCCGCAACCTCTGCCAACGCTCTTGTTTCTACGGTTACGCCACATTCCTTTTCAGATTTATTGGTGAAAGACACTCACAGACGTCCTTCATAGTTCATAAGTTGTGTTTATGTGATTGTGTGCTTTGACTACCCATTGGCATTAAACAGGCATGAATACATGCCTTCTTCTTCGTCCGATGGCTAATCCCTCAGATATCGTGGTAGGCTTCGCATACCCAAGGGGTAATTGGATTAATCCAGTACATTTTTACCACAAACGAACCGACCGATTTATTCACCTATAGATACAGTTATGTAAATAAAATCGCTATGTAACAAAAAAAACTTTTATCTACATTCATCAAACAAGCAAAACGATTGCGGCTACAGCAAATAAGTACCTACCTACAGTTTTTATCTCGCCCTGAGAAATGATGCTGGGGCGCTTCTCACGCGTCGGCTGTAACGGCTAACGAGTCTATACTATATCTGACGATATCGCAGGTATCGCTCAAACTCGCGCTCGGTGTGTACCCGCCCTATACGGTATACCACGTTCGACATAATATAAGGCCACACTTGCTAGCTCAACTTGAAGGTCTTTAATAAATATAAGTCAAACATCAATGTTAGTGAAAGTTTTTTTTTTATACCACTCTGGTCGCAGAAAATCACACGACCCATCTGATGGTAAGTGGTTACTGTGGCCTATGAATGAGTGCAACACCAGGGGAGTCGCACTTGTGCTACCGACCCTGTAAGAACAGAGAGATTCTGTGCCGTCAGCGCAAAAGACAAGTAGGACAAGCCTTTGGTTTTCCCACTGACAGCACAAAACCTCTCCAGTGAGCCCTGGCTGCCCTACTCACCGCCGGGAACACAAACACAACATTTTCATGTAGATATTAGTTAGTCTAATATAAGACAGATCTTACACAGCCCGAGCCCCGGGCCCAGCCATCGATTTTTTTTTTTTTTTTTTTCCAAACTTACATCATCATCAAAAAGTCCATTATTATCATTCGAGTGTCAGTCCTGCTTAGAACCCAACTTTGCAGCTTGTGGCCAGTCCTACTCCTCCGTTGCTTACAAATTGATTTAGCTTGGCTTTAAAGGAGGGATAGCCAACCGTAGGTAGGTCCCGCAAATCCTGAGAGGAAAGCCTGCGCCCGCCAGAACATTTGGCAACACCTCGATTAAGAAAGAGAAAAGAGAATCGACCTCGATCGGGACTCGTACCCGCGATCTTTTCTTTATAGGGGGAATACTCTGACCACTAAGCCACCGAGATCCGTACGAATTCGATCCAAATTCCTCTAAAGGGGTCCTCTCCCTCTTAAGGGGTCTTAGCTTATAGAATGCTTCAAAATTTTCATTTAATTGGCAACACGTTTGTAGAATACAATGAGCAGTTTTCCAGTAGGTATTTATAACGTTCCTAAAGACAAGCTAGATTGACGCAGCCGGCACTTTTGGTAAGTAGAGTGTGGTCTCACATCTAGTGTTCCCTAATTTATGGAAAAAATGTTCTTCGGTTTTGTAATGATGTACTTTACATAAATGTTTTGACATTTTTTTTTTGATAAAATTATTTTAAATATAATATTATTTTAAATTACAGACAGTGACGCATAAAGAATTAAGCGTTTTATCATATTTTATCTATTGTAATATGGGTAAATGCACTTTGGCAACATCGCACAAATAAACCACAGAGTACATTAAAATTACCAAAAGCTATGCTAGCGCCATCTCTTGATGATTTAAAAACCAACTGATTATTATACCTACTGGAAAACTGCTCATTGAATAGATTCATTAATGTATGGGATTGGCATACGTTGACGGTGATTATAAAAGTCAAAATATCAATCCCTTACATTTATCATTCTATTCTACAATACGCTGGCCAATTTGTCTGGGGGCAGGTGGCTCGCAGGTGAGGTTTACATGAGCCTCCAACATCTTGGAAAGACACCAATACAATACACTTAGAAAGAGTTACATAAGTTTCTCTAAGTAACCGTTTAAGTACATATTCTGGTCCCCACATATCACTAGATTACCTGTAAAGATAGCCCCGTGACCAATTACAAATAAAAGCTTTATCTAACCTTCCATAACAGATAAAGAATGATATATTAAAAATAGCTGAGATTACGGGTCACTTCGGATAGGTATATTATGTAAATTTAGGAAGTAAACTTATCCCCTTATTTAAAAGGATTATAAATGATTATCTAATAGCCACTTACACTTTTAATTAAATTCAATTTGAGTGGAGTAGATTGGACTTGGTGTTGACAGAAAGTTATTTGATACATAACAGATGTCACTTATATTTAACAACTATGAAGTTTTGGATCTCTCTTCCAGCACGCGTAGTTCCTTCTTCCTACAGTCCCGGGTCCCATAAGCAGGGCGTGAAAAGACTTCTGTCGAGGCCGTCAAGATAGGGACAGCATTTGTATTGTCGGCCGCTATTCTTCGTACTGCACCTCAGCTTACCATTAGACTGGGTGCAGTAAATTTAGCGACCTAAATATAAAAAACTGAACTGACATTTTATGGGACACGAAGAAATTGCGGAAAAATTACTCACGCTCTTAGCATTATTGCCTCAGTTGTATCCGTGACTATTACCTGGCGTCTGGCGTACATTGGGTGCGCTTACTCCTTTTCTTTCTTTGGCCTATATGTCGATTTTGATTACCGTCTGACCTCCCAACTTCGAGAGGAAAGTCTACGACAGAGCCTCCTCCGTCAATCTGTAGGTGTATCGGGTAGTAGATGCGGTTGGATTGCCACCACTTCTTATTCTTCATCCTAGCGTAAATTCCCAGTCACATCCGAAGCCTTCAGAGTCTGGGGTCCACTTTACCAGTCCTAACTACGGATTTGGCTAAACCTCGATTTTTTCCGTGAAGCGATTGCCATCTGACCTCCACAACCCAATGGTATTAGGCGATATCGAAGCTTTGCAGCTAGACCGTTGTTTTTGGACTTTTTAGGGCTCCAACTACCCGTAACGACTGCCATAGATGTTCGTATGGCAACTGGGACCAACGGCTTAATGTGCTCTCCGAGGCACGACCGGACCAATGCACTCACCCATATTTCATGTACACAAATATTTGCACTGAGCGGGGATCGTACCCGCGCCTCCTGCGTAACGGCCGCGTTCACACAGAAAGATATAGGTACATTAGGTACCTACCTATAAAACTACCGAAAACCTCAAACATTGTCTTAATTTCATAAAACCAATATTATGGTAATGCCATCTACGGCAAATGTAGACAGTGAAGATAATCGGAAGCTACTCGTATCAAATTAACCTATTCTGTGTCGTAGTTTAAAAGAATTTAGCTTCCAATTATGGTTTATAATTCTTTCCATGGCTCTCCAGCATCAATTGTAGTCTTTAACACGAAACTGAGTTCAACATGAGCGTGAGGGTGAAATCGTAATGGGACGCTAATAAAAAAATACAGCTGTTGAGACGACACCTTAACCTTTGATAAAAACTTCAAATTTGATAAAGTCACACCTTGTTTTACCTCACTATCAACTAATTGAGTATAGTAAAGACTAAACTCGTTACGTTTCACGCTCCCCTCCACTTTCTTCAATACAAGTCTCATCATAAATGAACGCGAGGCCACACAACCACCATTACTTAATCAACAAAACAGATAAACTAAGAAATAGCTTCGAAAGATTATCGGTATTATCACTCACGAGGCAATTAATTCAGCCTCTTCAATAAATAGAATCGATTAATAGCCTGTCAGATATTAAGAGTATCATCATTAACATTTATTAGTTGGTAATATACTTTTTGTAGAACTGTGGTGCCATCGTTTCATCGTATGAGATAAGTGGAACCGATTCCTTTCGTCCATCGTGTAAATTGAATATAGTGTGATATGAGATTATACAGCTGATTTAAGTACTTGATGTTTCAATTAATGAGAATCTGGCAGTTGCAAAGATATTACCTATCTGTTTATAGTGTCCATGTTAGTAAGTAGACATCGGTCCTTTGACTATAGTCAAATTACCGGTCTAATTTTCTTCCAATACAATAATTTTTAAATTCAAATTCAATTTATTGTCAAAATGGGTTAGGATGTGATGTAGTTCTACGACATAAAGTTTCTTCATTCTCCATTTCCATTTCCACATCAAGGTATACAATAGGATTCTGTTAGTAGTTAAAGTTACGTAATATTATGAAAAAGAAAAAAAATAAATAAACCTAGTCTGTATGAAGACTAACTGCATTTTAGGGCTCTGTACCTAATGAGTAACCGATAAAACCTTACAAGTAAGACAAACGCAAGTAGTTTTTCAACTCTGCCCTACACTAACTAAAAGGCCGTTAAGCCACAGTTGGTCGATTTTCACTTTTTAATGCAGTCTTACACAACTTTCGACGCTCTATCTTTTGGTCTAAGACTCATTTTTCTATCATTAATAGTTTTAGAGATACAGAACATTGCTAAGCAGTTAAACCACGTAAATTTTGTTACTTCCTTAATTAAAAAGCGGCTAAGCCACAATTCTTCTCTAGAAAGACGTTATCATACTTTAACGGCAAATTCATGTATCATTTTTTCTAAATTTACTTAACTACAAAGCAGTTATTAAGAAAAACTAACACTAAACTAAACTAGAAAGCAGTTATACGCCACTAGCGGCCTTTAAGTTATGTATTGGAATTAGTATTTAGCTAAATATCAATCGCTAGAGAGCAGCTAAACGACAATTCTAGAGATCCGATTCTCAGCACTCCATGGATTCACCGTGCGGTCGCCGGGTCCATAGCGTGATACAGAGAGGAACACCGTGACGGCGACTGGGACTTGCGACCCAGATGTAGGTTTAGGGTGGCCACCTTGTGATGCATCAGCGCTCACCTCCACCGTCACTAGTGTTCCCCCCCCTACCTATCCAAATTTGGTAAGATCCTATCAATGCCGCTTTTGATATTCGATTTAGTAAAGAGCTTACTGAAGCTCTTGGCAATCCGAGGTCTTTAAGTAAGTTGTACAGGGATTTAGCTGGAATTCCCCTTGCTCCTACTTCTACGGCGTAGAGTTTAACCACGTAGCCGTTCTTGGTTAACTCGTTAGTCAAGTCAAAGTATTTGTTTGTCTTTATAGCGTGGTCTTTAGGTATATTAGTTTCCCACGGTACTGTGAGTTCTACAAGCACTGCACGCCTATGCGATCGTGAAAAAAGGAATATGTCGGGTCTGGATGATGAGGCACAGATATCCTCCGGTATTTTATAGTGCTTCTCATACGTGTCTACGAGTATTGTCCAGTCAACGGCAGCTATCAAAATTGAATATGGCTTTTGAGGTGATTTCTTTGAGCAGCCTTCCTTTACAAACACAATGTCATTTCTTTGGTTTGTGGTTAATCCTTTTTTCGCTCTAGCTACCGCCAAACTTACAGCTTCACGTATGATTTCTAATACCTTATCATGTCGGCGCGAGTAATGACCCCGGTCTAATAGCGTCCTACAACCCACTAGCAGGTGCCTAGCCGTTCCAGTTGCTTCACCACATGAGTTACATGTTTTATCTGTGGCTTTTCCCCACCTGACTAGATTGCTTTGGTCGGGGAGGGTCAACTGGAATGCATTTAGGTAAAATTTAAGTAAGGCCGGTGACCAGTCGTATATTATGGTACGCCATTTTAAGGCTATGGGAATACAAAATTCACCTAGGGTCAACCATTCGTTTTGCATTTCTAGGTTCATTGCGTGCACCTTATAGGTGTTGTTTTCGTCTGTTTGAAGAAAAGATTTTGTTATTTCTTTATCTGTTTGTTTCTGAATATTCCCTAGACCTACTCTACCAGTCTGCGAGCCTATCATGAATTTTTTATGGAACTGGAGGCGTGATTCGAGCTCCGATGCATTTTTATCTTTTGGAAGGACTTTTACTATTTCGTCTTTAGATTTCGATAAGACGTGCATTTTAGTTACTCTTAGGTGTTTATAGAGTTCTGATGGCTTCTTTAACGTCATTCCAAAATTATTCGCGGATCTATATAGTGCCGACGGGTCGGCCGACTGAGCTAGCCCTAGCCACGACTTCAGTGTCTTTGTGACACTCGCATCTAGTTTTTTGAGGAGGCTCTGGTTTATATCATATATAAGAAACGGCCAGTTAAGACGCGAGGTTAAATAGTTGTCATAGATCCAAGCTTTTTTAACATTACTTATTGGTTGTTGGTCTACCTTTTTTAAATCGATAATGAAACTATCAATTAGTTCGTCCAAAGCTGGAGTGCAACCTCTGTTATCAATCTTTCTTCCGAGGAATTTAAAGGGCACGGTTTCAGATATAGTTGAAACGTTTTCCCCGCCTATACTAAGCCCTGGGTCATATGAAGTGTACCTGGTACCCCGCCTACCCAGACATAGACAGTAGCATTTGCTAGGTTTTGTTTTCATTCCATCTGTCCATGCACAGAAATCATCCACCCTACGCAGTAGGTCCTGGCACTGCTTTGGGTTGCGAGTCAGTATTGCCAAATCGTCCGCGAATGCGAGGATGGACTCCGTATATTTACCGTTTAGCTTAAACCGATAGCCCCACTTCCAAGTAAATATCTTCATGGCAGTAGCTTCCAAGTTAATAGCAGTTAAACGCTTGTGATTTCAGTTTGCGTTTGACCAGCTCAAGCGATAATTCCATCCTTTTCACTTCGGGTGCAAGGACGGACGGACGTGCGGCGCCACAATTTACGAGCCAGAGAGTCTAATATTAGCCAAAAAGAATCAAAGTACGCCCACATGAACAATTACGATTTAGTAAATCTTTCTTATTTATTAATTAAACAATATTTTCACCTTCTAGGGTCTCCTATCTTTCCAGATGCTCTCCCCGAGTTCATAAACGAGCGTAAAAATCTGCTCCAGAACGCTCAGGGTCGTCTCGAGGGATTGTCAGCACATGTGGCTTTGACTTTGCTGCGCATGTGCTTCGCTATGCCAAAGCTTACATACCTGCTAAGGACGGCCCCTACTTGGATGTGCGCGGCAGAAATTTCCTCCTTTAACGACGCTTTGAAGACACTCGTGGAGTCTGTCCTCAACGTTTCTTTCACTGAGTCCCAGTGGGATCTGGCATCTCAGCCAATCCGATACGGGGTCCTTGGGATACGGCGCGCACAGGACGTTCGCATTCCGGCTTTCCTTGCGTCGACGCATGGGGTTGCGGGTCTTGTAGCTTTTATAATTAACTCTGACTGCGTCGGCCCCAGCAACCCCTTTGCGTCCGAAGCGTGAGAGATTTGGTCGACGTTCAATAATGGTGCGCTGCTTCCGGCCGCTTCTCATATCCAAAAGTCTTGGGACGAGGTGGGAGTCAGCCTAGCACACGGCGTTTGGGAGAGGCGAGTGGAGCGGATCGGGCGAGACTGCTCGCTGTGTCGCAGACGGAGGCTGGGGCATGGCTGCAGGTACTGCCGTTGCCTCACATGGGTACATTATTGAACGATGACTCTTTGCGTGTGGCAGTTGCTCTTCGCTTGGGCTGCAGGGTGTGTGAAACCCATAAATGCACCTCCATAATGCAGCCTCCATGGTGGAGGGGGACGGCCATCACGCATTGAGTAGTCGTTGTGCCGCAGGCAGGTTCCCTCGACACCAAGCCATTAATGACTTGTTGCGGACATCGATTTCGGCAGAGGTTCCTTGTATGCTTGAGCCGCCGGGCCTATGTAGGTCGGATGGCAAGAGACCAGATGGGTTAACTCTCGTGCCTTGGAGGAGGCGTAGGTGCTTGGTGTGGGATGCGACCTGCGTCAATACTGTGGCTGCGAGTCACCTAGGCCGCACGACTCTTTTCCCCGCAGCCGCGACCGAAGACGCGACCAGTACAAAACTCGCAAAGTATGCAGCCTTCGAGCCACAATATATCATGGCACCGGTCGCGGTCGAGACCATGGGCAGTTGGGGCACAGAAGCCAAGAAATTGGTGATGGATATAGGTCGACAATTAAGGGAAAAAACTGGGGACTCTCGCTACGGCTCGTACCTGGGGCAAAGGCTAGCCATTGCGATTAAACGAGGAAATGCGGCCAGCGTTCTGGGCTCCTTTGCACCAGACAATATCCGTGGCGGGTTATCTTCATGACAAAAGCTTGGCTGGCTTCTTGACATTGTTGCATTTAATTAATTAATTAAATAATATACATTATTATTAAAAAATAAAAAAAATAAAAATAATGTCCATATTCTTTGTCCTATGGTTTCGCGAATACTGATTAAGTATATTACTGAATAAAATTATTAAAAGTTTGATTAAGTTGTCTTTATTTTTATTTTGTATTGTTTAATTAATAAAGCTATTTGATAAGTTTAGTAAGGTCTAATTGTCTGTTCTTTTTTAATGAATAAAGTTCTGATTTCATAAAATAGTTTTTAACTTCTCAACTTTTGATCCGGAAGTGCTTACTTAAAAGGCAGTTAATTGCGAGCGAGATGTCTTTAACTGCCTTGTAGTTATGCAATAGGAGAACCAGTATAAAAATATGTTTTACAATACCAAGCTGAAAAGCGTTTAAAATCCCATAACTGCTTTCTAAGTAAGGGAAGTTAGTCCGCCAAGTGTTAACTACTAGGCTGTAAGACTGTTAAAATCCTTTAACTGCTTTATAACTAAGTATATTTTGTTAACGTTTACTATAAGTACAGAACGTGGCAGCTACAAAAAAATTGCTTTGCTATAAAGCAGTTAAGGTATGGTTAGCGGCCTTAAAGTGCAGTATATTACGTAAAAATGAAAAAAAATGCTTAGCTAAAAGTTAGAAAACAAATTTAAATAAAATATAATGAATATAAATTAATAAAATATATCACATATTGTGCACAAAGACTATGCCTACAATTATAACTTGCAACCTTGTTCCTAGGTAGCACACTTTTCAAGAGACATCAATTCCCACTTGTTTTTGCGTTTTCTCGAAAATACGTTTTTGCACTTAGCTGCCTTTTTGTTAGCAGACGGCAGAACTATAAAGTAATTTTGATTTGTATACCATCGATTGTCAACCGGGCGCACTCTAATTTATGGAATAATCTATAGTCGCGTCTCGATATCGAGATATTTCGTAATGAAGGCGATTGAAGTCCGTAAATCACTTGATCCTCATTATGTTGTTTAAAACATTGGCAAATGGACGTGACTTGAGTGGGAGTTTATATATTCAGTACATTATAGCCACGAACATAACATCATTGAACTTAAAAATGTCAGATGTAAATTTTACGGAAGTTATTGAGGCTTTTGTCTTTTATTTATAGCATGCGGAACTTATTAATAGTTTAATTTTTTATTAATGCATTGCAATGACCTCACCTCGCAAGAGAGCTGTGAGAGAAATAGGTTCACTCAGTGAGTCCGAGTTGACGGCCATCATTATACTTAGATGGCAATCAATCTCCTGTTTGATGCTCAAGGAATTTCAACTCGAGATTAACTGACTATCCTCGAAGGTGAACCACGGGTATTTCATACGGGACAGTGTGAAAGCATCTCCGTATTTAAGACTGTAAAGCGGACACCAGACTCCGAGGTGAAAGCTTCGGATGCGACTGGGAATTAACGCTGGGATGAAGAAGGATGGAGAAGTGAGTGTGAAAGCATCTGCATTGCAAGCATGTTCTGTGTCACACATTTTTGGGTGTCTTTTGAGGATAGTATGGTACTACGGCGGCGAAGTAGTCCAAATTCACCACTCATAGATTATATCAAACCAATTCACGCACGTCAGGACCTCGTTCTTTAGCGACTTGGCGTCAAAATATATGCCGGGAACTATACGTTTTTTTTTTTATATGGGACACGTCAATTTTTGTTTTAAAGAATATCAGAACCGAAATTCCTAATATGCCATCTAAGCCCTCCAGCTAAACTGGGTGCAGTGTTAGGAGTGGCTTCACGTCGGTAGTGTAATCACCAGCATTCGAACCCGGAACCCCTCGATCGTAATACCGACTCCTTAACCACTAAGCCACCGACGCTTCACCTTTTGAATTTGACTTCACCTCGCCTGATGACAAGCTGAAGGCAGTCTCGGCAAAGAGGGTCACCATTGTCAACATACGTAAACAGTATACTATTAAAAGGAACAAAATATGAAGGTCCCTTTGTAAGTTCAATTGCGCGGATGTTGCAGCGTTAAGTGGCATCCTCGCCAACTGTTGTGACGCGGTCGATTGTTGTGGTTTCGATCCCTTCATGGGAAAATTATTGGTGTGAGTCGCATATAATGATAAAAATGACGGTGTACATATTGTAAGTACGTTAATATTACTTTTATAAAGTAACCACAACACAGGTTGGTAATGACTACTTAGTGCGGCAGTTGCTTTAAAAACTGAAGAACAGAATGCTAAAATGCTAATAGAAAATTTTAAGCTTGTTAAATTGATGTTTGTAATTCTTCAATATTAAAAAAAAATATATACATGTTGGGTTTTTTAAAGAATATGTATTAGTAAACGAAATTAATATTATTCCTTATTACCCCTCCAGCTTAGCTAAATTGTTTGTGTAATGGCCAGAATTCGAACCTGAGACCTCTCGATCGTAAGTAATTATTACGAGATAGTACCGGCTGACTGATTCATCAATGCTGAGCAGAAACCGATGAACCTATCAATTTGACATTTTGATAGATGATCCCTCTTAAAGGTATTCATCAGGTGATCAACGGGCACCTTAAATATTTGAGGAGATCAACGGGTGCAGGAGATGAAACTCGATTGATCAACGGGTCCTCACCCATACTAAGGAAACCTTCGCTCGTATCTCACTTAGAATAAAACACAGTCTTGATGTGTTTTATAAAAGTTCCAAGAAATGAGAGGACTCCAAGGTTATTAATATCGGAATGCGTTACAGTCTTTTTGTGATGGTATTGCCTATACGATGGGCGTGCACAACTCTGTCGTGGAAACCATTGGCAGATAAATCGATAGCTAATTCGAAATGGTTCATTGTTGTCTGCATGTACAAAGGCACACAACTTTCACAGATATTGCTCTTACACAATAGTGCGGACACTTAAAGCGCGAACTCACATAGCAAGGGCTGTGCAAGAATTCAGACTTACCAACTAACACTACAAAGTTTGAGCTATGCAGGACTTTTAATTCAAGGATTTTGTGTGGGTTTTGTGTTTATGTTTGTTTACGTATAGGAGCATATCGACTTGTGCGTTATACACTGATAAATCCACTGTATATATGGGTATGTAGGTATTATTCTTTGTCACCTTGTTTCATCCAAATATGACATTTACAGAAACATTTATTTAATAAGAATCACAGAACACTTATAAGAATGTTTATTAAAAGTGGGGGTTATTATAATACACCTCTGTTTAGCCCTTTCGTGGATATGCAGTCATTTTATTTTTTCGATTTAGATTGAAAAAAGTGAATGCTCATGCGGGACTTGAATACACCAAGAGTCCCTTACAAGGAATGCTCTAATCACTGAGCAGTCTGTAAGGGACTGGTCGCAGGTTCAAGTCCAGTAAGCAGTCCAGCAGCAATATTCATTTACAAATGTTGTACAATATGTTTTATTTATATTTATTTTTTAAGGAATGAATGGTCTGTATAGTGTGAAGTTTGCTTTGACTGTTTTGTATGCTGCAGGTGGCAGAAATAAACGTATTTTTCTTTCTTTTTCTTTTGTTTTCTTTTCTTTTCTAGTTAGCATGCTAATAGCTTTGAAAAATGTACTACATTTTGTTCACCTGTCATATTCATAGTATGAAGTTCTGTCGTGCATCGCACTCAAAATCAAAAGTAACAACATTTCAAAAACGCACGCTACTATCGAAGCGAGACGGACAGTTGAAATATAATATGCTTTCGGCTTCAAAAGGCTATGGCGCTGTGGTGGCCCAATGACTTGATATAGAGTTTTCAAGGCACAGTAAGCGCGATAGTAACAGCAATGCTTTTTCTTACATTCTTTTTCGTATTTTTTTTTCAAGGGGGCTGTTGTAATAGTGGCAGTTATTACTTTGTTCTCAACAAAAGTAGCAAAGCATACGGTCCCCTTAATAGTAGATCATCATTATCAGCACCTACCTGCACTATAGTAGATAAGCGTCTAAAAACAATGGATTGCAACCAAAGAAGCCTCCTGCACCTGTGAACCCCACTACCACTTGCTGATTGCTAGGTTATAATAATTTATACCTCATTAAAATAATATGATAATAAGCAGAGTGCTTCCACAAGTAGGTTACTTCCTACTCCTAGGTGGGTGGCTCTAATTTCAAATAGGAAATCTCGTTACGCTCCACTGACGAGTTGACATCTAACACTCTACAATATTCCTAATTAGTGGGTGTTAAAAAATCAAAGGAGACCGCGTAAACGAATAATACAATTAGGCAGACCGACCGAAGAGGGTCAGCTCGAAAGATATGGCCATGGGTTGGGCGGGGTGCGAGATATAATTATGTCTCAGGTAATCTCACCTCCGGCAACCTATGATCCATAGACGGCGGCGTGCGTTTTAGTCGGTTCAAATCCGACATAACCATCCTCGCCGGCTCCGGCGAGGGTGGTATCCGTGGGGATCTTGCGCACGACAAAAAAAGAATAAGTTAAATTTACAGAGAGAGAGAGAGAGAGAGAGTAGTAGGTAAAGCTTAGAAACCGGTACTGCCAAAAGAAGAGAACACAAGCGTAACATTGGGATGGAATTTGGAAATAATGCAAATAAGTTCCAAATTTTAAAACATAGCAACAGGTACGAGATAGTACCTACACGAAATGAACGAGTTTCTGGAAAGGAACCGGAGATACAAGGTTGTGTGCTAGCGTAAACATAAGGGCGGGGACAGACACGAGAGCCAGCACGCGTGGGCAACAGACATGGCCGCCCTTAACAACTTAATAAGCGGTTGTGCCTGATTTACGTGCGCTCGCGGCGCCGGCTCACTCGCCTCAACCAGATCGAATATTTATTCTAATTTATGACAGATAAGAATCGATTTATACTTAGTAATATCAAGAGGGTGTAGGTACGTATATAGGCCTTGAGAAGATCTTCGAAGTTTAAGTCAAATTCACCTGCAAGCCTGTACACCTGCGGATTGATGGATAGGGCTCAGGTGCAGGATTTTCTTATATGATTATGGGTTGGATGACCATCTCTCTTGTAAAAGTCAAGATAGACGAACCATAAGGAGAGGAAGGGGAGTAGGACCGGGAGCTCTGATGATGAAGAATAACCCGCCTTTACCTTCTAACCTTATCTATCGGTTTTGGACCGATATTCAATTACTTTGTATGGAGTTCATTTTTTTGTTCGTACTCTGTTGATCTGTTAACAATATTTCGATTGTTTATAACCCGACGACTTATTTTTTTTTTAAAAGGTTTCACACTTTTCTGTTGGCATATAAATTTCTAACTAGTATATTTTATATGGTAACTGATACGTTTACTCCTGCCTCATTAGCACAAATTGCTCTAACCTACCATTAAAAAGAGATTGTAAATCTATACGCGCGCTAATTACGCCGCACTCAATAAATCTCAGGCGTTATATAGGTCGTAAATATACCACAAATATACCATAAATACACGATTCCGTGGTCGTTGGCCATAGACCCCACTCGAAGCAGGTCTCGGGCCGAGTTATGGCCCTTCGAATGGCCGCGTCGGCCGTAACAATCGGTGTGAATCGGAAATAACCGGAAAATTTCCACAACTTGTCTAATGGGTTATTGTTGTACGATTGTTGTGTTATTGTTGTTACGGCTAACAAATTGCCGTGTTGTCAATGTGTTTTAAGCGGTATTTAGTGAGCACTTATGCGGAGAAATGTCCAACACTTATGGAATGTTAAAAGACGTGGAGAAATTCATATGAACGCATACGTTGTGGGTAATACTTCATTTAGCTCACAATGAATAAATCAATATTCTATGAAATCGGTCAAGTGTGAGTCTCACTTGTTCGTTAAAGTTTACTTAGGTATCAATATTTAGGTACCTACACTGGTATATAAGTATCTAATGGATGTTCAATCATATGGGTAGAGGACACGCTTTATAAGTTACTTTTGTTCTGCTACATTCGTTTGATAGGTCATGTTTACCAGAAAAAAAAATTAGATTGATTCAGATATTTGGACGCGATAGATAATCCATATCCATACTAATATTAAAAATGCGAAAGTAACTCTATCTGTCTGTTACGTTTTCACACTTAAACCACTGAACCGATTTTGATGAAATTTGATGTAGGGGTAGATTAGACCTTGAGAAAGGGCATAGGCTATGTTTGGTCGCGATAACCGACAATATTTCAGTATTCTAAATACATACATACATACATACAATCACGCCTTTATCCCCGGAGGGTTAGGCAGAGTTGAATTAACATCCACATTTCACCAATAATTGTATTAGGTAATAGGGGGTGACCCTATTACCGTCTTCCGGGCACTATTGTTGGCTCGAACCAAGTATAGGCTGAGCCTGGGCTATGTATATCTATCTGATGTTATAGAGCCCTATCCCTTAGTCGCATTGCACGACACCGCATGGGAGAAAATGGGGTGGCCCAAATTCTACTCTGCCGGGAACCACGCAGCATTCTAGTAAATCTATATTTATATTCAGGGGTTATTATGATATAATTCCATCAGGTAATAATTAGGAGTACCTACCTATCGTTAGGACACAACGGGAGGCATTTTCTATACAGCTAATGTGGTTTATTACCGGGCCGTGTGACTACGAGAATGAGGCATCTAAGCCAAGTGCCGGCAGTGGGTACTTTAACGACCATAATATAAGGTTAAAATTTAATGGCCATATTACATGACGTGTAGTGTGAATGAGTCATCCGGGAAGGTGCTGGTTAGCACTTACAAAAATTATCATAAATTAATTATAAAGTAATTTGTCTGGTGTAGAGTAACATCAACATCGAGGTTTTATACTTATAAGGTACCCCATATTACTGTGTTGTTGATCCCGTTGCACTTTATTTGTGAGGGGTTATGTTCAATTTACGGGTAGAGTAAACTATTTAATTTTTTTTGGGGATTTATCCGTGGGGATTTTTTGCACGATAAAAAAGGACAGACAATAACCTCTCAAATATCAACCGGTGCCCGGGCACCGCGAGTGTTAGGTGAGAGTTTGTTAACGTGGGTAGACTGGATAACCTTATTTATTAGTTATCTAAAAACATTAACAATCAAGAAGGGCATTAGAAGGTTTCTTCAAGGTCGGCAGCGCGAGTGTGACGCCCCTGGTGTTGCATACGTCCATAGGCCACGGTAACCGCTTCCCATCGGGTGGACCGTGTGCTTGTCTGCCAACTAAGTGGTATAAAAAAACAACATAATCGACCACCACCAACATTCATACAAGAGGGCGAGGTAATAAAAGGTATAAATGTTATAATATATTGAGATTGTGAATTTAAATTGATAACGGATATGGAGAACACAAAACTACATAATTACGTTATACGTAGACGTCTAAACATCCGCTATTACCCCACAATATGAAGCGAAACTAATAATGCTGTTTTCTAGACCATGGAATAAAATATATCACATACGAATACACGTAGATTTTTAACCGTCCTTTTTTATATCACTTAGGTCGCACACAAGCACACGGTTCACCTGGAATGTGGTTACTGTGGCCTATGGACGAGTGCAACACCAGATAGCCGAACCTTTAAGAACAGAGAGATTCTGTGCCGACAGCGAAGAAGTTAAGCAGGATAAGCCTTTGGTCTATCCACTGACTTTGGTCTTCGCATAAGCGTCCGCCATGTTCTTTATGCATATATCATGTATAATTTCTTGGGTTTATTTCATCCTGTCCTACCAGTTACACCACCCGAGTCAGTCACAGTTGGGACAACAATGTACTGTCCTAACAGTTCGATTATCGAACTACTGGTAGGACGGGATGGATTAAGCCATTTCTTGTCCCGAAAGACTGACTGATTCATGAATGCAAAACTTAACTCGTTGTGGCCATAACATTTAAATCATATACGTTCAATGGGATGCTGGTATTTTTTTTATGTATTTCAGCCGTTCAAAGTCTGGATCCGAGCCACTAGTTACGGAATACTTATAATAAGTTATTAAGTTGGAAAGAAAAGCAATCAACTAGCGACTCAATCACCAAGTGCATAAATTAGTGTGTTTTGTACCAGAGCTAGCGAGCGGAGTCGCGATACGGGCGTGTAAACACACCGTGCGTATATTAATTAATAATGAATTCAGCGGATTCTCTATTTAAATTATGATTTAACGTTTTACGCTAATAAAGTTGTTTATTTGAGAGTATCTCATGATATCCTAGCTGATGTCCGTGGGACCTACAAACTTGAAATTCAGTCAGTACCTAGATGTCTTTTAAATGTTGTAAGCATCCACTAAGAAAGGATTTTGGATGAAGTACATCATTTTCAAAGTTAGAATGCAAGTAAATATTTCAGCCACAACGCGTCAAGTTTGGTTTTTATGAGTCAATCCGTGTGAATATCGGTTACTTTTTTAGCCCTATCTTCGGTTCTACTCAACCAGTTGCAAACAACATACGTACGGCAGATTTTAAGTCTGACCAAGACCTTCCAAATAGGTATAAAAAAACTGCATACAATTTTAAAATCATCATGACTAACACTACCACTTTGAATTGCAATATTGCCTTCACAAATATGTTACTAGAATAACAACAATTTCCACATATTAATCATATTCGTATAACTCACGTTATACAGTTCATTTAATAACTTCCACATCAAGAAAACTGATTTGAAAGCTCACAAAACAAACAAGCGCACAGGAAGTGCCTTAAAATTTCGATTACACACTCAGTATAAACGATTTAAAAGAAAATCGGTTAGAGATGGTGACGTCACGGTCACGTAAACTTAAGGCGCGTATACTCTTGACCGACTACAACCAACTTGAATGAAAATTGTAATGATTATGTTGTAACAATTTGTTAGAACTGACTGCGTCGATGGTTTAATAGTAAGTAGTAGTTTGTGAATGAGGTCTAGGTTTCAATATTATTGATGAGCTAAATGTTATTAAATTTACTGTCTCTTAAATCCTCATTATGATCATTCTCCATAATAGTGTAACACTCATCGGGATAGTTACCATATTTTTTGTTTGTTTTGAGTAACCAATATTACGGCACTGTTACAAGTGCCATGATCACGGTGTACTCTATATTCATGTACATGACCATGTCAATCCCAAATTATAGGTACATTCCTGCTCCTCTTCGGAATAAAAAGCGTGATCGTATTTTTTTTTATTATAGAGTAGCAGAGAAAGTGTACAAAAGCATCTAGATTATTCCGAACGCACAAGAGCCTACTTTTAACCAGCTAACTAATGGACATATTACGAGTACACAGTTTAATCCACACACAAAGTAAGCGTAACACATCTAGTTTGTACTATAGAATCTCCTATAAATTATCCGCACATATTCTTACATATTTTTTCGTCAATACATTGGCACAGAAAATATCTGCAAACTTTCTTGCAAGAAGGATCTGCGTACTACACCTCTCCAACCTGAATTCCGTGCTCTCCACTGCAGTGCGTTACGTTATTTTGTACCTACGACAGAATACTTTAAGACACAATAAACTAATATTCAGCGTATGTCATCACATTTTTATTCGAAATTAAATTAAGAACGCGTCGAACGCCTCGAGAACTCTTTAACCGACAATGGGCTGAGGTAACGAGGCGATTCCGCAACGCCTCGGTCATTAGCGGTCACTCGGGCAGCGCCTTGCGACCACTCGTGGTAATGGCCGACACCAAGACTGCTGCAAATTATTTAAATTTCGAAGTTATTATAACTTTGCTATGAAAAAGAGGATTGTTTATTTTAAAATAAAATAGGTATGTATGTACCTACTATGCATCAAATTGAATAATAACTATATGCACTTTTTTCATTATTATTTTAAAAAGGCGTTTTGGATATTAATTATTTCAATCAATTTTATTATACTGTTCTTAAAATGTAATTCAATTATTAATGAATTGAAATAGTACAAATGTCGGGAGCAAAGAAATGTAAATACAAATAGCTTCTACGTACTTATACCACTATGCTGTTTACAACCAAAAATGTATCACGAACTCGGTGTGAGGACTGTGAGGTGAGATTGACTTTTGAATTAGGTACCAATGTAAGTAGATTGGGACGCAGAAATTTAAGTAGATTGGTATTGCGATAGGTAGTGATAAGTTCAGGGAACATAAGAATTATATTTTAGTAGTGTGTGCGGTAGTGTTGGGTGGTAGCTGCTCTAGTACATTCATCGCCATCTAGCGACATTTACTTGAACTTTTAAGGAACTATTAATCCTGCATTGCGCAATTAAAGTCTTTCAGTCATTTTTATTATTTTTACACCACTAAGGCGGCAGGTGACGGTGGTCGTGTGCGTATGCACACGACCACCGTCATCTAGGACTTCCCAGCTGACAGGTCCAGTGCGTAATCGCTTGATTACCGAAGCCTATGGACGTGTTACACCAGGGGGGTAACACTCGTACTGCCGAGTTGTTCCTACCAAATACAGCTTTCATACAACAGTCAATATGACTTCACTTCACCTGACGGCAAGTTGTGAATTTGTGATTGAAGTCTAAAGAATAAACATCACCTTAATAACAGCAGCCATCATTGTTAAGGGCTTCAGTTTGACGGCATTAGGTACAGAGTTTTCACATTGTCTGATATTCGATATCCGAGGATGTCAAATTGATTTACTAGCTTTTGCCCGTGGTCCCGCCTGCGTGGATGTCGGTAATCGCGACCAAACATGGCCTATGTCCTTTCTCAAGGTCTAATCTATCCCTATACCAAATTTTATGAAAATCGGTTCAGTGACTTAGGCGTGAAAGCGTAACAGACAGACAGACAGAGTTACTTTCGCATTTATAATATTAGTATGGAGTATGGACATGGATATGGATATGGATGTATCTGTCTTTCATATTGTCCGGCCCGATATCGGGTATCGGATAGTGTGAGAACGCTCTAAAGGAACACACATACACACACACACATCATAAACTATCAATATGCATATGAAAATTCACACAATTACGTAAAATGCACTTTGGCGGGGTAAAGTAAATTACCGTATCCATAACAAGTAGGTACTTTCAAAGCGTGGCAATCTGCCAAACAATCCGGACGGCTGATTGCAGGAAACCAGTCATTTAGAATGAATCTGTGGCGCATATACAGCGAGGGCGTCTGCTGTGTATAGGGTCTCAGGTTCGATGTCTGGATCGAGAGTTTTACTGGGTTTTTTATTTGAAATATTTAGATACATGAAACTCACGCTTATAATATCTTTCTAAAAGGGTAAGCAAAAGAAAATCTACATTAATTTTTTTGCAAATATTCCATCAGTCGTGTAACAGACATTTCGGCAAGTCATTTTTATTTATATAGATGTCTGTATAAATAAATTTATTAAAGTTAATACATGATACAACAGTGAGTTGAAATATTTTCGTATTTAATTCTAAATTTAAAAAATCGTCTAAATAATGTTAACTACGTTAATTTATCATTCGTCAGAGTAACACAACTCAAGCATACCTAATTGCTATTTTTTGAGAAAAGAAAAAATGTAAAGTTGTTGTAGAAACACTAAACATCATGAAATCATGATACGTACATACGTATTTCAAAATTCTTCAATAAAAAATATAATTAGGTTAGTTCGCTAATAACTTTAAAAGAACTGACTCATATAAGATACGACTAAAAAGCAAAAAACAATAACTACGTATTTCTTGTTCGAATTAATATTACAGTGAAACTTGGATAAGTGCGACCCGGATAAGTGAGAAACCTCTATAACTGGTACTCATGCTGAGATCCCTTCACCTTGGTACTGAATTACCTCTATTAGTGGGACGAAGCAAACCTCTATATCTGGGATTCGTTCTTTCGATTTTATCGGCAAAGTTACCTCTATAACTGAGACAGCGAGTGAATTTTATACGCATTTACCTCTATAACTGAGAAAACACCGTTTTTTTGTTTTCATACTTATTCTTATTCAACCCGCAAATTCCGTGCATAACTAATTTTAAGCCTGAATGACCTTCAGTTTTAGTTTTGCTTTACTTTCATACAGATGTTTATTTAAAAAAATCCGAAACTAAAGGCAGGTAGGTACCTATGTGAAAAGTTATTATCCTTTTATGAAATTGGGAAAACACGCGATGAAATCTGTGTCGAATTAAATATGCCATAGCTAACTACTTTTTGTTGAATAATTCAGAACAAAGATAAAAGGAGACGGGGACTTCTGGGCCAAAATTGTAATGAGTTGAGATGACTTAAAAAAAGCGGTATTTTTTTCTATTTCAAAATATTAAAAAACCAGCTCAATTGAAAATCTTGAAGACGAGAAATCTTAAAACTAAATTTATTTCACTAGCAAAATAAAATATCGATTACTAAAAATTATTTAAACAATATTGCGTATTAAAACACTTGCATCACAATTTGATATTATATCAATCAGAGTGAACAAAACTTAATCATAATAATAATAATAACCATTTAAAATACCAAATAATAGTGTAATAAAAATAAATTCTTAATCGATTTCCGTTAATCGATTAATTATTTCTTGTGTTTATCAACTGTATTTTTAAGCTGTGACAGCTGACAGCTCCATTTTCTGTCAATCAGGCCCACGAATGTATGGAAGAGTATCCGTCTCCTTTATAATCAAACGCGCCTTTGGTAATTTATTAATTTTTATAATTCCCAATAAAGATTTATACTTAGACACACGTATAATATTACGTTATTTTAAATAATCGCACAATAGCACCTCTATAACTAAAAATAGCCTGTATTCCGACCTCTGTAAATGTAACCCTCTGTAAATGAGACAGATATTTTTTATACCTGGATATCTGAGACACTGGGTAAGTGGAATACCTCTATAAGTGAGACAAATTTGCAGGTCCCTTGAGGTCTCACTTAACCAGGTTTCACTGTAATTATAAATTAAAATAATATTCTAGCACATATTAAACAGCGCCATGTAGACCGACGTTAAGCAGATCTTTTCGTACATATGGATTCTAGAACCACGAGCGGCGGCAACTCGGACGTCGGAGGTCGCAGAATGACCTCCGTCCCCCATGAGCGCGGGCCTGGGGGTGACGGGCGGAGCCGCCTGTCACCCTAGCAGAAGCAGGCGCGCATTGCGTGCAATACCCGGAGGCGAGTTGGGGACTCCGTGGTCCCCACACCGGATGAGGGCCAGATCGAGAGATATGGCCCTGGGTCGGCGATATGGCTGGTGCGAGGGATATGGCTACGACAACCTCACTTTCGGCAACCGACGGCCTACAGACGGCGTGCGTTTTAGTCGGTTCGAGTCCGACATAACCTCCTCCTTCGGCTCCGGCGGGGGAGGTATCCGTGGGGATTTTTCGCACGATAAAAAAAAGGTATACATACATCCGTGGGGATTTTTCGCACGATAAAAAAAGGTATACATACATGAAACATATTTATAATATTTGCATTGAGCGGGCATTAATCAAATACTAATAATTTGCACTTAACCAAACTGTATTATTCTACAAATTGGTTTATTGGTTAAAATTAAAAAGTTACAATTTAGTATTAAAATAATATAACTTTAATCAATACTAATATTAGTAGCTCTGTCTGTCTGTCTGTCTGTCTGTCTTTCTGTCTGTTACGCTTTCCACACACACTTACAAACCACTGAATCGATTTTGATAAAATTTGGTATAGGGGTAGATTAGACCTTGAGATAGGACATAGGCTGTTTGGTCGCGATACCGACATCTAAGCGGCCGGAGCCGCGGGCAACAGCTAGTATAATATAAATAGGAAACCGAGTAGGTAAGTAAAAGGTATTTTTTCCGTTTCAATGATTCCGATCGTTCAGAAATATGAACATAATATTTCAAAACATTTATTTGGTTGTTACAGAGAAATGTAGAACGTCACCGTTCATTCGATTTGTGCGTCCAGCCTGAAACTCTAACAGGCTTATTCCGCTGCCTTATACCACCGACACCGGGAAAACGAAATGGAGACACATTTTATATCGAAAAATTCTTGTAACTGTAAACGGAGCGAAGGTTCAAAAATGTTTATTTTTCTTAAATGCCTCTTTGGAAAGTTATTTGACCAAATTCTATTTTTAATCTAGGTAGTTACTTTAAAAAAAAGATTATATTATTCGACATGGTATGTATGTTATGTAATTTAAATTGCTATGTGAAAATTGTCATGATAATAAACCTATTAGGGGGTAGAACACGACGGTATTTCCGTCGTAATCGAGTAGTCCGACTAGGTAAGTACCTCCGCCTTATAGAATACCGCGGTTATAATAACCTCATGTTGTGTTTCCGGCGATGAATAGGGTAGCCAGAGCTCACTTGAGAGGTTTTGTGCTGTCAATGGGAAGACCAAAGGCTTGTGCTGCTTATCTTCTGCACTGGCGGCACAGCTCATGAGGTCTCTAACGGCGACGAAGCTCGTTAGTGTGGCGTGCTGCCCCAGAAAGGGGAGAGAGCGAAAATGATAGGGCACCAAAAATAATATGAGGGAGTCAAGAAATGCGCGCCCGAAAGAGAGCAGACGCCAGTAGGGCGCGCATCTTCCAAGATTCGGCCCGTTATAACCAAGATGGTTATGGTTATGGGCCATGGGAAGGAGATGGGAATACGGTGGCGGCACAGAATTAATCTGTTCTTACAGGGTTGATAGCACGAAAGTGACTCCCCTGGTGTTGCAGTCGTCCATAGGCCACGGTAACCACTTTCCATCATGTGTGCGATATAAAAATATAGGTAACTTTCCCGTCATTTCAGTCTATTGTCGTTGTTCTTTTGGTATAAAAAACATATTAGGACTTTCTGGTGTATGTAAGTATGCAGGTATGTTAATATTATTTATTTATATCAATAATATTTTGTTATTACGAATGTATTATTAAAAACGTCTTTTTTTGGGTGGCGCACTGTCGCGATTCTGATTGGTGCATAAAATGATGACCACGGAGGACAGAATATGATTTTTCCTTCTCCATGATGATGACCAAAACTCATCATTTTTTTTGTCGCCATTTTAGAGTATGTATGTATATAATGTATAACATATCTATAGTTTATAATATATCTTTGACATAGCCTATGTCCCTTCTCATGGTCTAATCTACCTCTGTACCAAATTTCATCAAAATTGGTTCAGTGGTTTAGGTGTGAAAGCGTAACAGAGAGACATAGTTACTTTCGCATTTATAATATTAAATATGGATATGGATTCATCGATTTTTTTTTTAAATCTGCGAAGGGCAACCAAATAGTGCACGCTTGGATTGGATTCTACGAACACATCAGGTTTTATTTTTAATTTGGAAGCTGTGTCTGTGTTATTATTTTCTTTTCAAGCTTCATAGATGCACTGTGTACAATTTTAATTTAAAATTTTATACACATTCCTAAAAATATTACTAGACCCATCCATCATTTTTTGTAGACAATTAAGTGTGTAATTAAGATTGAAAAAAAAAACACGTTTACCCAGTAAAGAAACAAAAAATGGCGGCAAATATACTTTAATTAAGTAAAGTTTATTATATTTATTTTAACTTAGATCTATTTTCACACATAATAATATAAATTATATTTTATTTACTTCAAATAGAGGTAGGTAATTAATAAATTTAAAAAAGTTGCCGCATCTTGTAATGTCTCTATGTATACTTACACAAAAGATAATTACGTCTATGTCGCTCATCCAATGGAACAATAGGAATGCAAAAAAAGGCATAATTACGTAATGTGAACATATTAATTATTTTGTTAACCAGTTGTTGCATGCGACTTCACTCGCATGTAATACAGTTCGTTGTCGCAACAAACAATATTTGTACCATTTTAGAAAGCCGCCATGTTCCTGTATGACGTGTCTAATAATATGTAATACGTCATTGGTCGTAGTGCTAATAATTCGCAACAAAATATAAATATACCGAAAACCTAACTAGTTTATTTTCTAATATTCTTGATCTGCAGTTCCTTCTCACTGCACTCTTTACACATCTAGCCACACGTCATTATTAAAATAATCATAATGTATAATATCTATTACAAATGATACACATAAAATAATTAAAATACAATAACATCCACACAAATTAATTTCGAAACGTTCTATTTTCAGACGGAACGTTTTTAATTTGAATTTCGAAATTAGAAACAAAAAACCAAAATGGCCACATGAACCCAATTAACACGTAATAGGGCTCATAATATATGTTTCATCCCAACAAAGATATCTAATAAAGGTCGGCAACACGTATTAATAAAATACAAAGCTATTCATTACACAGACCCAGCTCGATGGCGCGCGGTAACATGTAATTAGGGCTATCGACTCGGGTCATTTTCGATAATTCATAATGTATGTTAATTATGGAGGTACCTTCGCCTCGGGACAACCCTCCCCCGCTCGCCGGCCCTTCAGTACGAACTGTGTTTATATTGTGAACTTACAAATAAATAATGATAGGCAGGAGTGGGAATTCTAAATAAGCAAACTAAAATAATAGCTATTGTTATTAAGGGGAACGAGACATGCGTAAGGGTCTTGTTACACAAGTTCTTTTGACTGTAATTGGCGCCTAAACTAATAAAGCTACATTTACAAATAGTTTTTACTTACATGAACCTTAGTTGATCTTGTGTTAATAAACCAATGAGCAGTTTTCCAGTAGGTATAATAATCAGTCGGTTTTTAAGTCATCAGGAGATGGCGCTAGCATAGCTTTTGGTAATTTTAATGTACTCTGTGGTTTGTTTGTGGTATTTTTTCATGAATTTGCGATGTTGCCAAAGTTTAATTTCATTTACCCATATTATAATAGATAAAATATAATAAAACGCTTAATTCTTTTCGCGTCACTGTCTGTAATTTAAAATAATTGTATCAGAAAAAATGACAGATTATTTAAGTAAAGTAAATCATTACAAAACCGAAGAATTTTTTTTCCATAAATTAGGGAACACTAGATGTGACACCACACTCTTCTTACCAAAAGTGCCGGCTGCGCCATCTAGCGCGTCTTTAGGAACCCTATAAATACCTACTGGAAAACTGCTCATTGTACCCAAACGCGTTGTGTGTTTTTTGAGTTCCTGTGTTCTGGTATCTGCGAGATATTTAAAGATTTCACCGTCTACGTACTCGCTACACATTTGGATAGAGTTACTAAAATATCCAACCAATTAAATCTTATATGGTGTGTAAAGTTACAAAGCTTTATGAAACACTACCAGTACCTACGCTAATGGTTAAGTCTGTTCAAATGAAAAATCGCGCACGTATCCAGCACACGCAATTACTCCTTCATATTTTGAATCGAGAGAGAAAATCTCGCGCACATCCAAACTATACACAACACTTTTGTGTGTTTTTCACGGCATCAACGAGCGCGATACTGAAATGCCTGAGGCTCCTAATTAGGCTGAAGTCGGACGTGCCAATTAATTCAAGTTTCGCTCGGAAACTTTGCTGCGTCAATTAATTTCATAGTTAATTAGCAAGCGCGGGGCCCGGACAAAACCGAGTCTACGAAAGAAAGGCTAACGATGCCTGCCCGCGGCCGCCTACAATGCACCAATTACATCAGCTTTGTTGCGCCCAACTCCATTTGTATCACAGATTCATTCAATCTGCTGCTGTTGTTCGCCACTGAAATTGCAACTTCATATATGTTCTGGCACCTTTTAGTTTAAAAAAAGAAAAAATGATAGAAATTAGGTGTAGGGTAGATAACGACATAGTTGTCTTTTTTATACCACTTAGGTCGCAGACACGCACACGACCCACTTGATGCAAAGGGGTTACCGTGGCCTAAGACGATTGCACACTGCAACTCTGTAAGCGTAGCTGGCAAATTCTGTAAGTGTAGCGTAATAGAGAAATTTTGTGCCGTCAGCGCTGAAGATAAGTAGGACAAGCCTTTGGTCTTACCACTGTCAGGAACGTACACAAAACCTCCGAGGCCACCGGGAACTCAACCCAAGGTTATATAACCGCGATATTCTTTCTTTACACTGAATTTCTTTCACATACTACTTTACATAGTACTACCTCAACTGAGTTGGCAAACGGCTCAGAAGACGAGAATGATGATACATTTTCAAGACAGTGTTAAACTGGAAGGTTAGATGCACTCGAAGCTGATAAGCTTGCATGAAAGGTAAACAACTCGCGCGCGCTCGCGAATTCGACGATCGCGAGATGGTGAATGACTCGGAATCTCGAGAAGTGTGTAAAAATAGAAGGAGATGGTGGGTGTTGTATCTACCTACTCCGGGGGGGAAAAAGGCGATTACTGGTTGAGGAGTCGGCCTTACGATGGAGAGGGTTTGAATCTTGGCTATTATACCTACTACCGACGGCGACGACAACCCACAAGCAATTTAGCTTAGCTAGAGGGAATATTAATAATTTCAGTTATCTACTAATATTTTTTTAAATATCTACAGTATTCTAAGGTATCATGGTAAATTAAGTATTTAATATTATCTTAATTAATTCATAATTACTATTTCATTTGCCGTAAAAAATATTACATTTGTATTCGTCTAATTTTATCTAATTTAATTTACGAGTATTAAAATATTATACTGCAATTTCAGCTTTGACTAGTAACACATTGCTATCTTATTTTCTTACGATGACCATCTATTACTGAGGCAAGACCCTTCTAGCGAACAAAGTCCTTTCGATATTCTACGAAGCAATAAATAAGGGAGAGCATTTTATTTTATTTGTAGGTATTGTCTTACATCAAGCAATAATGGCCCACGAACGAGCCGATGTACCGCGGAGAATCCGACAACACCGCGTCGAGACGCCGGCATTCGGGCAATAACTCCGTGCAAATAAAATTTTAACCTCTGCTTAATATCTGGCGAAACATTTCGACGAAGTGAACCAGCCAAATTGACAGACAGTAAAATATTTTATTCGCGCAATAATTTCATTTGTAAGAAAAACAAGGCGAGCGCTCCGCGAGGCGGTAAGCGGGCTCACCGCTCGGTGCTCCACAAACATCTTCCACGTGAATTAACCTATTAAACACCAAATTCGGGAAATAAACTTCGGTTACAGACGTTATTGTACCTACTCGTAAAATTACGCTATACTTCAGATGTCGTTAAAATTTTGGAGTGTTCGCTGGGTTGCATTCCTAGACGCTTTATTCGTTGAAATTGTTTTATTAGCCTTCTAATTTTATTTGAAGTACAAAAATTATATGTAAGAAAAATGAAGCTGCCGTGTTCTATAGTTTTCATGGATTTTTAAGGCGTGCTGGAGTGCACTTATAAAAAAAATGAATGCACTCTGAGGGCTCAAAAGTCCGAAGAACTCCTTAAGGCTCCGTCACACATCCTTAGGCCGTATTTGAATTAGAGCAGAGTTGGAGGCGTTCTCACCGCTCAGCTGTGAGACGGGGCGCTTTGTTTTCCCGCGCGATGTCATTAGTGGAAAGTCCTCGATATTTTCGCAAGCATCGATTATTTTTAATGGGCCGCCGCCGGCACAGGCACGCCACACGTAGGTTCTAGAGCGCCCACCAAGTAATTCGATAGCAGATCCGTATTTACTACAGAATATGAAAACAGTGTAGCCACATTAAGAAAACTTGTTTTAAATTTTTTTGACATTTAGTACATTTGAAGCTGGTATGCTTATAACGATACGCGTTAGTTACCGAGTGTGCATTCCTAATAATAAGAAGATAGGTACTTATAACAGAAATACTACACCAAGCAGGTAGTGTTGTATATATGAAAGTACTTCCGCGGTGTGGGTTCTACATTCGTATGAGAAACCCGTCATAACGTACTTCCTGTTAGAAACTTGCAGAACACACATTAAATCCTTCCTTTAATTACCTTAATATTTTAAGTCCTTGTCTCTTGATCTTAAGGTGCGTCCAGACTGTACTCACAACAAAATGTCCTGATGAGAATAGTGATGATGATAGTTTTGAATACAAAAATACCTCTTACTTAATCTAGAGCCATCCTTTTATGTAGGTATGCCTATTTGGGGAACAATTTTTATGTTGAATACAAAAAAAATGGATTGTGTTCAAGTTATTTATTTATTTTGCAAAATAATAATTAACCATGTGGAAAACCACACCCACAAGAAGGAAATACTTAACTTTCGTTGCTATTGCTTATAGACATTGACATCATAACATAATTTAAAGGACGATAAAGTATCCCTCTGCACTTATTTAGAGGCGTTTTAACCATGAAAGCCATCAATTACCTAACTACATACTCTTTCACAAAAAACACAAAACCAATAATGTAATCGTCTTTATCAAATATTTATGCTGTCGGTACAAACGACTTCCGAATAAGTTCGGAACAAGTAAAATGCTGTGTCGCGTCGTGGGCCGTGGACTCAATCATTAAGAAATCATTAATGACGCTTAACGACGGCCTCTCGTGTCACCCTCGGTCGCCGCTGTGTGCACACGCCTTAACAAATGGATAAGTTCTCCGATCGTCATACGTCTTGGAGATATTTCTGTACCTATATGGGTAAGTAGTTGGAATTTGATTGTTTTGAATAATTAGGTATGATAGATAGGTATTTACTAAATACAAATGAATGAAATTGAAGTATCTAATTGTAATTAAAATATTCTAGCCTTTAAATCCCCGAAGGGCTAGGCAGAACGTAGCATATATAGACATACTAGCTGTCCCGGCGAACTTCGTACCGCCATATTTTTCCCGTTCCCGCTGCACCTATTTTCTCACCTTTTAAACCTTCCCTGGACATCCACGAATATTTCAAGACTAAAATTAGCCAAATCGGTTCAGCCGTTCTTGAGTTATAAAATAATAACAAAAAGTGGCATTGATTTTTATATTAGATATTATACACGTTACTACCTAATAACAAAAATACAATTTTCAAAAAAATTGTCTGATTGTTTTTCTGTCTGTTTGTGCCGAGTAATTTCCAAATTGGCTGGACCGATTTTGACGATTTTTTACTGCATTTAAATAATACCATACGCCGTAACTTATACTTACTACTTTTATCACAAGTAGGTAGAGTCAAAGCTCCACAATAATCATTCAAAATTAATCCCACAATTATACATTGACAAATAGATATTGGACACTGAAAACTGGTTTAATAGTGTATCATAAAGACGGTTTATACTTTCACATTGCAATACAATGGCTTAGCCTACAATAGATGGCCTCCATCTGTCTATATTAACTAGGTATATCAATAACATTATGAATAACTAGTGGCCTGTCTCTATTTCGCGTGGAAAATTACATATTTTACCTTAGAACATATAAAAAGGAACTAAACACACGTATTATAAGCACTAGCCTGTGCTCACGAATCCGCCCGCTAAGATGTTGTTTTTGGTAGAGGTTCTGAAGCAGTCTTGATGCGGTCAATATAGCTGAATTTTGGGATGGACGCTGGACGCATCTATTAATTAATATTATTAAAAAGTAAATATTATTGACACGAGAAGAAGAAGAAGCAGGCTTTTCTTGAGGATTTAAGTACAACCGTAAAAGTTCCGGGCACCAGTATGGATAGTCCCATTTGTATCCTAAGTGTGTAGCTACACACACTTAGGATACAAATGGGACTATCCATACTAATATTACAAATATGAAAGTATCTCTGTCTGTCTGTTACACTTTCACACCTAAACTACTGAACTGATTTTGATGAAATGTCGTACAGAGATAGATAAGACCTTGGGCAAGGACATAGGATATGTAATGCGATAGCCGCGGGCGACAGCTAGTAGATAATAATGTCTTTAGTGGATAAATGTTGAAAACCATTTTGCTGAACCGAACCCCATTCCTTAGGAAATAATAAGTACTGTTCTAGATCTCTCAATTTGTTCATGTCTGTGTCTCGGCGGACCAAATTATTTTTTTCTTTTTAAAGCGGTGATGGTGAGTGAAATCCGCATAAATACCGGCAAATAATAAATTCAACGCGCATGTCGCTAGAACGTTGACGTCGTTTATCGTTGCATGTTTGCATGAATAAATACTACCTATCTAGTCCTCTCGTGTCCACGCGAAGGTTCGCCGAACTTTTGGTTTATATTAGTTGCGAGGCCTGCCACTTGCAAAGAATAATGCCGCTAGTATGCTCAAATGACATAGGTATCATTATAATCAGTCGTGTGGTGATGTAGAAAGAACACAAGTATCATCACCCTATCACTTCCGAAGGGTGTCGTAAGAGGCTACTAACGGAAAAATACGCAGACGATATCACTGCTAGAGAAGGAAACTTCGAAATAAAACCCTGTACCAACCCATCTGGCTATCGTGGAAACAGTACGCTAAAACCTCCCGACATTGGGAGAGGCCTATGTCCAGCAGCGGACTGCGATAGGCTAATTGATTGATAACATCATCCTACAATCGATTTCCCAGTTGCGTCCTAAAGTTTCGTATTTGTACTTTCCAGTCGCGGTGTCCGCTTTTCTGAAAGAAATACGTTTAGAAAGAAAGAAAAAAAATACGTTTATTGTTGTGTTTAACACACATAATTTTATAAGAACCTTAGCAAGTATTTAAAATAACTTTCCCTACATTTACATCAATAGATATGCGTATGTCGGTGTGGAGTGTGTGTTTAAATGGCCACAGTTCAGCTAAATGCTACAGATTTGGTACAATCTGCAGCGCTGGTTTTCAACCGTAGTAGTATTTTGTTGTGTTTTGTTATGTTATTTCTTCCAGGATTGCCTGCGCCAGTTATTTGTCTAAGGTTAAGCAGGTGTACCGACTAGCAGGTGAGGTTAACCAGGATCCTGCAATAACGGCAAAGGGTTCTTTTTGGAAAGGGGGCTTAGGTGGAAAAATATGATTTACTGTAGTATAAAATTTCAATTGCGGTTTCCTATTGCAGAGCAAGCTGGTAGAGATCGGGTTATAGGAACCCTTCGCCACTGCCCTGTTGTGCAATTCTCTATTCAGCGTCGAGCACAACGTTGCTACAACCTTGATCGATATTGTCATTGGTCAGACAGGGTGACGTCACTGGAGATCGACCAATGACTATCTCGATCAAAGAATGCACATAAAAAAAGAAAACAATATAATATCTACTAGTGACTTATATTGGACTTTGGTTTGAATCCACAATGCAATACAATAGCTAAGTATAGTCTTTTATACAGTAGACTGTAGGACTATAGGTTATACGTACACTGTCGGGGTGAAACGCATCGTGTCGCCCGCGGCTCAATCATTAAAGGGATCATTAAAAGTCCGCCGTCAACCTGTTGGGTGCTCAACCGATGGTCTTTCTCGACTTTTTCCGTTCTCGCAATTCCAAAGGGTTTAGATATTTAATTCTGTATTATAATTTTATTTCATTTAAATGATTTTAGTGAGATATATAACCTAAATAAAGACTAATACTAAGTACTTTAATAAGTTTTTATCTAATGGGGGTGTAAAAAAAAAGGTTTCTTTCGCCAAAATAATACCTACTTCCAGAAGATTTTGCTAACGAAACTGTGCCAAAAATCTTTCGTTCCGAAACGACTATAAAATCATCCAGTATAGGACACGTCAATTTGACTTGGCCTCGCCTGATGGTAAGCTGAAGGCAAAGTCTCGGAAAAGAAGGTCACAATTATAGACACGTACCATGTAACAATGGTTTGCCACTTCCCTCGCTCTGCCGCGAGTATGTAAACGCAGTTTTACAGGGGGAATGCTCTGATCACTGAGCTGCCGAGATTGTGGTGTTGTATACCGAAGTGTTGTGAGAGATTACGGAGAGTGAAATGTCGAAAAAAAATCATTCAAAGATAAATTAAAACTAAGTAACAGCTTTTTTACGTTTAACTAAAAAAAAGGATCGTAGCAAGTGGAAATCTGTGGTCTCTGCCTACCCCACTGGAAGAGAGGCGTGACTCAATGAAATCCTTTGAATAAAACATTAGAACGAATTTGGCTGAATGGAAATATCGAAATTCCAACGTAATCCCTACTAATATTATAAATGCGAAAGTAACTCTGTCTGTCTGTCTGTCTGTCTCACTTTTACGACTAAACCGCTGAGCCGATTTTGATGAAATTTAGTATAGAGGTAGGTTAGACCTTGAGAAAGGACATAGGCTATGTTTGGTGAGCGTAGGAGAATCGCTAACCGCGCGGCCCGTAACGAGCGACGGCAACTCGGGCGTCGGAGGTCGCAGAACGACCTCCGTCCCCCATGAGCGCGGGCCTGGGGGTGACGGGTGGAGCCGCCTGTCACCCTAGCAGAAGCAGGCCACGGCGGCGGTGCGCATTGCGTGCCTCCCCATACCCGGGGGCGAGTTGGGACTCTACGGTCCCCACATCGGGAGAGGGCCAGATCGAGAGATATGGCCCTGGGTCGGCCGGGGTGCGAGGGATATGGCTACAACAATCTCACCTCCGGCAACGGACGGCCCACAGTCGGCGTGCGTTTTAGTCGGTTCGAGTCCGACATAACCTCCTCCTCCGGCTCCGGCGGGGGAGGTATCCGAGAGGATTTTTCGCACGATAAAAAAAAAAAAAAAAAAAAGGCTATGTTTGGTCGCGATAACCGACATCCACGCGGGCGGAGCCGCGGGCAAAAGCTAGTAATTTCCTAAATTTTCATTTTCCATTTAAAAGTTGCCTTTAATTGTTTAATTAAACTATAATAATATTAACATTATTTTATTAAATAAAAAGAAAAGATGCTGCTATAATTTTCTTCTCAAATGTAAAATTTTATGTTATGTTCTATAAATTTTGGACGTAATTACCATACTTAATCAGTCAATAATAAATCTGTCCACAAAATAAGTCGTAGTCGGTGATAAAACATGAACTCAAGTGCATAAAATATCATAAAGTTTTATGACACCGATTTATCACTTGAGCGGATAGTTAGAACGCTGTTCGGATGAAAAGAGTGGTAACAAAGTCGGGTGGGCGACAGCGACGTGGTGCGGTGCGGTGCGGCGCGGTGCGGCGCGGCAAGCAAATGAGGCGCGACGCTCACTGCTAACTAAACCAATCGGCCTCACTGGCGATGCATACCGGCGGGCGACACGCTGAAAAACCGCACACTTAACTCGACTTTGAACGCTATGGATAAAAAATCAGTCATATAGATTGCAGTTATCTATAATATATCTGTTCCTCCCAAACTCCCAACCCATTTGAAAATTTGTTAAATAGATTTGCTTTGAACGCATGCTACACCCAAGTTATGTATCTCTAATATGGTGCTGACTGCAGAAAAAGAAGATGACGGGAAATGCAAAGAGGAAAATAAGAAAGGAAAATGGAAGGTGCGCAAGGTTAAGAATAATAAGTTAAAGAGGAAAATGCAATAGAAGGTACAAATTATACTGCATTTCGTACCTTTCTAACCTTCGTTTAGTTGAACTTAAATAATAATAGTTAATGTAACACATTTGTTCGCGACAGACACGAAATACAGTGCAAGTGATTCGTAAAATCATAATAGTGTGATTGAAATTAGTGATTAGTGCACGTAAACCAATAGTGTGATAAAACAGTGACAATGATAAAGCCAATAGACACTTGATTGTAGTAGCCACCGTACGCAGGAGACGGTCGCAGCACCTTTTTGTATTAGTTTGTAAAATTCTTATAAGTAAATATTGTTTTAACCTTGTTTTTGTACTATCGTTTTTTTGTAAATCTGTAAAATCAGCCATAAAAGCGCTGTAGTATATAAGAAAAACTTTGTTCCCCGTATAGAGTAGATAAGTGGCCATAGTAGAGAAATTCGTTCAAGTTTGTAAAGTAAATAGTTCTTATGTAATTAACAAATAATGTAAACAAATAGAAGCCAGCCACTCATAATTACCAGTGTAAACCTCTGTAATTGCAAAATAATAAATAATATAGCTGTTAAAATCATACCATAGGATGGGTGACCACCCTACCTACCTTGCGGCACTTAGAGTATTTGATAGTTGTACATAGTTTATAAATTAGACCTAAAAATTGTTATTTATCATAGTGAAAATCGTTAATGTTATTTTGTAAAATGTATCTTATTTTGGCCGGTTCTCGTCAAGGTAAAGTTTCAGAGAAGCTAAGCTGGTGCGACTTTTCGTACAATTGCGACATCTTAGCCGAGTCGCCAGCAATAGTCTTCGAGACTTCTCTCAGACTTTGCATTGAATAGATGGGCCATTATTAAAGCCAGATGATTCAACCGAATTAACTGTGTCTTATTTACTGGTGTTCCTATTCAACCCAATTCGGAACCGTACCGTACGCGGTCGGTTTATCCTTTCGCCTAGAGAGACGCACAGGGACGAGTTACCTTACTTTCCCTGACCTCGTTCGAAAGTTACAGTCCACACCGCCACTGCATGGCAGGGAAAGAGTGTGCAAACCGACGTCCAACCCCTCTAAATGTACTACGACGGGCATCAGCTGATCGCTGACGTTTAGATCTGCGTTCCATGACCAGATAGAACGTCACGTGAGGCCTGTCCGCCACAACATTTTTTAAATACCTAATGAGCTATAAATAAAAAATCTTAATTTTTATTTGATACGAGCAAATATTTTACTAACTATTAGGTCATTTTGCATTTACAATTAAACCCTTTTATTAAGACTTAAAGAAGTGTATCTATCGAATCGGAATACAAAATGTCAGTGTGCCGGTACCTATGTCAATGTGCTGTTGCAATGAGCGTTTTGTGCGCCCGTCTGCCAGCGACAATCATTTAGCATCATTTACGGGCCCAGCTTTTTAACCCTCATTTGTTTTTAATGCGACCGCTGAAGCCTTTCTCGTTCGCTTGTTACACGGAAACTATACTTCGTGATCTCTGGTATCTCTATTTTGAAATGAATTCTTTCTGTATATTTGATATCCTTGTCTTTTGGAACGACGGTTTATAGTTGTTTCTTTATTATAAACTAGCTTTCGCCTGCAGCATTGTGTATGTCCGTTTTCTTACTTAGTATTCTTGCCCAATAGGTGATATGGTCAATTTCCATGAAAATCGGTTCACTAATTATGAGGATGTGATATTGCTTTAATGTTTTTTCACAAATAATAAAATTCTATCTTAATTGCATGTTGAACATATGCATAATTGAAAAGTTGGTGAAAAACTTTATTTATATAATATCTTATTTGTATAGTCAAATTTTAATTCATTCAATGCATTTTCATTAACGCTTACCAATCTGGACCTGGACAGTTAAGGTATGCGTGTGAAGCAATTAAATGATTTTCGAATGCGAATGCGGAATAAACGCTAATACGACATCCAAGATTAACATAAGATAAGTGAACTCTTTAGCTTTCAACAGCACAGACACGAAGTGTTCTGTACGCCTTTTAAAAACTTGGTGTTATAGTGAAACCAAAATTTTCGTGAACTTAGAGAAACGAAGGAGGTGGAGGCTGCCACTCTCCTTTCATTAATGCAATCAAATCGTGCTAAATTGTCTTTGATTTGCTATAAAACACGGCGTCAAAAAAATTTTCGCCATTTCATGGAGTCGGTTTTTTATTTGTAACGATGTTTAAGTGGTAGATAAGCACAGGGCTCACCTGATGAGAAGTGGTTACCGTGACCTATGGACGTGTGCACCATCAGGGGAGTCACACTCGTGCTGCCGACCCTGTAAGAACAGAGTTTCTGTGCCGCCATTGCAGAAGAAAAAGCAGGACATGCCTTTGGTTTTCCCACTGACAGCACAACTACTACACTACTAGGTATAAATGGGTTTTACCAACTATTAATTCATTAATTTGTGTATTTCAAAGCTGCTATGTTCTGACATTTGACTGTAAAACAACATCCTGTTAATACTCAACCTATGTCGGTATAATTAATTAACACATAACGATAATAGAACGAGATTTTAAAGCTATCATCGAACTAACGATCGGATGGAGCTGGTTGCATGTAAACACATAAATATTTATCGCTCGCCGTACCCATACAGGCGGCCCGTGTCATAACCGAGCTTAATGTCTCTTATCGAAGCTACTAGATTATACCCGCGGTTTCGCCTAGAATACTGAACGTTCCCACGACTTACAGGACATATTCCTTGAATGCTAGGATGAAGAAGATCCTGTACACCCTATAGTACTTTTTGTGCAAAATGGGTTAGCACATTACAAAGTCAAGGTATAAGAACTAGTCAGGTCATTCTTGGGATTTGTGACCATTCCTAATACATTGAAGCCCCTCCTTGCTTCGTAGAGCATCAAGTTGTAGGTCCTGATTGCCGTGCGAATACATTCATGGCGCTCATTACGGGTAATTGGAATACTAAATAAAATCGGCCAAGTGCGAGTCGAACTCGCCCATGAAGGGTTCCGTAATAGCAAAGGCGAAAATTGCAGTTTATGACGTATTAAAAAAAACTACTGACTGGATCTCGTTCGAACCAATTTTTAGTGGTAGTTTTCATGGCAATTTACATCATATATTTTTTTTAGATTTATCATTCTCTTATTTTAGAAGTTAGAGGGGGGGGGGGAGACACACATTTTTCCACTTTGGAAGTGTCTCTCGCGCAAACTATTCAGTTTAGAAAAAAAATTGTTAGAAACATCAATAGCATTTTTAAAGACCTATCTATAGATAACCCACACGTATGGGTTTGATGAAAAAAAAAATTTGAGTTTCAGTTCTAAGGACCCCCAAAATTTAATGCTTCTTTTTATTTTTGTGTGAAATTGCATGCAACATGCGGTTCACAGAATACATCTTCTTACCAAGTTTCAACAGCATAGGTCTTATAGTTTCGGAGAAAAGTGGCTGTGACATACGGGCGGACAGACAGACAGACAGACAGACAGACGGACAGACATGACGAATCTATAAAGGTTCCGTTTTTTGCCATTTGGCTACGGAACCCTAAAAACGTTCAAGTGGTCTAACGACAGATCTTCGATATCGCCACAGTTTTGTGGAGGTCAAATTACAGTCGCTTTATGAAAAATATCGCAGTTCGGCCGCTTTGCAGTTTGACTGAAAAGTTGAAACTAAATGAGTTAGGAAATAGGCTCGTAAGGCGATGTGATGACACCATGCGCAATTTCGACTGCCAACTGCTGAGAACTAATAAACGACACAGCAAACTGTCCACACGTTTTGTCGTTTGTGACGGTTTATGCATATATCATTGCCTCGGCACTAGGTCACACAACAGCCGTCTGACCTCCCAACCTCTAGAGGAAATCCTGTACCTATTAACCTCTAACCGTTTGATGTTTTCTCGATTGTCATCTAACTAGCAGCGATTTTCAGATGCATCTGCTACTCAAAACATATTAAAAAAAAAAAAACAACAGGCGTGAGACGTCAAAGATAAGCCTACTCAGATATCACAGATACATAATAAATTCAATACTGGATTAGAACCAATCAACATTAATTTACTTGATACTAGGAAATTTACTACGGGAAATGTGTTTAGATAACATTTTAAAACTATAATATGGAATGTTTTTGAACTAGTGCTATTAAGAAAGAAAGTTTCACTATCGAAAGATATATTTTATATCTTATATTGGAAGCTAATATTATTTTATACTGCGTAATAAAATTTACAACTTGCACATAACAGATAAGTAGGTACAGTCACCCTCAAAACTTGCATTAAAATCAAAGTGTGAAATAGTTACATTATTTTGTAATTTTTCAATCTGCCAAAAATGTACAAAAATCTGCCAAACTGAAAATTTCTCAATGTGTAGTCAATATTTTTGGGCACCTGTCAATCAATCAATCAATTAGCCTATCTCAATCCACTGCTAGACATAGCCTCTCCCAATTTTGGGAGGCTTTGAGCCTTTGGCCTACTGTTTCAGACGGGTTAGTACCTACAGGGTTTTATTTCGAGCTTTCCTTCTCTCGTAGTATATCGCCTTTGTGTTATAGGCATCTGTAAAAATATTAAATTTATTGTGCATGAATTTACAGTTTCAGAAGGGGCGTATGACTGCGTATGGACTCTCAAATTTATATTTATTTATTGACGATGAAATCCCGCGAGGCGTATGTACGGACTTGTAGCCATTATTTTATGTATAGTGTTAAGGTAATTTAGAATATGTTAAGCAAATACCGATGATGACTGTACATACATAGGGATCAGTCTATTGCATTTATTATCAATATTGAATAGCCAGCTTTAGATATTTAATTATCAATATTGAATAATTAGCTAGAAATTTATTAGGTCTGTGGGTAAAATAGTTTTGTTTGGTTCACAAGTAAAATTTAAAGAAAGTTTCACCTGCTTTTATGTCTGCAAATAAATAACTAAAATACCTATAAAGGTGAAAATACTTTCTCAGGATGTCCCATATCCTAAGAGTTATCTAGGAAACAGCTCTAATGATGTACCTCCGCTCCATTATTGGTTTATCTTGGATTTTACGGAAGCGACTGCCGTGTAATATTCAGCCCCGAAAGTACTTTACATGATGCTCTTTTATTGAATGTAGGGTACCTAAACGCACATCCAATGTATGTAGCAGTACACATCTGATGTACCCACACGCATATCCAAAGTACCAACTCGCATATCAGATTTACCAGCATGCACAGCATAATGTACTAACACGCACATCATAATGTAATAACACGCACAATTCATAATGTACTAACATGCACATCTGATGCATCTACACGCAAATCCGATGTATATACACACACATCCGATGTATCTACACTCACATCCGAACGTCCGATGTATCTACAGGCACATCCGATAGATCTACACGCACATCCGGTGTACCATCACGCAAATCCGATGTACCAGCATCCACATCAGATGTACCAATACGCACATCCAATGTACCTCCACGCACAACAATGTAACAAAACACGTATCAGAATCTGATCTCTCCCTAATCCGTGTGGTGCCAAACGGCACTCGTTATCGCATCGCGGTCATCTCATTATAGCGGGCGATATCGCTCCGATCAACAGTTATCTTAATTTATTTGATATGCGTGCATTGTATTGCATAGGTTTTGGACAACGCATTTGGTTCGGGTATTTTATAGAGAGGATTTAGTTGATATTGAGAGAAGGGTCATTGACAACGCGGAACAACGTACTATATAAAAACACTAGCTGTTGCCCGCGGCTCCGCCCGCGTGGATGTCGGTTATTGCGACCAAACATAGCCTATGTCCTTTCTCGAGGTTCAATCTACCCTTATACTCAGTACTGAATTGATGCCGACTCTTGACCAATAGATGGCGCTGTATGTCCGAAATAAATTTTATTTTTTATTTTATTTTTTGTAATAAAAACTATCCTATGTCCTTTCTCAAGTTCCAAACTATGTCTGTACCAAATTTCACACAAATCGGTTCAGTAGTTTAGGCGTGAAGCAAAGACAGACAGACAGACAGACAGAAAGACAGACAGACAGAGTTACTTTCGCATTTATAATATTAGTTTGGATTTGGATAGTACCAGCTTAGAATGAAATAGAAAGGTACATCATACCTACCTGGGTAGGTACAGGCTTTGATAGGAATATCAAAGCATATCTCGCCTTTATATTGAAACATAATTTATTTAGTGGTTTTATCTGTAAACTAAGTAGCATATAACCCGCGCCACGTATCTTGGACCTAAAATGTGCTCAAAATGTGCCCTAAACGCGCAGTACACATCTCTTGGGCGTCTTTTGAGGATAGCAAGGGATGCTACTGCGGTAGACGAACTCAAATTCACCAATCATAGACTATTACAAAGCAATCCGCGGGCGCCAGAGCCTCGTATGTCTTACGATTTAGGTCAAATTTTAATATACGTGGCGCGGGTTATAATAGCTAGGAGTAGCTTTGGTAGTATACGAAATGGGATATAAGCTAACTGAATGTTATACTTAAGTATAAAAATAAAGTTAATGGTACCTAAAGAATGTCAATAGTCAGGTAGGCATATCGATTTCAATCTTATTCAATACAAATAACGGAACATGTCACAGACGAATTCAACTCGTATTCAACTTGATTCTTTTTTGTGTCAATAAATTAAGATAGATATGAAGTTAGTTTAGTTAGTAGAAAGTATCACGAAGTTTTTAAACTACGGTCTAGCGTTTTTAGTGCTTGGTATTGGGGTTTATTCATCGGCATTAAAGGGTAATTTTGTCAGGCAGACCCTGGGTATATAAGAAATATAATAACAATTGCCAAAAAAATATAATATCTTCAATGGGAGTACGGTCGGGGCCCCAACAAAATCTTCAGGCCATGCTGACTTCATCTGCCCCCCTTTCCTCTCAGGGTCAGATGGCATTTGCTTCGGTAAAAGCCAAAGTTAAACCAATCATTAAAAGTAGAAGAAAAAGAGTGAACGCAGGACTCTAAGAACTAATAAAGTAGTCATAAAATCATGTTATTAAGATCATCATCAAACTTCAAAATAATTAACATCAAGCATAAAAATAATAACATTAAAATACATCTCAATCTTCTCACCGAATAAATTCAATAAAAAAACATATTTCACTAACAAAAGCTCCGAAGAAACCCCAAGTGCTTCAAAGCACCCCAATCGGAATGGCAAAACGATCCACGCCAATTGCCATAAAAAGATCGTTGGCAATTGTTGGCAATAAAACGGATTCGACATTGTCAGCAATGCCGCGATGCCGCGATGCCGCGATGATTTCAGGGGGGAGGGGGGGCGCGGGGGGGAGGGACGACACGGTTTGGGCGGGCGGACATTTTTATACGGTGACAGGAAAAACTTTATTCGAAAGTAGTGACGACTGATTTGTTCCCATTCCGATTGGATAGAGACTAGATTATTTTCGTGATATGTGCTTTTCGATGGCTTTTTTGGGACGTTTCTTGATGGAGTAAAAAAATAAGTTGTAAAAGTGTGTTTGTTAAGTGAAATAAATAAGAGGAAATTTGGTAGAGTTTTCTCTAGATGATATGCATTATCTTATCTAGAGAAAACTTTCTGTTATTTAAAGGGTTAAGGTTAAAAATTAAATTGTACCTATCTATGTATAGGCACCATTCCACCATCAAGAACGTACTGTAAACTATATTGACAGCAACATTCAGAAGCGTTTAGTTACACAAAAACTTCTGAACGTTAGGTATAAAAAGTCACATAATACTTCAACCATAATATGTATTATAACCATTCATCCACTTGGATCAATCAATTTGTGACTTGTAAAATATATAAACTCTTAAATTATTAATAATATGTACATATATGAATAATCTAAGAGTCAATTATTAGATCCGATGAAATCAAGTAACTTTTCAAAGTAAGCAAACAATATAAAAACAATAAGCATAAATTTTCATCCATTGATTGGAAAGTAAAAAATTAAAATCAAAGAGTAAGTTCTCTATAAAATGTGTTATCTGTAAGTATTTATTTATTTACGCATTTCTCCAGAGTTGAATTTTTGTTATTATTTTTATGATTTTCAATATGGCAGTTACAAATTCCCTATCTACTTTTTATGACTTTCTTATTGATACTTCGATTTAAGGTAATTACTGAACCTGCATAGTTATATTTTTATACCACTATAAAGTTTTGTAGCCTCCAAATAACATTAAGTAGGTAGTTTAATGCTTTCCGATGTAGAGATATCAGTCTCATATTTTTAAACAGTAATAGAATAAAAATCTGTAAGTGTGCAAGTTGCCTAAACTACATTTTTTATCAGATAACTTACTTGGCGTGCGTGTGGGGCCGTGCAGGTACTGTCAAAAGCACGTGGCAAGCCGCTGCAGTGGTCACCCCACCAGCACACAATAGGCACACCGCAAACTGAGTCCCTAGACAATGTCTGTATAGTCGCAAGTGGCGTGAGAACAGCCAAAGTGAGTTAGCAAGTTTAGGAGCATCCGACGACGTAAGCGAAGATCAAAAGTTGCACCGTTGTCCGCGCAAAGATGTGCGTCAGACGCGGCGTCAACAAACCGACTGGCGGTCAGCGTCGACGGCGCGCGCGGCGACATCGCGCAATGGGCGGTCTGGCCCACGCCCCGCCCACTGCCCCGCCCACCAGCCACCACGCCCACCTGAATTAATAAAGGCGGCAAACAGTACCGGACACGCGGACAATACTGCATTGTCCTACGTCCAAAATAGTTTCAATTAGAATCGAGGACAAGGCACAAAAGCCTCCGCCGGCGGATCATTCACGCCGAAATTGGCCGCTGCATGCGCGATTAGCGAAACCTCACACAAAACTGTCGATGATATCCCAAACTATTGTTCTGAATTGGAACTAGACCGCTGGGTATAATCGAATGAGTCTGTTCTATTTGCTATAGTGTTAAAAACTTTGATGGAGTGATTTTTTTACAGGCAGTCTTCAACTCTTGAAACCTTGCGTACTTCAAAATAGATAATAGGGGCCCTATAACGATCAATTATAATAGGTATGATTCTTTTGTTGAAGGCCTTTAGCTTTTCATAAAATGTGAGCTCGATATGTCCATATCAGTTTTGACAATAATGAGCCGTTATTATAACTTATGGCTGTCAAAAGTATTTTCAGATTTATTTTTCAGAAGTTCTTTTGAGCGAAACAACCTGCCTATAGGTATGTATTTCTGATTGAAAATGCTGATTAACTATTTAGTGGTTTTTGTAATTTTTTTTTTTAAATATAATTACCTATTATATTCAGATTTTTAACCGCTGAGATCTGTGCAATAATCACCTAAGTAGGTACTTACTTTGGACGTAGTACCTTTGTAAACATAATTATCTTACTATATTAATAATATTATAAAGCGGAAGAGTTTGTTTGTTTGTTTGATTGAACGCGCTAATCTCTGGAACTACTGGTTCGGATTAAAAGTTCTTTTTGGGTTAAATAGTCCGTTTATCGACGAAGGTTATATGGTACGCTACTACTCAAGGGAGCGGAGCACTGATCATAAAAGTCAATAAATCCGGCAAATTTCCATACATTATTTGTAGATAAAAAAAATGGGCTCAAAAGGGTGATACAGGGTTTCAAAATATGCCACGGGTAAAGCCGGAGCAGGTCTGCCTAGCAGGGAGCCTCATATATCACGAAGGAATGAAATAACTAAGTAACTAGAGTAAAGAGAAAGAGACTAGAGACTAAGAATTAAAATAATGGAAATGTGTAAAAAATACAAGAAAAGTCTAAGTATTACATCTCTCTTCCAGGGCCATGAAAGTACTGTCCATTAGAGCACCCAGCCGAATAGCACCTGCGCGAATAGCACCTAGCCGTGGCGAGGCCTATAACACGATTCCGACCGGCTTGTCTTTGCAGAGATGGTAGAGTCTAATTGGATCGTATGATACGTGACAAACTAGATCGTGGTTAAAAAAAATTAACGGCTTCCTTTTGAAAATTTTCACTATTCGTCATTGGCACCTGGCCACGAAGGGCACCATTTTTTTCGTTTTTTGAACCGAGAATAAGTTCCTGTGGGCCCTGTGGCTCACGGGACTGGGATCAGTCTTACACGCGGGCGCTGGTAACACCTGTAGGTATTTCACTATTTCAGCAACCGCCTCGTTGATATTATGTTTTATTAACGGGGGCTTACAAATGTGTTAATCTATCCTTATTCAAAGTGGATTACAATACTGTGATTTGACTCTAGCTCGAAGGTTCTAACTCAAATATCTCAAAAGTAGCGAGTAACTAGTGTCTGTCTGTCTGTCTCTCGATATTTAATGTTGGGTAATGTAAGATGTCATTTAGACGGGGAGAGTTTCTCGCAAAATTCGATCCGAAAAATCGTACGCGACTATCACTTGCAATAATCGCCATACCATTATCATATCAAAGTTTTTACACACAGGCAAACACTAAATTCTCGCCTGCGATTATATCATACGAGATTTGCAAGTGACATATCGCCTATGTCAAAATACTATTATTGCTTGTAAATTAGACGGACACTACGAATATTCAATTGCGAGGCAATTCTCGCCAGGCGGGACAAGCGAGCGGCTATTGTTTCTGCTTCTGCGAATGTTTAGACGAACTATAAAAGTTTTTCTGTCCTCTCTATAATCGTATCTTGTAGGCTGGAAATTCTCCTCGTCTAAATGAGTAATTTTACTTTACATTGGCAATTTGATCAAAAGATCATTCCTGTATAGTTTGTCGTGCTTGTCACGCCAACACCCTCGAACCTTTGCCAGTTGAGTCGAGCTCGAGACTACCTCTTTGGTAGTATTTCAGCGCCTTCAACTAGCTCTATTCAGACCCTCCCTTATCCTATACAGCACAACACGTGTCGTGCAGGACTAAGGTGTTACCCTAATACAATGCACACAATTTCATCCAGTATCAAGCGATTCGGTACCCGGTTTCCTTTGCCGCATCAATCATAAAGAATTAGAATTTTTTACCAAACCCCACAGCCGTTTTTCTTTCTTCCTACATTACAAGCTGGCATAATTGTTATCTATTAATGGTAAATCTCATTCCTGAGACTATCACCTTTAGCTTTCCATGAGGCGTGGTGACCTATATATAAAAAATCTACTTCAATTTTACTTCACCTGTAGTGATTAAATCTTTCGTAAAATAACCTGTTCTTACTCTTAAACCACGATATATTCTTCTAGCAATTCATAATGTATGTAAAATAGTTCTCTATTAAAATATTCAGCACTCGTGTAGTCTTGAAAGATAACATTGCAAAATCACACGACCGTAGCCGAATCAACACCTAACAAGACAAATGAAATGTAAAGTGACTCGAAGACAAAATGTTTCCGCACGTGGAAGGGTCCATTCACGGATCACAGCCGTTAGTTCCCGTCACCAATAAGTAATGTTCAAACTGGATATCCGTTTGCTTTGCCGGCCACGTTAGGAAGGGATCCCTCGGCTCGACAAACACACTGTCTCACTTCAAATATCTGAGATTTTGAATAATACACGGTCTGTTGGGCCTGTATGTAGAGATGTGTTTGTTTGTTAGTCAATCACGTGAAAACGGCTGGACGGATTTGATTGAAATTTAACACACAGGTTGTTCAAGACTTTTTCTTACCCACGGATACCAACCCGAATTCAAATATACTAAAATTCGGTTCAAGCTTAGTCAAACTCAAACCGACTAAAATCACACGCCGTCTCGGGTCTCAATTAAGGGTGTAAGGTTATCCACTAGGGTATTTCCTTGACGATTTCCCTGGCACGACGGCTCACTGGGTTTTAAACAACCTACTGCCGGGGTTCCTTCCCCGAATAAGGTGAAAAGCGCGCATCGCAGGTGGCTGTACTTTTCAGAAAGTCTGTGTGTGCCCAGAGAATCAGCGCGCATCTTTTTACGAGGGAGATTATGGGTGACAAGTTTTTGTTCTTCTTCTGGCTTCAGGCAGACCAGGCCCTTTAGATAAGTGGCAATTCGTTGCTCGGCGTATGATGGAATAGAATGACAAATGTATAGGATTTGACGTTTTTGACATTCGTTGACGCCTGTCATATAGGTACGTCAAATCCCATACGTTTGGCATTCTATTCCATCATACGCCGAGCAACGAATTGCCACTTGTCTAGAGGGGCTGGTAAGTTTCATTATCATCAGTTTAGAAGTTTACCTAAGTATTTGTAAAAACATATAAATTAGACACACAGTCTTAAGGGAACCACTAGTCCACCTTTGCTTTTTTTTAAATGTAGACTGAGTAACATAAGTTAAATAGTTAACTTCTTTTTTTATTTAAAAAAATGACATGCAACTTTTGAGTGTATTATAATAACAACACTTGTAGCTTGCACGCTCTGCAGAATTCAAAACAATAGATAACACTTACCTTCTTCGACACTTCATTTATAATTCGAAGACCCGATCAAGAGAATTTGACATGAATTCGAACATTGCAAAACTCGAACATTTCAAGCGGTTTGAATATTGATAAAATAAATATTGGAACACGTGACCGAGCACCGCCGCGCCGTGCCCGCTGGAGCCGGGAGGACTCGTGTTTGCTCCCAACTCGTTCAACGCCTCATTGGTTCGCTAGCTTTGTTGAATTTTACAATAGAATTATGTAGTATTAGATGTTCTAACTCTTGTAATATATATAATTCAATGTAAGAGAGGCTATATTACGAGTGTAGCTTGATGATAAATTTAAAAAAAATCCGGTTGCCTCTCGGGGTTCGGGTCCGCTTTCCTACTTTTTCTTCTCTGCAGTCACATGGACTTCATCATCACAAAAAGTCAATTGGCACGCATGTCATCCCTTCGACGCCTAGCATTGTTGGGCCAAATTATATTTCTAATAAATTTTAGCCAGGAATTAATATCACAGTAATTGCTGTGATTAATGGTCATCATAACGTCATGTTTTTGTCCGTCACTCAAGGAAAATTAACTAGTGCATAAACTCAGAACGATTTTATTCGTGAATTACATAAATAGGTATTATTTGTCTCGTATCGTAGCTGTAACGATATTGCGCTGTATGCTATTTGTGAAAATGTTGACTACCTTACTGAAACAACATGTCCTTTACTTGACTCGTTTTATCAAAAAGTCATTTAGTGACCAGAGGAGTCATTTCCACACGTAAAGTAAGTAAGAATAAAGGTTACGGCTTTATCGTGCTCTCAGAAAATATGAAAGGTATTAATTAAGTACAAGACAAAAGGGCTTATTCCCAGACATCCACAACCCATTGTTCTCGAAAAATAAATTTTCATATATTAGTTCCCTCTACTTCCACGACAATTAAATTTAAAATATGAAATATTATTTTCTTTCCCACGACATCCATACACAAGTTTTCAAGTATGGTCAGGAAGAAAATCGGGGAGAAAAATATTATGCAGGGCGTAGACAGCTTCTCTCCTAGAGGGAGGCAAGTCAGATTTTTTCCGCCGGATCTAGTGGAGTGGGGCGGTGGGGTAGTTAAATAAAAATAAATTAGACTTAGAATTTTTTATTAAGGTACATTTAGGTTTAGGTAAAGGTTATTAAGGTACAATTAATAGTATGGCAGATCTTTCACGAGTAGAACTATTACTTTATAAGTAACTTTCGAGGATCTTCCTCAAAACGGTTTATAACGTCTTCCGTGAAAGCATCGCCCATACTGGTTACAAGTTTTATGCACACTGAGCATACAAAGACAGTTTAATCTGCCTTTGATCATTGTTGATCTAAGCCACGTTTTAACGCGTCTGAGTGTACTGGAGGATCTTTCTATAGTGGCCGTGGAATAAGGTATTGCCATTAAGTAAGCTCAAGACGCAAGAATTCAATCAGCCGCTGTGTATGGCGTTTGTGGACTACGAAAAAGCCTTCGACTCGAACCCATTAGCCTCCAGCGTGGAGTGAGACAGGGAGATGTTTTATCTCCCAAACTATTTACCAACGCATTGGAGGACGTCTTCAAGACTCTGGATTGGACTGGGCGAGGCATCAACATCAACGGTGAGTACATCTCGCACCTCCGGTTTGCCGACGACATCGTAATATTTGCGGAATCGCTGGAACAATTGGGCGAAATGCTGCACAGCCGAATGGAGCTTCTCGACGAGTCGGCCTCGAAGAAAACCAAGATTATGTTCAACGAACATGTTGCACCGAGACCGATTTCCATCGAAGGGGCGACACTCGAACTTGTTCAAAAATATGTCTACCTGGGGCAGGTCATCCAGCTTGGTAAAAACAACTTCGAAAAAGAAATGGCCAGAAGGATCCAACTGGGTTGGGCAGCATTTGCCAAATTACGTCGGGTTTCTCCTCGCCCCTACCGCAATGCCTCAAAACAAAGGTTTTCGACCAGTGCATCCTACCTGTTATGATTTACGGTGCCGAAACGTGGCCACTGAAGGTGGGGTTAATCCACGACCTGAAAGTTGCGCAGCGGGCTCTGGAGCGAGCTATGCTTGGAGTTTCTTTGAAGGATAAAATTCGCAACGAGATCATTCGACATAGAACTAAAGTTACCGACATAGCTCGCAGAATAAGCAGGCTGAAATGGCAGTGGGCTGGCCACATCTGTCGAAAGACTGATGGCCGTTGGAGTAGACGGGTCCTAGAGTGGAGACCGCGAGAAGGAAAACGAAAGGTGGGACACCCCCAAGCCAGGTGGACTGACGACCTACGAAGAGTGACTGGGACGGACTGGATGCGGAAGGCGGAGGATCGGCAAACATGGCGCATATTGGGAGAGGCCTGTGGTTATAAAAAAAAATAACCACGAAGGCTAAGGCGGGAGCTCCGCTCCGCTCCGCTCCCGCCTTAGCCTTCTAACCTAACCTATCCGAGTCGGGGTGAGCAGTGTCCCTTTTTCTTTAAGCCGTACCACATATTATTTCTTAAATTGTCGGTATTTTAATTTTCGGTATTTAGAACTTTCGATCAAAACATTCGGGATTTTAATATTCGGCCTTCCGTTCGTAGGGCTTATGAAATTCGATAATTTCAAATTAGGCATTGTAATACGTACTATAATATCAATTTGTCATTTAAAGCTTTGGGTATTTTAAAAGTAAGTCAAACAACCATTAGGTATTTAGATTTTAGGTATTTTGAACTTAGGTTATTTAACTTTAGGTATTATAATTTTAGGTATTCAAATACGTACCCTAATTGATTGATTGAAGTTCAAGGGCTGTTTTCACTTTCGGATAAAAAGATTCTTGTTATTCTACTTCCGTATTTTCGAGGTCCTCCTGCTTGTTTATCCAAAAAGTGCCCTGCTTGTTTATCCCTTCTAACTCATAAAATTTGGATACTTCGTCCATATATTCACGTAGTTTTGAAGCTGTCGTTTTTGTCATTTGAGCAGGGTGTAATAAGGATAGAGTAAACGCTGGTGAGTGATCGTTACTGAATAACGAATCCAGATAGCGTACCAGCTGGATTTTTTGCCCTATATTGTTGGCGACGTACTGTCCTTGGAAGCCGCAGTTCAAGTTTCAAAGTTTCTGCAATTTCATTGCCTGCTTTTAATAAATCTTCAGCGCCTTCTTCAGCTGACACTCTGTGTTCCGTAATGGTTGCTTCAATAATTTGAATGTGCTCTGCACACTTAATTATATATAAACTTTTGGATTGTAAAGTATTTGCTAAGGGTTGCAGCAGAGCATTATATTTATCAATGACACATAACGCTAATATGAATTGCGTTTGTCCTACAGCCTGCTGATAATAATTGGAAAGCAATCTTTCTCGTTCCAGAATTCCCTTCTTTAGAAAGCTTTTCCAACCCTCGACTATTTGTATAAAATGATTTTTTAACATAGACATGCTCTTATATTTATGTGACCATCTTGTTTCACATAATAGTGATACTTCAGGGACATATTGTTGGCGTAAAACCGATCCCCTAAAAAAATTAACGGTGTCTTTTACCGTTCCGATGCAGTTTCGGATTTCTGGAACATGATTCTAGTCGTTTACTATACTAATAAGTTTAACTTGTGGCAGGCATAGCGAAAATGTAATTTTTTTAATACGTTTCTCTCAATATTTTTTGGACACCGCCATCTTTTCCCGCCATCGTAGCACACCCGTCTTAGCCTTATCCCACGCATTTGTTAACATCAATCATTGAGCATCCATTTTTTGCAACTGGAGAAAACCTATAAAAATGCTTGGACATCTGCGACCAGTTTTTCTCTAATTAGAACTCCGCATATATTTAAAATCTCATTTTGTATTTGTGGGGATGTATATTGAGCATTTTTTTTCCAAGTGTTTTCGCAAGATTTCATCACCAGTATCAATTTTTAATTTCAGCAAATTCTGAAAAACGCCTTCTTCTTTTTCTTTTCCTCTCAATGGCAAATCATGAATACCGCAAATGAAATATTGTATTAACTATAAATTGTAACGAATTGTGCTGGTTGTTGTATGAATTAAACAAATAAAGAAAGTTATTCATTCATTATATTCATTAAACAAGAGCTTTTAAAACAAAAAAGAAAGTCAAAATAAATGGAAGATGATTCTTAGTAGGTACCTAAATCGAGATCTATTCAAAATTATCTTCGCGATTCATCTAATCTAAATCATAAAACCTTGTACATGTTGACGGTACTATTTATTTCTTGGATGTCCTGAGAATTATATTTGTACACAAATAAAAATCGTGGAGGTGGTGGTAATAAAATTTTGGAGGTCTGGGAACAAGCCGACAAAAGCAAGCTAATAATCAATGTTGTATGAAAAAATGCAACCGTGTCTCCTTTGTCGACTGTACGTAATCAGTGTGAAAAAAAATGATTTAGTAGATCACTGCGGCATTTCCTCCATACGAACAAACATTATATTTTCACATTGTCTCGTTTTTACTCATAAACAAGTTAACTAACATCGCGCCAGAAACTAAGTCGATTCAGTGCTATAGGCGGTATTATAGCCATCAACAGATGTTAAATCTCAACCTTTAATTCTACATAATTCTAACCTTAAACCCTAATTATTCTAACCTTTAACCTGTTTTACCTACGTATTTTGAAAAGGACACTTCCGACAAGTTTATCACTTTGTCACAGCTCTTCGTTGACATATCGCAGTCGCTCCGCACGGGCCACGCGACCTGCCCGCAGCAGGGAATGCTAAGCAGACCCGATTGACATTCCAGTGGCGAAGCAATCGAACGGAAAATACACTTGTCAGACATTTAACGTGGAATTTTTATGATTTCACTTTACAGAGGGGGAAACCTTATTACGTATTTTTTTTATACTACATATTCGATTTATATATATAGGTACCTAATGAGGTTGGCAAACGTTGGGACATATGGTACTGGGGGGTATTGTATGTAATGAGATTATAGGTTTTGCTTTTACGTGGAAAGTAATTTAGTGTGGGAGTTACATTGACTATTGAAATGAATCATAAGCAATAAGTAACTGTAATGTAATAATGTTGTGTAAATCCGTGGAAATCGCTTTTGAAATTGGAACCGTCATAACGGGATAGGTACATAATGGTTTTATGTAATAGTTAACAAAAAAACTTACCTCTTAAGTAGTATGCCACCAAATAGTTTTGTTATTAATTAATCAAACTCCGACATCCGACCTAAATAGGTAATAAGTACTAGAATTATTCGAGGACTAAATTGCCCATGAGCCCGTGACAGATCTTAACGACTATTGTTAGTGAACTTTTCCTTTTCTTATAATTCTGAGAAAAGCAAAAGAGAGACAGCACCCTGTGTCGTAGTTTTATTTAGGTGACGGGCGCCCCATAATTAGGTACGATTTTCTTCCTCGTTTTAAACTGATGCAGACACTGAGGTAATGTAAGGACAAAGATGTAGATCCCAAATATTCAATCAACATCACTATTCATAAAAAAACGGCGTACTCTTGGTGTATTACGCAAAACCCATAAATTATAACCGACCACTTTTCCGTATCTAACATTCATGATGTAATAATTTGATCCGTGTTAGTCCCAAAGGATCCATGTACTACGTCCGACGTGTGACGTCACTTCGACCCAATCATCATCGCAAGAACACGTTAGCGACAACACGATGCCACGAGGACCTAATTCTTGAAGCCCGCACGTCGCTCTCTTCCCTCGTCAAATTTGCGAACAGGGTTGCTACAATATGACATGTAAATTTGGATAAAATTTTCACTGTACAACACACATAAACACATTATTTTTCATATAAATTTTCAAATTCATGTTCAAATGAATTTGTTGTGAAAATGGGTTACACGGTGATGCAGTAATAATATTGTAAACAGTATCTACCTGTCAATATGTAATTAATGTGCTAATTTATAGTCTGTTTATGTGTTAGAAGAGAAGTAAGAAATAAATCTTCTATTAGGATCATTTATACAGTATCTTCACAGTATCTTAAATATTCTAATAAAGTTTCTGAAAATACCTATTTAAAATACACATACATACATACTTGTGTTAATGTAAATTAATTTACTAAGCACCTAATACATAGATATTATATTTAATTTGTCGAATGATGTGAAAATATTATTTTTATACAACTTAGGTGGCAGACAAGCACCAACCAAGCTCACCTGATGGAAAGTGGTTGCTAATTTTCCATTTAATTGTAAATTGAAATTGCAGAAATTATAATTATATCTAGGTACTAGGTACTATTTAAGAACGAGTGATCTATATAGTCAAACATATTTTATGTCAAAATTGTTTATTTCGACTATGAATACCTAATTGTTATTTTGAGCTATTAGCAAACTTACCAATGTATAATTTGATTCGGAATATCGATAATGTAGCATTTAGTTATATTTAACAAGATTTTTCCATTTCCACCGCGACATGTCATAGGGAATATTTATTTCAATATGTAAAGTTCAAAACAACACCAACATGCAACAAAATCTTATTTGATGTTACCTTTAAACGAAAAAAAAAACAACCTTCATTGAAAGACAGCATTTAAAAATGCAGCCTGCCATGTTACACGAGGTGAAGTATTATCTTGTACTGCATTGTTAGATAGAGGATCAACATCAACTATTGAGGCTCCAGGCACCCCTGACGTCTGATGGACACACAGACATCTTCGTCGGACTGACAGCCGAGAGCCGGCGACATATTTTATTCACAGCACAGCGCTCGTAATACCGTCGATGCAGATAAATTGTTTTACCGCGGAAGCGAGCCACGTCCCACGACTTTGGCGTTTGCATGATGAGCTCATTTTTTATGCTCGAATAAAATTGTGTTAGCCACCGGCAACGGGAGCGACGTGTGAACGCGCTTTATTCCCAAGAAATTGTTTTCGGGAAGGCTGCTTTGATATTTATGAAAGTTGGCATGTCAAGATGTACGTTTGAGTGAAGGGTACGCGGTGGATTTTTAGGACCCCTTGGACTGCGTATTTGAATTATTTCTCTAGGGATATTAGATCGTTAATAGTGTTTGGAAGTTTGTTCGTGGATGTTTGCATACAGCCACCAGTTGCAAGATGACATGTATCGTAAACAGTGGTGTCGCTTTGCAGCACGTTTGAAACCGAGCAACCTCCGCTATCAATATTAAATTCACGGGAAGGCAAACGTCTGCACGCGACTACAACCGAATAAGTTTAATCAGTGCTGTTTCGCTTAGCTTTACCATCGGCGTGCTGCTGACGGGCACATATTGACATTAATTACCTTAGATATATATTAGATAGAAACTTTGTTCGGCATGGAAACCCGATACCTATATAGTTTTATATAGAAACAATTAAAGTTAATTTGTGTATACCACTCCCGTCACCGGCAAACGTCTGGGCCGCCGCCCGCCGTCTCTACGTATCGCGATTGAAATTATTTCGTCGCGCATAATTTTCAATTTACGATAACGATAAATTACGAGTAGTTACATACTCACGACTGTAAATCTCCGAAGGGGTAGGCAGAAGTGTGTTAACACCCACATTTCGCCAACTGTAATTTTCGGTCCCACGTAATAGGGGGCAAGCCTATTACCGTCAAGCGGGCACTTAGTCCAGATAATTAGTTATTCATTGTAATCTTCTTCTGTCGAGTTGTAATTACATATTATACCTATAGCTTGAATGGAAATTTTAATCTACATTACCTAAATGTATAACGTATCTGACGTATTTAAGTGGATAAGGATTTTTTTTATCAAATCACTTTATCTATTTTAAAAAACCGCCTCTAATTTCATGGGACCAAAAATGTGGGTGATAATACAACTCTACTCACCACTCCTGGGAGGGTTAAAATATAGTAGATCCAACTATTAAAAAAATATTTACATATTATGTAGAACCCACAATGTTATCTAAACTAAACTTAAGCGAAACAATTTCAAAACAGCTAGCTGACATGCAAATTCCTGTATACCACAGAAAATAAAATAAGCTTTGACCCAACGAAGTTTCTCGGGATTATGAATGTTTATACAGAAAATAATGCGCGGTTGTGGTGTTCGGTGCAAATATTTGAAGACGTACTCAAAGGGCTGGCTTTTTGCGAAGGTCCTTTGAGCAGCGCGGTCTGCGGTCAGATAACCCGATTAGGCCGCAACCCCAATGTACCATGAGAATTGAGACCTGCTAGTTTCCACCTGATGAAATGTCGGCTGTGAATTCCCAACAGTGTTAATGTATTATGTTGACGTTGAACTGTACTTAATTAAGAGGAGTTAATTGGATTATGGCATGATTGGTCAAGTCTGAAAATTGTTTTGATTCGTCAAGTCTGTGAAAAATACTAACTCGTCAAAAATGTCGCTAGAAATAATGCGGTAAGTACATAAAATTTTACTGAATAGTGATTATTAAAAAAACCTGCTATAATTATAATAATCTGTCTACTATCAGATTTGGATGATTAATACTTGAAATACTTTTTTTCTTCTTTAATTTTACAGACAGACAGACATCAGTGGCGAAAGGTGAAAATTTTCAAAAGAAGAATTCTCTTAAAGAACGACCATAGCCATTTTGTAAGTAGTTCTCTAGTATTCAGACACTGAATTTCAGAATCATCTCTACAACGGCTTCCTTTTGCAGAGCAAGCCGGTAGGAACCGGTAGTTATAGGGACTCCTGGCTACTGATAGACATTGAGCTAGAACTTATGGCGCAATACGGCAGACCTCTTTAATTTTATAGCAACACGTCAGTCTACGATGAAGTTATTCTCCTACAAAGTGTAACGTTGTTTTACGAGTGACTGACAGTAAAGTGTTTTCGAATAAAAATGGCTATCCATCAAAATAAGCCGAGCTCCTTTAGCGTAAGGAATGCAATGGTATACCCCCAAGTGTACAAGATGTAAAGAAAATTCTAGAAACGTTTGATGTAGGTAAAGTTTGTAGATAGTTTTGTAGATAGCTTAATAATTAACTAATATTAAAAAATAATCTGTGAACAGAAAATTAATAACGTAGAATAAAATGTAATAATGAATAGTCAAGGAAATTGTACACAGTGCTCTCTAGATCCAAAGTAGGTACGCATAGATTAACTAGCCTATTTTATGGTTCTAAAATGCAGATTAACATTTTTTTTTTGCAATTAAGTACATATTGTGCCTACGTAGAAACACCCAGAACAATGCAAATATACACATTCATACATACAAATATTTGCACTGAGCGGGAATTGAACCCTCGATCTCTGAGTCGAACGCTCTACCGCTACGCCATATGGGTAGCACTTTCGTAGCACTCCTAGAATTGAACAATACACTTTTAAATATTTTTTCCTATATCTAATATAGCTAAATATGGGCAGTTTACTAAGCTCTATCTAGGGATATTAGATCGTTAATAGTGTTTGGAAGTTTGTTCGTGGATGTTTGCATACAGCCACCAGTTGCAAGATGACATGTATCGTAAACAGTGGTGTCGCTTTGCAGCACGTTTGAAACCGAGCAACCTCCGCTATCAATATTAAATTCACGGGAAGGCAAACGTCTGCACGCGACTACAACCGAATAAGTTTAATCAGTGCTGTTTCGCTTAGCTTTACCATCGGCGTGCTGCTGACGGGCACATATTGACATTAATTACCTTAGATATATATTAGATAGAAACTTTGTTCGGCATGGAAACCCGATACCTATATAGTTTTATATAGAAACAATTAAAGTTAATTTGTGTATACCACTCCCGTCACCGGCAAACGTCTGGGCCGCCGCCCGCCGTCTCTACGTATCGCGATTGAAATTATTTCGTCGCGCATAATTTTCAATTTACGATAACGATAAATTACGAGTAGTTACATACTCACGACTGTAAATCTCCGAAGGGGTAGGCAGAAGTGTGTTAACACCCACATTTCGCCAACTGTAATTTTCGGTCCCACGTAATAGGGGGCAAGCCTATTACCGTCAAGCGGGCACTTAGTCCAGATAATTAGTTATTCATTGTAATCTTCTTCTGTCGAGTTGTAATTACATATTATACCTATAGCTTGAATGGAAATTTTAATCTACATTACCTAAATGTATAACGTATCTGACGTATTTAAGTGGATAAGGATTTTTTTTATCAAATCACTTTATCTATTTTAAAAAACCGCCTCTAATTTCATGGGACCAAAAATGTGGGTGATAATACAACTCTACTCACCACTCCTGGGAGGGTTAAAATATAGTAGATCCAACTATTAAAAAAATATTTACATATTATGTAGAACCCACAATGTTATCTAAACTAAACTTAAGCGAAACAATTTCAAAACAGCTAGCTGACATGCAAATTCCTGTATACCACAGAAAATAAAATAAGCTTTGACCCAACGAAGTTTCTCGGGATTATGAATGTTTATACAGAAAATAATGCGCGGTTGTGGTGTTCGGTGCAAATATTTGAAGACGTACTCAAAGGGCTGGCTTTTTGCGAAGGTCCTTTGAGCAGCGCGGTCTGCGGTCAGATAACCCGATTAGGCCGCAGCCCCAATGTACCATGAGAATTGAGACCTGCTAGTTTCCACCTGACGAAATGTTGGCTGTGAATTCCCAACAGTGTTAATGTATTATGTTGACGTTGAACTGTACTTAATTAAGAGGAGTTAATCGGATTATGGTATGATTGGTCAAGTCTGAAAATTGTTTTGATTCGTCAAGTCTGTGAAAAATACTAACTCGTCAAAAATGTCGCTAGAAACAATACGGTAAGTACTTAAAATTTTATTAAATAGTAGGTAATTGTAAAAAACCTGCTGTAATGATAATAATCTGTCTACTATCAGATTTGGGTGATTAATGCTGGAAATACTTTGTTTTTCTTTAATTTTAGAGACAGACAGACATCAGTGGCGAAAGGTGAAAACTTTCAAAAAAAGAATTCTTTTTTAGAACTATCATAACCATTTTCTATGTAGCTTTTGTAGGGCTTGCTGATTTCAGACACTGAAATTCTGAATAAGAGATGATTCCCACGGCTTCCTTTTGCTGAGCAAGCCTGCAGGAATCGGGTTATAGGGATCCTCACCACCGATAGACATTGAGCTAAAACTCATGGCGCAATACGGCAGACCTCTTTAATTTTATAGTAACACGTCAGTCTACGATGAAGTTATTCTCCTACAAAGTGTAACGTTGTTTTACGAGTGACTGACAGTAAAGTGTTTTCGAATAAAAATGGCTATCCATCAAAATAAGCCGAGCTCCTTTAGCGTAAGGAATGCAATGGTATACCCCCAAGTGTACAAGATGTAAAGAAAATTCTAGAAACGTTTGATGTACAGTTTGTAGATAGCTTAATAATTAACTAATATTAAAAAATAATCTGTGAACAGAAAATTAATAACGTAGAATAAAATGTAATAATGAATAGTCAAGGCAATTGTACACAGTGCTCTCTAGATCCAAAGTAGGTACGCATAGATTAACTAGCCTATTTTATGGTTCTAAAATGCAGATTTACATTTTTTTTTTGCAATTAAGAAAATATTGTACCTACGTAGAAACACCCAGAACAATGCAAATATACACATTCATACATACAAATATTTGCACTGAGCGGGAATTGAACCCTCGATCTCTGAGTCGAACGCTCTACCGCTACGCCATATAGGTAGCACTTTCGTAGCACTCCTAGAATTGAACAATACACTTTTAAATATTTTTTCCTATATCTAATATAGCTAAATATGGGCAGTTTACTAAGTTCTATACAATAGCCCATCTAGTAAACTAAGTCCACATTACACTGATTTATTCAGGAGTGTAAGCAAAAGGCTTGGCGGTTCACCCGCGGTTAGGTGTAACTTAACGAACCCTCACTGAATCTTTAATATAGTTTCATTTAATACTAGCACTCGCAGACCTACCAAACGGTCCACTGTTTAACTTGAACAACTTACCCATGTAGGCAAATTAAAGGTTATCATGAACGTAATTCATGTTTGAGTGTACGTTTCTACTCAAATATTTATCGTTACAACATAATGGCACCACTACCGTCAGGGGTGCGCCATGTGGCGTACTTTTCATAAGCCATTATTATTTCTAAATTCCCTATTCATAGAAGGATAACGGAAGGTGGGACGCCCCCTAACCTTATGGACTGACAACCTGAAAATGGTGGCTAGGACAGACTGGATGCGGAAGGCGGAGGATTGACAGACGTGGTGAACCTTGGGAGAGGCCTATGTCCAGCAGTGGACTGCAATAGGCTAATTGACTGATTGATGTTCTCCGTGGCGTAGCAGTAGAACATTCGATTGCTACGTCGGAGGTAGCTGGTTTGATTTCCGCTCTGTGCAAAAATTTGTGTGTACAAAAAATACTCAGTTTTGTAAAAACAAACTTTACTCATGTTTGAGTATACGTTTCTACTCGAATATTTTTATCACTACAATTATTGATGGTGTGATCAGTGGTGCACTACATGGCATACTTACTTTTCATAACACGTTTTTACACCAATATTATGGCGAAATCATTCAGGTGGTATTTGAAGTCCTCCGTGGCGTAGCGGATTGATTTGATTGCTAAGTCGTTACCTCTGACTTCGCTCGTCGTCGGTTCGATGCCCGCTCAGTGCAAATATTTGTATGTCCGTCGCAGAATTAGTGCACGATGAGCTGTCGGTCCACGTTGCCATATAATTACACTACGGTTTTTGTTACGTGTAGATAGAGTCCTAAAAAGTCTGACGACCTGGTCCGACAAACCACAGAACTCCGATGTCACCAGAATGCAGTAGGCAGTCATTCCATAGGAAATTATGGAAGATCGGTTGTTTCACAGATAAATTGAAATTCAACCCCAACTGAGTTGGCAAAAGCCTTAAAGGATGATGACTCTCATGATGTGAGAATGTCGTGGGTTCCAGTCCCATCGTCCATCTTGAATGTTGACAGTTTCGCGATTATAGATTTCAGAAAAAGTGGGCATAGCTATTATTCTAATAAGTAAGCATCAAACATTGTACATTTCCAAACGGCTTTTAACCCATCTTTATTTTATGATCTGCATTATAGAGGGCGAATCGCCATTTATCATGCACTTTTTTTTGAATTTTATGTAAATTTACTATCGATTGGAAAACAGCACCATCTTTAGTCACTATGATCTGATCCTTGGGAAGAAATGCGATGATCCTACTTTTAATACGCCAACAGAACTAGCCTTTTTTGACAGCCTCCGTGGCGTAGCGGTAGTGAACGCGGCCGCTACGCAGGAGGCGCGGGTTCGATCCCCGCTCAGTGCAAATATTTGTGTGAATGAAATATGAGTATTTGCATTGGTCTGGTCATGCCTCGGAGAGCACGTTAAGCCGTCGGTCCCGGTTGCCATGAGAACATCTATGGCAGTCGTTACGGGTAGTTGGAGCCCTCAAAAATCCAAAAACAACGGTCTAACTGCAAAGCTTCGATATCGCCTAATGTTAACATTGGGTTGTGGAGGTCAGATGACAATCGCTTCACGGAAAATATCGAGGTCTAGCCAAATCCGTGGTTAGACTGGTAAAAGCGGACCCCAGACTCCGAGCTGAAAGCTTCGGATGCGACTGGGAATTAACGCTAGGAGGAAGAAGAAGAACTAGCCTTTTTTGGTCCCACATAATCAGGAGTGATCCGAACATTTCTTGACTCATATTTTTACATTAAGTTGCATAAATCGGTTTCATTTACGTCAATAAGAACTTATAACCCACTTTTAAATTATTAATAAGGTTAAGTATATTAAGTAAACACGATATTGTTAGAATCCAATTATCATAAGAAGTAGCAAACTTTCCTAACAAAACTGTGTCAAATTGTTAATGTCTTAAAAAGCTTTTGATTTGCCGTAATGATATTTACCCTGTAGATGAGAAAAGAGGACTAAATGCGTAATATCAATTATATTTAGCAGGTAATTCAAAAGCAGAATTAATTCAATCACCAATACAAACATCTACCTCGCCGGGTGCCTCTCGTCAAACGGGGCGCTCGGTTCCCTACTTGGCAAATTAGATTTCGCATAAAGCCTATTTTAATTTGCGCCGTTCGCTAAACATTGCGAGCTCTTTAATGTTTAAGCGGGTGCACAAACCCGCTATTGAACGCGAGAGGTCGGCGGCAGCGGCGACGGCCGCCGGTTGACATTCAACAAAGCAAATATGTTCTTGGCGGTGGCGCCCGGCCCCGGCCCGCCGCGATAATAAGCTTACCGGCCGAGGGCGGGCCGGTGCCCACCCGCCCTGAGCCCGCCCCAGCCTTCGCGGTGTTATTAAATTCTTTTGTTGGTCGCCACTGCGGAATGCCCAGTTATTTAGCCGCGGTCCGGCTCTACGGGATCAACGTAAATATCTTCTGCTTGTTGTCTTTTGAACTCCAGTAGATTGCGGGATAAAACGGATTATTTGCATCCTTTTGCATCCCCAAATACAAGAGGAGTCGAGTTAAGTAAGCTATTTTAACAATATAATAAATGAAAAGTAGCAGGTGTTTCGTGCCAGTAACCGCGTTAGCAGATATTGTAAAATAAGCTTCACGCATGAAACATTACAATCCGGCTCCCCATTCGTATGAATTTAGACAACATCTAAAGCCGAAGGCGCGCTTCATTTCGAGCGCATTACTCTCCATTTAACAATGAAACTCATTAAATCGCTCGTGCGGTCGCGTTTTATAAATGTTTCACGTATTAATAAAATTAACAAAGCAGTGGTACACGGGAGAGCTATTTTCCGACAAAGCGTCGGAGCGTAGCACAATGGAATCTAAAATAAATACGAGGACTTTAGCAAACAGGAGAGCGCACAAAGCGTCCACCTGGTGGGAGGCTCTGCTCCTATAGAAAATTAAGTGCCTGCGACGGAGTTCAATTAATGCCCGCGAGGCGTCGCGTCGGACGGAAAGTCTCGCCCCGTGGTCTTCACACACCGCACACTGCCTTTGGCAACTAATTGTTACATGCATGAGAGTGATACTATTATCGAGGCTACGGAAAAATAACTAACTTAAATAAAAGGAAACCTGGCAAACTTTAGAAGCCGATGTGAGTTCGCTGCGAAAGCGTACCTTGAAATTGAATATTCAAGAACATGATATTACCCGTATAACAGTTAATAACATTACCTCCCAAAGTAACTGGCGGTAAAAATGTAAAATTGCAATTACATTATCTATGACCAACTATTGGGTTATCTGTGCTCTATAGTGCCTACGTTGACACGGCTTTGCATAACATACAAACAAACACATTTTTCGTATTAGAATATTATTTATAGTATAAAAATAACGAGTTATTCCGATTGACCAAGTAACAGAAGTAATAAACAGATTAACGTAAAAAGCGAAACGTTTTAGTCCATAAAAGTTGTAGATAAGAGATGTAACTAATTTATTCCAATGGTAATCCCGGCTAAAAAACGTGTGGTGTACCGTCCACTCCACTATCTCGACACCCCATTGGCAGATCGGTATCGGTGTCCGGCGTTCAGCTAAACCGTCTCTTATCTAACAAATTACACCGTTTTACTGGCTCCTCTCGAAAACTGCTAAAAGTGGACCTTTTTTGTACGGCTTAGAACTCTAACCCTTACCATTTGTTTCGGAAAGACCACATTACTAACAAAAATTTTGATGTTCAGAAGTGACGTTCGGTCGATATATTAGTTGTTGGATAAACAGAAGGTTTCTACTAAACCTTTAATTTCTTATTTCACTACAATGACAAATTAGCTAACGACTTTTTTATTTTAGCTAACATATTAGCTTACAACAAAGTAGTCACGTGCAATCATGCTGACCATGTGGGCATAAAAAAATATTACCTTGTTAGGAAAATCTCGATAGTTGAACATCAATTTTGTAATCACACCTTCAATGAAAACTCCATGGCATATTGTTTTTTCCACTTTATCCTTAATATAAACTTTTAAGTATAAGAAACTTTGTGAGTTGGGAGAAACTCAAAGAGCCCAGCACACAATTAAAATTTGTGGGCAACCGTAGACTTTTTGCGATATACTCGTAGCGTAGAATCTCGCACAAAGAGGCACAGCAGCATAGTATGAGATTTTACTGTGTGCACGTCGATGCAGAATCAAAAACACATAGTTCAATCAAAAAGGTCCATGAAAGAATGATTATAAAAACTTTTATCGTGCTACGATAATGTGTGTTTTCCTATTTGGGCAAATGTAACTCTTAGTAAGGGACAGTAGCTTACCAATCGCCAGTTGAGCCCCCGCCAGCGGATTTTATTGCCATTCGTATTGTCGGCTAGAGATTTACTTTGACATGTCGGAAATTCGTTTGTTGACTCTTCGCCGCCATTTCGAATGTCTATTTCGCACACTGTTTTTGCCGTTTTTCTTCGGTCGTAAAAGCTTAATTACGGTTAAACTCTTTGAATGTTCTGTTCAACCGAATTGATATTGCAACCTTTTTAAAATCCCAGCTTATAACGTTGTAGTCGCAATGTGAAATGTTTCAATTTATACTACCAATATAATAAGTATAGATCGATTACTTTCTGTTTTTGGAAATTCTCTATTTGTGAAACTGAGTATGCATATTTTTTATTGTTATTTAAGGGCTTTGTCGACATAAGATATTAATGCTGACTTATGTGATAGTTAATGAGATGAGAAGTGAATAAATGAATGTAACTATTGTTGCTGCTGTTTAATTTAACTACAATGTACGTCCACAAACGATTTATAAACAGAGCTGTAACTAAACTTGTAAATGTCAGTGGAAATTATGTTAATGCGTCCAATTTATCAATTTCCACATACCACGTCTTGAAAAACGACGGAGTACCCCACAGATGTATAACAGGTGTGTCAGGTAAAATGCACCGGGTAACACATTAACAATGTTTCCCCTGAAAGCCTTTGTCTGCACTCAACGAATTACGAGGAAAGGCGAAAATTTAAATACCCGCCGGGACTGTTTTACATGTAAGAGATGCATTTTGCATGTAATGCGGCGATTATATGAGACGACAGCGCGTCCTGCGCCAAATGCGGCGAGATAGAAAAACATTTACGCAAATTGTTGTAGTCTAATTTATTTACTTTATCTATTATTTCGTACCCATGGTTGTTTTTCCCAAAGGATTTAGGCAAAGGTGTACTGTCGCGTACATTTCGTTAACTACGTTTCTCGTTTCCAGAATCGGACGAGCCTCCGTTATCCAGACAGATTTGCCCATGAAAAAGGTCTGGTGGACGGAGTTTACTATTGAATGGAGAATGGCTCTATCCGTTATTTACCTTATGTCTACGAAACTTACGGGAAGAGATTAAGTAGCCTAGCAACTATGAAACCTAAAACATAATGGCTATCAGCAATTCACAGTTTTATAATGACTCCGTTTACAAATGCATCACTATACATGTCTGACCATAATATTGTTCTAGTTAGTAGCTAAAAATGCCAAATTGTATATTAATTAGCTTTTTATTACAATGGGTATCAGGAAATAATATAAGTCACCTAAGTAATAATTAAGTAAAGGCCATGGGGAAATCAAACCAATAAACAGTAGCAGGTGGCTAGCGAGTCACTTCAACCGCTGTGAGTTATTTAGCCATTAGTAATAACAACCCTTGTAAAGCCATATGGCCCTTAAAGTCACGCCAATTTGAAATCTACACGATAAAAATACACATATGGCCAATTCAGACTCATTTTCCATCGAAATATAGAGTTCCTCACAGATTATTGTACATTTTCTATTAAACAGTACAGTATGGCTGATAATAGCTAGGTTTCCAATTTTTTCCAGTAAGTGTAAGATATGCGAAAGAACTAGGTACAAAGATAGGTTGAATGAAATTTTGAAGCATTTATTATGCTAACTGTTCAAATCGATTAAGCAAGAGAAAAGAGAATTGACCTCGGGCGGAACTCTCGACGAATACGCAAACTTAAATCTTCAATTGTTTTAAGTTTTCGTATTCATGATGCTATTTTCATTAGTCATTATGCGTATTGGTCAATTTACGTCTGAACTGTTTATTATAGCAATAAAGAAGTGAAAAATCAAGCTCACACAAATTCCTGTCACTCCAAGAGGAATACAGTCGCGACACTCGTCCGCTCCATTGCACCTCATTCCGACGGCTCTCGTTTGAGGGTGACACCACTCGTGGCGTCGCCACAAAGGTGCAAAGGGAAGAAAATTCAATTAAAACAACGGCGCACTTGTCGACCCGACCGGCTCACATTACCACACGATTAAGCTGGCTACATATGCATATGTAAATACAGGGCAAGTTTAACCCTTATATTTCGTTTAAGTTGTAGTTTCTACTATTTTAATTTTAATAACAGCCCCCATAGACAAGTGGCAATTCGTTGGCCGGCGTATTGTAGAATAACTAGTATGTATGTACCTATGTAACAATTTTTAATTTGAGATAATTTGCTAGATTTGAATTTTGAAAGTTTGAGCCGCGTAGTTCCCGGCAGAGTAGAATTTGGGCCACCCTATCTCCTCCCTTGCGGTGTCGTACAAGGCGACTAAGGGATAGGGCTGTTTAACTTCAGATTATATATAGCCCAGGCTCAGCCTCAGATACATGGCTCGAGTCAACAAAAGTGCCCGGAATAAGGCAATAGGCTCACCCTCTATTATGTGGGACCGAATTACAATGATTCATCTATCATTGCAATTCGGTCGGTGTGTGTTAATTCACCTCTGCCTATGATTATAATTATGTACTTATGTATCAGTCATATTTATTACTAAAGAATAGTGGGATAACACGATAGAAACTTACTAACAAAAGAACGAACTGTGAACTTTAAATACTTTTCCTTTCAAGTGTTGAAAGGAAAAATATCTTAAGTTAGTAACTTCGCACTTTTTCAGTGCGAAGTGGTGTGGAAATAGTGTCATAGTGTGGGGCGTAAATGTACGACAATCTGACCAATGGCCGTCTTCGAGGGAGGACTCCTTCGATACGGCCTGAGATAACGGACAGTGCGTTCACAAATCCCCTCAATTGTAGTAATAAATGAGGATATCGGTCCTATCAACGATAGTACGTAACGAGAGTGAAAGTGGCGAAAATGTTTTGATTTGATTTACCTATCAATAAATAAATTATTATAGATTGGACATGTTTGTTTTTAGTTATATTCTGTCTCTAGCATATGAAGCGATCGGTAAGATAAGAATATTTTCGAATTGTTTATTTTTATTTAATGAACTATTAAAAATAGTGGAGGCTCACTTCAGCCGAGAATATATTTTTCTCATGTTCATAGGTAAATGCTTATCTCTCACATTTAGGTCCGTATTCCAGAACGACACTTAGTCCTGAATCTCGATTCAGACTGGGGCCAGACTGTATAGACCGATGTAAGAATACGGTCTTTAGTGTCAGTGGTGCTGCAGGTAGCACCACTGCCCACACCAGCTTGAGGTCCCGAGTACATTTTCACGTGTCATAGTGTTACTGCATTATCTTTTAGGAATCTTTCAATAGCAGCAGGGAGCACCTATGCCGTGGTACTGAAAAGGCAGTGTCAGTAAATTAAATTCGTTTTACAATCGTCTCATAATATTCTAGAGATAACATTAACTTAAGTATCCACCCTTCAACAATTTTAAGTAGATGGTTATTTTAAACTAATTACAACAGCAATAAAAATTCTAAATTATATGCCTACAAACCGCAATGATGTACACATAAAACACGTTTTATATCCCAACAATTTAGCGGAATGAGAGTCAACAAGACAAAAACAATGAAGTTTTATTTCACGCTGAGAACTCTTAAGTACGATGTCGTACGCGCCGTTATTCAAAACACCTTGGTTCTCTTTAGCGTAATACATTTTCAAGTTGACTCATTAATTAATTGGGCGTCTACCGCGATGGGCCGTGTGCTTTTTACGACGGCTGTAAAGTTGAGCTGAGGCGTCTCACTGCGGGGTGCTCAATTATCTGCTCCATCTTATTAGATTTTGTCACTATGCTGATGCATTTTAAACTGAACCGTTTTTATTTAAAGGCTTGGGACGTCATGAGCGTCGGTAGCTCAGTGGTTCGAATCCGGGTCATTACACTACCGACGTGAAACCTACTCCTAGCACAAGCAATTTAGCTTAGTTGGAGGGGTTAAAGGGGATACCTATTAATAATTTTGGTTGCTAAAATTCTTTAAAAAATAAACTCCTCGGGATTACGATGTGGACGGATGTCTGACGCTGAATCGACTAAAACCGCACGGTGCTTTTTCATATCACTGTGGAACCGGGGAACCAGAAGAGCCCCAGAAAAGATATACCTAAGACCCCGACCGGCCTTGGCCAATAACATTGGAGACACCGGCGTGTTGTATTGGATCATAATCTCCCTAGGTGCGGGCAGATATGTTACGCAAGAGAAAATATTGTCGGTAGGTACCAAACCAAAAGAAACCAAACCACAATATTAATGATTCAAAATATATTACTGTTTTCACACTACATTATAATTCAAGCGTTGTTTCATTGCACCTGATAAGTTTATCAAATCTATTTACACGTCGTTATTACTATTTATTATTATTACTGGTGCTCTCATCCGGTGCCACCTGAAACAAATTGACAGTTAAAATAAAATAGTAAACAGAATATGTGGGACTCTTTCTGTTTACATTCCTGTTTGATTCTTAATAGCTACGAGAAGGATAAATGTATTCATAGGTATGCTAAAAAGGTCGGCAGAGTAAATGTACAAATTGTACAATCAGGAACAAAAGTACTTTACAGATTGCCTAGCTCTAAAACCTTTAAAAAAGATGAATTAAAACTCATTCATTAATTTCATCAAAGACGATTATAGATAAATATGTCAGTAACATAATTTCACTTCGTTTACGTCTACGTTTATCTTTGATACTGTGCCAGATGTATCTTTGAACTGACCTATTTTTCACGATGGCAAATCATACTTTTTTATACTACTTAGCCTGCCTGATAGAAAGTAGTTACCGTGGCCTATGGATCTACGCAACACCAAGGGTGTTACACTCGTGCTGCCAACCCTGAAGAAATTTTCTCATGCCCTTCTTGAAGAAACCCATATTGTAGTCGCTTGGGAAAACTTCTGCGTGCGTGGGATGAAGTTTCTTTCAAACTGCACAGTGATCACCGTTTCCGGTCGCAATTTGTGAGGATAAACTCGTGCCATAGGCAGGCAGGAGGATAGGCAGTGAGTAGTACAGTAATACTTACTAAAACAGAGATAATACAGCATCAAGAAAGTATTAAACTTCACCTTTTCTCCAGTATCCTTTAAAACGGGAGAAGCATGCTGGCTCTCCGTAAGAGTAATATTACGCGCACGTCTTATATCACCCGAATGTGCGTGCGCCTCTGCTGGGAGGAACCGCCAAACTACTGGGCTGTATAACTCTGCATCCATCTTCTTATCGTCTTGAATATCGAGGAACTTTCCTAGTATAGCACCGACTATCATAGTAGTCAGAAAGCCCATTGGGGCTACCCAGAGGTAGGAGATACGGAATAGAGAGAATATTCTTTCGGGGTCCTGTTGAAAATATACATTATTTTTACACTTCGAACTATATCACTCATAAAATCTTCGAAGTCCAAACCAACCTCACCTGCAAGCTGACTGATCAACGACTGCTTACATAGAGGAACCGGTACCGGCTACCTGCACCGACCAGTTTCCATAGCAAAAAAAATGTAAATTCCTCGTTTATGTTCTAACACGCGATTTTTTTACAAACGACGAATTAACATGATGGCAACTTGGATAGTTATAGCCGTACCGGCCCGCCTGTACCGGTAACCTCTTTCTCTATATAACTGAGCAGGCTTTACTGATTTAGGGATCAGATGGTACCCACGACCGTAAAAGATAAATAAACCAAATTATGGACCAACTTTATGTGTACGAGTATGTTGTACCACTTCAAGTATCCCAATTCAATGGTCTACTAGTAATCATTAAAGAATTCCACTGTCCACATCCTGGCTCCATCATTAGATCCATTATATTGAGAGAGTCCACACTTAGATCCACAGACCTCTGGAAATGTACTGTACATTGACCACTAACTGTACACTTCCACAGTACAAGTTCGTGAAAGATTTGTTTACAACCCCACATACTAACACCTCCCTCCGAGGTAGGTAGACGCTATCTGCTTCTGTCCTTACACACTCTTCTGTATAAAAATTAAAATTACTTACAAAATCGCCATCAATATTATGAAAGCTTGTGATATTAGGGCACTGCGCGCCAACGTCCAAGGGTAATGCCCTTAATCCCATAGCAGCAGCTGTTTGTGTCCCTACGGCCACACTAAGGGTTATAAACACGCCTGCTATAGCGCCTGCAAAAGCGCCTCGTGGGCCCACCCAGCTACACAACATGCCCAGTGTGAAAACCCCACACGTTGTACTTGCTGCAATAGCTGATAACGCAGTTGCCACACCTACAGGAACACATACAATTTTATTGGAAAAACAATTGTGGTGAAGTTTTCTTTAAATGTAATATTTGAATAGAAGGACGGTTTTTTATTTAGTATACGTTAATTTGACTTCACTTCGTTGTTGGTAAGCTGAAGACAAAGTCTCAGGAAAACGGGTCACCATTACAGACCCGTACCATGTTACAATGGTGGCTCATCAGATGCTTTTTCAAGCCCCGTTTAAAGGATCTGAGACCGTAGGAAGAAGGACATACGTGGGCTGGTCAGGAATGCCAGGTCTTAATTGTGTGGCAAAGGAAAGAGTCACCGAACCGCTTGGTTCTTGATGGAATATTCGGCACCGTATGCAGGTGATATCTAAAGCTCCGTACTCACATACGGTTTTACTCGATAGTATTACTCGAAAACGAGTAAAAATCAACGTGTGTACCGCAAAACTCACAGCTCGAAGGCTCCCATCGAGCCGGCTCGATGGAATTAAATAAAAGTATATTCCTTCGCACCTACTCGAAGTGAGCCGTCGAGCTTGACTCAAGCGTGTGTACGTCGCCGTCGTCGCCGCGAGTGGCGCTAGTCGTGCGTCAGTCCAACGTCAGTCCGGCGTTGTTGTTCGTCGTGAAAACACGTGTAGAATAAAAAAAAAGGATTTACGAATTTATTCCAAAGGTGTTATAGAAGAATTTAATTCTTTTATGATTAAAAACTGCGACACTTGCTAAATGCAGCCACCGTCTCCTTTGTTGAACAGACATGTTTTGGCTCGAACGGTTCGGTGAATACTGAACGGTGCGCGTCACTCGATAGAGTAATGCTGAATGTGTGGACGAAAGCCCATGCCATGGGTTTTACTCGACATGATTGCTAAATCGAGTAAAACCGTATGTGAATACGGAGCTTAAGTTCTGTACGTGTTGTCCTGTGTAGGTAAGGATAAGGCTCGAGCGTTAGACCGATAAGTCGGAGGTCACAATTTCGAATATCGTTCAGTGTATTTGTATACATAATGTATGATATTTCATCATAAACCGTATGGAAAAGCCATGATAAACCAATATGGAAAGGAGTAGGAGACTGGACCCCGATCTCCAAAATGCAAGCTTTGAATGCAACTGGGGTTGGCGGTGGAATCACAAGAATGATGGCGTAGGTAACCATATAAATTACATGTATAATGTGAAACTTATATGAAATAGTCATGAATGACACATTCAGCCATTGAAGCGTGATTAAATAACAAACAAAGTTTGTATCTACCTGCGAAAGTTTCTGCTTTTGCCTCATTTAATATACACCTAATACTTAGCATGATGTAGTATAACCCCTCGCCACTGATAAGTAGGAAGTAAGATTAAGATCTTACCAAGAAGTCCGCCAAGTTTTTGAACAACGAATATCATAAGTACTGAGAGTATTGCCAGCACTATTATAATGGTTCGAGCAAGTAAGCCTTCTCTCAACGGCTTCAATCGTATTCGCAGCCAGCCGTGAAGCAGGTCCTCGATTACGACCAACGCACACGTGTTCAGAATGACTGATAGTGAGCTTGGAAAGAGAAAAACTTTATAAAATATTTCCTTTTAGACATGGTTTAGCTAGCTAGAAGTTAGTAACGGCATTATTGTCAGTGGTGGTAGCGACCATAAGGTATGATTCCAAAGCCGACCGCATACCACAACGACAGACGCCTGCAGCAGATACAGATCACCCATTACTTGTTAAACTCCGCTACGGATGAAGGGGGTCTTTGAGAAGCCGCAGTGAATGACGCGCATCGTCGGCAGTTGTCGTATGCGGTCGGCTACAGAAACACATCTTTAGGCTGCCTTTCCACCAGAGATGTGCTATGCAGCTATGACACTATGTGACCGTTTCCACTATGATATGCAATGTAGTGTGATATATAGCTTAGCAAGTAAGATATGCTTCTTCATCCATAGCACACAACTATAGCACGCATCTTTCTATATAGCACATCAGCACATCTCTGGTGGAAAGACAGCCTTAGGATGAAGTACAGTTAAGTAGGTATTTCATGCATTTAATTCCGGGCCAACTAACTGGTATGAAGAAATTAATTTTGACATTGGCAACTCGCTATTTTTAACCTGATAACCATTTAATTGATACTGGCACCGCAATTTTGGTGATTCTGTTGCAGAAGCCATTAAGAAAAAGAAGAAGAACTACTATGAAGTCTGAAGAATCATATAATTTAGAACCTACTAACGTGTGCTGCATGCCTAAACACATATACAGTGTACACTGAAGGAACTCATGGGCGCCTTCGAGAACCCAATTAGGGTAGAGGCGCATTGGATCGACAAAAATTGATAAGATAATACGAAAGAAGAATCTGAATACCTGAGGCCAGCTCCAAATATTCCCGCTACGAAGAGGCCCGTTAATCCTGGTAGACCGCAGTTAGTCGCGATATATGTGACGTAAGCAGGCAACAGTCTGTCATCAACCAGCGGGGAAGCGCCAGGATGACACCCGGTGCTGACCCAGGTACCATAAGCCGTAAGCCCACACCACACACATAGGCTGATTGTTAGTACTGAACCGGTACAGAATATACCGATTGCACTGAAAGTAGAACGGATACTTTAAATTCTTGAATTCGTGTAAACATCACAATAGATGTGAATGAAATTTTTTGTAGATTTTCTTTGGCAGCTTTTTGGGGCTGCGAGGAAAAGAAAAAAGCAGGACACGCCTTTGGTCTTCATACTGACAGCACAAAATTCTCCAGTGATTGGGTGTCAACGGCATATAGCGATATATATATCAATAAATTCATGTGCAACTTACGTATACGCTTTCCCTTTAGTAGGCAAAGCAACATATCGCTGCACCATGATCTGGTTGACGGAGTTGAAAGAAGTCCAGTATATGATTCCACCGAACACTGCGCCCCATCCGGTCTGACGTTGTATAGGGGATAGGTCCCAACTGACAACAAACTGTTTATTAATACATAAAAAAACCGACTTCAAAAAACTATTCTAATAAAAATAAAATGCACTAAAAAGTTGAAAATAATTGTGTAAAAAACTATTCTAATAAAAATAAAATGCACCAAAAAGTTGAAAATAATAAAATTGTACTACAACTTTTTAGTGCATTTTATTTTTATTAGAATAGTTTTTTGAAGTTTTTTTTTTACTTTTTGGTGTCTACAATAGGCTATTCTGTAAGCTACAGTAGGATTGCTACGGGTAGTCTATAACATTTCGTTGCTTTTTAGTAGCTATAAGTAGGCCTTCGAAAGGTGCAGAAATTTAGTGGTCTAATTCAGTCCAATATATCTTCAATGATAGTATGTACCTACTTACCATAGTATTGACTTAAACTTGTCAATAACTTAAATGAGAAAAAAATCAAATGAGTTCTCCTCATAAACTCATATGAGCTTCTGATGTAATCAGGAAAATACGTCTCCATGAAGATGATGATGATGATGAATGATGACATTTAGCCCGACGTAGACTAGCACGCCCTTGACCATCGTAATGAGGTGACATAGACACCGTGTCACGTGTGACAGGATCGTCATAAAACTAGCTAATTTCTTATCACCTATTTGATTTCGAGGAGTTCTCTGGTGTATCTCCGGAGTTCAAGGTCCAGTACCCATGAAATTAATATGGAACTACCTGTGACTAATACCGAACCCAATGCAAAAAGATTTTTCGAAACCAGTTCATAACGACGGAAATATGGGACAACATATATAAGAAGGAACTTAAGGAACGCTTCGAGTTCCTACACGATACACATTCGAAATGCCTAAGGTCATCAGAGAACTTAAGAATAAGGATGCCGTCGCACAAAACTGTATTTTACGACAACTCCTTCACAGTTACGGCTATCCGTCTATGGAATAACCTACCAGTACACATAAGAAAAGCTCAGAACTTAAATAATTTCAAAACCATGGTAAAGGAACACTATCTATTACTGTGAAGGGGCTCTGTGATGGCGAGTTTACTATATCTAGATATGTATAAACTTTATGTATGTATGTATGTACGTATGTATGTATGTATGTATGTATGTATGTATGTATACGTATGTATATGTGTATGTATGTGTATGTATTATGGATGTATGTATGTATATGTGTATGTGTGTATTAATGTAAATAAAATTAGATATGATACCTGTCTTTTATGTATTTACTTATGATATCGACAGAAAGTACGCCAAAACAACTACCACTCAATCCTACAAACATTATGACCATCCAAAGGTTGCCTGGCAGAAATCGCTTATAGCGATAAGGCCGCCCTTGTACTGATTCCTTAGTCATAATTTTTAAATTTGTATTTTATATGGTGTACAATAAAGTATAAATAAATAAATAAATAAATAAATAAATAAGTTATGTAAAAAATTTGAACTAAGAAAACACAAAAAATATCATAAAATGAAAACTACTGGGCCAAACTATGTTAAATTTCTATGGGACCAAATGACAAGTATTTCGCATCGATTAAAAAAAGAATCACGGAAATCGCATCATAAAGCTAGGAGTAATCGGTGTACATAAATAAAAAATATTAAAAAAAAAACTTATCGAATTGAGAACCTCCTCCTTTTTGAAGTCGGTTAAAAACCGCTCTGTATTCATCAATACATGTTCCAAACCTCATCATCATTACAGGTTGTGCTTTTGGTCCCGGGGTAAATACATACACACATATAATCACGCCTCCCGGAGGGTTAGGCAGAGGTGAATTAACACCCACATTTCACCAATCATTGTATTCGGTCCCACGTAATAGGAGGTGAGCCTATTGCCGTATTCCGGGTGCTATTGTTGACTCGAGTCATGCATCTGAGGCTGAGTCTGGGTTGTGAAAATCTTTCTGATGTTAAAAAACCCTATCGCTAGTCGCCTTGTACGACACCGCTCCGCTCTCTTATTATTTCTTATGATTTAGTTGACTTTACGGGAGCGACACCATCTCATATCATCTGACAACTGCAGTACTATCACTAATACTGAATAGCCGTAGACCTCGAGAACTATTATAGAAAAATCGTATCACATTGTTTACTGTCGTATACCTCGAAAACAGCTTGATTGATTGTTATGAATTTTTTTGTGCAGTTATATCTGGTAGGTCAAAAGGTCCGCAGCCTATTTTTATACTCCTAAGTGTCTAGGTGAACGAGATTTGAATTTCATGCGGATGCAGTCGGACATGATATAGGTAGGTAGACTAGGTACTAACTTGCTCAGACTCATTCTGCCGGACACGCTGACTGTCTTGAATATGAAGGCCACACCACCAACCGCAATGGTTCCGACGATCACGACTAATATTAGGCCTAAGAACATTATCGTAGTCTGTGCCGTGTGCGTCCATATTACGGCTTTAAGCCCACCCTGTACATGAAAAGTCAATTCGTTAATCTTTACAAATTCAAAAATTGGTCAGTGGTCACTCTTTTACTCCTTTAGCTAGAGGCTTAATAACATGAAAAAGATTTTAGTTAGAGTAAGGATCTTTTTGTTAACTAAGTAAGTTAGTGCTATGAACGTGTTTTTGCCTATTCACGAACGGCCGGCTCAACCGAGATGTGCTATGTACGGTAGCTATGCTACGAGAATGTATATAAAAGCTAAGCTATGAAACTTCCTACAAATATTCAAAATTCGAATCTATTTTCCATCCATAGCACGCATCTTTCTGTATAAAAAACATAGCTTAGCCTGTGGTTTAGCTGAACCTCTTTCCAAAAGAGCCATGCTATGTGGGCCAATGAATATGATTGGTAAATATCAAACGCATTTATAGCAAAGTAGCATAGCATATCTCTGGTGGACAGGCAGCCTCATGCTTGTGCAGATTGCCATCAGTCACAATTGTTCGCGAACAGCAATAAATGATATACATTTATTGAAGTGAAGAAAACAAAAAAGGTATAAAATTGAAGGGAAATCTGCCCTACCTACATTAGAAATAGATGAAGTACTTACTAAAGCAGTATAGAGAGCGCAGGCAACCACCATAACGGTTCCAATGATGAAGATGTTATAGCCGGTCACTAGAAGTAACCATATATTTTTGTATGTTAGGTATATATCAATCTTCATAGCATCAAATCGTACCAAAATTTATACCATAGCGATGGAATTAAACGATTCAAATTATATTTAAGTAAATATTTTAATACTGTAATAAATATTCATTGGAAAAATAACCGAAATTATAAACATTAAAATTCGGTCCGGCACAGAACCCATGATTGATGTATCATGTGATGGCCTCTACCACAGTTGTGTGAAAGTGTGCAGGTTATTTTTCCAGACATATGCATGCATTAAGCTTTATCCACAGCTCAAGTTTTTCGCAACATTTCCACTAAAAACACGCAATAAAACATGTAGAGATTTACATCCTATCGTTTTTCACAACATTTGTTTATGATATTTAGGACTTTACAGAAATATTACTTTATCTAAGGTGCCAAACATTTAACAACAAGCATCTTAGAGAAACTTTTGCGAAAAACAAGCTGTAGTCACACCTTTACACAAACATTTATCCATAATGCGTTGAAACTTACATTGATTAAAAGCTAAAACAGGAATATATACGACAATTGGCAAAAACAGGATCTGAAACAACAAGAATGTAAAATTTATAAAATATCTAAGTCCTATTTTGCATCATCAGCAACGATATAAGCTTTTACAAATCAGACACAGTAAGTAAGCAAGCTTGAAAATGATAACATTATGTTCTTCTGTCTTGTGACTAAACAGACATGTAAACAACACTTTTAAAAATTAACTACAATGTACCACTTTTTTTTTTATTCATTGGATATTATGCACGACATAGGTGGTTAATTTCACCGACTGCATTTTTAGAGTTTCTTCGCATGAAATCACTATATAAAACGTTTATCTACGACCGTTCTATTTTTTTTCATGTAATAAGAATACTAGCTTATATGAAGCCACTGCTGAAAATACATTTTCTCATAAATACAAAATTTAAAAAAATAAAAACTGGCTAGATTTCAATAACGGTGGTATGTCCGTGATGCACTTTTAAGCGCATTTACCTCTTTAAATCCGTTATGATTGCAAATTTAGTACTTGAATTGAAGAATCGCTAACCGCGCGGCCCGCAACGAGCGGCGGCAACTCGGGCGTCGGAGGTCGCAGAATGACCTCCGTCCCCCATGAGCGCGGGCCTGGGGGTGACGGGTGGAGCCGCCTGTCACCCTAGCAGAAGCAGGCCGCGGCGGCGGCGCGCATTGCGTGCCTCCCCATACCCGGGGCGAGTTGGGGACTCTGTGGTCCCCACACGGGATGAGGGCCAGATCGAGAGATTTGGCCCTGGGTCGGCCGGGGTGCGAGGGATATGGCTACGACAACCTCACCTTCGGCAACCGACGGCCCACAGACGGCGTGCGTTTTAGTCGGTTCGAGTCCGACATAACCTCTTCCTCCGGCTCCGGCGGGGGAGGTATCCGTGGGGATTTTTCGCACGATAAAAAAAAAAAAAAAAAAAAAAAAAGGTACCCCCAGCAATCATACATTTCACGTGACGAACGTATCAATGAGTTTTGTTTTATTTTATTTTTTCTTGATGTTTCTAACTTCGGTGGTGCAATATCGGTGGTTTCGGTGGTAGGTTTATTGTCACCGATATTGCATCAATACTAAAATGGCTATGGGTTCACATAACTTCGGTGAGATATTTACTCAGAAGGTAGAGAAATATATAGAAAGAAAAAAGGGGAAGGATTTTTTTTATCGCTGGGTGAAATGACTCCACGTGCACGAAGATTGAAGCAAAAAATAAACAGAGCTAACTTTAAAGCATTTTGTGAAAGAAGAAAAATACTCAGTTATCACGCGAGGCCTCCACTAGCTTGGGATCTCACCAGTGAGGCGTACTCCTCACTGGTGAGATCCCAAGCCAGTGAAGGCTGAGCACATAACTCCAGTCTTCAAAGGCAAGAAATCGGTGCAGGAGTGTGGCAGTTACCCTGGCATAAAGATAATGTCCCACACCATGAAGCTTTATGAGCGGATAATCGATTCCCGGATCCGACAGGAAAGTACACTCTCGGAGTGTCATTTTTGGATTCGTCCCGGACACGGGACCATGGTCTCGGTGTTCGCCCTAAGGATTGTGGCGGAGAAATATAGGGCGAAGAACACGGCATCAGAAACTCACATAAGCAGCCTCCGTAGTTGCTCATGTATGCTGATGTTATTGCACTGATGGACGCGGACAGGAGTAGATTGGTGCGACGCGTGAAAGGGTGGAAGGAAGCGCTTGAGAACGATGGTCTGAAGCTAAACGTAGCGAAGACAGAATATCTTAACGATAAACTCCATAGATCCCACACCCGTTCGCATAGCCGATGACTTAGTCAAGCGCACGGACCAGTTTAAGTAGGTACCTGGGATCTGTACTTCATGTGACTGGTGAAATCGACTATGACGTCAGGGCACGGATTGCTGCTGCATGGGAATAATGGCGAGAAATGACTGGCGTCACGTGTGATGCCAAAATGCCAGTCAAGTTGAAGGGGCAGGTCTATAAGACAATCATTAGGCCGGTCCTCTTACATGGTTGTGAGACGTGGCCGCTGCTGGAGCGACACAAGCAAGAGCTGCTGCGGTGGATGTGCGGCGTCACGCGTAAAGATCGCGTGAGGAACTCTCAGATCCGCGGCAGCCTCCATGTCCGTGACTCCGCGGATAAAATGCAAGAGAAGAGGTGAAGAGATGCGGAGAAATGCCTGGCAATTCCGCCCCCGCCGGGTCCAGGTAAAGGGGGTAGGCCCAAGAAGTCCTGGCTTGAATCGTGCGAAGTGAAGGAGGAAGAGCCGGAAGGTGACCCTGAGGTCCGAGGTCATCTTAGCCACGGACGCAATCACTGCAATCAGGAAAATGCGTCTATATACAGATGATGAGTACTGAGATGCTTTATGATACCGCCACAATATCCTCCAGTTGTGTCCAGCTCTAAGATCAGAAGATGAAGCCAAAAAGTTCATATGGTGGAATGAGACGAGGGAGATCTCCATCGAAAGGTCGACATTCGAAGTTGTTCACCATTGTGTACCTGGAGTCACCAAAAGGATCCCATTGGGTGGGGCAAAGTTGCCTTTGGCAGCTTTGGCAGCATGATGTAGCATTTGCATCATGCATCCGAGCCGTTTGTACATATTGTTTAATAAATATATCACAATTGACAGCCTCCGTGGCGTAGCGGTAGTGAACGAGGCCGCTACGCAGGAGGCGTGGGTTCGATCCCCGCTCAGTGCAAATATTTGTGTTCATGAAATATGGGTATTTGCATTGGTCTGGTCGTGCCTCGGAGAGCACGTTAAGCCATCGGTCCCGGTTGCCAAAGAACATCTATGGCAGTCGTTACGGGTAGTTGGAGCCCTCAAAATACCAAAAAAAAAAAAACAACAGTCTAGCTGCAAAGCTTCGATATCGCCTAATGTTACCATTGGGATGTGGAGGTCAGATGGCAATCGCTTCACAGAAAATATCGAGGTCTAGCCAAATTCGTAGTTAAGACTAGCAAAAGCGGACCCCAGACTCCGAGCTGAAAGCTTCGGATGCGACTGGGAATTAACGCTAAGAGGAAGAAGAAGAAATATATCACAATTTACAATTTTGGTGTGATGTTGCACTTTCGGTGGAAGGTCTGCAATTTCAGTGTAAAATTTTAAATTTCGGTGGGTTGACAATTTCGGTGGTTGTTCTATTTCCATAACAAATGCAGTTAATTGTTTCCCTCTGAAAATCTAGAATACTGATGTGTTCTAAAAGAACTCCATATAATTTTTTCATCGGAAAACCTATGATTTACAAATACCACCGAAATTAGCAAAAAATTAGGCATGCGTGAAATTACCCAGGTGGACTTAATGCCGTTGGCATTCTCTACCAGTCAACCTGAGGTGATGCAGAGATATATTAGTAGGTGCATTATTGAGAGTGACATTTTAGATGAACACTATACCTACATAAATATGTATAAATCTACCAGCAATTATTAAGAATAACCTGTCATTGGAAACTACTAGAAAAGGTCAGTGCAATCATCTTGAGATGAATCAGTGCACATGATCATTGATCAATTCAATCATACATGTTATAATATATGAATTCACGTTAAAAATCGCATATTTTTGTCCCACTTGGGTTTTATAGAAAATCTCATTATTTGATTAGATAAGAAAAGGTGGTTACCTCGTCGAATAAAAACAAGATGGAGGCGACAGCGCGGACATGCTTGTTGAAACGTAGCTCTAAGTACTGAAACAAATATTTACGTTTAAGGTATGATTCCGAAGTAGACCGCATAGGACAAGGACAGACGACGCCTGCAGCACATACAGCGTTCCCATTACTTGTTAAACTCCGATAAAAGGGACCATTGAGAAGTCACAATTCATTAAGCGCATGTGCTGAGGTAAGTGTAGGTATGTCACTGTAGATGTAGACAATATCATATTATTACTGCTGATACTTGGCAGTCATTTTGTGCCAACAGTTCTTAAGCAACCTGCCAAGCCATACATATACTCAAGGTAGGGTTTGTAGAGAACTAAACTAGGATTCATGCAGAACCAGCGGATCGTTATACCTACACTATACCTAATGAGAGTAAAGCTGCGTTTACATACTCGCGGCAGAGCGAGGGAAGTGGCGAGAGAAGTGGGCAGAGACGTGATGTGAATGGTATATTCGTCATGCCGCGAGTACTGCCGCGTATGTTGCTGCGAATGTCGGCTTGGCGGCGCGAGTCAAAGGAGCGGCAAACCTAGCGCGATGAACTATACGAGACCGCTAGATGGCGCTAATCAGTAAACATGGCTTTCGTTATTGCTCCTCGAATAAATACTTTTAAAAATATTTATATCGATCTACGGAAAGTGTATAGTAGTTGAAAGTGATAGTTTTTATTAATAATCTATTTAATTAATTCGCTATGCTGTAAAAGCATAATGCGTACACTGCTACAGCGTTGTCCTCCATACGTTTACGTCCGTCTCCATTGCCGGGCGAATACTGTAATGCGTACCAACGCGATGATGCGCGTGTGTGAACGCTAGGGCATTAATCGCGCGAATATTTCGGGCAACACGATGAGCAATGCGAGTGGCAGTATGTAAACGCGGGGTAAGGTTACGAAGGTAGGGCACGACGGTATTTCCGTTCCAATTGAGCAGTCCGACTGAAGAAGTACCTCCGCCCTACAGAATACCGCGGCCACAATAACCTCATGTTGTGTTCCCGGTGGTAAGTAGGTAGCCAGAATTCACTGGAGAGTTTCTGAGTGAGAGACCACAGGTTTGTCCTGCTTTGTCTTCTGCACTGACGGCACAAAAACACTCTGTTCTTTCAGGGCTGCAGCATGAGTGTGACTTCTCTGGTGTTGCACACGTCTATAGGCCACGGTAATCACCTTCCATCAGGTGGGCTGTCTTCTTGTTTCCTACCTAAGTGGTATAATAAAAGGTTAACTAACTAGGTAACTTGGCTTTCCGTAATAGCTGAAAACCTCACTAATACAGTAGTTTAATACAGGTTCTCATTTTCACATTAATTTACATGAAAATGTTTTGTTGGGATTTGTGTTAAAAATATTTTATAAACTCATAAGTATAACCAAAGATATTATATAAAAAGAAGTAGATATGTTATTGCGCGAAAATCGTGAAGATCCGAAAACGAGTCAATTGGAACGTTTGCCTCTAGTACCGCGTGCTGAGCGGTGCCGGTCGGACGTTGAGCGGAAGCATCAGTGACTTAAAAAAATAACGAAAATGCCATCGTATGTTTACAGACACTGCACGAACTATTACTCTTAAGTTTATACACCAAAAGTGTAGATGAATTAAAAATGTGTGTGTGTGAGTTAGGCACATTTTTCTACGTTGATTTGTAAGCATATGACATGTCTATGTTATGAAATGTCATTGAGTATAACCAGCGAGTATAACCAATAGTATAACACACTTTTCTAACGCAGTAAATCAAATAAAAGTAAGGTAGAACCAAAATAATAATAATAATCTATAAAGAAAACTAGAGGGTAAGGTGTGAGGGTAGGCTAGGTAGAGGGTGAGTACTTACTTCATAGGACGTTGACAGCCTTAGAGTGAAGAAAACGGGTAGATATATGACGCACACTATATAGCAACTGATTATCACCCCAATGATGACCAGCCAGTACTGTGCGCCATAATTATATATCTCAGCTGGTGTTGCTAGGATTGTGAGTACAGATATATAACTGAAATGAGAATTTCAGTCTCAATTAGGCATTGCTCGGGGAACATATCTTGGACCTGAAATGTGCTCAAAATATATGTTGATAGGATAAGATTTACCTGATCAGGAATAAATAATACAGTAAAGGACATTCATCTTACAGCATTCATTCAAATAATTGTCTGGAAAATAGTCGGTGCCTGTTCAAAACAAAGTAACTGTGCGTTTCGGAAATTGCTGAAAAGATTCACATAGGCACCGCATAATATGTTTTCTATTGTCTTTTGGGCTCTTTTGGAAAAATAAATACTTTTCTGGAAGGCGCAGTTGGAGATTATCGTAACAATAAAAAAGGTTTAAATAGTTTTTTCATATTGTATTTTATTTAAGGTCGACAGCCTCAGTCTGTGACGTGGCAATAGTGAACGCGGTCGCTACACCGAAGGCGCAAGTACGATCACCACTCAGTGCAAATACCTATTTGTATGCATGAATATGGATATTTGCTTTGGTCTTGTCGTGCCTCGCAGAGCACGTTAAGCCGTCGCGTTTCAGTATAATTTACGTCTATGATAAATATCTAATATGAACTCACCTGGCAATAAGTGACATAGCGACCGGTAATGTTGACAAAGCCTTCTTTCCGAACAGATTCTTCTGGACATGTACGATCGACTTGGTAGTGGCACCGGTGACGCTGTGCCACAAGCCACCAGCGCATGACAGTAGAGACAGCACGCCGAAAACTACATAGTCAGTTTTAGTGAAGCCACCTTCTCGCATTGTAAACGATTCTCGCAACATTTTGATATCTGCGGTCAATTAATTAATATTGTCATTTTACTATCCAAGTACCTACCTTTTTTCGTGTGGAAATCCCTAGGGATAGGTACCCCATCGCCGACCAGCGGAAGCAGTTTTATTGGACTCGAACCGACAAAACCGTCACGGGTCTATCTCTCAGTTGGAATTCAGTTGTCAGCTTCCTGAGGTCTAAACACTGCTAATGTTTTTGTACGAAGACTATATCTCAACCTGTATGCTATGTGCCAATTTTTTTTTTTTTATAATGGCCAACTTATATTTAAGGCATCCAAGTCCTATCTAACTCTTTCTATGTGTACCTACCTACTAACGATGTTAATCCTAATTACAGCCGAAATCAATTTACGTCATGCTCTTGTTGCATCGTGCAGTCTAGAAAAGTAGGATGCTTACTACTCGTACCAACTTCGTGACTCAAGTAAAATGCACTTGCTAGCTGATGTCGATTATTGAATGAGGCTTTAGCGCAGATTTTCTTCTCGGTGTTGGGAGTTCAGATGGCAGTCACTTCCGGAATATTTAGGCGAAATAATAAATGAAGGCTTGGAGGTGAAAGCTTTGAATTAATCCTGGATCATCTCTAAGATGATGATGACATGCAAAATAAGATACGAAGGGAATAAACAAAACTTAATGTAACCATCAGCAACTATTGTATCTTGTAACTTTAACTTGTAACTTGAGCCTACTTCTATTTTTCTAACTTTAGTAGGTATCTACTTACGTCTTTTCTTTATCCTGTTTCTAGACTGTGTCCGATGTCTTTAGAATCCTTTCAAGTTATTGTGTTCCTGGTAGTCATTGTCAGACCCAAAATACTTACAATGGGGTAAAGATTGTAAAATTTAAAAACAGAAATCTATATGACACACACTCATGTACTTATGAATAGCACTTTTATATAACAACTAATTAGATGATTATGTATAAACAATCTTGGAACATAATATTGTGAGATTCAAACCAAATGAGTTTGACAGGAGGGGTATTATAATGCAATGTGTCTAAATGTTAAACTGCTACGAAATCTAGTAGCTACGACTACGAAAGGCGTGTTAAAATTACTTTTAGCTCTGACTCTGATAAGAATATACGTCTTATTCAATTAAGAAAAATAGAGATGTAAGAATACGTTATTATCTTCATCCAAATAATTTAATGATTAGGTTTTATGAAAGAGCAACCAGATTTTTTGGAACTCTTAAGTATGAAGGTGCAATTACCGTTTTTCAGAGCACCCTGGGTTTTCTTTGCTTAATTTATTTTCAAGTTGACTCATGAATTAATTGAGCGTATTTTTACGATGACAATAAAATTATAGTGAGGGATCTCACCGCAAGCTGGTTTCAATTCATTTCTTTGTTTCATAATATTTGAACTCACTTGTAACCTACAAAGAGAAACCTGTAAGAGTCGGTATCTCTTTTACTACAGATGGACACACGCAGACATATACCTACCATCCTCCCATATAATAACCTCGTATTGTGTTCCCGGCGGTGAGTTCCCGGTGAGTTCCGGCTACCTTAAGGTAGCCAGAACTCACCGGAGAAGTTTTGTGCTGTCAGTGGGAAAACCAAATTCTGTGCTGTTCTAACAGGGTTGGCAGCACGAGTGTGTCTCCCTTGGTGTTGTTGTTACTCAATAACCAATTTCCATCAGGTGGGCCGTGTGCTTGGCTGCGACCTAAGGAGGTAGTATAAAAAACCAGAAAATGCCCTTTCGAGCACAATGCGCAGAACTAACTCAAAAAAGGCCTCTAGCTCAGTTGACTGGACATATCGAGACAGTATTAGAACAAGTTTGAATCTCATAATAACCTCAGCAAATTATCTTACGAATGAACCCTTCAAAGACAAAATCACACCGAGCTGCTAAAACGTCAATATTTTCTTCTTGCACAAACAGAATTGTATTTCGTTTTACGCATATTTAATTACAAGTTACTGTTCGCAATTAAACAGTTCCTAGGCCAATTCAGTTTACGATCGAGCCTGCGTTCGAGGCTTTTCGACGCCGCAATCAGTTTTACGATGCTTTTTGTCAGAAATTTGCGATTTTATGGCTTGCTTGAATAAGTTTGTTAGAGTCGTTTGTCGCGCATGCGGTTCTACGTTAATAGCCTAAGGATTTACCATTCCTTATTAACTACGTACATTACAAAGACAGTTATTTTGTTCTTAGCCGACTGAAAAAAGAAGTAATTCTCGATAAAGCGCTTATTTTATTTATGTCAATTATTTAACTGCCGAGTATAGTCAGAGAGAGATTTCTGCGGATGTTTTTTTTTTAAATTCTAATTGGGTTTTTGAAAAAAAAATTTTTTTGTGATAAATGGAAAGATTATATATTAGTTTTATAACAAAACTATTTTTTTTTTTTTTTTCGCAATAATTCAAAAGTTATTTCAAAATAAAAAAAAAATTTTGAATCCAGTACCGAAGACACGCCGACAACTCCCGAACAAACCCGAGCGCGTGTGACGTCATAATGTTAGTTTTCACTCATTGCAGTTGATAGAAAAATAATAAATACAGTGTTTTGATCTATTTAATTTTGTTGTCATTATTAAATATTTAAATTTATATTAAAAATGTCGAACCTCAAAAGTTATCGTTCTTGTTTTGTACCATTATGTACGAATACTACAAAGGCAACTCCTGATAAAATGTTTTTAAATGTTCCCCAAGATGACAAACGTCGAAATAAATGGTTTCAAGCAGTGCACCGTGATAATCCCCAAACAAAATCGATTTTTTTTTGTTGTGAAGATCATTTCGATGTAAGTATTTCTTAATACCATTTTTATTAAATAAGTAAATATTTTCATTTATTATATTATTTTTTAACAAACTTACCTTGATGCCTTGGCACCTCGAACTTCAGCAGAATTAAACCGAATGTCATTTTTAAAAAAATCGGTGATCATAAATATATCAACATCAGGAATATTATCAGACTTTGCCTTAATAAATCCTTTATCACACATAGCTAATCGAAACCAACTAACAACTCGTATTTTAGCAATAAATTTTTAATATTATTGTCTAGACATGTGTAATAGCCGTAAACGCTGTACTGTTATTAAATAGCTATAACATTATGACGTCACAACTATGGTGACCAATCATGGCGCGTTTATAGTCACGTGATTTTTATTTAAATTTCAACAATTTTTAATTGTTTATAATTAATTGAAAATAATTTTTTTTGAAGTTTTTTGCATTAAATATCAATATTATTAATAATAAAGTTTTAAAATACATAAAAAAAATCAATATTTTTTTTTTTTCAAAAACCCAATTGTAGTTGTATAGGTACATACAGTCGAGTGGCTAAAAGAGATACTCGTACCTACGGTTGCACTTTTTCATATAAAGTTCTATGTAAAGGTGCAACCGTATCTCCTTTGTCGACTGTACCTACCTACCTACCTACGTTCTACGTTTATACCTACCATCGTCGACTCGTAGTCATACGAGGGTGTTACCCTATTGTAGATGAATAACAGGATCTCTTTCTAGTTTGCTACAACATGTTTCTAAAAATGAGAATTTAAAGAGCACTTCGATACAAAGGCAAAACCTTTAAAATGCGAATCAGACTCGCACTCTAACGGTTACGTACAAATTGGTTTGAGGGACATACAACGTTGCTGTTGGAAAATTGGAGCTAAATATCAAATTATCTCTCAGATCATATTCTCAGAATAAGTTAGATGAAATTCGACTTCCTCTGTGGCGTAGCGGTAGGTGAACGCGGCTGCTACGCAGGAGGCGCGGGTTCGATCACCGCTCAGTGCCAATATTTGTATGCATGAATATAAATATTTGCATTGGTCTGGGTGTTTCTATGTATAATATGTATGTATTTACAAAAAAAAAAGTATCTAAGTATGTATATCCGCATTCTAGATTCCATAACACAAGATGGGTCTAGAAAGCGTTGTGTAGAATGTTGTGGTATACTTACTTATTTAATGTCTACATTATAATAACAGGCCGAAGAATTAAAAATATTATTGCCTATATTTTAACCCTAACAAAATAAATTGTGTTGAAAGAAAGATCACGTATTATAAGTCTTACATCCCTCAGACGACTGAACATTGTAAATACAAGTGTACCAACAGTCCCACAATCTTCTCGGCACTTTTAATGGCCCCGCGTCGCGTGTCGCATGTAAATCACCCACGACTCCGCACATTTACCAACACTTGACTATTTAAGGTATTCTACTCGTCTCCACAATTCCAAGCAATTTTATAACTTTCCAAACTTCACACAAAATTGTACCAAGTTTCAAAAATAACTGCAATTTAAATGGCAATTTGAATATGAAATAACGAATCGTTCTGTTGTAATTTCATTTATTTTATAACAATATACGATTATAAAATAACTTTAATTTATAATTTAAAACGTGTAATAAAATATACATTTATATATTATTTCAGGTACACGTTTTATTAATACCTAGGTACTTATTGGTACATTGATTGTAAAAATACATCACACGTACACTTATGATATTAATTTATACTTATACTAAGTATAGCACAAAATAAATAGAGCAGAAGACTTCACAGACAAGCGAAACGCACACATTGATAATTTATCTACTTATTGTTCAAGACATATATCTTGGACCAAAAATTGGGTGTCTGTTGAGGATAATACGGGATGCTACGGCGGTGAACGAGATAAAATTCACCAAGCATTATTACAAAACAATCCGCGGGCGCCAGAGCCTCGTTTGTCTTGCGACTTAGGTCCGAGATACGTGTCCCGAGGTATATCTACTAGGATCTCGACTCACATCGATCAGATGCAATAAATTGCACGATATGCGCAATGCGCATTGTATGCGCAGTCCTCAGCAGCACTTCACACGCTAGGTACTTGTAGTCGATGTCAGCCTTTCTGTACCTTTTTATTTTGTGATAATAGCAGCTTAAATTTAAAGATTAATAACCTACTATTCTTATTCACTTCTAATTATATTTATAAGGCAGCGTCCGGTCCACTCCCCGCTTCAGGGAACTTAAAAAATATACAAAATTCATATTCAATTAAACCTAAATTACAAATTGATTAACGATACCATCAAAGAATTAAAAGAGATCTATTTTACAGCAAATCTTGTTTCTTTACTAAACTATATCCTCATTCCGTGATCCTTATTCAATTTGGAGTTTTACAATGTTGGTGAAATCTCAGTATATCTTGTACACCACTCAAGCAAAACATTTCTTCTAGACGAACCATGGTAACATAATTCATTATCACAATACCTAAATATAATTTTTTGAGGCGATTTATACCTAATTTTTGTAACACCACGTTTAATAAGGAAAAAGGTGCTGCAAAGAACCAATGTCTTTTGAAACATTTAAATAAATAACGCGGTATTCCTCTTAGCCCTTTAAAGTAAGCTCTCATACCTTGGTGGCAGAATCCGCAGAGTCCATTTACTAAACTAAGCATAATAAATTATTATTACACAATCACCAACTTAGAATAAAAAGACAGTTACATATTGGAGTCATGCATTAATCGACTAATAAGGTGGTATTGCTATTCACAGATTTCAACCACAACTGATTTATTAATCGTATTAGTTATTCTTTCACCGTATCAGCGATATAATACCTACTAGAAAAACATGTCACAATACTGATATACATTAAGTACATAATAGTAGTCAAAATTCAAAATACACAAGTAGGTAGTACTCAGAAAGCTCCTTTTACAACTTACGATTCTCTATTTCTACTTAGGGCAGTAATTTATCTAATTCCAAATGTAATTGGAATATGTGGGAAATTATCCTTAGGTATTTACTATACAATCTCAAGTAAAATCAAAACAATTAGGTATTTCTGCTTGCTTGCACTTTATATTGAAATCTTCCTCAATTTTCTGTCAATTTTAATAAAATTATAGTTCAAATTATTTGTGTCTTAAAAATATAAAATTTTCCCTATCTTGTAATATAACAATATCCCATGTAATAATAAGAATACCTACTCCAAAGAGACCCTGAACTACTATGAGTAATTCAAAATTTCAAGATTTTGCATGGACAATGAGAAAAAAGAGAAAAATGAAGTATAATAGCACACAAATAATATTAAGTCAAAATAAATAGAAAATTAATGGCGTCATTGGCCGCCATTTTGCGCGAGAAAAATGTAAATAAATAATTATTATGCTCGTTGATTGATTGAAGCATTTATCTATATTATAGATTTAGTATAAATATTAATATAAATTAATATTATTATTTTGCTCTGTGATGGTAGCTTGTGTGTGCAAAATGAGGCTCAGCCTGTAGTTTAGGTATTTGTAATTAATCACTTATTAAACAATTAGGTTGGTTAATCATACATTCACTATTGGAACATTTGACAAAAAAAGCATTTCATAAGGTTGGCAACACTAGGAACTCGACTAAGCAACTATTGCCATAACGTTTGAGTACTCCAACATCCACCATAGATTTTTCTAGAAAGTGAATGATACGTGTAAATCATCTATCTCATACCGTTAGTTCTAACAGATGGTTTCGTTCGTAATTTATTGTACCTGCATGATATTTGCTGTTTTCTTACTCTCTACTCTCGTCTCTATATCCATTACATATTACTTATGGCAGATCCAACAATGTAGTCCCATTTTCCCAGTACCTATCAATAACCGTTAAATATTCTACCTAAGTATATAACTTTATCCATTACTTGTACATTCTTACTAGGAATGATTTTATTACGTACAATTAAATAAATTCACACAAACAACAACTTAACTAGATATTCGATTTGAAAAATATGCTTACAATACTTTCAAAAGTCTTCATTATCCTCGAATTAAACCCGGTCGCATCCAAAGTCTTTCACTTCGAAGTCCGGGGTCCGCTTTTTCCAGTCTAACTGCTTCGCGGTTAATCACTTCGAAGTCCAGGGTCCGGTTTTTTCAGTCTAACTTCGATATTTTCGCAACCCATTGGTGATATCGAAGTATCAAAGTTAGAGCACTTGTTGAACTTTTTAGGACAATATTTTCAAAAGTATTCTTTACAATATACTTAAAACATCACGTTGAAGCCATTTGGCACAGTTATTATTGGTATCTTTCATTTACACATCACCTTAAGTGACTAGACACAGAATCTTCGCCACCCCAAATAAGTGAGTATACAAACTAGAACAAATTCTCTTCTCATCTACTCAACTCGCCGTTCATTTCAATCTGAAAGTAATAAAAGGGTGAAATTGAATTAGTTATTTTTTAATTTACTTATTTATTAGGTAGTTCCAGTAGAGTATTTTTGTGTATAATTATTATGTTCTATCATACATTTACAAAAAAAAATATCCAAGTGTGTGTATCCGCATTTTAGAACCCACAATACAAGTTAAAGTAAAACCTTTTAAACTCAGACTTAGCAATCGAACGCTCTACCGCCACGCCAAATAGTTCATTCCTCTTATATTTATTCTCTTCCTCTATCGTGCTTGCCCACGATTCCCAACCCCCCCCCCCCCCCCCCGGGATTTATCTTACACGTCGCCTAAACCGCAAGCCATCTGTGGGTCGCAGATTACTAGAGGTGAGATTGGCTGACATAATAATATTTCTCGCACCCCGGCCGCAATAAGGCCATCTCTTTCCAGCTGGCCCTCTTCGGGAAACAGATCATTCCTGAAGCTTAATTTATTCTGCTCTGTGGAAAATGCTAAAACATACCTTATCCACAGTAGATATAATAAGCGGAGCGGCAATGGGAGCGGCCGCTTGAGCGATCTGTCGGGAGCGTCGCGTGCTGCCCGCGCCTTCGATGGCCCGCGCCGGGAGGAACCGCCACACCGCTGGAGTGAACAGCTCGGCGTCCATCTTAATATCCTCTTGGACGTCGAAGAAATACCCCACTATGGCCCCCACTACTAGCGTACTTAGAAGACCCAACGGGGCCACCCAGTGGTAGGAGATGCGGAATAGGGGGAATATTGATTCTGGATCCTGTGAATAAAATTTGTTTTAGTGTTGCTGTTTTCTTGTTTCTTCATATTAATGATAATAATTCTACTCCTAATTATTAAAATTACTGGTTAAGAAAACCACAACCTAAATATACACTCTGTAAACTGACCATGACGGCAAAATAATAGAACTCACATTAAGTATGATGAAGATTGCCCTTTTTTAATTGAAAGTGTGAAGAATTATATGTATATGTTATCTATCCAGGGAAGCAATTCAAATAATCAAAAGGCAAATAACAAAACTTACAAAATCTAAATCAACATTTGCTATGTCATTCGGGCACTGCATCGTGAAATTCAAGGGCATTGCTCTCAGTCCTTTAGCAGCAGCAGCTTGCGTTCCCAGAGATACGACACTGGTTACAATTGCCCCTCCAATAGCTCCCACAACTGCACCTCGAGGCCCCACCCAACTGCAGACCATACCCAGGGTGAATACCCCGCAAGTTGCACTGGCTGCGATTGCTGATAATGCTGTAGCTACCCCTGTAGAACATATACATCATAATTATAATTATATTGCTGCAGATCGTACCTGGTACAAAGGCTAGACATTGCGACCCAGCGCGGAAATGCGGCCAGTTTTCTGTGCTCCTTCGCACCAGACCCGACCTGATGCGAGTTATTTACATGACAAATGCTTGGCTGGTTTTATAATTTAATATTAAATTTTAATTTAAAAAAACGTTTACAAAACTATATCGATAAAGTACAATATCATTACTTTAGCGGTAGGATTAGGTCCAATAAATGATAGTTGATGTCGATGACGATTATTTAGTTTAGCCTAAAATTTCAATCGTATGGCATTGATTGTGTAGACACAACAAATTTTCGTATACACGTTACGTACCTATATAAGTCAACATTACGCATCGTAAATTAAATACCTATAAATTACGGTATTCAAATATTTAATCTAACTAAGGTGAGCATTGTGAATAAGCTAAAGCAGAGATAAATTTGCAACCGTATAGGTACCTACTCGTCATAAAAAATCATATAAGTCTTACAATTTTATTAATCTTTGATGCGTAATCGTATCAAAAGTATTTACTTATATTTCAAAATAGACTCACCGAGTACTCCACCCAGTTTTTGTATAACGAGTAACATGACAACGGAGATGATAGCCAGGATTGCGGTAGCGCCCCGAGCGAAGAGACCCTCCTTGAACGGCTTGAACCGTATCTGCAGCCAGCCGTGCATTAAGTCTTCAACTATTACCAACGCACACGCGTTCAGAACTGCAGATAATGAGCTAAGAAAAGAACAAATTCATCACAATTAGGTACTACCTGACTTTGATAAATATAAAAAATATTATTACGCGGGACCAAAAATCATAAATAGCGAAATGCGGGTGTTAATACCTACACCGTAATGATACTCTCTCACTTCTTTCTTTCCTCTTTTTTTTCTTCTTCATTTCGGATACAGCTTCTCTTATAAAAAAGCAACTTGTTTTGTTTCTTGCGTTAAAGATAGACGAGAAGCACGACTTTACATGTTACTGGGCAGGATTAGACCGATTACTCTAACTAGACAAATCTAAGCTAACAATTTCAATAAAATCATTTATTTAAATTTTCAAATTACCTGAGTCCAGCACCAAACACTCCTGCAAGAAAAACACCAGATAGTCCGGGCAGGTTTTGCGTTTCCGCGATGTAGGTGACAAAAGACGGAAGCATCCTGTCATCCACCAGCGGTGTTGCGCCGGCGTCGCAGCCGCTGGACACCCAGGCCGCATAGGCCGCGATACCACACCACGCGCAGAGGGTTATGGCTAGCACTGCTCCGATGCAGAATATACCTATTGCGCTGAAAAATTAAATATATACAGGTATTACTTTCGAATTTTCTTCTTCATCTTAGTGTTATCGCAGTCGCATCCGAAGCTTTCAACTCGGAGTCTGGAGTCCGCTTTTTCCAATCAAATCGATATTTTCTTTGATGGGTATTTACTTCTGAATAAATATACCATATTCAAATCAGTTTTTTTACCGTAAAACAGGATGAACAAAAATCAAAATGGTATTTTTTTTAATATAATTTCTTTTAGGTATTTAACCGAATGTTGATTGATTGTGTTCATTTAGTTCCACATTACTCGTATTTATATTCCCTCTGTATTACAATGACAAACTAGTAAAGAATTTACTTTGGAATAAAAAAAAAATAAAAAAAATTCTGAGCATTATGTTTTTATTCAGCCATTGTTTAGGGGCGAAATGTATTCCGTTTGCCGAACTCTTTTCAAATACGTTCCACCACGTTATCCATAACTTTCAAGAAAACTTACGAAAACCAGTTTCTTGCCTGCCAAGATCTCCGGCCACCCCAACCTAATCTACTATTTGGAAAACTATGCTGATTAAAGGACTAGGCTCTGGAACTTCCGCTCGGGATTGGGGTCAGGCAGTAGTCAAGACAGGGCAAGTGGACCTCAAATCCTCAGATTCAAGCGGACACAACACTTTTGTAGAGTGAACGCTCTTCAAAACCGAAGTAAACCGATCATAGCCAACCGAAGTCGGAATGTCATTCTTCATCCCGAAGACGTGTCATATCAAAGTGGATGCAGTAGGTACATTTAGGTATTGTAAGCCTTAGCAAATAAGGAGTAACTGAATTTCTTATCAAGTAATTTTAATAAGCAAACAAGTAAAAGTAATCTTAGTTTATGTACAGTGTTTGTCAAGTAGTATGTTATCTAAATATTGACTGTCTGGAGGCTGAGTGACTAGCTATATTAGAAATATCTTTCATCCGAGGATTTTCGAGAACTGCAAATTTCTTATTTTTACAATATCTCATGATGTGGCATACATACTTATCATTTTCATATGCACCGTACAGTGAACATAATAATTACGCCACGTTAAGGTGCACTATAAAATTGCCACGAGACTTCCATTGACGATTTATTACAAAATCATGGCGTGCCTTTTATTGGCTGCCTGATAGATCAGAGCCCCTAGCACGAAAAATATTCGTATATGTAGCGTAAACGTATCGAGAGAAAGGAGCATAGTGATTGGCTGCCTATCTACTGTGAACCTGTGTGTGTGTGAAGCCTGCCAATCGCAATGCTCCGTTCTTTCGATACGTTTAAGTTACGAATACGAATATTTATCGTGCTCGGTGCACAGTAAATAGGTTAATTTTAACGCCCTTTTTATTATTAGGAATTTTATTAACTGTATTAACTATTATTAAAAAACGTATGAGTGACACAAAAGCAACATGTGTCTTGATCATGAACTAGTATGATTGCTTATAAACAATGCGATAGACCGAGTTAGGTCGCCACCCGTCAATTTCTCTAATTGGTCATTTTCCCTAAATCGTCAGTTGCCTTATTCGTCGGTTTTTTAGATTTCGCTAAGTGATCAGTTTCGCTATCTCGTCAGTATCCCTAATTCGTCAGTTTCTCTAACTAGTCAGTTTAAATGATTCGTCAATGGCGTACATTCGGAACGAAAAATAAAAACAAATTATTTTTTTAAATTTAATAAGTTACTTTACTTTACTTTACTCGTTTCATATATCTCACAGTATTAATTAGACTTAATTTTGAAAGACGAAGCCCATAAGCAATTTTTAGCCTCAAATATATCGTCTACCAAGAAATTAGAAACAATTTCTGTAATGCGTCTATTAGTAAAATAGATCTTTTTTTCCTATTCTTCTCACCAATATATATGCTTTTTTGTCTCACTTTAAAGTCTACATAATTGGCTTCTCTTTTTAATATGGAAAGAATTATAAATAAATTTGGTTTCCGTTGCATAAGACGCAAACGTAATCGAATGTGCCAAGATTCTACGAAATTAATCGTTCTGTGTCGTTCATTGTAGACAGATATCAAATCTATGTATGTGCTCATCCATGTTTCAGCCATGTAAGCATTAAAAGCTTCAAAGTTGTCGCCCGACGGTGTATGGGATGAAATTACTAACCATGCTTCGTGTAAATAATGTTTTGGCAAAAAAGCCATAGAAGCGCATATGGCTATATGTTTGCGACCTTCTTTGGTAGAAATTAAATTTAAATCTGTTGCCTTTCGCATTAGGCTTTGCCGGTAATGAAAAAAACATCCAACTACTTTTGCCTGCGGCAAAATAGTTTTCATTGCGTTGATGGCTGCCAGTTCGAAATCCACGTGAAATATTTCAGGTTTTATTTCATTTTTAAGGCATTCAAATACTCTCAAGTATGTTGACTCTTTTTTATCTGGTAAAAGACAATAAATAATAAATAAATAAATATTCTAACAACATTCTACACAACGCTATCTAGACACATGGTAAGCTTAATTAGCTTGTGTTATGGAATCTAGAATGCGGAAATGGCACAACGTTTGTTTCCTCAGATGTGCTTCCAATGTCAGCGTGAAAAGAGTATAGTTGTTTGAATGGTTTTGCAACGCTGAACATTTCATCGCAGAAATATTCTTTAACTACTATATAAAATTAAATTTTGTCATTTAAACCATCTTCACGAACAAGAAAATCTTTTCCCGACTCCTCTGGTACGATGACATTTTGTATATTTTTAAATATTGTATTTTTAACACCAAGATGTTTATGCCTTGCGTTATCCTACTAATATTATACTTAAATGTGAAAGTTTGTGAGAATGGATGTGTGGATGTTTGTTACTCTTTCACGCATAAACGCTGGACCGATTTGGTTGAAATTTGGTATGTATATAGGTTATACCCTGGATTAACATATAGGCTACTTTTTATCCCGGTCAACACACCACGCGGGCGAAGCCGCGGGCGGAAGCTAGTAAAGCATATTTTTGACGCTGGTAAAGTTTGGAACGTCATCAACAAATTCAGATTCAGCGTCCTTTAAATGATGAACGCTTTCTTCGTAAATCGCTCGCACCGAACCATATTCTGTACTCACGCGAGGTTTACATTATGTCTAATACTTCAGACACAATGTTGGAAGCAATGTCTGTTGCACATAAATGTGTGGACCGTCGCAGTATGGCTGTTAAATCTATATTTAGAGTAACACTGCCTCTACATCTACTTCTGTTTTTACATCTCCACCACGACGATCCATTTTTATTTTTTGTGACATGTTGTACTGATTACCGTTGTAACAATACCTTTTTTTTTATCGTGAGAAAAATCCCCACGGATACCTTACGTCCTCTTTCGGATGATATAAAAATTAGCTCTTCACCCATTGTATTATATTATTGTAAATTACGAGTAATATTAAATACTACAGAATAACAGGATAAAGTACGTACGACAAACGCAAAAGTCAAATGTCATCGGAAAAATCTGTCATAAAGAAAAAGTAATTATTTTCCTTCGAAAGAGGTCGTAGATATCCATATTGTTGGCACCTTCCTCGTTGTAGAACAGAATAATCCTTACATACTTATCTAAAAATAATTTCTTAAAATAAATTCTTACATAGGTACTGTAAGGTATCTCAGAAGGAAACAGCGTAGATCAGGTTAACAAAACTCATTTATTCGCTTGGTACAATTATCTCTTCAAAACGCATCAGTAGATAGATATCATCAAAACTTATTAGCAGGTATCATCAAAACTTATCTGGTTCAAAACTTATCAGCAGGTATCATCAAAACTTATCTGGTTCAAAACTTATCAGCAGGTATCATCAAAACTTATCTGGTTCAAAACTTATCAGCAGGTATCATCAAAACTTATCTGGTTCAAAACTTATCAGCAGGTATCATCAAAACTTATCTGGTTCAAAACTTATTAGTCGATATCTTCAAAACTTATCTGGTTCAAAACCAGCAGATATCATCAAAACTTATCTGGTTCAAAACTTATCAATAAGTATCAAAACTTATACGGTTGTCAAAACTTATCGGTTATTAAACTTAGTGGTTATCAAAACTTTCATATTATTCATCAACAAACTTTCAAACTTATAATCATAAAATTATTAACCAACATCTGATTTTACAACCATTGACACTCTTCACTTGACAGCCATCATCCTTCCTTACTTCCTTCCTACGCGCCACCATCTGCCGACCCAGTGTGGCCAGCCTAATAAAATTATATTCCACGCACGTTGAAATTAAATGCAACCTTACAGTACATTGATTACACAATAAACATTTATTAATGACTGTACATTAACTGACTAATTTGAGAAAAGTGACAAATCATGTAAACTGACTAGTTAAGGAAACTGACGAATTAGGGAAACTGACGAGATAGTGAAACTGACCACTTAACGAAATCTACAAAACTGACGAATAGGGAAACTGACGATTTATGGAAAATGACCAATTAGAGAAACTGACGGGTGGCGACCTAACTCGATAGACCTGCGTCCCGGTACTTTTATTTTCATGGCCCGGCGCTGGGTTCCTTCTCACCATTTGAGAAACGCTGGAAGCTGGTCTATATGATGAAGAGGTACGTATAGACATGTTTCTATGCACTAGGTATATGAATTTAGTATGTATTGAATATACCTACTTAAAGTGTGTGTGCTTATTTGAGAGAACCATACATACTTATCAGTCGCGTGAGTTGCGCAATCACGGCTTAATAGCAAATATTTTATTTGAACTTAAATACGAATTATAATAAATATTTAACACATAAACGTCCGCAAGTAGAAACAACTGCACTATATTTACACTGAATCATAGAAAACAGTAGGTATCAAGTGGCGTACAGTTCCCACAACATTGTCTGTCGGTCGTAGGTCACGGATGCGATTTTCCTATCAGGCAACGTTCACACGAAGACATAGAATCGATTTTTTGCAGGATACGGTTCAGTCATAACATACTTACCTACTATCGGTACATTGTTCGCTATCGAAAATTAATACACATGTGAATATTATATAAAAATACTAGCTGACCCCACGAACTTCGTATCGCCTAAATGAAGAACCGCTCGACCGATTTTGTGCAAACTTCACATAAACCATCTTCTAAAATCTAAATAGTCCGAACGAAGCCTACACATTTGGTTCGGATAGGTGAGCCCGTTGTTGAGTTATAAAATTACAACGAAAAGTGGCATTGATTTTTATATACCTATTAGTGTACTGTGACTAAACCGCATTCTGCAATAAGTCCGACATGGTCTCCGTAAGTACTGTAGAACTTACGTCATTGCCTTCTTCTTGCTGTCCAGCGCGATGTATCTCTGCACCATGGTCTGATTGACCGAGTTGAAACACGTCCAGTATATGCACCCTCCAACTACCGCGCCCCATCCTGTCTGACGCTCGAACGGCGAGAAGCTCCAACTGAAAAAAAAAAAGCATATCATTGCTATTTATTAGGCAGGTCCATCTATTTAAATCCCCAAATGCTTTGAAACCAAACTTTATTTACCCGATCATATAGCGATTTGTTATTTAGACTGCTTGGCGTTTTACAAGTTTACAAGTAAAAAATATTCTAAAAAATCTATACAAAGAAGTAAATATATTAGAGACCTATGTCCAGCAGTGGACTGCAATGGGCTAATTGATTGATTGATTGAAATATATTTAAACTGTCTGTTTGTAATACATTTTAACATAGCAGCTATTTAGTAAATGCATACTAATATAAAATGAATGGATGGGTTTTATATTATACAATACGATGTTTTACAGCACAAGATCTATGTGTACTTCAGTATTATGACCATTTTTAACTAGAATATATTTTTGTGACTTACTTAGTAAACTCCATTCTGCCAGAGGCACTGGCTATCTGCAACGCGGGCACCACACCACCGACAGCGATTGTTCCAGCGACTGCAACTAGTAACACGCCTATGAACATGAGGCCTGTCTGCACCGAATCTGTCCATACTACTGCGCGGAGACCACCCTGTATATACCAAAACATATATTTAATTTTTTTTTTAATTGTACAAGCACTGTAATCTGTAATCCATTTAGTTAGGTACCTACTTAACTAAACGTAAACAATCTTGTAACCATTTTTCCTAAAACATGTAAGTACTAATAAAATAAAATAAACTAGGCTAACTATCTGACTAACTAGTGGTTCAATTTCAGTTTTTGATCTTGAAAATGAGTTTCTAAACAGAAAAATATTAATAAATTGAGTTTTTAAATGAAACATATTAAAACGACACATCAAAATTATTTACGTTTAGTTTAATACCTAACCGAATGGAGTTTTAGGTCTTTTACAATGTACAGATTAATACTGCAAAATGATAGAAGATAGAGAAGTGGGTAAAACAAAAAAGCAGTGAAGAAAAAAATGGAAAGAGAAGAACTGGTAGATTTAAGATTCGGCAGCAATCAATCTACTCACTAAAACTGTATAGATGCCACAAATAAAGACCATAGCTCCTCCTACAGCAAACACATTAGCGCCGGTTACTGAAAATCATAATAACAAAACAATATTATTAATATAGCATGCAGTCTATGTGTACAAAGTAAAATTATACTACAAGCATGAAATTACAAACCAAGGTAATATTTACCTATTTTTGTTTAAAAGATGCATCGAAGCATTTCAAATTATTCAAAACTAAGGGCCAGCGGTGCGTTGAGTGCACACATGCGGGCGCCTAATTTATGCAATTAATACTCAGCTAATTTCGCGCTGAAAATTTGCACAAAATCGTGCAAATAATTACATACGATTTGCACGACGTGCGTGCAAGTGTGCCATGCATTTGTAGCAGTGCCGTTAATTCAGTTAATTGGACCAACAACCAAACTGTAAATAAATTAATGATGCAAATAATATATCAATCAAAACTCACATTGGTTAAACGCTAAAGCAGGAACAAATACCACCATTGGCAAGAACAGGATCTGGAACAAAATAAAAAATCTGGAGTAATTTAAATAAGTTGACAAATGAATATTCTAGGGCATAGCACCATCTAGACCTAACGTAAGCATAGCTTATAATATGGGTTCTAAAATGCAGATGAACGTAAACTCAGTATCAAAAGTAGATAACATCATTGCAGATTATGAAAATTATTTTTTGATCAAGCAAATTTATAATTCTCAGTGAAAGTAGTACTATTTAGTGAGCTTTATCAAAATATTCCCTTTATATTCTAAAAATTTTCAGATTTTATTGTATGGAATCTGTGCAGAACTTTTGACGTTACTACACTTTATACATAGAAATACTAGAAATACCGAGACCAATACAAAAGACAGATACTTAAATTCATACAAATATTTGTATTAAGCTGGCACCGAATAGAGCGTCAGCGTGAAAATTTGTATGAAAGTTCGTCATATTTGAAGGTAATCTGATGAAATTTGGTATATGTGACTAGCTATGTGTGACACGGACAGAGTCGCGGGTAACAGCTAATAATTTGACATAATCTGTATTCAAGGAAGTATCCCACACCGATATTGCACCTTCATGCTGTAATCTGGTCAAATATTTATGAAGTTATAAATTGGTAGAAAAGCACACAATATTTTTAGCGAATAGTAAACATAATTATGTTACCACGTAAGATAATGGGTTTTCTGTATGTTATAATACAGATTGCAATCCTTTTTTAGAGGAAAATAAAATTAGAGATTTACCCATACATAAATCAAAAGTTTGGTAATGAAACGTTAAAGAATATTTCGATGAAAAACCATTCTACTAGGCTACCTCAAACAAAACATTAAATTAGATTAAGTAAACATGTTTCACATCTATTTACTTAGATCCAAAAAAGTGAAAGTAACACGAAAAGATGGGACTTGACCCTGCCGTAGGACCCTGTAGCAATTCTCCTGTAAGGGACGGCCAGTCCCTTCAGTAGTGAAGGGACTGGCCGTCCCTTACAGGAGAATTGCTCTGGCAAACTGAGCTACATCCGTCTTGGAGCGGGTTCTAGTTCCATCTTGGACGTTCACTTTTTCAGATCTAAATCGATAGGAAGTTAGCATACTAATTGCTTTGAAATTTCATTAAGAACAAGATTCATGTTTGTAAACAGAAAATAAAAATAAAAACGCTGAGTTTCTTGCCGGGGTCCTCTCAGGACAGATAATTATGTGTTGTAGGAGCACTCATAACATAGAGTTATGAAAATTATATAAAGTATTATTTAGTTTATTTTTGATTGTGCTTAATTGAATAAAATTATATTTTAAAATTGAATAAATCATAAAAAATTTCATGTAAAAATTAGGTAATAACAAATATTATTTTGTGAGAGGATTCTCAAGGTTGCCTAGGTAAACTGAAAGTAACACGAAAATCAGGCGTCTAGAAACGGAGTCGTTGTTTTCTGCAATGCATACCATACATAATTCACTTACTTGTCACTGGCATTGTTTTTAAACATTAGTAGGAGCGAAGTTCTTACGTCAACGAGCTCGCACATTATTCTAACAAGTGGTCAATTAACCATTGCGTCCTTAGGAGTATATAGGCTGATTATAACGTTTTGTAATTTAATATACTGTGTGTCTATCAATCAACACAGAATAAATAATAAGGTACTCGGTTTCAATCCAAAGGCTAACAAAATTCTTATTCCATCACCAGAGAGTTTAAACTACTTTAGGGCTTAAACATTATTCTCGCAAGTGGGTAATAATAATTTTATTGTGTCCTTTGTTATGTACAGGCTCATTAACAAGTTAAGTGATTTTATAGTCTATCAATCATTTATGTGTCCCGAGCAAAAAACATTCGAATTCGTAACGTAAACGTATCGAATAAATGGAGCATTCCGATTGGCAGGCTTACAAACACAGGTTCACTATAGACAGGCGGCCAATCGCAATGCTCCGTTTTCTCGATACGTTTACGTGACGATTTCGAATATTTTTTGCTTGGGACAGTGTACGATGTACGAATCACGTGAATATAGACCTCAAACTGTATTATTTGTTTACAATCTGCTAAACGTAACGCCACAAATTATTATGACCAAAGTCCATCAATCTAGAACCCGTTACCGTACTACCTTACATTTGATAGATATCCGTGGAGATTTTACGCACGATAAAAAGTAAGTAATGATGATATCTAATATGATCAAAATCAAACCCTAAATGACCTACAGTTTTGTTTCCGAATTTCTATTACAGAAAAAAGATCGAAAGAAGCAGTGTCAACCGGTAGTTCAAAACGGGTGGCGCTGACCGATGAACGATTAACGTTTGGGAAAAATGTCTATTCGGTCAGTATAACTGAACGGTTCCTAATAGTTCATTGTTCGCGAACTACTCAGGACTATTGCACAAGGAGTTCTAGGTTATCAACAGCAAAGGAATTAATGTTATTTAATGTAATTGAACGGAGATATTTATTTCCCCAGTACTTCTAAGAATATCCCGTCATGCCCTAACCCTTCAAATTCGGTGTCTCTGTACAACTGTTATACTTCTCATCGTCTTTCTTATGTCGATTTTAAGAATGGCAGCTAAAATCAACAGATGCTCTTTTTATAACCCCTATTTTGTTTATCGTCACGATGAAATATGACGCACGTGCATAATTGGAAAGCATTGAACATTGAACTGGCTGCTTATTCTGCCGGAATCGTGGTAACGACCTGCGTACATAATATGCATATTATAATTCCTGTCATAAGATATCATCTGTCTTCTGCACAGATGGCAACCTAGCCATAAGTGTAGACAGGCAGATAGTCTGATTAGATATGATGTATTTTATCCATCTGTCTGTTCACGACTGAAACTTGGAATACGCATGCCTACAGGATAAGTTACATTGACAAAATAGGACAAAACCGTGAAATCTAATAATAATCTATATAATAATCTAATAATAATAATTTATGGATTATTATTTATAAGTTAAGTAGTTACTGATACACTAAAAACTGTATACTATGCTATGCACTTAAACACTCCTGCTTGGGAAACCGAATCCATAAGCATAGGGTACAAAAATTATTTAAAACCCAATAATATTATATGATTGTTATAGAACTATCATATAAAACTACTTCTTAAATCAGAAGTACTATTTCTAGCCACGTGAACGCTACGCCAATCTGTCGCCAATTGATGTTCATTTCCTTTACAGTAAATGACACTGACCAAAGTCCAACACAGCTACAAGTGAATGACCTATCACCTACACTAATACGAATTGCTGATTATCTATACGAAACTGCTGTGTTTTATAATACTAATAATCTTTTTTTGTCTACTAATACAATAGGTAATATTATTACCTTGAACTGTTAGTTCTGCGATCGCGAGTCTGTTTCCGTACGATTGTGACTTGTGAGGTTCGGAGTTTGATTACCGGCGAGTATCCGTGGAGATATCCGCACGATATAAATGGTTTGGAGTTTAGTTACTGGGTTAGGTACAGTACATGAGACCAATCTCACACTCACTTCGACTCGGTGGCTCCTTTGAGGCTTTGAACAGCAGTCACTCACTAAAACACTGAGCACGATCGTTGACGAGCATGCTACTATATGGGGTTCTTCAATAAGGGTACCAGAAGGTTCTTACAGGATCGCCAGCATTAGTGTGACGCCCCAGGTGTGGCACACGTCCATAGGCCACGGTAACCACTTCCCATCAGATGGGCCGTGGACTGGTCTACCAGCTAGCCAGCTAAGTGGTATAAAAATAGTGAAATAGGGGAGTATTACACCTCTGCCTGCGAAGATAAGTATACGTTAACGATTACCGTAAATGAACGCTAAAGTAAAAGATAGCCGTGGTATTACGAAGGACCGAAAATCATAGTTGGCGAAACGTGGGTGATACCTAATACTGATAATACACCTCTGCCTACACCTTCAGGAATTTACAGAAGTGAGAATATGAATGTATGTAATTAGCACGCGAGATAATCAATCAATATACTTTCAAATTGAACGACGTGATCAGATTACTAAAATAAAAAAAAACTTAATCATCTGACGTACCTACGTAAAATCTAAGGCGCAACACAAACAGGAGACGATACGGCGCAGATACGGCGCGGACGCGATATCTGCGCAAACAGCGTGGCGTTTGCGCAGATATCGCGTGGTACTAAAGGAACCTATTCGAAAAAAAAAAACGAACGGATGTGCATTAAGTATTATTTTCACTAAATAGCATCTTTTACAATAATAATCCGAACCCTACCATTTCCACGCTGTTCGCGCAGATATCGCGTCTGCGCCGTATCCTCGCCGTATCGTCTCCTGTATGCGTTGCGCCTGTGGACTAGACTACTAGAGCAATGATAAAACTGTGATGGATGATGAGATCCGGGTAGATACGAGTACCAATAATATATAACAGATGATGATAAATGACGGATTAAAAAAGGATGCGTTCACCACAGATAAAATATTTCCTTTTATCTGGAATAAACTAGATAGTCTGTCTATATCTGTACCACTGAATTGTGAATATTATCGTATCATCATTGGATTACGATTACCTTTTACACCAATATTCGTTATCTAACAAATATTGAACTACAAATATCTTGTCATAAGTGGGTGTGGCTAGATTTTAAAATAGTCATGACGGAATTTGACTGTGATTTAGATGATAAAATAGAGAATATCATATCAGATAGAGTATAGACTCATAGAGGAAGGTATCGTTCAAGCAGATAAAGTGTTAACAATTAAATAAAAGATAAAAGAAAGTTTATTTAAAAATCTTATTAAAATCTTACTAATATAATAAAGAAAGTTTGTTAAGATGTTTGAATGTTTGTTATTCAATCACGCTGTAACGGCTGAATGAAAAGAATAGATTATATTCTGGAATAATATATTGCTACTTTTTATTCTACGAATAAATACCCATGGGCTGTGGAAATGGGGTCAAAATTCCACGCAGGTGGAGCCGCTAGTTTCATAGTCTTTCATAGAAAAATCTAAATAAATACACAATTTGGACACCAGATGTACTTTGGACAGAATTCTGACCCAGTAATGTCTTACCCAATAGATCATACTTAGTTTAACTGCATAACTTCGATAGCATATTGGTTATGGAGGTCAGATTGCAGTTCTCGGATAATATCTGAGTTCAGACGCATCAAGATAAACTGGAAACCGACCCCAAATGTATTGCAGAATAATGACTATCGTATAGGTACCTGATATGAAGATGCTTACTAAAGGACAAATATTTTTTCATAGGGAAATAACATCCGATACGAGGTATTTAATAATTACCTACTTTGTTGAAATAACTTATAATGTAAATAAGACGACTAATCTATATAAAATCATTTCGCACTATTATTTTATAAACACACCTGATCAATGTATACAAGGCCGTTTAGAGGAGTCAACCTTCTAAACGGCCTTGTGTGAATTGATTCGATGTATAACTTCTTAGCTAACTGTATCACAGGCTGTATTGTGTTTGACAATATTATTTCCGCTTTAGCATGAGGATTTTAGCACGTAGATGTATCGCGTGACCATGGGAAATATATTCTATCAAAAGAATCTAGTCACACGAGCTCTCTGGCGAGAGAGAGAGAAATCTAGGGCGCCCTAGGACGAACATAAGACGTCCAATTGTTCGAAGAACAGAATATGCTTCGTTGCATTTTAAGGATAGAATAATTTCGGACTAAGTATATGGTATGTGGATCACTTGGTATTTATTTATATCAACGCAATATGTTGTGTTCATATTTTTCGAAAATGTAAGCTCGAAGATGAATTATATATTCAGTATTCAGTACCTACAGAATAAATAATACTATTATACCTAAGACCGAAAAACAACTATAATAATTTTATTTATTTTTAAATATTGGATTTTATGAATCTATAATAAATTCTTCTTTTTTTTCTGTTTACGGTTTAGATATTATGTTATTTTAGAGAAAATATGACAGTTCAAAAATTAGTTGGCACTAAGTAACAATTAACCATAATTCAATGATCGAGCAAAAACCACCTGTGTTCAGTCACACTGTTAAAGAAATTAATGTAGGGCAGGTATTTCATAAAGGTGTCGTGAATGTCATCATACAGGTAAAAATACCTGATTCATATATTTGTTATGACGAGTTATGATCGAGTGAAGTATGGATATTGGACTTTAGACTTTGCTGATATAAACAAACAAGAGAAAAACAGCTGATATGATCCCCAGATTGATACCTATACTTGCTCACGTACTCACGTGTAGTTACACTGCTAGTTGTCAATTGAGTTCCGCACTGATTCCGCATTGTTTTGAATGACCGCGTAGTTTTGTGACAGAAGCGCTATTAACTAATGGAACAAGAACTGCGAGTGTTCTAAATAAATTGATGTTCCATTTGCACCCAAAGATCACAAAAATCATCTTTGGGTGCAAATGTTCCAAGAATTAATAATACTTATTTTTAGTTAAAGAGATAATAATAATATTATAGATAAGTTATGTGCCAGCACCAGAGGCTTCTAATATTTTTTTATTTACACAGAGAACACAGAGACTCAGCCTCAGATTTGGCTCGAGTCAACAAAAGTGTATGGAATACAACAATAGGCTCACCCCCTATTACGTGGGACGAAATACGATTGGTGAACCTCAGCCTAACCCTCCGGGGATAAAAGCGTGACCATATGTATGTATGTCTTAAAAATATATGTAACACAGAAATAGATTCTAGTCTGAAAAAATATATTGGCTACTATTTATCGCGTGAATTAAATCCTCTGTGCGTCGAGAACATGAAACATCACGGAATAAGTATTTCTGCGAGCCAGGTTCTTTTTACCCGACTGCGCCAGCGAGAGGGTAATGTGTTTCGCGCGTATGTATGTATATATGTGTCTATGTATGTATGTAGTTTTCTTTGTTCCCCTCTACAGGCCTAACCCCTAGACGGATTTCGATGAATGAGGTCTCAAATGAAAGGTATTCATCACCCGAGTGTCATAGGGTACATAAAATTCCAACAAAAACTATACGGTAGATTTTTGATGCTAAAATATGTGTTGCCAAAATTTTTTTTCGATAAAAATTTATCGAGTAGGGTATCAAAATGAAGAGAATTAAAAGGAGATTACAAAAATATATAGATGTCATATCTTAACTAAAAAGGTTAAAATAAAATAAATTATTAAAAAATAAAAAACCCGACTGCTGTCTAAAAGATCGAAACAAGCTTGATAGCAGGCGGTACCGATTAAATTACCGTACTAGGCTTACACAAACATCAAAGGGCTATACCGAATAGAACATTGGCTACTTTTTAGTTTTTATGCTGGGACTAAATTCCCATGGTTCGCCGGAACGGGATCAGTTTTTTACGCGGGCAAAGTCACAGGTAACAGCTAGTGTAATATATATTAAACAAAAACATCCAATTACTCACATCGCTTCATTACTATACCAAATGACTAATGGCATATTTTGTTATCTTTATCGGTGACGGTGATATAAGAGAAAAGTAATAAAATGTACTAAAATGCCATGACAACAAACATTTTAGATGAATTGTCCCATATCTAAATATTATCTCGCCAAGTAAAAATTTCAGGAAATTTTCCTTCGATTTTTAACCGATTTTCTTTTTTTTTCCCTATTTGTTGAGCAGCTATCGATAAGCCTCTGTGTGTTATCAATTTAAAAAAATTAAAACAGTAGTTCTTTGTTCCACTTTAACTCATATTTCCTCAAATTTTCCATAATTATTACGGTCTTCTTGTAGACCAATGAGCAAGCACTGGTTCCTTATAATCTCGATCACACCTTTTGCACCAACTGGTATCATCTTATCAATTGAGAAAGTCAACAACCCGTGAATGTCTGGCAAAAATATAAGATCCGTCAAGTTGTCAGATTTAACATCTCAACTATATCTTTAATCTCACCGTAACCCTCATATCTTCATTTCCTATCTTATCCACAAGGGCACTTCAAGCTTAAATCATTCATTCATGCACGCATCGGCATGCGCATCAAAAATGTCAAAAACGAATAGTAAGGCTACATCTCTAACATTATAATATTGTCAACATGCCTTCTTTAGGCTGCCTTTCCACCAGGGATGTGCTAGGCTACGTTGCTATGGTTGCATTTAATATCCACCAATCGTATTCATTGGTCCACATAGCATAGCACAGGTATAACTGTATAAGCTATGTTTTTAAATAGAAAGATGTGTGCTGTGGATGTGAGCTATGGATGCGTACTGTGGATGCGAATAGGTAGATTCGAATTTTGAACATTTTGTAGGAAGTTTTCATTCTGTACGGTTATGTGATTGACATATCGCATAGCTCATGCTACGCATCTTCAGAGCACAGTGGAAACGGTCACATTCATAGCTTAGCTTTTACAATCTCATAGCATAGCTGCATAGCACATCTCTGGTGTAAAGCATTTATCATTGTCAGGAATCATTTTGCGCATGGGATGGCCTAGTTTTAAAATTGCCGAGAGTAAATGGCACAGGCACCTAACGCTAATAATTAGTTATTTATAGTCTTTAGAAAACAAAAAACTATAAATAAATTTACAACCATTTGCGACGCAGGTTGCAACTTAGTAGTACATATTTTTATGTAAAGTATTAATAACAATGTCATGCAAAACTACTAATATACCATAGGTACCAATTTCTTCTGCCACGTGCTGAATCTTATATTATTCTATATAAATAGAAGAGTACTATTTATATTCTACAAAAATTCCGAAACAAAAATTAGCAGCTACGGTTTTTTTTTTCAATTAGGTATTTGTTATGTTTAAATTATTAATTTTTAACCATACCTATTAAAAACTTTTTTCTATTACAAATACATCATTTTCTATTACAATTTCCAAATCTTTAACGTCTATTGTTTAGATTATGTAACTGTAGACGTAGTAGTTAGTTTATGGTAAAACTGTCTTATACCATCATACAAGACAAAGATGTATAACCTAGATTTTTTCATCCGAGACAAATTTCGGTTACCTCCAAAGTTTGCACTTTGGAACTCTGGGTCCGTTCTCTCCTTCTCCTTCTTTCCACAATTTCACGGTCATGGGTACAGGTAGCTTTGAAGGTCAATTCAATTGGGTATATCGCATCGTTTCTTACATGATTATAAATGATGTTATTTTCGTCCTACTCCCTGACAACTCAATTAACGTGTACATACTATCATTGTCAAACGTCTACTTATTTAAAAAAAAAAAATAGCTAGACCAAGTATGTTAGTAACTCCAGTAAGTAAACTAGTATACTCAATAATCTCAGCAAAGATCAAATCAGAATTTTCTACAAAATATGCAGAATGGCTAAAGCTTCTTCCAGTCTCTTGCCAGCAACTGTTGGCGATTTACTCAAGTAGCCTAGTCTCTCTAGAGTGTCGTCACTCGTCACGTAACAAATATGAAGAAACAATAAAATTGCTAAATACGCGAAGTTTCTTCAATAACACTCTAAAACAATTACGAACAGTAATAAAACAGCTAACAACTACGCATTCGCTGACGTTGCTGGTGAACTGTGATGTCACATTTGATCAGACTATAGTGAGACAGAGTGCGTTTAGCTATTTTAGTATTTCAACACTATTTTTGGACTTGTCTATTTAAATATTTTTTTTGCAATAAAATTTACTCTATTTTACATTTTGTAAATTTTTCAGATTGTTGGATCAATTTGATGTTAGTGTCATAAAATGCGAAATTTAGAGATGAAAAAAATATATTATATTTCACTTTGGGAAATGTAAAAAGTGTAAAAACTGTTTGTTTTCCCAAAAAAGGAAAAAAATACTAGCACTTCATAGCTCAACGAGATGGCATTATAACCACAAACGAAAAATAAACGAAGCACGATTGCCAGTACCAGGTACTTTAGTAACAATATGGCCAGGTAAGTACTTAGACCACAGAATGAGTAATAGTACTTCGTACGCTTAGACATAGAAGAAGGTAAAATACTGTAAAATAAAACTTACCTCGTCGAATACGAATAAGATCGAAGCAACTGCGCGGACATGCCTGTTGAACCGCAGTTCTAAGTACTGAAATAAACATTTAAGTGATGTCAGTAATGTTGATTAAGTACCTGCCTACCTCTTACAATTACTACTATTGATAAACGATAATTTGCTCAAGAACTTCCGCTTTCGTGTAGTAGTGACATTCAATCAATCAATCAATCAATCAATCAGCCTACTGCAGTCCACTGCTGGACATAGGCCTCTCCTAATGTGCGCCAGTGACATTATGTAATTCAAATTCATTGTAAAATAAATTCAATTGTAAGTATTCGATTTCTTTCTACGAGTATGTGTCAAATGTTACAATTGCACTATATGAAATAATCACAATTCAATTGACCTACAAAGAAATAAGTGGTAGGTATATGACAGGTGAAATCTAGACTTCAGTACCTACGCCTAGCACGAAAAACTACAATAATCGTAACGTAAATGTATCGCGAGAACGGAGCATTGCGATTGGTAGGCTTCACACAAACACAGATTTACAGTAGGCACGCGGCCAATCGCAATGCTTACTTCTCTCGATACGTTTACATTACGATTACAATATTTTTTTCATCCCACCATCTCGGAAAGACTATTTTTGCTCTTCGCTAACTGAGCGTAAAAGTCATTTTTATCCTCTAGAGAGGTAAAGTAAATTTGAATTTAGAACATCGTGTGTACTAGGTTTGTGGACTCAAAACATCATTAAACCTATTTACTTCTACCTCTATGGTGCCGAATTTATCATACAACTTTTTTTTAATTCATGAAAAACTCAGACTCGTAACATCCTTGGTGTACTTTTTTTTTAATTTGCTTTGCGCGCATCAATTTTTTTCACGTCATATTGTTGACATTGTTGTTGAATTTTTATTTTGTTGTATTTTATTACTAGTTAGTATTAATACACATATTATACAGCCTCCATGGCGTAGTGGTATTGAACGCGGCCGCTACGCAGGAGGCACGGGTTCGATCCCCGCTCAGTGCAAATATTTTTTATGCATGAAAATGGGTATTTGCATTGGTCTGGTCGTGCCTTGGAGAGCACGTTAAGCCGTCGGTCACGGATGCCATACGAACATCTATGGCAGTCGTTACGGGTAGTTGGAGCCCTAAAAAGTTCAACAACAACGGTCTGGCTGCAATGCTTCGATATCGCCTAATGTCATTATTGGGTGGTGGAGGTCAGATGGCAGTCGCTTCACGGCAAATATCGAGGTCCAGCCAAATCCGCAGTTAAGACTGGTAAAGCGGACCCCGGACTCCGAGGTGAAAGCTTCGGATGCTGACTGGGAATTAACGCTAGGAAGGAGAAGCATTTCATTATTTCCTCGCTGAGGTGGGATGAAAAAGATTTTTCACCTTGTGCTCTTTTGATTCCCTCGCTAACGCTCAAGATTCTAATTTGTGAATTACTCGCTACGCTCGTGATTCAAATTTAGAATCTTTCGCTTGCTCGGTCATCAAAAATGAGCACGCGGTTAAAAAGCAACTTTGCACTCTTGTATAACAAATAACTATTGTGTTAGGGACACTGTAGGGCAATACTTACTGTGCACGACAATCAATGTGCTGAACAGTAGGTGAAGAAAAATGGACCGCAGGCCAGCAAAAAACGATCGCGCTGCACACGGCACCTTCGGCCAGCATGAACGCGAGTTTGCCGGTACATGTAGCAAGGAGAGAGAGAGAACGCGGCGTCGGTGTAGGAGATAGAGAGAGAGAGCGAGAGCGCGGCCGCAAGCAGCAGAGAAAAGTAGTTAGAACCCGTATACAGTCCACTGAAGGATCGCGCGAAGTGAAGTAATGTAATTAATTAATAGTAAATTTGTGCCCGTTCATTCCTTCTTTTATTTATATATTCCGATAAGTATAAGTCCTTGAAGTATCGCGCGAACATTTAATGGTCCTTCCGGAGCCGAATTTAGGAATTAAAGCCAGAAAATAAGAAAAATTCGAAAATGGTAGTGACACGCCGACAGGGAGAGGAACCTGCTGCCCAGGGAGCTGACCAGGGGGCCACCGAAGAGGCCCAGGACCCCACGACGCGCAGCGGTTCACAAGAGGCCACGGAACGAACTACGACCACGGATGGCTTCAGGCCGGCTGAGGAGACGCCGACCCGTAGCAGCGCTGAAAATAATGGGGAGCATAGCTCGCAGCGCACCGTGCGGCCACCGAAGTCACGCCGCTCCACCAACTCAAGAAAGAAAAAAGAATTAGAGGTTAAGCAGCGTCTGGCAGAGCTGAAAATAGAACAAATACGAGCAGAAGCTGAGGTACAACGGCTTCGCCTACTACAGTTGCAAGAAAATAGTACGAGTGAAGACGAGTCCGGGGATGACCTGGCATCGGTTCGCATAGGTACGTGGCTACAAAGGGACACTGAGGCGCCGCAAACACTCGTAAGTCAAGACAACATAGGATCCACAGGCGACGACCATACAAAAGGTAAGCCAAGTGAAAAAGAAGTGGAAAAAAGTGACTGTAAAGTGAACGAAAAATCAAGAGAAAGTGCCTCGGTGAAAAATCCCGTAATTGATGTGTCTACGTTAGCCGCCGCGTTGTCTCAAGCGATGAGAAGCACCAGGGAGCCACCGAAGTACATGCAAGAGCTGCCATTCTTCAGTGGGAGCAGCACGGAGTGGCTCGCCTTTAAAACCACATACGAAGAATCGAGTTTATATTTTACAAAAAATGAAAATATTGCAAGAATAAGAAGAAGTCTACGTGGGATTGCCAAAGAGGCAGTCGAGTGCCTACTACTAAGCCAACCAGACCCCGAAACTATAATCAAGGCACTAGAAAGAAGGTTTGGCCGGCCGGAGGCCCTCATTCACGCTGAGATGGAGAGACTCAAGACCCTTCATATCTGTTATCGCTGTCTACAAGGCAAACACCGACGCATCACCTGCAAAGCACCCAGGTGCGGTAAGAACAGCTGCCCCATGAAACATCACAACCTCCTGCATCACGATAAGCCACCGGGAGAGTACGTCTCGACGAGCGAGGTAACTAATGACACAATCACAACCTCGGCGGCCGAGCTGACGATAGCAGCAAACCCCCTCAGCAACAAACGAAAGGCTTACCTGAAGATAGCACCAGTGACACTAAAAGGACCCCGTGGCAGCATTGACACGTTCGCGTTATTGGACGAGGGAAGTACCATCACGCTCATTGACGAAACAGTAGCAGACATTATCGGAGCAGACGGACCTAGCAAAGAAATATGGATTCAAGGCGTGAACAGTGACATGAAACACACAAGCAAGACAGTCAGTTTACTCATCAAAGGTAAATACGCCGAGGACGAGCATGACGTGACCGCGCGCACCATGGAACGACTCCGTTTCACACCCGACACCGTGTACGAAGAGCATATAAGTGACTGTGAACATTTAATAGACATACGTGATAAAGTGATATACGAAAATGCTTCACCGAAAGTGTTATTAGGACAAGACAATTGGCATCTCATAGTGACCCGTCAGCTGCGCACCGGGCACCGCGACCAGCCAGTAGCTTCACTCACCTACCTCGGGTGGGTGCTCCACGGCTGCACCGGCGCGACGACTGCAACAGTATCATTTTGCGGTAAGCTACAACAACACGAAAACAACACAATTGAGGACACAGTTAAAAATTATTTCAAGCTCGAATCGCTAGGCATCGAACCTAGGAAGCCGCGGCAAGATCCCGAGCATCAAGCTATGCAAATACTAGAAAACACAAGCCGCCGGCTGCCAGACGGGAGATTCGAGACCGGCTTACTGTGGAAAAATGAAAATGTAAACATACCAAATAACTACGTAGAAGCCGAGAGACGTCTGCTTACGCTCGAACGAAGACTCGATAGGGATGAAGATCTGAAACAAAAGTATGAAGAACGGATGGAAAACCTATTCAAGTCAGGCTACGAAGAACCAGCTCCTACACCACCACCTACAGGGAAAACTTGGTACCTACCTCATTTTCCGGTCATCAACCCCGCCAAGCCGCACAAGCCGCCGCGTCTAGTTCACGACGCCGCTGCAAAATCAAAAGGTATGTGTCTGAACGATATGTTGCACTCCGGCCCTGACCTACTGCAGTCTCTACCGGGCGTTATTATGAGATTCCGCCAACACCCGTATGCCGTCAGCGCCGACATAAAAGAAATGTTTATGCAAGTAAAAATAAGAAAAGAAGACCGGGACGCACTACGCTTCTTGTGGAGAGGTCAACAACGCACGGGCCAACCAAACGAATATCGTATGACGTCAGTAATATTCGGAGCTACGTCATCCCCTTGCACAGCACTCTACATCAAGAACAGAAACGCGAGAGACTACCTCGAGACACACCCGGACGCCGTACAAGCCATACAAAAGAATCACTACATGGATGACTACTTACAAAGCTTTCCCACCGTCACAGCTGCGCGAGACACTACACAGACCGTCGACATGATACACAAAAAGGCGGGCTTCGTGCTAGACGGATGGACTTCAAACGAAAAAACTATCTTAAAAGGTTTGTCAATACCACTTGATAACAGTACGACAGTAACACTCGGCGGGCAAGAGACAGAAAAAACACTAGGTCTACTTTGGCACGTCAACGAGGATCACCTTGGCTTTAACGCGAGCAACTTGAAAATATCTCAAGAAGTGAAAACAAGAACGCGACCGCCTACAAAGAGAGAAGCCCTCAGTGTGATCATGGCCTTATTCGACCCATTAGGCCTCATCTCGCCGATAACGACCCCAGGTAAACGTATCTTTCAAGACACCTGGTGCTACAAGACAGAGTGGGACGACCCACTGCCCGAAGAACTCCGAGAGCGATGGAACAAGTGGTTCACTCAACTCAACGAAGTAGAACAGCTGAGGATACCCCGTTGTTATGTTCAAAACAAGTCATCAGTCATCTCGCATCAACTACACACGTTCGTAGACGCGAGCGAGGAGGCGTACGCCGCAGCCGTGTATTGGCGCACACAACACGCAGATGGCGCCACAACAGTATCCCTAGCAGCCGCCAAGAGCCGAGTAACCCCATTAAAACCCGTATCCATACCAAGACTCGAGCTTCAAGCCGCCCTACTGGGGGCCCGCCTGGCCCAGACTGTGTTGGAAGAACACGAATATGAGGTAACAAACAAAATCTATTGGTGTGACTCACGAACTGCACTAACTTGGATAAGGTCAGAACCCCGCGTGTACAAGCCCTTCGTCGCTCACCGTCTCGCTGAGATAGAAGAATCCACTAAGAAAAATGAATGGCGGTGGCTACCTACTCGACTCAACGTGGCAGACGACGCGACACGTGCGACCCCCGAAGGCTTCGGGGTCACCCACCGATGGTACACTGGCCCCACATTCCTTCAGCAGCCCGAATCAGAGTGGCCGATAGAAGAAAAAACCATTCGCTACGACACAGGTGAGGAGCGAGAAACATGTCACACGTCAGCTTCACAGAAAACGCACAGTACAAGCGACATACTACGTATAGAAAAATACTCGAAATGGACGCGCTTGATAAGGACGACGGCTCGAGTACTACAGTTCATTGCCCTGTGTCGCCGAAACAAGGTCAAGGCCGTGGCTGCCCGCAAACGAACCCGAAAAATAGAAAAGCAAGATCCCGACTGGCGTAACAAAAAGACTATCCCAATACCTAAACTTAACAAAGATAATGCAGTCAAACAAAGTAGACAGTGTTACCTAAACATACCGAGTGAATATTTAATTCGTGCCGAACAGCTGTGTATCAACGCCAGTCAACGAGACAGTTTCGCGAGTGAGATACAACGTTTGACAAGAGGTGAAACGAACGTTCGAGACAACCGTCTGACATATGTGAGTGTGTACATAGATGCCTGTGGTACACTGCGAGTGAAAGGTCGGATATCAGCTGCGAAGGCGATAGGAGAAGACACGTCAGATCCAGTGGTACTCGACGGGAAGCATCCCTACACACGCCTCTATATTAAGCACGTACACGAAAAACTACATCACGGCGGGACGGAGATAACAGTCAATGAACTCAGACAGCGTCTATGGATCACGAAGATTCGACCGGCAGTGAAAAGCGAGATAAAGAGATGTATATTCTGCCGTATAAGAAAAGCGAAGCCGGCGACACCCACGACCGGTAACCTACCGGCCGCCCGCCTAGCCCATAATACACGCCCTTTCTCATTCACAGGTCTAGACTACTTCGGCCCCATCGAAGTCACCGTGGCGCGCCATCGAGAGAAGAGGTACGGCGCGCTGTTCACGTGTATGACCTCTCGAGCCATACACCTCGAGGTCGTACACTCACTCAGCGCCGACTCAGCAGTGTCGGCCCTAAGACGATTTATCGCGCGGCGAGGTTGCCCCAAAGAGGTTTGGAGCGACAACGCTACGTGCTTCAAGGCGGCCGAAAAGGAGCTAGCAGAGGCTGCGCGCGACGCACTACAACAAGAGGTTACGAGTCATCACATCGCGTGGAGGTACATACCACCATCGGCCCCCTTCATGGGAGGGGCATGGGAGCGCATGGTGAAGGCCGTTAAAGAAGCCCTACGAGTCACCATGATAGAAAAACATCCTAACGACGAGACGCTCTTGACCTTACTAACCGAAGTCGAGAACATCGTAAACTCGAGGCCCCTCACCCATGTCTCGGTCGACCCCCGTGACCCCGAGGCATTGACCCCAAATCACATTCTCATCGGTCCCAACTGTCACGTGCCCCCACCCGGACACTTCAGCTGACGACGTGTCGACTCGCCAACAATGGAAGCGAGCTCAAGCCCTGGCTGACATCTTCTGGAGGAGGTGGGTGAAGGAGTACCTGCCCCTACTGCAACACCGGCGGGAGTCCAGTAGCAGCGGCGTTGCCCCGAAGGTCGGTGACGTAGTCATCATCTGCGACTCTAACCTACCCCGCAACACATGGCCGCGCGGGCGAGTCAGTCGAGACTACCCAGGTGCTGACGGCGAGGTTCGTGTAGTAGATGTCATCACTAGCGGAGGCAACATCTTGCGTCGGCCTACGAGGAAGATCGTCGTACTACCAACGGAGTTCGCAGACGTAACCGGGTCAGCGACGGCGGGAGAATGTGCACGACAATCAATGTGCTGAACAGTAGGTGAAGAAAAATGGACCGCAGGCCAGCAAAAAACGATCGCGCTGCACACGGCACCTTCGGCCAGCATGAACGCGAGTTTGCCGGTACATGTAGCAAGGAGAGAGAGAGAACGCGGCGTCGGTGTAGGAGATAGAGAGAGAGAGCGAGAGCGCGGCCGCAAGCAGCAGAGAAAAGTAGTTAGAACCCGTATACAGTCCACTGAAGGATCGCGCGAAGTGAAGTAATGTAATTAATTAATAGTAAATTTGTGCCCGTTCATTCCTTCTTTTATTTATATATTCCGATAAGTATAAGTCCTTGAAGTATCGCGCGAACACTTACAGAGTGTTTCATTTTCAATATCTTTCGAAACATGTTTTCGACGAGACTTAGTTTTAATATAAAAACCCTATAAATTAATACAACTCATCTGCAAATTAATGGCGGTATGAACTCCTCTTTACCACATAAAATTCGTCTTGTTCTTGCAATCTATGCGTGCGATTATAACCGACTGCAAATCGTTTGTCACGACAGATTACCTAGTATTATGATAACATGATGATACATGTAAGATAACTTCCACATCAACGACATGATTGTTCAAATATTCATAATTTATTACTTAACAACATCGATGTTTTTATAATGCATTATAAATTGCATATTTATTAGTATAATTATATTATCAAAATGAATGCAATGCAATTTTAACGAATGAAATTTTAAAGCAATTAGTTTACTAACTATTCAAATCTATGTCCGACAGCTCAGTAGTCAGAGCATTCCCCCTGTAAGGGACTGGTCGCGGGTTCGAGTCCACGGGCGATTCTTAATCGAAATGCAATTTTATGATTGTTTTTTTCGATTTCGAATCCGAAATTCATATCTATTTATCGTTTGAGTAACATCAAAATCAAAGTACCTATCTATTGAAATATTATTTGTAAAGTCCGACCAATAAAATAAAAAACCTGTACTGGGGGCGCCAAAAACACTATGATTATGACAACACCAAGTATAGTGATACACATGTTAAATGCCAAGTATACAAATATTTTTTCAACACACTTGCTTATGAACAGGCTTTTATTTCCCCGCAATTAAGCACGGAATGACACCTAATATAAAACTGTGACTTTTTCATTGCTTCTTCTTCCTCCTAGCGTTATTCCCAGTCGCATCCGAAGCTTACAGCTTGGAGTCTGGGGTCCGCTTTTACCAGTCATAGCTACAGATTTGGCTAGACCTCGATATTTTCCGTGAAGCGATTGCCACCTGACCTCCACGACCCAATGTTAACATTAGGTGATATCGAAGCTTTGCAGCTAGACCGGCGCTAGTGAACGCGGCCGCTACGCAGGAGGCGCGGGTTCGATCCCCGCTCAGTGCAAATATTTGTGTGCATGAAATATGAATATTTGCATTGGTCTGGGTGTTTCTATGTATAATATGTATGTATTTACAAAAAAAAAAAATGTATCTAAGTATGTTTATCCGCATTCTAGAACCCATAACACAAGCTAGTTAAGCTATGCTTACTTTGGGTCTAGATAGCGTTGTGTAGAATGTCCTACAATATTAATTTATTTATTTATTTATTATTTATTTAGGGCACCAACTACCCGTAACGACTGCCATAGATGTTCTTATGGCAACCGGGACCGACGGCTTAACGTGCTCTCCGAGGCACGACCAGACCAATGCGAATACCCATATTTAATGCACACAAATATTTGCACTGAGCGGGGATCGAACCCGCGCCTAGTGCGTAGCGGCCGCGTTCACTACCGCTACGCCACGGAGGCTGTCATGTTTTTCATTGCTATTATTCACAAAAGTGAGTTATAGACTTACAAGGACTGGGCACAAATCACAACACAGTAGTATCCGTATAATAGTTTACTGCTTGGAATGGTAAATACAAGTTAGACATACAGTTACATTACACTATGTATAGAACAGGGACCACGCGATATTGTTTTTCGGACTGCATAAAATTCTTGTATTTTATGCCTAACAGCACAGAGATCAAAATAATCGAGCATGATTTTCTTTTTTGCGTTAGGCTTATTTTTCTCAGGCGTAGAAAATACATTTGACGTTTGACCTTCTCTTCGTATTTTTATTACAGAAGATCGGGATATACCTAAAAATGTGAATAATAATTAGTCACAGTAAAATCAGTAGTTTAGGCCAATTTCATTGCACGTACTCTATGATGTACGTACCCGTCATGTTGACAACAAGGTCCGTGATGTTATTTAGAGGAACAGAGTCCAATCCTTCCTACTTTTTATCCGACAAATACTTTGTTATATTATAAATTACTTTTCTTAACTGGCTTTTAATAGTTTTCGGCATATTACTATAGTTTTGTAGTTTTGTAGCGCTCTCAAACTCAACAACACGCACAATTGACACCACACTGACAGATGACCATAATGACATTGTATAGATTGTTACCATATGAAGAAATTAGTTCCAATAGTTTACCGCAATATGGCGAGGTATTTTATTTTACTGGTCGGGCTTTATAAAAAAATTGTATAGGATATCTGAATAACACTTACCTCATACGATGATGAAAGTCTTAGCGTGCAGAAGACAGGCAGGTAAACAACGCATACAATGATACAGCTGAGCGCAACTCCCACGACCACGAGCCAGTACTGGGCTCCATAGTTGTATATCTCAGCTGGCGTTCCCATTATCGTCACACCAGAAACATAGCTGAAACAAAGACAATTTTAAAACAAGTTTTTTTTTTTTTTTATATAGGACACGTCAATTTGACTTCGCCTCGCCTGATGGTAAGCTGAAGGCAAAGTCTCTGAAAAGAGGGCCACCATTACAACACGTACCATGTTACAATGGTGGCACTCAGCTTGACGGCCTCATCAGATGCTTTTTCACGCCCCGCTTAAAGGACCCGGGACTATAGGAGGAAGGAAACACGTGAGCTGGCAAGGAATTCCAAGTCTTAATAGTGCGGCAGAAGAAGGAGTCGCCGAATCGCTTGGTTCTTGATGGAATATTCTGCACCGTATGCGGGTGGCATCTAAGTCCTGCACGTGTTGTCCTATATAGGAAAGGAGAGGGTGGGATTACTTGGAAGAGCTCATCAGAACATTCACCATGGTAGAGACGGTAAAAAACAAAAAAAACACTGTCTATGTTCACTATGGACTATGGATAAGCGGGAAATATTTTTTAAAAAACGTCCTGTGACCCGATTATAGCGCCACCTAGCGGGTTTAACTAAACTCTCATCATCATGTACGCGTTTAGAGTTTAGACCCAGTCGCACCCGAGTCTCTCTTATCGGATTCAGGAACTCTGACCGGCTTTCACATCTTCATTTCGCACGTTCTGGCTTGGGCATCTACGGTAGTAAGACAAAATTTCTCTCAGCAACAGCAACTGCCAATTCCTCTTTCACCCTTGAAAAACGCCGATATTTCTAACCAGCAAGCATATTATGTATAAAACACATATGCCACAATTGTTGCCCATACAAATCTCGCTTCCTACTTAGAAAATAACAGGGTTCCAAGTTCCAAACAACTTTTCATCCCTAGACCGTGACCAGACAAGATAATATTATGCATCTAGCCTTGTCATAAGTTCCGTTGCACTTGCTGTTATATTTTTTATTAAGTTTAACCTAAAACTCAGATCCTAGAGACCCAGCACTGAAGTTCTCATATTCCTTAGCATATTGATCCTACACAATACGTCGCGTCGTCGGCTTTAGCTTCAACGGTAAAGTAAAACAGGTAATGATCCACATGATTAAGAGATTCACTGCAGTCATTAAATGACGATTGACAACCACTTTAATGACTTGGTAATTAGAATTTACATCAATTTTCTTCAATAAATGGGCATATTATCTAACGATATATTAATTTTCTTTCCGTGGAACGACTACTATCTGATTATCGTAGGTCAGTTTTTAACAATGCCACAGATCTTCGTAGAGTAATCCGGACTAGACTGACAGTTTTAAAGTGCTCTCCGATGCACGGAGAAGTCATGATCGCACATCCTAAGACTGACGTGGTTATTGCTTAGCTTTAGGTTGCCTTTCCATCAGAGATGTGCTTTGCTACGTTGCTATGGACGCGTTTTATATAATATCCACCAATCAAATTCATTGGTCCACAAAGCACAGCACTGGTGGAAAGGGGTTCAGCTAAGCTATGGGTGTTATCCGTGTTATATAGAAAGATGTGTGCTATGAATGTGTGCTATGGAAGGAGAATACATTAGAATTTTGAATATTTATAGGAAGTTTCACAGCATATCTTACTCGCTACGCTACATAGCAAGAACACAGTGGAAACGGATACAAAGTTTTATAGCTTAGCTTTTGCATCCTCGTAGTATAGCTGCATAGCACAGCTCCGGTGGAAAGCCCTATAATGTGCTAATGTATTCTTAAGTATAACTTAGTCACGAGCTCAATTTCCTTACTAATGAGGTTGAATGTGGTTTATTCCGTATTTAATGTTATTGCTTAGTATTAAAGTTTAAATTTATTTAAGCAAGGAAAACAGCTGATATCTTTCAGTATTGAAATAGGTAAAATACTTTGGTGACTGTCAGTGACTCAATGCTATCAATATAACTATTTTAAAGAAAATTGTGTTGAGCGGTAATTGCGTGACGTAATTTTGGTTCATATAGGTACTATACCTAGCTTACTATTATACAGCTAGATGGCAGCCAAAGAAAATATGTTTATGTAAGATGTTACTACGCATGTTTTCCAATACATAAATAGATTTAAATTCTTTGGATTCTTAAACATAGTTACATAATGTTGACACCCATATTATACCGCAAGAAATATTATAAGAATATCACTAACTGTTCTGCTCCCGTCCAGGAACCTATATCAAGGATAAAAAGTAGCCTAAGTCTTATACCAGACTGAAATCTATCTTAATACCAAATTTCAACCAGCTCTGTTCAGCTTTTTGAGCGTAATTGAAGATGGAAACTATGATCAATGCTAATATGTATTTTCAATTTAAAGGCTTCGGATGTTTCGATATATAACTCACTGGTTTCGACAGATTTTCTTTCTCCCTTCGCTGAAGGGAACAACCTCAGGTGGGTTGGAGAAAGATAGAAACACGTGTGTTGGTAGAAGATTCTTAGTCACTATGATGCAGCAGAAAGAAGTGGTTTCTTAAACAATATTTCAATTTTTCTTTGGTGAAACATATAAAAAATGTAGATATTTCAGTTGCATTTATAACTGTGCCTTATAAAAATATTATTCAGTACTTTATCGTTTGCACTGGAAAAGAAAAAAATAATATAGCCACTGCAATAACAAACTGCTGTATTTAGGTAACTCAACGTTTTATAAATCAGTCTTGTGCAGTTGTATGCTATTTTTGTTGGTCGTCAGTCTGTGAAAATTGGTCTGACTGAAGCGATCGACTGTACGGCTAAATGATTCCAAAGGTCATTAGTAGTTACTATTATGGTAAGCTCAATGCTCTCAAAAGATGAATGTGGTGCAGTGAGTGTGATAGTTATGTAGCATTCTAGAAATAGTCAATAGTTAAAAATCCAATGCTATCTAGTGGTACAATATAAATCTGTTTAGTTTTGTCTTTTCCCAATTTATACATAACTAGCTGACCCGGCGAACTTCGTACCGCCATATTTTCTGATCCCGTTCCCGCTGCATTTCTCTAAATTTATCAGTGTTTCTCTACAATAGTATGCATGTATTATACATATAAACCTTCCTCTTGAATCACTCTATCTATTTAAAAAAACCACTTCAAAATCCGTTGCGTAGTTTTGAAGATAAGCATACATAGGGACGGATAGACAGCGACAGCGACTTTGTCTTGTAATATGTAGTGATACGAACATCCTAGAGCTCGGGCTATTTATTTCCTGAAAGTCAACTACACCTACTTTAATATATGTGCCTACATAAATTAAAAAAAAATTACTGTGTTCGAATATCTACATAATTATTTACTTATTTAGGTAATTGGTAGTCGATTGTTACTCGAAAAACAAGTAATGATAAATTAACAAGTTATTATTTCAAAACATGAACTTACTAAAGAATGAAGAATGAATCTAATCTAGAATAGAATGCAAACTATAGGACTTTCTGCTACTTACACGTTTCTATACTTTGTCGATTTGCTACATAGACGATTAGCTAATTAGCATAATTTTAGTAGGTACCAGACGTTTCGGTTTGTTAGACAATTACACAATTAAACAGAATAATAATAATAATATTATTAATATGTTTAATGGCGCAATATTCTGTTAAAAAGGTGTCGTATCGTCAGTGAACATTCCAATGAAAAATATAGTCGATTTAGAAAAAAAGAAAAACAGGGTCCCGCCCGAGGTCGATTCTCTTTTCTCTTTCTAAATCGATTTGAATAGTTAGCATAATAAATGCTTGAAAACTTCATTCAAAAGAAAAAGATAGGGTCCCTAATTGTGTTAATACAAAAACGCATTCGTCTATAGATAATGATATTCATTAAATGGTAAATTAAAAGGCCAAATCTTGATATTTAGTTGACCTTTTGAATAAATTTAACAATTTTACTCTGTCCTATACTTTATATTTAGTTATGTTAAATACCTCACCGCGGTGAAGGTATCTAAATTTACTATGACCTCACGCCAACAGCATACATTTTATTTGCTTATTTCGTAAACAGATTTTGTTTAAGTTTTGCAATAATTACATGCATTTATTAATAGCTGTGCATCTGGGGGTGATGGCCGCCTCGTGCCATGTGCAACGGAAGTAGCAACGCCTCGCTTCTTTGGCCTAGTGGTTGATGGTTCCGACTAATGAAAACAGGAGTACTTCTCTTTCCAAGATCCAAGATACACTTTGAAAGCGAAGTACGCGTGAACATGAAACTCAATCGAGTAAAAGAATAGCAGTATAATGTTCATAGACATGGCGGGAATCGATTAATAAAATACATTGACGAAATTTGCTCCCGGACTAACAAACCTTTGATATATTTAAAATTGGACATTAAAAGAACCGTAACATCCAAAAATGTCGATTAGAAACGCTCAAGTAAAAATGCTTGGATTTTACAATAATAAATAATGTAATTTACAGCAGAACATTTATTGTATTACACGACCACAATAAATGTTATTTATATTCAAATCATACTCGCAGTGTGACGAAGAAGTTCAAAAAATCTCTTATTTTCTCAAAACAAAGGTTCTCAAAAAAAAAATACATAGTGCATTGGATTGCTAAAATAATAAGGTCAAGCAGAGTACATCATGTTATGAAGAGCGAATCAACAAATATAATAATCAGTATGATCCAAAAGGAAATATTGCGTTCGCCATGAATGGAAATGAAATAATCTAGATGTGAATGACGAGCATTCATGGGACTTAATGCCATGATTCTGGTAGATTTCCTTCAGTCATTCATGATAATGTGTTGTGGAGATTGCTGGGTACCTACAACTATAATCATAATAATGGACAATCAAGATAACGTACGTGCAGCCAGTTCGTTCGTTCTTTATTGTTTAAAATATAGTGTAGGGTGGATGAATAGAGAATAGTTTCTAGTCGCACTGACTCGTATACAATTTTCATGTCATGGAATCTAAAAAGTTTCGGGGGGTTTCCGTGAGGATATGGGCACATAAAAATCTCATCCCAAGCAATAATACCTGAGAATAATCTTAAAAATTTTATTCAAGATCTTGCAATCTGTTCTAATTAGTACCTATGATTATGTCAATCTTGCAACATTTATAATAATTAAATAAATTTTGCTAATTAACATAATTGCCAAATATGTATTAATATTCATTAAAAGGAATACTTTCAACGGCACTTAGAAAGTGATTTTTTATCACTTTAATTTTTTTATTTAACAAAGTAACAATTTTAATCAAATTATCTGAAAATCAAACATGCTTCGAATCTAAATTTACAAGTGAAAGGTTAAAGGTTGACAAGGCAAAAGGTAAAACCAACGAAACAAAAATTAGATTACACAATCTTACAACCACTCTTTCACAATAAAAAATATTACAATTTATCTATTGAAATAAATAAAATTGCAGCCAACACTTGGAAATATTAAATTCATTCAATGATAACAAATGCAGGAATGCTTTAGTCTTCACTGGTAATGTTTTATGAGAGTAATCAAACTATCTATTTACTTTCATAGGTACGTGGTTGATGTTAACCAAATGGCGATAGATGCCAAAACAAAAACCGCCCACAATTATCTTGAAAAGACGATCGGCACTAATGTATATTCTGTGCTAATGTTCTTCTTGTATAACTACCTATAATTTAAGATACGTTTAACAAATCAATTTAAGTAGATAGGTACAATTGAATCACAATGCCGTGACCATCCTGACCTCCACAGCCCATTGGCGATATAGAAAATGGCGCAGTTAGACCACTTGTTGGACCTTTTAGGGCTCCAATTACCCGTAACGACTGCCGTAGATGTTCGTATGACAACCGGGACCGAAAGAGTCCTTTCGATACTTACTAAACTAAAATGTTTATTTAGTGGTAATTGTTGAATTGTGACGAGTAATGCTTTAAAACAACAGAACTGTACCTCTAGCACGAAGAACTATCGTAGACGAATCGAAAGAACCGAGCATTGCGATTGGCCGCCTGTCTACTGGCAACCTGTGTGAACCAATTACAATGCTCCGTTCTTTCAATACGTTTACGTTATGATTACGATGGTTTTTTTTGTTCGGGGTACGGGTGACAGTACTGAACTAAAGTGTGCAATACAAAACCAACTAGGCTTCGTGTCAAACCATTTTTAACTTAGTTGTCCCTTATTACTGGCGTTCTCGAGACTTTACTCATCGAGTAATACCTAGAACCTGTTGAGTTGTTACCAAGCAAGTTTATAATCTGTGTACCTTTAGATAACACACTCTTCGACAAAGGTCATTTAAAGTTTACTTATATTGTGGCGAACTGCCAGTTTAGTATCATACATATATTACGATTGCATTAACAAATCAATTGCCAATTGCCAATGACACTAACCTAGCTTAGGGGCACTTTCAGAAGAGGCCACTTTCAAATTACGATTATCTAGCAGCGACAAGTAATTCGATAAGTGAAAGTACGGAAGACATTTGTTATTTAAATAAGTCGGGCAATTATCACCGTGTTGACATAGTCAGTTTGGCTATATTTAGACAAAAGTGAAAAAGATGAATAAGAAATTCCTGTTTCATTATGTCTTTAGCGCTTGCAATAGCAGACTGCCTCACTGTGGAGGAAGGGTCGAGCACCCATTCCTAGATTAAGATTAGATAAGCAGCCCTAGCCCTACCCGTCACCATAGGGCTAGCGCTTACAGGAGCCGAATTTCAGTAACGCGCTCTCTAACGCCAGCAGGAACACATTTTACATGAAAATGTGTTTGTTCCTGTTGACGTTATGGCCTCAGAACGGGAAATTACTGCCCCCACCCAACCGACTCCGGCGGGGAAGGTATCCGTGGGGATTTTTAGTACGATAAAAAAATGTACCTCATGGCTTTATTTTCTCAAAACTTACATTTATGATCAGTAGCATTAGTCAAAGGTATTAAAAATATATTGTTACATTATATTCCATTCTGATATAATTATATTCAGATTAACTACTGATACCTGCATTCCTAAATGAATATCATAAACCGTATTCCATACCAAGTTAGTGAGGTAGGCAATGACAATAGAGGGCCACGTCTTTTACCATATCTTTTACCTGGCTTATATTATTATCAACCTGCGTGAATCATTCAGCCTCCCTAGACAAGTGGCAATACGTTGGCCGGCGTATTGTCAAATAGAAATATGTAATTTGACGTATATGACAGTCGTCAACGTATGTCAAAAACGTCAAATCCCATACATTCATCATTTTTACGTGAATAAAAAAAACTCACCTAGCAATAAGTGACATAGCAACAGGGAAGGTCGTCATAGTTTTCCCTCCCAACAGGTAGTCCTTAACATCCTTTATCGCCTTGTGCCTGGAGGCAAGGGCGCTATACCACATGCCTCCAGTACACGAGACCACGCATAGGATCCCGAAAACTACGTAATCCACCACACCGAAGCCTCCTTCTTGCATTGTAAATGCCACCATTTTGATACCTGTGAAAGAAAAATCATGGTACATTACCTGTTTAAAACAATTACCATTTTCTAGATTAACAAGTGTATAACTCCGGACACGTATCTTGGACTTAAATCGCAAGACAAACGAGGCTCTGGCGCCCGCAGATTGCTTATAATAATCTATACTTGGTGAATTTGAGTTCGTCCACCGCAGTAGCACGCCGTGCTATCCTCAAAAGACACCCAAGAAATGTGTATTGCGCGTATAGGGCACATTTTGAGCACATTTTAGGTCCAAGATACGTGTCCGGAGTAATAACGAATATTACTCTGTACAAAAATACCTTAGATAAAATAAAAATATGTAAGTAAGGATTATGTTGCTATCTACTCATTCTATTAATACTAACACAATCTAGTTTTTTTTTTCACATCAATGCAGTTTCTTTTAATAGCATATAAACTATTTGGCACTGCATAGCAATAACAACAGTTGGTGCATTTAATTGCCATCCGATATAAAAATCATTGTAGGAAATATCGTCACCTATATGGTAAAGTTGCGAATGTGTATAATTACGAATTTTACAGGAGAGCCAAAAAACTCCTTTTTCTTATTTTTAAAATGGCGCACTTTAGTAAGCCGACGTCTTTTTGGTTTTTATTTTATGAAAATATAAGCAGAAGACTTCTGATTAATCAGTAAACTATTATAACAGTGAAATAGTCTAATAAATCACAATCGCAACTTTATAACCTCTCAGAAAAAATACAGAAAATCATTTTTCGCCCATAGTCAATTCACGTATGTGTCAGATTCGCAAGTATGAAATCAATTTCATTGAGTACGACAAAAATCAAATACCAAACTTGCGAATAACGCAGAAATCGATTGCATTTTTTTAAATATTATTTTAATCTTAAATGGTAGTGTAGCACCATATTAATAATTTTAATGGTATGAAATAAAACAACTGTTTATTAAAGATAAAAAAGTAAAATTTTAATGGAATCAGGTAAAGCTAAACGTCAAAATTTTCACCTTCCTCCTCGCTATCCGGTTCAGGCAAACGGTCCACAACGGAATCGGATGTTGGTAAATTCTCATAGAATTCATGATAACTCCTTGGAGTCAAAAGTTCGTGACATAATTTTAGTAGATCTGTTTTTTTAGCCAGAGAAATAAGCAACCTGTCGTTGTAAACAGTTTTAGGTGTTAGGCGCAATAGTAGGCTAGACCTCATCAGCAACGTTGTTGAAGTTGGCTTTGTGTCGAACCGGGTAGCGTATCTTATCCTGCAAATCACGAACAGTCGTTCGCTGAAGGTGATACAGGTACATGCGCTGACCTTGTCTCACCCCAACAATCGAGCCCAACTGCCGAGGCGGAATGGAATGGAAAGGGGACTCTTTTTTTCCGCACTTAGCCTCCTTTTTGGGCCATTGTGCGTGGAGAGTGCTGGCTATAGTAGCCAGCCTAACTCCGCCCAGAAGCGCAGAAGCTTACTGGGGGCTTCACAGGCTTCGCGGAGCGACCTCACTGTGCCGAGGATTTGAGAACGTTGGGGGGCTACTGCCTCGCATTCCAGTACTACGTGGGCAACCGTTTCCTCGGAGCACCCCCTACAGAGAGGGCTATCCTTGATCCCGATGGTGTAAAGGTGCTTGTTTAGTGGACAGTGACCTGTTATTGTCCCCATAATTGTTCTTAGACTTGTTCTGTCTAATTTTAGGAGACGTTTCGTAAGCCGTTTGTTCAAAGACGGCATGGCCACTTTTGATTGGCTGCAATCTATGGTTTCTACCCATCTTTGGATGTGTAGGTCGGCGGATCTCTCACGTGGCCAAGTACGTATCTGTGAGAAAGGGATCGGTAGTAATGGTAGCGGGCCATATACGGACGTGCCAGAGCCCCTACGTGCCAGCTCATCCGCGCATCGTTGCCGTAGGATCCACTGTGCCCTTTTATCCACTGTAGCGTTACTACATTGTTTGTGGATAGCTTGTTAAGAGCAGCCTGATACTCCGCTATTAGTCTGCTGTTGGTTATTTGGTGGTCTAGTGCTTTTAGGACAGCTGTACTGTCGGTGAGGAGCCTTATGTTTAAGTCCCTCGCCTTCAGTCTGCTTATTTCCGTCGCAGCTGTTGTTATGGCAACACATTCACATTGAAAAATTGAAATGTGTTTGCCCAGTGGTAATTGGATATTTAGACCGAGGTCCAGGGAGTGTACGCCAGCTCCTGAACCATTTTCTGTTTTGGAGCCGTCAGTGTAGACGCGTACTTCCTTGATACCGGAGTAGTCTTTGTCCTCGGCTTCTGTTATTACCCCAGAGTCCCAGATGCCACAGCCTGATAGCCGTGCCGAGGCGGTATATGAGGTTAAGAAAAACCGCACAGGAAGTGGATTTGGCAACGCCGGGACTCTGCGATAAGGAACGAGATAGACTTTTTCAAAACGGACAGTAAGCACATATTTAGAGATGTCTCTGTGCTCAACAAGTTTGCAATTGGAAGCGATCACCGACTTATCCGAGGCTTTCTAAATATCAACATCAAGGCTGAAAGATTCCGAATAATAAGATCAACCTTCCGACTCACGCCGCTCTAGGGTTCGAAAAGTTCCAACTAGAACTTCATTATCTTTTTGCAATGCTGGAAACCTCTAGCGGCATTGACGAGAAGACCGACATAGTGGTCAAAACATTGCAGAAAGTGTCTCAAAACTTGTTTTCTGGAAAACGCAAACAGCAAGAGTCCAAGCTCTCTCCTGAGACTCTCAAACTTATGAGGAAGAGGTGTGAACAACTATCCACACAGTCGTCTTCGTCAGATGGGACCCTTAAACCAACAAATCAAAAAGCTGATACGACGCGACCTCCGAAGCTCCAACACTCGTACTATCCAGGAGGCAATCGAGTGCAATAGGGTGTCGAAAGTGTTCGCTCAGCAGTTGGGGAGGCCCCATCTGATGAAACTTAAAACTGGGGATGGCAAAACGATTGCCTCAAAGTTCGAGATACTCTAAGAGATCGAGAAATTCTATGGACAGCTATATGCATCACGGATGAGTAAACCGACGGGACACAGCGATGAAGACCACAGAGCCCCACTTACGCGCCATTACACTGAGGAGACGCCAGATATCGAGCGGTACGAGATAGAGACGGCTCTCAGGCAACTGAAGAACAACAAGTGCCCTGGTGATGAAGGACTACTGAGCTATTGAAAGCAGGTGGTGCTCCAATCTTGAAAAATCTAGCGAGTCTCTTTATTTCCGTCATCCAGCAGGGGCTAACACCTAGGGCATGGAGCGGGAGTGTGGTGGTATTGTTCTTCAAAATAGGTGATAAGACGTTGCTGAAGAACTACAGGTCCATCTCACTCTTGAGCCATGTCTACAAGTTGTTCTCGAGAGTCGTCACAAATCACCTCGCGGGTAAGCTCGACGAGTTCCAGCCACCTGAGCAAGCCGAGTTTCGAAAAGGCTACAGTACCGTGGACCACATCCATACTATACAAATAAAAAAAATAAAGACACACAATCACAATCAGCCGCTGTGTATGGCGTTTGTGGACTACGAAAAAGCTTTCGACTCTATCGAAACCTGGGTAGTGCTGGATGCCCTGCAGCGGTGCCGTGTCGATTGGCTTATTCGGATTGGTCGGCAATTGCTTATATGACACTGCCACAATGTCTGTCCAGCTCCAAGACCAGAAGACGAAATCTGTTAGAGTATTATCAAATATAATGTTAATTAATACAGGCAGGTAGCAACATCTATGAGACGTTGAGTAGAAACTTAGTCTATTGTCTATATAAGAATGATTTGAATAAATTAGTCTGTCTGAAACCGTCAACCAACGACTTTTATTAGGTTATGGGCTACTCAAAGAAAATTAAAGTTATTGCGTTTTTAGAAGAGTTATTGTTAGTTTGTTAGTTTATTTTACGCGTGTGAGATCGATCAAGATGAACTCAAGTCTTATTGCCAGTGTGCCAAAGCTCAAGGGTCGTCAAAATTATGATGACTGGGCGTTCGCCGTACAAAACTTGCTAGTTCTTGAGGACACGGACAAGTACCTCAAGCAAGAAGCAACAGCGACAGATGCAGCACAGACAGCAGCAGATGCTAGAGCACGCGCAAAATTGATCCTGACTATTGATACATCATTGTTTGTGCACATAAAGGAGACGAAGACAGCAAAGGAGTTATGGTCAAAACTCAAAGCTTTATTTGATGACGCGGGATTTTCTAGAAGAATAACTTTGTTACGTCATTTAATCTCCATCAGACTAGAAACATGTGAGAATATGACCAGTTACGTTACGCAGATTGTGGAAACTTCGCAACGATTAAGCGGTACTGGATTCATTATAAACGATGATTGGGTTGGGTCATTGTTACTAGCTGGTTTACCAGATAAGTTTATGCCAATGATCATGGCAATAGAGCATTCCGGGATCCAGATCACGGCAGATTCCATAAAAACAAAATTGTTAGATATGGAAAATGGCGGCTCTGTTGAAGTGAACGGAAATGATAACTCAGCATTTATTGCTCAAAGTTGGCAGAAAAAGAAACTTGGTAAAGTTGGCAGCAATAGCAAACATGGCGGACCGACTCCGAATATCTATGCACCGAGTACGTCAATGTCAAACTCAAATGACAGAAATAACAAAACAATAACATGCTACAAATGCAAACAATCTGGGCATTTTATGTCTCAATGTCCATTTAGAAACGAAAAAACAGAGAAGAAAAAGCAAACAAACGCATTCAGTGTTGTTTTTCTGAGCGGTAACTTTAATAAATGCGACTGGTATGTTGATTCGGGAGCCAGTACACATATAACTACAAACGAAAGTTGGTTGACAAATAGAACGGATTCGTCAAGTTTACCTGAAATCACAGTAGCAAACAACATGAAAGTGCCTGTATTATGTGCCGGCGACGTAGATGTCACGACGAGTTTCGGTTACGAGGTCACAGTGAAGAACGTGTTGTGCGTACCGACTCTTGCGACTAACCTGCTATCAGTCAGTGAATTGATAAGAAATGGAAATAGTGTTGTGTTTGAACCCGGCCGATGCCTCATAAAAAACCGATTAGGCAATTTAGTTGCGGAAGCTGAACTTGTAAATAATGTATACAAGTTAAACGTGCAAAATGAGAGTTGTTTGTTATCATCATCAACAGTAGATGGACAAACATGGCATAGAAGGCTTGGACACTTAAACAGCACAGATATGACCAAGATGAAGCAAGGTTTAGTCAATGGAATGGATTACTCAGACAAATTTGTGACAAGTAAGTCTAGCTGTCAAGTTTGCTGTGAAGGCAAACAGTCAAGATTACCATTTATGACAGGTACACGAGCTACAGAAATCTTGCAGATTGTGCACTCAGACATCTGTGGACCGATGGAGTGCAAATCCATTGGTGGTGCAAGATATTTTTTGCTATTCATTGACGACTTCACCAGAATGACCTTCATATACTTCTTAAAGTGTAAAAGTGAAACACTGACTTGTTTTAAAGAGTTTAAGTCAATGGTGGAGAACTTTCAAGACAGAAAAATAAAAATATTGCGCACAGACAATGGATGTGAGTATTGCAGCAACGATTTTAGAGATTTTTTGAAACATGAAGGGGTCATTCATCAAAAATCAAATGCTTATACACCAGAGCAGAATGGACTCAGCGAAAGAAGCAATCGCACCATTGTGGAGAGAGCTAGATGCCTACTTTTTGAAGCAGAATTAGATAAAAAAAATTTGGGCAGAAGCTGCAAATACCGCAGTATATCTCAAAAACAGGTCTACAGCTTCAGGTATTGAAAAGACTCCATATGAGATGTGGTTTGGTAGGAAACCAGATTTACAACATTTACGTGTATTTGGGAGTCCAGTGATGGTGCATACACCAAAAGAAAAAAGAGCTAAGTGGGACAAGAAGTCTAGAAAACATATACTTGTTGGTTATAGTGATAATGTCAAAGGTTACCGAATATATGACCCAGTAAAGAATAAAGTCACCACAAGTAGGGATGTTATAATACAAGAAAAACCCAAGCGTCAAGAGACTGTAACTGTTTCTCTAGAAAGCACAGATTCAGTGGGGGAGTTGGTAGAGGAATCTGTGGTGAACCTTGAACCCCTGAACAAGTCAAGTTCTTCAGAATCTGATTACTTGGATGTTGAAGAAGAAAGCTTAGAGTCAGAAGCTTGTGGAGAAAACTTGAACACTGAACAGACTAGTTTAGCTCCACAGAGTACAGAAGCTTCAGATAGACCACATGCAGATTCTACTACACCAGTTCCAGAAGTAACAGAGAAGCGTCAGAGAAGAAAGCCAGATAGATACGGTATTGTCAACATGTGTGCTACAGCTACAGGAGAAGATGAACTGACATATGCAGAGGCCATCAGTGGGCCAGAGCGACTGATGTGGTCGCAGGCCATGGCAGAGGAGCTGCAGTCATTCGAAGACAATCAAGCGTGGGAAGTTGTCGATACTCCCAGTAACGCGAGTATAGTGCAGTGTAAGTGGGTGTTCAAAAAAAAAGTTTGACTCAGACAATAAAGTGACATATCGTGCGCGGCTTGTAGCCAAGGGTTTTACCCAGAAGGCTGGTATTGATTACCATGAAACTTTCAGTCCAGTGATTAGACATTCAACCCTGCGTTTGTTGTTTGCCATAAGTGTCCAGTTAGGCATGGACATCACTCATCTAGATGTGAAAACAGCTTTCCTTAATGGTCATCTAAAAGAAAGCATATTTATGCATTTACCTGAAGGTTTTCCCATAAATAATTCTAATAAAGTTTTAAGGTTAAGAAAAGCTGTTTATGGATTAAAACAATCATCTCTAGCTTGGTATAAAAGGGTTGAGGAGGTACTATGTCAATCAGGATTTAGAAAATGTAAATTAGAACCCTGTGTATTTGTTAAGAATCATAGTGATAATAAGAAAACTATAGTTGGACTGTATGTCGATGATTTTTTGATATATTCGAATTGTAAGGCTGAATCTGATAATTTGATAGAGATTTTGAGTCAAAAATTCAAAATAAAGAATTTAGGTCAAGTGAGAAAGTATTTGGGCATGAGAGTTAACATTAACAAAAGCGCCAATGTAATTACTTTAGATCAAGAACAGTATATCAATCAGTTACTTAAAAGATTTGATATGTCTGAATGTCATGCAGTAGGAACTCCTATAGAATGTAGATTGAATGTTGATAAGTCTAGTGTATGTGAACAAAAGCTACCTTATCAAAAATTAATAGGAAGTTTAATGTATTTGGCTGTCCTAACTCGTCCTGATATTTCCTATTCAGTCAGTTATTTAAGCCAGTTTAACAACTGTTATTCTTATGTACACTGGAATTATGCGAAAAGAATTCTGAAATATTTGTCACAGACTAAGAACTATTGTTTAAAATATTCCAAAGAAAGTGCAGAGCTTGTAGGTTTTGTGGATGCTGATTGGGCAAGTGATGCCACTGACAGACGCTCATATACTGGTTTTTGTTTCACTAAATCAGGTGCTGTAATTTCTTGGGAGAGCAAGAAACAAAGAACTGTTGCTCTTAGTAGTTGTGAAGCAGAATATATGGCTTTATCGGAAGCATGTCGAGAAGCTATATATTTACAGAAGTTAGAGTTCGAAATAATTGGTTCTTATAGTAAAATTGTTATGTACAATGACAGTCAGAGTGCATTAAAGTTAGCAAATAATGATCAGTCACATAAACGGTCCAAACATATTGATATCAGGTATCATTTCATTAGAGAAGTTTTAAGAAGTGATATGATTGAAGTTGGATATTTGCCAACAGCTAACATGCCTGCTGACTTGCTAACCAAAGGTCTGCCAGCTGTTAAACATTATAAGTTCATGAAAGATTTTGGAATTGTTAATTTAGAATAGCCAAGGCAGAATTGTATAGTATACTGTATTTGTCATTGTATATTGAGTTTAAAAGGCATTTTCTTTTGTGTAGCTTTACCTCTCCACTGTATGTAATACTTTGAAAGTGTTTGTTATTTTGATAAAGTGGGGGTGTTAGAGTATTATCAAATATAATGTTAATTAATACAGGCAGGTAGCAACATCTATGAGACGTTGAGTAGAAACTTAGTCTATTGTCTATATAAGAATGATTTGAATAAATTAGTCTGTCTGAAACCGTCAACCAACGACTTTTATTAAAATCCTTACTTATATTAAGTTCAGATTGCGACTGCGATTATGTTTAGAGAAGAAGATTTACTTTTATTAAATTGAGAGTGAGTATGAATGAACGAATGCTCACTTAATAAGATTATACCAAGCAAATATTGCTCCTAATGCGACTGATTTTTTTAAGTGTTGAGAGTTTATTAAACGCAAATTGTAAAAAAATGGACTGCCTTTTTTTCCCTTATTGATCAGTGTAGGTATGCTCAAATCCAAATGTAATAAAATATGCTTCTTTGCAAAAAAAAACCTTGGAAAAATTCGAATGATTCGAATTTAGGTTAAGTGGAAATCGAATAAATAATTCGAAATTGAATAATAATCGAATTTTGCAATCTCTATGACTGACAAGTAATGTCACTTATCGCTGTCTTTATTAATTTTGGATACAAGCATTTTAAGCCAATTTAAAATGCTTTTTTTACGTATTATTGTTGTTATAAACCAAAAGTTTAACGTATGAAGAAATAACTGAGACCCTATGTTAGAGTAACCATATCATTTTATAGCGAATGTGACACTTAAGTTAGTTGACTAAAGTCTACCATTTAATTTTGTTGACAGTAATGCCATAGTAAGTATACGAATATAATTTATAGGGGAACTATCCGCGGTTTGTTTCACATTTTTTACGTAAATAATACCATGGCAAATAAACGAATATGACCCATAGGTAAATTTACCATGGTATATTAAATAATTTACAAAGAATGTTATACCATGGCAATTATGCGAATTGTGCACATAGGTAACTTGACCATGGTCCGTTAACATTGCAAGCTTCAATGATACTTCAGTAAAGATACGAATCAACCAATATTCGCAAGTTTACTTCAGGTGTTCTGATAAAAACGACTTGATTTAGTTGTGGTAAAATATATTATCTACACTTAGTTAATTTGCCATGGTGCCTGACAACGAATGTTTGGGATACGTAAATATGCTGCTATGATATCTCATAGACTATTAAAGATACAGAGCTGAAATTTTGCGACATTGTGTATTACGATATTGGGATTACGTTAAACCAAAAAAAAGATTTTCGTGAAAACAGCAGATTCGCAACTTTGCCATATAGGTGACGATATATGCAGCATAATTATTTTCAGAAAAGGTATAATCCCGTTTGGTCAACTTTCTGTTTCGCAACTCTCATAAACTAACTATACGGCTGCGAAGCATAGCCATTCGCTGTAGCCAGATTGACACAAGAGCTGCGTGTCACGGAGATAAATATACAGCGGTGGATGTACAGTGATCGGTGCACGGAAACCATTATGTCCGTGAAATCGCAGATGACATGCACCTCATGCATTTCACCCGAGAAATTCCGCCTTCGCTGTAGCGATCACGTTTTATATAGGTAACAATCATAGCCAGATTAGAGTTACTAACTAACAGTTAATTACTTAGTACAAATTTCGAATCTGTAAGGTAACATACGACTGAATGACATTCTTTCTTGTTAAGGGCTTCCCCGTATATGGATGTTGCAGGTTTCTTTTTGCGTATGCCATTGGGCTCGTATGCGAGAGCTGCTTTTATTATTTGTAGCATGACACATTTTTTTTATACAGGACACGTCAATTTAACTTCACCTCACCTGATAAGCTGAAGGCAAAGTCTTAGAAAAGAGGGTCACCATTATGGACAAAAGTTATAATGGTGGCACTCAGCTTGACGACCTCATCAGATGCCTTTACACGCCCCGCTTAAAGAACCCGGGACTGTAGGAAGAAGGAAACACGTGTAGCTACTGGTAAGGAATTCCAGGTCGGTTCCAGGTGCGGTAAAAGGAGTCGCCGAACCGCTTGATTCTTGATGGAATATTCTCAATATTCTGTACCGTAAGTATGCGTAATACAAACACAATCCAAAAAAATATGGTTTTGTGCGTCACATTATTGTTAAAGGTTGCTTACATTTTTTTAGAGATCGCATTATTTATTTTTACCTGAGACGCAATAACACAATACAAAATTTGAAGCAAGACTTACAACAAAAAGTTATTGTTAGAAAAACGAAGGTTCCAAAAAAATGGTTTTTGTTCTGACTGTTCATCAGCATCATGTACAGTCATTGAACTTATAATATGAACTAAATATTTATGAAGACTAGTTAAAAATCTACCCCTGAAGGTTAAGTAAGTAGGTATAAGATATTTTATAGACTCATTAACAATTTTAATTAATAAATAATAAACAAAAATGGTGAGTTATTATCCCTGCCTACGCGATCTACGGGGAAAAAGTCGCATTTATGTAAATATGAAATTATATTCATAAGTTATCTCAGGGTTCGTGTATACTAGACAAGATTTAACGATGTCAAAGGTCGCAAAAACCTGTTTTCTGTACATAATACCTAAGGTAATTTTTCTTTGGTTCAGGTGTCATCAAGAGTTAATTATTTAGACAATTAAATAATTACTTATCTATTCACTAACGTGCTAGAGGACTTAATTGAACGAAACAAGCAATAACGTGCATTGCCTTATGCTTGGAATGAGTAAATTTCATAATATGTTTAATTTGTTAACGACATCGTCAAAAAAGTAGTCTCCGGAAAAACTGAGCAGAAGAGTGTAAATATAAGTAAAGCCTTTTAGCGTGTTGGTTTTAGCATGACCTTGGATAAAACCAATACGAGTATCAATGACATTTCATAACATAGACATGTCATATTATGCTTACAAATCAACGTAGAAAAATGTGCCGAACTCACACACACACATTTTTAATTCATCTCCACTTTCGGTGTATTAACTTAAGAGTAATAGTTCGTGCAGTGTCTATAAACATACGATGGCATTTTCGTTATTTTTTTAAGTCACTGATTCTTCCGCTCAACGTCCGACAGGTACTAGAGGCAAACGTTCCAATTGACTCGTTTTCGGATCTTCACGATTTTCGCGCAATAACATATCTACTTTTTTTATATAACATCTTTGACGAGTATCATAACAACCAATGCCTGATATAGGACCTTAGTTATTGCCGTGTTGGTCCCGGTAGAGTAGGATAGGGCTACTCTATTTCTGCCTGTTGGTTGCCGACAGTAAACATACAGCAAATGACTAAGTGCCCGTTCGACGGCAATAGGCTCGGCCCCTATTGCGTGGGACCGAAAATCACAGTTGCCGACAGAATTAGCTGGATGGACAGATAGCTTAATCGAAAAGAATTAGCTGGGTTATAGTGAGAGGTTATATGGAATAGAAAAAGGTGGAAGGCAGACCTCAGTCTCAAAAATTAGGCTTTCAAAATCTATCTATACCATTATATAGTTGTAAAGTGGTCGTGTCTGTACATTGGAGATATTTAAAAAAAATACTTGGGTTATGTTATGTTAACGATACTGAACACGAAAATATTTTTTTTGAATTTCCTGTCTGTTTGTCTGTTTGTCCGCAATGGACGCAAAAACTACTGGATGGATTTTGATGCGGTTTTTTTGTTAGAAAGGGCTTGCTCAGACTTAAAATCTTACGTTTGTTTGATCGCAATCGGTTGAGTAGAACCGAAGCAGTGTCTCCAACTGCACCGTAATTACGGTAGATCTACCGTATTTCTTACAAATCTGTCACCTACTGTAGACATGTCATTACGGTACTAAAATCTACCGTAATTTCATCTGTCGAATTTTTCAATACATTTAAAAAAAAAATGTACTGTACATGTAATGGATTTACTTTTACACCACTGTCGCTTAGGCTTAAAAGACCATTACCCGTGGCGGTTAAATTAATTTCAAAAAACTACAGTCGCTGATAGTAGTGATAGTTGATTTATGCATGCTACCAAATTACGAAGTTACTAAATATGACGGATAATGTAATATTTGCATGTTGTTTTAATACTGCCAAGTTACTGCATTCGGAGTTTATGGACAAAGGCAGTCAAAAATGAATGTATCGATTTAAAAATAAATGATTAAAAACTAAATAATAGACTACTGCTGGTGGTATAATACCCTTCATTTTTCATTCTTTTTAAGATTTGCAAATGGATACCGCCTGCTATCTAGCTTGTTTGGGTCTTTACAGTTTACAGCCGCAGTCGGGTGTTTCGATTTTTAATTATTATATTTTATTTTATACTCTTAGTTATACTTAAATAATTTTTTGTAATATCCTTCTAATTTCCTTAATTTTGTATCCCCTTTTATCATATAAGAATGACTAAAAAAAAATTGACAACATTATATTTCAGCGCCAAAAATTTAACATTTTATGACATTCAGGAGATGAATACCTTTCTGTTGTACCTATAATTTTTCAAAACTAACTAACTATCTAACTATTTTCGAGTTTATTTGTAAAAATGGTCGTAATAAAACCACCGTATTTTTACCGTAATTAACATTTAGGCTCCGCGCAAACGTACGGTTTCCGTCCACGGTTTCCTGATCAAAAAGTCAGATTCAAAAAACCGAATGCTTCATTTTCATACAAAATGTTCTACTAGCCGCACACGTCCTTACTTTTTGCAGAACGGAAAAAACCTGACGTTCGGTTCAGAATGGAAAAAACCTAATGACGTCATACCGAACGCAGCACTCGCATACATTTTGTACTAATCGCCGCACACGTCAGGAAATTTCCATCCGGAATCGCGCTTAAATTGTGTCCAGCGTTGTCAATTCCCAAGAAAGTGGGGACTTTCAAGCCGATTAGGGAATTTGTGGGGATTGTGCTTATGTGGGGCATTTAGACATTCACACTAGACCTAAACTCAGAAGTAATAAGTGGCAAGTATTATACATATTGATAAATTATTAAAGCAAAATATCCGACATTAAGGTACTATTTAACTCTTTATTGGCAATATATGTACACGAGCCGCAATAAACATCGCAAGTGGTGAATATAGCGGGAAACTTCAAGAGAAGTAATATAGTTATCAATGTCTAATATTGGGGCCTTTCTGTTGGGTTTGTGGGGAATTCAGATCATCAGTAATTGGCAACACTGATTGTGTCTCGCTTCCGGGGTTGCCAGATTGTATTGTAACTTTTGTTACATTTTGCGTAACTTTTGACTCTCTTACGACCCAGCCCCATAGTGGTAGACGCTCTCAGCTGCATTAAGTCCCAGATGAAATAGCTGGGGCTCGTACTCAATGGCCAGTGGGATTTCAAGGAGCATCTCGGAAGGCCGGCTCCTAAATTGGGCGGATACCCGAGATAAACCGAGAGGATTTGTAAAAAACAAGAAACACTATATAAAAAAACAAGAATACGTAACTTTTCCCCCGAAAATGCAACTTTTAAGCCAGCTTGTGTTACATTTGACAATTTGGCACTGGCAACACTGCTCGCTTCGAAGTAATAATAAAAAAACCTAATGCAAAAAACCGGACGTGTGCGCTCGGCACACGGAATTCCAAATCAGGAAACCGTGGACGGAAACCGTCTCCGGAAACCGTACATGTGCGGCCACCCTTAGTGTCTGCCGTAATTTTCTAGAGTTTACCGTATTTTTAGGTTAGAAACACCGTAATTTTGATCGTGACAGTTGGAGACACTGAACCGAAGATATGAGCAGAGGTCGCGTTAACCGAGATGCACGCGGGCGGAGCCGCGGGCGAAAGGCTAGTTTAATAATATAACCATTTTTCAAAGCACACGGGAAGTTCAAGAGATTAGCGTTTTCAAAGAAATAAACTCTTCTAATTGTAGGCCACGACTCTACCTTGGTACCTATGCGGCTAGGACCTTAGGTACCTATGCGGCTTAACCTTACCCAACCATTTTGCTAATTAAGTAAATTATTATAAAATAGAATCTTAGTCTAAATACAATAATTTGCTACTCAGGCAAGTTATTATTGTATTTAGACTATGTTTGTAAATAGACCAAAAAGCAACTGAGTTTTTTGCTTTCTTCCTGTCTTCCCAGGTTAGGGCCGCGGAGTCATTCACCATCTCGCGATCGTCAAATTCGCGAGCGCGCGCGAGTTGGCAATTTTTGATTTCGAATTATTTTTTCGTCATCATCTCGCGCGCATGCTAAAATACAGTCAGATAAAAAAGGGTCAAAGAAAACATGAAAAGGAAACTAATGTATACTCGCGTCTTTACCTGCATTGGTTGATGCGCTGCGAATGTTTCTTTTTTCATCTTAGATTTCAATATAGACTTGCGAAGTGAGACTACGCCACTAGGGGGACACGGCCGATATTATGATATCTGTTATGAGTAGCTATGTCATCTTAATATGCGTCGTATGAAATTAGATTTTTTTTTTGCTTATCTTTTCCTTTTTTTTTTTTTTTTTTTTTCTTTAAAAAGAATATTAGCAACCGAAATTACTAATATTCCCGTTAACCCCTCCAGCGAAGCTAAAGTAAAGGCTAAAGGCTTAATAAGCCTTTAGGCTGTATTTAAGGTAAATTTCATAATGTTTCACATATTAAACTAGAATAAAAGGTCATCCATCCGAAAACCACCCTGGCTTATGTTGCTTAACCTCGTAATGTGATAACCTGCTCGGTTACCACTTTGTCACAAGTCCCGTCAATGATTTTTTATTAAGGATGAATGCATTGTGTACAAAGTAAATCTGGTGATTTTCAATAAGAGCAATGTATTAAATGTGATTCTTATTTACAAAAAAAAATTTTTTTTAGTATTTCATTATAGTATCATACCCAAATTATACCATTTTGAAATCTTGGATAGTTGCGCCAATTTTTGAAAAAGAATGCCATAGTGGTGTCCATACTTTTTTTTTTCACCGAGATAAGATAAAGTGGGTCGAAAGTAAAAATGTATGAAAATTTGACGACAAAAAAATATTTTGACTTATTTTTGTAAAATAACTACAAATATTCTATATTTTTTCAGGGTGGTGATGGATAGCCATGCTTTTTAGCTTGTTAATACAGAAAAGAGTTCCAAAATATTTGCAAAATTGTGGGCCTGGTAGTTGAAAATATCATTAGGGGTACCGAATTTTGAAGGATTTTAAAAAAGTTCAAATAATTAAAAAAAAATAGAGATATATTTTTTTTCTTATTTTTTCCAGAGCAGCCATAAGTAGGGCCACTCTCTGTTGCCGGCTTATCCTTGAATTTTGGGACACCCTGTATATCTATTTATTATAAAAATATTAAATAAAGCTATTATTTTTGTTGGAATAAAAAATGGATAAATATGTAGTTGGGGTAAGTAGTTCGGGTATCGAATAATTCCTCCTCATCGATTTTTACTGGTAAAGTGCCCAAAAGACGGGCGGCATTGCGCCGTCGGATGGTAAGCTTTTTTTTATGCCAAACTAATTTCGTATCTTTTTCAAGGATCGTATATTTTCCACAACCTTTTTTTTATTAGACAGTTTTTATTATTATTTAAGCATCGTGTTGTAAAATATAATTCAAGAATAAAATATACCTAATCGATTACTATAAAAAACGATTATTTATTTCCCACGCTTCCCCAAAAGCGATTTCAGGAGTATTTTTTACTGTGAATCCCTTAAAGTAGGTATATATGTTACGGGCAACTTGAGAAATCTGGTCCCTATGAATAGTGACCGGCCTGTATACATAATGCCCTTCTCACATGGGCAATTTGATAAAATTTCATTTCTAATTACTTTTCCCGGTCAGTATGAATCCTCAATATTATGCCCTTGCCTTGGGCAAAATGATAAAAAAATTAAATGAAGCGTTTTTGTTTATTAACGTTAAAAAAATACCTAACCTAACCTGTGGTGTGGGATATATACCATTACAGTGCAGTAAAATTTTATGCATTTAAGTTAAGATTGCCGTTTAGTAAAAATGTGGCAGCCTTTTGTGTTTTTTATGTATTGTGGAGTAAGTTTTACATTTAGCTTAGGTATAAAAGCTATACAAATAAAGAAAATTGAATGTCTGTAACTTTAAAATAACAGCTTTTTAACTGAAATTGTAACACACAAAAAGACGGATAGACAGAGTTACTTTCGCATTTATATTATTAGTATGTATACGAGATACCTACCTATAACAAAATAGTTTTTTTTTTTAATTTTGTGATCTGTCTACGGATTGTTGGCTACGGATAGTCTCCAAAGTGGCTGAACCAATTCTGGAAGGACGTCTCGTAATATATTATCTCGTAGTATTTATAACATATATATACATTTCTTTATAACATACAAAATAATAACTTCTTCCACGTCCATTTTCTCTAAGCTCTGCCGAAACAAACTGACAAACTCTCGCAAAACGCGGTAGCGCTTATACCTCGGGATCGGGACCCGTATCTTAGACCTGAATCACGAGACTAACGAGGTCCTGGCTCCCGCCGTAGCACCTCATGCTATCCTCAAAAGACACATTTTAGGTGCAAGATATAATGTTCCGAGTAACCACTGACCTCCGTTAACGCGCGTTACATGTGAAGCTAGCCTAAAATATCCTGTACATTTAAAATAGGTACCTAATTTAATCTATTACAACGTTTTTGTAGCTGACTGTACACAAATACGTCATATTTTCACAAACGCGCGAGTTGATGACACAAAAATAATTCAAAATCGAAACTTGCCAACTCGCGCGCGCTCGCGAATTTGACGATCGCGAGATGGTGAATGACTCGGGCCGCGTGGTCCATTCGCAAGTTTTTAATATTGTTTATTTAAGACTCTACCTTGTTCAACGATTGTCTCTCACGCTCTATTATTTTACCAGTAGATATGGTACCCAGTTGGGAAGAGGTTAGCGTACATCGATCACTGCCGTGCCCCAAGCACGGAAAACTATCGCAATCGTAACATAACCGTATCGAGAGAACGAAGCATTGTGATTGGCCGCCTGCCTACTTTGAACCTGTGTGTGCGAAGCCTGCCAATCGCAATGCTCCATTCTTTTGATACGGTTACGTTACCTACGATTACGATAGTTTGCGTGCTAGGGGTACAGAAAACTAACCGCTCCCACAATTTCCGAAAAAAAAATGAACCGTGTACTTATGTACTTATCATTTATCAGTGTATCAATTGGACCTGATGTGATTTGTAAATTTTAACCGCTACTCAAACTTGAAAGCTTAAAAATCGTACTAGGACTTTTTCCAAAACATCTGATGGAAAACCAAATGCACAATTAATAAAATAAAATAATATTGTTTGTTTAATGGGGTCGTGTGCTTGCTTTTGGATTGTAGAGTCATTGTCACAATATACACCACTACACTACCATACTGAATAGCACAGAAAACTATGGTTGTATGGTGGTTATAATCCACTTGTAACAACCGAATGTTTACTACCGGGTACAATTATTTCTCAAGCCGATAATGATGAACAACTGCACTCGGTTTTTAACCTAGACCTAGGGAAATAGAGGCAATACGCCGTGGACATCTTATCGATGTGAAGATGTGTATCTTATCATGTTAGAATTTAGGTTATATTTATTTTATGCAGTACTGAACGACGATACGATCTAAAGAATAAAATACCGTACTCCTAAACTAGACAACAATACAACATACAGAAAATCACGCTTTTATCCCCAGAGGGTTAGGCAGAGGTGAATTAACACCCACTGTTCATCAATCATTGTATTTTGTATTCGGTCCCACGTAATAGGGGGTGAGTCTTTGCCGTATTCCTGGCACTATTGCTAACTCGAGCCATGCATAGCATAAGGCTGAGTCTGGGCTGTATTATATATCTGTCTGGTGACAAACAGCCCTATGCCTTAGTCGCCTTATACCACACCGCATGGGAAGAGATGGGGTGCCTAAAATTCTACTCTACCGGGAACCACGCAAAAACTAGACAAATATAAAAAATAACAGTAACAACATGAAATCTAGCAGGCACGATAATAAAATACCAACTAGAAACGATTTTAATCATCACTTTTACATGCTACCTACATTCAACGCGGTCATAAAATAAACACAACCTACGTTTTTATTACCGATTCTAAGAACAAATATGAAAATATGCATTTTATAGATTTACTTTTACACTCAGATAAACGCTATCACTTTGAATTTCATACTTAGGAGAGTAGTATGACTAACGTCTATAGTCTTGATAGGTGCGTATGTGCTGAATTAGGAGACCAAAGTCCGCATTATAATGTACCTATACATGTAAATATTTATACAAGTAGGTAAACAATGTTCTGTGAACTTTTCACTAAAACCGGGCATAGTACGTGTAGGTTCCTCGTATAATTCACAATGTGTAGATTTCATTTTCATTTTCGCATATAATTAAGTAGGTATACTCAATTAAAAGAAAATGAAAATGAAATCTACACATTGTGAATTATACGAGAAACGTACGCACTCCATATTAATATCACAGGAGAACGAACCTTGAATGAAAAAAATTAAAGTGTTCGTCAGACTATGCTAATATCATGCGAAAGTAATTCTGTCTGTCTGTTTACTCTCACGCCTAAATCACTAAAATCACTATTTTGATGAAATTTTGTACAGAAATAAGTAGATTAGACTTTGAAAAATGACAGGCTATGTTTGGTCGCGATAACCGATATCCATGCGGGGTGGACGCGAGGCTACAGTTTACTATACGATGCGAGCACTAAAAATCAGAATGCTTATAGTGCTTAACAAACATTTGCCAATTTTTAAACACTAAAATTAATTAAACGCCTAGGTCGTTGATTAAAAGCCGGTACCCATTAAATAGCGGCAGAATGACAAGCCCAAGTCATTGAGTGAATCATTTGACGATGTAACTGATTTTTTGAAATTAGTGAGTTAAATTGAACTACTTGAATTGTATTACTTGATCATTCCTTTATCTGATGACTATAACGACGCACCCTCCATTGCTTCGTGCATTATCTCAGGTTCAAGGGACTCTACGATTCCTCAGCCATAACCTTCTAACCTAATCTATCCGTGTAGAGAGATATTCTAAGACATTCTAAATAACGCGGTAACGCTATCTAGATCCAAAGTAACCATAGCTTAACTAGCTTGTTATGGATTCTAGAATGCGTACCTATATACATACTTAGGTACATTTTTCTTTTGTAAATAGGTACATATTAGACATAGAAACACCCTGATCATTCATAGACATATTCCTGCATACTATTATTTGCACTGAGCGGGAATCAAACCCGCGACCTCCAGCGTAGCAGTCAAACGATATAGGTACCACTACGATACCTACCAATTTGATGGAATTTGCATTCCATCAAATTGGTAGGTATCGCTTGCGCGCTTGATGAACTGCCTAGGCGTCCAATTAACTGGTTAATTTAATAAACAGATGGCTGCAACATACATACATACATACATACATATAATCACGCCTTTATTCCGGGAGGGTTAGGTAGAGGTGAATTAACACCCAAGGTTGCAACATATAAAATTATAAACGTACTAAATATAGAGTTTAATCAAAATAATAATACGAATATAAATATTACGAATTTAAATATTTATAATGAGAAGAAATATTCAACTTACCACTTTATAACAACTAGAATTGCAAAAATATTTTGTCAGTGCGGAAGTAAACAAAAATTTAATAGTTCGCATTCGCATATGTGGGACCTTGCCAGCCTCGTACGCACATAAACATAAATATATTGGCAGTAGCAACGTCACCAAAGCTGCACAACCGCATTGCACAGTTTACTTTCACTCAACATAACTTTTGCAAAACACTGGCGTTGATACCCGGCAGCAACGGAATTTGCCTTTACGCGTAACTCAAATGTCCCGCCTGCTCACATGTCAATGTCATTTCATAACAAATTGTATGGAAGCAAAAACAGTTATTATTATTTGTAACACACACACGCCTCCAGTTTAAAAATATATTTCTATTCACGACTACAATCTCCTGAAATACTACCTATATTAAGTCGATCGTTTTTATTCATACGATATAATAATTTATGAGTTCAGTCGTGCACATTTACGACTGTGTGTACCAAAGCCAGTATCAATGACAACTGACACTGACAGTCGTCACTCGCCATACTTGCGCCATACGTCAAACATGAAATCGGTCAAAGCCAGGAAATCTAAATATTTATTTATACGCCATCTGTTGACGTAATACTGTATTATAAACTGTGTACTGCTTTATCTACAATGTATAGGTATTTTTACTATCGAAGGAAAATTGAGGAAAATGTAATAAAACTATGTATGAAACCTTTTTTTTACTTCCTTTTATGCATTTATGCAACATTTTCATACACTATACCGACACTATAATCTGTAGCACAATAAAAAAGTTGGTCTACAATCCGCACAATTTCACAAAAGTTTTATTTTTATTTTTGTAGGAGTAGGTTCCCAAAACCCAATAACATAGTGAATACTTCTAATATTTTGGTATAAAACTACTACATAACAATTGAACACAATGGCACCCAAAGAAGCCGTTAAGAAACCTGCAGCAGCAATAGTACGTCCACCTATTAGCGAGTCTAGTCTTGTGAATATTCCAGGGGATGCCATAGAAGGTACCTACATACCTTTTTATATATTTTTCTTGCTAGGATATAATAGATAATAGTATTGTATCTAGCAGTTTCCTTGGGCTTCCTGTAAACGTGGAAAGAGAGGGGAAGTTTTGTCGGTTTATGGTGAACGATTTATGTGCAATAATCCACACTGTGTTTCTGGAATACCAATACGCCACTATGAAGTAGGTAACTACTAAGTAACGGTTGGTATGAATTAGAAGCAGAAAGTTGGCTTCCTGCTTCTAATTCATACCAGCCGTTACTTCTAATTACCAGGACTAGAGAACTTAGTAATACTTTTATTTTCTATTTTTAGGCTATCAAGAACGTATAGAAACTGGAATAGATTGGACCCTTATAGAACTAGGAGCTCGTCACCATCGAAGAAAAGCTACTATGGAAGTTCCTATCGTGACGTTTACGGAAGCCCTTAATAATAAAATCAATAAGGGGTTCTTAAATGGCTTTCTTGATGAAAAATCTAGTATTACTTTTGACCAGCATTGGGAACAGATACTACCAGCCACGTTATGGGATAACGAAAGATTCGCCACTGAGGAAGGGAAGATATTATTTCACGGCATCAATTGCCTCACTGACGGCCTTGTCAAATTAATACGTAAGGCCGTCCTTACCGGTGACCGCCAAAGCTTATGGAAGGATTTAAAGAACGTAGAAACCTTAAGAGTTAATGATGAGAAGGTATCGATTTCTCAATAGTAGACCTCTTAGTCGAGCCTTGTCGTACTATAATGATCTTTCATCAGATCCCCAAGCTAACCTCACCTGCTAGCTCGTACACCGGATCAACGAATTAGGCTTTGGTGCAGGATAGCCTCTAGTAGTTTTGTCAGATCATTCACAGACTCCACCTGACAAAACTAGACGTTGGACATTGGTCTGTTGCGCTAATACTGCGATGATACAGGTGCAAAAGTGAATAAATTTGGAAGCATTACGTGATCAAGTCATATTGCTTTAGTGCGAAAGGTTAAGCTCGACTGGAGAAGTACCACCCGCTAACATAAACGTTAAATTAGTTATAACTTTGACTAATCTGTACATAATATATATCTAGGTATGCCTTTTTCAGATGACTGAATTAGATGATGGTATTCTTCAGTTTAAAAAAGTAGTATCACTGAATTTGTGTGGAAACTACCTTACGGATATTGATGCGAATTTCATGCCGCCAATGTTGAGGAGCCTTGAACTTCAAACTAATCATATCACCAATATCCAATCATTCGTAGAATCTTTGCCACATGATTTACTTTACTTGGGTTTGGCTAAAAATTTGCTAACGTCGGGTAATTATGTTACAATTCACAATAATTTTACTAGGTATCTAATAAAATGTAAAATAATAATAAAGCATCCAATTTCAGATAGCATTGAATCATTATCTCAGTTACCATTTCAATTAACAGTTCTTGATTTGTCGAATAACGACATCTGTCATTTGGATCCATTATTAGATGCTCTGGCCAGACTGCCTAGTTTGATTTCATTGTACCTCGCGGGAAACCCTTGCTCGGTTTGTTAAATTTTACTAACTTTGTTCATGGCAGTGCTCAAAGATGGCGTTATTTTAAGTTTATCTTTTTTAGGTCAGTGCTGGATACGCTCGACTAACATTAATAGCATTACCACGTTTAAAATGGTTGGATTCTCGTCAAGTTTTGTCCTCGGACAGACCTTTAGAGCCTTATGAAATACATCCAGATGACCTACGTTCGGCGTATTTTTATTTCACAGTATTTCGTGTAATGAGTGCTCCTCAACCACCCAAACCCGAAAAGGTAAATACATGTTTGATTCGTATTTGACACAAACTTAATATCGAATGTATCAATGATGCCAAGCCAAGGCATTATTTTAGCACTTCTTATTTAGAACAGTAATAAAATAGTAAATTCAATTTCTATCACTAAAATAGCAAATAAGCACATAAACCTTAAGACTATACAAGCGTACAACACCATAGATGTTAACTGCACATTGCCATTCCCAGATTGGAAAAGAAAGGGAAAAGAGGACAAAGGAATTTCGAAATGAAAGGGCAGGTGCCTCCATCATTCTTACAAAATTTAGATAGGTCCGAAACACCGGATACTGCTACTTAAAATCAAGAAGGTACTCGAACAATATCTCATTCCCATTGTCCCATCGTTTCCTAAAAAGGCTATTTCTCCTATAAAAGACTCGATGATAAAACGAAGTTTCTAAACAAACTATAACCCTTTAAGAACATAATCTCTTCTTCTTCTTCTTCTGTCGAGTCGACGGCATATCATGTCATATTTTGTTTGCCCAGTATGTAGCCACTCCGATAGCGTTCTCAGAGGCACTCATAAGTTCCTCCGGAGTGCACGTGCTTGGACAGGCAGCACAAGTTAACAGGTGGGACATAGTCTATGGCGCAACTCCGCACTCACACCGTGGATCCATCTCGTCTGAATGACCCCACCTAATACGGTTTTCCTTACTTCGACCAACCTGTGTCCGAAGTCTATTTAAGGACTTCCAGGTGGTCCAGGCAAGGTCCCGTCCGGGGGGGAGATTCTCTGCCAGTGGGACAAAGGGGGATGATGGGCTCTGTGCTCCCCACAGATTAACTCTGGCTGAAGAGGGTTCGCTGGTAATAGGAGCAACGCACGCGAAGAAGCTCCTGCGACTTTTCAGCCTCTGCGCCACACCAGAGTGACTATGCATGGGGTGTCGTTGATCCATCTGGAGTTTGCACATTTCGATGGATGAAGCCACCTCTCTACGCACACTGGGTGGTGCAATACCAGCCAGTGGATACAGCATGCGTACCGGAGTCGGCTTGAGACAACCGGTAATGATACGACAGGTTTCATTTAATGCTGCATCCACTAACCTGGCATGAGTAGAACGGCACCACACAGGACACGCGTATTCCCCTGCGGAGTAGCAAAGGGCCAGTCCCGTAGTACGCAGCACCTGCGGCGAAGCTCCCCAGTTTGTGCTCGTTAGCCTTCTCAGCAGGTTATTTCGTGCACAAACCTTCAGCTTGACGTCCTCACAGTTCTTCCTGTAGGTTAAAGATCTGTCTAGCGTAACTCCCAGGTATTTGGGGTGTTTACAGTGGTTTATGGGGACGCCACGCCACTGGATGTTCAGCTCTCGGTTTGCCTGCCCGTTGTTGAGGTGAAATGCGCACGACTGTGTTTTGGAGGGATTTGGCTTTAGTGCATTTTCCTCGTAGTAACTACTTAGCTCCTCGAGTGCTCTGTTCAAATTTCCCTCTACCTCCTCAAACGATCCCTGTGATGTGAGCGCTAGGTCATCGGCGTAAAGGAAACGTGCTGTACACGAACTCATGGGTTGATCGTTGGTGTAAATGTTGAAGAGCAGGGGGGCGAGAACACTGCCCTGGGGTAGGCCGTTTTTCTGTATTCTCCAGCGGCTCTTGTCGGAGCACAGGTGCACTTGGAAGCGCCGGTTACGAAGGAGCTCACCCAGTATAGCCGTAACTTTGCGGTCCCCAATAGTTCGCTCTACTTTCCAGATTATCTGCATTCTAAAACCTGTATTATAAGCTAGTTAATAAGCAGTACTTATTGCTTAGGTCTAGATAGTGCTATGTAGGATGTCGTAGATTATTATTATCGTAGAATATTATGATTGTAGGGTGCTACAACAGCATTCCACGTCGAATTAGAGCTCCCGTTGCTCGATGTAGAAAGACGAAAGTTCCTGATGTATCGTAATTACGAGTCACTAACAGAAATGTTGCCACTGCCCGAAGAAGAAGAATTAGATGCAGGCCCCTCATCTGTAATGAGACACCAAAGTATTAGAGCTATAAGTAAGTATGTAGGTAAATCTTTGAGAATGCCGTGAGGCTCAAACCGGTCAGGTTGATAAATAAAATGAAGTGGAACTGTACAAGAGTGTTATTCAATATGTATAGTAAGTTCAACAACATTATGAACAGAACAGTATTTAGGGTAGCTCATGTTCAAGATCCATCAGATGTGAGGGAGTCTCCGATGGCCCTGGGTCAGCCGGGGTGTGCAAGTGAAAGGGATATACCAGAGGCTCATCTCATCTCATCTTCGGCAACTGATAGCCCGACACGGCCATGTGGTTTTGGTCGGTTCGAGTCCGACATAACCACCCCCGGCCCCGCTGAATCCGGTGGGAGGTGTCTGTGGAGATTTCCACACGTAAGACATGTCCATCAGATGGCCTGCTATCATCTTTTAAAGCTATATAACTTGTAACTTTGTAATCAGTTTACTTACTTAGTTTGGACCCAGGGTGCTACGCATGTGCTACGCATGTACTACGCAATAATATATTCCTTAAAAATTACTGAATTTATTGGGACTAGCATAATGCATCCTCAGTCTCGACGTCAGCAGCTTGGTAGTTGAGGAGTCGGTCTTACAATCGAAAGGTCCCCGGTACTTACGGGGACCCACTCCTAACACACGCCATTTAACATAAATGGAGAGGTTAGGAGGCATGTATCTATACAAATCATGTCTGTTCTTATCATCCAATATTTTAGGTGCGATTCAGACCGACATAGCAGACGAAGCCTCGTCCCACGCAAGCGACATCTACCAGCATTTGGTGACTAAGTGTTCACGAGAGGTCAACAACTTTACTACGTTTGAAAGTAACAAAATACAATGGGCCAAAGTAATGAACTTTCAAGAACCCGCAGTGAAAATATTCTGCCCTGATCTGCTCGCTTTGAGGAATACGTTCCGAAGCGTCATAACCGTCAAGCTTGTTTATTCAATTGTAAGTTATTAAACTTTCAATCGCTGATTCTAAGTAAGTAATGATTATATTGCTCAATAAATGTACTTTAAGAATATTGTCTTTGCCACAAAGAACATATTACCTATGTGAAGTTATGTAGATTAGCGTTACCTGTGGGGTTACCCTATAGTTAGGTATAGCTCTATCCCTTTTCATCACGCGTTGAACCCTGTTGGTTGGTTACCTGGACTGTTTTCCGGCTTTTGCTACTCCACCTCGCCCAGTTTTCAATATACCCTTTTTTACAGTGCGGAAGTCCCCACGGATAGCCCTCCGCTAGAGCCGATGGAGGTGGTTATGTCGAACTCAGACCGACTAAAACTGCACGCCATTTTTGGGTTTTAGTTGGCGGAATTGAGGTAGCCAGAAAATATTTCTGCCACCACCCAGACTGACACAGGGGCCATCTCTAGCTTCGAGATGGCCCCCCTGGTGTTGGAATCACGGTGTCCCCTTCTTGCCCTCGGATATTGAGAGGCGTGCTTCTTTCGAAATTCCTGGTAATAAGCGTCTAGACAAGCATGCTTGCTACCAATAATTATTAAATAACAACTTTTGTGTTTCAAAATTCTGCATTGCAATTGAAACCAATTTTGTATTATTTATTGAATAAATGTTAATTATTATTTAATAATTAATACCAATACCAATAACTACACCATATTAATACTTGACCAAATATGTAGAAGAAAAGTCTATCATTCAAAAAGTAATATTCACTGAGAGTATTTAAACAGGTGTATGCAAAAACTGGTAAACCGGACAAGAAAAGTGCCCACGCACTTAAAATGCCCACTGAGCAAAGAGTAGTTCTAGCCACTATGAAATGCGCTCTAAAGGAGCCAGACTGGACCCAACCTTCTCAACATTTCCACTGGGACGACTCCCTCGGTACCAATGAAGCTATTCATTGGGGTGATCGAGACCTCGCTGTAAGTTTTACTGTTTAATATGAAAGTTTTTGAAGATGTTTGCATGTTTGATCCACCGCACTCAAAGACAAAACGCATCTGGCTGAAATTCGGTACAGCTAGGGATCGATTATAGACTAGTCCCTTTATCCCTGGAGTAACTTCCTATTTCAAGATTATCCAGTTGCATGTTTGAACTTTGGAGTTCGGGGTCCACTTATCCAGAAAATCAACATCCCAATCAGGATGTTCATTTTCTGGGTGGGACTGCCGTCTGAGCTCCTAACTTCGAGAGGAAACTCTGCAACAGAACTTTCTTCTTCGTTTAACAACTGAACCGACTAGCAGATGAGGTAGGTTTGAGCCAATTGATTTTCACTGGTGAAATTCATTTCGTTTTACAGTACCTATCTCATAAAAAAAAAGTAAAATCTCAAAATTCTGTAATGTGCCATAATGTTGGTTATTAAAGTCAATTTTAGCTGAGTTAATCATACTAAAGATAGTTTATAGACATTTTAAAAATAATATTACATGAAGTTCTTTCTCATTCACATGTGCGTGATGTTTACTTACGTGTGATTTATTGCACTCCATCATTTAGCTGTTGTTCGAAAAACTCATAAAATACATACATCCAATGCTCTTCAGTGTTGAATTACATTGTAAAGAATAGGTTATGATTCAGTAAACGTACCTACCTATTTCAAGTCAATGAGAATTACTCTTTCTGTGGACTGTTTCCTATAGGTACACGACCATACCAATTTTAACATTATTCGGAACTCAATGAGTTGTGAATGTATTAGATAAGTGGGTACCGTGGATGTTCCGGGTTATCATGATAGGCAGGCTTTTACAATGGATTTCATATTAGTTTAGTCTGCCAACTCTAGATGGCGTTATGTGTATTTTCTACACAATACGACTCTACATTTTTGCCTTACACAAATTCCAGTCTACCAATAATTTTATCGCAAAAAGGCTTAAACAGGCACTTAATTCAAAGTTATGGGCTCTGATACGAATAGAATAGATACGAATACTAATGCCTTTCTCTTTTTGACTTAGAGATAGCTGCCCATATCAGCTTCTGTTCTTGTACAGTTTGTGAGCTTCCCCTAGTACCTACCAGTAATCTTTAATTTTTAATATATTTTCTAATAGTATATGCTGTTGATTTCCAGGTAATTCAATACACTCAGGCGCCTATAAAAGTTGCTAAAGGCAAGCCAGAGGCTGATGCAGCTACTAGTTCTCGACAACTGCCTCCGGAAAATCTCACATGCCACTTCGGTTTCGGGATCGAAACGTTACGTTTATAGAAATAAATGACCTGTTTAACATTCTGTGTTTGATTGTATTTTGACGGTATTTGCACCTATTTTGAAATACGACATATAACGAGGTTTATTGGAGTCACTCAAAGCTGATCAGCAGATCTTTTGAATAAAGAACAGGGCAAAAGCACTTGAAACTGATGATAGACTTCCATGTAATTTTTTTTTTTTATACTACTTAGGTCGCAGACGAGCACACGAACCTCCTGATGGTAAGAGGTTACAGTGGCCTATGGGCGAGTGCAACACCAGGGGAGTCAAACTCATGCTACCGACCCTGTAAGAACAGAGAGGTGCTGTGCCGTCAGCGCAAAAGATAAGTTTAATACAGCTGGTTAAACACTGTATAGCTGGTTATGTAAAACAGTTATGTAAAAGGAACAAAAAGTCTTTTTTAATAACTGGTTATGAAACAGTGAAGGAAAATTCCTGTTTAATAACTAGTAATGTAAATCAGTTATGAAAATGGACTAAAGAGTAATTTGCATACATATTGAGAAAATTTATTGATTGATTAATGTTCCGTTCGTTACGTTCGTTACGTTTACATTACGAATACGAATACTTTTCGTGCTCGGGGCACACATGTCCTTAATTCGTTACCTCCGCCACCCATCATTCATATTTATCTCAATGTAACTCTTAACAATTCTTCAAGAGACTCCTGAGTAGTAATATAGGTACCTACACTGATATATTAAATCCGGCTTCTAATTTCAACACTAAATTGTTTTCAATCTGTTGTGTACCGAGCGCTTCCTAGAGGCTATTATCCTATTGACCAATAAGTACATAGTAACTGGACTGTCCCAGGCCCCTAAGGATTGCAGTTGACGGTCAATCGTGATTCTTAGTGCCAGAACTTGCAAAGAATAATGCATATAAATTATGCTTAGAGACAAACCCAGTTCATTAATTTGATTTGAACACCAAATAAGAAGAGAACCCCAAATATTTATGCAACAATATTGAAAGTGTAGAGTTAATAAACCCATCTAGTTGCTTAGAATTATCAGTGAATGGCGGTAGGGGAACCTGAACGATGGGGCAATCAGGTGGAATACCTTCTGTCGTGCCTCGGATACGCTGTTGGTATAGGAAACATTTGGAGATTCCCTTATTTATGTTATCGAAATGGTGGAGGTGAGTTATTGCATTAAGTCATTGGTTTTATATAGAATTCAATGCTTGATTATCTGTATTTCCTTATTTTATGCACTGTCTATATGGTATAGATCCGACTATGGGGAAAACAACTTATTGCTAGTGCGATGGTTTTAGGCAAAGTACAATGATATTGGACCCGGTAGGTGGCGCTTCGAATCGACTTTAAATATATATATAAAACCTAACTATGCTATAAGAAAAACTGAGTGAAAAATCTCACTGGAAATAAATAATAACTTGATTAATTCCATTGGCAGATTTAAGTAATAATAGCTGATCAAATTACGTGCTCTCAGGCAGCATCATATGCGGAATGTTATTACCTTGAATTGGAATATGTTATGTATAGCATAGATAAGCTTTTCATAATATATGAAATAGCATTAACCCTTTTTATTTCCCTACCAAGGTTTTATTGATGAATAGGTACTTTGATAATGGAAAAAGAAAAATGTCTTAATAGTTCACAAGCATGAGAAGCAATTTCAACCTGACCTCTATTGTAAGTCATTCTTTGATATAAATGTTCAAGATCAACAAGTACGAAGTTTTATTTGAAACTTAGTATCAAACTTACTTACAAGTTAACAAACTCTAGTACGTAAGCAAGTTTCGGGATTATAATTCTGTTCTGTACTTGGGTATATAAATGTGTCGCCTTGTGTTCCAAAAAGTTAAGTACTCATTTCAACTTACACACTTTTTTAGAACACAACACCACACACTTACTTAGCTTTTATAAATAAATCCTAACCTATTCTACCATAATGGGTGATACGATATCACAGATTCGTAAAACCATTCATTACCTTAACCATTTGTTTTTGTTCCAGGAGCATTCCTCATTCCGTATTTTCTTACATTATTAATATGCGGGATACCGCTCGTTTACCTAGAAACTACACTGGGACAATTTGCTAGTGCAGGATGTATTTCTGTATTCAACCTCAATCCGCTCTTGAAAGGTAAGACCTATGAGTAATTTATTTATGTAACTAACTACTTTTATAGTTAAATTTCGTTTTAATAGCAAAACGCAACAATATGAGACAAATTGTATGCACTGTAAAGGCAAGTATCGACATGGTTCTGTATTATTTCCAATGACTTCATCAATTATTGGATGTAGATAAATCAATTCTGCTCTATCACTCTCTGTTTAGATGAATCTGCTTCCAATCTGATTCATCGTCGTAATCCTCCTAATAATAAAAACGCACTGTACGAGTATCTTCATTTGCGATATCTGTTTCACGGCCGCGACTGCTATCAACCACCTCGAATATAAAGCCTGCACTGAAGCCTCGTCGGTTCGTCAGCCCCGATTTGGAGCCCTAAAGCACCCTATTTTGTCGCTGAGTATCTTTAGTAGGTGTTTTATGTTCCACAGGTGCGGGTTACGCAGCAATTGTTATGAACGTAATAGCTGTAACGTATTTCGCAACCATTATGTCCTACCCAGTACTCTACATCTATCATTCAATGAGCTCACCTTTGCCTTGGCAGAATTGTGGCAATTCCTGGAATACAGATAAATGTACCGAGGTTAGATAATTATAGATTTAGAGATAGCTTATTTGAAATTATAAATAAAGATGGAAATTGTTTATACGAGGAATTTATTTACAGATAAGAGGCAATTCCAGTATTTTCACATCAAATGGATCAATAACTACACCGGAGGATGAATTTTTTCAGTAAGACGTTTAAGAAATGATAATTTTTCACTCCTTTCAATATCCAACTCAAGAATTATTGAAGGTTCCCAAATTGACGCACGTTTTTTCTGATACCTCTGAAGTAAAATTATCGTAATTCTTTCCATAATAGATCCAGAATACCCATATAAATTTCATTGCGTTTAAACGAGTTGTTTTTCTAAAGACTTTTATTACCTACCTGTTGAAAGATTAAAGATTACAGCGATCAAAGTTTGTTTTCACTTCGTAGTAACTGCACGCAGTTAACAGTAAAATGATAGTCAAATGTGCTGAGTTATATGTAAGATAAATATACAAATTTTACAGTAAATATGCTAGTTTTGTACTCAAAAAAATATATTTGAAATCATTCTATTTGTGTCTGGATAACAATTTCATAAAATCAGTAACCATAGCTTTCGCAAATGACGCACAGGAAAAGTAAAGGATACTCTTATGTGTCTGTAAAGTTACTCTATATGTTATTCAAATTAATTTTCATGTTACGGATGACATTGCTGCATCAGACCAATACTGGCATCGATGCCGTTTAGAACGAAAAAAAGGATCCAAAGAAGATGTAGATATTTGGCACGGTACTTATGTTTCACGATAGTGGTTACGGTGCCGCGGTAGGGCCATGACCAAGCTCAAAAATGAATGATGTATTTATAACATCGATTCAGTATTCAATGGTTTAACCACCATACTAATTGATTGGCTACATAAAATTTGTTCTGTCTGTTTCAGCATCCGCTTACTACAAATGTCTCCTAGCATCAACCAGATCGGCAGCATTGTATGGCCTGTATTCTGGTGTAACGTATTCTGTTGGATCGTCGTATATCTTTGTATCTGTAATGGTGTCAAGAGCGTTGGAAAGGTGAGTTGGCGAGTATTTTCTATTGATCTTTATTGGCACGATGCCGTTCTGTCTTTCACGTAAGTTGTGGACTTTTCTTGTAAATGTGTTTATTTTTAATCCGCAGATCGTATACTTCACGGTTTTGTTTCCTTACGTGGTTCTGACGATTTTATTTATACGCGGCGTGACTTTGCCCGGCGCTTGGAAGGGTATCATGTTCTACATTATACCGGATTGGAATCATTTGAAAAAGCCGAAAGTATGTACATTACTACTGTTTTTATAATGACTCATAACTTTATTTGCAGTAAGTTGCTTTTATATTACTTTTTGCTGCAGGTATGGGCAGATGCGGCTACGCAACTGTTTTACTCGTTGGGCCCTGGTTGGGGTGGTTTACTGAGCATGGCTAGTTTTAATAGATTTCATTACAATAATTACAGGTTTGCTTTGTTATATTTCTTTCTACTGTAATACATATCTATGTTTACAAGTGAAAAATCGTATTTATATTTCGAAGTGGTATACAATATACGTCTACCTAGACATTTATACCTAATTTATGTAAATAATTGTACTTAATTGTAATTTCTAAATTCATGTAGGTATATTATGTATTATTATTATTTATTATCCAAAACATAACATTATTAATTTTATCACAAAAAAAAGATAAATTGAATGAATGTAGTTCTTGCCAGACCAAAATTTCTAGTTCTTCAAAAAAGTAAATGCTTCGTTTCAAAGCTTTTTAGACTTTCGTGAAAATATCGCAACAATACGATTAACTTCCATTTACCTTTGTAAACGATGCCACTATCTTCCTTATAGATCTCAAAAGGTTTTAGTGCAGTGCTTACTAACTATAAAGCTTTCAACGTCTCTAATGTTAGTGTTACGAGTACTGATTATACTATTTTATTTACCTACAAACTAAGGAAGCCTAATATATTCTTGATAGTAACTGTTGCTTAAAATCGTTTTCAATACTAAGAAAATATTGCAAATGTGTAACAGAATGGAAGGATTTTATTGACTTGGCATAGAAAGACGAATACCTACATATTTGACTGACAGTAAAGCACTTTCTTTAGAAACTTTTACAACCCTCCCTACTTTAGGTAACCATACAAGGTTATTGACACTGCTGTATTCGATAGGGTGAATCACATTTCCAATCTCACCACACGTCTCACCTACAATGCAGAATAGGTACGTTTAATTGATTTTCTTTTTCAGATCTTCTGTTATAATCCCACTTGTAAATAGCGGTACCAGTATATGGGGAGGATTCGTAGTATTCTCAGTGCTGGGTTTTGCAGCTGAACGCGCAGGAATACCTGTGGGAGAGGTGGCCAGAGCAGGACCTGGTTTAGCCTACGTTACTTATCCTGCAGCTGTGACAATGATGCCTGCAGCTAATTTCTGGGCTGTTACATTTTTTGTTATGCTGTTCTTCCTCGGGATAGACACAATGGTATTTATTTGGTTTACCCTGATTTTATGGTACCTTATTTACTAAATTTTGCTTTAAATATAAATCGACAGTATCCAGCTTTTGATAGATTGAAAATCAGCATGCTTTAACTTTGTAGATCCTTTACTGTATCGTACATCAGAATGACAGTTTGAAATCTTTGTAAAGTAGTTAAAACTGTTGTATTTATAAAATATTAAAACTATAGCTTCGATTTTAACAACTCGTAAGGAGATATCAAGCTGTATAAGGAGATATCAAGCTGTATAAGGAGGTATCAAGCTGTATACCTACATACGCTGTATGATAGTGAAAACGCTATAAAAATCAAAGCAAGTCGATCTCTCATTCTTCTACCCTATAAAGAACCCACGCCAGTTTGAACATGTAAAGAATGGAAAAGACAAAACATACAGCTTTTTTATATACCGCTTAGGTCGCAGGCAAGCACACGGCAGAATACCGTGTTACCTACACGGTATATGTAGTTTTCTTAAATAAGAAGCATGACTATTACATTACTTGAATTAACATGATATGGTAACATATTTGCTACCCTATGGTGTTTAATAGTCACTTTGTGTTTAGGAGTTCTTGAATAATTTATTATGTAATGTCATTTCAACAAAAATTAACTGTTTTTAAGTGCTTACATTGACCAACAAATACCAATATTTTGCATTTCAGTTCGTGACAATAGAAGCTGTAATCGCTGGAATTATAGATGAGTTTCCGACATTGCGATCACGCAAAAGGCTAATGGCTTTTATTACGTGTCTTGTGCTTTTTTGCTTTTCCATCATCTGCAATACGGAGGTATGTATGTATTACAATAGATTCTCTGAAGCAGTAAAATTAGATATGGCGAAGTTTTAGTGCTTAGAGATCTTCTTCTTCATCTTCGCGTTATTCCCAGTCGCATCCGAAGCGTTCACCTCGGAGTCTGGGGTCCGCTTTATCAGTCTATCTGCGGATTTAGCTAAACTTCGATATTTTCATGGAAGCGAGTGCCTCCGATCTTATCTCCACAACCCTATGGCGATATCGAAGCATTGCAGCTAGACCAGTTGTAGACCTTTTTAGGGCTCCAACTCTCCGTAACGACTGCCATAGATTCGTATGGCAACCAGGACCGACGGCTTAACGTGCTCTCCGAGGCACGACCAGACCAATGCCAATATTTGCAGTGAGCGTAGCCGCCGCGTGCTAAAGCTCATTGAGAATTGGATTGGCGACATAATGATGTCGCCAATCCAATTCTCAATGAGCTTTACAACCCTTCTCAGCAACATATATGAAGAATTCTTCCTTTTGCAAGAGTTTTCTGTATAATAGTGGTACTGCTACAGATTACTTAAGTCACAGAATAGGGTACCTACTGAAGTACTACTGCAGTATAGCAGTGAACCTTAGTTGAACGGGTATCTTCAAGTTGAAATTTGACTGGGTGCCTGTACCTTCAAGCCTTTAGTTTACCTATGAACTTCGCTACGTCTGTATTGTGATATGAAATGTAAATAAACACAGTAAATAAACAAACAGTATACCTAACAATTTTGCATTCGGTTACAATAGAAAACAAAATGAAATTCAAATGTTTATTTCCAAATCGTGCGAATGGCTGTAGTTACAGCGATGCAACTGAGTCGAAATGCATTCAAATCATCGTCAATACGTTACATATGCCCTAAAATTTGAGGTTCATTTCAATAATCTGCAATACGGAGTTTAGGAGAATAAAACCAGCATTGAGCCTTCAGTAATATCAGTTATCCAGAATATAGCTCATACTATAGTACAGAAATCATAATCGAACATGGTGGTCGCGTGACTGGCGTGCCTCAAAAGACCAACATGCATGACAGAGAGCGAGCTCGTTCGCTATGACAACAAAAGCTTTCGGAATAATTTCGTGAAATTAATAGAACCGGAGTGTTTTACGAGTCGTTCTCGTTTGTTAAGTTGTTAAAGCTCTATTATATTGTATTATACGATGGAGAGATATCCGGTAATTGTTTTTGTTTGTTCTGTTCTCTTTATTTTCTTTTGTTTTATGTATATTTTAGTGTTGTAAGAGAAAGTCGTGAAGTAATAAACGACTGCTTTTACTAGCTTCTAGATTCATCGCGTTCACGAATAATATCTTGTTATATAAAATAAGTCTAGTGCATAAAGAGTAAAGCAAATAATACTTTTTCAACACACTTGCTCGTAAATTGCGTTTCACTTCACCTCAATTAAGCACGTAATTACACCTATTATCAAACTGTGACTTTTACATTGCTATTATTCACAAGTTAGTTATAGATTTTTTTTTATTGGTTGAGTTTCTTAAAAAAGTTGGGAAACTGAAAAGATCCTGTTCAATAGTAACCTACAAATAAATTGATATCCATCATGTAACTTCGTATTTAAATAGATAATTTCAACTTAAACATGTTTAATAAATAAAACTTTTACTTTTTTACTTTATTTTGTCTGCAAAAAACTTCAAATTCCCCATATTGTGGCTAAAACGCTATCAAAAAAAATTAAACTTCATTCTTTTAGTCTATGGCCGATACATTGTTTGATTAATCTATGGTTAGATGCGCGCGCATACGAAAACTCATTACTTAATGTTTCGAGATTTTGGCGCCAAAACGAGAAGAACGGTCGCGGTCTTAGAGTATCCATTACTATAGTATAGAGCAAGTCTAACACTATGGTCCATTGTGCCGAGTGTAAGCAGTTTTTTATCTGTGGTATAAAGCGCCTATAGTGATGTTTCATGTACATATTACCAAAATTATCGATAGTTGGTTATGTTGTGAATTTAGTGTGACGCATGCGTGGATGAATGGATAAAATTAAAACCAAGATACAAATATTAGTATCATTGAATGAATTGCAGAAATTAAAATCCCACAAATCTAACATATCAACAGACAGAGTCGTATATAATATTACGTCGTTGCGCTTGCCAAAACCTCTATGTGTTTTTGGTCAAGTTTTCAGGAGAGACAATAAGCTGTTTTATTAAATAATTGATGAGCGTATCAAAAAAACTAAAAATGCAGTATGATGCCAAAAAATATTTTGAATGAACTGAGATATAAGTGAAAATCATAAACGGTACTGTCCATCCACAATAAATTGTTTTTCCCATTTTGATACACATATCAGAATTGTCTTAGTGCCATTTCTTACAAGTGAAAAATGTACACGTATCAGATTTGTTATGGAACTCAATAGGATTTATTTAGCCGATAAATACTGACTGGTGGCAAGGTACATTTGATGTAAATAACATACGATGTAAATAAATACGTACTATAAACTTGATAAGGCATACAAGTAACAAAAAAGAACAATACTGAGTTAAGCTCGCCTTTGTACATCAAAATGTATCAGTTGCTAGTCGGTGCACATGTTAAACAACGGACGAGGCTCTGGTGCCGACTTTGCTCTCGGAGTTGGGAACTAATCGCTGATCGTTCCCAGTATAGCCGATAATATGACAATCAGAAAAGAAGAGCAATTCCCGAGTTCCAAGCACATTATGGTACCAATTAGTTATACAATTTAGTCCCTCTAGTCTCAGTAGTCCGGTTGCTAGTCCGGTTGATTCGCATCCGAGCCCTTCACCTCGGAGTCCGGGATACGCTTTTCCAGTCTAATTGCGACGCGGCTAAGCTTCGATATTTTCCGTAAAGTGCCATCTGACCTCCACAATCCTTTGGTGAATCTTTGATATCGAAGTACTGTTGCTAGATCAGTTGTCGATCTTTCACGGGTTTCGTACATAATACCGAAAGCTAAATAGTCGAATAACAATGGGTCGACAACGATTGGTCGGACGATCAAATTGTCGATGGTACGTTAGGTCGAAGCGTTAATACGTCGAGGTATTATTACGTGGAAAATGATTGGTCGAAAGATCAAATTGTCGCTGGTATATTAAGTCGAAATATTAATACGTCGACGTATTACTACGTAAAAATGCAAACGGTCTATTGTCCCCTCCCCATAAAGTTGAAATTTTCAAAAAGCCAAAGGTTGGTACAGACGGTGGAATATTATACCAAACCATTAAACTTTTACAAAATGAACAAGCCACGACCAACCACGAAGTGGAAAAAATAAAGTGTTGCTTTGAAGGACCTTCCCCAAAGAAGCGAGGTAGAAGACATGAAAATGCAATTAGGTATGTCGATATTTAACAAAAAATCAAACATGGACTTATTGGATTATCTTAGAGCGTTGGCAATGAATATCAAAATGTAAAGCCAGTTTAAATAAGTAAATAAATCTCTCTCATCCTAGCGTTAATTCCCAGTCGCATCCGAAGCTTTTTAGCTCGGAGTCTGGGGTCCGCTTTTACCAGTCTTAACTACAGATTTGGCTAGACCTCGATATTTTTTTCGTGAAGCGATTGCCATCTGACCTACACAGCCCAATGGTAACATTAGGCGATATCGAAGCTTTGCAGCTAGACCGTTGTTTTTGGATTTTTTAGGGCTCCCAACTACCCGTAACGACTGCCATAGATGTTTTATGGCAACCGGGACCGACGGCTTAACGTGCTCTCCGAGGCACGACCAGACCAATGCAAATACCCATATTTCATGAACACAAATATTTGCACTGAGCGGGGATCGAACCCGCGCCTCCTGCGTAGCGGCCGCGTTCACTACCGCTACGCCACGGAGGCTGTCCGTAAGTAAATAAATAAATATATAAGTATTATACATTTTATTTGAATATAGGCCTCAAAAATTATTATTTACACAAACATTAGGCGTTATACTAAAGCTTCTTTATACTAAAGTTCTATCAAAGTGAATATCACTTAGATAGAATTGTTAGAATAATGAATCGCTCTTTCCGAAATTACAATACCGACACAAAAAATTGGTTTATATTTATTGCAGACTCTCTCAATATTTATGACTTGTCTCTAAAATGAACTTATACTTATCATCATCATCATCATCATCATCATCATCATCATCGTCATTTCAGCCATAGGAAGTCCACTGCTGGACATAGGCCTCCCCTATAGATCTCCAATAGGACCGGTTGGAAGCGGCTCGCATCCACTTATACTTATAACATAGGTTTATTTCAAAGATTTCGCAAAGACAGGCTTTTTGAAAATTTCAACTTTATGGGGACAATAGACCGTTTGCATTTTTACGTAGTAATACGTCGACGTATTAATATTTCGACTTAATATACCAGCGACAATTTGATCTTTCGACCAATCATTGTCGACCTATTGCATTTTCCACGTAATAATACCTCGACGTATTAACGTTTCGACCTAACGTACCAGCGACAATTTGATCGTCCGACCAATCGTTGTCGACCCATTGTTATTCGACTATTTAGCTTTCGGTATTATGTACGAAACCCATCTTTCACTACGTCACGTGACCATAGAAGTTTGTGTGGTGAAATGTGTGTGTTAAGTGTTATATAATACACCTTGCCCTACACCTTCGTGAGCGTTCGAGGACGACTGTATCGGGAACACATATTAGGTACACAGGCAAATATCCCTCAGTCAGCGATGGAGGTAAGTCACAAACTTGTGTCTGAAATCGAGACTACTCTCACTAGAGTATCCGATTGGGGACGACTAACCCTAGGCCAATTCAACTCGGCTAAGACACAAGTATGTGCATTCACCGCTAAGAAAACCCCATTTATTGTAGCGCCGCAATTTTCTAGACACACCGTTTACCATCTCTTCGAGTATAGGGATCCTCGGTGTTGGTATCTTCAGCGACGATCAACGCCGTAGTCACTTGAAAGACTAAGTCAAGCTGGTATCAAAGAAACCAGGAGTGCTCAACAGGACGAGGCAGTACATCACTGCGGGGCAAAGACTTCTTCTTTATAACGCGCCCGTTCGGCCCCACATGGAGTACTGCTGTCACGTTTTTACCTAGACCCTTTCAACTTGGCGCAAAGACGGACGCTGAGGATCGTCGACGATCCCATACTCACAGGCGGGGTGGTAGTCCCTCTCAACCTCAGAACGAACTTCCTTGCTGTGGGTGTTTTACCGCCGATGGTTTGTGTTCAGAAGAATTGTTCGACATAATGCCTAGAATTTCGTTACTTTTCATCGCCGCACCGCTCGCCATACGAGTAGACAGTGAATTCATTCTCACACATTACGACCGGAAACGGTGCGCACTGTGCGGTATGAAAGGAACTTCATCCCACGTACGCTCAAGCAGTGGAATGATCTCCCTGTTGTTTTTCCACGCGACTTCAATATGTATGGGGTTCTTCAAGAAGGTCTTTATATTAAGGTTTCTACAGGGTCAGCAGCACGAGTATCACGCCCCTGGTTCAAAGGCCACTAACACTAACTACTTTCTAAAAGGAGGGCTGTGTGCTAAAAGCCATCCCAGAAATACCAGCAGTATTCCACGAAGGAGCGAATTTGTGTCTTGTACAGAAGACACCGCTGCTCCGACGTGTAAAAACGTCTCACTTTGTTCAGGACTTCAACCTTACGCGAGGCTGTTTTGATGATACTCTAAGTGTAGTTTTTGTTGTTCAGTTTGCAGCGAACATCCAAACCGAGGATACTGAGATTTTCCTACTGTAGCAGTGGCGTGCTCTGAAGAGTAGAAGGAAAGAAGATATCTTTGCACTGAACTTCTTGGTCTTCTTGGCACTGAACTCGATCAGGTTCTCAGAGCCCCATTCGGAAATGTGCTTCAGGATCCGGTCGAGCTCAGTGACAAGAAGCTGCCTTTGTTCCACAATATCAGACTGCTCGGCCACAGGATGTCCATGATAACTCAAGTGTAAGGTTAGCATCTGCATAGCATAGCGTCTGCATAGCAATTAATGCTGTCAGTGGACAGCATACGTTTATATGCAGAAGAAAGAATGGATGATAAGACGGACCCCTTCGGCATGCCAGCATTTACCTGCAAGAACTCCGAAGTTCGTCCATCTCTAAAGGCGCAAATACGGCACACCTGCAGGAAGTTAGCCACCCAGTCGTACAGTTTGGGAGGACTGTGCGACTGGGTGGCCAGAGGCTGGTAGACGGGAAGGAAGGCGCCAGATTCTATAGAAAGCTTTGGCGATGTCAAGACTAATTTGCCAGTGACCCCAAAACTGAGAACAGCAATATTATTGTACAAAATTTAGTCACCTGTCTCGTTTTATTTCCTATTATAAGATTATTTACGTTGTTACAAAGGTAGAACACCAATTTTACAACCAACAAACCGAAGAGAAACAAGCTGTCAAATTATCTATGTGCAAACCAATTCTGACATGTGCAATATGAGGGTGAAAAACTTTTGATGTGGACACATAACCAATTTTGCAGGGTCAGAAGTGCACATCCATATTTTGTCAAATCTATTTCTAGAAGGAATTAACACTTGTTTGTTTTTTCAGCCGATGCGCAATTTTTTTTAAGGCCGTCTAGCGAATAATTTTTTTTTCGAAAAAATGCACATAACGACTTTGGCAGGCGCACTGAAGTATGGATAAGCATATAAAGTTTTGACGCACTTTGGAAGAGGCCAGTGGTTAATTGAAATATAAAGTTTTGCATAAGCATTTACCTACGTGGAGGTAAAGTTCTGGTACTGCATCGTCATTCAGTTTGCAAAGCCCTTTCTTAGTTACTTATTTGAAATCAAGCTTAAAATAGATAGAACAGATGAAACTTCGAATATTCGGCTCCCAAAGCTTTATAGCTTTTAGCTTTCACTCATGCATCTATTATTATGCATCTTAGTATTTTTGTAAACCTAACAAAAATAATAGTGCATAATATATAAAAGTAAAATGAGTAAAATGAGATTTATTTGTTTACGCAGTAAATACTCTATACTACATAAAAGAAAATAAACCTACAATGAAATTCTATTGCAAAAAGAAAATTATCGTAACCGAAAGTGCATGTGCTACATCACTATTCATTTAAAAGCAAAAATGGCCGATGACAGCCGTCAGCTGTAACCCGCCCCGCGTTTCTCGCATCCCCCTAGGAGACCCGTATAAATTTTATGAAAACAAATAAATTAGTCATATAATACTACTCACGGGTGATATGAAATGTTATCATTCTTTTTATTTTTCTTTCGGGAATCGTTTTGAGAGCCTGGCAATGCACAGTTCACCATTATTACCACAAAATGAAATAAACTGTTATTTGCGAAATCACTTTGGCAGATATTGTTTTGCTACTGATTGCAGTTGTCAAAAATTCTAGGCACTGTTCACACCCGTGATAGCAGTTCATACTTGCTAAGACGCGCTCTACAGGTGATAGATACTCTAAGGTCGCGGTGTTATTTTGTTTTCCAGTGTGAGTTCGAGTTTTATGTGTAAAAATGGTGAATTTTTAGACATAACGTCTTGGCAAACGCGCACAAGAGTAGGAAAGTGAAATATTACGGTGAATTGTGACTTCTCGTGTTGGTTTCAAATCTCCGTAAGAAGCCTTCAGTAAAGTTTCCACCACTTTACTGAGGCAGCAATCATCATCATCGTCATCATCATCATCGTCATCATCATCATCATCATCAACTCACCATTATCATCATCATCATCCTCATCCTCATCATCATCCAAATAAGAATAAAAATAACTGATGACAAAGCAGCATGGTCATAGAACCTTAGCCTGTTCCGAAAGGAACAAATAAAAAAAAATCATTAATGTTTCCCGCCGATAGGAAAAAAATTAACTACACAACTCATCATAAGTGTTGAAATTATAGTTATTTATTATAAAATGTCTACAAGTACTAGTTGTGAAGAAAATGATTTATTTTGTACACTGCCCGATATAAAATGTGAAGCCCTTAACGTTATGGAAAGTTCACTACCTGAAAACTCCAAGGAAAAATATCTATTAGCGCACAAAAATTTTGTACAATGGCAAAACAACAAGAATACGCAGTCTTTTTCAGAAAATGTGTTCATGGCATACTTTAAAGAATTATCTTCCAAGTATAAACCTAGCTCTTTATGGTGTATATACTCAATGTTAAAAGGCACAGTCCAAACGAAGAATGGAGTGGACTTAAAAACATACTCTAATTTGAAAGCTTATCTAAAGAGTCTATCTGATGGATTTAGAAGCAAAAAATCGTAGGTTTTATCATCTGACGATGTTGAAAAATTCATAAAAGATGCTCCAGATAACCATTATCTGGCTACTAAGGTTAGTTAAATTAATGTACTATTCACTTTTTGGTTTATTTTAACCACGTGACTTCTGCCGAGTTGTGTGTTGAACTTCTCTTGTTGAACTTATTGTTTATCTTTTTCAGGTCGCTTTAATATTTGGTGTAACTGGTGCATGTAGGATACAAGAATTAACAAATATAACTGTGAAAGACATAGAGAACCATGGTCAGATGCTTTTAGTGAAGATACCTATGACGAAAAATAAAATATCGAGGTCATTCACCATACAAGGTCCATTCTACGAAATAGTGAAGAAGTATGAAAGTTTGCGTTCATCAAAAGCAAAAACTGACCGTTTCTTTCTAAATTACCAGAATGGTAAATGTACCTGTCAGCCTATAGGTATAAACAAATTTGGTTCTATGCCTAAAGAAATCGCTAAGTTTTTAGGTTTAGCAGATGCTGAGAGCTACACGGGACATAGTTTCAGAAGAACTTCAGCTACATTGCTGGCTAATTCAGGAGCTGATATAATGACTTTGAAGCGTCATGGTGAGTGGCGATCTAGCAATGTAGCAGAATCATACGTAGAAGATTCCATACAAAACAAGAATGAAATTTGTGCAAAAATCACAAAAAGAATTAGACTTGATTCTGAGGCGCGTCCTACCGACGAAATACCAAGTACATCCAATGATTGGATTTCACCTACTTGTACGAATAACGAACCATCCCAAATTACAATAGAACATGAAAGTATTCCAGTAATTAATAATCTATTTGATGGGACCGCTATGCCATCAAAAGCAGTTCATTATAATTTTACAAACTGTACCTTTACCAATTGTTTCTCTAAATAAACTTTTTTTCTACTATATAAAATGATTTTTTAGTATTATTTTCCTCACAAATGTGTTGAAAAACATCGTATGCCACGCGTGAGTATGATGATTACCGTCCTCGGCTCTCTTAAGACCCTCACCTGACGGTTCGGGTCTCAATGGCGCCTCGGCGGTAATCACCAACTTTACTCACTTTTACCATAATGTATCTACTATTCTGCTTGTAATGCTTTCATAATGATTTCAATGGTAAGCTTCATTCAATAGGATAAATAACTCAGTACCTACATCGGTTTATTTTTATAAAAAGTTATTTACATACATATCACTCTCTACATAATGGTCTTCTGGTCCAACAGATAAGCAATTCTAAACTTATAGAGATATTTAGTTAACTCATTATTATTTTATGCTCGCTTTCGTCACATCACCCATAGTTTCATCATCATCATCGTCATTTACCTACGTGTTATTCCCGGTTACATCCGAGGCATTCGCTTCCGAACCCGGAGTCCGTCTTTTCCTTCTTGTACTGAACGTACTGGCCCCGACCCTAACCCAGCGCTAGACTTTTTATCTGGCGGAAACTATACTGTGGGTGCGCTGAGCAAGGTCGGGAGAAAGCCGGATGCGGAACAGACACGGCGATCAAGGCGGGGCACACCGTCGAGAAGTCCCAGCGAAGGTTCGAGAACGTCAAGAGAGGAATACTTTTAATTGGAAATAATAATCTTGAAGAATCTTGAAAGCAGTTTATTGAGTAGAGTAGTGTTCTCTACGAATACGTATGCCGACTGAGGTAACGGTACATTGGGCCCTCTGTTTATATAGACTGCGGAGCCTATACGTGCCGTCTATGATAGGCGCATCGAGTTAACCGCGCTCGATGCGTCCACCAGCGGCCTAACAATAATTTTGCATGTACCTCTATCTTTCTATATACAGTCTATTTACATAATCTATTACATGTTTCTATTACCTAATACAGTGTTCAATGATATTCCAATGAGAAAGGGAAAAATAATCCAATAAGAATTTTGACAAATTATCTTACAAACTAGGTGCCCTACTGTGTGTTGAAAAATGTTTATTATGAACTTAATAGCTATAACTTACATACTATGACCTATTTACTACATTATGTACATTGTTCTGCACACTTCTCCTCTTTTTAGCTTACACGGCTTATGACTGTCGTTTGACCTCCGAAACCTGTTATAAAAGCCAGCGCCAGAGCCTTCATCAATAAACATGCACCGGCTTGCAGGTGAAATTACCTTGGCCCCGAAGAATTTAAAGTGGCCCCATATACCCTAATACCACCTACAGTGTAACCAACTCTAAATCAACAGGGCGGACTCCACATAATCAGCCTCCTGGACTCACACGTGGCTCTGGCCTGTGTGCCAATCGTGTGTGCTCTTGAGATCATAGCAGCTCTGTACACTTACGGACCGAAGCGGCTGAGTGCTGATGTGTTTTTCATGACTGGTCAACCACTGGGACGCTTGTGGATTATACTTTGGAGATACATAGTTCCTGTCGTATTAATGGTATGAATACACATTTTTTATATTTGTTTCTTAATTTATTGGTTGACTGTACACTAGGTAAATAAGTAAATAAGTATCTATATAGCTCTACTTAATTAAAAGGCAACGAATCAGCCTTATTACTTGAAGTGATTACTGCCAGGCAGCCTATGAAGTCGATTGAAGCTGTCGTTCAGGAAAATAGCTGATTCGTTCGCTCTGTCAACTGCTACAAAACTAGATTTATATGATAGAAACTTCTTTTACCAATAATATAAATCGAGAGTATGAAATTAAAACCTAAACTGCTTTAAAATAAAAGGTTAGAACATTTCATTTGTGAAATTCATTCAAAGATTGAATATCTCGATTTGTTATCTTTTCACGGTTAAGTCTCTGACTTGGTTTTAATCACGTGTGGTTACTTGATAATGATAATAACCTATAACTTAATAAAAAAAAGTGACTTCCAGTTACCAATAGTTAAACAACGATAAGGAAATACAAGTCATCGTTATGTGGTTATTTCATCGTTCTAACATTGCTATTTAAGTACTCGTAACTATTATAATTTTCCAAATTCCATTTTTTTTTATTTTTTTTTTCTTTTTTGATCGACGCTTCTTGCACCAGGTTTTCCAGTTCAGTTTTTCTTTAACACTTTTCATAGGCCACGGTAACCACTTACCATTAGGTGTGCTGTATGCTTGTCTGCAACCTCAATGATATAAAAAAAACCCTCTCGATAAAAAGTCAATTTCTTTTTATAACACTCCGAATGTCATTGAATCATTAAACACACGCAAGGAGTAATTTCACATGTTAGTCCGGTCAATTTAGACATTCGAAGTTACATAAAGTCCCAACAAGCTGAATTTCTGTGAAGTTGTTCAAAACATAATTACAAACAATGTCTAGAAGTTCCCCATCATTCCCCTGTAAGGAAAAAATTTAATTCAAGGTCAAAGGTCAAAAAAATGAGTTTTTCGCGATTTTCAGCAAAACGGTAAGTTTTATCATAAAAGTATCTTAGACAAAAATTGTAGATCATAAAATTATCTATAAAAAATGTATTCATACTTTTTTTCTAACGAGCCACCGTTTCTGAGATATAACGATTCTAAAAGTTATAAAAGTTGTTATCGTCATAATATGCACACGTTTCCACGCCACCTATGAGGTAGTGTACTTAGCGCGTTTTTGTTAACGTGGTTTCTCCAGTAGGTCTACTCCACGGGTCAGTTGTGATCCTGTTTAATGTAAAACTATTGCAAAATAACGGAAATTTTCAAAGATTGGGAAAGATAAAAGCGATGTAAATGAAAAAAAAGTGTTGAAGTTTATTCATCTTATTCGTAAGTTTCAAATTCTTGTTCTTCTTCTTGATCTTCTTCTTGTTCTTCTTCTCCTGCTTCTTCTTCATCTTCATTTTGGATGCAAGTAAATTGCGTCAATAGCGATGTATCGCATGATACTTCGTCGGAGTCAAACGAATCCTCCATTGTTTGTGATTCAATATTAGAGCACGACCGGCCTTGACAATTTGTGCATGCCAAAGAACAAGACAGTCCGACTTTTTTGCAACCACATTTAGCACTGCATCCCTTTTTGCAGTTGCAAAAAATAATGTTTAGCAGTTTTTTCAGCGCAGGTGGAAGTAAAGTTTGAACTGGCTCTAATATATTGTTGACCAACTTCCAACCCCAGTCTGTAGGGTCTAGCTGATAACCAAGCCACACTTGAACTTGATAATATACTCGAAAAAGATGTTGGTGAGCAGCAACTGAAGTTGGAGGAAGACAAGCTAATTGAACTTGTTTTTTATTTTTAGTATTTTTAAAGAAACATGCATATCGATGTTTATCTAAACAGGTAGTTTTTTTAGGAGCTCCGTACATAGAAAGAAGAAAGCGGATGCCGTTGGTAATAACTTCTTGTTGAGTTGAATCACTTTTTTTAAAAACTTCAGCACATTGAATTAAATCTTGTTTTTCAAACATTTTGAAAACTGCTGTTTTACCCCTCCTGTAAAATGCAGATGTCGTATCACAGCCAGTTATTGCGTGTAAAAATAGTACATGATCTTTACACTTTACAAAAGTAAATAAACTTTTTGATGAATATATATATGATTGATGCTGAGCTTTTCCTGGTTTTAAGAAAAAAATAGTTTTTTCAGTTGGCGTGTTTCGTTAAAAATACTAAAAATAAAAAACAAGTTCAATTAGCTTGTCTTCCTCCAACTTCAGTTGCTGCTCACCAACGGCTCTTCGAGTATATTACCAAGTTCAAGTGTGGCTTGGTTATCAGCTAGACCCTACAGACTGGGGTTGGAAGTTGGTCAACAATATATTAGAGCCAGTTCAAACTTTACTTCCACCTGCGCCGAAAAAATTGCTAAACATTATTTTTTGCAACTGCAAAAAGGGATGCAGTGCTAAATGTGGTTGCAAAAAAGTCGGACTGTCTTGTTCTTTGGCATGCACAAATTGTCAAGGCCGATCGTGCTCTAATATTGAATCACAAACAATGGAGGATTCGTTTGACTCCGACGAAGTATCATGCGATACATCGCTATTGACGCAATTTACTTGCATCCAAAATGAAGATGAAGAAGAAGCAGGAGAAGAAGAACAAGAAGAAGATCAAGAAGAAGAACAAGAATTTGAAACTTACGAATAAGATGAATAAACTTCAACACTTTTTTTTCATTTACATCGCTTTTATCTTTCCCAATCTTTGAAAATTTCCGTTATTTTGCAATAGTTTTACATTAAACAGGATCACAACTGACCCGTGGAGTAGGCCTACTGGAGAAACCACGTTAACAAAAACGCGCTAAGTACACTACCTCACAGGTGGCGTGGAAACGTGTGCATATTATGACGATAACAACTTTTATAACTTTTAGAATCGTTATATCTCAGAAACGGTGGCTCGTAAGAAAAAAAGTATGAATACATTTTTTATAGATAATTTTATGATCTACAATTTTTGTCTAAGGTACTTTTATGATAAAACTTACCGTTTTGCTGAAAATCGCGAAAAACTCATTTTTTTGACCTTTGACCTTGAATTAAATTTTTTCCTTACATGGGAATGATGGGGAACTTCCAGACATTGTTTATAATTATGTTTTGAACAACTTCACAAAAATTCAGCTTGTTGGGACTTTATGTAACTTCACTCTCATTTTTTGTCTAAATTGACCGGACTATGTTTAATTAGATGTTTTATCATTACACCGTAAATCTGTTGTTAGATGTTGCCTTCACTTGTTACCGTCTGTCTGGTTGTAAAAACGACAAATAAGTACGCAGTTACATCTAAAACAAGCAACTGTCTGTCTAGAAGCATTCGTGAGTGAAATTGCCAATAAAGTACCTTGTAAATAGGCCGTAAAACCTTTTTATTTCTGTTCTGGTAATCAGTGTTTTACTATGTAATTTAAATTGTAATATCTCACGCCTTTATATTCGTAAAGTGATAGGTAGAGACTAGAGAACGGAAGAGGGAGAATGGAAGATGCGGGTAGGGTTTTCCACTTTTCGCACTGCTTTATTCGTGCGGAAATCTTTATTTTATACCACTTAGGTCGCAGACCGTGTGGTCTGCGTTCAATCAGGTGGTGTGTGTACCCCACCTGATTGAAACTGGTTACCGTGACCTATGGACGAGTGCAACACCAGGGGAGTCACACTCGTGCTGCCGACCCTATAAGAACAGAGAGATTCTGTGCCATTAGCGAAGAAAACACGCAGGATAAACCTTTGGTCTTCCCACTGACAGCACAAAACCTCTCCAGTGAGCTCTGGCTACCCTACTCACCGCCGGGAACACAACATGAGGTTATTATAGCTACGGTATTCTGTGTATCTCCACGTTTACCATTCCCGTTGGCCATCGGGGATGGTTACGTCGGACTCGGACCAATCAATGTCAAGCAGAAAGATTGCATTAGATACTACCGCATCCGCGTGTCAACCATCATGTCCATAACATCGTAAATAAACTGCAGGAAAGTCACCATCGCCGGTGTGGCCTCATTTTGCGCCAACCGCCTTGCTACATGTCTTGCTACTATTTTGTTTCAGGTGATCGTAGTGTACTCGTTAAAAGAGGTATCAGGACTGGGTGGTTGGACCACGGCCCTTATATCCCTCGTTTGCATTCCGATCCATGTAGTTGTACTGCTCTACAAATCTAAAGGTTCATTCACACAGGTATGTTTCTTCTTACAGAACGACATTTGGTTAATATATAAATTGAAATATTTTGTAATAGAAACTTCTGACCGTGACTAACAAAAAAATAATTGTTGATATTTTCAATATCTGAGGCATTTAGCTCAGAAATTCCTCAGACATTGAAAATATCTAAGTTATATCGTTATCCAATTTTTTGGCGTGTACGGCTGGTTTATTTTGGATTCTTTGAAGCGATGGACATAACCGGTAAAGGACAGAAGCAATAGTTCTGTTGAAAAACACAGCTCTATAAACACGCTGATAGCATTGCAACGTGGCAGGATAGCATTATTACATCCCAATAATAAGCTCAATTAAAAATTAGAGAAGTCTGTGAGAAGTGTGAAGAGTGGCGTACCCGAAGGTTCTCCTTGGAAACTTAATGCCAACTGCGATTGTTTTGAGGGTACAGATACTTCCCTAGTTCTAAATTCAGCATTTAGTTCTTGTAATACTTACAGATCGTTATCTTTTTCAGCGTATTCGGGACAACTGCGTTCCGAACAGCGAATGGGGCCCAGCCGAGGCTGATATTCGCCAGCGCTGGGAAGAAACGAAGAAACAAAATCTGCAAATTAAAATATCACACCAAAATATAGATATAAAACTCGATGATATGGTTAAATAATAAATAATAATATCATCCCTATAATTATGTTGAATATTATTCTTCTTCCTCCTAGCGTTAATTCCCAGTCGCATCCGAAGCTTTCAGCTCGGAGTCTGGGGTCCGCTTTTACCAGTCATAGCTACAGATTTGGCTATGTTGAATATTATTATCTACCTCATAACGCGAGGTTCATTTTCATTGCTCTGATTCTGTGTAGAAGGTATTTCGGTATAAAGCTATTAAGATTACTAGCCATACCCCGGGATACGTATGTACCTTGGATCTAAATCGCGAGACAAACGGGCTCTGGCACGCGCGGATTGTTTTGTACTAATCAATGCTTGGTGAATTAGAGCTTGACCACCGCAGAAGCACAAGCAGAGTTCAGCGTGTATAGAGCACATTTGTAACACATTTTAGGTCCAAGATATATACGTCCCGAGCATTACAACTGGCAGAAAAAAGTTAAATGAGATCTTAATTACTATTTATAGCAAAGAAAAAGTGCTCGGTTAACGGTAATTAAGTCACTTTATGCGGGAGCAAAAATCAAATACGTGATATATGGGTTTTTTAGTATGCTTCTGTCTACCCCATCGAGAATACACAGTAAGCCTGTGTATTAAAAAATGAAACATTCACTAAGATTAAGTAAAAAATGAAGATTAGGTGTACCTGTATATTTGATTCCACTTTGTGAGCTCTCTCCCATTAGAGATACGCCAATCAAGAATTAGACAGCCTCGGTCGTGCGACCTTGGCACCTATTCCGACTAATTGCAATTCCTACAGCCCTCACACTCATTCAGAAAATTTAATGATGAGTCACAAAGACCACCGGTGTCAATGCCGATAGACCAACAAAGTTTTAGAGCCATTCATTAAACAAACTATCAATGTTTTTGTTTACATTTTTTGTAAAGGGTGAATTAACCTTGCAAATTGTAGTCTCTGATTATAACGAGAAAACATCGGCTTTCCAGTAGTACTGAGTTATACCAAAACCTTTGTACATATTTGAATAATATAGTAACAAATTCAATAGGACCAACAAAATTACTATAAATGATAGTAATATTGAGGGCACGCAAACTTATGCGGTCGTGGCAAAATCATACATTATCTGTCAAGATACGTGAGGGCTTGTATTTTTCAGGGAGGTTTTATTTTTACAATACAAATTACAATAAAACACACACTACTAAAGCATAAATTTATTGAGATTATAAATAAGCGCTGTTGTGTTGTTCACTATCGTGTTTTTTAATTAAAAACTAAAAAGATTTGACTTGAAGCTACAAGACTTTCCAAAACCATAAATTCTAAATATTTTTTTTATTAACTCATAGATAAATAGACTATATTACATAATTTTATAACCGTCAACATTCTACCAATGTTGTGACCTATAAATTCAAGTATATAAATATTTTTGGTTCAAAAATTATATAATAACATGAATTGATAACTAAATTAAAACGTATTATTCCAAATTTATTGTGAAATTGAATTTTCAGTATTAATAAGGCAAATACGTTAGATATACATTAGCAAAATGACTGAACCAAATGAAAATAAAAATGCTGATGCCGACAAAGAAAAAAGGGTAAAACTCCCGGTACGTACCACTATTAAAATATTGTACCTGCCACAATATTTTGTTAATCAGTATTTGGTACAGGTCATTAATAACACAAGATAAAGATAAAACCATAACAAGGTTGGTAGCCTTCGCATGGTGGGATGGGTGGGACTATTGGTTTAAATTAGGTCTTTGAGTAAACTCGTCTCTCGAATCTCTTTTACCAATGACCTTCCCCACCATGCTTATTCAGCAGGACAAGGGGATAAAGAAGAGTTGACAGAAAGACTGACCATATCGGTTGGATCCTCCCCATCATGCTTACGAGAAAAAAAGTAGGTTTATTTAGTAGTCAGTAAACATAAGCCCGACATGAGCCCATCTGAGTATGAAGAATGGTCTCATACATGAAACCTGCTGAATTTGTAAAATAAGATATCCGTAATAAATAAAATGAATGACGATAATGTTTATAATTGGAAAAGAAATCATAAATTATTTCCAATGATAAATTGCTCAATTTTCTACTGATTAAGTACAGTCAGGCAACGAAAGCAACTGAAAGATATTTTTTTCATACTCTCTTCAGATTTTAGACATTATGTAGTTAGGCACTTCACTACAATCCACCATATTTTGTAAAATATAACTCATCAGTAAAATCTCTCTACATACTATTAAACATCTTAGGAGGGAGAAGATGAACAAGGCGAAACCGAGATGGGCCGAAAAAAAATGAAAAGGTTCCAACTGCCTAACTTACCGAGATGGTGGCAAGCGAAAATAATACAATATGCGTGAGTACCCACTGCTTCATCTATTAGTTAATTTCTGCCTTATCCTGGCGCCAAATGCTTTGATTCGAAGTTCTTAGAGCTTCGTGGCTGATTGATTGCTTTTAGAATCAAATTTAAATCATCACCAACAATCCGTCAGTCTCAGAAAATTTACCTACCAAAACACGAAAATATATCTGAAACTCATTGCGCTCAAATATGTATTTTTTACCATTGAAATAAAGTCCATTTATAGTAGCTATCAATTCGAACTTCTTATTTCATGAATTCGATTGATGATTACCTGTACAATATCTTCACAGAACCAATAAAAATAAAAGTAACGTCCGCTTCTAAATTGGCTAGCTATCAATACAAACCTCGAGAAATAAAAACTATACACGATTGAGAATCTAAATTTTTATTGTAATATGCCACTCAATGCTCCACAGCAATCGAACTATAATCATTTAACTGAGATATGTACGTGTATGTACTACGTACAGCTAGCCATTACCGACTCAATACTGAGTAGAAATCGATACAACATTATCTTACATCTAAGCAAAAAAACATTTTCAGTCGTGAAGAGTGAAGGACTGTTAGTGTTTGATCTAAAGTAGTCTACCTATATTTAACTGCTCCACGGTTCTTTTACGTAACTGCCATTAGGGACTGTGACCTTCGAAAACACTTATCTTACAGTGAAAATTAATAAACAAACTTGCAACTGTGAAAGGTGAATATTTATGAAACGATCCGAAAAAGATTTAAGCACAATGAATGTCAAAAGATGATCATTTTCAAAGTTTAATAAGATAAGAAGGGTTCGAGTCCCGCCCGAGAATTGATTTCGCTTTTTCCAATTTATTATAATTTGTTTAGTCTAGCAAACTAATTGCTTTAAAAATTATCTCATTTAATAAGATAGTTTATTTTGTAGTCACGAAGTTTATTCTGCTAATATTATGTATGTGATTGTACTGCGTTAAGTGCGCTGAAAGTTTCTGAGGTATACGCGCGTATGCTCCGAAATACGTTGCAGATTATGTTAAACTGTACCCATGTTTTTTACCTACTCATAAACTCTGCAATTCAATGCTTACGGAAACATTGGTACATTTTGTGCTATATGTGCTGATTCATCATTACGTTTAATGTGTACGTTACGTAGATACTCTAAACATTACTGAATAATTTACATCTGGTGATAGGTACATATAGCAACCAAAGTTTTGGTAATGGTATGTTATCATTCGCGTTTTTTTTTAGATATGAGGACATGACACTTTAAATTTATCAACGAAAGTATAATGATTCGTAACCGTGGCATACGTGTGTGGTTTAGTAACTTTTAGCAATTTATAGAGCGTTGACATGTGTACTCATTTGAATGATAAGCACTCAGATTAGGTAAGGTTGACTGAGAAAATTATTAATAAAAATTAGCTAACCACTAAACTATAAGGAGGTAGCAAATTTTTGGACAATATTAATTTAAAAAAACTATTTAAGGACGCAGAAAATTACGGGATAGTTCGTTTGAAGTTGGAGCTGATTCTACTATCGTAATAATTCTTCGACCGTGAGTGCGGTAACCCTGTTAGTCAAAAGTAGTTCCTACCGGGCCTGGATCAGGGCACGCGTTGTGCATGACCCGAATACGGCCGATATCAAAGTAGCTTACGACAAGCCAACGACTGCGAGAGGTTACTTAGGTCACGATTAGTCATGAACTTATGATTATGACGCATCCCACGGGCTAGCTAGCCAAGTATCTACTAGCTTATAAACAGCACAACTTACGAGCAGCACAACTTACGACCATGGTGTTATAAATAATAGGCCACGGTAACCACTTTCCATCAGGTGGGCCGTGTGCTTGTCTGCCACCTAAGTGGTATAAAAAAAAAATATTGAAATTATATTGTAACTAGCTCACCCGGCGAACTACGTACCGCCATATTTTCTGATCCCGTTCCCGCTGCATATCTCTAAATTTATCAGTGGTTCTCTACAATATTAAGTATGCATGTATTATACATATTATTATAAACCTTCCTCTTGAATCACTATCAAAAAAAACCGCTTCAAAATCCGTTGCGTAGTTTTGAAGATTTAAGCATACATAGGGACGGACAGACAGCGACAGCGACTTTGTTTTATAATATGTAGTGATTAGTGATAGTGAAATTATTTGTGAAAATTCCGTCATCATTCTCTGAACCTTTTCCCAACTTAGTTGGAGTAGACTTTTTCAGTCTAACTGTGATGCGGTTGAACTTTGATATTTTCCGTGAAGTGACTGCCACCTGACCTTCACAATCAATACGTGCTCTCCGAGGCACGTAAACACCTAGACCAATGCAAATAGACATATTCATGCATACAAATATTTTCACGGAATCTAACACGCGCCCCCTGCGTACCACCACGCCATAGATGCTCTCATTGACATTCAGCTCAGCTGCTCAGAGAGCTGTTTGTGAAACCGTCATGACTCGGAAAATTCTCAAGAGTTAGAGTTGCCTTTTAAAATAAATATTAATAGCCGCTAGCGTAATGGTCATCTCTATACATTTAGATTTTCGAGATTCGTCAGAGCTCTAAATCAACTGACATCAACCAAATAAAATATGTTAAGGCCTGTGTATTCTGCGTAAACATAAAAATATAACTGTGGAGCACGTGCCCGCCCTCACGTGACCTCCTACAGTTACACCAACAAAACATCTTCATTCCAAATAATATGATATGATATATGCTACAACCACAAGCCTACTGCCACTCATAACACTTTATAGTCTGGCTTTCTTATACATATTAATGTATGATACATTAAAACTTGCTTCATTATGAGGTTGTATCACCATTTTCCTTTAGAATTTAACTGAAATCATAATAAGAAAATTGTATTACAAAATTGTAAAAGTGTATTAACCTAAAAATACCTAATTATTTTCGTGAGTCTGCGAAGGCCGCGGCTGAGGCATCCGGCTGACCCGGTCGCGACCGGCGACGTTGGAGCTATCCGGGTCAACGCAAGCAGGACCGGGTCTATGAATGCGCCGCATTTAAACCAAATGTCCACTAGATATACACTATTGCTTTGTTTTACATATTTCAAGGAATATGTAAACACATTTTTAAAACTGCCAATGAACTTGAAAGTTAATTGAAAATCCATACAATTTAAAACTATAGACTACAGTGCATAGAAAATAATTACCAGCTCGTGAACTTTACAAATGAACAATTCACAGGCTTTAATGAAATTTTAAATGTTAGTCAAGTGTCTATAGGCGTCAGTGAATACGTGTAAAATTATCCATAAAAGGTGTCGGGGCGGGGAGATTAATGTTTGCGTGTAGAATCGGTGGTGTCGAAACTATGGGGGAAGGGGTGTGTGACTGAGACTATGATGGCGGCGGCAGTCATTGCACCTTAAGCCGCGAGTCGGGCAACATGCACCTGTGAATACAAGGTGAAGATGCAAAGAACATCTTCCAATGCCTCCGAAGGCTCGTTTTGGAAAACCATTGAGCTGCTCGCTGGTCGAGGCCGTAGACGATCTGCTGCTGATGCTGAAGATTACACCACATTTCTCGATATTCCTTCAAGAAGAACATCTTCTCTCAGGTACTTTAAAGATCACCTTTATTTTGGTTTCTGCAAAACTCTACCTGGTGTAGATTCAATTTAATTGCACTAGTGCATTAGGTTTCTAAATGTTGTTTTTCCCTAGTGAAAATAGCTATAGTACACCTCTAGAAAACTTTTGACCTACTTACATAAAGTTATACGAAATCAAATCAAAGTGATGTTACTAAATAACTTATTTTAAGAAGATTTCCTCTTAAAAAGCTGTCAAGAAGGACAGCGGTTCATCACAGCTGTTTATAAAACATATTTTGATCATAGCCAATGTTTACTTGACCTTGTTCAATAAAGGATAATCAAGGGGTTATCTCGCGGCATGCGTATGCCGCGCCGCGCCGCTCCGGGAGCGTGCGTCTCGCGAATGGTAAACACGCACTTTTTATGATTTGTCGCAGTATTCATTATGGTCATTATATCAATTTATTGGTGTATGTTTGTCTATCACACTAATTGCTTTTTGCTTGGCGTTTAACTAAATTAATTGTTGTTTATTTAATGTTTTTTAATTAACGTCTTAAATTTAACGAGAGCCATTCGTCAAAGTGAACCGCTGTTGCGAATTTGAAAACAGCTTGACCCATTCGAATTATTTATATTTCTTAATTAGTAAACGAAAGTTTAGGTGAAAGAAATTTTAGGAAAATCCACACTAGACACAGAATTATAGTATTACCGTGCCCTAGACAAGTGGCAATTTCTTGGCCTTCGTATTGTAGAATAGAATGACTATATAATTATATTTTAAATTATAGATGTATTGTAGAGTATTAACTCTACAATAATGCTTTACCCGCCTTTTCATCTGTTCTTGTTTCTGATTGCTCTGCTCCAAAGTGTAGTAACGTGATGTTATTTAGAACCAAAATCTGGGCTATCAAATTCAAAAAGAATTTATCAAATCCCACTTATGGTTCCAGAGATTAGCGCGTTGATACAAACAAACAAACATACATTAACTCTATCTTCTATGCTCCCCTGTAAATCCCTGGAGGGAGGTAGATAGTATAGGAAATAGAAGTAAGCTTATAGCTGTCAACTAGGCACGTTTATTTTATTAGTCTCACTTGCTGGCATTAAGTGTTTTATTAATGTTATTATTTTTTTAGAAGTTACAAGGATTAAATTAGGCCCATCAACTTGTAGACAAAATATCAAAAAGTGACGTGCGTGCGTGAAGGTAATTTGTCAGAAACTTAACTACTAAAGTTGAGAGGATCTCTATGTTGCGAATAATCAAGAGGATTCTACTTATTTTAGAAGGAAAGGGATGGGTGGAGGTCTCCCCAGGATCTTCAGGGCCATTTTTCTTATTTTTGTGTGAAAAAATGTACCTTTCGGTCAACATTAGTGCGGTTCGGGCCCGTCTTCTGATTGGGTGATGTCCAGACACACCAAAACATCACCCCTTCGTGGGAGGCTCTACACCGGGTGGAGGGCTAACCCCGACCGAGCCACCTGTGATCATACTAGGATCTTCGGGGCCTAGGCCAACTTCAACTGCAAGCCCATGCTCCTGCTGATTAACAGACGAGGTTCTGCCGCTGGCTTTCCTCCTAGTGTTGGGATATGGTTGGGACAACCTCAAAGTTATTATATCCCTAAGGAACAGTACTTTTTTTGTAGATGAACGTAGTTAGATAAGTAGGTACTCTGTGTCCTTTTCTGTACATACTTACAACGTGTACCTATGCAATATTTCATTGTGATGTTGAGTAGGTAGATAAGGCGTGAAAGCATAGTATAAATAGAGGTGAAAGCATATCAACAAATTCACTTTCAATATACCTACCTACCTACACATTATTTATTTCATCATTGTTCGTGTAAATAAAATTCTGTTATTCATAAAGAAATGGCCCTGATCTTCGGACAAATTAGCTCTAATCGCTTTTGAAGATAAATGTTTTAAGCAAAATTATGTAATGCTACAAAGAAGTTATCAGTGTGAGAGGAATTTTTCATTAAACTTATTAAATCATTACTCACTTTTAAAACGATCTTAGGTATAGTATTAAAGAGAGGCAGATGCATTGACGCCTAAAAATGCCCACCGAAATTAGGCAAATCCACATGCAAGCACGAGTGCAACAGGACATGCACTAACCAGTGAGTGCAAGCACTTTAATTTTAGACATCGTGATAATAAAGTGAGATAACCTATCTAGCTAATTTTAATATAGGGTCATTGACCTCTAAGTTCTATTTCACATAATATATTGGCAGACATTGAACGTAGAACTTTTACCTTTACCCAATATGGGCAACGGGCATGACTCATATAGGTACTCAAGACGTGAGTCATATTAACCCTCTTCGGCTTACTTGTTGTACCTAATAAAATTTACAATGCATTACGTACAACCGCGATTAACCAAAAAGGTATTAAATCACTACGAACATGATTTATTGTAGAGGTTTCAGTTTAGATTAAAGTATGTGCATTACTGCTATGGGGTACAGGAGAGGCGTATGCCTAAGAGGAGTAGACTATGTTCATTTGTTTCGATCCTTTAGAGCAGGGATTCTTTAACTTTTGACTCCATGACTGGGGTTCATGGAGTCAAAAGTTAATCCCTTAAGGTTTCTAGATGGCATCGAAACCCTTAACTAATATGCTCACCATTACGTGAATCTTGTCGACTACCCCCTACTGTCAAATGCCGAACCGTGGTTCGCCTAAACCACTTTGAAAAACCCTGCTTTAGAGAGAAGAGAGGTACTTAGGAATCGTACCAACTGTACCAAAGCACCTGTTGAATTGGTTGTTTCGAATATGTTGTAAACAGTATTTTTTTTTCGGAGAAGACTCGTACCGTGTTGTGAAATATCAAAGGACTCTTTTTAACTTTGACATTTGTTACATTAGATTATTATTATGTATATGATTATCTCGGTGGCTAATATTTACATAATTCAAGCTCAGTGATGTAATACCTACTCATAAGTGCAACTGGTGTAGGTATTGAAATTCTGAGTCAGGCAAAATTACCTAAAAAAGTGAAACAGATTTACCATTTAGAGTAAATACCAACATTTGATTTCACTCAAGTTTTTGCGGCTGCTTGGCATGGCATTCCCTAATAAAAAGAACTAATAACAATTGACTCGATACAGGAATCAAACCCGGGACCTTACATATATCAATCGCACATGGAACTAATGGCCCTGACTTACGGTTCAAGCTCATTAGTTTTGTTTTTTAATTTTTTATGACTACGAGTACAATTTATGTTTAGGCGTCTGTAGCCCAGAAGGTTATCTTATCATACGTATTACAATTAATGGCTATCTAAGAAAAATATCTCAAATTTGGCCTTGGGTCTATCAATGTTTTTAGTTAAGTATGACGAACAAATATCATAGGTATATACATATACTCACACTTCAGTAGTTTCATCCACTGTCTTAAAAACCTGTCACTCACGCTAACCCGCCGTTTCCTTTTTAGGGTTCCGTAGCCAAATGGAAAAAACGGAACCCTTATAGATTTGTCATGTCTGTCCGTCTGTCTGTCCGTATGTCAGTCACTTTTCTCCGAAACTATAAGGCCCATGCTGTTGAAACTTGATAAGTAGATGTATTCTGTGAACCGCATTAAGAATTTTACACAAAAATAGAAAAAAAGCATTAAATTTTGGGGGTCCCCATAATTAGAACTGAAACTCAAAAAAAAATTCTTATTAAACCCATACGTGTGGGGTATCTATAGATAGGTCTTTTAAAATGCTATTTGAGGTTTCTAACATAATTTTGTTCTAAACTGAATAGTTTGCGCGATAGACCTTTGAATGTGTGTCCATTTTCGGTGGTAGGTTGCCATGCAAACTACCACCGAAAATTGGTTTAAACGAGATCCAGTAAGTAGTTTTTTTTAATGCGTGATAAACCGCAATTTTCGCCTTAGCTGCTACGGAACCCTTCATGGGCGAGTCCGACCCGCACTTGGCCGGATTTTTTTAAATAAAAGATGTACATCAATATAGGGTACCTACAATGTTTGCTTGTCCGTTATTTACTATTACTTGTCCCCAAATACTGGTCCAAGAGGGTCATCTCTTGGACCAGTTTTTCTAATAATTTTCAAAGTCAGCATTTTAATTTTATTTAGACGAAAGAACTCTGTGAAGGGATTTAGTACCCCATATTACCTCTTTATTTTCTCCCTTACTTTTACATACATATACATAATTATCTACTCACTGAACATAGTGTGCTGAATTTTCAAAGATAGAAATTATTTGAGTAGATACTAATCTCGTCAAAACGAAGGTGAATAATCAAAGATCAAAGGACAGTATTAATTTTTAAAACATTCACTTTATCTCGTATTGACTCACTCAGGTTAAATCTAAAGGTCTAAACACACTATGCCGAAGTTACGCGACCGAAGTTCGGCGGCTGATTTTACGTTCCGACGTATTCGGCTGATATGACACACCATAATTGCCGAACTTACGCGGCGAAAATTCAGTTCCGAAACTTTGTGTGTGTATTCAGTGTCACGGGGCGCGGGCGGATCATCCCCACTGCTCCCCGTCCCCGGATCTTCGTCGGCAATCGAACCAAACTTCGGTCGCGTAACTCGCGTATAATGTGTGCTCACAGAATAAGTTGCCGCTGAATGTACGCCCGACCGAAGTTAGGCTGTACGCTATGACGCGACGTAATTTCGGCCTAGTGTGTCGTCAGTAATTCAAATAGCATTGCAGGCGTAATTGTGCTGAACTTCGGTCGCGTAACTTCGGCATAGTGTGTTTAGACACTAAAAGAAGCATATTATCTTTAAATATCCATTAGGTTCTGTGTTCTGTATCGGTCGCTATACATATAGACCTAATGCCGATGACGAACTTCTTTATCCATGGTCAGAATAACACCAACCATATTTATGGATATAACATATATTCAATTCCTCATTGAAAAGTCGATTCATAAAGTACATAAATTCTAAAATCGTTTAATGCCGGTGACGTATACTGCTTTAAAAATATCACGACTTTTCGCTTCACTGCCGACAGTTTCGTCCATTGCCTCTACAGTAAAACACGCTGATATTTGCATCTATGTCTAATGGCAATCAGCTGCCCAGTATATTCAATGCTAAAACTTTGTTTACTATAAAAATACAACGTAAAATACGTAACTGTGTGACGTATTAACACATTGTACGATTCTCTAGGGGAATAGAAAAAACGTCCTCGAAAAATATTTGTGACTCGATGAGTCATTACTTAAAAAACTTATTTACATTAAACGAATTGAGTAGTAAAATGGAAAGACACTTGACAGAAAATGGAATGCGTGATTTCAGGTCCTTAGTTTTTAAGGACACAATAAAGGAAAGCTAAACTTTGCTTGTAGGCGTTGCCACGGTTCGTAATCACTATTTCAGTGTTTATTTTCTGAGTGTGTTCCCAAAGCACTGAAACAACATTTCAGAATATTTTTACAGCTGTAGGCTGACGACAAACTTTTTGTCTGGAAATAAAATTTAGAGAGAGCTCATAAAGAACTTTTAAAACGCTACAATACGACTTTATTGTACTATAAATATGAAAAATTTATCTCTTTTTTAGTTTATTGTGGATATTACAATTTATTTTCTTTGCAATATTAACACGTCACCTACTAATAGCTTCAACAGATGATCGTGTTCCATCCGCCACAATAAACAATAAATATTGCGTCGGTATTCCCGATAGGTCAAATTCTCTGACGCGTCGCATTGTGTAACCCATGCTATCGTAAATAACACGTTTATCCACTCTACAGGCAACAACAGATAAGTCGACTTTATAAGAATGTTTATAGCGCGAATTTTATTCCGTTCCATTTACAAATATAAGAAATTGTAATACAAAAAAAAACGATTTCACAGACCAAAAAGCCACAAAAACGTCACTGAATTACAGGTTTAATTCAAAAGACGAAAAAAACAAGACTTTTCTTTTGAAGTCGGTGCGCAGCCTAATATGTACTTATGTAAAAATGTAGATGGTTCTATTGGTTAGATGTCTAGGGTAGGTCCACTTATAGAGTTCGTAGTCCAATTCTAGAAAATTCCAGCACGTCCTTGACCAAGTAATGTAAAGGTTCTCATAAACAAAATAATAATGATGGATTGTCATAAACATAATTGTGCCGTCTCTATATGACCGCTGACCGCATGCGCCTAGCCGCAAGGTGCGTAGCGGGTGGTAGCGGTCTTTGTGCGTAGCGTTCTTGCGGTTTCATAATAAAAACGAGAAATGCTGCAAAGTTGGGTATAGCGGCTGCGGGTGGCCGCAAATGCGTTGTGGCTTCTAACAATGCCAGATCATTTCACATTTTCTATTACAAACTCTCCTTATAATATTTGAAGATACTCAATTGTGCAATACAAGTTACTATCATTTAAGTATTATGATCTTATTTAACTTTGAAAGACTCATCTGGCATATGGCTGAAGTTTAAAATTTGAAAAATAGATACAGATGAACATGAACCTCCCCCTTTTTGAAGTCGGTTATAAATGGAAATAAAGTGTACTTATTTGTAATCTGTCCTGTCACCAGATTGCACATAAGTAGGTACATATTTTAATTTGCAAGTGCATAATGAATGGCCGCCCGTGAAAAATTCTGGAACGATATAATATAAATAATCTATCCATCTAAAGAATTATAAATCTTGTTACTAAAGTTCTAAAAGTACCTATATGATGCATCACAGCATCAAGCATATTCACAAGACAAGAGTAGATCCTTACTTGAAATATAGACGCTTTCTGGATGACGTGCCGAGTTAATGTATCACCACGAGTAATTTAGGCTCCGTAAACATTCGGCTATGCCGTCATACCCTACCGCTTATATCTACGTGTAACTAAAACGAAAAATTCTGAATCCCTTTTTAAGAAAATTGTGGGTATAGAGGAGCGTGGTTTTTAACATAGTAAATAAATATTAGTGTTCTTGTTGTATTATGATGTTATGGGGCACGTCAGATTCGGCAAACCTATATTATGTCTTAATAGGGTTCTGAAATATGCCATTGGCGAAGCCGGAGTAGGTCGTCTAATGGTACTTAATAAGTAATTAGTAAAGAAGAATATGATTTTGTTTTGATTTATTGTTCTAATATTTCCTACTTCTTCATCTTAGAGCTGTCGATGTGTCTAAATCTTCCACATTGGATCCTGAGCTCCATTTTTACACACATTCTAACGATTTTCAGTATCTTCGAAAGGAAAACTTATCGAAAACTTGGTTGAGTTTTGAAGATCTTACTAGGAACTTAGGGACCCATAGACCGTAACAAGTCAATTGTATTTGTATATGTATCTCAGAAAGATCTGCACAAAAAATTATAGGAATATGAAAGATATAGAGGTATGTACATATTGTACATAATGTTATTAATTATGTTAACGGGAATTAATGCGATCATAATATAGGTACATACACATACATCCTTTGATTTACCTGACAGTTATGAAACTTTACTATTAACAGAAAAGTTAATAGAGGTATGTGTTTCAAAGCTATTTTATTGCAGATGTATCTTTGTGGGTTCGTTTCCTCTGATATGTCAATTCCGCTTTCGATATACTGGCCTATAATATTGATTGCATTATTTATATCTTATTTAGTTATTCGTTATTCCAGTTCTTTGTTCGACATCAAGCCACCACGATAGCAGATACCTAGCAAATAGCAATTCTAGACTTAATACTAGAAAATGAGGTAGGATGAACTTAGATTCCGAATATTATAGATTTTTGTCTTTGAAAATGTATTTGTATGACTTACTTTTAAGTACATTTCGATATAATTTTTAGGTGTGTCAAACTAATTAACACCAGAACAATAATGATTCAGAAAATTGCCCTTGTAATTTGAGCGTAAATGATGACACCGTGGATAAACTTGTCTTTTTCTATAAAAGACCGGCTAATTCTGCTATTCAATATGTTGTAGAGAAAATTACCCCACACACCAACACACCGGAAAGTGTCACCGCAAAATGACGTTTTCCTCCGTCATTTTGGAGGAAAATCCCCTCCACTCTTGCAAAGCTCGTTGACCCTTTTTGAAGTCATCAGCAACAGCAACTGCAGTTATTTTAAAGAAGAATTTTTGTTAGTCCCAAGGAGATCGTTCTTTTATTTTTAGTTCTACAAATTAACCAGTGAGCCGACTAACAGTTGAAATAACCATAACGTCGCGTCGTAACTATCATTGACAAAGCTGCTTTGGGCTTGGTTCTTCTGGAATCTTAAAAAGTTTTGGTATAAATTGTAGATATATGTAGGTAGATAGATGTACCTATTATCGATATGATTATTGTAGACCCTAGAATAGTTGTCTGTTATCGGAATTATGTGGACTTTGTTCACTCATAATAATGTAGGTACGAATATAACAAAACTTCTTATCCTCTTTATACCTACTTACTACTACAATTAAGATGTTAGAAAAAAGATGATTGCCTTTAAGAGACCTACTTATCTGCGCTCGTTACTATGGCAATATGTAATATTCACAGCATGACCGTATCGCTGATATCATACGTTTAAATTAAATAAACTTTCAATCCGGTTTCCGTCTGGGTCAATGCTTTCGTAGTGACTATTATCTAATCTGTCACAGTTCCCTCTAATGTTTCATATTATAATAAGATGAATTAGAGCAGGCGCCAAAGGTCTCCTCGCTTACAATATTAGGGTACCGCAAAATCCTTTGATATTCGTGCACCTGAAGCCTCTTGACAACAATATTTTCCATACATATACCTACAACTAATTGTCCTGACAGTTTTACTGATTTTTTTCAACGTCACAGAGCTTAAACCGGCTACAATCTTGAAATTTTGTTTGAATCTCAAAAAATAAACAATTGACTTTAGGTTGCGGATTGCGGAAATAGTTATTGTAGACTTCCGCATTGAAGTAGACATATTATATCCAGGATGAATCCAAAGCTCGCATTTTGGACCCCGGGGTCCGCTCTCGTACTCCTCCGTTCATTATGGATTGGTTTATCAATTCTTTTGCGGAAGCCACTGTCATCTGTCCTGCCATTTGGGACCCCATCAAGTTTTTTAGGCCAAACCAACCTCAACTGCATACATGCCGATATGCCAGCTGATTGCACGAAGCAAATTATAGCTCTACTTAATCGAAGCAAGACGATCTTAGGCGAAGTCTCACTTATTTCATTTTATCCCGATGATTTACCAAATAAAAAGCCCGGTACTGCACGGGTAAATTAATCTGGGGAAGCAATCTGCCCTGACTTATTAATTACTCATTAGTTTTGGTCTCATGAGTTATAAAATCAGATTCATAATTCATATCTATCTAGTACCTATCTATAGACTTCTTCTGGGTCTTCTCGTGGCGCCAAGTATTATTAGTACTATTATTGTGGCTACAAACAACATTGTTCGGTACATAACTAGTAAATGTTACTTTAGTTAGTCAGTGTTGATAAAGTTTATCGACTGTTGGTCGATATACAATTATAGTGAAATGTTGCCTTATTTTCGAACTAATGATAAATATTGTTCGATTAAGTAATACAAACAATATTGTCGTTAGTAAACAATTAGGTACTATAGTAAACAGCCATGTACTAAAGTAAACAACCATGTAATAAAGTAAAAAAATTGGTATTATGTGCAATTGCATACAAGGCATTACCACAGTTTGTACTTCAGAGTTAGTTGAACGAATTTATACTAGTGAAATCTAAACATGACGACCGTACTTGTAAATGTAATATAATATCTACATACTGTTAAATAATAATTAATTGCCCTAATTTACTGACTGACTGATTAACCGGAGCCTAAATTGCTGGGGTTACAAACTTGAACTTATCTTAGTCCTTTTATTTTAGAAAGTATAAAACACCAAAGCAATGTCTCTATCAACTTCCTATTGCCGTATTCGACTATCTAATGAAAAAAATCTTACGGATATTCTCGACCTTATGCTAATATGCTTTATTAGGTTACCGCTACGCGACGTAAAGACCTAAAATACCCACCTTATAAGGTTGAAAAGAAACAAGTCATCGACAATATCCAACATGATATTTTTGTGTAATAAAACACTCATAAATGTAACATACATGACTGTTAAACGTGTTATATCTGTCGAGTGCGTGACATCGACACACGTAACGGATGCGGAAACGTAACTTAGCAACTCTATATTGTACCACAGCTAAAATTCTACTTGACAACTGCTGAAGACACCTTGTAGTAGGATGAATGAATCAGTGAATTTTGTTTTATACCACTTAGGGGGCAGGTAAGCACCCGTGTCCCTTATGGACGAATGCAACACCAGGGAAGACACGCTCGTGCTGCCGACTCTGTAGGTAGGTAAAGAGAGTTTCTGTGCCGTCGGTGAAGACAAAACAAGACAAGCCTTTAGTCTTGCCACAGACAGGACAAAAACTCTACAGTGAGCTCTGGCATACATCCATCGAGGAAGTATATAAGTATGTAGATATTCTGTAAGGCGGAGGCCGCGGAGGTAATTCTCCAGTAGTCTGACTGGGGAATTACCTCATTTGGGACGGGAATACTATGGTGTCCTTCCTCCGTCATTGTAATTAAAATAATATTATGTCCTTTGAGGTCGGTGGTAAAATAACATTTAAGAAACGCTGACAATTATTATTTTTTACCTAGGTGCACACGGCAAAGGAGAAAAGTATGGCATTGCGTAGTATTCCCTTACACCTTTTTCCAATCTTCTCGTTTTTTGTTACCATAAATTCCATTTCAATGACGTAGTATACGTAATAATAATTATTTGCGATATCATTATCATATGATAGGTATGTGGTGTGTAAACAATTATTGTCTGTTATGACCCAGACCGATCTGCGCAGTAGCCAATAGCCAATAGCTATCTGAATATTCATAATAGGTAGGTAAGTACTTGATTTTTAATAGGTCACAAGTTATACATGGAAGATTATTAGAATGCTAGCTAGATTCCTCGTACAGTTTCTCGGATTTCAGTATTCACTCATTCAATGCTAATAAGCCTTTTGGTCACGATAGCTTATTTCAAGTTGTTGTTAAAAATTACATATTACAGACTTTCCCTAGCAAGATTTATGATCATTTAATCGGTAAATCTGGCGCAAGAAGACCCATGTGATTTTTCTTCTTAACCTACATTTAAATATAGGTAGTAGCGCCTAACTAGGTCCACTTTTGTGAAATTGTAGTACGAATCCACCACAAATTTTACGATTACGATACGATTGAGATTTTCTCCTAATGCTGTTTTCCGGTAAATGCTTTAGAATGTATTTTATCACTCATTTTTCTACTAAAACTAATGAAATTGCTGAGCGAGTTAATTGCCATCTATCAAACACTTCTTGATAATTTTGTAATAGAAAACCTGGTAAGATAACCATCTGCCCGACCCGGAAATTGAAGCCCTTACACACACATAGGTACTTAAATATAAAAGAAAAACCGAACACCAAAATGATACATACAAATAAATCAAATAGTTACACCACCTGTTTATGTATCTATAGGCATAAAATACCAACCCCATTATTACCATTTTGCATTAACGGATTCACCATCACGCCCCTTTATGATATAAAGTTCCAAAAGTTATTTACAAATAGCAGCCTTTAAAAGGGAAATAAAAGTTTCAACGATCTTCCTTTGATTCACTGTTCATTGCTTTGTTTTATAAGAATGCGATATAAAGATGCATCTTTATGCATTCCATGGGCAGTAACTCAAAATTGCCATACCGGTGCCATGTATGGCGCTGAGTCTGAACTCTCAGGAGTCACGTGAGCTAAAGGACCTGTTACAATGAACAATTTTGCAGAAAGGAACGGTTTGTAGATTTTTGCTATAGATTTTTTTAAAAACATGTATCTGAAACAGACTATGCGAAGGATTAATCAATAAGGCGCACATTGGGAGAGATGCGCAGAGCAGAGCAGAGGCTTATTGCTGTTACCTAATCCAATTAGGTAGGTACTGTGAATGACAATCAGTAAAAAAAAAACAATATCTTAGAAAGTTTCTGTAAATGCATATATATGTTATAATGTTATGTATGATATAATAATACGTAATATGTACCTATTATCAAAAAACATTTCTCTGATAAGTTGTGTACCTTAGGTAGGTAGGCTTTCTACTTTAAAATATGATAACTATAAATTTTATAAGGCGAGACGAGAATAAATCACAACATTAATAGCAATAATTGTTAATTGTTTTTTTAAACCATGTTTATTACCTATTATAATACAATCAGCACTTTTATTATGTATTTAATTATAATTCTTTTTCTTAGATTAGCATAAACAATTGCATTTTTTAATTTAAAAATAACAAAGACTATTTACTCACTGCCCGACCAAAGACAAACTGTGTAGGTATGCTTCTTTAGGCAAAATTCGTACCTACATGTGGTGTCGGTGGGGGCCGTGCCATACCGTGCCAGGCCCATCGTATACCGCGATAAAGGTCTCAACTATGACACTGAGCATGTAGCGCCAAAACTACTAAAACTTTACGGCGACGACAAGACGTCTGGCCGCCTCCGGTTGTTTCTGAACTAGTGCTCCGCCAAAACGAGTCGAAAGAGGAGTCCTAACGTGTCTGCGCGGCTCTGGTGAGTCAAGACAGCGGCCTGACCTAACGCACTTTTAATATTTGTTTTTAGACACTATGTTTTTATTTACTTTTGTGTTCTTTAATTTTATTAGTAAACAGTATAATATTCTATATTAAAGATTTTAACCAATGGCGCCAAAATTTCCGTGTGTTGCTAGATTTAAAAAATATCAATGGTTAACTTTTCAAGAAAATGGGCAGATAGGTGTTAAACTCTTTCTAAACCTTTCGCGTTAACATGTTTTCTCAACGCTATGCTAGAGAATGACATCATTGGCTGATAATTACTTAATGTTTATACATTCTGTGAATAAACTTTAAGATAAGTCTTTAATATTAAACAGATAGTGAATTATATTATAATTATTTATTATTTCTGATGTCATCAGCTTCGCGCATCCGCATGTCCGGGCCCGCCTGGAGAAACATATGGGGTCGAACCTGGTGAAGCTTACGGACAAATCCTACATGACAGAACTGGAGGAACGGATCCGTGCGGTCAATGAGGAGGGTCTCAACAAGAGAATCTCGTCAAGAGTCGTGAGTATATCAATTTCTCTTCTTTTTTGTAATACAGAAGACAGTTTTGGCAGCTTCATCCAGTTATTTTTTATCACCGTTCAATGATTATTGTAAACTGTAACATGTATTGCGCGGCTCTGCAGACGCGATCCTTTTCAATTTTCTTTCATACATGTCATCATCTCCTGATGATAACGAATCCAATTAAAAATAATTAGGTATTCCAAATTAATGTATTTGTTCGGAAGTTATGTACTTTTCCCCGATGTATTCGGTTACAAGATTGGTGATATTTCACTTATCAAAGTAGGTATACCTAAAGACATGTAATAAAAAAAGACGGTCTATGGGATCCTCTAAGACCTTTGGGGCAATTAGGGCCAAGCCAACCTCACCTGCAAGTCTGTACAGTTGCTGACAACGGGCGAAGCTCTATCGTAGGCTTTCTTTTCAGACAGCAGTCACTCCTATAAAAGCCAAAAGCCAAAGGTCTAAACTAAAAGGAAGAGAAGGAACCAGCGGACCTCGAGCTCTATGTTTAAACTGATCCGATTTTAAATAAGTGACCACTTGTTGACCTTGACCTTCGCTGACATAGGGACGACAATTAGCGCAATTTATCACTGTAGCAAAAGAAGTCCAATGACACTGATGAGATATATTTCACGTGCATCTCTGACTGGTAGCAAAGTGCCCAAAAGAAGGGCGAAATTTTCACACAATTAAGCTTGTCGCTGCAAGCTTAATTTGAACGTCGCGCGTCGGCGTTCGGTGTTACCCGTTGTCACCAACCGCCGTGACGAAACACTCCATTTTAATCAGTTTCATTATTTAGGGAATATACATTTCGTCATACTGTAGTCATTACCTCGAGTGCTAACTGATAGTAACTGATACTCAAACTGCAAATGACACATGAACTTAAAGACAAATAGCCCACACCTAAGAAATACCTTCATCTTAAATGTAGATTTAAGTAGCAGTGTAGGTACTGCATTTCGTACAGTTACCTGCCAAGAGTCCCCGGGACCATACTACATTCCATTTCTTTTTTACATTCCATCTCCTAGTTCTGTCCTCTGCAGGTTGGTACCTAAGCCATGCTTCATTAGTAGTAGAAATACAAAATAAAGGTGACTTTAAAGAAGTAAGTTCCTTTATACATTAATAATTTAACTTTATATGTCTTCCGTAAACTTAAGGTCCACAATAGACGAACAAAACACTACTAAGCGAACAAAAGAACGATAGAAAACCGAAAGCTTTCATAGACTATATTGTTAATTTTACTTCCAATGAATCAAAGACGAACATAATTTATACGGCAGACAGCTCTCGTATCTGCAAATATGTGGTTGACGTGAAACTAATTATTATGTCAATCGAAAATTACTTCACAAGCTGTGCAGTCTTGTTGTTCTCTATTATTTAAATCTGGTTTCTGATCTGCAATCGGTACCTTTATGCAGTACGTTTTGCGCTTCACAGCTTTATAGAGAACATTTTTTTTTGCAGTGTACAGACTTACGTTTACTTTTAACCTGAACTTATTAAACTTAACTCTTTGTGAAGATAATACTGAACATAACACGATTAAACAGAGTAACTTAATATGTAGCTCAGAACTGCCCAAATCAATGTTTACTTAAAAATATACCTACACAAATCGGTAATACCCTTCACATAAATCGGTATACTGTATTCATATGCGCAAATGATTGATAAGTATTAATACATATTACATTTACTAATTTGTCATCAACAGTTGGACGAGATGGAGAGGCTTAAACGACTAATTTTAGTCGGGAAAACGCCTCTCAAAGAATGCCCTCCAGAGCTGTACCATCATCCAGTTTTCGTATTTTGGCGGATGGTGAACCGTGAAGTTGCACGTGCATCAAAAAAACGGGCCGATGCTTACTACAGAAAACTGAACGCTTCGCAAAAAATGGAACAGGTAACTTCTATCTCCTAAAAAGTTTAATTTGGAAAGCCATTATTGGTACTAATTTATTGTCAATATATATCATTATGTAAATCAGATCACCAATGATTCTCATGTAACTTAACCAAGTAAGGTTACGCTATACATCCCTAAAGACATAATAGGTACCCAGTAAGGCTGCAAAGTTACATCAACAACTTGCCAGATTCGGAAGATAATTATCTAAAACCCGTGAAAATGACTCACGGTCACTCTCTTCAAACTATAGGACTGTTTGAACTCATAAAAGACAAAATGAGATAGAAAATTAATCATAACTATTATGAAGATTTTAAACAAGTTGATAAAACGTCCTTTGAAAAGCTCATGAGATTTGAACCTGCGATATAATACAAAATATATTAACTTTTGCATTCAATTTATTTTATAGTCTATGGATGAGGAAACAGAACAGGAACATGAAGAGGAGGAAAGAGAACAACTTACACCCGAACAACTTCTAGCGCAATGTGATGCGGAAATTGAAGCACAGAAACTATTGGACATTGAGCGGGGTGTTCGCTTTACCGACGAACAATTCGCGCAGCTGAAATACGAAACTAACGATGTCAAGTTGCTCAAGAATCTGACGGTAACTATTCATGACACTTTTAGGTACCTTACTTTGTAAAGTAAAATGAACTTCACGCGTGGATATCAGCAGGTCACGATTTGCTTGTATGTATTGATTCAAATGATAGTACTGGTAGAGATCCAGTTTTATCTGAACCAGGGCCAGCTCGTGGCGACCTAGACTGAAGAGCACCTGCCCTGATAATGTGTGATCTATGGACTTACCCTAAGCTCGTGTAACACTCATCAGCTGACGTATCCTCTCAATCTGACACGACATATAATGACGTCTGATAAACTTTTAAAACTTTACTTTGATCAGAATTATTTAGGCACGTCACCGTAACATTGTATTTTTGGTATTCAGTGATTGATAGATCATTCTAAAAAACGTTTTGGGTAGATTATGATTTTAACCGTCTTTACTTCGAATATATGCGTATGTTTTTATCGTGTCAGTAAATATCTTCGTAGCAGATATGTTTTGTAACAGCATTTCGTTATGGTTTTCAAAAATATATTTATTCGTGAATATTTTATTTCAAAGATTCTTTCAAATCGTATACTTAAAATAGTTAAAGCAACTTTCAGAACCACCTTCTTTTTCATACCTACAACTTTTAAAGTGAAGAAGTTTCAGTACACATTTAAAAGTACGTACGAAGCAAAGTAATTATGACCTCGTTATACCTAGTGCATTTAAATACTTTCCATAGCAAAGTTTCAGATTTTACCTACATAAACCTACTGAAATAAAACTGATATCAACGGATTCTGTCGCGATTAATTTGGTGTTGTTTCATTATTTATGATCCCGACGATTCGGTTGCTTTTCAACAACCTTTGTCGTAGACCGCGATAGAATCCGGTCGAAATAGTTTTATTTCAATGTATAATATTTACATACACTTCTGACAATATCATAAGTATATATACTTACTAGAACACACACGGTGCGGTAGAAACTAGAAAGTGATAATTCTGTGGATGTAAGTAGATTATACCGGTGTGAAACTGGACTTGGATCATGCACGGCTATGTCAGATAAGACAATAATGACCTGACCTCGGTAGGTACTTCAGGCTCGTGCTATCCAAACGTTTGTTACGCGTAGATATTATCAACATTTAAATATTTTAGTTTAGGCTTAGTTTCAAATTAGATAGAATTCAAGATACCATAACTTCACCTGTATTCGTAATGAACGCATTTAAATTTTTGTATTTGAATTATTGATAAATTTAAATAGGTAGATACGTGACCTCGAAACGATTTTGCTACGGTGTTTTTGAACGCTTTGTTTCCAGGTAATTTTGTGACGAATATTGTACCATAAATCATAAGTATAATAAAATAATACGTACGAATATAGGAATTATATGGTCGTCTTTATTTTATTTTTTTTATTTTTTTTGGTCGTCTTTATTAATCGCTGAACTTCGAACTGAAGTATGATGGATACGATCTAAGAATGTCATTGAACTTTTAAATCAGTAGGTAAACCCAAATATTCTGATAGTAGACACACTAAAATACTCTGAAACTAATAAAACGTTTCAGCGTAAGCCGCATAGCAGTACCATTTAATTTATTTCAGTTACTTTACTTTGGTTGCAATTTTTTATTTCTTATTGTTACCTAACAAGGGCTTTCATTTTCATTTAGGTACCAGCTAATGCTAATTTCATGACTTTTGAAATGATAAATTTTCCATCCCGGAAAAAAATAACGTAACTATTTGCAGATGAAGCTTATCAAATTAAATACATATGAAATTTTACCACAGATTTGCTCTGTGGATTTTACCACTTTGAAATGCCACCTGGGTCATAAGTCATGATAAAAAAATCTGATACAGAAACGTGTTATGTTAAATAAACTTATTAACATAATTAATTAGTTTAAAGAATAGCACATCCCAAAGATAGTGTGTTCAAATAAGTAAAAAGAATTCAATAAATTATGTTTTCTCGGTCTACTATGACTATGAAGATAAATAAAAAAGAGTCGTTGATAGCATGATGCAAAGTCAGGACTAGCGATCATGAAATTACAGTTTGAACCGCACTCAGTACAATAACGAAGTGAACACACTTCTCAGTCTCACACAAGCAATATTTAGCTTTAGTGTAGTTGAAGGAGTCAATAAGAAGCAGTAGTAGACGGCCTGAACAACAAAAGTGATTAGCAATTAGAAAGCCTATTGCGCATAATGACGTCACATGCGGGTTGCATTGCAATAAGACGAAACAGCAAGTATTTTTACAGTTCGATAGTAACTGTTTTTGATAGTGTGGCAATCGAATAACTCATAATATTATGATGACACATTTGTAAGTAGGTACTTATCGATATAACTGAGAGGTATCTTTTACTAAAAAAATAAAGTAACCTTGTCCATATTTTGTTTTGTACCTACGACTAATTGTGTTTTTACCCGCAGCTGTGTTACTCAAAAATTTATAAGGAATTCATCTACATAACTCTACAAAAAGTTTTATGACATCACAAGAGTTAAACACATATAAGAACATGTGATCCATTAGAGGACGCATATTGTTTTATTTATCAGTAGCTGCCCCAGCGAACTTCGTACCGCCATATTTTCCGCCCGCGTGGTATTCTGATCCCGATTTATCAGTGTTTCTCTACAATATTATGCATGTATTAGGTATACATATAAACCTTCCTCTTGAATCACTCTATCTATTAAAAAAAACCGCTTCAAAATCCGCTGCGTAGTTTTGAAGATTTAAGCATACATAGGGACGGACAGACAGCGACAGCGACTTTGTTTTATAATATGTAGTGGTTTGACGTACGAAGACTATCCAATATGTATTATACTCGTAAACCTTTATAATTTGAAGACTTAATAATATTACTTCACTAATTACATACATAGATTTTATCACTATTATCAGCAATAGGATGTTTTAGATTTTGATTTTACAAGTTTGTATATCGGTGTCTACTCCTGGACTAATAAATAAGGAATAATGAAAACACACGTTTTAAGTCTTAATTTTTCCATAAAATGAAAATAATTGTATTCCTTTAAATTTTTTCCAAGAGTTAGGCTAAAGAAAATCTTAAATAAACAGAACTCGCAGTCAACTCAAAGAAGCAAATATTTGATTGCATTGCGTCTTGCGTATTTAACGTCGATAAGAGGAAACTTATCAGTGTGTGATATTTTCGTGACCTTTAACTGTAAGAATAGGTTATTCAATGCTTTTGATTACACACTTTATTATGACGCTTAACTATAAAACAGAGTCCCCTTTTGTGGGTTTACGTGCCGACATCAACGTACACTAAATTCACCCCTTTTAACAGTCGTAAACAAACTGACGATACCTATAAGTATAGTTATAGCGCATATCGTGATCGGGATTGATAACTGTAAAAATTTACTCTACGCTTGACTTCGGTATAACTTGAAGAATAAAGAAAAATAAAAACACAAAATTTACAATCATATTGCTTTAGTTTTATCACATAGCGCGTACATACCTAATATAAAAAGAAAATAAAACGATATGTTCAAAAAATATTTTAGAAGCGTGCGATAATAGTACATTATGGTACAAGTGAGCAACGTTGGTGATTACCGCCGAGGCGCTATTGAGACCCGAGCCGCCAGGCGAGGGTCTTAAGACAGCCGAGGACGGTAATCATCATGCTCACACGTGCCATACGACGTTTTACAACACACTTGCGAATAAAATAATACTACAAATACTAAATAAACAATACTACAAATTAATTCGTTTTCCTATGCGCGCGCATTTAACAATGGCGGTCGACCATATTTAAAAAAAAATGAGGTTTGAACTTAACCTTTTTTTTACTCTGTTTTTTTTCTGTACTTAGAGAAAAAAAAAAGTTAAATTTGAGTGAAAATTTTGTTTATTACACAAGTATTACAAGTTTAAATTATTTATTTAAATACGAAAATGCATCAAATGACCATACAATAGGCGTATTAATTTATTCGTACTATTAAACACGTTATTTTTTGTATCAAAACTTTTTTAAGAACATAGACAATTATAGACACTTCCTATGAAATTTAAAAAAGAATCTTTAACTCACTTTTGTGAATAATAGCAATGAAAAAGTCACAGTTTTATAATAGGTGTCATTCCGTGCTTAATTGCGGTAAAATAATATCACATTTATGAGCAGGTGTGTTGTAAAAATATTTTTTGAAGTAATAAACTCTGTTGGGCGTATCAGATAAATAATTGTACAATAGTATACCGTATTTTTTTCAATTGCCTACACTAAAGTTACAAAAATTTTGAACACGTAATTTTTTGTTAACCGAGGTACTACCTCGGTTTACTGTTAAAGCAGTAAAAAATAGTACCTAATACATTAAGGGCTTTCCTTTTTTTATTATCTTTTCGTTCTAAAGTGCAAAATAATATAAAATGTTTTTTTTTTCTTTCTAATATAAAAAACCAACGGTATTTCACACTCCGAGACGGATAGGTGGTTCAGTATATCGGAGGTCTCGTAGCTCTCCTCGATGCCCCTCATGATAGGTCACTTGTGATATCTACTAAAAGTCGTGTATCAGATGCCCGTCAACACCGCGACCTATTGAGTGATTGCTTGGAACAAATTAGTGTGAAAATCATATTTGTTTTGCTGATAATTTTTCTCAGTTTGAATGTTAAACACATTCAATCTTCTTCTTCATCCTATCGTTAATCCCAGTCGCATCCGAAATTTTCACCTCGGAGTCTGGGGTCCTATTTACCAATCTAATTGTGGATTTGGCTGGACTTCGATATTTTACGTGACGCGATTTTGTTTAGCATTCAATTTGCTTTTGTAAAGCTCCTAAAACACGGCATGACTTACCACTAGTTTTATTTCTTTCATCATTTGTACTAATCGTATTCCTTGAAAAAATAACACACTTCTTCACCTCAACTGGTCAATTAATAATTAGGTATATTAATTTTTAGGCAGCCCTATCTGACGTTATCAGATAGCAATATCATCACCGCTAAAGTCCCAGCCATATCAAACACTATTGACCCTTACTAATATGATAAAGTGTACTCATATTATCAATAATAATGTAATAAATCCTTTACGAGAAGCTTAAAATATCAGTTTATTCGAACTTTAAACTGTTTGGATTTTATTAACCTAATTACCTACTTTGCGATCTAAAAATATTTAATAACGATATTGTGAACTCGATTAAGAAAGTGACACATAATGTTTACAGTAGCAGCAAACGAAATCTAATGCTACGTTTACATACTCGCGGCAGAGCGAGGGAAGTGGCGAGAGAAGTGGGCAGAGACGTGGTGTGAATGGTATATTCGTCATGCCGCGAGTACTGCCGCGTATGTTGCGCAAATACTAGCGCGATGAACTATACGAGACCGCTAGATGGCGCTAAGCTAAATAAAACACGACTTTCGTTATTGCTCCTCGAATATTTACTTTTAAAAATATTTATATCGATCTACGGAAAGTGTATAGTAGTTGAAAGTGATAGTTTTTATTAATAATCTATTTAATTAATTCGCTATGCTGTAAAAGCTTATTGCGTACACTGCTACAGCGTTGTCCTCCATACGTTTACGTCCGTCTCCGTTGCAGGGCGAATACTGTAATGCGGACCAACGCGATGATGGGAGTGTGTGAATGCTAGGGCATTAATCGCGCGAATATTTCTGGCAACACGATGAGCAATGCGAGCGGCAGTATGTAAACGCGGGGTTAAATGAATCAGAATTATGAAATTGGAGGTTCACGAAACCTACTGTATAGAGAGATCCGATTCTCAGCACTCCATGGATTCACCATGCGGTCGCGCCGGGTCCATAGCGTGATATCGTGACGGCATCTGGGACTTGCGACCCAGATGTAGATTTAGGATGGCCACCTTGTGATGCATCAGCGCTCACCTCCACCGTCAGTAGTGTGCCCCCCTCCCCCCTACCTATTCAAATTTGGTAAGATCCTATAAATGCCGCTTTGGATATTCGATTTAGTAAAGAGCTTACTGAAGCTCTTGGCAATCCGAGGTCTTTAAGTAAGTTGTACAGGGATTTAGCTGGAATTCCCCTTGCTCCTACTTCTACGGCGTAGAGTTTAACCACGTAGACATTTTTGGTTAACTCGTTAGCATTCATTACAAAATTCATGTTTCATGATATATGCATTAGGTGCGTCTATAGAGTTTGTATATACCTAGTCTAAGATTTGAACTTAGGCACAGGTTGAACAGTGACATACATATAGGTGCCTAAATCATATTAGGACACTCATAAAATGTACTTCTATAGACACAATTGGAACAGGGATAGATTATAGCCTGAAATAAGACTCTATATCCTGTGTTCCCATGGAATGCGGTAACAGAATTACAATTCCACGCGTGGGAACCTCGGGCAACAGTTTGTAGTTAAATATAAGATAAGGTACTCAATGAAATGGTGGACAACATAGATCTTTATAGGTTAGGTAACTACTTGTTTTCTGACAGAGTTCACCTTCATAAAAAGACACTGACAGGCTCAAACTATGCGGAAATAATGACTCTCTTTACAAGACATCTTTCGAAAAAAAGAAAGAATTTAAGCTTAGGCAGGAATTCGGTGGGCATGCTCTTTTTTAAATAATAAGGTAAGCCCTAGGAAAGATCCAACCTAATGTTTTATTGAAACGGAACCTACGCATTGACAAATAAAGCCTAAACAAAAACCAATTTCTTCTTAATCTTGGCGAAACCACCTCAATGCCGCAGATTCGTTTAGATATTTTGATTGTATTATCTACGTAGCAAGGACATTAACGTTTACATAGTATACCTACGAGTACATAATCACCAATATACGTATAGGCACGCAAAATTATTTGCTTTATAATATAGGGCAGTAGGGTGGATGCTCCCCTAGATTAAAGAGTATAATGGCAAAAGTGAATGACCCGATTCAGAAAAACTCTAGTGTTGCAATCACTATTACACTATTATTTATTCTGTGCTATTACTGATTAGCAATACCACTTGTTATGAAAATTACCTGTAGGTCGTTTGCAATTTTGGTTATGCCTGTTGATCTTATGAATAAAGACTTCAGGTTATTTATGCAACTGTGGTGTTTCTTTTTCAGTTCAATTGCTTTTCGTAGATTTCTTCAAACTGACTAAGGGATAAGGATCCGTCTGTGATTCAATAAATTTACTGATAATTCTTACAACAAAACTGAATCATGTTTACATGAATATTAATGCTCTTTACTTCGTTCCAGGCACCATGTGTTTTGCATGCCTACTTTTTAATATCTCAAGCATTCTATTTTCGAATGTTCCTTTAGTTTTAAACTACTATTGACTTTTTTCTTTTTCTTTTCAGACGGTTGAAGAACTTTACGCGCTGGCCGATAAGATCATTGGAACAAAACGTCTGTAGTACTTTTTTTTATTTATGTATAAGAGTAATTACGTTATAGTATAGTCGTGTTATGTGCCTGATATTTTATAGTAATATAATATTACGTATTTTTGCTCAGTTCTGGTCACGACATTTACCTATTGTCAATTGCGATTGAATAAACTGGCAACATAGTAAAAAAATGCAATTTTATATGTAACTAATGTTCATAGGAAATCCGTTTTGTTGTATTTTTTGCACAACTTTCATATTAAACTCATTTTAATACTTCGAAGTTTTATTTATCTTAATTATACTTATTACACTATGGTAAACAAACTTAAATATTAATTACAAACTATTTTGAAACTGTAATCATCCTTGATTTACACAGTCCAGCCAATAACATTAATACCTTGACTAGATACATAAATGTTTTAAAATTATATACAATTAATCAACACTTTCATATGAAATTACATTTATGTCGACGCTTTCTAGTATTCTGATACTACAGAAATACGACGGTAGGAGTGACTGACGTCTCCGAGTATACAACTATGTAATAGTCAATACGTAAAACTAAAATAGTAACGCACTACGAGGCGTAGCGGCGTTTTCGTCACAAGTGACTCTTGGGTCTACGGCGTAGTTGCGCGTAGATGAGACCGGCCGGTTTGTCTATCGGCTGGTAAATTTGATGGCGTGGGTCACCTTTCGTTACGTTGGCCGGGAATTTCGACATGTCGATGTTGAGGTAGTGTTTGTTTGGCATCGTCATCTTAATCCAGTTAATCTGTAGACAAAAGACAAAACAGGTTAATTTAATATTTTGAAGATAAATAATTAAGTAAATTAAATATTAAATCTATCTATTAAGCTATCTAAACTAGCTTATGTTATGGGTTCTAGAATATGGATAAACATAGTTTTTTTTTTATATTTACATATATTATTATACATAGACACCCAGACCAATGAAAATCGAATACCCGCGCCCCCTGCGTAGCAGTCGAACGTTCTACCGCTACGTCACAGCGGCTTTTAATTTTAAAAAAATGGTTATCAATATATTTAACTTAAAGCCGCTTTCATTCTATATTTCACACACCCTCATGATTACCGTTTCTCGGCAGATAACTATCGCAAGGGGGACTGGGGAAGTTATGAGTAGTCTGTTCGTATTAAAAATACTACGTAGAAACTTTTATTATATTTTCATCATTATCACATGGATAATGATGAAAACATATTACGTTTCATTAAATATTGTTGAAATAAGACAACGTATGTAATAAACTTGACCGGGATAAACTTCAGCCCATAGTGATATGAGATGTATTCGTTGTCCATATACTTTTATTATCTATAGCTACCCTCAGAGTAAAAATAATAGTTAAGTCACTAAGGTTAAACAACATCTTGTGCCCAAAAAGCACTGGTAAACAAACTCCGCCTCCGGGTTTTAAAGATAACCCCTTTACCTTCAGTTCACGTGACTGACACTCGTTGCGAACAAAATAGTTGTGACGTCCACTCCGATAGCGCTATATAACTACTCGATTGACCGGATTCACTTCCGATAAACCCTCTTTGTTGTCTCATTAGTATTTTATGTATAATTACGTTATTATTGACCACGATAATATGAATTAATTATGAAAACAATTTTAAAGTCAACATTATTATGAAACTATCTTTATTCTAGAAGTGTCTGAGTTGCTACATGGATTTTCTCATTTAAATTAATAAATATAACTATTCAAGGTTTAAAAGAGGTGTGAGCTAATTCCACATTAGGATTTTATTATTTCAGGTCGTTTAAGGCGGCTAAAGCCATCGACTTTGATTGACACTTGATTGCCGGTGACTTTGATACATAGAGGGTTAACTTAGGTATAGTTTAATTTTAATTATATTTCCTCGTCCCTTACAAGGATATAATATACATAACAGTGGATTAGGAAGAATGTTGTGGTCTTCTTCTAACTTGGAATAAAATTTACAAAAAATCTAAAACTTGTGCTTTTTACGATTACTTATCCTTTTTAAACCGTATAGTATCGTGAGAAGTGTGAAATATTATTTTTGTATCAAAGCTTAGATTGATTTTTAAGGCTAAAACGCTTAATAACGATACTAGCTAATGTCAATAACTTTCATTCCTTAATATTTGCACTAAGATAAATGTACCTTTTGATTTATAAAACTGGTAAATTAATAGTGGAGCTATTACCCAACTCATACATTCAGACCCCGATAAAATAAGCTTCCCAGGAGAAATCACTGTTGCGGCAACACTGCGGGCTATTGACCGACCGGTCTAAACATAGAAACTTGTTTATATCTGTACCACTCAAAAGACATCTTGCTACTTTGAACTCTATTACGAAACAAAGGACTTTTTTTTTCATATTTCCGATACAATTTACCGTTTCACAATTTGTTGGAATAAATGGAAGGAAATCTTAGTAAGATAACAGAATATAATTTCTTTCTCGAAGAACACTATCATCTAATACGAGTAGATACCTACAAGAGTTGCGTTTATTGAAATGTCGAAGCGGAACAGCATTTTTATAGCATTTTTAAAGTGTGAAATTAGTTGTTAAACACGCCTATTAATCATTGACGTTTAGTGCTTATAAAAAGCGTTTTACATGACGCATGCTCTAAAATAAAGTGAAGTAAATCAGAACTACCAAATTGTAAACATGGACGTTATTTTTTCTTAAAAATGCAGACTAAAATAAATATTGATCTACACGCGTCTGTTTATGAGTAAAGAAAAAATCTGATGAGAATTGAAGAAGAAAGTACTTGAAAGTAGGTCTTAGCAATAGAAAAAGGGCTTAATTCTTACCTCAGACACTTTTTCTAGAACTGTCTTCTCAGCTTGATACAAGGTATGTTGTACTGAAGGTGAATACACCCCAATGTCAGGTGGTCCCGCAAATTTATCGAGTATAGCGTCCTTCACTGTTAGCCAGGCATTGTCAAAGTCCGCTGTCCGCATACTGTCGTATATCCATTCGGCTTCTACCACAGTACTATAAAATGAAATTGGAACATTTAGCAATTTTTTCCAAATAATAACACCGACACCACACAACAGATATAGAAGATATAATACCTAAATATTCTTTCAGCAGCATCACTTAATGTCGTGTATTCATCTTGCACAAAGTCCACAAACGCTGATTGTGTTGTCTTGAGTACACGAAGCCCACTTAAGCCTGATTTCACTACAACAGCCTCTGTACGACAAAAAAATAGTAATGAGTAAAAACCTAATTTGAAACTTTAATATCTGAGAAAATATTACATTATTTTAAAAGTATGTACGACTTACCATGTCGGCACTGAGACACTTCAGACCACCTAGTAGCTGATGGTGAAAACACGAAAGCGTGATTGTGAGGTGTTCCAGCTTGCAATCTCTCCCAAGGATACTCCACCACTTTACATTTGGCCTCCGTAACTTGTTTGTACATATACAGGAAATGACCCACAACTAGCGCACCAAATTCTTCAGGAGTCTTAACTCCGTGTTTCTTCGCTAATAAGTACACTGTATTCTTTTGAGAATCTGTTGCAACTACATCTTTATTATCTCCAACGACGTAAGCACTTTCGGATTGCAGCTTTAGTTCTGTGAACACTTCAAATTCACGGATCGAATGGTAATCCGCATCACGGTGAACGTGAAGGAGCTTGATTGCACTTTTGCCGTAGCCATGGTGGCTAAGTTCGAAGCGACCACCGCTATCTGCCGCAGCCGTAAGTACCGGCCCAGCTTTCAAGGCATTGGTCACGGGTACTTCTGAGCTAGTATTCGAAGGTTTCGCGTAAATTCTGGAAATAATATAGTAATTTATAATTTAATATTAATGCAAATGTATGTTAAAGCAGCATTGAACTTTATCTTTCTTATCATAACTAAATATTTTTAATTTAAAAAAGTTAAACATTAAAAGTGTCACAGGAATATTTACCTGTTAATGCTAGTCCACGGCATTTTTAAAAAACAATTAAATCACTTAATTTTGAGAGAATGTATAAAAGAACGTCTGAGCATAGCCCAACACACACTGTTCCACTGCTAGTCCAGACATCGTATATAAGAGGACCCTGTGACCCTGTGTTATCGCAGTGAGCACGCGCCTATGCTGCCACAAAGATATTGTAACACTCATTAATTACTTGTTTATCTAATGCCTACTTACGTAGGTATATATGTTCGATATAATGGCGTATGTACCAGTTATTCTGAAGCCTACTCTTATTGTTGTCAAACGGTTCTAGCACGTGTTCCTTTGACGTGTAAATGACGGACAGCGATAAACTCTCGTGAACTTATAACAAGTTAATTTTTGTGGCCATATTTTAAGTGACCGTTAGCGCGTTAATGATAGCAACCTCACATGGGTCAAAAGGCCTAAAATTTAAAGATTTTTTTGTACAATAATAATATTTTATGGCCAAAGTGAGCATAGCTCAACTAGCTTGTAATATAGAATCTAGAACATGGATGAACTAAATATACTTTTTTATCTCCTTTTGGCACCCATACTAATACAAATAGGCACAATTGCATATAAATATTTGTACTGAAAGAGAATCGAATGCGGGACCTCCGACGTAACAGTCGAATGCCTCTCTAAACAGACACTTATTATCATTTCAATACTTGTCATCACTATATGTATTTTCAAAAAGACATACCTACCTAGATATTATTATCCTCATTGTGACAGCTACGAGTATGTCTACATTATTAAAAATCAAAGGGTCAAGGAAACGAAAAACTACAAGAAAAAAATGAGACGCTTTTTCGTACCCCTAAGTTACCTAGCAACAAGTTGCCGCTTTCAGAGGGTGGTGAAATGTAGGGACGTAAAGCTACGGGTACAAAAGCCGTAGCCAAAATAGGCTCTACGTAGAGATCGCTACAAAATTGATGCGAGTCGATACTCGGACTCTCTACGTTCTGATGTGCTTTGGTTTTCATTTATCAAAAAGTCGTGTTTATAGCTTCATTACACTTTTGATATCTCTAGTAGTTAGTCCTACTAAGGTACAGTCAGCGTCAAATTGATCTTGACCGGCAGGGTGCTCAAAAAGATCTTAATACCATGTCATTAAGATCTTTTTGAGCACTCTGCCAGTCAAGATCAATTTGACGCTGACTGTACCTATAAAATTTAGTTATTGTTCACGCAATTCTGAGTTACAATAAGTTAAAAAATTAAATTATAATTGGTGTAATACCTATTATTATTATTTTATAAAAAAATATGTTTAAATTCTCATTATTTGAAATTATTATCAACTATAATATCAACAGCTATTGTAGGTACGTTAGTTGCTAGGTATTTATCTTTTAATTTTTTTAGTGAATTCTTATCGTGGCGGTCATATAATAAGTTTATATTTCCTGGTAATAGTTTACATTTCTGAAAAATATGTCAGATAAGTAAGTGACGCGACTTCATAGGAATATTGATTTGATGACGCTTATTTTGTATTTCTTATCTATTTATTTCTTATCTATTAGTAATAAAACTAAGGTCAAATAAGTCTTTTTTTTTTCGCTATTAGAACACGTGATTTTATATCATGTTGAGAGTGTATGCGTAACATCTAACCTTAGATGATATTGCCTAAATTCACTAGACACTATGGGCAATTAATTATTATATAAGTAGTTAGATTAGATCAATTTCTCGAGTAAATAGGGCAGCAAAATATTATGCTTTGCAATACATACTAATACATATAGGATTCCGTGGTCTTTAATAGGGACTAAGCACTGTGCTGCAAGTGTCTCTTTCATCTAAACGTATGTATTCTAAAAATAAGATGTTATTAACATTAAAATATAGATGAAAAAGCAAAATGTGAGTGGTACGCAATTTTTATAGTACGATCGTAATATTTTTATGTGGTTTGTTTTATGACTACAGTTTCATGACTTTGAATAAGACATCTTTATTTACCCACGTGTATATAAAGTGAAGAACTTTCCCAATAAATAAATAATATTTTAAGAGCATAGATACTGCTCGCACTCTATTCCCTGCAACTTCTCAAAAGTATGAACAAACTTCTGTAATCTTTATTTTAGTCTTGCAAAACTAGTCTAAAATTAAAACGTAGTGAGTTCTATTGTTGGTAGACCTCGCGTGCGCTAGTAAACTTTGTCTACCACTCAAAAAATAACCAAAGCGTGCGAATAATCCATCTCGTGAAAGCCATCGACATTTCATTTCAGTAAGAAGCGCGCACTGATGTGATTAAATGGACCTAACGTCTGTCAGTGCGCACTCTTTTAATCTAAACCATGATCGTGATAAAGGCAGTCACGGCTACATAATCTTGTATTCAGTCAGACTGTATTAGACGACGCTGAAACGTCGAACAAAAAGGAGGGTGGGCGGCTTTGCGCAAGCGCGAGCGGAGCGGGCGGGCGGCGCCGCCGTGGTGTGACGTGCCCAGCTGACGCCGCGGCGGCCCAGTGACGCGGCGCTACCACGCATCGATACCGCGCACGTCTGTGGCGAATATCTGCCGGTACCGGATAATGCCTCTGTCCACTCGCTAGTGAGCAACGTGTTATCCGTTCAGTGCACGCTTCGTGCAGTGTTTACCGTTCATTACTGATGATGGTGCGACGCAGCGGACGATACACCGTCAACTGGAGAGGATTTAAGGATTTTGCATTCGGAAATAAACCGCCCGACGAAGGTGAGTGTATTTTCCAAGTGACATTCGATTGATCAGGGGTAAAATTCAATCCTGACATAACCTTAGAAATGTTCTGATAGAATTATAAAATGTGTGTAAAGTGATCTCACCAAGACGAAATCCCAGGAATCTGTAAGTCCTGAACAATATCGCAAAACCGTATTTGCAGGGAGGAAAACGATAGCCAATTTTCCGTTGCTTTTTCGATAGATGTTTCGTAGATGCCCGGTACCTAGCAACAAATAAATATTTTATTAGATTTAAATCATGCTTGTTTAGATAGATACTATTTAATATTATATTATTTTCTCATAAATATAAATCAAGTTTATGGAGTTTAGTCTCATTACTGAAAAATCAACATACTAAAAGTCGTCATCAATTTTACACACCCACTTAGAATCTTCCGATATCGAGTAAAATTGTAGAAATAAACGAAGCAAACGATAGATTACTAGCTACTTATCACCTACTCGATCACATGTTTAGTTAAATCAATACTCACCTAATTAGATTTTCATTCAACTTTGCCGCTATTCTGGTTCATCTTTGTATAATCCAGGTGTCTATTGATGGTGAACTATTTGGCAGTGAGTAACGTTGTGAACTAAATAGAGATTTATATTCAGTCCAGGTCTGTAAGGTCTAAATGCAATACATCTTACAAAAAAATAAATACAGATAGATGGGTAATTTTTTATGGATATTTTAACGTTTACACTTTAAATACGAGGAATGACCATGAGCCTTGAATGGAAGTTCCTTTTTATTTCTTGCTTTGTTTTTCTTTATGCTCACTGTATATTACCAAAGTGAGTTAGCAAGAAAGTGGTAAGCTTATTAAATAGCATAAAGAGGGAACCTAACAATGCGGTAGTAGATCACCTTTTACCTACAAAACGAGACATCATTAATCATTTTGTTTTGATCACGTCTTCAAAGGGGAAGTCGGGCTATATTTATAAAGCCCTATGGTCTGTTTCTGGGCTGGGACACATACAAATGGCAATCACGAAAGGACCATTTCAACGAAACACGTCTGGTCGTTTTTTTGTCACAACAAGTTACAAGTAAAATTCTGTCGCGACCTCAAAGAAGGCCTTTTTTCCAAAGTAAAAGAAAAACCTTTCTTCAATTAATTTGAAAACTGAAACATCCCTAGATTGTGATGATGTGAGGTCTCGATCTGTGTCTGGATCGCAATTATGTTCGGTAATGGTTGGCCTTGGAATGTCTCTGACTTGTAAAATCTGCAGAATGTCAGCAAGAACTCTTACAAACCAACTAATCGTTGTGTATGTGGGTCATGTAACATGTATCATCATGTCTTTAACTTTACCAATGGGTAATTTCGGAGATGAAAGATACGCTACATGCAGATATAACAATGATAGTTTATTTCATTTCATTAAATTTGTAGACGAATCAATCAAAGTGAGGTCGTCTTCTTAGGCGTCGTCAAAACTTTTCATCATTGCATTAATAAAAATGACTGTCCCTACTTAACCTACTGCAATTTTTGTTTTCCTGGTATAAGTTTGCGATTGTAACAATAAGAAATAAATATTGTACGACATTTTACACAACTCGATTAAGATTGGAAAAAGTGAAATGACTAAGATGGAATTTGATCCATGATCAGTCCCTTACAGAGATAATGCTCTGCACCTGCACCTCCCGCGTAGCAGTCGAACGCTCTACCGCTACGCCATCCACAGGGGCCGTCTGTCCCCAAGACAAGTGACAATCCATTGGCGAACGTATTGTAGAATAGTACAGGCTGAGTACAGGTTTTCCTATTATAAATATATGGGATTTGACGTTCACGACAAGCGTTGCTTTACGAGCATTGTTAACATCGAACAGTTGAACCGCAATGGGCTCGACACCAAAAAAAGTGCGCTAGGCTGTCAAAACTACGAGTATCTACACAATTTCACAGAGATGAAAGGAAATACCTTATTGTATCTCTTTTCATTTCATTTTGGTATATTGTGTACTAAATTATATATGCAGGTACTTCCCTCGTTTATAGTTGCGGCACGCTGTGATGACCGTTTAGACACGACTGGTTTTGCTCGTTTTTTTCTTTTTTGGTGTCTTAATATTGGATAACGAACTGTTAGACGAATAGGTAGGTTACTAAATAAAAATATGGCGAGACTGGCACAGCAAAAAATAAACTTCGCACACGCACACCAAAAAAGAGAAAACGAGCAAAATTTTAGTCAAACAGTAGGTACTAACGTTAGTACAATTTTCTTTAGATAAGTAGTAGATACGTCAATAATTATTCTACTTAGAATCGATAAGGATATTCAAACTGCTTACAACCGCATACCACATATAACGCTATAAAGACAAACAAATACTTTGACTTGACTAACGAGTTAACCAAAAACGGCTACGTGGTTAAACTCTACGCCGTAGAAGTAGGAGCAAGGGGAATTCCAGCTAAATCCCTGTACAACTTACTTAAAGACCTCGGATTGCCAAGAGCTTCAGTAAGCTCTTTACTAAATCGAATATCAAAAGCGGCATTGATAGGATCTTACCAAATTTGCATAGGTAGGGGGGGGGGGGGGGGGAACACTACTGACGGTGGAGGTGAGCGCTGATGCATCACAAGGTGGCCACCCTAAACCTACAAGGGTCGCATCTCGAATCGGATCTCTATACTGTAATACTGTAATGTAAAGTGGTCGCGTCTGTACATTGGAGATATTTAAAAAAAAAATGGGTTATGTTATTATTCGATACTGAAACCAAAAATATTTTTTTGGAATTCTTGTCTGTATATTCGCGTTGGACGCAATAACTACGGAACTGATTTTGATGCGGTTTTTTTTTGTTAGAAAGGGCTTGATCAAACTTAAAATCTTAAGTTTGTTTGATCGTAATCGATTCAGTAGAACCTGATATATAGATATAGGTAAAAGTCGCGTTAACCAATATCCACGTGGCTGGAGCCGCGGGCGGAGTATATAGATCCGCACTCAAGTCAAGAAAATATTGTTAATTTTCAAGAACAGTAATGTTACTACGCTATTATCATAATAAATAATATGCAAATTCTATAATTAAACACATTCTACATACATAGTTTACGTTGACTTAATTATCCACTCATTGCCAATTATTACACCGTCCGGTCAAAGTAAACATTTAGCTTCGAACAGATTTAGAGATGGATATTTTTACGATAATATTTTAATTTATCTAAACGTCTATCTAAAATACGAAGTCTGTCGAATAGGATATTTAATAATTTCAGTGGAACCATGACGTACCTACCTCTTGTAAAAAAAATACATTGTCGCCTATTTTACCATCTTAGTAGTGAAAACGCTGATACAGGTAACTACATAGGTATTCATTTATTTTTAAAAAGGCGTACCTGCCTGCATGAAATTTCATGCTTCTTGCTTTGAAAATGACGGCCTTCATACAAACTTTTGTCCCTTATTTTACCCCCTTAGTAGCAAAATTTCTAAAATCCTTTCATAGTGGGTGCTTACAACATCAAAATTAACTAGGTAGGTAAAGTAGATATAGTATGTTGTAGATCCAGTGGTTTATGTTAGGCTCTGCGTTGATGAATCAGTCTGTCGGAACAGGGTAATTTTTTTATATGTAGGTACTAAAGTTAATTATGTATACAATGTGCATAGGCTAAAACTAAAATAAATCACAAGTTAAACTATATAAAAATGTACATGCCGAAGTCATGACTTGAATTTGAATTGAATTTCAGAACAAGAGGAAACAAAACCTGTAGAAGATTTATCCAATCACGAAGTTATATTTTTGAGAAGCATTGTGGAGAGTCCAGACTTCGGTAGAAAATGGGAGGTAAATATTACTTACTCCTTTCTTTGAAATTATATTTTAGGTAAATAAAAATCTCGTACATAAAGATAATGCAAAACAAAATTTTCAAACTTTTTGAAACGAAATAATTCCCGCCATTTTATAAAACTCAAAACCAGAAGAGTTGCCAGAATCAAAATTAAATAGGTTTGTTAAAAATTTAATCATTGTTCAATAATATAAAAATATTTTAGTCATCTCTGTAATATTAAAAACTAGACACAGTACTTAATTACAGTATAAATATGTACATACGTTACATACAATAATAATTTCACTAAACAAAGAACACTAATTTTTTTTTCGTTATTCGTGGGTTCACTTAACTGTATCTTCACAAAAAAATGACACATTGATTTAGACATTAACTCAATGGCGTAAGGCATAAATTGCCGAAACAATACCTTATCTAACAAATGTCAAAAGCGTCTAGTTGGAAAACAAGATTTTGTGAAATCGTGAATTCGTGAGTGAGCATACAGTTGGGTGTGTTCGTTTTGTTACAACAAAAACAGATTCAACCTTTAAATGTAGCTCTTTAAAGCTACCTCTAATATTAGCTAGTAAAGTAATCATTAGTTTGTTTTATGTAATGAGTCGTAATATACAGACGTTATTATCGTAGTTTTCATTCAACAATTTAACGACGAGTGCCACGCCTATAGAAGACGCTCGTCTCGTCTTTTGGATTGCCAAAAGCAGTTCCTGGGTTACATTTTAATAATTGGTGAGTGTTGTTATTGCAGTCTATCGACTCAGAGGAGGACTTGATTGTAAAACCAGTCTCGCTTGGTAACGTTAACATAATTCGTTCACTAAGCGAGTATCGTGGCAACAATATACGGACTATTGAACAAGCTGAACTCGCTATTATTGTGTCCAGGGCACACTTTAAGGTAGGTCGCCTCTTCCAATATTAGCCCGCCATCAGCGAATTGTTTACAAAGTAATGCAAATATTTACAGCAGTTTGTTTGTATTATAAATCAGTATAACAAGTTCTTTATCAAACTCAAAATAACATCAGTTGTTCTGTTTATATTTGAGTTATGACATTGAAATTCTGTTTGTTTTGGGTGCCATTTTCATAGAATTTTTTTTGTAGTTTAGTCATGCATTTAGGTGAGTTTAATTTAATTTGAGCCCTGTTTACAAATAAGTAGTTTGATATATAAATACTTTTTTTATTTTAGGCTTTAATAGATGCTCACGATATAATAGGTGCAATTTGGCTGGATAGAGGGTCAGGAGTAGATGAAAAGACCTTGGCGACAGAAACAGAATTAGGTAAAGACATTGCAGAAGGAGCCGAAGGCAGTACAGAAGAAAACGGAGACATGCCTGTTGAAACTGTTAAAGTTGTTGGGCTTAGGAAAATTCCTGGTCAGCCTTTAGGATTAACTGTGAGTATTGATTTTGGTAATGGCATTGCTAAACAAATGTTTTAAACATTCATACCTGACGTTAAGCGTCAAATATAAGCGGCATATAAAATTTTCAAGGTGTAATTAGATTTAAAAATAAACAAATAGTTAACATTTTGAAACTAATTATGATAATAACCTTGACCAGTATGTGCAAGTATTTAAAAATTGTTGTAATTAGAATATGTATATGGTACTAGATGCATTTAGTTATGATAATGCAAAATTCATTGAATTTAATATAAGGTGATAATACCTTTATTTTCTATCCAAACAGGTAACTACTGATGAGCATGGACAGCTCATAGTAGCTAGGATATTAGCAGGCAGTGCTGCTGCTAAACAAGCCTTAGTTTCAGTAGGTGATGTATTATTAGAAGTAGATGGAGTACATATAGACTCAGAAGATCAGCTGAAGGAAGCTGTAGCTATGCCTAATGATAGAATTACTCTTAAAGTGGGACCGAACCTGAAGCAAAAGACTGCACAATTAACCAATAAGCTCAGTGTAAGTATTATTAATCCTACTTAGAGTTGCTACAGATATTAGATTAACACATTCTACATTCATACATTTGATGTTCATTGTGCTCTTTATGTGCCTAAACTGAATAAACTTGATTCTTTGATTCTAAATTACAGACTACTTTAGCTCCAAAACTACATAAAATAATAAACAAAAATTGAAATATTTGTCTCCTGAAAAATCCCTACTAATATTATAAATGCGAAAGTAACTCTGTCTGTCTGTCTATCTGTATGTCTGTCTCTCTGTCTGTCTCACTTTTACGACTAAACCGCTGAACCGATTTTGATGAAATTTGGTATAGCGGTAGATTAGACCTTGAGAAAGGACATAGGCTATGTTTGGTCGCGATAACCGACATCCACGCGGGCGGAGCCGCGGGCAAAAGCTAGTACCATAATAAATTGTATGACAATTAATTTATTGATTTATTTCAATGTACAAATCATTTTAAATTTGTAAGTGTCCAGCAACTTTTGAGAGTGACTGCACACAGGGAAAAAGAAAAGTTATTTGATTTATTATTGTGTTTACTAAATAAGCATATTGCACTAGGAAATTGAAAATAAATGTTTTACATTCATAGTTCAATTAAAAGTTACAAAACAAAGTGGTTTTGGCAAGTGATCTTTCTTTACAGCCATAAATTGTTATTAATGTTATAAAATAATGGTCTGAATATTTAATAGTATGCTTTTGTCTCTATTTTCAGTGTTATATGAGAACGTTATTTGACTATAACCCTAAGGAAGACACATTACTGCCATGTAAAGAAATTGGTTTAGAATTCAAAAAAGGAGATATTTTACAAGTAAGTTTATAAAGAAATTTACTTAGGTATTATAATGTGCATTGCATTATGAATTTCTTAGAATAATTATTTAGGTATATTCCCATCCAGTAACACCCAAACAAGTAACACTGTTACTCGTTGGGAAAAATTCCCAACAAGTCACAGGTGTTACTTTGCACAATTTTTGTCCCAATGAGCAACACTGCTATATTACTGAATGGGAATACACCATCATTTATTATTAAACATAATTATCATTAAAATAGTATTATTAAATTGCAGGTATCTGACAGAAAAGACCCCAACTGGTGGCAAGCAAGTCATGTTGAAAACCCTGAAGTTGTTGGATTGATACCTTCACCTGAATTGGAGGAGAGGCGCAAAGCCTATGTGCCTCCTGAGGCTGACTTTGTGCATAAAATTAGTATTTGTGGTGCTCGGGTAAGCATTTATTTTATATTTCACCAGCATATATTTTTGTTGTGGCGGATTTAGACCTTTTAAACATGAAGACTAGAACAGGTGCTAGACTTGCATGTATTCTGTATGTTCTGAGTTAGTAGTTTCCCCTAAATAGGTACTATAGCTGAGGTTACAAAGTTTAAAAAAAAGGGATTGAAAATTGCCAATCCGGTCAATATTATTACGAATCTTATAGAATGGGTGCAAGATTAGTCCAAATGGCTTCTTAATTCGACTCTTTCACTTGATTTGACTTATATTGGCTTTGCCAGTTGCATCTGACCTTCCCAACCCTGAAAGGAGCAGTAGTTCAGACAAATACTGCACTCATAAAAGCCACAACAAACCAATAGAAGAACGGCAAAAGAAAATTTACGTGCTTCAAAGTGCGAACTTTGGATGCGACTGGGATTGGCGCTCAGATGGAGAAAGTACCTATATTTTAGACATTGTTTATTTGACCGAGAAACACTTCTCTCCTGAATTTCTTATATTTGCATATTATGATAAACTTCAGCTTTAACTAGATTGAAAGTAAGGTAGATTTATTTATTTTTATTCAAACGTGAACAGCAGCTGTGAGGCTCCTTTGTTTATATTTACCACCATCGTCGCATGAATCAACCGATTCGCTCGAATTCCATCGAAACTGCTGACATCTAAATTCACACTGCAATATTATGACAATACCCAGACGTGTCGAATAACAAAACAGTCTTTGTTTCGGTATTTTTACATAATCGTGACTCACCTTTTAGTTAATTAGTAAGCTGGTCTAGACATGGAAACAAATAACTAAAGTATATTATTGGACAGTCGTTATCGCCTACGTTTCTGCCCACGATGTGGACATGTTGACTGTTGTCTGTGTTAAATTCCAGATGAGTAATACAAACACTTAGGATAAGTAGTCGCCAATGATATTTTATTATCTTAACACATTTAATGTTACAAAGTATCTAGCGACGACGTTAGCTTTAAAATTTAACCTACATGAATTAATAATCAAAAATTGATAATGTTAGATTTAAATCGGATAATGTCAACATCTAGGAGTACGGTAACCAGAGGTCACTGGAGAGTTTTTGTGCTGTCAGTGGGAAGACCAAAGGCAATGTCTTCTGCACTGATGGCACAGAAACTTTCTGGTCTTACAGACTCCCCTTGTTTTACACACGTCCATAGGCCACAGTAACCACTTTCTATCAGGTGGGCCGTGTACTTGTCTGCTACCTGAGTGGTATAAAAAAAGTCTAATCCGGGACTTACCCACGACGAGTCCCTTGCAGGAAAGAATGCTGAGCTGAGCTACTAAGACAGGAATTGGATCTTCGAAATTCGCCTATATCTCGGGATTTTCCGATTTAAATCTATAGAAGTTAGCATACTAATGGTGACACTTAACCCTTTACGTACTGATACGTTCAGATGACGAAAGAGTTGGATTATTTAAAAGAACTAATTAGAGTATTCGTCATAGTAAAGGACTGTAAATTACTGCCATATCCGTACACATCATTAAGCTACAATTAAAGACATTGATAGATAACGGTCTCGACTTTAAACAGTTATCGAGACTAAAGCTTTTATAGGTGTGCTAGTGTTAACGAATTTATATTCATAATTTGCATAAATATCATAGAAATATATTTTACAACACACCTGCTCATAAAAGTGCTATTATTTTATCGCAATTAGGCACGTAATGACACCTATTATCAAAATGTGACTTTTTCATTGCTATTATTCACAAAAGTGAGTTATAGATTCTTTTTTAAATTTTATAGGAAGTGTCTATAATTGTCTATGTTCTTAAAAAAGTTTTGATACAAAAAATAACGTGTTTAATAGTACGAATAAATTAATACGCCTATTGTATGGTCATTTGATGCATTTTCGTATTTAAGTAAATAATTTCAACTTGTAATACTTGCATAATAAACAAAATTTACACTCAAATTTAACTTTTTTTTTCTCTAAGTACAGGAAAAAAAACAGAGTAAAAAAAAGTTAAATTCAAACCATTTTTTTTTTAAAATATGGTCGACCGCCATTGTTAAATGCGCGCGCATAGGAAAACGAATTAATTTGTAGTATTGTTATTTGTTTATTTAGTACTAGCTTTTGCCCGCGGCTCCGCCCGCGTGGATGTCGGTTATCGAAACCATATATAGCCTATGTCCTTTCTCAAGGTCTAATCTACCCCTATACCAAATTTCATCAAAATCGGTTCAGTGGTTTGGGCGTGAAAGCGAGACAGACAGACAGACAGACAGAGTTACTTTCACATTTATAATATTAGTAGGGATTTGTAGTATTATTTTATTCGCAAGTGTGTTGTAAAACGTCGTATGGCACGCGTGAGCATGATGATTACCGTCCTCGGCCCTCTTAAGACCCTCGCCTAGCGGCTCGGGTCTCAATGGCGCCTCGGCGGTAATCACCAACTTTGCTCACTTGTACCATAATGTACTAATAGCCTTGTCCTAAGAAAGTCTACACTTTACCGTTTCATAATGCATGCATCCAAAGCGGTCGCGATAAATTCTTCCTGATGTAAGGATTTTGTTCTGCTATGCCATACGGCCCTCTTAAGACCCTCGCCTAGCGGCCCGGGTCTCAATGGCGCCTCGGCGGTAATCACCAACTTTGCTCACTTGTACCATAATGTACTAATAGCCTTGTCCTAAGAAAGTCTACACTTTACCGTTTCATAATGCATGCATCCAAAGCGGTCGCGATAAATTCTTCCTGATGTAAGGATTTTGTTCTGCTATGCCATAGGCTATTTGACAAAATTAAAAATATACTACAAATTATGGTCATCCCATTAGAAAATAACGTTAAATAACCTACGAGACTACAATTTACTCTCAAATATGTGTATTTTATGAGAATTTCAAATATAAAAATGTTATATTTTGTTGATTTATTGTCTATGACAAAAACGCTCGTGATTGGTCAGAGCTCTGGGTGACGTCATTTCTACAAAATATCTCCAGTTGTATGAGCTATTATTGTTTTGTTTCGGTGTTATTATTTGCTTTTTCCTTGATTATCGCGAGTTTTATGGACATATTTTGTAATTAAGTTCGAAATGGATACAAATCTTGTGCGAGCTGATGATAACAGCAAATTACCTACAATAGACAGTTGTAGACAGTGACGTCACAACTTACACGCATCGCAATGTTTAAATATAGCGTTTTTCGCGCACTTTTGAAAATTTAAACTTTATCATTGATTTTTTAACATAATACATTGTTTTTTTTTTACAGAAATATTAATGTGATATGTTTATACTGTAATAAGCAATCATTTAAAATGGTTTTTGAAAATTAGTCAAATAGCCTATTCTTTTTTTTTTCTCCTCTAAAACACAAAAAAAAATCTGGTGGAGAACTCCTAAGTTTGCCTACATGTACCTACCTATACATTTTGTATCAGATGTCTTTTTGTGTACATTTGTACAATAATGAATAATAACTAGCATCCTAAGGCTGCGTTTCCATTGACGCGGAGCGGGGCGGAGCGGAGAAAGATTAACCAATAGCATTGCATAAAACTCCGCTCCAGCAGCTGAGCGAAGTTTTTTATGCAATCCTATTGGTGAATCTATCTCCGCTCCGCGTCAACGGAAACGCAACCTTACCTTAGGCGTCCTTTCCACCGAAGATGTGCTATGCAACTGTGCTATGTAGCGTAGCGAGTAAGATGTGCTATGAAACTTCCTACAAATGTTCAGAATTCGAATCTATTCTCCATCCATAGCACGCATTTTTCTATATGAAAACATAGACGTGGACCAATGAATATGGTTGGTGTATATCAAACGCATTCATTACAACGTAGCATAGCACGGTGGAAACGCAGCCTTGGGATGCTGGTAATTCTGTTCTAGTTTGTCACGATAACGGCATAAAAATCTTTAGTACTCATCCTATTTTACCCATTGTTTAACAACAAATCTTTCACAGCGTGAGAGGCATTGCACGGAAGTGAAATTGGGGACGTGAAATAACAATATACTATATTAATAGTCTCTCTAATGTGTTGAGGCTTCATGAGGCATCCGTCACTTAGACCTGAACAGTTATATTTTCGAGTAGGGACATGTTATCTCCTATAACCCTGTCAAAATCGGTCCAGCCACTTCGGAAATTTTCGGAAACAAAGACATACAAAACCTGTTACCTATTTTAACTGTACAAAGAGATACTTCAATTTCATTCATTGGTATAGATTTCTAAAAAATCAAGAATAGGTATATAATTTTAAAAAAAATCAAAATTCAAAAATTATGTTATGACATAAACCTATTAAAATGAGCTATACATTTCTAGATATCAAAAAAGAAAAAGAAGTTCGTTTACGAGTCCCGCTCGAGCGTGCAGTTGGAGGGTGCAGAGTTAGCTCTCTACGAGGAAGTCGCTCGTACACCACCGTTCCTACGAAGAGTATTAGCGTTAGTGGGCACCCGAGGCGTTGGCAGAAGAACCATAAAGAACCGTATGATACAGGAGCATCCCGACAGATTCGGAGCTGTCGTACCGCGTAAGTTACCTTTTTTATACTTCACTATCAGGTCGCGCCTCGTCCCACGCGATATGTAGATCCTGTTTCTGCTACCTATAGGAACCTATCCCCGGGATAAAAATCGCCTATATGTTTTTCCAGATCGCCTATATGTTTATCCAAACATCCTAACATCTTTACAAACTTGAACACTTCTAATATTAGTAGGAACTACATAATATTAATTACTAGCTGTCCCGGCGAACTTCGTACCGCCATATTTTTCCCGTTCCCGCTGCACCTATTTTCTCACCGTTTAAACCTTACCTGGACATCCACGAACATTTCAAGACTAAAATTAGCCAAATCGGTTCAGCCGTTCTTGAGTTATAAACTATTATAGAATCATTTTAAAAAGCCACATTTGACATAAGCTTCATAGTGAGGTGACATGTTTGAAAACCCAATTCTGTTGGATAAATCGATAAGAATTTCAAACATCTCTGAATCGAATAAACTGAAATTTATTCCTAAAAATATTTATAGATTAGGTATGTACTATAATTTTAACTGAACATTGAAATTCAAATTAAAAATTGATACAAATCCGTCTTTTATTTTTTTTCTATCGTGTTATAAATTTAGGAAACAATAAGACACGTACATTTTATCCGGTAAATTTACACAATCCAAGGTTATAATAATTCATACCCACCTGAAATCACAATTCATCAAATCACTTTTACCAAGGACACCAGTGACAGGCCAGTATCCATAGCATTAAGAACAGGGGAAAAGACTGTGTGCGAAATTCTAAAAGAAAAATATGGACCCCATGGCTAAACAAGAATATCCTACACGGAAAAGCTATCGGGTTCCTTATATGAAGCAGGTTATTTTCTGGTTGTCAGTTATCTCTGCCAATCGTTTTGAAATCAATTGGCTTTAGATACAAACAATCTGACAAGCGGTAAATCCTACTGAAACGCTACGATATTATTTTGAAGAGAGTTTGAAGAGAATTACTGATTTTTTCAAGGATAATGCCACGTTCTTTTCCCTGTAAGTTGACAAACCACCAACTCAAACAAACAAAAAACAAGACATAGTGGGGTGGCTGGAAAGGAATGGAGTGGAAGCAAGAAGTCCAATCTTACTGAAAGTGGACTTATTGCACTTGGTAAATGCAACTAAGTCGTCCAATCCACGCTATGTAATTCATGAACTAGCTTTAGAATATGGGCACAAAGTCATAAGTTTCCTCAAAGTCATAAGCCTCCCTACCACTGCCAATATAACGCTATTAAGCTAATTTGGGCACAAATAAAAGGAAATGCAGCGCGCAACAATACTGAGCCACCCTTCAGCACTGGAAAGGTGCTGAAACTGCTAGAAACTGCGTGTGCAGATGTTATTGTATAGGACTTCAGAAAATTCTTCGAGAAAACGAAAAACATTATATTGAACGACTTTCAATGTGATATAAGCATAGGCTATTGAAAATGATTTAATCATATGTTTGAGGGCGGATAGCAGTGATGACAATGATTATGACACTGATAGTGTTCATCAGAATAAATACTTATTTTGTCAAATTATTGACATTGACACGTGACCAGCGGTGCTTTGGGGTCCACCAAGATCTTCGGGCACTAAGCCAACCTCACCTGCAAGCCGGTGCACCCGCTGAACAACAAACGTGACTCTGGCGCTGGCTTTCCTTTCGGGGTAGGGGGGTCGGACGGCAGTCGCCCTCGGAAAGGCCAAAAACACCACATCAGAAAATTAATGGCTATATTATTGGAACATGGGAAGGGTAGGACGCCGCCGCCCTATAGATAATTGTATGATCCTTAAATTTTTATTAAGTATAGATTATCATGGATAACTTCATCCCTGAATTAGGTTAAACATTCCTTCGCAAGTAATCATAGCATTTAATTTAAATTAACCGTTCATCAATCTTTTAATGTATTTGCATAATTTGTATTAAATACAAATTTTATAAATTCTTAGTTTTGATCATAGATTTATAGAAGAAAGGTTTTTATGTATAAAAAAAACCGGTTCTGGGTATCATCCCTAGTGTCAATGAAGAAAAAAGGTGCACTAACGTAACCTTGTAATGACGACTGTGCGACATGAGGAATAAATATACGATATTTTCTATAGTTTACGCGAATGTCACTCAACTCATTGAAATAAAACTATAACCCGCGCCATGTAACTTGGACCTAAAATGTGCTCTATACGCGCAGTACACATTGCTTGGGTGTCTTTTGAGGATAGCACGGGATGGTACTGCGGTAGATGAACTCAAATTCACCAAGCATAGACTATTACAAAGCAACCCGCGGGCGCCAGAGCCTCGTGTCTTACGATTTAGGTCCAAGATACTTAGCGCGGGTTATTTGTTAGTTGTCGGACTAAAAGTAACTGATAACAAATAAATCGCGATAGAATCCGTTAAAAAGTAGTTTTATTTTCATTTTCTTTCCCTATTTTCTTCTCCTATTTTCTCTCTCCATCCTCTTAAGGCTTTATCCCCGGAGAGGCAGAGATGAATCAACACCCATATTTCCACCAGTCATTGTATTCGGTCTATTACCGTATACTGGGCCCTATTGTTGACTCGAGCCATCTGAGGCTGAGTTTGAGCTGTCTGGTGTTAAACAGCCCTATCTCTTAGTCGCCTTGTACTACACCGCATGGGAAGAGATGGGGTGGCCCAAACTCTACTGTTTACGAACTATAATAAATTGGAAAAAGCGAAATCAATTCTCGGGCGGGACTCGAACCCGCGATCTTGCGTTCCCCCTGTAAGGGAAAGATCGCGGGTTCGAGTCCCGCCCGAGAATTGATTTCGCTTTTTCCAATTTATTATAATTTGTTTAGTTTAGCAAACTAATTGCTTTAAAATTATCTCAATTGTTTACGAACTGTCGGACACTTTTTATATAGGAATGCCGTTGGGGTCTGGGCAGATTTGGAAGTTTTCTTTTTAATTTAACAGTTTATTTCATCTTCGTTGGGTGGAGTACTTTGAAGATTAATCTGAAGATCATACGTCTTTGGATGTTTGGATCTACGTATGGGCTCGCGCGTTTAGCCATTTCGTATGGCTTCAGTCAAATATAGCTTTCCCATTTCAATACTCGCAAAATATTTTCAAGGCTGTTCCTTGAAAATATTGTTCGTGTATTGAAATGGGTTTTTATTGAAGTCTACTTACTTCATGTTTGACTCTGTTGAAATTATCACGACTGAACCGTAAAATTGCCTAATTTGGTCCCTAATGCAATAAATATGCATTTTGAGCTATACAATATTTTGTTCCTCCGTTACAAGGTTACGTTGTCAAATTTTGATGAAACTTCAAAAGGGACATATTAAAATGATTCTATAGTAACAACGAAAAGTTAGTACACAATATTAGTAGGAACTACATTAGTGTGAACAACAACTCTGATACAATACAGTTCTAACTTTTATAATAATAAAAAATCAATCCTCAAATATCGAAACCTATTTCATTACAACTCTACAGTTCTGTACCTACCCTAAAAATCTCACTACAGACTTTCAATATAAAAAAAAAATATTGATAATCTTTTTGTTGCAGATACATCGCGTCCTCCTCGGCCTATGGAAGAAAACGGCCAATCTTACTGGTTCGTGTCTCGCGAAGAAATGGAGCGTGACGCACATGCTGGAAGGTTTTTGGAATATGGAGAGCATAATGGACATCTTTATGGAACTCATCTAGACTCCATACGTGCAGTTATGAAAGACGGTAAGCACTAATTATTTTAGCTGCTTTAAATGTAATTCAATCAGTGAAACGAAATGGCTTTCAACATTCAGAGGATTTAAGCCTTCTGGTAATCTTTTGTATGAATAATAAATTAACCAGTTTTAGAGTCCTTTCGCTTGCCTGGAATTTTAATTATTGTATATTGTTTTAGATCCTAAATTCAATGTAACTGCTAGCTTAAGAGAGATTTTGAAAACGTGTTAATTATTATAATATAGTAGTTATATAGTATTAACAATTTAAATATGAACTTAAGCCCTAACGTCGTTTTGCAGGTAAAATGTGCATTTTGGACTGTGCTCCTCAATCTCTCAAGCTGCTACACAACAGCGGAGAATTTCTGCCTTTCGTTGTGATGATGGCGGCTCCTGGCATTGAACAACTAAGGAATCTCACATACGCCTCCAATCGCAACCTGACGGTAAGAGAACGATTCATTTTTGTGACATAAGAGCCTGCTCCTCTCAATCATTTTTCTGAATATAAGTTAGTTAACTGACTACCCAGGAATTGGTGGTCTTGCAAAATCATCCAGAAGCTGGGACGCTACTATGAAACATCAGAAACTTCAGATCCGCACGAAATACTATGGGTGAACCGAAGTGTCACGAACTTCGGATCCGATCTCGGGATAAAAGTGTTCAATGGAACATTCCGGAAATTCAATTCGCGACTGCGGATGTTTCATGGTAGGCCTACTGTGCCCCGAGCACAGAAAATATTCAAATTCGTTACACGAACGTAGCTAGAGAACGGAGCATTGCGATTGGCCGCCCGCCTACTGTGAACCTGTGTGTGTGTGAAGCCTGCCAATCGCAATGCTCCGTTCTCTCGATACGTTTACGTTACGCATTCGAATGTTTTTCGTGCTCGGGGCATGTTTTTCATTATTAGAAAACTGTAGTGTGGCAGATGATTTAAATTATTGTCATTCAGCATGCTAAAATATATTAGGTATATTAAGGTATGCTCATCGTATAGTTACTTTCTATTAATCCAATAGCCGAATTTGCCATAGGCATTAGGCTTAAGTTTTCCAAGCATGCCTTTTTCAATTTTGTCAAAACTTTATAAGGAATGTAAAGAATAAGAATTATATTAGAATATATTAGGTGATGAACATGATGTATTCCCATCCAGTAACACTTACTGGTTGGCACAAAAAGTGTTGCATCCAGTAACACCTGTGACACGTTAGAAATTTTTTCCCAACCAGTAACACCAAAATTTTGCAGTGTTACTCGTTGGGAACTGGATGTTAACACCTGTGACACGTTGGGAATTTTTTCCCAACCATTAACAGAGTTACTTGTTTGGGTGTTACTGGATGGGAATACACCACATATACGGGATATACGTATGATAACTATATGAATATGTACGTGATAGTTAGATAGATAGTTTAGTCCAAATTCTATATTAATTATTTTAGTAGTTCGTATTGTGCTGATGTATTTGTGCATGTGTTGCGTAGTTTGACAGGCAGAGCTCCATCCGCTACAGCTCGAGGCGCGCACGCACCCTTGAGTCACTCGCGTCGCTGTATGAGGTAAGTGCTTCCTATATAAAGAGAATATTACATATGAATCGTTTATTTTTCTAAAATAAAAATTATAAGGCGTCAGGCGTCGTTATGACATCATCTCATCATTTTTAACAACCAACTTCTAGTGAAAATCCCGTCAAAATCGTAACTCGAGCCGAAACAAACAGGCATACAAAATAAAAAATAATATTTTTTTGTTATTTATAAATAATATAATAATATTCTAAAGCATACTTACTTAAAAAAAAAAATTAAATAATAGTACATTATGGTACAAGTGAGCAACGTTGGTGATTACCGCCGAGGCGCCATTGAGGTCTTAAGACAGCCGAGGACGGTAATCATCATGCTCACACGTGCCATAGGACGTTTTACAACACACTTGCGAATAAAATAATACTATAAATACTAAATAAACAATACTACAAATTAATTCGTTTTCCTATGCGCGCGCATTTAACAATGGCGGTCGACCATATTTAAAAAAAAATGAGGTTTGAACTTAACTTTTTTTTACTCTGTTTTTTTTTCTGTACTTAGAGAAAAAAAAAAGTTAAATTTGAGCGAAAAAAATGAGGTTTGAACTTAACTTTTTTTTACTCTGTTTTTTTTTCTGTACTTAGAGAAAAAAAAAGTTAAATTTGAGCGAAAATTTTGTTTATTACACAAGAAAGTATTACAAGTTGAAATTAGTTATTTAAATACGAAAATGCATCAAATGACCATACAATAGGCGTAATAATTTATTCGTACTATTAAACACGTTATTTTTGTATCAAAACTTTTTTAAGAACATAGACAATTATAGACACTTCCTATAAAATTTAAAAAAGAATCTATAACTCACTTTTGTGAATAATAGTAATGAAAAAGTCACAGTTTTATAATAGGTGTCATTCCGTGCTTAATTGCGGTAAAATAATATCACTGTTATGAGCAGGTGTGTTGTAAAGTTATTTTAATATTACAATAAGACACTGCAATTATATTTTCTATGTATAATAAAAAAAAGTATGAAAGTATATTTATCCGCATTTTAGAACCCTTAACATAAACTAGATAGCGCTGTATGACATTTTAGCCGCAGAATATATATTTATTTTATTTATGTATTCACCCACAGGAAGAAGATATAAAACAGACTCTAGAAGAAAGCGCCCGCATACAACGACAGAATGAAAAGTACATAGATCTCGTCATCACTAACAATAACACAGATACGACTTACTCTAAGATCATGGATGCCTTGCACTCCCTATCCACCGACCACCAATGGGTACCCGTCAGTTGGATTTACTAGCATTTCTCAACATTACCTTGAATTTGGCGTTTTAAAATAAGCAAACGCCTTTTAGGCTTCGCCTTTAGGCCCAAGCAACTTCCCGCTCTGAGCATGAGCATGAAAGTGTTATAACATATCTAAGCTTTTCAACTATGTAGTCTTTAAAGATTTAAAAAAATCCCATCGCAAATAAAAATGCTAATTAATGTTTGCCATATTTAAGAAGAATTCTCACTGATGTGTCTTTTAAGCATCGCGTTGTAAAAACGTTACACACTTTCAGGCAAAACATAGTGCCATCAATTTGAATTGCAAAGTATTAGCCTTAAACTGCCTTTAACTGTCTAATTCAAACTTTGTACCTTTATAAATTAATGATAAAACGAAAACAAAACATCACATAGTTGTAATTTAAAGCTTAATTTAATTTTACAATTCAGTGTTTATTATTTAGAGCCTTCTTTTATAAATCCAAAAAAAAACTGTATCAATTTTTGAAATAATTATGAATAAGTAGTAAAATATTATTGACGTGAAAGTATTACGGGGAAATTTTAAAGCTAACATTTGTCGACAAATAGTACACCTTAGTCGTTTCTTGCTTACAAAAATGGTTTCGAAAAATACAATTTTTAGTTTTTTTTTTTATTATCATTAGAAATGAATGTGTAATGGTTTTCGAATGTATAAATTTTACCACGTTTGAACGTCTCTGTTGAATGTGGTGCTAGCTATTTGTATAATAAGGCATTCCAATTTAATTTAAATATTTCCGACGACTTTATGTTACCACTACTGGAGTACCCTGAAGCAAATTCTATCACAATCATGGTTTAAGTAAGTTAAATTATAATATTAAAATTAAAAAAATTGTTAATTATTATGAGAATAGTTAAATGTAAATACATTTGAACATTCTTATAATTTTTATTAAACATCTACACTAAATATACAACCAGAGTTCGGCTTTGTAGCAAAATGTTAAAATTTTGATTTATTATTATATTCCCACCTAAGATAAAACAGCGTTTTTAGATTTATGATATAAACTCTGAATATAATATGCAGCTGTAGGACTAAGTAATAAGAATCGAGAGTATTTTGTATAATTTGGCAGATGTTGGCTTCTAAGGCCCGTATTCCTCTCACAATGTCATTAAGAACTGTCATCTAATGACTGAGTATCCTTCTGTAATACGGGCCTAATGTGTTTAATACATCTCGCTTTAGCTAAGATACAAGCATTGCTCTTATATCACTGCCAGTAAAGAATAGCATAAATTTATTTATGCAAACTTAGGTATTGCTTACTACACAACATCTTTATTAGAAATATTATTACATCACATGAAATCAATCACATTTTCTGATTTTCTATATTCTAAGTTATTCTATTTTTATTTTCTACTTTTAAAATATCTTGTATTATTATGTCTTGTCTTGTATTATTTACAGTATTATGACTACCTATTACAATTTTATTTTCGACCATATTATTATTTTTGCAGGCAGGGTAGATATTGAGTAGTTGTCGTGAAGCTGACTATATTTAATAAAATGATAAGTCAATAATAGATGTACATCCACAACTTACTGATCTTAGTAAGAATAATTTTAAGAATGCAATGTCAAATTAGTATTTGTATATTTGTGTGAAGTGAGACGAGGCTTAGCTCGTCAAAGCAGAGCTTTCAAGACCATGTATGAGCAATATGAAGAGAGGATTTATGATCTGTAAAAAGAGCTTAATGCATTGGGAACAATAAACAGCGATGAATCACAATTTCTGACGTAGAATCTCTATGTTCGACTACATAAGTTGTAATGTTTGCGTAGCACTTCCTCTTCCGCCTACATTGCTAATAATAACTTTAGTTTTAGAAAATGCCACAGAACAGATAATTGACTATGCAGAAGATTCTCGGAGTGTAATGCGCGACAGTACGCAGTGCGCGGTTTTGCATAAGTAAGAGCGGAAACACACGATGCGTTGCGGCGACGCACCGCAGAAATTTCGCCGCAGTAGCGGGCACACGAGCGGTGCGACGCCGCTGCGTTGTTATCAAACAAATGAACGGTGCCGCTCCGGCGTCGCAACGCATTCACCCCTCCCCGCCTCGTCTCGGTGGTTGCAAGTCCGGTGCGGCGACGCAGCGCATCGTATGACATGCTACAGATATTTCTATGTAAAACGACGCAGCGACACCGCTCCGGCGTCGCGCCGCCGCCGCAACGCATCGTGTGCTCCGCTCTAAGCCCCCACTTATACCGCAGTAAATTAATACCTACATTACTGTTTTTATTTACTGTTAAGAGGCAATAGATCCACACCTAGAATCAATTATGATGTTATATTGATCAGTGTGATCGTTTTCAGTTTCCTGTATAGAAAAGGAATATTAGAAGTCGTGAGTCGTGACTACCTGTTCTATTGCAATAAGCTCTTTAGACTGAAATGTAGGCACTTGCATAAATTATTTCTTAGCCAAACGGTCAAATCGCGTGTGAATAAATTATGCGTTAGATAGTAATATTATTACATGGCGATGCCGAATATGGCTTGATACCTGTTTATATTTTTTTTATTTATGCAAGATACATGTTTCGGTGACCTTAGCTTGTACTTCAATAAGAATCTCACATTCCGTCCATTTTGTTTTGTTATTTAGCTATAAAAATATTGTGTCAAGAATTATTCAATATACATTATGTAACTACATGCTTTCATTTTATTTCATGCTTTAGTAGTTCAATAAAAGTCTGTGCTATGGACAAATGAATATTTTATTAGCTTTTAGAACATTTACTTCTGTTAATGCACCTAGTTTTTAATCTTAAGTAATTATATTCCAAATAGTACTATAATATTTAAAATACAAACAATTTTTTCTCAAAAATGTATTTATTAGGTACTCAAAGTAGGTAGGTATCCTTGTTAACAATAAGTATTCCTACAATATTTAGGTCAGATCGTTCACTTTTTTGCAGCAAATATCAGACTTGAGGGTGACTTCAAAGTCCATTAATTTATAGGGTCGTAGAGGGTCGTAGGTATTTTAATTTTAAGAAATCGAATAATAAATACAGTGGCGCCCTTCCCGCTGGAGGTACCTATTCCTAACCTTATTATATGATACCAAGTCAAAAACTCTTCAAAAAAAAATTAAATAATATTTATTTCTTTCTTTACCTGGGGCCTGTTTAATAAACGCGACAATGACAGGTGACAGGCGACAGGCGACAATCCGACAATCCGACAATTTGACAATATTTTGTTTAATATAAATTATTGCTGACAAATAAGTCACGGTGGAAAATCTACAATAATGTCGACTTTTTATGACAATTTGACTTATTTCTGTTTAATAAATATTAAACCTTGACAGGCGACAGGTGACAATTTGTCAGGAAAAACTTGTAAAATTTGTTTTATTAAACACTAAATTGTCATTGCAGACGGACATATTTGTCAATTTGTCACAGATTTTTGACAGGCATTTCATCCAATGTCAACGGTAATCGGGAATTACATAAGTACGATTAGTTTGAAAAATGGTGTTAACGTCGTCGACGGATAACAGTTAGTAGTAGTGAAAATGATTATTTGGTGCAAACTGTATGACGACGACGTCGCATATTTAAACCAAGAATAAACTTGTTCTGTGATATTCTTCCATTTATTAATTTTCATTTCGTGTGTTAAACTATCACTAAATCTGCCAAATAAAACCTCTCTGTTTTCATAGATAAGCCCTAAAATAGTTAATTTGGCGTCCATTTCAAAAAGCAAACAAAACAAGTTCAAGTCAAAAACAAAAGTAAAATTGTTGTAGGTCTTTTTTTGATATTACCCTTACCCTTATTGTTGTCTCATATGCATGCCTCGATATTGAGTTGCGACAAATATGTCGGAATTAGTGACAAACTTGTCATTTGTCATGACAAATAACTCACAGAATATTTTCTTAGAGACTCGACAGGTAAAACCTGACAATTGCCGCTTTTATTAAACAGTTTTATAGCTTGACAATTTTGTCAGTATTTGCCTGTCGCATTTGGACTTAATTGTCAACTTTATTAAACGCCACTTGTCGCGACAATTCGACTAATTTGTCAAAAAGTGACAAATTTGTCGTATTGTCGCTTTTATTAAACAGGCCCCTGATAACCTGATAAAAAGCGGGACTTTATTATTGGTGGTATTTCAATTCAAACGCAAAATTTTATGTAGGTAGGCATACAATAGTTATTTGTTATACAAGAGTGCAAAGTTGCTTTTTAACCGCGTGCTCATTTTTGATGACCGAGCAAGCGAAAGATTCTAAATTTGAATCACGAGCGTAGCGAGTGATTCACAAATTAGAATCTTGAGCGTTAGCGAGGGAATCAAAAGAGCACAAGGTGAAAAATCTTTGCACTCGAGTGCAACACGTAACTTTTCATCCCACCTCAGCGAGGAAATAATGAAATGCTTCTCCTTCCTAGCGTTAATTCCCAGTCAGCATCCGAAGCTTTCACCTCGGAGTCCGGGGTCCGCTTTACCAGTCTTAACTGCGGATTTGGCTGGACCTCGATATTTGCCGTGAAGCGACTGCCATCTGACCTCCACAACCCAATGATGACATTAGGCGATATCGAAGCATTGCAGCCAGACCGTTGTTGTTGAACTTTTTAGGGCTCCAACTACCCGTAACGACTGCCATAGATGTTCGTATGGCATCCGTGACCGACGGCTTAACGTGCTCTCCAAGGCACGACCAGACCATTGCAAATACCCATTTTCATGCATAAAAAATATTTGCACTGAGCGGGGATCGAACCCGTGCCTCCTGCGTAGCGGCCGCGTTCAATACCACTACGCCATGGAGGCTGTATAATATGTGTATTAATACTAGTAATAAAATACAACAAAATAAAAATTCAACAACAATGTCAACAATATGACGTGAAAAAAATTGATGCGCGCAAAGCAAATTAAAAAAAAAGTACACCAAGGAGGTTACGAGTCTGAGTTTTTCATGAATTAAAAAAAAGTTGTATGATAAATTCGGCACCATAGAGGTAGAAGTAAATAGGTTTAATTATGTTTTGAGTTCACAAACCTAGTAAACACGATGTTCTAAATTCAAATTTACTTTACCTCTCTAGAGGATAAAAACGACTTTTCCGCTCAGTTATCGAAGAGCAAAAATAGTCTTTCCGAGATGGTGGGATGAAAATTATATTTTAATTGCATAACAGTAGATGACAGATTTATAAATAAATAAAAAACAAATATGTGCTTCCCAGGCTGATGAGACAGTCCAAGCTATTAGAGCGCATGACGCGAAGTATTCTTATGATGACGAACCGAGGTCTTGAAGATGTTTGGATCAATATGATTGAAACCAGTTTCACTACCGACTGTTATTAAAGAATTCTCAGATTCCGTTTTCTCTAGCAAATGTGGCGCAAGTAGTAAGAACAGTTGCTGCAACAAAAACAGTCCTCATTAGTTTTATGATCATATTATACCGGTACAATATTTACTTCGCATCAACGCATCTTTTTAAACAGAATAGTCATGATAGGACACATGAGCACTCGTAAAGGGGCAGTCTCTCCGGAATTAATTGATGTGATCAGAAAATTCTTACAGTGTCGGCAGCACCTAGTGTGTCGCCCATGATGACACGTCTATAAACCACTTCCCATCAGGTGGGCCGTGTGCTAAGTGGTATAAAAAATCCACCAACCAAGAAATGTGATAAGCTTAAATTAAAGAAGTGATTCTTACTTCAGCCCAAGGAATTAGTGGCAAGTTCGCAAAAATAGCTTGCCATCCAGGTAGCCCCAAATGAACTAGTGCCATACGGAAGTATTGTGTAAAAGAATCTGCAAGCCAACCCCAAGCGCCTTCACGTGTCGCCAACCACACGGACCATGTATTTCCTGTGTACACTAGGCAAATCTGAAAAACGATCATGATGCTAAAAAAAATGGTAAGTACATAAATGGTATCTAGGCAAAGCAAGTCTACTATCTGCTTACACGGTTCACACTGTCATTAAATTAAAACTTTCATGCAAGCCGGTTGGTTTCCAGTTCTTTTAACAGGCTCTTTTTTTTCTCTTTATTGTTCTGTGCGATTGAAGGTACACGTGCCTTACTCACGGAGGCGCACTGTTCAACCAATCATAGATCATTACTAGCTTTTGCCCGCGGCTCTGCCCGCGTGCATCTCGGCTAACGCGACCTTTGCTCATATCTTCGGTTCTACTCAACCGATTACGATCAAACAAACGTAAGATTTTAAGTCTGAGTAAGCCCTTTCTAACAAAAAAAACTGCATCAAAATCCGTCCAGTAGTTTTTGCGTCCATCGCGGACAAACAGACAAACAGACAGGAAATTCAAAAAAAATATTTTCGTGTTCAGTATCGTTAACATAACATAACCTAAGTATTTTTTTTTAAATATCTCCAGTGTACAGACACGACCACTTTACAATTATATAATAGTATAGATGATTTATAGGTATTATATCAAAACTAATCACGGGCTCGCGCTCGTGTTATTGGTTCATCAGTCCTTTTATTGGTTTTCTAGTTGGTTCGTATTACCTACATGCGTGAATTTTTGGACGTTGATTGACGATTTTGCATATCTAGGTACTTAAATATTCTTACCTTGCCAATAGTCCTGCATGTATCTAATTCGAATACTTTACTTTTAGTATTCAGTACTGGTCGCTGCCCAGTGGTCTGTCTTGTGAGCGAGAAGTCTAGAAGATCTTTAAGTGCCGGAGAAAGGTATAATTCGTTCAACGTGTTCACCCGAATTGAACCAACTGGTAAAATTTCGTCCGCTATACATAAACACAAATTGAATTAGTCTTTGTCATCATCATGTGCTTGTCTGCGCCCTACGTGGTAGATATAAAAAAAATCAACATCTTAGGATGCTTCGGGTTGTATCCGAGTTTACCTCGAACGCTGAGGGACCGCTTACTTCTTCTCCTTTAAATTTGATTTAGTTTGTTATGTGATTAATTCTTGACCCAGGTGGTACGTTGACTGCTTAAATTTGAACCTGATGACTGCATGACCTTTGACTTTCACTTTGGAGAGACTTTGAAATTGGAGTCAACCTCGGAGTCCCTATCTACAAACTATCTACCAATTTAACCTTCTGGAACATAATAAGATCTACCGGTGTGGTAGGTAACTACAATGTTCAATGCAGTAGCAACTGCATCATCTGTGTGATTATTACCTATATAAACATATCTATAAGTAGAGTAGACTTACAATGTTAACCTAATAGCAAATGGTAGTACCTAAGTAGATGATTAACTAAAAAATATATTAATTACTTGCCGATACACACACAGGAACAGGTGGATTTTAGAGTTAGGTAAGTGATGTGCAACCCGATTATTTGCACCGAGCGTGAATCGAACCCGTAACCTGACTTAGCAGTCAAACGCTCTATCGCTACACCACAGAGGAAGTCTACATACAGGGTGTCCCAAAATTCAAGGATAAGCCGGTAACAGAGGGTGGCCCTACTTATGGCTGCTCTGGAAAAAATTAGAAAAAAAATGTATCTCTATTTTTTTTTTAATTATTTAAACTTTTTATAAATCTTTGGAAATTCGGTACCCCTAATGATATTTTCAACTACGGTACCGAATTTCGAGGGATTTTAAAAATAAGTAGGGCCACCCCCTGTTGCCGGCTTATCCTTGAATTTTGGGACACCCTGTATATAAAAATTAGGCCAACCTGCCACCAGGCAACAAGGACTAGGTGCAACACACATGCGGCGTTTACACGACTTGGAAGCCGTAGCATTATTAACTAGTTAATTGAAAAATTACAATAATCGGGACTATTGGGAGTAGGTAGGTACAGAAGTAATTTTGTACAAAACCGACCCCGACCGCAAATGTGTGACCGCATGCCGTTGCCAACTCCAAACTTTATTAGGACGTGAAGCAAAATCAGGCGTGAAAAAGTGAAAGCCCATACCTGAGTACTTATAATGCCAAGTAAGTTTAAATCCATCAGTTGATGCATAAAAATTCCGTAAATCATCTGGTAGAACGGCAGAATGTCTTTGCTCCCATGTTGTAATGGCTACCCGATCACACGGAGGTCTACGTTCAACGTTAACATCGCTTATACGTGGATCAGCCTCTGTAAAATTAATTTTAACATATCAATAAATAATCTACAAAAGTCTCTGTGGCGTGTCGGTAGTGAACGCGACCGCTACGTAGGAGGCGCGGGTTTGATCCCGGCTCAGTGCAAATATTTGGCATAAATATGAGTATTTGCATTGGTCTGGTCGTGCTTCGGAGAGCACGTTAAGCCGTCGGCCTCGGTTACCATACGAACATCTATGGCAGTCGTTACGGATAGTTGGAGCCATAAAAAGTCCAACAACTTGTCTAACTGCTGCAATGCTTCGATATCGCCAATGGGTTTTGGAGGTCATATGGCAGTCACTTAACGGAAAATATCGAAATTCAGCCAAACTCGCAGTTAGGCTGGAAAGTGGACGAGGTAAAAGCTTGAGATGCGGCTGAGATTAACGCTAGCATGAAGAAGAATCTAAAAGTGCAATAATTTTAGAAAAATCTTTTTAAGGTAACTGTACCAATGCTCGACACTGTACCAATGCTAGACACTTTCGAACAAAACCCAGTATTTTGAGAAAATTATCTATTTGTTTTATAAGACTATTGACTTAAAAGATGCCTAATGGTGTCTATAAGATATGTTCAAATATTCGCAACACCATCCGAAGTAAATTTAGAAAGACGACAGTTGACAGCAAATAATGTGACTCCGTGAACACGGTCGTGTTATTTCTTAAGATTTTTGCCAAGGGTACTGATTTTTATAGGTGTGATTTTTTTGTTTATAAGTTATGATTATTACTAATTTTAGTATAAACGTTATAAATATTGAAGTTATTGACATACTTGGACCATTGCCCGCATATTTTGATTAGGTTTTGTAACATTTATATGCTATGTCTAGTATTGGTACAAAAAATCTTAGATGTTCCAATGATAGACACTTTGGAATAATGCCTTTATTTCATGAAAATAAGATGTTATACCTACGCTAAATGTGATATTATATACATTGAGATTCATCACATGTACCGGAAATTACTAATAATGCCCGCGCTTGCCCGCTCTAACCACGTGGATGTCGCTTATCGCATATTGTTGTAAATTTTAGCGCTGAGAGTCAAGCATTGAGCTCTGAGTCGACACTATTGAAACACTTGACTCTCTATTCGACTATCTACTCACCTTTCTCCCCTTTCCACCCTCCCCTCCCCCATTCCCTTACCCTGTCCTAAACACATGATCACTAAACCAAGGGGTGTTCTGACCTTATCGACGCGTGAGCTTTTGCAAGTGTAAAGTTGGCTCGATAGATGGCGTCCGTTATCGGCAAATATGGATGGATACGGCCCAACGCACACCGAGCGATGCGCAGCGGCGCGCATTCTTGGACCGATTTTTAACCCCCGACAAGAAAGAGGGGTGTTGTAAGTTTGACGTGTGCATGGGTGTGTATGGATGTGTGTGTGTGTATGCGTGTGTGTGGCATCGTAGCTCCCAAACGGCTGAACCGATTTAGATTCTGTTTCTTTTGTTTGAAAGATGGTTTAGTCGAGAGTGTTCTTAGCTACAATATGTTTCATAAAAATCGGTTCAGCCATTTGAATAATATGAGGAGTGAAAGTGGCAATGTAAAATCTAATATTTTCAAATATGGTGTGTTGGGTATCAAGTGACAGGTCATAATTTATACATCACGATACAGCAAGTCTTATGGAAATCGGTTGAGTGGTTATACCTGTAAAAAGTATGAAATAAAAAATAAAAAAAAATTCAAAAAACCCCCGATCCAAAATGAACCTTTAAAAAGTAAAACCCACCTTTTGACCGTCGCTCGGGGGGAATAGGGCATACCAAGGCACTTAGCGGTCTCATATATTCAATTTTGTAGAGAGAAATTAAAGTGTCTACTATTGGTACAAACAGGTGTCTAGCATTGGGACAATGATGTCTAGCATTGGTGTTTTCGACCAAGTGCATAATAATTTAATTTAAAGTAAAAGTATGATAGATTTTAAGCCGATTTTAGCCGTGGGGTACCGGCAGAGTAGAATAGTACCCCCCTCTAGTACCAGGTGTCGTAGGAGCCGACTGAGGTACAGCGGAACCGACCAATGGCGGTATAACCATATCAAATCGGCGTAGCTAAAAATGGCACAGGGCGAGGATGGGCAGCAGCATCCTCGCCGCGAAGCTACGTCCTGCGATTGCCAACACGCCTGCCCAGCGTGGCGATTATGGGCAAACTCCCCCTATGACAGGCACAAATAGGACCAGGCCCCTAGTCCCCGGCAGCTCCGCTAGACCTGGCTCCGGTAGCGGCCAGGGAAACAGCGGAGCAGGGGGTGCTAAGAATCCCCGGCAGAGATCCGGCTACCACCCCAAACGACGACTGGCCCTGGTAACGCACAACGTACGCACGATGAGGACTGACGAGAGGCTTGCTGAGCTGGAAGAAGAGTTGAGTAAGTTGCGCTGGGATATTGTAGGGTTGTCTGAAGTCCGTAGAGAGGGCGAGGACACGATAACCCTGGGATCCGGCAACCTGCTCTACCACCGGGAAGGCGACCAGCAGTCGCAAGGTGGTGTCGGTTTTCTCGTTCACAGATCCCTCATTAACAACATCATTACCATCGAAAGTGTGTCGAGCAGGGTTGTATACCTAATACTCAGAATATCCAAGAGGTATTCGCTGAAGGTCATTCAGGTGTACGCACCGACCTCGAAACGCCCAGATGATGAAGTGGAGACTATGTATGAGGACGTAAGTAGGGCCATACATACGTCTAAGACCCACTTCACTGTTGTTATGGGAGATTTCAACGCAAAGTTGGGTAAGAAAAGCGATGATGAGTTGAGAGTAGGGCAATTTGGATATGGACAACGGAACCCACGGGGACAGAGGCTGGCTGCCTTTCTGGAGAAAGAGGGACTCTTCATGATGAACTCTTTCTTTCAGAAGCCGCCGCACAGGAAATGGACCTGGATGAGCCCTGATGATTCCACGAGGAATGAGATAGACTTCATCATGACCAACGAGAAACGAATATTCAGTGATGTCTCCGTGATCCACAGGGTGAAAACCGGTAGTGATCACAGAATCGTAAGAGGCACATTGGGTATTAACGTTAAACTCGAAAGGTCCCGCCTGATGAAGTCTACACTCCGACCTACTCGTGTCCAAATCCAAAACCCCGAGAACTTTCAGCTTGAGCTTTCAAGTCGCTTTGATTGCCTAGAGAACTCTGCGTCGGTGGACGAGATAAACAACAGGCTCGTAGAAACTGTCCAAACGGTGGGCTCTAAGCACTTCAGACCCCGCCGTTCAAATAGACCTCAAAAACTCTCCGATCACACCCAAAAACTCATGGCTAAACGACGCTCACTTCGACTGCAGTCTTCCGATGATGCAGAGTCATATAGGCAGCTCAACAGACAGATTTCCAAATCTCTGCGACACGACATACGTCTCTTTAATACTGAACATATTAAAGAGACAATCGAGCGGAACAAAGGCTCCAAAGTGTTCGCAAGAAATCTGTCTGTTGGGCAAAGCCAGTTGACTAAGCTGAAGAGAGAAGATGGCAGTATAGCGTCGACCAAGGCTGAGGTTTTGGAGGAGATCGAAAGGTTCTATGGACAGCTATACGCTTCGGTCGCTAATCCTGCTGGCAACATGGCGACCGACCCAAGAGCCAAGTTGACCCGACACTTCACCGAGGATATCCCGGACATCAGCCTGTACGAGATTAGAATGGCTCTGAATCAGCTTAAGAACAACAAGGCACCGGGTGACGACGGAATCACTTCAGAGCTTCTGAAAGCGGGTGGAACACCGGTACTTAAAGTCCTTCAGAGGCTTTTTAACACCGTCGTCCTCGAGGGCATAACGCCAGAAGCGTGGAACAGAGGCGTGGTGGTGCTGTTCTTTAAGAAAGGTGACAATACCTTACTGAAGAATTACAGACCCATCTCGCTTCTGAGCCATGTTTACAAGCTGTTTTCAAGGGTCATTACGAACCGTCTCGAGCGCAGGCTTGATGACTTCCAGCCTCCCGAACAAGCCGGTTTCCGTAGAGGCTACAGTACCATAGACCACATCCATACGCTGCGGCAAGTTATACAGAAGACCGAAGAGTATAATTTACCACTTTGCTTAGCGTTTGTGGACTATGAGAAAGCCTTTGATTCGGTCGAGACATGGGCTGTGCTTGAGTCTCTCCAGCGGTGCCGTATTGACTATCGGTACATCGAAGTGTTGAAGTGTTTGTATAATAACGCCACCATGTCGGTTCGAGTACAGGAACGGAGTTCGAGGGCGATCCCTTTGAAAAGAGGCGTAAGACAGGGAGACGTGATATCTCCGAAACTGTTTACGGCCACTTTGGAGAATGCCTTCAAGCTCCTGGAATGGAAAGGATTCGGCATCAATATTAATGGCGAATACATCACTCACCTCCGGTTTGCCGACGATATTGTAGTCATGGCAGAATCGATGGAAGATCTCAACACGATGCTCGAAGGCCTCAACCGAGTTTCTCAACAGGTGGGTCTTAAAGTGAACATGGACAAGACAAAGGTGATGTGCAATGCCCATGTTGTACCTACCCCGATATCTGTTGAGAGCTCGGTTCTTGAAGTTGTTGACTCGTACGTCTACCTAGGACAAGTAGTCCAGTTAGGTAGGTCCAACTTTAAGAAAGAGGTCAATCGCCGAATCCAACTCGGCTGGGCAGCGTTCGGAAAATTACGCAATGTCTTCTCGTCCGACATACCTCAGTGTCTCAAGTCGAAGGTTTTCGACCAGTGTGTGTTACCAGTGATGACTTATGGCACTGAAACGTGGTCCCTCACTATGGGCCTTATGAGTAAGCTCAAAGTAGCCCAACGAGCTATGGAGAGGGCTATGCTCGGAGTCTCTCTGCGAGATCGAATCAGAAATGAGGAGATCCGTAGAAGAACCAAGGTTACCGACATAGCCCAGCGGATTAGCAAGTTGAAATGGCAGTGGGCAGGGCACATAGCACGGAGGACTGATGACCGATGGGGTCGAAAAGTCCTCGAGTGGAGGCCACGTATCGGCAAGCGCAGCGTAGGACATCCACCCACAAGGTGGACAGACGACCTCATAAAGGCCGCGGGAACGCGCTGGATGCGAGACGCTTCCAACCGGTCCTATTGGAGATCTATAGGGGAGGCCTATGTCCAGCAGTGGACTTCCTATGGCTGAAATGATGATGAATGATGATGATGATGATGATAGATTTTAAAGATTTTATGGGCAAAAGTTAATGTCTAATTGTTGCTGTAACAGTTAAAAAAGAATGTAACGACCATGCTGTAATTAATTTGTTAAATTTTTTAGATTGAAATTTTATTTTTCCTTAAAGTGTCTACCATTGGTACAGTTACCTTACCTGCACACTTCAAAAATAGGTATTGAACATTATTATGAAAAGATTTTAAGCTATTGCATAGGTTCTATCGGGGGCCTCGAGCGTGGAGACCGAATCCAGAAATTCCGTAACGAAAAAACCTAAGCTGACACTCCGAGCTCGCACGAATCAAGCCGAGCAGTTCGGCTCGATTCGTGCGAGCTTGGAGTGGGGGGATAATTGCATAAGTTGATAAAAAATGCTATGCAATAGCTTTACCGCGGCAGTCCCCGAGTGCCACACGTCTTTTTTTTTTTTTTTTGTAAACCCTTTATCCTTAGAGTAGGTATCTATCTAGTAAGATAGATACTCTAAGCCTTTATCAAATCCTAAAAACCATAGTACCAAATATGAAAACATAAGTCTCTTTCTGAAGCCGGTGAGGAGTTTTGGCGCGAACGCGTAGAATGATAAATCGCGGTGTTATTTTATTTTCCGAAATTGATGTGAGTTAGAGTTATTACTTATGTGTAAATATGGTGGAATTTTAGACATAACGTCTTAGAAAACGCGCACAAGAGTAGGAAAGTGAAATATTACAGTGGATTGTGATTTCTCGTGTTGGTTTCAAATCTCCGTAAGAAGCCTTTAGTAAAGTTTCCACCACTTTACTGAAGCAGCAATCATCATCATCGTCATCATCATCATCATCAACTCACCATTATCATCATCATCATCCTCATCATCATCCAAATAAAAATAAATATAACTGATGACAAGGCAGCATGGTCATAGAACTTTAGCCTGTTCCGAAAGGAACAAATATATTAAAAAAAAAAAATGCAGCCGGTGACAAATGACAACAGAAAATGTCAGTAAATGTCACTTCCACACCACACATTGACTTTGACTTTGACATTTAACCTAATTTCTATTTTCTATTCTATAGGAAGGAAAGGAATCATAGGAATGTAATAAAAATATAACCAAGAGACCAGGATATTGTAACTTATAGTACTGTTTTTTCTGAGTACTATGGCTAAAATAATGGCAGGTGTTTGCGCTATTAAAGAGGAATTCATTATACAGCGCCTTGCTAAAAATGACGATGATTTTAATAGTTCCAAACGTAAGTTGGATGATATGGGGGACGGCGATAACGATGTAGATAGCAAGAAATCTAAAACAGGTGACACAAATCAAGGGAATAAAAGCAAAAGAAGGGGACAGAACAAAGCTCGACCAAAAACATTTCAAAGCAATAAAGAAAGTAAGCCATGTCCATCTATCGTCACGGCAGAATCACCTGATAACCTAAAACCATGCGAATATAAAAACTGCAAGTATATTCACAACCCGCTCGATTACCTAAAATCAAAACCTAAAGACTTGGGTGAAATATGTCATTTATTCAATCTTCGAGGCAGGTGCTCAAGGGGCATTGCTTGTTGTTTTGGGTCAAGTCACATTACCTCAGATGGATATAATATTGTTAATGTGGAAAAGTGGAAACAATGGAAAGAAGACACAAAAAATACTATCCAACCTTCTCTTCAAACATCGCTTCAGAAAAGGAAATATGATTTTAATTTCTCTGAAACACTAGTCAAATGTATGGACAAGAGAAAACAGCCTGTGGAAGAACAGCAGACTGAAAAGCAAGAGTTAAACAAAGAACAGCCTGATAAAAATTCAGAAAAGAAAATCAATAACATTGGCACCATCACAGATGAGGATTTAATTAAATTGTTACCAAGAGAGAAAAAAAATATTGATTGGAGGGATAAGTTATATCTTAGTCCTTTAACAACTGTAGGTAATCTTCCTTTTAGAAGAATCTGCAAAGAATTTGGAGTAGATATAACTTGTGGAGAAATGGCGTTGTGCGAGTCACTGCTGAAAGGTTTAAAACAAGAGTGGGCTCTGGTTAAAAGACATGAGTCAGAAGATTTATTCGGTGCACAAATATGTGGGAACAATGTTTACCAAATCACTAAAGTATCACAATTACTGCAAGAAAATACAGAACTTGATTTTATAGATTTAAATTTAGGATGTCCTATTGACTTAATATATAAAAAAGGGGGAGGTAGTGGTATGATGCACAGATTGGCAACATTAGAGGCCTCTGTAACATGTGCTTCAAAATTACTGAGCATTCCTTTCACAGTTAAAATGAGGACTGGTGTTTATCAAGACAAGAAAATAACCCACACTATTGTACCAAAAATGGCTGATTGGGGAGCTTCACTCATTACAGTTCATGGAAGATCAAGAGAAGCAAGGTACACCAGGTCATCTGACTGGGAATATATTGAAACTTGTGCGCAGGCAGCTGCACCATGCCCAGTGTTTGGCAATGGTGATATTTTATGCTATGATGATTATGTTAATAGAAGGAATGTTGCACCAACTGTACAAGGCGTCATGATTGGACGAGGAGCTCTTATAAAACCTTGGATTTTTACTGAAATCAAAGAACAGAGATTATGGGATATTCGTAGTAGTGAAAGATTTGATATTCTTAAAAGATATACTAATTATGGACTAGAACATTGGGGCTCTGATATGCAAGGTGTTGAAAATACACGTCGGTTTTTACTTGAATGGTTATCCTTCTTATACAGATATGTGCCTGTAGGATTGTTAGAACAACCTCCACAAAAAATTAATGAGCGGCCACCTACCTATTTTGGTAGAGATGATTTAGAAACATTAATGGCATCCAGCAACTGTACTGACTGGATAAAAATTAGCGAAATGTTATTAGGACCTGTACCAGAAGGATTCATATTCCTGCCAAAACATAAAGCTAACTCATATTAGTAAAATACTAGGGCTGAAAATGTACAATTGTACCTATATGTACCTACCTAATAACATAACTAATAATTAAATAAATACTTAAACCTAAATATTATTTTCATTAGTACTGACCCAAGATCTTGGTTACTCCTAAAGTAATATTTTCATAAAAGGAGTCTTCAGACACTAAATCTACACAAAAACTCATTTTAGTTTTGAATTTACTATGTAAGTATTCTTATTTCGTCAACGAATATATATTTTATCCTATCACCATGAATTTTTTATTATCAGAGAAACCACAGGAAATACAAAAACATCCAATTATATTATAAAATAACAAAATTGCTGCCATGGAAACAGTTAAATTAACCCTCACATTCCTATTTCACTGTAGGACGCTCAATTTTTATGGTCGTATACTCAAGTCAAAACGACCGACGAGAAAGCTGACAACAACTGATTTGGGAGGAGTCTTTTCCCAACTCAGATGGGGTCAACATTCACATTTTCCGTGAAGCGACTGCCCACTGACCTCCACAATGCATTGGCGATAAATAAACTGAGTTATCGGACTCGAGTGTTTTTAGGGCTGCAATTACCCCTAAAGACAGCCAGATGTTCGTACGACAACCGGGACCGACGACTTCTCTCCTACGACGCAGGTAAATACCCCTACTTACTAATGCATATAAACATTTCAATGTACTTATAAAAATATTTGCCCTGAGCGTGTATCGAACCCGCGCCCTCTGCGTAGCGTAGCAGTCTAACGCATACCACCACGCCACAGATCCACTTGTTTTGAATTCCCCACCTCGCAAGTATTAAAATCGGTACGCCAGAGCCTCGTCCGTTGTTTAGTATAGGTGCACCACCAATATTACTTCTCCGTAGTCAGCAGAGTCGTTCCATGAATCTCCTTCGTTTGCTTTTTATACCCAGTACAATGGCAATTTCAACTACCGCTCGGTAGGGTTGTTGGTATTACCACAGGTCATGCCGCAAGGTCAAAATGTAGTGATATATACTTTGTACCAACCATCTACCTGCATATGCAATGCAATGTAAATAAATAAAAACGTTTTGGATATTCAACTACCAAATAAAACCATAATTTCAATTGGTGTAAAACTTTTTATTTCGTTCACATTATACAATGTATACTAAGAGATACATTTTACTAATCGAAGATTCATAGGCTACATTTACCTAAACTAAAGACTGGTTGGTATAATACGCAAATAGCTTGGTCTTGTTAACTTCAGAACTTAGGATGATCACGTAATTAACATAAATGTACGGCAAATTACAAGCGTTATACATGTTTGAGTTAAGCTCGCCTTTGTACATGTTTCTTTAAATTTATTTTATAAGATCTCTGTATTGTGTGTGCAATAAAGAATTAAATAAAGTAAGAAAGAAAGATCTTGCTAAAAAAAATGAATAGTTACATAATGCAGTACCTATTTAACTATTCATAGTAAGGACTAATTACAGGGTCAAAATGTTACATATTGTACACAAAAAGGTGAAGATGTACAGACATCACAAGGATCAAATTTCTTACGCTATCTAAGAGGATTTGATAAAATGTGATCATCATGCTACAAATGTTTAATTATTATGTTCTTAATTCTACGACCTTCGCTAGATGTGTACTGTATGATACAAGAATGCAGTTATATTGTTATAAAATATAATCGTAGGTCGAAAGTTAATTATTAGAACATCCATTTAAATTCCACATAATATGAAGTGTGACACTAGTTATTATACAATTATGTTATAGCAAAATATCTAAGACAAGTACATTATAGTATGGGTTTTTACAATGTATTATGTACTAAATGAAGACAATTAATAATATACTATTAATTTCGTATGTACTGTACTAACAATCACACATCAAATAAATACAACATGGAATGGAAATCTTATAAAGTCTGTGTAAAAGCTTATGCAACTACTAGATCTTATAGCTAAAATAATTCATTTTTGTTTAACGTCTCCTGCGTCGACGTGAGTCTCCATTGTGTCCATTTTCTGAAAAAAAAAAGAAGAAAATAATTTATTTATAAAGAAAGGTTATATTCATATTCTCTTACAAGTCAGTTTATAGCACAATGTATAATTATATAGTAACAAAATATATCAATGAATTTGAAGTTGTGTATTACAATAAAATAAATATCATTTAAATACAGAGTATTACAGAAACACTCCCAAACATCAAGACAAGCGACAAAAATAAAACAGCTAATTTTTTCAACTGCAATATATATTTTTTTAATTTATTCCATTTAGTTGTGCTAACACGAAAGTTAATAATGATAATAAAGGGCGTTTAATCAGTAGTATTGCCAGTCTTGGTTTTCCGGAGCATTCCCCTAACACCTTGTATAATAAAAATGTCCCTCTAGATATGTTGGTATTGTAACATATGTCAGCATAGTTATAGTGAATTGTTAAAATAAGGTGAGTTGGCATTGGTTTGAATGTAACAAACCTCAGTTCTATTCATCGTCGGCGATTTCTCTGGCGGTCGTTATTGTACCCCACGGAGCCATTTGCCAGCGCACCGTTGGGACCCCCAGGGTCCAAGCCGACAGCGTAAGGTCGCCCAGGTCCCATATTTTGTGGGCCATAATAATCCATTTTATACCCAGCATCATTATAACCTTGGCCATTTTCACTGGTTTGAAAATTATTATCCTGCTTTATATTCTTGGGTCCATAAGATCCGAAAGCGGTAAAATTTGCACCCTGAGGTCCTACACCGTCGGTGCCATTCTGCGGGAGCATGCGCGGCAACAGGCTCCCGTGAGGTACTCCTAGACCGCCAGAGTTGTAGCCACTGCCAGGGGGTTGACCATAGCCGCCGCCGTCCAGGCCACCGAGCCCAGAGGAACCGAGCCCAGCAGAACCGAGACCAGCGGATCCGAGTCCAGCAGATCCGAGTCCAGCGGACCCGAGTCCAGAGGATCCAAGACCTCCGGAGGCCGAGTCCGAGTCGTCGTAATCCCGTCCTCTTCCGCGACGTCGCCTATCACGGCCTCGAGGGCGACTTGCCGACGGACCGTCTCTGTCGCCAGATGAGCCGAGCCCGCCGCCAGAGCCAAGGCCGCCGCCTGAGCCGAGACCGCCGCTCGAGCCAAGACCGCCGCTCGAGCCAAGGCCGCCGCCTGAGCCGAGGCCGCCGCCAGATCCGCGGCCGCCGCCTGAGCCGAGTCCACCTCCGCTGCCATGTACGGAAGTGCTCGAGCCCAAGCCGCCCAGCCCGGCGCCAGAGCCTAGGCTCCCCGCCGAGCCGAGACCGCCTAGGCTGGGTGCATGTCCGGCAGAGCTGCCGAGCCCGCCTGAACGAGCTCCGCGTTTTCTGGAATCTGACTCGTGGCCACTTGGTCCAGGGCCCCTTTGCTCATGATTCCCATTAGCCAAGGTATCGGCGGGTGGTGGAGGAGGTGGTGGTGGCGGCTGTGCCGTCCATCCACCGGGTGGAAGCATAGGAGGGGTAGAGAAGTTAGGCAGCATCATACCATACTGATCAGGATAAAATTGGGGCATTGCAAATCCCGGACCGCTAATAGGCGGAGGAGCACACATACTCATCTGGGGATTTATTGCCATTAGCGGGGGTATTTGAGTCGGTTGGGGGGCATAATTTGTGTTAATGTTATTTTGTAAGTTATTATTGGGCACACTAACTAATTTATCGGTACGATTGCTGCCAATATCAGTAGGTGGTGTAGAGGGGCCTTTACCAACTTGATTAGGAAGTTGAGGTCCAATAGGAGTAGGTAGAAGAGGTTTTGGCGTGGGAAGCAGAGCTTGGGGCGCCTGTTGTTGGCCCGAATCTTTAGTATCCTTCTGTGGGCTGCACTTGCCTGAGCGAGATCGGCTACGCGAGCGGGAACGGGACCGCGAATGACTTCTCGAAGACCTGGACGACCGGCTACGCGATGATCTAGAGGAGCTGTGACGTCTGCGGCGGCGGTCACGAGACCGAGATCGTGTACGGGAACGACGGCGGCGTGAACGTGATCGGGAGCGTGAACGGCGTCCGCCTCGTCGGTATCGACCACCTCGACCTCTGTGTCCTGTAAGACAAAATGAGTATGTTCATATTTTTTGACAATTTACTAATTTAGATTATACTATTAAATGTCTTCAAAGAACACTAAATATATACTTACGTCTACCACCTCCGCCACCACGTTCTGCCAGCTCTTGCAATTTAGGATTGACCACTTGCTTTGCTTCTTTCAATACAGAAACTAAATCTGCTGCTTTCGCAGCATTGGATGGAGTAAAGAATGTATATGCTGTCCCAGTTTTATTTGTTCGTCCTGTCCTTCCAATACGATGCACATAGTCTTCAGAGTTACTGGGATAATCAAAGTTGATGACGAATTTAACATCATCAACATCTGAAAAGTTCAAATCTGGTTTAATCATTGGTCTATTATTTTTATAAATCAAATAGCAATAGCTTATAAACAAGGCCATTATAAATAATCTAATATATAAAATTCTTCTGTCACGGGGTGCGTAATCGAACTCCTCCGAAACGGCTCGACCGATTTTGATGAAATTTTTTGTGCTTATCCGGTATCTATGAGAATCGGCCAACATCTATTTTTCATCCCCCTAAATGATAAGGGTGCAGCGGGAACGGGATTTGAATACCACGCGGGCCGAAAATATGGCGGTACGAAGTTCGCCGAGGCAGCTAGTAACTTATAATTAAGTAATCATACTGTCAACCACTAATAAGATTTTTAAATGAAACCTCATTTCATCATGCTTTCAACTTTCGTGCTGGCCCATTATTGTGTATTGTATGAACAGTATGTTATGTTATGAAGCAACAGTATGACGAAGAATTTAATAAATGGCAATAAAATGCTTACCTAAACCTCTTGCAGCAACATCTGTAGCTACTAAAATGGGAGCTTTCCCACTACGAAAGTCTGTAAGAAATTATACTTTTAGTTTTAGACATTTGGAATAGAAATAAATGTGTAATGGTATGAATGATGATGAACATTATTGTATGACACCAAAACGCGTTAAAACCTCTGGACCAACAATTATCTTGGTCCCATTAAATAGGGTAACCAGTATCCTTTGGCATTATTAAACGAACACTCAAAACTGAATTGATTGCAGGACCTCGTGATGTTCGCTAATGATGAATGGGCATGGCCATGATTCCCATATTGCAGCTAAAAAGTAAGTAAATTTCTTGAAATGCAATACTTTCTTGAAAAGCAATACTTTCTTGAAATGCAATACTTTCTTGAAATGCAGTAGTCAGTTAAATGTAGCGTCAAAATTGGGTCAGCATAGCGAACACATGGTCTGCCGTGACACATAAGAGATGAATGTATGAACAGTTATGACTTGCATTGCTGAAATCGTTGAGTAAGCTCCATATAAGTAGAAAAGTGTAGTTGCCAATTAATTAATGTAGGTAAAGTATTTGGACTTTAATTTGTGATTTCTAAAAAATCCTTCATTAAATGCAATGTTATAAAATATATCTGAATTGTTCAAATGTCTCCAAGTTCAAAAGATCTTTGGATAACTTCTAAAGTACTATCCTAGGAAACACCTAAATAATTTATTATAGTAATAGAAGAGATACTTTTGAAACAATAGTTGAAACATTCATAAACCGGTATGAACTTCATTTTGCTCACGAAAAAATTGCGCCATTGGTAATTTATCAATCGAACTTCAGACTGTTGTATAGCAAAATACAAGCATATTGACATTAAATTTAGCCCCATAAGATACTATCGATTACTATTCATCTCACATTTCTCCCCTTTCAGGCCACCAATGTTAATGAATCATTATAATACATAATATATAAAAATTACCGTAATTACATGGATAAGTTGCTTAAATAACCAAGATATTGGTAAATAAAATATAATTACCAAGGATAAGAAAAAAATAAAAAAATAAATGGTGGATAAATGAAAACTGGGGACAACCTTTAGAGGTTAAATGAGAGATGTAAAGTATAACTTTATCCATTCACTATTGTGTTGAACTTACTAATAACATTTGATTCCGTGTCATATTTTGCGCAAAGAATAATAATCGTGAGCGAGAGGTGAGTCGAGGGCCGTCAGCACGTGGCGAGAACCGAGAGCCAACAGGTCGAGGAGGCGCGGCGGCGCTGGCCTGCCGCCGCGGACAGCGCTACAGACCGGGCCGCTCGCGCCACGCGAGAAGCGGCTCAGACTAGCCGCGGGAGCGTGTCAGAGTGCATAGGGCTTAGCCCCGACAACTAGAGGCGGGCGCGGCCGGACGCGGCGGCTCGCCGCTAGGCGACGCCCCGCGGTCGGCGCCGAGCCGGGCGGCGCCGCAGCTCGCCTCCGCCTGCACACGCAGACAGTTCATAGAATATTTACTGCAGAGCACCCACACACACTGCGCGCTCTCGACGCGCTGTCCATCGCCGCTTCTCGACAACCATAGTGCTACTTTTTAATGTTATTCTACAGCACTAAGTTTGATTTAGACTCAGTTTGGCTACCACCTTTTATATGACATTATAGTAACATTATTTTAATTTCTGTCAAAATAACAAATCAAATATAAATCATCAGACAATATGTATGTCAAACAAGTATTTGGTGTAAATCTTACCTTGTAGAACCCAGTCACGTTCATTTTGTGACTTATCTCCATGAATACATACTGCTGGCCACCTGCAGAGCAAGTAATTTTATATAAACTTAGCAGGTATAATTAAATAATGTAGTTCGTTTAAAAAGAATATCAATATTTTTATTATCACTTGTCAACATTTTGTTGCTTTAAAAACTACATAATCGCTCAACAAATTAGCTTATGTAGTGAAACTTGCACAATAAAAAATAATTTAAATTCAATTAAGGAATCTTACTGGCAATCACCAGCATTCATGGATTATGTACATGGTTTGTAACTAGGAACCCAACTCCCTAAATTGTTATTATGTTATGACAAAAACTAATCACCACAGAATCTGACCAAACTAACCCACAAAAAACAATGGCTATTGACAAGTAACAAATCCTAAAATTAAAGATATGGCAGAAGTCTTGAGAATTCCACCTTACCCTTCAAACCTATCTGTGTAGGAGCTTGTTGGGTGCCAGACTTCACTTTAGCTGTTGCACATCCCACATACATGTAAACATTATACAACTTACCCATCTCGTTTCATTTTTCTGGTAATGTCATCAACACGTCTTTTGGTCTCAATGAAAATGATTGTTTTGTTTTCTTTTTCAGCCATTATTTCTTTTAGCAGTGTACTTAGCTTTGTTTCCTTTTCATACTCCATGCAAACATCAATTATTTGTAAAATATTATGATTAGCTGCTAAGGATAATGAACCAACATTGATTTGAAGATAATCCTTTAAAAATTCAGCTGCCAGGCTCTGAACTTCTCTAGGCCAAGTTGCAGACCACATAAGAGTTTGACGATCAGGCCTGATTTGTTCTATGATCTTTCTAATCTGAGGTTCAAATCCCATATCCAACATTCGGTCAGCTTCATCTAACACTAAATATGTACATCTCTTCAAATTTGTTCTAGTACTTTCCAAGAAGTCTAAAAGTCGACCAGGTGTAGCAATAACGATTTCCACACCTGCATCTAAATCTCTAGCTTGTGGTCCTTTTGGTGCACCACCAAACAAACAAGTATTGTGTATTTTTGAGGTATTTGCAAATTTGTCACAAACTTCTTGAATCTGCTGTGCTAATTCTCTGGTAGGAGCAAGTACAAGAGCAATTGGACCATCACCTCTACTAGACTTTGGCTGATTATTTATGTGTACAATTGCAGGTAAAATATATGATAGTGTTTTCCCTGAACCTGTCGAAGCAATCCCAACCATATCATGTCCGCTGAGAGCAATTGGCCATCCTTGAGCCTGGATAGGAGTTGGCTTAGAAAATCCCATTTTATCAATTTCATCCATAACGTAATCAGGGAATCCAGCTTCATCGAACGTTAGCGTCGGTTTAGGAATGTTGCGTCCCTTGAGAGTAATATCATTTTCACTCCTCCAAGCTTCCACTTCTGACTCAGATCTACTTTCCACGTCTTGATGAGGTACATAAAAATCCTTTTTGAACGGTTTCAGCCTGTTCAGATCCCATTTTGGTTTACGTAAATTAGCGCCGGGGTTGCTTCTACGCCCACCGCCACCGTAACCTCCTCCGCCTCCTCCACCTCCTGAACCCAAGCCATAACGTGGGCTTCGGCTACGACTCCTACTTCGGCTTCGGGATCGACGTCTATCACGACTGCGATCTCTAAATAACAAAGAAAATTAATGAAAAATGGCTTCTAGTTAAAGTACATTTTCAGCACGATGTGTTATAAAATAAAAGATTTTATAGTTACCTTCCGCGTCCCATGACTATATAAGCACTCAATTCACGAAGATTAACAAAATTCTTTATTTAAATTTATGGGATCAGCAAAATTCAATACGAAAATATAACTGCACAAATTATTTAACAATTTTACCACACAACGCACAACGCCATTCAACGAATAAAACAAGATGGCGTCCAAATTCTCCAAATCACTTTATGAAACGGAATTGTCTATGGCACAGAGTCGGCTTGTTGTTAGTGAAGTGGTAAGGTGAAGAAGTGAAACTGGACCACTGGACTTACAAATTATGACAAGAAGGGGTTGGCCCCATAAATTTATAATAGAACAGATGGGTTATACCTACAGAATTAACGTGTATTACCTACGTTCCATTTTTATGAATGAACGTTTGCCGACGGTTACTATGCTAGGGATTACCTTCTATTATCGTAACATTTGTCGATATCTTTCTATACTACCTGTTAAAGTGTACTAACCATAACTTTAAAACTAAAACCCGACTACTGCAAAATCACGAATCTCTAGAATGTATTGTTTTATTAGAGTAAATGGTATACGACCACGGCTATTCTTGATATTTTCTTGCTTAATACTTCTTAGAGCGTGATTTGCAGTAGTCGGATTTTAGTTTGAAACTTGATTTTTATTTGTATTATTTTGGTGCAAGCAACACCTAATAATGTACCTATACATGTTTTTAATGTGCTAATTGAGCCCTTTATTTTCATACCAAACACGGTCTATATATCTCAAGTTTTTTTTCATTATAGTCAGAGTTTCAGAGAGTCATTCACACGTCATATTGCCTATAACCAGCGGATGATCAAGACGTTTCTAACAATACCACAATTGCCCAGTTCTAATACGGAAAAACAGAAGACATTACAATTTTGTCAATTCGTATTTCTTCAAAAGAGTACATTTTTGTAAAGAAGAATAGTTTCGTCGTCAAATCTTTTATTGGAGTACATCACTATTATGCTTGTAGTAGTATGTTCTAGAAAAATTCAACAATGGCTGTCGCAAATCATTCATAATGTTGGCGCAAATCATTCATAAATGTTGGCACCGTCGGCACGCTGTCAAATTCTCATACTCATTTTCCCAAGTGAGCAATAACTTAAATTTTTTGTCTCTTTTTAGCAGACACAACTGTATATTGGAAAAAAAGAGACAAAGTGATATAATCAAGGTTCAATTCATGTTTGCCTCATATTTGTATAACTAGAATTTCTATATGTTGAACGGGGCCCCCCTGTGGTTGGCCCTTAGAGTATACATTATAAATAATAATAATAGCAATGTATACTCTAAGGCAGTGGTTCTCAAACTTTTTAAATGACGGAACCCTTTTGGGAAGCAAAATACTTGATGGAACCCTACAATAAAACAATTATTTTTATAAGTGTATTCTTTATTAATCAGCATAATAAAAGTACAATGTATCAGTTACTAATTATTATTTACTTCACCACTTGGTAAGGACAATAATAGAAAACATTAAAAAAGAAAAAATCTAACTAGTGGGAGGTATGAAACTGTTTTTTATTTTTCATCAATTGCTTGATATCAGGTTTGATGGAAGAAAGTTGGAGTCTCATATCAGCTTCGGCGTCCAGTCTATTGCGATATTTTGTTTTCGTGGCTGCGTAGGTAGAGAATCCTGTTTCGCACAAATATGTAGTTGGGAACGGGAGAAGAATATCCAGAGCCATTTGGCCAAGCATTGCATATTCATCTTGGATTCTGCACCAAAAATCATTAAGAGGCGTCGTTTTGAACAATGACTCCATACTTGTGTCTGATGACATTTCTAAAAGAGATTCATATATCTCATTTGACATGTTTTCAGGCTTTTCCAAGTTGGGTAAAAAAGGATTATGAATCCAGGAGTTCACTTTAATTTTTGTATTGTGTTCTTCGGGAAAATACTTTTCAAAAGATGCGCGCATCGAACTGAGATATTGGACCAATTCTTCAAACACATTATCTTCAAACATTTCTGAGTCGTTTTCGCTAACAAACTCACTGAGTAATGTAAAACTTTCTATTTCTTTCTTACCAATGCAAATGATCCAAAAATCTAATTTTCTTTTAAAAGCAGTTATTTTATTATAGGCCTGAAACACTGTTGTCTGTTTACCTTGCAACGATAAATTTAATTCGTTAAGTTTTTGAAAGATATCCGCCATAAAAGACAATCGGAACAACCAAGTTTTATCATACAAACGGTCCTTCAAATTAAAAGAAGTATCTGCTGAAAGAAACATTTGTAACTCGGCTCTAAGTTCAAATAGCCTTGTTAAAGTTTTTCCCCAAAACAGCCATCGCACTTCTGTATGGAGCAGCAGTGTTTTATGTTTGCTGCCATAATCTTCATGATTTGATAAAATTAATTATTTTTACCGCTTCATCCATAACTAATTTTAGATTAGACGGCATTTGCTTCATCGCAAGTGCTTGTCTATGCAGAATACAATGACTGGAACTACAATTAGGCGCTTTATTTTTCATTCGTGACACTGCTCCTGCTGTTTTACCTGTCATCGCCTTGGCTCCATCTGTACAAATGTCAATGCAATTGTTCCAACTGAGATTATGTTCTTCAAAAAATATATTTATTTTATTAAAAATTTCTTCCCCGGTAGTGTTTGTAAGCAGCGATGAACACATAAGCATGTCTTCTTCAAAAGAACTTTTATATGGATATCTCACAATAACCAGCAGGATAGCCAAACCAGCGACATCAGTCGACTCGTCCATTTGCAAAGCGAATCGTGTATTTTGTAGACGTGTAACTAGTTCTTGTTTGACGTAGCTTGCCAGATCATGGATTCATCGTGAAACAGTATCGTTTGATAGCGGAACAGTAGAAAGATGCTTTGCAGATTTTTCATCAAGCATACATTTTGTTATGTCTAATACACATGGTTTTATTAATTTCTCAGCGATAGTGTGCGCTTCACCTGCTTGTGCAATGCGATAGCTAACTAAATATGATGCCTCCGTGGCCTTTTCGTTGGTAGTTTGTGTTACATGCATCATATTTTTTTGACTTTCTAATAACTGATCTTTTTTGCGAACAAAAAATTCTTTATTCTTGTCTTTAGTCTCGGGGTGTACGGTTTCTAAATGTCGACGCAATTTGGCAGGTGCCATGGAACTATTAGGAAGCAGTTTACTACAGAGCATGCAGAGAGGTGAGCCGTTGGAATCAACAAATCCGAAACTGATATAAGATTCATCATACTTCCTTTTTTTCGTCTTTGAAACCGTCGAGCTTGACGTCGTGGCACTCGTGGCATCATCTTCTGGATCGGTGATTGCTAAATTCTCCGCGCGCATTGCTTTTGAACATTCAGCGTCATTAGAAGATGTTGTTGGAAGACGTTTAACACCTTTAAGCCAACGTTCCATTCTTCTTTATTTATAATGTTACAAGTCAGGATAGTGGGGTTTAAATAATGCACAATCGTTACTGCGTATAAGAGACTAAATTTAGAACCTACAGGGAAGAAATGTATAAAACTGAGACAACAGAATACAGCAGGCAGTAAAACAATGAACACTAGTTTCTCGCTAGCGAGCTTGTAAGTAGGTAGTAACTTATCGCTCCGAACGCTAATCATCAACTGACGACGCCAACGCGCGATCGCCGCTTTTATACTTAGTCCTAGACTCGATCTCAAATATTCTCGAAAATACTCGAGTCGGCACCTTTGATAAACAAAAAGCAAAAATAAAAACAGAAATTTAAAAATAGCGTTGTAAACAATATCGACTTTATCCTTTGAAGTTAGAGACGAAAGTCGCTTGTTGACAACTATAGCGTCTAATTCAGAGGCGGCTTTTATCAAAGAGACTGAGCGCTTACAAGTATACTACCCGCTCGTTTTATGTTTGCCGCTGGCGATAGGTATGAGTGTATGACGTTCGAAATTTTTTATTTAATTGTAACAATAAAAATTGTGTACGTTAGATATTTGGGTAAAACTATGACACATTATAAGTTTTGTTGTCACGTGGGGGAGGGTACGCGCATTCCACAGACCGGCAAACTTAGAGCGAACGCGTTGTACAAGTATAAAATTGTTGAGACCAAACTTATGAGATATTGTACCAGCTAATGTAACACAAGCTTATACAAATACAAATAAATAAATAAATAACATTCATAGCGTTTTGTATCCGCGCGGCCGCGGAGTCCGCACAGCCGCGGAGCGACCAGAGAGAGGTGTTATGATTTTTTTATTTCTAAATTCTTGCGGAACCCCGACAGAGGTATCACGGAACCCTAGGGTTCCGCGGAACACACTTAGAGTATAGCTGCTCTAAGGGTTGGCCGGTATTGGCCACTTTTGTGGATTGGGTATACAATCGCTTTCCTGTTCCAGGCCGTCCGGGAAGATTCCACTTTGCAGGCAGCAGTTAAAAATGTATTTTAAAGGTGTTACGACAGTAGTTCAACACTGTTTCTTTTGAGGATGTGAGAGGGCTCCTTCTTACCAGTTTCCATCAGCTGGGTCGTGTGCTTGTCTGCGTCCTAAATAGTATAAAAAAGACGTGTGGCACTCGGGGACTGCCGCGGTAAAGCTATTGCATAGCATTTTTTATCAACTTATGCAATTATAATTACTTGCGTTAAGCGGAGCTACTTCGGAGCAGCTCGGCTCGATTCGTGCGAGCTTCGGGGTGTTAGGTTTTTTTCGTTACGGAATTTCTGGATTCGGTCTCCACGCTCAAGGCCCGCGATAGAAGCTAACAGGTGGTCCATCCACGAAACTCCCTCTCCCGGAGAACACCTGCATCAGCCGGTACGCTAGGCTCACGTGTCGCGTCTCTAGCAAGTCCTCCATGATGGGGCTGTACGCCGATAACACGGCGTGCCCTGCGCTCGGTCGCCTAATGATTAGATGCATTGTGTACTATAAAGCTTGTGTTATCTAATTCATAATCATCTTCAAACTTTAAGATTCCGTACTTTCATTACTCGGCCTCTTTGATGTTTCTTGTAAATTGCTGTCTGAGTCTACTTTGTATACCTCACAGTCTTTTGATGTACTAGATTCTTCTATTGTTACAACACTGATATCAAGTTCTTGTTTCACATCACTGCGATCAGTTTCACTGTCTGGCAGCAGTTGTTGCAACTGTTGTTGAAACTGAGTCATCCATCCTTTGTATAGAATCAGATGATGAATCAGAGAAGTTAAAGTCCACTTGACACTCCTCATAGCTGGTATTGTGCCTTATAGCTTTCTCCGTAAGATACGCCCCGACTATGCGTTAGCGGAAGAGGACACTTCGCTTTATCTCTTTCCAAGAGTTTGTACGCCTCGTCAAGCAACACCGGTAGGCAGACGGTAAGTCCACCGGGCGCCCTGTCGTGTTAGGACCAGTTTGCGGAAACTGGCTCAGCTACAACATGCGCTGAGAAGCTCTGTCAGCCGGGGCTCGAGAGCTTTTTCGACTAGAGCAGGGATCCACTCTCGTCCTGGAATGCCATCGGGTCCCGGGGTGGATTTTTTACTTCTTGGATTTGAGCATTGTACCGCAAGCTCTAGCTCTACCCAAGTGACCTCGTGCACGTTGTCGTCATCCACGCTGGGAGCCATAGGCGACCGAGGCGGAGTCATCTGCGATGGAACGTGTTCCATCGGCTGCGCTGGAACCAGGGAGACACCAACTCCTCCGAATAGTACTGGTAGAGATACCGAGTCAACGACGGGGTCCAGGGGCGCAGATTGCCGCTTACTATAATCATCATCTTCTTCATGTAGATTGTAGACGTATTTTCCTGATTGCATTCGTGGCCACGCCACGATGACCTCGGAGCTCGGACCTCTTCCTCCTCCACTTCGCACGATCTTCTTGGGCGCCGCTTACTATAAGGCCGCCCGCCTTTCGTCTGCACAGTTTTTCCATTTCCAGTTCCATCTCAGCACAGAGTAAAAGCCAACGGTACAACACTGTTACGTAGCTATGGGATTAAATATCAACTTCGTCTATTGGTAGACGGACCAGCGTATGGTAAATAGCATAATCCGAGGGAATATCTGGTCTGGAATATTCAGTGTTCATATTATGGGTTATTTCCTTGATAATGATAGAATTTCATTGGATTTTTCCATGCTTTTTCTATCTCGCTATTTTCATACACTGCTTTCAGTCTTCTGAGTAGTTCTGAGTAAAATCGGTTGAAAATATGCTATCTATTTTCAAAATCAAGTTGCAAAGAGCATGAATAAACTTACTAAAGTGAATTTTAATCGACTAAACTAATTTTTTATCAACTATCTCTGTGTATGGCCCCTTTTTGATCATTTATTATCTATAACGGAATCCATTTTCTGCGTTGTTGTGACATTTTGAGTTTTACTCTTCAATCAGCTATTTTATAGTAAAAGATTCGTATGAACATTTTCATGCTACTGAGCATTAAGACTGTATTAAATATGTGATGATTATCATTATATATTCTTAGTATTGCAAAGAAATAGTCCTTTATATATTGTAAAAGTATGCACGATGGGTTGAAGTAGTGATTACTATCGGCAACAGCTTATCATTTCCATATAATCATTTGCAATATACACGCGCTGTCTCATAACAATGGAACTAGATGTATCCCCTGCGGATAAAATACAGAACGACATGGAATATTCAGATACTTCAACAGATAATAAATACACACCATGTAAAAATGACCAGTACTCGATCATACGCATTCCCGAAGATAGTGAGAAATCCAGTAAGCACTCCTCGAGGAAACAATCAAAAAGAAGGAAGAAGAATTCAAGTCATTCACGACCTTTACCTAGAATTATTGTTAAGCCTTTACCACCGCCCCCTCCACCTGAGAGCAGGGAATGGACCGCAGCAACATCATATAGTGAACCTAGCTGTATTTCTAACAGACCTAGTACAATGCGTGAAGTTTTGGCTAGCATTCCAGGATTCTCTTTAAAGCCTAGGAAACGCAGTGGCAAGAAGTTGTCAACGGCAGCACAACTACAACAGACAAGAGAGGGCTACATTGATTTAGAAACACCAGACTCCATATTAGTAAATACAAATATAAGGGCACTACTCAATAAACATACATTTTCACTTCTTCCTCCATTATATCAATACAAACTTGGGCAGCTACTTCCGAGTGTGGACAGGTTAAGTCCTTCCGGTCGTTTGAATTCTTCTAGTCTTAATAATGAATTTTTTGCACGGGCTTGCCTACAATGGCAGGATAGTCTTTCTGGCGGTGAACTGACTCCAGAAAACCAACAAAGAATGAAGACTGAAGCTGAAAAAGAAAAGAGCAAAATAGACCCTTGGAAATTAAAGCACTTTGAACCTATTTGGGGAGAAAAATCAAGAAAAGAAAAATCTTCTATCAGTCTTAATTCAGATAGACCATCTCTAAAAACAACTATTAAATTGAGACCTACAGCTTCCATAACAAGTAGCAGTACTGTTCCAAAAATTAAAAAGAGTAAATCTTCAAGCACAAGTAAACGAATGAGATCTGTAGGTGCAGTAACTAGGTCTTCAGCTAGAGCTGATGAAGTTGTGGAAGAACCTGTCACTATATGTACAAAGCAGTCTGCCCCTGTTCCAGACTTATTACCTCTCAAACATACCAAAAGCCACAATACCAGCTATGAGGAGTGTCAAGTGGACTTTAACTTCTCTGATTCATCGTCTATACAGAGGATGGATGACTCAGTTTCAACAACACCCATTGATCCTTTACTGCTGCCAGAGAGTGAAACTGATCGCAGTGATGTGAAACAAGAACTTGATATCAGTGTTGTAACAATAGAAGAATCTAGTACATCAAAAGACTGTGAGGAATACAAAGTAGACTCAGACAGCAATTTACAAGAAACATCAAAGAGGCCGAGTAATGAAAGTACGGAATACCGAACAATTGCTAAGAGAATAAAGTTTGAAGATGATTATGAATTAGATAACACAAGCTTTTTAGTACACAATGCATCTAATAATACTCCTAATTACTCTGATGTCGAAACAAGCTATGGCAATGAACAAGTTTGTCCAAATGATGAACTGTTGTATTCTGTACAGGATCATGGTGACACTAATAGTGAAGATAGCAAAGCTACTGCATCTGTATATGAGTATGATGCAAGAAGCGAATCTTCTGTGTCTAGTTTAAAAATAGATGTAAATGTTAGTAATATGGCTATAAATGAATCTGCAGGACCCACAGAATCAGTTACTTATGATAATTCTGTGACAGAAATGGAAGAAAGTCCCATTGGTGATAAATTGAATGATAAAGAGTCTTCACCATGTGTAAGTCAGGAAGAATATGTATCGGAGCAGTATCAACAATGTTCTAAAGCTATACCAGAACCTGAAGTGGAGTCACCACAGCAATGTAAGGATCCAGATGCAAAACAAGAACTATGTCAAAACTATAATCAGGACATTAATTGCCAAGTTCCACCACCAAGTGAGCAGGCTCATTTGAAGACTAAAATTCTTGAAAGCCCTGATAAATGTGAGAAAGAACCTCCTCTACCTCAAACTATGGCACAAAATTATTATGATGAGCACTTCAAAGATGCTGAGTCCTTCATTTTGGAGACGAGCCTCTCAATACTTACATCCCGTGAGTATAAAACAATCAAGTTTTTAGTTAGAAAGTTAACGCCTATATGTAATACCGTCGCCCTTAAGACGATTGTATAGAGGAATTTGGATTGACTTCGTACGTGTCTCGGTGGCTTAGTGGTCAGAGCATTCCCCCTGTAAGGGAAAGATCGCGGGTTCGAGTCCCGTCCGAGGTCGATTTTCTTCTCTCTTTCTTATTTGATTTGAACATCTATATAACTTTTTTTTAGAGTAATCAGTAAAGAAAATCATACTCAAGATACTAATCTAAACACTTGTATAAAGGAATAAAGGAAATTAAAATGTTCCCTTAACATTTAAGAAAAAGCATTTATTCTTTAAACAAATAGTTACAAATTATACAAAAATTATACTAAATTCTTAGATTATTAATAAATATGTACTAAACTAATAAAAATACTCCTACTGTTTGTGAGTGGGAGTACCTTGCATTCCCCATCATTTTGATACATACCAATTTCTATCATGTCAATAAAAACATAAAATTCTCTGTTTCAGAAAATGATGATGTGAAATATTCACCCCATCCCAATCTAATGGAATTGTCATCATACATGAGTGAAACAAGTGAGTTCCTTTAAATTGTTATAAAGTACCCTCACTTATCAAAGTATTGTAAGCTTATCAGATGCTTGTCAGAAACATGAAAATAAATGTTATGTCACTCAAACTGTTTTGTGTTTGTAATATTTCAGATGTTACTGCTGTAGTAACAATGCCATTAACACAAAACTCATCAATACCAATGATGGAAGTTACGAATACATCCGTAAGTGGTTTTTACTTGTTTATCATAATTCACAATTGAAAAAATCATGTCAATAATGTCTTATTTTTACAGATTGGGTCTTATCCTGATGACAATATGAAAGATGCAGCAAAACCTAAAGCATCTGCAGTATCATGGAAAACAGAAACAGATTGGACTAACAATGAAAATGTAATGACCTTGCATTCATTTTCCAATTTAAATAATGACAATGCTAAATATGTCAGTGAGGATTCTAAAACTAGCATGGAAGATATCAATATTAATGACGAAAATTGTATGTATAAAGAAGATAGAGATGCAAACTATAATATGGAGTCTTCTAATTCATCAGAAAGTTGTCAATCTATAAAGGAAACATCTGTTAAACAAGACCTAGAGGCAGCTACTAGTTTAATGTCCAGTACTCCTGTGACAAACCCACCTATTAACTCTACAACCATGACACAAAATATGAAACCTATTGGTAAAAAACCCAAGTTGGGGAAAGAATCAAACAGGTATGTATTGTATGAACTGTTCCTCTTAATTTGTGACCATTATCATCGATCATCTTCTTCTTCTATTATATAAAAATGAATCCCTAAATGTGTTGCTAAGCGCAAATCTCGAGAACGGCTGAACCGATTTTGCTAATTCTTTTTTTTAGAATATTCCTTGAAGTATGAGGATGGTTCTTATGGAGAGAAAAATTAAAAAAAAAAAAAAAAAAACAATTGACTGTTAGGCAGTTTGAAGTTCGCGGGGTCAGCTAGTTAGGAATAAAAGTAATATTATAAGGAAGGCATTTTGTATACAAGCTTGTCTGTCTGTATTCAAACCCTTATTTTGTCCAAAATCAAGGCCGCGACGAATAAGTCTAAGCACCTTTCGGCAATCACACGCGGACACAACGCATGAAATGGATGAATTTTTTCACAATGCGTCCACCTGATCGGCAGCGATCGCATTTGCCGCCGCAACTATCAGCAATCGGATTGCCGAAGCCACTTCATTCTGATGTGCGTAGAACCGTACATGCGAAATATGTCAGTGACAGAGCAAACGCGCAGGGTGCCAGCAATATGCATGACGTCATCGGCACGCATCACAAAAGTTGCCTCTCGGAGCAACAGCGTCGGCATTGCCGATGAACAAATTCGTGCAATCCGTACGATGCGGACTGTAGAACGCACTTCTTTGACTTTCTATACAAAGAATACTAAGATCCGTTTGATGCGATGCGTCCGATGCCGAAAGGTGGACGCTTCGCTTAAGGTACCACCATCCACACACTCGTTTACGTCATTTTACGTGAATTATCACGCTACGTGGTTAAACTCTACGCCGTAGAAGTAGGAGCAAGGGGAATTCCAGCTAAATCCCTGTACAACTTACTTAAAGACCTCGGATTGCCAAGAGCTTCAGTAAGCTCTTTACTAAATCGAATATCAAAAGCGGCATTGATAGGATCTTACCAAATTTGGATAGGTAGGGGGGTGGGGGGGGGGGGAACACTACTGACGGTGGAGGTGAGCGCTGATGCATCACAAGGTGGCCACCCTAAACCTACATCTGGGTCGCAAGTCCCAGTCGCCGTCACGGTGTTCCTCTCTGTATCACGCTATGGACCCGGCAACCGCACGGTGAATCCATGGAGTGCTGAGAATCGGATCTCAAGTAGATGAGAACAGACATTTCAGTACAATCAATAAATTAGCCTATTGCAGTCCACTGCTGGACATAGACTTCTCCCAATATGCGCCACGTCTGCCGATCTTCCGTCTTCCGCATCCAGTCTGTCCCAGCCACCCTTATCAGGTCGTCAGTCCATCTGACTAACGGGCGTCTTACCTTCCATTTTCCTTTCATTTCAGTACAATAAGATGACTTAATAATACTTATTTTTATTATATGTATTTCAGAAGTCGAAGTTCAAACAAAGTGCCCCCTGGTACAGTGAATTTAGAACGCAGCTACCAGATCTGCCAAGCGGCGATACAAAACAGTCCTAACCGCGACGCGTTGCGAGGCCAGCTGCGGCCTCCGCCGGCGCTGCTCACGCGGCCCGCGCGCTCCGTGCGCCCCAACCCGCCGCCGCCTCCGCCTCCGCCTGTGCTTGTGAGACAGATTCCCGTCTCTGTCATGCCTCATAATGAAGTAAGTTGATGTATTATTCTAATAACACATTTCACGTTCAACACATAGTCCGAGAGCTGGTACCATTTTTTGAGTACATCAGTACATGCTGAAAATGGCACCAGCTCTCTGATTATACATAGAAACACCTAAAGACCAAGAAGCCAAGAAGCATAATTATTCTCACTGAGCAGAGTTGAACCTGTGTTACAGAGGTAACATAGGCCGTAGTCCCGTAGTAGGCGAATGTTCTATCTGGACCCCATGCAGATGATAGAAAATAGTTTATCTTGGTATGGGTATTTTAAAAGAAATAATCGTATGACTTAATTTTATGACGTAAGAATTTAATATAGCAAAAAGGCACTTCAATTTAATTTATTTGTGCATATTTTCATTTAACCAACGATATTGTGGTGATCTACTGTATACGGAACTTTGGTAAAATGGGCGCACCAACTCTTTGAAAAATTACTCAAAGAAGAATATTAATATTTTGCAGATGAACGAGAATCGATCTAATAATGTTGGTCAGTACATCCTTGTGCAGAGAACACCCAATGTGGCACCGAGAGCGTCTAGTGCACCTCCTGCTAACCAAAATACAAATGTAGTAAGTCACTCACACTTTGTGTTATTTATTAATGCTTGTGAATAATAGTACATTATGGTACAAGTGCGCAAACTTGGCGATTACCGCCGAGGCGCCATTGAGACCCGAGCCGCTAGCACAGCCGCTAGGCGAGGACGGTAATCATCATACTCACGCGTGCCATACGACGTTTTACAACACACTTGCGAATAAAATAATACTACAAATACTAAATAAACAATACTACAAATTAATTCGTTTTCCTATGTGCGCACATCTAACAATGGCGGTCGGCCATATTTAAAAAAAAACGAGGTTTGAATTTAACTTTTTTTTACGGTTTTTTTTTCTGTACTTAAAGAGAAAAAAAAGTTAAATTTGAGTGAAAATTTTGTTTATTAAACAAGTATTACAAGTTGAAATTATTTATTTAAATACGAAAATGCATCAAATGAACATACAATAGGCATATTAATTTATTCGTACTATTAAACACGTTCTTTTTTGTATCGAAACTTTATTAAGAACATAGAAACTTAACCTATAAAATTTAAAAAAAGAATCTATAACTCACTTGTGAATAATAGCAATAAAAAAATCAGTTTGATAATAGGTGTCATTACGTACCTATTTGCGGTGAAATAATAGTACTTTTATGAGCAGGTGTGTTGTAAACGAAATGAACGCATGTGCTACGGGTGGGTTCACGAGATGCTCTCTGCTCTGCTGAGTGTGGTAATGGGGGCACAAGCGATTATCTCAATCCGCAAGAATGACTTCTGGGACCTTTTTCAATATGCGATAAGTTAACTAAGTGGATGGACTACAGATAAAAACAATATGTATCTACTTGAACGTAACCTCGCGTTTACATACTGCCGCTCGCATTGCTCATCGTGTTGCAGGAAATATTCGCGCGATTAATGCCCTAGCATTCACACACTCCCATCATCGCGTTGGTCCGCATTACAGTATTCGCCCTGCAACGGAGACGGACGTAAACGTATGGAGGACAACGCTGTAGCAGTGTACGCATTATGCTTTTACAGCATAGCGAATTAATTAAATAGATTATTAATAAAAACTATCACTTTCAACTACTATACACTTTCCGTAGATCGATATAAATATTTTTAAAAGTAAATATTCGAGGAGCAATAACGAAAGTCGTGTTTATTTATTAGCGCCATCTAGCGGTCTCGTATAGTTCATCGCGCTAGTATTGCCGCTCCTTTGACTCGCGCCGCCAAGCCGACATTCGCAGTAACATACGCGGCAGTACTCGCGGCATGACGAATATACCATTCACACTACGTCTCTGCCCACTTCTCTCGCCACTTCCCTCGCTCTGCCGCGAGTATGTAAACGCAGCTTTACGACTCAAGAAAACGTCCGCGAAAAGAAACAATGTACTATGAGTAGAACGTCACTTGACGCCACACAACACTTAACATCAATCAATCAATTAGCCTATAGCAGTCCACTTCTGGACATAGGTTTCTCCCAATGTGCGTCATTGCACTCGATCAGTCAGTCGACTCGACTCAGTCTGTCCCACTTATTATCATTTCACCCAGATACTTCATTAAGTTATATCGTCCCTTAGCTTACAACACCGCACAAGTCATTTTTACCAACTTCACAGGAGACCAAAAAAACTGTCGTGCGTTGAGACAGTTGAGAGGCCAATTAACAATTTTGACTTACAAACTTGTACGGGCTTTCACTATTTTGCAAATTACGGTTTCTAATTGGCTGAATCGTGTGACCAATGGTTTGATGTTCGCTGATGTTCGATGATGGTGAGCTCTACCCAATGACATCAAAATGTGAAAACCGTCAATTTTCGACTTGAGCGGTGTTGTAAACTAAGCGACGATAATGTACTAGGCAATCTGTAAAAAAAAAACTAAACACTTTTGAATGTCCAGAGCGTCGCCCGGTGCCGAAGCGTGGGTGCGGACGAGCCATGCGTATGCAACCTTCGTGCGATGATCCTGTGCAAGAAATGCGGCGCCTTCTGCCACGACGACTGCATCGGATCAGCGGAACTGTGTCGAACTTGTCTTATACGCTGACCCCAACTGTACGGTTTGCCTTGCGTCCAGCACCCGACTAATACAGTAATCGCATACTGTATAGTACGAAGCAAACACCACCGATCTACGCGGGGCATATTTGACATATCGTCGAAGGAAGCCTACATTGGCATTGGTCTATAAGTGCGCTGTCCGTTACTTGCTGACATTAGAACCGCAGAACTCTTATATAGATCGAATTTAGCTACAGCCGTAAACGTGTTTATACAATTTTGATTCAGTGTAGCTATAGGAATGTGAGTATTCAGAATAGAGGTGTGAACAAAGTAAATGGTTGTTAGGAATGGTGGTGCTATCTGTTTGAATGTATCAATACACATAAATATTTATTTTGTAATCGGTGTACGAATATTGACAATATTTTGTACAAGCGAAAAGGACAGTTATTGCTTATGCAGATCGAGTGTATAGCTTTAAAGTCACAGTATAGTTAATCTGGGTTAACGAAATAGTGACGAAGTACTTTAGCACCGCTTGATCAATTAGATTATTAAAATTTAGAAATAGAAAACCGCCTAATTTACGCTCACCTCATTGTTGAAGCGGCGTTATTTGCTCTAGTTTGCAGTAAATTTAATTAAAATGTCAACAGTTATGGAAATAAATCCATTTTTATATTATGAAACTGGTGTGATTTTAACAACTTTATACGCGTCGTTCAATCGCTTAGTCTTGTAATATAAAACATTTTAATTAAAAATATTATTGAACATACTGTGCATCACTATTTTCTTTAACTTCGATTAATCATATTATCCGATTTTCCATATCATAGCTGAGTTATATCGTCTCGCGTGTGATGCTTTGATGTTTGCTAGCTTACGTTCATTATAAACTGAAACTTTTCATGCTTCATTCTCTTACCTCAGAGCCATTCCTGTCGATAAGACAGATTATATCGATGCCTATTGTGAGGTTGCGTAATTTGAACGTGTGAAGAGCATTGGTAATTTTTTTAAAGGTTCTCTACTTGATATATTCCTAAATTCGCGAAAATAAAAAGATTGACAGTCATTTGACCATAGTTCATTGAAATTTAAAGCTCTGATTAGCTTCGACACTTCCTGAAACATAATTTTTAATTAATTAAATTATAATTTTCTTTGGACATCAGTTTATAAACAAAACATATATATTTTAAACTTAACATAGCAAATAATTAAGCATTTGTTAATTTTTATTTGATACGGTAATTATTGTTGTTAAGAGTACATAAGTAATTGATGAGGTGATGATTTCATTTTTGCCATTATATTTTAGTATTAGAATCATCACAATTTAGTTTTATGCTACTGTTATATTAATTTTAGTTGTATTTTACCATTTCGTGACTTTATTTTGTACGTAGTAGTAACGTTTAGTATTTGCATAGGACTTATATGAGCGCGCACCATCTGATATCCCGTGTATTTAAAATGTTTTATAATTAAGTGTATGTACAGATATTTATTGATACGAGAAGGCTGATGGGCTGAACATCGGGTGGACTCTAATATAAGTATTTATAGAGCATTACTTGTTATATTTAAGTTTTTCATTATGGCGTGTACACTAATATGACACTAAGTTATGCAATATATTTATAGTTGTCTATAATATTTTTATAAAGATCTTTTACAAATTGAGACGTAGCTTTTTGCTAATTTAAGATTTCCTTGTAATATATATTTGAACGAAATCCAATTTGTCCATATAATCTGATCTCTTGTTTTACTATCCCTGTAATGGAAGTATGGACCTTTTTATTGCGTATTGAGTGTAGTGTACATTTGTTATAATAAAATGTTATTATAACAAGAATAACTGATTATCAACAAATAACTGATTTATATTTAGATAGTTGAGGACTGTGTTCCAGCAATGCCTAGTTCGTTCACTTAGTAATGCCTTACATGATGACTTACAGATGCTATAAGTTACAATTAATATTCATAGATATATAGGTAATATAAATAATACAAGTGTTGCTCACTAAGTTTCAATCACAAATGTATATCTGTATATTTTAGCTTATATCATGATTATCGATAAATGTTAAAAGTTTCTATGTATAATATGTCGTAAAAGTCTAGATACTGTCTGGATTTTAAAGACGTCTCATGGAAATATTAGAAGAATGTATGAAAGAAATGTAATACCTACCTTATAGTGTACTTAGTTTAAGGTTTTCATATTCCGATCGCGGTACGCAATAATTAAAATATTCGGATTATAAATGTATATAAGAAGTTAAATTGGTACCTATACTTGCATATTTTTAGAAACTACCTAACGACTTTTTGACTGGTCTTCTTATTCTGATTTCACGGATTTTTGCAAGTTGAGTTTGATTTATGGGACTATAGCATTATTGTTATTTATTGGTAATTAGTTATTTTATGCTCATGAACATTTTTCTCTAATAAAATTATGTTCTTCTTAAACCACTTTATTATTTCCCTACTTTTAGTTTACATTTTGAGTCAAGGATTCAAAAGTTAAATGCTCACGCGGGACTAGATCCCGCGACCAGTCCCTTACAGGGGGGATTTGTCGGAACACTGCAGCACTGAGCTACCGAGCCACATCTTGAGCATTCCGAATGCTATACAACACAACCATTTTGGGCATTGGGTTGTACGACCTATCGGAAATAATGAATGACGTTACATACAATCATTTTTAAACAGTTTTTTGATTACTCCGCCCAAACAATTTAAGAAATTTAAAGCAAATTCTAACTGCTTTAAAATTTCATGAAGTCAAAGATTTGCTACACCGCGGCACCGTTTCAAGTGGACGGAGGGGTTTCTACACACTGCTGAGCAACCAAGCGGTAAGTCATCACTGGATTAATAATTAAAGTCTACTGCATCGTCTTGTCGGCCTTCAATCTAATTAATGTTAAAAGGCAATTATTTTTACGTGATGTGACTATAACTATAAATAGCACATGGTGATGTGATAGTATTCAATTAGAGGTTTTACTTTTTTGGGGTCGAACTAGTCGAATTACGAAAGTAAAGAATGCCACAGATGTTCGTATAGATAGATGGATACTTATACCGGAACCCTGGACCAACGGCGGCGTAAGGTGCTTTCATAAACACGAAGTCTCAAATTGAGACACTGAATGTTATAAGATTATAGAAAGAAAGAAAGAATAGAGTGTTGAGAGATGCATAGACGTTGGGGAGCTGGCCACAACTCCACACACTGGCTTACTGCGTAGAACAGGACCACCAGTACCACCACAGGACATGTTTTGCTTAACCTTGCCCAGGTACGCTATTGTATATAGTATAGTATATCTTTATTGTGCACACCAAGGAGAAAACATGTGTATGTTCATTTCTTCTATAATAAAAACAATATAAAATTAACTACGTTTCCGAAGTCAGGGCGTTCGTATCGTATTCTTGTAGTAAGTAGCCCCACCCACCCCCATGTGTTTGTTTGTGTTGTGGTTGTGGTCTCCACGGGGAACACAAAAAATCATCAAAAAATGTTCCGTGACGGTGACACGGTGACTTCCGTGGGTAGAAAATTCTTCTCTCTTCATTCCATAGATTACTTCTTTGTCACGGGTATCACCTCTAGAGTTGTTCTACGGGCTATCTATTGCCCTATTGGCTAAAACTTAAAACGTATTGATCCAATCATATGAGTTCACAATAAAGCACAACCAATCACAGGCTAGGACCACTTATTTTGTCAAATACCCAAGGAATTGTATTGGCTGTTGTGGAAATCGCGTTGTCAAATTCATAAACATAAACGAAGTGAATGTAGCCGATAAAGCGAAGCGAGCGGCGGCGAGCGATTATTTTTTTTAGTCTGTTGTTGTGTCTCGTGCGTTTTGGGTGTGTGTTCATCTTGGTGTTCATGTGTTGTTGTTTCCATAATAGCAACGGTTACTGTTTTGCCGCTATTATGTAAAATTTTCTGTCTAATTGGACACATGCGATCTGATAAAATTTTCTAACAATGTCAACAGTTCTTCTAGCTGTTATTGCGGTCATCCTATGTGTACTTTTCAGAATATTGAACGTAAACAGTCAAGCCCAAAAACCTGTGATCTATGGGAGGGATAGAAATTTTATCGAAAACATTTTATTTATATCACCATTTCTTAATGAACCGTAAGTATTTTTTAAGTTTTAATGGATATAATTGATAGTTAGATCACTTATCTAAAACCCTTTTCATGTTCAGGCAAGATGACTACTTTTGATGATGTCATTCATTATCGAAGCCTTGATTTTCATGACACATTTTTCGTCTTTACTAGGCACATACCGATGCTAAAATCTAATAGGAATGATCCTAATGTGGAATCTTGCCTTGCTTTCTAATTTTAACATAGGATTTCTGTAGAATACCCAAACAAATACATACAGTTAATTTTTTTAAATATTTATTTATTTTTTATTTATTTATATAGGTACCCATAAATACATACCTATTTGGTTTGTTAGTTTCAAGTTATGTTTATTTGTATTTAAAGTATCAAAATGTTAAAGTCCTGCTTTATTATATTACTTACATATTAGCTATTATTTTTTACTAAAACTTTTGTACACACTGAATACAAGAGTGAAGGATAGATACAGAAACATCTTTCACATTTCATACATAAATAAATATCTTAGAAGTGAAACAAAAACAGATTTCTATGTCTCTACCAAAATCTAATTAGAATTGTTATTAAATTTATCTTCATCTATTTTATTTAGAGAGCAGTGCTATAAAATATAATGTTGTTTTATGTTTTCTTACATTACATTACATTAAGTCATAAACTTAAGTCACCTAACAACAAACACCTAACACCCTAATTAATTAGACCTATCATAAATTTTATATAAAGTGGGCATGCTATATTGTCATTATTATCTATTTGCAATTATTCAATAATATTCCAGGCTATTTATTACTATATTCATTATGGCATTGTATCTTTTATCTTTTTACAATCATCATGATACCTATGCAAATGTACCTACAATTTTATTCAGTCAAGAAGATATCCTTAATTGGAATAACATCATTAGCATGAATATCTACTTAGATAGTAGCTATATTTTTAGTATTGAACTGCCTGTCAATCGGATTAAGGTTTTATTTTAAAACTAATGAGAACTACACTATTAGGGGGTCAAACATTAATTCTTTTGCACAGAACCTTGATTCCTTTTCTGATTGTGGAGGGACATATTTGGCCAATTTCAAATAATTGGGTCAAGTGCAAATGAATGAAGATGGTTTGGTTTTATCAAGAAGAACACTAAAGCCATCCAGCCTGTAGCGTGGCGGTAGTGCATAGACTACTCCGCATAGGGCGCGGGTTCGATTCCCGCTCAGAAAAAATATTTATAGGTGCATGAAAATGAATTAGGTCTATTTTCATTGGTCAACGGGTCACAGTTTCTTGGAGTGTACGTTAAACCATTGGTCTCGGCTACCACCATGCCCTCTGCTAGTCAGAGGGTATGGTGGTAGCAGGCAAGGGGCTTGTGAATCGCCGAGCGTAGGCGTGGGGTGAAGGTTACAGGTACAGACACCCGTCAGTCATCCCTTCACCCCCGCTGGCGCAGTGTCGCAACCATCGTCGCCCTCCCCTTTACGGGGTTCGGTGCTGCCCACACCCGAGGCGGCCACCTTAAAACCGTAGATGCCCTGAGTCAGCCGGGGTTTGAGGGATATGCTCTAGGCAATCTTACACCCGGCATCTGATAACCCGCGTGCGGTTTTAGTCGGTCCAAATTTTTATTCACCAAACCACCCGCGAATATTTATTATTTAGTATTATTATTATTTGCACGAAACAGGCGTGGTCATGCGTGCACAGCACACACATGAGGCAGCAGACAGCTAAACTGCAGCACGACTGATTGCCCACAAACGATCGACGTGATTTCAGTTTCACCAATAATTCTAACCATTTCATTAATTTAGGGAAGGACAAACTTTCCCAATTCCCTCGCGAAGCACGAGCATGTTGCCTTTTATGACACAGTAATCATGATGAACAGCTCTATTTACCACCGCCGCTAAAAGATATCTCTGTAAGATTATGTCCACTGTCAATGATGATCCCTTCGCTCAGCTGCAGACGACTTAGAAAGACACGCACGTAGACAATATTACACAAGGTGAAAGGGGTGATTATATGTCTCTATAATCGATTTTGGATCTAATCAAATTTTGCCAATTTATTCTTATTAGTCTTTCAACAAGGAAATGCTGCCATGTTTTCAATGATTGAGACTGTTACAAGCTCACGGCCCGTAATGTTTTGCGGTTAGCGGTATCTATTCTATTCACATATTATACTACACCAAATCTCAGTCATTCGTGGCCAAGGTGGTTGTATTTCCCAGCAGGAATATAAGACTGCAATTAAGAACGGATTTCACCAATTAGGAATAAGATCAAGTCGAACTATACTGCGCTATCACTTTTCATTCAATGACTTTCATTGAATAAAACTTATAACAGTTTTTTATTGTTGAAATCTAGCCTTAGCAGTATTGTTTGGTGAGGGTCGTAGATCTACAATTTTAATTGAGAAATGAGATTTGCCCTACTAGCGTAGGCAACAATGTTTCTTGCCATTGACCCATCTAATGACTAGCCATATTTCTTTACGAGTGAAATCACCATTGTAAACATCTCACCTAAAATGGGGATAGGGATAAACTGGTTTTGTCGGGAATGAACAACTAAAACCATAAACATGGTTTCTGTTAGTGGTGGTTCTAGTGGCAGGGATCACAGGGACTATAATTTCTGATAGAAAATGTAAGTCGAACTTCACGTGATCTTACTGTATGCTAGAGACTTCGCTGTCCTTCTGGCATCTTTCAAACTTATTGCACTGGTACTTCAGTGCTAGCGTCTCGTCTGCTAAGGTGAAAGGTTCTAAAGGTGCGAAAGTTCTACGAGTGTCTCATCAACCAAACCTATTGGTTCGGAAATACGGAGTCCCCGTATCAGATCCTGCAATACTGCAATGGGAGCACGAAGCACACAAAATTGGCTCCTAGCCTATACGCCACAAGTATATACCTACGTAGTTGCACACGTGCATCAGACACTAGGCGAAGCTCTCATGTCCAGCGTGCGCTGGGCAATTTTACCTAGGCACGCGGATCGATTGATTTGTCACGTGTCACGGACCCATTGTTATATTAGGTTAATTAGGTGTAAATAAATATATAAACATTTGCACACCATGTCAGCATCTTGTGACTCATTAACCCTGATGTCAACACTATATTTAAATCAATCTCGGGTCATGCTTGAGTCATGCAATACAGGTTTGACCTTGAAATGACTATTGTTTCATTGATTTCCATTATCGTACTCATCTAAGTGTTAGAATTTAGTAGGTGAATTTTAAATAGGAACCAACTGGTAAAATACTCATACTTATAAATACACGTCTGTATAAAGCTATGCGCGAAGATGTAATAATGGTATACGTCATTAATCCAGTATTTTTGTTGCAGCTATATCCCGACTCGACTATGGGGCTTCAGCGGTCACGTCCAGACTATCCTGCACAGTTTAATCGGACGCGTCCGATGTCCGTGGCCTATTGGCGGCCGAGTGTCGCTGGTGCTACCTGATAAATCGACCCTCACCTATGATTTGTATGAGCCAGTTGGAAATGAGCATGAAGGTATGTATTCACTGTCAAGAAACACGAGAATTTTTTCATAACAGATTTGCAAGGCAGAAGGTAAAGCCTATAAGACTGTTATACTTATCATTATCATCAGTATGTAATTAAAATGACCGTTTACAAAATGTATCGACATGTACCAATGGTGCTACAACTGTACAATAACCATAAAAGAATGACATCAAGTAGGTACTATAATATTATTATGATACCATTATTGATTTCTGCACGGCTAGTCTAGTAGAGGAGAGGGGGGAATTTTAGAAAAGAGGCAGTTTTGAATTATTAGATTAACGACTGCAGTTTAAAAAAACAGGACGGAAGCCTAACCTAGTCTTTTAGCCTTGCCGTAGCTTAAAAAGGTTTTGAAGATTAGAGAAAATTAATCTGTGGTTGTAAATGTAATAATTCAACACTGCCTCTGTTCTAATCTGCCTCCCTCTACCCTTAATAGCTTCCTTTGTGTAGAAAATACTGAGTTAGGACAATAAATACCTACGTCATCCAGAAAAATTGAATTTTGTAACATTTTGAATAATATATTTTTATACACGTAAGTCTTGTAAGACCATGAAATAAAGTCACAAGAAAAGTAAGTTTTCACATCAACACATTTCACATAATCATTATCACAGACCCACAGCGATTTAATGATAACGACAATATTGAGCGTTTCTAAAAATGAAAACGAATGTAAAGTAAATTCCTTTCCAGTTTTATTTATTTTGACAGAAGTAAGAAGATAACGCGTTATTAATTTATTTTAGTATGTTAATTTTTATTTTAGATATGAGAAAGTAGAGTCTTAAAATGAAACTTTGTGAAATATTGTAAATTTTTGTATTTACGTGCACTCTTTCTCTAAGTTTATTAATATTTATTATAACTCAATATTTTTTAAAAGCAATAAGAGACTTGAGAGACACCTGCTCATCACATATTGCTTTGCTCGATCGGATGATCGCAGGGATGATAATTGTATATTGAATGGTAAGTGCACCCCGTGATCTGAGGTGGAAACAACGCCTGTGACAAGGCCTAGAAGCCTAGATAATTAAATCGAGCATAAATTGCTAAGCAACCATATTAAAGTAATCGAGTCGCACCAATGAAAGTCGTAGTATTTAGTAGTTTTGATGATTCTATGATGATTTTTTCATTATCAGTTTAGAGAAAATGTACGAGATATGTATTAAAAATGCCCAAATTGATATTATGGGTATTCCTATAGTAATAGTTGAACAGGTTTTTCGATTTTTCCAGAATCCCATGATGTCCCAGATCCATGATTTACATGAATCTAAAAGAAAAAAAAATATCATCCGACTGATAACCTGCCCCTTTTTAATTTGATAAAAATCTTCAGGCCGTATTTTTTTTCTACAAAAGTAAAACTATTCTGCACTAAGTCGAGGTTGAATACTAAAAGGTCTGGGTTATTTCCGTTATTTTTAAATATAATATAAGTTACAAACTTTAGAACAAATTAAAAATTATTGCAGCGTTACATATTATGTAAATGTTAACAATTTAATTCCGTAACCAGTTTTAACAGAATATTTTACTTGTAGTCTTCTTTGCTATTGTTTTAGTCGCTATTTAAAGTCAGCCAGAGAAAGAAATAGCTTGCTTAAAATGGTAAAAGTTGATATAAAAATGAAACTCCCCAAAATTGGATGTTTTTTTTATATTGTGTTCGTTATTGTCAGGACAAGATTTGTATAAAATAAAAAATAAAAATAGAAGGTGCAGCGGGAACGGGATCTAAATTCAACACGGACGGGGTCACGGGCAAAAAAAAAAGATGGCGCGAAGTTCGCCGGACAAATAGAAAAAAATACAAAGCGTACTCATTTTTTATTTCATTTATTTTATTTGTTGACTACTTCTATTTCCGATTTATGTAGTTTGTTTGAGTGAAAGATATCAATTTGCCTATTACAGTCCACTGCTGGACACTGGACATATGCCTCTCCCGTTATAAGCCGTAGCAACCATCCTCCGTATTCCGCATCCAGTCGCCAACTTGTCACATACCTACTTCTCATTGTCTCTTGGGACGAGTTCACTATTCCAATCCCTCCAATAATTTAGGAATTACAAGGTTCTACTGACTGTCTCTATTATTTTTTCAATTGATTAGATCAGCCGTAACTGCATAACTATTTTTTCACTCACTACTTATACTGCTTCGTTGATTATACCGGCTGCGGTGCAATTGCCTAACAATACAATGCATACAATATACCTATATTGTTTTAAATGAATTACTGGATAAGTTGTCTAGTTTGTCTACCTGAGAGACAGACATTGGCATTGTACATAATATGTGCATGAAATTTTAATAAATAAATAAATAAATAATGGACCCCTTACTCGCTTATGTAAGCGTCATGCATCATGGCGTCAATCATGAATAGTATTGGTCAATCGGTTATTAGACGTTATGTTATTGGTCAATCACGGCGTGATTGATGGTTAAACCATGGCAAAACCTACCGTGTAATGGACCCCTAAAGGAGCTGGGAGAGTTTTGTATCAATCACATAAGACTAACTGAATAGCCTTGAAGTACTTATCTACATTACAAAAGATTGCCAGTAGATATGAAAGTTCCCATCTTGGCAAAAAACTACATTTTCAAATCGATTAAGATTTAGAAAAGAGAAAATGACCTCAGGCGGGACTCGGACCCGCGATCTTTCCCTTACAGGTGGAAAGGTCTGACCACTTAATCGATTTGAATAGTTAGCATCCTAAATGTAGGAATGGAACGTTATGAGAAAATTTCATCAAAACTACATTTTTCTGTCGGTTATGGGTATAAATTGTAACCTCCCCTTTTCAAAGCACTGCATAAGCACAGCATAGCATACAACTCCTGTGAGACGGTAGGACAGGAAATTATGCAGTTCATGTATTTTAAAGCTGGCGTGCCCCAGGGGACCGTTTTGTCGCCCTCTCTTCTACATAATTAATTATCCATGATATCAGATACCAGTCCGTCGGCAATATCCTGGACATTCTGTGGTCAACCAGACCGACATGAGGAAAAAAAGGCGGCAACGAGTCCTGGAGGACTACTAACGTGTTTTTTTTTTCTATAATCCCGGTTCTTTAAGCGGAACGTGAAGAGATATCTATAGGCAACTCTTGCTTAACCCTCGACGCTGGTTGACTGGATTACGCAGATGCCATAATGCGTTGTCTACCATATTTTTCATATAAAAATTAAACGTTGTCTAAAACTTACGTGATTCATGTGAGAAGCCTAGTCATTGGACCAGTTTGCTTATACACATACTATATCGGTAATAGATAAAAATACAACATAAAACTATTCTAGAACACGTTGTTTCTAAGCAGATGTGATAATTCATTGATACAGACTAAGATAGCCATTTGCATGTGTTTATTCATACTTTTTCTTAGTTTGAAGATTATCTCTCATGAGTCTCATGACGGATTTTCCTCAATACAGTCATATTTTTGCAATTTATATTTGACAGGTACTTATTGCATAGTAATTGTAGGTATGTAGATATAGCATATTTTATTGTTATTTTATGAGTGTTAGGTATTGTGATAATGTTCATGTTCATAATGTAACAACGTGATACAGTCTAACGGAATTCGTAGATAACCTTACCAAAGTTTGATAATAATACAAGAAACCAATTAAACATCCTAAACAAGTGGAATTGTTTCTAAGTGGGGACGGCCGCGGATGTATCAATTGGCGCTCGGGACGGGTTCCATGACGTGACAGGTTTATGTATAAATTTACCTGAACGCTCGTGTGTACCTTTGATTCTAACAAGAATCCCTAATATTAGTGTGAGGCATACGTAGATTTTGCATTTAGATCTTTGGTCCTTTCTCCTGAGCCCTGAGAAACGGATCTTCAGAACAGATTACACAGAAATTATTGTACAGAAGTAGGGCAGGAGACCAAATGAAATAATGACATATCTCGCCATATTATATCGACATAATCTGCATTACTGATAAACACATTGTGTATGTAACTTCTGGACACTTTTCAACATATACTCGCGTTCTGCAATAATTAAAGAAAGATGCGGCAATAATCACTACGCTTGTCAACGCTGTCTCGTCTGCATGAAACTTACCCTGCGTTGAAAATGCACGGTGTGGTGCCAATACCATGTACTTCCTTACCTGCAGATATTAGTTAATAACGAATAATTATCCTATATTTTCGTTTGAATTTTTTCTCATCCGTTACTGACGAAGTTCCACCACCTGTCAATCCATAGAATTCGAGAGAGAGAGATACTGTACAATTCTGTATTCAAATCCTTGGTTTGTTTTAATAAAAAATAAAAATTTTAAGTTAAATAGCCCACAGGAAATCATGACCAGTCCTAATGGTGTTATTGTAATAGGACTGGATGCGCGCCATAACTTAAAATATTATCGCTTATGACTAAAGAGAGGCGTTTAGACCAAGCAATGAGCTGCTCGTAATACAGTATTACGGGTTCTTCGAACATGTTTTATGATGTTAAAGAATATGTACCTTTGTTCCCAGATGACGTAACTGTGGCGATATGTCCCGGCATTGGTAACACATCGGAGAGTGTATATATTCGGACATACGTACACTACTCACAATGTCATGGATACCGGTGCGCTGTACTAAACCATATAGGAGCCCTCAACAGCGTGCCGGTGACAGGCAACCGTATTTTCTCTTATGGTAAGCTAATCTGGTTATTAATCTATGCAATATTTTTTTTCAGTTAAAAGAACAAAATTGTACTTATTTTGAATTTGAAGCAGGAACAGAGAAGAAATATTTCAAGCTTGGATTTAATAATACCTAGGTTCTATATATCCAGATACCTACTCTTGATTTCGTATCTGAAGTACAATCGCACGTGTGTGAGATAACACTGCATTGTGTTAGTGTATTATCAGTATCACATCACAATATATTATGCTCTAGTTTTTAGACATTTTGCGACTTCGGCAAAATGCTATAATACCATAATGAGAAATGGACGTAAACAGTATTAGTCTTTATACTTGCGTTCGAGGCATCTATCGCCCGACCCTGCTATACTATGTCTGTACGCACCACGTGTTTGTGTCCGTGACGCGTGCATAGAAAGTACATACTTACCTACTTCATAATATAATGGGACTTCTAAATTGAGGTAAAAAAATATTCAAATGTAAATAAAATAAAAAATAATAGCAATTTCAAACCGAAAAATGAAAAAAAAAAACATTGCGTGCGTTTTGCAAGAAAACTGCATCTTACGCGAAGTAATCCCTACTAATATTATAAATGCGAAAGTAACTCTGTCTGTCTGTCTGTCTGCCTGTCTGTCTGTCTGTCTCGCTTTTACGACTAAACCGCTGAACCGATTTTGATGAAATTTGGTATAGGGGTAGATTAGACCTTGAGAAAGGACATAGGCTATGTTTGGTCGCGATAACCGACATCCACGCGGGCGGAGCCGCGGGCAAAAGCTAGTAATCTTATAAGCGGTCAAATATTATAGGACTCCTATTTAAAACGCTAAGAGGAATCTTCAGAAATATTTGCATTGCTTGTCAATATCAGATTCTTTTTTGTTTATTAAATACGTTGTTGACGAGTTTTGGTTTCCCCCACCTGGACCCTTGTTTTCCTCAAGCTTTCAAATTTATTTTGACAGGAAGTGCCTAAATAAAATTTATGACTTATATTTAAGTAGTTATCTATTTTACATGTATTGTGTGACCTAGATGTTTATTTCATAGGTACCTACCCCTTTCAATGTTTCCGATCATTAACCTAGAAATGATAAGCGGGTTATTGACCCAAATTATTTTAAAATTAGGTAACATAATATATAATTGGGGTCCTATTACTAATAATGGTAAATAGTTCATTGAAAAATGACAAAAGGAAACATTTTTACGGTTTCGATATTAATTTATCTCGTTATTGAGATAAACAGGAAAAGGTCAATCAAAATCCATCTATAAAAGGCACCAATATTACAAAATCTATTTTTATGTACTGATCTTACCATAACATGGTAAAAAATGCAAAATATAATGATATAAATCCCCCTCATCATCTGCATATAGACGTATTCTCCTGATTGCATCCGTGGCCAAGATGACCTCGGAGCTCAGGGTCCGCCTTCCGGCTCTTCCTTCTCCACTTCGCACGATCTTGGGCGTCCATGGTAGTGAGACCATTAGCACGCATATCACCCTCCACGATGTCAAGCCAGGACTTCTTTGGCCTACCCCTTTTACCTGGACCCGGCGGGGGTACCATTGCAGCATTAATCCCTATAGATAATTCTAAATAACACATCAGTGCCTGTCGCGTTTGCCTCATGTTTCAGGTGCAAATGTCGCTACTGATTTCAGGTTTCAGGTTCCCCGACAGAGGAAGTGCCTTACATGACATATCTACCTGCATCTTAGTTTGATTACTGTAGTTGCAACTTATAGTGAGTCGCGAGAACTAGAGTAAGAGGGGTAGGAATGGCAGCGCTTGAGTAATATCGGGCGTTAACACTCAGGCAGCATAGGTATATTATGTATGTTGTATTTATAACCGTTAATCATCAGGTTTATGTTCCGGTTTCCTTTCAGTGTTAATGACAAAATATATTTCCTTATCAAAACACTTAACGTTACAAAACATTGACGTTTGCTTTTTTTTTCTAGGACACACAGATGACTACAACTATATGATAGAGAACATTTTGGAGCGATATCCGAATACGAAACTAATTCTAGTCGGCTTTAGTCTCGGAGGCAATTTGGTAACCAAATATCTTGGGGAGGACAGGTGTAGGCCCACAAACATCATAGGAGGAATTTCTATATGCCAGGGATATAACGCTATTGAGTAAGTATTTTATTATATACTATACATAACTTGTAAGTCGATTGGTTTGTTTATTATACTTGTAGGTTATATTTACTCGTTTACGATGCATTCTACTATAGTGACATAGTTTTTTATTAATTCTCACAATAAACAATCTTAGCTAATATTCACGAGGAATATGTAATACACGTTCTTCAGTCTTCACCTTGTCTTCAGCCCAAAAATCCGATACTACATATATCTACAGAACTACAAGCCTACAACCAACAATCATGATTATTTTTAAGTATAATTGGCAACCGGTTTGGCCGTTTGGCTTGTACTTTGACAAAAATCCTCTAAAGCTGTTCAATCTGGAGTTAACACTTCTCTATTTTGGGCAGATCACATTTTTACCTGTGTGTGTATTGTAATTTGCAATATCTGCGATTAGCTCAGGGTTTCCAAATAACTCCGTCAGTGTTTTATTGGCCAATTAGGCCCATTTCAACCTTAAACCTTTTTAAGTGTTGGCGGACCGGTTGCTTCACATTGACTTTGTGAGTTTCATCTCATACCTAGTTGCCATAATATTATGCCATACTCTGTGGTGACATCTGATATACGGCATTTTTTAAGTTAATTTAAAAATCGTAGGTACATGTATGTACTTTACGTGCGTTCATATAATGCATCAATTATAAAGCGGTTATTTGAAATTATAAAAAGATACTTCAATTTTATTTTATCGATTAAAATATTGATAGTAATGATTTATTCTCTGCGATATTTTTTTTATCAATATACTTAATGGTAAAGTCAGCTCTCTTAGAATAATCAGTCTTAATTGGACGGCCGCATGGCATATCTACATAATGATATAATGTCGGCCATGGTCAAGGATTCGACAATGTTATTGGTGGTCGTTACCATGTATGTTCTGTTGATATGATATGTGTGGTGGGAATGTTCACGTTCACGTGTATTTATGAGCATAAATGGATCAGTGTCACCTCTGACGTGGGGTTCTTTACCAGTAAGGTGACAGACGAGAACACGGTCCACCTGATGGAAAGTGGTTACCGTGGCCTATGGACGTGTGCTCTACACCAGGGGCGTCATGCTCGTGCTGCCGATTCCCTTCTAATACCCTAGAGGGCTAGAGCGCGGCGTAGTCCTAGTATTGCTGAGGTCTATAATATACTGTCCCCAAGGATTATGAGATACATTTGATAGGTGACTATTTCATGTATTGGGTAAAAGTAGGTTGATATGATTTCAAGTCAATGAACACAGTTCATTGACTTGAAATGTTACGTTCAAAATGTTACGTTGACTGACCTCGAGGACTTTTTGTTACTGTTATAAAAGAGATGAATTTATCCCCGATTTGTAACCTTTGAGGTCAAGTTTATCTGCAATGTAAATGTCCATATCGCGCAAAACGATTTCGTAGTAACAATTTTAGTGTAGCGATATCTACATTATAATATATTATTATATTCAAGTTTGTAGATTTCTGTAGAGAAACATTGTCTAAGGAGACATCCAGTTTGGGGCCTGACAACTCTGATAGTCTAATCTTAATCCACCAATTAGGTATATTATGTCAAAAAATCCTTCTAATCCTGAGTACCTTAACTCTTAAGTAATCTGAAATTTAAGCTCTTAACAGAAAGTCCGAACCCGTTGTCGGCTTTCTCTTCCTTTCCATCATTTTTTATTCTGCTTAACTGTAACGGGATCGACTCCCGCTTGACTAACCTCGAGAAGAAAACCTGCATCAGAGCCTCAGACTAAAAGAATAGCATAGACGGAATAAAGTAATACCTATGGTAATACTAAAGTATTTCATTCGCGAGTTCTATGCGTTCCATCTATGTTATTCTTTTAGTCTTTTGAGGTCAGACGGCCTTGTCCGTTAATCAACAACCGGGTAAGGTTGACCTGAGGCCCGAAAATTTTTAAGGGAGCCCGTACTATCTATCTATACCTAATTAAGCATATCGTTTTATTACAATTGAAACTAAACATACCGTAACGTGGCGCACATTGGGGGAGGCCTATGTCCAGCAGTGGACTGCAATAGGCTAATTGATTGATTGATTGATTGATACCGTAACTTTGTCCAACTGTTCTAACAATGTTTGTACATTTCATTAGTTGGCAGGGTACTAGTTACAAGAATTTCAAAGATTCATGTTTACAAATAAACTAGTTAGTTACAGAAATATGTACGACATGTGGTTTCTGTAATATATTTGTTGAAAAGGTGGAATTTCGATGCTTAAGCAGTTAGACAACTCGTGCACGTTACGCAATATTTACTTAATGCATTCATACAATCATTTTATACGCAAGCTAATTGTAAATTGTACTGAGAGACGTTTCGACGATCCGTATTTCTATTTCTTGTACAGTACAGACAAAGCTTTTATTCTTCTATAGAACTGTTGAGATCCATCAAGAACAATACTGACCCCTTTCTTGTTCATGTCTTAACTTCAAACCAGTTTTGCTATGACAACTAAACTGGCTATACATAATTAGGTGCGTATGATGAAATTGCCTTCACGGAAAGTTGAATTGAGGTTGATTTCTTTTAATTACTGCACGCCTTAGAAATGCTGTCAAAACATCATGAGTATACACTATTGTGGATTGATGTGAGTTCATTGAGCTAGGTACTCTACATTTATACTTATAAGTGACTGTATATTCCTCTCGAATTATCATTTGATAATCTGATATCATATCATATTGAAAGCGTGACGAACGATTAACTTAATTTATTAGCTTTATATAATTTTAATACTAGTTATTAGTTAAAAATTGCTGTTCATGATAATCACGATGGATTTACGTGCTTACTGAGACATTTAGAATATGTCTATTGTCTAGGTCTGATATTATCTTGAGTATCACCACAGATGATCGATCAATCAATCAGCGTCCAGCATCCGCGTATCGCGGTCTATTGCTATGTATACCTACTAAGCAGCTCTCAATTTTCTTCAGATTCTATCGTAGTTCGTAGTGATAGGCCTTGCCTGTAAATTGAGATAAATATACTAGCTAATGTCTGCGGCTTCGTTTTCATCGAATCTCGCTAGTATTGCAAAATACGGCAAATAGTGAAAATACCATGGCTCCACACTCAGTACTCAGTAGTGTTGTAAATCACACTTGAATACAGCACCCACTCGCTTTCTTTTCTTTCCTAAGTGTGTATTAATGCAGGTTTATACCTATGTATATCAGTAGTATCTATGTGCAAGATATTTCCTGGATCCGTTCAGCGACTGATGCGTTATTTAGTAAAAAATACCAAACTTGCATATTTTGGTATACAGTAGGTATATTGCTCGATTTCAAGGGTTGCTATAGTTTTAAGCAAAGGGAAGAGGTCAATGTAATGTACTAACAAGTAAATGCCTTCAGGTAAGTACCTAACCTAAAAACCTAGAATTCACAACATATCCATAATATTCGTCGAATTATTGCTGAACGTGCTTGTTATAAGGAACTAATCCAATTTAATACAATAGGACAAGTAAGTACTTATAAAGTATATACTGATGTTTCCTAAGGATTTAAATTATGACAGGGTCTTAATCTTCAGGGTCCCGCGCAAAATTAAAACCCAGATCTAAGCACACGTCAGTCATAAAGTTTCGACAATTCTATCCTGCTAATATTAATGTGACAGTTTGTTACTTTTTCACGCGAGTACAATAACACGATGATCTATTTATACGCGTCCCCCTTCACGGGCTAATAGGGGGCACCGTAGTTCCAAAATCGGAGGGGTCCGTTTCGAAACCGGGGATGGCCGATAGGGTCAGCCGGGGTGCAAGGCAAATGCCTTATTGGGTCACCTCACGCCAGGTATTTGGAACCTGAGACAGCGTGCGGCCGAGGGGTCGGCTAAAAAAAAGAGTTCTTATTGGTGGTGGGAACGGAATCGGTATTTCACGCGGGCGAAGCCGTGGATAACAACTATACTGAATATAAACAGACTATACTGCAAATGTTACATTTGATGCATTTGGTCACCAAGATTATTCACGCTGTCATACGAGTATTATACTGCTCGCTTTCACAACCTCTACTCGTACTTATGTAGAATCTTATTGATGGTTTGAAATCATTCTGCCTTTGTACACATGTGATCATACTATCTATGCACAGCTCGACTTGTTTATGACACTGTGCAGTACGATAAATAAACTAAACAAACTTAACTTTCACTTGTAGCACTATGGTGTACCTACTCCAGTGGCAGAACTTCCGGCGATTCTACTTGTACGTAATGACTGACAACTACCGCAATATCATCACAAGGCATAAGAGAATATTGTTGTCCGCCGAAATGAGAGCCAGATGGAAGTTGGATGAAAAAATGATCGTGTCTGCTGGTACACTGCCGGATCTTGACGAAGCTTATTCAAGGTAAGATTTGAGGTGAAAGAAACGGCATCACCACACCTATTGATCGCCCAGTAGTTATGGGTTTTTCTCGACCAAACTAACATTAATTATCATCGTCCTAGCGATTTTCCAGTTGTGACACTTGTGACTAAAATTGCAAATTTTTGCCGTCTGCTTATTGCTTATGATTAGTATGTCATGTCAGCTTTTCCAACTGTCGTCTGACCGTCCAATCCCTAGAAGCATGTTTACCCCAGAGCATCGTTTGTTGCTTAGCAGGTGCACCGAATAGCAGGTGAGGTGGGCTTTGACTTTGACCAAAAGGTGTTGGTACAGCCCTATACAGACTATACCGCCATACAGACAGTTGTAGATTAACAGCTGTGCTTCGCTATATATTATAATATAATGTAGATAGGTAAGTATGATCCTCCTTGGGAACTGTGAAAGTGTTAGAGGTTATCGATCTCGAGGTTGCCAAATTGTACTGCTTCACGTGATTTTATGTGACCAGGTGCGGTCGCAGCCTGAAATTTGTGGGGGTGGGGGCAGGGGGGGTACGTGCGGAAATTCACCGCCACTGGGCGCGATCTTCAGTCAGGAAATATTCTTAGCAACGAGCAATATTGTTATTGTAAATAGTATAAATTGGGCATGTCCCGTTTGACTCTAGGACCGCGCATGGATGTGGTACGATTCCACTGGGCGCGATCTTTAGCCAGATTTTCCTATTTTTAGCAACGAGCAATATTGTTATTGTAAATAATCTTTTGTAATTTATAAATGAATGGCACATACATGAAATGCACGAAGAATTTCTAGCTGTTCTCAAATAAAACCGATAAAAAAATTGCGTACGAATTGAGAACCTCCTTCTTTGAAGTCGGTTAAAAAAGAAAAACTTACCTACTAGCATCGGTTGTACCTACTGTAAACCAAAATCGATCGCAACGTGTGAATAAGTACACATTGTATTATCGATTAAAAGGTTTCTTTACATATATGTAGCTAAGTTTTATTGACAAGTGGACGTGCATTCTGAAGGAGATATTACTAATATTATTTCTGATAGGTATTTTTGTGGATATCCTCCTTCAATTATCCTACAGGAAACTTTACGTTAAAATGGCCAAATATTCACACGGGTCAGCTAGTTACAAGCGTTTTATTTTCCGCAGTTTTCATTTTTGTAAAATGTGAATTAGGTGTCGAAACGCCTTATTAAATGATAAATTAAGGTGTATAATTAATTACTAACCTATGTTGATGAATTTCGTCAATTCCCCGGTCGTGCAACACGATCTGCGTAAACGTTGTGGCAATGGCCACTCCTCATGGAGACCGGTTTAAGCTTAACTTGGGAGAGTTTTAGGCTGGATTTCAACTATAACATACGGCATTACTACATTTTACTCAAGCAAAACGTGAGAGCCTTAGGCATTACTGAAGCAGTAAATCCGCTTAAAATATCACGACTGTATAAGCGGCCCCTAAAACGTCAACCTGGCGACGTACTTCGCAATTGGGCATAGCCAGTCTTTACAGTGTATATTGACAAAAGATTTGGAGATGTTCCCATTTAAAGTGCAAATAGTGCTGTAATATTACGTGAGACCATCTTTATACTTAGCGCATAAATAAATAACTATCAAGCAAAGCAATTATTGTAAACACGAACTTATGAGCGGCATTGCAAAATCACTCGATTTGACAACTGCAGAGTGTTGTAGATCCTTTTTTTTCTTTCGAGGGTGTTTTTTAAACTCATTATCTACAATCATGTGTGAGGTATGGGATCTAGCAAGATATTTGACGGTGTTTATGGGGAAACCATTTTCAGGGTGTACCACCAAAATCTTCGAAACCCAATATACACCTGCCAGCTGGTACACCTGTTGGTTAAAGTACGAGGCTCTGGCGCAGACTTTCACCTTGGGGTTGGAGGGGCAGATGGCAGTCATAAGCCAAAATGAACCAAATTGTGGAAATGAGTGAGAGAGCGGATGCCGAGTGCGCCCGAAGTGCAACCGGGATAAGCTCTCGGCTGAAGAAGTTGAGCAAGTTACAAACTTTCGCTGCCTTAAAAGCTAAATGTTAATATACCTATATACCTATCAATGCTTAAATGGCTTTCGAGAAGACGTGAATAATTGCCAAAAGTAATGAAAGCAATGCAACATGCTCTAAAACCCGTTAAAATACTCTAACATACTAAAACAAAAAGTAAGAAAAGTAGATTTTTTATTCAAAGTGACGTGTAAACCAGGTTTAAAATAAAGCTAACCATAACAACATTGTTCCAAAATCTATATTAGGTACAATAGGGTACAATGCTGTTAAAGTCTACCTCTATTTATAGACTTATGATTATGAATTTATGACACAAGAGCAGATCACACCCAATTTGAGAACATAGTGTAGTCGTTATGTTGTAACACACTATTCTTGCATGGCAGTTTAAGACCGAAAGCTCGACTCAACTTAAGGTGAATGAACCTACGCACGCGTATTGAGATTTATGCATATTTTGAAAAACCCTTACGCAATGGGCCGGTTTGAAATAGGCAGGAAAATGACACCCTCTCGCTTAATTTTCATTATAAGTAAGCAGGTAGGGGAGTTGGCCCGATACTCCACAAAATGGTGACCCACACTGTTTATTCATTCCTTTCTTTTCCCTTTTCTTCGACAAGCGGCAATGTGTGAATAATGATTATGGGCACCTTAACGTTTATAAGTTATGAACTTATCACAGAATAAGTAATAGTACTACGTGCTGCTATGGTGCCCACACTACAAATTCTATGGAATGTGTAGGTAGCTGTGCTTGCTTACTATCGATTTGTCCTTGTAACTAGATATTTAGATACATATTTGTTATCTTATAGTAAAAAACAATACCCATGTTTTCTTTATTTTTAAAAGTGAATTTAAAAGATCCAAATTCTATAATAATAATCGTCGTTTAGTATAAACTCGTGCATATTTAGTTGTGAAGAGAAACTTGAACTACATTTTATACAACAATGGAGATCATAGATATTATCTTTTTACGAAATGCTTTTTGTTTGTATGCTAATCCACGTATTAGCTATTATTTGCTATACAGTCGTGTCCAGGTTCAAGAACTTAAGGTCATAACGAATTGTTTACAATCAATACATCTAATTTGTTTAATTTAGTCAATGGTACACGACAATTCAATATAGAGACTTAGGTCACGGCTGAGCTGACATAAACGTAGGCATTACGTGTATCCGTAAATTAAAAAATACAAAATGTTTTTAATTTAAACATTGTCATGGTATCCATAATATTGAGACAAACTCCAGTAAGTTATGAAATACTTGTGTCGCATAGATTGGGAACCAACGCCCCCATCCTATCACTGCGAACCGCCACCACCATGTTTTGCTATTTGTAGCCTATAGTAGTACCACATTAATATGGAACTTCTTTAGAAACACACTAAGCGTGCAAAAACATGGTGCGGTTAGTCGCTTCAAATTTTAATTTCAAGTCCACAGCTGGATATACCTAAGGCTCTCCCAATGTTCACAATTTCACCCGATCCTCCACTGTGGCTGGAACAAACTGGATGCAGCAGCATCCAGTTTGTCCCAGCCACTTTTTTCAGGTCCTCAGTCTATCTGGCTGGGAGACGTCCCGCCTTCAGTTTGCCTTCTCGGACTCGTTTCCTCCGATGGACTTCGATACTTCTAAAATGCCCTCACAGTTTTGCGACAGCGAAATGGGTAGAAAAGATGAATGTTTTAGTAATTATGGAATATCATTCGCGTGAGAACATCATTTAGCAGATATGCTTTGGTCGTGATACTTCTATCAAGGGAACGTGTATCTGCATAGCCATTGTCTGTATGTGTCAGCCAACCTATGAAAAGATTACGACATTTATTACTAACGCTTGTTTTGAGCACCATTTAATTCACACTCATGTACAGAATATATTTTATTTTACTTTGACTCATATCACTTCGAAATATGTAGGTAGGTACTAGTTATAGAATAAGTACCCATTTATTGTTCTTGAGTCATCCATTCGGTAATGCAGTTTCTATTTTCTATTTCAGGAGAGTATATGGCTTCGATTCAGTAGCCGATCTTTACAAATGGAGTTCGTCAGCGTTTTACCTGAAGAACATAAAAACACCGTTAATTTTCATTAACGCCCGCGATGATCCTATTGTACCAGAGGCTTTACTCCCCCTCGCACGGGAATTTGTCAGTAAGTACTGTATATTCATTATATATTTTTTTTAATTTCTATTATGACCTGAAAATTGTAGCATCTTCTTATCAAACTCTATATTAAAAAACTTAGACATATGATATACTAGCTGTTGTCCGCGGCTTCGCCCGCGTGGATGTCGATTATCGCGACCAAACGTAGCCTATGTGTTATTCTGCTGTTAAGCTATATTAAAGGTATTGGTATATAAAGCTATTGTAAAGCTACTATTAGAACTATCGGGATATTAACCATGTTTAAATGCCTATATTGTAAAGTTTTTACGTGAAAGAGTAACAAACATCCATCCCTACTTACAAACTGTCGCGTTTATACTCGTAATATTAGTAGGATTTTACATTCATTTACATTCAATTCAATTGAGTGCTTTTATAGTCCGGACTACTAATATTCGATACTCAAATTTTAATTGGCAATCATAATCTCTGATGTAATGAGAATTTTATTTAATCATTTTTTTAATGGGATATAATAAACCGTGCGACAAAAATAATAAATGGACGACTGATAATGAGTTACTTTAAATACTGAGTGGGCGACTAAAATACTGAGTGACCCGTGATACAGAAAGTGTGTTACAAAATTGTGAAATTATGAGGATTCGAGTATAGTTTTTATAACCATCCAGAAATAGTAGCTCACTTAGTATTTTTGTACGCCACATTTAGTAATTTTGACACCCATAAATTGAATAAAATGATTCTTTATTATAGCTGCCAACCTATTATTTTTACTACCTGCTTTTTGGATTAATTTTTCGCCGCGTTAAATACATGCCTTTTTAAATTTCTTCTCGTCATCTCATCATTTGTAAATTATTTTAACATTTAATGATTATAAAACCTGTGTCTATCTCAAATTATAATCATTAAAAACTCAACATCTTTCATCATTTTCAAAATAATCTAAGAGCGATATTTCTTAAGTAAATACTATCGACAGATTCAATTATTGCACAAATCTGCAAACCTATCTTTGGAGGCCAGTATTTAATTTGAAGTAGGTACCTATGTATTAACTTCTCTATAATCTTCGCGCTTCGGTTAGCTGCACTGTGATGCAATATTTCTAGCGTAAACGTTATTTCAAAATTTTTCAACTATCTTTTGAGGACAGATCAGAATTGGTATTTCTATTTCTGTAATCCCATCACTACGGCTACACATTGGTGGACCATCATAATGCAATGGAATTGAGGTCATTTCCATTGTGTAGGTACATTCGACTTTAATCAACCAGTGGAAGCTGTTTATATGAAAGTCTAGGTTTATATGAATTGCCTAAGTCAAGGTTCCATACATTGTATCGTTAAGAATAATATTTATACTAGGTATGTTAGCAAGGTCTATTGATTACCTTCTAAGAATGTTTTAACTTTTAAATAGTAGGTGTAAAAATGCATTGCTATCTTGCTATCTATTCATATAATAATAGAATTGAGCTCATAATTATGAGATTTCAGGTGTATAACCCATCCAATATAATTTCTACAACATGATTCCTAGGTCGTACATTATAAAAAAATAGTATGTGTATCATACGTGAAACTAATGTCTTTAAAATTTAAAAGCGTCACAACAGGACACGTACTTAATTAGATAATTCAACAAACTTAATTACAATTTTTTTTTTCTTAAAATTTCAGGTTCACATGATAAAGCGATGTATCTAGAATTAGCACACGGAGGACATTTGGGATTCTACGAAGGTGGTTTGGTGTACGCAAACCCCGTAAACTGGCTAGACCGGGCACTAGTGGGTCTAGTCGGTGGGCTTCTCATGGCGCACAACAAATGTTCACAAAAAGATGTCTCCGTGGCTTACGACTCCAAATGTATCTTCGAAGACGAGCCTGATCTTATCAAATCTGCCACCATCGTCTACCGCGATCCATTAGAGAAAGTTTCATTGACACAATCACAATAATATAACAACACTGACTCGCGACGTGTTTTGGGAAACTTAGACGTGTAATTGTTGTATTTATTGCCACAAGGGTAAAAGAATGGGAGACAGTAAAAACTGTATTGCCTTGATGATAAGTTTATCGATGTCTGTTTGTAATGATCTTGAGCGCAGACAAATTATGGTCTTTGTGTGGTTATTGTGATCTATGGTGGGTTGATTGGCGCGCCCTGCGCTTACCATAATATAGACCTCAAAACCTCGCATCGACCTACGATAATAAAATATGGACACGAAAGGATTGTTGACTAAGGTTGTTCGCTGTGTTGAGCGTGCGCCAGTCGCGTGTGAACACTTGCGGCGTGCTGGCACGGTAGCACTTGCGTGCACACGCGACTGGCACTCTCGTATATCGTCACCATAATTTTATTGTAACTAATCAATCACAAGGAGATAAGGAGATAAAATTTGACAAAGAAATCAGGTAAAATGTAATAACGCTATTTACTCGTTTATTTGCTGATATTACCGCAATTTGTTATTACAAATTACCCATGTGTGTTAACAACCGCATATAAGAAGGATAATATGTGGGATTACGGTGTATCTATTAATATTTTACCTTCTTGTGGCAATAATTATGTACATTTTAATGTATATTGTACTGCATTCGTTTATTCAGCAGTAAATAAATTAAAAGTACTTAGATTGTTCCAGTACATGTTTTGGAGGTAATGATTCTCCATCGTTTTTATGATACGTCCCAATAAATAGTGGTTTTTTACATTTAGGAGATAAAAAACACCATCGTATTTACCAAAGCCTAGTAAGTGGGGGGCAGTTAGTTCCCCTTATGCCCTGAGTAAGATATTAGGCAGGATCTAATATGTTTTTGTGTAATATAAACTGTACGTTAGCCTTTTATAAATGTATTTATTTTAGACTGGTTGAACTGGTTCTAGACACTACAATAAATGTGAACTGATATAATTACTAATAGATTTAACATTCATGTTGTGACTTAGAGAGAGTGGTGTGGCTTGTTAATTTAATTTTTAATTCAATTAGTACGAAAATAATTGAAACGGAAGGAATAATTTTATTTTATTTTTTTGAGGCAATTCCCACTCATTTTCCAATTTGTCCATTTTATATTAAAATAGTAACGGCGCGATTAATAAGATTATAATACAAAACATTCCAATTTCAAAGTAAAAAGTGGTCGTGGCACTATTAATCGCCACTTTGACATTCTGCTCGTTAAATAGATCACATGATAAAAAAAGAAGTCGTAATCTGCTGCCACGTCGCTTATGGTTGTACTATGTCCGCCATGAAAATGTTTAATTATGATAAGTTTGTTCGCATAAAGAAGATACTATGCGGTGCCTTAGGGCGTCCGCTGCCTCATGCGTGCGAACAGGTGCCGGTTTCATGCAAATGTCGTGCATAAAATATACGATTTACACGAAACAGCACACAGTGCGAAGGCGCCCACATGCGTTCACACGCATAAGGTATCGGATGCTGTTTGTTGAATTCTAACAATGTGATATATTTACTGGTTATTTTTTGTGATGTACTCTTGCATTTTACGTTATAAACGCATATGAGAACGTGTGATGTGACTCGTTTAAGTATAGCTAACTAGCACAAATTCAAAATCTGTTAAATCCATTCCTGCTCATTTGGGCACGGCCATCAATAGCTTTCAGCTAGTTGAAGTGCAAATGTGTGAGATTAATTTAGACTAATTAGCAATGTTTTGAACTGTAGTGGTAGATTTGATTTCAAGATAGTAGTGGCGGCCGTGCCAAAATAAGTATCGTTATTGCATCGCTTCTTTATAGCTTGTCAAGTTGTCTTCACACCTCGCCTGATGGAAAGCTGTAATTGAAGTCCATTCTTGAAGTAAAAAATACTAAATTGATAGGGCAGTTTGACAGCCTCTAGAGATATAAGGGGGTGTACTTATTTATTATTTTATATAATTATTTGTAGAATATCTGATGGATCCTATAATAATCAGTATAATCTGACAAATAGCGCCGTAACAGTCGCTTTACGTCCACAGGTCGCATGGAAGCTACAATAGGCACCTTGAGGCAGACTGGGCATTGTCGGAGTATTAGGATTGAAAACATCACGTGAAATCACGTCATGCTCTTTACTCTTTACATCTGTTGTTGACTGTACTTTTTTCAAAAATGTGACTCCAGATTAGCGTTCACTTGGCTTTTTTATGTGACATTTGCGTAAAAATAGATCTGTTAAAATAAAATATAAACGATTATATATAATGGTGATGATTCTAAGCAAAGAAGCAAAATCTTAGAATGGATGAAATAGACAAGCCTATGATTTATTGTTATGATTGTAATGTTTGATATAGTACAAATCACTTTGCACAATTAATATTTCAGTTCATTCATCCATTCACTTGATTATGTTGATTAATATACAAATCTACAACTATTTCCTTTTTTAAATTATTATCCCTATTTTTTTATGTAACGGTTGGTAACACAAGTTAATTTCGCACCGCGGGTGGTAGCAGCTAGGTCTTTAAACGACCGATGTCCTCCATGAGCGCGAGCCTGGGGGTGACGGATGGAACCGCTTGTCATCCTAGCATAAGCAGGCCGGTTCAGGCGGCGCGATGCGCGCTTCCCCCAATCCGGGGTAAAATGAGGACTCCCGAGGGAGCAATCTGGGGCGTTTTAAGAGCTTGTGTGGGTAATCTAGATATTGTGTGAAGCAACGAATTGATACTTTTATAAATATTACGAGTGTTTTGTAATTTGTATTGTTGTGGAACGCATACTATAGTAGAAGAAATGTATCCGTATACACTAGTGAGTATTAGTGTTTGCAGAGCAATCTGCAATCAATACTTTGTGTGTGCCTATGTACAGCTTTTAAACATGTTTAAATTTACTTACCGTCCGTTTGGAAGGCTGTGTTTACGCGCCTTTGTACCGCGTGCTAAAATATGAACGGTACAGATGGCGTTTGTCGAACTTGAAGACGAAATAGGTGGACATTTAAAGGCTTTTTGAGTGCCCACTGTCCAAAGCCTTGTCACCTTACCTTGGGTAGTAGTGTTAATTACTATGTGCAGTCGACAAAGTAGATACGGTTACTACTTTACATACAACTTTATATGAAAAAGTGCAACCGTATCTCCTTTGTCGACTGTACATAAAGTACCAAAGTGCGATATGATAAGAGGAACATTTTACTTACCTATGTACAGAAAATGTTGTTTTCTTATCATTCAATTTTTATACACTGAAAACTGAAAGTACTACCTAGTGTTTGATTGTCATGGAGCACTACTCAAATTTCCATATACTTTGATCTCAGAGAAATTATTGTATGAGACAGGGATATACTGTATTGTGTTTGTAATATAGATTTGACAGGATTGTGCAGTTTTTATGTTACGAAATTACAAAGAAGTCCCTTTTAGGCAAGATTTGAGAAATGCGAAAATATTAATGTTGTCACACAAACAACCCCACAACAATGTAATTTTACTGCCTGGTTATATCCAACATGGACTGGCCATCTAGTAAAAATTATATTAATATGATAAATGAATATATTTTTATAAAGGACCATTTTAAATAAACTTTAATACTACAATCTATTGATTGAATACTTTAAAATATTTGTTTTGGGCACTTTTCGGTGGCTGTCATAGTTGCATAAAAGCTTGGCACAATTTTATATTCAAAATACATATTTATGAGTAAAGCTGTATTTTCTATTAAATTGTATAAAAAGCTGTGTGTTTTCAATAGCTTTCAATGTAATGTTTGTAATAGATTCAAATATTCAAGTTTGTAATATAATTGTCGTCAATTTAGCAAGCGACATAAGAATGTTTGAAATTAAAAGTACAAATTTCAAAGCTGGCGAAGTGGAAATTGTGATGGATTCTGACAGTACATAAAACCTAGAAATGTTAATAGTTAAAATAGATGAATTACAGCTCCGACAAAATGTCTCAATTGTCTCAATCGATGTTTAATTTAACCATAATAAATGTTCAAAATAATAACACACTTTTGTTTTGTTTTATCCCATTCATATTGAAATTATTCATTACAAAAGGATTGATAAATAAGTATATTTCTAAGTCAATAATATAAAATTTCAAAGACGGGTGAATTTACGCTGCCTTAAATTCTATCAAGTTATAGCTAATTAATACTATTTTAAACATATTTTGTAAATGGAATATTATTACGACAATTACCTGCCAATTTATACAATACGTAGAGTATAATAAATACATAGAGATTCAACTGGGGTTTTCATTACATTAAACATACATCATATAAAAGATAGTTGAGCAAAAACATAATGAGATCAAGAGATATTAAAACACAGTTTATTATGAAAGTCTTCATTAAAGTAGTTTAATTTATATATAAATATTAGACGAACAGTGAACACCCCTTTTATAATAAAGACAAATAGATATGGACAAGAATACAAAAGTCTGAGTAAAGCAATGAATATCAAAGATTGATGAACATTTAAAATAAGAGGAGTACATAATAATAACATGAACAACACTACGAATATTCCAAATACAAATATCACAACATTTTCCTTAACTAGCTTATCTCTCTTTACACATACATCTTACACATCAATATTAAGTAATGAAGATAATACAAAATAAAATAATAAATTTACATATAAGTATAAATAATTTCAGTGCCAGATCTGTATGAATCATTTCTAAAAGAGAGCAATACAGTTTACATTAAAATTATAAAAATAGCATGGCCACTGGGAGAGTAAATGCATTTGAAATTGAAATTTAGTTGTATGGTGCCATTTGAACATTAGACTTATTAAAAATTATGTGTATGCAGTATGAGATTCCTTAACCCATTATGGACTAGCGATCCCGTACGGTACCACTTTTTCGCGCGTTTTGTTTTGTCATCCTGAAGCAACGGATGATGCGATAGATACACTTAAATTGGTGCAATCGAAGCGAGAAAGTGTGCGCTATTATTCGATGACCGGTGTTTGACAGTTATTGTCTTCATTTGAGTGTAATTGATTGCAGAAGTGGATGTGTCAATTTTTTTTTCCCAAAAATGGATAAGCTTTTCAAGTAAGTACCTATATTTCTTTAGTTTTGTAGTTATGCGATCATTTTATTATGATTATATATTCTATAAGAGTGCTTCGATTGTGTGAATCAGTTACATTAGGCCAGTTCAAAAAAATGGCGGTAATATGGTTTGCTAAAGTTGCTGGTACCATATGGTACCGCTAGTCGCTTACCGTGGCTTTCGAATTTTTCACTTTTTTGGAAGTTAGTGTCGTAAAAGGGTATAATATTGTAGTTATATTTTAATAACATCATTATAAATACGTAACAATAAACATAATGTGAATGTTTTCCAAACTAAATTATTTTTTGTTGTTATTTAGCTGCAATTCGAGTATACACAAAACTATTTTGCTGCTATTTTAGAAGATTATAAAGAGCTTGAGTTTCACCAGATCTACATAGCAGCTTCAGAGCCCGCCGTGCGCTTAGACGAGGATTCAGAAGATGAATACACTGGTGCATACAGCAACAATCTGAGTGGTTGGCAGCTCAGCGCGCCTTGTTGGTATTGTTAGCGAAAAGTACATGAAAAAGACCTCGTCGTGAATGTTGAACGCGTAAAGTATATTCACCTGAAATTCAGCCTCGAAACAAGATCTCAGATCAAAATACTTCTGGGGGCGAGGACGTGGTCGTATTAGTTCACGTGTTACTGGACGTGGAGCAGTTCTAGGGCTAAGTCATCAAGCTCCAGTTGCTCCGGTGATGATACAGATAGATCGGTTGATGAACCTGCCCGAAAAACGCAAGACTACCAGCGCGTACCTGAGTGAAAGGAGGTCTATCAAAGGAGTTACCTGCATTTTCTGAAGGAAATGTGAAAAGTGCGCTTTAGAAAATTGCTCATCGCGAAGAAGATAGCATTGCGTGAAGTGTGATGTAGGGCTATGTGCTGCCTGTAACTATCAATTCCATACTATGTTATTGTAAAAATATAATAAATAACACATTTTTTACCTTATACTGTGTATTTTATTTTCATTCTTGCAGAATATACCTAATAGTTTACCAATAAATGCCAATGTTAAAATTAGAATGTTGCTACGGTAAGAGACTAGCGATCCCATATGGTACCAGCATATTCCGTGTGAACTAAGCCTTAGATCAAATTTTAAATGCTTGTATCATGTTAATTAGGCCCTAATCAAAAACATACTAAGAGAAAAAAAAAATCGGGGATCTCAAAAAAACTCAGTCCATAATGGGTTAAATATCACGTTCCTTTTGAGTTAATAAACGCCTCCGTAGCAAGTGGACGGATTCGCAACTGGACAGATTCTCAGGTGGACGGATTAGCAACTGGACAGGACATGTACAGTTCGTCAGTTCCGTGACATAAACCATGATACACGTGAAACTCCTTCCTTTATGCCGACTATAAGAATGAGCTAGTGAGATTATTTTATAGCTTATTCTTTATACAGCTGTTTTGTAAACAAGTCTCAGGATACTTATACCTACAAGAATGTTCCGAATTTTGAAAGAGCAATTTTCTGTTAACATAAAAAAAATTAAATGCGATTATGAATTGGCTATTGCACAAGCTGTAATAAAATGTATTTATCCGGATATTATCGTCAAGGGATGTTACTATCATTATCAACATGCCGCACAGTGTCGCGAGTTCCTACAATAGGTAATTTATCATAATTCTAAATTTTAGTATTTTTATTTTTCATTATAAATTACATACAACAGTGATGAAAATAATTTGTTTTATTCATAATGTTTCATTCTATCTATGATCAAAAATTACCTTAAAATAGGGTCTAAAATATCTCTTTATTGTTATTCCCTGATCTGATGGTTGAGATTAAGGGATCAGAAGTTATTAACATAACGGTAATTAGATCGTGATTAGTGTGTGATCTTTTTTTTTGTATTCAGAAGTTACAAATATTTGTTTAAGTACTTAAATTCTTTTATTTAATGACTGTACTCTGTCCAGTTGCTAATTCGTCCACCTGAGAATCTGTCCAGTTGCGAATCTGTCCACTTGCTACGGAGGGTAATAAACCTACCTACTTCGTTACTACCCTCAAAATCGAGTTCAGTACTCTATCTAATAACGAATCTAATACAGATTTTGTAAGGTCTGGCCGTAAACCGATGACAAATGTTTTGAGAGGGGGAAGGGGTGGGGGATAAAACAAGTATGAATAATGAAAAAAAAAAGAAAAAAACATCGGCGATGATGAGTATAACTTCAGACACTTGTAACAATAACAATGTTTCCATAAAGTGCTCTGCACACAGCGAAATTATGAAAAAGTTTTCCAATGCTTAAAATATGTACCTGATAAATCTATTTAGGATTTGGAGACAAAATGAACTAACAGTTTGTCCATAAAAATATACTTCATATTATGATCTGTTACATAGGTACTATTTAAAATATCCATTTGAAAAGAACTAAAAATATTTTCACATAAATGTGGCTACCTATATAAAATAATGGCAAGTTTATGGCTTAATATCATGTACCTGAGACCTCAAGCTATCAAAATACATTCGCAGAATTTCATCAATATTTCAAATGGCTTCATACATTTTAAAATGCCAATATGTACTAATAATCTTTACATCATAAGTAGTATTAAGTACCTACTTACTTACTGGATGGTACTTTGAACAAAAAACAAGTCCACTGTTAGAGGTAGGTACCGCACTTGCGAGTATCTGCATGCGGCTACCAAAACGGAAGGACGGCTACCCGCGCGGGCTCTGCATGCGGTTCGTTTTCATACAAGTAGACATGGGTGGCCATGCATATGCGGCTGCCCGCAGTGCGGGATCCTGCCCGCAATACGGGTACCTACCCCGCAAGTGCGTTGTGGGCCTTAAGTAATCCAAAAAATATTATGACTTTCTAACTAGAGTTATGGAACTGATATCTTACAGTCTTTTTACATATCAGTGTTTATTTAAATCTGAGTATTCAGAATAAATTAAAGCTTCTTTTTACAAGGTAGGTATTATATAAATAAATTACGTAAATGCAATCAAATCGTGACTTAAGGTGTCATATAGTCAGCAGATAGATGTAGGATCACCTTCCATAGTGCATGCTATATTATCTAATTTATGAGCTAAGTGCATTTTGTTTTCTAGTCCTAATATAATTTGTTCTCTATATTTACTGACATAGATGTACAACTCTTTTAAGGCAGACAGAGTGTCGAATTCGTTCAACTGTTCTACCGAGAGTTGTTGCATTGAAGTACTTAGCTCTTGATCTGTTACTTGAGGTAATTGAGATACAGCTTGATAAAATCTTATAACCATTTCCCTATAAGTAGGTAAGTCTTTTGCGAAAAGTAATTTGTTGGAAGGAGAATCTTTACATAATCGGTGTTCCGTGAGAGAGCAGGCGTCCATGAAAGTTTGAGCGATAACTGATAACGAAGAATCAACTGTTGCCGTTTTATTTATATCAAAGATAAAATCAGGATTTTTTATGAGATTTACCCAAAACCGCAACGGTAAACTGTTGGATTTCCAAGCATGGACCACTTCTGGGTTCATAATACCGTGAGTCCGTGCCGCATCATCAAATAAATCAAACAACCACTTCACTGCTGGTGGTAAAACTTCGTTCACAGTAAGAATAGTGCTGAAGAAATCATCTACAAACTTATGGACTGTTCCTTTCGTAGACAGGAGTCTCGTGAGGAATATCTCTGGGATTGCTTTATGACTGTGCTCTGACGATTTGTTGATAATATGTTGGTACTCTATGGGTTTCACCAAATGATAGTAATGCACGTTTTGGTCCGTTATGTCGCTGTTATACACTCTTATGTGAGAATTGGAACAATATATTCCTGTGCAATTCTTGCACGGTATTTTGTATGGAGTGTTGAAACTGTCGTTTTGCCGGGATATCAAGGACATGACAGCGGATTCTTTAACACCGTAATGAGCCAGTGTATTCAATTTACGCCAGCCATTGATTGTTTTCGTTGTGACATCTTCGTCTTGAAGGGTAACGTGCCCTCCCCGGCCGTGTCGCCATTCCAGGTCAACTTCGTGGACAGACGGTCTCATAGAGAATGGTGTGTTTTTAAACAAACCATCTAATATTTTAGATTTAACTTGTGAAATTGAGTCACAGTCTAAAACTTTGCACTGGACTTTTTCATCAAAATCATCTTGGACTATATGGAGTGTTATGGTTTGATGGTCTATTTGCTCTTTCAAAAGCTTTTCTTCAGATAAGGAATAACGTGCTTCGTGGGTAATTGCATCAACCACACCTTTTTCAATTTGATGCTTAATTGCTTTAAAGAGTAAAAATAATGACGAGCCAGCGTAATCTTTGAGATAGTAATACATACATAAAGCCATCCAATTTGTTAACATTTTTTCCACTACACTCTCAGTCCTTCGTAACATGAGCTGAGGATGCTTATTACAAATCGATTTATCAATTAAGCGTAATAAAAGAGATTTGAGAATATCCGTGGCGTATTCCATTTTCCCCATAAGTATTACCATCAATAATGAAGCTACATTAACCTTATCTCGAATGTTGAAAGATTTTTGGGCTTCTAATGTGTCTATAAATGACAAAAGGAAACATTTATTGTTAAGAAGCTGCTCAAATTGAATCATAGCTGCGTCGTAGTTAGTTCTGGGAGCGTTAATAAATTGTCGCTGGACATTCAAAATAGGGTGATCAGACACTCCCGGAAAAAACACCTTCATGACGTAATTTACATGATCCAACGTTGGGATACCTGAATGTTCCAAATCTGCTGCCAAATCAGACATATCAGTTTGCAATTCAGCAAATGCCAGTTTACATTCTAATCTAACATTGCTCTCTAAAGTATCCATCTGAATTTGAATCCTTTTATACTCCCTTTCTGCCTTTGTACTTCGACGTCTATACATAACTAAGACAATCATAAATATAAGCACTAGAAAGAACGTTCCACCGGCTATGCCAGCAATAACTTCTGGCGGAAAATTATAGTTTCGAAGTAATTCATAATGTAGAAAGCCAATTGGAAATCGTAAATTTTTTCCAACTTTTACCACCACTAAAGGCAAATTGATATCAGTTATTACAAGCCCATTTTCATCAGTATTAGCAGGTTGTACTTCAGGTGGAGTGCACAAAAGTTGCTGATTAGTGAGGCTAGTAACATTACAAGGTTGTGTACCAATAGTTACAACGACATCTGATTCATCACTTGCCTTTATCAAATGTTCACCTTCTATCACCAAGGGGTCTCCTTTGTAGGATTTTATGCGATTTAGAAATTGATAAACATGTGGATCTTCAAAGAAAACCATATGTGTACGAGGAGGGATAAAGTTCTTTTCATGCATAGTTTCAACATTGTCCATAACAAAGCCAACTTTCATTGCAACTTGTGGAGTGCTAGTTTGTTCTTTGGTTGCTTGTAAAATTTCTTCATATTTTTCATTTATTGCTGGACTAGGACATTCCATTTGATGTTCATTTAGCACTGTACAAGCTGTGTGATTCACTGGAATTAATTCATTAGAGTAATATAACTTCATAAGAGGTTTCTGGATTGTATGTAAATTCGTTCCATGTACTGTTATCATTCTGCCACCAGAAATAAAACTCTTCAAGGGTTTAATTTCCATGATAGTTGGATCTGCTGTATAGTTGAATAAATCTCCATATAAAGTTCGATTGGCGTTATCTATGACCACAGTCAATGTGCGAATAACTCTAGGCACACCTGCTTTTGGAGTAACACAGATCAGTCTACTGTTAGAAGTTTGTGTCTTATTAACAGAACATGGTAGCTCATCTAAGTAAGCTGAAATAAAGGATCCAATATTCAAATATTGCCCTCCTATAGCTAATTGGGTACCACCTGAAACAGGTCCCAGTACTGGATAGAGACCTTGAAGTGTAATATTTTTGTAACTAAATAAAACAGATGACTCTGTGTGGCCAGAATCGTTTTCTACAATAACAGGTGCAACAGTAGATCCATTTGCAGGTCCTGTACGACAGGTAATGCTAACAGACACTTCAAAGTCTACAATCTCACACAGAACATCTCCAATGCGAACTTTCCCAGACACCTCTTCCACTCTCAAACCTAGATTACTACCTTCAATGGTTACTATCGTCCCTCCTTCTATGGGTCCACTGAGAGGCTTGATCATGTCAATTCTTGGTTTTGGACACTCAGTAACTGGATTCTCTAGACAAGTTTCACTATATGAACATGAATTACTACACCAGGTACATTTGTAGATGGAGTTGCGGGTGATACATAGAGAACAATCTGCATGTTCTCTGTGGGATCCAAGTATTTCACATTTGTATAATGTAATATTGATAGTATCAATATAGTGTTTATGATTCCATACCATTTTTACACTTACATTATATTCCCCTACATCTTCCTCATATGAATATGTTGTTTTATCACACACAATGTAATGATTGGATTCAACTCTAGCTGGAAGAATCATATTAGCAAGTTCAATAGTTACTATGCACTGAAAGCCAGTGTGTCCGGGCTGTAAGTGAGGTAAATTTTCAACCTCAAGTTCTAATTCTTTAGGCACATTGTTAGGCAATAAAATTGGCTTCTTGTATTGTCTTATCCTAGGACAATGTCCTATGCCATGGTTAAGTAGTTTTGTAGGATTATTTTCACCACTTATTATAGTCCTTTGACAAACTGAAGTATCATGAGTACACCTGTTATCATATATGCACCAATTGCAAGCCCATTCACTTAATATACAGGAGTGACATGTTGTGTGCTTTGAACAATCATAGAAAGCAAAGTTTCTAGACACAAAATCTTTGTTAGTTTCCGATGAATGTACAGATAAAGAAACATATACATGATCTTGATTTTGTGGTATTTTGGGTCTATGTTTTACATCAGGTGTTGGACAGGCAAGACCATTAGATGTTACTGCAGCATCTATGGGAGGAGTATTGCCAAAAACACATTTGTATTTTGATTCAAAAGGTAGTTCAGGCAGGGTTCTAATAATAAGTTGAACTGTTGTCACTTCATTCATTGATATTCTATCAGGTAATATCTGTTCAAAATCAATACACTGCTGACCAATATATTGAGATAACCATCTAGGTGCACTTTGTGTCCCTTTCTGACACATATTCTGAACTGTACAGCGTTTTTCTAAAGAACACCATCCACAGTGAGGGTCATTTGATTCTAAACATGAGGAACAGTTGCCAAGTTCAGCACATCTTTCAGTTGGTATTTGAACAATTGAGTTCCTGCCCAAAACATATAATGTTTTAAGATATGGTGACAATGTTGTATCTGGTAAAATTCTTTGACCTGGCAATATTACCTCACTAGAGAACTCTAGTGCTTTATCAGCATCAATCAGAACTTTCTTCAGAACACCTTCATTTGTGCCTAAAAATGCTACTGTATGCAATCCAGTTACAGACATAGTAATAGAAGTAATTAAAGTATCATTCCAAGATATTACAGACATAGTTTTAATAGGATAAAGTCCACTTATTTTAAGACCTACCTCACAAAAATTAAGTATGTTGCCTGTAGTACCAACAGTGGGACATTTGCCATCTGATATCATACCTGATATGTAGCCCATATTCCGTGCTTTAGTGCTACCGTTAAAACACATGTGAACATTCTCATTAAACTTAATTTCCATTTCTTGCAATGAAAATACACAAACAGCTGATTTATTCATTGGTTCATTTGAAATACCCTTTGAAGGACTAAAGACTGCTACAAGGACTGAATCTCCTGGCTCAATACCAAGCTGAGCAGCCAAGTTAGCACCAGCCTTTGCAATCTTCGCATCTTGAATTAAATTGTAATTGACCACTTCACTCTTACCATTAATAACTTCTTCACGAACTTGACACTCAAGAGTCACTTCTGTATAACTGTTGTAGTTATCGTCATTAACACAAGTACGGGCTAGTCGAGACACATAGCCCAATTCTTCATTACCAGCCAGGTGAGAATTCTTCTGTATTATCAAAAAATATGCATAGTCACTAGCATTAAAACCATACACATATTGCACTAAAAAATTGTCTCTGTACTTAACATCTATTTGTATTGAACTTTGTTTGTTGAAGGTTAATTGTGCGACGTCTAGGGACATCAGATCACGGCTGGCTATTGCAGGAACATCATGTCTATATTCTCCAATATTTGTAAATGTTGTCCCCACATAGAGCACGTTAGCTTGCTGCCACGCATTGTACCTCGAAGGGCCTATGAACGCATAAGTGGAAGCATCAGCATCGTTAGCAGCGACACTGATGGGAAAAAACTCCGGCTTCGAAGACAGGTCACCAAGTTTATATTTGAAGCAGGAGCCTTGCGCGATAGAACCACATACGATTACTCTGCCAGATTCTTGATCGATTACTAATATTTTATTTACATTATCAATCTCTGTAAGCTGTGTATCGGATGAAGTGCAGCCACTTGCATGACACATTGGATTATCATTTTTCGGCCCTGTGCGTATTACATGGATAGGTTTTAAGTCAGGACTTAACTGGTGAATCCAATTCAATGATCCTGCGTATACTTGACCACTTAATCTATCCACAGCAAGGTGATGGAATTGAAATGTTCCATTAGAGTGATTGGGATATTGTGATATAAACTCGTATCCGTACACTATTGTACACTGAAGCCAAAATGTTATGACTAACACTGCTGTAATTGCGGCCATATTCACATTTTGAACTGCCATTTATTTATTTATATCACTTTTTTATGGCCTGTAAGTTTTTTCTATTTCATTTTCAACCCATTTTTGATCCATTACAAAAAAATAATGTAACTTGCTTTAGCATCCATCGATGCCGATGACATGGAATAAACAATTGATAGAGTTTTATACCGTAAAAATAATAGGACATAGAGAAATAATGTTGCCATTAGCTAGTTAACCCCTAGGCAGCTAGGCAAAGTGACTCACTCGAGTTCTAGTCGCCACAATAGTCGCCCCAATAGTGGACACAATAATGGATATCAATCCTTTAAGTAAAACTTCCTACAAACAAGCCTAAAATCAGTGGTGATATCGGGGGAAGTGGTGGGGAGGACCCTAGATCGTATAATAAATCGCTCCGTGTATAGGCAAATCGTAATCAGAATTTTATTGTTTACCTTTTACCTTTTTTAATTTTCAGTTGATAGCAAATAATGTTGCTCGGTCGTATTGTTTCTTAACATTTTTGCTAAGGGTTACTACTAGTTTTTTAAGTGTGGATGTTATAAACATGACTGTAAGTTGTTATATACAAGCTCGTTCTCCGATACACATTATAATATTCAATTTGATGAGCAATTTGATTGTCCTTAAAGTGCCCCCTATTAGTGGTGCCAATAGGTGTACTCTATTGGGAAGATGCTGTACTGTATTGGCGCTTACAATAAAGTGTACAATAATTCTATTTAAAGTAAAAATATTATATAGATTTTAAAGATTTCGTCTGTAACAGTTAAAAAAAGGATGTTATGGTCATTCTTTAGTTAATATATAAAATTTTGTAGAGTGAAGTTTGATTGGTCCTGAAAGTGTCCTCCATTGGTGCTTTCAATATATGTATAATGTATAATTAATAAATATTGTGTGCACTAGTCCTATATTTGTTTAATAAGCTCTGTGGCACTGGTCTATGCCGTATACTAATTACCTTACTCTGTGGTGCGCTGTGCAATGCTTTATTGCTTTGCTTGTTTTGTCCGGTTGTTTTCGATATCCAGCTCTCATAAAATTTATGATAACACTTTGTATTATTGCTAATGATGATAGTTTAAAAGTGCAGAAGTATTAGTCTAATCATGAAAATTATTAAAAGAACAGTTTTTTATTTTGGCATTCTTTACTGTTAATTTTTTTCTTATTGTGGGTATTCTAATGCTGCTGACGGAATTATAACACTTAGACGGTCTTTCTACGATAGATGATGATGGCTGCGATGGCTCCAGGTGGTCCTGGTGACCCTCACACCCAAATGAACACATATAGAAGCTATGTGACCATGTTGGCAGATCCAGGAGCCAAGGATGAAATCAAGCTGAAAGCTGCTCAAGAACTTAGTGAGAACTTCGAGGTAACTGGTTAACAAATTGTGGGATCGTAATGGAAAGTTCTAGATGTTCACAGTCACCCCAATAACAATATTTACATCTCAGACTTGCAGATTATCAATTTTCTAAATCTTTAGATAGGTTCCGAAAGTATCACAGGATAGAAGATTAATATCCTTTGTTATGGTCAATCATTAGAGTTACGGCATCGGGAATGCCATTGCATTATGTTTCGCACCATTCATCTTATGAGGGATGTAAATAGTACAAAATGAATTATGGTTCACAAATGATTAGATCCGCGTGTACGCCAGGACAAAAAAAAACAAGCGAACCCAAGTCATTGTTCAGTTGCGGCCATTATCGATCAATTTCACCATGTGAATATGATATGATGTTTACCAACAAATTGATGCTCATGTACCACAGGTGGTAACACGTTACGAACTTCCTGATCTTGCTTGTAATTGGTTTACAAACGCCAAAACGCGAATATAGTGGTGGCACCCATAGTGGACCATGCAATTTCCATTGGTGTACCAAAGGGTGTTTTCCCTGTGGACCAACTGTGTAGATGGTTCAAGTAGATGTCTATAATTTATATATAATTCCCCAGGCAGCAGCTCTAAGCACTGACATCTTCGCAAACTACTAATACTCACCCCTGAGACTAATTATTGAGGGCCAGGGAATAAGTAATTTGTTATTATACCTTCTTTTAATTAATTCCCTGGTCCACTAGCCAGTTACACTAGCTATGGAAGATTGACAAAGAACTTAAATAGCAGAGCTTAAAGTGACACCTATAGAGCTAAGAGATACACTACTAGTGATATGGGATGGGATACCTACAATACAATAAATGACAAAATTACAATAATACTTTTCACTTAACAGGTAATACTTAGCTCACCACAGTATCCTCAATTTCTTGAACATTCATTAAAAATATTCCTCAAAATACTTCAAGAAGGTGAACCACACTTTATAGCTGAATATAACATACAACAAGTTAGGAAACTCATACTTGAGATGATTCATCGTTTACCAATCAGTGAAACGTTAAGAAATCATGTGAGGCCCATCTTGATACTGATGTTGAAGTTGATGGAAATTGAAAATGAGGAGAATGTTTTAGTCTGCTTGAAGATTTTTATGGAGTTACATAAGCAGTACAGACCCCCATATAGTACAGAGGTTGATGTAAGTAAATTTTTTATTCTACTACATTCCGAGAGGTATGTTATTCTTTAATATCTTTATTGATTGTTAATAGTGTAACTTAAAAAATCTTTTTACATATAGATTCACAAGTTTCTACAGTGGGTTAAAGGAATATACTCGGACTTGCCCAATCATTTACCAAAAATATTTGAGCCTAAGCCTACAATAAGAGTGAAAGATTTATCTGAAGTCAACATTGAGCAGTTGTTGCAAGAAACATACACAACAACCCCAATTCACACTGAGAAGAAATTACTTGATGGTAGTGTAGTTACAGTAAGTATTATACATGATTCTTATAATATGTTGTATTGGTATGGTATGGCAGGCCACTATCCACAACTTCTCATCATGACAAGGTGAGAGTATTTCACTCGATCCACTCTTACTCATTGCAGAATGCCAGCAAGCTATTCACACTGCTGGTGATCACTGATCACCCACAGCGTAACTGAATTTTTGGGGTACTTAGCCCTGTATATGGCAGAATATGTTGTAATATTTTGTTCTCATTATCCTTTCCAATAAGCTGAGTTATTTGTATATAAGAAATCGGTAGTGATGGATGATATTCAAACCAACAACCTCACGATTGTAAGTCACACTTTAACTTAATGGGTTTGAATAAAAGTCCAACTGACCTAACCACAAAACTGTGGACCCAGTCGGTAGTGGAGATCGCAGTCGCTTTCGTAACTTCATAGTAACTGAAAACCAATCCCATTTAAAACTAGAAGGATGATAACTTATTTGCAACATGAGAAGTAAAAAAGTACATTTGCATTATAAAATATAATTTTGGCAGTGCATTGACATGTTCAACTGATTATTTGCAGTACAATCTCATTCCAAGATCTGTGCTCTCACTTAAAGTGATACAGGAGCTACCAATTATAGTGGTCCTAATGTATCAATTATACAAACAAAATGTGCATCAAGAGGTCAGCAATTTTATCCCACTCATCATGGAGACTATTACTTTGCAGCCAGCTGCAACACACAGGTAATTAAAAATTAAAATATTTGGCAATTATTTTTTTACTTTGTTTGATTTTCATATATATAAAATAATAAATACCTGTAATTGCTCTATTTATATTTCAGACAATCAGCCTCATTCAACAAGGAGGTATTTGTGGACTTCATGGGTGCACAAATCAAGACATTGGCTTTCTTAGCCTATATCATTAGAATATATCAAGACACGATAGCAAATCATGCTAATTTAATGGTGAAAGGGATTATTGGCCTGTTAACACTGTGTCCTCCTGAAGTAGCGCATCTTCGGAAGGAGCTAGTAATAGCTACGCGACATATACTTGCTACTGACTTAAGATTGAGTAAGTTGAATGAACAAATTCGTTATAAAAACGAGATATATTAGTCGAGACTCAGATGTGTTTCATGTAATGAAAAGAAATGTTATATTATATAGTAATTAAATTATTTAATAAAGGACAACCCTAAAGGGATATATACCAATACTAGAATAGTACACTTTCCAAAATAGTAATTCTGCCACCATCATATTTGATGGCAGATCTACTATTTTGATGACAAACCCTATTATTTTGGTGACCGCTTAAATCATACATTTTAATAAATCAGTACTCAAATGACCGTTTATTTTTAAATACCAGAATTCGTTCCATACATGGAGCGTTTGTTTGACGAAGACGTCCTACTCGGCGGAGGATGGACCGTTCACGAGTCCCTGCGGCCCCTCGCATACTCCACATTGGCAGACTTAGTACATCACGTGCGACAACTGTTGCCGCTTACTGACCTCGCGATAGCCGCACATCTCTTTTCCAAGAATGTGCACGACGAATCCTTGCCCACTAGGTATGTATACCTTATTATGTGATAAACTTAATTATTGTACCCCTTTTCATACTTTCTTCTTGTTCATACATGCTTCTTGTTCATACATACAATCTGATAGTGAAACTGCACTGCATAGTTTAACTTTGCTTTGCTGGGAGTGACTGAAAACCAACACTTAGCGTAATTTATGATTGTAGCATTCAAACCATGTCTTGCAAGTTACTCTTGAACTTGGTGGACTGCATACGCCAACGCTCCGAGAGCGAGGGAGCGGCGGCGGCTGGTACACAGCCACAAGGCCGCCAGCTGCTCATGCGCATCTTGGAAGTATTTGTGCTCAAGTTCAAGACGATATCCAAGTTACAGCTGCCGGCTTTAATGAATAAATGGTTAGTATTTTATATACCTATACATATAGTATTCTTATCTAATCTCGCACTAAAATGTAAATATTAAAAAAATAAAAACAAAACTTTAATTACGGTCTTTACGCGCAGAATATCAAAATAAATTTAACAAATTACATTATGATACAGCGCTTTATGGCCAACTGTATCATAATGTAACTTTTTGTTTTTCCATTACGATACAACTTCAGCTGAATTTTTTCTACATAGTCGTGGAGGCGGGCGCGACGCAACACGCATGCGCGATCATTTTGGCGCCCAACGTTTCTGTTATTTTACGCAAATTATGTTAATTATTTCATGTGATTAGATAAAGTAGTGTATGAAACTGCACATAATTTGGTTTTAAAACACTCGTCTGATACTATAAACTGATATATAACTACTATTAAATTTTGTTCAATTCATTATTTTATTTGGAGGACTAATCTAAATATAATTTGATTGTAGCAAACAGACAGCAGTACCCGGCACTGGCACAAACAGTGGAGGTACGACTCCTGGGACTCCTACAACGCCGTCGCCTGTCGTTACTGCAGTAGACGTTAAAGTTGAAGAGGAGAAAATTGCACCAGATTTCCTAGATGCAGCTGCTAAAAGCGAGGAGAAGTCCAAGATAGGTTTTCCGTCGTCACAAATGAGTAATTTGAATGTAGGCGACTATAGAACGCTAGTGAAGACGTTGGTGTGTGGTGTAAAGACTATCACTTGGGGATGTGCGTCGTGCAAGGTAAGAACACTAAGAACTGTAGTCTGTGTGGCAGGGATTAGACAGTCAACAAATAGTCGATGTGCAAATGCGTTTAATACCAATATTGACACCGATATTGCGATGTTTATTGATTGTCGTCCCGCCTGAGCTGTTTTCGCTTTTTTTCTATCTTAATCAATTAATCAAAATATTTTCTTAAAAACCAAATTAAATTACTTTTGCTAACTTATTCATAGATGTGATTTAGGTTTGTTTCTTAACTTCTTGTTCCCATTCTATTACTTTTAAAACTTTCTAACACAAAGACCCAATTTATTTATCCAATTTGGGAGCAACCCGTCGAAAAGTTATGTTATAATAACATTATGTTCCAAGATGTTTATTCCATTCTCGGCTTTATCTATTCGCTGTAATACGAGTCTAGCTTCACGCACAATGGCAAAAAAAAGACGCTAAGTGCGGACAAAAGAGTCCTCTTTCCATTCTACGACTCGAGCTTTCAACAGCAGAATGTTTTGGTCCTACGTAGACGACGGCGAGCACAGAAGGCGCATCCACGACGACTATCACAGGTCAGAAGCAGTTCAGTGCGCGCGAGACACTGGTGTTCATCCGCCTGGTGCGCTGGGGGCTGCAGTCTCTGGACATCTACACGCTGGCCGCGCCTCGTGCGCCTGCGCATCCACCCGCTCAACCGCACGTGCGCTCTAAGGAGGAGAAGGAGGTGCTCGAGCACTTCAGTGGAGTTGTAAGTCACCTGGGTCAAGCCAATGACTTCTATGTATTGCTCGGGACGTATATTTTGAACCTAAAAATGTGCTCTATACGCGCAGTACTCGTTCCTTGGGTGTCTTCTGAGGATAGCATGGGGTGCTACGGTGCTAAACGATCTCAAATTCACCTATCATAGATTATTATAAAACATTCCACCCGCGCCAGGCGTAGTTTGTTTCGCGACTTAGGTCCAAGATATGTGTCTTGAGGTATACAGGGTTACAGAAAAAGTCGTGCTAGATTCGTTCAGGGCGTGGAGTACCCATCAGTTCTGACTTATTTCTCTATGAAACACCCTACCCTAAATTTAACCCTTTTCGAGATCTTCAAATTTTATTTTTTTTATTGCAAATTGCTGATTTTTAGGCAACTACATTAATTTTGTTTATTCTGTGTGTCTTATTATTATTATTATTATTGCATTTTTACATGTCTAATAAGATGCTTTAGGACGTCAATTTTACTAACTTTCTTCCACACTGTCGCCTATGAAACTAAGTTTTTTTTCCACGAAATGTAATACAAACCCTAGATTGTTATACCTCGTTAGATAGCTGATGAAACGTAGATATTTTAAAACAAATCTGCCGAACAACTGCCGTAATATTTTTTTTAGATATCCCTTAGAGAAAAATAAACCTGCTAATTATTTTTTGTAATTTCTTAACTTTCACTTGTCTAATACGGCCTATTCAATTAATTTATGCACTATGTTAATGATTGACGTCCTAAAGCATCTTATTAAACATGTGAAAATGCAATAATAATAATAATAATAAGGATCAAGGGCCTGATGCAGAAGGCGGTACTCCTCGACACGGCACGTATTGTGAGGAGGTTCCTCTCCCTGGAGCCCTAACCACCGGCAGCTTGGTCCCTGTACCCGATGCCGGTGGGCACTATTTTTTATATTTTTAAATATATGCTTTTTCTTTTAGATAATAATATATTTAAAAATGTAATTTATAGGTTTTAAAAAATGAATAAAGAGATCTTCTTCTTCCTCCTAGCGTTATTCCCAGTCGCGTCCGAAGCTGTCAGCTCGGAGTCTGGGGTCCGCTTTTACCAGTCATAGCTACAGATTTGGCTAGACCTCGATATAAAAAATGAATAAAGAGATAATAATAATAAGACACACAGAATAAATAAAATTAATGTAGTGGCCTAAAAATCGACAATATTCAATAAAAAAATTTAAAGTTGAAAATCTTGAAAAGGGTTAAATTTAGGGTAGGGTGTTTCATAGAGAAATAAGTCAGAACTGATGGGTACTCCACGCTCTGAACGGATCTAGCACGACTTTTCCTGTAACCCTGTATACGACTAGAAACGAAACGACAATTTTAAACGTAAATAATTTCTTTCTTTCAGTTTTCAATGATGAATCCACAAACATTTCAAGAAATATTTACGGCCACGATATCACACATGGTTGAAAGAATCAATAAAAATACGACGTTGCAAATAATTGCCAATACGTTCTTATCAAACCCTGCCACTTCACCGATTTTCGCCACAGTTCTTGTAGAGTACTTGCTCCAAAGAATGGAAGAAATGGGCACTAATGTGGAGAGATCAAACCTTTATCTCCGACTTTTCAAACTGGTTTTTGGTTCTGTCAGCTTATTCCCTACTGAAAATGAGCAGATGCTGCGCCCTCATTTGCACAGCATTGTCAATAAAGCTATGGACTATGCCATGACTGCCAAAGAACCGTACAATTACTTCTTACTTTTGAGAGCTCTGTTCCGCTCTATCGGTGGTGGCAGCCACGACTTGTTATACCAAGAATTTTTACCACTTTTGCCTAATCTCCTTGAAGGACTCAATCGCCTACAAAGCGGCCTGCACAAACAGCATATGAAAGATCTATTCGTTGAGTTATGCTTGACTGTACCTGTTAGGTTAAGTAGCCTATTGCCATATTTACCAATGCTTATGGATCCCTTAGTGTCAGCACTTAATGGTTCTCACACATTAATATCTCAGGGCTTACGCACACTTGAGCTTTGCGTGGACAACTTGCAGCCCGACTTTTTGTATGAACATATTCAGCCTGTTCGAGCAGACTTGATGCAGGCGCTGTGGAGGACTTTACAGAATAATGAAGTTGCTAGAATAGCGTTCAGGGTTCTCGGCAAGTTTGGTGGTGGTAATCGTAAAATGATGATTGAACCACAAAGACTTGAATATCGCGAAACAGATGCGCCGCCACCAGCTATATTAGCATATTTCCAAGACCAATCCAAGCCCATAGACTTCGAAGTAGATAAAGTGATAGAGACTGCTTTCGCAGCATTAAAGTCTAGCATAACCGATCCATTTTATAGAAGACAATGTTGGGAAGTGCTTCGTTGTTATTTAGCCGCATCTCTCAATTTAGACGACGACAAAGCGACATTACAGAAGTTATTTAACCACCCCAGTTTCGTAGATGGCAAGATCCAAGTACAGAACGGACCTTACTACAAATGCTCGAACAGTATTGTGAGGAACACTCACCGCACAGCTCTAACAGGAATGTTTGTAGCCGCGGCCATTAAGGAATTACGTCACCATGTACTACCAACAATGGTGTCTCTGGTACGTCACTATACAATGGTGGCGGTGGCCCAGCAGGCAGGACCCTTCGTAGAAAGTTCTCATCCTAAAGAGGGTCTGGATGCGTTGGTTCTCGTGGATGCCATCGCTGTTATCATGGGTCACGAAGAGAAGGAATTATGTAAACCCGGTCATCTGGCTCTAGTTCTTATGATAGAGACTGCGGCTACTGTGCTCGGTAGCAGGGAACGCGCATGTCGTTTACCGTTGATGGAGTACCTTGCTGAGCGCATGTCAGCCTTGTGCTACGAGCGAGCGTGGTACGCTAAACTAGGTGGTTGTATCGCTGTGAAGTTTATGGTTGAGAAAATGGCTCCTGAATGGGTGTACAAACACGTGTACACGTTCTTGAAGGCAGTTTTGTTTGTTATGATGGACTTGACAGGCGAAGTCTCATCAGGGGCGATAGATATGGCTACAGTGAACTTAGAGCGTTTGGTTCGCGTCTGCGTCGTTGGACCTTGTGGGCAAGGTATGGACGCTGAGGGAGAGGTTGCTGCAGCGAAGGCTAAAGCTTTACACGATGTTCACCAAGAGCTTGTCTTACAAGTGACAAGTCCCCATCTTCTAGTGCGTCAACAGGTAAACTTCCAATATTGATTGTAAATTCGCACTTTTGTATCAGATTTTCCTTTTTTAAATATGAGTTTTTCTTCAGGCTATGAAATCCTTAGAACTTATAGCCGAGTTACAAAAGAAGACTGTGACAGAGGTGATGGATCCACATAGAGAAGTATTGGCGGATATCATACCTCCCAAAAAACATTTGCTGCGTCATCAACCGGCTAATGCCCAGATGGGACTAATGGACGGAACTACATTCTGTACTACTTTGAAACCCAGACTTTTTACAATAGGTAACAAAATAATCTTACGAAACTTAACAAGTGTTTATCTGTCCATGATAACTGCATCATATTTTTTTCTTTCAGATTTAAACATAAACGAACACAAAGTATTTTTCCGAGAGCTGCTTTCTCTATGCGAAGCCGAGGACGCGGTGTTAGGTAAGCTGCCTTGCTACAAAAGTGTGAACCTGGTTCCCCTCCGGGCTTCCGCTCTGAAGGCCCTGGCAGCATGTCATTATATACAAGACAAACATTGTAGAGAGAAAATATTCCATGTACTCTATAAATCTCTAGAGAAGAATGATCAGGAGCTGCAACAAGTAAGTTTAATTTCGTATGAAGACATTTCTCCGCGCTGATTTACGTATATAATTAATGTTATATATCCGCAGTATTATTAAAATATACCTTGTACTTCTAGGTTGGTTTTGAATGCATGCAAAAATTCCTATCTGGTTTCCAAATAGACATGGAAATGGTGCATCCAGTGATGCGACCATTGTTGCTGACGTTGGGTGATCACCGACATTTGAGTGTCAATGGAGCAAAGAGGCTGTCCTACTTAACGCAGCTGTTCCCGTCCACGTTTAGTGAGAAACTATGTGAGCAGTTATTGCAACTGCTGAAAAAATTACTGGATTATTCTATACAGACAAATAGAGGTATGGCTGTATATTTTTCGTCAAAATTTAGTTATTAATTAATTTTCACGTTTCAATATCAACAAGGTCATAAATCTTTGTTTTCTATTATGTAATTACTATTGCGATAAACTTATCATTAGCGCTCCGGTCTTCAAATGAGTAAATTTTTTAAACATACAAAAACGAATAGTAATATAGCAGTAAATAAATCCTATTAGCAAACCTTCGCTATTCCAAATCTAAATATACATACATACAAACATCACGCCTTTATTCCCCGAGGGGTAGGTAGAGGTGAATTAACACCCAAATTTCACGAATCATTGTATTCGGTCCAACGTAATAGGGGGTGAGCCTATTGCCGTTTTCCGGGCACTATTGTTGACTCGAGCCATGCATTTGAGGCTGTCTGGGCTAGTGTATCTCTAAACATGTCCCACTAATTGTTAGTTTTATATCCTCTACAGGTGGTAACTTCCTACAAAGTGTATCAAAGAACAATGAAAATGAGCAGAAGATAATAATCTTGATAGGTATCTTCCATCAAATACCGGCCGCTTCACCGCGGTTTATCGATGTGCTGTGCCGATTAATATTCCATACGGAGAAGTCACTGATGATTGAGGCTGGCTCTCCTTTCAGAGAACCACTTGTTAAATTCCTTATGAGGTAAGTACTGCTAAAAGAAGGCTATAGAAGTTCTCAGTAACTGGGATAATTGTAAATAAAAATGCCTTCTTTTTCAATTTAAATGATACAGTTAAGTATAATCTCTCTTTCAGATACCCTAAAGAAACATTGGATCTAGTATTAAGTGACAACAACATCAAGGATCAACAATGGAGTAGGTTCCTTGTGTACTTGATCAAACATCCAAAAGCTGGCCCTCCATACAGAGAAACATTGCAAACAGCCAAAAAGCCCCGTCTAATGCAATTGTTGGCCGCCAACACTGGTGGTACTGCGACAAACTTACCACAGGCCGATAGAGCCGAAATGCAGTTCCAGGCTATAAGAGCCATATCTCTTTTAATCAAATTCGATGACAAATGGCTGGCGAGCCAACAAGATCTTATTGAGTTATTGAAGCGTATTTGGTGTAGCGATCAATATCATGTAAGTATTCTCTCGACAGTGTTTTTTTTATGTGTACTTTTTATATTTTTATCTAATCTCATAATGAAATGCAAACATTACAAAATTCAAAACAAAACTTTAATGACGGTCTTTACGCACAGAATATTAAAATAAATTAAAAAAATTACATTATGATACAGCTCTTCTATGGCCAACTGTATCATAATGTAATTTTTTTTCAATTACGATACAACTTCAACGTGAATTTTTTCTACATGGTCTGTGGACACGGCATGTATGCGCAATCATTTTGGCGCCCAACGTTTCTGTCATTTTACGAAAAATTATTTTAATTATTTTATGAGATTAGATAAAGTAGTGTATGAAACTGCACATAATTTGATTATAAAATTCTAATTATGCAACATAGCACATATCTAACAAACTTATCTGTCGTATTTCAGGAGGTGCATAAGAAAGTAGAAATAGTGGACTGCACTCATTGGAAGGAGCCTAAACTGATAGTGAAAATATTGCTGCACTATTTTTGCCAACACAAGTCCAATATAGATTTGTTGTTCCAATTGCTGCGAGCTTTGTGTGACCGATTCATTCCTGACTTCCAGGTACATTGAAATCTTAAACCTATTACTTTACATAATATAAATTTATATAATGTTATCATAGACTATGTTTAAAGTATTAATTCATATATTTTCAGCTTTATTCCCCACAGAGAAAGATGGCACTATCTCTGTTCTTTATTTGTAACTATAACAGTTTATAATTATTCTATTTTTTAACAGTTCCTTCGGGACTTCCTCGAGCACACCGTAGCTCAGACCTACGACGTTGATTGGAAACGAGCTGCGTTTTTCCGCTTTGTGGAACATTTCTCGAGTGATGCCATGTCACAGGATCTAAAGGCCAAGGTCCTACAGATGATCCTGATACCTTGCTTCGCGGTGAGCTTTGACAAAGGGCAAAAGATTGTCGGCGGACCGCCGGCACCCTATCAGGATAACCCAGATAATGTCGTCTCGGTGTTTATTAATAACGTAAGTATTGTTAGAATTTCTGAACTTCACAAACTTATGAACCTTTTTTTATACAACTTCGGTGGCAGACAAGCACAGACGACCCACCTGATGGAAAGTGGTTACCGTGGCCTATGGACGTACGCAACACCAGGGGCGTCACACTCGCGCTGCCGACCTCGTTTTTACCTATTACCTATTCGAACCGCGGTAGCCTAGTGGTATGGGTAATGGACTGCTGAGACGAGGTCTCGGGTTCGATCCCAGGTTTACCATGGCACACACCAATGACTTTTCGATGCTTTTCGAAGTTATGTGTATTTATCGCAGGTTTATAAGTGCCCGGTTAATGGCAATAGGCTCGCCACCTATTACATTGGGACCTAAACATAAACGGCGAAATGTGGGTGCTAGCACCTCTGCCTACCTCTTCGGGGATAAAGGCGTGAGTTTATGTTATGTTATGTTATTCGAACGTTTCTACCTGTTCAAACTAATAGAAAGGTCCTTTTACCTCTAACAACAGCTAATAGCACCTTTTTAACTTATGGCTTGACGCCGACTTCAATAGAAAATTCCTGTGTTTATTTTGGTATATTCATTTAAAATTAGTATGTCAATTCTCTGAAGTCGTATGTAACAAAATGTATCCTTTTTAGGTCATTGATCCTGAAAACCCATTCGCATGTTCAGATGCAGTGCGCATTTCTTTACTGCAGTTTGCTTGCTTATTGTTAGAGCAAGCATCAGCTCACATTCACGATGCAAACAACAAAAAACAAGGAAATAAACTCCGTAGACTCATGACATTTGCCTGGCCATGTCTGCTTGGTAAAAACTACGTTGACCCTGCGACGAGGTACGATATTTTAAATAACCTGTTGTTTTTAAACAGAATTGATCTATCAGTTAGCTACAATTTCTATATAGCTAGTGAATTTCCAAAATGCAAATAATTTTTCGCAATGTTGTTGTTAATTCAGTTTTGTTTGTTTTGTTTTGCAGATATCACGGACACTTATTATTAAGTCATATTATAGCGAAATTCGCCATACATAAACGAATTGTGTTGCAAGGTGAGTTACCATCATAAGTGTAATCCAAAATTCAATAGAAACGCCTACTCCGAAAAGACGGTTGAAGAAGAACTGTCTTTCTTGTGCGCAACTGAGGAAGAAGTAGTATATTTATATGACTCTCCCCTTAGTATAAAAAAAAAAAAAGTGCAATTCATTTTTTTTTCTTTGAGGTCTTATTATCTTAACGGATTCTATCGCGATTTCAATCAATCAATCAATTAGCCTACTGCAGTCCACTGCTGGACATAGGCCTCTCCCTATCGCGATTTATTTAGTCTCAATTACATTTAGCCCGACGATTCTGCTAGTTTTCAGCAGCGATGGTCGTGGGGTAAGTATGTCAAAGCACCTGAACTATGATAAAATGTTGGTGTTCACGCAGAATGACCTCACTGTGTCGTTTTGTCTTGTTGAATTTTCCTTTTTCTTAGGTTTAATTAAGTAAATTACTGGATTCTAAGTTACCAACCATCTCCTCTGTTAGTGATATTCGCGTGAACTTCCGACAGCATTTTAATATAGCAGAATTTAACACGTTTATCTCGTGGTTAGTATTCCACAGTCTCCTGAAAGCGCACGCAGTAGAGGCGCGGTCAGTGGTACGGCAAGCGCTGGAGATCCTCACGCCAGCGATGCCGCAGCGCATGGAAGACGGAAACACGATGCTCACGCACTGGACCAAGAAGATCATCGTAGAGGACGGTCACTCGGTGCAGCAACTCTTCCATATACTGCAGCTTGTTGTTAGACACTATAAGGTACTTGACTTTTGACTTTTTTGACTTTTGATTAATCTTCACTCTTATAATATATCCAGAATTGTCTAATGTAACCAATCAAATTCAAATTCTTTATGTCTTAAAATTGTGCAACGTATTTTGACGTCAAATTCTCAAAAAAACTCGACATAAATGTTCTCTGAACTTCAATTAAAGTTTCTATTGTACATATTACATGTATTTACTTGTTTTTATTTATTTATTTATAAGTTTCTATTGTACATATTACATTCTAACTCAACCTTTTATAAGGAGATAGTCAAGTCATTTGTTACTGTGGAAAATCAGCTCACTAGGTGGGTTTTGGGTGAATGATATCATTTCATTAACATGATATTACCAATAGCTGTAACTTCCATATTTACTTCCAAATTCTTATAAATGCTCTCAACGCTCGATTTCTTTAGTTAATAATGATATTAATATAATCATTGTGTATTGTGTCAATTTACTAAGTCTACAAGTACTATTATCGTTTGTAGGTATATTACCCAGTACGCCACGCGCTTGTGGGACACATGGTGGCAGCTATGCAGCGTCTCGGCTTCTCGGCGACCGCCTCACTCGAACACCGGCGTCTCGCCGTAGATTTAGCCGAGGTTGCGCTTAAATGGGAATTGCAAAGGATAAGAGATCACACGCATGATGACAATATAGTAAGTTATTACACTAATTACTTATTTTTATACAACTAGATGTTGCCGTTAAAATATCTAATTCTATACTCGTTACTCATAGTAATCCCGCGATAAAAGATTCTTATGCGCTCTCGTTACTCTATCTTTGTCATATGTCATCCAGATTTGTTGTACCGTAATGGCGTGATTGTTTTTTTGTTTTGTTTTTATGTTTGGCCCATCAATTGACTGTACCCCACTAGATGGTAAAAAGCTAACTGGTGCAGTCAAGAAGATACGGACCACTATTTCTGATGCTATCGACCTTAAAATGGTGGTCCCTAACTCGACTGCCTAGATAAATACTTTTTCATGCCCCGCTTGTAGGACTGTAAGAAGACGTAAGAAGACGCGCGGGCAGAGCATTACAGTGATTGAGTAACAAACATCTATCTATCTAAAATCGAATGAATGGTATGAATATCATTCATCCGAATGTAACGAAACTTTTTTTTTATTATATATTTTATACACACAAGAAGTCGATAGTATTTTTCCCAGTTATACAACCAGTATATTTTCCAGGTATCAACATCACCAAGTGGTGCTATGAAACGAATGTCTTCCGACGATAATAGTAGCGAGGCTCGCAAAGCCCTTAACACGGGATGGGCGAGCCCCCAGGCTAGTGTATCTCGGATGGAGCCTGATGCTGCAAAGCCTCTGGATAGGCAACATGTAGATGTTGTAGTCAATTTGTTGCTGCGGCTAGCTTGTCAGGTAAGTTTCGGATTGATTTTAATTAAACGTGTTTGATCATCGATTATATCACTGAATAAGTGAGATAGTGCTCGAACTATACAAAACACCGAAACAGTATTCCATTACGCTAGGTAATTAACTAAACGTGTCTATTTAATAGGTTGTATTTAAAAACTCAGATTATAAATATTTTCCTGTTTAGAAACTTATTTTAAAGATTAAAAACCGAAATCGAAACACTAGTTAGTCAGATTGTTTATCTTTAGGTAAGTACACAACATAAAGTTGTATAAGACTAATTTGTTTTTTTTTTTTTTTTTTTTTTCAAAATTACCCATATAATTCCACAAACTTTTTAATTCTATAGAGAGTGTTTTAGACAACAAATTAGAGCATAATTATAACAAATGCAATATAAGTTTACCAGTTTGTCTCATATTGTAGGCAGAAACAATTTCCTCCTTACCACTTCGATTGTTTACCATTCTACCATTAGATATCGTATAATGTCAAATATGTTCGAAAATGTTTCCTCTACAGTATTGTATTATTGCATTATTGCACCTCTTGATATTTTGAATGAGCAGGTGAACGAAGGCAGCGTCGCAGGTGGTGGAGCTACAGGAGCATCTCCCGGCGAGCAACTGTCGCGTCGTTGTGTCATGTTGCTCAAGACTGCACTCAAACCCGACGTCTGGCCTCATCTATGCGAACCGAAACTAGCTTGGCTTGATAAAGTATGTCTATATACTATTATATAATTGTAAAGTGGTCGTGTATGTTAACGATACTGAACACAAAAATAATTTTTTTTAATTTCTTGTATGTTTGTTCGCGATGGACGCAAAAACTACTGGAAGGATTTTGATGCAGTTTTTTTGTTAGAAAGAGCTTGATCAGACTTAAAATCTTACGTTTGTTTGATCGCAATCGGTTGAGTAGAACCGAAGATATGAGCAAAGGTCGCGTTACCCGAGATGCACGCGGGCGGAGCCGCGGGCGGAAGGCTAGTTATTCTATATAAATACTCATTTCATGTGAATTCAATACCAATATTAGTCACCGGCGTATATCTTGAACCCAAGTCGTAGATATAATCTATCGTTGGTGGATTTGAGCTCTTCCGCCGACGTATCACTCCTGAAGACATAACCAGAAACGCGTACTGCGCAATATAGAGTTCATTTTGTGACGTGATTGGAGTGAAGATATGCTAGTAACTATACTAAGTAAATGATGGGTTTTCTGTATCCTTCGTTTATCATATTTTCACAGACTAATAGAATGTTACCGGACTTGACCGTTTCTTGATTGCACACAACACTGAACTCTGTAAATAAAATGATATTTTTTGTACAGGTATTCTCAACAGCAGAAGCAAATGCCGGGGGCTGCGCAAACGCTTGCACGGCTTTAGAGCTACTCGTCTTTCTACTTGGTGTATTACGTCGGGAGCAAATTCTAGTAGCTCTGAAGCCATTACAGCGAGGCCTTGCCGCTTGTGTGTCATCGACAAATCCTAAGATAGTGCGATTGACGCACAATCTACTAGCCAAACTTACTGCGATCTTCCCTACGGAGCCAACAGGAGCAGCTCAAGCTTCTAAGGTACGTTTTGAACTAAGACCAGATTTCACCTGCGTTCAACTGAACTGGGTTTTCACGTATTATTCACTAATGTTCATTGAGTACAAGTTTATCTTAAACATAGTTTTTTTTTTTATCATTAGTGACATGCATTTTCTACTGGTGTAGTCAAAGTTTCCAGACTTTAATTTCCTGACTAGTCTGTAAACATGTTTTTTACAATTTATTGATGTCTTGTCAATACAAAACATCAATCAATGACAATGAACATTATGTTTACGCATTTATTTCCAGTATGAAGAATTGGAAACTTTATATGCATCTGTGAGCAAGTATGCATTCGAAGGATTGGCCACATATGAGAAGTCTGCGGGTGCGCAAGCGGCAGGCGCTGCTACAGCCGCAGCAGGTATTTTAACTTTACAATTTCTCCTCTTTTTGATCTTTACTCGCACTTTGAAGCCAGGACCCCGTTCACCTGTTTCTCTTTTATTGAGCCTTTGTGGGACCGCATACCGTTTGATCTCCCAACTAGGTGATTCTCAGGTGTACCGGCATGCAGGCTAGGCCCCATATCTAACTTAAACCCTTTACCACACCCTCACCCCTGTAAAGTGTTACCCGCTTTTTCATAGCGAAATATAATTACAACATCTCTCTTTATTTTTATTTGCTTTGTGATTGATCATGTGTCAACAGCCAACTAAGTTAGCGTTGCTGCGCGTTTTTGTTGTGCAAGTATTTTGCGCATTTTTGTTGTGCAAGTATGTTGCGCATTTTGTTGTGCAAGTATATTGCGTAACATGGCACGCACGTAAAGACACATCAAAATTTAAGTATAACCCGCGCCACGTATCTTGGAACTAAATCTTAAGACATACGAGGCTCTGGCGCCCGCGGATTGCTTTGTAATAGTCTATACTTGGTGAATTTGAGTTCGTCTAGCGCAGTAGCATCCCGTGCTATCCTCAAAAGACACCCAAGAAATGTGTACTGCGCGTATAAAGCACATTTTGAGCACATTTTAGGTCCAAGATACGTGGGAAACCAACTACTAACCAACCTAACCAACGGACGAAGGTTTTATGATGGATGTATTCGCAGCAGGTGCAGCGGCCACTACGGCCGCGGCCAGCGTCGGCAGCGGCGCGAGCGCACTTCTGGGCCCGCTGATGATGCTGAAGGCGTGCTGCGCGTCGTCTCCCGCATACATCGACCGGCTCGTGCAGCCGCTCATGCGCGTGCTGCAGCGCATGGCGCGCGACCACGTGGCGCCCAGCCCCGAGCACGCGCTCGCAGACCTGCTCGTGAGTCTACTACTATATGATTTTATCTAACCTCATACTGACATAACATAAACATTAAAAAATTAAAACCAAAACTTTAATGAAGATATTTACGTACAGAATATCAAAATATATTTAAAAAATTACATTATGATACAACTGTTCTATGGCCAACTGTATCATAATGTAACTTTTTTCCATTATGATACAACTTCAGCAAATTTTTTTACATATTCAAAGTGGTTCAGCAATACTAACCAGATCTGTATATTATTCAGAACAAAATTTTCCATGAAAACTGCAAAATGCGCCTTGTACGTGTTCTGCTTGTACCCTTCGTTAAATTTTTCACGAGGTTTAATGATATCCTGACGTACTTGTGAACATACGACAACGACAGATACATGCGGCAGATGCAGTGTACCCATTACTTGTTAAACTCCGATACGGATAAAGGAGACCATTGAGAAGATGAAGTGTGCGTCAGCAGTAAGTTGTCGTATGCGGTCAACTACGGAATCATACCTTAAGACATACGTGTTTACACTAGTGCGGCAATTTGAAAATTAACGAAGATAATGTATGTCACCGCTAACTGGGTTCAGTATAAGAACCCAGTTAGCGCGGATATTACACAAAACCACTGTACGAATCTGGTCATACACGCCTAAAGAAGATTTCGCTCCAAAAAATTAGTCCTTAATTTTTTTTTCAGATTCTAGCACTAGATTTACTAAAAGCTCGCGTCTCTGTGATGCCAGTTGAAACAAGGAAAACATTCATCGGGACAGTTTTGGTCGGCCTAATAGAAAAGACTACAGATGCTAAGGTAATCACTTAACATTATATTCTTCTTAAAGCATTAAAATGGTTTTTGCAATTTACAATGTTTTATTGATTTACATAATAAATTGTGCCGTATTGGAATGTATTGTATGAGTGAGTAAGTGTAGATGTGTGTTGATGATCAATCTGGATAGATAAAACTGATCGAATTCGACCGTACAAGTCTAGAGACTGAGTGCTATTCATTCTATCCTAGGTGATGAAAGCCATAATCCGAATGGTAGAAGAATGGGTGAAATGGCGCGGTGTAACACCTGTTTCTGCAAATGCACCTGGGACGAGCAGTGCCTTAGTAGCGGTGAACGCAGGCGGCGCGCCGTCTCTCAGGGAGAAGTCTATTCTGTTGGCCAAACTAATGCATTATGTGGAGAAGAGATTCCCGGACGACTTGGAGTTAAATGCACTGTTTTTGGAACTCATCAACTATGTATATAGGTAAGAAAATTTCGAAATTAAGTGAACTAGTGATGTCTTTTTTTAATCTTTCACAAGTGATGCCATGACTCGCGATTTCAGTTTCACGGTACGTCAGACACTATTGGAATAATATAGATAAACGTATGAATTGAAATATTTAGATGTTTTCTTATAACTATATCTGTAATATAAATTAATTAATTGGCTCCTGAAAAACATTTATCGATGTTTTAATTGACGTCTATATGTATGTATATCTAATATTTGATATTATTTCTCAAAACCTTACAGAGACGACCATCTCAAAATGACAGAACTATCAATGAAACTAGAGCCAGCATTCCTCGCGGGACTGCGGTGCCCTCAACCTCAGATTCGTGCCAAGTTCTTCGAAGTTTACGACCAAAGTGTACGCAAACGCGTCTTCGATCGTTTGTTATACATAATTTGTTCACAGAACTGGGAGAATATCGGACAGCACTACTGGATTAAACAGTGTCTGGAATTGCTGCTTGTAACCTGTGTGCCGGGTAAGTAAAGTTATAAAACTAATGTGCAATACATTTAGATCGGAAAAATTTAACATCCAATACGGGGCTCGAACCATCCCTTTCTGTACCTCCCCTCTCTCTCCTTCGCTCCCTCTCTCCCCCTTTCCCTCCCTCCCTCTATCCCTTTCCCTCTCCCTCCCTCTCTTCCCCTCGCCCTCCTTCTCTCCCCCTCGTCCTCCATCTCGCCCCTTTGCCCTCCATCTCCTCCTCCCTCCCTCTCTCTCTCTCCCTTTCTTTCTCTCCCTCCCCCTCTCTCTCTCACTATCTCTCTCACTCTACCCCCCTCCTCTCTCTATTTTCTTACCCCGCGTTTACACGCTGCCCATCGCATTGCTCATCGTGTTGCCGGAAGTATTCCCACGAATAATGCCCTAGCATTCACACGTACGCATCATCGTGTTGGTCCGCATTACAGTATTCGCCCTGCAACGGAGACGGACGTAAACGTATGGAGAACAACGCTGTAGCAGTGTACGCATTATGCTTTTACAGCATAGCGAATTGATTAAATAGATTAATAATAAAAACTATCAATTTTTTTTTTTTTTTTTTTATTTATTTATTCATTATTATACAATGTTACATGAATCTTAAATTAAGACACTAAAACCCTGCAGGGTTTAATATGTGTCGCGTCTAACAATAATGAGGGGTTAGGCATAAATTTATTTTTTCTCTACTTTCTTTCTTACCTATACACTGTCCGTAGATGGATATAAATATTTTTAAAAGTAAATATTCGAGGAGCAATAACGAAAGCCGTGTAATACTGATTAGCACCATCTAGCGGTCTCGTATAGTTCATCGCGCTAGTATTGCCGCTCCTTTGACTCGCGCCGCCAAGCCGACATTCGCAGCAACATACGCGGCAGTACTCGCGCCATGACGAATATACCATTCACACCACGTCTCTGCCCACTTCTCTCGCCACTTCCCTCGCTCTGCCGCGAGTATGTAAACGTAGCATTACACAAAGGAAGTAGCGTGCGCCTAAGTCTCACTGGCGTTCTATTTTACTTACCCTGTAACTATCTAACAGTACCTTTATGTTTATTTACCAGCTACACAAATCAGGTTATCGAATCCGAAGTATCTACTGCCAAGCATATCGTCAGTAATAAATACTGGTGACAGTGAGGATCGCAAATCGTTTGTAATATTTAGTAACGTGAAGGAGGAATCTTCTGATGGATATAGTGATTCGTTGGATCCGGACAAAGAAGATGTACTTGATATGGACCTCGATTCCAGTTCCACGGCTAAAGAAGAATGCGTTACTAAAACAAGTACGAATAGGTAAGTGATCTCATTACTGAATTGATAATGTGAAAAACAGACATGTAATTAAAGCATAAAAATATCGTGGCAAAGTACAAGTCTGTTATCTATATGTGTAACAACAAGTTCCACCAAGTGCCAATCAAAAGTATAAATAGTATAAAGTATAAAACAATATCATTCATTCCTAAGAATATGATAAATGCGAAAGTAACTCTGTCTGTCTGTTACGCTTTCACCGACCCAACTACTGAACCGATTTTGAAGAAATTTGGTACAGAGATAGATTAGACCTTGGGAAAGGGCGCAATAACCGACATGCACGCGGTCGGGGCCGCGGGTAACAGCTAGTTCCTTTATGTACATCAGAAATTTTGTATCTTTTTAGTATTCACTTGTTGCATCCGCTGTTTGTATTCACACTGCTCCGAAACGGCTCGATTGATTTCAATGATTTTTTAAGTTTTAGTTGTCGTGCATTCAAATGCGTGTTAACCAAACCAAAAGGTTTAACCTGGTAATTATTTTTTACAGATTACGAACATTGAATCAAATCGTAGCCAAGCAATCAGAGTTCCTCGATTTAGCTCGTCGCGTCCGCACTGAACAGTTGGTTGTCGCCGCTGCACAGTTGTGTCATATGGACGATGCACTCGCGCACCACACGTGGCTACGGCTCTTCCCGAAATTATGGGCCACGTTAGAGGAGCGTCAGTTAGGAGTAAGTTTACGATTCCTAGATAGAAAAGCTATCTTGAAAATGACCAAGATAGCCAAGATACACATATCGATAGTGTAATGAATGTCACTGCCGATGTGCGTGAACCCACTCCTAATAAATACAGTTTAGCTGGGGTTAGATAGAATATTAGTAATTTTGGTGACTAATATTCTTTAACAAAACTTTTAACAAAACGTACCCTTGCCTGTACTGAGCAAGTTTGTAATTTTTTATTGAACACATATTATAGTGTTCAATAACCCTTCTTGACAGTCGGTTAAAAAGAAAATATTATTAAAAAGGCTTTGCATGAGATGTTTTGCTTTCAACATGAGAAGTACTTAACATTTTGCATAAAGTCAACTGACTCAAACAGTACCTACATACGACCGATTAATTCGGTTTATATTGCACACGTTCTCAACTAACTAACTTCTCAAAATATTGATGAACGTACTAAATGCATTATTGTTTGTCCGCAGACTGTCATGACTGAGATCGTTCCATTCATAATATCAGGGGTGCACGTAGGACAACGCGACCAACCGCTTAGCGCGCTCAACACATTCGTTGAAGCGATCGCGCGGTGCAACCCACCTCTCAGTATTAAACCGTAAGTTTTCTTATAACATAGTTCTAATGTAAGCCGATGTTCTGATCAGCCATTCACAAAGAGGTTACAGTTATTCATAAACATAATGTAATGTTTATGAATGAATATAATATTATGTAATTATTTATTTACCTATGAGTAAATTCGAGTAATTCAATTTTATGTATTATCCTTAAGCGTTTTCCTTATTTGAACGATAATATTATTTCATTCATGCTATGTTACGAATATACCTTAAATTGGAATAATACGGAATATTCGACTCTTTAAAGATACGGCTACATCTAATGTTTTTCGCAACATTTTCATTAGCACAACAAATTCTCTACATCTTTATGGTTTTTCACGACACTTAAGATAAATAATACTTTCTCTAAGGTGCTTGTTGTTTAATGTTTGGCACCTTAGAGAAAGTATTCTTTCTTTAAAATACCAATCATCATAAAAAATTTTGTATTCGTATCCGTATTGTCAAGTATCCGTGTTGATCTATAATTTATTACATCGTAGACCTATGATGCGTTACCTGGGCAAGACGCACAATCTATGGCACCGTATGACTCTCAACTTAGAGCAATTGGCTATCGACCAGGCCAGCGGACGCGCTCAACGAGAACCGCTGCTGGAAATATACGACTACGATATTGAAACTACTACCCCTACAGTAAGTATATCAATATTAGGTTAGCTAAATGTTTTGGAACCACATACTATACTTATGTTTATGAGATCCCATGGTATAGGTATGACCTTCAAACTGCCATAAATATGTTTTGATCAGGTTGCACCTGTTGAGTCAAAGAGGTAATGATGGAATGCCTGTCACCAAGGCCACCTACTAGAGGTCAGAATGTCACTCTTGCGTCCCTTATGACGTTACGTCGTACTTTACGGAGCACGCTACGTTCTATTGGCGGAGGGTGAAAGAAAGCCGGTGGATATAAATAAATAACCTCGATCTAGTTTGTCATGCACCATGCGACTCATTGTAAATCCGGCAGGAATCGGATTATCGGGACCCCCTCGTCACTACTATGTTTCTCGACTCAGTTCCAGTATATCTGCTGTATACCTCATCAAAATCAGGACGCTGATCTGGTATTTTATTTACATAAGGGCAACTTCTCGGAATGACAACTTTTCAAAAGGGCAAATGTATAGTCAAAACGAGTGGGTTGTCTTTTAGGAATTGCTTATTTTTACAGAGAACATTTACAGCTTATTTGTAATGTTGGCGAAATACTTTTGTAGGAAGTGCAGGATTCTCTGAGCGATATGTACGAACTTTTACAAGAGGAGGACATGTGGTGCGGTCTGTGGCAGAAGCATGCGCGGTTCCGTGAGACTACTATGGCTATCGCTTATGAACAACAAGGCTTCTTCGAACAAGCGCAAGTAAGTATGCATTCAGATCAAGCTATCACGTAATCACAAGTCCTTTGTCATTAAAAATATGAAAATGCGTTCAAAATGTTTAATAATTTGCTGTAGGATGGATAGTAGATAGATGGATGGATGGTAGATAGATGGATGGTAGATAGATAGATGGTAGATACATGGATGGTAGATAGATCAATGGATGTGTGTGTGCATGTTTCACGAACAAAAGGCTGAACGAATCTGGAGGAAAATTGACAGAGTGCAAGGAATTGATATTAATTCTTTCAAATGTTTTTTTTGTCTTAGGCTGCGTACGATGTCGCTATGACTAGACTAAAACAAGAATATAATGCCAATCCTTCTTCATATAATATGCACAAAGAGTGCAATTTGTGGTCACAACACTGGTTGAAGTGTGCCAAAGAACTGAACCAGTGGGACTCTCTACTCGAACTTGGTCTCACAAGAAGTGGGAGGGATCCCTTCCTAATATTAGAAAGTTCCTGGAGAAATCCGAATTGGGCGACAATGAAAGAAGCACTGGCTGAAGTTGAAAACAACTGTCCTAAGGAATTGGGTATGTATTTTAATTGATATAGTAGAATAATGTTCTAAGTTCAAATTGCCGTGTTCAGTGATTATAACTGTGAAAATGATTCCCTTTTCTACCGTACCCAGCTTTTGATTTAGCATATCAAGTAGAGAACGAGACTTTTGGGTAAGATAATTTTGTTTCAGCTTTGGAAAGTGTTCTATCTACCACACGGTCCACACAGCATATAAGCTTGATATCTTTATAGAGTAGTTGAAACTGAGTTTTAAAAATATCAAAATTTGAAATTCATGTAACTTGGATTTCAGACATTTGTTTGTTGATCATTCATAAAAATGCTTTTTACTATTAGAGCTATCGGGACATTTACCATGTATTGTATGGAGTATCCGATATTTCGGCGCTGTTGCAATTCGAAAGAGGGTAGGTCGATATATTTACTTGTAAAAAGTTTTGCATCGTTTACCGCCATTTCTCCATGATCATGGTGCTTGCAACAGCGCCGAAATATCGGATACTCAATACAATACAATGGTAAAGATCCCGATAGCTCTAATAGTAATATGAGCGACCATGAAAATTAGTATGCTAATCTTTTCCTATAAATTTAAATCGTAATATTTTCTGATCTAAATTGCATCTATTTTATTTATTCCTAGAACTAATTATATATTTCCATTTGCGTGAGCAGCATGGCTAGTGAACCTGTACCGGGGTTACCTGTGTATATGCGCGGGCGGCGAGCAACAACTGAGCGGCGTGGAGCGGCACGCCGAGGCGGCGGCGGCGCAGGCGCTGCGCGAGTGGCGCCGCCTGCCGCGCCTCGTGTCACACGCGCACCTGCCGCTGCTGCGCGCCGCGCAACAGCTCATGGAGCTCAGCGAGGCCGCGCAGATACACACGGTCAGTACCAGCCCTAGGGCCGTAGCACACGGTACCTACAGAAGTTAAGCTACATACAATGCAACGAGACAAGTATACGCGCGGGAACAGTATGGGGTCGAATACTATCCGCTAATGACTGAATAAATTATACAGTGCCTCGAGCACCAGAAATATTGGTAATGTAAACGTATCGAAAGAACGGAGGACTGCCATTGGCAACTTGCCTTGTGTAAACCTATTTGTGTGTATGTGTGTGAAGCCTGCCAATGGTAATGCTCCGTTCTCTGAATACGTTGCAAGTATGAATATTTTTCATGTTCGGGCCACTGTGCACTGTACATAGTAAATTATCGTTATTTAAACTACCAGCTGTGATTTGTAATAACGCAACATAAAACAGGTAGGTACACTTGAAATTATTTAAGAGATACGATTTGACAGATCTCTGGATTCATGAAGGGTAACTAGGCACTATTGAAAGGATACATGAAACTGTTATAAATTAAGTTAAACCATTTCTAAATACGTAATAACTTATAATAGTAAGTGTAAAAAATATGGTGTAACATATTTCACTTTAAATTACTACAAATATTTTAAGAATTGCTACAAATAATTTAAAATAAGACGTGATTCTTCATTTTTCGAAATCTCGTGTGACAGCTACGTCATATCGTTCTTATTTTTTCATTTGAGTGTTGCGGCTGTGTTCTCTATGGTTGTTACATTTTAATCGTATGGAGTTTATGTCAACTCGTTACGTTTATGGTCGGCGTTGCCAGAATGTAACTTTTCGTAATATTTTGTATTTCTTTTTACCCTCTCATGTTTCTTATAAGTAATACAAATCAAAATATTGTTTAGATTTAACTTTTGCCGTATCGCATACTAGAGACAACAATACTAGATTATATTAGATTGATTGTTAAAATGCACCTCTTAGATTATTTTGCCTATCATCATCATCATGCGCATGGAGATGTATTTTCCTAATTGCATCTGAGGCCAAGGCAAGGCAAGACAAATTTTTATGTTTCAATTTTTACTGAGCCGCGTGGTTCCCGGTAGGAGCCGCGTGGTTCCCGGCAGAGTAGAACTTGGGTCACCCCATCTCTTCCTATGCGGTGTCGTACCAGGCGCCTAAGGGATAGGGCTGTTTAACACCAGACAGATATATACAGCCATGACTCAGCCTCAGATGCATAGCTCGAGTCAACAATAGTGCCAGGAATATGGCAATAGGCTCACTCCCTATTACGTGGGACCGAATAACTACAAGTACCTACCTATATAACTATTATTTTTTGTTATTACATTTTGATCGTATGGAACCTCCATTATGTTCTCCTCTATTCGTTGCGTTTATGGTATAGTATAGTACTGACTGGACACATGTCTTGAACCTAAACCGGCGTGGTGGGAAATGTTCGCACATGTGCACTACCGAAAAAAAAAAATGTGACCATAATATTCTGTATTTTCCGTTTGTAACATTTTTCGCACGAACCATTTAAAATCTTAATTTAAATTGCCAGTTGCCAATAAAAAAGGTGGATTCGCTTTTCTGTCTTAATAGATTTGTACAATTTAAATTATTTAAGTTTTTTGTTACAAACTTCAATAGCTTATGTATTATTATAGCTGAATATTCTGAACAATTCTGCGAACCCCCTCAAAGGATTCAGGCGTGATGTTCAATCGCAGCTGATTTCCTGGTATTTTTTTAAGAGTTCCTTGGTCTAATCTTGGAAACCCATCATCAGATCTTTACGAAATTTAGATGGGACCATTTCGGAATACTGTACTGCCGAACAAAAAAATAATTTTACAAATCCGTCTACGCAAGACGGAGCTATGACCGTACAAACATAAAAAAAAAAAATATTTAAACATCCGTATTGAGAACCTTGATGCAGAAGGCGGTATTCTTCGACACGGCACGTAGAGTAGTTCGTTGTTTCGTCCTATGATAATTTCGGCCCATGGGACGAAACAATATTTTTCTATAATATAATAATTTTCATTCGTTGATTCGTCCTATCGATTTAATTTTGAAGATATCTGAATTTTTAGTATGGTCAACAAAACAATGGTGATTACTTTAATAAAATAAGTTATTAAGTAAAACGAAATCTAGATTTGTAGAATCATCGTGATCCCTGTACCCTATAGGTACCGGTGGGGAATTGTATTTTATATTTTTAAATATATGTTTTTTATTGTAAGTAGGTATATGAATTTAAAAATATAGTAGGTATCTTACTAGATTTTTCAAGAAATAAAGAGGTATAATAATGATACCCATGTTTTCTTTAAGCCTAACACATAGAGGTACTAATCCTAATATCAATACTAGATATTATATTAAATGATTAATCAGTGTTGCCAGGGCCAGATAGTCTAATGTAAATGTAAACAAGATAGCTTAAAAAGTTACACATCGTGGAAAAAGTAAGGTTTTTTATGGTATGAAAATCCTGTCGGATAATTATATAGCGCGGTGGGGTAGTTATGACGAATAGTTTTATTTATTTACAAATTACGATGTTACAAAAGTTACATTCGGGCAACGTTGCGATTAATCTTTTGTTACCTGAATCGATTATTCTGACAATTGATTTGAGACACTCCAACCCTAGACTATAAACGTCAAATCGTATCTCTTAAATATTTTTAACTGTAGGTAGGTACGTACACATATTGACCCGACGACGCAGGTATAATACATTACACACAATGACATAAGCTTAACTTCTGTATGTTTAGTGTTGTATGATAGTAGATACTGCATGAATGGCACCTACCTCGCATGTGTACGGCCGCTGCACTGAACCGTGTAACATTTAGTAGACTTCAGCAACCTAATATTATTATCTCAGTACATTACCTGGCTTTTGATCTTGCACATCACGTCAGCAAGAAGAGTGGAAGTTCGCCTAAGATCGGCTTACTTTGATTTTGTATAGCGTTTTCTCTATCACACATATCTTTTTAGAGGAGTTAACACCGAATGACGTATCCGATTTATATGTATAACCGTATTAGACTTTCATTGTAAAATAGAGAAAACAAAAACGAACGAATCCGATCTTGGTCCGAGTCTCACTCTTACCGAGTGTACATTTATCAGATGCTAAAATATTTCACGAGTGATGGTGATGCAGTTAGTAGTTTAGCAGTATATTCAATATTATGTAGTTTGACATATAATATGCTCAACTAGTTATTACGGGGTTTCAGAACGGGACCTACAAATCAGAAACAATAATTTAATAATAATACGAATTTCTTCGCGATTCCCGTGCACTTATTGTGTGTAATACCAATAGTCCCGGTATTATGGGTGCGAAATAATGTTGTTCTTATATCATTATAAAATTAAATAATGGCTATCCCAACAGTTCAACTTGTACATTAACGCACCTATCATACTACTAGATGAATTAGCATCAGTAGTTATTTTAGTGTCTATGTCTGTCTTACATTTCAGTGGCTCATTGTATCTGTTTTTCTATTGTATATAATTCGCGGCAATACATCTTATGTTAAAGAAGTTTCTGTTACGCTTACAAACTTATTGCCAATTAAAAATATCAAGAAATAATGAAATAAAATCTAAACTTTTTTATCTGATCACCAATCCAACATATGATTCTCGTACATTTATGACTCTATACATGGCAGTAAGTCTGTAGTATTTATTTCTTTTAACTAATGACAAGGACTTACTTTTGCCAGCAGCCTCAAACGGCCACAAATACAGTAAGTACAATGCACTCAAAAATGCAATAAATTTGATTAAGTCAATAAACAATTTACTTAAATTTATTCTATTTTTGACTGCGTCAGCTAAAAATAAGAAACTCGCGTTAATATTTTTCAGTTAGTCAAAATTTTCAATTCAAGATGATAGAAGTAACGAGCGTTTATGACTATCTCATTCAATGTTATTATTAAAATAAATGTCAGTTGGGGGGAAATCTGTATAGGTGTTTGAATACAGCCTGGCAGTCGATATTTCAACAAACTAAATAAAAGGAATATACATTTTAAAGAATATTTACGATATATTATTATATATTAATGGCTTCGGGAAGAACTTCTCTATGCCTCATACATACGATTTGTATTATAAATATTATATATAAATTACACAGTTAAATGAAATTAAACAGATAAATCGCTCTTTTAGGGGCTGTCCACTAATCACGCGATGTTTATTTAGCAATTTTTATTGGGGGAGGGGCCCGATGGTGATACGTGGTGAAGTTTTAGTCTACCCTCCTCCAACTACCCAAAATCACGTGTATTTTTACCCGACTGCGCCAGCGAGAGGGTAATGTGTTTCGCGCGTATGTATGTATGTATCTATGTGTGTATGTAGTTTTCTTTGTTCCCCTCTACAGGCCTAACGCCTGGACGGATTTTGATGAATAGGGTCTCAAATGAAAGGTATTCATCTCCCGAGTGTCATAGGGTACATAAAATTCCAACAAAAACTATACGGTAGATTTTTGATGCTAAAATATCTGTTGGCAAAAATTTTTTTTCATTCAAATTTATCGAGTAGGGTATCAAAATGAAGAGAATGAAAAGGAGAATACAAAAATATATAGATGTCATATCCTAACTAAAAAGGTTAAAATAAAATTAATTATTAAAAAATAAAATACCCGACTGCTGTCTAAAAGATTGAAACAAGCTTGATAGCAGGCGGTACCCATTAAATTTCTTTCGGTTTATGATTGGCAAATGGGTACCGCCTGCTATCAAGCTTGTTTCAATCTTTTAGACAGCAGTCGGCTATTTTATTTTTTAATAATTAATTTTATTTATTATTTATTTAATGCTAGAAAATTAAGCACTGTGATGATTTTATCCGACAGCCCGCCCTCTTTCCCCCACTTGAGCCTCACGTGATTGATAGACAGCCCCTTAGTGGTGTTATTGTATATTGTTATTTATTATACTTGAAGGTTATAAATAAGTTAATCATCCTAGGGTCTCATGCATAGCCGTCCCACATCCCTTCATGACATGAAAGCCATAGTGAAAACGTGGCGCAACCGCCTGCCCGTAGTAGCCGACCCGCTGTCGCACTGGGGCGCGATATTCACCTGGCGACAACACCACTACCAATTCATCGCGTCGCATTACGACTCGCAGACCGAACATGGTTCCAATCACAGTATGCTCGGCGTTCATGCCAGTGCACAGGTATTTATATGTCATACTTCAATATTTTATGTTGTATATTTCTAGAATAATCAAATACTAAATATATATTTCATTGATAGCAATAAAGGTATGATTCGGAAGCCGACCGCATACGACAATGACAGAAGCATACAGCAGATACGGCGTACCCTTACTTGTTCAACCCCGATATGGGTAAAGGGGACCATTGAGAAGCCGCGATGAATAACGCACATCTCCTGCGTGCGTCGGCGATTGTCGTATGCGGTCGGCTACGGAATCATAATCTTAATCTAAAAAATATATTTACTAAAAAGATGAAATCTTTATTTATTTTTTATTTATTCATTTAATCGCATAAATCACATGGTTGTGTATAAGTTCCGTCTTGGTAAATACATGCAAATACTAAAAGATTTTATTTAAATGTTTTTTATAAGACCTTCGTTCTGTACGTCCGTTGGTATACTATTTTAACGGAAAGTATTTACTCTATGATGAAAACTTTATTATTTGTATATTTCAGGCTATAATTCATTTTGCAAAAATTGGAAGAAAACACAACCTATCAGGCGTATGCCTGGACTCTCTACACCGCATATATACAATACCAAGCGTTCCGATCGTGGACTGTTTCCAAAAAATTAGACAACAAGTTAAATGCCACATTCAAATGTCCTGGACTGAGGGCAAGGAGGAGTTACAAGAAGGTTTGGACATGATTGAGTCCACCAACTTTAAGTACTTCACTAAAGAAATGACGGCGGAATTCTACGCATTCAAAGGATTGCTTCTGTCCCATCTTGGAAGATCTGATGACGCCAATAAAGCATTTGCAGCTGCAGTACAGCTTCACGACACCCTGGTAAAAGCGTGGGCGCTTTGGGGTGACTACATGGAGCACATATTCATAAGAGACCCTAGACAGATCACCGTGGGAGTGTCTGCTATGACCTGCTTCTTACACGCCAGCCGACATCAGAATGAATCTAAATCACGCAAATACTGCGCAAAGGTACGTTTTTTTTTATAGGACACGTAATTTTACTGCACCTCGCCTGATGGTAAGCTAAAGACAAAGTCTCGGTAAAGAGGATCACTATTATAGACACGTACCATGTTACAATGGTGGCAGCTCAACTTGACGGCCTCATCAGATGCTTTTTCACGCTCTGCCTAAAGACTACCCGGGACTGTAGGTATGTCTTTGGTAGTAAGCACGGGGCGCCAGGCAACCAATCATAGATTATATTAAACTAATCACGGCCTCGCGTCATTGGTTGATCAGTTCTTTTATTGCTTTTTTGGTTGGCAAATTAATCCACATGCTCGACCTTTTTGACGTTTGTTCATTATTTTTGCCGATAACTATAATTTGTTAAGGTTATCTTGGGTACAAATTCAAATGCTCATAATATATTATTCCGCTCTCTACTTATTCCTGTAACTACATTATAATACGATCGGTATTCATTATTTTAAAAGTAAAATATTCGAGGCCATTATACTCGTAACATACCACTATCTAAAGTAAGCCTAGCTTGTATATTGGTTTTAGAATACGGATTAAGACAAACATATTTGCACTGAGCAAGAATCGAACCCAAATTACCTTTCTCATTACACAAATGTCTTATTCGCAGGTCCTATGGATGCTAAGTTTCGACGACGAAAAGAACAGCCTAGCTGAGGCCTTGGATAAGTATTCAGTGGGTGTTCCACCTGTCCAGTGGTTGCCATGGATACCACAGCTCCTCGCCTGTCTCGTTCAGTACGATGGCAATGTGATACTCAATCTTCTAAGCCATGTGAGTTTTACATATTATCTACAGTTAAATATTTGCATATGGTATAAGATAATTGAATTATTTCCTTCAACAAAGAGAGCGAGAATGCGTGAGGCGTTGTTCTAATAGAAAGCGAATTTACGATCCTCGCGCGAGTAAGCGATGCGACCATCGTGCGTGTTCGCGCGATGCCAACAACTAGGTATCTTACTAGAACGCGAATCCGCGATCATCATGTTCGCATGAATGTGAACGACCGTGCTCCTGGTTTAGTTTAGCAATCGCACAGTCGGTACCAACAAACATGGACGTCAGAGACGCTAAATTTTTGCTCTCGGGAAAAATGTTTACCTATTTTAGTCACGTAATACGAACGCGCGAATGTCAACAGAAGTTCGCGCGAACCACGTAGTCGCGTTCTATTATGACAACGCCTGACAGTGAATACTGGTTGCATAACAAAGATTTAGACAAAATGATTAGTTTGCCTGTATGACTGTTTGTAATAGTGTCATTGTAAATGTTGCCTAATCGTAGGGTTTACGCATTCCAAATACCGTTCACAATATTATTAACATTGTTAATTGTATTACATATCCATAATGGTCAGGTTATTCATTATGACTAAAGGGTAAAGGATGAGAATAAATTAATATTCATGTGCCTAAATGCATAACAGTGATGCATGCAAGTATATTATTCACGAGTGGTGAGTACATGATAAGTAAATAATAATATAGTTCCTTAGTCATGTTTCATATAAACTCTCCTAAACTTATTTGGTATATATTATGCCCTAGACCGCGACTGGGTAGCCATATACCTAACAAACCCGTATATAAATTACATGCTTATTTATTTAATTTCCTTCCTCATAAAAGTCATCGTAATTACGAATAATAGTACATTATGGTACAAGCGTGTAAAGTTGGTGATTACCGCTGAGGCGACATTGAGACCCGAGCCGTAAGGCGAGGGTCTTAAGAGAGCCGAGGACGGTAATCACCATACACTCGAGTGGCATACGGCTATTTTCAACACAATTGCGAATAAAATTATACTAAAAATACTACATAACACAAGAGTAAAAATCTATTTGTTTACATATGCGCGCGCAACTAACATTTTTTTTTATTTGTTTCTTTCGGAACAGGCTAAGGTGCTATCACCATTCTGCCTTGTCATTTACTTACTTATTTGAATTGTGATTTTTTTTTCTCTGTAAATACTCACAGAGAAAAAAAAATACATTTTAGTGAAAGTTTTGTTTATTAAACACGTATTAAAAGTAGAAATTATCTTTTAAAATACGAAGTTGCATGAAATGAGTAAGCAATAAGTATATTAATTCGTTTGTAATATTGGACACGATCTTTTTGTATCAAAACTTTTTTAAGAACAAAGCAACTTAATCAATGAAATAAAAAAAAGAAGTCTACAACTCAATTTTGTGAATAATAGCAATGAAAAAGTCACAGTTTTATAATAGGTGTCATTCCGTGCTTAATTATGGTGAAATAAAAGCCTGTTTATAAGCAAGTGTGTTGAAAAATTAGTATTATCGAACTTTCTATTACAGGCTTAGGATAAAATAAATAGATGGATGAAATGAATCTCTCTTTTCTTTACAATGTAAAACTGAACACCAGTTAGACCATTATAGCTCGCACAATAAGCAAAGCTTGCAACGAAAGATTGATGGCCTCAATGGCTTTGAACTTTCGGGTCTTTCCATTTTTGTGGCTGTATTAACACAGCACAATAATTATCTTAAAATGCACGTATTGTAATGTTAATATCGCTTTTGTTACGTTCAGGTTGGGCGTTTGTATCCGCAAGCGGTATATTTCCCTATCCGCACTCTATACCTAACTTTGAAGATTGAACAACGCGAAAGACACAAGACTGCTGAGAACATCGCCGCGCACATGCCACATCAACCGACCACCTCTGCTGTAAGTTTCTCTAGTATAGATACTGGTATTTATCTTGACCCCAGACCCCAAGTCGTGAGAGAAAAGAAGCCCTGACACGCGCGGAACGATCTGTGGTGGATTTTATGGGGAAATTCACAGAAGTCGCGAGTGGATTAATTATGAATTTGAGCTCTTTCGCCGCTACCTTCAAAATACATCCAAAAAACGCATACTGTGCATAAAGAGTACATTTTGTGACGTAATTGGGGTCAAGATATATGCCGATAAATATAATATTCATGGCCAGGTTACTCAATCGTGAATAATTACAATGACTGTGTTTTAAACTACATCAAATAGTCGATTAAGATAGGAAAAAGCTCAGGGCTCAGGTAGAACTCGAAAACGCAGTCTTTACCTTACAGGGTGAATGCTCTGACCACTTCTTCACTGTCTAATGTATAAGCTTCAGGAGAGAGTCAGTGGCTCAGTGGTCAGAATACCCGACCCCACCACTAAGCCGCCCGGTTTTGACAATTGTCGCACGGTGTGGTCAAGGGTCAACCGGTTCAGAACTGGACACGGGCGATGCAACTACCATCTTCACAAGTGGGGACTTAAAGAAGCGCCGGACTGTGATTGTGGAGCTCCAAAGCAGACAACGATGCATATAGCAGAGGAGTGTCCACTCCGTCGTTTCCCTGGAGGAATGCGTGAGCTACATGAACTCACACCGGCAGCAATTGACTGGCTTCGCCAACTGGACGTTGACATATGAGGACTTGAGCAGAAGCCATACGACATGATGATGATGATGATGATGATGAGTGGTCAGAATATTCTCCTTGTGAGGAAAAGATCGCGGCTTCAAATCCCACACGTGTATTATGCTTAACACACGAAGCATCGCTACCAAAGGAAAGTTACCGGATGCTCTGTTGTAGACTTCGGACCTTCAGTCTTCCATGTATGATGTATAGAGTGGCAGCAAGGTGAGTGACACCGCATCGTCTTCGAGTAGCGGGTCGGCGGGCGGCGAGGCGGGCACCATCAAGGCCACGCTGCCCATGTGGCGATGCTCCAAGATCATGCAGTTACAGCGGGAGATACATCCCACCGTGCTCTCCTCGTTAGAGGGCATCGTTGACCAGGTCAGTAATATGAGATTTCACCTGTAACTTGCCAGGTCCATCATACATAAAAATACATTAAAAATGGTCTTTCTTAATGGGTGCCATATTAATAATCTTTCTTAATGGGTGCCATATGGTTACATAAACACCAATGTATTTATACCCATATTTCGCAAATTATGAATAAATGAATAAATTATCCCGGCCGGGGTGCGAGGGATATGGCTACGACAATCTCACCTCCGGCAACCAACGGCCCACAGTCTGCGTGCGTTTTAGTCGGTTCGAGTCCGACATCAAATCGGATACCTCCTCCTCCGGTTCTGGCGGGGGAGGTATCCGATTCGTGGGGATTTTTCGCACGATAAAAAAAAAAGCCATAATATCCGATTCCACGTCTTTGGGCAACCAGTCTTTCTCAGCACTTCATACGAAATTTCATACAAAATTGCCACGTTTGTACTTCACGAGTTAGTTTCTTCTTCGCTGTCTTTTCTTTTCATTGCATTTACCCTTCGCTACTGATGACAGTGTGGTATGGACAGTATACTTCGGGACACGTATCTTGCACCTAAATCGCAAGTTACATGAGGCCCTGCAGGCTCGTGTGGATTGTTTTGCGCTATGATTGTTGAATTTGAGCTCGTCCACCTCAGTAACACCCCATGCTGTCCTCAAAAGACACCCAACAAACGTATTCTGCGCGTATACAGCACATTTTAGGTCCAAATGTCCCGAGCAAAAGTAACCTTAATGTGAGCATAACTCCGTCAGATGGTATGGTTCCGCGAGAACTGGTACGAGGAGGTGTTGCGGCAGCTACGAGCGGGGTTGTGCAAGTGCTACGTGGTGGCGTTCCACCACCGCGCCGCAGTGGCCGACGCCACCGTCACGCCGCACACGCTCAACTTCATCAAGAAGGTCGTCTCCACCTTCGGCATCGGTATCGGCATAAGTGAGTACTGCTTTTTGCGAATCATTTCTGTTTATGTTACACTAGGGCCCGTATTCTAGGAAGACAGTGCTGAATCTCGATTTATTTGAGGACGGCAACGGAAAATCGGAAATCAACAATGTGTAATCGTGTAATCGCTGAAAATAGGTTGTAACCGCGGAGGGTCATAGGAACCAGGAAAATAATAATTAAAAGGTGGTGTAAAAATATTAATTATTTATTCCCTGGCCGTCTATTAGAGTCTCAGGGGTGAGTTCTAGTAATGCGATGACTAAAACGTCATGATGTAGACATATCTCATCCACTTCACTGCTCGAGATGAAGCGAAGAGATATGTCTACGCGCGCCGCCATGCTAAGGCTGATTTGACAGATTGTTTATACAATCTGTCCGCAGATAAATCGAGATTCAGAACTAAGTACCATTCTAGAATACGGGCCTAAAACATGTCCAAGTGAAAAGTCTATATTTTGGCTAGATATATTTACGAAATGTATATATTTATATTGTTTGACTAAAAGTATAACTGGACTGACTTTTTTGAACATCTTTTTGTGATATATGTAATATGCGCAACAACTTGCTAAGTTGTTGCAATAGAATCAATGCTACAGAAACACTTATGGGACGAACAAACACTTAGGTATTTGTATATACAGAAGATAATTATCTGTAGGTATATATTTTTTTTTATGAGTATTGAATACAAACTTGATGACTGATCAATTCTACTGACACTATGACGTTACTCACTTTACTGACTTTAGATACTTGGTACATTAATATCTACTTAATCACATCCACAAGATCTCACATCGCGAATTTAGTAATACAACATGCTATACGTTTTTGTATATAAATAAAGTAATCTACTTACAAAAAGACTGGCGATTACTGTACTCTATTTGGACATTCTAAAGAGGCAGGTTAAGCATTAGTGCATGCACTGCATGCTGTCGAAATTTAATTAAATAGCTTTTGAACCTACACTGCGAGTTCTGTATAATACATTTAAATTAGAAGTAATTATAGCACATTTAGATGGAAGCGAAATAAAAGTATCACAGTTATATGGATAACATCAGTCTTCATTCATTTTACACACTACATAATAACATAACAATTTATTTCAGAGGTATATTACTATGGCAAAGTATATAACGATTGCTCAGTGCATATGCAATTGTAAGTGTAACATGATTGCTCCAGGTAATGTTTATATGTGTTCACAACTAATTATTACTAATAAATCATTGTATTGTTGGGTTTCACAGTAATGTTTGCAAACTGATGTTATACGTGATGCTAGCGTTATTTTATACAGATACTCCCATTTTGTATGTCTACAGAAAGTGTTTCAAGTACTGTAAGTGGTGCATTCTCTTCAGCTGCATCGGAGAGCCTCGCCCGGCGCGCGCAAGCCACCGTCCAAGACCCTATATTCCAGAAGATGAAGACTCAGTTCACTGCTGACTTCGATTTTTCACAACCCAACGCTATGAAATTACAAAATCTCATACAAAAACTAAGAAAGTGGGTCAAGATACTCGAGGCCAAAACAAAGGTTCTGCCCAAGTAAGTAGTTGTCAGGCACTGAGTCCTCCCAACTAAGGTAACTCCCAGCAGAGGAGATTTATTTTACGATTGTGCCGTCCATTTCTCATGTATAGAAGGTAGCATCACTGTCATGCGCAATCTAACCTCCATCGCGTAGTTTTAGACAGGGTTTTGGCTTCGTGCTTCATTCACTTCAGTAGCTTTTGGGTTCATAATCAAGGCGATCATTTACTAACAACTCTCTTCCCTTGTAACCAGTGCATCGTGCTGACTATTCTCTTTTTTTCTTACAGATCATTTTTAATTGAAGAAAAATGTAGATTCTTATCCAACTTTAGTCTAAAAACTGCAGATATAGAACTACCAGGCGAGTTCCTACTCCCTAAGCATACTCACTATCACGTTCGAATTGCCAGATTTATGCCACGCGTTGAGATTGTACAGAAACACAACACGTCTGCTCGCAGACTATACATACGTGGTCATAATGGTAAAATATACCCTTATCTAGTAGTCAACGACTCTGGCCTGGGCGATGCAAGGAGAGAAGAACGTGTTCTACAATTGTTGCGCATGTTGAACCATTACTTAGGAAAACAAAAGGAAACGTCTAGACGATTCCTACACTTCACTGTACCTCGGGTAGTTTCAGTGTCGCCACAAATGCGGCTTGTTGAGGACAATCCGAGTTCTATATCTTTACTAGATATATACAAGACGGAATGCGCCAATAGGTATGTTCAATAATACCATGATTTAATTCACAAATATAGGCGTAACACATTGTATAAATTCGGTTGTTCTTTGCAGGGGTGTAGAGTATGATGCTCCTGTGGCACGTTACTACGAACGTCTGGCAGCTGTTCAAGCGCGTGGCTCGCAAGCTTCACATCAAGTTCTACGAGACATTTTACGTGAAGTAAGCCTTTCGTATTCACTTTTTCTAGATGAGATTCGAATTAATGTAAATTATTGATTCTTAGCGTTGTGCCCGTTTGCATCCGAGGCACATTAGAACCGCTTACTCTTTATGATTTGACTTTTATATGAGCAACTGCCGTCTGACCTCCACACCTCGAGAGGAAAGCAGTGCCTCGTTCGCACGCTTGTTCTACTGACATGCAGGTAAGGCTGGCAACAATCCAGTTCTAATTAGTCTTATAAGTACCCATTCAAATCCCTTTTTAACCGACTTCAAAAAGGAGGAGATTCTCAATTCGATAGGTATTTTTGTTTTTATGTAGGTATGTATTCATCATAATGTTTTCTAAATTTATATTTAGTGGTATAAACTTAGGCATTACAAAGCTTGTTTTTATCATAAAACAATTTAAACAAAACAGTTTAGTTCAATACGAACGCAAATCGTGTACGTAAATATCTAATGTTTACAGAATATGTTCTAGGGACGTTTTAAGAGCTCAACTTGTGAACACAGATCTACATAATATAAGAATACTGGGTCTTCGTTAACTACATAAATAGAAATATTATAGTTCTGGGACATGACAACCTCTGTGGCGTGGCGATAATGAACGCAGCCGCTACTCAGGAGCCGCGGGTTCGATCCCGCTCAGTGCAAGTATTTGTATTTATGAATGTATGTATTTGCATTGGTCTGATCGTGCCTCGGAGAGCACGTTAAGCCGTCGTCGGTGCCATACGAATATCTATGGCAGTCGTTGCGGGTAGTTGGAGCCCTAAAGGATGAAGAAAAAGATCATAACGATAAATCTTTTGTTTTTATTCGTGTAGGTGCAAGCAACAATGGTTCCTAAAGGCATGGTACGCGAATGGGCCGCGGCCACATTTCCTAATCCGACCGACTATTGGACGTTCCGGAAAATGCTGACTCTGCAATTGTCACTGGCGAGCTTCGCAGAGTATGTGTTGCACCTCACCAGACTCAACCCTGACATGATGTATGTGCATCAGGACTCGGGGCTACTCAATGTGTCATATTACAAGTTCGACGTTGATGACACCACTGGTAAGCTAATTCATACTTTTCATACTAATATTATAAATGCATAAGTAACTCTGTCTGTCTGTTACGCTTTCACGCTCAAACCACTGTACCGATTTTGATTAAATTTGGCAAAGGGGTAGATTAGACCTTAGGAAAGGACATAGGTTGTGTTTGATGGCTATAACTGACATCCACGCGGGCGGAGCCGCGGGTAACAGATAGTCGTACTTAATTATATACATGTGGTCATCTTTTACCTCAAGGATAGGCAGAGAAAACAGCTCGCCATCTGCTTTTATCCTTACACAAGCGTCCTTTACGGCCGTTCTCAATAACCTGTCTATCGCCAGTTTTGACATTAGAAAGGATAAAAATGTCATCAATCTCTATGGTAACGCAATTCAAAATAGCAAAATAACAATAGGATTTGACAAAGGAACTATATCTACCTTTACCTTTATCTGTAGATATATTATTGGGAACGGCCGTTAGTGTCATTAAACCTTTCAAGCTCGCATAGTAAAATTATTGATTTTTATGTAAAACATGGCTATTTATACTCTCAAGTCTCAAAGAAGCTTCTAGTGTTTGATCCAATTAGCACCCGTCTCGCTATAATCAGAAAAGTAACTGAAAAATATTTACAATTGGCAAGGATCTTTGAATATATTTCATAAACAATATTTTTATTATCATTGAAAAATAAGACTGAACATGATATATTTGTTGAAGCTAGTATTTTATGTAGCGGGGATAGAATTGACTGCAAAACATAAGCAACAAATTATATGTCTATCTATAGGTTGACGTCAAACCAACCTAATATCCCTTCCACTTAATATCATTGCATCCTTTCCCCACAGGTGAATTAGATTGCAATCGACCAGTACCGTTCCGGCTGACTCCAAATATATCAGAGCTACTAACCAATATAGGAATCACCGGTCCTTTGACAGCCTCGGCCATTGCTGTCGCAAGATGTCTCGTCACACCTAACTTTAAGGTAATATTTGCATTACAGTATATTTTAAGGAACTGTGTGGTGACGGAGAAAGAATACAAGTATCGCCATCCCATCTCATCCGAAGAGTGTCGTAAGAGGCGACTAATGGAAAAATACGGATATGGAACGAACGAACGAACGAAAAATACGGATACGAATATGGGAAAATACGCAGAATAAGCAGATTGGATGGCTTTGGCCTTCCAACATTGAGAGAGGCCTATGTTCAGCAATAAACGAAAGTTTTGTGATATTGTATTAAACAAAAAAAAATAGGTATGACTTATGATGACATTTGTATTTGAAATAGTCGCAAATTTTACCTGCAATTAATTATGACAACAATCCTAATGAAGTTCAAATTGTAAAAACATACTAGATTGCTAAATTCAACCCCAACGAATAAAGATTAGATATTTTGATAATGAAAATCTTAGAATCCTCTTTTTGTTTTAGATCCAATCCATCTTACGCACAATTTTGCGAGATGAAATGGTGACGGGTTATCGCAAGCGTCTTGAAGATAAATCAGGTATGCCCACGGCGGGAACGTCTGCAGAAAACAAGTCCGTAGATATGGACAATGAGACTATTATAAACATGGTTAACAAAGCCGTAACGGTCATCATGAACCGTCTTAACTCGTTAGCTTCGTTCGACGGGCCCGACAGCAAGGTTGCCACCCTGGTCACAGCGGCCAATAGCCACGATAATCTGTGCCGAATGGATCCAGCTTGGCACCCCTGGCTGTAAATTTACCTCAATTCTTATTATTAATTAAAAAACTATTTTTTATTATGGAAAAATAAGTTTTTATGTAATATCATGTTTTTTTATTTAGCATTATTATTTTTGTTGGAAATGGTCACAGATTTTAATTTGCTGTTGACTCGTATTGTTGTGCTGGCACAATGATACTATGATATACTTTTAAGTTACCTATAAATAAGTGCGTGCTAGTGCCTTAATTTTTTCTTCGCGCTTTTTCGAACATCATTTCAAGTGTCATGGTAGCAAAATCCTACAACTCCGTAGGCCAAGGTGAACAAAAGGATCACTAAATTACTTATTTCAACTATAGTCATTCTACGGACCCAGGAAACTTATTCCGTGTTTATTATAACTAGTTCAGTCATCAATTGTTCAATTCTGTTGTTCACCTGGTGCACGGAGGTTCAGAGTGAACTTGTAGCCATCACCTAATAGTAGGGGAGCCGTAGACGGGATTTCGGGAGTTACTAAAGCGCGGCAGGTTAACATACAGGGGTATACCTTGTATCCCGTTAAGCACCTCCACTAACAATGAGCTCCACACATATGGCCGCCCGTCATGGATAAACGATCAGATCAGAAAAAAAGATTGACAACAGGTTTTTTCCATCAATTCGCAAGTGGTTCGCATAGTTACCGAATTCTACGGATCTTGGAAACTGATTCTATGTTATTTATAACTAGTGCAGTCACCACTTCTTCAGTTCTGTTGTTCACCTGGTGTACGGAGGTTCAGAGTGAATTTGAAGCCATCACCTATTCGTAGGGTAGCCGTAGACGTAGAAGGGATTTCGGGAGTTACTAAACCACAATGGCCGCTTTTCAAAGATAAAGGATATTAAAAATAAATTTTGTCATCGGACGTTCTCGAGCGCGTCAGATTAAGGTACAGAGAATTAATTACATGATAAAAGTGTGTATTCCACTAATCTGACAATTTGAGAGTGACGTAAAGAAAAGGAAGGGCTACAAAGTTCGTAAAAAAACGTAATTTTAAACATTCTCGAGCGCAGCTGAGGCTAATTCATTTTGAATTATATCATTCAAGGATAACGAAAAATATATATTCTGATGATTTCCGCAAGCCGGAATAACAAAATATCGTCAATTAGTTTAATGCGTGCAGCCATGATGTCATCACAGCTGATCACATAGACTCGTTCGTGGAACGTTTGAGAACGATATTATCTTAATCTGATCCGCTTGAATAGGTCAAAATTGCGTTTTTTTTGCACATTCTAATAATAGCCGCGAGTTTGCGATACATACTTATATAGTCAAATCAATTAATGACGGCTTTTTATGTTCACATAACAAATCTTTAGAAAATCTGACGCGCTCGATTATATTTTTTTTAATCAACCCTTGCGTACAAACACGATCATGCAAACGGTCCGATTAACATACGTACGTTATTCAACATATTATTATCATCATCAATATCTTTCGCGCTCGAGTGTGTCCTGTGTGTCCATGCAACCATTCCTTTTTACATTTTTGAAAATCTATAGCAGCTCCCCTCACCGAAGAAAAGGTATTATAATATTTTTTTCTTATCATATAAGGTCTTGAACCCAATAGGTCTATAATCTATATGATGCACGAGTAAATGAAATTCAACATAGTCGGCTCCCCACTTAGCTATCAACATAATATCGCACACCGGGTACAACAACGTCATAAGTAACAAATGACGTTTTTTTCAGGAGACCGATTTACAAGTTGTGGCTTTGATCAAGTGAAATGTATTTACAATACTATTATGTATAAATGACTAAAATATTGTTTATACTCCATATTTTAAAATTAAGGTTGTTTCAGAAATAAAAATGTTATATAAGTGGTAAATCTGTGATGTTTTTAAAAACGATACCTACATTTATGACGTTATTGTGCAGAAAGTTAAATTGAAAGTGGAACTTTCTGTGCAATAACGTCATAATGGCCGAAGTAAACAAAAAATCAAAACTCTAAATGTCTGAAACAGCACTTAATTTACTTTTCAGTGGTTAAAAATAAATTAACATTACCATTAAAACAAATGGCAATGCAAATTCTAAATTAATCAGACTTTTTCGAGGAACTTCTTCATCCTAGCATTAATACCCAGTCGCATCCGAAGCTTTTCAGCTCGGAATCTGGGGTCTGCTTTACCAGTCTTAACTACGGATTTGGCAAGACCTCGATATTTTCCGTGAAGCGATTGCCATCAGACCTCCATAACCCAATGGTAACAGGCGATATCGAAGCTTTGCAGCTAGACCGTTGTTTTTGGACTTTTGAGGGGTCCACCTACCCGTAACGACATAGATGTTCTTATGGCAACCAGGCCCGACGGCTTAACGTGCTCTTCGAGACACGACCAGACCAATGCAAATATCCATGTTTCATGATCACAAATATTTGCACTGAGTGGGAATCGAACCCGCGCCTCCTGCGTAGCGGCCGCGTTCACTATCACTACGCCATGGAGGTTGTCAACTGAAGAACCCCATATTGTAGTCGCTTCGGAAAACCACCGCAGGGAGTTCATTCCACTGCTTGAGTGTGCGTGGGATGAAGTGCCTTTCAAACCGAACAGTGCGCACCGTTTCTGGTCGCAATGTGTGAGGATGAATTCCCTGCCTGTGGCGAGAGGTGCGATGATAGAATGTAGCTATTGGCATCGTGTCAAACAGTTCTTCTGAGCACAAACCAATGTATAGAGACGGTAAAACACACACAATGAAGCAAAGTCTCTTCTGAGACTTAGAGGTTCCACATCGCCTGCGAGTATGGGATTGCCGACGAGCCTCAACGCCCGTCTTTGTACTGAGTCGAAGGGGTCAAGCTGGCATGCAGGCGCTCCGGCCAAAAGGTGACAGCAGTTCTCCATGTGGGGCCGAAACTGCGCTCTAAAAGTCGTTGCCCCGCAATGAAGTACTGCTTCGCCCTGTTGAGCACCCCAAGCTTCTTTGATGCCAGTTTCACTTTGTCTTCTAAATGACTATGGTATTGGACGTCGCTGAAGATATCGATACCAAGGATCCCGATACTCGAAGAAATGGTAAGCGGCGTGCCCAGGAATTGCGGTGCTACAATAAGTGAAGTTTTCTTAGCGGTGAATACACATACTTGTGTCTTAGAGGGGTTGAATTGGACTATTTTTAGTCTGCCCCAATCGGATAGTCTAGATAAGTCTCGATTTCAGACACAAGTTGTTCGACTTGCCTCTACTTCGGACTGAAGGATATTTGAATGGAGTCATCCGACAGCATGTCATTGATATTTTAAGCAGCAAAAACAGGGTTGGAGACAACACGCAGCCTTGTGGGATACCAGCGTTTATGTCCATGCGGTCCGAGCAGCTGCCGTCAACGACGGCTTGGATACTTCTGTTGGACAAAAAGCTGGCAATCCATACGAATAATCCCTCGGGGAGTCCATAAGATGGTAGCTTTGCAAGAAGACGTCCAACGGTTTGTGAGATACACAAGAAGGTCACCGGTTGAGCGACGGTGGCGAAAGCCGTTCTGTCGGTCGCTCAGAAGACCTTCAAGGTATCCCAGGAGATGTGTATCAATGACACGCTCAATCCCCTTCAAGAGGAGGGAGGTGATAGCATAGGCCTGTAATTGGACGGGTCTCTCCTATCGCCGGTGTTGTAACAATGATGTACATCTCATTCAGGAATCTGATGGTACCAGTGTTAGCAACGTCAGCTCTCATACTATTAATTTATAATAACAGTGAAATAAATAATATTTTTACGAGGTTTACGAGGTTTTTTACGAGGTTTACGCGAATGTTACACATTGAAACTCGAATGCTACACTAGGACTAGGTCTGAAAGTAAATAATAACAAATAAATCGCGATAGAATTCGTAAAAAAGTGGTTTCATTTCAATACAGTGGAATAAAATTAAATCTGAACTTCATTAAAAATCCATAATGACAACGGTTTATAGGTTATATTAATTAGTACACTTTATGGGACAAGTAATAAATGACACTATTACTTGCTTCTTGTAATATAAATAAAACCACAAAGTCAGAATTGTTCACTTGTGACAGTCTTGCCCCAATTTTTTTTAACATATTTGTCAGATTTACCTTTATGACGTTGTTGCTCCTGTTTACACCTGTAAACACTTCATGCGGGGAGGCCACGCGCAACTGAACAATTAGGACGTTCATGCACTAGCGTTCACAAAATCCCGCCAAAACCACAACGACATTTACGCCCTCAGTGGGTCATTTTAGGAGTTACATTTATGATATTTTTGCACCGGATGTAGACGCATGTTTAACATCATTTGTGATCAATAACTCATTTTAGCAAATTCAGTAATTATGACGTTGTTGCACCCGGTGTGCGATATATCAATACAATAAGGTGCTTCTAAACAGGTGATGTTTTACTGCAATTAGTGGCTGCAACACTGTGGCCCGGCAACATTGCAACTATTGCAAGCAATACCGGCCAGTATTGCAGTAATATCCCGGCCATATAGCCAAACATGTTTTGTGTTGCCACATATGGCCGAAGTTGCCGCGATGGGTTGCCGGACGATCGCTAAGCGGTCGATTTTACTGCAATATTGCTCGGCCAGTTCTATTGTTGTTTCAGTCGTTCTCTTTGTTACATAAAAAAAAAAAAAAAAAAAATAGCACAGTCTATCCTTTTCTAAGCGAATTGTTAAATAATTTACTATCAAGGCTTATTTCTAGACTTATATTATCTAAAGTTTCACGCCTATTTAAGTAAAGTCGAATCCACAATCTCTTCTTTTTCTGTTTATTTTTTAATAAAACAATATAAGCTGCTGCAACAAGTGTGATTTCGTCAGCCATTGTTGCCGGTTTGTGTAGCCCGTTTATGAATCTGCATCAAGAGCCATACTATTGCAGATATATTTGCAAGACATTGCCCAGCCATTGATTGTTCGGCCATCAGTTGCAATGAAATATTTTTGAGATTGCCGGGCAATCAGTTGCCAATAGTGCAGCCACATATTGCAGAAAAACATGGCCCGTTTAGAAGGGCACATACAAATACAATAAATACACTAGACTTCACACACTTCTTAGCAAAGCAGGACATCATCAAAATAAAGAGAGTCTCACGGGCACAAGCATATATTATTACCATCTTAGATGTCGCCTGTTAGCAGTAGCCTAGTACAAATCATATTCACATTGCCAAAACGCTCCCAAATCATTTTTTGAACAGATTTAGAATCAAGTGTTCAATACTGACAAAACGGTGCACGCAAACTGCCCTTAAAGTAGCGTTATCGACAACCACTTGCGAATGTATAGAAAAAACTTCACGTGCTTCAGTACCTTATAAATATCACCACGATTAGGTCCCGATTATAATAGACAATAATCCTATTCATTATACATATCAACAACAATTTGCGGTACAGTTATACACTTTTCTCTCATTCTTCTTTTAGCTAAGTTTTGTGCTAAGTAAAAAAAATTGTGTGTATAAATGGGACCCGCCTCTTTATTAAAATAGATACCTACGACAGTTTTCATACGAAAAATCTGTACCATTTCCACTCGATTTCAAATTATTTCAATTTGTTGACATAATCTTTGTGACTAGTATATGAAACATGTTAGATTTAAGTAAACTATAAGAAATGTATTTGTTGTATTAAAAGATAAGTACCTATGTGATCTCTAATTTGCAGTTTTATTTTTGCCTTACTTTTATCCTCATACTTGTTCGCGTAAAACAGGTTTGTCGACTGTGACATACATCAAATGAAGCACTGATTGCATACGCATGAGTGACAGCTGAGTACCTGCATGGGTGAAAGTACCGGGACAGCATCAAGTGCGCGGCTAATAGCGTGCGGCCACAGTGCGGCGCACTCCGCACCGCGGCCGCGCCAATCTCACTCGATCACTAGATAGTAAAACTGATTTCATCACATTAACAATGGGAAAGAAAGTACAATTTTATTGTATAGAGCAGGCACATAGTGTAGTTATTCAACTATGCGCCTGTAATCTGTAGATCGATATCAAGAATTTACATAAATTAGAACTCCCGTTAAAAATATGTCGCTGAGTAACATACTCAGCAGAGTGTCGATATCTATACTGAATTTCGACCTACTAACAAGGTGAAGTAATATAATCCAGTCGGACCCATAGTTAGGTATCCCTACCTCATAGGATTGTCAACTTGAACGAGATATTAGTGCTGAACATCGTTATGCAGTTCTGTTCTCTGCCTTCGTAGTCCAAAGTGCAACCCTAGACAATTGCAGCAATTACTCGACCGTGCTATTTTATTCCAAACCTAAATATGCCTCTCACTTTTTCTACTAGATTATGTGAGTTACTTCATGCATCTCTGGAGTCCACTGTCGTAGGTATATTGATAGATTTAGTATAGGATCACCCTGGAGTTTTAATAAGTTTTCAGTTTCTGAGGCAATCTTTACTCTCGGGGTTGGAGGTTAAACAGCAGTTGTTCCCGTAAAAGCCAAGATAAGCCAATAATTGATGAGTAGGAGAGCGAACCCTGACCTGCAATGTGTAAGATTTAAATGCCACCGGGATTGGCGCTCGGATGATGATGTCTATAAAATATAAGTGGACCTTTTGTAGGTATTGAAGCATCACCTACTGATGCAATCTGCTGTGCCGATAAATTGGCCTCAAATTGTTGAAAAGTTAATAAACTTTGGCAACCTGCGTTTTCTACGAGATATAGATGAAATTCGACAGCCGATTGTGGCGTGACGGTAGTGACCTCGGCCGGTACGCAGGAGGCGCCATTTGTATGCCAAATGAATTGGTAGGTACCTATTTGCATAGGTCTGGTCAACGGTCCCGGTTGCCATACGAGCATCTATGCCAGTCGTTACGAGTAGTTAGAACCCTAAAAAGTTCAACTGGTCTAGCAGTCTAGCTGCAATGCTTCGACATCGCCCAATATCACCATTGGGTTGTGGAGGTCATATGGCAGTCGCTTCACGGGAGATATCGAAGTCCCGTCGAATCCGCAGTTCGACTGGTAAAGCGGACCCCAGACTCCAAGGTGAAAACTACGGATGTGAATGGAATTAACGCTAGGATGATGAAGAAGAAGATAGATGAAATCCAATGAGAAATATTAATACTTTGACTGGAGTACTCAATTTCGTAGTTTTTGCCATTATAATAATAAGTACAAAGTGTGAAGTACCTTGTCCAGCAGTTAACCGACAATTACGCTTCTGGTTTGAGGTTTGACCCGTAAATGTAGCAGTGGGTAGGCAAAGGTATACGTTTATCTGATCTGCCATCTACAAAACTATTATTGCCACCAGGTACAGCCGGACGGATGGATCTCTTGTTTTATCTGCGGACCATTTCATGCTTCATTCATTTCCCCAGTTCTAGTAAAGTATAGTGGTTCCTTGTAGTCACAACGCCCCATAGAACCTACCTGTTCCTTTATATAATCTCAGATTCCAATAATCTCACGATCGGTTCCACCGAGCGATTCTCTAGATCGCCTATGATGGCTAATGTGTATAATCCGGTTAACTTCAATTTTATCAGTAAGAACATTGGGCCTTGCGTTTATTCTAGGCATCTACCTATCACTGTCAAATGCCTAACCTATCGAAAGATACCTGTTATCATAATGAGCCTCCTGCTCGCTCTAGAGAATTAGCTCGTCCCGTTGATTTAGATCTTCGACTACCGTAACGTATGCCTGTTGACGACCAACCCCTAGACTCCCTAGAGCTAGCACTGGCGAGGGATCCCTGTAAGCCGACTCCTGCCGGCTTCCCAATGGGTCGCCTGTTGCATGACCAACTAGATCAAGGTAAGTTTTTATCCACCGGTTTCCCTTATATAAACGGTGAGACAAAATTAAGGCATGTGAACTGTGAAGACAACATTTTAATAATGTCACCTGGTGATTTTATATTTCACAATTAGCAATTATTTGCCGTGTTGGCCTCGGTGACGTAGAATAGGGCCACCGGCCACCCCATCTCTCTTCCTGTGGGTGTCGTAGAAGGAAGGCGACAAAGGGATAGGGCTGTTCTCCATCTGACAATAAACATAAAGCCCATGACAAAGTGCCCGCTTGACGGCAATAGGCTCGCCCCTTATTACGTGGGACCGAAAATCAGTTGGCGAAATGTGGGTGTTAATACACCTCTGCTTACCCCTTCGGGGATTTATAGGCGTGAGTATATGTATACTACATATTAGCAAAAGCACAGCAGTATATAATTTAAGACACAATCTAAGTAGGTGCCTACCTAGCTATGCAAACTCTAGGTAGGTAGCTACTAAAACCGTCTAGACTAGACGTTAACTGTAATAGGGTGGTGGCACCATATATCGGCCATGTCAACATTTTTTGACCTTTGATTGATTGTAATTTTTTGGTTTATAGCATTTACTTTCTTGCAATGCCTTTTTTGGGTAGAGGGATACTGAAACTCAATTACTACATTCGCAAAATTACCAATTCTTTGTTATTTTTGAAAATATAGATGTTTTTTTCCGAGTATGTCGATTTCCCTTAATATCGGCCTCTAGCACCCTAATTTCCGCCGCCTGTGACCCTAATATCGTCATACCTTTTCCAACGTGAATTTAGGTCAATAAAACTAAGTAAAGTAACAAATTGTAACGTTTTATATTCCAATTCAGGTTCAAATATTTTTTTTAACGCTTATCTATCATTAATTTGTCTTTTATTTATATCTCAGCCTTAAAAATTACAGTAATTGCTGTTATTATAAACTAATGATCACAATGATTAAAAAAATTAAGACAAATAAAGATTTCCAAAATATATAATTATAAAGAAAAAATATTATTATATAAAGTCAACAGAAAACTTGACTTTCTTTAAAGGCTTTTCAATTTAAATGCACAAAATAGTGACGGCAAGTAAAATCTTCTTCAGCCACATCAATATAATTTCGCCCACGATGAACTGTACACTTTAAGTGGAACCATTTGGGGCATATGTCACATTTAATATTTTTGGCTTCATCTTTTTCGACATCACTAATTAGTTCTACTTCACAGCCACCACAAAGAATTTTCAAATTTTCTTCTTAAAAAGGTAAATCATGAGGTCAGTTACGCTGTCCGTTAATATTCTCTTCTATTTTAATACTCTTCTTCTTCTATCTACTAGTTTTATTTTATTTGACTGGTTTATGTTTTATATTCTATTGTCCAGATTTCTCTTTCTCTCTGTATCTATTCTTCTAGGAAGTCTGTCTTGTAAAGTGATCCTGAAAATTTCGTATTGTCGAAATGCTACTCTTCTTCTACTTCATCCTATCATTAATTCCCAGTCGCAATCGAAGCTTACACCTCGGATTCTGTGGTCCACTTTGCCAGTCTTAACTGCGGATATGGCTAGACCTCGATATTTTCCGCGAAACGTCTTCCATCTATCCTCCACAAGCCCAATGGTAACATCGAAGCATTGTGTTACTGCCTGCTTCTTTGAACGGCATTTATTCCATCTCTTATTCTACTACGGTCATAGAAACTATAGGGATCATAGAACCTATAGAGGTCATAGAACCTATAGGGGTCATAGAACCTATAGGGGTCATAGAACCTATAGGGGTCATAGAACCTATAGAGGTCATAGAACCTATAGGGGTTATAGAACCTGTAGGGGTCATAGAACCTATGGTCATATAACCATAGGTTTGAAACCTTTCTCTTTTTGTTGGGACATCATTATGGCATACCTACCTGTTGACTAAAATTAAAATACCTAAGTATTTGTTCATTTTTCACCACGTCCCTGTTTATTGTAAAGTTCGAAGGTTGTGGGAAAGTAAGTACCCAATACAAACTAAGGTGGCCGTTATTACGCATCGATTCTCTAGATATCGGCCGTCGCTGGCTAAAAAAGTTTTTAGGCGGCCGATGTTAGGATCTAGTCATCAAACAGAGCTGTTATTTCATTTTTAACCTTATTAATGTTACTGCTAATATATAAAATAGCTAAACATATAGTTTAGTGTTTTCATGCATTTCCCCAATATCGACCAGGTGGCCGATATTGAGATTTATCCAAAATAAAGATCCCTAATCTCGACCCCCCCATTATTTCATAAAAACTACAAATAAATTTAAAAACACACTACCTAAACGATACTTCGACTGTTTTTCTTTATTATAAAATAATATAAAATACCATAGGTATGTTTAATTCCATTCAAATACATTTCAACGGAGTGCGTCGACTCCGGGATTTGACTCGGAAATGCCAACAAACGACACAAGTCGGTACCTGCGCGTGCTCTATTACCACCTGAACGTTCAAATGTGGAGGTACCCGCACCAAAATATGGGACGTTATTCGTATGGATATAGAGTCGCTTTTTGCATAAAAACGATCATAATTTTAGGGTTATTTTCATAGTTATGATCCATTTTCTCGAAAAGGCCGATATTAGGACGTGGCCGATACAAGGAGACTTCACCCTATATCTATGTACAATGTACATATTTATGAACGTACCTACATGGATAGTATCATAGTCAAAGTCAAATTTAACAATTTAATAAGCTCTCTCCAGAAGTCTAGACAATAGAAAACTGAGAGAAAAACCTATAATTATCGTTCTGGAGGGTAGGTAGCTATTTAGTCGTTGATGGTCCTAGCACAGTAGTCCTAGTATACAAAGTTATAAGGAATATGATTCTTGGGATATGAGACGTGTCTGTCGTCCAAGGAGGTATGTGACATGAGGTCGGCGACGGGTGTCGCGGCTCCGACGACGGCGACGCCGTTCGCGTTGCTAAGCGGCGGGCGGGCGGCGGCGGCGGCCACGTAGTCGTCTCGTCGGCGCGCGCCGCCCGCTCCGCTCCTCGCCGCGCCTCCCGCCCTCCTCTACCTCTCTGTCAGTCCGCTTCGCGGCGTCACGTTATGCGCTGGTGTATTATAGGTCTCCGAGCTTAAACGGCGAGTGTCCGACCTCTGTAGTAACCGACCGTTTATGACATTCGACAACCCCGCCCTGTGCATTTTTCCGAGTTGCATTTCGATCAGTGCAAAGAGTACGACGGTAGCGAGCGATCCTTGCCGGAGTCGGTGGCTCCTCCCGCGTTTATTTATGTTGTCGTTTTGGTGTGGTGAATATTTGTGTTGTACGGACGATAACCGTATTATCTGTGCGATCGAGTCAAGTGGATATTTTTAACGATCGACGACTTCTCGCTAAGGTGAGTGCAATTTTTGATTCTGCGAATATTATACAAAACGACGAGGTTGATTTGCCGCTACGACGACGTGGCGAAATTCTCGCGAAACGTTCCGGTGTACCGAAGATTGAAGATGTACTTATTTTCCTAGTGCGAAGAAGGAACATCAAGAAAAACATCTCATATCAATCAATTTGCCAATTACTCATGTAGCCATACTGTTGACTATCCACTATCCAGTCTGTCTCTGACACTTGTTATCTCGAAATTTTACAGTTGTGAATATATCACGTTTCTAGCTCTAAAATAACATTCTAGGTACTTAATACAAAAAAGAAGTTCTAATTTTATCGATTTGGAAACTTATTAGATTCTTGTTAGATTCGGTCCTATCCCACTACACCATATGGTAGACGGAAGCGAGTGGGTAAGAAATCATGGAGGTGAGCGGCGGCGCGGGGCGGTGCGCCGCCGGTCGAGCGGTCGAGCGACCGCATTCCATATGGAATGCCGGATTATACGCAATGTCAGTGTGACTCGAAGCTAAAGCTTGCTGCCTCCGCTGCACTGCTCATTGCACATTCGCAACAATGTAGACAAGAGGAAGCTAAACATTCTGTCCATGAAATAACGCTAGTCCAATAACACTAAATTGCGTCGCTGATTGACATCACGGCGCAAGTCTCATAAACCCACACGAAAATAATATTTAGATAGCATCGTTCAGTTTAACAGTTTTCACGCGAGTGTTTTTATTTGACACATTGTTGCTTGCTTATTTATTGTTGTTATTAAACTTTCAAGTTTAATTATTTTGTTAGGTACTTACTTACACTTTGTAAACGTTAACAAAATGTACCTACCTACTGCTCAGTGGCGAAGGGTGAAAATTTAAAAAAGCGAAGCCACTGGAAAATAATCTTACCTTGATCTAACTAGTTTGTCAATGTCGTTCGCATGCGAGCCGTTGGGAAGCCGGCAGGAATCGTGTTATAGGCACCCCTCGTCACTGCTATAGGTTCAATAATTTAAAATGAACAGTTATTAAACCTACCTACTTACATTATAAAATAAAAATTCTGTAAAATATAAATAAGTAGGTAGGTACCTGGTACTTACCTACGTACCTGTTACATAGTGTAGTGAAAGTAGGCACCTACTAACATTTTAAATACAATTAATAATAACACAATAACATGTCAATCTACCAATCGCCAAAACAGTTTGTAGGTAGGTAGGGTAGTAAACATTTTTATTCAATAACAGGATCCTGCTATCCTGGTGAGAGGCTCTGTAAACCCATAAAATTGTATATTATCTGAATCTGAATGACATTACTCGTGATCTCACATAATGAATATAATGAGTTCGATAGTGCGTGCTATATTTCGAAATACGTCCGTTCGTCGCTTCCGCTCTGTGACCTACAAAGTACATCAAACTTTAGATGTATCATCTAAGTCATTTAATTTTTATTTTTGGGTGTCATAGTCATGACATAATGGAACACTTACGTAATTCCAACCGTACTTTCACTACATTTCAGTACATGGGTATCTAGGCAGGTACAGCAACCTACCAATATACCTAGGTAATAAAAAACTATATTTGAAAGTATGTAGGTACCTACTACCGAGGTAATTATAGGTAATTCGTACATTTTACAATAACCAATCACCCATATGCCTAGGTATATCTACCTAATTTGTGATTGCTTGAAAATTAATTCTAGTACCTACCTATTAGGTACATACCTACTTAACTATTCTGAAAACTCATAATAATTACTCAAAACCCATAACGAAGCTCTAGAGTATTATTTTGAATGAAGTTTATTATTGACTGACTGAAATAATGTCATATCCTGTTTTTGAACACCTAGCAGATAACGAGATTTATCCAATAAAACTTTTAACGAGCCGTTAATTTTATACTTTAAAAGTATCCCTTTAAGGTCTAAAATAAAATGGATATTTTGGCAGTATCCATAATATTATGACAGTGGTTTTGCTTTGGCAGAATCGAATGCCTATTCTCACGGTCCTCGCTGTACTAAGCCACCAACTTCCCTGTTTATCACTAAACGACTGAACCCCAAGTTAATAAAACTAAACGCGTAGTCCTGAGATCAGCATGTTATTTTTCATGTACCCACTTATATAAAATATCAATCAAATTATTTGTTAAAGAGTTACTGATTTATCTTAATTTCTCTATGTACCTAATTGATTTTCGATCCGTAAATTACCTATTACAATAATAGAGTTATCAATAATTTATCTTTATAAGGGATATTTACAAGCTTTTTACCAGCCATCCCACGCAAAGGAACGAATTTGACACATATACCTAATATGTATACCTATAGGTACAGATTACAGAGTGCCATCGACCCTTTTCGTAAAAGTTATCATCGTAAGACAAAAGACGTCAGCTGTTGCAACTTTATTCATCTGAGTCCACTGGTTTCAATTTGAAAATTGTAATTTTTGTAGTCAAAACTCGAAGAAACAACAATAATAAATGATACCCATCCCTACCTTCCATTATCAATCAATTAACAAAAATTCAAAACATAACATCTTTTTTGTAGGTCCTTACTTTTAATTTTCGTATACGTAGAAGCCGGAAAATAACATCTATATTTAGATAAAACAAAAAATGACAAAACTTGTTATGTATTATGCACAATATTAATTGGTAGTCTCATCTTACAAAATTTAGTGTTTAAATTCAAAACGAGCAATTAAAACAAATACCTACGGGTTATTCCTGAAAATTCTGTACCAAATTCCCGAACTACAATAGTTGCGTTACATTCAACTCGGGCTCACCCTCTCATATTCTACGAATACTTGAGAATCTCGAGATTTTCTTTTCAAAATCTTTATTTATTTACAGGACTTTTATCGGATGACGTGTCAGTCCTATTGTAACAAATTATACATTATCTACAAACTAATCTTGAGATGTATTTGTTCGATTTGTTTGGTTACACGAATAAACTGATAAATAATATCTCCTGATCCTGACATTGCATTGATTTTTACATTGCATACATCCTTAACCTCTATGTAACCAACTTTCAAGTTACACGCATAAATACCTATACATAATATGCATGACGACATGGCAATATTTTGAACAACCATGGTGCCTCATCGTACACTGAATACACCAATTGTATCAAAGGTGGGCTGAAGTTATTAGGACTAGGACTAAGGCTCTCATAGTGATAACACTGATAACTAACTTGCAGCCCATGGTACAACAGTTATCATTATCATCAACGCTACGGTTATTTTTCACGAAATGTGATGGTAATGATGTTGATTTTTTATAGGTACTACTCAGATGGCAGACAAGCATACGGCTCACCTGATGGAAAGTAGTTACCGTGGCCTATGGACGTTTACCACACCAGGGGAGTCGTGCTTCCAAACCTGTAAGAACATAGTTTCTGGGCCGTCAGTGCAGAATACAAAGCAGGACAAACTTTGGTCTGACAGCACAAAACTCTTCAGTGAGCTCTTCAGTGAGTTGATGATGACAGTTCTCATTCAATTTTAGGGGTCGTTCTAGAGGTGGCTGGTGGTCTCACATAAAGTTACCCCAAACTACATAGATATAATGTGTGAGCCATATTATAGCCTCTCGTCGCTTCTTTCCCGTATCGCATAGCATGCAGATTAGGCACAGTTTTTCCTCCTGGCGGATATAAAACCGTTTATTGCACGAAAATAATGAGTCATCTATCATAAGGAAGCAACTGCCCACCTTGCTATGTATATATTTATGATGTTTATCAAATCTTAGTACATAACCGGTAATGTGCAAGAAAAATTGCGGTAAGTTCAATTAAAACAGCAGCAGATTAGGGATACAATAATAAGAGTATGTCTATCTAAAATCTACGCCTACTTAATCTTATCTAAACATATATTTACTTTTTGGTTACAGAAAGGAAGTCTTGGCACATAGTGAAAGCGTTATCCTTATCAGGGGCAGAATTTTCGTATCAGGTTTAGATAAGTTTTAGTTTGAAGTAACACGCTCGTTTCGTCATAGTTCAATTTCAATAGATGGGGACCGTATTTGATATCCGATTGCACAACGCTGTCTGGAACAAAGTCCCTAGTAGAGGGCCCTCAATAATAAGTACCTAAGTTACCAAATTCATTATCGGTAGTGTCCGGTTCTCGGGTCAAATTCACAATCATAGTGACCTTTAATCTCGTTTCAGATAGCTAAAACACGTTCCTTTGTGTCAATTCTCAGAATTGCTATCATGTCTTATTGTTTATATAAGGCAACGATAGGTGATTATTTAACCTTTTAATGCTGAAATCACTTCTAAAGCTTACAAATGTCGCATACCTACTTATATTTAGAAAAAAATGGTGGTACTTTAACTCAACTGCGCTGAGAATGCCACACTGAAATTATGTAACCTTTAAAATCTACTGACAAAACCAGCATTGCGACTAGGTAGTTATAAGGCTCCTTGACATTATAGACTACTTTTAATTTTCTGCTTTAAAATGCCACAAGATTTGCTCTATACAATTCAATGTGACTGCAAAGATTATTGACGTTCTAATTTACTCGGAAATAATATATTTGCTATACTTACAAACAATCAATCACAAAGTCGAAGTCCAGAGGACTGATTCTACTAAAAACTGGAAGTACGCAACTACTCGACAGGTGATAAACCATTCTTTTGGTTGCTTACGTCATCAGGGGGGATCGATTTAAAAAAAATATACGCCTACCTTCTATTGTAATAATTTTATGATGTTGTCCGTGGACTCAGAATACAGAACAAACCAGAAGCCGCATTCGCTAATAGCTGCATATCCCGCACTGTGTCCAAAAACGATACTCTGTCTCGCTCTATAGTGAAACTTCCCGCTCGCGTAATGTTACTCGGCTAAGGTGCGGTTCCCAACTTTAGGGTAGTCATAAAACACTAGATAAGAGATATAACACTAGATATTTAATATCTGTATTATACAGAGAGGTGATCAGTGTAAGTTAAAGCTATTAAATATATATAAATTTAATGAAACACGGTAATAAGGTAAGTATTTTTTTAATGGTATAATGATATACAAAGTCTATAGACGCAGTGTCACTCCAATGCGGCGTAAATAATACTTAGCTACTACTCTGGTACATGTTGACAATATAGGTACATACTTATATCTCCTATTTCATCCATTTCAACTTTTCTCTTCATGCATCGGTAGGGAAACTAAAATTAGAAACATTTTATAGAAAAAAAAAGTACCTACCTACTTTATACATAATATTGCTACTGTGCGATAAAACCACCAATTGTATATAGGTACCCACATAATAGCGTGTTTAACCCCTAAACTAACATGTATACAAAATTTCATCAAAATCGGTTGAGGATATCTGCTTCAAAATCGAGTTGCAAGATTTCTTTTCGAACAAATTAAGTAGGTACCATACCTACATCCTACATACAGTGAAAGTAGGTAATGAAAAGATTTTTATAATAATATCATTTACCGACTTGTTTGCAATGCAACAAGGAATAATGCTTGGACGAGTAAAGTGAACAAAATATTTTTGTACCTACCTGCGCATGGCACTCGTACGTACTACCGAGCCATTTAGTTTGATTTGAACCGTATTGTACAATAAAGAGACCTATCTAAGTAAGTATATATCTGTTTAAATTTCATAAAAATAGGTGGGTAAAATTTTCAATTGACATGGCAACACACAAGATGGCAGCGTCTTCGTCTAAATCAATCCCAATTAAATTCAATAATTAAATAACTATGCATTTGTATACGCTAATTACAGATGAAATGTGATCCCATCCTGTTTTTTTGTAATCCTAGATGTATTTTTACATGAAGGAACAACTAAAACCGACATTTTAAAATTAAAATTGACACTGATGTAATACGTCTGACGCGCTACGTGCATACGAGTGAATGCGAGTGACAATATTCAAATCAAGACAATTTGTCTTGATTTGTGTGTCTTCACTTTTGAGCGCGCTTGCGGTTTCTGGTTTGTTCTGTATTCTGAGTCCGTGGATTACCAAAATTAGATTCTTAAACATTAGCAACAAATTTTGCCAGTCATTTTTGTTTAATTATAGACTAATTTCTACTTATTTTAGATATCAACGATGTAAAACAAAAGACACCTATTGTTTTCGTCTCTATTATATCTTTACAAGTTAATTTACATAACAACAGACAGACTAGTGTTACTTTCACATTTTTAATATTTAGTGTGAATAATTTAAAATTTCCTCGAAGTCGATTTCTGAATGGAATAAGGAAGTGAAAGGATATCTTTGTAATTTGACTAGAGGTTACACATTAAGATAAGATGTCTCTGGCATCATGTTTACCGTTGATTTTTTACTTACCTCCCACTGCGTATTCGATTGGTGTTTGTATTTTCTCAGTCCAGTATTTTATCAGAGGCGACGAAAGACGAATCTTCGTAAGAGCATTTCTACCGACTTCAGTTTCCAAATTTAGTAAGTTCAGTACCTAATAAAGGTTATTAGAAATGATACAATGAACTTCGTTATTATCATTAACTACTTAATTATAAAAACATAACGTACCTACTGCAAGAATAATTATTTTTATACAATGAATTCTGGGTACAATAAAGCGTTTATATGAGTAGACTTCTTTCTTATAATCAGAGGACGGTAGTGTATCTCAGACTACTATTCTTTTAATCTGAGTAGTGTATGTATATCATTATTCTTCTGGATATCCCTGAACTTCGACCGCCGCCGCCGGGTAATTTTTTTTGATGCGTATGTTTACTGTTGGATTCACACATCCCTTATGCCTTGGTTTCATTCTACGATACTACGCTATAAAACATGACAACATTAGATACAATAGGCAATAAAGACGATATGATTGAATTAAACTTTCAGTTGAATCACATTCAATTACCGCTAAAACGGTTAGGAATTTAGGATGTCATCTCATCTTAGTAAGTTGCGACAGCGACTCAGACTGCAGTACTTGTTGTTTTATCCAATAACCTTGAGTATCCTTTCAATTTTAGTTGATTAAAAATAAGAATTTGCGTTTTAACTTTCATAATGCATTTCATCAACACCACCGTTAATAGCGTTGTGCTAAATTTTGTAAGGTGAATGAAGATATGATCGTCAGTGTAAGTGATGAAATCTTGAGGAGATATAATCGCATTCCGCGGTGAGCCTCCCCTCTCTGGTGATGTTGCATACCGACGTCTACGCCGCACAGTGGGACGAAAGTACGATTTGAGTGACTTAGGACCCAATGTTTTTTATTTACTTTTTTCTTTGTGCCGATGGATAGAGCTCGTTGAGCCCAATAATAATTTCTATGGACGTTTTTCTCTAAACTTTATACTTTGGGCAGAATAATACTTTTTATTTTTTTTTGTATGGAGCGAATCAAATAAACTTAAATTTCTGGTAAGTCTCTTTTGATCCCGCTTTGAAACTACATTTTTCTTATACCTTGTCTAGTCTAATGTCATATGATACTATAAACATGTACCTAAAGTTGCAATTCTGCGAAATAAATGGATCGGTAAAAATGAAAAATCACATAGAATAAAGAGTTGTAATTTTGTTTTTGAAAGTTCTTTTATGTTGAATTTAATATGAAATAGTAAGTTAAACCACGTTATAATACACATAATTACTTAACAAGTAACAACAAAACAGTTAAAGGTCTCTATTTCGCTATTACTTAAAAATATAGGTAAGTAATTCTATTTATTTTCGTAATGACTGTAATTAGTTTATCCTTTTTACTTGTTAAAATTACAGCGCTCTCACCTTTACCTATTACTATAAGTAATGTTAAATCGGATAATTAGTTAATGAGGGTAGTAAAAAAATAATTTATATTTATTGTATGTCATCTAGTATTCGTTTAATTACATTACTACTAACATCTCGTGATTTTGATCGTCCCTATATTTTATATAATGGAGAGTTTAGTTAACAATTTAGATTTATTTATGATTTTAAGAGATCATCTGAATTCATTGTCAGATAGTAAAAAAAAATTCCAATTCCTACTACATAAAATAGATGTGACCGAAGAGAACAGTGCTCAACTCCAAAAATTCTGTACGCGATTTTGTTCAAATATAAGTGCAAGGTGGGAACGAAGTAGGTAGTCGTACATTAGCACAATTCATAAGAAAAAATGGTGATTGATTACACCGTGCTATAAACTGGCCCGAAGGAGTAATATTTTTGCTTGTTTTATTTTATAATAAGAAGGGTATAAGTCAGATCCGTTTTCACTTGCTGCTTCTCTTATGCTTACATATTGCCACTTACTTAATTTAAGTGAAATTATTAAAGACAAAGCTTTATCGGGTGAATACGTACTTTTAGCTTTAGTTTTGCTTAAACACTGTTTAAATTTTTCAACATCTTCTAGGTTATTGAGCAACTGATCTATTATTTTTCTTAAATTTCCAATCATAGAAACTTTCAGTTCATCCGGGGACAACGAAAGTGATTTATTGATTTCCTCTACGCGTCTTCGTTTTTGTCTGGAACCCAGTTCTTCAAAAGGTTTTCTAGGTGTAAATGCAGATGTCGAAGCTTTTCTTGTTGATGGTGGTAGAAGATTTTCAACATCTTCAGTATTACAAATTTCGAGCTCTTCTTGTTCCACATTCACAGATAATACTCCTTCGGGCCAGTTTATAGCACGGTGTAACCAATCACCATTTTTTCTTATGAATTGTGCTAATGTACGACTACCTACTTCGTTCCCACCTTGCACTTATATTTGAACAAAATCGCGTACAGAATTTTTGGAGTTAAGCACTGTTCTCTTCGGTCACATCTATTTTATGTAGTAGGAATTGGAATTTTTTTTTACTATCCAACAATGAATTCAGATGATCTCTTAAAATCATAAATAAATCTAAATTGTTAACTAAACTCTCCATTATATAAAATATAGGGACGATCAAAATCACGAGATGTTAGTAGTAATGTAATTAAACGAATACTAGATAACATACAATAAATATAAATTATTTTTTTACTACCCTCATTAACTAATTATCCGATTTAACATTATAGTAATAGGTAAAGGTGAGAGCGCTGTAATTTTAACAAGTAAAAAGGATAAACTAATTACAGTCATTACGAAAATAAATAGAATTACTTACCTATATTTTTAAGTAATAGCGAAATAGGGACCTTTAACTGTTTTGTTGTTACTTGTTAAGGAATTATGTGTATTATAACGTGGTTTAACTTACTATTTCATATTAAATTCAACCTAAAAGAACTTGAAAAACAAAATTACAACTCTTTATTCTATGTGATTTTTCATTTTTACCGATCCATTTATTTCGCAGAATTGCAACTTTAGGTACATGTTTATAGTACCATATGACATTAGACTAGACAAGGTATAAGAAAAATGTAGTTTCAAAGCGGGATCAAAAGAGACTTACCAGAAATTTAAGTTTATTTGATTCGCTCCATACAAAAAAAAATAAAAAGTATTATTCTGCCCAAAGTATAAAGTTTAGAGAAAAACGTCCATAGAAATTATTATTGGGCTCAACGAGCTCTATCCATCGGCACAAAGAAAAAAGTAAATAAAAAACATTGGGTCCTAAGTCACTCAAATCGTACTTTCGTCCCACTGTGCGCCGCACTCTTACATAGGCTATATTGCATTTTATTGCCGATTATGCTTATTGCTTTGGAGCATAGGAGCACCATCAGCTTATGCCCATATTGTAATGTTAATTAAAATACTTGCCTACCTATTGGTAACATTAAATAACCGTAGTAGATCTTCACTTTAATATATCTTGAAGTTTAAGTTTTAGGCTAAGTAATACGATGACAGGTGAGACGGGTACTTAGGCCTTGCTAGATGATGTAGGTAGAGGATAACGGGTAACGGTTCTGTCATGTTTGCAGAGGCACGGGTGTGGGCCCGTGTGTGCGTTCGCGCCGCTCACTCAGTCACACAGCCGCGCGGCGCTCACGGCGCGGCGTAGCGCGGCCGTTGAACCGAATACTCAAGGAATTTCTCCAACGCCGCACTCGCCTTGCTTTGCAGAAGAAAATTATCACAGTTGTAGGCTCAGTCGAATAGAAATGATGCTACTTGTTTTTATATTCATAATGTTCGATCTGTTAGTATTCTTCAATGGATATCCATCATTTTTGTATGCGAACATAATCAGGTCGGTTACCTACCAGCCTACATGATTGTGTCCAAAGTTTACGCGAATACCTATTACCCATTTATAAAAACTTGATGAGACCATGGCTGGACAGCAAACAAATCGTATGGATTAGCGCAGATTATATACTATCTACACTAATCCTTAATAACCTGTAATAAATCGCGATAATAATCCAATAAAATTAGTTTTATATCTTTACAAATTGTTTTACAATCTACTGATTTCACAATGAGGTTACCAAGTAGGTAGGCAATGGCACCAACCTATGAAGCTGGTCTAAATAGGATTTGGGAATGACGCAGCTGTACTATTATTATTGTCTCAATTTAGGTGTCGGTACGTATCAATTTGTCTGGGACACGTGTGCAAGTATCTCGCAATAGGCGGCATACCGGGCCAGGGCGCGGTCTGCCAATGGCTCTAGAAACGCGAATAAATTTCAAGTGACACATATTTTTGTTATAGTTTAAAAGGTATATTTAGAGTTATGGCTTCAAATAAATTAAAATTATAAAGATTATCTTATTGTTTTGTTCACATACCTAATACAGGTAACGATAGATCCAATTTCTAGGAATGTGGTAAAGGAATACAATAATACTTATTTGGAATATATTCGTCTTAAAAACTTTGAATTTACTCTATCTCATTCATCTTTTGACTTATCATCATCATCATCATTTCAGCCACAGGAAGTCCACTGCTGGACATAGGCCTCCCCTATACTACTGTTTATTTATTTAATATAAAAGTTAAGATATATCTACCATAAATCAATATAAGACATCTCCATTATGAATTTCACTCATATCCATTGAGCCGTATCAATGAGTGCCGAGTAAGAAGTAACAAACTCATTCACTCACACACTTTCGCATTTAGTAGAATAAACCAATTCATAAAATTATTTAGAATGAATGTCTAATAATAAGTTTTTATTATTCAAACAATGCATAAATATGAATGAATGGTTAAATTTTAATATAAATTTAGTTTAGTAGGTAGGTAGGTACGTAGGTGCATTACGTTTTTTCGTTTGATAATCGTTATCTAAGTATGTATTATTATATAATATAGTTATTTATTTACTTTTTTTTTTTCAAACATACTGAAGTTCAAGATTACGGAGCAATTTTACTACCTACTAGGCTACTACATTTAATACGGTATACTGATTTTTGTAAAATATCTATAATTTTAGATTATAATATTATTATAGAATAACTAGGTAGCTGTTGCCCGCGGCTCCGCCGGCGTGGATGTCGGTTATCGCGACCAAAATAAATGTAGCCTATGTGTTATTCTGATTACTACCTATTAGCTAAAGTCTCATTAAAATCCATTCCGTAGTTTTTACGTGAAAGAGTAACAAACATTCATCCATACTTACAACAAACTTTCATGTTTATAATATTAGTAGGATAATATAATGTTCCATGAGTAATGTTACTGCTGGTGGTAATCAACCCGCATACACTCGTGGACATCCGTATTTTTATCACCAAATGTGCCGCCCGGGACTGCGACGCGTCAGTCCCGTATTTCATTGCATAATGAAATCACTTTCGATTTTCTAAACGAATGAAACTGTTTTACGCATTGCATTATACTTTAGTTCATAGTCCCAATAAGATATTAAACGAATTTGCACTTGCGAATTCGGATGCCACACTGTATTATGATTACGTACTGTGACTTTTTAAAGTGCTTCTAAATCGAAAGAATATTTTTAATTTTATTTCTAGAAATGTTTGTGTATTCATTTCTAAAATTTTATTTTAATTGACTATTTTTATGTAAAAAATAGCCCCCTATAACAATACATTAACACATTAACCCTTCAATAATTAAGAAACTGAACAATTCTGTAATTTACACATCGATCTTCACGGTTGGCTTTCGATTTTTATAAAAAAAACTGACCTATGAGACTGGGCTATGAGACCGTCATGGGAAAACTTACCTAAAAAATCCTATAACCCGATTGAAGCATCCAATACCTCCTTTGTGCAAGTGCTAAGCAGTAAGTTGACAGATTTATGAGTTTTATCGCAATGCAATGGGATGAACGGGTACAGGAATGTATAAAATACGAACAAACAAACAAAACTGACTTTTTATTTTATTTATTTACTAGCTAACCCTGCGAACTTCGTACCGTCTAACAGTCGATTCTTAATTTTTTTTTTATTTTTCTCCGTAAGAACCATCCTCGTACTTCAAAAAATATTCTAAAGAAAGAATTAACAAAATCGGTTCAGCCGTTCTCGAGATTTGCGCTTAGCAACACATTTAGAGATTCATTTTTATATACTGGTAATAGAAGAAGATGAGATGTACATTGTACACACATAATCAAACAAAAATACATTTTACTTTTCAATTTACTTTTACTTGATATCATTTTCTACTGTAGGCTAGGTACTGTAGCTGTAGCTGTATGAGCTCCACCTTTTCACCAGGTATCTATCAGATATTATCACCATGAAAAGCTGACCTATGTTATTGTAAGTTAATTTTCACGAGGGAATATTTTTTTTTTGTCAATCTAGATTTAGTTGCAGTTCACAGGCATGTCATTTGCCATTTTATTTTGGATGTTATTAGGTGGTTATGGCCATGTTATGATGGCTAATTGGCAAGACGATAATAACCTTACTTTTCTTCAATTCCTACTTCAGAATATCACTGTACATCTATTACAAATACAAATTACAGCATTGTTATATCTATTGTTTAATTTCAACTGTCTACCTTGCCTATTGTCTGCAACAAAAAATATAAACTATGTAGAGGTAGATATATGATTTGAAACGAGAGGACATTAAATTATTATGATCTGTTTAATAAGTACTCTGTTTCAAAACTTTCAAATATGATGCAATAATAGGCACTATAATTAATATGTATGTATGTACATTCATCATAGAATGTTCATGATATGAATACAATACATGCCTACTAACATAATTATACGTTAGAATTTCCAATCGTTAAAAAAACTTTCACTGCAATAACCAATAACCGTTATCTCCTGTGATATTTCTATAGTTCGTGATAATAGTAAATCCTGGTCAGTAGTTTCGGTACGAAATGCTAATTTGTTACGTAATTTTGTTGAATAACGACGCAGTTAAGCTGAATTTTTAATTACTCGTTTTGTGTGTAGCTAGAGATTTTACATTAAGCTTCGTCTTCAACTTACCTACCTACGAATAAAAAGTTGCATCACTCGCCTTCACTTTTAATGTTTCGAAACACTCGTTCCACAAACATCCGGCTCTAACACTCCACTATCAGACTTTTACGTGACGATCGATAGGCAGGTATCGTTTTTCGGTAAGTCAGCTAAATTGTATCGTAGTAGTGGATTAGGTAGATTAAAGTGCAATACACATATACCTAATCATTTTTGTGAAGAATTGTAAAAATAACATATAGCCTCATATAGGTGCGTGTAAGATGTGCATTAGGTGGGTACCTATAGATAGAAAATCTGTAAATCTATCCTACTAATATTATAAACGCAAAAGTTTATAGGTAAGTTTGGATTTTTGTTACTCTGTTACTGAATGGATTTCAATGAAGCAATCATACAGCGATCACGGGATCAGAATCCCCGCGGGCGGAGCCGCGGGCAACAGTTAGTATTTAAATATTTTTTAGCAACAGATTTCTGCACTACACTGTTGATGTTACATTTATTTAATAAATAACACTAGCCACATCCCACCATTCTACGGTGGAATGTGGCTAGTCATATGCATGTTGAGGATGGAAGACAGGTAATGCATGACAGGATAAGGTTTTGCAGCTAAAAATAATGTAAAATCTTGGGTAAAATAAAACCCTTAGTTGGCAGCCGGTTGATGGTGGCGGGCGAGTGAACGCGGCGACCTTGGGCCCGTGCGGCCCGCGGACGTTCGTTGAACGCGCCGGGTCCCCCCGCGGGCCCCGCGCGCCGCACGGACCTTACTCCCCCTCACACACATAGCCATCACATCACACATTCGATGCGACAAGATATTAAATCTCACCATTAAAAAAATAACTTATTTTTACTATTTGAATCCTCCTGAGCCAATTTTGTTTTGTAGCAGCTCCTTTTGACAGTTATCAGCTGATTTACAAAATAATATTTCTGTTCCCGAACCAAAAATATTTTTTTATTTTTTGTATATTGTAAATTGAAGTACCTAAAAATTAATCAGCGGGTTTATTTACATAAAATTACGCATATCTGAATTCTCAGTCATTACTCATTAGATATTACGTTACGCTGACGACGCAAAACGTGTAAAAACATGCAATAACGCCTACAATAGCATCCGAAACAAAAGCATTTCCACGTTTGGCTCACTAACACGCATGCGAACATAATAGACTATAAAAATACCCAAAACAAGTGTGTGACGTAGTATTTTGCTGCATTATTTTCGCAATAGTGGGTGCGTGGGGCCCGCGCGGGCGCGGCGGCGGCGCTGTCCGCCTGCGAACATTGACCGCGCGGTACAGCCAGCAAATAAAGGCATATAAATGGACATAGCTATTGCCGAGTTGCAAATTGCCTTGCTTTTTGTATTAGGTAATCCTAATTGGGCATCTGAGTTACAAGTAGAAAGTAGCCAATTTTGACAATTTGATTACTATAACATGACTTTTTCTTTTCATAGGCAAAAACTAACTAACTAAAATGCAAGAGCGTGTTTAAAAAATACTTCATAGTTTTGTGTACAAAGCTATATTCTTAGTATAAGACCCGGATATGAAAATGAATAGTAAGTAAGATCAGAGGATAAGAATGCCTTAGTCTTTAATTTTTGTATAACTATGTTGGTAAATTAAACGTTGGCTACTTTGTAGATTTTATAATAACAGATATGATTGTAATATGACTTCATCTTAGATTTCGGCGGACAGTACGTCTTAAGTCTGCTTACAAACAGAAGTATTAAAGGCATCTGTGCATACAAACAGGATGTCGGCAGATTTTCCTCATCGCAGTTTTACCAGCGACATGTCTGACGGGTTCTTGTGCATTATTACACCAACGCTGCCTACCTGTCGATTGTAAATGATACCTTCACAAGCCTGTTATTACTATACGACTGGAATATCGTTTATTCAGTTTATTTTGTAGCTTTGCTCTCTTGGAGGACACCTGTTTCATTTATAAATTCTAAAGCATCATAGAAGAAATAATACAATCTTTGATATACATAATTTTATAATTATTCTACACCTAACAGGTCTTGAACAGGTTGACTGACCATTAACACCGAGATAGAATCACTAATGCCAAAGATGAAAATGAATAATGTATGGATTTTTCAGATGCCAATTTTCAATGTGTGACCCGAGAATGCGGTTTTAGTCGGTTCGAGTCCGACGTAACCCCACTAAAAAGAAAAGTAGTATGTATGTATAAGTATAAGCACTATTAAGAAGGTATGAAAGTCTTTGTAATTGAATCTCATTAAACATCTTAGCAGCTTTATAGGTCACTAGCTTTTGCCCGCGGCTCCGCCCGCGTGGATGTCGGTTATCGCGACCAAATATAGCCTATGTCCTTTCTCAAGGTCTAATCTACCCCTATACCAAATTTCATCAAAATCCGTTCAGTGGTTTGGGCGTGAAAGCGAGACAGACAGACAGACAGATAGACAGACAGAGTTACTTTCACATTTATAATATTAGTAGGGATTGTAAAGTATTTTTATTAGCGCGTTTCAATGCATCATTCATCAAATTACGTTACATAATGATTTGAAAAAATATAATTACCTCATATTTATAGCAATAAATTAAATATTCACTGTGTGTTTTTACATTTCATTTGAACAATCACATTTAATTGCAAAATCGTGAATCGTATGTATGCCTATACTACTTATGCAGACTGTACACAATTTACTGGTTTTGTGTACGTGTTTTGTAGTTCATTAAATAATTTCATAATTAAATCATTTAAATCCCAATAAGACCTCACCGTACACCAGTCACACTTCTTATACTTACTCATTTGCGTGTACCTTTATCGGTAAGCGGACTGTTCAACATAAATAAAAAATCTATTGGAAACAGTTAGTGCCCGAGATTTACGCTCCAATTCAAACAAATAAATTCTTCAACTTTATAATATTCGTATAGATTAGAGAAAGATAGTATATTCTGTGATGTTCTGTTATCCATTACCTTCCAAGACGGGAACAATCACGACTGCATGACCCGAGGAATACTAATACCCTCTTAAATGGATGTCACGTCCGTATCAGTAGTTAAATTAGAATTAGTTGCAATGAGGCAAACAGCCGTAGTTTTCTTGGGTTAGGCTAACACGAAAGGCATTCTTCAGTGTTTATAAAGCAGTGTATGATGGAGTCCCACAAAAATCTTCTGGACCCAAGCCAACCTTACCTGCCAGTCGGTATACCTGTTGCTTAACGATTGAGGCTCTGCCGTAGGCTTTCCTCTCGGGTTGGAGGGTTGCTCCCAAAAAAGTAAAGATAAATCAAATTAAGAGAAACACACACAAGACTAACGAAATGATGATGAATATTCGATTACATTATAAAGCAAGTGTAGTAATTTGGCTAATATGAAAAAAAAAATGACTTGAACACACCTAGATAGCAAACTCTTGCTAGATTTAATAGACGTTCTTCATAACATTCTTAGCGGGGTCTCGCGACTTTGGCAGGTGTGTTGGCTCGTTGCCCAGCAGTGGTGCCGTACTAGATTGATAATACCTTTATTTAAATACTCTCACACTTTACTACAATAAATGCCTTCACATTCAACGATCTTATATTTTAATGCGCTACCTATAAATAATGTTATCAAAAAGCGCGGTGTCATGAATTTACCGCGTTATATGACAGAGGTTATGTTTTGCATTACCTGTTGCATTCGTGCTTGCGTTGAGGTAGACTATACGTATTTATTAGTCTACTTTTAGTGACCGTTTTAAACACCATGTTACGCTTTTCGATGTATCAAATGATTAAATAAAATGACTAATTGCCAAAAATATCTTACTATTTCTGCTATAGTCCGTTGGACATGCTTGTCCCGTACGTGGTCATGTATTATTTTTATTTCTTCACTATTTTCAAAATTTCGGTTCCTTTTCAGCAGCCAATATGGCTGGGAGACTACGTAAGTTATCGTGTAGTTTACGTCTAATTGATATAATTCACTTATGAGTGTCACATTTCGACGTTAACACACACATTAGGAGATTGCGATCTCCCTGAGCACATGCAGCACGAAACACGAGCGCATCATCACACTTTCACCGCATGCAGCGAATGAAAGCTACTCACGCTTTATTATTGAAGCAATTATCTAAAATGCCATCAAATCCTGTTCACACATACGTTTGTCGGCTCGGAAATCTAATAGAGTACACGCATGAACTTCCACGCACGGTGTACCATTGAGGTACCCGGAAGAATCGTTTGGCAATAAAGAACAGTTCAAGTTGATTTACCATTATTTCATACAAAATGTATGGGAAAAGTTTTTGATCATTTCTGTCATTTTTAGTACCTACTCATCCATAAGTGATCCTATTGGGTCTCTTGAATACTTTTGATCCCCACATGAAGTAAGATCGATTGGCATTTTTATTGTTTTATTTAGGCATTTTTTTGCTGACTGTATTTTTTTTAAATCAACAAAGTTAGGAACGGTTTTACTGTGACTATAAATGGTTAAGATAAATATAAGTATGTTGTGTTTTTACTATCCCAAATCACCCTGGATATTATAGCTGCTATTTTCTTTGATAGATGAACGACAATGTATAACGGCGTCATGTTATTCTGGATCCCGACTATTCACATGGCCTGACTCATTATTACAAACAATCGCCATTATGCTATTTACACTCTCTTTGCCACTGATATCTCGAACGGAGACAATCTCATCTCATTGCCATCCCAGCACAAACTAGTAAAAACTTTCTTTATCAAGGTACTACAGCTATTTTTAAACGATTGGCTAATTGCCAAACCGCGTACACTTTCTATACAATCTCCGCCAACATACCGTAATAAATATGAAGGTGTAAGTTCCTAGTCTTTGAAGCTAATTGTATTGTGCTTGTAGCATGAAGGAAAACTACTGAACATATCCCACTAATATTATGAATGTAAAAGTTTGTGAAGATGTTTCGATGTTTGTTACACAATGACGCTCTCACATGTAAACTACAGATTACCTAAATAGATGTGCTAAACGGATCTGACTAAAATTTAGTAGGTATAATGCGGGAATCAAGAAGAATTCCTCACGAACGGAGCCATGGACAACTAGCTGTTGCTACTTGCTAGTAGAAAATATACCCTGCAAAAATGGACACGAACACTTTGTAGATCGTGTAACGACTTTTGATGGCCTATCTAGTGGTGATAATTTGCATCATCACTAGATTATCATAAGCAAATCCTGCTATATTATAAACGTGAATGTTTGTAAGTATGTGAGGATGTTTGTTACTCTTTCACGTAAAAACTATTGAATGGATTTTAATGAAACTTTACAATAATATAGCTTATACATCAGAATAACACATACAGCAATGAACGGGATCAGAATTCCATGCGGGCGGAGCTGTGGGCAACAGCTAGTTATTTATAATTGTAGTGCGAGATGTAACAAGTGGTGCATCGGGGATGCGGCCGGGGGTTACGATCGATAGGGGATGGTGGGTGGCCGCGTGCCAGGGCGCCGGGGGAGGGAGCCTCCCACGTCAGCTGGAGCCCGGCGGCAGTCCTGACGTAAATAGCACTACTTGCGATACACTGCCTACGTATTTATTCAACCGTTTATAACAAATAACAACATTCGGACCGAATCTGCTGGATCAATGTAGCATTATGTATTATATTTATTGATCTTGGTACATTAATCTTTCTTAATGATACGTAATATTTATGAATTACTATGTACATAGGCGAGCTTAATAATTCACTTACTTGAAATTCTTAGTCAATAGAAATACATTGTATCATCCGGACACTAATGAATGCTGCCCGTTGCACTTCAGAGCCAGAGTAATGACTACTAAATTATTGGTTTATCCAGATTTTTTCAGGAGCGACTGCCGGGGCTGGTATCCTAGACTTTCTCCGTCTCGTATGAATAATAACCTTTGCGGGAGCGACGTCCATCTGACCTTTCAACCCTAAAAACGAAATCTTACGCATAGTATAAATAGGACCTTACGGCTGAGTCTCGTCCAGCCATCAGCAGGTGGGATTGGCTTGAGAAATCTTCGTACGTACCCCATACACGGCAACCCAACCACGATGGTACAACGGTACTGATTGTAAGTACGATTACGATTACTACGCATGAGGTCACAATTTTGATGCCCGAGCTGGGTAAATTGTTATTGTATTCTGCTAGGAAGTTCTCAATAGCAGTTTGAAGTCTGAGAAAGTGCGCAATTGAAGACAATAGACTCGCCCTCTTTTATGTGAGATCGAAAACAGCTGGCGACATGTGGATGTTAAATACACCTATGTCCAGTACAGCGAATTACAAGTTACACGTTCGTGTAGATATTATTTCATAAAATACAATGATTTCGGTTCCTGGACGAGGATTGAATTTTGAATTTCGAATTTCGTGTTACGCAGAGATTATTAATTAAATCATTTTAATATGCCCCTTTTGAAGTTTCATCAAAATTTGACAACGTAACCTTGTAACGGAGGAACAAAATATGTATTGTATATCTCAAAATGCATATTTATTGCATTAGGGACCAAATTAGGCAATTTTAACGGTTCAGTCGTGATAATTTCAACAGAGTCAAACATGAAGTAAGTAGACTTCAATAAAAACCCATTTCAATACACGAAAAATATTTTCAAGGAACAGCCTTGAAAATATTTTGCGAGTATTGAAATGGGAAAGCTATATTTGACTGAAGCCATACGAAATGGCTAAACGCGCGAGCCCATACGTAGATCCAAACATCTAAAGACGTATGATCTTCAGATTAATCTTCAAAGTACTCCACCCAATGAAGATGAAATAAACTGTTAAATTAAAAAGAAAACTTCCAAATCTGCCCAGACCCCAACGGCATTCCTTACAAAGTACCTATATAAAAAGTGTCCGACAGTTCGTAAACAATTGAGATAATTTTAAAGCAATAAGTTTGCTAAACTAAACAAATTATAATAAATTGGAAAAAGCGAAATCAATTCTCGGGCGGAACTCGAACCCGCGATCTTTCCCTTACAGGGGGAACGCAAGATCGCGGGTTCGAGTCCCGCCCGAGAATTGATTTCGCTTTTTCCAATTTATTATAGTTCGTAAACAGTAGAGTTTGGGCCACCCCATCTCTTCCCATGGGGTGTAGTACAAGGCGACTAAGAGATAGGGCTGTTTAACACCAGACAGCTCAAACTCAGCCTCAGATGGCTCGAGTGTATACGTAGTGCCCAATAGTGCCCAGTATACGGTAATAGACTCACTCATAGGGGGTGGACCGAATACAATGACTAGTGGCAATGTGGATTGATTGATTCACCTCTGCCTCCCCGGGGATAAAGCCTTAAGAGGATGGAGAGAGAAAATAGGAGAAGAAAATAGGGAAAGAAAATGAAAATAAAACTACTTTTTAACGGATTCTATCGCGATTTATTTGTTATCAGTTACTTTTAGTCCGACAACTAACAAATAAATCGCGATAGAATCCATTAAAAAGTATAACCCGCGCTACGTATCTTGGACCTAAATCGTAAGACACGAGGCTCTGGCGCCCGCGGGTTGCTTTGTAATAGTCTATGCTTGGTGAATTTGAGTTCATCTACCGCAGTACCATCCCGTGCTATCCTCAAAAGACACCCAAGCAATGTGTACTGCGCGTATAGAGCACATTTTAGGACCAAGTTACATGGCGCGGGTTATAGTTTTATTTCAATTAGTGACATTCGCGTAAACTACAGAAAATATCGTATATTTATTCCTCATGTCGCACAGTCGTCATTACAAGGTTACGTTAGTGCACCTTTTTTCTTCATTGACACTAGGGATGATACCCAGAACCGGTTTTTTTTATACATAAAAACCTTTCTTCTATAAATCTATGATCAAAACTAAGAATTTATAAAATTTGTATTTAATACAAATTATGCAAATACATTAAAAGATTGATGAACGGTTAATTTAAATTAAATGCTATGATTACTTGCGAAGGAATGTTTAACCTAATTCAGGCATGAATTTATCCATGATAATCTATACTTAATAAAAATTTAAGGATCATACAATTATCTATAGGGCGGCGGCGTCCTACCCTTCCCATGTTCCAATAATATACCCATTAATTTTCTGATGTGGTGTTTTTGGCCTTTCCGAGGGCGACTGCCGTCCGACCCCCCTACCCCGAAAGGAAAGCCAGCGCCAGAGTCACGTTTGTTGTTCAGCGGGTGCACCGGCTTGCAGGTGAGGTTGGCTTAGTGCCCGAAGATCTTGGTGGACCCCAAAGCACCGCTGGTCACGTGTCAATGTCAATAATTTGACAAAATAAGTATTTATTCTGATGAACACTATCAGTGTCATAATCATTGTCATCACTGCTATCCGCCCTCAAACATATGATTAAATCATTTTCAATAGTATTGCCTATGCTTATATCACATTGAAAGTCGTTCAATATAATGTTTTTCGTTTTCTCGACGAATTTTCTGAAGTCCTATACAATAACATCTGCACACGCAGTTTCTAGCAGTTTCAGCACCTTTCCAGTGCTGAAGGGTGGCTCAGTATTGTTGCGCGCTGCATTTCCTTTTATTTGTGCCCAAATTAGCTTAATTTATATTGGCAGTGGTAGGGAGGCAAACTTATGACTTTGTGCCCATATTCTAAAGCTAGTTCATGAATTACATAGCGTGGATTGGACGACTTAGTTGCATTTACCAAGTGCAATAAGTCCACTTTCAGTAAGATTGGACTTGACTGGCCACCCCACTATGTCTTGTTTTTTGTTTGTTTGAGTTGGTAGTTTGTCAACTTACAGGGAAAAGAACGTGGTATTATCCTTGAAAAAATCAGTAATTCTCTTCAAACTCTCTTCAAAATAATATAGTAGCGTTTCAGTAGGATTTACCGCTTGTCAGATTGTTTGTATCTAAAGCCAATTGATTTCAAAACCATTGGCAGAGATAACTGACAACCAAAAAATAACCTGCTTCATTTAAGGAACCCGATAGCTTTTCCGTGTAGGATATTCTTGTTTAGCCATGGGGTCCATATTTTTCTTTTAGAATTTCGCACACAGTCTTGTCCCCTGTTCTTAATGCTATGGATACTGGCCTGTCACTGGTGTCCTAGGTAAAAGTGATTTGATGAATTGTGATTTCAGGTGGGTATGAATTATTATAACCTTGGATTGTGTAAATTTACCGGATAAAATGTACGTGTCTTATTGTTTCCTAAATTTATAACACGATAGAAAAAAAATAAAAGACGGATTTGTATCAATTTTTAATTTGAATTTCAATGTTCAGTTAAAATTATAGTACATACTTACCTAATCTATAAATATTTTTAGGAATAAATTTCAGTTTATTCGATTCAGAGATGTTTGAAATTCTTATCGATTTATCCAACAGAATTGGGTTTTCAAACATGTCACCTCACTATGAAGCTTATGTCAAATGTGGCTTTTTAAAATGATTTTATTAATAGATTAGATACTACATACTAGTCGTACAATTAAAACAAAACTAAACTTATGAACTTGTTAATGAGCAGTTTTCCAGTAGGTATAATAATCAGTTGGTTTTTAATGCATCAAGAGATGGCGCTAGCATAACTTTTGGTAATTTTAATGTAATCTGTGGTTTGTTGTTGTTCTTTTCGCGTCGGTCTGTAATTTAAAATAATAATATTATAATTTAAAATAATTTCATCAGAAAACATGTCAAAACATCTATGTAAAGTAAATCAATACAAAACCGAAGATAATTTTTTCCATAAATTAGTTACCAAAAGTGCCGGCTGCGCCATCTAGCTTGTCTTTAGGAACCCTATAAATACCTACTGGAAAACTGCTCATTGTATCGTTGCTGACGTGCGAGATGCTGACGCTGACGATGACGCGAGTTTCATGTTTTTAGTTAAAAAAAAAAAATGAAAACTCATCTAAAGAAGTTTTCACATAATTATGTGTGTCAAAAATGAGTGTATTTTAGGCAAAAACCCGTTGGGACCAAATTCTCGTTACGCAAATCATAGAAATACTCATACCATACATTTAGTAGCCAGGTCAAAATATTAAAAACCAGGTCCAAACACCAGGAGAAAAAAAGATTAGTTGCGAAAAGGCAACGGGATGTAGAGTCAGATCTACCGGTATATATTGAGATTGTCTTATTAAGTTTGTGCTTTTAACTAAATAAACATTCACCACTAAAAGATTGTAATAGTTTTGTATGTGTATAAATTCAGCTCGATATCAAATGTGTCTCCAATCTCTAACAGTCGAAAGGTCAGTGACCGCATCGTCCAAGTCTAAAAGGTTAAATTGGAGGCGGCAATTTTGATAATAATATGTTTTTGATAGTGTTTTATGTCTTTTTCCTTATCTAAAAAGAAATACTAATAAAATATAATAAAACTACTAATACTTATTTGTCGCTATGTAGGATACACGAGCATCTTTCAACATACCATCATCTCTACTCGTTTTATTAAATTTTGTGTAGAAGTAGAAAAGAAAATGAAATATTTGTATAGTTTTTATTTGATCTCTTCGAAACCTTAATAAAGGTTGTTATAGTTATTTATAGGTATCTTGTTAATACATTTTTTTTTGTTAGCCATTGATAAAGTTTAAGAGTAGGTAACTAGACTGACAGACAGGAGAGCCAGATTGAGTAGGAGTCTTGTAGGGGTGGGGTCGATTTATTATTTTCTTAATCTGTCAGTGTGTATTTATTAGAAATTAAAAGCGTTAATTTTGTATTATTTCAATATTGTCATGTGTTACTCGACATGACATAACAGCATCATTTTGTATGAGTAATGCTCCATATTTGTGTCTCTGACGTAATTTATAGAGAACAGTCCGTGTTGTGTGTATGATAGCCATTCTCTGAATTATTGTTATGCCAACACTGATTAAGAGTATCGTTTCGATGAATTGAACTCTAGGTTTTGAGGCATACGTTTGACATTTATTGAACTACACTGTCCAGCGTGACCCTGTTTGTATGACAGAGATTTTTATTAATTGGTAAATATTGTATGGGTCACAAGATTGTGTTTTCTCACAGTGAAATACTTTATTTTGAAAGCAAATGACTAATATGAACTGTACTGTAATATGAACTCATATGCTTTGCAAGTTTAATTCATCATGAAAGAACATAATTGAACTCTTTAAGCTGGATTACACCAGTGAAAAGCCATACATAAACTGAATTTTCTCGTTTTACACAATTAACCTCTGTAATTAAAACGTGCTATCGCAGTTACAATTGATGAATTGACGCGTTTATATTTATTGATGGAACACAGCCTTTTTAAATTTTTGTTATCCCTATTACGGATCGATTTCCATTAAGTTTGAAGTAGCAAGAACATGAAAAACGCAAAATGCGATCCCTTAACGTTCTGCAGCGTCATAAGGAAACAGAAGGAAAGAGGAGAAGGTTATCTCCTGCAGCTCCGTAGGTACAAGGGACTATTGAATATTGGGAGCCTGCAGGTGCCTCGTTATATGGCTATGTAGTAAGGTACCTACAATTGAAATGTCTCGCGGTGTTTAAAAAACTTCTCATTGTTAGCAGTGTGGCACATCACGCTCCGCTCATGTTTTCCTGTGTCGACAATGCTACAAACAACTGTCGGACATTACTTCTATATGTGACACGGTACAATCAACGTTGCGTGCTTATCGAGCTCTCTACATCATAAATTACACACATTCGCAATTATTATACACTCGAAAAGCCGTACTGATTGATATCTGTTGTGGTTATAAATGTAGTTAAATAAAACTACGTAATAAATCTGATTCGAACGAATTTTATTTTATATCTAAGCATTGTTGTTGATAAGATTGTTGATTATATCAATATGAATTATTTCCCTGTAAAAAGTTTAGATAAGAAAACATGCAGGACGGAATTTAACCCCGTGACTAGTCCCTTTCTAATTTAATACTATCATCAACTGGGCAACGCATATCTTACTTTCTTATCTTTTGATTTAAGCTCATAGCAAAAATTTATTCATGTAATATTTTATTCATAAAAATGCGGGTTACGATTATATAGGAATCTATAGGTTATAGGATAGTAATTGTATGTAGAATTCAAGACTAGAGTGAATAGGTTAATCCTAGACAAGCATGCTACACCGTGGGCCTTACGCACAATGGCCCAAAAAAGAGGCTAAGTGCGGACAAAAGAGTCCTCTTTCCATTCCATTCCAAGGGGTAGGCAGCACCGTCGGCCACATCGTCACTTAGGTACCAACGTGGTGAACGTGGTGAGGTGAAATAGTGGTCAAACGCGAGCCTTTCAGTCATAAAAACCCTAAAGGAATAGGTACTGTAAGAAAGTAGTAAGAAAGAATCCAATTCGTAACTGTCGTACTATATCATTGGAAATGACAACCACTTTCAGTATGTTTTATTAGTACATAATAGGTACATATTTTTTGTAATTTAATGTTAGGAAACATATTACATATTATTTTATTGTAAATAGATAAATGTCATGAATTATGAATAAAACATTTATGGTGGAAAGGGCACCAGTGGCATTTACAATGTAACGAGTGATCAATTTATGAACGGCATAATTAAAATTATTATCTAGTGCAATATCAGCAATATGTTGTAACTAGCGCGTAATTAAATTATACATTATGTGCGCCACGTGTTCAGAACTTTACATAATAAATGTTATTAAAAATGTAAAAAAATACGCTAACACGCAATAACTTATTGAGTAATATCGTTTTGTTTGCATATAAATATGTTACTTAGTATTTTTTTTTGACAAAAGACCCTGATTAGCATTTATTATCCTGAAACTTGGAGCAAAGCGATTTATTTTCATCTCGCAGGAATATAAGCGAAAGCAACGAATATGTTAACGAAAGAAACGAAGGAGGTAACAGAGATTGTATATTTCGTAATTTTGACTGCACTGGTTACTTCGATATAGTGGGTTTGGTCCCCACAATAATCGAGGTGCTGGTTTGCAAAACAGGGATAGTAAATATCATTGCACTCAGTGCGGACTGACGTCCTGTGAACGGGTATTTATAAGTATTTAGCCATATATTTCATTATTACAACTTGTTTACTAACAATCAATCAATTGCAGTTCATTGCTGGACTTTGGCCTCCATCAATATTATAGGTATGTTATGTCAATAACATGGAATACGTAATTATAATGCCACCAAAATTCATTTTGCTTTATTTTACTTGCATAACAGGTGTATGACTGACAATTGTGAAATAGTCAGAATAAAAAGATATTGAATTTAATATCATCATCTAGATTACATAAATCTTCTGCTGCCTGTACTTACGTGCGATTCCCCAAACTGAATCGTATGGGAATTTGATTTTACTATAGGTATTTTATTGGTTACATATCAAAATCCCGAAGCTTACAATACCGAATTACATAATACCGACGACGTACGAAAGACCGAAATTCAAAATCCCGAATGTTCGTTGTCGTTTGACCGAATGTTCAAAATACCGAAAGTATAAAATACCGAAAGTACAAAATCCCGAAGTACAAAATGTCGAAATTCAAAATCCCGAAAATTTAAATTTTTGGGTGGTTATAAAAAAAAATAACCACGAAAGCTAAGGCGGGAGCTTCGCTCCGCTCCGCTCTCGCCTTAGCCTTCTAACCTAATCTATCCAAGTCGGATTGCGCGAAGTGGACATTGCGCGCTTCGACAAGGAAACATATAGGTTAAAAGGGCATGATAATGACCTCCGCCATATATACTACGACGCGACGTAACAAATTAGCCTTAGTAGACTAAGAGAAACAAAGAAGTCATTTTAAAACACCCCTGTTGTAAAAACTAGCTATAAAAATTAAACCAGGATGCCTACCATCGGTAACGTATCAAAATCTCATTTTCGGGATTTTGAACTTCGGGATTTTGAACTTTCGGGTTTCTGAACTTCGGGATTTCGTCATTCGGGATTTTGATTTTCGGTATTTTAATACGTAACCATTTTATTTACCATTCTGTTCCGCGAAATATGTATACCACACGATTTTCTCTACCAAAAAATACTAAAAGCCTGTGTGGAAGTAACCTGATTTGATGCCCTAAATCTGATCCACTGACTGGACTTTCTTGTTAGTGATGAATGTAATGAATTTCCTGAACGATTTTTTCTGTACATATTTATTAAAATCATAAAGCTTTTTGACAAAGACATGAACGATAAAATCATTTTATTGAAACATAACAACAAATTAATCGAAAACTATAATTATTACATCGAATAGCTTGTTATTAGAATGTTTATGAGGTCCACTGTACTCAACAATAGATTTATTACACGTTGATCACTAGAAGTATCTAATAAAGGCCAGTATACTCAAAAGTTGTGTAACACTTCCAAAGAATATAGGTTACATTAGTTTTAGTGCCCAGTGGAGATGAATCATATAGGTCAGTGTAATGCATCCGTTACAACACTGATATTGAGTATAATAAAATTAATGATACTTCGTAATTAACTAGTATAAAATACCTAGTACATGCAAATACTTAGAGAGATATCAATCGTTAATTTTACTTTTGAAAAATATTGATAAACGACTTCAATGTGATATGATTATAGTTATGGTTATTGACGATTAATATAATTGTTTATTAATCATCATCCTCTTACCCTTATCCGAAGTTTATTTGGGGTCGGCGCAACATGTTTGCTTTTTCCATTCATGTCTATTTGCAGTCATCTCAACATTCACTCCTTTCTTAACCATATCATCTTTCACACAGTCCATCCACCGCTTTACCTTTTAGGTCTTCCTCTCTCCTTGTAGCCATCCACTTCTATAGTTAAAGCCTTCCTTACGATATTACTTTCATCCCTACGCATTACATGTCCGAACCAAGACAAACGATTTCCTCGAAGCTTCTCCGTGATGGTGCTACTTTCAAACTTCCTCTAATATATTCATTCCTAATCTTATCCATACTTGTCACACGTCACACCACACACATCCATCTCAACATTCGCATCTCTGCTACATGCAATCGTCTTTCATCCGTCGCTTTTACGGGCTAGTTTTCCGATACCTACTTGTTTATTAATAAAAGATCTAATTTTAAACTGTCACTGTCCAAAGCAATAGTTTTAAGTAGTTATTTCTCAGATAAATGAGAAGGCCTCGTTATGATAGACAGGCTGTGAGAAGGAAAGGTAAGAGAATGGATAGAAAAGAGGTAAGGCGTCCAGTACGAGAGTACAGGGCCCATACCATGAACTCGGAAAACGGGTCAATAATTGAACTGCTGTCAATTCAATTCAATTTTTTGGTGTGGCAAGCTATGCCGAAGTTGTCGGCAAATTTGGCCATGTACAGACGTGCGAAGGAGTATAGTCACTTAAAAGGCATTCTACCAACTGCAAATGTCACTTTGTAATGTCATATAATTATATAGGATTACAAAGTGACATTTGCAGCTGGTAGAATGACAGCAGTTCAATTATTGACCTGTTTTAAGAGTTTATGGTAAGGCCGCTGGACGCTGGACGCCTTACCTCTTTTCTATGTTAGAACAAACAGTACGAAATGTGGCATTTACCTCATGTTTTCTTGTAAAAATATAAATAAGATAGCACTATTTATAGTCCGCCCGAATCCATAGCTGCTGAAAAGCAACGACGCGTCGCGTTGGTCTCACTGTAAATAATAAATATGTAATAAGAATAATAAATAAATCGCGATAGAATCCGCCGAAAACAATTTCATTTCGGATAACATATTGATCATTTTCAATGTCACAGAGGATAACGTTAGGTTATTAGGTTATATGTGATATGTCGCACTATTAAGACCTGGACCTGGAATTCCTTACCAGTTCACGCGTGTTTCCCTCTTGCTGCAGTCCCGGGCCCTATAAGCGGGGTATAAAAAATGAGGCCGTCAAGCTGAGTGCCACCATTGTAACATGGTAGGTACGTGTCTATAATGGTGACCCTCTTTTCAGAAACTTAGCCTTGAGCTTACCATCAGGCGAGGTGAAGTCAAATGACGTGTCCTATATAAAAAAAATCCATAAAGAATAACTAAGAATTATTTCAGTCACTGCAATAAAATTGTTTTGTTTACATTATAAACATTGTATTGATGCCTGAAAATTGCCACTGTTTACAATCGAGGGTTATCAATGCGACTGTGACTCATTGAGTACAACATAATATAATAGAACTTCTCGTACAAAATGATGTGTTAGTGGGATGTTCAAGTGCTCAATTACATAGGTACATCGTCATTGAATGACTGGATACACCTTTTGACGTTTAATTTTTAACCGACTTCAAACAAAAAGCGTAGGTTCTTAATTCGGTTGTATTTTTACACATTTTTGTAGCTATATCAAACGGCTTAATAAATAATACATTATACATTCAGCATTTAGATGGGGCTGATGAGTTCGCTATGCGATATAGGCGCCAGACTTCATTGTAACTTTTATTAGCCTTGTTCGGTGAATGAACGATCATTTATTAGTCTTCACTGGTTGTTGCCAACCCCACGTGATCGTTCAGCGCATCTCACACTTTCTAGGCAGCCACTGCATGTTGTTCACATTAATATAATTCAAAGACATGGCCGTACTTCTAGCTGCGTTTAAATATGTCCTAGTTTTAATTTGTTTCTCAGACGATTTATATCTCAAATAGTAATAGCGTTGCCAACAGTTCTAGGACAGTTTATGTGAGTGTCAAAACACAAGCTTGCACTGATGAGCGAAACAGCTGAGTATCAGCTGGTCGCGCGGCCTCGCTCTACCAACGTTTAACTAAAAATCGGTCTGTTGGCTGAGTTCATCGCTTAAACTATCCACGTTGTGTATCTACATAAAGATATTAAAGACTGGGCTATTGAAGCTCCCGGCCACGGGCCGCCGATCAAACATACGCTCACGACAATTGAGGGGCCAGCCACGCCGATTGAAGATCGTCTGTAGAACGAATATGTGGCGCACAATCTAAAATTCTACGGACGATTCAGTTCAATAGCAGCAGCCATTGCAATTACGATTTGTTCATTTATTTATTTTTTATTCACGTTGAATGCATAGGCAATCATCTGATAAAACGTACTAATTGTGGAAGATATTTTGTCTTGATACGGTTGCCTGACTGCCTATGCTAAAATGTACCTAGTCATGACATTTTCTAAGAGAATGTTGAAACATTATGTAGGTAAGTGCCGTATGGAAGTCATGTCAAAACTAGCCACGTTGTTTGGTTCGAAGTTCGAAGTTACCTACTTGCTAAAAACTAAGCAATTAAAAGGTTGACAACGAAGGCCGTAAGTTCCGCGTGATGTCGTAAGCGCGTCGCCCGCACCACACCACGCGCTCCACCGGCGCGGCGGCGCAGGCCGCTCACCTCGCCGTCTGCGGGTCACGGCGTACCTTCGATTCCTTTCTAAAGTGCTTTCTATATCTTACACACTCGCATCGCTTCCGAGCTTCGTTTTACCTTTACGCTTTTCCGCCATTCTCATCTTTCTACCGAGCTTATCGAACTGCAAAGCGAAAATATCTATTAGGCGTATTGTATGCGGATGCGGTCCCACAATCCGATCCTCTGGCTGCACCGTCATCCAGTTATCTGTTAATATGTGTGCTCATGAATTCTGCATCAGCATTCCTATAGCTGCGCGTCATCTTCAATTGTGCTCCGATGCGTTAGGTATTTCTGATTTAAGCTGACTACACCGAACTCCTTTGTTCTAGATGCAGTTTTGTAATATATCGAAACGTTAACGATCGTAGCACCGCATTTTGCAAGATGATACCGCCCGGCGAAAGAATACCTATCATTATTAACACGAAATCGAAAGTGTTCTTTGTTGCACAATTCTATTGTCCTCACCACAGTCGAGTATTACCAATGTTATTCATTTGTAGTTCTCAACTCCCGACGTTGGGGTACTTTAATTAAAGTCTATGGTGATATAAATCCTATGGCACGTCGTCGGCAGTTAGAAAGTCCGCGTGATGTAACAATGTAGCTTTCTGACTCGCAGCCAAGGAGCGTGATCGATCTCTTCATTCTGCCACTAGTTGCATAAAGGTCTTGTTAATTGTACATGTGTAATGTGGCATCCAGTGACTTGACTCTTACCATTCTTATCTCACAAACAGTATAGTGTTGCTTCTGGCATCATCGGTCAGTTAGCTGTGGTTCTTTAAAGCTGTATAAGGGAAATCTGGAAAAATTACTTATCTCCTGACAGTGGTGGCTAGCTGGGCGGTAGTCATTAATTTATTGAGTCAGGGCACAGGAGGAGGAGCTATATAAAAAAAACTTTAGCTTTACACACTCTGAATATTGGTAACTAAAGCCAGAGTCACCAGCCTAAATCCTTCTGCGGCAACGCATCTTAGTCTCAAAAATCGACCAGGATCTGGTCAACATTTTGAAACTCGATTAGTTTGTTTACGTTCAAATGAGCATTAGTTGAATGGCACTACATTGTTTCGAGCCAGTGATCCGGATGATGTTGGCACACTTCCGGGTTCACATCACGTAATAATATACGCGTGACAGGTGACACACACACGCACGCCTCCTCACACCTAGCACCTCTCGCTGACGATGTTGTTTGGTACCTCATTAACCTTTCTGACTTATCGATTGTGTGACTAAATTTAGATACTTTGTAATGTAATGAGTTATTACTAACTGACAATTTCGCATAACATTTAATAAAAAAATATTAATAAGAAAACTTAATAACAAAAGGATTCTGCAAATTCTTCTATATGGTGATAGAGTAATGCCCGAATACATTAAAAACTTGATATTGACACAATATCAACTTTTCGTTCGGGCATTAGTAACATTCGGGGAGTACGGATGGTGGTCCATTTCAGATGCTGACAATCCTACAATGGCGGTCCCTACCTTGACATCCCGGACAGATGCTTTTTCACGCCCCTTTCTCTAGAATACAGAGGATTATAATGTTGTTTTACATTCGAATATTTAAATAAAACTGATAGTGCGAATTTTATGAATTGATTACAGTATTAGTAGCTGCGAACGCTCCGTGAATAAAATATACAAATCACTATATTTATTGCCCTCATATCGTAAACGTTGAAACAATAAAATCGATAATAAATAATATACAGGCATACGTAAATACCTGCACCTAATCTGTGATTGATACAACATTAGAGTCTATAAACACAGATGATCGATATAAAACCACTAAATACATATAAGGAACTAGCTATTGCCCGCGGCTTCGGCCGCGTGGACATCCACTATAGTTGGTCGCGATAACCGACATCGGTTATTGCGACCAACTATTCTATTATATAGCCTACTAGCCTTCCGCCCGCGGCTCCGCCCGCGGCTCCGCCCGCGTGCATCTCGGTTAACGCGACCTTTGCTCATATCTTCGGTTCTACTCAACCGATTGCGATCAAACAAACGTAAGATTTTAAGTCTGAGCAAGCCCTTTCTAACAAAAAAAACCGCATCAAAATCCGTCCTATGCCCCAGGACGAAGGGAAGAGAAGAAGGGGCATAGGCCCAAATAAAAGGTAGTCTATGCCCCTTCTCAAGCTCTAGTCTATCTCTGTACCAATTTTCATCAAGATCGGTTCCGTGGTTTAGGCGTAAAAGGGTAACATACAGTTCCTTTCGTATTTATAATATTAGTAGGTATGGGTTAAAACTATGACGTAATCATTAATACTTAATATTTACCTCAATTAAATGTGTATTACATGTGATATATACCTACCTATATGAAACGTTTTGTCCTCTTATGAGATTAGTTTTAATGGCGGTTAAACCAATTATGTTGATAACGTCGCTTGTATAGTACAATGTCTATTCAGTTAAAGTATCTGCAAAAAGATAAAGGAAATAGACACGATGAAGATACAGTGAGAGGGATCATCAGTTAATCGCCACTATATTCATATCAGTCAAAGAATGTTCCTGTATGTCCCGAAAATCTATAAAAAATCGTCATATTTATAGGTACTAAATGATGTTTTACACATGAATTTGATTTCTACTATTCACACGCCGAAATAGGAAAAGTCTTGATCGACATGAGGTGCTTAGCTAGAAAACCTTTAAGTACACACGGACCAACGAAAGTGGCAATAGGAGGAATCATGGGTGCGAGGAAGGCAAGATTTAGACATTGAAGTTGAGTTGAACACGAGTTTTGAAAAGGAGTTAACGTAAGGAACTTGTGCATTATTTCAAAACGTCTCATCGCATAATGTCCTTTTCTCGAAAAGTCCTTTCTCAAAATGTCCTTTTCCCAAAATGTCCTTTTCTCGAAATGTCCTTTTCTCAAAATGTCCTTTTCGCGAAATGTCCTTTTCTCAAAATGTCCCTTTCTCAAAATATGGGCACTACAGGATTACAGTCTTTATAGATGCTTAGATACTTACTTATTAGTTTTTTTATTAGGTTTTCGTGATGGTCATAAAAAAAATAAGAATAAACTCTAACCTAATCTATCCAAGTCTGATAGTGGGCGGACATGTTTAGGATAAAGACTAATCCTGTGGTGCACATATTGAGAAAGGGACCTTTTGAGAAAAGGACATTTCGCGAAAAGGACATTTTGAGAAACGACATCAAGGACATTATGCGAAAGGACATTTCGAGAAAGGGACATTATGCGATGAGACCCACTTTTCAAAACAGTGCTGCCTGTTGCCTCTTGTATCCTCCCCATTTCTGCACGTAAGGGTCATACAATCAGCATCTAAAATACACGATGTCGGCACTGATTATGAAGTTATGACATATGAATATTGTAATTTTGCAAAATAAAGGTGGAACTGTAATATCAGATAGACAGATGAAAGAAGAAAAGAGTTTTTGACTTCTTACATGCTATGATTATCTTTATCGAATTGAAGGTGTTACTGACTTGCGAATTTAATAATTTCTGTGGAAGGTACCGTTCCTGTTCGTTGCGAGACTTTAGTAACAATTTGTATTGTATATCAGTGGTTGCAAGACAGAGTGTTAAGTAGGGAATTACTGCAATTAGTTATATACTGATAAACTCAAAGTCGAAGATCCCTATACAGTATAAACTATAACCATAAAAACTAATAAAAAGTATGATAGGTATTAAAATTTTATAAGGTAGGTATCTTATGTTTTGCCTTTAGTCAATAATATTTTCCTTCGTACCTAGCTCAATAAAATTATGCTGCCTTACTCAGTATTTCATGGATGTTCTTTACAAGTTATTTTATTTCTTTTTAAGACAAACAAATGACACAACGACTTTAGTAACCTTCAACTGTACAGAAAACTTACTATTTTTATTTTATTGTAACAGTTTTATGAATAAAACATAGTCGTACTTTATAGTTCTGATTCTGTTTTTCTTTCTTTTTCATTTTAAACATATTACAGTCGCTATTCTGTAAATTCATCGAACTATAAAATAAAGTAACTTTTTAACTGTAAAACGTATATGTAGCAAATATATTTTTTTATAACTTGAGCAAGTTAATAATATGTACCTACTTTCAACTAGTGTGTGTGTATAGGTATTACGTCTTAATCGATAAGACCACTAAAACCTCAATCGATTGAACCATATTAGAAACAAGTAAACCAATCTATTGGCCACAAATCGTCACAATCACAAGTTTATCTGTCACATTGTGAATAATAGATATTCTTATGTGGATTTATCTCGAGGAGATAATATTGTCGTAACACTCACAAGTCACAGGCCTCTTCACCACGCGAGCTCCACATGATCTTAGAAATCACTCTATTATACAGATGTGTTACTGGTCAAAGCCATATTGAGACACTTATCAAAACTGATTCAAAGGAAAATATTATGACAACTACTATCCCTCGGGGTCAGGCGTTATCTTATCTTAAGACTTACCCCATAGATAATGTATTGGTAACGTGTAACCTCTGTCTACCTTATGTGAGATAGCCTATAACTGTACCATTTCTCACATTTTTTTCATGCAAGTTACCAGATCAATTTTCTAAATAGGCTTACCTAATAGATATATTGTATACTACTACTACCAATTTCTGCGGGTGATTATTGAGAAGATCCTGTGAAATATAATTATGTTAAGATGTACTGAAAGAGATATTTATTTACTTGTCTCAGGGCTCAAACAACAAAATCCTGACATGGACAAATTCAAATTTTGCTAATTCCACTTCTAAGAGTCGACCAACATGGGACTAGATATCTTGCGAAGGTCAAGTTATCTGTAAGGAAATTTTTTTGATTATGACACATACGAACGAAATGGAGGTATGTACAGTAAGCTTCAGAGAAAAGGGACCCCCCTTGATAATGACATGAAAGCATTGAAGTTTTTTGAAACTTTGTGTAAATGTCATGTTGGTCTGGTGGTTATGACCTATGCTTTGTGAATACGGTAACCGGGGGTTCAAATCCTCGGACACAAAGTTCTTTTTTTATTTCGTATATTTATTTTTTTATTCTCATAAGCACTTTTGTTAATTATTATTTAAGGAATCAAATTTTATAGTAGGTATGAGGTTTGTAAGAAAAGATAGGCTTGTTGTATAAACAATATTAATTTATTTCTCGAATTACATTTCTAGGACTACATGGAGTCCATTTCCTGGTTGAGTATACAGTTTTTCTATCTGAGTTAAATTGGGGTTACTTATTTTTAGATTTACTTATTTTTAGAACGTAAATTTATTGACAAAACACAATACCCTAAGTATAAAATGAAAATAAAATGAAAAGGTCTAAGTGAAGTATAAAATGTTTAATATTATACATAGTTCTAGAAACATAACTACAATATTTATTTGCTTATTTATTTAAAGTTGCAAACATTAATTTTTTACACTCTGTATAATCTTTGAATATAAAAGAATGGTTGAAAAATGAAATGTTATTTATGCCTGTGAACCACAAAGAAAGAACCAACATGCTAAACTATAACAGTATAGCAATATACATCTTCCTCTTTGATCACATTTTCTGATAAGTAACCCTTTTAACACAACATTAGAAAAATATGTGAGGTCAGATGGTGCATCGTTAACACATTAGAAGATTACTAAACTTGTAAACAAGAGTAATGGGATTAGGTATTAATAATAATATAATATTATTATTATGAATGTTAGGACACTATTTCGCATTAGTTCCCAAGTTCTGTTTACCTTAGTTCCAGATTAAAACCATCTGACCCCACAAGTTTTTTATAGGATTAAGATCCGGGCTTTTAGCCGGCCACTCAAACACCGTTATATCTTCTTGTGCATTTAGCCAGTCTTGCACAATTCGGGATGCACTAAAGGGTTATCCTGAACCAGGTAAATTTGTCCTTCTGGATATGCGACCCGCACTGATTATGCGCAGCATTACGTCTTTCAACACTTCAAGGTATCGCTCACTGTTCATGCGGCCACCTATTTCCACTAGCTCGCCTGGGCCCATTGAAGACATCCATATCCAGTAACCTAAAATAATAAACCTTTTCAAATCTGTTTTTTTTTGTGATTTTATTTTAAAGAATATTATTATAATCATTTACTTACCTACCTAATGTTAACCGCCGCTTGTTCTTAAGTCTTATATGTTTTTAGGGTTGAAGGGTGCCACTGAGTGAACTTCCACAATATCATGGTGCCGTTCTGATTCATGAGTGTAAGCAACTAGGCGAGGTCCTTGGCGTTCACATTTTTTATATCACCCGTCGCTTGATACCTTCGAATCCATCTACGCACTGTATTTCTCTGTAATGAAAATGATAATAAATAAAAGAAACTCCAAAAATCTAACTTGTAAATGAAAAAGTAACATGATTAAGCAATAAATAGGTATATAGGTAATATATTTTTATCGTAACTCTTACCGTTATGCCTCTATTCTTGCTCCCAGAGAATAACAATTTTAGCTTTCAAAAATGTTGTTATTCGAACCATACTTTCAATTTACTCAAAAAACTGATCAACAACTTAATAAATTGAATAATATTACGAGGAGGATTAACACCAATGCAAATTAGCTATCACGAATTATAAAGTTACCTTCAATCACAGTTTAGTAAATAAGGCAAAGAAGTATTCTAATTGCAACCTTAGCGCGCTGTCACAGATATTAAAATACTATAGCCGCAGCTCATACAGCAGATAAGTTTTTGAAGTAAAAAACAAAATGACGGTAGTGCAATAAGCTGTATCAAGCGTAATCTATTGAACTAAACGAGAAATCTATACTAATTTCAACCTTATCTTTCAGTCAATTGAGAAGTTATTATTATCACATATGGTGTAGTTGAAATTTAAACCTTAACGTCTACAAAATAACACCGTAATCAACTTTGTTCGATAACAGGAGTAGGTAATGTTATTCATTTTTTCGCCATTATTATCAAGTGAACCGTAGCCTAGTGGAGTAAGGCGCGGTCTAAGTAATCGGCTGGCGCTGGAGATGCGGGTTCGTATCCTCAAACGGCACATAAATTAATGTGGCATCTTTTTGTGAGTATGTTGTATCTTGGTATACAATTGAGCCGAAAGACGAAAAATATCAGAAAATTACAAACATGAACATGCAAATAAAAGGCAGATCTGTTTGCAGCTCAGCGACGATCGCATCGCGTGACGTCATTCGTGAGTCATGTGACGCGGCCGGCGCAGGCGGCGATATTCTTTAAGTATTGAGGGGGTCTGTTTTCTCTGACGCTGACTGTACATAATTATCTACTGATAATTTTTGAAATACATAGTTCAGGCGACGACGACGCGTACAGATGGAAACCTATGTTCAGATGCAATTTTTATCCGACTACGTCGAAGCCAAAGGAGAGTTATGGATGTGAAACATTTATCGATATCCCTTGTGGCTAAGATCGAAACGTGAAGGAAAATGATTTAACAGCATTTCATTTACGTTTGCCGTCAAACCAATTTTAAATTAACAATACCGGATCAATTTTGATGATAGGTACGCATTTACAAATATACTCCAAAATGTTAGGCTAAGGTCTGGGGTGTATTGGAATTCACATTAAGTCTCACGTACACATAGTGTTTCCAGAATCTGAAAAAAAGACGTCCTAACTCCATAAAATCCACGAACACTTTCACCTTGCGATAATGTTCCAATATAAAGGGCATTACATACCTACCTAATTTCATTATTTACTGCATTTTTGTAAATACTCATCAGAGTAAAGAATGCCCTTTTTTACGTGCGAAACCGCTCGGGTTTCACCGGAGCTAACGTTGTGGGTATGTCGGACTTGAGCCGACTAAAACCGCATATCACGTCGGCCCCGTACCACGATACCAGGAACCTAGTGTACCCTATAATAAATACATATCATGTTTTGTTTGATAAGTCTGTTATTATCAAATCCAGAGCTAACACCTTTCGTAACGCTACCAACGCTATAAAAAAGCTTTTGAATAAATCTCATCGATAAGGCATTGTTGAGCACGTAGGTGCTAAGCAACAATGAGGGAAATTCACACAATATGTTAGGCGGCACTCGCAGTGAAGTCTTGCAATGCAAGACGTCCGTAGCTAATCTACATTTTACTATTACACATATGAATTCTTTCGGATATGCATAAATTGTAGTAATGAATTAAACTAGTTCAGACAACTGTGCATATTTACTTTTGAGAGCAAACTTGTAATATAAGTATACTACATTACATATAGCTACTAAGTTGCAGTAACCCAATTAAAACGACACTTGCTACCTTTTTATACATATTGACCACTTTAATATAACTTCAGCTCGTCTGAGAGTAAGCTAAAGGTGAAGTCTCAGGAATGAGAGTCACCATTCCAGATCATCAATAAATACTACAACGGTGGGAGTCAGCTTGATGGCTTCATCAGCTGTAGGTATTGTAAGAGGAAGGAAAGAGGTCCCACACCTCATGGTCATGGATAATTAGTTGCACAGCATGGCACTGTCAAGACTTTATCACCCTCCGTACCATATCATGGTCTATAAAGTTAGTAGTGTTTTCGGAAAACATCTGGTGTTTTTAGGACAAAACTAGTTGAAGATAAGTGGCTAGTCAACAGTTAAAATGTTATACAGCTGTAAAATATAACTAAATTGGTTCATGCGATGTTTTTCTTGTGTAACGTCGGCACTTACAGTCAGGGCTGTCACCACACATGATAAACTTATCATACCTTACCACAAATAAGTGTATTGTACACCATTAACCATCAAGACTAAGCCAACCTCACCAGCATGTCGGTACATACTAATGCTTATTGGTTGATGAGGCTCTGGTGGGACTTTCTTTACGAGGTTAATGTTCATTACGTGTTTCCCACAGAAATATATTTCTGTAGTTGAATAGAGTAACTCCTATACATATAGAATAAATCCTGATGACGGATGAAACTAAAATATATGGTACTGTGTATAGATTCTGATATTTACTTATTTGTGTTTTTTTTTGTTTCAGAGAAAATCATATAAATTACCATCTTGGCTGTCCGATCGCAGTTCTGCGCGTTGCCACCAACGGCTTTATCGCACCAAGTAAGTTCATGAGTGCTTTCTTATTCGTATGCATAAAAATATTATCTCTTTCGACAGAGATTTCATCCAAATATATCGTGAATTATTTGACTGTAGATATGAATATACGACTTGAATCTATTTTAATAATGTTCCATTAGATCTAGCTATTGAACAGGTATACTTCGGAACACGTATCTTGGACCTAAATAGCGAAACAGACCCCTGCGCCTGCGGATTGTTTTGTAAACCTATGCTCGGTGAATTGGAGCTCGTCTACCGCATTAGCGCTGTAGCGCCCGTGCTATCTTCAAAAGACACCCAAGAAACGTGTACTGTGCATATAAAACACATTTTGAGCACATTTTAGATCCAAGATATGTATATGTCTCGAGCAATACCTAATGACTAACTAAATACTATTGATAGCACAAAATAATAATGAGTGTTATAACGTTTTTGGACTGACGACGTAACTAATGGATAATCTATAAGCTGTTCAATAAATCAATCTATACATGGGCTATGGATGCCTCCAGGATATCATAAACCTATATTGTCACACACCACTATAGGTTACGTACTATAATGTTATTCCGTCTAGCTATTACGTATTCTAATGAATTCCTATTCTCTATAATTGATTGTTTCCGTATACGTAATGCCATATACTATGATTAGCTTAACATAATGCGCGCCAAAATTAACATCCGATTTAGTAGGTTCAAAGTCACCAAATAATAGGTATGATTTTCCTCTGGTAGCTGGACCTCGTTAGTGACATCATGTTCTTTGACCGGATGAATAAAACAGAAGGTGTGTTGATAATCCGTGTGAAATTTAAATCAGCTTTGGTTGCGTTGTCGAGGACATTAGCCACTAAATCGTGTGACGTCTCCTGACTTGTAATTATTAATTAACAAGATTTGTTATCACATCTCGTTGTATTCTATTTTCGAACACTTAAACAAAGAATCTAATTTACCTAATACACAAGCATTTGAATTTAAAGCTTAGCATTTTGATTGGTCATTGCGAGCCTCATCAGGAATATCAGGCATTGTTGAAGGATATTGCCGCCAGGCTTTGTCCTCCGCTGTGGGCCCTCTCCTCAGTAATTTAGCCGTAATTATCTTCACTATCATCGGGCCTTTGAGCATTTTAGGCAAAATATCAAATGTTTCATGAGAAAAGAAAATTATTTAGGCGTAAGCGTAAGTTACACTTAGTGCATAACTTGTACTGGCGTTTTGACGTGGAAGATCCGCAACGGTATCGCAACGACATTTCCATCAAGTGTAGCGTAGACCTAAGGCCCTTATCTCGGATTTGCAGTGTTTTTGTATTCGATTAAATTTAATGTTAAATTCAAATTCAATGTCTAAAGCTTAATTTTGTTTGGACAGGGAACCAGTACGAAGATATTACGTTCCACACAATACATGATTGTAGAGAGATGACGATGGAAATAAATCGCCATACAGAAACATACAGATACAGTTACATCTATATCTTCTATACTATTATATAATTATTGTAAAGTGGTCGTGTCTGTACATTGGAGATATTTTAAAAAAATTACTTGGGTTATGTTATGTTAACGATACTGAACACGAGATTTTTTTTTTTGAACTTCCTGTCTGTTTATCTGTTTGTCTGTTTGTCCGCGATGGACGCAAAAACTACTGGACGGATTTTGATGCGGTTTTTTTTTGTTACAAAGGGCTTGCTCAGACTTAAAATCTTACGTTTGTTTGATCGCAATCGGTTGAGTAGAACCGGAGATATGAGCAAAGGTCGCGTTAACCGAGATGCACGCGGGCGGAGCCGCGGGCGGAAGGGTAGTAGGTTATACAATAATATTAACGGGAATTAACGCAATCATGATATAGGTACATACATACATACCTTTGATTTGCCTGACTGCATTATCATAAAACGCGAGCGAGAGCTTAAAAATTAGTAGCACATTCAATCAATCAATCAATTAGCCTATTACAGTCCACTGCTGGACATAGGCCTCTCCCAATGTGCGCCACGTCTGCCGATCCTCCTCCTAGTAGCACATTATCATACCCAATTATTTGTAAAGCTATCCCTTCTGAGAGACGACACATAGATTCAGTAAAATTGATAGAGGCACTATGAAACAAATTAGTCTAGTGGAAGTATTTTATTGGCAGATTATGAATTAGCATTGCGGGCACCCAGTTAAAGACGTAAGAGGTCGCCGCGCCGGCACCGGCGACGCCCGGCGGCGGGAGGGGAGGCCGTGACGTTATTATCTGCGGTTCCTTTTGCGTGGGAGTTGCACCTGCCCTCGTTCTATTTAGACGACGTACCTACAATTACGATAATTAACATACCCATGCCTTGCATTGCACATTCACCGCACTGCAACGACATATCGTGGAACCTAATCAAAGAAGAAATTCATTACTGAATTTGTTCAATAGTAAGTAGCAGCCAGCCGAGAGTGGTCTAAGTCTTACTATTGGCATACCACAATGGTGACAATCATGGCCCACGGCTTATCCCCGGTCATTCATCTCAAACTTTTTAAACCTTAATTTGACCAGGAAAGAAAGTCTCGTCAGAAAACCTGTAACTAAAAGATCTTCATGGTTTGTGAAGTCTACCACACACTACACGCTGGGATACCAATGTCAAATGTCGATTATGGCATCCTCTAATTCAGAGGGCCCAAGGGGTGGCTCGTATCCGTTGTACACAGGACTGATAATATTATTCATCATTTTGTACAGATATCTAAACTAAAACATTACATACAATGCTTTATCTGGACTTCAGCAAACATTTTTCGTCATATTTATAGTTTCTAATTTCTCTTTTTATTAAGGTTTTTTTAATCACTTTTGTTAGGTAATGACACCAGTCAGGCGTTACTAATATAGGGGGGCGTAGAATAAGATGAAATACATCTCCAACCGCACTTTATTACTGCAGCGATGACTTCTCCCTATAGATAGTGTAACCGCAGCGCGTGCGCGTCGGCTTTGAGCTCTACACAAGTCCGGAAGTGGACCCAAATTAAACTATAGTCGAGTGCCACCGTAGTATATAAGTACTGTACTACAATGAGCAATCCACGTATAGTGTAGGATACGTTATTAAAGATGCGGTTTGGTATGAAGATAATAACTTTGTTTTACTTACCGGTTTTACGATCAATATTCTAAATATATGGTTGGGTTACGTTTGGATTAGAAAACGTGTATTAATTATTATAACCAAAGTCCCTGGCTGGGGATATCCCAACACCTTCGACAGTCGGTATGTGGAGACAGTAGTGCAAACAAAATATAATGTCAATTTACTGGTCTAACTTTAGAATAGCGTTGACAGTTATCATTTATCGCTTTGGGTGGCAGATGCGAAATAGCTGTCAAACAATATACCTAATTATAAAGTTTATATATAACAGCATTTTTTTTCTATAAAAATTCATTGAAACATAAATGGTTCTTTTTAAAACCTCAGATGCAACCGGGAACCGGGATAAATTAAAAAAACTGTGAAACTCAAAAGGTAACACTGACAAAACACACACGGTCTTGTTGTCTATGAACCCCTCTAATTTTAATCTGCGGCTCAATTATTGCGGTTAATTGAAACGTATGAGAGTACGAGGGCGTGAATGCAGAAGCATTTGATTGCTAATGTTGAAGCACGCAGTTTGTAGCGGTTAGCGGTTGATTCGAAGCACAAATTACGACGTTACACGTGTGTCCGGTGTGGCAGGGAAGTGTACAGACTGACACTTTATTGTGTACTAATAAACTGATAAAAATCACATACGGCCTATGTATGACGCTTGCAATTGTAGGGCTCTTGCGTCATTGTGCATTTGATTCAAGCGGATGGTCGTGCGTGAGAAAGTGCTGCATGCAAAAGCATTAGGTTGAAGTTACCATTGATACTGAGGCACGTAGCAATCGTTGTGGCCAAAACGAAGCTAATTTACACATAGTTTCACAGGGATGGGGCAAGGGTTATATCGCACGTGATCGCTTCACCCCGTGATTTCGCAAGCGAGAAAACATTGGTTGTTGTTGCACGTGTGAGGCCGCGGGAAACGTTGCGGGCCCCGTCGCCTGTATTGCCACGTTTCAGGCGCTCTGCCGCTAAATGACCAGAGAATAGTGTGGAGCTACGGCTACGCGTCTCTGTAATTAATACCTTATACATAGTATGTGACATTACTTTTATCCACCAAAACCCATACGGGTAACACGGCTTCCGAAATATAATATTATGATATAGCACTGTAATACATGATAATGGTAAATAACGGGAATTAAACCCGTGTTGGGTAACTCAGTTTTAAGAGGAGCAGATTTTGTACATCCTGGAGTTGAACTTTTTCACACATAAATCACCAACCGAGGCACTTTGCATGAATATTGTGTATATTATTTAGAAATGTAAATGTAGAATTTAAAGGCCACATGCCTCACTTTTCATGCCGCTCCATAGCACCTCGTAAGTCGTACGTGCCTTTTAGCAATATCCCACACCTATTCATGCCGTTTGTAATCTCTGGACGAAATTACCCAACCATGAGTAACACACAATGACTCCTAATTATACTACTAGACTTAAGAATTGCTGTACAGAACAAAAATGGTACATCAATTAACTTATCAACACACACAAATCTTGGTGTGTGCTTGTCTACCACCTACTAAGTGATATAAAAAAATACAAAAAGGCACGCTTTCGCTACACAGATAGGCGTACTCACTACCACCAAATTTTAGTAGGTACTAAACACCTTGTCCTGTATGCAGTATCATAATCATCATATTATATTCATTTTTAGCGTAGTTCCCGGTTGCAACCGAGGCTTTCGCTTCGGAACCCTAGGTCTGTTTACTGTTTCTCCTCCATTTGACTAGGCTTATACAATAAAAATTAAAGGAGCGACTGCCCAACCCCGAGGGTAAAGCCGGCAATAAAGCCTCGTGAATCAATCAACAGGTGTACCGTGCAAGCTTGCATGCGCGGTTGAATTGCCCCAAAGGTCCAGACTTAGATTGTCTACTTTAGATTGTCTGCCTACTAAGCCAATGGTAATACCACAGCCCCTCTAGAGAAGTGGCAATTCGTTGCTCGGCGTATGATGGAATAGAATGCCAAATGTATGGGATTTGACGTATATGACAGGCGTCAACGAATGTCAAAAACGTCAAATCCTATACATTTGTCATTCTATTCCATCATACACCGAGCAAAGAATTACCTATTGTCTAGGGGGGCAGGTCTTCATATTGTATGACGCTTTGGCAATAGTTTCATAATTTTTTATACCATTAATAGTTTTAGCAACTATGTGTGTTTATCTCGTGGCACTTGTAATGGAGTAAGCGCTGTGTTCCGCCGCCCACGCTGGTTGGTCGATAGCCAGCCGTGAATGGTGGATTAACCTTCCACTGCAACATTGTCCATCCTAGTAATGTTTGTATAATTGGAAAGGTTTGTTAGTTTATTTGTTTGTTCTTAGTTACGCAAAAACGATTAGATGAACAGATAGGCTATGACTTGGACAATGAAGTAAAATGTATTCTGTAAAGGTACCTAAGTCATAAACTTATTAAATAACTACTTATTGTCTATCATAGACCTGTGGTTCTGTCCATGTGTAGGTTACTGGAATCCACTTAAACCGAAATTAAGTGTTGGTATATTTTTGACGGTGACTGCCCCGTGGCTAGTGATGTACAAACCTCGAGGCGTCGAGTCTTATTTCTGAAGCCTCGAGGCGGAATGGCAAGACTCGGTGAGCTCGGTAAGCTCGGAGTCCCGAGCCTAGCCGAGCTGCGAGTTTTTTGAGCCATGCCTCGAGTCTTCAAAAGAGTTCGAGCCTTCAAAAGAGCTCAAACCTATCAAAAGAGCTCGACCCTTCAAAAGAGCTCGAGCCTTCAAAAGAGCTCGAGCCTTCAAAAGAGCTCGAGCCTTCAAAGAAATCGAGTCTTCTAAAGAGCCGTAAAACAAGCTCGAGTCTTAAAATATCCATACTAATATTATAAATGCGAAAGTAACTCTGTCTGTCTATGGGGGTTAAAGGGGTGAAATAGGGGATGAAAGTTTGTATGAAAGTTCGTCATTTTTCAAGATATCTTGATGCAACTTTGTACACAAGTTTGTACATGGATTAGAGCTTGGAAACGGACAAAGGATACCTTTTACGCGAAAAAAAGGGTTAAGGGAGGGGGTAGGCGGGGATGAAAATTTGTTTGAAATTTCATGATGAAACTCGAACCTTGAAAAGAACTCGAACCTTGAAAAGAGCTCGAGCCTTCGAAAGAACTCGAACCTTCAAAAGAGCTCGAGCCTTCAAAAAGAGCTCGAGCCTTCAAAAAGGACTCGAAACTTGAAAAAAGCTCGAGCTCTAAAAAAGACTCCCGAGTCGTCGAGCGCCATACAAACGCGGCGAGCCTTGTAAATGACACCGAGCTCTAGGCAAAGGGACTCGGACGCCTCGAGGCTTGTACATCACTACCCGTGGCACCACCCAATAGCACTATTGGTAGTGTCAAGGGTAAAATTCTTGCCCCATGGCACTACCGGTAGTGTTAAGGAGAAAAAATATTCCCCATGATACCAGTAGTGTCAAATATACTTGACACTAGGTACTGGTAGTGACATGGACCCTGGATGATTTACCCGGACCCGGTGGAGGTGACCTCTGACTCGGTGGCGGTAATGAAATTGATTCTATTGTTTAGGATTATTTTTCTTGAAGTTTTTTTTAATTGGACTGAACAAGTCTGTCGGATACGCTGATACAGTGGTATACCCTTCAGGGACACAAGCTATCAGTTCATTGCAAAGTTTTTATATAAACATGCTTGTTAGAAGTTATTCCTGTTGGGCTATTGCCAGTCCATTCATGTTGGTCGCGTGAATGGGTTCCATTAAGGGCTGCTAAGCTAATTGACCGGCACAAACACAATGAAATGGACACGCAAGCCCGTGCATTGTAAGCCGTATGCGGTTTGTTACCGTACAATATGTGATTTGTAACGCTTACGTACATTTTGACATTTCGTTGCACATACCTCGTTGTCGTCTGTTGGTATTACATAGATTGCCCTATTCTGCAGATGGCCAGCGTGACGTAAACGTACACGTAACGGAATATTTCCTTGATTGCTTTTAGAATTTCATATAGGTAACATTATTAAAGTTGTTCGTTGATACATTAGCTATAGTGAGGCATATCCAATCAAATAAAATGGAGGCATGATTTAAGAACAAATTGGTTCTTATTTACTATCAATGAAGCTTGACTGCCAACTTACAATAATTATATTATTTACTTGCCACGTGTGAACGCATAGAAATTACGTGAATAAATAATGTGACTCGTGTATTGATATTATTGTAACATTTATAACGTGTTATAATTTTATGGCTTTTTGAACTGCAGTTTAGGGCGACGATGGACGTTTGATTACGCTTTCACGCCTAAACCACAGAACCGATTTTTATGAAATTGGGTGAGCTGGTGGATTAGACCATGGGAAAGGAAATTAATTTAGCAAAATAGAAACATTGTGAATGTGGTATGTGACGGTACCTACATCGCGAAAACGAAATATTAAAAATATCGAGAATGTGCGGGTAGATAAAGAACCTACTACACTACCTCACGGACTCGAAGACGGTGTGCGTGCACCACTAAGCCAGTCAGCCTGTGACCTGTGACCACGGCCGGTGTAACCTGGACGAAACGTCAGGCAAATCAAAGGTATGTAACTATACCTACCATGATCGCGTTAATTCCCGTTAACAATATTGTATACTTCACGAAATCGTTGGTTTAACTACTAATCTAGCAACCCGGGTCCCGGCTTCGCCAGGGTATACATTTGTAAAAATCCTATAACCCGACATCTATCGATGCAATAAAAAAAACATTAAAATGATAGCTAAAACAACTTTGGAAAGCGGGTTGTAAACCCGTAAATCGTATCAAGATACTTTTCATCAACTTCTGAGGGCGACTATACCTAACATTTTAATTAGGCTACCTCCCCCACTATATCATTTCATGCACCTCATGGTGTCTTGGTTGAATGTTTTCTTAACCCCTCCGTCCCCTCCCCCTAAACTAAAATTGTAGGTATCTGAAATACAATGCTAACGGTATATCGCGCTATATTATGTTCTAAATTACTGTAATTTTTTCGCATTGCCTGCGCATGTGATTGCGTGTGCGCATACCATACTGCACATTGTAAATAATGTATGCGGCATAGTTCGTGCTCCATTTGCTTTATCAACGGCGGTAAATTAAAATAATGCTCGTTATTTATTTTATGTGTGAGAATGCTAATAGATAAGTTTAACAGCTCAAACTACATTTTTGCAAAAATACTGAGGTTTTATTGCCCAATGGCGACATTATTGTTTTGCAATTACGAGTACTTACAACATTTCTATAATTTTTTTGAGAACAAGGATTCTGATGTTTTTCCTTTGAATATTAAATACTCGGGGCGAGGGTAATTCCCGTCCATTATTATTTAAGATATTAATGATTTATCTGATCTTACTTTTATATCAAACTAAGCAGCTTCTGCCCATGGTTCAACCCGCGTGGAATACGTACCTATTGATTCCAACCTATGACCCTTAGCCCTTATCCTGGGATAAAAAGCAGTGTACAGGTACACGCTATTCCGGACAGTAAATCTATCTCTGTGCAAATTTAATCCAGATACGTACGGCCATTCTAATTAACAAACAAAAATTCAAACAAACTTACATTTTCATAATCAAATATTATTATTTATAAACTGTCAACAAATTATTAATAGCTACCCCACTACGATGTGTCATTGATAATTTCAAATGTGGAATGATTCTGCAAACGACCGTTACGTGTGTACTTACAGTACCTATAGTGTGCATGTAAGTGTGTACATTGTTAGTGTGAACATTGGTTGATTGTTATTCGGTTCAGCTGTGAGCTGTGAAGCGACTGAGCGAGACATGAAGCCGGGCAATGTTAAGGCGGCCACCCACTAACAGTCCGCCTGCAGTTTTTCGTCTGTCCGGCGGCCTGCAGTCCTTATGTCATCAATGTCATCATAATTTTATTACCTCAGACTAAAATAATAACATTATTTTATTCTTTTAGTCTGATGTAATTACGTATAAAATACCGACGGCCATAGACTGTCCGGCCTTTATCTGTCTTTGCTGACCGAAATCGTCAAGCGGCCACACACATATTAGCCGTCAGTCCAAAATCGTATACGAAACTGTGTGTGGGCTATTGCGATGAACTGACAGACCGATATCATCCGGTTGTCGTTCGATAAAATGTTAGTGGGTGGCCGCCTTTAGACGGCGACGATCGAATCGTGGTTTCTAGTGCACGAACTTCGAATGATTCGGAGGTCGTTGGACGACCCCTCCCAGCTAGGCGATTGCCTGACTTTGTCCATATTACCATTATCTTTATGTTAACTCAATCATCTGCTCTATCGTATTCTATATTTATAATAAGTATTGTGGCTATTGTATGATTGAAATCAGACAGTATCTTGTATAACTTGAAGTTATTAGACGAACAAATGTATTTTATTTTTTATAAAGAAAGATATTGAATTGTGTAGTAGCTACAATTAACAGTGATGCTTCGTCTTTTACCCTATTCACAGAAGCTTGGCGCAAAATGTGAATAAACAAAATATATTATGACTAGCTTTTGCCCGCGGCTCCGCCCGCGTGGATGTCGGTTATCGCGACCAAACATAGCCTATGTCCTTTCTCAAGGTCTAATCTACCCCTATACCAAATTTCATCAAAATCGGTTCAGCGGTTTAGTCGTAAAAGCGAGACAGACAGACAGACAGACAGGCAGACAGACAGACAGACAGACAGACAGACAGACAGACAGAGTTACTTTCGCATTTATAATATTAGTAGGGATTTTATGATAAATATATGTACCTAATTAATTAGCAATGCAAAATGCAATTAAAAACACTGTAACGTAAACAAGTACATAACAATAAAAATTGAAATAGTAATTCTAATTATATAATTCATTTCTTTGCATTTATTAACTTATAATGATATCAAGTTAAATAATATGCAAAATATTGTACGACTGCAGGCTGCAGTATGATTTTAAAATAGGACGAATTATATTTACCAATTATTAAGATGTATTGCAGTTTATCAATAAATATTTGACAATAGGTACCTACTGTTTTTTACACTTTCTGCTAGGCTTCACTGAATAGGGTATAGGTATATAAATTTGCAGTCTGAAACATGGGTGAAATATAAGTTGGCGAAATGTGGGTGTTAATACACCTCTGCCTACCCCTTTGGGGATTTACGGGCGTCAATATATGATATACATATTGTATGTCATCCTTATCATTACAATATCTGTGATTTATCTACCGTCATTAACTCTAACACCCGTATTCACAAACAATACTTCGCTATGCGTACCACTAAAACTGTGCAAAGAACGACAAATTCTCAGTGCGTTCGTTTTGGCAAGACTTTTTATTCATTGATAACACTTAAGTAATACTTCGTTGAGGGAACGCACTGCGTTAGATACTGCTCCGTGATGTTTGTGAATTAATTTTACCAGCCCTATGCGCTCGAGCACACTATGAGACCTCACAGTATCGTTTGTGAATACGGGTGTAATAATAGTGGTATATGCCCATCCAGAGACACCCAAACGAGTAACACTTACTGGTTGGAAAAAAAATTCCCAACGTGTCACAGGTGTAACTGGATGCAACACTTTTTGTCCCAACGAGGTATCATTTGGTCCATTGTTTATTATCTCTAGAAATCAGAACTCAATTCATTCATTAATTAGTGTTTGCGGCTGTATGCATATCAAACTGTTATCTTTGCTATTAATAGAATAATCTTTACAGTCACAACATGAAAATACACTTGATTATGAGTATTACGTATAAATAACTTATCTACTTCCTGTATTCATTCATAATTTACATATTGTAGATACGCTCTTAGCATCTACATAATCCACGTTGGTGTAAGGATTCCTCCTTATATTTAAACAATACATACTAGGTGTTGCCCGCGGCTCCGCCCGCGTCGATGTCGGTTATCGCGACCAAACATAGCCTATGTCCTTTCCCAAGGTCTAATCTACCCCTGTGCCAAATTTCATCAAATCGGTTTAGTAGTTTGAGCGTGAAAGCGTAACAAACAAACAGACAGACAGACAGATAATATGGATTCTTGGCATGGAATACCTGGTACCTAATCTTTCAGTACTCAAATTAAATTACAGTCTTATTACGGTTAATTTTGGATATTTCTGGGGCCCCGCCAAAATCTTCAAGGTACATGCCGATCTCACCTGCAAGCCGTTACCTACACCTGTTGATCGACGAACGAGGCTCTATCGCAGGCATTCATACCTTTATAATCCGAGAGCTGGTACGATTTCTTGAGTACATTCTTGAGGCAAGCTGTAACCTTTGAACTCGCCTGGCAATGGTAAATTCACCCCCAAATCGCCTGTCTTTTTTTTATGTATGCCTGATACATTAAACTACAACATCATAAAAATTGCAGTTTTTTGGATTTTTTTTTTAATTTTTAAAAATTCAGTTGTGTATTTAGCCCCCGTACCCACCAGACAAGTCTACAGCTTCGTGTTGGGGTATAACAGGAGAGTTGTGTGAAAAGTTTTCAGCTTGCGTCAAGAATGTACTCAAAAAATCATACCAGAGCGCTCGGACTATTAAGACCGTCAGGCTGTCGCTCTCGCAAGATAAAGATATTCTTTACTCTTTCTATGAATTTATCCATAGAAAGAGTAGGAGATATAATTTGTACTTTAGAACCCAGAGTACGGGTTCTAAAGTACAAATTATGGAGGCCACCGAGATTAACGCTCTGCGATAATGATGACTAGTTAGTTTTCATTTTCCTCAAAACGTTCCATTAAATATTGTAGGCATTGAAGAAATGTGCAATTATTGACATTTGGCACGTACTTTACTAAATATGTATTGTGTTTCGTTGACTCACCCACTCTTGGCCATTCGTTCGCAAATAATGTAGCGGTTAGCGTTATAATTATAGGTTCTGCTTGCGTCAATTTATTATCCTAATGACAATTATTGTTATCAAAATAATTTGTCTTCACTCTATCATGTCGAGATGTAGGTCGTCGTTTCCAGAATAATGCTGTAACTTTAACCTTAACGATTGGGTGTAGGTACATATTTAGTTTGTGTTCTATTGTTAATTTTTTAAACGGATCTGTCAATTTTAATATTTTGTTTTCTTGACAGTTAACTGCTGCAGTGATTTGATTTATCCGAAGCGGTGTCCTCAAAGCGAGTTACTTCAAGAGGCAAAAGATTATGACAAGATTATGGTCGATACTTAGATCTTTTTATCATTATTTCTCTATGGATAAACATAAAATTATAATGATATATCATACAATACCCACTCAGTTGTTAGCTCATAATAAAATAAGGACAAACTTACACGTTCAAATCTGTTAACTACCATAAGTTAATTAACCAAAAGCAATGAAAAACGAGAATCGGCGAGTTGTCAGATATATCCCATCAAAAACAATACTTGTAAAAAAATGCCAAGCCTCGCCGCCCTCGGTTCTTCTACCACAAAAAGTTGTGAGATCCATGTAATACCAAGTCGGTTAATTTATTCAGTCCCTACTTCAGATACCTTCTGTCCTAAGTTATTACGTAATAGGCTTTTATGTTTTAAATGTAATAAATTGACTTGGCAATCGCACTAAACAATCTTATTTAATGTAATTATTGTGATGTGCTATACATTGTGTTTTCATGCGATGGCCAAGTCAATTTATTATATTCAAAACATAAAAACTTATTACGTAATAACTTAGGACAGAAGGTATCTGAAGTAGGGACTGAATAAATTAACCGACTTGGTATTACATGGATCTCACAACTTTTTGCGGTAGAAGAACCGAGGGCGGCGAGGCTTGGCATTTTTTTACAAGTATTGTTTTTGATGGGATTTCAGTTCTTTTTGTAGATTCCTTTCCGGTTTCTCCCACTCCCACTCCCACTCCAACTTCCACTCCCACTCCCACTCCCACTCCCACTCCCACTCCCACTCCCACTCCCACTCCCACTCCCACTCCCACTCCCACTCCCACTCCCACTCCCACTCCCACTCCCACTCCCACTCCCACTCCCACTCCCACTCCCACTCCCACTCCCACTCCCACTCCCACTCCCACTCCCACTCCCACTCCCACTCCCACTCCCACTCCCACTCCCAACTCGCACTCGCACTCGCACTCCCACTCCCACTTCTTCACTTTTCGTCATCATCAAGTTTATTCAGATACTAGTTTAAGCGTGAAAGCGTAATACTAACAAATAACAGACGCTCAGATAGTTACTTTCGCATTTATTATAATACTTCGTTAGACTGATATTAGTATGGATGGATTCATGTACACTGAAACGTTCACTGCAAATGTAACTTTGTAATCTCTTATATTTATATGAGATTACAAAGTTATTTATGCAGTTGGTGAAATTGCTGAAATTGAAGAATATTTTAATTTTCCCTTGAGTTGTACACTAAACACTACTTATCTTCTAAATTTGAGGCTTCTACGTCTGCTAGAAGTGCCTTAGAGTTTTGATGATCGGTCAGTCAGTGAGTGACAAAATTTGCAAAATTTGCAAACTTTGATTAGTTATAATTCTTAAACTACTGGTTCAAATTGAATGAAATTTGAAAAATTAAGTGTTTTTACAGTGCCTACTTAGTAACCGAAGATTCAGGCTTCTAGGTTTATCCACAACGAAGTTCTAGGGGGTCGAAAATGGCCTGAAGTGCTTCGAGAAAATAGTGTTACGGCCGTGCCGCTCTTTTTTGCTCGACTTGGCGGGGCCACTGCCGTGCCCCCAGATCAGCACTAGACATGGAAATTATTTCCTTATTGCACTTTATCGTATCGTTGCAAATGTTATCCCCGAGTCAAACTTGCATGAAATTACACTATTTTCTGTGACATATTCGTAGCTTAAAAGCGGGCCGTGTGGCTGTGTGTGATCAGTTGATCACATTAGTCATAAACATACTTCATAAGTGGCCTACCTTCGGTGTCAACCGTTAAAACAACTTTCTGTTGCTTCGTCAATTTTCATATTTCCAGATTTCGTAGAAATACAGTCTATGTTGATCTACTATACCATATTGCTCGGGTCATATTATATCTTGAAATTAAAAGTCCCGTGGTATACCTTCCTACCGCTTACCGCTTTGTAAGGATAAACTTCAAAAGATCCGTGTACTGCCGTGACCTTAATAAGCATGGAGGTACCTGGATTCCTTTAAATGTCAAAGGTCGTCTAATAATATAGTTTAAACTTTCAGTTTACGAATTATTCAATTCGTTGTAACTTGTAACCTCCCACATGCGTTTAAAATAATTAATAGTTATGCATGTGGGTTATTATGATGCGTAGTATGACTAGCTCTCTTTGTAGGACAGTGGCTGTAATGATAAAAAGATACCGTGTTCTAAAAAGGGAGGGTTAAAATCTCTCAGAATCATGAATAGTTTAATGACAGTAGAAGCACGTAAAATGGCGGACTGTTACTTCTGCCTACCCCAGATGGAAAAAACCATGGTATATCTTCGTATGTGTGTGAAAAAGCACGGTAAATTCAAAATATTAGTAGTTTAAAGATATAGTGACAAAACTAAGGAGAAAAAAAGGTCTAAGTTTAGATTTAGTTAAATTATAGATTGTAGATCAAGATTATATTGCGGTTTACAATTACCTGATTATGTATAATGTTGTGATTTATTTTTTATACTGCCGTCACGATGCTATAATAGAATAATGATAGCGTGGTTTCACCATTTAACATTTGCTTATTTTAAACTCGATCTTTGTAGGATAATGGTAAAGCGTTCGAATGCCAATTCAGATCGGTTACGGGTTCGATTGCTGCTTGGTGCAAATACATATTATCATAATCATATTACATATTATCACACCTTTATTCTTAACTTAAAACTAGCTTTCCGCCCGCATGCATCTCGGTTAACGCGACCTTTGCTCATATCTCCGGTTCTACTTAACCTAATGCGACCAACAGTACACCAACAACCAATATACGACAATATTTGCGACGAACAAACGTATGATTTTAAGTCTGACCAAGCCCTTTCTACCAAAAAAAACCATCGCGGACAAACATTTTCAATTTAAAATTATTTACTTACTAACCTAACTTAAAATTTACTTAAAATGCTATAAATATAGTTTGTGACTAGACTAGTAAATAAATATTTATAAAATATCTAATTTATACTAGTAAACACATCCAATAAGCATTTTAATATTTAAGACCCATGTTGTACCTAACTAGTATTTTAATTAGTTTTAACTACCTATTGTTGTTATAAATTGTTAACTTTGTTGTTAAGTATACGTATACCTACAGTTTTGACTTTACAATAATCTACAATGTAATAAGAATGAAACAGGAAAATCAGATACCATATCCACGTAGCCTAGGGTTGCCATACGTCCCCGTACGCCGGGACATGTCCCCGTTTGAGGCCTGGTGTCCCGGCGTCCCGGCCAATAGGCAAATTGTCCCCGTTAAACATTTTTTAGTATTATATTAGAGAGCTGGACTTGGTTGGTAAACAGTAATATACCTACAATAAACGCGACTAAGTAGCTAGGCTATTAATACGTAGATAGAACGACGAAAGCGCTGATATTTTTCCATACATGAATATGTTAATGAGTAATAAAGACCCCGGGGCCAATGATTTTACGAGAAAAACGCGATGAAGGACAGATGGCGCTCATACTTCCAACGACATGCTGAATAAGCAGCAAGAGGTGCATCCACCAGACCTCTTTCCGAAACAAGGACTAGTGCCACCGATAACGCCTGCAGAAGTACAGACTCGGCCTCGATGAAATCCCCATCGAGGCTTGGAAGGCAATGGGTGCATTGGGTGCTCGTGGTCACACCACGCATTCTAAAAAATCTGTATAACCGCGTACTTCGTACTACCAGTGGAGACTGAGCTTCATTACGCCAGTATTCAAAGGCAAGGGATCGGTGCAGGAGTATGGTAGTAACCGCGGTATATAGATAATGTCCCACACCATGAAGCTCTATGAGCAGATAATCGACTCCCGGATCCGACAGGAGAGTACGGGTCTGAAGCAGATCGTCCCATTCGCAACTCGTCATACATTCTTAACTCGTCCCACTCGCAGCTTGTCCCATTCTCAATTCGTCCCGTTCGCAACTTGTCCCGTTCGCAACTTGTCCCGTTTCGCAACTCGTCCTATTCGCAACTCATGTTATTCTTTTTTACACATCGATAAAGATTACCATGATAATGACCTATTAATTTGAATGAATGCCATAACCTAGGAGGTCAGTAAACCAATATTTGGGTTATAAAAAAAATGGACACTCCCCACCCCGACTCAGATAGGTTAGGTTAGAAGGCTAAGGCGGGAGCGGAGCTCCCGCATTAGCCTTCGTGGTTATTTTTTTTAAAACCACGCACAAGGATTCAGGATTTCATTATAGTAAGGAAAACACAAAAGGACGTTAAATCATGTTTATTTACGTAAATAAGTTGAACTCAAAATGTGAATTAAAATATATTATATTAACTAAATATTTGCAGCTATAAAATAAAATCCTTGTATGACGGTTATAAAAAAAATAACCACGAAGGCTAAGGCGGGAGCTCCGCTTCGCTCCACTTCCGCCTTAGCCTTCTAACCTAACCTATACAAGTCGGGACGGGCGGTGTCCACCCCGCGCAATTATGTGAGTCGTCCAATATACGAATCGTCCATTATATGGATCGTCCATTATATGAATCGTTCATTATAGAATCGTCCATTATATGAATGGACATTATAGCAATTAAACTTATTTCAATGAAACTTATGTGAATGAACCATTAGTCGAGTCGTTCATTATGCGAAATGAACTTATATGAATCATCCTTATATGAATCGACCTTATGCGAAATTAACTTATGCGAATTGATACGTAACTCGAGCCAAGAACGCTACAAGTAGCGAATGGGACGAGTTGCGAAAATAAATAAAGAATTGGACGAGTTGCGAATGGGACGAGTCGCGAACGGGACGATTTGAGAATGGGACAAGTTGCGAATGGGACAAACAGCTATTTGGACGAGTTGCGAATGGGACGATCTGCTTCAGACCCTGGCAAACTCTCGGAGTGTCAGTATGGGTTTCGTCCCGGGCACGGGATCATTGATCCGGTGTTCTCCCTAAGGATTGTGGTGGGGAAATACAGGGCGAAGAACACGTCCCTGCACTGCCTATTCTTAGACATGCAGAAGGCCTTCGACTGTGTTCCTCGCGCGGTGATCTGGTGAGTACTGTGGGCTAAGGGAGTTCCAGAGACCTACATTGACACCATCCAAGATATGTATCATGATTCTGGTTCCATGGTTCGGAGTGCTTTTGGTGACTCAAAAGCCTTCCCCATCACCATCGGAGTACACCAAGGATCCGTCCTTAGTCCTTACTTGTTCAGCTCGGTATTAGACGTCTTGTTGGACCGTATCAGAAAACCACATAAGCAGCCTCCGTGGTTGCTCATGTATGCTGATTATATTGCGCTGAAGGACGCGGACAGGAGCAGATTGGTGCAACACGTGAAAGTGTGGAAGGAAGCGCTTGAGAACGGTGGTATGAAGCTAAATGTAGCGATGACAGAAAGTTTAGCGTTAAACTCGACAGATTTCACACCGGTCCGCATAGGCGATGATTCGGTTTAAGTACCTGGGATCTGTACTTCATGTGACCAGTGAAATCGACTACGACATCAGGGCACGCATTGCTTCCGCGTGGGCCAGGTGGTGAGAAATGACTGGCGTCACGGGTGATCCCAAAATGCCAGTCAGGTTGAAGGGGCAGGTCTATAAGACGATCATTAAGCCTGTCCTCTTACATGGTTGTGAGAGCAAGAGCGTAAGCACGTAAGAGCTGCATGTCACGGAGATAAAAATGCTGCGTGAGGAACTCTTGCAGCCGCGGCAGCCTTCATGTCCATGACATCGCAGATAAAATGCAAGAGAGCCGCCTTCGTTGGTGCGGCCACGTCTTGCGGCAACCGCCAGGATACGTGGGTAGCAAATGCCTGACAATGGCGCCCCCGCCGGGTCCAGGTAGAAGGGATAGGCCCAAGAAGTCCTGGCTTGACGTCGTGGAGAGTGATATGCGTGCAAATGGTCTCACTACCATAGACGCCCAAGATCGTGTCAAGTGGAGGAGGAAGAGCCGGAAGGCGGACCCTGAGCTCCGGGGTCATGCCAGGGATGCAATCGGGAGAAAGCGTCTACATGAAGATGATGTTTAACTTAATGTTGATTTCGTCAAAATATTTTGTACAATTATCAGAAGTTAATTCTGATAATTTTTCGCCTTTCAGAAAACATAGGAAGCCCGGGTCGCTGCTTGTTTAACGCTTGTTTAATGGCAGTGTTAAAAGTTGTTGTAATAAAAGTTCCTATTTTTCTACCTTTACTAATTTTTCTTCAAATGTCCCGGTCTGGGTCCCCACACTTATGGCAACCCTAACGTAGCCAGATAATTATTATCTACTAAAAATAAAATACATAGCATCAATCATCATGGTTTTATTTTGACGAACTGATGTTTAAAAAAATCAATTAAAAATAAACTAAAGAAAAAGTGAATGAGTTGAGTTTGAGATTAAAAAATAGAATAAATAACAAAACATTACATTATTGCTAAAAAGTATAGGGCATTGGTAAAAGGCTAGAGCCTTTTTGGCTGAAATGAAAACTTGGGGTGCTTACTATAATCATCATAGATGATGATTATAGTAAGCACCCCAAGTTTTAATTGTAAGTTTTCATTATGCAGCTGTTGCCCGCGGCTCCACCTGGCGTGATATATTGATCCCAATCCTACGGCCTTCAGGAATCTATTGCCTGGATAAAAATAGCCTATGTACTATTCTAGACCATAACTGATACCAGTGCCAAATTTCTAACCAGATCTACCCCTTCTAGACAAGTGGCAATTCGTTCGTTGGCGTATTTTAGAATATTTTTCTTTTTTCTTTTATTGGTCCACAAAACTGGATACACTTTTATGTTTAAATCCGAGAAACAAAAAAAAACTAAAACATGTATGGGGCGAGTGTCACCTTCTCGAAGTGGACACAGCATGCAAATTTAGAAGTACTTTAGTAAGAAACTTGAATAAGATCACACTTAATAAATTTATAAATTAGGAAGACCTGGTACATCAGCCCCTCGGGCCCCATCCCAAGAATCCACTAATTCTTGAAGTTTCCGTTTGAAACTAGGGAATGTATATATATATGTATAGGGTGAATGTATGGGATTTGAGATATATGACAGTCGTCAACGTATGTCATAAACGTCAAAATACGTGTCATAATTATGTATAATATGTCAAATCCCATACATTCATCATTCTATCCTACAATACACCGGTCAACGAATTGCCACTTGTCTACGGGAGCTATGCCGCTATTCTGCGTGAATGAGTAACAAACGTGCACACAAATACATCCTAGATGGATGTCATGATCCTCAGTAATTTATATAGTAGGATAGTATTTGTAGGATTTATGTAAGCAAACGTGGCTTACCATGAAGTGCTTAGCGGCGTGGTGCAATAGATACAATGAGTATACCCTGGAGTGGTCTAGCATTGGCCTCGATCCAGGAATAGGCCTCGTACAGTTCAAGTGTACGCTATTTCCTGTATATAATTTTACGCCCGACTGTTTGTCGGCGCCACAATTGTAATACACCGTTGTAGAAACATTTATATCCATTTAAGCTGGATTGAAGATTACGTTGCTTGTTATTTCTAATCTTAAATGTTCAACTTTAAACTACACTGAGCAAATAGATGTTTTGTGAAAAGGAAAGGTTACACGCACTAGAAACCTAAGAGGTTTGATGAAAGTTGAAGCTTGAAAATAAGCGTGAATGGTCTTATGGATGTATGTAATAATATCTTCTTCTTCATCCTAGCGTATCCCAGTCGCATCCGAAGCTTTCCACCTTTTCCAGTCTAATTGCGAGTTTGATTGAACTTCGATATTTTCCGTGTAGCGACTGTCATCTGACCACCAACTCATTGGCGATTGACATTTAACAATATATGTAACAACATGATATACCCTTTATATCTGCCATAATACTTCTGAAACATCTGAGTAACCCCAAAGGATCCAAATGCGTCGCGTCGTGAACAAATTTTCCTCTAAATATTTTACGTGACTAGAAGACATCGCTAAAAATAGTAGGTACCTTGCTTTGTGTATATACTTAGGCATTTAACACTTGTAGCTTATAGCACATACTCGTACAACCCAAGTGTAGTAGGTACAACGCAAAGTCTGCTTCTGTGAAAGCACACGTTGGTTAGGTACCTAAAAAGTTAATATTTACTTATTTGACTCATTAGCAGCAGCTTATTTAACCTATTCTGTTAATGCCTATTAATTGAAGATTCAATTTGTAGTAATTTTAGCTTTGGATTCGTCCTCATGCCTCATGAAGATTAAGACTGTTAAGGTCCTTAATCCTGTCTTAGGTAAGATTAGTCCCTGTCCTTCTCCTGGTAGGAGGCTACCTTATCGTCCTTGTGTAAAGTTCCATTATAATGGGTTCAAAGATTTTGTCTGTAAATGGCAACTCAGATCGCAAAATGGTTCCTATTTATAATAATACTGTGGGCTGTATTACGTAATTGATTTAAGTAATACCTATAATTCGATGAAAGAGCCAAAAATAGCATTAAAAGAGAGTATTGCAAAATAATTTCAACGCAAAATGAAAAAAATTTTTCAATTAAGTTTTCGCCTGTAGGTGTATCGACGTATTCCGCTTCGACATTACTTATCATGAAATGTACCTACGTCAGTGCGTGGGCGCCGCGACCGTCACGTCGCGTCTCCTGCCGCCGCCGTCGCCGCCCTGGCGCACCGTGGGCGTTTACCCCCAAAACCTACGTGTAATCCTCCCTTATACATCTCACTCAAATAAACAAAGAGCACCTATCAAGTAGAACAAAAGCATTGTTATTATGACAGCCTCCCACGAATCTTACACTTGACGTGTTAGTGAGTGCTCATCTAATTACCAATTATTGTACAATAAAATAATTTGTATTCAATTACTAACTCTGAAATAAGATAATTTCTCTCTCACTGAACAAAATAATAACCTTTAGCAAGAAGCCGCCTACACAATTAATTAACTCAGGTTTTCTAGCAGAATGTTAATTTAAAGTTATTGGTTGTTAAGGCATTAGCTTGAGTTCTATTCTCTGTTGGACAATGACATAAAATCAAATTGATTGGCTGACTATAAATGACTACTGAAAGCAGTACAAAGAAAGAATTAAGGCTATAGGTACAGAAATTAAGGCTATAGGTATAGGGTTATGTTATGCATTACTTTCTGTCTTAAATTAATCTAGACATTCATAAGCTTTTAGCTGATTCTATCTCAACTATGTCCTAGCTATGTTTACTAGCTGTTGCCCGTGGCGCCGCCCGCGTGGATATCGGTTATTGCGACCAAACATAGCCATGTCCATTCCGAGTTGTTGTAAATTCGTCTCAGTGAATATTCGTCTCAGTTGAAAATAGTAGTAAACTCGTCTCAGTCCATTCAAAATGATATTTTATGTGCGAAAATTCGTCTCACCTTAAAGAGTACTGTCAGCAAAATAAGTGTTTGTTGTAAGCATATTATGTGTGTATGTTTGTACTTAGGCTGACAAGCACAGGGCTCTACCTAATTTGATAAGTCACAGTGATTTCTGACGTCAGACTTCGTACATACATTATTATCATGACTGTATATCCCCAAGGCGGTATGCAGAGGCGTATGAACAGAGTAACACCCACGTTAAACCCGCAGTTTTACACGCGTGGAATACTTAAATTGTTGTTCAGATTTCTAAAATGTTCAAATTTTCTTTCTGTTTTTTTGCTGTCAGTAGGAAAACCAAAGGCTTTGTCCTACTCATTATCTTTTGCACTGAGGCACAGAATAAGTAATAGTACCTACTACTACTGACTGAGGGCACAGAATCTCTCTGTTCTTACAGGGTCGGCAGCATGAGTGTGACTCCCCTGGTGTCGTACTTGCCCATAGGCCACGGTAACCTCTTACCATCAGAAGGGCCGTGTGCTTGTCTGCGACATAAGTAGTATAAATAAACTTTTTTTTTTGTATAAGAATCTTCTAAAAAATACTTTTAGAAAACATTATGAAAGGCAATCTGCGCGAAAACAGCAGTGTGCGTATTTCGGCAGGTGTAGGCACTGGGTTGCAGAGTTGCAGTCTTGCAAATGTCGTTGGTTTCAGACCCCAGGATTTGGCTGGGATTATACATGCCAATTTGGTTAGTACTTATAACAAATCTAATACGTTTAGTTTTATTGTTAATTTGGTACATAATCAAATTGTATTATAATAAAGTTACCATGCTTCATTATGTAATTATAGAGAAAAAAATCATACGTACATATTCTTTAAAAAAGTCATTACTTTACAAAGCCTAAACAAACAGCTAAAGAAATGTTTATACTTGAGATTGATGGCACTTGGTGGAACTTGCTACACATATTGAATAAATCACTTGTACTTTTCCACAATTATTTATTTATTTGAACCTTACCGGTTTCACCTTACGGCATTATCAAAGGTTTACAATGTTGTAATTTACAACATTGTAAACCTTTGATTACAACATTATCAAAGGTTTACAATGTTGTAATTTACAACATTGTAAACCTTTGATAATGCCGTAAGGTGAAACCGGTAAGGTTCAAATAAATAAATAATTGTGGAAAAGTACAAGTGATTTATTCAATATGAGCTAAAGAAATGACTACAAATACTTGTGCGTGAATTGTATCGGTTGCGTGTACAAACAGACACAATGAGAACGCTACAATCAATAAATTGTTCATTAAAACGTACAACATCGATTACATCTCTTCTTTTAGTTTTATACACCTCACCTAACAGTCACGTGACGAATCTTTCCATTTATAGAAGAAGTTAATCACGCAGAGACAATTAAATGCTGTCGATTTATTATAATTTTACGACTCCGACGTGTGAAATTCTGTTCCCGTGCCCGCAGGCTCTTGCTCTTGGGGTTGGGAGGTCTGACGGCCGTCGCTCTCATAAAAGTCAATGAACCATTAAAAATAATAAGCGGATCCCGAAATTCAAAATGTTTGAACTTTGGATGTAACTGGAAAATTGCTATTATGATAATGATGAGATGAATTGAATGAAATTTTACAATTAGGAAAGGAAGGCGGGATCTAGTAGGGCATTCCCCCTGTAAGGGACTGGTCGCGGAATCAAGTCCCGTCTGAGCGATTCACTTTTTCCATTCTTAATCGATGAGAAGAATATTGTAATCTACGTTACTAGAAGTCTTATTAATAAGCTATCAACACATTTGAAAAATATAAACGCGTTTTTGAATTATTGTTTCTTGTGCAGTTCAATTAATCACTAACCACCACGAACAATTGGTTCGGGCATTATTTTTAAGTTATTGCAAACGTATATAGGTACTAAGCAATGTAAGTTTAGCATTTTTGAACGTAGCCAACCATTGTTTCACTTTGATGAATGAATAAAATAATAATACTAAAAGCTTTGTGACGACTACCTCCTCATTGTGTGGGAGGAGTGACGCGTAGGCACTCAGTTGTGCGAAAAATTACCCGTACAGCACTGCAAAAGCCTTTTGTTTCAAGTACACATAATACACTTCAGTGACGATAAGTGACAGGGTGATGTGATGTGACCGTTCCTGTCTGTTGAAAGTGTATAATGAATGATAAAGAAAAGCAACGTTCTTAGTATGTATATTAGATGATATGAAATGGCTAAAGAGTGTTCAGAGACACCTTCTTTACAAAGTTAATATTACGGCCACTTGTATGATTTTTATATGAACTGAAGTCAGAAAACGGTAATACGTTTCGGTGAGTTTAAAATCAAATTCAAAATAACGGTACAGCTACAGCATGCTGTCTAATGACGTTTTCAGGGTCAGATTTGAAATAGTCTCTAAGGCAGAAGGATTAGGGTTGTTGACAGCAGGCTGCATAAGCTCCAAAAGAACATCGCACGATATGAAATAGCGCTGTAATGTCAAGGTGTACATAATACTCGTTGGCTCAACCGTGAGCCTTGTGAATATAATTTAGCAATTGTTTTAAATAGCAAGAACAAATCAATGCAATGCAATCGAACTAAAGAATCCATCTTTAACTAATGCAGCTTAGTTAAGGCCCAGAATAAATATCGTGCTTCCATCGTATGGCTTCCTAAATGTGGCTTTCAATCGGTAACATGCAAATGTTTTCGCAGCACGTCAAATGTTGGTCCAAGTCGCGTGTGGATCAATCATAATAACGCTTCTCATTTCTCACTACCGTACCGGACTGGCCTCATCGCATTTGCTATGTAAATGAATTCTCGGAACGTCTCTGGCGTTCATCAGACATATATACGTACGTATCTTCCTTTTGCAACCAACGATATTTGGGATTCCCGCCTGAGAATGTTTAACGGTCGCACGAATCATGTCAACTATCATACCAACAAGTAACTGATATCCTCGAAACCAAAACTAGTGTTTGTCAAATGTTTAAAGATTATGAGATGGATTTTACACTAACAAGGTAGTGAACAAGCATACGTCCCGTCATTGCAAGCAGTCACACATGAGACTTCATGTTGACAACGCCTGATTGAGGCTTCGGGAGTGACTGAATTTATCGAGGTTCTGGCACAGGCTTTCCTTCCCGAGATGAGTGTCAAGCGGCTCCTTTATCTAGGGTTTTACTGGAGCGACGACAGTAAAACCCAAGATAACGGAGATTCATTCATTCACATTCACTATAGGTCTGGATGCAGCCGGGATTACGCTTGGATGAATATAATTGATTACGAAGCACAAGGAATAATTAGTAATATTTTTTACTAAAAACGTCTGTCTCATAGCATAGCTTTAAAATAAAATTGGTACCCTTTCTGGAAAACCAATTTGTCATTAAAAGTGATAATTAATTGCTGTCGAGATTCCTATTTATGTTATATTAAGTGAATGCTCATTGTGTCTTTATGAATCATTCGTCCGTATCCTACGCACATTGAATATCAATGGCTTTTCTAACTTTAGAATTGCGTGCAACGGCACACTTCGGTTTTAGCATCTCCATTGTTACATTTGTTACCTATCTGGTATAAGGTTACTGTAAACTGAGGTAGACATCATAAATACATACACATAGTACATACATGTAGGTACTGTACTGTTCACCTTTCACTCTCCAGGGTAGGCAGAGACATTTGTACTTGTACCTGATGGATGATTGAGCAATCGCTTACTATCGAATTAGAGAGGAAAAAAATAACGTCCTTATAGGAATGCTAACTTTTTTGCTATTCGAAGTTTCTGATTCTGGAGGTATTTTCGAGATAATTAATTAGATAAGTAGCCTTTCTTTGTAATTCGTGGAATCTCCAACCGTTTTTTCACAATATTTCTTCTGTCTCAGATTCAGTCAGTAAATTAAAGAAAAGAACATAATAGACTAATGGTCTCCAACTTACTGACTGTATATACAAAGTATTTTCGATGTTTGTAAGTAATAAACACAATAATTATATTTGACCGGTCTTGGCCCAACGCAATTAAATTTTTAACGAGCTTCTTAATTTTAGGTAGGTAAGAGTGTATGTGTAAAGTAGATACAATAAATTTTCTTGGTAGCTTATCTTACAAATTATTTCATGTAAATATTAGTGTTATACATTTATTAATATCATTCTTTTAATATGTATATTCTTCGTAATTACCACAAGTGTGATTTTATGAACTCGTAGATAAAGGTTTCTTGGGAAAACTGCAAATTACAGAAATAAGAAGAATACTGGCAGGAGTGGCAGGCCAAATATGTAACTGATATTCCAAGTAGGTAGATATCCGAAGAGGAAAATCTCTAGTCGTGTTGTTTCTTCGGCGAAGCTGGTTTTTATCGTAAGTTATAATTGTTGTTGGATCGATAGTCGACGTGAGTGCACGTGCGTCAGTGGCGAGATTATGCTTCGTTTCAATTACCTACAACACACCGATAGCCAAATCATAAAAATGTATTCGCTAAATTGACTATGAAGTAACGTACAATCAGCAGTACCTTGACGTACGTAATTTATATATAAGTCCTGCCTGACTACTGACGGCAGAGAATGATACGTCTGTGTAATATATATTTGCGAAACCAATCCGTAGCGGTGCTGCTCTTATGCGCCACGTTGTCATAGATCATTAGCATAGGTCCAATAGCGGCGCTAAATATAGGTGCTAAAGTGACTAATACGTAATTATAACAAATTATGACGTGTTATTTATTATGCGAGGGCTATGAGGGCATCGAGCGTACGTTCGGCCGTGACCCTGGTGGAGCACCTCTATCGAGGCGAGCCGCTCATCTGTAGGCACGACCCTATTTACATAACAACGCACGTAGGATCCGGCATTAATAGCGAACGCCACGCCATCACCTCCGTGCATTTATTCAATTGAACCAGATCGAGAGCAATAGATGAACGTCTTGAGAATTCAGGGGGACGGGAAAATTGTCGCCTGCCGCATTATTTGTTGCGTTCTGAATGATAGATTGGTTGGGCGATGAAATATTACTTACTATGTAATGTAATGTTTCTTTCCTTTACAGATGTTTTAAGGATAACAGACGATCACTAAAACTAATGATAACAATGATAATTGAGTATTGTCCTCGTAACTAAATAAACTTTACTTGCTTACGAGAATAGTTTACCCAAGTCTCGTCGTTGGGAAAATCCAACGTGCTGATTATACCGCTTGTCGATAAATAAATATGAGTCAGATAGTCAGATGTTTAAGTGTTCCTATCCGCAAAGGAAGCTTGTTTCTCAGAACATTATCTTAATATTCAAATGTGCAAGGTTGGACCAGCTAAACACGATGTTTGGTTGTAAATTGTAGTCGTATTGAAATGTTAGCATATAATTTTGGTGATCAAGGCTGCCTAGATAAATACAAACGATCAATTAACGACTTTACCTACGTATGTTCAAGTAAGTGTTAAGAGTATAGGTTTCAATAAATATTTATGATACTTTTACAGGCAACGAAAGAAAGTGTGAACATATTCGGCAATGTAATAACAGACTGAATAAATGCAGACAGATATTCTCAATCTTTGATCAAAGGAACTCTAGGATCCAAAGATTTCATAAGTGACGATCTCAGAAAACTAAATGTATGTATTATGTACTGTGTGTTATATTGTGTGTTGCTTTTGCGTTAGATTTTGTAATGGCCACAGGGGTATGAACCCACACCACAGATTACTAAATAGTTACTCCCACACACAATAGATATTGTAGGATTTTGTGAACCCTTCTAATAAGTCCTCTTTCCTATCTTGAACCCCTTAAGAGGCCTCCTTAAGAGGCGAACAATTCCATCGAGAATCAAACTATTGTACCTACCTACTGTAGTTACATGCGAGTTAATACGAGAGTGTTTTCGACTGGAATTAACATCGTTAATTTACGTAAATGAATATTATTATTAAGGACCTACCTACTAACGCTCGAAAATGGGTATAATATTTAATTAGGGAACTTCAAACTTCTTACAAAAGTGTCAAAGCAGAAATCTGAATTAACACGAGGTTAAATGTTTAATTAAAGATCCTGATTTAGAAACGTCTTTCCATTGTTTGCAAGTTCTTTCATTGAAATAATTCTAAATAAGAATCTATTTATTTTATTTTTGCTGAATTTAAAAGAACATAGGTATTAGGTACTTATTATTAAAGAGATAAAACACGTTTTCGGTACTTCATAAAATCAGCGAGATTGAGGGGATGTGAGAGTCCAAAATGGGTGATTGCAACATCATTGACTATACCTAATAATATCGATAATATTAACTACTAGCCTTCCGCCCGCGGCTCCGCCCGCGTGCATCTCGGTTAACGCGACCTTTGCTCATATCTTCGATTCTACTCAACCGATTGCGATCAAACAGACGTAAGATTTTAAGTCTGAGTAAGCCCTTTCTAACAAAAAAAAAACCGCATCAAAATCCGTCCAGTAGTTTTTGCGTCCATCGCGGACAAACAGACAAACAGACAGGAAATTCAAAAAAAATATTTCGTGTTCAGTATCGTTAACATAACATAACCCAAGAATTTTTTTTAAATATCACCAATGTACAGACACGACCACTTTACAATTATATAATAGTATAGATTACAATGTACAATATCGTCAGTAATATCGCAGGAGTCGCTTTCGCAAAAATGCTGGCTGGATGTGGTAGGGGATGACATGAGTGCCTATAGCCTCACTGTCAAGGAATGCAAAGACCTGGCAATGTGGAGGAGAAAAGGCCAGAAGGCGGATCCCGAGCTCCTGGTCGTAAGGCTCGTATGCAATAAAGATTAACGCTAAGAGGATGATGGTTGAGAAGATGTATAGAGTCAACAAGTACCTTTAAAGTTAAAAAAAAACTCATCGAATTGAGAACCTCCTCCTTTTTGAAGTCGGTTAAAAATAAATAAAATTACAGACAGTACCTAACCACTTTTACATTGCACATTACAAGTTATAGAGCTTATAGGGTATCAAAATGCGATGAAGGGGATTCCCGGGAGTGATGTTATGCAAAATGTCAGATATCTGATAGCTTGTATCCAATTACGCTAATCTTAATAAAGCAGTAAAAAGAGCTGATTAGGTTCTTTTTATAAAATAACTAGGTAGGTACTTCATAACACAACTCTTCAACATCAGAAGGTGAACATATTTTTTTAATATTTTAATTGACATTATATTATTGGCAATTATTTTATTACTTAAAATAAGTGACGTAGGTTTTGTTCTTTGTCTTATGTCTGTTGTATGTCGTCTGCGCCTTCGTCTGCGTGATTATGATGACCGGTCCCGGAATATTCCTCCTAGAAAATAAGTAGCTTATGTATACTATTCCAGATCTCAGCGCTAAATTACATCCAAAATCTTCAAGCCGCATTTACTTGAAAGTCGAACAAAAATCCACATCACAAACTTAATGTTAGTTAGGATAGATAAATAATAATATTAAAGAGTGCATGTCTCGTGCGTGCACACAAAGAGTGCCAGCGAAATGGTATGTACTACTGGTATTACTTTATACGGCTTCAAACGTTAGTTCTATACGTTCCGTCTATGTCATTCTTAAGTCTAAGGTCTGGGGCACCACCAAGATTTCAGGAGCCAACCCAACGTCATCTACCAGTGGGTACACCTGTTGATTCCCCTTTCCCCTATGTTTTCTAGGTCAAGGGAATGGTGGGTAAGCGACGACCTTTATATCCATAAGGAACGTGAATACCAGGAACAAGCTTCGATTACAATAAAAGCGACATTTTGGCGATGACGTACACAATAAAACAACCCGTAAATGGAAAAACTATATATAGAAGAGGGTATTGTTCTAAGAATAGCTAACTGTTGCTTCTTTGTTGTCTGTTTTCCTCACAATACATCCAAATATGGTACTTGTTCGGGATATTTTCTCCTCCCTAATCATTAAGATCGTACCCTTCATGTGTCTAACCTTTGCTATTGTGTAAGATAACACTTGACGTACCTATCGTATAAAGATTGTGTAAAGAAAATAATAAAGTCATGAATAAAGTTCTTGATTCGACATTTCCTGTTAGTGACCCCAATGAATAATGCTTATACCTAACTATTGTTACGTAAAGCTGTCAGTCTGAATGACTTGGTTGGTAGTAATAAAAATAGCATTTTTAGTGCACAGCTAGCGCAATGAAATCACTTACCGTGTAATACTCCGGCGGATATGCATAGGTTTCTATACAGTTATCAAACAGGATAAACGCTTATTGAATATAGGAATAATATGTTGTTACAGACTGATAAGAAAGATGTTTATCATGGCAATCATCTCTAAACGCAATCTGATCACTTTGATTGAATATCAATTCTGAAATACGCCATTCATGAAGAAGCAAACGCGAAGGCGTTCCTTTTGTATGATATATTAATTGGTTTTCTTACTCTTTTATATTTTTTTCATTCCTTTCAGTTCGTAAGCTGTCTGTGCTCGCGAAGCTGCCAATTAATCAAAAATGTTATGCTCTTATTATGTGCCTACTTAGTAGAATATACAGCATGTTAACTTGTCTATTAAAATATTTTCCATACAATTTATGCATTTTTTGCTGATGATTACTTACATCCGCTATGAGTTACTGCGAGTATTTTTAAGGTAGTTGTTATAACTCGCGGTGTTATGCATTTTCTATTAAATCAAACACCATTTATAAGCCAAATATTGCAGTAGGGTTTTGCGCTGTCAGTGGGAAGACCAAAGGCTTGCCCTGCTTGTCTTCTGTGCTGACTGCACAGAATCCCTCTGTTCTTCGGTTATTCTGTGGCAGCACGAGGTGGCTCCCGTGGTGTTGCACTCGTCCATAGGCTACGGTAACTCGTCCATAAGCAACTTTCCATTAGGTGGGCCACGTGCTGATCTGTGACATAAATGGTATAAAAGGAGCACCCACATCACCAACTGTATAGTGATTGTTGTTTTAAGTTGCTATCCGTAACTATTTTCAAATAGTCACGGAGTTGGTTGTCGGTTTGAATGTTTTGGGTTCGAAAACGACATTCGTCGTCTAGCAGGTGAGATTGGTTTAGGCACCAAAATTTACTGCTCTTTCAACCTGCTGAAAAACTTATATGAGTAAAACTGAAGAAAAACGTGCCGCTCTCCTCATTAAACCTAGCCTTCATATAGCTACCTACTAACACTAAATAACACCCCTCTTTTTTGTCGGGGGTTAAAAAGCTCTTATTATAGGAGCACAGCACAGTTCTCGTAACAGGCGTTTGAAAAACAAATAAAGTTCCACAAATATAGTAGGTACATAATGCATTTTCCTGTTCAGGCCACTTTACAGTGTACAGCCATCATGACGACGACTCATTGAATCAACAAAATTTTCCTTGCAACATTGAACGTGTATGACACGACACGGATTTTCATGAATGAGTTTTTTAGTCTAAGATCCCACTGCGTCCACTAGTCTAAGATTACGTTCATTTATTTTTTAATTGAAATGTAATGTTATGTGCTCCGTTTTCATCCGCCGCGCGTTTTGCGCCACACCTATGCTACACTAAATTATCTTATCTATTAATTGGGTTATCTTTGCACGTCCCGTAGCATTCCCGATACTGGTAGAATTCTGTACATTAAAAAACGGAGTGACTTAATAATTATGCAGTCTGGATCGCCGTATATAAGCAAATAAAAATCGTAACTACGTATTTAAACATTTACTTAGCTGTTTAAAGTGCACAGTGTGTAAGCCAAAAACCACAATACGCCCTTCCGTGCACATGAATGACTACTCGCATTGTTGCCAATGACTCACGGTGGCGACGTATTCGGTCGCCAACTCATTCATGTTCGCACAAAAATTTTACAATTAGCTTAAACATGATAAAAAGTCTCAAATAACATTAAATCGATAAATGCCTGAGAACATCGTACCGGTTTTAATACATAAATCATAGGACTAGAAAATTAAATTGAACTTTTATAAGTTTTTTAACTTCAATAATGCCACGGCTGCCTTGCTTACCACTACCAGTGGTAAGCAAGGCAGCCGTGCTTCTAATAAATCAATCACTTCTAATAAATCAGTAAGTCTGTAAATTAAGTTATTTTTCGCTTTTCAGTGCCTCTTTTTCGTTTCGTGAAGTCGGTTAAACTTTTTTGTTAAAAATGAATTTATTTTTCTCTTTTTAGTGAGTTTGTACAGTCTCACGACTGTACATCGCATGTTGACCTGACTGTACATGCGCTGCTGACGCTGCACTACAGATCGAACCGGCCACGCAAAAAAAAAAAAAAAATTAAAGCATTATTCAAAAATTATTTTTAAAATCAATGCATATACACCAGAAATATAGCTGAATATTCTGAACACTTCTGCGTACCCCTTCAAAGGACTCAGGCGTGATGTTATGATGTGTAATGGCAGAAACATTGCAATAATATGCCATTGCAGCAATCGCGGCTGATTTCCTGGTACATTTTGAAGAGTTCCTTGGTCTAATCTCGGAAACCCATCATTAGATTGTCCATAGTAGCCAGTAGAACAGAATTGTTACATAACAGTGTATTCTGCCTGGGTCCACGTATATATAATAAGATCCCACCTATGATAAAAAATATAACCGAAATTGACAATTTTAAAAGAAGACTTCGCGTACTTTTAATAGGAAAATGTTACTATACAATTAAAGAATTTCTGGAGGATAATTCAATACAGGAATAATATAATTATGTTGACTACTAAATAAATGTAATGCATGATCATTTTTAATTCTGTTACAATGAAAATATAGTTAAATAATAATGATTAGATAATTTACTACACAATCTAAATTAGTTTGACATTTGTGACTAGATATATAATATTGTATGCCCACATGGCGAATCATAGCTGGCCTAATTACCTTGTGAACATCTTATGTACCTATGGTTGACAATAAATAATTTTGAATTTTGAATTTTGAATTTAGATCTTTACGAAATTTAAATGGGACCACTTCGGAATAATCTACTTACGAACAAAAAAATAATTTTCAAAATCCGTCCAGAATTGGCTTCACAATCGCGTAACAAACATACAAAAAAAAAAAAAAATTTGCGTACGAATTGAGAACCTCCTTTTTTGAAGTCAGTTAATAAAAGGGAATGCACCGTTTTAATAGAGTTATGTTTGGTTTTGAAAAATATAAATTACCTATGTATTTTTAAATGAAGTTCTTAGAAGAATGAATAGAAAAAGGTTTTCATAATGAGTACTAGGTACCTAAGAGTTTGTTAAAAATCAAATTTTTAGATTGTGTGCATAATGTATATACCTACAATCTAAAATTTTGATTTTTAACAAACTGTTAAAACAATTTTCGTAGAAATCGTTTTTGACATAATGGGAAGTTGAGATTAAAAATTGCGACTGGATTTTGAACAGACTTATGTTACGAGAATTGGCCCTCTGTTTCCCCATTAAGGAATAACCATTTCTCAACCAAGACTTCTAAACAGAATAGACACGAGAATCACAGTTTCAAGGAGCTCCGCTCAAGCCACAATCACTGACACAGATGGCGGGCTCATCCACGCAGAACTCGTGAGGTGCCACGGCAGCACCCCATTTAAAAGGCAAATACGGTCACGACGTACCCACACGGATGTGCCGATATCGACGTTACGATACGACTTGTGCAACTCTCCGCACTAATGCATCCACTAGAGAAAATCATTCTTACAAATATGATGCAATTGACACCTTACTTTATCACAAAATACTGGCATTATTCTCTAAGGAAACGTGTCTAATCACAGTCGTAACAAACAGTTCTGTAAATTTAAATAGGTTAACGTACAAGAAGGAACTAGGGCAAACATGAAATTTGCACAGCAAATACGAACGTGCATGATTAACATGTTTATCGACGTTACAGTGCTTGAAGTGAGCATTAGAGAATAAGCGCCCTGGGCAGAGTTACCTAATAAAGCTTCTCTAAAGCGTCATAGCTATTTTGGTCAAGTTAAAGAAAAAACAAAAAAACATTATTGCTATGAATTTCTCGGGTTGGTAATTGGTACCCATACCCAGTACCCACTAACTTTTCATGTATCTCTGTAAAGGCAACCGAATTAACTATTTCTGTCTTTCTTTTTTCTTTAAATTCGACTTAACTGATGATACTGTTCGTTGATGCATAGGTTGGTCAGCCAGGTCATGACAAGTGATGATATAATGTAGAGATTAGATTTATTTTTAACAAACTCTCTCATTGAGCTGGGGACTCCTCCTGAAACATATATAATTACATATCTACATATTATTATAAGTCATATGCAAAACAAAACCAAAGATGAACTGGCAGAAGGATCGGCCAAAGGACTAAACCGTAGCACCGGTAAATCGGCAAAGTAGTGGTCGATGGCACTAAACCGCTGGGCTATCCATGTAAATCACAAGTTGATTCAACCATTTTTAAAGCATTTAGTATGCTAAACTATTCAAATCGATTGAGATAGAAAAAAGCGAATACAGCTGGATGGACTCGAACCAGCGATCTTTCCCTTACAGAGGGCTCCCTTGCAAAGCTATATTCGCTTTTTTTCTATCTTAATTAATTAATTTATGTATGTATAAAAGAATTGTGATTTAAAAATTCTGACAGTATAATTTGTGTTGTTACAGGTTAACAGGCGTGTCGCGGTTGCGCGTAGAACCGTGTACGCAGCGAACGCAGCGCGGGCGCAAGCGTGCCATGTTGTGTTAGATACCGCCATGGTGGGTGTGGGGGTCGCGGAAGGAGGAGGGGGCAGTGCGGGCCCCGGCGACGGCTATTACGGCGAGTACTACCCTCCCGAGACATATTACGTACCAGAGATGTGTCCACACCCGCAACAGCATCCGCAGCACCCGCATATGTGCACCGTGCTTCCTGAGTTTGGTTAGTTGATTAGAAAATATATTTAGATTTTTGGTAATATAAACACGATAGGGATATATTTGATATGTATATGCGAGTAGTTGTTACCGGGTGTATGGTGCCCCACCAAGATCATTGGCTTTGGCCAACGAATGTCACATACAACATAGAACATACAAGCCTACCGGCCGGTGTACGACACACTGGTACACTCTGGTATAACCTTTTCCCTCAGAAGTTGGGGGGGCGGGGGGGGGAAAGGGGGGGGGGGGCTCTGACCGCAGTAGCTCTCTTTAAAGCCAGTAGGAAAGCTCGGATTCCAAAGTGCATGTTTTGGATGCAACCTGGATTCCAACTCTGATGAAGAAACAGAAGACATGCTTAATTTTTTTGCATGTAATTTCGGTTCAAGTTTATACTTATTCATGCTTATGAATACCAACTAAAGATATTTGCATTATTAGAAGAAAAGCCAGCCAGGGGCATGCGGTCAATTAACTACATCGAATTGTTGAGTCGAAACGAAATCCTGCCTGGGTTTTCTATGTTACTAATTATTCTAATTAATTGTATACAGTAGGTATAGCAGGTATAATTTAGACTTCATTCGAAAATCGGCTGTTGCTGGTGTAGCTGTTATGAAATATAATTCACTACATTATTTCACATTACATTGTTGTTGTGCTATACGAAATCAGTAGATAATTAGGGCTAGCTCAAAATAGGCACCTCAGCAAAACCACATTCAATTAGTGGTTGTGTCACAGAGTTAAGTAACCGTAGCGAATTAAAACTGGGAAAAAACCCTTTTACCGTGAGTCGAAACAAAGAGCTTGAAGGCTCTCGTGGGATTCCTAGCGCGCAGAATTGCTCAAGACTGCGGTCGCGTTGCATCGCGGGACGGGCTCAAGTTCTAAACTATGCGACACGTTTCCGCCGCTAGCGGCCTTACAAAAGCGTATCATCCGACAAAGGCTGACTTCTACGAACACCCAAACACGTTCATTCATAACCGCAAAGCTACGAAGCGAAACGGTCGGAGTCTATGTCAAAATAACGCGAAATTAACTCGCCCATGACGCGGCGTCTTACCCGTCGCGGACAGTGACTTACGGCTACGGCCCGCCTCTACATTATCAGCTGTGTTTACGCTAACTACCTATTGTACATACTCGTATAATATTATCCTGACCGTTAATTTTTTAACACAAAATTAAATTATCTTATCGAGAGCAAAATGTAAACATTAGACAACATTACGCGTATATCAGCATCAGCTATACCTACTATAAGTTATTTTATTAGTCTGAACTGAACCCTCATATACCTAATAACAGGCTATCTTATCGAAGAGTAATTACCTATCTCGTTATATTGAATTAATTTTGTACCCAGGTGCCACTTACTTTTACCAACAAGCCAGCAACTTTAAATTGTTGATGTGGGGAACTGGAACGAAGTCGTGTGCCTGTGCCTATTATAGGTAGGCACGTAGAAATATAGCCTTTACCCGTCTCCATTCCAGGTTAGGTACTTTCTGGTCAAGTTACATGAATTTGCAGTTGTCACACACGCAACAATGATCTGAATCAATGCGTCGTTAAAGTTGATGTTATAACATCGATATACCTAAATGTTTTATTTCGAGCAAAAGCAAAAGCATCAACACCCAGTTCGAAGTTGCGGGCAGAGCTAGTACCTATCAAATATATTGCTTGATGAAGATGTAACTGCCTTCTTTTTAATGTTATTTACAATCTTAACATATCATTGTTCCAGCTGGCATGCCAGTTGTGACGTCGGGCACGATGATGCCACCCATGATGCCACCGGTGATGGACGATAGTATGCGACCCTACTTGGTGCACGCTCAGCCGCACCCGCATCACGCACCACATCACCAACAGCCTCACCACCAGCCACACCACCAACCGCCCCCGCATCATCAACCGCCACATCATTATGTGAGTAACTAAACATAAATGCTAATACTTATGAAATAGGTCCTATGATTGTCTGTCGCCTTTCATCGTTGTTTTAAATACGATCAAAATCTTAAAAGAGTATGTTACCCCCTTTGAGTGTCATTTCTCACTGTGTAGCATAATACTTAAAATGGCTAAGTTGTGTTAAAAATTTAAAACAATAGGCTGACTGAGGCCCTACTATCTGCGAATCTCAGACCCAGTCCTCATTAGATCGGATCATAGACTAGGGATGCTACGCAGGTCCGATCGTGGACCATAAATTTATAATAGAACAGATAGGTTATACCTACAGAATTAACGTGTATTACCTACGTTCCATTTTTATGAATGAACGTTTGCCGACGGTTACTATGCTAGGGATTACCTTCTATTATCGTAACATTTGTCGATATCTTTCTATACTACCTGTTAAAGTGTACTAACCATAACTTTAAAACTAAAACCCGACTACTGCAAAATCACGAATCTCTAGAATGTATTGTTTTATTAGAGTAAACGGTATACGACCACAGCTATTCTTGATATTTTCTTGCTTAATACTTCTTAGAGCGTGATTTTCAGTAGTCGGATTTTAGTTTGAAACTTGATTTTTATTTGTATTATTTTGGTGCAAGCAACACCTAATAATGTATACATGTTTTTAATGTGCTAATTGAGCCCTTTAATTTCATACCAAACACGGTCTATATATCTCAAGTTTTTTTTCATTATAGTCAGAGTTTCAGAGAGTCATTCACACGTCATATTGCCTATAACCAGCGGATGATCAAGACGTTTCTAACAATACCCCAATTGCCCAGTTCTAATACGGAAAAACAGAAGACATTACAATTTTGTCAATTCGTATTTCTTCAAAAGAGTACATTTTTGTAAAGAAGAATAGTTTCGTCGTCAAATCTTTTATTGGAGTACATCACTATTATGCTTGTAGTAGTACGTTCTAGAAAAATTCAACAATGGCTGTCGCAAATCATTCATAATGTTGGCGCAAATCATTCATAAATGTTGGCACCGTCGGCACGCTGTCAAATTCTCATACTCATTTTCCCAAGTGAGCAATAACTTAAATTTTTTGTCTCTTTTTAGCAGACACAACTGTATATTGGAAAAAAAGAGACAAAGTGATATAATCAAGGTTCAATTCATGTTTGCCTCATATTTGTATAACTAGAATTTCTATATGTTGAACGGGGCCCCCCTGTGTCGTGGACCGATTGTTGAACGACACGTCAACCGTCAAAGACTTCAAGTTTGTTTTCATGTCACTGTCAGTGTCACACACTGACACAGATTTGACTTAACAGTTTCTTGAATTGTTTATATTAAAATGTACCGTGCACGGTTTATATTTAATTTTTTGGAAAAAGTTCTATAGGTTAAAAGTTAGTAAATAGTAATTACTCGTAGTGTTATCCATTGTATAACTTCTAAATGACTTCCAAATCATTGCAATCACGTCGTAAAAAGATGTCATTGGTGTCAATAATGTATTAAAATAACAGTGGAATTGAGACAAACCTGTGTAAACATTTCCGTTGATTATATCGATTGTTTCGCTTGTAAATTTAACAACATTCATACATAGGTATGCCGCTTTAAATTTGCGCACAGGCGTATCGCGTTACCCGACGGTTTTCAGTGAGTACGCAACTACATGAACTTGTGCAACATTCCACGTTAATCTAATCGTGGCGTTGTTATACTGGTCGTGTGTGAGTCTTATCACGAAAAACAGTTGGCGCTCAGTGTTCAGTAGTACGTGGCAGTGACGTCTTTTACTTAGAACCTGTATTTAATAGTTATTACCAATTAAAAAGTATGGGTGACCCAGACCCAACAAAAACAGATAATTCACAAAAAAGAAAAAGTGAACAGGTTTGTTCGAATTTGAGTAATTATTTAATTAAGTTGTGATATAAGAACATTTTACACAATATGCTTCTACCTATTACTACCTACTGTTATCAAGACTTGAGAAACCAACTTTAAGTCACTATCTTCCAATAATAGAAAATAATATTTATTTTAGGTTCAGACAATGTGTATTATAACAAGTTAATTATTATAATGTCTAATAATATAATATAATTTATATTGTTATCAATTTTTTGACTTCACAACTCTTCTAATTTTTTATTTCACGAATTAAGCAAAGTACATCTATTAAAGATATAAATTCTATCAGCTTATCATTATTCATTTTCAATACTGTACTCGAATCTATGGTAATAAATAAAGCTACAGTCAATATTAAGTTTTGTATACCATCATGTTTACTTTATTAATTTGATTAAATATCATACACCAAACCACTGGCCTGATTTCGATAAACCCTTTGACATTTTAAGGCTTTCTGACTAGAATAACATACATTGCTATTCCCATGAAAGGTGAACATAATAATAATGTCCTCTGATAGCCACACAAATCTAAATTTAATTTAATATATGTGTGGTACTTGATAAGTTTATATTTCTTTTATAATATAATTATATGATTTCTATGGACTACTAGTTAACATTACTTTTGTACTTTTCAGGGCCCAACTAACGGCACAGGGGCTCCACAATATTTTCCTGGGTATTATGTGCCTCCACACCATATGCAGCCTTCACCGCCTCCTCCTGTCTACCAAAAAGATGAAAGGACACAACGACAGTACACTAAAATGAAGAGGAAATTGGCGAGCAGGAACGACAATAGTAGAAATAATGGCATAGGTAAGTAAAATACATATACATTCGATATACCGTTTGATGCCATTAACAGGGCAAGCATTTACTATAAAATGTCTAATTTGGTAGATAGAATTTACTACAAAGCCATTAAATAACTTTCATACCATAAAATACTCTTAATAAAAACGGTTGGATCTTTTTTTGAATGTAGGGCACATTAATTTGACTTCACCTCGCCTGATGGTAAGCTGAAGGCAGTCCCAAGAAAGAGGGTCACTGTTACTGACATGTACCATGTTACAATGGTGGCAACTCAGCTTGATGGCCCCTATCAGATACTTTTTCAAGCTCTGCTTTTCTGCTCTGGACCCAGGACTCTAGGTATGGTATGGTATCATGGGCTGGTATCCGCAATTCCACGTCAAGGCGAGGTTTTCGCGTGAGGGCAGAACTGTAGGAATCTGATTTACTTTATTTATTGAAGTTGTATTAACTTTACATACATATTCCGTTATATTTTGGCTATAGTAACATTGAGGTATTCATTCATTTTAAAGTTGAAATAATGAAATCACTCTGTTTTACCATTAAAACCCATGTTCATACTGATACAGTTATAACTTGATTAGACAATCTCATTGATTTAGAAAGGAAAAAGATTTGAATAGTTAGCATAATAAATGCTTCAAAATTTCATTCAATAGACAATCTCATGTTAAGCATTAACTGAGAAGTTAAGACTTGTTTTATATTTGCTTTGTGTGTGATTTAAGTTTATATTTAAATTGTCACAATGATTATTTTACCAAAGCTATTGAACAGCTGTTCAAATATTAATAAGTGTTTGCACCTACGCACGTTATTAATGATTGCTTATTCAGCCACCACGCCCCTGTACCGAAAACAATATCTAATATATTATATCTGATTTTAATATAGCATACAAGAAGTAGGTTTTGTTTGTTCAAAATCAGAGTATAGTTTCCGGCATATAACTTGGCAACAAGTTGCGAGACAAACAAACCTCTGGTGCGCGCGGATTGGTCTAATATAACCTATGATTGGTGGATTTGAGGTCCTCCGCCGCCGCAGCACCTCAAGCTATACTCAAAAGACACCCAATACGCGCATACTGCGCATAAAGAGTACATTTTGTATCGTGTTTGTTGCCAAGATATATGCCGCCAACTGTACTTGGGTAGTTTGTAAGGGTAGATATTTTTGTAATCTTCAGCAGTCATAAACTTGAGGTGTTATTCATTTCATATATTATTTATTATTTTAGAAGTTCTAGAGCTAAAGTGGTCAGTTACTTTGAATGTCGACAGCCTCTGTGGCGTGGTGGTAGTGAACGGGCAGGGGACGCGGGTTCTATCCCCGCTCAGTGCAAAGATTTGTATGCATGAATATGGGTATTTACATTGGTGTGGTCGTGCCTCGTAGAGCACGTTCGCACGTCAAGTCAACGCCGTCGTAGTGGTAATTTTGAATGTCGTCTTAGGATGACTGAATATGCGTCGCAATTTCACATAAGTTTGACCACAATGAACCTATAGCTTAACATGTTTTTTTTTACCAGCAGAAGCAAATTCGGGAGCAAGTACGCCATCCTTGTCGCCGCGCAAAGAGGTGAATGGTCGTGGAGGTGGCAGCGGCAATGCCTCGTCGGGAGCCTGGTCCGAAGGCGAAGGCTCCTCCGCTGGTGCGTCTGTTCAAGGCGATGATGACAATGACACGCAAGCAGTGCTCGATTTACTGTCTGCAACACGTACACCTCAGGTACATGCCTCTGTTGCTATATTTCTCTATGTTTTTTTAGGCCATGCTCATCTGATAGAATTTGATGTTGTATTGAAAATTATTTGACTGTGAAAACTTGACTAACAGTTTAGAACTTAATGCTTATCACAATAAATAAAAATTAAGTTCTTGTTATATCAGCTGAGCTATAGATACTAAGTAGCAGTATGCTATATTTTAATTTGTTTGTGAGAGTGCTGGGTTACTTTTTTATCTCCTTCCGTATTCACTTTTCTTTTTATTTACCTTCTGGGGTTGCCTCGTTAACCACATCATGAAGTGGATCTTTTTCTGATTTTATACCTAAGCAGAATAACAGCATAGAGAAAAGGTTGTTGGAGTCTAGATTGCCATGGTAATTATGTTACTTATGATTGTGCTCATTTATTTCAGGTCAGAGAAATGACACCTACTAGTGCCCTAGTACAATGGAACTCGCCAGTACCAGAGGGTGTAACAATGCCTAACGTCGAATTAACGTACGATCTGCTACTAGGAGACCGCGGTCGGTACAAAGCCATTTATAGTGGATCCTCCCTATCTTGTCGGTTAGTATCCTTCTCGTAACTGTGAGTGTTTAAAATACTGAATGCTTTTTGATATAGTCATACCATCTTTTATTATACCTATAAATTTCTTAGGGTAAAATTGAATTAATGACAAGCCTTATGTCCAAGGCCAAGGGTGCAAGGAAGGCTGTCCTTGCACCCAACATTTTATCGAAAACTAGCTAGATGACAATAACCATCTGAAAATGGTGTAACATCGATTTTTTATACTGCCAGCTCTTGATGATATGAAAATACAATAATAAACTAGTTTGCTTACAAACAACATATACAATAAACCATTTCCTTATGGCTATATCTATATCTATCTATACTAATATTATAAAGAGGAAAGATTTGTTTGTTTGTTTGTTTTTTTGTTTGTAACGAATAGGCTCCGAAACTACTGGACCGATTTCAATAATTCTTTCACCTATTGAAAGCTACACTATCTGGGAGTAACATAGGCTATATAACATCACGCTACTACTAAAGGGAGCGGAGCAGTGAGCATAAATGTCAATAAATCGGGCAGATTTCCATACATTCTTTACTAATATTAGATTTGTATTTTTGTATTCGAGTAAACTCAAGAACTACTGAACCGATTTCAAAAATTCTTTTACCATTAGAAAGCTGCACTATCACTGACTAACATAGGCTATAATTAATTTTCAAAAAAATAGGGATCCTGGATAAAACTTCAATAATGTAACCCAAGGTGTAAAAAAAATGACCTAAAAAATTCCTTACATCGCGTACGCTGCGAAAACTATTGAAGATAGAACAAAATAATGTACTGTAGAAATGTATAACTTATCTATACTTCTATACTAATATTATAAAGAGGAAAGATTTGTTTGTTTGTTTGTTTTTTTGTTTGTAACGAATAGGCTCCGAAACTACTGGACCGATTTCAATAATTCTTTCACCTATTGAAAGCTACACTATCTGGGAGTAACATAGGCTATATAACATCACGCTACTACTAAAGGGAGCGGAGCAGTGAGCATAAATGTCAATAAATCGGGCAGATTTCCATACATTCTTTACTAATATTAGATTTGTATTTTTGTATTCGAGTAAACTCAAGAACTACTGAACCGATTTCAAAAATTCTTTTACCATTAAAAAGCTGCACTATCACTGACTAACATAGGCTATAATTAATTTTCAAAAAAATAGGGATCCTGGATAAAACTTCAATAATGTAACCCAAGGTGTAAAAAAAATGACCTAAAAAATTCCTTACATCGCGTACGCTGCGAAAACTATTGAAGATAGAACAAAATAATGTACTGTAGAAATGTATAACTTAAAAAGGTCTACATAAAAGTCCGCGACAGCATATGTCTATCTAATAAGGGTAGCTCACAATAACCATTTTTATCTTTTACAAATTATAAAAAAAATATGTGTCATTTTCGAAGCTATTTTTAACAATATAGTGTTAAGCCTTATCTGACTAAATACGTTAGATACATTGTACATTTAATGTAGATCAAAATTGCCCTTAACACTGTATAATTATAATGAATATTTTAGAATCTATTGCAGTATGAAAATAACGCGCGACGATATAAATTCAAGCCGAAATGCCGATCAAAGTCAGACCACGGAATCTATACCTTTATATTAATTCTTATCTAAATAAATCGTTTGGTATTTAAGATTGTTTCAATACCTGTTGATTACTTTTTGAATTATTGAAATCGGACGTTCTATTCAAAAGATATTACGAAATTATAATGTCAATAAATCCGGTAAATTACCATACATTATTTGAAAACTAATTATTATTACGGCATGGGCTAAAAGGGTGCAACCACGGGTGTTCGAAGTATTTCACGAGCGAAGACAGGGAAGGTCAGCTGAACACAAGATGCAACGGTAACGGGATCCGAATGCGGGATTGGAACCTCCATGTGATGCATCCTGGGTAACGGAGGCATTAACGCCCCTCACCCAGGGGAGGCGCTACCGCCTACGGCAAATACATACAGCAACGGGAGCAGCTCTATAGAGGGCTGCTCAAAGGCTTCCCACATGTCCCTCTGACTACGAGGAGGCCCAGTAGAGAGCAGGAAAGGGAAGGGCTGGTCACCGAGCGCGGACGTGAGGATTATAGGTCCGGCCTCCTGTCATCCCTTCACGCCCGTCTCCTCCCTTTCCGGACATCGTGCTTCCCACTTCTGAGAGGGCCATCTTAAAATTGTAGATGGCCCAGGGTCAGCCGGGGGGTGCGGAAAATGCCCTAGGCAATTTTACACTCCAGCAACTGAAGACCCGCGACGGCATGCTGTTTAGTGGGTCCGAATTCCACATGGCACTCCTTATGGCTGACGGGGATGGTATCCGAGGCAATTTTAGCACGAAAGAAAAGTTTGTACGGAATCCGAATTCCACGCGGGCGGAGCCGCGGGCAACAGCTAGTACACAATAATTTGAAGTTCAATCAGTCATCTAATAGTGTCGGTTGTTTGGTTGCTCAGGGTGCGCGACCTGCGGCCGGGCAGCGAGTACTCGGTGTGCCTGCAGATCCGCGCGGGCGAGCTCACGGGCGCGGCCAGTGAGGCGGCCACGTTCCGCGCGCCCGCCGCGCCGCCCGAGCGCCTGGCGCCCGCGCGCGTCACGCAGCACACGCGCACGGCGCTGCAGCTGCGCTGGGCCGCCGCGCACGACAACGGCGCGCGCCTCACGCACTACGCGCTGGAGATGGACGACGGCGCCGGCTTCGTCGAGCTGGCGCGCCCGCGCACGCGCCAGCACACCGTCAACAACCTGCGCCCGCAGACCTGCTACCGCTTCCGCCTGGCCGCCGTCAACGAGTGCGGCCGCGGCGACTGGAGCGACGAGACCGTGGCCTGGACCACCGGCGCGCCGCCGCCCGCGCCCGCGCCGCCCGCGCTCGGCGCCGTCGCCAGCGACGCGCTCGCGCTGGCCTGGGAGCGCCGCGCCGACGAGGAGTTCACGCTCCAGATGGACGACCCCGCCCGCGGCCACGGCTTCCTGCCCGTCTACTCGGGCGCCGACAACTCCTACAAGTGCACCGGGCTCCGGCGCGCCACCGACTATCGTTTCCGGCTCCGATGCGAGACTTCCTACGGGCAGGGTCCCTGGTCCACCGAGGTCACCTTCCGAACGGTGCCGGAGCGTCCCGGTCCCCCCGGTCGCCCCACCACCCGCGGCCGCATTCACTCGCGTACCGTTCGCTTACGCTGGGACGCGCCCACCGAGGACGGCGGCGCCGCAGTCGAGTACTACACGCTGGAGCTGGACGGCGGCGAGGGCTACCAGGCGGCGTACCGCGGGCCCGAGCGCGAGGCGCACTGCGACCGCCTGCAGCCCGGCACGCTGTACCGCGCGCGCGTGCGCTGCGCCAACGAGGTGGGCGAGAGCGACTGGTCGGCGGCCGAGAGCGTGAGCACGGAGGCGGCGGCGCCCGGCGCGTGCGGCGCGCCCGAGCCCGCCGCCGAGCCGCGCGCCACGCTGCTGGCGCTGCGCTGGCGCCCGCCCGACTGCACCGGCGGCGCGCCGCTCACCGAGTACCGCGTCGAGCTGGCCGAGGACGGCGGCGCCGCGCGCCTCGCCTACCAGGGGCTGGACTGCGAGTGCGCCGTGCGCGACCTCACGCCCGGCCGCCGCTACCGCACGTGGGTTACGGCGTGCAACAAGGTCGGCGCCGGCCCGAGCTCACCCATCCTCGCGTTCTCGACGGCGGCGGCGCCGCCCGACGCGCCCGACGTGCCGCTCGCCCGGCTCGAGGACGCCCGGGCAGCTCACCTGGAATGGATAGCGCCGAAGGACAACGGTGCACCCGTGCTCGATTATCGTCTCGAGATGAGTGCGACCAACGTCGACGACGCGTTCGCGGAAGTGTACCGGGGCATCGAGACCACCTGCCTCGTGGGTCGACTAACGCCATTCTCGCCATATTTCTTCCGCGTGTGCGCGTGCAACGCGGCAGGGCGCGGCGCGTGGTCGGGCGTGCGAGACGTGCTGACGCCGCGCGCGCCGCCCGCCGCGCCCGCTGGCCTGCGCCACGACGCGGCGGCCGACAGCCTGCGCCTGCACTGGCGGGCGCCCGCCGACCACGGCGCGGAGGTGCTCCGCTACCGGGTAGGGGTGGACGACGCCGAGTTCGACACGGACGGCCCGACCACCGAGCGCCTCGTCGAGGGACTCACGCCGGATACGGTGTATCGCGTTAGAGTCGCGGCGTTCAACGAGCTAGGGCTCGGCGAGTGGTCCGAGGAGACGAGGGCCGCGACCCGTCCCCCGCCGCCCGCACCCCCGCTGCTGCGCTGCGTGCAGGCGGCGCACAACTACCTGAGGCTGGAGTGGCCGGTGGCCGGCGGCGAGGGCGCGCAGTACTGCGTGGAGATGAGGACGTTCGAGGCGCGCGACTTCCGGCCCGTGTACCGCGGCTCGGCGCGCTCGTGCAAGGTGAAGAAGTTGCGCGAGGCGACCACGTACGCCTTCCGGATACGAGCGAGCGACGAGCGCGGCGGGCGCGGCGCGTGGGCGGCGCCGGTGGAGGCCGCCACGGCCAGCGCGCCGCCGCCCGCGCCGCGCGCTCCCACGCTCAGCGCGATCTCGCCGCGTGCCGCGCTCGCCGCTTGGGACGCGCTCGACGACGCCGAGTACGTACTGCAGTGCGCGCGCGGCAAGGACAGTGTCTTCAAACAGGTGAGCCACCGCACTCATGTTACTACACCAACATATAGATATAGCTGGAAGTTCATCATCGCATAATGTCCTTTTCTCGAAATGTCCTTTCTCAAAATGTCCTTTTCTCAAAATACGTGCACTGTTATAGTGCACGTTTAGCCAACCCTTTTGGGATAGAAGGAATGAAAATATATTTATGTTTTCATCCCTTAGTGGGAGTAAAATAGCTCTTATCTTTTAAAAACTTTTCAGCGGGTGGAAAAGTGATTTGGATTTGGGACTTTAAGTATTTCATTCATAGAAATCGAATGCAAATTGTTTCAATATTTACCGGTACGTATTGGTTGCTCAGCGTGCTATCTAAAAAAACAAAAGCACACGCGCCGCTGCGCTCAGAATTCTATTCTAAAGTCCTTCGTTTCGCTTGTGGTTCAAAGTAACGCCCTCGCCGTAAAAGTACCATTTTGCTCCCTTGTCATACAATCTACTATCGTATTTCCTCTTCTCATTTAGCATGATCTACTAGTGACGTTGTTTCGTTGTGGTGTGTCGCAGGTGTACAGCGGCGGCGACACGCAGTTCACGCTGGAGGAGCTGGAGGCGGGCGGCGAGTACGCCGTGCGCGTGTGCGCGGTGCGCGGCGGGCTGGCGGGCGCGTGGTCGGGCGTGACGCGCGTGACGCTGCCGGCCGCCCCCGCCGCGCCCCGCCCGCGCCCTCGCCGTGCCCCGCGTGCGCTGACGCCGCGCCACGTGGCGCTGCTGATGGCGGCGCTGTTCCTGCTGGTGGCGGTGGGCGTGGCCGTGCTGCTGCAGCGCCTGGTGGAGCCGCAGCCGTGACGCGCGCTGGCGGCCGCGAGCCCGCGCGCGCTGGCCCGCCTGTAGGCGCCGCCCATAGCGAGACGGACCGGTGTTCCATTACGTATCCTCGACAAAAATACCGGCCAAGCATTTTGTGCATGAAAGTGAGATTGCCGTTCTGAGAGTGAATATTTCTGCAGCCGAGCGAGCGCGTCTCGCGATCTATCGTGTCTCCTGTGTGTTGTATCTAAACTTTCACAAATTTCCATAAATCTAGTCTATTCTTGTTTGTAACTTATTATTTTATCGATTGTATTAGGCGGTGTGCTCGTTTACCGTATTCGAGTGTAGCATCGTTATATTCGTTTTCAATGTTGATACGACACGTACTTCTCGTATTTAGTATATTGTCTATGTAGTTTATTTTTCCGTACGTTTCATATTTTTATAATACTAAATGTTTGAAGATCTGTTGCATGACTCTATCGGGTTTTAATTGTAAGAAGTTAGAGATCGAGGTGCTCTATTATTATTAAAGTTTTGTTGAGAGGGACGTGGCCCCTCGCTCTGTAACGACTCTCCGGTGTGTGTGCTGTGATCACTTCCTTATGCGAATGAGACTGATTTTACAAGTAAATGCTTTGTTTATAGAAATGAATCAAATGCTTAACTATTATCGATGACACGCTGTGCCTGCGCCGTTCCCGCGCCTGCCCGGGTCGTGTATACTTAGTCGTCAGTCGTGCGAACGGCGCAGGCCTCGCCCGCCGGTACCGACGCGGCGTGACGCGCAGACTACAAACCGATTTTATATACTCCCAATGCTAATTTTATAATATCGATGTACCTAATTATATTGTATTGTCGATAACTTCATAATATTGTTGTTTTTATTCGAAGAACATGACCTTTTATTGATGACATTTTATAATATAGATTAATTTGTTTGTAAATTTAGAGATTACGAATTATTGAGATTGTTACCACCCGGTATAAAATTAAGAATGGAATTCAATTATAGGAAATTATGTTCCAAATATGATAGTTAAATGTAATGTCTATACTGGTGTCTGTTACTTTAATAACATTGTTAGGAAAATTGTTAACTGATGTTCATATATAAATATAATTTTAATAAACGAATTTTTCTTGTAGATAAGCAGAAATGAATTTAAGTATCATTTATATTCAGATTAGAGTAAATAAAGCATTGTACGGGGTTTGAAGTTGATGTTTCTTAGTATCATTATTCCGATTAATGTTGTTTCGTGGAGGTAATGTCGTACATAATAATAACACTGAATATTATCATTGTTACGTAGGCTTCGTATTGTATTGGAGTCTCGGCACCGCCGCCACCCGTATCGGCGGCCGGCCCGAGTTGGTGTATTTATTTATTAATTATTGTTTATGGTCGAGATACAATGACGCACCAATAGGCATTAAATGTATCGTAAATATATAATATTTACTTCTACTGTGATTAGCTTGTTCTATTCTTTCTATAGTATCCTTTATATTTATTGTCCGAAACATTCCTAGGGTACGTGTTACTTTTTGGATTATAAAGATCTTTGGAATTTGTTATTAATATAATATTGTGTAGTAGAGAAAAAATCACTTTGTGCCTATTTCCGTACGGCATAATGTAATAATAGTAAGCGCAGCTTACACTGTTATAAATTATTTAATTTTCGAAAATTTTATATAATATTGATAATGTGCAATTAATAATTATTTATTCTTTATTGCTTTATATAATATTTTTAGACAATATATCAAGATAGTATCATTTATCAAGTGAAGGAATCGATGTTCCTATGTAAGTTATACACTGTTGTACAATACACCGATGGCAAGCTAAATTGTGTACTATGGTCAAGCATTCCAACTTTATTCCACTTGTAAATAGGCCTAATGAATTCTATGACTTTTATAAATGTACATGCTTTAATAATGAAAAATGTAAATAAATCTGATGTTGATGAGCTTCGAGTACGGGGGCATGTTTAGATGCTGAACATGTATGCCAATTGAAATTACTGCATTGTGTTGAGACTAAACGTTTTTAAATTAATGAGATATATGTTTAACGGGGATAACATCTCATATTGTATTTGTGTTTGAGTATGTAACGTATAACGAAAATGTATATGTTTTAATATAATATTTGATGATGTTATGTATACAATTTATTAAACATGAATATATCAATAAAACTATATTTTGTGTACATTGAATGTTTAATTTTCTTTCTATACACCTTCAAAACGCCCCACAACACTTAATTTATAAGTACATGCAATTACGTATTATTATGTGTTGAACACCGCATCAGCTTATAAACATGGCCCAATAAGTCACATCCAATGTCTGCTGTGCAATTCTCTGAGCATACAGGCGTCGAGCTCCGCGCTGCGACAACCCTGATAGAGATTGTCATTGGACGGACTGGGGTGACGTCACTGGAGATCGACCAATGACAATCTCTATCAAAGCTTTTGTAGCGCTGTGGTCGACGCTGTATGCACTGCATACTATACTATGTAGTATTTTTTCACTACGCAGGGTCACCGCACACGGGCCACCGGCCACAACCACGAAATGCCGCAACCAGCATACTACCAACATGCCTGGTATATTGATTGGAAGCATGCTTGTCGCCACGTTATGCTAAGCGTGTTTTGTAAATATTTCAAAAATGAAGTCAGTTTTACAACGTATACGATTGTAGCTGGGATAGGTAGACTGGATGCGGAAGGCTGAGGATCGGGTGCTGTGGCGCATATTGAGGGAGGCCTAAGTGACTGCAATAGGCGTATTGATTGATTGCCATCCAACTAAATGCATACGTATACACTATACAGGGTGTATTGTTCATTTCGTTAAGTTCGTTCTATGGAATAGCGTACATAAAGGAATCTCGGGCCCGGATTTTAATGAAAACTTAAACGGCATCATTGGATTAATTAAAAATCAATATTCCTAATATTGCACTTCTTGAAAAATCATCATGTATATCTACTATCTAATACTAATTTGAACGGAATAAATAATACGAAATATTCAGTCAAAAACTTTATATAAGTTATTTCTCAAGTTTGAGTACCTAGATATCTTTCAGCTGCGGAACTAAAACCACACCTAAAACACATTGTTATAAAACCAAGACCAAAAATGTTGGTCCTATGAGAAGACTAGAGTTTTGTACTATGAGTATCATCACACTTACCTAGCTTAATTCTACTTAACAATATAAATAGTGTTTACGTCGGTGGGAACAGTTGGCACGACTTAACATTTTCGCTGTAAACTTCAGTATAATTCGTTATGTAGGACTTTTCTTTCGTAGATATGTGGTCGATGCAGCCTTTGAAATTGTAAGGGAATGCCTTCTTGGCTATTCCGCTCTCTTGTTCGGTTATTCCTCCTGGAAAATTGCACAGCGTCAGATTATTATTATCGTAGATCGAGCTAACTTTAGGTTTCATTTGTTATGAAATATATAAAGGGAAGGGAAGATCACAGGCAAAAGTTTTAGGCAACAATGCAATAGTAACAAATCGGACCAAAACTATGAAAAAAATCACATTTTACATGGTATTTAAAATTACATAGATGCCTACCTACTACATAATTATTATAATTATTATAGAGTCTGGCCAACTTCAAGGAAACGGCAGCAAATTTTGAAAATCAACAGGTTGCAACACTGACTATACATCGACAAAACGGAGTTGATACTAGAAGTAGGTAATATTACTTTATTCTTACCTAGGTAGACGTCCACATTTTCATAATCAGCTTCATTCTTAAAACCTGGTTCGGCAGTGTAAACCAAATTTTTATCCACAGTCAGAGTCAGATTGGTGTTTTCCATTTTCAGCACCACCGTATGCCATTCAGCATCAGACAGAAATCCCGCATATGGTAATAATCTGGAGAACGTTTTCGAAGGTTCTAGATTACCGTACTTGGTAATTGCATGATTGGCTGTGGAGCTGTGATTCTGGAATAACCAGACTACCCTAAAGTATCCGTTTTCTAGTCCGAAGCCCACGTGATCTATATCCTGGAAAAAGAATATTTGTTACAATGTGCATTGTGCAAATCACTGATAATTTAAAAAAGATACTGGAATCTATCGATCGAAACAATCAGTATTTCAAGGTTTCTATCCTGCAATGAAACAGGATCCCTAAAATTCGTCAAAGATTCTGCCATCTTCATCCTAGCGTTAATCCTCCTGTCTTCTGCGCCGGCGGCACAGAGTCTCTCCGCTTTTATAGGGTCGGCAGCGCGAGTGTGACTCCCCTGGCGTTGCACTCGTCCAGGGACCACGGTAACCACTTTCGATTAGGTGGGCCGTATGCTTATCTGTGACCTAAGTGGTATAAAAAAATCCCAGTAGCATCCAAAGACCTCGGAGTCTGGACCCCTGACTCTGAAGTGAAACCTTGGGGTTTCCAGGCTAACTGCGGGGAACGAACCTGCGCGTCCTGCGTAGCGGTAACTACCGCCACGTCACAGAGGCTGTTTGTGATGATTCTGGAATACTCCTACATACTTAATATCATAGGTATCACGGTGGAACGAAGTCATAGATGGTTATACTGAGAATACAAGTATCAATTTCCTTTTTTTTTAAATAAGTATACTTATTGGTAAGGTATTGGTTTATAGGTTACCATAACAATCCATAGTAACAGGCCATGGGACTCAGCGGTGGTGAAGTTGAGTGCAACGTGGCTGGGTCTGACGAACGCCGGCGCCAGCTTCTGTTGGTTCGCTTGGTGTGCTGATGTGCGCGTCAGAGACACGAGGGCAGACCCATCGAATTGTGGGATTGTTATGTTTATTTCTGGAATGAAGGAAAAGTTTGTGAACGTTAAGTAACATGTATATTGTGGGTATCAGAAAATGTATTATAAATAGTGTGAAAGGGGTATGATTTTCAGGACCAAGCTAACCTTAACTGTTAGCTAGTGCGAGGCTTTAACCTCGGTATTCACTCCACACACACACACGGTAACTAACAGCTCCAAATAGATGACTCTGGGTCTGCTGGGGTGCGAGATATAATGTTCTGGGCGATTTCACCTCCAGTAACCTACGATCCAAAGCGGCGTGTGCTTTAGTCGGTTCAAGTCCACCTTACCCTCGGGGGGAGAGGAAGGGGATCCGTGGTAATTTTGCGCACGAAAAATAAAAACGGGATCCACAACTTACTGGCGAAGGATTCTCCTGTTAGCTTAACATAAACGGTCTCTGTAGTCGATTGTGGTTTCTTCTGTGAGCGTTTGGACCGCGGGTGTAGACTGTAGTTATTTTGTTATATAACTTTTTACTAAAAGAGATACACTGAATTCTAAAGGTACATTGAGGCACACTATAGGTACTATCATCCTGTAAGAAATCAGCAGAATTCTGATCGGTATACCCACGGTCCAAACGCTCACGTTTCTTCTCTATCAAAGCCTGTAGATGAGGTTGGTAACGTATAGGTACCGTTAAAAAAACAGTACAAAAAAGAATATTTACTGGATTGGCAGTGGTCTCCAGCATACCCCGCGGCGCAGACGCATCTCTGTTGGCGGCATCTACCGCGGGGAGGCGCACACGTAGCCGTAGAGCAGCTGACGTCATGTCGCCGGCAACGAGCACCCACTCCCCCCGCACCGCCCGCACCACCACCCCCGCATGAACACCGCGCCTGTCCCCTTTCTACTACGCAGGTACCACCGCCACAAGCTTCTGAACCGCACGCTGTACCATCACAGTCACCGACGTTACGACCCTCTGCAAATTTTTAATCACCATCGTTTTAGTCACTTCAGTCTGGACCTTTAGACGAGTGTCATTCTATTACGATGCGTAAAATTGCTTCGCGTGAGCGTTTGCCGGCAGCCAATAAGCTGATGTGCAATTCTCTAGGCATGCGTCGAGACCAACAACCTTGATAGAGATTGTCATTGATCGATCTCCAGTGACGTCACCCAGTTCGACCAATGATAATCTAGAGATTATTCACAGCTGTCGCAGCGCTGTATGCTTAGAGAATTTTCCCAGTTTTGCCATACTCACCTTGTATGTTTTGCTGCTCAAGAGGCAGCATTATGTTGTTGATGTGAAGATTTTTGATACACCCGGTGTAGAATTCTGGAGGACCTGACATCGCATCAAAAGGTAACTTCGACAAATCCTTCGCACCGCCTTAAAAAAAACCGTAGATTTATGTTATTTACCACTAATGTCTCTGTTTAGTGAAGTGTAATGGCTGGACAAACAAAATACAGCTGGAGACTGCTGACCATTACGGTAGCAGAGAGTTGTTAAAAGATTTAAAATGACAGATATAGTGTGGCAACTGGCAACACATACAAATAATTATTGTAGTTTCATGGGTTGAGAGGCTCGTGCCAGCCAAATCAGTCTTAGGATGTGTGACCATTCTCATCACATCGAGAGCCCGTTAATAAGTCGTTGGTTCAGCAGTGCAATTCTCTAAGCGCACTGCGACGACCACAACATTGCGACAGCGCGACAGCCTTGAAATAGATTGTCATTGGTCGATCTCCAGTGACGTCACCCAGTCCGACCAATGATAATCTCTATTAAGGTTGTTGCAACGTTATGCTCGTCGTTGTGCACTTACGTAATTGCTGGTTGTTAAACAAACATGTCATACTACTTCAGTGTTAGCCACGTACTCACCAAGTAATATGGAGGCGTTGCTGGCGGTGTGCGGGAAGGCGTGCGCCAACATGGCCTCGGTGCTGAGCGCGCCGTCCACCCACACGTACAGGCGGCTGCCGTAGCGGCCCGCCTTCACGCTGTGCCACTGCGACAAGGACACCACCACGCCGCTGCGGACCAGCGACGTCACTCCCGATAGACGATCTGTTCATTATGGAAGTGGTATTAACGAAATACGGTTAATACGGAAAACACTAATATTTCGAAAACTATTGATTTTCGTATGGGGCGTCAAAATTGTAGCATTTTGGGTCCTCTAACACCCTCTGATAGGAATACGTCGAGTTACCAGTAACCCTGTATATCAGCACACATATCTTGATCATAAATCGCCAGACAAACGATGCTTGGTGAAATTGAGCTAGTCTACATCAGTAGCACCCCGTGCTTTACTCAAAAGGCACTAAAGAAACGTGTACTACGCGTATAGAGCACATTTTGAGCACATATTAGGTTCAATGTTCAGGATGGAGCATGAACTGGCGACCAGTCCCTTTCTAGGGAGAATACTTTGGCCAATTGAGCTACTGGACAAAGTCCTGGAAAGCCGAAATTATCCGACACATATGTTTTGGTGCAACGTTGGAGCCTTTTATCTGATGGTCTATGATTGGTCATAGAATACTTTTCAGAAGTCTTTAGCAAATAGAATACAACAAAGTTTAAGATTTTATTCCACTTAATGGATGCTTACCAGTCCATCGATATTCCAACAGGCCTCCTTGGATTGACAGTACCGTGTAGAAGTGTGGGGTCTCAGCATATAACAGTAGTCCTCGTTCTTTGTTAGGTTTGATTTCTGCTTCGAAGGTCAGGCTGATGCTTGATATAGGGCGGGGGTGGAGCTGCAAGTACGACCTGATGCCCGTGAACAGAACATCCGTTGGTAGTAGGACTGAAATTTATATTAATGTGTTATGTATTAGATTATGATTATGATTGCCGAAATGTGGGTGTTAATTCACCTCTGCCTAACCCTCCAGGGATAAAGGCGTGATTGTATGTATGTATTAGAAATTTATTGGTATTAGGTAGAGGAGGGAACTGAAAAATGTTTATTGGAAGATTACAACACCGAAGAGATGACCATAATAACCGCCTGCTTCCTGCTTCCAGTATGATTGGAGAGTCAATTGATTAGACACGAGAGGAAAATGAGCAGCAGATGACAAATGAGCTGATTAACGGACGATACTAGCAAGTTGTGGATCCCAAAGATCTGGATGGAACTTGATGACTCATTTGAGATACGATATTCTACCTAATTGGAAGCACGTGAGAATAGATCATGTTAGTGTTCCAAGATTTACCTTCGTCGCAGTAGAGGCCAGTCTTGCCATAAGGACAGTCGCACTGAGTGTCGCTGTCAGATGTGATGACGCACTGTCCTTGACACTTGGAGAGCGCGCTGTCACACGGGTTGTGTGAACTGGAGCAGGTGGCACCGAACCAGCCCTCGTTGCATATACACCTGCAGGACAGAGGTGATCATTGTGATTATCATTACTGTGTTGTGTGTTGTGTTATACATCAAAAACTTTTGTACTTTGGGGCTCGGGATCCGCTCAATTGACAGCCCTTGTGGCTTGGCAGTAGTGAATGCGACCGAACGCGCGAACCGCTACGCAGAGGCGCGGGTTTGGATCCCGCGCAGTGCAGATATTTGTATGCAAGAATATGGGCATTGGTCTGGTTGTGCCATGGAGTGCACGTTCAGCCGTCGGTCTCGAATGTCATACGAACATCTATAGCAGTCGTTAAGGGTAGTTAGAGCACTAAAAAGTTTAACAACTGGTCTAACTGCAATGCTTCGGTATGTATGTATGTAGAGGTCAGAAGGCAGTTGCTTCACGGAAAATATCGAAGTTAAGCCAAATCCACAGTTATACTTTCCTAGACTCTGAGGTGAAAGTTTCGGATGCGACTGGACAACGCTAGGATGAAGAAGAAGAAGAATTTAATTGGGGTACCACACATTTACATTCTAGCTACATACGATAACACTATACTCACCCATAAGTAGCAGGAGAGTGTATACAAACTCCTCGAGGGGCGTTACAAGACTTGGCAGTACATTGTGCCACCCCGCACTGCCCAAGCCCTCGACCCCCGACAGGTCTCGCGCCAGACCCGGCTGCACCACCACCGACTTCCCAAAGACAACCACGCCATCCAGAGTGTAATGGAAGATCGTGTGGAAGGTCAGTGAAGCCTTCTGAAGGGTGTCCACCTGTGACAAGAAATTAAGTTACTTAGTTCATTAGCGGAGTAATAAACGCATTTGTAAAAGGATTGTTTTCGGCAAATTCGTTTCTTTTCTTCCTATATAGGATAGGTACATGGTGACATTGGTGACTAAGGGATAGGGCTGTTTAACATCAGACAGATGTATACAGCCCAGACTCCGCCTCAAATGCAGGGCTCGAGTCAACAATGGTGCTCGGAATACGGCAATAGACTCACCCCACTATTACGTGGTACCGAATAGAATGATTGTTGAAATATGGATGTTAATTCACCTCCGGGGATAAAGCCGTGATTATATGTATGTATGTATAGGATAGGATTACCGACTGAGCAGACACCTGACACTAATAGGAGTAAAGACTGATCCCACATGCCCGGAGTGTATGGAGGCCGAGGAAACCAGCCTCCACCTGCTGGCCGAATTCCCTATGTTATCGCTAAAAAGATGGGAAATAATGGGGACGGACAAATTAGAATTAGAAGACCTCGGTGATCTGAAGGTGGGACAGATAGTAAGTCTTCGCAAGGAAACAGGTAGGTTCGACGAAATGCCGTGATTGTCGGATAACCTCATATCCTCTACGGAGGAGACACAGGGGAAATAGGTGAAGGGAAGCACCAAGGGGCGGATCACCCGTCCGGTCGGCAGCGGCCCCAGCTAGAAGTAAGTAAATAGGATAGGATTACTAGGACTCACCAACGTAAATGTAAGGCAGCAGCGTCATTTTGTTGTTATGAGCAGGTGCATTCCCTGACACGTTGTGTCTGCCATCAACACTGAGCCCGGCGCTTCTACCGCGCCTCCAAACTCGCACCGCATGCCCACCGCGCCGAGGACTTAGAGCTCGAGATGTGAAAACTCTGCGAGGACCTGGTCGATTCAAGAATTAGAATTTATTATTTGGAACAGAATAGCTGAGCTATAGCATCGTTAGCTTAGTGGTTAAGGAGCCGACCTTACAATCAAGAGGTACCGGGTTCAGTTTATTAGTATCTTAGAAAAAAAATATCAACAAGAGTCAGAAGAATTAAAGCAACGATACCAAAACAAATTCCAGCCATTTAATTTGGTCAGAAAGGTGCTAATCTCCGTCGGAAACCACACGGCATACACAAGTATCTTAGTAGGTAGGTACTGCTTTCCACGACCCGCGTATTACAGACGCGTGCGCGATTTCACGGCTCATGCGCAGTGGAAGGTAGCTCGTCCGTGATACTGCAGAAGTGCAGACACGTTTGTTATAGTAAATGCGCCTGTATCTGCGTCTGCGTTTGTGAAATCTTGCACCGTGGAAACCCGGCATTAGGTGCCTACTTGACGTGTTCATACTTACCGCTACCCATATTCCAGGTCAGCATAACGTATCCTTTGACAAACGTGAGCGCAATATGCTGACTGCGCGAGTCGTGATGTCCAGTTTGACCGACAAACATCAGCAATGATATCTGGTCCATGTCGGTTGTCTGAAAGCGCAGGCGCAGATCGAAACGATCCGAGTTCATTGCTGCCGGTGATAGTGCATACATTATGTAGGATGAGATGCCTGTGCTGATGGGGGCGAGTGACGGACGGGTTATGTCCACGTCTGCAAAGAAAATGTAATATGTTTTTGAGATTGTTCATTGAAAGGTTTTTCTGACTAGTAGTTTTGGTATGGGCATCATTTGATCCAGGTGCGATCGCAGCCTGAAATTTAGGGAGGGGGGTCACGTGCGGAAATTCCTTCAGAAAAAACCTTTTTGGAAGAATTCCCTGAATCGGACCGCGCCTGATTTGATCTTTTATGATATTTATCTAGTCTCTGGACACCTTTTTAGTTGGATAAATAGCGTTTACGAAACGTATATGAACTCATCCGACCGACCGTATATAGGCCACAAGTTCCTAGCAGCTTTCATCATTATTTCTAGAACCTTGTTAGGAAGTGAGGATAAAATACGAACGCACTACGTCCTTTGCCACGTTAATAGAGACTATTTTGCATGTAACTACTTTGTTAGGTATTCTTTTTTTCTATAACGTTGCCTTGAAGAACTATTCTAGCCTATTTCTAGTCAATTATGACTAAGAGTATGTACCAGACCACGTATACCACGAGAACCATCAGGGACAAGTGGACACCAAGCACCTACCGACCTAACAAGAAACGTGAACTACACTAGCCTCGACAAAACATGTGGAACGATAATAGTGTTATGTTCATAATTAAATCGTGCTTGCTTAATCGCAAAATTGCAGAATAAATACTTGACCTTTAACAAATGGCAAATTGAAAGTGTAATTAACTGGTCAAAACATTAATCATTATATTAGAATTCCTTGGAACTAGTGTAGTACAACGTCGTATAATTTTGAAAAAGAAAGACGATAAATGTGTGCAGATGACCTCCGTTTTATTTTGACTGTTAGTTAATTGCTAAAGAGCAGTCGTTTAACAGGCATTAATAATTATAAAACTATAAAACGTACAAAATAGTTTAAATGAACGCTAGTCACGTAAAAATATCATTTGTCGATAATTTTTGAACGATAAACCGTGACCAACGAAAACAATAGTTGTAGCGTCTTTTTGACTAACGACTGAATACTTGGCCGCGAAGTCATAATAGGCGTTTTGTTAATTTTTTGAGTAGATACATTTTTGTAAAATATTTTTTCGTCAGAAAATATAGTAAAAAAATTTAAAGAGTCATTGATAAAACTAAGTTATAGGAAGAGCAAAGTATATACTGATCAAAAACTTACTATATTCGCAGAATATCCCATGTTTCCCATAAGGGCAGAGGCACAAGAAGCCACTCCCTGGGTGTCGGACACAGCTGCCGCCTGACTGACATGGATTGTTGTCGCACACTGATTCGTTGCAATGTCCGCCAACCCATCTGCAAGAAGATCAAACTTGTATTTTTAAAGATACAATAGGCAATTAATTATTAAGAACAATTGTATCAAAAGTCGGACCTAGGCCTAAAACATCTAAAAAACGAATCATACAGTTTACTACTTGTTCTTTGTTCATATTCACATCTAGATAGCGATTGTGAAGATGCCATTCTTGTGCATTTGTTGTTTTTAAACTGTCATCATCATCATCATCATTATTATCATCAACACCATCATCATCATTATCACCACCTTAGCGTTATTCCCGGTTGTATTATGAACTCATTTTAGCTACAGTCTCTTCACTTTTGTCAATCTGAAGATACGAGTAAATCTTTGTTTTTTTTTATTTGCTGATTGATTGCGATTGATTGAATAACTTAAGTTGTTGTTTACCATATTATGTATTTGTCTTACCCATTAGCGCAAGAGCAGGTGTATCCTCCATCATGATGGTCGCTGCAAGATCCCCCATTGAGACACGGCGCGGAGAGACAAGACAGCGACAAACACTCGGTTATTTCACCTGCGTCCACGGCGTCACCGAACACTTCGCGTTCCTTGCCGTTCACCTGACATTTCAAAGATTAATAACTTACATAATTTCCTTGATCTCTTATATAATTTTAAAACGAATAAGTTTTAGTACTGATATAAGTACTTATTTATTAAAATTTAACCACTTAACCACTTTACCGCTACGCTACAAAAAAATATTTGATACTATCTACTTTAATGTTTATTGATGCTCAACTAATATTTTATGGCAATACCTCCACTGTCTCTACACAGTCGAATGAAACTCTACAATTTTGTACTTACCATCAAATCTCTAATGCATCCGACGAAAGGTTTATGCTCTGCGTCTTTAAAATCGGGCAAGTTCCCTAAGTACAGCGTAGAGTTGTGATCAAGAGATGTAATGTTCGCAACTTGTCCTCCGCTCATTGCCACTGTGTCGTTAAGTCGAAGGGTAGCATTGCAGTGCTGCTCTTTGATATACAAGTCCAGCCTAAAATATGTTTTCAATAAATTGCTGTTTACTTACATCTTGGCTAGGTATTTATCAGGCTTGACTACTTACAGTGGAAATGGAAATGAAATTTTATTTTTTTATTGTAAAAATGTAGTGAAATTGAAGTAAAATTAGAATAAAACAGAAAGTTTGCTGCTGGGGACTGAGGTGGACCTACACTTTTTCGGATTAAGTATTTTGGGGCAGGGAAGAAATTGAGTAGGGTTTTTTAAGGAATGGCAATTCAGCGCATCAAATAAGTACCTCTTTCTGAAGAGTTACCTGAGCAACAACAATTATTACACCATTTCAGATCCTATACCCTTGTCTAGATGTTATAGTTACCTACCGCTTACCATCACAGCAATATGCGCTTTACTATTTATACATGTTACCTACCAGTAGTATTAGACTTACAGCGACTGAAGACAACTTGTGAAGTTACAGAGAACTTTTCAAATATTTACCTGGTTTCAATTTTCATAGGATATCCTTTGTTAACGAAAGTCTTAAGTTCACTCAAAAGCATCGTTTGATACCCACAGGAGAACTTGAATTTTAATAAACCTGAGTTCATATACAGTTGCATATAAACTCCCTTTGCTATATCTACATACATAATTTGTCCGTCAGTAATGAGCGTTTTAGCGTTAAATTCTATATCAATTGACGTCGCGTTCTTCAGTTTATGAGCAATAAATGAATTTCCTCCGAAGGCAGCGGACGTAACTAATATTTTTTCGTCGCAAAATCTTCCTGCGTAGTTGAAGTTGCAGTGACACTGTAAGAAGACAGTGGTTTATAATTTAAAGCATTGCAATGTGTTTGAAGAACAAAACAGTATTATAAAAAGTCTTACTCGAATGCCGTGAGGAGTATTAATACAACTTCCATGATCATTGCAAATAGAATCAGTACATTCAGACTGTACCGTAGTATAAGGAGTTTCCCTTTCAGTCTCACTGGTAACCTCTATCGCTTCAGTAGATGAAGTTAAAAATGGAGGCATGTTAGTTATCGGATGTTCAGTAACAGGCCGATCAGTTGGTACATCTGTAAACATTTTATCCGTAGTGACGTCTACTTTTGCCGTTGTTGTTGTTTCAGTTACTTCCTCAGTTTTAACCGTAGTACTAGATGTTGTACTAGAAGTGGTACTGATTGTAGTACTGGAAGTGGTACTTGTAGTATACGCTAAAGTAATTTCTTCAGGCATACCACCAGTTGGTAAAACTTTAGTACTATCGGTGGAACTTAAAGTCACATCTGTTTCTGCAGTAGGAATCTTAGTACCAGTTTCATTACAAATTCCATGACATTCAGTGGTTGCTTCTGTTTTAGCGTTATCTGATTCTATTGTTGGTCTTGTGTCTTCATGCTCCGTCGGTTCTAATATATCAACTTTAGTCGTAGCTTCAATTGTGACTGTGACACTAGATATAGGAGTTAGATCAGTTTCTTTTAATGTGGTAACAGTGGATGTTAACGTAGTATCTATTTCAGTTTGATTACCAGGTGTAATGGTATATATCGGAGTACTTTCACCTTCAGTCGTGATTATTACTGTGGTACCATTGTAAGTAGTATAAGTCGCAGATATTTCTGTGTAGGTGGTTTTTTGTGTAGTAGTTTCTTCTAGCAACGTGGTCAGAACAGATTGTGTGGAACTGGTGAAAGGTGTTGGACTAATGTATTCACAGTCGTAACTTTCGTCATCAAGGATGAGACATTCGCACAAAGACCCTGTTAGTTTTGGGGGACAAGAGCATGTAAAATTGTCAACGCCATCTATGCAGGTACCTCCATTCATGCATCTGCAAAACAACATGAATAAAAGATTATTTTTGTTTAACCTAACTAACTTAACTTTTCATTTCTTTGTTTACATAGGTACCTGCTGTGAGCGGTTAGTTTTTTTAAACTTAACTTTTTCTAGATGCATCATGCGAGATATTATTGCAAGATACTTAGTGAGTAGATTCTTTTTGTCTTACCTAGGTCCAAGTAAACACTCGTCATATTGCAGTTCACATCTTTCTCCATGATAGTCGGGTACGCAGTAACACACTCTAGCTCCATCCTCGACCACACAAAGAGCATTATTGCTGCAGGAGTTCTCATCGCAAAACTCAATTTGCACCTCACAGCTTTTACCAGTAAATCCTGGAATATTAATCAACATGGTTTTATACTAGGTACTTGAAAGTACTTAAATAGTTTTTAGAATTATCTAGTATTTATCATGAATATCTCAAAAACTCAAGCGTCTTAATAAAAATCTTGGATTTAGGTACAGAAAACTAGGTTTATGGTTTCCAAGCTAATTATTTTATTAGTATAAGGTCAGTTGAAAGAGGATTCAGTTTATGTACCTACTGGGGTCGCAAAATAATTGTCATTGCTGGAAGGCATCGACATAATTCTTACCGAATGTACAAGCACACATGTAGTCTGCATGCATGTCTATACATATTCCACCGTTCAAACATGGGTTAGAGCGACACTCGTCTACTTGATCCTCACATTTCGGTCCAGCCCAGCCTTTAAAAGTACAAACAATGGATATAAATTATACCTATAACTACTTAACTTTAATTATAAAGATTGGTTAAGCGCTCTACATTTAAGCTAGTGTGTAAGTAGGTACAAACAGAATTTGAATTGCATCGATGATTACGATATACCTACCTAGCTATGTTGGTCTTAAAAGGCTGAAGTTACTTTTAAAAAGATTATACTAAACCACGATACTACCTAACAAGTATGCACTTATTCTAATAGGAGAATTAAATAATAAAGGTTCTTCACTTCCCGTGTAGGTACCTAAATATACCTATTATATGAATAGCATCCGATTATATTACTTACTCGTACAATATAATTTTATTTAAGTATAATATATTTACAATCACTATCTACTTATAGAAACGAAACGTCATGGAATAAGTAAATAGCTATTATCATTTACAGGGGCGTATTTAAAGATTTGGCGCCCCGGGCCACTTAGGTTTGCCGCCCCCTATGCAGGTGCGGTCCGAGGGGGGGAGGGGGGGTCACAGGTGACATGACCCCGCCAAAACCATGCACGTCATATTGAAAAGTCCTAGTACGAGGGGGGGGGGGGGTTAAATTTCTTAAGGAATTTCCGAAGTGACCCCCCCCCCCCCCCCCCAAACTTCAAGCTGCGACCGCGCCTGCCCCTATGTGAAGTTCGCGTTCACCGTTAGCCTGCGCCCAAGGGGCTGACACACAAAATAGGGGTCGGTCAGAAATTGCTGGAGATCTTCAAGCCTGATTCGTGAGATCTCTATCTTATGGTGCGAGGGAAGTGACTTCCATCGATCTCTCCACTAACCCAGGCTCCCAACCAGAATCCCTTCAAGGGGAAATATATGCATTCCATTCCATTAAAGCGCCCTACGTAGAAGATGATATCGCAACCAAAAATCACTTGAGTACAGCAATAGCTTCTGAAGAATGATGTTTTATGGCTCAAAGGCAACAGCAAAAGCACCGCTTTGGGACCTGGCAGCACTCTAGGCTCTAAAGGCACTCGGATCCCGTTTTGAAGGGCTCTATAACATATGCCTCAAGTAGAGACGGATTCCGAAAATTTGAAAGACAGGAAAACTGGTCCTCTTCTGCAAAGTTACCGTCCGCCTATCGGCTCATTGTATTGATGGACAAGGTGTGCAGTCATGCAGGTGTTTTAAACGAATTATTCCTCGTGAAGTGCCATATCGAGCGCCTAGGGGTGAGGCCGAATTTGGTAGACAATAAATTTGGTTATAGTCGGGAGCACCGTGGATGCCAACACGCGCTTGAGGGCCCTGGTGGAAGAAGCAGTCCCACGGCGAGTTGATGCTGGCAGTGTCTATTGTTGCCTACGTCTTTAACACCTTGCCATGGAGCTGCATCAGAGCTGCACTCTTTCAGCACGGGGTGCCTCTCTATCCTCGCGTCATTGTCGGGGCTTACTTATCGGTGAAAGCCAGTATCCACCCATGTAGGACAGGGCTTGGTAGGTGAGATATGTGGCGGGGTGTTCCGGCTGGCGCGGATCTGGGGCCGCTTCTGTGGAACATCGGCTAGGACTGGATGGTGACGGCACGAAATCAGAAGCAACCAAGTAAGCCACAGCTGGACTTACCCAAGTCCTTGGACGTATTTGGTGACTGGATCTGAAGTGGGCATACCTGGTTCTCTTACTTACGAACCCTTTCTGGCCAATTGATGTGTGGGGAGCACAGAGGCTGCCCATACACCACCTGGCAGTCCTTAAATAGACTTCGGATGCAGGTCAGCCGAAGTAACGAAAACCGAATTAGATGGAGTTTCTCAGATGAGGTGGACCCAGGCACCACGGTGTGAATGCGGAACTACAGTGAGGTAGGCGCTAACGTGTGCTGCATGCCTAAGCACGTGTACACCGCAGGAACTCATAGGTGCCTCTGAGAACGCCATCAGGGTGGTTGCACACTGGGCAAACAAAATATGACATATGTCGTCGACTCGACAAAAGGAGAAGATTAGCTCGAATGAGGTGATGCTCGAAGGGGGTTCTCACACGTCTTCGCTGCCGTAACGCGATAGAGGTATCACGGTAGCTTCTCCTACCAGCTGACGCAATGCGCCCAGCTACGGCTGCTTCGGTGAGTTCCTGAGACATACAGATCAGGAGCCGACCCCTGCAATGCCACCTCTGCCTGGGCTCCTCCATGTATATGCCACTTCACGCGTTGTATTCTTTAAGCAACCGTCAGAGCGAGAAACCTCTCGCCGCAGGCCCTGGTGCTAGTTATGGTCGTCTGCGAGGGGTGATTATTCCTCGTGAAGTGCCACATGCGGCCTCGGTTTAAAACCGCACACCGTCTCTGTCGGGTCTTAATTATCGGGTGTAAAGTTACCCAATTAGATATTTCCCTCGCAACCCGGCTGACCTTTTAAGATAGCTCCTTCGGGTGTGGGTAGTCGGTGTCCCCATTGAACCCCGGAAAGGTACGGGTTTCACCGCCGCGTTACCGGTCTGAATATATTGGAGTAACAGGCGACCGCACCTGTCGCCCCCAGGTCTCGGGGAACCAGCCGCCCCTTAGCTGCTCTTATCTGTGCTCTCTGCCAGTCATAAGGATACGTGGAAACTCTATGAGTAGCCATTTACAGCGCCGCTACCACCTCGGCCGGAATTAACCGTAGGCGGTATCGTCTCCCTGCGAGAGAAAGGCGCTGCCGTTTTCGCCGCCCAAGCTGCTTCGCCCCAGTTACACCGTACTTGAACGCAAATGTTATTTAGGGTTTTCTAATTTGAATGCAATTAAAATAATGAGTGACATAGTCATATTGTAACTAAGTAAGCTCCGAAATATTAAAATATAAAAAAATATACGTAATATTTACTCTAATAGGCGCCTTTTAGAGTCAAGATTAAGGCGCCCAGAGATATAGACATTCGGGGCGGCAGGTTGCAAGGGGCGGCGGAACCGCCCCGAGCGTCTATCTCCGGGCGCCTTTTAGAGTAAGATTAAGGCGCCCAGAGATAGACGTTCAGGGCGGCAGGTTGCGAGGGGCGGCGGAACCGCCCCGAGCGTCTATCTCTGGGCGCCTTTTAGAGTCAAGATTAAGGCGCCCAGAGAAAGGCGTTCGGGGCGGCACGTTGCGAGGGAGCCGCCCCGAGCGTCTATCTCTGGGTGACTTTTAGAGCAAGATTAAGGCGCCCAGAGATAGGCGTTCGGGGCGGCACGTTGCGAGGGAGCCGCCCCGAGCGTCTATCTCTGGGTGCCTTTTAGAGCAAGATTAAGGCGCCCAGAGATATTCGTTCGGGGCGGCAGGTTGCGAGGGGCGGCGAAACCGCCCCGAGCGTCTATCTCTGGGCGCCTTTTAGAGTCAAGATTAAAGCGCCCAGATCAGATCTAAAGGGTCGGCAGCACGAGTGTGACGCCCCTGGTGTTGCATACGTCCATAGGCCACGGTAACCATTTTCCATCAGGTGGGCCGCACCGTGTGCTTGTCTGCAACCTAAGTGGTATAAACAAAAAAAATTAGACGCTCGGGGCGGCTCCGCCGCCCCTCGCAACCTGCCGCCCCGGGCCATGGCCCCCTTGGCCCTAGGGTAAATACGCCCCTGATCATTTATGTAGTTTAAAATTTTGCAAGAAACAAGCATTTGCTTGGTGCATAATGCACTTTCAAGTGTGTCGAAACTCAAAGGCATCTATCAAATCAACCTTTATATCAAAGTCTCAAAGCTCAAGAATAATTATTAGTACCTACTTATATCATTAAACATAATCGGCTTAGACTTACAGCAGTGACTTTTCTAAAATTAAATATTCACTTAGACTTGGTTTTTCATTTCACCTCGCTACTTTTTATACCTAGTCAGTAATTCATCAAAACGTACGAGTGACTATAATATTTTTATAATATTTTAGACTTAAAACGTGGTTAAGTTTTCCCATTACAAACTAGGTAGTCAGTTACTCTCTAGAGTTCTCAATTCACATAATGTGATACTGATTGTAGTGGTGATGAAAAGAGATTTGAATGTAACAGTGAAGATTGTGGATAGAGAAACATTTGGACTTAAAAGATTTTTTGCATCACACATTTTTACAAATTCATAGAAATTCGTATGACATACCTGGCATGCATTTACAGTAGAACTTAAATCCAGGTCCTTCAATGCATTGTCCTCCATTGTAGCACCTGACTTCCTCAGTAGAGTTACAAACAGCCTCGTCGATATCGCAGTGCAGTCCTGTGTACCCCGGCACACACGAACAGAGGTAGCCATTGTTCAGATCTATGCAAGTGCCGTTGTTCAGGCAAGGGTTTGACTCACATTCGTCGTAATTCGTCTCACAATTTTCACCTGTAATTTGTTCAATATTTTGAAGAAATTAAGGAGAAGTAAAAACTGCGTTGGTATCCAAAAGCGTTTGTTTACATGCGGTTTTCCCGGAGCTAACGGTGAGGTGGGTACGATTATATTAGACTCGAATCCTTTCATATCCTATCCTCGATAAAATTAAAGGTAAAATCACACTAAGGTGTTTACGTGAGCCCGTGTTCCCGGAGCATCATTTGAGCGCTAGGATGGGAATGCCTGAGCTGTCACCCTCCCTGGGCCTCCTCTTATAGGGTGATTGACTGGTAATAATTCTGATAGATTAAAAAAATTACAACCTTGAGAGTTTTGCGAACATCTCGGTTTATTATTATCTAATACTTCTCGCAATAACTATTTACCCATTTTCTTAAAATTAGGCAGCATAATGCTGTAACTATTGTCTGCTCATCGACCCATAATTACGCTCCTGACCCTAGCCGTACCTAAATTATAACCCTACAATAATAACTACTTAGGTATGTATAGTAAAAACACGAGTTCAAAGTTCAAATATTCTGCACCTCATCTCCAGCTATGCGACTAAACCGATACATGTAAATTGTAATGTATGTACTTTAGCTATAGCCTTAGTAGAGTTCTATCGCAGATTTAACTCTCTCTTTCTATTTTTTTTAGATTATATATTAAAACTTCACACGCAAGTAGGTACATAAGCGGATCTTCAGTCCGCAACTGTGAATGTTTCATGGGTCTACCATGAAGTTTCGAGCAATCGGTTCTATCAACCACATTCATTCCGAAATCGGTTCCGAAGACGATATCTGACATAGGTTCGGCTTAAACTATTTCGAAAGAAAACCTAAGTGATTTCATGGTATGTACCAACCCAACCTACATCTCTTCTTCTTTCTTCTTTCTTAATATATAAAAATCGATGCCACTTTTCGTTGTTATTTTATAACTCAAGAACGGCTGAACCGATTTGGCTAATTTTAGTCTTGAAATATTCGTGGGTATCCAGGGAAGGTTTAAAGGATGAGAAAATAGGTGCAGCGGGAACGGGAAAAAAAAATATGGCGGTACGAAGTTCGCCGGAACAGCTAGTCCAATATATAAATGTTATATCTTACAGCCCCGAGGTTTCGGATGTTTCAGGGGGGCTACCGCTGACTCTATATCGACGTTAAGTAGCTTTGTGATAAATATTCTAAGAGTACTGGAGGTTTTATTGCAACTTTCCGTTTTCCCACTTTACTTCTTGAATGTTATGCGTTCATTCATCATCATCATACACCGTGGTCCGTGTGTTGTTTAGCTACGAGTACTTAATAACATATTACATAATATAGAAATTATGGAATATTCTAGACCAATCAACATGATTAAGCTCGGTATATTGATACTTAACAGTATTGAGTTTTAATATTTATGGCACGGACAGAGGTTACGACAACGACCCTAATGTTTGTTTAATACTTTAATCAAATTCAGGCAGGTAGGTATATGGCCCTACTGGGACTATTAAGGTTGATTGGTCCAATGAGGTCATAATGTCATGAATCTATTGAAGAGAATTTCATAAAGGTATGTTGTGGAGTGGAATGAATGGAGGTTTTTGGGGTCAAACTAAGATCTTTAGGGCTCAAGCTATCACCAGCAAGCCGATATTGATTGATGGCCATATAAAAAGTCTATACCCCGGAGATCGGAGTCAGTTTTGTTTTTGATTTAACTTTTATGGAGGCTACTGCCGACTGATCAATCAATCTCTAAAGGAAAGCCTTTCAAAATGGTGTAGGTACTTTAAGAACTATTACTTGCCTTAAGACTTAATTTCCAGAGCTTACAAAATTTTGTTGATAAGATAAAATGCAATCACGAATTCGTAGTCAATAAATTGTCAGTAGGCCTCAATATCGTGGGTAAAGCCCGTTTACTAGTTGTAAAGTAATTTCAACAAAATATAGTAATGGATCAATGTAGTGTAAGGTAAAAGATAAGGGTATAGTTCCCTTTGCTTTCATGTAACGCGGCACGCAAGAAGTAGGCACCCCTGTCTAAGGTAAGAGAGCCGTCATTTTTATTACACGCTACTTTTTGAATAAGTACCTAGTTACTTTTGTTTTTTTTAACTTTATTTCTATTTAGGTAATACCTTTCTTTACTAGTGCCCGCAGAAAGGAACCAGTTGCCAATTCAAATCTCGTTTTGGATGTTGTCTTACTTGTCTTTTACCTCTAATAGTGCTTAGGTACTCCTGTAGGTGTATTTATGGTAATCTAATTGTGTGATACGATCGTATCCACGTTTGAATTTTGAAATCACTACTGGACTGTAGCTGTGAAATTATTTTTTTAGACTTCTAGTAAGTAACTGACATTAGAAATATTTATTTTATTTTTTCATCCAGCAAAATTCTAGCACGGCGATAAGTCATCATCATCAATCATCCTATTGCAGTCCACTGCTGGACATAGGCCTCTCCCAATAAGCGCCACGTTTGCCGATCCTCCGCCTAACGCATCCAGTCCGTCCCGTCTAACTGTCGCTTTGGCTGGACATCGATATTTTTCGTGAAGCGACTGCCCTTGTGACCTCCACAACCCAATAACGATATTGGGCGATATCGACGCATTGCAGCTAAACCAGTGTTGTTGTTAGACTTTCAAAGTAAGTAAGTAAGTAAAAGCGTCTTTATTGTACACCATAGATAGGTATAGCAATATAACATAGAGATCTAAGTTTTTTAGGGCTCTAACTATCTGTCACGACTTCCATAGATGTTCGTATGGCAACCGGGACCGACGGCTTAACGTGCTTTCCGAGGCACGACCAGACCAATGCGAATATCCATATTCATGCATGCAAATATTGGCATTGAGCGGGAATCGAACCCGCGCCTCCTGCGTAGCGGCCGCGTTCATTACCACTACGCCGCAGAGGCTGCCTAGTGATATTTTATCTGCAGTTAATAATTTTAATGTTATAGTTTACTAATTTTACCAATAAATCCATCGGGACATGAGCAGTTGTATGAGGCAATACCGTCAACACAGGTGCCTCCATTCTGACACGGGTTTGACCAACATTCATCCCAATTCGTCTGACACTGGACGCCAGTATACCCATCCACGCAATAACAAGAGTATGTTCTGAAAAGCAAAAAGTTTCAATTAATTTACACTAAGACTTATAGGAAAACAGAACACATGAACAGTTGGCCATTGGCCTTAGGTAGGTGTGAATAAATAATAAATAATCTATAAATGTGGGAACTGGGAACGTAGAAATTATTTTATTACAATTATCTCAAGATACGCACTAAACATTATTTTTACGTTACGAATATTGCTTGCATTTTGACCAAGTTAAGTTTCCCTCCTTATTTCGAAAATTATTTTCTTTTTTGTTTCAATTTTTCAAATTTCAAATAATTAATGCTCATCTATGGCATGCAGATAAATAAGCACTAAAAAGTTTTTATATAAAAGTTAAACAGCCTACTTACGTAGCTGTTCGAACTTTAAAAAAATTAACGCAAGTTAATTGACTGAACTATCTTCGAACTGAGTTCATGGTTGGATGAAACTTTATTTTATACAGGATACTTTCCAAGCACACCTAAACATAATTCATTATGTGAAGCGAAACCCAAAGATTTTGGATTAGATGAATCTAGAGCTACATGTAAACAGTTCCTAAACATTATAATTTAATATGCCTCTCTATTAGTCAAAATGTTACAAAATTTTGGCTCTTGTTGAAATGAATCGTTGGTGTTTTGATTGCATGTTCCCATGATAATTGCATTAGACATGCGATACAATAGTGAAAGTATTTATAAAGTAAATAGGTAGCAAGTGGTTTCAGAGTTAGAGAGATTACCTAGGTACTCAATTATTTTATTGTGTATTTAGATAGGCGCAAAGCTGATGTATTGTATCTACATCAAATCTTGATAAATGTGATGTGGTTGATGATACCTACCTAGGTATAGCACGCTTGCCCAAGAACTAAAAACTAAATATTCCTAGACTTCCAGGTTATAGCTTTTCGGAAACACAGACTCAGGTAGAGCATGCCACTTCATAGTACCTAGCAAGTAGGTATGCAATCTAATAGACTCATGACATGACTATAATTTAAGATCAAATAAAAGTCTTGATATCTAACGGTAGCTAGGTATACAAACATCCTTAACATAGTCACAAATATAGTGCATGGAAACTAGAAACAATCATTTATCCATTTTGGGTTATTGTGTTGTGACCATCATTCATCATCATCATCATCATCCTAGCGCGATAGCGTTAGTCCCAGTTGCATCTGAGACCTACATCTTGGTCGGAGTGTCCGCTTTTATTGTGACCATCAGTATTAGATTGAATTAAATAACATAGGGCATCCAGATACTTACGTGTTAACGTCGTCTATGCATATGCCGTGAAAGCAAGGGTTACTGAGGCAGGATAACCCAGCGGTAACCACGCGCGCCGCTGCTAGCAACCACCAAATTGTTTTCAGTACAGCTGGACTCTTCTCTCCAAACATTTTTAAATTTGAAATATTTAATTCACGAACTCATATTAACTTACACTAGAGTTAACAATAGAAACAATTTAAAAAAGTAAAGTTCATTGACACACAATATGATTTATTTGATCTAATATTAAAAAAAATGTTTGGTTTGATAAAAAAATACTTATAATTCTATAACAAGCTTTTTATTTTTAGATACGTAACGTGACGGCACATGAAAAATCGGAAGTAAGCAACACATAACAAAAGATCACGAACTATTCAGAGCACACTGTCACCAAAACTGGGTCTCACGGGTGAGGTGTGGTTTACCGCCACGGTTCGTTGCTATGGCAACGCACTAGCATACAATGAAAGGGTCCATGACACACGATTATTGATAAAATTTCAACACCAATCGTGTAACCATCCACATCAAAATCATGAATTATGTAGAACTAGCTGCGCCTTGCGGTTCTACCCGTAGTGTACCTATTTACTCTTAATAAAATAGCCTATGGAATTGTCTAAATAGAAGGCGATCACGCGATGATCGCTCGAACAAATGAATAGACACAATGACTTCTATAAGACTACCTATACGTAGGTATTAAGCAGGTTCTAAATTGGCAGCAGATAGGTGCCTACCTACCGAACAAAAAATTTGGTCCCCTATTGCGATTCTGTTCACCATAATCATGATCCCATCATCACCTCTAAAGTCTAAACTGTATGGCGCGTCAGAGGTTGCGGATTCGATTTCCGTTCATTGCAAATATTTGTAGGTATACATGAATATAGCTATTGGCAATGGTCTAAGTGTTTCTATGATATTATCATAATATTGTAGGTATAAGTATATATATATGTATCTACCTAAGAATGAATAACAAATTGTCATAATTATGTATGTTAAAAAAACCGAGCTACGTAGTATACCTACTATTTTACTATTATTTATTCAGTGGTAGGGTACTCAAAGATGATTCTTGTAAGCATCCCACTTAATAATTACTTTTTTTTATAGCCTTGCAGAAACAAGTCATTTGCCTAGCTGTTGGCAAATGACTAGGCAAGTACCTAATTAAACGTCATCGATTCAAGCGATTTGCCTAGCCTTTTAATTAAATGGCTGTATATCATTCAGGCCGTTTATTGAAAGGCGCCGCCGTTAAGTTAACAGCCTAGGCAGTTAATTGAACGGCTGATTAAGCTAGTTGGCTGCGACCTGAGACCTGAGGCTGCGACATAGATACAATTTCAAATCAACCAAACATTCTGAAGTGCTAAAGTCTAAAATAAAGCGTAAAGATTTTGTTATATACATTCAAATATACCCGAGATGATAAAAGCATGTTAATAAGAAAAAAAATTACAATTATTTGGGATTGAAAAATGATAAAATGTGAGATTTCAAATTGACCGCCACTTTAAAAAAAAATCAGCCAATCAAAAGTACTGGATCCAAGAACCAATAGAATAGTTCGGTTAAATCATCTGTTCACAGCTGATAATTTGGCCAATCACAAAGGAAAGCGAAAGGTGCATTCGGAACATCATGGTGGATAATATTAAAGGATTCTCATATAAAGCTATTGTAAAATTCTATCAATAATAAAAAAGTTTTAGTACGATTCCAAAACAGGTAAGAGGTATTAGGTATATTATGTAACTATTATAATATATTGCATTGTTAAAATTTAAATATATTCAAATATTTTTACATAACATTTAACTAAATCAAGCTTTTGAACGCGAATAGCTTTGTGAAAAGGTTTCTTTTTTTAGCGAGAGTCGAGATGTGAAAGGTGGACAATGGTGTAGTTCTTATAAGATTCTTATAAGGCTTTTTGCTTGGTCAATAAGTTATTCTGCTGGATATCATTTGCTTAAAGTTGCTAGATTAGTTACCAATTGTGTTGAAGTTGCAAAAAGTTAACGTTTCATTGAAAATATAAATATATTTTGAGTTTAAAAATGGATCCGGGTATTCTTTGTTTCCACCATTGTGATCATAAAGTATTTTGCACTATAATACCAGAGAGCTGCCCTGTGTGTCAACAAACATTGGATAGATATGACTACAATCTGCTCCCATTCAGGTGAGAACATTTTTGTGTAACAAAATTTCGACCGTCAGTAATGAAGGCTGTTAGTTGCTAAGTGCCCTATTTTTCTCTTCAGGGTTCCCTACCCCTTCGTAAAGGCGTCTCAGCATCCACGAGCGATCGTTATGAAGCCAACCCATGGTGATTTTCTCAAGTAAGATATATAGATATAATTATTGTTGCATGTTGTGGTAGATCTTACTCAACTGCTCAAATTATGTTGCTGTGAAAATGATTCACAGATCTTATCGCATGAGTAACTTTTATTTTACTGTTGTGTTTTTATTACATTACAGTGACTATTACAATTCCAAAGACTTACACATAGGTGTAACTAACTCCCAGGGATGTGTAGTGGAGTTTAGTGAAGAGGGGATCCGTGGTGCGGACCCCATGACCAAGAAATGGAGTAGCTGTGATTCAAGTGTAGAGTGGGACCAGTGTTTATTGCTAGAGCAGTTTGATGAATTGTGGAATGAAATATGGGACAGTGTCTTGCTCAAGGTATTATAATTTTTTAAATATGATTAGAATAATGTCTATGTATAAGTTTAAAAGATAATTAAAAAACCAAATAACTTTATTTCTTCAGGTTAGTTCAAGTCCACTATGGGAAGCAGACCGATACAACGAAGAGAGACACAACTGCTTTACATTTGTGCTAGCATTCTTGCGAGCTCTTGACTGTGGTGAGCTTTCAGAGAAAGCTAGAGACCCTAAACTTTTCTGCAAACAGTATGTTGTGCCAAGAACATCTGCAGCAGGGAAGTACATTTCTCTTTACAGACAGCTCAAAAGGCAAAGCTACTTCATACAAAACCAATGTTAGGCCTATCTGAATTGACTATTTATTAATATGTATTTATTTACTACTACAGTTAATAAAGTTAATAAACTGTGATGTTTTATATTTAGGTGTAAGACTTTTAAATTGAAGTGCATTTAATTTCAACCAAATGGCAATTTAGTTTCTGAATACAATTTGAAATTGTTATCTATGTTTTAGGTATATTTTATAAGTATTTATTTCTTAATGTCATGAGGTGATATTCTAATAATTTAAAAATGCATCTGTACAACAGAATGATTGTAAAAGGAAGCACAATGACTTGCCACAGGAAATTTAACTGATAATAAGTAATGAAGTGACCGATTTTGAGTGTTTATATGAGAACAGGAAAGTGAGTCGGTCAGATGTAGTGTGTGTCAACATGTCTCTGCTAGTGTAAATGATGATGCAATACATAATGTTAACGATCACCAAAATTGCCTTTAATGAATAACAAACACACAAACACTTCAAATTTTATAACAATCTTGTCTTGCCAATTTATAATAATGTATTAAATATTTATATAACAACAGGTTAGCTGTGTAGTCTAATGACCAGTGACATTTTCTATCTTATTAGAATAACGATACTTATGTCACATATCCATTTATATAATTAAATATGGTGTATCTGCAACTCAGAATTCTACAATATATAATTTTCTTAACTTCACAATCATACAATAATAACTTAATTTGATGGCTGTATTAATGGAATTATGTCTATAGTAGTTGTCAATTACTGTTTTCTATACATATACATACATTCATTGAATATCCATAAGTGTGCATCAGATATCATATTCCATAGTCGCTAGAATATGTACCATTATTGTAGTAATTGTATACTTGCAAGTCTCAGTTTCTCACAAGTTAGTTGCATCATGTTTTGTGTTTATATGTATTTATGCCTTTACTTGCAGTTTGATCTCAATTCCAATTACTGCACATGTAGGTGGCAGCTAAATATAGCATGTTTTTGATTTCTTTTATCCTTTACTTTCAAGGAATTGAAAAGACCTTTTGTGTAACTGAGACTTCAAGTATTGTGAGAGTGATTGTAACAATAGATGTTTATAAAAGTGTGTAGCGCGGTATGTATTGGAATTGCTTCATTGTGAATAGGATTCGAGCTTTACTCCTTAAATTAAAGCGTGTTCAAAGACTTAGAAGTGAATTCCGTTTCATAATTAAGATAGGGACTGAATGGATGTAAGGGCTTCCATTTATTAAGCCTAAGGTTACTGGATATTTAGTGCAATCTAGCGTCCGCGACTATAGTTACGGATTAGACCTAATGCATACGGATTACAGACACTACCTACATATTAATACTAAGATTTAGAAGTTATTATTTTCTGAAACTACACTAACTGTTCACTAAGTAGTTGAACTATCTGAATTTAATTTTCACAAGTGAAAATTTCTCGAACTGGAAGCACGTCGACCTCTACATACGACGAAATGAACTGCTAACGTGTTATCATACTGTCTATTGTCTAACACAACTATGTACCTACTTATATCTACTTTTAATAGTAATGACACCACCAAATTCTGTCTACTCAAGAATTACGAATTCATAGTCTCGAATATCTATACATATCTTGTAAAAAAATAGTCTTAACAACCCATCAGTTGTGCGGAGTAAATTTATAAGTCTTTGAAAGCTTTGTGTGTATCTACAGTATGTGTGTATTTCTATTTTGGGCCTAATTAATTCGTGCACGAACACAAAAAGGATCTTCTTTCGTCACGTCCTTTTGTTTTACGAATTAAGAAGCATTACGAGTCATATCAAGGGAACAAAGGAGACCTGTAAAAATCTGAATCATGCAACAATGATTCATAGGTCGGTGCAATTCGTTACAATTCATACTTACATAAAGTCGCTTGTACCTATATTATACTAGCTGATGCCCGTAGCTCCGGCTGCGTGATATTTTGATCCCGTTGCCGGTCCCAGCACCTATTCCTGGATAAAAAGTAGCCCATGTGGTATTGCAGACTAATCTAGCCCTATACAATTTCAGCCAGGTTTGTTCAGCCGGCAGAGCTTAGAGCGTAATTTAATAACAAACATCTAAGCATCTTCACAAACTTTCACATTTTTATAATATTAGGAGGAAATAGTATAGTCCTACCTACCAATCGTTAGGTTGGGTTAGTTATCACGATACTCTGTCTGAATTTTAATTTTAGTATGCCTACTCCTACTTATTTGGAGAGGATTTCACCGAAGATATAACTGCAGTTCAAATAAAGATGCAAAATCAACCCAGTTTAGTTCATTGTAGTACCCAGTACTTTTTACAGAATAATTGTACATAGGTACGCAGTCTTAAAAAAACGTTGTCGACAATCACGCCAAAATGTTTCAACATACAATATTATTGCAAAATAATTTAATTTTAACGTATATTAAATCCTTGAGGGGTAGATTGTTTGTATTTCGATACGGATCAACTCAATTTATTTTTATTAAAACGTCAGTAGCTTAGTGGTTAAGTCGGCCTTACGATCGAAAAGTCTCGGGTTCGAATCCTGGAACACTAACGACGTGAACGTACTCCTGACAGCGATTTAGCTTAGTTGGAGGTAAGGGTTAGGGGTAATATTAGTAGTATTTCAGTTATCAGTTTCTTTCTTTATAGAGAACCAGAGGAATGAAGCATGGGCATGCTTCATAAGTCGTATACTAAACATACATACATTTACAATTATATGCGTATACTCACCACTTTTTTTCCTGTTGGGTAGGTAGAGAACGGCATCATGATATCTGCGTCAGTTCTTTCACACTTTAAGAGCTACCTCTACTGACTACTAGGTATTGCACGGGATAATAATGTATCTTAATTTCTTGAATGTCTTTTGAGAATAGCACGGGGTGCTACTGCGGTGGATGAGCTCAAACTAACCAAGCATAGATTATTATTAAAAAACAATCTGAGCGCGTTAGGGCCTCGTTTGTGTTGCGATTTAGGTCCAAGATACATGTCTAGAGGTATACCATTATTTTTAAATTGTGGTTAAACATTTCATGCAAGCCTGCGGGTTTTAATGCTGAACAAACTGACTCCAAATGCTTTAACATCAAAATTGAGTCGTGATATTGTATGTTAATTTTTAGAAGCCTCATTATTATTTACACGTGTGGATAAGAATACCGTCCATTGATATTATTACCTAATAGCGTAATTAGGTTAATATGTTACAGTGTAAATATTAAATATACTAGAAAGAGGCGTAATATATTATTAATAATTTGTAGTAATATGCTGTACTGTAGATACACACTTTTAGTTCCTACCCTTGCCCTGTTTATTGAGACTTGAATTTTGTAAACGGATCTCGAAGACAAAAATTCTAGGTGCTATGTTTAAAATAAAGTTTTTGTTAAAATTTAATTACGCTTTTAATTTCCGTGTTTGTTCGGTTGTAAAGAAATTGTCTGCTGGCAAGGTAGCAAAAAAGCTCAGGGTTGCCTGATGGTGAGTGGGTATCTAGTTTTTTGGTGACGTTGGCTCCACCAGGAAACTTAAATATTGTTTGAGAATGTTTCATTTTCATCGTCATAGCGTTAGACCAGGTCGCATCTAATGCTTTTAATTTACGAACCCTCTTATGGTGAGTTCTTCTTTTTCTCTTTTTTGGCTTATATTATCTTTTGCGGGAGCGACTACCGTCTGAGCTCGAGAAGAAAATCGGCGCCAGAGCCGGTACCAGTCCAGAATCAGTAGGTGTAGGTATAGGCTAGTGGGTAAAATGGTCAGCGATCAATTATAAGTATTCATATCTACTTATTATGTATTTATATCACTCATACACGATCTACTAATTTCACAGGCAGATTACACAGGTTTACTAGATTCCCTTTTTGCTGGTAGTGTAGACAACATCTAAGTATCATGCCTATAATGTTGTACGCTTTTGGAATTGCCCTGCAGACTACATACATGAGATTGCATACATTTTCAGGAGAATAAGATGGGGTCCGCCAAGATCTTCCTGGTCCTAGAAAACTACTTTTAGTACCAGTCCATTAAAAAGCAAGGTATACCGGCAAGGAAGTACAGTCACAGAATAAGTAATAGTACTACGTACAGTTGACTTGGGATGTACCAATAAATGCAAAATAAATGCCTTAAAATTTAAGAGAGGGAAGGTGTAGTAGAACAAGCTTTGGATGCATCATCCGGGACTCTGGACTACGTCGTGATGATGAAGAGGAGAATAAAACAAAAACAGCTATTGGTTTAAAAATATATTTATTATTTACATCTAATACATTATAAATAAAGACAAAACACCTTAATTAGAAGGAAAATTGTACCGTAACTAAATTAACTGGTAACTTTAACGGGAGCCGATTCTACACCGACCCAGAATACTGCGCCGTTGAGGGCGATGGTCGCTCTGAAAAATAAAAATAATAATTATTAATTATCTAAAATATAAACACTATTTTTGTTAGTACATACTACATACCTACATAGGTACGTCTTGCTATAGTCTGCGACACATTTTTTAAGGTCAAAATACGTGAGCGGGAGCGCGAGGAGCGAAGGAGAATCGCAAACCGCGCGGCCCGCAACGAGCAGCGGCAACTCGGGCGTCGGAGGTCGCAGAATGACCTCCGTCCCCCATGAGCGCGGGCCTGGGGGTGACGGGTAGAGCCGCCTGTCACCCTAGCAGAAGCAGCCGCGGCGGCGGCACGCATTGCGCGCCTCCCCATACCCGGGGGCGGGTTGGGGACTCTGTGGTCCCCTCACCGGAAGAGGGCCAGATCGAGAGATATGGTCCTGGGTCGGCCGGGGTGCGAGGGATATGGCTACGACAATCTCACGGCACCTCCGGCAACTGACGGCCCACAGACGGCGTGCGTTTTAGTCGGTTCGAGTCCGACATAACCTCCTCCTCCGGCTACGGTGGGGGAGGTATCCGTGGGGATTTTCAATACGTAAGCGACTTTGAATTTAATCTACAATTGAAATAATTTAATTGGTGCATTTCGATAGCAGTATAGTCTAGGGTTGGAGTGTCTCTAATCGACTGTGAGAATAATAGATTTAGATAACAATCGATTAATATTTGTCAGAGTATTTAGGCATAAAAGTTTTGGGTATAGACTAGCCGGGAGCTCCACACGGGTGTAAAACTAATCCCATCCCTGTGTCCCACAGGAACCTATACCCAGAGAGGTGTTATTCCAGACTATAATCTATTTCTGTGCTTAATATTATTCAGATTCTTCATCTCGGTTGCATGCAAAGTTTTCACTTCGAAGCTCGGGATCCGATCCTCTACCCTTTCTCCTCTTGATGTTGATACCTTAGCTTTTACAGGAGCGACTACTGTAGGTGCGACTCTGTCTGACTCCCAAAGGGAAGAAAGCCTCGTACGTTATATTTACAATACAGGTGTACTGGCTCGAAGATGAGCTTGAATCTTCATCCGAGATTAACTCTGTCTGTCTCTCTATCTGTCTGACGCTTTCACGCCTAAACCACTGAACCGATTTTGATGAAATTTGGTACCGAGGTAGATTAGACCTTGAGAAAAGACATAGCATAGGCTATGTTTGGTCGCGATAACCGACATCCTCGCGGGTGGAGCCGCGGGCGAAAGCTAGTACATCATATAAATGGACAACGAAGTCATAAATTAGCTAAGTACTGTACAATTACTTAGTTAATGCTTTTGTCCCGTCGGCACAAGGCTACCTTATCTTCTAGATACCTACCTAGCTTATACCTATGTTATTGCGTTATTGCATATAATTCAGAAACTTGTCAACAATTAATTAATACTACATCAAAAGGTATTACATACTTAGTTGTTTTTGTTAGCTGGATTGTGTTTGGAAATAAATGAAAAATTCACAGCAATTCACAGCATACAAATAGGTACAACGAATCTATTGTAATAAATATGTAAAAAAATTGCGGCGCAATTCCGATTATGAGAGTTGACAATGAAGGGTGAGCACCCTGCCGTGAAGTTCTTAACCGTTTCTAATCTATTTCTGACCATAGTTTGGTCAAGTTTGGTATTTACCGGAGCGACTGTCGTTTGATTCTAACCCCGAGGAGGAAGCCAGTGCCTCATTGGCCAATCAGCAGTACTTATCCATTTAACTTGCTCAATAGCTAAGTTTTTGTAAGGAGCAAATTGATAGGTACCACAAAATGTACCTATCTAGGAAAATAATTGGCAATTGGATATTTTTTTAATAATGACCTTCACTAGTGTAAAATTATGGTGAAGGGAAATAGCCTAGATGCTATAGGTATTTCCTGTATAATTACCTGAATTTGATGATTCCGTTGAAGTTTTTGGGAGGAGTCCAAGTGAAAGCGATGATCTGCTTGTCGTACTTCGCATCGTGCTTTTTGTGAGTCACTGCGTTCTGGAAATAACATGAAACAATACTTATCAAAGCAGCCACAGCCTCCGTGGCGTAGCGGTAGTGAACGCGGCCGCTACGCAGGAGGCGCGGGTTCGATCCCCGCTCAGTGCAAATATTTGTGTGCATTAAATATGGGTATTTGCATTGGTCTGGTCGTGCCTCGGAGAGCACGTTAAGCCGTCGGTCCCGGTTGCCATAAGAACATCTATGGCAGTCGTTACGGGTACTTGGTGCCCTAAAAAGTCCAAAAACAACGGTCTAGCTGCAAAGCTTCGATATCGCCTAATGTTAACATTGGGTCGTGGAGGTCAGATGGCAATCGCTTCACGGAAAATATCGAGGTCTAGCCAAATCTGTAGCTATGACTGGTAAAAGCGGACCCCAGACTCCGAGCTGAAAGCTTCGGATGCGACTGGGAATTAACGCTAGGAGAAAGAAGAATACTTATCAAAGCATGAAATTTATCATACAAGTCCCCTACATACTAGATTCCATAACACAAGCTAATTAAGCTTACCATGGGTCTAGAAAGCGTTGTGTAGAATGTTGTGGAATATTTATTATTTATTATTTTTTATACTAATCTAATAGGAAACTTCTTCAAAATTTTCTTTACATTGTTTGCTTTTCCGAGAATGGAATTGATATTAAAGGGGCCTTTCGGTAGAATGCGAGAATTAACATAATTACCGAAACTGTAGGTAGGTACCTATTTAAGTAGTAGGACGTAGGATTAATTTTATAGAAAGTAATAAGATTAAACCTATATAGTTAGTTGTAACGTTTTACACAAAATACGACTAACGAAAAAGTATTTCCAAGTGGGGTGATAGTGGTGATACACAAGAAGAAAACTACGGAATTTCCATTCAATAAAAAATACCGAAAAGTATTTTATTTTTTGGTATTTGGAAACTATTTCTTTACTAAAAATAATATAGGTATCTGTCAAATTATAAAAGTAATGAAAATAGAACTCGTTGTATCAACCACATAGAATCAAATCAAGTGAACCGAGTGGTGGTAATGGACTGTGGACGGTTACAACACTATTGCATTTATTTTCGCATGTCGTATATGCTTTTGTCATTGACCTGATGACAAAGAAAATATAACTATATCTTGTTTGGTGTAGCAATAAGTATAATTACATCTATACCCTTAGAGTATAAGATCTATACCTGAGTGAATGGTTCTGAGTTAACTCGGAGTATGTCCTCGGATATGTGCAATTTATTCGAATTACTTTGACAATGTAGTTATTTTATTGCCATGATCCAGCCTTAAATACTGTTATTAAGGCACCAAATGCATACTACGGCTATCTATGCTTAGTGCCAAATAAAGCACTTACTTACATAAGTACCTACCTACCTAGTTAGGTACTAAACAACGAAGCAGTTGTAGTTTCGGGTACTTACTTATAAAGAAAGACAGAAAAATTAACACTTTTCGACAACTACAGTTTAATGGTACATGGTCTGTACAGTCAAACAGTCATCAATAACGTGATGATGTATCAAACTGTCATCGATGATTCGAACGCTAATTTTAGTAGTCTCCACAGAGCTAGCCCTGTAGGTAGGTTCCTAAATGTCGGGCCGCCCTATCTACTTACCTACCTACTTCCTTTTTTCGTTATGCATTGATTTATCTTGGTTTTGGTTGAAATGGTTTTCACATACACAATACCTAATTTCTGCTACACTGCGAACCTTTGTTTTTTAATTTAAAGAATTAATTGATTAAATAGGTAATATGCATAGTTACCTACCATAAATTATGTTCATTACGCTTCTTCCATTCTAAATTCATATTCACTGATGGAATTTATTAAATGTTTGAGAAATCAATCAAGGAATTTTTTTGTTTACTGAATTCATCTTCGAACATAATGCTTGTCATAGCATTAAGTTCGAAGATGAATAGAGTCAACGAAAACCGTAGAGTTATCAAACTTTTGGGAAAATTTTCGTTGACCCAAACTGTAGATAATCGTAGACCAAAATCTACGGAACAGGGATCCTTTAAAGATTACTGGTGACATCGTATTCAACTTTATAATCACCTATTCAAGTTAGTCAGCAATAAATTACCTACAAACGTTAAACGACAGTTCATTACGTAATATCCAATTCCATCCAGTCTCTTCCCTACTTCTGGACTTTGCCTTTCAACACCCTGCTTGTTAACTGGCATATAGGTACCTATTCTTATTCTTTTGTTATCAATGCACGTTTGGTGAGCTTCAGCTTCAATACAACATCAACCGACAAAAGTTGAAGGCTGCACAATGACCGCTTGACATTATGTTTTTGCGGCCGTATCGTAACTGCCAACTCAGAAAACGTCAAAACGTAATATCGTGTAATGTTTGAGCTGTTTTGCAATAATCGGTAATGATTTTGCTTGTGTGTTATTAAACCAGAGCAGTTAGGACACGATTTTTTGCACCGTTAATATTTATGTCAATATGGTACTACAAATATGTCCTTTTATAATTGTCTTTACATGTAAGATATATTTATTCAAGTAATTATGTATTTGTAACGAGGGTGATACGATTATACTCGTATCACCCTCGTTACAAATAATTGGTCGATCGGTATGTGTACCTACAATATCTTTCGATATTATTATCATACTCAGTATACTGATTTTATGCATCCATTATCGGAATTACATCATTAGGTGTTAACATTAAAATGTCAGTGATTCATTTGGTCCATTCAAAATTACCCATTAAGCCCAATCCTCTAACATACTAAAATTGGATGTAGGTATCTGACATTATGTACCTATCTAAAATTGAGAGAATTCCATACAAGCTTGGTTGTCCTATAACATGTAAGATATTTTCCACCGGCATCCCTTTTGGAAATTTTCACCGCTATTGATTGATTGCTTTTGCTATTGAGACCTAGAGCATACTCGTAAATTAAATTTGGCTAGTGGGACCTACTGGTGCTTGTGCTATAATAGTGAACGAATCCTAAGTATTTCATCCCTTCAATATTATCTAGGTACCTACCTACTATGCTTAATTTATTAAAAAATAAGACTTGATGATCTAGTCCTAGTGGAAGCAGTAATTTGTCATCAATAATTTAATGTTTAGCTAAATTACCAAAATCCAAGATACTCGCATAAAAGGTAGGTGTACTTACACCTGGTTCTCCACAATTGAGCAGCTGGGCGAAGGGGTCGTTGGGTGTCAGTGTGAACTTCCCGACGATATTGTCTCCCTCTCGTGCCTGCAGTATCAGGCCGCGGACAGTGTCGGTGGGCTGCTTACCGCTGATTACCACTTCCATGGGCGTACCAGCTTTTACTGACTGTAAACAAGATATTAATGTTATTTTTTAACTTCCTGGCTTTCATATCGAAGCCTGGGTGCGCTTGCATTTTGTGTTTGGTTTGTATTGCTCTACCGCTACGCCACAGAGGCTGTCATTGTCTGAGATGTCAAATTTTATACAAGTTTACTGTTATACAATAAAAATCAACGCGTTTACTCAACATTTCATTGCACATATTTGTTCTGTTTGCTCACACTGTGCTTAATGCATTCATGTAACCAGTAGGTACATAGAGAAGTTTACAAATAACATCTAGGTTTAGACTACACAATGCTCTTTAAGTTGTACCTACGCAATGTTACCATTTAGCCTTTTATTTGTCTGGCTGTCATTTTCAAAACACACGATTCATTTGACGAACAATGAATTTCGTTGGTATGTTGTGTTAACTTATCTACTTATACCTATCTACATTATCTTATACAAAAGTTACCTATTACATATATCTATGTACCTACCTATACTAGGTCAACTGCGGAACTTAAATTATACCACATTATATATGGTTAATTCCACCTTCCTTGTAAAAAAGTGTACGTAAAAATGTATTTACGCTACGGTAATGAACGTTAACGAATATCGTTTGTCACGACCGCGACGAGACTGAAGCCACAGAAAATGGCGCGTGGGTAAAATTGCAGTAGAAATCAATTAAGATTGACAAAAAGTTGAGACTTGAACCCGCGGCCAATCGCTTACAGGGGGAATGCTCTAACCACTGAGTCACCCTGTACCCCTAGCGCGAAAAACTATCGTAATCGTATCGTAAATGTAACGAGAGCACAGAGATTGCGATTGGCAGGATCTCGCAAAGAGAAGACGCTCACAGTAGACAGGCGGCCAATCGCAATGCTCCGTGCGTTCGTTTCGTTTACGATACGATTACTATAATTGTTCGTGCTCACCCCGTAAACCACTTTTTGATCGTAAAGGGACTGATCGCGGGTTAAAGTCCGGTCTGATCATTTCACTTTTTTCAATCTTAATCGATTTGAATACTCGTAGATAGCATTTAGTATTGCTTCTATTAAGATAGGCAAAAGCGAAATTGCCAAAGCCAAATGCTCTGACCACTAAGCCGCCTCGCCTCGCCTGAAACTGATCTCGCCTGAATTATTGTAAAGTTTTAATAAAATCCATTCAGTAGTTTTTACGTGAAAGAGTAACAAACATCCTCACATACATCCATTCATACTTACAAACTTTCGCGTTTATAATATTATTAGGATTACTCATACATACCTGGGTGCTAGTCGTGATAGTGTACGGGGATGGAGTGCTTTGTGGAGGTACAGGGTGCCTCGGGATCATGTCTTTACACGCGCTCTCTGGCGCCCCTGTGCCATGCCCATGGGCGCAGGCAAGGGATACAACTAGGACGACGTACGTTGACCACATCTTGATGACTGAAATGTATTTTGTATATTATTGGCGTGTTTTAAATTGTACAAATATCCGAAATCCGAAAATGCATTAGGTCGGATCTCGGAGATATTAGGTTATAGGAATTATGTATGCACAGTGGTGGTAAAAGTTCTTTACATCCGACCTACCTAATGCTTTTCATGTTCAGAATTAAGGGGATCAACAATTTTTTTCAAATTATTATTTTGAGAATGATTTACTAATTTTTATTTCTGATTTGTATTAAATCAAACTCATGCTTTAAATATTTTTTAAATAATTACGTTTTTTAAACTACAGTTTTGTTTATTTTTATTCTTGTTTCTTATTATAGGCGTGTCGAAAGGCAATTCAACATGGAACGTTTGTTTTCGTACAACATTGTTTATAATTTTCAGGACAATAATACAAACACAGTACGATTACAGGTACGACCGTACGACCAACAGCTTGAACGTCTTTATATTCATGTTTTCATTTCATTATTTATCGCCTTGCCTTATTTATGGCCTATTTTCTGCCCATTTTAAGTTTATGTTTTACAGTATTAGGTAGGACCTATTTTATACTGTAAGCGGTAGGTAGTTTCCTGTATTTAGGTAGCATAATTTTATACCTTTCCAAAAATATGCTTCGTTTACATACTCGCGGCAGAGCGAGGGAAGTGGCGAGAGAAGTGGGCAGGGACGTGGTGTGAATGGTATATTCGTCATGCCGCGAGTACTGCCGCGTATGTTGCTGCGAGTGTCGGCTTGGCGGCGCGAGAAGAAGCGGCAATAATACTAGCGCGATGAAGCATTCACATACTCGCGTCGCGCACACTTCGCATCGAGCGCTCGTTGTGTACGCGCGTGTCACAGTCACAGGATTACTTCGAATTTATTATCATGACAATGACGCAAGACGCAACCAATCGAATGGTCCAACGAAAAATCAATAGAATTTATTGAAATGCTTGCTACGGATCTAATTAAATAATATAGGTAATACATATGTATATAGAAGATAGGTAGGTAGGTACCTACCTACCAAACTAGAATAGGTAGGTACCTACCTACCTACCAAATTAAAATAGGTAGGTAGGTAGGTACCTACCTACCTACCAAATTAGCCTAATTATACCTACCAAATAGGTAGGTAGGGTACCTACCAAATTAGAATAGGTAGGTAGGTGGGTACCTACCTACCAAACTAGAATAGGTAGGTACCTACCTACCAACCTATTTGGTAGGTAATCAGGCTAATTTGGTAGGTACTACCTACCTATCTACCTTTTTTAATTTGGTAGGTAATTAGGCTAATTTGGTAGGTAGGTGCCTACCTACCTACCTATTCTAATTTGGTAGGTAACCTACTTACCAAATTAGCCTAATTACCTACCTACCTATTTTAATTTGGTAGGTAGGCAGGTACCTCTACCTACTAAATTAGAATAGGTAGGTAGGTAGGTACCTACCTACCAAATTAGCCTAAGTATACCGACCAAACAGGTAGCTAGGGTACCTACCAAATTAGAATAGGTAGGTAGGTAGGTACCTACCTACCAAATTAGAATAGGTAGGTAGGTAGGTACCTACCTACCAAACTAGAATAGGTAGGTAGGTAGGTACCTACCTACCAAATTAGAATAGGTAGGTAGGTAGATACCTACCTACCAAATTAGCCTAATTACCTATCAAATTAAAATAGGTAGGTAGGTAGGTACCTACCTACCTACCAAATTAGCCTGATTACCTACTAGCTAAGTATCTAAGTAGATAGCCTAGCCTAATAAAATGCCTATACTGCATTCGGTTAGGTGTCCACTTAACTAAAGTCGTCCATCTCCATCGCAAGGCGAATACTGTATGCGGGGCAACGCGATGAACATCGCGATGATGCGAGTGTTGGGCAACGCGATGAACATCGCGATGATGCGAGTGTTTGAATGCTAGGGCATTATTCGCGTGAATATTGCCGGCAAGGCGATGAGCAATGCGAGCGGCAGTATGTAAACGCGGGGTAAGAGCGCCAAGGGAGTGTATGTAGGTAAGTGGGTACAAAACTTTTTATTAGGTATCTGTTTATGTGCTTCGTAATAAAACAAAACGTATTCTCATTAATTTCGTAAAATTAAAAAATAAGAAAATCTGGACAAATTTTGAATTCGTTCGTAAATTGTATCTAATGAATATGAATGATCTACTTAACTCGCGACTTTTGTCGATGATATATTTACAGGAACTTCATAATAACTAATTCGCAGAATAAATATAAAGGATATTTATCCTACAATCCGAAATAAATACATTGTGAACCAAACTGGGTCACGGTCGTTTCTGCTCCTCAGACAGAACATCTCAAGCTCAAGCCTACGCTATACACTTTACGTAACTTGACAAACAATTTCGCTGGATGCTTGCATATAATAGGTACTTACAGTAAAACAAAACACGATCTAACTCTAGTGTTACGTCTAGGGCATCTCTAGTGCTTATTTAACGACGTGTAAGTGTAATTAATTGATGTCAGTTTTTAAACCAGAAATAAGGAAAAGAAGAAAATTTTAATATAATATATGTATTTGCAATTTTTGTAAAAAAGTAAACTGAAGCTACTTAGTGGAGGTTTTTTAATAAAGAATAACCAGAATGACTACCTACTTTTGTCTACCTACCTATTGTCTGCGCGGTTATAAGTTACTTATTGGTAAAAGCCAAATTTTCTAAATCGGTTCAGTAATAGTAGTACCTACGAGTACTTAGTACTGAACCGATTTCGATAATTCAGACTTTACCAATATAGAAAAAAAATAGTAGTACTACCTACCACTGAACCAATATTGAAAATCCGAATTTTCAAAACTTATTAAAACGGGACTGGAATTCGAAACAACATAATACAATGTATTTCGAAGTATTTGAAGCCTTTAATAAAAACAAGAATTACACCCCGTGCCTATCACGACTTAAGTTTTACAACGACAAACGTACCTAGGTGTAATTTTATCCAATTAGTGCTGACTTGTCGTGTCATAAGAAGGACTAGGTTAACACTGTTGGTAGTGAAAAGGTCGCTGATTGCCCTCGCGTTTTTGTTAGCATGACATATTAGAACCGTAATAAGACTTGCGTTGTTATAAACAAACACTGGGTTACTTTATTGTTAGTGCCATATCGTCAGTACGTGTGCGTTTTTGGGTGTCTTTTCTGTATAACACCGGGTGCTACGACGCACGGCGGAGAAGCTCGAACTCAAAAGATATTATCAAACCCATCCGCTCACGCCAAGGCCTCATTTATCTCGCCTCTTAGGAGTCAAGATATATGCCGGGAACTATACTAGCGGAACGGGATCCGAATTCACCCTTTCTTAATTCTTAAAAATATCCTAAGTATCCCTACTTCCCTATCCCTTCCCTACTAATATAGGGTTGCCATACGTCCCCGTACGCCGGGACATGTCCCCGTTTGAAGCCTGGTGTCCTGGCGTCCCGGCCGATAAGCAAATTGTCCCGGTTTTTATATTAGAGGGCTGGACTTGGTAAACAATCAATCAATTAGCCACCGTCACAGGTCGTTAGTCCGCCTGGCTAGGGGGTGTCCCCCTTTCCGTTTTCCTTCTCGCGCTCTCCACTCTAGGACTAGTCTGCTCCAACGTTCATCAGTCCTTCAACAGATGTGGCCAGCCCATTGCCACTTCAGCTTGATTATTCAGCGAGCTATGTCGGTAGCTTTGGTTCTATGTCGGATGACCTCGATACGAATTCTATCCTTCAAAGAAACTCCAAGCATAGCTCGCTCATAGCCCGTTGCGCAACTTTTAGGTCGTGGACTAACCCTACCTTCAATGGCCACGTTTTGGCACCGTAAGTCATAACAGGCAGGACGTACTGGCGAAAACCTTTGTTTTGAGGCATTGCGTTAGGCGCAAGGAGAAGACCCGACGTAGTTTGCTTTGCTTGACAAATGCTGCGCGCACCCCAGTTGGATCCTTCTGGCTATTTCTTTCTCGAAGTTATTTTTACCAAGTTGGATAACCTGCCCCAGGTAGACATATTTTTGAACAACTTCGAGTGTCGCCCCTTCGATGGATATCGGTCTCGGTGCAAGATGTTCGTTGAACATAATCTTGCTTTTATCCAAGTTTACACCGAGGCCGACTTCAGAAGCTCTATTCAGGCGGTGCAGCATTTCGCCCATTTGTTCCAGCGACTCCGCAACTATGACGATGTCGTCGGCGAACCGAAGATGCGAGATGTACTCACCATTGATGTTGATAATTCTGGTCCATCCAATCCAGAGTCTTGAAGACGTCCTCCAATGCGTGTAGTATGCACACTCCACGCTGGAGGTTAATGGGTTTCGTTTTCTGGTCTTGGAGCTGGACGGACATTGTGGCAGTGTCATAAAAGCATTTCAGCACTTTGATGTATCACCAATCGACGCGACACCGCTGCAGAGCATCTAAATACTGCCCAGGTATCGATAGACTCGAAGGCTTTTTCGTAGTCCGTACTCCGTGCTGTGTATGGCGTACGTAGTCGTATGCCATACACAGCAGCTGATTTTACTCTGGCGTCTTTTCTACAATCTGCCGAACAGTAAGGATGTGGTCCACGGTGCTATAGCACCGGCTATAGCCTTTTGGAAATCCGGCTTGCTCAGGTGGCTGAAACTCGTCGAGCTTACCCGCGAGGCGATTTGTGACGACTCTCGAGAACGGCTTGTAGACATGGCTCAGCATTGCAATTCACTAAGCGAGCACAGCGATGCGAGTCGCATCGTTGTGCTTGCTTAGTGAATTGCACAGCAGGAGTGAGATGGGCCTGTAGTTCTTCAGTAAGGTTTTATCACCCTTTTTGAAGAACAGTACCACCGCACTCCCACTCCATGCCCTATGTGTTAGCCCTTGCTGGATGACGGAATTAAACTTGCTAGATCTTTTAGGACTGTAGCGCCAGATGATTTTCTGAAAGCAGGTGGCGCTCAGTCGTAATTCCGTCATCACCAAGGCACCTGTTGTTCTTCAGTTGCTTGAGAGTGGCCTCTACCTCGTACTGCTTGGCATCTGGTATCTTCTCGGTATAATGACGCATGAGTGGGGCTCTGTGGTCTTCATGGCTGGGTCCCGTCGGTTTACCCATCCGATAAACATAGGTACAGCTGTTCATAGAATTTCTCGATCTCTTTGAGTATCTCGAACTTTGAGGCAATCGTTTTGCCATCCTCAGTTTTGAGTTTTGTCAGATGTGGCCTCCCCAACTGCTGAGCAAACACTGTCGACCTCCTATTTCGCTTGATCGCCAGTAGGCGATCAAGCGATAGAAATAGAGGTCGTGTCGTATCAGGTCGTATTGGTAAACAGTAATATACTTTACTACAATAAACGCGACTAACTAGCTAGGCTATTCATACGTGGATAGAACGACATTTTTCCGTACAAGTTTAAGTTAATGTTGATTCGTCAAAATATTTTGTAAAATTATCAGAATTAATTTTTCGGCTTCGTAGCGAAAAGTGCCAATGAAAGAAAGCTCGATTGGAGGGTCGCTGCCCGCCGGCATTGAATAGCGGTGTTAAAAGTTGTTTTAAACCTATAAAGTTACCCATTGTTGTAATAAAAGTTCCTATTTTTCTACCGTTACTAGTTTTTCTTCAAATGTCCCGGTCTGAGTCCCCACACTTATGGCAACCCTATACTAATATTATAAATGCGAAAGTATGTCTGTCTGTCTGTCTGTCTGTCTGTTACGCTTTCACGCCTAAACCACTGAACCGATTTTGATGAAATTTGGTATAGAGGTAGATTAGACCTTGAGAAAGGACATAGACTATGTTTGGTCGCGATGACCGACATTCACGCGGGCGGAGCCGCGGGCAAAAGCTAGTACTTAATATAATACGATTAAAGCGCTTTTGCACGACCCAAAAAAAGTAAAAAAGTAGCAGAAGTAAGAACCATCTCTAAAGTAGGTTGTTAAAAGTGTAGATACACAAAGCAACTTAACATTTTTATATACTTAGGTAAATGTTAGGAATTCGTTTATAAGTTTTATTCGTTAGTACCTATCTATTTATTGTATTTCCGTATCTCAGAATACAGAACAAACCAGAAGCCGCATTCGCTAATAGCTGCATATCCCGCACTGTGTCCAAAAACGATACTCTGTCTCGCTCTATAGTGAAACTTCCCGCTCGCGTAATGTTGCTAGGCTAAGGTGCGGTTCCCAACTTTAGGGTAGTCATAAAACACTAGATAAGAGATATAACACTAGATATTTAATATCTTTAATATACAGAGAGGTGATCAGTGTAAGTTAAAGCTATTAAATATATATAAATTTAATGAAACACGGTAATAAGGTAAGTAGATTTTTTTTTTAATGGTATAATGATATACAAAGTCTATAGACGCAGTGTCACTCCAATGCGGCGTAAATAATACCTAGCTGCTAAACTCTGGTACATGTTGACAATATAGGTACATACTTATATCTCCTATTTCATCCATTTCAACTTTTCTCTTCATGCAACGGTAGGGAAACTAGAATTAGAAACATTTTAAAGAAAAATAATAAGTACCTACTTACATTATACATAATATTGCTACTGTGCGATAAAACCACCAATTGCAATAGCGTGTTTACTTATGATGTCTGTGGTGTACCTACATATCGATTCAAAATGAATGACGATTCGGAAGTTTGTGCGTAACTATGCACGCGATTGCGAGACTCGCAGCATATGCAGTATGTACCTACTCGCAGTGATTGTTGAAATTGTTGTTTGCTATTTATTATGTTAAGTTTGTTATTGTCCTTCCACAAGCAGAGAAGGGGCTATGTAGGGTATACAGCCCTACAAGCCGGACAGCCAGTGAATTTGCGCTGTTGGTACAATAAATGGTATTTCTTCAATTACTGAAGACAAACTCCTATGGTCATCTTCAGACACCATCTACAGATCCTGTATACTAAGAATACCAGAGAATTAGCTAAGACAAAACAAATGAGCTCAAACTCGGGAGGTTTTTCTTGTTTAGTTTAGTATTTCTTAAGGCCATCTTCTGACTATATCATCAGACCAGCTCCATGATACCATATTAATGCATTATCCCCTAAACTAACATGTACAAAATTTCATCAAAATCGGTTGAGGATATCTGCTTCAAAATCGAGTTGCAAGATTTCTTTACGAACAAATTAAGTAGGTAACATACCTACCTACATCCTACATACAGTGAAAGTAGGTAATGAAAAGATTTATAATATGTAATATATCATTTACCGACTTGTTTGCAATGCAACAAGGAATAATGCTTGGACGAGTAAAGTGAACAGAATATTTTTGTACACACGGCGCCAGACCTCGGTTTACAGGCCACACCAACATAAAGGAAGTGTGCGTGACAGCAATACTATTAATAATTGCTTAAAGATGTGTGTCATAACAAGTAAACCAATCAGGGCCCTTGACGCACTCACACATTCGCTATTTTACTTACATGAAATATAGGTATTGATGATAGCCACTGCACCAAGTTATAATAACATATTTAGCGAAAAACGAATGAGTAGATATAGCTGAATGGTTTAAATATGCAGCTGAACCAATAGAATCAATACCGGGTTCGGTCCTCGAGCGAGGTGCACTTTTTGTTCCTCAATATATTGAAGTCCGATTGGTCTTGTTTATTTACAGGAAACTAAGTGTATAAAATTCATATATATAATATAATTTAATATATTTTTTGTATATTTCCTTGATGATACTATTTATTCTTAATGGATAAAAGGAAAGGAAAAAATAATAATTAACTTATTGTTGCAATGCAATAATATATTTACTATTATAAGCATGATATTTTTCTTAAGTATGGGTATAATTAATTATTTATAGATAATAATTAATTAAGTATCAGATAAAAATATTTGATCTTTAATAAAAAATATAAAAAACACATAAGTATAATTATTATAAACTTCTAAAAAGATATTGGAACATAAAATAAAATGTTATGTCTATTAAATTGACTGACATAAAGATGCACGAATGACAAAAAGAGAATTCCGTTGTTAAGTTCCGAACCAACGACCGGCGACAACGGTGAGGTCCAAACTTACTTGCATTCTTATCCATCTCGACTATGAGAACAGATAGTATAGTGACTAAATTTGATAACTCCTATTAGTTATAGAAACAAAATGCTGCATACATTTCATAAAATTAGTTTAGAATATGATATTATAACCTTGGTGCATTTTATGTAAGTAAAATAGCAATTGTGTGAGTGCGTCAAAGGTCCTGATTGGTTTACTTGTTATGACACACATCTTTAAGCAATGTATTAATAGTATTGCTGTCACGCACACTTCCTTTATGTTGGTGTGGCCTGTATACCGAGGTCTGGCGCCGTGTGTACCTACCTGCGCATGGCACTCGTACGTACTACCGAGCCATTTAGTTTGATTTGAACCGTATTGTACAATAAAGAGACCTATCTAAGTATATATCTGTTTAAATTTCATAAAAATAGGTGGGTAAAATTTTCAATTGACATGGCAACACATAAGATGGCAGCGTCTCCGTCTAAATCAATCACAATTATATTCAATAATTAAATAACTATGCATTTGTATACGCTCATTACAGATGAAATGTGATCCCATCCTGTTTTTTTGTAATCCTAGATGTATTTTTACATGTAGGAACAACTAAAACCGACATTTTAAAATTAAAATTGACACTGATGTAATACGTCTGACGCGCTACGTGCATACGAGTGAATGCGAGTGACAATATTCAAACCAAGACGATTTGTCTTGGTTTGTGTGTCTTCACTTTTGAGCGCGCTTGCGGTTTCTGGTTTGTTCTGTATTCTGAGTTCCGTATCTAATAAAATGCTAATGGCAGAGTTGTAAGTAGGTAGGTACAGTCAGCATCAGATCGATCTTGACTCAAAATGACCTTACCTACGTATTCCCCCTTTCTTGTTGACTGATAGTTCTGAGTTCTGATATTTAGTACACCTTTAGTTATTTTTTTGATACTACTTAGGGCTGCAAGCACACGGCCCAACTGATGGGAAGTGGTTACCGTGGCCTATGGACGAGTGCAACACCAGGGGAGTCACACTCGTGCTGTCCACCCTGTAAGAACAGACAGATTTTGTGCCGCCAGCGAAGAAGACACGTAGAATAATTTTGCCACTGACACAAAACCTCTCCAGTGAGCTCTGGCTACCCTACTTATCGCCGGGAAATCAACACAAGGATCTACTTTCTATCTGTAGGGTGGAAGTACTTTCCCAGTCGGACTGCTCGATTGGGACGGAAATACTACCGTCGTATCCTACCTCCTTGTCCTATCGTCCTTGTAGGACGATAATTATTTACGCGAATCTTACTCATTGAAATAAAACTACTTTTTAAAGGATTCTATCGCGATATATACCTATTTATTATTGGTATTATTTACTTTTAGCCCGACGTTTCGATTACTTTTCAGCAGTCATTCATTTAATTTTCATTGAACACTAACAATTATACCTATATGTAATTTTCAGAGGCAAATATTACTTAGGTATCAATTTCCAGTTTTTGGTTATTGTTTTATGTAAAGTTTTAAGGAGCTGATAAACTTGAGCATTTACTTGTAATGAGCATTCCTACGAATGTTATATTACAGAAAAAAATAAGAGCGTTTTAGTGAGCTTTCTATCAAGTGTTCTGGCTAGCATTCTGGCGAGCGGCTACGACTGTAAGTTTGCTTCAACTAGAGCGTTCGCTAGAAAGATTATGTAGATAAATGTTCGTAGCATTTATTTGGCTCTACACTTGGCTCGGTTCGTTGTTCGGTTCGACGAATTTAAAAGCGGCAATTGCTCAATGTTCTGTTAGAAGTGAATGCTCAAGTCTATCAGCACCTTTTCAGTGGTCGGTTACTTGGAATGTGTTAAACTAATATCGAAGGCGACTGTACAAGTTTACACTAAAAAGTTTTATATTAATAATGTAGAAAGATGCTATTTAAAAATATACATAAATATGTATACCTATTTACTGTAGATTATTTTATTTTAACTATTTAGCTAGTAGGTATACATATCTGGAAATTACCAGTCCACATCGATGGGGAGGAATTTTTTGACGCCTGTACTTGTCAATCCCACTTTAATGTATGTATTTGTAAATATTTTAGTTCACTTGATTAGTTTTAGTATATTAGTCAAATTAATTTCAGTAAATATGTGGAAGTTGCTACAGTACAATCACAATGATTAACTATATAATAAATTTTGTTTTTTGTTGTGGTAAGTGTTTTTATTTTAAATATATATATTAATTACCTTTGATTTGTTTTATAAGTACAGACGGTACGCGGTGTGCTTCAGCAAGTATGTGAACGTTTACAAACATTGGCACTGGCAAACTGCAAGCTATTTATAGTGCAGCCGTACTCGAGCTGGAAGGGCGAAACGTCATAGATTAGACAATAAAACGCAGAAGGTAGTGAAGGCACATAGTGTAGTTAGTGCCTACTTGAGTGGAGCGCTACCACTTTTTCACTCAACTACTCGTAACGACTGCCATAGTTGTTCGTATGGCAACCGGGACCGACGGTTAACGTGCTCTCCGAGGCACGACTAGACCAATGCTAATACACATATTCATGCATACAAATATTTGCAGTGAGCGGGGATCGTACCCACCCCTCCTGCATAGCGGCCGCGTTCACTACCGTTACGCCACGGAGGCTGTCGCACCCGAGTGTCCAGTATGTGACCTAGTACAGTCACGTGCAATGAAATGTATACACGGACAGAATTTTGAATAATGTAATGTATAAAAAATATTTTAGTTACCTACTCGCGTGAATAAATAATACGTTATTATTATTAATTTATATGAATCATGTTATTATTTATATGAATAATAAAATTATTATTATTATTACGAATTTAAAAAAGGTATTTTTGTTAACAGATTGTGCGTAAAATTACAACAAATTGTCCTCGTTTTGTCGCCATTTTAGAGTGTGGACGTGTAAAATGTTAACAGATTAGGTTCTATCCCTGTTCTGAGCCACTTCTGTCCAATCGTGGATACGATTACCTAGTTGAAAACAAATCAAGTAATGCACAAAGCTTTAATTGAATTGGCTTAGGCCCCGCTCGCCCCGTGGATCTTGCCCCCGACTGCTTTAATGTTGTAACTCGCCCCCTTGAACATTAGATACCCCAAATCGCCCCCGATTGTTAGTAAGTTAAAAGTACTGTCAGCAATAAAGAGTTTTACAACACACCTGCTCATAACATTGCTATTATTTCACCGCAATTAGGTACGTAATGACACCTATTATCAAACTGTCTTTATCATTGCTATTATTCACAAGTGAGTTAGGTATAGATTATTTTATAAATTTTATAGGTTAAGTTTCTATGTTCATAAAAAAGTTTCGATACAAAAAATAACGTGATAATTTCATAATTAAGTCTTTATTAGCACGTTTTAGATCATAATTAAACTGCTGCACATACTATCCGGCTAATGTAAATAGGTAGATAACCTATCTACATTCGTCGGACAGTGTGTCAGATTTGGTAGCAGGAGTTTGCAGTCTATGGCGACACTCGACAGTATGTTTTCCCGCTCACTCTTACCATCGATGTAATTAGGGCGTTCCTCTCTGATTATATTTGACTTTTTATGGCATAAGTACTATAGTTTGGTCTAAGTATGATATAACAATAAACCAATTTCATATCTTTTATGTTTAACGGCCGTTCCCAATAACATATCTACAGATAAAAGTAAAGGTAGAGATAGTTCTTATGTCAAATCCTATTGTTATTTTCATATTTTCCTACTATGAATTACGTTACTATAGAGATTGATGACGTTTTTATCCTTTCTAATGTCAAAACGGGGATAGATAGATTATTGGGAACGGCCGTTAAAATAAGACCTGGGTTTAAAACTAGAATTCAGATGGCCGACTGACTTATAATAAAATATAATAATTTTAATATTATTTTTATCTTGACGCATGAGAAAAATGAGTACCTACCTACCTAAATGCTCAAGATCCTGTAATAAAATGCAATAATTTAATTTAATAAAGCATAAGCACTATGTACTGACACAGAAGTAATAAATTTATTAGTACCTAGTTACTAACAAGTAAACAAAATGGCGGCGACATGAGCGTCAATAATTCTCTATATTTATCTTCTCAAAGGTCATAATCCTATGACATACTATGGTATAGCTAATGAAATAGGTTAATCTATAAAATTTATAAAATACTAATTTAAATTCGGTATGTAGGTTACCTAAATAAAACAAAACTTAAATAGGTATATTGTCATTGAAACAAAATAGCGTCCATTTTGCGTCACTTGGGTTAGTCATTGTAAAAATCTAACTTAAGGCTTTATTTATTTATTTATTTATTTATTCTTTATTGTACACTTACATGGCATAATAATACAAATGAAAGAGAAAATTATGTACAAAGGCGAGCTTAACTCAAGGATGAGTTTTCTTCCAGCAAACCCGGGAGTGCATAGAGGAATTGCAATCTAATGAGAGGCAAAGTCTTGTGTACATTAATATCTAGATATAATAATAAGGTGAGGAGGTATACTTAAGGTATATCCCTGACAAATGGTATTACATATCCATACATATATTATTCAACCATTATGGCCTACATACTCATACATAAAATACACATAAATATAGATAGATAAATATAAATACATACATCTACATACATATAAATACATACATCTACATACATATAAATACATACTATGTCTGTTATTGTTGAGAGAGAAAGTAGTCTCTCGTTCTTTTTTTAAAGATGTATAAAGTAGGACTAGTAGGACTAGGCTTCATAAGTTTCATTAAATCGATCTGCAGAAACTATCGATAAAGATGACGTTATACTAGTCTTAGAATCTGAAAATTGTAGGTAGGTATGTAAATTACGGTATTTTAATTTTTTTGGTACTCTAATTTAAATTTAAAATCAAAATAAAAACAAGAATTCGACTGATACTAAAAAGATCAACACAAGTTTCAATAATTTATTTATTTAAAACTTTTTAGTTATCTACCTATATAATTTTTGAAATCGTCTTTCAATTTTCTTCCATACAGTCATGCGAAGTTTTCGTCTTTTCATCGTAAATTTCTACTGTCTAAATTAATATGTTAGAATACTGTTGCTGAAATGATTTTTAAACACCTACCTATTCAACGATACCCCACTTGACATAGTTTGTTGACTTTAATTTTTTTTGATTTTCACAATAAGGCGTCCAGTATAGTCGCCATATTGAATTTTCACTAACGTCATGTCTTTAGTGACACTCACCGGACTAAGAGGAATCGATTGACGTGAGAATCATAAAAATCTGGCCAGGCGTTTGGTATTTATAGAGCTTAATAAAGGAACATACAAATAAACACATTACTATTCCTTTGCGTTGCGCAGTCGGATAAAAAACTTATAAACATTTTATATTTAACTTTTCTCTTAAAATACATTATAGCCAAACCACCTGTATCCAGGCAGCAAACATTGTCGATAGTTTCGACTTTCGAGTACACCACTAAATACAAAGCTAGTACCTATCATTATTTCACAATTTGACATTTGCACTTGTCAATTTAGTATCTGGGATAAAAAAACAGACTATAAACCACTACGTAAATATCGCAAAACACATCCCTTCCACATTATAATACGAACTAAGAAAGAGAAAGCATTATATATACGCCTCTCTCCGACCTATTTTAACAAAACTTTTGTTTATTGGACTTTATTGAAAACGTTCCTTTTGTTATACGTAATAGGTAAGCCAGGTAGCAAAAACTTAGTGTACCTACGTAGTTGGTGATATTACAGACATCAAACATGCTAATTTTCATTTAAGTGCACATTTTTCTGTCTGACTGTACCATTTCACGGCTTATTTCAAAAGAAATACCTCAAGGGGCGATTCACACCACCAGAATATTTATTTATATGTCAATTTTTAACTCGCCCCGTGGCAAGGGGCGAGTCACTACACCAAAATAATAAAAAAAGGGGCGAGTGAAGCATTTTAATCGCAAGGGTCGAGATTCAGGGGGCGAGCGGGGCCTAAGCCATTGAATGGCTTGAATTACTTCTTGGTGCAGACACTTTCCGAGGTATGTTTCTACCTAAGAATTAAAATCTGTCTAGTCTACTTTTTATTCTTTGACGACTTACGTTCCACAGAGATTATATTATACCTGCCTATGTAATTCTTGCAGTATACGCATAATACCAATATTTATATATACTTTTTAGAGAAAAAGTACATACACATTTGCCGTCACTTCAATTATATTTAATTTCAACAATATCAAATATTTCATTAAGAGACCATTAGACATTTCAAACAAAAAATATTGTTACCATTGTCTATGTTTGTCTGTAAGTTATAACTTATAATATGGAATAGCCTGCCAAACTCTATGAAGATTATAAAAAAAAAACTAATTTCATAGGGAATTCTTTAAATATCTTCACTTTATTTACACGTAGGTATCTAGTGGTCTACTGGGAAAATAGAGTTTGAGATTAGACGCCCGTAGCACATCTCCGCTGTTTCGCGGCGGACAGCGGAACTGCTAGTTGAGTTTCGCTGTGTTCAAGTGTAGCTGGAGCAGCGAAACATGAGCGAAACTTGACACTTGTTATCTAATATGGAGCGCGTACCCGAATCTAACTGGTCCGTTTAGAACGCATGCGCCAACTACCTGACTTCTGATTGCTCCGTTCAACATGATAACGTCTTTTTCGCATGCGCGAACTTGATACCGTGCGTCAAGAACTTTCAAAATCAACAGGGCCGAAATTGGGTAATTGGCTGTCTAGTTAAATTATTATTAGTTACTTTATGGTGAGTGATAGGGAAAGGAGATGTTCACTTTTTGTATGGACAATGGGGACACTAATTTGCACAAATGTAATATATATAAATTAGTTTTATATTTGGTACCATTATACGTTAACATAACATTTAGATAAATATAATATTAATACAATTAAAAGTCTATTATTATAATAAAAAGCGTACCTTCCACATTTAATTCTCTCTGAATTTCTAGCCATGCTGGCAATTTTTTCACGTTATTTTTATAATGTGGATGGCTTATTAAATAAATAACGGGTCTATTTCTGATCTCTATGAGAAGCTTTTCGGTATATTCCACGTCCATCATTTAAAAAACGTAGTTACGCTCAGTAGCTTTACCATGAATTGACACCAAAATTTGACAACTTCGTTACCAAATCGAATTGTGTATGCGAATCTGATTGGTCTGTGTAGAACGCATGCGCGAATTTTCTGACTTCTGATTGCTCCGTTTAAAATGACAACGTGATTTCGCATGCGCGATCCTTCGCAACCGTGTGTAGATTTCGAATCGTCGTCGCCTGTCAAAATCCAGGGCCGTATAAATAGGGTATTTGGCTGTCAAGTCAAATTAAATACTTTTTACTAAACGTAACAGTAAGTTATAAATACTAATATAATCGATGATTAATAATTATTAATTATGTTGACCAATTATTATTTATATTATGATTGGACAATTTCTATGGTTGGACAATTAAAGAGTGATTGTCATTTTTCATAATTGGACATATAAGTCGTGCAAAGGACACATTTGACGTTATTGCTGGACTGGTCGCCGAGTGCAGACCGAGGGTTCAGATTCAGCCACCTGTCACCGCTTCAACCCGCTGGCGAAGTGGTGTGACATTCATATCCTTCCTTTCCGGAGTACAATGGGGACACCGTGCTTTTCACACCTGAGGGCTCTTAAATTATGGCCTAGAATCAGTCGGGGAGTGCGTAATAGGAGGCGTGCGGTTTTGAGTAGGTGCGATGGCCGACCGGAGTGGTATTTGAAGGGACTACCGAAAAAAAGTAGGAGCGTGATCAGAATTCGACGTGTTTGGAGCCGTGGGCAGCAGCTATGTATAATACTAGCAGTTGCCCGCGGCTCCGCCCGCGTGGAATTCGGATTCCGTTCCCACTTTTTTTTCGTGCTAAAGTTCCCTCGGATAAGGTCAGGAGTGATTGTCGAACTGAACTGAACTCTGAACCACTAAAAACGCATGCCATCACGGGTCTTTATTTGCTAGCCTATGTTACTCCCATTATTGAAATCAGTCAACAACAAACAAAAAAAAAACAAGAAAAGGATTTTCCTCTTTAGAATATCAGTGTACCTAGATGTAGGTAATACCATCCTGTACAAAAAACTTTAGACGGCGAAAAAATAATCAAAGTAAAACTTTTTTACTGATCTTGATTCATTTGGAATTTAAAAGACCCCTAATGCGGCCCTGCAATTTACGTGTTACGTAAAATTGTCACGTGACAACACTGACAAAATAGCAGACGAAGCGCGGAGGTGTGAACGGCAAAGGCGAAACTGCGCGGCGAAAGAGATAGAAGATAGGTAAATCTATGCATTAGAACATGCCGTTTCGCTAGAGTTTCGCTCCTCGTACAACTGACAGAACATGGCGAAACAACCGCGGTTCCGCTATACGCGGTTTCGCGGCGGAGATGTGCTACAGGCGAGAAGCACCATCGATTCGACAGAAGAAGTCTAAACAAACTCCTTGGCGTAGCGGTAGATCAAACTGCTACGTCGTAGGACTCGTAGCAAGGGCACGGGTACGATTCCCGCTTTATGCAAAATATTTGTATGCGTGAATTGAATATTTACCATCTATTTGCATTGATGTAGATATTCCTACGTATAATGCGTGTATTTACAAAATAAATTAGATAAGTCACCCTAGATACCGTAGCGTGGTAGGTATATGACATAGTACTTATTTACCTGTAACATTACTAACTGCGTTTTCATTGTTCAGTATTATGTAAGTACCGAAAACTATGTTTCGCTCGTCAATTATTTGTTGGTAAACATTCTCAGCCAATTAGGCCAGATTCCTGCAAATAATATAAATACCCACAGTGTGCATTGTACCAATCCGAAATACTTGCTTTACTACTATCGTTTTGTTGCAGTCGTTTTTCCTTAAAACATGAATTCACTAAAATGGACAATGCATAATAATCATTTTCCTGTTGACACCCCGATCTTATAATATTAACTACATATTATAAAAAAGAAGTAAAAAGCTTGAATTGAATGCGGTCATTCGAAAGTAGGTGAATTTGAACATCTCAATTCTCACTGCAAGTTTGACTTCTCTGTCATACAACAAATTTTTAACATTGCGATAATATTGAAATAACCTTATCGCTGTATTTCATTGTAATAGAACAGATAAGCCAGGGGATCTCCCCAGAAATAGCGCCAGCTTCACTCTTTCCTCATCATACTGAGGTAGCATCGATTTGCTCATATCGCTTATTGAAAAGAAATGGATAGACAAAAGTTATCAGGCTTAGCACCTCTCGCTTGTACCTACGACTTGTATGACATTAATTCTTTTTTAGAAAAAAAAAAAAACATGCCTCATCATCATAGCAACAATCCAAGGTTCAATCAAATCTTTTCCATCAAATCAAATTCTTTTCCACCAGCTCACCTTTTGAAAATTTTCCCTCTTCGGCATTGGTGGGGTCCCATAAACTCTATCAAATATGCATACACTCGATCCTTATTTCCAGCATCTAGAGTTTATCCCTGCTATCCTTTAGGCTGGGTACAAAAAATCTCACAAAGGGCAAAAACTACAGGAAAATACCTATTGAAATTATCTAATGACTGAGTGCATTTGGAAATCTTATCGTAATTACACATTATTATGAATATAAAAGGTCCATTGTCCTCATAACATGATAATGAATGAATGACAATTGTAATGCAAAAGTACATAGGTACAACGGGAGATATTAATGGTCCTGATCTTGGAATATGTAGTTCAAGCAGTTATGATACCAAGGAACCAGGACCAGATACTTGAATCTCTTACTAAATGTGCTTTGTTGTGGTTAGGTGTAGGTAGGTAGGTATATCTTCTGAAACAAGTCTAATAATGATCTGTTGGTTGTCATAATCTTGGTGGGGACTTATGGGCACCCCTCCCTACCAACCCATCTTGTAAAGAAATAGTCGATTGTATGACAAGGGAGTAATATAGCAAATAGTATGTTTACGGCAGGGCCATGCCGTTACTTTGAACCACGAGCGAAGCGAAGAATTCTAGAATAAAATCCCGAGCGTAGCGAAGATTAAGCTATTTTGTTCCCACTTATAGAGGAACAAAGTATTAAATCGTAAACAGGTTAGACTTTTAACCACCCTTTATTAGTAAATATTTATTTTATACAGAACTGTCATTTTGTTTGTTATTCTTCCTCATTGTGTTTATGGCATCATGAAGTCACAGTATTTCCCCCAGCAGCATGAATAAGCTACGGAGTGAACAGAGAGGAATAAGAATACCTAATATCTACTGTCATTACTTAGTTTTATTCAGTACCTACTAACCTACTTTATAATATCTCAAACAGTGCGAATCATCCAGGAAAATGATGGCGTAAATAATAAGTACCTATATCTATACATACTCGTTTTGCATTGAGCATTATGACTACGCGCCTGATAGGTACACAATATGTGTCATAGTAATTTCCCTTTCGTAAACTTGCAATGCAGCTGATAGTGAGGATAATAATAATATTATCTATCAAGTGCAATACGATACAAACTTACGTAATATGGTCGGCATCTCCCAGGTAGTCCAGGCACCTATCTACCGTTGGGAAATACTAGATGTGGAGCAGTGTTGGACAAATTTTAATTGCAATTAAATTTGCAATTAACCCGACTGCTGTCTAAACGATCGAAACAAGTTTGACACTAATGACCCATTAATTTTCTTTCGGTTTATTCGTTCTTTTAGACAGCAGTCGGGATTTTTTTTATTGAAATTATAATTTGCCTAACACTGCTGCGGAGAGACCTATGTGCCTATGTCCTATGTGTGATAGGCTAATTTTATTGAATGCAAAAAAACCTGTCAGAATTGACAGGTTTTATTTTATTATAATGTCATTGTGAGAGTCGGTTGTGAGAACCGAGTGTGGTTCCTGGAATACGGGCCACAGTCTCTCGCGCAAACCGGTGAACAGCCTTGATATAGGTAATTGTAATGCTTATTAATCTACTTCGACACGGGCACATTTTTGCCAGAGACGTTTCAAACTTCCTTACGTAATTAATTGACTTGCTTGATTTTTGTGGTCAGTCGTTACTTTTACAGTGGTGATTAATGTGTTTAGTTCTACAGCGCCGCATTCACGGAAAAAGAGATTGTTTTATTGAAGGGAATCACACTGTCGACCCTGTAAGAACAGAACAGAGGGTTTCTGTGCCGTCAGTGCAGAAGACAAAGCTGGACAAGCCTTTGGTCTTCTCACTGACAGCTGACAGCACAAAAACTTTCCAATGAATTTTGGTACCTACTTTTTTATATTTTACCCCATCAAAGTTTACTTTTAATTATTTCATATAATATTTTTTCTCAATAAAGTACATTGAATAAATCCTTAAAACTCTATTTAGTTGAATTGATTAATAGTGCTGAAATCCAACCTAATATAACTACACCATTTCACATGCAAAAGTCTAATATGATAATTTTATACAGTTGACATACCGTGTAACATGTTTATCGCATTAACACACACATACTTATATGAAGGATGGGATACCTACTATCTTTTTTGACGCTAACTTTACTTGTGAAAAGAGGCCCCACTGACACCTTCAGGGCCGTAGGCAACCTCACCTGCAAATAGGCAGGTAGACCTGCTGATTGGCGGGAGACGCTCTGTCGCAGCTTGCCCGAAAGGGCAGGCTGCAGAAATGAAATTGCTCCCGCAAAAGCTAAGATGAACTAAATAAATGAGAGAAAGGAGAAGAAAACGTAGGAGAGCGGACCTTTAAAGTGCAAGATTTGGGTGCTACAAGAATAAATAGAATGCTTACTTTGCAAATTTTCTTTGTAAGCAAAGATAGTAAGTAAGTGAAGTTATAACTTACTGAAGCTTCATTGCAATCGGCGTCTATTTACAATGCTATACGTCAAAATAACGTTTTCAAAACCATTACTGGTTACCTATACCTGAAATTAATGATTGGTAAAATGAAATAAGCCCTATGTTCAGTAGTGAACTCTAATAGGGTACTTAATCGATAGAAATAAAAGAGGCATTATGGTCAAAAAATTTATTGAATATAACATCTTTTTCTCACCTGACAAAGTTAATAGCAAATAGTAGTTCTGCAACTTATATTTGAAATCTACCAGCTGGCCATATAATATTAGCGCTAATAACGCGTGGTTTCCGGCAGAGTAGAATTTCGGCCACCCCATCACTTCCCATGCGGTGTCGTAGGTACAAGGCGAATAAGGGATAAGCACGGCTGTTTAACATCAGATAAAAACATAGAGCCCAGACTCAGTATTAGATGCATCGAGTCAACAATAGTGCCCGGAATAAGGCAATAGGCTCCCTCCCTATTACGTGGGTTCGAATACAATGATTGGTAAAACGTGGGTGTTAATTCACCTCTGTCTAATCCTTCGCGGACAAAAGCGTGATTATAATATATATGTATGTATGTAATAACGCCTAAGATTGATCACAGAATGATGTGTTGGTAATTTTCGCAGGCGCTTGCGTTCAAGAAGACAACATCATCATCATCATCCTTAAAACGTTTTCCCAGTTGCATCCAAAGTTTGAACTTTGGAGATTGAAGTTTTTTGGGGCCGCGGCCTAAGGTTGGGGAGGTGGACTCACTTCTTTAAGTCGCAAATAGACTGCTATATTTACAATGGGCGGTAAATATCTGTTGAATTTAGAAGGGACTATGTGCTTGGAATAAATCAGTAGTTCCAAAGTCAGGAGTCACCAAATCATGGACCGCTGACTGATTATTAAGTAGCTGCTTACTTAGGTAGGTACAGTAAGCTTCAGAGAAAAGGGACCCCCCTTGTTAATGATATGAAAGCATGAGGGGGTCTGTTTTCTCTGACGCTGACTGTACTAGCACAAGAATCAATCAGGTCGAAATTCTCTATAATATTCACTTTCTGTATCCTGATCCTGAATTCCTGAAGCACGTACAGTCATTCATATATAAAAATACCAAACCTAAAATCAAAGTAATTCGTGACCCAGACTGACGCTCATCTTTCATACTCAAGCTTACAAGAGCTAGAAATTCCCGTAATAGAACTTCAATTCGATTACGATATAGGATAGGTACTCAGCTAGTATCATCGTCATCTTAGCGTTAAGTACTGGTTGCATCTCAGGCCTTGGCACTCGATTCTGCTAAAACAAAACTACTGTGTAATACCACAGACACTGCTAAAAATGGCATATTTTAGACTTTATTGCGAAATTAATTAACATAACATAACATAAACTCACGCCTATATCACCGAAGGGGTAGGCAGAGGTGCTAGCATCCACATTTCGCCGTTTATGTTTAGGTCCCAATGTAATAGGTGGCGAGCCTATTGCCATTAACCGGGCACTTATAAACCTGCGATAAATACACACATAACTTCGCATAAGCATCGAAAAGTCATTGGTGTGTGCCATGGTACAACCTGGGATCGAACCCGAGATCTCGTCCCAGCAGTCCATTACCCATACCACTAGGCTACAAATTAATTAATCCAAAATTAAATGAAACTTTCTGAATGAAAGAGTGTAATGAAACTCTTTTCATTTAATTTTGGATTAATTAATTTGTAGCCTAGTGGTATGGTATACTCTACAAAAAGTCATTTAATTTTAGACTTTAGAGACGTTACTTTAAGGTCTAAAATTAAATGTTTTTTTTTTGCAGTGTCCGTGGCATGACAGTGGTTTTGCTTTAACAGAATCGAGGCCCTGGTTGCATCTCAGCTCCACTTTTCGGCCTTTACTTGTATCTAGTTTATTGTGTTTTTTTTTCTATTTTTATTGCTAGTAAATCCGTAGCCCTGGTAAGATCTTTCCAGTAGTGTCAGGCGTTATAATTAAAATAGCCAGGTATAAAAGACATTTTTTTAATACGAAAGAAAAATTACAGATAATTACATATAATAAAGAGAAGTTCTTAGAATAAAGTCAATTTCAGCTAAAACTAAGAGTCCCAGCTCTCTTTCCCAGTGGAAACTGTCTAACTGGACACTTTGAGGGGGGCCGATGGAATTTTCACCCAGAAATTATCGAAGTCATAAACTATGGTTGCTCTGAAACAAAAAATGGTAAAATAAATTTTAAGCATAACTTAATAAATTCAGGGAAATAAAAAGTCAGCAATGGCAGAATGTCAAACTCAGGGAGAATAGCGTGATTTTGGAGTAGGTATGTATACTTAATGAATAATACTTAGGGGATTTTCTCGTAAAGTTTTGAGTTAAAGGTGCACGCACCGTATTATAAACAAAAACGCAATAAAAAAATCAAAGATTTACGAGATAGTACAGGTAAGTAACTATATGATTTAAACGATTACCAATTAAAAAATGCAAAAAATTGTTTTTTTTTTAGATAAGACACCTATACCATAATATAAACATATGCATGGTCGAGCCAACAATAGTGCCCGGAAAACGGCAATAGGCTCACCCTATATTACGTGGGACTAATACAATGATTGGTGAAATGTGGGTGTTAAATGAAATTTTGAAGCATTTATTATGTTAACTGTTCAAATCGATTAAGAAAGAGAAAAGAAAATCGACCCGTTCGAGGTTCGAGTCCCGTTCGAGGCCGATTTTCTTTTCTCTTTCTTAATCGATGTGGGTGTTAATTAACCTCTGCCTAAACCTCCGAAGATAAAGGCGTGATTGTATGTATGTATGTATGTATAATTTAAAGGAGTGATACGGTGTTTCGAAGTAGGTATGATGATCCCAACCGACATGCCGTTTGAATTTAAACGACTTCAATTTCCAATCCGTCTTGCATTCGCCATGACCATAAACAAATCACAAGAACAATACTTAAAAGTTTGTGGTCCGAATCTAGAAAATCCATGTTTTTCCCATGGTCAATTATTATGGCATGTTCACGGGTCAGTGACGCTGCAGCGGAACGGGATCAGAATCTAACATGGAAGTTTGAATAGAAGGTACAGCGGGAACGGATCTGAATCTAGAAAAGTCATGTTATTCCTATGGTCAATTATATGTGGCATGTTCACATTGTTCACGGGTCGGGGACGGTGCAGCGGGAACGGGATCAGAATCTAACATGAAAGTTTGAGTAGAAGGTACAGCGGGAACGGGTCTGAATCTAGAAAAGCCATATTTTTTCCATTGTAAATTATATGTGGCATGTTCATGCACGGGTAGGGAATGGTGCAGCGGGAACGGGATTAGAATCTAACATGGAAATTTGAATAGAAGGTACAGCGGGATCTGAATTACACCCGGGTGGAAAATATGGCGGTAGATACGAAGTTCGCCGGGTCAGCTAGTAATAGATAAACTTAAGTACATAGGTACGTAGGTATCTTCAGGGGCCGAGTTAACCTCCTTGGCAAACCGGTACCTACATTATGTTGATTGATGTATAGGCTCTGCTGCAGGCTTTCCTCTGGGGGTTGAAGGCCAGACGCCTGTCACTTCCGTAAAAATGTGTGTACTAACTGTCTTGGTAACCACTTAGTCACGAGTCCTTCCGGGTTAGCAAGCAATTTATGTTATATCCGGATATTGCAGTATGTTACCTGAATTTGATTTCGCCATTGAAGTTGGGAGGAGGAGTCCAGGTGACGGTAACAGTCTGCTTGTCGTCCGCGGGGTTGTGGGATTTGTGGGTCACTGCGTTCTGAAATTTTAAATTTGCAACATTAATAAGTGATCAAAATTTGCAATTGAAGGATGCTCAATGGGTATTCTCGTTTGGATTTGGAGCCACTCGACTGCTCAGCAGGCAAAAATTCTTGCATAAAGAATGTATGTTTCTATGTTAGTATATATGTGTTTACAAATCTAAGTTAAATCCGCAGTTTATCCGTATTCTAGATTATGGATTATTTAGATACAAGCTTTATATCTAAATGGCACTGTGTGAGTAACTTTTTATAAAGATGTACCGAAAGTAGGTAAGTACTATTAGCCCCTAACCCCTCCATCTAAGCTACATTGCTTGTCAAAGGAGCAGGTAGACCTATCGATGTCGGTAGACCTTTGAATCTTAAACACAACTAAGCTACCGACACTTTTATTTTTAACTAGCTGACCCGGCGAACTTTGTACCGCCATATTTTTTTAGCCCGTTTAAACCTTCCCTGGACATCCACGAATATTTCAAGACTAAAATAAGCCAAATCGGTTCAGCCGTTCTTGAGTTTTAGCGAGACTAACGAACAGCAATTGATTTTTGTATATAAGATAGATAGATATAAATATATAGATACATAGATAGATATAGTGCGTGTATCTACAGTATTTTAAGTATTACAAAAAATAAACGTTAAGTAAGTCGGTATAAATATTTGTTATATGTAGCAAGTATATACAATCTCTATACCCAGACGCAGCAAGAGTCATTTCAACCCGGCGTAAATTGATACTACTTCGGTATAAGTTGACATAATATATGCTTACATTACGTACATCCCACGACATGCAACATATGCACATATTGACAGTTCAAGGAACAAAATTGACATTAGCTCACTCACACACAACGCGTTTTCGTAGTTTTTTTTGCGATGATTTTTGTTAGCAAAGCTGTATATCTATATATATATTATACTAGATGATATTAGTATGGATGGTCTAAGGACTCTAAGGCTTCAGATTAGTTTCATCTAGTTACTTGAGTCCTATTCTTCAGTGCTTGCCCGTGGTCCACATTCTTCATTCACCTGGTTGTACCACGGGTAATTTTTTTCAACCGTGGTCCACCGCAGTCTAACTGGGTGTATGAAAGCGAGCAACAGTTTTTTTTTTACTTGTAAATGCTAACTATTTCAACAATTTTGCATTCAAATACATTTGAATACAAGCTATCTACCTATGATTATTATATGGAATCATCCACAGCGTTCTTGAAAGCTAGGTCAGAAGTCCGCAATTACCCAACATATGGCCATAACCTCAATCACTATGAAAGGAGACCCGTGCTTAGCGGTTGGTAAGCATATTTATAATAATCTTGATGATTGTGGTTTTATAGGAACTCAAACCCTAGGTATATTAAATCACAAATTAGTAAACTACTCTTACAATTTGAGAACACTGCAAGTAGTAGATAAACTGTATAAAACAAAAAATTGTGACACGGTTCCTTGGGTCAGTATTATGTTATCTGTGCTTGGGTGAGGCGGGTATGAATTTTGAATTTCGAATGAGAAAGATACATGTTGGGGTCGCAGTGGTCCCCACAACCATAGCCGTTAGATGGTCCAGGCCCAGTCCAGGGTCCTAACCTACACCGGACCCGGATATATCCGGTTCGGTGTAGGTCCGGGATGTGACGGAAATGCCTTATTGGGCCACTTTGCACCCCGGCCATACGCCACCCGAGATTGAGCGTGCGCTTATTCAGTTCGAGTTTGACATAACGAGGGTATTTGTAGGGATTTAGGTACGCACGAAAAAATTGGCAAGTAACTCAATTAAGTTTAGTTTAGTTTAGCTTGTGACGAAATTCGTCCTTACATTTATGAATAAACGGGTTAAATGTTTAAATTATGTATAAATGGCTTAAGTATTTTTGCAATTGGCAAACAATGGTAGGCTAGAGTTATTATAAAAAAAATAGCAGTTGACAAAATGACCTTAGAATATTCAACAAAAGGTAGTAAAACCAGTAAAAATAACTAAAGGTAGGTAATTAAAAAACACGGAAATTTATGGTAATTTAGTTAAGTACAGAGTCTAAAATGAAATCATTAGTACCTATTACAAAACGTGTCTTTACAATTTTAAAAATAAAATAAAATGTAGTTAATTCAGACAATAGTTGTGTACAAAAAATAGATGGGTACTAAAGAGTTTACTAATAATTACTATCATCATCATCATAGTTTGTACTTTGGAACACGGCGGGGTCACCTCTCCTTATCTGGATTTGATTTATCTTGGTTTTGGAAGCAAAAAAAAAATTCACGGTTTGGAATTGCATCAAAAGTGCTTGGAAGATATTTCCACCTGCCGTAAAACGTAGGGCCGTCGGGCACTGATAGCGTGACATTTCGTTCGGCCTAAACCTCTCTGAATCTCAAGAAATCTGAAGTAATTTTAAGTTAGCTAAATGCTACTCTTACGTTCGTTCCGTTCCAACTTATAGGTAGTAGGTACTACCTACGTAACCTACGTTTCGTTCATTTCTTTTTATACCGCTTAGATCGCAGACAAGCACACAGCCCACCTGATGAAAAGTGATTACCGTGGCCTATGGACGAGTGCAACCATAGAGGTTACACTCGTGCTGCAGACCCTGTAAGAACAGAACAATCTTGTACCGTTATCAAAGAGGATACGCAGAATAAGCCTTTGATCTTCCTACTGACAACACAAAACCTCTCCAGTGAGCTCTGGATACCCTACTCACCGCCGGGAACACAACAAGGTTATTATAACCACGGTATTCTGTAGGGCGCAGGTCTACTCCAGTCGGGCTGCTCGAGTGGGATGTAAATACCGTCATGTCCTACCTCCTACGTGTATAAGTAGGTACGTTTCATGGTAGACCCCCAGTGGTCCCATGTTACCTGAGACACCTATAAAACCTATCTACACAACTACACATAGTACCTACATTTTATAATATGACATTGAGGGTCATTTACTCCAAACCAGAATTATGGACAAAAGATTTATAATAACATTCGATTTTCCTTAAAAACAAAAAAATGTTAAGATCTTGATAAACATGACATTAAGTAGGTATAGAGTTTTTTCGAGGCTTCCGGCGACTGGGACCGCAATTAAATTAATTTTTAAGTTTAATATTTTTCTTCCGGCGACTGGGACCACCCATAAAAAAGAACAAAAAAAATATAGTTAAAACCAAAAACAGTACAGTCAAACAAAAAGACATTTCAAGTAATAATTAAAGCAAAATCTGATCAATTCAAAAATATCATTGGCTTTAGTAATTTCTTTAATGTACACCAATAAAACAAATTAAAACTACAGTAATAAGTCACCTTAAATACTAAATTCGAACATCATGTCAAAATTAATCAACTAACTCGCCCCGCCGCCTGTCACCGTAACAGGGGCAAAGCATGACGCTAGCGGCATTGCCCCGCTGTATAGCAACGGCCAACCTCTGCCCCAGGTACGAGGCGAAGCGAATGTCACCGGTTTTCTTGCAGCGGTTACTGGAGACAAAACGGTGCGGCACACGTGGTTGGGGTATCAGTCGATACAAAGGCTCTCCGGAGTATGTCGTTGAGAGCATGGTGACGCGGAAACCTACCCGCGCTTCTTCGACAACTCCATGGAGCCGCAGGTGCATTTATGGGGTTCACAAACCTTGCAGCCCAGGTGGAGGGCCACTGCCACCCGCAATGAATTGTCGTCCAATAAAGTGCCCAGGTGAGGTGAAGGCAGCGCGTGCAGCCATGCTCCCGATTCCGGCTGCGATACCGCCCGAAGTCTCGTCAGATCGGATTCGGCCCCCGTGGCATCTCCACCAGCCCCTCCTAAGCCTTCCAGCAGTGCCATCGTCCCAAGCGCGCTGGACATGAGGCGTGACAGGGCCTGACGCTGCCGAACTGCGGGCAAGCCACACTGTCTCGGCATCCGCTGCAAAGGGCACGGTTACTCTGCCACCATTATTATGGAGGATGGCAGTAACAAGGTCCGCAGCCCCATGTGCCGATGCCAGGATAGCCGGCAAACCCACATCCCGCGCGCGTTTCACCCAATACCCCCGTGACGGTTGGGGAGAGTCGCCTGTACCCATTGGTTTTCGTTGAGCCATACATTGAGGATCGACTCAACTGTGGACTTGAGGATGTCATCGAAAGCCGCGACGTCTGCCGGACAAACCCAAGTTAGCGCGGTCCGCAGCAGGTACTTAGGGAGGGCAAAGCACATGCACAAAAGCACCAATGCCACATGCGCAGAAAGATTACTTATTCTAGGCATGAGTTTATTGCCTGCAATTCCAAAAAGATCGATTTTCCTAGCAGTCACTTTTCCATAGATTTTCTTACCCGTGTTTTCGTTCTGAAAAATGCCTCTACTACTACCAGACAAATTTGAAAAAGAAATGACAGATAGGTACCGGGATACGCCATTTCTTAATAAAACGGTGTCAAAAATATTTCAATAGGCTCAGTTTTACGAAACTTCGATTTTAGCAAAAAAATTGTGTTGAAATCGGTCTGAGCTGTGGCTATCCTTATATGGGGGGGAGGGGGGGTTGGACACACCTACACATACCTTTATGACTATTACTTCTTCTTTACCAGTTCACGTGTTTCCCTCCTCCTACAGTCCCGGGTCCTTTAAGCGGGGCGTGAAAAAGCATCTGATGAGGCCGTCAAGCTGAGTGCCACCATTGTAACATGATACGTGTCTGTAATGGTGACGCTCTTTTCAGAGACTTTGCTTTGTACCATAGGCAAGGCGAAGTCAAATTGACGTGTCCTATGTAAAAAAAAAAAAAAAAACATATTCACGCCTGAAAGCCCATATTTCACTATGTTTTCGGTCCCGTGTAACCAGTCTCAGGGGGCGAGCCTATAGCCGTCAAGTGGGCACTGTGTCTTAGGCTGTAGGTAGGTATATTTACTGACGGATGATGAACAGCCCAGACATGACAGATGGAGTTCCTGTAGTCGAAGGCGACTACGGGATAGGCTGTTCTCCATCCGTTCGCCCTATCCACCGCAAACCAACACTGTCTAGGAACAAATTGATACTCTAGTGTCAATGTAGGGTCCGCGTTTTTTCACATAACTTTTAAGTTATTTTAAGGGAAGCCCGAATATGTTTCTAATACCTACCATTGATCCATTCCCTGAGCCTTTATCCAACTCAGTTAGCATAGAACTTTAATACTTACCGTGAAGCGACTAACTATGGCGCTAATTTTAAACTAATAGTGAATGTTGACTATCACTATGATATTTTAAGTAACAGAGGTGATAACTTAGAATACCATCCAGGGTGCCACCAAATCGCATACAAAAAAATTCATTCAAATCGATCCAGCCGTTTAGGAGGAGTTGATGAGTGACATATACGATAGATGACATTTTTCAATCAAAGAGTATTTTCTTTAAATTAAAACTAACCTTTTTTTGTTTGACTGTACTGTTTTGGCTAAAACAATAGATTTTTTGATACATTTATAGGTGGTCCCAGTCGATGGAAGAAAAATATTAAATTTAAATGAATCCGGCAACTGGGACCGCGGTCCGAGTTAATTGTGGTCCCAGTCGACGGAAGCCTCGTTTTTTCAACCGAAGATCAGTAGATATTATTCGTACCTACATTACGAGTAACATCCTTATTTTCCTTAAGAAAAAATAATGGGTAGTCAGACAGGTTATTGTATACCTATGATGTCACTACGTGATACTGATACTAGATAAGTTTGTATTTCAATTATATTATTACTGCACATATTTATACTCGGCAGTGGGCTGGCCACATCTTCTGTCGAAGGACTGTTGGAGCAGACGAGTCCTAAATGGACACCGCGAGAAGGAAAACGGAAGGTGGGATGCCCCCTAGCAAGATGGACTGACGACCAAAAAAGGTGGTTGGGACAGACTGGATCCGGAAGGCGGAGGATTGGGCAGACGTGGCGCATATTGGGAGAGGCCTATGTCCAGCTGTGGCTGCTATAGGCTAATTGATTGATTGATTTATACTCCTACCTACTTAATCGAAGTTGCTACATGTAATCGTATAGTACTATAGGTAATGTTAGGCAACTACGGTCTACATTTACAGCATTGCCTGGGTCTGCCCAGTCGCGTCGGTCTTGTCGGTAACATTCTGCTTCTGCGTCGATTGAAGACACAATTCCAACACACGCTTCGGTCTATCGCCGCAAATACACGTAGGTACATAGGCACCTATTAGGTATACTACGGGACACGTATCTTTGACCTGAATCGAGAGACAAACGAGGCCCTTGGGCCCGCAGATTGTTTTTAATAATCTATGCTTGGTGAATTTACGTCCAAGATATAATGTCCTGAGTAATACACAGGTAGACCTCTATGCTCTATCAATATAATATCTGTCTCAAAAATATGGCAAAACACTTCGAGAAAAGGTAGGTAAGCTCGTCTTGGCGGGGGCTCCTCTATATTAACACAACAGCGGTCAATCAACTTTATTTGAACTTCGTGAATTGATAATTTTTTTTAAAATGTTGTGTTAAAGGTTATTGACCTCTAAACAGCACTATCCTTATTACTATATTTTTTATTATAGCTGTATTATTGAAATATTTAATGAACGCTGTAAAATGAACGGTTTATTGATTTTAGCAATTTATTTAGCTGTCAGTCACAGTTAGGCCTTAGTTTCTCCTCCGAATCTTTTCCCATCTCCTTTGGTATTGGTTTTCAATCTAATTAAACAGTCGAACTTCGAGATTAGGTACGGACTTTTTATCTATTTCGGATTTTATAGAGCTCAAAGCTCTTTCAGGAGGCATCACAATTTTGGTCCAAATGGTTTGTCTCTGAGTCACATAAATGGTCAGACCAATGCAAATATCTGTCACTTAAGTGGTTTTCGTTCTGAACCTAGGAAACTCCGACCACGAATATTTTTTTCCGATCTGAACCCAGATCTCTTTCCAGATGCTACCGACGAATTTTGATTATTTTATCCATATTCTTCTCAAAACAATTTTCTGATCTCAACCATCTGACATTTACCAACTTTGTAGGTAAAGATAGAAAAATAACTTCAGCTAATAGAAAACTTCAAAAGATAAAATATGCCAAACATTTGCACTGAGCGGGAATCGAACCCACGCCCCCTGCGTAGCAGTCGCGTAGTGAACGCAACTGCTACGCAGGAGGACTGCCGACACCGCTGCACCTAAAACTAGTAGAAAGTAGAAACCAGAAAGTATAGAGAGTAGAGTTACTTACTCCAGGAGCGCCGCAGTTAAGAGGCTGGAAGAAGGGGTGATCAGCTCCCACTGTGAACGTGCCAACTATCTTGTCATTCCCATCACGAGCCTGCACCAGAGCACCACGAATGGTGTCCTGCGGGGTCTTACCGCTGATCACTACTTCGATGGGACTTCCACCTCTCGCGACCTGTGGATAAGGATGTTAATTGTGTAAGTTTAGTTTCATAAATTACCTACATTGTAGTAGTACGGATACTGGGTATCTACGTAAGTAGGTGGGAATCTGCCGAATTTGATACATTTATGATTACTGCTTCGCTCTCTTGAGTAGTAGTGTGATAATAATGGCTCATAGCCTTTCTCGTTAAACGGACTATTCAACACAAAAATATTTTTTCAACTCAAACGAAAAAGTAAGCACCTATTTAGAAGCAAAAAGTATTAGATTGATTAGATTATGAATTTTTCTTCTTCCTAATAAAATTAGGTAAGTTGATGACCATTTTGACCACTCGCCTTGCGTATGCTTTATTAGACGATTTCAATGTACATATTAGGCAATTTAATTTCATTTTTGTAAGCGTGCAAAAATGAAAGATTTTTGAAACAACCTCTTTATAAAAAGATCCGTTTATTCCGAACCACCCGAAAACGCTGACCCGGTCACGGGTTAGGTAGGAGAAACTTGAAAAAAAAAATTAATACATATTTTTTCCGAACGTAACCCTCTTCCAAACCCGATCCGACGTGTCGTTCCTATCATAACCCGAATTATTAATAACCCTAATATTTTCGGGTCATCAATGGATGAAGTTGGTGCTTAGGTATACTACGAGGTATTTACACCTCATCATAACTACCTCTTCACTAGGTGTGATGGTGTAGGGTGGTGTCGACTTCTGTGCCTTCAGACCGTGGTGATGTGGTTTCATTTTACGGCAGGCATCCTCGGGAGCTCCCGCGGAGAACGCATTGGCACAGGCGAACGACACAGCAAGGAGGACGTATGTGGACCACATCTTGTAACCTGAAATATTTTCTAATCATTAGAAACGTTGCTTTAGGAAACTCAGGCAATTTCGACAACATTCCTTTTTTGTGGTGTGGATTTCATCTCAATAATACATTATAAGTTGTGCCCCTCTAAAATCTTCGCCGTAAAATCTAAAATCTTCGGCCTGCCAGCCGGTATATCTGCTGATTAGTGGAAGAGGGTGACTTTCCTCCTGGGCTAAGGTGATCAGACTCCCGCGGCTTCCATCTGTACAAGCCAACTGAATCAAATGGAAAGTAGATGTAGAAATGTGGTCCCCGGGCTTCAAAGTGCTAGTTTTGGATCCAAGCAGGATTTGCCCTTCGATGTTTATTGAAGAATAAGAATACCTGCTGATTGATGGACGAGGATAGCTTTTCTCTTGAGCTTGGGGGATCAGACTCCCGCGGCTTCCATCTATACGTACAAACCAAAGTGCTAGCTTTGGGTCTAAGCAGGATTGTCGCTCCGATGTTTATTGAAGAAGAAAAATATCTAGAGTTCAAAATCATGTCTGAGCGCATCTTTTGCCGGTTATACATTTGAAACGATTTTAATGAAACTTGATGCTTATGGACTACCTACCAGATGACCATTATTATAGGTAGTCGACTGCCAATAAAATTTGCATATTAATAAACAACAGATGAATCTTAATGATGTCGTCAGATATCGAGTTATTAGCATGTCTGAATGATTTATATCTCCATTTTAAACATTGGCTATAGGGCTAAAATATATTGAATTTGTTTAGATTTACAAATCTGCTGTTTATAGAAGCGGGTCATGGCTGTGTTCGTTTTTTGAAATAGCCGTCTTGTTTTGATAAACTGGTTCTGAAGTTTTATCTATGCACTTCAATCAATAATGGTCAGTGTGAATGAGGTGATCCAAGGTCTGTCTTAATCTTTGAGTTTTTTTTCTGCACCACTGGCCCCGCACTACGAGTATTACCGTAATCCTAAAGCCGAGAATCTTAGTATGCATTAAATAGCAAAGGTGCAAAAAGTACTCATTTTTATATACCTACTATATTAGGAAATTTATAGTTTCTAGATTTAAAAAAATATATGCTGGGGCTGTCGAAATAGTACTGAAATTCTAGCTATTTATTGTGTTTTAAAATAATTAACTATTAAATGAAAGTTATTTATTTCGATCGTCGCTCAAATTACGTCCGTTGTTTTTTTATCTTTTAAATTATCCACACAACCACGTAATAAATAATAATGACGCGACCACTAATAGGTAATTATTTGATAATAATAAGTGGGAATTCATAATTAATTGTTTCACGAATTTAAAAATATAAGATGACCTTACAATGATTGTAATTGATAACTTAAAGCTACTGGTTGTTGAAGAAATCATCTAACACCCTGATCGTCTTTCAAGGGTTAGTAGCTTTATGCCTATATCTCGATAAGACTAGGTATCAATATTGACTAGATCGCTTTATGACTAAATCTCAATATGACTAGTTCGCGTATAGACTAGATCTCATTCAGACTAGATAGCCATTGGTCCAGGTAGCGTAAAGACCATATTGTCGTTTGTTTTCAAGAGTACAAGTATCACCAAAATTTGTCCAGAAGAGAATGTATGTATGTAGGTATGTACCTACGGGCATAACTTTCGATCGGCTGCACCAAATTAGATACATAGTTCTATTGGTATATTTATTATTGCGTGGCCAAGATTAGTAAAATGTACCTACTGAACAAAATTAGCTTAAGATCCAAACAGTTAACAACTTAATTTATTGGAGGGACAGCTTGATGAAAACGGAGGAATGGTTTTAGGAGGACTTATTGTAGACTTGTGCCCACGAATAGATGCATAGATTTACGTTATGCTTTTTAGTAACTTCCTACTTCGTGACCGGGTTTAGGAAGACAAAGGACCCGAGTCTACAATGAGAACAAAACAACAATGACAGCATAGTGTTTCATGGCAGATTTTTTGTCTTGTTCACAAATAAAGAACAATAAACAATAATGTACTTAGTGTACCTACGGACATTAACTATCTAATTGTATGTTCATAGCACACTAAAATAATGTTAATTTAACATTAATGGCGAACAAGAACCCTTATTATGTTAAAGATACAAACTTCAAGATTAAATTTATAAAATTAGTTACCAAATTATGTATGTATAAATAAACAATATGTACCTACTTACAATATTATTCTTATATAAATAACGCCAGCAATATTTAACCATAATTTTGAAACAAAAAGTAAGCCTACCTTCGGACACTAATATTATAAACGATGTCTACCTATTACTTACTTGCTACACCACAAAAACTTACTTGCCATTTGATTGTCACCCTAGTCCTTGATGTTGAGCAATAAATTAAAAAAAAAAACACTCCGTTGCATAAAATAAAATTAAAAAATCACTGCCAGAACTACGTCACACAAAAAAAAATTTAGTCAATGTTGTAATATGTATAATATTAACATACGATTACCTTTTAGGTCGAAAGAGCGCGCGATGTGTTTCTTATAATGTTAGAACGTTAATAACACGACCTCCGCCTTGCAGGCTGTATTATACCGCCTTCCATGTTCAGATACATTGGATTAGAAGGCCAACGGTAGACAAGTTAAGCTATTACCAAAAACATCGACTTAACTATAAGCTAAGCTAAGTTTTTAATATTATTATAATAGTGATATATTCAGACTAGACGACACGCTCCGGCTTCACCCGTATTATACTTCGATATTCCGTATCACCATAAGCCACATAAACCACTGGCATATAGCCAGTATTTCTATTTTGTTAATTTTCAAAAAATGTATGAGAATTTTCCGGATTTGATGACATTTACGATTATTGCTACGCTCCCTTGAAGAGTAGCGTGATGATATATAGCCCATAACCTTAATGATAAACGGGCTATTTCAACACAAAAGGATTTTTTTTCAATTCGAACTAGTAGTTCCTGAGATTAGCGCATTCAACCAAACAAAGAAACAAACAAACTCTTTAGCTTTATAATAATAAGTACCTATAGATAAAAACACGTGTTAAACATTTTCAAAACCTGTTAGTGAACTCATCATAAATCAAATAATTTATTATTGTTCAGAAGCAGGTCTTAAATGAGGAAAGGTCTTCAACGTGATAAGAAACTAATCAGAATTTAATTCAAAGAGTTGGGTGTAGGCCGCGTAGGTACCTTAATAAATCAACTTCCCTCCTTCCTTCCCACATTCCTAGGAGAAATACCTACCACTAACTGATTAATCACGAATTCTCAACAACTATAATACCTACCAGTGGCGAGGGATCCCCGCAAACCGATTCCTGCCGGCTTCCCTTTTTCAAAAATAGTAAAGAGGTTTGAGTTTGACAAACCAGATCGACGCTGAGACCTTTTCTAGCGGCTTCCCTCTTGAAAACGTTCACCCCTCGCCACTAATACCTACAAACTTGAAATTTGGTAGGTATCTACAGGTAGGTTCCTTATAGGGTGTAGATATCCGCTAAAAACGGATTTTTACGAATTCCACTCGCCATAAAACACTATAGCACAAAGCACAACATACACAAAACGGTATGGGTAACTTCTATCTCCTAGTGAGCTGTATTTTGTTCCAATAATATGTACTTTATGGCTACGAGTCCATAGGTACGCCCCGTTAGATTTAATTCTTATTGAGTATGCAAGAGATAGGCGTCCCTAGGGCACCCTGAACCGCATTCTTAGTTTCGCGGAGTTACCCCAGGCCGCGGGGTATAAAACAATAGGATTGATGTTACTTTTCCAAAGTAAATAATCTAATATATACCAGGAATACGTACTTAGGTAGGTACATCGACTTACCAGTTTACAGACTTATATTATTTGGTATTCTTAACTACGGATTTGGCTGGACCTCGATATTTACCGTGAAGCGATTGCCATCTGACCTCTACAACCCAATGGTAATATTAGGCGATATCGAAGCTTTGCAGCTAAACCGCTGTTGTTTATGGACTTTTTAGGGCTCCAACTACCCGTAACGACTGCCATAAATGTTCTTATGGGAACCGGGACCGATGGCTTAACGTGCTCTCCGAGGCACAGATTACTAAATAGTTACTACGTTCCGAGGCACCACCAGACCAATGCAAAATATTCATATTTCATGCACACAAATACCTGCACTGAGCGGGGATCGAACCCGCGCCTCCTGCGTAGCGGCCGCGTTCACTACCGCTACGCCACGGAGGCTGTCGTGCGAAATATCCCGACGGATACCTCACCCGCCGGAGCCGGAGGAGGAGGTTATGTTGGATCGAACTGACTAAAACGCACGCCGTCTGTGGGCCGTCGGTTGCCGGAGGTGAAATTGGCGTAGCCATATCCCTCGCATCCCGGCCGATTATTTGGCATGATTTGAATTAAATAGGGAGAATACATTACCATGTACACGACAGCCTCCGTGGCGTAGCGGTAGTGAACGCGGCCGCTACGCAGGAGGCGCGGGTTCGACCCCCGCTCAGTGCAAATATTTGTGTTCATGAAATATGGGTATTTGCATTGGTCTGGTCGTGCCTCGGAGAGCACGTTAAGCTGTCGGTCCCGGTTGCCATAAGAACATCTATCGCAGTCGTTACGGGTAGTTGGAGCCCTAAAATCCAAAAACAACGGTCTGCAAAGCTTCGATATCGCCTAATGTTATCATTGGGCTGTGGAGGTCAGATGGCAATCGCTTCACGAAAAAATATCGAGGTCTAGCCAAATCTGTAGTTAAGACGGTAAAGCGGACCCCAGATTCCGAGCTGAAAAGCTTCGGATGCTAGGAATTAACACTAGGATGAGAGAATACATTACCATGTACAATGGACAGAATAGGAATTGATCAGGGTCCTGCGGGTCTAAAAAGGCTAAATTGAGCGATTCCGCTGAACGAGTAACTTTATGAATTCCCATAGATCTCAATAGATTCCTATGAAATTCGTATAATAGTCGCTCATATGAGCAGACTCACGGTAGGTAATTCATTTACTCAGCAGATTCTAATTTCGTGTAAATCACGCCGCATGATAAAATATTATCCTAATATGATTCCAATAAAGTGACCTTTTTATTAATGCCACATTTTGAAAAAGCGTGATTTCAATTCGATTAGAAATAAAATTATAATAAAATAGCTTCGGAATGCAGATGATTTATCTAAACAAAAAATACTTTAGAGGTTATTAAACCTTCAGAATTAAGTAGTCATATTCGTTTTCAATTATTTATGGGAATTTTAAAATAACGTCTTAAAAACGTAATTTTCCTGCTTGAATCAGGCACAAAATACTTAATTCTAAAACAATTTTCTCATTATGCTAAGCTGTTCATATATTTCTAATTCAGTCATGTCATGTCCTAAGATCAAGGTTTATTTTTAAATGACCTACGTTGTACGATTGTCTAACTATTTAACTAATTGCTACAAGTAAACCTATTGATTTCTTTTTCAAACATCATCTTTGTAATTGCACTTCTGCAAATAAAGACATGACATGAGGTGGTGTGACAATAAGTACCATAAAGTACCTACCTACACCTACTAGCTCGAACGCGTTGATGTCGGTTATCGTGACTTTTGGTCATATCTCCGGTTATTTTCAGTCAAACCTGGACCTTTTTAATTGCGTTCACTAACAGACCAGATTTCGAAAACTACAGGACTTCTGAGAAAACAAATAAATATTTCAACTATTCTACCTATACAGGGCGTCCCACGGCGATGCCACATGGAGAGAAAGTACCTTAAATCCTTAAGTTAGCTCATTTTACTTAAAGGGACATCATTTTATTTTTTAAAAGAAACAAAACTGCATTCAAAGATTTTTTTAAATTCGCTTGCTACACCCGGTAATCGAACCGACTAAAATCCAAAAAAGTTACATCCTGTATTTTTATGGCATCAATCGATAGTGTCAATCATAAGGATCAAATCTCTCTAAGAAGCATGGTAAATTAAATGAAAGGAAGTTCACAAAATCTTAACTTATAAATTAAATGCGAACAGACACAGCATTTTTACATAAGGAACCATCAGCTAAGGTATCAACCTAGAGATATCTTTGATGAAATTTATTTAGTAAAATGAGTACTAAATGAATGACACATCGATTGATGCCATAAAAATACAAGATGTTACTTTTTCGGATTTTAGTCAGTTCGATTACCGGGTGTGGCAAGCGAATTTAAAAAAATCTTTGAATGCAGTTATGTTTCTTTTTAAAAATAAAATTAAGTCTCCTTTAAGTAAAATTAGCTAATTTAAGGATTTAAGGTACTTTCCCTCCATGTGGCATCGCCGTGGGACGTCCTGTATATTATCTCAAAAATCATATTTTTCCCCAAGCTCAATCAATCAATCAATTTAACCTATCGCAGTCCACTGCTGGACATAGGCCTCTCCCAATATTGGGAGGATTGGGGCTATTGTTTCCACGCTGGCCAGACAGGTTGGTAGGTACAGGGTTTAATTTCGAATTTTCCTTCACTCGCAGTGATATCGTCTGCGTATTTTACCTTTAGTCGCCTCTTACGACACCCTTCGGATGAGATGATAAGCTATAATAATAAAATTTAATGGTTATAAAAAGTGTGCGTGTAATCCCTACTAATATTATGAATGCGAAAGTAACTCTGTCTGTCTGTCTGTCTCACTTTTACGACTAAACCGCTGAACCGATTTTGATGAAATTTGGTATAGAGGTAGATTAGACCTTGAGAAAGGACATAGGCTATGTTTGGTTGCGATAACCGACATCCACGCGGGCGGAGCCGCGGGCAAAAGCTAGTAAATTATAAATCACAGGCTTCTTCTACAGAGGTTTTGTCGCAGACGATTACAGACTATTAGTGTAGGTAGGTACGACCTCCTGAGTGTCGGAGGCGCACCGCGTGCGGCAGATTGCGGAGCGGATTTCCCGACAGTAGAACCGTACGCGTGCGTTTTGTTTCTAATCAAATAGTATTGATAGCAAAACTCAAACGTTTACTCTACTTTGAGTTTTGAATTCGACATTATTAGAAGCGAAATAAACGCATCAACTTTTCCGCTTGCACTAATGAGAGATATTGCCACAATATTGCCCTATCTAGGCATAATTCGTCGTGTCGTGCGCTGTGCGTCGTCACTCAGGGCAGCGCACACACTTAGGTATAAGGGAAAATCCTGATTCCATGCATAAGTTAATTGCCTACATAGATAAGCACAGGTGGCAATAATAACTGATAAAGATTTAATTAATTATATAAGTTTTGATGTCATCATCATAACCACAATTTCACAATTACATAATTGATTAATTAAACGCTCTAATTTGGAACTGTTATTTGTACGAAAAAATATGACATGAACTAAGTAGGTATGTTAGATATAGGCATTTTTTTATTTATTACTCGGCCAGTATAAATAGTACGAGAGCCCACGACCAAAATTTTTGTCTCATAGCAATACAGCCAAAACCGCATCAAATCGATAGATACGATTATCCTGAACTCGAAAAAACCAATATCAGACATTTTCCGCGTAGCGTTTGATCTGACCGAATTTTCAAAATTGTCAAAGAATTTTACCGAACTGCATCATAGCAATATGTATTGTCTGATTTGCAGACTGTAGTTGAATGATAGTTCTGAGATACCGGAAACATATTTTTCAGACGTTAGTGGTGTAGCGCAAACCCGTAAAATCACTTAAAAAAACTAAAAATGAGACAAAAAAAATGTCTCATAGCAATACGTCTGAAAATCTTTTTTATTAGTGTCGATACCACGTGGCAACTCGATTTCGGAGTAAATCGATTTCCTGCTTACTCTCTGCTTTTTACTCCGATATTAGGCCTCTTCTTTGCACTTTTTCAGCGTCTCTTCGGTAAATTTTTTCTCTTTATCAATCGTTGTTTCTTTACAAAACACACAACTCAGGTCCGACATTTTACACCACCACAACCGCACAACGCATGACAACTATGGTAGGTGAGCGTCGTTCCAACGTTTGGAGCAGCTGCCGAGTGAGCTGTATAATAGTAATAGTATAAGAAAGGGGCAGGAGCGTAAGAAGCGCTGAGGCTGTTGAAATTAAATACTGATTGATTTGAGAGTTTTGGTTTTATTTAAAGCACACTTGAGTAACTTTTACAAAAGAAATAAGTAATGACATCTGTCATCTGTCAAAGTACATATAATAGACAAGGGAGATTCTTGAATATCTATGAAGGCTGTAAATTTAAAAAAAAACATTTTCGTACTTATTTTCGTTTTTGGGAGTAAGTATATGCTACACTTAAAGTGTCTGAAAACAGGTTGTGGAGGTAATGTTCCTCCAACCAAAGGGAGGATCCTCCGACCAGGCAAGGTGATCACGCCTGGCGGGCCGCGGCCCAACGATTGTCGTTGGGATGTTGTATATAGCTTGTACCAGCGCTGGAACTTCACTTTCGCGATTCAGGATTCGTAGTGACGTAGTAGTTCGGCTTGCTGTCGCTAGATGGCGCTGTGTACATGTGGTATCGCCACATCACTCCCCTCCAAGACCGGAGGTTGATTGCGATGAGTCAGCTGTCTTAGCTCTCTTGAAGAGCGTGCCAGTACCAGTCTTGAGTAGTTCCATTTCGTCGGAACTGGACGCCGCTTATTCCATTGACGGAACAGTCTTCCTCGCTAGTCCCAGTGAGTCGGGACTACCGCTGGTCCCGAAGATGCGGGGCGAGTGCGGTGATGCGGTGCTGCGGTGAGATGCCCAGAGTAGTGGGGCTCGAAGCGTCGAGATGAGTCCTCGGTGAGCCGCCAGTGAAGCGAGGTCAGTCCTCGGTGAGTTGAGGTGAGTCCTCTGCAGTGACGGGGCGAATCCTCGAATAGCGAGGTAAGTCCTCCGTGTAGTGGGGCGAATGCTGCGTAGTGGCTGAGTGGTACGTAGACGGGAGAGAAGTCCTCTTCTTGAATCGACCGTAAGTAGGTGTACCGTGCCTTTAGATGCAGGCGTGGCCGAAGGGTAACCAGGCTGCAGCGGGTGCTGCAGGCTGTGGTTGTAGCCTTGTAATGGCCGAAAGTGCTGGATGGCGAAGACTTGATTACCGCTCATGCGGAAGAAGTGAATGGGATGTGACGATGAGAATGCTGCTGATAATGCTCAGCGAAGGTTACGTGATCAGATCACGTCGGGGTCACCACTGTGGAGGTAATGTTCCTCCAACCAAAGGGAGGATCCTCCGACCAGGCAAGGTGATCACGCCTGGCGGGCCGCGGCCCAACGATTGTCGTTGGGATGTTGTATATAGCTTGTACCAGCGCTGGAACTTCACTTTCGCGATTCAGGATTCGTAGTGACGTAGTAGTTCGGCTTGCTGTCGCTAGATGGCGCTGTGTACATGTGGTATCGCCACAAGGTTTTTGGTAATCATGGCAGCAATACGAAAAGTTAAATTTTTTTTTTATCCGTATTGCTATGATACAGGTCGGCTAAATTTGTTGACATTTTCAAAAATGCGCTCAGGCTATGTGCTACGCACAAAATGTCTGAAAACAAACTTTTTCGTAATACAATTAATAAAATCTATGTACATTTTCACTATCAGACGTATTGCTATAATACCGACTGCCTTTTTTTTTTGACACAGCAGAATTGGCCCTCCACGCAGTTGCTACACTTTCGACCGTTACTACACACCTAGTCGGGTTCAGAATCATACAATCTAACGATTTTATAGGGTTTTTGCCGTATTGCTATGAGACATGGTTTTGGTCGTGGGCTCTCGTACTAAAATATTTTCTGCATGAACTACCGCGCGGCAAGGGCGACACAAGGTGAGCCTTAAGTCACCATGGAGCGCTCAACCGACAACGTTCGGCTCGGGCCGAGGCAATTCCGGCCGGTGCAGTGCGTGCATTTGCCTTGTCCTGGGCACGTTTTCACTGACGGAGGATTTGCCTCGATTGGCTGCTCGCTCATTCATTACCTACGCGGCTATTTGGATAATGGTAAAAAGCAAGAAAGGAAGGCAGAATTGCTGTTTATTGTTTTTTTTTAGTTTACCGTGGGAGGTACTTCCCAGGTGGAGCCGTCCTATGCACGCTAAATATGTATTTCCTAACCATCAATTTACTGTAACCTTTGACTCGTAGGTACATATTTTTCCCCTGTCTTAGCTGTTTTTGAATGTAACGGAAAAATCTGCATTAGGTATCTCTATCGCCAGCAAGTAATCTGAATATTCTTCTTGTTCTGTCGAGTCGATTGCATACCATGTCATATTTTGTTTGCCCAGTAGGTACCTACTGCTATCACTGCTACCACCTACCTATGCAGCCGCACACGGTAGCGTTCTCAGAGGCACTCACGCATGAGTTCCTCCGGTGTACACGTGTGTGGGCAAGTAGCACACGTTAGCAGGTGGATCACAGTCTTCGGCGTAACTCCGCATTCAAATCGTGGGTCCACCTCATCTGAGAAATCCCGCATTAAGCTGGATTTCCTTCGAAAGGGTTCAATTATTGCAAATCGTAAAAAGGTTTTTTTGATTTGTATCCTGTGTTGTTTGAACTCCTGGGTCCTTTTTACAAATCCTCCCCTATAAACGGAATTGTACCGTATCTGCTCCTGCGTTCATATACTATTAGATAGTTAACTGATAGATAGTTTAGCTGTGGGTACTGTGGGTAGGCACGTGACAAAAAAGTCCTTCAGTTAATAATATACCGTGTGTTGTAGTACCACCTACTTACGTTTTTTATATGAGTAACTGAGCTTGCAAACAAGTTTTCAATGCAATGAATCTTTATTGGATAATCGCTATTTATTACCATATAGGTAGACACTTTTCCTCTATGATGTTCATAGTCTTGTATTTTATCCACATCTAGGCAAATAATTAAATCGAATGTTTAAAATAGCAGTAGTTTAGGTAATGTTTTTCAGAAATGTATGGTGTCATGGTGTATAGAGTCAAAATCTTCAGGACCCAAGTCAACCTCTCTTGCAAGATTAGGAAATCGGACCTGGGCTCCGAATGCAACCGGGAATCATGGGTGTACCCAGGGGGAGACATCCCTTAAAGACCTTTGTCCCATCCCAAGAAGATTGGGTAGATACGCCCATGCTAGAGGCATTCAGAGGAAGAAGACAGATTGTTCGTGGTGTTTGTTGTGAATCGTTTAATTGATTGTGTTCAAACTTCGGAAGACAAAATCAAAAGGAAATGGAAAAAGAGTATATTCTAGTCGTTAGTCTATATACCTACTGTAAAGTGTAAACCAATAAAGTTAAAGAGATGTTTACCTAACGTTTATTTAAAAAAAAAATGCTCTAACTAACAAAAGGCGCTCCCTTTTGTTAGTAGAGCACTATGATTATACAATAGATGAAGATGAAAATAGAGGTGACAAAATTAATTAACTCCTTTATCTAGTCTGCTTCTTCGGATTGTGTAAAAGATGATATGATAATGTTGAGATGACTGCAACTAGAGATGAATGGAAAAAGCATACATTTTGCGCCGACCCCAAATAAACTTGGGATAAGGGCAGGAGTATGATGATGATCTAGTCTGCTTCTTGTACCACGTCCTGTAAATTTTATAAGCTACTAGCTGCCCCGGCGAACTTCGTACCGCCATATTTTCGGCCCGCGTGGTATTCAAATCCCGTTCCCGCTGCCGATTGTTGGCCGATTCTCATAGATACCGGATAAGCACAAAAAATTTCATCAAAATCGGTCAAGCCGTTTCGGAGGAGTTCGATTACGCACCCCGTGACAGAAGAATTTTATATATTAGATTGACTCGATGATGAAGAATAAAACTGCGTCCTGTGCCAAACCAAAATGTAAAATTGATTTCTGCCTCACCAAGCTTCTGTGATCAACCAAATTCTCTTCTAAAAAGCTTTTCTATAAGTACTTTAAAAACTGTAATATAAACACAATTTATACTTAGGTGTCACTTCAATGCAATCGTTTGGTCCGAAATGCCACACAAGAAAGGTAGGGATGAAAATCTTACAAAATTGTAAAACCAAAATAAATAAATTTTGATAATGACACTGATACTTTCAAGAATTTAGTAACGAAATTTTGAACACAATAGTGGTGAAATTTAAAAAATGCAATAAATTATAATTATATGCTGTCAAACAGTAATTTACGACACGTTAATTTCAAAAGAAGTATGTACTTACACTTAATTAAAACGCAATTTCTTCAACATGTAGTGCATAGTAGGTGTGTATTGTAGTACATAGTAGGTAGGTACCCAGGTGTTGTAAGTATGTCAAGCGAGAATCAGTACCTAGTTAATTCAAAGTTAAAACCGCCCGGTGGATGTCGGTTATCGCGTCCAATCATAGCCCATGTCCTCCTCCAACGCTCACTTACACTCATAGATAAATTATAACATTATGAAAGATCATTGCTTACACTACATAGTTCAGTGGTTTAATCATATTATTATGATATGACAAATCAATGCATTTATTACTTTCCACTTCCTACTCCATTCAGCATATAGGTACCTATAGGTACCTATAGGTACCTACCTATTACAAATAACGAACAATAATTCTTTTTTTAAGGCGGACTGGACTGGTAAAGCGGACCCCAGACTCCGAGCATAAAGCTTCGGATGCGACTGGGAATTAACGCCAGGATGCAGAAGACTTTTTTTTTACGAACGAACAATGAGCAGTTTTCCAGTAGGTATAATAATCAGTTGGTTTTTAAATCATAAAGAGATGGCGCTAGCATAGCTTTTGGTAATTTTAATGTACTCTGTGGTTTGTTTGTGCGATGTTGCCAAAGTTTAATTTCATTTACCCATATTACAATAGATAAAATATGATAAAACGCTTAATTCTTTTCGCGTCACTGTCTGTAATTTAAAATAATATTATATTTATAATAATATTATCAAAAACAAATGTCAAAACATTTATGTAAAGTAAATTATTACAAAACCGAAGAACATTTTTTCCATAAATTAGGGAACACTAGATGTGAGACCACACTCTTCTTACCAAAAGTGCCGGCTGCGCCATCTAGCTTGTCCTTAGGAACCCTATAAATACCTACTGGAAAACTGCTCATTACAAACGAAAAAGCGAATAAAGAATTCTTATAAATATTCTATTCAATCCTTTAATTATAATTATTACCTACATTATTATTATTATATTGAATTATCTTATATTCCTGTATTCAATTATATATTTTATATCAATATTATTATATTTACTCCAAAGATATTATATATAAAAAGAAGTAGATATGTCATTGCGCGAAAATCTTGAAGATCCGAAAACGAGTCAATTGGAACGTTTGCCTCTAGTATCGCGTGCCGAGCGGCGCCGGTCGGACGTTGCGCGGACTTAAAAAAATAACGAAAATGCCATCATATGTTTATAGACACTGCACGAACTATTACTCTAAAGTTAAAACACCAAAAGTGTAGATGAATTAAAAATGTGTGTGTGTGAGTTCGGCACATTTTTCTACGTTGATTTGTAAGCATATGACATGTCTATGTTATGAAATGTCATTGATTTACTCCATGCGAAAAAAACAAAAGTCGGTCGGCTGTGGCCTGTGGCATGACTTTGTGGTGATGTGAGCAAGCGGTTTAGTGGGTTCTAATCATAGATAACATTATTATGAACCGAGTGCTAAAAGGGGTACGGGGTCCCTTTAATTTAAGCTGCCGTTATGGATGCCTTCCATAACTGAAGAGAATTCATCTGTGTGTAAAAAAGTATTTGACGAAAAAAATTTATTCTTCATCCTAGCGTTAATCCTAGTCGCATCGGGTCCGCTTTACCATTTCGTGAAGCGACTGCCATCTGACCTACACAACCCACTGATGACATTAGGCGATATCGAAGCATTGCAGCTAGACCAGTTGTTAGACTCTTAGGCCTCTAACTATCCGCAACGATTGCTATAGATGTTCGTATGGCAACCTGCCGACGGCTTAACGTGCTCTCCGGGGCACGACCAGACCAATGCAAATATCCATATTCATGCACTGAGCGGGGATGGGGATAGAACCCGCGCCACCTACGTAGCGGCAGCGTTCACTTACCGACACGCCACAGTCTGTCAAATTTAAAAATCGCGCCAAAATCTTATTCAGGAATAATTTGAACCTACTAACTGTACAATCTATACACTTTTTAAGTAACAGTACTTACCTATAGCAAATGCGCTTTCTACAAATAATAAAAAAATAAAATGCCTAGGTACAACAACAGAAAACACTTTCATAATTTGTATTTATTTTGTCCTAAGCTAACGCCATTGTGCTGTTGTGGTTTTGAAATGTTAGGCTCATTTTAAGACCGCATTTAAGACCGCTCATTTTAAGCTCGTTTGTATTACGATTTGTCGCCCGAGCCACGGCACAACAGAGCGAGTGATAAAATGTATGGCAATCTATGAAGACGCTTTTATATTTCTGTGGACGGTAAAGGCATGATTTCGTAGCACGATTTGTCGCCACGAGCCACGGCATAACAGAGTAGCAAAATGTATGGAAATCTATGAAGACGCTTTTATATTTCTGTGGACGGTAAAGGTATGATTTCGTAGCCGACCGCAGACTGCAGCAGCAGATACAGTGTACTGTGTGATAAATATACTATTATTTCATGTGATAATGCTTATTGTTTTAATTCATTGCGGCTCCTCAATAGTGCCGTTTATCCGTATAGAAGTTTAATAAGTAATTTATAGATTGTATAGTGCTTCAAGAAAGTCGTGAAATAAATGTTTGAGAAACGAATATTTTTTCTTGTATGTATTTGCAACACACATAACAACTGCCAAACTAAGTAGTCAGCCTGTCAATTCCTTGTTCTAATAAAGATGTTTCGTATCTTTTGTGTTGTGTTCATTTAATTTCTTTTCATCTAGTAATAGTTTAGTTTAGAGCTTAAAAATTGATTGATTGAGATTGGTTGAAAAAAGATTAATAAATGGCCAAACTGCAATTGACCGGTAGGTACGCATACTTTAATGTTAAACATAGTTTAAGAAGTGTAATCTATTAAAAAATATATGTTAGTGAACATTTCATGTTTCAAAGCATTAGGGGCTGTGCATTAATCACGTGATGTTTTTTTAGCAATTTTCTAACCCCCCCCCCCCAATTAGATATACATATATCATGTAATCGGCGTAATATCATAATATATCATATAGTTGGCATATCAACGGCTAAACTATGATAATTTCCGTGAAGCGACTGCCATCTGACCTTCACAACCCATTGGCGTTAGCGAAGTATATTCCAACTGCCCGTAACGACTACCCAAGATATCCGTATGGTAATCGAGACCGATGCACGATTTAAGGTGCACTCCGAGGCACAGTACCCAGAGGCCAAAGCAAATAGATAAATTTATGAATACAAATATTTGCAATGCGCGGGAATAGAACCCGCGCCTCCTGCGTAACAGTCGAGTTCACTACCGGTATGCCACAGATGCTGACAACAACAACATGTATGAAAATTTCAACTCTTTAACTATCATGGAAGATTGTGCCGCAGCTGCCGTGCGCCAATTCCCCTCGAATGTAAGATAACTAGGGAGTCGCGTCCAACGAAAAGAGAGTTTTAACTGTATAACTGTAAACTATACATATTCACAGCTGTAAATCCCCGAAGGGTTAGGTAGAGGTGTTCCCACATTCCAAATCATTATGTGTTGATGATACCTACTTATACGCTATATAGTAAAAACTATAACAAAAAACAAAAGATCAAGACTGTAGATCAAGATAATAGTCATACCTTAATAATCTAGTGCCGTTGACGTCGTACACACACATATTTTGTTCTGATGACAGTTTCTTTTTATCTCGTATGTTGTGTCAGATTTGCATTGCACCTGTTGTATGAAAAACATTTTATGATAAATACTACAATTAAAAGCTCATGCTTGACCAAAATTAAATAAGAACAAAACAGAAAGACACGTCATACGTCTCTATCGTACCGTGACAGTAAAACGTGTCGTTATCATTCATAATTATAAAAGCGGCCATTGGACGTCCATGGACAAAAAAAGGTGCAAGGTGCCATAGCTTTGAAATCATTCCAGTTTCAGAAGAAAATATAATTTATATATATCTTAAGCATAATGTAGATTTGTAATAAGATTCGAATAAGCCCAAAATGTAGTGACAATTACATTGAAATTCGAAAAAAATGATACAAATGTATTTTTATTTACAATATGTTTTAATAAACATATTTGATGGTTAGTAACTTCAGCAAAACAGTATTAGGCTATTAATATTAAGCTACTAAACCCCGTTTGTGGTGTTGGAATGTTAAGATGTTTTTATTTTTTTATACCATAATACCGCGATTGACTATTGACTTCAATCGTCCTACTTTGTCTATGCTTTAGTTATATTTTCGGTGTGGTGGCCGATTTATCAATATTTTTTCTAATTTGTTTTCGGAATATACGCGGGAACCGGCCGTCTTTAATAATACACGTTACAATGAGCGTGGAAGAAGATGTCATGAAAATACAAAAGAAATTAACTAAGATGACTTCGGACGATGGCACGGTGGGTCTAAATATCAAATGCAAGAATTGATGTAGTTTCAGACATTTTCCGCCAAGAAATTTACAGTATAGGATTCTAGGATATCTGTCTAATTTACATTTATACATTAATATATTGTGATAATGTAAGCTGTACTATCTTTTCGCATAAACTTTTAATAGATTATGATGTATTATATTACATGTTGTTGTTGTTTTACCTCTAACCGCTACGGACGCTATCTTAGCGGCTTACTAACACAATAATATTTAGTTCATCATTATTTGTTTTAGGGGCAAGAAGAAGCCTTAGAGCTGTTGAAAACGCTCCAAACCATGGCTGTGAATTTGGACGTTTTAACAAAAACAAGAATAGGAATGACAGTGAATGCACTTCGAAAATCCAGCAAGGACGAAGAGGTGATATCCTTGTGTAAAACTTTGATTAAAAATTGGAAAAAATTCCTGTCAACCCCAGGTAAAGATAATGGCAGCTCATCAAAATCTAAAAAAGAATCGAAAGATAAAGATAAGAAGGAGGACAAAGAAAAAGACAAAAAACTGCCAGCATCATTTCCACCACAGACAAATACTACTGATGCTGTTAGGTTGAAATGCCGAGAGCTTCTGATGGCAGCTCTTAAAGTTGACGGGGAAAATCCTAATGCTTGTGCAAGCCCTGAAGAGCTGGCTGAAGAACTAGAAGAATGTATCTACGCTGAATTCAAGAATACAGATATGCGCTACAAAAATAGAGTACGATCCAGAGTGGCAAATCTCAAAGACCCTAAGAACCCTACTTTGCGCACTAATTACTTAAATGGTGTGGTATCTGCATCACGGCTTGCTAAAATGACCCCTGAAGAAATGGCCAGTGATGAAATGAAGAAACTCCGAGAGAAGTTCATTAAAGAGGCTATAGATGATGCTCAACTGGCTACAGTTCAAGGCACTAAAACTGAAATGCTCAAGTGCGGCAAATGCAAAAAGAAGAACTGCACTTACAACCAACTGCAGACCAGAAGTTCTGATGAACCGATGACCACATTTGTCCTCTGTAATGAATGTGGCAACCGCTGGAAATTCTGTTAAGACTGCTTTTATTGATACTAAGGTGATTAGTGTACCTACCCTATACTGTATGATACTGTATTGTATCAGATATTTACATTTATAATGAATTGTGGTTTTCGTTTTCGCTATTATAATTACTACACCTTACTACTGTCATTGACTAAGAAATCATGTTTAGTAGATAAGGTGAACTTAGTTTAAACATAAATAAATGAATCTGCTTTAAGTGAAATAATCTCCTTTTATTATCAGGAAAGATCACCTTATTGAATGAAACTACAATCATCTTTGAATAATCATATATTTATAAAACATTTTGCAAGGAATGTGTCCTTTAGGACAAAACCTAAAGTTTATAAAACTGGCACTATATAAACCATGATTAGGTACAACCATTTTTATACTCTGGGTATAAATTCTCTTACATGCTTTTAATTCGGTATATTATAGTAAATAAAAATATGCATTCACAATATTATAAGACTATGTATTGTATTGTCTGTTATTGTGCAGTGAATCATTACAAAGAGACAGCATATTTAAATTTCAGATGAAAGTATTGGTCTCTGATGGAACTTGAGAGCAAGCCTTATACCTGAATAATATAAGCAGTTAATATTGTTAAGGCATTCTGTTACAATGAGGATGTGTGGAGCAAGACTGGTAGTTATTTTTCTATCAGTCTAGGACTTATATTTTAATTCTGGTAACATAAATAATTTATCCTTTTTTTTCTTCATTATAACACTTAACTTGCAGTGGGTATCTTATTTGTAATAGACATAATTTCGCCTTTTTTTGTATATGTATTTCCATAAGTATATCCAAAGTGGCCAGAATTGCTAAAATCTAATATGGCAAGCTATGCTTTGGTGAAAATCAACATTTTTTTTCATTTGGCTTATACTAAGACTATTCTTATAAACACTTCGTTATAAACCTTAACTATTCTAATTTTAACTATGACTAAGATACTAAAAATAATATTAAGTTTATTCCTCCCAAGCAGTTGATAATTCGCCTGTCGAAATTTTTACAAACATTTTGTCGTCTTTACACGCAATTATATTGTTTTGCACATCTAATTTGAGATCAAGTGGTTCACTAGTTTCATCTTCAATTTTAGTTATCGTAAAGCTAATATCTTCGTTCGCCGAGAAACAATCGGGCGTGAGGGTTTTGTGGAAATTAAAATGTGTTTTGAAATGTTCACGGAGGAAATGGGACTGTACGACCACAAGGTCACAGTGCGAACATTTATGATTGGCAGCAGTCAACGTATCTGTGTCGCCATGTCTCCTGTAGTGATTCGTTAATGAATCCAGACGTTGATTTGTATAAGGGCACAACAAACACATGTGCATTTTACGCTCTTTCGTCGGCGAAGTTTCGGACGTATTCAAGTCTTTTCCACAGTCATTTATTGATCGTCTGCGCTGTAGCAATCGCAGAGTCTGTTGGTCACTTATAGAGAATTGTTGGAAATCGCTTTTCGGTGGTCCTTTGGGCATAGTTTTTATTGCAAGTTTAATAGTATCGATGCTGCCTTGTTCTTTTACGTCTTGGTTCTCAGATATAACGAAACCGTTACTATCTTTCTTTCTTTCCGCTTGCGCCTCATCGTTCATTTGATGTTTCCGCATATGTTGTACATAATTAGCGTAATATTTTACAGAATAATCACATAATTCACATTTATATCTTTGTTTGGAACCATGTAACGACAAATGAATTTTATACTGTTCTCGTTTCTCAAACGCCGAAGGACATTTGTGACACTTATAACGTTTCTCTTTTTGTCGCCCATTTTTTAGATATGTAGGGTATATAAATTCAGGATTACCGTGCATCAAATATCCGAATTGTGGGTCAGCTTGCAAAACGGGTGGGAAATGATCATTGGGCTTAACCAATTTATCTTTATCGGTTAACACCCTTTTCTGAGCCTCAGTCTTTCTCTGGAACAAATCTGTGCCTGATAAAGGTATATTCTTATAATCCATGTCGTCTCCAGATTCATAATCACAATTTGAAGGTTTGTTATGAGTTTCGTGTAGTAACTCATGTTTAGCTAAGTTGCCGATATTTTTGACGGCATAGTTACATGTCTTGCACTTATGATCACCTTCACCTCCATGTAAGGCTGCGTGATAGTTGAGTGCTGAACTTTTGAAGAATTTAGCAGGGCATAGTTTACAAAAGTATTGTTTTGGCACGTGTTTTGTATCATTTGACTTTTTCGCACTACTTACAACGTTTTCAATTATTGGCCCTACAGAGATCCATCTGATTTCAGAACTAGTGGGACTATGTGCCATCTCTAGTCGAGGTTGGCGATGAGAAGGATGTGAATTGTGAATAAATTTCAGTATTTTAGTTTTAGTATGATATTCATCTGTGTGCACTGCTTCATGTGTTGCTATATCATTTTCTTCAGGGACTGAAAACTCACAACTGTTACATTTATTCGGATGTACAGAGTCATGAAATTTATTGTGACTTTCTAACTCAGCATCTTCGAAAAATCTGGCTGGACACTGGTGGCAAAAATACAGTAACTTTATCTCTCTGTTTTCGTTTAATCCTTCTTCTTTAAAGATGTTTTCTGTACCTTTATCCATTTCAATAACTTTTCTTAGTTTAGCAATTTGTTCATCGTCTGAAACATCCTCTTCTACTGGACAGTAAATGCGGCCATATATTTCACCGTGCATTTTAGAGTGTTCTGCAAGTCTGCCTGCATTATCACATGTGAACTTACATTCCAAGCACTTGTAAATGGTTGTGTCATTATTTTCGAAAACAATGAAATGTATCTTTTCGTGATTTGGAATTTTACATTTTATTGAATTAACATATGAACAATATCGACACTTATACATTTTATGGAATTCATTCTTTGCAGAGACCCAAACGTACGGAATTCCTTCATATACAGTTGCTTCAGGATCGTTTTTAGTCTGTGACGTTGATGGTTGTTCCAAACCGTATTCAACGTCCAGCCGTTTTGTAATAATTCCATGAACTCTCAAATGTTGATGGAGAAGATGCCTTTTAGATACACTGTAGTTGCATTCTGGGCATTTGTATGGTGTGTCTGATGGTGTGCGGTGAAATTGTTCATGGTACATGTATTGGGACTTACTATTCGTTTCATATGGACATTCAGTACATCTATGTCGTTTAGTTGAACATATTGAGGACATCGATTGCTGATCTTGTAAATTAGACTTGTCTTCCATACCTTTTGAAATATAATCTTCGGGATCGGTGACGCCGTGTACAAGGAGATGTTGGGTCAGCTCGTTCTCGTCTTTTACAAAGTAAGGACAAAAGAAGCATTTGAATACAGATTGCGGCGAAGGTTGATGTTGTTGTAGATGTGCAATGAGCAGTTTTTTATCGCTTGTCCTGTATGGACATTTATTACATGAGTCGGTGATGTCATTTATGCTCACTGGGTCTGGCTTCGGTTTAACTGTTGTTATAACTTTAATTACACCATCGTGTTTCAAACGGCAGTGGCGCTGAAATAAAAAGAAAATATATCTTTTATTTTTTGGTCAAATGAGAATGGTCAAATAGTACACAGGCGCCTGTATTCTTGTGAATAATTCGTAGTTCAACATGTTATATTGTAAGTATTTGAAGAATATTATAGTAACCTACCCCTCCCGTTCGGGATGGGACCGAGACATCCCAGGTTCAAACCCTGATTCGAATCTTTGATCTCTCGGTCGTAAGGCCGAGTCTTTATCTAGTAAAATAACGACGCTGATATAAATATATCGTGGGATCAAATCAGTAACTTCCGTAAGGTCCTACGTAAAATAATCAGTTTGCTTGTTTGCGACTTCAGTAGTTTAAATCATATCAGAAACAATAAGGTGTAATTTAACTTTTACGAGAGTGACTGGTGTCTGAAGCTCCAACCCGAGAGGAAAGTGTGTACCTACCAGTCTCTTTCAAGAGTACCGGCTTGCATGTGAGATTAAGCTTAGGTCCCGAAAAACTTGGGTCTCATATACCCAATGAAATACGCTACTAACAGACATTTGCTTTTAGGAAAGTTCTCTGTTGAAAATGTGACATCTTGCTTCGAAAAAACTATCAAAAACCATAAGCAACTCCAAAGTGAACATTTTGGACTCAACTGGGAAATCGGAATGAGGTTGATAAAATATGAAATTTAGCATTTATATTCAAACCGAGCGGGAATCGAACCCACGACTTCTGACTGTGAAATCCAACGTTTTGCCGCCACGTCACAATATGTGATCTGTTTATTTCAATTTAAGATTCACAAATCTTTAATCAGACTGAGATGTAGAATTCCTAGTGTTTGGATATCTGCATAACCAACACACCTGTATCACATGTTTCCAATTAGAAAGTTGGTGACAGTGGCCACAGCGGTACGCCAGGTCTGCTGGATCGGGAGTGTTCTCGGCTTTCTTTGCAACCGGAGGCTTTTGCAGCTCTTCTTGCATTCCGTCTTTTGAATGTTCACGCACATGTTCCAATAGTGCTTCCTTTGAGGGATCCCTGGAAATACAAATGAGAAAACATATTAATATTCTATTCTATGAATGCCTGCAGCTGGAACATTTAAAGAGATGGTCAAACAATGTACTTACTTATAATTGCATTTTTTACATTTCCACAGCGTTTTCTTCGGTTTCTTTATATCATTCAAATTGAGACCTCTATTATCAAGCAAGTCGTACTTCTCGTCATACTGAGTCTGCAGATTCAATGGCTGCATTTCATATTGCGTATTCATAGCATCTGTCATATCATGGAATGAATCGTCAATTTCCATCGATCCATCTAACGATGTATTAGAATCCAGATAGTGGAATTGGTTTTCTCCATATTCGTTCAATACTGGCATTGCCAAGAACTTGTTATACTTACTATAATTTCTTCTTCCTGTTTCATCAGTCATTAATACTTTTGCATCGTTATGTTCAGGATCCCTTGCAGACTTCAGCTTAATATGTTTAGTGATATCCCACCTCCAGTTCGATTTATATTTACAAAGTGAACATTCAAAAGGCTTCTTGTTTAAATGACCAACAATGTGAACGTGAAACCTGGATGCGGTTGTGGAGAAAAATGGACAGTGGGGACATTTGAATACTTTTTTCCCAACAGCCTGACTCGGTGATAAATTCATAGACTCATTCTCATCAATGATTTCAACATCGGAACAACGGTTCGCTTCTGGTAGAGTAGAGTCATCATTTATATTAATATCCAAAGGAGTATCGAATTTATTAGTGTCTTGATTAATATTGTTCCATACGAAAACAACGTTTTCCATAGGATGCTTCTCTATTTCTTTATCTTGATTTGTAATGGAAGTGTCATTGCTATCCTCGTTTTTAATTTCTGTGGTATTTTCGTTAACCTTTTCATTTTTACCACAAGTTTTCATGTGAACATACAAATCAGCGCTTGATTTGCATCTATGCCTACAATTTTGGCACCGTGTTGAGCTTAAACTCGAAAGGGACGCATTTGCAGTGACTCGATTGGATTGTGGTGTACAATTTTTCTCATGCACTGAGTGTTCTGATAAACACTTACTTTCAAATCCACAAATTTTGCATCTCAGAGATCCTTCTTCACCGGTTTCAGTTAACAATCTTTCCTTTAGTCTGTCAAAAAATGATTCATTTTTCTTGCGTGCGCCTGCTTCTTTTGTGGATGGATTGTTGACAGGGGTTAAAGTAATATCGGCTGGCAAATTTTCAATCCTGTTGTCTGAATTTGAATCTGTTAAATCTACAGGTGAAGACTCCTTGAATTTTTTCAGCGGTGGTTCACCAGTAGTAGATTGCTTTTGATTAGTGGGAGTTGAGGAATTCAGCGGTATGAGTTGTGGTATTGGTCGTGGAATTTTTCTGCATTGCTTTTGTTTGGACTCATCTGAACTGTGATTGCCATTGGCCTCGGGAGACCCGTCATTTGAGTGGTCACTTTTGCAGCTGACTATTTCTCTGTCGGCGTATTGTAGGCCCATATCCTGTAAAAGAAATAAAAATTCCTTGAAATTTTAAGTAGGTAATCAATTTAACTTTAGGTATTCTAAACACATATCTATGATTTTATAAAAATAAGATTGATACATTTTTAAAAGCAAGGTAACTAAACGAATACCATATTAAGTTACAAAAAGATAATGGGTATTAAATATTAACGGGGTGGATATGTATTAAGGTAAACTTAAAAAAATAATAAATACTGTCTGCTTTTTAATATTGAATATTGCATTTAGTATCTATTATCTAACTCTTTATAGAGTTCAGTCATGACATTTCCTTGGAACACGAAAGAAACTTGGAACAATAAAACAAATATTGTGTATCACTGCAATAAATTGTCTCATGTGGGAATCAAAACTACAACACTCGGGAATATGGTCAAATGCTTACAACTACTTTACCGCATTGCCATCTGTGTCACTAAATTTTGTTCATACCTACCATTGATTTAGGTATATTGCACATATTCAAAAAGCCAATTCAAAACATTATTAAGTTTTAAGATAGAAAAAGCGATCTTTGATTTGAACGAAAAATATTTAATTAACAATTTCATTCAATATAATTGAATGAAATTTTAAGCACACTATTTAAATATTTTTTCAGTAAGTTACTCATTGAAGGGTTACAAATATGATTCAACGTTTATTCAGCTTCAACTAAGGCTGAAATAATACCAAGTAGGTGTAGACTTTAAAACAAATAGAAGACAAATCCTTACGGGTAAACAGGATTTTCTGCTCGAATCACATACCTACTGACATGACGCTACACAGAAACCTTGGTCTAACAGGACTGCCTGTATAAAGTTCCCACTAGTTGTAGCACGAAATAAATATAACAGGAAGTTAGCTTCATAGAAGAGCGGAACTACCATTTACAAGGATACCTATCTCAACTCAATTCGATTGCCGTGCCACGTTGCGCTTTGACGCTTTAAAGATATAACAAAATGAGTTTTTACGTGTTTTCACTCGTTATATGAACCCAGCATTCTGTTCCTAAGTAGGTATTTGTGTTGAAAAGGGCACCGGTGCTCTTCCTACGCGCAGGCGTATAAGCTCGACACCGGGCGATGTAGGTATACACTATACCCTAGTATGGGGAATGTTACCAATTGTAGGGAGACCATATTTGTTCACTACGTCAGCAGTTTAAAAAGAAAATCTGTTCTTCTAAAAAAGTGTAAAAACATGGATCTCATTATGTGATGGTTATGTGATATTAAACCGGGTTAGGTGTTCACTTCACCAATAACTACTCAGTCCTCATGTGTTGTATGTAGGTTCGATCCTCACGTAAGACAGTACGTATATTTTTGTGATTCACAATTTTTTTCACTCAAACTTATCGAGTAGGGTATCAAAATGAAGGAAATTAGGAGATTAAAAAAATATATCTAAAACTTATAAGATAAAACAAATGATTAATAAATTTAAAAAAACCCGTCTGCCACTGAAAAGATTTAAATAACTTTGATAGCAGGAGTCACCCATTAATTATATTTCAATCTTTTCAGTGGCAAACGAGTTTTTTATTTATTAATTACTAAAAAGCTGAAGTTTATCTGTTTGAACGCGCTCTATGAAACTAAAGTGTGCGATTTGAAAAGTTCTTGTCAACTCAACTATTGGGAAAGAAAACCTCCCATTTAATACCCTGCTACGACCCTTAGGTACCAGTGCCTACGGAGTGAAATCGCGGAACATACAATAAAATAATATTTTCATATTAATCATCATCCCTATTGTTATTGCGTCAGCCCGCTTACATTTATTACTTGCACATTGAAGCTCAAAGTTTGCTCTCGTACTAATTGGGTTTATCTTACTTTTGCGGAACGACTGCCGTCTGACCTGATGATGAAACAAGGATGAAACCTGATTTACATAGATTTGTGCATTTTTTTGTGTGAATCTTTTACTAAAGTTATTTTAATGATCTACATGTTTAACTCAACTGTGTTAAAATCCTACGTACTTAGGTTAATGCAATTTTGCAAAAATAAGATAGAAAGATAGAAAGAAAGAGGAACTCACTACAACAAAACTACTTACAACAAAACATAAGTAAAACAAAACACTAATTTGTGTAAAGTAAATGATGGCTCTATAAAATACTAATCATAAAATTACAGTTTTTAACTACTACCGGACTAATTGAAGTTCAAGTTTGTAATTATCGGGCGGTAATTTGCCGCATCCCTTGTAGGTGGAGTACTAATCACCCGAAGGGCGTGTTGTTTCAGTACGAATATACGAGTAATTTATACGTTAGTATCTCGGGAACTACTCTATAATTAATTGATTAGTATGAAATTTTGTATTAAGATGGAATTTTGATATAATTATGTTTTATGTTTATTCATATCCGTCTCTCCAATAACGTATAAGTATTTACAAAAATAAATCTAGCGAAGCGGTTCTTCAGTCTCGCAGGTTTAAAAAGGCCACTTTATTGCAATCGTATTAGGATTTACGCTTAATGTGGCCTTTTAAGACCCGACGATCTACCTACTACATATTTTGAAAATGTCAAAAATGGTCACGAATCACGATTGTCATAAAAAAATATTCATTGCCTCATCTCATGTTAAAAAAGATCAGGATTTCAATGTTATTTCTTGAAAATAGTATTACGAGAATACTGTTTTTGACATTTAATTTGATTTTGACAGGTGCAGACTGAATTTTGAACATCTTTTAATAAGAGAATTGGCCTTCAGGAATTATTCATACTGGATAGGAAAGAATAAGTAAGCGAGTATACAGTAGGTGGGCTAATTTGTGTTTCCATCTGCTAAACAACGATAGAGTTACTGGCACTGGTTTTCCTCTCGGGGTTGGGAGGGCAGCTAGTCGCAATCAGAAAAACTGATGGAATAAATAAGTGGACCTAGAGCTCCAAAGTCCATAGTTTTGACGCAACTGGGAAATCGATATGGGGATGATGATGGCGTAATCACTTAGTCTGTGTAAGTCTGCACGATAAGTTTTTTTTTAAATTTGGGATTTTTGCTTTAAAAAATTTTTCGATTTTTTTTTATTAGGTCTTCGCACATCTTGTATGTATTAAGAAAACTATTTTCAGTTAGATTAATAAGAAGTATTTCACTCTACATTATGCATATATTTACGCCTATAAACATAGAAGGGGTAGGCAGAGATTGGCGTTTGGCCTACATTTTTACTTCAGAGGTAACCTATCCTTTTAATTTTAGAAAAACATAAAACTCATTTAAGTGCTTTCCACTCTATCGGAAAATTAAAAAGGTTTTCAGAACGATCTTAGACGAATTTTTATATTGAAGCACATTACCTATATATTTATTGTAAGTCAAATCTGTGTACCTATAACAAAATCCAAAGAAGTAATTTTTTACTTCTTCGAATTCCATTGTAATACTTTCTTACTGAGCTATTACAAGTTATACTTAGTTGGGGTCTAGATGGCGCTGATGGCCAATGGCGGAATATTTAGTTGTACACATTTTAATAAATTTTGTTTAGTTTAGGACATAGTTCTAATGACATGTTCTAATTTCCCAATGATACATAACTCAAAAGTGCTCGAATCGATGTTTATGAGCTGTCATCATTAAATAAGAATTTGTTATGCTGCTTTTGTCATTGACTGTACCTGTATATTTACCTCGTCGGGGTATATGTATTAGTAAATTACCCGCGAAATAGCAATCTTTAATTCCGCAATAGGTTTTTTAAGATTATATCTAATACAGTAGTCGACTAAAATAGTGAGATAATAATGTTATCATAGGGAGTCTTGAACGAAATAGCACATGTTGATCTCTAAAGTAGAGCTAGGAGCGCGTCGCGCGAACGATGTAATGACTGTTTTAATATAGTCGTTAACTCGATACGCATAAAGCGTTACAAAAATCTTATACTGCGGTATATACGACGTTTTGGATATTAGATTTTTATGGTAATTAAGTGAATAATAACGTTCTTCGGTAACTAAATTAATTATTGTTTGTATATTTTGACGAGTGTCATTTGTTAATGTGCGTATTGATGTTTGTTTTGTTTTGTATTTGTTTACGTTCTGAAAACACGTGTACATTTTAATGTTTATATTGTTTAGGAACGGCTCTTGTGACCTTTTCAAAGTTTAAATGACACCTACTGAAGTTTACGAACTGATGAATTACGTAACGGGCGGTAGGCTTGTAAATCATAGTTTTTAGAAAAATCTATTTAGACTACGAACTTAATACTACTGAGAGGGTTTAAAGGGCTACAGGGTGTGTAAATATTGAACATGCAATGAAAAATTAAGCGGGTATGAAAGAGGCATGCACTAATGTCAACAAGTTGTATAAGGTTGCGAGAAGCGATATGATATGATGTTAAGTGCAATCCATGTGCGACGGAGTTGGTCGTGATAAGTAAGGAGTGACGTCAGCGGCCACTACCGGCGGCTGGCGGCTGCCGGGCGCGGCCCCTCGCCACGCAACACGTAGGTATACATACGACGGCGACTCACCGAGACCGAGTGTGAGGACCGCGAGTCGCCGCTCCCTTCTTCCTCCTTGGGGAGCGCCGCGCTAGCTGCGTCGTACTCGGCGGTAACCGTGTCGCTGGCACCCACCCGGTTGCGACGGCGACTCGCCAGCGATTGGCCCGCTGGCGGAGTGTGATGATTCATTTCGTGCACCGTCAAACTCTGCTTGATGTCCGCAGTGAAGTTGCACATGGAACAATGAAAACTGCCACTACCACCGTGGTTCTTCATGTGCCGGTCCAAGTTCCACTTATACGGTGTCCGGAAATCACACATTGTACACTTTATCATAGGCATGGAATGGTACTTGACGTGTTTAGTAAATCTAGCCCTTATGTGGGTAACGTAGGTGCACTTATCACATGTGAAAAACTTGACGTTGCCTTTAGCTTTGGAGGGCGCTGCTTGTTCTAGTGTTAAGTCGCCCACAACATCGATGTCGTCTACCATCTCCATTGAGAAATCGGGGCCGTCTTCTACTTCCATCATGTTGTCTTCACAGTCTTCTACTTCTTCGACTAGATCTTCCATTCGCATAGACTCTTCTTCGAGTGCAGAGTTCGATAACTCAACTTCCAACTTCGCTGACGAAGTCAATTTCGAAGTACGCGTCTGTGCTTCTGCCTCTTCGTGAACCATTTTTATGTGTCGAATAAGTTTTTGATGGTGCTTCGATGCGTAAACACAGTGTGGACAATCGAAAATTTTTAATTTAACGAAGTGAGCGTCACGCGTGTGAACGAGATAAGCGCGCGGGTTCTGCGTATAGAACGTGCACTTGGTGCAGTTATAGTTCCTCTTTATCTTGCACTGTGGTAACTCGAATTCTTCCGCGGCGTCGGAGGAGGCTTCGGAAGAAACGTCTCCACAGGCGCGGCCTTCAAGGTAGCGCCCGAAGACAGTTGCGACCTCGCCGACTTGCCCGCTCGGCGAGGACATCTGCTGTAGCATAGTCCGCTGCAACAGAACAATGTTCGTTGTCGGTTAAACGTCGGGGGAGCGCGGCGTGGGGTGCGAGGGGTGCGGGCACAGCGGCGCGCGGTGCAGCGGCACGTGTGCGGTACGCGAGAGCGTCGCCGGCTGAATGAGGCATGAGGCGGCCTCGGCCGGCACTCAGGCAAGCAGCCGACAAGCGGCGGTGGCGGCTGGCGGCGGGCCCGAGGGCGCGTGGGCGCGCGCGCGGGCGGGAGGGTCCCTCCGATGACATGTTCCTATGTTTTTCATCCTCGACGGCAAGGGGAGCTAGTGCGGACGACCTCCACTCCGCAACGGTCTAATGGGACTTGGCGTTGTCGACGATATATTTCTCATGTGGATATAGGTTAGAAGGTCTATCTAAGGGATGATGAAGTAGTTGTCCTAATCATCAGTCATCTGAATACTGTTTAACTAATTACTATATACAGTATATTACTAGTTATAAAATCTATGTTATGATGTTAAAAACGGTATGATTAACTACTTTTATGCCTTAGTAAAAGTTGTTAGTAGCACATTAAAAAATAATAAATAAAAACAACAGCGTTGATGTCTTTTCTAAAAGAAATATGTCTTAACCTTATTACCTATACTAAAATAACTTTGCTTGGTGTGCGAATTCTAAATTAAACGGAAGTATTGGGTTTGATTCCCAGATCGAGCATTATTATTAAGAATACTAGCAGTACAGAGTCTGCAACAACCTTGTCGTCTATACCTAATATGACCAAACTATTTCATTATACAGCTAGCAAAATCTGAATTTAGTATTGTGTATACCACCTTCCGACTATCTCTTTATTATAATTTATAGTGTACAACAAGTTTATACACAAAAATACAACCAAAGTTGTAAAATTATAGTAGTACTAGCTGTTGCCCGCGGCTCCGCCCGCGTGGAATTCTGATCCCTTTCATCGGTGATATATAGCATATGTTAATCCAGGGTATAACCTATATACATACCAAATTTCAACCAAATCGGTCCAGCCGTTTATGCGTGAAAGAGTAACTAACATCCACACATCCATTCTCACAAACTTTCACATTTATAATATTAGTAGGATACGCAAAATATGAGAAAAGATTGAACAACTCGTTATTTTGTGTATGACAAATATTTCTTAAGCACTGTACCTATGAGATAGAGTTGGAAAAGCGCTAGATAGAGTTGTAAATTTACAAAAGGAGGGAAAGCAGTAGCGTGTAGGTAGGTCGACGTCGCAATGCGTTGGTAGGTTGGTCAGAGGTCAGACATACACGTAGTACCTACGTATCGAGATCACAGAATATGACTACAAGATGGAGTACCTACTTATACACTTTTCTATAAATCTGTGTGGTGACGAAAAAAGAATACGAGTATCACCACCCCATCTCCTCCGGAGGGTGTCGTAAGAGGCTACTAACGGAAAAATACGCAGACAATATTACTGCGAGAGAAGGAAAAATCTAAATAAAACTTGTACTAATCCGTCTGGCTAGTGTGGAAACAGTAGGCCATTGCTCCCAACATTGGCAGAGGCCTATGGCCAGCAGTGGACTACGATGGGCTCTCGTAATATTGACTAGACTAGATAAGCTATTTAGATCAAAAATGGTGTCACGACCACGGCTCCTAGGTGACTTGGGAATGGGAATTAACTTTGAATTTCGAATGGAACGTAGAAATTAGATCAACGAATTCTGACACCTATCTGTAGATGGAATATGAAATGGACTACGAAACACCTTACGAACCATAACTTTTTTCAACTCACCAGTCGTATAGAATCGCAACAAAACCATATCACGTAATTATCAACTTTATTCACACGATATAAGATATACAATAGGATAGCACTGATTTCGTAAGAAATATCTACGTAGCATACATACAGCAGCACACCATCCAACAGCTGTGATACTTGACATTAACCGTTTAGGAATTCTAGTTCTTTAGTTCAGGAGATAAAGTTGAATATCGAATGTAGTTTTCGAGTCATGATGTGAAATTGTCGTACCCACGGGTATCAGTGAAATGATATACATATTTATATTGTAGTGTTTGTATTGAGATAATGAACTGATCTAAGCATGATTTATTGTTTTTCTTTTAGGTTCGTCAATAAACGTCATTTACATGATGAAGTCCATACATATTCCATACAGTTCCGGGTCCTTTAAGCGGGGCGTGAAAAAAGCATCTGATGAGGCCGTCAAGCTGAGTGCCACCATTGTAGCATGGTACGTGTCTATAATGGTGACCCTCTTCCCAAGACTTTGCCCTCAGCTTACCATCAGGCAAGGCGAAGTCAAATTGACGTGTCCTATATAAAAAAAAAAATATAGTAATATAAGTATATCACTAAACTTGAACCGTTTTGTAACTATATTCCCAGTGAGATAGTAATGAATCGCTTTCGTATAACTATGGTATGTAATTATATTCCTAGGGATATAACTATATTACGACTTTATCTATCTTACTGCGACATGTATATATCTCACATCATTCTTTCTCTGGGGTAGACAGAACAACGGCCCGACATCTGCTTCTGTTCTTATACGCTTTTATTAAACGGCCGACGCGCGACGACCTCAATGGCGTGGCAGTATTCGACTGCTACGTGAGCGGGTCCAGGTTTCCAGCTAAGCGATTTTAACAGGACTTTCATGGGCATTTAACTGATTGGCAGATATCTGATGTTTATCTGCGTAACTTAGGCTCCTCTTATTTTATAGAAATAAATATTCTGTCAATTTTTCCGTGCAAAGTTATCAAAAAATAAAATTGAAGAGATGGTTTGAATCCTCGAAAGAGCAATAAGTACCAGTGGAATTTGATAAATTCTTTGCATTTGATAGCTCAGTTCGTGGGGTGGGTTTCAATTTACTTAACAAAGACACTTTACTTGTTCTGGAATCGAACCCGGAATCTGTAGCACAACCTACCATTGCGCCACTGGAGATATTATAAGAAATTTTGTCATCATTTTGAGGTTCACAGATTTAAGTGTAGCATGATCCATTGGATGAATGATGATGGAATAGAAAACGATGCGCTTCGAAACGGTTCTACTAATAGAAAAGCATATTGTGTACATCTACATCTACAGCCTTATTAACCTTAGAAAATTAGTGACGTCATCTTGATTGAATTTTTTTTGTGTAGCACAACTATTATTCAATCGATCAATAAATACATTACGATCTGCGTAGCACGCAGGAGAGCTTTCGATTTCTACGCTAGATATCGCGGGTTCGATTCGAGCGCAAATATTTTGTTTGTTACTCTTTCACGCAAAAACAGCTGAACAGATCGGAATTATATTTGACACTAGAGATACGTTATCTGAAACAGAACATAGGGCATTTTTATACCGGGATTAGGTTCATGTGGGTTGTGGGCGTGGGAGCGGGATCAGTATTTCATGAGAGCGGAGCCGCGAGACATTGCTATTATAATTTATTAATGGGTAGATTGTGACGGATGCTTAGATGTTTGTATAATATTTGTTACTTAATCGCGCATTAACTATTAAACGAATTTGAACAAAATTTGGCACATATTCAACGATAATCCTATACTGTATAATACCTATGCTAATTCTATACATCGCCTATACGTTAAGAATTAGCACATAGGATTTCCATTGACCTTGAGCTGACCAATGACCATGGGCTGACCATTGACTTTGTCCATGACTTTTTAATAACGCATTACCTACTTTTGAACTTAGCAACAGAGGGCGCTGCCCACATTTAACATGCAAAGCTCTGGAACAGTTAGTACATACTTATGTAATAAAGTTCTTGTTTGCGGGTTTCCCTCAAATGTCTTTGATAGGTATATAAACTTTTTGAGTTCATATTATTGTTTCTCTTATTACTGTTAACAAGTGTGTTGTTGAAGTTTCTGTATGTAAGTTTTCGTTCACAGAATAACGTAATTGACTGTAACGCATTGTTTTGGCAGTCGTATTCATTTATCTGTGTAAAGCAAGTGAACGCAGCACCTATTTGCAAATGAATGAATTGAAAACCACTATCTGGTACTACCTACTACGAGATTTCGTACATTAATGTACGGTATAGGAACTTATATGTGAAATTAAAACGTGGTCTCCAAAAGCCAACTGCCTGAAGTACAGAGCTTAACGAAACAACATACGCAGCGTGACAACATGTTATCAAAAAGTGGTTCGTGCGTCGTATATGCAAGTTGTCGGCAGCTGCCGGACGTGTCTTTGAGGACAGGGCGCGGGGCCGTCGACAGGCCGCGGCAGGAAACGGCCGGAGAAGGCATCCCAGGCCGAGCACAATGGAGGCGGCGGCGCGCCGCAGGGGGAGCCCTCGCAATCGATATGGCGTCGCTAAGGTCCGATGGCCGCTGTGAGCGGTTTGGAGCGCTGCAGAGGCGGATGCCCCTCGCCCCGCGCCCCCCGCACCCCGCGCGCTCACCACACCTGCTGTGTATTTATAGAGCGGCACAGCCGGCGCAGTCCGGGGATGCAGGGATGTCGGTCCTACCACGGGCGTCGACGTCTACCTACATACATATGCGATGTAGGCACGCACGCAATGTTCGCACGCACGCCGCCGCTGCTGCCACAACGCTCGGGTGACGCCCGACTGTTTATTTGTCACAATGGACATAAAAATAGCACGCACTCGTTAAGTAGTATAGGTACCTACGTACTCGTACCGCAGTTTCGTATAATACCACGTGTTGCTAAAGAGTTGTGGCTCATGCAGAAGTAGGACTTACTACGTCGCACAAGTAATTATCATTCTTCATTCTTGTCTTTAAAACAAAAGCACCTACTATGTGAACTCACTGTTATTTCGTTCACAATGTTCACATTTCACTTATAAAACGGGGTAACCTTGAATGCTTTTATGTGTTGGAATAAGAATCCAAATTAACGTAGTGGTTGTCTGTCGCCTGTTATATTACGGAGCACAGCAAAGTGACAATAATGTTACGTTATGTCAAATAGTGATAATTGAATAAAGCACGTAGGTAGGTTGGTAGGTACTTTGCTGTTGATATAGAAGGGCTTCTATGATGTTCATTACTTATGATGTCAAACGAACCTATATCCTACCTATATCAACCTATATTTCCTTCATGTCCATTTCCTTGCAAAAAAAGTTTCCTAACCTTTTTAGCTACTTTTCCAGATTGTTTAACGGAAAAAAGTAATTAGGCGTACTTACAAGCTGGGCTGGGGGCAAGCCAGCATGACACAGAAAACGCAACCGAAATCGATACATTACTGGAAATCTTCACTGTTTACTATTTTTTATACCGCTAAGATACCAAACAAACATACGGCCTTCATGAAAAGCGCTAGTACAAGGCCCCCTATTCCGATTGACCAACCGTAACGTGAACGCCGCACATCCGCATTAACCGACACTAGATTTTTTTTTAAATTTGCGCCAGTTCCTTCTCTTGTCCGACTACCCACATGTGCCCACTTCACGACTTTGGTTAAAACTTGTTGTCAAACAGAATAACGCCCCAGCTAGCAGGTGTTGCCGGTAGCAACCATTCTGTATATTTTTTGAAGAATCACATATGCATGCATATATTCACAATATTATCTGCCCGTCGACATAATGGTATTCACCGCTGTAAATTTGTAAAGGGATAGGCAGATGTGTACTATTAAACCCACATTTTGATTAGAATTTTCGGTCCCGCGATATTTCAGTTCCAATAATGGGTATTATAATAATGTTTCATGAAAATATTTGTTGTTTTATTTCGCAACTAACGTAAGTACTAGCTTCTACGTAAACTAAAACTTGACAACGCCCATCCCATGCCCATAAGTACCTCCGTCACTTGGGAAAAGCAAGACAGGGAGGATATTCTATAATTTGAGCGTCCCCGGAAGGAAGTTCCCTTCGCATCGCACGGTACGCGACTATTCTAGTTTTAAAGTGGGCAAGTGAACTCGCTGCGAGAGATACGATGGTACATTTCCTTTCAATTTATTTCAGACTCAACCAAAACAAAATATACAGTCAAAAGTGCCCGTTTAACGGCAATAGGCTCGTCCCGTATTACGTGGGACCGAGAATCATAGTTGACTAAGTATGAGTGTTAATATACCTCTGCCTACCCTTATTTATAGGCGTAAGTGTCATATATGTCGGTAAAATCTAACGAAACTTCGCTAGTAAATAAAAAGCAACTATAAAACGCAAAATACTGATGGAAAAGAAAATTTGGAATCGATTTAAGACCACTACTTCACCAGTAATAATCACCACTCTTGGAAGTTGTGCACAGTTATGACCTTGCAAATAAGTGTCAAAATTATGTAATTAATTCATTTATTCATTTGTGTCTTGCGTTCGGTCCGCACTCGAAATTCAAAATTCAATCTCGTCTAAGTTTTTTTTTAATTTCATTGTTTTTATGTTCTCTTTTGTACATAGCAGATACTTTTTTCTTTTGAATTAATTACAAGAAACCGGAATAAACTGTACATACTCATAGTCTATTAGCTAGCTACTAGCTTTGACGCCATACAAACGATTCCTTGAAATATTGAACAATCAATAAGTACCTACTTTCAACCAAGCTGCTTCATTTACGTATATCTACTTTAATAACCATGCGTCGATAACGTATGACTGACATACGACTTGCAATCGAATGATTATGAATTTGAACCCACTACCAACGTAGATCAACTGCTAAAAGAAGTAAGTATTCAGCTTTATTGGATACTTCTATTTTTTTTATATAGGATACGTTAATTTGACATCATCTTGTCTGATGGGAACCCGAAGGCAAACTCTTAGGAGAGAGGGTCACCATTGCAGATACCATTTACGTAATGGACAGTTAAATATTTGGATACCTAGTAAACGATTTTTTTAACTTCTTAGTAACCTTTCTACCAGAAATTATGTCCTTACCTAGGAACTTGAATATCCATGATTGACACAAAAATCTATAACTTGGAATGACTAGAACCGTATCCAGATTCATTCACAATTTTTTGCGTTAAAGAGTACCAAACTACTATCCGTCGTCAGCATCACAATCTTTCCCATTAAAAAAAAAATTAGTAGGATTTTTTTTACTGCAGAATACATAAATAATAATGATTACAAATAACTTATCTGTACTACAAATTGCAATTCACAAATAATACTGCATAATACTATTAAAAAAAGAAAGCACCAACTCTTCTTATTCAATGCCGGTAACTACCTGAAAAGCATTGAATCGAGTCCACAGTGAGATACGCAGAAGGAATATAATGCCTTACTGCAACGAAATACGATCTAGTTTAGCATAACAAAATTCTTAAGTCTTCGACCCTGATTTTCAACTTGACCTTGAATAAGTAATTGACGTCACAAAGATCATTGAAGATGGCAACTAAAGTAATCTTGGGTGTATTCGTGCATTGAATTGAGATTTAGAAAGAGATGTTGTATTGTCAGAACGGTACTCTTTTTTCTCTTAATGATTTGATTAAGGCTGGCAACCAAATGTAATCGATGGCATATGAACGCTTGAAAATTGCATCTCAATAAGTTCAGTGCTTCTGGTGCGTTTAGGTAACAAACATCCATTCAAACTTTTGCATTTATTGGTAAAACCTGCTTTCGCCAGGCTGCTATAAAATTATGTGCTATCATTCAAGTAGATGATGCTAATAAAATAAATACTACAATCAAATTAGTTGCGACAGTTAAATAAGATACTATAATTAAATTAGACGCCACAGCTATATTAGATGCTGTTAATAAACTAAATGCTACGATTGAAATAAATGCTGTCAATAAACTAAATGGTAGGTACATTAGAATTAGATGTTGTCAAAAAATTAAATACTGCAATTGAATTAGATGCTGTCAATAAGTTAAATGCTGTGATTGAATAATATGTTGTCAATAAGTTAATTGCTACAATTGAGTTACATACAGTCAAAAAATTAAATACCGCAATTGAATTAGATGCTGTCAATAAGTTAAATGCTGTAATTGATTTAGATGCTGTCAGTAAGTTAAATGCTGCAATTGAATAATATGTTGTCAATAAGTTAAATGCTACAATTGAGTTAGATACTGTCAAAAAATTAAATACTGCAATTGAATTAGATGCTGTCAATAAGTTAAATACTGTGATTGATTTAGATGCTGTCAGTAAGTTAAATGCTGCAATTGAATTATATGCTGTCAATAAAGTAAATGCTACGATTGAGTTAGTTAATGTCAAAAAATTAAATACTGCAATTGAATTAGATGCTGTCAATAAGTTAAATGCTGTGATTGATTTAGATGCTGTCAGTAAGTTAAATGCTGCAATTGAATTATATGCTGTCAATAAGTTAAATGCTACAATTGAATTAAATGCTGCCATCAAATTAGCTAATGAACGATGCCATGAAATTAGAAGATAGGTACCTTAAGTCGGAAGGATAGTTCAATTGCCATTAATAAATTAGGTACTATCATTAGAGTAAGAGGCGAAATTGGCACGCGTAACCTAGTCGTAGCAAATCTGGTTGCAGGAGCAAATGCGAAATTTCGAGCACAAGCAGTCATCGTCTATGAACACACGTTCAGAAAAGTGGAAAGAAAGGAAAGGTACACTCATAAATTGTAAGCAATACTACAATAAACCTCATTAAAATCGATACTCAGGGCAGGTAGAGCCGGGATTTTCGTACCAGGAAAAATTTACCTCTAACTTTACTTTTATGTTATCCAGATAATCGACAACATTATGTATCTAGATACATAATGGTACCTAGGTACATAATAGGTACTTAGGTAGAAATTTCAATGAAAAAAAATAGACAATTATTTTTCAGGGTTCTGTTCCGTGAAAGCGTTGCTGCCATTACAAAAAGAAAGACATTCTTATAGAGTACCTTTTGGTTTCTTTACAAATACGAGTATAATATTTTGTACGTTGGTGCGGAATACTTCGTGTGCAAGTCCGACTCGCACTTCACCGTTTTTTACCTATGTTGCGACACTCGTAATGACTTTACTAATATATAATTAACGAGCATTTATGTTCACTTATATCCCAAAACATTGTCAATGAATCACTATCAATTATCGAACCCACAATACTCGCCGTTGCCGCGTTGGGCAGTCGGCCAGGTGACCGCTTAATCATTACGCTTCAAATAATATACAGTTTTTTCCTCCTTATCACAATGTTTTAGCAAATAAAGATTATTATTTATAAGCTAGTTGACCTTCCCAGTACCACACGGCAAATATCGTGAAAAAGAATCCTATAATTTGACTGCAGCGCCACCTACTGGGACCATAAAAATACCACAAGTGCAAGCAATAGGTTGGCGAAGTTTTATCAGAATCGGATGAACGATACGACAACGCATAAAATACGAACAAACGAAGAATTGATTTTTACCAATACATGTGTTTCCGTCTTCCTACAATCGCGGGTCTTTTGAGAGGGACGTGAAAATATCATTATCGAGGCCCTGCAACTGAGGGTCACAGTCACAGTACTTACTCAAAATGTTAGTATTGGTCAATGTTTGCATTTATAATGGTGGTTTTCATTCTGTAGACGTCACTTACAGCTCTTATATCATCTGCTGAGGGGGTGAAGACATAATAACGTGCATTATAAAAAAGAGAACATAGGTACTAAGATAGGAAACAAGCAATTACCGCTATAACTAGAAACAATGAGATCCTTCGGCACTTATAAACCGTAATTAAATACACTGCTAAATCTATATAAGAATGAGAAAGTCGCAGGTACTTGTCGGACAGCGAGCCCAATTGGGTCAGAAAAGTATAGCTATTCATAATAGGTACAAAGAAGATGGGCATTTCATAATTGAGGTGGTAAAGCTCGCTTTAGAAGACTGTTGGGAAGGGGGAAGGCGATATCACGACGTCTCCTACTGACTCAAGTGCTCATCAGTTATGGTTACTTCAGGTAGTTTTGTATACGTTGGCACGCGGTTAGTCCCATTAAGGATACCCTCGCAAAAGACAAAGTAAGTACAGGTACGTACAAAACAATAAAAATATTATCGTTGTATTACTCGGCACATTATCTTAAACTTAAAATGTGCTCAAATGAACTCTACACGCGGAGTACACGTTTCTTATATGTCTTTTGAGGATAGCACGGGGTGCTACGGCAGTGAAGGGCCTCGTTTGTCTCGCGATTTAGGTCCAAGATACGTGTCCCAAGGTATATCTCTGAATCGCAAAAACAATTATATTATCTAACATCTGGAGATCAAACCTGCAATACTAAACTCCAACCATCTGCTGTCAAGGCAGTGAGATGATATTAATTCAGAAACGTAGGGCTGTGCCGAGAACGCGTTATATTATAATCGTTATGTTAATAACTGTACGTTACTTTCACTCTCGTTTCGTTCAAGTTCGATTCCAGAGACGAGTCATTTAATGTTTATCGAGGACGTTTTTCCTTTCATTTGATGGTCGTGCGCCTTCCGTTTTTTTCTCAATCTAACACCTATTGAGTCATTCGGTTCGTGATTTTTGTAAACAAAACTTTTATTGGTCTTGTGATTTGTGGAAAGAACGGAATATTATGAATGTTGAGGAGTAATTGTTAGTGAACTGACAAGTTTTTTTTAATTCGCTGTGTTAGATGATAGTTCACACTCCTGTATAATTCCTAAGGGATAGATTTGGTCCATTACGTACTATCATGCACTTTATTTTTTAGCCCCGAATAATAGGGGTTAAAGGTACGGTCAACTTGATGGTAAGCGGTCATCGTAGCTTATGAGGAGGTTTGCACCACACAGGGTTGAAAACCCTTCTAATACCATTGTATGAAGAACTTTATCCTGTAAGCTCTCGGGATAACCCTGGAGTACTTACGCTCTGGCATAATATAGGTTATGGTATTTATTTTTCAAGGGAATAGGTTTCTGTTTGACATAATTATCAGTATTTTCCAGGCGAGCAGAGCTGCGGGCTATAGCTAGTCCTAAATAAACTTCTGAAGGAAGGGTAATTAAATAGCACTCATACGAAGCCGGGGCGCGTCGATACTGGGTATATTGTAAGAACCAAAATTGAAAATATACCATGACCAACAGTTACCCGCGGTTCTGCTCACGTGGAATTTTGATCCCGTTCCCGTATTCTATGAAAACCCAGGGATAATAAGAGCCTATGTAATATTCCAGACTATTAAAGATCAGCCAGATTCGTTGAGACGTTTGAGCGTGACAGAGTCACAGACTTTCAAACATCTTCACAAACTTTCACAGTATTATATTAGAAAAATTGATGTGGTTTTTAATAATCCGTCTAGTTTAGAGACAGCAGTGTCGAGGGGTCCCTATGACACGATTCCTGTCGGCTTGCCCTGAAAAGAGAAGCCGTGGTAAAAATCCATAAAAAATTGCAATGGTTGTTCTATAGAGGGAGTTTTCTTCACGTGCTTCCCTTTTCAAAATTTTCATCCTTCGCAACTTAGAGACAAGGATCACTAAACATTATGAAAAAAAAAAACTCATAATATAAGTGTGTGAGGGTTCCAACTCATAATGAAAATTGTGATACCCGAGACGTTTTGTGACTCAATAACAAGTGCGGATGGCGCAGTGATTTATTTAGGTTGTTAGTCACGTACCTATGTTATGTAATGCGGGTTCGATTCTCGTACGCAAACATAATAGTTGCGTTTGAGTATTTTTGTGTCTGATGTTTATAGACCCTGAGAGTCAGACCATGCTTAATAATATAGCTTTTTTATTGCGTGATCTAGGCAGACTGCCCGATTACGTGGGTAACAAATATCTAGTAATTCTGCCTCCGCCGTCGGTAGGAAGGGTAGACCCTAGAAGCGTAGGCTTGATTTTTTTATAGCACTTAGGTCGCAGACAAGCACACGGCCCACCTGAAAAAGTGATTACCGTGGCTTGAGGACGAGTGCAACACCAGAGGAGTCACACTCGTGCTGCCGACCTTATAAGTTCATGATGTCGTAAAAGATGACATGTGTGCCAATAGTCTCACTCCCTTGGATATCCAAGACCGTGCGTGCGAAGTGGAGGAGTAAGAGTAGGCAAGCAGATCCTGGATTCCAAGGTGAGAGCTAGGGATTCGATCAAAACTAGACTCTACTTGTTGAATAGAAACGACTCTACAGTCAGTGTCGCTCTACTTGATTAAAGTTTGTCAATTAATTTTAATAAATGGTTACTAAAGTAATTTTATTAGGTTTTTAGGAGGCGTCCACACGTTTTTTTTTTGTACCACTTGGCAGACAAGCTACGGTCTGCTAAACCGGGGAAGTACCAGTAGAGAGGTGAACAATTTAATTAATAAGCCTATCTAAATCTCATGCTATTTTCTTTAGTCAATATGTATTGTCATGACATGGCTTATGACAAGATAGATGATAGAATATAATCATAGCATTACTCTAGCTGTTCAAAGCTTGTACTTTGGTGCCCAAGGTCCACACTCCTACTCTTTCCTTCTCTTGATTTAACTTCTGCGGAGCCGACTTCCGAGATCATCACAAATCCGAGAGGAAAGCTTGCATTATAGCCTCGTCCCTTAAACAGCTAACGAGGATGGCTTGGGCCTAAATACCCTTCATAAGATACAATGATTAATATAGCCGTGAATTGATACAGTCCAATATCGATATTGATAAATGACTAGAATAAATCCTTTATATAAAAACTAGCTTTTGCCCGCGGCTCCGCCCGCGTGGATGTCGGTTATCGCGACCAAAGATAGCCTTTCTTAAGGTCTAATCTACCCCTCTACCAAATTTCATCAAAATTGGTTCAGTGGTTCAGGCGTGAAAGCATAACAGACAGACAGACAGACAGAGTTACTTTCGCATTTATAATATTAGTATGGAGTATGGAGTATGGATATAGATTATCCCTAATCGAATTATTCCTGAAACCTCTCACTAAATATCTAAGTTAACTTGTAACATTGTGTTGTATTCGTATGGCTGCTCGTGAGATTACTGGTGTTTTAATTTTTTGATTGATCGATCTATTTTTTTTTTCATACTGCCGCGGTGCCGTTGTTAAGTGCTAATAGACGATTTAAATTAATAACATAAGTTTTTTTTAATATGCTAATAACAACTTAATCTCTTTTGTTGGGTCATAATATGGTCATTAGACACATTTGAGACTCAAAAACAGTTCTGTTGTAAGGCTTACGCAGCCTGTTCAATGTTCCAACATTGGATGCATATCACGAATTATATATACTGAATGGTTACCAATGTTAAATGGTATAGAACTAATATAGGTGATAAAGTTCTACGAACGACTGTATTATGTATGACAGAGAAAAGGTTGTTAATTGACGCCTGACGGGCGTAAATTCCCAGTAAACTACCACCTTAGCTCGTTAGGTAATCCCAACAATGTTTTAATCACGGTGCAATTATGCATCGTTGGAGATAAGGTTTAAAAAATAAAGTTGGTTTTGAATTCATTTCTTTTATGAAGATTAATCCTTTTGGTTATAGATTATAATGAATTGATTAATAGCCGTCATTAACCCCATTCTTAGTTGTTATAACAGAGACGTTATAAATCACTAAGTAGGTAGGTATCCGAGATAGATACGATTAAGATATTTCTTATCGTTATACCATGCTGTAGACTGTAGTTAAACCATGGACATAATATATACCTACCACATGTGAGGTGAGGTAGAGTAGGTACATACTCTTCAGTAATGTAACAACAAATTGAAAAGCAGCGCCGCGCTGAATTAGTCCGTTGTGCCACATACAAAGATGATACGTGCATACACACGGCCGATGTGCTGCAGCACATGATTGCTATAGCTGTAGACATATGTCGGTGTCGGTGTATTGGCCTGTGTCGTCACTTGTTTGCAACGTTCTTGTAAGAGTTGAAGCTGAGTCGTTCATTCCAAGCGTGACTAACCACCTCGCAAGTACCTTAGTGCTGCGAAGCGCTCACCTCGGCGCGGCCTCCACTGACCACTTCTTGAATTCAAACCCGTTTTTGTCCTCATGTAACTAGATCGAAATAATACGATCCCTGGCACAATATGACATAAATGGTTAAAAATTGTGTGGTTCATCTTTGAGGGAAGCACGGCTCTACAAAAAATAGCTGCTCTCGAATTGGATTTGTATCAGCAGGTTACTCGTTTAAGCTATGAGTATTCCCTATTCCCTTTATTCTACAACTGTTCAATAGTACCTATAAGACTTCTGTTGATCTGTTGACAGTTTCTAATCAATCTTCATTTGTAGGTATTGAGGCAGCTGTTCAAAGAGCACTTGTACGTGCTAGGATGAAACTAAACACACATACCTACGCAACTACTTAGGTCGCTACATAACATCAAATATGAGGTCCGATAAGAATGCGTGCCGCGTTCTTGCCTTAAAGAGCGCAGTGTTAAATCGGTGATACGATGACTGAGCGAGCCATAATTATGCACGATGTCAGGCCGACCTCCATAGCGCTGCAGCTCAAGGAGATAGCTTTAAATTATGTTAGTTATAGCGTCGGGATGGTGCACCGACGCTGCGGATTTTGCGACGCAAATAATTTGCGCGCCAATTGACCTTTTGTCGGACGTTGTCGCGGAGCAGTGCGGCGGTGGCGGGCGCGGTCGCACCGGCTCCGTCCAACACGTGCTATATATAGGTACGCGACAACACGCCACGCCAAGCGAACACCCGCCAGGGGCCGGCTACGTAGGCAGTTTTCCTTTATCACCCACCCGACAGCCTCTTTAGCCTGGATTTTACGAAAGCTTTGCCAGAGCCGCCGCCTCTACAGAGACGTAGGCGACGGGATGTCGACCCACACCACCCTCCCGAGATCAATACAGATGGTCGCCGCAAGAACACCCTAGTGTGGAAATGTATAAACCGTGGCCGATCCTAAATAGGGTAAACTTTATAGGGTGCGGCATAGTAGGTGAATATGGAGCGGTTGTTTACGACGTCTGCGTGTTAATAAACATAACGCAATGCAATGAATGTAGGCACGTCGTCACTGGTGTCTTGTTGCCTCAGTCGCCAGTCGTCAGCAAATGCTTAAGAGGCAACGACATTACATTCACTCGAATGCTGAAAGCGATAAATGACTTGTTTTTGCGAAGATAGACATTAATTCGATGAGTCTCCCTAAAGAGCATGGTTGTCACCGGTCCGACTGGTAATTAACACGACCTTGGGGCAGGCTGGTCACACGGTGCACAGCGGTCGCGTCGCATATAATGAAAGGATTGGTACGGTCGGTCGTCGACGACCATCGTAGCAACAGCGTTCTCGAATGGAATTCGTACCGAGTGGCGGGTGGCGTGCACTGTGCTCGTTTAAAGATGGCTGCGATAAGGCGCAGTGACGCTCCTCGGGCGCGGGCGTCGTGTGGGCGCTGCGGGTGTGTGCGTGCGGCGTGCCGGTGTGCCGACGCCGTCGTCCCTGGCGCTCCCGCCCCCCGCGCCCGTCGCTGCACGTTCCGCAACATGTGCGGCGGCGACTCTGCCCTGCCTCTGCTCGCTGCTCCGCCATACGCCACCCAACAACCGACCGCAGCCGCTCTTATGTCGGTTCTCCCGCGTCGAGGCCCACTGATAAATGCGCCTTATCAAACCAGCAGATAGCAGAGGTGCTGCTCGCTCGTTTAGGTGTCACGGACGACGCAATGATCGACGTCGACCGACTCGTGCATGAACAGTCACATCGACTTGTTTGTGTTACTTAGCGATTTACTCATTATGAGTCAATAGCTACTGTTTCAATAGCACACACCCGATATAGAAGCATTCTGCACCTAACATTGTACTACTAGTCATATACAATTGTATACATTCACGTATTTATTATTCTGTTTGCTACCACGACGACGAGTTACATTTACCTACACTCATTTCTTGAATCGGAATGTTGAAGCGAATGTTCCTAGACACCTAATGCGCATCTTAGTCAAGAATTTGCTAACATTCTAAACAGTCACATGTTGTGAAAGGTATCAAAATGAAGCTTTTAACGAAACCCCGGAAACCCTACCCCTTGTGAGGTTTCGTTTTGAATTACCTACCAACGTTTATCCCGTAGCCGTAGCAACCAGACAAAAGGAAACACAAAAATAGATAGGTACGTAAGTACCTACCTACCTGCCTATTTGAATCATTGTTAACTAACAACATGCAACAAGTTCAAATATTGACATTGTTCAAATATGGATATGCAATCATAAGTCGAAGATGTGTTATGGTTATGAGTTTATGACTATGATGGACGTTTCAACGTTATGGTAGAGTCTTAGAACGGAGACTTGATTTGATTATTCATAAGACTTCAATATAATGAGTGATGTTCAGTGAGAAGAGTAATGAATGATGCCGATGTTACTTCACGCAATGCAAATACAATGTTACATAACTAATTGATAACAACAAACGTCTGCACGTGGTCCAGCTATTTGCGCTATTTATAGGACGAGTTACGATTTTTGCAGTTGTCGAGTCTGTTGACAAGAGAGAGCATGATGTGCATACCTGCTTACAATGTAGGTATGCGATTCGAATGCATGGTGTAAGGAGTACGAACGTAGGAAAACGGCATAACGTGTCGCAAGAAGCCGTTGAAGTAACATAAGCGCAGCAAATTATCAGGGCCGTGCGACGACGACGCCGCGGGCTGCACGACGGTCGCTGCCTACGCGCCTATCTAAATGTTGCTACCTATATACTTATACACTGCTGCCCGTGTAAACAGCTATACCGCACGTTGTCTGCGCAAAAGACGGCGGAAAAATACGATCACGGGCACGTTTAAAGGACAGCCGCTCGACAATACGACCCGACAACAAAGCAATCCAGCTCACACGGAACGCACTTCCCAGAAGCGGTCGGCCGTGGATTTGAAGAGTATCTTTAATTTTGTTTGGTGTTCGTCGTAATTACGTAAATGGGGCATTTAAGAAAATTATCACCTACATTACATAATTAGTTGCACCTATTGAAATCTGTGTTGGTTAGTATAAGCCGGCTCTGTGGTCGTCGGTGGTCCGCCATATTGAGGCGTCTGCTTCGAAACGAGTTTTGTTATGCGCAAGCGCAAGCAGGCAGCCGGCTGCCAGCTGCTCTCGTGTCAGGTGGTGCGTGGCCTCGCGCACTCAACATAAGAACTAGGTAGGTAAGTACTAGTGGCACGAAGTTGGTCACTACCCAACGCGAGTACGAGTACCTACCTACTAATTAAAGGTACAGAGCGGCGTCAATTAGGTGACGGCACGATCGTTAACGATGGTGACAGCCGGTGCCTACTACAGAGACACGAACATTGATATCAATTTGCTACAAACAATTCGTTAGAAAACTGCACATTGCATTAAATGTTGAGAGAACGGAGAATACTAGGTACAGCCAACGATAAAAGTTGCTTAACACTAAACTTAATGTACCTACCCTATCACCCACACGTAGGTAGGTAGGTACTAGATTTTCTAAGTAATTTGTTACTTCTCATAGTTCTCATCTACTAAAGAAATATAATTTTAGCGATAAATAATTAGGTACAATAATTGTTAAATCTGTCGCCATATTGGTCACCATACATTGTTTTCCTACATTCTGTAAGTTAATGATTTGCCTATTGTCTACACACAGGAAACTACTACCTACTACGTAATTGATAATATGAAAATATAATGATTTACTTATATCAACTGTTGGTACAGCACCAACAGCAGCTACAAATGAGTATTTGCAGCTCATTAACGTTTCATTTACAGTAAACAAAAGAAACAATGCGATCGCGCTTAGGTCATATTTTAGGCGGTGTGGTCGGCGCTTGCGCAGTGAGGTCACTGTGAGGCGAGTGCGACGCCCGTTTGGCGGCACCAAGTCGACAACTACGGCTCGTCGATATGGAATATAGTCAACACGCATATACTCCGTGCAATGTGCGATGCGATGCCGCCTACAACAGCCGCTGACTATCTGCGTTTATTATGTGTTCGATTTAGCACTGGCACGAGAGCGGCACGGAACTCTTGGCTGGATGTTCGATGGTTGGCGTGATCACGAACGACCTCTTTACGTTTTACAGTGACGTATCGTATCGAACACGACTCTACGGGGGGCCTGTTGAAAATGAAAGCATCCTGCTGAGCCCTGGCTTACATCTATATAGGTACTTTTAGAATGACTTCTATGTAATGTGTATCCTACTAGACTAAAGTGACTATAGAACAAAAAAGTGGTATCGATTTAACAATAGTAAGTATCTACATGACCACTAAGTTGTAGCTGTCACATAGATGACATTACAGAAAGACGAACTAGGTGTCTATACAAACCACCCACTTTAACCACTATTTATAGGTACATATATGGGTTCATTACAATAATTATTCTGTCTTTTGTTATTTGATTGTGATGAAAAGAGTCACCCGGTAAATTCTGTACCACGGCAGTAGCTCTATTAAGGAATATAGACGGAATTGATGCTAAAAGCACAGACTATATTCCACATCCGCCCATTATACATTAAAGTATATAAATTGCTACCTACTTGACATTCTGAAAATCTATTGGTGTACAATAAAGAATTATCTATCTATCTATATTCATCCAGACGAATTATATATGCGGTAATTTTTCATTAACTCATTTAACTAGTTTCCACGTCCTGTTCCAAATTAGAAATTCTAAAGTCATTGCCCCTAGTTTCGGGGGTGAACAGTGACATAATTGTTTCTATTTTTGATGAGCAGACTTGAGAAAGGACCAGGATGTTCAATGTTGAAGGCTCTTCGACAGAAATAAAACGGTGGTAATTGAAAAAATCTTACTGCCTAGCACCTAGAGATTTCGATGAAGACCTTTAAAAAGTTTGAAACTCATTTTTTCATAAATGTTTATTGCAATGCTATGGTTCGATGACATTCGAAATTTGAATCAAAATTTGAAATGTAGAACAAACTCCATATTTGAAAACCAAAGACATTGGATTGCGAATTTTATTATATCTTCGGCCGTAATACATAAAGGTTATGATTTATATATAACCTAATGTAGCCTGGCTCGCTCACGCAAAATAAGTACCTACTCATCCCTTTCTCACGCCCGACTGGAACCGATTCCTAGGATGAGAAGTAGCCTATATTATGCTATTCCGAACTGTAAATTATCTTTGTGACTTTAATCCAAATCCGTTTTGTCGTTGTGACGTGAAAGAATAACAAACATCTGTTCATCCATTCTTATAAACTTTACATTCTCTGGCAGTCTCATCAAATGCGACATAATATTACTTACTAAGTTTTTAGTGAGACCACCCGTTACCAGAAGTTACCACTTGTACTTCTACCAACCTTGTTGGGCTACGAGTGTCTACAATCTTGGCAACAAAAGGATTCCCTATAAATTCATTGCTATAATAGTTAACATTATAGTGAGCATTATAGTTAACATTACCGCAGCCAAAGAATTATATTTGCAGCCATATACAATGTGTCTCCAACGCGATCATGACGTTGTACAATCTATTCTTGACTAACGTAATGCGATGGCAACTAACGTAGAGCAATGGAAATTAACCCAGAGCGATGAAAACTACTGTAGAAATGAAGAAAAAATATTTTTATTTTCTTTTCCCTATTCCCTTTGAAGGTAGCAACGCGCAATAGGCTTGTGTCCACTAAGAATAAATCGGGTTGATGTATGTTCCTAGCGACTATTCTTGTTATAAAGATAGCAAAAAGCATAATAGTTTGGTATATAAAATAAGGATTACTTTTATTTTTATAAAATAAATTTAGAGAAATTAGACATTCAGTCACGTGACATCAAACACCAATCAGAGAGCGTGACGTCACGCCTTGCGCCCTGTGTTGACAACGTAGGTGATTTTTCGCCATGTAGGCCTAGACGAAAATTGGAAAACAGTTCTTTAAATTAATAAATTTATAACTGGAGTGAAGTCAAAACAATACCTATAAACTTAAATTATAATACATAAAATAATCTATAATACTAAGTCAAAGTAAAAAAAAGTTTTTAGTTATTTTTTACAGTTTTTAACTGTAAAATAACAAATTGTGATGGTAACTTGAAAAAAAAAAGCGTTTTATATTAATATACTGATATTTTGGCGTTTGGGCTACTTTAGGCTACTTTGGGAATGAAAAACGGCGATATTAGGCCAAGCGTGGTTGGCAACACAACACTGCTTGCGTTTGCGTTATTATTTTTGTTTACGATACGTAGTACGTACCAGTATATATATTAATCTATGCACTACACATGAACTTGTTTGACAGTTTTGACACGGGGACACGGCGTGACGTAACAAAAGTCGCCATTACAGTTTGGAGTGTTTTTGACATAAATTCAAATCGACTTATTAAATCTCAAAATAAACCATGTAAATGATTGTTTTATATCAAAATAATATATTTTTGGGGTCATTTAGGTATAGAAGTATTGTATTAACCATTTTTTCAAATTTAGGACACAAGCCTATTGATACGTAAAGATATTCAAAACTTTCATAGGCCAAAGTAACTGCTTACTACGAGCTTGGGACGGACTGTAAGCATAGGTCTATGGATCCTTACCAAGCTTATCGGGGTAAACCAATCTCACCTGCCACTGGTACATTAGGTGATTTATGAACGAGGGTCTGTTGCAGGTTTTCTTTTTTGGATTGGTAGTCGCTCCCGGAATAGATAGTCAAGATAAACCAATAACTGACCCCGGGCAATATTATAATATACATATACATTATTAGGTATACCTAATAATGTATTGTGAGAGACAGTCGTCTAAACTTTGTTTTTTTTTTTATATAGGACACGTCAAATTGACTTCGCCGCGCCTGATTTCTCTGAAAATTTATTCTCCCTCTGAAAAGAGCAAAAACAAACTAAAGTTTGAATTTGGAAGCCTAGGGTCAATTATCTTTAGAGAATACAATCCCTAACATGTTTTTCAATCCCGGGATTACGTGATTTTTGATGCATAATCCCGGGATCCCGGGGTTACCCCGGGATTCTAGTATGTAGTCTCTAATTGGGCTCATAAAAAAAAACATAAATATTTTTCAGCAGTTACTCTCGAAAATCCCGAAATTAGCCATGCCCAGGCCCGGGATTTTCGGGGCCAGAAAATGGTCGAGGATCCCGGGATTGTATTCTTTAGACCAAATTAGTCAAATTTTAAAGCCTAGGGTACAGAATCTGGCTCCGAGGAGAAAGCCTCGGCTGCGAACGAGATCACTGCTAAGACGTTGATTCTAAAGTCTCTTCTTCACTAATAGATAGCTACGTGTATATTTTATACATCTAGGTAACATTGAATATAGGTACCTACTTGCACGTATGCTATGCTTGTATTCTCACAGAATCCTCGGCAAGGCTATCGCTGATAACGTTATCTCGAAGTGGCGGCGACTGCGGTAGTAACCAGACCACATTAGCATGATATTCAGAAGGACCAATACAGTTGGTAACTACTCAATTCCACTGAGTATCCTATTAATATTATTGCTCGGGGTATATATCTTGAACCTAAAATATGTTCCAAATATGCTCTGCTCTATACGTGCAGTATGCGTTTCTTGGGTGTCTTTTGAGAATAGCACGGGGTGCTACATTGGTGAACGAGCTCAAATTTTCCAAGCATAGATTTTTTAAAACAATTTGCGCGCGCCAGAGCTTTGTTAGTTTCGCGATTTGGACCCAAGATATGTGTCCCAAGGTATATGAATGCTAGTTTGAATGGAATTATGGACGGATGTTTCTCAATCACGCCGGAATGGCTAAACGAATTTCGATGTAATTTGACTCTTAGATAAAATATAGTTTAAAATAGCACATTGTATAAAGCTACTTTTGGCCGGGGTTAAGTTTCTGTGGGTCGCAGTCGCACGGAGGCAATATAGCTGGTTTTTTTTTCTACTTAAGTGGCAGACAAGCACGCGGTCTACCTGATTGAAAGTGGTTACCGTGGCCTACGGTATAATTACGAGTATATGTATAGAGGGAACACCGCGTTACTAAAACTTTTTTAGTGCTAAAGTAGTTCACAATTTATTGCGATCTATGAAAGCAGGCAACAATTGAAGTCTCACCTAGCAAATAAATAAAGAAAGAGAATGGTATAAAAAACGTTCAGTCGAAATAAGAACCAAGTTCCTTTGAAGTCGGTTTAAAAGAAAATAGAGGGACATAAGGAATACCTACAGCATTGGTTTCAAAATCAACGTCAAACTAAAAGATGGAATTTTTAAAATCTGTTGTTAATGGGCAAGACTACCTACAAGGCAGTTTATTCTTTAGCATGCGCTTTATCTAAAAAATGTTTTTCCCTTTCCTCTCATACTCAATCTAATGGAAGTATGCGCCAAAAAACCTCTTATGACAAAGTAATTATATGACATTTATCTTTCCCCTTAGGCTGTGCCGAAAGGGATTTTTTGCTTGTCCTACTTATCCTACTAATATTATAAATGTGAAAGTTTGTGAGAATGGATGTGTGGATGTGTGGATGTTTGTTACTCTTTCACGCATAAACGGCTGGACCGATTTGGTTGAAATTTGGTATGTATATAGGTTATACCCTGGATTAACATATAGGCTATATATCAGCGATGAACGGGATCAGAATTCCACGCGGGCGGAGCCGCGGGCAACAGCTGGTTATCTATATAACCGCCCTTATCTAGCTTGTAGTGGTTACTGAATTGAAGATTACCTACTTCAAATATGATGAAGTAAATTATTAGATAGGTAGATAGAGAGACTGCAACGCATACGAACTTTGGCAAAAGTAAGTCTCTTAATTAATTAATCGCGATAAGTCTCGAACCATCATTAAAATTAGAAGAAATCATTAGATATCTATTTGTGTAATTAAGGAAGAAGAAGCGAAAAATGTAGGAATGTCAGGATCGTCTGCAAATGTCTGCCTACCCCAATGTGAAAGAGGCGTAACTCTACATAATATGTACAAAATGTTTGTAGTAGTTTCTATCGAGATTATGAGGTTGTGACGTCAGAACAATGGCTACCGATACGCCTGACTCCTAGACAAGTTGCCAGTCCCATTGTTCGAAGCCAATGTGATTATCTCTTCAAGATTTAGCAGCCATTCTGTGTTAAAGAACACAGGAAAACCATCGATGTTTAAATTACTAAACGAAAACAATGCCATCTGAAATTCAAAATATAACGGGTATGTAAAGTTCCTGAACGAAATCAACACAAATTTAATCCCCGTTAGCCGAAATATTCGTCTGTGCATCTTTTTTAAGTTCGAAGTAAACTATACGTACACGAAACCAATCATAACGACCGGCGACCTTTAGAAGTTAGTGCTCCAACGTGATGCCGACGACGTGTCAAGGACGGTAACGATACGTCTACGATAGGTAGGTACGAATACGAGGAAAATCTGCAAAGCACCCCTGCCGCGCCCTAAGCCTGCGGGGTTCAACGACGGGAGGTCGACCGACCTCTACTCCTGGGCTAGGTATATAGATCTATGTATGTATAGGTAACTTTGTGAGCCATCCCTGCGTCTAACATTACTTTGGAAACCCGTAAATCGGTACGGCCAGTCCAATGCGTATTTTAACAGTAAACTGTAATAAAATACTTGTTGGTTTTGTGACTGGTGACTACAATATTTCTGGTCCAGTAAGTAGTAAATGAACTACAGAAAAGGATCTTTGTTTATTGTTTTTGATTAGGAATTTAATACATACATACCTATGTACATATAATCGCGCCTTAATCTGTGGAGAGTTGGACAGAGATGAATTAACACTGTGGGTGTTCACCAGTTATTGTATTAGGTCCCACATAATAGGGGGTGAACCTATTGCCGTATTCCGGGCACTATTGTTGATTCGAGCCATGCATGCTGATTCTGGGCTGTGTATATGTATCTGTCTGGTGTTAAACAGCTCTATCCCTTAGTCGCCTTGTACGATAACGCATAGGAAGAGATGCGGTGACGCAAATTCTACTTGTCCGGGAACCACTCAGAATTTAATGCGCGAAAAAATAATTGTAAAAATGCTAGATGGTACCTACTCTAATGACATTGAGATAGTGTTCAGTAAGTAGGTACAAAGCGTCGATATTGGAAAGACTACCAATAGTTTTTTCTGCTTGATTAGTGAACCGCCGCCGCGCGCCGTATCGACAAGATTTGTAAGGATTTATATAGCTAGTCCTGGTATTAATGAAGAGATAGGCTGTAGTGAAGATTCATCTACTAAAAAGATATTACAAATAGTTAAACCGATGTTCATCAGAAGTTTTCTAATAGTATACAAAAGCTTCTTAAGGAAAGAAAAATTCAGAAAATTTCGCAGAAAATTGAAAAATTACAGAAAATTTCAAGAAATTTTTTCAATAATATACGCGGGCCGACCTGCAGGTAACATCTAGTTATTTATAAGTTGCGCTGTGTGATTCCCTAGTAGAATAGAAGCGCTATCCACTCTATCTTTTTTAAGGAGGTTGTAAAAGTTGACTATTGGAGGGGGATGTTCTAGGTACATCTGGTACTAATCTTAAAAAAATATCCGGTTTACGCCAATTGGGTAGTTACGAAAACCATAGTCGACGAAATGTCCGCACGTAGCGAAACACCACTATCTAGTCCTTCGAGGATAGTATGTATGTATGTTTTGTAAGTGTGCCATGGCACACACTGAGAGAGGCCTGTCCCTAACAGTGGAATGTAATAGGTTTGTCCAGAAATAAATTCGTAAAAGAATCCTTACGAAGCTTCCATACAACCGTTCATCACCTATTTTCTCTCTTGGTAGTGAAATTATTGAAAAGTGGTGAATTTTTCATATCACCGTTCATAGCCTATTTTACTCCTTCAGCAGAGACATTTCCAAAAACCCTTTCTTAGTGGATGCTTACATCACAAAGGCATCACTTGACAAAATTTCAAGTGTGTAGGCCCATCGGTTTAGGCTCTGCGTTGATTAATCCCTCGGGACAAGTAATTTTATAAGTATAGATAGACTTCAAAGGACTTCTTGCAAGTTTTTCAGTCGGCATAACCCATGATTAATTGATTAAGGACTGCTTTACACTCGCAACTGGCCGATCGCGTACACACCACGCCCATATACAAAATCGGTTGCCTTGCACTCTTCTTGCATTGCATACTCACATCGTATCGCTACCTACTGATAGTGATTTACACCGGTTTTCCTTATCATCGAACCGAAACATCACAGGACTGTATTGCTTACAAGTTATGCGACGCTATCGAAGCGCTATCAAGTCAAAGTGCGCGCAAATCCCCGGCAGACACTGACCTAAATTCTTGCTAAATTATAAGCATGTGAGCCAATTCATTCCTATATGGAGAATTCTGAAATAGAATTGCTAAATCACAAGTCTGACGTATTCAAGCGAGACAAGCAGTAAGTGAGACCTATCTTAGGCATAATCTTGCCGTTACATATATAAGGAATTTTTACGTTCGATAAAAGTTAGATGGGTCAATAGTAAAGCGCGCCGGATATGGAGGAATGGCTAGAGAGGCGCCACGGTAGCCTTCCCTACCGGCATGGTAATTTGGTAGCTTCCCGCATCGTATAGGCCAGGAGACAACGCCCGATAGCCACCACTGCAGGGGCTGTTACGTGTACAGAGATTTTCTTTGGCAAAGTGCCCAATGTGGACTGGACCTCGTAGCAGTAATTGAAGCGGTAAACCTCATACTGCAGACCTTGGTGCTTGCCATGGTTAGTGAGGGAATGCCGTTGCTTTACGCGCCGGTCGGCGTCTAGGTCACAATGTCACAAATGCCAGTCCTCTGAGAGTCAATCCCGGTTGCATCAAAACCTTTCACTTGGAGCCTGGAGTCCTCACCCAGTGTTAAACGGAGCAGTCTGCAGTGACGATGGCTGCTGAACAGTAAATTGCGATAGAATACGGATTCTACTGACTGCTGGTCACAGCTCCGCCCGCATGGATGCGGGTACAATTTTATCATAGTACCTACTCGAATCAAATTAAAGGGTATAATGCGTAGGGGTAGAACATTCAATTGCTACGTAGAGGGCGCGGGTTCGATTCTCGCTCAGTGCAAATATTTGAATGAATATGAATATGTGTATTTACATTGGTATGGGTGTTTCTATGTATGTAAAATACGAGTATGTATGCATTCACAAAAAAATATGATCATTATGATATGTTTAATCGCATTTTAGATTCCATAACACAAGTTCGTTAATATGCTTACCATGGCTCTAGGTAGCGTTGTGTAGAATGATGTAGAATATTAAAGGTTGTATTTGTAGATGTTGAACATTTTTTTTATATAAAGGACACGTCAATTTGACTTCGCCTTGCCTGATGGTAAGCTGAGGGCAAAGTCTTAGAAAGAGGGTGCGGCAGAAGAAGGAGTCACCGAACCGCTTGGTTCTTGACGGAATATTCTGATATCTCATTGTTGAAGCGATAGCTTCGAAGCACTACCTCTTGATTTTACAGTCTGCAACTTACATACGACGATATATGATATTTGTCGTCTTGTCGTAGAGACATGTCTTGTTGTATGTCTTTGTATGATGTAAATGACGTATGTGTGCCTTTGATTTTTCTGATAGCCAAAGTTACACATGTCTGGTAGGTATACTGCGTTATCATTTGCTTATCAAGATACGAAGACATGTACTCAAAACATGCTTTACTTAGATTTTTTTTATATCTCCCATCTAAGGGGTAGACAGAAGTGTATTAATAGGGCTCATATTTCAATGACCTAAGGACCTACTAGAGTGCGTGTAAATTACCGTCAACAGGTATTTTAGACCCCAGACTGCTACTGCGTTTTCCCAAAATAATATCGAAATTACTTCATAGACCAATTGCCAGCAATTTCCTAGGATGTCATTATTATAGCCATTGCTTACATCTTAACTACATTTCAGTCATGTCCGTAAGAAATATAATGAGATATCAGTGTGCACGATGCCAGCTCGCACATGTAGGTACCTACTGATACATGCCCAGTGCACGGAAGATTCTGTCGGGCAGTAAAACGAGCAAAAGCACGCCAGCTGCAATGCAGCTGCCTGCACCCGACGCCGCCTGGCGCAGTCTGAGGTGCGCTCCAACGACCCCACCACACAACTACTGAGAATAATTCCACCGGCTAATACTCGTGAAAAAGGATCTCTAAGTACTCAGGTCTGTACATAATTATTACGATTTATCTTAAAACAAGCATCGAGGTATTTGAGTTTAAAGACTTATTTGTTAACATAATTGTGATGGACTAATGAAAAAAGCGTCAATGAAGATCTTTTTTTTTTAAAGAATATTGGTATCCGATATTGCTAATATTGCCTCTGACCCCTTCAGCTAATCTAAAATTGCTTGTATTAGGACGGAGGAGTGGGTTTACGTCGGTAGTGTAATGGCTAGGATTTGAATCCGAGACCTCTCGATCGTTAGGCTGACTCCTTAACCACTGAGCTCGGTCTGTGCAAATATTTATATGTACAAATATGTATATTTGTATAGACCTAGGTGCGATAAAGGGAACGTTCTACGGGAACTCTCACGGACTTCCCGACGCGCGACACGTACCAAATAAACGCCGAGAACTGTACATGTAATTATGGTTTAATCGCATGAACATGTGTATAGTGGTATAGTAAAGGCAAGGAATATTTCGAAGAGCAATAAAATGGATTATATATTTTACATAATCTTTAATTGCACAGATTCTAATAAACTTTCAGTGTCACCCACGCGAATAAATTAACATGTTTTTTGAACGGATTGAACTTTTTGCAGAAGTATCGTTTATGAAAATGAAGCTTAGATGTGGTGTGTAAGTTACAAAAACTTTATTCTCATTCGCAAACATAAACATTATAAGATTAGTAACCGAACTGTAGGTGGTGGAGGGGCCACTACCTACAGAACCTATTTCAAAAAAATTTCGCTATTAGAAAGCTACAATATCAGGTCATGGACTATAGGTATATCATCAGCGATGAACGGGATCAGAATTCCACACGGGTGGAGCCGCGAACAACAGCTACTTTATAATAAAATTGGTAGATTGCCTAGGATTTAAATAGTAGCAGTAGATGTTGGGTCAAAACAAGTTGGCCCTCGCTGTTGTAGACGAATGGCAACATTGTAAGGATCTACCATTATAGGACAACCATAATAGTTTTTGTAAGTCGTTCGTGAGCGGATGTCGCGGCATGTTTTGTGGTCGTTCACTGTAACGTGCCACTTAAAATCTTGCCAGCCGTGGTGACTACAAGAGCTGGGAACTGGGTGATTGGGGCCTTAAATAGATATTTGAGGTCTAGACCAATATCACCTGCGAGCCGGTAAACGAGGAGTACGAAGTCAACGAGGTTCTGACCCTGGTTTTCCCGTCAATATTCGGAGTTCTACTGGCAAAAGCTACCCTAAAAGTTAGGATAAACCAAATAAGAGGACCCGGAGAGCGGATTCCGGGTTCCAAAGTACATATTTTTAGATGTAACTGGGATAACTGCTGGGATCATGATGGTCTCACTACCATGGATGCCCAAGTAAAAGCTGGCAAGCGGACCCCGATGTGAGGAACCGGGCCTAACGAGAAGAAGATGATGAACAGAATCAAAGTCGAAGGCGAAACAACGCGTAGAAGTCAAAAGTTATATCATAGGCTTCTATGGATGCTTTAGACTTCGATTCCCGTGTCGGCTAAAGTGTTATTGAGTTTGTTTGTTAACCAATTCTCCGTTAGAAAATTCGATTTAAATTTCCTTCTATAACATGACGCCGCGCTGTAGATTTATCTCCGGAACTGCGCGGAGCATTCAAGTGCTACGACAAGGATCGCAAGTTGGATCCCGGAAGAAACTCTATCTGTCTGTATGTTACGCTTTCACGCTTAAATCGCTTAAATCGCTGAACAGATTTTGATGAAATTTGGTACAAAGATGGACTAGAGCTTGAGAAAGGACATGAAAGAAAGAAAGAAAAGTTTTTTTATTTTTCACAGACATGCATGAAAACCATACCTACCAAAAAAACATTGAGTTTAACTAAGAACAAGAACCTACCTTAGTGGCTATGTTTTGCATGACCTACACAGCCATGCAAAACATAGCTAGGCTATGTTAGCTCAGAATAACCGACATCCACGTGGGTGGAGCCACGGGCAACAGTTAGGCCATGGCGGGCGTTTAAGCCATGTTCTCCAACCCATATGATACTATGATTAATTCTCTATAGCGCTGTATAGGTACTACAGTACTATCTTGTACTGTGCTGTTAACACCATTGAATGTCTATTCCGTAACAAATATGACACTCTCTGCACAATTAACGTGTACGAGGCAGGAAATTCCATAACGTGCTACGAGTAATGCCATTATAGAAAGTACGTCATACGCTACGAAACACATAAATGTAAATACTGACTTTTTGTTACGGGTTGCAAGTTGCAACGTAATGTCAGTTCTACACGTTGGTGAACACGTTGGCCAACTCTTGCCATACCAAGAGAGCATAGGGTCGCATGTGGCTCATAACAAGCAAGCAAAGGGGCGCATGTATGCAGATTTCAACACATAGACACTTGGCCCAACATACCCCGTACTCCATAATAATGATATGCTCGCTGCGAATGTTACATTATAACGCCAGTCAGTTCCCACCTTTAGAGAAACCATCTACGGTTACGACAAACCCTCGGCAGTTTTTATACTTCTATAGAAATAAAACCAAAAGTTTCAGAGTTGTTCAGATTTTTTAAGTGGATAGTTAGGTATTACGCAGTAATTTGTTTGGCTTTGACTAGACTTCCATAGCATATAAATACCTTAATACGAAGAAAAACAATAATAAAAAATAACAATACCTAGTAATTACTAGGATGAGATCTAGAGTTAGGAGACGCGAAGGGTTATGTCGATAGGTAATACGTATTGTGCTGCCTGACGGCAAATTGGATTAGATTTAATCGATACTTTAAAAGTAATTACATCTTTTATTAATAAGTAAGTAATTGTAACAAATTGCACTGGTCGTTAATCATACCTTATTTGACCGCCAGGAAGGACGTGTATTTTTGCTAATATTCTAAGTCTCACTATATAGAGCTATATAAATTATAGCTTAACACTCTAGCTTGTAATATGGCGTCTATATGTAAGGAAAAGAAATAAATTTAGCAATATTTTGTTAATACACAATACATAAAGATATATGACCATAGACCTCATGGACTTTGTAACAACTATGGCATATAGTAGTGCAGGGCAGTGTTGCCTTTGTCAATATTGTTCTAATGTTTTTTTGGTTTCTCTCTTTTATATCCGAATGAATTGTCTGTATAGTTAATGTGTACATTGTGATATTTGCTTTAATTTAATTTAATTTATTCTTTATTGCACAAATAAGATGTACAAAGGCGGACTTAATGCCATGGGCATTTTCTACCAGTCAACCTTAGGGTGATGCAGAGTATTGTTAAGGTAGGTGCTTGAAAATATTGAGAGATGTTGATCTAGTACGATATAAATATTAGGTGTCATATAAACGATAAACATATTAATACATAATTATATAAATATGTATATATATATATAAATAAGTTAGCAAAGAATATACTTATAATAATATATAATAAACATACATACATACATTAAATACACATATACATACGGGAATGGGAAAAATCTTATGAGTGTTATTCCGCCTATGGTTCGTTGTAGAGCTGCCGTACTCTGTTTCTGAATATAGAGCGATTTGGAGACATCCTGACTTCTAGGGGAAGGGCGTTCCAAAGGAGAATGGATTGAACAGTGAACGAGGAGTGGACGAGGCTTGAAGTGTGAGTGGGACAGTGGAGAAGAAGATTGTTAGTGGAGCGTAGATTTTTATCATGATTAGAACCGAGTAGATGGAGATGGGATTTTAAGTAGGTAGGGGCGTTGGGAGAATTTAAAAGGGTATACACTAAAGTGACAGCTCGCAGACTGCGTCGTCGTCGTATGGGTAGCCAACCCAGCTCTGCACGGCAAGCGGAAACGTGGTCATACTTCCTAAGGTTGTAGACGAATCGAATGCAATTGTTGAGAAGTCGGTCCAGTTTATTGAGTAGGTCTGCATTCAGGTCGAAATAGCACACATCACCATAGTCGAAGATCGGAAAGACTAAAGTCTGCATAAGCATTGTCTTGGTTTTAAGTGGCAGGAAATTTTTTAGTCGGTAAAGAGCCCTCAGTGTCCCAGTCACCCTCTGACAGACGTTAGTCACTTGAACCCGCCAACTTAAGGTTGAGTCAAGGTATAAGCCCAGATTCTTGACACTAAGTGCAACAGGAATGACCTTCCCGTCGAATTCAATCAATGGCAAAGCCACGTCCTGCAACCTTCTCATCGTATAACTAGTTCCTATTACAATACACTGGCATTTGTCCGGGTTAACGGTTAAACCAAACCTGTCGCACCAATCACGCAAAAAACCCAGGTCTGCGTTTACTCTATCGAAAGCCTCCGAGATGTTATCTACGGGGGCTTGGCTATACAACTGCAGATCATCAGCATACAGGTGATACGCACATTGAAGGTCCGAGGTTAAGAAGTTGATAAATATAGAGAAAAGAAGAGGAGAAAGTATGCCGCCTTGAGGGACCCCAGAGTCAAGGTTGCGCCAACTCGATGACATCTCGTCGGTACAAACTGACTGTTGGCGTCCCTGAAGATATGATGAGAACCAATCCAGGTCATCGGATGAGATTTTAATATGGGCAAGGATGGCCAAAAGTATGTCGTGATTGATACAGTTAAAAGCGTTGGAAAAGTCTACTAAGACCATCACAGTCGCCATAGACTTCTCCATCCCATCTCTGATGTCACCCGTCACTTTAAGGAGAGCGGAAGTAGTGCTGTGTCCTGGCCTGAATCCTGATTGCAGTGGACTTAATATGTCATTGCGATGTATAAAATTGGAGAGCTGTTTATGCTGTTTTTGCTTTGATTGTATTGTGTGCTGCGGGTCAGAATAAATATATTTTTCTTTCTTTTCTTTTCTTTCTATATGTAGATCTTGGCAAATGAACACAATTCAAGCATACATTTTTTACACTGAACGGCAATCGAACACGCGACCTCCGACGTAGCAGTCAAACACTCTACCGCTACGCTACAAAAGCTAAAAAGGTAAAGATCGCGGTGATTTCCGCACAAAATAAAGGAAAAAATAACTCAGTAATGCGTAGAAAATCATACATATCCCACAAAAAATGATAACTATATTCAAATAAAAATTAAGATAATATGAGTGTTAACTTGTTAACGACTTAATTAAGCCCATAAATTACAGTATGCTTTGTGAACTCCCATAGATAATTTTCATGCACAACCGTGCATGAAGCATAATGAATACATAACATTTATTTCGTCTGAATTTGGCGCTAGCCGACTGGGGAAACCTACTTACTACTCGTACTACGCCTCACAGAGAACCGAAGTTAAAGAACACTACTTGCTTAGTCTGGTGTTTCAGTATTACCTGATCTCCTAAGGAGAAGTATATAGTATAATCTGTCCGTAGACCGTGACGTCCGTGACCGTGAACTGCGTACCAAAACACGGGTCGTGTGATTGTTAGCGGATATCAGTACAGTTTCTGGTATATATTTTGATCTAAAGTCGCGAGAAAAACGAAGCCGTGGTTTGATAACCTAATCTATGATTGGTAAATTTGAGAGCCTCCGTTGCCGTAGCACCCATAATACGTGTACTGAATATAAAGAGTAGGTACATTTTGTGACGTCACTGGGGTGAAGATTACTTAGTAGTGTACTAAGGATATAGTTTTAGAGGGTATCGGATGTAGATTAACCAAAGAAAAGAAAACCGACCTAGGTAGGAGCTTCTTAGAAGAGGCAGACTCACAGACGTATGGCTCTACGACTAGACCCGATTCCCGCAGGCTTGTCTTTGCAGGTAGGTACAAATCAATGGATGGTATAGTGCGTGACAGACTAGATCTATGTGAAAAAGACTGCCATCGCCTTCCCTTTTGAGAATTTTCACCCTTCGCCACTGCTATACAAATGTATACCGGAGGAGCGTCTCTGAGAACGCCATTCCCAGAGATGCTTATGAGCTCCTCAAACAACAATCCCCTCGAAATTTGGAAGACCAAGTCCTTCGAGGTCAATCCAACCTCACCTATCACCTACTGGTACTCCTGTTGATTGATGAACGAGGCTCTGGCGCAGGGTTTCAAGGTTGGGATGTTAGTGGCAGTGGCTCTCATAATGCCGTATAAGTCAAATCAAAAAGAGAACGATGTGCAAGTTGGTAGGTAGTAGTAGGTATTTTTAATAAGCTTATTTATACCGTAAAACTTCGTCTCTCTTCACGCAGACATAACAAACTGTACTCAATGTCTAAGTAAAGACAAAAATACCTAGAAAACTATTACTGCGACGACGCCGACGGTTCTACCGATGTATTGACCGCGCGGCTCACAAAATAAAGAATCGTCCCACACTGAATTATCTATGACCCGAGCTGCCGAAACCTATGGCTGTTTGCGTAGTTGTCAACCTAGAACCTACGACCGTACTCCCGAGTCCCGACCAACAACCGGAGGGCTAAATTAAAAGTTAGCTTGGTAGTAGCTGTGCATTCAGAATAACTTAGGTATAGTTACAAGTCATATGATAAGAGGTTCATGAAAAAACGTTTAAAACATGTATGTGCAGTACAAGCTACGACGATCTTTTGCTACCTAGTAATATAAACGATGTACGGATGATATTATTTGGTAAGTAAGTAGGTATATTATATTAACTATTGATAATCATCGCTAATTACCTCTACGAGATTTTAGTTGATAGCAAGTAATGTATCTGACTTACATTAGTGACAATAGCTACTATTAGTCCTATTTACACATTTTTCTTCTACCGGGCAGACGCTTCCTCTCTGAATGATACTCGTACCAGAGTTCCCCTAAGAGAGTGTGGACAAATATAAATGAACATCACGACATATTCACGCCTGTGAATTCCCGATGGGGTAGGCAGATGTGTACTAACTTACATTTCGTCTATTAGGGGTCGAGCCTATTGTCGTAAAGCGGGCACTTTATCATAGGCTGTATGTTTTTATTTGTCATTAGCGGCCTACGTCCCAGCTTCGCCTGAGAATAAATTCGTAAAAACCCTATAACCTGATTGCAGCGCTCATCGTCATCCTCGTAGAGACGTATTTTCCTGATTCCATCTGAGGCCTACGACGCTCGGCACGGGTGAATTGTTTTGTAATAATCTATGATTGGCTTTGAGATCGTCCAGCACCGTAGCACCCGTGCTATCCTCAAAACATACTCCAGAAACGTGTACTGCGCGTATAGAGCACATTTCGGAGCCAAGATATACCTACCTCCCGAGGTACAACGTGATCAATTTATGCTATTCTGTTAATGCAAATTCAGCAGCAGATCATCTGCTGTCAATGACCTCTCCCGTCACCCGTAAAGAGCGCGTTACCTAGTCTTGTCAACTTTCTGCTCCATATTGGATGAAACCGACCGGTCCCATGACGTCACTAGAACCAATGACATTGATGTATAACGGTATAAGTTGAAAACAAAATGCAAAAATACAAAATGCTACCGTACCTACACGCTACCGTATCGGTAAAGTACTAAATACTCGTACAAATGATCTAATAAAATAAGATACAAAGATATTATGGCGTAGCGTACCGGTAGAGTGCTACGTCGCGTCGCGGCGGAGGTCGCGGATTCGATTCGCGTATAGTGCAAAATGTTGTATGGAAATATATTTTTTTGGCTTGATCTGTTTGAATTACTGCAATCCTTTATTTTAAAGAACATCATCAGTAGGCAGAAGAAGAGCGGATAAAAAATGCAATGTTTGATTTCGACACTATTAACTTTATTTATTTATTTAATTTTATACTTTATTGTACGCCAAATTACAATATTTTTGATACAGAAATTAAGAAGACAGGATAAGTACAAAGGGCGGCCTTATTGTTTTACGCAATTTCTTCCATGCAACCTTTGGATGGAAATGTATGCTGGTTGGAGTATTTGGTAGCTGTTGGCGTTTATTTAATTAGTTATATCATATACATACTTACATTTTCCCTTATTTCGTAAGAATTTCGATAGACACCTATATCGCGCTAAAACTTATAGGACCATCTATTCAGGATAGGTCTAGGTAGTTTAGCTGACAGAGCACTCGCCTTATGACCTGATAACAGCGCCATAAGGGCACGAAGGCACGAAAAAAAAATATAGCTTAGCTCTGAAGCGGATCACGTAAAAAATTTAACCTATTCGATGTGGAAGTTTTTGAGTAGGTATTTGACACGAACACAAACCGACTTCAAAAAATATATACTCGTATATAGATGAGTGATTGAGTAATGGAAAGAAAGAGATAGAAGCACTGTTCAATTCAGAGATAACGATCTGATCTTGCACTTTTTACTGTACTGGAGATTATCGTCTTTTATCAGATGCTCATTAATTAGCTATTTGTAGTAGATACTAAACGATACTTTTGTTTTCAAAGTTTCTTGTTATATTTATTGTTGTTTTGTTTTGTGGTATGCCATTGACTCGAACCGACTAAATCCGCACGCCGTCACGGGTCTAATATGACGAAGTGTACGGTGGCCTAATTAAGCATTTCCCTCGCATGCCGGCTGATTTACGATATACCTATATAAGTACTACTAATTATGTCCATCGATTTCGCCCGCTGTACTAACTGATCTAACGGACAACCGGCTGCCTTCCTAGTCTTATTGCTAAGCTCCTAAGAATCATAGCTTGATGTTAAATGGGTCAAGGACAGTCTAAACAAATTCTCAGTTCTATCATTAGTATAGTATAGATAGATAAAGTCAAATTAGCCCTAGTTACTATTGCTAGCTAACATAGCAGGTCACTAATTACAAGCTGGTGGAATTGACCACGCAAAATACGTAATTAAAGCGGTTTTGACCAATAGGTGGTTGCTAGGTAGTTACTAAGTCTATGCACTAAGCCTTAGTGGATCCGTCAAGCAGCGTAAAGTAGACCTTAGTCACTAAGAGATCTACGCTAAATTTGACGGATTCGACGCCGTTCCCGTTGCGGTAAATCCGTTATTAAACATTACAGCCGCGATGAATATTCGACTGCCAACACTCTCTTATGCTTTCGGATTGAAAGATGAGGTTTTATCGCAGGCTTCCTCCCGAGGTGAGGTTGGAGGGGGTTAGAAAAAAGTCGCTCCCGTAAAAGCCAAATCAAAATTTAGGTAAATCATTGGTGAAAAAGATTTTTCTAGGCTAGATCTACAAAAATCTGAAATAAAAATGGCTTCTAAAACAATAAAATTGGAGTGCCCGTTGTTGAATCATCTGGCAATTTAAGGTCGTCTGTGCCGTTAATAACTTTTACGAGAGAGACTATCCAGTAATTAGAGATAACTGGCACAGCGCGTTCTACAGAAATATAACTATAATGGGTGATTTTTTCTATACAAGCACACGGCCCACCTGGTAGAAATTGGTTACCGTGGCCTATGAACATATGCAACATCAGCCTGCTGCCATGAATTCCAGATAGCGTTAAAAATAGCTAGAGGATTTTTCATCAGTAGTGATTGAAATAAGTGATGAATGCAAATATTCAAATTTACTCATAAAGAAAGAGGATTAGCAGTCTCACATCAACAGTTCCCTTCCTCCTACAGTCCCGGGTCCTATAAGCGGGGCGTGAAAAAGCAGCTGATGAGGCCGTCAAGCTGAGTGCCACCATTTTAGCAGCCTTCAGCTAACCATCAGGCGAGGCGAAGTCAAATTGACGTGTCCTATATAAAAAAAACAGATGCCAGAGGGTAGAATGAGAAAGTTAAATTCTAGTTACTAATATATATTGGTAAAGTAATGTGTAAAATGATCTCCACCCCCCGGCATCGGCATAGCTTTACTAACTACGATAAAATATAGGTACCTAATAAATTGTATAAACCACCAAATTATCCACCAAACTTCAATTAATACATAGATATATAACTACAAGTACCGATCGATTAGGATTGGAAGAAGTGAAATGCTCAGACGGGACTTAAACCACCGACCACTCCTAATAATACCTACTAGTGAAAACCGAATTTCTTTAAACAAGAAAAGATTTATATCTACAGTAAAATGTATCGCAATATTAATTCAAAATTAAACATTATTAAATCATGCGATTTCTGTAGATCTCTATAAATAGAACGAGTAATGGAAATTATGTACTTATTGTACCTTTGTTCATCTTGGTACGGTACATTCAATTATTTAAATATAAAAATGAATAAATTTGATTTATAATATGACACATTGACATTTGTACACCATTTGAACATGGGTATGATTAATGGACAAATGATTTATGACTTAGGGTTATGCCCGTGACAGAGGAACCTATCACGCGCTAACTTATAGGCTACTACGCCAGTACTATTATTTGTTCTGTGACTAGGTACGCGTAGACAACTTGCTGTGAGTGTAAAATAGAACCATAGGTACTGTCGGAAATATGCTATGTACAGAGAACACGGTTTAGGGTGTACTTCTATCAGTCATCAAGATACATAACAAAAGCACGTAACACACAGAAACGTCACGAAAACTCAGACACTTTAACACTTACAAACTTGAAATTTGGCAGTTAGGTTCCTTATAGTGTGCCGACATCCGCTGAGAACAGATTTTACGAAACTCTACCCCTAAGAGTAAAACGAACTTCACAGGCACAAATTTGCGGACGGCCGCTAGTCTACATATTTAAAAGCAAAATACCACGCACTCATTAATCACGCAATCTCAGAAACTATAACACCTACAAAACAAACTTGAATTTGGTAGGTAGCTTCCTTATAAGGTGTAGACATCTGCTTAGAACGGACTTTACGAAACTCTACCCCTAAGGGGAAAAACGAAATTCGTACGCGTGGAATTCGTTTTTGTACAGGGTTGGCAGCACGAGTGAGACGCCCGTGGTTTTGCACATGTCCATAAGCCACGGTAACCACTTTCCACCAGGCCCTAGATTCTGCTAAAGCACAACCACTGTCATACCACAGAGACTGCAAAAAATGGCATTAAATTTTAGACCTTATTTCTATTAACTTACAGTCAAAAATGAAATGAAACGAGTTTCATTACACTCTTTCATTCACTCTACAAAAATTTATTTAATTTTAAACTTAAACTGCATTACTTTAAAGGCTAAAATTAAATGGAATTTTCTTGCAGTGACAGTGGCACGATAGTGGTTTTGCTTTAAATGCTTTAGCAGAATCGAGGCTCGTGGGCCGTAGCCGTATGCTTGCCTGCCACCTAAGTGGTATAAAAAGAACCCTCGCGGCTGCAGTCGGGTAAAAAGGAATAGACTTAATTCACCAGCGTTTTTTAATGATATTTCGTATTGATTAACTGCCCCATTATTTTACTAAAAGATCGACGCAATAGTTAACTTCTTCCTGATTTATAGGCTCTATCATAAATATTAATATAACCTAGTTAGGGGGCGCTTTTGAATATTTTTTTGGAGGTGATTAATAGCTACTGAGCGACCGTTTATGTTTAATAGGTATTTACTTGCGAAGTCAATGAGCAGTTTTCCAGTAGGTATAATAATCAGTTGGTTTTTAATTCATCAAGAGATGGCGCTAGCATAACTTTTGGTAATTTGAATGTAATCTATGGTTTGTTGTTGTTCTTTTCGCGTCGGTCTGTAATTTAAAATAATAATATTATAATTTAAAATAATTTCATCAGAAAACATGTGAAGTCTATGTTAAGTAAATCAATACAAAACCGAAGATCATTTTTTCCATAAATTAGTTACCAAAAGTGCCGGCTGCGCCATCTAGCTTGTCTTTAGGAACCCTATAAATACCTACTGGAAAACTGCTCATTCAGTAACTTTACAATAAAAACTTTTACAATCGTTTACTTCAATTATTTGAAAAGCTTACATCGTGTTGCACGGGTGACACCGTATAGTTTTCGGTTGGTATCCTGCCTCTCTAGACAAAGTGGCAATTAGTTGGCCGGCGTATTATAGAATATAATGTTTTTATAGCGGCTCACCTGCCTACCTGATGGAAAGTGGTTACCGTGGCCTATGAACGAGTGCAACACCAGGGGAGTCACACCCGCGCTGCTGACTCTATAAGAAGAGAGAGAATCTGTGCCGTCAGCGCAGAAGATAAGTAGGACAAGCCTTTGGTCTTCCCACTGACAGCACAAAACCTGTCCACGTATTTTGACGTTTATGATTATGTTGACAACTGTTTGTATACGTCAAATCCCATATATTCATCATTTTATCCACAATATCCGATCAACGAATTGCCATTTGTCTAGGGGGGCTGAATTGGCGGGAAGTCTGGGTCAATAAATAAGAAAAATAGAGTTAGAAAAGACTATGATTGCCTTAGAATTCTCTTTTGCAAAGATTTATAATTAGGGGATAGCAAGCATACGGCTCTAGTTTCACAGTAAGCGTTTACCATAACCTATTGACGCTTGTAACATTTAGGGTGACATTCCTGTGAACCTTTTCAAGGACCGCATTCTCTAATCTCTTGAGAAACCCATGACAAAGACATCGGTCAACAATGTGAGTGGTCGAGGGACAGAAATGTTAAAGTGAAATAAAAACACATGGGTAAGTACAGTCGTTACCAATTGGTATTAGCTTCTCGCATTCCAACCGACTACTTTAGCTCTAAAACTTTACATAAAAGCCTCAGACTAGAAGAATAATGTTATTCTTATAATCTGAGATAAAATTATAAACATATTTTGTCCTCTGAATACTTCAAAAATAATTATCATGACATCGATTTCTTTAAAGATGTATTTCATCACAAATGTTAAGAACTTTCTTTTAATAACTTAACTTTTGTGTTCAACCACTTCTGAGGGCGACTGTACCTACAATAGTACAGCTTCATTAAAGTGTTAAAACATTATAAGAACAGTGAAGTGACATATTTGGCAAATGTAATTGATAACCTAAGTGATTATCACCTATTACGACGATAAATCATTTGAAACGAATATACAAAAAATAAAACATCAATATAATGTCGCCATGGTTTCATGGTTTAATAATTAATTAAACAACCTATGTGGCGCAAGTAGAGCGTTGGACAGTTAATTCAGAGGTCGCGAGTTCGATTCCCGTTTAGTGCAAATACTTTTATGGGGTATAAATAGGTATGTTTCTTAGCATTAGTTTGGATATTTTTAAGTAAATGTATGGCTAATGCGTCAAGTAGACCATGGGGGCTGCTGCCGATTCTGTTTCTCATCTCTTGAACTGAAGTACCTATCTCTAAAATATGCATAGCAAAACATAATTTTAGTGATTTTTAGATATGTTAAGTTTTTAGCCGACTTCAATAAGCAGGAGGTTCTTAATTCGATCTGTATGTTTTTTATTTGAATGTTTGTTACACGATTACACCGCCGAATTCTGAAAGGATTTTATGGTTCTTTTGTTGGAAAAGGGATACTTCCAGGGTGATCCCATGTGGATCCGATGATGGGAACCTGCAGAAATCGAGAGAATACCTCAAAATGAGGGCAAAAAGTTGACACCATCGGTATAGTTCTGATTTGATAACAATTGTATGTAGAGGTGATCTGATTGTGTGTATGTACTACGTTACCCTACTTACATCAGCCAAGCAACTAGCGGAATCATTGTACAGTACTTATACATAAGTAGCCATGTACTTATAAGTAGGTACTGACTTATCCACGTGTTATTAAATATTTTGTTTGGCGTGTCAGGGGCGTATGCCAATGCCAACACGAGATCTCGAATGTGCACTGACATGAAACAGTTTCATGTACTATACATTACTATGTTGGTACTTGGTACTTTCCAGTAGTCTTTATTATGTAGTGTAGTGTTATTTATTAGTGAAAGTGTGGATGACACCTAATTTTTAATGCAACCGGGTTTAGGTACCACATGGATGAAAAATTGGTTAGTTTATGGCTATTAGAAAATTAACTAAGGGTGAAATGCACTGATGAATTGGTACTAAATTAATTTCATAAAGTAAGACGTGATGATAGTCGGTTTAGTTAAATGGATTTTCACCATTGAAATCCAGGCTAGCTAAAGGGATCATACTTTTACTAACTAGACTGCAAATAACCTATATTATTGTAAAGTCAATCACTTCCAACAAGATTTGAATTAATTATCGAGTGAGATGATGAGGATGATTACCTATATACCTACCTAATTTTTAGGAAAAAAATTGACCTCCTGAATTATTAACGACAATGATTCGGGACTTGTAAAGGGCTTCAACGACTTTTGTTGCCCGTTGTAGGAACACCACACTATCATATTATCTGTTCGAACTAAAACATACCTAAGTAATTTGCTTTTTCGACAGTGCCGGTGGAAAAGAAGCAGATTTAGCAAATCCTAGTTGGTAGTCCCGGGTCGACTACTCCTGCAAGGTGGCCGCCACCCCAGTGTTCACCCACCCTCCGACTTTCACTCTTGTGCGTTGGGGATCTCAACCTTACCACGGGTTCAAAACACAATTACCGCCCAAGGACACGCAAAGCGTTATAATACTTCTGATGCAAGCCATAAAGATGAAAATGGTTCGGCCGCTGATAGTGCGAGGTCGAGAACAGTTGAGCGATGCGTCTAGGGCGTAATAAGTGTTGGTCCGTCATCAGGGAATAGTAGGCCGTACGGTTAGAACGATAAAGGCGAAGTCTGCTTGCCTAAATAAGTGTTACACGCACTGAGCGCTGCTGCTGAAGACAACACCGGCGAGTACCGGATCCCTCGTCACCGGGCAACCCGCGCGCATTTCACAAATATTTCATACGTCAGTCTCAGATTTCGGTGCTGATTAAAGAATACAACCATAATTATAGTATTTACTGCCCTATTATAGAGTACGGCGCCATGAGAGTACTCGGTTGTTAATTTGGATAACAATAGCTTTGATTCAAAAGAGAGATATTCGTTAATATGATGTTTGTAGAGTCTTCAGATATTGTAATAAAACTTATAGGTTGCTTGTGCTACGATCTGATTGTTTAGGGTCATCTGCATACCCTATTGCGCGATATGTAGGTTCTTAATTGGACCTAATTACTTTTGGAACATTACATTGTAATAGGTGCTCTGTTTTATCGCATTAGGGGAGAGTTGGATATTACCGCGCGGTTGATAATTCCGCGCGTCAGCATAATTCAAAAACCATCCACTCGTTTTGCGATACAGTGCGTAAACATCGAAGCTCAACATACCTACACCCTTCCCCGCGCAGCAATAGTACGCTACGCGCGACGACGGAGACAGTACGTATCGCACAAGTTTTTTTCGGCAATCCTTATAAAATTTCGTATACTTTCGATAAGAGGTAAGTGATACTGTATTAATATAATACTTTGACATCATACATTTTGAATGCTTGTACAGTGTAGAATTCCGTGTTAGAATACGTTTTTAAAAACTATAGAATTTTCTATATTATTTGGATGTTATAAAATGAAATGAGTAAGTTTGATAATTTCGCGCCCGGGGCGCGATATTGTAAACTATGAAAGTACAAACTTGTTTTTACCCCCGAAAAATAGTTATGTATGATATGTCTGCCTGTGCGTCTATTTGAATTGTGTAGTACCTACTATGACTATTTAAAATAAAATACATACAAATTACCATAACATAATTTCATTTTATTTTCGTTTTAGATGGATGGATCTGTGCCCAAGAGAAAAAAGAGGTCATGGGATAATATTGATTTTATTTATTTTTGAGGCTGACTAGTCTATATTTAATTCAAAGAGTTACTAAGACTTCAAGTTATAAATAACCATTTATGTTTTGTTAAAATAATTATAAAGAATTTAAGTTTTTGTTATGACATTATATCGTTATACTTTAAATAGGTAGTGATTTAACTTTTAGAAGATATTCCTCTTCTAAAAGCTAAATCACTAGCTACATAAATCCTCCTCCACCCTCTTTATCTTATCATAAAAAATTAAAACAATCATTTTCACCAATTTGTGTGCAATTAATGTGGGCACGATTTTATCAAACCTAGGCACGATATTATCAGACCAGTTTGACAATACCACGCCTTTAACGTTTTTTGTAATTTTACTATAATTATTTCCTTTTTAAATTGTCGATTATTTTGTTATACGGTATATGTACCTGAATAAATATCCTACTAATTACTGCATTTTGTTTCTTTTAATATCAAACATTTTCCGAATTATGGACCCAAGTCCTTAGGGGCTCGGTAATATCCAACTCTCCCCTACCTAATGACGTCATTCCTACAGTCCAAAGATATTTTAAATAAAAAGAAGATGTCTTTGCTACAGTCCAATGGATCATGCTTTGGTTTCTGTTTGTTACACTACTTGTGGTTTCTCTACAGTGCTAATGCAGTTAGTTCAAAGAATTACTGGTTGGCTTGCTGTGTATCTACCTATACCTACCACGATGTACAAGAGGTGGGTAGTTGCTATGAGTGGCGTTTATTAGTTCGCAGTAAACAAGAATGACCACTTGACTGTTACACTATAAGATAACAAGAGTTGTTGTTCTACTAAAGAAGTAAAAACAACAGTGCTTGTGTGTAGCTCAAGTAAATTGTAGCAGTTCTGTGTCAATTATTAGGATGTTGAACGCTGATTGAAAGATAAGTGGTAGCGCACGGTTGTCAGAAATGATGCGGTTCTCGATAAAATTGATGTTTGCAGTTGTAGGTAGGTACTCGCGAGTGTATGTATCAATAGCTAACAACAACGACGCAAGAGCAGAGCAAAGACAGAGCAGAGGCGAGGTCGGGCGCGCCCGCGTCGGCGGCGCCGCCAACCGAATGTCGCCGCGGCTCCCGCTGCGACCCTACAGCCCACGCGATAAGGCGCACATCGCCACGCGCGCTCGCTGACCTCACCGCACCGCCGGCAAATAATAAATATGTAACACTGATAAAGCCGCAGAAGCGATGACCGGCAAGTATTTAGGGATTCTCATTTGGCAAACACGACGGGTCATCGTGCCGACGACGGCGCTTCGAGGCCGCCAGGTTAGTTGTGGTAGATGCCGGTATACGTCCACACCGGCTATTTCTAGTCAGCCGGCAGTGCGACCGAGGTGGGTACGAGTGTCGACCGGCGACGTCCTGCGGTAGTCGTCCGAGCGGCTGTCGAAGGAAGCGCAAGAAAGTCGTAAGTCACGTGCGATAGTACGTACCTGCGTGAGGCGGAGGTGTTGTGGCGCGCAACTCGAACAACACTCGGGACGGTGGCGCGCGGCTGACTGGCGGGCGGGCAGCAGAGTCGCCGCGGCAGCAGCGGTGGCCGCCCGCGCCCCGCTCACTCCCCGCTGCATTCTGTGCGTGCGCCCGCCGCCGTCGGGAGAGCCGCCACTCGCCGCTTCCACTGACATCAGCGCCTGACACCTCCCCATATCTCGTACGCACGCAACGCCTGTCACCTCTGCGTGACCCTCGCGACCGCCTAACCGCAGCGACCTCGCTGTGTTTATTCGTTCCACTGTACCTACCCACTGTTAACATAACATTGTCAACAGCTCTAATTACATTACCTGCAAGCACCTTCAACGAAATCCTATTTGGCATAAAAACTTACGGTAGGATTGTCACTGACGTGCTGTCGATGTCGTATCGTATTACACTTCAAGGCTATGTAGAGCCCTTGAAATGCCTCTCAACGCTGGTCAACACAACTACACACAACATAATATATGTATGTAGGTAAGCTATGATCCTTGGGCGTGTTAATGACTCCGTTACACTGACATTGACATTCACATAATTAGGTACTATTTGCAACAGCTATGATGATCCAATCATTAACATGCTAGTACGAATGCTCAATAACCAAGATTATAGAATAAGTACCTCTATAGTCTAATGACAAGAATATGTACTAACAAAGTAGCAGTAGATTCACACGCATGGTTTTGGTCGTATCCTGCAATTTATGAGGCTTCATTGTTCATAATAATATCATACGAAACCTAATCTTGCAATAAAAGACTTTGCAACTAAAGGTAACGCCCGCCACACACAACACAACAAATCTGAAAGAAAACTTGGCATGCAGTCATTTAGCGTTTTTTACTACTAAGGTGGAATAAAAGCACACGAGCCGTCTGAAATTAAACAGTTACCGCTACCAATACAACATCATAAGTATCTATCAGTGATCATGGATTCTCTTACTCTATCTTACGGAAAGACTCTACAAGACAGTTAAGCACAGCCTATTTATAACTTTTAGCGACTATACCTACCTGATGTTTACTCACAACGATCGCGACCTAAGTACTTTTCCAGTGTGGTAGCACGAAGATAATACACAAGACATTATTATGCTACTAAGGTGGCAAACGCGTTTGCGGTTCGCCTGGTGGTAAGTGTCTACCGGCACCTACAAGCGTTCTCATCCCCTGTGCATTACCTACGCTCTTACTCTTTTCACATTCACTCCTACACCCCCTCTTTTCCCTCCCTTAACGACTCACTTCTGACTCATCAATAAGTAAGACCAAGGCCTCCACCTAGGCCTTGGGGGCCGAGCCAACCTCATCTGCAAGCTAATACATCCATGGACTGGAATGGAACGGAAAGAGAAGTCTTTTATCTGCACTTAGCCTTGACAATCTCACCTCCGGCAACTGACGGCCCACAGACGGCGTGCGTTTTAGTCGGTTCGAGTCCGACATAACCTCCTCCTCCGGCCCCGGCGAGGGAGGTATCCGTGGGGATTTTTCGCACGATAAAAAAAAAGCCTCTTTTATGGGTCATTGTGGGTGAGGAGTGCTGCCTAGAGCAGCCAGCCTAGTTCCACCCAGAAACCCAGAAGCTTACTGGGGACCAATACACCTACGGATAGACGGACGGGGTTCTGACACAGGCTTTTGAGGTTGGGAAGGAAGGGAAGGGAAGTCGCTGCCATAAAAGTCGCATAAGCTGAATAAAAGAGAAGGACTAAGCAAACCCGGGGCTCCGAGAGAACCTGGCATGTAATGGGGAACAACTCTAACATGATGAGAATTATGTTAAAAGTATTTTTTCGTCCTTTAAACATATTTGGTCTGCTGTTTACCATCAGGCGGGGTGCAGTCAATTTGTCGCCCTGACTTGACTTCCACAGAGGTAGGCTTCGAAGGAACAGTCTGACTGAGGAAGTACCTCCGCCCTATAGAATACCTCGGTCATAATAACTTCGAGTTGTGTTTCCGAGGATGAGTAGGGTAGCCAGAGCTCACTAGAGAGTTTTTTGTGCTGTCAGTGGGAAGACCAAAGGCTTGTCCTGATTTGTCTTCTGCACTGACAGCACTGAAACTCTCTGATTCTTACAGGGTCGTCAGCACGAGTGTGGCTCCCCCGGTGTTGCACACGTCCTTGGGCTACGGCAACCGCTTTCTATCAGGTGGACCGTGTGCTTGTCTGCCACCTAAGTGGCATAAAACAATCTGAATATAAGTACTTAAATAAAAATCAAAACTGTAGTTGTAGCGCTTGCTACGCTACACCGTTCGCTACGAATGTTACAATAGCCCCTATATTGCTCGGGTCGGGACATTTATATATTGTACCTAAAATGTGCTCTATACGTGCAGTATAACCCGCGCCACGTATCTTGGACCTAAATAAAATGTGCTCAAAATGTGCCCTATACGGGCAGTACACATTTCTTGGGTGTCTTTTGAGGATAGCACGGGATGCTACTGCGGTAGACGAACTCAAATTCACCAAGCATAGACTATTACAAAGCAATCCGCAGGTGCCAGAGTCTCGTATGTCTTACGATTTAGGTCCAAGATACGTGGCGCGGATTATACACGTTCCTTGTGTCTTTTGAGGATGGCTCGGGCTGCTACTGCAGTGGACGAGCCTCACCAGGGCCTCTTTTGTCTCGCGATTTAGGTCCAAGATACGTGTCCCAAGGTATAACACCGGTCAGTTTGAGTATATCTATATCGATGATGGATTCCGCTTCCTACAACAACAAGGATGAAATAAATAATTAAATCTAATAAGCAAAATAATATTTATGAGATATACATAATCATCTCGGGGCGTGCGTCTGTGTGAGCCGATAAGGCAGCTATCGACCGGGGGTTGTAGCTGCTACAATCTCAACGCCTCATGGGGAATGATGTAGGCAATGTTGGCATTCAAAAAATACTAGTAGGAAACTGCTCCACAATCTACACACAAGGTGTACTCAGAGTAGGTATACTGACAGTAGGTATACTGACGTTAAGTATCCTACTTCTGGTATGAGAAACCGTGTTGTGGTGTAGAGTCCACTGCTTATTATTTTATATTACAAACTGAGAGGTTTTTCTAACTATCGCCATCATCAGTTCACTTAGGAAAAACTATAGGAAATTATAGTTCACCTCTAAAGTTTACTCCCGTTCGAACCAAAATAACGAAATCATCATCCGCTTTTTGATCTAACATCAAAAAGCGGATGAAAATGCTTTTTATCTAAGAATTAAAAAAACAGTTATCTGCAGTAAAAGTCTTGATAAAAGCATAGATAACATAATACAAAAGGAAAGGTCAGTTTTGTTAGAGTGGGTTCACATTGGTAGTGTCATGGCCAGGATTCGATCTTGGGACTTCTTAATCGCCAGCCCAACCCGCCTTAACCGCTAAGCTACCGACATATTTCATTACCTGAACCTACCTGAACTCATTCTGTATAGTCGAAATTAAATTCTCGTCTACATACATGACGACGTAGCCATCTGTCGGGTTTTTTTAGAACTAATTATTTTGTTGATGGCTCTGGATAATACATTTCTCCAATTTCATTTAAAAAAAAAAAAGAAAAAGTAGTATAATTACAACGAGAATAATTATTTTATTATGTTTAAGGATTTGCCTCTATAGCAAATAGGGGCTACAGAAAGACATCACCTGTGAAAATTTCAACAAGCTATTATGGCTCAAGAGAGACAGCATGATGATAGACTGACAAACGAATGGACAGAAGAGAGTAATAAGGTTCCATTTTTACCCTTTGGGTACGGAACCCTGAAAACCACCAGCCTTCTGGTATGAACTAAGTGCATCAGCTCCACATAGCATACCTACGTGATTGACTTCACGTCTTGTAGAAAACGCCTAACGATATTTCAATGGCAAAGTCGATGATTGGGCACGAAGTATGCGACTCTGAATTGATGAGTCGTATTGAAAACCTTTTAGTCTCCACAATCACGGACAGACATACACACAAGCAGAGATGAAAGGAGATGTGTAAGGATAAACCAAACATTTTTTTGTATATGATACAGTTGTCAGTTGGCGAGGGGTCCCTATAAGCCGATTCCTGCCGGCTTCCCAATGGGTCGCATGGTGTATGACAGACTAAATCGAGGTAAGGTTTTGTTTCCGCCGGCTACACTTGGTAAAAAGCTAGGGTGAAGTTCTGATGGTAAGGACCACTATTCCTGCATGTAGAGAAGCAGGTCAGTTAGTTATACATAAAAAACCCAGATCACTGCAAATTGAAATATTTAATATTCTTGCATAATTGCATAGTATATGCTAGTTGTGGTGGGAATCAAACCCTCGTCGCACGTTCTGTTTAATTCATTTTCATACTTAACATATTCAAATTACCTAGCAGTATGATACAGTCGGACTTACACTTCAAACTATGTGACAACTACCATCTTTAGTCCGACCATGGTGCATGGGTGCTGTACAGCAGCTGATACATCGTAATAAATCCGTCCGAAATGTTTGTCCGCGACGGACGCAAAAACTACTGAACGGATTTTGACGCGGTTTTTTTGTTAGGAAGGTCTTGGTCAGACTTAAAATCTTACTTTTGTTTGATTGCAATCGGTTGAGTAGAACCGGAGATAAGAGATCCACGGCGAAAGGCTAGTGTTTAATAATCATCACTATCATCATCTCTACATATTATAAACCAAAGTCGCTGTCGCTGTCTGTCCGTCCCTATGTATGCTTAAATCTTCAAAACTACGCAATGGATTTTGAAGCAGTTTTTTTTAATAGATAGAGTGATTCAAGAGGAAGGTTTATATGTATAACACATGCATAATATTGTAGAGAAACACTGATAAATTTAGAGATAATACCACGCGGGCGGAAAATATGGCGGTACGAAGTTCGCCGGGTCAGCTAGTACTAAATAAATTGCAATAAATTCCGTCAAAAAGTGATTTTATTTCAATCCACGTCTATCAATTTAATTCAATCTACGTCAGTAGTTGAGACGACTTGAAACGCTGCGCTCTTTGAATTAGTCTAATTAGGTAATTATTTTACATATTATTAACCTAAATATAATTAACCTAAATATAATTTTACCTAAATGCATTCCAGTTGACCCTCCCCGACCAAAGCAATCTAGTCAGGTGGGGAAAAGCCACAGATAAAACATGTAACTCATGTGGTGAAGCAACTGGAACGGCTAGGCACCTGCTAGTGGGTTGTAGGACGCTATTAGACCGGGGTCATTACTCGCGCCGACATGATAAGGTATTAGAAATCATACGTGAGGCTGTAAGTTTGGCGGTAGCTAGAGCGAAAAAAGGATTAACCACAAACCAAAGAAATGACATTGTGTTTGTAAAGGAAGGCTGCTCAAAGAAATCACCTCAAAAGCCATATTCAATTTTGATAGCTGCCGTTGACTGGACAATACTCGTAGACACGTATGAGAGGCACTATAAAATACCGGAGGATATCTGTGCCTCATCATCCAGACCCGACATATTCCTTTTTTCACGATCGCATAGGCGTGCAGTGCTTGTAGAACTCACAGTACCGTGGGAAACTAATATACCTAAAGACCACGCTATAAAGACAAACAAATACTTTGACTTGACTAACGAGTTAACCAAGAACGGCTACGTGGTTAAACTCTACGCCGTAGAAGTAGGAGCAAGGGGAATTCCAGCTAAATCCCTGTACAACTTACTTAAAGACCTCGGATTGCCAAGAGCTTCAGTAAGCTCTTTACTAAATCGAATATCAAAAGCGGCATTGATAGGATCTTACCAAATTTGGATAGGTAGGGGGGGGAACACTACTGACGGTGGAGGTGAGCGCTGATGCATCACAAGGTGGCCACCCTAAACCTACATCTGGGTCGCAAGTCCCAGTCGCCGTCACGGTGTTCCTCTCTGTATCACGCTATGGACCCGGCGACCGCACGGTGAATCCATGGAGTGCTGAGAATCGGATCTCGTAACGCGTAACCTAAAAAGAGGAAACCGACAGATAAGAACTGGTACCTATTCAGACAGCTCATTACATAATTAGGTCAAAAAGTGTAGATTAATTAACATCGCAGTTAGAGTAACTTAAGTTTGCTATGAGACAACTACCATCTTTAGTCATCCCGCGACCATGACTGCTGAATAGCTGAACACTCAAGCTGTGGAATGAACTCCCTGCGATGGTTTTCCCAAGCGACTACAATATGGGGTTCTTCAAGAAGGGCATTAGAAGGTTTCTTTAGGGTCGGCAGCGCGAGTGTGACGCCCCTGGTGTTGCATACGTCCATACGCCACGGTGACCGCTTCCCATCAGGTAGGCCGTGTGCTTGTCTGCCAACTAAGTGGTTTAAAAAAAAAAGAGTAGTAGCCGAATCGTCGGGTTAAAAAAAGTAAATAATAACAAATATTATCGTGATACAATCGTTTGAAAAGTTGTTTTATTTCAATGAGCAATAAACTTCAGACAGTATCATAACTTAAGTTTATTTAGGTACAGTCAGCATATCACACATTAGGTCCGGCCGCTCTTTTTCTATCTTGGCTTTTGTGAGAGCGACTGTTGTGTTGGTCTACCGGCTAGCACATAATGCGGTTGAAACCTCAACCGCCCTTTAAACAGTCTAATCTTCAATTATGTGCAAATTGCTGATAGTTTTTCTTTTATATTCCTACTGCTAAGGTGGCAAACAGAGTAGGTACACGGACTTATTGTAAGTGCTTGCCTTAGCCTATGAGAGCTTACAGAAAGGAACATGGGCTCGATCTTCTAGGATCTACTTCTAGGATCCTTACTGAGTACCTTATGAAATATTTTTGTATAAACTCACAATAACAGCAACAGTTTCCTTTCCTCATCTAACTAAAATATTACAACCGATTACAACGCCATCTATATCACTACGTTTTGGTACAATTCAGTTTTCCATCGTAGTTTGAGTCAGTTTAACTAGATGGCGGTATATAACATATAGCTTTTATTCAATCGCACAGAGGTAAACAAGTATGTTGTATAAAGACTTGTTTATTAATTTCTGTCATGCCATGGCACTTCAATAGTGCTATCTTAGATTTGTATGGGACGAGAGATTGCTCCTTACTATGGATTCCGTGCCTATAATAAAAATATTCTTTTATTCTTTAATATTTCACTTTTTCCACAAAAGCTTCTTTCCCCTATATACCTAGGTACCTGCTAGAAAAAAAAATCGTTATGTTTCGATCTTGCACGAAGAAGTCGTAGCTCGCAGCACTGCGCAGGTCAATAAAGTTGTTCAATTCTCCAACAAGTGATGACTTAAGTCACTTAACTATAATTGCCTGTCTAGCCATTGCGTTACTCGAAAATGACGTAAGTTGTGTGTGTTAAGATGTTACTAAGTGTAAGTGTAACTTAATAAATCTACCTGCATACATATACTCACGCATTTCTCCCTCCGGGGTAGGTAGAGACAACATTCATTATAAACCTTTTCATGCAAGTCAGCCGTTTTCAAATGTACTCCTGCTGCTAAACACACCTTCATTTAACTTCATCGAGTATTTCTTTTCTAAATTAGAGAATGTTTACTAGGGCGTGTGCGGTCCCACCAATATTATCGAGGCCCAGGACAACCTAACCTGCAAGTCTAAATGCCACTCATTATGGGACTACTCTCTGGTACAGTTTTCCTTTTCGGCTCTCTGGCAGCTAAGAGCAATAGTCGAAACTGCAAAACCGCACGGTACTCCTAGCGTCAAACCAGATTTACCATAATTGTCTGAGAATACGAGTATACATAATGTATGATCTCTTCCCGTTCCCTTTGTCAGCAAATGTTGGAACGAAAAATGTGTCTGGTTCTTATGTTATTAGCAACGGAGATTTTAGTTCTTCACAGCCCCAAAGAACCACCTAAACTTAGTGAGCTTAGTTAGACAGTGGTCTGCATCAGATGACTTTCATGGTCATCATAGACGGTGTCATGAGACGAAACTGTTCGCTTTGCTTCGCCTTTTTATAGGGATTATTTTATTGTTATTGCTGTAACGTTATCAGTTAGTCTCTTATAGATTTTCTTCTATAAGACTACTTCAATTTCCACTTTCATGAATGTCTTTCTGATATAAAAGTTCATTTTTACAGCATATATTTTCGATATGAACATGTCATGTGATTATATGCAAACCTAATTTCTTTTTCTTTTTTCAAAGAATATTAGCAACCGAAATTAGTGTGTCATCATCAGCAAAAGTGAAAATAAAACAATTATTTTTCTTAATTTTTATTTTATATACAAATAGAAATTCCCTTAGGTAAATAAACTTACATAAGACTTAAATTATTATACTGTACACAGTTTGTATGACGGAATACGGGCAGTGTGAAGAGATCCCGATGATTTATATTTATGGCAAGTTTCAGAAATGTGCTGGTGCTTAAATAAATACCTTGAAGTGCAGTCCTCTACAGAGAGAAGTGTAGGTTCTTTACCTGCCTATATCTAAGTAGACCTTACATTGTTTTTTCATCGATAAATACTGGTAACATTACAACCAGTGCCTAATATCGTAGACTTAGGTATCACGATGTTGTACTTTTTTGAGTATGATTACTGGAATGTTTTGCGTGAAATAAGTTAGAGTGAGGCAGATCACAGGCGGATACCAGGGTTGGTGCTGGCGACGTAATTGAGCAGCTCATCGTTGTCCTCGCAGATGACAGGCTTCTCGTGGTAGCAAGCAACATCGTGCCACGCGATACCGTCGTTGTAGACATTGTTGAGTACGCTGAGGCAGGATTCGGTGGTTCCGTTGATGTCGAATTCGGCGTTGTCAGGCTGACGCTGCTTCTTGTGACCGGTCTGAGACCAAGGGTTGTAGCCCCAGCCGTTAGCGATCTAGAAGTAAAGTAGGTCGTTAGTGCCCACGAAACAATAAGAGCTGAAAACAATTTGAATTTAAGAGAAGTTCATAAGATGTGAAAGAGATGAAGAACTGTCCGCTTTTTCCAGTTTAACTGCGGGTTTAGCTAAATTTTTCCGTGAAGCGAATGATCTGACCTCCACAGCCCATTCGTTGCATTACAGTTAGATCAGTTGTTGGACTTTTTAAGGCTCCAACTGCTCATAACGATTGCCATAGATGTTCAAATGGCAACTGGGCGACGGTTGACGTACTCTCCGAGGCACGAACAGACCAATGCAAGTACCCATATTCATGTATACAAATATTTGCACTGAGCGGGAATCGAACCTGCGCCTCCTGCGTAGCAGTTGCGCTCACTACCGTCACGCTATAGAGACTCTCAGAGGCTGAAAAACATCATAAGATACGGAACATCATAAAAGACAAAGATAAATACATACACACATACATACAATCACGCCTTTATCTCTGGAGGGTTAGGCAGAGGCGAATGAACACCCACATTTCACCAATCATTGTATTAGGTCCCACGTAATAGGGGGGAGCCTATTGCCGTATTCCGGGCACTATTGTTGACTCGAGCCATGTTTCTGAAGCCCAGGCTGTATATATCTGTCTGATGTTAAACAGCCCTATCCCTTAGTCGCCTTGTACGACACGGCAAGGGAGGATATGGGACCACGTGGGAATACAACCAAATATAATTTAATATTCGGAGTCAATTGCGAGGAAATATGCATCTTTCAGGCATGCAAACTCCCCTATGATGTTTTCCTTCACTGTTAAAGCTAGTGGTAATTTTGAAGTGTGACTGAAGATGGAACTTATACCACTAACGTGTAACGTCATGGTAAGTCTCGCATCTATTACCGTTTTTAAATAACATAATTATTCATGCACAAACATTATGGAATCGGTATTTCAGTATTGCACAAAAGTGCGCAATAATTTCACTTTCACGAAACAAGCGCATTGTTCGCACAGGTGCGTCGTTGAAAGTTCTGATTCAGTAGTACGTGACGGTAATGGGAAGTTTTCCTATTACGACTGTGACCATATGAAACGCATTCGTTCCATCTAACATAAAGGAACTTTACACATTCTCACAACATACACGTGAAAAAAGAAAATTTTGTTGTTGTTGTATGCACTTTAATTATGTTTATTTTTGTTTGTTTATTGAGCTGATACAGAAATTTATTAAGTACCTACCTGCTGGAATAAAAGAAATACTAAATCAAAAGGTATCCACTTGGATAATTAGAATTAGCGGCCGCTCTATATTTGGGTTGTTTCACCTTCATACCACGAGAAGTCATTCGTGTCATACCGACACAAAAAGTACAAAAAAAGTGCGAATAGCACAATCACTATATTTGCAGCCTGACTACATAGACTATATATCTATGTAGTTTCTACATTAGATTACTGCAAATTATTATGTACTTAACTGTAGAGTTATGGAATAGTTTTCGGTAATGTTTCAAGTCTCTAGGAAAATTACAATTAGGCGTCGCTCCATATTCCTAACCCATAATATATGTAACCTCTACATTACGTTACCGAAAACTTTTCTGTAAGTCTATAGTTAGTTTGGCAGTATTGATGTCAAAATTATTCGCTCTATATACTCTATAGCAAAAGAGTAGAAAGTAACTTTAGAGTTAAAGAATAGTTTTCAGTAATCTAACGTAGAGACCGTGAACGTGAACGTGGAAATATGGAGCGGAGCGAAGTTGTGTATTAATTTTGTCATCAATACTGCTAAAATGAACAACTTGGCCCTAAAATTGTGGGAATTGGCTACAACACTGACCTGATTGGTTGGGGAGATCTTGTCGCGGTTCGCAGACCAGAACCAGCCGTAGAGGTTCTTGGGTTCCAGGTCCTTGCGGCCTTCGCAGCCCTTGAAGTCACAAAGGCGGCCTGACGTCCAGATGTATGGCACATCATCTGCAATTCATCACATACATAGGTTAAATTGTGGTTTTATTCAGATGTTTGTTCTGTGTTATTGCGACTTTTATAATGTAGACACTTTATTTATTTAATCGTAGTAAATATTGTAATTTTTTTTCATTTAAAACTATAAATAAACATTTGTAATTCAGATTTTTGGTTTTTACATCGGTGCCATTATCATGTACTTTTGAAGCTGACTTAAGTCACCGCGGTACTCGATTGCCCAATAAAAGGTAGGCATTATTCATACTGACAAAGTAATTAATCATGCAGTTACATTGCATAATCAAATCACCCGTAACATAACATATACATTACACCTACAAACATAAATACATAGTACCTACACTCAAAATTTTAAAGCAATTGTGTTAGCTTTTCCTATATGTTTTAGATCGGAAAAAGTAAACATCCTAGACGAGACTTGAACCCGTAACCAGTCCCTTACAGGGAGAATGCTCTACTCATGTCGCAAAGCATGGTCAATGTTCTGCTGATATGTTTTCTTACCACGATCTTATCTACCTTTCTTACATGATACGGCCTCCCAAAGAAAAACCCAAAATTATTATGCAGCGCAGTTTTGGCGGCATTGTACTTGAAAAGCTTCGTGAGGACGCCAACAATATTGACTGGAACCCTCTGCTATCTTCCAATTGTATAGATGCCAAAGTTAATATTCTGACCGACAAAATAATAGGGCTATACGATGTGCATGCACCAATCCGTGCCATCAGAATTAAGCATATGCCAGCGCCTTGGCTTACACCTGATATTAAAGAACTAATGTCGAAAAAAGCTGCAGCTAAGGCAAGGTACAAAATCAAACCTACCCAGAGTAATTTGGAAAAGTATGTGTCCCTTAGAAATAGATGCAACAGGGTGTGTAGGATCGCACAACGCCAACATATCCATACCTCGGTTGAAAGCGGGGATCCAGCAAAAGTCTGGAAATTTCTTAATACATTGGGAGTTGGAAAGTCACGTCAAGACTCAATTCCGAAAAATTTAAACTTAGATGCACTAAATGTACATTTCTCGACTTCGTCCAATTTTAATGGAACCACTAAAACCAATACACTGCAATATCTTTCATCGATTCCAACTCCTCATCATCCACCTTTCTTCTTCGACCAATTGTCCGCTTGTGATGTTAAGAAGAGCATTCTGTCAATTTCATCCAATGCTGTCGGTAGCGATGCCGTTAGCCGAAATATGATTGTGCCAATTCTAGACCAAATTCTTCCTATCCTATGTCACGTCTTTAACTACTCCATTTCTTCTACTATATTCCCATCCTCATGGAAAAGTGCCCAAATAATTCCTTTGCCTAAGAAATCTAAGCCATGTTCCTTCTCGGACTATCGTCCTATATCTATCCTTCCTTTTCTTTCTAAAGCTCTAGAGCGTCTCATTCACTCGCAACTCAGCTCCTTTCTTAATAAGAATGCGCTACTAAACCCCCTGCAATCTGGCTTCCGTCCTGGGCATAGTACTTCGACAGCATTGGTTAATATCACGGAAGACATAAGACTGGGCATGGATAGTGGAAATCTCACGCTACTATCCCTACTTGATTTTAGCAACGCTTTCAATACTGTAGATTTCGACATCCTGCTTGGAATACTCGGCTCTATTAACATATCTCCAACGGCTATTAGGTGGTTTCGTAGTTACCTGTTTGGACGCCGGCAACGTATTCGCGTCGAAGAAACAAGCTCTTCCTGGTGCAATACGACCGCTGGTGTACCGCAGGGTGGCGTTCTTTCTCCGTTACTTTTCGCAATCTTTATAAATACAATCTCCGAAAAATTACTTTCATCCTACCACCTTTATGCTGATGACCTGCAAATTTACACCCAAGCTCCTCCAAAAAACTTGTCCGATGCATGTACGGTGCTCAATATGGACTTGGATAAGATATGTGAATGGAGCAAGAAACATGGACTCACCCTAAACTCATCCAAGACTCAAGTAATTGTTATTGGTAGTCAAAGGCTAATTTCAAAAATAGACTGGACCCAGCTTCCACAGATTAATATGGGTGGAGCAGTCGTGCCGATTAGCGATAGTGTCAGGAATTTAGGCATATATATGGATAAATCATTTTCATGGAATATCCAATTACAGGAAACCAGTCGAAAACTCTTCGCCTCAGCGGGTGCCTTGCGAAGGCTCCGTAACTTCCTTCCAATTGCCACTAAGACTGCGCTCGCACAATCGCTTCTTCTTCCTGTTCTTGATTACGCCGATGTCAGCTATCCCGATCTCACAGAGGAGCAACTAGATAAACTTGAGCGACTTCAAAACTTCTGCATACGATTCATATTTGGTCTTCGCAAGTATGATCACATTTCAGATTTTCGTAAACAACTCAAGTGGCTCCCAATTCGGCTTCGCAGGAATGCCCATATTCTAACATTGTTGTATAATGTTCTGTTCAGTCCCACCGCTCCCTCTTATCTCAAAGAACGATTCCAGTTCCTTCATGACACACATGCGAGATGCCTGAGGTCATCCGAGAATATGAGGCTGAGAATGCCAGTGCATTCCACTGCATTTGTCGACAAGTCGTTTACTGTCAAGGCTGTGCGATTATGGAATGCACTGCCATTGAACATCAGACGGGCAAAAACGCTCAGCATCTTTAAAAAAATGGTAAAAGACCACTACTTGTCATTATGAGAACTAGCAATTATATACGCAATCTTTATTTTCCTTTTGTATAAGTTTGTTCCTAATGATTATTTCATTTACTTGTACCCATCCCGTATCTATTTATGTGTTATATGTTATTTTTCTATTTATGTGTGTCCTATATTCATTTGATTTACGTTAGTTGTGCTTTGTTTCCTCTCTTTCTTTTCTATCAATACATCTTATATCGAATTTATATGATAACTACACCATTATCTTTTGTGTTGTCTCATCACTTTCCATCCCAAGGTTGCCTGGAAGAGATCGCTTCCAGCGATAAGGCCGCCCATTGTACATTAAACTGTATACATGATACCTACTTGTCTCTATTGTAAATTTATTGGTGTACAATAAAGTATTATCTATCTATCTATCTAATGCTCTGCCCCTCTAGACAAGTGCCAATTCGTTGCTGGGCGTATGATGGAATAGAATGCCAAATGTATGGGATTTGACGTTTATGACAGGCGTCAACGAATGACACGACTTCGATGCTCGAAATTCTACTACACACCATTATATTTTAAAAGTCCAATAAAATATCTTTGCATACATTGATTGCACGTTAATTAAGTAAATGTACTCACTTTGCTGGATAAGCTTGAACACTAGGTTATTCTCTTCTTGTGTCTCCATAGAAACGAGGTCCATACAATATTCGCGGCAAAGGTTACGCCCGTCTAACCAGTCGAACTTCTTGTCACGGAGGGCAGGAATGTGACCACTGAAGAAATAGTTACGGCCTGCGTAGAAGAACTGTTTTGGTCCTGTAAAGAACAGAAAAAGATGCTTTAGTCTTGAACTTCCTTTAAAATATTTACCTATCTATCTATAACTCCGGACACGTATCTTGGAACTAAAATGTGCTCAAAATGTGCCCTATACGCGCAGTACACATTTCTTGGGTGTCTTTTGAGAATAGCATGGGGTGCTACTGCGGTGGACGAGCTCAAATTCACCAAACATAGACTATTACAAAGCAAGCCGCGGGCGCCAGAGCCTCGTTTGTCTTGCGATTTAGGTCCAAGATATGTGGGGTGGCAATGTGTAGGATAATTGCCCCCTTTTTCGCGGGGTGGAGTACAATTACGATGAATACGTGGAGTGCGTATCGATCCAACTTGTCTATCCGAAGCAATCCCTAAGGAACAATATGGGCACACTACAACACTTAGGTACACGGGTAAAGAGAAGTCACTTACCGCGCGCTGCTCCTTTGGTGATTTGTTGGTGGCCACCAACTGGTCCAGGTGTCGGGATGCTTGTAACACTTGCACTGTAATAATGCTCGTGAGGCGGTGAGCTGCTGAGACCTCCAATTAATACGAATGTCGAAGCGAGACTGGTGCGGTCGAGAGGTGGCGCGCGCGGCACTGCCAATCTCTCTTTCTCGAAATACCCGCATACCATGTTATCGCAAGTACCCTCATATTCCCTAAGTTTCGCTCGGACAAACTATAGGATCGATAAGCACCCGCCACAACACGCTCCCCGCCTTGACAAGGTCCATAGCTAAATAGGGGGAGCTAGGTAATGAGGTAATTCCGATCTAAGCGGTTAAGTTTCATAAATGTAAGGAACTCTGATAATATTAATGAACCGTTACAGCAGATGAAACAGTAAATAGCGTAAAATGGATATTATTATTATAACCCAAGCAGATACCCATAGGGAGACCGATTGAGGCTTAATCACGAAATTATTTAAATAAATATTAAATTAAAATGCGGTTGAAAAATAAGTATTAAGGAAATTTAAATAAATCTTATTGGGTTGGCAACGGATACAGCTTAGTTACAGGACGTTTATAAATTCCGGACGCGGTTTTGACAGACGCGACTCGAACTATGCCATCTGTACCCGGGAAAACTTCGGTTATAATGCCGAGTGGCCACGATAAAGGTGGTACGTTATCTTGACCCAAGAGGACAATAATGCCGATCTCTATCGGACGATCAGGCGTACAACACTTCTGTCGAATTTGTAACGTATTTAAGTATTCCACGCGCCATTTTTTCCAATAACCCAATACCAACTGATCCAGAAGCCTCTTGCGGTTTTTTAGATTAATACCTTCCTCTGTCAGATCAGAAGAAGGCAAGTATGTAAGCGGACTGGACATTAAAAAATGTGCCGGTGTGAGCACCTCGGGGTGTGGGTCCGATGACAAAACACTAAGCGGTCGCGAATTTAAAAGGCATTCTATCTGCACCAATACGGTCAAAAGTTCCTCATACGTGAGAAGCTGCTTACCAATGACTCGGAACAAATGAGTCTTAACGCTTTTAATATTGGACTCCCACAGACCTCCGAAGTGCGGAGCTCGCGGTGGGATCATAGTCCACTTAATTTGAGTTTTGAGTAGTTCCCGCTTAATGTCCAACTGAACAGCTGAATTTAATAAAAATGAGTATATTTCATTTAGCTGTGCTTTCGCACCTATAAAATTTGTACCATTGTCCGAGTACATGACGGACACTGGACCCCGGCGCGCAATAAATCTTTTGAAAGCGGAAAGAAAAGCTTCTGAGGTGAGATCCGAAACGAGTTCTATATGTATGGCCTTAGTGACCAAGCATATAAATAAACATATATAGACCTTCTGCGAGCGTTGTCCTCTGCGGCGAGTAGGTACATACGCAATAGGACCAGCTAAATCCACCCCAGTATGCACAAAGGCCTTGGCATCGCGGACCCGGTATCCAGGCAGATCAGCCATTTTGGGCGTCGGGTGCACAGGATTTAAGTGAAAGCAAGTGTTGCATTTGCGGCAGCGCGAACGAATAACGGTCCTACCATCCAATATCCAAAACCGTTGCCTAATAATGGACATCAATAGTCCAGGGCCCGTATGACAGTACGTATTATGGTAGTGATCAATTATTAAATCAACTACACGGTCATGTTTAGGTAGTAGTGCGGGATGTTTAGCTTCGTAGGGTAGGTCAGACTTTGAAAGTCTACCCCCGATTCGTAGGATTCCGTAATCGTCCAGAAAAACAGACAGACTGCGTAATTTTTTAGAGGGGAGTTCGCCGGCCTTAATCAGGTTCACTTCATTAGAGAAATGGATACTTTGAACAATTCGAATAACAAATTTTTCAGCGGTTTGAATATTTTGAATAGAGTCCTGACTACCTAATCTATTCGTAAATTTAAGAATACAAATGAATGTACGCAATAGCTTATTCCATGAGCTGATGCGATCAGCTATGGCAGCTAGAGCATGCGGTTCAGTCTTTGAAGTTTCGGCCACAAATGCCTTGGATTTCAACTCTGGTAATGTATCCCACTCAGTTGGGATGAATTTTAAGGGCCATTCATTTATCGGCTGATGAAGCCAAGTAGGGCCGTCCCACCAGAGCGAATGTGCAATCAAATCTGATGGCAGCATTCCGCGTGAAAGACAATCGCTAGGGTTCGTTTTCCCCGATACGTGGGTAAAACAAGCCGCAGGTAAATTTTCCTGAATTCTAGCGATACGGTTGCTTACGAAAACAGACCATCTATGGGGAGATGAGTGAATCCACGAGAGAGCTATGGTGGAATCCGAAAAAGCGTAAACACCCTGAATAGGTACGCGAACGGAAAGCTTCTCTTTAACCACGCGAACAAGCTTGGATAGAAGCAAAGCTGCGACAAGTTCCAATCGCGCCAGCGTCGTAATCTTGGCGGGGGAAACTTTAGACTTAGCACATAGGAGTCGGACAATGATATTACCATCAGGGTCAGTTATGTGTAGATAGATACAACAACCATAACCACTGAAGCTGGCGTCGCAAAAGGCTACAATATTTACCACAGAGTCCTTAAAAACTCCAATATGTCGCGGTATTTTTAAAGAAGAGAGTGCCGTAAAATCCCGGGTAAATGCGGTGAAGCGACTGACGATATGTGCCGGAGGTTCCTCATCCCAATCTATTTTAGCCAACCAAAGTTCCTTGATGAGGATTTTAGCGTACAAAACGACTGGAGCCACAAGACCCAGCACGTCAAACAAGCGGGCTACCAGCGATAAAATGGTACGTTTCGTACATTTATTTTCCATTATGACGGTAGTCAGAAAAAACTGATCGTCAGCGGGTTCCCAGGATAAGCCAAGGATCTTGAAATTATTCGAATTGTTGTCTACCGGCGAGAAACATACCGGCGAGCGATGAGATTCAGGCAACGTCTCTAATACAGCGGGCTTATTACTTGCCCATTTGATCAGATCAAATGAACCTATTTTAAGTAAGTCAATTAGTTCGCGAGATAATTCCTTTGCCAAAGGTATATCGGGAACTGAATAAACATAATCATCCATATAAAACTGAGTTTCTATTAATTTAGAAGCCTCAGGGAAGCGGTCACTATGCTCACCCGCTAAATGACGTAAAGTGCGCATAGCTAAATACGGACTGGGCTTTAATCCGAAAGGTAAATGCTTGAAACTAAAGGTGCGTACCTGTTCGGTTTTATTGAAACGAAATAAAATTCGTAAGTATTTCCTATGGTGCTCATTTACACCTACCCTCAAAAACATCTGTTTAATGTCTGCGGTCATAGCTACCGGGAACGTGCGAAAATCAAGTAATAATAAAAATAAATCGGCCTGTAAATTAGGTCCGACATGCAAAATATCATTGAGTGACAACCCTGAGTGAGTTTTCGCACTAGCGTCTAAGACCACCCGAATGGTGTCCTTATCCGGCCTAATAACGGCGTGATGCGGCATGTAGTAGCCTTCCTCAGTTAATTCATTATCAGGTACCTCAGCCAAGTAACCCTGAGCTATATAATCGGCGATGGTCTTATTATAATTTTCGCGTAGGGTAGGTACTTGAGCAAATTTTCGCTCGAGCGCAAGCAGACGGCGATGAGCCACTCCGCGAGAATTGCCTAGCTCAGAAGGGTCTCGTGAGAAAGGTAAATCGATAAAATATCTACCGTCCCTAAATAAAACTGAAGAATTAAAACTATTTTCGCATTCCAAGTCTTCTGGACTGATGATTCGTTGTGTTGGGATTTCCTCTAATTCGAAAAATTTTTGCAAACTCGAATCAATATCAGTAAGCGAGGTAAATGACGAAGAGGTAGGTTTCGTATCATTTAGACATGGAATGTCCCCCATGAGTACGTAACCGAAACTAGTCAATATGGCGGGCGGTGCGCGATTACCCGAATCGACCCTATCTCCCAAGTAAATATACGGAAATAGTTGAACACCAAGAACTAAATCAATTTCTCCCGGTAAATTCCAGGTTAAATCGGCAAGCGGTAAATTATTCAAGTAGGACAAATCATCATTTATTTTAATGTAATTAGAGGGTAGTTTGTCCGTAATGCAGTCAACTACCAGCGCATGAATATAATATCTATTGTTAGGATTAATTCGAGACTCAATTGTAAAATGAATAAATCCATGTACGGGTCGCGTGGTCATACCAACACCTTGCAACGACGAATTACACAACTTAATAACCGGAATGTTCAAGCGCTTACAACAATCCATGGTAATCAAATTATTTTGAGATCCGTTATCAATCAAACATCTAAGCGTCATTCGATTTTTATCTCGATTATTACAATGCGCGTATACTTGAGCGGTAGCTAGCAGTATAGTGTAATTATGTGGATGGCTACCGGACGTCAAGGCAATCGATTGCGTCTTGGCTAGTGTGTCATCTTTTTCAGCGGCCGGGATTCGAACCGGCTGCGCCGCGGGCGCGGACCGCTTCTTGCTCGAGGAATCCGTATTATTATCATTTGAAAATGCAATAACGAATGATGTTGCTTTTTACAATACTTGCAAACATTACGCGATTTACATTTGGTTATGGAATGAGATAGGCTCAGACAGTTCACACAACCACGTTTCGATTTAATAAAGTCAAACCGGGCTTGCGGTGATTCTAAGTTTTTAAAATGTAAACAATTAAACAGCGGATGCCTATCTATATTGCACAAAGGACACATTGAAGCCGTCTCGGAAACCGGTTCGTTACTCGCGATGAAAGCTTTAGAATTACCAACACTAGCTCTTGCGCGCGGCTCGACTTGTGAATTATTTTTATTCGACCTTTCAAGTACTTTGACATAATCCTGTATAAATGAGATTAATTCTAGGTAGGAAGGGAATTCCTTCTTGCTTACGCTATTTTCAAATTGCTGTATTGTTTGCGAATCAAGCTTTCGCAACCCACAATATAATAGAATAAAATCTAATAAGTCAGGTATGTCTAATTGTTTCAATGCCGCTACAGACGCCGAATATTTTTCTATATAGTTATTCAAACTGGTAGCATTACCGGTGCAACCTTTAATATTAAAAATGTTATTAAGGTAATGCTCACCTAAACTGCGATTGTCCTGATACTTTTTTACAAGACTATCCCAAAGTATCCTATAGGTATCCCCCGATGGAACAATACCTGCCGTTATTTTTAACGCATCGTGCGTTAAATTGCTTATTAGGTATTGTACGCGCTGTGCATCCGTGAGATCGGCATTAAGGTGCACATTACTACGAAATATCTCAAAAAATATTGGCCAGTTCTCTGTCTTTCCGTCAAAGGTACGTATGGGAATTGGCGGCAAGTGTATCTTAGATTTTTTATTATCGGCTGTAGATGCCGTTGTATTATTTGACCTAATGAGATTCCGCTTGTATTTGATCGTGGAATATAAGTCCTCAATAGAGCTCAAGCTGGAATAGTCTGGCGGGGTACCATCAATTGTAAATTTTACCTCATTAATTTCATCAACTATTTCTTCAAATCTGTTGTATTGCTCAGTAACGGATTCAGATTGCGAAAGGAATAGTTCATTAGAACGGGAATCATAATTGGAAATATTTTTGCATAATATATATATCCGATTAATTCGTTCGAAAATCGCTTCTTTTTTAGCCGTTAGCTGTAATAGCTTGCTTTGAAGTTTAGCAGTAGGCATTTTAAAATTAGAATTGGATTAGGTACTAAATAATTTAATTTGATATTAAATAAAATAACATGAAAATTTTGCTTAAATGCGAAATTTATAATGCGGGTAGAAAATTTCTATATTAATCAATATAAAAATTATTATTAAATGCGGAATTTAATAAACGCGGTTGGGAAATTGTATGCACTAAGTAGGTATGTAGCTGATAACCTATCCTAGGTTCGAAGGGACCATTAAATGGGGTGGCAATGTGTAGGATAATTGCCCCCTTTTTCGCGGGGTGGAGTACAATTACGATGAATACGTGGAGTGCGTATCGATCCAACTTGTCTATCCGAAGCAATCCCTAAGGAACAATATGGGCACACTACAACACTTAGGTACACGGGTAAAGAGAAGTCACTTACCGCGCGCTGCTCCTTTGGTGATTTGTTGGTGGCCACCAACTGGTCCAGGTGTCGGGATGCTTGTAACACTTGCACTATAATAATGCTCGTGATGCGGTGAGCTGCTGAGACCTCCAATTAATACGAATGTCGAAGCGAGACTGGTGCGGTCGAGAGGTGGCGCGCGCGGCACTGCCAATCTCTCTTTCTCGAAATACCCGCATACCATGTTATCGCAAGTACCCTCATATTCCCTAAGTTTCGCTCGGACAAACTATAGGATCGATAAGCACCCGCCACAACAATATGTGTCCGGAGTTACACTAGGTATACTACATTTAAATTGAATTTTCTATTCGGCTGTAGCTTCGCTTTTTTAAGGCCGTGTGTGGCACGCACAAGGGCGCCTGCACTTCGTAGTAATTCAGTATAAGTATACCAGCTTTGGTAGCAAGTGGCATGTATTTTTTGCATGAAAATAGGACAACGTCTACACTGGCCCATGCACAGGCGCTCGCTTGCGTGCATGAGCCAGCAGACGACCTTAAAACTGGAGGGATCGGTGGTTAAAACAAACTATATTCATAAACGTACTGAGGTTTGAGGACTAAACTACAAATGAATTGCAAATTACTATGCGTAGGAATATAATCTTCCCACGTGAGTATATAGCCATGAATTTATTTAAAACTAATAGGTACATAATTTGCAAATACCGGTAAGGTATGACACGACACGACAGTTCGTTCAAATGCATGTAACTTCTTTCTAAGATGATATAGGTAGGTGGTAGCCGTGGTAGTTACTCGCCAGGATTAAATTCATGTCTAATTAGAAGCTCTCAGATTTCAACTTGATTGCTAAAATTGCTCATGCTTGAAAAATACTCGTAACATTAATTAATATTGGACCTATACTTGAAATTTAATTTGAACTCGTTAGATTTTAGCTAAGGTCATTACTATACGAACGATTTACGCTGAACATAGGTAAATAAATACGATATACCACTTTTCCTGGTCTAACTGCAATGCTTCGATATCGCCAATGGGTTTTAAAGGTCAGACGGCAGTCGCTTCACGGAAAATATCAAAATTCAGCGAAACCCACAATTTGACTGGAAAAAGCGGATCCCAGACTCCGAGGTGAAAACTTCGGAAAAACTGCTTGGGGTTAGACAGATACAGGGTATTTATTGGTTAACCCATCGATAATTAATAACTTTTAGACAAACCTAACGAACTGACCTTATCTTTAAAAAAAAAGAATGCCATACAGTGACGCGTACTCACTTAATAATGCATTATCAGTTGCAATACGATGGACGCAACAAGGCCGAGAGCTACAGACGCGCAGATGCTATGTATAATAAACAGTATGATGTTTTTTGTTAGCAGCGTGTTAATAGAAGGCAGCAACGACCCTCGATCGCGACAGGTCATGTACCTACCCATCAAATTGCTATACCACGGTCCTGACATTGAAGATTCCTTCAAAGAAACAATTGTGTTAAAATATCTCGAGTTTGTGTCGCAATAGCCGATGGCAACTACATAACAAGCCGACCTTTCCGATCGTAAAAATACGTAACGTTATAATTCAAGTTTTATAAGTATCAAAATTGAGACCAGTTTGCATAATATGTAGACCAATATGACGATATCATGTTTGTCGTTTTTCGATCGTAACGACTCCTTTTATAATCGTGATGAATTTTAACTTACATTCCGTTTGTTATGCAATGAATTACCAAAATTGATTTACTATGGAGCCTATTAGAGTTAGTTATCTATTTTCTTTATATAGTCAGCTGAAATATAGAAAGAAGTTACAGGCCTTATCTTTCAATTACTTAAATTGACTCCAGATTTATCAGTCATCTACAGTATACTTACATACTTTACTTATATTATACTTAACCGGTCGTCAATGTAAACCAAAGTAATGATTCGAGAGGCTTTTATAGTTAGATATCTTTGATCTAACATTTGATTACCCAGGACTAGTGTCATAACAATCTCGCATTGTCTTTCTTTGTCACCATTTCTTAACTGTTACCAAATTCATTTTTACTTTTGCATTCCTTTTCATTTAAGCCACATTCAGTCTCGTACAATTTTTCTATTAAAAGGATGCCTAACTCGTCCACATTGAGAATATTTTATCTATTTTATAAAGAGATCTATTGCAAAAGAATCTAAATGTATCTTATCTCCTACGAGCCCTTCAACAATTCATATAAGTAAACCCTAACCAGTCCAAGAGCTCGATTACCCAAATACATAATAAAATACACAGTACTAAGTACTAGCCACAGCCAGTCACATAAGACGATACTACCTACTGCATACAAAGGGCGGCGGAATGCAAATAGGCTCAAAAGCATCAGCGACCTACATTCCACACCGTCATAGTTGCAGCTCACTGACTTGTTTTAATTCTGTTTCATCATTAAATCAAATATGTGCGAGCCATAAAGCTGTTTGTTCTAAGACTATATTAGGTATGTGCGGAATGATTTTGGCAGACGATGTCGCAACGTGGTTTGCGGCTACAGAGTTCGCCGCGATGCAAACAGATGCGTCGGGTCACGCGGTATGCCAACTGGGCCAAGGATTGCTACCGGATGAGTTCTTTTTTATATTTAACGGTCAATACTATTGTCTTCTGACTAGGTATACGATTTTACCTATGTATTAAGTTGTTGCTAAGGATCCGCAATCCGCAATGTTTGTACCACATTTGCAACCAAGGAAGAATTTGTACTTAAAAACTGGCAAAAAGAATTCCTTCAGTAAAGCAAAAAAATTAAATTATTTATTTAAATTTCTTAAAAATCCTTTGAGCTGTCTTGATAGTGTAGGCAGAAAAAGAGAACCAATTTTGAATTGACACAGTACAGGATTACTTTTAAAAGTTTCAAACTATATTTTTTTAATCACCATGAAAACTAATTTCGAATGATAAGTAGACAGATAATGCACAATTCAAACCGAGGAGTCTAGAAGTACACAATTTTGCACAAGAGCTCCATAAATAGCATAAGTGCAATAAGCACTGAAGAAGGATTCTTGAAAATTAAGATTGGCGATATGCACGCTAAGTAAAGTTTAGTGCATGCTTCTCAAAGGTTAGTTACTTAGGAACTATTAAGCCCAAGACTGAACCCAAAAGATAAGGATGTTGTTGACCGTAGAGCAACATGTTTTTATCTTCAAAATGTTGAACAGTTTTGTGTTAAAGTATAAGAGGATGAGGTAATATGACAATCACCGGATATCCTTGCTGTTATGTAAGTATTACCCTGCCATAGCCATAGCGTTATAGCAACCATTATGTGAGATGATAGGATACCAGTCGGTTGATTCTGTGCTTGGGACTCCATTTTAGCCGACCTCTGAAGTCATCAGTAGTAGGAAAGAGTAGAGCTGTAGAGTCAACTCTTTTTTTTGTTCCTGAGTCGTGTAAAGAAATGGTTATTGTTCTTTACTTTTAAAGAATTATAAATTAGTTACCAGTGGCGAAAGGTGAACATTTCCGAAAGGGAAGCCGGTGATTTTATTTAACCGTGATCGAGTTTGACACGCACCATGCGATCAATTTATGGGTCTCTACTATATCTGCAAAAACGAGTAGGCCGGAATCATGTGACAAGAATTCCAAAAAAAACCTCGCCACTTTTTTTTTGGAATTCTTGTCCATTTGTTAGCGATGAACGCAAAACTACTGAACGGATTTGGATGCGCTTCTTTATTAGTAAGGTCTTGGTCAAACAGACTAATTTAAAAACTGCCATATGCTTGATTGCGATCGGTTGAGTAGAACCGAAGATATGACCATAAATCGCAAGAACCGACATTCACGCATGAGGAGCCACAGGTCTCAACAAATGTATCTGTATAATACATACATTTAAGATGCATTAAATTATAGATATTCAAGTAATGGCCATAATTTAATGGTAAAATTTATGTCAGTACAACTTGTAGATGTTAAAAAGCGTGAAGGTCCCTTGTTTTTTGTACACGCGTCCTGTTTAAATGATAATTACAGTCAATTGCAATATCAGTAATGAGTTTTGATTACAATGTGAATGTGTTAAAGTTCGCACGACGTCGTATAATTATTGTTTAGACCTTGCGGAGTGACAGACTGACGAATATGTGATTGTCTGCTGAAAATCCGGCACTGAGGTTACACGCAACGTAAATCACTGTTAAAATATATGTTACTATATGAAGCGATTTGGCGAAATGTGGTTGTTAATACACCTCTGCTTACCCCTTCAGGGATTTATAGGCGTGAGAATATGTATATGTATATGTATTTGAAGTCTCAGTGCAAAAAATAATCGTATGCATTGGCCTGAGTGTGAGACACTCATTACGGATGTATTTACGAAAAAAGTAACTAAGTATGCATTCTAGAACTCATAGGACAAGTTCGGCTTAGCTTGAATATAGATCGTGCTGTGTCGCAAAATATTGATTTACTTAGATTTTAGTTTAATGATAAACTTTACAGGAAAAGGTTGGTCAAAATCAGTCTAGTAGTTTTTAGATGATGACTATTTTTTTTGTCTCTTCGGCGAAATACTTTTTTTATACCACTTAGGTGGCAGACAAGCACACATCTCACGGTATAAAGTGATTAACGTGGCCTATGGACGTATGCAACACCAAGAGCGTCACACTTGCGCTGCTGACCCCGTAAGAACCTTTTGAAGAACCCCATACTGTCTCGTACTTGCTGTCTAGTCTAGTAGACATTCAGCACGTGTTCAAATCTTGTGAGGCTATCAGTCCATTGACTGGCGCCCGTTTCTTCTCAACTGATAGTCGAATAGACATTCATCTGTATATATAAGTAGTATATAAGTATGAGTACGACTCACAAAAGTTATAGTTCATGTTTATTGAAATGAATACAAGTCACTTTATGCATTAAAATTGATTAAGGTTTGCGCCACATTGCGTGTTTGCATATTATAAAATTTAATTTTCGCTATTTGTTATGATTTATCACCGGCATTTGATAAAATGATGTATTCCTATCGTAACCGACAGTCCTGTCAGCATCATTGATTTACATAGTTACTAGTTAAACCTCATTGGTCAGCATTAAGAAATATTTATAAGGTATGAAGTGGTTTTTGAAACTTACATTTACTATAAGCCTTTATACATAATTCTCAATTGGCAATCAGATGATAAATTCTGCAAAAGCTGCAATTGATCCAAATCTAGGCATATAGGTACGAGTATATTGTAACGTCACGATTTTAAAGCGTCGTTTCAACTGTTTCTGAACGAATTTTTAGTGACATTTCTGTTTGACGTTTTCGTCACCTGTCAAAAACTTAGAACTTTCGCTGCACTTTTCTCTCTACGACCGGCGAATCGCAGTAAAAAATAGAAACTTACCAAAAATAAAGGGTTATCCCCTCTTGAGATTACATGGGCTAGCTTAATAAAGCTCCTCCATCAAAAATATATAAATTCCCATCGGGATTTAGAAAGATGGTTATTAGTAAGCCATTTTCGTTGCTTATGCGCCGGTCGTAGAGAGAAAAGTGCAGCGAAAGTTCTAAGTTTTTGACAGGTGACGAAAACGTCAAACAGAAATGTCACTAAAAATTCGTTCAGAAACAGTTGTAACGACGCTTTAAAATCGTGACGTTACAATATACGTCGTAAATAAATGACCGTGAAAAAAAAAACCCGGCAGGGGTCGAGTTATTTGAACCCTTTGTTATGCGAGTCATCCTTTACGTCGTGAAAATAAAAATAAAATACCTACCTAATATTACTTAAAGTTTTGGCTGGCATTTTCTCTTTATTCGTTTATTTTCCCTATTTTTCTTTCTTTACTCCTTTAAATTGTACCGCTAGATATACAAATTAAAAAGATCATTTTAAGTGAAACCTCGCACAGAGACAAATTCAAATGTGTTATTTAAAAATAGTTATGTATTATCTAGGTAAGTAGTTATTTTGGTCTTGCGGTTAAGAGCCTTCTCAGCCAGCCAGCCTAGTGCCTGGTAGTCCTACCGTTCACCCTCAAAGCCGGAGGTCGGAAATCGATTAGCTCTCTCCTGGACAGTGCGTCTTATGCGAGATGAGAGGATAAAATAGTTCTCTCTCGTTTCCGTCGCCTCTGCTTACATCACCTAAAACGCACTAGCGCGTTATCTACACACGTGCACGGAAATACGGATATATAACACTAGCCTTCCGCCCGCGGCTCCGCCCGCGTGCATCTCGGTTAACGCGACCTTTGCTCATATCTTCGGTTCTACTCAACCGATTGCGATCAAACAAACGTAAGATTTTAAGTCCGAGCAAGCCCTTTCTAACAAAAAAAACCGCATCGAAATCCGTCCAGTAGTTTTTGCGTCCATCGCGGACAAACAGACAAACAGACAGGAAATTCAAAAAAAATATTTTCGTGTTCAGTATCGTTAACATAACATAACCCAAGTTTTTTTTTTTTAAATATCTCCAATGTACTGACACGACTACTTTACAATTATATAATAGTATAGATAGATGTAGAATGTCCTATAACAATATTTATATATTATAGATGAAGTTTCTTTTTTTTTTTCATTAGCATTTTACAGTCATAAACTTTAGGGAGTAGGGATCTAATTTCCTTTTCACCACTTAGAAGTTAGAAGTACGAAGGCGCGTGAAAAAACTTTTAGTACCCATAGGTACTAAAAGTTTTTTCATTGCATCATAATGTTATGAATCAGTTTACATGCATAAACCTTTCGGAACTAATTATCAAAAAAATGTTAAAATAATATCTTAGAACAAAAAAAAACGGTAATAGGCTAAGCTGCTATTACTTCTTCTTCATCCAAATGCCAATTAATTTTCCGAACTGCATCCAAAGCTGGCACTTTGGAGCATGGGAATTTATATTGACTTTTATGGAAGTGAATACCGTTTGCACCCTCAACTCCGATAGGAGAGCCTGCGCACAAACCTCGTCCATTAGTCAATAGGCTTTTAGATGTGATTGGACTTGAGTCTCGAAGATTCAGATGGTGCCGCACTAATTCCATAAAGCGGGTGTTGATGAGACACTCCTGTCTACCACTACAGGGATATACATTATACAGTCGTGAATAAATGTCTGATAAATTAAAACATTTCCAGATCAGCAATCTATTGGTATCTCTCGTAGTCATCAATTTGTACAAGTAATCGTTAGTTCAATTTTATAAGGCTAATGGGCAAATGAAATAATGTATAAGATTGCAAATGGAACGTGAGTCTGATGAAGGCTGTGTTGCAAAACCTGTAGATTTGTTTCAATTGCTTCTGCATGGACATCCGACTAGATATACAGGAAGGTTTCACATTTTGCAATATTGTGTTGCCCGCATTCCGATAGCCATTCAGATAGTTTCGGACCACGCGGTCACTACACTTAACTTTATGATTTGTTGATATTTGTCTCGTTTTAACATAACATGTATTGTGTTTGTTGCATAATTTAACATACTCCAAGTATGTGGTAAACATCATAAAGCTGAGATTCCTCCTAAACAAAATGTGGGATGACATAAAAAAGTCAGATAAAAAAGTTGGATATAAGTAACTTTGTTTCATATCATAAGTCGATTGATGAGTTATTCGTGTTTTATTTTCTGTTAGTTAATTAATTTTATCATTGCTTTTTGTTTTTAATAAGTATGAACTTTATTTTTAATGCCATATTGGCAATGTTATGTTACGAGTTAATTGCTCGAAATAAAATTTATTCATTCATTATTTATCATCGTGTATCTTTCGATCCATTCGCATTAATCGGTAACGATTACGTTTTATAGATTATAAATTGTAACCCAAGTACTGTGGGTACTTATTGGAGTCATAATTATTTATGAAGTCCTTCGTTTAAATGATTACTGGACTCTCACAGTTTCCTCTCGAAAAGTCTATTACCTCATCTGCCTTTACGAGTGGTATTGATTTCTACTGAACACCTGCCTTGAACATTATTTTAAACGATTACCGTGCGGATTGTCCTAGCCAATCTAATATTCGAACTACTAGTTTGGAATATCAATAGACGTACCTACTGACATATATTTTTAAATGAGAACATATTATACAGAGAGACACCCTAAACAACTAGCATAAAGGAAGATAAACTTAATGTAAAACTAATTATTATGCTCAGGTATAAAATTGCCACAATGAGCAATTCTGCTAAAAACAAATAATTTTTCGAATATCCAATAGATCTTATAGACACCTATAGAATTCGTTATTATAGTTACTCATATGAGCAGAATCACAACAATTCAGTTACTAAGCAGATTTAAATATAATGTAATATGTGTGTGACCTTTTTAGAACAACAGGCATTGACTTAAATGGTTACTTACCAACGGGTAACAAAAAATTTCATTGCTAAAAACTAATTTTAACATTTTACTCTTAGTTTTGAAACATAAAAATGTATGCACATAGAAAGAAATACTCATTACCAGCATATTACAGCAATCTTAATAAGGTTTATGTATCAACGTTAATAAGTCTACAAGTTTAGTTCACTTCATCTACATACCGCAAATGCTTCGGTACTTTAATAGGTACCTACTCCGTGTTATTTCGTCACTTCATAAACTAAACGCAGTTTAACGCATCTTTGTATGCCAGGGATATACCACAATTGGAAGGTGTTAATAATAAGTAATTGTATTCACTAAAATACGAATATTTACTCATGTAACAAACGGATTATTCAATAATATCCATGACCTGTGCCCATGACCTCGTGTAATTGGAACCCATGAACTCACGATAGCAGGCAGATGGTTTTATTATTGTGCTGTATGGCGCAACTAATGTGTATTTAGTTAAGTTTGGATATTATTCAATGAGAGAATGTTTTTGTATAATGTCTACGAACAGATATGGACAACTGCATAGCGGAGATGCGAGTTATAAGGTGATTGTTTGGTGTGACGAGTAGGGACAGAATACCGAATGATAGCTGGTTTTGCTATCGATATCATTCATCATTGTGATCAATATGTGACGTCAAAAGTGCACTGCGTTGAAGATGAAGTCAGGTCATGTTCTCGTTTAAACTCACTGTTTAGTGCATGTCCTGTAGCAATCATCCTTGCGGAGGAGGCTAATTTGCCTAGTTTTGAGTAACCGTTTTTAGGCGTACCGTTGGTAGTTTTTTTTTATAGGACACATCAATTTGACGTCACCTCGCCTGATGGTTCCGTATCTACCCCTTTATTACACCATTGATTCGGACCCCAACAGAACTCCATTCAAAACATGCGCTTCACCTTACTGGAAAGGCAATTGCAGTCATCAAAAAGTGATGGTCAATGCCATCTAATACTATGATAATGACCATAATCAAGGTATAAAAAAATATTACCGGTCACGGTTATATACTACTAGCTGTTAGCCGCAGCTCCACCCGCGTGAACTACAGAAATTATCGAAAAGTCATCCGAATTTTCGAGTTCCGCGAAAAAAAATTGATGCAAGTCATCTAAGTCTATACAAACAAAGTCACAGGCACAACTACTCTATGATAAAAAATGACTTTGAATATCGAAGAAGCATACCTTGGGATGGAACTAGAAGTTGAATTATTGCCATAGAAGGCAAAAGTTGCGACTAGGTTAGTGGGTCACCTTGAAGATGATATAAATAGTATTTAAAATACAAGAAATAATCGAACAAAGTCGCTTTGCGGACCGGAATCTTAAGTTTAAGTAAATTATTAAATTTTATGACTAAACAGGTTTGTGAATATTTAAGGAACTTGTGTACCAGAAGATAAGCTGTGTTGAATAGTACGGAATTGGCATTTCACTAAATTCAACTTCTTTAAAAACAATATTCAGGACAGGACTTGAATCCACGACCAGTCCCTTTCCAGAGATTTTTTTCTGACCGACAGTACACCTATACAATACCTGTCCTGCCCCTCTAGACAAGTGGCAATTCGTTGCTGGGCGTATGATGGAATAGAATGCCAAATGTATGGGATTTGACGAATATGACAGGCGTCAACGAATGTCAAAAACGTCAAATCCTATACATTTGTCATTCTATTCCATCATACGCCGAGCAACGAATTGCCACTTGTCTAGAGGGGGCAGGACCCCCTAGACACAATTTGCAATTTTGCAAAATTTGAGGCAATTCGTTGGCCTGTGTATTGCAGAATCAAATGAGAAATGTATGGGATTTGACGTTTATGACATGCGTTGACGACTGTCATATAGGTACGTCAAATCCCATACATTCGTCATTCTATCCTACAATCCGCCTGCCATCGAATTGCTACTTGTGTAAGGTGGCTGGATAGGTGAAATTCTCGTCTACTGGGATTGGCTGTTGACTTATTCTGATTTAAAATAAGAAAGTTAATTGCTCCAAAATTTCTTCCATAGGTATTACTTACTTTCATTCAATTTCGATTTATACAACTAATGGAATCATGCGGCAGTAGATACATTTTAGGTCGTTGGAGACGACTTGGCGCTTGCATCTGCCAGCTGCATTGCTGCAACGCTTTTCACTGCACCAGTGTTGTATAAAAAGGGAGCGGGCTCCAACTTACTGTTGTTCAAGCAAAATTAAGTTGTTTGACTTAACAGATAAGGGTTATTATGGTTTCTTGTTTGATTTCTCACCCTTCTGTCCTTGGTTACGCTCGATAATAATAATAATTGAGTCCGTGTGTGAGTGATTACATCATTAATCTCTAGTTATTGCAATAAACCGTGAAATGATGTGATAAATTCATAATGATATAAAAATGATATTTTACATTAAGACAATTTATAGAATAGTGAAGTTTTAATACATATAATAGAAGTAGTTGATCGATTACATTCAGATTTCAAACATGAAAGTGACTCAAACACGCCTTGGTTCGATTGAAATGAAATATTATAAAATCTAGTTATAGCTTCTTTTAATGCTATGCACCCGCACTCCGAGTTGTTACTCCACAAGAATCCTAATAATACTATACCTAAATTGGAAGTTTGGATGGAAGTAGGAATGTTTATTACTCTTTCACGTAAAAACAGGTAACAGATTTAGATGAAAATTTGGCACAGATATTGATTACAGTCTTCTTTTTATTTTGAGAATAGGTTCCTGTTTATGAGTCGCGGAAACATATGAGTAGAAGCGCAGGCAAAAGTTTTAGTTTACTTACTTTATATATTTTTATAATTGCAATTGCAATTTACTTAATAGGCAGATGCCATTTAATTTATAAAAAAATAATTACATTCAGTCATGCGCCAGTCGGCCGTGAGGTTACACATAAACTCATATTTATTTATAGGTACAATAACTTATAATTCCAAGTGAACGACCATTATAAGCTGAGTGCGAAAGATGTCTAACGTCGCGTCGTCGTCGTCGTCAAGGTGCTATTGCTAAAATGGAAGATTTGTAACCTGCCTGGGACTGCTTAGAGACAGTACAGTATTTAATTCTTACGTGATTTGATTCTTTCCGCGTAAAAACCGACATTTTAAAAGATTTTTTTAATGCTTTCACGGAGCACGGTTATTACGGTAAAATGTGGTAATTCACCTCTGCCTAACCCTCCGGGGATAAAAGCGTGATTATATGTATGTAGGTATGTTTGTTAATGCTTTACTCAATTCAATTAATTTATTCATTTGCTTGTAGTACTTACAAGCATCGACAGAACGGTTTCCCGTTTGCGTCCAAAGTTTATTAATACAAGCGTTAGTATAAGCTAGCTATAGTACTTAATATTAAATAGTGTATAGCAAGTTCAAATATTCTGTCACAAAGTTGCCATGCAAATAATAGGTAATTAATAGTTATACAAAGCGATCGAATATTAAAGTCTACAAAATTGCGTCTATCACGATTGATGTCCCAGTTCTGTGGCCTTAGGTCCCACCAAGATTTAAGGGGTCCAACTGGAAGTTGGTACACCTGCAGATTAACGAGTTATAGTTCAGGTTTTTAGGAGCAGACAGCAGATGCTCTAGCAAAAAGACAGGATAATACAATCCACGAGGAAACGAGAAGCAGGTATACGAACTCCGGGCTCCAAATCCTTAGATTTGAATTTAAGGCATGCACTTTGAGGCCCATCATCCAATCCTGGACTGAATGATGTTGATGATTAAGCAGTTCTATACAACACTTCTGGTTAAATGTTTAAGAACTATGACCTTGCCAAAACCTCGTAGAGTTCAAGTCTAAACGTATTATGTCGTTTCTAAGCAATGGATAATAAAAGTTATATTCAATTACGACTGCATTGTATTCACAGGCTAATGCTTTATTATAATAATGGTTAATCGGCTTAACTATGGATCACCTTAACTTCAAACATCCATACTAATATTATAAATGCGAAAGTAACTATGTCTGTCTGTCTGTTACGCTTTCACGCCTAAACCACTGAACCGATTTTGATGAAATTTGGTATAGGGGTAGTTTAGACCTTGAGAAAGGACATAGGCTATGCTTGGTCGCGATAACCGACATCCACGCGGGCGGAGTCGCGGGCAAAAGCTAGTCCCTACTAATATTATAAATGCGAAAGTAACTCTGTCTGTCTGTCTGTCTGTCTGTCTCACTTTTACGACTAAACCACAGAACCGATTTTGATGAAATTTGGTATAGGGGTAGTTTAGACCTTGAGAAAGGACATAGGCTATGCTTGGTCGCGATAACCGACATCCACGCGGGCGGAGTCGCAGGCAAAAGCTAGTTTTAATATAATGGATATACTTAATTTATAGGAAATCAGATATTCGTTTATTGACGATTTCTATACTATCTATATGTCGCAGCTAACTAGCTTAATCAGCCGTTCAATTAACCACTTGGGCTGTTAACTAAACGTACAACATTTAACAAACTGGCTGACTATTGCTTAGGCCCATAGGCCATTCGCACGATAGGGCGAAATAAGACACAAAGTTATTGATAGGCTTTTTTCAGTATATTTTATTCATGAACAATTTATATATAGGTTTTTTTATAGCCATGCAGAAACAAGTCATTTGCCTAGCCAGTTTGTTAATTTTTGTACGTTTAGTTAACAGCCTAGGCAGTTAATTGAACGGCTGATTATACTAAGTAGCTGCGACATATATATATAACTAGCTTTGTCCGCGGCTCCGCCCGCGTGGATGTCGGTTATCGCGACCAAACATAGCCTATGTCCTTTCTCAAGGTCTAATGTACCTCTATACCAAATTTCATCAAAATCGGTACAGTGGTTTGGGCGTGACAGACAGACAGACAGACAGACAGACAGAGTTACTTTCACATTTATAATATTAGTAAGGATAAGGATTACTTTATTATTATTACGACGTTATAAAAGAGCCTAGATGTTAGACTATAATTTCATCTTGTTCGTGGTGACTAAGATGAATTGATAGACATTATAATTCAACGTACCCGGACACATAAACTATAGTGTTATCTGTTACGATATAAGTGTATGTTTCTAAATATTACGATAGTCTCGTGAATAGTAAAATGTTTATATTGAATTGGGTGAACGACTTTCACGATTAATAGAAAGAAATGGTTTTATGTTATAACTAGCTTTTGCCCGCGGCTCCGCCCGCGTGCATCTCGGGTAACGCGACCTTTGCTCATATCTTCGGTTTTACTCTACCGATTGCGATCAAACAAACGTAAGATTTTAAGTCTGATCAATCCCTTTCTAACAAAAAAAACCGCATCACAATCCGTCCAGTAGTTTTTGCGTCCATCGCGAACAAACAGACAAACAGACAGGAAATTCAAAAAAAATATTTTCGTGTTCAGTTTTGTTAACTTAACATAACATAACCCAAGTATTTTTTTTTTAATATCTCCAATGTACAGACACGACCACTTTACAATTATATAATAATATAGACTATCATTCGAAAGCCCAGTTTTACAAGTATACAAACTTTTTGTACTGATCTAAAATGTTTTTATTAATTTTGTCTATCATGTCCGTTGCCCGTGTACAAATTTGAAAAATGATTCCTAAGATGTGAAATTTTTAAATGAACCATTGTTAAAAATAAGCAGGTAAAACTAATAAAAAATTCACGCACATCTCTAAGAAAAATTCTAGACACTACGCAACCCAGACATACCTATAAATTCACTTATTTATACATTTTCCTTTCGTATTTACGATTTCCAGTCAGCACACAACTTCCTATTTCCTGTTTTCCCTCTATATTTGTTTGTGGTGAGCTTACGTCAATTGTTTAACTGACAATAAATACATCCATAGACAATTTTAAAAAGTTACAGCAGAGTATTTATTTAACACAATATGCTTTAAAACTAAAGTGGTTATTGTTATGGTGTGAGAGCGTTAATGTTGTTATATAAAACATAATTTTATTTTTTTATGACATAGATATGAGGGTCGTCATTTGATTATGGCATTATAGAACAGACAAAGATAAGATCTTACATAAGTGTTAGTTGTTATAATAACATTAATGGTACAGTTAGCAACACGATATACAAAACCTAGAGGAAGTAAATAAATAGTCAGCGAAGTCTACTACCCAACGCTATCTAGACCTATATTTATTTTATTTATTTATTTCTACTTTATTGTACACCATTTAAAATACATAATTAAAAAATGTATGACTAAGGAATCAGTAGGTACAAGGGCGGCCTTATCGCTTTAAGCGATTTCTGCCAGGCAACCTTTGGATACCTATAGTAAGCATTTATGGACTAAGACCGCGTGAACCCCAGACCTTCGTCATTTTATAAAAGCATGCTCCCAAGTCCCAACACAAGCAAGAACTATGGCAGATTATGAAGTTTGGGTTAATCTTATTATTCGTTTTGACCAAGTAACCCACCGTTCCGTAACGTGTTTAACAGCTATTAATCGTGTTACATAAGTAGATATGTAAATCATCCAAGGCACACCCATTAGGCCACTTTTTTCAGAAGAAACGTTTCATCTTAATTAATTTGAACTGACATTAATCGTAGTTTTTATTACATTGAAAAAGATTAAATCGTAACAGTATAACATGAGTTAAACTCTTTTGAAATACGGGTAGGTATATGAAGCAAAAAGAAAATCGGTGTTTATACCAGTATGGCCAATAGGACCACGGGGATTTTTTCCCCGTAGCCCCACCGCACCAAGCTAAACCTATATGACAGTTACAGTAGGACCACGGTTAATCTAGTTTACCCCTGGTCCCATCCGGTATTCTTGGAAGTCTAGGAACCTTCATTGCATTTAACAAGAAGTAATTATATGTATTAATACATAGACATTTGTCATTATGTTAGAGTTAGTCCCGCGAGGGTGCACACAAAGCTTTTTTTTAGCGTTACTGCCGACTGACCGACTGACATATTTAGATGTAATAGGGATACTGATTGCTCCAGATATTATGTAGCCTTTAAACTTTAAGCTATTCAGAAAATTATTTAAGCGCAGGGGTCCGCCCCTTGACCACCCCTGACGGACGCGACCGGGATTATCGCAATGATTATGATAACAATGAGCCAATTAATTCGTTATTTTTAAATGTTTAGAACTTGAAATAATTGAAACTTATACACTGCAAACAACTGAAGCAAGCGGACACTAAAACTTGCTAAACTAACGATGCAATCATTATAAACCTAAGTCTGAAAGAAAAAACTTCTTGCGAGAAAATGGTAAAGTGTTTTTTCCATTTACCCGTCCGTACTTGAATTAGGCCGGACGTTACAGGGGGAGGGAGGGAGATGGAGAGGTGGAGTCGGTCGCGTCCTCCATCGAGCGGCGACCTTGGGAGGTCAATGACTTGGAGCTTTTACTTTCGTACGTAAAATATGTATGTAGGTATTGAGCTCTTATGTACAGAACAAAACACCTGAATGCATGTTCATAATTCGCATATGGAGGTATATAATAGGTACTTGTATTTTTTGGTTGTCATGTACTCTAGATACAAAGAGATACAAAAGTTGCTGAACACTTGCTTTGCAAAAGATTGATAGATATATTTTTGTAATCCCTATAAAATATGACAGACTAGCTTTTGCCCGCGGCTCCGCCCGCGTGGATGTCGGTTATCGCGACCAAACATAGCCTATGTCCTTTCTCGAGGTCTAATCTACCCCTATACCAAATTTCATCAAAATCGGTTCAGTGGTTTGGGCGTGAAAGCGAGACAGACAGACAGACAGACAGACAGACAGACAGAGTTACTGTCACATTTATAATATTAGTAGGGATATATTTATCTAGGACCCAAAATATGCACAAATATGCTGTATATGCGCAGTAGGTACGTGTTTTTTGAGTGTCTATTGAGGATAGCACGGGGTGCTACGGAGGTGGACGCGCTAAAATCCACCAATCATAGATTATAATTATTATCAAAACAATCCGCGTGCGTCAGGACCTCGTGCTTTCTCTCTCACGACTTGGGTCCAAGATATATGGCGAGAGGAATACCTAAGCATGTATTACATACGATCTGTAAGCTAATTAGTATGTGTGGAATGTATACAGTATATACACACTGCCTAAAAATCACATCAACATTAAGTAGTATTTATTTTTGAATTGTGTTGGTAGCTTAGTGATTAAGCAGTAGGACTTACGATTTTGAGGTCCCGGGTTCAAATACTGGCCACTTCTAACCTGAACAATTAAGAGTAGCTGGAGGGCTTAGAGAGATTACCTATTAGTAATTCCTGTTACTAATGTTCTTTTAAGAAAAAAAATTAGGTGTTAAAAAATATGAACTATGATTGTCTATTTTCTGACTAGGTCTATTATAAACTCGCTCAAACTAGATGAATGTATGGTATTTATTTTTCATATTACAAATGTATTTATGTAGGTATATGTATGTATTTATATGTATGTATGTATATATATATATATATACATATATACATATATTTATGTATATTATATGTATTTATGTGATATGTCTACTGTATGTAATGTATATGTACTTGTGTTCTATATATATCCTCTATAATTGTACACCTGTCTTTTACCCTTTTGTCGCGCTTTTTCCTCTATCCCCCAAAGGTTTGCTGGGAGAAAACTCAATACTGAGTTAAGCTCGCCTTTGTACATCAAAATGTATATGCTATGACTCTTTGTATAATTTTTAGTGTGCAATAAAGAATTAAATAAATAAAATAAAAAAAAACCCCTTTATGATAAAAAAAAAATTCACTACGATGATATAATAATAATTTTCGTGCCTGCAGGTGGCAATGAAAAGTTGTTCTAGATATTATTAAAAGTCAATAATATAATTATTTAGCATAGAAATCTATATATTATTCATGTTACCGGTTTATTGTGAAATAATTGTATTGGATTACAATGTAAATAGACTTATTATGAATAGGATCTAGCTATTTTTTAAATAAAATTAGCGTTATAGTTCACATCCATTGTATAAGGTTAAACCAGTTTCAATACTGTAATCTATTATTTATATTTTTAAACTCTACGAAAGAAGAATCCGTATTAGTTTTCGTAACCCATGAAATCTATATTTACTATTTAGCACGGGGCGTATGATTCAAAATTATAGTTTCAAATTAAATTACGGTTTCTTTCTTGTTTTCAGTTGCATGAGCATATTCAATGGATGCAAAGATCAAATGCAACGTGAGAGAAGCATTACTAATATTGCTGGCATTTTGTTTATTTCGATTTTTCACCCAATCCTTAAAAAATGTCCTGATACTCTACCGATTCAATGTTAATGAAAATGTAATCTTGTATAGATTACATTTTCAGGGTATCTATCTACTTATAATGAGCCCTTTTTACCCGACTACTGTCAAGAATATTTTTCCAATATCGCATCCTTATATGTAGTATAAGGTATGGGTATATGCGATATTGGAAAAATCATAACCCTATAAGGCTTATAGTATACTCATAGGATTATGTAAATCTAATCATTGATACAAATGTGTCGTCCAGTAATATATTCGAAAACCAGTTATGACGAGTTTAAGACCAGAAATGACAGAAGTTCAAGGCTTTTCTCAGTTCCTGGTCATCATTTTTATGAGATCAATTAAAATGAATTACAACAGTCAGCTGAGATTTATTGATCTATTAAGATTCACGTTGGGCAAAAAGTATGGAAACTGATTGAGTTACTTTTTGATTGTTACTACACACACGTTTTAATAGTCACTTACTCCTTGTAAAGGCTTCTCTATCTTTCACATTTCAGTGGTGAACGTTTATTTTTCACAATTTATTTTTTTTATTTTTTTAAAATCAATTATTCGTTAGTCCTCAGCAGTATACTGTTGTCATGCATGTAGCAATATTTTTTCCAAAGTTATTTATGAAGGCACTGGTGGAAAGGTGGTAACTTCGCGCTAGAACGCATTCTGGACCAGAACATAATATATTATGCTTAGTTTGGGTCTAGATAGAGCTATGTAGTTTGTTCTAGAATATGTATCTATTTAGTTACTCAACTAATATTTTATTTAAGTATTTTCCTTGTTATTCTTATACAATACATTTACAACACTAATCTTAAACAAGAAGATAATGAAGAGTCTACAACTCTTGAAATAATAGGCATTGCAATTAAATTTTATATCGCGCGCTAATGACATAGCTTTTTTCGTATTTTTGCAAATTTGTCCTCTCATAATTAAGGATCATCGAAAGTACCCAGCAAAATGAGACAGTTGACAATTTATTTGGACTTGTAAAAATTAAATATGTCAAAACGATCTTGAAAAAATAAAGTCGTTTTTCGAGAGGTTAGGTACTCCAATTTATAGTAGTAAAGAATAAGTGGTAGAATTTTACAAACTCTAAATTTTTATATACCTATACATAACGATTTAAAGAATACTAGAATCCTTAATCTGTTCTCTGGTGTATGAACTTGGCAGTAAATATAAATATGGACCTTAAATAAAAATATTTTGTTTTCAAGTGGAAACATTTTAAAAACAATATTCAAATAAGAGAATTCAGATTCATATCTATATTAAGGAAATTTACTTCAACCTGTAAGGATTCATAATCAAGTATTTTACACTTGTATATTTGCTCATAAACTTTAACATCCAAGTAAAGATATATAAAATTTAGGAGCTTGCTTTAATTTGAACACTGATTAAACACACTTTAAGTTAAAATGATTTCTAACAAAAGAATCTACATAATATTCATAAACCTAACATTAATAAACTGAATTATTACACACATCTATATATTAATACCGTGTAAAATAAGATTTATTAACTTTATTTTGACTGATCAAAAATATTATCTTATATAACGGTTACGCAACACAAAGTGCAAAGTGTGATTCGATGCAGCTACTCGTATGTTACAGAATCCAATATACAAATCAAAAATGCATGGAATTAGTGTGGACCTCTTAGTCCACAGAAATTCCATGCATTTTTAATTTGTATAGCGGAGTCGAAGTCAATCTCACCTCAAGATCTTGGCGGGCCGTGAAAATACCTTTAGGGTGCTTTATAAAGAAACAGGTAACCGGTACCGGTTAGCTACCCCTACAAGTTTCCATAGCAACAAAAATAAAGATAGTCCGTCGCTTACGTTCTAACACCACAACAATCGCAATGCATTCGCGCCCATATGTTTAAAGACACATGGGCGCGAATACTTTGTGATTTTTTTTGACAAACGACGAGTTGGCATGATGGTAACTGATAACCGATAATAACCGGTTTCTTTATATAAGCAACGTGTTACGTAAGTGATATAGTAGTGACGTCACGTTTTAAAAAACCAATTAACGAAAACGGTTTAGCCAGGTTTTCGTGTTTCGATAAGGTGCTTTTAAGTTGAGGCTTATTAATAACAATCATCCTTCACAAAATTATGTCTATAGTCTAAACTGGTTACCGAAAACGAGAGGTAGATTTTATATGCCAAATAGATCTACTCAATCGATTCTAGTAAGACTTGATTTAGTAGACAATCGAGTCTAGTAATACTTGATTTAGTAGACAATCGAGTCTAGTAAGACTCGATTGAGTAGATCACTTTACAAGATCTAGACTTACACGTTTTATTGTGTTTGTGCAACTTTTAAATTAATTTGAAAATTGTATTTTTTTGCTCTGGTATGAAAATATTAATTAACAAAAAACCAGTAGCACTTTAGTATATGAACGGTTTCTGAGTTCAGAATTCAAATTGAGTATCGTCAAGCATGTCAGTATTCAACTTCATTTTCTCAATTTAGAAATCCCCAAACCAGCCATAAGTAGGTATGTATATTAGTTTAGTAAAACGTGTTATGTTTTTGTTCTTGGTATTAAGAAAATGTTAGGAATAACTGCAAATCGGGTATATATTCCTTTGCCTAGGTAGGTAATATTATCTCTTTACACTCGATGTATTTTATTACACTATTAAAGTAAGTTCACTTACTGTTTGCGCATTTCTGTGGGTTCGGTAGTGATAGGAAGCGACCTGGCTTTTGAGCCATTGTGAGCGTCGCAAGTGCAGCGACGCATGCCACCAGTATCCACTGCATCTGAAGACAAATAACATTACATATTAACCAATGTAGATTGTACGGTATTCTTATCAAGTAACAAGAATTACAAGAAGTCATATCCTTTTCAAGGTTCAAATAAATTCTCGTTGTCCTTTGTACACACTTGTGTTGTATCTAGGTACAACTTAGAAGCGGGCTACCAATATTAGCAATTTGCCAGTTTATTCGCTTACAATTTGCTTACAATTGAATCGGAAACGAAGAAAACACTACATTGAGAAAAGAGAGAGATCTCGCTTAGCTGGCCATCTTTTTCGCTTCGTATATTTTTAATACTAAAAGTTGTTAATACCAAATTAATAGTAGGTAAGGTACTAATATTTAATTAATACAAATGGATTTAATTAGTGTATAAAAATTTCACCCTGTCAGCCCAATGTAGGTGCGATACATAGAACGCTCCACAAAACCCGAAATTAAGTCATCTTAACCGGTCTCTCGTTATCCTTCCCGTTTGTATACATAATCATAGGAATTTTAAGTACCTACCTACATTATGTTTCATCATTAATCAATAATTACTCATCGTTTTAGTATCCATTACATAAATTATATTCACACATAATAGTTGTACGCACGTATAAAATGTCCGTACACGCTAACAAGTAGTCTTAACCCATTACTTGTAGTTAAGCAACAACGATAAAAAAAATAATAAGATGTACCTACAACACAACATACCGGTTCCCTTAAAGTTTCGTAAAGACCAAAAGAACCTATGGAATGTATAGAGACTTCGAACAATAGTCTATTCACTGTTAATTACAACAGATAAATCATTTGATTGTGACGAAAACCATGCGTAACTGCATAACCAAATAGGTACGGCGTAAGTAATCATTGAACAGAAATATTACTCGTATTGCTCGTATGTGACATTACCTACTGGTTTGCATAGAATTTATTGCATAAATAATAATATCATGACCAACTCACCGACATTTACGAGAATTAGCGCATTCGCGATGTTCTGATAATGCTAACTTTGATTTGACATCTAGTTGTTGGCAATCGGTAGAATGTGTGACAGGTCGGGAGTCGGGAGTGCGCAAATATTAATGTAATGACTGGTTTTCTGCACTTGAGACGCCAACGTGTTATATTAAAGGACAGATTTTTGAGAGAGTATAAAAGTGTGTTATAGTGGATATTGTGTCATGTGATGTAACAGAATTGTCCATTTAAACTTGGAACTACTTCCACCCTGCAGACAATTGCTGCCAAATAACACTCTTGAATACTATCTTTAGTTGATTTTCAGGGTTCCGTACCTCAACAGGAAAAAAGGGCACCCTTATAGAATAACTTTATTATCTGTCTGTCTGTCCGTCTTTTTGTCAAGAGCTTTTTCTCAAGAATGCGTGGTGGTATCAAGTAGAAATTCAATCTTGAAACTCCAAAAATCAACCTTCTAAGTCAACATAATCAAGATATATTGCGGTTATGTAGCATAAGTAAGTACCTGAATCTATTTTTTACGGAGCCCACGGAGCGCAAGTCCGGCTCGCACCTGCCGGTTTTTATTCAAGTGATCTACCTAAAGGATCTCTAGTTACTAGCCCAAGTGCCCAACGCTATTATGATTAGGCATAGACCCATTTTTCCGTTTTACTTGCTTGCTCTTTATACTTTATAGGCATTAGTAGCCATTTAGCATCAGGTAGGTCAAATGTTTATATGCCATAAAGTAGCATAAATATATTACTAAAATTCCTGACAAATTAATCTTGATTAGACCTTCACACATTCGGATGTTGATTTTAAGATATAGTTTTAAATCTAAATGTTAATAATGTAGCATAATTTATAAGTCTTAAAATACTTTTTATTTATTGCAGTAAATTATACAGTTGCTGTTGTTAAAATAACTGTATATATTTTTATTATTTTATACTTTACTAGGTCTTTTCCCAAGCTTTTCCAAACCATGTACCAAATTTCATCAGGTTATCTTAAAAAATTACGAACTTTCATACAAACTTTCATCCCCTATTTGAGCCCCTTAAATCTCCTTTTTTGTGGCAAAAGAGCCTTTCTCATGCTCTAGTTCATCTCTGTACTAAATTTTGTCAAGATTATTACAGTGGTTTAGACGTGAAACGGACAGACACACAGACAGATAGATAGAAAGAGTTACTTTTGCATTTATAATATTAGTATAAGTAGGTATGGATACTTATACGGATATGGATTCATGTTTTTAGGTTTTCTCTCAACGATATTCAACCTATACGACTGAGGTATTGATTAATACCGACGATAACGATGACAAATTTCATTTATTTCTGTAAACGTATGTTATGTCGCACCTCAATCAGTTTGTAATAAAGTAAAAAATATATTTACATAATCTCGTCTCCCAAACCGTAAGCTTGCAATTCAGGTCTCTGACAGTGACTGACCGGGGCACTGGACCGAGTTACGTGTCATCTTAAGCAATCCTACCTTTACCAATGCAACAACATATTAACCGTTCAATAACCTGAGCTTACTGTAAACAATATCTTTATGTATCCTTGCTAACTATCGGTCAGTGTGTCAAGTCAATACGAAACGAGCTTACAAGTATTACTGCGATCTTGTAACAAATGTTCACGGTATGATGTCATTTGCCACTGTAAACGAACTGTGCAGGACAATTGTTTTTAGATCGATTGTCCCAGTAAGGCGAGCGTCACACTTGTATAGTTAGTTAATCGGCGCCGTTTTTCTGCGGTTACATAATACCAAGTATGTCGCCAGCTACGTATGTCTGAACACGACTCGATGAGAACGCCCCCAGGCAGAATCGCGTACGTGTTGTTATAAGCACAAAAAATATGACCTAATAACCTATTATATGTCAACACGCCTCTCCACGCACGCTTGTTTTTACGAAAGCCTCGGTCAGGAACTTACTATAACTAATTCATGTTTGCAAACAATATTGATTGCTCTTTTAATCGTTTTCAACTCGTATCGAATCACTTTGTAGGAGACGTACAGTTACGCTTTTATACGCGGAGGGTTAGGCAGAGGTGATTTAACACCCACATTTCACCAATCATTGTACTATGTGCCACGTAATAGAGGGTGAGCCTGATGCCGTATTCCGGGCACTATTGTTGAATCGAGCCACGCATCTGAGGCTGAGTCTGGGCTGTATATATCTGCTGATGTTAAACAGTCCTATCCCTTGGTCGCATTGTACGACACCGCATGGGAGGAGATGGGGTGGCCTAAATTCTACTCGGTCGGGAACCAAGCGGCATAATCGACTTTGTAGAAGAACTATTGAAATAATAACAATGTGATCCACATTGAGCATCGGTCGTGTTGTTTACCCGGAAATATTAGTTGTTGGGCAAAGCAAAGAGCACACATACCGTGGGTATACAGAGTACTACAAACACCTCGTGTGAAATAACCTTGACACGGTTGTACTTACTGATACTAAGTATGACCGTAAGCTGTAATTGCGATCTCACCTCATCAATAAAGCATAAGGCATGTCATCACGAGCGCGTTAAGGTAAAGATCGATCGTCCCAGGGCCCCCAATAATTGACTTCCTCTACCTATTATGGCAGATTAGTAGTTAGGCCCATAAGTATTTTAACTCGATACATTTTAATGAGTGCTATTTAAAACCTTTCTGAAATGCTCATGCCGCTTGTAAATGAAGCTTCTTCCTCTTAGCGTTAATTCCCAGTCGCATCCGAAGCTTTTTCAGCTCGGAGTCTGGGGTCCGCTTTATCAGTCTTAACTACGAATTTGGCTAGACCTCGATATTTTCCGTGAAGCGATTGTCATCTGACCTCTACAACCCAATGTTAACATTAGGCGATATCGAAGTTTTGCAGTTAGACCGTTGTTTTTGGATTTTTGAGGGCTCCAACTACCCGTAACGACTGCCATAGATGTTCTTATGGCAACCGGGACCGACGGCTTAACGTGCTCTCTGAGGCACGACCAGACCAATGCAAATACCCATATTTCATGAACACAAATATTTGCACTGAGCGGGGATCGAACCCGCGCCTCCTGCGTAGCGGCCGCGTTCACTACCGCTACGCCACGGAGGCTGTCTTGTAAATGAAGCTATTTTTATTAAAATTCATATGCTCAAAGAATTCATGACAATTGCTATAAAAATCATCAATATATTCTGTAAATGTTATATTCAATAACACATTCGTAATTAACTATAATATCGCATTACAGTTTCACGAGCTAGCCAAAAAAGTCAATTTATTACCTATTTCTTTGAAAATGTCGATGCACATAATGGCATATCATTATCGCTAAATAAACGTCCAAAGTGATATTAGATAAATATCAGAGACCTGACCTCAGTTAGGCAACACACTTATCGGCAAAAGTCTCGTGTGTAATGCCATTATTATACAGAATAATAGGATGAATGGGGACCTCACAGCGCCGAAGGTGTTCGTGAACAAACGTTAAACAATACATCTGTACAACAGTTGAATGGTATTCTTTGCGAATCTGTGTCCCAATCGCGAATTTAGTGCGAGTCTCAGCCACAATGTTTCTTAGAGATGTTGCAACGGCCCGAGGCCGGTCGTCCGTCAGTTTCGGTCACGATCCTGCTACTTCGTGCACCGAGCTCGTCTGACGCCTTGCTAAACACACTGATGCCCTCCACTCACTACCATTATTGTTTTGTATCTACTCACGCTGACTTAATTTGTTTAATGACGAGCAATAGGATGTAATGAAATGTGACTTGCCAGAGATATAAGTGCCACGTCTTAGAGGTCACAGACAGAGTAAGCTACGATAACATTGCACACAGATTCAGGTTAATCTAGGAAATGTTCCGTTCGGCAAGTGTTAGAGTTTATTCTCTGTGGCAAATGTTAAAAGCATTGTGTAAATATCTGTGGTTTAGACTCGCTATGAATGTTGTATTTCCGAATACAAAGTTGCCTCAAAGGTATAATGAAAGTATTATTTTGTGGTAATTACGTTTAAGCAAAATGCAAACAAAGTTTTTAGAATTTTGAGCTAATATTTGTAGCGGAAACAGACATGATTGATTTGCTTATATCTCACATTACAATGTTTTTTATAACGTATGGAAACCCCCATGGTATCTACTACTGCCACCTCAATGGGGCTAGCGACAAAGTGCCTATACCATCGGACCGACTAAATCCACAGGGTGCCTTCACACGGGTACCTATTACGGAGGGTCCTTTGGTTTACCTAGGTAAGGAGTTACCCAGGAACCTCTTCACGCATTGAATGCACCTCAGAACCTATTACTTGACAATCAATGTATTTTTTCTAACCTGGAGCAAACTGATAACATTGCAGCTTGATGGCAGGGGGTGAATTACTGATTTAGATCAAATCAAATCAAATCAAATCATTTATTTCGCTAAACATAGGTACAAAATATGGTGTTAGTAGGTAATTGTGATGTTGTACCATGTTTTACCATTTTGGTGTGCAAAAAGTATTAGTCAACGGTTACTTATCTAAAAAAGAAAAAACTTATAGAATTAATTAGAAACCACATGTATCATTCTTATGCCACCACTAACGATGTCACCAATTACTAGTACCTAACTCTTACCGTAAACAGACTCGTTTGTAAGGCAAAGTGTTTGTACAATATATAAAGACAGTTTAATGTTGGCTAAATGTATAAGCCCCAGACTATTATAGTCAACATGTAGAAGCTAAAACAGTAAAAACTTTTAGCTTAGAGGAAATTTCCTGCATGCGATGCAGTTTATTGCACTCTCGGAAGAACGGCTAGCGTCTACACTATTCAAATTGTGTGGGCGAATCTATAGCTTATGTCATATGAGTTTCTTATCACGACGTGGCCCACCAGTTGTAAGGTGAAATTTTTATTGCTGTCCACGTAACATCTTCCTTTGTTTAGCCTAAACGCTTAATATGGTCAAACAAGCGGTTTGCATGCTAATATCGTAATGTTAGTACCTACTCAAATCGATTTAAACTGACATAAAGCAACTGTGGTTTTATTATATTGTGAGTAAAGAATTTTAAATTAAACTTTCTCGGGAAGTAAGTTGTACTTTGTTGTTATAAACTTGTACATTAAAAGTTGTATATTTAGTAAAATAACTAGCTTATATAGAGTTGATGATATCTAAATGAATTAAGCTACAGAATCTATGATTTCTGTCTATTGAGCAAATGCTTTTATTTAAAAAATCCTTATAGTTTGTTATTAGACCCATTTTTAAAGCCTCTTTGCTTATTTTTCAGACATTAGAATATAGCTCGTATATAAAGGTAGCTATCACAGCGAATAAATCTGATATTAGATTCGACCCAAACGAACTTATTCAAAGACAATGTCGTTTAAACAACATTGTGTTTTAGACTAAAGGTTCAACGATATAGGTATGAAGAGGTTAAGCTTGCAAAACCGCGCAGTCGTTAGTGCATAGTCCTTCACCTATGATCACCTCACTGTTCTATCGGTAATAAGTTAACCGAAGACTTGCTTCACGGAATGAAATGGCACATGTTAGTATCAAGTTATTGTTATTTAAGATATTTAAGACATTTATCATACAGGTACAGTACATATTAATAAATGTTAACATTTGTATATTAATGTTAGTTTATTTCTTTATACATTTCTGTGCCGTTATATTACTTATAGTGAGTGATATAGATTATTGTATGGAATCATAAGTTATTTTATTCCAGTAATAGATTCTTGAGAGGCGCCGAGCACAATTCGCGCTTTTTTCGGGGCAAAATGGGGACACAGTGGACCCATACTTGAGGGGGTCATTTCGATGGACCTGGGTCAGCCGGGGCTTGAGGGATATGCCAGAGGCAATCTCACCGAACTGCCCTATAAAAAAAGGAATAGATTCTTGTGAGCCTACGACGTTAGCTTGTTTGCAATAAAATAAAAACATGTGTAGGTAATATGTGTTGTCTTCGGACTTCAAGGTCACTATCATCCTTTATTATATATAGATTTATGCCAGATCCTTCAATTGTTCATGTAAAAATGTGTCAATGCTCCAATAGTGATGAGAGTACGACGTAATTCATTGCACCATCTACCTTATTAAGTCAGGTCTTGAGATGCTAATGTAGGCACTAAGACCGTCGTTGTCATGAGCCTCTTGTCTTTAACAAACAAGTATACATGAATACATTAGGCCTAAGTAGGTGTGTTAAGTCTAGGTTTCAACGTAACGATTACTCCTTTGTTTTGTTGTGCAACTGTTTTCTTTTTATGAAACTAGAAGGAGTGAAAGGTGTGGGCAAGGATTGTAGCAAGAAGCCTACTCTACCTACTAAAATGGCAAAGAGACTTAACTGTAAAAATGTGTATGTGAATATAAGTTGTTATAATAGATAGTAAAGAAAATATATTTCTGTTCGTCTATTGTGGCCAATAAAACGAGTATATATTTTTTCCAAAAAATTTACGTAAGTATGTTTATCCAAGCTCTACTATTTAGCTATGCTTCTGACACTCACGCGGAGCGAAGTTTGTAGATTAGAGATAGATTTTTGATATTGATATTTGAGATAGATTTGCAGCGCACGGTAGTCAGAAAGGATCTAGTTCTATCGAACTTGACTTATTCTCACTAAAGAATGATGCGACAAGTTGGCCGGCATACCCAATAAAAACTACTTGCCCATTAATTGAAACCTTATATCATGAGCTTCAATTTTAATTATGGACAGAACACTGTAAAATATGGGAGAAAAAAATTATCACCCCTAACATCATAGCATTTAAACCACGATAATACGAACCTTATGCTCAAAAAAACCTTTTTTGAAGTCATAAATGTTATTGTTCGTACGTACGCGCATTGATAAACAGTAAAACAACTACCTGAGAACTGAGAGTGTAGCATCCGCCACACTTGGCCCTTCCCTCTCCGCATCGCAACGGGTCTACTGACCGATTTTTAAATAGTCGCTTGCTAGTTGTCCTTCGCTCGTTGCTTGCGTAATAAGCGTAAGTTATAAACCATAATAAAAACATAATTATATATTTCAAAAGTGTTTTACTTTGTTTGTATCACCCTTAGGTTAATTACCCAAGCGATAATCTGATCAAAATACAGCATAGCCCATACTTGTCCATTTAAGGGTTGATTTTTACCAAAAAATAATGCACGAAAAATATAATTTTTATGTCCATTATTGAACAACTCCGGTTGATTTAAAGCAAAAAGTTTTTCGTTTCAGTAACGCTACATTATAGACAATAAAATCAGACACATCCCAACTCTATTGGTTATACCGGCCAGGGTTCATACAAAAGTGCCCATCATCCTTTAAAAAAAATATTTTATAAGTACAAGGCCTAAAGCTTTGTATTCAAATTCAAAATTCACGAGAAATTAAACTTATAAACCCAAGCTTAACTATTATATCGTGACTATATATGAATTTTATAATATACATATTAAATATTAAAAACTAATTAACCGATTGAAGTTTACGCAATACCTTTCAATGCTATACTTAAATTTAGTTTTATGAGTGACCAATAAGGTCATGTTGAACGAATATCCGCTAATTGGCCTGCCTAAACAAACATCCTCAAGTTCAATGTCAAACAAAGTAATGAAAAGAGAATCTGCTTAACAAAACATAATATTGGCAATAGGCATATTACATCTTTCGTTAAATAGTATTACATTACAACGGCTATAATAAGTAATATTATTGTATGATAGTATAGCGGCCCGGGTTCAGGGTTTGCTTGCGTATAAAAATAGTTCTATTGGATCACCTTCTGCCGGGTCCAATTGCAGATATGAAAACAATTGTAGGTAAATGAAGAAGCTTTAACATTGAATTTCATGCTTCGTACTCCAAAAGAACTTTCCATTATAGTGGACACGGACTTCTATACGACCTTTTGCCCCCTTAAGAAACAAACTTTTCCAATAGATTTCATTTTCCTATCCTATATATATCTTCTGTTCTCTAGAACGGGCTCAAATTCCGTCCTGCCCGCCTAGACGAATGGCAACTTACAACAGATCGATAAATGTATGAGGTTGACATGTATTTTGACTTTTATAATATTTATGACAGTCTTCAACGTATGTCTATTCCATACATTGATTAATCTATTCTATTCTTTTCTACAAAACAAACTTATTTCCACTTGTCTAGAGGGGTTGGTTATTGACTTTTCAGATCTATTATTTATTTTCCTTTTTTCAAATTCAATCGCTATCGCTTTTAGCCCGACGTATCGGCTACTTTTCAGCAGTCTACTTTTCCGACCTAAATCTATAGTGTGCTAACAACACTAACTTTTTAGTGATCACTCTTAAATTTCATTCACTACATTACATATCGATACAGTGAACTTTCGTGCACTAATACGTGTGACCTCGAACGTGAATAACATTTATATTAACAGTTACACGGTGACCTTGCCACTACTGACATGAACGCGACCTACAATGTGTCTATCAATAAATGCAAGTGCAATCGCTGCGAGGCCTCCGCGATCATCACTTGACACTCAACATATCACGAACGCGTATGCGTATGTAAATATTTGTACGTTATTATGAACAGTATAGGTACGTTATAGCCTCTGATTATGAACAGTAACTATTATTAAACGGTAAGTATTATTCATGGTACATAGCCGCGTGGTTTTCGGCATAGCCGCGTGGTTCCCAGCATAGCCGCGTGGTTCCTGGCAGATAGCCACGTGGTTTCTGGCAGAGTAGAATTTGGACCATCCCATCTCTTCCCATGTGGTGTCGTAAGGCGACTAAGGGATAGGGCTGTTTAAGATCAGACAGATATATGCAGACGCATGGCTCGAGTCAACAATAGTGACCGGAATACGGTAATAGGCTCACTCTCTATCACGTGGGACCGAATACAATGATAGGTGAAATGTGGGTGGGGGTTAAAGGTCTGATTATATGTTTGTACATAGATGTAAGTATTATTCATCCGTGTGGTGATGATGAAAGAATACAAGTACCTCTCACCACCCTATCTCATACAAAGAGTCATAAGAGGCGACTAACGGAATTGTACAGACGAAATCATTGCGAGGGAAGGAAATCTCAAAAACCGTGTACAGACCCGTCTGGCCAACCCGGAAACAGTAGGCTAAAGCCTCAAAATATTGGGAGAGGCCTAAATAATTATGTCCGGTAGTGAACTGCTATATGTTGCAGTTGCTTTTCAGTAGCCATGGGCATCCAAAATAAATAGCAATAAAATCCGTTCAAAAAAGATTTTGGTCATGGCAGCATAAGTTTAATATGAACTCTCTTCGAAAACCCTCTCTGAAGAAAACAAGACAAGTATACTAAACACTGTATATAGGTATAACTAGCAGCCGCCTGCAATTTCGTACGTGTGAAGTTCGTTTTACTACCTTAAGACTGGATTTTTTGTAAGATCCGATCTTAGCGGATGTCTGCACCCTTTAAGGAACCTACTTGCTAAATTTTGTAGGTGTTATAGTTTCTAAGATTTCGTGATTAATCAGTGACCGTTATTTCACTTTTGTATATATGGTATTCTTCGTGATGGTCTCCGCGATCATCACTTGACACTCAACATAATATCACGAACGCGTATGCGTATGTAAATATTTGTACATTATTAGCGCCTGATGATAAACGGTAACGATGGCGGGTGCCTTGAATACGGGAAGTGTTAGAAGCGATCTGTCAGTAAACATGCGGCTCTTTTATACTTGTGTAAAAGCCATGGGTGCTAATTCGTATGGGGTTCTTCAAGAAGGGCATTGGAAGGTTTCTACACGGTAGGCAGCACGATTATGAAGGTCCTGGTGTAACAGGTCCATTGATAATGGTAAACTCTTTCCATCAGGTGGGTCGTGTGCTTGTCTGCCTTGTCTGCTTGTCTGTGGTTGAGAGTGAGTGAGGAGATTGAGTATTTTTAAAAGAGTAACCTAAATTCTTCTTGCTCCCGTTTACCCCTTCTTACTTAGGAGTGGGTTCACGTTGGTAGCGTGACCAAGATTTGAACCCGGGACCTGTTGATCATAAGGCCGACTCCTGAACGATTAAGCTACCGACACCATGGCTCCAGATCACGGAGACAGAACTGCAGTGTTCTATTAACTCGACTGCAACGCAAAGTTGACTTTTCACAAAATATTTGTAGGTATATTTATGGGTTTCGTCTTACTACCAATACGTCATGGTGTTTGTCTTCTGATCTAAAAGCAAGGCCCTCAATAGATTTGAAGGCCTTGCTTTAATAAAGGAAGTTGACAAGGTCTAAGTACACTGTAACAACGATAATTTGCATTCATATCCCCCACGCCTGTACGCCTAACGGGTAAGCACAGTTGTATTGCGTTTTCAGACAAGTGGCAATTCGTTGATCGGCGTATGATGGAATGCTTAATGTATGGGATTTGACGTATATGACAGGCGTTAACGAATGTCAAAAACGTCAAATCCTATACATTCATAATTCTATTCCATCATACGCCGAGCAGCGAATTGCCACTTGTCTAGGGGGGCAGACCTCAGCAATGTTTCAGTTGCATTCGAGGTGTTCCAGGTCATCATTCATCTGGTAGCTCCAGTTTCACCTACAAGGAGTAGGTTAGTTCAACTTATGCAGCTTTTATGGGAGCAACTGACGTCCTAACCCCGACTAAATTTTATTAAATAGACTTGCCGGAATAGTAAATCTTGGCTAAATAGACGAATTATTACCCTAACACATTTACTTCATGAGGCAATATATAATTACGAAATTATGTAAGCCAATAAACGGGCCCTAAAGATGAATCAACCTCTCATAAAACCGGCATTTGTACATCATAACATTTATCTGTATCGCTATAGTGTTGTATATCGTAATATATGTGCATTGACGCCATAGTCATTTGTGTAAGTGCTTTTGGTGACAAACTAGAGGCTTTTATCGATGAAGAAAATCTGTGCAATCGATTAAGTGATTGATTATGTCAAGTTGGGAAACTTAATTTTATCGATGGGTGCCTACGTCAATCAATGTAAATTGCGGTGTAAAAGACATCAACGCGCGTGTTGTATTGATTTATTTGTAAAAATTCGTTTAATTAGTGGTTTAGATGTGAGTCTGATACCCAACCCTTAGAAAAGACCTGTGTCAGAGCTTATTAATAAGCATGGGGTTAGCAGGTGACATTGGGTCGGACCCTAAGTTGTGAGGTTGAAATCTATAATGCGTATTTTGATTAAGCTCAAGCTTAGCTTTGGTAAATCTTGGTTAATATTAGCTGAGCTTATTCTTCACTTTGAAATTTATATTATTGACAACAAAGTGGAGAATAAGCTGAACTAGTACTTATCCAAGTTTTAGCTAAGCTAAGCTTAAGCTAACTCAAAGTACCTATTATAGAATTCATTTCAACCTTGGTGTGGTGTGCCAAAAGCTGTCGGAATGGGAATAAAAAAACTCCCATACATATGCTCTCAAAACATTACACTCCTTTTTTGAGCAGTCGTGTAAAAAAATACCTACAGCACAGTTCCTGATCCGTGAAGAAGTAACACTAAAAAGTAACTTAATGGCAGTCGTGAATATTCATAAAGCGGAGTCATTTATAACATGTATGTGCACTAGCCTTGAACCGTTGCATGAGGCTGACATTTGTCATAAAGCAACAATTTATAGTCTCGTACCGAGAGTATATAAGACACATGAACATAGTATTGATACAAAATTCAGACTCAGCTTCAGATGCAGAGCTGGAGTCAAAAATAGTGCCTGGAATATGGCAATAGGTTCAATGAGCTAATACAATGATTGGTGAAATGTGGGTGTTTAATCACCTCTGCTTAACTCTCCAGGGATAGAGGCATGATTATATGATACAAAATTTGATTATTTTTATCGTTACAGTCATCGTCATCATCTTAGCGTTCTGTACTGATTGCACACAAGGTCTTCACCTCGGAGCTCGGGATTCGCTTTTATCTTCGCAACCTCGCATGATCTTGGACATCCTTGGCAGTGAGACTGTAGGCATGCATGTCACTTCCTTATGACGTGACGGCAACGTTAAGTCAACACTTCTACCCCTTCTACCGGGGCTCGGCAGAAGTAGCTTAACCAGACATTTGTTACGTGAGTTGTTGATCATATACCTACTGCCGCAAAACGTGATCTCATTTTTTAATGTTAAATATTATTATTCATCATCTTCTTCCGTAGCGAGTTCCCTTGTTGCACTTCGGGTCTACTTATTATCTTATATTGATTTGTTCGCTTTTTTGGGAGTGACGGCTGTCTGGCCTCCCAATCCCGTAAGGAAAAGCCGCCTTATCCGTAGGTCAATCAGCAGGTTAGGTGGGGTTAGAAGACCATCCCATATTTCAAGCTATATTTAACTTTAGTTCTAGCATTATGATCGGTTTCCTAATATATCGTTGCAACCCTAGGTTATTCGAAACGTCTCTGGCATCCGATCCGAGAGATTACCAGTTATAACAAACAGACGGTTAGTTGTCCGATAACATCGGCCCGTCGGACGATTTCGTAACACGTCCTTCGATTCACGTGATTGTCTGATTGCACGTGATCGAGTGATACCTTAATTGTGGGACGGAATCGTTGCATTGTTTCGTGAGATAAAACAATTCTTACCCGACAGTGGTGACGCCAAAAAAGAGAGGTAATTTGTTTGACCCGTGTTTATGTATGGCGTATGATTGCTAATCGGTTAGACGCGGCTGTAGAGTATACCTAATAGAGATTGAAATACAATTACAACAAAACTAGCAATAATTACAAAAACTGAATAGTCAATTTAGGTACTTTTCAGAAATATCATTGACAAAAGCAACTCGTACATAATAATACTCAAGGAGCTATCAATTGTGTTGGACAATTGATTCTCTTTCGTAAATCGTTTATAATTATTTTAATTGTATTTTACAATTATATAAGGCTGCTGGACACGGTGTTATTAAATTGTGTATTGCAAAAATACAAGGGATTATGTTATTTGTGTGATATTTGATTACTTAATTTAAATGTCAAGTCCATGGCCTAGCACAGCTTGCTGGTAGGCTGTACATATCTACGTAACATTTTTAGAGTTATTTATGTAATAACGGTTGCCCGCGGCTCCGCCTGCGTGGATGTCGGTTATCGCAACCAAACATAGCCTATATCCTTTCCCAAGGTCTAATCTATCTCTGTGTCTCAAATTTCATCAAAATCAATTCAGTGGTTTAGGTGTGAAAGCACACTAAACCACACACTATTCACTTGCTTTCTTATTTACTATATTTATTTTTATAAGGTACGCTTACAGACTACTGTCATTTCATGACAGGAAACATTTGGAGACAGATACATATAAAGTCTAGACTGTTAATTGACTGGAATTAGCATCAAAAAATATTGTTAAAATTTTGTAAAGGCAATCATTAAACATGGAAATATTTCTTTAGCAAAAACTAAAAAGAATACATTCAATGTGTTAAAAAAACAAGTGCCCATTTCTTATCAATTGCACGAGATAAAAAGTATATTTTGTATAGAAATAAAGATAGAAAGTAACAAAATTGCCTTAAAAAACATAGGCCAAAGCAAATACTATTTGTAACGCAGGAAGCGAACCCGCGTCCACACTACGCACTCTCCACTCACAGTGGACAGTATTAGGCGTGAATATATTTCTCCTGATCATGTTACTTAAAAAAAATTGCGTACGAATTGAGAACCTCCTTTTTTGAAGTCGGTTAAGAATCAAATTCATCATCATCATCATTTCAGCCATAGGAAGTCCACTGCTGGACATAGGCCTCCCCTATAGATCTCCAATAAGACTGGTTGGAAGCGGCTCGCATCCAGCGCGTTCCCGCGACCTTAATGAGGTCGTCAAAATCAAATTGCTGCCAAGAAATGAAATGAAATAAAATGAATGAATCAATAGTGACTAACTTTTAATTCCTCTATAAAGCAAAATGCCTAATTTACCAAAGAACTTATTTTCAAAGGTAAAACGTTATAACGCGTAACTTTTCACTACAATCGTATCGATATGTACGATTATGCTTTAAGTATGCCTTACGCCTTATCTTGCTTTTTCTGCTTCTAGCCTTAGGTAATTATGTAAAAAGCCTCGTTAGTATTTAAGATATTTGTATGATTTCTACGTCTTGGTTGAACTGCACTGACCGTGACCTACTGTTCGCACTTCTAATTATAGATAAGTCTCAAAAATATATTAGGTACAACACCAAATGACTTTACATTTTTAGCCATAAATGCATATTTGCAAAGCCAAATGTGTAAGCTAGCATTTTTGTGTTTACTAATTATACGTAAGTACAGTCAACGACAACAGTAGCTAAACGAATACGAATTTATTGATCATCTTTCATGAAGTAACAATTAAAACATAAACGTTCCCTTTCTTCCCCCAATTATAAACTTAGTTAATGTTGATACATAATATATTGATCAAAATAAATTATTTGCTATATAAATTTATCTAAGAAATGTAAAAGTGACACAATACTTCACAGGGAATGGAATTAGGACGGTAATAAATATTTAGGGCCCATTCTCATATCTGTTAAAATATTTTAAAAAAGCTGTTAAAATCAGTCGAACCTATTGAACAACAAACACCCTGACATGAGACTTTTTATGTATTTTAAATTTTCTCTTACCTGATTATTATTATCCCTTTATATAGTTCTAACATCATCTAAATCCTTTTACAGTAATGAGTTGTTAGATGAATGATGAAAACCCTTTTATTTTTTGTAAACTGACGTCCTTAAAATGCCGCAGTGGAGTTTGTTGCGCCGTTTCTTCTCCATTAGCGCTTAGGAAGCGGTGGTAAACTTAGTTTTAAGGAGTTTTTGACGTCAAAAAGCTGTAACTGTGTTGCACTATTTTGAGAAATAAAGACTTTGACTTTGACTTTGAATAATTAATAAGAAGATATGGCAACGCCAAGCAACTGGATGATTGGTTTTGTTAGACGACGTCATGCAAGTTTATCATCATAAGGACATCGGAACCGTCGCTCGCACTTGTAAAAAATATCATAATCACATCATCAACCTACGGACTAAACTACTTTATTATCATCACTAATAAATCACGTAAGTAGTTCTAACTCATCAAGTGATATAAAAACTTTGTCATCGATGAATACATTTGCTCGAACATTTAACTTGTTAAATCCTCTCAATTAATCGTCCTGTGTTCTTGAATGAACACATAATTAAATGAAAAATATACTACATTATTTACGTTTGAAGATCCGGTTCGTTACATCATAGCACAATGGGAATTAAACTATAGAAACATGTTCTCAGCATTTAAAACATCTCCTAAAAATGTTCGAAGTTTAAAATTGTTCACGGGTCAAAAGATGCAGGCTAATTGGTCTTTAGATCAAAACATTGTCGTCGTCAATATATTTAGTTCGCAGAGTTCGTGAGATGACTTTGCGATATTAATAGCATTGTTCTTAGTTTTGTTTCTGATTATGTCATCTGAGGTTAGAAGGGAAATAATACGTTTCGTTGATATCTGTCTCTTATTCTATTCAATTTATGTTCATAGTAATATACCTACTGTTTTTGACGTTTTGTAAGTAACTACCGTTTTAACTTCAACTTGGCTTTCTACACTGAAAAATTACTGTAAATTAAATCATATAATACGTTTTTATTCGCATTTTGTAAGGTATACCTAGAACTTCTTGGAATTAGGGAATTAGGTTGATTTATTTTTAATAAATACAGGATGTTCCCCAACTTGAGAGTTTCATGTTTAGCGAATCTAGAATTCTGAGGGAAATTTAAAATTCCTTTATCATTTCTTATTGAAAGCGCTTTAGTGAAATATCTTCTTATTAATTATTCATATAACGACTCATTACTGTAAAAGGATTTAGGTACTTCGAAGTATAATTAAATTGAAAACTTATAATTATATTCGCGTCACAGTTCTTGAATATTATTATGAATATGGATTATTTTGAATCAATCAAAAAAATCCAGATTCATATTAATAGATTAAGACTTAATTAATACAGTATGTTGTATTAATTAACATAAGATAATAATTTTGTCCAAATACCTGTCGGAATCATAAGAGGCGTTTTATAGACCAACTTCGTCGAATATTAAAATATAAATCAATTATGGGCAATTTAGACTTACAATCGATGAAATGTGTTTTTAATTAATTATTTTTTTAATACTTGTATTAACTTTTAAGCGCCCATACGTCAATATTATAATAAAATAACGGGTTACACGCAATAAAACTTAAAAAGTTTGTATGTATGAAATCATAAAATATTAAGTGTTTTTTATTTTTTTATTTATAGTAGTAATCAAAACTCATTACGTACTTATGATATGTATTTATATTATATCTTGTAATATATCTTAATAATGATTTATAATATGTTGCGCAGGCGACACCAAGTAGAGATCGATTATCAGTACTTAATTTTAAAACTCATGCTTAAAACTGGTTCCATTGACACCAGTCGAATCTTACTTAACTCACATTTTTGTGTCGCACGACATAAATATTTGAAAGTCCACATCTTTCAGCCATTGACCTTCATATAAACACTATGCCGATACTAACTTTAATATCATCTATGAACAAATACTCATTCAATGTCAATTCTTGTCTCAATTTGTTCAATGTTTATTTACACATTTGTGTACGAAGTTCACACTTCTGTTGGGGACTGTACTACGACAGTTATTTTAATCAAAAAGTCATAGGCATTGAAAGTCAATCACGTGTTGAAACTTCTAAGAAAAGGGCTCTCAGTCATATTCTCAGCACCGGCGCATGTTGCAACTGCGGCTTGACATACATACATTGCCTGTAATCCGCAACAGACAAGCATGTACAAATTCTAAGGACACCACATTGGACATGGCAATTTTTGTCACAAATTTTGACAAGAGCTATCAACGCGTGAATGGATTGACGAAACTTTGCGCACAGCTGTTTGTCATTCTCATATTTCATATTTCTATTTTCAAAATACTTTTCGAGCTTCGCTTTTATATAAAAGTTGAAACATTACCTCCTTTTCTTTTCACTTCAACTTGTGAGAATTAATTTTATAGACAACTGTGGCCATTAAATTATTTTTGCGTCACTAGTAGCTTTTTTTATATTAAACATTAAATTAAACTAAGCTTTTATTTTAAGATCTTTAACACATTTATGCTTCGTTTTGAAAAACTTAATTACTTTGACCCTAAAATTTAGTCTAGGGTGACCTAATTATTATTATAGGCTTATAAAAATCATCCCCCTGTATCCTTAGTATCCCAAGTTCACTTACCTTTATTTGATGTTTAAAAAAATATCGCGGCGGGAAAAATCACAGAGGGCACTGTTGTAATAGCGCGAGGCAGGTTTGGGCGATGTCTTTTATAGTCGTTGTAGCGGGGATGAGCCGCGTGCGTACGCGCATGGGGGGACGACGGCACGTACGAGCACATGACTGACTAACTAGAGATGACCTCACTCCTCACTTATCAATCTTCTTCTATATCTGAACTTTCTTGCAAGTTCTACAGAAAAGCTCCTTTTTATAAAAAAAAAATATATTTGCACAAACATAAATAAAAAATAAATTATGAGTCCACAGGCAAATGGTTAAATAAATAATTTATAATGGGCGATAACCATTGCGAGGTTAATTTAATGTAGGTTCAGATGCTAAGTGATTTGCCAAATATAAGTACATATTTGCGATTCGATTAATCGATCCAATTTATTCGTATAACACATATTTGCGATTTCGATGCGATTGAGCAAATTAGCCAGCTTATGAAGAAAAATTTATTATGAAGTAATCGATTACCGTATATCAATGAGTTCCTCAGTAACTACTACCTACACATCGGAATCTACTTCCCATAGAAACCATTCCTAAAACATGCAATTTATTGAAATTAAGTACCTGTACCACTTTTTAACGGATTCTATCGCGATTTATCTGTTTTTACAGGTAAGTTAACGCACAGCCTCCGTGGCGTGGCGGTAGTGAACGCGGCCACTACGCAGGAGGCGTGGGTTCGATCCCCGCTCAGTGCAAATATTTGTGTGCATGAAATATGGGTATTTGCATTGGTCTGGTCGTGCCTCGGAGAGCACGTTAAGCCGTCGGTCCCGGTTGCCATAAGAACATCTATGGCAGTCGTTACGGGTATTTGGAGCCCTAAAAAGTTCAAAAAACAACGGCCTAGTTGCAAAGCTTCGATATCGCCGAATGTTACCATTGGGTTGTGGAGGTCAGATGGCAATCGCTTCACGGAAAATATCGAGGTCTAGCCAAATACGTAGTTAAGACTGGTAAAGCGGACCCCAGACTCCGAGCTGAAAGCTTCGGATGCGACTGGGAATTAACGCTAGGATGAAGAAGCAAAATATAATTTCGTTTAAATTCAAATTCTTTATTTGTTAGAATTTGAATATGATTACTACTGGTGGGTATAATATATATTATTTATAATTTAAAAAAGTCTGATGTGATAAAAGCTTATGCCGTATGCGGAGTATATTTCTAGACTCCATGCTGCTATTGAGAATTTTCTAACTGAGAAAACTGACTACGCCAGAAAATACTAGTATGGCAAAATTATATAATTTTAAATAAATAAATATTCCACAACATTCTACACAACGCTTTCTAGACCCATGGTAAGCTTAATTAGCTTGTGTTATGGAATCTAGATTGCGGATATACATATAATAATTTAAATATACATATAATAGTAATAATTTAAATAATTATATTTAAATTATTAAAATGATTAGCCTTACTAGGGTATCGAATCCCACACCTCACTCAAACTTTCGTACAGGAACATCAGATCAGTTTATGCTACGACGACGACGTGACGTATTAAAATATACTATTTAGTAATTTATGTTACAAATTATTATACCTGTATGGAAATTAATTATATGTGCATATTAACCTATTAATATGTGCGTGTTAAGAGGTCAAATTATTATCAGGCGTGTTTAGTCGTTTCACTGGAAAATTTATATTAACATAGCTACTCTTTTACTAGGAATCGTATATAATAAGGATTTAATACAGTACCCGCGATGGTACAACATTATAAATTTCTTCACCCTAGCGTTAATCCCAGTCGCATCCGACTTACGCCTCGGAGTCGAGGGCCCACTTTCCCAGTCAACTGCGGCTGGACTTCGATATTTTCCGTGAAGCGACTGCCATCTGACCTCTACAACCCAATAGCGATATTGGGTGATATCGTAGCATTGCAGCTGGACCAGTTATTGGACTTTTTAAGGCTCCAGAGAGTTTACAGAATTCGGTGTCGGTAACGGTATCAGTGTCGCAAGTTCAACGAAGTATTCACTTATTAAAAGAGCGTCTTATGAAGTTTTCACTAAAAAAAAGTATGTAGAGGTCTTCCCAGGCGCGGTCGCAGCTAGAAGTTTTGGGGGGGGGGACACTTCGGAAATTCGTTAAGAAATTTAACCCCCCCTCCCCTCGTACTGGGACTTTTCAATATGACGTGCATGGTTTTGAGGGGGGTCATGTCCCCTGTGACCCCCCCCCCCCCTCGGACCGCGCCTGGGTCTTCCCATCTCACCTCCTTCTGAAAGCCGTTTCAGAAGGTTTATAAAAATAAATTAAAATAATCTGTAGAGGTATTGAACTTTCAGAAGAATGTAAGACATAATAAAATTTCTAGTTAAAATTAGAAACAGCTCGTCAAGGAAACCTTTACAGACTATTTTCTTTCTATTTCTTTTACAGTATTTTGAATGACTTGTTTAATAAAAACTTTAAAATATGTAAGTAATGTACTGTTACCTAATATTTCATCAATTTCAACCTTGAATGTCCCAAGGCGAGGGAGGAAAAAAATACTAGTACTTAATGACTTTAACTTCGAAGTAGTATTATATTGTAAAGATAAAATCATTTTGTTTAATTAAACATGTTAATTCATTCATATTATGTTTTGTCAATTTATCATAACCGAACTTATATTGACTTATTTTATATTATATTTTTAATGCAGCTGAAAAACTTCTCTAGAGGAGACCAGTAGAGTCAGCAAAAGAAGTCAGTTGAACGCAATGTCAAGAAATATTTTTTTCTGGGGCTGTTCTATATCAAAGCTGTAATGCCACTGACGTGGGAGATGGCACGGTGCTGTACCGTATACAGTTTACAGTACCAGTCCATTCCACGGCTTTGCTGTGATGTGTATTTCCTGATTTATAGGTATTCTTTTGATAATGTAAGACGATGAAGAAATAACAGGGAAAAACCAATTATAGTGTGAATCCAAAAATATTTCTTTTATCAATGGACCATTGTCTGAATTAATAAATATATTATTATTATTATTTATTCATTACCAAGAACGCTTTAATATAGAATTATGGTGCACAGTAGTTGGTTCTCTGTTCCTCCGAGAGTGTTAAGATGACCGCAAGAATTGGGGGCAGACCGTCCGGCAGCTGTATCCGACAACCGACGGTACAAAAAATCTGCCCGGTGATCAAAAGTAGTTGGCAACATATGGATTTAAATTTTAAATACACTCTCTGAATAAGCATTGCTATACAACGTGGCAATGCTGCCAGTCTTCTGGGAACGTTACCACAAGAGGAATTCCACGACGCGTTGTAATTTTAGTTTTTAATTTGTTCTTTAATTTTCATTTTGAGTTTTATTGTTAATTTTGTACATTAATAATTTTTATTATAAAAATAAATGTTATAAAAAAATTATAACTCTCTGTCTAGACCTTTAAATATTTCTGTATTTTTTAGTTAAGCGCAGTTACACGTTTTCGAACTGTTGCTACTGAACGTACCTACAACAACAACGATGCGCTGGAGCCGCGCTGTTGGTACGAAGTTTTAATTTAGGCTGTAAAATTTGCATATTTTCACTATTGTTATTCATTGTTTGCATAACCAGTTTAACAATCCTTATTTTAAACGCATATTAGATGAATGTTTTCCACATTCTCACACATATGACACAATAAATTTCAACAACAATGAAAGTCTACATTTAGATTATTGAAATTGAACAAACAGATTTGATATCTGAGATATTTTTAAATCTTTATTTATTTACAGGACTTTTATTCTGAAAAACATCGGTTCTATTGTAACAAATTAAAGTATTTACATTTACAAGTTAGTCTAAGTAGTTACAAACAATTTATTTTTATTTTTAAAGGACTCCAGACCCAATGGTGAAAACTTCAGATGCAACCAGGAACAGTTAAGATGATGATGCAGTTAAAACTGCAATCTGATATGTTTTTTTTTATATAGGACACGTCAATTTGACTTCGCCTCGCCTGATGGTAAGCTGAAGGCAAAGTCGCAGAAAAGAAGGCCCCATTATAGACACGTACCATGTTCCAATGGTGGCACTCATCTTGAAGGCCTCATCAGATGCTTCTTCACGACCCGCTTAAAGGACTGTGGGAAGTGGGAAACACGTGAACTGGTAAGGAATTCCAGGTCTTAATGATGCGGCAGAAGAAGATGTCGCCGAACCGCTTGGTTCTTTATGGGATGTTTTCAAATTTTAATTTTATTAGTTGAAAAATTTTCCAACAATAACATTGTGCGTCATATCAATTCAGTTTAGCACGCAAGTCCGACTTAACCTTTTTATTCCTGAATAGAAGCTAGAACATGATGTAAGCGTTTCAGCAATTTACAGTCATGTACTAGGATTACGAGTTCAAGCACCTCCAGTAATGATCTTGAGGGAAACCACAAGTATCAACACTCTACAAATTGTTATTTAATGTTCGACACTAGGTATAACCTCCAATATCAAATTATCTAAGTGAAAGCTGAAAATACTTCTGGCTTTCAAAGGACTTGCTTAAAAAAAAGTAAAAAAAAAAAACCACTAAAAAGACATCACTAGCATAAGATTACCTGTGCCAGATCCAGAAAAAGTACTAGTTCATTACTTATACCTAGTAGTTGTAGTAACTTAGAGGATAAGGAATCTAGAGATCACAGGTTTGAATCCTTGTCATTATACTAGTGAACCCATTCCTACCGAAAACAAAAAAGAAGCTTAGATGGAGGGATTAGGGTAATGGCTTCTAGTAATTTTGGTTACTAACAAACGTCCTTCAGTTTAAATGCCAATCATGTAGACGTAGCGCTCCCGTACCGCATAGTCATTCCAAAGTCTGCCACACGGATGCTGTTTAAATCATCTATTTAAGATATAAAGGCCTTTATACAAAATAAAAGCAAAGCAGATTCAAATCCGGTTGGCAATCGTGGTAATTAAGCCAAACAATACAAATGACGTCCTCACAAAAGTAAATTTATTTTAAATCTCCGTCATAATTTATATCAAATTGTGATCCTCGTGTCGTCATTATATCCGGGATAAATGTTTTTTTACATGCTTGTACATATTAGCTTCACGTGTAAGTGATTAACTACTAGTGTACTGTGACTTAGCTTGTCATGGTAATGTCAATTTTAAACTTGGAATTATGAGGCATACTTTGACAATATACAAATCTGACCAAGGAGCCATGGACCTTCTTAATGTAAGTACAGACAGGGCACGCCGTGATAGCAGCGGTAAGTAAGACCCATCATGGAGGACTGGTTACAGAGGCTTCACTTCTTCGGGGGCCTCTCGTACAGACTGACGCGTGTGATCTCTGGGTACGGCAGTTTCTTGGATTATCTGTGTCGGATTCAGAGGGAACCAACACCCGAGTACACTGTGACGCGAGTGAGTATTCAGGCGGATCCTCGCGGCGTCTCTAGGGATAGGAATATCTCCAGGAACAACTAGCTTTATAGAATTAAGTCTTGCAGAATTTATACTTGAAGTAAAACAATACGAAAACGCTAGATTAAGATCAGTATAAAACATAGTTTTATTATGATAATTACAACATTTTTTTTAAAGATAATGATGTGTTAACGTACGACACTGAAAGCGGCGTCTATTGTAACATTTATGACCTTTCAGGCACAAAGTTTGTCTCAAAATAAACTGTGTGACAGTTTTACAATTTCAATTACCTACTTCTATTTATGCTACTAGACTGGCTGTATGGAACTGGTATGGTGAAAGACCACTTATTGACCAGCAATAATATGCGACGTTTTTCGCGACAGAATATGACATATCAAGTAGTTTTGGAGAGAAATGGTAACATTGATTTGCATAAACAAACATCCTAAGGATCAATGGTTGTGCGTAAAAAAGGCGCGCTATGATAATGCTCTCCCAATATGCGCCACGTTTGCCGATCCTCCGCCTTCCGCATCCAGTCCCAGCCACCTCTCGCAGGTCGTCGGTCCACCTGGCTAGGGGGTGTCTCACCTTCTGTTTTCATTCTCGCGGTCTCCTCTCTAGGACTCGTCTGCTCCAACGGCCATCAGTCCTTCGGCAGATGTGGCCAGCCCACTGCCACTTCAGCTTGCTTATTCTGCGAGCTATATCGGTAACTTTGGTTCTATGTCGGATGAGCTGGTTTCGAATTTTATCCGTCAAAGAGACTCCAAGCATAGCTCACTCCATAGCCCGCTGCGCGACTTTTAGGTCACGGACTAATCCCACCTTCAGTGACCACGTTTCGGCGCCGTAGTTTTTTTTTTCTGAACGGCTTGTCAAAAAGAAGTCATTGTACAATTTTAAATTCTTAATTTGAAAATATAATTGGACTTGGACGTTTCCATCAGACAGACACAAACGTCAGTAGCAAATCAAAATATGTAATCAAATATCTTTATTCATGTAGGTCACAAAGTAACACTAACGTGAAAAGAATTGTAACAAGACAGTGTGGCTGGAATAAAGTTAAATCAACAGTTAATTAAACAAACTGTACCTACCTTGTAACCAATCACTCTGTTTGGAAATTACTTGGGATCCTATATGGAACACAATTTTATCTAATAAGTTCAACATAAATTTTTACTATAAGTTATGGCCTGGGGCCAGATTCTTCCAAGGGGCGCTTAAAATTCCGTTTAGATGGGAGTGTAGGTGGAATCGCATGCCAAAAACGTTATTTTCGTAATACAATTTTCAAGAAAGAACAAATTATTATTACGAGAATTGGAGCTCTTATTTCATTAAAATCGTGATCGCTTTTGATAATTAATTTGATTTTAACAGTCAATAGAATCGAAATTAGCAGAATTAAGATTTTGGCCAATGATAGGTATTATGGCGTTCAGAAACACGTTTTTATCTCTGTAAATTAAATATACACTGTGGTAGTGGCGAGGGGTCTCTATACCCGATTCCCAATAGGTTGCATTATGCATGGTGCATGACAAGCTAGATAGAAGTAAGATTTTCATTCCACCGGCTTCTCTTTTTAAAAAAACACCCTTCGTCACTGCACTGTGGTATATATACAGAGTGACCATTTTTAAATTTGACCGACATCAACATTAGAATATCTAACTCATCAAAGATACAAAATAATCGTTATTATAATGTCACAATTTATCACACACCATGAAACTGTTAATTCATTATAATTATCACAATTACAATTGAGCGATATCACAGAGAGTTTGTTCGCAATTGCAACCGGTGGCATCGAAACCAGGTCATTGTTAAGAAATGCGTTCTAGTGTAAGAACATGTAAGAACAAAGGTTATAAATAACCGTTGATCTATGAGCTTTTTTCTCGGTTAGTGCTTGTAATTACATGTGTACACATATGAGTGAACACTATGTGTATTGTGCACATGATTCTGGTCTCCAACAATGCTAATTACTCAATAATAATATTTCGAGGTAGCTGTAACTAATTTTAACATGATTCATGTTACGAATAGGTAGCAAAAACTAAGAAAGGATATTTTCTTAGTTTTTGCTATCTATTCGTAACATGCATGCGGCTTCAAAAATTATGCATGCTGCAAAATATAGACTTAATAGGTTTTTTTTTTCATAAATGAGACTTTTCTCTCAAGGCATAATACATCTTGTTGTTATGCCATTTGTAAAACAATTACAAAAAGTTATTTCAGCTATAAATGAAATCATTATTCACTAAGCGTTTTCCCAGGTGTTCAGTTAGGGTCGGCTATCAGTTAGACTGTGTTGCGCTTGAACTGATATTTTCCGTGAAGTGACTGCCAATCTGAACACGACCGACTGAAGTTCTGTAATTAGATTAGTCTGATAATAAATGAAATACCAACCATGCAATACTATTTATCTAAATATATATAACTCAAAGGTGACTGACTGACTGACTGACTGACATAGTGATCTACCAACGCACAGCCCAAACCACTGGAAGAATCGGGCTGAAATTTGGCATGCAGGTAGATTTTATGACGTAGGCATCCGCTAAGAAAGGATTTTGATTAATTCTACCCCCAAGGGGATAAAATAGGGGATGAAAGTTTTTATGAAACTTTGTCAATTTTAAACCGATCGGTTTGAGACTTTGCATGCATAAAGCTACTATGACGTAGGCTACCCCTAAGAAAGGATTTTGATTAATTCTACCCCCAAGGGGATAAAATAGGAGATGAACAACAACGCGGGCAACAGCTAGTTTTCATATAAAGCGTCGGTAGCTTAGTAGTTATGAGTTGGCCTTACGATCGAGAGGTCCCTGTTCGAAACCTGGCCATTACACTACCGACGTGAACCCATTCCTAACACAAGCAATTTAGCTTAGCTGGAGAGGTTAGAGGGAATATTAGTAATTTCGGTTGCTAACTAATATTCTTTTTAAAAAAATTGCAAAGTTTTTATAACATCCTTAACATATTGAGAGGCGGCCTTTTAGGCACCTATTAGCGTCGTTGACATTTAAAGGTAGGTATAGTCTACCTTATCGTACTAGTATAAAAAAGTCATAAACAGTTACAATTCTGAGACTATCCTGTGTAATTCGAAGGCCAGTTTACATTCGAATCGAAAATTAACCTTAGATATAATAAATTGCCGACCTCAATATGTATTTAATAGCATTTCAGTTCATCCTATCTCCATCATCCTCATAGCGATTTCCCAGTCGCAACCAAAGTTACTGTATGATCCCCTAACCCTTTTCCTCTTTATATTCCTACTAGCTGTTGCCCGCGGCTCCGCCCGCGTGGAATTCGGATTCCGGTCCAACTTTAATGTATGGAAATCTGCCCGATTTATTGACATTTATGCTCACTGCTTAGCTCCCTTTAGTAGTAGCGTGATGTTATATAACCTATGATACTCCCAGATAGTGTAGCTTTCTATAGGTGAAAGAATTATTGAAATCGGTACAGTAGTTCCGGAGCCTATTCATTACAAACATACAAACATACAAAAATAAGTACAAATCTTTCCTCTTTATAATATTAGTGTAGATTATCGATCAATCAAACAGGACTGTTCCTTTTACTGTCGTTGTTAAGACACCAATAATTACCGACCGTTTAATCTTTGTTATCGGTGCCCTATAATATTTAATTTTAACCAAATTCATAATTATAATCAATGGACAAAAATAAAAAAAAAAATAAAAAAAAACAAATGTAGGTATGGACACCCACGAATATTTCAAGACTAAAATGAATCAAATCGGTTCAGCCGTTCTTGAGTTATAAGCTAACAACGAAAAGTGGCAATGATTTTTATATAATTAGAGATAATAGATGTTATATTGTAACTATAAAAATAAGATTTTTTTTATTTATTTATTACTATTAAAACAGGACAATAAATGAACTATTACACAAAAAACCACTAAGGATTAGATTAAAAATTTACATAACATATCTACTGACAAACAGATAAAACCCTTTATAACCAGCCAGACATTCAGGATATAAAAATAATAACCATAATAATAGCTGGTTCGTACCTACTTAAATTACAATGAAACACTTAAAAACATTCAATTAATTATTTTATGAAAGTGGCGGTGTTAAGTGCATGTTTGATGGGTCATTAATAGAAGCATTGGCGGTAAAGCAATTCTCACATCGTTTTAAAAATTTTAAAATATTAAACTCTAGAATACTTACCTAATACCGGATTTTTGCCGTGGGCTACGTCACGGGTCACCAAAATTACCGTAAGATTGAATTATGACCTAATTTTTTGTGACTGAAGCCACGCGAACAGACTTCAACCACTCCAATAGATTGAATCACACGATCATCATGTAGTTTTAAGGAGTTTGGCTCCGAGCAGCTCCGAAAGAGAAAAGAGTAGCTCATTTGCTCATTCAGGAGGTCATGTTCTCTATAATGATGTATGGCACCAATAGAGCTGTTACTTTCAATTGGATCAACCTCTTCGAAAAAAAATCAACAACATCTTTGTATTGTACGACAATCTATGCACGTCTAATCTACGTACCTACTAATAGCCGTGGGCAACAGCTAGTACCTACATACTACTGGGCCCATACCATAAACTCTTAAAACAGGTCAATAATTGAACTGCTGTCATTCTACCAACTGCAAATGTCACTTTGTAATCCAATATATTTATATGACATTACAAAGTGACATTTGCAGTTGGCAGAATGACAGCAGTTCAATTATTGACCTGTTTTAAGGTTTATGGTAAGGCCGCTGGTCGCGCTGGTCCCCTGAAATTCGTATGCCTAACCCGTACCCTCTCCCCTCAAAATTATTAATTTCCACTCGTTCTCTGATCTATTAATTATTATCTATTTCAAAACCACTTATAATATTTCCTATTCACTCTCTACAAATCTGATAATTTTCTTCTTGGTCTTGGTCGTCAGTCGCGGACCTACTAACCAATCCCTAGTTGATAGATGTTTACAAAAGTGTCGAATTTATAATAATTGTTGGCGCCAACCCAAACTATAAATAGATCATGATAACCGTATCCTATACTGTCTCTTAAGATACAAGTTTCACTTATGTACCTAGTTTAAGAGGCAGAATCTCATTATAATTTACCGATAAAGTTGATCAATATTTAAATTGACACCGTCTGACCAACATGTATGTCGAAACATTAATGTAAACCTTTCTTGAGAAAATAAACTTTTTTCAATTTCATCATTTTCATAGATACTAATCCGAAATAAATAGGATACTTGAAAAGCAAAATTAAAAATGTAAATATTTGACTACTCTTAGTGTAACGTCACGTCCTCTTTGGTCTTCTAATCGTTCAAACGTGTAAAAAGGGCACTAAATATCTGCCGCTTGCTTATCTCCCCCAGGCAGGCCTCACCAACTGTTTCAATTACTTCTTCTTACAGTTCCATGCCCTCAAGCGGGGCGTGAAAAAACATAAGATGAGGTCGTCAAACTGAGAGGCCATCATTGTACTAAATGCTGAAACTCATCCTAGAGACTCTTAGCTACCATCAGGTGAGGTGAAAACATATTGATGTAACGTTTATTAAAAAATGCTCTACAAAAACTATTCTTAGATTCTCAGAAATGTCAGCTCATCACTCACGTCATCATGATGATGATGGCCACAACTGAAGCATGAGCTTCAGTATTCGTATTCGAGTATTGGTCGGCACATATATCTTAGACCTAAAATGTGTTCTATACGCTGTACACGTTTCTTTTTATTTTTTTTTATTTACTTTTGAAGGTGTTTTCTTGGGGGTGTCTTTGGAGGATAGCACGGGGTGCTACGGCGCGGCGGTGGATGAGCTCAAATTCACCAAGCATAGATTATTACAAAACAATTCGCGCGCTGTTTGTCTTGCGATGTAGGTCCAAGATACGTGTCCCGAGGTATAATTATAATTAGGTACTACTTATTATAAATACAAAATGTTACGGACATTACGGTATAAATAGTGTTTTAGACTATTAATAATTGATTGATTAGTGATATCATGCTTAATAAAACATAGTGAGTATGGGCTAAAAATCGTACCTACTTAAAGTATGATTCCGTAGCCGACCGCATACGACAACTGCCGATGCATGCAGCACATACAGCGTACTTATTACTTGTCAAACTCCGATACGGATAAAGGGCACCATTGAGAAGCCGCAATGAATTACGTGCATCTGCTGCGTGCGTCGGCAGTTGTCGTATGCGGTCGGCTACGGAAACATACCTTTAGTTGTTTTATATTAGTCCAGATGCAAAAAGCATCCCACGTAATTTGTAATTTATTAGTTTTATTACATAGATAAAATATAATACGGAGCGTATAATACAGATAATCTACAAATGTAATAAAAGCGTTGTACTTTTGATTTGAGGGGTGATGGTAGAGCGTTCAACTGCTACGATAGAGATCGCAGATTGGATTCTCGCGCAGTGCAAATATTTATATGACTTAATATATTAATATGTCCGTTTGCATCCACAAAGCATCTAAAATCAGACTCAAAACAAAACATCTGTGAATTAAAAAAAGGGATGATGACGTCAGATCGAACCCCAAGAGTGAATTTGGCGACTTCACCATCTGCCTCTGCAACATTGATGAACTTAGTTATAATTTAGTTATTAGTCAGCAACGATAGCTAAGTAACTATTATTTGCTGAGTATACTTATACTCCAAGGGAAGTAAGAGGAATTTGTAGGAAACTGTTCCCTTTTTGGGGTAACGGCGCGCGCAGTGCCTCCTTCCGCAGCGGCGTCGAACGATCGATTGGCATGGTAACGGGCATCTCGAAGCTCACACACTTGGCTGATAATTCACCTAAATCGCAGATGAACCTTATGATGTCACACTCTATTAAAATCAATGGAGTAACACAGACGCATAAGAAATGCATTTTTTATTAAAAACATTTTATCTCAACAAAAAAATAATTGATTTTGTCTGACAATAAAGTTATTAACAGTTATTATAACAGTCAGACGTTGACTAAGTACGAGTATACGAGTATGTCAAAGTTGAAGAAACAGAAGCACATAGTAAAAAATAAAGTACTTACCAACTAAAGCGAATCAAGGTAGAGTGATCGGGCAATTATATTTTTTTATTAACATAAAAACATAAATACGGCAAAACATCTTCAATGGATTTCGCTTCTATAGTAGCAGCAGACAGGACAACATTGTTTAATAAAAAGAATGACTAAATAAGCTTTTGGCTTATTAGTTTTTACGGAATGTAAATATGATGTCACACTCTATTAAAATCAATGGACAGACGCATAAGAAATGCTTTTTTATTGAAAATATTATAAGACAACAAAAAACGAATTGGTTTTGACTGACAATAAAGTTATTAACAGTTATTATATTATAACAGTCAGACGTTGACTAAGTACGAGTATATGTCAAAGTTGACGAAACAGAAGAACAACAGTACAGAGTAAAAAATAAAGTACTTACCAAGTAAAGCGAATCAAGGTAGAGTGATCGGGCAATTATATTTTTTTATTAACAGTAAAAACATAAATACGGCAAAACATCTTCAATGGATGTCGCTTCTATAGTAGCAGCAGACAGGACAACATTGTTTGAAGGAATTAAATAAATAAAAGGACTAAACAAGCTTTTGGGTAAGCTTATTGGTTTTTAAGGAATGGAAATTATTTTAACAGCTAGGTAAGCGAACGGCGTTTTCCCAGTTGCTGGGAATAAAATAGCGTGTTCTGAAATAAACTTCTAGATTTAAAGAAAGAGAGAACGAAAGACCGTGCCAAATGGAGGAAGAATTCCCGGAATACAGACCCTGAAGAAGACCTCGGATGTAATATGAACTCCACACAGTGATTATGAATAGAGATGTAGAAACAGGTTTAATAGCAGTCAATATGAGGGTGAATCTTTAAAGTCAAAATTTATTTTGCAACCAAAAGCTGCAGTGAGCTCTCTGAGGTCATAGAATATTTCCTCTTTTGAGAGTATTTAAAATCTATCTTTCTATCAATTAGCGGACAGCGCAAAACATTTGTCATAAGTACTCATGCTCTGAGCACTTTCCCAAATCAATTGGTTCAGTTTAACTATGAAACGACCAAATATCAGTATTTTTTGACAGAATGCCAGAGATGCTCGTATGGCATTCGGGACCAACGGCTTAACGTGATCTCCGAGGTTGTCACACTAAGGACCACTATTTATAAAATTTATAGCATCAGAAATGGTGACCTTTTTCAATTTCATCTTCGCTTCCATCAAGCAGGATGCAATCAATTTGATGGAACAAAATTAATAACGAATTCTTTGTTTATTTACTTGCCTGAAATATTCATCAAAGATTAAAATTTTAACGGTTGTCACGTTCTGTTATTGTAAGTGTTCCATACACGGATCTCCGGCTTGTTGTACCTTATTGTAGTTCTTGGTAAGGAAATACAATACTCAATCATACATATATTTAACGTAATCCTCTTGACGTATAAAATAAATATATAATGGTGACGCAATTGAGATTATAAATAACATTACCGCTTTATGTTTTGTGTTGATTCGTCTTGGTCTTAATGATTGAACGTCACCTCCTTTATTATAATTGATGGATTGGAGATTAGTGTATGTATTTCCAATACTGTAGTCTACTTCGATTTGTTTCGTAATTAGGCTTACACTTTCTCGATCGATTGTTCTTTAATGTCTTGACCTTATACCTACCTACATAGCAACAGGTTCACGTGATTATACCTCGGGATACATATCTTGGACCTAAATCGCGAGGAAAACGAAGCCGACGCGGTGACGCGAAGATTGTTTTGTAAATAATCTGTGCTTGGTGAATTTCAGCTCGTTCACCGCAGTAGCACCCCGTACTATCCTCAAAAGACACCCAAGAAACGTGTACCTACTGCGCGTATAGAGCACATTTTGAGCACATTTTAGATCCAAGATAATATGTCCCGAGCTATACCGTACATTATGTTGTGTCATGTCAACCCTTTCACATTATCCGTCCTTTCGTCTACCACTTCAATGCGAAAAATGTATTGCTTCCTCTGATAACTTGATTTTATGTTCTGTTTATCAAATTATTAGATATTTGAAACAGTGTTCAATTTTTCTTTTTTTTATGGGGTGGAAGATTCGTCTCTACAGAGTCAGTCGAACAATGAAAAGAGGTGTTTCGGTCAAGTAACGTCCATGAACTCTTTCTCAACGTCAAGCTTGATGAGTCGTTTTCTGTTTCATAGTTACTTGTTATTTATAGTACCTATATCATACATACCTACATCTAGTACTATTATCTGTTCTGTGCCTACATACAGTCACGACTTGTACTTCTTTTGTTCGTTCGTTCGCTCGTTTCCACTTGCTACAATCCTGGGTAGCTTTTTGCTTCTTCTACTTTAATTTTTTTTAAATTAATGAATAGATAACACATCTATATCCATCCACCAAACTAATATTATAAATGCGAAAGTAACTCTATCTGCCTGTCTATCGTTACGCTTTCACGCCTAAACTACTGAACCGATTTTGATAAAATTTGGTACAGAGAGACCTTGGGAAAGGACATAGGTTATGTTTCATGAGCCGCGGTCATCAGCTAGTTAATAAATAAATGCTTTGGAGATAAGTTTTAGTTATATTAGTTTAGTGAGGTGCGTAATAACCGGCACTATTATTACACCTCTCAACACTTGTACCCTTCGAATACTTTCATAAACCAATATTAGATTTAGTGTGAAGATGTGTTTTTGTGAAGATTATTAATTATTGCGATAATTATCTGAAACGAAGACCATTTATGACAAAGACTCATTAAACGGTTGAATGTCGGCTAACAAGAAACCATTTTATAAGTTATAATATTTATAACCTATAATAAAGATTCTGTAATAGTCTCATTAATATTATTGTTTAGTAGAAATAGACAAGTAACTATCAACACACACTAGGATCTTAATTTTAGACGTGAACTATACAAAAGGATACCGCAATCAATCCCGGGTTTGAAAGCCTAGCTATACACTAAGTACCGAGGACCTGTACCCACTCCTAACAAACTTGGTGGAATTAGGGGGGAATGAATATTAGTAATTTGGATTACAAATATTCTTTTTAAAAAATGACACTCCTTGATAACGCTTTCGTCTATGCTATGCTTCCGAAGGTGACCGCATACGATATCTGCAGACGCACACAGCAGATACGCGTAATTCATTGCGACTTCTCAATGGTTCCCTTTATCCGTATCGGAGTTTAACAAGTAATAGGTACGCTGTATCTGCTGCATGCGTGATGCGTCTGCAGGTATCGTATGCAGTCAACTTCGGAATCATTATTCATCGTCAACGGAGTACCTAAAAGTCTTGCGAAGATGTCTTTTGTTTACAACTTCAATCGCATCTTTCTTTTTTTTTTATCGTGCGAAAAATCCCCACGCTCCCCCGCCGGAGCCGGAGGAGGAGGTTATCTCGGATTCGAACCGACTAAAACGCACATCGTCTGTGGGCCGTCGGTTGCAAGGGGTGAGATTGTCGTAGCCGTATCCCTCGCACCCTGACCGACCCAGGGCCATATCTCTCGATCTGGCCTTCATCCGGTGTAGGGACCAAAGAGCCCCCAACTCGCCCCCGGGTATGGGGAGGCACGCAATGCGCGCCGCCGCCGCGTCCTGCTTCCGCTAAGGTGACAGGCGGCTCCACCCGTCACCCCCAGTCCCGCGCTTATGGAGGACGGAGGTCATTCTGCGACCTCCGACGCCCGAGTTGCCACCGCTCGTCGCGGGCTGCACGGCAACCGCATCTATCATGGACATCAAAGGTATAAAGCTTAAATAGGTACATAATGTTTTGTGTTTTTAATTAATATCATAAAAAATAAGCTAGTAATTGTATAACTGTGTAACTCATAATTTATTGTTCTATCATCAGTTACACAATAGGTATACCTAGGAGCGCAGTAGTTCATTTTCTACTTAGTCTAATAATCTATGAAATTAAGTAACAGAGAGTGGCTTAAGTGGTTACCTCGACAAATTATCCTGCCCAAAGTCTATAGAGTACAGCCAGCGAACAAAGTGACTGAACGCTAAAAAAATTAGAACTAAGTATACATAGATACTCGTAACATTTAATAGTATGTACCTAAATAACTGTTGTATACTAATTTTCGACCGTATATTTCGAACAATATTGTCCGTGGTAAAATTTAAATCTCTAAAAATCTAAATCGTGTTTCCTTTTCCCTACAGTCCCGGGTTCTTCAAGCGGGGCGTGAAAAAGTATCTATCATGGGCGTCAAGTTAGGGACCACCATTTTTAGGCCAGTAGTATCGGAAATGGTGGTCTGTATCTTCTGGAGCACCTCAGCTTTTTACCATCTAGCGGAGTGCAGTTAATTGACGGCCCAAATATATGGAAAAATGAAATTATTGTTTGTAGACCGTCTACTACACTTACTTTCGAGAACTATACTGAGGCTTAAACTGTTTTTTTTTTATTATTATTTACGCATCGTTTTTAGGGTTCCGTAGCCAAATGGCAAAAAACGGAATCCTTATAGATTCGTCATGTCTGTCCGTCTGTCTGTCTGTCCGTCCGTATGTCACAGCCGCTTTTCTCTGAAACTATAAGGCCTATGCTGTTGAAACTTGGTAAGAAGATGTATTCTGTGAACCGCATTAAGAATTTCACACAAAAGTAAAAAAAAAGCATTAAATTTTGGGGGTCCCCATACTTAGAACTGAAACTCAATTTTTTTTTTTCATCAAACCCATACGTGTGGGGTATCTATAGATAGGTCTTTAAAAATGCTATTGAGGTTTCTAACATAATTTTTTTCTAAACTGAATAGTTAGCGCGAGAGACACTTCCAAAGTGGAAAAATGTGTCCCCCCCCTCCCCCTCTAACTTCTAAACTAAGAGAATGATAAATCTAAAAAAAATATATGATGTAAATTGCCATGAAAACTACCACTAAAAATTGGTTCGAACGAGATCCAGTCAGTAGTTATTTTTTTTAATACGTCATAAACCGCAATTTTCGCCTTTGCTGCTACGGAACCCTTAATGGGCGAGTCCGACTCGCACTTGGCCGAATTTATTACTATTATCTAGCGGAGTGCAGTTAATTGACGGCCCAAATATATGAAAAAATTAAATTATTGTTTGTAGACCGTCTACTACTTACTTTCAAGAACTAAGTATACTGATATGCTTAAACTGTTTTTTTTTTTATTATTATTTGCGCATCGTTTTTTTAGTTAAAATTGTTATAAAGATTAATGATTTGTACACATAGTTACGGTACACATTATTGTGACTTAGGTAATCACGGTAACGTAAGAAGGTACGGTCACTTATATTTACACAATATAGGTGTTTCGATCACATAGAGAAAACGGCTACAATAATGGCGTAGGTCCTTCTAATGTCTAAGGTCTAGCATGCTGACGTAGATTGAACTGTTTACAGTTTACAGATTTATCTGAATTGAAACATATGACACTGATGGCACAGAAACTCTTTTCTTACAGGTTCAGCAGCAGGAATGTGACTCCCTTGGTGTTACACACGTCTATAGGCCACGGTAACCACTATCCATCAGATAGGCCGTGTGCTTGTCTGCCACCTTAATGGCATAAAAAAGTTCGAAAACAGGGCTCAGAATAGGACTGGTATTTTTCCGGAACCTGTTCTAGTAACCTTCACCTAATACTGTAACAAAGCTATTACCGATTTCCAATCAATAGGATTTGAAATGAACACCGGTTCTATAATATACTTATCTATATATGTATTATGCGAACCTACTAATACCAGTTCAAATCAAGAATAACAGAATACCTATTATACTTATAACTTTATTGTAAAAATACATCACAATATAAAAAAAGATTAAATTTTAGGTACCTAATTCATTTACATTTGAAAACTCACCAGGCGGGAAACAAGCACTTAATAATGGCGATCAAAATCTTCGTTTACTTCAAACAATTCGCCCAAGGGTATCCTGTATCCATTGTTTGTATGTAAAATGTTTTACGGTGTGAAACCCCATCAGTTAAGAGCCATCGGAGACGGGGCCATGAATTCTCCAACACATCCATGTCTATTACTGTCTGAGGTAGGAATCATGTAGAAAATATAGCATAAGGTATGAATTATACAGAAAGGGCATAAGACGTAAGGCATGATCAAAGGAAAATCGCATACAATACACCGGTCAAAGAATTGTTACCCGTCTAGGGGGCTGAATATATTAAAGAAGCGTAAAAACGTCAAGATAAACGATTTCTGTGATCAATAATAATATCACAAGAATATATAAAATTTAAAATTAACATAGGAAGTATTTTGATGATACATATTTTATTAAAATGTATGCTAAAATATCAAAGTAGTCCGTATGTTAATTGTCAATATGAGATTTATGAATTATCATCACTGACGACATTCGCATGATAACGCGGATCTAGTCCCATCCGCATTAAGTTTAAAATAGATCAAGCCATTATTACTTTTACCATCTCAATTCCATCTCAAAAATATACATAAATAGGCACTCGTACCTACTTTATTTTGTAAATTCATACATATTGGTTCCCGGGGGAGTAAAGAGGCTAGGTATAGTACCTAAGTAGGTATAGTTAAAATCTCGCTGCAGATCGGTCATAAATCATTCGAATGTTTCGCTCTCTTACAGTAGTATAAAACCTTATAAACGTGTTTTATTGTAAATCGACAGGTGAGCATTCTACCACTGAACCACAGATGCCGTCGCCGTCGGTCAACTAGCGCACATCCCTACGCCGATTATGATTTATGACCGAGTCTGCAGCGAGATTTTAACTATACTATAGCCCATCTCTTCTTGTGGGTGTCTTCATAGAAGGCGACTAAGGACTAGGGCTGTTCTACATCCGATAGTAAACATACAGCCCATGACAAGACAAAGCAATAGGCTCACCCCTATTGGCCCCATTACGTTGGACCGAAGATCATAGTTGGCGGAATACTGGTATTTATTAGTACACCTCTGCCTATACCCTTGGGGATTTACAACTGTAAATATACGTAGGAGGTATTAATATACTTATGTAGGTATACAGAAATACCCTGACCATTCATGCTTACAAGTATTTGTACTGAGTGGGAATCGAACCGTTCTGACTAAGCACGAACGCTCTAGCGCTGCGCTACTCAGGTCATTGCTAACAGTTAACGGCTGAAATTGTTATAGATATTAATTGCAATAAAACTAATCCATTTTAAAACAACATTGAAGCGCTAAGTAGCCGTCTTAAGATGATCACAATAACCTTCGTTTTAATCATAAGGCCAAATACACATTTGAATATCAAACTGCATGTTTATTGGGGTAAAGTAATAATTATCTATGCAATGAGACCATGAAGAAGCATGACTATTTAAATTATTAATGATGCGTATACTTTGTATTGTTTATGGTTGTAGGAAGGACAACACTAACAAGTGTTTAATTGTACGCAGAACTTGTGCAACAACTTTCGTGGGGTGGGTCAAAGGTAGGTACCTCGTTTAATAAGTGATTTGTTTTTAATTCAGGGTCTTTAGCTAGTAATACCTTAAACATTGATTGCATTTACATTCAGAATGTAATATGAATGTAAAATGCAATGAATGTTTACGAAAAAAACAATGCCATATCAAAAAAAGATTTATAAAACTTAGGTAACTTATAAAAAACGTTAATATTCCAAAGAGGGGAGGTAAATCAAAGAAAAAGTATTTTTGTGGATAAGATCATAATAATAAACCATTGAGACAAACATGATAAGATAACTCAATGTGGATTTGTTTTCTTATAATACTAAACTTCTTATAATTACTATACTAGAAAATCAATTGAAAAACACAGCAGAAAAAGGTTCCTGAATTTTTACATACCACTGAAAGCATGTTAAAAACAAAAACAAAGTTCATAAATGCTGAGTCAGAGCAATATACACCTATTTCGGTTCTAGGAGTAGATACTATTTATGTAACTAATTGCAGTATAAACTGAGTTATTAAACAGGGACAAACAAACCTACCATGAAACACTCGGATCTTTGGGCCCGAACGAAACGCGTAGCATTTAGCGTGATAGGTACTGTGAAGTGATTTTAGTTTTGAAGCCGAATCGAAAGTATGTACCGTCTTCGGATCAGTCAGTTTGGATGATTCTTTAATATTTAGCAGTGGTGAAGGGTAAACATTATAAAAAGGAAGCCGGTGGAATATAATGTCAGGTACCTATCATATGTAGAACGACCATAGCAATTGTATGAACGCCCAGAGGCGTTCTGATTTCAGATACAGAATTTAATATAGGTACTGAATTTCAGTTAGTCAGTTAGTTCAGAATATCTACCATGACGGCTTCCCATTGCAGAGCCGGGTTATTGGGACACCTCGCCACTGATATTTAGTCGTCAAATTGACTGCACCTCGTCTGATAGTAAGCTGAGGGGCAGTCCAAAGAATAGTGACCGCCATTACAGATGCTGTGCCAAGCAAAGCGGACCCTACATTCAAACTCGAAAAATGCTTTTTAAAATCCCACTTAGGCTGCCTTTCCACCAGAGATGTGCTATGCCACGTTGCTATGGATGCTTTTGATATCCAGTAACCTAAATCACTGGTCCACATAGTATACCCCTGGTGGAAAGTGGTTCAGTTATGCTATGTTTTTTGTTATAGAAAGATGTGTGCCATGGAGAATAGATTCGACATTTGAATATTTGTAGGCAGTTTCATAGCACATCTTACTCGCTACGCTACATAGCATAGCACAATGAAAACGGATATGGCCGTTATATAAGGGGGTAGTTGCTTTTGCGGACCTACTTTAGCTTCTAAATCCTCGTAGCATAGCTGCATAGCACATCTATGCTGGAAAGGAAACTCGGGTAGTGCCGGTGTCTGTCCGAAACTTCGATCTGCAACTGCGGATGACTCATGGTAGCCTACACTTCTCTAATATTATGATTATAATCATTAAAGCTACGGCTGGTGAACTTACCGGCACAATAGTCACGATCGGGCTACGAATCCGATACTCCTTACCACCATCACGTGGTAACACCAAGGCCATTTTACCTTGTTTCTTTATCAAAATACCACGGTTGCATAGTTACGAAATTGTAGAGGAAACGCAGCGTTTAAATATTTTTCTTTAGTATTTCCAACGTGATTATATCGAGGTATAATAATGATTGGTAGCAACCTTCTAATACCGCAAGAATATTGTTTTATAGCAGTCAAGGAAAAGGCATTTCTCAGTAGATGCGTTGTTTTTCTACAGAATAATAATATGTCATCGATTACGGTAATCAAAAGTTAATTGAAGGTTATGTTTAAAGGTGATGGAGTATCTGCTTACTAATTTTCGACAGCTCCATCGGGGACCGGCTGGACACTTAAGATTATCACAGCACTACCTAGTTCTCTTGGTGTAGGCAGCTTGCACAGACCACTCTTCTGCTTCTTCTTTTGATTGCTTAATTAGACTTTTGTGGAAGCGAATGGCGTCTGATACCGAGAGAAAAACCTGCGCACAATCAGCAGGTAGTCTAGATTGCACTTTGATCACCCTATCGCCGTCAACTGGTGGACAAAGGCCAATATCTTCTCTCTCGAAAATTACGATGGGACCCCAAAAAACTCCTTGAAGATATTTGGAAGCTTGTTCTCAATCATGCTCAATTGGCTGAACGGATCCTGGAAGTTTAGTACCTACCTACATGGATAGGATAGATTTTAATTCCAATACATGGTATCTACCTATTATAGCCTTTTTTATAGGCACCTGCACTGCATCCCGCTAGATGGTAAATAATTGAGGTGCAGTTCTATTTCATCTTTTCCTCCATCCTTGGAATACTCTATGGACTGTGGGAACCGTAAGACTTCCGTACAGGTGGCAATTTTTTTAATAAATACAACAAGCCTTAACAATAATATTATGTTTAAAGAAAAAATGGACAAATACCTACTTATAAAAGGTACTGAATTTGTGTTGTCTCCATGTCCTTCATATAATTACGTACTAGTGTTGCGGCTTAAGACATTAGTAAACGCCATGTCTAAGTCTAAATCTCAAAGGGTCTAATTATGTATCCACGATGCAATTGTTTTGGGGCGCAGACTAATACAGTACCTAATGGCTCTGGTGACCTTCGCCTGCTTGCTTGAGCTCGACAAATTTGAGTGTATTTTGTACTTAGGCTCGCTAAATGCTGCACAGCTAAGCTTAACTGCTTAAGCATAGGTTGACTTACAAATGGCGGTGCATTTACGGATTATTACTGAAATGACACTGTGGCGTAGCGGTTGTGAACGCGGCCGCTACGCAGGAGGCGCAGGTTCGATCCCCGCTCAGTGGAAATATTTGTACCTATGCATAAATAAATATAGGTATTTGCATTGGTCTGGTCGTGTTTCGAAAAGCACGTTAAGCCGTCGGTTCCGATTGCCTTACAAACATCTATGGCAGTCGTTACGGGTAGTCAACTGGTCTAGCTGCAATGCTTCGATATCGCCTAATATCGCCATTGGATTTTGGACTCAGATGCGATATCGCCCAATATCGCCATTGGGTTTTGGAGGTCAGTAGGCAATCGCTTTACGGAAAATATCGAACTCCAGCCAGTAAGACAGTCGCAGTAAAACTGGTAAAGCGGAACCCAGACTCCAAGGTGAAAGCTTCGGATGCGACTGGGATTAGCGCTAGGAGATAGAAGAAGACTGAAATACTTAGGTACAGTCAGAGCCAGATCTATCTTGACTACAGAGAATCAAAATGAACTTAATAGGTATTTCAAACTGTTTTATTGATTTATATTATATTCTAATATTGTCCGAACTAAAGTTGTGTACTAAGTAGTTAGATAAATATCAGAACAATTAGTCAACAGGGAGGGGGGAATAACAAGGTATTAAGATAATTTTTAGTATCTACTTCGTTCGCCAAGATCGATCTGATGCTGACTGTACATTGAATAACAAAAGTTTATAGGTAAGCAACAATCATTGTAGCTTATTTTTTACTGAACATATTATGAGGTTCATAACATTTAACATATAAATCGGAATTTGATCTCGTTAATAATTTAAAATGATGAATTATTAATGATGATTGAAGATTTGCAATTAGGTACACGGATCATAGTCACAAAATGGTTAGCCCAAAAGTTATAAATATTGTCGAACAGGATAACAGCGCTTAGGTGAATTCGATAAACATTTAATACCTACTTAATTACAAAGAACCAGGTCAAGCAAACCCACTCTATTTACCTATCTAAGTACTTACTGCGCTTTTAGATCAAGATTCAAATTTTGTTGTGTACCTACGTATAATATACCTACCATTGTTAAAATATATACCTACATCCCTAACTGCTGCTTTTACTAGTGTAAGTAGTTAGTCTGGTTTTACAAATTACAGACTTATCATAAACTACGGAGGTGTTTTCCATCTTGATATTTTTGATTATTTCTTGATTACAACTTCTTCTACTATCTTCTATTAGCTGTTGCTGGCAGCTTCGCCTGCGTGGAATTTTGATCCCGTTCATCGCTGGTAAGTAGCGTGATAATATATATAGCCTATGTTGGTACCTGATACTTAATGAAGCTTTCTAATAGCAAAAGATTTTTTTAAATCGGTCCAGTAGTTTTTGAGTTTATTCATTACATACAAAGATTTGTATTTAATCTTTCCTCTTCATAATAATATAGTAGGTACTTATATGTAGATACGACCAATATAGTTTATTCCTTAAAATAGTATCTAATAATTCAATCACATTCCTTAATTAAAAGATTCATTTAACATTTGATTGAGGCTAAATTTAATACATATTGCATTTTTGGAGATAAGAAGTTGTTATTAGAAAACATCGAGACTTCGATGGTTGAAATTGAAAACCAGTACCTACAAAACTTGCGCGAATGAACCGTGTAGTTTGTTGAAGTTTCTTGACCTATGGCCTAGTTAAAAAATAAGAGAAGTAACAACAGCAGATCTCATATTATACATAACAAATCTTATGTAGGTATGTGTATTAAAAATGTGAATAAAATACAAGGACCAAGAATAGACCCCTGCGGTACACCCCCGTATTGCCGAGTTTTCTTATGTGCCTTCATAGTCTCGCTCAGCAATAAAATTCTTAATCATGGTGACTCATAGACCTAACAAGGCCTTTACTACCACAAACCTCTGAATAATATTTTAGGAATTTGTCATTCTCTCATGGCAACAATTAGCATAGATTCTGTTAGCTAAGACAAAACTTTATCTTCATATTTGTAATAGATATGTAAGGTAGCCAGATAAAGTCGGTTCGAGTCCGACAACCGCCCCGGCCGAGCAACGGGGGAATTCGAGGGCATTTCCGCACGAAAAAATAGGTTTGAAAGGTAAAATACCTACCTTTTTTTTATCGTGCGAAAAACCCCCACGGATACCTCCCCCGCCGCCGGGGCCGGAGGAGGAGGTTATGTCGGACTCGAACCGACTAAAACGGACGCCTTCTGTGGGCCGTCAGTTGCCGGAGGTGAGATTGTCATAGCCATATCCCTCGCACCCCGGCCGACCCAGGGCCATATCTCTCGATCTGGCCCTCTTCCAACTCACCCCCGGGTATGGGGAGGCACGCAATGCGCGCCGCCGCCGTGGCCTGCTTCTGCTAGGGTGACAGGCGGCTTCACCCGTCACCCCCAGGCCCGCGCTCATGGGGGACGGAGGTCATTCTGCGACCTCCGACGCCCAGGTAAAATACTTACCTACAATGGTATTCCAATGTATTATTCTACTCACACAAACACTACATTAAACACGTGTAATAAAATAAATCCTAATCCTCCCAGGCTTTCTTCATATTCACTTGCAATTTTAGACAAAATAACGCAGAATACCGGATAGTCCGCGCCTAGCCAAATAATCTTCTAAGCAAATATTATAAAATTATTAGCTTCGTACATAAATTAATCAAATCGCTTGGCATGAATACGCTCATTATAATGTGTTTATGTAATTTGAATATTAATTATCGGAGCTTTATAGCTCACGCCTATTCAATATTAAGGAGTCCATGTATCTACTCTTTTTCAGGGTAATGCTTTATTTGAGTGTTCAGTTTTTACGGGAACGGAACTCAATTCCTCACTCTTCCATTTCTTTGATGAAGTCATTATGGCCTATCATCATCCTTAAAGCATTTCCCACTTACGTTCAAAGTCCGCACTTTGGAGCCTGAGTTCCCTAATAGATTTTGATTGGTTTGTCGGTTATTCCAGGACCAATTACCATCTGGCCTTCCAACTCAGAAAGGAAAGTTCCAGAAACTTTTACGGTGTTTATCAGGTGTTCCCTAACTGGTGAGGTTGGCATGGACCTTCTAGATTTTAGTGGTGCCCCCATACGCCCTTAACCAAGTATGCAATCTTTTTCTACATAGGTATATACAGTTCTATACGTACATACAGTTTTCCACTTGCTACGATCCTAGCATACCTACATCTTTCGCTTCTTCTACTTTCATTATTATTTTCATACATGCTCGCCGGTTTTGGGTCCTCTTCATCAATTAGCCTACTGCAGTCCACTGCTGGACATAGGCCTCTCCCAATACGCGCCACGTTTGCCGATCCTCCGCCTTTCGCATCCAGTCCGTCCCAGCCACCTTTCGCAGGTCATCAGGTCCTCTTAACATGTCCTTTATTTAAAATGCCTTCGATCTGATTGAGATTCGTAAGTCTAGGGGTCCCCCTACCCCTACCGGGTCTTTATGAAGATTTTTAACTAATACTATGGCAAATTCTGGTAGGCAACCCTAGCTGTAAGTACAGCAATAACAACATATCCCTTTATATCTCAATAACGTATTTTTTTTTAAATAATAGGTTTAATGGTAGGTTTTGGTAAATGAATGAACACGTATTTTTTAGATTTCTTTAATTTCAATTTAAAAAGTAGAAAAATTTGAAAATGGGGAGTGTGACATAAATGTCACATTGCCTAAAGACATTCATCTAAGATGTATGGAACACCTTAAAACAATTATTTTGCTTATTGTAGCATAATGCTACTCCACACTTTTCACAAAGTGTCTGTGAAACTCCTGCACAGCTAGGGTACTTACAGCGAATTCTTTTCTCGGCCCATATGGGCCAATGTCCAACTTGGTCCTGTCGCACAGCTATCGGAGGGATGTATTGGGCTGGACCCTTACGTTTCTTCGCTTGTATCTGCGGTTCAATACTTCGCCTTGTACAAGTTGCTTTGGTCCCTAACTTACATAAGACCGTAGCAATCTCCTCGCGAAAATCGGCTGATGATAGCTGGGTGTCTTGGAGGTTTTTTGCTTTTCGTACTCTTTTGTATAAGAGCCAGGCATTGGACATTACGAGATCTAACAGGTGATAGAACATGCGTATTTGCCACCTCTTACTTCGTAGTCTTATTTTATACCTGCCCATTATGCTGTCAATTAAATCAACACCTCCCATATGGCGGTTATACTCCCCTACAATGTTAGGTCGCTCGACATTTATATATTTTTTATTTACTTTGTCGTACCTCGATACTTGGGTCTTCGGCAGCTCACCCACAAAACTTGACGCCAGGGTGACCACTTTGTTGTCCTTCCAGGCAACTGTTGATATATCAGTTTCGCCAACAGTACCCACATATTCAGCGGAGTGACCCCGTTCTTTTTTCGACATTTCTTTGTCTGTGGGTAGTTTACAGTCAGGTATTCGGTTTCGCCTTATAGTTCCTAGACTAATAATACCGTCTTTAGCTAAATAATCTAGGAGGGGCAGAGATGTGAAATAGTTGTCGAAGTATAACCTATATTTCTTGTTACGCGGTATTTCACGCGACAGTCTAACGACCACATTAGATGCGGCTCCCAAATCAGGTTCATTCGGTCCAACTACGTTTTCAGCTCCAGTTTCTGGTTCAAATTTATAAGCAAAACCACTAACACCACATAGAACGTAAATTTTATATCCCCATTTATTTGGCTTTTTAGGATTGTATCGTTTTAGATTGTGCCTGGCTTTAGTCGAGCATATTTGTTCATCTACACAAAGATACTTCTCAAAAGGCACATTCTGGAAATTTTCATTGAGCTTTTTGATGATTGGTCGGATCTTGAACAGTCTATCGTGGCCAGCATGATTGAGAGGAACACCTTTAGAGTTATCATTGAAGTGTATAAACCGTCTGAGCTTTTCAAATTTATTCACTGGCATTGTTTCCTTTACCAAGGGGGTCCCAATATTACTACTCCAATGTTTTGTTACTCTTGGAAGATGCACTAAGGACATGATATACACCAGCCCAATAAACTGTTGTATGTCTGTCTCAGTGACTCGAAATGTCATACTGGGGTCTTTCTGAACGATGTAAACATTAGTCTGGTCGGTAATATGTTGAATCAATTCATGAGGAAATAATTTTAGAAAAAACTGTATCGGCGTATCTAATTCTAAATACTCCAATGGCAAAGATTCGTCACCTAGAAATCGAAGTTGTTGTTCGTTTACCTCTAAGTTCCTTTTTCTCCAGCGTATACTCAATTTCGGTCTAGCTTGGCGGCGTACTGATGGTCCTGGCTGTGGAGATGTTGCATCAGGTTCTGCGCATTGGAAATCATCAATGTTATGCTCTAAATCTTCAATAATGTTATCAATATCTACTCCTAAAACCTCTTCAACAGCTTCACTCTCCAGTGGCTGCTCCAGATCAGGTATAAAATCGGGATCCGCAATGCTGTCATCATCATCTTCATACCCGTCTTCACTTTCCTCATAATCACAGAGATAATTTTCGATTTCATACTCATCTAGTCTTCTGGAAGACATTCTGAAGAAAATAAATGTAAAAGTCAATGTACTACACTCAAGGAACGTTATCACGCAATGTTACAGAAATGGTACAAACCATTATTTGACAATAATTCAATAAATTACTAAATATTGTTCATTCCTAACAATAAATAAGTAAATTCATACACTTACCTATAAGATTTATATCACCGTTAAGCAGTTTAAGTCGTTTTTATATTTTTTTCGATTTTCACAAAGTTCACCCGCGAATCAATGTCATAAATTGGCGCGAAGTGAATTTCGTGTAAAAACTTGTCACAACTAACGCCATCTAGATCGCGGTTATAGCACTAATATGCAAAAGAGGTTTGTTACCGTCATGTTACGCTGACTTAAAATGAAATAAAATGAATATTCACGAATTTGTTAGGAACTTTTTAGTTTGTTACAGTAATGTCACACGGTGATATAAAGGGTAGAAACTTTTACGGTGTTTATCAGGTGTTCCCTAACTGGTGAGGTTGGCATGGACCTTCTAGATTTTAGTGGTGCCCCCATACGCCCTTAACCAAGTATGCAATCTTTTTCTACATAGGTATATACAGTTCTATACGTACATACAGTTTTCCACTTGCTACGATCCTAGCATACCTACATCTTTCGCTTCTTCTACTTTCATTATTATTTTCATACATGCTCGCCGGTTTTGGGTCCTCTTCATCAATTAGCCTACTGCAGTCCACTGCTGGACATAGGCCTCTCCCAATACGCGCCACGTTTGCCGATCCTCCGCCTTTCGCATCCAGTCCGTCCCAGCCACCTTTCGCAGGTCATCAGGTCCTCTTAACATGTCCTTTATTTAAAATGCCTTCGATCTGATTGAGATTCGTAAGTCTAGGGGTCCCCCTACCCCTACCGGGTCTTTATGAAGATTTTTAACTAATACTATGGCAAATTCTGGTAGGCAACCCTAGCTGTAAGTACAGCAATAACAACATATTGAACCTGGATGCGTATCTATAATTAATAATTGGGTATCTAGTGATTAGATAGTAAGGCCGCTGGTCTGATTTGTAGCACTTACTAATGCAAATGATATGAGACCTCAGTCGAGCACGTTACATATTAATAGGCTGGGTCTCGTGAGCGGATCGCGAGCGCATCGACGCACGTCATTCCTGTCGACCTTCGAAACAAACGGATGCAAGAGTCATCCGTCATCAATTGGCCCGTACCACTACATAGTTTATATTGTTTCTAAATAATTATGTATAGATATCTCACAATATAGCCACATATGGGTAGTGGATGCCAAGATCAAGTAACAGATAGGTACCTGCTTAAAATAAGTAAAACGTTTTACTCAAAGAATTTCACGAAGTTTAGTATGAGGAGAGGATCTGAACTAGTTGAAAGCTAATAGACAGATATTTTCAGTTTTATTATGGTAGATATCGCTAATTTTATTTTAAAAATCTTACAAGTTCATACTCGTTCTTTTTTAACACTGCACCTGAATAAATAATTCCAATATGCTTTAGCGCGACTCAGAACCACACTTTGGCGGTATCTAAATATGCGGCGCTATGCGCACCCCCCTCTCCGGGGCAAGACGGAGACACCATGCACCCAAACCCGAGGGAGTCATCTTAAAACCGTAGATGGCCAGGGACCAGCTCACTGGAGTGGTTTTGTGCTGTCAGTGGGAAGACCAAAGGCTTGTCCTGCTTGTCTTTTTCGAGGATGGCACAGAATTTCTCTCTTCTTAAAGGGTCAGCACGGCCACGGTAAACACTTTCCATCAAGGTGGGCCGTGTGCTTGTCTGCAACCTAAGTGGTATAAAAAAGGGATAGCCGTGGTGCGAGGGAAAAGCCTTTTTAGGCCACTTTACAATTACACCCCGGTCTTTGAGACCAGAGACGGCGTGTGATTTTAGTCGGTTCGAGTCCGACATAAATACGGTTGGTATCCATGGGGATTTTCGTACGGAAAAGGTACTTAAAGCTTCTTTAAGTAGGAACGTTAACTGTTATAAAACACATCAGGGTGAGGTGAATAACGATCCTTCGAACTGATGCATAACTGCATACGTGATGTAACTGAAACACATTTAGTTACTTAACAGTACGAACTCGTCCCAACCCACTGGTAGCCTTACGTCAGAGATCCTCATTTTTCCTTAATTGAATCACGCGGCCGGCTAAGGTCAGGCTATAATAAAATGAGGTCTATTTAATAACAATTCGAAATTGAATGTTTTGATCGGCACTTCCTGGCCGTCAAATGTCATTGCTAACATTCCTCGCTAGGAAATCTATACATGTAAAATTACTTGGCCCGATTAACTGATTCAGCAACACAGGGCCTCAACCGCTGGGCCTACAAATTTGAAATTTCGGATGTCTTATGTTCTAAGCATCCAATAAAGGATATTTGGAAATTTCATTACTAAAGGGGTAAAATAGGCGATGAACGGTTTTTTTATAGACCACGTTGACTTCACGTCACCTGATGGTAAGCCGAAAGCAAAGTCTCAAGAGTGTAACCATTACAGACACGTATCATGTCACAATGGTGGTACGGTTGTACCTATAGGGTGGAGTTCCCCCTACAGTAGTTGAAAAGGTGAAACCCGTGGATATCTAGACGCAAAAAGGGGTCCTTTATCTCTTTACATATTTAGTAGATATCGACAGTCAAGGAAGAAATAATACAAAAACGCATACAATTATGGAAAAATATTTATTTGTCAGTTAACAAAACTAAAAAGGTAATAAAATTAAAAATAACAGCTCTGTTAGAACGCAACGGTTTTTTCTTAAAATTAATCAGGTTATCTTATAACTGTATACTTAATAATGCTTGCTGCTAAAGCTTCAATTGTGCTTTATATAATACGTATATTATTACAAACTAATCCGAACTTTGAATCGTCATACATGTAGCAATGAGAATTATTGCAGTGGTCACTTCGCTGCTACCACCTGCTCCAGTGTAGTTAGATCCACAGTGGGGCACTGAGTCTCCACGACACGGGAATAATTCCCCATTGGGGGAATAATTCCCCAATGAACCCAAAAATGGACTTGTAGGAGACTGGGCTCCGAGCGCCGAATTGCAAGCTTTGGTTGCGCCCGAGATTGCGTTTGGATGAAGAAGAATACTTAGTATACAATATGGATACGACATAATTAGGCAATAATTGAAACCATATACTTGGTACCCCCTAAGCTTCAAGCAGGAAAAGTTTGAACAGGTGTGTGTGTGTGAAGGTGTGTGCGTATTTATTAATGACTTACAGACACAGTCAATGACTTTAAAGCGATGGATGAAACTATTTAATGACTTATACAAGTGGTTGCATTTTCTACATTTATTTTAATAATTATTTTGTTAGAAAATTTCGGATTTTATAAATCAGGGAATTTAAGTTTAAATTTAATTTGGTTCTATTCCTACAGACCAGGATGCTTCGCGGTTTCAGTATTTGCACATATGTCGTATCCATATCGTATAAATAAAAAAGCGAAATAATTTTTGTGTTGAGCTTGAGCGTCAATTATGTTTGATTTTTATATAAGCGGTATATTTTCGATCTTTCACATTCAAATGTATATGTCAATAAGTTTCTACGTCGATTTATAAAATTAAGATTTTGGTTCAGCCGCCTTCTGATCATAGGCTCTATTAATAGGATTCACTTTACAAGTAATCTTGTAAGACTCAACCATTTTAACTGAATCTCTAACTAAAATTGTCGACCTTATTGTGAAAGAATGCGAGAAGCAGTTCTGAGCAACTGAATCACACAACGCAGTATGGAAACTCAGATACAACCGATAATGGAACTTCTCTGTTCGCTGCTTAAGTTTCAATTCCACACGACCGGGCAGTTTAGTACCTTTATGGAGTGAACTTATAAATTCAAAATCTTCTTTAGTAACATCCTTATTGTTCTCATCTCTGACGCACATCAACCAATTCTGTGGAGCCCCTGGAGTGAACTGAACATGCTTTATATCAGCGTCAAGACTAACATTGAAATATATAATAAGGTTGCCACACTTTCTGTTCACGAATAAGTCGTTTTTATACAAGATTAAGTTCTCGGGTTCTATAAACTTAGGATCAGGCAACCTTACCTTGAAATCTTGGCACACATTCTTGGCTAAATTGAGGATTTTTATACAGTGGTTGTTCGTGTCTGCTATGTAGAGATATTTTCCGTCCTGTGTTATAGATAGGCCTGATGGTTCATTGAACTTGGCCGGGACAGGAGTTTCGATCATAGTTGGGTATAGGGATGTCACTTTTTGTGGCCCAACTTCAACTTTTTTTATTTTATTATTGTAAGTGTCGGCTATGTAAAGAGTTTTGGATGAGTCGCAGTAGGCCACACCGAGAGGGTGTTGCAGTTTTGCATCAAGACCCGTGTCGTCTATATCTCCGAAGGCGAACAAATTCTGCAAAGAAATTTCAAATATAAAATGCTATCTTATCATCTACCTACCTTATCCCAATTTTATTATGTGGGGGCGGCGCAACATAATCAATCTCCTTCATACATTCCTGTCGATTTCATTTGCTCGGTCACGCCCTTCTTCGATATATCACCTTTCATGCAATTCATCCATCTTTTCTTGGGTCTGCCTATACTTCTAAAGCCCTATAAATTCATTCTTTGGACCCTTTTATACAATATAACTTTCATATCTTCTCATAGTTTGTCCATAACACTCGTTTTTCAGTTTTTTCATTCATTCACTAGTGCCGCTGTTAAAACACAAAAATCTGTTTTTTAACCGACTTCAAAAAAAGGAGGAGGTTCTCAATTCGTCTGTATGTTTTTTATGCCAAATTTGGTGACGGAGTGAACCGAATTTTTGTTCAATGTGCTGTCGTACCGTTCATCCAATAACGATAAATGTTTATTTTATTAACTCATTGCTTACACATGCAAAAAAGTTATTAGGCCTAGAACAATTCAGTAGACCTGGTAGCTGTAGTCGCAAGTCGCAATCGATTTACAGAATTTATTCCCGTGCGAATATCAACTTTCGATATTAACTTATAAATCATAATAATATATTTTGTGTGCCTCGTTAATTTATTGATCTGTTCGTCACTAAACCTTGAAGAGTTCCTGCGTCATACATTCCGTATAGACCAATTAATATAGTTTTACTACCTTAGTACTATAAGGAAGAAACGTAAAAAATAGTGGTATCCGAGTATCGTCACAAAGAAACTAGCAGGCTCAGCTTGGCGGACTTCAACAAAATTGAGATATCTCTTCGACCAATGAAATATGACGTAGATATATCTCATTAAGTTCATTGGTTGTAGAGAAGCAAAGAGATACGTCTATGCTGCCATGCTAAGGCTGCAGGAGGATAAAATGTGATTGTAACTTAAAAAAACATGAAACACGATGTGCTATAGATCACTCAAATTCCTCACTAATAAGCGACCGCCATATTCGTAAACACATAAAACACTAATAACTCCGAGGAATCATAATAATAACAGATTAGCAATTATAATTTTCTATGCGCCACATATGTTGTGTGACTGAACCTTGTAAGGACGTTTAAGTATAGGCCGTAAGTAGTAATAATTACATACCAAAGGATTGCGATCACCTCCACACAATGTCGAGACTTGCCCAGTTGCCAGCGCCAGCCTTCGAATGCAAGAACTCTCGGAATCTGCTATGAAGATTTCTGGATTCGATCCTGTGACGTTTTAAAATGTAACAATATAGACTAAAAAATACATTAAAATAATTGAAAGTTTGAATTTAGAAGTAGTATTAATTATAAGAGAAAGATGGGAGGATTGTGTGAAAGAGGAGAAAGAAACTTCTTACAATCCCGGGATCGAAGCGAGCGAGTGTGGATGGTCTTTCATTTGTTCTCAAAAAGGTGTCCAATCCGGCTCGAAGGACCAATTTTCTATGTATGAAACATAGTAAGAAATTTTGATGTTTTATATTTTTATAAATTATATTTTTTTTACATCGTAGTTACTCGCTAGAATCATACATAATATTTTAAATGCGGAAAAGTAACTCTGCCTGTCTGTTGCGCTTTCACGCCTAAACCATTGAACCGATTTTGATGAAATTTGGTACAGGGGTAGGTTAGACCTTAGAAAAGGACATAGGCTATGTTTGATCGAGATAACCGACATCCACGCGGGCAGAGCCGCGGGCAACAGCTAGCTTTTATACATCGCTGTACTTGACACCTATTTTAGAATAAGTGAAAGTGACCATCTACAGAGCTTTCGGATATATTTTTATTACTAGCTGACCCGGCGAACTTCGTACCGCCATATTTTCTTATCCCGTTCCCGCTGCATATCTCTAAATTTATCAGTGTCTACAATATTATGCATGTATTATACATATAAACCTTCCTCTTAAATCACACTATCTATTAAAACAACCGCTTGAAAATCCGTTGCGTAGTTTTGAAGATTTAAGCATACGTAGGGACGGACAGACAGTGACAGCGACTTTGTTTTATAGTATGTAGTGATAGTGATAGTGATGATCTGTTTTGTATCAAACAGTGTATTTACCCATCCTGAGCGAGAGGCCGGACGGTTGTGCGAAGGCCGCCGTATGCGCGTACGAACTGTTGCGGGCCGCCTCGGCGCCTGAGCCCGCCACGCACACGCATGTACCTGAACAGTATAGCCTACATTGGTACTGACTTAGACTGAAAAGCGGACCCCGGACTTCGAGGTGAAAGCTTCGGGATTAACGCAAGGATTATGATGATAATAACGTGCTTCCGTGACTATTATAGTACTACCATATATACAACAAATAAAAATCTTTTTAGTCTCGAAAGGGATTTTTTTTTCGTAGACCTAATTTTTCAAAATGGTGAAATTTCTTCCTTTAATTGGTCTAGAGAAAAAAATTACTCATTCTGCGGGTCATTCAGAGCATCCGAAAAAAAACTTGAGCACTTCTTTTGCAAAATATGTAGTATAACATAATTACTGACTTACCTTCAACAAAAGTTTTGTATTTCCACCAAATAGTAGTGTCCAGGAAAAGCGCCCATATTTGATGTGAGCCAGCACACGCTATAAGCAGCACCCGACGTTTCTCATCTTTCTTTTCCTTCTCTGAAAATAATAATAACTTATTTTCAGTATATTATAGCTATGTCCCGCGGTTTCACCCGTAATACGCAGCGAGAACTAATAGCCAGAACCTTATTTAAGCTGTTGTTCATCTCATATATTTGTTGCATTTCGTTACGGGTATTTGGGAGCTTAACCAATCTGGCAATGTGATCCAACTACAAAACCTCGATATCATCTACTGGACGACACTGCGACTGCCGTATGACCTCTACAACCCACAGCAGATGGCATTGCCTTTATTGATAATAATTTAGTATTATTAGAATACTGAATGCCGATTACAACTGAGTTAAGAAAAAGGCTCGGAAGATGCTGAGATAAAAAAGGTATTTTTTTAAATTGTGACTTAAGGAACCTTTATGAGCAACTGCATTAACTTAATAAATAGGTAATAATCATACTACCTTTCACCTCTTCTAAAGCTTCAGCGTCTTTGTCTGGCACAGTCTTTCCTTCGGTCGGCGGCGGTGGCGGCGGAGGTAACAAAGGCCGCACCGACATGTCCATGTCAGGAGTCGTGTACAGAAGCACGTCCCAAGGCGACGCCAGCGGTTGGAAGCCGAGGCATCTACCACCTTAGAACAGAAAAAAGAACCCACTGGTATATGTATCTAATATGCTTAAAAATGTAAGTTAGTTTGGGTATCCTTTTAAAATTCTGAAGTTCGGCATTGAGGTCAAATTTTAACGCGATATACAACCCGCTTCAAAGATAGTTTTTATAATTTTTTCGCGTGTTCATTTGGATGGTGCTGCAATCGTATTATAGGATTTTTTTACGAAATTATTTCAGGTATTCTATGAAGACTCTCTTTTTCAGTGCCAATCCAGGTTGCACTTTGAAACCCAAGGCTCACTCTCCTACAACTTTATTATTTGGTTTACTTTGCTTTTAGGGAACGACTGCCGTTTGACCTCTTAACCCTGAGAGGAAAGAGCGCGTGAGAGCCTCGTTCGTTAATGGACAGGTGTGAAACTAGCCTTTTTTTGGGAAATAACCATCGCCTTCTCTAAAATACAAGTATTAGTGATTCTTGGTTAGTATTTTGAAGCCTGTTAACCTATTACCATAAAACAGTCAATATTACATACCCATGTCGCCATGCGCACTTTGTTCACCGGTACCAGCTAGAATTTCGACGGTGCCTTCATCAAGATGGATCGCTCGCAACGCATGGTTGTTCGTGTCACACACGGCTAGCACATTGCTGGAAAGCCAGCATATGCCCTGAGGTGAGTTAAACTGTGCTTCATTTAGTTCTGTGATCAAAAAAATGTAGTCATCATTTTTTTGGTTCCAAAGGGTTACCACAGGGTTAAAAAAACGGAACCCTTTATAGGATATCGTTATCTGTATGTCTGTAAATATTTTTCTCAGGAATGCGTGGAGGCATCAAGTTAAAACTCCTACCAAATACTTAGATCTGCGATGCCTTGAAGCTGTGAGAAAATCAAACTTCTAAGTCAACTCAATCAAGAGATATTGCCGTTTATGTAGCAAAAGTTCGATGCAATGTACGGAACAAAAAAAAAGCGAAGTTAAAATAAATTGTGGCATTAAGGCTATAGAGTCTGAACCTTAAAGATACATAATAATATTATAAATGCGGTAGTAACTCTGTCTGTCTGTTACGCTTTCACACTCAAACCACTGAACCTACTGTGATGAAATTTTGTTCAGGGGGTAGAATAGACATCGGCTATGTTTGTCGAGATTACCGACATCCACGCGGGCGAAGCCGCGGGCAACAACTAGTCTGTAATACATGATCTTGGTAATGGAGATTTCATACTAACTGCCATCCTTGAGCCCCGGTTCGGTGCCGCCGATGATTCTCAATATGATGCCAGAACAGTCCGTAAGTAGAACGCGGTGATGTCCGGTATCAGAGATCGCCAGGAACGGCTCTTCAGAACGACCTCGATAGAACGGATTTAGAGCAATCTGTTGAAAAAAAAACAACAATTTTGACAGCTGCTTACAGTACGCAGAAAGCCTCCGTGGCCAGCCTACTGTGAGCGTGTGTGCGAATGAAGCCTGCTAATCGCAATACTCCGTGTTCTCGTTACGTTTACGATATGATTACGATAATTTTTCGTGCTAGGGGTAATGTGTGGGTTCGATGCTTACTGTATAATTATAGTAGTATAGATTAAAATCATATACCAACCTTACTAGGGAAATATAACAATTCTTCCTCTTTTGCCTTCAAATGTTTCGCTGGACACGTGGGCAAGGAAGAAATAGATATACGAGAGCCGTAATGTGTTAGAGCTGCTTTAACATACCACTCAAGCTCTTTTCTATGGCCCTCACCAGTTAGGATAAACAACGGCTTATTTCCTGGCCCTGAAAAAAAAAATGGCAATTTTTTGCTGCAGCAGACGATGAACTATTAAAATAGTCTAGCTAGAATCACGAGTTGCTTTCAAAGGTTTGAAACCCGTGCCCCTAGCAAGAAAAATATTTGTATTCGTAACGTAAATGTATCTAGAGAATGGAGCATTCCGATTGGCAGGCGTGACACACACAGGTTCACAGTATAGGCAGGCAGCCAATCGCAAAGCTCCGTTCTCTCCATACGTTTACATGAGTACGAATATTTTTCGTGCTCGAGGCGCTGATGGCCATTTATCGTAATATTAGGTCTGTAAGTCTCGATCTAATCCTTAATAATTATCAAATATCAAAAACAATCAGAATATTTATGAAAATTGTGTTCTGAAAAAAACCGTTTTTGACATTTAGGAGATTGACATAAAATTGCGAGTGAATTACGAACAGATTTCGGCCTGTGGGTGTTTGAAAAATCTTTAGTTTGCTTTTTCGAACATAGCCATGTGATTTTTACATAAGAGATTCAAAGATAAAAAAAATTCTCAGACGTTTTCACTATGACCAGTGAAAAAAAAAATATAGATAAGAAAAATAATTAAGACTATTATTTGCCCATTTTTTGCATAATACATTTACATATTTAATCCATTTTCAACGGTCATTGCATATTTTCTCTCTCAAGTCTAGAGATGATGTACATTGCAGTATATTTAGCTACAGTTTTGTCTGGTAGACTGTAGTTAATGAATGAAATTTTATATTGTAGCTGGCCAAACCATAGATTTCTTGATTAGATACTAAGATATAGATTACAATACGGTGAAATTGTACCTGAATTTGGGACAGTAGAACTTTCACCAGAAAATATAAGTGCTAATATAGCACCCAAATTAAAATATTATGCAGTTATTTCAACAGGTGTGAAGCAAAGAACTAATAAGAGATATATATAATGTTATTGTTTGAATAGCAGTAGCAGAGACAATGAAATCGCTTCCTAATCATTAACACAGAAATCATATGGAACATCCTTTTCTAAGCCCCAGTGCAATATCTAGCTATTTGTAATATAAAATCATTGCCCACTACTCTCTAATCTTTTATTTGAAATTTTAGAGCAATTTATTCATTTAAACTGGAAAAAGTGGCCATCCAACCGACCTTTATTACTTTTCCCAATCTAATGTACACCCTAAACTTGCTTCAAAAATAAATCAATTAATAAGTACCTAGTATGAGTAGAGTTGGCCAACACCTTATTCCTAGTGCTTCCCACATGCCACTCTCAGCATCATTTACAACAGGGTGATGAATGTTGTACCTCTGTACAGCTGACAAAACATTAGCCGAGTTCTTTTCATTAGAAAATTTGGCACAGTGGACACCTATCTGTAAAGAAATAAATAGGAACATGCTGTAATATATAATAATCACTGACACAAGTTCATTGACTTGAAGCAAATGGATGTACTAAATAATATACTTTCATCATATTACAAAAGCAGGAATAATTATACTTACCACAACTAAACCATTTTCTACTTTGTGCAGTTTTTCAATATGTGCGAGATCAGGTAATACATGGTAACAGTTGATGCAACAATAAGTCCAGAAATCTAAAATTACAATTTTTTCAGAACAGTGTTGCGCCAGTGATATTGGTTCAGAAACATTAACCCATTCTAAATCTGTAAATTTTAAAAGAGAATAATTTTAGTTCCATGTTTAGTTCCATTATGTAGTATCAAGTAGCATTTTGTTGAACTTTAAGAATATGTAAGCTACAAGCAAATGGAATGCAATATTAATCTTATCTATAGTATAAAATATTTTATATGATTAAATATTTTTCATCAACAATGTTTTAGGGAAAGGCCAGATGAAGAGCAATCAGTGTGCATTTATAAAATCAAAATTATGAAAGTAGAAGGGTAAGGCATATGCCAGGATCGTAGCAAGTGGTAAGGTATTATTTCTGCCTACTCCAATGGACTCTTCTATTGGGGTAGGCATGACTTTGTGTATGCACTTTATGTATGAAAATATTTTGTAGACCATTTTACTTTAGGCATATCACATTAATTAGCTATTTCACTTAATGTTGAAAGAGAAGAAAGAGAAGAGAATCCAAACTTTAACCTACTTTTCTTGAAATCCTCCACTGCAGTAACTGTAGCAGAAACTTTCTTGATATGGTTTGTAATAAGGGTGTCACGTTCAGCTTCACTTAATACTGTGCCTGGGTTCAGTGCTTCAGTTAAGTCCAGGCAAGCCTGAGCTACGTAATCTAAGCAGCTAGATTCCATTTTAATAAAATAATCAAGAAGTTAGAAAATTAAGTTATTTTTACCATTTACTTCGATGGTAAATGTAAAATTTTAAATTGTGAAATGTAAATATGGTAATGACTTTGACATTAGTGACGTAAAATAATCTACAGATAATAAATAAGTTCGTTAAGTTAAGAGTAAGGCTGCCTGTCCATTGGAGCCTTTGGAGCTAAGCTGGGTAGCGGAGCGGAGCCAGTAAGGTAACTGTACCAATGCTCGACACTTTAAGGAAAAATAAAATTTCAATCTAAAAAATTTAACAAATTAATTACAGCATGGTCGTTACATTCTTTTTTAACTGTTACAGCAACAATTAGACATTAACTTTTGCCCATAAAATCTTTAAAATCTATCATACTTTTACTTTAAATTAAATTATTATGCACTTGGTCGTAAACACCAATGCTAGACATCATTGTCCCAATGGTCCAAGTATGTCAATAACTTCAATATTTATAACGTTTATACTAAAATTAGTAATAATCATAACTTATAAACAAAAAAATCACACCTATAAAAATCAGTACCTGTGGTAAGATCTCCTTGTCTGAAATACTGGCTGTTAGGATATTGATATGACATTGCCAGTCATACTTGATTGTCTTCTATCGATTCATCCAACTAATGTTTTAAGCTGAATAAAGCCATAATTCCGTAATGGTTGTTTCTGTCTAGTATCAATTTATTCAGCTTATAATTTTGCATTTGCGTACTATGCCGCAAGAAGAGACAAAAAGTACGTCCATACCCGCGTCAACTATGTCAAGATATCTTCGCCCGGACCGCTTTGATGTCGAACCTTCCACATCTGCTTCAGATTTGAAATGGACGCACTGGAAGTATTCTTTCGAAAACTTTATCTCGGAAGAGGCCGCTACCGCTACCGAAACCGTAAAGTACAAACTTCTCATAAACCATATCTCTCCAACTATTTTTAATTTCATACGAGAATGTACCAAGTACAGTGATGCTATCTGCATACTCAATAGCACCTACGAAAAGAGAAGAAATATCACATTAGCTCGGCATTCTTTAAACTCCAGAAGGCAGCAACCTGGAGAATCGGTAAGCGAGTATGCGAGAAACCTTACATTACTTGCTCACGACTGTCATTTCAAAGCAGTAACAGCCGATGAACACCAGAATGAGACAATTCGCGGAGTTCTTATCACAGGGCTCTCTTCTAACAAAATAAGAGAACGATTATTAGAGAAATGTTCTTTTACTTTAGCAGAAACATTAAATCTGGCCATTTCTCTTGAAAGCGCAGAAAACACTTCCCACATCATAGAAAACAATACTAGCCCTGCCTATTTCAATGCTGTTACTGAGCCCGCTACACAAGAACGGCCACCACCACCACTAACAAACCTGACCGCTATAAATTATCGCAATAATCGAAAATGCTTCTTCTGTGGTGGCCACATTCATCTAAGAATTAAATGTCCCGCTATAAACGCCGAATGCCAACTTTGTTCTAGAAAGGGACATTTTGCCAGTGTTTGCCGAAGCTCTCGCCAAATGCAACCTAACACAAATGCAGTTTTTTCTCCTGATGAGCACACTGAATCTCGTGAATCTATTCTATCTACAATATTAGCTGCTTCACCTTCAAGCCTACGCAAAGCTACTATACCTATAACTGTTAATGATTGTCGAGCCGATGCCCTAGTTGACACGGGCAGCTCTCTCAGCTTCATCGACAACAATCTCGTACGAATAATAAACCTAAAGAAAAGGCCATGTAGACAAGCCGTAACTCTCGCTTCGCTAAATTTCGTATCGTACGTCGACGGACTATGCTACGCTACTATAAAAATTGACCACTATGTATATAAGCACCAACCGCTACTTATCGTAAAAGATCTCTGTGCAGACGTGATCATTGGGCACGATCTTCTAAAGAATCATTCTTCGCTTGAACTTCAATTTGGTGGTGATAAAGAACCACTGAAGATCTGTAATGTCCTCGAAGCTTCTGTGCCACCGGCTTCTATTTTCACTAATTTGTCGCCTGATATAAAACCTATAGCTATTCGCTCACGACGCCACTCGAACGAAGACCAGGAATTTATATCAAAAGAAATTTCTAATCTATTGAAGGACAAAGTAATAGAGCCCAGTGTCTCTCCGTGGCGAGCTCAAGTACTTGTTGCCGGTGGAGGAGGTCACCGTAAACGATTGGTGATTGACTACTCCCAAACCATTAACCGTTACACCGACCTAGATGCCTACCCCCTACCAAGTATCGATTCTATCGTATCACGAGTAGCTAAATACAACTATTTCACACAAATTGACTTAAAATCTGCCTATCACCAGGTCCCCATTATTCCTAAGGAGAAAATCTACACGGCTTTTGAAGCCTGCGGGAACCTTTACCAGTTCACTCGGATCCCATTTGGTGTGACAAACGGGGTCGCGGCATTTCAAAGGACACTGAATTACATAATAAACACTGAAAAACTCAAAGGAATATTTGCATATTTAGATGATGTTACTGTGTGTGGGAAAGATAAACAAGAACATGATGGAAACCTGCACAGATTCATGGAAGCTGTCGAGAAATATCACTTAATCTTGAATACTAACAAATGTATCTTTGGTGTCGAATCTATCAACCTTCTTGGCTATACTGTTTTCCAGAATACTATAAAACCAGACAAATCTCGCCTAGAACCACTTATAAACTATCCCATCCCTTCGGATGCTGCTTCTTTGAAAAGAGCACTAGGCTTATTCGCCCATTATTCTAAGTGGGTTGATAACTTTTCCGCTAAAATCAGACCACTAACATCACAAGACACTTTCCCGCTCTCTGGGGAGGCAGTTAACCGTTTCAAGGATCTTAAGGCCGAAGTAGCAAAATCTGCTCTAACTGCCATTGATGAGAAAGAAACGTTTGTCGTCGAAACGGACGCTTCGGAATTTTCCATAGCTGCAACGCTATCTCAAAAAGGGCGACCTGTTGCTTTCTTTACCCGCTCCCTTAATGATTCCGAACGACGCCAATCCTCCATAGAAAAGGAGGCTAGCGCTATAGTAGAAGCACTTCGTAAATGGCGTCACTATTTGATTGCAAGACATTTCATACTGATCACTGATCAAAAATCCGTGACGTTCATGTTTAATCAGTCACATTCGAGCAAAATAAAAAATGAAAAGATAGAAAGATGGCGCTTAGAATTATCTTGTTATAAATATGATATTATTTACAGACCAGGAAAACAAAATGTTGCAGCTGATGCTCTCTCACGAGTCTGCGCCCATATGAATGGCGGTTCAAGAAAATTATTGGAACTACATAATTCCCTATGCCACCCCGGCGTGACGAGGTTAGTTCACTGGATTCGTACAAAAAACCTCCCATATTCCGTTGAAGAGGTTAAAAGAATGACTGCAGCGTGCCCGGTTTGCGCCGAAATAAAACCGAGGTATATTAAAAACGAAGGGAAGCTCATTAAAGCTACTACTGCTTTTGAAAGGCTGAATTTAGACTTCAAAGGCCCTTTACCATCCAATACTCGAAACCGGTACATTTTAACCATTATTGATGAGTATAGCCGGTTTCCATTCGCCTTCGCTTGCAAAGACATGACTTCGGGCACTGTAATCAATTGCTTGAAACAGCTATTTTCCTTATTTGGCACGCCGGCCTACATACACTCAGATAGAGGGACATCATTTTTGTCAGAGGAGTTGAAAACTTTTTTAACAGACCTAGGTACGGCATGCAGCAGGACTACTCCATACAATCCAAGAGGTAACGGGTTGGTGGAGCGCCTCAATGGAACCCTGTGGAGGACAATTCAACTACACCTTCGCTCCAAAAATCAAGACATAACTAATTGGGAGTCTGCGCTGCCTGTGGCTCTACATTCGATAAGATCGTTACTATCTACTGGGACTAACGCGACACCTCACGAGAGAATGTTTAACCATCCAAGGCGCTCATCAAATGGCCAATCCTTACCGACATGGTTGGTTACGCCGGGCCCTGTCTTCATGAAGAAGCACGTAAGAGGTTCCAAATACGAGTCAGACATAGAACAGGTAGAGCTTCTGCAGAGCAACCCTGATTACTCGTTCGTCAGATTACCTGATGGGCGCGAGACCACGGTATCAAATAGATCACTTGCACCTTGCCCTGTGACTAATGAGCTGCCATCTGATGATGAGTACTTATCCCCGGATTCAGAGGAAGAGGGAGCCCCTCCTATTGAAGAAGCCTCGTCTCCGGAACCCGTTGTCGAAAACCAACAGCCTCGCCGTTCAGGTCGGGAACGCAGACCGCCTGCTCACCTACAGGATTATGTGAAGTCTTAACCCCAGGGTGAATGTGGTAAGATCTCCTTGTCTGAAATACTGGCTGTTAGGATATTGATATGACATTGCCAGTCATACTTGATTGTCTTCTATCGATTCATCCAACTAATGTTTTAAGCTGAATAAAGCCATAATTCCGTAATGGTTGTTTCTGTCTAGTATCAGTACCCTTGGCAAAAATCTTAAGAAATAACACGACCGTGTTCACGGAGTCACATTATTTGCTGTCAACAGTCTTTCTAAATTTACTTCGGATGGTGTTGCGAATATTTGAACATATCTTATAGATACCATTAGGCATCTTTTAAGTCAATAGTCTTATAAAACAAATGGATAATTTTCTCAAAATACTGGGTTTTGTTCGAAAGTGTCTAGCATTGGTACAGTGTCGAGCATTGGTACAGTTACCTTAAGTAATGCGGAGCGGAGTTACGGACTATGCCAGTGTGCCTCTACATTTACGCGGAGCGGGGTAGTGGAGCAGAGCGAGAAAGTAATGCGGAGCGCAGTTGCGGACTGTGTTTTCCTTAAGCGGAGCTAGGCCGCGAGCTCACAAAGTTTTTTGAGCTACCGGCAGTGGGCGATTGGTTTATTTAGACATATTGTCGAAAAAAAATTGATATGTTAGGTACTATCACAGGTTTATAAAGTAAGAAGAGTTGGAGTCAGAAGAAACCGAACTACTTACCTACCATCTGAACAATTCTTTATGGTGACATAGATACTACGATACGATAGACTACGTCGGTAAACTGGGGCCGAAACCCGCGCCAGCGCTCGTTTCTCCTCTCTGCTTCCCTGCTCCGCTTCCAGCGCTCTGCTTTCACACTCCGCATTTAAAAAATGTATGAATTTCACCTGCAGTTCCATTCGTTATTTTTGGCACAACTCCGTTCCTCTCCTCTCCTCTCCGCTTAGGTGGACAGGCAGCCTAGCCTATACAAAATAATTTGGAATGAATGAATAAAATGAGATTATTTTTCTAATTCACTCCTTATCAATCCACCCACCTCGCTTGTGTTATAATCTATGGATCCACCATTCGCGAATCACAATCACCTTGTCATTGTGTCTTGTGTCCACTTGTGTCAAACAGTGTCAAATGCAAATATTACTTACGTCAAGTGTTGTGTTTATTTGTCGGAGATATTAATTCGTGTTTATTTTTTCTTGGTTATTGTATAATTTTCAATTCTCTTTTCTAATTAAACTGTTTTCATCAAATTATGTTAGAACATGGATGCCGTGTTTGATATATGCTACCTATCCTCCGAGGGTAACCATGTTGAACCAGATGATATTCCTCAAACAAAGGATAACGTATGGATCCTGGGGAAAAAATATAGTCCTGTCCAAGGTAAGACGAATTTGATTCTTGCACTAATACAAGAGATTTATGTACTAGAAATGTAACACATGTGTCTTTTTCAGACTTAGACCGCATCAGACGTGATATCACGTCTATAATCTGGTGCACGTATAGAAAAGGGTTCATTCCCATAGGCGACGAAGGTCTTACGTCGGATAAAGGATGGGGTTGCATGCTTCGATGTGGTCAGATGGTGCTGGGTGTCGCACTTGTCAGAATTCATCTATCAGCTGATTGGGTTTGGACTCCAGAAACAAGGTATTTATATATTTTTTCTACCTATTTACAGATTATTGAAGGATAGAAACTGTTATCTGCACTTATTTACTCGGATTCATATGGTTCATACAGTAAAGAGATTTTGTCTGTCATGTTTTGTACTAACTACAACAAAGGAAACGTGTTCCAAATTTGAAACTTTAATAGTTAGGTCTGCTGGACATAAGCCTCTCCCAGTTAGGTATATAATTATTATAAGATAGATTTTTATAATCTTTATAATATGTGCTTTCTTCATCAAGTCTGAAATACTATTAAACTATTAGTACTTCTTGTATTTATAGTACATTACTGTCTCAGAAACAGCTGTAACAATTTGGAACAATACATATATCTCAAAAACAAAGAATCCCAAGCGGATCCCTGTCTCTCAGATGCTAATAAATTACAGGTTTAATGTCATTTGTGGCTGACAAGTCCTTAATAAACATTTAATATTCAAGATTGTTTTTAAAAATGAACCAAAACTATATTATAAGGCAAAAATATCATACATATTTTCAGTCATATCTAGACCATGACTGCATATTCAAATAGTTATTTATAGATAGATAATATTTGCATCCTAAAGGTATATTAATCTATATAATGTGAATATGCAGTGAAGTAATATGCATTATTATATTAACATAAATATGTATGACTCATAATAGGAACCCAACATTATTCTTATCATATATCCATAATTAAGTAATTACTGATTGTGATTCAAGACACAACATATTTTATATTTCATACATCATACATGAACCAAACATTAGTAAATCACTCTGTAAATGAAGATAAGTTGTTATATTCATCTTGGGCACCAAGTGTTGATAGATGAGACTCTGATTCAGGCTCTCCTGGAGTTTCTCTTTGGAGTTTGGCTCTCAGACAGCAGTCTCCCCCATACAATCTGAAATAAACCCAATCATGAATAGATAAGTAGGAAAGCAGAAAGACTAGGCGCTCCAAAGTGAACAGGTAACACATATCCGTTTGGGGATTTACAGATAATGCATATAATAGGCTAATTGATTGATTGATTGCATATAATATACTAGCTGTCCCGGCGAACTTCGTACCGCCATATTTTTCCCGTTCCCGCTGCACCTATTTTCTCATCTTTTAAACCTTCCCTGGACACCCACAAATATTTCAAGACTAAAATTAGCCAAATCGGTTCAGCCGTTCATCCCTACTAATATTATAAATGTGAAAGTAACTCTGTCTGTCTGTCTGTTTGTCTGTCTGTCACGCCCAAACCACTGTACCGATTTTGATGAAATTTGGTATAGGGGTAGATTAGACCTCGAGAAAGGTTTGGTCGCGATAACCGACATCCACGCGGGCGGAGCCGCGGGCAAAAGCTAGTGAGTTATAAAATAACAACGAAAAGTGGCATTGATTTTTATTAGATTAGTTTCATTTGAGGTATAATTTAAATAATTAATTGTTTGTGCTCAGAAGAACTGTTTGACATGATGCCAACAGCTACATTCTATCGTCGCACCTCTCGCCACAGGCGGGGAATTCATCCTCACACATTGCGTCCGGAAAGGGTGCGCACTGTGTGGTTTGAAAGGCACTTCATCTCGCGCACACTCAAGCTGTGGAATGAACTTGCATACGTCCATAGGCCACGGTGACCGCTTCCCATCAGGTGGGCCGTGTGCTTGTCTGCCAACTAAGTGGTATATAAAAATTATCGCGATAGAATCAGTTAAACAGTGATTTTATTTCAGTGAGTGATATTCACGTAAACTTCAAAAAATATCATGACTTATAATTTATTTTTTCCTTACAGAGATCCAACATATTTGAAAATAATTCAGAGGTTTGAGGAAAGGAAGCAGGCTCCATACTCTATCCACCAGGTTGCTTTAATGGGAGCCTCTGAAGGCAAAGAGGTTGGACAATGGTTTGGTCCCAATACTGTTGCACAAGTGCTGAAGTAAGTGGCAGTCTAGTCTAGCTTTTTGTCTATCTTATTTATTATTATTATTATGATTACAAAAAGGAATGCTTAAAAGTTTTCACATGTAGAGATGGATGATATTAATGAAACAGATTTCTAAGTTGAGGGTGAACATATCATGTGACCTCTGCCTACCACATTAGGAAAGTGGTGTGACTGTAATCTGTATGTATGTATGTATTTAGTTTGGTAATTCCCATTGTATTATTACAGGAAATTAGTGGTTTATGACAAATGGAGTACTCTGGCTATTCATGTGGCCCTGGACAATACTGTTGTAAAGGATGATATATGTAAGTAGGATAACCGATATATAAAGTGTACGTTTTCTGTTTTGAATTTTTTATTAATTGTATACTTAATATTAATAACAATAATTTAGGAAATTATATAGCAAACCTTGGATTGGTTCCAAGGTTTGCGTTTTGCTAAGGAATTGTAATAATTTTCAGTGCATCAATGTGTGGTGAACAATGACAGAGGTGACTCATCATCCACGCCTGACAACTTACCTACGGACTGGATGCCGCTCCTGCTGATAGTGCCACTTCGGTTGGGACTTAGTGAAATTAACCCTGTATATATAAATGGACTAAAGGTATTGTTAAAATTATGAAAGCAATGTTTAAGTTTCACTTACAGATTAAATTGTTGAACTTAATGGCCATAGGCATTCTCTACCAGTAAACAATGCAGAACATGAATGAGGTAGGGGCATACCCTACTAACTACTAAAGTATAAATTGATATCATCTCAACCAAGCCAGAGCCATCATCTTAGCGTGGGCCACAGTTGCAACTGAGACTTTGAACCCGAGGTCTACTTGTTCCATCACCTTTTTAACTAACTTAAAAAGAAGGATGGTTTTCAATTTGGTGGATTGTTCTTTTTCCAAATCTATTGAAAAAATTAACTCATTATTTGTTTAAAAATCTCATGCTACCTAATTATGTTCATAAATATTTATACTTATCATTTTAATTAGACAAGGTACAGATGTTTGCGACCGTGTATCGTAATAACACTAATAACTTGACTTATTGATACGATGTTTTGAGCTCAATGGTTCATTGCTTTATTTTATCTCTCGCATTTAACTGCAGTAATGTTTATAATGTGCTACACCTTTTTACTTACGAATCATGCAACGATTCAAACGAATCGTTGCCCCTCGGGGTCGGAGGGTCAGAAGGTAATCGGTGCCGTAAAAACCAAGATACGTTTCATCGAGGGCCTCCATTCATTGGAATTTATTTTTTAAAAAGCATGATTTCAAAACTTACAAAAACATTTTTCAATAAAATTTAAAAATGGAATATTTAACAATTCAAACTATGGGTGATTCTGAAGCTTATTGCACGAATTATGCACAAAAAGAAAAAATTACAAGGCCAATGGGCAATACTAAAAATGTCCAGTATTAAAAATGTCCAATAATAAACATGTCTATTAATAAAAATTTCTAACAATAAAAATGTCCAGTAGTAAACATGTCCAATAATAAAAAAGGACCAATAATATAACACTGTCAAATAAAAAGGTCTACTTATATTGCGATACAGTTAACATCAACTTGACTGTTCGCACTTACCTATCCGTTTTCAAATTCGTGGGACAATTAATAATGCTCTCTTTAACTAAGTTAAAAACAATAAGACCAGTAGAAAAATCATTAATGAGTATAATTGTTAAGTATATTATTACATAACAATTGCTCATTTATATAGTTTGTCATCTTTTTAGTTGGATAATTTTATTTCTGACCATATTTCTAGTTAGATGTTACTCGTGAGACAAACGAGGGCCTGGCACCCGCGCATTGTTTTGTAATAATCTATGCTTAGTAAATTAATTTGATCTCGTCCACCTCAGTAGCGCTCTTTCCTATCCTCATAAGACACCCAAAAAACGTGTATTGCATGTATAAGAGCACATTTTAGGTCCAAGATATATGTCCCGAATAATGCGGACGACAAAGGAGATGACAGAAGTATACACCTTTTCATATAAAGTTGTATTTAAAGGTGTATACTTATCGCCTTTACCGACTGCATTTCTTATAAACAACTGTCTACAAACTACTTGACCTAACCGTTATCATATTTGTTTCAGATATGCTTCCAATCACCACAATCCATCGGCGTGATAGGTGGCAAACCTAACCAAGCTCTGTATCTGGTCGGATGCGTGGAGGACGAAGTTATATACTTGGATCCTCATACCACACAGAAATCTGGATTAGTAGAGGTAATGCTCCCAATAAAAATGATTAATTTTGGAGGTTTTTCCTTAAATATTGATTTTCACATAAGACCTTTGGTATGGCCACCTGTCAGCCCAGTAGAATCGTCGAGAGAGAAGAAAGAGTCCTGCCGTCTTTTCGGGGTAGATAGTAGGGGCCATCTAAAAACTAAAGATGGCCCAGGCTCAGCCGAGGTACGAGCGAAATGCTTTATTGGATAAACTCGCACCCCGTTTATTGAAACTCAAGACAGCGTGCGGTTTTAGTCGGTTCGAGTTCGACATAACCGCCGTCGGTGTCAACAAATAAATTGTAGTATTTGTTTTGAAATAAAACTATTCTATTGTGATTTAGATATTTTGGTGTTATTTTAAATTAGTTTATTTTCAACCGACTTCAAAACCACTTCCCATCAGGTGGACCTTGAGCTTGTCTGCCAACTAAGTGGTATATAAAAAAGGGGGAATATTCTCAATTCATCAGAATCATTTTTATTATTATTTACGATCCCAATGTTGATGTTTGGCATTTTTTTTAATGATTTTCAGAATAAGATGACTGATGAACAAAAGGAAATGGACTGCTCGTATCACTGTAAATATGCTTCTAGAATACCTATGTTAGCTATGGACCCTTCTGTTGCTGTCGTAAGTATAAAACATGAATTCTGTTGTATTTATTTCACAACACCATTATATTACACTAGCCTTCCGTCCGCGGCTCCGCCCGCGTGTATCAAATAAGTAAGATTGCAATCAAATAAGTAAGATTTTAAGTCTATTAGTTTTTGCGTCCATCGCGGACAAACATTTCCAATGTACAAATAAATAATAGTATAGATTATAAATACAATGGAAGAACTTAAATGTATGTCATTTAAAAACATACTTTCTGCAGCCGGCATCTCGTCTATAGATAGATGTGGTTTGCAACAATATATTTGTGTAGTACACGAGTACAAAATATACACAATACCTACTATTGAAATGTCTGTACTTAAATTTTTCAATGCTTTTCTTTTCTTCCAGTGTTTTCTGTGCCGAACTAAGAATGACTTTGAGGAATTGTGTAGTATTATAGAAACCAAATTGATGTGTGAATCACAACCGCTGTTCGAAATTTGCAATACGCGTCCTACGCACTGGGGCCCTAATACCAACGATATTGACTTACAGAATACGTCATTGTTCACAGGTAAATAACAGTTCGTTTTTTTTACACGCAATCATAGGAGCTATCCCTGTATCGCAGACTATTAACAGATAGTCAGACTGAGAAATTGTGTGCGTCTATAATTTTATGCTTACGTTTACGTGCGGTCATAGAGCCCTAGTTTCGATTCCCAGGCGATCAAAATGTTAATTGATTTGTAAAGAATTTTCCATTACCAGCACTGAAAACGTGCACAATAGACCACACATTGTTTGCCCGATCCGAGAATCGAACACGACACTTCATACTCAGCAGTCACACTTGCTACCGCTGTGCCTCCGAGGTACCCTATATCTGTAAAATGAATTTTCTTATTACAGAATTTGAAGCCGTTGACCGACAGTTCGATGATTCAGACGACGAATTTGAAATTCTTTGAACACGTAACGTATTTTCACACAAATTTGTTCATATAGATAGAACTTAATATATCTCGAAATTAGGCTAACCACGATATTAGTACTTATGTGTCACATCATTATATAATTCTTGTTTAGGTTATCTACATTATTTTATTATGATTAATTTTGTTTTTACATTATTTGTGATAGTGCCTAAAGGTGAAAGTTTACGCTGCAAAAAAGCACAAGAATTACATAAGGAGGTAGCACTATCGCAATGACAAGACATTTAAACGAGCAAAGTTTTACTGCGATTGTAATAATTTAATTTTAAATAATATCTTATATTGAAGAGGTAGATACGGCACTCAAAATAAGGTTAATTCACCATGTACTAATTGATGAGTAAGAACAAAGTATGACTGCTGTTTATACAACTCGGTACACTTTTGGCGTAACGATAAAATTGAGATAACATATTTACCTCATTTTAATATAAGATCATTGACTATGATATAATATACATGTTTTTTGTAATTATCTGTATAATATACAAATTAGTGCGAGAGTTATAATATGATAATGTTCTCATAATTCTCAACATAATTTTTATATTATAAGCAGACTGCTTTCTCAATTCTTTTTCTTCTTCTATTTCTCGACTCTCAAATTGTGTTCTCCCAGTGTGCTGCCACCTGGATGACCTAATTTTATGTTTGATTGTGTGTAAACTGAAATGAATTCGGCTAGGGTCGTTGGCTGTGTCCGGTATAACCAATTGGGTACTTCCCCAAGTTAAATTATTTAACTGTTTTTATATGTGTATGTAACAAATAGTAAAAGAACGATAAAAATAACGTCGGTTTTTATTTTATCGTTTTTATTTATTTTTAGCATCCATCCGACCACTTATTGTAAATTGTATCTGATAATAATGAAGTGCGACGTCATTCTATACAAGTTTCCATGGAGCTGACCGTTCTGATAAAATAAACAGAAATAAGAAGACAAATGATAAAAAACAGAGTGCCTAGTGCGAGGTTTAGCACCACCTGGCGACAAACAAACAACCGTTTACTCGTCACCGGAAAATGTGAGAAATACCTCGCACTAGGCACTCAGATTCCACAGTAAAGTTATATACCTACAGCAACGGCACACACTGTTTTGGAAACACCAGAAATCGGACGTGATCCTTTTATGCCAGGGAGCATACGGGAGTTTTACTCTTCTATTTGAAATAGAAGACCTTGTCGATCCTCTGATTGTCCAATTTCTGGCGTTTCTAAAACAGTGTGCGGTCCTGAGGTAGTGCGAGGAGAAGTCGCTCTAGGCGCTAGTAGGCAATAAACGCCAAAAATCCAACGGCGAAAATTTTTTTCCAACTCAAAATTTAATCTTGATGGCGGTAAAGGGCGCTGAATGATAATCTGGCTATACCCTAAACAAGAGCCGACATTGGTTGTATGTGTCATGGGACGCCAAAATTAAGAATAATTTATTATGGTTACTAACAATTATAATTATGTTATCAACGAACTTATTATCTAAGTTAATCTTATTTATAATTCAATATCTATAATGTCCGTAACATAACTTAATATCAATAATGTCTGTAACATAACTCAATATCAATAATGTCCATAACTTATGTCAATATCAATAATGTCCAATTCCATAACATAGGCAAAACACTTTTCGTTCACTAGAAATGAATTTATTCCGTGAAGTATATCGAATAATGGATATGTTAAATGAGAATCTTTTAGCAGCGCAAACCCCCTCCTTACGACTGTAATAGGGTAAGCAGCTATGTTATATTTTGCAGTGCCTTTAATATTTTATTGTGCAATTTATGTAGATGTGAACGGTTTACACTGATTAACATTCCTATGAAAAAATATGTGATAATCAGTGCATCTTATAAGCAACTCGTTAAGAGTGCACGTATCATCTAGTCATAATTTAGATAGGCATGAAATAATAAGCTTGAATAATAAACAGGGGGCTACCATAAAATGCGCATCCGTAATATCGGGCTCGTAGGAAACGTGAATGAAAGACATGCCAAGAGGTTTTAGCGATTGCGGTATAAATGTTTCATCGTACTGATTGCCCAATCGATCGGATGTAGGTAGATTTTATGATAGGCCTACAGATATCAATTGAATGGTATTTGATTAAATTTTACTTTCAATTACACACGAGTTCCTACAGGGCTATTATCGTGGAAGGTATAACATTAAGAATTTCCTGCAGCCCGCCAGCAAACGTCACATCATTTAAAAAAAAAATATCTATAAATTTAATTTCAATTAAAACCAATATTTGATTCTCCTTAAAAATTTCAAAAATTCTGTGGGTTCTTTTTGTGGTATTTTCAAATTTTAAAGCCCAAAGCTTTAAAATATGAAAATATTTTTTTAGCGTGGATGTGGTAGTTAAAGATATTAGAAAATCAAAATTTACGAAAAATCAATATGTCAAAACGTCTCTCACGCTATAGGTTGGAGATATATGCAGCAGAACTTGTCCAATGTTTTACATTAATTGCATAATACCTAAATGCTAGTAGTCGGTTTTAGTTATACTTATTCGGAGCCACTTATATGCCATTAGGTGTAAATAAGTAAATATGTAAGCCCTAGAACAAGGGTGCCCAACCCTAGGCACGCGGGCCACAATGTGGCCCGCGGACGAATTTCGGGTGGCACGCGCAAGCCACTGCGAGAGGAGGAAAAAAAAAGCTTGTACAAAAGCAATTGCATTAGTCGCAGTCGCAAATGCTATGCTATTTTTTCTTTTCACTCAAATCTATCGAGTATTCATCAAAATGATATTATCTCTTCATATCATAACTAAAAAGTTTAAAATAATTTTATTTTGTTTTATTTTTATGATTTTGATTGTATTGATAGTTTGGTATTATAATAAACTTAATATTGTACTAGTGCACTTTGTTATTATACTAATTTTTGTAGTTACATTCCATATTATTGAGTTATAATTTATACGCGTAAAAATGTAGTAAAATAGGAGCTGTCACTGGCGTGGAACGGATCCGGCGGCTGGGTCTGAGGTGACTCTGTACAAAACTGAGGCCATGTTCTCTCATAGGCCTCGGCGTGCACCACCGGAGAGATCCAACCTCACAGTGGGAGACACTCTCATCGGCATCAGGCCCCAGATGACATATCTGGGGCTCGTGTTCGACGGCCTAGATATCGGGGAGCGTCTCCGAAGTCTGGCTCCCAAATTAAGATGCACAGCTAACGCTCTGGCGTGGCTGCTGTTCAACATGAGGGAGCCAGAGCAGAGCAGGAGGCAGATGCTACGGGAATCGTACGTTCCATTGCCCTATACGGGTGTCCCGTGTGAGCGGATGCCCTGAAGTCTAGGCACGTGCACCTACCGCGTGCACAGCAAGAGACGATGGCCATCAAGGCCATCAGGGGTTACTGCACGATATCCTATGACGCGGCGAGTTTTCTTACCGGATCTCGGAGAGCGAGGCTATGGACAAACATGGCGAGTCACCGGCAATTAATCTTGACATCGCCAAAGCTTTTATAGAGTCTGCCACAAATCGCTTCTTTCCAAGCTACCAGCCTTTGGTTTGCCTCTCAGACAGTGCGACTGGGTGGTTAGCTTCCTGCAGGAGCGCCAACTTCGTAGTTCTTGCAGGTAAATGCTGGCGTGCCGCAGTGGTCTATCTTATCACCCATTTTCTCTCTTCTACATATCAACGATATTCTGACCACCCGGCAGCATTCATTGCTATGCAGACGATAGCATCTTACACGGGAGTTATCATGGGCATACTGCGGCCGAGCAGTCTGATATATAGTCTGAGCGCGGGAAAAAAAGCAGCTTCTTGTCACTGAGCTCGACCGGATCCTTAATCATATTTCCCAATAGGGCTCTGAGAACCTGGTCGAGTTCAATGCCAACAAGACACAGGCATGTGCATTTACAGCAAAGGTATCTTTTTTCCTTCCCTCTGTGGCGTGGGCACTGCCACTGCGGGACAATCTCAGTATTCTCGGTATGGATGTTCGCTGCCTACTGAACAACAAAAATTATATTGAGAGTATCATCAAAACAGCCTCGCGTAAACTTGGAGTCCTGAACAAAGTGAGATGTTTTAACACGCCGGAGCAGCGGTGTCTTCTGTCTCCTGCGTGGAATACTGTTCGCATCTCTGGGATGGCTTCGCAAAGTACTTACTTGATACACTCGACAGGTTCCAGTGTCGTGCGGTCTGCATTATTGGGAATCCTGAGATCACGAACACCCTCGAGCCTCTGCAGATGCGTAGAGTTGTGCATACTTGGCAGTATTTTAATTTTACCGTCTCTGCTATGGTGAATGTTCTAATGAGCTTTTCCAATTAATCTCACCCTATCCTTTCCTACACAGAACAACGCGTGCAGGACATAAATGTCACCCGCATACGGTGCAAAATATTCGATGACTCCTTCTTCTGCCATTAACTCCTGGAATTCCTTACCAGTTTCCCTCTTCCTACAAGTCCCGGATCCTTCAAGCGGGGCGTGAAAAAGCATCTAATGAGGCCGACAAGCTGAGTGCCACCATTGTAACACGATACTTACGTGTCTATAATGGTGACCCTCTTTTCCGAGACTGCATCCAGCTTACCAGCAGGCGAGGTGAAGTCCAATTGACGTTATAAAAAAGTTCTTTCGGTGCCATATCGTTACCGAAAAAAGGCGCGGGAACCAGGCGCGGATCCAGGCGCGGAATTAGGTTGTGGGCACAGGTACCCGAAAATGTGTGAAAAGTGCGAACTCATGTCAAGCATGTTAAATACGCCCGGAGGGGAGGGGGGGGGGGGGTGTCTTTGGCGGAGTTGGTCTCACATTGACCTGTTGAATTCAACGCGGCGAGACGAAAATCAAACCTTATGGAGTAGGGTGCAGAAATCGCAGGGGCAAATGCTAGTCAGCTTCCTCGAGTCAAGGGCACAGGGCCTCTTTTTCATTAATAGTTCCTTTAAGAAAAACCCCAACAGGAAGTGGACTTGGCAACGCCGAGACTCTGCGATAAAGAACAAGATAAATTATTTAGAGATGTCTTTGTGATCAACAAGTTTCAAACTGAAAGCGATCACTGACTTATCCGATGCTCTCTAAATATCAACATCAAGGCTGAAAGATTCCGAATGATAAGGTCAACCGACCTACGCCGCTCCAAGTAGCTCTAGGGTCCGAAAAGTTCCAATTGGAACTTCAATATCGTTTCGCAATGCTGGAAACCTAGCGGCATTGACGAGAAGGCCGACATAGTGGTCAAAATATTGCAGGAAGTGTCTCGAAAGTTGTTTCCCGGAAAACGCATACAGCAAAAGTCCAAGCTCTCTCCTGAGACTCTCGAACTTATGAGGGAGAAGCGTGAACACTGAACAACCATACACACAGTCGTCTTCGTCAGATGGGAGAGCCTTAAACCAATAAATCAAAAAGCCGATACGACGCGACCTTAAACGCTCCAACACTCACTCCATCCAGGAGGCAATCGAGCGATATAGGGGGTCAAAATTGTTCGCTCAGCAGTTGGGAAGGCCCCATCTGACGAAACTTACAACTGAGCTATATGCAGCACGGATGAGTAAACCGACGGGACACAGCGACGAAGACCACAGATCCCTACTCACGCGCCATTACACCGAGGAAATACCAAATGTCGAGTAGTGCGAGGTAGAGGCGGCTCTCAGGCAACTGAAGAACAACAGATGCCCTGGTGATGATGGAAATTACTACTGAGGTGCTGAAAACAGGTGGCGCTCCAGTCCTGAAAGAGCTAGCGAGTCTCTTTAATTCCATCATCCGGCAAGAGCTAACACCTAGGCCACAGAGCGGGAGTGCGGTGGTACTGTTCTTCAAAAAAGGTGATAAGACTCTCTCACTCCTGAGCCATGTCTACAAGTTGTTGTCAAGAGTCGTCACAAATCACCTCGCGGATAAGCTCGACGAGTTCCAGCCACCTGAGCAAGCCGGGTTTCGAAAAGGCTATAGTACCGTGGCGTGGACCACATCTATACTGTTCGGCAGATTGTAGAAAAGTCGCAGGACTCGCAGGAGTACAATCAGCCGCTGTGTATGGCGTTTGTGGACAACGAAAAAGCCTTCGACTCTATCGAAACTTGGGCAGTGCTCGATGCCCTGCAGCAGTGTCGTGTAGATTGGCGATACATCAAGATGCTGAGATGTTTGTATGACACTGCCACAATGTCCATCCTGCTCCAAGACCAGAAGACGAAACCCATTAGCCTCCAGCGTGGAGTGAGATAGGGAGATGTTATATCTCCCAAACTATTCACCAACGCATTGGAGGACGTTTTCAAGACTCTGGATTGGACTTTGGCGGGGTACCAACATCCACAGTGAGTACATCTCGCATCTTCGGTTCGACGACGACTTCGTCATAGTTGCTTAGTAGTGACTAAGCAACTATGACGAAGTCGTCGTCGAACTTTATGAGACCTTTTGGAGTAGGGTGCAGAAATCGCCGGGGCAAATACTAGTCAGCTTCCTCGAGTCAGGGGCACAGGGCCTCTCAAGCTGTGCAGCATTTCGCCCAGTTGTTCCAGTGGGAACAAATGGGCGAAATGCTGCACAGCTTGAATGGAGCTTCTCGACAAGTTGGCCTGGGTGTAAACTTGGACAACCCCATGATTATGTTCAACAAACATGTTGTATCGAGTCGATTTCCATCGAAGGGGTGACACTCAGAGTTGTTCAAAAATATATCTCCTGGGGCAGGTTATCCAGCTTGGTAAAAACAACTTCGAGAAAGAAATAGCCAGATCCAACTGGGGTGGGCAGCATTTGGCAAACCACGTCGGGCTTTCTCCTCCCCCCTACCATAATGCCTCAAAGGTTTTCAACCAGTGCGTCCTGCCTGCTATGACCTACGGTGCTGGATGGACTGGATGCGGAAGACGGAGGATCGGCAGACGTGGCGCATTTTCGGAGAAGCAGTGGACTGCAATATACTAACTGATTGATTGATTGACTGTATACCTCAGACCTGTGTGTGCTCCTTATAAAGGTGTACATAAAAGCCGCAATAATAGTGTGTAATTTCTGATATTGTAACAGTGTGAACAAATGCTGGTATATCGTCTATTGCACTATACACTGTGTTCCAAATCACGCGTGATTCATGATTAATTTTGTTTTTTTTTTTCAATAAACCATAAAAAAAGTGACGTCACAGGTCTATTATGGTGGTGGGCATGCCCATATTGCCCACCCTAGTGGATCCGCGCCTGGCGGGAACGGGGACACGAACCCGAGCCGTGAAGGGCACACCGTAGTAGCGGCGATAAGACCCATCATGGGGGAAAGCTAGAGAGGCCGCCATGTAGCCTCTCTAGCCACTCCTCCATCCTGCAGGTTATCACCGGGCACGGATGCTTCGGGGTTTTTCTGCGTCGGATCCGGTAAGAGCCAACCACCGAATGCCATCGTTATAACGCGGGAGACGCCATCACTGTAGGAGTGAGAGTTCTCTCGCTTGCCATCTTGCTCACGGCAATAGTACGCTGCGCGAGCGCGTGGGCTGCCACCCCTCCTTTTGTGAGCAAGTAATATTTCAAAAGGAGACGGCGGGGTAGGAACGGAGGGGATTCGCAGCCCGCACAGCCCGTGACGAGCGTAGGGGACGCGGGCAGAACAGGCCTCTGTCCCTCATGAGCATGGGCCTGAGGGTGGTGACGGGTGGAGCCGCCTGCACCTCCCCATTCCCAGGGGCTAGATGGGGATGCGATGGTCCCAATACCCGAAGAGAGCCGGCTCGAGGGAGATGGGCAAGAGATCAGCCAATTTCATCTTCCGAAACCTGGGGGGGGGGGGGGGGGGTTGTGGATGTAGTAAAAAGATGTACTGGCCCGCCAAAAATGTCCAAATCGTAAGTTTGGCCCGACAGCTAAAAAGGTTGGGCACCCTTGCCCTAGAACATTATTAAAAAATACATCACATTTTAGTGTATATCGAAATATTGTGTTATTAGGATTTGTAACAAGAAATGTGTTATAATAATCTTTTGTGTTATTGTATGTCGTAGGGTTAACATTTTTGTTACGAAATTGCAGGCTCAATGGAGCCTATCCAAATATTTTTATATAATTAAAAGTTTTAAAAATAATTTTAATAATTCGTTTTATTCCGTATATTTATATAACCTTTCTTTATTTATTTATATTTATAGTGTTGTCAGAAGTAGAAACTAAATAATCCTACCTACCTTACCTACTTTCATCGGGTATTCCGTTGGAAAATAATAAGGTAAGTAATAAAAATAGTTTAACGATTTTGTTATCATCTGAATCTTGCATGTAATACACCTGGGCAATTATTCTCTAAGCAAACAGCGTCGACCTCAGCGCTGCGACAGCTTCGATAGAGATTGTGATTGGTCGGACTGGGTGACGTCATTGGAGATCCACCAATGACAATCTCTATCAAGGCTGTCGCAGCGCTGTGCTCGACGCTGTATGCTTAAAGAATTTCACAGCTGCTGGTCGGTACTTTTGTTCTTTGGTGACCTAGTCTCTGTCACAGGTTTTTCTCGTAGGGTGGTGAGTGGCAGTCGCTGCCGCTCTAGTCAAGATAAACCAATCGATAAAGAAAAGTGGAAATAAAGAGGATCCTGACTTGTAAGGTGCAAGCTTCGAATACAACACGGTGACTGCATCTTAATTCTTTTTAATGGTATTTAAAACATCTATTCATACCATTTTTCATGAAAAAAAAAATTCTAATAATAGAATTAAATATTATTGCTCTAGCAACACTTCCTGTACAGTCAATGACTACCCTACTAATAACAAAGAAGATAGTGCGGTTATTTTTAAAAAGAAACAAAAGCTACTAAATGAAACTAGCAATTTTACAATACGATTTATTTATTTATTACATACAATATTTGTTATACTTTGGTAGGTAGTTTTGAGGCAAGCGACATCACAACTGTAAATTATAAAGACCAAACCATTGGTAAAGGTTTATACAACACAGATTATGCACAAAATACCACTATTTCAAACTTTGTGGTTTGTACACATTAAAATTCAAGACAGCGGTTCTGCATCTGTCAATGAACCTCGGCAGTCCATCCATCAAGTAAAACGAGGTCTCCCAAATCTTTTGCGCGACTTATCTTCAACTATAAAAATGTCCCAATTTTTAAAAATCATAATCGGAAGAATTTCCTAATTGAAAGATATAAATTCTGAAAATGGATTAACCTTATATACGATTAAAATTAACAGTTATTAAGAATTTTAAAAATTACATAATTGAACATTATTCTTTATGGGCCAATGTCCAAATTGGAAATGGATATAATGTAATTATATTTGGACATTATTTGCTGCTGGACATTTTTTATTTTGGACATGAGTCGCGCATAAAATCTAAATAGTAACACGAGACAAATTTGAGGGTGTAAATTGATTTGATTTAAAACAGTGCTGAATCATGGATTAAATGTCATAAAATAATCCCTCTGTATAGAACGCGCCATAAGATTTCATTTGCCTTCATACTTTTATTTCAATACAATACTACAATACCACTAAAAATAATAGGTAACAAAGGTTTTTAGTTAATATTATTCACTAAGTAGGTAATCTTCTCAAAAATCTTTATAATAAATATTTTATTATGCATGTATTACAGAAAATCTGAACGATTTAGAAACGTCATTACAAAATTTTGGCACCTTACACATTAAATTAGCACTGTCCGTGATGTGACCGATAGCATTGTAGTTAGGTCAGATATTAAAACGTAGTTTTAATTGGCCCCGACAACGTGAAGTTAAAAGATAGTAATACGCTATAGGCCAATGAAAATGACAGTATCTTTGTACTTATATCGAACATTACCATGTTTACTGATTGTAGATAACTTTACAAAAATATTTTGAGTAGATAGATCTGATAATAATGAAATCAGGCTTTACAAATGATTAGCAGGTACACTATTGCCTATTATGAATGTATATTATGATTATTTTTTGAGAGCAAAAGATAAAATGTATAGATATAAAACTAATATGACTAGCACCACAGGTAATAATAATGAACCAACACCTTATTTTTAACACAGGTAAGAATAATACTCAGAACTGAAATGCAGTATTAAATACAATTCGACATGAATATTCATGGACCTTTATTTGGCCAAAACTTAGGACCATTTCAAGAAGAGAAATAGAGCATCAGATATGTTATTACACTTATTTACTCTTAGGCAACATATTCGAAAAATATCAGATGGATAAAGAATGAGAATTCGTTAAATGAACACCCCACCGTTTTTGGATGAAACTTGATATTAAGATTAAGTAAAAGATTTGTAATATCGATAAAAAGAGCATAGGTCAGCAGAATCAGATCAATAACAAAACTACTCTTATAGACCGAACAGTTTAAACTGTGTCCACATCACAACCATCCATAAATTCAAAACTTTAGATTTTCAAAAATATGACGTTATACATTTTAACATTCAAAAATATAAATGACTCTCGTCTAAGTAATATAATTATCATCTACTGGACGTAACTATTTACATCGCGTTTTCTTAACAATAACATCAATATGCCAATAGATTCAATTTCACACATATAACTACACACATGAAATACATGAATTCACTTTATTAGATAAAAGGTGAATAGTGAACTTGTAACATGTAAATATTTAAAAAATTATCTCTTAAATATAAATCATTTGAAATGCGATTTCGATTTATAGTCAATACTTTTTAAAGTTTTGCTACATACTTGTATACATATTAGACAATTTAAATATTAGTCGAGACTTAATAGTTTTTATTACATTCTGTTTATCGATCGAAGGTAATCGTATGAATAAAAGTTATCTGTATAACAGGTATATAAACCCAGTTTATACACGTCCAGTTTCAATTATTTCTCGTGACGTCATTTCCTAGCATCGCTAGGCGAGTAGAAAACCTTGTCAAGTGAGGATTGTCATAGTATAACTCATACATTGTTACCTGGCTGGGTTTTATTGTATATTATCATAACAAACAGACACTCCTTTTACATCGTGTAGATAACTATAATAATATAGCCAAGTGCCTAGCAGTTTTATAAAGACTGCATTTCACTTAAGAAAATTTGTTTAATTAAACAGATTTTTTAAAGTTTTTATTCAAAATTTGTTTAATTAAACACATTTTTTCTCATTGGTGAAATCCAATATCAAGCCTTGCAATAGAAGTATTCGTTAAGAACAGATGTTCCAGCCAGGTATAACTTATACTCAACTATAATCAGTTTTGATATAATTCAATGATGGGTTTACAGTACACATTTCATTAAGTAAATTCCCACCCATTTAACTTTAAAATTTAGAAAGAGTGCCTATTTTAACACTACAAGGGTCACCATTTTATTGAGACCTATGAGTAGAAAATATATTATTACACAGAAACCATGTCTGTTTATAAAACGTTATTACATGCATGGTATTTATGAAATCATCTATATTATGTATTGTAAATGTCTTCAAACATTATAAATCCTAAGGTAATTATGTAGGAAAAATATAAATTACTACACTCATTGGTTTTGAGTAAATCTATAAATTTCGATGGAATTAGTAAAAACTCTAGAACAAAATCTCATTAAAACCTTAAAAAAAATATTCGAAATGTATATTCACCTTTAATGTGAAACCGCAATCATATTATTTATGAAATTAATTACTAAAACTGTGATATTATCCACTGAGCCTCTGTAATAAGCTTGTAGTGTTAAACTTTTGGCACCAAAATCAGGTTCATCTAACCTTTCCTTAATGAATTTGACAGCTTCCTCATTCGAAAAGGTATCCCACAAACCATCAGAAGCGAGAACTAGGAACATGGGTTTGTGATCCTCGAGGTTAAAAGTTAAGATATCAGGATCCGCAATAACAAACTTCTTGTCTTTCAGTGGGTAGTCTCCCATTGCACGTGAAGTTGCCAATATGCCCGCTACTCTCCACACACCATTGAAAGCAATGTAACCACCAGCTGCCTCAATTCTTTTTTGCTCACGAACCTGTAAATATAATAATTGGAGTCTGATTATATTATAATAAACCTTTTTTATTTTTATTTATTAATTACTAGCTTTTGCCCGCGGCTCCGCCCGCTTGGATGTCGGTTATCGCGACCAAACATAGCCTATGTCCTTTTTCAAGGTCTAATCTACCCCTATACCAAATTTCATCAAAATCGGTTCAGCGGTTTAGTCGTAAAAGCGAGACTGACAGACAGACAGACAGACAGACAGACAGACAGACAGACAGAGTTACTTTCGCATTTATAATATTAGTAGGGATTATTAAACAACGTCCCTGCTGCATTCACTACTATGTACCTACAATAAACTTTTGTGAATATGTCTTCTTTATCTGAAGTACCAATCCTGGTTGCATCTAAATGGTTGTATGGTCGTTGTATGACAGCTACAGCTACAGACATACGCAACAGATATGCGTAACTCATTTCAGCTTCTCAATGGTCCTCTTTATCTGCTTCGGAGTTTAACAAGTAATGGGTAATGGGTATACTGTATGAGCTTCATGCGTCGGCAGTTCGGCTGCGGTGGTCGGATTCGGAATCATACCTTAAAGCTGACACTTTGGATTGGAGTACATGGTCTCGTGTAGCTTCATTAGGCCAGGCCTATTTATACTCTTACAATGAATCAGGGGGCGGGTGTAATATTATTGAAATATATATAAAATATTTTTAAAAGTACTAATAAATTTAAAAAATATGCTAACTCTTTCTTGTAAATTTTAATTAGAAAAAGTTACCATCAATATTCATAATGCAGAATTTTTCAGTGGTTTGCGGCAATAGTAATGCCATTGTGATGAAATATTACATAATGTGTTAGGTGTGGGTTCAACAGCCTCTGTGGCGCGGCGGTAGTGAACGCGACCGCTACACCAAAAGTACAAATATTTGTGTGCATGAATATGGGTAATATTTGTGGCATTAGTCTGGTCGTGCCTCAGAGAGCATGTTGAGCCGTAGTCACTATGGCAGTCGTTATTTAGGGGAAACAGGTGAAATGGCCCACTCAGATGGGCTGATCACCCATCCAGTCAGCATCATCCACAATAGAAGAACTAGTAGATGTGGGTTCACATTGGTAATGTGAACCCCCATCATCCCTTGTAATGGCCACAATTCAAACTGTGGAGTCGATCCTAAACTGACTGAGAAAATAATTAATTTTGTGAAATATATCTTACCTGCTGTGGTTTGTGGTCAAATGAAACTGGTATCGCATTGCCACGAGAATCACACATTACTCCTCTTGAGTCTCCAACATTGGCAACTATCAAATGGCTACCTTCAATTATAGCAATTAGAGCAGTAGTACCTGCAACATTCAAAGATCTCTTTGCAGCCTCCACGAGCAGTCTATCAGCAGCCAGCACTTCATCAGTTAACAACTTCCCATAGTTGATTTTTCCTTTATCCATGTAGCTAGATAATGGTATAGCCACATTTTTTACAGGTGTTGAAGTTGGTCTAACCTCCCTTGTAATGGGCCTCGCTTTAGATAATTGTGCTAGAAGTTGAGGATCAGTTATTTCTTTTTTAGATGTATCGTCTGCTGTACTTACAGATTTCTTAAAGCTACTTTTTCTATCCACAGATATATGGTTTTCCTCTTTTTTAGGTTCTTCTGGACTATCTTTAATGGGAGCACTTATTATTTTTCCATCTTTGAAGGCCTCTAATTCCACAATCTTGTTGTGAAGGTTTTGAATAAGATGTTCCTTTGCATAGTTAGCAGCAAAGTCTCCCCCGTGGCCATCAAATATAGCGAACAGAGAAATACCAGACTCGTTTATGTCTTCACTGATGATGAACCTGTCTTCCATGTGCATTCTTCTTCCTTTGATAGCATAGGCTGCACTAAATATACCTTTTAACTCCCAGCTTTGTTTATCTGCATCTGAACCTTCTAAAATCTTCATCCGTTGAACAGCGCTGATAGGGCTCAAAGCTTGAGACAATCTGCTCAACATTGTGCGGCTCCATAGCTCGATTGTTTGCAAATACATAAAAAATATAATTACCCCTAACGTGAACACCAAAACTTCAGATCGTAGTAAATAAATTCGGACCATTTTCCATAAATAGCTCACAGGAGTATCAAATGGAATACTACTTGTAAATCGTGACAAGGTTTTCATAAATGATAGATATGTTTGGTATAGCACTCTGTCTTCTAGCTCGTCTTCCATGTCACTAAAAAACTGCAATGTATACGTAATAAACCCTTTATTTATTATGATTATGAACCACGTAAAAACGCACTGAACAAGTACTATTTTCTATTTCTACCAATATCTACAATGAAACTGAAAATACTCCAATTATATGTAGGTACGTATCAGCGGCGGTCTCAGTAATTTCAGTTCAGTCAGAAACTCAGAAAAACTTATTTTCACTTCATACAGAGCACAGATAAAATAATTTGAACTGAGTCCTCTTCATATATATTATGTAGGTAAATCTATGCCTACTAATAAGTCTAAATAACGAATAACGAAACGTTTTAGGGTGGCCGCACATGTACGGTTTCCGGAGACGGTTTCCGTCCACGTTTTCCTGATTTGGAATTCCGTGTGCCGAGCGCACACGTCCGGTTTTTTGCATTAGGTTTTTTTATTATTACTTCGAAGCGAGCAGTGTTGCCAGTGCCAAATTGTCAAATGTAACACAAGCTGGCTTAAAAGTTGCATTTTCGGGGGAAAAGTTACGTATTCTTGTTTTTTTATATAGTGTTTCTTGTTTTTTACAAATCCTCTCGGTTTATCTCGGGTATCCGCCCAATTTAGGAGCCGGCCTTCCGAGATGCTCCTTGAAATCCCACTGGCCATTGAGTACGAGCCCCAGCTATTTAATCTGGGACTTAATGCAGCTGAGAGCGTCTACCACTATGGGGCTGGGTCGTAAGAGAGTCAAAAGTTACGCAAAATGTAACAAAAGTTACAATACAATCTGGCAACCCCGGAAGCGAGACACAATCAGTGTTGCCAATTACTGATGATCTGAATTCCCCACAAACCCAACAGAAAGGCCCCAATATTAGACATTGATAACTACATTACTTCTCTTGAAGTTTCCCGCTATATTCACCACTTGCGATGTTTATTGCGGCTCGTGTACATATATTGCCAATAAAGAGTTAAATAGTACCTTAATGTCGGATATTCTGCTTTAATAATTTATCAATATGTATAATACTTGCCACTTATTACTTCTGAGTTTAGGTCTAGTGTGAATGTCTAAATGCCCCACATAAGCACAATCCCCATGTGGCGGGCTACTCTACCATTCACTCGCCACACGTCACCTACTCACTCTATAGACAATAACATTCAATCGAGCATACAAAACTGCCGGCCGTCGTTGGCAAGCCCGAACGACCAGCACCCCGCGCCCGCGCCGTTTAGCGCCCGCGGCCACCTCGCGCTCTCGTCAGTCTAGCCGAGCGCGTCGCGACGTACGCACGTTACACCGTCGCGTCGCGCGAGAGCCATTGTTGAGCGAGCTCTTTCGGTACAGTGTTGATTTCGCTTTGTACATTTGATTATAATAAAGTGTTTACGTATTACGTCGTATTTATCGATATCTCGACCATACCCTACACTACACTGGTGACCCCGACAATGAACACGACGGAAAACGAAGATACTCAGAAAAAAGACGCACATGTCGCTACAAGCCGCGACCGCGCCCAAGATGGCGATACATTTCGTGTCGGCGTACGCATTCCGCCGTTTTGGCCGGAAAAGCCAAACATTTGGTTTTGCCAGATAGAGGGGCAGTTCAAGTTGGCGAGGATTACGGACGACGAAACAAAATATAACTACGTGCTCTCACACCTCGACCGCCAGTATGCTTTAGAGGTAGAGGACATCATCATCGCGCCGCCCCCCACTGGCAAGTACGAAAAACTCAAACAAGAGCTAATAAAACGATTGTCAGTTTCAAAGGAAAAAAAGACTAAGCAACTGCTTGAGTCGGAGGAGTTAGGGGACCGTAAGCCCTCCCAATTCTTGAGGCACTTACAGCACCTGGCAGGTCCAACCATCCCCGAAGATTTTTTAAAAACCATTTGGGCGAGCAGGCTGCCGGCTAACTTGCAGACAATAGTAGCGTCGCAGCCGAATTTATCATTGACGGAGCTGGCCGATTTGGCGGACAGGGTCCATGACGTGGCACCCCCGCCTGTCCAGGTCGCGTCTACTGCAAAGTCCGAAGACCCCAACGAGTTGATGGCTATGATCATGGCGCTGTCTCGGAAAGTGGACGCGTTGAGCACCGGAAGTAGCAGACAATCACGCCCACGCACCCGATCTTCACCGCGCAGTGGCTCACCATCGCAAAGTTCGCAGAGGTCCCGCTCAAACTACGCGAAACACCCGCTATGTTGGTACCATTACCGCTTCCAAGACCGGGCAAAGAGATGCTTATCGCCGTGCGACTTCAAGGCGGGAAATGCATCGGGCAGTCAGTGATGGCCGCGGATGACTGCCCTACTGCTGTAACTACTGGCCGCCTATTTATCACCGACCGCAGAACAAAGGTTCAATTTTTAGTGGACACGGGCAGTGACCTATGTGTGTTTCCCCGCTCCGCCCTACCGCATGGTTACCGCCGAGTGAAAACGGAATACCAACTTTGTGCCGCGAACGGGTCTACGATTAACACGTACGGCTATTTGCAAGTCTCGTTAGACCTAGGACTGCGTCGCGATTTTACTTGGCGTTTCATAGTGGCCGATGTAACAAAAGCAATTATCGGTGTAGACTTTATTTCATTTTTTAATTTAATAATAGATATACGTAATAAGCGCCTAATAGACGGCACTACTAAACTATGTTCAGTGGCTTCAATAATTTTAAAAAATAGTTCTGTGTCAAGTGTTAAAGTTGTGACTGAGGAGAGTGGGAGCTGCAGATTCCGTAAGTTACTTTCTGAATTTCCTGAGCTCACACGGCCGGCAGGTACACCACACACACCAAAACACAACACTAAACACTACATTCGCACCACACCGGGCCCGCCAGTTTCATGTAACCCCCGCAGGCTCGCACCCAATAAATTAAAAATTGCAAAAGCGGAATTCGAGGCAATGTTGGCAAATGGGACGGCTCGACCTTCACAGAGCCCCTGGGCGTCCCCTCTACACCTGGTCCCGAAAAAAGATAGTAGTTGGCGCCCGTGTGGTGACTATAGATTGTTAAATGCCAGGACAATCCCGGACAAGTATCCTATTAGACATATTCATGATTTTGCCCACAGCCTATTCGGTACTAAAATTTTCTCTACGATCGACCTTGTCAAAGCATACAATCAGATTGCAGTATTCGAAGAAGATATACCGAAGACGGCGATCACTACCCCATTCGGTCTTTTCGAGCTCCCCTTTATGGGGTTCGGGCTCCTCAATGCCAGTCAGACGTTTCAGCGATTTGTAGACGAAATGACTCGTGGTCTTGACTTCTGTTACCCATACCTAGACGATTTTTTAATATGGTCAAAAGATGAGGACCAACACGAAGAACATCTCCGCTTACTCTTCTCAAGGATGAGAGATTACGGCGTGCTCATCAATACGGCCAAATGCGTCTTTGGTGCATCTGAGGTGACATTTCTAGGCCACCACATATCTCGGCAAGGAACCAAGCCATTAGAGAGCAAGGTACAGGCTATTAGGGATTTTCCAGCACCTAAAACTGCCAAACAGCTAAGGAGGTTTCTAGGCATGGTGAATTTTTATAGGAGGTTCATACCGCAGGCCGCGCAAATCCAAGCACCGCTTCATGCATTACTGGTTGGTAAGATTAAAGCGTCACAGCCTGTCGACATTACCGGATCCGCGCTCAAAGCTTTCGAGGAGTGTAAGGAGAGTCTGTGTAACGCAGCCTTACTTACTCACCCCGACTCTCAAGCTAAGCTAGGTCTAGTTACCGACGCGTCTGATTTCGCTATAGGTGGTGTTCTCAATCAGCTTATAGATGGTAACTGGCAACCCTTAGCGTTCTTTTCGCGAAAGCTGAGCCCAGCTCAAAAGAAGTACTCTCCTTACGACAGAGAGCTTCTCGCCATCTACCAGAGCATTAAATATTTTCAACACTGGTTAACTGCTACTCATTTCACTATTTATACTGACCATAAGCCACTGTGTTATGCTTTCCATCAAAAGAAAAATAACTGCTCGCCTCGGCAGTTCCGACACTTAGACTATATATCACAGTTCACGACTGATATCCAACACATCTCCGGAAAAGACAATGTTGTCGCTGATACTCTGTCACGAATCGATGAGCTACACGCTCCGGTGGACCTTAATCAACTCGCTGCATCACAGGCTGCTGACCAGGAGCTGCTGAAATACGTAGATGGGGAATTCTCTCTCCGTATTCAAAAGTTCAAGCTCCCCGACAGTGGTGTATCACTGTACTGCGACATGAGCTCACCGAGACCTAGACCTTTCATCACTAAATCACTCAGAAAGCAGATCTTTGACAGCATCCATAGCCTGAGTCATCCCGGCGCTAAAGCTACCACTAAATTGGTAGCCGAGCGTTTTGTCTGGCCTGGCTTACGCAAGGACTGCCGAGAATGGTCGCGCAAATGCCTCGACTGCCAACGCGCTAAAGTAAACCGCCACGTGTCAGCACCGTTGGGCACTTTCAGCTTGCCTCGCGCCCGTTTCGCGTTCCTACACGTGGATATCGTCGGCCCATTACCTATATCGCAGGGGTACCGCTATTGCCTAACAGTGGTAGACCGGTTCACTCGCTGGCCAGAAGTCACACCTATGACTGACATAACAGCCGAAACAGTCGGGAAGGCGTTGGTATCGTGGATATCCAGGTTTGGATGCCCAACCGATATTGTAACCGACCGCGGACGGCAATTTGAATCCACACTCTTCCAGTACCTTGGAAAAGTAATAGGGTTTAATCATCGCCGCACAACCGCGTACAGGCCGGCCTGCAACGGACTCGTGGAAAGGATGCACCGTCAGCTTAAAGCAGCTCTGATGTGTCACGCAGACTACAATTGGGTGGAGAACTTACCCCTAGTTCTGCTTGGCATTAGGGCCTCGTTAAAAGAGGACCTTAACAGTTCACCAGCAGAGCTTGTTTATGGTGAGCCTTTGCGTCTGCCTGGGGAATTTTTCACATCATCTAACCCTGGTACGACTGACGTCTCTGACTTCACCGCGCGACTCAGAGAACTCACTGCAAAGCTCCGTCCTATGCCCGCCGCTCGACATGGCAAGCACACCACCTTTATTTACAAAGACTTGTCGTCCTCGAGTCATGTGTTTTTAAGAGATGACTCCGTTAGGGGCGCTTTACAGCCACCTTACACCGGCCCATACCCAGTGCTCGAAAGGGGAGACAAACAGTTTAAAATTCTGATTAAAAACAAAAGCATCACGGTAACAATAGACCGACTCAAACCAGCCTACCTAATCGTAGATCCTTCGCCTACTCCCACCCGTGCTACCACCTCTGATCCTCCGCCGTCTAGCTCATCGGAGCCGCCACCACCACCACAGCAAAGTGCACCAGCTCCGATCGCCGACAAGAGGACACGTTGTGGTCGTAGGGTTAGATTCCCGGACTGTTACCGTGACTATCGACCGTAGGGACGGCCTCTGGGGGGGAGTGCTGTGGCGGGCTACTCTACCATTCACTCGCCACACGTCACCTACTCACTCTATAGACAATAACATTCAATCGAGCATACAAAACTGCCGGCCGTCGTTGGCAAGCCCGAACGACCAGCACCCCGCGCCCGCGCCGTTTAGCGCCCGCGGCCACCTCGCGCTCTCGTCAGTCTAGCCGAGCGCGTCGCGACGTACGCACGTTACACCGTCGCGTCGCGCGAGAGCCATTGTTGAGCGAGCTCTTTCGGTACAGTGTTGATTTCGCTTTGTACATTTGATTATAATAAAGTGTTTACGTATTACGTCGTATTTATCGATATCTCGACCATACCCTACACTACACCCACAAATTTCCTAATCGGCTTGAAAGTCCTCACTTTCTTGGGAATTGACAACGCTGGACACAATTTAAGCGCGATTCCGGATGGAAATTTCCTGACGTGTGCGGCGATTAGTACAAAATGTATGCGAGTGCTGCGTTCGGTATGACGTCATTAGGTTTTTTCCATTCTGAACCGAACGTCAGGTTTTTTCCGTTCTGCAAAAAGTAAGGACGTGTGCGGCTAGTAGAACATTTTGTATGAAAATGGAGCATTCGGTTTTTTGAATCTGACTTTTTGATCAGGAAACCGTGGACGGAAACCGTACGTTTGCGCGGAGCCTTAATGTCAGTAATAATAGTGCTTTCCTAAGTTTCCTACCACTGATCCGTATTAAATAATATAAAGATCGGTGTTTCCTACATAATATATATACGTAGGTACTTTTGAAAAACAAACAGACAGATAAAATAAATTGATTAATTTTTGACACCTTGACAATTAAATTATGTGCTAATCGACTTCGCCTATGGACTTCGCTCTTAAAATCTTCAAAATTTAGAGAGCTGCTAATAAGAATGCCGAAAGCAGACATGAATTTTATTGGACAATATTGCGCACAGATTCATAAATATCTAGCTGTGCGCCCTGGGTCTGGGTGCAATTAACTTAATAGTTTATTTTAATATTTATATTTACCGCTGTCCCAACTTTGATAATATTTCACTAGTAAATCAACGGGTATATAACAAAATGTAGGTATGTACAAATGTAACATATATGTAGGTATGTTTTTTTTTTTTTTTTTGTACCTAAACTAAACTATAGATAGAAAATATTCATAACACAAAATTAAAAGTTAGTAGGCGAACCTACCACATAGCGATTTTATTTTTGACTCTGTTCACACCAGCGATATAGCATCCGGCGCGGCGATTTTAATTTTTTTAGGAATAAGCAGGCCAAAGAGACGCAGATTATCACTGGGTACCTAGTGTACCTACGGGTGCTTCTGTCGGTAATATCTGCGTTGGACCGAGAAAAAGCCAACGCCCGAGAGTGGCCCTGGGATTGAGAGTTCTCACGCTCGCCACCTTGCTCACGGCGCGGCGAGTTTGCTGCGCGGATGCGTAAGCTAGCCTCCTTCTTTGTTCTTTGTTTTTAGGGTTCCGTAGCCAAATGGCAAAAAACTGAACCCTTATAGATTCGTCATGTCTGTCCGTCCCTTAGAGATTATATACTCTAAGGTCCGTCCGTATGTCACAGCCACTTTTCTCCGAAACTATAAGGCCTAAGTAGGTATGCTGTTGAAACTTGGTAAGATGTAGGTATTCTGTGAACTGCATTAAGAATTTCACACAAAAATAAAAAAAAGGGTACACCTCATATAGTAGAACTTTTTAAGTAATAATTTTATATTGCATAACAACTAATAGCATAAACCTCTTTTCGCAGAATATCGTTTGGCATAAACTCATTTTGCATACATTGAAACCCATAATTTTGTAAGTCAGAATCATCTGTACGCATAATTTTTGTATCCATAATAATCACAATGTATAACCATCACATAGCAGAAAGTTCAAAACCAGATTCATCTTTTGGTATATATTTCTTATCCATAACTATTTAAAAGTATCATTTTTACTATTGCTATTAGTTGGAGGTAGTAATCACATGAATCATTATTATTTGTCGGGTACCCTGTGTCGGGGTGTTAACAACTATCGATTCTGGCGCTTCGCCGGCCGCTACCGCGGCACGCTCGCTTCGCTCGCTCGGCTCGCGCTGTTGGGGTCACAGTTCTAACCTAACCTAACCTATCCGAGTCGGGGTACTCTGTGTCGGGGTGTAAACAACTATCTATTCTGGCCACAGAGGTCACAGTTCTAACCTAACCTAACCTACCCATTTTTAAAGAAGAAAGTAACCCAATCTATATTATTCTAATTGAAATTCTATGCTCTTTATAATACTATAATTCTGGCATACGCCTAGTCAAATTATGCCAAATAATCTGTACTCTAAATGAACGTTATGCTAAATGAAGTTATACAAAATTTTAACTATGCCAAAGGTAATTATGCCAAATAAAATTCTACTATCTTAAATGTATGCCATTCTAAATTCGGTCATAAGCACATTATGCCTAAAAATATTTATGTCAAATATTTTTAATGCCTAATAAATGATCGATTAAAGAAGTTTCTGCGAAGTGAGTTATCCCAAATAGGTTTCGGAGTATCAAGTTTCTACCAAATAGACGGCACCCTAAAAAAAAGCATTAAATTTTGGGGATCCATACTTAGAACTGAAACTCAAAATTTTTTTTCATCAAACCCATACGTGTGGGGTATCTATAGATAGGTCTTTAAAAATGCTATTGAGGTTTCGAAAATATTTTTTTTCTAAACTGAATAGTTTGCGCGAGAGACACTTCCAAAGTGGAAAAATGTGTGTCCCTCCCCTCTAACTTCTAAATTAAGAGAATGATAAATCTAAAAAAAATATAATATGATGTAAATTGCCATGCAATCTTCCACTAAAAATTGGTTCGAACGAGATCCAGTCAGTAGTTTTTTTTAATACGTCATAAACCGCAATTTTCGCCTTTGCTACTATGGAACCCTTCATGGGCGAGTCCGACACGCACTTGGCCGATTTTATTATTTTGCATTACTTGTTCGCACAAGTGCTCGTGAAGAAGGCGGCGGAGCGGGTGGCCGCGAAGCTGCGATTGATGCCATAAAAACACAGATGTTAATTTTTCGGATTTTAGTCTGTTCGATTACCGGGTGTGGCAAGCGAGTTAAATGTTTGAATCCAGTTTTGTTTCTATTAAAAAATTAAGGATGTTTCCTTTGAGTGAAATTCGATATGTTTAAGTAACTATTTAGAGTACCTACATTTCCGCCAAGTAAGGTCATAATCTTCCACCCTGTATGTGGGGTCTCCGGTTTTCTAGCTCAGCACCCTATAACGCTACCGCACCGTATATTCAGTGGTAATAGATGACACAATTAAAACAAAATGTAAAATAAAAGACAGTTTTATTTTTATAAAATGTATTAAAACATGAAATTTAGATTACATTTCTGTACGATTCAAGAATAAATCTAATTCCAAATTTCGCGTGAGTTTATGATAACTAGTGTTAAATAAACTCACGTTTCTGGAAAGGATATTACAAGTATTACAATTATAGTGCTGAAATAATATTACCTACCCACAACAACACAGCCAGAAATAAAGATCAAAATCGAATAAATAATTATGTTAATATTTGTCGAACTAGGAACTAAATGAAAGAATACAATTTATAAACGCTCTCATTACAATCATATTAGGTATTTATAATCCAATAATTAATATTTTTATATACCTAGATTAAAATGTTGACCATTTTTTATTCAAGATAAAAATTTTGACTACTAGATATTTTACTTTACTGTATCTACCATAGTTCCTATAAGTTAGATAAATAAAAAAGTATTTTACAATAAAGGCAACTTTTACATAAACTATTTAAATTTTTAATTAAATAAGCAATGCAATATATTACTTTGAATAAGTATTAGAATAATTTACGAAAACCGTATTATGTATGTTAGGTTAAACATTTACAAATAAACAATGGAATGAAATACTTTAAAAGTGTTTCTTTATGACTTATCAATCCTCTACTCCAACTCGGACCCCCGGCCCCGACCCGACAGCTGCCAAATAGTCGGGAATCGGGATGCTCTTCATACTGAGCAACTTGCGATTCATCCCGTCCTAATAGTTATTAGAGAAAATGGCTTGTAATGGGCTTTTTCGTACCAACTGCTATAGGTAAATGATATATTATCTAACATATTTTGAAAGTTATATCCAAATAAGAAACTACCACTTCACATGACGAGTAAAAACTCACGTTATATAATTTTAATAAAAACAAACTAAAAGTAAATTTACTGACAATATTATGAAGATTAAGAATTACGTTTAACATGATAAAGATAGATTTGACTTGGTAGTCAACTACCTTAGTCTTATGAAGAATAGTAGGTACTGTAGGGTAGTTGAATTTTAATGACGTTTATATTTTTCTATCCGCACATATAAGTGTACGAATATTGCAAGTTATTAGACGTATACATTTATTTTCAATCACTTTAAACTGCCGCTAATATGACATCTTGAATCGTAAGTAATTTTTTATTTAAATAATAGTTGGGACATCACAAAATTATTCAGGAGATCAATCCATCTATAACAAGCCCGTGGTAGTCTTCAATATACTATAGCTAGAACAAGGCTTAAACAACGAAATAAATTAAACAGACATTAAACCTGTGTAATAGACTTTGTTTACACAATTCAATAAAAAATACCTAACTGAAAATTAAAAATTCTGATATAAAAATATAAAAAAAATGCTTCATTACACCTAAGTACAGTGAGTTTGTGTTACAGACATTAAAAAATCAACATACATTCAGGTCCCTATAGAAAAGAAAGTAACATATGGATGGTAAAACAAGAAATTGTGCTTACTAATATAATAAATCTTTATTCACTATTAGCCACGTTAGAGCAAATGTGCTTCATTCACAGACGAGACCAGACTACAACCCATACTGCCCTTTCATAAGTGGTATAGACCAGACTACAACCCATACTGCCCTTTCATAAGTGGTATAGACCAGACTACAACCCATACTGCCCTTTCATAAGTGGTATATCAGTCTCATCTTCATTATCTGAGCCTTTTCCCAACTCAGTTGGGGTGGGCTTTGCAGTCCAACTGTGATGCGGCTGAACTTCGTTATTTTCCGTGCAGCGACTGTCATCTGACCTCCACAAAAAGTAGTATATCCGTCTCATGACATAATATGAGCGTCGTATGAGCAAAATATCAAGCTACCCTCACATTTTTGTAGCAGTAAATAGTTCTAGCCAGACATTTAAAACTATGGAAAGCTTAGCAGTATTTTCAATGTTGTTTTGAGAGTAAATTTAAAATTATTTGAGTAGTCCGACTTTTTTTGCTAGATTATTAATCATTATGTTCTATCCACATACCTACTTCAGTCTGTTGTAAACAGTTTTTTTCATTATTATTACAATTTTACCTGCTTTAATATTTTTTCTGTAACACACTTCTCTAATCGTAGCCAGTAGTAATAAGATCCATGTTTTTGTTCAGTATTTTATCTTACATCTTACACAATAAGTAAATTATTTCATTATTACGAATGTTAGTATGACATGTACAACGTACAACAAACAAGACAAAAGGAACTACAAAACTTACGATCGATTGAAAACGATTTAATAATTTAGGTATATCTCACTATCTTCTAGCAATTCATTTAAAAACGGCTACTCTAGACAAGTGGCAATTCGTAGGCCGGCGTACGATCATGACTGTCATATACCTACGTCAAAATCCACAAATTCGTCATTCTATTCTGCAATTGCCAATTGTCTAGGGAGGCAGTACAATACCCGGCGTTTGGGTTGACACGTCGGTAAAAAGAGTTGAATCTGTCAGTTCGATGTGCGACAGAGAAAACGCACTATAAAACCGAACCCAGCCGATCTTAGCCGAACACTCTTCTTGCCGGCGTACCATTCCAAATGCCGGGTATACCTAGGGACACATATATCTTGGACTTAAGCCGCGATAGAGACGAGGACCTGGCGTGCGCGGATTGTTTTATAATAATAAATCTACGCTGGGTGAATTTGAGCTCGTCCACCACCGTAGCACCTGGTGCTATCCTCAAAAGACACCCAAGAAACGTGTACCTACTGCGGGTAAAGGACACATTTTACGTCCAAGATATGTACAGAGGTATACTGAATGTAAGATTCGAGCGCTACGCTTGCTAAATCACCTCTTAACTTTATTCTTCCTTTAGAAAGATATCAAAGGACGTTATAGATTTACATTGGTTTTACTAAAATCGATCTTTAGGACATCAAAACGGGACGAAAATACTTAAAACTATGTTAGGTTAAGCATGGCAACAGTAAACTTGTTTACTCAATGACTCTTAGGTTGTTTCTAATTATATTTAAAAGGTTTTGAGCTTGTGAAAATCCTTACATAATTCAGTTTTCAGTTGGTCAGTAATAGCAATGGTATACTGATTACAAAAATTACATGGAGGGCAGGGGTAATAAACTTCGGTAAAGTAATAGTTAAACAATCTAGTTAACAGTGGCAAAGGGTAAAAATGTTAAAAGGGAAACCGGTGGTAAAAATCTTACCTAGTAAAGAACAACCATGACAATTTTCTATGAAATTATCTTAAAATATTAGATAGTGAAATTCCGATGCATTTAGTTTTAGATGGTGCATAATTATATATTAATTTTTTTTATAGTATAAACTTAAGCGTCTCTACCACGGTTTCCTATGCGGTGCAAGCCGGCAGGAACGTGTTATGGGACCCCTTGCCACTGCTAGTTAACATTCAATTAATTAAAATTAACAGCCTAAAATAAAAATTAATAGAAGGAAAATAAGGCAACTAACTAGTTAAGCTGGTTCGGAATGAATTATTATTAACTTGTACTATTATATTTATAACCTTGAGATTGGTTTTTGTAGATACATGTATAATGTGAAAACAACATATAAATCAGTATACCATATACTTAGCATAAAACTGGGGAATACCATTAAACATACATCTGAATTTTCCTGTCCACATGAAACACCATCGAAAGAGGTAGAATTTACTTCCAATTTCTTTTCAGTAAGATCTTTCGAAGAATCACGCATCCTCTTTAGGCCCGGACGCTGGAGTGGCGTCACATAGTACTAATTGCACGAAATTTCGGTCTGCACATATTTTTTATTTACGAATTAGGTCGCAGACAAGCACACGGCCCACCTAATGGAAAGTGGTTACCGTGACCTATGGACGAGTGCAAAATCAGAGGAGTCACACTCGTGCTGCCGACCCTGTATGAACAGAGAGATTCTGTGCCGTCAGCGCAGAAGATAAATAGGATGTACGTTTATTGGTAGGTCTACTGATGACATAGTATAAAGATAAAAGTAGACTAATAACTAGTCAAGATAAAAAGGTCCTAGTTTATTAGAGAGACGATTGTCAGTCATGGCACTTCAGCACAGATTGTTCAGATCTTACTTAGTTTTAAACTTTCGCGTTCGATTGTGTACATGTTAATGTGTAGGTACAGGAATTATTGCGATGTACCACAATGCACTAATGTACGAAGATAAATTATTCAACATAGGCTGTATATTATGTGGAATAAACTACCTTACATATCTACCGTGGTCACAGGCTGACTGTCTTCTTCCTCTTAGCGTTAATTCCCAGTCGCATCCGAAGCTTTCAGCTCGGAGTCTGGGGTCCGCTTTTGCCAGTCTTAACTACGGATTTGGCTAGACCTCGATATTTTCTGTGAAGCGATTGCCATCTGACCTCCACATCCCAATGGTAACATTAGGCGATATCGAAGCTTTGCAGCTAGACTGTTATTTTTGGATTTTTGAGGGCTCCAACTACCCGTAACGACTGCCATAGATGTTCTTATGGCAACCGGGACCGACGGCTTAACGTGCTCTCCGAGGCACGACCAGACCAATGCAAATACCCATATTTCATGAACACAAATATTTGCACTGAGCGGGGATCGAACCCGCGCCTCCTGCGTAGCGGCCGCGTTCACTACCGCTACGCCACGGAGGCTGACTGTATTTATGAGTATTAGGGTCGGTACATATCTGACGGAGCATGCATCGCGTATGATCGGTCGCGTAACGTCAGACCAGACAAAATTTTAATAAGACATTCAATCGTTCACACTTAACAGATAATGCGTTAGTGCGTCGAGCGTTCAGCATCTATTCCGTTTTTGTCAACGCCGGTCGGTCGACGTGAAGTCGCTAAAATCGGAACTACGGTTGTTATTGTTATGCCTACTGTTTTAAGTACTTGACGAACTTAATATTGGCGTCTGATCATTAATAATTTTATAAATATTCACAATTTACTTGACATTGGCAAAAGGGCGACGATTTGCTGCAGAAGTCATTAAGAAAAAGAAGAATATTATATAGAACCGACTGTATGCGTACTGTGAAAGGTCTAATTTGACCAAATAGACGCGACTGATGATACGCTCGACGCATTTTCCGTCAGATATGTACCGACCCATAGACTTACTATTAACTCAGCGCAGCGGGATGAATTGGTAATTGACTTTTATTTTGTGATCCTCATATTATATTATCATTAGTATTATTATTGATCATGTTTGTTCTAAATGAGCTTTTTATGTATTTTTAAATGAGTCGGTTCTTTTTTCACCTGATCAACAATATTTTACGATCGATATCCAAATACCTACATATCACAAATCTACTTAAATTTTGAAATATAAATACAAATGTACTTGTTAGAATATTGCTTTTAACAATGATCTATACCAGTCTTAATAGGTATGTACTTGCGTGGCTTATGCCTAAAATGCACTACAAAAATATTTCTTGTGATTATCACCCAATTTAAATAGTATTGGTGGATACTGTATGCTAGTGCTGTGTTTAAAAAATCTAAGAGGTGGGTTCTGGAGTCGCCCAACTGGGTCAGAGGTGTTTTGTGGTCGTGGGAGTTTCTCCGACTGGAAAATTGGCCTATTGGTTTGGTATGGTTCAGCGATCGGGAAGACGTGTACCTACTGTACTGGAGTTTCCTCGATTGGGGAAGTATTGTTCTATTTTGGGGTGATATCAATTCCCGGGGAAGAGGTGTACTGTCGATGTGGGGAGGTTTCCCGACTGGGACGACTATCCTCTCGGGTGTAGCGACACGTGAGTGACACCACCGGTGCGTTACAGACTACGGTGACCGCTAATAACCAGCAAGGTCGTACAAACAAAGGTTTGCTACCTTTAAAGTGGAAAAGAGTGTTGTATTTTATTCAATATCAAGGGGGCATTGACTTTATTATTGTATGAAGCTACAAGGGCGTCTCTCTACGGGTGGATATGTCGCAGCCAAATAGTTTAATCATCCGTTTAATTAAATGCCTAGGCTGTTAACAAACGGCGCCGTTCAGTTAACGGCCTGTATGATATTCAGTCATTTAATTAAACCGCTAGCCAAATGACTTGTATCGATGACGTTTCATTACTTGCCTAGCGACTTAATCAAACGGCTAGGCAAATCCCTTGAGCCTGCATGGTTATAAACGACAGTGGTTGTGCTTTAGTAGAATCGAGGGCCAGTTTGTTCAGTGTTGTAACGAACGATACATCCGAATATCATTCAGGCCGTTAATTGAACAGCGCCGTTTAATTAACAGCCTAGGCAGTTAATTGAACGGCTGATTCAGCTAATTGGCTGTGACATATAAATATAGACTTGTTTAGACTCGAGGGCGACCGTTACTACATTGAAACTAATATAATAACGTTATTGACAATTAGCAATTCATTTTACTGTTTAATAAATAGACATATTGTAGACAAAGATATTTCGCTGATATTATTTATTTTATTATTTAGTATGTTTAGGTACACAAATGTAGATGGCTTTTTGCTTTGAGTTTACAAACACACTTTTTCCTCATAAGGAAAACTGTGTGTTTTCGATGTGCACGATCTAAAAGATATGGCTGGCAATCACTGAAAAAAAAATAGCAACCATAACAATATAAACCTGTTTCTGAACTATCAAATAGCAATTTTATTCTCTCAGCTGACTGTTGACCGTGAACTTATGCAAATACAGACCATTACCTATGTAATTACTAAGAGCAATTCGTGCCGGTAATAAGTTGAAGGATTTCCTAAACTTGTATTTTCCTCGAGAAATTCTAAGCGATTTCTTGGCGGGAAGTGGAATGCACGAGACGATCACTAAGCAAAGTCGCCATGATCAGCATCGATTTTTAAATTACTGTGCTAAAGTCGCGTGGCCGTAGTGAATGTAAACGGTTACTATCATCTGCTTTACTTATTTGCAAAGTGACATAATTTTGATCTTTTACTAAGAAATTGGATACAAAAAAATCGACGCGATACCCGATTGCATACACGTCACGGCTTTCTATAGTCACGTAATCGCTATGCAAAATGACGGTGTCTAGGTAAAAGGCCGAGTTGAGCAAGATATTACAAATGGCTAAAAGTTTTATATAGTTTTATAAAACATACAACATACAGGCGAATTTGAATTCATATAATACCTCACAACTTAAAGGGCTCCTTGTGGTTCACAATAAAAGGACAGATAGAAATCAGTCATTAAAATCCATAGAACGTATTAAATTAGTAGCTACCGAGTTACGCGCCAATAATACCTACAAGCATTATTTTTTCTATTAGAGTCAGGTCGGCTACCATGAAACGCAAATACGTAACTTTGAGTCCGCACGAAACACGAACGAAAGACATAGCATGAAGTTACTTCGGATTCCTTACAGCAGGGTTTGGGCGAATAAAATGTCTTATGGCGGGTAAGCAATTGCCCGAAACGGACCGCAACTTCCAATGTACGTTTCATGGTAGGCCCATCAGTAACATGCCACGCAGATTCAAGAAATTACATGAATTCGAATTCCTCCTGTACCTATATTGTGATATGATATCACTAGTTCAAAAATCCAGTCATAATATTGTAAGAGTAAGTAAACTTACACATAAGTAGTCTACAGAGTGTTCATAAAAAGTCTACTAAATATTTGTACATTCTGGGAACTAACGCAGTAACACAGCTTAGTCGATGTCACGAAATATTGTATTTTATCAAATCCCACTAGGATGAATTACAATCGAGTACAGTCGCCCTAAAAAGTAGCTCAAATATTCTAAGATATTGATCACTTCAGCTCTAAACCTGTCATAAAATAATAAACATAACATGAAATAATATAAACTTGTCATTTGAAGATTGCAAAAAGACTCGGGTCACTTTTGAGAGCGACTGTTTCAATGATAACGATCAAAAGTTGGCCATTAGAAATCCAATCATAACTACAAATATTGACTCGAAATAGAGAAAGCTTTATTCCATTCCTCGCCTTCGATTTACAGTTTTCATCAAAATTTAAACTAGACGATATCCATGGGAGGGTTCCCCTATATACAAAATATTATCCTTCACATGGACAATAATGTCATTTCGTGATATTTTTGTTGATAAACCTTCCCATCTCTCCCATTTGACCCTCTTCTTCAAGAATAAAACCCGGTTACGCCCGTGCTGTTACCCATTGTTAATAATACAAATTACTTCTCGTTTAAGCGTTACTAGATTCTAGTTCAACGCCAGTAACAGTGGTGCTAAGGTTCCCATTCAGCAGAATGTCGTGTAGCGGCTGGCCCAGCATGCCGGATAGTGAATCGCTCAGTTTATAGTAGTTGGTTTCTAGAGCTTCGTGGTAGGATACTTGGTCCGAACTGATGAGCTTGGCATTCAGTTGCAGAGCTGTGTGGCATACTGTTAGGAACTCTCTGAAAAACGAGACAAGTAAACTATTAATATGTGGTTCATTTTCGTGAAAAATAACGTGATGATGATGATATATTATCAGAATGAATTCCGGTTTTCCTTGGTTACTGCATAAATTGAGAACAGCTGTACCGATTTCATGGATTTTTCCTTATTAGTTTTTATAATACTTTGCAGAAGGATCTTGTGGAAAGAAAAACTAGTTTTACATAAAGCTTACCTGAATATATGTTTTAGTTTCTCAACCATCTCATCAGGATACATGGGCGCCAGCGTTGGGTCCAGGAAGGCGTTCGCGTACGCTAGCGGCCCCGCGTTCACTTGGACGCATATGCTTCCTTGCAATCTGTGTAAAATTAAAATATTTCAATCGGTCAATTATTAAAAGAAGAAAAATAAACTGTTTCTATGAATACTGCACTAAACAAAAAACGCGCACGTTGCTATTTTTGAAAAGTGTACTTCACAAAAATGAATAGGTATTTCACAAAACGCGCACATCTCAAAAGTGAGCTCTAAGGTACACATTTTGTTTGAGATGGTTACCGTGAAAATGATTCGCTTTTCATAAGCTTTATGCATAATATCATCAGATACAGCAAATACAATTTTTGAACACATTATTTGTATCATCAAATTCTCTGGAACTGTTTGTAGACTACCCGTTTTCGATAAAGCATTGCACATTGCCGAGATTTTGGCCCATTGGAAAGAGAGGCAATATTTAAGAATCGCGAATCGCAAAAGTTTCATCACACCAGGTGAACGGGAAAATGTAACAATGATTTTAGTAAAAGATAAAATTATGATAATTAAATGGAATTGGGGCACTATCACTGCGATAACATGCTTTATGTGGCGTGATTCCTGGTGTCAATGATCCGCCGCATGTGGCCACATACGATATACGATAATACAAATTTATCTACTTAGATAAATTTCTCAACATTAACAACAACAAAAAAAAAACTAAATTTAACCATAGGCGAGTCAAACTGGCACAGTTGTGGTTCAGATTCAATTTTGATCTCTCACTTGATCTCATTGATTGACTGATTTTGCTGATTCGTGAATGGAACGCAGAACCTCACCTAAGTTCGATTCTCGAATCAGTCAAATTGTTTCTCTTTTCGCTAGAATTAATTTTAAAAGAAAATTTTCGTCGGAAATTCTCGGTAGTAGCACAGAGGAGTTGAGCGCGGTAATTGCGGTCTTAATCAAGGTGATGGTAGATTTTGTTGGCAACATATTTATAATATTGTGTAATGTTGCTAATAATTAGCAACAACAAATTAGCAACAAATAGCAACAAATAAGCAACAAGCTAATAATTAGCAACAACAAATAATGAACAAATATGGAAAAAAGATGCATTTTTTATGTTTTTTTTTTTTACAATTATTGTAAAAAAAAAAACATAAAAAATGCATCTTTTTTCCATATTTGTTCATATTAGGCTGTTAGGCTCGTGGTATGGTTCAGTTTATAAACAGGATTATTACTAGGTATCAATCAATCAATCAATATGTGTTCCTTTCGCAACCATTACTAGGTATAATGTGACCCAAACAACATGAAATCTGCTCACATTTCACAACATTATATTATAGTTGTTTGGGGTACAAAGAATAGACAAGATTGTGAGTTTATTGACCACTTAACCTCTGCCCTTTCGTGATCAGGCGATCGAATAATTAATTAACCTTTAAGCTTCTTTTGATATTAATTACAACATGTATTCATAATAAAAATAATATCAACAAAAAATTTATTAACATCATTCTACTTCTTTATACGTTATTTGAGGGTTTTTGAGAAAGAGGAGTGAAGCGATAACGAGTGTGTGCATAGTGCATAGCTCCATCCCTCTTTCTCGGTCGGAATACGAACGCAACATGTCATGGTACAGAAACAACCCCTTTCGGCTTTTGATTTGGCACGTTGGGAAGAACCAGAGTTTTGTACAGTGCAATTGCTTCGATTTTATAGAGCGTTCTCTCTAGATGTGTGAAATAAAAAAAAATAACAGGTGCTGTATAGTGGTATCACCAATTTGTGAAAGGGAAGACGGCGCCACTGTCTCTCGTTGTCCAATCGTACTAAATTGCCTTTAATGTGTCACAACACAAGTCACAAAATTAAAAAGTATGCATTTGACACTTGAGAGTGATAACAGTAGTTCGTACATCTATAGGTACAGACGACAACAGAGATATTGATGCACTTTTTTCATATAAAGTTGTATGTAAAAGTGTTAGTACACGCTAGTATCTCCGTTGTCTACTGTACCTACTAATAACCTCACGTGACAGGTTAGGTGGGTATAAAAGTTTAACTAACCTCAGTTGTAATTTTTTAATATCCGGCGCTTTGGCGTTGACTATCTCCGTTAGTTCAGCTACCTGGCTCTCCATCTCAGATAAAGCGACCTCGATCGGACTTTTCTCTTCGACTTGGGTATCGATGACTGGAACTCGACGCTTCACGTACGGGAAACAATATTCAGCTGGAAAAATTATATATAACCTCTCTATACTCAAATGCTTGGTATTGTCATGTGTGGTCAGTAAAATAAGTAGACTCTTTGCCAAACTTAATGGCTGCTCTGAAATTCTCGGTTTAATTTTTTGTAAGGGTGTCAGAAAGTTGTTTAAAATTGTAAGTTATTGTTACAAAAATAATTGATTAATTAAATTGCAAGTTCTTATTCACAGAGCGGTCATTCGCTTATTTAAATTAACTTTTAATAACCAAATGTATTGTTAATAAATATGTGACCTTTTTAAATGGGTGTAAAAACCTGCTAGTGGGTTGTAGGACGTTATTAGACCGGGGTCATTACTCGCGCCGACATGATAAGGTATTAGAAATCATACGTGAGGCTGTGAGTTTGGCGGTAGCTAGAGCGAAAAAAAGGATTAACTACAAACCAAAGAAATGACATTGTGTTTGTAAAGGAAGGCTGCTCAAAGAAATCATCTCAAAAGCCATATTCAATTTTAATAGCTGACTGGACAATACTCGTAGACACATATGAGAAGCACTATAAAATACCGGAGGATATCTGTGCCTCATCAACCAGACCCGACATATATTCCTTTTCACGATCGCATAGGCGTGCAGTGCTTGTAGAACTCACAGTACCGTGGGAAACTAATATACCTAAAGACCACGCTATAAAGACAAACAAATACTTTGACTTGACTAACGAGTTAACCTACGACTAACGGCTACGTGGTAAAACTCTACGCCGTAGAAGTAGGAGCAAGGGGAATTCCAGCTAAATCCCTGTACAACTTACTTAAAGACCTCGGATTACCAAGAGCTTCAGTAAGCTCTTTACTAAATCGAATATCAAAAGCGGCATTGATAGGATCTTACCAAATTTGGATAGGGGGAGGGGGGGTGAACACTACTGACGGTGGAGGTGAGCGCTGATGCATCACAAGGTGGCCACCCTAAACCTGCATCTGGGTCGCAAGTCCCAGTCGCCGTCACGGTGTTCCTCTCTGTATCACGCGATGGATCCGGCGACCGCACGGTGAATCCATGGAGTGCTGAGAATCGGATCTCTATACGTATTAGGTGATACCCGCAAAAAAACAAGTCATTTTAAATTTTCTGTACGCAAACTCTTTCACCGTTTACGACATATTTTTGCCAAGACAACACGGTGATATCGAAGTCTTCAGAGGGAGAAAGATCAAGACTTGCCGGGGATTGAGGATTAGTCTCGAGGATACCGCCTCTCCTCTGCTCCTCATGGTCAACTGCCTGAAATACTCTGTGGTTTTAGTCGATTAGACTCCGACTTACGTCATTGGCATCTACCATATTATTGCAAAACACAGTATACAATTCTTACAGCGACAAGGTTCGAGTAAACAAATATTAGTTACCAGTAAGGTGTGTCAGTCTCAATCTCTGATGATGTACTGGTCCACGAGCAGCACCGTCTCGCGTGAAAGGTGTTTCGAAAACGAAACGACGAACGTTGTGCGCGCGGTCGAATGACCCTTCGGCACTGCTCGATGTGTGTGATAGTCCTTCTGGTGCGGCACGGACCCACGTTACTTGAATGTACGCGAGCTTGCTGTCGAGCTCCTCGCGGTTTACCTGGTTAAAGAATAAAACAAACTTGTGTTCTAAGTTCTGTTCAATGCCAACCTTCAAAATATAGAGGCACAAATTCGTAATCTGTGAATGCAGTTCAGAATATCTTAAAAAGTTATGGATAGCCTTCTAAGAAAGTTTCGTTGTAACTATAACTCTTAAGGAACATTTCCTTACCGGCTCGTCTCAAAAATACAGCCTGTATTTATATATGTTACCGGCAATCTGTATAATGTAGGCGTTCTATACTATGCCTAGGAAATGTATGCCTACTGTTCTACCGGCAATGTGTGAAATAAATAGATCTTGGTCTATATTTGTGGATGGCTTTGCGGAAATTCTATTTCTGGGTGGTAAAAAAAAAAAATAACCACGAAGGCTGATGCGAGAGTTTCACTCAGCTCCGCTCCCGCATTAGCTTTCTAACCTAATCTATCTTAGTCAAATTGCACGACACTGTTCTGACTTGGATAGGTTTGGGTTAGAAGGCTAAGGCGGAAGCGGAGCTCCCACATTAGCAGCAGGTAGAGGCGCGTGTTGTTTTTCGGTCCTACATAATAGAGGTATATTTATTTTCGTAAGGTTTTTGCTACCAGACTGAAAATTAACCGCCAGCTAGTCCGACAAATAATAATTATAATAATATGCATAGTTAATACGCGTGTCACACATTATATCTGCAAATATGCATGAGATAATAAGACAAAAGATTTTTACACATTATTGAACGAAACTGTGTACCGAAACCTACGTACGAGTATTTGTACCGTAACCAACTTCAATGGTTGCAGATTTAAAAATTTGTAACAGAAATATATTAATAGCAGTAGGTAGACAATGAAAATGTAATTGTTATTACTTTTGACATTCACACATCCATAACTACTAATCCAAACTAATATTATAAATGCGAAAGTAACTCTGTCTGTCTTTCTGTCTGTCTGTCTGTCTTTGCTTCACGCCTAAACTACTGAACCGATTTGTGTGAAATTTGGTACAGACATAGTTTGTAACTTGAGAAAGGACATAGGATAGTTTTTATTACAAAAAATAAAATAAAAAATAAAATTTATTTCGGACATACAGCGCCATCTATTGGTCAAGAGTCGGCATCAATTCAGTACTGAGTATAAGAAGGGTAGATTGAACCTCGAGAAAGGACATAGGCTATGTTTGGTCGCGATAACTGACATCCACGCGGGCGGAGCCGCGGGCAACAGCTAGTATTTTATATACGAAAGTATGTAACTCTGTCTGTCTTTCTGTTACGCTTTCACGCCTAAACCACTGAACCCATTTTGATGAAATTTGGTACAGAGATAGATTAGACCTTGGGAAAGGATATAGGACATGTTTGGTTGGTCGCGATAAGCGACATCCATGCGGGCGGAGCCGAGGGCTACAACTACTACATATTTCTATAATTAGTCTATTATTGTCTATCAAAAATGTATCTAAGTATCCGCATTCTAGATTCCATAATATAAGCTAGTTTAGTTAAGCTATGCTTACTTTGGGTCTAGGTAGCGCTGTGTAGAATGCCGTAGAATATTGTTTATTTAAGTACATTTTATTGTTTCTTGTTAGTCTACTTATTAAGAAATCTATATTCTGGTCGGGAGACCCTGCATCCTGTGATATAGTTTTCAACTAGTAGGTACAGGTTGAAGGAGATCTTTCCCATTGCAAAACAACTTTGTAACAAATTGCATGTAGGTAATACCCACTTATGTCAAACAGTAGAAAAACATATTGTGACATATTTATCTAATAGCTTATAAGAACTTAATTACAACCACGTTATTCACAGGTGTTTTACATCAAAGGACTTATAAATAACATTGGGTACAAAGTATGTCTGAATGATAATAAAAATAAACATAATATACAAAAGAAATCCTTCTAATACAAAGTTTCGGTGAATTATCATAGTGCCTTTTTAGATATGCATGACAAAAATCATAAGAATATGCCACGAATGGCGCAACCAATAGCCGTATAATAAGCTCTGAAATATATATAACCAGAGCTAATTCTATTGTTATGTTGTGTTTACAGTGATCTTCTTATAAATAAAAGTGGATGTTGCTAAACGTATAAATGGAGAATGGCTCGACCGATTCGACTTATATTTTTTGGTATATACACATACATATATACATACATATAACCACTCCTTTATCCCCGGAGGTGAATTAATACCCACATTTCACAAATCATTGTATGTATTATTTAGGTCCCACGTAATAGGGAGTGAGCTTAGAGTATACAATTATACATTGCTATAGAGCGCGGCTTACAAGTATGAACTGCTATCACGGGTATGAACAGTACCCAGGCTCCTGGCTCAACCTCAATCAGTAGCAAAACAATACCCGTCAAAATGACTTCGCAAATAATATTTAATTCGATATGTTAAATCAAAATTTTATACAACATCGTATATTTGTAGTAATAATGACACAAAAATAACGCAAAATGACGCCATTTTTTTTGTATTTTGGCTTTAATTTTATCCATGCATATCAAATCGAACAAAAAACTTCATAACAACAAACTACATTAATAAGCGCATCTATTGATATTTTCGGTAATGCATGAAACGTCACTATAGGTGCGCTATACCATCGCAAAGTATCTGCTAACACTCGGCGCCAAAGACCCTAAAGGGAGTGAGCCTATTGCAGTATTCCGGGCACTATGGTTTGCTCGAGCCATGCATGTGAGGCTGAGTCTACGCTATATACCTATATCTGCCTGATTTTTCAGTGTCTGATGCTTAAATTCCACGGAAGGTATAAATAATGTCTGTCATGGTAACGGGGACAGAAACCACGCGGGGAAGCCGCAGGCATCATAAGTTGAAATACAAAACTGATTACGATTAGGTCTAGTAGGTACTTTAGTCAATACTGGTAGTGGCGACTGACGTACGAGCACTAAATATAAAATAAAATAAAAAAACGTTTACTTTCAGAATTACCTATACCATAATGGTCTTGTTTTATTATATTCAGAAACATGATCAATAAAACATTTAGTATGATGGTGTCAAAAATCCCTTTCGGGTTTGTCTAGGCAACCGTCTAAATAGATCATACATAGATCGACTCGAATCGAGGCCTATGTCCAGCAGTGGACGGCAATAGGCTTATTGATTGAGAACGACTTAGATCTGCCACTAATATAATTATACACTCATGTCATGTATCTTGCAATGAAGAGTCTTGTATAAATACAAGGACGCAAGTTACATTCCTGTTTAATAATTAATTGATACAAGTAATTAACGGAATTCCAGTAAAAAACAGGTGATAAAAAAAAATCTGCGATGTGCCAGCATGTCTTTTTGATGTTGTTTCATTATAAAAACACGTGTTAAAACTTCATGATAAATCAAGTCTAGTTTTTGAGATTTTTTAAATTTGTGGTTTTCAAACGAGCTAGTAAAATAATAAATAATTTTTAAGATCATAACTGCCCGGGTCGTTTTAGCTACTCATTCTTAATATGATTAAAAGTAATCGTCTTTAAACTTACATAAAGAGCCCAAATCCAATTCCGCATAGTGATTATTACAGAATATAAATAAATAATTAGTATATAATTATATAACTATACTATAGAATTAAGAAATCAGAGGTGGTGTTTGACTTCATATAAATAAAATAGCTAGCTACATCCAGTGTTTATGTATGTAAAACATGAAAATCGGTAATAAACTGTAGTGTATACGTAATTGTGTTTAACAAATGTGTATTTTTTTGCTTCTTCTTGTCTTTAAATTAGATCAAACCCCTTTTAAGAAAATCCGACTAGAAAGGTTCTGGAGGTCATTTCACAATTGAAATGTATAAAGTTGGATAATGCCTCTGGGACAAGGGTACTTTCCGGTTGTTCTGATTTTTAAAGAGCGTTGTGAACGTCACAAAATAAAGTTGTTATTGTAAAATTTTATAACAGCTAAATGATCAAATAATCAAATGCCATAAATATTGTAAATTTATGGCTACTTGACGATATATAAATGAGTGGCTAATTTGTTCTGATTACCGGTTTTTATAAGTGTGTTTTAACTAGCAGTAACATCTACATTCCACATGTCAACTACCAACGTTTAAAATTACTGGTGTCTACTAAAATGAGTTTAGAGCAAAAATTAGTGGAGGTTGGTCATAATCAATTTTCTATTAAAGCAGTTGCTACTCTGCAAATATCTTCATGTTACTGAACCCCATAAACTACGTGCTTAGAGTGTTATTTTTATTTATTTTATTTTATTTTTGTGCTGTTGTATGTTGTTGCTGTTGATGAGAAGGTTCGCCAGAACTTCTCTGGTGTTACAGTTAAAAAAACCCCCATCTCTTCTCGTGAGATTTGTGCAAGGCGACTAAGAGCTAGAGTTGCTAGAGGTATCCTCAGTCCGACAGTAAACAGCGCATCAAAAAGTTTGTATACGGATGGCGGCAATACTCCTTACGCAGGATAGAAAACAAGTAGGTAATTGATGAAAAATCTGGGTGTTATTATATCTCGACTGAGTTATATGCGTGTCATGAAAATATTTAGTTATTTATTTTGTACTTGATGTTGCATGAAGTATTTTATCAAATTGATTTTTAATTTTTCATTAAATTTTTGCATTGCAACGTTCTTCTATTTTATTGCACCAAGTTAGACTTTTGCGATTTTTTGATGAGGTTTAACAACTTTAATAGCATACATCAGGGCCGAATGTCAAAAATACGTACCTACCTGTTTTCAAACACACATTAAACCACGTGAATATGAAAAAAAAAAAGAAGAAGAATAAGATATAGCAGGTACATCAAAGTACCTTACCTACAGTTTAATTACACCCATTGCACCTAAAACCACCACACAAACATGCTATGTATAATTAAATACTGACCGGTGCCGAATCCATAATCATTTTGACGTTTCCAGCACCAAATTTCTGTTCATAGAAATTCTGTAATTTTTCTGATATTTCACTCAGCGATGTGAGTTTGGGTTCTTTATAAATGAACTCAATGCCCTCTTCATCATCACCGAAATGTGCTTTGCCGAAGAATGCAACTCGATAAAATCTTCCGAGAAGTCGTTTTCCCGAGTTTGTTACTTCTATTATTTTGGCGTATGCTTTTGTAAGGTGCTGGTAACAACCTAGTAGAGCTTGGTAGTCCTTTCGTCGCTCGTAAATAGGTATTGTGAGTCGGTATAATGGACCAAGGAGTTCATATCTCTCCGCCTTGTCGACAAACTCCGTGCAGATAATCAGTTGATCGAGAAGAGCTTGTTCATTGTAGTGAACATCTGTCATACCTGTAACAAGAAAGAGAAGTTGTTATTTGATGAATACTTTTAGACTTAGTACTTACAAGTTCATTTCATAGATGGCGCATATGTAGCGTGAAAACAATTATCGCTTTCACGCATGCATTATATATTGTTCAAAACAATTAGTGAACTATTTTTTTTTTGGCATTTAATCCAAAACTAGTTTAGCAATGTCTAGACACTATCGAATAAGTGTAAATTACAGTCAGAACGAAATTGAACGAAATTGAATAGCGGAGTTACTTTTTGATACTGTTAACCTAATCAATAAAATAAAACATACATACATAATAATATACCTACATAATACACCACGCCTTTCTCCCTCAACAAAGTCTCCACAGTGGCAAAATTCAATTTACAATAGGTGATTCCTTAAGGCTAAATGTGTGTTATATTATATATCGTAAAAGTAGTCATGTACCTAATACAATACTATGCCGGAATAATAGCGTTTTACGAGGGGCATGCACCATGCTTAAGCCATTTTTATCTTTGAGGTAATCATCTGTTCTCTGGTCTTTACAAGGTTTCAAATTTATTGTCAGACATACCAAGGACCGTTTATAGTTCCTAGTTCCTTCTATAAATACTATTATATAATTTGTGAAATGGTCGTATCTGTCTGCTTGTCTGCGATGGACGCAAAAACTCCAGAATAATTTTTGAGGTGGTATTTTGTTAAAAGGGTCTTGGCCAGACTTAAAATCTTACATAAGTTTGTTCCCAATCGGTTGAGAAGAATCGAAAATATGACCAAAACTCGCATTAACCGACATCCACGCGGGCGGAGCCGCGGGCTTGAGCTAGTATTATATACATTTACTAACATCGAAGCATAGTTACATATACACAAACAAACAATCCTAATCCTATCAAAATACGTTTATCACTAGCAATATTCATGATAATAAAGTATGTCTTTGAGTATCTGATTATTTTAGGTAGGTACTGGGTAACTTTGGTTTAACGTCAATAATAGTAAGGAAATGTTCGAAAATTAAAAAAGAACTACATATTAGTCATCATCATCTTAGCATTGTTTCCGATTGCATCCGAAGCTACTACCTCGGCTCCGGTCCGGCGTGTGATGACTTCTCCTAGGTAGGGTTTAGCTTATAACTACGTCTTATTTGGGAGAGACTGCCGTTTGATCTCCCAATCCTAAAATATAACCTGCGACAAAGACTCGTCCTTCAATCAATTAGTCAATTGCAATCTATCAGTGGTAGGCTTGGGCCCGTGACTCTTGTGGTAGCCTACACCCTGCTCAGTTGAACACTGAACACTGTATTCACACAAAAAGGGGCTGCTCTGAGAACGAGTTCATTGTCTTGACTCTAGAGTCTTGAGTATTCTCACTGGAGAGATTTTGTGCTGTCAGTGGGAAGGCAAAAGTCCTGCTTTGTCTTCTGCACTGACGGCAGTGACGGCACAGAAATGTTGTTATTACAGGGTCGGCAGCACGAGTGTGACTCCTCTGGTGTTGCACACGTCCATAGACCACAGCAACCACTTCCCATCAGGTTGGCCGTCTTTGTCTGCCAACTAAGTAGGTACATAATATAAAAAAAAGTGTTAACTTGGATAAATTATGATATATTGGGATATTTAACATTATTTTTTAATGTGACCGTCAAGGTATAATAAAAATAAACCTAATACTATCATAGAATGGTAACTATGTAACTAATGCAAAACTAAATATTATATCGATATGGATTTTGTATTGTATGTTATTAAATTGCTCACGCTTAATCATAATTCCGATATTGTAATGATTTCTTCAAAACTATAACTGAAGAACTATGAGATTGGCGCTCGAAAGTAGAGAAGTCAAATTTGGGAGATAGTGAGAGGTGTATTCTGTGATTGACTTCTTGCCATTTTCAATACAGTCATAAAGTTTTTAAACTGTATAATAAAAATAGTTTCTTGCAGCCTTACCATAAAACGTGAGACGCGTGCAATAGATAAATAGTAATTAAACTGGTACATAAATAATTCAGCTTTACCTCAGGTTCTATGTTAAGACCAAGGAAACTCTTTTAAAACGTGGTATATCCCTACTAATATTATAAATGTGAAAGTAACCCTGTCTGTCTGTCTGTCACACCCTAACCACTGTACCGATTTTGATGAAATTTGGTATAGGGGTAGATTAGACCTCGAGAAAGGACATAGGCTATGTTTGGTCGCGATAACCGACATCCACGCGGGCGGAGCCGCGGGCAAAAGCTAGTTATGGTATATTTAATAAAATAGCTGTTACCCACGTGTATTAGGTAATCGTGATTTTTGGTTATATCTTTGGTTCTACCCAACCAAATGCCCCCAGGTTTTAAGTCTGATTAAGATCTTTGAAATTAACCAAAAACCGTATCGAAATGCATTCAGTTTTTGCGTCAAGTGCGAAACAAACAGACCAGAATTTATTCCAAAAAAGAATGTGTTCAGAATTTTTGACATTATCCAAGTATTTCTTTTTAATTAGTACTATAAATGATAGCATAAATAGTTTCAAACGAAAAGAAAAAATACAAATATCTTTACACATAAATAGAGTGTGAAATACTTCGGCGTCTGAACTCTCCTCTTAACTTTAATGCCTGACCAGTAACGTCTAACTAAACTGAGATTCGCACAGCTATTGAACCTATGTAATGTCGCCGGCTCTCTTGAAATATAATTCTATGTATCTGTATATAAATGGAGCTGAGGCTCTAGGTACTGCAGTCGAAAACTGCTCGCGAACGCGTGTACGTACTGCCGATAAAGAGACGCTCTGTCTTTTTAGCGGGAAAATACAATTTAAAAATGAGATTGGGGCTAGTGCTGGGTATTGTAGTTGGGATAGTGGCAGTGTGTGGTGAGGAGGCCCCGGCCAGTCGCGTGGTGAAGCCCAGCAGTGACGCAATAGATATTGGCTTGGGAGATACAGAAGTGGTGCTCGCTTTTGTGGTACGATATGTAGTTATTCAAACGGATGATCACGACCGTCAAACGTGCCCCCAGCTTCCTACATGAATAGTAGATCATTCATTCAATAACGACTGGTCATTATACCAATGACGGTTACAATGACTTGTGCAGAAATTATTAGGAGAAAAAATAGACAATAATTACTATATACTGAACGAATGAAAATTAAGGAAGTCTTAGCGGTTACTTTTAATAGATATGATTTTGAAATAATATTTAGTGATTAAGTGAAGATTAAGTTTTAGGATAAAATATAAAAAATATATTTAAAGATTTGTAAAATATTCTGCACGTTATTAACAGGTATTCCGTCATGGGGATCGAACACCAGATGATGAAGAGCTCGCCTTGTATCCATCTGATCAAAACATTTCTCCAAACATCTACTTCCCTTATGGGAAGAAGGCGCTCACTAATGTAAGTCAAAATTATGTGCATATTTATTTCGATCAAGGACGATCAGCACTTCAATGCAGTTGCATTGAAGTCCACGCGACTACGGAATCTAGGTATCCCTAGATAATAGAATGACGCAAGGTTTGAAATGATAAATCACATTGTAGGATGAACTGACCAAGCTAGATTTGAGAGCTACATTTTTTTTTATTACGTCAGCATATTTGGAGAATGTATCGATTGCCTCTAATTATAATGTAACGCTATAGAAGTTTTACATATCGATAAGAATATTACCGCATATGTATATTATCACACGTTGTAAACCGATACAATCAATTATACAGGGTAGAAACATTAAGTGTGTCCAGACGATTACTTCGTCATTTTTAGAGATATTACAAAACTTTAAACTGATATGAAATCTGTATTGCTCAATACATAAAATGACATAAAAAAGGTTAATAATTTTGGCCTCCTTTTTCTCCTTCAGCAAAATGAAAATTTGTCGCGCTTGAGCTAATTTGTCGTTCTAATGGCGTCTAACGCGTTAAATTAGATCTAGTTCAGTTCGTTTTCCTAGTTAGTCTAAGAACAATCTTATGATCACGCGAGCACTTGACTGCCTCGTGTGATGCTATGTAATTTTTAACCGACTTCAAAAAAGGAGGAGGTTCTCAATTCGGATGTTTATATTTTTTTTTTTTTATGTTTGTTCGCTCATAGCTCCGCCATGCGTAGACGGATTTGCAAAATTCTTTTTTTGTTCGAAAGTAGATTATTCCGAAATGGTCCCATTTAAATTTCGTAAAGATCTGATGATGGGTTTCCGAGATTAGACCAAGGAACTCTTCAAAAAATACCAGGAAATCAGCCGCGATTGCTGCAATCGCATATTATTGCAATGTCTCTGCCATTACACATCATAACATCACGCCTGAATCCTTTGAAAGGGTATGCAGAAGTGTTCAGAATATTCAGCTATATTTCCGGTGTATATGCGTTGATTTTAATTAAAAATTCTTTTTGCATTCGTTTTGGTTTACTTTTGAGGTAGTCCTGTATTATTTTATGTATGTTCACCGATTACTCAAAGACGCCTGGACCGATTTGTAAAATTATTTTTTTGTTTGATAGGTTATACTTCCCAGGTAAATTTTATCAAAATCGGTCAAGCAATTTATGAAATATTAACAAAAATCGGTTGAAGTCGGTTTTTTAAATTTTTAATTTGGTGATTATTATACGTATAACTTATCTTTATTTTTATAAATTTGGTCTGTTAACAGAAAGGCAAACAACGCAGCTTCTTAGTGGGCAGATATTTGAGAGGCTTGTATGATGGCTTCTTGTCCCGATTGTATCTACCCAATGAGATTACGATAAGGACTACATACTATGCCAGGACGCAGATGACGGCTCTCGCGGCTCTTTCGGGTTTGTACCCGCCACTACTCCCACAGAGATGGAATCCTAATCTAGACTGGCAACCGATCCCATATAACACAACGCCATTTGCAGAAGACGATGTGAGTAATTAAATTAAGCTACATATTATGAAAAATGTAATTTAGACTCGATTTCGTGAATTATAATAATCATTATGGTGTATATGTTACGGTCAGTGTAATAAATCCGGTTTGTATTAATAATTACCGGTAGATATTAATAATGACAGCCTCCGTGGCGTAGCGGTAGTGAACGCGGCCGCTACGCAGGAGGCGCGGGTTCGATCCCCGCTCAGTGCAAATATTTGTGTTCATGAAATATGGGTATTTGCATTGGTCTGGTCGTGCCTCGGAGAGCACGTTAAGCTGTCGGTCCCGGTTGCCATAAGAACATCTATGGCAGTCGTTACGGGTAGTTGGAGCCCTAAAAAATCCAAAAACAACGGTCTATAGCTGCAAAGCTTCGATGTCGCCTAATGTTATCATTGGGCGGTGGAGGTCAGATGGCAATCGCTTCACGAAAAAAATATCGAGGTCTAGCCAAATCTGTAGTTAAGACTGGTAAAGTGGACCCCAGACTCCGAGCTGAAAAGCTTCGGATGCGACTGGGAATTAACGCTAGGATGAGAGATCTATAATAACCCCATCAAATGGTTAATGTAATTAATATTGTGAATAAAATTTCTTGATGGTTATAAAAAAAAAAATAACCACGAAGGCTAATGCGGGTGCTAGCCCTTCTAACCTAATCTATCCAAGTCTGTTTGGGCGGAGTGAACACTGCGCGCCACACCTACTTTTTTTATAACCATCAAGAAATTTGATCCTCAAAGAAATTATGAACACAAACCGGTCAATATGATTAATTTATCACTTCGACCGCATTTGTTGGTTGGTATTAATAATAACCGATAATTATTAATAATTACCTATTCATTACACTGACCGTAACTTAAATATTTATATATTAACTAGTAAGTATCCGTCACACATTAATATGTTAAACAATATCAATTAGGAACAAAACCTGTATTTTAATTAATGATGTTCAACTGTATTAATTAATCAGATAAGTATTTGTTTTAGCTTATGTACTGGTATAACTGTCCAAGATATTTGCAACTGAAGGACCAAATGTATGATAAACCCGAAATCAAAAAATGGCTGGAACCTTACCAAGGATTATTTAAATATATCTCTGAACATGCCGGTACAAACATTACAACAGCTGAGGATGTGTTCAATCTGGACAATTTATTTCAAACATTGGTAAGAGCTTGCTACAATATCATAAATACTTGAACTATTGGAAATCTACAGACTTTTCCGAAGGCTTACTTATAAGGACCTGCTGCGTCTATAATAATTAATAATTGCCTATAATAAAATTAATTGGTCATCTAAACGTCTCACGGTGCGCATTATAGACCGTTGTTTCCAAAATCTTTGCAACGCATACTATAATCCAATATTCCTAGCCACAATCACACAATTAACAGCCGGTTCAGCGTTTCTAATTGACTTGTAGCTAACGCTATAAACAAAATAATTTTTGTAATGTTTGTAATGTAACGAGTCCAATAAGATGTATTCAAATCAGATCTCGGACTGCCTTATCGATATTTACTTTTCGTCATTGATTCTCCTTGTTTTTATTTTTTTCTTAGTAGTTACAGAGGAACTAAGGTTAGTTTTTCTTTTCAGAATAATGTTGGAATTGATCCACCCAAATGGGCTCGAGATATAATGCCTAAAATCAAAGATATTACAAAAATGGAATACGCTATACAGTACTCTAACGCCGAACTAATAAGATTAGCATCAGGTACGATCACTGATCACTCACGAGATATTACTTTAATTGGGTATCTTTTGGAAATGTATAAAATTCGCTATTTAAATTGCAGGAGTGTTGATGCAGTCTTTTCTGAACACCACTAAAAGCGCTATTAAAAATGCGGGCAAGCCCGTGGAACCTGATCTCTACTTGTTTTCTGCTCACGAAAACAACGTAGCTGGATTATTGGCAGCTGCAAGGGTGTTCGAGGCTCATCAGCCAAATTATGGTGCAACGGTGTCATTAGAACTTAGAAAAAATGTCATAGATGGTGAATACGGAGTGACGGTAAGTTTTTATTAACGAATATATTATATTATTATTAACGCCGTTCCAAATATACTCGTAGTAAGAAAAACGGGTGTGCAGAGTAAACAAGTTTCAAGAAATTATAGTATACTGTTTTAGGAAATAAAATAAAATAGCTCTCGGGCCTCAAACCGAATAAAACTGCACACCATCTCGGGTTTCAAAGGCCGGGGTGGCCAATATAATGCATTTCCTTCGCACCCCGGCAGTAGGTACCTGCCTTACATATAATAATTATTTAAAATAAGGCGACCTTAGGTAGATCTCAGTCTGCCATAAATTTTGAACCGAAGAGTTCGTGAAACTGTTCTATTGTGTTGATCAATATGGACCAGTTTTTGTTATACCTAACGGTTCCTTTGCACGACTTATGTCCAATTATGAAAAATGACCACTAGTCTATAATTGTCCAATCATAGAAATTGTCCAATCATAAAAATGTCCAATCATAAAAATGACCAATCATAAAATTGTCCAACCATAGAAATTGACCAATCATAAAATTGTCCAATCACAAAATTGATCAATCATAAAAACGTCCAATCATAAAATTGACCAATATTTTATGCATTCATAAAAAAAACCAATATACCTAAGGTATTATATGATTCCGTAGCCGACCGTATAGGACAACTGCCGACGCATGCAGCACGTACATACAGCATACCTATTACTTGTCATACTCGATACATATAAAGGCGACCACTGAGAAGCCGCAATGAATTACGCACATGTGCTGCGTGCGTCGGCAGTTATCGTACCTATGCGTTTGGCTACGGAATCATACCTTTAGGCAGTTGTCTCACCGGGAACGATGAACGAGTAACGAGTAGAGCTAGAGCTACAAACGAGTTGGCGAGCAGCGAGGAGCGAGTGCGTAATTCCGATAGTTCTGTAGCTCGGCTATAAGCGGGTGTGCGAGTGAGGTGAGCGATTACTCGCAACACACGCTCGCGGCAGCCAAGCGTACAGTCCTAGCTTTACCATGAGTTGACACCGAAATTAGCGATATTCGCTAATCGCTTAGCGAGTATCGCTGAGCGAGTGTCATAGCTCTTGTCGCTCAGCGACAAACTAGTAAAGCGAGTACTCGCCGGCAGTGTGAACAGTCAGCGATCAACTATTTGTATATGCATCTCTTTTGTTTACACGGAATGTATATCTATTGTACGTTTCTAGAGCGAGAAAATAGTCGATAGTCACTCGTTTTCTCGCCGGCGGTGGGACAAGTGCCTTAGACTACACTCTATTCTCTGACCAACGATTTCAGTAAGGCTTTCTGTATCCAAACACAGCGCGCAAGGTGCGCGGCAGCTACGCACGGCATTCGCGGGACCCCTTAGTCCTCGTCGTGCCACCAACTTGTTCCACCAGTGGCACGATAAGGAATTGTCATTCCTCGTCGTACCACTGAATGATTATTGAATGATTGTTGCTCTACTAGTGATAACAAAATTAAAAATAATAACTATTGTTATTGTTGATAATAATAAATAATTATTTTATTATTATTATTAATTATAATAATAAATAATATGGATTTATTTAAGTCAATACATTATACATTAAGTCACAATAAAATTAAAATTATCTTAAGTCAAAAATTAATCAAATAACCCGCCCCTGACCGTTCCCGGCGCAAAAGTGCCCATCACACTCGCCGTGTTTAACCACATGGCCATTTTTGTTCGTCTTTATAGCGTGGTCTTTAGGTATTTTAATTTCCCACGGTACTGTGAGTTCTACAAGCCCTGCACGCCTATGCGATCGTGAAAAAAGAAATATATCGGGTCTGGATGACGAGGCACAAGGCAGATATCCTCCGGTATTTCATAGTGTTTCTCATATGTGTCTACGAGTATTGTCCAGTCAACGGCAGCTATCAAAATTGAGTAAGTAGTTACGGCTTTTGAGGTGATTACTTTGAGCAGCCTTCCTTCACAAAAACAAAGTTATTTCTTTGGTATGTGGTTAATCCTTTTTTGCACTAGCTACCGCCAAACTTACAGCCTCACAGTCACATATGATTTTTTATATTATGTCGGTGCGAGTAACCCTGGTCTAATAGCCCTTCCAGTCCATAATACTAGAAGTCTAGAACCCACTAGCAGGTGCCTAGCCGTACCATTTGCTTCACCACAAGAGTTGTACTTTCGTATTTTGGACATAAGTCGTGTTGGACAAAAAACCTGTTGGACTTTAATCCTAGTTGTACTTTCGTATTTTGGACATAAGTCGTGTTGGACAAAAAACCTGTTGGACTTTAATCCTAGTTGGACGTTTCGTATTTTGGACATAAGTCGTATTGGACAAAAATCGTGTTGGACTATAATCCTAATTGGACATTTCGTATTTTGGACATAAATCGTATTGGACAAAAACCTTGTTGGACTTTAATCCTAGTTGGACATTTCGTATTTTGGACATAAGTCGTGCAAAGGTAACGGTTCTTAAAAGTAGTTAGGTCTTTGACCGCAGTACCTATTAATTGTTTTCCTTTGACTAAGTATATTATGCTGTATAAATACAGTATATGCATCGCAAATACCCATTGACAGGGAATAATATTTGCAAATACTTTTTAAAAAGACTAAAATATGAGTACCTAAGTTTTATTTAATTACCGAAAAATTGGCATAACAATCAAACCCGAATAAAAACGATTGGCCTTAGACGGCCACCGCTCCCGCCAACGCCAATTAAACCAAACAGGGAAATCAGTAGTACGAGTCCAAAACCCGGATTCCAACGTTAAAGCCTCAAATGTAGCCGGGAACAACTCTTAGATGATCATGGACAGGAGTAGGTGAGCGGACCCCAGAAATAGACCCTAAAGGGGATTGCTGGTGGACGATGACAAATATGCAAATACAATGATGCTTCTGCCTGCCTTGTCGCGTAGCCATGACTTTGTATAACAACATACAATATTATTTTTATTATACTAGTGAGAATATAAAGTACCTACTGTTATCATTACGATAGTCTAATAGCTCATGAAGTTTATATATTTTCCATAATAGGTTTAAAAATATAAAATTAGTTAATTTACTTTGGAATTCCAAAATATAAAATAGCGGTTCTTATTGGGATTTTTTAAAATAATGTTTTAATATTATAATATTTGTTATTTACATAAATTCTTGGCGACCTGTTTTGCGTAACGGTCGAGCTACGTCAGGAGTTACGGACGTTACGGTCATGATTTGATCGGGGTGTTTTTATAATATTATGTATGAAATTGGTAGCAAGGATGTATATAGATGATATGGTGGAGCCCCCCACTAAGATCTTTGAGGCCCAGGCTACAAAATGCAAGCCATGTATTGAGTTTGGTTAAGCTCTAGATAGCGTTATGTATCTAGTAACAGTGGTAATAAAATAATTGGTCAGTGTAGTCAATATAATAACCGAAACTATTAACGCTTTATTAAGAGCGCATAAGAATGTATTGTTTTTATTACAACACATTTACACACATTTTTACAGTTATAATTTTATAATCCTAACTATTTTTCAGGTTATATACGCGCCTGATGCCGGTGGGCCCGGAAAGCTTCTCCCTATCAATGGCTGCGGGAATCAGCCAGTCTGCAATTACGATCGGTTCGTAACACTTATGCAAGATATAGTATGGTCCAAAGAAGATTTATTTAATAATTGTGAAAAACTGTAATAGCTTTAACCTAGGAACTATAGGCTTATAAGTAGGTATGTGTAATGTGTAATAAACGAAATGTTGAGTAGTTTGTAATAAGTAATTAATGATTATAAATAAGTGGAAAGCTTAGGGTATAGTGAAAAGCTTGTTGTTCTCAAACCGATTTATTTATTTGGCCTGTTTATTGGGTCAAATTTAGTACCTACCTACCTAATCGACATTTTACTGTTGATTGATTGATCTGATATTTAGTACACATCTTTAGCTTGAATGATAATACAATTTCAATAAATAAAACCATTTAACTTAAAAATGTTTCAAGTAATAGTACTTGTTATAAATGGTTTTAAGTACAAGTTAATGAGAATAAAGTGGCTGTGATTTTTGTTTATTTGTTTTATTTAACTCAAGCAATGTGAACATTAATGTAGAATGAATATCTTTCCGAAAGCTGAGTGTCTACCAATGTCCGTGGTGTAGATGCAGGTGAGGGTGCCAATTGCTTAGAGTTTATACCATTTCAACTTATGGGTATTTACATTTTGTAAAACACATCTCAAAGGATGTTTGCGGATTTACAAATGAGAACTTCTCATGCAGTGTCGTACACGGTACAAGGTGACTAAGGGATAGGGCTGTTAACATCAGACAGATATATACAATACAGCCCAGACTCAGCCTCAGATGCATGGCTCGATTAAAAAAATGGAATACTGCAATAATCTCACCCCCTATTACGTTGGACCGAATACAATGATTAGTGAAATGGGGGTATTAATTCACCTCCGCCTAACCCTCTGGGGATAATGGCGTGATTATATGTATGTATGTAATACATAGTTACATACATACTATGTATGTAACTAAATAAAAAGTAATCAAGTAAAACCAAAATTTTAGTTTCGTACAGCCTAGGTCTAGTGGAGTATTTGAAAGACAGGACAAAATTTTAGGTGCTGTCATCGTATGTGGTGACGGAGGTGGTATTTTTTTAATACTGCATTAAGGTAGTAAGACTGCAGTAACGCGTCTTGTAACATTTGCATGAAACTTTATAATATTTATGAACCTACAGATCCAGTCCTAGAATGCATACCTACACATAAAACTTTGATTTATAATCCGTAGATATGTAAATAAATAATACCTACTATTAAACGATCATTTCTTGTATATACATATATTTTACCTTCAATAAAAAATATTGAAAAGGTGCCCATAGGCACAGTCTAAAGGCCTCTACACACCAAACCCAGCGGGTCAGGTCGCCGGCCTTGTTTTGCGATAATCATACCGCAAAAACCAACCCGCGGGCAATGCCGGCGGGCCGGCGGGTTTGGTGTGTAGACCGCTTTACAGTCGGTCGACTCGGTACTTGTGCTCAGCAACTATGAGGAGGTACACGGGGAAGCTAGTGGCGTAATCTGAAGGGGTGTGAAAGAAAGAAGGTTCTCAATTTGTCGGAATCTTTTTTTTAAGTTGTTTATTAACTTACATTGTATTATTATGTAATACCTACATACATACTGTGTAGTTACGTTTGTTCGAGTCAAATCTTTCAACTTAATTTTATTATTACTTAAATATGATGGAACCATAGGCGGTAACCATAGGAACTCCTTAATTAAATAAGTTATCGAGTTAGGCCTCATTTGTCTTATCTTAGCAAAATCGGTTAACAATAGAAATCTAAAAATATAAAAAAATTGCTGTGCAATATGGGACCTTTCTAGTTTCAAATTGTGACTAACCACTAACAATAACTTACAACTGAATACAAGCCAACCGTTCATAATTTAAGACGTTGAACACTGCTTGAGTTTGGAATCGTTAATGCCCAAAAAACCACCGAGTATGAGCTGCAGGTCTAAAATAGCCGCTTTGGATGTTTCATTAAATGATCATCTTAATTGTCAGATTTCACTAATCGTAAAATGGTTACTTTTGATGAATCATATAATGAAGCTCATAATGTTCATCATCTTATTTGACAGTTTTGTATGAAGATGCGTAAAATGGTCTAAATATATGAGTCATTCATAATGTCAAATTCGGTGAAATTCGTGACGTATTGAATGTTAACACGGATTTACTTTTTAGCAGATTTTAGCCTTCATATTGATGTTTTCATAGTTATTGTTGTAATATTAAACCTCACTAAGATGTTTAGGGCACAATTTAACTCCACTCTGTTTGTCCACACAACTATTTATTGACGGCCGAGGCTTTGGCGTAGACTTTTATTTCAGGTTATAAGGTCTGAGTTGCTCCTACAAAAGTCAAGCTTTGGCGACGGGGTCGTGTTGTCCCCCCTTCATTTATTTAATAATAATTGATTATTGCTTGCTACGCGTGATTTGATCTTGTCAAAACTTTGCAATTCAACCGGACCTTGCGCTGTGATGATGAACTTCCAAATTACATGAATTAGAATAAATATCCAGTCTCGTCCACTTAGCCAGTCCAGACTCAGCCTATACATGGCTCAAGTCAACAATAGTGCCCGGGAAACGGCAATAGGCTACGTGGGACCCAATACAAAGATTGGTGAAATGTGGATGTAAAGTCACCTCTGCCTAACCCTCCGGGGATAAAGGCGTGATTGTATGTATGTAGAATAAATATTCAAGTTATGCTAGAGTTTTTCCATACAGGGAACGGCCCACCAGTGTAAAGGGCCCAGTCAACAGGCAAGGCGCTGAAGCCTTATTTAATTTGTGAGGCATCTACAAATAATTATATTATTATATAAATGACCAAGACAGTCTAATGTCACAGCTAATGTTGCCTAATGCAAGCCTAATGGTGATCCACATGTTCTGGATTGCACCTCAAGTTTTTACCATCTAGCGGGGTGCAGTAAATTGACAGACAGTAGATATTGTAATGTATTAATATCATTACATGTTCTAATAGTGTGAACTGCATCCGCGGCATTGTTTATTTAGTGATTTTTCCACTCGTTTCAGAAATAGTATCTAGTTTTTGAACGAATATTTTTCTGATGTTGGTCAATTTTTGTTTCGCGATTGGCAACACCCAAGGAGGTACTTGGCTTTTCTATTCTGTGATGGCGCCGTTAAGACGCTCACTATTTTAAATTAAGATTATTGAAGGATAAAATGATATTTCCTTAATTATTTGTATTCGCGTAGTGTGGTCGCTGCTGTGCCGAACCTCAGATGACGTATTTCATGTTTTTGGTAAGCTCTGTTTCGATCATTGCATTTTCGCCACCGCGTGCCTTTTTTTCGACATTTTGGTAAAAATATTTTATAATTGTTCTAGAATGTTTGGTTCGCGTCGGCGATGACCTCGCGTCGATCCATTTTGGCGTTTCGGTGAGTATTCTCGTAAATTCCCATTAAAAATACTCCAATTGGTTAAGAATATTTTTGCTAACCAATTTATTCTTTTTCTTAGGGCCGCGCGATAGAGGGCTCGTTTTTCATCGGTTTTCATCGTTTCTCGTTGCCGTGTTCCCCGGATTTTTCTTATATTTTGGTATCTTACTGGCCGGTAACATGTGCAGATTATAACCTCACTTTACTAAAGTAATGTAAACTATTAGGTATCTTGGATATATTTGGACTCGGATGCAGATGAGCTATATATATAGAATCACTAGAAACCATTTGTTATTCTCTTTATTTTGGCATGGTGCCGTTTTGCACCATGAGTAGGTAGACAAGCCTAGGTGAATAATGGTCACCCCCGGCTCTGAGATTAGAAGCTAATGTTCTATCCTATTTAACTATCCGAATTTATTTCCTGGGTATCCCCCAGGTGGCGCCCGAATTAGAATAAGTATTATCTGGAGAATGAATTAAAACTTCAATATTTCTTATTAATTTTTTTTATTTGCATTTAAATTCCCTACCCATACCAAAATACATTACAATTGTCGCTCAGCGAACAGGGACATTGATAGGCTTGTTTTTTGATTGTATAACTTACCATTTTCATACTGACTGCACCTCACCTGATGGTATGCAGTACAGTAATAGTTTCAGAGATTATTGTTATTTGCTCACTAGGATTCTCACTGCATCCGTGGTAATATTGTTCTGTTATTATTGAAGAACATTTTCTTATTGGAATTGTATAAACTTAATAATAAGTTTAAATAGAATTATAATATAGCTTGTTGTTTGTGTATTTGACTAGCATAACAATTAAGTTTGTGTTTAATTGATATCCTTAAGTCTAGGATGATGTGTACAACCAGTGTATTAACCTTTTGAAAGAATTAAGTATGAATAATTATTGTAACATTGAAATTAATTTCTGTTGTTAGCGAGTAAACCTCATTTGTCAATGGAGTTAGTGTAAACATACATACTTTACAACCTGTATTTAACATTTATTACCTAATGTGCTATTATTGTCTTACTGTATAATGTTTATATTGTAATATTTATATTCATTTGCATCCTGGTACGGTTAATTCGGTAAAAAACTCACATTTTATTTGCATAATTTAACATAACCTCACTTCATGAGACCTTATAAAATTTTATAGGTAATAATTTCCAACTTAGAGAATTTCTTTTGCATTCTTCAACTTTGAATAATTTTATCATTATAGAACTTAGAAAAACTTAGAAAATTTCATAATTTTCACACTTGGAAAATTTTACAACTTTTGAACTTAGTACAACCTCATAAACTTTGAACTTAAATTATTTTTAAAATTTTTTCATCAACTTCGAATTTTTTTTGTGTTTGACAGTGAATTTATTTAGTTGAATTTTAGACAATTCTACTTTGAAAATTTTCTGATCTGACACTTAGGGACTTTGAATTTTTGACTTGGGACTTTAAAAATTTTTTTCTTGACTTTTTATTTCAGTTCATTTTGAATTTAGATTGTACTTTGGATTATCTTTATTTCAGTAATCTTGGGACTTTTGAAATTATTTTTTTTCTTTTGAAAATTTTAGATTGAGTTGCAACTATGTCTAACGTAGGAGTACAGTTTCCTGAATTGAGTGTGGAACCGCATGCCCCTATTGAAGACACCAGTCGTACCACAATGGGTACTCAGGTTGATCCTATTGTTTCAGATGTTCAGGATTTCTCTGCTATCCCGAACGCTTTCGTGCATTCTTCGACTATCGCTCCTCCGTTGACTTCATTTAATGCTTCGAATGAAGAAGTGAAGAAGAATATATCTTCGAATTTTAAATTGTTTGATTTAAGGAAAAGTAAGATTAGTTTTGACGGGAAAACTTGTGTTAGGGATTTTATTGTTCAGGTTGAGGAATATTTCCTTCATAGAGGTTTTGATGAGTTTCTCCTAGTAGGTTCTTTTTCTGATTTGCTAGTTAGTACTGCGACAAAGTGGTTTCGCACTGTTAGACCTTCTATAGCTTCTTGGAGTGACCTTAAGTCTGCTCTTTTAAAACGTTTTGATAAACCGGATTATGAGTTTTTATTAGAAAACGAACTTCGTTCTAGAAAACAAAAGTTCAGTGAATCGCTTCCCGATTTTATCACTGAAATCTTAGATTTAGCTAGTCGTATGGCATCACCACCATCCGAATCAGTTTTAGTTTCTCTTGTCAGACATAATATGTTAACTTTGTATAAACCTTATGTTTTTGCTAGGCCTATTAAAACTTTAGATGAATTTGTTGACCTTGGTAAAGAGCTTGAAGCCCTTGTAGATAGGTCTCCTAAAGGCTCTAAGCAAAAGCCTCAGGCTGCTGTAGTCAGCGTCGACGAACCCAAAAATAGAGTTTGTCTGAAATGTAAGGAACCAGGTCATTTATTTAAAGATTGTACCAAAATTAAAGGAATAGTTTGTTTTAAATGTGGAAAACTGGGTTTTACTTCTAAAACGTGTGATTGCAAACAAACACCCAAAATTGATGCGGATTCAAAAAACTAGTTGGACCCCATCGAGCATCACTTTTGACTAAAAGTCGTAATGACTCGGTGAAGAAAATTATTGAACACTCGTTTAAACCTGACGATTCCATTCGCCAACGCGAATTCCGCGATTGGATTAATTATTTAAAATCATTTTTTGTTGCTCCTGTTTTGTATACTAAAAGTAACGATAATAGGCCCTTTTTGGAATTTTCTCTTGATAATTTTAAATGTTTAGGATTATTGGATAGTGGTGCTTCTGCTTGTATTCTAGGATTGAATAGTCATACTAAATTTATCGCCTTAGGATATAAATTAGAATCTCTTCCTTGTACTTTTCGTGATAAAGCATATACTGCTGATGGCTCAGGTCAAGATGTTATTGGTATTATGAAACTCCCAATAACTTGTAATAATTTAACTCATGTGGTAACTTTCTTAGTAATACCCAAATTTAGTTACTCTATAATATTAGGTTTTGACTTTTGGAAGAAATTTCGTTTAGCCAAAGATTTATTTAAAGACATTTCAAAAATTAGTGATGAGTGCTTAAAAGATAAAATTGTTAGTTGTTCTATTACCTCAGCTGCTGAGTTATCTCCTTCTGAGAATCTTAAACTTAATAAAATAATTTCACTTTTTGAAGACATATCCTATGAAAAGAATGGTTTAGGACTTACTCCTCTTGTACAACATAAAATTAATGTCACTAGTGAACCATTTAAACAACGATATTGGCCTTTGAGTCCCGCGAAGCAAAAAGAATTGTACGATGAAGTAGAAGTTTTACTTAAAGAAAAAATTATTCAACCCTCTAAATCTCCTTGGTGTTCACCAGTTCTTGCTGTTGAGAAGAAGGATGGTGGAACTCGTTTGTGTTTAGATTCTCGTAAACTTAACTCTATAACTATTAAGGATTCTTATCCATTACCTTACCCCTCTAGAATATTAGATAGCCTTCGTGATGCAAAATTTATTACTACCATTGATCTTTCTAAAGCTTTTCTTCAAATAGCTTTGGAAGACTCCTCTCGTGAGAAAACAGCTTTTGTTATCCCCGGCAAAGGATTGTTCGAATTTCTTCGGATGCCCTTCGGTCTTACCAACGCGCCGGCTGAATTACAGCGCCTAGTCGATAAACTTTTCGGCCCTGAATTCGATAATGTGTTATTTTGTTACTTAGACGATTTATGTTTGGTAAATAACGATTTTGAAACTCATTTAGAATACTTGTACAAAATTCATGAGATACTTAAACAAGCTGGCTTAACTGTTAATTTGAAGAAATGTAACTTTTGCAAGGATAGACTCCGTTATCTTGGTTACCTTGTTGACAAAGAAGGTTTGCATACTGATCCTTCCAAATTAGATACTATAGAGAATTTCCCTCGACCGGAAACTGTTAAAGAATTGAGAAGTTTCCTTGGTTTGTGTTCATATTATCGTCGTTTCATTAAAGAATTTGCAAATATAGCTTCTCCTTTGACTAAATTAACTGGTGGTAGTAAGAATTCTAAAAAACCTTTAGATTGGAATGATGATGCAGAAATTGCCTTTAATAATTTGAAACTTGCGTTAATTTCATCTCCCGTTTTACAATGTCCAAATTTCAAAAAACCTTTCTTTTTACACTGCGATGCTAGTGCAGTAGGAATTGGTAGTGTTCTTAGTCAAGAGGATGATAATGGTGATCAACATCCTATTGCCTTTTATTCTAAATCTCTTAATAAATGTCAACGTAATTATAGTACTACAGAACGTGAACTTCTTGCTATTTTAGAATCAATAGAACATTTTAGACCTTATGTTGAAGGTATGGAATTTACAGTAATAACTGACCATGCTAGCTTGAAATGGCTTTTGGGTTTGACTAATCCTAGTGGACGTTTGGCTCGTTGGGCCGCTAGAATCTCACAATTCACTTTTAATATTATTCATAAAAAAGGTTCTCAACATGTAGTTCCTGATGCTTTATCTAGAATTAATAACTCTGAAAATTTTGTTTCCCCCATAAATTTTGTTCATCCTGATGATGATATTAATGACCCTTGGTATAAAAAGATATTTATTCAATGTCAAAAATTTCCCTCTAGATATAAAAACTTTAGAATAGAAGATAACACTTTGTATAGGTTTTGTAAAAGTAAATTCAATCCTAATAGTAGGTTAAATTGGAAGATAGTTATCCCTAAAGAACATATTCTGGATACTATTCGTTCTAACCATGATGAAATTAATTCTGGTCATCTTGGTGTTCATAAAACTCTTGGTAAAATTAAACAACATTACTTTTGGAAAGCAATGTTTAATGATGTCCATTCATATATTAAAAACTGTGACACATGTAAAGCTTATAAGCATAGTACTTCTCCCCCTTTTGGATTAATGGTAAACCCTAAAAAAGTAGATTTCCCCATGACCATGCTTTCTGTTGATATTATTGGAATTTTACCTAAAAGTTATTCGGGTCATAAATACATTCTTTCAGTTGTTGACGTATTCACTAAATATTGCTGGGTTTTTCCCATGATTAAAGCCACTACTTTAACTATTTGTAAACTTTTCGAAAAAGAAATATTTCTTAAGTTTGGTTGTCCTAAAATTTTAGTTTGTGACAATGGTACTCAATTTGCCTCTAGACACTTCGTCGATTTCATGAAGAGCTATAATATAACTAAAATATTTTATAACACTTTGTACACTCCTCAGAATAATCCTGTTGAAAGATATAATAAAACCATTGAAACTTGCATATCTTGCTATGTTAATACCGATCAACGTACTTGGTCTAAACTTTTGCCTCATGTGCAACTTGCCTTGAATAGTAGTGTAAATCTTTCTACTGATTTCACTCCTAATTTTCTTATGTTTGGTAGAGAGTTAGTTATTGACGCTTCTCTACATCATATTAGTGATTCCATTGAAAATTTGGATCAATTGGAACTTGGAAATAGAAATAGTTTTGCTACTTCACTTAAATCTTTAAGTGAAATTTTTGTTAGTGTTCAATCACATTTAGTTAAAGCTTATAAGCGTAATGCGCGTAGCTACAATATAGGTAGGAAAGCCATTTCGTTTGGTATAGGTGATGTTGTTTGGAGAAGAAGTTTTGTTCAATCCAACGCTCCGGCTTATTTTTCGGCTAAATTTGCTCCTAAATTCGTTAAATGCGAAATAATAGATAAAGTTTCTGATAATGTCTATATTTTGAAAGAAATTGGTAAAAATACTTCGGCTAAATATCATGTTAAAGACATTATTAAATATTAGTTAGGATTTCCGTCTTAGCTTTTTAAAATTTTTAACCTTGTGATTTTTGCATTTACACTTTTTCTCGAATTCGATTTTCTTTAGGGAAGGGAGTTGAATGGTGATTAATGAGATGATGTATGAAAGGCTTCTCCCGTGTTTGTTGTATGTTAGGAAAATCCCATGAAGACTTTCAAATCTTGAGTTTAAGGTTTCCAAAATTCCCCTTAATGGTTTGACGCTTTGAATTCATTCTCGTTTATACTTTACCAAACGATCTTATTTGTATAAATTGTATTATACTTGGTCTGTATTTTATACAGAAATTGTTTCTTGTTTGAATTGTTTGTTCTTTGGTGTTGTTTTGTTTTTAGTGTTCGGACCTTATGTTTAGATAATACTCTCGGACATGACTCTTCACACCTGGAATAGTTTTTATGAAAACCTTTGCCATGGTTATTCTTTTGGATGAGCTTTTGCTCTCCTTTTGTTTTGAATAGATCGTTCTCCCTTGTTGAGAAAGATTCTTATTTTTGCTTGGAAGTCGTATATTGTATTGTACTCTCCTCTTGGATTTTGTTGTTGCCCATAGGTGTGCTTCAACTTTTAGACTCGGTATTGTTCCGTTTTATTTGGTTCGAACTGTTGTTAAGTGCTCGAAAAATCGATGGTGTTGTGTCGATCACTTACCCAGTTCATTTGGTTGGGCTGTTGTTCATTATTGGTAACACAGTTCCTCTTTTTTTTTAATTGTTGTATCGTGTTCGGAAAGTCGGTGGAGTTGTGCCGGTCACGTACACTTTTCTTTTGCTAGTGTTCGCATTGTTAACGCTATTTTGGACTTGTAGTTTGTGTCGGTGACATAGGGCCGATCACAAATTACAAAATTTTGTTTTGATTCGGCGAACTTTCGTTCTTACCGAACTTAGAACCCTCTAGTAAGCTTGGATCTTTGTAGTGATTTTGAGTCGGAGACCATTGTGTCTATCCGCACTTTATCTTCAAGATTCTTTGCAACTTGTTTTGTTTTGCTCTGTTTTTACCTCATCGTTAACATGAATCTTTGTTGTTTTAATGAGTCGGAGATCTTTGTATCCATCCGTACTTTGACTTCAAGATTTTTGGTGAGTGGTTGTCGTTTTTTGTTTTGTTATCTTTGTTTCAGGAGTCGGCGATCTTCGTATCTATCCGTACTTTGACTACAAGATTTCTTTTTGTTGGAATGGTAGTAGTACCCTTATTCCGTTTTTATATTAGATTGTTAATAGGTGGTGGGATAGAGTTGGTGATTTCTATGATCCCCTCTCACTTTTTTGGGTAATTGGCTTTTTCTTTTGTCCTTGTCTTTCTTTTGAGCTTGTTATGGAGGAGGGTTAAGCCCTTGCATTTAGTCGAGTCGGTGAAAATTATTTTCCAACCGCACTTCGCTGCAGGATTTTTCCTTTTTCTGTCAGTAAGCTTCATTTTTCCTTGTTTTTGACAAATTTTGAAATTTATTTTTAACCTTTCTGTTCATTCAGGAATATTTTTTCTTTTGGGTTTGTTATAGAGGAAGGTAGAGCCTTTGCATCTAGTCAAGTCGGTGAAAATCTTTTCCAACCGCACTTCGCTGCAAGACTTTTTCTTTTTCTCCGACCCCAAGCTTCATTTTTTCCTTGTTGTTAACAAGTTTGGAATTTGCCTTTTGTTCTTCTTTTCTTAGTTGGGATTTTACTTTAGAAAAAGAAGGCGTTGCTTCTTTTTTATTTGGAGGGGGTGTAATGTAATGTATTAATATCATTACATGTTCTAATAGTGTGAACTGCATCCGCGGCATTGTTTATTTAGTGATTTTTCCACTCGTTTCAGAAATAGTATCTAGTTTTTGAACGAATATTTTTCTGATGTTGGTCAATTTTTGTTTCGCGATTGGCAACACCCAAGGAGGTACTTGGCTTTTCTATTCTGTGATGGCGCCGTTAAGACGCTCACTATTTTAAATTAAGATTATTGAAGGATAAAATGATATTTCCTTAATTATTTGTATTCGCGTAGTGTGGTCGCTGCTGTGCCGAACCTCAGATGACGTATTTCATGTTTTTGGTAAGCTCTGTTTCGATCATTGCATTTTCGCCACCGCGTGCCTTTTTTTCGACATTTTGGTAAAAATATTTTATAATTGTTCTAGAATGTTTGGTTCGCGTCGGCGATGACCTCGCGTCGATCCATTTTGGCGTTTCGGTGAGTATTCTCGTAAATTCCCATTAAAAATACTCCAATTGGTTAAGAATATTTTTGCTAACCAATTTATTCTTTTTCTTAGGGCCGCGCGATAGAGGGCTCGTTTTTCATCGGTTTTCATCGTTTCTCGTTGCCGTGTTCCCCGGATTTTTCTTATATTTTGGTATCTTACTGGCCGGTAACATGTGCAGATTATAACCTCACTTTACTAAAGTAATGTAAACTATTAGGTATCTTGGATATATTTGGACTCGGATGCAGATGAGCTATATATATAGAATCACTAGAAACCATTTGTTATTCTCTTTATTTTGGCATGGTGCCGTTTTGCACCATGAGTAGGTAGACAAGCCTAGGTGAATAATGGTCACCCCCGGCTCTGAGATTAGAAGCTAATGTTCTATCCTATTTAACTATCCGAATTTATTTCCTGGGTATCCCCCAGGTGGCGCCCGAATTAGAATAAGTATTATCTGGAGAATGAATTAAAACTTCAATATTTCTTATTAATTTTTTTTATTTGCATTTAAATTCCCTACCCATACCAAAATACATTACAGTATATAAAAAAATGTGAAAGGCCTTAGATTCAACCTCGATAACTTTGACTAATATACCTACCTACTTAAGCATAATAAACACTATAATGATCATGGAGGTAGAGGTATATAGAAATATAAATATTTTCATTCGCATATTTATTTAAAAATAAAACTTTTTATTTATTTATTCATTGCATTTTATGAAAACTTACAGCTAATAAATTAACATTAGGTACAATACAATTATTGTTGTTATCATCAGAGACTTCGTCCTGCTCCACCAGTGGGATTATTCAGAACCCCGTGTCATCCCTTTAAATTAATTTATTGATTTCCAAATATCTTATGGGTATTTGCAGGATTTGTTCATATTTATAATTACTGCTCCACTCCTCTAAGTAGTAGCATGATATATATAGAAGAGTACTCTGTGTGCCTTCTAGGCTTTTACGCTGTTGTGTTTATATCCAGCCATCGCTCTGCCATCCCGTTGCCCGTCTACCGTTTTGCCATCATTAGTTTTGTGCCTGCACCTTGTGTAAAGATGCCTTTGCATCTAACCACAGAAACACAAACACATTCAATGTTTTTTGTAGAAGTAACTTGATAAGTTCAATTCAATTCATAATGAATGGCTCTGTGCTTTTAACATCAATTCTGTCAATGTCCCGTAGTAGAGCTATTAACGCAGGATATAGAGTGGCCTCGATTTTGACTGGCTGACTCGAGTTTGTTAGTTACTTCCCACAGGATCCAAACAAAAGGACAGTATTTTGCTTTTGTTTATACGCCACCGTCGTTCCCCCATTACGTTGCCCGTCTATTCTAACATCATTAGTTTCGTGTCTGCACCTTACTTTAGACGCCTCTGAATCTAATCACAGAAACACAAACACATTCAATGTTTTTTGTCGAAGTAACTTGATAAGAATAAGAAACATAAATAAATAAACATTGAAACCAAGTTTTGACAACAGACAGTTTTGAAATGTCACGTCAGACAAAAATTACCACACCAAAAATAAAAATAAAAATTGGAAACAAATTGTAGTTTTAGCGTTATTTTTCTTTCAATTCATGTTTATTAGATGGAAATCATGAACTATTGATATATAGAACATAATAACTACCATTTTACGCTGTATTAATGACAAAATCATAATGTAGTAAATACCGTAAAAGCACGATTCGGCGAGTCCTTATATTTTTTTCGTCATAGCAACACCAATAACAAATATGAAACATATTGCAGATGAAATATGAATGACATATTAAAAAATGTGGTCATTTTACAATCTATAAAATATGTCACCAACTAATCTGCAAATGAATGTCATTTTTAGATGAAACATCCAAAACGGCCATTTTAGACCTGCTGGTGTTCAGCAATTTCACCCAGAGGTCATATTCTTGAGTTCATAAGTGGCATCCAGTACTTTCACGGTTTACTAATGAAAACCATATAAAATATATAGACATAAATTACATTGGCATAACTAAATTCAGCATAATGATCACAACGCATAATATTATTAAGCATAAAATTTTTGGCATAATGCCATAAATACTAATAGCATAATAATAATGAAGCATAATTTTATAAAGTGTAATGTTAGAAACGCATAATGATATAAACACTTAATGTTCTTTAGAATAAAACTTTGTTAAATTTTATTTTAAAAATGTTCTTTGAATAAATAAAGTTCTGCATGGTTATAAAAAAAATAACCACGAAGGCTAATACGGGAACGCCGCTCCGCTTCGCTCCCGCATTAGCCTTCTAACCTAATCTATCCAAGTCGGAATGAGGAGGAATGTTATGACTTTTTATATTTATGGCTCATAATTAATAGACGAATAAACATTGCCTTTAAAATTTATGCAATAAGAAGTGGCAAAACATATTATAGGTACTAAATTATAGTTATGCTAACATTTGCATTATGCCAAAGGATTATTATGCAGTAGTATTATTATGCTAATGAAAGTTATGCGAAAACGTTATGCCAAACTATATTCTGCCTTAAAATTTTATGCCAAGAGGAGGGATCCCGTACTTTCACAACATTTGGACCTCATAAAATTTGAATTATTGCTCGCAAATGAGTATGAATGGCGCTAAATACAATTTTCCACTTACAGAATCGTTAAAAATGTATTAGATTTTTAGCAAATAGATTTTCAATAATTAGGGACCAATTTATGTTGCCATGAGTAGTATAGGGAGCGACCCCATATCAGGGCTGAGCAGCTATCTATGCAATAACATTAGTCGAAGACAGTATAAATTCTTAAGTGACCCTAGTACTTATGTTCATAAAGTAGTATTTACTTCTGGATTTTTGATATTGTGATACATTATATTAATTTTAAACCATTTTGGCAGGTCTGTCATATAAGTACTGCCCTTGCTATAAAAACCATCGCAAGGACAGACACACATGATATAATCTAAAACATTTAGGTAAGTCCTTATACAATATGGATACGACATATAGGCAATAATTGAAAACATATACTTGGTACCCCCTAAGCTTCAAGCAGGAAAAGTTTGAACAAAATTGGTCCAGTATTAAGGGCAGAAACTAGAGTTTTAATTTTATAGAATTTGAACAACTTTGAGCACTCTGTAGAATCGCATGTTGCCGCTTAGCTGTTCAAGTAAGTTACCTACTATGCCTATTGTTGTGTGTGTGTGTGTGAAGTTGTTGTATGTGTGTGTGAAGGTGTGTGCGTATTTATTAATGACTTATGACACAGTCAATGACTTTAAAGCAATGGATGAAACTATTTAATGACTTATACAAGTGGTTGCATTTTCTACATTTATTTTAATAATTATTTTGTTAGAAAATTTCGGATTTTATAAATCAGGGAATTTAAGTTTAAATTTAATTTGGTTCTATTCCTACGGACCAGGATGCTTCGCGGTTTCAATATTTGCACATATGTCGTATCCATATCGTATAAAGTCAAACACGACTTTATTGTTTCATGGCAATGAAACTAACATTATAATATATATCACACGTAATGGTATTATAACAGCAGTTACAAGATAGCTATCTACCATATAATTAATTACTTTCACAACACATGTGTTTTATCATATCACTAACAAAAAGGTTATATCATGAGTAAGACAATGTTAGAATTGTAGTTAATGCGGTCTTCATATTAAAATGGTGCATTTAACAAGTATACTATGTATCAAGTAAGTACTCATAAATAACTTAGTAAACAGCGTATAATACTAGTTTATGGAAATATTTTATGACTCGTTTAATATTTCAGTATTGTTAGGTTCAACAGTATTTTTAACCGACTTCAAAAAGGAGGAGGTTCTCAATTCGATAGGTTTTTTTTTTTTTTTTTATGTATGTACACCGATTACTCCTAGCTTTATGATGCGATTTCTGTGATTCTTTTTTTATTCGATGCGAAATAGTTGTCATTTGGTCCCATAGAAATTTAACATAGTTTGGCCCAGTAGTTTTCATTTTATGATGTTTTTTTGTGTTTTCTTAGTTCAAATTTTTACCCAACTTCTTATATATGTTGTCCCATATTTCCGTCGTTTATGAACTGGTTTCGAAAATCTTTTTGCATTGGGTTCGGTATTAAAACTAAAACCCGACTACTGCAAAATCACGCTCTAAAAAGTATAAAACAAGAAAATATCAAGAATAACCGTGGTCGTATGCCACTTTTTCCTAGAATGTTTTGTTAGAGTTTGATTTTGCAGTAGTCGGGTTTTAGTTTTATGGAATTAAGTGTCATCCAGTGGTTGATCCTTCAATTTTACATACATTGTACATTCAAATGACACATGTATGTATAAAATTGAACATTCGTAAAATATTTCATTGAGAAAAAATTGTAGCGGTATCAATCCTCTGTGTCCTTTATGAATGCTAATGAAGAAATCAAAAATGTTACGTAGACCAAATCATTATGGTATAGAAAAAATCCTTTTCAATACTCAGCCCCCTACCAGCATAGGGCAGGCGGAAGACATTGTCCGTTCATACGACAGTGCGGCGCAATCTTTTAATTCACACTATCAGGCAATCAACGCACCCTCATCCAGAATCATACTGTCATGTAACTATGCGGTTCATGCATATTATGCCAATTATTTGATTTGTTTTATTGAAGTTGCAATGTGAGGTGCGTTGCAACCATTACTACTCTACTCCATACATAAAATCAAAACTTATAAAAAAGAAAACCAGCTTTTGCTCGCGGCTCCGCCCGCGTGGATGTCGGTTATCGCGACCAAACATAGCCTATGTCCTTTTCCAAAGTCTAATCTACCCCTCTACTAAATTTCATCAAAATCAGTTCAGTGGTTTAGGCGTGAAAGCGTAACAGACAGACAGACAGACAGAGTTACTTTCGCATTTATAATTTTAGTATGCATATGGATGAATCACCTACCCTTGGTCACGCCATATTTCGAGAACTTAAAAGTTCTTACGGAAAGAAAAAAATATCGCGCGGAAAAATTGAAAAATTTCGGAAAACTTACTATTATTTTAATATTTCAGGTGGAGCTGCATTAGCTAGTTGTATGTATAGCTAGGGTACTGAATTAAAATGATCGTGAGTTAAGAAACTCATAAAAATAAGTCACGCTTGTTACGATATGTACTACGAGTATATTATACTCCATCCCGACTCTATCACCAGTTCGATAGTGCTAAGTTATATTTTGTCATTCGGATGTCACATACTTGCAATCATTCAGACGTCAAATAAATGCGACCATTTAAAGCTCTATTTAACTTTTAATATTTGTTTACGTTCTAATAACCACCGAGTAACACTGAAGTCAATAAAGTGATTTCAATAAATGAATAAATAGGTACGCAAAATCTTTTATGTCCGAAAAAAACTGCTTGTGGGACACACAAAGTCTGACTAAATACAATTTTAACATTGTATCATGCGGGCACGCATTTGGAAATAAATAGGCAGCGTTGTACAATCGATTGGACAAAGTCAATCATCTGAGCTCAGGTCGCGGCGACCGTGAATCTCGCAAAGCGTCCCGTGCGGATCTCAGTGGGACCCCGCGTCGCGCGCCGTGCGCTTCCTGCCTCGCACCGTTAAACGTTCCAACTGTACAGTGTGGTGGATGCTGCGTTTTCTCTTATTTCTTTCACAAACAGTAAACACTGGCAATTATTATGCGTTTACTTAAGTGTCTAAAACATAATTAACACAGGATTACCATGTAGAGCTGCCGATACTGCGAAGGAAAATGTGAGTGGCATTTTGAGATCTCGTTCAAAGAGGCGGATGTTTTTGTCAATTGCAATCTCTGTATAGGCACGTGTTGCCATTGGTGAATACAATTTAATATTAATCATCATACCAGCGTTAATCCTGGTTGCATTTTGGAACACGGTGTCCACTCTACTATTCTCCTGGTGCGATTTATCGAGGCTTTCACGGTAGTGATTGCTGTCGGACTTCCCATTTCGAGAGGATAGCCTGCGCTAGTGTTTCGCCTGTTAATCAGTATGTGTACCTTAGCGGCTTATTTAACAATAGAGCGTAATGAATTGTAAATTATTAAGAGAAAGATATCTGAATAAAAATGTTACATTTTTTAAAGTCGTGTCTATTGTGTTGACGTGCGTTTGCGCAGGAGAGAGGGCGGTCGCGAGGAGGAGCCAACCAACAACGCGGTAGAAGCGGTACCGACGACGGGCATGCGCACAGAGCACACCTGCTGCTGCCTAGGCTTGTTGGTGGGCATCTCGCTCATCGCCGGTATGTACTACACCACAGGATTCTGCATCTTCGATTGATGGATATGATCGTGTATTCAGTTTTCTGGCAATTGTATATCACCAATCACCACACCACAGTCAATTATTAAAGGGTGGTAGTCAGCTACTAGTTTACGCAACAATTTGTATTTTTTTTCAATTGCCATTGTAACCGTGATGAGAGCCAGCGTTATTTCATAGTCATGTTTGTCAAGGCTGTACAGTCGGTACCTCGAGTATCGTAGGGAAAATAAGCCAGGTCATTTTTATTTATATAAGAAGAATGGCTTTCTGTGGGTTCAAATTATGAGTTTGAGAAGGCTTTATGGGAAGAGGTAGGCCCAAAAAACATGGATGCGTGTGGATAATGGCAATAAGGTAGTGACTGTGGAGAAAATAATTCTGACAGAAATATATGGAGAAGAATGACATTTTGCGCCGACCCCAAACCCCAAATAATTGGGTCAAAGGTTTTTTATTTGCCATGAAATACGTTTTTAATATGATCTTACCAGACTATTAAGTTATTATAGCATTCATTGGTTACGGCTCTCTTCTAGATACAATAACACCATAGTGGTTACCTACACAGAATATTTACTTACTAAACATGATTTTTATGATATTTTAATTATGATTTTATGCTTTTTAGCCCTCGTAGCAGTTATCCTTATGAAAGACAGCACGGTCGATGTGACTGTACTGCGACAAGTTCACGTGGTAAGTATATCTACTTTATTATTTGACCAGAAATACTTTAAATAAAATTGGCCAAGTGCGAGTCGGACTCGCCCATGAAGGGTTCCGTAGTAGCAAAGGCGAAAATTGCGGTTTATGACGTATTAAAAAAAACTACTGACTGGATCTCGTTCGAACCAATTTTTAGTGGTAGTTTTCATGGCAATTTACATTATATATTTTTTTTAGATTTATCATTCTCTTAGTTTAGAAGTTAGAGGGGGGGGGGGGGAGGGGGGGGACACATTTTTCCACTTTGGAAGTGTCTCTCGCGCAAACTATTCAGTTTAGAAAAAAATTATGTTAGAAACCTCAATAGTTGTGGGGTATCTATAGATAGGTCTTTTAAAATGAAAAGACCTATCTATAGATACCCCACACGTATGGGTTTGATGAAAAAAAAAATTCGAGTTTCAGTTCTAAGTATGGGGACCCCCAAAATTTAATGCTTTTTTTTATTTTTATGTGAAATTCTTAATGCGGTTCATAGAATACATCTTCTTACCAAGTTTCAACAGCATAGGCCTTATAGTTTTGGAGAAAAGTGGCTGTGACATACGGACGGACAGACAGACAGACAGACAGACGGACAGACATGACGAATCTATAAGGGTTCCGTTTTTTGCCATTTGGCTACGGAACCCTAAAAACGGAAACGTTGGTACGCTACTAGGCTAGACGTAAATAAATTACACTTAAAATTCTGCTACGAAGGGGAAAACCCATAGGATATGTGCTAAAAAATCTATTTTTGCGACCTTTGACCATATAGAATTTTAGAGGGTGGCAGTCACCCTACCATGTATAGGTTTAGGGATAACTTTTAGGATGTCAAAATAAAAGTTTATATAAGTTTATAGCTGGGTATCTCAAATTACTAAGATGACTGGAGTAGGGTTGACGTTTCATGATACCAGTTTATAACAGTTATCTACCTACGTTCTCGAAACTTAAGTACCGGTAACCTATAGAGGCTTCCGGCGACTGGGACCGCAATTAAATTTATTTTAAATTTAATATTTTTCTTCCGGCGACTGGGACCACCCATAAAAAAGAACAAAAAAATTATAGTTGAAACCAAAAACAGTACAGTCAAACAAAAAGACATTTCAAGTAATAATTAAAGCAAAATCTGATCAATTCAAAAATATCATTGGCTTTAGTAATTTCTTTAATGTACACCAATAAAACAAATTAAAACTACAGTAATATGTCACCTTAAATACTAAATTCCAACATCATGTCAAAATTAATCAACTAACTCGCCCCGCCGCCTGTTACCGTAACAGGGGCAAAGCATGACGCTAGCAGCATTGCCCCGCTGTATAGCAACGACCAACCTCTGCCCCAGGTACGAGGCGAAGCGAATGTCACCGGTTTTCTTGCAGCGGTTACTGGAGACAGGACGGTACGGCACACATGGTTGGGTTAGTGAGTGACATATACGATAGATGACATTTTTCATCAAAGAGTATTTTCTTTAAATTAAAACTAACCTTTTTTTTGTTTGACTGTACTGTTTTGGCTAAAACAATAGATTTTTTGATACATTTATAGGTGGTCCCAGTCGATGGAAGAAAAATATTAAATTTAAATGAATCCGGCAGCTGGGACCGCGGTCCGAGTTAATTGTGGTCCCAGTCGCCGGAAGCCTCACCTATATACATACTGTGCCTATATCGTCATTAAAATTCATCGCCATCGTCAACGGTAATGATAATCCTGTTATATTTTTGCAGCTAATGTCGCACGGGGAACGTACTCCTAATGAGCAGGAACTTGCCATGTTGGGGACTTCCCCTCCAGACCACGTGTTTGCGCCCTATGGAGCTGGCGCTATGACAAATGTGAGTGAAAATTAAATAATATTATTATTTGCAAGCGGTCATATATGTTCTAAAAATTGTGTTAAAATTAATATTTTGATTATATGCTTGAGTCTGAGTACAATGTAAACGCGTTTAAGTAGGGTTCCGTGCCACAAAAGGAAAAACCCGCCTCCCTTCTAGTGAACCTAGAAAAAATGAACTTCTATGTTATACGTAATCATAAAATACGTTTGTTCTCGTTTATACAGCATATTTACAGTGTGTACCTACATAATACTTAGTACATATTTACAGTCTCTTTGACATTGACCCTGGCTGGGAGTTTCCCTCCATTCGTTTATTAATTCGCAGTCTATGTTCTAGGACTCGTTTGCGGTTTTCAGGCCTATGGTTGATGTAGCCAGCCTATCATAATTTCACTTTGCTTATTCTGCGGGCTATGTATACTCGTATTGGTAGCATAAGTTTTCTAACAACAAAGTTACGGAACCGTCAGTGCGCGAGTGCGATTCGCACTTGACCGAATTAAAATATGGTATTTGTGGAGTGAGCACGAACTACTGTCGTAATCGTATCGTGAACGTAACGATAGCACGGAGCGTTGCGATTGGCTGGCTTCAGGCAGGCGGCCAATCGCAATGCTCCGTGCTCTCGTTACGTTCACGATACGATTACGATAGTTGTTCGTGCTCACCCCACTGATATATTCTTATGAGTAACATTTAATTTCATTGTACAATACCAGTATCTTCCTATTTATTATGTAAAGTTGGAAATAATTTTCATGTCATACATATTATAATTTTATGATTATAAATTTACATTGAAGTGTGACTAAAGAATAGTACGTAGTATATACGTAAATACTAGAACTACTTTATGGTAGTTTAATGATGCATTCAACCATTTCTTTTTAGTTTTGTTTAAAATGATTAAATGTTGATATTGTATTGTGACGTGTGTATTTTCACACTTCGCGGGTGTAGACTATAGTATTATTATTTTCAATATTAGAGGAGTATTAAATGCTCATATACCATATAGTCCAGTCATTTGGGCGAAAACCTAGAACACCGCTCGTACGCCGAAACTATTGATTTTAGGAAAGAAAAGGTTTGACACAAATTGTAGGAAATTTTCTCTACTTTTATTTTGTGTAATATGTTTTTCCTGTAAAATGCGCCGGAAAGGAGTTATTATCTAAAAACTGCTTTTGGGCGCCATTTTTTCAAAATGGCGGCGCAAGCGGCAAACATACGAGGTGGCAAAGTTCTAATTTGGAAAGAGCATATCAAAATCTATAAAATTGCCAATTTTCAAAACTCCCGGAAAACTTTCCAGGTAAAAATACCAAATGACTGGACTAATAGTATCAGACTCGATCATCATTACTGCTGCTCTTTTGGCTTTCTCCTCAAAACCAATACTGCTATTAGTCAATGAAAAGTTGTAGTTACAAATGGTTTCGCATATAGGTAGGTATAGGCAGTCAATTGTCATTTTTTTTCTATTAAACTGAAGCGTTCATGGGAACCGCATGAGACATGCTTTCCAACAATGGGACCTTTTGGCGTAGTTCCTCGATACATCAAATTATGTGTCCGTCCGCCGTAACGAATGGTTTCTGACGTAAATACAAAACCATAACGTGGCTCTCGCTTACAGTCAATGGTCATTCTGCATTAGATTACTCATATAGGGCACTCCTCCATTCCATACTGACAATACTGCTATGCTACCAGTGTTACAAAAGAGTAGTGTTGTTATGCTGTCCTTGTTAGTCACTTCTTATTAAGTATCTTATATATTTATTACCTTTCATTTTTTAATTAGTTTTTCAAATTTATAAAGCTTAAAATTATAATTTCTATGAAAAACTTTGATTGAAGGATCCCATTTTTATTTCATGATGATTTTTTTATAACAACGATTTTTGATTTGATGTTGCAAAAATTTTCCCTCACATCTTTCTTCTTCTCCATTGTTTGCTGTACCCCACCAATCTCAGATAATTATTTGTTTATTTATTTACCCCATTTTTATTTTATGATGATTTTTTATAACAACGATTTTTGACTTGATCAGCTGATAAAATCTTCCCTCACATCTTTCTACTTCTCTCTATTGTTTGCTGTACCCCACCAATCTCAGATAAGAGTCGTGGTCCCAAGGTCTCCTCGGTCAACCAGGTCTCCGCCTCCCATCTCCACAAAATAAATTTAATCCAAATTGCTATTAGCAATTTGCCAAATGCTACGCACCATAGCTCTATAACAAATTTTGAACCTGGACATTAGTGCCTCGATGAATCAGATTTGCTCTCAACAATACACGACGTGAAAGGCCGTAATGTCTATTTGTCAGGGTCGTAACAGTGACCTACCGGAACTGTCGATAGGGTCAAGCTCGAAGGACAGCTGTAGATACTTGACGGATAATTTTATAAAGAAGTATGTTCTTCCCGGTCGGGACGCGGGAGGGAGTCCCGATACATGAAGGTTGGTTGCTCTAAACAGGAACGAGGTGTCAGCAGAGACGCAGATTGCCGTCATTCACTAATAATGATTTATTGCTTACCGCACGTCATGTAACTGTAATAGATTAGCATTCGCAAGGAGAGCGGGCTTTAATAGTAGGTGTATACGTATCTGTATTAACTTTTTCTACTTTTTCCTTCTATTTCAGGAGGGTAAGATGTTGACATTCGAAATGGGCGCATTACTTAGGAAGAGATATGATGAATTTTTGGGACCTTACTACCAAACTGGTAATTATTTTTATTATGCTTACGTGTTTCTTTTTCAACTATGTATGATGTAGGATTAATATGGGATGTAGGATTCAGATGGGATGTAGGATTTAGATGGGATGTAGATTAAGTAAAATGGTGGTGGATGTATTTTTGTAAATGTAATTTTGCCGGAAAAGAAGGAAGAAAATGTTTACTCTCGACGTGTGACAAAAAGTGGTCAAAATAGACCCGACTTAACCTTTTCGCTGTTTTTTAGTTAGACATTTTGCTTAGAATTTATATTTTGCTTTAAGACAACAGTATCGTGATATCGTCAGATACAGACTTAAGCAAGATGACAGCTCTATTGATAGCGGCGGGATTGTGGCCGCCTCCACCGAAGCAAGTGTGGAATGATACACTCGAATGGCAACCAGTGCCTTATAAGTACCCGAAGAGATATAACGACTATGTAAGTGATATGCACACTTTTATACTTCTAAATTATATGCATATAAAAGGAGATATTAGAATGAGTGTAAGAAAAAGATCCCCAGTGACATTTAAGGGTTTGTAAGAATCAAAAGGACCTAAGCCACGAGGTACTCGTAGGCAGTGATAACACTACCCCTTCGGCCGTCTACAGCAATACAATTTACATACTATGTAGTACTAGTGTACACTCAAAATACTATAAGAAATAATTGTTTCGTCCTTTTCAGTTACTTTACGAAGAGAACTGTCCTCGGTATACGCAAGAGAAGCAGAGAATACTGAAGGCTTTCATAGATGAAGGATTATTGCTGCCATACCGTGACTTGTTCCACAAGATCGCGCAAATGACCAATACGAACTTCAGTACGCCGCAGGAAGCTTATTATCTCAACAATCTATTTTTAATACAGGTTAATCTATTTTTGATAATTTATTATGACTTGACATTGGCCTAGAGGTTTAACGTTTTAAAGAACGGAGAGGCCATTCTGTTTGAAAAGAAAATAGATCAGTATGATCCTAAAGATACCTACAATAGAGAATTACTGTAAATATTGGCACTTAAGATATTAATATATAAAAAGAAAATAATCGAAGTAACTACGTTGAGTTTTGATAATCAGGATTAGTTGGAGAAGTCTCTTCATCCTAGCGTTAATTCTCAGTCGCATCCGAAACTTTCACCACGGAGTCTGGGGTCCGCTTTACCAGTCTTATCTGCAGATCTGCCCATTTTGAAGTCTCCGAGGATGAGGATATTGGTCAGCAATTAGTAATTTTATATCATTGATGTGGTTTCAGGATGACATCAAAGTAGCGAATCCAAAATGGGCAAAACATGTCAAGAGAAAACTTATGGATGTGGCCAGACTGGAGTATTCGATGATGTTTCACAATAACTTACTAAAGAAACTTAGCGGTGGTAAGAAAATTATTTTGTTTTTGTAACATTGTCTAAATATGTAAAGAAAAAAAAAAACAAATTTAATGTAGTTCGATTTGAACAGTTAGCATAATAAATGCTTTAAGATTACATTCAACAAATGCAGTTGTTATGGTGGTAGTGTATTAAATGTACCTACTGATTTTAGTTTATGTCCAAACAAACGACATTGAGTAAGGTAGCGGTGCGTAGGCACTAGGCACCGTAGTCGCCATAGTCATTGATGGTTATTATGGCATTCGGAAATTAAACAGAGTGCACTTTGCCCCTTTTTATTAGGCTATAATATCGATAGAATAAATAAGTTATTCACCTAACTCTTCATTATAGCCGCGGATCAAAGTATTCCAAATTAAGTAAGTAAGTAAACACGTCTTTATTGTACACCATAGATATAACAATATAACATAGAGATCTACGAGTATGTTATGTGGTAAGTACAGATGGCGGCCTTATCGCTCTGCGGCAATTTCTTACAGGCAATTACTAGTGCCATCTATCGATGGAAAGTTGCGACTATATTTTATAATTCCATAGTCTTTAGATAGCTACCCTTTTTGTAAATGTCTTTCAAACTTTATGTCTTGTAAACATTAGCCTGATAAAACCCTAATTAAGTATGGAAATAGTTCACTAAACGAGAAACCTGGCCTTGGCATATACATTTGTAACGAATTTTAATTTACCTGGGTGCTACACCAAACGATAAGTTACATAAATTAACGTAATTATCAAAATAACCCTTCTTGACAATCGCGTTATCAATGGCTTTATAATTAATTTTATGTGATATTGCTTCCAAACGACTGTGAACTCTAAGACTAGTGTCACATCATGTTGTTTATAAGTGATATTAATTTGCGTTAACTATTTTAATGAAACATAATTAATAAATTATAATATCAGTTTGAAGAACAGCTTTTTAAATTATGGCATGTGATATAAAATCTAAAGCGGTCGGTCAAGTTACAAAAACTTGAGCTACCGCGGGTTTTTATAGAACTAGGATGTTTCTTTGAACAATGGTAGATGATTATAAAGTCTTCCACTCAACCACTAAATCAATGATTTAACAATAACGACGTATGACGTCAAACTTTTGTAATTCATACAAGTCTGCACAGAACTTATCGTTTTACATTAATAGAATATAAAGAAATTGACTTGACTTTACAACTCATTGGTTTGGCTTGTTGAATATTTATGGCAATTGTATTTTTATAGGTGCGTTGTTACAACAAATCATTAAAGAAGCTATGAGCAATGGTGTGGGGGAGTCTCAACTTCGGCTAGTGGTGCGCACAGGTACACCTGTCTCGGTGGCGGCGTTGCTAGCCGCTTGTGTAGCACCCCCACCCCGTCTTCCAGACCCTGGGGCTGCATTGCTGTTCGAGTTACATGAGAGACGACCATCGCAGCAGAATAGCAAAGAAGTAAAGACTCTAACTGACGGCCAGCGATTTGGTTTTAAGGTCAGTAGGAACTTATCCATACATTACATTATTCTATACTCATCTATACTTCTATACCTACTTAATATTATGAATGCGTATGAGTAACTCTGTTTGTCTGTTACGCTTGCATGCCAAAACCACTGAATCGTTTTTGATGAATTCGGTACAGAGGTAAATTAGACCCCGGGAAAGGACAGATAAAGATAAAGGCTATTTTTGGTAGCGATAACCGATATCCACGAGGGCGGGGTCGCGGGCAACAGATAGTTCTTGTATAAAGGAAGGTAGATGTTTTATATAGCTGTATGTAGTGTATGTATGTGTATGGGGCCCCATCAAGACTTCGGGGCATGACCAATTTATTGACCGACAAAGCTCTGGAGTTAAAAGCCTCAGATGTAACTGGGAACAACGCTAGGATGATGATGAGTCAAGAGCATTTTATTATAGAACCACAAAACTTATAATTCAATACGTTATAGTCCTTCAATTCTTCGGTAGGTGAATAATAAACTTCAATAAATCATGAAAGTAAATTAAATCATGGCAATTGTCAAATGATGAGATAATATTGCTTTGACGGGTATAAATGTATAAGACATCACTTCAATTAATTCCTACACGTGCAGTTGACGACTTGATAACCTGTTATACTCGTACAATTAGTCGATCCAACACGTTGTGGTTTTAGTTCGATTGACAGTAATTTAGTATTATGAGTAGGTTTGTTATTCAATGGTAATTTCTTCTATGTACGTGAAAATTCTTTAGAGATGGTGTCCGTTTTAGGTTAAATAGCCGTCGTATGCCACTTTTCCATAGAATGTATTGTTTTGGAAAATTAAATAATGAATTTTCTTGTACTTTTTAGAGCGAAATATTTCAGTAGTCGGATTTTAGTATTTAAACTTTTTTTTTCACTTCCGCTGATGGCGCTGCAACCTCGTAAATATTTAAGAATTTATTATTTATAAATATGATCTAATTATATGTATATTTATTTCATACTATAAACTGTAGATAAGTCACGACTTGATGTGGACTTAGTAGTTTGTCAAGATGACGGGCTAATTTCCAAATTTAAAAACAATAATAAGGAAAACATATTAAGGTAATACCAGCTGGTATTACCTTAATATGTTTTCCTTATTATTGTTAGCACGCGTGAATGTCGGTTATCGCGACTAAACATAGCCTATGTCCTTTCCCAAGTCCAATCTATCTCCTCCGTCGTTGAACATCATATTCAAAAAACGATCAACTGACATTGTAGAACACCTCATTCATCTATTTATTTAACTTAATGCACAAAGTACAAGGACGAACTTAATGCTGTAGACAGTCTCTGCCAGTCAACCATAGAGTGTGGTGTAGAGCTATAACGAAGCTGGCACAAAAGAAGTCTATATTTATTGATCATATAATATCAAAATTAATAACAAATATTGAAGCAATAAATACACAATACATCCATAATAAATATATATACATACACATACATAATACAAGATCAAAATCCGTTCAGTAGTTTTTACTCTCAAAATTAAAGAAAAATGCCTTCTCTGTTTGGAAAAAAATATCCTTCAATCATAAATTGTCAAGTTTCGTCTGTAAACAGTACGCGAGTACATGAGAGAGATAGACTGTCAGATTAAAGCAAAATCAGTAACTTCATAAATTAAGTCGCTTTATCAATAATACTGAAGTGTCTGAACTACAGTGAAATACATATCAAACCGCATCAAAATCCTTTCAGTAGTGTTTGCATCCATCGCGGACAAAAACGCAAGAAATAGAAGAAAATGGTTCAGCATTATTGATATAACATAACCCATTTTTTTTTAAATACTTCAATGTGCATACGCAGCTACTTTACAATTATATAATAGTATAGATAGTTAACAATTTCAGCACAGATAAATGCAATTATCGATACTTTTCCTTGTCATTATAATACTAATCTGTATTCAATGAAGTTCATTAATTCTGCAAAAAGTGATTGTGAGTGTGATTGTTCTTTCACTTATCATGAATAAATTACACTGCCTTGAACCTTTCAACATGTTTATTTCAAGTCTATAATCAATAGCTAGGTCGAGTAAAAAAGATAAAATGTTATTAACAGTGCAACACAGTTTATTTTAGTCCTGGTTTCTTTTTTGTAGCTTTATTTTTGTGTGATCATAATAACTATAAAATTGTAAAGTAGCTGTGTCTGCACATTGGAGATATTTTACATAGAAGAATAATTCCAAAAATATTGTTATAATGTTTGTTCGTCATGAACTGATATTGGTGCGTTTTTTTTTTGTCTTGTTCTTACTTACATTTGTTTGATCGCAATTGCTTGAGTAGATGAACAAAAGTCGTGTTAGCCAACAACCGCGCGGGCAACAGCTAGTAATAATATAATATAATATGTAATAAGAATAAATATCCTTAAATACACAGACAATAAGCAAACAAAAATCTATTTGGCAGTTTCATGCTTATGCTGACACTCGTTTAAATTCAACAATTTCTCACATTTTTAGAGACTGCAGGTTTTACGAAACATTACCTCTATGCTCGATAGATGGCGATGTACCAAAATTCTGAATAACGTTATGGTTTCGTTACAGTCCGAATGTATAAGCGTTACCTGGACAAGCTTTTGGTTAGTGTACATACGGATGATGTAACATTATGGTTGCACCTCACCCGTGTGTATACGAGCAAATAATAAAATATTAACAACTCTCTAGAGACTGATATAGAGTATAAGTATATTTTATATGCTTATACTCTATATCTGTATTGTATTATAATATTATATATTTATATATTATAATTTATAATCTTATTATTCAAATCAAATATCCATACTAATACTATCTGACTTCTAAACAAGGTGGAGGTTCTCAATCCGGATGTTTATATTTTTTATGTACGCGCATAGTTCCGTCACGTGTAGACTGATTTACAAAATTATTTTTTGTTGGAAAGCAGTTTATTCCGATATGGTCCCATTTAAATCTCGTAAAGATCTCATGAAGGATTTTAGAGGTCTGTCTCTACGGAACTCTTAAATAAATACTAAGAACTCAGCCGTGATTGCTGCAATCGTATATTATCGCAATGTCTATGCCATTACACATCTTAACATCCCGCCTGAATCCTTTGAATGGGTACGCAGAAGTGTTCAGAATTTTCAACTAGGTATTAACAATATTTCCGGTGTATACGCATCGATTTCAAAAAATTTTTTTGTAATCGTTTTGGTTTAGCTTTGAAGTAGTCTTATATTAATTTCATTGATATTGGACCTTGGCTTGGGTACCGGATTCTCATAAGGATCAAAATCAAATATAAAATGTGAAATGATCGAGGTACTCGTATTGTTAGATATATGACCATCCTACAGGAACACGGTAGGTAAGAACCTTAGCGATGCAGCCAAACAGGTAGAATTTCGATCGAGGCAGTTGCCAATGACGTCAATCCTGCCTGCCCATTTGTATTGTGTTCACTTGCTTTACACAAGACCCCACACACACACTTACACATTTCATTGATGATGTGGTGGTGCGGTGATTGTGGACATACCTTATATGCCAGCGTAATGGCTTGGCACTGGCTTCAACGAAAGTCCTAAGCGCATTTTTTTATTTCACACATATTAAGGTAATACCAGCTGGTATTACCTTAATATGTTTTCCTTATTATTGTTAGCACGCGTGAATGTCGGTTATCGCGACTAAACATAGCCTATGTCCTTTCCCAAGTCCAATCTATCTCCTCCGTCGTTCCAGCTACTTTATTATATTGTCTTGGCAGTAAACCAGCTGGTATTACCTTAATATGTTTTCCTTATTATTGTTAGCACGCGTGAATGTCGGTTATCGCGACTAAACATAGCCTATGTCCTTTCCCAAGTCCAATCTATCTCCTCCGTCGTTGAACATCATATTCAAAAAACGATCAACTGACATTGTAGAACACCTCATTCATCTATTTATTTAACTTAATGCACAAAGTACAAGGACGAACTTAATGCTGTAGACAGTCTCTGCCAGTCAACCATAGAGTGTGGTGTAGAGCTATAACGAAGCTGGCACAAAAGAAGTCTATATTTATTGATCATATAATATCAAAATTAATAACAAATATTGAAGCAATAAATACACAATACATCCATAATAAATATATATACATACACATACATAATACAAGATGAAATAGATTTAATACAATTCACATTCTCAAAATGTTCGCAAAACATTATGATCGAACACAATATTCTATAAACGTGATATTAAAAAAAAGGATGAGTATGAAAATAAATAACTAAATTTAAACAAAAAAATTAAACCAACTTGTAGAACAAAACTATGGCACCAAAAAGTAAAAAAAAAAAAAAAAATTACAAATACAACTGGAAATAAAAAAATGCGCTTAGGACTTTCGTTGAAGCCAGTGCCAAGCCATTACGCTGGCATATAAGGTATGTCCACAATCACCGCACCACCACATCATCAATGAAATGTGTAAGTGTGTGTGTGGGGTCTTGTGTAAAGCAAGTGAACACAATACAAATGGGCAGGCAGGATTGACGTCATTGGCAACTGCCTCGATCGAAATTCTACCTGTTTGGCTGCATCGCTAAGGTTCTTACCTACCGTGTTCCTGTAGGATGGTCATATATCTAACAATACGAGTACCTCGATCATTTCACATTTTATATTTGATTTTGATCCTTATGAGAATCCGGTACCCAAGCCAAGGTCCAATATCAATGAAATTAATATAAGACTACTTCAAAGCTAAACCAAAACGATTACAAAAAAATTTTTTGAAATCGATGCGTATACACCGGAAATATTGTTAATACCTAGTTGAAAATTCTGAACACTTCTGCGTACCCATTCAAAGGATTCAGGCGGGATGTTAAGATGTGTAATGGCATAGACATTGCGATAATATACGATTGCAGCAATCACGGCTGAGTTCTTAGTATTTATTTAAGAGTTCCGTAGAGACAGACCTCTAAAATCCTTCATGAGATCTTTACGAGATTTAAATGGGACCATATCGGAATAAACTGCTTTCCAACAAAAAATAATTTTGTAAATCAGTCTACACGTGACGGAACTATGCGCGTACATAAAAAATATAAACATCCGGATTGAGAACCTCCACCTTGTTTAGAAGTCAGATAGTATTAGTATGGATATTTGATTTGAATAATAAGATTATAAATTATCTTATCTTAATATATATAAATCTCGTGTCACAATGTTTGTCCTCAATGGACTCCTAAACCACTTAACCGATTATAATAAAATTCGCACACCATGTACAGTTCGATCCAACTTGAGAGATAGGATAGTTTAAATCTCAAATTATAGTCGCAATTTTAATTTATTGCTATATGGCGGTACGAAGTTCGCCGGGACAGCTAGTAATATATAAATATATAATATTATAATACAATACAGATATAGAGTATAAGCATATAAAATATACTTATACTCTATATCAGTCTCTAGAGAGTTGTTAATATTTTATTATTTGCTCGTATACACACGGGTGAGGTGCAACCATAATGTTACATCATCCGTATGTACACTAACCAAAAGCTTGTCCAGGTAACGCTTATACATTCGGACTGTAACGAAACCATAACGTTATTCAGAATTTTGGTACATCGCCATCTATCGAGCATAGAGGTAATGTTTCGTAAAACCTGCAGTCTCTAAAAATGTGAGAAATTGTTGAATTTAAACGAGTGTCAGCATAAGCATGAAACTGCCAAATAGATTTTTGTTTGCTTATTGTCTGTGTATTTAAGGATATTTATTCTTATTACATATTATATTATATTATTACTAGCTGTTGCCCGCGCGGTTGTTGGCTAACACGACTTTTGTTCATCTACTCAAGCAATTGCGATCAAACAAATGTAAGTAAGAACAAGACAAAAAAAAAACGCACCAATATCAGTTCATGACGAACAAACATTATAACAATATTTTTGGAATTATTCTTCTATGTAAAATATCTCCAATGTGCAGACACAGCTACTTTACAATTTTATAGTTATTATGATCACACAAAAATAAAGCTACAAAAAAGAAACCAGGACTAAAATAAACTGTGTTGCACTGTTAATAACATTTTATCTTTTTTACTCGACCTAGCTATTGATTATAGACTTGAAATAAACATGTTGAAAGGTTCAAGGCAGTGTAATTTATTCATGATAAGTGAAAGAACAATCACACTCACAATCACTTTTTGCAGAATTAATGAACTTCATTGAATACAGATTAGTATTATAATGACAAGGAAAAGTATCGATAATTGCATTTATCTGTGCTGAAATTGTTAACTATCTATACTATTATATAATTGTAAAGTAGCTGCGTATGCACATTGAAGTATTTAAAAAAAAAATGGGTTATGTTATATCAATAATGCTGAACCATTTTCTTCTATTTCTTGCGTTTTTGTCCGCGATGGATGCAAACACTACTGAAAGGATTTTGATGCGGTTTGATATGTATTTCACTGTAGTTCAGACACTTCAGTATTATTGATAAAGCGACTTAATTTATGAAGTTACTGATTTTGCTTTAATCTGACAGTCTATCTCTCTCATGTACTCGCGTACTGTTTACAGACGAAACTTGACAATTTATGATTGAAGGATATTTTTTTCCAAACAGAGAAGGCATTTTTCTTTAATTTTGAGAGTAAAAACTACTGAACGGATTTTGATGCAGTTTATTTGTTAAGGTCTTTTGAAAGGTCTTAGACCCGTGTTCATCAATACTTAACCTACAGTTTAAATATGAAAACAGGCGATTAACGAAAATTTCGAGTTCACCATGGCCTAAACGTTAGTTAAATACGTTAAACCAAAGTTTGCTGTAGTCTGAAATTTTTGAGATATCTCTTATAGGTTATAATATACATATTATGGTTATAGTGGTTCGATTATAGTGTAATACTTCAGTAGATTCCCTTCCTAACTTGTTTCCGTAATATAATTTTATTATTTTGCGAGAAAATGCTATTTGCTTTTTTCTATAATATTCTTGTGTATATAACAAGCTCCAACAAAACAATCTTCTCATTATTCCTAAAATTATCTGTTCGCTGTTTACCCAAGAACGGTTATTGTCCAATGTCCATTTTGTAATTACAGTTTGTAAATCTTATGTAACTTCGACCAACTTCGACCCAGAAGTACAAAAAAAAAGCACCACGTGAAACTCACACTACCAACTGACATAGCATCCATAAACCCTACCAAATTATATAGAAAAAGTACTTATAAACAACAATCGACTACTTCTAAATTTTGTAGCGTACATTGTAGCACAATTAAATTAAAATGTATTAGCTGTATCATTTCTGTATTTTGGCATCTATTTACATTTGGTAGCATACATTTTTGTTAACTCGTTCATTTATAAACGCTCAGTTAACTAACCAGAGAGTGAATTGTGCCGGTGAACAGCAAAAAGACGCAAAACGGTTAAACCTAAGTTAAATTAATAAAATAAATAAGTATAAAATAAAACAGTTAAACCGTCAGTTATAATGACGGTTTAAGTATTGTCGCATCCGGTCGCAATTGGTCGAGTTATACTTTAGCAGCTAGTTATATAACATTATGAGAATCGGTATAATACTCGTACAAATTAAATATCTACACGACATTTCCATACTATGCGTTCAAATTCCAACAATTTCTCAAATTTTTAGTTAGTGAAAGTTTTACGAATCATTACCTTTATACTCGATAGATGGCGATGTACCAAAATTCTGAATACCGGTATGGTTTCGTTACCGTCCGAATTTATAAGCGTTACCTGGACAAGCTTTTGATTAGTGTACATACGGATGATGTAACATTATGGTTGCACCTCACCCGTGTGTATACGAGCAAATAATAATATATCAACAACTCTCTAGTTTAGAGTCTAGACTGAAGCTAGAGTTTTGTTGATATATACTCTATATTAGTCTCTAGCTAGAGACTCTCTAGACTAATTTAGAGTATATATCAACAAATAAATCTCTGAGACTAAAATATTAGAGAGAGAATATAGTAGGTATATACAAATACAGAATTATAATGGTATCGTCGACAATTGTCAGATTCTAGAAATGTCAGATGAGTTTAAAACGCCAGATTCTATGAATGCCAGATTCTACAAAAGCCAGATTCTTATAATGCCACATTCTACAATTGCCAGATTCTGTTAATGCCAAATTTTTGTTACAATTGCAATATACACAATTTCATTTATTACATTACATACATACACAATCACATTACATTTATTTAGGTTACGTTTCAAAATACCGAATTGCAATATTGCGAAGTTCAGAATCCCGAATGTTCAAAATTATAATTTTGTTTTGTACATTCGAGATTCAAAATGATAACTGATAACTGATAACTGTAATAATTATAATTATGTACATTCGGGACAATTATAATTGTGTACATTCTTAATTATTATTCAAATATTCATACTAATCCCTTTTTAAAAATATAATGGTCATAAAATGATGTGTAATATGATGAGAATGTGGTCATCATATAAGATATTGATCTATTGAGAATATGATATTCTGCGACGGAGGGAGAGATTACTACACATATATCTTGGGAAAGGACATAACTGCGTCCGAACGATAACCGATATCCATGTGGGTGAAGCTACGGGCAACAGTTGGTGTTAAATATGTTTATACTTTTGCTCCAACTATCCAATCATCAATCATATTTGTAATAATACCAGCGGCTTGAGTACCAGCTTCACCCGAGAATAAATTCATAAACAAATTCTATAACTGGATGGCAGCTCCATCAACAGAAGCGAAAAAAGGAGTTAAGAACCATTTCTATAGCGGGTGAAGCGTGTCAAAAGTTGAGCTTAATCTATATAGAACTTGCATGCACACAAACCAACTTAACATTTTTATATACTTATAGATTTCATGTATAATTTCAGATATACTACTGGGACGACGACTCAGCCGAACCTCGTCTTATGGAGGTACCTGGCTGTAACGCATTTTGTCCCATCGAGACACTTAAGGATTTAACAAAATACATAGTGTCACACGACTATAACGAAGACTGCGTGCTCGCTCCTAATACATAGTTATTCCAATACTTATTAAGTTAGAAAAATGTATTTACTGTTTGATAAACGAGGGATTAGGCTGTGGTAATTAAAAAGGACTTAGTGGTGCAGATATTAAAGTATATTATTCTTATTGTGCTATTACTGTTTAACTTACCCTCGTCGATTTTCATGCCTGTCTCGTCCCGTGGAATATTTAGTGATATCTCAGCGAATTCGTCTGCGCCCCAAGATTGCGTTCCTCGTTGTTTTAAGTACTCCGCAATGAGAGCCGCGATGTGTAGTTGACAACACATAGCCTGTGAAAGAAATATTAAAATTAATTGGAAGTAAGTACCATCATATTTTTAGCTATTCTAAGTTAGCAGGTATTAATATCTGTGCGACGTTCTAAAAAGATAACTTGTTAACTATTTGTTCAGATTGGTCACGGTTTAGTCACGCATCAGTATAGTTTTACGCTTTTCGTATAATTGAATGGAACTGCATAATATTAATTCATATTTATTTAAGGAGTCTCGTTGATTGTTATAATCATTTTTAAACGACCATGTCAATCTAAAATCATACAACATTTTATTTACTTTGGGGCTGTCCATTAATCACGTAATGTTTTTTTAGCAATTTTTCAACCGCCCCTCCCCCATGGTGAACGTGGTGAGGTTTTGGACTAACCCTCCCCCCCCCCCCCCTTAGCCAAAATCACATGTATTTTTTTATTCATTATTTAATGCTAAAAAACTAAGAATCGTGACAAAAATCGCGAGTTATAAGAAAAAATAAATACACGTGATATCTCAATATACCCCTCCCTCCCCCTGGTGATGCTTCGTGATTTTTTCCTGACCCCCCCCCCCCTTTTGAGCCTCACGTGATAAATGGACAGCCCCTTTTAGCCCGAAGTTTCGGCTACTTTTCACAAGTCATGATCACGGGGTAACTAGAGATGGTAGTTGTCACATAGTTTTAAATATATTTTGATATTCTGTGCGTAAAGAGCGTCATTAAAGTTTTGTTTTTAATTTTTTAATGTTGACATTTGAGTATGAGATTAGATAAAAAATATATTACTTACCTCATCGTGATCGCCTTGCCGTACGTTGTGTTCGGCAAGGGTCGTGAGCCAAGCGTGTCGTAAACGTGGTGTGGCGCGACATGACGCTGCTAACGCGTGCTGTAATTCTGCTAGGTGCACGCTCCCAGCTCCTGTAATTATTATTATTATTGCTAATTTGTTCTCCTAACATAAAATTTTTGATTTAAATATGCCACAATAGGAGGGGAAATATTTATTTAACATAGGATAGATTCAGGACGTCCACCCACAAGGTGGACAGACGACCTCATTAAGGCCGCGGGAACGCGCTGGATGCGAGCCGCTTCCAACCGGTCTTATTAGGGAGGTCTTATCTTGATCTAAAGGGGAGGCCTATGTCCAGCAGTGGACTTCCTATGGCTGAAATGATGATGATGATGATGAGATTCAGGACACGTATCTTGGTACTAAATCGTGAGAAACGAGGCACTGGTGCGATCAGTGGTAAAGTAACAGTACTTGCTTAGTGTTATATTCGTTATGAGTTAACGCCAGAACTCGTAAGTTATAAGGGTGGATTTGATAAAACGTAACTAACACCTCTGATGTGTACAATGTGTACTTCCAATCAACATCACAAATTTTCACAATCTTATATTAGTAGAAAGTGGGATGATTATTCTATTACACATAGGGTAAAGTCGGGATAGATGCCCCACTTTTTGAAAAAGGCTCGTAATTCTAAAACTATTAATTGTATATGACTAATTTCTATGAATTTTACTAGTTCAATCATTCCTCTTGAATTATTAATTGTTTTCTTTTACCTATCAATTACAGATTTTGAAAAATTTAGCTTTTTGTAGACCCTTAATTTTTAGGATAGATGCCTCACTGTATGGATAGTTGCCCCACCGTGGAAATACTAAGAAGGATAGATGCCCTTTACATTGATTAAACGAAAAATAACACCAAATTTTAGTACCATTTCATATTTTACCTTTATAGAGTTCTGTAAAAAGGGAATAAATAACGAGAATACTGTTATTAAGAAGTAATCAACTAAAATATTAATTTATTGTTTACTTTTAAATCATAAAAAATAAACATATAAAAATGAAGGCCTCCAAACTGTAAGTTACCCATTGATAAAGTATTTTCTCCATTATGTACTATGAATGCAAGTGTTAAATTATTTTTAATCTTTTGTCCAACTTATGCGGCGGGATAGTTGGCCTTTCCCATAGAGCGCACTAAGGGCAACTATCCGCAAAAGTAATTGGGGCAACTATCCTTTTTGATACGGATAGTTGCCTTTTTTAATTTCTAAATAAATAAAAACTATTCGAGAACAAAACGTATTAAATAGTGTAATATAAACTCTAATGCATGCAAAGAAACAAAAATGTTTCTGATTCCTCAATCAGTTATAAAAATATTCAATAGAAAAGACTTAGCAATATAAATGTTTCGACCATCGAGGTATGGCCGCGGGACATTTTCGCTCACACAGAAAAAACGTATACATCTGCACTGATAATTTTTATGACACTACAGTCTACATGAGGTGCTCTTACATTTATAGTAAAGTATTAACGTCACTAACGACCCTAACATATAGAATTTAAAACTGGGGCAACTATCCAACTGGGGCATCTATCCCGACTTTACCCTAGATTAAAAAAAAAAAACGTTCACCTGATACTCCAGATCCCCCAACACCTGCAAGCCGTGCCCGAGCCCCCACCACAGTTCGTACGCGACGCATCAATTCGGCCACTTCACTCGATAAACCTGCGAAACACAAAATTTAGAATGTTATAAGTGGAATTTATAAGTGGATGTGGAAGTTATAAGTGGAACTTCTTGCACAAACGACAGAAACGGAGGTCACTTTATACATCAATAAAATTAAATGGTCGGCTTACCACTAAATAGATCTGAAAATTCGTTCTGTCCAGCCAGAGTTGTCAAAAAGTTTGCCGGCATTATGCATGGATGTATAAATATTTTTCCATGCATAATTAAAAACGTATAAATTTATAACTCGACAGGTATTGTCATCATAATCGTGTACATTAAATAAATGATTCTCTGTTTGTGTCTTATCATTCCATCAATCAATATAATCAGTTGGCTTATCTATATATATGAAAATAAATGTTTTTCTGTTTGTCCCTCGGTATCAAAAGACGGTATATCCAATACCGTCTTTCGAAACTAGAAAAAGGTCCCGGCTTCGCATAGGACTATTTTATTTTAAAAAAAACCCGATTGTAGTATCACCTACTGGGTCCTATAGTTATATTATATCTATAACCTTCACGCAAGTGCTGGAAATAAGTTTGCAAATTATTATCGCAACAAACGAAATGCAACGCAGTATCGGTAGCGCATAATATACGAACAAACAAACTAACATTCATTTTATAAATTAGACAACTCGAGAATTATGAACATAAAAAACAAATTCTTGAACGAGTATAAAAACGTCAATTGAAATTTTATACACACTCGAACTCGAAAGTTAATAGTAAATAACTCACCGGTTCCCTTCATGGCCTTGTCGCCTGTTGCAAAACAATTAATGACTGAGAGAGACTCCTGGAAACGTTTGCAGTTCAGTGCGGTTGAACTGTCAAGAAGCTTGGACACAGCCATGATAACCTTAATCAGAGAAAAACAATATACGATTACGTACTATACTGTAACGCTTTGTCCCGATATGATTAATTAATTCTTTATCTATTTAGATAAGATAAGATCGCCTGACCTGAGTAATCATCGTCACCGAAAAAATATGTGTAATGCTATTACTGACTAATAAATAAATAAATAGATAAATACCGTAGGACATTCTACATAACGCTATCTAGACCCAAAGTAAGCATAGCTTAGCTTGTGTTATGGGTTCTAGAATGCGGATAAACATACTTAAATAATTTTTTTTTTCATAAATATGTAGATACATATTATACATAGGAACACCCACTGAACGGGAATCGAACCCGCGACTCCTGCGTAGCGATAGTTATAGTGATAGCAAAAAGATATTCATCGTTACCTGCAGATGAACTCTAGTGAGGTTTCCACCTGTGCCGTGCTGGAAATTAGCGCGCATTAGGAGGTAAAGCGCTGCAGCGGCTTCACGACGAAGCCAAGCGGCGCGTGCCTCGCACAGACGAACGACGGATCCGACCACCCCTGCGCATACTGTACTGCCACCTGTACGAACAGTGTGCTACGATGTGATTTCATACATTTGAATGGTGCTGTTTCACACACCATGGGAGCTTTAATAGTAGTTTATGAAACTGTTGCATAATAAGGGTTCTTAAAACACAGTGTGAGTTAAAAAAACGAGTCGTAGGCGAGTTTTTCTATAGTATCACAAGAGTGTTTTATTTTATTTGACTTTGAATTAAGCATGGCTTGAAATTTAGTCTACATACTTATCAAGATACTGTAAATACACATACCTTCAAACAATGTTTCTGAGAACTGATTTATATACGCTCTCAAAGCAGCAAACAGATGCCTGTACAATGTTTCACTTTGCGGATACTGTAATAACTTAAGATACGGCTTAGCGGCATTTCCGTTGGCTGCCCCCACGTTTTTCAGAAACAAACAGGTCCGGTCTATGATGGTGAGGCCGACTTCGGTCGCGAGACAGCTTGCGGAAAGTACTGTGTGCTCTGCAATCGCTTCTAATTCTATAAAAAGATGTATATTTTTAATTATATATGGTTTATTGGATATTTTTCTACTAAAATGCATCACGATATGAAAAGCAAGTGTTGCTTTGTCTATTATTATTGACTAGCTGGCACTCCGCGGCTTCGTCTGTAACATATTTCCAAACCCCCGTTTAATTTTCAAACAATGCATGGGAATCTGTCAGATTTCTTGAAATTTATTATTACTGCTCCGCTACCTTGCGTATGTGGTGGCGTGATGTTATACAGTGCGACGACCCTGTGATGGGTATTTTCTTTTCAAACGGTGAAATATTTTTTTTCAATACGTGCAGTGGTTCTGAAGATTACTCCAGATATAATATGTACAAACTAAACGTAAAGAGCTACAATATTACTATCTATTATATAAAAATGAACCCCTAAATGTGTTGCTAAGCGCAAATCTCGAGAACGGCTAAACCGATTTCGCTAATTCTTTTTTTAGAATATTTCCTGAAGTACGAGGATGGTTCTTACGGCGAGAAAAATTGAAAAAAAACGGCGGTACGAAGTTCGCGGGGTCAGCTAGTATATAATAATGTTAAAAGAAAGAAAAGTTTTTTTATTCTGCACAGATATGCACGATAATCCCTAGAAAAAAAAAATAAGACACAAGAGCAAACAATAAAAGTATACTGGTTAAAGAAGTTATTCAACAAACCTGTAGTAACCGACGTATTAACAAGATTTTCTCGATTGACAGTGTTGTTCTTATTTTCAACGACGATTGGAGGCTCCTTTGAAAAGTCTGGTGGGCTCATCCTAGCTGGCAATGTACGGGCTTTTAGTGGTTTCGGCTTCCCATTACAGTCTGGCGTAGTTGCTTTCATTTCTGATAAGATTCTCTTTCTACCGATGTACTGGAACTGTTCTGCACATATTCTGGAAAAGCCATCATTGAATGATTAATAAATTATTTTACAACACACCTGCTCATAACAGTGATATTATTTTACCGCAATTAAGCACGGAATGACACCTATTATAAAACTGTGACTTTTTCATTACTATTATTCACAAAAGTGAGTTATAGATTCTTTTTTAAATTTTATAGGAAGTGTCTATAATTGTCTATGTTCTTAAAAAAGTTTTGATACAAAAAATAACGTGTTTAATAGTACGAATAAATTAATACGCCTATTGTATGGTTATTTGATGCATTTTCGTATTTAAATAAATAATTTCAACTTGTAATACTTGTGTAATAAACAAAACTTTCGCTCAAATTTAATTTTTTTTTTTTCTCTAAGTACAGAAAAAAAAAACAGAGTAAAAAAAAGTTAAGTTCAAACCTCATTTTTTTTTAAATATGGTCGACCGCCATTGTTAAATGCGCGCGCATAGGAAAACGAATTAATTTGTAGTATTGTTTATTTAGTATTTGTAGTATTATTTTATTCGCAAGTGTGTTGTAAAACGTCGTATGGCACGTGTGAGCATGATGATTACCATCCTCGGCTGTCTTAAGACCCTCGCCTGGCGGCTCGGGTCTCAATGGCGCCTCGGCGGTAATCACCAACGTTGCTCACTTGTACCATAATGTACTATTTCAACACACTTGTTTATAAACAGGCTTTTATTTCACCGCAATTGAGCACGGAATGACACCTATTATAAAACTGTGACTTTTTACATATATAACATAAACTCACGCCTATATTCCCCGAAGGGGTAGGCAGAGGTGCTAGCACCCACATTTCGCCGTTTATGTTTAGGTCCCAATGTAATAGGTGGCGAGCCTATTGCCATTAACCGGGCACTTATAAACCTGACTTTTTCATTATTATTATTATTCACACGTGAGTTACAGACTCCTTTTTTTTTTTAAATTTCACTGATTAAGTTGCTTTGTTCTTAAAAAAGTTTCGATACAAAAAGATCGTGTCCAATATTACAAACGAATTAATATACCTATTGCTTGCTCATTTCATGCAACTTCGTATTTTAAAAGATAATTTCTACTTGTATAATAAATAATAAAAATAATAAACAAAACTTTCACTAAAATGTATTTTTCTTGCTCTGTGAGTATTTACAGAGAAAAAAAAATCATAATTCAAATAAGTAAGTAGATGACAAGGCAGAATGGTGATAGCACCTTAGCCTGTTCCGAAAGAAACAAATTAAAAAAAAAAGATAGTTGCGCACGCATATGAAAACAAATAGATTTTAACTATGTATTGTGTTTTGATTGTGTTATGTAATATTTTTAGTATAATTTTATTCGCAAGTGTGTTGAAAATAGTCGTATGCCACTCGCTTGTATGGTGATTACCGTCCTCGGCTCTCTCAGCGAGTCATCTACGCTAGTGGGCCCAGTTTGCAGCTTTCGACTGGCTACGTGGGATTATTACATTTCTGGTCATGCCGCTTTCCTCGGGCGTAAAGAGTAGTAGATCAAAAAAGATCTGATTTCATGTAGCACATGATACGCGTGTCGAAGACCGTGCAAAGTGAGGATAAAGACAAGCAACCAGGATAAAAGCTATAACCTAGAAAAAAGCTAAGGCTTATTTCTTTACATAATAGATATTACTCATAAACTTACTCCAAAACATTGAAGAACGATTGTTGCTGCGCAGTTGACATTGTCTTCCACCAATCTACGAGTCTCTCATCGTCTAAATACTTCAATACAAACAGGAAACATAAAAGTACATCCCGTACCTCTTCAGGGGACATTACACCAAACCTGTAAACAAAAATCATCATTAAAATCCGTGGAATAAAGTTCAATATAGAATAACCAAAGATAAGGTATTTACCTATTAACCTGGTCACCTATATCACTAAGATCTAGCCGGGCAGTATTTCTAGGGAGCGAGTCACCGCCAGACATTGTAGATACGGATTCTAGCGAGCTTTGTGACATGTTGCTCGCGTGGTCTAAAACAAACAAATGAATGTATTTAAACTAATACAATGTCAATATTACGAATTAAGTAGCGAGATTACCGTGTGGTTTATCAACGCTTGTATAGTTTGTCTAAACTGATTTGACGCCCCCCAAACATACACATCGTCTGTGTAAAAACTTCAATGTTTTATGAACTTGATCGTCAATAATTTGCTTGTGTGCGGTGGGGCGCGTCATTTTGGGCTTAGACAAATTAAGGGAGAATTTAAATGCTTTAACAAACGCATTGACTCAGAGGGACCAAAGGGGACCTTTGAGGTTTTTAGAATAGTTCAAAAATATTGACTCACCTTTACCATACAGACCATGATTGGTCGATATATTCGGTGGTTCCTTGAAGTGAGCCGAATTTCTAATGGGCGTGTGATCAAAGTGCAACGTCAACCTGTTCCTTTTTGGCGTGCTATTAGCTGAAGCTGCCTCTTTTTGCGTACTGTTGAGCACCAGGTGTGCTGTAGCATCTCCGTCCACCTTATCGTGACCATTCTCTACTAGAGGGCTGGCCAGAGACTTGGTTATTAGACGGTGTGCGTTATCTGTTGAAAATGCAGATAGTGCCATATAAGCGAAATTGAAAGTAGCAGGTGTAAGCGAGCCCTGGACGCCGAGGTGAAAGGCGATTCGTTGAAATGCGAAATACCAAAATCCCGATTTAGAGATTGGATACCTTTAAACCTTAACCCCTAGTCATAAAGTACTTTTTTTTACCTAAAACGATGGTGAGCCAAGGTGAGTATAAATATGCCAGCCTAGCACGACATTGGCGACTTCGATAGCGGTCGTCATGTTCGTGCTTTGTCAATAAGGCGCGCAGCACGCCCAAAGCCATCCGTCTTTTTAATGGTGCTTCACGAAGAGATTGCTCAACCTGTAAGTAAAATAAATTGCAAAATTTAATATCTATTAATCAAGATATTTCTGGCAGTTTACGTGTACCTAATTAATATACTCAATGTATATTGAGTCTCTTCAAAACTGTTAAAATGGACCCAAACGTCGAAGTCAGTGAAAATAATAAAAGAACACAAAATAAATCGCGATAGAATTCGTTATAAATAGTTATAATGCAATATCTGATCATGGTGACAAAAATAATCCTACTAATGAGAATGGATGTGTGGATGTTTGTTACTCTTTCACGCATAAACGGCTGGACCGATTTGGTTGAAATTTGGTATGTATATAGGTTATACCCTGGATTAACATATAGGCTATATATATCAGCGATGAACGGGATCAGAATTCCACGCGGGCGGAGCCGCGGGCAACAGCTAGTATATAATAAATAAATAAATATTCCACAACATTCTACACAACGCTTTCTAGACCCATGGTAAGCTTAATTAGCTTGTGTTATGGAATCTAGAATGCGGCTATACATACTTAGATACTTTTTTTTTTGTAAATACATACATATTATACATGGAAACACCCAGACCAATGCAAATATTTATATTCATGCATACAAATATTGGCACTGAGCGGGGACCGAACTCGCGCCTCCTGCGTAGCAGCCGCGTTCACTACCGCTACGCCACAGAAGCAGTCAAAAAAAAAAGGTACTTAATTGTAGCAGCGCATGCGATTTATAAGTATAAGATCCCAGGTTTATATACTATGATCGGGCAAAGGTTATTTCTTTTTTACTCGACGACGGCGAAATAAATAGGAGAGTTATTGGTGTCTCAATAACACCACGGAGTCTAGCAAAAGTGACGTGTGAAGCAGTTGACGGTTATTTTACAGTATATTCGCATCGTTTCTCACGAATTTTGCAAATATGTAGAAAAACATAAGCATGTGTAATGAACCTGAATATTGGAATTTTAGTATATCCACCGTAAGGGGAGTTATAAGGTGTGCGTACTAAGTTGTCGATATGCGAATTAGAAATACCTGTTTTAGCAGTGTCCCAGCAAGAAAGTGTCTCATGATAAACTCCTCAGTAAGCTTCAATTTCGAAGGATCTGTGTAAATGTAACATTTATTGAGATGTAGACGTCACAATGTAAGTTATTATATTGCAATGAGGTTTTACCTTCGTCGCCATCTTTGGACAATTTGTTTGCATGTAGAGGCAAGTTGAACGGCACAAAGTGTTCATGGGAACAAATTGTTTGTAGGAACGTAAACTTGAAATCAAATAACGCCTTCGGATCACAAGCCTTGAATTTTCCTAGATATTTGTTTATTTGTCGGAACACGAAACCTCGATCCATAAATGATAGGCAAGACTGAAAAGAGTTAAAAAAATCAAATGTTAACATTAAATCGATTTTGAAGAATCGAAACTTTCAACGAAAATTTTGGTTTCAACTTCTACAGTGCGTACACCTAGATTCTAAAGAACATTTAAGAATACATCTTATATTATAAGCACTGTGCAGTGCAGTGTACATTACATCTCTGATAATATTACTGTAATAATATCCGGGGTTAAAGGCGTGATTGTATGTATGTATGTATGTAATAAAAAAAAATGTTACCAACCTTAAGAAATGTTGCAAGATTTTTGTTAAATATGTGAGTTTGCATCGGCTGTTGCAATATGTACGAAGGCTCTACTGTTGTTATAAGCTGGTCAATATTATTCAGAAGATCGCTATGAAACCTTTCATGGCGTGACATCTGAAAACAGTAAATATTACGGGTCACTCTCAATATACCTAGAAGAGTTGCTGGATCAAATCTTCTACATTATGCTATCAACGTAAACCAACGGCAACGGGGGTGGGTGATTGGAGGGAGAATAATATTAATGAATATGTAAAAAAAAAAATAGACAGGCCTATGTCCAAGAATGGGTTGCGATATGCAGATTGATAATAACAGAATAAATGACATTGTTATAGATGTCTTAAAATTAGAAAATACTAACTTATAAGAAATGTAAATATGCCTACCCCTTTGAGGATTTGGAGGCGTGTATATGTTATGTATGTATGTAAATATACCAATGCACTTACTTTAATCCTGCCAGTGTTAATCAAATACTGTGCCATGCTCTTCACAATAATGTCAAAGAAGAAGCCAGAATACTGCATGAATTTGTTTCCTAACAAGAAGTCAGGCTGGTTCGGGTCCACGAACATGTACAGAGGAGCCGTCATCATCGTATGCAACTTGAATTGAACGCAATTGAACACATACTTCACGTAGCTGTCCAACAAATCCTTTCTACCGTAGTCGTGTATCATATGAACGAAGTGGATTATTAGTTTGACTATTTGGTAGCCCATGTCGTGTGTGTAGCTTTTATCTACAGTCTGCAATTGATAATAAATTAGATATTAAAGAGTTGCATAAAGTTCCAAAGCTCATTCCAAATATGAAAATTCATCATTATCATTCGAAAAGCAATTCTGGTAATATTCGAGGCGTGTACTTATAAAATATGGGTGTATAGGGTCTCACCAAGATTTTCGGAACCAAGTCAACGAGTCTCTTTGATTAACAAACAAGGTTCTAGGAAAGCTTGTGTCAGGGCGCAGGTCAGACGGCATTGGCTTTCAAAAAAAGTCAAAACAAACCAAATTACGACAAGAATAACGGATTTTGGGCTCCAGTGCAAATCAGGATCCAACGCTCGGATATAAAGAGTGGTTTCTAAATTCATGTTACTTACCATTAATTCGAATAGTTGATTTAATATAGTCGGTAAAAATCCTACAAGAGAACTGAGTTTAACTGCGTGTGCAGCTTTCAAAGCGTTGCATACATCGTTCCAGGGCGGCGGGGAAGGCGACGTGGGTGGCGAGCTACACTTGATCAGTCTTTCAACTTGCATGAAGAGATTGTGCAAATGTATGTCGCGTGTAGCTACTGTTGAGTCTAGGACGAGTTGACATCGGAATAGTTGTTTTTCACCTTCCACCCAAGTTACTTCTGGACCAGAGTTCTGAAAACACATTTATTAATGAGTTTAGTTGCTATAAGTCAGGGATGGCGAACCTTTATGCATCACCGCGCCATCATACTAAAAAAATAATAATGAAGCCCTAGATGTGCCACCAAATAAGTTTGACTTTATAGGAGTTACGGGAGAGTTTTTTTTTGTACTGAAAACAGGAAAAATATGTGGATAAATTTTAGTCCTAACAAAACAATGGAATCGAAACAACGGTATCGAACATGCACAATGTTTCTATTGGATTGCAAACATTATCACAATAGTAGAATAGAAATACTTCAAATATACATCATTTATTTATAAGAAATATGATTGAAGTATTGATTACATCTACAGAAAATAAATAAATACATACGACTGAACATACCCCTTTGCCAAGTCCAAGTGGTTGAATAGACAAATATCCAGATGGCAAATGTGTTGCTATCGGTAAGTTTACAACCTCATCCACTAACTTATCACTCTTTACTAAAGACACCCATGCATACCTAGAAAACGAACATAAAATATTAATTTACTTTGAAAGAATCTATTAATGAGATCAACTGTATTTACTTTACTATCAAAGGTTAAGAGTTGTCTGAGGTTATCAATAGGGTGCTTATTAAACAGGTAAACTCGTTCATTTACCTAAACTTAATGAACATTTTTATTCAGAACTAGTTTAATACCGATTCCCGATTTCGCCCGAGAATACAATCTTAAACTATGTCAAAATTAAAGCTCACACTATGCACATTTTTACTAACATAACTTAAAAACGGCTCGACAGATTCGGTTAATTCTTTTTTCGTATGATTCAAAATTTCCACGGAAGGTTTAAGCAAAAAAAAAAATCGGGAACGGGAACAGAATTCCGCGCCGGTGAAGCTGCGGCCATCAGCTAGAAATAAATAAATATTTACCCAATACATGTTTCAACATTGGCATCATTTTTCTTGGCGAGATCACAGGATATGTGGTAAAATGTGAACAGTAGATGATGCTGGGAAGTTATAGTAGCGGGTAGTCGAATTTTCGCTTCGTCACACCAAGTCGGATTCGCGTTGTGGTGGAGGACTGAACATCGATAATGTGTCGTCATACCGAAGCGTCCGTATACGACCTGGAAAGTGTATACGAGAGTAAAGTATTAAAGGCATTCATTAGCATTTTACACTACTAAGATAGTAATTGAGAGCAAAGTTTATATGATGACAAGTGGTTACAGTAGCCTCTGAGCGCTTACCACACTAGAAATGTAATTAGGGTGATTTCCGTTTACGGAGGAGGAAAGGAAGGGGGAGAGAGAATAGGAAAAAAGGTGGAAAGACTTCAGGCATCCTTATAAACCGTAAAAATGCAGAATGCTGTTATTTAAGTCGACATTAAGACAGACGTAGTAACTTCCAATCAGCAGGCATTGTGTACTAAGTACGGCAATAGTAGCTTCTACATCTCTTATCCATTTTGGTCATAATATGACCAATATGGATAAGAGCTGTAGAAGCTACTATTGCCGGAACATTTAGATAAGTTTGAAAAACTGTATGTGACCATTTAGATAACTATGTCAGCCTAAAATGTATATAGCTAGACAACATGTTCGTACATACACGGGTGAGAAGTCTTATGAGTGTAATGTATGTGAGAAATGTTTCAAAGACAGAGTGTTTAATTCAGACATCGTCGATCGTAACTGACTACAACCAAGGACAAAAAAAATCAGCTAATATTATAAATTAAAAAAAAATAACAATAATTATAGACAGTGACATTACCTGGAGTGGTTTATTATCACCAGTATCATTATCCCTCAACTCTATAGTACAAGCAATATTTCTTGCTCTGGCAAACATTTTCTGTGACTCAAAATTTAAAGCTAACGGTCGGACATATAAATGGTGCACGTAAGCTGCGTACGGGAGTTCGGGTTCGACATTCAATGTTGCCAGCTCTAATGTAAGAGGCGATGTAGGTGGTAGCGTAAAAGGTTTTAACGCGGCAAACGCGTTCGTCATACAATCTGAAATCAAATACAATTACATGATACTATTTTAATGAACCTCTTATTGCCATGTTAGCATCAGGGAGTGATTCGAAGCCACAACGCACCGCTTTTGAAAGGGCTATTTTTAATAACAGCGCTATTCTTCTTGTCACTTTGTATAACATACAGCAGCGGAGTTACCCTTTTATCATATTGTATAGTAACCGGCTTACGATACAACTTGCGATTTCCGTCTCAATCAACAGTCCGACTGGGTAAGTACCTTCGTCGTGTTATATTCCCGGCGGCGACGAGTAGGGTAGCCAGATCTCTCTATTCAAGGAGCGCGAGAGAAACGAGGCGCGTTGATTGGTTTGATATAATCTATGATTGGTGGATTTGAGCTCAAAAGCGGCGATGGAGCTCAAATCTCAAAAGACATCGAAAGCTCAATCCTCAAAAGTCACCCAAAAAACGCGTACTGTGCATAATATAATAATATTCTGACAGGTGATACCGTGATGACGTGTGATACGGCAAACATTGAATGTTCTTACTAGTAATTTGTTCGGTGCTTTGTTGTATGTTGATACTGAGCCAACCAGGTATCACAGTAAGTTTCGACATTTTCTCTGGTTTGCGATAGTCAGACAATATTTTCAACAGATCTTCATCTGACACCTTGTTCGGCTCTTGACGGTAAATGGCTGGAAATTCCGGAGTGACGTCCAAGTCATTGCTGTACATTCTAAAACAATAGAGCAATTCAAATTTGTTTGATAATATATGCACAAAGTTTATGGAATTAAGACGTTCATAGTTTGTGACTTATGTGTCTTACCCTCCTATTTTATTCCAATTCACTTTTTATACCAAAGCGCAAGGTTTCAAGCGTTCATAGGTACAAAATAATCGCATACTCTCAAGATAGGCCGTACTTATTTGCTAAATAAATCGTATAACAGAAATATTAAAGTTCTTTTCGAAATCTAGTGAATTGGGTACACTTTCTAAGAGCTTGATTCCAGAGAATCTTTTTCATATAAACGCTAATCCCGGTTGCCTTCTAAGTTTGTACTTTGGAGGAAGTTCAGCCTCGTACCTACAATTTTTAAAATTAGTTTATTTTTTACTATTCGGGAGCGACTGTCGTCTGACCTCTTAAGACCGAGAGGAAAGCATGCGCCAGAGCCTCGTCCGTCAATCAGCAAGTGCAGGTAAACTTAGCTTAAGACCAGAGAACCACACAACCCCACTCAGGGTTGTGTGGTTCTAGAAAATATGCAAGTAAAATAGAAGGTGTGATTGATTGATGTTGATGATTATTATTTACCTGTATAAAGGTTTAGCTGCCCAAGCAAAGGGCATCCTACAAGTCCCCACTCTGTTGGCATAAGCCTGTACGGTTTTGTGAACTTTGAGCCCAAGTCTTGGATCCTTCGTCGCTTTGAGATATGGCTCCAAAACTTGACTGACGTGACCTTGGAGTATTTTGTCAATTTTTACAACTAGAAACAAATCTGAATGTGGATTGTTTACCGACAACAGGACCTGAAAAATTAAAGAAGCAATATAATAGAAAATGTTAGACACTGTCAAGTCAACAATCATTAATATTATTAATCTTTTTTCAGTATTTAAAGATAGTAGTAGTAAAATAATAGTATAGGCGTGAGTTTATGTTATGTTAGTAGTAAAAGAAAAAAATACACTATATAAGATCCATAAGCATCTGCAAGCTGGTACAGTACGGTACGGACGGCAATTTAAAGCACATTACCAAACCTATTTACTCGTATGTTTGTATTAAACATGTTACGTAATTACTGGTGCTGATAACGAATAAACGCTCCACACATTTAACATTGTTCGTTGAAGCGTTAAATGTCACCACCCTTCGATAAGACATCCTTGCCTTTTTTTATTTAAATAGCACTGTAAATTATATTAATTAAATCAGCTTGCTGTATAAATTTTTATGAACACATGCACGCACGAACGCACGCACGCACGTACGTACGCACGCACGCACGCACGCACGCACGTACGTACGCACGCACGCACGACGCACGCACGCAAGTATGCAATTACGATAGCACTTTAAATTGATAATGAAAACTTGCATAAAATCTCTCATAAACGTATGAAAATAGGACTAGTAACAATAAATACCTGTCTCTTAGACCTAAACCACTCTTCAGGAATTTGATTAACATCTAACTTAACATCGTAACTAAAATTTTCAACTAATGACTTTGTGCACTCCGTGTCCTTGACTAGATCTCTGACAGCTTCGTGGTTGAGGTCAAAATGGAAGTTCTCAGTGAGTTTCCGGCCACTCCTCGCGTCGTACAACGCTAGGTATGTGTAATAAGGCTCCACTTGACACAATAATTCTTTATCGCCGTCAATAGGCGCTTGTAACCTAAACTTTAAGCTTTCGCATTTGAGCAAAATTCTTTGGCCAAAATGTTCTCTGAAACAATAGATTGAAAATTTTACTGAGAATCTAAACACTCGTGGCAGTTATGTGGTTGTAGTATAAAAATAAAACTTTTTTTATGGCTAGAGGAATTAGAATAATGAAATAGTGTTCCTGTTTAAATTCTGTCATAAAAAGCGTGGTGAATAGTACCAGTCTAGACACTAGAAGACATGTTGATAGTTGGGTTAGATTTCCTATCCATAAGATTGAAAATATTACATATTAAAACGAATACGTTTTAATACAATATCCGTAGAAAAATTGGCAGTACCTAATAAGGTACTGCCAATTTTTCTACGGATATTGTAATTGGATCTTTGTAATATATCGGCATAATATAAGGACCCTGTAAATAGCATACTTGTCTGGTTATCAATATGGAAAATAATTCCTGTTTGTTTGATAACCGATTGCCCAAAGAAGGAAAAAAAATCTTCTTTGGTAGCTGGTTATCAAACTCTGGTTATCAATATGGACGAAGGGAAATGAAGTAATAGGTATATGTATTTATATTAGTCATGGATTCTTGCAATAAGTAATTTCTGTTAAGACATAGTTCGACTTACTTGAATGGTTCCAACTGAGGTTCAGGCGACGGTGCCCGCTTGTATGGCATACTAAATACGTTGTACCGGCACTCGTTACGGGAAATCGAGATCGACATGTCTGTCTCGCGGGAATACCGCATTAGTAAAGGATTCATACTGTGTTCCAGTCCCTTCAGAGTACCGTATGTGGGAGGTGGAGGTTCAGCTGTTAGCGATACGTCAGCATCTGGCAATTATAAGAAACATAGCTTTTTATATAGACTACAAGCCATTAACTTCAATATGGGGTTGTCAAGAAGGGCATCAGATGGTTTTTACAGGGTCGGTAGCACGAGTGTGACTCCCCTAGTGTTGCACACGTCCATAGGCCATGGTAACCACTTTCCATCAAGTGGACCATGCGTTTGTCTGCCACCTAAATGTTATAAAAAAAAGAACCCTGTGAAATTACGTCAAAATTCGTGTCATATACGTGAAATCCCATATACTCATTATGGGTTCCCTCCATCTGGCAGAAACTTAAAACTCCGAAATTCATTTGGCATAACTCATTTGGCACAATTTTATTTAATCGAACATTTTCAAGGCATAACGATTTATTTAATAGAATCGTATTTTGGCAGAATGGTCATATATCCGAATTAGTAATGGCATACTCTTCAGTTGGCAGAAAAGTTAAAATTTGTTACAAAAAAGTTAGTGACAGAAATGAATTGCTGCAAATCCGACTTCACGTAGTCTTGTTTGCCCTACCCCTAGAGTATTATTTAAGCCCGCGTAGGCGCGGAGGGGCGAGGCGGCCCACGAGCTGAGGAGCAGGTGGTTTTAATGGCCGCCGCCGCGGCTGAGGCTGGTCGGCGCAGCCCAAGCTGCGGTGGTGGGAGTTACAACCATCTGCGACGATAAGCTCGTGTGGGGCCGCCGGAGCCCCGCAGCGCCGGAGCTGTGACAGAAACGATGCTTGCTGCATGTTTACTGCCTGATGCTTGCTGCATGATACTTGCTGCATGCATGCAGCATGCCTGATGCTTGCTGCATGCCTGATGCTTGCTGCATGGTAAATGCCTGATGCTTGCTGCATGCTAAATGCCTGATGCTTGCTGCATGCTGCATGCCTGATGCTTGCTGCATGCCTGAAGCATGCTGCATGTCTGATGCTTGCTGCATGCACCGTTCTACTTTTTGATTATTATGCTTTAAAAGTTATGCCAAAAGATGATTCTGACTTACAAAATTATGCGTTATGAAAGTATGACGAATGAGTGTATGCCAAACCTTTTTCTGCGAAATGAAGTTTATGCTATGCGTTGTTATGTGAAACAAAATTATGACATAAAAATTTCGGTGAAACGGGGGGGAACCACTCATTATTCGGCAAGGGCGGCAGGTGAGTAATTTCAGAGTTATTTTCTTCTAGGGCTGGTAGTCTAATTACATGGCATAATATGAAATATGTATTTTTTTTGTCAATGTAAATGAAGCATGAGTATGTGAACTTCTGATTGACAGACGAGGAGAGCCCAGAGGTGCACCAGTGGGTGCAGGCTTTCTTCTCATGATTTGGAGGACAATCGGCAGTCGCTCCCATATAATCCATATAAGTCAAACCAAAAGGAAGAGAAGGAGTCAGTAGTGAAAGCGAAACTATGCGGAACAATGATGTTATATTAAAATGAGATAGATATGTTATCTCAATACTATCAAATATCAAGACGCCAGAAGTGTTAAGTGTATGACAGAATCATACTTTGATCTCGTTCGCACTCACTGATCGCATACTTGCATTCAAGCTTGCGTTGAGATAGGCGATATTAATAACTAACAACTTAAAAATGCTATTCTAAAAAAATATTTATTTTAATTGTGTAACAAAAATACTTATTTGTGAATCATATTCAAAAAATTACATTAGCGCCATTCACTTTGCGTGACATTGACTCAGATAAGAGGATGTCTTAGCAATTTTTATCAGCTCGGTATGTGAAATTAATTATGAATCAGTTTGTTGACTTGCTTTTTTTCATTTCAGTGTAGAATGCAGCGCAACAGAACGCATACATATTAACTTATTTATTAGCAGCCCAAATTCCGGCTTTACCCGGCAATAAATTGGTAAAAATCCCTATAGATTCCGGCTTCACCCGGGAATAACTTCGTAAAAAATCCTATAAACTGATTACAGCGCATCTACAAGTATTGAAAGTAATACAGTTAGAAACAGTCGAGACCAGTGGGCTTAAAACGTTTATGACATGTATGTATTACAGAAATTGTACTCACAGTAAAGTTAAAGGATAATTCTTTAGTCATTATTTAGTATTATAAACAACGCATATCAGGAAGGACAAATGGCACATGTAAGTATGCCTATACCTATACCACAAACCATTAACTACCTACTAAGATAAAATTTTACAATAAGCTTATATTTCCCCGTAAGTAATGTAAGGTGACTACAAAAATTACTGATTTCTGTGAATCAGTTACATAAAAAAAATCAAGGAAATGGGTCCAAAGGGCAATTTGTTTCTAAATAACTGACTTTTTGTTAGGTGTAAGTGTCAGTGCCCATCTGCAGTATCACACACCGTGAAAAGCCGCCTTCAGTAGACCTACCACGACGTGCTACAATCGCTACGCAGCGCGGCCGCAGTCCAGAATGATACAGCTCTTATAAGCTATCATGTTTTGGGCCGGGACCAGCTGGATCGCGGCCCAAACAAGATAGCTTATAAGAGCGTTTTATTAGCGATACGGCACGCCGTTTAAATTGGAGAACGGGATACACCCCTTCCAAACATTTATTTAGGAGATTTTGACCAAAATAACCATGCCAGCTCCATCGTACCCCAAGTTTACAACCCTTCAACCGTTTAATATAATAATACGCATAAGTATGTATCAAAACTCGAAATGGTAAGAATTTTGTATAATATATGATAGCGTCATACCTTTATCTAATACTTCATCGTTTTGGTGAGATTCTTGGTCTTGGTTCTTTTTCAAAGCAGCGTTAAATGCAATTATCCAACCATTCATTTCCTCTTCATTGTCAGCTGAAAAAGTGTAGCCTTTGCCGCCAGCCATCCGCAATTCAAAACAGAACCTTCCGCGCTTTGGATTCTGCAACAATATCAAGAATGAACGCGCTGGATGCGAGCCGCTTCCAACCGGTCTTATTGGAGATCTATAGGGGAGGCCTATGTCTACTTCCTATGGCTGAAATGATGATGATGATGATCAAAGAATAAACTTATTGTGGTAAGAGAACGGCCTTCAGTGTTTCACCCTGCTATATCTACTATATACTTACTTCTAGTAGTGGAGTAGTAGTGGATCAGAAGTATCAGAAGCCTATTAGACACATGATTATATAATACTAGCTGCGCCGGCGAACTTCGTACCGCCATATTTTCGGCCCGCGTGGTATTCAAATCCCGTTCCCGCTGCACCCTTATCACTTAGGGGGATGAAAAATAGATGTTGGCCGATTCTCATAGATACCGGATAAGCACAAAAAATTTCATCAAAATCGGTCGAGCCGTTTCGGAGGAGTTCGATTACGCACCCCGTGACAGAAGAATTTTATATATTAGATAGTACATAGGCTCCATTAGGTTGCGTGAAAAAAACCTCCCGATAAAAGTCGGATAGTAGCCAGTTAGACAGCCTGTCACCTCAGCTAAAGATTACAGTCAAGTCGTTTCGAAGGAGCTTGCAGACGAAGACTGTGACACGAAAATTTTATACATTAGATTTTCATCTTGTGCATTGTGTGCGCTTATTAAGACTGGAGGAAGGCTTGCCCTTCTCCGAATGAAGCGGGATGGGTAACAATGGTGGCCAAGACGGCAATACCTGTTGGAGGCTGGTGAATATTTCACTCCGCAATTATACTGTGAAGTGTGACTATCTCAGAATTGAACCGAAAACTATCAATAAGAAAATAAAATAAATACCTACATAAATTCCAAAGCAAGCAGTTCTTATTATACGATCACCAACAGAGGAAAGCTCTTTTTTTAGAGCGTAGTGTTTATATAATTAAATTTTAAAGCCATTAGTTTAGTATGCTAACTATTCAAATCGATTTGAATTGGAAAAGTGTAAGGGACTGGTCGCGGGTTCAATTCCCGTCTGATCATTCACTTTTTCCTATCTAAATCGACTATACTTGCGGCACGCTATGATGGCCGTTTTGACACGACTGGTTTTGCTCGTTTTCTCTTTTATGGTTTGTGAAGTTTATTTTCTTCTGTGCCAGTCTCGCCATATTTTTCTTTAGTTATTCGTTGTCCAATATTAAGCGCACCAAAAAGAGAAAACGAGCAAAACCAGTCGTGTCAAAACGGCCATCATAGCGTGCCGCAACTATAGTGTGTATTTATACTAATGCTCTCAAGAATACCACTTCAGGGCAAATACATTCCAAATCGATTTTTTACCCGATATTTCATTGAGTGTACTTATGTCTCGAATTCTGTCACCAAGCTCGTATGGTTTGTATTGTGAGGCAAATAAGTATGAATAATTTCATCAAATGAATTCGCAGCACAATGACCGCTACTGCATCACATTTTATCATAATTAGCAAATGCTTTTGATTATGCGAATTGCTTTATTTATGCAATCAAAAACAAAAATTATAATCATTATGCACAGGTTTATTTTGCAAACAATTCATTGAAACAAATGTGATTTGAATATATTTTTTTACACAAATAACTCACGCCAGCTTAATTAATTCGAGGCTTTATTTTTATTTAAGGACGTGTTGTTCAGTGCATTTTTTACCACTGCCTATTACCACCAGGTAAATCGGTTCTATTTTACAGAGGTTTTCTCCGAGCAACGGAGAACGGCTCTTTAACGGCCCTATTCATTATTAGGATGATAGTTTAGGTCCATAACGACGTCGTCTTTGTCAATGAATGAATGATCTATTAATCATTTTGCAAATCAATACCGGCAAAAGGTTGTCAGTGAAACCTTTGAGCAAGTAGTTTAAAAATACGAGATTCTTCAGTTAATGCTTTTACAATGATCACCTTACCTTAACAACGTCTGAACAAAAGTCCATAACGATCGTGAGCTTCGTATCCGTTTTCTTTTCATCTTTGTATACTTCCAGTATATAGGTGCCATCGGCTTCTCTAACCATTGAGCAATAACGTTTCTTAAACGACTTTGAAGCAAGATTGCCAAATATTCTATCTGAGCCGATTTCGGGTCCCTTGAGCAAATGCCCCTCTTTGGTGCCGAGGTCCAATTTTGCTGCCTGTGATTCATTATCACTCTCAGTTTCTGCATCGATATCGTATACTTCCTCCGGAAATTTATTCTCCAAAGGCCTGTCAAAGAAAAGATAACAGTAATGGAACTGATAATAACATTACGAGCATGTTACCAATCTAGTTGCTGTATCGATTCGTTGAAATACTAAAGAGGGCACAACCTTAATTTAGTAATAGGAATTTGTGATAGTTACAAAACACTTAAAAACAGGCATACCATAGAAATGTTGTAAGGAGGATTGTGTTCTCATTACGGTAAGAATCCACACAAGAACGCTTTATACGGTTTATATGGACATTCACGTTAAATAGCTTATTGTTGTCCAGTCTGATACGCGTATAAAGCCACAATCAGTAATAGCGGATATAAATAATCTCATTTTATGGTTAACCGGTGTATATTTGGACGGATGACGTATAAATTTTATTCCAACATATTTGCTTTCTTAGATATACCTAAATACGAGTAGGTATTTGTATTTAGTAGCAGGAAATTTCTCACTATTGACCTAGAACTTGCCGTGCCCGGTAAAATTAATTTATGGTCTTACAACCTTGAGCCATAATGGCCCAAACTACGCCATAATTAAGAATATTATAGGTATAGGTCTTCGTATTCTGTTGTTTCACTATTTAAATAAGACTTATTTTATTCTACTGGGGCAGAAACCTATGGTTACACAATTTTAGCGGATGCAGCTTGTACATTTACTTCGCCAGTACCTACATACACTACCTACCTATATAACGTAAATATTTATATGTAAAATGGACAGAGAGATGCCAAATTACCTAATAACGAGTAAGATGCGCCTCGAGCTTTAGCTTCAGTCATCACATACGTAACCAGTGTCACAAGTTTGGATCGGTCGCGAGCTCTCGCGCCATGTAGATATACAGCCCACAATACCCGCTGTAGTAGGTAGGTACTACTACATTCACCGCACCATCTCAAATATGTCAGTAACATTCCTTGATATGTCAGGACAAGGTTGGCCAAGCTTGGATGGTATATTAGAACATGGGAAGATACCCGGATGGGTATCATTACTATCATCCCATATACCGGGGATCACAAAAGAGGCAAGATATAGGGCTAACGTATTCCGTAAAATGCTATTAAACCTTTTACAATACCTATCTCTTTATACTTCGGGAAACGTATCTTCGGCCTAAATTGCGAGACAAACGGTGCCCTGGCGCGCGCGGGTTGTTTGTAATAATCTATGTTTGGTGAATTTGAGTTCGTCCACTGCAGTAGCACCCCGTACCTACCTAATATCCTCGAAAGACACCCAAGAAAAGTGTACTGCGCGTATAGAGCACATTTTAGGTTCAAGATATATGTCCCGATCAACACTTTAAAAAAATCGACTTCTCATATAGATACCTTATCAATTTGAATGTTTTTGCAAAAAAAATTGACACACAAAGACTTAATAACATCAGTATATTATGCAAAAAATTTAAATAACATCACGGCCAGTCATCTAAATATATGTGTAGAGTTGAATAGATTATTTAAATTGAATCAGAGTGAAAGCTTCTGTGGAAAGTTTCGCGTGTTTTGTTTGTTTATGTTTTTAACATTATTTAATCAATTTTTTTTATTTACCTGCTACTTTTGATCCAATGTCCATTTTGTCATCTATTTCATTAGGAGCAAAACCGGTAGCAGGGTATCCGTGGGGATTTTGCGCACGAGAAAAAAAAAGTCAGACAGTTCTTTGACCGGAAAATCTCGTTATACCTATCTGTATTTAGACTTGAGGCATGCAATGGGACAGTTGTAAAGAGGTGTGACAATAACTATTATTGCGATAGCCATGTATGTACTTTTTTACAATGTAGGGTCATATTCATGTTGTGCAACGCGAGGATATGAATCATGGATCAGATATGAACCGGCCTTGGAAATGTAACACAGTTTTTGTTGACCATGCATTGTTCAGGGCCATATAAAGTATGCTAATAGAACTACTAATGAGTATGCTGTTTGTTACATTTTTAACACATATCATGCAACTAGCTTTCATTAGTTTTAAACGCCAATTTGATAAGCAATTGAAACTGATTACTGCATGATTTCAATTCATCATAAATTTCAATATTTGTCGACGTAATTTTTTAAGGTTTGCTGTAGATATTTGGGCAATATTTTTTTACATATAATGGCGTATTACTAAATACCTACCTAATTCTGTGTTGATGGACAAACCTTTTAATTTACATAAGGTGTGAACAAATCCATGCCTGTTCGTCGCCTTATAACTTTCGCGAAGCAATTTTGTTTTGATTATGCCTTACGCTCAGACCAACAAAGAACTTTTTTGTTGGTTTGAGGTTTGAGGCCGTTTTTTATCGTGCGAAAAATCACCACGGATACCTCCCCCGCCGGAGCCGGAGGAGGAGATTATGTCGGACTCGAACCGACTAAAACGCACGCCGTCTGTGGGCCGTCGGTTGCCGGAGGTGAGATTGTCGTAGCCATATCCCTCGCCGCACCCCGGCAGACCCAGGTTTGAGGCCTTACGCTATATGCCGTTTTTTACGCCTAAGAAATATGAACTGTTCGCCGCATAATTTGCTAGGTATAATAATTGAATATGCCTTACCTGGGCAAGTTGAGGTAACTTCCAGAGTAGTTACTGAATTTATAATGTATGAGATTCCAACTGGAAGCATAACTGAGCAGAGCCTGCCTGGTCAGCAAGGGGCAGGTTGCCGCGGTCTTTACATCGGGAACAGCGGTGGTGACAGTTCTCCAACGACGAGGCAGCACAACACTCTGTATACAAATTACTAATGAAATCATTTTACGTTTTATGACTTTGCAAATTGGAAAAATACAATACGTTGTCATGAAGTAAATCACGGCTCCACCGAGGTATTCGGGGTTCGGCTATGAGTCGGTACACCTGCCGGTTGACGGATGAGCCTCGAGCAGGCTTTCCTTTTGGGGTTGAGGAATCAAACGGCAGTCGCTGTAAATTAACGTATGTACCTACCTACCTATAGGAGGCGTACGAAAGAGAGTCTTAAGATATGATTCCGTAGCCGACCGCATAGGACAACTGCCGACGCCTGCAGCACATACACCGTACCCATTACTTGTCAAACTCCAATACGGATAAAGGGGACTATTGAGAAGCCGCAATGAATTACGCGCATGTGCTGCGTGCGTCGGCAGTTGTATGCGGTCGGCTACGGAATCATATCTTTAGGATCCAAAGTTTTGGTTGCAACTGGAATTGGCGCTATGATGAATTGATGATGGCTACTAGTTATTTAGGTTTCCTTAAAGAAACTACTATAAAGACGAATCTAATCAACATATTCTTTCTTGTTTTGCGAGGATGGCTTAGTCACTTACCAATGCACTGGGGAATTCCCAAGCAGGAATCATTCATTTTGGTTATATGCACCACAAAACTCACTACTCATATGTTTACTTTGTACAATCTGTTTTATCATGTGATAGGTACATATTGTTCCTCGATTTTATAAACTAGCCCATCTGTGTGTATGTTGGAATCAAAAATAGATTTTGTATATTGATAAGTAGTCATTTAGTGAATTTGGAACAAGAACTTGAAGAAACTTGTATGTATTATAGAATTAATTTTTATGTAGCTGTGTTGATTCCCAGTAGAATAGAACAGGGCCACCCCATCTCTTCCTGTGGGTGTCGTAGAAGGCGACTAAGGGATAGGGCTGTTCTCCATCCAACAGTAAATATACAGGCGTTGACTAAATGCCCGTATGACGGCAATAGGCTCGCCCTCAATTACGTGGGACCGAAAATCAAAGTTGGCGAAATGAGGGTGATAATACACCCCTGCCTACCCTTTCGGGGATTTACAGGCGTGAATATAATTATATATGTATGTATTCAGGATCATAATCTTAGTATGGTTCCTTAATACAGCCTGAGGTCTGCTACTTATTCTCTTTCTTTACATTCTGTTTATGCAGCTTTTATGAGAGCAACACTGTTGTCTGACTTGCGGAATAAAAACATAGAAGATTATAATGTAGATATCAGTCACAAAACCTACAACTGAACAAATATTTGATTCTGATTGGTTCCTCTATTGAAACAGCTGTTGCATCTCGACATAGGTGTTATTTAGCTATTTGGTTTACTTAAATAAGACGTGTTATTGTTACATCTGAAGGCCTTACCGAAACATCGTCAGTGGGATATAGTAATATGTCCCTGAGAGGATCATTCATCAACAATGTTTTATTATCTTGAATATACTGTTCAAAATCCAATGCTGTGCATTTGATAGCGATGATATTCTGAAACAAAAATATACTTCTATACTATCTCTTAAGTAGTACTATGGATAGGTTCACATCTGTGGAACCTCTCGATTATTAGGCTGATTCCTTAACCGCTCATAAGCATTTCGGTCACATCCAATAGTTATTGAAATGTGTGTCTTGAATGTCTTTATTTATTTAAAAATTAATGACCTAACATGACTTATTTTTGCATGTTTTTTATCAATAAACTGAATATATTGTGCAATATTTTGTTATTGTTATCAAAAAAAATAGGTACATATGTGTACTGCACATTGAAACAAGCTGAAACATGAACAAAAATATTGTATTTTTTTAACAATTAAGACCAGCCTTCAACAACTAAGTAATAAAAAATATACAATAATTCATTTACTTCATTTACTTTAATGATATTATTTGAAACACTGATTAGGATACAGTTATGTAGAACACTAAATTATTTGTTTAAGTTAGTGAAAAATAATTTAATAATTTATATTTTACTAGCTGTTGCTCACAACTCCGCTCATGAGGATGACGGTTATTGCAACCAAATATGGCCTATGTCCTTTAAGGTCTAATCTCTCTCTGTAACAAATTTCAATAAAGTCAGTTCAGTGGTTTAGATGTGAAAGCATAACAGATAGACAGACATTCAGACAGATAGACAGACTTTTACTTTTGAATTTATAATATTAGTGTGGATCATGCAGCTTATTTATAAATAAGCTCCATCTGCAACTTTTTTAGTCATTTCATCCATAGAATAGTTAAGGGAACTATAGATCAATTTATGCAATTGTTGTTAATAAGTCCTATTTTGAAGCACATTGAAAGGAACTTGCTCCATACAAAATATTTAGATATATTCTTTGTAATTTCAAATGAACACTAAAGCTGGCATTGCACAGTGAAAACTCATTTACTTAAACTAAGCTTTCATGTTCATGTATTTTAATGGAATTCATTGAGTATGTTGAATTAAACCCGCCCATATTCATGGGTGAAACCCAGCCTAGCATAGGTTTACATCCAGTAATTGATAGGAAGGAGCCCCAGTGAACTATGTTAGAATTTATTACTTGTGATACATTAAAATAAATTTATCAGATATATAAATATGGATCTCTGCATGCATATGCTACACATGCATCAAATATCACTGGCCTACACTTCTGATATACTTCTTATACATTTTATTCTATCTACTGTGTAGATGATAATATAATATCAATGTATATTACAAATTGAGGGCACTAAAAGTACAATACAATTATATTTATAGACATGATAGCTCAGCAAAATTTTATATGGTGTTTATATTAACAAGCTCAATGCAGTTTCTACTTTGTTTATAATATCGGACCACTTATGTTATGTAAATATGGCATGACAGTAGTAAGGTAATGAATTATTATTATAATTCATAATGATAACCAAGTCTATAGGGATATATTTGAACTAAATTATATTATAAAGGTACATATTCTTTTGAAATAGTACACTTTGTATATTGTATCTGCAATTTGTTGTCTAATTAGAATCTTTCTAATGCAAATAGAAAGAAAATCATATTTTCTAATAGGAATATTCTCAATCTACGAATTTAATAAAAATATCAATTTATTTATTCATTTCACAGTACATACAAGAAATAAGAAATAAAATTATTTGTCATGTTTGCTTTAGAAAGCTCCGTATATGCAAAACTTGCATTATTTACCTCGTATTCTGCACCATTCTTTTTCACTTTAGAATTAACTGGAGGCATATTGGAAAAACTATTTTACACAAAAGCTTATAGTAATCACATCTATTCTCTAACGAAAATGCGTGTTTACATTTTGAAAAAAATCAATCACTTCACATTCGTTTAATAAATGCCGAAAACCGCAACGAGAAGTAGGTACAAGAGCGAAGCTATTACGAACAATATGACATGACAGCCATGACAGCAGTCGACAGCAGTGCTGCCATTAAAAAAATCTCAATTCCCATTTTGACACATGATTTCGCAACTTTATTGATTCCCCACAAATTCTCAAAATTATATTTTTAAAATAAAAACATTTCAATGAAATTTTAAAGCATTTGTTAACTTTTATTATGACTTTGCCTTCAGCTTACCATCAGGCGAGGCGAAGTCAAATTGACGTGTCCTATATAAAAAATAAAAAAAATAAAAACAGCTGATTATTCAAATCGATTTAGAAAGAGATTCGATTTGAATAAAAACATTGTTTTATACAAAATTTATTTACTAAATATACCTACTAACCACTGGCGTAGCTATGGGTGGGCAAGGTGGTGCGGTGCACCAGGGCCCCCAGGCTCAGGGGGCCCCCCAAGCCCGAGCCTGAACTAGCAAATCTCATATTGAACTACCTACCAAAAAAGTCTTAATTTTGGAATGCGTAAATGGGTTGTAGCACAACTCTAATCAGTGCAAGTCATTTGTTGGGAATTTTGTGCAGTATTGTCTCGTTAAAAGATTCGCCATCACATTTGCAGCTAGCTTGGAGGCCCCCTGAGCCCTCACTGCCCTCAGGAGGCCCCGAAGCTTAATGTCTAGAGACTAAAGAGTGATATTATTCTAGCAGTCATAATAAAATATTTTACTTATAGTAAATTGATCGTAACTAGTAATATTATAATAGTAATACGAGTTCCAGTACCATTTTTTTTTGCTAGATAATCGCTGGTCTTCTATTGAAGACTATTTGTGCACCCTGGGTAATGGAGACAGCAGCAGCCTGTCTCAAGACGGCATAGACGCTGCGGCTTAAGGCCAACTATGAACTTTCCACGTGTAACTCTGATTAGCAACTGTCGCAGTGGAAAGCAAGTAAGGGGGTGGGATAGTTCTGGGCCAGATGGAGATATCGTGGTTCCCATATTTGAGGGGGGCATCTCAAAGTCGTATATGGCCCAGGGTGTTTCGAGGTGCAATGGAATTTTCTTATTGGTCCCACTTACACTCCGGCGCACAGTGGTTCGAAATTTGAGCTCCATTGACATAGAAACTAAAAGTGAGGAAATTAAAAAAAAAAAATTGTAATGGCTCTGGCATACCTCGCTATATGTCATATTAACGTATGAATGGTATAAGTAGCTCCACGCGTGAGAAAAAAAAGTTTTGTGTTTTTTTTGTATGGGAGAAAACACTTAAAGTGCTTTTTCTTTCAACTGAATGGAACTGAAGGGCTGGTGCTCACACCAGCTATTGTACCACACACGGCGATCAAGATGACATCAAATTCACGCACCTTTACGCACCACTCCGCACGTAGTAACATTTTGAAATATTGAATTTTCGATATGTGATTTTTCAAATCTTTGACGTAGTTAAATGTAGTTGCCGGTCCATTTACTTATAATGTCATTAGTTTTTAGCCTATTAGTGACTTTTATGATGACAATAATTAAAAATAATATTGATTATACGCATAAGTTTTTTACAAAATTGCATTCCGAAAGCTAAGTAGCTCATTTATTAATCACCGTGATTATGGTTGTTTATGATTAAATATGATTGACGTGAGATTAACCAATTAGGCTCTGGCATATCTCGCTTTATGTCATATTAACGTATGAATGGTATAAGTAGCCCCACGCGTGAGAAAAAAAAGATTTGTTTTTTTTTTGTATGGGAGTAAACACTTAAAGTGCTTTTTCTTTCAACTGAATGGAACTGAAGGGCTGGTGCTCACACCAGCTATTGTACCACACACGGCGATCAAGATGACATCAAATTCACGCACCTTTACGCGCCACTCCGCACGTAGTAAAATTTTGAAATGTTGAATTTCTGATATGTGATTTTTAAAATCTTTGACGTAGTTAAATGTAGTTGCCGATCCAATTACTTATAATGTCAATAGTTTTTAGCCTATTAGTGACTTTTTAGATGACAATAATTAAAAATAATATTGATTATATGCATAAGTTTTTTACAAAATTGCATTCCGAGAGCTAAGTAGCTCATTTGTTAATCACCGTGATTATGGTTGTTTATGATTAAATATGATTGACGTGAGATTAACCAATTAGGCTCTGGCATATCTCGCTGATTAGACGTACATTCATTAAAAAGTATGAGACATGGCTGCAAGAGGATATAAAATGACTTGAGGTCGTGAGAAGAAAAATGAACTCCTCTTCAGTGTCAGTAGAGGAGCAACCATGTACCAGTTTTGACTCTAGTTTAAATGAGGGTGCATCCACATCCTGTGGACCGGAGACATGCAATGTTGGAACGTCAACATTAGTTGTGAGTCCAAGAAAACCTTTCATGGAGCTAAGTGCGCGACAAAAGAGAAGGAGAGTGGAAGAGCTCCTAACGCATAGCACTGAAAGGACCTATTTGGCTCCGCTAGAGCCTAATTGGTTAATCTCATGTCAATAATATTTAATCATGAACAACCATAATCACAGTGATTAACAAATGAGCTACTTAGCTCTCGGAATGCAATTTTATAAAAAACTTATGCATATAATCAATATTATTTTTAATTATTGTCATCATAAAAGTCACTAATAGGCTAAAAACTATTGACATTATAAGTAATTGGATCGGCAACTACATTTAACTACGTCAAAGATTTTAAAAATCACATATCAGAAATTCAACATTTCAAAATTTTACTACGTGCGGAGTGGCGCGTAAAGGTGCGTGAATTTGATGTCATCTTGATCGCCGTGTGTGGTACAATAGCTGGTGTGAGCACCAGCCCTTCAGTTCCATTCAGTTGTAAGAAACAGCACTTTAAGTGTTAACTCCCATACAAAAAAAAAACACAAATCTTTTTTTCTCACGCGTGGGGTTACTTATACCATTCATACGTTAATATGACATAAAGCGAGATATGCCAGAGCCTAATTGGTTAATCTCACGTCAATCATATTTAATCATAAACAACCATAATCACGGTGATTAACAAATGAGCTACTTAGCTCTCGGAATGCAATTTTGTAAAAAACTTATGCATATAATCAATATTATTTCTAATTATTGTCATCATAAAAGTCACTAATAGGCTAAAAACTATTGACATTATAAGTAATTGGATCGGCAACTACATTTAACTACGTCAAAGATTTTAAAAATCACATATCAGAAATTCAACATTTCAAAATTTTACTACGTGCGGAGTGGCGCGTAAAGGTGCGTGAATTTGATGTCATCTTGATCGCCGTGTGTGGTACAATAGCTGGTGTGAGCACCAGCCCTTCAGTTCCATTCAGTTGAAAGAAAAAGCACTTTAAGTGTTTACTCCCATACAAAAAAAAAAACAAATCTTTTTTTTCTCACGCGTGGGGCTACTTATACCATTCATACGTTAATATGACATAAAGCGAGATATGCCAGAGCCTAATTGGTTAATCTCACGTCAATCATATTTAATCATAAACAACCATAATCACGGTGATTAACAAATGAGCTACTTAGCTCTCGGAATGCAATTTTGTAAAAAACTTATGCGTATAATCAATATTATTTTTAATTATTGTCATCCTAAAAGTCACTAATAGGCTAAAAACTAATGACATTATAAGTAAATGGACCGGCAACTACATTTAACTACGTCAAAGATTTGAAAAATCACATATCGAAAATTCAATATTTCAAAATGTTACTACGTGCGGAGTGGTGCGTAAAGGTGCGTGAATTTGATGTCATCTTGATCGCCGTGTGTGGTACAATAGCTGGTGTGAGCACCAGCCCTTCAGTTCCATTCAGTTGAAAGAAAAAGCACTTTAAGTGTTTTCTCCCATACAAAAAAAAACACAAAACTTTTTTTTCTCACGCGTGGAGCTACTTATACCATTCATACGTTAATATGACATATAGCGAGGTATGCCAGAGCCATTACAATTTTTTTTTTTTAATTTCCTCACTTTTAGTTTCTATGTCAATGGAGCTCAAATTTCGAACCACTGTGCGGCGCTTGAGACCTGAGACTGCATGCAGTTTTAGTTGGTTCGATTCCGGCCTAAACACCTTCACCGAATGTTTATGTCGATTCGACATAAACACGAAATCATCATCATCTGCATATATACGCATTTTCCTGATTGCATCCGTGGCCAAGATGACCTCGGAGCTCAGGGTTCGCCTTCCGGCTCTTCCTCCTCCACTTCTCACGATCTTGGGCGTCCATGAAAGTGAGAAAAATTCGCGCGCATATCACCCTCCACGACATCAAGTCAAGACTTGTTGGGCCTACCCCTTTTACCTGGACCCGGCGGGGGCGCCGTTGCCAGGCATTTGTTAGCCACGTAGCCTGGCGGTTGCCGCAAGACGTGGCCGCACCAGCGAAGGCGGCTCTCTTGCATTTTATCCACCATATCACGGACATCGGACATGAAGGCTGCTGCGGATGCGAGAGTTTGTCACGCGATCTTTACGCGTAACGCCGCATAGCATTTTCATCTCCATGACCTCCGTGGCCTACTGACCTTCCCCTAATTGTGTATTGTGTACCTAATGTGCGTTGTGATTTGCTTTTAATGTATTTTATTTTCTTTCTTTCTTTTCCTTCAACCTGACTGGCATTTTGGGATCACACGTGAGGCCAGTCATTTCTCGCCACTTGGCCCACGCGGCAGCAATGCGTGCCTTGACGTTGTAGTCGATTACACCAGTCACATGAAGTACAGATTCCAGGTACTTAGCCTGGTCCGTGTGGTCGACCAAATTATCGCCTATGTGAACGGCTGTGGGATCTGTAGAGTTTAACGCTAAGTGTTTTATAGGCACACGAAAATAAATGGAAATTTACGTATGTATGCGCGGAAACAAGCTAGATGTAGCATATATGTAGATTGTTTCCGCGCACCTCTCTACAAGGGAAGGAGGATTGGGGTGCGGGGCCCGCAGTCACCACGCGGTGCACCCTGGGTAACGGAGACGGCAGCGCTCCTCTCTCGCGCGGATCTGTTGAGGACTGGTCGGAGACTTTTCACACGTCCCACAATGATGAGCAGGCAAGGAGCGGACCGGTTACCGAGCGCAGGCGTGGGGGTTACGTGTGCGGCCGCCTGTCACCCTTTCACCCGCACTGGCGCCGCGGTTCGATGTTCGTCCCTCTTTTCAGAGTTCTATGGGGACACCGTGCTTCTCACACCGGAGGCCATTTTAGAACCGTAGATGGCCCAGAATCAGCCGGGGTGCCAGTGATATGCTGTCGGTAACCTTACACCCCGGCAGCTCTGGTATCTGATCTGAGACGGCGTGTGGTATTAAGCGGTCCGAGTCCGACATAACTACCTCCGATGGCCGACCACGGGCGTGGGATCTGAGGGGATTTCCGCACGAAAAAGAGGGAAAGAGGACGGATTTGATCTCCAACAGCACGTTAGCGACCGGTAGGGGATATGCCTACCTCATCGTTTACTTCGGTAAGGCGACGTGCGACGCCCGAAGGAATTTTCGGAACCAAAGAAAATAGGGGGGCCCCCTGTTTCTTTTTGCACCGGGGCCCTTGGTCACCTAGCTACGCCACTGCTACTAACTGGCCCACTGGGCCCACACTGGGCTTCATTTGGGAATGAGTTCCTAAAAAATACTGTAGCTAAACTACGTAACCAGTTGCTGCTTTAAATTAGGGATAAATCTGCTGGTAGACCTTATATCTAAACTTACCATCATTTAGCTATATTCCTTGCTATAAGTTGTAATTACATTTGATTGTTTATAATCCCGAACCCGGAAGGGAAGCCTGTGCTAGAGCCTCAATCAAATCAAGGTTTTGATTTGGTCCCTTATGTACCTACTCCCAGATTTTCGCGAATTGGAAGTTTTTGTTCAAAAGAAACGTACACTCTAACATTTTTGTACTTCCTTGTGTCGTACTCGTACAAGTAGTCCACTGTAGACATTGCTGTTAGTTTGGTGGACAATTGGTTTTCCACCAAACTAACCGCAATGTCTACAGTGGACTTTGGACGCAAGACTATTGGTTTTCCCAAGCGACTACAATATGGGGTTCTTCAAGAAGGGCATTAGGTTTCTTCAAGGTCGGCAGCGCGAGTGTGACGCCCCTGGTGTTGCATACGTCCATAGGCCACGGTGACCACTTCCCATCAGGTGGGACGTGTGCTTGTCTGCCACCTAAGTAGTATATAAAAAAAGACTGTGTGACTATACTGACTATACCCCTCCTATTTCCTCTCCAAACACATTAAAGACTGCCTACTTAAGTACCTACCTGTTTTTCGATCAAATCCAGCAGCTAAGCATAGAGCACACATGCACAAAGTACAAGTTGAGGTCCCACCAAGACTTTCGGGCTTCACCTTGGGGTATCGACAGCAGTCGCCCTCTTAAAAGCCGTTTGAACAAAAAAACGGTCAAGTGCGAGTCGGACTTACGCAGTGGGGGTTCCATACAAAATTAATTATGGACGAACTTAGGTATGTAACTTAAACGGCAATTTATTTTTATTGCGTTGACCTACAAGCTTCAATTTTTCACAGCCTGCTGTAAGAGGTTACAGATTTGAGTAGGTACCTATCTATCTTATCTTCTCTAATATATAAAAATCAATGCCACTTTTCGTTGTTAGTTTATAACTCAAGAACGGCTGAACCGATTTGGCTAATTTTAGTCTTGAAATATTCATGGGTGTCCAGGGAAGGTTAAAAGGATGAGAAAATAGGTGCAGCGGGAACGGGAAAAATATGGCGGTACGAAGTTCGCCGGGACAGCTAGTATGTTATCAATTTCAACTTAATCCGTTCACACATTTTCGAGACAAAGGTCTTTACAAACAGACAGACGGATCGGACAATGAAGTGATCCTGTAAAGGTTCCGTTTTTACCTCTTGAGGTACGGAACAGATCCCTGGCTCCGAGGAAAAATCTTGAAAAAGTCAAGATGATGATCGGTCTACTTAATTGGCGTTGCAGTCGCGTCGTGTGTATTTCGCCTTTTAAAAACTAATTAGCAATTCTTTGCGAGTTCAATATTACAGGCGTCTATCGTTTTTGGTATCTACTTACGGCTTATGAAATAAGGTTGAATTTTGAATGTTGCAGTAAAACTTCAAAGTACTCAGGTACAGATGTAAGCAACAGAAACAAAATATATACAAGTTGTATACTTTATTTACTTTGAAACACTCATTTTAACAGATTGCAGATAACAATGCGGTAGGCGGTAGGTAGATATTTTATTAAAATAACTAAAATATATATAATAGAGTACCTACGGAGGTAGGTATCTACTATTGTTTCAGTTCCGAAGAAACAGTAAAATTTCAAGTTAAACAGTAAAATTGTACAATAGTTTTATTTAACTTAGCAGCAGATAGTAGTAGGTAGGTAGGTACCTAACAACGGCTAGAGTTAGTAAGAATTTATTTACTAAGGTAGGTACATATAGCAGCTATATTAGTCGCTACAATTTGAAATCCAAAATCATATTTAGGATTTGTTACAGAGTTTTTGATATGTGCCTAAATACTTATCACTGAATGCATATTGGATAGAATCTTATGTGCAGTGAACAGTGTGTCGCTCAGTTTAGGAAACGCGTGATTACAATTCGACTAAAAAGAAAAACGTAGGTATAGCTAATAATCATGAGTTAACTTTCAAACCATCGCGGGTTCGATCCCCGCTCAGTGCCAATATTTGTATGCTTGAATATAAATATTTGCATTGGTCTGGGTGTTTCTATGTATAATATGTATGTATTTACAAAAAAAAAGTATCTAAGTATTTATATCCGCATTCTAGATTCCATAACACAAGCTTATTAAGCTTACCATGGGTCTAGATAGCGTTGTGTAGAATGTTGTAGAATATTTATTTATTAATTCTTTCTGAAATATTAATTTTATAAGATTTCCTATATAAATAAATAATAATAATAAAATTCTGCAATTTTCTACACAGCGCTATCTAGACCCAAAGTGCCCAAAGCAAGCATAGCAGCAGGAATCGTACCCGCGCCCCTTGCGTAGCACTCGATCATTCTGCCGCTACGCTCTACGCCACAGATATCTGCATTTTTAAGGAAAATAAAATAAATATTTTCTTGTCTTCTTCAAACATTAACAATATTCATCTTCACAAACAGCTATGTAGGTCGTAGGTACCTACCTAATCATCACATAGGTAGACCCTTTGGCTCCAGTATAATATTTCTATTTAAGGTATAGGTACCTACCTAACCACCATTATTCTTTTTATTTTCACACGCACATTACACATATTAACATTTTAGTTCCATATTAATTCCATACCCGGCATTATATTCTATTGGTTCCTTAAACAAATGACGTTTTATTTCCTTTCATTAGTTACCTATCTAAATATTAGTCATTCTCTAAAAAAATGCATTACGGGAGAATATGTACACTTAAATTTATTTAATCGTCTAGTTACAAACATTGTATATAGTTGTCTATCTACTTTAGGACTTTATAAGCCATCCTTATTTAACAATAATTTGGTTGAGTAAAATTGTATAAAATAGAATCAGTCACTTATAAAATACATTTTGTAAAAAGTTTATTTTGTAGGGTAGTTTTTCATTATTATTATCTTTGTACAGTCGGCAAAAGAGATACGGTGGTACCTTAACATACAATTTCATATAAAAAATTGCAACCATTAATATCTCCTTTGTCAACACTGTACTTGGTAGGTACACTTGTACATAAATGGGTGAGCCTGGGTAAAAAGTTGATGAACTCTGCAACTTTTGTACCGACCACCTTGGAAGATGGCACAGTTAATTACTTAACTACATAAATATTTTTTCATATTTTTTTTTTCGCATAGCGAACCTAGTATGTATCATAAAAAACATCAGACGTATCAGAAAATATTTGATTTGGCACGAAGTGGTCCTCTAGAGATAAGTATTGACTTTATCTATCAAATTCGTATCAGCTAAAGGTATGTAGGTAATAAGTACCTACCTACCTATATAAAAATCGATGCGATTTGCCATTGAGCTATATATTAATAAGAACGATATAACAAAAAATACAATATAGTAGTGTATCATAAGGTGCTCGTGACGACTCTTCAATACCTATAGCATTATTATAATTATATTCTGTGATAGCAGTATATAGCCTAGGACTAGGATAAACTATAACTATTCGTACATAAACTTCACGTATACCTATTTGTATGATTTTATACAAATTAATTAAAAACTATTATTAACAAACTCAATTTTCAGTCATACCTACTTACTTAAAACGAAGATTTTATTCATATCATCATTTTTTTATTTATTAGAATTGATTCAAAAATTGTATTTGATGATATTTATTAAACAATAATTATAAATACAGTTCTATACTTATTTTAGTTATGTACTTTAATTTTTGGCATATGGCACACATTAGGTAATCACATAAGTAAACATAAATACCTGCTTAACACACATTTTAAATAAACCAAAATTATTTATACAGCTACTTAAAAGTTTCATGCGTCGTTGTAAACTTAAGGGAGTTTACAATGACTATTTATATTCATTATTATGGAAAAATATCACACTATGGTAAATGAGTATTGACCCGACATCATTGAAGTTACATTCCTGGCTGAGAGTCTCATTCACACGTTCATCGTAAACTAACACAGAACAGCATCATCTCCCAATATTAAGTGCGAGAAGATGCTGTTCTGCGAACGGAATGTGCAGGTTAGAGCCTGATCTGGCGACAGCAAAGGGCGAGGTGCATTGCACGTATTGTGAAGCTGACACCATCGATGGCTGTCAAGTGAACTCCTCATCGTCATCCTCCTCACTAGAGTCTGAAGCAGCTTCTGTATCATCCTCCGGCATAGGCAATGACAGCTTTAAATAATCAACCGGTGCTTGTTCTTTCGGAATCAAATAGCCGGTTGAATCTTGAGGTGGTGGAGGTGGTCGCGGCAGACGTATTTGTAGAGATTTTCCATCTCCTGTCGCTGCCAGTTCCAATTTCCTACAAATTTCATCGAATGCTATCCTTTCAGAAGGCTCAGTTTTCCAACAGGCACGCATCAAATCGAATGCAAATCGAGGACAGTCTTCTGGAGGGACTAGCAATATTCCTCGTAAGATTAACTTTGTAGCGCTGTCGTTATTATGGCCATAAAAGGGTTGTTTTCCTCTACTGTAAATCTCCCATAGAACCACACCGTAAGACCACACGTCTGACTCGTGGGTAAACCTTGCATATACTATACTTTCAGGTGACATCCACCTTACTGGCATAGGACGTTCACCAGCCATTTTGTAATAATCGCACGTGTAGACGTCTCGGGACATTCCGAAATCAGCAATTTTTACTGTTAGGTTAGCTCCGACTAGACAATTTCTTGCTGCAAGGTCGCGATGAACAAATCTTCGTGAAGCAAGATATTGCATTCCACGGGCTATTTGTAAAGCTACATGAAGTAGCGCAGGTTCGTCTAAAGGTGGTCCCGGTCTTCCTCCGCCACGAGATCCTCTTAGGACACCTGCTAAGTCTCCCCACTCCATGTACTCAAACACCATCCAGGGACTTGCATTGATATCGTCTGAAAACAATAAAATATTCATGTAAGAGAGATTACAAGGCAGTGTGATATGGTCATACTGAAATTGCCATTAAAATTACCTCTATACACAACGCCAACAAGTGCAAGAATATTTGCATGTCGGAACGCTGACATGATGGAGACCTCTCTAACAAAGTCTTCTGTTGCAGTACGTCCTGCACTTTCTTTTAATACTTTGATGGCTACCACCAGTTCTTCAGTCGAAGTTCTAAGTAACCCTGAAACAACAATTGCCATTTTAAGACTTTTATCAACATCGCGAATTATCTCAGAAGCGTGTTAAGTTTATCTACTGTTTACAGAGACCAGCCCCTCTAGACAAGTGGCAATAACTTTGTAGAATAGAACAGATTGATCAATGTACAGGACTGACATATAACACCCATCATTCTATGAATTGCAAGTAGTTTAGGGGGACTGAGAAATTGATTTCATTAGGGAGCTTGCGTGTGTCCAAACTTTACACTAACCTTTATGAACTTTACCGAAGCAACCTTCCCCGACTTCTTCGAGGAAAGTGAGTGTGTTCCGATCTAGGAGTAGCACCTGTGATTTGTTGGTATCATCTCCTCCAGGGGTACCTGGTACAGGCAGCACGCTGCTAGCTCCGTATACACCATATTGAGGGTTGGTTATATACCTTTCTGCTAGTAGAGGTTCTCCTGGTCGAACACGCTGTAATAATGTTTGACCTTATTAAGTTGTAAGTATGGAGAACAAAAGTAAAAGCTAAGTGATTTTTGTAGTGGATAGGAGAGGTTCCTTCTTGACAGAAGAGTTTTGAGAGGTATTTATAAGCGAATATACGAATACTAGAAAATAATGTGTAACCCACGTTACTTATAACATATTTCAAGGAACAAAAGTAGTTACAACGTTCATTATTTCAAGAACAAAATGATTACAAGTAAAGAATAGTAATAATACTTACCGGCTGCTGTTTTCCATCAATGCGGCACATCCGTTTTTTGAGAAAGATGGCTGCTATGAATACCACAATGACTAATACTAAGGCACCGAACACAGTGCCTATTATCAAGGTACTCATACCGGCGGTCATCCCAGATTCCATTATAATGGAACCATTTGTCGACGCAGGCTCGGCGTAAAATTCACCCCTTGCGGAAGTCAAAGACTTGGACACCTAGAAAATAAAAAATGTTATTAAGTAAGCTGTTTAACACTGGATCCCAGTTATTTTACTCTACTACTAAGTACTTTGAGAAAGATTTGGTAAATTTTTCATATTAAATGTGTGCGTTCAACCAAAAGATATTAACTAATTGAATTTAAGAGTGTATTGTGAATGTAGAGTATTAACTGAATTCTCTAAAATTCTCTATAGTTGCTATCGAGACCAAACATTTTCAACCAAAGGTTTAAGCTGTCTCTGTGCTTAATTTCATTAAAATCGGTTCAGTGGCTTAGGCGTGAAATCATAACAAACAGATAGAGTTCCTGCTGGAAGGAAAGCAGATTGTGGACCTCGCAAATAAATTAAACATACCTAAACGGCAAGAAGAGCTAGAGGACTGTTAAAGGTTTTACTCTAATCGAAAAATTCCAATTACCAACATGAAGTAAATTTATATTCAATCAACAATATTATTTTAAACTGGGTTCAAAATAATAAAATGAGAATAATCGCATAGCATACGCTTTAAAACGTCACATAAATTTAGAACATCTTTCTTCAGGGAATTGGAAAAAAAATGGTGATAAATTGAGTTCAGAGGTAATGTGTTATCTAAAAAATAAAACACGAGTAATGGTGTTGTTATGTTGGTTGGACAACATAAAATATTGTGTATCAGATACTCTCACAATTTCGGGTGACATCGACTAACGTTATCTCGGCTGACCTATCATGAATATTTATCAGTTATGGAAAAACACTGATTTCATTTTCTATCCCACTTATTTCGGCAGGTTTTCAAAATCAATACTTTCAATGATAAAGTCAGTCTTTGTTCTATTATTTTGCACGGTGTTTTGCAGTATTTTTTCGACATTTCTACTGTGCCGCAAGTCCTAACACTGTTTCCTCTTCTTGTGAATGAGAATAGAATAGAGGTCTCAGCCGAATCGCACCTACGCGAATAGCACCAAGCCGATTACACTACACTAGGCATGAAAAGCCCCTGTCAGATGCTTTTCGTGGATACTTACAAATAAAAGCAGAAGGCAGTATATGATGACCACCTACTTTTTACTGCCTTTTAAGGTGGTTAACCTTAGCAGGTTAAAGTTTTTTACAACTGGATAACAATTCCAGTACAAACTTTAATACAGCATCTTCTTCAAATCGCATCCGGAGCTTCCACCTCGGAGTCTGGGGTACGCTTTGCCAGTCCTAACTGCAGACTTGGCTAAACGTCGATATTTTCCGTGAAGCGACTGCCATCTGACCTCCACAACCCAATGGCGATATCGAAGCATTGCAGTTAGACCAGTTGTTGGATTTTTTAAGGCTACAACTACCCGTAACGACTGACATAGGTGTTCGTATGGCAACCGAGCACGTGCTCTCCTAGACACGAATAGATCAATGTTAATACCTATCTACATATATTCATGCGTACACATATTATTTGCACTGAGCGGGGATCGAACCCGCGCCTCCTGCGTAACGGCTGCGTTCACTACCGCCACGCCACGGAGGCTGTCAAATCTTTAATAAAGCATCTATCCCTTTAATAAGAACAAGAATGTCTACTCAAAACCAGTATCCTACTAAACGATGTATCAACATTATCTTAAGCTAATATTATTTTAATAATAGACGCAAACTGTATAGTAACTAGTAAGTAGACAGAGTGATAAGACGATAACGACGATATAAGGGTTAATAATTAAGATGGATAGTCTTACTTGCGCTGTGGGTGGTGATGCTGCGTATTTAGTGTCAGCTGATGTGTTCAACGTGCTTGGTGGGATCACATTGTAGATGGGCTTTAACGTCACAGGAACTGAAAGTAAATGAATTTCTGTTAGATTTTAACGCGCCGCGTGGTTCCCGGCAGAGTACCTAGAATTTGGGCCACCCCATCTCCTCCCTTGCGATGTCGTACAAGGCGACTAAGGGATAGGGATGTTTAACATCAGACAGATATTACAGCGCAGACTCAGCCTCAGATATATATGGCTCGAGTCAACAACAGTGAAATGCGGCAATAGACTCATCCCCTATTACGTGGGACCTAATACAATGATTGGTGAAATGTGGGTATTAATTCACCTCTGCTTATCCCTCCGGCGATAAAGGCGTGATAGAATTTAACCATCGAGGTCTTCCAATGTACCGTAAACTGGGGTGGCTTTGTGACAACTGGGTAAGATTAGGATAGATTAGGTTAGATTTTTTTTTTCAAAAGCTCCAGGCGAACGTAAGAAACAGACTCCGCTGGACTAGCATTAGCACTTCTGGCTCCCCTAGACAAGTGGCAATTTATTGGAAGGCGTATTGTAGAATAGCATTTGTTGTTTTTATTGTTTTGTACCCAAGTCATACGGTTGTCATGAAGTAACCCCAGTTTAAGATGTACCTTGACTTGCAGTTTAAAACAAAAAAATATGTCGCGGTTACTGGATAAGGTCGGCATGAATTTTGAATTTCGATTTTGAAACTAAATACAGAATTCAGATAAATGAGTTAATGTAGAGTTCGCGCCAGCTAATAAGTCCCGTGGCAAAACTAGGAACTAAAATGACATCGCCGCCATACTGTGTGTTGATTATTTCAGGCCATGTTACTGTCATGGTCTGAACCAATCAACACACAGTATTTAAGTATGGCGACAGCAGTTGCGATTGCTACGCCGCACAGTGGATCGTTTCATACAAGCTAGACGTCGGAAATTCACTACTTAATTAAGCTTTTTCTTATAGTCTTATTGATTTACAGATAATCAGGGACCTCAAAAACAATATTACTAATGATCTACCCTCACGCCGTTATTAAGCATGACGGTAGAAAAGTTTATAAAGTAAGTTACTTGAAAAAATAATTATTTTGCAATTTTTGTGTCTCTTTTTTGAGACTAATTTTTATAAGTTGTGAGTGTGTGAACGTGAAACAAAAAATTGAGGATATTAATGAAGGTATGTACTTTCTATTTATGGATTTTTACATTATTAATCCACTTAGTTCTCGTAGAAAAAAATATTGAATTGAACCTATGTTATACCTTAAAAAAATCCCAATTCTTAACTTTAACAGAGAATCTAAATATGAGTATACCTTGGTGTCCCTACAGTACCTAGCTTATTTTAAAGCTCCAACCCTCTAAATTAAAAATCAGTCATTGTTTGACTTCGCACGAGTTTGCATCATATTGTTTTATCACGAATATGGAAGTTGATGGGATCTCGCAGGATCTCGCAAAGAAAGGTGACTAACCATTATTTGACTACTTGAAATTCTCATCATTCATCATCATTCTCATGATTGTCCAATGATAAGTTAATAGGTAAGCCCAATGGACTAAATAACTACCCGTTCGCGCTAAGTTTGTAAGCCGCGTCCCGTCCTCCTTCTCTACGATAGCGGCAAAATTAGTGCGAACGAGTATATTATCAATACGTATTGAAGATCACTTTTATTGTTATATTTTACGTAAATACGTAGGAAATAAATAAATAAAAATACTTAAAATATAATTAGAATTTCCGACGTCTAGCTTGTATGAAACGATCCACTGTGCGCCGCCTCTAAGGGACTTATTTCTTGGCGCGTACTCTACTTTGAAACCTATCCTTCTCCTCCTCCACCAAGAACAGCTCTATGCCTTAGTCGCCTTCTACGACAGCCACCGGCAGAGATAGGGTGGCTATTCTACTATACCCACCGGGCACCAAATCGGTAATTATTATGATCAACCATTAATAAATGTTCAATTTGCTATTTACCTGTGCTTCTTGGGCAATTCAGATCTTCTGTGACAGGCAGTCCATTAGATGTGCACAAACAAGTGTGCATACTACTGTTGTACTGCACGCAAGCCGCCTCTATACCGCATGAATGAAGTTTACATTCTCCGGGAAAGTATTTGGCTGAAAAAAAAAGGAAGATCATAATGTAACATAATATAATCTTTAATAATAAATGGATATCATTCTTGAATATTATTATGTAAAATAAAAGGTCCACGAGGACGAAATTTTCCTTGATCAGGTATTATTATAGAGGAGGCCGCGACTATCGTTAACATATTATTAAATATAACTATCCCAATTATTTTTTATAATATGGGTATCCAATCTAGCACAGCTACTTTACAATATTATGTAATAGTATATAGATATGATATACGTTTACCTATACTTATAATCAACGTTTTTTAGTCAAATTTTGTTAAGAATACCTACCACCATTATATTATGTAAGTATGTATTAACCTCGGAACTTTATCTTAAATGTTTGTTTATCTATCTACACAAATCTAATTAAACAAATAACATTAAAACATAACATAAACATCTTAATTGAACAAACAAGACGCCAAGTTCAATAAACCCTGTTCAAGAATTATTAATAATATAATCAATCAAGATTTATTCGTGGGTTATTAATAAGCATTCAATGATCACCCGTGATTCTGGGGCATTTTATATCCTCTGCTACTGGTAGCCCGTTCGAAGTGCACTTACAGAAGTGCATGCTATAGTTGTATGGTATGGCACGCACGCATGCCGCCTCTTCGCGGCACGAATTTGGCTGGCATAAGCCGGGAAAATATTCTATTAGAACGAAATAGAATACCATATCTTATGCCATATATATCTACTATTAATATAATTGTACATATTTCAGAATTAAACGAAGAATTATATAAATTGTAAAGTGGAAAGTGGTAATGTCAAGAGATATTCATGCCTGGGTTATTTTATATTAACGATAGAGAACACATTTTTTTAAAGTCTTATTTGATTGTTCGCGTAGGACCCAAAATCCATAAAAGTAGAGATGTGATCAAAAGTCGCGAGAATCGACACCCACGCGGGTGAAAATTTTCCAAATGTGAGTGTAGTTAATATATATGTATAGATCTTTGTCTACACCTCCAATTAATCACTCATATCTGTATTTGAATAACAACTACGTGCAAAAAATTGTCATTCCGTTGTACCTACTACAATTTTATTAATGAGAAAGCGGTCCCCGGACTCCAAAGTGATGGCCATAGATGTGACGGGACTAACGAAATGATGATAATGTTTGTTGAGTGAGAGGCATCGTAGCAAAATCACGGCATTGACCAGCGTCATTGGCCATTTAGTTACTCGATTTTTAAGATACACGGAAAAATTGTTTACCAACAGGCTTCGTGTCAACAGACCTTCAATCGCCTACATTATATAATTCATTTATGAGAACTCTTAAAACAGGGGGCAAGTACTCAGCAGATTTCATATATCCCCCTATGACAAGGTAATGTAATGAGCTCGAAAACGCCGTGTTTTTCCTATGGTGGCTCTCGTGCCAATATTAACTCACCAGGCGGTGGTTCTGTTATTTGTCCCGGCTTGGCTTCCTCTCGGGCCACCCTCTTCTGCTTTGCCGCATGATCTCGATTTCGCTGAAACAATAAATAAAAAATAATAAGACAGCTGTCTACGGTATAACCCAGGACTTCGTTGTATATAATCGCAAGGCCAAGTTCTGTCCTGGATGTCGACTTTTTCCAATTTAAATCGATTGCTAATTGAAATCAATCACTGTAAATTTTCATGTAGTTTTTAGGTCAGTTTGTAATTTTTTAGGTCAGGTCAGATAGAACTGGAACTCGATACATAGGTACCACTGTAATTATTGGGACTCGAAACATAATAATATTGGTTCGGTGGGCAATCTTTTGAGATAGATAGATTGGATATAACGAATGAAACAATATTTATTTCATCGTCATTTTAGTGAAGCGAGCTTGGTTGTTCCCGTGTGGTACAGGTGCGTTGGGTAAAGTTCAGCATAGAGTTACTCATTTATTATAAATAATTCTGGTTTATCGCAGTCTAGACTTATCACCGGTAGTTGGCAACAAGTTCTACTTCAATACAGTGAAGAGTGATAACGTAAATATTTACTTCAGGTGCGAAACGTTTTTTTATCGTAGTGTTTATAGATATAATACGGTATACTATACATGATTTTCAATTTGTGTATTTCGTTAAAGTAACTGATGACTCGATGTTTTGTTAAAATGATTTTTGCTGGTTCTCTTGTTTTTGGCTTAGCTATAATAGTACATTATGGTACAACCGAGGCGCTATTGAGACCCGAGCCGTCAGGCGAGGGTCTTAAGAGCGCCGAGGACGGTAATCATCATGCTCACACGTGGCATACGACGTTTTACAACACACTTGCGAATAAAATAACACTACAAATACTAAATAAACAATACTACAAATGAATTCGTTTTCCTATGCGCGCGCCATCTAACAATGGCGATTGGCCATATTTAAAAGAATGAGGTTTGACCAATGATATTTTCATAACATAGATATGTCATATGCTTACAAATCAACGTAGAAATAGCAATAATACATCTATTTATATTTAATATCATTGGGTTTGACTTTAACTTTTTTTTACTGTTTTTTTTTGTACTTAGAGAAAAAAAAAATGTTAAATTTGAGTGATAATTTTGTTTATTATACAATTATTACAAGTTCAAATTATTTATTTAAATACGAAAATGCATCAAATGACCATACAATGGGCATATTAATTTATTCGTACTATTAAACACGTTCTTTTTTGTATCAAAACTTTTTTAAGAACATAGACAATTATAGACACTTCCTATAAAATTTAAAAAAGAATCTATAACTCACTTTTGTGAATAATAGCAATGAAAAAGTCACAGTTTGATAATAGGTGTCATTACGTGCCTAATTGCGGTAAAATAATAGCACTTTTATGAGCAGGTGTGTTGTAAAAAATAATAACTTTCTACAGTTAAGGCTGCCATGAACTTTGCGAATATCTGCAAAGCTTCAGCCCCCCTAGACAAGTGGCAATTAATTGTTTTGGTGGTTGTAGAATAGAATGACAAATGTATGGGATTTGACGTGTATACAGTCGTCAACGTACGTCATAAATGTAAAATCCCATTTGTCATTCTATTTTACAATACGCCGGCCAACGAATTTTCAACTTGACCGACAGCCTAGTAGGTTTTCTATTTGTATCTACTATGATGTGAACTCTTTCGGCTGAATTGAAATTAATCGATTGCCAACTTGCGCGATTGATTATTATCAATCAATAGTTATTTGTTATACAAGAGTGCAAAGTTGCTTTTTAACCGCGTGCTCATTTTTGATGACCGAGCAAGCGAAAGATTCTAAATTCACAATATATATATATATATATATAATTCACATTCACAAATTAGAATCTTGAGCGTTAGCGAGGGAATCAAAAGAGCACAAGGTGAAAAATCTTTGCACTCGAGTGCAACACGTAACTTTTCATCCCACCTCAGCGAGGAAATAATGAAATGCTTCTCCTTCCTAGCGTTAATTCCCAGTCAGCATCCGAAGCTTTCACCTCGGAGTCCGGGGTCCGCTTTACCAGTCTTAACTGCGGATTTGGCTGGACCTCGATATTTGCCGTGAAGCGACTGCCATCTGACCTCCACAACCCAATGATGACATTAGGCGATATCGAAGCATTGCAGCCAGACCGTTGTTGTTGAACTTTTTAGGGCTCCAACTACCCGTAACAACTGCCATAGATGTTCGTATGGCATCCGTGACCGACGGCTTAACGTGCTCTCCTAGGCACGACCAGACCAATGCAAATACCCATTTTCATGCATAAAAAATATTTACACTGAGCGGGGATCGAACCCGTGCCTCCTGCGTAGCGGCCGCGTTCAATACCACTACGCCATGGAGGCTGTATAATATGTGTATTAATACTAGTAATAAAATACAACAAAATAAAAATTGAACAACAATGTCAACAATATGACGTGAAAAAAATTGATGCGCGCAAAGCAGGTTACGAGTCTGAGTTTTTCATGAATTAAGTAAAAAAAAGTTGTATGATAAATTCGGCACCATAGAGGTAGAAGTAAATAGGTTTAATGATGTTTTGAGTCCACAAACCTAGTACACACGATGTTCTAAATTCAAATTTACTTTACCTCTCTAGAGGATAAAAACGACTTTTACGCTCAGTTATCGAAGAGCAAAAATAGTCTTTCCGAGATGGTGGGATGAAATAGTTATTTGTTATACAAGAGTGCAAAGTTGCTTTTTAACCGCGTGCTCATTTTTGATGACCGAGCAAGCGAAAGATTCTAAATTTGAATCACGAGCGTAGCGAGTGATTCACAAATTAGAATCTTGAGCGTTAGCGAGGGAATCAAAAGAGCACAAGGTGAAAAATCTTTGCACTCGAGTGCAACACGTAACTTTTCATCCCACCTCAGCGAGGAAATAATGAAATGCTTCTCCTTCCTAGCGTTAATTCCCAGTCAGCATCCGAAGCTTTCACCTCGGAGTCCGGGGTCCGCTTTACCAGTCTTAACTGCGGATTTGGCTGGACCTCGATATTTGCCGTGAAGCGACTGCAATCTGACCTCCACAACCCAATGATGACATTAGGCGATATCGAAGCATTGCAGCCAGACCGTTGTTGTTGAACTTTTTAGGGCTCCAACTACCCGTAACGACTGCCATAGATGTTCGTATGACATCCGTGACCGACGGCTTAACGTGCTCTCCAAGGCACGACCAGACCAATGCAAATACCCATTTTCATGCATAAAAAATATTTGCACTGAGCGGGGATCGAACCCGTGCCTCCTGCGTAGCGGCCGCGTTCAATACCACTACGCCATGGAGGCTGTATAATATGTGTATTAATACTAGTAATAAAATACAACAAAATAAAAATTCAACAACAATGTCAACAATATGACGTGAAAAAAATTGATGTGCGCAAAGCAAATTAAAAAAAAAGTACACCAAGGAGGTTACGAGTCTGAGTTTTTCATGAATTAAAAAAAAGTTGTATGATAAATTCGGCACCATAGAGGTAGAAGTAAATAGGTTTTTCATCCCACCATCTCGGAAAGAGTACTTTTTTTCTTCGATATCTGAGTGTAAAAGTCGCTTTTATCCTCTAGAGTGGTAAAGTAAATTTGAATTTAGAACATCGTGTGTACTAGGTTTGTGAACTCAAAACATCATTAAACCTATTTACTTCTACCTCTATGGTGCCGATTTATCATACAACTTTTTTTTAATTTATGAAAAACTCAACTCGGAACCTCCTTGGTGTACCTACTTTTTTTTTTAAATTTGCTTCGCGCGCATAATTTTTTTTTCACGTCCTATGGTTGAACATTGTTGTTGAATTTTATTTGTTGATATTTTATTATTAGTATTATTACACATAATTATTATACAGCCTCCGTGGCGTAGTGGTAGTGAACGTGGCCGCAACGCAGGAGGCGCGGGTCCGATCCCCGCTCAGTGCAAATATTTGTATGCATAAAAAGTTCAACAACAACGGTCTAGCTGCAATGCTTCGATATCGCCTAATGTCACCATTGGGTTGTGGAGGTCACATGGCAGTCGCTTTACGGAAAATATCGAGGTCCAGCCAAATCCGCAGTTAAGACTGGTAAAGCGGACCCCGAACTCCGAGGTGAAAGCTTCGGATGCGACTGGGAATTAACGCTAGGAAGAAGAAGCATTTCATTATTTCCTCGCTGAGGTGGGATGAAAAGTTACGTGTTGCACTCGAGTGCAAAGATTTTACACCTTGTGCTCTTTTGATTCCCTCGCTAACGCTCAACATTCTAATTTATGAATCACTCGCTATGCTCGTGATTCAAATTTAGAATCTTTCGCTTGCTCGGTCATCAAAACTGAGCACGCGGTTAAAAAGCAACTTTGCACTCTTGTATAACAAATAACTATAATGATGTTTTGAGTCCACAAACCTAGTACACACGATGTTCTAAATTCAAATTTACTTTACCTCTCTAGAGGATAAAAACGACTTTTACGCTCAGTTTTCGAAGAGCAAAAATAGTCTTTCCGAGATGGTGGGATGAAAAAGTCATTAATTACTTCACACTAAACAACTGAAATGTTAATCACGTGACCTCTGACCGGAGTTAGCAGACTAGCCTGCTTTTCACTGAGATCGTGGTCCGAAATAAGGCGACTATTCACTGTTCAATTCTCGGCTAGTATTGACCTACTATAAGAGTTTATGGTAGGTCATACGTAGGGCATATGTTAGTAATAGAGAAATTAATTAATTACAACGCAACCTAGGTATGTTAGAACGTTTTACTACTACGTCAGGGGTCGTGGGTTCGACTCCTGCGTGCCTGAATATTTGCATTGCATTGGCAATTTAGAACATTGGTTTGTCTAGAAACAGCTCGGTGATTTCTCTAGTCTACTAAATTAAACAAAAATATTTAATAAAATAACTAGATCACTACAAGGAACCCTTTTGTCATCAGTCATCACTCATCAGTCAGGGAACTAGGAAGGCGGTCAGGGGGGAGGTAAAACATTCAAAATGCGGTAATAAGTGTCAAATGATTTCATAACATTTTTTCATCGTTCACACTGTGAACTTCACAGACATCGTACCTACCAACAAATCTGTGAACCTCACAGATTTGTTGGTACGCGTACGACTATAAAATAGATCTATACCTGACACTACTTATGTCAATGCTGTGTTAACAGTTACCTATAAACCTATTCCTTCCTAGATTTCTCGTGCGTGGCACGTTGCACATGTCAAGTGGCTGTTAACTAAACAATTAGCGTAAATTGTAATGCGTTTTCGCGTCTAATTAGCTAGCGCGCAGAATACATAAGGTACTATTATAGGATACATTAAGATGCATTCTTACTCTTTGCTCAGTACCGGACTTGCACTACTTTAGTTATATTCAAATAAATAAATAGTCTAGGATATTCTACACAACACAATCTGGACCCAAAGTAAGCCTAGTTTAACCAACTTATGTTATTGGTTCTAGACTGCGAATAAACATACATAAATATATTTTTGTTAGTACATATAAACCTACATAGGAAAATCCAGACCAATCATATTCACAAATACAAATATTTGCACTGACCGGGAATCGAACCGGGAGGAGTTGAACGCTCTACCGCTACCCATGCTGCCATGGAGGTCATCAATTATTATCCACTATAATAATAATTTGAAATATTATCTCTAATATATAAAATTCTTCTGTCACGGGGTGCGTAATCGAACTCCTCCGAAACGGCTCGACCGATTTTGATGAAATTTTTTGTGCTTATTCGGTATCTATGAGAATCGGCCAACATCTATTTTTCATCCCCCTAAGTGATAAGGGTGCAGCGGGAACGGGATTTGAATACCACGCGGGCCGAAAATATGGCGGTACGAAGTTCGCCGGGGCAGCTAGTAATGTGTATTTACTGAGCTTTTCTATATTTTGAACATCGCGTCGTCGCTTTATATCACAAGATCATGCACAATGCAAGTAATGTCGCCTGAATCCGGCACTGTCGTAGTAGCTTCAACTATTTTAATCGAACCTAACGATCTCATTATTATCTAACGATCAATCGGCATACCCGTACATTGTCCACGTTTAGCTAAATTAATGCTTCAGCTCAAGGTTTAAGCTATAGGCAGTTTTAGGTTCTTCAAGCTTCTGTAGTAGGTATATGGCTTGTACTGTTTACTGGCCCGTGCTGAGGGGCTAGTGGCTAAGGGGGCCACACAAAAAAGTAGCATTTGCTGCGCTTCTTGACAATAAAAGAGATGTCAAGAGGCATTTTTCTAGGTAATTTGCTGTGTGCGCAGCACATGCCGCTTTCGTGCGGAAAGCCCTTCGGTAACCCTCCTGTCGGAGCTAGAGGGGGTTTATGTCGGACTCGAACCGACCAAAACCGCACGGCCGTCTCGGGCCATCAGTAGACGGGGGTGAGGTAGCCTCTGGTATATTCGTCGCGGTGCGTGGCTCCCCTTCCTTAGTGGTAATCTAGAGCAGCGTGGTAGTGCGGTCACATCGAGCCGTCGTTCGGTACTTGGTACGAACATACTCCTCACAAATGTTATTTACGCCATGAAAAACTGGTCAGTACGCACCATAATAATGCCAATAAAACATAACTCCGAGGAAGACTGACCAGCGTTCGTTATCGTTTAAGATGCACTACGTGGAGTTATTTTGGAGTCATGTTATCGTGTAGTGGCCGCACTCCGCCTTGCCCCGGGGTTACGATAAATCAATAATATCGAATACCAAAGTGAATTATCGTTGTTTAACATGTTATACCTATTTGTTACAGTTACTAACGAACTATTGCACTGCGCAATTACCCCTGAGACAAGTTGTTTATTTGTATACTGTCGTGATTATATATCATAGATAATGTTTAGAAATCGGTGCTATTTAATATTTTATTGGACTTCATCAATCTTGGACCTATTTTAATGGTCAAAGACTGCCTCAGTAGTGTCGGAATTGCAATTACAACTGCAGCGGTTGTATGCGGTTCTTTCGATTCAATTCCCGAGCGCAGAACAGGCCCTCGATTCTGCTAATGCAAAACCACTGCAATAATACAGACACTGCAAAAAGTGCTATTTGATTTTGGACTTTAAATTAATATACTTATAGTCTACAATTAAATGGGTTTTTGTAAAATAAATAAAAGAGTGTAATGAAACTCTTTTCATTTAATTTTTGACTTTGATCTTATAGAAATAAAGTCTAAAATTTGATACCATTTTTTGCAGTCTCTCAGAATCGAGGCCCAGGCTATGCTAGGTTAGAAAATTCGAATAGGTAAACATGCTTAGCACACAGCATTGCGCTCACCACCAATGGTGCCAAATCAAAATATTTGTCAAAATATAGGCATCTGCACTTTGTTTTTCGAGAAATACCGGTTTGGAGAGTCAGGCCATGGGGCCTCACCATGATCTTCAGAGCCCAAGTCAACCTTTCGTCTTTCTGGGGTCCAAGGGAATTACCCTCGCCCCCAGAAAGACGAAAGTTTGACTTTTTTTTACTTTTACCGTTTTACTATCGTAAAAACTAAAAACCAATATAAACCAGATTATGCAAGAAATTTAAGATCACTGAACTTTTCGTATCAAAGCATTTTCTTATCACTGAAGATTTATTGTAGGTATACGGGCGCAATCGTTAGCACAAGGTGGTACCTAGTGGAAGAAGTTCGAGTAAATGGATTTTGTAGCTTAATCAATAAACACATTAGTTATGCAGGAACTACTATTGTCTCGATGGTCTCGTCCCGTGGCAAAGAATGAGCTTACGTTTACTTGCCATTGGTTCTGTATTCGATTCCGGGGCAGGTAAAGGTAATCTTTGTCAGTTGGCATATCTCATTGATGTTCATTGTTAGGGTAGATCGTCACTGAGTACCTAAGCAAAATATTTTATTTTTTATTTATAGATAGATTAGTGATCGTCTGCCTACTTTTAATACCAAACTTTAAAGGCCAAAATTTAAAAAAGTTTACTACAGTTAAAAAATTGGTAATCTAAATCTAATTCTGTTCCATAGCTGGTGTAAAAATTCTTTCATTAAAAAAAGGTGTAACCTTTTATTCAGAACCAAATATAACGATGCGCGAGATCTAATTGGATTCTCGCACATTAGAACGATAAAATGTTATTGTAAATGCAACGTTTTAAACAGCTTTTAAATTAACTAATAGCGGTATATAAACGGGAGAAAGCTACTCTACATTTTTGAAAGAAATTATAGGTGTCATGAAAATATTCCAGTAGGGATAAAAGTTATACATACATAGAATTGGTAAGAATTGCGAAGAGAGAGTTACAGAGGTTAGAGGAAGAACACCAGCATGAGGTGCATCAGTACTGCACCAAGAACGTACGTCATTAACCGTTGATAATAATATCGATAATAACAAGTAAAATTTGTAAATTAACGGTCATCGCCAACATCTTAGGTTTTTCCCTAGTTACATTCGAGGTTTTCACCTCAGAGCCCTGGCCCCGCTTACTTCCCCTTTCATTTGATTTTTATGCGGTGGTTGTGGAAGAGACTTCCGTGTGACCTCCCAACCTCGAGAGGACAGAGCGTCGTCCGTCAATCCTCGAACTTGGTGGAGCCCTATACACCTCCCTGAATATGACATGCACGCCAATACGCCAATGATCTCTCTACTAGGGATACCGAAAACTCGGGGAAGTGGAGTAGAAAAATTGGGAAAGTGAATCCCGCGCTCCGAGGTGAAAATCTCGAATGCAACCGACATCAACGCGAAAATGGTAATTAAGCCAAAATGAAAAGTTTCCTCTATCTATGATCTGCGGGGTATTGTAGTAGGTCTAACTCTCTTTTTACCTAACTCTTGATTTGTTTAGGCATAACGCGATCTAGTCATTCTGCGAATTAGACCTACCCCGCGTAAATGGTCGCGATTCCCCTCGATTTTTTTAAATTGTAGGTAATAGCATGATAAATCGCTACTTTAAAATTCGAAGGAATAGCAATTATTACCCGATTTGTGGACGAATGTGATACTATAGTGTCTTTAAGTCTTTGTGCTTACGATGTGCTTGCTGTGCTTACGTAAGTATAACTGTATACGTATGCAAATCCTTAAGACTGTTTTAGAATATTGTACGAGACAAGCTATTGTAAAATTGACAACCATTTATTATGCAATATCTGTCCTTGTGTACGTTTTTTTGTTATTATATGATCTGTTGATGTTATTTAGAGCGTAAAATTGTAGTCACATATGTTTAAGTTATGGTATTATATCATGAATTCATAATATTTTCATTTGCATGACTATGAATACCAACTAATATGTATGTTTTTACAAGTTTGCGTGTGTAATTTTTGACATGGCTACAATATGTAGGTATAGGAAGCGTCTTTGAAATCAAACAGGCTGTAATTAGTTACGGTTTTGCATTCTATGTTAATCGGCTACCCTGAAAAGAGTAGGTACTCATGGGAAGATAAGTCATCCAGGTACCTACTGTTACTTTAAATTGGCATTTATTATGGTCATATTATTTACAATAATTCCGGCGATTTGGTTGCTTTTCAATATTGATCTCGTTGATTTGGATTGAAAGTAGGTACAGTAATTATAACAACTAGCAACATAGAGCGTAGGTAAGTAGATAGCTAAATGGAGTCGTATTCTCATGATTAATGTTTTAAATAACTTTTTCTAACTAAATAACTTTTTCAGTTTAAAGTGTACAAAGTTTTAATCAATTTTAATTGAAATAGAAATTATAATCCAAGAGAAGTTCGATAGGACTATTAAACATTTGAATTAAGTAAAGAAGATAGATAATAAAATTGTTGTGTTGATGATAATCTCCTGATGATCGTGTGTGTATATAAATTAATAAAAATGGTAATCAACAAAAATGTATGGTAAAAGTCACATTAAAGATCAAACAATAGTATATTAGTCGACATAACACATTGTTTATATAAGTTCTGATAGCATATTCTATCAAGTGCAATAGATGAAAGATATTACATACCAAACTGCATCATTAAAAGTTTTAACCCAAATATCTTGTGGCTTCAAATGCACAACATTCAGAACAATCAAAATTATAGTCTCACAGAGTTCGTGAGAATATTCGAGCTTCTATTATTTCCATCTTTAGAATGTTTTGACGCAACGGCTCACGTGGTGACACTACGATTTATATTGTTAACTTTGTAGACAATTAATTCTATAAAAGGTAAATTGTATCAAGATAGTTGAGAATCCTGTTTTCGAGATTTACATCAGAATTAGAATAGAGTATCAGTTTAATTTTCAAAACAATACGTTCTTTTGTAGCGAAAGCTTCTTCAAGGGCGTTAGACAATTTTCGTATAACATTTTTTGAGATGAGAACAAATCATCGTAGTCGCGAAAACTCAAAGGTAGATTTAGACCAAACGAACATAGAGCTAGAACTCTTGTTTTAGCTTTAGCTCTGTGCTAACAACTTAGTGTAAATGAAACTTCTTAAATGCTCTTTCTTAACATTTTAGTGTAAATGAAACCTTGTTTTTGAAAGAACAACGAATGAATGTTTTATCACTATTTACACTAATAGAATTTGCCGTAGAGGGAATAGAATGAGCGTTAATCAACCTTTAGGTAAGTTAGAAAGTACCATTTAATTATCTATTCTTTGATTTAGATGAAGAGTCACATTAGTTTTTACAGTTCATCCTGGTTCTTTGTTAATAACATATTGTATTGTATGTTACTTACTAGGTAAGTAATGATCAAAAGTAAAAGGCCCGACGATCATATTACCTAAGATATTATATCACTACGATGCAGTGCATGGGCTTTGTGCAATCCTCCTACCGTCTATGTATGTAGTATGTAGGTATGAGATCTCCTTTCTAATTCGCTCAGTCATGTGCTGCGGTCATCTAACCGCAAAAATCTAGATAATATTTCGCATCCATCAAAGAACACCGTTCTTTGATTCTCGCGGGTATCATTATCTTGCGGTCATATTGGATGTGTGACAAAATCCTGAGAATAGCTATGTATTTTTTTTAATGAACTAATGTGATGAGTGTAGAGGGCTCTAACAATATGCTCGAGGATCAAGCCAACCTCCTGAATAATGGCCCTGCTGAATAATGGACGAAGTTCTGGTAGTGGGTCTCGGAAAAGCCATCCCATACACACTAAGCTGTGAAATGAACTACATACCGCGATTTTTCTAAGCGAATACAATATAGGGTTCTTCAAGAAGGTTCTTACAGGGTCGGCAGCACGAGTGTGATGCCCCTGGTATTGCACACGTCCATTGGCCACGTTAAATACTTTCCATCATTCGGTCGTGTGTTTATCTGCCACACCTAAGTGGTATAAAAAAGCCGTCATACTAATCAAATAATACAAATTTTAATAAACAAAATAATCTATTTTTTAAGTTAATTTCTAATATATTTCAAAGTCAGGTCTTGCGTATATTCTGTTACAATTTGTATCCACCTACTTATACATTAACACCCGTATTCACAAACAATACTTCGCTATGCGTACTACCAAAACTGTGCAAAGAACGACAAATTCTCAGTGCGTTCGTTTTGGCAAGCCTTTTTATTATTCATAGACAACACTTAAGTAATACTTCATTGAGGGAACGCACTGCGTTAGATGCTGCTCCGTGATGTTTGTGAATTAATTTTACCAGCCCTATGCGCTCGAGCACACTATGAGACCTCACAGTATTGTTTGTGAATACGGGTGTAACATTCGCTCATTCTCGCAAGTTGCAACTAAATGCCGGCGATGAATGATCCAGTGTAAAGTAAGCATGACTTGATCTTTATTTTTTAAGTAGATACTATTGAAGCTTCGTGACGTCCTGTAGTCATAATGCCATCTGCAGCTCAGTTGATGTAGGTAATATTAATAAAATCAATTTCTTATTCGTTACATTTCTTGAGGTGCATCTTGCAATTTCAATGTACCTACCTGCCGTTTCATTTAATATAGTCTGCTTTTCCCCTTTTTTCCAACATTTTATAAGATGGTCACGAGAATTTCTTTCGGCCGAAAGGACTTAAATGAAGTATCAATTAAAGTAATCCAAAAGTAATCCTATTATAAGAAATTCTACAGACCATCGTTAAAATGAACTATTATTTTCCTTACCCGGTTAATGGCAATAGGCTCGCCACCTATTACATTGGGACCTAAACATAAACGGCGAAATGTGGGTGCTAGCACCTCTGCCTACCCCTTCGGGGATATAGGCGTGAGTTTATGTATTATTTATGTTTCCTTACCCGGAACTTTCTGGCTAGGACAATCTCTGTAAATATCTAATTTTAGTAATGTATAAACAACCGTTTACCGATATTTTTTGCGACATATGGCACTAAATAAGAAAACCCATTCTTAATTAGAATTCTGTTCAATTTAAGTTATGTACGAAACCTTTGAAATTTAATTGAAATTAAAGAAAAACAACAAATTATGTTTCGAGACAGCACTTCCGTTGTCGCATTGTAAGTAGACGGACAGTCGGACACAAAGGTTCGTTAGTAGACCAAGCACCCACGTGACAACTTGCTTGATAAATTAAGGTATTAAATAACCATTGACAAGACACGGCGGATGCAATACATACACTTTTCTCACTGATTGTTAGACAATAGAACAAATTATCATCACTATCTATTGTTAACTTCTTACATCACGCGCGCCTACGTAAGTACGCAGCGTAGGCAGATAATGTAACGAATATGAACTATTGTTTCGGCGGAAATGATTTATCTGTGAAAATAAATCATTATAGAAAAACGCTTGTGTTTTTTTGTATGTTTGTTTTGATATTGTTACTTGAAAAGGAAACGATATTCATATGGTGGCACTTTGTCTTGACAATTTATAAGTCACACGCACACAATAGTTGTTCCTGCGTGTGAATGAAAGGGAGTACCTAGATATTTCATTCATCTACAGTTATATTATTAGGTGAAAGTGAAAGTTATTTTCTATACCTGTCTTTATTCCCTTATCACGTATTACACCTTCTTTACGAGCAAGAACTTAAGTTCTGTGCGAGTGCTTTGCCCAATAGCGTAATTTTACGAGTATCGTTATTTCGTCAAGCAGTTACCTATTTACATTCACTCTGTAATACTATTATTGCCATTTACTTCATGTAGACAAATACTAAGTCGCATCCTAAGCTTTCACCTCGGAGTCTGTGGTCCGCCTTATCAGTCTTAACTGTGGATTTGGCTGGACCTCGATATTTTCCGTGAAGCGACTGCCATCTGACCTCCGTAATCCAATAATGACATTAGGCGATATCGAAGCATTGCAGCTTGACCGTTGTTGTTGAACTCCAACTATCCGTAACGACTGCCATATATGTTCGTGTGTTAACCGGGACCGACGATGGCTTAAAGTGCTCTCCGAGGCAAGACCAGACCCAGTATAAAATGTTATCAAAAATCATAAATGGTGGTTGTAAAAAAAATAACCACGAAGGCTAATGAGGAGCGGGCTCCCCCGCTCCCGCATTTTTTCTAGTCTTCGTTGTTATTTTTTATAACTATCCAGAAATAGAAATTCTGCAAAGCCATCCGCAGATATGGACCAAGATCTATTTATTTTACACATTGCCTGTGGAGCAGCAGGCATTCTATATAGTTACCTAGGTAATACATTGCCTAGGTATTCTATAGAATGCCTGAATTATACAGATTGCCGGTAACATATCCATTCATCCATACGTTCACATTTATAAATAATAAGATCTGTACATTTACTTCACAATACCTAATGGGTAGAATGTAATGTCATGTACCAATTTTCTATAATAGATAAACAAGAATAACATAAACATTAAAATAGTACAATCGCACCAACGTTCAACGTCCCCGTAAATATCAGAAATCATTGCTCAATACATTATTTATATTTACTTCATTTTATACGATAACGTCGGCAGTAAGTTGTCGACAGCATTTAAGGAATCTGTTAGTTGTATACATGTCAGGCTTTTCTAACATAAGCACTGAGGAGAAAAATTGGAAAAACAATTACCTTTTTCCCTATTTGTTTTCCGCAAAAAATCCTTACCTAATGATTATGGTTAAAGCGCAATCCATGAACCCTGACTAGTAATAATGTCTTTTCTCACTTAGTAGGTAGAGTCAATTCTAGAATAACTGCTAATTCATGATTTAAAGCTGTGAACTCGCAGGAAAAAAACCTTTGCTATGTTCAACAGAACAAATAACTATTACCTATCTCAGTTAATTAGCTAGTCTTCACTTATTTTTCCTCAGTGGTCCTTAACACAAATTCACGCCTAATATCCTGTTTTGTTCAGTAGGACGCGCCCAAAGGGTCATGACCCCCAGATGTGTATCTCAATAACCCTATCATTTAAATATTGGGCTGCGTCATAACAACAATAAACAGATGGACGGACGGACGGACGGACAGCGGAATTAACATATTATAAACGTTCCGTTTGTCCTGTTTGAAGTACGGAGCTCTAATAAAAGGATGCCCAATCATTCCCAAAAATAGGTTCACAGCTGTCGGATGAAGGAAGGATCCTTTAGTAAAGACAATATTATGGAGGAAATAAAACTGTTGATATTTTTGGGGCCTATGGTAATGAACTTTTTGAAGATGATTAACTACAATAAAAAAAAACTAACTTTCTTCTCCGCTATGTGCCTATAACTTTCAACGATCTTGACGATTTAATATCCTATTTTCCGGCAACACCGCCTTTTCAAACCGTCATTCATTAGAATAAAATTCTTCGTAGCTTAGTGGTTAAGGAGCCGGCCTTACGATCGAGAGGTCTCAGCTTCAAATCCTGGCCATTACTCTGACAACAGTCAAGAATGTGCGTCAAAAAGGCGCGGCAAACCGAATCTCTGAACTCGAACATTCGATAACAAAATTATTATAGTTCTAAGTCATTTTCATTCATTCGTTGTGCAGTTGAACGGACGGATAGGTACATACAGCCCAGACTCAGCCTCAGATGCATGGCTCGAGTTAACAATAGTGCCCGGAAAACGGCAATAGGCTCACTCCCTATTACGATGTACGTGGGGCCAAATAGGTACAATGATTGGTGAAATGTGCCTCAGGGGACAAATACGTAATTAGGTATATGAATAATATGTAGGTATGTGTTACATACTGTCATCATGTTAAACACTGCGAAATATTTCTAACACAGTTATCAACCTTATTAATAAAAGGAAGGAAATTCTTCTAATCAAAATAAATAACACATAGTTTACTGTTTTTGGAACAAAAGAAGAATGATAAGGGTGGCGGGGGAATGCGCGAGCGCACCGTCTGCGTACACCTGGCAGCGCAGGCGCGGGCTGATCATTAAAAATGTTTATTTAAAAATCCGACCGCTTAACGCCGCACACTGGTCCGGATTTAAAAAAAGGTGGACATTCGATCTAAGATGTCAAATGCTATCAGGAAAAAATTGTTTTGGATAGGAAATATGGTACTGATTAACATTTAGTTCTACAACTTTTCTATAAAATGACTCCTTCATTCCTAAAAAAAATAATGAAAAAAAAAATGTATGGGAGAAAATTTATTTTGTTCAATTTCTCCGTTCAGTATCAAAGTGTAAAGGTCTAACCTTATATTCCGAAAAGTAACTATGGTCCCTAATACGACAACATGACAATTTTGCACGTATCCCTGCGGTCTTGGGGTCCACAATGCTCCAAAGTTCGAGTTTTTAATAATGATTTTTTCTCGATCTAAGATGTCAAATGCTGTTAGAAAAAAATTGTTTTGGATAGGAAATATGGTACTGATTAACATTTATTTCTACAATTTTTCTATAGAATGACTCCTTCATGCCTAAAATAAATAATGAAAAAAAGAGAAAATTTATTTTGTTCAATTTCTCCGTTCAGTATCAAAGTGTAAAGGTCTAACCTTACATTCTGATAAGTAACTATGGTCCTTAGTTCGACAACATGACAATTTTGCGCGTATCCCTGCGGTCTTGGGGTCCACAATGCTTCAAAGTTCAAATTTTTGATGTTAATTTTTTCCCATATATTACGAGTTTTTCTATTGAATTCAATTTAAAATGTTATATTTCAATATTTAAAATATTAAATTTTACTCAATTACTCACTTAGAATGCATAATCTTGAATCATTATTAATTAATATAAATAATCTTATTTCGGTACTTCTAAGCACGTGACGAACACAATCAAGCACGTTCACTACTTTAAATTGACTGAGAGTACGCCTGCAACAAAATAATCATTTACCCCCACCCCTGAAACGTGGACGACACTGATTGGTTGTTGGAGCTTTCTCTCGAAAAAGATGTCATCAACTTGTTACTACAGCTGGCAGAGTTATGTTGTATAATAGCTTCATAAAGTCGCACCCATGCTTTATCTCCTCAACAAGATGAATATAAAAATATCCAAGTTTGTGACAAATGCAGCCTGTATGATATTCAGCTCCATCGAAACCCCATTTACTAATTAATTTCAAGCTTTTGTCAGGTGAAGATGATGAATCCACCAGAGTACCAGTAATTTGAAGTATTTTCTGTACTGTAATATCCAATAAGGTCAAGCCTTAGCTTGCTCCTTAGCTTCACTCTTGCTCCTCTTTCATTATTAATTTCCAAATCATTTGGGTAGCATTTCCTTATAGCTTCAAGGGGCTTGTGATATGATAGCAAAACTGGAACTGCATAATCTATGAGCGCCTTCCTTAAACTTAAGTACTTTCACTTCAATAGGTTCAAAGATGTGTAAAGGCTTAGAGCATGGTCTTCGTCAAATGGCTGTGCCTTATCCTCCTCACCAAATAGTATGTTTCGAACTTTTGGTACGCTATCAGAGTTCTTCATGATATGCTCTATAACACGAGCTATATAATTTTTCTGTTTCATTCTTAGTTTTGAAACCAATGCGAAACTAAGTTCTTCTAATGAATACTCTAGAAGAACGTCTTTTGTTTATTACTAAGGTCAACAAAGGGCTTCCTGATCCTAGTTTGTACCTCTATAGATGTGCCGACAGTTACTGTGCTTGATATTGACGCAAAATCAGTATCTAAAGCAGTCTGATGATATGTTTTCGAGAACTTCTTGAGCTTGAAAAACCTCAGTTAAGTTTACTGTACTGCAATGTGGCCAGTTGATATTCGATTGAACCATTCTGAATTTTTGATCAAAAAAGTCGTCTGATTCCGGGTGGCACTTGCCCATTTGCGACTTAAGTTGCTGATATATTATTATGTCTTCGCAAATGACTTAATTATTTCTAAATCTTCCGAACATATTTCGCCCGAGGTATGTTGTATAATAACTTCATAAAGTCGTGCCCATGCTTTCACGAAGAAACATGAAAATATCCAAGTTCGTGACAAATGCAGCCATGACAATATTCAGGAAATTTCAACGATGCGCTTGTTACTTCAAGTTTCTTCTTCAAGGTTGCTTCAAGTTGTTTCTTCAAGGTTTGCGAATAAACTGTATTTTTTTGTACCGCTATCTATATTTGTATAGCATAATTTCGCTCGCAAGTAGCGGCAAAGTGAAAAAACTCCAACAGCCACTCAGTGTCGTCCACGTTTCAGGGGTGGGGATTATTTTGTTGCAGGCGTACTCTCAGTCAATTTAAAGTAGTGAACGTGCTTGTTTGTGTTTGTCACGTGCTTAGAAGTAACGAAATAAGATTATTTATATTAATTAATATGATACAAAATATACATTCTAAGTGAGTAATTGAGTAAAATGTAATATTTTTAATATTGAAATATAACATTTTAAATTGAATTCAATAGAAAAACTCGTAATATATGGGAAAAAATCAACATTAAAAATTTGAACTTTGAAGCATTGTGGACCCTAAGACCGCAGGGATACGCGCAAAATTGTGATGTTGTCGTACTAAGGACCATAGTTACTTATCAGAATGTAAGGTTAGACCTTTACACTTTGATACTGAACGGAGAAATTGAACAAAATAAATTTTCTCTTTTTTTCATATTTTTTTTTAGGCGTGAAGGAGTCATTTTATAGAAAAGTTGTAGAACTAAATGTTAATCAGTACCATATTTCCTATCCAAAACATTTTTTTCCTAATAGCATTTGACATCTTAGATCGAGAAAAAATCAATATTAAAAACTCGAACTTTGAAGCATTGTGGACCCCAAGACCGCAGGGTTACGCGCAAAATTGTCATGTTGTCGTATTAAGGACCATAGTTACTTTTCGGAATATAAGGTTAGACCTTTACACTTTGATACTGAACGGAGAAATTGAACAAAATAAATTTTCTCCCATACATTTTTTTTTTCATTATTTTTTTTAGGCATGAAGGAGTCATTTTATAGAAAAGTTGTAGAAGTAAATGTTAATCAGTACCATATTTCCTATCCAAAACAATTTTTTCCTGATAGCATTTGACATCTTAGATCGAATGTCCACCTTTTTTTAAATCCGGACCAGTGTGCGCCGGCCGACGATCCACAGAAGTGAACCATTTTGGTCGGAATCATAAGAGGCTTTAGTAACTTAAACATTTTTTTAGGTTTCGTTATGTTTTCAGCTATACCTACTTATATCTAATAATTTATTAACAAACATTTAACATTGTACACTATAAAAATAGGTAAATGCAATATTTCGTTAAATATCTAATAACAAAATTTGCATTTGGGTATAAATATCTGATATAGAGAGGTCCTCATTTACAATATTAGTAGGTATACCTACTAACCTCCTTAACATAATATTTAATAGTAGTACTTAACGAGTAATAACGAAATATTATCTCCCCTACTAAACTACATTTCGAAAATTATTGCACCGTTACATACCCACTATTGCTAAAGATAAACCGTCACAAATATTATGATACCAAACCTAATAAAGCCTACCTACGTAAAATGTTGTACATATTAGGAAAATATATATGGCGTTATAAATAATCGTTATTAAATGAGAGTCCTATGTGAATATAGTATACGTAGGTACATAGTGCATAATCATTACCAATGTGTACAAACGCTCTGTCTATTTTCCTAATGTGTCGGAGCGGGCCGCCCTCAACACTCATTGGACGCTGCTTTTTAACAAAACAAGGTTCTTCCTGAACCTGAAACTTCAACAATACATATATTTATGAACACATAACCAAATATATAGGAAAACAGCGCTATTAATTTATTTATTTATGTTATTACAACTTTCAAACAACTTCTGATTTGATTATGTACGAAAAAAATTCAAGGATATTTTTTATTTAGAGTGCTTAGGGGTTATGTAATCAAACCAATTTGCTCGTCAATCATGTAAACTATGATGGTCTTCAGTGTAAAAAATAAACATGAAGCTACTATTTGGTATTTCTAGAAACGTGTTCAATATCTGTATACACAGCAGCAGCCGTTCGCAGTCTAGTGACTGCGTGTCGAAACGAAATGGAAAAGTTCATTAAGCTCGCGCTGCGGCTGCGACTCATAATCCTGAAATGTTTACTCAGCAATAAAGGCGCCTAAAACGCACTAAACTATGACATAAAAAGTTTAAAAAGCTCTCAGTAGATCAAACAAAACGAGTGATGCTCGGTCGACAGACGGCGCGGTGTTGGGTTACCGACGGTGGGTCACATTTGTCCTGAATAATAATAAACACCAGATTGGTGTCAAAAAGAACACTTTTTATGACACCATCGGTTGGTAAGCCCTCAATCCAATGTTTATTTTTAATAAATCTTCCGTGAAGGTCGGTGCCGTCTTTGATATAATCTAACAATCATACATCGGCATCGTCATTAGACGCGACTTATTTTCAAAGGAATCTAAAATATACGTTTACAAAATGCTAGTTGTTTAGTATTTTGCGAGTTTGTTTCACCAGAACAAAGTAATTAACACTTTATTACTGGTCTCAATTTTCTCGAGTTTTGTTTAGACTATCGTACCGTAAGTACGTGGTGTATCTAATCAAAGTTAGGTCAAGAGTAACTATAATAGAGAGGTCTACCCGACTTTCAATATGTTTTAAAATAATGTTTTAAGTAGGTATTCCTTCAATGTAAACTAATAAAGAGCCAAATAAATGGGATGAAAAGTAATGGAATAAGAAATAATCTTTTTACTAATGTTAGAAATGTGAAAATTTGTGAACATGTATGGAGCACGCTGTAACAGCTAAACGGGTCTGGCTAAAATTTGAGACAGGGATAGATTATAGTCGGGAATAAGTGATATAGGCTGCTTTTGGGGTCCTGTGGGTTAAAGGTATGGGACCAGACTTCCACCGCTGAAACTGCGAGCATCAGCTAGTGTTTGTATAAAGAGGAAATGACTTGGGCACGTGTATGCTGCTTAAAAGGGTGTGCTTACGGTATTTAAGAGAAAGCTTCAAGCCAAGTATTCACAGACATTCAATTTTCAATCGTATAGCATTAAATAAAATTCTGCCAATAATTACCAACCCGTAATGTTGATAATAAAAAGAGGTTAAGCAAAGGGCCGAAATCAAGCGAACGTGTGCTCATAGCATAACTGTTACTGGATACAGAATATGGTAGTAGACCGGCCAAGTCGAAAATTCAGTTTTTATAAGACGTGAAAACAATAAGTCTTGTGGTACTGGTATAACCCGCGCCACGTATCTTGGACCTAAAATGTGCTTAAAATGTGCCCTATACGCGCAGTACACATTTCTTGAGTGTCTTTTGAGGATAGCACGGGATGCTACTGCGGTAGACGAACTCAAATTCACCAAGCATAGACTATTACAAAGCAACCCGTGGGCGCCAGAGCCTCGTATGTCTTACGATTTAGGTCCAACGGGTAATGTTGGGCTATGACTATGAATGCTTGCACTTGCTTAGATTGTAATAGCCTCGTAATGACTAATGCGTCAAAATGGCGATCGAAAAGTTACAATTAGGTCCATTCCTACCGATTTGGATCGGAAAAAGTGAACGTCCAAGACGGGACGTGAACCCGCAACCAGTCTCCTGTGTAATCATCTTTGTACAATTATAGCACTGAACTCGTGAACTTTCAAAAAAGTATTCCATGACTAGTACATACCTACTTTATCCTGACAAAAACAGTCACAAAAAAAAAAGAATTATCACTGGAGTAGTCGTTCGGAAGTGATGCGCGTACATACATTTCGGGGAATCACTTTTTTTTATCTAGATGTATAGGTAGATATAGGATGAGGGGGATTATTTTAATCTATAGACCCGTTATCACTTATCCGTTATCAAAATGAGTGCCAGGGTCTAAATGCGGAAACATGCATTTAGAGCACACGAATTGTTGGCCGGAGTGCGTTCGGAACTACGTCCCAGTTGCAAGACCCGGCTCGACCCACATACACGAACAATGATCCTTTAATTAGACATTGCACTGAATTCTAATGTTGCGAGAATCGTTTACGCAATGTTCTGGTTCACATATAGGTGCACTTGTACCTTTTACAATGTTTCAATGCCGTTCCGTCTACTACAAGCGTGAAATATGGACACCGTCAAAGTTGATTGTTTAACAACTTTGAGTAATAACATAATTGATATTTACATGGAAACGAAATCTGCAAAATGCTGTGCAACCAGTCTTTGGAAGTTAGAAATTTCTATTCCTGCGCCTAGATCAGGTACCTAAGTTACTACAGGCTGTCCTAGACTTTGATAAATAATATTCGTACTAAGATGTTAGAGAATTGAGCAGATAAACAGTGGGAAGTGAAATTATTACATGCGTCTGATCGACTTCAGCAAGTGAATCAATTTCTCGACAGTTCTGTGAAAAGTGGGTGCCGCTTGACTAATGGGTTAATTTTATAATTGTTTGTAAACCAATATGTATCAGCTTACTTGGATCAAACAAAATTAGAATCATGATCAAGCATTTCAAAGCATAGAAAGTCTGACATAATGTTATTCATGTCAGAATAACTAGGTGTTGTGTACATAACACTATTATTTTTTAAGTCATTCTTGGATGAGAGGATTCTTGCATAACATCATTATAATTCAATCATTAAAATATTGAAGTCTTTTTCGATTACTCAAACGTCAATTTTCCTTTCTGAGAAATTTTATGTGAAGAGAATTTATGCATTACGCCGCCTTTAATTTCTTGTAAGGTTTACAATTTTGACTAAATATAAGTACATATATTAGCACCTTTTCCCCTCCGACGTAGGCAGAGACAACAGCCCTCACTCTGCTTCAGCCTTTACACACTTCACGAACTTCCTCTACTGTCAATCAACTTTTTGTGCAAGCCCGCCGCGCCGGTCTCAAGTGCCTTTGACCCGCTCTTTTTCAATGCATCATTAACTTAATCGGTGAATGTACTGCGAGGTCGATTTATTAAGTTTGATTTGTTGCCCACATGCTACATAGTAACTCAGACGCTAACACTAAGTCAAAAATAAATTTGATATTAATACTAGTAAGTTGGTGCAGTAAGCGTGTCTATTAAGAAACAAAACAGATCATTATCGATACACACATTGTACAACCATTGCGAATGTAAAATATACTTGGCTTATGTTGTATCTTAATCAATAGCATTTTGGTGAGATGTACACAGACAGCAGACACACTGGTGTTGGGGCATGGGGCGCGCGCGGGCGGGCAGGCAGCCCAGCCATGGACGAATTACTCTCAATACTCTCGCGTGGGATGCTGCACTGGCTACAAAAACGCGAGCGCCCTTGAGCTGGCCGTTCTCTGTTTATCCGACTGTCGTCTAGCACTTAACGCCGACGTCGATATTTGCTATTTTTGCACGATACAACACCAAGAAAAAATCCACTCTGGAAAATTATCGACCATTTCCACGTCTAGTGAGCGATTTTCGTAAAATCTTGGTAAAAACATTGCACGGTTTTATTGTAGAAGGAGTTTGGATATGGCTTGTGGCTGTGGTTGTTATTCTTGAATTCAAATATAGATTTATTATAGTCGCAACAACGAAAGCTTATTCTCTGCTCTGTGTGGTTTGTAGATAGGTACTAACTATAACAAAGTATTATTACATCAGGTAATTTCATTTTTTCAAGTTTTTTCAAAGAAGACACCACTATTGTTTCGTGTTCTTCATCAAAGGGGTTGTGATTCATTATTTTATTTCTGGCAGTGGAGTGCATTGTCCAGCTTCCTTATGGTATCAAGTGGAATCAGTTATCAAATATCGAATCATCTCAGCAGATTGCGGCCAGTCATCCTGACGTCAGCCGTCGAAACCATTACACCGATTGTTTGATTTAAGTTATATTCAGTTCTCAGATAATAAAATTCATTACTTAGAGGTGCTTTAAAATGCTGATTACGGCATTGTGTCGCAAATTCCTGTAAACCTAAGTGACTTAAACCGACGCCAATGACAGGGAAAAGCGTAATGCCTGTGAAGTGAAATGTCCAATAGGTTCTAGCTGTCATTCCCAGAGATCTTGTAATAATTTTCGGAAGAACCTCATCTCCTCTTAGTCCACCGCCTATTCTGACCCGTTGATCAGGTGAGGGACTGTCCTACCCATTTTCTGATTTCATTCATCTTACTGCTCAGATAATTTTCTACGTCATAGGTATTTACTAGTTACACAGCACTATATTGACTCTATGTAAGCATAGCTGAACTGGCTTAACTACTCGTAGCTACTACAAGACTACCTACTGGAAGTCTTTTTATATAGTGCATACAATTATTGCGAAATGACCTCTTGGTTCAAAGAATGAGATAATTAATCATCTTTTTACTTGACTTCCACCGTACTTTTATTATGTATTATGAACATAGATTTTATTATCTTTTACAAATAAATTACATTTTGTTGATAAAAATTGAATTGAGTGAATAATATGATAGAGGTTTGAAACATTTTTATGTCAATGCCTTTAAACCTCGGCCATGCCATGCCGATGAGACGTTTTTAAAGTTTTGATAGCTTAGTGACGAAGGTCCTGGGTTTGAATTCTGGCCATCATAACCTACCTGAACTCACTCCTCCCACAAGCAATTTGGCTTAGGATAGATTTAGAAATATTGGTAACGGTTTTAGAAGAAAAAGCTACATATAGTTTGTGTTATCTGGCCAGAAACTTACTGATGCTGTATTTTTATATCGGTTTATCTTTAACACCTCGCCGCGCCGTTAGCAGCTACGAGCTTCACCTCCTCTTATAATGCGGTGGGGTAAAGACCGAAGTGGTTTAAAAAAAGAGATAACATAGCAAAGTATTTTTCAGTAGTCCAATAAGTATTATATGGGCTCAAGGTAACATACTCGTTTTTGCGAAAGTCAAGAGGTACAGTTTCTGAAAAAAGTTAATCTCATATAGGTACACTGTCACACAATCAGACTATATTCTTCTGTCAAATTATGCATTACCTACAGTAGAGTATACAGATAGAGTAAGGTACTGTAACCAATACACCACACCGCAGACTTTTTCTTATTACGTTCACGACCATACTCACAACTAATTATACCCAGACCCAGAATAAATCAATGTAGACCAAACAAAAATAGGAAATCCGAAACTCTCAATAGACCGATTTATTTCCCTTATGATTTCTGTTCACCGAGATATGCATATTTGGTCTTACTGATAGGTGCTGAAATATAAAAGGAGACAAATGTCTAAGTGGTCTTACTTTGCACCGTCACTCGTAGCCCGTGTGATGTAGACAGGGCTCGTCTGGGTTGTGATCTTATTTTATCCCCTTAGTAATGACATTTCTAGAAATCCATAGTACCTTCCTTATGCTCAGATACTTTAAGGCATCAAATGCCGTGTTTGTATCGATCCGAACCAGTACAAGTAATAATTATATAACATAATATCTTCTAACTTTCAGAATTTGGTGACATAAAGGTAGAGTACCGGGTCCAATTATGTTTTTTTTTAAAGAATATTAGCAACCGAAATTACTAATACTCCCGTTAACCCCTCCAACTAAGCTAAAGCAATTAGCTTAGTTGGAGTTGCTAGGAATGGGCACGTCGGTAGTGTAATAGCCAGGATTCGAACCCGGGACCTCTCGACTATCCAAGAACCCATTGATATATACACACAAATTTTCAACCGAATCAGTTGTCTAGGACGAGTTAGATGACAAACACACCTTAGCGAAGGATTATTAGGCACCTTTTGTAATTTGCGGAAGGCGGAGGAAAAGTGACGCACATTGGGAGAGTGGAGAGACCTATGTCCAGCAGTGGACTGCAATAGGCTACTTGATCTGTTGTAAAATGTAATTTTATATAGGTACATATTGAATAAATCACTTGTACTTTTCCACAATTATTTATTTATTTGAACCTTACCGGTTTCACCTTACGGCATTATCAAAGGTTTACAATGTTTTAAACTAAAAAACTACAATATTTTATGTATGGGTACTTTTAAAAAAGAGTATACCAGCTTCAACTTTTTTCCCCAAAATTTGGGGAAATTTCACTGTAATACAATTAATTTTATAATGTATGAATTATTTTACAAAAACATAATTACGTTTATGAAAATTAAAATTCCCCAAATTTTGGGGAAAAAAGTTGAAGCTGGTATACTCTTTTTTAAAAGTACCCACACATAAAATATTGTAGTTTTTTAGTTTAAAACATTGTAAACCTTTGATAATGCCGTAAGGTGAAACCGGTAAGGTTCAAATAAATAAATAATTGTGGAAAAGTACAAGTGATTTATTCAATATGTGTAGCAAGTTCCACCAAGTGCCATCAATCTCCAGTATAAACAGTCTAATTTTATATAGTTAGACAATTATGAGATGATGATGGGATTATCTTCACTTATTTCTGACCAGTAATTGCAAGCAAGTTCTATTAAATTTATTTAAAAATTTAAATAATAATAATAATAATTTAATTTAATTTACAGATATTATAGCTTCCACTAGTTCTTGTATTCTGTGTTAACGACACACGATTAACACGATAGACGCAGTTACACACATTACTATTTCACGCATAGTAAATGTAGTAGGAACGGGATATTTTCCATGTTTAGTCTTATAATGTCCAATATTATGGCACATTACAAGCACCATGTTCTTATTTACTGCTGCAAGAAATACGAGTGGGTGTTTATGATCAGTTATGGTATGAAACAACAACAGATTAAATCGTTTAAAATTGGAAACGAGTGTGGCTATTTTTCATGAGGTCCTGCAAGTGCATTCGGTTCCGGAGTAGAGCAGAAAGTATTTTTATTAGGAATTTCTTAATGATTTCAGATAAAAAGAAAAATATCGTTCAATAATACCAACCGATTTTTGACTTAAGTTATTTGACATTAATATCAACTTAATATCTCTACACATTCCTGGCAATTTGAACCATTTTGGATCGTCATTGGGATCTAATTTGTGTATACCAATAATCCTAAAACGAACTATAGAAAAATATAAGTAATGATAAAAATATCTAACTACAATAGAAGTAGATAATAATTGGTGAAAGTAATTCATCTCTATCTGTCAAATAGCTTTATTTATTAATTTGTTTTTTTCGAAACTAACTATAACAAGACTACAACTTAAGTACCTACTTAATTTATAGACTTGTTAAAGTTAGTTGGTTATAACTTATAATGCCAATCAATAGGTAACTCTTGATTTTACAATCAAAATACGAATTATGAAGGAATGCATGGATGGTGTAGATAATACTTAGGTAGGTACATGTAGGTATACTTATGGGAACATTAATCACGTCTCGCATACCAAGCTGTGATTGCTCCGCCTATTCATAGCTATACAATAATCTTACAAACATGATTGCAGAATCACAAGTGAGTAACTATCATTATTTTATAAGGCTCTACTGTTGATATGGAAGGACCGTATGTGTTTTTTTGTTTGGGAAACCTACAGGGGGTAGAATGGTTGATTATTTATTTTACTAGATTGTAGCGAAGCGACTGAACCGGTTTTTATGAATTTATTTTATTAGTATCAAGAGTACCTACCTGAAACCGGCGAGCATGTATCGAAACAAATGATGAAAGTAAAAGCGAAAGAATATGTAGGTATGCCAGGATCGTAGTAAGTGGAAAACTATGGTATCTGCCTACCCCACTGGGAAAACAGAGACGTGACTGTGTATATGTATGTATTTTATTAGTTACAGTCGATTTTATGCAGCAAGTATTGCAATATTATAAATTAAAAAATGTTGGCATAATATTTATAAAAAGTACTGCATTTCATTCTGTTATTTTTGTTATTTATTTTATACTACTACGGCAGAAAGGATGATGATGATGAATGATATTCATAACAGTTAAAAATATAAAGGATTTCATCTTTTCATTTTTTTTAAATAAAATATCTAAAGTTGAAAGGTATTCCCTATCTCAAATCAAAGGTTTCAACACAAATCACTAGTGAACGTTAGATGGTAGTCGCATCATGTAATCAGTGGCATAAGGTCAGATAACCATCTGTGCAGAATACACCTGAGAAAAAGGCTTGGTAGCTGATGCATTGACGTTAGCCATAGTGAGGTAATTACATAATTATAGGCACTCGACCCTACGAAATCTATTTACAATCCTACCAAGATATATACGTAATTAATATATCTAACTTACTCAACTTACTGAGATTAACTGCCTCGAAGAGCATACGAACATCACTATATCAACTTATAGGTTATTGGAGCCGTAAAAAGGACAACAACTGGCCTAACTGCAATATTTCGATATCGCCAATGGATTGTAGAAGTCAGATGGCCCTCGCATCACGGAAAATATTAAAGTTCTGCCGCGTCGCAGATAGACTGGAAAAAATGGACTCCCGACTTCGAGGCTGCTGAAAATTTCCGTATCCCAAGCTAACCTCACCTACTAATCGGTGCGCCTGCCAAATGATGGAAGAGGCACCGGCGCAGACTTTTCTCTCGGTGTTTGAAGGTCTGAGGAGTTTGTATCAATTAAATAGGTAGGTACAATAAGCGGACGCCAGGCTTTGCAGTGCAAATTTTGGACGCAACTAAGAAGTCACTATGACGATGGTAATGACTTACTGAGCTTAAATCAAAGCCATTTTCATAATAAATTATATATTTTTGGTATCATAAATATGTTAGAATATATTATGATATATTAGACAAGTCTAATACACAGAATATAGAGTATTTTGTAGGGTAATCTTGTACCGTCTACTAAATTGTATTACACTGCTTTTTATTCGTTGAACGCATGAATCATTTTCATGTAATCCATGCTCCATGCAGATATTTATACGCTAAACTACAAGACTGCTTGTCTAAATGAGCTAACTAGTCTTTGAACTTGAACTGACTCTGAAAATTATAGAAGGTTGAATTTTACTGTTTACCTACTATAGTTAAATTTGGCGAACGCTAATAAAATACCAGCTACAATCGAACTTGGACTTTTGTAACCTTAGCTCTTTAGTTGACTTTTTGGATCGACACCATCATCTTCATCTTAGTGTAGTTCTCAGAATATATCCGGTTTTCACCTCGAAGCCCTGGGTCCACTAACTACTTCCCTCCTTTTGGGGTGGCTTCTAGGGAATGGCTTTGGTTTGGCAACTGCCATCTTATCTTACCTCCCAATTCCGAGAGAAAAACCTAGACCAGAACCTTATTTAATGTCAATTAGTAGTCCTATATGTGAGGTTGATTTGATATCTGAAATCAGTATTTCAGAGATCAAACCACACCACACCAATGACTTCCACAAACGAAATAGTTCCATTTGTTATTTTCAAATAGCTCTACCAGTGTAGAGCCTTTTGAAAATAACAAATGGAGCTACAAAGCAAACTTTAATATTGAATAATACTAAGAAATGATGTCATGAAATCTCTTATTTTTAACATTTGCACTGTTGGTTGTACAATATACACGTAGGCAGGTATAGAAGGAACATAAATTTTACTGTAGGTACTTTGAATTCAACAAAAAGCTGCGAAGAGAGAAATGACCATAAAAATGTTTTGTAATGGAATGACATTTTCGTAAGTAAAGTGGGTGCGCGAGCGATGTGTTGTACAGTCAATGACAAAAGTATCTTAACAGAATTATAATTTTTGATCACCTTAACTCTGGAACCTTGATAAAATAATATACAAAACATAACATAGGTATATTAACTTTGAGTTCTGAGGATCATACGACTAATTATATTTTTACTAGCGGCCCGTGCCGCATAAGCAAGGGTGAACAATTAGGTATACTTTGGGTAGAACGGATTCCGAAAGGTAGCATATGTTCTCCGTATAACGTAGCATTCCAATAGAGAATGATTTTTTTGAATCGATCCAGTAGTTTTTGAGTTTATTCGTTTCAAACATACAAATCTTTCCCCTCATAATAATAGCGTCTATCACCTCTCACAATAATACCTAGGTACATTATTATATTTTACTGTGAAAGGAAAACTTTTATTGTCGAATGTACCTACCAAGACGATATCATGTTTTGTATCTGCCTACAAGAATTCATAAATTCATGTAACTTATTACTTACATTGTTTCCTTACTTTTACAAATCGTGTGATAACTGGTTACCTCCATTGTATCTCCCGTTAAATTGTCAGGTTCTTCATGCGTTATTGATACCTACTAGGTATATGTATTTCAATATCGTAATTGAGTATAGATGTTTCATATTCTTTAATACTCGTACACGTAAATTACTATAATCGCGTATTTCTGAGTGAATATAACATATCTTCGATGTATGGTATAATTAACCTCAAAGTCTAGGGATCAAACATAATTTAAAACAACATAGGCAATTTTGTAGCTGGATTTTATGATTGCTGAAAGTGATATGCCCGTGCAATACATACCTTATCATTATAAACTTAATTTAACCTTCCTCTACTCGCGCATTGGTCAGACCGATAGTGTACGTTTCCCTTTTTTCTTTTAATGAAAAACGCTGGGAATTTATGTTGCAGCAAAGTGCCCGTGGTCAATTTAAAATCTGCCCCTCTAGACATGTGAAAATTCATTGGTCGGCGTATTTTAGAAAAATGATTAATGTATGGGATATGACGCATGTCATATAGTCGTCATCGTCAACATTATATGTCATAAATGTCAAGATACATGTCATATATATGTCAAATCCCATACATTAATTATTCTATTCTACAATACGCCGGTTAAATAATTGCCATCTTGTCTAAGGGGGCTGTACTGCGCAAGTGACTTTTTCGTGTCCTTGTGTATCAAATAGTAATCGATTCTAGTTAAAAGCTTAGTATGCATGAGACCCCTATCAAAATCTTGCCGGTATATCAGTTGATTAAAGGATGAAGCTAAACCAGTATTCGTAGAAGAAAATGCCACTTCTGGAGGGGAAAGCGTAGGAGAGTGGTTTATTAACAGTAAGTATTTAGGGGAGAGTCTATCTGTAACATACACTTAGTATAAGTAATAAGTATTTTTTTTTTAATATTTCCTACCGCATAGCACACAACACACAAGTATACAGGATGATCAATCCAAATGGGTCAGTAGGGAGATGTCAGAAACTATGAGAGATAGCAAGATTTGTTCTTAGGAACCATGGCTTCAATTTTAGATTTAATAATAATGACATTCAACTTTTCCTTAAACTCTACATAACCGGGAATCGAACCTGATCAAAGTGTCTGTGAACAAATTCAGATTTTTTTTTCGTTTTTTTTTTTCGTTGTTATTGTTCATGGTGTTAATCATAAGTCACAGTACATAGCACATAACACAATAATAATGTGAAAGTTATCTGAAATTAACACAAAGTGGTTTTAAAAAGGCTCGTTTGATTTAAAACACAACATTCATCCCAAGAGAACAAAAAGTTATTACGGGTTCCATTTTCAAAGCCATGGTTCCTAAGAACAAATCTTGCTATCTCTCATAGTTTCTGACTTCCCCCTACTGACCCATTTGTATTGATTACCCTGTATAGTCGGTAGAAGATAACTTGTAGGTACTAGTGTTCCGCGAGAAAGATCCACGATGGTATTTCCTCTATATAATAAAAGCTTATGTTTTAATTAAACCCATTTGTGCTCAATGTACACTATAAAACATCTTAGTATGATCTGTGGCATTAGCTATCTATCAATGATAGGTAATTTCCTTTGAAATCCAGTTACGGTGTATTACGAAGTAGTGTCCATAACTTGTGGCGAATTTTTTTATTGAATCCTTATATGGTAAGTAATGGTTGACGCACTTGCTTCTAAAGGATTGACTCATTCGTTTTTTCCTATAATTTTGACAGTGATTGGCGCCTTATAGAGGAACGAGTCCGTAGTGTCCATACTCCGTCGTAGGCGTACTGAGAAAACTGTCAGACCTTGAATTTATCTCAATGTTTCCTTTGAAAGATTTGTATACGGTACTTGCATTTTTTGTTACTTATTTTAAAACTAAACAGTTAAATGTGTATTTTTAGGGTAGCAGTAGGTAGTAGTAGGGTTAAGTATTGATGTTTTATTATAATGTCATCTGTAGATATTTGATTTGTAGAAATACCTATACCTACCTACTGTTTATGCAAAACTGGGGAGAGACCTGCAGAGCTCTCAAACGCGTCTGCCAGGGTTTCTATGAAACCTGGTCTTACCTTAACTGTCGCTCTGATTGAACGTGAAATGAAAAGTCTGAACACTGATTGAACATTAATTCGGGTTCGGTCATTTTGTCTCGAGTTCTGCAGCCCACGAATGTCATTGTCACTTTCTTAACATTATTTTTAGATCTTGTAAAACTACAATCCATATTCGGATACAAGGAACTTGGCTCCATTGAAACTCAAAAATACCTATCAAGCGATGTACTTACATGTTATTGGTAGGTGGGCCCAGAATTTGCACCATCCTTTATTTCAAAACGAAAAACAAGTTCGTACATATGTACGTTTTATGGTAGCCATCTAATGTGTTAATTAGAGTCCTGTGAGAACGACTATTGCTTACGAAATTACGAACCAACACCTTGATAATTTATAGCGATAGTCAACTTCACTTACAAGACGTTAATGGTATGACGCTGACATGCAGCCTAAACCCTGAGTTGCCTTTTAAACACCAGTAGACACAACGCTGTGGGCGTTGCGTCTAGCTGTCTTTTCTTCAGCTGTCTATTTATGCATGAATTTATTGTTACGTTTTAAATTTTATGTCAAGAACCCTAAAAGGTAACAGAACCCGTTTTTGGACGAAATATGTATGCCAGTGTTAGAATTTTAATGGCAGTACCACCGACAGACAGGATTTATTTATTAGTGGCATCTTTTACGTCATCAATCCAGCCGACGAGTTGATTTATTGCGAATCAAGATTCATCATTATTGGTGTCGGCTGTGTTATAAATCTTAAGGTGCCGCGTGTGTGAAGTAGGCTCTACGTTTATAATGTTTGCGAGGAATATTTGTGCGTCGTAAACACATTAACTATTAGAAATAAAAGCAATATAAATTACTGTTGTATGTAAAACGGTTTTGGGAGCACTAAGGGCGTTTGCAACATGCGGAATCAGTGGCGCGTTACCGATCGTTCAAACGTCTCTTGTACCCAATTCGAAGAACCCTACATTGGGTAGATCAAGGAATTCAGGGATTTTATTTTCCTTAGATGGATATTAACGTCATTGAATTTTTTGTAAGAAGTTAAGTTTACCTAATGTGTTTAAGAGGCTTCACCATGTACTTCAGAGTTACCAAAGCAGCTTCGCTTTCAAGCCCGAACACACCTGCTGATTAACAGCGAGCTGGTAGTGCAGTCCTTTCTGCTTCGACAGCTATCAAACAAATTATACTTAGAACGGAAAAGTAGGAGAATCTGCGTAATGTATCCCGAGTTCCAAAGTGCAGAATTTGGATGCAACCAGGATTGCGCTCGCACGAAGAAGACGAATACATGACACTAATTTGCAATTACGAAGGAAACACAATTATCTTGTAGGTAAGCGCAGGATAGGGGAAATACCTTTGCCTATGTGGAAACTTTGACTTTCAATACTCAGAACATCGGAGAGGGCTCACGCGTTTGCGACTCTCTTCAGATAGGGTCACCGACTTGCTATTGCATTATTATATTGTTGTACTTAATTGTAAAGGTTTGCTTTAAAACGATTCTAAATGAAAAATACTGCAAATGACATTGAATCAGTACAACCGGGTGTTTAACAGAGGCCGGCATCATAAAATCTAACAAATTCACGCAAAGTGTGTGGTTCTTTACGAATTGTAACGTTCTTATTATAGCATCTTACATACTAGTATCTATTTGTTTGGATAACTCTTCCCTAGATCGCAGCAGACGGTAAAATTTATATATCCCATAAAATAACATCGCTAAGACTATTATCAAATATTTTAATACAGCGTTATAATTTAAATACTTGTCGACCGTTTGTTTTAATTGACTATTTTTCTGTCTTAAGATGCGTTTTAATATATCTGCATATTTTATAGTACTCTTGAAAAAGCATCGTTATCTTGTGTTTGTTTTCGCAGGCATTTGTTCGTTGATCAATATCTTGAACGCATAGCAAGCTGATTATCAATTACGCCGAGCGTAAGTCGGTGTACTCAATAACGAATAACACAAATACGTGGCGATACACGGCGCAGAGACAATCGCGTACACAAGACGTTCGCGTTATCTCAAGTTTATCTCGAGAACGTGACCCCCGCTATCTCACATGCGCGCCGCCCGCCCATCTCACCCGGACAGTTCTTCTCGAATCCCAACGCAAATAAATATCAACAGAGTATTTTACGAAACCCATTAATTTAGAAATGCCGATCTGTCTTTCGATTGTTTACGATCTCTGAGTCGGACCACCTTGCCCGTGTTATTAATTGATCGTATGATAAGGCTATGCGATTATCGATTACACGGTTCGATTTTCTTTCCTTGAAATTGCACGGTATCAAATATTTCGAATCGATATTTCAACGGGAACATGTTTTAAGTCATAAATCAAGTGTCATTAAAGTGATGCGTAGGCCCTGGACATAACGTAAACCTTATGAAGTTAGACCTACCTACTCTCATCCTCCGGGGTGCAAGGGAAATACCTACTTGGGGCACGTTACTCCCCGATATTTCAGACCCGAAATGGTGTTCTAAAATGTCTCCTATTAGGATATTCAAGAAGCACCTAGTTCCAACCTACCAACTTGCTTTCTATAAACATTGTAAAAGCAGAACCCTAACTTTTTACCTATTTTAGTGTAAGTATTTAAACATTTTCTTTGGCAGATTTACTGTACACATTGTCTACGTAAGTACCTAATGAAAATCTCTTGCACAGTACCAAAAAATTAAAATGAAGAGAAAAATGGTTGAAGCATAGTTATAGTGTATGTATATGCGTAGGTAATGTTTCTCTGCTGTTTCCATCTGTATAAAGAAATAAACTTTCTTGTATAATCTACTAAGTACATTTAGAATTTTCACATTTTTATTTATTTATTTTATTTATAATAATTGTACGCCAATTACAATATTCATGATACAGAAATTAAGAAGACAAGAGTAGTACCTACAAAGGGCGGCCTTATCGCTTTACGCAATTTCTTCCAGGCAACCTTTGTACGTGTTTTATTACGCTATTATAAAATAAAAAATTTCGAGGAAATAAGGAACGTGGGGATTCCCCCCGTTTTTTTTTGCGACTAACCCAAATATTCTTACAACTTTTAATAGTATCAGCAATTAAATATGTAATAACTTGTTTTTTTACTCATTGGCTCTACCTCTTTGATTTAATATGCTCTACCTATTATTGTATTACGATTTTAGCTTATGGCTGTACTCAAATTTAAATTTAGAAGTATAGTAGGTTTAGCTATATCGTGACATTCATTGTAAGCACTATTTTGTGACCTAAATTAATAAATAAAGAATATTAAGATACCGGCCGGGTCTCGATTAAATAAATGGAGACAGAAAGTTTACAGACTGCTACTAATCTGAGATAGATATACATTTTGCACGAGTACGTAGGTACCTACTTAATCTATTAGTGATGTGATAACAGCATGACTGACACTGAAATCAAACTTTCATAATCAAAACGTAGTTTTATTGATAGAAAATATGTCCAGTAGGATTAAAAATACGTGTGAATTAAAAGTACACATACATACATAATACTCACGCCTGTAAATCCCCGAAGGGGTAGGCAGAGGTGTCGTGTCATTATCACGCACATTTCGCCAACTATATCTTTCGGTTCCTCGTAATAGGGCGAACCTATTGCAGTCAAGCGGGCACTTAGTCATAGGCTATATGTTTATTGTTGGATAGAGAATAGCCCTATCCCTAAGTCGCCTTCTACGACACCCACAGGAAGAGATGGGGTGGCCCTATTTTAGTGGACCAACCAACACGCTTTCTTTACGTTATTTTTTACTTTTTTTTATTTTTTATATGGGACACGTCAATTTGACTTCGCCTCGCCTGATGGTAAGCTGAAGGCAAAGTCTCTGAAAATAGGGTCACCATTACAGACACGTATCGTATCATGTTACAATGGTGGCACTCAGCTTGACGGCCTCATCAGATGCTTTTTCACGCCCCGCCCCGCTTAAAGGACCCGGGACTGTAGTAGGAGGAGGACTTTTCAATAATTTAAAGCCACATGATTTACAGAAGGTTATTTTTAATTGTCTATTTCGTAGTAGGTAATCTGTTTCTAAATAAGTAGGTACGTGTTATGGAGAGTAATAGTATGAAGAAATTGAAGATTTCCTTCTATCTAGTGTTTATTTTATTATTACTACTGTTCGTAATTAAAATAACCACATAATATTAAGAACCTAGTCTTTGATAAGTATTTCGGCGAAATTCATTACGAAAACAAACAAAAACTTTATTCGGCAGCACCAAACAAACACAAATGTAATTAGAGTACCTATCACCAAATTCCCACATTTAGTTTTAATGTATATTATATTTAATGAATGTACACAAGTAACGATAATGGTGCCATTCAAATTTGAATGAACTAATAACAATCGCCGTTCAAGTTTACTGGAAATTAGTAATAATATCGCCGACCTATGAACTATGCCTTACATATCGGGGGAACTTACAAATTCTAGTGGTTTGCCAATCGCCATGACGCAACTAAATGACTTGAAAGAGTACCGACTCTTCGTCATACGTACATACGTACTATAGAATTTTCAGTCATTTCCTGTTCTTAACAAAGTTATGAACATAGATTGCAATTAGAGATTAGAAGTTAATTTGTAGTTTGGACCATAGCAGACCAATAACGGTTTATAACGTGATTCCCAATAGGAGCTTCTGCGGTGTGGCTGTAGTGAAGCGCGGGTTCGATCCGCGATATTTACATTGGTCTATGGGTAAAGCGGACCCCAGACCCCAGGTGAAAGCTTCGGTTGTGACTGGGATTAACGCTAGAAGGATGAAGAACGTGATTCCCAAGTTATAAGATTAAGTCTAAAAAGTCTATGTACTACCATAGCGTCGGATACGGACATACTTCTTATGTCCGTGTTCACCTTACGGGTAAAAAGAGGAAGAGAACCATATTCGACAAAATAAAATGAAAATGAAACTTATTACTATTGCGCGATATTTCCAATTAACATTATTGTATATCATGGACTGCGATAGTTAAAAAGTTATTAAGTATTGATAATACTATTACCAAGAACGATTTTTTTTTGCCTACTCGCTACTACTTACATATAATTAAATGATGTAGGCATACAAGTCGCGATGATTATGCAATGATTCATATTCCTAAAAATATTTAATTACACGCTGATAATAACTAATTTTAAAAGTATAATTGGCATGATGTGGCTATAAATTAATTAACTTACATATAGATACATAGTGTCTATCAGATTTAGGTATAATTATACCTTTCTATTAATGTACTACTGTTGGCATAATCATCTAAAGTCGGGTGTTGTACCCACCCTATGGGGCCCCACAAATATCTTCAGGACCCATGTCTGTATTCCAAGCCTAGGAGCAGTAGGAAGTACATTACATACAGTAGGTACATCATCTCACTAAGCTCAATAACAGTTATAGGTACTATAACACGCAATCATAAGTAATCATACGAGTTTTGACGTTGTTCAATATGCTATCATATTAATAAATTATGCTAAATAGACAACTACGGATATTTAATTTGTGTGTTTACAGGAATGTTGCCAGCGGCTTGGAGATGAGAATTATGAAGATGCATGCTTCATAGAACGTACATATCATCTCATCGCAGTAGAAATGTTGCAAGTGCGTAGGTTTCTTTCGATCATCGTTTCAGATAGGCACTAAGTATCCACATTAAAGAATTTAGTCAGCGATTATTTTAAAACATCGTTTTGGAAAATCCAAGCTCTCACATAAGATTAGCATATATTACGTTGATGACATGCTACAATCAATAAAAAACGCTATTCATAAACATTGCCCAAAGATTTATACTAACAGAGGATCGATCGACAGATCGTTTTCCTCTCACACTTAACTAATGATATTGATTGCATACTGCCAAGCTATATCCGATTGCCGTCATTGCACCTCCGTATCTCCAAAAAAATATGACGTCATTTATTCGGAGGCATAATAAGCTAAGCCTAAGCTTGAATGGTCACCTTGATGTGCCCACAAACGGTGAAACCCGCAAGAGCAGACGAACCCTCTCAACCCTCATGCTTTTTGTTGACTTTATATTTGTAAAAACCCAGTTGGTTGTAGAAAAACCAATTACATAGTTATTATTTAATGAAGTAAACACATTTCAAAAAAGATATTTTGGATTAATGTTAAACAAGCATAAATATCTACGCATTCAATTAAGGGTAAAACGGGTATGTACAATCGAAAGAGTACGATTAACAAAAGGAGTAAGTTTCTTTCAAACACTCTGGTTTTTCAGTAAGTACCTACAGTTTTCGCTACACATTTGAAACTTGTAGCTATAATGAAAACCTCGGTTTGCGAATAATGAAAGATTTATTATTAATTATTATTCCCTAACCAATTCAAGGCCGAGTTTTACTTCGTTTAATAAACAAATTTTAACAGATTGCAGATGCCCTGTTTTAGTGTATGGCCAACTACCGATGTTGCAACTCAATGGTCTGACTCTTTTTTGCCCCGTGGCCTCGAAAAAATATTTTTTCCAAATAAGTACGTCCGCGTCGTCTTAGCCATTAACCTATTGGTGAAGATATTGTATTAAGATTAAAATTTATGAGAAAATGTGTGATATTTATTAATCTCTCAACAAAATACATCGCCCAAGGCAGATTTATTGCCATACAGAATTATCTATCAGTAAGGAGATGTAGAGATGAATGAGGTTAATGTATGACTGAAACATATTTCATTTACACAATTCCAGAATGGTTAGGCAGAAGCAGAACTGAATATACTTCATCGATCTCTATCTGTACAAAAGAACGAATTTTTTCTGCCTATTCGAATTGATTAATCTCTGTAATGCCTGGGTCTGTATTGATAGGATTTTCACACATAGATAGATGATGTTATAAGGCGTAACTTGGCTTATATTATTTAAAAAAAATTTAGGGGTCATCCCAAAAAATTAAAAGCCAAATCAAAGCCCACGCGGAAGAAACAAACACGGGCAGAGCTAGTGCATAAAACGAATAGATACACAGGTACTTTTATGTATAATGTTGAAGTAATGTATACCTACATTTAAGTATACATTGGGCACTGAACTTAAAAGTACCTAAGTAATTATCAATAAATATACATACTTTATTTTAATCAATGCAAAACAACCGGGATTATTCCGATCTCATTTCCCTAAACGGATTCCTTGCTAATTGTTATTGTTATTTAATTCTGATCTTATCTGGGTAGATACACTAACATGGAATATTCTGAGTATTTGATCTCATTATAGATTAACTTTAGTTCTTTATGATTATTCCTTTTCTTTAGAGCCCACAGTGCACTCGCCTGCACCTTATTCTATTGGTTTATTTTTGCTTTCATAGTACGACTGTATTTGACCTTCCAAACTCGAGAGGAAAGCCTGAATCAGAGCCTAATCTGTAATTGAGCAGCCTTATTTAACTATTTAGTTGATTAAAGCATGGTTTTAATTTACTGATGTATTGTAAGTTATAATGTCGTTAGGTCATAATAATCAAATCAATCAATTGTCTTATTGCAGTTCAATAATGGACATAGGCCACTCCTAATGTGTGCCATTGCTCCCAATCCTCCACCGCGCATCCAGTCTATCCCAGCCAGCTTTTTCATGTTTCCTAACTTGTACTCATCCTAATCCGAAAACCTATGGCGAGATTTTTGATGTCTGCTATCAAAGTTGTCACTTACTAGATAGATCTGCTTGTTAATCTTTGGAACTAAGCAAATTCTTATTATTATATTCTTTAACATCACCGTCACCGCCATCTGAGGCTTTCATCTCGTTACTCAGGGTATTGTTTTATTTGGCCAATTCTGACTATGACAGAAGCTTCTAACTTAACACCCCCGAGAGGAAAGCATGTGTCAGAACCTCATCTGTTAATTTTTAGGTAAGTTCATCAGCTCACAGGTTGGTTTCAGGCCCAAATATCCTATTGAAGCCCATACACCCAATAAAACAACAGATAGGTAGCTTTTGAATTATTACGAGCCGATCGCAAAATAAACCAAGCCCAACTCGTTTAATATTTTATGTTCTACAACATTAAGTTATTGGTATTTTTAGGATTAACGCTCGACTGTGACATTCATTTAATTTCATTGATTAATATGTGTAATAAATTGTCCCATAACTCGTAACCACTTACTTTTCAATTCAAAATGTCCGATGATTCATTGCACCGTATATTTCGAATCAATATCTTGATTCGAATCTCGAAATATATTCAATGTATTGCGGACGAGGCTCTGGCGCAGGTTTTTGCCCCTCGGGCTTTGGGGTCAGACGGCAGTCGTTCCCGCAAAACCAAAGTACCTATGCATTCAAGAACTTCATCTTGGTACAGTCGACCAAAGAACTTTTGCATATAAAGTTGTATGTAAAGTGTAGCCGTATCTCCTTTGTTGACTGTACCTAACTGTAAAACTAAGCATGTAATTATAAATAATAATCGAAAATAGGAAATTACTTAAAACAAATAAAATTGAGGTTGTGGCTGGAGAACGAAAAATACCTTAATTTATTTAGTATGAAAATCAACTTTTTTTCCATAGCCTTTTCGTCGTAGTTTCATGATCAACGGGCAATGCAACGAGGTGGAATTGAACCGTGTAAGACAAGTGAAAAAGTGGAGCACAGCAAGTATTTATATATGAATAGGTAATCTTTACAAAAGTAGACTATCTACTAACAACAATAATAGATCATTACACAGAACAAAATGTGTCCACACTATTAAAAAACAATTTAGATTGCATGTCTCACCAGACTTCACGGCGCTCTGTCTACCTACTAACAACCTACTAAGCCGGATTTCATCAATGATAGGAACTGTGGTTAATTTGAATTAAACTGCGTTTAAATTTCATTGCGAAAACGAAGTAACCGAAAGTTAAAGCACTAATAAAACAAAAAAGTCCAAAGTTATGAATAGGTATAAATGGCCATAATCAAATAATGAATAACAAACTCCACAATCGTGCGTAATCAATAGTAAGTAGGTAATAGTAAATAACATAGACAGCTGGGAATTAATAACACTAATATTTAAAGGTACTAGAACATGAATGTCTACTTGATATATCTACGACATGATATGCTAATTAATTAAGTTATTTTTTGTTATTTGCGCCTCAAAACATCAGCTATTTGCAGTTAAAGTCCGGAAAAATTCAGAGATTACCCGGAAACAGAAAAAAAATCTTAGAAATAGCTTTTTTGTTTTATGTATCATAGATGCACACGGAACAGAAAAACATATTAGAAATAGCTTTTTTGTTCTATGTATCATAGATGCACAATAGCACACGGAACAGAAAAAAATCTTAGAAATAGCTTTTTTGTTATAGGTAAATATCATACATCACACGTTTGCAGATTTTTAAAAGCTGTTATTATTTCAAAAAGTTTTTCAATTTTAATTATTTGTGTAAGTGAGGTAGGTATAAGACATAAGTAAAGGTTACTACATGAACCGTAATCATCTGTTGTGTGAACTTGCCTATCAGAACATCACATGAACAGCTCATGACTAGAAAATGTAAATAGATAATAGCGTAATTGCTGGCATTTTCAATAAATTTAAATTCAGCGGAAATTACTTTACATTTATTTCTTTACATCTGAGCGTCAATTCCGGTTGCATCCTATACATACAAATTATGTAAAAACTAATCAATTAATAATATAATAATAATAATCAATTGCTTAATTTTTTTGTAGATTTCTCGTTTTCAAAAATAAAATCTCAATTTGTAAGATCATAATTTATCACCCATTATTACTTATGTACCTAAAACACAACCATTAGTCATTCTTCACTATCGATTTTATACAAAAATGTTTTTATTTTTCGGTTTAGATTGAAATAGTTTCTATAGTAAGTAATGACGTAATACCACAGATTACTTATTCGTTAGAAAAGGCCGTTATCTTTTCTGTAGGAATTGTATAGAGAAATGAATTTAACAGCTCTAGCCTCTATTATAAGCAGGTAGTCACTCGTTTTGTTGTAACTACGTATCAATATAGGCATAGATAACTTTGTACTATAAACTATCAGTTATTCTATGGGTGTTCTTACAACCTTACAGTACAGAATAGATATAGTAGGTACTGACGTCATGTGCTTACAGTTTCCAGCTTTTGATTTCGTGAAGAAAAGTGAGTGTTTTGTAAAACATTCTCTTTATCGCACCGCACATATTATCTATCTAGGATTTTATATCTTTCTAGAGAAACCGAAGCAAGAGTTTTAATATTTTCTTAATACAAATGGTTCTAATTCTAAGCAATCTATAAATGCATCAAACTGTCAGTCTGTTGTACGAAAGAGAACGCTCTACACTACATGACCGAAACAAGTCGCTTTCACCCAGACTCTCTTCTTTCCATTTGTACCAATTATAAGATAATTATATTAATACCAGAACAATCAGTCAGAGGGTAAAATTTCGGTTATTAAATTGACCCACCATAAGCACGCCAACCCGAATAAAATCGTTAAAAAGCCCGGACACTGTACCTACCTATTAGGTCGCTTCGGCCGTCTGTGACTGTACTGCGTGTTTAATTTTATTCTAATATAATTATTATGTAGGTACAATAAACAAAGAAGATACGATTGCACTTTTTCATAATATGATTTGTGACACTATCTCCTTTGTGGACTGTACCTATTGGCGTTCTAAACTAATTCCAGCTTATTTAAGGTTGAAGAACACGGTGCGTAGTTCAACCAATTTTCACGGATGATATTCAGTCTCAGAACCACCACAGATAAATTAATAGCTCTACGTGTTACTAATAATGGGTGCTTACACTCGAATGAACGCGTAAACATAACAGATTTACAACTAACGAATGGCACTTTCCCAAATCCAAGATGTATCCACAATACTCTAAAGATTATGACGTTACCTTAGGATGTTACATTAGCCACCTGCGACGCGCTAAATCCTTACTAATAATATAAATGCGAAAGTAACTCTGTCTGTCTGCCTGTCTGTCTTCCTGTTACGCTTTCACGCCTAAACCACTGAACCAATTAAGTATAATGAAATTTGGTATAAAGATAGATTAGACCTTGGGAAAGGACATAGACTACGTTTGGTTGCGATAACTGAAATCCACGCGGGCGCAGCCGCGGGCAGCAGCTAGTCCTATCATAAAATCTCTACAAAACTTTAATTAAGCATCTGGAAATAGCCTTTAAATTTTATTATTACTCTGATGCCAAGCGCAATCGTGTTTGGAATTGTGTTGCAGCTACTTATTTCCTCAATAATCACATTACTGGGCCCAAGTATTATAAAGTAAATACCAAGCTTTCTTTGTACTTGAGTATACATTCAGTGGGTATGGTATGTGCAACTATTAATATGAGATAAATCCCGTTTACACAAATAAAGGTAAGCAAATCTTTTTGCAAATTACATGCATATTTCATTAAAGGGAAATTGGAAAATAGATGATGCTGTCGGAAATTTTCATGGATTTATGGATTTTTATGGATTCTATCGAGATTTATTTGATACTAGCTTTTCGCCCGCAGCTCCGCCTGCGTGGATGTCGGCTACCATCACCAATAGTATTTTTTTCTAAACTGACGGACTTGTTGTATAAATATAAGTATCCCGATAGTTCTAATAGTAATTGTTGTATAAACTTTCGACACCTTATTTCGTTCTCTCAGTAGTGTTTTTTTTTTTTCAAAATATTAAATGAAAACTCTAAGAAACATCGGCCTTGTCTTACAAAAAAGTGGTAGATTTTTAGAATATTACAACAAAATAAAAATACTATTGGTATCTTTATAAAGACTGGTAAGAAAAAATTACTATTGCCTAACATTTCGTTCTTATCAATCAATCAATCAATAGCCTATTTCAGTCCACTGTTGGACTTAGGCCTCACCCAAAGTATGCCATAGCACTCGATCCTCCACCGTATGTTGGGGACATATGCTGTCAGTTTGCACATTTGGGCCCCATGAGTCATAACAGGGGAGTAGAAACCTCGACGAATTTTCCCAATGTTGCCCAATCCTTGTCGACCCTTCGACGTACCTATATCTCTTTCTGGGTTTCGTCTTCTAATCTAAAATTACCATCTCAGCAATGAAAATATCGTATCAGCACGACACTGTCGTAGACAATCCAGAAATGCCCAGGTCTAGATGATGTCAGAAGGCTTCTCGTAATCTACAAATGCCATACATAGCGGCTGATTATACTCTCAGGTCTTTTGTATAATCTGCTCAACAGTATTGGCTGCAACACTATAACCCTTTTAAAACCCGGCTTGCTCCAGTGGCTGGAATTCACAACTATTCAAGACGATTCTCAAGAACAAAACTTCTATAGAGATATGACTCAGGAGTCTTATAATTCTTCAGCAAGACCTTTTAGCCTTTTTTGGAGAACAGTACCACCGCACTACAGTTCCATGTTAAGTTCTGCTGGATGACGGAATCAAAGAGGTTCGTAAGCTCTTTTAGAACTGAGATTCCACCTGTTTTTAAGAGCCCTGTCAACCAGTGCGATATCATCAGTATACCATAACTATGAAGGTTGCTGTTGTATGCTAAGGATACAAAAAATCATCAATTGGCCTATTGCAGTCAACTGCTGGACATAGGCCTCTCCTAATATGCGCCACGTTTGCCGATCCTCCGCCTTCCGCATCCAGTACGTCCCAGCCACCTTTCGCAGATCGTCGGTCCAGCTGGCTAGGAGGTGTCCCACCTTCCGTATTCCTTCTCACGGTATCCACTCTAGGACTCGTCTGCTCTAACGGCCATCAGTCCTTCGGCAGATGTGGCCAGCCCACTGCCACTTTAGCTTGCTTATTCTGCAACCCTATGGCCAGATTGGAAACGAAGGTTTGGAAACCGGTTTCCATAGCAGAATTATTTTTCTTTTAACGAACCTGGTTTCCAAGAAAGAATAATAATTCTGTTTTCGAAACTAATTTCCAAAACAGAAAGTTGGATCTTCGTTAGCTATGTCGGTAACTTTGGTTCTATGTCAGATGACCTCGTTTCGAATTCTATCCTTCAAAGAAACTCCAAGCATAGCTCGCTACATAGCCCGCTGCACGACTTTTAGGTCACGGACTACCCCACCTTCAGTGGCCACGTTTCGTCACCGTAGGTCATAGGTAACATAACAGGCAGGACGCACTGGTCGAAAACCTTTGTTTTGAGGCATTGCGGCAGGGGGGAGGAGAAGACCCGACGTAGTTTGCCAAATGCTGCCCACCCCAGTTGAATTCTTCTGGCTATTTCTTTCTCGAAGTTGGTTTTACCGAGCTGGATAACCTGCCCCAGGTAGATAATATTTTTGAACAACTTCGAGTGTCGCTCCTTCGATGGCAATCGGTCTCAGTACAACATGTTCGTTGAACATAATCTTGGTTTTATCCAAGTTTACACCGAGGCTGACTTGTCGAGAAGCTCCATTCAGGCTGTGCAGCATTTCGCCCCGTTGTTCTAGCGACTCCGCAACTATGATGATGTCATCGGCGAACCGAAGGTGCGAGATGCGTTGGTAAATGCTGAGGATACATAAATTACTATGTGATACGTCAAAAATGAATACAAATAAAACAACATACTTGAAATTTGTGGTGGTTTAATTTTTTTATAATTATCTAAAAATAATATTAAGGCCCTGCGCAGACGACAGACTATCCGTGACGCACTTTTTAGTCTGTGAAAATAGAACCTATGCAATTATAAGCAGTAACGCACACGACGCGCAAAAAGACCGGCGCACAAAAAATCCGTGTAATTCGGGCAGACCGCACCGCGCCGCGGCGCGCCGCTCCGCACAAAAAGTGTGTGAAAAAAATTGAACGTTTGCTTCAACGCGCGCTAACGCAGACGGCGCACACTTTAGTCGGCAATCTGCATTTGCTAGGGGTGGAACTGTCCCTTCAGTAATCTTTCCGAAAGTATAGGATGTACCCAAAATTCTCTATTTCTTCTTCTTTTTCTGTACTTCATGTACAAAATAATACTTCGCGATCTCTGCACGATTTCCATAGCGTCTACGTCCCTACAGCTCTGCCGACAAAATGATCGAAGATGTGCGTCGTGTGCGTTGACTCTGTGAAAAATCCGCGACCGACTTTTTGCGCGCCATGCAGACTTTTTGTGCGCCGCAGACTCGATCGCACAAAAAGTGTGTCGTCTGCGCAGGGCCTAAGAAAATAAACATTTTGTATTATATTCTTTGTCATCTTAATCAGAAGTGCTCTGTGCTTGAGTAATTGAGCCCACAGCTGATAAGTGGAAGTTATTGAATTGTGTTCTGCCATCTCTATTATTGTTGCCTTGGTATACTTCTCATCAAGAAAGAAAGTGAAGTTTTCTAGAAGGCAGGCGTTCGTCTATTTGGTGAAACGTTTCTAGCCATTGATATAAATTGTTATTTTGTTTCTAGCTATGAAGCCGCCCCTTGTGTTATATCGGCGGCGTCAATAGATTTAAATTCACATACCTTACTGTTTGAGAGCTTGTAAATGAGGATTGATCTGGATGATAATGTGCTGTATTACTTTCTAGCTGCTATCATATGTTTTTTTCTATTTCCAATCAATTAAATAAAGAAACTGCAGTACATAACTCTTACACAATATTTTTCACATTCTTGCATATTATACGTGACAGAGAGTGACATTTTTATAAAAATATTATCATTTGACAGATCAAAATGTGACTTAGCGTTGACACCATCACTTTAGTTCCGTTGTCATGGTAACAATTTTGCTAGCGATATTAGCGCCATAATATTTCGTATTTTCTTTAATATTACATTATTTCGTGAATTTGCCACATTTTAATTGTGATAATTGCTATTCGGCGACAAAGCCAAATTCAATAAACCAAAGATCATGAAAATCTGTTCAGCCATTCTTGAGTTATAAGAAAGTACGTTTTTGGCACTTTTTAGGCACTTAGGGTCTGAATTTCGAAAAATCGTTTCTTAGTACACCTCCACGCATCAAAACATACACTCTCTATAAATTACAAGTCTCTAGGACCAGCGGTTTAGGCTGTGCGTTGTCTCTAAGTCAATCAGTCAGTCAGTCAGTCAGTCAGTCAGGACTAAGAGTTTTATATATAAGATTATTTTATTATTATAATCGTAATATATGGATGCAGAAGGCGAAGGATCGGCAAACGTGGTGCATATTGGGAGAGGCCTATGAACAGTAGTGAACTGCGGTAGGCTAATTGGTTGATTGATTGATATTATTGAAATAAAACCTTTTTATAACGGATACTAAGGCGATTTTATTTCAATGGATGATATTCGCATAAACTTCTGAAAATATTATTTTATTAATTACACTTAGCTCGACGTTTCGCAAGCGCCATGGTCACAGGATGAAACTAAAGTCTCCATCTTTAGTCACATTGTCACGAACATGTCTGCTGAGAAGGAATCGAAACGAAGGGGTTGGTTCTTAGTTTCACGGCATTGATATGCATTCGCTTAAAGGATCCGAAATTTTTGGCAGACAGGAACACATGTGTTGGTAAATAATTCCAAAAGCAAAGAAGTGTGCAGTTTAGGGTTAATTGTAATTGATTGCACGGCATGAGGCTGATACCGCAACCCTGCACGTGATGTTCTGGATAGGATATTCTCCATGCCGCACAAATCATCCCTTCAAATGATAATGCGCAGAGTTTCCCCTACCATACTTAAATCTTGTTCTTCAGTTTCGTGTGCGTTAGACCTACTCTTTTTATATAAAAAATATCAAATTACTATGCCATGCTCTATTCTTACAATTAAAGACACAATAACAATAAGTATGTTTATATCAAACTCTATATGCACTGTAATCGCTAGTGGTGTTTGTTGATCGAAACATCGGGAAATTTAACTACCCCAATTCTAAGAAAGGTCTAAACTCCTTGTCTTTAATGAATATGTGTAATTATAACAACATTATAGACAAGTCGCAACATTTTTATTAAGTTATCGATACCTAGATACCATAGGTTTATACAGTTAGCTATATTTATAAACTCACCCCTTTTCCTCTCGACTTCCTTTCGACATCCGACGCAGGGCCATGGTTCTTTCTCTTACTTTTATGTTCCGTCATGATGCAACTAATACTTTATTTTCCAGTCCAATAAATTACCTTCACTAAATAACACTGTAGTGTCAACACACATCCTTATCGAACTATTTTATTGCGTCTTAGAGTCACACAAACAGCACTGAACATCCGTGAAAATCCAGAAAAGTCGGTTCACTGTTGTCCATTTATTAGAATGCGTTCAGAAAATTCGTATGCGTTATTTTCCCGCGCTGAATGAACGTAGAACGTAGTTGCCGGTCGCGGGAGGCGTCGCGCTACGACTCCAACTTGACGTGGAGTGGGCATCCTCGGCGAGTAGCTCCCGCCTCCGGGCTCCACACGTCCCGCCGCCTACTCGCCCCGGCCCCGGCCCGTGCTCACGTCCTCCAGATAAGTAAACAATACATTCTTTCTAAGATAACAAAATTACCCTTCTCAACTCACCCCTAATTAAACTGTCGTAGATATTTAGTTAACGACTTTCAAATGAAGATTGTGCTTTGAGTTAATTAATTTATCAAAATACCGTTCTCAAAGGATAGTAGTTACATATTTGTCGTTGAATTTTCGGTCATTTGAAATTAACGAATCGGTAAGAAATGAAAAAAATTAGAATATTGTTTTGTATATTTTTTTCATTATATGCATAATAACATAATATAATATACTTAATAAATAATAACACAGTAACATCAATAACAATCATGTTAAATAAGGAATTTGAATATAAATTGTTAACAAATATTACATCTAATTCTCTTAAATCTTGGGCACTTAACATTACGAATGCAATCATAGTTACTAAGTTCTACTATGTAAATAGAGTAATAAGTTTATTTGCCACTCTTGCATAATTGACTGGTCAAAACTCCGGGTTTTACTGTATATTCAAGTGAATGAGAAAATTTAGATGTTAATTGTTAGTAATGATAGGCTGACAGCCTACACCATTTGCTAACTCCTAATGTTCTAGTGCGAGGCGGCTCTAAGTAATAAACGTCAGTTCACATAGGCACTAGACACAAATTATACCCAAGCTTTTAGTGCCGTAAAGTTAAACATTCAGTTTATGTGCAATGTGCACAGTGCACTGCTTACTGAGATGCGTTGCAATTATCTTACTACCGCTTCACCATGCTCCTAGCGATAGCATCCGAGGCTTTCACCTAAAAAAAGTCCGCTTACTCCTTCTTCTGCTTTTGATTGCCATCTGATCGTCCACCTCCAAGAGAAAAGCCTTCGCTTCGGTTTGCGATGCTATGGCACGGGCTTTCCTCTCAGAGTTGGGGAGTGTTCTATAAAAATGAGTCTAATCCAGGCAAAACGCAGGAGATTTGTAAGGTGTAAGCTTTGGATGCCACCGGGACTAACGCTTTGATGATGATTATAAGGCGATGAATTGGCACAGGGTATGAAATTTAAGGCGACCAGTAGGTTCGTCGCATTCTATTTGTATTTTATACTAGCTGACCCCGCGAACTTCGTACCGCCTAACAGTCAATCCCTTTTTTTTTTAAATTTTTCTCTCCGTAAGAACCATCCCCGTACCTCAAGGAATATTCTAAAAAAAGAATTATCGAAATTAGTCCAGCCGTTTTCATGCTATGTCGTGACAACGGAAAACGCGTTTCATTTTTATATATATAGATATAACTCGATACGCGATACCTATTACCAGCTCTTTTCACATTCCTTTTTCTATTCTTCAATAGAAAAATGGATGAGAACAGAGCCTGTACCTTGCCTTCGCAAGCATCGGTAGCTTAGTGGTTAAGGCATCGGCCCTACGATTGAGAAGTTCCCGGTTCAAATCCTTGACATTACACTACCGATGATGTGAACCCATTTCTAACACAAGCTATTTATTACAAGCTGGAGGGATGAGGAGAATACTAATAATTTTGGTTATTAATACTCTTAAATAATATAAAACATCCGAATTGAGAAACTCCTAGTTTTTAGAAGTCGGTTAAAATAAAACCAATTCCAATGTTGTCCTCTTTTTATAACTGTATGGGCACTAACAACCAATACAATCATAGACGCATCATCAAAAGAATTAAACGAGATTGATGACATCGAATATCCTTATAAGATTACAAACAGTGTTTAAAATAAAAACACTCTCAAAAATTAGAAAAAATGCCTACTCACGTCAGCATGAGATCGCAACATTTTTTTTTTCAAGTTATAGGTACCTAAATTGGCAAACATGCACATATTAGACACAACTCGTTTGTAGGCAAGCGTCCACCAGCACCTTAAAAACTTGAAAGATACGAACCACTGGCATGTTTTATTACATAATTTTAGAAGAAAGGCCAGTTAACAGCCTATTTGGGGCTCCAACTACCCGTATGATCCTCACTGATCCAACCGGGACTAACAGTTTCACGTGCTTTTTGAGGCACTGTGGGTACTGAAGACCCACTATGTTGAGGATGCTCATCCATCCTAAAATTGACCTAGCTACTATGTATTGCTAATCCTAATGTTCTACCTATGCTACCTATAAACCAACTCTACCCGGTCACCACATAGCCACGGTTATTTTAATACTTAAAGCCGCGTTCATTGGTAAAAGGCGACTCCACTTGGCTTCGTATACCAGACCAGCTTCTGCAAATAGCCTTCCGTAGTAACCGATAAGATATGATTCCGTAGCCGACCGCATACGACAACGATAGACGCATGCAGCACATACAGCGTACCCATTACTTGTTTAACTCCGATATGGATAATAGGGACCATTAAGAAGCCGCGATGAATTACGCGCATGTGCTGCGTGCGTCGACAGTTGTCGTATGCGGTCGGCTACGGAATCATATCTTTACTGCCAGGTACTGAAAAATAAATTCGAGCAAACCTTTCAAAGTCCGGCCACGTAGCTTGCCGAATAGCCGAGTATCCGGCCAAACCACTATAATATTGGTTTCATCTCTAATTTAAATACACTAAATCAAATAAGTCGATACCTAGGTACATAGTCATACATAGGTGTGTAAATGCGAGTAGTTATAACTATTTCAATAACTCATTTAAGACATAGTATTAATATAGTATGAAACATTTATTATTGAGTAGGTATTATCGTACGGAACTCCAAAAACCAAAAAGCCCACTCAATTTAGTTACGCGTATGGAAAAATCGTGTTGTTAACTCTGACGCTTTCACAAAGTGGAGTGTGGCATTTACGTCAAATACGCGTTCTGATATTGAAATACTTATCCATTCGGCTAGTGATCCCATTTTATTGTTATCTATTCTTTACTAACTGATGTAGTTACGCGGCTCCGCCTGCGCGGAAGTCGGTTAACTATAAACTTTTACTCATATCTCCGGTTCTACGATCAAACAAACGTAAGGTTTTAAGTGTATCCAGGATCACGCCAATAAAAAAAGAAAAAATAGCATCTAAATTTCAAAGCAATTAGTATGCTAACAATTCCTATCGATTTATATTGCAAAAAGTCCCGTCTTGAGTACCTATTCAGTTTTTCCAATTTAATTAGGTGTCTTTAGGTATTCTTTAGTGTCGCTAATATACCTAACCTAGCCCAAGTATTTATTTCTTGTAGGTTATCTCCAATGTACAGACACAACTACTTTACAATTATTTATTAGATAAATGCGTAGTTCAATTTATCAATGCAATTTTTCCATAGACCCACCCAATGGGTGACCGACCAAGTAACTTCATACTTTTTGCTTGAGAGAACTGGTAGGAAATGTACAGTCATCAAGAAGGTTATTCCACATTTTTCACCTGTTACATACCAATGCGAATTTATAGTTACTTAATTTCGCTTCAGATCCCAACCTTTTCCGCCCTAATTAAATGGATACTATCAGTAACAGTCTCTCGTAAGGGGTGCCCAAGTCCATACGAAGGCCAGAAGCTAAAGCTGAAAAGTCTACACCGGGTATCGTAGGATAGGATAGGATAGGATTCGAACGATAACATTAGAGAGACGTATTAATTTGATGCTTTGTTCCTTACCTTACCATCCTTATCCTTACTAATATTATAAATGCTTAAGTAACTCAGTCTCTCTGTCTGTATGTCTTACGGAAAAAAGGCTTCAAGAGGTTCAAATAAGGGATGAAATTCGTCATTTTTGAAGATAGGTACCTATCCTGATGAAATTTGATACACAGGTAGATTAGAGCTTGGAAAAGCACATAGGCTATGTTTGGTCGCGGTAACCCGGCATCCACACACGCGGGCGCGGGTGGTTCCTATCTCCTACTCCTATCATATAGTATACTCGTAGTAGTAGGTATAATTGTTGTAAAATAAATTACAAATGTTAAAAGATACATGACGTACATATTATCAAAACACTCATGGGCAGATGAAGTGTTAGGTACATGATTTGATAACGGTAATTGTAATTATATCTGTACAAAAATAAAATTACAATAGTATAAACATTGCTCATTGTCGGGTCCTGGGGTCATTTCCTGGCGCCTAAACATTTTTTTTAAACAGTTACAGATAAAAAATTAAAAGGTATAAGTAGTTACTATGTGGAATTAGTCAAATAAATGGAGTTGACGATTGACGTCGAACAAAAAGTTTGAAAATAACTGATTGAATGGGTTTGTTTGGACTAATTTTTACGATTAAATTGATTATAATAATTCGATTTTATTTTAGAACTGTCGGAAGTTTATGCGAATATACGTTTACGTGCGTATGGGAGGCAAGTTACTTTAGTAGGTAACAATATAAATCAATGGAGGCAATGAATAAATAAATAAAATTTAAAAAATAGCTAAGTAGTAGTTAACTACATTTTTTTTCTTTAAAACACTTTATTTTTACAAACTTAAAAATGTGATATACCTATGTTATTTTTCTCAAAAATAATTAGCAAATGGCAACCATCGGTACAAATCAAAGGTCGCGGGTTCGATTCCGTGCGTAGTAGTTCCTTGTGCGTAAATTTAAGGTTCCAGCAAATACCCCTACTTACCGGATTAAGCTAATTACTAGCATGCACTGAATTCTAAACTCATTTAAATTGAAATCGAATTTAAATCGAATGAGCAGTTTTCCAGTACGTATTTATAGGGTTCCTAAAGCCGCTCTAGATGGCGCAGCCGGCACTTTTGGTAAGAAGAGTGCGATGTCACATCTACTGTTCCCTAATTTATGGAAAAAATGTTCTTCGGTTTTGTAATGAGTTACTTTACTTAAATATTCTGTAATTTTTTCTGATACAATTATTTAAATATAATATTATTATTTTAAATTACAGACAGTGACGCGAAAAGAATTAAGCGTTTTATTATATTTTATCTATTATAATATGGGTAAATGAAATTAAACTTTGGCAACATCGCAAATCCATGAAAAAATACCACAAACGAACCACAGAGTACATTAAAATTACCAAAAGCTATGCTAGCGCCATCTCCTGATGACTTAAAAACCAACTGATTATTATACCTACTGGAAAACTGCTCATTATCGTAGCACAAGCTTAGTTTCACTTGCTTACTAATTGAGGAAATATCAATCATAGACGCATCATCAAAAGAATTAAACGAGATTGATGACATCGAATATCCTTATAAGATTACAAACAGTGTTTAAAATAAAAACACTCTCAAAAATTAGAAAAAATGCCTACTCACGTCAGCATGAGATCGCAACATTTTTTTTTTCAAGTTATAGGTACCTAAATTGGCAAACATGCACATATTAGACACAACTCGTTTGTAGGCAAGCGTCCACCAGCACCTTAAAAACTTGAAAGATACGAACCACTGGCATGTTTTATTACATAATTTTAGAAGAAAGGCCAGTTAACAGCCTATTTGGGGCTCCAACTACCCGTATGATCCTCACTGATCCAACCGGGACTAACAGTTTCACGTGCTTTTTGAGGCACTGTGGGTACTGAAGACCCACTATGTTGAGGATGCTCATCCATCCTAAAATTGACCTAGCTACTATGTATTGCTAATCCTAATGTTCTACCTATGCTACCTATAAACCAACTCTACCCGGTCACCACATAGCCACGGTTATTTTAATACTTAAAGCCGCGTTCATTGGTAAAAGGCGACTCCACTTGGCTTCGTATACCAGACCAGCTTCTGCAAATAGCCTTCCGTAGTAACCGATAAGATATGATTCCGTAGCCGACCGCATACGACAACGATAGACGCATGCAGCACATACAGCGTACCCATTACTTGTTTAACTCCGATATGGATAATAGGGACCATTAAGAAGCCGCGATGAATTACGCGCATGTGCTGCGTGCGTCGACAGTTGTCGTATGCGGTCGGCTACGGAATCATATCTTTACTGCCAGGTACTGAAAAATAAATTCGAGCAAACCTTTCAAAGTCCGGCCACGTAGCTTGCCGAATAGCCGAGTATCCGGCCAAACCACTATAATATTGGTTTCATCTCTAATTTAAATACACTAAATCAAATAAGTCGATACCTAGGTACATAGTCATACATAGGTGTGTAAATGCGAGTAGTTATAACTATTTCAATAACTCATTTAAGACATAGTATTAATATAGTATGAAACATTTATTATTGAGTAGGTATTATCGTACGGAACTCCAAAAACCAAAAAGCCCACTCAATTTAGTTACGCGTATGGAAAAATCGTGTTGTTAACTCTGACGCTTTCACAAAGTGGAGTGTGGCATTTACGTCAAATACGCGTTCTGATATTGAAATACTTATCCATTCGGCTAGTGATCCCATTTTATTGTTATCTATTCTTTACTAACTGATGTAGTTACGCGGCTCCGCCTGCGCGGAAGTCGGTTAACTATAAACTTTTACTCATATCTCCGGTTCTACGATCAAACAAACGTAAGGTTTTAAGTGTATCCAGGATCACGCCAATAAAAAAAGAAAAAATAGCATCTAAATTTCAAAGCAATTAGTATGCTAACAATTCCTATCGATTTATATTGCAAAAAGTCCCGTCTTGAGTACCTATTCAGTTTTTCCAATTTAATTAGGTGTCTTTAGGTATTCTTTAGTGTCGCTAATATACCTAACCTAGCCCAAGTATTTATTTCTTGTAGGTTATCTCCAATGTACAGACACAACTACTTTACAATTATTTATTAGATAAATGCGTAGTTCAATTTATCAATGCAATTTTTCCATAGACCCACCCAATGGGTGACCGACCAAGTAACTTCATACTTTTTGCTTGAGAGAACTGGTAGGAAATGTACAGTCATCAAGAAGGTTATTCCACATTTTTCACCTGTTACATACCAATGCGAATTTATAGTTACTTAATTTCGCTTCAGATCCCAACCTTTTCCGCCCTAATTAAATGGATACTATCAGTAACAGTCTCTCGTAAGGGGTGCCCAAGTCCATACGAAGGCCAGAAGCTAAAGCTGAAAAGTCTACACCGGGTATCGTAGGATAGGATAGGATAGGATTCGAACGATAACATTAGAGAGACGTATTAATTTGATGCTTTGTTCCTTACCTTACCATCCTTATCCTTACTAATATTATAAATGCTTAAGTAACTCAGTCTCTCTGTCTGTATGTCTTACGGAAAAAAGGCTTCAAGAGGTTCAAATAAGGGATGAAATTCGTCATTTTTGAAGATAGGTACCTATCCTGATGAAATTTGATACACAGGTAGATTAGAGCTTGGAAAAGCACATAGGCTATGTTTGGTCGCGGTAACCCGGCATCCACACACGCGGGCGCGGGTGGTTCCTATCTCCTACTCCTATCATATAGTATACTCGTAGTAGTAGGTATAATTGTTGTAAAATAAATTACAAATGTTAAAAGATACATGACGTACATATTATCAAAACACTCATGGGCAGATGAAGTGTTAGGTACATGATTTGATAACGGTAATTGTAATTATATCTGTACAAAAATAAAATTACAATAGTATAAACATTGCTCATTGTCGGGTCCTGGGGTCATTTCCTGGCGCCTAAACATTTTTTTTAAACAGTTACAGATAAAAAATTAAAAGGTATAAGTAGTTACTATGTGGAATTAGTCAAATAAATGGAGTTGACGATTGACGTCGAACAAAAAGTTTGAAAATAACTGATTGAATGGGTTTGTTTGGACTAATTTTTACGATTAAATTGATTATAATAATTCGATTTTATTTTAGAACTGTCGGAAGTTTATGCGAATATACGTTTACGTGCGTATGGGAGGCAAGTTACTTTAGTAGGTAACAATATAAATCAATGGAGGCAATGAATAAATAAATAAAATTTAAAAAATAGCTAAGTAGTAGTTAACTACATTTTTTTTCTTTAAAACACTTTATTTTTACAAACTTAAAAATGTGATATACCTATGTTATTTTTCTCAAAAATAATTAGCAAATGGCAACCATCGGTACAAATCAAAGGTCGCGGGTTCGATTCCGTGCGTAGTAGTTCCTTGTGCGTAAATTTAAGGTTCCAGCAAATACCCCTACTTACCGGATTAAGCTAATTACTAGCATGCACTGAATTCTAAACTCATTTAAATTGAAATCGAATTTAAATCGAATGAGCAGTTTTCCAGTACGTATTTATAGGGTTCCTAAAGCCGCTCTAGATGGCGCAGCCGGCACTTTTGGTAAGAAGAGTGCGATGTCACATCTACTGTTCCCTAATTTATGGAAAAAATGTTCTTCGGTTTTGTAATGAGTTACTTTACTTAAATATTCTGTAATTTTTTCTGATACAATTATTTAAATATAATATTATTATTTTAAATTACAGACAGTGACGCGAAAAGAATTAAGCGTTTTATTATATTTTATCTATTATAATATGGGTAAATGAAATTAAACTTTGGCAACATCGCAAATCCATGAAAAAATACCACAAACGAACCACAGAGTACATTAAAATTACCAAAAGCTATGCTAGCGCCATCTCCTGATGACTTAAAAACCAACTGATTATTATACCTACTGGAAAACTGCTCATTATCGTAGCACAAGCTTAGTTTCACTTGCTTACTAATTGAGGAAATATCAGGTTCAGGTCAGGATATCTATAGTACCTACTCTAAGGTATCAATTTGACGTGTCCTATATTAAAAAAAAAACTTTTATTGTGGTCGTATAAAGAAACCTATTATCTACGCTTAAAATATTATAAATTTAAAAGTTTGTAATGATGATGTTTGAATGTTTGTTATTCAATTACGCTCCAACGGCTGACCGCATCTGGCTGAAATACACAGGGATTGATATAAGTGTCTGGAATAACACACATCGGCTATTTTGTATCCCGGAAATAAGTTTCCATGAGTAGCGGGAACGGTATCAAAATTGCACGCGGAAGTAGCCAGTATTCAAAAAAATATTGCAGGATTACCCCATTACTTAGTCTTCTTCAGGCAAGTAAGTACCAACCACGATTGCTTCTTCTTTGTGTATGCTCTTCTACTTCTTTCTATGATTGGCTTAGATACAGTAGCGAGGGATCCCTAAAACCCGATTCCTGATTGCTCTGCAAAGGAAAGCCGTGGTAGAGATGATTCTGAAATTCAGAATCTGAAATTCAGTGTCTGAATTCAGAATCCCCAGAACTCCATACAAAATGACAATAGTCTTTCTATAAAGGATAAGGTTTATTTTCACCGGATTTCTTTTTTCACCATTCACCACTGTTGGCTTATAGTACAACCTTTTACCAGAAATCTTCCAGAATTGCTAGTTTAATAGTAGAAGATATAATTATGTCACTAATATATGCTAGAGGCATCCATACTTCATACTTATACCTATTAATACGAAAGTAACTCTGTCTGTCTGTCTGTTACGCTTTCACGCCTAAACCACTGAATCGATTTTGATGAAATTTGGTACAGAGATAGATTAGACCTTGGGAAAGGACATAGGCTATGTATGGTAGCGATAATCGACAACTACGCGGGCGGAGCCGCGGGAAACAGCTAGTTATGTACCTATAGATAAGTAGAGGATTTGCCTGTGGAGTAGGCTACATAATCAATGTCATTTGTTGGTAGTTATGTCTCATTTGTTAGAATGACTTAGGAACTTGTATATTGTACTTACAAAGTGTTTTAACCATAACTTGACAAAATAGTGCTTTCTCTGGTTACTTCCGCCGACCACAAGCACCTATTCGCGGCCGTTGCCTGCCAATAACTGCAAACGAATAGAATTATAGTAAGTATTTATCACGATAATTTTCACGAGTTATGTCGACAATTTGTGCTAGAGACGCCATTACTGCCATTACTACGGTGCCAAGCTTTTCTAAACGAACCGTTTGGAGCAACAGTTGCGTATAACATAACGTAAAATCAATAATTATTAAGATAGATATGTACTCGTAAACACTTATTGACATTTAAAGTGAAAATTATTTTACAGATCATTCTTTCTACCGCTGACCTCGCTGACACTATAAAATGATACATCAATATGTAAAACAGCTATGTTTCACGATAAAGAATAGAAAAGAACGACACCTCTGGGTTCAATTGGCGTATAAACCAAAATACGACTTTTCAGGAGAGCAAAAAAACGATTTTATTTTCAGAAAAAAAATCATAACATTTTTATTTTAGAAGCTACATAAAAAATTCCAAGGAGAAAGATTCTTAGAATTTGGGGATGAAAAAGGCTAAATCATTCAATCATATCTATCTCCTTTGGTTTGGAAGTTAGCATGGATATACGTCTTAGAAAATACCAATTTATGGTTTATACACCCCATGAAAATTGGATAAAAATTAACAGCTTACAGCTTATATCCAAATTTAGTCAAAAGAAATCACATTTACTGATGTAAAAGCACGTAGCTGTAGATTTTTTTGCGGTAAAAACTATTTACTTTGCACATCAATAGAATTATAATTAATAAAAACAATCTCTTTACTGTTAGAATGTGTAAGAATTACATTAATATTAGTCTTACTACAGAATTATGGTCGATATACACGAAATTAAACTACCAGAAACGAAATTAACTTAGTTTTATTAAATAAAACAGATAATTATGTGTATTATAATTATGGCACAACATTATCAGTCATGATCAGATTATCAAACTAAAAAGGCAATTATTTAAATCTTTTGTAGCTCAACACACAGCCATCTCTCCTTCCCCGCAACTTCCTCGTACAACAGATTGTCCTCAGGGTCTTTAATTTAGCGGCACTTGGACAGAGCCTGCGCCGTTTTGGCCCTGGAATGCGCCAACTTATAGATAAGCTTTTGCCCCTCAGACGATTCCAACTTGTTATATAGCGGTTGCAAATGGTGGTCAGATGGTCCGGAGGGGTTTGGCCCTGGCTACCGCTCTCCTGGTGGCGCGTTTTGCATCTTTGTACGCGTCGCGGTCTTGGAAGATTTGGACGCTTACCACTTTTTAAGGAGAGCTTTCTTCACCCTGATCTCCCTATGGACTGTGTCGTTCCACCACCAAGGTGTCCCTGTCATACTTGCGTCTACCCTTAGGGGCAGGCCAGACAGAAGAGACGTAAGACGTGTGTCGCGTCGCTTCTATACATTTTGTATAGAAGGGACGCAGTAAAACAAAGGTCCGCGTCCCGTCCGCGTCTTAGGTCTCTTCTGTCTGGCCTGCGCCTTAGACATACCGAGCACTACCCGCCCCGCCTCAAGGATAGCTGCCTGAATCCTGTCCCAGCAAACCTATACTGGTTCGTCTACAGCATCAGCGCACTTGTCACTGATGGCTGAGACGAGACTTTGGGACTTGTCTTCATCGAGCAACCACCACCTGATTCTGCGTTGGCCACACGCGGAGGTTTATGACAAGGAGACGGAGTTGGCTAGTGAGACTCTCTCCGGGTATTACCTTGCAGTTGGCCATCCTGCTGATGCTGTGCCTCCTAGTGAGTAGGAAATCACTCTGGAAAGCGTGCTCTCCGCTCTTGGAAGTGACAAGAAGTTCGGCATTTTTTTTAAGAATCTGTTCACGACGGCAAGTTCGGTGGCCGTACATGTTCTGAGGATGTGCTCACCCTCTGGGTTACGGCTACCGTATCCAAAACCGCCGTGGACATGTCCAAACTCCCCGCACCTGTTACCCACATGACCGTTCGTGCAGTGGTTATACTTTAGCAGAATCGAGGGCCAGGGCCTCGATTCTGCTAAAGCAAAACCACCGTCATAACACGGACACTGTAATTATTTTTTTAATTTTTACCATTTAATTTAATTCTTTGAAGCAATGTCTGTAAAATCTAAAATTAAATGAATTTTTGTCGAGTGAACGAAAGCGTGCAGTAAAAATATTGTCATTTAATTTTGGACTTTAATACTATAGCAATAAAGTCTAAAATTGAATACTATTTTTTGCAATGGATATGGTTTATACGTCCATATGTTATTTAAATGTTTGGATTTACGACCTCAATTTTAAATTACGTTTAAGAAATACATTTATTCGTCATGGCGTAAAATCCATTTACAGTCGACGCAGATCTTACGCCCCGGGTTGGTAAAAATCTTGGTCATAACGTCTTACTAAAAATTAAAAAAAGAAAAATTTGGCTGTTACACTAACATTTTATCTTTTTTGTGGTAGGATGAACTAATTTTTTTAGGTCGTAAAAGCATTTTTTTGCGAATTTGAACATTTTAAATATACAGATCGATAGAGAAAAAAATTCTGAACTAAACGGTGTATATAACTCATTTTGGCCAAAATGGTTTAATACGCCAATTGAACCCAGAGGTGTCGAGAAGTAATTAATTTCAGCTTAGCACTAAATGGTCACAAAGCGGTCACAAAATGGCACTAATAACGACCATTAAAAGTGTTAACTAAAACCTGAATAAATTAATTTTAACAAAAAAGTTTAACCGACTTCAAGAAACGAAAAACAGGCACTGAAAAGAGAAAAATAACTTAATTTACAGACATATCTACAGATTTATTAGAAGTCGGTGCTTAGCCCAAGAGGTCATATTTCAATTGATTCCATCATAGTAGTTCAGACACAACAAACAAAGTTGGCTGGCACCGACTTCTAATAAATCAGTAAATCTGTAAATTAAGTTACTTTTCGCTTTTCAGTGCCTGTTTTTCGTTTCTTGAAGTCGGTTAAACTTTTTTGTTAAAATTAATTCATTTTTCTCTTTTTAGTGAGTTTGTACAGTCTCACGACTGTGCATCGCATGTATAGTGTGACCTGACTGTAAGTACATGCGCTGCTGACGCTGCACTACAGATCGAACCGGCGACGCGCGTCATTATTTGTTGCACAATACAGTGTATCAATCGACCACGATTCGCTTTGATTACCTCATTGATTTTAAAAATTATTTGGCATTTGCATTACTTGGCTTTGGCATACAAAGCGAATACAAAAAGAATTTTTAAAATCAATGCATATACACCGGCAATATACCTGAATATTCTGAACACTTCTGCGTACCCCTTCAAAGGACACAGGCGTGATGTTATTATGTGTAATGGCCGAAACATTGCAATAATATGCGATTGCAGCAATCGCGGCTGATTTCTTGGTACTTTTTGAAGAGTTCCTTGTCTAATCTCGGAAACCCATCATCAGATCTTTACGAAATTTAAATGGGACCACTTCGGAATAATCTACTTACGAACAGAAAAAGAATTTTCAAAATCCGTCTAGAATTGGCTTCACAATCGCGTAACAAAAATACAATAAAAAAATAGGGTACGAATTGAGAACCTCCTTTTTTGAAGTCGGTTAAAAAAACTAGAACTTAAGTAAGTACTAGTACTGAGCTCGTGCATTTCATAGAAACTGTAAGTAATGTATAATGGGCTGTTTAATTAGTAACGTACAGTATTATAAACTGAGGACAGGCCGTGGCGACGTGCATCGTGACAGAACGTTTAGCTGCTTTCCCACAATCCTCGACGGGTTTGTTCGTGTAACAAATTAAAATATTACGGTGCATCTGCTAAGTATGCGATGCACTGCATAATAAAGAACCTACCTTTCTACAGCTTGCCAATATATCTTTTAAGGAACTGTTGATTCTATTAGCAAATGAATGGAGTTTAATTAAAAACTTATTGGTTGGTGCAACATAAATGGATGGTATGGTAATGTAAAGATTTTCATTACTCCATGCAAGACAATTCGTAATTTGCATTGGAAACAATTCATAAACTGATATAATTTAAAAGTTCTTCAATTTACATCAGGTACCTAATATGTAACTAGTAAAGAAACCTGAAAAAAACCTGAAAAATAAAATGTTTTTCATAGAACAAATTTTTAAACTTGTCTGTGTTGCGTCTGTAGTATTGATCAATGAAGAGTTCCTTTATCTGGTCTTGCTTATCATAAAAATGTAGATATTACCATCGAAGTTTACGCGACATGAAAAAAATTAACTATGGAGGATAAAAGGAAGTATTTCTAATTCAAAATTTGACGTTCACTAATTATCATGCAAACAATGGAGAAATAAAACTTGATAAAGATGAATTTTCGTACTGAGAGCGATTCAGGCTGTTCGTAGATTTGGCGATTAACTAACTGCTTCAGTTCATGACCCAAAAAACTAAGACTTAGGTGACCAAGAACATATTAGACAACAGGTTCATTTTGAAGCTAATCATACTGTATGATTCGAACTCTTTCACATCCTTGCAAAACAACAAAGACAGGCTTATGCAATCAAAGTATCAACAACTCTAGCTTTCGGCAATAATTTACACTGATTTATACTCCAGTATTTATGCTAGTACTTAATAGTAGCAAACAGATTTACAAGTAGTGTGTAACAATACAATTTACGAAGTTTTATTATGATCAAATAAACTTTCTACGCGTACATCGTTTATATGTCTAGCTAATGGTATTCAAGTGCATCGTTCGTTCGTTCCAGTGTGTTAGTATGTAGTTTGCATACAACAATGACCGTGTAGCACTGTAGCCCATACAGTGAGGAGCCCAGTGAGACGCGTTGTGGATACACGCAAGACAATCGATTTGGGCATACTATCCGGGTATGCAAATGGCAACTGAATATTCAGGCTTCTAGTGTTATCCACAACGGAGTTATATGGGGTCGAAAATGGCCTAAAGTGCTTCGAGAAAATGATGGTACGGCCGTGCCATCTTTTTTTTTTTTTTGCTCGACTTGGTGGAGGCACTGCCGTGTCCCCAATTATCTGGATATCATTTCATTAGCAGCAGCTAAGTGGCATTTATTGTTAGTCTAATACTTATTATTTTTATTATTTTATTAAGCTCTTTATTGCCAACCTCTTTTACATTTCAGTTTTACAAGTTTTATTTATTAGGTACTTAATTATTAGGGGTCAGCGTGTCTCGTGACACAAAGGCCTCCTCCAGCTCCTTCCAATCCACTCTTGATTTCATTAACCTGGGCCAAAGTGGTCCGGCGATCTTTTTGATGTCGTCCGACCATCTTTTTATCTGTCTGCCTCTTTTCCTCTTGGTATGAAATCTGGGTGTCCACTCAGTGATATCTCTCGTCCACTAGTCTCTTGTCTCTCTTAACATGTGGCCTGCCCATCTCCACTTGAGAGTTTCGGTCTTGACATGAACATCCTCGATCCTTGTGACATTTCTAATGTCTATTGCCCTTTGTTTTTCTCTTTTTGATATTCCCAGAATGCTCCTCTCCATAGCTCTTTGACAAGTTATTAGTTTCTGGCTTTGTTTTTTAGTTTTTGCCCAAGTCTGACACCCGTAAGTAAGTATTGGTGATATACAGGTGTTATATATTTTCCTTTTCATCCTGATATTGTAGTGTTTACTTTTTAAAACCTCTTTGAGTGACCAATATCTCTTCCATGCACTTGCTATTCGTCTCTCTATCTCTGAATCCATTTGGTCCTGAAATGCGATAAGTTGACCCAAGTATATGTAGGAATTTACGTATTCTATTTGCTCCTCATCTATCTTTATATTTTTTTGGACGCTGTTTGTTATTATTTTGGTCTTAGTTTTGTTCATCGTCAGGCCAACCTTCTTGCTTTCCTGTGTTAGATCTTGAAGCATGGTTTGGAGGTCCTCTGGGTTATCAGTTAGAATTACTATGTCATCTGCAAATCTTAGGTGATTTAACCGTGTTCCATTGATGTTAATTCCCATATTGTCCCATTCCAATTTCCTGAAGACCTCCTCTAATACTGCTGAAAACAATTTTGGTGATAGTGGATCTCCCTGTCTTACACCTCTATGTATTTGGAAAGATTCTCCCTCTGTTTCTAATTTTATTCTTGCTTTACTATTTGTATATACATACAAATACACAGGACATAGGAAACTATCGGCCTATAAGCCTCATGTCCAATATATATAAAGTATTCTCAAAAATAATACTAAATCGAATTACTAAGAAACTAGACGAACAACAACCAAGAGAGCAAGCAGGATTTCGTTCAGGATTCTCGACAATAGACCATATACATGTGATAAAACAGCTCATTGAGAAGTGCCAAGAGTACAACTATCCACTTTACATGGCACTTGTGGACTATAATAAGGCATTTGATTCCTTGGAACATTGTTACATTTGGGAAGCACTGAAAAATCAGGGAATAGAGAAGAAATATATAAGACTGATAGTCTAATACTACGTATTGTTAAGTTAGATCTATCTTCTCCTTCATCCTAGCGTTAATCCCGGTCGCATCCGAAGCTTTCACGTTCGAGTCCGGGGTCCGCAACCCATTAGTGATATTGATATATTGCAGTTATACTAGTTGTGGGACTTTTAGGGCTCCAACTATTCGTAACGACTGCCATAGATCTTCGTATGACAACCGGGATAATCGGCTTAACGTGCTCTCTGAGGCACCGAAATAACCAGACCAATACAAATAGATATTCATGCATTAGATATTTGCATTGAGCGGGAATCAAACACGCGCTTCCTGCGTAGCAGTCGCATTCACTACCACCACACCATATTTATATTTTAAGCTGAATACTTGGCTCATTTCGCAGTTTGACAAACTTGTACCTTAGTTGTGCAACTACATTTTAGCTCAAACGACGAAACAAAAAAAACTTGAAACGCTTTCGGTTCGTACTGTAACTAAACAACTAAGTATATATTTAAGGAGTCGTAGTCGGCTCGTAGCGAATTTCGCTATGCTCTATTAGTCTAGTGTAGTCTTGTACACATAACAACGGATCACCTGCTACCTGGTAACCGTTAACTCATTTCCTCGCCAAACAGTGGAAACAATCCGTTCATTCCACTGTGTATTTATAGATGTTTGTTGAAATAAAACTAAATTTGTATATACTACACGGTTTCATCCATGTTAAGGTTACTAAATATTATGGGATTCTTTACACTCTGGCAATCATCTGAGACCCGCCCGAGACGGATTGCGGATTTAGTTGGTTCGAATCCGACATATTGGTATAAATAGGGATCGCCAGTATTCCCACACGAAGAAAAAAGAAAAAGAAAACCTGGTTTGAGAAAGGCTCCCTAAATAGTGCAACTGAAAAATAAAGTTGATAAATGCGCTAAGCATTTAGGAGTTCCGGGTCAGCTCACTTACTCCTCTTTATAATTTTCATCTGGCCCACCACTTGCCTCAACTTTGGTGGCAGGTAAACACATGGCCCACCGTGTTTTTGTCTGCCACCAAAGTGATATAAAAAATCGGTTTATTTTTAGTTACAAATAATTTCATTACAATTAGTCAATACTTAGTTTTCGCCACTTTCGACTCATGCTAGGTATGAATATGGCTGGTAGATATGGTTTAATTTCGAGTAATGAGTAATGTAATTAGTGTAATTACACACATAATCATTAATGCACAAATAATCACTATTGCTCGCACCACTGTTTACTTGCTGCGAGCAAGAGCAAAAAATTAAAGAACGAAGGAAAACTTTAGGAAAATTCAATTTTGTTGGTTCCTTGTTGAGCAGAAAAGCGTCACCTCAACTCGGTCTGTTCTCCAACTGACAGTAAATATACAGTCCATAAGTCCATGATAAAGTACCCGCTTGACGGCAATAGGTTTGCCCTCTATTACGTGTTAAACGGGCCTCAGAATCCAAAGTTCGAGCTTTGGATGCAACCGGAACTAACGCTACGATAATACCAGAAGGTTTTAACATGACTTAACACCCATGATAAAACCTTCTGGTATGGCACCTTGATGATGAGGTGCCAAATAACAGTACCTACCCTTTTTCAGTGTAGTGTGTGATTATCAATTGATTCTATATAAGGAAGGACCAAGCTTACATAACAAGTTGCAATAAATCGAACGTATCCCGATGCACAGCATCAAGTAGTTAAATAATGGTAATTAGATTCCAAACTCTCCGCGGCTTGAATAGTCAAGTGGCGGCCAGCCGTTTGGCTCGCCCGATGTAGGTCGACTCCGTCACGCACGCACGGCACTAAATGCTTCCATATCTTCGCTTCTCACTTGAGACGACATGGTTTGTTATTATTGTTCGACATCCCTTTCTTTTACTTCCCACTACAGGTTCATAGAGATGTTTCGTAACGTTCTCGTAACTAGGAAAGTGATAATTCAGGTAGTGCACGTGCTCCATTCAAGGCATTTTTTTTCAGTCCATTTTATTCTAATGTTAAGCAAATGCTTACCGAATATTCTTACGGAATATCGGAAACATTGGCACCACACCACCGTCGCACTATAATGAAAGTATATAGAAGAATTTCGAATATCTAAGGCGTGTCAGAGCAGCTCAGTTGGTTAGAGCTTTTCCTTTGTCAGGAACTGGTCGTGGATTCAAATCCCGTCTTGGACGATCAATTTCTCCGATCTAAATCGATCAAAAATTCCCACACCACGCCATAGTCTGAGCAGCACCTAAATCAATCTTAAATCGGGTAGGCAAAGCTAGCAAATTGTACTTAACTCCACAACAGTGGTAAGCTCTTAACATAAAACGTGATGGTTCTTAACTTAAACTAAGATTAAGATCTAAAACCTACCTTTATCTACACATTATGTTACTAAGTACATCTTTACAGTGGAGAACTACTTAATCCATAGTTTATCGACGCAGTAAACCTCGTAAACCACATACTCATGTATTTATTAGTCATGAATATTATGCACAATTTAGAAAAGGACACTGAGGTCTCACCGTCATCATGAACCCGAGATTAAGGATTTACGTTAGAAATTTAGTGAATTTCGTAATCTAGATAAATCCTGTAACTCTAAATGCTAATCATGTAAGTACTTAATCTAACTTAGCACATAAAATTCTCGCGTCACAGTGTTCATTTGCAAACTCTTTCGAAACGGCTTGATCTATTGTTATGACTATTTTCATGCTTAATTGGGAGATCTGAAAATCAGCCTTAATCTATTTTAAACCTCTAAGTTGTAGGGTGGCCCGTCCCAAATTTATTTTTGGAAACGAGAAGCAGGTGAGAAGACTATAATACGGTCTATAAATTTCCAATTTTGTATGTAACCAAGTCTGGAGAATCGTATGTGATACGCTGCGTCACAGTTCGACTGTCAAGTCAACCCCAACTGGGTTGGGAAAAGGCTCAGACGGTGGTGATAATGATGACGTTGTTCGTTTCAAAGCGTGAGAATTGTATTGTACATACATACATACATACAGTCACGCCTCTTTCCCAGTGGAGTAGGCAGAGACCACTGTTTTCCACTTGCTACGATCCTGGCATACATCTCTCGCTTCTTCTACTTTCATACATGCTCGCCGGTTTCGGGTACTCTTGTATTGTCGTCTGACTATTTACAGATGATATACATAAATCTCTGTTTTACGGAATAAAGTATCCCCTTGAAAACAGGAGTATGCAGATTTTCAGTACCTACCTACAAGTCTTCAGCGGCATGTTAGATGATTAATATTTATCACACTTTTCACACTTAACTACTTAGGTAGTTATTTTAATAGCTAGGTAAACTAGTAATAGTTATTAAATTTAATGGATCCACGAAACACTACCTACATAAATGTCTGCTCAATTATACGGGTAGGTATAGTTATTTACATTGCGAATATCAATGTTTAGTGTAATATAATAAATCGGTATTAAAATTCAACCACCTGTTGACATAGCATAAACAAATAAATGCTTTTACTTCTGGGCATTATTATAAACACTTCTTCTTCTATCGTGGCGATGGCACCTATACCAGGCCTCCGTCACTCGCCCGTAGCTGCGGAGATAAGCACCTACAATGCGCCAAACCCCTGAGTTGTTATAGCAGTGGGGACCGGCGCGCGACGGCGAGCACACGCGTGACGTAATTTGTGTATTGTGATCGCATCATATTGGGATCGCAATACAAATATGTCGAAATTTACAAATAAAGAACTCTAAATTCTCTTTTTTTAAATTAGAAGAGCGTAAAATGTAAGTTTTTACTATTTTTATGCACAGATTACTTTTTGATGAATTAGTACCAAAGCCATTACGTTCTAGTTGACACCTTCGTATTATTTATGTATGTAGGTAGTTAAATAACTAAATCGTCGTGCGTGAACCTACGACATTGGTACTTACCTATTATAGGCCTACCTATAATAATGAGTTCGTAAGAACTAAAAATTGTTCTGTAGGTACTTATTTTGAAACAAGTATGTATTTATGTCGTGCTGGTATTTTAATGACTACCTAGTTTATTTAATTTGTATTAGTACCGCACCTACTACATGATGAATGATGATCATCGAAAGATTTATATCGGTGAACGCCGTAGAAAATTTACTGAACACGATACTATTGCAAAAAGCTATTAACGACGCTGGAAAGGCAAAATGTTTTAACAGCCATTTTGGGCGATATTGACTTATAAATATATGGTTGGAATCAGGAATACGAGATCTTTCGAATGGTCTCGGTTTCAGCTCGATCTGACGACTTTTATGGTCGTTAATACACCTGTGATTTTGATGATTTTCATATTTTTGTGTGTTTTAACTCCATAGTAAATGATGCATTTTTTCATTAAGACACCTCTTAATTTGAAAAATGACTTTAAGCCACTTTGCCCTATATGACTTTAACTAACTAAAAATGTTAAAACACTTTACCAAATTTTAATATTGTCTGTTTCGTATTTGATACATTATACCCAACTTGATTATGCTTAATCAATGGAGTTAAAACATTTTACTCCGAGTTTTAATATTATTCATTGTCAGTTAATACATTTTACCCGAATTTTAAATATTAGTCATTGTAAGTTAAAACGTTTTACTCCACTCTAGAATAATATTGTTCACAAGATAATACATTTTGCACTATCCAAAATATGGGGACATCATGCGTTGAGTCGTTTTACTGTTCTTTCTAAAAGCAAATTTTAGTACAATAATACAAATTTACTTGCTTTTTTTTACAAATAAAACATGCGTTTAAACTGTCTGTACTAGTTTTATTATTTGCCTTAAACTATCATAATTTTTTGTATCGCAAATCAAAATCGGTGGTTCATTCATACGAAATAAAGCTAATCTGTCGCTTCAGTCACCCCTCTCGTGCCAAAAAGGGCGGTTGTGCGCGCAAGAAACAGAAGTTTTATGTTTAAGAAATAACACTTTGATGTTTTACAAAGAACAGTTTTATGTTTTTATATGTAAGATTGAAGTAGAGACCTAAACTTACGATTACGATTTAATAGGCAATGCACAGGGTCATTATTGAATTATTGTTTTTTATAAGGTCTAAACTGATGTCTATTATGCAATTGTGATACTTTAAAGTCTTGAAACTTGACACGAGGATGTTCCTGTAATATTTAAGCGTTAATTAGTATTTGTATGATTCATACTTTCATCATCATCATAGGTGCTATGGGAGTCCACCAAGATCTTGGGCCCAAATCCAACCTCACCTAGAAGCCGCTGCACCTGCTGAACAATGGACGACGCTCTGGCGCTGGCTTTCCCTTCAAGGTTTGGGGGGTCGAACGGCAGTTATCCATGCACATTGGGGACGGCTACCAGCCGATATACACAGGTGCACCTGATGGGCAGGCCGGGCTGGGGGTGGTGCTCTCCCGGGCGTTGCAGGATGACATCTTGGAGGTGAAGAGCTATAACGCTCGGCTTCTGGTTGTGAGGGTGCTTATTGACGGAATTGTAACCCACCTGATCTCATGGGTGTGAGGAGTTTGGACGTGTCCACAGCGGTTTTGGATACGGTAGTCGCAACCCAGTGGGTGAGCACATCCTTGGAACGTGTGCGACTGCCGATCTTGCCATCGTGAACACATACTTCAAAAATAAATCTGAATATCTTGTCACCTACAGGAGCACGGGACGCTCAACTCAGGTAAATTTCCTACTCACTAGGAGGCACAGTATCAGCAAGGTAACTAACTGTAAAGTTATACCCGGGGAGAGTCTCACTAGCCAACATCATCTCCTTGCCATGGACCTCCGCGTGAAACCCAAAAGCAAACGTGCCGTGCATGCCCAACGCAGAATCAGGTGGTGGCTGTTTGATGAAGCCAAGTCATCAGCCATCGGTGAAAAGTGCACCGGTGTTGTAGATGAACCAGTACAGGTTTCTTGGGACAGGATTCAGGCAGCTATTCTTGAGGCGGGAAGGCGGTGCTAGTGCGGCTGCATTAAAGACCCTGGGGGCAATTCGTTGTACAAGAAAGTCGTGGTGAAGGAGAGATGGCGCTTATACTTCCAAGAGCTGCTAAATAAGCAGCATAAAGAGGTGCAGCCACCAGACCTCGTTCCGAATCAAGGACTAGTGCCACCGATAACACTTGCAGAAGTCCAGACTGCCATTCGCCGCATGAAAAACTGGAAAGCATTCGGACCCGACGAAGTCCCCATAGAGGCTTGGAAGGCCATGGGTGCCCGTGGTGTGAATATTCTAGCAAATCTTTATAACCGCGTACTCTTCACCGGTGTGATCCCAAGCCAGTGGAGGCTGAACATCATCACACCAGTCTTCAAGGTTTCGTCCCGGGCACGGGACCATGGACCCGGTGTTTACCCTAAGGATTGTGGCGGGAAAATACAGGGCGAAGAACACGCCCCTGCACTGCCTATTCTTAGACATGCAGAAGGCCTTTGACTGTGTTCCTCGCGCTGTGATCTGGTGGGCACTGCGGTCCAAGGGAGTTTCAGAGATTTACATTGACACCATCCGAGATTGTACTACGACTCTGGTTCCTTGGTTTGGACTGCTGTTGGTGACTCGAAAACCTTCACCATCCCCGAGGAGATACACGAAGGATCCGTCCTTAGTTCTTACCTGTTCAGCGTAGTATTAGACGTTTTGTCGGACAGCATCAGAAACTCACATGAGCAGCCCCCATGGTTGCTCATGTATGCTAAAGATATTGCGCTGATGGACGCGGACAGGAGCAGACTGGTGCGACGCGTGAAAGGGTGGAAAAAAGCGCTTGAGAACGGTGGTCTGAAGCTAAATGTAGCGAAGACAGAATACTTAGCGTTAAACTCCACAGATCCCACACCAGTCCGCATAGGCGATGATTTGGTCGAGTGCACAGACCAGGTTGAGTACCTGGGATCTGTACTTCATGTGACCGGTGAAATCGACCACGATGTCAAGGCACGCATTGCTGCCGCGTGGGCTATATGGCGAGAAATTACTGGAATCACATGTGATCCCAAAATGCCAGTCAGGTTAAAGGGGCAGGTCCATAAGACAATCATTGGGCCTGTCCTCTTGCATGGTTGTGAGGCTTGGCCGCTGCTGGAGCGACACAAGCAAGAGCTGCGTGTCTCGGAGATGAAAATATTGCGGTGGATGTGCGGTGTCACGCGTAAAGATCGCGTACGGAACTCTCGCATCCGCCGCATCCTCCATGTTTGTGACATCGCGGATAAAATGCAAGAGAGCCGCCTTTGCTGGTGCGGCCACGTCTTGCCAGGCTACGTGGGGAACAAATGGCTGGCAATGGCGCCCCCACCGGGTTCAGGTAAAAGGCGTAGGCCAAAAAAGTCCTGGCTTGATATCGTGGAAGCTGACATGCGTGCAAATGGTCTCACTACCATGGACGCCCAAGATCGTGCGAAGTGGAGGAGGAAGAGCTGGACTGCGGACCCTGAGCTCCGTGGTCATCTTGGCGACGGATGCAATCAGGAGAATACGTCTTTAAGCAGATGATGATGATGATACATACATTGTTTCAGTTTAAAGCTAAATGTTATATTTTTATAATAACGTTTATGTTTGATAAAAGTTTACAGTGTCTCGTCATGAAAATTTGTTTTTTGATTGTTGGTTATGCCAGTCTCCATGTGATAAAACATTCACGTACAACCAAGCAAATATGCTTATTTTTTAAACATTACAATAATTAAATAACTTTAGTAAAAAACTATACCTCTTGTATTTCATTTTTCTTAAATTTTCAGGTTTTTCTTAACTTGAAAAAAGAAAATGTTTGGGAATAAATTATAGTAAGGTATAAAGTTAAGTTTGTTAGAGCTCAATGATATCAGTACAACTGTTTTTCCAGGATGGCATAGATATAAAATGGTTACATAAAACTATTTACCTCTTTTTAGCCATGATTAGATATGCTTTTAAGTTGTTCTACTCGATAACAATATCCAGTTCGTTTGGATATAAAACACCTTACTTGAAAATAATAAAATTTATTTTGGAGATAAAACACTTTGCTTGACATTAACCGGATTTAGTTTCGGCATTTAAACTAATTTTACCTATCTGAAATTTTGAGGTATTTTGTATTAACTCCAATAATTGATAGAAATAATAGACACACATTATTTTTGTTCATTTGTATATAATTGTAATAAATTTATTATTAATTGACCCAAATTTCATAGAGATATCTTCAATACTTTAGAAGTTACGACGTTTTTGAAACTTTAATCGTCTCTCCTGAACATTTTACTAAATGGCTGTTAAAACATTTTGCCTTTTCAGCGTCGTTAACTTGCATAAAATGTACTTATTTCATCGTTTCATTCAAAGTTTCGTTTCAACCAAGGTCAAGGCACAGCGAACGTGGCCGCCGCCGGCGCCTCCTTCTGCGAGCAAGTAATGCTCGTGAAGGAGGCGGCGGACCACACCGGAAGAGGGCCAGATCAAGAGATATGGTCCAGGGTCGGCCAGGGTGCAAGGAATATGGCTATGACAATCTCACCTCCGTCAACTGACGGCCCACAGACGGCGTGCGTTATAGTCGGTTCGAGTCCGACATAACCTCCTCCTCCGGCTCCGGCGGGGGAGTATCCGTGGGGATTTTTCGCACGATAAAAAAAAAGGCACAGTGAACGTGTGTTGGGCTGTGTTCGACTAGGTTCGGCTGTACTCGTACCTCAGTCGCCCACACTCATCGCTGCATTTTGACGCGAACAATTATCATTACCTATTTTTATTATTATAACACCCTGGCATTTTTGCGTCGGGGGTTACAAAATGAATAGTGATTGTAAACATTTTATCGGATTGTTTTATTTTATTCTCTGACAAGGTGACAACCCTAACACTCAAGTCGGCGGCGTTGGATATTCGGAACAATGGGCGATTCCAAGAAAATATCGTAGGTTAATATAACGGCGGCTTTCGTCAATAATAAAGGAGTGCAACTTCTGTACGTAGTACTATTACTTATTCTGTACGTAACCTACGTAGTACTATTACTTATTCTGTGCCTATACTCTCAAATGGTGTTCTCCCAGTGTGCTGCAAACACTTAAATTGATAAATAAATAAATCTACGATGATCTACACAGCGCCACCACCCCATATTATCCGAAGGGTGTCGTAAGAGGCGGAGCTAACGAAAAAGTACGTAGACGCACGTAACCGCATAACTGACTTAGGCGAAAATATTATTGTTAAAAAGAATTAAGTAAAGTATGAGTAAAGAAGAATCACTGCGAGAGAAGCAAAACTCAAATTAAAACCCTATATAGGTATTTAAACTTTCATGGTCGTTCACATTACTATTAGAACTATCGGGATATTTACCATGTATTTTTTGGAGTTTCCGATATTGATTGAGGAACACTGATGTAGGAACTGTAGTATACTACAGTTCCTCCGTGATCATGGTGCTTGCAACAGCGCCGAAATATCGGAAACTCCAAACAATACTTATATGGTAAATATCCCGATAGTTCTAATAGTAATTAAAACCCTATACCATCCCGTCTGACTAACGTGGAAACAGTAGGTCGAAGCCTTCCAACTTTGGGAGAAACCTATGTCCAGCAGTAGACTGCGATAGGCTTATTGATTGATTGACTTACACAGCGGACACAGCCATCTAGACTAGACCCAAAGTTAGTATAGCTTTACTAACTTATATTATGGAATTTAGAATGCGGATAAACTTAGGTACATTTTTCTTGTAAATACATATACTTATAATACATATTGTATAATACATATTGTGCCTACATAGAAATACCAAGACCAAAATATACATATTCATACAGACATGCACAAAGCGGGAATGGAACCCGCGCCCCCTGCGTAGCATTAAATGTTCTACTGCTACGGCAAAGAGCTACATGATTATTGAAATAAACATGACTTACGTTGTTCTATTCTAATTAAAAAGTTCACAAACCGAAACTGTTCTCAGGTAGATCAAATGGAACAGTATCACTACTCAGTCTACTGTTTGATTCCTGAGAGTAGGTAGTGAGTTTTCCTCAATCAATTTGCCTATCGCAGTCTACTGCTGGACGTAGGCCTCTCCCAAAGGGTTTGACCTTTCCACGCTGGCTAGACAGGTTGGTACAGGGTTTTATTTCGAGTTTTCCTTCTCTCGCAGTGACATCGTCTGCGTATTTTTTGGCAGTCGCATCTTACGACACCCTTTGGAAAAGATGGGGTGCTGATACTTAGTATTCTTTCTCCGTCACCACACGAATATGACTTTTACTAATTATTTATTATGAATCGAATGGCCAGCTATTTATAGCGAATGATAAAGAAGATATATCCTTGATTTTATTTCAGATGCTTCTCACCTCTTGTTTGCTTCAATTATTTATGGCGAGCATAAACAACAATTCGTTACGATCACTGTTTACAAAACATGTCTATGAAGAAACATTTAAAAACATTTACTTTGTTGCACCACATAATAACTAATTATATTTCATAGCAATCCTTGTAAAACGTTGTCCAGTCTACATGTAGCTAAAATAAATCTCTGTTTTCCTTTCTGCCTCTCGCTCTCTCTCTCTCGCTCTCCACTTCTCTGCCTCTCTTTCCCTCTCAAAGAAGAAGAAGAAAAAGGGGTCATCCCAAAATCGGAGATGGTCCAGAGTTAGCCGGGGTGAGAAAGAAATGCCTTATTGGGTCAACTTCCACTCCGGCATTTGAGACCCGAGACGGTATACGCTTCTAGTCGGTTCGAGTCCGACATAACCTGTCCTACCAGCCGCGCCATAGGGATTTTTACACGAAAAAAATCAATAAAAGTAGTAGTAATTTGAACATGTTCCATTGCATCCACCTAATGGATAGAAACAATGAAATTATGTTAATCAATTTATAGATCATTGGGAAATCGAATTGATAAATAACAAACCCACGAAAACATAACATTATCACAAGTACAGCAAAGAGAACAACTTAGACATAATACCCTCATTCCAACAATGAAATAACACAAGTTTACATTTGGGAGATGGAACAGATTACGAATAATCAAAACAGACTGTTAGAGATACAGACAGCCTCCTCCTTGTTCAAAGTAGGACACACATACTATTCGGCAATAGAATACACACGTGGGTACGAATGATTTAAACAGCAACAAACTCAACCTGAATTTTACCGAAAGACAACAATTGTTAATAAACATAATTATGCTGGATTGTAAGTAGTTTAATATCAGCTCCCACCTAGATGTAGAGAGCTTTCGATAGATTTATTCAACCATTGCAGGATCTAGGTCGACGTCGGACGATTGCCGAAACAAAATTCTTCAAATATTTTCCCTGTGTGTGTAAGAAAGCTCAATAGAAAACTTCACTTTACTTTTCAGTAAGTTATCATTCATATTAGCGTATTGCTGTACACGGGACATTGACCTCTTCCAATGTGCACCGTAGCATGTAGTAACTGAACTTACGCCTTCCGGATCCAATTCATTCCACCTACGATAACTTTTTCAGGTCGTCATTCAGGCTGAAGACCTGTCTGGGAAAATCAGTCATCAGTGCCGTTCAGTAAAATTTATTTAATTTTTTTTACGAAAATTTTTATTGACTCAACTATGAAACGTTTATTAACCCCATGAAAACATAGGTAAGTTTTGTTGATCATACTTAAGTTGCCATTCTTAAGTTTTTCTTTCTGATCACATGGAAACCACTCGTTTTTGGGATAAGGCGTTACTGTATGTGGCCCTAGGGGCACTTAGTTAATTATTGATTACACGAAGTAGAATACTACAGCCAACATAATCTCTTCCCATTGATGGCGTAATAGGCAACTAAGTAAGTCAAGCTCATCTACCACTCGGTATACAGTGCAGACGAGGCTCATGCCCAGGCTTTTGTTACGGGATTTTAGGTTTTATTTTTCGGTCTAAACTACTTTTGACTTTTGTCTGTAACATGTAAGTACCCTACAAAACCACTAAGTATTTTTTCCGCTTTCGAAAGTTTAAAATAACCAACGAATTTTATGTGAACGCTGAAAGGTATTCCTCTTTTGACATTCTTTACATTGTCTTCTAGTCTATTCAATTCTTTTGATATCCATTTACGGATAGCGTACCAGCCATGTGCAATTCACAATGACCCCATTCCATGCTAATTACTGTTTGTCTTGAAGGTAAAGCATGGTCATAAAAGGTATTTATGGCTAGAGACGCATAATTTAATACATACTCGTACTTCTTACGTGCGGTAACTCATTAGGTGAGGTGACATTATACTCTTAGAAAATCAATACGTTTTTCACTGGTCTTATGCATTAAGGTATAATTTGATAATACTAGGCCTCTGTCCACGTTATAAAATAAATACTAAACCCGTTCCCAAGACCTACAAGAACCTGTTTCAAAGATAAAAAGTCTAAGTAAGTATGTGCTTTCCAGATTTTAATTGTGTGCCAAATACCTACGATGCTTTCGCCTCATTGCAATGTCAATGAGCAGTTTTCCAGTAGGTATAATAATCAGTTGGTTTTTAAGTCATCAGGAGATGGCGCTAGCATAGCTTTTGGTAATTTTAATGTACTCTGTGGTTTGTTTGTAGTATTTTTTCATGAATTTGCGATGTAGCCAAAGTTTAATTTAATTTACCCATATAATAATAGATAAAATAGAATAAAAAGCTTAATTCTTAGGGAACACTAGATGTAACACCACACTCTTCTTACCAAAAGTGCCGGCTGCGCCATCTAGCGCGTCTTTGGGAACCCTATAAATACCTACTGGAAAACTGCTCATTCAGTGCAATTTATGACACAGTAAATTAATTCTTTGCACAGTGTAGAAAGAATTAAAGTTGACAGTGTAGTTATTCGTCTTGTATAATTAAAATGCCAGTATCGACTTCATCTTGGTAATAATTACTACCTCTGAGGCTACCGGAGGAGGCTGTGATGATTTCTTCATTAATAAATTTCGCGTAGATGTTGATTGCTTTATAGCAGTTTAATCATAGCTATGTAAATCATGGATACGTCGTTGGTACTGCAGTGTGTGTGCAATCACCTTCAGAAGTAGTTAACATATTCTAAATTATTATTTTATTCTTCATTCATTTATTCATTTCAATCAGTACTCATCGTAGTTATAATTATAAATGTGAAAATTTGTGAAGAGGTTTGGATGTTCACACATGAAGGGTGGATACGTTATGTTTAAACTTAATTTCTGCTGTTATTCAATAACTTTACTATTTCGATTTTTGCTGGCGATCGCAAAACAAAACAATCATAACATTGAAAAAATATCAAAAATACAGTGTAAGTATCAAGATTGTATAATTATGTGCACTAAGTACCTATACCGAAGATTCCTCTAAAGTACCCTGTTACTTTTACAGAGAGGTTTTTTTTTTTACATTGCTCCAAACATGTTTTATTTTAATTAACTTTTATGATACTTTTTGATTGTAAACGATTTCCTTTACTATCAAAAAGTATAATAAAATTTATAAAAAAATATTTTTAGTAGTAAGCAATGTAAGCATTAAATATCAATTGTGGACTTCACCATTTTTCGAAGTTGATAATGAAATGTACCTATCCAAAATACATTCAATGCCAGAATCTAGATACGCTCACACTCTACACTTTTGTTATTAATCAAGTCAATATCTACATTAACCGCCATACAACAGACTTTCATCTAGAATAAACATATCATAACACACGGCTGAGCTAAAGAAACGAGCAAATGTAATCACTGTGCTATTAAGATTGTATCCCGATTGCACTGGTTGGCATCCAGCCCTGAATCATAGATTTATCTCCTCGTTAGTGCATACACTTACCTTTATTTATCTTATAATACTATCATACACGATAACTAAATACTATTAAGAATATTTGCAATGAATAGAATTAATAATTACAAACATTACGTATGTATGTATCTCGAGAAGGATAAGTTAAACTTCAAGATTAACTGTTAGAATTCATGTTCAGATGTAACTTGAAACGATGTTACCAATAATATGAAAATTATACAGTTTGCTTGATAGTCATAGACTCTAATTATTGCCCTAGGTTGCAGACGTTTGCGTATTCACAAGAGATGATTTACATGTTGATCCCTTTATAAAAGTTCAGAAGATGGAAGTTTACTATAGTTAGTTATTAGCTTTCTTTTATTCAGTCACAGCTTACAATATATAAATATAAATATGTATTACATATTATTACGTTTAATTTAGTCCGTCCGTGACCGTTCCCCGTGGAAAGGTGCCCATCACACTCACCGCGTTTCCACGCTGGATTGCGACGGCCAGCCTTTGCACCAGGAACGAGCCGGATCGACAGTCCCCTGTTGTCTCATTGAACCTTTGACCTAGTTCTTTTACAAAGGCTTTGGTCTCCTTGCCCCAACTCCCCAGAGTCTCCATTTAATTAGCTTGACGAAATTGACTCTATCTTCGGACTACCTACACGTAAACAGTCCGAAATTCACATTTCCCATCAAGGAGCTAGATTCTCTGGAATTTTATAAATCCAACAGAAAGTACGCTTCGTCAAAATACTTACTTCCGTACTATATACTACTCCATATTCTACTTGCTTGCATTAAATTTTAATCAATAACTACAAGACAGCGATTGCGAAAAAATTGTGTGAGGTTAACCTAGCGAAGATCCCGGTAACATTAAAGCAAACTTTCACCTCTGAGCCCGGGATCCGCTTTCCTTTTTTCTACTAATTTTCCCCATTTCGGGTGAAGTTGGTAAATTTTGGTTGAATAAGTTTGTTATATAAAAGGACATTGTTGATAATTTTTTACTTTAATTAATTATTTCGGTTTATATTATATTTATATTAATTTCGGTTACTAATTTTCTTATTAAAATAACCTTACGGAGTCGAAGCCAAGCGGGGATTCGCTGATGATACTGACTTCGGAGTGTATAAGTGGGACCGTTCGGGAAACAATAGAACAACCTGACATTACGTCTAGCGAGCCCTAACCTAACCTAACCTTATAGACACTGTATCACTGATGACTGAGTCCTGGGTTACTCAATTTGATCTTGACTGCCCTCGACGTGCTAATAAGACAACCGTGTATCACGTTCTCAATCAATCGTTGTACTCTATCCTTAAGTGCGCCATCCTTATTAGGATTATACTAGTATCAAATTCCGGAACCCAGATCGAGTATTCATTTAAGTAATATTATTAGCCATAACCGTTATCTGTTTTGGCACTATGACGCAAATGATGACAAAAATAAATTAGCGCCCATTTTTGGTGCACATTGTGATAGCTGATATAATGGCCGAAAATCAATGACAGACCACACACGAAGACTTCACCAACAATGTGATACGATATCTCTTCTACAGAGTCATGCGTCACAGTAAAAAAAATTTAAGCCTAGTACCTACCTAACCTACAGTAATTATATGATATAGCCACTGTGGTGTGGCGGTAGTACATGCGACTGCTACGCAATAGGCGTGGTTTCGATTCCCGCTTAGTGCAAATATGGCTACTAGCATTGGTATGGTCGTGCCTCGGAGAGCACGTTAAGCCGTCGTCGGTCCCGGTTATCATGCGAACATCTATGGCAGCTGCTACGGGTAGTCGGAGCCCACAAAACTTCGTGTAGTTTAGCTGCAGAACTTCAATTTCGCCAATTGGAGATCAGATAGCAAATGAGTCCCACATAACCATCCTCAAACAGAAAAAAAAAAACAGTCGCACATCTACCTACGTGTTGCTGGTCACCTCAAAAGAGTTGCTATACCCGTAAAGAAATACGTTGGTTTCCGGTGGAGCAGAATAAGACCACCCCATCTCTTCCTGTGAGTGTCGTAGAAGACGACTATGGGATAGGGCTGTTCTCCATCCGACAGTAAACATACAGCCCATGACTAAGTGCCGCTTGACGGCAATAGGCTCACCACCTATCACGTGGGACCGAAAAACATAGTTGGCGAAATGTGGGTGTTATTACTGTTAATACACCTCTGCCTACCTCTTCGCAGATTTATAGGCGTGAGTATATGTATGTATGCAAATACGTTATATAGGTATTTCGATAATATAAAATCTTTTGTACTGGTATTTAGTAGTTAATTAGCACCAACAAGAACGATTTTAGATGACAATCACTAACAAATAAATTAACTCCAGCCACGGAGAGGTAAAGATATTATCTAATGTTTTCTAAATATGGAGAAGACTTATTAGGCGTAAAATTACATTAAGTTTCTGCCATTAAGGATATCCACTGTAAATACTTTTACTAACGATCATGTTCAATGAGGTATAATTCTCATGAACTGCTAATGAGTTAACATGATATTGTAGCAACCCATACCTCGGGACATATGTCTTTGGTGTCTTTTGAGGATAGCACGGGGTGCTAGGATCTGTCCATTAATCACCGTGATGTTTTTTTAGCAATTTTTTAACCTCCCTCCCCCATGGTGAAACGTGGTGAGGTTTTAGACTCCCCGCCCCCCCTAGCCAAAAGCACGTGTATTTTTTTATTCATTATTTAATGCTAAAAAACTAAGAATCGTGACAAAAATCGCGAGTTATAAGAAGAAATAAATACACGTGATATCTCAATATACCTACCCCTCCCTCCCCCCTGGTGATGTTTTGTGATTTTTTCCAAACCCCCCCCCCCCCCCCCCCCCCATTTTGAGCCTCACGTGATTAATGGACAGCCCCCTACGGCGGTGGACGAGCTCAAATTCACCAAGCATAGATTATTACAAAACAATCCGCGCGCCTAGACCTCGTTTGACTCCCTACTTAGGTTCAAGTTATGTGTCCCGAGGTATGCCTCTGTGGCGTAGCGGTAGTGAACGCGGCTGCTACGCAGGAGGCGCGGGTTCGATCCCCGCTCAGTGCAAATATTTGTATGCATGAATATGTATATTTGCATTGGTCTGGGTGTTTTCTATGCATAATATGTATGTATTTACAAAAAAAACAATGTATCTAAGTATGTTTATCCGCATTCTAGAACCCATAACACAAGCTAGTTAAGCTATGCTTACTTTGGGTCTAGTTATCGTTGTGTAGAATGTCCTACAATATTTATTTATTTATACTCTACTTAGCCAGAAGTATAAACAATTTATGTTGAGGATGATTTTGGATAATTGAACAATTTACATCATCATCAGTATCAAAATTCGTTCAGCAACGGAGACGGTATTTCCGTCCCAAACAAGCAGTTCGACTGGGAAAGTACCTCCAGAATACCGCGGGTATAATAACCTCGTGATGTGTTTTCGGCGGTGAGTAGGGTAGCCAGGGTAGCCCTCATTGGAGAGGTTTCGTGCTGTCAGTGGGAAGATCTAAGGCTTGTCCTGTTCGTCTTCATCGCTGACGACACATAATCTCTCTGTTCTTAAAGGGTCGACAGCACGAGTATGACCCCTGGTGTTGCACTCGTCCAATAGGCCACGATAACCACTTTCCATCAGGTTTAAAAACAAAACCTCATTATCAATTGATCTCAACATCTGCAAACATTGACAATAATAATCAATCTAGAGTTAATTAATATTTGTATCAATACTATCCTCCGTCTAATAAAACATTGATAAGCAAATGACTCCGGAAAACGCGTGCCATTACAAAATTCATTCCCAATGATAACACGTGACATAAATTCAGTATCGGCTGGCTGCAGTTCATAGAACTTACGCTACTTGTCTAAGGCCATGGTCGCGAGGGCAGCGATCTGCGGAAGCGGCAATTGAAACAGTAGCGGCATCAGGATGTCATAAACATACGACACATCATTATCAACGTGTGATTCAAAGCGTGTACATGAAATTAAATCAATGGGACTCGATTGATTGATTCAATTCTATCAGTTCATTTTGTTTATTTTTTAACAGACAAAAAGAAGAAGGAAGAGGAGGAAGAGGGTCCTCAAATTACAATTTTTTTTATACATCTTCTTCCTTGCAGAAACGAAAATTTCTAGATCCAATTTGGTGGCGGACGGGAACGAACCAATTGCAGATCTGAGCCAGACCTAACTACCATCTCGAAGAAATGCACGTATGTTTTCTCAACTCTGTTCTCACTACCAACCAAGAACTGTTCTCATTTAGAAAGACACATAAAGGAAGACAGTCAGACAGACAGTTAATAAATGATTCTCACTTCGGTAGAATATTGTTCGAAAGCAGTATAGTCTTTGACAGTAAAAGAAAAGGGTGCTCCATGTTTTTTGGTAATACACCTTGCCGTGATGGGTCAGTTGGGTATTTTTTCCGGTAGCTTTATTTATGAGCAGTTAAAATTATTTGAAGAATTTTGTCTTAATAGTGTGTAGTTTATTTAAAACACACGTTTTAAGTTAACACCGCTTAATCGTGCAGTCAGACCTTGGTCTAACAGTACCTATGTGTTTATTTACTTCACACAATACGAGCGTGAGTCAATCTCGAAAGTCATTACGTTATCACATTAGTAGATGCATGTCGTGGAGAAATGTATTCACTCTGGTACATCAGGGAGGCACTCGCCCTTATCAACACTGACAACTATTGTCCGTATGCTGTTGTAATCAATGAACTATTCTTTACTTAGACTTTCCTTAGGCACGATAATGGCCTTTGTCTTTGATCGGAAGTATTGATTTTGAGGAAAAATACCCGAACTGGAATGTTTAGATAGTACCTATAGAACTATAGACTATGCGTCTGTAATTCCAATCTTGTCTTATGTACTTTTAAGTTTGAGATAGGTAGAATTTTATTTTATTAAATCTAGTATAGATGTATAACAATAGAGTCTAATATAATTAGTAGATGGAATAATACTCGGTACCCACCTTGCGCACAATGTCCGCAGTTTGCTAAAATTGATTGATTGACAAAAGTTTTCAATCACACACACAATCAATCACATTTTTTTTTCTCTGCTCTACTATAAGCTCATACTTCTTACCAAATTATAGGGATTTAAATATACTCTCTTGTAATTTATCGTAGTGTGCTGTGCCTATAAACCTATTTTTAAGCGTGCATAAAAATCAGCCTACATTCTTTTACAGCTTACAAGATATCGTTCGGCCGGTATCGCGGTAGTTAAACGGTACGAAATATTTTTTTGAAATGTTATTACGAAAGAGACTTATGTAAGAGCACTGAATAGATAATGTACGTAAGAGTACCTATACTACCTATATTCAATTCATATCGATTAAAAACATTTTTAAGGGATCCGATCAAGGAGAGCTTCAGGAGGGAACTTACTCATAAACGGACGAGGCTCTTCTGACGCAGATTTTCTTTTCGGAGCTAGAGGTAGACGGCAGGCACTCCCGAAAATCTCTTCATTTCCAACTCGACAGATTATTAAGTCGTCAGATTTGCAACTCAAAATACTGTCATGATATTATCATAAAAGTACAGTGTAGAAAAGAAGTTTATTTACAAATAAATTACAAATAAATCGACATACCTACCAATCAAAAACATGTAACAATAATGTGAGTAACCCGGACTTCAAAACGCATGCTTTGAACGCCATTGGGAAAAAACGTCGTAACATTATTAAAATCAGAAAACAAGCAATTATGCAATCGATAGAACGCATAAAGACGTAGTGTAAATCTCTTTAAGATTAAGAAGTTGAAACCTCTGGTGATCTTGGGATCATCGACTACACTCAAGACCCGGTTTTGTATCACGTTCAAAGGTTGGACCAAGTGCATTCTCACATAGGTGGCACTATGACATCAGTACCTACCCTAAACAGTAGATCGCTTCAGGAGTTTAATTTGTCGCGTAGAGCTATGGTTTTTTTTTTGTACGATTCTAGGTTTCTCTTTCTTGCTAGTAATTTGACCGGATAGTCCTCGCTAGTTCCAGTGTTAATATATCCCATGGAACTAATGAGACTGTACTTTAAACATATTATATCTTACTAGTTTCATATTAGTTCAATGGCACTAAGTACCTAAGTAGTCATCGCCATCAAAGGCAGCGATTAATTTTGGATTTGTTGCGGTTTAGTTGAGTTCAAAATATTTACCATTTGAAACATAGCTATGAATAAATTTTGGATGATATAGGTAGGTAGATATCTAATGCTGGTGTTAGTTATGAAAATGTTTATGAGAGACACGACTAGAATAGAAATTTCAATGATTAGGTCTAACATTATTTTAGTCTATATTTTTATATATGAATTTATGACCGAGTGGAGAGACTTTCCTGGAAGCGAAATGTTACGGACGTAAATTACCATAGGAAAGACAGACTGTGTAACGTGGCGGTATTGAACGCGAGTGCTACACAGGAGGCGCGGGTACGATCCTCGTGCAAATATTTGTACTGTTTGCATCTCTTCTTCATCTTAGCATTAATCTCAATCGCATCCGAAGCTTTCACCGCAGAGGTATGATTTGTATGCATGAATATGGGTATTTGCCTTGGTCTGGTTGTGCCTCGGAGAGCACATTAAGCTGTCGGTCAGTCGGGCGGGCAGTCTTTATGGGTAGTTGGAGCCCTAAAAAGTCCGGCAGTTAACTTGTCTAACTGCAATGCTTCGATATCGCCAATGGGTTCTGGAAGTCTGCTGGCAGTCGCTTCACGGAAAATATCGAAGTTCAGCCAAACCCGCAGTTAGACTGGTAAAAGCGGACCCCAAACTCCGAGGTAAAAGCTTCGAATGCGACTGTGATTAACGCTTGGATGAAGAAGAAGACATGCAGTGTTGCCAAGTACCCACAAAATTCTCTTAAATTTTATATCGCTCATATCAGCTAAAAACAAAAAAAACTGAAAGAAACCCAATTAAACATCTGGTGAAATCAATGATTAAATTAACCCACTGGGGATGGGGTTTACCCTCGCTGACTCCGACGGTAATCTTAACTGAATTTAATCGTAGGTCCAGTAATCGCGTTCGTCGATCTCTACAGACAGCGGCGCTGTCGTCGCGAATTCGATTTATCGTCGCGCCGGCACAACGCGAGCCGTTGTGTGGTTCCGCCTCTTTACTCACCAGCCGGCTGATCCTGTCAGGGCTATCTGCACGCAATATCACTGTCCTGCTAACGAACTCGTTCACTTGCCTACAAAATCTCTTTGAAAACTCTATTACGGCATTTACGGCACATCAATTCAATTGTGAGTTCCTAACGTTATTATCCTTTAAAAGGAGTTTCAGGCTTCTTTCTTTCTTTCTATCTGACAATTTTGAGATTAATTCCAACACCTAATCCCTAATCTACTTTTTGCCTAAAACCAAATCATCATGATATAATCAGGTTAAGCAAGTCATTCCAAAATGCGTTTTCTCAAGTGAATAATTAATACCTACCACAAAGGATGCACGATTTAACCATTGTTGATGGTCACCTTTCTGAATACTCCAATTATTGCCCAATCATCATCATCTGCATATAGACGCATTTTCCTGATTGCATCCGTGGCCAAGATGACCTCGGAGCTCAGGGTCCGCCTTCCGGCTCTTCCTCCTCCACTTCGCACGATCTTGGGCGTCCATGGTAGTGAGACCATTGGCACGCATGTCACCCTGCACGACGTCAAGCCAGGACTTCTTGGGCCTACCCCTTCTACCTGGACCCGGCGAGGGCGCCATTGCCAGGCATTTGTTCCCCACGTAGCCTGGCGGTCGATTATTGCCCAATATCCAGCACTAAATTTTCAAGCCTCGATTTATATACTTAGTGTTGGTTTTCTTTGTTAAAAATTGTAAAGGTGGAAAATGATTAGAATTAGAATTACATATCCCGAAAATGGGAGAGGCCTATGTCCAGCAGTGGACTGCAATAGGCTAATCTAATTGATTGATTTGATTGATTGATCCCGAAAATTGAGGCGAAATTCTTGTTATTTTTTCTTATGTGACTCATGTTTTCCGTCTTAAATATAAGAAAACAATTAAAATGATTATACTTACCGAATATATTTGATGTTTCACATCTAACATTGGAGACAACCCTGGTATACGAGTCACAAATTAGTAGAGAAGATCGAATACACGAGGTGTCGGGTTACAGCGTCCGACGGAGCCCTTGGCCCAGCCTCCAACTGCACCATGGAGCATTATACTATCTCTGTACCATTGCAAGCTATCATTACATTTTCTAAACACGATAATCTAACTACTAAAATTGAATAACAGAATGCCTACGGGCGTAACCAACCTTTAAATATGGGGGGCAGGTGCGGGGTGGATTAAGAAAACAAAACCACAAATATGTGCAGGAACATACATACATATATTCACACCTTTATCCCCGGAGAGTGCAGTTAGCAGAGGTGAATTAACACCCACATTTCACCAATCATTGCATTAGGTCCCACGTGTGCAGGAAATAACATTAATATTTACGTAAAACATACCTAATAATATTATAAGGTTTATGTAGTATTTTCAATTTCGGGAACACGAAGAATGGTTGGGTTGTCAACTCCCAAAACTTCAGCTGGTTACCCCTTGACAAAGCCTCTTTTAATGCACTACCCAAGAAGCCGTAAACAGCGTACCTAATGTTAAACATTGATATCTTGAAACTTGTGTGCATGTAGGTTAATGGTTTACGACCTAGGGCACAAACACTAAAACAGATTTGAATAATTAAGGTGGCAAAGATAAGTTAGAAATGTTTGAACTAACAGAACGCTGTAGGGTAATTACGTCATAGTAATTGAAGGTATAAGTGTATAACCAATGCTAGTTAATCTTTTGTACATTGCAGATAATCAAAGATATCTAAGTAGTATTCCGAAACTGGTCACAAACGTCGAAACTCTGACAGTAGGTATTAAAATTTTGAATTTAAGTAAAGACAGGGATACAAGGTGATAGTAAAATTGCATATCTATCTATAATATCTATCTTCTTCTATAATATAAAAATGTATTGCTAAGCGCAAATCTCGAGACCGGCTGAACCGATTTCGCTAATTCTTTTTTTAGAATATTCCCTGAAGTACGAAGATGGTTCTCACGGCGAGAAAAATTTAAAAAAGGCGGTACGAAGTTCGCGGGGTCAGCTAGTGTTCTATAAATATGAACACAAAATGGGTTTTCAGAATGTGGTAAAGGGACAAATGACCAACTTAATGAAAAGTGAACACATTAGGGTACAGTACAATACCAGTGTCAGTCGAGGATTCATGAAACCGTGGCTGGGCGTCATCCACATTGAAGCTTATTCCAAAAGCGATAATTTTCTACTGTACATCTACCTACTAGACCAGATCGAAGGCATGGCCACCTCACCCTGACTCTATGACTCTCGTCCAACGATGAATAAGATTCACTAGAAGGTAGTTACTAGATTCATTAGTTTTAAATAACTCAATATTTCACGTCCCTCAAAGTATCTCAGAAGCAGTGCGTTAATTACTATCACCATTACCAACTATCGTTGGATCACTGTGGAGTGACATTGAAGCCGTAACCACAGCTTGCCTAAAACCGCAGCACTTGACATAATCGCAGATAATAATCACGCTACCGCACAATCTGTGCAATGCAAGTGGTCTGGGTAAATAAAGGAAATATTACAAATACAAAGTGATGGATAGGCACAGGAAAGGATTTAATGATAAATTTATAGAGCAAAGCCAAGGTACTCAATCTTGGTTACACAGATACAATCTTAATAATATTTTAATGGATTCCTGATAATCAAATGTCCATTCAGATAGCCCTTAAGCTATGAAATATATTTACTAAAACTCAATGTACATTTTGTAGTTATTACAAAATGTAATCTCTTTAATTGTATGCAAATCGAAAGGGCGCGAACGTTTTGCAGCGACCGGACCAAATATGATTTAATATACCCGCCCTGAACGTTTTGATTTACTACGAAACTTACAACATAAGATTTGCGAGTTTCTAACAATTACTTTGAGTTGTAAATTAAATGCCATTTTGTACATCATGCATTGTTAATGATGAAATGTTGGAGTGTTTCTCAAAGAGCTGAAATGTAGAGAAACCCTTCGTTCTCTACATTCTCCTTTATCTGATCCATAGCGATTCTAGGCTCAACTGAAGAAGGAGGTATAGTATGTACTTACTCCCTACAGAATCGTATATCCACACTTGTTTCTACTTGAATCAGTAGGATTGCCAATCAAAATCTCCGCCCTTGGTGTTTGCAATACCAAAGGCGTTGGTAACCTTAGCCTCAAACCGTCAAGCAGGACATGTGCTGATTTGCGTGGAAAAATCACCACATGTTCTGCTGATTAGTTTAGTGAGCCAAGTTTAGTGTTCAAAATTATTGTAACTAAGTCTTAGTACAATAATTTAGATCATGATGCAACAACAAGAAGTACAAAAAAAATGTTTTATTCCACACGAGAGGAATCTACATCAGAGTTTCTACCGTCAATCATCAGGCACGCCAGGCTCTGAACATCTTATTGCGACTAATATCAAATTCGATATACCTAAGTAATCTTTTTGAATGGCATACATACGAACTTACTTAGCTAATTTAATATGCTATGACATTAACTGCTTAAGCATGCATAAGTATTAACATTTGATACCATCGAACCCATTCCTTGAAGATGAACAATGAACTTGTAAGTTGAATGTGTTCATTTTCTATAATACATGGTGTTGTTCCCGGTCCGTAATTACTGTTCTCCGGTACTCTCATCTCCGGCCATCGACATGTAATGTAATGTATGGTAAATTAGCAAAAAATAATCGTAAGTCTGCGCGTGCGATCGCCGCAGCCCTTTTTCAATACCGCATCGTTGCATTCTCTGTAAGTCGGCTCCTTAGATCTGAGACTGTATAACAATATGTATAGGAACTGAACATCTTTATATTATGTAGTGTTACAAATAAGTACTTTACTAGAGATACATGAATGAAATTAGAATCGGCATCACAAATCAAACTATAAACGTATTTTGAACATAGGTAAAATTGATTGAAAAACATGTTAACTTTATCTTGGAAATGTAAAACATGATGATAATAATCCTTACCACTCTAATTAATCCTAACTCAGGCAGTACGGAAAACCTGCTATTTGATTCTGACTTCATGTTCCTCTACTCTATGTATCACTAAACTTTTCTTTTAATTCAAAACATCAATTATTTTTATTTTCGTAGGTAGAATCTGGAAAGACCTTCTGGGTTCAGATCGGGAAAAATATTCGTCGGTAGAGTTTCGTGGGTTCAGAACGGTTCCACGATAACCCAACAATTCCATCTATGTTCTAAGTGATCGACCACGTCTAGCCCCAACTTGTTCATAGATAGAAATAAAATAATGCATTGCGAATATAAACTGACACTTTTCCATATCAAAAGAGAGTAGGGAGAGAAAGTAAGTATGTAGTTGATATTTTAATCGTTGTAAAAAGAACCAAATATTTTTACCACCTACTGGTAAACAGACCATGACGGCATGGTGAAATAGTGATATTATACCCACCGCCTGTATCATTAACTGACATGACGTCTAAGATAAGAAAACCCAATTTTTTTTATGGTGGTGTTAGTGCTGAGGGTTCCGTACCTACCTTAAAAGTTAAAAACGAAAGGATCACTTCGTTATCTATCATGAACGTCTTGAAACTGTGAAAAAATCAAACTTCTACATAAATCAGCGTAATCCAAATATATTGCGGTTCATATGACAGAAGTTCGTACCTGAATCCAATCTTATACGGAACCCTCAGTACGCGAGTCCTATTCGCATTTGACCTGCGTTTTGATGGTAAGTTATTTGGGTCCCTCAAGAAAAATTCAAAACACAATTTCCGCTTCCTTTTGAGCCATTGATCCAAACTAATTTAAGCCAATAATATAATAACGTAATTATAATCATGCCATCAGGTGTCTCTGAGCCTTTAAAAATAAACGATTGTAAGTCATCTTGTCGGTTATCAATGGCCCTCTGTGTGAATATCATAAGCGTTATGATACAAACCGCATCATGTGGCAGGGCTACACTGACCTCTTGTGACCGGGTAAAAACTACGCCATTTAAAAAAAATATGACTACAGTTTGTGTTGTACACACGGCGCCAGACCTCGGTTTACAGGCCACACCAACATAAAGGAAGTGTGCGTGACAGCAATACTATTAATACATTGCTTAAAGATGTGTGTCATAACAAGTAAACCAATCAGGGCCCTTGACGCACTCACACATTCGCTATTTTACTTACATGAAATATAGGTATTGATGATAGCCACTGCACCAAGTTATAATAGCATATTTAGCGAAAAACTAATAAGTAGATATAGCTGAATGGTTTAAATATGCAGCTCAACCAATAGAATCAATACCGGGTTCGGTCCTCGAGCGAGGTGCACTTTTTGTTCCTCAATATATTGAAGTCCGATTGGTCTAGTTTATTTACAGGAAACTAAGTGTATAAAATTCATATATTATATAATATAATTTAATATATTTTTTGTATATTTCCTTGATGATACTATTTATTCTTAATGGATAAAAAGAAAGGAAAATAAAATAATTAACTTATTGTTGCAATGCAATAATATATTTACTATTATAAGCATGATATTTTTCTTAAGTATGGGTATAATTAATTATTTATAGATAATAATTAATTAAGTATCAGATAAAAATATTTGATCTTTAATAAAAAAATACAAAAAACACATAAGTATAATTATTATAAACTTCTAAAAAGATATTGGAACATAAAATAAAATGTTATGTCTATTAAATTGACTGACATAAAGATGCACGAATGACAAAAAGAGAATTCCGCTGTTAAGTTCCGAACCAACGACCGGCGACAACGGTGAGATCCAAACTTACTTGCTTGCATTCTTATCCATCTCGACTATGAGAACAGATAGTATAGTGACTAAATTTGATAACTCCTATTAGTTATAGAAACAAAATGCTGCATACATTTCATAAAATTAGTTTAGAATATGATTTATTATAACCTTAGTGCATTTTATGTAAGTAAAATAGCAATTGTGTGAGTGCGTCAAAGGCCCTGATTGGTTTACTTGTTATGACACACATCTTTAAGCAATGTATTAATAGTATTGCTGTCACGCACACTTCCTTTATGTTGGTGTGGCCTGTAAACCGAGGTCTGACGCCGTGTGTACAATAAAACTATTCACTGACCTTCACCTCTGTAGAGACAATTGGTGATATATTTTTTAGAATTGTGTTTTTTTTGTTTTTACCTATTGCTCCCATCATAAATATCATCCATCGTCTTAGCATTGATCCTCGAAACATTTGTCGCATTGGTTTTTGTACTGTAAAGGCGATGTATCTAAGTAAATAAAAAAATAAGAAAATTCAAGAAACTCAGGGTCGGTTCACTTCTGTTCCCGAGAAGAAATAATGCGCCAGAACATCGCCCATCAATCAGCAAGTCTATCGGTTTGTAGGTGAGGTTGGCTTGCTTGTGCCAAAAAAATTTGATAGGGTCATATTTTACTAATTTACACCTTGATTTCATTGTAGGTACTCATTGTACCTACTTAATGTAAGACTGTATACCATAAGGAGTTAATTTACTTCCACTCTATTTAAAAATTGACATTTTAAAAAATTTCGTTACATATTGTATACAAATCAACTATAAAATAAATAATTACTAAACAGCATATCTGTTTTAATAAACACATAACTAAGATGTCGAGATAAAAAAAAATGCAGCTGTTATAGCCAGAAGGAATGCTTCAATCACAACTTGAAGCATAGCAATACTCTTTGAAGTAATACAAAGCAGTGTTTTGTTTATTGGTAGTGGTGCTTCGGTTGTAGGCACTATGGAATATCAGCGTCGAAGAAGAATAGGTTAAAACCCACCGCATGTTCATGATGTTTCCCAGAATTTTGTTGAGAATCTATTTTTCAATTCTGGAACACGTAATTTTTTTTCTTCCGATGGTTTATTTTCGTTTCCAAACAGTTGGACAGCATCTATTGAGTGAAGTGATCTTTATGTGTCTCTATCTTGGACGGCTCCTTTAGTTTTAACTAACGTAACGAGTTGTTAAAAGAGTATTTTAGTGTATGGTGCAAAATTAACTTTGTTATATTTTAACTTGTATTTCTTTTGACAGGCAAAATCTAATTATATCATAATTAGTTTGATATAATCTATAGGTGGTGGGTTTGTGATCCTCCGCCGTAGCACCCCATGCTATCCTCAAAAGATGTCCAAAAACGCGTAGGTACCTACTGCGCATAGTGTGACCCATTGATGGCACAAAAACATATATCGTGACGTCACTAGGGTCAAGATATAATATCGGTAATTATAAGTAGGGTAGGTATAATTACACTCTGGTTTCGATTACACATTATTTTTTATTACCTTTAATATAAACAATAGTTTCTCTTGGCTTCAATATGATAAAATAACAAAGGAAGCACATATAACTTAAAAAAATACTACCTATAATTACTTTTACAATATAACCTCTCCACCAATCATGCAGAGTTGTATCCAAAGAGGCCCACAACCCAGAGAATATAATAATCTCAATAGTACAGACAATGATCCAAAATATGTGCCACACCCGCACATGTCGAAAACGAATCTTGAACTCCATCAAACAAAACAAATATATAAATGCAAGAAATATGTAGAATGCCCTTCTCACTGTACTAGCCTGTGGCACTATTAGAAATAGCAACATGGCTTGGTAATGTGAAAACAAAATGATGATAGCAAAAACTGGGAACGAGCTAATCATGCATGCCATAGAGAACAGCCGAGATATGAAAAATGCGTACCATCCTAAATAATGAATTAATGCAGCTGTTAGATCCATAGGTTCAAGACCACGCATATAAGTTCTTGGCACTCTATACGGAATATCTGGTTCGTCATGAATGACTTCGTCGTTATACTTTCTTCTAGGTGGAGCAGACAGCCAATTAGGGATTGACTCAGCGTTTTCGACCATCTTTTCAGCCCAGACAGCTAACGATCCTGGTCGAGGTGCTAACATCACCGGTGGAGGCACAATATCTACTCGCTCTATAGTGTAACCTGTATCACGCCTTTTAGGCGCTACTTTATCGATGATACTTATAGGTCTTACATATTCTTCATCACTGTCATATGCTGGAGAAGTTCTTCTTTTTACAGGCGATAAAGGTGGGAGATAATTCGAGCTACAGTCTGAATATTCACTATCGTTTTCAAAGAATGCCGAAGACGTCGCCACGGCAGACCGAGGAGAAAACTGAATCAAGTCACTGTTAGTGTTATAACTATAAAATTTTGCGTCATTTGGAGTAGAAGATCTTATCAATTGCTTCTTTGTGATTGATTCATATAACTCTTCTTTTTCATCTTCTTTAACTACTTCCTTATTTTTTTCTCCGTCTACTTCATCTTCGTTCTCGCCTAAAGATTTTCTTTTCCAAGGATAAGTCCTGCCGCTTAATTTTTCACGTTCAAATCTTCTATAAACTGTAGCTGTACTTGCCATACGAAGACAAGAGAAAATGATGCTTACAGCTTGTACTGAAACTAAATAATTAAAATGCTTAGAATGTTCTAGAGAAATACAATAGTAGAGGGTAGGAATGATTAAGAAATATTCTTCCAGTAATTGGGCCAACAAGACCGGTACCTAAGGCAACTTCTTACTTGATTGCAATTTTAAGTTTAAACTTAAACCGGAAAAGTTAACATCCAGAACGGGATTTGAACCTACGTACTTATTCTAGGGGGAAAATATATGTTCAACTGAGCGACCTGGACACAAAACTCTGGGACAGCGAGCCAGGCCACCCATCTACTCACACCTTATCCTCTTTTGGTTTGATTTGATTTATACGCCTTTTATGAAAGTACCTAACTGCTATCTGACCGGTCAGTGCCCCGATTACGAAGAATATTTCTTCAAAATCACAGGTTTACTGTAGGCAGGCGGACAATCGTAATGTTCTCTCTCTCTCGATACCTTTAGGTACGTTACGAATTCGAATATTTTTCGCACTCGGGGCACTGAGCATAATTGTTAACTTTTACACCCAATACCCGAGAAAAAGTCTGCACAAGAGCCTCCTTGGTCTGTCAACAAGAGTACCGGCTCAAAGGTAATGTTTATTAGGGCTCCGAAGATTTTGATGAGATCCTAGGTCCGAGGTCCAAGGTCATACACCCGACTTGACCGAAGTAGCCTTGTCCGTACCATGAGGGAAATAGTAAGTTACTTACCACGATCATAACTTAAGTCTGTGAATCTTGCCATTACAATGACAATATTCATAACTGCATGTGGCGCAGCATGGATGAAGGACTGTAGGAATAAATATAATTCCATAGGTGATGGTGCTCTAGCTTCTAATATGGCGTCACGAGTCCGCTCCTCATCTTGGTCCAGTGATGCACACACAGCTTCAATCCACCAAAAAATTAAGAAACAGTATCTGCGCCAAACAAATTTTCTGATTAGTTCATATTTAGTACAGGAATAGACTAGACATAACATACACATAGGATAGAAATAACATTCACTTCTGTTTTAGTGTACGGTACCTACCTACTATTATCCTAATAGATGTTATAGAAACGGTTGAGAAATCTGTTTATGACACTGAAGGACGTTTCTTGTGTCTATCAACTGAGTTACTGTTCTGGAAAACGGTTTTCGTTTTGGGTACAAAACACATTTTGGGTACATATGAAGACTGGAATTACAACATAATTATCTGGAATGTCTCTCTAAATTCAGAATTCGAATATCCCGGTACGGGAAATACCCTAGAGAGGAAATACCGGAGATCAGAATTGGAGTTGGCAGCCCCGAATGCGCCCAAATAGAGGCACAAGCATAAACACGACACGAGACGAACGAATTTCGATGTTCAAAATCGCGATAAACTATAACCGCAAAGTACCTACAGCAACGCGGTTCATAATTTTGAATGTTTAACAGAATGTTTATAGATTTAACAAGTCATTCTTACCTTCCAATTGCAGCAACTGGAAAGAAGATTGCATTGACTAATTGCATTGCAAGCCAACGAATGTCGCTCTTTTGTATGGAGATGGTGAATGCTGTAAGATCTGTTTGTAGACCTGGTGGAGATGACGTCAATGTGAAGACAAATGCTATTAGCGAAGGGAGAGTCATGAGGATGCAGCAGAAAACTCCTATTCTGTAACAAATCATTAAAGACACAACTTAGGTAGGTTAAATTAATTAAGTAAATATATGAAATAAAACCACTTTTTAACGGATTCTATCGTGATTTATTTGGTACTAGCTGACCCGGCGAACTTCGTACCGCCATATTTTCTGCCCGCGTGGTATTATCTCAAAATTTATCAGTGTTTCTCTACAATATTATGCATGTACTATACATATAAACCTTCCTCATGAATCACTCTATCTATTAAAAAAAACCTCTTCAAAATCCGTTGCGTAATTTTGAAGATTCAAGCATACATAGGGACGGACAGACAGCAACAGCGACTTTGTTTTATAATAATATGTAGCGATTAGGTACTAGTGCACAAAATAAATGTCGTTCATGAGTTAACTAGTTTATCTGTAGACTATAAACTAATTCACCGTTGATGAGAAATACACAGTCTAAAAAAACTGTTCGTTCATTCAACGCCTATCCCTAATTACTACCATCTTTTGTCACCACACGACCATGGCTACTGACTGAATCTGTGCTGACTGAATAGTAGCCGAAACTTCGGCCTAAATGTAAATGATCTATAATAAAATTATAGTACCTAGGTACTAAGGTTGAACACGCTAATCTCAGGAACTAGGTACTTAGAACAAATTGAAAAACATATTGTTGTGTTGAATGGCCCGTTTATTGAGGAAGGTTCTAGGCTAAATATCATCACGCTACTATTCAAGGGAGCGGAGCATTAACTGTAAAAGTCAATAAATCCGGCAAATTAACATAGGTACAATATTTACAAAATTAATAAATTGCGAGCATATAACTCGTTTGGGGTGATTCGGGTCGGGTCAGCTAGTACCAATTGAATCGCGATAGAATCACGGTTCAGAGATCAATCGACAGTCGCTCCCTTTACTAACAATATAAATCAATGGTGACTCCTATGAAAGCGGATCCCTAGGTCTAAGGTCTGCAACCGAGATTAACACAATGTTGATGATGATAGGATACACAAGTCTTCAGTTAGTTAATTAGTTGCAGTTGACGCTAATAGAAACGTTTTAAAAATTATTTACGAATCTAATCGCAATTTTTGAAATAAACTGACTTAAATGTTTCTGAAAAATCTTGTACAATAACTCATTGTGTCATTGTTTTACGGGCAATAAGTAAATATACAAAATCATCAGTGCTCATTTAGGTGAATAAACTAATATAATAGAGAATAGGTAAGCAGAATTGGTACCTACTAAAGAATAAGAAGTGAGCTCACTTCAGCTCTGAGCTAAGAATAGCGAAATATTAGCATCGGTTGCTTAGCGGTTAGCGGTTAAAGTCCCGAGTTCGAATCCTGGCAATCATCATCATAATCTTAGCTGGAGTGGTTAACAGTAACTGAACCGATATTGATGAAACTTGATACAGGGGTAGACTACAGCTTGAGAAAGGGCATAGACCCAGGCATAGACGAAAATAAGTCATAAGTCATAAGTCATACATAAGTCATTTATTCATAAGAACATTACACGTCATACAAACATAATTATATTATTTAAATTATTATATTCATCAGGTACCTATTAGGCACAGTGTTTATCGAGTTAGTACACAATTTTAACAATGTCAATGAGTAAAATAATATCAATGTCAGTAAATTATAATACAATAAATAAACAATAACTTAACACCCTTATGTAACGTAGGTATGTCACAATTTAAAAGATGTCAATGTAGAACGGAATGTCAGGTATCATGTCTAATAATTAAAATGTCAAAATAATTACAATGTCAACTGATTAGATTACTGAATTAATTCACGTCCAAAATATATCCAGAATAATAATTCATAATTTAAACATGTCAGGTTCACAGTCAAACAAAAAAATAAAAAAATAAAAATAAAAATACAAATGAAAATTACGATGTCAACAAATTATATTCTTAATTATTATTATATCTATTAACTGGAAATATGTTTGGTTATGGACAATATGCTAATAAGAAAATTTGTGAACACTTTTGGATGTTTGGTAGGTACTCAATCACGCTCTACCAGGATAGATTATAGTCGGGAATAACACATAGGCTACTTTTTATCCCGGGAATTGTAAGTTCCCATGGGTCGCGGGTACGGGATCAGAATTTTCAAGCGCGTGGACTTGCGGCAACAGCTAGTAACTGCTTCTGCAACTGAGTGCCAATAAGTACCATTTGAATCTTAAATCTGCACCTTGGAGCCCAGGGTTAGTAAGAGTACTCTCTTACTCTTTGTTTCCTAGATTTAGTTTATCTTTTACGGGAATAATTACCGTCTGACCCCCAATCCCTAGAGGAAAGCCTGCGCCAAGCCTTGTCAGGTGCATATCAGGTGAGGTTTATTTGTTATATAGCACTTAGGTCGCAGACAAGCACACGGCCAACCTGATGAAAAGTGGTTACCGTGGCCTATGGACGAGTGCAACACCAGGGTAGTCACACTCGTGCTGCCGACCCTTTAAAATATGATGACACCTATAATGATATCATCTTCATCATTATCTTTGTGTTAGTCCCGATCGCATTCGAGGCTTTCAACTCGGAGCCCGGGGTCCGGTAAACACCTTTAATTCTACCGGGTACCTACACATCATCACACTACGATACGAAATTCTAATAGGGTATTTTAAAAATAACATAATATATACTCACGCCTGTAAATCCCCGAAGGGGTAGGCAGAGGTGTATTAACACCCACATTTCGCCAACTGTGATTTTCGGTCCCACGTAGGCTCGCCCCCGTTGCCTATTGCTGTCAAGCGGGCACTTAGTCATAGGCTGTATGTTTACTGTCGGATGGAGAACAGCCCTATCCCTTAGTCGTCTTCTACGAAACCCACAGGAAGAGATGGGGTGGCCCTATTCTACTCAACCGGAAACCAACACGGCAAACTTTTTGAACTACTTGACTACTTTACATTAGAAAACAAAGGAGTATTAGACTCGACAAAAACACTAACGGCCGTTCCCAATAACATATCTACAGATAAAGGTAAAGGTAGAGATAGTTCCTTTGTCAAATCATATTGTTATTTTGCTACTAAGAATTGCGTTACCATAGCGATTGACGCCTGTAGCACACCTCCCGCCGCGAAACCTCGGAACTGCGGCCTTACCATAAACCTTAAAACAGGTCAATAATTGAACTGCTGTCATTCTGCCAACTGCAAATGTCACTTTGTAATGTCATATAAATATATTGGATTACAAAGTTACATTTGCAGTTGGTAGGATGACAGCAGTTCAATTATTGACCCTTTTTTAAGAGTTCATGGTATGGGCCCTGCTAGATGAGTTACGTTCTTATCCTTTCTAATGCCAAAACTGGCGATAGATAGGTTATTGGGAACGGCCGTAAATGATAAAAAAAACTCACGCTTCGTCACCATTCTTAAAATGTTCAGCGATGAGAGTGAGATCAAAACACATCAATGTCAGGTACACCAGCAGACCACCAATCGACGGGAACACTCTGTGAAGTAGGAGAGCCTGCCATGCTGGTAGCTTCCATCCCAGCAACTCTCCCGCTACCTCCTTGTCTAACTCACAAGCCACCATTGTCAGTCACCCTTTATCTATTATCTTGGCACATTACATCCAACGTATTTTCTGAACACATTTCACTACTCTAAATATCACTGGTGAGACACTCGAGCAGAGTGCACTAAACTCAGATCTAAATTAGCAAAGAAGTTTGCACTTTTTTATTTCAAACAATCGTACAGTAATGTATTGTAGTTAGTCTTATTCCACACGCCCATTGATAAAGCCGATAAGATAATACGGCTGAGTCAGATAACTGGATGACATAGATTCTGAACAGGTATGTTATGATTTCATAGGCTTTTTAGCTGCACTGACCGGTGTTACGGGACGTAATGTAACATTCGCAGCGAGCATTAAGTTCCCCTTGATAATGAGTATTTTTTTAAAAAATCTTTAAAAGAATATGCCTTAGAGCATTTTTTTCAATACTTCGACCTGTGTCGTACGTAAGTACTTACCTAAGTACGCAATGCAATAATAGGGGATGATAGATCGTAGGGCCGTCTACGCTCCTTGGAACCGAATTTGACGAAATTAGGTAGGTATAGAGATAAGTAGACTAGAATGAGACCTGAGATATATAGGTTGTTAGGTTATTTGGCTTGGTCATGATCGTGATAAACGAGAATTGAAAAATTTGTAGTGCTATCCGTGTATGCTGAGAATAACGTAATACACTTTTGACACGTACTGAAGTCATAATTATGATAATCTAATCAACCTTCCTCATTACATATAACGGAAGATCAATCATTAATACCTTTTCCAAAATACCCACGGTCACGGATAACTCCCCGTCCGCAGACGGAGTTGGTTATGTCGGGCTAAAACTAAAACCGCACACCGTATCCGGTCTTCAAATGCCAGGGTGTAAGGTGACCCATAAGGCATTTCTCTCGCATCCCAGCTGACCTGATCCGGGGCCATCTCAGGCTTCAATATGGCGCCCTCGGGTGTGAGAACCATGGTGTCCCCATCTTGCCCCGAAGAGGGAAGGGCATTGCACCGCCATCCCAGTCTGATCTGCTAGTTGTCATGACTTCACCTGTCGCCCCCAGGCCTGCACTCATGGAGGATGGAGGTCGTTGAGCCAACTATGGTTGAGCGATCGCCGACATCTGAGTAACCACCACTGCGCCGCACGCCTTTCGCGGGCCTGGTGGGTCATGAGAGTTGTAAGTCTCTCCCGGGTCCATTCCACCATCTCCTTCCGGAGACCATATAGTACCTACCTACCTACTTAACAGGTAAACACAGTCACCCAGTGTACCTAGGTATCTGTTATCAGTGTATAAAATTATCTACTGTTTCAGACGTGCTAATTGATTATTATTATCATAGCGCAGACATGACCTAATGATAAAAAATATGTAGGTACATAACTAAGCAGTTGCCTATTATCAAAGGAAATCAATAATTATTATCGTCATCCGTCGAGTCTTTTCCCAACCCAATTGGGGTCGAATTTCCGTGAAAGCAAATGAAATTAATATTATGATTTAATCAATCTGTGTATACTTACATATTAGGTACCTAGTTATTACCTATATAATAATATAAGGTACCTACTCGTACACACCGCCAAAGAAATAGCTGTGCAGGTTTACATTTTATTTGTTAGTGGCCCTGCGCACTCGGTTGCATCAGTGACTTTCACCTTGGAACCCAGGGTCCGCTTGCAGGTTTTTCTTTTCCACTTCGCCTGGTCTTTGGCGTCCGACCCTGGTAGTGAGACGATTTACAACGTCTCGTCAAGTCACTTTAGTAAGTACCTAGTTCTTTTCTTTGGTGTAGGGGTAGGGCTGTAGGCCCGGCAGAAGCGGCACAGCGAGGTATTTGTTACCCACGTAGAGCTGTGGTGTGTCGCCACAAAACTTGACCACATCAGCGAAGACGACGCTTTGTTACGCGACGACGAGTTTGTCCGCAATATTATGGACAGGAAGGCTGCAGCGGATGCGGCATTATTATAAGACTGCCCCAGGTGTTGACCAAGTAGTGTTCTTGACACATTTGCATTCGTACCTGCTTTGTAGCGTATCGGTCGCTTCAAGTTTACGTAGGTACCTATCATTTAATTAATTTAATTTATAAGCCAATAAACACTATAGCGACTGCAATGCAACAAACTATACCTAGCGTTTCACTTCTGATAGACATAGACAGCTCATAAGCTCTCCTGTACACTTTTATAAATAAACTTCTAGTCATTTTCATTAATCCGATGTCTGCTCTACACCTACCTGCTGAGGAACAGCACAGCACAGCTATTTCCAAAATTATTAGGGCTAGGGCCTACCGACATTTAGACATAAACTTTTATAACATTTTACGTAGAAAACTTTGCTTATCATTCATTTACAAATTACCACTTCACATGGGATAGAATTTTAGATGGATAATCTCCTATAAATTACTATATTCTTTGTAGATAATCCTAAATAATCCTAAAAATAGATACTATTACGACCAAATAAGTTTTTGAACAAAACGTATTCTTATCACGTTTGACGTTTCAAATTATGACATTGACAGATTTAAAGAAATGTAATTTTTTAGGTTATAATTGTCATAACATAACATAATAAATAATATTCAAATATTGAGGAGTTCAAATATCAGTAGCAATCGTTTCTGAGGAATTCGTCTGTTGATTTGCAGCTATCTTATTAAATCACAAAATGCTAAGAAGAATATTACATAGAACGCTAACTCAGCGTCCAAAAAGGTCTGATATGCGATCCAGCGATAATTTTACTGGTATCGCGAAACAAATACACTGTGGAGTTTGTTTAAGGAATCCTAGGTATACATCGAAGACAAACAGCACCTCACCGGCGATAGCCACTAAGTATCAAGTGATTACAGACGCTAATTCACCAGTTATTGAGAATACTGCTGAAGAAGAAATCGTTCCTGAAGACAAATATCCTATTCTTAGTGATGAATTTGATGGTATTAATTTAAAAAGTAAGTAGCGATTTAATGCACGTCTGTGACGCACTTGCAAAAAATTAGTTTTTACAAGTACTTAATGTAGGTACTTTCCATTTTTAGGAGGCATTAATGGAGTATTTGATATTGAAGACCTTGTGGAATTACTTCGTAGAGAGAACTCAAGAGATATATTTGTAGCCACAGTACCCCAGGAAATTCGCTTTGTCGATTACATTTGCATTGTTAGTGGCCGAAATAAAAGACATATTTTAGCAATAGCCGAGTTTGTCAGAAGAGTTTATAAAAAGAAGTGTTTTAAATCAGACCCCTTACCAAGGATAGAAGGGAAAGAGTCAGATGAATGGCAGGCTCTAGATCTGGGTAAGACATCCTGAGTAATTAAGTTATTCAGAATTTCAAGAAAATTATAGTTTTGGTATAATGTTAAAAAACTACATTTTATAATTTTTATTATGATATTAAATAATTCCTTAATATTTGTTTGTTAGTGATTGAGATAAGGCAGTTGTGATAATATAATTCCTTTCAGGTAACATCGCATTTCATGTATTCTCAGAAAAAGCAAGAAAACAGTATGATTTGGAGTCACTGTGGTCAGTTGGCGCTGAGTTTGATGACCAGACCAATAAGAAGAGTGAAGTTATTGATATCTTTGAGAATTATAGTGAATATCTAAAGGATTTAAAACCTCTGTCATAATAAATATTTGTAGAATAATTATTACTAAGTATAAATAATAGAATTAAAAGCCCTTTCAAAGTCTCATATAAAATGTTTTATTTCTGCTTAATTACATTAAAGATACATATCTAGATTGTATTGTATAATTCAATCACAATTCACAATTGGAATAATTATGAATCATTACAATTCAGTTATTTCACATCATAAAATAAAAACAAAATATTGAAATTGTTATACAAAAAAATTTTCATTCATAATAATAATAATTGCAATGACTGTCTGTCAAGATCAATAGTAGTATAATATGATATACAAAATAACAATTTGGTATACTTTTTATCTAGCTCAGAATTTTAAATGCAGTAATATGACAATGTAAAATTATACAAAACTGCAGTTGACTAATACATTCATACCACAATCACAAGATCCTTAATTCAGTCAAAATGCAGTTGCACATACTAGTATATCTTATTATAATCTAAGTAGCATAGATTTGAAAGCAAACCTAACATTAGTGCTTTGTGTTTAAACTAAACATGTATAAAGTTCAAATATATTGGAAGCGCTAATCAAGGACTGTAACATCTAACAAATTATAATTATAAATAATTTATAAATGTGAGGATAATACCTAAAATGAAAAATGGCACCTGCTGTATTGACTGTCCTTATGTGATGATGATGAAGAAATTTTAGAATTTGCATGATAAACACAAGTAAAATTCAATTTAGACCACAACAGTATACCCTATTATATCCTCCCAGATATAAGTGCCAATATCTACTCATAATAATAGTTGCTAGAGTAGCTTAATTGGTTTATTATAAAGCATTGGGTAGACAAAGCCCTTTCTAGATAATTTAATGTGTAGACAAGACAACATTCAAGCAATTACAAAGTTTAGTCAACAGGCAATTTGTTGCATAATATGAAAAAAGAGGTGACACCTTTCATTTTATTTAACACACTCACAAGTGAAATATACCACATATTTGGACCACTAACAAGTCTTTTATTTTTAGTGACTTCATAATCAGTAACTTTAATGAGCATCTCCCAAGAGCGAATATTTATTAAGTGACATATCAACAGTTGGGTTATAATTTTATCAGAGAAACGAGATTACGATATAACTACCATGTTACGGGCAGTAAAGCTTAGTGAATATCCATACTATAGGAGCAAAATATAAATTAATGCGCTGCCAATACAAAGCAATTGTGCATATACAAATTAAATAAGTATATCAAATGTAATTCACATGACTAACATTGGTTAAATATTAAAAATAGTATAATATACCAAGAGATATTGCTTTTAACTAGTAGCTAATGTGTTTTGGTAAAATACATTGTATTTCACTTGCCATTTGCTATAAACCCGCCATATAAGGTTAATTTGCACATAAGTCCTAAAATAGTGCAACATTTACATTTGCTGCATGTCAGTTGTGTATGAATACTAAAGGTAGACCGGACAGATATGTGCAACTTGCACTATTTTGTTTCGAATGCACAAATGTATACTGACATAATGTGAGTGACGTGTGTATTGCGTTTTTAGGCCTTGGTATACAATAATGTTAATGGGAATTAATACAATCATAATATAGGTAATCTGCAACATGGTCAGAACGTCAAACAACATCTATAACATGATCGCATTAATTAAGTTACCCTTATTGTTTATCATGGAATGCTAATGCCTTTTAGCCTTGGGTTCCATAACCAAAGAGACAATTATGGTTCCTAAAACGGGTTTCAAGTCAAATGAAATCTATACTAAATACCATTACCATTATTGTTAATGTTCTGAAGGCAGTAAGTTGGCAGTAGACATCAATTATTTTGCATACTGAAGCAGATTCCAAATAATCAAAACGAATTCAATCAGGTGCACAAATTCTAAATACAATACATTCTTACAAAATACACAAATATTTCTGCAAATTTGTGATTCATTTTGGATCTGAATTTTGGCTCATGACTAATGAATTATGACAATATGGCCACACTTCGTCTAATTCCAGCACCTGAATTGACATTGTCTAAGCTAGACCATTTCTTTATGCCATTTTTGACCACCTCAGCGGTGATTTTGTCTTCCATAACTCTCGACATCGCCTCTAGTTTTTGTGCTCTCTCTTTACTTAAAGGCTCACTAGGGAAAGCCAGGTCATTAGCCTCTGCAAGGGTGCGCAGATCAAAATAATATTTTGCGTACACACTAGATGGTACATTGATATTAAATTGTAACATTTCTAAAAACTGTCTCTCTAACTCATTCATATCTTCAACTGTTATGTCTTTAAGAATTTGACAGTAATCTACATTCCACACAGCTTGGTCATCCCATACTTTACTTGCCAGCAAAATTGCACCCAAAACTATCCTCTTCCAATTTGACGGAGCTATGTCTAACTCTGCACATATTAGTAGACGCTCTAGATAAACCAAAGTGATGATAGCACATTCAGCTGTTAGCTGAGCTGCATTGAACAATGTTCTGACAAACTTATAAATCTGTTTGTGCTCTGGATTATACTTATCATAGTCATCATTAACTCCCTCTTTGCTGAGAGGATGAAGTTTTTCATCAAAAATATCTAACCTTCGCTCTGATGTTCGATTCTTTATATGATAATAAATAGCAAGAGCCACACATTTAACCGTATTCTTCAGATTGGGCTGGGACACAGTGCTATCATCTAAATAAATAGTTGAACAAGAACTGCTTTTTTTGAGCTTGTTATCCGCGATTTGGTGTTGGCTGCGTTTTCTGGTCATACCATTTTCTATAGAGGCTTTAGAGCGCTCCATGAAAATGGTTCCAGCAATAGGGTCTTGGGAAGGATCAATGTCACCATCATCGCCTTCTCTCTCGCTAATGTGTTGAATATTATTGGAGCTTACTTCGCCCTCAGGAAGATAATCTTCTAACTTGACAATGTCCTTTCTGATCGGCGACGGACTCCGGTAACAACAGCAACTGTTTTGGTTACCCATATTTGTATCACATAAAACCGTATTAAAGATTAATTGTTACCATTCTACAAGCACTGCCTCACATCTAAATGAGGGTAAATGGTGTACCGATACATAGGAACGACATAAAAGGGCCATAGTATCTGAAACAAAAGGTGCTACATGAATATTCTATTAAATTAGTACCAACATTAGAATTGAATTCAAAGATGATTACGTAGACGATATGATAGAAGTGATCATACCTTAACATTTTTCAGCTCCTAGAATTAACACACATTTCAGCAGATTAAAATGTAACCCCGAGAAGATTTCATATTACTTTACTTTTGACAGCAGATATTGGCAGATTGTATCACTCTTGCACAGTGTAGAACTAGCACAGATAAACAATAGATTCAGGATTCAGCCAACAGGCCCCTATGAGCTATGTAGGTTGAGTTGAGTCGGAAAAATTTTCTGTGGACTGTGGTCAATGGAGAAATTAACATGATAATATTCTCAGTATCGTTAAACATGCTTCAAAACACAGCAGCGTAGCGGCTGACGCAGATCACCGAGCACGGGTACTTCAGGAATTTCCTGATCTAGAAAGAGCCAACGTCCAAGTGCTATTACTACGATGTGAGCGAGGACTCGGTGCTGCACACGCTCGCGAGTACCCAGCGTGGGAGACGCCGAGGCTGGAGCTAGTGATGGACCTAGGAGTGGGAGTTCTCTTGCTCACCACCTTGCTCGCTTTGCGCGAGTGCATGGCCTGCTACCGTCTCCTTCAGCGAGCAAGTAACGCTTGAGAAGAACGCAGCGGGGCGGGATTGGAGGAGACTCGCGGCCCACACAACACACGAGTGGAGCCGCGGTGGTGACTCGGGCGTCGGCAGTCGTAGAACGACCCCCGTCCGGCGTCCCCCATGACCATGAGCGTGGGCCTGGGGTAATGGGTTGAGCTGCCTGTCACCCTAGCAGAGAAGCAGGCCGAAGCGGCAGCACAATACGCGCCTATCCATACCTAGAGGCTAGACACACCGTGGTCCCCACACCCAAAGTGGGCCAGTTTGAAAAAGATGGCATTGGGTCGTCCCGGGTGCGAGAGTAATGACTCAGCTAATCATAACTCCTGCAACCTGAGACCCACAGACGGTGTTCGTTTTAGTCGGTTCAAGTCCGACATAACAAATTATGTAGGTACTTAATTTGTAATTTGTGTTTTGTATTTCAATTAAAAATAGCTATGTTGCATTATAATTACTTCCTTATAATGAAATTTGTAATTCGTATAATACCTGAAGCCGAAGTATTTTCCAATTAGTATTTCAATTAAAGTAAAGCATGTATTTGTATTGTATTTTGCCCAGCCATGCCCGCGTATGTGCTTCTGGAAGGTTTTCAAATCTCGATCTTTCGAATGAATAGTTTCCATCTTATCTACCTCTCTCTCTCTCTCTCTTTCTCTTTCTCTCTCTCTCTCTCTACTATCAATTTCTTAATTATTTTGAAAATGACATAAACACCATGGGCCCCCAAAAACTAAACTATACGCCCACAGAGCCCCCAACACATATAGGTCTCCGTAGCCCGTACACCCCTTATGGAGCCCTCAACACTAATAATAGGTCACCGGAGAGGTCCAAGCCTTTAAACCTATGGAGCCCCCAACGAAACATCACAAGCAGTCTGATATCGCGGAAAAAAGGCACCTTCTCATCACTGAGCTTGACCGGATCCCGACTCCCTGAACCACATTTCTCAATGAGGCTCTGAGAACCTGTCGAGTTCAATGCCAAGAAAACGCAGTCATGTGCGTTTACAGCAAAGGCTTCTTCCTTTCCTTCCCATTTCTGCTATTCAGAATACGCCACCGCCACTGCAGGACAATTCAATATCCTCGCTATGGATGTTCGCTGCAAACTGAACAACAAAAAATGAAAAAAGAATCATCAAAATCGGTTCACTTGGTCACCAATTTTGGCGGTAACAAACAAAAAAAACATAAAGACGAATTGAGAACCTCCTCCTTTTTTTGAAGTCGGTTAAAAACTACATCGAGTCGAGAGTATCATCAAAACAGCCTCGCCTAAACTCGAAGTACTGAACAAAGCGTGAAAAAACGTAGGTGGGCATTTTCACTTTAGATGACACCTATTTGAAATTTTAGGATTTAATTTTTTTTATTAACTACGTCTGCATTAACTATTTATATAGATTTAAAAACTATCCTATTTAGTATTTTTTATAAAAGTTCACGTTATATATTCATATTTTTTGCAATAATTGATATTTATGTGAGACGGGTGACCAATAATTGTCCGCTTTGTAACGAAAATGAACTTCACATAAAAATCATATAAACCATTAACGAGACTGAACAATTGACTATTTGTTAACTTTAGAGCCCATAGAAGGATAATAACTCAAAATATTATGTAAACCATTGAATTAGAAATTTCTATCATAACATTTCATTCTGTTTTGTAACATTTTGTACCAAAAAACGTTTTATTTTTAACGTCACAGTTTTAGTTTTTAAGGTACTTTATTGATTTTTACTGTTAAATAAAGATTTGAATTTCTTTTTTATTTATAACAAAGATATTATTTAGTTTTTATGAGCATTTCAGAAAAATTTACAGAAATCAAGTAAAAAAAATTGGGACAGTTACAAAATGGACAAAAATGTTACAAAACAGAAATTATAAGGCATAGTCCTAAATGTACCAATAAATATGAAAAGGAAAAATTAAACACATTTTGTTTATATGAACTACTAGGTAAGTTTATTAAAAATCTTTGGGTGACATTACAAACAAGACACTAAAATGAAATTAAGATTCATCCAATGGCTTAGGTAGTTAAAACCTTAAGATTACATTTTGAAGCACGCTGTTTTCTTTTCTCCTCTCTCCAAGTTTGACGTTTTGTATTTTTTTTCACTCATCTCAGCAACTTTTTTCTTTTTAGTTTTAATTCGCTCTAAATTTTTCTTTCTTATTTCTTCGGCTTTTTCTGGATTGTTTTTAAATTTTTCTCTATACCTTCTAACCCTTTCTGCTGATGTTAACGCCATTGTTGCCTAAAAATTTAAAAGTGAAACTACTTAGTAAGTTTTTAATTAAACGAATCATCTAGCACCTAGGCACTCGTCAACATGAACCAAACGAGTCCAAACTCGATGGGATTGCGTTGTTTAACTACTGAGTTCTACCCTTTTGACTCATAAGGACCACTTCCCAAAACGCCCACTTCCCAAAACACCCACTTCCCAAAAGGACAATTCCCAAATCGCCCACTTTCCAAAACGACCATTCCCAAATAGCCCACTTCCCAAAACGACAATTCCCAAATAGCCCACTTCCCAAAACGACAATTCCCAAAAAGGACAATTCCTAAAACGTCCACTTCCAAGGATACAGACCTACAAGACCGTCTGTCTACTAGCTCGAAAATGGAAATAATAATAAATAAATAATAAATAATAGCTGACTCCGCGAACTTCGTACCGCCTAACAGTCATACTTTTTTATGGTTACTGCTCCGCTCCCTTATGTAGCAGCGTAATTTTTCTCTGCGTAAGAATCATCTTTGTACTTCAAGCGGTCCAGCCGTTCACGCGTGATGACGTGACCAAGGGAAATAGGGATTCATTTTTATATATATCTAATATATAAAATTCTTCTGTCACGGGGTGCGTAATCGAACTCCTCGGAAACGGCTCGACCGATTTTGATGAAATTTTTTGTGCTTATCCGGTATCTATGAGAATCGGCCAACATCTATTTTTCATCCCCCTAAGTGATAAGGGTGCAGCGGGAACGGGATTTGAATACCACGCGGGCCGAAAATATGGCGGTACGAAGTTCGTCGGGGCAGCTAGTAATACATATTATATTATTAGTTGGACTAATTGGGTGTTTTGGAAAGTGGGTGTTTTGGGAAGTGAGCGTTTTGGGAAGTGGGCGTTTTGGGAAGTGGGCGTTTTGGGAAGTGGGCGTTTTGGGAAGTGGGAGTTTTGGGAAGTGGGCGTTTTGGGAAGTGGGCGTTTTGGGAAGTGGGCGTTTTGGGAAGTGGTCCTTATGAGTCAAAAGGAGTTCTACGACCATCTTCCGGCTCCATCATCAGACCCTGGTTACCAATTAGCACCAAAGTACTCATCAACACGAATCAAATGAGTCCAAACACGATGCATATTGTTGTTTAACTTCTAAGTTCCTATGGCCACCGCCCTGTTCCATCATCGGAACAGCTCCGTGTCAATAATTTTGCATTGTCATCCATTTCACACAATCAATCGGTAACCGATAAGTAGATTAAATTTAACTTACAAGATTTGGTTACAGACAGACACCGAGACAGGTGAAACTAAATAAAAACTTCAACAAAACAAACTAAGGACAAAAAATGCAAGATTATTAAAACAAATAACCCTCTTTTAAGCTTCAACGCAGTCGGTTAATATTAATTTGCCTTTGTGCATTAGCCTTTACGTGTCCGTTTTGTAACGTTTTTAGTCCGCATATTGTAACGTTACAAAACAGACGTTACAAAATTGCGACCGTTAGAAATATTTTTTAAAAATATACCAAGTATAACAAATAATCCTTTCATGTTTAATGTTTTTCGAATGGAATACAGTCCAATGCATGCATTAAATGTAACAGATATTATGATTAAACCGCAAAAAATAGGAATAAAGACGTTACTTACCAGACAAACACCGACGCTAAATTTGAAGCACAAACACGTCCACACTCACAAAATATTTTTTGACACTGATTTCAAAATGGCTGACTCTCTATAATAATCGTAATGCCCGAAATTGCCAGATTAATAAAAAATATCACTTTTTGGTAAAAAATTGAATTAATAATTCCCGTTACAAAACCGGAAATGTCCGTAATGCAAAAAAGTGAGGGACAAGGTAAAAAAAATATTATAAATAAATAATAATGAAAACTAATACAAAAAATGAGATAAAGTAAACAACTAGCTTTCTTTTATATGCATTGCAATCATCGCTACATAATCTATCATATAAAAAATCATCAAAAACTCAATCCAAAGTTGACAGTTTACAAATGGGACAGTATGAAATTGAAAATACTTCAAATTTCAAATATATTTTATTTATAAAATAATTGTTCTATATTTATGCTGATAATAAATAGAGGTTGTCGCGAAGAAGTATATAAATGGGGGATGTATATTGTATATATAATCCTTCGCGTTGGTTTAGGGTATGAACAATGCAGTAACTCAAATCTGGCTCACCCGGGTTACGATGACTAGTCACAGCTGCTTCTGTTGTCTCTCTGTCACGGCATGGCTAACGTGATGAACTGTGGACAAAGAAAAGCACCTGTTATTTCTCTTGCGAGAAATAGTCAGGAGTTGTTCCCTGTCATAATAAAAGGAGCGCAAAAGCGCGACCGACCCGCGTCAAAAATTGACCACAGTAGACTAACAGTCACACCGGCTTCAGGACGCTCAACACGTATATAATACAACGTGGACTTCGCCTCATCTGCGTCCAGGAAAAAACATGGCGGAACAAAAGGCCAGCCAGCAACCGCACGGTGGCTCACCGCTGATGGACGCGGAGCGGGGCGGTCACATACAGGACCCAGAGTATTACTCCCCGATTCTGGCCCGGCATGAAAGTACCAGTTCGGGGAGGAATCCCTCATAAAGTGGGTCGGTCTTACGTTGGATGACGTGTAACTAGGGAAGATCACCTGACCTGTGTAAACGCCTCAGCGTTATCTCAGTACACCTTCGTCAGCTCACAACGTACAGGAACCACCACTACGGTATCACGCGCACGTGTTTAGGAACACTTCACACTCGCACAGTTCGGAAAGGCGGTTTATACTTGCGTAACTAGGGACGCACTATTCACACTTACGCAAGTAGGAACGGCGGTTTATACTCGCGCACGATTCACACTCGCGCAGCTAAGAACACATAACACGCGTAACTAGGAGCGTACGACTCATTCACGCGTAACTAGGAACTGCTAGGAGCGCACGATTCACACATGCGACTAATACGATTCGCGTAACTTTTACGAGTCTTGATGATATTCCGTATTTAGAAGAACATACATTCTCCAAGGCCCGATCATACGAACTGAAACAATATCTATTTGGCATTAGGAATTCGAACAAGTTCAAATTCAAATCTAGAACGAAATTCAAGTCTAAACGGCTTGTAAGGAACGACGTTCTTACCAAGTACTTAGAGTTCGTGCTTCACGTTGATTCCTCTTTGGAGAACTTCAGAAACCTCGTAGATCCTCAGATCGTAGCGACACTCCGCACAAAAGGAAGAAAAAAATTGAAAAAGACATTAAGTCTCATGAAGAAATTTGTATGTACATTATTAACATTTTCGCATTTCGCGAAGAAATCGACCTCCGGCCGAAAGAAAAGAAAAAAATTTAGAAAAGGACCATCAAGTTTCTAGTCCATTCTCTGATCTTCTGTAGAGCACGGACTTTGGCTGCTCGTTCAAACTTGACATTATTCTGAGGTTGTTCTGTTGAAGTTGGTTCATCTTCGAGTGTGACAACACTGTCGCTTGATTCATTTCTTAGTTCATGTGAATCTTCAATTTCTAAATTATTATTCTCTGTGATATCATCAGTATAATCAGTCATGACTATGTCTTCTTCCTTTCTAGTTTCATTTGATGTTACAGTTGCATCGTTTACATCAGAACTCTCTTTTTGTGTAATAACCATCGGGATTTTCTTCTGTATATTGTCTATTTCCTTTGGGACTATATTTCTTGAGTTCTCAATATCAGGTTCTTCATATATTTGAATCGTTGGTGATGAATCTAGTTGTTGATCCTCTTCAATTTCAAGTGGATATAGATGTCCTATTGAACGTATGAATATTTTGTTGTCGACTTTGACTTGAGCAACTCTGCATAAGCCATCACTTCCTTTAGTTAAAGAAATAATTCTTCCAACTTTCCAACCTATGCGCGGTTTGTCACTTTTAATTTGAACTAATTGACCTATACTCGGTGTTAAATGTGACGTCACACGAGGTTGTTTCATAGAATGATTGTATCTTTCTCGTAGGCTAGGTAAATAACGGTTTTGAAAGAAAGAAAAATACCTCCAGGACAATCCGAGAGGGGGGGCGAAAGAATTGTCCACCAGTGGATAAAGCAAACGACAATGGCGAGAATACGGACTTAACATGTACAACGTGCGGGAAAGTATACAAGAAGAGAGCCTGGTTTCTGAAGCACTTAAAATCACACGATGGTGTTGGAGCAAGACAGTCGTCTGTAAGTTCTTCAACTATTGCCACGGATAGAGTTGACCCTCATATATCCCATGGTGAGCCAGAGTGTGACACAAACCAGGAGCCCATCAATATCCGGGCCCGTCTTAGCATTCCCTCTTTAAAGTCGACCACCTGGAAAGCCCACGACCAAAACCTAGCCATCCTGTTAGAACATCCCGGAACAAAGCAGGATCTAAACAGTCAGGTAGAATCTTTCCAGGTTAGCATTTACTCATACCTGCATGAGCATTACCCACCATCATTACCTTACGCGCGAAAAAACCGAGAAAACGCGTTCAAAATTAAAATGAGAAAAAAAAAGCGGGACCTTATCAAACGACTACGGTTCGCTAAAGCTATGGGCGATAATCAACTTAGTCATCAACTGGCCAGAGCTTTAAGGTCAATACTGAAATTAATTCAAGGAATTTCTTTTCAAATAATAAATGAAAATAATAATTTTATTAGAGCCAAACATGAAGTAGAGTTCGATAAGGACCCGTTTAAATACTCGAGGAATATTTTTAGCGACAGAAAGCAGGATAGGCTACCGCTAAGTAACGATCAGATCCATAGCTACTATAAAAGTAATTATGAGGTGCCTAAATACAAAAAACCATACAGTAAACCAAACGCGCAAAAACCAGTAAGCCCTCATTTTACATTTGACTGTAACCCACCTAGCTTAGACGAAATAGAACAACAAATCAAAAAGAAACCAACAAAAACCGCCCCAGGGCCTGATGGCATACCTTACATTATCTATAAAAAATGCCCATCGGTACGTAAACATCTTCTAAGCATATTCAATAGGATCTGGTCGAGCAAAGAAGTCCCAGCGGCCTTCGGTAAAGCTAATTTTGTGCTCATTCCAAAGAAAGAAATAGTAACTAGTCCAAAAGACGCTAGACCAATAGCATTAACCAACACAATTTCAAAAATTTTCTTCTCATGGCTTCAATTTAAAATGGCAAATTTCATGATAAATAATAACTATTTCAGACCAAATCACCAAAAAGGGTTCTTACCCGGAATTTCAGGATGTCTAGAACACAATTCGTTACTGGCGGAAAGTTTAAAAGATGCCAGATCAAACGAAAAGCAAATAACAGTTTGTTGGATAGACTTAGAAAACGCTTTTGGCTCAGTACAACACGAGCTTATGTTGTTTGCATTAAAATGGTATCACTTTCCGTCCACCATTTGGGAAATAATATCCTCTTATTATGGTAAATTAAAGTTTGTGATTAATACCAAAGATGGATACACGCAACCTTTAAATTATAATGTCGGTTTGTTCCAAGGTTGCTGTTTATCACCTATAGTTTTCAATATAGTAATAAATATTTTAATAGACAACATTTCCACACATGACAAGAAGTGGGGCTATCGGTTTAAGCTAAACGGTAAATATACGGAGTCCATCCTCGCATTCGCGGACGATTTGGCAATACTGACTCGCAACCCAAAGCAGTGCCAGGACCTACTGCGTAGAGTGGATGATTTCTGTGCATGGACAGATGGAATGAAAACAAAACCTAGCAAATGCTACTGTCTATGTCTGGGTAGGCGGGGTACCAGGTATACTTCATATGACCCAGGGCTTAGTATAGGCGGGGAAAACGTTTCAACTATATCTGAAACCGTGCCCTTTAAATTCCTCGGAAGAAAGATTGATAACAGAGGTTGCACTCCAGCTTTGGACGAATTAATTGATAGTTTCATTATCGATTTAAAAAAGGTAGACCAACAACCAATAAGTAATGTTAAAAAAGCTTGGATCTATGACAACTATTTAACCTCGCGTCTTAACTGGCCGTTTCTTATATATGATATAAACCAGAGCCTCCTCAAAAAACTAGATGCGAGTGTCACAAAGACACTGAAGTCGTGGCTAGGGCTAGCTCAGTCGGCCGACCCGTCGGCACTATATAGATCCGCGAATAATTTTGGAATGACGTTAAAGAAGCCATCAGAACTCTATAAACACCTAAGAGTAACTAAAATGCACGTCTTATCGAAATCTAAAGACGAAATAGTAAAAGTCCTTCCAAAAGATAAAAATGCATCGGAGCTCGAATCACGCCTCCAGTTCCATAAAAATTCATGATAGGCTCGCAGACTGGTAGAGTAGGTCTAGGGAATATTCAGAAACAAACAGATAAAGAAATAACAAAATCTTTTCTTCAAACAGACGAAAACAACACCTATAAGGTGCACGCAATGAACCTAGAAATGCAAAACGAATGGTTGACCCTAGGTGAATTTTGTATTCCCATAGCCTTAAAATGGCGTACCATAATATACGACTGGTCACCGGCCTTACTTAAATTTTACCTAAATGCATTCCAGTTGACCCTCCCCGACCAAAGCAATCTAGTCAGGTGGGGAAAAGCCACAGATAAAACATGTAACTCATGTGGTGAAGCAACTGGAACGGCTAGGCACCTGCTAGTGGGTTGTAGGACGCTATTAGACCGGGGTCATTACTCGCGCCGACATGATAAGGTATTAGAAATCATACGTGAGGCTGTAAGTTTGGCGGTAGCTAGAGCGAAAAAAGGATTAACCACAAACCAAAGAAATGACATTGTGTTTGTAAAGGAAGGCTGCTCAAAGAAATCACCTCAAAAGCCATATTCAATTTTGATAGCTGCCGTTGACTGGACAATACTCGTAGACACGTATGAGAAGCACTATAAAATACCGGAGGATATATGTGCCTCATCATCCAGACCCGACATATTCCTTTTTTCACGATCGCATAGGCGTGCAGTGCTTGTAGAACTCACAGTACCGTGGGAAACTAATATACCTAAAGACCACGCTATAAAGACAAACAAATACTTTGACTTGACTAACGAGTTAACCAAGAACGGCTACGTGGTTAAACTCTACGCCGTAGAAGTAGGAGCAAGGGGAATTCCAGCTAAATCCCTGTACAACTTACTTAAAGACCTCGGATTGCCAAGAGCTTCAGTAAGCTCTTTACTAAATCGAATATCAAAAGCGGCATTGATAGGATCTTACCAAATTTGGATAGGTAGGGGGGGGAACACTACTGACGGTGGAGGTGAGCGCTGATGCATCACAAGGTGGCCACCCTAAACCTACATCTGGGTCGCAAGTCCCAGTCGCCGTCACGGTGTTCCTCTCTGTATCACGCTATGGACCCGGCGACCGCACGGTGAATCCATGGAGTGCTGAGAATCGGATCTCTTTAAAATCTGACAGCCCGGAGAGACGGGATGACTACTGGAAAGACAGTTGACGCTGGAAAGACAGATGACAATTGGAAAGACAATGGACTGCTGGAAAGACAGCCGCGGGCAAGGGCCTAGCAAGCCCTGCCCTAGAATTCATCGCTAAAAGTCCAATAAAGAAAAATACCTCCAGGACAATCCGAGAGGGGGGGCGAAAGAATTGTCCACCAGTGGATAAAGCAAACGACAATGGCGAGAATACGGACTTAACATGTACAACGTGCGGGAAAGTATACAAGAAGAGAGCCTGGTTTCTGAAGCACTTAAAATCACACGATGGTGTTGGAGCAAGACAGTCGTCTGTAAGTTCTTCAACTATTGCCACGGATAGAGTTGACCCTCATATATCCCATGGTGAGCCAGAGTGTGACACAAACCAGGAGCCCATCAATATCCGGGCCCGTCTTAGCATTCCCTCTTTAAAGTCGACCACCTGGAAAGCCCACGACCAAAACCTAGCCATCCTGTTAGAACATCCCGGAACAAAGCAGGATCTAAACAGTCAGGTAGAATCTTTCCAGGTTAGCATTTACTCATACCTGCATGAGCATTACCCACCATCATTACCTTACGCGCGAAAAAACCGAGAAAACGCGTTCAAAATTAAAATGAGAAAAAAAAAGCGGGACCTTATCAAACGACTACGGTTCGCTAAAGCTATGGGCGATAATCAACTTAGTCATCAACTGGCCAGAGCTTTAAGGTCAATACTGAAATTAATTCAAGGAATTTCTTTTCAAATAATAAATGAAAATAATAATTTTATTAGAGCCAAACATGAAGTAGAGTTCGATAAGGACCCGTTTAAATACTCGAGGAATATTTTTAGCGACAGAAAGCAGGATAGGCTACCGCTAAGTAACGATCAGATCCATAGCTACTATAAAAGTAATTATGAGGTGCCTAAATACAAAAAACCATACAGTAAACCAAACGCGCAAAAACCAGTAAGCCCTCATTTTACATTTGACTGTAACCCACCTAGCTTAGACGAAATAGAACAACAAATCAAAAAGAAACCAACAAAAACCGCCCCAGGGCCTGATGGCATACCTTACATTATCTATAAAAAATGCCCATCGGTACGTAAACATCTTCTAAGCATATTCAATAGGATCTGGTCGAGCAAAGAAGTCCCAGCGGCCTTCGGTAAAGCTAATTTTGTGCTCATTCCAAAGAAAGAAATAGTAACTAGTCCAAAAGACGCTAGACCAATAGCATTAACCAACACAATTTCAAAAATTTTCTTCTCATGGCTTCAATTTAAAATGGCAAATTTCATGATAAATAATAACTATTTCAGACCAAATCACCAAAAAGGGTTCTTACCCGGAATTTCAGGATGTCTAGAACACAATTCGTTACTGGCGGAAAGTTTAAAAGATGCCAGATCAAACGAAAAGCAAATAACAGTTTGTTGGATAGACTTAGAAAACGCTTTTGGCTCAGTACAACACGAGCTTATGTTGTTTGCATTAAAATGGTATCACTTTCCGTCCACCATTTGGGAAATAATATCCTCTTATTATGGTAAATTAAAGTTTGTGATTAATACCAAAGATGGATACACGCAACCTTTAAATTATAATGTCGGTTTGTTCCAAGGTTGCTGTTTATCACCTATAGTTTTCAATATAGTAATAAATATTTTAATAGACAACATTTCCACACATGACAAGAAGTGGGGCTATCGGTTTAAGCTAAACGGTAAATATACGGAGTCCATCCTCGCATTCGCGGACGATTTGGCAATACTGACTCGCAACCCAAAGCAGTGCCAGGACCTACTGCGTAGAGTGGATGATTTCTGTGCATGGACAGATGGAATGAAAACAAAACCTAGCAAATGCTACTGTCTATGTCTGGGTAGGCGGGGTACCAGGTATACTTCATATGACCCAGGGCTTAGTATAGGCGGGGAAAACGTTTCAACTATATCTGAAACCGTGCCCTTTAAATTCCTCGGAAGAAAGATTGATAACAGAGGTTGCACTCCAGCTTTGGACGAATTAATTGATAGTTTCATTATCGATTTAAAAAAGGTAGACCAACAACCAATAAGTAATGTTAAAAAAGCTTGGATCTATGACAACTATTTAACCTCGCGTCTTAACTGGCCGTTTCTTATATATGATATAAACCAGAGCCTCCTCAAAAAACTAGATGCGAGTGTCACAAAGACACTGAAGTCGTGGCTAGGGCTAGCTCAGTCGGCCGACCCGTCGGCACTATATAGATCCGCGAATAATTTTGGAATGACGTTAAAGAAGCCATCAGAACTCTATAAACACCTAAGAGTAACTAAAATGCACGTCTTATCGAAATCTAAAGACGAAATAGTAAAAGTCCTTCCAAAAGATAAAAATGCATCGGAGCTCGAATCACGCCTCCAGTTCCATAAAAAATTCATGATAGGCTCGCAGACTGGTAGAGTAGGTCTAGGGAATATTCAGAAACAAACAGATAAAGAAATAACAAAATCTTTTCTTCAAACAGACGAAAACAACACCTATAAGGTGCACGCAATGAACCTAGAAATGCAAAACGAATGGTTGACCCTAGGTGAATTTTGTATTCCCATAGCCTTAAAATGGCGTACCATAATATACGACTGGTCACCGGCCTTACTTAAATTTTACCTAAATGCATTCCAGTTGACCCTCCCCGACCAAAGCAATCTAGTCAGGTGGGGAAAAGCCACAGATAAAACATGTAACTCATGTGGTGAAGCAACTGGAACGGCTAGGCACCTGCTAGTGGGTTGTAGGACGCTATTAGACCGGGGTCATTACTCGCGCCGACATGATAAGGTATTAGAAATCATACGTGAGGCTGTAAGTTTGGCGGTAGCTAGAGCGAAAAAAGGATTAACCACAAACCAAAGAAATGACATTGTGTTTGTAAAGGAAGGCTGCTCAAAGAAATCACCTCAAAAGCCATATTCAATTTTGATAGCTGCCGTTGACTGGACAATACTCGTAGACACGTATGAGAAGCACTATAAAATACCGGAGGATATATGTGCCTCATCATCCAGACCCGACATATTCCTTTTTTCACGATCGCATAGGCGTGCAGTGCTTGTAGAACTCACAGTACCGTGGGAAACTAATATACCTAAAGACCACGCTATAAAGACAAACAAATACTTTGACTTGACTAACGAGTTAACCAAGAACGGCTACGTGGTTAAACTCTACGCCGTAGAAGTAGGAGCAAGGGGAATTCCAGCTAAATCCCTGTACAACTTACTTAAAGACCTCGGATTGCCAAGAGCTTCAGTAAGCTCTTTACTAAATCGAATATCAAAAGCGGCATTGATAGGATCTTACCAAATTTGGATAGGTAGGGGGGGGAACACTACTGACGGTGGAGGTGAGCGCTGATGCATCACAAGGTGGCCACCCTAAACCTACATCTGGGTCGCAAGTCCCAGTCGCCGTCACGGTGTTCCTCTCTGTATCACGCTATGGACCCGGCGACCGCACGGTGAATCCATGGAGTGCTGAGAATCGGATCTCTTCTATCATAATTCTCGCTCTTCGCCAACCTCTTATTAAATTGTTTTTTGTTGATATTCCTGATAATATAGGTTGATTTTGAGCTGTTTCCAGTGTGATACATCTTCCAATAAGAAGAAAGTCTGCAGGAGTTAAATGATGTTCTATTTCTGTGCCTACATATAGTTAGCGGTCTTGTATTAATCACGGCTTCAATTTCCTTAACGATAGTTGTTAATTGACTTTCCTTTAACAGATGTTTTTCTAGTGTTTTCCTCATACACTGTTTTACTAGTCCAACTAATCTTTCATAGAAACCACCAAACCATGGAGCTAATTGCGGTATAAATTTCCATTTTATCTTGTTTTCAATGCAATAATTATTGGTTAAGATATCAGCTATCAGCTTGAAGTGAGTAGCGTTGTCTGAAGTAATTAAACTTGGTAAACTTCTGGTTGACACCATTCGTCTTAGTGCCAATAATCCCTCTTCCGCTGATAAGTCTTGAACAACTTCTAGGTGTACTGCTCGAACCGCTAAACAAGTAAATAAACATATCCATCGTTTGGCTATTCCACTTTCTGTAATTATAGTTACAGGTCCTAAGTAGTCTACTCCAGTGAAGGTGAAAGGTTTGCTGTAGTTTACTCTCTCAGGTGGTAATGAAGGAGTAATAGGTAGTTTGAATGGTCCACCATCGCATTTTACGCAGTTTGGGCACTTTCGTAATATTTTCTGGACTTGTTGTTTGCCTTGAGGAATCCAATACGTTTGACGTATTATACTTAACGTGTGGTTCGCGCCCACGTGGTAATTCTTCTCATGAATCTCTTTTATCAATTTGTGAGTAAAATCACAATCCTTGGGAATAAGTATGGGGTATCTCTTGTCAAATGACCATTCGGCATACTTGAATCTGCCCTTACAGCGCAGAATGCCATCAATGTCTTTAAATAATCCTAAATTTCGACTCAGATTGGTCTGTTTATTGTTTATTTCTTCATTAAAATATCTTGATTGTATCGACTTGATTACTTGTAAAGTATTATCTTGTATATGCGTTTGTTCGTTAGATTCTTTTATCAATTTATTGTCTCCGTCTTTAACTATCTCAAGTTGGTCAAATTCACTGAGATCTTCACCAACATAAAATGTATTTTGGCTGTTTGGGTTGATAGGCCAATTTTCCTGATCTCGAAGTAGAAAATCTGGTCCATTTAACCATCTCTTATTATCATCTTTTGTTTTAGTTGGTCTTGTAGCAACGTCAGCAGGGTTAAGCTCTGTTGGAACATATCTAAATGACAAGTCCTTGCTTCTTTTAATCTCCTCGATTCTTCTAGACACGAAAGGGCTTAGTAATTTGTTGGAATTAATCCAACTTAAGACTATTTGGCTGTCTGTCCATAAAAATGTTTTATTCAATTTTACATTAATGAATTTGTTAACATAATTTAATAGTCTGCAACCAATGAGTACACCCAATAATTCCAGTCTAGGTATTTTCAAATTTTCTTGGTCCTTAATAGGTACGACACGAGATTTTCCAATCACGAAGCTTTTACTATTTTTTCCCACTATATAAATGACAGCAGCATATGCTCTTGTGGAAGAATCGGTGAAACAATGTAATTCGTATTGAGTTTCCTTTGCATTTTCTTTATAACATCTCTTTATGTTTATGTCTTTAGTCTCTTCTAGGACTTCACATACTTCCTTCCATCTACTCATGATGTCATCAGGTAGTGGAGTATCCCATTTAATTTTTTGTTTCCATATGTCCTGTAATATTAATTTTCCTGCTAGTAGAATCGGTACTGCAAAACCACAAGGATCGAAAATTGAAGCGATGCACTTCAAAATATCTCTTTTAGTTTCACCTTTTAGAATCTTCTTTGTTCTTAGTTGTAATGAATCTTCCTTTAGGTTCCAATTTAAACCTAGTATTTTAATTATTTGATCAGGAGGAATGTCTGGTACTTCGTTTCTAAATTGTTTTGAATTTGAATTCCATTCTCTTAAATTCATAGAAATTTCTTGAAATGTTTTTCTTGCAGTCTTGTACAATTGTAAGGCTTCTTCATCTGTATCTGTGCCAGTGACCACGTTATCCACGTATATGTCAGACGCTATCTTCTTGACATTTTTATCTTTACTCTGCAATAGATGATGTTTTATTGTAGCATTTAACAAAAAAGGGCTTGATATAACTCCAAAAGGTACACGAGTAAATCGATAATGTTCAAGATTGTCTTCAGTTGCTTGCTTTCGTATGTCTTTCAACCATAGGAATCTAGTTACATCTCGGTCTGGTTCCTTGAGTCCTATTTGTAGAAAGGCTTTTTCTACATCTGCTGTTAATCCAATTTTGTGACTTCTAAATCTTATGATCAAACCTGTTAGATCCTCTAACAGTAATGGTCCACAGTATAAGCATTCGTTTAAGCTTTTGTTATCCTTTGTCTTCGCCGAAGCATCGTAGACTATTCTCAGAGCCTTTCCCGGAGCCAGGACACCATGATGAGGTATGTAGTGCGTAGGATGATCATCTTCTATCTGTCTTGATAGGACTGGTTCAATGACTCCCTTTTCAATTTGTTGTTTCAATGTTTGGTCGTATGTTTGAAGAGTTGCTTGATCTAATCTTTTTAGTAGCCCAACTAGCCGTCCATATGCTAGTCCGTAGTTTGAAGATAAGTTTGGAGGATAATTGATCCATGGCCAGCTAACATAGTATCTATTAGTCCTCAACTCTGTTGTTTCATTAAAATGTTTGATGGCAATTTCATCTCTGCTTACCTTTGGTGAATCTGTAATGCCGATTGACTCTAAATCCCATAGCATTTTTAAATTTCCAAGATCTAATGGTGGGTCAGGTTGATTAAGACCTATCTCACAAGAACATTGACAGAAAGTCACCATTGACATTTGTTCTACAGGTTTATCTGAAATAACACCTGAAATAATCCAACCAAATTCCGATTCAATTAAATATAAGTCTCTTGCAATGCATTTTTTATTCATCATTATAAGTGAGTGATAGTAATCATTTCCTAGTAATATGTCTACTCTGTCTGATAATGATCCATCATCAGCTAGTGTGTAATTTTCTCTTGTCTTGTATAATTCTTGTTTAAAACATGGTACTCCTTGGGAAATGGTTGGGACAATGTTAGCATATAATGTCTTCATGATCTTACTTTTAGTCAATACTTGAAATTTAGCTAAAGGACTTTCTAAAGTTCTAGGAGTTTCAGACCCAAAGGTAAAAATTGTTAGGTGTTGTTGTTCTTCAATGCACATTTGTAATTCTTTAGCAACCTTTTGAGTTACATAACTTCTCTGGCTCCCACAGTCCATTAAAATTCTACATTTCTTCGTTATGTTATACTGTCCTGTAATCATTACTGTTGCTGTCTGTAGAACAGTAGTACACTTGGTGTTCACATGCATAGTGTTGCTAGTGGATGCTCTGTTTTGATTGGTTGTCTTGTTCCTTGCTGCTAAACGTTTCAATGTTGGACATAAGGCTGAGTGGTGATTTGAAGAACTACAAATGTTGCAACTCAACTTTGTCTTACAGTTATTTGCAAAGTGGTTTGTACCAAAACATCTATAACAACACCTGTTCAATGCATTTCGTCTTTCATCAACAGTTTGATATTTATTACAATCCTCTTCCTTATGATTATTTCCACAAAATGAACAATTTCTATTATAATTCCATCTACCTTTCTTTTGTTGATTTTGCCTAAATGTATTGTTTTCATGAGGGCGTTTCCTATTTTCCCCTCTAAAATTTTTATTCATATAATATGGTCTCTTTTTATTCTCCTTATTGAAGTGACTTGTATTGTTATTATTATAATTGAAAGAGTGTCTTGTATTTCGCCTCGTATCATGATTTCCCTTGACATGTAGTGTTTCTGTGGTATATTGTGTTTCACTCTTCTCATTATTATTTTCATGCATCGAAGAGTCTTCACAGAGTTTCTGTGCTTCCATTTTTGCATTGATAATTGTAGATAGTTGTTTTATTATGTCCATGATTTTGTCACCTGTGTTTGTTCTTAATCTTGTTTCGTACACAATCTCTGTAGGAAATTTCTTCATGATCATGAAATTTATTTGACTGCTATTAATATTGTCTCCCATGGATTCTAAGACTCGAAGATGTCTCTCAATTTCATCCAATGTTTTTTGACAATCTTCCATCCTTACCGCTTTGTTTATGTTATTCATGGCCATGTGATGTGCATATATTATGTCACTTTCTTTACCATATCTTACTTTTAATGTCTCCACGATGATTTGGTAGTTTGTCCCTATGGTGGGATATCCATCGACCAATCTTGCAGCTTCGCCTGTTAGAGAGCTCTTTAAATATAATAATTTATCAATATCACTTAGGTTTCTTCGGTTAATATTTGACGTAAATTGATCCCAGAATTGGTACCAATCTAGCACATTTCCTTGAAATTCTGGAAGCTTTAAATCTGGTAATTTACTGTATCCTGATGTTTCTACTTGGAGGGAGGCTGCCGATGTTGAAGGTTGAGTCATAGTCATCATAGTCTCTAGCTCAACTAGGGCATCTTCACCTTCTAACTGATGTGTTGTGAAGTTGCTTATTTCTTCCGAATCAGGATTATTACATGAATTGAAGTAGTTGTATAACTCTGAAGTAAACTTAGTCAGCATGCTTTTCAACTTGGCTGCGACTATCTTTGCAGAATCCATATTCCGCACTAAATCTTGACATAGATCATGACTTTGTATAGTAAGTATTTTGATTTCTTCAATGAACTTGGATAATCTCTGTATGAGAATGTTATCCATTCTTCTCTTGCTTGTTTTCATTTGCAAACTTGCCAAGCCTATAACAAAATATCACATTCATAAATAGGAAGAGAATATCTTATGATAGGACTTCCAACAAGAAAAGATCTTACACTGAAACTTATATTAATAAACAAATGAGCAGAAACTGCCTCTGCCAAACGAAAGAAATCCACATAAAGTAGTCAAATAGAACTTACCTGCAGTTTTGTTGAAATTTTATTATAAATAACGTAATGTAATGTGTAAATAAACATTGAAATGTTTGTACGAATTTGAATTCGAAAAAATTTTCATTTTTGTTGACAGATGTCAATTGACAGTTCAAAATTTTATTTTCCCGTTCGATTTTTTTTTTAAGTCCTGAAACCCGGTAGTTTTGAGTTTGATTTTGTTACTATTCTTTTTAAGATGGAACAAATTTAATTATTTATGGTCAAAATATTCAAATTTAAAAAATTTACCTCAAATTTTAATGTCACACGACGGATGCTAAAAACGTGTTTGAGAAGACAGAATCAGCTGTGTTTACATTTACTATTGACATTTATCCTTAAACCAGGGTTAAGGTACAGCATTCTCCACCATGTCGCGAAGAAGTATATAAATGGGGGATGTATATTGTATATATAATCCTTCGCGTTGGTTTAGGGTATGAACAATGCAGTAACTCAAATCTGGCTCACCCGGGTTACGATGACTAGTCACAGCTGCTTCTGTTGTCTCTCTGTCACGGCATGGCTAACGTGATGAACTGTGGACAAAGAAAAGCACCTGTTATTTCTCTTGCGAGAAATAGTCAGGAGTTGTTCCCTGTCATAATAAAAGGAGCGCAAAAGCGCGACCGACCCGCGTCAAAAATTGACCACAGTAGACTAACAGTCACACCGGCTTCAGGACGCTCAACACGTATATAATACAACGTGGACGTCGCCTCATCTGCGTCCAGGAAAAAACATGGCGGAACAAAAGGCCAGCCAGCAACCGCACGGTGGCTCACCGCTGATGGACGCGGAGCGGGGCGGTCACATACAGGACCCAGAGTATTACTCCCCGATTCTGGCCCGGCATGAAAGTACCAGTTCGGGGAGGAATCCCTCATAAAGTGGGTCGGTCTTACGTTGGATGACGTGTAACTAGGGAAGATCACCTGACCTGTGTAAACGCCTCAGCGTTATCTCAGTACACCTTCGTCAGCTCACAACGTACAGGAACCACCACTACGGTATCACGCGCACGTGTTTAGGAACACTTCACACTCGCACAGTTCGGAAAGGCGGTTTATACTTGCGTAACTAGGGACGCACTATTCACACTTACGCAAGTAGGAACGGCGGTTTATACTCGCGCACGATTCACACTCGCGCAGCTAAGAACACATAACACGCGTAACTAGGAGCGTACGACTCATTCACGCGTAACTAGGAACTGCTAGGAGCGCACGATTCACACATGCGACTAATACGATTCGCGTAACTTTTACGAGTCTTGATGATATTCCGTATTTAGAAGAACATACATTCTCCAAGGCCCGATCATACGAACTGAAACAATATCTATTTGGCATTAGGAATTCGAACAAGTTCAAATTCAAATCTAGAACGAAATTCAAGTCTAAACGGCTTGTAAGGAACGACGTTCTTACCAAGTACTTAGAGTTCGTGCTTCACGTTGATTCCTCTTTGGAGAACTTCAGAAACCTCGTAGATCCTCAGATCGTAGCGACAGAGGTAGCCTGTTTCATATATTTTCAATGTGTCTTTAATTTATTACCAAAACAATTATTTAAATATTTATAAAAAATGCAAATTCCTAGGGACAGCTCCAAAACATCAATGTGTCATTTAAAGTGAAAATGCCCAGGTATCACGTTTTTTCACGCCGGAGCAGTGGTGTCTTCGATACAAGACGTAGCTCCTGCGTGGAATACTGCTCGCTTATCTAAGATGGCTCCGCAAAGTCGACTTGGGCGATCATTTACACTTTAGAAGCCTTCCACAATGCCATCCGCAAATTTAGGCCAAGATTTATATACCCATCTAATTCATAATTTACCGGTGGAATAGCAGGCTCATTTTATATAATAGCATCGAAAAACATGAGCTGTAGCCATACCTTAACATAAAACTGTGGCTTATAATCTTTATAGGCTAATACTCTTGCCTGTTTTAAAAATGTTTGAAAAAACTAAAAAAAAGAACTTTGAGATTTATTCGGTTTACTTTTTGATTATTTTGACTCATATTTATCAACATAATATTATTTTATTTCATATATAAGTAATCAGTTTCAGTACTTACAAGCTTGGCAAAAAAGTCATGAAACGGAACTAAAATATTTAATCACTGGCAACACTCTGTCAATCACGTCAAGTTAGTACTTGAAGTTGTCATTTCATACATTCCACCAGTAGAGTAGTGCGTTGTTTTTTTTTTTTTGGATCGGTGACATCGTGCTTGCAACAAGTGCTCGTCAATCCCAAAAGAGAAATTACTGATAATAGTGATAATACTGTGTTGTTGAAGTACTTTATTGCTTTTGTTTTGTTTCTGTGTGCTTAGACTACATAAATTTCCTGGGTAAGTCCCAAAATTAACAATTTAGTGGTATGGATAACCATCCTCCCGATCCTGGGGGGGATGAAGAACGACTGAGGTTGCTCCTCAGTCGATCTTCCTCCAAAAAGCGTCCAAATGAAGCACAAGGAGATGCTGGTGCAGCAAAAAAAGTAATTGTAGATCCAACGGAAGCTGCTCCTTCGATCCAAACTACATACATTCACCCGGATCACGCTGATAAGCCTGCTAAATATACAGACTCGGACTCAGGCCCATTTTTAGTCCATGTCACAAGAGACGTCGGTGATTCCTCCTCAGGTACAGTTTTTCGATCAATTAAATTTGGGCATTTCCTAGCACACAACAACATCACTAACATCATTCCCGGAGGCGTAAATCGAGTTGGCCGAAATAGAGTTTCCGTTGAATTTAAGTCGTCCACTGATGCAAACAATTTCCTAACCCATCCGGCTTTACTTAGGGCTAAATATGCAACCTCAATTCCCTCTTTTGCATGTTCCCGCATGGGTATAATCAGACAGGTTCCTGTGGAATGGACGTTGGAGGAGGTGGTCCAGTCCATAGAGGTTCCTTCTGGCTTCGGATCTGTCATGAAGGCAAGAAGGTTAAACAGACGAGTTAATGGTGACAATAACTCCCACACATACGTGCCTACGCAAACCATAGTGGTTACCTTCACCGGTCAAAAGCTGCCTCCACATGTTTATTGCTTTTACAACTCCTTGCCGGTCGAAACTTATGTCCTGCCAACAATACAGTGCTTCAAGTGCTGCAGATTCGGCCATGTAACTTCCCAATGTAGATCGTCTCCGAGATGCTTTTTGTGTAGCCAGGCCCATGAGGGTTCAACCTGTACAACCTCAACCCCTACTTGCCTATTTTGCTCAGGTCCACACTCGGCTAAAGACTCTTCCTGCCCTGAACATTCCCGACAGAAATCAATTAAAATTACCATGTCTCAGGAGAATGTTTCCTACATGGAGGCTTCCGCCAGATTCCCCTTTGTCAGAAAGTCCTTTGCAGACACTATTAGGTCTCCAAATATGCTAAACTCCCAGCCTAGTTCCCAAAATTTCCCCTCTCCTAGTTCCCATCAATTATCCTCTCCCTTCTCTCAGGCTCCATCTCAAACCTCTTATAGGAAAACAGTCTTTTCCCCTCAAAAAAACTATAACACAGCCTCGAGTCCTGGCTATAACAGACAGGCTCATAATTTCTTAACCCAACCTCCCCCTTCTTCTATGCCTAATGGCTCTGCTCTCTCAGATGAACAATCAAAATCTCCCTCAAATGACAACCTTCTCGACCTTCTTCTCTCCACCCTCATCAATATGCTTACCAGATTTAGCGACACTGAGCTACCAGACAAATTTAAAAATAAACTTTCTCAGCTGTTAGTCCTTACTAGTCAAATTCCCTCCAATTCTGCAATGGAACTGTAGGAGCATTCAAAATAAAAAAAATGAATTAATACATCTAATTAATAAACATAAACCGCTCATTGTTGCCATTCAGGAAGCGTGGCTTAGGCCCAACTCCCGTTTTAGGGTGTCTGGGTTTGCCTGCTTTCGGGATGACAGGAATGACGGACATGCTGGATCCACTATGTTGGTGTCCAGAAATATTATATACACTCAAATTCCTATCCCTCCTCACAGTGACTCTTTCCACATTGTTGGCGTTAGGTCAATGAACATTTCTTTTCTTTCCGTTTACATTCCTTACCCTGATTCTTCCATACTTTCAGACCTTATTACTATAATATCATCCATCCCTCCTCCTGTAGTCATTCTGGGTGATTTCAACATCCACCATACTTCTTGGGGATCATCCCAATGTGATGACTTGTCTTCCTCATTTCTTGATTATTTAGATTCTTTGAACCTCTGCATTCTTAATAATGGCAGTGCTACTCGCAGACCGACTTTGTCTCACCCTGGTCCTTCTGCTGTAGACCTGTCTCTGTGCCCTCCTTCTCTTTCTTCGTGTCTTATATGGCAAGTTTTAGGTAACTCTCATGGAAGTGATCACTACCCTATTTTCATCTCAACGCTTTCCAGCCAAATTCAAAATCCCACACTTAATCCTCTTCTTAAATACAACCTATCAAGAGCAGATTGGGAGGCTTTTTCTAATTGGCTTGATCGGGAAATAGAACTATTGCCAACTCCTGACTCTGAAAACTATCATTCTGTATATTCACGCTTCAAGAATGCTCTTCTGATTGCTGCAGACAAGTCATTCCCACTTAAAAAGTCCCCCAGGAATAGGCTCCCCTCCCTGCCTTGGTGGGATCAGTCCTGTTCAGATGCATGCAGAAGGAGAAAGGATGCTGAAAGAGCATACACGAGAGATATGTCCCGGTCAAATTACCTTGACTATCAAAGGGTGGCCGCTGAAACTGTCAGACTTCTTTCCCAGAAGAAACGTGATGGTTGGCGCAGGTTTTGCGAGAACCTATCCCCACGTACGCGCTCGTCCTTGGTATGGAAGAATATCCGTAAGTTTAAATACTCGGTATCACCTAATCACATTGCTTCAAATGATTCTTCTGCCTGGATCCAGGAGTTCGCGCAGAAATTGGCTCCTCCGTCCGTCCCCTCCTCTTCTGAATGTTCTATCCACCATTCCTCTCCCCATCCCAGTCATCACTTTGATGCTCCTTTCACCCTTAATGAACTTTTAGCTGTTTTGGATCCACTAAAGGATTCTTCACCTGGGGTAGATGGCATTCCATACTCCTTCATTGTTTTTTCTTAAATATCCTAAATTTAATTTTTGGTTCTGGTATCCCTCCAGAGGAGTGGAAATCCCAAATTGTTCTCCCTATTTTGAAACCCGGCAAACCTTCCGATGATGCCTCCAGTTATCGTCCAATTGCCCTATCTTGCACAATGGCTAAAATATTAGAGCACCTGATTAAAAATCGTTTAGAATGGTTCGTAGAGAGTCAGGGTCTGCTTTCTAAAACCCAATTTGGGTTCCGTAAGGGTTTGGGTACTGCCGATAGTCTCTCCATCTTTACTACGGATGCTCGGATAGCTATGTCTAAAAATGATTTCTGTGTGGGTTTGTTTTTGGACATAGCGTCTGCATATGATAATGTGCTTCTTCCTGTGCTCAGGCAAAAGTTGCTTAAGCTGAGTGTTCCAGAGAAGATTGTTAACTTTATTTCTAATTTCCTCTCTGAGAGGATCATCCTTATTAAGTACCAGAATTCTATCCTCCCCCCTAGAACCATTTGGAAAGGTCTCCCTCAGGGCTCTGTCCTAAGCCCCCTCCTCTACAGCATATACACAGCTGACTTAGACCTCTCTGTAACTTCTTTCTGCAACATTCTGCAATATGCTGATGATCTAGCTTTGTATGTGTCCATGGAGCAAATGTCGGATGCGGTTTCAAAATTAAACTCTGCCATTTACTATCTTCAAATTTGGCTTGCAGATCATGGATGATCTCTATCAATCTCTAAAAGCACGATTGTTGTCTTCAGCCGTCGCCGATCCATTCCCGATTGTGTGATCTCTTGTGAAAACCAAATCTTTCCTGTTAAAGAAAATGTTAAATTTTTAGGCATGATTTTGGACTCCAAGCTGTCAGGAAAAGAGCATATCAATTATACCATTGAGAAGTGTGAAAAAAAATTAAATATCATACGATCTGTGGGCGGTGTTTGGTGGGGGGCTCATCCCTATTGCCAGAAACTGCTGTATAACGCTCTCATTCGAAGCCATTTGGATTATGGATCCTTTCTTCTTGAACCCTGTAACAAAGCAGCTCTTAATTCACTGGATAGGATACAGTCAAAATGCCTTCGCAAAATTCTGGGAGCCATGAAATCCTCCCCAATAAATGCTATGCAATTAGAGTGTGTAGATCCTCCTTTGTTTATGAGAAGGCAATATCTCTCCGATAGACACCTGTTTAAGACTTCCCAACTTGCCTTCCACCCTTTGATTCCTAAGCTACATTCCCTGTCTGAATATATCTCATCTGGTAGATATTGGCCTCATAAAGATCATCCCCGTCTATTCAATTCTTTTGTTAATTTTGTTCGTCTCCCTTTCCCCTGTTTCCAATCCAAATTTAATCCCTTATTTGATATACCATTTGAATCAATAATTTTCTCACCTGATATTGTTTTAGACTCTGGCATTAGTAAACAATCAGTTGAAGCCGAAATGATGCTACAGCGGCTAATCAATCGAAAATGGCAGGATGCTATAGCCATATACACAGACTCCTCCAAGTTATCGGATAGTTCTTGTGTTGGATCTGCTGTTTGGATCCCCCATTATAACATTATATTATCTTTTAAATCTCCCAACATTAACACCATTTTTACTGGAGAAGCTATAGCCATTCTTGAGGCATTGCTATATATAGAGTCCCACAGTATCAACAAATCGGTTATTTTTACAGATTCCAGAAGTTGCTTACTGGCCCTCTTAGCCAACCAATTTGCCTCCAAATCTAGATCACCCTTAATCCTCCAAATTAAACACTCACTTTTCAGGTGCCACAATAGGGGCCTTATGGTCTCTTTGGTATGGATACCAGGTCACAGTGGAATCTTAGGCAACACCATTGTAGACTCTCTAGCCAGGACTGCTTCCACTAGTGGATCTCGTGACCAATTCAGAGCCTTCTCTCAGGACTTACTTTCACTCGCCAAAACATGTCTAACATCTCAGTGGAAATTGCATTGGTCCCAGTCCAGCTCTACTAAGGGAAGACATTATGCTGCAATCCAAAATGGTATACCCTGCAAACCTTGGTTTTTTAAATTCCGCAAAGCTTCTAAGAAGGCAACCTCGGTTATTTGCCGTCTTCGTTTAGGCCATGCCTGTACAAATGTCTTTTTGTCAAAGATTCGGATAAGGGATAGCTCTCTTTGTGAGTGCGGTTTGGACGAAGGAACAGCTGACCACATGTTTTTCTCATGTTCTAGAATGAATGGATCCCTGTATGACCTCCTACCCTCAAACGACATCCCTCTTCCCTCCAACATTAACACCCTCCTGACGTATGTCAACTGCCCACTAATTTATATGTTATGTCACTTCATAGATCTTAACAATATTAACTTATAAAACTGTGCTCGTTTGCTCTACCACATAACACTTTGTTTGCTTTAATGTTGTCTCTTCTTTTCAGGTACTTCAACACACTATAAACCTTTTGGCCGCTTTTCCAAATTCACTGTTTGTATGGATAATTTTACACTTGTACTTTCACACGTTATTTTGATCAGTATAAAAACTGAGTTGTTGGCGGAATTGTTGGGATCGCCATAGAACAAAAAAAAAAAAAAAAAAAGAGTAGTGCGTTCGAACAATATTGATAGTTTTTTTGATGATATCACCAACGAAGTTTCCTATGCAGATTTTAGGGGTATACACCCTTTTATGTTATTCCTATATAAAGTTCGCATCTTTTTTAGGTAAATCCGTCAGTACCTTAAGACGAATCGCATTGGAAGGACAAAGAAATAAAGGAATTTTCACCACATCAGGAAAGCATAGAGCGGGACGGCCTAGAAAAGAAGACCCACCCCAAAGCTCAGATGAACACTTTTCTGGCGTGGAATATTTGGATGAAAGTTTTTTAGATTCCGATTAGAACATATTCAATTGTACTATTAAATTGTTTTACATTACACTCAGTTCAATCGTTTTATTATTTTTCTTTTAGGGATTAACGCTAGAACTAGCTTTAATCCGAGACGCATCCGAAGATCTTACCTCGGAGTCTGGGGTCTGCTTTACCAGTCTTACTACGGATTTGACCGAATTTTGTCATTTTTCGTGAAGCAACTGCCATCTGACCTCCACAACCCAATAGCGATATTGGGCGATAATAAAGTATTTCATCTAGACCAGTTTTTAGACTTTTTTTAGGGCTCTAACTACCCGTAATGACTGCCATAAGATGTTCGTATGGCAACCGGGACCGACGGCTTAACGCGCTCTCCGAGGCACGACCACGACCAATACAAATATCCATATTTATGCATACAAATTTTATCAAATATACTGACAAACAGAAGTAATAGGTACATTTTATAAATAGTGTACAAAATCGAAGTATCAAAGCTGTTTTGGTCGTAGTATATAGGGTGGCTACATGCACGATTGTGGCGCCCCTATTAATTTCACGACTTTTTTGCCAAGCTGTACTTACTTACTTAATACTTAATACTTATAATATATTTTATTTTGTTTTTAAAAGGCATCCTACCAGGGTTTTTTTTTTCATTAATGGCAACTTTAAAAAACATGGCGGGCGTAGTTGGTTAGCTTGTCTTTGAACACGCTTGTGTTATTTAATTGTTATAAATAAATCAGTACTACGTACATACTTACCGGTACTTATTTTATCGAACGTTTTATTTGGATTACACTTAGCGTGTTTACATTATAAACCATAGTTTTGTTTTGTGAATTTTAGATAACAATGCGTCGCAAAAGTGAACGCACCGCCAGTAAAAAAACGAAGGCTTCTCCTGAAAAGAAAGTAGATAAAGCGAAGCGTACTAAAACTCGACGTAGGAAGCAGTCTAGTTCTTCTGATAATGAGTCGCCTGATGAAGGAAGTCCCATTCGTAAAGTAGAAAGCGTCCCTGAACCCGAAAAGAAACCACCACAAACACCCGTCAAAGAAGATACTCCTGAAGAGGCACAGGATCAGGTATGGCAAGTTAAAACTGCTGAAAGTTCCGGCGACGGTGGTGAGATACAAAAATTGAAGATTTGTTTGACTCGACCACCATCTACACCGGAAAGGGTTGATAGATCCCCTCGCAGTAAAAGGAAGCATTCACGGGCTACTAGTTCTAGCGATACTCCTAGCGTAGAGGGTGTAGAAGAAAAAAAGAAAACCAAACATCGGTCTAAACGAGCTGTTCGTGATAAAGATGATAGTGAAAAGAATAACGACAGTCATGACGATGAGCATGAAGCTGAATCCGAGAGTCAAACGGAACAAGAACAGCAAAAAAGTAATGAGGTTTCTCAAAGTGAGTCAACTCAAGATTCCTGTACTAATGAAACTCCCATGTCCACAACTAATGAGGAAGTGAAGGAGAATGAAGAAGCAAATGTATCAGAGTCAGGTGATAAAAGTGAGGAACAAAAAGAAACTACTGAAAAACAACAGGAAAGTAAGGACAATGAGTCACAAGAAAAGGTTTTAGATGCCGACACCACTGTTGCTTCACCTAAAACTGATACCCAAGTTGCCTCGCCAGTGAATACTGCTACACCCGTAGATTCTAATATTGAAGAACAAAAAACAGAAGGTAATGATAATGAAAGTCCAACAAAGACAGATGTTACTGAGGAACGATCTCCTGAACATAGAAGAAGTGGATCAGTTGAGAAATCTGAAGTATTAGAATTACACCCTGATGATAGTAAATGTGAATCTTCTGACAATGAAGCAGTTCAAACAAAAGAAGAGCCCAAGGAGGATGCTAAGACACCCCAAGAAGAGCCAGCCAAAGAGAAGTCGTCAGATGACCAAAAGGTAAGTAAAAATGAAGAAACTGTCAATAAGACATCTAAGGCGATTGATACTGAAAACAGTAAAGCAATTAATAACACTGATGTTGTAGAAAATTCTGACACTCCTAAAGAATCCAAGGAAAGGACAACATCAACAGAGTCTGAAAATGAAAAACCTAAAGCTGTATCTGTGCTTGACCCACAACAAAGTAGAGAATCAAAGACTAATGATTCTGAACAGAGAACACAAGAGCCAATTGCCAATGGACAGACTCCCCATGTTGTTAGAAAACGGAGATGGGGTTCTAGAAGTTCTAAATTCACCACACAAAAGTCCATAACAATATCAACAGATGTTCTTAAAGAAATAATACCTGATGTCAAGTTAGTAGAGTTTGATGAAGTTATTGAAGAGAAAAAACATAAACGCGAGAGAGAAGTCTCCGAAAAAGTTGACCGACCTGTATTGCCAAAGATTGTGATAGACAATACTGATAATGTGGAACAGAAAAGAGAACAAGATGACAAAAACAAAGAATCCGCCAAATCTAGAGATTTAGCATCTCATAGAAAAATATCTATAATTAAGGAAAATGATAGTATTATAGCAAGGCCTCCTAGTCCTCCAAGAAATAAACAGTCATGTATATTGTATATAACTAATTTGGTCAGACCATTCACATTGCCACAGTTGAAGAACTTGTTACAAAGGACAGGCAGGATAGCAGAGAATGGCTTTTGGATTGACAGGATTAAGTCAAAATGCTTTGTCCAGTATGAAACTGAAGAGTAAGTATTTTTCATATTCTTAATGAATGGTTTATTCTGGTAACCTTTTGACCTGTCTATTTAATTATGATATAACTATAATTTTGAATCTTGAAACTATAATTCAGTCAATCTTTATACTGTTCTAGCCAGATTTTTAAAGTCTAAGTCATGTGCTTAACAAACAACATATCTTTAGAAAAGTTTAATGAAATGTAACTGTTCACATAATATGAAATCAAACAAAGTATCTGTGGGAATCTCTAACATATACCTACTCAGTTATTGACTTAAAAGAAAGGCTGTTTATAAATATTTTTCTTTTCCAGCCAAGCTGTAGAAACAAGACATGCATTACATGGTGTCACATGGCCCGTTTCTAACCCAAAGACATTACAAGTAGATTTTTCGACTAATGAAGCCTTTGAGAAGGCAAAGTTAAATGAAGAGACAGATACAGCACCAGTTTCAACCATTCCAGGCACTGTGGAAGACTGGCTTAGGGAGCAAGATATGAAACGAGAAAGAGGGGAAGTGGTAAGGCAATGTTTTGTACTAATATTATATTATACCATGATAATTTATAGTTTAAATTAGTATATGTGGAACTACTATCTGTGCTACACTATCTTGGTGGATCTCATCCCTACAATTCAAAGTAATTTCACAGCTGATGGGATGAGATGGGATGATTGTGATACCTCAATGCAAGAAAACAAATTGCTGTAGAAGCTTTGAAAAAATAGAAGCAGTCTTACAACAGTGTATATGAGGTTTAAAATATAAAGGTGTATAAAATGTGTTTGTTGATTACAAAGGAGATATGGTCACCCTTTTCATAGTCTTTTCATAGAGTCCTATGTAAAGCTGCAACCACCTCTGTGGTGTAGCTGTAGTGAATGCTGCCAATACGCAGGAGGTGAGGGTTCGATCCCTGCTCAGTGCAAATATTTGTATGCATGAATATGTGGGTATATGCATTGGTCTGGTCGTGCCTCGGGGGCACGTTAAGCTGTCTGTCCCGGTTGTCATTTATGAACATCTCAACGGGCAGCTGACTACCACATATTAGATAATAATGACTAGTGCAACTACTGTGTTAGGAAGAATCCTTTAAATTTTTTTTTACTATCTCGTTCCAGGACAAACCATGGGAAAGGAAGACTACCCGTGAGTGGGATCTTGGGAAGAATGACAAGGATAAAGAGAAGGATAAGGTGTTACGACGTGATGAGCGGCCCATTGATAAAAGAAGACAACACCGTTCACCAGAGAAAAGTCCTGAACCAGGTAACACATCAAAACCAATATGAATAACATTTTTATGGATACAAATGTTTGTCCATGTTACATTTCAAAGTGGGTACATCTATATGGCAAATTCTTTTTCTTTAATTTTATTGTATTTGTAATTGTCACAACAAAGTTAATATGTTGGAAATATTTTGGACTTAAAATGCATAGCATTTCTGCAAGGAATTGCTTCTTCAAAAAATCAAAGAATCAAGTTCGATTATTCAGTTTAGGCACTTAAAGAGCACATAGAACGTCAAAATATTACAATTATGTCAAGAAGTAATTATAAGAATATAATAAAGTAATAATTTTGAGATATAGCTCTGGCAAATTGCGACAGGTCAGCTGGCTGGCTTAGAATAAAAGTTTGTTATGTATTGTAAGTATTTTAACATCTATAATATTATTGTAGGTAGTTTGCCATATTACATAAACATTTATGTACAAAGAGGTAAATGTAGGTATTATTTATGTATAGACGTTGTAGTCTTAAGTAAATAATTCAATTAATACTGTATTTGTTTATAGCCCGGAAATTTAAGAAAAAAGAGGAAGAGGCACCCGCTAAGCTCTTGGATGACTTGTTCCGTAAGACAAAGACAACTCCTTGCATATACTGGTTGCCGCTCTCATCTGAAACGGTAATGTATGATTCTATTTTTTATTATATCGCCTTTGCAGGCACATGATTTTTTATTCTTTTTTGTTATTGTTATCTATGACGCTCAACTTTTTTTTACAGATAGCAATAAAGGAGGAGCAGCGTCGCCAGCATATGGCCGAGCACGAGCGGCGATTGCAGGAGCTGCGCCGGACGCACCGCCGTCACTAGCATGGTCCGTCTCACTCACTCCATCCATCGTATCATACTCACACTTCTCATCATAACATACACACTACAATGGTCACACATACACCCTCACATACTCACACACACACCCTCACACACTCACACATACAAACAACACACAATCGCACTCATCCCATATTAATTTTTTTGTCGCGCAGACGACATTCCTTTTCAGGTAGCCTTTGTCTTCAGTGACAATATTTTTAGTTTTGCTTAATTGAAGTTTAATTTTGTTGTAAGTTAGTCATGTTGCGATTTAGGTTAAATGGTGACATATTCAAGATAATCTTGGCTCATTAAAAAGATATGGACATTATGAATTTATTTTATACGAAATGTTATAGAAAGGCACGCTTGGAGGAAAGCCTATGAATTTAATCCGTCGTTGGAGTTATGCAGTCACTCGACAAACGAACAGGGGACATTAGCGGAACTCCGCCATGGAAAACGGATGTACAACGATTGTCTTCGATTCCACTTGACTCTGCGTCGATGTGACGACGTTAAGTCGAACGCGCATATCACACACTGCGCCTTCGTCATACAGTCATTAGCTGTATACTGACACCGGCTCGACTAGCGGAACTCAGACATCAAAAATTCCAAGTACGACATACAGAACTAATATTTGGATCATGGAAGATGTATTTAATGAAAATTGAAATCATTGAGTATTAAACAGTGAGTTTAACAAATGGAGTACGAGAATTGGTAATGATCACCAAATAATTGATGGTTACTACAGTGATATATCGTTTACTAACGGAAATTTACGAACGATTGAGTGGTCTAGCAAGCATTCACCTCTACGAGTAGATAGATACACATGTAGCGAGAAGTTTTTCGGATTTAGTCAGGTCATCGTAACAAAATTGTTTTGTCTGGAGTATATTCGGTTCATTTGATGTTAAATAAATACTTTCTTAAACGAATAATGTTTTTGTTTTATTCAATTGTACCTACTGACTGATATGACAGACCATGTCCTCGGGGCGGCAGTATCGAGTACGACTATCGTGCTCGAGGTCCTGGGTTCGATTCCTCGCTCGGGCAAAATGAAATAGGTTGGCGTTGATTAGATTCAAATTATTGAAGTACCTATACAATTTACTTTCATGTCTAATCGTAATCTCATTCTGGGATTTTGAAACTAAAGGCACGGCAGCATGAGTGTGACTCCTCTGGTGTTACACTCGTCCATAATAGGCCACGGTAACCACTTTCTATCGGGTGGGCTGTGTGCTTGTCTGCCACCTAAGTGGTGGTTCCATATAGCGCAGTTATCACCAAAATGACCTTCACTCGGGCATCTTCAAGAAACTTGATCCTTATACATAGCCCAAGAACCCACGTCATAGTTAAAGCACAGTTAAAGTTTACTGTGGTTAAAGATTGATATATTTTGTACCTACTTATTTAAGTACATAATAAACCTAGCACCAACTTAGGTAAGACCTATTAACTAGTATAAAACTTGGATTATGGTTACTTTAACGTACGTAACCATAATCCAAGGTTTATACTAGTTAATAGGTCTATCTATCTATCTATATATTATTATGGGTCTGTCTATCTGTTGTCTAAACAACAGATAGAAAATGTGTTAGTAAGTATAAAAATAGCTGCCTACATAGTATGTACCTACCTACCTATAAGAGCGCCCACAGACAACGGAAGACTGCAGTTGATTCTGGAAACGCCCAAATATAGATACTCTAAGGCCCAAATAAACGAAATTGTGGAGAGAGTAGGAGAGCGCACGACGAGCTTTAGATGTAACTGAGAATGACGCTTGGATGACGTATAAAAATCATAGAATGTAAGTGCCCAAATCCTTCCTTATCTTATATACATACCTACTATTTAATAGGTGGCTCTTGCTTCGCATTCGTGTGTATGAGCCCCATCAAAGCCTACCAAGGCTACAGGGTCGACCTTAGAGTATACATTATAAATATAGAGCGCGCCTATCACACAGGTCTTTGGCGCCGAGTGTTAGCAGATACTTTGCGATGGTATAGTATTATGTTATCTGTGGTATAGCGCACCTATAGTGACGTTTCATGCATTACCGAAAATATCAATAGATGCACTTATTAATGTAGTTTGTTGTTATGAAGTTTTTTGTTCGATTTGATATGCATAGATAAAATTAAAGCCAAAATACAAAAAAATGGCGTCATTTTGCGGTATTTTTGCGTCATTATTACTACAAATATACGATGTTGTATAAAATTTTGATTTAACATATCGAATTAAATATTATTTGCGAAGTCATTTTAATGGGTATTGTTTTGCTACTGATTGAGGTTGAGCCAGGAGCCTCGGTACTGTTCATACCCGTGATAGCAGTTCATACTTGTAAGGCGCGCTCTATAGCAATGTATACTCTAAGGGGTCGACCCATTAGCCTTGGAAGGCTTTGATGGGGCTTTGAGCTAACCTCACCTGTAAACCAGTAGATACCTGCATCTGCTGATAGACGGGCAAGGCTCAGGTGCACGGTTTCCTCTCGGGGTTGAGTAGCCACTGTAGCCAGGCGGCAGCCGCTCCCGTAGAAGTCGTTTAAGTCAAACCAATAGGCGGCGAAAAGATAAGCGATTTGACTTTTTACTTTTGCAGGACTGCATCGAGGTAAAAAATCCGGATGTAAGCTAAGGTTAGAGAATGATGCTTTGTTTTGTTCTAACATCTCTTCCCCTTCCACCGGTGCCTGGCAGAGGTAACATAGCGAGACCTACTGGCGTAGACAGGCTTTTACCGCAAAATTTGGCAGTGCTAGCGAATGCATCTCTCCTGCAATGTCACGGACATGAAGGCTGCCGCGGATGCAGCGTTCCTCACGCTATATTTACCTACCCCTCTCACATCCACCACAGCTGTCATACGTATTTGTCTCCGTGACACGCAGTTTCTACTTGTGTCGTTCTAGCACCAACTACCTACGCTTTACAAAGGTCTATAAAAACAGACCTAAATTATTATGGTTTTACATATCTACCTACCTTCATGTCCGTGACATCGCAGATAAAATGCAAGAGAGCCGCTTTCGCTGGTGCAGCCATGTCTTGCGGCAACCGCCAGGCTTCGTGGGTAGCAAATGCTTGGTAATGGCCGCCGCCGGGTCCAGGTAGAAGGGGTAGGCCCAAGAAGTCCCGGCTTGACGACATGGAGGGCGACATGCGTGCAAATAGTCTCACTACCACGGACGCCCATGATTGTGCGAAGTGGAGGAAGAAGAGCCGGCAGTCTCCATGATGATGATGATGATGATGATGATGGTTTTACATACCAGAATTTTAAGGTCATTTATGAACCTAAAGTGCAGCTGCATTAAACCACTTGGCCCAGCAGCAGACCACCGTTCTCATGTGGTTGTGGTACCTATAATAGGTAGGTAGGTACCTATGGTGAGCAAGATATACAAACGTAGGTAGGTACCTACCTATATTCTAATCCAACTAATAAAACGTATCACTGAAACATGTTGTCAATTACCTAGTCATATCGGCTGATATCTGTTTATCAAATGGATAACTACATAATTTCGTAAGATAATTTTAAGTTAGTTCGGTGGCGGGCCATAATCGCCAACCACTACTTTTTAGGAACAAATCAACATGGTAAGTAATTAAATCAGATAATTTACAAATAATATTCTACAGTTTATAAAATATTTCTTATCTTTTCAATATTAAAATCTTGAAATATTTCGGACATTGTTGAGAGATAAAATAAATATTTCTTTGATATTATTATACCCAACCTTGATAGATATGCAGGTAACTATCTAGATTCTAGAGCAAAGAATTTCGCTAGGTGCAAATTTTAAACAAAACTTCAGCAACTTCACCTAGATGTTTTCGTAAGTACATAAACTACTGTTAAATGGCTTTGTTTCCACAAGGGAGTGACGTGGTGGTGCGTATTAGCAGCGGTGGTGTCAATTGCTACTGCTGCTCTCCTCAATGAACCCTCGGGAGACCCCTTTACTCTGCCAGAATTCGTGACTGGACGGTTCAGCCAGCGAGGATTTAACGGCACTTGGATATCTGGTAAGTTCACAAAAATCTATTAAATAAATATCTTCTTCCATAGATACCTAACCTAGCTAAGTAGGTGCCTAGTCCCTACATTTTTTACAGATTCAGTTCAGAAGTTATGGTAATGAGGAAAATTTTGCCTTTGTCATGGCTGCAAAAGCAATCAGAATTAGTGTAAATAATAAAATAACACCAAATACCTAGATACTTGAACAGATTTTTTGAATAACATGGGTCAACAATGCTACCTATATCTGCTTAAGTATTGCTTTGGACATATTATCTTGGCTCAATGTGCTCAAAATATTCACTAAGGTACGCGCAGTGTACGTTTCTTGGATGTTTTTTGAGAATAGCATGAGGTGCTACGGCGGTGGACTATTCACCAAGCATAGGTTATTTAATTACAAAACAATCCGTGAATGCCAGTGCCTCGTTTGTCTCATGATTAAGGTCCAAGATACGTGTCCTTAGGTATACCTACCTACCTACTAAAATATAATATCGAGTCGCACATTCGCACCCTGCAATTGCTTTTGACCTAAGTTTTTTTTTTATATAGGACATGTCAATTTGACTTCGCCTTGCCTGATGGTAAGCTGAGGGCAAAGTCTTGGAAAGAGGGTCACCATTATAGACACGTACCATGCTACAATGGTGGCACTCAGCTTGACGGCCTCATCAGATGCTTTTTCACGCCCCGCTTAAAGGACCCGGGACTGTAGGAGGAGGGAAACACGTGAGCTGGTAAAGAATTCCAGGTCTTAATTGTGCGGCACAAGAAGGAGTCACCGAACCGCTTGGTTCTTGATGGAATATTCTGCACCGTATGCGGGTGGCATCTAAGTCCTGCACGTGTTGTCCTGTATAGGAAAGGGGAGGGTGGGATTAATTGGAAGAGCTCCTCAGAACATTCACCATAGTAGAGACGGTAAAATACATGTTGAAAGATCAAAACAAAAACCATCAAAAACAATCTATAGATTTTATTTTATCTTTCATTACCGATTTAACTTGACTTGATTAAAGCAAATAAAAACAATTTCCAGACACAGAGTTCACGTTTACAAAGGCTGGTGAACCTGGCATCCATGTCTTCAATGTTGAAAACTTGGAGGACCAGGTTTTGGTAGAGCCTTCTCTCCTGGTTAGTACCTACATAAAATTGAGTTATATCGTTAGTTCCTTGCGTCTCACTTCAAATGTTGGAAAGATATTCCTTGCTAGTATATTATTATTACTTGACAGCCTCCGTGGCGTAGCGGTAGTGAACGCGTCCGCTACGCAGGAGGCGCGGGTTCTATCCCCGCTCAGTGCAAATATCGCCTAATGTTAACATTGGGTTGTGGAGTGGAGGTCAGATGGCAATCGCTTCACGGATAATATCGAGGTCTAGCCAAATCTGTAGTTAAGACTGGTAAAGCAGACCCCAGACTCCAAACTGAAAAGCTTCGGATGCGACTGGGAATTAACGCTAGGAGGAAGAAGTATTAAGAAGTAAGAAGTAATATATTATTATTACTAATATATTTTATTCGAGAAACCTTGCTCGGGGTTTACTTAAGTAGGTATCTATTCATACTCTTCCTTTTGGTTTCACTTAATGCTGCTTTATGGGAGCGACTACCGTCTGACTCCAAGAAGAAAACCAGCGCCAGAACCTCATCCGTCTACCAGCAGGTGTGTCGATTTGCAGGTTGATTGGCTTGGACCCGGAAGATATTCGTGCGACCCCAATACCACTAAAATTTGAATAAGGAACTACGTAGGTATTACATACCTAAGTACCTACGTAAAATCAAACTGAAGTTTGTGACATTTGTGCTTATCGTTCAAAATATTTCAGGAACAACTGAATACTAATAATCCTGTTCTATCCCCTGATCAAACCTTCATATTGGCTTCAAGTGAAGTTGAAATGGTGAGTTCCCATGCAGATTTTAATTACTTAAAATGGAGTAGAATAGGACTAAGGAATAGGGCTGTTCTCCATCGGATAGTAAACATACAGCCCATAAAAACGTGCCATTTTGCGTCAATAGGCTCACCCTCTCTTACGGGGGCGAAGATTAAGTATAGTTGGCTAATGTAGGTGTTAAATGTGTTAGTATTAATACACCTATGCCTACCCCTTCAGGTATTTACAGGCGTGAATGTATATGCATTTATGTAAATAAATCTGACGATAAAACCAGTGGTCGCACCGTGGGTTGGTTACAATTTCTTTACTTCCAACCCGTACTTCTTTTTTTTAGTTATTGATATTCTTTTTTTTTAACTTTTGTTACGTAACGAAATACTTAAATGTGTGTGTGTGTGTGTGTGTGTGTCAAATACATGGTATCGTGTATGATGTTCTTTATTTTTATTTTTAAAATATTATCTTTCTACGTCCTCTATATAAACTTCAACCGTGCTAAATTTTGTAGGTACTCCTTCATCCGCATATTTTTTATAAAAAGGTGCACCAAAGTCTTCGCTTCACGTATTAATATATAGATAACCATCATTTATCTTTATCTGTACATAATATAATTTTATATAGCGCGATAATTATATTTTATAGCATCATTGATTACACATTTAAATTGACTACATCTTTGCGCCATATTGGGTTAATGAATAAAACTCAGTTTCATATTATTTTCAGGTGTACAGATACTCAAGGACGGCTAGATTCGCTTTATATGATATAGGAAATAGGTATGTACTTCTTGCTAAGTGCTTTAAACGCTTTTGGTCCTTGATGACATGAGCTAGCAAAGTCTTATTAGGATATCTCGAAAACTAATGACGGACTGTTATTCCTGATGAGGGGTCGGAGGTGGCAATCTCTACCTATATAAAGTAATAAATAAATAAATAAATATATCGATAGCTTCCAAGTAGTGCAAGAGCGATATTTTATTCTTGAGGGTGTTATTGTGGCTTCATTAAAATTTCAGGAGCCGAAGTCTTCACCTCAGACCCCGGGGTTCATGGTAATGATCGGAATGATAATCACTAGATACTCGTATTCTACTATGGTCTTTATCTTTCCAGACAAACAAGGACCATAGCGAACAACGAGCGCTTACAGCTATGTATATTTGGTCGCCAGCACGCTTTGGCCTATGTGCTAGATAACAATCTGTTCTATCTACCAGAAGGAAGAACCACGGCTATACAGATCACGGATGACGGTATACCCGGTGAGATATACAATGGACACACGGATTGGGTTTATGAAGGTAGGCAAACTCAATCTATCAGTTTACTACACTAAGCAATAGGTTCGAAACTGTGCAACACGGATGAGATAAGACACGAATGAAATACGTAGACGTCTTACTTCTAAACTGCGTTTTTAATGTAACGCGGACACCTTCCGGAGAGATATGCGCTCGTGGATGGGGTTCTGTTCTATCCGCATATTTTTCTCTCTGCTGCATTCGCATACATACGAGTTAAAGTAGTGCGTTTACACCGATGCGAATTCTCCATCTTGTGTCGCACTATATAGGTCCTTGCTAAGGACCAAAGTAACTAGGAAAGGACTAATGTAGCTAGTTTTCATTGCAATATGGGATGGGTGTCGGGGTTCCACGAGACGGAAGTTGCGACCGTAAAAGTCACTGTCTAGCAAGTAGTGCACTTGCACTCCAGTTTTTCTAACGTACCTACTTCCCGGGTCCTCGCGGTGACGGGTCTTAATTTGAACAGGTAATCATACTCCTGTATGTTACAGAGGATGTCATGTATACTGGTCAAGCGACGTGGTTCTCCACCGAAGGGTCATACCTAGCTTTCGCAACATTTAACGACAGTCTAGTGGAGAGCTACTCTTACTACTACTACGACAGGAATACTGACGATTCATATCCTGAACTGGTTGATCTTAAGTATCCGAAGGTAAGAAATATGGCGTACTGTATTTTTTCCATCCATACCTTCCAATCAACCAACCAGGATTGACTGATAGCTTGTTAAATTAATTAGTAGATAAAAATTTGCCGCAGGCTTTCCACTTGTAGTTAGAAGGTCGAATCCTCTCTCATAAAAGCCGCATAAGCCAAATCCAAAAGGCGAGAAGGAGTAAGTGGGTCCTGGACTCCGAAGACCTACGTAACGTGGCGGTTGCCAGAAAATATGGTCGCCCCAACTTTCTGCATTGCATTTCTGCAATTTTCCTGAATTTTATTCTGCGATGTCAAGGACTTGCTGCGACGGACGCGGTTGTTCCTCACGCGATCTTCATGCGTTACTCCACACGTCCACCGCAGCATTTTCACCGCCGTAACACGCTCCTACTTGTGTAGCTCCAGCAGCGGTCAGGGTTCCTCCAATGCCGTACTCTCTTCCTTGGTTCTAAAAAGTACTAATACTATTATTGATGCTCCTAGGTCAACACTGTAAACCCTACCGTGATACTCCGCATAGTAAACCTGGCACTCCTTGCCCAGACCAATGTGCCGACGTTCATTGAAATGCTAGCGCCTGCAGATGTGACTGAAGACCATATTCTGGGTGGAGTACAGTGGATATCCGACACCGAGGTTGCAATCCACTGGGAGAATAGACGACAGAATTTTTCTATACTCCAGATTTGTAATGTGCCTGCTAGCGTATGTGGGGTAAGTTGGATAAAATAAACTCTTTATTCTATTAGAGCAACTGATTATCTACTAATAGCTATAAATAGGTACATAAAATAGGAAATATACCTACTCTTTGAGAAGTTCTCGTGATTGTATTGAACAGAAACCTGCAGGTTAGATAGGTAATTCTTTATACACCAATAGACGTACAATGGCGGCCTTATAGCTGGAAGCGTTTTCTTCCAGGCAACCTTGGGTTTAATTTCCTTACCTTATTCTATATCCAATGTTATGCAGGAACTCTTCACTCACGATTTGCTTCAGAGTAATTCCGCTAATAGAATACAGGCACTATAGTATTAAATTTGAATGAAAAGTTCGTTATTATGCACTGCACATAAAGTGCCTTAAAACTATCAATCTCCTAAAGGAATCCCAGACACCTTAGCCGTCCAATACACATATTTAATCTATAAACTTTTTTTGATATAGGAAGAACGCCGTGAAGAGCTAAACGGCTGGATTCCCTTAGCTTTGCCGCGATTCAGCAAAAGCGGCAATTTCTACGTGTCCACGCGCTGGTCTCTGCGGCAGTTTGACGATCTAGCGTGGCAGCACCTTTACATCAGCGTGAGGGTCGGAGACAAGATTGAATCTAACTCCATCACTCCTGGTGCCTTCACCGTGAACAACTATGTCGGCATGGACGAGGCTAATGTTCTTTAGTGAGTTTTGGCGATATTTTTTTGATTTAGATTTTTGCTAAAGTTTTTGCTTAGGACTGGAAAGAGAAAAAAACCAATTGGTTTTAGGTAAGTCAGACTCAAATGGAGAGGAATCTAATGAGGTTTTCGTTTAAGGCTGTCTCGTTAATATTTTTCGAAGGGTTGGGGCGTCATTTTGAATTCACCACGTCTTTTGTTATGCTGAAGACAAAGTGTCAGGAAAGAGGGTCACCATTGTATACAGTAGATACCTTGCTACATTTTATTAGGTGACAAGATGCACTTGATATAACTCAGATTTTATTGTATGTACACCATTGTTAGGTACTTGATTGAATTAAAAATATTAACCTGTTAAAAAAAACAAGAATAATAACATTTTGTCTCGAAAATAGGTCTTACAAATTTTAAAACAGCGTTAACGTTTCGAACGATCGAACGAACTCGAAAGCTGAATTCGCGGTGAGAATTCAATATCGCATGCTGTTTTGGCGATATCACGTTGTCGAGCACATAAACATACATCACACTCATGCTCGACAACGTGACGTCACCAAATATACAGCATGCGATATTGAAATCTCACCGCGAATTCAGCTTTCGAGTTCGTTCGATCGTTCGAAACATTCTTACAGCACGTGCTTACAGTACCTATTTAGTTATCTAAAAAAGTAATTTATTTCAGCTACTACACTCGAACCGCAGATAATAAACCTTGGGAGTCCCAAGTCCATGTTGCTGGCGTGAACAGAGGCTGTATAAGCTGTAACTTGGAGATGCCTGACGGAGGAGACTGCACATGGGCCACCGCCACCCTTAGCCAAGAAGGTCGCTTCATGACCATCACTTGTTCATCACCTGAGGAACCTTCAGCTACTTTTATTGTTGATCCTAGAGTAAGTATTAATGTTTTTAATAGATATTAGTTCCATGCCAGTATTCATGTAGGAAAATGCCACGTGGTTCCCGGCAGAGTAGAATTTGGGCCACCCCATCTCTTCCCATGCGGTGGCGTACAAGGTGTTTTATATCATGCATATTTTATGCATGGCTCGAGTGAATAGTGCCCAGAATACGGCAATAGGCTCAACCGCTATTACGTGGGACCTAATACAATAATTGGTGACACGTGGGTGTTAATTCACCTCTACCCAACCCTCCGGGGATAACCCTCAAAAGGCCGAAACAATTTGATAGCAGGCGGGGCCCATTGTAAATCATAAACTAAAAAAAGGGACGGGCCCCGCCACCATTGTAACATGGTACGTGTTGTAATGGTGGCCCTCTTTTCAGAGACTTTGCCTTCAGCTTACCATCAGGCGAGGCGAAGTCAAATTGACGTGTCTATATAAAAAAAAAAAAACCGTCAAATTTATTTGGGTTTTGAAGGTGCTCTTTAATGGGTGCTTAAAATATATGAATTACTTCAATGGTTAAATAGTCCGCCGGTTAAGGCTGTAAGTTAATTAATCAGTCGCCCCCTAAAATCCAATCACAGTTCCCGATCGATCGATCACGTGTAGTTTTGTAGATTTTTTTTGTGAATATCACTCATTGAAATTATGCTGCCTGCCCAAGCACGTATGCTCTGAAGGAACTCAGGAGTGCTTCTGAGAAAGCTGTCGAAGTGGCTTGCACACTGGGCAAACAAAATATGACACGATATGCCGTCGACTCGACAGAAGAAGAACAATTTAAATAGAATATTTTTCTTTCTTCTTGATGAATCATAGAGTAAATTTTAGGAGCAGTCATATATCAGCAAATAAAAAAACAAAAAGATAATATGTATGTCATTAATTTGTTTAATTGTTGCATCAAATAATTAACATTTAAGATAAGCTGATAATACATATCGTTATCATTATTAATTTTGTTACACATTGCAATGACTCACGTCGTAATTAACTTAGAGATAATTTGGGACATTTTAATTATGACGTCGGGGTATTTTCGACAGATCATTATTTAGATTATAATATGCAACACTCACGCCTCTACAAAACAAGTCTTTTTCCTTTTGACGCTTTGTAAGTTCCCTTTTAGGGGGAACCCACAAATGGAATGGGGAAGTACACAAAGGGTAAAAATAGAACTCTATCACTAAGACTGTCTGTCTGTCTCCAGTCACCAAGCCGTATCCCGTGACCGCTAGATTCAGAGATAATGTACCTATTTCTGTTACCGCTATAACAACAAATAAACACAATAAAAACATAAAAAAGTAATGGTACGGAACACCTCGTGCGCGAGTCCGACTCGCACTTGATCGATTTCATAATGGTTTTTATAATAGATGCTTTTTGACTTTGATTCTGACTTTGTTTGTTACAGTGTCGAACCACCTATTGAAAACTCAATACAAAATAATATCTAAATATATCCCAATAAAAAGTGTATGTTTTACTTGTTATTCAGACACGTGAAGTACTGAAGACTTGGGAAGACAACGCGGTAGTCCGTGACCGCCTGAAGGGTAAAGCTCGTTGGGGCAGCATCATCGACACAGTGCCTATCCAGGGTAACTTCCCTGCGCCCTACAGGCTATTCTTACCGCCCGGTCTTAATGTTTCCGATACCAGCACGAAGTACGCTATGGTGTTCTATGTGTATTCCGGACCTAATACTAATAATGTCTTCAACACGTTCACTGTTGGTGAGTATTTTCTTTTATAAGGAGATCAACATATTCTAAGTCACTGGTCGTTTTAGTTTTAAAATCTTTCATAAAATATGAAACAAAACATGAAATATCTAAAACCAAACAAACAAAATACATCTTTATTATTATCTTCATTTAGTTATTAATTGCATTGTAAAGATCGCTTGTAAAATGAATGCCCAGCAAAGCAACGTCTAAACGCGATAGTACTTAATTTAAAATGCTAGTCAGGCAACTAGACCCGGTCCTCGAGGGAAACCTCGGATGCTAACGCGATCACCGTTATGATGGTGATTTCTGAATGTCCCTATACTTACTACTTATTGCGATGAAGAATATTCTACTACCTGGACGTTCTGCGATCTAAGCTGAACATTCTACGAACTAGAGATTCTATAAGCGGGACATTTTTTTAAATTATAGGACACGTCAATTTGCCCTTTACATTTGTACTTGTACGTTTGACACGTCCCATGTTACAATGGTGGTATCCAGCTTGACGGTCTCATCAGATCCTTTTTCACGCCCCGCTTAAAGGACCCGGGACTGTAGGAAGAGGGAAACACGTGTACTTGTAAGGAGTTCCAGGACTTAATGGTGCAGCAGAGGAAGGAGAACCGCTTGGTTCTAGATGGAATATTCTGCACCGTATGCACGTCTCTCTCTATCTACATCTACAAACTGGACATTCTACGCCAAAACGATTGAATAAAGTACCGTTTTGCAGGCTACCACTCATACCTGACTACAAACCGAAACGTCATCTACTTATTTGCGGACGGACGCGGCTCTGGGCTCAAGGGTAAAGATATCCTGTTCTCATTGAACAATGCGCTCGGTACCGTGGAAATTGAAGACCACTTCGTCATGCTCAGGTAAGCCCTGTAAGCTAGTATACTTGTTAATTGTCGAATGAGGCTCGGTATTAGGAAGTTAAACGGTAGTCGCTGCCATAAAAACCGTAGGTATAAGTCAAACTAAAAGGAGGATAAGGAATCACCGGACTATTGAATCCGAGGTGAAAGGCATCTGAGCAACCGGGACAACGCTAAGATTATGATGAATGATTTAAAAAGATACCTCTCGCCACAGTCAGGGTATCCATCCTCAAACGTTGCGACTGGAAACAGTTCTACCGTCAGGTATGAAAGGAACTTCACCCTCCGCATGACTTTACTGACTTTAGTTATGGAATGAACTGTCGTGGTTTTTCCAAGCGAGTACAATATGAGGTTCTTCAAGAAAGGTATTAGAAGTTTCTCACGACGTCGGCGTGAGGGTTTCTGTGGCGAGAATTTTCGTTTTCGATTTCCCGGGAAATCAACGTAATTTGCTTTCGGGAAAAATCGTGTCGAGAAATTCAAAATATAGTCGAAAATAGTGAGGTCGCAGCCAACTAGCTTAGTCAGCCGTTCAATTAACTGCCTAAGGTGTTAACGGCACCGTTCAATTAATGGCCTAAATTATTCATTAATCGATCCAAGTCATTTGCCTAGCCGTTAAATCAAATGGCATAATATCAATATTTTGTCTCACGAAAATCTTTCATACTAATGAAACTGCATCAATATCGGTTCAATAGTTTTAAGTCCATGGCGAAGAAACAAAAGAAAATAAAAATATTTTATTTTTAATCGTTAATTTAATATAATCCAATTATATTTTTAGTATAGTACTAGCTAATGCTCGCCGCTCCGCCCGTATGTTTATTATCGTTTTAAATTATATCTCCGGTTCTAATGCATCAATTTTTCGGTTTATTCAACTATAATTTCATTAACCTAAGGTTGATTTGAACGGTATTTTAGTTCTACGGTTGATGATGATTCATGGGTTCATTTATTTAAAATCAATTGCAAAGTCAATCATACGGCAGATAAGTGTAGGTATTTTTATTCAATTCAATGAAAAATACAATAACTAACTGGAAAACGATGCCCATATTGATTTCATTGTAAATTTCTAGTCCGCCATCTTGCATCGCAAAATGTATAGTAGGTACATTCGTAACCAGCAACCATAAAAACCCCGAAAACGATACTATATTAATTTTGCTGAAAATTTCGAGTCCGCCATCTTGGATCGCAAAATGAATAATATATTAATATAATCACCAACCCGGAAAACCTCAAAAAAACTATTTGAACAAACAATACGAATCAATTATTTTTTTAAGTAAGAGTCAGCCTTGAATTCTGAGTACATGTTAGTACCGAGTAAATTGTATGGCTACTCGGTACGGCTCCCCCCTCTGTCTCTACTCTGCTTTGCTCTGTCTAGACTTTTCTCTACGCTTCGTCGACAGACTATGTGAATTATTATTGGAACTGTTGGTCTATGGGTGTTGGGGACTCCGTGGGCGTATGGGGCCCCATCGATACCTATATAGGCCAGTTGACCTTTGGGCTTCATAGGTACAAGGGCCTCGGTGACCTATCGAGCCCACGGAGTGGTTACGAGCCTCTGGTAATATGAGCACCATTGGCGTATGGGCTAAAACTGTCCAGCCCCCCTAGACAAGTGGCAATTCGTTGCTCGGCGTATGATGGAATAGAATGAAAATGTATAGGATTTGACGTTTTTGACATTCGTCGGCGTATGATGGAATAGAATGCCAAATGTATGGGATTTGACGTATATTATACGTCAAATCCCATACATTTGGCATTCTATTCCATCATACGCCGAGAAACGTATTGCCACTTGTCTAGAGGGGCTGAATTCGTTAACAAACGTTAATTACAGAAAAACCAAACAATGTTTTTACTTCTGCTTACATTTTCTTAGGTATTAGGTTACTTCTATCGGCACTCTCGGCGTTTAAATCAATGCCTTCACAGTAGCTCGCAAACTTATGCGATGAGGTAATAAAACAGGAATTTAGAATCAAAATATGTAAAATATCCAAAAGCGGAAATCACTGACAGTATTGGCTCATCGGTGTTACACAATTCGGTAGAGATGCGGCATTAGAAACTATAAATAATTATGTATTTTTAAGTATTTATTTCTTAGGCCCAAATTGAATGATCCGTTCGATTAATGTTGTATTTTATAACAGTATGTGTGGTATGGATTAGACTGCGTATATTTGTAAGTTATGTAATTGTTGGAGAATTTCTTTGACTATATTAATACATTTACATATTTTGAAAACAGGTTTAATAAAAATTTATTATAATATTAAGTATCAAATTTTTCCTAAGGTATTGAATAATTTAGATTCATCATGGTCACAGGAAAAGCTTAATATATTTTGTAGGTATATGCTCACGTGTGAATTTCCGAGACGGAGTAGGTAGTAGAGGTGTTGTATTAACTTCCGGATTTCGTCAGTTTTAGGTTCACCGGTTCAAGTAATAGAAGGTAAACCTATTATCGCCTGTTCATGAATTTGCCAACAGAATACAATGTAAATATTCTAGCTAGGACATATTACACAGCTTGATCTAGATTTAAACTAAGCATAGCTTGTAATATGAACTCTAGAATGCGGATAATTTTTTATACTAGTTTTACTAGTTTGGCAAAAACAGACAAATGCAAATATTATACAGGTACCCATTTATAAATATTCATGAATGCATTCATACACCCAGCGGGTATCGAACCCACGATCTATAAATCAATCAATTATTTTTAATTAAAGGACACCTCAATATGACGTAACAACTATTTATTAATCTGTGACGTAACCCCGCTAGGTTAGAAGTTAAAAAGGGTACCACTATATATTTTTTTATACCATTTAGGTGGCAGACAAGCACAAGGTAGGCCACAGTAACCATTTTCCAACAGGTAGGCCGATGGTAAGTGGTTACCGTAGCCTATGGACATATGTGACACCAGGGACGTTACACTCGTGCCAGCGACACTGAAGAAACCTTCTAATGCCCTTGAAAAACCTCATATAGTAGTCACATGGAAAAGCCACAGCAGGGGAGTTCATTCCACAGTTTGAGTGTGTGTGGGATTAAGTTCCTTTCATACCGTACTTTACGAAGTTATGTGTGTATTTATCGCAGGTTCATAAGTGCCCGGTTAATGGCAATAGGCTCGCCACCTATTAAATTGGGACCTAAACATAAACGGCGAAATGTGGGTGCTAGCACCTCTGCCTACCCCTTCGGGGATATAGGCGTGAGTTTATGTTATGTTGCATGCCGTACAGTGCGCACCGTTTCCGGTCGAAATGTGCTCATTTAAGATACTCTCCGCATAAAGCACCTGGTAATGTAGGCATGAAACACAAAACAACGAATCATCTTTTGAAGTTGTAACTTTTTAACCTATATTTCCTTGTTTTAGGCAAATTCTAGATCGTCACCAGTTCATTGATCGCGACCGCGTCGGTATGTGGGGCCACAGTTACGGCGGGTACGCAACTCTCCTGTCTCTAGTCCACGATAAGAATAATACGCTTCAGTGTGGCGTTTCTGCTGCTCCTGTCACATCGTGGCTTTATTATAGTAAGTGTTCTGGCCCCATAGACAAGTGGCAATTCGTTGGCCGGCGAATTGTGGAATATAATGACGAATGTATAAGATTTGACGTTTATGACAGTCATCAACGTATGTCATGTACGTCAAATCCAATACATCAAAGTCAACGAATTGTCACTTGCCCAGGGGAGCTGTTCTTTTGTACGTTTATTTTATTTGTATAAGTTGAAATATTGTCACTACAACTTTGTTTTATGAGTCATTTAGTTCCTCCCTCCCAAGGGAGACGCTACCGCGGCAAATACAGATTCGCGATGGGAGCGGCCCTGTAGAGTTCTGCTTGGAGGCTTTCCACATGTCCCTCTTAAACCCGAGACGAGGCTTTCCACATGTCTCTCTGAAAACCCGAGACGGCGTGTGGTTTTAGTCGGTCCGATTCCGACACCCCGATGGCCGACGGGGGTGGTCTCCGAGGGGATTTTCATACGAAAAAAGGCCCATGTACATCACTGCGATACCTCTGATGACTGATGATCACCGCATAGGTATCTACCAGTATTCTTGAGCATTCCTCAAGTACCCGGTCCCTGGCAGAATATCCTTGTGTTCATCTCGTAATAGCCATCGCATTTAATGCTACTTGAAACTGTATATAGCCTTTTTCAAAAATGTAAATGCAGGGGTTATATAACTTATACTTTTTAATCAAAAAGTTAATGTGTAATCGATACTTTCTAGTTATATTTGCATACATGTTTGAAAGTTAAATAGTAGCTGTACAGGATTAACGAATTATCGTTTATCTAATGAATAATGAGGTATAAATCATGTGTCAAAAGTTATTAAAATGAATATTAATCATAACGCGATCGTGTTTTACGAATTCTTTGGTTTTGTGCATTTTATTATGTTATCAATGTAGCATACAAGCTCACAGCCTACCTAATCAGACATCGATATCGTGTCGAAGTTTAAAGTGATTCAGTTCGGGCAGTTTCGTGTGCTCATATGCATGCAAATAAGTGCCTATATTATCACGGGGCCCAAATCAATTAGGTGCTTCAGACACTTTTATGAATCAACCAAATTTGATGACGTATAAAGACTAATTTTTGCACACCTTCCTGAAATTTATTTGTGTGAGATCGTGTAAGAGATACCTAATGTATTTTTAAAATAAATAGTAGGCACCAAAAAATCTACACAGTGGCGAAGAGTGATAACTTAAAAGGGATGTCGGTAGAATAAAATCTTATCTCTCATAGAACGACCACAACAATCTCTGAAATTTCAGATAGGTACCTACTTATTTAGTATTAGACAGTGTATTATGTATATTAGTTATTTATTAGAGTATTTTTAATATATCTACCACGGCTTCCCTATGCAGAGCAAGCTGGCATGAATTGGGATCCCATTGGTATTTTTATATAATTATTATTTCATTTCTATTAGACACTATGTACACGGAACGCTTCATGGGGCGACCGACAGTGGAGGACAATCTTAAAGGCTATGAAGCTGGTGATGTAGTTGTCCTGGCAGAGGAGCTGCGCGGCAAAGACTTCTATATCATGCACGGTAACGCCGATGACAATGTCCATTACCAAAATGCAGCGAAACTGATGCGTGCGCTACAAGAGAAGAACATTCCTTTCGAGCAAATGGTTAGTACCTATCTGTTTTTTTTTTGCTTTTTTATACTACTTAGGTCGTAGCACATGGCCCACCTGATGGAAAGTGGTAACCGTGGCTTTTGGACGAGTGGACAGGAGCGTCACTCGTGCTGCCAACCCTGTAAGAACAGAGAGATTCTGCGCCATCAGCGCGGAGGATAAGTAGGACAAGCGTGTGTGAGAATTCTTAATTGTTATTTAGTAAACATACTGATTATGTTATCTACTTAATCTTTTTAATTTCAATGAAGGAAAAAAAAAGATCGTAATAATATTAGCATACAGAATTTGAATACTTAATTAAGTGTGAATGTATACAAAGTGTCATCTGAAAGATTCACAACTATTTATGCAGGTGTTTTTTTTTGCTTACCTATTTGTGATATGCAAATTGCTACCTATTGTGTACTTTATCTGTTCTGTGCTATTGTGTTATTTTATTTGCTTTATATTAGGAAGTTACCGTGCAATAGCTTAACGAATAATATTCTGTAATATTCTCACGAAATGATTTACTTCTTAATTATATGACCACACACTACACAGTGTATTACTCGAGACATCTGGGGGCACGGCAGTGCCCCCGCCAAGTCGAGCAAAAAAGAGCGGCACGGCCGTAACACTATTTTCTCGAAGCACTTCAGGCCATTTTCGACCCCCTAGAACTTCGTTGTGAATAAACCTAGAAGCCTCAATCTTCAAATTTCATTCAATTTGAACCAGTAGTTTAAGAATTATAATTAGTCAAAGTTTGCAAATTTTGCAAATTTTGTCACTTACTGACTGACCGATCATCAAAACTCTAAGGCACTTCTAGCAGACGTAGAAGCCTCAAAGGGGGTTGGGTAATGTTGGCGTCGTGTTGGAATTGAGCGGCCATCAATGAAATTGGTATAATATGAAAGTACAGTATAAAGTGATCAAAAGTTACTATGGACAAACTTCTCTAAACTATATCGGGACTTAGCTATACAGGGTGTTATTTTTCAACTTTACTTAGATGGAAGTACTCTAAATACTGAAGATAGCGAATTCCACTGAAAAGAAACATTCCCTTATTTTTAAAAAGAATCAAAACTGCATTCATAGTTTTCTGAAAATGCCACACCCGGTAGTCGAACCGACTAAAATCTTCCTATAACCTTCTATTTCATAGATTTCCTTTTACTTAATTTACCAAGTTTGTTAGAGAGATTTCAACCTTATGATCGACCCTATAGATTGATGTAATAAAAATACAGGGTGTTATTTTTTCGAATTGTAGTCGGTTCGATTATAAGGCGTGGTAAACGAGTTTTCAGCATTCCTTAAATGCAGTTCTGTTTCTTTTTTAAAAACGTACTAAACTGTATGCAAAGTTTTCTGAAAATGCCAAAAGTCAATTTATTATATTCAAAACATAAAAACTTATTATGTAATAACTTAGGACAGAAGGTATCTGAAGTAGGGACTGAATAAATTAACCGACTTGGTATTACATTGATCTCACAACTTTTTGCGGTAGAAGAACCGAGGGCGGCGAGGCTTGGCATTTTTTTACAAGTATTGTTTTTGATGGGATAATATTATCTTGGACCTAAAATGTGCTCTATACGCACAGTACACGTTTCTTGGGTGTCTTTTGAGGATTGCACGGGGTGCTACGGCGGTGGACGAGCTCATATTCACCAAGCATACGTTAATACAAAAGGATACGCGTGCGCCAAGTCCTCGTTTGTTCCACGATTTAGGGCCAAAATACGTGTCCCGTAGTAGGTATACCTAACGACTAACGAGAGAGTTTTTACTTATTCATCCTACGGCACTTGGGTTTACTTAATTAAGGTTAAAGTAGCCAGTAAGCTAATGCTAGGCAAAAAGTAATAAATAAACATACTTTTATTAGTAGATATGTTATATATTCTAACATAATTAGGTATACCTACTTCTTTTATTTATAGATTTAAATCGTAAGAGTTAACGTCCAAGACGGACTTGGAGCTGACCTGTTTCTTACAAGGGGAATGTTCTAACCAAATTCATATTTCTTTCACAGTCGTATCCCGATGAGGCCCACAGTCTAGCGGGAGTGAACCTGCACAGGTACCACGCTATGGACAAGTACTGGGATCGTTGTTTGAAGCTGGCGTAGTTACACATCAAGATATAGCAATGACTCCTATGTATAAGTACTAGACAAGCTGATTATAGAACAAAAATTGAAGGACGGCACAGGACGTAGAGACTATATAAAGTTGATGAATTTTGAGACCTATTTGTATCAGAATAGCGCACCTTTTTGAAATATTTATCATTTGTAGCTGTCATAGCTATAAAGTTGAGCGTTATTGACATTTGACTGTCGTTTAAGGGCTTTTCGCGGTACGGATTTTTTATTCCCTACATTCAGTCTAGCAGTCCATATCCATACCATACCATACCATACCATACCATACCATACCATACCATACCATACCATACCATACCATACCATACCATACCATACCATACCATACCATACCATACCATACCATACCATACCATACCATACCATACCATACCATACCATACCATACCATACCATACCATACCATACCATACCATACCATACCATACCATACCATACCATACCATACCATACCATACCATACCATACCATACCATACCATACCATACCATACCATACCATACCATACCATACCATACCATACCATACCATACCATACCATACCATACCATACCATACCATACCTTACCATACCATACCATACCATACCATACCATACCATACCATACCATACCATACCATACCATACAATACCATACCATACCATACCATACCATACCATACCATACCATACCATACCATACCATACCATACCATACCATACCATACCATACCGGGTGATTTTATAGTAGTTTCGGAGCGAAGGATTTTATTCGCGAAATTAATACTTCCAGTCGATTTTGCTATCGAAAGTATCGAAACTGTACCCAAAATCTTTCGCTCCGAAATGCCTATAAAATCAGCTAGTATAGGTAGAAGTCATTGCGCCCGAAAATGCTGTATTTTAACTTCATTGCTAAAGCCATTGGCGACCAATTAACTGTATAATAAATTATTATTATTGTATTATATAAGAAAGCCGGAAAATTCTGAAATAGACTTGTGGTTTGTAACAGGAAAACAGCACTGTTAATTACGTAGTTTGATTAGGCACTCGGTTGGTAGAAGAGCTATATTTGACATTTTAATGTGAAGATGTTTTTTATATAAATATTTTGATATTATAATGCGTGTTATTTCTAAATTGACTTACACACTTACAGCAACTAAATCCGGATATGAATGGCGATGGCGAGAATCTCAGATAAAAATGCAATGGGGAGCGCCTTCGCTGGAGCGGTCATGTCTTACGGAAACCGCCAAGCTTCGTTTGTAACAAATACCTGGCAATGGCTCCCCGTCGGGTCCAGGTAGAAGGGGTGGGCCCAAGGAGTTCTGGGTTGACGTCGTGGAGGGTAATATGCGTGCCAAAGGTCTCAGATCATGGACAACCAAGATCGAGCGAAGTGAAGTAGGAAGAGCCGGAAGGGGGACCCTAACCTCCGAGTACACCTTGGCCTCTGATGCAATCAGGCAAATACGTCTCCATGAGGATGATGATGATGACTTACACTACTTACAGGAACTACTCGTAATCTAAATATATATAATGAATCCTGTCTATCCCACTAGTTCCATTGAGTTTCCCAATTTCCCTTGGTCACGCCATCACGCGTGAACGGCTGGACCGATTTCGCTAATTCTTTTTTTAGAACATTCCTTAAAGTTCGAGGATGGTTCTTACGAAGAGAAAAAATGAAAACAAAAAAAGAATTGACTGTTAGGTGGTACGAAGTTCGCGGGGTCAGCTAGTTAGGTATAACTTAGTACCGAACTGACAAAATTATATTAGCGTTAGTGGTATGTAATAAGTATACCACAGGACACGTATCTTGGACCTAAATCCCGAAACAAACGAGGCCCTGGCGCGCGCGGATTGTTTTGTAATAATCTAGGTGCTATGCGCTTTTTCCTATGCTTGGTGAATTTGAACTCGTCCATCGCAGTAACACCCCGAGCTATCCTCAAAATAAACCTATGAAATTAATACTGCGCGTATAGAGTAGATACCTACACTTTAAGCACATTTTAAGTCCAAGATATATGTCCCGAGGTATAGGTACCTTACCTACTATTCATTCTTTACTAGTACCTACATAATAAGTTATGAAGAGGAAGTCGGTACAATCAGTAGCATCTTGGCTCCTGTTTGGCATTATAAAGACATACCTAGCATTTGCATGGCAACATTAGCAAATGCATTGCAAATGGCACGGGATGGTCGACGATATGACGGATACGGAAGACTGTCAGTGTAACGGAAAGGTATTTTATTTGAATTACGTACTTTTGGATCTCAAGCTATTTTGAGTACCTATAGGTGGTATCGGTTACTAACAACCAACTCAGATACATATAGAGAAGAAGGAGAGAGATATCCGTTCGTTCGTTCGTTCGTTAGAGATATTCGTCATATTGTTACGGTAGGGTAGGTATATAAAATAACACCTGGAATTACTTCCAGAATTACTCCACCAGAGTATCATGAAACGAATTTTTTAAATATTGAACTATTCGTTTTACCGTTTATATTTACCTTCTTAATTTATTTGACTTTGCTCACGTTTAGGGTTTCGAATTCGAAGGGTAACCAACGGAACCTTTTACTGAAACTACCTTTTACTACTACCTTTTACGGACTCTACCTTATACTTACAGTTATACCTACACTACACCATAAATATACACTAATAGCTGAACTTAAACAGTGTGTATTACCATTTACCATTGATGTGTATAGGCCACTACCTATCTTGCTACAACCTTAGCCAAAAGTGCAACACTTGCTCCAAAGAAAAAAAAGTGGGCTTTATATTTCTTTTCTGCCTGTTTAGTCATCAAGACTTTTTTGGCCCCAGCATCCTAATAATTTTAGCAATTGGAAAATTTAGTTCTATGCCTACTTAGACAACTGCGTATAAAACTGGTCAGCCATGGATATGTCATACATATTATATTATCCATGATGACAGCCTCCGTGGCGTAGCGGTAGTGAACGCGGCCGCTACGCAGGAGGCGTGGGTTCGATCCCCGCTCAGTGCAAATATTTGTGTTCATGAAATATGGGTATCTGCATTGGTCTGGTCGTGCCTCGGAGAGCACGTTAAGCCGTCGGTCCCGGTTGCCATAAGAACATCTATGGCAGTCGTTACGGGTAGTTGGAGCCCTCAAAAATCCAAAAACAACAGTCTAGCTGCAAGGCTTCGATATCGCCTAATGTTACCATTGGGATGTGGAGGTCAGATGGCAATCGCTTCACAGAAAATATCGAGGTCTAGCCAAATCCGTAGTTAAGACTGGCAAAAAGCGGACCCCAGACTCCGAGCTGAAAGCTTCGGATGCGACTGGGAATTAACGCTAAGAGGAAGAAGAATTATATTATCCATGATATTTATAATTACACACTGGTATGCAAGTAAGTATTATTTTAATTACATATTAGCGATGGCGTCGTAAATATTCCCGATGTCGTAGTATGCCCATCGTAGTATGCCAGTCGTAGCATGCCCGTCGTAGTAGTATGCCCGTCGTAGTAGCCCACTGAGCTAAGGTTTACTGGAAGATATCTCAACATTGAGTTATGCACGCGACTGTACGGAAATATTCTTTTATATTTGTCAGCCCCGGATCTTCAATTTTTTTTAGGCGGGGCAAAAACTGAAAATGCCGCCCCCGGCCGCTATTTTGCCCTACGTAAATTCCCTTGAATGCCGGCAGGGGGGGGGGGGGGGGTGTCTATCCGACAGGATTTTATTTTCAGTCAAAAGTATAACCCATCTTTCCCTCATCCCACCTTGAGTCCTCGCTCGCATCACAGTGACGACAGACTATATACAGACGTGGACTCCTATCTGATCCGAAACAGGTAGTCCACGAGACACCCTCTCCCGGAGATCACCTGCATCAGCCGGTACGGCAGGCTCCGTCCGTGTCGCCTCTCTAGCCAGTCCTCCATGATAACACGGCTTGCCCTGCGCTCGGTCGCCCAAGTCGTTCCTTCAACTCCATCATGATGTCCGGATGGAGCTGGACTTCTCGAGTCTCGGGTTCCCGTCCCTGCTCCCACGTCAACATTCACCACTAATATAGCAATTTCCCAGACCAGAGAGACTTGGGAGATGCACCCTGAAGCACCTGAACCTTATTGCGAAGCACACAGTCGTATCCGATGTTCCACAGGAGTCACTCCTTTGACAGGGTTACTCCTGTCAAATGAGTGACCCCAAGACCGATTTCTGCGGAGTACCGCATGACATTTGATGACGACCAAGGCCGGTCACTGTTAGGTAGATGATGGCTCTCTCCGTCAAATACACCCCGACTAGGCGGCAAAGGTAGAGATGCACTTCATGGTACACGAGCGCCTCCCTGGAAGTCCTGGTAAGTCTAGGGCAAGGTGTTGAACGCATTGGCGATGTGATGTCCAAGGACACCGCTAACATTACCTCGCCCCGGGCAAACTCATCCTTCACCAGATCCCTCATGAGCATGGAATGGACTGGAATGGAAACTCTTTTCCGCACTTAGCCTCATTTTTTGGGCCATTGTGCATGGACCTCATGAGCATGATGGCATCTACGGTAGAGCACCTCTAGCTGAAGCGATATTGGCCATTCGCCATCTCCGGCCACAATCTGGAGCGGCGTCCGATGAGGCACTTCCCTATAACTCTTTCAAAGAGTTTGCGCACCTCGTCAAGCACCACTATGGGTTGGTAGGCTAACGGTGAGTCCACCGGGCGCCCTTTCGAACGGGGACCATTTACCTCGTCTTCCATGATTGCGGAAATTGGCTCCGCTATAAACATGCGTTAAGAAGCTCTGTCACTTGGGGACTTGGAGATCTTCGACTAGAGTAAGGACCCACTCTCGTTCTGGAATGACGTCGGGTCCCGGGGCGGTTTTGTTACTTCTTGGCTCTGATCATTGCACCGCCAGCCCTAGTTCTACCTCAAGTGACCTCGAGTCGTCGTCGTCATCCACACTGGGCGCCATGGGCGACCGAGGCTCAGTAGTCTGCGGTGGAACGTGTTTCGTCAGCTGCGCTGGGAACAGGGAGCCATCAACTCCTCTGAATAGAACTGGTGGAGACACCTAGTCAACGGGGTCCAGGGGTGCAGCTTGCCGCTTTCCATAAGGCAAGGCCGCCCCCAAGGGGGCGGCCTTTCATCTGCAAAGTTTGATTTTGCCGCCCCCTGATGCTGCCGCCCGGGGCACGTGCCCCGGCTTGCCCCCCCCTAGATCCGGCCCTGATATTTGTTATCAAATATGTTATGTGTACAATAAATAATTTATGAATGTACCTATAGTTATGTAAAATAGGAATAACTGCATTGAAATTCAATTGCAATGCCTTCATCAGGTATTATGTATAAAACAATTCACTATATTATACCTACGTAATACCTGATGAAGATGATGATGACGAAAATAATATTTTTATGTTATACAGAAAATAATGTATCGGTGGTAAAGTTACCCATGTTACTTATAATATTTACATTAATGCATATTATTTAAATGATTGCATCACTAATCAAAAAGTTAAATAATGAATGCTTAAGTTCAACCATTTTTCATTTACCGTTTTTAACATAATATGTAGGTACCTACGTTACCTACCTATATACCTACATACACTTATTTACACACATACATATACATACTTAGGTACAGAATTATGGTAAGATATCTACTTAGGTAACATGTTTTTTTCGTGCAGTAGTCGGTGTTCGGGACCGACAACCACCCGGGATATCCTACGGATTTACGGCATAACTTACACAATACCTACAACGGACCAAATTGTAATTATCCCTACTAACATTATAAATGCGAAAGTAACTCTGTCTGTCTGTCTGTCTGCCTGTCTGTCTGTCTGTCTGTCTGTCTGTCTGTCTGTCTCGCTTTTACGACTAAACCGCTGTTATCATCTGTCATTTCTGTCAATGTAAAAGGTCAGTGAACTTACCAAAAATGCCTTTGATTATTAAAACAAGTTCATAATAAATGTTCATAATTATGGTCGTAAAATGTACCTACCTACCTAAAATAAAATGCGAGACCGCTAATAATAATATGACTTTATGATCTACTAGCTGTTGCCCGCGGCTCCGCCCGCGTGGAATTCGGATTCCGTACAAACTTTTCTTTCGTGCTTAAATTGCCTCAGATACCATCCCCGTCAGCCATCAGGAGTGCCATGTGGAATTCGGACCCACTAAACAGCATGCCGTCGCGGGTCTTCGGTTGCTGGAGTGTAAAATTGCCTAGGGCATTTTCCGCACCCCCCGGCTGACCCTGGGCCATCTACAATTTTAAGATGGCCCTCTCAGAAGTGGGAAGCACGATGTCCCATCGAATTCCGGAAAGGGAGGAGACGGGCGTGAAGGGATGACAGGAGGCCGGACCTATAATCCTCACGTCCACGCTCGGTGACCAGCCCTTCCCTTTCCTGCTCTCTACTGGGCCTCCTCGTAGTCAGAGGGACATGTGGGAAGCCTTTGAGCAGCCCTCTATAGAGCTGCTCCCGTTCCTGTATGTATTTGCCGTAGGCGGTAGCGCCTCCCCTGGGTGAGGGGCGTTAATGCCTCCGTTACCCAGGAATCCCAGGATGCATCACATGGAGGTTCCAATCCCGCATTCGGATCCCGTTACCGTTGCATCTTGTGTTCAGCTGACCTTCCCTGTCTTCGCTCGTGAAATACTTCGAACACCCGTGGTTGCACCCTTTTAGCCCATGCCCGTAATAATAATTAGTTTTCAATTAATGTATGGTAATTTACCGGATTTATTGACATTATAATTTCGTAATATCTTTTGAATAGAACGTCCGATTTCAATAATTCAAAAAGTAATCAACAGGTATTGAAACAATCTTAAATACCAAACGATTTATTTAGATAAGAATTAATATAAAGGTATAGATTCCGTGGTCTGACTTTGATCGGCATTTCGGCTTGAATTTATATCGTCGCGCGTTACTTTCATACTGCAATAGATTCTAAAATATTCATTATAATTATACAGTGTAAAGGGCAATTTTGATCTACATTAAATGTACAATGTATCTAACGTATTTAGTCAGATAAGGCTTAACACTATATTGTTCAAAATAGCTTCGAAAATGACACATTTTTTTTTATAATTTGTAAAAGATAAAAATGGTTATTGTGAGCTACCCTTATTAGATAGACATATGCTGTCGCGGACTTTTATGTAGACCTTTTTAAGTTATACATTTCTACAGTACATTATTTTGTTCTATCTTCAATAGTTTTCGCAGCGTACGCGATGTAAGGAATTTTTAGGTCATTTTTTTTACACCTTGGGTTACATTATTGAAGTTTTATCCAGGATCCCTATTTTTTTGAAAATTAATTGTAACCTATGTTAGTCAGTGATAGTGCAGCTTTCTAATGGTAAAAGAATTTTTAAAATCGGTTCAGTAGTTCTTGAGTTTACTCGAATACAAAAATACAAATCTAATATTAGTAAAGAATGTATGGAAATCTGCCAGATTTATTGACATTTATGCTCACTGCTCCGCTCCCTTTAGTAGTAGCGTGATGTTATATAGCCTATGTTACTCCCAGATAGTGTAGCTTTCTATAGGTGAAAGAATTATTGAAATCGGTCCAGTAGTTTCGGAGCCTATTCGTTACAAACAAAAAAACAAACAAACAAACAAACAAACAAACAAACAAATCTTTCCTCTTTATAATATTAATAATTATTATTATTATTATTATTATTATATTATTATATTATATTATATATTATAGTATAGATAGAAAACGGTATTCAGTCGATCACTGGGAACTACACTCCACATGAATCCAAGTAACTTCAAACTGGTTTATTAAGTATACCATCGACGACGCACGATAACTTAGAAAAATGAAACCACTTACATTTTTCTTAAAAACCTGCTAAATAGTTACGTCATAATCACCTTGGAGTAAGGGGTTTCTCCTCCTTTCGATCTAGTCTATACGGCTTTTATGGAAACGACTGCTGCCTGAGTTCCTAGATCCCTCTCTACCCCCAGTACTGCCTCACAGGTAAGGTTCTCAGCCTGCCTTTCTAGACAAGTGGCACAAGTACATCGTATTTTGACATTTAAGACAGTCGTAGACATATTAATAACTAATAAAATAAGTCGGTTCCATACATTTATAAAGCCTAAATTCTTTTCTATTGGCCGAATTGCCTCTTATTTAAAGGGGCTAAAATATCTTGGGTGATTTCTCGAGATATTTCAGTCGATTTATAAATAAACTACATAATTACAAGTAGAATAGAGTATTACGAATTATGTGCTAAATTTGGTTTGGGTTGTATTTATCCTTTTTTTTTCTCATTATGTGGAACAAAAGTATTCAGAAATACCTACTTACAATAACGCTTATATGATATTAAATACAGCCGCTACAGAAAAAATTAAATCATAATTACGCAATTTACTTTTTATTTACCTTCTTACAGCAATTTAAACGATGTTACCACAGTCTAATTAACTCTTTTATAAGGAAACATATAATAAACACCTAGAATTTAGGCCTAAATGTTTGTGTTCTACTTTATTCTACGCTAACCGATCGCGTTGTGTGATATCAAGTTTTGTATCACCATTCGAAACTGGCTATGGGAATTCCTAAATTCTCAGTAAGACAGACAGTTACTCAGATTTTTTTCCTTATGACGTCAAAAATTTTTATTTGAACGTTTTATCTGTTGTTAGGTACCATCGAGAGCTCTCGGTTGGAAACCATGGTCATTACACTACCAAATATAAACGTGAACCTCCTCCTAACAATTCCACGTATTGAATGAAATTATAAAGCTAACTATTCAAATCGATTATGATAGTAAAAAAAAATTGCGTACGAATTGAGAACCTCCTTTTTTGCAGTCGGTTAAAAAGAGTAACGACACAGGCGGGACTTGAACCCGGGAAGGAGATGTAAAAGACCATCTTTATAATACCTACCTGTGTTGCACAATAAAGACTTTGAATTTAAATTTGAGAATTTTGAGCACTCAAGGCGTGTCTTGGTAGCTACTGAGCTACCAAGACATGCCTTGAGTGCTCCAAATTCTTAAATTTAACCAGACCACAGACCACTGGGTCAGAGCATTCTCTGTAGGTAAGGGTCGCGGGTTCATGTCCCACCTGAGCCGTTTCTCTTTTTCCTATCTTAATCAATTTTACGTAGCTGGGAGGATTAACGGGAGTACTAATATTTTCGGTTACTAACACTATAAAAAATCCAAATTGACATGAATAGGCTATACTTGACGACTGCGAACGTCATGTCAAGTGGGTGGTATTCCTATTTCAAACTGCAACCACAACAATAAATTTTAAATAGTCTCTTGACTTATAGGATACCATCTATGGAATATTATTAATAGCAAAATTATTTCTTGATGATAAGTCGGATCGATGACTATCATAGTTTTTTCTATTGAGTAATATTCGAGGTACTGATTAACGATGAGGTCAACGAACGCAATATATTATTCCTCTTCTGATTTGTTCACTCCATATCCCGTTGATTTGTACCAAGGACAATATCAACATCCGATCATTTGGGATCAATACGCACAGTTGTATACAGTTTGATACATAATTTCGTTTTCTCGGAGAGAGAAAATAGATCTGCTTTTCTCTTCTTCCTGACCTTCGCATCAAATTTAGAGTACCCATTATACTAGTCTCAACGTAAGAGGCCCACTATGACATTTGTCATTTGGACGTAACTAGGGATGTAACCACACCACTCGGTACACGATACTCAAGATAAATCGATTCAAGTTTGTATGCGTATTTGATCGATTAGAATATGTATTGTATTGTAGTGTAAAGTTCATTGGCTTAAAGTTCTAATTAGAAAATTTAATCTAAACTTTGATATTGTAGGTATTTTTAAACAATACAATACTGCGAAAAGTCAATTTTCTTTCATTTAACATTTTTATTACAATAATATTCACTCAATAATAACCAATAGAAATCGCATGAAAATGAATCTTTAGTAAATCATTTTCTTGATACCTACTGTCTGAAGTTTACGCTTATATCACTTATTGAAATGAAATCACTTTTTAACGGCTTCTATCGCGATTTATCTGTCACTATTTACTTTTAACCCTACGTCGGCTACTTTCTAGCAGCCCTGGTCCCGGGGTGACTTAAGATGATATTTGAAGCCTAGGAATAAAAAACCTAGATAACAGCAAACACAACAAAGTCACAAATTGGGATAATGTCATATTTGTCGATGAGACTTGGCTGAACTCGAATCATACCGTGCCGCAGTCATGGACAGATGATACCAAGGCCTCTTGCTCAAAAGTGCCAATAGGAAAAGGTGGACGCTTAATCATCTGCCACGTCGTCGGGTCAGCTAGTGGTGGTTTTGTGAATGATACCTTGCTCGCATTTGAGTCTAAAAGTACAAAATAATATCACAGAGTGGTTTACTAACCTGTTAGCAAACCTCTCTGAACAGTGCATAATAAAATTATTGTGTACAATGCACCGTGACCAATCAGTTCAAATAAATAAAGCACCTACTCAAGCAAACAAAAAGGCCGATTTAGTAGCATGGATACAAAGATCAGGCGTTGAAGCTGATACGAAATAGTTAAGAGCTGAATTGCTGTAACTGGTAAAAAAATTAAACCTGCAAAATTAAAAAATTAAATTGATGAATGGGCACTTCAGCATGGACATAAAGTGACAAGAACGCCGTCATACCATTGTCAGTACAATGCTATTGAGCTGATCTGGGCTCAAATGAAAGGATATGCAGCACGCCACAATACAAAGCGGCCATTCTCCACTAAGAAAATGATGACATTGCTGAATGAAGCTTGTGCCAAAATTACTAAAGAAGACTGGGTAATAGTTCTGGGGGTCCAGGGCTAGGTTTCTAGGCTTCCAGGCTTCTAGACATAATTAAACCTACAAATCTTGAAGTCTACAAGCCTAAAATTGAAAAAAGACCTAGAAAACAGCAAAAAACAGTCAGACTTAACGAAACCGCGAGCTCATTCTACGTAAATAGTCGCTGATGTTTAGTCACTCCGCGACCACGGTTGCTGAAAGTTAGCCGAAACTTCGGGTTAAAGTAATAAAGAATTAATCGCGATAGAATCCGTTAAAAATGTTAAAATGTTAAATGTTAAACGCTTCCTTTTATTTGTGCTCTATGACCTTGCTTCGTCTCACATTTCAGGATTCTCGCTCAACGAGGAGTACCCTAAAATTAAACTTCTAATTCAACGCAATCAAAGTATTGCCGGTCTTGTAGTATATTGCCGGCCATGTAGCATATTGCCAGTACTGTAGCATATTGCCGGTCATGTGTCATATTGCCGGTCATGTAGCATTAGTTCGCACCACAATTCAGTTTCGTGAGGAATCTTTAATGCGCAAACACGAGTCGTGTTTGCGCATTAACACACGTTTTGCACTTGACCGGATTTTTACAGATAAGTGTACGATCTTTAACTTTGTCTTAGACATTTTTATGATAAAATTAAAAAAAATATCTTAATCGATTTATTTTTACCATAACCAATTTATTAATAGTCTGTGGAGAGTATAAAAAACTCGTTATGGACAGCACTGAGCGGAGTGGGCGGTACCCATCAATGAAAAATGTCATTCTACGTTTGAAAAATATCATTGTTTTACGTTCTCAAAATTGAGAACTTCATGGACTTGAAATGTCCAAACGGGCTTTTTAGATAGCGATTACTTTAGTATGACTATGATCATAATAAATCTTGTATGAACTTCTTTGAAATAGTTAAGGATTTACTTTTTACAATTGTACGGGATTACCACCCTGCTCAGAAGTTCCCAGGGATGGAATGGAAGACATCAATCATTCATTCATTCATTCATTCAAAGACGAAAATGTCAAGTAACTTTAGCACTTTCGACTGTGATAAAATTAATATAGTCTCTCGATAGTGTTAACACGAGATAGAGCTGGAAGGCAGACATTAGACACACTTTGCACGCGGAAAAACATTAATGATGAGGTTAAAAAATATCAAAAGTCATACTTTGAGATAGCAGATTACATTGTTACTTTATTCCCACCATTGGGTAAAACAGGGAAAACATGAATTGAAATAACATAGTGGCTTTCCGTATTACATACACAATATAATACATGTATAATATTTCTTTTTGGTTTGGCAGAGGTGAAATAACATATTTCACCAATCATTGTATTTGGTCTCACGTAATGGGGGTGAGCCTATTGTCGTATTTCGGGCATTATTGCTGACTCGAGTCATGCATCTGAGGCTGAGTATGGGCTGTATATATCTTTCTGATATTAAACAGCTGCAGGGCTCTCCGTATTATCCAGTAAAAGCACTACGTTGACGTAAACTGTTAGTTCACCTAAATCAAAAATGAAAATGGCTTCAAGTTGAGTTTCTGCTTTTCATTCGTGTTCTCGACTCCACGGGTTCGTTATTTGGGTCAGTCTTTTTGCTTTGTTTATGTTTACTTCTGATATTGGAAAGGATCTTGTATAAGAGCTCACATAACTGCATGTGACGACGGAGCCGGCCTCTCAGTCATTGCACATTTTGTTGCGTCACGAGTTCAACCTACGTGTTTAGCTGTAGTTCAAACTCTCATGCGGCTACGGCTTCTACAGTAATATTAAATGTGCACATCGTTGGTTACCATATTTGCTCTCCAGACATTTTTGGATTGTTGAAAGACGACGTTTTCTTTTTGAGGAATTTTAAAGGTTATCGTCTTTATTATTTCGTCGAACACATTTTAGGGTTGTAACCATACCAATAAGTATTTAAGTAACGTACCAATAAGTACAGTACAATATTGTATTGTGTACTTATTCTTTATACCTAGTTTTTAGTTAGTCTGAATTAAAAAGAATTTAGCTTGTAGCGGCTGATTGATATTGGCAATTACAACTTTGTTTTCTATTACTGAATTACCTGAATCATACCAAAATTGAGGAACTACTCCGTTATCTTTATGATTCAGGTGTCTTTTATTTAAATAGATGATTATGATTGCTTGATTCTCTGCTGAGACTTCGCCATCAGCTTACCACCAGGCGATGTGAAGTCATTGACTGTGAGTGTCCTACACAAAAAAGTTGCAGTTTTCCTTCTCGCAGAATGGTTTCTGTTAAACATTTCGTACAATTCAGAACAATAACATATGAAACAAGATGTAGGTGATGGAGGAAGATCGGTCAGCGTGTGAGTGAGTGGTGTGGTGAGCGGCGCAGTCGGTGACCGCGCGCCTCCGCGATAACTCGTGCGCAGGCGTCAAAGCGTTGGGCATACGTCAGTGATGTCAACGGATTGGACCGTTTAGCATTCATTGAGGAGGTCTCGACCTCGTATCCTGCGATACTTGCGCGTACGCCTGTGAAATGGTGAGTATTTCCGACACCCATTCTGACAGATACTATCACGGTCATTCATAGTTCAATTGAAATAGTGTTGTGTTTTTATTTGAAAAGTGATAAGTGTGAACCGTTTTATTGAAAGGTAAATAATTATTTTACTAACAGTTACGGATTGGGATTTTGCGTGATTAATACATAATAATAAGTTCAGTGTGATTTACTTTTATTGGCAGTGTCGAGTGAGACTGGCGGGACTGTCCAGTTTTATTGTCACTATACCCTCGTAATAGTTATTTGTTATACAAGAGTGCAAAGTTGCTTTTTAACCGCGTGCTCATTTTTGATGACCGAGCAAGCGAAAGATTCTAAATTTGAATCACGAGCGTAGCGAGTGATTCACAAATTAGAATCTTGAGCGTTAGCGAGGGAATCAAAAGAGCACAAGGTGAAAAATCTTTGCACTCGAGTGCAACACGTAACTTTTCATCCCACCTCAGCGAGGAAATAATGAAATGCTTCTCCTTCCTAGCGTTAATTCCCAGTCAGCATCCGAAGCTTTCACCTCGGAGTCCGGGGTCCGCTTTACCAGTCATAACTGCGGATTTGGCTGGACCTCGATATTTGCCGTGAAGCGACTGCCATCTGACCTCCACAACCCAATGATGACATTAGGCGATATCGAAGCATTGCAGCCAGACCGTTGTTGTTGAACTTTTTAGGGCTCCAACTACCCGTAACGACTGCTATAGATGTTCGTATGGCATCCGTGACCGACGGCTTAACGTGCTCTCCAAGGCACGACCAGACCAATGCAAATACCCATTTTCATGCATAAAAAATATTTGCACTGAGCGGGGATCGAACCCGTGCCTCCTGCGTAGCGGCCGCGTTCAATACCACTACGCCATGGAGGCTGTATAATATGTGTATTAATACTAGTAATAAAATACAACAAAATAAAAATTCAACAACAATGTCAACAATATGACGTGAAAAAAATTGATGCGCGCAAAGCAAATTAAAAAAAAAGTACACCAAGGAGGTTACGAGTCTGAGTTTTTCATGAATTAAAAAAAAGTTGTATGATAAATTCGGCACCATAGAGGTAGAAGTAAATAGGTTTAATGATGTTTTGAGTCCACAAACCTAGTACACACGATGTTCTAAATTCAAATTTACTTTACCTCTCTAGAGGATAAAAACGACTTTTACGCTCAGTTATCGAAGAGCAAAAATAGTCTTTCCGAGATGGTGGGATGAAAAATAAGTTTAAAGTTCCCTTCCTACAGTGCGAACCTGCCTAAAGTGACCTTTATGTATGCATATAAATAAAGCACTTAAAGAATAAATATGTGTGTACGTAACTGTTCGTGACAGTATGCCAATTGTTGTTATTTATAAGGTTTTCACAATGTTCTTTTTGTACATGATCCGACACCGTTCACTTATGTTATAACGATAACAGAACAATTAGTGGTCTGTCATTGAAAGGTACAAGACAAGCTAACTTTTAAATTTTCGCGCACTATGATGTGCAAATACTACTTATTGTACCTACCAAATATTAGGAATAAATTATATCATAAAACTACGTAATTAAAATACCTATGAGTTTGTTATAAATATGAGTGTTATATCTAAGATCTGTGAGAATAATCGGATAGAAATATTTCTCGTAAACATAATTATGTAGATAGAATTTGGATAGAATGAGTGAATGAGATGTTATGAGAGCATATTTAAAAAGCGCAAGTCCAGGATACCACCCTCGCCGGCCACCGGGGGATGTTATATCGGATTCGAACCGACTACAACCGCACGCCGTCGTCTCGGATCTCTATTACCGGCTTTCTAATAAAGCATTTTCCTCACACCCTTGCTGACCCTGAGCGATATATGGTTTTGAGATGGGCGCATCCTATCACGATAAGGGGGAAGCTGCCGCGTCGTTGCACAGGGCTGCTTCTGCAATGGAGGCAGGCAACCGTATTTGTCACCCCCAGGCCAGGCCTGCATCCCGGAGAACTAGCTTGCTCTTCACTGTATCCTTGCCGAGCCTCTGAGCAGCTGCCCTCTATAGGCCGAGGCCGAGGTAGGCGTACCTAGCAGCAGCTCCCTTGCATTAGAGAGGCGCTTCCGTCTCCTTTGCCCAGGGAGTACCATGTAAAGGTCCCGATCCAAGCGCCCTCTCTGAAGTTTGGTCCCCTGCAAGCTAGTATGTCCAGTTAGAAAATTGGCTCTCCATAATTGCTTTACATCGCCAGTAAAATATTTTGGTCAATCAGACGAATCAATGAACTTAAGAGTACCTACCTATAATAGTGCCTATTAACTTTTCTTTAAAACCTTGGAATTGAACTTAAGTTGTTGTTATTTTTATTGTGTTAGTTTGATAAATTAAAAGTAGTTAAATTTCAATGCGTAGGTGATTTTCGCGTAAATTTTCTGCTATTATGAGTGAAAATCCATACTAATATTCTAAAATGCGAAAGTAACTATATCTGTCTGTCTGTCTGTCTGTCTCTTACGTTTTCGCTCCTAAACCACTGAACCGATTTTGATGAAATTTGGTACACAGCTAGATTAGACCTTGGGAAAGATGTTTGGTCGTGATAATCGACATCCACTCGGGTGGAGCCGCGGGCAACAATTCTGAGAGGAAAGGTAGAACAGCATCTAAGTAAATGCAATATCAGAAATCTCAATAGATTCCGCATCGTAAGTAACTGTAAACATTTTTGTGTCTAAACATCATAAGCACGCTGTACCAATGTTGTTATTTGCTATTGTTTCAATTTTAAACGTAAACACTTTTTCTGTCTTAGCACTCACACGCGTGTGTTTTGTTGTGTGGTGACTGCCTATTCTTTTTTATAGTACTAAAGTGAAAAGTAATATGGTAATATGCAGCCCGCCTAATGGTACCTATATAGGTAGATTCTGTGGCAATGCATCAGGGAAAAAATAGTGATTCTATGGGCATAGCCTGGGTGGGTTGTTTACAACAGTTACATTATTAATCATTGAACACTCTAAGTATTGTTCGGGACATATATCTCGGACCTAAGTTGTAGTCAAAATGTGCTCTATAGGTACGCGTACAGTCTTTTGAGGATAGCACGGGGTGCTACGGCGGTGGACGAGCTCTAATTCACCAGGCGTCAGCATAGAATGATTACCTAAAACAAGCCGCGCGCGCGGGCCTCGTTTTTATCGCAATTTAGGTCCAAGATGCGTGTCCCGAGGTATACCACTACTCAAGTGCGCTTTTTTATTATGAATATTTTCGTTCTGAAATATTTTCTAGTTTCAACCTCATTGAATAGGTACTATGGTACTATTAACTATTGCTACTTTTTTGTCTTCTATTTATTTTAAATTTTATTTTAAAAACTAGGTAGGTACTTTTTATTTTCGTAAAGTTTAGTTTTTTTACATTCATTATAGTTTTTTTTAAATATTTTAAGATTCCATACTAAAAGCAAAACCTTTTTTAAATGAAATTTGCTCGCATCATTTTCTTTTTTAGAAAATTTTTACTTCTGCCTCTATGGTGCCGAATTTATCATGCAACTTTTTTAATTTATGAAAAACTCCGACATGGGACCTCTTTGGTGTACCTACTTGTTTTTACATTTTCTTTGCACGCGCCCTTTTTTTTCACACAATAAAAAAACAAATTGTGAATATTCGTTTGGATTTGAATTTAGTAATATCTGTGATTTGGATCAGCTTCGGCGAGCTCGGTGGCTCAGTGGTCAGAGCATTCCCCTTGTAAGGGAAATATCGCGTGTTCGAGTCCCGCCTGAGTTGTATTCGCTTTTTTCTATCTTAATCGATTTGAATAGTTAGCGTACTTAGGGTGAAGTCTCCTAGTATCGGCCACGTCCTAATATCGGCCTTTTCGAGAAAATGAAACATAACTATGAAAATAACCCTAAAATTATGATAGTTTTTATGCAAAAAGCGACTCTATATCCGTACGAATAACATCCCATATTTTGGTGCGGGTACCTCCACATTTGAACGTTCAGGTGGCAATAGAGCACGTGCAGGTATCGATGGGTGTGATTTTGTGGCAATACCGAGTCAAATCCCGGAGTCGACGCACTGAGTGGGAAAGTATTTGAAAGGAATTAAATATACCTATGGTATTTTATATTATTTTTTATTAAAGAAAAACAGTCGAAGTACCGTTTAGGTAGTCTGTTTTTAAATTTATTTGTACTTTTTATGAAATAATCGCGGGGTCGAGATTAGGGATCTTTATTTTGGATAAATCTCAATATCGGCCACCTGGTCGATATTGGGGAAATGCATGAAAACACTAAACGTTATGTTTAGCTATTTTATATGTTAGCAGTAACATTAATAAGGTTAAAAATGAAATAGCAGCTCTGTTTGAGCACCAGATCCTAACATCGGCCGCCTAAAAACTTTTTTTGCCAGCTACGGCCGATATCTAGAAAGTCGATGCGTAATAATGGCCACCTTAGTTTGTAGGGTACTTACTTTCCTACAACCTTCAAACTTTACAATAAACAGGAACGTGGTGCTAAATGAACAAATACTTCTGTATTTTAATTTAATCAATAATATAATCATGTCGTCCCAGCAAAAAGAGAAACGTTTCAAACCTATGGTTATATGACCATAGGTTCTATGACCCCTATAGGTTCTATGACCCCTATAGGTTTTATGACCCCTACAGGTTCTATGACCCTATAGGTTCTTTGACCCCTATAGGTTCTATGACCCCTATAGGTTCTATGACCGCTATAGGTTCTATGACCCCTATAGTTTCTATGACCGTAGTAGAATAAGAGATGGAGTAAATGCCGTTCGATATTGTCTAATGTTGCCATTGGGGTTGTGGAGTAAAGATGGAAGTCGCTTCGCGGAAAATATCGAGGTCTAGCCAAATCCGCAGTTAAGACTGGCAATGCGGACTCCAGAATCCGAGGTGTAAGCTTCGGTTGCGACTGGGAATTAATGATAGGATGAAGTAGAAGAAGAGTAGCATTTTTGACAATACAAAATTCCCAGCACCACTTTACAAGATAGACTTCCTGGAAGAATAGATACAGAGAGAAAGAAAAATCTGGAAAATAGAATATAAAACATAAACCAGTCAAATAAAACAAAACTAGTAGATAAAAGAAGAAGAGTATTAGAATGGAAGAAGAGAATATTAAAGGACAGCGTAACTGACCTCATGATTTACCTTCTCAAAAAGAAAAGGAGAATTTTTATTGTGGTGGCTGTGAAGTAGAACTAATGAATGATGTCGAAGCAGATGAAGCCAAAAAATATTGAATGTGACATATGCTCCAAACGGCCTTAAAGTATACAGTTGATCGTGGGCAAAATTATATTGATGTGGCTATAGAAGATTTTACTTGCCGTCACTGTTTAGTGCATTTAAATTGAAAAGCCTTCAAAGAAAGTCAAGTTTTCTTTTGACTTTATCTAATAATATATTTTCTTTATAATAATATATTTTGGAAAGCTTTATTTATCTTAATTTTTTTTAATCATTGTGATCGTTAGTTTATAATAACAGCAATTACTGTAATTTTTAAGGCTGAGATATAAAGAAAAGACAAATTAATGATAGATAAGTGTTAAAAAAATTATTTGAACCTGAATTGGAATATAAAACGTAATAATTTTTTACTTTACTTAGTTTTATTGACCTAAATTCACGTTGGAAAAGGTATGACGATATTAGGGTCACAGGCGGCAGAAATTAGGGTGTTAGAGGCCGATATTAAGGGAAATCGACATACTCGGAAAAAAACATCTATATTTTCAAAAATAACAAAGAATTGGTAATTTTGCGAATGTAGTAATGGAGTTTCAGTATCCCTCTACCCAAAAAAGGCATTGCAAGAAAGCAAATGCTATAAACCATAAAATTACAATCAATCAAAGGTCAAAAAATGTTGACATGGCGGATAATTGGTGCCACCACCCTACTAGTCTTTAAAATTTCATTTAAATTCGTCACTATTAATAATTTATGTGAATTATTATTATTTATTAATACGAGTAGGTAATATTAATGACGCATTTCTTTTGCGTAGCGCACTATCACGACTCTGGTGCGTAAAATCAGGATCCTGATCTTTTCTTGCCATTTTAGAGCGCGGACAACGCATCTATAGAATCAGATAGTTAATAATAAATCAGAACACGTATAGGTACATACCTATATAAGCGTTACGAATTGTAAGCACACCTACCTTATGTACATATTTTAAAGCTGTTTAGAGGTTTTTAACAATGTAACTTGTGACACCGGTACTTTATTTTAAATATGAGGCTACTGTATTCTACAATGAACAAAATATGTAGGTCTATTTTATCACTCATAACCTTGTCCATGGTTATTAAAAATTCACATTTCGCGGCATTATGTTTGTTCAAGCGTTATAGCGCCCGAAAGAGTATACTAGCAACGAGTGGAGCCACGGTATACACCACTATGTGCATTACGTCAGGCGCTGCATCCTGTCGGTAGATTCTAATTATTTAATGTAATTTATGTTAATGACTTTTGAGCTTTCGCACGATAAAGAAGTCTTGTTCGCATTTCCGAATTTTATTTATCCCGAAATTAAATCCAATTTCGTACATGGTCCTAACGAACCGGATATTCTGGAATATTAGCGGAAGTGGATATAGTAAATATATGGATTAAGAAAAATAAGGAATAAGGATTAAGGATCTGAACCAGAGGATTAAGTTCAAGCAAGACGAAGTTCGTGGTGTAAAGCATTTACTTATTTAATTTAATATCTTCACCCAACACTCAGGTAACATAATTATAAATAGATCGACATTAAAAGGTCAGTATAATTTGTTGCTTACCATTAAACGTACAGTGTTAGAGTAAATTCATCAGGTACCTACTTACATTGTAATTAGTAATTTTCATCAACTTATAACATTATTTAGTTTAAATCATACTGAATATAGTATAGTTAGCTTACTTGCTACATTATTTAACTAAATTTATATAAAGCTGTAACTAATTTACATCATTAACTGTGATTGTTAATAGGTAGTTAGGTATCTTGACACAGGTGGTACATTCGAGTGTTCGATATTAATAATTGCAAGTCACTCAATTTCAATTCAATTTATTATAGTTATTGGTTCAGGATTTATTATTGTATTCATTAAAATATATTGTAATAAATGTATTATTGGAAAGTAAAAAGATCTACAAATTAATTTAATATAGGTAGTCTTTTATAATATTGTGTAATTTTATAGTAAATTAATACAAGTAGTACTATAGGTATATTGTAAGTCCTAAGTACCTACATATACCCTTGTCAATTAAATAAAGGAATCCATCATATTGCTATAAAAGTAACTTTCTGTAAGCTTTAGTCAAGTGTAGGTATTCATCGAAAACTTTATTGTTCCGGTAATATAAGCATTAGTTGTTAATTGTATCATTGTATCAATTCTAGGTTGACGACACCTGCTTCCCAGTATGGCCGAGGAAAAGGAGTTAGTTAAAACGCGAGGTAGCTACAAGGGTCGATTGACGACCTTCGTTCGCTTCCTGGACTCACTTCAGGACAAAGAGTTGTCAAGTTGCGATGTTTCGGAACTGCAGTTGCGTATGGACAAGCTTGAGTCGGTGTATGAGCGATACGATGAGGTACAGTTGCGCCTAGAATGTCTTGTTGAGGATGTAAAATTGCAATATGCTGAACGTTCTGACTTCGAGTCTATTTATTACAAGTCCTTGTCCAGAGCGCAAAGTATGCTTGTTAGTTTTAATACCGAGAATAAATCGATGCAGAGTTGTAAAAGCACTCGTACTGGTATGAACACACGAGTCAAATTACCTACCATTCAGTTACCTAAGTTTAGCGGATCATATGATAATTGGTTAGAGTTTCGTGACACCTATACTAGCCTGATTCACTTTAATGATGACATTGATGTAGTTAGCAAATTCCACTACTTAAGAGCATCTCTTGAGGGTACTGCTGCCGTAGTTATAAAAAGCATTGAGTTCTCTTCAAGTAATTACGCCGTAGCCTGGAGTTTGTTGTGTGATCGTTTTGACAATAAAAGACAATTAGTAACTAATCACGTAAATTCTTTACTAAATATTGAGTCTATTCGTATGGAGTCTTCTATTGCATTGAAGAATTTAATTGATAAATTAAATAAAGACTTGCGAGCTTTGACATCGTTAGGAGAACCTGTCAACCAGTGGGATACACTTTTGATTGGTATTATCACTCCGAAGCTTGATCAAAGAACCTTTCGTGAGTGGGAGGAATACAAAGGTAGGTTAGACAAAGACAGCCCGATTACGTTTAATGTATTTTTACAGTTTTTGCGTGGTCGAGCCGATCTCATAGAAACTTTAGAGTCTTCACGTCAAAATTATTCACAGACAACATCTAAATCAGACCCTAAGTTAAAGTCTATGATAGCTACGCAGTCTTCTAGCAGTTCTTCTACTCATTCAGTTCCGAAAGTATGTCCTAAATGCAATAGTCTCGATCACACATTGAACAATTGTCAACAGTTTCTCGCATTAAACACTGACGCTCGTATCAAGTTACTACCTAACTATAAAGTGTGCTACAATTGTCTTCACTCGGGTCACTACGCTAACAAGTGTAAAAAACCGGGTTGTCAACACTGCAAACGTAGACATCACACACTTATTCACGCAAATAATAATACATGCACTACTAAGAATACACATATAGATGATTCTCCTCCTGATACGACTACTAACTTTCATCCATCTGTTCCGTCTGCCAATACGACCACAACTAACGTAGCTTTATCCGCTAACATTGCGTCTTTCCGTGGTCATAAGCAGCGAGATGTGTTGTTGTCTACTGCCTTGATCAAACTGCGCGACCATAATAACGGTTTCCATCTCATTCGCGCCGTTTTGGACAGTGCGAGCACTTCATCATTCATAACAGATCGGTTATGCAAAAGACTAAATTTAATAACTAGCCCGGTAAGTAAATCTATACTTGGCATAAACAATGTCACGTCGCGCGTAGGCAAGGTATGTCGAGTTAAACTGACGTCTTTACAAGACGACTTTGATTTCAAACTTGATTGTTTTGTTTTGCCACATATTACGAGTAACGTACCGTGCCGTGAAATAAATATTAGTGATTTCGAACTACCCTCGAATATCACTTTAGCTGATCCCAAGTTTTACAAGCCTGGAGATATTGATATTCTCATAGGTGCTGATCTGTTTTGGGATTTGTTGGGATCCCAAAGAATAAAGTTGGGTACTGGGAAGCCAGTATTGTGTGAAACCCGTTTAGGATGGATAGTTTCTGGCCCAGTTACGCAGAACTATTCATCACTACCCTCGCATGATTTAAAATGTAATGTTTCTATCGATAATCATGATGAGTGGGTAAATCATAAGGCTGCACACTGTTTACATTATTTAGTACCTAAATGGAAACGTAAACGTCGACGCGAGATAACGTTCAATGACGTTCAGTGTTTATGATCGGAGACACTACCAGAGATTCGAACTAATGTACCTAGTTTTAAAAGCGGTCATTATGAATGATACGTTACCCGTTGTCATACGTTCTGTTAGCTTATGTTTTTTAGATTTACTAATTCAAGTAAGAAAAACAATTCTACAACTGAATATTTATTTATTTATTTATTTACAGTCCACATATTATCATTATACAAACCAATTGTTTAATTTTGAGCAAATCTTGCTATTAGAAATGTGTCAAGTACTATCGTTTGAAGGGTAAGGTGGTAGCCCACTGATGGGCAACTTACCACGTGAGCGTCTCCGTCTCGGTTATCCTTTTGAGACTACGGACGTTGGTTACGCAGGCCCTATTACGTGTGCCCGACGTCAGGGTCGTGGATGCAGACTAGTAAAGGTGTATGTCGTAATTTGTTTGGTTTACAACCAAGGCTATCCAGTTAGAGCTTGTTGGTGATTTAACAAGTACCTAATAATTATTTGCTAACTTTGTATCGATTTCGATCTCGAAGAGCAAGTCCGTTGAGATTTTTTCGGGCAACGATACCTCATTATCGGTGTTTGTAATGATATAAGTTTTAATATCGAATAATTTGTCCTTGAGTGAACGTACGGCGAGCGATGGTATTCGGTCTCACTTTGTACCCACTTACACCCCGCATTTTGGTGGTCACTGGGAAGCAGGTGTAAAGTCAACAAAGTACCACCTACAAAGAGTGTTGGGAAATTGTAACACTACGTTTGAAGAGCTTTACACCACACTGACGAAGATCGAATCCATTTAGACTTGTTGACTGACGCCGTTATCCTCGGATCTAGCAGATCACCCCCACTTGGCCCACTTACGCCAGTTTCACTTCGTCATTGGACGCCCATTACCTCTTTACCGCAGCTTGCCTGACTACCGAGATAATTCTTCTGAATGTACAACTCCGGGAACATTTTGGTACAGATGGAGCAACGAATATGTAGCAGAATTGCAGGTGCGGACTAAATGGCGTTCAGGAAACCCCGCTACAGACGTGTTGAAACAGTGTTGTTGCGAGTATTCAAGAGGATCTGTCCATTGCCTATATCGTCGGAGTCTGGTTGAAACCGGTGTTTCAACGCCCGGGGGCATGTTCAAGCGTTATAGCGCCCGAAAGAGTATACTAGCAACGAGTGGAGCCACGGTATACACCACTATGTGCATTACGTCAGGCGCTGCATCCTGTCGGTAGATTCTAATTATTTAATGTAATTTATGTTAATGACTTTTGAGCTTTCGCACGATAAAGAAGTCTTGTTCGCATTTCCGAATTTTATTTATCCCGAAATTAAATCCAATTTCGTACAATGTTAAAGAATATAAGTATGTATATTTTAAAATATGAGGCGTTTTTAATTTTACAAAGAACAAAATATATCACGTTTGACGTTCTCTATGGTTATTGAAAAATCTAATTTTGCAGAAAAATAATGATCCTGAATCTATTATTATGTTGAATATCTATAGAATTTCGAATATGGAATACTTAAAATATTTATGAGTTTGGTTGGTCAAAGAATATTCGTAAAATAATTAATGAGATATATTATAACATGTTACAGTTTTTTCTGTTCTGTGGTCTCACATCAATAATAAAAACATTAATTGCTGTATAAACATAATTTATTCTTTTATTGGTTAACCTTATTATGTAGGTACCTATGAGTTAATTATGCCAGTAAGTTTAAGGAAAACGTAGTGTCTGACAGCTTGCCACGTTGTATAGTCCTGGCTTTACTCCTCATTTCGATAATCGGGTTAGCCCTGCTATGCCCTGCTACAGCAGCTACAGAATAAATAATTGCACTAGGGCTCCGACTTGGTTCTGCAGGCTGGCCATCCATGCTGGATGAACGGTAAACACTGTTATATAAAAACAATAAAATTGCCTAGGATGTTGGTATTTTAGGAGCTAGTTTTTACGAGAAGTAGTGATTTTGTAACCATAGAGCAACGCGGACTTGCAACAAACATGCATACCTACCTAAATGCTGGCGTTAAACAAAGAATATCAATAAAGAAATAAAAAAATGGCGCGAAACAAATAAACATACTTGTAGTCTTTGTAAATCGATTTGAACAATCAGCATAATAAATGCTTCAAAATCTAATTCAATAAACATACATTTAAATAATGCGTAAATTGTGCAATGCAAATGATAAAAGTGTATAAAAAAATACAGTAACACGTAGGTTCTCGTACCTAGCGGAAGTTTGATTTTGGCACAGAACAGATAGGTAATATTTTTGGTAAGTAAGGTTTCTACTTTCTTTACGTATTTTTCTATTTAACTATTTGATCTCATATACAGCGCTTTAGCCCCTGATAGTGACACCATTTATATTGTACTAAATACTAAGCTTATCTCATAGTTATACATAAGTTTTATTGACTACTTAAATAATATAAAAATGAATGTCTGTTTCCCTTCATCACACTATAACTTGACAACGAATTTATAGATTTCAATTCATACATCTTTTTCTTAAAGTTAAATACTAGGTAATACTAAGGCACTTCATTCTTATAGAAAGGAAGTTTAAAAGTCAACACTTCAACAGATAGGTAAAATAAAAGCAATCGCTCGGAACAGTCAGTAAATAAAAAAAGTGTTTCGCAACGGTCGGTTAAATAGCGTGTTATCACTAATTTGATTACGCAGCAGTGATCAAACGAAATAGAACACAATGCGCAATCACTTTAGGGTAGTGGCACCATATATCGGCCATGTCAACATTTTTTGACCTTTGACTGATTGTAATTTTTTGGTTTATAGCCTTTGCTTTCTTGCAATGCCTTTATTGGGTAGAGGGATACTGAAACTTCGTTACTACATTCGCAAAATTACAAATTCTTTGTTATTTTAGAAAATATAGATGTTTATTTCCGAGTATGTCGATTTCCCTTAATATCGGCCTCTAACACCCTAATTTCTGCCGCCTGTGACCCTAATATCGTCATACCTTTGTCAACGTGAATTCAGGTCAATAAAACTAAGTAAAGCAAAACATTATAACGTTTTATATTCCAATTCAGGTTCAAATTATTTTTTTTTACGCTTATCTATCATTAATTTGTCTTTTCTTTATATCTCAGCCTTAAAAATTACAGTAATTGCTGTTATTATTAACTAATGATCACAATGATTAAAATAATTTAAGACAAATAAAAATTTCCAAAATATATTATTATAAAGAAAAAATATTATTCAATTATTATTATTCAATCAATCAATTATTGAATAAAGTCAACAGAAAATTTGACTTTCTTTAAAGGCTTTTCAATTTAAATGCACTAAACAGTGACGGCAAGTAAAATCTTCTTTAGCCACATCAATATAATTTTGCCCACGATGAACTGTACACTTTAAGTGGAACCATTTGGGGCATAATGTCACATTTAATATTTTTGGCTTCATCTTCTTTGACATCTCTTATTAGTTCTACTTCACAGCCACCACAAAGAATTTTCTCCTTTTCTTCTTGAGAAGGTAAATCATGAGGTCAGTTACGCTGTCCTTTAATATTCTCTTCTTCTATTCTAATACTCTTCTTCTATCTACTAGTTTTATTTTATTTGACTGGTTTATGTTTTATATTCTATTTTCCAGATTTTTCTTCCTCTCAGTACTATCTATTTTTCCAGGAAGTCTGTCTTGTAAAGTGATCCTGGGAATTTCGTATTGTCAAAATGCTACTCTTCTTCTACTTCATCCTATCATTAATTCCCAGTCGCAACCGAAGCTTACACCTCGGATTCTGGGGTCCGCTTTGCCAGTCTTAACTTCGGATTTGGCTAGACCTCGATATTTTCCGCGAAACGCCTTCCATCTATCCTCCACAACCCCAATGGTAACATCGAAGCATTGCATTACTGCCTGCTTCTTTGAGCAGCATTTACTCCCATCTCTTATTCTACTACGGTCATAGAAACTATAGGGGTCATAGAACCTATAGGGGTCATAGAACCTATAGGGGTCATTGAACCTATATGGTAATAAAACCTTTAGGGGTCATAGAACCTATAGGGGTCAATGAACCTATAGGGTTCATAGAACCTATAGGGGTCTAGAAGCTATAGGGGTCATAGAACCTATAGGGGTCATAGAACCTATAGGGGTCATATAACCATAGGTTTGAAACCTTTCTTTTTTGTTGGGACGACATGATTGAGTCATTCCGTAAAAATTTGCACCAATGCAAAAACCACAGTCACAAGACTTTCGAAATTATTACTACTAATTGACTAATCCGATATTTTATAGACTTTATTTTAGCTAAAACATGGATTGATTAACTTTAAAAACAAATATATAAATAAGCAATTACTATACGATTTAATTAATTAAAAATAAAAGTTAGCAAAAAAAAATATAATTTTAGTATGTCACACGTAATATGTAAATTTTAAGAAAAGAAATTTGCCCTGTAGATTTCAATGTGAGCTCTTTGTTTTAGTGTATTTTTAAAGCTTGTAATGTCTATTTTAACTTAAACTCCAAATATATATTATAATTATATTAATTTAGAATCAAATTCTTGTGAATATAGTCAACCAACTTTTAGGTACACATGGACATTCCACTTTAGTCACGGCTCTTACTCTGCTTCTAAAGTTTGAAACTACCCAAACATCTTTATTTTTACATCCAGGCACCATTACCAGTCGAAAGCTACCATTTTATTTCATTAGGCTACTTTCAGTTAAGTAGAATCCGTGACGACGAAACACGTTTCTTCAGGAAGATAAATAAGATATCCAGTTTAGTTGCGAATTTTACGTCAGATTGGTAAGTTACTTTATAAGTATTGTATTATTATTAAAAGCTTAGTATATTTGAATATGCAATAAAGCAATTTGATATTCATTATAAGTGCAAATAATGTTTTTTTTAAGCAAATTTTTAGGACAAAACAGGATTCGTCACGTCCATTTAGTCATGTGACATATTAGTGGAACAATTTTCGTGACTAAATGGACACGTAAGGCTTAGTTCATAATGTACTTTACCCAAATTTGATAAATAATAAAATGTTTTGACAAATGTGATGTGTGTACTAATAATTGTAATTTTTTTAAATGTTTTTAATATCTAACAAAATATAAATATTATCCTATTGTATTAAACGAACAATTACTTATTATTACTGTATTTTTATTTTATTTTCAGTGATGGTTCTAACAGCGGCTGAGCGTGCTAAACGCTATAGGGATAAATTAAAATTAAATGCAGAAAAATATGAAGAACAAAGAAAAAAACAAATTGCAAGAGTGAAGAAAGGACAAAAGAAAATAAGAGAATTAAGCGAAACCGAAAAAGATGAAACAAGAAAAATGGTTTTTGAAATCATAAAATATATTCAAATTGCTTATCATGTTGATTTATAAAGTTTGTAATCTTGCCAAAGATATATAGTAACTAATTAAAATTAATACCGGGTATGGTATTAATTATCTATTTGTAATAAGAAATAGGTAGGTTCTACCTAATATCCACATTTATTTTGATTATTAAGTGTTATTATTTTGTAAGGATTATTCTATTTTACGTGATACAAATTATTACCTAACTACGTACAAGACTGTTGATCGAATTTAAAAATATAAATTGTTTTATTTCCCTAGCCCGCCTAACTTTGCTTACGTTCTAAATGAAAACAATTAGTTTTAAACTATAGTAGGTATAGAACTAATTAACTACAACCTACAAAAAAATCTGATTATTTGGCAGTACCTACATTATAATGCATATTCAAGATTTATTTCATCACCTTTTGGCATTGTTATGAACACTGCCTAAGTATCTATTTAGTCACGATAGTATTTCCTATTTAGTTACGGTCACAATTTTTTGTCCACCATCGTTATCGATTATGATGGAATATATTAATAAACTGTATTTTAATTTCATAAAATATTGATATCACTAGCATGCTTACATCCCATGCAAGTTTGGTTTTATTGAAAAGCTTTTGAAGTAGCTAAAAATGAAAAAAAGTAGTCCTTTTCATTCAAAACGTCACGAAATGGTTTTAACATATGAATATAATAACATTAATGTTGCAAAAGGTAAGTTTATTATTTTTTATCGGTAGAATAACATATTATGTTCACACAGGGTGCATAAAATAAAATTTAAAAAGACCTATCTTTCCAGAAAAAATAAATCATTTTGTCACTAAATGGACACAGTTTAGTCATGGCGCCTAATAAAAATGGCAATATCTAGTAAAGAAAACATTTTCCAAAGTAAAGTAAAGTTTTTTCTAGAACTTTAAGATACAGTGCGTCGAATAATAATATAATCCGAAACAATAATTTAAAAAAATGTCCGCTTTGTCCACATAGTCACGGTGCAAATTTTCACGGAATGACTCGATTATGGCATACCTAACTGATGACTTAAATTAAAATACCTAAGTATTTGTTCATTTTGCACCACGTCCCTGATTATTGTAAAGTTCGAAGGTTGTAAGAAAGTAAGTACCCTACTCTATACAAAATAAGGTGGCCGTTATTACGCATCGATTCTCTAGATATCGGCCGTAGCTGGCAAAAAAAGTTTTTAGGCGGCCGATGTTAGGATCTAGTCATCAAAAAGAGCTGTTATTTCATTTTTAACCTTATTTATGTTACTGCTAATATATAAAATAGCTAAACATATAGTTTAGTGTTTTCATGCATTTCCCCAATATCGACCAGGTGGCCGGTATTGAAATTTATCCAAAATAAAGATCCCTAATCTCGACCCCGCGATTATTTCATAAAAAGTACAAATAAATTTAAAAAAACACTACCTAAACGATACTTCGACTGTTTTTCTTTAATAAATATTAATATAAAATACCATAGGTATATTTAATTCCTTTCAAATACTTTCCCACTCAGTGCGTCGACTCCGGGATTTGACTCGGTATTGCCACAAAATCACACCCGTCGATACCTGCGCGTGCTCTATTGCCACCTGAACGTTCAAATGTGGAGGTACCCGCACCAAAATATGGGATGTTATTCGTACGGATATAGAGTCGCTTTTTGCATAAAAACTATCATAATTTTAAGGTTATTTTCATAGTTATGTTCCATTTTCTCGAAAAGGCCGATATTAGGACGGGGCCGATACTAGGAGACTTCACCCTATATGCTTACTTAAAATTACTGCAGTTTATAAGTAGATTCATACACGGCACACAGCCTCAAGGTGTTGTGTAGTTGTTTCCTAATATAAGGGTACCTACTTAAAATACAAAACTAGCTGATGACCGCGGCTCAGCCCGCGTAGTAGTCGCGATGTCGCGATTTTTGGTCATACAATTTCTGGTTCTAGTGAAACAATTGCGATCAAACATACCTACGGCAGATGTTAAGTCCAACCAAGACCGTCTACTTAATGAGTTTTTATTACTTTGTTCTAATTAATGAGTGTATGTAAGCTCACCCATGACGGCCTATGGCGCGCGGCGGTAGTGCATTCAACTGCTACACAGGACGCGGATTCGATTCAAGCTCAGTGCAAATTTGCATTGGTCTGGGCATTTACGTGCCTCAGAGAGCACGTTAACATCTATGGCAGTCGTTACCGGTAGTTGGAGCCCTAAAAAGATAATTGTTCTAACAGCAATGATGCGCCAATGGGTTGTGGAGGTTAGATATCAATCGCTTCGCGGAAAATATTAAAGTGCAGCCATGAAGTTAGACTTGAAAAAGCGGACCCCGGTCTCCGAGGTGAAGCCTCGAATGCGACCGCAATTTACGTAAGGAGGATGATGATGTGAGCTCGCTTACGCTCGTCAAATTGTCTAGTCAGCTGACATTGGCATAAAAATAAAATACTCAAAATATTTAACTGAAGTGTTCATAAAGTTATTTTAAGAGAGAAAAAATCTCTATAACATAACTCTATTACATAAAGGAGAACGGGCACTTTTGTATGAGCTGCGTCCCAACCCTTGTAACAAGTTGCGACTAGTGTAAACATGTTCATTTAGTCTATTTATATGTAAAAATGAAAGATTTTTATCAGAAATTCGTGCAGGTCCAAAGTTATGAGGGTGTAAGTAAAAAATTTTTTTTTTGCAATTAGGCTTTGCAGTATAGTTCTACGGTTTTGTATCATTTCGCCGACGGTCATTACAACTACGGTTGACTCAACTAGGGTTAATTCACCTACTGGTTGACATGGTTCATGGTTGTACCGATCACATATTTTTAACAAAAAAAGAGGAGTATTATAAGTTTGACGTGTGAGTGTGTGTGTGTGTGTGTGTGTGTGTGTGTGTGTGTGTGTATGTGTGTGCGTGTGTGTCAGTCTCTCTGTGGCATCGTAGCTCCCAAACGGCTGAACCGAATTCAATTCTGTTTCTTTTGATCGAAAGATGGTTTAGTCGAGAGTATTCTTAGCTATGTTTCATAAAAATCGGTTCAACCATTTGAAATATATTATGAAGAATGAAAATCAATCCAAAATCTAATCTATTTTCAAATATACCCGTATTGGGTATCAAATGAAAGGTCATAATTTATACATCACGATACAGCAGGTTTTATGGAAATCGGTTCAGCGGTGGTAACCGGTGAACCGATTTCCATAAAACCTGCTATTATTATAGGTATATAAAAAGCATGAAACAAAAAAAATTAAAAGCAGAAACCAATATTTTAATTTTCTCTTTCTAAATCGATTTGAATAGTTAGCATAATAAATGCTTCAAAAGAACATTATTCACGCTGCATACATTTTTGGTTCAAAATTGAAAGTGCTGGCCAAATACGATATTTCGTTAGAACTTGTTCTTATTGGGGCGTCAAAGTTGAGGGACCACTTCCTTCGGTTTTATTTGAGTTCGAAAATCTTGAAAACATACATTTTTTATGACACAAACTATTGAAAATGGATAAAAAATGTCGTGCTACATTGGAAGAATAGTTAATAAAACTAATAAAAAATAAACCCCATACTGCACACCGTTGTTTTTCGTCTATTTATTTAGGTGCTAAATTGAAAATAAGTAGCGGCCAAAGAATACAAATATGACATTCCGTTAGTCGGGCAGTGGACCCTCAGCTTTGACGCCATAATAAAAAATGCTAATGAGGACAAGCTCTAACAGAATATCATACTCGTATTCTTTGGCCGGCACTTTCAATTTTGGACCTAAATAAATGGGTGAAAAACAACGGTGTGCAGAATGGGGTTTATTTATTATTGATTTTATTGACTATTCTTCCAATATAGAACAATGATTTTTATTCGTTTTTAATCATTCATATCATAAAAATGTATGGTTCCAAGATATTTGAACTCAAATAAAACTGAGAGCAGTGGTCCCTCAGCTTTGACGCCGTAGTAAAAAATGCTAACGAGGACAAGCTCTAACGGAATTTCATATTTGTATAGGTACTTTGGCCAGCACTTTCCATTATGGACCTAAATAAATGGACGAAATACAACGATGTGCAATATGGGGTTATTTTTTATTGCATTTATTAACTATTGTTCCAAAATAGAGTAAAGTTTTTCATTTATTTTTAATAATTCGTATCATAAAAAATGTATGTTTCCAAGATTTTTAAATTCAAATAAAACCAAGCGCAGTGGTCCCTCAACTTTGACGTGGTAATAGAAAATGCTAGCGAGGACAAGTTCTAACGGAATATCGTATTTATTTTCTTTGGCCGGCACTTTCAATTTTGGACTAAAATGGGTGATGTCCTTTCATTCAAAAATCCCAATAATTTATACATATTTGAAATGTACTAATTAAGGCCTTTAATTTGATATCAAACACGGTATATTTACCTCAATTTTATTTTTTAACGCAGTTCTTTATGACCGCTAGAGGGCGCCACATTAAATTCAGTGACACATTATATAGCCTATAATAAGTGGACGATCAAGACACTTCTAACAATACCTTACTTGTCCAGTTCTAATTAGTAGTTGAAGAGCTATGAGGGAATTAGTGAATATACATACATAGTTCATACATACATACATAGCCTGTCAAAATCATAATCCTCCTTTGGCTTTAACATAGTCGGGTAAAAATAGCATAAATAAATAAGTATTTTGTCATAAAAACACTAATTATTTAAAATAAATTAAATACTTTCTTAGTAACTGAAACCCCCACAACTTTTACCCTGCACGAAATACAGATTTATGTCCATACAAAAAAATAATATACTCATTGAGACCTTTCATTTGATATAGGTCAAAAAGTGTTACACCATATGGGACGAAACGCCCATTCGCCTTTCATAATATTTGCATTATGAATTATTATGTGATTGATTCGTTGCATTAAATCAATTTAAAATAAGAGAAAAATGATGTTAAATTTTTTTTGTGTATATAGCAACACAAGAATTTTATTATTCCCTAATATAATTTCATGGCAAGTCACACTTGGTTATTTTTTTTTTTCATTTAAAAAATTTTCAATTTTCAAGTTCAATAATAAATATCTTGGAAAAGGGTTCGTCCATTTTCGTAACTGTCATCTTCATAACCAGCTACGAACGTGGAAATATTTTCTTGCTTTCATAACCAGTTACGAAAATAGAATTAAAGTAGGTATAAGTGTGTTATCAAAATATCTATGTGCCTAACTTTGACTGTAGCAGTCAAAGTTAGGCACATAGATATTTTGATAATAAGTGAATATTACATATCATATATATACACTAGCTGTTGCCCGCGGCTCCACCCGCGTGTATGTCAAAGTCTAATCTACCCCTATACAATAAATGAATTTTGAATTTTTTTTTGGAATTTTTACACAAATTTCATCGAAATCGGTTCAGTGGTTTAGGCGTGAAAGCGTAACAGACAGACAGACATAGTTACTTTCGCATTATAATATCAGCATGGATATGGATGAGAGCAATTTCTATCTGTTGAGATAATTTTAAAGCAATTAGTTTGCTAGACTAAACAAATTATAATAAATTGGAAAAAGCGAAATCAATTCTCGGGCGGGACTCGAACCCGCGATCTTTTCCTTACAGGGGGAACGCTCTGACCACTGAGCCACCGAGCTTCGCCCGAGAGTGACCCAATTTTTCCAATACATCCATCTTACGGCGATGGTAGGAGTAATCTACCGATATTCGTACGAACTATCGGAATCAATGAATGATGTTGCAATCATTTTTAAACATTGATTTTTGATAACTCCGCACAATCAATTGAGATAATTTTAAAGCAATTAGTTTGCTAGACTAAACAAATTATAATAAATTGGAAAAAGCGAAATCAATTCTCGGGCGGGACTCGAACCCGCGATCTTTTCCTTACAGGGGGAACGCTCTGACCACTGAGCCACCGAGCTTCGCCCGAGAGTGACCCAATTTTTCCAATACATCCATCTTACGGCGATGGTAGGAGTAATCTACCGATATTCGTACGAACTATCGGAATCAATGAATGATGTTGCAATCATTTTTAAACATTGATTTTTGATAACTCCGCACAATCAATTGAGATAATTTTAAAGCAATTAGTTTGCTAGACTAAACAAATTATAATAAATTGGAAAAAGCGAAATCAATTCTCGGGCGGGACTCGAACCCGCGATCTTTTCCTTACAGGGGGAACGCTCTGACCACTGAGCCACCAAGCTTCGCCCGAGAGTGACCCAATTTTTCCAATACATCCATCTTACGGCGATGGTAGGAGTAATCTACCGATATTCGTACGAACTATCGGAATCAATGAATGATGTTGCAATCATTTTTAAACATTGAATTTTGATAACTCCGCACAATCAATTGAGATAATTTTAAAGCAATTAGTTTGCTAGACTAAACAAATTATAATAAATTGGAAAAAGCGAAATCAATTCTCGGGCGGGACTCGAACCCGCGATCTTTTCCTTACAGGGGGAACGCTCTGACCACTGAGCCACCGAGCTTCGCCCGAGAGTGACCCAATTTTTCCAATACATCCATCTTACGGCGATGGTAGGAGTAATCTACCGATATTCGTACGAACTATCGGAATCAATGAATGATGTTGCAATCATTTTTAAACATTGATTTTTGATAACTCCGCACAATCAATTGAGATAATTTTAAAGCAATTAGTTTGCTAGACTAAACAAATTATAATAAATTGGAAAAAGCGAAATCAATTCTCGGGCGGGACTCGAACCCGCGATCTTTTCCTTACAGGGGGAACGCTCTGACCACTGAGCCACCGAGCTTCGCCCGAGAGTGACCCAATTTTTCCAATACATCCATCTTACGGCGATGGTAGGAGTAATCTACCGATATTCGTACGAACTATCGGAATCAATGAATGATGTTGCAATCATTTTTAAACATTGATTTTTGATAACTCCGCACAATCAATTGAGATAATTTTAAAGCAATTAGTTTGCTAGACTAAACAAATTATAATAAATTGGAAAAAGCGAAATCAATTCTCGGGCGGGACTCGAACCCGCGATCTTTTCCTTACAGGGGGAACGCTCTGACCACTGAGCCACCGAGCTTCGCCCGAGAGTGACCCAATTTTTCCAATACATCCTTCTTACGGCGATGGTAGGAGTAATCTACCGATATTCGTACGAACTATCGGAATCAATGAATGATGTTGCAATCATTTTTAAACATTGATTTTTGATAACTCCGCACAATCAATTGAGCGTTCCCCCTGTAAGGAAAAGATCGCGGGTTCGAGTCCCGCCCGAGAATTGATTTCGCTTTTTCCAATTTATTATAATTTGTTTAGTCTAGCAAACTAATTGCTTTAAAATTATCTCAATTGATTGTGCGGAGTTATCAAAAATCAATGTTTAAAAATGATTGCAACATCATTCATTGATTCCGATAGTTCGTACGAATATCGGTAGATTACTCCTACCATCGCCGTAAGAAGGATGTATTGGAAAAATTGGGTCACTCTCGGGCGAAGCTCGGTGGCTCAGTGGTCAGAGCGTTCCCCCTGTAAGGAAAAGATCGCGGGTTCGAGTCCCGCCCGAGAATTGATTTCGCTTTTTCCAATTTATTATAATTTGTTTAGTCTAGCAAACTAATTGCTTTAAAATTATCTCAATTGATTGTGCGGAGTTATCAAAAATCAATGTTTAAAAATGATTGCAACATCATTCATTGATTCCGATAGTTCGTACGAATATCGGTAGATTACTCCTACCATCGCCGTAAGATGGATGTATTGGAAAAATTGGGTCACTCTCGGGCGAAGCTCGGTGGCTCAGTGGTCAGAGCGTTCCCCCTGTAAGGAAAAGATCGCGGGTTCGAGTCCCGCCCGAGAATTGATTTCGCTTTTTCCAATTTATTATAATTTGTTTAGTCTAGCAAACTAATTGCTTTAAAATTATCTCAATTGATTGTGCGGAGTTATCAAAAATCAATGTTTAAAAATGATTGCAACATCATTCATTGATTCCGATAGTTCGTACGAATATCGGTAGATTACTCCTACCATCGCCGTAAGATGGATGTATTGGAAAAATTGGGTCACTCTCGGGCGAAGCTCGGTGGCTCAGTGGTCAGAGCGTTCCCCCTGTAAGGAAAAGATCGCGGGTTCGAGTCCCGCCCGAGAATTGATTTCGCTTTTTCCAATTTATTATAATTTGTTTAGTCTAGCAAACTAATTGCTTTAAAATTATCTCAATTGATTGTGCGGAGTTATCAAAAATCAATGTTTAAAAATGATTGCAACATCATTCATTGATTCCGATAGTTCGTACGAATATCGGTAGATTACTCCTACCATCGCCGTAAGATGGATGTATTGGAAAAATTGGGTCACTCTCGGGCGAAGCTCGGTGGCTCAGTGGTCAGAGCGTTCCCCCTGTAAGGAAAAGATCGCGGGTTCCAGTCCCGCCCGAGAATTGATTTCGCTTTTTCCAATTTATTATAATTTGTTTAGTCTAGCAAACTAATTGCTTTAAAATTATCTCAATTGATTGTGCGGAGTTATCAAAAATCAATGTTTAAAAATGATTGCAACATCATTCATTGATTCCGATAGTTCGTACGAATATCGGTAGATTACTCCTACCATCGCCGTAAGATGGATGTATTGGAAAAATTGGGTCACTCTCGGGCGAAGCTCGGTGGCTCAGTGGTCAGAGCGTTCCCCCTGTAAGGAAAAGATCGCGGGTTCGAGTCCCGCCCGAGAATTGATTTCGCTTTTTCCAATTTATTATAATTTGTTTAGTCTAGCAAACTAATTGCTTTAAAATTATCTCAATTGATTGTGCGGAGTTATCAAAAATCAATGTTTAAAAATGATTGCAACATCATTCATTGATTCCGATAGTTCGTACGAATATCGGTAGATTACTCCTACCATCGCCGTAAGATGGATGTATTGGAAAAATTGGGTCACTCTCGGGCGAAGCTCGGTGGCTCAGTGGTCAGAGCGTTCCCCCTGTAAGGAAAAGATCGCGGGTTCGAGTCCCGCCCGAGAATTGATTTCGCTTTTTCCAATTTATTATAATTTGTTTAGTCTAGCAAACTAATTGCTTTAAAATTATCTCAATTGATTGTGCGGAGTTATCAAAAATCAATGTTTAAAAATGATTGCAACATCATTCATTGATTCCGATAGTTCGTACGAATATCGGTAGATTACTCCTACCATCGCCGTAAGATGGATGTATTGGAAAAATTGGGTCACTCTCGGGCGAAGCTCGGTGGCTCAGTGGTCAGAGCGTTCCCCCTGTAAGGAAAAGATCGCGGGTTCGAGTCCCGCCCGAGAATTGATTTCGCTTTTTCCAATTTATTATAATTTGTTTAGTCTAGCAAACTAATTGCTTTAAAATTATCTCAATTGATTGTGCGGAGTTATCAAAAATCAATGTTTAAAAATGATTGCAACATCATTCATTGATTCCGATAGTTCGTACGAATATCGGTAGATTACTCCTACCATCGCCGTAAGATGGATGTATTGGAAAAATTGGGTCACTCTCGGGCGAAGCTCGGTGGCTCAGTGGTCAGAGCGTTCCCCCTGTAAGGAAAAGATCGCGGGTTCGAGTCCCGCCCGAGAATTGATTTCGCTTTTTCCAATTTATTATAATTTCTATCTGATCCTTCTAAACAAGTGGCAATTTATTGGCCGGCGTATTATAGAATAGAATGATGAATGCATGGGATTGGCACGTATTTTAACGTTTATGACAGTCGTCAATGTCCATTCCATCCGTTGAACAATTTACTTAGTCTACGAGTATATTTTATAAACGTATTGCCACTTGGCTAGAGGGACATGAGTGCAATAGAATGTGGACGCAAAGAATAACAAAATATATGACTTCTATCCTTTAACGTAATTATAATTATTTTACAGATTCTTGTACATAGTACACAACACATTATAGTCTTTTTTTTTAATTCATTATTTTATAACACAATTTAAATATTTACAATATTAACAATGAAACTAAAAATATATACATAAAAGGACAAATTAAAAACTAAAACCGAACGCGTCGTGGAATTCCTCCGCATCGCATGCCTCTTGTGGTAACGTTCCCAGAAGACTGGCAGCATTGCCACGTTGTATGGCAATGCTTATTCTCTGACCTAAAAAGAGGCCAGCCTTCTGGTCACGAGAAGCGTCGACCATACGCTTCGCAATCTCCCTGAAGAGATTGCGCGCGCTCGGACCCCATGGTCCCAACGTTTCGACTCCAAACGGCACAAATTCATAATCTCCAATGAGATTGGAGTATTTGCGCCGCTTGAGAGCCTCTGCAGAAGCAGCAGCAGCACCGGCACAGCCAGCCGTGCCAGGAATATGGGTAGGGGCAATGGTGTCGACGCATGTTGCGTCCCACACCAGAGTCCTACCCATTTTCCATGGCATTAACGACATACCATCCGGTCTCTTGCCATCGTCGCGCGCCAAACCGTTTGGTTCAAGCACGGCTGGCACACCGGCGGTGACAAGAGCACGGCGGATAATGTCGTTTAGGCTGGCGTGTCGTGGAATTCGCCCAGCGCTCCTGCAGCACGACAGGCCATGGTGTCCGAGTCGGTCAACTGCTTCTCCACAACGGCATCGATGCGGAGAAACACACGGCGCGCCTAATCGGAGGCACGTTGCGATGCGGAAGGTAGTGTCATCTAACATAGTCCCTACGTTAGATTAACGTAATATATTTCAAATTCAAATTCTTTTTTTTTTATACTACTTAGGTGGCAGACAAGCACACGGCCCACCTGATGGAAAGTGGTCACCGCGTGGCCCGTGGCCTATGGACGTATGCAACACCAGGGGCGTCACACTCGCGCTGCCGACCCTGAAGAAACCTTCTAATGCCCTTCTTGCCTTTCAAAATAGTGCAACACTGTTACAGCTTTTTGACGTCAAATTCTCCTTAAAACTAAGTTTACCAGTAGGTATATCTACTTTGACATGGCGATATTATTGAGATACGAATACGAATTTGCAACATCATTTGATGATACTTACACCTCTCTTCAACGGACACGGGTAGAAATATAAGTAGGTGTACGTGACCGGGTCGATGACTCGTCGTGAATATATGGATATACTCGTATTATTTAATTATTTAAATTGAAACCACGACAGTATAAAATCTCATGTACAGTAGTGGCTCTCAGAAATAGTTTAACATATTCCTACTGACTATCTTTACCAAACTTTAGTAAAATAAATTAAGAAGTAATTGATGTATAAGTGAGGCGAGAGTGATCGAGAGGTCCCGGGTTCGAATTTGATCATTACACTACCGACGACGTGAACCCACTCCAAGCACAAGCAAGTTAGCTTAGTTGGAGAGGTTAAAGGGAATATTAGTAATTTCGGTTGCTAATTATTCTTTTCTTTTTTAAAGAAATATTTATTTTTGTAATCTTCAGTGGATTTGACGAAAAGGTTTTAGAGTTAAGGTTTTCAGCAACTTTGAATATTTTTAGCTCTGAGGGCGACTGTATTTTCAATTTTTGTGTATGAATGTAGAAACTCCATTCATAATTTTCGTTATACTTAATCACGTAACAAATATACAAAAAAAGAACGAATCGAACATGAACAATGTACTATTCTTTGTATTTTAGACGGCGAACACAATCATTACACTGGTGCTGGTGTTGCTGAGTAGCCATACGGAGTCATCGCTGTACTTAAATGGTGGTCTGAAGACGTTTGCCCTCGAGGAGCTGATACCACTAACAGTTGGCTTTTATCCAGAACAGCTGCATGTACAATGGGTATCAGGTAATTCAATATCTATAACTCAGTAATTATAGAAAGGCTGGTAGATGAAAGGGAAGCCTGAAATATCCTGTTAAACTCATAGATGAACATTTGCAGCAAGTCACTCTGAAGGTATATTTGTTTATTTGGACAGCCAGTACCTAGGCATTACAGTAATGAGTAATTTTAAGGATAACAGGTATTGAACCAAAAAGTTATATTTCTGTGTAAAAATAAATGTTCAATCGCACGTGGAAAAGATGACGAAAGGACCATTAATTATAACACAAGTAGAATAAATGTATACTAATTAGGTATATTAATGTTGGCCCATTCACCACTGCATCAGTATCAGTGACGAAAGGAGGCGCTAAAGCGAGTCCTAAGGCCTGCCCCATGCGCCACGAGAAATCGAGGCCAGCGATTCCTATTCCGCCAAATATTTATAGAGGAATGGAAAAAACGATTATATTACGATTGTGGCGGAAAGGCCTGTCATGGAGGAATGTCTAGAGAGACGGCACGGCATTAGCCTCTCCGGAATCGGCTGTTTCGGTGAGTATTTGCATCGTATAGGGCGGGCGCCGACTGAGTGCCATAGTAGTGCGGAGGCTACTCCGTAGATACACCGGTTCATATACTGGCAGAATAATTAGAGTGGATAGAGCGATATAGATATTTTAATCGGAAAAGGATTTGTTACCAAATTCAAAATGGTTGATCACTGGAACAATTATTTCTGTAGTACATATTGAGTACATGAATGTGATTACATTGGAATTCGAAGCAATAACTTGGATAGGTACTAATAATTAAAGATTCGATTCTTATCGATTAAGGTAAATATAATTTTATTTAGTTCATTTGATACAATGTCCTTGATTTGGACTGTGAAATTTGTAGGTTTTTTCAAGTGTATAATATTTTCATTGTAATGACAGGATAGTCAACAACAATACCAAATCTGCTTTAGTTCCGATATATTAAGACAATGAAACACAAGTAAGAAATAAGACATAAGAACGGCAGCAGCAATGTAATCAACATTTTCCTCTAAGTAAGTGAACAGCGGAAACGAAGAGGAAAGGAAATACTTTGCCGCGATAATCCTTTGTACCTAGTAATAACAAAGATATATCTCTTAGGTGGCGTGTAACAAAGTTTCTACGAGTTTACGAGTAACGTAGTAGGTATTTAATTGATATCAATATAATAAAAATCAATGCCACTTTTCGTTGTAATTTTAAAACTCAAGGACGGGCTCACCTATCCAAACCAAATGTTTAGGCTTTGTTCAGACTATTTAGTAGATGGTTTATATGTGAAGTTTGCACAAAATCGGTCGAGTGGTTCTTCATTTAGACGGTACGAAGTTCGCGGGGTCAGCTAGTACGAAATAAAAATACTTCCCAAAAATATTTTTGATACATTTCTAACTTTTCAGATACAGAATATATATACAAGGAGCCAGGGTTTGGTCTTTGGAAGTACAACGTGAGCTCAGATACATATATAGAGATTCTACACGAAGATGATTTAGTAAGTATAAATGTACCTACATTCTCACCAGGCTGCAAAATTATTGTGCCCTATGCCATAAGGTCCCTAATTTTACCAACTGTATGTTCTGTCTCTGTATGAGTTTTACGAATATACATACGATTATATCATAAAACTGTCTAAAATCAAAAATATATTCTATATCAAATACAGGGTGAGACTTAAACCCAAAACAGGGTGAATTAGAATTTATGTAGGTACGTAGGTAGTAGGTACTTAATTTCTTCAATACGTTCGATTGCCACTTTTCTAGAGGGGCTGCCTATAGAAAAGTGGCAATACGTTTGTAGAATAGAATAGATTGATCAATCTACGGGATGTTGACAACTGTTATCATCATCTGCATGTAGATGTATTTTCCTGATTGCATCCGTGGCCAAGATGACGTCGGAGCTCAGAGTCCGCCTTCCGGCTCTTCCTCCTCCACTTCGTACGTTCTTGGGCGTTCATGGTGGGACCATTCGCACGCAAGTCACCCTCCACGACGCCAAGCCAGGACTTCTTGGGCCTACCTACCTTCCCGGACCCGACGGGGGCGCCCATTGACAACTGTCATGAACGACTGCTCCGAAGGGAAAATTTCAATATGCCGGTGAACGAATAACCACTTGTATAGGGGGCTCTCGTTCGTAACTGCGTCAATTTATCTTCCTAGACATCATCAATATAATTTAAATAAATTTAAATTGAAGAAATTTTTACAATATTCCATTTCCTTTGAGATGCATCGCAGATTGCTACCAATTTGCATCACATTGTTGTCGACACTTCCGTTAAAGAATACTAACTATTACTTCATGCCAATACCTGTTAGGGGCATGTACTATCAAAGTAATGCTGGTCGTTGTTTTTCATGAGGTTTCATTTATGTATTTTCGTTTCCCAGGCAAACATCAAGAATTATTCGACCTCGTCTTTCTCTAAGGACATGAAATTTTTACTATTGACAACTAAGAGACAAAAAGTAAGTATTATTTTGTCAATTATACGTTTGATGGTAAACCTATGGTTGCCTATGATAACTTTACTATGCGACTACGGTGGCAACCTAACTAACACTAGGTATGTTAAGCAGCTGTGTTTCAAATATTGAATGATACGCTAGTTTGATTGTAAAATGCCTACGGGATAACAATATCGGATGATTTGGAAAGAAATATGGTAAAGATGTAGTAAGTAAGTAATTAAATATTGTTTTTTACTGCGGAAAAAAGTGTATGATGAGTACGATGACACACATACAAAATCTTTACCCTCTTATTTCATTCAATCGCTATTGGACATATTTTTATGAGATTTGCTCAAAACATGCGTGTTTTTTTTTTTGCATATTCTTGTAGAGATAGCACATCTCTACAGGAATATGCAAAAAAAAATTATGCCTTTATAATGTGAGATAACTATGCCGGATATCCGTAATATACCTACTATGTAGTATAGTGGCATAGTTCCATATTAATGTATATCTAAACTGCGTATCTGCCGAATGTATTACCTACATATTAAAATATTCAATATATGCACTTATGTATTTTAATATTCAGTCAACTTCATTAGGTAAACTTTTCAAATTATATTTTAAAGTCACTATAAAACGAATGCATTGCTTTTAAAATACTTTGTTACTTAGAAGAAATGTCATAATTTTGGTTAAAAATATCTCATAAATTGGGGAATTTATTCCTTTATTCCCGTTTATTCCTCGGACAAATTTTGTAATGTCCAAAAAGGGTATTTTAAAGTTCAAATATTTATGAAGCGTCAGTCCATAACTGGTTTTGTGCAAATAAAAATTACTTTAGTGAATTTTGAAAAGGAATGATGAACCGTCTACGACCACTTGAAAACCAATTTGACACTACAGAGGAACTAAAAAAATAGCATATTCCTACTTCGACGGCTTTTAGAGCTGCCTCTATTGTTCCTATGTGCAAGTTAGGGGATAAAAGAAAAGTATTAATTCCCCATGATATTTTCCAAGTTTTGGAATCTTGGAGACCATGAATGTTTTTGAGCAGCTTACTCCCAAACACTTTAAACTTTCCACTTCTTCGAGCTCTCTATATCTTGTGTCACCGGTGGATTCTTAAATAGGTCCAAGACACGAATCAAATACCATAGCTTCAACTGCCAAAGCTTCTGACAAAAGCATTAGTTTATTTGAATCAAATAATGACAAACAAGACAAGAGAGAGACAAGTCACACAAGTCGAGGACTTAATTATTAAGTCCTCGACTTGTAGAAATAGTATTCTAATGAAAAAAATTACGAATATTTAAACCAATACGTACATTTTTTAAGTAGGTATTTGCATTAAAAAATAAAACAATGTTCAGAAGGTAACGAGCTGTTCATTTCTGAATTTGAAATTGTTCTTATAATCTAAAAATTAGGCAACAAGGTTACACAAGAAACCTTTTTGTTTTTGTTTGTAAAATTAACAATTGCGTGGTCACTGAGTGACCCTTCCGATATAATCAGAATAGTACAGGAGCCCAGTTCCTTTGTGAGTTGTTCCGTGTACCTACCTACATTTCCGTGTATATTTCGCGTTAAAAACATCACCTGCTGTTCTGCTGATTTTATCGTGGTCCAAATAAATAAGGAAAATATGTAGTAATTGTCAGCATTTTGACCAGTCGCAGTGGAAAGCATATTACATGGAACCCTTTTACAATGATGGCGATAAAAAAGGGTCTTAATGTCTCGAACCGGATTTCGGCACTCTTACTTTTGTTGCGCCCTGTCATCATGGATACCTACAATTTCAATAGTGCAGGAAATTCTTAATTTATTTTGCTCGTTGCCTAGTCTTAAAAGCTTTTGAAACTTTTACACTTGTTATTATTTTGTGCTACTACGAGTATAATATATTGTTGTGTTAGTATTTTGATCTTCCAATCAGTTTGTCTCCTACATGGTCTTACCTTGCCGTAATAATTGATTTAACTGCTATTTACAGATAATTACAATAGTTTTCAATGTCAATTTCATCAGTTTTCAATCTCAACTGCTAGGTATGTACAGATAATTACAATAGTTTTCAATGTCAATGTCAATTGAAAAAAAAGTTGATATATTTTATACCATTGATTAATACTGTGGTCGATTCTTGCGGAAAAATTGTATTATTAAAGGACTTTATGTAAAAATAATAATTAAATGTTGTTTAATAGTTTTAACTGTTCTAAATTTAATGATTTAGCAAACATATTAATCAGGCTTAAATTACCTACAATATCATGTATGTATCATTGACAATAATTACTTTATAAAATAGCTGTAAACACAAACTATTCATAGCTAATACAGTCATTAAATGTTTCTGCCCCGTTGCTCAGGTATGCAAACAAGAGAAATTATTTTCTCTGTAGATTCATTGTTAATAAATCGGGAGTGTGTGCGACTTGAATCGTAACTGCATCGAATAGATACTTCAAATTAATATCGATTCTAGGTTAAAATGTAAACTGGTATTGCATATTCTTACAAAATATATGTTATTAATATCTATGTATGCAATTAGGTCATGTAGGCATATGCGGGTATAATGCCGGTGCCATACAGCACAAAAATTTATGCTCATACATTTATGAACACTAAACACATGAGTGAACTTGTGTGCAGTGTTGCCAAGTCATTTGTGCCTTTACTGTTATGGATAACTTGTTCAAAACACAAAAAACCACTAACTGACAGTCACACAGACAGACAACAGTCAGAATCTGATATAACATTTTTTTACGAAAACAAGTTAGAAACTTGTAGTTAGTGGAATATTAGTAACCAAATTAGTGGATTAATGTATTCTCTTATATAATTCCAGTTCAGCCAATTTGTCTATGTTAAAAGTGAATATTTGGTTGGTTAAACCTAGCATAGAAAAAAGGTATTATAGACAAAATTTCTAGTGTCAAAGAGCCGTAACATAACATCGTTAACATTATAGAGATATACCTAAATCCATCCATCTTCTAGCCACGAAATGTTGTAAACTAAACCCCAGTGGTTTAGTTTACAACATTCAAAAACCACCCACCACTAAAACCATAATTTCGCCACTGAAAGATAGGTATATGGCGTTGTGTTAGTTAGGTACATTTACATGGCAAAATAGGTACACATAATGGCAAATCCACTAAGTAGGCCACACTGCTTGTGTGCAAGGTATGTCTGGCAGGGCCAGCAAACTATAAACTCGGACACACATGATTATAATACGAGAAATAAAGATAAACTAGCAGTGCCAATACTCAGGCTTCATAAGGTTGGTAATTCATTTGTAGGCAACAGTATAAAAATATTCAATAAAATTCCTCAGGATTTGGTTAACATGCCACTTAATATTTTTAAAATAAACGTGAAAAAAAGTCTAATGGAAAAAGCTTATTATAAAGTAGAAGAATATCTTAATGATAAAAATGCATGGTCAACCTAATCACTTTCTTGCCCGCACATTGTAAATTGTATAAAAACCGTATTAAAAAATAAATAAAAAGGATAATTGAGTTCTCTGAGTTTCTTGCTGGTATCTTCTCAGTAGAACCAACTACCGAACCAGCGAAAGAATCATTTTCAAATGGTTTACATTAATTTATTTAATATTTTATTTTTTATTTACATACTTATTGACACAATTGTAATATTTTGACGTTCATATGTGCTCTATATGTGCCTAAATTGAATAAACGAAATTGATTCTTTGATTGATTCTTTGATTCTATATGAGCAATGTCTATTAAATCGGTTTAGGTTAGAAAAAATGGATGCTCAAAAAGGGACTTGAGCGCGCTACCAGCCCCTTACAGCTATATGAACACGTCTTGAGCAATCGATATGAATAGTATACTAATTGCTTTAACAAAATCATTTAAAAATCGTTAAGGATATGAAAAAGAGAAACCACTCAGGCGGGAGTGCGGGAGTCGAACCCGCGACCAGTCCTTTACAGCATACTAATTTCTTTAAAAAATTCTATCAAACATTAAAAAATGTCTTTCTAAGTTTTTTTTCTAATATTTATGTGCCCGCATAATATAACGCTTAGAAATGGCATACCTACATATTATTGACAGTTTTCCAATGCAATTATTATGAAATATTTATATTCACAACCTGCATACGTGTAGGTAACAAAGTATAAATAGAAAAGTAGATTATCTAAGGCCGCTCGGCGAGTTATATACCTAAACCTTGCTTCGTTTACATACTCGCGGCAGAGCGAGGGAAGTGGCGAGAGAAGTGGGCAGGGACGTGGTGTGAATGGTATATTCGTCATACCGCGAGTACTGCCGCGTATGTTGCTGCGAGTGTCGGCTTGGCGGCGCGAGAAGGAGCGGCAATACTGGGCAATACTAGCGCGATGAAGCATTCACATACTCGCGTCGCGCACACTTCGCATCGAGCGCTCGTTGTGTACGCGCGTGTCACAGTCACAGGATTACTTCGAATTTATTTTCATGACAATGACGCAACCAATCGAATGGTCCAACGAAAAATCAATAGAATTTATTGAAATGCTTGCTACGGATCTAATTAAATAATATAGGTAATACATATGTATATAAAAGATAGGTAGGTAGGTACCTACCTACCAAACTAGAATACCAAATTAAAATAGGTAGGTAGGTAGGTAGTACCTACCAAATTAGCCTGATTACCTACCAAATAGGTAGGTAGGTAGGTACCTACCAAATTAGAATAGGTAGGTAGGTAGGTACCTACCTACCAAACTAGAATAGGTAGGTACCTACCTACCAACCTATTTGGTAGGTAATCAGGCTAATTTGGTAGGTACTACCTACCTACCTATTTTAATTTGGTAGGTAGGTAGGTACCTCTACCTACTAAATTAGAATAGGTAGGTAGGTACCTACCTACCAAATTAGCCTAAGTATACCGACCAAACAGGTAGCTAGGGTACCTACCAAATTAGAATAGGTAGGTAGGTAGGTACCTACCTACCAAATTAGCCTAAGTATACCTACCAAACAGGTAGCTAGGGTACCTACCAAATTAGAATAGGTAGGTAGGTAGGTACCTACCTACCAAACTAGAATAGGTAGGTAGGTAGGTACCTACCTACCAAATTAGCCTAATTACCTACCAAATTAAAATAGGTAGGTAGGTAGGTACCTACCTACCTACCAAATTAGCCTGATTACCTACTAGCTAAGTATCTAAGTAGATAGCCTAGCCTAATAAAATGCCTATACTGCATTCGGTTAGGTGTCCACTTAACTAAAGTCGTCCATCTCCATCGCAAGGCGAATACTGTATGCGGGGCAACGCGATGAACATCGCGATGATGCGAGTGTTGGGCAACGCGATGAACATCGCGATGATGCGAGTGTTTGAATGCTAGGGCATTATTCGCGTGAATATTGCCGGCAAGGCGATGAGCAATGCGAGCGGCAGTATGTAAACGCGGGGTTAGGGTTGCGACTGTTGCGAGCGTACACGCGTAACGCGGCAACGGCCGCCGGGCGCCAGGCTCTTCTCTATTGTGTATGTACCTATTTAAATAATGTGATGTTGATTGTATTTGTGACAATACTTCATTCGGTTAGGTATTCAACTAAAGGTAAACAATCTTCTAGCGACTTCTTACAAAAACACATTTTAAACAAATAAACTAGGCTAACTAACTAGTGATTCGATTTCGGTTTTTAGTCTTCAAAATAAGTTTCTAAACTAAAAAATACTTATACCTACTACTAAACTCAGTGTTTTTAAATGAAACATATTAAAAAGATACATCAAGATACACGTTTCGTAATGTAGGTAGGTACCTAACCGAATGGAATATAGGTAGGTACCTATTTCTAGTTTCATCAAAGGCATTGTTATAACTACGAAAAATTTTAAAATTTTAGTTCATTATAACAATTAAAAAACTTATAGGTACCTATATAGGTATAGGTAAAAAATAAAAAAGTTCTGAAAAAGTTCTATGTTAGTTTGTAGATCGTGGAAACTGTAAAGAACTTTTAAAATTCAGAAGTTCAGAACACATAATTCCACCACAAATGTTTAGGTAGGTATTTTTGTTAATATATTTATCATTCTAACAGTTATATACCTACAACAATAAATACATAAACGTTTATAGAAAACATAATGCTGATTGAAACAAATGCCTAAGGTGGTAAATAACTTTACTTTTCCTTTCTTCTTCAGTAGGTATTGTAAAGAAAGTTAAGTCTGGGTTTGCGTACCTACCTAGTCGTTATTCATATACCCAAAGATACTACAATAGGTTTCGGTTTTGTTCGAAGTCCTGATCATTAAATGCAAACTGCGCTAAACAATGGAATAAAGTGAAACGTAGCGATACGCGCGCGATCTCATTCACGACACAGCCCGCACTGAATCCTCGGTGCGCCCCGGTAAATATACGAAGGTGTGCGGCGGCAGCGCGTTCGTACACGGCGGCGCCGGGCGCGTACGCACACATTCAAACCGGCAGCCGCACGTTTCTATGAAGATGGCGTACTGTTCTATACTGTGTAGGTAATTTGTAATTTAATTAGTAATTTTTTGCAGTAATTTTATAGTTAGAAAAACTTGCTACCTACCTTGAAATTATATTTACAATGCTACCTTTTGAGTAGGTATGTAACTGCATCTGAATACTATAGGTAGTTAATCATTGATTAGAGGCATTGTAAAAAATATGTTTGTTTGTATTAGATCCTAAAATATAAACGCTTCCCCTTACCATGAAATGTACATCCGAAGTTGTCAACCGAATATTCGGGCAATCGGTAAGTACCATAAAACGTGTTTATCCTGCAATCTGATAACCACGGTACCTACGTGACATTTCATTTGCCCTAAACTAAAAAGAACGAAATCTGAAGTGTGGTACCAAAATTGTATGCTCTTCGTTTACGTTTTGGTGCGTTTCAGGCGTTTCTAGCTGACATAATCTCATACTTCCCTGGTAGGTATATAGATATTATCCAGTTTTGTCTATTTTTTATAAATATAACTAGTAAGCTACAGTTATACTCACAGTACAGCTGTTAATTATCTAAATCAAATAGTTTGTAATCATTATGTACTTATCTACCTAATTGAAAGCATTATTGACGTATGAACTAGCTAAGAAGTATATATTAATTGTTGTTTTAAAGTTGGATAACAATAATTTTTAATTCGGGTGAGGTTGAAGTTGAAGGGAGAATCAATGACTTAAAAAAAATTGTGTTGGCTTAACACTAATACGGAAAAAAATCTGAATGCTCGTTGGTACAGCGATAGGATCACTCGTGCATTGAATCTGTAAAGGAGAAAGGTAAGGTACAAGCAATAGGAACAATTTAAAGATAGAGCGCCAGTATTCTCCTTCTGCTGAGTTGAAAATGCAGCATGCTGCTAGTGGTATTTTCCCGGTTGAGTCAATCCTTTCGTGTTGAGAAAAATGCCAACTGCCTACTCAATCTACACTGCTAATCTATACAAATAAATATTTTTAAAATTTAACTTAGCTAACTTCCGTAGATTCCTTTGTTATCATACCTACCTACCTAACTCAAGTAGGTACATATTGAATTATGTTTGTGCTTTTTTTGGTCCACTTCTCCAAGGTTGTAATGAGGAGACACTCGGTGAGCGTGTGCAGCCCCGAGTCCTCACTCGCGTCGCAGTGATGGTACTCGGACGTTGGCTCTTTACGCCTGTAGCACACCTCCACCGATCCAACGCAGATACCACCTGAAGCACTCGTGCCCGGTGATAATCTGCGGCAGCCGATACGAGAGTCCACCGTGTGGCCCCTCTAGCCTCTCCCCATGATTGGTCTTACTGCTGCTACCACACGTTTCGTGGATGTCTTTTGAGGATAGCACGGGGTGCTACTCTGCCGTCCTTACGAAAAGTGCAATAACTAGGTTAAAGTTGATTTCGGGAAAAACGCCTTTAAAGATATCGACTTTAACCTAGTTATTGCACTTTTCGTAAGGACGGCAGTACTGCAGCCCGGTGGACGGCTTATGGGATGAGCTCAAATTCACCAAGCATAGATTATTACAAATCAATCCGCGCGCCCCATCGCTAGAGCCTCGTTTGTCTCGCGACTTATATCCATGATGCATGTCCCAAGGTATACCGCGCGTGGCCTTTACTTAAACCTTGCTGATAGAGTGAGTGACATTTAACTACTTACTTTCAAACATAACGCTTCTATTGTATAAAACGTATTGTTCAAGTTTATGGCATACTTGCTGTTATGTAACGTTTGGTTACGGTTCACAGTCATTCCCTTCTCTCGTCCGATATAAGAAATGCGTTTGCGACACACGTCTGGTTAGTTGTTATCTAACAGTTTCGGGTCAAGGCATGTCTAAGTAAGTAATTCTAAAACTCACAAAATTATCGACCGATGCAATTACTTATATCATGCACTCTGTGTAAAAACATAAAAAGCGGTCAAGTTGAAATCGTACTCAAGCACAGAGGTAACGGTATGAAATATTTTTCTACTTCATAATTTTAGTCGTAACTTGGAAAGTATTTTAATAGGTAAGGGTACCTTTTATATTTTCAAATGTTATGTAATATAAACAGATCATTGAGGTATAACCTGTTTAAATTAGTAAAACGCGGTATCGATAGATATCATTGCTAAACGATCTACCACCCAATACCAATTATAAATTGTATATACCATTTTTGAATATTTTTTTGGAAGTGCCTGCCCTCTTACCCCCACCTCGAGAAACTCAGGTTTTTAAATGTTAATATAGAGTGATATCTATAGATCTTAGCAGTGTTCTAATAGTCAAAATATGCAGTCGAAAGTATTTGTTTCATATCATCAAGATTTATCAAGATAAGAGAAAAAAAAAGAATAATCTTACAAATAAGAAATTTAAATAAAAATCTAGTTTATAGCAATTCATAATTCATATTACATTATTTAGTCTAGTTTAGTATGATGTGTAAATATTACTTATTAGATAAATATGTGAATAATTATATTATAATAAATAATTTAATACATTTGCAAAGTCAACAAACAATTAAAAAATATTCTAGAACATAACATAACGCCATTTAGACTCAAACAAAGCATAAATTATTATAATAAAAGGAGGTGTAGAGTCCGTATAGAACTAGGTACTTATATATTTTATTTTTAATTGCTTATATTTTACCATCTCGACACTGTGTGAAGAATTAGTTACCCGGATAACACAATATTTCTTTTAGGATATGCATACTCGAAGAAATATTTACATGATGCTGGTACCTTGGGTAAATAAAATAATTATTTGAAGTGTGCATATACTGCAGGTACATATCCTTGTTGGTTCCTAAAAGGTACATAAAATAAATAAATATTCTAAGACGATTCTACACAGTATTTTCTACACTCAAAGTAAGCATAGCTCTTCTGGCTTGTATTGTGCATTCTTTATTATATAAAATACGCAACAGTATGGGTTAAAACAGCACTTAAATACATAGAAATACCCAGACAATTAAAAAGTTAGTTTACCCAGACAATGCTTTGATACTTTGACAACAAACCGATGATAACCTTCGGAACTGAAGATAAAAGTTATTTTTTTATATAATACCCAAATAGGCGTTATGTCACATTTAACATAATATACCGGTTCTAAAAGTAAATTATGTATGTGTCTACATTTTTGTATATAATTGACCATTATTGATTATGTTAAGAAGTAAGTTCGATATCATTAAGTTTGGCAGCTTACCATATAGCCCGTTTGGTAGAAAGCGATCCGTGAATGCTTGTCATACCAGAAATTTTCAACTATGTACTGAGAGCAAGAGCTCTCGCAGCAGAATCAGCTTTTACTAATTTAAACAATGAACAACAGGGGATCAAAATATATCGTTGAAATTCACCATTCCATAGCCCATACTTAGAGTAGTAGGTTGTATTTGTTCGTTTTATATCTTTGTGTTACATTAGTATATGCTGCGGGCGCGCTGCGGCTCTGCGTTCAAGGGCTCTACACCCTCAGGGACTTTTAGGCAAGCTTGCTACACCGTTGACCACATCGTTACTTACCAACAGATGATATAGTGGTCAAACGCGAGCATATCAGCCATAAAAAAAGAATTATGTGCCTATCAGCAGTATCAGCATCGGTGTACATGCTGCAGCTCTAGAAAAGAATCTAGCTTGTGCTTAATTTTACCGAGATCCGTTTAGCCACTTCATTTTCCATTTTCATCCAAAGAATAAACATCCATTCTTACATCCATCCCCACAAACTATTATATTTATTGGGTATTTAATATGATTTTCCCTGTGATGGAAAATATTTAATTTTAATCTAAATATTTTGTGTTGACTCTAGTTTAGTTTTGTGCGTGTGTTATTTGTGTAACTTACATGTGAATTAATCTGTATAAAAATTTCAGGTTTATAGATATTCGACCACAGCCGAGTATTGGATTTACGATATTGATAGAAAGTAAGTATGACTATTTGTCTTATCAAGATATTTTCCGTACCTACGTCAAAACTTTATTAGTTTATACCATAGATAATATATATATAGTTTATACTTTATTAAGTTATACTTCATTTGAACTCGGTAGGTGGCACTGCAAATTCGGGACGGGTCAGAAAGTCGTAAATGAAAATCTTTTCTTTTTCAGCCACACTACATGAGCACTATGTTAAAATTTCATCCATTCGTAAGACTTTCCTGTGAAATATCACAACATTACGAGTATTTTAAGAATATGAAATAAACAAACCATATTATGTTTGTAGTTATCGGTAGGCTAGGCTACTAACTTAAATAAAGAAGGAAATATTTCAACATCTTTTTAATATTATTCGCATTAAAGTTTTAAACCTATTGAGTTTATTTTTTAATTTTAGAAAAATTTCAAGAGTGGGCAAAGGTATCCTACAAGTTGTCATATGGAGCAAATCTCAGTCACTTGCCTATGTGGAAGACAACAATGTGTACTACGTGCCTGATGTCACTACGCCCCATCTTGCCTATGCACTCACTACCGATGGCATTCCAGGAGAAGTATACCATGGAGTTCCCGACTGGCTATATGAGGGTAAGAACTTAAGATATCTACACATAATAATATAATTGTCTCTTTCTTAGTTATGCGTCCCGTTCAAATGATAAAGTAAGATGGTAATATTTATGCCACTTGCCGCGGCAGTATTCATGCCCATTATATTGTAGACAAACTGCAGGAGAGTTACTACGTTCATGTATTGCGGAGGTCTCAGTCTAGATATCCTAAAAGTAACATGCGTACCCATGGTCTGACTATCAGAAGTGCCAAAGACTGTATGAAGTGGAGGAGAAAAAGATAGAATCTTGGACTCCAGAGTGAAAGCTCTGGATGCAACTGGAATTTGAGCTATTGTGACATGAGATGAAGTGAGAGCACGAAACATATTCGAATTCGTAACGTACACGTATCGAGAGAACGGATCATTGCGATTGGTCGCCTGCCTACTGTGAACCTGTATGTGTGTGTGAAGCCGACCAATCGCAATGCTTCGTTCTCTCGATACGTTTACGTTACGAGTTCGAATGTTTTTCGTTTCGTGCTCGGGACATTTTTGCTCCGAGCACTTGCCCATCCGACGACACGGTGTCATGGTGCTGTTTCTTAATACTACCTCAAATACAAAGAGTATTTCAATCGACACAAAATTTGGGACTTGACTTGGGGCTGAAAGTAGGTCTTCGGTGAGACTGAAGTATAGTGTGAATGAGCGCTCTTAGCATCAGTTGTAGCAGGTCACGACTTCGGCATCATGATTTTGTACGCTTGCTTGCAGATGGATTCATATAGCGAGGCCGTCTGTCGCGGTAAATATCTATCTCATCTTGAATATTAGATACGCGTGTGAGAGTCCATGGTCACAGACATATCTACACGCCAAATGCCTTCGACATTGTGTGAACGCTGGAATGTACTTGTTTTATTAGGATTGGTCTGCGATGCTGATGAGTGATGTGATGACATTATGAAGTTTCATATTTTTATGAATTGTATGTATGCAGTCTTGTGTGAATTGTATGTTAGTCTACACAAATAAATTGTGGCCATTAGTATGCGCTGGCCACATCTGTATCGAATTTGCTAATTATTATTGTAATGATTTACACCGGTGCAAATGAAGTTTTGTTGCAATGGACTCATTATTTACGATGAGAACAGAATAAATTAGCTTAAAATTTTGTTTAAGAAATAATTATAATGTTTTATTTTCATCTCAAAGTTCTTCTACAGTGCTCAATTGTAAAAGGTAAATGAAATAGCACCAATCTTAATTTGTAATTAAAATTAAAATTCGCGTTTACGCAATATGTTATGTTTATCAAACCTACTTTTAATATAACGTTGCGATTCTGTGTGAAACGTTTTAAACCGTATAGTTACCAAACACATGTATAATTACTTAGATTGTTCCATTGACTGACATTTTAAAAAGACATACTTTATTCGCCGGTGGCTTAATGGCAAAAAGGTCGGTGTTACGATCGAGACGCCCCAAGTTCGACTTCTGGCCATTAAACTACCGACGTGAACCGACTCCTAACAGAATAAGCTCTACCGAAGCTAGAATTCTAGCTAAGGAATATTAATAATTTCGGTTACTAATAGGTACCTATTCCTAGAAAAATCACGCTATATTAGCTAAATTCTCATAGTTCAATACTTCCTCAGTAATGTCAACATCACAGTGAAACGTAAGATAATAATTTTAATTCAACGTAACGGCAAATCAATCTTTCTTCTTATCGTGCGGATACGTCAAATAATATGCTTCATGCGTATCAATCGACGCATGGCGTAGCCGCGTCGTATCGTGATTCTGTTCAATTAGTATGATATCAGTTTTCCTACTAATGTGAAGAAGTTTGATGTTTGTATTTTTGAATGTTTGTTACTTCAATTACCCTCGATCTGCTGAACGGATCTGGCTGACATTTGGTACAAGGATAGATTATCGGTCTGGAATAACACGTAGTCTACTTTTATCACGGGAATAGTTTCACATGGGTAACGGGAATGGGATCTCAGTTTCAGGCGGGTGGAGCAGCGGGCATTAGCTAGTATTTACTTAAAAATGTTGTGTTGGTTTTTTCTAGGCTTCAAAAACTCCAAAATTTCTAAATCGATTGGACTCAAATCATGACACGATATACAGCCCTTTTTTTGGTTCTTAGCTATTTTTATTTCGCGTCCGCAAATGGCGGTACTGTTGGTTCGTTCATAGGAGTTTCGCGGTTGTGTTCCCGGGCGAAATCAGGACCCGGGCCACTAGTTCTTCATATATTTATAAATGTTCTTGTCATTTCAGAGGAAATGTTTAGTTCCGCTGAAGCGATGTGGTTTTCTGACAGTGGTAAATATCTGGCTATAGCGTCTTTCAATGACAGCAGTGTGGATTCTACAACCTTTCCATTCTATGGAGAAGCGTCCGACTTCAACAATCAATATCCAGAAATAATAAAATTCAAGTATCCCAAGGTACTTAATTATAATACATTATACCATATTTTTTAGAGGCTAAATAAAAAAAAAATAATACTTGAAAATGTTTGGGAAACTTATCAGAGCAGGTTCTATTGCTCTAACTCAAAATTCAACCACTATTGTAAATGCAGTTGTAAAGGCATATAAATTCCCTAATAAAATTCTGGGGACATCCTAATGACATAATTTCTTATCGCCAGGCAGGTCGGCGAAATCCGCTGGTTGCACTCCGTGTCTTCAAATTAGACGATTACAAACAAGAACCGTACAACATTCCAGCACCAGTAGACTTAGTTGGAATAGACCATTACTTGGGCAGAGTCAACTGGGCATCGGAACAGAACCTTATAGTTCTGTGGTTGAACAGACGACAAAACGTCAGTATTCTTGTAAACTGTGACTTAGGAGGTGATAAATGCAGTATAGTCAATGAGCGCACTGAACCCAATGGATGGATTGATGTCCATGAACCGATGTTCGACAAATCTGGCAATAGGATGGTGGAGATACAAAACCTATTCAACGGAGATCAGAGGTACCCTCATGCAGGTCGTTTCAATTTCCAATCGTTGACTACGGAAGACTTGAGTCCTGGAAATTCTACAGTAACGGAAATTCTTGGCTGGAATCAGGAGACGGATACAATTTACTATATTGTGTCTCCAGGAAATATTCCGTGGTTACGACAAATATGGGCGACATCGGGTGGTATTGTAAGATGCATCAGTTGCAAGGAGCCGTCTTGTCATTACACAACAGCCACATTCTCACCCGGAGCTCAGTTTGCTATAGTTACATGCAGTTCCAGTTTTGTTCCACCTAAGATTTTCTTGTATAATAGCCAGGTAAGTTATATTCACGCACCAAGTCTTTATATTACGTTCGACGTTTTTTTTATTTTACGTCTAAATAGTCTTGTATATACTTTTTATATATTTTTACAACATCAAACATGTCATTATAAGTGAAATACGGAATATTTACATGCCTTCCATGAAATATGAATTAAGATCATTTTTTATACCACTTAGGTCGCAGAAAAATACACGGCCCACCTGATGGAAAGTGGTTACCATGGCCTATTAGACGAGTGCAACACCAGGGGAGTCACACTCGTGCTGCCGAACCTGTAAGAACAGAGAGATTCAGTGCTGAAAGCGCAGATGATAAGTAGAACAAGCCTTTGGTCTTCCCACTGATAGCACAGAACCTCTCCAGTGAGCTCTGGCTACCCTACTCACCGCCGGAAATACATCGCGAGGTTATTTAGCCGCGGTATTCTGTAGGACGGAGGTACTTCCCCATTCGGACTACTCGATTGAGACGGAAATACCGTTATTCCTAAGTTTAGGTTCCTGAGATTATTAATAAGTGACTAATATCTATGTCCAACAGTGGACTGCCATAGGCTAAATTGTTATTGATATATAGATTAAAAAATAAGTATCTCATTTTCCAGGAAGACAGTTTAAAGACTATTAAAGACAACGCCAGACTAAAGGAGAAATTAAAACAATATAAGTCACCTATGATATTATTTAATGTCATGTCGATAGGTGAGGGTTTAACGGCCCATGTGAAGTTAACCCTGCCGCCAAACATGCGATCAGGGGGAAAATACCCCATGGTGGTAAGGGTATATTCCGGACCAGGAAGCAGCAGGGTTAAAGACAACTTTGATTTAGGTATGTAACTATATACCTATATAAAATATATTTGTTTAATATCTTACTACTATAATTTAGCATTAGGTATATTAACGTAACTCCAGCTCGAGCACTCCAAATATAAAATTATGACATAAAAAGCATATAGAAAATGGCAATTTCTTTGACAATAATGATTTACCTATGAGAATTGTATAAAGAAAGTGCTAAAAGATCTCTTGGCGCTTTAATGATTTCCCTCTCGGCGCTTTTTAAACATTTATAGTATGTTTCTATTGTTTAACCTATGCTTTTATTTATCCAGAATACTACAATATGTATTTGGCGAGCAACAGAAGCTACATAGTAGCTGCTATAGACGTTCGCGGTTCAGAAGCCATGGGAGTTGAAGCGATGCACGCCATTAACAATGCCCTCGGGACAGTGGAAGTTACTGATACTTTGACTACTATCCGGTACGTTGAAACATTTATTTATAAGTAAAATCAGTGTCAAAAGTAGATAATGATTGTACTGATTTCGAATTAAATATTTAATTAATTAAATAGTTTGTCTCATTCGTGAGTTGTAGGATCATTTTTATTATGTTCAATGCCTAAGTATACAAACTTAAAATATTACATTAATATAAAATTAGAATCTACGTTTAAAATTATCTTCAAAGAATGAGAATAATGCAACGTTTCAAAAATAAGCGGTTAATTTGAAGCCGTTCAAGCTAATGAGCCGAAACTAATTAAGCATTCTCTAATTATACGTAAGTTACAGTAATCGCCTTTTGGTGAACGAGGAAAATTTTCTTCCATTTTCCTAAAAAAATGCATTTGTATACAATGATGTATTAAAATTCGTTGGCCGGTGTATTGTAGAATAGAATGAGGATAATAGGGATTTGATAAGGTATACCTACGTAATTTAGCGTGTTAAAAGTGTTTTGTAAATCAAAATCATAGTCTAGCTTTATTTGATTGTTATTTTATTTTGAGGGTAGTTTTATTTAAGAGCGGGTGCCCCCAGACGTGTGTTGAATGCAAGGCGACTCGGGCAGTCGAGAGCCAACCGTTGCAAGAGGCGCACGCGTGCTAACCTATTGGCTCTTAAGTCGTGTCGTTTCTATGTGACGTTTGATCCTGTACTAAAGTGTGAAATGTGAAATAACTGATGGTTGGGGAAATATATCTGGACTAGAATAGGGACAGGATCTTTAGCATCGAAACTGGTAGCGCGTATATTCTGGACTACATCTTAGCTTCTTACTATCTAGCAGAGTATAGTCAATTATACTGAATATAAAATCAATCCCACCACTCTGATAGTCCACACCCAAAGTTAGCTCTGCGCAACATCTCCATAAACAGCTTCTCTCGGGATAAGGCAGATACTTTTTAGTCTCTCCCAGAACACCCGCTGTGATATATCCTGTGCGTGCAGGAAAATCACAGAGATGCTTGTCTTGTCTTGAGACATTCGTTGACGCCTGTCATATACGTCAAATCCCATACGTACTTCACTGCGGGGCAACGACTCCTCCTTTATAAGGCACAGGTTCGGCCTCACATGGAGTACTGCTGTCACCTTTTTGCCGGAGCGCCTGCGTGCCAGCTTGACCCTTTCGACTCGGTACAAAGACGGGCGTTGAGGCTCGTCGGCAATCCCATACTCACAGGCGATGTGGAACCACTCAGTCTCAGAAGAGACTTTGCTTCACTGTGTGTGTTTTACCGCCTATACAATGGTTTGTGCTCAGATGAATTGTTTGACATGATGCCCACAGCTACATACTATCATCGCACTTCTCGTCATAGGCGGGGAGTTCTTCCTCACACATTGCGACTGGAAACGGTGCGCACTGTGCGGTATGAAAGGAACTTCATCCCTCGCACACTCAAGCTGTGGAATGAACTCCCCGCGATGGTTTTCCCAAGCGACTACAATATGGGGTTCTTCAAGAAGGGCATTAGAAGGTTTCTTCAGGGTCGGCAGCAGGAGTGTGACGCCCCTGGTGTTGCATACGTACATAGGCCACGGTAACCACTTTCCATCAGGTGGGCCGTGTGCTTGTCTGCCACCTAAGTGGTATAAAAAAAAAAATACATTTGGTATTCTATTCCATCATACGCCGAGCAACGAATTACCACTTGTCTAGGGGGGCAGAGCAGACCATACATCCCTGTACTGAAAAGACTAAGCTTCATCACTTATCGCCGTTGACACTAGAGAAGAAGAAGAAGAAGAAGAAGAAGAAGAAGAAGAAGAAGAAGAAGAAGAAGAAGAAGAAGAAGAAGAAGAAGAAGAAAAATAATAAAATAATTGAAGTACATCTAACGAATCTTTTACCACAGGAGTTTGGCAAGTGTCTACGCATTCATCGATCCAGAACGCATCGGTGTGTGGGGATGGAGCTATGGCGGGTTCATGTCCACTATGATGCTCATTCAGGATACGGAGAAAATATTAGCGTGTGGAGCCGCGGTTGCTCCAGTCACTTCCTGGATTTATTATGGTGAGGATAATGGTAGATTCTTAGTTTTGGAGGACTAGCCTTTCGTTTCATCCACAGAGCATTATACAGAGGAGGAGGCCTAAGTAGCAGTCTAAGGGCCTCATCTGACGTCATCACAGTAGGCTTAGTCTTTTCAGTGTACTCTGCAAGTTCGTCCTGTGTACAGCTCTAGCATCCTTAGGGGCCACACATTAACGCAGCAAATGCTTCTTGACATCTCTTATCAAGAAACATGCGCGACTCGACGAGAAGCGACTACAATATAGAGTTCTTCAAGAAGGGCATTGGAAGGTTCCTTCAGGGTCCTTAGGGTCTTTAATTAATTTTTACTCAATGCTAGATGATGGTATTTTGTATCTGAATAGTTTCTACCATAAGAGCTTTTCGATCTGAAAAGAAGGATAAGGACTTTTTATTTATAATACAGCGTAGTCAATAGTCAGATAGTAATCATAATTATTACAAATGCTTGCAGACACGATGTATACAGAACGCTACATGGACACTCCTCAAGCGAACCCTGACGGCTACGAGCGCTCGGACTTGATGAAGCAGGCGGAAAAGCTACGCGGGCGCCATTACTTGCTTGCGCACGGCACCGACGATGACAATGTGCATTTCCAACACAGTATGCTGCTGGCGAAGCAACTGCAGCACAATGACATAGACTTTGAACAAATGGTTAGTATTCAGGAATATCACTTAATACTATTCTTATTACGCTCCACAGCCGTGGCCTGCTTCTGCTAGGGTGACAGGCGGCTCCACCCGTCACCCCCAGGCCCGCGCTCAAGGGAGACGGAGGTCGTTCTGCAACCTCCGATGCCCGAGTTGCCTTCGCTAGTCGCCGGCCACCCGGTTTGCGATTCTCCTTCGCTCCCACTCCGCTGCCTTCTTCACGAGCATTACTTGCTCGCAGAAGGAGGCATAGCTAACGCATTCGCGTAGTGAACCGAGTAAGGTGGCGAGCGTGAGAACTTTCATGGTCGCCACCTTACTCCGCAGATTCGCTCGTGTTCTCGCCCAACTTTCTTTTATACAAATCTTGTTCTGACTGTAAGGAACGTAACAAAAAGGGGTTAGTCTCATAATGCCTACCCACTTGAACAACTGCTGTCTGACCTCTTAGCCCCGAGGGGAGAGCCTGCCTCTGAGCCTCGTTCATCAAACAGCAGGTACTTGCAGGTCAGAGTGGTTTGGGCCCCGAAAACCTTGGTGGGGCCCCAAAAATATCTTTAACCTCGTTAATAAGCAGCATAACCTCTATGATCATATAGTATACGAATTATAATTTTTAAATATTTCCACAGAGTTACACCGACGAAAAGCACTCTTTACTGGGTGTGAGCAGACACTTCTATCACATGTTGGACCGTTTCTGGACGAGGTGCTTCAACCACGAACCATGACTGACAGACGCCATTCAACTGAAGCGCTAAATAATTTTGTATTTAGTTACGGACGTGCCTTGACAAAATGATATTAAAATAAGATGCAAATTGTGATCTCTAACTACACTGAATCTTTTAGTTTTATAAATGTGATCGGTTTGTTGTAAGCATAATAATGTAATAATATAAGTCTATGATTAGATAAATAATTATTGAAATGGTTGTAGTTTTATTATTGAGATTTGTTATTTCAGTAGGGATATACAAAATAGAGTGGAGAGACCGCGAGAAGGAAAAACGTAAGGTGGGACACCCCCAAGCCAGGTGGACTGACGACCTACGAAGGGTGGCTGGGACGGACTGGATGCGGAAGGCGGAGGATCGGCAAACGTGGCGCACATTGGGAGAGGCCTATGTCCAGCAGAGGACTGCAATAGGCTAATTGATTGATTGATACAAAATAGGGAAAAAAATCATCTTATCTTGTCTTTTCTTCTTGAAATGACTATTTATCAGCCACTGAGCATCTTGCGGAATTTTCTTCTAGAATACAGCACTAGAAGAAATAAAATTAAAGTACCTACATAAAACTTAACGCGAAAACAATTAGTCAGTGTACAGTAAGAAAACTTGTGGAAGTTTAGTAGTCTGCCGCGTAAAACGAAGTAGGAAAATCAAAGTGGCGCCATTGCGGTATTGTTACTTCTGCCAAATAAAACATTAAAACCGCTTGGCTTGCGCTTTGCTAAGAATGCGTTTCTTGTTACATTAGCTAAGTGTACAATGGATTTATATATTAGTGCGACTAGTTTTATACAAAATTGTTAGTATATTCACTGTTGCCCGCGGATTCACCCGTGGAACTCTGATCATGTGATTTTTTTAAGTTACTTTTATACAAACCCTGTTCTAACACTTTTACGTCTAGGCAAGCGTGTTCCACCATTGACTACCTTGTCACTTACCAACCGGTGAGATAGTGTTCAAATGTGAGCCTTTCAACCATGAAAAACAAAGGAACGCTATAAAAAGTTCCTGCAAGACCTCGGGGTCTGGTTTCTCCTTCTCGTCTCAATTTAACATGGCCATTATGGTAACAACTGCCGCCTGACCTCTCAGCCCCGAGAGGAGAGCCTGCCTCTGAGCCGTCCATCAAACAGCAGGTGCTTAGCAATTCAGGTTGGGTTGGCTTGGGCCCCGAAAAACTTGGTGTAGCCCACTGATCTGTATACAGATCAGTGGTGTAGCCCCAAAAAACATCTTTAACCTGGTTATTAAGCAGCATAGAGGTCTTATAACAGACATCACAGATATAATCATAGCAATAACCGTAGACAGATTATTAAACGTGTACTCGAATGACAGTCCATTACTTTACTTTATGTGACAGTGTCTTGACAGATATTCTTTCAGACATGTAAGGAAATTTTTGTTCAGTGGGTGAAAATCTTTACGATTTTTTTATGGCAGTTATTAAAATTCTCCGTAGAAATTCTTACATTTTTCCTAAACCATGGCGTGGAAATTCGACAAGATGGTATGTATACATAACAATTATGTTAAAATTAAGTAGTTTTTCATGTGTCTATCTGCTAGGTTTGCAGATATTTATTCTATTTTTTTTACTTAGCATGTCAAAAGGTCCGCTCATGCCATTCGACTGCGGGCCCGATTTAGAAGACAGAGGCATATGCGCCGTCGATCCATGTGATGCTAACAGATGTTTTGAAGAACCACGGGTCGTTATTATTGGCGCAGGCATGGCAGGTCTTTCGGCAGCCGCCCGACTCACCCAACGAGGCATATCTAACGTAGTAGTTCTCGAAGCTTATGAGAGGTTAGCATATTGTATTATTGTATTGTCGTTTATTACATTATTCAGTGGTTTATAATACTTTTTGGTTATTTGTAGACCTGGTGGTCGAATACAATCTTGCTGGCTTGGTGATATAGTTGCAGAATTAGGCTCCCATTGGAAAGCTGACAATGCACTTACACATCCCCTTTATACAATGACAGCATTAGAAAAGCCGCCTCGTCCTGGAGTACCTGGTGCTGAACATACACGTGGTCTATTCCAAAGAATAGTTTGTGGGAAAATGGCATTTCCACCAACAATCAATGCATATCATAAATTTCGTCAGATAGAACAAGAAGCAGCAGAGTTATACTGCCTTGGAGGTAATAAACAACAAGGCTCCTTAATAAATTTTATGAGTTTACGTATACAACAAGAATTGCACGGTTTTCCTGATGACCAACAACATGACGCTGCTAGAATAATGTTTGGACTATCGCACATGCTCAGTGCAAGGTGTGGAGATGATACGGCGATGCTATGCGCTGACCACTGTGGTTGTTTTATGAACATGCCCGGAGGAGAAGTACGTGTTCCCTTGGGATTAGTAGGCATATTGGCTCCATTGCTGCGACAGATTCCTGAAGGGGCCATTCGATATTGTAAACCCGTGAATTGCGTCTACTGGGGAACATCCCATAAGGCTGGTCATCGGGCTATAGTTACTACGACTGATGGTGAAGAATTTCCTTGTGATTACGTTATTGTAACTGTATCTCTCGGCGTACTGTATGAGAATGCAGTAAAAATGTTTTGTCCAGCGCTACCTGGATCTAAATGCGATGCTATGCGCCGTCTAGGCTATGGAAATTGTAACAAAATTTATTTGGAATATTGTCGTCCTTTTTGGTTTTGGCACAAAGGAAATTTAAATTTTGAGTTCAATAAATGTGACCTTTGCTGTAATTGCGATTGGACCCGGGGTTTGACAAACATAGAGGTCGCACCTAATAGTAAGCACGTTTTATGCGCCATGGTGGTTGGCCCAGAAGCCGTCACAATGGAGGGACTTTGCGACAGAGATGTAGCTGAGGGATTGACAGCGGTTCTACGCAACTGCACTAGTAATCCATGTATACCATATCCGAAGACAATATTGCGATCGCATTGGAGTTCAGATCCTTTCTTTCGCGGTGCTTATTCTTATGATACATGTAGTTCTGACGGTACTGCACAGCGTGCTTTAGCATGCCCTTTACCAGGGCCTACTGAACCAATACCTCCAATTTTATTATTTGCTGGTGAAGCAACAGTACCAGGCCACTTTGCGACGGTATCTGGAGCACGGCTGAGCGGTGTGAGAGAAGCGGAGAGAATCGTACAATTAACTGTACGATTCAGAGGCCCGCCTCTACCAAAGAAGAAGAAAAAGAAACCAAAGAAATCTGAGGATTCTGAAGATTCAGACGAGAAACCAAGAAAGAGACGTAGATAGATAACAATAATTTTCATCACTATATTCCTATAATATGATCACTTGTTACAATTTGAAAATATATGCGAGGCTTGCGTAGCGCGGGTGTTTAAGTTCTTTGATACTTCTATCTGAAACTCTTATACACTAACTAACAATTAACATATCTGTGATAAATTTGACAAACTTTCCGATCCACGTCACGTTGTTACTTTTGTGAAGTAGGATACTAGTCAATTTTCTTAAATGTCTAACTCATAATATTTTTTTTTTAATTAAAATTCATTTAATAACAGATATGTTTTTATTGGGTGCGCATTTTCTTACATAACTTTTTAACTCCTATCATCGGATTTCCGAAAAATTTTCTCATACCATTTAAAGTCATAATGATCATTCTTCATAAAAATTTTACAAATAAATATTGAAATATATAATCATTGAAATTCATAATATCACTTATCATAAATTTGTTGTTACTAATATTTGTTTTCATATATTTGTTTATACTAATAATCGAAACTCATAATCATTTCAATAAATAACTTTTTTTTTTTATACCAGTTAGGTGGCAGACAAGCACACGGCCCGCCTGATGGAAAGTGGTTACCGTGACCTATGGACGTATGCAACACCAGGGGTGTCACACTCGTGCTGCCGACCCTGAAGAAACCTTCTAATGCCCTTCTTGAAGAACCCCATATTGTAGTCGCTTGGGAAAACCACCGCGGGGAGTTCATTCCACAGTTCATAAAGGTGTTTTAATCTAATATTCGTTTTAATATTTCTTAATCATAAGTGTTTTTTTCCGTATTTTCCGTATCCGACTTGGATAGATTAGGTTAGAAGGCTATTTTTTTTTATAACCATGCAGAACTATATTTAATCCAAAAACAAATTTAAAACAAAATTTGTCACTCTAGAAAAATGATAATATGAATTAAAATATTTTCTTGGTAATACCCTTTATTAATACAAAAATTATGATAATTGAATGTTATGAAGAAAAAAGTTATGAATAAAAAAAATATGATCACTAACGGTTATGAACTCCGTTGTTAGGAGTAGAAATGTATGAATAAAAAATATATGAAAAAGAAAATTATGAAGAGTGATTATTATGAGCACAAATCGGTAGTAAGACAAAGAATAGGATTTAAAAGTTTATGTAAGCCAATATGGACCCGTTTTTATTATTGGAGCCTAATAATGGATTACAAGCAAAAACTAAAGATAGTTACGCGCTATAGAAAACAAAATGTAAATATTTTTAATGTTTAATCCTTAATTAATTTATATTATCTTCATCTCACGAACAATCATTGCTCGATTGCTATGCGGTTAGTTACATAGGTCCATTGGCTGGTTGATATGCCATACTCAATACTCATTATCTTGATGATGATGATGGCATACTATCCTGTTCTAATTGATTTGAGTATCAATAAGTATGCCTTGATAATAATAAAACAGCAATATAATGCACACTAGGGAGCTGAAAGTGCAACACACTCACAAATTTCACAAAATATTACAATAAAAATATATCCACACTCGTGCAATAAGCTATTGGCTAGCAGGCAGTGGCGGGTAGCACTTTACAGTCTCACTGATGTGCCATAAGACATTTATGGGGTCCCTAGACAATCAAAAATGCTTGACAAGCATGTGAATTTATTGTCAGTTTGTGACTCGTTTTAGGGATGTTGTTGGAATAATAACGTTTCTCATTATTGGCATATTGCGTACATACCCGTTTTCTTTCTGCTTTTCAGAAAATTATTGTATTTGTAATGAGTATAACTACAAGTGTGAGATCGAGAGGTCCCTGGTTCGAATCCTGGCCATTCTACTGACGTGAACTCACTCCTAACACAAGCAATTTAGCTTAGCTGGAGGGTTTTTAGGGAATATTAGTAATTATAGTCACTAATATTCTCTTTAAAGAAAAAAAAGTGGAACTGTATTAATCAGGTGGAGTAGGAGACTGAATCCCGCGCTCCAAAGTAACAAATTTTAGATGCAACCGGGATTGGCACTCGAATGAAGATAAAAACACAATTTTGAGAGGAACTAGTTCAAATCGTTCGCAATAATTTTCACTGGTTCAATATGACCTACGTCCTACAACTTGTTGAGAAACCCAAGTACTAAACTTTAACTCTTTAACACCTAGCGAGACTTGCTTTGGTATGGAATTAACAAACAATTTCAAACCGCACTGTTTCATTCCAAAATTCCATATTTCAGGAGAAATCCAGTTTGATAATCCATATTTATTCACCAATCCTATCCTACTTAATCTAGGCTACTTATTAAACAAATGTTAATTAATCGTGTTCATTAATGATTCTATACACAATTTTTTTTGTAATTCATGTGTGTTTGTTCACGATGAACGCCACAACTACTGAACAAATTCGATGCATTTTTAGGTGAGTAGAAACGAAAATATTACAAAATGCTACGGGCGTCAGCGTTAAACGTGCAAGTTTGTGACTTAATCACGCTCAAACAACGGAATGTCCAATTTCGTACAGGATTAACCCACAGGCCATTTTTAGGGTTCCGTAGCCAAATGGCAAAAAACGGAACCCATATAGATTCGTCATGTCTGTCTGTCTGTCTGTCCGTCCGTATGTCACAGCCACTTTTCTCCGAAACTATAAGGCCTATGCTGTTGAAACTTGGTAAGAAGATGTATTCTGTGAACCGCATTAAGAATTTCACACAAAAATAAAAAAAAAGCAGTTCGAACGAGATCCAGTCAGTAGTTTTTTTTGATACGTCATAAACCGCAATTTTCGCCTTTGCTACTACGGAACCCTTCATGGGCGAGTCCGACTCGCACTTGGTCGATTTTATTTTTTATTCCTGAAATAGGTTTTCATGAGTTGCAGAATTTGGAACTACGAGCAATAGCTAGTATATATAAAATATCAGCTTCGAAATGTAAATTAAATATTAAATTTCTAAATTCCTGAAAAATATACGGATATGGCTGAAATTTGGTACAGGGATATAAATTTTATTATAGTCTGGAATACATTTAATTCCTGGGATAGGGTCCTACAAAAACGGGATGAGAATTCCACGCGGGCGGAAAAAATATCTAAATTAGAAGAAGGTCACGCATCACTGCTCTTTGATCTATATTTAGCAGTGAATGTCCTTGAAGGACGGTGGCTGAGATGAAGAGAAACTTATAAATTGACAAAATACATTATTTTATCTTGCTTGATTGGTGGTGGAGCCATAATTATGTACGATGAAATAAATGGAACCGCAGAATAATTTTTCCTTTCTGGTTCCATGTTCAATTGCAAAACATTTTTTTTTAATGAAAAAGAAAACCCTTGAATATTGATAATGTCATATGTTATGCTTTAAGGAATAACATTACGAGCATCATCATCATCATCTTCATGTAGACGCATTTTCCTGATTGCATCAGTGGCCAGATGACCTAGGAGCTCAGGGTCTGCCTTACGGCTCGTCCTTCTCCACTTCGCACATTCTTGGGCGCCCATGGTAGCGAGACCATTTGCACGCATGTCACAAACGACGTCAAGACAGAAAATTACGAGCACTCCTCGAAATATTCGTTTTGTTAGATGGGTTAAGTCGTAATCACGGTAACGCGTAAACTAGATTCCCCATTCCTATAACTCAATTAAGGGTAAGCCAAACGATTGGGGGAGCATATAGGGTTAAATCGAAAGTGGTTATCCGCAGGTATTTTTTTATCAAAGCCGTGTTTTGATCAGCCAACGCTACATTAATTTCAGTCACAGTGCGCTAAAGGAATGTGCGATATTTTCTATGGTACGTAATTATTTTATAATCTAGCAGTGTTGACTACTTCTTTATTCCGGGGCGAACTATCGTCTGAATAACAAATATATCGTATGAATTGGTTCTAACGGTGATTGATGTTTACTATTCTGTGAGGCTAGAACCAATTCTCTTCAAGGGCCTTTGATTCCATATCACTACTCAAAGTATCAATAGGATAATAAATTTAGTTTTATTGAGTGTTGTATGTAATTGTTTTATTTTTTTACTTTGTAGCATGAAACGTACATGATTTAGGTACTTGACGTAGTTAAAAGTTACTTATAAGTATTACATGTTAACCGTATTGTAGTTTATTTTTGTCCTAAACCACGTTAAACCCTTCCAATCAGATAGAGAGAACCATCTCTGATTTGGCCAAAAACAGTAGCTATATCATGCACAAATGGTTTTATGGCTATAATATAGGGGGATGAAGATAATAAAATGTAGACAGCGTTGGCATATGTACATGTATCAATTTTGTTTTTCACTTATGATAACCACAATTTTTCCATAAGAGATTATGTAAGTATATAACATACTCCAAAGACAGCCTCCGTGGCATAGCGGTAGTGAACGCGGCCGCTACGCAGGAGGCGCGGGTTCGATCCCCGCTCAGTGCAAATATTTGTGTGCATTAAATATGGGTATTTGCATTGGTCTGGTCGTGCCTCGGAGAGCACGTTAAGCCGTCGGTCCCGGTTGCCATAAGAACATCTATGGCAGTCGTTACGGGTAGTTGGTGCCCTAAAAAGTCCAAAAACAACGGTCTAGCTGCAAAGCTTCGATATCGCCTAATGTTAACATTGGGTCGTGGAGGTCAGATGGCAATCGCTTCACGGAAAATATCGAGGTCTAGCCAAATCTGTAGCTATGACTGGTAAAAGCGGACCCCAGACTCCGAGCTGAAAGCTTCGGATGCGACTGGGAATTAACGCTAGGAGAAAGAAGATAACATACTCCAAAGATATACAAGTTTTAGCTGTATCGAGTTTACGGATGTAATTCTACTAGGTGGAGGGCATTAACACCGTCGCAATGTGGTGTCAGGGGCGCGGGTTGTGCAGGCTGTGCGGACCGGAGCGGGAGGCGCGCGGCGCGCCCGAGCACGTCTCTGCAGATGGCGGGCTGCGGGAGCACGCAAGAAAGCGTCGAGACAGATGCGTGACGCAGCGCGCAGGAGCGGCTCCCCGCGCCCGCGGTGCGTGCCCGCGCCCCGCTGCCGCCTGCTCCCTGCCGCGCGACACATCTCACAGAACACATCGATAATCGCGTAGTGCGTGAGCCCGCTGCGGGCCGGACGAGGGTAGGTAGTGGAGCGTGGCGTGGCGCGTGGCGGTGGCGGTGCGTGCTGCCGGTGCAGGCCGTGCGCGTGGCGCGGGGCGGGCGCGGCGCGGCCCGGGCGCCAGTCGCTCGGAAGCAGGCGGGCGGCTCGCGTCGCCCTACGCTCTGTCAGTGCACTGCTGCAACGCTGCGCTCGCAAACTCGCGACAAGGTACGCGACGCGCTCTCACACCGCACGTTGCACATGTTACTACACATTATCGTGCATTTTTCATTCATCTCTACGTTGTTTTTCGCTTAATTGTATCAGTCACATCTTAATCGTAGAGAAGCGAGATCTTCTCGTTGCGCGTATTTCAGTCATTTTCAAAATCACGTACCTACTTTTCGAAAGTAATTTTCAATACATATCAAAAAAATATCGCTCGGGTGAGTAATACTATTAAGTAATTTTTGGGTGTTCCTTAGATTGTAACAAAACAGAAACAGGCATGCGTAAGCACTCTAATGGCAGCCGAAAATATATGAATTGAGAAAATCTAACGGAAATTTTTGTAATCCTTTGTTATTTTTGTAGTCAAGAGACAAAATTATGGGTGCCATCAATTTTGTAATGGTTTTCGAGATGCAAAGACTGCGCTTTATTTTATCTTATAGAAGTTGTCATGAGGGAGAAAACAGCCAAAGTACTGGCCTGCTGCCAAATGCCGACCGCGGCACAAATCTTTCAGAAACAAAATATTTTAGAAATATCAGAGACATAATGTTGGATATCTAAATCACTTTACTGTAACAATATCTACATTCTGTGGACCATGACCGTTTTTTATAGATTCTTCGTTTAAAAATATGCGTCACAGAGAGGCTGATAAGTATAATCTATCAGTCTACGTTAGCTTATTTACTATCCATGTAGCTAATTAATGTTTCAATATTTTCGAACTCAAAGAGTAAAATGAAAGAAAAATAAATCAACTGAGATAAGCACCTTGGCATGGGCGAAAAATGTAAATGTTTCCTGAGAACTTCTACTTACATTTCGCTTTAATTTTCTCCTATGACGTTTTTAGGAAGTGCGTTATTATGGGTTCTGACATCAAACCTTGATGTCAGAACCCATAATAACGAGCGTGATGTATGATACAGATGTAGCAAAAAAAAATAGCTCTACATTCCGAATATCTTTATTGCGAAGACATGTACTAATATATCTAGCAGGAAAATGGCGTTTTACGTGAATTAAGTAAACTAATATCTATATATTTTTGCTGAACATCAAAGTAGATCATTGTCTATACTTTATACACTAATGTACTCATCAAGTCTTCACAATAATTATGATAAGATTACGTCAACATGTTTAGCTGTAGATGTTGCTACTTTCAGCTTTCATTAATTTATTTGAGTTGACGATTTATGTATTCGCTTCACACATTGGAATAATACTTAGGTATAACTACACTTTTCATTCCTACATACTTTAAATTTTCAACTATGAACGAAAAATGTAGCTGTTAAACCAGAACTGAGAATAAGGACCTTAGCGGTATTAAGGCATTATTTTTTTTTCTTTTGTATGTATCCTTGCGTTATTATAATAGATTATTCTTACCTTTCGATGTCAAAAAAACATATGAATTACTGCCTTATATTTAGGTGGTGCAATGTTATGCGAGTGGAACTCACGCCTTGTCAGGTCTGGCAAAATACTATTATGGTTTTAATTTGAAATTTCTCGGTTACAGAACAGTCACAAATCCCGGGCGAAGTACCCGTTTTATTGTAATAGACTCGCTAGTTATTACATTGGACCAAGAATATAGTGTAACAAAATCTTTACTCCAGAGATCCTTCCTTCCTTTCCCTGAGGATATACAAGAAATAATTTGTAAAAAAAATTGCTTAATACGTACGCTGGTGCTAAACTTTCCTACTTTCCTTCTAAATGTAAAGAAGTGTTTATAATTCTCAAAATGGCCGACAAAGTTGAACGTACAAGCAAATAAACATTTCTAACTGTAATTGTAAAACGATTGGCACAGAAAGAGAAAACTAATAGTCGAATACAAATTGTCATTTCATTCCAAAGTTACTGACGTTTCAGGCAATTTGTGAGCTGTCCCCAAGAGGTGCAATTTCCCCCTTTCGCCTAATTGCTCCCGGGGCTTGCTGCTACAAAGCTAGTTAGGAAACTGCCTCTCGGACCGCTTGTATCGCGTCGACCCCTATCAATTATCTACCCGATATGACCGATGCTAAGACACTCGACAGACCTATCACGTTGAGATGGAGCACGCCGAACATCGTTGAAAGATGCTCAGTCCGTGTTTATTAAAACAAAATATTTATCTTCAGAAAGGGTTTAATTAGTATGATGTTTGCTCGCTTAAATAAACCTTTAGTAAGTTGAGTGATTAGATTCTCTTTGTGGGATATTCATTCCATATTTTCTATGAAGTTTATGGATTTTATTGATAGGCTCACGTCTGACCTCAATCTCGCTGGCTGATAAGTGATGATGTGGTCTACGATAAAACACGCTTGCCTATAGGTAAACGTATTATACCTATACTTGAAGATTTCCGGAAACAGACTACGGCAGTGAGTTCAACTTTTTAGCTGTACGCATAATTAAAGATTTGCCAAAACGTACGAAACGTAGTTGATGAATGGAATATTTACCGTGTTATTCACTCATGGGTAATTTATAAAAGTACAAAGAATTTTAGCATGTATGCCTGCACTACGATTTCAGAGCCCAAGTCTCCCTCGTCCTAGCCGGTAAACCTAATGAACGAGAATGAGGCTCTGATTAAGTTCATTTAGCACTTTGGGAGTGAAAAGATAACAGACAGAACTACTTTCGTGTTTATAATCTTAAGTAGTGCAGAATTGTACATGCCGTAGAGCAGGGATAATTTATTAGTTTTTTTATGATTAAAATAGTGTTAAATCCGGGTAGTGGACGACATAGTAGAATGAAAACTACTATTTACAAATATTATAGAGGTGAATCATTCACGCATTCTTTACAACATTATTTTTTAGTAAAATACATTTTGCTATCTTTCGCCCGAGTACAGGGACTGATCAAGAGTTCTGAACGCCCTAGGCTAAATTTGAAGACGCGCCCCCATCAAGTGTGTCTACCGTTACGGTCGTACCTGTAGCAGTTTTGACTTTGTTTACACGTGTGAAAAACATGGTTCATATTCATAATACTATAAAAGTTTTCAGAACGATCTGAAAGCAAAACTAACGTTGTTCTTTAGTTTACTCGATGTTCAACCTAGGGTGGCAAACCATTTTTTTAGCTGACTGTACATAAAGGCAAAGCACCTTTTTTCCATCATCAGACCAGCTCTAAGGGGCCATAGTAACATCAAATCATTTTCCAAGACATTACAAATAAGCCCAATCTCGATAAGTTTATCTTCTTTAGTTCAATAGTTACTACAGCCACTTTTCTACTCCATCTTCAAAACCTGACAGTCATGAATGTAACAAAAGACAGTTTTTTTATGTCAAAACAAATGGGCCCATACCATACTGATTGAATTTATCTTGCTTGTGTAGTTTAGGAGTTCCCATGGCCACTTTCTTATTCCATTTTCTGACCCTGAATACAATGATAATAGAGTGTTTGCCAAGACAACACAATGAGCCCAAACTCTAGATTTATCTTGATTCGTTTAGGAGTTTCTTAAAAAAGTTCCCAAGTTAGTGGAGGCTGAGTAATATCCACCAGTTTTCAAAGGCAAGGGATTGGCGTAGGAGTATGGCAGCTATCGCGTTTTTAAGGTAATGAAACTCAACTAGAGGATAATCGACTCCCGGATCTGACAGGAGAGTGCACTCACGGAGTGAAATACAAGGCGAAGAATACTCCTCCACATTGCCTACTCCTCGTGCGATGATCTAGTGGGCACTACGGTCTAAAGGCGTTCCAGAGGCTTACATTGACACCATCCGAGATATATACTGATATACCACGATTCCGGTTACGTGGTTCGGATCCCTGTCGGCGACATGAAAACCGGATCCATCACTGTCGTGGTACACCAAGGATCCTTCCTTAATCCTTACTTACTACTTCACTCTTCAGCATTAGGATGCCCATGTATCCTCAATGGTGATGATATCGCGCTGATGGACACGGACAGGAGCAGATTGGTGCAACGCGTGAAAGTGTGGAAGGAAGCGCTTGAGAACGGCAGTCTGAAGCTATATGTGGAGGAGACATAATACTCGGTGCTAAACTCAACGGATCTCACACCCGTCCGCATAGGCGATAACTTAGTCGAGTGCATGAACCAGGTTGATTACCTGACTTCACGTAACTGGTGAAATCGATTACGACATCAAGGTACGTTTTGCCGCCGCGTGGGTCAAGCGCAAAACGACTGTCGTCATATGCAACCCTAAAATGCTATTTATATTGAAGGGACAGGTCTATAAAACGAGGAGCTACGTGTCACGGACATGAAAATGCTGCGGTGGATGTGCCTACACGCGTAAAGATTGCGAGAGGAACTCTCGCATCCACTGCAGCCCTCATGTCTGTGACGTGGCAGATAAATGGCAAGAAAGTCGCCTTCGCTAGTGCGGTCACGTTCCGTCATCTATCCAAGTACGACCGGTGTCGGTCGGAGAGAGATGTCGGGCGGAGTTCCGCAGGGATCGGTCCTGGGGCCTCTCCTGTAGAACATCGGATACGACTGGGTACTTCGCAGTGAGCTCGTGGATGGTGCCGCCGTGACGTGCTATGCAGACGACACGCTAGTGACGGCGAGCGGGGCTACACACCGCGAAGCGACGCCACGACCGCGGTTGTCCAAGTCGTGGAGCGGATCCAGCGGCTAGGTCTCGAGGTCGCTCCGCAGAAAACCGAGGCCATGTTCTTTCATGGACCCCGGCGTGGATCACCGCCGGCGGGGTCCAGCATCACAGTGGGAGACTCTCCCATCGACATCAAGCCCCAGATGAAACATCTGGGGCTCATGCTCGACGGTCGGTGGCACTTCGGGGAGCATTTCCGAAGTCTAGTCCCAAAATTGGTGCTCACAGCTAACTTTTTGGCGCGTCTGCTGCCCAATTTGAGGGGCCCGGAGGACTCCTGCAGGAGACTCTACGCGGGTGTCGTGCGGTCCATGGCTCTATATGGGTGAACAGTATGGGCGGACAACCTAAAGACCAGGCTCGTGGACCGGCTACATAAACCATCAGCCATCAGGCCAACAGGGGGTACCCCGCACGATATCCTTTGAAGCAGCGAGTCTCCTTGCTAGATCACCATCGTGGCGTGTATCGGTTTGGAAAGGAGGTGCGGGAGCGGGGACACGATCCTGAGCCTGAAGAAAATCGGATCGTGAGATCCCGGCTCCACATTGTGGCGGAGTGGGAGCTACAACTTGGCGACCACACGCATGGCGCGCCGTAGTAGCGGCGGTAAGACCCATCATGAGGGAGTGGCTAGAGAGGCCACACGGCGGCCTCTCGTTCTGGCTGACGCAGATTATCACCGAGCACGGGTCCTTCGGGTGGTATCTGCTTAGGATCGCGGAGAAAGAGTCAACGAGTGCCATCACTGCGACGCGAGCGAGGACTCGGCGCTGCACACGCTCACCAAGTGTACGGCGTGGGAGACGCCGAGACGGGAGCTGGTAGTGACCCTGGGAGTGAGAGTTCTCTCTGGGATGCGTGGGCTGCCGGCGCCTCCTTCTGCGAGCAAGTAACGCTTGTGAAGGAGGCGGCGGCGGAGCGGGAGCGAAGGAGAATCGCAGACTTTGCGGCCCGCGACAAGCGGAGGAGAATCGCAAACCACACGGCCCGCGACGAGCGGCAGCAACTCGGGCGTCGGAGGTCGCAGAATGACCTCTGCTCTGTCCCCCATGAGCGTGGGCCTGGGTAGAGCGGAGGGATACCCGTGGGGGTTTATCACACGATAAAAAAAGTGCGGTTACGTTTTACGAAAACCGCCAGGCTAATGGCAATGGCGTCTCCACCGGGTCCAGATAGAAGGGGTAGGCCCAAGAAGTCCTGGATTGGCATCGTGGAGGGTGAAATGCGTGTGCGAATAGTCTCACTAAGTACTATCACGCACAATACCGTGCAAAGTGGAGGAAGAAGAGCCGGTAGATAAACGAAGCGTCCGAAAAATGGTTTGCTTATTTTGAACGGACAACTTGACAAAAATAGGTAGGTCCCATGCAACATTTCGCCAGAGGTTCATTCAAAAGTCAGCTCAGATGGCCCCGTTTATAACTCGATTAAGCAGTATTATAGTGATTAACACGAGTCATACATCTTCTGCCAGAACTCCAGGGGGGCGGCTGCCATAGAAAGTGATTTTTTGCAAACTATTTAATTCGAGTGACTCGATTCGAGTCGGTGTTGGTTTTGTGCTCACTTTTTAATATTTCTTAAAATCAGGGACTCCCAAAATTAATCAGTTCATAGCACATTTAGTTTAATTGTCTATTTGAAATATGTAGGGTGGATGCAATGATGTTAGATGAATAGTGCATGCGAAGACACGATTTCAGCGCGCGTGCCCCCGACCCTGCGCCCCGCCCCGATTCTCGCGCCCCTCCGATCCTCGCGCCCTAGGCTACAGCCTAATTAGCCTAAGGGTTAATCAGGCCCTGCCCGAGTATCATCATCCGCCAGACACAACATTGATTCATTTATAAACACCATTAACAAATTTAATGTTGCTTTTCAAATATTCTTCGTTTGAATGCCAATCTTGGCTGCATCCATAACTTGTACTTTGGAGACCAGGGTCACTGATTTCTACGTGTTTTTCTTTTTCTTCTATCACTTTTTTTTTCCCTTTATTTGTTATTGGGGACTTTTATACAAATGTTCTATCGCTTCTTGTCTCCCACAATATTATTTCAATGAGAGTTTTCTTTCAATGAGTGAGATTCGTGTAAGCTTCAGACAGTATCATCTCCCAAAAAGTTAAGTTTATTTTTGTTTTTGAGGTTCTTTAAGTACAGTCTGTGTTCTTTTTCATATAGATTTAAGTAAGAAATGAAAAGACCTTTGATATAATTTGTAATAAGTGTTAAAGGAACTCTTACCGGGGACGCATTCCGACACGTTATCGGAACGATTTGAGGCATTGCATTAAAATCGGTCCATCTGTTTGCGAGCTATGATGGGAGATATGGCACATACGTGAACCCATCCCTAATACAAGCAATTTAGTTAAGGCTATAGGTAGTAAGCTAGTAATTTCGATCTCTAGATTTCTTTTTTAGAATAATAAATGCCACAGTGTATATCTGTAAGATCAAATACGCAAATAAATAGGTCAAATTAGTAACACCCCTTGTTTTTCATTAGGGGTTAAAAAAAAAGTCGCCGCGTTTGTCTGTAGGTATGTATATAATATTAGCTTAATGCGGTTTACACGGATACTTCTTGCCCACTGTGCACCTGCACAGACCACGTGGGTGAACCGTGGACCATCATTCATATATTTTTTTCACGGAAGGTTTATATACGTAACAGTAGTCCGTGCAATGCTCGTGGTGGGTCATGGGTTTGCTATAAAATATCATCAGATTTATTTCGCCAGTAGCTACGCGACTTTACAATACGGTAACAATGGTTGAGCTCCATACCGGTCTATCCTTTGTGTGGTATTTCGTATTTGTCGTGTAACATTTGTTTTGCCTGTGACGTTATACAGTGTGCATTCTCGTGAGAATTACCCTGTGTTGTGTTGTGTAATAGTTCAAATTAGAGTAGTGTGGACATGGGTTTAGCTATAACGTTGCTTTTAAATAAATACATGCTCTACGAAATTCTACATAGCGGTATATAGAGTCAAAGTACGCGTAGCTTAACAAGCTTGTATTAAGCTTAGAAAGCTTGGGTTAAATACCCAGATCAATATAACCATACATAAAATATTCATCCATCCAATATTTGTACTGAGGGGACCAAATCCGCGAGTGACCTACGACGTAGCAGTCGAGCGGTCTACGCGCCATAGAGGTCCAGTCTACGCGGCACCCAAATCATTTATGAAGAGCTTACTCACTCCAATTGGTATATTAAAATAATTGCTGGAATATTAACTGAAATAAAAATTTAAGTGACGAAGAAATTAAACTTCCGGACTGTACTTTAATTATTTTTAATGACTTACCAAAGTTAGTACTTAATTAAAATTGTTTAATTTATTTACTAGCTTTAAACGAGTGACCTAATGATATTTTTATTGTTAGACTGTAGTTCTTTATATTAAGAATCTGCAACATTTTCAAACTGTCAATTGAAAGTATTTAGTGTAAATGGCTGAAGAATGATTCTTTTATGAGGTCATCTCCCGTTTTGTTGAATTTTTTGATGAGCTTGGCTCTAAGAATATGAACTTTTTTCTCGACGCTTCAATGAATTTAAGTCAGAGTGTAGTGCTTACTGTTATTTTAGTAGTAATAGCAAGTAACACTAGGGTATTGCAGGAGACCGGCGGGAGTGGTATCTGAGGGAATTTCCGCACGAAAAAGGGTATTGTAACCACTAGTAGAAGATATAGTTTACGTAAACTCCTACTAATATTATATTGCGAGGGAGGATGTCTCTTTGTGAGTGTTTGTTACCTTGCCTGCAATAACTGATAAAATTTGACGCAGAGGTAATTTATAACTTGTTAATTTTAAAATGTGTTTTTATTTCTTATTTATAAGAATCGCATATAGACTCATAATAATTATTATGTGTACATATTATTATTTGAAAAATATTTTATGAGTTTATTAAAATCTGAGTTTACAAAAAGTTATAACATTACAAGCAGATTCAAATAAGTATAAATGTCAAATGCAGTGCATTAAGTGCTGCACTAATTTAAAACATATATACCTACCTAAAGAACTATGTATTTTTACATCGCTCTTCCCTGCTTTTAATCTACCTACTTATTATGTAAATTTTTAGGTTCATAACTTTGAATAAATTTGTCGTTTAACTATCGCATAGTGCAGCCTGTGAGGTAGAGTAAAATTACAATGCAATTTGTTCCAAATTAATTCTCAAATGTCAAAAACAATCACAATTTCAATGTTCAATTTTGAAAATTACGTTACTAAAATACCATTTTTGACATTTGGGAGATTCAGATTAGATTGACATTGAATTATAACAGATTTTTTAACAATATTGGCCTTCTGCTTTACTATTCAGTTCTTTAGTCCAGTACTGGCATTTTTTTGTTGATATATATTCTGGAAAATTATATAGGTATATACATATACTCACACCTATAAATCCCCGAAGGGGTAGGCAGAGGGATATTAACATCTACAGAAAATTATATTATACTAGCGGACCGGGCAGACGTTGTCCTGCATGATATTTTTTGTCACTCAACTCCTCCTAAACGGCTAGACCGATTTGAATGTTTTTTTTTGTATGCGTTTGGGTGGCACCGGGCATGGTTTAGTTTAGATTCACAAAAAAATTCTTAATTTTTTTAATAATGTTACAATAAGTTAGTCCCGGCATACCATAGTTAATAACCTTTTGTTCTAGATATGGACTTAGTAACTGGCCCATTGATTTCCTCAATTCATCACAAAACATCAATATTTCAGAATTTCCATGATTATGTTCGGTAAAGGAACCACTGGGTTTATCATTTAACTTAAGTGAAGGGCTTATATATTATGTGAAGTCAGTAAGGACCTAACTTCTAAAATAAGAGAATGATAAATCTAAAAAAAATATATGATATAAATTGCCATGCAAACTACCACTAAAAATTGGTTCGAACGAGATCCAGTCAGTAGTTTTTTTTTAATACGTCATAAACCGCAATTTTCGCCTTTGCTACTACGGAACCCTTCATGGGCGAGTCCGACTCGCACTTGGCCGATTTTTATTTTAAATCTAAAACATCCAGGGTGCTACCCAAACGCATATAAAAAAAAATATTCAAATCGGTCCAGCCGTTTAGTAGGAGTTCACTTACATTAACACGTACAGTAGAATTGTTATAGGTACAATGATGCGTTCATTATGCATAGAAACGTTCAGAATAAACATGTTTGATTAGATAGAGTCCCGCTTAGCTTAGTTTTGCACTAAGCGGAACTCGAACCTTGTAGCAGTCGATTGCACCACAGAAATCGGTAGAATGTAACAAAAAATAAACATAGGAACACATACACGCGTAGGAAGGAAGCACGTTGTTAAAACTATCTACGGCTCATCGCCATTCAAAGCTAACACAGTGAAACTTCGGAAGTTAAAATTTTACGGTGCTCAGTCACGGAAAGTATATTGGCAGAGCCTATATAACCTAGAAAGGAATCGCTATAATGCTGGCAAATTTGGCCAATGGTCTCACCGTAGAGGGGTGCCTGTTTTCCATCTACAGAGATAGTACACACAGAACATAGCAAACCATTAATCAGGAAGAATAAATTTTGAACCATTTCGTACGAGTATCGGTAGATGGCATCACCGTCGCCCCAAAGACGAAAGTATAGAGGAATTTGGATTGGCTTCGTGCGGTCTTGGTGGCTTAGTGGTCAGAGCATTCCCCCTGTAAGGGAAACATCGCGAGTCTCTTTTGTCTTTCTAAATCCATTAATCAGGTAGCCCTTCTCGTCACTCTCATGTTGACGTCTCTCGCTTGCTTGATGATATCGATACTAGCTGATTCCCTATAGCCTCACTCCAAAAATGTACGCTCGAAGATGACTTATCGGTCATGCTTCTCAAAAGCTATCTTTTTTAAGAGTGATGTTGCGTGTTGATTATGTAAGTGTTTCTGAGAACGGAAGTAAAATGTCAATGTTGCCTGCGGCTATATTGATCCCGTTCTCATTACTTACAGGAACCCAAAATTTAACCTATGTTCTAATCCAGACTAGTTCCTATAATAAATTTTACTACATGAATTATTATTTCACGCCAAAAAATCCACACCCAGATCAAATGCGGATCTGGGATTTAATCCTCACAGACGAAGTCGTGAACACCGCTGGTTTTTGCATAAATATGAAGCCTGCTAAGGTTAATCGGATTATCGGATTAACTAAGTATGGGGCATGGCCGCATGGCATTCAAATAATATAGCCTAGGCCATAGTGTCAATGCTAATTCTTCACACGTAAAAGATATGCTAATTACCTTAGAGTATCTATCACCTGGCTAATTACATTATGACAATTGTCATATTTTATACGGTTTCACGATCATGACCGAAATCCTTTCAAGAATAGGTAATATAATTATGTACAATATTTTACATTTATCAATACGAAATAAAAAATATATCGGTTCGTACCTATAGACAGATAAAACGTGAAACAATAAAGTACTAGCTATTGTCCGTGACTCCGCCCACATTAAATACTGATCTCTTGCCATCGACCTACATGAACCTATTCCGAGAACAAACTAAAAAGAGAAAAGTAACTACATACTCGCACACAAAATAACATAATTTTAAAGAAAAACCTAATTGACTTTTTTTACGTGTTATTTTTTCCAATTTCACCTATACATAAATGTTGTATGGAACCTCGGTTTGCAAGTTAGGCTCGCAATTGCCCGATGCTTTTTTACGGTTCATTATTATTAACTGCAACACTAGACATACTGGCACCGTACGAGGCTACTCGATCAGAGAAGTGATTTAATAGCTCTCCGTTAAGAACTGTTATATTCCAACAACTACCAAGAACATAACAATACTCCAATCGGTTAGTTACTTAACTAATCGCAAACAATTTTGATGTGTCTATTTAATATGTTTCGTTTAAAAATTCAGTTTATAAAAAAAAACTATTTAGAAACTTATTTTGAAGACTAATAAAAACTGAAATCGAACCACTAGTTAGTTGGTTAGTCTAGTTTATTTGTTTAATGTGTGTTTTTATAAAAAGTCTCTACAAGATTTTAAGGTTTACCTTTAGATAAGTACTTAACCGAATGGAGTATAGTGAAATGTGGTGATAATGTTGCAGCTGGGTTGGACGCCTGGACCGGCTTTTAATTGTTGGCATCCAATAAATTGTCTGAAAAACAACTAGCCAACTTATTCAGCTGGACTTATTGATGGATTATTTAGTTGTTTCACTATCTTTTATCCTAGTGATAGATGTCAGCGTATATTCCTCACTATGTATAAGGATAACTCAGCGACACAGTGTTTGCATTCTCTGCAGATAGTTAACCTAACCATTGCAGAAAACATGGCTTGCTAATATTCAAATAGATAAATCAAGTGTCTAGTCCTGTTGGCTTTTTGCACGGGGAAGATTGATGGCGAAATTTTTGCAAAAATTCCTTTAGATGTTGATCGTAGGCTATTACGTAGAGGGCTTTTGTACGAATGATAATACGGTCCGAGGAAGGGCCATGATTGTACAGCCGAGATATGTTCCAGTTGGAAAGTAGCTTGGTCATGTCCGCAGTCCGCGGCTTAGCCCCAAACGGTAAACAATGATATCTATACACTCCGAAATAGTATACGGATATATATAGCATCGATCATTCTTCCAATCATGACTTGCTTCGTAATCGTGGTATTTTAATACCCTATCCCGTACCATTTGATTTCTAGAATAACAGTAATGTCAAATGAAATTGATGCCCTGTTTTAGGCAATGTTGTATTATTTTTGGTAGCTAAACATCGCGTGACTTGAATCTGACTTTTATTAGCCGTGGAAATATGTATTCAACGTTGCGGATCTAATATTGTGCTAAATGGGATGATTTCACATTGAATTATACGTGGATTGTAAGACTCGACTATTATATCTCAAAGCAACGAGTGACCTACGTGTACAAAAACTTAAGAGGGACACCTGGGTGACCCATGCAAAAAAGTAATCGTTGGAAATCTTAGTGATCTCCGTAGATCACCTAGATTTCCAACGGTTACGGTTTTTACGCCCCGTGGTATAGAACAGTTTTTGAAAAGGTAGAGTAATAAATTTCCCAGAATTACTGAAATGATTTGACCGCGGAAACGACACGGCTTGTGAAAGTAGGTACCAAAGACCTTACCTTACCATTCTTATATCATATTCCCCACAATCTCTGCCTCCTTGCCTTTTGTGGATGGCAATGCGTGAGTGAACTCTCCGGTTTTCAAATCGTCTGTTTGCTGAAATCTTCTAAAGAATGATCAAAACCTAGGCATATAAACATTTATGCGACTATTTTCATTAAACATTTCGCTTATAATTAGGCTGAAGTTCACAAACAATTAAACACGTACACGCTTTGCTGGATAATTGTGCACGGTTCATCGCTTAATATTAATTCAAAATATATTAATATTAATTCAAAATATGTTTTGTTTCAGGTGCAAGAACATTCAAGGGACTCTGAAGTAGAGACACATCAGTAAAGTGCGCGAGTGAGTTTTCTGCTATTCATATTAAGTGCCTGAGCTTATTCGTTAGAAACATTATATGAAGAACTCTAGCGTAGTGTAGTGAACTAAACTTTTGTGCAGAATTCTTTGTGAACTGTACTCGTATTGGAGTGAAGATACGTGTTTTTACTTCAACGCGCTTCGGTGGTCACCTATTATGATTTAAAGGTAAGTTTTGCTTTATAACTAACGATGGGGAGATTTATCATAGATACACCTAGTCTTACGCGCTTCCTAAGAAGCCGCTGTGCACCGAACATTTGAGACTTCGGGTCCACACTAAAAACGTAGTAGGTAACAAAAATTACTTCGGACTTATTCCGATAGGGTGTCGACTTTGCAATTTTGATACAGACAATGCAATCTTCTGATGTACCTCGCGTTCTGAAGCTATATATTTCTTGTAACTTTACCATGTCCTTATTATAGGATTTAGATGAAAAATTTGATGAAAACCCTACGGTTATGGGGTCCCAACAAGATTTTCAAGGTCCAGGTCAACCAAAATTGGTTCAAATTATAGAAAGGACAAATAGCAGAGCAGGCCACGGATTTCAAAACGTAAGCTTTGATTGAAGCCGAAATTGGCACTCTCGAATGAAGAAATAAGTGGGTCAAAACAAATCAACACACAGAAAAGACAAGTACAGTAGAAAATATGAAGAAGAAATACAGTCACATTAGTAGTCGAGAATTTTTAATTAAAATACTCATAATTTTTTTCTTCAATTTGGGTCACAATTTCATTTCCAATCGTCTGTTTCTTTTGGATTGTGATAAATACTAGAAATAGCTCGTCGTTTGTGAAGCAATGTTTAGTCTATGATAATTTAATATGTTTAATTTTATAGTAGAATTAGATCGAGTAGTTACAACTATTATAACATTGGCGGTTGGCCAACTGTCGCGACAATAGCCATGGCCTTCTAGAGGTTGATTATATCTGTCTAAAGATAGTCAGTGTCGTAATTATAATAAAACTATCATTGGTTACAGCAAAACTTTCATTATCGATATATCTATGTACCTATGTCAGTCAGATTGCGGATATTTTAAGGAAAGGTTAGGTCAGTATTTAAGTATTTTGTACTATATTTTCTACGCAGTTGAGGCATACTTTTTTCAGCACTAACATTGGAAAAGACCGGAATGTAATCACCCTTTACCTCTTTTAAAACTAGCTGTTACCCGCGGCCGAACATAGCCTGTATCCTTTCCCAAGACGTAATTTAATCTACCCCTATACGAAAATTCATCAAAATAGGTTCAGTAGTTTAGGTATGCAGGTGCAACAGACATAGTTCTTGAAATGCTATGCTATGCTAGCTATGTCTACTTTTACCCCGCGTTTACATACTGCCGCTCGCATTGCTCATCGTGTTGCCAGAAATATTCGCGCGATTAATGCCCTAGTGTTCACACATGCCCATCATAGCGTTGGTCCGCATTACAGTATTCGCCCTGCAATGGAGACGGACGTAAACGTATGGAGGACAACGCTGTAGCAGTGTACGCATTATGCTTTTACAGCATAGCTAATTAATTAAATAGATTATTAATAAAAACTATCACTTTCAACTACTATACACTTTCCGTAGATCGATATAAATATTTTTAAAAGTGAATATTCGAGGAGCAATAACAAAAGCCGTGTTTACTGATTAGCGCCATCTAGCGGTCTCGTTTAAGTCATCGCGCTAGTATTGCCGCTCCTTTGACTCGCGCCGCCAAGCCGACATTCGCAGCAACATACGCGGCAGTACTCGCGGCATGACGAATATACCATTCACACCACGTCTCTGCCCACTTCTCTCCCCACTTCTCTCGCTCTGCCGCGAGTATGTAAACGCAGCGTAAGAGTTGTCGAGAGAGTAGTGTAGAGAGTAGAGAGAGAGAAATCAATAGGAATTCTATATAGAACATAAGCAATTACCAATTACCAATATATATTACCAATATATACTTACTAAACAAATAGGTAGAGGTAGAATGTGTTTTATATTACTAACTCTCCAGTACTTACAAGCAAAAAGTAATTATGTAATTACTTATAGCTTTGTTATACAAATCATTATAATAGTGTTTTGTCGGAAAACATTTATAATTAGTAAATGTTAAACTCTAAACACCTAATAAATCATTACTAACATTATATGTATAAGGCTAATGAGTAAAATAACGGAAGTCATAGATGTACCTCAAGAATATTCAGTTTTTACATAACACTGCTATTTTCTAAGTGTATTATTGCCTAAATCTCTTACTGTGGGTGTCGTAAAATAAATGCGACTAAGGTCTATCCCTTAGTCGCCTTGTACGACAGCCCTATATTCTTCATCCAAAAGTAAACATACCTACAACCTACAGCCATGACAAAGTGCCCGCTAGACAGCAATTGGCTCGACCCCTATTACGTGAGATCTAAAATCATAAATCATTGACGAAATGTGGGTGTTAATATATCTCTGCCTACCCCTTCGGGATCTTTCAGGCGTGAGTATATGTATGTATGTATTACCTAAAAATATCATCAATCAATTGCTATTATATCTCCGATATCACCGTGAATTGACAGCGACACCAGTTTAGCCATCAATGCTCGGATCGGCCACCTGCTACGTGCAGCCCATTAATCCTTGGGTACACTCCACTATTAATACTCACCGTCTCTTAATGGATGCCGTCGTCTAAATGGTAATTACTACCAATGTGTTTATGATCCCCCGGTATTTATTACGGTGAGTTAAATGGAGAGGCTTGTGGACCTGCCGTTTGTATGCCAATGTAATAATTTCACACTGAGTTAAGATTTTAAGTATTTTGTTAGGAAGCACACAATAATAATATAAAAAAGTCACTCCCGGAACTGAACTCCATTTCAGTAAAATAACATTTTTGAAATATGTGATTTCAAAACTTATTAAATTAATTGAAATAATTTTAAAGCATTTAGTATGCTAAACTAAACAAATTATTTTAAATTGGAATCGTAATCGAAATTGGAACGAATATCGGTAGATTGCTCCCACCATCGCCCTAAGATGGATGTATTGGAAAATTTGGATCAATCTCGGGCGAAGCTCGGTGGCTCAGTGGTTAGAGCATTCCCCCTGTAAGGGAAAGATCGCGGGTTCGAGTCCTGCCCGAGTATTGATTTCGCTTTTTCCAATTTAAAATGATTTATTAAATTAATATTTAGAAATCTAATTTGAAAACGAATCAAACGACTATACAGTGATGTATAATGTAATAACCTCTCGAAAACGTAGGTAGATATGTTATTTTCATAGATCACGGCATATCAAAGGGTTTTTTTTATATTGTTTTTGACAATCGAATTAAAATCACGCGTTTTGAAGAACCACGTTTAAGGGTAACCGACTCCAAGCCCAGGTAAGGCGAGCATCTTGTTGTAGTTGTGTAGTGAGTAATTTAGCCGATTTGATTTTTTACACAATTTTATCAGACTAAAAAATGCAGCCTACCTTCTATAAGTTAATAACTATCTACGAAGTTATAGGTGGCTTTCAAAATTAAATTAAAATTTGATAGCAATTAGGTACCTATACTATTTATCTGTTGTATAATCGCTCACAATTCAATGCACCAAAATCACAAATGAACGATTTTCAATACGATTGATAGAATGAAATATGCTAATTAAATTCCACTCACAATGCATTGAAGCCGAAGCCCAAAAGCCTATTACAGGGTCATCATCGATATTGGCATTATTATGCATGTTGCTAAACAAGGCAATTATATTTTGCATTAATGTGAGGACTCAGTACCATCAGTACGAGTTTACAGGGTCATAAGTTTGACCTATCGTGCTTTTCAATCGAAGTCTTTACTAAACCATTTTAGTCGTAACTGATTAAAATGGGTTGTTTCAATAAAATTTGATGAGTGTGGTTTGTTCTCGATCTTTCTTTTGCTTTTCCCCGAACCACGGCTGCTGAAAAGCAAACGAAAAGTGGAACAATGTAAACAATAAAACAACATACATATTAGTAAAACAATATCACAATAATAAATTTTAGTGTTTATGTGTGTCTGAACCGATTGCAGGATAGATATGCTTTATCCCACCAACTATCCAAAACATCGATCCACACCTTCGGATGGTAGTCTTACTGAAGGGCCGAAGAACCGAAGAAGTAAATTTGGTAGTAAACTGGAATGTAAGGCAGAACGTCGAATACCATGAAGTAAATTGTTAGAGGCCTATGTCGAAAAGTAGACTGCGGTGTGCTGATTGATTGAAAACATATATCACCATTGCGTAGTGCTCTGTTTTATATTATTTACACATATAGCTGAAATGAAATATTTTCAACTTCCGTAAAACGAAGGCAATTGAGTTTTATTTAAACATTGGGATCGAAATTCATATCAACTTGTTTATTCATTAGTCGTCAATGTTTGGAAAACTATTTGAATAATATTTGAGTGGATATTGTTATTCATAACACTTTCATTGTTTTGGTCCTATTCACGTTAAGGCTAGATTTCAATGTGTAATCTCATTCTAAACTTTTCATGTTTTACTCAGACAATCATTGGGTAAAATGTGCTAAAATATATCTCAAGTGTTGTAAGACATTTTACTTATTGCTATTATCTATTTTATAAAAGCGGATGTTTAGATGGATAGACGAATATTTGTTTCTCAATCACGCCAGAAACGTTCCGGGAAATGAACTTGGCTGAAATTTGGTGCTTTGAATTTTGTCTTTGTTCTATTTTGGGACATTACCGGGATAAAATAAAGAACCAATTATGTTCATGTATATCACATCAATTGGATCATAGTACAACGATATACGTCAGCTACTCGTATGGTCCTTCTATAGCCTTTTATAAGTTTAGAAAACTATTTACAATGACTGTCTATATAACAGTTGAGTAATACCTATATCTCTCATGTTTACTACAAAAGTAAAGTATCTATAAACTGCCTGTCTATTCCGTAACTTCACATAAAGATTGTTAATGTCAACAAATTCAGCACTGACCGTACTTCTTTTGATTAATAACAACTACAAGGGCATTTAAAAATAGATAGTTTATTTGTATTCCATTTTTACTGATTCACGTACTGTGTTTACAAAATAATCAAGATGGCTTGAATCTAACTTGATTACTTACTTCAGTTGAGATTAATAATATTGGCCCGCGGTTAATTGATAACATAGTAGATTAGCACATTGTATGGTAAGGCCTTAGATAGAGTAGATTATCATATTACAAGATTAGGCCTTGCAATGTGATAATCTACTGGTTTGCTTATGAGAAACACTAAACACTAAGCCTCTTCACAAGTTATAGCTTTCTGCAAACAATCGTAAGGGTCCTCTACACGTAGACAGATTCATCTGCGGATGTTAGCGGCGGCCGCGTCCGCCGACGAGTGGTCGAGATGATTTGCTCGTCTATGGTAGTAGTAGTAGTATTTAACGTAAAATATCTACCACAGAAGAGCAAGTCGCCCCGTTTGCACATCGGCGGACGCGTCCGCCGATGTGCAAACGGGGCGACTTGCTCTTCTGCGGATAAATCTGTTATACGTGTAGAGGAGCCATTAGGCAGGGGCTTCCACTTCGCAATTGTACCTATACTATAATATGTTTTAATAGTTGGTTTTCAACAAAACGTTGGGTGTTTTTATTTTGTTTTAACTATCGATAAGCATTGATACTATTATAGTGCTTATTAAAGTATTTGTAAATCGACTTCCTAAGTTAATATCTAATAGTGCCAGAGCATTAAAGTATTTATTATTCAAGGTTGGTGCCGTTTGTCCCGAAACTAATGAATCCAATTGAATTGGTCTTTGAAACAGTTATTATTTACAAAAGTCCAGCATCACTAGGTACTGTTAATTTAAAACAGAATCTTCCAAAATTAGCAGATTCCCTAACATTACGTAACAGTCGAGAAGGGTGAAAATTTTCAAAAGTTAAGCCTGTGAAAAAGATCTTCGCTATTATACTCGTAGAACGACAATAGCAATTTCGTATGAAATCTTTTAATTTCAGATACCTACAGAATTTCAGACACATTCAGTATTCATGGGCGCTCCCAGCTTTCTTTAAGGGATGGGGTATAACTGCATAAGACAGAATGATAACAGATACCATTGTCTTTTGCCCCATGATATTGAAAGACATAACAGGCACATGAGTGTTTTGGAAATTTTGAAGTTAGTTATAAAAGAGATAGTGTAATTATATTTAGAGTATTCGCAGCTTCTATTTTATGGTAGTTCAGTAAAATAAGTGCATATCAGGAATTTGGCTAGCGAACCGATTATTTACCAAAAGTTGACGAATCCTTTTAGCGAATGACAAGCGTTTACTTATGCGGACGGTTGCATTTTGTCGGTGCAGAGCAAATGATTGCCAAATAGTCTCATTTGTCAGCAGTTCCGTAGACACTGTCAACCCAGCCATTTATAAATTATGTTAATGACTTGCGGTGACAAGACCTAGACTCAACGTACGCAGACTCATTGATGAAACAAGAACTATTTTAGTACATTTCACATAGAGGGAAAGTCAGCTTACAAAGACATACAAAGACCTTTTTGTAAATTGTCTAAGGTAACGTACTTAGATTTAAAAAATAAATACATAGAATCACCCACAGTCATGCCAATATACACTGAGCCGAGAACAAAACCTCTCTGATTTACCAGTTGAACACTTTACCGTTACTACACTCATCTAAAATAGGTACTTATTGGTACGCACTCGTCAAAATACTTATGAGTAACGATATTTCGTACCAATCGCGATATATTTCCGTAAATTTTTCATACACTCGTCAAAAATACCTATTAGAGCTGTATTTTTGTATCACGATAAATTTTCCGAAAAATCCTACCTACATGTTTCAGAAAGCTGTAAAATTTTCGTTCGTTAAACATTTTTTATTAACTTGAAGCCGTGGGCAATAGCTAGATATCATGTTTACCCAACTCGACCTACTTAACTTGCCATAACTTTGCACTTCCTTAATTTATAATAGGCCTGTTTTTAAGGATAGCTTGATTACCGGGTTATCTTAACACAGTGTGTACGTAAACAGCTATGGATGATAAATCAATGGCATCGTAACTTGTGAGTTTGTGAGTGATAGTCACTTTCCTGAATTATGGGGAAAGTAATGAAGGATGACGTGGTAGTAATTTTCTCAGTGAGTGGATATATTTATTATTTGCGAACTTCTTTTTTGTGCGTTCTAGCGCACAAACAAACTACTTCACTGATTCAGTTTTGTGAACGAGTAAATATATCTACTGTTATATAGTATTTTAAATACGTTTTCGGAAAGTTCTATCACCTATACCTAATTTGGATAGATAGATTACTCAGGCAGTAAGTTTTTCTTGTTTCGTTGTAATGTCAGGTTTACTTATCCACGAAAAAAAAATAACAATTTAATTTTTCATAGCTTTTCTGGAATATGTACTACGAGTACATAAGCTAATTAATATTCTGGGAATAGGTTCAATAATACAGTTAAATTGATATCTGCAGATAATAATTAAATAGTATTTTATTTCCAAACATACTATTACGTGAAACGTAATAAATCACTACAATTTTCAATTGTGTTCGTGAAACACATAATAACGTTAGGATTGTAAGCTAGATGGAGAGGGCGCGCCCCTTTCAATCATAGTCAGGAAATGAGAAGTAATTCCTGTTATGGCACCTGAAACTCAATGTTCTTGCCTATAAAGTGCTATAAATGTTTTGTTACGAAATGATATGAGTTATACCGTATACTGGGGTTATTTTGGACAGCGAGGTAAATTTGGAACAATTTAAAATTCGTTTATTTTTCAAAAACAGCAGACAATCGAATTATGAAGAAATTGATGAATAATTGACGATATAAAAAAATCTTAAGTAACCCAGGTGTCCAGGGTAACCCCAATTTACGGAGATCTTCTTCACCTTTCTCAAAGAAAGTAGAAAGCTCATACGTTGTTTAAATTCAGATTGTAAAACACAAATGGTATACCAACTACATACATATAGCAATCTCTAGATTCTTTTGAACTATTTACAATAACAATGGGATTCTAACAAACTCTTGTACGAGTTACTGCTCAAACCGGAGCAAACGGAACGAAAGAGTTTGCATATAATAACAATGTTTACATAAGGTAGAACAAAGAGGGTGCTTTTGAAGGTAACCAAACTGCAATGAAACACGATGCACATCTTTTTGATATGCGTGTTTGAGTTTCAGTCTATAAAATCTTTTAGCACATTTATATCCTCAAAGTCGTCAGTTGTGAAACACAAAAGTTAAATTAAATAGAGACGCACTTTCTTATTGAAGCAAATATTATAAAGAATAAGAATAGCATCAGGGTTTTAGTGAATACTTTCTGTGTTATGTGAAAAAAAAAACCATCATCTTCATTTATGCAATTGCTTTCAAAGTTTCCACATGATAGCTCGCGAGCTACTTTCCTACTTTTTCTTCTCCATGATCTTAAGCATTCCCAAAGGGTATTTATGCCCCGCCAAAATCTTCAGATCCCAAACTACCTGTACCTTCTTCTATCTGGCACCCACTGCTTGACGGACAAGGCTCTGTTTTACTCTTTCATTTCGATGTTTGGAGCTCAGACGATAGCTAAGATAAGCCAAATCAAGAGAATGAGTAGGGATGCTGGCTCTGGCCTCCAAAGTGTATGACTCCAAAACTTGCTTTAGATGAAACCGGGACAAACCTTATGATGATGATATTAATCTTCAGTAACCCCGATAGTGACTCTTTGACGCATATCGTCCCTTCCAAAGTCAGTATTTCGTTAGCGTATTTAATAAGAAGCCTTTATGTAAATTTCAATGTTGTTACCGTTGATAATGTAGCAACATATTCTCGCAGGTTACGTAACTTAAGGGTATTAGCAATAGCGTAGGTACAATGTGCAGCGGTGTCCCCAAGGTGTGAAATACTGAACTCTGTGAAGGTAACCCTCGTAAACTTTACGTTGATGTTTCGCCTGAATTATGACTCAACCGAAACCCGCCATTAGTTCGTGGCTTACGGCTTAGTGACATAGGTGTGTGTATTTATGTTGCTATGCTAAAATGGACTGGATGCAGAGGTCGGAAGATCAGAAGCAATGACGTATATTGAGAGAGGCCTATGTCCAACAGTGGACTGCAATAGGCTAATTGATTGATGTTAAAATATTATTGCTTTTAAATTAATTATTTTTATATAATTCGCAAGCTACCTATCTTGGAAATTCAATGATTTGAACTTTATTTTCACTATAGGCATTTAATTAAATTGCAATTTTATAGGATACGTTTTACCTTTTTTAATTTCAGTGTTGCATATCCATATTGTTTATATCTTTGTGTAAAAAATATAACAAATAAATAGCCTGTTGATTGATTTAATTATTGATCATTATTTTAGTTTAAAAATATTTTGGTGTTTTAATTTATTGAAGTTTTTTTTATAGGCAGAGATCTAGTGTTTTAGTCTAACTATCCCTTTCATCATCATCATCATCATCATTTCGGCCATAGGAAGTCCACTGCTGGACATAGGCCTCCCCTATAGATCTCCAATAAGACCGGTTGGAAGCGGCTCGCATCCAGCGCGTTCCCGCGGCCTTTAACCTTACGCAATTATTCACATAGTAATATTATTAATAAGGGATCGTAGTTGCTTGCAACAGCGCCGAAATATCGGAAACTCCAAAAAATACATTGGAAATATCCCGATAGTTCTAATAGTAATGTGAACGACCATGAAAGTTTAAACACCTAGATCGTAGTTAAGTTTAGCAAATGAGATAAATAAACCAATTTACTGATTGATAACTAATCATACCGCTATCATATTTTTTACCTTAAATAAGTACCTACCAAAAGCGCTCAAGACCCTTTGTGTCTAATTTTAATTTCCCTGTGTATTCAGCGAGGGAGGGTGATATTTATCGTTGCGTATTGTCTTTACGCAACGTCAGACTAGACATGCTATTTTTGGTGACAAATATAAACGTTCGGTCTTGCGCCATCTTAGGGAGACAATGAGCGCATATTTATCATAAATAACAAACAGACTGTGCCGGTGATCTTCGTTTAAATGTTAAAAGCGCTTTGAGCGATGTTTCCGAGCTCCCTTTTGCACAAATACCTAATGGTTTTACGTCACCGCAGGGAACTGTGCGGCGGCGCGGCGGTGTGTCAAAGTCGGTTGCTTTGTGCCGTACCGTACGGTAAGGTATGGGCACAGTATTAATAGCTATAAGAAATAATTAGGCTATGGTATGGGTACGGTATAGTTAAATAGTTATAACGAGGTTCAGTGACATGCAATAACATTGCTATAAGAATTTGGGATATGGTTCACTGATGCATATAAAAAAAGTAACGTTTTAACGTAGATTATAATTGTAAAATTTTCTTTTCTCAGGTTCAGTTTGTGACAATAATGTATGTCAATTAAGATCCGAGTGGTTCGTCAACTCGCTCGGTCGAGCGAGTTAGCACCTTCTGATTGTACCTACTTTTCTTGTCGTCAACTCGCTCGATCGTAATATTATGTGATATTCAAGTTGAATGCGCAACCAGTCCCTTACAGAAATACTCTGATCAACTGAGCTACTACTACTAATTTTATTAAATAATTCGATTAAGAATGGAAAAAGTGAATGGCTGTCCCATTCTTAATCGATTTGAATAAGTTAATAGTAGTTAAATAGTTATTTTATAATGGTAGTTATTACAGCAGACATTATAGAAATGGTAAGAAAATGTTAATGCTAATGTAATTTTGGTGCAAATTTTACTGAACGGACTTTACTTTACTCTTAATGAGTTTCTCAATAAACACCTTATAGATAAACCTAAAAAAATTAATACAAGGTTACTCCGTGATAATGGCACTGAGAAAGATAGATGGCAACTATACTGTTAACTTATTCGGACTAAATACTTACCAATGTTCGTCAAAAGCATTAGATGGATTTTCCAGGTGGTAGTTCATTTGTAAATGAGTAACTATATATGAATGAATAGTTATTACCCATTTAATCATATGCAATAAATGAATGTACTTTCAAATTATCAGTAAAATCTAAAACATACTTATTCAATAAACACACAAAATTCAGAGCACATTCCAACTATTTGATATTCTGGACATCTTTCGCAATTTTTATCGCTCCATCGTATGAGATACCAGGTCGATGTATTCCGAATATTGCCTTCATAAATATCTAATGAAAAAGCATAGCTTTCTGACCTGATTTTTCAGTCTATCAGCTATTTTACTTGAAATCATACTTACATTTTGTAACCGCAGTGGTGCGTCAACTATATATTTATGTATAGATGTTTTGTTGAGTAATGGATATTGCTTGCATTCTGCGTTGCACGGCTTGTGATTCAAAACGACCTCTCAAGTTGATTGGATTTCCACTTCAGTACGAAAAACTAAATTTTATAACACAAAAGCCTATTTTTATAACCTGAAAATACGGCGTCTCCTAAAAAATCTCGTGTTAAGTTATGATAAAGTAAAAATAGCTTTGGGATCGACTAAAAGGTCGGTTTTAGGGGATATATCATTGCTACGTCGTAGCTCGTAGCCGTAGCCCGTAGCCATGGATTATCTGACGACACGCGTGACGTAACGACCGCACCCCCCGCGTAGCGTGCGTCAAACTCCCTCCTCTCGGCAATCATTGGCGAAAATCAACACTGATTTAATGCGGCTATTAACTAACGGAAGCTGGATAAATGTAGCTTGCACGTGTTTGGCAGTGTAACCTTAAAAATTGTAATTTAGTTTGTGCCACGTTACCTCGCCGTATTTATTAGCACTATATTCAGGTTACGGTGAGTATTTACTTTGAGCTTTGTGTTTGTATGGCGTTTCTCAGCGGCGACATCCGGGGTAAAGCTGAAAAGGTAAGAGTTAAATGTCTCAAAGTCGGTATGAACGTCTAGATAAATATAGTAGTGTGTGGACTTTGATGAAACAGTCAAATTAATGATTCAAAGTTTAAAATTCATCACTGCTAGTTGAGTGTGACTCGAAGTGAAATGGTTATGAATTTGTTTGAAATTAATTTGAAACGTAGCTATATGCGTAATGCTATTCTATTGTGTTTTAATAATGAATTGGTGGCATATTGAATAAAGCACTTGTACCTTTCCATTTTATTTTCATTTTAGAACTTGAACGCTTTCGCCTCACGGCATTCTTCCCACGGCGTTTTTCTCACGGCATTTTATGTATTACCTCAACTTCACTGTATTGTTTATACCATCTAAGACATGTTTGTATAAGGAATATGGCATGAATAAAGTCATTTTATTTATTAACCTTCGTGAATGCTGTGAGGTGGACCGATCTGGATCTAGCATCTAGCAAGTTCCACCAATTGCTATCAATCTACGGTGACAAAATTTATATAAATAATTGAAAAGTCCGAAAAAGTGTTAAAAAGGCATCGTACATAGTGTTGTTCCCAGTTGCATTCGAGGCTTTTATCTCAGAGCCCAGGGACCACTTATATCTTCTCCTTTTGGTTTGATTTTTAACCCCCGACAAAAAAGAGGGGTGTTATAAGTTTGACGTGTGTATGTGTGCTATTACCTTATGACCTACCCTAAATATTGACCCATTTGTCATTTGCCTCGTCGGGGGACCGCCGTCTGACCGTCAGGGAGAATACCAAGGTGCTTAGCGGTCCCCCGACGAGACAAATGACAAAAGGGTCAATATTTAGGGTACGTCATAAGGTAATAGTTATTATTTTTTATTCATTTATTTAAATCATTTTCAGTCAATCAGCAGGTGTACTTAGCGGCAGATGAGGCAATGACCCTGAAGGTCTCCGTGGAGACTCCACACTGTATAAAAGTATGATTTTAAATTCTACATCAATTTCAGCTGTATCTATTTTAAATTACATTCAAACAACTACATTACTATTGTTTAACATCTTTGCATAAAAACATCACAATCATTACACAAGAGAACTATTTTTGTTAGTTATTGTAAACGTTTCGTCTATAATTATACTTAGTTTTAGAATACTAAGTAGACTTGTACCGTTTACATTTGTCTGAACGTTAATAAACACGCTGTTTCTGAGCTGCCTTTTGTAAAAATAAAAGCATAGTGGTCTTACGTCACTACTGTGAACAGTAGAGTGTCAAAGTCGTTCAGTTGTTTTGAGCCACAGGAAATTAACACAGGTTGCGTTAACGTCAGAATCGTGTGGTGGAGTACCTATAGTAAAACCAATAATCCATACTATATCTATGTCTGTCTTCCTGTGTGTCTGTCTTTCTGTCTGTCTGTGTAAAAATATAGTAGGTAGATATATTGTTAAGTAATTTAGTTATAGAAAATGCATATCTGATTTTAAATCCATATCCATACTAAATGCGAAAGTAACTCTGTCTGTCTGCCTGACCACTGATTTTGATGAAATTAGTACAGAGATAGATTAGACCTTGGGAAAGAACATAGGCAATGTTTGGTCGCGATAACCGACATCCATGCGGGTGGGGCCGCGGGCAACAGCTAGTATATTATAAACTATAGATACGTTGTCCGCACAACTTGTTAACTGTTGTTAAACAAATAACCTTAAGCACCAATCCGAGACGCAACAGCACTACACAAATAAAATTATGTCATTAATAATATAATGAATTCGCAATAATTATAATAATATTCTTCACGCGAGTAAGTAGCTATATTTTTTTGAAGCCGCCATGTTCCTGCATGGCATGTCTATAACATAATACGACGTCATTGAGTAAATTCAACATTAAGGAGGGCCGCCACTATACCTTCAATAATGTCAAATCGTGCAAAATTGACTTTAATTTGCATTTGACAGCAGCAACCGTAGTCCCTATTTTCGCCATTTCACAGAATCGTTGGTTATATACCTACGCAAATGTACTACGCATATTCAATGAAATAATTTCGCTCAAATATGAGCTATTAACACGAAACACGTTGTCGTTAGAATGTTCAGCAGTAAATTAAATACGATGATTTATTACACACATGTTTATGCTAAATGTTTATTTAATATGTTATGGAACTAATTAAAATCTGATTGTAAGTATCGCTTGCTTTAACGGTCTATTAAATAAAGTTATTACTTCCGATAAATGTTTTAAACGTTAATTAGTAGATTCTTTTATGTTATTTCGTTAAGTTTGTGTTGGTTAGAAGAAATTGTTATACGTTAAGGTTACTTAAAAGAGTACATAAGGCGTGTGTTTGACGCCACCAAGATTTGAGGGGCCTAAGTCAATCTCGCCTGTTAGCTGGTTGTGCACCTGCGTAGTGGCGAACGTAGACTTTCCTGTCGGAGTTGGAGGTCAGATGGCTGTCACTACAGTAAAGCAAATAAAACCAAACCATGGAAAAGAGGACTAGAACAGTGGATCCCGGGATGTCCTCTTTTAATTTTTTAAGTCCAACCTACCTTTCTAATTCAGAAAAACTACTGTGTCTCTACGTTGCAAACAACTTTATCTTGAACCAAACGGTTTGGTGCATTTTTTCTTTGCCGAATAATAAAAACTTTTCTGACTCACGTGTTTCCCTTTGCCTGTTATACCGGGACTTTCAAATTACAAAATGCAATTTTTAGTCGTAAAATTTTAACGTTGTCAGCGTCTAGAACGATGGTCTTTATCCTTGAGCTTCACTCAAACCTTTCAATGAGGCGGGATGAAGTCAACCTGACGAGCTATAAATCGAAAAAATCGCGTTGATCACTCGATTCGCGCGATGGCCTTTACGTCACGGACCTTTCCTCTTTTTAACTCCAAATGTAAGTGGGTTCTCCATTTTGACGTATTTGCTCTTATAGGCATCGGGTATCAAGCGCAGTGTTTTATTCCATTGTGATGGAAATCGAGCCTCCCCTTCACTCGAACGAACTCTTGTCGTCCTCTTATTATCGTCTCGTATTGTAACTATACACGGTTATATAGGACGGTTATATAATAATAGGAAATTCTGGTTTTGCTGACCAATATCTGCTACTTATTTATAAATAAAAAATATTTAGAGTACCTATTTTTTATACTCCTTAGGTAGCAGACAAGCACACGGCCCACCTGATGGTAAATGATCATTTGGGTGCTATTAAATGGATTTTTCTCTGATTTGATAGAACTACTTATCGCTATGTAAATAAGTTATTCTATCCCTTTTGTTCATCAGGAAAAATAACTTGAAATATTTTCGTTGTCGTAGGTAGGTACACATAGAGACATAAATCTTATCGAAATTAAATAAGGTATAAATTTTCCGGAAGAGTATTTACTCTTTTTATTTTTCATTTACTTAATTTTAAGTACATACGTACATAAGTAAAAGACCGTAACGGAAGGAGGATTGCATATAAAACCCAATAATATTACCTTCTACCCAAAATCAGCTGCATTACGAATAAAAAATAAATATAATCACCACGTTGTACACTAGACTAGATAACTGTAATATAAACATGTTAAAGAATAAAATAAAATAAATAAATAAATGAAATAAAAAATAATTTATGTAAAATTTATGCATACAGATTCTATTCGGCTATGTTCAAATAAAACATATCGAGCTTATAGCCTTTTTTCAATTTACAAAGTGTTCATGTACGTTGGCCCTTAACGCAATTCCCCCGAGTCCTGTTACAGTAACGTATCAGCAAGTTGCTCTCATTCGCGAGGTCGTCGGCCGTCGCCCCTTGTCTCGGGAGGCTCCGCCTGTTGGCACATCGCGCTGTGAACAGTACCGAAAAGCTCTCGAAGGTGTTGTTGTAATAAAAGCTGAACACGTTATTGCTCACGGGCTTTTAGAGCATTCGAAACATTTTTGAGGTGCCTAGTGGTATGGGTAATGGACTGCTGAGACGAGGTCTCGGGTTCGATCCCAGGTTTTACCATGGCACACACCAATGACCTTTCGATGCTTTTCGAAGTTATGTGTATTTATCGCAGGTTTATAAGTGCCCGGTTAATGGCAATAGGCTCGCCACCTATTACATTGGGACCTAAACATAAACGGCGAAATGTGGGTGCTAGCACCTCTGCCTACCCCTTCGGGGATATAGGCGTGAGTTTATGTTATGTTATTTTATTAATTTGTATTAGTTTGGAATGGAGTAAATTTTTAACTTTGGTGGGTTAAATAATGAGATATAATACGTCTAACGCAAAGATCGATGAGCAAGTAAAGAGTAAGTACTAGATAAGTATAAATATCCATAACAATGCAAAAAACTTATTTATGTCTACGAATAAAACATATCATTCATTATGAGGATCTTCAAGAGGGATATTAAAAGGATTTTACAGGGTCAGTAGCACGAGTGTGACGCTTCTAGTTTTGCAAAAATCCGTAGGCCACGGTAACCACTGCCCAGCAGATGGGCCATGTCCTTGTCTACCACTAAAGTGGTATAAAATAAAATCATGAACACTAATTTTTGCAAATTTAGCGTTTGATTCCTAACTGAGCTGTCAAATACTAACCGCAATACTGCCACTGGTCGTCTAAGGCCAAATAAAAGTAATTTTTAATACGAAGACTAGGTCTAGAACATGTCTTTTTATGATTTTTTTAAGGGGTTATGGTGATTTGAAAATTAAAAATTTGGCGCTGGCCATACATATAAGTACTTATCACTGAATTATACGATAGAATTCTATGCAAGAGCTCACTTTACGACACTGAAATAAATGTAGTTGGTGCCGCAATGCATTTTCAAATATGGCCACAGTCATTTTATTACGTGTCGTATCTACTCTTGAGAATTTCTTTCTAAGCTAAAGGCTTTGCTTGTAATATGAAACCTGAGACAGCTTTGGTATAAGGTTCACAGTCAAAAGCAAAGCTATTGGAGACTAGAGGTAAATTCGTATCATTTCTGTTCCCGATTGTTTCCGAAGCTTTCACCTCAGAGCCGAAGATTGGCAAGATGTGCTAAATCCTTCTCCGATTTTTCATTTGCTTATACGAACCTAGCCCCGAAAAAAAAGCCCGAATCAGAATCTCGTCACCTTGTCAGCTGGTGTACTAGATAGAAAAGAAGATTACCTAAGACCTTGGTGGAGCCCTAAAGGCAAAATATATACCTACCTATTTATATATTTTTAATTATGATATTGGCATGTATCTGCAAAGAATATAACCCAACTTAAAGTTAAGGATAAGTAGGTCAAGGGTATTTAAAATAGGTACCGAAACGTTATCTAGGCTTGCGTCACTGAAACGATCTAGCTAGACAGATGATCGTCACGTAATTTATTAGTTTAATAGGGTTTGTTAACGAAGTTAATACAGTACCTACTGTTGATAATGTCCTTTGCAAACAGTTGGAAAATTCCAATAGTAGACAGATAAATTAGTGTTAGATCTATGCGGATTTTATAGTTCACGTCCAAATGATTGCGCCCAGCTAAATTGTAAAAAGCTGTAAGTGAACTCGAGGTACAGAATGAAAGCCATTATTAGGCATGCCTAGATGCTAGCAGTAGGTAAGCAATACTTAGTAAAATAGTGACCCTCAGTGGGGCAACCGCGATAGGTGCTTTTCACGCCTCGCTTATAGGGCCCGGGATTTTAAGAGGAAAGAAACACGCGCGTTGGTAAAGATTTCCAAGTCTATAGTCCAGTAAAAACAGGTACCTACCGAATCTCTTGGTCTGCGGCTGTGGTGGAACTGCATGAAACGGCATACTTCTATCTGACGATATGTCAGTCCTATTGTAAAAAAATAACATCAACTATAAACTAAACTTAACCTAGGTGTGTATATATGTTACCATACGTTTCTACCATATGCCTCCACACATCTCATAAACACAAGAGAATGGATATAAGTTATCAATTCTTAACAAATCAACTGACAGCTACATCCCAATCTCTTGTTCTATTATAATTTGTTTTACCAATAAACACATCCCATATGGCCAAACCACATGTTTAAGAGCTTCTTCACACATTAACGAGAAAAATAACAAACCTCGATCACGCATCGGTATTAGTTTTATTGTAAGATATCACTATATCAAAATCGTTTAAGAAAATCTTTAGTAGCAATCTCACTATCAGCTAATAACTAATCGCGATTAAGCACCTCATAATTAAAGCAAGTTGTAACTTGATAACTACTTGTTAACAAGTTGCAGCTTATTGTACTTGTTCGTTAAGTTTTAATAGATTAATCCTGAACAATGTTTTCCACAAGACAAAGTAAAATACATAATAACATGTAGGTATTAGTAGGTACTGATGTACTGTGACGTCTGTAACTAAAGGTAATGTAATATTGCATGACAACATATTATTGAATGCACCCAGACTTTCGCTGATGATACCTTAAACATAGTGAATATAAACATAGTACAAGAGATATCAAAGTGAACTAATCTACATTTACACATTTATCATTGACTAAAACGTGGAAACTGAGTTGATTAAGATATGAATAAGCGATTAAGATAGTAATATAATCAATTTGAATAGTTTGCATATTAAATTATTTAAAATTTTATCAAATTTCATTCAAGTGGAAACTCGGTGTTGTTTTAAACACATTTGTTAAGTTAAAACACATCTATTGATTTCATTGAGTTAAACTCGGTTTCACAAAAGTTTAAAGCTTTGAATCATAGGTTCAAATTTTATTAATGTAATTCATTTCTTAGTTTTATTGTTAACCGGTCCAACATAACTAAAAGTTTGTATTTGAGTAGGGTTTATGTGGTTTGTATAAAGGGTGGGATTTGAACTCATAACTTCTTGGTTGCAAATCTGACGCCTTAGCCATTACGTTTACTTCTTAGGTATTACCCCAATCCTGCAGCTGTTCGCCTAATCTCGGAATTCCTTTCTTATACACGTACACGTACAGTCAGCGCCAAATTGATCTTGACTGGCAGGGTGCTCAAAAAGATCTTAATACCATGTCATTAAGATCTTTATGAGCACTCTGCCAGTCAAGATCAATTTGACGCTGACTGTACAAACATTATTTGCTAGCATGTAGTATAGCTAAATGTACCGCAAGCCAGTTGTTCCTAGTCCAGTTACCTAGTCAGAAGTAAGTTTTTGTGGAAGCACAGGTAACATAATATTGTAGAAGTAAAAATCGTATGTCCAAGCAGTCTAAAATGTTGCCAAATAAATTAGCCATAAGTTTGTGATAAAATATGGTTTATCAGTATTTCAAGAAAGGCAATACTGATTCTATCTACTATCTATTCTGTCCAACCGAGATTATAATCAAGTCTAACAAATACAAGATCGAGAAATATATATTTATAAAAATGGTCATATGCGAGTATATGTAATACGTAAAAGTAAAGGAGATACTGCGGTTGAAAATGTACTAAATATTCAAGTCGAATGATATTATCATATTCCTCTCAGTCAGGTGTAGGTAATATTCTGCAGAATGTTAGGGTAATTTTTCCACCAACTTGACATTTTTCATAATACTAATTGATATGATATAGATAATAAATCATTGATCAAAATGATTATCTGAATACAAGACAGGACCTATCTAATTAGCACTTGTAGTCGAACTTTTTGGCGATTAATCATGACTCATTAATAAAAAATAAGATCGATGTGGAAAGGCTAACTTTTGACAATGCTACTAAAGTGCTAGTAACAATTTGCCATCTATATATTGCACACTTTCAATTCAACGTAACAATGTATTTTATGTTTTCACATAACATTTCTGTTTTTTTTTTTTTTTTTTTTTTTATACCACTTAGGTGGCAGACAAGCACACGGCCCATCTGATGGAAAGTGGTTACCGTGGCCTATGGACGTATGCAACACCAGGGGCGTCACACTCGCGCTGCCGACCCTGAAGAAACCTTCTAATGCCCTTCTTGAAGAACCCCATAAAATGATACAATGCATAGCATAGCAACACTATGCTTTCAAGTCGATTGCATGGGCTTGTCCTAAGTGAATTGTTACATGGAAATAATGCAACAATATGTACCATAATGCATGTTAAAAAGTTTTTTTAAAATGGTTATATGCGAGTGAATACGTAAAAGTAAGGTAGGCACTACGGTTGAAAATGTACGAAACATTGAAGTCAAATGATATCATATTCATCTCAGCCAGGTATTGCTTAGGACATTATAATCTTGGACCTAAAATGTGCTCTATACATGCAGTACACATTTCTTGGGTGTCTTTTGAGGATAGCACGGTGTGCTAAACTGCGGTGTACGAGCACAAATTCACAAAACAATCCGCGGGTGCCACAGCCTCGTTTGTCTTGCGATTTAGGTCCAAGATACGTGTCTCGGAATATATATTATTCCACATATGTGATATTCGATAATAATTACTATAACTGACAGCTGGCTTATAAAATCCTTGAACAATCGTTATTGTGAAACAGTTGAATGGCGATAAAATAGTGTATGTACCTACAGCTGGTGGCTATCATCAGACATTACTAACGCTTCGGCTGAAGAATTTGTGAAAAACCAGGAAATATTACGTATAGAGACTGCTACGATTGAGGTATCGGGTTCGATTTCTGGGTTGGCAAAGTATTATTGGGTTTTTGTAGTTGGTAATAAATCTGTGCTGTATTGTCGACCATACACTTGTAACTCTGCGATTCTTTCCCCACTTGGTTCGGTAATTAAATTTTTAATTATGAAGGACCTACTAATTTCATGTTGTTCTTATTAAATTAAGATTATTTATTTCTGTATTTTTTTTTACAAATTTTTTTTTTTTTTTCAAAATTATTTGTGCCTCATCATCCAGACCCGACATATTCCTTTTTTCACGATCGCTTAGGCGTGCAGTGTAACTAATATACCTAAAGACCACGCTATAAAGACAAACAAATACTTTGACTTGACTAACGAGTTAACCAAAAATGGCTACGTGGTTAAACTCTACGCCGTAGAAGTAGGAGCAAGGGGAATTCCAGCTAAATCCCTGTACAACTTACTTATAGACCTCGGATTGCCAAGAACTTCAGTCAAGTTGTCAAGTGCCAAGTTCTTTACTAAATCGAATATCAAAAGCGGCATTGATAGGATCTTACCAAATTTGGATAGGTAGGGGAGGAACACTACTGACGGTGGAGGTGAGTGCTGATGCGTCACAAGTCCCAGTCGCCGTCACGGTGTTCCTCTCTGTATCACGCTATGGACCCGGCGACCGCACGGTGAATCCATGGAGTGCTGAGAATCGGATCTCTTCATAATACCGGTTTTTTGTATTAAACAGGTCAGACTTTTATATAAGAAAAATTTCAACTTTCATGGTCGTTCAAATTACTATTAGAACTCGTCATGATTTCTTTACACATCATATGAAAAGCTTCGTAAGCATCTTTTTCTGTAAGATTTTTTTAAAGTCATAGAAGTATCTGGCACTGGTCTCCATCCGACCTAAAATAGAACCTTTTTTGTCGCACGGAAACCCCCTCGGCTTCACATCACCTAAAATAGCCTAAAATAGAACCTAGAGTTCCGAGTTAAGCCGATTGGCCTATACGTTGCCAGTTAAGGGGTGTCTTGCGTGAGGAACGACTACCACGCAACGTGATAGTACACGCGAGGAATACACCACGTAATTGTGATCTTTACTTAAGAACTACAATGTGAATATTGCTTTATAGTTCACATTGTACAACATAAAAGATGAAACAATACAATTTTTTTGTAAAGAAACAAATGTTACAATTTGTTAAAAACAAGCGTATGTTCGCGGCTCTATCCGAGTGGGTGTCGGTTATTGCACCTTTGTTAAAATACCTCCAATGTACCGACACAAGCATTTTACAATACTGAGTTAATACTGAGTTAAGCTCACCTTTGTACATCAAAATGTATTTGCTTTGACTGCAATGCATATTCAGTACATTTCACAGTAAAAGCAGGCACGCGTTACGAAAACACCCATTTCTGAAACACAACAAGTTTCAAGGGCTTAATTTCAAACAACTGACATAAGAGACAAAGTTCTTTAAGCACCACACCCCGTGAGCGTACCTACTCCTTATTGCTTAACTCGCTGAAGCCGACTTTTCACTATGGGACGTAATATCATACTAATTTTATAAATGTGAAAGTTTTTGAAGATATATCTTTGGATTGTAAGGACACATTCGTCTATGTTTTTATTTTACTTGCACGCAATAGCAAAAAACATGACGACATAAAAACAAAATGACATAAACACAAATCACGAATTCAGATTCCGCTTTTAAAAGCTTGAAAATCATTTTGGCGATGAATGTACTGTTGACGTGACACTATGACAGATTACGACTTCACTGAAACATCGGTTTTGATGAGCAGTTTTACGACCCTTTACAGATACCAATAAAGGAGATGATTTATTTTCGGCCCATCAAAACAACGACTTTTAAGTTTTTGTTTCTTATGTAAAACATCAAAGCGAGAGTGAGAGAAGAGAGAGACAACAGAGAATAGGGCATGAACAGTCATTGTACAATATGCACAAAATACGAATCCATTTATTATCATAATAGGACGAAGAATGTTCCAAAGTCTAACCGATTCACGATAACTTATTAAAGAGTGTTTTTTTCATTTATTGTATTTGTGAAAATTCTTAATATTTCACATGACAAGATGTTAAAATGTTGCCAGACATCTTCTTTACCATAGACTCAAATCGATTAAGAATGCGATTGTATTCGATAAAACTTCAGGCACATAATACTATAGGTTTTCTCTTCAAATCTTCAATCTTACAATTCTCATTCCATATGACATTATCGAAAGTTTTTGCTAATAAAAGTATTTTGCTATAAACGAATCTTCATAGAATGCGTTGTAGATAGTTTTATTTCAATGTGCAATTGAAATAAAACTATCTACTAAGATATAACTTCATTATATACCTACTGTCATCATCATATTACTCATTTATCCCCGGAGGATTAGGCAGACTGAATTAACACCCACATTATACCAATCATTGTATTAGGTCCCACTTAATAGGCTGTAATAGAATCCGTTTAAATATTTTTATTTCAATGATGTTATAATACAACAGTCCATTGAGAGTATTATAGTTTAGAGTGTAGGCATAGTGTAAATATTATTATTTACACTATGCCTGTCTAAAAGTAAACACTCTAAACTATAATACTCTCAGGTTATAGCTTTACGAATACTAAAATACAACGTTAGGTTGGGCATTGCACTCTTTACCTACTTGGTTGTCGTCATCATTATCTTGGCCTTACCTTGGAGTCCCGGTTGCACCTCTTCCAGTCATCTGACCTCCACAACCCGCTAATGGAGATTATTTTAATTTAAAACTGATGTCTTATTTTTATTTTAAAGTATCAATCGAGGAATCGATTCCATGTGGTAAAAATTGTTAGCGATTACGATTTCATTATTTCGAATGGCAATACAATCCCAAAAGTGCCAAAAATTGTTTGACAGTTATTTTGTGATTATTTTGAGTGATTGATTAGTGAATTTTCTTGTTGTTCAATGCTCATTGTAAAAAAATAGTATTATATAATACAGATGTTACACAGGCAGCTGCTATATAAATCAATGGCTAGTATTGAATAATATGGACGAGTGGAGTATTACAGTGTCTTTAAGTGATGTACCTAGTCAAACAATTCTAATAAATATACCAGCCGTGCCGCCAACCATCTTATTTCAGATGCATTACTGCAAATCAGTATCTAAACAAACAATTACTAACATAAACCAAGGTATTAGGAGAATGTATGTTATTTACATTAATTGAGTTTTCTTTCTGCTCATTTACTATAATCACTATGATTTGTATGCTTTTTGGACGACATACCTACCAACAATTTCCAAGAAACGTTTTATATACCTATACCTATGTAATAAAAGGTAATAAATAAATATTAATATAATATGGTTTTGTTTGTTTTTATTTCATTGGATACCTACATTCATTTCATGGTGTAAATATGAATCATCATCTTAGGAATTGTAGTTGTAACCGAGGCTTTTACCGGCCCCTTGCGCCTTCTCTTTTATTCGGTTTGGAAATATGCCTTTTATGGCAGCGGCTGCCGTCTGACCGCCCAACTAGTAAGGATAATCCTGCTTTTCTACATCCGAAAGACATATAGACTGTGAAAAACGGCTCATGCGGGTTTTGTCGGTTCGAGTCCGACATAACCACCTTCACTGGCTCCGGCGGATTTGAGTGGATTTCCACTTGTTAAAAAGAAGGTTATTGCCCTATCCATCTTCTATTTATTCAATACATTGCATAGGACATGATTTTAATGACGTCTATTATGTCATACTAAATAATCAATAAAATTATAATTTTCTGAGATTGGCGCCATGACAGTTGCACCTAGTTTCACATTGATTTTAGTATCAGTTTTGATTTGGTTTATATCAATGTTCCGGTTAGACTAGCTAAGAAGCAATGTACCATTGTAATCCCGATAACATTACAAATAAATCAATACTCGTTTCATTATTGTTCTCCAAAATTTGTAGGTGGCCGAAAGCTCTAACATAAAAAATCGTCTCCTTTATCAATGATCCAAACTGCACCCTTGAAACACGTGAATCACATCTAAAAGTGGTTTTGTTAGTGTCCTCCGATCTAAATGCGACGCGACTGTTGATGTCACTTAAGAAACACCCTGACATTAGATTGCAGTGCCAAAACTAACTACGCAATACGATATTAATAACTTATTTTGTAGGATAACCTTTACCATATATTTCCATAAAACGTTACGTAGGTTTCATATGGTTCAAAATTTGCCAGTGGAGATTTGTAAGAATAAGTTATTATAAATAGTTTTTTCAAAATAGTAGATATAATAAAGTAAGTAATGCAAAAATTACCGAAATTTGGTGTATGGCGAGATTGGATAATAGTACATTATGGTACGCGGCTCGGGTCTCAATGGCGCCTTGGCGGTAATCATCATGCTCACGCGTGCCATACGACGTTTTACAACACACTTGCGAATAAAATAATACTACAAATACTAAATAAACAATACTACAAATTAATTCGTTTTCCTATGCGCGCGCATTTAACAATGGCGGTCGACCATATTTAAAAAAAAAATGAGGTTTCAATTTAACTTATTTTTACTCTGTTTTTTTTTCTGTACTTAGAGAAAAAAAAAGTTAAATTTGAGTGAAAATTTTGTTTAATATACAAGTATTACAAGTTGAAATTATTTATTTAATTAGGCGTATTAATTTATTCGTACTATTAAACACGTTATTTTTTGTATCAAAACTTTTTTAAGAACATAGACAATTGAGTCGAAGACGTTTGGGACACAAATTCTACGGACACTGTGTCCCTAAGTGTACTTTCAAATTTATTTATTTTTTCGAAGACGTTACGGACACAAAATATAAAACGATAGTTTTGTACAGTCGACATGGAAAACTTATTCAATATTGGATAGGTTGTACAAAAGAAAGTGTTAATATGTTGTTGGAGGAAGTGCCTGGAATAAGGGAAATTCGGAGGGGCCCATTGGGCTTCTGGTGGTTTTATTAAAACTAAGGACAGGTGATTCTGATGAAAGAATATACCTATACATTTTAGTTAATGTGCCTAGGCGAACTTTAGAAGTTCTTTAACAGGATTTGTGCCAGCCCAGCTTGGGATTAGCCATATTCAGTGATGCCAACTTAGGGGTTTTCCCCCTAAATTTAGGGGGAAAAGAACATGTTTAGGGGATTTTCTAGGGGGTAAATTTATTTAGGGGGATTTTTAGGGGTAGATTATTCAAGGATTATCGTTGTTTTTTTTAAGTGTCCGCCATTGGTGCTTTACTATTAATTTGTTTAATCATCCAAATAATGTTGTGACGTATCTTAGTCACGAAATAAAAAATCACGAAATCTCACCAGGGGGGAGGTATAATAAGATATCACGTGTATTTATTTCTTCTTATAATGCGCGATTTTTAGGATAGATAGATAGATAACACTTTATTGTACACCAATAGATGTACAGTAGAGACAAGTAGGTATCATGTATACAAGGACCATCAGGGGGTACCGCACGATATCCTTTGAAGCGGCGAGTCTCCTCGCCGGATCGCTACCGTGGATCCTGGAAGCGAGATCCCTTTCGGCGCTATACCGCTTCCGAAAAGCGACGCGGGAGCGGGGACACGATCCTGAGCCTGAAGAAATTCGGGCCGTGAGATCCCGGCCCCACAGGGACATGGTGGCGGAGTGGGAGCTACAACTTGGGCAACCACGCGCAGGGCACGCCGTAGTAGCGGCGGTAAGACCCATCATGGGGGAGTGGTTAGAGAGGCCACACGGCGGCCTCTCGTTCTGGCTGACGCAGATCATCACCATTCATGGGTGTTTTGGGCGGTATCTGCATCGGATCGCGCAGAAAGAGCCAACGTCCGAGTGCCATCACTGCGACGCGAGCGAGGACTCGGCGCTGCACACGCTCACTGAGTGTCCGGCTTGGGAGACGCCGAGACGGGAGCTGGTGGCGACCCTAGGAGTGAGAGTTCTCACGCTCGCCACTTTGCTCGCAGCGATGGTTCGCTGCGCAGATTCGTGGGCCGCCGGCGACTCCTTCTGCGAGCAAGTAATGCTCGTGAAGGAGGCGGCGGAGCGGGAGCGCGAGGAGCGAAGGAGAATCGCAAACCTCGCGGCTCGCAACGAGCAGTGGCAACTCGGGCGTCGGAGGTCGCAGAATGACCTCCGTCCCCCATGAGCGCGGGCCTGGGGGTGACGGGTAGAGCCGCCTGTCACCCTAGCAGAAGCAGGCCGCGGCGGTGGCGGGTTGGGGACTCTGTGGTCCCCTCACCGGAAGAGGGCCAGATCGAGAGATATGGTCCTGGGTCGGCTGGGGTGCGAGGGATATGGCTACGACAATCTCACCTCCGGTAACTGACGGCCCTCAGACGGCGTGCGTTTTAGTCGGTTCTAGTCCGACATAACCTCCTCCTCCGGCTACGGTGGGGGAGGTATCCGTGGGGATTTTGCGCACGATAAAAAAAAATAAAAAAAAAGGTATCATGTATACAGCTAGATTCGATTTTTATCATGTTTCTTAATTATCAAGCATTCAAAAAAATATTAAAAAATACACATGATCTTGGTTAAGGGATAGGGGGAGGGGGGTAGTCTAAAATCTCACCAGGTATCACCATGGGGGAGGGAGGGTTAAAAAATTGGTAAAAAAGTTTAGGGGTAAAAACCCCTGTTTCTGTACTTGCATAAGTACTTGCACAATTGATTAATTGTTCCCTGGCCATATTGCCAGGGAACAAGTAATCAATCGTACTTTGTTAATACCTAATGGGCTGTATGGTAAAAGACATAATAGTATAGTTATCTGTGATGGCAGATGTATTAATATTAATAAAAGCGCAAACTATAATGTTTCAAAAACAAACATCATGTCTCTCTCCAATCGCTACAATCATGAATGGTTTTAATGCGTCCGGTCCATAAGAGCTTAATCCCAAAATGTCTAGCTAATCAATAGGACTGCATCTCATAATGCCGGAAATTGAATACGCATGAATTTTGTAACAACTGAAGGTCATTCAAGTGCAGAAACAGGGGTTTTTACCCCTAAACTTTTTTACTAATTTTTTAACCCTCCCTCCCCCATGGTGATACCTGGTGAGATTTTAGACTACCCCCCTCCCCCTATCCCTTAACCAAGATCATGTGTATTTTTTAATATTTTTTTGAATGCTAGATAATTAAGAAACATGATAAAAATCGACTCTAGCTGTATACATGATACCTACTTGTCTCTACTGTACATCTATTGGTGTAAAATAAAGTGTTATCTATCTATCTATCCTAAAAATCGCGCGTTATAAGAAGAAATAAATACACGTAATATCTTATTATACCTCCCCCCTGGTGATTTTTTATTTCGTGACTAAGATACGGCACTACATTATTTGAGTGATTAAACAAATTTATAATAAAGCACCAATGGCGGACACTTAAAAAAAACAACGATAATCCTTGAATAATCTACCCCTAAAAATCCCCCTAATTAAATTTACCCCCTAGAAAATCCCCTAGACATGTTCTTTCCCCCTAAATTTAGGGGGAAAACCCCTAAGTTGGCATCACTGAATATGGCTAATCCCAAGCTGGGCTGGCACAAATCCTGTTAAAGAACTTCTAAAGTTCGCCTAGGCACATTAACTAATGTATATATTCTTTCATCAGAATCACCTGTCCTTAGTTTTAATAAAACCACCAGAAGCCCAATGGGCCCCTCCGAATTTCCCTTATTCCAGGCACTTCCTCCAACAACATATTAACACTTTCTTTTGTACCTACAACCTATCCAATATTGAATAAGTTTTCCATGTCGACTGTACAAAACTATCGTTTTATATTGGTGTCCGTAACGTCTTCGAAAAAATAAATAAATTTGAAAGTACACTTAGGGACACAGTGTCCGTAGAATTTGTGTCCCAAACGTCTTCGACTCAGACAATGAGTTATAGACACTTCCTATAAAATTTAAAAAAGAATCTATAACTCACTTTTGTGAATAATAGCAATGAAAAGGTCACAGTTTGATAATAGGTGTCATTACGTGCCTAATTGCGGTAAAATAATATCACTTTTATGAGCAGGTGTGTTGTAATAGTTATATGTTATACAAGAGTGCAAAGTTGCTTTTTAACCGCGTGCTCAGTTTTGATGACCGAGCAAGCGAAAGATTCTAAATTTGAATCACGAGCGTAGCGAGTGATTCACAAATTAGAATCTTGAGCGTTAGCGAGGGAATCAAAAGAGCACAAGGTGAAAATCTTTGCACTCGAGTGCAACACGTAACTTTTCATCCCACCTCAGCGAGGAAATAATGAAATGCTTCTCCTTCCTAGCGTTAATTCCCAATCGCATCCGAAGCTTTTACCTCGGGATCCGGGGTCCGCTTTACCAGTCTTAACTGCGGATTTGGCTGGACCTCGATATTTGCCGTGAAGCGACTGCCATCTGACCTCCACATCCCAATGGTGACATTAGGCGATATCGAAGCATTGCAGCTAGACCGTTGTTGTTGAACTAGAGGGCTCCAACTACCCGTAACGACTGCCATAGATGTTCGTATGGCATCCGTGACCGATGACTTAACGTGCTCTCCAAGGCACGACCAGACCAATGCAAATACCCATTTTCATGCATAAAAAATATTTGCACTGAGCGGGGCTCGAACCCGTGCCTCCTGCGTAGCGGCCGCGTTCACTACCACTACGCCACGGAGGCTGTATAATTATGTGTATTAATACTAGATAATAATAAAATACAAAAAAAATAAAAATTCAACAACAATGTTCAACAATATGACGTGAAAAAAATTGATGCGCGCAAAGCAAATTTAAAAAAAAAGTACACCAAGGAGGTTCCGAGTCTGAGTTTTTCATAAATTAAAAAAAAATTGCATGATAAATTCGGCACCATAGAGGTAGAAGTAAATAGGTTTAATGATGTTTTGAGTTCACAAACCTAGTACACACGATGTTCTAAATTCAAATTTACTTTATCCTCTAGAGGATAAAAACGACTTTTACGCTCAGTTATCGAAGAGCAAAAATACTCTTTCCGAGATGGTGGGATGAAAAAATATTTACAAATAATAAATGTTGACATAATTATATTATTAAAGGTACACCACCACACACATTTACGCCACATGACATAGTGAAAATGATGTTATTTTATTTTGGTGGCCACAAGTAATATCATGTAGCCACCAAAATTATAACTTCATTTTCATTTTTTGAAGTCAAAAAAGCAGTGGAAATCAGTTCGTTCGTTGCGCTTTACTTTTCAAATTTCGAACTCCATTACCGGCTTTTTTAATTAGAAAATTTTGCTTAGAAACTTGATAACAGGGCAACTATATATTTCTATAATTACTTAAGTAACTACTGCACTTTATATAGAAAGGTATTTTACAATTTATCACTAGAAAATAGTTAGGTAGGTATTCTAGAAGTTGATTCCCATTTTATGTGAAATGACACTTATAATTTTCTTTGTGGTTGATAGACCAAACTGAATTTATATAATTATTTTTGCTGGTGGTTCTACTATGTAACTATTTAAATTCATTAGGCTGTACGGTACATACGCCATGTAAGTTTAAAGTATCCCTCATTTTAGTTAATTACGTTGCGTGATTTTTACTGTATAATGGAGTGAACCCCAGGCTATTTCTACTCCCGAGTGTAACGATACAAATATAAATAGAGCAAACCTACTTTGTCACGTTGTTGTTTGTTTTCCAAAGTTTTAATTGGGTGAACAATTAACTGGCAACAAAACATTTCAAAAGGTCTCTACTAAAAACGGTATTGAATAAACTCTTCGAATCTGAAAAAAATAGTATCTGAGTTTTTCACAGATTTTTATTTAAAAATTGCTCGTGACGATCAATGCCTGGAAATAATTACAGAGTTTTTGATTTGCAATCCTATTGATTTGCTTTTGCCTTTTCCATTTTAAACTTTTACTCGTATTTAATTTTCGATATTTTAGTTTGTGTAGAGTAATATATCCATATTAGTGACCGAGGATTTTTTTTTATACCTAAGAGGCAGACGAGTTACCGTGGCCTTTGGACGTATGCAACATCTGGGGCGTTACACTCGTGCTGCCGACCCTGAAGGAATTTTCTAATGCCCTTCTTGAAGATTTCCCCATATTGTAGTCGCTTGGGAAAACCACCGCAGGGAGTCCATTCCGCTATTGGTAAGATGGACATGGGGGGATACTATCGACGCGATTAATCAGTGACTATAGTTTATTGTTGACTTGCGCTATATTTTCCCGTTTATGCTATCCACAGTTCTATAGCTACTTTGTGCAAGTAATCGAATTATCACGAACTTGATTTAAATTACATTTATTTCACTGTCCACCATTGTTTCTATTCAGTGATTTATTTTAATACATTTAATTCTTTATCACATCATTTTATGAACTAAATATACCGTTAATGTCCACATCTCGGTGCAATCGATAATATTTACTCAGTCTTATGTTCCGAGCTATATCTTCTACGGATTCTGGCTTGTTTATAAATACGTAGGTATATAAGTATATAAATTATAAATAGTAAACATAAAAATAATTTAGATTAAGCTCAAGCAACAATGCTTATCAGCGAATCGCACGGCGCGAGTTGATACGAAACTCATCCTCCCTCGAGAGCAGACCTTGCTCGGCAGCGAACCATGTCGGTTCTAATGAAACCATGTTACCATTTCCACAATACATAGAAAAGAAAACACATTGTTGCTCAGCGGGTGTAACGACGAGAGCTGATCTCTCATCTCATTTTATGTTACCCTTAGCCTAAATATATTTGCCTTATTTTGATAGAATCACCTCCGACATAATAAGACCTTAGTATATAACATAGGTCCTATTTATCAGTACCTCATTTAAAGAAAAATATGCCTGGTTTTAGTATTCATGTATAATGCGACAAGGTAGGTACATTTTTACGTGTGAAAACTGAAATCGAATCGTAATGATTACAATAATTGTTCATATCTATCTGCACTTTTGTAAGGAAAACCTTGTGGCACTGTCCGGCTTTGGCACGGAGGACAGAATATGATTATTCCACCTCCGATCAGCACCAGATAATCACTCTGGATCTGCCTTTGTTAGGATGACTACTAGCCCGAATAGTTATATAAAAAAAAATTAGAAATGTTTAACGCAATGTTTTGCTTGAACGTTTGCTGTATCTGCCAACAAAACAGCTTGCAGTAATTCTGGTAGCAATTTGTGTGTACATAGCTCTAAAGTGCCTATACGGGAACACATTACATTATTAACACTCGAAGGCGTGTCACAAAAGCGCACTGATTTGCCGATAACTCGATATAGCACAGCAAGGACATGCACTAGAAACTAATGAGCATTACGTAATACTGGCTAATGGCCGCGGCTCCGCCCGCGTAGATATCGGTTTGATCTATATCAAACATTGTTGTTGTAAAACAAACATTAAATCATCTGTAGGTACTAAATATTTAGTACTTTTACAGCCCAATATTTGTTTTCGGAATAAGTATCTTATTTATCCTTGAAGGCTCATATAGACGTGGAGAGTTCCTGGCCTGCAAGATACTACTTATTATTGAAAGGACCAAAAAGTTGCTTCGTCTAAACATTCGCAAAAACAATTGCCGCACGCTCGTTCACGCTGCTGGCGAGAATTGCCTCGCAATTGAAAATTGATAGTGTCCGTCTTAACAGAATTTTAAAGCAAATATTGCATATCTACACATTTTCAGGGCTATAGTATATACCATATTGTAGAAGTAGTAACTTTTCTAGAAAAAAGTAATTCCTGTGGGATAGAAAATTACTTTTAGACAAATTGATTATTAAAATCTACGCTAGTGCAGATACTTGTATAAATATAGAATAAAATCATACGTACTGCATAAAGTAATTACGTTAGTAGCACTCAGGCAGGAGTATTCTAAATGGCAGGGTAGTTCTAAAAGTTTCAAGCACGGAAGCATTAAACAATCCTTTTTAATAAACAACCTAGTACAACAGAATGAAGTAATCAGTTTTTAGAAATAGTGAAAATCGCTATTTCGCGTGTCTCCTTTTATTAATGTAGTAGTTCATTCAATTTGGTTCTACAACAACATGAAACGCCCTGCTTAATTAACGTGTGTCGTATTTTATGAATAACTAAGAATAACAAATAGTTGAAAGTTGTTTACATACATTATACACATTATAACAACCTGGTTATTTATATTGAAATTCGGCCACAATTAGTATAAAAAAATGACAAAGAATCAATTCAGATAGAGAAAAGCGAATCCAGCTCAGGCGGGACTCGAACCCGCGACCTTAACCTTGCAGAGGGAATGCTCGAACCACTGAGCCCCGAGCCTCGCCCGAAGCTGATTAATTTTATTCTATAAATCCATCTTGGGGCGAATAGTTAGCGTAATAAAAATTTCATTCAAATGACAGAGAAACCCTGAGAAAAAGAAAAGTTTCATTATATTGTTCAATTCCAAACACTAGAGCTCGTCAAAAGTCGCCTGATAAAATAGAGAACAAAAGTGCTGAGACATCCCTGTATTGCTTAGCCTATCATACACGAGTCATATTGAAGAAACGGCAAGACCGAAGTATTCAAAACCAGCGCTTGTATGAAAGTTTCAGTAGAGGAAGCTCGATAAGTATGCATGTAAGGAAAGAATATTTGTCTTAAACCACATTCATAAAATATAGTACACAACGAATACTTAATTACACGCCAAGCATCTCCATGACCCACTTTGGTAACCGCGACATTTAATTACATTGAAATTTTACGTAATACTATTTTAAATTTATATTTTGTAAACCAACCCTTAATGAATTTTGATAAAAGGTTTGTTTCGGTGTCAAGTTGAAGTGTCACACGGTGCCGACTTGTACATGGGTCGTAACTTGAACCTTGTTAAACCACACTTTATCTACTCGGACATAAATGAACCATTGGTAATTAATTGTCGTAAATTAATAGCCAGTAAACGGCGATCTTTCATCGTAAACACGAGTTTGTAAGCTCATTTTTAATGTCCATTATTAATCACAATGTGTAAAGAAATATTTTTAATAATTTATCAGAGTGCTTTGCGCTGCCGTGCGCTGGGATTATAATAATGATATGAGTAATTGATCTTTGCTGTTGAAACTGAAGATAATCCTCCATGAAAATTTAAACATGTTTTTCAGTACGAGAAATTTCATGTTGCCATATAAATTCAGTAGTTCCAAAGTAATTTGGTTTATCTACGATGATAATATATGTATATGTTTTATTATTTTTATTGCTGTTTTGGTGGAATGTTTGAGTATATGCATCGCGTTCTGGGACTTTCAAGAAAAATCAATAAATTATTTTATTAATCAATTCAAAAGTAAATTAATCAAATAACCCGCCCCTGACCGTTCCCGGCGCAAAAGTTATCAAAATTACTCCGCACTAACTGCCCTAGTACTTAGGATGGTTTTACCTTAAGTTTAATAAAATAGTAACAGTAGGTACTCATAAAACTCTATTATTATGTAAGAATTTTTCTAGGCACCTGTTTGATAAAGATATATTCCGAATTCCACCTATTCATCGTAATACATGCTATCATTCTTGACAGTATAATATATTCTCACATAATCTCAAAATCCGAGGGAAGCCACGCTTTTAGAATAAAAATTTCTCATCGTTTGTCTTCATTAAGAACAGGATTATTTTATCCGGTGATAGGATAAATGCAACATGAACCATGAACTCATTATAGAAAACTATAGTGAGTTCTACGAAATAATAATATAGTGTAATGTAATGAACCTAGTAGTTTTAACGACTACGTTACGGATTTTATCGTGGTTTATCATTTTAACTTACATTTTTCATTGCCAATATTGTCTGTTTTAGATGTTAAGATAAATATATTGCGCATAATGTGTATAACATATTTATAAAAATGGTTTCAACCACAAGTTTTAGCTAAAGAAGAAAAATAATATCCTAACATGTGCGTTTTAGTCACTACTGTTTACATTTCTAAAGACATCTTTATTTTAAGTAATAGTGACTAAAATAGACAGACAAGACGCGAGGAGACGGTGATGATGTTTGCACGGGTGTAATTAGCTGGAAACCCAAGTACACCATTATACGTTCCATATTAAAAATTCTAGATAAAGTTCTACAAAATGATAACAAAAATAAATGTATGAAAAATTTAAGCACAATACGGAATTATAGCATTATTTTTTCGTGTCATCCATTCTCATGAACATGACATTGTGTAGTAATAAAAAATAAAGTATTTGTGTCTCCTATAGAGAAGAGATAATAACTGTTTGTACTACGTACGTTCGTAACAAAGTTTTGCATTCATTTTATTGACTTCGATAACTTAGATTCAGTGTAGTAGCTGTAGCATTGTGCTATGTGAATGTTATTCTAGGAGTAGGTATGTGCTTTAACTTACAAAGTTTGAGTATCAGAAACTATTGTGGTGTTAAGACCTCTTGAGAGTAAAGTATCAAGAGTGTTGTGTAAGACTATAAACTTACTATCTTTCATAGTTACCTCTGACAACATTATGGTTCTTTGATCGTTTGCGATTCATGGCATGCGTATTTCTAGCCCTGAAAAGTCCAACAACTGGTCTAACTCCTTCGATATCGCCAATGGGTTGTAGAGGTCAGATGGCAGTCGGTTGAAGAATGGCACACATGGTCTGAACATTCAATTAAAAACTTGTAGCTTTGAATTGCTCTTGTTTTAATTTTCCCAAACTATAAATGAAGCAGTAAAAAATGACCTTAATTCTAAACTACTTTGTTGATTTACATAGCTTCGTAATAATTTACAATTCCAATATTTGAAATCTGAAATTTCAAATTGGAACTGCCGCCTGTTTATTAAATAATATTTGCGAAGAAACCAGTTTAATTGATTCTATAAAATTAAACTCTGCAAAAAGGAGTATAACTAATTAGAAATTGACCATTCTTTCATTACGAGTGAGAATAGAATTTTCACATTTCTGAAAACAGCCAAGTTAGGTACTACAAACGATGATATAGGTAGAATATATTTATGTGATCCCTACTAATATTATAAATGCGAAAGTAACACTGTCTGTCTGTCTGTCTGTCTGTCTCGCTTTTACGACTAAACTGCTGAACCGATTTTGATGAAATTTGGTATAGGGGTAGATTAGACCTTGAGAAAGGACATAGGCTATGTTTGGTCGCGATAACCGACATCCACGCGGGCGGACCGCGGGCAAAAGCTAGTACGGTATATTTTACAATTATTCATATCGACACCTCTGGGTTCAATTGGCGTATAAACCATTTTGGCCAAAATGAGTTATATACACCGTTTGGTTCAGAATTTTTTTCTCTATCGATCTGTATATTTAAAATGTTCAAATTCACAAAAAAAATGCTTTTACGACCCAAAAAATTTAGATCATCCTAGCACAAAAAAGATAAAATGTTAATGTAACAGCCAAATTTTTCTTTTTTAAATTTTTAGTAAGACGTTATGACCAAGATTTTTACCAACCCGGGGCGTAAGATCTGCCTTGTTTGTAAATGGTTTTTACGCCGTGACGAATAAATATATTTCATAAACGTAATTTAAAATTGAGGTCGTAAATCCAAACATTTAAATACCATATGGACGTATAAACCATATCCATTGCAAAAAATGGTATTCAATTTTAGACTTTATTGCTATAGAATTAAAATCCAAAATTAAATGACAATATTTTTGCTACACGCTTTCGTTCACTCTACAATTTTAGATTTTACAAACATTGCTTTAAAGTCCTAAATTAAATGGTAAAAGTTCAAAAAATTATTACAGTGTCCGTGTTATGACGGTGGTTTTGCTTTAGCAGAATCGAGGCCCTGGCCCTCGATTCTGCTAAAGTAAAACCACTGCACGAACAGTCATGTGGGTGACAAGTGTGAGGAGTTTGGACATGCCCACGGCGGTTTTGCACACGGTAGCCGTAACCCAGAGGGTGAGCACATCCTCAAAACGTGTACGGCCACCGAACTTGCCGTCGTGAACAGGTTCTTCAAAAAGAAAGCCGAACTTCTTGTCACCTGCAAGAGCGGAGAGCACGCTACCCAGATCGATTTCCTACTCACTAAGAGGCATAGCATCAGCAGGGTGGCCAACTGCATGGTAATACCCGGAGAGAGTCTCACTAGCCAACACCGTCTCCTTGTCATGGACCTCCGCGTGAAACTCAAAGACAAACGCGCCGAGCGTGGCCAACGCAGAATCAGGTGGTGGTGAAGCCAAGTCCCAAAGTCTCGTCTCAGCTATCGGTGACAAGTGCGCTGATGCTGTAGACGAACCAGTACAGGTTTGCTGGGACAGGATTCAGGCAGCTATCCTTGAGGCGGGGAGGGCGGTGCTCGGTACGTCTAAGGGTGGACGCATCTATGACAGGGACACTTGGTGGTGGAACGACACAGTGCAGAGAGAGATCAGGGTGAAGAAAGCCCTCCTTAAAAAAGTGGCAAGCGTCCAAATCTTTCGATGACCGCGACGTGTACAAAGATGCAAAACGCGCCACCAGGACAGCGGTAGCCAGGGCCAAACGAGACCACTTGCAACCGCTATATAACAAGTTGGAATCGTCTGAGGGGCAAAAGCTTATCTATAAGTTGGCGCGTTCCACGGTCAAAATGGCGCAGGCTCTGTTCAAGTGCCGCTGAATTAAAGACAAAGACCCTGAGGACAATTTGTTGTACGAGGAAGTCGCGGTGAAGGAGAGATTTATTTATTTATTTATTTATTTATTTATTTATTTATTTATTATACACTTTATTGTACACCAAATTAAAGAGATACATTATTATTTAACTGTGAGAGATGGCTGTGGAAGAGCTACAGATTTAAATAATTGCCTTTATTAGTTTGGCAATCTGATCATGACTGATAATGTGTGCCATAATTATCTGTTTTATTTAATAAAACTAAGTTAATTTCGTTTCTGGTAGTTTAATTTCGTATATATCGACCACAATTCTGTAGTAAGACTAATATTAATGTAATTCTGCCACATTCTAACAGTATCGAGATTGTTTTTATTAATTATAATTCTATTGATGTGCAAAGTAAATAGTTTTTACAGCAAAAAAATCTACAGTTACGTGCTTTTACATCAGTAAATGTGAACTTAATTTTACCAAATATGGATATAAGTACAGCTTATATCCATATTTGGTTTTTCATCCAATTTTCATGGGGTGTATAGACCATAAATTGGTATTTTCTAAGACGTATATCCATGCTAACTTCTAAACCAAAGAAGATAGATATGATTGAATGATTTAGCCTTCTTCATCCCCAAATTCTAAGAATCTTTCTCTTTGGATTTTTTTATGTAGCTTCTAAAATAAAAAAGTTATGATTTTTTTTCTAAAAATAAAATCGTTTTTTTGCTCTCCTGAAAAGTCGTGTTTTGGTTTATACGCCAATTGAACCCAGAGGTGTCGATATTCAAAACATCGTGTCAATCAAATAAAATACACTTTACTACAGATTGGGGCATAGATGTATTTATTACAATGGTGTGTACCTAACTACCTACCTATGATATAACTAGTGACAGTTCGAGATAGGAAAGCAACAGATATCTAAATATATCTATTATATATTATATGGATATTCAGGCTGTTGGATTTGACGATATTCTATACCTAGTATTAGTACTATGCCTAGTACGCTAGTATTAATACTAGGTACAAAATATTGTTGTCGAAAAGGATGTACGGTTTGATCGTTACGGTTGCAAATGTCCGTAAATACCGTACTATGCATGCATGTATGTAGACTAAATGCAACCTAAATAATAAGTCAAAGAAAGAGACATTTGAGTTTAAAATAAATTAAAATAATAATTTGCATGACATTTTTAGTAGAAACGTTTAAGCTAGACGTGCTTTATGCTTAGCTGCACCTTGCACATGAAGTGGCAGACAAAGTATACTCGTTACTTTAAATTTCACATTTGAAATATCTTGTGCCTCAGCATTATGAGTAACAAAACGACATTCCGTTTTGTTACGTATCGTTGATATGAGTTTTTCTTTCAAAGTTATTTCAGCACCATTCTATTTGTTAAAACTAGACGTATTAACAAAAAAATATATTCACAATTAATTAAACATAAGTAAAGATCTAACCTCTAACAGTGGTAAAAACATTTTGAAAAACTATTCCAGCCAATGAAATTCCATTTTCGAACTAATTCAATTAGGGAAGTTCATGAATCCTTCAACCTAATGATGATGAAATTGCTTTTAATAAGTATGACGAAAATATGTTTTAGAAGACTTGAATATTTCATTGATATCTACTGTTAATAACTAATTCATTCGTAATCTATAACCTAACTACTGAAACACTTCTTTTTCTTCCCTTCGTGAAGAATATTGTTTTCAACAGAGTATTTGAATTTTTTTTTTAAACTTCTTTGATCTGTACATTTCCGTATTCTAAATTACCACCACGTTATTTGGAGCTTATTCACTCATTGCTATGGCAGTTAGGTAAACATATAAAAGAATGGTATGTGAGGAATACATGTAGGATACGAAATACGAATCTAACCGTCGCGTCGACCTTTTGCCAAAAGTTTTATCTCATAACGCGTCTTCGTTTAGACGTGCAAATTCTCGAGGGCCGCGTGCGGTAATTTTAATTAAGTATATTTACTGAGACGAGCACCGAGCACCGGGGAGCGGTAATAAATGTTAGCTGTAAAGGTAACAAATGAAGGCGGCCGAAGCGGCTCGGTGCAGTTCGGTATGACTCGACAAAACTCGGCTCGGAATTCACTCAGTACTGCGACGGATATCCCGTCAGGTGATTTCCACCTGTGTGGCTCTTTCGTTCCTGGCTCCCACTGCCTTTTAATATTTTATGCTTCGCACCTCTTTTTATCGGTACTAAAATCTCTATCAGCTAAATTGACAAACAATTTTAGCGTTTGCCGCTTTTGAAGTATCTTCGGAAATCGATATCAGCAATATCTGTGTGCTTCTACTATTGAATGGCATGAAATGTCTGAATAAGAGGGTAAAAATGTTAACCAAAGTTTGTTACTTGGTATGGTTTTAAAGAATCAAACAAATGGTAAATTGTGCTATTCAGGTCAATCTCGACAAGTCAGCAAAGATTTAAATCCTTCAAATTCTAAGTTACGAAGGCGAGTTGGGGATTTAGAAATTTTCTTCCACCGTATTCGGGTCGAATTTTGCTCGGCTGGGTTCGGAGAGCTTCCAAAAGTCTAGGAAAATTGAACGCAAATCCGATTTGTTCAGATCTTGAACCAAAATCTTTCTAAAATGTACCCATGTACTTACCTAGTATTTGGTTACTTTGGCACTAGATACGATGCATGTTCAGAAAATGATATTGAAAACTTTGAAAGGCTTTTGAAAACTTATGTATGTATGTACAGTACATTGTACACATAAGCCTAATGAAAGGTAATGAATAGTTGGTAAGATTGGAATGAAACTGTAAATCCAGTTCGCCGACTGTTGTACTGGCTAATTTTACTTTTACGAAACATAATTCTCGTACCTGTAATATAAAGTCGGTGAACAAGTATTAACGCCTAACGTATATTGCACGGTTACGTGGTTCATATTCCGCATTAACTTTAACGTCATAAATTCTCAAACTTGGGCACATAAAGAGCAACTACGAAATGTTACTAAATCTGTTATTCAGATTGTGAATATGATTCAATGCAAAACTGCTTAAGTACGTGCTGGTAACGTTAGTGAACTATGTGCGATCGTATTCAAATATTTATGATCGTTATTATTGAGATCTGAAAATAGTAGCTGGGATGCGGAGGCGGAGTATCGGGAGCAATGGCACATAATGGGAGGGGGTTTATGTCCAGCAGTGGACTGCAATAGCCCAATTGATAGATTTAATATTCAGACATTTTACTCAAGATCCTAAGAATCATTCAAATTTCATCCGAATCTCTAAACTGCGAGTCCAAAGACTTAGAATAGAATAGAATAGAAATAAACTTTATTGTACACCATACAAAAGAAAAGTATACATAAAATAAATGGCAAACATAATTAGGTAATGTACAAATGGCGGCCTTATCGCTAAAAGCAATATCTTACAGGCAACCTTAAACTTAGCCGCTTGCACACTACGTTACATATATAAAAATATCCAGAGGGTCAATTCGGATATCATTCCCACATTTAATTATAATGTGTGTTAACGAAAATACTCTGTAGATAGGGGTATAATCCAGGGCACCCAAGGACCGAAAGCTGTTTATCCAACCTACTTACTGAGCTTAGTTCGCAGTTTTATCTTCATTAATCTATAGGGAGTAGTCCTTTTAATTTGATGTATTTTCTCTCTTGCCTGTGACTTAACCATATTTATTTCAAGCATAGAAAAATGCAGAGAACATAAAAGTATAGTGCAAGTGATTTTCCAAGTCGTTTACTGTTTCTATGTCTAATTAGACTCCTTAAGGACTTAGACTTACTTAGAAGGCTTCTGCTATACATTTATGAATGAAAAATGTCGACCATTCATGATTATATAAACAGTGTTTGTTAAACTGTGAATTAATTAATTGTTGAGTATTATGTTATGAGTGTGAATATTTCACATTTCGCCAACTATGTCTATGTGTATATTTTCGGTCCCAAGTAGTAGGGGGCGAGCCTATTGCCGTCAAGGGGGCAGTTGTTTACTTTCGGATGGAGATATTATAATGATGGTAATATCTAACCCCTTATATATTTTATAAATACACGCCTCTCCAGTAGTGAATGTGACTGATATTGATTTCGACTGTAGCATAGAAATAAGACTAGCACTGCACTTACGCTTTGGCAAGTGTACTGTTTTCATTCTACGAAAGCTTCATCCCATATAACGTGAACAAACAAAGTAAGGCTGTGACTACAACGTATGTTTGCACATTAATACTTTTATTTTATTTACTTAGAAGACAGACTTATGGCCACATATCTGGGACCTTCATACAGTCACTCTCATGAAAGCCATATAAGTCAAAGCAACCGTGAACAAGTTATTTTTCAATACGAGCAACAGTTGTGTGCATGTTATTATGACGTAAAACATCAATATAGCTCTCATAACTTAGTAAAGTTTCAAAGAAGCGAGCACACAGTATCAAATAATATTCATAAGTTAAGTAAGAAAATATTTCAAATATTTCAATGATAGTATTGACTTCTCTCCTCAGTGGCGTGGCGGTAGATTGTTCGAATGCTACGCAAGAGGAGCGGGTTTGATTCCAGCTCAGTACAATTTGTAGGCATGTACCTATATGTATATTTGCATTGGTCTGGGTGTTTCTATATATACTATGTATTACATACATACCGTATTTATAAAATTCATCTAAGTATGTTTATCCTCATTCTAGAATCCATAACACAAGCTAGTTCAGCTATGCCTATCTTGGGTCTAGATAGCGTTATGTCGTATGTCTTACAATATTAGAATATTCTCAATGGTATTAAATGTCTCACGATAAAATCTGATTAAGTGCTTCCTAAAAAATAATCTATTATTTTATACTAGAGTTTAAACAGGAAATTTAGCTAAATCATTCACTACGATACCAAGCAATCTCTATCTTCATCAAAGTGTAAAGTACACTAAGGAGATGTGGAATCTTGATAGTTTCACAATGGCTGCTACTTGCGTGCACCAGTTAATAGAATGCTCCGAACAAAGAGATTGCATCTAAATAGCTTTACGGCGCACTCGCAGGGGGCAAACAGTTTTCAGATAACTGGCGAATTTTTGCCAAGCTGGTTCGGGTACGTAGAACGAATGAGTACTGAGCGAATGGCTCACCACATATTTAAGGCCCGTGTACGCGGGTAGGCGGGCAAGCTGAGGTCGACCTCGCAGAACAAACACTACCTAATCAAATCGATGACGTATGGAAAGAAAGGGCAGGTCTTGAGCACTCGATACCAGTCGGCTTGCATGAAATGCTCAATATCAGTAGAGGAAACTCATGAAGTTTCTAAAGACAGAAGCAGGCGGTGATAAAATGATGTGGCTATATGTATGTACTTTTAACTGAGAACAGTTCTAGTGAAAACGTTGCTTTGCCACCTCATGAGAAGATTCGATTACATCTCGGTGTCTGTTTCGTGTTTGTTTTCAGTTTAAATTACCTCTTCCGCAACACCTTTAATATAAAATATAGGTATGAACTACTTGTTAATGCTACCTACAGCCTTAATTTATGATGGGGAAGAGATGTATTTCGTTTTTCTTCGACCAATGTCATTGTTAAGGTTGATTTAGACCAAACGAACATAGAGCTAGAGCTAGAATGAGAGCATTCTAAGAGCATTCTTTCTTAATATTTCTGTAGATGAAACCTTATTTTCAGCGCTTAATAAGAAAGAACAACGAACGAATATCCTGTCACTGTGTACACTAATAGAATTTGACGTAGAGGAGATATAAAACGGCAGGAATGAAAAATCGAGTAAGGAAGTGTCCTTACTCGATTTTTCATTCCTGCCGTTTTTAAAGTTTAACTACACCGCAAATTAATATAAAAGTCATTTCATGCTACGCCAGTGGTGCTTAAAACACGTACTCGTACAGTTACGATTTCATAAATTCAATTCGGACGGCTGCGTTCAGTGAGTCACAAACCATTTGCCAATTAACAACACGGCCTTAATAAGGAAGATAAGCACGCCAGGCGCTTACGACGCTGTGCCACGAAAGGTAACATAAAAGGTAACTTAAAATCATAAATATTGCATAGAAGCCCCGCCCACTGTAATTTCCAAGGAGCTTGTTACACTAATGAAGGCTGGCCTGGCATTTTATCGTGATCAAATTACACTTTGTTGCATATTAAAGCATGCATTTTAAGGTCGAGAAAATTAGTTTCCGTCTTATAAATGCCACAGTATGATGCATAAAGATTAATTGTACGTAACTAGTGGGTAAGGTAAGATTGAACGAATACGACTTAGAAACAATGTTTTGCTATAAACATTTATGTACAGTCAGTATCAGATCGACCTTGACTAACAAAGTAGGTACTCTTGATATTTCCCGACGATAGATAAATACAATTTAAATCACAATTTAAGACTGCCTCTGTGGCGTAGCGGTAGTAAACGCGGCCGCTACGCAGGAGGCGCGGGTTCGATCCCCGCTCAGTGCAAATATTTGTATGCATGAATATTAATATTTGCATTGGTCTGGGTGTTTCTTTGTATAATTATGTATGTATTTACAAAAAAAAATGTATTATAAGTATGTGTATCCACATTCTAGAACCCATAACACAAGCTAGTTAAGCTATGCTTACTTTGGGTCTAGATGGCGTTGTGTAGAATGTCCTATAATATTTATTTATTTAAATCAATAAAACAGTTTGGTATTAACGTCATTAGTAGGTATTAAGATCATTTTGATTTTTCTGCCGTTTTCTATAAAAACGAATTACTAGTAACAATTATTACGGGTTTAAGAGCAAGGTAGTTCAATAAGCCTTTGTTAAGTCCAATAAGCATTACCGCCGCTGCCGCCCCGTTATGTTCACATCGCGCGTCTCTGTTATACTATGTAGGATTCTGAAAGTGATATTTGGCCATTAAGAGCCCACAAAATATCTATTGCACAAACTACGGTGGTTTAATAGTTAAAGTACAGTCATCAAAGGCTAAGGGTCTAGGCAATAAAAAAATACTACTACTAATGTACCACAGAATAAATAAATGTATAGTGCAAAAATCTCATTTAAACGACGAAAAAGACAATTAGGTAGATACTATTTAGTCTGTGTAATATATCTACTGAAAAAGCTTATAGTGTACCTACATTGTAAGCTTCCTTTGCATTCAATGATAGCCTTTAAGCATCGCTTAAAGGCTTTAAGCATCGCTTAAAGGCTGGCAAAGTATTCAAAGTAAGTTAATATTTTAGCACATTGCATGAAACATAGTGCACATAAATAGGATAGGTACAGACTATTCAAACACTAGTCGAATTTTAATTAATCTTACTTCAAAGTAATTTAACAACAAGAATAAAAAAGTAAGTCATTGTAAAATTTTAATAAACCGACGCGACCGACGGCGACGTAACGATAGAAATTGTAAATTACCTAACAGCTTGTCAGGAGCAAATAATGTGCACGCAGCTTTATAGGTCATTGGACTGTATCACTTGATCGTAGTTGATAGTGGCTCTCAATGTGATCCGCACTCACGTACAGATTGAAAAAGTTTTCTAAGTAAAAACAGCTGAAAAGTCAGGAGTACGCAACTGGGCCAGTTAGATATCATTGAAATAGTTCGTTCTTGACGTAGGTTTACTATGACAACAAGTGCTGCGGTACAGCGTGGCCGCTGATACAGCTCTTGGGTTCATAAAGTACCTATGGTGTGTAAATGCAAACACACGTGATGTAAGGCGCAGTGTAGAAACTGGTATACAATGCTATCCGTTTTGTGCATGCCAATTACTCCGCTGCAATTGATAATTGCTTCTATGCTGGTAGGTAGATATTCATCCATAGAAAAACATGAACAATCACCAACATTATGCAAAAAAAATCACACACCTGCTTGTGTAAATGGTTTACAGTTTTTTTTTATTTTTTTCAACTATTAAATACACTGATTTCAGTTTCTAGTAATACAAGGTTTCTTTGAAATATAAACTAAATAATAAAAATAAATAGAGGTAAGTACTTGTAGGAACTGTCATCGTCATATATCCAAGTTACAGATAAAGTGTCTGCAGTGAAATACATAGTACACAGGTCTTGCAATCAAGGTTAATAACCCAATACCTAACTCGTTATTTAAAAGACAAACAAACTACAGTTTAGATAACTCGATCTTCTCTAATCAGTTCCGCTCAGTTGCATATCATTGTTCTCGGAACGCCAACTGGCCCAGCAACGTTTTAAAGATTGATAAACTGCTAAAGTTTCTTGTTGAAACTCTTCAAATGGTACCTTTCAAAGGAAAACGGTCCAGAGACTTTCGCCAAGTTACCTCCAAGAGTCAAATAAAGACGTTTTGTGTCGAAGAAGCTGTCCCCAAAAGTTTTGGTTCGCTCGTGCCGTGGAATCTTACATTCCGAACATTTTATTTATTGTCCAACGACATTGTAATTTCAATTCAAAAGTTGAGTAATATATCAGCAATCTATTTTGCTGTGTTCATATTTTTAACCGACTTCAAAAAAGGAGGAGGTTCTCAATTCGTCGGAATGTTTTTTTTTATAATGTCACCGATTAGTCAAAGACGCCTGGACCGATTTGCAAAATTATTTTTTTGTTATTAGAGGTCTTTCGGAACCGGGACTGCGGTCCCAGATTGCCTTTATAAAACAATTGTTATTTTTGAGGAGTATTTTGAGACCACAAGTAAAAGTAAGTTAAAGTACAGTTAGCAAAAAAGCTGATAAAGTTACAATAAGGTACTAAGGTGAGAAGGTTATTATGAGTGGTAAGCATCGAGCAAGAAATTCTCTTCGATAGTAGTAAATCTCCACAATATAGACAGATTTACTTTTAAATAATCATCCATAGCCGACGCAGCTTATTCATGTTTAGAATGGCAAATGGAGAGAAGTTATCTGAAAGAGTGGGATTCGAAGCAATATATATTCACGGCAATCTCCAAAGGAAGCATCCAATATATAGATACATATAAACTCACATCTTTCTCACTCAGATAGCTATTGGCAAAGACAATAGTTATCTTGCTTCCTATACGTAGTGTTTACATTAGATTAGGATCTTTAAAATTGGATATTTTATTCACTACGAAACTTCATAAGACTGTCGTTTCATCGGCCGTTACAATGAAAATTCTATGGGGAATTTGCCTTAAGTATGCTTGGCAAGCGGATATTGTTATTACACAGGTGAATGGATGCTACCCATATTCTCGAAAGCTTTTTAATCCTCCCCCATACTACAAATATGGGAAGTTATAGGATGGTATTCAAAGAATATTGAAAGAAAAAATGGCTAATGGTATCATTGATACTGGTTACAACTCTTGCAATTCCGATTTGAAAATATATCTAATACTATTATTGCATACTCGTATGTGGTTCTTTTCTGCCTAAATACGGCCATTTATTTAGAAAGTAAAAAGGTAGGTAAGAACTTTCCTTAATAGAAAATTATCATCGTCTGAGGTAAAATTTATAAACATATAAATAAAACAAAGAATCAGACTGGGTGCGTGAGATGAGGATGATGATGACCCACTATTATCTTCGGGATCCCGGCCAACCTCACCTGCTAGATGCTACTATTATTGATTTACAGGCAGGTCTGGCGAAGGCTATGCCCTTAGGTTTGGGAGATGCAACTAAATAATATTGATGATACGACGTACCTAATCCTAAATATACGAGTATACATACGTAAGAGAATAGTTAATTAATTAATTGCGTGTAATATCATGACAACTGCTAAAATTTATATCTACGGGTACTGGTGGCAGGTATAGTTTTTACCTCTGCAAATCGTTTAGCTCCAATTGAATGGATAATTCGCCTTTGTCCTCTCATTCAAGCGGTGGTAGAGGTAGGTTACGTACGATAGTGCATACTAAAGCCCAATTTGTATAAAGTACAATGAATGCATTTACTTTATTATTCATATCCCTAGTAGCTGAAATCGACAATGCAGTATTTTGAATCCGCGAATGTATTTTTAAAAATTTATTGGCCACGCCAGCGTTGTATACTGGTCGTGGAATATAAATAATAACTATACCTACATAGGTACATAATATGTATAATAAATTTGTATGTTGCTATATTTTCAATAAAAGTAAAAAATATATTTAGATATCTATTTGATTGAAATTTATTATGCTGACTATTCAAATCGATTTATAAAGAGAATTAGAGAGAGTCAATTCCCTTTTCTCTTTCTAAATCTATATTTAGATATTTATGTGACAAATTGGTTAAAATTTAAAATAAATCTTACACGAAAACAATCACCAACTCGCATCGACGTCACGTTCACTCAATCAACGTTTATATCATAAAGATAAATTATTATGTGTAGGTAACTCTGATAACTAATATAGTGCAATTATTATTTTGTGCTAATGCATCAAAGGATCCACATTGCTCAAGTTGTTTATTACAGTTATTTTTTATCTCGAATCCAGGTTTTCGGTTACGAGGTTGCTCATAAATCCAAATATGTACGTCCTTTCCGTGCACCCGAGGTGTATTTTAGTTTACAGTCCAATTTCCATTTCCCCACGTTATCTTAATTTGCTGCAGGTTTGGATTGCACATTATATAAATGCACGTGTTTAGAATAATGTTGAACAAATCTTAGTGTTTGGTTCCACTTCACTACATATTATAAAACAAAGTCGCTGTCGCTGTCTGTCCGTCCCTATGTATACTTAAATCTTCAAAACTACGCAACGGATTTTGAAGCGGGTTTTTTTTAATAGATAGAGTGATTCAAGAGGAAGGTTTATATATGTAATACATGCATAATATTGTAGAGAAACACTGATAAATTTAGAGATATGCAGCGGGAACCGGATCAGAAAATATGGCGATACGAAGTTCGCCGGGTCAGCTAGTACTTTTATAAAAGCTAACATTCTACGACGGTAGTTTTTTTTTATACCACTTGGGTGGCACACAAGTACACGGTCCACTTGGTGGAGGTGTGGTTACCGTGGTCTATGGACGTATGCAACACCAGGGGTTACACTCATGCTGCCGACCCTGAAGAAACCTTCTACTGCCCTTCTTGAAGAACCCCATATTGTCTATTTGAAGTCAGTTTGAAGCAACCTTCTTATTTTTTATTATAGAGATTTTAACCTCTGCTGGGATTTTTTTTGGATTGCTACAATAAATTACAATCATTTGAATTTTGAATAAGCACAAATACAAAAAATCTAGTCTTAAAATCTCAAAATGAATTTGACGCAATTAAATTGTATCGAGTAGAAGTCGAAGTGTTACAACTTGGGTAACGGTATTTCCCGATAAATCGCTAACGTAGGTAGGACTCGTGTAGTAGGTATCGATTATGGACATTTACACGTTTTACAGGTGCACATGACTTTTACGAGTTACTCAGAAATATACCAGTACTTATGCTTCTCACGCAAAACACGAATGCTTTTAACAGATAATCTTTCATAAATACCCGTGTGTAGAATGTAAAGAAGTGTGTGCTTTACGTTCATATGCGACTTATGCAAACAGTGGTCTGGCAGACCGATGATTCACATTTATTTATTTTTCTTTTCTTTTTACATTACATACTAACTTAAACAAATGAAGGTGATTGAAGTCAAAAGGAAGAAATTCAAGTCATAAAGGTGGTATGGTATAGTTGAGGACATCTAGTTCTCGTAAAGGCAAATTCTCAAAAGGACAAAGTTGTATAATGTATTAATGTTGGTGCAGTTAGGCAGCACTTTAGTTGATGTACTATTTATAAGTTTCGTTTATGGGTTAATATCAATAAAATAAAACGATTTTTACGGTTCTATCGCGGTTTATTTGGTTATTTCATTATTTACACTGAACTGAACGCGATGACAATGTTTGTGGTTGTCTCATAATCTGAAGTTTAAGTTATCTCAAAGCACCCAAACTATGTTGAATTGTTAGTGTTTCCATTTACGGAGAAAATATCACGAAGTCTTGTTGTATTTTGTTTTTATCTTAGGTTCAGATACGTCTAAAAGAGATCATCTCATTGCTTTCAATAATATTATAATTTTGTGTGCATTGGATGATCCTAGACTAGACCTAGGTTTAAATATAGGACTTGACAAACTGATATTTATCCATTATTCATGTTTGTCCAGCGTCTAGTGCAATGTAATAAAGTATAAAAACTGTGCTATAATAGCAATACAAGAGTATGAACGGCTACGGGACATTTTCCCACACAGTTTATTTATTGTGTATTTCTCTTTTTTTTACTTCAGCAAACTGTTCATTTCATTTCGGACTGTTGTTGGCACCAAACTAGGTCCAACAGATTTTCAAAAAATTCGTTACGTTATTCTGTGTTCATTTTATGGAATATAGATCATAATTTTCTTACTTGAAGTTTAAACTAGGTTTATATTTGTTTTTACGCAATTTTGCTCTTTTGAGAAGCCGACTTTATGATGACGTTTTGATAAGTTGCCAACTAACTTGCGCTGGCCACGGACACGGGCTGTCACGTCTACCAAGGGGGATACCACGAATCCTACACCCGAAACTTTAGACCCGTACGAAACACAAAAAAATTACGCCACATTTAGGTATCGTGAAGTAATCCCTGATTTCTGCCGGCACGGCAGGGCGAGCGAAGCAATGTCGCGTGTCGTCTTCAAGCCTTATTGCTGGATAAATACTTTTCATGATATCAGTCGCGCCAAACTTTTATCCACATCTTTAGTCGTACATTTTACAGCAGGCTCACAGCACATTTCGCACTAACATATTAATTAACGATTGCATTAATTCTATTAAGGATCGTTGTGAACCATGGAACTCAAAGTTTTAGCGACTTGAGATTGAACTCTCTTTTCATTAGGAAAGTTTTTAGCGGGATAACTTTATATCCAAACAACACATTAAAACAAATGCACACATATTTCATTTCGCCCACCTCGCGTGTTACACTCACAAAAACGATATACATTGTCTGGCGAACTTCGGCTTCTCCATTCAAAAGTTTTTAAATCTATTAAACAAGTTACAGGGATCCCTTCAGACGTAGGATGCTTACGAACACAAAGTGAAATCTATATCAGAAGTGCAAAATTGTCTGGTATCACGCCACCCCGGCACGCAACGTAACGCAAACTATTTACGCTAACGCTCTGACGTCACGTAACGCAGATAGACGAAATTCACATTCACCCTCAGTGAAATATTACACTATAAATATTTTCTTTTTACTATTTTGTAACAACAAATTTCATTGTGTATTTTTAGTAGTTTTGACAACAAATAGTAACCTCGGCCTCTACAGCTAAAACTGAGTAGAATATGGTATCTACTATTATGTTGTAAAGCTGAAAAGTTTGTTCGTTTGTTAAACGCGCTAATCTCAAGAACTTCTAGTTTGAATTGAAAAATTCTTTTTGGGTTGAATAGCCCGTTTATCGAGGAAGGTTTTAGGCTATATATCATCACGCTACTTCTCAAGGGAGCGGAGCAGTAATCACAAATGTCAACAAACCCGGCAGATTCCCATTACTGGTAAACTTAATAAATACGGGTATATATTACTTAAAGGGGTTTTGAAATATACCACAGGCGAATGCGAGGCGGGTCTGCAAGTTACTGTATAAAAGACTTCTTTTAAGGATGTAGAAGGTTCATCCACTTCGTCTTGAGTGTTTATGTCACCACACGCAACGATGTTTAAGGCGAAGTCCATTCTCAAAATAAAAAAATAACGTTAACTTTTTTGAATATTGTGTTCCCAGTTGTGACTAACTACTTATATGAATATATTCAACGTAAAGGATACCAGCCCCTCTAGACAAGTGGCAATTCGTTGCTCGGCGTATGATGGAATAGAATGCCAAATGTATGGGATTTGACGTATATGACAGGCGTCAACGAATGTCAAAAACGTCAAATCCTATAGGATTTGACGTTTTTGATAGGCGTATAATGGAATAGAATGACAAATGTATACATTTGTCATTCTATTCCATCATACGCCGAGCAACGAATTGCACTTGTCTAGGGGGGGCAGTGTACAAAGAGTTAATAATATAGTGTTACATAAAAAAATCCACGAACAGTGCCCCGAGCACGAACAATATTCGAATTCGTAACGTAAAAGTATAGAGAGAACGGAGCATTGTGATTGGCAGGCTTCACACACACACACATAGGTTCACAGAAGGCAGACGGCCAATCGCAAAGATGGCGTTTTTTCGATACGTTTAAGTTACGAATTCGAATATTTTTAATGGTCGGGGCACAGAGCAATTTAAAAATATTCGTTGTCGAATGCACCAAGCGTATTCGAACAATGTTGTTGTTTTTACGATAAAGATGTGTATTTAATGTAAGTATATGTGTACGTTTATGTCTATATATATTATTATACTTAAGTATATTCTTTGCTTACTTATTTATATTTGAATATATACATTGTTATATATGTATTAATATGTTTATCGGTTATAATATGTTCACCAAAAAATTATACCATACTAGATCACACACTCTCTCAATAACTTACTAGGACCTACCTTAACAATATCTCTGCATCACCCTAAGGTTGACTGGTAGAAAATGCCCATGGCATTAAGTCCGCCTTTGTGCATTTATTTGTGCAATAAAGTTTAAAATAAATAAATTATTAAATTAAAATTAAGGGTAAAATTAATAAAGCTATGGGTAAAAAGAAGAATTGTATTAAAATTTAATGTTGCCATATAATTAATTTAAATTGTATATTTCGCATAAAGTACCGAATTAACTTCGCCTTAATAATGATGTAACATAATAATGTAGGTATAGTCTCGAGGGATAACTTCCTATTTTAATTTCCGAAAATATCTTTTAAGGTATCAGGGTTGAGTAAATACGGTTGGAGTCGTCTTCTAGATGTTTTGATAACCCTACGCGAGAGCTACTCGAATCTACTTTGAATAGAAATTACGTAATCGACAAAATTTTGACGCAGCCTGCGGCACCCCCGCCCCTGCTCCTTTATCGACGCTACATCGCCATTGCATTAGACTCTTTCCCTATAGAATACCGACGCGGTGATTTCATTTTCTTTTGACCTAAAAATTAGAGTCGCTATCGACGGAATGAAAATTATCATTGAATTCCCTTTTTAAATTTGATATGTTAAATCTGGGGAATAGTCTGATACAAATAGCCTCTCGCATTCGCGGCAGCCTTCGCGGATCGCGGATAAAATGCAAAAGAGCCGCCTTGCTGGTGTGGCCACGTCTTGCGGCAACCGCCAAGCTACGTGGGTAGCAAATGCCTGGCAATGGCGCCCGTGTCGGGTCCAGGTAAAAGGGGCTTGACGTCGTGGAGGGTGACATGCGTGGGAATGGTCTCACTACCATGGACGCCCAAGATCGTGCGAAGTGGAGGAAGAAGAGCCGGAATGCGGACCCTGAGCTTCGAGGTCATCTTGGCCACGGATGCAATCAGGAAAATGCGTCTACATGCATATAATGAGTCTGATACAAATAGATTTTGGAACCTTTGCCGTGTGTATTTATAGAATATTAAAATAATAACTTAGGTTTTAACCTAAAACGATATCAGCTGTAGACTTGCGCTATGCCATAAGGAGAACGCTCTACGAAACCGTAACAAGTCGATTTTAGCCGTATTCATTATTCTTGCCGACGACAACGTGCCTAATCAAAAATCGAATACGGTAAATTTCATCAAATCTGTATAAACCTATGATCTACCTACAAATCACGTTTTAGTAATGATGCATACAAAGAAAGCAAACATAATACCGAGACTTAGCTATCACACAAATCCTAGCAAGATTGCAATTCGGCGAGGGCGAGAGATCTCACGCAGAAATTACCTTACACTAGACAGCGAAAGTCCATTAGGTTTTATGGGTTCCACTCGCCAGGACGAATAGCACTGGAACGTTGAAATTAATTAAATTCTCACCTAAACGTGACTCAAAAACGAATTCTGTCCTCACTGAAAGATATATTTTTAGTGTTTTTTCTGTGCCAGAGTAATGTATGTAGACGGATTCAATGTAAACTTGAGACGTTCTTGAATTCGTTTAATTCTTACTGCTTTTGTTGTTATCGGTTGGATTAAGTTTAAGAAACACTGTATTTTCGACTAGTCCAAAGTAGACTTTTATTTAAAATTCATGTACGCTGTTTACTGTCTAATTAATGTTCATGATAGATGTTTTTTTTCTTCTGCTTCTGTTTTAATATTCTTCTTAAGATTTGAAGCTGATAGCCAACCAGTATCTTGCAAGGTCTCATTACTGACATATTGGGAGTGACTGTTGTCTGACCAACCAATAATTTCTCTTGGGGATCAGCAGGTCCCATACACCCAGAACCACTTCTCTTCCTCTGTAATCTGTAACCGATTTTGGTTGCTATTTCTTGGAAAATTTGTTAAAAGATATATGTTTGTAAATCTACATATCTAATCCAGCAATCGGCGACTAAATACTAGTATTTATCATTTTGACACTGGTGGCGTACCGCCAAAATGTTGAAAAGGTTGATTTTAAAGTTGAAATTGCAAGCTGCAAATAATGGCTATTCTCAGTTATGAATAATTCATATAGAAGTAATTTGCAATGAATCATAGACATGTTTGTATCCTTTATAAGCGGTTCGCTTAGCTGCTCAGCGCATAAAGGAATATACAGCTCTCTCCTCAGTTGTTGAATTGTGGAACTCTAAATGTGGAAATCAATAACGTCATTGTATTCACTCACATCACTTTACTGTAGGACTTTCTCTTAGGCTCTATTCTTACATCTATTGGGGCTTTCCTCTAGACTACGAGATTCAACATCCCACAAAACGAAAACTTATTCGATTCTAAAAGCGCGTTAAAATGCGTAACGGAGGTACACAGTTAGATTTTATTTGAGTTGAAAACTTTGTTATTGTTTTCAAAGTACTTAATACCTATCTCTATCATTTACGAGCGGCTGTTTGTGCAAATGCAAATTTCATGTTTAATCACTTCTCCCCGAACGGTCCCAGCATTCGAGTATTATATCAGAAAAGTTAACTCGTAAAAATTTGGTATACTAAGGCTAAATCGTAAACCAGTAGGGTTTCAAAGCGCCACTTTTTAAAGAATGTTTCAGTCGCCTGCGTCGAACTTTCAAACTTACGGCTCAAATTTTAATAAACGAAAGCGGTTATAGTACCCAAAATTTATTTGTTTTACTGTTTAACTTGTTTAAATTATAGCAAATCAATACAGAAGTCGCCAATGAAAAAAGTTATAAGTGGTCCTTCGAGCCTATATCCCCTAACTCTTGTAAATATTTTACAAAAAAAGTTGCTAGTGGTCCTTCGAGCCTGTGTTTTTTATTTTTTTATTTTTCTGATTAATAGTTAGACTTATTCCAATTGTACCCTTGATTTGTTCTCCCTTATATTTCGCAATAAACTACAACACTGAGAGTTAGAATCAAATTTCAGAGTTTCTCCAAGCTATTAGTTGTTATAAGAATGTAACTGTAATAGGTTTAGGTGCTTACCCCGCCAAATACCGGCTTAGTATAAATCATAACTCTATTCCGAACAATGCCTATAAATTACCGCACAAGGGGAAATAGTAGTAACACTGAAAAAACAGCAACAACATCGCCCACAACATCGTGTGGACACATAACTTAAGAGTTTGTGGGCTCTGTCAGAGTATCCGGCATAAGGGAGCCTCTGTATGTTTCTTTTGCTTCGATATCACAATGTGAATACCATAACCGTAATATAAATAGTACTGTTAAACATTGGTGACACCAGTACTTGAAATAACAACGAACGTGTACAATAAGTGTAATAGATAGTCAGGAACAAGTAGACACATTCGAGCATGTCGGCAATTAACAACCATCCAGTGTGCAGCCGGCCACGATCAACAGATTAATTGCCAATCATATGCAAACACACATTCGTGACACGACACTGAATAATTGAGCTCAACTATGAAATTCTCACACAAAAGTTTCATGTTTAAATTACGTGGAAATTCCATGCGTAAATTATTTTGAGGTATAGGTAGGTACCATGAGCGCACCATTTTGTTTCGCACCATAGTTATTCCATAATAAGTATAGCTATGGGCATCATTTTAGTACGATGTGAATTGATGCTGTTAAAATTGGCGCGCTCAATGATATGCCCGTAAAAGTTTGTATGAAATTTCGGATTTACGTTATGTTTAATTAATGTAACGAACGCATTCCAGCGGGGAATGGAATGGACGGCAAACGAAGAGTTAAAAATGTTGGGGTTGTGATGGAGTATAAGCGAAGTAAATTATTTGAAGAATTGGAGACTTTGGTTATTTTAAAGCATAATAAGTGAATGTGAAGGGATGAATTCCATGTCTTAATTTCGAATTAAGACATGGAATAGGATAGTACTATAAGAAAAAGATGGAGTTATTAAGAAAATTAAATTTGACATTATCCATATCCATACTTCCATACTAATATTATAAATGCGAAAGTAACTCTGTCTGTCTGTCTGTAACGTTTCACGTCTAAATCATTGAACCGATTATGATGGAATTTGGTATAGGGGTAGAGTAGACCTTGAGAAAGGACATAGGCTATGTTTGGTCGCGATAACCAACATCCACGCGGGCGGAGCCGCGGGCAAAAGCTAGTAATATTATGTACCTAAAATTTGGCGATACGAAGTTCATCAGCTAGTAAAGTTATAGAAAAATACGTCGAAGCACATCAACAAAGGCTTGTGAACGTTGAGGCTTTCTAGCTCTTTGACACCACGGACATAGTAAAAATACTGAAAAATACTATACCTTTTAAGTCAGTTTAGTGAAGTTAGTTTTACGTAGTGCAATGATTGCTACTCTTGAAGATCATAAATATTCCATTGAAACAGAAATAATAAAAAAATTCCCAATGGACACAGTTAAGTTTCAAGGATCAGTTACATCATCCCTAAATAAAAAAAATGCAACATGCATTTTTTTTTATTTCGAAATGGATTCTGAAAATACAAACTAAGTACAGTGAATAGTCTATTCTTCTTCGGCTTAGCCACAATCAGAGGATTTTACGTTGCCCTCGATGGTACAGGCGGAAGGGCGCAGAGGATAAGAGAACAAATTCGACATGGACTAGGATCCGAACCCGTAATCGCAGGCCAGACGGGCAGACCGATCGATATAGCCCCATTTTGCCTTATTTTTCCACAGTCTATAAAAGAAGATTTATTTTTCACTCCTACATTATTTTACAAAAACATTTGAAATCTATAAATGTTCAACCTTTGATTCTATAACAAAATTGTACTTAGATTTAATTTGTAAAGAAGGGATACGCATTCTCGCATATAAGGAAACATAAAACACATAATACATGACATGTAGGCACAGGAAACACTACCAATGGACGAGAAAGATACTCGTCGGCCCGACGAACCCTGGCGCCACTGTAGGTCACGCTCGCACTCGTTATTTACATAACTGAATGCATTTAGGAAATGAGATAGCTCGCTGAATACGTTCTTAATTTCATCAGGAAATTAGTTGCGAGTTCGTGAAGAAGTAAGTCCTCGAAGATCATTTCGGCGACGGCGAATTTCGCACGTTAATCAGGTTGCGAGGGTGAAAATGCGTGAGTCTGCACGACGATTACCTCACTTCGTCCCTTTATAACACATTTTATTATTCAAAATAAGGAAGCGGTCATGCGATGCCGTGCTGACAAAGTTTTTATTAGACTCGTATCGTGAAATATAGAGTCAACTTCTTTGATTAATAGAAACTTTGTTTTTTTATTAGGTAAATAGATAGATAGGTACATAAATAAATTTGGCGCAGAACGGTAAGGTAAGAAAGACTACCATGAAATGGAAAGTTTTAAAACCTGTTTCGATCTAAATGTTGGGATAATGCGAAGGCTATTTTAGTATTTATTTGTTACTAGCTGACCCGGCGAACTTCGTACCGCCATATTTTCCGTCCGCGTGGTATTCTGATCCCTTTATCCCTTATCATTGTTTTTCTACAATATTATGCATGTATACATATAAACCTTCCTCTTGAATCACTCTATCTATTAAAAAAACGCTTCAAAATCCGTTGCGTAGTTTTGAAGATTTAAGCATACATAGGGACGGACAGAGAGCGACAGCGACTTTGTTTTATAATATGTAGTGAAGTGATAAGTGATATAGTGTTTTACTTAAGGTTGACGATAGTCAATAAACACCCGTTTACTTCGAATATTTACAGATACTCGTAACCGCTAATAATTACGTGAATTATCTCCTTCTTCGCCAAACCTCTGCTTGTTAAAAAAAAAAGAAAACAAAACTACGCGTTCTTCTTTTTCACCCTGACAAAAAGGTAAAATTAATGAAAGCTGACACGCGAAATGTAATAGATTAGTTCGAGATACAGGAGTTACTTTTTGTGGTGTTAATTTATTGACCGATAAAAAGTTTACGCTGGGCATGCGATGGTTCGTACTGCGTAGTGCCTACACGCGATGTCCGGCGCGGCGCACATTGGTGCAGGGGCGGAAAAAAGTCTTTTTTTAAAACTTTGTTTAAAACGTCTACAATTTGGTACACATATACTAGGATCTTATTAGAAACAAGTCATACAAAAAATACGTCTACATAATAAGACATTTTAATTTTATGATGTATAGAAAGTAGGAGATCGACAATTAACAAATTTCGTGCAAAAAATTGCGTTGTTTCAAGTATGAATGAAACAGAAATATTAGTATACTCAGCTTTTATTCTTTGTTTAATCGTAGCTCTACTGTGTGTAGTTAAATAAAACGTATAAGTATTTTATGATATAATGAGTATTTACTTGTAATTACAGTTTTAATGAAGTAGGTAATTTGAAACCATTTGTTTTGATATATGAGACTATAACTAATCTCCGTTACCGGCCGTTAGACTTTGATACACTTGACGACATTCATTAGACCCTATAGATCTTATATACATCAATTTTACCTGCGACTATCTGCGACCTTGGAAATACCAGGTCATTATTTAATGCCGCTCATTAACGGAGAAAAGTGCATTATATTAATCATTATTTCTAATGAGGGTATTTTGATAATTTGTAAGATCATGTAAGTTTATATAGCATTGAATTATAGTTTAGACTTCATTCACCAAAATTCTCTCTTATGATAACAATAATATTACAGTGATGGATAGCTTTACTATTGCCTACTCCGATTTAGTGGAAATTGTAATTACATGTAATCGCGAGATACATAAATGCCTCGAAAAATTAAAACTTATGTATCCACAGCTAACAGAAAGTATTCTTGAGCAAGTTTATAAAAAGTTAAGTCGTAATTTTTTACCAGTGTTTACAAAAAAGTGGCGAACTGCAGCGAGAAACAAAAATAAATTTCTAGCTAAAAATGAAGAGTGGCTCAAAAATACTTTTACTATTGGGACATCTTCAGCGGAATCTGATATGGTGGATGATGACAGTAGTATTCCAAGCCCATCAAAACGTTTTCGTAGTGGGCGACCAGAGAAATCATTTGAAGAATGTTGCGATCGAACAAAGCGATATAAAGTCCAAAGTTTGTGTGAAAGCGTTTCTGAAGAATTGATCAAGAAAGCTGCCTCGAAGATACAAGAACCATCGGGTACTGTCATGTTTACTCCTGAAAAAGCGTTAGCATTATTACTTGATGCATCTCTTTCCAAACATCAATATCAAGTCCTAAGAAATGCAACAAAAGGTATTGGATGTGATATATTTCCCGATTATCATAAAGTACTTGAAGCAAAGAAGAAGTGTTACCCCACTGATATTGATGTAACGGACACCTACGCTTGTGTAGGCTTACAATCCTTACTAGACCACACTACCAGAAGACTATTTGAAGTAATGTCTGAGGACGACCTTACAAAAATTAGTGAAAATTCTACATTTTTACACAAATGGGGATGTGATGGATCGTCAGGTCATGCTGAGTACAAGCAGTCATTCATTGATGATAATGTGTCAGATTCGCATATGTTTCTGACATCATTAGTTCCACTGCGTCTGTATGAAAAGGAAAAGGAATCAGTTGTGTATTGGACAAATGAAACTCCTTCTTCTACAAGATGTTGTCGTCCGGTTCAGTTCCAATTTGAAAAAGAATCAACATCATCCACGAAAAATGAAATTGCTAGAATGGAGTCTGAAATTGCGAACTTAAACGAAACTGTTATTAATTTAAATGAAAAAACTTACAAAGTCTACCATAAGCTTGTATTTACAATGATAGATGGCAAAATAGCGCAGACAGTTACAGACACATCTTCCAGTGCAGTGTGTTTCATTTGCAAATCGAAACCATCAGAAATGAATAACCTTGACCTGGGGCAAATTAAAACTGTGAACACAGGGGCTCTCACGGTTGGTTTATCACCGCTTCATGCACGAATTAAATTTATGGAGTGCATATTACATATAGCATACAATATGTCATTCTGCAGTTGGAGAACAAACGCTAGTACCAAAAAACAAAAAGAAGAAGAGAAGAAAAGAATTCAAAGTGAGTTGTTCCAACGTTTAGGTCTAAAAGTAGATTTTGTAAAACAAGGAATGGGAACTTCCAATGATGGAAACACGTCCAGAAGATTTTTTAATAATGCAGATATCGTAGCCGAAGTCACAAGGGTCGATAAAGAACTTATACATCGCTTTGGTATAATATTGCAGACAATTAATTCAAATGCATTAGTTGATCCTGAGAAGTTTGGAACTTATTGTTACGAAACTGCCGAGCTATATGTTAGCTTGTACAGCTGGTATAATATGCCAAATACCGTGCACAAAGTATTAATACATGGCAAACAAATAATAAGTGCTGCTGTCTTACCCATTGGAATGCTATCTGAGGAAGCTCAAGAAGCGCGTAACAAAGACTACCGCAATTATAGGTTAGGTCATTCTAGAAAATGTTCTCGTCTATCCTGTAATGAAGACGTAATGAATATGCTTTTACTTACCTCAGATCCCCTTATCAATAGTTTACGTGCAGTACCTTATAAAAAAAACTATCCACTTCATGATGACGCCAAAGTTTTACTATTGGATAGCACTCATCTATAAACCTTTTTTTTCTGTATTTATTATTTAATAAATTAATATTTATGTATAATTCTGCTTAAATACTGTATCGTGTCTTTCGTATCTATATAGTTTCATTGGAATATAATATATTTTAATATAATATATTGTATCATGTAAAACCTTATTGTACCATGTTGAAAATATTTTTACCGCCGCTTTATTAAAATATATTTATGCACATCTTTATCTTTATACTCTGATACATTAGTTTTATCATTTTAATAAAGTTTTATAGTTATATGCAAAGTATTTTTAGTTAAAAATAATATTTTCCGCATTCCCGTACTACCTGCACCACTGTGCGGCGTGTTCTCGACATTGGGGCTACATCCGGACAACACAGTGTTCACGGAAGCTGTTCATCTCCTGCAGATATAGGTTACACGGTAACTGAACATACGCCCGGCAAGTTATTGAGTTTAGCTCGTTACTTATGCGTACTTTGTGAGTTACGTTTTAGTAAAACTCGCATTGGGTAAAATAATATATGTAAAATGTTGTTAGTAGAGTAATAGAGCAATACGCTTAGTAAATCTACTCATCATCTGCATATAGACGCATTTTCCTGATTGCATCCGTGACCAAAAGCTTAGTACATCTACTATTTTACAGTTAACAGATATAGTTTTATATCTATGGGTACTTTGATTCCGCTGAATTACATATTTGGGTAGAAAATTAGTCTTAACAAAGAATTTAAAAAAGCACTATCCCTGTTTTTGTTACAGTGAGGTGCCTATCGTTAAGCAATCCCTGTAGCTTTAGACGCCTGCAATAACAGGGGTAATTGACCTTGTTTGTACACATAAAAGTTTTTAACTGTATAATTAAAGTAACTTGGTTTATTATCTTTTTAGTACATTCGTGTTTGATTGCTAGGTATATCACCTAAAAATTTGTGATAATACGGTCTACCTTAGAGCACTTACGGTGGACCATGTTATCATGAATCTTTGTTACACATTGAAATAAACTACTTTACAGTAATCAACAATCAATAGTGTAGTAGCCTATCGCAGTCCACTGTTGGACATAGGCCTCTCTTCCAATATTCGTTACAGCACCCAATCCTCCGTCTTCACCTGTTTTCAAAAAAATGGATACGGGAATACCAATTTCAATATATTTCTCTGTCTGTGCTCGTTTCGTCTGACAAGCATATAAAAGTGAATCACTATATTTATGTAAGTAAGTATATTATAAGCCGATAAAGTAGTTTAAATTCAACATGCTCCTGTATGTATGAGTTCAGTTGTTTTATAGCCTGCAAACACGTATGCTACAGAGTAGTTATTGTTATAACTATGAATTTTACAGCAACGATTCTGAAATATATGAAAATTGCTTATGTAGTCTATTTTTTGTTCACAGGTATAGAGGCTAATTCTGTGTGACGACACGGGAGCTAACACAGCTTCTACCAGGAAGTTATTATTTTGGCGGTAGGTTCTTTTTTCAGACTGTACCTACCATTTTCTAAGAAAGGTTTATAAGATAATTTTAATTGTCCAACGGGTTGCTATTCTAACTTGAGATTAAGAGGGTAATGACTAATGATTCCCAACCGTGGGGTTTATGTCAAATCTAACAGTTACATATCAAAATCTCGAAGTTCATTATACCGATGTACGAAAGACTGAAGTTCAAAATCCCGAATGTTCGTTTGACCGAATATTAAAAATACCGAAAACTAGATTTTTATACGTCACCCAAATTTTTTGTTACCGTTTTTGAAATTCGGAATTTTGAACTTAGGGATTTTAAAATTCAGTACTTTTGATACGTAACTAACTATTTCAACCGATAATCTGCTTACACTTTTTACCTATCTGTAATCTAACCTTTACCGGCGAATGGCTAACACCTTGGAATAAAAAATAGCATCAGGGAGGGTCGGCAGGCTATCAAGATTACCAGGGTGGTTCACTATTCATTTTGAAATGTCGTCCCAAACGATCGATGATAGACACAATTACATAGACCCAGACCCGACGATCGTCTGCTCGCCCGCAGTCGTTCAATGTTAGGTTAGATTTTAGAGGACTTTTTAAGAGATTTTTTGGTGAGAAACAGAAATTTACTATACTATGCCCCCCGCTAATCTCTCCAGCTAAGCTAAATTACTTGTGTTCGGATTGGTTCCTATGGGTAGTGTTCAAATGATTCTTAAGGTCAACTCCTTAAATACTAAGCTACCGACCCTTGGACCCCGACACAAATAATACGAAAATATGATACGCAAATAATAAAATTACAAATTAGAAGAAATAAAGGTATTAGGTATTATATAGCCCGATTATTGACAAATTGGTTTTATCAGTGAATGAACTAACTATTATAAGTACCTAACGTGAAGTTTTTTATCTAACCAGTTTAGAAAAATCAAAAGCATGATAGATCGGGATTGAAACTTTTCAAAAGACTATACTATAATAATATGGACCTACGACATTGCTTCGATGTAACTTGGGCGTCCCTCTCTGATTATAATTGTCAGTTTAATAAGTCTTGAGCCTATAGTTTAGTGTGAGTTTGATAACATCTAAACGATTTCATATCTTATATGTTTTTAAATAAAACCTCGGTTCAAAAATATAGAGAATAATTTTGATTTTAGTTTCATCTCAAAGTATGAGATAAATCACTATCACCAATGGTCAAGACCCTTTGAGTCCATACCAAATAATCAAACCGCAAATGCCAATTTACATGTTTTACATAAACGAGAACCCTATATGATTGAAATCTTCTTATTGTTCTCTCTTAAATCCAAATGAAACTACCCTCAGAATATATCCAATAAAAAAGAATTACTAAAGCGGATTAGCCTGTAAAAAAGTTATGTGTGGTATACATAAAGAATATATGCGTTCACTCGAGACCCTTCTTCACATCGATTTTTTGTCATCTCGAATGAAACATCCTCATACTCTTTACGTCAGTGCTAAGTCAAAAGGTGATTGCGTTTTTTATACTTTCCTTTGATGTGCACTTGGAATATAAAGTTATTGACTTAACCCACAGTGTGATCTCAATTTCTGTGATGCTAGAAGTATGTGAATATATCAGGCTGGTAAGAAAATACTCGTGGTATTAAATTTACTTTGGCAGCCCTAGTGTCGTTTTAGTTTACAGGAAAATATGGAGTCAAGTATACTTTTCATTTTTAAGAATCTTTCACGACTGGCTTCATGTCAGTACTAAGTACATTACATTGCCGATTATTATTTAATTATATTATCATGTTTCCCTGTTTGTACCATTAATAACGTAAAGAAACAGTCAATTAATAATTTAAATTCAATGTGACATGTAAGTTTGCATAAAATAAAAATAAGATTTCTTAACAGAAAAGTATTTAATCGATCGAAAGATAATCGATTATGATAATCGATAAGATAAGATTAATCGATTATGATAATCGATAAGATAAGATTAATCTATTGGATAGTTAGCATACTAAATACTTCAAAATTCCATTCAAAAGAAAAGTATCTAAGTAGGTATTTACTTTCCTAACCTCAAAAGATTCAAAGCGAAAAACTTTACAAAATCCTTGTCAAGGTTTCCGTTCTCGTAAAACATAGACTTTGTAAGACAAATAGAATAGTGGCTTTGTATTTCGAAAGTAACAATTTGGAAGTAGCGTGCAATCGTAGAAAATAAAGTAGCTTCAAGGATCTTGAAAGGGCAGGTCGCAGTTGTTTAGCAATTCTAATCGGATCCGGGTTTATCCTATCACTGCATTCGTACAATAAACTTTAAAGGGTAGCACGCGAACCTTTTAGACAAATAAGCCGTTAGGAATGTAAATGTGAATGAAATATTTGCTGTGTGGTCAAAGCCCCATTTCGTTTACCTAACAAAACAATTTATTCTAAAGAAGTCGGTCGCTTAAAAAATTAAGCATTATTATAATAATAATGGTAATTATATTAATTATCCAATGAACATATCAGTCTTACATTAAACATTATTATGTACCTAATTATTATTGCTATTTTTATCGTATGTTGTGTCACCCTTAAGTCTCAGGGATATCCTACTTAGGGCGTACTTGGTTGCCAGGTATCACAGACAAACATGGCGAAAAACTTATTGGTTTAGTTGGTTCGAGTCTAACACCTCATCGTAAGTTCCGACCAGGGAAGTATGCAGGGGCATCCATATCACGTAAAAAATGCTCTAGTACACAATTACCAACAACCTAGTCCATAAATCATTTAATATAGAGCACAAATAATAGGTAGATACAAAAATACCGATAAATCTAACTTCACGTAAACTCTAGGGAACAAAACAGTAATGTATATTATTTTTAAATAAATAATTGTGTATTCATTAGGCAAATTGGCGTAAAACTTTTAACACGAACATAAACTTTGTGTTCCATTACTGTTAATATGAGCACTTAATTTCCTCTGCGTAAAGAGTAAACACTTAGGCACCATGTTATTACTGACGTACATGCAATTGAAAGGCTAATTATTGTCTAAATATATACTAGTGACCTATACAATTATAAATAAATGTGTCTGTATATTATATAGGAGATTGGGTGTATGTAAAAAAAGACTTAGATTATGTTATAATATTATGCTGAACCCAATAACATATTTTTTGGAATTCTGAATATTGTCGACTATGTAAGTCGGTTCTAAATATCGGTACAAGAAAGGTTCCATGAAGTAAAAATTCACTCGATAACAACTACCCAAAAATAATGAAATAAAATTATATCTTATGCAAAAGGACAGGTCGCGTTCAGCACAAAACTCTTTGTGGAGCTCGAGACAATGTGTATTCTGAATTTAAAGGACCGCATGAAGCTTTGTTTAGCCTCGACTTTCAATCGACGTGGCCCAGCAGCATCCATTTTCTCTGAGCACCTCATCATTTACCTACTTATATTTCTATTTCAGAACAATGTGGAAAGATTTTTGTTAACTTAATGCAAGTATAAAGTATAATATGATGTATTAATAATTAGTTGTAAATGATAGATTCAGGAAATCAATTATAGACCCTAAAAACTTAATGTCTAAAAATCCTTGCATTTCAGACATAGGTATTCGCTGCTGTAATAAACCCAAAAAAAAAATATTTTGAGCTTATTTTTTAAATATTGTACACGTTGTAGCTCCAAATAAATGAATATATTCACCTTTCTAAGGACATTTGGATTTTTAAAACGAATCTAATGAAAAGTTCAATTGTCGCAATCGATCCAGCCACAAGAAAGATACCTGGTTATAAAAAACACACACTAGATACGCGTGAAAGGCCACCCTTTTCTGGCAGCTCATGTAAATATTCTAGTAAAATTATATGATATTGAGTAGGGACAAACTAGTAAATAAAATACGTATTTTATTAGTCATCAACGTACTCTAAATGTACTGTGTAATTAGGTACGTACTATTCGGATAATAAATCTGAAGACTTCCTATCACCGAAATAAAGCAGTATACCGACGTTCTTATCTTTTTTATACCAGATCAATGGCTGTAATCTTTTATTGCAGTAAACAAATTAAGGGCAAATCAAGCGCCAGTACTATAAGGAAAATGATGACGGATGTCTTATTTATTTGAATTGAATCGCGTGACCGAGCACCGGAACGAAGGTTGACGTCGAATACCAGACCGTTCAATCGGATTCAATCTCGTCTTTCTATCCCTCTTTGAATATTTAAAAAATGAAGCAAACCTTAGGACACGTCTATTAATTACGTGAGAGGATCTGGGTAATGGAGGTGTCAAACTCAATCTCACAAAATCTCACGTGGGGAAAAGAGAAGGTGTTCCAATAAACATCACGTAATTCTTGAAATTAAAATTTCGGTCAAAAATAGTTTAAAATATGAAAAAAAGCAGATCAATTTAAAGTAAAATATATTCCCACTTTAAAATATTCCGAAATCTGATAAAATTCTTCCATCCATGCTTGCAAAGCAAGGAAGGGAGGGTCGAATAATCCTCAAAAACGCCTCAGATAATTACTGGACGCCCCCTAGAACAATGTATACATTGTTATCCGCAGCTGTGACTTTCATTTCGTCTCTAAACGTAACGGTTCTTTTCCTACGACAACATAATTAACGTCGGCACTACATAATTTCCCCACAGACATACAGAATCTACTTCAAAGGGACTTAAATAAAAGAAAACAAATTACAGCCTCGCAGCGACTAAATGGTGAAAATTATAGGGCTTAAAATAGTGAACAAGGTCTGTTGGCGACTGGCACTGGACGATCGTAGGCGAAGGTGCCTGGGCCCTGAGCGCGACCCTGGTTCCTCGACAAACGCCATTTCCGGACAACGAATCAGAATGAACACGCAAGCCTGTTTCACAAAGGGTGCTAATTTAGTTACTGTGAAAAACCTCCACGAGTTATTGCGCTGAAACGTGCGAAATTAGCATTTCCATTACAACATTAAATGCTATAAATCATATTCACGTGCGGACTGTGCCCGTTATTTTGAATAACCACTTTAATATTCTGTAACATTTACATATTAGGAAGCGAAGGACGATTATGTGACAGATTTAGTACCCCCTCATGTTTACCTTTAAATTTAATTGAATCTCTCAATCTTGTTATACTTACCTATTTGTGTTGGCACACAAATGTACATACATGTGGTGGTGCAATTAAAGATGGAGACGTTTAATTAAATTCTGCCCTTTATCGTTTATTTCAACGAAAGAATCTTCCATTGTCATAATTGGGTAGAGTATCTCTTTACTTCTAACTACGCTAAATATTATCAAGATATAAGTGATAGAAGCAGTAGTACTAAATTATATTTAGGCAAACATGTATGTAAGGTCTTCAATCAATCAATTAATTAGCCAAGCGCAGTCCACCGCTGGATATAGGCCTCTCCCAATTGAGTCTTGTCAGTATATTTATTATTCATTTAGTCACGAATAGTAACGTATGTACTCGTAACTCTATTATTAGATCAAAGGACAGTGTAATATTATTAGGATCAAAATAATATTATTATGAGAACCAACTGCTGCTACGCAGGAGGCGCGGGTTCGATCCCCGCTCAGTGCCAATATTTGTATGCTCGAATATAAATATTTGCATTGGTCTGGGTGTTTCTATGTATAATATGTATGTATTTACAAAAAAAAAGTATCTAAGTATTTATATCCGCATTCTAGATTCCATAACACAAGCTAATTAAGCTTACCATGGGTCTAGATAGCGTTGTGTAGAATGTTGTAGAATACTTATTTATCTGCCTATATCAACTCTCATAGGTGTTCGAGACACAAGATGGCTTCACGTGCCTTTAAAGAGACTGGTTTGTAATTTGTGGTCCTGAGATGTAATGTTTGAGCACAGACCATGGGTCTGTTTGTACACATTAACATCTGTATTACGGAATACAGACGTAGGAAAGATAAAATATGGAAAATATTTCCTAAAAACCTCCTCACCTTATTATTATATCTAGATATTAATGTACACAAGACTTTGCCTCTCATTAGATTGCAATTCCTCTATGCACTCCCGGGTTTGCTGGAAGAAAACTCATCCTTGAGTTAAGCTCGCCTTTGTACATAATTTTCTCTTTCATTTGTATTATTATGCCATGTAAGTGTACAATAAAGAATAAATAAAAATAAATAAGGTGTACACACCATACATTTGGATTGCTATAAAAATACATCTCGAAATATGTGAATATTGTGTAGGTACGTATAAATACTTCCCAGGTATAGCAATGGTCTGCAATGGATCATAACAGTTTTTACAACTAACAAAAAGTTGGCAGTTTTATTCTTTATAAAATTGCTTCCAAGTTCATTGTAGTAACATCGAATGTCATACTTTTATTGCTTCAGGTCACACCATTACAAATTTCCTAATTTCCTAAAGTCGTAAAGTGAAATTATTCTTTCATCATAATCACCACGTTTGAGGCGTGATGCGTTTTTACGAGTTACATAAAACGGAGTTAGTACTTACAGCAGACTGTTCACTTCAAGACAAATTATCGTTAAAACCGTGGGTGTTACATGACATGTTATGATGTCTCCCATCTGTAAGCCTAAATTATGATTAATCATTATAGTTTAGGTCAATTTTGTATCCCTTGGATAATGTAGTGATTATCCAAAGGAGTAGGTACCTACCTACTTTTACATCAACATTTTGCTACCTATGATTTTATTTGAATGAAATTTTAAATGAATGTATGTATATTATGAATAGGAGAAATTAGAATGCCTCAGGCGGTACCCGATCGCTCAGTGGTCAGAGCATTTCCGCAGTAAGGAATTGGTCGCGGGTTGAAATCCCGCCTGGGCGAATCACTTTTTTCATTCTTAATCAATATGAATTTAGTTATATAACCCAGTGACGCTGTCTGGTGCGAAAATAGTAATATAATCGTGTAGTCTTTTTTCGTTTTAGATTTGGAAAAAGTGAATGCTCAAAGGGACGACGCCTTAAGCATTCAAAATTCTGTTGGTATACTTATTGCTTTAAACTTTAAACTTTATTATTAATTCATGCGATCATACATGTCTTAAAACTGCTTCAAGTCAATTTCTGTAATTAAATTACATATATATATATATATATATATCAAAAAGTAGTAAGCGTCGGTAGCTTAGTGGTTAAGGAGTCGGCCTTATGATCGAAATATCCCGGGTTCGAAGGGTTAGAGAAAATATTAGTAATTTCGGTTGCTAATATTCTTTTCAACAAAAAAAAAATACATTTTCACATAAATATGCACGCATAAATTATTTTTGAAATGACCAATTATGGGTAGGTATAACATACTTATGCCTATATTCATATCATATTTGTATATAATTGGAAGTTTATCAATAATAACACACAGATGGATCGTTTCATCAGCAAATGTTAACTGAAGCGCAATATTTCAAATAGGTAGATTAAAACGGTACTATCCACATTTCAGTATTAAGTTCAAAACAATGAATCAAACATGAAATCTCGAAAGCCCGAGTGGTAATATTATGCGCGGTCATGTTTCACATGACGTCACAACCGTGACATCTTGACTGACACAACTGTTTCGTCATAAATATATCGAGAATCTATCGTAGCCCATCATATAAGTTGACACGTTGACGGTTATGCTGCAAGGCTGCAGTGTGTGCAGTTACAACGTATTGTTAAAATATGTTTTGCCTTAGGTCGTATTCTAGCAGTGAAAATAACTGCGATTAACTTCACTGAGAGAACCTTAGAGGTTTACGTACCTACACAAACTGGCCACTTCATCTTATTATTATAGTACACAATTAGATTTTTGCCATACAATATGTTAATTAAGTATTTACTTATCTTGTTGGGGAGACCGGACTGGGTTTATAGTAAAACCTGCTAGCGCTTTTCAATATTATGGATTCCTTGGGGTTTATTTTACATCAGTCTAACCATAATTTCAAGAATAATTTCCAACACTTTAATGATAATATAAATAATGCTAATATCTTAAGAGTTCTTAACAAATTCTCATCGATTAAGAAAATGAATGCGTGTTACGTTGTTCATTGTTACTGTAATGAAAAATAAGTAACTTCTGCTAGGTAAATATTCTAACTACTTCATGTCCGAGGTTTGAGTTATGTAGGGAACATAACTGTATCTATCATCATCATTTCAGCCATAGGAAGTCCACTGCTGGACATAGGCCTCCCCATAGATCTCCAATAAGACCGGTTGGAAGCGGCTCGCATCTATAACTGTTTCTATACGCACATCAAACTGCGTGAAAATTCGATTGATTAAACTGAATTTTTACCTCTAGCTCAACGAAATTCATTTCGTAAATTATGCTACAGCCTGCTACAGCACTATAAATTGATAAAACCCGTTATATTCATCGTTGAAATCCAGCCGAAGAGAGATTCAAACAAACATTTCTCTTTAAAATAAAGACAGTAAGAATTGAATGTGAACATTTCCAATTAACAAGTTCGACGTTCACATGTCGGAGAAAAGCAAAGGAATACAAAAGTTGAAACATTTCCACATTGTACGAGTTCCTACATGCGGCTGAATGGGATGGCGGGGACTTTGAGAACAAGTCAGGTAATTAAGAAAGCGAACAGACACAGTAAGTTAATACTATTTGTAGTAGGAGGGATTGAGTGCCTAACACCTCTCAGACAACGCTAGGCTTGGGCTGTCAACGTTGCGGTGGGAAGGGGTTGTGGGTTGTGGGGTGCCTATTGCGTTTGGTGGTGGAAGCGACACGTTACTTTTTATAGAGAATAATGGTGGCTTTCACGTTTCGTTAAGAAGTGTATGTTGTATATATCTTGACAGCGCGCCTGGCGTTCAGATAAATTACCATGTTGTTTACGTTGCCTCGTGTTATTAAATGCACACAATATATACTTTAGTTTCACGGATATCATCAGATATCTGTGTTAGCTCAGTTTTTGTTTTAAAAGTCGCGCTACTTTTGTTTGTCGACATCTTTTCTCTTCATTCCTGTTCTAAGTACATAATTATATTAAAGCCAAATTTTGAAATTCTAGTTCAGATTGTAATAAGAGACTTTCAGAGATTCCACTACAAACTACTCAATTGCCTATAAATTATGCTTACTATAGGCAAAATTAGATTAACAAATCAGTTGATGACCTTAAATGTAATTTCACGTCTGTTACTAACACTTACATACATTATTGTTCTAGAGCCGTTACTACCCAATGTTTGCTCGCCCCGCCTCTTACACACAATTTTCTTTTGTTCTGCTCAAATAAATTCAACATCATCGCTCTTCTCAAACGAGACTCGTCTTTGGAATGAATATTAGAAACGATACCGTCTTTCTCACATTTTATTTGCCAAAGATGAGATAAAAACCCGCCCACCGCGAATTGAATTGAAAATAGCGTGAATAGCGAGGAACGGAACAAATCATTTGGAGACAGTCTTTCATGTATCTCACAGCTCGATTTATTTTTCAGAATTAGCCTGATGATGCTTTTATATTTCATAACAATATTACAAGACCTTCCACGACGCTTGCAGAAATATCTTGGAATGTTATTGCTCCTAAGTATTAAGTATATTTGAAACTTTATGAAGATGTTTGGATGGTTCTTATTCAACGACTGAACAGATCTGGCTGAAATTTGGTAGAGGGATACAATTATAGTTCGGAATAACACTCATACTTTTTCATTCCGAGGATTAATTGCGATGGATCATAAGCCGCGGGCATCAGTTAAACATAAAAACAGCGTCAGCGCAGAACCGATAAAGTATTAGGCGTCAGACTATTTCTTGGTTTAGACAACGCTGTGTGTGACACAGCGATCCCATTTTAGGTTTGACGATGCACTGCACTATAGTCACTAATAATTAAAACAGTAAAAAAATGCAATGCAATACACTTTTAAAACAAATTTATCAAAACTAGATACGGCTAAAGTCGGTAAACCAGTTGGAAAACTTAGGCATATCTATGACAGTCAGCTGTAAACAAATTGGAATACTATATCAGGCTACTTGCAATTGTAGTAAATGCGAAAACTTCCAAAGACACATCTGCTTCGCAAGCAAGAAGTAAGTTCAGTGTGCTATATTATGTTGGTGTGGAAACTTGATGTAGACCGCTGATGAGGCTACATTGTTTCGTGTTTCAGTGCTGGAACGCCTAAGTTGAATTGTCCGCGTTTGTCGTTCAACGCTTGCAGAAGTTGAGATCAGCCCCCCTAGACAAGTGGCAATTCGTCGCTCGGCGTATCATGGCATAGAATGACGAATGTATAGGGTTTGACGTTTTTGACATTCGTTGACGCCTGTCATTACGTCAAATCCCATACATTTGGCATTCTGTTCTACAAAACCCACTTGTCTAGAGGGGCAGTGTACTCCCCGCTACCTCCCAGCTGGTCAATTAAACTTTGTCGAAACAATACGCTCGTGGCCATTCACTACCTCGTACTTGGAGTTCGTTTTTAAAAGGCTGTTATTAACTGATGGAAAGTTGAAAACTTTTTACTATTATCGCGATAGGACGGGTTATGAAGATTTTAATTAGTATCTCAGACTTGGATGAAGTCAAGCGATGCAAGTTATTCTAAATGTCAACTTGTTGTTCTCACCTCCTTTTACGAACTCAGATAATGATGATTATACATTACACATGCAAACATGGACTATCTTTCATTAAAGTCTTTTATTTTTTTCCAGGTACATCTTCTATTTTGTGACCCCAGAAGTTAACGTAAGTTGTATGTTCAACAACATCACACCTTTAGGAAGCAACAATTATTCTTCTAACTAAAAGTGTAACGTTGTATTAACTATAACTATTTCTTGTAACTTAAATACAAAATTTGCTATTCACTCAACTACCGTAGAAGCCTCTTCAAGCGTAGCTTCGTCCGAGACAATTCAATTTCAGTGCCTGCTAAAGCCTATAAGCTTAAGATAATGATACTGTTTGATAGGTTCTGCAAATTCTCCACTGCATAAGAAAAAGAAAAATATAAATCGATAGACTTCTGGCATCAAGTAAGCTGGAGAATTTAATAGTCTAGTTAGTTATCTAGAATTTAAGTAAACGTTAGCGAGTTCGTTACCTACTCAGCAAATTTATACAAGTGGCGATACGTTTGTAGACTAGACTTAGACTTAGATTGATCAATGTATGCAATTGTTTTATTGTATTGCGTATTCATATTTCTGAAATAAATGTGTGGAATTGACATACGTTGATGACTGTCATAAATGTCAAAATAGTTTACATATAACGATAAGAATTGATAGAGAATACAAGCGCACTTATTTACACACGTTGAGACTACGGTTGGCAATTAACGAATAAGGGTCCTTAAATATCGATCTAGTAGTAATATTTCGTGTACTTCCTTATTTCCCATCCATTTATAATTCTAAAATACAAGTTTTATTAAAAAAAAGTTGATTTTTATAGAAGAAAATATTTTTTATGATCGCGGTTTATTTTGTGAGATCACAGATTTTATTTAAATTAAATTCTAAAGTCACCATACACCACAATGACAGAGCACTTAAAGTCAAAGAGACGTTTTTAATTACATATTGCGGTTTATTTCGTACCTCAGGCCTAAATTAACATTTTATGTTTTCAAAGGATTCCATTCTTAATAGAAAAATCTCGGGCTGATTAACATCAAATCAAAGGAGAACGAAGAATAATACACAATGAAAGTGCGGAGGTATGTCATTCAACCGTATCTACCGCCCTCATTTCGAAACGAGTGAAAAAAGGAACAGGCCCGGATTTTCCGATTCATATCCGCTGGTATTTTCCGGGCCCCGCGCGGGTATCTATATACGGCACAAATTTTTATTTCATTTTGTTTCCTACTAACAAAACGAATGCATGGTCCTGTGAGCACTAATGAACCTGCCTTCAGAGCATTCAGCTGTGTGAAATGTGCGCCTACCAAGATATATTTGCTGGTTAATGAGCGCCAACGCTTCGATTATAGGCCTTATGTCTTTATTAATAGGATTGTACGCTGTAGCGTTTTGCGTGCAGGGAGTGTAATTCAAAGTTTGTGAAGGTAAAAGGGGAGATTATCGGGGAAGCGCGGACGTATCCATAACATCACTGGAGCGTGCATGACGTTACGTAGCCTGTTTTTGTGAACATTGCTAATTATGATGAAACAGAAAAAAATAAACTATTACAGTAATTGCTTTCTAATGAGGTGTAGCACGTTTTAGATATTATGGCATCAACTGATCTTAGTTGCGATTGCATCAGGAGTTCGTTTACTCTTCTCCTCTTCTTGCTTTGCCTTCTGAGGCTTTTATACGAGTGACTGCCGTCTGACCTCTTAACCTCGAGAGGAAAGTCTACACCAGAGACTCACCCGACAAATCTTTATGATTAATTCGTATTCCTTTTAATTATTAATTTCAGTATTTTCAAATTTAGAACTGAAACTGTCAAGTAAAAAATGATGTCATCGTTTTCATTTTTCTAAATATTTCTTAAAAATTAAATCCTTCATACTATTAATTGTTATCATGATGATCACGAAAGAAGATCTACAGACCGAAGTAATATCAGTAAAAGTTCATTAGCCACCCATTATGCCACCCTGAGGAGTGGACGGTAATTGAAAAAGGAAGAATTAACTTTGAAAAATGTTTCCCCTCTGTTGCAATTCGTTAGGGTTTATCTTTGGTGGTTACTATCGCGGAAAATGACAAACCGAGGGGTATGGTGGGTTCCCTTTTCAGTTTTATATCGTATTTTTTTATTTTACAGCTTAGAAAACTTATAGCTGGCATACCAACAGTAGATAGAGAATAGTAGATGTGTGTTGTGTATTGGTATGGTACCCAGTAACACCCAAACGAGTAACACTGTTACTGTTTGAGAAAAAAATCTCAACGAGTCACAGGCGTTACTGGATGCAACAATTTTTGTCCCAACGTATAACACCTCAATAGCCTCATGTCACGTATTTGAGAAAATAATCACTTAGAGCATCACTTTTGAATTGCAAAAACAATCTATAGAGCTGTGAAATAATTTGTAAGTAATCGGTAGTACCTATTCAAAAATTAACGTCAGAAGGTTGCGGGAACGGGGTCAGAATTCCACTCAAATGTAGCCGCGGGTAACAGCTAGTATGTACCTACATAAAACTTAGCTCAATTAGCCTTTCAACCGTCGATTTTTACTCGGTGGATGTGCACACTCGGGCTGTTCAGTTCCCAGTGAGTATAATTACGATGTTAAGCATCGCCAGCGTTTTATGCTGGCAGCATTTGGGGTGTCACCTCATTAGTGAAGCATTACCTTAATTGCTAGTAGGAACATTAAATTCATACGTCGCTTTAGTACCTACTAAACTGATTACGGTGAGTGAGAGTTTTTACACCTCCCTGTGTCAGTAACTTAGCTGTTGCTGGTGGGTCCACAGGACGTGGAAATCTGATCATGTTCCAGTAATCAATGGGAACCTATTCTAGGGATAAAAATAGCTTACGAGTTATTCCCGATTACAGACGCGGGTTCATTTTACTGGGCTCTACTATTGAAGGCCAAGTCCACCTCACCCGTAAGCTGTTTGGTTGCCCTTCATGGAAGCGACTGTCGTATTCCCTAACCACGCTGAGTAGAAAGCCTGCACCAAAGCTTCCCTCGTCAATCAGAAGGAGTACAGGCATGCAGATGGGGTTAACTTGGTTCCTAAGGCCTTAATGGTACCCATACATCCACACACAGTAGAAAATATACTCGTATTTATTATTTACATAGTCATACGCATGTAAGTACCGCCGTAACAATTCTCTTCCAATTAATAACATTAACATCACAGATATCTCTTTATCCACGAATATAAGCTACTGATTATTATCAATAATAGTATGCTACTGAACAGTTACCGATGTTTTACGAGTGGCTTGTCCGGCGCTATCTGACGTATAAAGTTTACGATCTCGTGTTAAATAGCATGATGAAACTACGACGAGCCGCAACGGCAGTTACTCCACGATAAAACTATCCACGCATAATATTAATCCAGTTGAACGTAACATTTGTGGGTAGCTATTTTTATCGATAATACAGATATGCATTGTTGATGTGTTTTGTTGGGTGTCAAATGTAGGTACTCCATCGAAAGCTTTGGGGATCTGAGCCAAGATATTCTAGTAGCCGGTATACCTGTTGATGGATTGACGAGGCTCTCTTTCCTCTCGGGATTGGGGGTCGATCAACAGTCGTTAATATATAAGCCAGACCCAGCCGTTAGCAGATAAGACGAATCAAGACAAAAAGTACGAAAGTAGATTAGATAAAGAGTAAGTAGTAAGCAAACCCCGGGCTTCAAACTTCATTAGATGCGACAAGCAAGACTGTGACAACAATTATGATGAAGTATCTTCTAAAGTAGCGAATATTATTCTTGAATGACAATGAACTTACGACCTATCTGAAAGACAGTCACTGGTCTGGAAACTCCAGACATCGAAAATGAACCAAACACTTTTTAATAGTTACCTACTTAGCAATGCCTATTAAAATTTAAAATGTCAATGTTTGATACTCTTGCGTTCTTAGCCCCTACTTCAGGAGCTTTGGAGACCCTTTTCAATAGCAGGAACATTACACCAAATACAAAAAACTAGGTCACACTAACCTATACTCTTTTCTATTTTAGTATATAGATAGTTTTCTCTAAAATGCTCTCGACATTTGAACAGGAAATTGTGTTAAGCCATACCTTCCTTAAATATTGCTCTTCGAACTATTAATTATGTAAACACGCATACTAAAATAACATAATTTTCGAAATGTACTCCAAAACGATATTTAAATGCATGAAATTTTGAAGCCAAATTTATTTTGCACAAAATTTCCAAATATTCATATACGGAGAGTATTTTGCAAAAGCGTTTGTTATTTACCTCGTAGAGAATGAGAGCATTCCCGAATATAAATTCGAGCTCGTCATTAGCATAAGTCGGACTACGGGGAGGAAAAGGGGATTGGGATCCAGTGCATACCAACCCGGTAATCTGCCGGGATTGTTCTCACAGGCCAAATGGCTTTAATTCAATATAACTGAACAATTAAGCGCTCCCTCGATACTGTTGTTATATTAACATTTTAAACGATTAATAGTCCTGTTTAATTACTACTGATAGCAAATTTATTTATGGTTGGTAGTTAAAAAAGTGTACCTACCTAATAGTGAATTAACAAGAGTCGAATGTTTATGACTGGTTATTACAAAAGTGTATCAGTACATACACAATGTACTGAACTAATAATGTGGAACTTCATTTTGCGCACGCTTTAGCTATGCATTAATCTCCCTGCTATGGTTTTTCCAAGCTACTACAATATGGGGTCCTTCCAGAAGGATATCTGGTATATAAGGTCCAATCTACAAAGGAGATACGGTTGCACCTTTACATATAAGGTCGTATGTAAAGGTGCAACCGTATCTCCTTCATCCAGGGCCGATAGCACGAGTGTGATACCCCTGGTATTGAATACGCCCATAGGCCACGGTAACCGCTTCCCATCAGGTAGGCCGTGCTGCCGTGTGCTTTTCTACCACCGTATTGGTATAAAAGAAAACTTGTAACTTAAACACTTTAATAATTACCCTTTAAAAGGGTTACATTGAACATTTTGTAATAAAAATCGTTCTATTAAATGTGTGTGATGTTGTCAGTTGGCACGTAAAAGCAATATTGACACAGAATGTAATCTCGTTGGGTGACTACATCGCACGCCTCGCTTAGGGGTTCACCAAGGAACTGCAGAGCTTCTGCGAGAAACAATATTGGACATTTGAGAATTTCGAACCACTATCGCGGGATACGTACACGATAATATGGAAGCAAAGCACACTATCACCGTGACGTGTAGTACCGTGTAGTGTAGAGACACTACAATGTTGTATATAGTTTGTTATATCTGTTGTTAGAATGTAGTTTTAGTGTGCAGCTGTTTCTAAAGGAATGTAAATAACCCAACAGGAGCTTCTAAAACTTTTATTTCACTTTGTTGCAATAATGATGTGTGTGATTTATCTGCTCCAAAATAATAGGGTCTATCAGCAACATAGTAGATCTGCTGCCAAAATGTAGTTCCGAGTAACATCGATGACGTCCCCTATTTCTTCCTCCTTTATCACAAAATTGACCTAACACGAAGATCGGTGGAGGTCTGGTAGTTGCATTGTAGTTGTAGTAAACACCGGAAAAAAAATGTGCAAACACAATATCTTAATATGAATTATTATTCGGTAGGTCTTAGAGAATCATTTTTAATTTGGTACCCTTACCCACACGTTATCAGTTATAATATCTAGAGCACCTGTAACAGTGCCAGCCCGTTGTATCTACCAGGCCTCTTAAGAATTACCTAACAGACAAATCTAATCACATCCAGAACTTGATGATTAAGCGCAGATACTGATAAGTTTAAATTTTAATAAGCAAAAATTTAAAATCATTTTAAATTACTTTTGTAACGAAGAAGAAAGCATGCAATGATAAACTACACTAACAGAATAACAAAATTAACGAAGTAAAGTCAACGAGATAACACAAAGTTAAATAAACTTAGTTTTTACTTAAAATTCGCCTGAAGTTTTTGCTAAACTATGCTCGAAGGACAACACAAGATCGTAAAGAAAATGCATCGCGTGAAAGCGAGCTTGTCTCGAGCACCTTGTGCATTTGTATAATGAAAACCGCTACTCAAGCAACAGGTATTATGGCTAAGATGACTACATTGTATATACTCTCAAAGATAATTCTATTATCAATATCTGTAGGTAGAACATAGGTATTTATTAATACAAAACTTTAAGGTCTATTACGATTTCGTTTGTCAGCTCTGTGTAAATCGATTTCCATATATTTTTAAACGAAAGATGTGCAAGATGAATTAAAGAATACTCAAATCGATTAAAATCTGAAAAAGAGAAATGACTCAGGCAGGATTCGAACCCGCGACCAATCCCTTACAGGGGGAAAGCTCAGACCACTGAGCCATCGATTCCCGCCTTGAGTGCTCCAAATTCTCATTTACAACAGTTATCTTCGATTATCTTAATCGATTTGAATAGTTAGCATACTTATTGCTTTAAAATATTTACATATATTCTTATACTCAAGCCTGTAAATCCCCGAAGGGGTAGGCAGAGGTGTATTATTAGCCACATTTCGCCAATTATGATTTTCGGTCACACGTAATTAAGCCTGTTACTGTCAAGTGGGCACTTATTCATGCCCTGTATGTTTACTGTCGGATAGAGAACAGCCCTATCCTTTTAAAAGGACTAGAATTAGAATACTAAAAGCTGTATACTTTGTACAAAATGCGCGAATGCACCTACGAATTCAATTCTTTTTTTTTTTTTTTCATTATGTTGTAAGTGTAACCGAATGGTTACCTCATAACAATTACAATCTAGCCTTAAGGCTAATAAGTAATTTAAATTTAACTTAATTTCCTAGTAAATTTATACTAAAGAATGTGTCCATTGGCACTTTTCTTATTGTCTCTATTATGACGGAAAGACACTTAGTTCTTGTGTTCTTAAAAGGTAGCACTCAATGACAAAACGAATTCAATTCATAATAATTTTTAGGTAACCGAAAGTAAATTGCTAGCATATTATCATACTAAAGTGAATTTCGTGCTATTATTGTGGGGTGCTACGACCCGTAATATAGAGTTATTATTATTATGATACAGACAGATACGAAGTGACTCGCAACCATGTGTAAAGTGAAATATCGCACGCACGTCCATAATATAAAAATGAATGTTTTCGATGAACGATAAAGTATGATTTAGAGTTAGACGATTCACCATGAAGTAGTTTTATTCTCTATATGTTCATATTTTCAATTATTCAAGTGCTTATTTTATTAATATAGATAAACATCTACATCGATTCATAGTTCGACATTCTACACAATCTTGACCCAAAGTAAGCATAGCTCATCTAGCTTGTGTTATTGGTTCTAGAATGCGGATAAACATACGTAGATACATTTTTTTTTAAATACATATCTACATATTATACATAGAAAACACCCAGACCAATGCAAATATTCATGTTCATGCATATAAATATTTGCACTGAGCGGGCATCGAACCCGCGCCCCCGGCGTAGCAGCTGCGTTCACCACCGCTACGCCACAGAGGCAGTCAGGATATGCTTTCCTCTCCCCTTGTAACTCCACTTCTATATTGAATGCCTTCTTACTACTTTACTAAGGTATACTTATACAACCCATTGCATGTCCGAACCACAATCCCTACTAATATTATAAATGCGAAAGTAACTCTGTATGTCTGTCTGTCTGCCTGTCTGCCTGTCTGTCTGTCTGTCTGTCTGTCTCGCTTTTACGACTAAACCGCTGAAACGATTTTGATGAAATTTGGTATAGGGGTAGATTAGACCTTGAGAAAGGACATAGGCTATGTTTGGTCGCGATAACCGACATCCACGCGGGCGGAGCCGCGGGCAAAAGCTAGTTCACTATAAAAGATTAACTTCTACAGCACACCATTCAATTATACCGTACTTTTTTGTCAGCATAGTTCGCTTTGTTTTCAGGCAGCGTATACCTATTCAAATCCGAATGATTCAGATAACTGGCTACAAGCTGAATTTATCGGCTGATGGTTGCACCAGACGAGATAAATTGTGTAACAGCAAATCGTCTTTCGTAGATCACAAAAGCCTGCAAAATCAATTGGAATACGACGCATGTAGTTGGCAATATTTCAAATTCTCTTTGTTGCAATATTTTCCCTGTATTTCTTTTATTTTCAGTTATATAAAATAGGGGTAGGATTTTAGGGGTAGGGGCTGGATTTCTTAACTTGTCATGTCGAGACATGTCACTATGTTTAGGTTCTACCTGTTTTTTTATATGACTAGTGTCATGTTCGACACCTCTGGGTTCAATTGGCGTATAAACCAAAACACGACTTTTCAGGAGAGCAAAAAAACGATTTTATTTTTAGAAAAAAAATCATAACTTTTTTATTTTAGAAGCTACATAAAAAATTCCAAAGAGAAAGATTCTTAGAATTTGGAGATGAAAAAGGCTAAATCATTCAATCATATCTATCTTCTTTGGTTTGGAAGTTAGCATGGATATACGTCTTAGAAAATACCAATTTATGGTGTATACACCCCATGAAAATTGGATGAAAAACCAAATATGGATATAAGCTGTACTTATATTAGGTAAAATTAAGTTCACATTTACTGATGTAAAAGCACGTAACTGTAGATTTTTTTGCTGTAAAAACTATTTACCTTGCACATCAATAGAATTATAATTAATAAAAACAATCTCGATACTGTTAGAATGTGGCAGAATTACATTAATATTAGTCTTACTACAGAATTGTGGTCGATATATACGAAATTAAACTACCAGAAAAGAAATTAACTTAGTTTTATTAAATAAAACACATAATTATGGCACACATTATCAGTCATGATCAGATTATCAAACTAATAAAGCCAATTATTTAAATCTGTAGCTCTTCCACAGTCATCTCTCCTTCACCGCGACTTCCTCGTACAACAGATGGTCCTCAGGGTCTTTGTCTTTAATTCAGCGGCACTTGGACAGAGCCTGCGCCATTTTGGCCGTAGAACGCGCCAACTTATAGATAAGCTTTTGTCCCTCAGACGATTCCAACTTGTTATATAGCGGTTGCAAGTGGTCTCGTTTGGCACTGGCTACCGCTCTCCTGGTGGCGCGTTTTGCATCTTTGTACGCGTCGCGGTCATCGAAAGATTTGGACGCTTGCCACTTTTTAAAGGAGGGCTTTCTTCACCCTGATCTCTCTCTGCACTGTGTCGTTCCACCACCAAGTATCCCTGTCATAGATGCGTCCACCCTTAGACGTACCGAGCACCGCCCTCCCCGCCGCTATCCTAGCTGCCTGAATCCTATCCCAGCAAACCTGTACTGGTTCATCTACAGCATCAGCGCACTTGTCACCGATGGCTGAGACGAGACTTTGGGACTTGGCTTCACCAACACCTGATTCTGCGTTGGCCACGCTCGGCGCGTTTGTCTTTGGGTTTCACGCGGAGGTCCATGACAAGGAGACGGTGTTGGCTAGTGAGACTCTCTCCGGATATTACCTTGCAGTTAGCCACCCTGCTGATGCTATGCCTCTTAGTGAGTAGGAAATCGATCTGGGTAGCGTGCTCTTCGCTCTTGCAGGTGACAAGAAGTTCGGCTTTCTTTTTGAAGAACCTGTTCACGATGGCATGTTCGGTGGCCGTACACGTTTTGAGGATGTGCTCACCCTCTGGGTTACGGCTACCGTATCCAAAACCGCCGTGGGCATGTCCAAACTCCTCACACCTGTCACTCACATGACTGTTCGTGCAGTGGTTTTACTTTAGCAGAATCGAGGGCTAGGGTCTCGATTCTGCTAAAGCAAAACCACCGTCATAACACGGACACTGTAATATTTTTTTGAATTTTTACCATTTAATTTAAGACTTTAAAGCAATCTCTGTATAATCTAAAATTAAATGGTCTATTGTAGAGTGAACGAAAGCATGTAGTAAAAATATTGTCATTTAATTTTGGACTTTAATTCTATAGCAATAAAGTCTAAAATTGAATACCAGTTTTTGCAATGGATATGGTTTATACGTCCATATGGTATTTAAATGTTTGGATTTACGACCTCAATTTTAAATTACGTTTAAGAAATCTATTTATTCGTCACGGCGTAAAATCCATTTACAATCAAGGCAGATCTTACGCCCCGGGTTGGTAAAAATCTTGGTCATAACGTCTTACTAAAAATTTAAAAAAGAAAAATTTGGCTGTTACATTAACATTTTATCTTTTTTGTGGTAGGATGATCTAAATTTTTTGGGTCGTAAAAGCATTTTTTATGCGAATTTAAACATTTTAAATATACAGATCGATAGAGAAAAAAAATCTGAACTAAACGGTGTATATAACTCATTTTGGCCAAAATGGTTTATACGCCAATTGAACCCAGAGGTGTCAATAAAAGAAAATATGGCGGTAAGAAGTTCGCCGGGTCAGCTAGTGCTTCGCGAACTTCGTACCGCCATATTTTCTGATCCCGTTCCCGCTGCATATTGTGCAATATTATGAATGTATTATACATATAATCCTTCCTCTTCAATCACTTTATCTATTAAAAAAATCCACTTCCAAATCCGTTGCGTATTTTTGAAGATTTCATAGGGACGGACAGACAGCGACAGCGACTTTGTTTTATAGATACGCACAGTTTCAAAATTGTAAATGTATGTTTTTAGATGTTTATGGGTGAATATTTCATTTCCTGCATATTACGGAGCCGACGATGAAGAATACACTAAGCGATAACCATTTTTAGTTTTTTTGTTTGTTATTTAATCTATTTGCATAATATATCAATATCCTAATCCCGCTACCTACCGGGTAAAACCTATATCAAATGAGAAGTGCAAGCTTTATGTCGTAATAAAATTGTAGCTATCGGAGCGAACGAACAAACAGACATTGAGTTTTATATAATAGATATGCCAATCACTCAGATTTGTAGGTCACTGTACAGTCTGCTAGTGCCATATAGAGAAATGTCATAGTGACTAATGTATTCTACACACGTAACGATAAATTGTAGCGATTTGAAACTGCATAGTTAAGTTGTACGCCCCTCGTGTCTCCACACGCCATCAATATTTGCCTCGACCGACCTCTGCGAAATTTCACACTAGAAACATGCTAGGAACTGTTTTTGAGTATGCGAATAAATAATAATTTATTATTAAAAAGAAAACTTTAGACCTTATCTTCAGCTTATAACCAGGCGAAGTGAAGTTATATTGATGTGCCTATATAAAAAAATATTTAAAGACTTTGTGGATCATACTAATAGTTCGTGGTAACCTAGTAGGTAGGTGGTAACAATTCTGACCAGTCAGTCTAACAATTCTTAACACACTGAGATCTCTTCGTGTCTCGGAGGGCACAGTCGGTCGGTTGCCATATGAACATCTATGGGAGTCGTTATAGTAGTTGGAGCCTTAAAAAGTTAATAACCTGGTCTAACTACAGAATTTCGACATTGACAATAAGTTTATAAGCAGTAAGCAACTATTATTTATTCTGTGATGTAGGCAAGGTCAGAGCAGTCGGGATAAATGTTGACGTGATCACCTATCAGTTGTCATTTAAATGTATGAAGTAAGTAATAACTACGACACAATCAGTTAACATGAAATTTAAATAATACCGTCGCACTGAAATGTCCGTTACCTGAAATTCAACAGATTATGCAAATTGAATGGATGTGGTTTAAATGATTGCATTTTAAATTAAATTTGGAATTTGTAGTTGGCTAGGCTGTGGGTATCGCTGTAGACCACTAAGGACCACCAACAATATGCAACTTTTTGTTGCTGCTTTATACATGACAACATTGACTGCCTCTGTACCGGTAGAGAACGCGACAGCTGCGCACAGAGTTCGGATTCGATTCTAGCCCATTGCAAATAATTGTATGCATGATAAAATGTCTATTTGCATTGAACTAGATATTCCCGTGGTTGTGGAGATCAGATGGTCAAACACGCGGTTAGACTGGAAAAGGCGGACTCTGGACTCCGACGTGAAAGCTTCGAATGCGACCGGGATTAACGCTAGCATGAAAAAGATATAGATGGTAAAATGTGCTCTACGCCTATACTGATAGGTCTGTGTCAAAATTCATTACCTCATTCATTCCTGTTTATATATTCCGTGCGCAAATTAATCTATATAAATTTATCGTCTGTGTAGAAATCCAGCAAGCACTCTCAGGTCGCCTGTAGGTAAGGTTTGTCGCAACTCCCATGACGCGAATATCGACAGCATTCTCGGCGACCGCGCCGCTTTTTATCGCACTGATTTATGACGCTTATCTCGATGCGCTCCTTACTCACAGATAGTGAACTCGAACAAAGTGCTATGGCTTAATCAATCACTTACCCGCTGGCGTTTTCAATTTGTCCTGTTAAGCATTCAGTTATCAGTTACAACTTTCAAGAATACAAATTCGATCTTGGGCCCGTCTTATCTGGTAGATACCTCTCGAGTTACGCGTTTGAATACATTTCTTTTGCACTTGCTTTGTACATCTGTTCATAATTTATACTTTGAGCAACTAACAGACTTTTAACTATGTATATGGAGCGTAAAGACAAAGTAATAATTCACTGTGGTGTTCACTATTTTTTCTTTAAAACTGCAGTTGTTCTACTGTCGTACCATTTGAATGATAAACCATTATTATTCGATCAGCCCATCAGTTTGTACTTTGGAGCCCGGAGCCTACTCTCATACCCAGCCTTTCCTTGTCGATTGGTTTATCTTCATTTTACTGGAGCAATTACCGTCTTAACCCCAACCCTGAGCAAAAACTCTACGCCGGAACATCGTCCATCAATCAGAAAGTGTACCAGTTTGCTTGAAAAGTTGTCTTGTACCCCAAAGATCTTGATGAGGCCCCATACCTACACCAATTCACATATTTTCTTCTTTATCATCTCATCGGGTTTGTATGTGCTTTAGTATTTAAAAAAATGTGAAGTAGATACTTATAGCGAAATTAATATTTATTGTGACAAAGTAACATATACGTTTGCCATTGCCGCCTCAACGGTGTTCTCGTCAGCGTGCATACAACAATGGGTGGTAATGAAATTTGTCGAACAACGCAGCATTCAGCGCACGTCCGCGTACCGGCGCCCGCTCAAATTGCCGCCTAATTAAATTACAACCCACTGCAGCTACCACGCCAACACGGAATTCATTTTGGCCTCTTAAACTCCTCTTTTACAGTCAAAGGACGATCAATACGTTGTACAGACGAATATTTTATCGACACTAAACCTCTAGCTTTGAAGGTAGCTTAAGTTCCGAACAAAAATTTAAAATATCGATCAACAACATTGTATTTTACGGACAATGGCTCCTTTTGTGACGAAGAACCGCATAAGTAAATACTTTTTACTTTATTGCATGACAATGCAATTTCCGGCGAGTGTGTATGCGAACGTCTCGATGGACAGTGAGCTTTTATCACATTTTCATTCGTAGATAGTGCGCGGCATGTGTGTGCATATGACGAGGGTATAAATCTTTTTCTCGTAATCTCGCTGTGCTGCAGAAAATCGGTCGCATTCTATTGTTTGGGTAGACAAGGAACACGCGGTGTTGTTGAACTGACGTGGGGTGGCAACTATGCACTGTCTTGAAGCTCCCTTTCAAACTCACTCTGCTAGAAACAAAGGCGTATCGTTTATTACACCACCGACATAAATTTTCATTAAGACTATGACTTTCAAAGGAGAATTTAAGCTTTGATATCGTTGAATATGAAAACTCACTACCTAGTTGTGAAATTCAACTGTAAAATTAAGATACATTATGCATTTTTCACTAAATTAAACTAACCATTTTAAAGAGAGATTTTGAGTGATACAAATCTTATAGCCCTAATTGTTCTTATTTAGATTATGGATAATAGAACTGTAATGTTTGTGGTATCCAAAAATATTGAATACTAGCTGTTGCCCGCGGCTCCGCCCGCGTGGAATTCTGATCCCGTTCATCGCTGATATATAGCCTATATGTTAATCCAGGGTATAACCTATATACATACCAAATTTCAACCAAATCGGTCCAGCCGTTTATGCGTGAAAGAGTAACAAACATCCACACATCCATTCTCACAAACTTTCACATTTATAATATTAGTAGGATAATGATTAATATCAGTGTTTTGATTCACAGAGTCAGAGTAGTGCAGTAGAGATTCATCGTGAAAACCTTAAGTGTAAAATTTGGAATCGGACTGTAACTAAGTATATAGGTTAGGTAATAAACATAAGCAAGCAAATTGTTAATCTCATTAACAGATAAAACATTCATCCACTTTTTCAAGGATTGTAAATCAAAATCCCGCATGATATATTAACATACGAATACTATTCGGCACATGATGCACAACCAAAAAGTTTTACCTACATGTGAACACGAGCTTCTGCAAATCATAGTGGAGTTGATAACATGGTCCCGGGGGAAAACCTGTCGTCTGATCCGACGATGTATGCAAAATTGCCAATACCGAGCAACAATATTGTGCAGAAATACATGTTTCATATGAGACTTTCTACATGATATTGTCGGAAATGTTTAACAGAAAATCTTAGATAAAATCCTAGTTGAAAGAATAAGTTAGAAGCTAAATTTGCCATCGATACGACAGAGGATAAATAGAGCAGATGACTGGAATGTACCACCAGCTTGGAATCCAACCATTCACTTAATTAAACCTAAGACTGAGTAAAATGTAACAAGACAACAGTGTGAGCACATTATTTCGTGAATAGTAACATCAACAACTCAGCGAAGTTCGGATACTTTGAGATAACTTACACTTCAAACTATGAGACAACTACCATCTTTATTCTACCCGCGGCTATAGCAGCTGAAATGCAACCGCAACACCGGGATCAGTCTAGATGATGAAATAATATCAAATAAATCGCGATAGAATCCGTTAAAATAGTTATAATCCCTACTTAATATTATAAATGCGAAAGAAACTCTGTCTGTCTGTCTGTCTGTCTGTCTTTCTGTCTGTCTGTCTGTCTCACTTTTACGACTAAACCGCTGAACCGATTTTGATGAAATTTGGTATAGAGGTAGATTAGACCTTGAGAAAGGACATAGGCTATGTTTGGTCGCGATAACCGACATCCACGCGGGCGGAGCCGCGGGCAAAAGCTAGTACGAAATAAATTATAAATAAAATAGTTGATATCAGTCGAGTGTTGCATGTTACATCGGGCGTGACGTATATGTGTGAAATCAATGTTTAAATGGTTTATATTAAAAAAATTGGTTTCGTACATTTATTGCAAAGCGTGCAATGTATTTTCTTAAACAAATCTTATAAATAAGGTGTATATTGTACTCATTTATCCCGATAAGGTTTATTATTTGGTAAGGTGTATGATATTGTCTGTTTTATTTTTTGACTTCAACGGCAAAGCATTTGCGTACATATTCTTTGCGGTTGAAACTAATTATCTATTTTTGCCCGACTACTGCAAATAATCCAAATTTCATTCCAATTTGTTCAGCCGTTCTGGCGTGTTTGAGTAACCAATAAAATATCATTTCTTCATGTTTATTTCTGACATACCCTAACAGTAAGAGGGTTATTCGTAACATAGAGTATTAAGGGTTGCCATCGCATTCACACTCACCGCATAATCGTTTCGTCAATCTTCTTTCATCCATCCTTTTTACAAGAGAGGTCATCATTAATTAGTCACAAATAACATCTTCGTTCAGTATAACTATGTCGCAGTGACAAACAATTTGGTTTCTTGGTTTCTCTGTCTACGAATGGCATGGATTTAAATAAAATCTACGAAATGATAAGTGTCAAAATAAAGAAATAACTTTAGTTGATAATGATATCGGACCGTTGTAACTTCAGTCTAACTTCAGAGAAGGAATGCTCACGGAACCGATTAATTTCAAAATCAGACATTTACGCAAAATTTATTCCTTGTTTAATGGAAGAAGAAATAAAGGGATGTTAGGGTACTGCTATAGAGCGAGCGAGGTGAAATCGACGATGTTACGAATTTGATTATGCGGTTTGACTGGCTTTGCTTCGTTTTCTCTCGCAATTCTTATACACGAATACAACCGAAGTTAGTCATTAATTTATAAGACCCCAGAGTCTTAAATACTCATAAACATTTACCGTCTTACCAGTAAAAAATTACACCGTGTACTCATACAACATATTTCTTGTTTAACAAACACCTAAATCATCTCAGAATGATTTAAAAGATTCTAATGTAAAAAAAACTCAAAGATGAAAACCGCAAAGTAATCTCTTCTATTCCACGAGACTAAACACCTAAGATCTATCTATCGAGTCTGAAAAACGTCGTTATCGCAGGATTAACCGTGAACAAAGTATCACAAGTCGAGGGCAATGATACCAGTTTATTGAAGCTAAGTGAAGCTAAGCTTGATAGCATCGCCTCGCTACTGCAATGGAGCAGTGGCTAATAGGCTCCAATTTTAACTAATGACTTCATTGGTAAATCGGACAGGAGACTTATTGCCTAATTCGTTTGCGCCGTCTACTGCGCTCCCCCTTATGGTGGAGTTGGAAATACTTGGTTAATAGAAGAAAACAATTACACTTGGATTATTGAGTTCCGCTGTATTGTTATGGTGCGTTTTCATCCTGGTTATTTAAGATATTATTTTTATATATACAAGTTATAGTTTAGAAGCCCAGTAAACGAAACCAGTCTCTTATAATGAAGATAGAGAAAAGCGAACTGGTGTTAGTAAGTTATTGATCCACCGACAGACTGAGAAAGAGAAGCTCACCCTGAAGCATCTACGTAAAGTAGTTACGGCGGCAGCGGCCATTGCTTTCACGACATTGAGGACCAGGAACGTGAAGAAATTGCGTACCTTCAACTGATATTGAGCACAATAAACAGCACGTTGATGACCCCATTTTAATTCCAATGTAAGGAAAGCTCTTCCCTTCCCACCAAATGCTTTATATTTTCACTTGATGAGCCGGAAAACAATTCAACAACACGAGAGTAATTTGCTGTAACATAATTTCACAAATGAAATGAAACGGTTGAAAGAAAATATAAATGAAATAGAGATATCATCCGAACGAGAAACTCGTAAGTCTTAAGTAGGTAAATTACATAATGGTGGTTGCAGCAAACTATCTTAAAAATCGGTATCTAGAAAAATATAAGTTTCTATAAATTTTATTGATGGCAAGACGCCAATATCAAGTCGCTATTTTAATGCAATAAATGAACGTGTATATTTTAGCATGTATAGAGATTTAATATACTTATATTTACTGGTAGTTTGTTAGTCGAGAGATTTTTTAATAAGTGAATGTTCTTCTTATATAGGTACCTACTGCAAATATTTATCTAGCCTATTGGGAACCAGTATTCTTCTTACTTTAATAAATTATATTATTTATCGGTGTTCACAGCATGTCCCTTTTGGATTATGGTTTGCATGTAAAAGCTGCAAATGACTTCTAAAAGGATAAAGGATCTTCATCACTTGCTTTCAGCTTAGTTGAAGAGTTAAAACAAAATTAGTACCTAATATATTTTCGACAGAAATAAAGCAAATATAAGTTATCCGAATTAAACACAACATCAGCAAATTGCCATTTATAATAAAATATTGATTAACATGTTATATCGTAAGAGGCGATTGTTCTGCTTCTTTTGATATTGAATACTATAAAACGGATGACTAAATGCTGTCGTAAATATAATCTTTCATAGAACCCCGACAGTAACTGTAATTGCTCGTCGACAATTTATTGCGATTGTGATAGAAATGGAGTTAACTTTTGGCTTACCAAGTATAATGAGAATTACTTGATGGTCCAAATGTGGTTTATGTATTAGCATTGATATAGTTATTATTCTAAATAAATCTCTAGCTTGCGTAGTAACATTGATAACAATATAGCAAGAATCAATGAAGCTCCATTGAATTAATGACTTTTGTTTTGTAGGAAAAAGAAAACTATGTTAGTTCCAATCTTATTATTACGATGAGGCATTTACTAGTTGTATGAAGTAAAGAATCAATCAATTTTTGCTCTATATTTACTAGCTGTTGCTCGCGGCTCTGCCGTTCATCGCTGATAGTAGCGTGAAGATATATAGCCTATGTTGGATAATGTAGCTTTCTAATGAAGAAAGAATTTTTTAAATCGGTCCAGTAGGTAGTTTTTGAGTTTCTACATTACATATAAACAAATATTTCTATTCTATTCTTTTCTTCTCAAATTTCTAAAATATAAATAAATTGTAGACTAGCTGTTGCCCGCGACTTCGTCCGCGTTAAGTTCGGAATGTTGTTCATCCCCTATTTTATCCCCATAAGGGTAGAATTAATCAAAATCCTTTCTTAGGGGATGCCTACATCATAGTAGCTTTATGCATGCAAAGTCTCAGCCCGATCGGATTAAAATTGACAAAGTTTCATACAAACTTTCATCCCCTATTTTATCCCCTTGGGGGTAGAATTAATCAAAATCCTTTCTTAGCGGATGCCTACGTTATAACATTTACCTGCATGCCAAATTTCAGCCCGATCCGTGTAGTGGGCTGTGCGTTGATAGATCACTATGTCAGTCAGTCAGTCAGTCAGTCAGTCACCTTTGAGTTATATATATTTAGATTTAGGGTTATATTTGTACTGCAATTTAAGTTACGATTGAGCCAATAAAAAGTTCGTTATGTCGTAAGTATACAATCACCCTTAATTCACTAAGTGTCATTTTATCTCGACTTTAAAATAGTGAAATGCAGAAACTCGACTTAAATTTCAAACCCATGTTTGTTAAATTTAAAATTCCATAGAACAGCAACCACATTCAAGTTTAGTCAAATCGTTTAGCCGTACAGTGCACACGAGCTGTTCTAGCGCATTTCTCAAATTATTTCCGCGTTTCTTGTTCAGGAATGTTTTCGAAAGTGTGTTCCGCTGTTTGTATTATAATTCTTTAAATGTCTTTGCAGTCATTTTCTATTAGTATCTAAGTAAGCTCTTATACTGTTTTCACAACGTGGCGTGCTTTTTAAACTAATTAACTTATGACCCGCTGCCCGCAACTTGCATTTCGGTTTATCTTTTAGTTCGTTGTATATCCAAACGAAAAAGGGTTTGTGAATTGTTTAACATTGTAGTTTGTCGAGTTTCAAGAGTTTACGTTCAGACATTATTTCTAAATGTAATCCGTCTTTTTTTTAACTCTCATTGTCTACAAGCTTCACTTGAACTTCATCAACCACTTGAGCTTGATCAATGAGACTTCGGGCTATAAAAATATTGTTCGTCCCTTCTCAATACCCAGGATTTACTTTTCCACTTACCCATTTGAAATTTGAATTGAAATTTTTATATCTGAAATTCCCCGAGGCAAGAACTCTGCATTACCATCTACTTATAACGGAAATATAACAGATACTATAATATGTTCAATATTACATAGTGAATATTACATAGTGAGAATACTTACTCGCCACATCGACTTTTATAATGTACCTATTCATCACAGCTGAACGATATCGTTATAAAGGGTGTTAAGTTCTGTTATTCTGCCATTATCATAATCATTCTATTAAAGGTGACTACCAAACCCCCATTGAACTTTAATAATAACCCCTGAGGTACTAAAAGTCATCAAGTGTCTTGTTAGCAGTATGCTTGGCAGTAACAGAACGATTTTGATAAGCCACATTATTCCTGTAGATAATCTTTGTCCTACTTGCCACTAATGTCCGCTCTACACGTTGGCGAACACAGTGGCAAACGAGTTGGCCAACTCCTGTTAGCGAACGTATAGGGCGGACATAATATCATAAGTTTGAAAGTTTGTGAAGATGGTTGGATGTTCGTTACTTATGCAGGTACACACGCTCAACGGTAGAACGAATATGACTGAAAATTACTGCAGAGATAGTCTGGAATAAAACATTGGGCACCGTTTATCCCTGGAATATAATCCAATCGATTGCGAGAAGAGAATAAGAATTCCACCCGGGAGGATCCAAGAATGTCAGCTATACCTAAGTAATTAATATAAATAATTCTATGCATAATTGTGTGTGGCCCTAAACTTCTTGTAAACTGTTGGAATGAGGAAAGAGTCATATCAAGGAGTGCTTTGCCCGAGTCTGTGTTTCCAAATAGCTATAACTTAAGTGTCTTCGAGACTACTAGTTACTTCTAGGCAAACGTGTTCCACCGTCGACCACATCGTCAGTAACAGGTGAGATAGTGGTTAAATGCGAAATCAACCTTAAAAAAGAGCTAATTTTGATAACATTTCGTGTATCTTATAGGTCATTGGATGATTTAGATTTATTATTAAACCCAGTAGGTGGTTTTTCAGTCAGGTTTGTTGGTTATTTATAAATACTCACATAAGGCATGCCACCATTTTGTGTAACAAAAATATTCCACGTCTATTCTGTGGTGTCAATCATTCATAAATAGATCGTCTAGTTGGCGTTTCATTTGTAAATATTACGATTGCGATACAACAAGTCAAAACAGTGCGTTAATTACAAAGGATTCGAGTCTTCATAGTCTACTGACTTGGGATAACAAGCGTTTATTGGAACCCTTTTTAATTGGGAAACTTTTCCATAACAACCCAACAGAATACTGGCGTTGTAACGTTTGTATGAAACAGAATCATTAAGTATGAAAGGTGCCTGTGCCTTACGTTGAAACTTTGACGTTGAAACTGCTTACTAACTAGAACTTTACGAATCTTAGGCATATCTTATTTTCAAAGAGATTACCATATAATATTCGAATATCGAAATTGGCTCCCAATGAATCAATCAATCAATCAATCAATCAATGAATCCACTAGTAGGTTCTTGAAGAATTAAAAGTATCCATGGATCCAGGATTAAAGTGGAAAAATAAGTATCCCCAGATCCACATGTGGATCGAGATTGTGGATTCAAGTGGAAGGAGGGATATTTTACCATCGTCATCATTTTCATGGCGAGTTTTCAGTTAGGTACCTATAAACTTTACACTTTGAAGCTTGGATTCCGCACATTTTTTGTTTGATTGGTATGTCAGCTATTCTGAGAGCCATTGCCATCTGACTTCTCAACTTGAGGGGTAAACCTGCGTCAAGGCCCTGTCTGTTGTTTAGCAGATACACTGACTTGTAGCTGATATCGATTTGAGTAAATTAAATTAAATTAAATTAAATATTCTTTATTTCAGATATTATAACATCCATAGTTGGTTAGTAAATTACTTATAAACTATGTTAGTGTCAGGTAATAACTTATAAATAAACAATACATTTTTCAATTAAATAAAATCATCACACATAAAATAAATTAACAAATTTCTCAAATAAAAATAAAATAATGTCAAAAATAAATAAAATCAAATAAAATGTCAACAATGTAAAATAAAATCAAAGAAAATGTCACAGAAAATTCACAATATGGACATTGGGTAGGTACTTACTTAAATATTAAAATACTGTTGGATCCTTCTTCCTCGGCCAGTCAGTACACATTTAGTCGACCAGGATACGCATCCATCTTTCCTGGATTGGGCAATCCAACCGCGCAGCAACCATCCTCAGAATACTGTTGCTACTCTCTCTTACACGCCGACGAAAAGAAGGCGTTATTTATCAAACCAATATTGCAAAGGTTCTTCTTAGAAATTCGTTTATGATGGAAAACAAACTTTATTATCTCCCCTTCACAAAAGTCGACCTTAGTCAATAGTACCATTGTTTGTTACAAGATATATAGACAGTTAATAAATCACAATTTTATATTTTAGATAAGTAGTTTAGTCTAGTATCCTAGCCTCGTCAGTTTCAGTCATAAATCAACGAAAACAACATTACATTGACATCAAGAACAGCTGTAAGCGGTGGCTCGACAGACTATTTATCGGCTATTTATGACTTGTTTTGTAGCATAACAAACTATACATATAATTTAACCGGACAGCTTTATAAATAGCGCCTGTTAACTGTTAACGATAGTTCAAACAAAGTGGTTGGCATTTAGTTCGCTAATGGCTATTTTTCGTATAACATTCAGCGTGCGTGTGGGGCCATGAAAATCGTTCGGCGGAGACAGTCTTGATTAGTTTCAACTTTCTAATAGAGACTAAAGATATTTCTAACAGAAGATAAGATATTATCGCCAAGTTTTACACAAACTATTTAGGTCTAATATAATAAATTAATTAAATAATGCTATAACAAAAACAAAATGTTTTGAAATTATGTTCGCGAGCGTTACTTAGTTTCACATTTTGATAGCGATTCGATGGATGGCATTGAAATTTCAAACAAAACTTGGCATATTTCAAAATTTTATTAACTTCCATGTTAGGGGGATAAAATTCTGAGCCCAGTTGGTAAGATGCCAATTTGGTAGGTACAAATTTCAAGTCCGATTCGAACTTAGTCGTTTTAGGAACTATTTATTTATTCAAATTATTAGATATTTCTTGAACTTGCTTCATCTGATTGGAAATTATTTCAGTATTTTATTTGGGTTTGATGAAATTTCCTAAGGCACTTGACGTTAGATAAGGGAATGTTTCATGAATTTATCGAGGCTACAAAAAAGAAAAATTGAGGCAATTTTTTTTATTTTGCTAGCTATATTCGTACTCAAACGCAGTTTTAGAGGCCACATAATGTGAGTCATCATCAACTAAGTGCGAGATCGCAGCAACACGCCCCCTGCACATAATATAACCCCATGTTTACACCTTTCGAAAACAGGCGAATCATGCTAAATAGAGAAAAACATATTATATTATTACCAATTTTTTGGAACTCAATTTTTATTAACAACTTTATGAAGATAATGTATGAAAGGCAAGCCAGTCAGGACACTCCAAGAATCCTATAAAAATCCGAACAGAGGTGTACTGCCACAAGCATGCACTGACTTGTGCAATGTGCAGACCGAAACAGCACAATAAAGAATATCGCAGCTAAAAAAACATTGTGATGGATGTATTTCTGCCAGAAATAATTCTATAAAGAAGAAAATAAATCACGTGTATATAGACTAGCCAATCCGCTTGGCTTTGCCCGTGGCATATTTTGCAATCGTATCACCCCTTTCAGACCGTATTTTTTTAGTTTTCAAATAATGTATGGAAATCTGCTGGATTTGTTGACATTATGATCATTGCTCCGCTTTCTTGAGAAGTATAAATGTATATATATAGCCTAAAACCTTCGTCGATAAACAGACTATTCAATGAAAAAATATTTTTTAAATTCGCACCAGTACTTTCTGAGATAAGTGCATTCAACCAAACAAACTCTCAGCTTTTTATTGTTAGTGAAGATAACTAAATATCAAATCTTCTTATATTTACTAGGGTATTACTTACCACTTTATTGAACCATGTTATAGAACTACGATATGCACTTTAATTTAATAATCACGTAAGTATTATTTGTTACAGGTGTGTGAGAGAGCCGTAGAGAATGTAAACTGAGCTTGACATAAACATCGCTGACGAACGTAAGTTATTTTCATATCAATCATAACAAACCCAGTCATCTCCTTTGATTTCACAACGCTTTGAGGAATAATGCCAAAAGAAATATATCATCGTTCATTTTTACTCAGAGTGTCATAACTTCTTAGTGCCATTTCAAATAGTAAAATCTTTTGTATATCAAATAACATTAATTAAGTGAATAAATATGCTTATAATTTTTTTGGAAAACTGAGAGGCACGCAAATTTCTGCAGGTAGCATGACCACATTGAGCAATTCCGCTAAAACCGAGTATCTTTATGAATTTCCAGTAGATCTCATAGATTCCTATAAAATTCGCAAAATGGTCACTCATGTGAGCTGAATCACAACAATTCAATCATTAGGCAGATTTTAATTTCGTGTAAATAACACTGCATGACAAAATATTATCATAATACGATTCCAATAAAGTGGCCTTTTTAGACCTGCGGGTTTGATCGTCCAAGAAGAAACAATCACAACCAAACCATCATGGACCTCATCAACATTCTCTTGGCGTTATTCCCAATAATTGTATCCACTGCTTTTATCTCGGAGCCTGGGATCTGCTTGCTCTTTCTCCTCCTTTTGATATGGTTTATGCTGTTTTTATTGGTCTGTCCTCTCAACCCCGAAAGGAGGTTTCAGGTAAGGCTGATTTGACTCCAAAGGTGTTTGTGGGAACCGTTACACCTGTAAGTCGGTGCTAATCCGAAATCTGAAATTCTCAGGTTTTAATATCATATTAAAAAGATTATACTTACCCACTTACATAATATATCTTTAAGGGCACCTAAATCGTAACGCCCAGCTATAAAATAATTCTCCAACTTTGCCAGTGTCCAATATATACTCGTAGTTCACATTTAAAAGGCTACGGAATCAGCCGATAAATAAAAGTCATCGATAAAAAGCTTAAAGCTGTCCAATCGTTTCGTTTCATTTAAATACTGAAGCTTTATTTCACGGATGCGTGGAATTGGCAAAAGCAGGCAAAAGCCAATTTTCCATTAGAATCTGCATCAAAAAATTTCCTACAGCCTAGCGAATAATTATACCTAGATAGAAATAAATAAAATGGGATTGTCTGTGTGTAACGTAAAATAATAGCTTTTAATTAATGCATAATATTATATCAAAAAGCAATTTTTGAATTTTTTGTCCTTCTGTCTGTATGTCTGTAGGTTTGTAATGGATAATCTCTGAAGTAGCTGGGCCGATTTTGATTGGATTTTCACTGTAGATAGCTGATGTTTAAAGGCATAATAAGGCTACTTTCGAAAAAAAATTAGGGTTGTATAGACGTACCAAGTCGCGTACACAGCTGGTAAAAAATAAAAAATGTGCTTTGGTTCAAATTCGTTTGAGATGTGGTCAACGCAATTTTCACAAAGGAATGTCGTGCGATCAATCTGAAATTCCAACCTTTCCCTTTTGGCCTTTCCATTTTCTATATGCTCCCTTACATGAGCGTTGTATATCACAGTAAACAGGAAATTTATAAAGAATACATCTCCATTTCAAGGTCGCATACACGCTCTTCCGTAAGTTTTTCAGATTTGATAGATTAACTTATTAAATTGGCTGTTTTGTCATATTTTATTACGGAAATTTTTTGTTATGATTTTCATAGATAATAAGCAACTTTAGCTATATTACTGGATTAGCGATGTGATGGCTATTTCATTATTTTTCAGTTTTTCTATTTTAGGCTCAGTATTTTTGAAACTTTTAATTTCAAAACAACCTATTTTTTTATAAACTTACTATAATTACTATAAAAAAAACCTTACGAGAAAAGATAATATCCATAGTACCTACTCCAAAATTACATATTGAAACACAGATTTCGTTTTGAATGAAGAAAGAAAAGAAAGAAAGGTTACTAACCATCCTATAGGCCTTGATAGCAGGTTACAAACTATACCAGAATAAACACAAAACATGTATTTAGCTAAAAGTTGAAGTAGCAATCGAACGCTCCACGCCCTGGGTTATAGATAAAATTATACATTATTTGTATAATTAATATTCTAATTAGGGTATTTAGGGTCTTGAGCTTATTCCATTACCTACATCTACATGTTATACAACCTATTAGCCATGGTTGCAGGTTCCTAGCTGCTGAAAAGTGGCCGAAAAACATCTATCGCCACAGTCATTTAATTGTGGCGATAGAATATGTTAAAAAAGTAGTTTTATTGCACAGAAGAGATATCGGTACCTACATTGGACACCTACATAGAGTCATTTCAATACTTTAAGCGTAACGTGCTCGTCTCGAAAGCCGTAAAATGTTATTTCACGAACGTAAATAACTAACCACTGCGGCGCGTAGTTGCGGCCATTGTGGGAATAACAAATTATTTTGTCCAAAATGAAAACCGACCTGCAGCGCTGTAAGCGTCCAGCTACCCACTTTGAACCGTAGAGAGCTGGACGCACTCGGCAATATTTTGAATACCGTAATAATAACTATATTAATTATTAAACGAGAAACTAAACTAACTAACTTCGAATGAAGCGGCTCATATAATAATGATCGAACTTCATTCGAGAAGTTCGTTTGATCATCTATTAACTAAAATAACTCAGTGTATTCTCATGCAACATGATATGTGTCGTGTTTTTCGTGTGAGAATGCTTCATACAACTCAATATTGTTAGATTAGATTATGAAAATATATAAGTTATTAAATTAAAGAAATAAGTAGAGCTTATTCCACTGATTTGTTTTAGTTTCAATCAATCAATTAGCCTATTGCAGTCAACTGCTGCCTCTCCCAATGTGCGTAATTTTTATGTTTGATTGTGTTAAGAGTGTAAAGAGATCAATTAAAAATAAATTAGCTCATAAACTTGAAAAATAATAATATGTCGGTGCAAGCATAGTTCTTTTTTTAAATTTCATCACTATCTAATATATAAAACTCTCGTGTCACAGTTTTCGTTGCCATACTCCTCCGAAACGGCTTGATCGATTTTGAAGAAATTTTTTGTGCTTATCCGGTATCTATGAGAATCGGCCAACATCTATTTTTCATCCCCCTAAGTGATAAGGGTGCAGCGGGAACGGGATTTGAATACCACGCGGGCCGAAAATATGGCGGTACGAAGTTCGCCGGGGCAGCTAGTTACTTTTAAATAACACTAGAACGAATATATGAATGTGGACAGATTTTATAATGATATTAATTTTATAGCGGAAGATCGAAAATAGAAATCTGCTTTTAGTACATCGTTTACGTACTTGACATCAAAACGAAAAATATTAAAATAGCAGGAAACATGTTGACAGCTTATAATAGCATCAATAATATCTGGATCTTATTAAATATTTGAAGAACGTAATTTCACGCATTTTTTCCGTAGATTCTCGTATTTATATATACCCACTACTATAAACGAGGCGTCAAAAATAAATATATATTCTACAACACTACACAACGTTATCTAGAGCCATGGTAAGCAATAAGCATAGCCTAATCAGCTTGTGTTATGGAATCTAGATTGCGGAAAAACATACTTAGATACTTTTTAGTTGCAAATCTACACATATTACACAGAAACCAATGCAAACATACATATTGATGCATATAGGTATTTGCACTGAGCGGAAATCGAACCCACGCCTCCTGCGTAGCAGTCGAACGTTCTACCGCTACGCCACAGAGGCCGTCATCATAATCATGATAGGGTCAATACCGATTACATCAAAAGTTAGTGCTTTGGATGCCGAAGTCTGCTTTACTACTCTTTCTCTTGTTATAACTTTCTTCTTCTTTTAACTCTTAATTGACCCAAGAGTAACGCCTGCACCGCAGCCTCATTCCTCAATCAGCAGGTGTACTATCTGGCAGGTCCCTTGCGAGGAATATATCTAAGATAACCTCACCTCCGGCAACCGACAGCGCGCGTTCTAGTCGGTTCGAATTCAACATAACCTCTTCCACCGGCTCCGGCTTACCCGCGGGGACTTTTTCAAAAAAAAAGGTAACGTTAGGTTGGTGGGGCCTTCAATACCTCCGTACACCCAAGAGGCGTCACCTCTATAGCTATACATAATATATATAGTTTAACTAGTATAACTATAGTAGTATATAGTATGACTAGTACGTATAACTTCAGGAGGGATATCTTATACCTCCTGAAGTTCGTATATTCGTAAAAATATCACGGTTCTCATAAACACGAGACCTTAGAGATGTAACAAAACTAGTTCAGGTACGTTTCCGAATAAATTGCATAGAGTAAGTGTCGGACGCGTTCTTGTAAATTTTTTATGGCTCGTTTTCCGACGCGGGTGCGACTAATAAATTGGGATCGGGCCCGCAGGACGCTATTCGTTGCCGCCCTCTCCCGAGAGCCGGAGATCCGCGTCCCGGCTGTACCATTAAACACAGCCGCTACACGATCACAATCTTGTTTTCCAATACGATCTGGAACACCTCTGGATATTTCAATGGCATTATTGTTCGATCAAACACGTTTTAGTGTTATGTCGACAACGTTATGTGATATATTATATCGTTTTTTAAGATACTTTACGTGTGTCGCTTTACAATCCCAATCACGGGTGCAATAGGAAATTTGAAATTATGAAATCTGCCTATTAATTAGTTTAAATTTTATGTGATAACTCTTTGTTTTTTTTTAAATATAATATGCGTTAGATTACTATCGCACTAGCCCCTTTAGACAAGGAGAAATGCATTTGTAGGATAGAATAGTTTTATTAATGTAGTTATGGGATGTTGAAAACTGTCATATAAACGTCAAATACGTGTCAATTCTACAATATGACACTTGTCTGGGGGGGCTGAGCTAATGGCTAATAGTGCTTTAATCTGTGTAGATCTATTAACTTGCGTCTTGAATACACCATCATCGCTACCATGGCAATAAATTTGGAACATTTCGCTCCACGGCAAACCGATTCTTCCAGCTAGGAGTGGCGTGATGTCAGAGACACCGTATGGTTTATATCGATTTGACTTCGACATTACCACTTAAAAGAATGCCTCGATTCAAGAAACTCTTATACGAAGATGGTTTAAAAATAACCACTATATTGTCTTTATATTGAAAAACAAACTCTTCGATTAAAACATCGTAAACATTTTTTCTCGCCATAAAAGTATGTTAAGAGTTATGAAATGCCGTGAAGCAAAAAAACAACCCACCTAACATCAGTGAACTGTCGTAACTCAGCAGACGTATCGTGTTCCTTTAATGTTCGTCGTAACGACCGATAAAAGGGTAAAACAACCGGTACAATCATAGCGAATCATATTTTACGATGCACCAATAATGCAACAAGTTGTTGAATCAACAACTACGTGTAGGTATTCTATATATAGAGTTCTGTGGCTTGTGGCAGGCTTAATTTGCAATAGGTGCTGAGAGGCATGCCTAATAACATAATTTGTAAGTGATTCAGCAAAAGTTTGTTTTTGGTTCAATTCGTGGCGTGTTTCATAATGTGTAATGTTAATTTGTCACAAAAACACGTGTTGTTGAGTAAATTCAAGAATGTTTTAGTTTCAAACTATAATTTGAAATCTATTTGTCATCGGTTAGTGGTAGCGTAAGATAGAAATTGACCTTGACTCTTTTGATCAGGTAATCTTCTTCATTCGAGCACTAATCCCAGTTGCATCCAGGTCTTGCACGTCAGAATCGCTTTTCTACTCCTCTTATGCATTAGTTTGCTAGTTGTTCTAGAGGTATCTGAGAGACAATTTTGGACCAGAGCCACATTCATCTATCAGCTAGCCAGTGTAACCTGCAAATCGTTAAACGTTCTGTTACTGATTTGCAGGTAACGCTGGCTTGAACCTCGAAGTTCTTGGTGGGTATATGAACACAATAGTGAACTACTATCATCGAACTGTGTTTGTGTTAGTAAATTAACAACGAATAAAATAGATTAAATCGGAAAAACTCAACATTCAAGATGTAATTGAACCCGTGACCAGACCCTTACAGGGGAATGCTCTGATGTACGGAGCTACTGGGAAACGTCTTAGATATTCGAAATTCTCCTATTAGGATGACATTCATGACGTGTCCAAGAAAAGTCAAATAAATGTTGAACAAATGTTTATTAAACAATGCCTTTAATGATTATTTCTAGAATAATATTCAAGATATAGGTCAGTTAGCAAAATAATCTTAAACACAGGTGTTAAAGCGATTTTAGAATATTCGCCTGCTGGGTTTTTGTTATTCCATCAAGAACCAAACGGTTCGGTGACTCTTTCCTTTGCCGCACTATTAAGACCTGAAATTGCTTACCAGCTCACGTGTTTTCTTCTTCTTCCTGTAGTCCCGAGTCCTTTAAGCGGGGCATGAAAAAGCATCTGATGAGGCCGTCAAGTTGAATGCAGCCATCGTACGTGCCCGTAAGGGTGACCCTCTTTCCTGAGACTTTGCCTACAGCTTATCATCAGGGGAGGTGAAGTCAAGTTGACGTGTCCTACATAAAAAGAAGTCTCAATGATACATTTACTTCCATTCAAAAACCCTTTTCTAAAAATAAACGAGATATTCATTTAAAACAGGGAACATATTTCGAGCAAATCATAAATAAAAAATACATAAACATAAAAACTCACGTACCTAGTATATAATTTCGTTTTACGCCTCGCTCTTAATGTAGCTATTTATACACAAACATTACTGTAGGTACCCACGCCACAACCCAAAATACGTTATAAAGTCATATAGGTACTCGTAGGTACATAAAACGTAATAGAATTCCGCAGACTCCTCCGTTGTTATTATTGGTTTTCCTCCGGGATTCTAAGGATATCTGTTCATTGTAAGTGGTGACGATATTCGACGTACCTACAGTCGGAGACGAATCTTGCTGAACATTAAATACAGATGAGCCTTACACTGAAATACATTCATACTAATATTATAAATGCGAAAGTAACTCTCTCTGTCTGTTACGCTTTCACGTCTAAACCACTGAACCGATTGTGATGAAATTTGGTACAGGGGTAGATTAGACCTTAGAAAAGGACATAAGCTGTTTGGTCGCGATAACCGACAGCCACGCAGGTGGAGTTGCGGGCAATAGCTAGTCTTTAAAATAAATGGTAAGTAGATAATAAAGCATCCTAACATTAATTTCGGTTGCATCCAAAGTTTCCACTTTGGAATCCAAAATCCACTCTCCTACCCTCTCTCTCTCTTTCTCTCTCTCCTCCTGATGTGACTTATCTTAGATTTTGCAGGAGCTGCCGCTGATCTCTAAACCTCTGGAGGAAAACGTTTGTTGCGAACTGTACTTACTTACGTACTTCAAGGCTTTCCTCGTCATGATTTCATCGATCTGAGAAAATTTTGTCTGTAAATAAATATCACTAGTGCTTTTAAATAAGATTCCTATATTTTGATCACCTTCAAAGTACAAACAAGATTAAAATAAATAGCAATACGAAGCAATATTCAATAATTTATTGCAGAGTATCTCACCGTGCTATTGCCGGAAGCTCCTAGAGATAATTGAAGTGCAATTGCAACGGTCGCTGTTCGACTGTAAAAAGGAAATTAAAAAATGTCATTAGACTAGTGACTGGTATCGGCGCACCTTTACAAAGATTTTTACGTGAAAGCTAGATGTGGTTTGCACTTTTACCTGCTTTTACAATACTGGGTTTTTATAGCTATGAAAGTCTCTAAATAACACTTGGTACGAGTAACAGCAAAAGATTAATAGGTAGCAAACAAAACAGTTAAAGATCTTATATGCACCTTTGTCTTTTGTTTCGGGGTTAGATTAAAAAATCCGTAATATGCCGAATCAAAAAGACAAGAAGGCCTAAACGGACTCTGCGTGCTGAGGTTATAGCCTCAATAAATGGCCTTAATGAACTGGGAATGGCGCTAAGATCATAATGATGAGGCTTGTTTAGAAAAGGCCTACGTCCAGAATTGAAATTCTTGTGACTGAGATGATCACAATAATTTTAGTGATACTTCCGGTCGCGAAGATCCGAGTCTGCTACCGTCTTTTGTTCTGACCATTTCAGACGATTTTGGACATCATAATAGTGAGACCACGCATGTCATCTACTTATGTGACTCGGTGAAGGCGGCATGGCCAGACATTGGTTACCTATGTAGCCTAGCTGCCACAAACGCCACTCCAGCGAAGGTAACTTTCCTACGTTTTGTCTGTGATGTTACCGAAAGAGTGCGACTGCGTATGCTGGAGTTCCTTATGCGATCCTAATGCTACGTTTACATACTCGCGGCAGAGCGAGGGAAGTGGCGAGAGAAGTGGGCAGAGACGTGGTGTGAATGGTATATTCGTCATGCCGCGAGTACTGCCGCGTATGTTGCGCAAATACTAGCGCGATGAACTATACGAGACCGCTAGATGGCGCTAAGCTAAATAAAACACGACTTTCGTTATTGCTCCTCGAATATTTACTTTTAAAAATATTTATATCGATCTACGGAAAGTGTATAGTAGTTGAAAGTGATAGTTTTTATTAATAATCTATTTAATTAATTCGCTATGCTGTAAAAGCTTATTGCGTACACTGCTACAGCGTTGTCCTCCATACGTTTACGTCCGTCTCCGTTGCAGGGCGAATACTGTAATGCGGACCAACGCGATGATGGGAGTGTGTGAATGCTAGGGCATTAATCGCGCGAATATTTCTGGCAACACGATGAGCAATGCGAGCGGCAGTATGTAAACGCGGGGTTACGCTTGTCTTCACACATCCACAACAGTATTGATTCATATCCATGACATGCAGCTCCTACGTGTACTTCTAGCAACGGTGATGCTAAAGAACGGGGTGTTAATGTAAAAGAACGGGAACGAATCTAGAATCGTGATCAAAAATATCTGCTGAAATGTTAGGATATTTTATATCAAACATCTCTTAAGGCTCCGGAATGATCAGTTATTAAAATATGTATTGAAATCGGTCACATCTCGTTTTGTGCACGTCGGTGGTTCTGTGTATGCGATGTAGTGGAAACTCTATCCTAGCCTATATCCTATTATGTCATTTATGTAACTAGACAGTCGGACACTGGTTTACCTGTACAGTTTAATAGGCCAGCGGAAATAGGTTTGCTATGGATTGAGAATTGAATTGAGTTCAGATAGACTAATAGGTATAGCTTATTTGTATTTTTATTTTAGTCTCAGAACTGTTTCTAGGCTGTTAGGTCAGTAATATCCGACAGTATTACAAAGTTTGCACCTTTACAGCCCTAAAAACTCAGCACGCTTTTTCTTAGTGTGTAAAAACGACAAATGTAAAATTTTAGAATCATGCGCTTTCTTTTCATTTAACTTATCTTGTCTTTGCAAGGCTTTGGCGCAGGTTGCAATGCCTGCGCCAAAGCCTTGTCCGTCAATTTAATCAGAAGATGTACCTGGCTTGTGTCCCGAAGATCATAATAGGAACTCAAAAACTAATTAGAATGTAGGTATATCTCTTTAACTACATCCACAAAACGTCATAGATATGGGCTGATATGTTGCTAGACTAAGTACCACATCTTCCTACTAGTAGTAACTAGTTGATAAGAACTCAAAACGTACACAACCTAATATCCACATTACCGCTAAAACTAACCGATCAACCGGGTGGTTGTGCCATTTAGTTTGATTTCCCGCGAGAGCTTTAAGCTCTCTAGCATCTTGAGTTCCGTACATCCGTCTCTGACAAAAACGTATAAGAAAACGAAAAAACATAGGTAAACTCCAAACAATACATGGTAAATATCCCGATAGTTCTAATAGTAACGAAAAAACATATTTAAAAAATATTAGAAATGCATGAAAGAAACCGTATGGACGAAGTTGAAAAAGTGTACCGTGTGGACTACAGAATGTTGTCTGACTTCCCAACTCAGAGAAGAATTCTCATATCAGACCCTCGTCGATAAATCACCAGGTGTGCTGACTTGCTAAGGAGTTTGGCTCAAGCCCTGAAGGCCTTGATAAGGCCCCACATACACCATTTATCATTTTACGCGAAAATATGTAGATGATTAGATGTCCGACCCTATAGGGTTCCTACCCTTTCCGACTACAAATATTTAGTATAATCTTCAATATGACCCATATTTTTATTAACCCTAAACTTTTACTAACCTTAAAACCAAAACGGTGGAAGCATTTTTGGTATCATATAGCAACATTAAAGCTTATAGTATCGAGAATTTCCTGCTACCCAACATTGGCTGGGCTAAGCCGCTCAGTTCGAAGGAAACTGAATTTATTTTAAACTGTTTCCATTGGTATTGAGACGGTATCGAATTTTTATGCAACATTATAGATGCAGGGGAATGAGAGGGGAATCCTATATTCACCATTATACAAATTTTATTGGCTCTTTCTTTTTAACTATACCTATACTTATCTACAATACACTAATAAAATATTATATTCTTGGTAAAATATTTTAAACTTCTTAAATATTTGTTATATGATATATAATTTTGTGTTACTCATCATTGAAATAGTTAGACAAGAATAAGACATAATTATAAACAATCTCTAAACTTCTTCTGAATTCGTGTCGTAGCAATGAGCTACGCACCATTGTGTGAACACATAAGTGATGATGGCCTACAGATACTTACGCATTTGCAGAGCTTGGCTCACCACTGGCTACTGTGAACATAAAACACTGCTTACATTACACATATAAAGCCCCCGGTAAAAGAATCTGAACACATTTTGATTTACAAATCACCTTAGGGTCTTTAACTTTTTTCGTTTTCGTTTGGGAGCTACGATGCCACAGACAGACTGACACACACACACACACACACACACACACACACACACACACACACACACACACACACACACACACACACACACACACACACACACACACGCACACACACATACACACTTCAAACTTATAACACCCCTCTTTTTTGTCGGGGGTTAAAAAGGTCTATAAATATTTCAGTTTTAATTAACTTTTGCAGTTAACTTACCAACCAATGCACTTAAACCTGGACTATTTGCTAATAAAGTATTTTAAATTAAGACATTTTACGATCCAGACGTTTTGCTTCTAGAGTATTTAGCGCTCATGTTTATTAGCTAACTATGGCGTTCAAAAATCAAGACGTTAGAGCGACATAGACGTTTTACAAAGTGGACATTATGCTAGTGACCCAATAAAACTAACGTACTAACTACGTAGGTAAAGTAAATCTTCAGCTTCAGCAAAATCAATATGGGCGCGATTTAGTTTCCGAACTTTGATTCAGTTGAGAATAATGATACTTTGATTAACTCTATCTCGTAGTTCATAAATCAGTGTCATAAAGAAGCTCTCCACTTACTTATTACTACATAAACGTCATCTTTTCTGTTCTACTATAGAATATTTATTGCAACGTGCGTTGTACAGTTGTACCTCAGAATGCGATGAGTGTTATTAAATTACACTCGTTGCACGTGTCGTTGCTCGTTGCACGTAGTGTATCGTTTCAGGGTTTACACTTGTACAGTTCTGTTATAATATAATCAGCTGGGTTTCTTAAAAGTATTTTGTACTCACTCTTTTTAATATCTCTAGATACTTATTATCTAAGTATTTTCAGTTAGTTGTGTCAAGTAGGTATGAATATGATTTCTTAACACATCTTGAAGTTATATTCATACTTTTATCGATAAATTTGACAAGAGTTACGTCCGATATTTCGGTGCTGTTGCCTAGGAGCTGGAGAAACCTCCGTGATCATGGTGCTTGCAAGAGCGCCGAAATATCGGATACTCAAAAAATACATGGTAAATATCCCGATAGCTCTAATAGTAATGTGAACGATCATGAAAGTTTAAATACCTATAAAGAGTTACATTTTGATAATTGCTACAATTGATATAATTAATTGCTGTGTAGCATTGAACAGGTTATATCCTCGATGTAGTGTAACCTGAAATAATAGCATGTAATAACGTAGAGCGTTATTGGAACTGACAAGCAATTTCACACGAGTCACACGTTGAACGTGCTTGTGATCAAATTACAAATTTACATTAGGTATAATGCATTAGTTTTGACAACATTTGCTAATTAGTCACTAGCTTTCTTGACTTACCTTTAGTGTGAGCAATTGAGCATATAATACTACATGGTTGGAAGTTTCTAGAACTTGGAGCTTAAACAAAGAGCTTCTAATAATGTACAAATATTTTAAGATGAAGTTAGAAAATCCGATGACATACGTGTGTATGGCATAAGTATATCCGTAAGGTCTGTAAAGTATAGAGTATCTACTAAGTACATTAAAAAGCGATCTAGTAAATGAAGCCACCAACTTCCAATAATGTAGAACCACCTTAAAAAGAAATCCATGAAACTGTTTTACGATAACAGCACTATAAGTTGAATGCGGTAGATTTATTTAATAGCATTACTCACCCGATAAAGTAATAAAGCACTCGGAAATATATACCGTTCCTCGCTAGTTCACTTCAAACTAATGATTCGGAATTGAGACGAGAAACCGATTGCACCCTTTAAGATCGAGATTACGATATCAAGTTGCAATCGGTACGACTATCTCAAGTTGCAATACGACAATCTCAATTTCAGACGTTCAGCTTTCGAATGTTATTACAATAGTGATCTGAGATAAGTTGCTACGTAGACGAGCGTTCAGACAGGCTAACGATCTTGTTACTGAGAGACTGGGAGCTGTGTTTGAGCCGCCAGCACCCGTTGTTCAGGCTAATGAACCGTGATTGAGCCCGCGTTTGTTGTTACCGCACCTATGTATAGATATTTCCTTAACGATACATGCGCAATTGCGCATCCATAGATGTTTTGTTATATTTGCTCCGTCAATTGACTGCATCATGCTAGATTGTAAAAAACTGAGGTGCAGTTCAGAAGATACGGACCATTATTTCTGATACTACTGGCCTTAAAATGGTGGTCCGTAAAGTGACGGTCTTGGTAAGTGCTTTTTCACGCCCGCTTGAAGAACTCGGGACTGTAGGAAACTCTTTTTATAGATATGGTAGTCCTTTTCCTTCAGCCAAATCCGCAGTTAGACTGGTTAAGCGGACCCCAGACTCCAAGATGAAAGCTCGGATGCGACTGGGATTAACGCCAGGATGAGGAATAGGTCCTTTTTGATGAAGAATAGACTATTGAAAGTTCTTCTCATTCCAAAATTATTTAAACCTTTCATTATGAACTTGCGACAGTCTATTTATATGGAAAATACTCTATCGGCTGAGCTACAGGCTACAGATGGCCCACAGCCTACCACGTTCCAGTAAAACCCGTTCAATAAAACTAAATTTTCACCTTTTGCTCAATGAAAATAATAGAGTAAAATTTAGTAACGCAGTTTAGTTCACCTTAATTAAGGTAAGCTCTATCGTTCGTGAAAATCAACATTAGTATTACAAACAAATTAAAAGAAAAAGTAATAAATTTAGTTTCGTTACAAGACGTAGTAAATATTTTTCACGCGTCAGTTGAAATATTTACAACCGAAAGAGTTACAGGCAACATTTATACGTCGTCGTTGTAATTTACGGTAGTAAGTTTTAATGAAACAAAGTAATTACGTACTAACTATTAAAGTATTATTTCCAATTACATCAGTTAACAGCGCTCGTTAAATTCCAACATCTGTTCGTATTAAATATACACACGACGGTAGTGGTTACCATTTTATTAACAATCTTATTCCCAAATTAGCTTCTTTAGTTCAAGTTCGAGAACGTTGTATATATTCGGAGCAAAACTTTTAGAAGTAACTTAAACAAAGATTTATTTGCCTTTCTCCTAATATAACACTGGAGGTGACACTTGCTGCTAACATCCTTGACTATAGGTACTTTAGGTAAAGTTTAAATACTACTAGCCAACTCAGCCAACGTGTTTCTGCTATGTATATTTATTAAATAAATCCGAGATACATATAAAGAATTCATGTCTTCATTGAGTTTGATTTCAGTTCAATTATAATATTGTTCAAACAAAAAAATTCAATATTGTTATTATTCGCGCTTAAAAACTCTTCCCCTGATTTTTAAGCGATCGAAGGGTGAAAAACCCTTTTAGACTATCATCTCATACATACTAAATACACAAAAAAATGTAAAATTAGTCATCTCGTTCAGAAAATGCGGCCACAAACACTATGACAGAAGATTACTAATATTATTCAAGTTCACTTTTTCAAGTTTTAAACATACACTATTCCTACATGCTGCGCTGGCTTTGTAGTTACTGAAATTAACATGAAACTCAAGTAAGTCAACTCAGAGTAAACTTTGTCATGCACGCAGGAAGATTAGTTTAATTCAGAACATTCATAATTATGCAAATGAATACCAATTGTAAGTTAAGTCTGTCCAAAGAGCAACTGCGTATAAACCATTACCTTTATGGTACCCGTCACGGATATAACTGGTTTTTTTATACAACTTTGGTGGTAGACAAGCACACGGTCCTGATAAAAAGTGGTTACCGTGGCCTATGGACGTATGCAACACCAGGGGGGTCACTCTCGCTCTGTCGATCCCGTAAGAACCTTTTAATGCCTTTTTGAAGAACCCCATACTGTAGTTGCATGGAAAAACCACGGCAAACTTTTTCCTGCGATTTCGTCCATGACATAGGTACTTCGACTACACCTCTTTAACCTTTATATGTAAGTGGAACCTACCCGATATGGTGACATTTATGATTGGCGTGAGGATATAATACAGCCTTCCCCAATACACGGACTATCTAACACAAAAAGATTTTTTCAACTTAGATAAGCAGTTCCTGAGATACTTCAACCCTTCAGCTTTATAATACTGATACAGATATAGCTAAGCTCAAGACAAGAGTACGAATAGCTGTGGCTTGCGGGTGACGTGATTGCTGTGCCGTGCAGCGTGACATGCGGTCACGTGTCCCGAGACGTGAGGTCGACCAAGCTATTGTGCTGATTGTGCATCCGCAGCCGATGCATTTGAATGACATTCGCTATTTGAATTCGTATCAACCGTGTAGGTATGTACAATGCTTGAAGGCTTGAATTATAGTGAAGTTTCAGACAAGCTTTCGTTGGAATGTAGAGCAATTCCATTCCATATTCCAGTGATCAATTTCAAAAGTAATTTACATGCAAGCGATAAAATTTGCTCCTGTACAATTTTTTTTACATTCGAATAAGTAGGTAGTATCAATATAGTAATTACTTTATAAGTAGTTTTGTAATCTTCGGAAAATGAGAAAAGTTAATGTATTTGATGTTTTGTTAATTGTTACCTACTTATTGAAAGGTCTAAAGCTAAGACGATGAATAAATTAGAATGTGAAGCAACTTTAATCGTTTATTGTACCCACTATTTAAACCGACAAACAACCCGAACTTTTTAGCTATAAACTATAATAAACCACACTTATGGAGTGCTGAAAATGAAAATAGAGCGGTGATTTTTTTCAAAAAGGACGCATTCGTAAGCACAGCCCGCAAGCCACGTACAACGCTTGTTACGTAAATTTCATATAACAATATACAAAGGTATTCTCATAAATAAGGACACACACAAAGGGCAAAATGGAAGCGAAAGGAAGTGGCACCGACATGATTTACAGGAAGGTACCTAGATAATAATATTCAAGAAGCAGATTACCATAACTTAACGGAGAGATTGGCTCGGCCTACCGTGGATCATTATTTAAATCACTGGCTGCATGCAAATTACTCAGATATCGGATAAACATGAATTGAAAATTAAACAGAAGTAGATATTCACTGGGATTCCGGTAATCTCTAAAACAATAAAGAAATATTTTCAATTCGTACCCGGATAATACTGCTTCATTTGAATAATAAATTTTACTTAAGAAACTGATTCTTTTTATGAGAATATTCTTTTTTACGTAACTAAGGTTGTAAATAAATATACGGCTTTCTTCATGGCATGGCCCGGCAACCCCTTTAGTGATGCATGCGTCCGTAAGCCACGATAACCGCTTTCTCTCAGGTGGGCCGTGTCCTTGCCTGCCACCTAATTGGCATAAAATAAGAATGGAAATGCTGGAGTGTTTGAGGAAGAAAGTCTGCTTCAAAGCCTCGTCCGTTAGTCAGGCTTGGGCCCCCTAAGGTCTTGGTGGGGCCCTATGTTCTCATCCGAAAAAACAGAAATCCATTATCCCTTACCACCATCATATTCTCCAGCTCAAAATTAAATAACGAATTAGTGAAAAATGTCCCCGACTTCAAATTCTGTTCAAATTTAGTACGTCATTTAATTCCCGTTTTGTCTTATGAACTGAAACAGAAAAGCCGGAAATTCACTTTGAACCTTTACAGTCTTTTGTACTGTCCATAACCTTTCGTCCCCTTTCGCGGTCAACAGAGGAATCAAAATGGTACGAGACTCGACTCAGTGGTGTCAGTCCACAACTCATTGTATTCATGGCTTATATAAGCGACACGTAGTTCTCTGTGCCAGTCCTCAAATAAACCACGTTTTATCTTACTACATAACATTAGTTACTGCTACTTAACGTCGTCGTGGTGACGTCATCGCTCAACTGCTCATCGACGATGTCACTAAACAGAATACTAAAACAAACAAAGCCATTTAAGTTAGTTTAGTGTTTCATTGGTAGACAAACAAATGTATCAGATAAGTGCTGTTATATTTAAATGTTGATGACTGACTCAAAGTTGGTGTTGGTGTAGCGTATCGAACTGAATGAGTAAAAATGGTAGATTCGATTCCCAATCAGTGCACATAATCTGTATGTGTGACTATAACGTTTTGTTGGTGTAGGTAAAATTCTATTTCTTTTTCCAGATTTATGTTTACATGATAAGCTGCAAGCCTATTACTGTTGATGAAGCACGATTGATCGAACACTTTTAATGTTTATTTTTCACAGTACCTATAGGGATCCCACACGAGTGGAGCCAAGAGCAGGCACTAGTATATTATTATCTATCAGTGTCTTTCAGTTTAACAGTTTCAATCACGAAACACAATAAACAATCGACGTATATTTCACCTAACAACAATCTACAATAGTCGAAATATTCGCAAGAAAACTCTTTCAATGTCCGAGTTTAAAGATTTCAATCAAGTCAGCTTTCGCCTGACTATAAAAGAGCCTGTAGTCTTGTTATAAAGTATAAATAGAGCTTAGTCGTATTCATAGTAGGAAAATTTTGGAAAGCCCCTTTAGAAACGAGACACTCTCAGGAAAAATGAATTTCGCCTACGCCTCATCTTGGTAATATTATATTTTTAAAAGAAACCCCTTTATGACCGTTTGTACTAGATATTTTTTGTTCATTTTCTGGTTCTAGTTCCATCTATTATCGGAAAGCCAAGCCAGAGGTACGGTAAAGATAATTTTACGACTTTTATGCAAATTTTCGAGTCTGCAAGATTCATATATTGCAGAATATGCCGGTAATATTGAACATTCTATAGGATTTGGTTTATGCATCTAATACACGCCACTTTTAAAATACTAGCGTTTTTTCGGGGGCTCCCTTATGTGGCAGATAAAATTGCTAAAACTAGTTATCGTGATCATAACATAAATAACAAAAATATTTAGGTAGAATGTAGGTATTGTCACGTGCTCTTTTGATGGGTTACTCAATTTAAAACGAGGGATTCTTTCTCTATGAATGTGACAATGCAACTCATAAACAAACAGAAGAGGTCCTTAAGATTCCAATGACGCCAGTGAACACAAACATTAACGTTTAACATTAAAACACAACCAGCTTAGAGTCAGGAAATTCTGTCATTCACTGACCGCAGAACAAAAGCGAGATCACAGGAAAATGTGCATAGAAATGCTTGTAAAATGTGTTCAGGGAGAGAGAGACGAGCTATTGTTAGCATTATAAGATGTTACTGTTGGATTTCTCAATGTGATCCGACTTATAAGTGGCAATACCGACTTAGGTGAAATTCTTCAGCAAGTGGTCAGGTGTTTATATTTTCTTTAGATTACCAAAAACTGTGTGTGCCATACTTAGAGAGGGTACACAGGACTCCACCAAAATATTTGGTGCCCAAAAAAATCACCTGCTAGATGGTGCTGATGACGGATGACGAGTGATGATGATGTCCTTTTTGGAGGTTATCAGATTTAACAGGAACGGCAGAGGTATTCCTAACATGCGGTCCCCGGGCTCCAAGCTGTAGGAAGTGATACTTTTAGCAGCATAAAAAGCGGTCATAACACAAAATCATCACTGCACGTCAACAGTGATTTCTGTTTTCAAACGAAGACGGAGTTAGTATAGAAAACATTTCTAGCAAAATAAATCACAATTTACCCAGTCCGAGAATGAAAGACAACGAAACTTCGTGCACAACAGTCGTATTCGCTGATGTCGTGTCACAAAGTTGGTTGTTTTTAAATAAGATATTTTGCTTGTTTACGATAGTTTAGTAAAGAAGCAAACACTATGTAACAATCCGAATAAGTCAGAGATTTAAACGGTCCCTGCTACTCCATGCAGTGTTTTGTTGAATTCGTAGTGGCAATTAATCTATTTGCATTCACCAGAAAATTTTAGTGTCCCTTAGTTATACTGTTAATTCCTGTCTGTATTTTAATGCTAACAATACAGAGCGCTACAACGTTCTCAGGCTTGTAAGATTTAGACAGGGAGTAAAAATATTTTGGGCATCACAAATTGATTCTCCTCTATCAAGTGTATCTATTGAGTAAACAGTATCCTGTTATCACTTTCCCTTAATCGCCACATACGATACCCACAGGGAAAGATAGGGGTAACCCTTGTATTCTACTTGATCGCGTTTGCCGAATTTTGCTAATCCGACAATACGCTACGAATAAACTACACACAATCAATCAATCATTTAGTTCCAGAGCATCGTGTTGCGGTGCACAAGTTTGTTCTGGAGTTCTTCCGCCTCACCAAGTAACATATCGAGCGAGCCCGTTACGCCGTCACAGCTGAATCCCCACAGGACTAAGATTTATAGACAAGCCACTAAACCAGCGAATCGTATATTGTTCGCACCAGGATATTAAATGTCACCATCTATCAATATTAATACTCGCCGGTTATTAAACGATATTAGTTCAATAATTTCATCGTCGATAACTATATCCGAGTTCTTAGTACTAACAAGTTTGTAACAGAAACTCAAAGGAAAGATGAAGATGAAGAGATATTGTAGATGCGAGAAGTACTAGCAAAATATAAATCAGGCTCTTTTGACGAACGATCGGTGGTATTGAACCAAAATATAAGAAATCATTTAGAGTAATTTTTAACTTGCACAAAGAAATAAACAAGTAAACTTCAATAAATATTTTAACGTAAACAAAACAATAGAACGCGATATGAAGACACAAACAACGCATTGATTTAGTATCCAAACATTTATTGACATTGGATGATGATGATGTGATGTGATTCCTTATCTCCGAAGCGAATTAACCAGTTTAAACTAACAAAACTAACTTGCCTATGGTCTGATGATCGTAAGCAATTATTTATCGAAACTTATACACTCACAAGAGTGTATGCCAAGATCGTGCCAAGTGGATAGAAGTCTTTGCCTATCCCAATGGGAAGAAAATGTGACATTATTTTATGAAGCTCGGACCACGCTGGGTCTTTTACAATGATTTATTCAAACCTCCCAGAAACTCCACTATTGGTCCACGGTAAAAAATTCCTTTGTTATCAGTTGTTGGAAATTACAGTAGAGCATGAGTTTTCACTAAGGTTTTCTCTGAGAGCACGTTAAACCGAAGGTCCCGGTTGCCATACGAACATCTATGGCAGTCGTTACGGGTAGTTGGAGCCCTAAAAAGTCTTTCAACTGGTTTAGCTGCAATCCTTCGATACGCTCAATGACGCCATTGGGTTATGGAGATCAGATGGAAGTCGCTTCACGGCAAATATCGAAGTCCAGCCAAATCCGCAGTTAAGCTGGTAAAGCAGATCCCAGACTCCGAGGTGAAAGCTTCGTATGCAACTGGGATTAACGCTAGGATGAGGAATTACATAGCCAAAAAGAGAGAGAAAGGTAGAGATCAAGAAGAGAATGAAAGAGACGAAAGGTCATCGCCCGTTCTCTGGTTGGAATATCCCAGATCACTCACAAATGGTAGCAATATTAGTGTGATGTTAACTGTAGCTGCCGACAGATAGACTGTTGAGTTTCATCGAGCTTTAAGTAGTGTAGGTGCGATAGTGGGCTCGACGCCAAGCGAAATTAAATTATTAGCTCCAGAGAGTCGAGATCTCACTGAGATATGAAATTAGCGAAAAGTGCGAAAGTGCTATTAGCTGTTGCATGAACATCAAAATTCTTAGCATATATTATATAAAATGAGTAAAAAACATTACTGTCGTCTTATTTACTTGTCATAATATATTCTGAAAGAATTTACGTACCATGTGATGTGTTGTTGACATGGGTACTTGACCGTGATGTTTATTAAGGCATATTATGCTTTTAATATACTCACGCCTGTGTGTCTCGAAACTAGTAAGCAGAGATGTATTGAACAATTTGATGAATCATACCAAGACCCGTTTGCCAGAACAAAACTCAGTTGTGAATCGACTCTCACAACGACTTTAGAATTGTCTTCTAGAATACAATTTGATCTAGTTATACTTAAATCGAGAATCAGAACTGATTATCGTCCTGGAATACGTATGGCGAATACGAATTAGTCTAAACGCCACTCCTCAACATAATTAAGTGTATTTCTAGTCAGTTTAACTAGTAAACATTCCTAGTAGTAGGAGATCCCATTACATCCTGTCATGTCATATGATCCCATTATGTCGTGCCTATTACAGTCAAATACCAGATGAGGGTATATATTTGTCAATAGGATCTTAGACTACCTATAGCAAAAGTGCTGTGAGACAACCGTATTTGAAGAGACGATATACAATAAGCACCAGCTATCGTCTCCTCCGCGCCTGAGACGGTTGCATCATTATTTGTACTTGGTTCTCTCTAGCAAAATATACTCAGCGGAGAGAACACGTATTTGCAGGTTCACTGAAAGTTGAAAACAGAGCTAGTAGTTACTACCCGGACACATGTCCCGTCTGCTGCTTTCTGTATCAAATCCCTAAGAGACATGGAATACGTTTGCGGATGGATTTGTTGGAATATATTTACAACAAGATACGATCTTGGAAAGACAGGCTCCTCCAAGATTGATAAAAGTTAGTAAACATTGTAACATTTTACTTCAGGATTTCAGGAAATTCTGAAAAACAATAATTTCAGAAAACCAAACAATGATGTACTAAGTAGTCTGAAACACTCCAAGAGACCCAGCCATAACAAAAGCTAGTTAGATCTGGAGAGCGCTGTGTAGAATGTCCTAGAATATTTTTATAAAGTTTGATTTTTTACTTTGATTCTCTTTCGGGACTTCGGCGATCGCTCTAAATTTACATTCATGGCACAGATAAGGTACATAATAGACCATGGTGGTAGTGCCCTAATTTCCAGATGGCTGGCTTATGATAGCAAAATAGAACGTGTGATAAAGCACAAAATCGATACTGGATTATTATATTATACTACTTGATTATATTATATTGCATTATTTTACTTGACAATGAGTTTCGAATGCAGTCGTAATGTGAGTCGATGGTCGATTTAAATTGATTTTTATATTAAAGATAGACCTGGCGTTAAACCAACTTAAATGTGTGGCTACGAATGCGCGTAGTTACGTGACGGTTGGTCAAGCATAATAAGGGTTCAGGTTAGATGAAATGACGGCAGTTCAATACCGCAATACTCAATTTTTTCTGAAAAATCACTATTATCTCCACTTCAATTTATTAACTTCTTTCTGTGTTATTCGCCCTTATGTCTATTGCTTTTTTATGTATTTCCAAAACTCTATTTTAATTGTCACATTGCCATGTAATAAATGAGCATTATGTAGAATATGTAACGATAAAAATACTGTGAATCAATGCAGAGTATCACACCGGTAATTTATAAAAAAAAAAATATTTTGTTCAATAAATTAGCTCATTATTTGAAACAACAAAAGGGCAACAAAATGCATTAAAAACTCATATAGGTGCTAGTTAGTTAATTCTTTTACAATAAAATCATAGCGTTAAAACGAAACACATTAACAGTACAAGCTTAATAGCTTTTATGGCATCATAAAAAATATCCAACGAAATATACTGCTGGCCTAGGGAGTGCAAATTGAATTAGATACTGGCACAAAGCCAGGACGAGCCCAACCTTGACACACTACAACTAATAGATACAGTTTTAAAGGACAATAATATAATTAATACGATACACACTAAAACTGCACTGTACTCTTTCAATGACTTCTATGTACACTGTACAGTTGACAAAAGAGATACGGTTGCACATCCACATGCAACTTTAAGCTGGGTCCACATTTGTATCATTTGTCCGATCCGATCACCGTATCCGTATCGGCAACGCGTATCATAATCGCATATGTGGACGGGTGATGATACGCGTATCACTGATATATACATTGTGATCATGATACGCCTCGCCGATACGGATACGGTGATCGGATCGGGCAAATGATACAAATGTGGACCCAGCTTTATATGTAAAGATGCAACGGTATCTTCTTTGTCGGCTCTACGTATACTAAAATTTATACGAGGCTGAGTGTACCGGACCAAATTTGGTATCTATTTAAGACCACTACTCTAAGTTAAATGCGCCTCTTTTTGATACTGTCATCGACACGACGATATAAAAAGACAAGGAGACCTGACGAACTTTGCCTATTATTATTTATCTATCTACGTGTAGAGGACCCTTATGCGGACCATATGCGTAAGCAGCGCACGCGTCCGCCGACGTGTGGACGCTAAAATCTACCACAGAAGAGCAAATCTGCACTAAACTGTCTTCGTGTAAAGGAACCATAACATAGGTTCCTGCGTCCCGTTCTATATTCGAAATTCAAGAAATTCAACATTCATTCCCGCATCACCTAAGAAATGCAACTCAATTTCCGTTCTAAACAACTTTTCTAGTAGTATGGTATACCTACACAGAAATCTGTATTATTTATATGAAGTTACGTATACTTACACGTTGTACGAACAAACGGATTTTGTTATGCATAGGCCCGGTCCTACTCCATGCTTAAAATATGAATATTTTCGTAGGTACCCGTCGTCATCCCAGTGTATCGTGGTCTCGCTATGACACATGTCTACACGCAGAGCTATGCACATTGCACACGTTTCTACTTCCACAAGCATTTGTTATTTAGCTGGGGATGAACATAAAAGTATAAAAACTCATCCTAAGTATTTTCGGTTTGTTTATTGTATCAAAATTTGTGAGGCTTAAAATATAAAATATATTCATACTCAAACTGTATATCACTACGCTAGTACTTGTCTGTGGTATCACAGAAATAATTAGGTACCCCATCTCGGCGGCAGCACCGTATTCCAGTTGGTTCTGGACTTAGAGTATCCATTACTATAGTATAGAGCAAGTCTAACACTATGGTCCATTGTGCCGAGTGTAAGCAGTTTTTTATCTGTGGTATAAAGCGCCTATAGTGATGTTTCATGTACATATTACCAAAATTATCGATAGTTGGTTATGTTGTGAATTTAGTGTGACGCATGCGTGGATGAATGGATAAAATTAAAACCAAGATACAAATATTAGTATCATTGAATGAATTGCAGAAATTAAAATCCCACAAATCTAACATATCAACAGACAGAGTCGTATATAATATTACGTCGTTGCGCTTGCCAAACCCTCTATGTGTTTTTGGTCAAGTTTTCAGGAGAGACAATAAGCTGTTTTATTAAATAATTGATGAGCGTATCAACAAAACTAAAAATGCAGTATGATGCCAAAAAATATTTTGAATGAACTGAGATATAAGTGAAAATCATAAACGGTACTGTCCATCCACAATAAATTGTTTTTCCCATTTTGATACACATATCAGAATTGTCTTCCTAGTGCCATTTCTTACAAGTGAAAAATGTACACATATCAGATTTGTTATGGAACTCAATAGGATTTATTTAGCAGATAAATACTGACTGGTGGCAAGGTACATTTGATGTAAATAACATACGATGTAAATAAATACGTACTATAAACTTGATAAGGCATACAAGTAACAAAAAAGAACAATACTGAGTTAAGCTCGCCTTTGTACATCAAAATGTATCAGTTGCTAGTCGGTGCACATGTTAAACAACGGACGAGGCTCTGGTGCCGACTTTGCTCTCGAAGTTGGGAACTAATCGCTGATCGTTCCCAGTATAGCCGATAATATGACAATAGATAGATAGATAGATAATACTTTATTGTACACCAATAAATTTACAATAGAGACAAGTAGGTATCATGTATACAGTTTAATGTACAATGGGCGGCCTTATCGCTGGAAGCGATCTCTTCCAGGCAACCTTGGGATGGAAAGTGATGAGACAACACAAAAGATAATGGTGTAGTTATCATATAAATTAGATATAAGATGTATTGATAGAAAAGAAAGAGAGGAAACAAAGCACAACTAACGTAAATCAAATGAATATAGGACACACATAAATAGAAAAATAACATATAACACATAAATAGATACGGGATGGATACAAGTAAATGAAATAATCATTAGGAACAAACTTATACAAAAGGAAAATAAAGATTGCGTATATAATTGCTAGTTCTCATAATGACAAGTAGTGGTCTTTTACCATTTTTTTAAAGATGCTGAGCGTTTTTGCCCGTCTGATGTTCAATGGCAGTGCATTCCATAATCGCACAGCCTTGACAGTAAACGACTTGTCGACAAATGCAGTGGAATGCACTGGCATTCTCAGCCTCATATTCTCGGATGACCTCAGGCATCTCACATGTGTGTCATGAAGGAACTGGAATCGTTCTTTGAGATAAGAGGGAGTGGTGGGACTGAACAGAACATTATACAACAATGTTAGAATATGGGCATTCCTGCGAAGCCGAATTGGGAGCCACTTGAGTTGTTTACGAAAATCTGAAATGTGATCATACTTGCGAAGACCAAATATGAATCGTATGCAGAAGTTTTGAAGTCGCTCAAGTTTATCTAGTTGCTCCTCTGTGAGATCGGGATAGCTGACATCGGCGTAATCAAGAACAGGAAGAAGAAGCGATTGTGCGAGCGCAGTCTTAGTGGCAATTGGAAGGAAGTTACGGAGCCTTCGCAAGGCACCCGCTGAGGCGAAGAGTTTTCGACTGGTTTCCTGTAATTGGATATTCCATGAAAATGATTTATCCATATATATGCCTAAATTCCTGACACTATCGCTAATCGGCACGACTGCTCCACCCATATTAATCTGTGGAAGCTGGGTCCAGTCTATTTTTGAAATTAGCCTTTGACTACCAATAACAATTACTTGAGTCTTGGATGAGTTTAGGGTGAGTCCATGTTTCTTGCTCCATTCACATATCTTATCCAAGTCCATATTGAGCACCGTACATGCATCGGACAAGTTTTTTGGAGGAGCTTGGGTGTAAATTTGCAGGTCATCAGCATAAAGGTGGTAGGATGAAAGTAATTTTTCGGAGATTGTATTTATAAAGATTGCGAAAAGTAACGGAGAAAGAACGCCACCCTGCGGTACACCAGCGGTCGTATTGCACCAGGAAGAGCTTGTTTCTTCGACGCGAATACGTTGCCGGCGTCCAAACAGGTAACTACGAAACCACCTAATAGCCGTTGGAGATATGTTAATAGAGCCGAGTATTCCAAGCAGGATGTCGAAATCTACAGTATTGAAAGCGTTGCTAAAATCAAGTAGGGATAGTAGCGTGAGATTTCCACTATCCATGCCCAGTCTTATGTCTTCCGTGATATTAACCAATGCTGTCGAAGTACTATGCCCAGGACGGAAGCCAGATTGCAGGGGGTTTAGTAGCGCATTCTTATTAAGAAAGGAGCTGAGTTGCGAGTGAATGAGACGCTCTAGAGCTTTAGAAAGAAAAGGAAGGATAGATATAGGACGATAGTCCGAGAAGGAACATGGCTTAGATTTCTTAGGCAAAGGAATTATTTGGGCACTTTTCCATGAGGATGGGAATATAGTAGAAGAAATGGAGTAGTTAAAGACGTGACATAGGATAGGAAGAATTTGGTCTAGAATTGGCACAATCATATTTCGGCTAACGGCATCGCTACCGACAGCACTGGATGAAATTGACAGAATGCTCTTCTTAACATCACAAGCGGACAATTGGTCGAAGAAGAAAGGTGGATGATCAGGAGTTGGAATCGATGAAAGATATTGCAGTGTATTGGTTTTAGTGGTTCCATTAAAATTGGACGAAGTCGAGAAATGTACATTTAGTGCATCTAAGTTTAAATTTTTCGGAATTGAGTCTTGACGTGACTTTCCAACTCCCAATGTATTAAGAAATTTCCAGACTTTTGCTGGATCCCCGCTTTCAACCGAGGTATGGATATGTATGTATGCAATTCCCGAGTTCCAAGCACATTATGGTACCAATTAGTTATACAATTTAGTCCCTCTAGTCTCAGTAGTCCGGTTGCTAGCCCGGTTGATTCGCATCCGAGCCCTTCACCTCGGAGTCCGGGATACGCTTTTCCAGTCTAATAGCGACGCGGCTAAGCTTCGATATTTTCCGTAAAGTGCCATCTGACCTCCACAATCCTTTGGTGAATCTTTGATATCGAAGTACTGCTGCTAGATCAGTTGTCGATCTTTTACTACGTCACGTGACCATAGAAGTTTGTGTGGTGAAATGTGTGTGTTAAGTGTTATATAATACACCTTGCCCTACACCTTCGTGAGCGTTCGAGGACGACTGTATCGGGAACACATCATATTAGGTACACAGGCAAATATCCCTCAGTCAGCGATGGAGGTAAGTCACAAACTTGTGTCAGAAATCGAGACTACTCTCACTAGAGTATCCGATTGGGGACGACTAACCCTAAGCCAATTCAACTCGGCTAAGACACAAGTATGTGCATTCACCGCTAAGAAAACCCCATTTATTGTAGCGCCGCAATTTTCTAGACACACCGTTTACCATCTCTTCGAGTATAGGGATCCTCGGTGTTGGTATCTTCAGCGACGATCAACGCCGTAGTCACTTGAAAGACTAAGTCAAGCTGGTATCAAAGAAACCAGGAGTGCTCAACAGGACGAGGCAGTACATCACTGCGGGGCAAAGACTTCTTCTTTATAACGCGCCCGTTCGGCCCCACATGGAGTACTGCTGTCACGTTTTTACCTAGACCCTTTCAACTTGGCGCAAAGACGGACGCTGAGTTGCCAGTGACCCCAAAACTGAGAACAGCAATATTATTGTACAAAATTTAGTCACCTGTCTCGTTTTATTTCCTATTATAAGATTATTTACGTTGTTACAAAGGTAGAACACCAATTTTACAACCAACAAACCGAAGAGAAACAAGCTGTCAAATTATCTATGTGCAAACCAATTCTGACATGTGCAATATGAGGGTGAAAAACTTTTGATGTGGACACATAACCAATTTTGCAGGGTCAGAAGTGCACATCCATATTTTGTCAAATCTATTTCTAGAAGGAATTAACACTTGTTTGTTTTTTCAGCCGATGCGCAATTTTTTTTTAAGGCCGTCTAGCGAATAAATTTTTTTTCGAAAAAATGCACATAACGACTTTGGCAGGCGCACTGAAGTATGTCGAATTGCTGGAGAGGTCTCGTGATAAATCCTCACTTACTTAATTAATGCTATAAATCCTTGCGACAGACCAGGTGGAACTCGTCGCACTGCAGGAGTGCATTGTATATACGAGGTAATAAGTGTAGCATAGGTGTTAGAACATTCCATATTTTATGAAATACAATGACGGTAAAAAATGGTGCTAACATTTTTCTTATGACTTTCCCTGGTTTTATTAAAAATACTTTAATGGACTATGCTATAGTTTGAACCCGACTGTTCAGTGTACTGTACAGCAATAATAAAACCTGAACAAAACCTCTGGTGATCTACTTTATTTCATGATAATACCATCTGAATTCAAATCCGGTTCAAAATGGTTATAGAGTTATTCTTACTACTCGTTGCCGTCAGTTGTCTGTTAGGTTAGGACTACTGCTGACCTGAACGGTGTCCTGTATTATGCTAATAAGTCTCCTATTTCGTACTCCGACGACCAAATTCGTTCGCCCGCTTTGTTAATTTTTTATAGAAGACTTTCTTTCTCGCAGTCCCAGAGAGTCACCAATCTAAAGAACCAATCGATTTCAGTCATACTTTTAAAAGAATGCTACTTAATAATGCCAATGCCTCCATCTGCATCTAAATCGTTCTCCAAGCCATAAAATAATTCTCAACTCCATCAAAAACGTTGTATGTAAATCACACAAGTACTTACGTCCGTCCCTGGCCATCCGCATTGCAGCTGAGTCAATATCGCGAAGCCTCCGGAAGCTGTGTCGAGGCAATAAAGGCTCTGTTAAAATGGCGGTAAAGCTCCAAGATAATTATAAGAAACATGTATAATACCCAAAATACCCGGAATTGGGGTCGCTTACAACATTTTCTCGCCGGCTTTACACTAGTGCAGCCTATTAATCTGAACAAGTTGCAACTTTTCAGTTTCGTAAGTTTCTTGCGGTTTCATAAAGTTTTATACTAGTTAGTTGTTGTAACTATTAGTTTAGTTTTCAACTTGCTGTATGGTTTATCGTGTAAGCATTGTCTATCTAATAACTTTTTAGGTTAGTAGTAAGTATTTTGACTTACTCATGTAGGTAATCATTTTATAAACTATAATTACACTTTCTTGAGATGTTTGAGGATATCTAAACTGTGAGGAGTTTTTCACAAATTTTTGTGAAAGAAAATTCAGTTTTATCAGTGGTGTTTACCTATGATATAGCTGAATTTTCTTTAGCAGAACTTTGAAACAACTCACAACACACAATTACTTAAAAGCAAGAATATTATTGATTTGTCTATATTATTGAAATGTAAAGATGTCCCGGATGATATCAGAACTGAACCTAACCAGTGTGGCTTAAAATGAATAAGTGACTATAGTTTCAAATAAGGAAAAAATATTTTATGGAACCAAATGTGGCGCCAAAAATCTGCCAGCATCCTGCAGTACAGCCTACAATTAGCTCTCTTTGCTCTAGTTCCTCTCAAAAAGGAAGCGATATTCTTGCCAAATGCGCACGATGTAACGACGCCGGCCGGCCTACGGGCACCCTGCCCAACTCATAACGCAAAGACAGTAATTTACGCGGCCATTATTAGTTACTCATTTTGGATTTATTTCCTATCTGATAAACGCATTTGGTCTACAATAATGATCGGCTGATCTGAATAACTCAGTAATAAAAATGGCATCTAGATAAAAAATCGCATCGAGAGAACAGTTGAAATAATAGTTAAACGAAGTCGTAAAGATGGGGGCGAATGTATAAACTAGTGGGAGAGTGCGTCCGCGTTGGCGATGGTCCAACGCCCCACACTGCGTATCGACAAGCCACGTCCGCCCAAACAATTAAGAAATGATCTGTCAACTTAGTTATAACCAACAACTGTTATTATTCCACTTTATACGCTTCTTGTGACTGGCTGGCTTCTTCTTAGGACAGAGAATACGCATTGCATACAACGTGGCAATGCTGCAAGCCTTCTGGGAACGCTACCAAGACGCATGCGATGCAGAGGATTTCCATGACACATAATTGGTTTAGTTTTATTTGTATAATTTTATTGTTGTTTAAGTATTTTTTCAATATGTTGTACCTATTACTGATACCTACTATTAATAAATAGTTAAAAAGGTTTCTTCATGATTTTGGTTTGGAAAGAAGTATGGAATATTTTGAATACCATTCAGAGGATTAACTGAAATAGTAGATTGTATAACAAGGGAGCAAAATAGTATTTTTACGGCGCGGGCGCTACTTTGAACCACGAGTGTAGCGAAGGTTTCTAGAATAGAACCCCGAGCGTAGCGAGGGGTTCTAACGTACAAACTTGACCGCTAAAAAGCTCTGAACAGAAAAGTGCTACTTTGCTCCTACTTATAGAGGAACAAAGTGACACTTTTCGAATAGAAGGGATGAAAAACTAATTTTATTCTAGTACTTGCCCAGGACTATATCTGATTTAAGTTCTCCAGTTTTTCTGCATGCGCTGGTAATGCAATATCTATAATAGCGTGATGGTATATAGTCAAGTTTACGACTAGGTTCTTGGAGAACGATCATATAAAATTTCATCTGAGTTAGCAGTTTTCACGTGATGTTCGAACATCGAACCCGGCCTTACCATAAACCTTAAAACAGGTCAATAATTGAACTGCTGTCATTCTACCAACTGCAAATGTCACTTTGTAATGCTATATGTTTATATGACATTACAAAGTGACATTTGCAGTTTATATGACATTACAAAGTGACCTGTTTTAAGAGTTCATGGTATAGGCCTGGGGGACAATCAAACAGGATCGCTCGTAGAACACTTAGGATTTTTTTAAATATTCAATATACATACTTACTAATCATGATGTATAGATTTTATGCCCAATACTAAAGCATTTCAATTTTTTTTTAATATTCCATGTACCTCGTAATATTATTATGTTTTGTAGATTATACACAATACTTACAGCTCTTCAAAGAATCAAAAGGCTTAGGTAACAATAACCAATTAATAAAACTGTGTAGACAGCGCTCGCAGCAATTTTTCAAACCATTGCACTTTGGTGAGACCACAGCCTGCAGTTGAACCGCCAGTGTAGTGGTCTAGTATAAAGCCTGTGATAATGCCACCGTTGCACGCATTGCGGTTGCCATGTATTGTTCCTTTCGCCGAATAAAATTGAAAATTTAGCTTCAACCAGAACAGCTTCGCCACTAAATGCAATTTTTATTTCCATTTGCCCGGGGAAATCTCCGACACTCGGCAACTCGCCGACAGTAAAAGTAGTGATAATTATTATGAAATTTATAGTGAAAGAGTTTTTTATTTTATGTAGCGAATTGTGGTTGGTAATCCAAATAAGAGTTGTTTGCTATTGTTTGGTTTATGTGGGAATGAATACACCCTGTTTAATGTACACCATTATAAACATTGTGCAGACAAATGCTATGGGTGAATTTCCCAAATGGCTTTTTTTTTTGTCTTCGGTGAAATTAGTATTTGAAAAAAGGAATATTGTTCTGAATTATTTTTTTTAGTATTCAATAGGTTGTTAATGGGTTGTGGCAAAAATATATTTTGGCTAGGACTATATATAAAGGTAGAAATAAATACATAAACCTCTATTTTTTTCAAATCGGTGCTGTCCCTCTACTTTTTTTACAAACAAAAAAGCTTATACACTAATAAAAATAAGTAATTTAAGTATATAAATTATTCTAATTCATAGAATATTAGTTTTATTATTAATCTAAGGCATATTTTATTACATAATTAACGATTATTATTACTGAGAGGCACAAACGTACTTGTCCTGCAAAATGTTCTCAAATCGGTGACCAAAAGTAATTTACACATAACTTTTTATCCACGAGTCCGACAGTGTCCCCACCCCAATTTTATTTCTCTCGTTAGTGCCTGCTAGTGCGCAGTCAGGACGGACGTATGTCAAATCGCTGCATATGCCCGCCAAAAACGTAAGTATGCCATTTTAGTTGCTCCCGGACAATTATTTTATACTATCGGTGGTTCCATTTTCTAGTGTAATAAGCAGTTTTATTATTGTTGTTTGGTTCTAATAGAGGTAGTAAGTGAATTAGCTTCATTTATTGTTATCGAATTTAACCTAGATATTATGCATTTTTTCTAATTGTCTAAAAAGTGTGTAATTTCTCACGTCGGTGTTCGCATATCGGTGTAATCGGTGGTCTTTATTACCACGGATATGATAATTTACACCGAAAATGATAAGAAAAGACGAATCGGTGTCTTACATCTAATATCGGTGTTTTGATTCATGATCAATGCACAGTTTTGTCACATCGGTGGATTGCTATATCATATCGGTAGATATTTTATCATCTCGGTGAGTAGTTTTATCATATCGGTTGATCCCGTGAGATTTCGTTAAGTATACAAAAGAAAAATGGAACATTTAAGAACATACATTATAAACACATACATACATGGGGGACTTCAATGCCAAAATGGGAGTACAAGAAGGCGACGAGACGAAAATCGGATCTTATGGAGTGGGATGCAGAAATCGCAGGGGGCAAATGCTAGTCAGCTTCCTCGAGTCCCAGGGGCTCTTCTTAATGAATAGTTTCTTTAAGAAAAATTCCCACAGGCAGTGGACTATGATAAGGAACGATATAGACTTTTTTCATAACGGTACCTTAGCACATATTTAGAGATCAACAAGTTTAGTGTGATCAACAAGTTACTGGAAGCGATCACCGAATTATCCGAGGCTCTCTAAATACTCGTATCAACATCAAGGCTGAAAGATTCCGAATGATAAGGTCAACCCTCCCACCTACGCCGCTCCAAGTAGCTCTAGGGTCCGAAAAGTTCCAACTGGAACTTCAAAATCGTTTCGCAATACTGGAAACCTCTAGGGAGGCATTGACGAGAAGGCCGACATAGTGGTCAAACCATTGCAAGTAGGTAGTGTCTCGAAAGATGTTTCCCGTGAAACGCAAACAGCAAGAGTTCAAGTTCTCTCCTGAGACTCTCGAACTTATAAGAAAGAGGCGTAAACAACCATCCACACAGTCGTCTTCGTCAGATGGGAGAGCCTTAAACCAGCGAATCAAAAAGCTGATATAACGCTACCTCCGCCGCTCCAACACTCGCACCATTCAGGAGGCAATCGAGCGTAATAGGGGGTCGGAAGTGTTCGCTCAGCAGTTAAGGTGACCCCATCTGACGAAACTTGAAACTGGGAATGGCAAAACGAATACCTCAAAGTTCGAGATACTCAAAGAGATCGAGAAATTCTATGAGTAAAATTCTAATTCGACGAGTAAACGGACAGGACACAGCGATGAAGACCACAGAGCCCCACTTACGCGCCACTACACCGAGGATATGCCAGATTTCGAGCAGTGCGGGGTAGGATGTGGTTCTCAGGCAACTAAAGAACAATAGGTACCCTGGTGATGACGGAATTACTACTGAGCTGCTGAAAGCAGGTGGGGCTCCAATCCTGAAAGAGCCAGTAAGCCTCTTTAATTCCGTCATCCCGCAAGGGCTAACACCTAGGGCATGGAGCGAGAGTTCGGTGGTACTGTTCTTCAAAAAAGGTGACAAGACCTTGCTGAAGAACGCAGGCCATCTCACTCCTGAGTCATGTCTACAAGTTGTTCTCGAGAGTCGTCACAAATCGCCGCGCAGGTAAGCTCGACGAGTTCCAGCCACCTGAGCAAGTCGGGTTTTGAAAAGACTATAGTACCGTGGACCACATCCATACTGTTTGGCAGATTGTAGAAAAGACTCAGGAGTACAACTAGCCGCTGTGTATGGCGTTTGTGGACTACGAAAAAGCCTTCGACTCTATCGAAACCTGGGCAGTGCTGGATGCTCTGCAGTGGTGCCGTCTCGATTGTATATCGAGGTGCTGAGATGCTTGTATGACACTGCCGAAGATGAAGACGAAACCCATTAGCCTCCATCGTGAAGTGAGACAGGGAGATGTTATATCTCCCAAACTATTTACCAACGCATTGGAGGACGTCTTCACGACTCTGGGCTGGACTGGGCGGGGTATCAACATCAACGGTGAGTACATCTCGCACCCTCGGTTCGCCGACGACATCGTCATAGTTGCGGAGTCACTGGAACAACTGGGCGAAATGATGCACAGCTTAAATGGAGCTTCTCGACAAGTCGGCCTCAGTGTAAACTTGGATAAAACCAAGATTGTGTTCAACGAACATGTTGTACCGAGAGCGATTGCCATCGAAGGAGCGACACTCGAAGTTGTTAAAAAATAGGTATATCTATCTAGGGCAGGTTATTCAGCTCGGTAAAAACAACTTCGAGAAAGAAGTAGCCAGAAGAATTCAACTGGGGTGGGCAGCATTTGGCAAATTACGTCGGGTCTTCTCCCCCTTGCCACAATGCCTTAAAACAAAGGTTTTCCGACCAGTGCGTCCTGCCTGTTATGACTTACGGTGCCGAAACGTGGCCACTGAAGGTGGGGTTAGTCCGTGACTTAAAAATCGCGCAGCAGGCTATGGGAGCAAGCTATGCTTGGAGTTTCTTTGAAGAATAGAATTAGAAACGAGGTCATCCGACATAGAACCAAAGTTACCGACTTAGCTCGCAGAATAAGCAAGCTGCAGTGGTAGTGGGCTGGCCACATCTTCCGAAGGACTGATTACCGTTGGAACAGACGAGTCCTAGAGTGGAGATCGCGAGGAGGAAAACGGAAGGTGGGACACCCCCTAGCCAGGTGGACTGACGACCTATGAAAGGTGGCTAGGACGAACTGGATGCGGAAGGCGGAGGATCAACAAACGTGGTGCATATTGGGAGAGGCCTGTGACTAGCAGTGGACTGCAATAGGCTAATTGATCGATTTGTGTTACCAGCTTATAAACGTTCTTTTTTTAAATTAATTATGTATTATAAACAAAGAAAAGTAAATATAATAAAATAGGTACCTATATAATTCCAAAAAAATATATTTTAATTGGATCTCCAAGAACTCAGTTCTCGCTGGATATGATCTTCTTCAGGTCAGGTATTCAGTTTTAAGTCATTCTTGTAAAAATAAGGCACCTACTAAATATTTCCTTTTTCATGTTTAAAGGTGGATAGATAATATCATTTCGGTGGATATTTAATCATATCGGTGGATATGTATATCATTTCGGTGGATAAACTTATCATATCAGTGTAAGGAAAAATAATCGGTGCTGGTTTGTCATGTCGGTGGAAACCAAAATTCAAACTGAATTTTCTCCATAATCTTAAATGATACGTTGATGATATTAAATTTGGGCATACATGATATCATAAAGATTACATAAAACCTGAAAAATATACAAAAAACATATAAATGAAAAAGTTCACCGATATGATAAAAAAAATGGCATTTGTTGAAATTCACCCATTAATTTCCAGCCCTTCTTCAACAAACCCCTTGGTATCGGAAGTAGCTGGACTGGAATGTAAGAATAATGTAACCCATTACAATAATGTACCAACTGAGTACCTACCTACTTACTTACTTCCTATACCGAAGCACCCCTCCGATAAAAAAGTTCAATTCAAGTTATTTCGATCAGAATTAGTAAAATGTAATCATTTTATAATAACTACTATCTGCCTACGACGACTTTATACTTAAAATATTAAATCATTTTTCATATTTAATAGTATGTAGGTACGGAATGGTTTTGATGTCATTAAAAATAGCGCACTAAATGGTATTGCTCTAGATATATATATCTTGAACTTAAAATGTGCTCAAACTGCTATTCGCGCAGTACGCGTTTCCTGGGTGTCTTTGGAGGATAGCACGGAGTGCTACGGTAGTGGAAGACCTCAAATTCACCAAGCATAGATTGTTACAAAACAATCCGCGGACGTCAGGGCCTCGTTTGTCCCGCGATTTAACTCCAAGATACGTGTTCCGAAGACTACCTTTCCTTGTTGAGGTCTAATTACATAAATTTATTTTTGTTACAGTGATGGGGCAAAGTGCGCGCGCGCGTAGCACGCTCGTGGGAGCAGTGCGTGGCGCGGGGCGGGTGGCGGCAGCGGGCGCGGGCGCGTAGACCGGCGCGGTGGCGGGTGCGCGCGCGGCAGCGGCGGCGGCGGCGGCGCATGCACGCCACCGGCCACACGGACCGCTCGGGCGGCGGCGGCGGCGGGGGCTCCTGGCGCCTCCCGCCCGACGAGACACTACAGGTCGCCGACCCCAAGTCTGCCAAAGAAGAGGTATTGTCATCATACTAACCCCCACAACTCGGGCGTCGGAGGTCCGGAATGACCTCCGTTCCCAATGAGCGCAGGCCTGGGGGTGACGGGTAGAGCCGCCTGTCACCAGGCCACGGCGGCGGCGGCGGACATTGCGTGCCTCCCCATAACCGGGGCGAGTTGGGGACTCTGTGGTCCTCACACCGGAAGAGGGCCAGATCGAGAGATATGGCCCTAGGTCAGCCGGGATGCGAGGGATATTGGATATGGCTACGACAATCTCACCTCCGGCAACCAACGGCTCACGGACAGCGTGCGTTTAGTCGGTTCAAATCCGATGTAACCTCCTCCACCGACTCCGGAGGGGGGAGGGTTGTTATCCGTGGGGATTATTCGCACGATAAAAAAAACCATCATACTAAAAATCATGTCTAGCGTTGATCCCAGTTGCATCCGAGGCTTTCACACCGGAGCCCTGGGTCCGCTTGTCTTATGATACGACTAATTTGGTCAATGATAGTTCATTGTGAATGCCACTACTGTCTCTTAGCCCCAAAAAGGAGAACCTTCGTCAAGCTTTGTCAATTGGACGAATATTAATGAACTCTATCCTTTTTTTTTTTTTTTTTTTTTTATCGTGCGAAAAATCCCCGCGGATACCTCCCCCGCCGGAGCCGGAGGAGGAGGTTATGTCGGACTCGAACCGACTAAAACGCACGCCGACTGTGGGCCGCCAGTTGCCGGAGGTGAGATTGTTGTAGCCATATCCCTCGCACCCCGGCCGACCCAGGGCCATATCTCTCGATCTGGCCCTCTCCCGATGTGGGGACCGTAGAGTCCCCAACTCGCCCCCGGGTATGGGGAGGCACGCAATGCGCACCGCCGCCGTGGCCTGCTTCTGCTAGGGTGACAGGCGGCTCCACCCGTCACCCCCAGGCCCGCGCTCATGGGGGACGGAGGTCGTTCTGCGACCTCCGACGCCCGAGTTGCCGTCGCTCGTTACGGGCCGCGCGGTTAGCGATTCTCCTACGCTCTTCGCGGGCCGCAAGGTCTGCGATTCTCCTTCGCTCCCGCTCCGCCTCCCATTTCACGAGCATTATTTGCTCGCAGAAGAAGGCGCCGGCGGCCCACGCATCCGCGCAGCGAACCATCGCTGCGAGCAAAGTAGCGAGCGTGAGAACTCTCACTCCCAAGGTCGCCACCAGCTCCCGTCTCGGCGTCTCCCACGCCGGACACTCGGTGAGCGTGTGCAGCGCCGAGTCCTCGCTCGCGTCGCAGTGATGGCACTCGGACGTTGGCTCTTTCTTCGCGATCCGATGCAGATACCGCCCGAAACACCCATGACTGGTGATTATCTGCGTCAGCCAGAACGAGAGCCCGCCGTGTGGCCTCTCTAGCCACTCCCCCATGATGGGTCTTACCGCCGCTAATACGGCGTGCCCTGCGCGTGGTCGCCCAAGTCGCAGCTCCCACTCCGCTACCATGTCCCTGTGGAGCCGGGATTTCACGGCCCGAATTTCTTCAGGCTCAGGATCATGTCCCCGCTCCCGCGCCTCCTTTCGGAACCGATATAGCGCCGAAAGGGTTCTCGCTTCCAGGATCCATGGTAGCGATCCGGCAAGGAGACTCGCTGCTTCGAAGGATATCGTGCGGTACCCCCTGATGACCCTGATGGCCAGTGTCCGCTGCGGTTCATGCAGCTTGTCCGCGTGCCTGGCCTTCAGGTTATCCGCCCATACGGGGCACCCGTATAGAGCCATGGACCGCACGACACCCGCATAGAGTCTCCTGCAGGAGTCCTCCGGGCCCCTCAAATTGGGCAGCAGCCGCGTCAGAGCGTTAGCTGTGAGCACCAATTTGGGGACCAGACTTCGGAAATGCTCCCCGAAGTCCCACCGACCGTCGAGCACGAGCCCCAGATATTTCATCTGGGGCTTGATGTCGATGAGAGTGTCTCCCACTGTTATGCTGGATCCCGCTGGTGGTCCGCGCCGAGGTCCATGAAAGAACATGGCCTTGGTTTTCTGCGGATCCACCTCGAGACCCAGCCTCCGGATCCGTTCCACGACTTGGGCAACCGCAGTCGTGGCCTTCCGGGTCGCTTCGCGGTGTGTAGCCCCGCTCGCCGTTACTAGCGTGTCGTCCGCATAACACGTCACGGCGGCACCATCCACAAGCTCACTGCGAAGCACCCAGTCGTATCCGATGTTCCACAGGAGCGGCCCCAGGACCGATCCCTGCGGAACACCGCACGACATCTCTCTCCGGCCGACACCGATCGCACCTGGGTAGATGACGGCTCTCTCCGACAGGTAAGCCCCGACTATGCGGCGGACGTAGAGAGGCACATCGTGGTACACGAGCGCCTCCATAATGCAACTCCAGGGCAAGGTGTTAAACGCGTTGGAGATGTCCAAAGCCACCGCCAACATCACCTCGCCCCGAGAGACTGCATCTTCCGCCAGAGTCCTCACACGCATGATTGCATCCACGGTGGAACGCCCTCGGCGGAAGCCATATTGGGCATCCGCCAGATCCGGCCCTTCTCTAGAGAGGTGCTCGACGAGGCGCTTCGCGATAACTCTTTCAAAGAGTTTTCCCACCTCATCGAGCAACACTATGGGCCGGTATCCGGACGGTGAGTCCACCGGGCGCCCCTCCTTCCGGATGAGGACCAGTTTCCCCGTCTTCCACGTCTTCGGAAACTGGCCCCGTTCCAAACATGCGCTGAGGAACCCTCTGAATCGAGGCTCGAGAGCGTCTTCCCCTAGAGCTATGACCCACGCGCGGCCAGGAATGCCGTCGGGTCCTGGGGCGGTGTTCTTCTTGGCACTGAGCCTTCGCACCGCCAGCTCTAGTTCTACCCAAGTGACTTCAGGGACGTCGTCGTCAACTACGCTGGGTGCCAAAATCGACCGATGTGGCGGAGTCATCTGCGGTGGAACATGTTCCGCCCGCGCCGGGAACAGAGATTCAACCACTCCTCCGAGCAGAGCTGGCTGGAGAGTCCGGGTCAGCGGCGGGGCCCGGGGGCGCAGCTTTCCTCTTACCATAAGGTAAGGCCGCCCCCATGGGTCCCTCTCCAGCGTCTCCATCAGCTCTTTAAAAGCCGTGGCTTTGGCCCGCTTAATCTCCGCTCGGAGGGCATTTCTGGCCTCTCTGTATCCCTCATGAAGCTCCGCCACTCGGGGCTCCGTATCTGTGGGTCGGCTACGCCTCCTACGGAATCTGGCCCACCGGCGGTGCGCGATCACGCATTCTTGTCGCAGCCTCGCGATCTCCGCAGACCACCAGTAGACCTGACGCCTCGGACTATAGGGTGGAGCCCTAGGCATACCCGCATCGCAGACACGTGTCATGGCCTCCCGGAACCACGCCGCCTCATCATCGATGTCAACAGGCCTGTCCGGCGCAATGGCCCAGGCCTGTACGATGGCAGCCTCCAGGAGGTCCTCCCGATTCAGTCTCTTAAGCACCCAGCGCGGCTCACGTGGGGCCGGTATGACCGGCGCGTCGCCCGCGGGGCGGGAGACATCGAACCGAACATATCGGTGATCCGACAGTGTCTCCACCCCCGCAACGACTCGCCAGTGCCGCACACGATGTGACAGCGAAGCGCCCGCGAACGTAAGGTCCACGATCGAACTGCGCCCCGCGGCCACGAACGTGGCTTCGGCCCCGCAATTCTGGAGAACTAGACCGAGTGTAGCGGCCCAGCTCTCCAGTGCCCTGCCTCGCGGGTTCGTGTGCCGGGACCCCCAGGTCACAGACCAGGCGTTAAAGTCCCCGAGCACAAGAACCGGGCGAGGGTAACAGGCATTGACGACTTCGGCCAGCCGATCCAGCGATTGCCGGTATTGGCTTATGTATCGGTGTCGACTCGGCGTGAGGTAGACGGCCACGACCGCTATCTCCCCCACTAGTGCCGCCACGCAACCATGCCCCCTTGCAATGACAGCAAGGGGGGGGCTGGCAGCGGCGTTATGCACCAGTGCCGCCGACCCATCCAGGTCGATCACCCAGGCAGGCCCAGGAGGTCGGTGAGTGTATGGATCGGCGACAGCGGCGACATTTATGGACCACTGTGCCATGCTCTGGAGCAGAAGTGCCTGAGCATCGACACCGTGGCCCACGTTCGCCTGCAGGATGCGGAGCTGGGGATCCATTATGGAACCATCTCCGCATCCCGCCGCGAGCTTGAAGCGGAACGCCCGCCTCGCGGCTTCGGCTCCCCTCCGGTGCAGGCCTTGCTGCCAACCCTATGGTCGGCCGGCTTGCCCTCCGCCGCACACCTGAAACAGTGCGGCGGAGCTTCGCAACTACCGGCCATATGACCGGGTTGGCCACAACGGAAGCATCGGTCTCCGACCGTTGTCTCCGCCGTGCACTGCACTCCCACGTGGCCGACCGACAGGCACCTGAAGCACCTAGCCGGTCGAGCCTGCAGGAGCCGTACCTGCACCCTTATGACGCCTCTTACCGCGAGGTACCGCTGGTCGGCAGCCTTTTGGGCTGCTGCGATGGGACAGCCGACAACTGCTGCCCCTTGTCCACGGCGGCCGAAGCGAATCGCTCCGACCTTTACTGTGTCCAGGGGACAGCCCCCGGCCTCCGCCACGGTGAGTCTAATATCCTCAACCGTGATGGAGTCGTCCAGGCCCGAGATGCGAAGTTCTGCGCACTTGTTGGGCCTAGACACCCGGACGTCGGCTGCGTCCAGCGTCTCCCTTATCTTTGCCGCTATGGCGTCAGCCTGGGGACCGCTGGAAGCGCCGTGGACTTCGATCAGGCGAGCACCCGTCCGCGTGTGTTTCACCGTGACGGGTACCGACATGTTAAGGGCCTTCATATCAATAAGGCCCGTTGCCTGCGTCACGAGCTGAGGGTACTGCACACCCCTCTCCAACGCCTCTGCCGTCATCGTGAGGACGATGGCCGTTGAACGAGGGACGCGCAGCCTCCTCGGCGCTCCTTTCGCAGCAGCCTCAGCCTTCTTGGCCTTTTTGGCTGCCTTCTTTTTAGCGTTCCGCTTCTTTTTTCTCTCTCCGGCAACTTCCCAGCCACCCTCCGGTGGGGAGCTGCTGGAGGCAGCCGGAGTCGATCCCTGGGCTGGGCCTGGGGTCTTGGCTGGGGCCGGGGTGGGGACCAGAGATGTCTTTCCCTTGCCCTTCCCTTTTCCCTTGCCCTTGGCCTGGGCACCCTGCGCAGTCTGGGGGCTCCCAGCTCCCGCAGCGGACGGATTTCGGGCCGCCTGGGGCGGGGACGCTCCTGCCGCGGGACGAGTAGGACGCCTCGCGACGGCTTCAGCGTACCCGGTCGGCAATGCCAAGGACGGGCGGCGGAAGGAGTCCATCATGGACTCCATATATCGTCGCGTGCGCTCCTCATGTGCCTTCTGCCGCTTTTCCATGGCAGCCATTGCCGCCAAGCAGGCAGCCAGAGGGTCCGCTGGCCGGACCGGCTGCAGCACCGGAGATTCGGGCCGGGCCGGACGCGCCGATACCCCCGACTGCGCCAGCGACTCCGGCAGCACCAGCGACTCCGACCGTGCCGGCGACACCTGCCTCGACGACGACAACGGCCGTTCCGGTGGCACCTCCTGATTCCGCCGCGTCGATCGTGTCACCCGAGGCATGTCCGCCACGATCTTTCGGAGGTCCGCCACTTCAGCCGCCACCTTCCGAAACTCGGTTTGTCGTCGAGCCTCCTGCTGCCTAGCGTTGGCACGGTCCTGGCGTAACTCGGCTAGCTCTGCCTTGAGGGACTCGGCCCATTCAGCGAGGCGCCACACGGTCTGCAGGACCTGATCGTCCTCCGGCTTCGGGGAACCCGATTGGCTCATCGCCTTCGCTTGAAGGGCCGCCATCGCCTCCCTCGTGATTTGGTGAGTCCACTGATCCGGGACCGCCGCCGAGGGGGAGGGTCTCGGCGGCGCCACCACATCTTCCGGAGCCGAAGCCCCAGAGGAGGAGGTTCTAGGAGTAGACCCCTTGCCACCTCCTGACGTTTGGCGGCCCATCGCTACCAACTTGTTCGGAGGGGGACGCAGCAGCTCATCACCACCGTAGCTACTGCTGGAGGACGAGTCGGTCAGGGTGAGCTCCAAGTCCGACTCGCTCCTTGGAGTAGGAGAGTGCTTCTTCTTCCTCTTCCTCTTCCGGGCAGACTTCCGGGTCTGCAGACCCACCGGGCTGTTTGCCCTGCTCCTCTCGGTCGCGGTGTCGAATTGCTCCGATACCGCGATATGGGACGCGACCTCCGCGTCGTGATGCTGCGCGACCTTCGCGCAGTCTATTTCGCTTGGTTGGGGGGGGTTTTTAATATTGTTAACCATATTAGATCCCACGAGTATGAGTCGATATAAAGACACTTCCCGGGTGACGCTCATTCCAGGAAGCGGGGTAAATACTGTGGAGTTCCCCAGGTGTCCACAGGTTTTAAGCGACTTCGCTGTCGGGTTTTCGAGACTTTTCCTTGTCGCGGGCCGGCCAATTAAGGCAAGCCCCGCGGCCTCCAGAATATCGGCTTCCTGAGTGTGGCTAGCACTCAAGTCGTTGTCGATATCCCGGAGGTTACGCGACGCGGGGGAGCAGCCAGCTCTCCCAACACCGACGGTGGCACGAGTGCCTGTCAGCCCCTGCGCGAGCAGTGAGCCGACCCGTCCCTTGATCCCAGTGGATCGCGTCTCTCCCCTGTCCCCTCTGAGAGCAGAAATGAACTCTATCCTAGAGAGTCGATTTAATGACGAAACCACTTTATGTCCCTAAAATGATACCACTTATATAAAAAAAAAGAATTTAATCAACGTAATACATTGAGTATAAAATTCAACTTTATAAAACGACGAAATAGAACGTTCCCGCAAAGAGCAATCTAAGTTATACGCCGTCGTCGACAGAATCCTCATAATATCACGTCATTGAACTCGACACATTCCGGGTTCATAAATCAAATTCCGATTTCTTAGCCTATTTTTAGCGACGACGTTCGCTCGAGATTGTTGACGAATGTCACTTTACTTTGCCACACCTAAACCATCCTTTTCCCTTTCCATTTGACGATTACTTAAAAGGGCAAATATTGTTCCAGGACTTGTATCAAGGGGATGGCCACAACTGGAGGAGCATCATATTTTCTTTGATGGTCATCAGTTTTGTTATAGCGGGTATTGTCACAGCTATTTATCTTTTAGGGTGAGTGAAATATATTATAAACCGTTTACTTACTTAATATAGGCTTGAATACTATAGCTTCTAATTTCCTAGTTTCTGAATTGAGACATTGAAGTTAAGTCCTGGCAACGCCTATAGGTACTTATGCGCAAAACAGTGCGTAAGTAGGCGTTGACAAGATTCAACTTCAATTTTTCAATACAGAAACCAATATTTCATCTATGCATAAGATGTTTCGCCATTACCATTTCAATTACAGTTACAAGTTTTTATGCATTATGAAGTACCTACAGTTCTTAAACAGTTAGCTGTTTCCTCTTTAATGAATGACTTATTATGCACAAGTTTCCCTCGCAAACTTTTATGCGGAAAGTTTCAGTAAAAAATATTTAATTTAACTTTTAGCACCGTCACTTTGAAAAAACTGAAATAAAAGGAAAATTTGTTTCAAATTTGCAGGTATGTGGACGAATTATTGTATTGGTCGGGTCGTCGTATGCGTCTCGACGAGTTCCTGCACGGGGATCTGACCGGGGACCGACTGCCGACCACGTGGGTGAGCTCGCACCAGCTGGTGTACCAGGCAGACGACGGTGGTCTGCTGGCGCTCGACACCTTCAACAATACTCTTACTGTACTCGTCACAAATCATACACTAGTAAGTACCACTACTCTTCCGACCGTGTTCGGCCATTGGTGAGCTCTCAGGTGACTGATGTAGCCCATATTTGAAGCGCATGTACGACCACACACGCTACAAGTCAGCACCCCCCTCCGACGCAATTGTGATGTATGGCCGCAGGTGGTTTGACCTCATCTCGTCTTCCATCGAGCTACTCTCTCCTGCTCTCAAACTCGGACACCTTGCTGTGCATCGTTGACTTGACGAACGGATATACTTAATGCGAGATGGAGTTTGATCTCCTGCTTTAATCTTAGCGTGTTTGGAGACGTTCGAGAAATACCCTGGTTGAAATACGAGTCTGTTACTCGCTCTTTCGGTACCTATTTAAAAAACATAAATATCAACAATATTATGGTCAGTCTTACTATTATCATCCTGTCACGTTTATAGGATTCAGTAGTTTTCATTTAGCGTCCGTCAGCGTCAAAGGCTATGCAGAAATTAAACTTTAGAGCAAGTTTCATTAAGGCCGTCTGGCAGCTGCGATGCTAATGCATTATGCAGTTAGACTACTAACATTTTTATAATTATTTTCCTGCAGAATAGCCTCGTACATTGGTAAACATTTTTGTACAAGATGCTTCTATGTTCCATGTCGCAGTAAGGTTACCAAGTCCAAGTTTCGATTCTCCTAACTGCTTCTGTAGTGGTAACCAGAAGGAGAACTTATATTAAGTGTATAATCTCTTTTCTGTCTTGTCGTACTTGACATCCCTGAACGTTAGCGGTTAACCCGCCACTCTAGTAGGATAAGGCCCAAAATCGTAGCATAAGTTTGACCACGTTAACCTCTCATTAAGCTTGAGCTTGCCAGTTGTCGAATCAAAAATCGATTGAAGACGGGAAATTATTTTGCACTCGTTCCCTTAGTCTGAATTTGTTCAATTTTATAGTTTTTATGACTACACATTCAAATAAATTGCGCTCATAATATTCTGCAGTATCCATTTCACGGGCACTCGTCATGCTAATGTAGGTTTTTGAAATACTAAAACTTGTCAAAAAGACATACGACTCGCGTGGCTGTTAGTAACCCAATAAAATAAGCACATAATATACTTAAGTTATTTTTTAATATTTCCATCCAATTTAAACACCAGAATCTCTCCAATTATTGTTATCAGTAATAAACAGTACAGGGCTGACCTAGCATATTTATGTTATACTCGTAGATTATATACTACTGACACAAGTCCCCATGAGTGACTATATTTTTGTCTAATTAACGAGGAGAAATACACAATCATTAAATCAGAAAGTAGTGAGTAAGAAAGTTCTAACAAGCTCTATGAAGGTATTAAAACGAAAACCTTAATGTTACCACTCTCGTGTTCGCTGTTCGCATTCAGGTTCTGTAAGTGTAGTCGGCATTACCTGGTATTACCCGTCGCTCGTTGCTGTAAAATTTATAGCAACATTCCCGATTCTCCATAATGTCGTTATCATGCTGCGGGTAACCGGCATTTGGAAAATAAAAATTTGAGTATGAGATAAATATAAGTTAAAAGACTACAAAAATATAATGTATGTTACTGTTATTAAAGGCCAGCCCATTCGCTACCACTAAGTAATCGCCGGTATGTTTATTAATTTATGCTTTTACGGAAGCCTTTGTTTTTTGACACGCCCAGGTTAATGTGATAATAATAGACTAGTATATTTTTTTTAGTAATTCATAACCATTAGAAATTAGAAATACTTGACTGGGGAACTTCATCCTTCATATAACCTCAGCCCCACCGGACAAGTAGCAATTCGTTGCTCGGCGTGTGATGGATTAGTATCAAATCAAATGTATAGGATTTACCGTTTTTGACATTCGTTGACGCCTGTCATATACGTCAAATCCCATACATTTGGCATTCTATTCCATCATATGCCGAGCAACGAATTGCCACTTGTCTATAGGGGCAGGTATAATTTAAATATTTTTGAAAAAATAGGAACTGGTTTATCTAACCGATAACTACTTACAATAAGGCACACAACATTTTACTTGACACTTTTGTAGTGTAGGTGCCAAGAATTTTCTTACATGCAAATTGGAGCATCTCACACAGATTGCTCAAATTTCACAAAATATAAGCAAATTTTCTCATACGGGAACAACAGTCCCCTTATAAAGGTGTCAATCTCATACATTCATCATTCTAATCTACAATATCTACGATGCGGCCAACGATGCCACTTGTCTAGGGGGACTGTTGTGACTTGTGATCACGTACTTTTATGACAGTCGTCTACGTATGTCTTATACGACAAAATACGTGTCAATCCTATATATTCATCATTCTATTCTACAATACGCCAGCCAAAGAATTGCAAGTTATCTAGGGGGGTCTAGCATAACTCCAATCCGATTCCCTTTTAAAATTGTCCGATACACTCTCCATGTTTGTAAGTTAAAAAGTCAGAGCTCATGAAACAAACCACGTTCCGTTGCTACATCAACACTCGGTCACTGAAAGGCTTTAGTTCGGACCGCATTACACCCCTGCGACCGCGACTTACCCCTCCTCCGCAGAGGATCGTTCGCCTCCGTAAGAGGTTTTTAACAGACTGCGTTCCGACTTTTCTCATACTTAAAGCAATGCTATCTGTTATTTACTTTTTCGATATTTTTAACTAGTCAGTGGCACGATTGACGTGTGGCTTCAATTGAAATTGCGGCTTCAATTTCCGCTGAGTGTAAATACTTCTATGATTAGGGGTAAGTAGGTATGTATTTTGAATTGGTCTAGGTTTATAGGGCCAGTCAACTCCGCCTGCTCAATAGCCGCAATGTATAACCCGCTTACGCGATTGTTTTTAGCTTTTTTCACGCCCGATAATGTTGCAATTGGGTTATAGGATTTTTATTCGAATGTATCCCGGGCAAAGTTGGTATCCAGGCTGCTAGTATGTTAAAAAGATCTTATGCAACCCGCTTCTATTAATTATATTTTTTGTTTTCAGTGTTTCTTCACTCGCTTCAGAAGTGTATTCCCACACCCAGTAACACCCAAACGAGTAACACCGTTAGAAATGTTGATAGAGTTGTGATAGTTTATTCTCTTGCAGGTTATAGGATTTTTTTACGAATTTATTCCCGGAGAAGGACCAGGATCAGGCAGGATCGCTGTTTTTTATAAACATATTTTTTATCTACATTCCACAATCCAAGTTTAAGCGCCGCTGACTTAGAGTCTATATCCTCCGTTACAAGGTTAAAGGTTACGTTGTCGAATTTTGATGAAATGTCAAAAGTGGCCTTTTAAATTGATCTTACCGTAATTGTTATTTGCCTCAAAATTTGGATTTTTAGGGTGCTGTCGAAACTTTACTGCAAACTTTATTCAATCGATCTGGCACGGACTTTATAGTAGCGCTGTGCAGAATGACCTATTAAGCTTAGTTCAAGTTCAATTTCTTTCTTTGTTCTTTAGTTGGTTTTTCTTACAAGGGTTTCTTTTTTATTACAGAGGCAGCTAAATGTGCGGGGCTACCAGTGCTCTCCGAACTTGCGCTACGTGCTCTTTCAACACAATATCAAGGAGGTAACTATCGCCGTAAAACTTTTAATTGTTTTCTTTGCCCGTTTGCCCGTAAGGTTTAACTGAACGCACGTTCCACTCCTGCGTCTGCGACATTGCTATTTAAGTTTTATTATTTTGCAGGTTTACCGGCGGACGTTTACGGCACACTACACCATTTATGACGTCACAAATGAGTAAGTCTGTTTGATATTTCATGCTTGAACGTGGGAAAGGTCACAGTTAAAGGTGTTCTAAAGTGCGTAATATAATTTATGAATAGGTATTTAAGGGTTAGGGAGAGATGAATTAACTTCCATATTTTGCTAATATTTAATTTCCACTTAATCGTCGTGTCTATTGCCATGCCACCATCCACACACACCATCATCACATTTTTATGTTCTGTGTCCTTCTTATAGTATAAGTGTGAAAGTTGGTGGAAATGTTTCATAAAGAATGCGTGTATGAGTGGTTGAACGAATTTGACTGAAATTATTACATCTAGTGCCTATTACATAAAACTCATATAAGTTAAGGCGAGAACCGTGAATCGATAACATAATAAAATACATAAAATATGGCGAGTAATAAAAAAATTGTCATTTTTAGTAAAACTGATTCTTATAAATAAAAGTTCTGTCTTGAACCCACATTTTAAACCGAAATTTCTTCATAAAACGTTGAAAATCTGTAGGGGAAATGCCCTAAAGGACGATATTAAAAAAAACTCGTCTCTCCCCGATTTCTTTACTCTTATAAATCATATCTCTTTTGTGAATTTTCTTTCCCGGTCGTCTCCGGGGTGAAGAAATCGATTTGACGATAGATACGTGAATGAGATTTCCAATTTATTTCAAAATTTGCGAGCGGAATTTTAATGTGGTAGAGGGCCGCACCCGCGCGGGGAGGCAATACTTTACGGTCTCGAATGACCACCTAAAACTTACTGCATAACTGAGAATATAAAACAGAATTTAAGTTAAAATCTACTTGAAATAAATGTGTAAGTATGTTCAGATTACGTTTTGTACAACGCACCTGTTGCAGAACCTCGCGTGGTAAGCTCGTGTCGAGGAAACACGTACCCTATTTTATCGCCTTTATTAATTTCTAATAGAGTTCTGTCTGCAGAGTTTACTGTTGTATACATATTTGTAATTTGTTCAATCGTATTCACTTAGATAATAATCTAGGATGTATTAATCCATCTAGATTGAAACTATACATAGCTTGTAATATGGGCTCTAGAATGTGAACAAACATACCTATGTGTCTAATTTTTCTCTTCTCTTCTATTATATATCTATTATATATATCTATATCTATTCTTCTTCTATTATTATATATCTATTCTCTTGGCAAACAAAATAGGAGGTGCACTTTGCATAAATTCACAACAACAACAACAAAAACATATCACATTACTTCGCCCGAAATCTCTTTTCATTATTGCCCGAATGTCACGTAATAATTAATAAGTTGAAATTGATACACTTATGCTACAAAATAAAAAATAGACAGAGATTTTAGTGATTTTCAATTGCTTGATACTTAAATATATGTACAGTCAGCATCAGATCTACTCATCCTTTTCTTTTCCTTTCTGCCCGACATTTGCTTCTGGCCTTACATTCTTTACAAAGCTGTCCTGCAAGCCTTATAGAATCCTGACCTTTTAAAAATCTCTCTTGCAAAAATCACTAGATCTGATCTGTGTATGTCCTGCGAAGTTCCGCCACAGCTAGCCTCCTCTCATGTGCCATGATATTCTTTCAGTACCATTCTGACTACGAGCTCAAACCAAAACAGCATAGGTACCTTTTTTATTCTCATCACTAGTGGTTCAATGATTTCTGTAGCCAAATAGAAAAATATAAGCCCCTTACAACATAGTAATTAGGCTTTCTTACAGCCATCACATGCCCTTGTTCGGCGAGGGCCAGCGCTCCTGGGAATGGCAGCACGCAGCGTGGCTTGGCACAGATGGATCGCTGTTGCTGGTGGCCGACAACGAAGTGTTGGCGCGACCAGGACCGCCCGCGAAGAGGGCACCACTGTTGCGACTTACCACCGACGCAAGTCCCGGTGTCGTTTACAATGGTGTCTCAGATTGGCTATATCAAGGTACAAAGAAACCCTATAGTAGCAGTAGCCCAGTTGCCAGTCCGGTTGTTTGTCCAGTAACTAGTTGCAGTTGATCGAACTACTGCAACTCGTCAAATGCATTAGTTCGGTTTTCATAAAGCATCGGTTAGTAAGGGTGTAATCCCACAAACATACAAACACTCTAGTAGAAGTAGTCTAGGTACTAATCCGGTGTTAGTCTGCCGATTGCTGGTTAATCGAATTACTGCAACTCGTCATTAGTTCGATTGTCAAAAAGTATCGACTGGTAAAGTCGTAGCTCAACATACAACCATAGTAGTCTTGTTCGGTTACATTGTGTGCCGACTTCCTGTGTAACCCCCCCGCAATAACATCATTAAGGAAGGTGGCATCAACAATTTATCAGATTTAACGATAGGTACTATCGATAACTAATCATGATAAATGTGACGTAAGCTGCTGGATGAATTTGTCTAAGCTAAGAGTCCAATAGAATGAGACCGCTAAATACCAACAGCCTGAATGTCTTCAGGGTTCACCGGTTCAATTTCACATGCTTTGTCTTATGCTTAGACCTCATGGTTTCCATACGAAAAGAATAATTAAGCATTTATTATAATTTTTTGTCATTTCGCCAGTTATGGCTTGATTGGCTACGCAGTCACAGGTGTTATTACATTTTCTACTAATAAATAATAAACCATAATCATCAACAGAGGAGGTGACGAAAAGATCATCAGCGACATGGGGTTCGTCGGACGGTACGCTGGTGTTGTACGCGCAGTACGACGACAGCGCAGTGTCCGAGTTCCGCCTGCCGCGCATCGCGGACGGCATCGGCGGCGCGGGCGCAGTGCGGGCCGGCTTCCTGCTGCCCACCAACAACATCACTGTACACACCATATTCCCAGACCAAATTACTATCAGATATCCCACGGTATGCTTCACTTTACTACGATAACTATAAATAAAAGAATTCTTGCTCAAAATTAGTACGTAATATACTCTTATTCTACGGCTACACTACTTTACCGTCTACCGGGCTTTTAGTGCAATAATTATGGCATGCTGTCTAAATTACTGTGTGAAGTCGTGTGGCTACACTACATTTTCATTGACAGTGACATAAATGTCAATAAATTAGGAACTAAACTATGTAAATCAATGCAATTAGGCGGTAAATTTTGGCTACATCTTGGCGTTGTTAAAATTATGGCAGCAATTATTGGCATATCACGATATTTTAGCCGTAACATAACATTAGCTGAGAATTAAAGAATATATCACTATTGATCTCTAAAGATGGAAATAGTAGATTACCCAACAAGTGAAAAAAAGGTGAATTCTTTTCGAGGCACCAAGTTGTATCCCGAGAGGAGTGAAGGTTTCTCCGGTAGAATCCCGAGCGTAGCGAGGGGTTCTAGAGAGAAACCTGAGTGGATCGAGGGATACAAGAGCCGAGATGAATTCTTTTTTCACGTGTTAGGTACTCAACTTTTCACCATTGACTACGAGAAAACGATTACTCTGTGATTATGAATTACATTTTGTTATGGATAGTACACAAAAGAAGCAGCAAATTATCAGTAATAGCTACCGCTTTAGCGCGAAAAGACTCAGGAGTCTTTTCGCGTTCGAGAATATGAGTTTAATTTTCATCACTAGATGAAGTCATTTTATGATTATGAGACAAACATAAACTTTTACAAGGAAAATTACACAGAAAATGGCGGCATTTTTTTTTCTTAATTTAAACTGAGCCACATTCCATCCAGCCAGTGATTACATTTAGGTGGCTTTTAGTACGTTTTTATAGTGAGAGTGTGCAACCTCTTTGTATGTTTCACTAGAATCCGTACATTCGCGCATGTTCCAAATTCAAATTTTTTTATTCACTCGGTGAAACAAAGAGCGTTTTATTCACTGTTTTCGATGAATCACGGACCCTTTTTCGAGTGTCAATGGTGAAAAGACATTTTCATTATATCATCATATTTTCTAGTACCTATAGGTACTTTTTAAATTTTTGGATCTCTAATGTAGAAAAGACATACGTCAGTAAATGCACTATAATTTCATACTGTCTAATTGTAGTTAATGTAAGTTTACCTTTCAGCCTGGCAGTTCAATACCGAAGGTAACACTGTCGATAGTGAGTGTACAGAACTCAACCGCCCCGCTAAGATGGGAAGTAAAGCCGCCAAGTACATTAGATGGAATGTGAGTTTTTCCTAAAAGTCTATAATTAATTAATTTTCTTAAAAGTGTTTTGTAAATTATAAGTGTCTGTTTATTTTTCCAGGGAATATTATCTCATATCAGCCCAGTGGGTGGGCAAAGACAATTCTCATGTAGGTGTAGTGTGGATGAATCGAGCGCAAAATCTTACAGTTTATAGCAGTTGTTACGCACCTAACTGGACTTGTACAGAGGTATTAATACCTGCTTATCACCTTAACACGTAGATTTAGTCTTAGTATGATTAGTGAAAATCTTGGTACTCTTTACCAGAACACGTGTTTCCTTCTTCCTACAGTTCCGGGTTCTTTAAACAAGGCATGATATTATAACTATCGACGACGCCAAGGTAGGGACCGCCATTCCAGGGACAGCATCTGTAATGACGGCCGCTATTCTTTAGACTGCATCCCAGCATCAGGCGGGGTGCAGTCAATTTAACGACCTAAATAAAAAAAAATAAACGGTAAAGCTGCCTTTCCACCGAAGATGTGCTATGCAGTTATGCTACGAAGCTATGTGACCGTTTCGTTTGATATTCCGTCCTACAGATATTCAAAATTCGAATCTATTCTCCATGCATAGCACCACACATCCATAGCACGCATATCTACATTATAAAAATCAATGCCACTTTTCGTTGTAATTTTATAACTCAAAAACGGGCTAACCTATCCAAAAAAATGTTTAGGCTTTGTTCGGACTATTTAGTGGATGGTTTATGTGAAGTTTGCACAAAATCGGTCGATCGGTTATTCATTTAGGCGGTACGAAGTTCGCGGGGTCAGCTAGTTTTCTTTATAAAAAAACATAGCTTAGCTGAACGCCTTTCCACCAGTGCTATGCCATGTGGACATTGGGCCACATGGCATATCGTTGGAATATGATAAGGTACTAAATATCAAACACATCCATAGCAACGTAGCATAGCACATGTCTAGTGCAAAGGCAGTCTAAACCAACGATGCCACGTCTACAAAGTTCGGTATGTTAGCTATAATCGAGTTAGATTGTTCATAGACATTGAGTTACTACGTTTCTTTCAGACGCATTCCGAAAAAGCAACAGAAGAGCCCTGGTTAGATGTGTACCAACAGCCGGTGTACTCAGAAGATGGTAGTGCATTTCTTTTACTAGCTGCCGTGCAAGAGGGTGGGGGCCAGTACTACACGCACATCAAGCACGTGGATGTGCTGCGGCAGCGAATGGCTGTGCTCTCCCACGGCAAAGTCGAGGTTGCCAAAATCCTGGCATGGGACCAGGAGAACCACTTTGTTTATTATTTAGGTAATTGAATGTTATAATAAAATATTGTTTTTTTATCGATTTTCATTGAAAAAAGTGAATGTCCAAGAAGGGAGTTGAACCCACAATCACTTCCTTTGCAGAGTCAATGCTCTAAGTGAGCCTGATCTGAAGAAATCGCTTCCAGCGATAAGACTGCCCATTGTACATTCTTCTTCTGTCGAATCGATGGCGCCTCCACTCACAAATTCTATTTTCCCAGTATACTGCTGCCTGGATCGCGTTCTCGGAGGCACTTATTAGGTCCTCTAGTATACAGGTAGATGGGCATGCAGCAACATACATTAAACTGTATACATGCTTCCTACTTGTCCTACTGTGAATCTACAATAAAAAATGGTCTATCTATCTATCTACATGAATAAGGGACTGGTCGCAGGTTCAAGTCCCGTCTTTGAGATTCACTTTTTCCAATCTAAATCGATGAGAGTAGTTAGCATACTAATTGCTTTAAAATTTTATTGAATAGATTTTTTTTACTCACATGATCCTTATTATATTTTATTTTTTTATTAGGTTTAGACAAAGATAAGTTATCAATACCTAAACTACATCCAGATTTGGTGAAGGAAGGAAATCAAATTAAGTATTTAGATTAGAGTTGAGTGTTTTATTTTACAAATAATTCACCTATCACTAACCTTATGTTTCCGTCACATTGTACAATAACAACTATTCCCCTCATTTGATATGGATGTGATATTTTTCAATCAGCTGTGCTATTTTCTAAGCATTCAACGTCAAGCACGACGTTGCGACAACCTTGATCGAAATTGTCATTGATCAGACAGGATGACGTCACTGCAGATCGACCAATGTCAATCTCGATTAAGGCGTTGTCTCAACGTTGTTCTGGACGCTTAGAGAGTTGCACAGCTGGGCATTGCGTGTGATTTTGTGACTGCCGTTGCAGTGTGACAGTATTTTTTTCGTCTTTGGAGTTTCAACTGGTGTTTATTTGAACAGGCAGTGCAGACAGGCCTGGACAAAGACAGGTTTATGTAGTTAGAGACCCGAGTTACGGCGGTGGCAGCAATTCCGTGAAAGCGCGGGCAGAACGAGAGGAACCGCGGTGTTTGACGTGTGAGCTGGCAGTGTGGCCTGCACGGCTGCATTATGCGAACTGTTCGTACTGGAGCGCCGTGTTCGCACCGCCGCGACCGAAGCTCGGGATCACCCACTATGTCTTAGAGTGCAGAGGTCCTGGGCCCCCGCTGGCTGGGCTGCACGATGCCAAAACACATAAGCTAGAGAGAATATTATATGACACGAGGCCTTATAGGTAAGCATTTCTGTAAATATTTGTGATCAATCAGATTTTGGTCTTGCTAAGATAGTTTGAATGAGACCTATATCCAGTCTATTTAAAACTAGTTCGCTTAGCAGCGAATCGCGTTTGTCCTTATTGCGGACACATTCCATCAGCAAATGTTCAATTGATATCACAGTGTTGTCAAAGTGTGTCATCATGAAAGTCAAAATACATGTCAACCCCATACGTTCATAATTATATCTACAATACGCCAACAAATTGCCACTTCTCTCCCTAGACAAATGGGGAATATGGTCTTCTGTATAAAATATTTAGAGATTCTAATGCTTCATAATAATATTGAGGCGAAGAATGAAGCCATAATATTAACCATTATGGAACAAACTATTTACAAAAAAAAATGTATGAGCTCTAAAATTGGACTACCTACTACCTAAGCCTACCTTTTATAATGTAAGTTGAATACAAGTACGATAAGAACATGAATGTATACAGATCAGTACGATTGCGCGAGTTGGCGCTACCAACTCGGCGCTCATTCGAGGTGCAGCTGGGCAGCGGCTCGAAGGCGCGTGTGCAGTTGCTACTGCCTCCGTCCTGGAGAGAGGAGCTGCGAGATGCTGCTTTCCCTGTGCTTGTCCACGTGTAAGTTACAATCTTAAAAACTTAAGAACTACAGTGGAGCCCCAGTAAGTATACTTATGGATATGTTGCTGTATCCAAACTCTAGCAAAAGTGTCACCAGTTGATATGAGGAGATAGTTACTAGGTAATAGGTAAATCTTTCGGGAGCAAGAAGCTTCCATAATGACCGTGTACGTTACTTTTAATAGCTTCAGTTTGAGCCAGCCCAATTCAAAACCAAGATAGGCATGAAATACAGGCGAGGATTTTCTTGCATTCTTTTTTGATTATTGTATTCAACCATTCGCCCACCTTAAATGCAATACCTATTTATTTTTGCAAGCTTTTTCTTAATTTCTATTATTATAGAATGTTTTTTTATAACTATGTCTTGGTTATTAACATCGCCATTTGCCAAAGATATTTTCAACGTGTCAACAATGATAAAATCATACCCGAAAGAAGTTTTAATACTACCTAATTAAAACATTCACGGAAAAAGTTGAAAACATTGTGAACTGAGTGCCAAGTTTTCATAGACACTAATAAATCTGAAGTTTTCAAATAATTCAAATTACTTTCATCAACTTTTTCGTAACGAAGATTAACACTGTTAATGATAATGTTTTATTACATAGAATCATTGAACAAAATAACTTCTTGGGTAACATAATTTGCGTTTGTAACCCATTGTTGTAACCAACACCTTTGAGGGTCAAGTCATCCTCACCTGCTAGTTGGTGCACCTTCTTCTCAGGGCTGGAACCTAAATTGTATAAAGAAGTCAACATAAGTTTTAAGTTTTTTATCGTGCACAACATAATCCCCAGGAATCCCCCAAAGCCGGTAGAGGGAGAGGTATGTTATGAACCGACTAAAACGCACGCTGCCGTCTGTAGGCCGTTGGTTTCGGAGGTGAGATTATCTATAGACATATCCCTCGCACCCCGGTCGACCCAGGGCCACAGCTGTCACCCCGGAGGACGGGGCTAGCTAGAGGGAACTACTGGGAATAATCGTCTCTTTCGATTTGGCCCTCTTCGGGAAAACCAATATACCTATCAAAAATTATAAGAGCCCTGGCTAAGTTAAACCTTTAAACGCAACTGAGAAATCGTTATGAGGAGGATGATGATCGCTAAACAGTTATTCTAAGAGACGTATTTTTATTTATTTTTTCCAGAGACGGCAGGCCGGGCAGTCAGCAAGTGACAGACGAGTTCCTCGTGGACTGGGGCTCGTACATGTCCTCACGTAACGACGTCGTGTACGTGAAGTTGGACGTGGCAGGTGCTAGGGGCCTGCCCAGAGCCTTGCTGCGAGGGAGGCTAGGCGGCGTCGAGGTCGCTGACCAGTTGGCTGTTATTAGGTTCGTATATTTAGGTATTTTATTTTGAGTATAGGGTGATATTTTTATGGCCTAGTACTAGCTGCTGCCTGTGACTTCGTACGCGTGAAGTTCGTTTTACCCCCTTAGAGGTGGAGTTTTGTAAAATCCGTTCTTAGCAGATATCTACACGCTATGAGGAACCTACCTGCCAAATTTCAAGTTTGTAGGTGTTATAGTTTCAGAGAATCATGACGAATGGACAGAGTAATAACAACCACATATCGTAAACAATTCTATATTGTTCATTCCTAAGATTGCTCTGAAATTGTATTTTTTTCAGAAGTAATATCTATGTTAACTGTCGGGAATTACTTCTTAGTCTATCCACAGATTAATAAATAGTTACTATCTATCTTTTTTTGAGTTGTGTTTAGAAATTGGAATGTTCGCCTATTTTTTTTTACCGAAAGTCACTAGGAACCATGCGTCCTAAGCCGCGTAGTCGGCCAAGGATGCCGGTTCTAATTGAAGTTACGCTAAAGACCCCGAAACGTATGAGAAACTCGCCCCGTCTAAATGACGCCTAAAAATTAAGTTAATTCAGTTAATTATAATCCTTTTGATTGAATTTAGAATATTAAAGATTTATGTATATTGTTTCAGATATTTATTAGACACGTTCAAATTTTTGGACGTGACCCGCGTGGCAGTGTGGGGCTGGGGCTACGGTGGCTACGTGACGGCGATGTTGCTGGGCAGCCAGCAGTCCACGCTCAAGTGTGGCATCGCCGTCTCGCCCATCACTGACTGGCTTTATTATAGTAAGTATTCATGCATCCAACTCATTCACCAAGAAGACACACGCCATAATTGCAAGCTTGGAAATTCAGACTGTTTCTGGGGTTCAAAACATATTACAAAGACTCACGCGTAGGGGACGATGGGGGAATTACGGACATGGGGTAAATACGGACTAACATATATCTACTCTATCCCTGCCACCCGCGTCCCGCCGCCACGAACACGCGTTGCGTTCTGCCATCTTTAGTGCCCGCCAAACATTCCCGACTGACGGCTACGTACACGTTTCAAGGTAAATGAAATTTTTCATTTTTTGTGATTTTGATGTAATTTTTGGTATTTACTATTTTGAGTGTTATTCAAAAAGTATAAGTGTCAGTTAAAAAGTCATATTTTCTATCGATTGCGATGTTAATAACGACTAAATAGCACAACCGTTGGCCTTGATAAATTTTTGTTCACCTAAAAATTTTGTTGTTGTACTTTTTCAACTTGTTTGGGTCAATTGCGGACAAATAGCCTGGGGTAAATATGGACGTCCGTACTTACCCCATTATTTATCAAAATCTATTTTTTTAATTTTATTTTCGTAATTACTCCATTATTTATCAAAACCTATAGTACCTATTTAATAATTCTGTATTCCAGATGCCTCGAAAAAAAGCACTCCATCATTTTCACCAGCACACCAGAAAAAGTAAGCCTAGAACAAAAGGAACAGAAGAAAATAGAAAGAAAGAGAGAGAACCTGAAGCAAGAAAAGACCAAAACTACAAATAAGAAACCAAAAAACACTAAAAAAGAACGACCAAAAGGTGTTAGAAACTTAAACAATTTTGAATATGATAAAGAAAATGATGAATATTTCTGCATTTATTGCCAGGAAAAGTATTGTGATCCACCCACCGAAGACTGGATTATGTGTTCTAAATGTAAGAATTGGGCACATGAGAATTGTAGTGCTGGGTCTTCTTCAAGAGGCTACGTTTGTGAATTCTGCAAATGAAATGGGACCTCGTCCGTAAATACCCCATGTTGTCCGCAATTAACCCAGCACTGGTCCGTATTTACCCCCAGAGCTAAGGGTAATTACGGACATACATGTTTTTGTTTTTGATTTAAATTTAATACATGTTGATTGATCTCATACAATTATTAATGTTGATTTGATAGGTAAAGAACTATAGTTTAATAATTAATAAAGAAAGACTGATTGCTATTAATAGTTTGAGTTTTATTTGTGATTCTGCTTAAGCGTCCGCAATTCCCCCACCTTCCCCTACCTACTATAACGAATTATCCGTATCGTTAAGGATTCGCAAATACATTACAAAATTAATCTTAATTTGATCCATGTTTCTGTTAAATGAATTGTGCAAGCATTAATAACTTTATTTATCACAAACGTATTCCAGAAATATTTTTTTTATTATGTGGAATTAGCGATTATGTACTGATAATATGGGCAACGGTTACCACTTTCCACCAGGTGGGCCGTGTGCTTGCCTTCCACCTAAGTGGTATAAAAAACATCCTCCTTCTGTTATAGAAGTTAAAAAATGTACATAAAACCCCTGTTTCTTTCCAGACGTTGCATTTACGGAACGCATCTTAGGCCAGCCTTCAGTGAACTACAAGGGTTACGTAGAAGCGGATGCGTCGCAGCGCGCCCACCACGTGCCGCCGCACGCGCTGTACCTGGTGCACGGGCTCGCCGACATGTCCGCGCCCTACCCGCACGCGCTACAGTTAGCCAGAGCCTTGACTGACGCGGGAGTGCTCTTCAGATATCAGGTAGGCTTTTTCAGCTGCCCTATGATAGATAGTACAGATACAGTCTGATAATGTGGGTGTACCTTATATGCATCACCTGAGAAGTGTACCGTAAATGATTATCAACTGCGGTAGCTATAAGGTTACGTTGTGTTAATTGTGTTATTCGGAGCCATGAAATAGGTTACAGTCCATCATAGGAAATGTACTTACTGTCAGGTGACGTAATATCACTAAGACCGCATTTACACGAGATAGTATACTAAATCCGGAAAATCGTGTTCCATCATATTATATGGCACACTACAGAGTTAATTCCACCACAAAATGAATAATAGTACCTACCTATCACTACTTCCACGATGCCGCTTCACTGAAATGTAAACCCGCGTTAAAGTATTCTCGTGAAATGGCCTTAATCGCCTTGTACGAATCCCACAAAAAGAAATATTGGATGGAATATTATATTACGTACCTACTTTATTTTTTCTTAATGTTTGTTTTTCTAAGTTTGTTTTAGTTTCTGGTGATTTAATAATTAAGAGACTAATAAACTTCTGAACAATGCTTAATATCAGAACTCTCTCTCATTCCAGGCATACGCCGATGAAGGTCACGATTTGAAAGGTGTTATCGAACACGTGTACCGTTCCATGGAAGACTACCTCCGCGAGTGCCTGTCCCTAGACCCTGAGGACACCAAGTTGCCGCCGCCCGACAGATAGAGCAACCCCTCACACCCACCCATACACCTTATTGTTATTGTAATAACTATTGTAAATATGTACATGAGACATAGTGCTTTAATAAAATGTGTTCCCCACGTTCGGTTCAGCGACGACGCCTTGAGTAGGCCGCATCGAGTACTTCGATGTATCGACGGTGTGAGTGCGAGACCTCTTTGTGATTAGTTTTAGATTATTATGAAATTTGTTACGAGAAGTTGCATGAATTGAATTATTAAAACACTAGTATTTAGTTAAATAATATTAGGTTTATTTTGTAATAGATAGATATGAGTGACAACAGACTACAAGAGTAAAATAAATTCTTCAAGTTCAATATTTCCTCATCGAATCCATGATTCAGCTTCAGCACCATTCGCCTAAACTATCATACTGTGTCTTTTGCCAGCTCTTATGAGCCTAGATAGGGAATAAATTCTAAATGATGGTTGAGAAGTCTCTCTAGTTAACAGACATTTTATAATGACAACGAGAAACGATACATCTCGGAAAGATCATGACCTCGGCTAGTCATGACGATAACTACTCCGAGCTTATTCAATTAAGCTTTTATTACTATTTTCTACTGCGCCTTTACTATCAAGCTTTTCTATTTTATCTATTCCTATAGAAAAGTCTACTTGTACATAATGTTATAATAACACGGTTACTAAGATGGTTCCACTTATGTGTAATTTAAGCTGACTGACAGGAACCTTAACAATTATTTAATTTGTCAACTGAAAATACTATAGTTTTACTGAGATCGTTTATTGCAGTTATTGTTGTTAAACATATAAACTACGAAATGAGGAGCTTATCATTTAGGGAACTTAACTAGGCCTTTTGGAAATATCTCTTTATGTTACAGATGTTTGTAATGTTATGTTTTGTAAAATTATAGCGCTGTTGAAATACCTCATGCGACAATGTACATAGAATTATTCTTATCATATGTAATTTGATAGATGAAGCGCGTTTTATAGTGACTTATAATGTTTAGAAATGAAGTGACCTTGATCATCCCCTAACCTTAGCTGCTTTGGCTCCATCACATCACCATTTCCTAATCTTCCTAGTATAAGTACATCAATGATCAGTATAGGAGCCCGGCGGACGAGTCGACATTCGGAGCCCAAAAGGACGGCGGTATTTGAGGACAGACTCGTCTCGAACGGGCGGTACAAATAAAATAGATTCAATATCTCTTGAAAACATACTAAAAGTATCGATACTTCGTAGTCAGTGAATATAACTGTAGGACTCAAAACCGTTACACTTTGAGTAATAAGCTTGTACAAAATAGATTATAAATTGAGCTAGAAAATTTGCCTTTCTGATAGATACTTCAGTAATGCAGTCTAAGTTTTTAAACCAGGATATCTACAATGAAGATATCTATCTGCGTACATGGAGTACCTACAAGATAGTAAGGAAGGCGTGTTCGGTGGCACAAGGTAGTTAGTTGTCTGTGCCGCCCACTCCATTGTTGTTAATTTCCGTAACTGCGACATAACTAGATAATTCATTGTTGTTGTATAGAGATAAACGTTCGCCGATATTTGTTAAGTGTTATCGGATACCTGCATAGACGCATATCGTACATTCCATGTTTGTGAAGACTGCCAATTTGGTCTAAATTTTACAATCATTGTACTAATTAAATACCTACGATACGTCGATGAGATTAATTTCAATTGCCGTTATGGTCTTAAGGATGCTGTGATTCTTCTATTGCATAATTGTAACGATAATGGATTAAAATTATATTAAATAGTTATAATGTCTCCATCTGACATTGCGTAGGGCCTAGTGAAATCGAATTCGTTGTAATTATTAAAAATAATTATGCTAAGGTTAATGTTAATTTAGATATTTTGAAAATTCTTCCATTAAAATAAACAATATTGCTTTGTTCTCCAATTATGAAACAAATCATAGACAATATAATATAATACGGGCTACGTGTACATCATACAACATACGAGATTTTATAGTTAGATAAAATACGAGAGAGTTCGGAAACCGGGTGCTTTAAATTTTACATCATGTTGTACGTATTGATTTGTTTAGCGAATGTTCTCTAGTTATACAATGTGAGGCGAGGAGCCGCTGCCGTGGTCGCCGGCCAGGAGCCAGCGAGCGGACAGCTCGGCCTGCTCGTGATAATTAAGAATTCTTTCAATTTCTCATAAGTTAAAATAAATATGGAATATTCAGCGGATAACACCAATTAAATTCATATTATATAGTATTTATATAAAGAAACGACATACTTGCCAGGTTGTTACTAAATATTAGCACAATGATGGATCTAATCGTTTGCACGCCGCTTCACTCCTGACTTTGCTACTTTCGAAGTCTATAGTCCTTAGTCTTCCAGTACAGCGAAAGCTTCCGTACCTTGTCTTATTCTTGATGCAGGAACGTAGAAACTATGTGATGACTATGTCAATTATTTCACTTTTCCAACTCTATCAGCTACGTAAACGTTAAATTTGGTTGTCTAATGTCCTTCGATAAAATTTCTATATAAATTTAGATTTTCGTCCTAGTTTATCCAGATTCAATGGATGTGGTATAAATGTGAATCAGTAATGCTGTGTTCTTAGGATCCCTGCATTATTTGCTACACTGCACTCAACCTACACACTAAAGTGTTCATCATTTTATGTGAATCGATAAAAGTTAGAAGACCTAGCTGATGATTGAGATGATTTTATCAATACTGCAAACTAATTTACTCATCAAGGGAAATATTTAATAAAACCAGTGTAGTTGGAGCATGGTTTTATTTTCAAACAATTAGTTATCACTCTTAAACAAGGCTATACAAAGTGTGGGTGGAGTGCAGTTGGGATGCAGCGTAGTGTCCGCCTTGTATCTTTAGAGTGCCGCGGATTGCTCCCTTAGCGGTTAGATTGAAAACGAACGATAAATAAATGAATACAATGGCTTACATAATGTGGTTTGCTAGTAATTTGAGTACCAAATGATAAATAAATAAAATCTATCAGATTAAAAAGACAATTGAATGTTGTATAATGTAAGATATTGTATTCAAGGTCGCGCCGTTCTATGGCCCTAGAAAAATCATCTAAAAATCTACGTTATTGTTAATCAGTGTTATAAATCTTATCGTCTCGTTTAAGAGTTACAGTGTTGTATAGATTGGTACGTTTAATTTGTAAAATTCTGAAATTATTCTGTTATTATTGTAAAGTTTCTTTGAATAAATAAAATTTTGAAATTTACATAATCGTTCATCGAGCAGTTTTATTTGGACAAGAGACAGTTTACACTTATGGATAATAAAGATATCTACTTTTCAGGCATCTCTAAATGTATGTTGCTGGGGCCACCGTCCCGGTAGTACTTCGACCAAATTTCGATACTGCGGAAATACCTTTCCAAGTGTTCATCTTTTACGTTGATGTCTGCATTTGTGACGCTTCCCGTGTTGCCGCTGAACGCACCATCGGAGTTGCAGTTCGAGCGGGATAAATTCCGCATAAGCTCATAATGGGAGAAATTCATCGACATCAAAGATGCGTTGTCTAATCCTTGGCTGTTGCACATGTCCATAAACATTTCAGAGGCTTGCTGCGTGCCCGGACCGGGTCTACATTCCCAATTCACTAGCTTGCTCTTCTTCAGTCGACCCAAAGCCAAGTCTAAGGACCTCACAGCCTCGTTCACATTCGAAGACTTCCGTTTGGCTGGTTCGCAGTTAAGCCTCAATAGCTGCGGATTATTCAACGATCTCACTTTACTTACAGTCCTTTTGTCTTTGGACGTGTCGCCGTTATTATCCATGACTGTTACAGAACTTTAATTTTGTCATTACATTTTATGGAGAAAGCGATGAACGATATAATATTATAAATACCTGGGTGTCTCAGTTTATAATCGTCTATCACATTTTTTGCATATTGTCAATTTATCACCGCTTGAAGATTATGTCAAACTGACAACGAAGTCCCAAAAAGGTTTTACATAATATATATTAAGAAATAGTTTGAATTTTTGGAAAGTATCTTCGCCATAGATAAAATATAAATATAACCCGTTGTACTTCAAAATTGAATTTATGAATTTGCCTATAAGAATTTTTTTTAAAAAGCAATCTAGCGGTTGCGAGTTTCGAACTCGTACAATGTGCTACACCAAGTTCTCAGAGAGCTAAAATTATTCCTCGCATACGTCTGTGCCAGTCACTACGAATGTATCATTTATTCATAGGCCAGTCGAAATAAAAGTAAATTCACAGAAATAACGTAGTTTTCTTTAATTAAGCCATCTGTGTCTATTCATTAGAACTACGTCAAACCTTAGTTTGTGAGCGTCCAGAAGCGCCCAGAATTTCAAACTTTTTAAAATGTAAGCTAGATGGCAGTAGTCGGCAATTTAACACATTATTAACAAAATAATAATATGTATTACAAATTGGTAATAATTAGGATTAAAAACAAACATATTAAGTATCATATACTGTAACTATATTTATTGTCCTAAATAGCAATCCTTCATTATTTTTGCTGGAATATACGCATCACACAGTGCTGCCGCAGTAGGCGCCAATGCCTCTATTTCTGCCTTCACGCCGCTAGATAGCATTACTGTCAACTCTTCCTTTATAATGGCCCCTTTGTATAAAAGAAGAAAGAAGAATAGTATGTAACAAAATGTAATAATACCAACTACTTATATAATTTGTTGTGATGTAAAGTTAAAATGATTAAAATATAAGAAAATTAAAAGTTTCAGTTTAATTTCAATGAATATAAATTAACAACTCTATCTTATCTTTATCGATTGGTAGATTTTGAAGTTAAACAATATCTATGACCGTTGGCACTTTTATACACCGTAACCTTACCCTACGGCGACCACTTTCCCAGGGCGAACAGATGATTAGGTCTGAATTGAACCGATTGTGTTTCATCACGAGATAGCCATATAGCCAACCCAGAAGTACCTAACCTAGAAAGAAACCCCCTGGAACCTTACCGACGTCTGGTACATCTTCAGCAGAACAGAAAAGCGTCAGTCCTCTTTCCTAACCATTTTGTTACTTTTTTGACCAGAAACGAAAGTTTTGAAGTCCGTATGGTATTTCGAATAGGACGGTTGTCCGATTAGCCGATGGAACGTTTCGCCGAAAATATGATTCATCGGCGGTTGGTAGTCCGAAATAATCCTTCGCCGATGAAACGGTTCGCCGAAAATACTCTTCAACGACGATTGGTAAACTTGTAAGTAACTTATTAAACACTATTAGAAAATACATTACCTACTTACCTACAGGCGTATCCAAGTAAGGTCTCTTTATCAAAGACTTTAGTTTACGTTTGTCGCGTTCCGTGAGAGATAAACGCGTCTCGTTGGGCGCCAATGTCATAATGTCAGTGTGACGAGCTCCTAGCAGTACTAGTGAGGCACACGCTAATGTTGAGGATAGGTGGGATTGAGCCTAGAAATCCAGAAGAAGAAAATATCAGCAATTCTATCATGACGGGCGAGGAAAAGACATGGAGCTATACAGGGTGTAAACATGGATCGTCTAGATAAAACGTTTTGCTCATTGACTTAAATTGTTACTTGTTTGGTTTTACTATAAGTATAACGGATAGGCATGTACTTTAACCGTTATAGTTACCTTACTGCGCCATCTCAAAAATAGGTAGGTATATACCAACTCCATTCCTCTTTACCTATCACCCGGAATAAGAACGCCAGCAGAATTGGAAAGGAAGGTAGATAAAGGGTAAGAAGAAGAAAGAAGAAAAGAAAGTCAATCACAAATCACAAAACACGAATCCTATGATTACGTGTATGAAATTAATTCAAAAGTATTAATTTGATGTAATTAACGGATATGTCAGAAGAACAGAAGAACGTTGACCGGACCCATACTATAACCCCCTAAAATTTAATCATAACAAAACACATCACATACATCGACATCATAATAACTAATGAACGTGAATTACCAGTGATCCATATTTGTAAGTGAGAAAGATTTCGTATCCATAAGGATCTGCATCGACGAGTGCTAATGCACGCAATCGTAACTCGGTACACAAACGACAGAGCAGTTGACGGGTGCATACATCTGGATACCCTTTACCCTGTAAAAATGTACAAGCAATATGAGAAGGGTGTCAGAATTTACTAGTTTTTAAGATCAAGTTTTGCAAAATGCCCCGAAAGCTTTGTTTGAGAAAAAAGACAAAAATTCTTTAATGGTCCTTTCACACTATATCTTTCGTAAAAAAAAGTAGGAGAGCAGATCCTGGAGTCTAAAGTTGGTAGGTACAGGCAATTGAATGTAATCGAACTAATGCTGTGATGACAAGAACTGATGATAAAAAATAAAATTACACTTGTTGAGAGTAAAAAATGTTTAAAAAACAATACGCCACCGGTTAGCTAAAGAACTGAAGAAATGTATCAAGCTATTACTTACTGTAATAATTATAACAGGGCCCAATCGTATTAAAGCGCCTTCATCTAGAAGTTTCTGAAAAATAGCATCCTTTTCTACCACTAATATGTATTTAGCGGTAGAGTGAAATGATACTATACCGGCTATGTCTTGTGGTATCAAAACACCTGTAATATCAAACGATGTAAGTATCTAAGTAATCTACCACTTCAAGTCTTATGCCCGCCCGTTCCAAGATTCTATTCCTCTGGGCTCCAAGACTAAACTTAGGTAAATATTATTATTATTTATTAACCCTTTGCCTGGCATGCTCTCTTTCGCACATTTTTCTTGCACCAAAATGGCCAGGAGGGGCTAGGGGGCAACAGGCTACTTTCGAAGAATTCGCTATGATTTTGTATAAATACGTACTAATCTAGATCAGAAGGCAATTCGTTGGCGTCAAACGGAGTGAAACCAGGGACCGTGTATTCCTCATTAGACCTTTTGCTAAAAGACCATGACGTATCATGTCCTATTAGCTTCACATGCCATTTCAACAAATAAAAAATATCACCAATAAATAGTGTATCATCGAGGAAATAGTTCGGTAGGATATCCTCGATGTAGTTTATAAATAAAAACACATAAAAAATACGGTGTATTATCTCTACATAATTATGTACCTCCTAATGCCATACAGTCCACCACGCCTCCATTTCTATAGTGCAGTGTAAGCGGACCAGCGATCAGTCCTTTGGCCGTCGCCACGATACCAAGACTCCACGGTGGAGTCTCAAGTACGCAGCAAGCGTCCCTCACTGCTACGTCCAAGTTGCCTTGATTACGCAACCTTGCTACATTTTGATAAAATAGCTCTCTGAAAAGGAAAATTATATTGGGAAATATATTTTTTATCAATCAATCAATTAGCCTGCTGCAGTCCACTGTTGGACATAGGCCTCTCCCAATGTGCGCCACGTTTGCCGATTCTCCGCCTTCCGCATCCAGTCCGTCCCAGCCACCTTTCTTTTTGTCAGCAAAGTTAATATTTTATCATCAAAATATGTTCGTACTCAAAATTGAAAATCTATCACCAAGAATGGTAAATCTGCCACCAATTATACTAATATGGATAGATGTAAGCTGACAAAACCTATTATTTTGGTGACAGCTTAAAATGTCGGTCAATAATAGGTACTTCACAAAAGATATTATTCAATTCATTAAATAGACTGATAGGGTTCTAAGGAACTACGTATTCTTAATCCTGAAATTGGTAGGTACTTATTATTGAGATTAGGACTGACTACCAATTGAACATTTTGGAATTAACCTTTACTTAATTTTACTGGTACAAAGCTCTGCAAAAGTATTCCTAGTCCTCAAATACATAGTCTAGGTATATTAGGTAGACGTAGTAGGTATATTCGATTTAGGTATACCTACCCAGGTACATTATCTTTTTACAGCCGTTTAAAGAAATGTTCCATTAAGATTAACATTGGACTGTCTGAATAATCTGACAAAAATATTATAATGGCCATCATTATTATATCTATCTATAAGATATATCATCTGAAATCTATTTATTTAATCTAACCTTCTAGTAACGGTCATATTTTTGGAAAGTAACTCGTGTATTTTCGTCAATACAAAAACAATGGTGTTGAATCTTGTTTTATCTTCAGCACTTGAATAAGTCAGTGTCGTTTTTTTCGCTTCATTGAAAGATTTTAATGTCACCCTAAAAATAAACACCTTTTATTATTATACTCTATTAAATGTCACGAAAAAAAGTCTTCCTTTTCTAACCAAAAGGAAGTGAGATCGGTTTGACTCCGAAATTTTTGGTAGGGCCCTAATAAGACGCACTTGGGAATACCCTATTATACCTTCTTTGAGTACTGACTTTTCATAAAATCATAAGACGTAACATTTTATAAAGGTAGTGGGCAACCAAGCTAAGAAAAAATAAGTAATAAGTACATAGTTTTTACTTAAAATTGGTTAATGTGCACTTACACTACCTACCAAATATCAAATCAATCAGTCAACAGGAAGGGGGTAAATTTACGTGGGTTAAACTAAATAAAACCATTGATTTATATTGTTACTACATACATACATAGATATACATAAAATCACGCCGTTATCCCCGGAGCGTTAGGCAGAGGTGAATCAACACCCACATTTCACCAATCATTGTATTAGGTCCCACGTAATAGGGGGTGAGCCTATTGCCGTATTGCAGGCACTAATTGTTGACTCGAGCCATGTATCTGAGGCTGAGCCTGGGCTGTATTTATCTGTCTGATGTTAAACAGCCCCATCCCTCAACCGCCTTGTACGACGTTAACTTTTACTAAATTAAATAAAACCAATTAAAAATAAAATCAATACGCCTTTTCCTAATTAGAACGTTTTATTTACCGATCTAAGTCGTAAATGCAATTACTCCATAATTTTTGATTTCTTATAATTAATTTTGGAGTATTGCCGCTTTCTGCGTCCTTATTGATATCATTTAGAATATTTTCCACTTTTTTTATTATTATCTTCCTTACATCATTTGTTTCTTCCAATATTGTATCTGAAGGCTTAATACTAGCTGTTGAACGAAAAACAAAAGATAAAATCATTCCGATCTCAATCTCTAATCGTACTCTGGCTGGTAACAAGCAGATTTGAGATAAAAAGCCGATTAAAATAAACAATCTTACTCTTTACACACCTTTATTCCTCGAAGTCTGCTTTAAAAGCTCTCGAACCTCATTGAATTCTAGTTTGCGTTCTGGTAACATTATTACTTGAGAAGTATCCTTTAGCATTCTTTGACTACTACAAAGCTTATCTATAGCCGCTGCTAATTTTGGATCTTGTTTGTACGCACTCTGAGAACTCAATGGCAAATCCTTCGTTATCACAGACAAGTCTGTATTCATTAACTCCATGCTAAAAAAAAGCTCTCAAATTGCCATACAATCCGATAATAATTGACATACAAATACGATGGAGCTCTATTAATGTAAAGCACCGGTAAAAGTGACTATGATCCTTACCTACCTAGTGGCGAGATGTTTATCAACCGCAAACAATAACAGCGTCACAAAACTGTGCTCGTAAAAGGGCCACGAGACAATAGGGCAGCTCCTTCAGTGTTTTTATAGCGAAGTCGAACGAACCTTATGGGATGAAATCATCGTCGGTGGCGCATCCGACTCGCGCTCACTGAAAAAATGACACAATAGATTTAATCGAGAGATAGTAGAGGCAGGCGTCTCGAGGAGCAGATGACACGCCGTGACGACCTCACAAAGGGCGTGAAATGACGTCATAATAGCCTCGAATTATCGCTCCCTCTTGTCTCAGGGCAAATATTTAACAGCAGTCTCGTTTTTGTCCTCATTCTTCGGCAGGAGATCATAAATAACAGTGTTACGGCAGACAAATGATGCGGACCGTTACCGCAACGCTTTGTTACCCGGTGACATATTGCAACAAGATGATGTTTATGTCTTATTATGAATTCCGGTTTGAGTTATAGTTGGATAAAAAATTCTTGGTAAGGTGCTACTTTGTAGTTCCTGTGCGATCTTGAATATTTGATAAGATGGATATACCTGCCAGATAATTTAAGCCAAACAGAATCAGTATATCTAGAGACCTGAGTATATAAAACATGTAAAGTATAAGTATTGATAGTCTTGGCATGCCATGCTTTTCCAGCTGGAATTGACTGACAAGTAGTTACCATCACCTCACTTATTTGTGATGTAAGTAACCAGTGTTAGTACGCATTGTCCTGGTGAGTAGGAGTTACAAAGGTAGTGGTAGGTACTAATCTTTCTTGTTATTATTGATTGTGGTTTTACCGCATTTCCTTTTACAATTGCTTAATCTTTTCCTTCCCCCTATCCCCTTTGATTTTACCACTTTGCTGAGAATGTTTTTAATGAACCGTGTTTATCTAGATTACTAGCTGCAAATTTGTGCTTGGAGTTCAAGAGATACTGTTTAATCAAAATGAGTGAATAATAAATACATTGAAGATTTCCTGCGACAAAATCTTTACTATTCAGGGGACCATCCGAAGGTTTTTTATATACACAATATATTATAGCATATTTACTGAAAATGCAAGTTTCTCATAAGTATATGATATGTATGAAAAGCACACCATACCTATTGGTATGATATTATAAAAAATCAATAGAAAGGACTATACGATATATTGTAATTCCGACCATTTTCTTACAAGTTGCCTTAAACCACCAAACACCAAACGCCCTAGGCCTCTACGTAGCCATATTAATTAGGCCCTTGAGGTGTGAGAACATGACTGTTCAAAACATTTCCCATTGGCTCCCTGAGGCGCTTGATAGCATCAGCGGGTGACAGCCCGCACAAATACCATACAAATTGCTCGATAGCTCCTTCAAATTGATTGTTGCAATTATTCGGCGAACCCTTTCGCGACCTACGACCACGGGGAGGTGAGAACGCACTTATCTATCGACTCGATCGCGAGATGAACGACCCAACTCTTTGACAACGGTGTGAAGAAACAAACCACTGGTGCCGTTTGCAGTTCTATACTCGGGAGGTCGCCACAGGGCTGCTCTATTCGCTATTCTTTTTTTATCAACAGCTACCGTCTGATGTTAGTACGATAAGACTGCCTATTCTTATTATGATTTACTGTTAGCTCATAAAGTTTAAGTTACATAAAATGTAGGGTTAAATGATTAGAGATAAGAATTTTATTACAATTTTTATAGTTACTTTAAAATTAAAAATAGTATTTCGTACCTACCGACTGTACGAAATAAGACTACGGTAAAATTAAATACCTTACTGTGGTAAGACGTTTATATAGCCTTCGTCCTAACATCTGCCAAAGTATCTAATAAGTAAAAAAACACGAATATTAAAATAAAATTACTGTTCTGTATTTCAAATCAGATTAAAGGTATTTCGACTGGTAGAGATCCAAATAATTTCACTTTCCAAAAATTTTAAGCATTGCAAAAATTCTCCAATTATCTATAAATTGTAAGTCAAAGTCTATTAAGTAGTTTGTTCGTAAAGACAATCCCCTATATATAACCAACCACCCTTCTAGTTCTAGAAAAGAAAATTATAGACTTATTGGACCTTATAATACTAGAAAATAATACCCACCTACCTACCATGCTATACGTAAAGCATACTTTTACATTTACATGAACAATAACATAATGTGGTCTTTCCTAAGGCATTTAGATTTTTTTTAAACATCAGCTTCCCACAAAATAACCTCTAGACTGGTCACCGAAGCGGCACTAAAAACAGCAGTTATAAAACTATGAAACAGTGTTGTTACATTGTCCGCACAATGCTGCGCCTGCGCCGAGTGGTCGGCGCGAGCCGCGGGGCGCCGCCCTACAATGGACCACCATCGTGCTATCTCCATCCACGATGCGTAACGCCTAATTGACTGCTCAAACGTTATTTTAATATTATACTTTGTTATTGGATCCTGATTTAGTGATCGGAAGTGATTTCGTAGATTGAATCTCAATTTTAAGGATATTTTTTTGTTACTTGCGATAAATATATCGCTGTCCGATTTAAGATCTACAGCGATATCGACAGTTTAAAAGAAAAAGGTGCAACAGCTGAATTATTTTCCTAACATTAATATTATTATGAAACTTTCAATTTGCAGTAAACTCTATTATAGAGAACTTTATTGATTCATTAGAGTCTCTATCTAGAGCCCAGAGCTACAGTCTAGCTAGATCATCAGCCCCTAGACGAGTTAAAATTCGTTGATCGGCGTATTGTAGAATAGAATGACAAATGTATGGGATTTGACGTTTATGACAGTCTATGCAATAATACGCTGGCCAAAGAATTACCACTTTTCTAGGGGCGCAGGAGGCTCACCGCTTCGAAGGAAATTCGGCTGATCCAATATCTTTAGGGAAAATAAAAGTCAACTGAAGATAAAATGATGCTAGGACCATAAAAACATCCAACTGAATTTATAAATCACACAGTATACGTAAGATGTGACGTGATATAAATTAAGAATCACACAATCAAATAAATTTGCACAATTTTGTAGACCCTTTTACAAGTAATACAAGTGCCCAGTAGAAATAACCCACATTCCCACAAGAGAATTCGTACGCGGTTTCTCAAACTGGAGTGGCTACTCACGGCATTGTGGAAAACAATACGAACAATTGCTGCTACAAGTAACAGAAATACATCTGAGTAACATTGTTATTTGTAGCTCAAGAGCCTACGGCACTACGGGTCTATTTAATTCATTGTTAATTATTATATGTGGCGTAAGTGATCGGAGTATTCTTTTGTATGAACGTTGATAGCGCCATTTTATAAACTTATCTCAATTTCAATTTCGGTATTGCAAACTTAATTTTCAAAATTAAAATATACGTAGAAAATTATCAACAGTTTGCGGTGAACGTCAGATGCCACCTCCGCTATGACACGGTAGGAGGAGGTAGACCAACAGAACTAGATTAGAATTCCTATTGTTATGATGACATGCGTGTCAATGATCTCACTACAATGGATGCCCAAAACCGTGCGAAGTAAATGAGTAAAAGTCAGAAAGCAGACCCCAGACTACGAGATGAGAGTCACGGATGCGATCGGGACTGAGGTAAGGCAAATAAGCAAAGGTATGGCCCGCCTGTTAGTATTTGAATGACAAGAGTTTCTCATACTTTCCTATAGTAAAAAATCTCCAATTTCTCAATAGGTGACTAAAATAATTGCCACGCTTAAATGCCAAAAACTTAATTTATTAAACTCTTGCATACTCATATTCCAAATAATGATAGTTTACAACCGATACCAATATTTCTGTAATTAAGTTTTAAAGTGTTTTAAACCATACATAATAACATCGTCCCTTGTCCCGGCTGTGAAGTGGCATCCCGTCGCGTACCAATATTGTTGCTGTTCCGTTCCCACCCCACTCCAGTACGCTCCCTGCAATCTGCCTCATTTACATACGACAAAGAGACTGTCACACATTAAACTGTATAATTATATTATATTAGATTTATAGACGAAAAACAATAGCTTCCAAGTGCGCTCAACCCTTTTTATAAACGCGACGAAACTTTGAGCTCATTTAGAGGGTAATTAATATGAAAGTTCTCATAATCCCCAGCAATTAAAACGATCTAAAATTTAATCTCTTAACAAAAAATAAACAATGTCAATGGTACTGACCTTTGTTTGGTGTTTTATTTTTTAATGAGTTATAAATTTTAAAAACATTCAGTGATCAATCGTACAGCATAAACAAAAAAATAATTAGGTAAGTATGTTAAAAATCAGATTATTTTTTGTTTTAAAATATTCATTACAATTTGAGTGAATGACTTTCCACTAAATTTCAAGTACCTATTCAAAAGTCAATTGGAAAGAATGGTTATAATGGCAGCAGACCGCGTACCATCCAGCCGTCGTCGTCGCATTCAACTCTCCATCACAGATTACCTAGTAGATGAACTAAATGCCCTAAGGCATTTAGGCCCTAATAAACTAAATGAAAAATAAGATTTCTATGCGGATGATATGCAGATATCAAAGCACCGTCACAAATATATCAAAGTACATACTTTCAATCACTACATATTATAAAACAAAGTCGCTGTCGCTGTCTGTCCATCCCTATGTATGCTTTTAAATCTTCAAAACTACGGAACGGATTTTGAAGCGGTTTTTTTCAATAGATAGAGTAATTCAAGAGGAAGGTTTACATGTATAACTCATGCATAATATTGTAGAGAAACACTGATAAATTTAGAGATATGCAGCGGGAACGGGATCAGAAAATATGGCGGTACGAAGTTCGCCGGGTCAGCTAGTGTAGGTATAAAGTTTAGAAATTATAAGGGACGTTTATAGGCACCGATTGTCACTTAACTTATTACTAATAGCTGGTTTACTAATTAGTTTACCAGTAGTGCTTATTAAAAACATTTATGTATCAACACTAACTGGAACAGACGCAAAACACGATTGCAAATTAATAGTGTTTACAATAAATTACAATATTCAAGTTGCAAGGCAACATGGAAAAACGTCTCCTAACACGATAGAGATTCTACGTATGTAGCATTAGAAGTCAGGCAGGTGTCCTCGCAGCTGCATACACCCGCTCCTACTAAATCTAGACTTATCTGTTATATCCTAGTTCAATACACCCACTAAGCACTGCTAAGACTTCCTCACAGGAGGCTCTTCATATTATATTAATTACCTACTCTACTAGCTCTGCCTGCGACTTCGTCTGCATGGACTTCGATTCGGGTTTTGATTTTTTTACGCGGGCCGGGTGTAGGATATATGGAGTTTGTGTGGAGTCATGTACTCGATCTTCGTCACATTTAGCCTAAGTTACGCCTTATAATATAAGCTATCTACTTACAATAAAAATCTCCTCCAATCAGTCCAGATAGGTTGGTAATTATCCGAAACAAACAGACAGCGATGTCCGAGCGGGCTGAGCCGCGAGATTACATAATATTTACTAACTGTTGCCTCGACTTTTGGCCATATCTCTAGTTCATCTTAACCAACTACGATCACAAGATTTGACCAAGACCTTTCAAAGAAAAAATCCGCAAAAAAAAAAAGTAATTCTATAGCTTTTGCATCCTTCGCGAACAAACAGACAAGAATAAAAGATAATGTATTCAGAATCGTTAATCTAATAATGATTATCTCCTAACTTATTTACAGTCATTTAATAGTACCTAAGTATAGTTACTTAGTTAAAAAATTAGTTAAAAATGTTATTTGGCATACTTACCTCTTGATCAGAGTAAATCACCTTAGTTTTTGTGTCCTCTCAATCTTATTGTTCAAGAAGATAAATTTATATAATAATACGGAATTGATATATATTATGTATACAAAATCCTAAATCACTTCTTCAATGTCCTGAATTCTAAAAAAAAAATAATTATGATTTTCACATTTTTCACTCGGCTTAATGAATAAACACTAAAATTTGGCGCCATAATATCAAATTCAAATACAGAACATTACAATGTGCAATAGGCACCGATATTTTTTTAAAGTATTTTGTCCTTTTTTCTGTATTAATAATTTATTTTATTTTATTAAAGTAAGTAAACAGACAAAAATAAAAAATCAACAAATTAAAATATCTTATTATTTACACCAATTACAAAAATGTAACAACAAAAATACTTCCCAAAAGGTAGGTAAGTAGATAAGTAAGACTTACTTACAAGAATTTTGGTATTATAATAGACATAATGATATTTAAAAAAAAAAAACAATTTGACCAAAAAGTAAATAATATTTAAAAATGGAACTGCTCTTCGCATCACGTTTGTTTATTTTTTTTTTTTGTTCTGAATGGTTTTTGTTTTGGTTTTAATATTCACTAGATAAATTATTTTGTTTGTATTCAATAGTCCACACGAGTGAAAAGTTAAACCGCCCACAAAGCTAATGCATTTATCGGCGTATTGCGATGTCCCCAACGAGATTATATCGGCACAGCTGTCGTTGCCACGTGCAAACCAGGTACGCCAGAAAAATATTATGATTGTAATATAAGGTAAGTTAATATAGGGTTTTTGTTTACTATTCAATTAAAATTATATGAGGCCATCAATTAAGAAATTTATAGTCTAATAATTACGTCTCTCAGAATCATGTAATATTAATTTATTGATAGCCTTAGTCGGTATCTATACTTGTCTACTATGTTTCTAAATTGAAGTAGCCACATACCTACAGACCTACACTTATGGGAAACAGCTACCATAGTCTATGGATATGTTCAACACCCGTTTCCCCGACCCTGTAAAAATCTTCTAACGCCCGTAGAATCCATTCGAAGAATCCCATATTGTAGTCACTTGGGAAAACCACGCCAAATTCATTTCAATGGTTTTTCATTTCAATTTCAATGAATTAACCGAATATTCATTTCATCACAACGAATTCTACACACACACACACACACACATACATGCTAGAATTCGATAGTAATTAATTTTTAGGGAAACCACTCTACAATTAGGAGTAGGTACCTCCTACTGTAACAAAAATGTCTCGTTAATGTTTAGTCAAAATAGCACGAAATTTGAATGAAGGTAGTAGAGTAGCAATGGTCAAGCAATGTCAAATTTTAGAATACGGTACATTATGCTTTCGTAACAGATTCTTTTCAAAATGTATGCCTTACTATTTTGTTCTATTAGCTTATATTAGAAGAACAAATACTTAATGCCATTAACATGTAATTCAACAATCGTCAGCCATCAGCATTCGGAGGGGTCACTAAGCCGTTCGCTATCTGTTTGCTCAACATTCATGAGGTTCACCCTCACCATAGTCTACTGTTCGACACATTTGTTTTAATACTTTGACTACAAATATAGGGAAACGAGTTTTTTATTGAACTATTTACCTGCCCACTCTAGATAAGAATCGGTAAAGTAATACCTACTGTTTTAAAGTTGGGGCTAATTTATAAATGATATACAGTCGACAAAGAAGATACGGTGGCACTTTTTCGTAAAAGTAAAAGTGCAACCGTATTTCCTTTGTCGATCGTACCTACTTACATACTTATTTCGATTGTTATAGATTATCGAAATTGTAATTCGATACCATATGTATAAAAACACATAGTATGACTATAATAATGTTTCTCCTTTTTCAACATTGAGTTAAAGTAATACTTAATCACTCTTTTGTAGTCAGTAATATAATATAGTAATATAATTTAAATAGATGGAACTACCTATAAATAAGGCACATGTATAATATACATAAATAAGGCACATAGCATACTTACTAGGATGACAGTCTTAAAATTTAAATTTTCACTCCATATACCAATTTGGGTAGTATAAAATATATTATGTGAGAAAACCGGTAAACACACACTTCCTTGCACACTGCCTCTGAATCTAATAAAATAAAAATTAAGTCGTCTTATCTACAATTGTCATATCAAATTGCTACATAAAAATTAGTCTATTTCATTTCTACCATAACACATAATTCATCTGTCTCCTAAAATGGTTATTATAAGTGGCCCTCCCACGTCCGTGACATTAACATGCATTTTTTTATTTGACCATCAATTGTGCATCCGTCGTCGAGTGTCAAGGGAGGGCTGCATTCCCTCACACCTCGCGTCAGCTGGCGGACCTCACCCTCTCTACGTTCCTATTAACTTCAATTGAGCCCGACAAATTTACATGAACTAGGAGGCCACAAACTGAGCGAGTTGAAAGCATGTCGATAACTAAGCGATGTTAGAACATTGAATGATAACTTATGCTTAGGTATCCTAATAAAATAGGCCAATACTCAGTAAAAGTGGTTACAAAATCGAATATAATAAAAATATTCGATTGATAGTCGAATACCATCTCGTTATCAAGTACAGTCACGTGCACTGATATGTATGCAGTGATAAATTTGCAAAATGCAAGAAATGCAAAAAAAAAATGCAAAATGACAAAAATTTACATTATTGCGAGAAATCCCGATGATTACAAAGAATATATGATAATGTGACTATTTATTTCTGAAATTTTCAGAGTGAACATTTATTCAAAATTCTGTCCGTGTATACATTTCATTGCACGTGACTGTACCTACCTACCTAAATGGCAACGACGATGTGGTCCGTTTACTCGATTGTGATTGAATAGTTAAAATCCTTCAGGCAATCTTTACCGCGTAATGATTCTACTACATCTTTACTGTTATACGCTATTATTATTTTTAAACTACCGCGGTGTAAACATATTTAAAAAAAATCCCTTACAGGTAAGTTGCCCGCTTCACAACCCGAGCGCTAATTTTGTGGACGTACGGTAGCCCGTGCTCGCGCCATATGGCCATGGCTCGCGACTCAAATCCCTATTATATTGCTTTTAATTGATAACAATTTAAATATATTTGGTGATTCACACTTACAGAGCTCATTACTATTCATCGAGTCATTATCTCCGTGTTCGCGTTTTACCGAACGATGTTATCTTAAGCACGAATGTGTTTTACCTTTATGGTTTTATCGTCACGCAACCAATTTAATACTGCTGTTTAATTGTTAAACTTTAATTGTACTAAATAGACCACCAAAATCATTTGTATTTAGACTTAATCACTAATTAAATTGTCGTGTGCCGGTTTCAATTGCATTGATCACTATTATATTCACTGGTCACTGGTAAGTATACTTTCTAAAAACCAAATGTCATACTGGTACAAATAGTCTAGCAAAAAAATTACGCCTCCGTAGTTGAATCGCGGTCCTTATCATTAGGAAATTAGATCCATGAAGAGAAGTCGATACAAATGACCTGGAAATTGGGGTCATATCTCCCGGTATAATACTTATCTACATTAAATGCCATAAAGGACAGGTAACGGTTCGTTGATTGTTATTTATTATAAGGAAATCTGCCTTTATAAATTCTTTACCTTGAATTGAAAACATTGCAATTTTTTGTTTAATGATTAATTTAACTCTTTGTTTTTGTTAAATAAAACACATGGCGCTCAAGTTTCCGAACGAATCTTTTAAAAATAAATATGCAAAGCGACATGGCGGGAAACTATTTTTGATGTATTTTTTATTTTATTTTTTTTTACAAAAAATGGGCTAAGGCCAATGTTATCAGAAACCCGTTGATGTCATTCTTAGGCATAATATAGTTTTACCCTGTCCGCTTAGTTTCAAATTTGATTACCTACAATATGTAGAAAGTTTCTATATGTAGTAAGCATAACAATGATCGTTAAAAGGGAATTATGGACCTATAAAGTTATTCCATTTTGTGGAAATATTTTATTATTCAATAAAAGTGTGGGCAACAAAGGCACATTGAATCCCTGCGGTTTTCGGAGCCCGTAAATCAGGAGCAAGGACCCTCGGAGCTAGCCTGGAGGCTTCTTGAACTGTCAAGGCCTTGTTGTGGTCATCCGCATCTCTCCTCTGAGTGCAAATATAGTACGCACGTTTTAGTCAAATATATTATTCGAAGAAATTCTTTTAATGGTCATAACGGACTAGCTTAAAATATATTAATAGTCTGAATAGCATAAAATCAAATTAAGCTACCTACAGTTTTTTGATCGCAGTAAAAATGCACTTTTCAGAAACGTCTGAGATATTGTTATAGCCTCCCTTAGTCCTATAACATATTTAATCATACTTGTAGAATTGATATCTTTTCATTGTAATTTCATTTAAATCTGTGAGACAATGAAAACTACGTAGGTGCCATTTTAAATACTGTATGGGATGTCTGTCTATAACAAATAGAACATTATACTAGCTTACTTTTCTCTTCAGTTGCAGCAGCAGTAACCTAATATCAATAACCTTCAAACGACCCAATATTACCTCACAAGGTAATGTTATGCTCGTTGTCGTCAATAAGTAAAGGTACTCAATAAAATCTCCTAGGAACAACTAACACTAAACACTAATATTTAAGGCAATTAAAATAACAATATTTAATAATGAGCTTAAATAACTATCACTTCCCGAGTAACAGCGGCATACAATTAGTTGTTATCGTCGCGTGTCGATGGGAGTGATAAGCCTGCAATTCACAGACCATATTGCATACATGTCATTTACATAATTGTTCCATGAACGTTTAGTCTGAATCGTCGCAGTATTACTATGCAGATGCTGTTTGTTTGAACTAATTTAATGCCAATTGAAGTAAAGATAGTATTGGAATTGAAATAATTAACTATTAGAATTTAATATTCAAGTATTTTTATGGCATGCCCAAAAGTTCAACAGCGGTAAGTAGGTATACCTACGTATTTGCTGCCTATTAGTATCAGGCAATTTTATTTTCAAAATGTCATAAACTAACCATAATGAATTAAATCGCAAACATTGTTGAATTCGTAATTAAGATATTAGTTTAGACTGTTACCTTCTGCAAAGTAGTAACTGTTTAATCTATCTATAATAATCTAATTTATATCTCCCTCTTCATTCAAAAGGTTTCAAACCTACTACAAAACGAATATTTACCTATGTATTGCATTAGAGAGAATTACCAACCGCCTCACTGAATCACTTACATTATTACCTGACAGTGAAACGACCAACCTATATAGGTATACATATACCTACTGCCATCGATTTTCCGCCTACAACATTCAGTGATAAGGCCAGTCAGTAATGCTCAATACTCGATAATGGTTAAACACAGGTTGAGGACACAACTAATACAGAATTTCAAATGAAACACAAGCAAGAATATGATGAAAATAATGAAGGTTTCAGTTATTTGTACGTTGATGTATGCATTCAAATATTTGCAAGTTTCGGAAATCACACCCGCGGCGTTTCTGACGTAAATCATCAAATAATAAATGAATAAAACAACATACACGACACGTGAGCCATTTCAAGTTTACACGGTACAAAATTATAAATACATAAGTACCATTAAACCGTCTCACCAAAAGTTGGTGGAAAATTGAGAATATTATAATGAAAACGAAGACAAAAGAGCTTTGACCGCGCACCTCCGAATAATCCTTGTGCCACATTCAATGGGCTAATTGCACCACACATACGAGATAAACTCATTAACAAGGATAGACGCGAGATTCCGCTGCTAGCAATGCTGAGCTTATCTGCCAACACCGCGGACATGGACACAAGCGCAAGCGAGCAAGCGAGCGAAGCAAGTTCACTATTTACGTGTACTTCATTGGACTTACTTAGGTATTATTGTAGAGTTATTCTACAATACTTTTGTCCCCGGAAGTGGATGAATGTACGGGGGTCCCACCAAAATCTTTGGAGCCCAAGCCAGCCTCACCAGTTAGCCAGTATACCTGTCGATTGACAGATGAAGCTTAGGCTAAGACTTTTCCCTCAGGTCTGATTGTAATCACTCTCGTATAAACTTGTGGGACAACGGACCTCGGGCTCTAAAAAGCAGGCAATAATGCAACCGGTATTGGCGCTCGAACGACGGAGACGACTTCTTGTTCCTCGAAAATTCCGGCACCTCACCACAGATTAATAAAATATAGTTACTACGTAAACCTCACTGAGTAGTGAGTTCTATGTGAATCTAAAAATAAACAAAATAAACGATATACACAGTTATGTCACAGCTGTCATGCTGTCTACATACAAGGTAGCTGAGGTCAGCTTATTGAAATTAGGATTAAGGTTAGATTAAGCTCTTAGTATACCTATATAGGAACTAGGCAGTTCCTATATAGGTCAGACCAAAAGAACGGTTACATGCCGAATCAAGGAACACATCAGGGCAGTCAAAAACAACGAACCGCATAAATCTGCTATCGCTCAACATTTATTGGAGTCCGGTACTGACCACTGGATCGAGTTACATAACCCTCAGATGCTCTCGACAGAACGCCACTACATACCAAGATTGGTTAGGGAAGCGATTGAAATAAAAAAGTACAACAATTTCAATCGTGAGGATGGGTTTCAACTGCCGAACGTCTGGCATCCAGTGGTCCGTCTATGTACAAACAATCGGGAGCAAGCCAAAACAAAATCGCGAGTGGATACAGTAAGCATAGTGTGTCGTGAACGTGATCGAGATCGAGTTCGAGTTTGTAGTGAGAGTGAAACCAGTGGTAGTGTCCATACGCGTCACAAAAGAACTCGAAAGAAGGTAGATCGATATATGTTCTCCTAGAAACTTTTTCACCGTTTACCGCCAGTACTACAGTTCCTCCGTGATCATGGTGCTTGTAACAGCGCCGAAATATCGGAAACTCCAAACAATACATGGTAAATATCCCGATAGTTCTAATAATAATGTGAACGACCATGAAAGTTTAAATACAACTAGAATACTTTCGAATTGTTTTAAGTAATAACTTAAAACACTTCTAAATCTTTAAGTCTACATTGTAGAAAGTCATTTGATTAGTCAGTAGTACTCATAAATAATATATGCATTAGTCTTGTAACACCTGTACATTGACGCCTGACTGATGATGATGGTGTTCCTAGAAATTGAAATCGCTCCGCTTGTAGTTGTGTTTTAGTGTAATACACGTACAAAGGCCTTTGACGCGCACGAAGGTGGGTAGCGGGGGCGGGCGGAGGTTGCCGGGCGAAGGGCGGGCGGCCCGCATGATCGCGCGATCGGGCGACCCATTTGCGGCTCGTTACACGCCGATAGCACCAAACAAAACACACCCCAAGTAATTAGGAAAAGCCTTTTCTAGATACCGTAAGCACTGCCGTGACTCCAGTGTGATGCACGGCTCGTTTTAGTTGTATTTGTTAGTTAGGCACCTGGAATGGCTCACCGGTATTTGACAATGATATAACTATTTTATTTTACGAGTCTTGCTCAAATGATAAAACTACACTATAAAGGCTGCAATGAACTGGCAGCTAATAGGTAAATTACATGTTCTATAAAAATAGGCAAAATAATTATATATTTTCTGTGAAAAGGTGTGCATCGTGAAGTATTTATGAGCAAATAACCACAGACATTATGACGATGTGGTCAATAAAAAAATCCATTTCCACCTAACGTATAGAGTTATAGAGCTTACATTTTTTATTACGTATTGTTAATACATATAACATATTAGAGTGATACAAGCATTCGCATATTAATTCATGAGATTGCGGCATAAAGATGTTTTAAGTGACATTTTTAGATATTCAACATTTTCCCTGACTTAAGTATATTCTGTTTTAAGGCATCTTGATGAATTGCCTTATCTTTCACTTTCAGTGGTTCCATCTTTACATGAAATGTAAGTTTATTGCCCGTGGTCCATCTGCGTAATCCACCGGGGCAATTATTTCTGCCTATGTTTCACCTTTTCAAAAATTAACTAACGCAAGAAATTTTAAAGAGATTTCCGATAATACTAGAGTGTGTAAACTGTAACTCAAAGTAATGTTATACAAAATAATCCTATTGTGTCACACTTTTTAAATGTAAAATATTAAATTTATGGGATTTCGGTTAAAGATCAACACGGATCAATATCAGAGATTGGCATCGGTGTAGGGTTAGGGACTAGATGTGACGTGTGCCGGGTGTTTCACCAAATTCGGACCACCTGAAGATAGGGAGCACGGACAATCATATTGTGATCAGTAATTTAGAACTGCAATATTATTTATATTTTTTCCCCTGATACTAATATTACTGTAAGTATTGTCTTTACACTCAATGGTAAAGTAATGCTAGATAGATAGAAACTATTTTTAAACTACAACGTGTTGCATTGTGTGGTAACAATTTAACCATGATTGTATTTTCAAAGAAACCTTATTAATTTCTTTTCGAGCAGACAGTGACCGAGGAATGAAACAAGATGGAAATGCCAAAACAAACGAGTGATAAAAAAAAATTACAGAACACGCGTATCACACTCCCAATGTTGCATTGATTGCCTTGCATATCATGTAAGTTTGACAGATCACCCGGTAAAAAAAAAATTCTTAACTCCCTGTTGGAGAGGCACTGAAATCATATCGCAGGAATATCACAACACTCTTGAAGGATTCGACTCACCATAGTATAGTTAGGCCGTAGTATAATACTTTCCAACCAATCTGGAAGCATATTTAGGTAATGAGGATTCCAGCCAATATCTGCAAACCGTTTCCACTAATTATCTACTCTTTAACGTCGAAAGGTATTTGTTACAGTATTTTAGTAAATCTGTTAATTACCCATCAATTGGCAGACCTAATACTCTTTACAAGTGTTGCATGAGGAGTGTCAATGGAAAGTGTAACGGTATTGTGCGAAGTCCTGCGTCAATCAGTGGATGCGGGCACACAATTAGAAGCACGTGCCGTGATGGGAAAACTCAATGCGAATACAAATAAATTCTCATATAAGACTATTTAAATATATCGCCTTATGTCCATGTCATAATCATAATTTAGTTCTAATGATCATTATATAATTATAGAGATAAATATGTAACAATTGTCTAAACTTAACAAGCGATTCGGCGACTCCTTCTTCTGCCGCACTATTAAGACTTGGAATTCCTTGCCAGCTCACGTGTTTCCTTCCTCTTATAGTCCCGGGTCCTTTAAGCGGGGCGTGAAAAAGCATCTGATGAGGCCGTCAAGCTGAGTGCCACCATTGTAACATGGTACGTGTTGTAATGGTGGCCCTCTTTTCAGAGACTTTGCCTTCAGCTTACCATCAGGCGAGGCGAAGTCAAATTGACGTGTCCTATATAAAAAAAAAAAAAAAAAAAATATATTTTGTTTTTTTGATATGATAATATTTTGTTCATTTGAGAACGACGAAAGTGTAATCGGTGTTGTTCAATAGCGGTCAGGTATTAAAACGTTGATGTTAAAAAAAGGTATAGATTTTACCTCCCTGTAACACCGAAGAGTCAATTCAGGGCTCTGGCCTATCCTAGTATGGACGGGTTGACAACCGAGAAAATCATATCTTCTCATTTAACATCGATCTTTTTCCCCTTTTCCTATATTATGTTTCTTTGCTTCCATTCCTCTTTCCATCTGCAGGTCACACTTGGTTACGTGTTCAGATAGTCAGGTAGGCTGTGTACTTGTTTGCTACTTTGGTAATGAATAAAATATTCATCAAGCTACTTGCCTACTTAAAACTGAAGTTTAAAAATCGTATTAAAAGGTGCTAAGTGCTTTGATCCATTTACTTATTTATTACTCCATATGCGTACTGTTTCTTGGTGAACTATAAATAATACGTAGACTTACAGCCTATGAAAAATTGCCCAGTTGGGCAGCTGTAGGGGCCAGATGACCATCTGGGCAATTTTTCATAGGCTGTAAGTTTATGTAGGGTAAAACCAGGGTGGATGCCCATATCTGAGAACGTAAAACATAGTCCTGCCATTTTCTCCATATAAAAGTATTCTGATAGGTATCGCTACGATAAGGCCACCCATTGTACTGCTTCCATTGTGCATTCATTCAGTTATTTTTTTTCTATCATGGTGCACAAAAAATTAAATACATACTTTCCTAAGTAAACAGTTTGCAAACACATTGGGTGTAATTTTTTGCCAATCCTTCGCTAATGACAGGACGTGTATATTTTCATTTAAAAAAAAATACTTATTACAAGTTAATAAAATGTGTAACATCATAAAATTGTATAGATAGACTCGCCATTAACATTTAAAAATAAATAAAATTACACATACATCCAAAACTAAACTTATATTGTCAAGTAAGGTGTAATTTTAGTATCAGTTCATTTACCTACTCTAGTATCTGCTAATGAGAAGTCTATAAAATCTTCAAGTTCAAAGCTTCCTGGGGGACATCTGGTGTGTTTGTGCACTTAAACGCGGAGTTATTGCGTAATAATCTAAGTAGGCAGGTGTGCGAGCTGATTGCTCTAGCCAAGTATATTTAACTAACAGGTGGTGTCCCATCACCACGTGGTAGCGCAGGGCTGACTGGCTAAGTTATGAGTTCAAACATGATCTTGATGATTAAGTAAGTGTTGCTTGATTATATTATCCATCATTAGAAGCCTGACCATGCATTTCTGAATTGTGCTAAAGTAAAAAAAATTGAATGACGAGCTTTGAAGACTTTTTTAATTACAAATCTAGTCTTTTCCCAAGGTTACTAAAGAAATAGCTAATAATTTTCGATTGTATATTCTAGATTTAACATATTACATTGCGATTTTTGTAATAGATATAGTTACTACATGTTATCAAAGTACGATAATAACAAAGTATCTTTGTCGGTAAAATGTGGCTATATTTTATTGACATCCCTACTCATCCTATGGATTACTGGTACTGGACAGGTAGAACCAGTTGTTGCGATTTTATAGAGTGGATATTACATAATGGGTATCCAACGTGATAATTGCCCCTCCGTGTAAGGAGCTACCATAAAAACTGCACGAACGAGCTGTGAGTAAGAAGCTATTATTATCAGAGCAAAAATATCAACACTGTCAACGACTTATACCATAACAATGTTTAATTAATGAAAAGCTATATAAGAACCAGTCGTATTTAAATTTTTCTTCGTAATACGTAAATCGTAATTAAATCAGATACATTACATGGCTCGAGTCAATAGTGCCCAAAACACGGCAATAAGCTCACTCTCTATTACGTGGGACCTAATCCAATGATTCTTGAAATGTGGGTGTTAACTGTTAATTCACCTCTGCCTATCCCTTCGGGGATAAAGGTGTGGTTATATGCATGTAAGTACGTTTATGTCGTATTTAAATAGAAGCTATAACTACCAAATTATTTTGAGACCTAACTACTAAAATGCAGTTATTTATCTCTGCCTCTCTCGATGTCTCTCTTGTGAGCATGACGTATGTACTCAAATTTTAATCAACTATGAGGCTATAGAAAGTACTTACATTTTTTATTTAAAAAATGGTTTCAAATCTATTACAACCGCTCTAATAGAAGTGTCATTTATTTCTGTGGTTATTTTTATTTACAGTCATTCATCATTCAAAGGCGTTTCAATTAACAAATAAAATATGAATTATAATAAAGAAGTTCGCCTACATAAAGATTATAATCATAGTTAATTAATTGATATACACGTGTGTTCAGTAAACTCGACAGCGAGACATGATTAGAGACGGATAATGTTGAATCACGCAGGTGGCTTTCCTCGTAGAAAAGTTTTTGCACAGATACATATAAGAAGGCAGCTGCCCGTCGGGAAAATTGCGAGCCCCTATATGCCTACTAGTCATAATCCAAGAATTAATAGGCTATTGCTAATGACAAAATGGAAATGCAAGTAAAACTCTGGTCAAATGTTCGTAATTACCTGTGGACGTTAGATTCAAGACATCGGTTGCAAACGATACGGGCCAGGACACATGCACCCTGTCATGTGGATAGGTATAGAATACAGATATGGATATTTGCCCGACCATAAATTGAATAATAACATTGCAATATGTAGAATTTTTATATTATAATTACATATTTATCACCCACATATGCCAACATATTTTTTATTCGCAATGCGGAAACCATGCCAACTGCTCTGAAAGTATTTAGAGACGCTGAACCCAACTGCTTTTTCACAGTTACTTCACTGAATTATAAATCAGAGAGACACTAAAGAAGTCTGCAATATTAGGTCTCACATTCGAGTTTCTTTCTGCATCATCCTAGCGTTAATTCCAGTCACATTAACAATCGAACTACGAATTTGGCTGGACTTCGATATTTTCCGTGAAGCGACTACTACCTGACCCCCACAACACAAAGGTGATATTGGGTGATATCAAAGCATTACAGCTAGACCATTTGTTGGACTTTTAGGGCTCCCACTACCCGTAATGACTGCCATAGAAGCTCGTATGACAACCGGGACCGACAGCTTAACGTGCTCGCCGAGGCTTCGGAAACGATTTACTGAGCCGACAGAACACATTCATTACACGTATGTTCAGAATTCCGATAAATAACGTGGCATCGCAATTGAGTTCTAGGACTTCTAGGAAACTAATTGACTTACTTATTAGCGAAATTCGAATTATGATCAGGTGCTGAAAAATAATAGTTATGTGCGCAAATGGACTGCGAACACAGAACATTTAATTTATTTAAGAACGTTCAATTCTAGATCTTTCATAATGCACTTATTGTAAAACTTTGATGAAACAAATAAAGCTTTCATAAATACCTCTGATTGAATTCAAGTCAATCGCAGCAGACATCGCTTAATACACGAAATCAGTGTAAAGCATCACGGAGCTTTTATAATACGCACATGCAAGCTCTCAATATGGCTGGAATACCCCACAAAACGCTTTTCATTTCGTTTGAATCGCTTGCCCACTTTGTGTGCATCATACACAAAATGAGTCAGGCAGACGCCAATGCACATAAATATGTAACAGACGTTTAACTCCTTTGAAATCATTTAATTTTGCAATGTGATCAATGCGATGTATGTGTAAAGTAAGTTAAGTAAGTAACCGAAAGCTTTTATTTAGGAACATAGAAAAATCGTAATTAGTAAACGTGAATTATGTACTCGTAGTAATCGTACGTAATGTTTCACGTGTCTACAGCAAATATATGAATTCGAGCAAATATATTGCATCGAGGGTTGGGAGGTAAAAGGGTGTTGACGATAAAAATAGTATATTAATAGCTTAAATAACCAAAGCTCCGGTAACTTTCATCTTTAACCAATACAGACGGGTAAACCGATAGGGAACGATGGTATTTCCGTCCATTTTTTTTTAATTTTCAGTGCATATTTCTTTTAGATTTGTGTTTACTTTTTTTTTGTTAGTAATACACTTACACTAAATTGTATCTTCATTTTTGTTGAATAATGTAAACACAAAGTGATGAAAATAACAAAGGTAAACACAGCTGAAGTAGCCGAATCCTAAAAGTTACTGTCCTGCATATAGGCATAAACCGCTTGCATGTGAGTCCCATAATCTTTGACAGCGCGTAATTAGTAGCGGGGTATGTTGTCTGCTAGGAATTCTTTTCATGAGAGACAAACGAAGGAGACTCCGTACATCATCGTGCCGCACAATGGGATATCGTATGTCGGCCACCTGCATGCGCACGCTGCTTTTGTACAAAGCGCAACCGCTAAATAGTTTGCACAGAGTGATGCTGCGCGTTGGCTGTTTTTAGGTTAAAGAGGAAATGACGGAAGCTAATTGTTTTAAATTAAGTAAGTATTTAATATTAATTCAGAATCAACATTATCATTATCATGGAGAGAATTTTAGAATGTTAAATTTAATTCGTTACGAGAAACCTAATACAGAATTAAGTCATTATTTTATGAGTAATCCTTTTATCAACACATGTAAGTACAAATGTTGGCAAATAATAAGAAGTTAAATATCACGACTGCAACCAAATCATTACTATTGGAATCTGCAGTAACTGTATCGCCGTGGAACCTTTTATTTTTCTTTTCCTTATAAACCAGCAAGACCACAATGCACTAACAAAATTATTAAGTAGCTACTTCTTTCAAAACCATAAACCCGTAAACAATAATAGTTATTTTAATACGCCGTCGTCACAAGCAATGTGAATTGACTCGTAAAATGTCAGATCTCACACAAAGATAGTCGTTCACCCCCAAGTCTCCTGCTGGTTACTGTGAACGTCACTAACTATAGTTTCATATCGATGTAAAGTCAATTTCTCGATACAAATTGGCGTATCGATTTTATCGGGCAACCGTTGCGGTTAGTGTGGGAAATGAGCGAAATTTTTGACGATTTACCTTAAGTACTTTGGCCGAATGGTACCTATTTGTGACACGTGCTATTTTTTGTTGATATTTTACAGCTGCTGTTCTATAAATGAGTGCGGTCAATCGATTACTTTACATGATGCTATTAGCATGGTGCAATGCTGATGAAAATAACACAAAAAGTACCTAACGACTTCATTATGTACCTACCTACTTTTTGTGTTAGTTAGTAATTTTTCTAAATATGTACCAGTTAGTCAATAGACCAGAAATTTACTTTTACTTGCTAGAAACGTGAAAACCTAGAGCTGAAACGTATGCCGTAGATAACTATTTTTTCCCATTATTGAATTGAATGCTATCATTAGATAAATCCAAAAAGTATGACGAGCATGGCAAAGGAATTTGAAAAAGAACTCTTATAGTTACATAATTCGTTCGTATTTGTATTTAATAACGTCACCTATTTATTCAAATATGTCTATATTCACACACATCACGTAATCACGTAGGATATAAATAAACACAAAAATTGTTGTTGATAATAATTTATTGACTGGGCTGGACTGGAAAAAAGCGGAACCCAGACTCCGACCGAAGTGAAAGCTTCGGGTGCGACTGGAAGTAACGCTGGGATAAAGGAGAATATTTTTTTATATGTAGGTATCTCAAGGTATGTTTAGTCCGTCAATTTAAAGCACCTTTTCTCACTATGAGGATGATGTTGATGATGAATCTTGCAATTCCAATTTGAAACATAACATGTGAACATTAAATAGCACCATATCTACAGGACAAAACCGTAACGTAGTATACCTCGGGTCACGTATCTTTGACTTAAATCGCGACACAAACGAGCCCCTGGCGCGCGCGGATTGTTTTATAGTAATCTATACTTGAGCTTTTCCACCGCAGTAGCACCCCGTGCTATCCTCAAAAGACACTCAAGAAACGTATACTGAGCGTGTAGAGCACATTTTGAGCACAGTTTAGTTAGGTCCAAGATACATATCTCGAGCAATACTATACAATAATCCACCTATACTGCCTATCACAGGACAGTCAAACTACCCTCGCCAAAACAACTAATCAGTATCATCATCGGTATCAGACAACCCCCGACCCTCTGCAAATCGACTGATTGTGGGAAACGACAAAGACAATGGCGATCATATCAAGTTAATAGCAGCCATCAAGTATCTATCCGAAGGGTGCGGAGCGACCTGTTATCTGTCAAGATTAAAGCAAGTTAAGCTGCAAATAATTCCACGATAAAATATCAGTCAGTTTGTCAGTATTTGTAGGTTTAGTTAGGAAAAGTGATGAGACGCTGAAGCTTCCTGCATTATTTGTGATTTCTTCATCCAAACACCAATCCCGGCTACATCCAAACCTTGTACTTTTGAGTTCGTGGTCCGCCTTGATACTCCTGTTTTCCATAATTTGTTTTAATTTAGCTTTTCCAAACCTCCCAAACCCGAGAGGGAAGTCTCAACCAGGATCCGACAGTCAGCAGGCATACCTACTAGCATGTGGGGCTTCATACATCCCATATTTTTATACACTCATGATTGTATATCTTCTACGCCAGAGGGGTATAGATGTTTGTACGCCCATGTCTTGATGTGGCGAGCATGTTGCTAGCCAATCACTTTTATAGAGTCTGAATCTGAATTTCCTAATGATATTACCCAATTAGTACAATAAACTGTAGTTGAACTCACTACTGCTGTTCAAGATAAAGATAAGATAAAAAATAAAATATTCTTTATTATACACCATAAAAGAAGTAAGATATGTTGAGGTCTGGGTAAGGTATGTTGAGGTATCTCTGCATGTCTGCAGTTGTCGTAATGCGGTAATCTTCAGAATCATACCTAGAGTGAGTCTGCCTTAGGAATAGGTTAGGTTTTGCGATTTGTAAAGTAGTGTTCTCTTCTACTCTGTCGCACAGCGAAAACCGTTAAAATTTCCGTTACAAGATAAAAATAAACAGTAACTACTCTATAAAGGCATGTACCAAACTTTCAGTATGATTAATGATAGAAAGAATGCTTTATAGTATACTAGCTTTTGCCCGCGGCTCCGCCTGCGTGGATGTCGCTTATCGTGACCAAACATAGCCTATGTCCTTTCTCAAGGTCTAATCTACCCGTATACAAAATTTCATCAAAATCGATTCAGTGGTTTAGACGTGAAAGCGTAACAGACAGACGGACAGAGTTACTTTCGCATTTATAATATTAGTATGGATGGATGCTGCTAGTATAGTAATGCTTATAAGTATATAAGTCCTATTATCTTAAGATTCGTAATACCAAACTAAAATGAAGTCAAAATTATAATAATGAAGTTATATATAGTCAGGGTCACAAAAGAAGATAACAATGAACAAAATAGTGCACTTATTGCCAGTACGCAGCTTATTTGATCTAGCTTGTTGTAATTTACCTTTCTCTTTTCGTAGGTATGTGTATAACAAATGTCCCAAATGGGATTTCACTTTGGAAAACCCCGAGGGCTTACCAGATTTTTCAACGATCGATATTTACTACCTAGTTCAAGTTAGAAAACCCACATTGTAATGTGTTGACGTGACATAACACATACAGATAGAGTGCGCCTATGTTATGTTTGGCATTCAGTGACGGGTTTTATTATTCAAAGACATACATTATACTCACGGCTGTAAATCCTCAAAGGGGTAGGTAGTAGTATAGTAGTAAGACCTATATTTCGTCAAGTATGATTTTCGCTCTCACGCGAGCCTATTGCCGTCTTGCGGGCACTTTGTCATGGGTTTTATGTTTACTGTCAGATGAAGAACAGCCCTATCCCTTAGTCGCCTTTACAACACCCGCAGGAAGAGATGGAGTGGCCCTATTTTACTCCACCGGGAACCAACTCAAAGAGTAGACAAATATTATGATCCTAAGCAAAAGGCTGCATCTAAAAGTAATAATTCAGTTCCATCTATCACTTTTTTAAAAGCCCCTAAACTTTATTTCCGAGTATCAGGTCTGAAGTTAACCGACCATTTATAGTAGTATTGTCAAAACCTTAATATCAACAATATACCACAAGTCAGATATACTCGCATGCATTATCTTGCTCACATCAATATAAATGAACCATTTGAAATAACAGAGCTGCTAGTACTAGTAAAATAATCAAAATTGTAATGCACAACACAATAAGGTCTTTTTAACGGTATCAAAATGTAAAAAGCAAATAACGAAGCTCATGAACATGAATTTTAGTACAACACAAATAGCGTTTATAATTGCTCATCACAAATATTAAATTTACAAAGGGGAGAGAGCATTGTGTTAATATCACAATATGGTGCTGTCAGTTAATTGGAATAGATTATGGGAATGAGGGAAGAAGTACCGTCGAGTGGTCCCGAGGGATGTGCTGCGGATGAACTTTTTTAATTTTTTTATCAAGTCATCGAGTGACAATGGAGAATGGGCGGATTATCACAATATTTGGTAGTTGTCGTGTGCCAGCCTTGAAATTTGACACCGCTGCGGTTGAGCCCCACAATAGGAACTGGTACAAAATACGCTTAATCATATTTTGCAAACTATTTAAATAGGTAATGATGTCACAACAACACAATATGAAATGAAATGTCTCTCTCCACGATTCACTGGGGTACAATTTGATTTCCACGTTCTTCACGGAAGTTTTAAAACTTTAAAACTTCCGTAAAAAATAAATAAAAATAATAGTGAAAAGCTTTTTTTTAAACCTTACTTTTTAAAAGGATATTAATCTTGGTAACATTTCAGGTACATTAATAAACGAAGAAGCAATGCTTGCAAAATCCAGAGCTGCACGCACACGTGTTCTCTTCCTTGAAAGAGAAGTGCGACGAAGCAACCCATCAGAAAATATTAATATTGAATACATTACAACGTAAAGTTATTACCTACAACTATGATAAACATAAACACGAAAATACTTTGCAATCAAGGTAGGGGTCTAGGTTAGTACTTTGCAATAACCTTGGGGTCACCAAGGGGTTGGCCAAGGTGGGCTTCATTCTTGAGACCTTCATGTTGCCATAAAGCGAGGTGAGGCTTAGATACCCCACTCATTAACGAAATATACATCAAACCGTTAAAATTTATGATTACTGGACCTCTATATAAGCTTAAGAAATGACTTTGACAAAAGACAATTCTTAAAAAACAACTTTCTTGTCATAACAGGCACCTCTTCTTTCCACAATGATCTAATTAACCAATTTTGTCACGTTAAGTGCTTACGGACAAGCTCCAGCTGCGATCAAACACCACGTCACGCCATCACCATTGACCTTCCCCAAGCTCTATTGGATTAGGCCCAATTATAATAGAATAACGTACTTACATATCGGATAGCCACCGGAACGTCATTGGACGTGACCCAGTAAGAGGCCCGCATGTCTGCGTCGCTACTAGACGGCGCGGCTCCCAGTACCTTTGACTCCGAGTGACTCACAAGATGACCACGCTCGAGAGCAACTCTTAAACGTTACCGTCTCGAGAGTCTGTGATTCATTGTGGGATAGCGAAATTGAATAGGGTCTGGAATTGCAATTAGTTAAGATTGCATTGTTCATCGCATCAGACTGTAATACACTTCCAATAAATATGTACATTTATTTTTCTACTATTTGACAATACCTACTTTTGAAGAAAGAGGGTCTATGGAGCTTCATCAAGACTTTCGGAGCCTAAACCTACCTCAGCTGCAAGCTGATCATTTCTCGATATCATAGTATTGTGCCCGGTTGAATCCGACGCCGGGGTCCCAAGTAAAACCTCTACTCCAATATGTCCAACTATCTGTTCAACCGGTTGAACAAATTGGACAACTTTTCTCCAGGTTTTTCACCTTCAAAGCTTTAGATGCAACCGATATTAGCTCTCGGAAGATGTTGATGACTCATGTAAAGAAATACTTACTTACAGTACTAGCAAACTCTAAACATACATTAAAAGTGAACCCAAAAACTAACGTAGGTATCAGCATTTATGACGTTAAATAACATTCCCTTTTTAATAATAGTTTGATCAGTGGTCAAAATTCTTTGCCCGTCTTGACAAGTACAAAAAATCGCGATGTATGTATGTGTGGATGTAAAAACCACGTCAGTATAATCTAGAATATTAGTATTGAGTTATCATGTATATGTATGACGTAACTTACTCTAATATAAATGAATGACCGAAAGCGCGTTGATGTCGTTTTCAGGTCAAATTCAATAAGCTACAATAAACTTAATATCCTTCTTGGTTATTACCGACACATGTAATATTACACTTCAGAAAATGAAATCAGAGAACTTTATTAGCGTTTATTAACCCAAAAAACCCACAATAATTGAATCACGCTAACTGAATTATAGCGTGAAAACATACATCGTAGTCGGCTGACATTTTTATTGATAAAAAAGCAAATAAAAGATATAACAAAACTAACAAAGCTTTGAAGATGCGCAATAAATGTGCAATAATGTGCGTTCTTGTTCGCGCACCACTGGAGTGGTGTGATGAGCGTGTCGGGCGTGACAATGGACTCACCGGCGCGTGCGCACCCGGAGCACACCTTGTGGCACACGCATCGTGCTACTGCGTGACGTGCGGCGCATTACGATGCTACCTATTGTATAGATGTATGTATGTGTATGTATAGATACCAAATTTTATTAATTTAATAACTAGCATCGTCAGAGAAAATAAGTCCACTACCAAAAATATAAAAAAAATTATTATCAATACCATAGCATCATGATCATCATAGTGACTATCACTATTACATCCATAGCTTACACTTTGGGACACAGGTTCTGCTATTCTATCCTTCTTCTTGAATTAACTTTTCTTTACTTTTATTGGAGCGGCTGATGCATACCTATTGTAATTGTAAAATTGCATTCATCTAATACAAATTTGCAATTTTCCTAATCTTTGCAAAACCATTTTCATTTAAACTCCAACTTATAACATGTTTTAATCAAACGTTACATTTAGCATATAAAAATAATCTCCACAATCTATTGTTGTAATGTCCGAATATAAACGAATAAATAATAACACCCGCCAGTAATATTGAAAGCAAATCTTGAGCGGTCCATTGTGCCCTATTTCCTTTCATAATGTGATTTGTTGCTAAAAATAGCGGACATGAAAAGCGTTTAAAGTACTTAATGTCCAGTAATTGGCGATCAATGAGGATCAGTGGGCACATTGTGCTAAAGTATCGAATAGCTCAACTCCACATTGTCCGAGTGCGGATAAAAAAAAACAATAAAAAATATTACTAAACCCAATATAAGTACCCGTCATGGGTCAGCCGTCAATAGTGAGCTGTCGATTTCGGTGGCGATTTGCGATTATTAAAAAAACCACTACAAAAAAAAGAACGTAATCTTATTAATACTATATTAATAAATAAGCTCCTTTCTGTATCCAAATTATTAGTTAGGTATACTGTGAAGGACCTACTTATACCTATCATTTTTTTAATGAGTGACATGACTTATGGGTTAGGCCCAGACTATATGTTACCTGTTAAACCTATTAAAGATGTTAGGATATCTACCATATATTTTTTGAAGTATCCGATATTTCGGCGCTGTTGCAAGACTTGCAAGCACCATGAAAAGAAAACACACTTACTCTTTTAGTTACTTCAACTTTCAAAGATTATACATTTTCGCCGGTTATGAATAGCTACCTACTCTTGACTCACCTTTACCTAAAATTTGTTTGACCTGATCAACATTCATGACAGTATAAACCATTATTTAAAACATCTATAAACAACTCATTATTAAACAGACAAACAAGGTGTTCCTAACAGTCTCCACTAAACATTCAAAATACGGAATAAAACGCAAGCGCAATCACCGGGCTGGTCCCACGCACTCTGAATAAGAAATATGAGCTGAACGGATACTGCTATTATGAAAACATTATTACAACACTTGAAACTCACCCTACCAGTGTAAAAATTTAACAACAATTGCCTTTAATATTCGTCCGTCGGTACCGACCCTTGCTGGTTGGAAAAAAAAACTGTCAATCTGTAGTAGATCAATCATGCTTGGTGAATAGCCGAGGGGGTGAGAGACACGCTTCTAGACCGCAATAATAAAGGCTTCTCCGCATATAACAAAGCCCATCTATATTTACGTAAGCGCATCAATTTGATGTCCAATATTGTGCTTGCTCGCATACAACACTGATTTTCTTTTATTCAGTCCCATTTACTCTTTTGTTGAGTGTAACTTACACTTGAATGACATTTTGCAAACAGAAAGGAAATGTCAAGTAGGCGTTTTGATGTTTGCCTGCACATTTTCGGAGATAAAGGTTTTTGCTCATCTTCTAACAAAGATTGATATCGAATAAAAAATGATGTACCATTTTTTATTCGATTTATTAATATGAGTATTTTCGTTTACTATCCATCTGTTAAATGTTAAAAGAACTCATCCATATTCCATTAAAGGAAATAATTAGCTTTTCAATAAAAACTACCCTTCCTAAATTACCATAAAACTTAAGTACCGATCCACTCACAACTTACACTCATATTTATAATTACGCAGTAAAACAATGTCATACTCCAAACCTTTCAAAGGATGCTTGACCACGTAGACATGTGAAATGGACCTTTTAGTACAAGACAAGACACTTTTCGAAGCGGTGATGCGGCCGGGCGCATCCACGTGCGCGTGCACAAGGTACGCACTGTCGCACCCACGTGCCCAAACACGCATGCCTAAGCGCCGGGCACACGCCTTAACAGGTAGGACTTTAAAAGATAATTTTTGACACGTGGCCATTATATCGCAGATGTAAAACGTGTTTTTACTTAGTTTTCATTATAAGACTAAGTAGGTACCTAATTTTTTTATTTTTTTTTATACCACTTAGTTGGCATAAGTTTTATAGAAGATTGTAAGACTTCTATAGGTATACGTAAACTTTTAAGCTTAGGTATACGTAAACTTTTAAGCTCTCCATCTAAGCACAAATTCCGGTTACGTTCTAAATATGATTTCAAAACAATAAAATCAATTAAGTACCTAAATCTATTCCAAGATACATCTTAGACAATAACACCAAGAAAGTGATAAGTATTTACTGAATTATAATAAGATAAGAGGTTCTCCTTATTAAACGATAGCAAAACCTTCTCTAACGTATTTATTCTAACATCTCAAAACAATCGATATTCTTATAACTCAAGTTATTGCGTGAAAACCATTAACATTGTTTAGCATATTCGCTATCTTCTATTTTCAACCAATCTGTAATCTGAGCAAGGTGAATTGGTTTTGAAGAAATGAATTACTCTCCCGTGAAACTTAACATAAGTTTACTGTCGCAAATATAGTTAACTATAATGTTAGTGTTGAAAGAGTCTTTACCAAGTCTATGCGTACGCAAATACAAGAGAATTCCCACAAACTCTTTTCGCATAAACTCTTGTGAATGTAAGATAAACAATTGTATCAAGAAATAGGGTTCGAGGTTCCTAAAAATAGTAATGAATAAAAAATCAGTAAATTCAGTAATGAATAACTATGTTTTGTAACAAAAAGCTTAAGAGTTCACGCGGAAGATTATCTATTAGCAATAAATAAACTATTTTTTTTTTGCTCGAAAGCTAAAAAAATTTAAAATACATTCTAGTGAGTGTTTATTATGAACGGGGTTACTGTTTGCACTCTTCGCACCAGTAATCGCAATGTCAGCCGTGCACTTTATCACCGATTCTAATCGTACTTCGCGACCCCAACAGAACGGGATCTTATTGATGTTCTGTCAATAGAAATCAAAAACCTTTTTGTTCGAAGAGTTTAGGGTTAAAAACCTAACGGTTTCAACTGGTAGGTATCTGTAGAATTTATATTTTTTTAAGTTTAGTGTTTTTTTTAATGCTTGTAACTTAACACTTCCTATTATCATTAAGCTCGTAAGAGGTATTTGTCCCATTTCAGAAAATACAAAAAAGGACATCATTTATTTCAAAATAGTATTACGAGTATAAGATAAGTAGGTATGTATAATTAAAAAAAAGACAGATCCAATTATCGTTACATTCAGATGCCTGGTTATATTGTTACTATTAGCAACTGCGAGGTTTCCTTTTTAAAGATACGTAGGTACTAATTGTATACATTATCAAATTTTCTATGAAAGCAATAAATAATAAGTAACGTTTGTTAAAATCACATTATAGGCCGACATTTCGCAGATTGTAAACAAATAAGCAACAAACGCACGGGAACAGTTTCAACAATGTGATGGCCGACGCGTGTCCGTCCAATCTATTGACACTACCACCTAAATGGACTCCAATGGACCAACAATAGTATTTGCTTGTTTCCGCATTAAACTGACCGCAGGGGAGCCTGATTGATTATTGAACATGAAGAATATACCTTTAATTTTTACCAAATCCGGAAATATAGCTACCCTATCTGCAACTTTTTAACAACAAAAGACTATAAATTGTTGTCGCGTGTGTGAGATAACTATACGAAGGTAATTTACAGATGCAATGTTGAATACGATACTGCTGCAATAACCGTACATCTCAAACGTACAAATATTGTTCTAATAACAATAAACATAAAGTATTCGTGGCGACGGCGACGGCACGCACGCAACCCTTTCCCACCGCTCTAATTTTACTAATGCGATCCACTAACAGAGGGGTCAATAAGTATTAGGTTAAATAAATGCATTAAAACGGTAGCATAACGCTTAAATTTACAAATTACAAATGGATCACGTTTCTTTTTTTTTGTCATCAGCCGAGTTGAGGTTAAAAGGCCAAATTAAGTTTTAATTGAAATAAAATTGAGTGTAATACAGTCAGATACATTTTGAGTTAACCGTTTAGGTTTAAATCTAAACGGTCTAAAATAAATTAATCTGAATTGTTACCTAAGGATATTACTAGTTTATCTACTTTCATTATGCTTATTATTTCGTCCTAATGAGCATCTGTAGGCTGAAATAACAAGCACGTAGATACTAATTTCCAAGTAAAACCTGTCTTTGTGATGTGATACATTAGATACTCTTCATAATAATATTTTCAAGATCTCGTGCGTATAAAATATCTGAATGACACGCGTCCAAATATTTTCATTGATATAATCCCACAATCGTTCCAAAATCAGTTCTCATGGAGTCTTGTCACAATTGTAGCTAATTGCGCATAATGAGTGGAGCAACAAACGCAATATGTTTTTTGCTATTATTTATGTCTCGCGAACGCCCCGATGATCTCTCTGGCCACCCTCCGACGTTCGCGGGTTGAAATAAAATTTAATGGTCTACTGGTTACATTTTGTACTAAACGCTCAACACAATGTGAAATATCAGATTTCCGGTGGTTATTTCGGTTGTGAGGATGAGCAAAACTATGTTTATTTTATAAATTTTACAATTTAAAAAGAGATGTATTTAGAAAGATCGAACATGAAACTTAACGTAGTGCCAGCTGCGAAGTTGCATCAGGTCTAAGTAAATCGTTTTACTTCCTAGTAAAACAGTATTATGTTAAACGATTTGACATAATAGGTTATGGTTTCGGGTGCTTTTGGGGCCGCACCAAGATCTTCAAAACGCAAATTACCCTCACCTGCAAGCCGGCACACGTGCTAGACCTCGATTCTATGCCATTTTTTTTCAGTGTACCTAATGGTCTGTGGTATAATAGTGGTTTTGCTTATGCCGAGTCGTGGGCCTGCTTGCTGGACGTAATTCTGGTGCAGGCTTTCTCCTCAAATGAAAGGGAGGAAAAGAAGTAAGTGGACCGCGTACGGAGAGCTTTGAATGTGGTCGTGATAAACGCTTAGATGATGAATGATGAATATAGGTATGACATAAGTCCGACATAACCTCCTCCACCGGCTCCGACGGGAGAGGTATCCGTGGGGATTTTTCGCATGATAAAAGAGATATGATATAAGTTATGATTAATTTTTTAGCCGTAATCATAAAACTCATACTAAAACCGCAGTGAATCACACTTCCGAATCATGTCTACCTACTTTTCCCACGGTTCGCCACAAATGAACATCAATTAATTAAATCCACCAATCAAGGTGCGTTCCCACGTTATGATATCTAGAAATCACGCAACATCTTTATTCGTTTATTAGATTACTCCCCTATCGCACCCCATCGATAACCCATTGTTTTTGGGGCGAGCGTGAAATGGGCAGACCGGTAAAACCATAATTACTTTCATAATACTGTTACTCGTCAAATTTTAATTTATTTAGGGATGCCGCTTGTAAAAAACTTCAACTAGTTTAATATTAACACAATAAACGGAATACTGTGTGTTCATCACAACCCCAGCGTTAATGTCGGCTGCTTCCAAGGCTTTTACTTTTAATCCTGGGGTTCTCTATCCTAAATAAACCAATTTTTTAGTTTCATACTTCAAATATAGGCCACGGTAACCACTACCCATCAGGCGGGCCATGTTGCTACCTAAGTTGTATAAAAAATAGGTATTATCTAGATAGACGACGGTACTGTTAGGGTCTATTGGCATAACCCCAAAGATCTTGGACGGGTAGGGACCAAACCATCCTCACATGCAAACTGGATACATACATCTGCTGATTAACGGACGAGGCTTTGGTCCAGGATTTCCTCTGGAGAGTGAGGACTCAGATAGTCATCGTACAAATCGAGAAAATGAAGAGTAGGAAGGGAAGAATACGCATAGGGGTTGTAGCGAAAATGCGACTTGCTATAGACCTAGTTAAATAAATAATTTAATTTAGAATCATGACAATTACCTGACATTTATTTACACTTTCATGAATTTATTGTTTTTACAAACCTGAGATGAAAAGCAACGGGTGCACACCCTTGAAATAATTGCAATTGTTGCTTTGTGAGTACAAGAATCCAGATTTTACTCTCAATTGACACCGAATAGAAAGGCCCAATAAATATAGCAATTTTATGGTATAACAGCACAATCAACAATGTCTGAACCATACTGCAATTAGTATAATAAAACTATTTATCAATCTAGCCCATAGAAACGTTCGCATAATTATGCGGAAATGTCGCGACGAGCCCATGTTTATGCAAAATAAGCAGTTTTTAAAATTCAAATGAGTGAACAAATTGGTTGGGGGTTGCTAATAAAATGCGTACTTATAGTATACTCCCGTGAGCGTTTGGACCGCGGGTGTATTTATTTTGTTAATCAACTTTTTATTAAAAGAGGTACACTGAATTCTATTAAAGGTACACTGAGGTACATATAGGTACTATCATCCTGTAAGAAATCAGCAGAATTCTAATCGGTACACCCGCGGTCCAAACGCTCACTATAGGTACTCCCTATCTTTTCGATTTGTTTATAAAAATTGGGAAGGTTGATACACCTCTGCCCTAACCCTCCGGGGATATTATACATGCGATCTGATTCACTGATGGTACTGAAAAATCGAAACGGAGAGGTATAGTAACGATATCAGTGGAGCATCGAATATGATGCGTGATTAGTGTGATTACATAGGTAAACATCATGACGATTGACGTCAAAGCATAGGATAGGTCTCACAGACCTCGATGTTTTTTTTTTTTTTTTATATAGGACACGTCAATTTGACTTCGCCTCGCCTGATGGTAAGCTGAAGGCAAAGTCTCTGAAAAGAGCGTTACCATTACAGACACGTCATCATCATCATCTGCATATAGACGTATTCTCCTGATTGCATCCGTGGCCAAGATGACCTCGAAGCTCAGGGTCCGCCTTAACGTCACCATTACAGACACGTATCATGTTACAATGGTGGCACTCAGCTTGACGGCCTCATCAGATGCTTTTTCACGCCCCGCTTAAAGGACCCGGGACTGTAGGAGGAGGGATTAAGAATTAGAGAGAAGGCAGAGCTTCCTAAAAGCCTAGACTCTATAATTAAAAACATTGTAATACTTGAATGCGTAGAGAATATGATTACCGCACATTTTTTATCTACAGTCTAATTATATTGTTGGAGTACAAACGATAACTTGCTGATGATAAAATAAAAGAATAATGTCGCATTGTACCTATATCCCTACATGGCATACAAATGCCAGTCCGAATGTAGCTAAACAGTTTTAAGGTTCCTTGAATCTGGTATTCGAAGGGATTTGCGCACGAATAAAAAGGTTCCTTAAATCTTTGATATTCATTTATTTTAGAAAAATACCATAGTAGATATTGCAAAAGTAAGAAAATAATCATTTATGTAAGTACCTACCTACATTTATTATTACTTTTCTTAAAATTTGTATCAAAACTAAAGTGTTCTTTTTTGTGGAAATAAAAAGTATCATGATGTTTTGTTATAAAGACGTAAATTCACACACGTCTAGGACGGAACAGAAGTCAGTAGTAGTCGCGTGCTGCATGTTAAAAAGCAGCTTTGCTATCAGCTACGAGGTGGGGCTTCGGCACGGGCGGCGCCGCGGGACCGGCGCACGCGCACCCGCATCGCGCACCACCAGATAACGGACAACCATAAATTAGTGCTACACATCTACAATATCCTTTCACAACAAACTTTTCACCTTGTCTTTTTATCAATACGTACCTATACAATTTAATTGAAACTTTATGTGACATTTCTAGCTAAGTAGTACCTACCTAATATATCTTTGATACGACTAATAGGTACGTAACCAATCAATCTATAGACGCCAATTTCAGTATTATACAGGTGAGTTCTATATTTAGAAATGGTTTTTGGTTATTTAATTTGTCTCTACAAACTTACTAAACAGAGTAAATAGAAGACAAAATAGGTTGTACTCCATAAAATATTATTTTTAAGCTTTACTCATAGGTAAACCGGGTGGACAAAGTAAACTATTTCATAAACTTTCAATCAATTAACCTATTGCAGCCCGCTGCTGGACATAGGCTTGTCCCAATGTGCGCCATAGTACTCGATCCTCCTAGCGCATCCAATCTATCCCAGCCACCTTTATTTTTCAGATCGTCCGACCAATACCATCTGGCTAGGGGTCGTCCCACGTTCGAGTTCTTCAACGTCCCACCTTCGACTTCTTTAACGAGTTATAGAGTGGAGACTGCGGTCTCTACTCTAGAACTATTTTACTTAAACTTTAAGTTTACCTATGTAAATACTTAGGTACATATGAACCTACTACATAAAACATTAATGTTTAAAGCCATCATAATTTCAAACGCTGACGTTAATACATAGAGTATAGAGAAACACATTTATCATACCCTAGTCGTTAAAATTCAATATTAAATATTGATTATACTGTCACACAGAATAACTTCACACCGGGCAAAGCTGTTGCCTTTACAAAGTCAAACTTATTGCGTAAATTTTTCGCTCGCATTAGTTATGCTTCATACAACCACACAATGTCCTCGGAGGTCAATCATAAGTATTTGTTACCGTGACAGTTGCGAGAATCGCGGGGGCGTACTATTTGTTCAAACTTCAAAATAGTTATTTGATTAACTCTCTTTCATGTCGGCGTTCAGAACACGATTGTCTGCGGATTTTGTTTAATTTGATCCTTTGTTTGAACATCGCTGGTGTGGAAAGGCTTATAGGATGGGGAGTGTGGGGCTCAATGCAGATATAGAGATCTGTTATCAATGTTAAAGGGTTATCTCTCTTGTCACAAACAGTTACGTGTAGTTGATTTGCGTATTGGATCGACGTCCGTACCTGAGTGTAGTGTAGATAATCTACAAGTCATCCTCGGGTGATCCGCTTTAATGTATATTAACTATATTGCATATAATTAAGTGTAATCCAATGACATTTCATAACATAGACATGTCATATGCTTACAAATCAACGTAGAAAAATGTGCCGAACTCACACACACACATTTTTAATTCATCTACACTTTTGGTGTTTTAACTTTAGAGTAATAGTTCGGGCAGTGTCTATAAACATACGATGGCATTTTCGTTATTTTTTTAAGTCACTGATGCTTCCGCGCAACGTCCGATCGGCGCCGCTCGGCACGCGATACTAGAGGCAAACGTTCCAATTGACTCGTTTTCGGATCTTCAAGATTTTCGCGCAATAACATATCTACTTCTTTTTATATAATATCTTTGGTGTAATCCATGCTATGTCTACTCACATTATTGTCAATCATGTCCGTCTTCGTAGTGTAGATGTAGTAGTTTAAGAATCAGATAGGCTTCTGAGAATATGAAGTCATTTTGATCTTTACCAACGATACGATTATTTTTTACATTTTGTAATTGTGTTAAATCATAAAATCCGAAAAATAATAACTAGTTAGGGAAGTACATCGTAAACTATCTTTACATTCTTTACGTAAATTTGTAATAGGTAACAATCAGTTAAAACTTATAACATAGGTACTTACTTAGCTGTATTATTACGCATATCTGTGTAAAATACTTCATCACGAGAAAATACAACTTAGTTGAAATAAAACTGCATCTACACAGAAAGGTCCACTCAGCCGTTTGTTTCACTCGTTTCTGAAAACTTCGTACCCGATGAAAACTTGTGTGAAAATGTATCGCAGCGGCACATGTCGCGTTGATTGGTGTTGACTCAAGCTGCGCTCGCTGCTAATTCCATGTTTGCACACGACTCGGTAGTCCCCAGTTCAGTATATGAGAGCTAGTAAATAAATACGAATAGCTCTTTCAGTAGGTTTAATTACGTTTTGTCAGGCAGAGAATTTTCTCATCAAGTTATTGTAAAAATAGCAACGCTGTCAGTCTTCTTCATATATTGCCAGATAATGACTATGCGATGGGAGGATCTATGACATTTTTTTCACTATCATTAGTTAGTTATGAAATGGTAGGTTACTTGCTGTTCAACATGAGGTTTGTAATAGAAGTGATAACAGACCATTGCCGATTGAAGAGGCACCTGACTTTAATAGGAGTGAAAACTGACCCCAGATGCCCAGAGTGCGTGGATGCCGAGGAAACTAGCCTCCACATGCTAGCCGAATGCCCCATGTACCCACTCGCTGAAAAGATGGGAAATTATGAGGACGAGGACAGTAGAATTAGAAGACCTCGAGGATCAAAGCCAAAGTCAAAGTCTTTATTTCTTTTTACACTGTTACAGCTTTTTGACGTCAAAAACTCCTTAAAACTAAGTTTACCACCGCTTCCTAGGCGCTAATGGAGAAGAAACGGCGCAACAAACTCCACAATTTCCAGTTTTATTTATGTTGTATACCTACCATGGATTGTACAATTTCAGTACATTCGTAAATACTGGTTATTAATATTTCATCTGTTTAGCAAGGATTATACTCAATCAATCATTTTTTTATATTTTATACTACTTAGGTCTCAGACATGCACAAGGCTCTCCTGATGATACTCAGGCTTCTATGTTTATTCGTTGAATATTGGTCTGACATCATTAAAATCAGACTTCAAATAGGTACCTTATACAGACGGTACATATCTCGGATAGAACTGTCTGCGAAACTTAACAAAGATAAGCATCCCTCCTGAAGTTAAATCGCTAAATAGTCCAGAACTGAGAGCCGAGGAGATGCCAGCCGCCGCAAGTCAAGAGCCAACTTAAATTTTAACAACGAACTAGTTTATTTGTAGTTCATGTAAGTACAGTCAACAAAGGAGATACCTTTACACATGCCACTTTATATTAAAAAGTGCAAGTCTATCTTCTTTGTCGACTGTATACGTGCAAAATCACTCTTTGTGAAGTAAGTGGGACATGGTCAATAGTAATCAAATCTAATCATTTATTTGCTAGAATATAGTAATCAATCATACCACGACTTCCCTTTACAGAACAAGCCGGTAGGAATCGGTTAACAAGGACCCCTCGCCACTGTAACATAGTTTTTCTACTAACGCAAACAGAGGCAGCTATCTAATTTTCTTTATTTGAGAGTCATTTAGTTCTCGAATTTATGAAAACTTTTGTACGGTTCTCAGGCCTGTCCAGGCTTCTATGAATCGTATACCTACTTGTACCAATTTCAAATAACAAGCTTCTTATAGAGCGGAACTGAAAGCAATTTCGCGAATTGGTCACTTCCTCAGGGTATCCGGGGGACGTAAATTGTTCGTTCGCATTAGATGTTCATGAGCGTCAATTGGTAACCAAAGCGATAACGAAAGGGAGCTCAGTCTGAACAAATGAAAAAAACTGAGAAGTAACGATATCGGAACTGAGTTGCCCAGGCATTATAGCTCAGGGCATATATCATGGACCTAAAATGTATTGAAAATACGCGCAGTACACGTTTCTTTGATGTCTTTTGAGGATAGAACGGGGTGCTACTGCAGTGAATGAGCTCAGATTCATCAATACAAGCATAGATTACCACAAAACAATCTGCGCGCGCTAGGGCCTCGTTTGTCAAGCGATTTTTTTTTTTTTTTTTTTTTTTTTTTTTTTTTTTTTTTTTTTTTTTTTTTTTTTTTTTTTTTAGATCCAACTTACGTGTTCCCAGGTATACAAATATACTAAGCTTCAGTGACCGTCTATTATTGTTATCTTCTTAGGCCCTTATTAATAAAAATTACATATATACAGCTGTTATGTCACAATTCCCATATAAAATTTATAAAACTGCATAAAAAAACCATTGTAAAACTTGTAAAAAATACCCTATCTACAGTGGATAATAATAAACGGCCACTGAAACATAATATGTATATTTGTAAAGCCTGGGCTATCTGTCTTTTGCGCATTGTCAACTCGGTTCAAAACGTTAACGTTAGTTTTGTATGGAAATTTTGACAAAACAGCTGTATGTACCCTGTGTATTTTTTTATTAGTAAGGACCTTTGTATTAAAAGTAGAAAGTAGTTAACGTAATGAATTTCGGTTTTACCTTTTTTGACCAATGCCAAACCGTTCGGAAGAAATTACCACGTCTTTTGTTAACCATTTTTGCAAACACTAGCTGCATAACAATTTTACGAAACTTCACAACCATAGATAATAATAAACATGAATAAAATAAAAGAACCGAGTCTTTAAGCTTCTTGATGATTGCCGCTTTGGCACGCTTTGGCCGATGCAAACAATACAAGGATTATTTTATATCGTTTTAGTTAAAAATGTTTGACAAACATAATAACAAAAAGGTAATAAAATGTAACAAGCAAATGGTTCGAGTAAAGTGTATTTTTATAGTCTTTAAGAGATGTATGCTGGTTTGGGGGCCACAACTTTAATACTTACCGCCATGTTCCAATATTTAACTACTTTGTGAAAAAAAAAACAATGTTAGGTATATTTTACAGCAGCTACCAAAATCATTCCGCTACCTGCTAAAGACATAAATTGGGACGCCTTTTTTTTCGGAATATAAAATTAGCTGAAGACCTGTAGTAAAAATATGATCTGTTTACTTTTCAGGAAGTTTGTAGGCAACTAGGTAATCAGTACCTAACTTGAAATATACCTATGAACTTGTGAAGAATTTTGGTGCAAAGAATGATGCTACATTAATTTATTTAGGGCGTTAGAAGCCACCAACTCTCTTCATTTAACTCTTTTCATTTAATATCAGACTTTTACTCTACAATAAAAATAGTTATTTGTTATACAAGAGTGCAAAGTTGCTTTTTAACCGCGTGCTCAGTTTTGATGACCGAGGGAATCAAAAGAGCACAAGGTGAAAAATCTTTGCAGTCGAGTGCAACACGTAACTTTTCATCCCACCTCAGCGAGGAAATAATGAAATGCTTCTCCTTCCTAGCTTTAATTCCCAGTCGCGTCCGAAGCTTTCACCTCGGCGTCCAGGGTCCGCTTTACCAGTCTTAACTGTGGATTTGGCTGGACCTCGATATTTTCCGTGAAGCGACTGCCATCTGACCTCCACAACCCAATGGTGACATTAGGCGATATCGAAGCATTGCAGCTAGACCGTTGTTGTTGAACTTTTTAGGGCTCCAACTACCCGTAACGACTGCCATAGATGTTCGTATGGCAACCGGGACTGACAGCTTAACGTGCTCTCCGAGGCACGACCAGACCAATGCAAATACCTATATTCATGCATACAAATATTTGCACTGAGCGGAGATCGAACCCGCAGGCTACCTATATTATTAGGCATTGCTCTTTTGCAGAAACCGGCAGTAGTTAAAATAGCTAATTAAACGTTATCTAGTTCTTTGATATTATACCGCCTTTACCTCGGCTTACGTAGTAACTATTTATTAATCTGTGCCTCGGCGAAAATAATATCAAGGGAACAGTGGAGACAAGAGGATGAAGTCATAAATCACAGAACAATTAAAAAAATAGTTCTTGCAAAATCCCATTTTTGACAGTTCGTCTTTGATCTTTGAAGTCCCGTCTTTTTTTTTTGAAGAAAAACCTTTAACGTAACAGCAGGTACTAAACAACTAGGGAGACCAACACATTTCTATGTATACCTACTACTAGCCTAGCCTGCTAACTTTGTTAATTTGTTATGTTCTACTATATATTTTACCTACCTTCTTGTTACCAAGGAAAAAGAACTACAGAAGAACCACACCCAAATATATTTGGGACCTGTACCTAAGATTAAGATTTTCTTTACTATATTTGATAGTTAAAGAATTCGGCAGAATCTGTCGAGCCACTTCGAAGGAGTGCAGCCACAAACACCGTGACGTAATATCAATCTGTGTGTATCGTTTATGTATTAGAAGAAGAATTTATATTTCAGATATTTTCAAAGGATATTTTTTTCTAGCTTATCAGGCAATAACGTGCGAAAGCAGCTTTCCCTGCGCACGCGTCGCAGTTTGTCGTCCGTAACGTGTGCACCCGCATCGCGCGCCCTCCTCGGCTCGTTTTATAATACGTAGGTCCTTAACATCTTGAATATTGCAGCTACCTTATATATCTACCATATTCTTTCATTATATGCCCGTTGGCTATTGCAGCAGCTGGGAAATACGGACGTTGGGGATACTGTGAAGTTTCAATGTTTGCATTAAATTCTTCGTTAGGTACTTTTATTACTTTACCTATGTCTATAGGTATATTTAGTTTACGCACATTCTCACCCAAAGCAGTTTCTTTAAAAAAAGAATCAAGAGTCAATATTATCATCTAAGCTACTCAAAATTGCCGAAGTCCAAGCCAACCTCAATTGTAAAAGCTGGTACATTATGGCCCCGTGCGGGTGCGTAATCTCGCCATCTTCAAACTTTTTCGTTTTAATGATGATATGAATAATTATGGCGAATTCAGCTTGATATTACACCATTTATCTGTCGTGACAAAAAGGGTAAAAAAAACTGTAAAAAGGTTGAGGTAAAGACTGCGACGCGTTACCCAAAATGGCACATACTCTATTTATTTAACCCACACACGGCTGATAGCCTGATTGGCATCGGGGGGTTGCAAGGGGGCTGGTTGAAAATCGACTCTAGGCACCAGTCTAGCACATGCTAAACCAGGTCATAGTTAACACGCTTGCGAAGCATCATGTGGGTATTATTGTCCTATGTAGGATTTAAAAATAAACAGTTGGATCTGGTCTTTCCTTGATCACGGAAGAGTAAAATTGTCTGTCAACAAACGCCATTAAATAAATAACTTGCACTAGAAACTGTTTTTTTGCATTGGTTTTCTGGTGCCCTTGCCACCTATCGCTTAGAGAAAGCCCGCTCACCTCTGTCTCCAGGGCCAACGCTAAAATGAAATGTGATCGCAGGCAGACAGGTAATCATGGCCGATAAATGCCTGTAACATCAGAAATATCACTCACAAGTTGCGACTTATCGAGTCCTCTCGAATACAGAGAGATACCGAAGAGATAACTAGAAAAAAAGGAAGACATGATGTTTTAGTAGTACAACGGAGTATTTAAAAAAAGCTTATTTTTAAACGATTGTTTTTATTAATAAGTTTAATTCTGTTTCTCTCCGTAACTGGGCACTTCATTTATTCCAGTTACTAAACTGGAGAAGAATCATCATAACCAAAAACCGCAACAAAACATTAGCTGTCTTCTTGTATAGAGTCGCTATAGCTTCTTAGCGCTCATTAGGTACTTCTTAGGTAGGTATGTAGATAATTTTTGACAACTCCCCACGTAGGCCACGAGCTACCATACGGGCCACGTGGTTATTTGCCATAGAATTCAGCATAGAAAAACAAAATCTGAAGTATGTAATGATATTGAATGTTTAAAGCTACAAATTTAGACTCAGATTCCACAAAAATCCGCCGTGAGCCTATAAAAACCTACTCTATACGACGATACACTATACGAAATAACAAATTCAAACGAAATGCTTTACATTATTATACCGATAACGCAATTCCAAAAATGGCAGCTCATTGAAAATCCACGTATTTTCCTGAAAAATATCAACGTAACCTTCTGAAAATGCGCCATTGGTGGATCGCTTTGCTCTATAACTTCATTGGTCGGTAGGCGGTGACTACGTAATGGTCGTACAGGATTGGTCGGCGCCGCTCCCTACTTGGCGCTATGGTGGGGCACTTCATCCCCATGTTTATTTGTGTTGACGTTACTTAGTGAGCTGTAAGCTTTCTTCGCGTGTACATGTGTTGTAGTATAAACAATTTAGTGTATTTCTCGGGACTCGTACCTAAGTGTTACAATTTCATGGACTCTTGTGAACTGTGATATAGTGTTTGCATCGTTTCGGATATGGTGATTATGTAAGTATGCCTAGTTATTCTATTATTTATGTATGATTTTAGTGAGTTAATAAACACGTTATTGAATAATGTGCTTTGTGAGTTGAATTTGGAAAGTATGGTACCGATTCTGCTGAAAATATCACTTAACTACTTGGGTACTTATTACAATTAAATATTTTACACTGATACTGTCAGAAGCACCTATACGCATCAGTCATTAAAATAAAACCACATATTATTGGGTTCTATCGTGTTTTATTTATAAGTATTATGTTATTTTTAAACTATCGCGATGTAAACTCATATTTTTTATGATGTTTCGGGGCTAATGGCGATATTTTATTAAGTCGTGACCGTGGGGTAACTAAAACGGTTGTGTCATGTCATGAGTGTAGTGATAGAAACTTTGTATTGCTCGGATCATATATGTATCTTGGACCTAAAATGCGCTCAAAATGTGCTCTATTCGCGCAGAACACGTTTTTTGGGTATCTTTTGAGGTTAAAACAGGGTGCTACGGGCGGTGAACAAGCTCAAATTCACCTTTATCCAATGCACCATCGATTACTTACTACAAAACAATCTGCGCGCACCAGGACTTTCTTTGTCTTGCGATTTAGGTCCAAGATTGTTCCTGAGGTATAGTTTACATGGCTTAAGGGTTAACCACCATTTCAGGGTATTTTGGTATAAGAGTTGCAGACCGTAGGTAGGTACCTGGGTAGCCGGCTGGCTGCATGCGACCCTACCATATAAAAACATAACCCTTCTTCACAGTCGGGTAAAAATAGATTATGGTCAGTCGGATGCGGCTGTGCATTTTGTGGGCCTAAAGGAATGATTCCGTAGCTGACCGCATACGACAACTGCCGACGCACACAGCACATGCTCATAATTCATTGCGGCTTCTCAATGGTTCCCTTTATCCGTTTCGGAGTTTAACAAGTAATGGGTACGCCGTACCTACCTGCTGCGTCTGTCATTGTTGTTTGTGGTCGGCTTCGTAATCATACCTTTAGATTTTTGTAACAGCAGAATCGGTATCAATGTCAATTATTAAATCAGAATGGACTAAATAATATGTTTACTGAAATCCTTCTAAACTAACTTTAAAGTTCACCTTTACCGTCAATTTTACTAGTTACTTACGATTAGTTATTTATCCTTTCTATCATAAATTGTAGGACAATCTACACAACGCTATCTAGACACAAAGTAAGCATAGGTTAACTAGCTTGTGTTCTGGGCTCTAGAATGCGGATAAACATACTTAAATACACTTTTTCATATTCATATTCATGCATACAATGATTCACACTGAGCGGGAATCGAACCCGTGCCTCCTACGTAGCAGTCGAAATTTCTGCCGCTACGCCATAGAGGCTGTTATTTTCCTACTTGAAGCAATTGTAGCTCAATAACTACGACTCGGGCTTGTAAGATGATTTCAAATTTCATAATTAAGTACCTACCTATGATCTATCAGTCTGGTAATAGACTCGACCGCAATCACTCACTTACTTAGTTGTAAAATAGTATCTAGAGATGTTGAAAAGCCTAGAAGTGGAATGTTCTACACAGAACGAAAAGTAGATATACCTACTTCATTGTTAGTTTAAACAATTCAACTTATCGAAAATAAACTAAACATGATATTTAATATTTCTCTAATTCAAATTATGGGATTTAGAGCAGACATTATTTTAACTAGCCTTTGAATCATCTGTAAACTAAATAAAACCAATTGAAATAAGTATAAAATAAATGTGTAGTCAAACAGGCGATAAATGTGTAATGGTAGTCAAACAGGCGAGGGTTGTGGAAGGTGCTGTAGGGTCCTCAATTGATTCTAATTGAAACTCATTGAGACTGTGACGTCGCTTTGTTGGTACATTAAGCAACTAGATTGTTTAAAATACGGCGAAATACTTCGCTTAATTTTGTATCCAGCTGCTTTTTATGAATTTTAGATTTGTATTGTATGTTTATGATAGGTATCTATTCATTTGGGTTCTTTCCAAATTACCGCTAATACAATATCTAAAGAAAACCTTATAATTGTAATATTGTATTATACTGTATCCTATGTATCAGTATATTTACCTAGTTCATATCTAAAAATTAGCGTACCTATAGTAAATTTTAAAAGTGATTCGTCTTAATAAAAATGGTGTGACTACAGAAAATAGTAGATATTATAGGTATTTCTACAACATAACGTACGTAAACTAACTTAAAACTTGCTTACTAATCCAACATACTAATTTGACAAATTTACAAAGAAATCCTAATCTCATTCTCAAACAGTTATCAATGCTCTTATTTAAATTTATAAATCGTCTGGAACTTATTTCAAACGAGGTCCGATTCAATAACACCACGTTATTAAAACGCGCGATTTTAATTCGATTACAAAGATACAAAATAATAAGATACAAAATATTAATAACCTCTGCTATTTAGAAGATATATTCTATCAAAACGAAACTTACCTACCTCTGTTTACGTGAGCAAATTAATCTTTCAGAATCACTCTTATGGAAGGTCTGTCGAATTACGCCTACCTAAGGGAAAATGTTAATTCCTCGGGTTTAATACCTATATACATGACAATGAAAATCTGAATGTATTCATGGCAGGCGTGTTTATTACTATTTCAAGAAAACATAGAATATCATTGGTCGGTTCATTAATTTTTTTTTTAAAAATCCTATTTTGTACACACTGATTTTGGCGGTAGTAAAATTCCGCCCACCAAAGCTTTTTCAAATTACTTTACCCATATTAAAGCATTATCACGGCTTTTTATAAATAGGAACGTAATTAGGTTAGGCAGGAATATATAGGGTAAGGTTGCGATCATTGGACCAGCGCTTTGTTTGGACCACTTCAATATTTCGCGATCGATTCATGTTTGAACCCGATCGATGCGTCGAAACGCTAGCTTTACAACCCCCCGCATCGCCCTCCAACCACCAGTGTCGCCGCAGGCAGCGTAAGGGACGGGCGTACGTCGTTGTGTTTCTCGGACCTCGAATATAATTTTTATGCGGCAAATAATATCATGTAAGTACTGTTCCTTTAAATATTTTAATGTGATTTTTTCTATTGCATTGCTCAATTTACTTATGATACTTACTATGGTATTTTTTTGTTGAGTAACGTGCTACGTTATTTTAAAATAAATATTTTAGTGAATGTTAGTCAGTTTCTATCAATGGACCGGTACGAGGCTCTTTCATTGAACCGGTCCAATCATAGCAACTTCTATGATGTGTGTTTTTTAATATTTAATTCTTTTTCTATTTGTTTTAGCATGGCAAAAAGAGGGCAATTTTATGCTTGGAATGAGGCGAGTATGAAATTAGCTCTACAAGCATTAGCAAAAAAAGAAGTTGGATTGAATGAGGCGAGCAGAATGTTTGGAGTGCAATGCAAACAAGCTTGATAGCAGGCGGTACCCATTAAATTTCTTTCGGTTTATGATTGGCAAATGGGTACCGCCTGCTATCAAGCTTGTTTCGATCTTTTAGACAGCAGTCGGGTTTTTTTATTTTTTAATAATTAATTTTATTATATAAGAATTTATGAAGAGATTTTTTGCGTTTAAGTTTTAGTTTTACGTACCTGAAAGATTTTTGTGACTTTGCATGCCAAATAAAGATATATAATTAGAGTCGACTGATTAATGTAACTACCTCTCTATTTCCTTAAATAAAGGTAATTTTATAAAATTATTGTTTTATTTAATTCATTTTTTTCACATGCACCTTGAATGGACCAGCCAGCCATAATGCCCTAAGTCCAATCATAGCGACTAAGTGGTCCGATGAAAGAGACGGTGGTTCAAACAAGGAAACCATCATAAAGTTTTATTTTCTTCTTTTGCGCCTATATATATAATACAATTAACTTAATATGTTAGTTACCAATAATTGAATATACGGACTACTCGTTCACCCAATTTTTGTTTTATTTCATGCTCTATTTTGGATACCAGGTCTGTTTAAAATTAAGTGGTCCAATAATCGCAACCTTACCCTATAAGCAGTTCTTTTAAGTTTTACGCCATATTTTCATAGCCATACAATTACAATCGGTTTTGAACAGATAAAAATAATATTAACATTAAATGACCTATGGCTTATAATTAAACTTACAAATTTCTTCGAAATTTACCGCCAATCACGCTTTCTGTGCTTGCCCACGGCTTCGCGACTGCTTGCTACCGACTTCGGCTCACAAAGGCCTTACCTTACCTCACAAAGGGAGGAGATACCCAGGGCGATACTCGGATATGTTTCGGGATATAGGAATTAACCTTGATCCCTAGTTATTAAGTTTAATTCCATCTATTACTTAACCTGAGTTATTTAGCAAAGGTGTAATTAGCCGCCTAGGCGTAATTCGACAGACCTACAATACCTTAGTTTGATTCGTTTTCATTATATTCGTGATTAGATTTCGATATTTGAATTTTATAAGATATCGAAATTTTTCAAAACGCGATTTTAATATAGCAATCTTACCGAATCGGGCCCCTGGCCGTTTATTTACCGACTCCCTCGTGCGTAGATAATGTACACAAAGTTATTTGCCCAATTAAGGCGGCCGCCCCTTCAGACAGCAATTCTGAAGCAATTGGCTCAACAAAGCACGAGGGGAAACGAGCTTTCTCTGCGATTTTACTTACTGTACTTACTTGCTTGTATTTTATGGATAACTACTTACTTATAATACTCTAAGATATATCTACTACACAGCGCTATCTAGATCCAACGCAAGCACTAGAAAGCGAAGAAATAGTTATTCACCTTCTAGTTCTGTTTAGGTACCTATGACCTATAGATTCAGATACTTACGTTTTCTTTTTATATTTAGATATAGATATATTATACTTACATTTAAATACTCAGTCTAATGAAAATAGATATCGAACCTGCGACATTTTTCGTGTCAATCGAATGTAGAGCATTATATTTTTTGTACGCTATGTATACAACAAAGGTCATCTAAAACAAAATATGAGTATACCCGAGCTAATTTTGCATAGGTAGGTAGTCAGATCTAGTCTAGTAGGTATTGAATGTTATGATGAAGTCATACTTGGTCTTCAGATCGATAAATAGGTACCTAATTACCTACTTAGAAATACAAATCTACTTATGACCGAGCTTGATCTCGAATGTTAGGGCAAAAATATTCTCTAACTACCTTTAAGGAAAACTAATGAAAAACACTTACTAATCGATTCCTATCCTATTCATACAGTTAGGTGCGTGATATTAGGTATTCGAAAATTCGAGGTTGCTAGTTTCGGAAGAGGGCCTCGAGAGATATGGCCCTGAGTCGGCCGGGGTGCGAGGGATATGGCTAAGACAATCTCACCTCCGGCAACTGACGCGATGACGGCCTACGGACGGCGTGCGTTTTAGTCGGTTCGAGTCCAACATAACCTCCTCCTCCGGCTCCGGCGGGGGAGGTATCCGTGGGGATTTGTCGCACGATAAAAAAAAGGTTGCTAGTTTGATGCCCGCTGAATTAAATTTTTATTAGTCTTTGCGTTTTCACGTATACCTAGTATCCACCCACCTATTTATGGTTGTAATTGGAAATACGTTTTTCAAAAAATACCATATTCAATACTAGCTGTTGCCCGCGGCTCCGCCCGCGTGGAATTCTGATCCCGTTCATTGCTGATATATAGCCTATATGTTAATCCAGGGTATAACCTATATACATACCAAATTTCAACCAAATCGGTCCAGCCGTTTATGCGTGAAAGAGTAACAAACATCCACACATCCACACATCCATTCTCACAAACTTTCACATTTATAATATTAGTAGGATAGGATATGTTAATCCAGGGTATAACCTATATACCTACATACCAAATTTCAACCAAATCGGTCCAGCCGTTTATGCGTGAAAGAGTAACAAACATCCACACATCCACACATCCATTCTCACAAACTTTCACATTTATAATATTAGTAGGATTAGTAGGATTTATAATATTAGTAGGATGTGTATCCGCATTTTTCGATCACTTCCTATATTACAAATTATGCTAAGTCTATGCCAAGATAGGACTGTTATGTTTAGTTTATCGCAGAATAAACATAGTACCTACCTACCTATATGACAATCATTTTTTAAATTGTATTAACAATTATAATGTTTTCTTTGACAGAACCAACAGCAGAGTTGAAATGTCGGAGGGCCAAACGCCAGAATGGGACATAAACGATGCGGTCGTGCCACGAGTCGTCAACTTCGACGCCTTTGGGGAATGGTGCGACGGACACGTTCGTCGCGTCTACCCCATCGTCTGCGAGGAGGCCCGCCGGCATGCTTCCGGCTGGGCGATGAGGAATACGAATAACCACAATGCACAAATACTAAAGAAGAGTTGTTTAGGAGTACTTGTCTGCTCGGCTAGGTGCCGCCTTCCTGATGGTTCGCGGGTCCATCTAAGACCCGCTATATGTGATAAAGCCAGGAAGAAACAAAAAGGTAGGCAATCAATTTATCTAGAGATAGGTAATCGTAGGTTAAGCTGATGGCAAGAAAAATACCCTACATTAATAAAGTAGTAGGTAGGTAGAGACCTACGTGATTTGTTACTGAATAAGTGGCAGAATTTCCAAAATCTGATACTCATTATACCTATATCTGATATAATTATGCCTTTTGCCTGACATCATCATCCCCATAGCTGTTGTTCAGTTGCGTCCAAATTGCATTTCAGAGCATATAGTCTGCTTATTGGCCTTTGGTCGGCTTTTCTGGCAGTGCCTTCCGTCTGACCTTCTAACCCTAAGAGAAAAGCCTGTGCCGGAGCCTCGTGTGCAGGTAGGTACACCGACCAGGTGAAGCTGGCATGTCCTCAAAGTTAGTAGGGCCATGTTGGTACACAATGTACACCTGTGTCTTAAGGTTGTCTTGTCTGTCTACTTATTTCCATATTCTCCAAACTTTTCCAAGCGATTACAGTATGAGGTTGTTCAAGAAAGGCATTAGAAGGTTCTTACTGGTTCGGCAGCGCGAGAATGACGCCCCTGGTGTTGCATAGGTCCTTAGGCTACGGTAACTACTTTCCATCGCTGGGCCATTGCTGCCACAAAGTGGTTTAAAAATCCTCTACAAATAAGTAGAATAAACATAGGTATATAACTAATACCAGCTTATTTTTTGCTACAGGTAAACCATGCCCGAATAGATTATGTAACGTTGGACGCCTCGAAGTACTCCCATGCCGCGGCCACTGCGGCTATCCAGTAACCCACTTCTGGCGACACACGGAGCACGCCATATTTTTCCAAGCAAAAGGCGCTCACGATCACCCTCGACCCGAAGCTAAAGGAGCGAGCGAAGTCAGGCGGTCACTTGGAGCTGGTCGAAGAGTTCGTGGTTTAGCATTACTGTTAGCACGGGAACAGGCCCAAGCAGATAAAATCCAGACTGTGAAACCGGATAATCAACAACCACCGCCACTCATACCGGACAGCCAAAGATGTAAGTATAACCATTGTGTGAAATAGTGTAGTCGGTACCTACAATATTCGGGTTTTCATTTTGGCACATCGGATAGAAGAGTGAAAGTGCAGCTAATATCGACTTGCTTTGGTTTTGTAAAGCGCCATCTCTTTTGCACATCGGATTAACAGTTCGATACCTTTATAGAGTAGTTAAAACCGTTTGTGTTTATAAAATTTTTAATTGTAGCTTCAGACCCTGCCCTATTAGAAAGATACGAACTAAACTAAATGCCTGCTACTTCCGTAGAAAATTGTAGAAAGTATATATTTCCTAATCTTAGTTTTTTTTTTCTTTAACAGTACACATGACATGCACATGCCCACCCTTCGAATGTTCATGTCGTTGGCGACCGGACCCTAGCGCGGAGAACTACGGAACAGCCGCCTGGACCCCCGCACAAGAACCCCAAACCTATCAAGCGTACGTACCACCTGCACCCCAGGCCCCACCACTACAGAATCATCACTATGAGCCCACCGCTCTACCAGTAGACGATATATTTCATCCAGAAGAAATATTCCAGTTGGACCAACCCATAAGATTAGATTTCCCCATAGAACACGCGCTAGAATCGCCAATGACCTTTCCCGATCTCAACGAAAGTTCTAGACCTGAAGGTGCTTATTGGGTAGACTGGCAACGAGCTCCTGGTGGCTCAGAATCCAGTGCAACCCCGTCACCAGAATTGTACGGCACAGGCTACCAACAAGGGGAAGCTTACTGTAATCAAGAGTATATGCAGCAATATTACCCTGAAGAGCAATACTATCAAAATGAACCATCTCCGGAGATGGATATTAGAACTCAACCAACAATGGAGATGCAAGAACAAAGGGTTTATAGGTATGACGAAGATTACACACAGACCAATTCAGGTATGCAGAATTGGAATTATGCCGACTGCGAATTCTCCTCTAACGAAATGTCTGAGGTCACTTTACACAGACAGTACTTCGATGTAGTTGATTTATAAATAGTATATAAGTAGTAATAAGTCATTATGTATTATGTATCATAATAACTACGGTTATTATAACTACTTTCTATATAACCACGGTCACAAACCTACTGTTTTAAATACCTAAAGATTGGTTGAGGGATATAAACGGACGATTCACCTACGGTAAACTGTAACTAGCACTAACAGGTGATGTCGACGGGTCCCTATTTCTTTGTGTATTGTCGCAAGTTACCTAACACGAATCTAAATTAATTCTAACCAAGTCTATCCGTGTCGATGCAGACGGATAGATAGTTTTGTGACAATACACGATGAAATAGGGGTTCTGTCGATATCGGACGAGATATTTAAAAACCGTAAATAACATGAACCGTAGGTGAGTCTTCCATTAGATATTTCAAACATTGTTGAAATAGTCAAAGTCAAGTCAAGTTTGGTACAATCAAAATAAGGTGAATGAAACAGTAGTCGAGTCAACCAATATGCGTTTTGAACATCAACCGTAGTTAAATCGAAAGTAGTTATAATAACCGCAGTTATTATATTGTTATTGCTGTCTATAAGATTTCTTAGTTTAAGCACTATGTTCCTACAATGATTTTAAGAACTTAAATCATTTTGAAATGTAAGAAAATAAAATACAATTTGTAAAAAATCGTCTATTTATTGTATATAAAAATTACATTAAAATTGTCAATTTTACATTTTTTTTTAATTTCTAACAATAAAATTGGTCACTACTCAATAGTTCATTAAGCGATCGCACGATTTATTATGCATTGCAGAACATTCCAAAAAAACTGTCCGTATGACACGTTGCATGACACCTTAATCTGAATACACCACCCACAGCTCGAACTGGCTCTTCATAGTTCGTACGTATCCAACACAAATACAAGCACACGACGATCTATCCCTAGTCGGTACACGAGCTGGCCACAAATTTCATAAAACCAATAAACCGGTCACATCGTGACAAGAAACTCTTATAATAAACATGAATTTGGCTGATTCCAATCATCAAAACTTAATTTAAATTCGACACAATTATCTGTACCTATAACGACTCCCCAAGCAACTATTTACAAGATACCGTGTAGATACATCGCACTGACCACACCACACAGTATTCGGGTGGGCAATGTCTAGCTGTCAGACACGACAGCAACATTGTCCACGCGGGATCAACCCGAACATTGAGAAAGGCTTGAACCTCATTAAATCACACTAGGGTCACATAGGCTCAAAGATAAGCGAAGCGGAGAGGAGTCATGCAGTCAATCAATCACATTAACTGTATCCACAGCTCATTTTCAATATCCTTGTGATTGGTATTTCCATACGTCTCTCCGCTCAGCTTGTCTCCGCTTCAGTTGAAACGCATCAATATCCAGTTGATAATAACTCGATAGTGACAAATATTGTCATCTATTACTCTGATACACGCCCATGGATATTCAGTGACTGAATATGGTCCAAGTCTAAAAAATAATACATTAAAATCCAGATCGCTGCATCAAGCAGTCTCACCGTAACATTTGAGAATCTACATAACGGAGTATGATTTCACTGATATGAATAAGTATACTAAACACTATTTGAAATAAAACATTCACAACGTGGTCATTTTCTGATTATTGCTTTTCAGAACCAAATTATCTAGAACGCCTTTGCCGGTAGAACTGTACATACAGCTCTCGCGATTAATATTACACTTAAAATAGGCCCCTACCTCAATAATTACTCAGTACGAGAGTCGTACCGGCAGAGGCGGTCAAGGGGTAGGAGAGCACAGCACGCACTATCACAGCAGTCGGCCTCAGCCGCTGAATGCCGCTAACCATATTTCCATCTATGTTCACCTTCCATGGATCTAAGGCTAGAGACACCGGTAGCCCCATATCGGGCGCCACTTATAATAAGGCCACAAACAAATTTAACGTGAAGCAATGTTCTCTTACATTATAATAACACTATAATTTGCGCTTCGAACGAATCTAGTTTAATGTTCAGAGGCAGAAATAATATTCGGACGCAAGTGTGTGTGCCTCGTTACCTATTTTACAATTTAATTTTTCTTCCATCCTACTCTCACCAAGGAATGAGGGCAAATTGCGAACAATTCTCTTCAATAAGCGAGTGGTTGCTTCACTCTAGCGACTAAAAACATTATAAGTACCTATACTAAGGTGAATTCTGTCAGCGGTTTAAAATTCAAGTACAGGCGAGAAGTGTATAAGCGTTAACACTGCAGAAGCTTATTGACAAAATATAAGAGAAAGTTCTAAGAGGAACAAGTTTGCTGTACTCTGTTCATAACAAAGTTTATTAAACTGTAAACAATTCAATATCGGCTTCCAATCATCAAATTGTGAGCGACTGTGACTTTCTGAACATTAGAAGTACCAAACGCTAATGAAGCTATTTAGAGTTCACTTTCAATGTCAAAATATCACCAGCATCACATGTCATTCACATAGGCAGCGTTGAGAGTAAATTGTACAATTGTTTACATTTTACTAAATTTGTTCAATACAGACTACACTAAGTAATCACTATGACTTAGATATCAAGATAGTACTTATACAGGAGAATCTTAAGGAGAATGTGACGCTATACGTAATTAGACACATATAAGCTATTAGACACAAAACTGAATCTGTCGTTTGATAAACGAAGCGACAGTCGAAGAAATCAAAATATACAGTGATACCACAACAATTTTTTGTGCTACAATATGAATCAATACTACCAGTAACGCGTTACACTACCATAGATGAAAGTATACATAAAAATATAATAAACTTTAAAATATCTATTATAGAGCATTTCTCAACTAAAATAACACAGCACAACATGGAGATAGACATGTCATATAACTTTAGAAATTAGAATACACTCGCAATATAAAAACACATAAAGCTTGAAAACGACTTAGCAAATTTGTACTATTGAGAAGAAATCATTGTTCAAATTGAGTTCGAATCAAAGTTCAGTATAGGGCAAACTAACTTTCACTATATATTCTAAATACAGATAATATAGGAGAGACAGGGAATACGCCCAGATTGTGAGCGGCCGACGTGTTTGATGAATTCGTTGAAGGTCACGTCGTCGCCACCCACTAGTTAAATCATAGAACCGAAGAAGAATCTTCCATCTTGGAGTAACTCAACGGAATCAGTCAGTACAACTACAAACTTATAATACCCACCGTTGTAAAGTGTAAAGTTGACGCGAGAGTCCACACCATCTATTAAAGCTTCGGTCCACACATGCGTAATACGACGTTCACAATTTTGAGAAAAGGGTGACAAAATAATCATACAGGTAACCCGCCCTGAGTACATACAACCCAATAAGTTAACCCAACTGTCTATCACGTTGGACTGTCACCGCATGTTGCGCACACGCACTTCTCCGGTACTATTTGTTAGGCGGCGGCGGCATCCCCTTCGTGTGTCAAGGAGAAGCTTCCTCGGCAAGCTCCGGCGCGGCCGTGACGTCACCTCGCCCGACCACTGCCACTGCACTCACGGTCAACTCCAACGGCTCAGTACCCAGATACCTTCCAACACTGCTTTCCATGTCCGTACTAAAAACATATACAATACATCAGTTCAGAATTGTATGCGATTATCGACATTATTATTATTAGATACGATAAGGTGGAAACTTTAGAGCAAATATCTTTAGACAAGCTAGAATAAAAATATATATGACTCAAAATACAAAGAATCATCGTACGTCGGTACATTCGGCACATAATACATAACACCTATTATCAAAGTGTGACTTCTTTTGATTGATTGATTGATCTTTTAATCTATCTAGGGCCGATCGCCATTGTTAGATGCGCGCACATAGGAAAACGAAAATATAGTATTTTTATTATTATTTTATTCACAAGTGTGTTGAAAAATGTCGTATGATACACGTATGTATTATTTATTACCATCCTCGACTCTCTTAATATCCTCGCCTCACGGCTAGCTTCTCAATGGCGCCTTTGCACACTTGTACCATAATATACTATTTTATATACCTCTGGATACTCACATTGTACTAACTGATGATAGATGCATACGGGTTTGTTGCCAGTGCTCGCTAGCTTCGATCGAATCCAGCTGATCCTCAGATTGTGAAGAAGTATTCACAGCCAAAGGAGCTTCAACGGGTGAAGCAGGCGACTCCAAGTTTATAAGCGTAGCTGTTGCTACCTCAGGCGCTCGAACACTTTTCTCAGTAGTCGAACTAGTAGATTGACTTGTGTCAACAGACCGCTTGGAATCTGTTGAAAAGATATATTCCTTTATTTGCAAAACAGTTTAGTAGCCTAAAAACTATAGGAAAACCATACCCGAAAGTAGAAAGTATTATTAATATGTCAACATATCTGAGATACATTTTGATACCGGCAAACATTATGAACAAATATCTCAAAGATCGCGCATTAATTACTATAAGGATATTTAGAGAATCTAAAAATCCAGTACAAGAGCTAATCAAACAATGATATTAACATAATCTGCGCTTCGTTGATAGGTGCGCCTCAGTCGTCGCGCCCCAATGGCACTATAGTCTGTCCAAGGAATAAATTCACTTTTGAAGTTTTATGTAATTATGTACCAATGAGTAACCTGTTCAATTTTATAAAGCACACTGTCAAGGTGTTTGCCGGTCATAGTAATTATTATGTTAGTATTAATTGTATCATACCATTACATGTATACGATAATGGTGAGTGATTAGTACCCAGATGAGAAATAAGCAAAACAAAACTAAGCAAATGAACTATGAAGGTGATTAGGGCAAGGCATCGTTTCTCAAACTGTGTCTATAATATACATTTTGTTATACACAAAAGATTCGAATAAAACTTTAATAATATAAACAAAATTTGTGTGTGTGGCCCATCCCTCGTGATAGGGATAAAGTGCAGTTATATGATGTTGATGAGCTTCTAACCTTAAGCCTTCAATATAAAATGCACTTATATTTTACAACCAGAGAAAACTGCTGCCTGCTATGGACGTCCCGGACTTTAAACACGACGAAAAATAGTTCATAAGAAATTCTTATGGGGTTATAATATTTCAAAGTTTGAGAAACGATATCCTGGGGTAGGATGAAGAGAAATAAGCAACGACCTGGGGCATGCATGTAGGTCAACCATTTCTTGAGCGGGCGGCTGTCGCGCAATACAGGCAGCACGCCGCCCTTCATTGCAGATGCATCTGCAATTGCGTGGGCGCATATCAATGAATTATTTTTTATTGACAATCATCGTGGATTGACAATGATCGGATCACACTATTAGAATCGGCAATATCGTTTAAGAATTAACAAAGAGTTATTGCGATAAAGAGTGAAAAAAAAAACGAATAATTAAATAACTGCAGGTTGTTATGCTACATTTGAAATAAGAGCTTATAATATACACTCAAAAATGTGTATAGTACCTATATAATAAAAAAAAATAGTGTGCTGTAAGTTCTTTAGCAATTTTGTAATTTCTGTAAAACATGATAATATACACACTATGATATTCAAGGGAATACTTCAACAAGCGCTACGAATATAATTATTAATTAGTCCCACACTGACACTCGTCGATTGTTGTGGCCTGAGACTTAGCAATGACATCTTCGAAACATACAAGAACTCACCCCTGAGACTGTAATTGAGGGCCAGGGAATAAATAACTTGTTATTATACCTTCTTTTAATTAATTCCCTGGTCCCTGAGACCCACTGAGGTTACAGTGGCGCCCAACGTGGGGCTATAGGACTTATTCGAACAGATTCCTGCGCACAATAACAAAATAGCAACTTGACGCCGTGAGAGAGGCCGTACGCTCATTAGCAAAGTAAAGTAGTCTCTATATTGTGAATAGGCATTACGCTTTGTTATTCGATAAGCCGTATGGTGCTATTGCACTGAAAATAGTATCCATCCGTATACAATAGTACGATTTCTCAATCTAAGTGATAAGAGTTCTGCGAAATTTGCCATAAAAATCCAGCGCATTAGGACCCTAAATCAATGTAATGTAGGAATTACAAAAGAAAGTTTATGTGGGAAAGCATTAACCTTACTATTTTTGAGTGCGATTACCATTTAAGCTCGAGTGTTTCATCAATCATCAAGAAACCATTCACTAACAATGTTTTTGACATAATATGGCAAATAAGACATGGCAAAAACTTATTAAAAAGAAGTATTTAGATTATGGGGGTAATTCAAAATCTCGCGATACCACTAGCGAGGTGTGAAGCAAGGCACTAAGTCAACTCTACAGACTAAGTGCTCAGGTAGTGCATTCTAAGGCTTTGCAAGAAAGCAGATTTATTTATACAATTCTAGTACCTTACATTACTCCCAACAATTACTAAGTGCACTTATTATATTAACAATAGCCGTTTACCTGCAGTATTACTTATAATACTTCGAAATTGAACGTAACACAAGTGAAGGAACTTATTACGATAGCAATAGACATACAAATAGGTCGATTATATGACAAGTCACAATATTTTGAAATTAACTTTATAAAATAGTTAGTTTTATACCAAGTACTTTGCAATTCATAAACGATAATGTTAACGTTTTACTTATACAGGGTGTCCCAAAATTCAAGGATAAGCCGACAACAGGGGGTGGCCCTACTTATGGCTGCTCAGGAAAAAATAAGAAAAAAAATATATCTCTATTTTTTTTTTAATTACTCGAACTTTTTTAAAATCCCTCGAAATTCGGTACCCTTAATGATATTTTCAACTACCAGGTCCACAATTTTGCAAATATTTTTGAACTCTTTTCTGTATTAGCAAGCTAAGAAGCATGGCTATCCATCACCACCCTGAAAAATTATAGAATATTTGTAGTTATTTTACAAAAATAAGTCAAAATATTTTTTTGTCGTCAAATTTTCATACATTTTTACTTTCGACCCACTTTATCTTATCTCGGTGAAAAAAAAAGTACGGACACCACTATGGCATTCTTTTTCAAAAATTGGCGCAACTATCCAAGATTTCAAAATGATATAATTTGGGTATGATACTATATTGAAATACTAAAAAAAAAATTTTTTTTTGTAAATAAGAATCACATTTAATACATTGCTCTTATTGAAAATCACCAGATTTACTTTGTACACAATGCATTCATCCTCAATAAAAAATCATTGACGGGACTTGTGACAAAGTGGTAACCGAGTAGGTTATCACATTACGAGGTTAAGCAACATAAGCCAGGGTGGTTTTCGGATGGATGACCATTCTTAAGACATTGAGACACCTCCATTCCTCAGAAAGTACGTTAGGCCGTCGATCGTAGTGGCCATACGAGCATCTATGACAGTTGTTACGGGTAGTCGGAGCCCTAAAAGTCCAACAACTGGACGCACTACATAACTTTGATATCGCCAATGGGTTGTGGAGGTCAGGTGGCAGTCGCTTCAAAGAAAATTTCGCGGTTCTGCCGTTTCACAGTTAACTATAAAATCCGACTCTGTATTTTGTAAAGGTTCAGAGGATGAAAATCCATACTGTTAAAATAATAAACGAACATATTGGTATAATTTTATAATTATTGCATTATTGTTAATATTTTTTTTATTTTTACATTTTTAATTGTTTGCCACCGGCATTAATACATTTTATTTTTCGTGCATTTCTTTTGTCAGAAATATAATCCGTAACCGCATTGATATTTGAATGAAACTAGTCCAGCGTTGCAATTGCTTTCGGAAACCTAATTGTTCTTAAAACAATTCCAATAAAACTCTGAGCCTCGGATTTCCCGGCTAACTGTGAAACAGCAGAAATGCGAAATTTGCCGTGAAGCGACTGCCACCTGACCTTCACAACCCACTGGCTATATCAAAGTTATGTAGTGAGTCCAGTTGTTGGACTTTTAGGGGTCCGACTAACTGGCATAGATACTCATATGGCCACCGGGATCTACGACCTAACGTACTCTCTGAGAAACAGAGGACGGAGGTGTCTTAATGTCTTAAGAATGGTCATCCATCCGAAAACCACCCTGGCTTATGTTGCTTAACCTCGTAATGTGATAACCTACTCGGTTACCACTTTGTCACAAGTCCCGTCAATGATTTTTTTATTGAGGATGAATGCATTGTGTACAAAGTAAATCTGGTGATTTTCAATAAGAGCAATGTATGAAATATGATTCTTATTTACAAAAAAAAATTTTTTTTTAGTTTTTCATTATAGTATCATACCCAAATCATACCATTTTGAAATCTTGGATAGTTGCGCCAATTTTTGAAAAAGGATGCCATAGTTGTGTCCATACTTTTTTTTTTCACCGAGATAAGATAAAGTGGGTCGAAAGTAAAAATGTATGAAAATTTGACGATAAAAAAATATTTTGACTTATTTTTGTAAAATAACTACAAACATTCTATAATTTTTCAGGGTGTTGGTGGATAGTCATGCTTCTTAGCTTGCTAATACAGAAAAGAGTTCAGAAATATTTGCAAAATTGTGGACCTGGTAGTTGAAAATATCATTAGGGGTACCGAATTTCCAAAGATTTTAAAAAAGTTTGAATAATTAAAAAAAAAATAGAGATACATTTTTTTTCTTATTTTTCCCAGAGCAGCCATAAGTAGGGTCACCCTCTGTTACCGGCTTATCCTTGAATTTTGGGACACCCTGTATATAGTAATTGCAATCAACAAAATAATTACCACTAATATTAAAACTATGCTTGTTGTTATTTTAAACTATAATTGGGGCAGTGTACTGACATTAAAGTATGTATTAGAGGGCGGCACACGATGCGTTGCAGTGCCGCAACGCATCGTGTGCCCCCGCTCTTACACATTTTTAATCAAATAATCACGTCCAAGGCCTGCACACCGATTCTGCTAATTGGCAACCACTGTCATACTATACACTTCATCAATATTGACTAAAGTTCAAAATTATATGAAAAAGTTAATTGCATTTTTCATTCACTCTACAAGATGTAAAATCTAAAGGCCGTTGCATATGTGACAGGTTTTTGCACAGATGGGAATTGCAGTTTTGGAAATATCGTTTCATACAAAATGTATGGGGAAGTGCATATGTCAAGGTGACACGGACGGGAGGGAAACGTGACACGTGCGGTGCGGGAAACACTTTGTTTAGCAATTCATCTTTCCTTGTTCACAATACTACGTTAGATCCGAATTACTGACACGGTTCGTATTCATTAACACCATATTCCCATTGTCAACGGGGCCCGTCCCGTCCACGTCCCGTCCAGTATTTTATCCCATTACGTATGCGTGACCTTAAAATTAAACGACATTTTTTGCAGTGTCAATAGTATGACAGTGGTTGACAATCGGGGTCATGTCTGTAATCCAGCCGCCAAACCTTCACGCCACAATGATAGGCCACAAACATTCCCCTCGTCTGTAAGCTAGTGTTGTTACCTGAGCGATGTTTGTGTTCGCAGCATGGCGGCGCAGGCGTCGGCTCGTCGGGCTGACTCACTCGAACGCGGTAGAACCGGGAGCCTTGCGGCATTCCGTAGCGGTTACCATTCTGAAATACAGTAGAAATAACATACATACAACATACATCCCTACTAATATTATAAATGTGAAAGTAACTCTGTCTGTCTGTCTGTCTGTCTGTCTGTCTGTCTGTCTGTCTGTCTGTCACGCCCAAACCACTGTACCGATTTTGATGAAATTTGGTATAGGGGTAGATTAGACCTCGAGAAAGGACATAGGCTATGTTTGGTCGCGATAACCGACATCCACGCGGGCGGAGCCGCGGGCAAAAGCTAGTACATATATAAATAATCACGCTTCTATCCGCAAAGGGGTAGGCAAAGGTGTGAACACCCACATTTCGCGAACTAGGATTTTTGGTTCCACGTAATAGGGAGGGAGGGCTTGAAATAATAATACCTATTTATATAAAACATGCGGACCCCGGACTCTCTAAGTGAAATTAGAGGAGAAAGATGTGGAGATAAAGAAGAAAGCAAGAGAGGTGGGAAAGTACTAAGCTATTCTCATGAACCAAACGAATACAGATTGCTACTTACTATAGTTATTGAGTAAGGACATGTATTCCAACAGTCGTGTGAAATTATAAATAATATAATCTAATATATAAAATTCTCGTGTCACAAATGTGCGTAATCGAACTCCTCCGAAACGGCTTGACCGATTTTGATGAAATTTTTTGTGCTTATCCGGTATCTATGAGAATCGGCCAACATCTATTTTTCATCCCCCTAAGTGATAAGGGTGCAGCGGGAACGGGATTTGAATACCACGCGGGCCGAAAATATGGCGGTATCAAGTTCGCCGGGGCAGCTAGTCTAATATATAAAATTCTTCTGTCACGGGGTGCGTAATCGAACTCCTCCGAAACGGCTTGACCGATTTTGATGAAATTTTTTGTGCTTATCCGGCATCTATGAGAATCGGCCAACATCTATTTTTCATCCCCCTAAGTGATAAGGGTGCAGCGGGAACGGGATTTGAATACCACGCGGGCCGAAAATATGGCGGTACGAAGTTCGCCGGGGCAGCTAGTAAAATCTATAATTTCCTCTGTAAATGTATTTAATACACAACTGTTTCCCAATATAGGTATCTAAACTATCATGGCCATTCACATTACCATTAAAGCTATCGGGATGTATCATGTATTGTTTCGAGTTTAAAGCAACCCAGACCTCCACAACTCATAGCAATCACAGAAATCATAAGTCAAAAGATCTTACCCTCTTCGCATAGCAAAACTCCTTAGACTCAACAGTGGCAATAGCATAGAGTTTTCGTTCACTTTCGTTCTTTACGTTTATGCTGAGTCCGAGCGCCGACAAGCAATCGCTATGCACGAAATACATCACGGACGCCTCCTGCAAATTAAATTTATTGTTGAATAGGTAGTTACCATTATGGAGTGATTCGGAGTGAACAGATTCTATAAATAAAGGACAAAATTATCATAAAGGATGAAATTTTGAAGCAAGAAACTAACTTCTCCTATAAAACAGAAGACGACATAAGGATGACATAAGGACGAGACTACGAGGAAGAATGCATAGATTTCAAGAAAAAATTTCGATATACGGCCGTTCCCAATAACCTATCTATAGTTTTGACATTACAAAGGATAAAAACGTTATCTATATTATATTAGCAAAATAACAATAGGATTTACCTTTATCTGTAGATATGTTATTGGGAACGGCCGTAAGTTAGCATCAGATCTATTTTGACTACAAAGTCTCAAAATGATCTTAATACCAAGGTCAAACTGTTTATTGATTTAAATTGTATTACCATCCCGAACTAAAGATGTGTACCAAATATCAGAACAATAAGTCAACAGGAAGCGGGAATACTAAGGTATTAAAATCGTTTTGAATACTCTGTTCGTCAAGATCGATCTGGTATATCTATACATGGCTCCAAAGTCACCGTAATACATAATGTCGACGAGAATCTCGGCTATCAGGGACAGGTCTAGGCGAATCAGTTGGTCAGAATATTCCCCCTAGAAATGCCAGCCCCTTTTCACATTTGTCACGCGTTCAAGTCCCTTTCTGGATGTAAGGTTTTTCCGATTACAATTTCTATTTAGAACCAATTCCTAGTCCCAGATATCTTACCTGTAGCACAGTATAGTTGAGATGCGAAGGTTCCCACATAACCAACACTGTGTGTCCGGGGAGACACGAGGACAGAGACAACGTTCCCGTCGACAGACCGTATGGAGTGTGAGAGCGGAGTCGGCATTTGCGAACTTCTTCCTTTTTAGGCGATGATCTGTTGATGAAAGATATAATAATACAATATATAAAATAAATATTGTAGAAGCATATTATGTCCTTGGATACTTTAGATTCACTATTAATTAGGCGCGGTAGGTGGCCCTGCAACTTAATCAAATGAATCGTAAAAGCAAAGTCATCAGTATCAGGTCCTGTTAGTCTATATCAATATACATAGAAGTTAGAAATGTTTTTTTTTTTGAGTTGTGTATGCTTCAAAAACTCTTAAGTTCTACTTCAATTGACCTCAAAATTTGATCGATCGCATTGGCAGTTGATTGATAAATCTGCCATGTGATATTCAAAGAAGCTGCAATATTAATAAAGGATTTACTGCATCGCAACCAATACTAAAGATTCAAAGAATCAATTTCGTTTATTCAGTTTAGGCACATAAAGAGCACAAATGAATGTCAAAATTTTATATGTCAAGAAAACAAGCAATGGATTAGGATGACCAATATGACCATGCATTTTAAGATATTCGTCTTCTTTATAGTAACCTTGTTTCATCAAACACAAAGATCAAGCCCTCGATTCTGCTAAAGCACAACCACTGTCAAGCCACAGAGACTGCAAAAAATGGCATTCAATTTTAGACCTTATTTTTATAGCGTTACAGTCATAAAATTAAATGAAAAGAGTTTTATTACACTCTTTCATTCACTCTACAAAAAGCCATTTAAAATTTTAAACTTTAACTGCATTACTTTAAAGGCTAAAATCCTTAGAGTATACATTGCTATAGAGCGCGCCTTACAAGTATGAACTGCTATCACGGGTATGAACAGTACCAAGGCTCCTGGCTAAACCTCAATCAGTAGCAAAACAATACCCATCAAAATGACTTCACAAATAATATTTAATTCGATATGTTAAATCAAAATTTTATACAACATCGTATATTTGTAGTAATAATGACGCAAAAATACCGCACTATGACGCCATTTTTTTGTATTTTGGCTTTAATTTTATCCATGCATATCAAATCGAATAAAAAGCTTCATAACAAAAAACTACATTAATAAGTGCATCTATTGATATTTTCGGTAATGCATGAAACGTCACTATAGGTGCGCTATACCATCGCAAAGTATCTGCTAACACTCGGCGCCAAAGACCTGAGTGATAGGCGCGCTCTATACATAATTGTATACTCTAAGCTAAAATCAAATAGAATTTTCTCGCAGTCTCTGTGGTGTGATAGTGGTTGTGCTTTAGCAGAATCGAGGCGCTGATGTGTGACTTAATATACCTCAGCCTACCCTTTTGGAAATTTACAGGCGTGAATGTATGTGACATACCTGCCATCGCTGTCCTCCTCTTTGCTCTTCTCACTTCTGTCAGCCTCCTCATTTTTCTTATCCAGCTCTTTCTTCAATTCTGCCACTTGTTGCTGAAGTAATGCTTTCTCGTTCTCCAGTGTCGCAAACTGTAACGAAATACACGCTGATGTTATAGTCGATTCGAAGCGAAAGATTTCGGGCACAGTTTCTATAGCAAAATCGTCTGGAAGTATTAGATTAGCGAAAAAAAATATTATAATGTACGCGTTATGATATTTATACAGATGAACGGAATAATGTATGGGAGTCAGTGCAGAAACAAATAAGAAAGTTTTAAAATCACGCGTATTATAGTACATTATGGTACAAGTGAGTAATGTTGGTGATTAACGCCGAGGCGCCATTGGTCTTAAGAGAGCCGAGGACGGTAATGTAATCATCATACTCACGCGTGGCATACGACGTTTTACAACACACTTGCGAATAAAATAATACTACAAATACTAAATAAACCCCTTCGGCCGCGTATGATACCAGAGTTTGATAACCAGTCAATACTACAAATTAATTCGTTTTCCTATGCGCGCGCATCTAACAATGGCGATCGGCCATATTTAAAAGAATAAGGTTAAGGTTAGCTGTTTTTTTTTCTGTACTTAAGAGAAAAAAAAAGTTAAATTTAAGTGAAAATTTTGTTTGTGAGCTTTACTCACTTGTACCATAATGTACTATTACAGCGTTATCTAGACTCAAAGTAAGCATAGCTAACTAACAACTAGCCGTCGTGTTAACCTGCGTGTTAAGCAGCTGCTCCACGTCAGTGTTGTCGGGGTCGGTGAGCTGCTGGATGGTGTCGCGGTACTTGCCGCACTCGCGCGCCAGCTGCGCCTCGCGCTCGCGCAACGCCTCCAGCTGACGGTCCTTCTCGGTCAGCAGGCGACGGGTCGTCTCCGTTATTGTCACCTAGAGGACGACACTGGTACTTCAAGTGATTTGTAATGGAAAATGGACGTAAAGTTGAACTGTCGAGTTCGTAAATAAATCTCTCGAATAGCGATTCGTCAACGACGTCGCGACACATCTACTAATTAGCGAACAAACCTTATTAGTCCATAAACCATAAAAATCATTCGAATTCCTTTTTGCAAGATGTTGGCCGTGGGACAAAGGTTGCAAACTTGGATTTAACATTAAACTGATCCCAATTTTATTGATATCTAAAAAAGAAAATTGCATCCTCTGACAAAGGCAACCATCTGACAAACTCTTTAATGGACAATATTACGGATAACAAAAGAAGCCTTAGAAAGAGCCTTAATTTCTAAACCAATTTAATTGGCGATAGCTTAAATCACACCTTAACAAAAATAGCTAGCATAGAATGAATGAACGGAAGACCGGATGCTATGGTGCACACTGCAAAAGTCTATGTGCAGCAATATACTGCAATAAGCTAATTGCTTGATTGAAAACAATTTTGGTCCACCTCTACCTACTACTGCAACATGAGCTTACAAACGAAAGATAATGTATATTTAACAGGGATGATGACAAATATCATAGGTTTTGCTGAAAAAATATGCCTTGCGAAATAAAATATTGCTAACTTAATGGAAACTATAACTTTTTATTATTTTTACGTCCCAAAGTAGGTCAAAATACAAACAATCGAATTGAGTAAAAATTTATAACTTTTTAGATTCCTTATTAAATTTCAAATGACTTTTATTATGAACTATATACGTGTAAACGCAACGCAGAACTAGATAAATGCGTTATTCTCTTGCGCTAAGCGCCACACAAGCATGACGTCATACGATTTTGTATAAAGCGTTTTCGGACGGTTCGAGAAATTGAATTTTCGAAATCAAATATCTTTAAAACTATTTGTTGTATAAAAATTTCACTTTAGCAGTTCATTATATTATTATAAACTTCAAATTTTTCAAGAATAAAAATATAATAGTCATCATCCCTACTGTACAGTCATGTTCACAAGTTACCTGTTTCTCCGAATCGTACTTATTCTTCAACGCACTCAACTCCGTCTCCAACTTCAGCTTCCACTCCGCCTCGCACTTGGCCAGCGCTTCTCTGACCGCCTCCTCTTTCTCCACGTCAGCATTCTCCTTCGTCTGCATCACTATCGCGTTGTGGTTTGTGATTTCAATGACATCAGTCCGTTCTATTTTCTCGAGACTAGACTCGGAAGGCGAGCGGTCCATGTTTGTCAGAGCCACTAAGCGGAACCTGGAGTAAAACATATGCAAGCATTACAAATTACCATAATTTAAGTTCCTATATCATAATAATATGCTATGGTGTCGTATACACATATTTTCGCCACGAAAGGCTCTAATTTTTTTTTATACCACTGGGTGGCATAGAAGCACACCCTGGTATAAAGTGGTTACCATGGCTTATGGACGTGTGCAATACTAGGGGAGGCAAAACGAGTGTGACGCCCTTCTAATCCCCTTCTTGAAGAACCCTATATTGTTATTGCAGAATACAGTTGGATTTCAATACTTAGATTAAACAACATAGAATATTATGTACTTATTTCTGCAAAAAAAAAAGCCTAAAAATTTTGAAATGTTATTGTCTTTAAAATTGGAATAGTTAGCTTTCAATTCAACATTTAGTAGCCACAAAACAAAAATAAATACCTGGATCTCAAGGATTCTATTTCAGCTTTGTAATCCTGGTGCATTTTATCCTGTAGCTCCTTTATATCCTTCTGTTTCTGCGCATCGATCTCCTCTAATTTCTTTCCAAACCCTTGAATCTCTTCTCGAGTTTTTTCTAATACTTCCTTAGTATCCTGGTGCTCTTTCTGTAGCCTCTCTATTTCTTTATTGTGCTCAATTTTTATACTTTCTATCTCATTCTTTAGTGTTTCGATGACATTGTCCTTCTCATTGAGAGCTGCCTTCATATCACTTAGTTCTAACTCATGATCGACTGTGAGTCTCTGAGTTTGTTCGCGGAATCTTAGTGCACTCTCCTCATTACTCTTTGTCCATGCCTCTACTATATCTAAATACGCACTTTTCATATACTTCTTCTGCTCATCAATTTGATTTTTCAACGAACCCAATTCCTCCATAATATAAACAATGTTCGCTTTACAGATTCCGTAAAGCTTTAGTAAAAACTCTTGCAGACTCGCCATATTTATTTTATGAGTATCCATATTATCCTACAACAATAAGAAATCAAAATAAGATGTAAATAAAACTAAATAATTAGACTATATAAGATCTAGCGCACTAAGATGAGTGAATGATAACGTAAAAATATGCAAACGAAAAATGATAACTAGATAGTTTAGCTCATACGGGGCCGGTGAAGACAGGAGCAACAGAAAAATAAATACAACTGCTACCACTCAAGTGAGACCTCTGAATCAATAATAGTTGTGTTTCCCTCTTATTACAACCCCAGATTCTTCAATCGGGGCGTGAAAAAGCATATATCGAGGCCGTCACGTTACGAACCACCATTTTAAGGTCAACAGTATATGCAATGGTCGGCCGGGGTGCGAGGGATATGGCTACGACAATCTCACATCCGGCAACCGACAGCCCACAAACGGCGTGCGTTTTAGTCGGTTCGAGTCCGACATAACCTCCTCCTCTGGCTCCGGCGGGGGAGGTATCCGAGGGGATTTTTCGAAGAAAAAAAAGTATATGCAATGGTGGTCCGTATCTTATTGTCTGCACCTCAGCTTTTTCACATCTAGCGAAGTGCAGTCAATTGACGGACTAAATATTTAAAAAAAAAGTATCACAGGTGTGAACTCAAACCTCCAATGCCTTTTATGCAGAGGTATACATTACAGAGAATTTATCATATTTTACTATAGGTATTCATAGCCACCAATAACAAAAGACCTCAGGGTTATTAAGATACTGTAAGACGGAGAGGTCTCACAAGACTGGCGTCTATTCGAACAGGGTAGATGTACACCTGTCGTTCGTTCCGGCCCCATTCCAAGCTCGATGGTAGCGATTCCTCGATGTAATAATCGGAACTTTCGAATTCTCGAGGGCTCTCCGCTGTTTCCAATATAACGGGTAGAGTTCCCACCTCGGTCACCGTTGAGACGGCCATTGTTTCGGGAACGCATATTATTGAGACGTCGGCTTTCTGTTTTTGCTCGCTTTGTTGACTTAATTTCTCGAAGTCGCCCACGTCGGTTATTGACTCGTCTCTGCAAATTAGGAACTTTATTAATGGTTTGGATCAGTTTCATTGGTAGTCACTTGATATTAAATAAATAAATACTAGTGTACATTTTATAATAAATTGGAAAAAGCGAAATCAATTCTCGGGCGGGACTCGAACCCGCGATCTTTCCCTTACAGGGGGAACGCTCTGACCACTGAGCCACCGAGCTTCGCCCGAGAGTGATCCAATTTTTCCAATACATCCATCTTACGGCGATGGTGGGAGTAATCTACCGATATTCGTACGAACTATCTTTTGACTAATTGCTTTAAAATTATCTCAATAGTGTACATTTTCAAAAAGATGCGTGTGTAATTTAATTACTTAAAAAAAAGCGCAGTCTGAACACACCTTATAATGTATCATTAAAATAATAACTCGACCACCACTATTTTACAACTACATACATTTCTTCACGCCTGTAAATTCCCAAAGGAGGTGACATAGGTGTATTGACACCTACATTTGGCCAACTATGATCGGTCCCATGTAATAGGGGGCGAGTCTATTGCTTTCATGTTTACTGGGAAGAGATGGGGTACCGAATTTACAAAACAGTAGGTGCTAGGTACTTACTTATCCATATCGACCTGAATGTCTGCATCACAATTTTCACTTTCAGAAGCTCTTATTCTGAAAATTAAGAACAAAAAAATAAACAATAAGAGATGTTCAAATTGCATCTATAAAAAAGAAAAAGTTATACCAAAAGATACCCTTTATTGCACGCCAAACACTGGATACAAGCGTAGATAATACATAGAGAGTTAGTTGTAAATAGTTGCAATTTTTTTTTCATGGTAATGATACTGGGGAGTTTAGTGAATAAGTACACTAAATTATGTCTACTTAACCATTTATCGCTAACATTATATTTCATTTTTATCGTCATTACATATTTACAATTGAGATCAAAAGAGGTTAGCAGAAATAATGGAGTGCTACACTCAGTGATCAAGAACAATATTGTTGAAATAGATTCAGCACAGTTTCCGTTAAGTAAAACTACCACTACCCACTCTTAACAATTCAGTTATTTCTAGTTTCAATAGAATCCTGTACTCCATTTCGTTAGGTACATAACTAAAGGTTAACAATATTGTAGCGACTTTTCATAAAAATACATGTTAAACAAATAAACTAGGCTAAGTAACTGACCAAACCAACTAGTGATTCGATATCAGTTTTTAGTCTTTAAAGTGAGTTTCTAAACATACAAATATTAATAAACTGAGTCTTTAAACAAAACATATTAAAAAGACACATCAAGCTTGTTTATATTTAGTTATATACCTAACCAAATGGAATATACATACCTCTGCTGAAAAAACTGCACTGTAGCCTCCATTTCGTAGTTAGGTACTTCATTAGCGAGATCAGGGAAAGCATTAGCAATGAAGGCGACATCAGAATCCGTCAGTTTCGGTAAGTTCGCGTCGAACGGTGGAGGCGCTTGCGTCGCGAATACGGGCGGCAGTTCCAACATGCCAGGGAACAAACTCCTGAGGAAGTGACCCTCGAATAGAGTGTTGAAGTTCTGCCGCCTCTCTACTTCTTCTTCGTGAATCTTCTGTAGTTTCTCTGCTAAGTCTGTCGCCCACTGCAATCAGAAAATTAAGGTTACAGGATAATTGTAGGACAAATGTCATTCATTTCTATTAAAAAATTAGGAATGGGTAACGAATATACTACCCACATAAATATAATAATACTCTAGATTTTCAAAAATAGAATTGAACTTGCTATGCCTATACCTGCGATACTTTAATATTTCAATTTGTGTACGGTCAGAAAAAAAATACAAACAAAATTGTGATATTATTAAATAAATATATTTTCAAGGGCAATCTGCTTGTTTCTTATATAACTGTTTCTTCAGATTTAGAATGTTACTGTTCCTTGTAGTGTACTTCAACGTTAAAACTAACTACCTAACCTACAAGTACTTACATTACCTGATTATGTTTTGATAATTCCCGAAAACCACATAATATTGTACTCATATTTTGATAATGTTACGAACTATTGATATATTCGTCTATAAACTCAACTTCGATTTAAATTTTCAATATACATTCTATTTTAACGATAACCTAACACCCAAGTACCTTGATATGCGCTTGTGAGAACGTCCTTCTCCTAGCCACTTCGTGCACGGCTCGTATGAACACGTTGGGCGCCATGTGGAGCTGCGCCACGATGCCGAAGTACCTCGACAGGCGGTTGAAGCACTGGAACGACAGCATCGCGTGTGCGTCCTGCACTGACATCTTGTTTTCGATCATTAGGACCGCTCTGGAAGCAAACAATTCGCAATTTGTGATTCATATGTAATATTATGTATTACTAGCCGACAGTGAGGTCTCTATAACCCGATCCCTGCCGTTTTGCTCTGTAAAGTGAAGCTACATGGAAGAGATGTTTAAAACATTCAGTATGTGAATTAAGAACGCCTAGAATTCCCTACAAAATTGATGCTATTCTTTATGAGGTGAGATTTATTTCCACCGGCTTGCTTTTCGACAATGTTCACCCTTTGCTACTGCTAACCGATGAATGATCGCGGCCTCTCAAGCCTGGAATTTTGATCACGTTCCCGCTACCCATGGGTACCTATTCCCTGGTTAGAAAGTAACCTATGCGACTAGACTATACCTATGCTATGTACAAAATTATAAGCCAGATCCGTTCAGCCGTTAGAGCGTGATTGAATAACAAACATCTTCACAAACTTTCACATTCATAATATTAGTATGATATGAAGTAGGATAGAACAGGAACAAGGATAGGATAAAATATAATTATAACTCATTTCTACACATCCCCGGGAGGGTGGACTCAGGTGCCACAAATACTTCAACGTTTTAAATCGGCCCCACGTAATTTGATATTTAATTACGTACAATGTTCACATACCAGTTTAAATAACACAAATAATAGTATCAGTAATGATATTTGAGGTAATTATATCAATTACATAGTTATGTCAATGAGCATGTCAATATTGCGGTGACAATATCACTAATAGTAATAATAATAGACTGATCAAAAACTTTACCGATGATAGTATGATGGCTCTGACCACTGAGCCACCGACTCTCGGTAAGTCAGCGGTCAGAGGATTCCCCCTTTATGGGACTAGTCACGGATTTGAGTCCCGCCTTACGCTTCACATTTTTCTTATCTTAATCGTAAAAAGTAGTTGGTAAACTATTTAAGATAAGAAAAATGTGAAATGAGAGCAGTTAGTATACCTACTAATTGCTCTTAAATTTCATTCAACTTTACCTATACTTAATATGGACAAAAAGTTTGTTTTTGCTAATTTAGAGATGTTTTTTTTTACAAATTTTAGAGAAGTATGTTGTTTTCTTAACATACATTCTGCGTATTATTACGCGTATTACACATCTAGTATTGAAAGCGTTAACAGGTCAAAATAAGAGCTTAAAATACGCAGTAGTTTGTTGGCTACCTTTGAGGTACCTATAATTCTTCAAAAATTATTAAAAGAAAAAAAAAATTCTTCATAGTATACTTACTGCAATCTCGCCTTCAATACACTGCATAGTTCGTCCTTTGAGTTAGCTATGCGACGTCGGATGTCAATCAGGGTCTGATATCCTTTCAGCAGTTTTTTGAGCTGGCACCAGTGCGATTGTACCAATGTAGGCAGCACCGATGGATCGCATGCGGTGTTTAAACGTTCACGGTACTGGAAACGAAAAGAATACATGGTAGACCAAAATTTGAATGTACCTGAAGTTAATACTAATTGAAATTTGCAATAGGAAAACAACAGCTGTATGTACAGTACTGACATACCTTTAGAGTAGTTAAGACCGAAGCTACGATTTTATTATTTTTAAACACAAACGGTTTTAACTGCTCTATACAGATATTTAGTTAGATTCTCACTCCTCTTCCCTATGAGCTAAATAAAACACTCGTTTTGTATAAAAAAGAAACCGTATAGAAACTCAATAAATATCCCTTTGTTATTTACCTGTATAAGGGAAGCGGCCTGATCTCTTTGATCTCGCTCTAGTTTCTTCACTTCATTAAGTAATTGATCTAGTCCATACAAGCGATCTTCAATGCCTTTTAATTGCTTCAAGCCATGCAAATTGGCGTACTCTAGAATATGATATAACTCCGCCTCGCGCTCCTTCAGAGGCTCGGCGTTTAGCTGCAATAAAAATAAAACAATGTAGGTATTAACATCAAGATAATCGAATTAACAAATATTGTATTTTTATTAGTAAACGAAATTATTAATATTCCCACTAAGCCCTTCGGCTAAACAAAATTGCTTGGGTTCACGTTGGTAATGCCCAGGATTCAAACTCGGAACCTCTCGACCGTAAGGCCGATTCTTTAACCACTAAGCTACCTTGCTTTCTTAAACTTAATATTTTGATGATTAGTTTGAACATGAAAAGTAGGGGCAAATTATTTTAATGTAACTGTTAGAGACGAGGAGCCAACGATATCGGGTGGTCAGTCTCTAATCAGACATTTTGTAATTTATGCACACAAACAGTCAGTTAAGTATAACTCGCAACACTTTGCACACGCATTTAGTGCTACGTCTATATAACAGCGCAACCTTATAACATACTTCGATAAAATTGTTTTATGCGTTTTGATAAAGTTAATTTACCTCAACGCTACTTTGCTACTGGCTGTTCAACAGATGAAATAACAGTCCTTGTTATTTTATAGCGTTACTGATGGTACTCGACTTTAATGAAAACCTAAACCGACATTTTGGCTGGTAACAAGTGCGTTGACCGTCTAATTTGAATACGATATGATGAAGTAGAGGCCTGATCATAAACTGTATTTTATAACAATATTTGCCGACTATAAATTATATATTTTGATACTAACAGAATTCATGTAACTCATCTATTATAGCTTATAATTCCAATCAATTCTCCGCCGAACTTACCTAAATTGTTTTAAAAATAGACTGTAGTGACTTACGGCCGTTCCCAATAACATATCTACAGATAAAGGTAAAGGTAGAGATAATTCCTTTGTCAAATCCTATGGTTATTTTGCTACTATGAATTGCATTACCATAGAAATTGATGACGTTTTTATCCTTTCTAATGTCAAAACTGTCGATAGATAGGTTATTGGGAACGGCCGTTAACAGGCAACTTCAACAATCCTTTGATAAGATACTAGTTAATTACAAAAAAAAAGTGTGACTTATAAAAAACTAGCTTTTGCCCGCGGCTCCGCCCGCGTGGATGTCGGTTATCGCGACCAAACATAGCCTATGTCCTTTCTCAAGGTCTAATCTACCCCTATACCAAATTTCATCAAAATCGGTTCAGTAGTTTGAGCGTGAAAGCGTAACAGACAGACAGACAGAGTTACTTTCGCATTTATAATATTAGTATGGAGTATGGATTTAAACTACTTACCAAAGTTAATCCCTTCTGACAATAGTCCACAATATCTTGTAAGGACGCTTTGTTCCCTTGCGCTAAAATCCAATGAAGTAACGAGGGCTCTTCCTTGCTCTCATACTGCGCCTTGAACGTTGCCCCCTCATCCGACTCCTCGATGTGAGGTATTGGTTCTGACGATGTCCCACCTTCGTTGGTCGAAGACCCATCTTGGTTGAAAACTGTATTATGATGAACATATAAATGGTTTGAATGACATGGAAGCTGAGATCAAATAACTTATCTATTTAAAAACTTCCTCTTTTTTTAAGATAAAATCACGACGACGACCATCAACTAAACCATGTAAACCCATATCGCAAAATGAATGATTTGATTTGATTTGATTGAAAAAATAAACAGCGATAATAGGATAAATAATAGTAAATTTCAATATTAGTAATAAGATTACAGTGGCATGGGTTCACTATAAACCGATTCCTGCCGGCTTCCCAATGGGTCGCATTGTGCATAACAAACTAGATTAAGCTAAAAGATTTTTCCACCGGCTTTCCTTTTCAAAAATTTTGACCCTTTGCCTCTGCTGTATTAGCTGCGTCAGGCGTTATACAGAAGAGTTAATTTTACTAGTAACCGCGACCTACACTCCCAAGCTTTTAACAGATTTTAACCTCACCTGGAGGGAAAGTTCTCTAAATACTGGAGATACCGAATTTCACTCAAAGAAAACATTCCTTTATTTTTTAAAAGAAATAAAACTGCATTCATAGATTTTTGAAAATTCGCTTGCCACACCCGGTAATCGAACCAACTAAAATCCGAAAAAATAACATCCTGTATTTTTATGACATCAATCAATAGTATAAATCATAAGCATCAAATCTGTCTAACAAACATGGTTAATTAAATGAAAGGAAATCCCTGAAAATTCAATTTTCAAAGATTTATAACAAAATAGAGAACTTAACTCAAGGATCCATCACCTATCATATTAAGAATAAAATTCCATATTTAATTTACTTGTCCCTATTTTTCATGGCTGGCCCTCACTGGCCAGCAGGGGTATTTACTCTCTCGACTCAAACCGACTAAAACCGCATGCCGTCTCAGGTTAATTCAAAAGTCTCAATTAACGTATTATAAGACGAACCAATAAGGCAATTCTCTCGCCATCTCCGTTGCCCACGGTGCAATGCGGTGTACCACGAAGTGCTTTCCAAGCCCAACCAAGTATACCTCGAGACACGTATCTTGGACCTAAATCGACATAATAGTAGCGTCGCCGTCGGTAGCTTAGTGGTTAAGGAGTCAGCCTTACGATCGAGAGGTCCCGGGTTCGAATCCTGACGATTACACTACAGACGTGAACCCACTCCTGGCACAAGTAATTTAGCTTACTTGGGGGGGTTAACAGGAATATTAGTAATTTCGGTTACTAATATTCTTTATAAAAAAAAATGATGATGACTACCTCATGCAGTCACACAATAACGTTACATTCTAAATCGGAATCAAAGTTTAGTCATTTAGTACTCATTTTACTAAATAAATGGCGTTATTGTTGATAAGGTATGTGATGGCACGTTTAGCAAAAGTACTGTATCTGTTGGAATGGAATTTATAAGTTAAGATTTTATTAACTTCCTTTCATTTAATTTACCATGTTTATTAGATAGTTTCGATCCTCATGATTGACACTATCGATTGATGCTATAAAAATACAGGATGTTATTTTTTTGGATTTTAGTCGGTTCGAACTGAAACTATGAATGCAGTTTTGTTTCTTTTAAAAAATAAAGGAATGTTTCCTTTGAGTGAAATTAGCTATCTCCAGTATTTAAAGTACTTGCCCTCCAGGTAAGGTTAAAATCTTCCACCCTGTATACACTGTTATTAGTAACACTATCTAATATGAGTACTAATAAGTGTCCTGTATGTAATGAAGATGTGGTTAAAGGAAGTAACAATGTCTCTGAGGTGAAAGAAAAGGGAATACTGGGTCTTATTAATGCTAGTAGTATGCATATTTATGTTCTTTGAGAAATGATACATGGGGAGAAGAACTTCGTTTCTTTGTCGTTTGTCCTGCACTAACGATCTTGTTGCTGAAGGAGCAAAATATCACAAAGACTGCTATCATTCATTTGTGAAGTCTGTCAGTTACCCAAAACTCCAGAAAGCTAAGATCCCTAGAGATACCCATGTCGTAGAGGCTATGGAAGAAATTTTTGCTTATATGGAGGGAAGCATTGATACTCAGTTTTCTCACTCTAATACTCGGTGTTGTAAGGTGCCAAACCCCAGTGGCGAACTATCAAGGCCGAGTTGGAAAATAAATATGGGGATCGAATACTGATCACACCAGGGGTCAAACGTTTCAAAACGCCGCGCCGGTGGTGTGTTTTAGAGACATTGGGTACAATATTTATCAATCAGGCATGGTACGTAATCATCATCATGCGGATATAGATGTATTCTCCTGATTGCATCCGTGGCCAAGATGACCTCGAAACTCAGGGTCCGCCTTCCGGCTCTTCCTCCTCCACTTCGCACGATCTTGGGCGTCCATGGTAGTGAGACCATTTGCACGCATGTCACCCTCCACGACGTCAAGCCAGGACTTCTTTGGCCTACCCATTTTGGTACGAAAATAGGCAAAAAAACGAAGTAGAGGAAAAGCTGAGAATTCTTGCTAAAGCTGCGGAAATTTTACGGCAAGATATTCAGAGTCAAGTGTACAGCACAAACAAATACCCACCGTGCGATAATTTTTTTAATTAAAATTAATTCCTTAATTTTCACTTTTCCAGAGCGTGTAGTTCAAAAACGGGAAGGAGTATGGAAAAGTATATAAGATCAAAGTTATAGAGAATTTTATAAGCTTTCATTTCATCTTAGAACATTTTTCGCTACAACGCACCGTTTTTTATTTATTAACAAATAACCCAAAATTGAGACCTTTGCCCCCCTCTCCCCCCTCCGGCTCGACACCTAGACGTCAGGACTTTTAGTATGTTTTCTCTCTAAGTAGTCTGAATAAGTTTCTGAAGAAATCGCTTAGGTTCCCGCTCAAGCACACTACAACTACTTTATTGACCGTACTATAACCAATAAATAACTTGTAGCATTGTGATTACTTATTGAAGGCTGATCATCCAACACGATACCAATATATGTTACATTCTGGTGTGAAAAACAGACCATAGAGACATTGTGAATTAAATAAATATACTCTTAAATGTTTTATTTAGAAACTAGCTTTTGCCCGCGGCTCCGCCCGCGTGGATGTCGGTTAACGCGACCAAATATAGCCTATGTCCTTTCTCAAGGTCTAATCTACCTCTATACCAAATTTCATCAAAATCGGTTCAGTGGTTTGGGCGTGAAAGCGAGACAGACAGACAGACAGACAGACAGAGTTACTTTCACATTTATAATATTAAGTAGGGATGGATAGTCCGAAAATGCAATAACAATTCCCAGTGCTGTGACGACACATACCTTGGTATTATGTTTACACACAACAGAGATAAGAAGTAAATGTCTGAGAAACGTTATCATCCGTATCAGTCAATGGTCCGACGTCGACAAATATAATCTGATCTGTTACTAAATAACAAATAAAAATCTTCACTATTAGTACAGATTACGTCTCGATTTGATTATAATGACTTCCGCACAAACCTGTTCACTGCCATTCATTACTCATTAACTAAAAATAGACTGCGTCGTCGTACCGATCCATTGACATTGGAAGTTACCATACATTCATCAACTAGAGCACTTAAATTTTCATTCAATCAGTAAATTTTCGTAGATCTTATCGTCTTATAATTAATGAATAGCATACATACACACATATACTCACGCCTTCGCTGAAAGGGTAGGCACAGGTGTATTGACAGTATTACACTCCTAATTCCCTTCTTAGGAAGCGAGTCTTTTGCACCTAACAGCCCTGTTTTTAGTAGCCTTTTTACTCAACATCCATGAGAAGAGATGGGTTAGTTCTAGAACTCTACTTCACCAGAAAGCACGGAACAAAATGACATTCAGAATATTTTACGTTGTAAAATAATGAGTCATCAAATATAATTGACAGCCTGTTGTTATTTAAATATGGAATCGTTTATTAAGCAGACAACAAATTGCAAACTTAAAAAGATGTAAACTTACCGTCTTCGTCGGACAATTTGAACGCATCGACTCCAAAGTCCTGACATGCTTTATTCTCTGAACTATTGTCGAGTGGATGTGTGATTCTGTAATGCTGGCCTTCAAAATCTGTATCTTCAAAGACATCGAATGCTGAGAACCGATGCGCTTCAGCGTTCAGCTGTAGAGGGGGCAATATTGGTATCTTGCCGAGAGATTCTAACACTTCGTTCAGGCTATAAAAATATGAATATCTATGTTTAGTCGATAAATTAGAACAAAAATAGAAATAGATGAAACTCGAAATTTATTTTACATTCTTATCTTATACTAGATTGAAAAAAGTGCGTCTCTATATTCGAAATCTAGTGGGCGAAATAAGGACAGATTCCCTTGTGGTCAAGGAAATTAAGTAATAAAGCGATATTGATAATTTGTACCCAATGTTCTTACTATTAGACATAAATATAACATAAATAACAGAAGGTAACTGAGCGCCGCATCTAAACTTTAGGATCGTATATTTTGATTATGTAACTAGCATGGAACTAAAAGATACATTATATTACAATTAACAAAATGCGTAATTTCCTTTCAAACTGTCTGTGCATTGCAAAATAATCACACGTGCAGAGATTAACAAGTATTTGAAGACAGACGTAGTTTAATTTGTGAAGCGTGATAAGCAGACTGGGCTTATCGCGAGGTCTAGACAGTATTGCGGTCAAGAATAGGAAAATCCAAAAGTAGATCGCGCGCCGGTCAGGGTCAATGGGGAACCATTGCTTTTTACCTTATTAGAGAATATGCTTGCAATTTAAACTGGATTTCACTGATGAATATAAACGGGGTCTAATTCAGTTTTAACTGCATAAATGTGGCATGAATAGAGTTGTCGGATTTCTTTATACATTTCGTTTATTATGTCAAAACTGATGGTTTAGGAAGCTTTAATTATGCCCTTACAGAGTAGTTATTAAGTACCTACCTACTTTATTAAACTTTAAACGTTGTTAATAATGAGAAAGTAATTTTATCATTATGAGTTAGTTGAGGAGTTTTTAACTGTTTCTTTACGGAAACGAATTTTTACGCCTCATTGTCTGTTTGGTGTTACCCCAAACTACTGCTAGTCGGTGCACCTGCTAAACGCCATGGCTAGAGCTCTGGCTCACGGCGTTTCCTGCCTGCGCCAGAATCTCGTCTGTTGTTGTCAGACGGCAGTTTCGCTCTCATAACAAACCATTAAAAATATTAAGAAGTCCCCAGGTTCGTAAAGTGTAAACCTCGAACGCAACCTGGAAATCGCTAGGAGGATGATGATGACACATCGCTGTCTGTATTCACGTCTGGATTCTGATCTCGCGTTAACATTTTATTGAAGCAAATATGTGTGGAGCAACTGAGCAAAATATCGGTTTATGAACTGCATTGAGAACAATGTGCGTAGGTAAAGTGTGTTAATAATAATAATAATAATAATAATAATAATATTTATTTATTCGCATAATACAGTCACAAAGTTGGTCACATAAAATAGAATCAGTACATTGTATTATTACCAGTAATGGCATGCAAATATTACAATTTCTTTCTTGTAGTGTGGTAGTTTCTCATCATGCAATACGAGTTTATTAAATAATATATGAAAATTATCGTCATTAATATAAATTCATTCGATATTTAATTAGTCCAAAGAAAATAATATTATGTAGTATGTATCATGTAATATAAATATAATTAAATGTCAAAATAAATGCTTAATAAAAATGTCAAATGCTAAACAAAAAATGTCAAATGCTAAATAATAAATGTCAAATGCTAAATAAGAATGTCAAATTCTAAATGAAAAGTCACATGCTAAATAAAATATCAAATACTAAATAAAATGTCAAATGCTGAATTTAAATGTCGAATGCTAAATAATAATAACAACATGTTTAATAATTTAACTTATACTATCTGCCAGGAAATCTGTTACGCTATAATATGCCCTTTGCAGAAGTAGACCTTTAACTTCTTTTTTGAATGTGGTGATGCTAAGTTCTTTCCAATGCTTAGGCAACTTATTAAATATAATTGGGGCCATGCAAAAGATACTTTTGCGCATAAGCGTAAGTTGTGTTTTCGAGTTATACCTCTATGTATATTGCATACATTACGTACATTACCAGCGTTGGTTTAAATGTCCCAGTTCTTAGTCCATTGTGGTGAACTTAGTACCTATTTAGAATATTTAGTAATTTTAAATATGTAATTTAAATATTACGTCTGCCAACAAATAGGTGCTGGTGACAGAGATAAGTGGACTAAGTATCATGCGTAAGACGCCTGATATTCACGTATAGATAAAATCCATAAAGTAAGTAACTCCACAAAAGCTGGACAAGACATTAACATTTCGCCTAAACTTGGCATATGCCTGAAAGACAGTACTTAGATTATTTTAGGGATTTTATGCATAAATAACACTTAGATCGTTGACAGCAATTACAAAATATGAATACTGCTAAAATATGTTTGTATTTGTATGAATATTCTGTGGTTTACAATCGTTAATTTGGATTTCTATAAATTTATGCTTATAAAAATTATCGTTGACATCAATCGTGTTAGGACTTCCTGAGATTCTTTCTGGTCGATGACGAGAATTAATAAGTGAAATATTCCGAGACGAAATATATGCTAGTAGATTCCATTAAATAGGGTTTTTAAAAAGTTAGCCCCTATAACCTAACGGAACAACAGCTATTGTGTGTATAAGTATTATAACCAAAAACGCATATGCCTGCGCTAGGATAAATCGCAAAGAGCTGCATTGTTTTAAGCGCAAGAAGGTCTAAAATTACCGCATGTTACCAATCTTTCAAAGAACTAAAAAAATGTACGCACGGACAAAAGAACGGAGGGGCTACCTGCCCCGAAATTAACAAGCGTGCCCAAGCGAACCGAGGGTTTTTAGACAAAATTGACCGTTTCAAAGTAACGTACCGGTGCACGAAGACTTTAGAGATCGACGATATGACACGTTAAATATATCATGATCGAAAGGGGATTGGGTAATCTAGTATGGACAGTGGCGTTCTTAATTTTTTCAGCGGCCATAATTAATTTTGATACCACTTCATTGTACTGTGTTAAACACACGTACAAATGTCATTATTTTCATTGTAAGTAATATCGGAGCTGCGATATACAGGGTGGAACATTTCGACTTTACCTTGAAGGAAAGTACCCTCATACTAAAGATAGCGAATTTTACTTAAAGGAAACTTTACCTTATTTTTTAAAAGAAACAAAACTACATTCAATGACTTTTGAAAATGCCACACCCGGTAGTCGAACCGACTAATATTTTACAAAACCTTCTTTTTCATGGACTTCCTTTTATTTAATTTACCAAGTTTGTTAGAGAGATTTGATCCCTATGATCGACCCTATCGATTGATGTAATAAAAATACAGGGTGTTATTTTTTCGAATTGTAGTCGGTTCGATTATAAGGCGTGGCAAACGATTTTTCAGCATTCCTTAAATGCAGTACTGTTTCTTTTTTAAAAACATACTAAACTGTATGCAAAGTTTTCTGAAAATGCCACACCCGGTAGTCGAACCAACTAAAATCTTCCTAAATCTTCTTAAATCTTCTATTTCATGGATTTCCTTTTATTTAATTTACCAAGTTTGTTAGAGAGATTTGATCCTTATGATCGAACCTATCGATTGATACAAAAAAAAATATAGGGTGTTATTTTTTCGAATTGTTCGATTATCGGGCGGGGCAAACGATTTTTCAGCATTCCTTAAATGCAGTTCTATTTCTTTTTTAAAAACATACTAAACTGTATTCAAAATTTTCCGAAAATGCCACACCCGATAGTCGAACCGACTAAAATCTTTCTAAATCTTCTATTTCATGGATTTCCTTTTATTTAATTTACCAAGTTTGTTAAAGAGATTTGATCCTTATAATTGACCCTATCGATTGATGCAATAAAAATACAGGGTGTTATTTTTTCGAATTGTAGTCGGTTCGATTATAACTATTATAAGGCGTGGCAAACGATTTTTCAGCATTCCTTAAATGCAGTACTGTTTCTTTTTTAAAAACACACTAAACTGTATTCAAAGTTTTCTGAAAATGCCACACACGGTAGTCGAACCGGGTACGAGTACCTACTCTTACTACCGGAGATAGTTAATTTCATTCAAAGGAAACACTCTCTTATTTAAAAAAGAATACAAAGCTGCATTTAAGGAATTTCGAAAGATCGCTTGCCACGCCCTGTAATCGAACCGACTAAAATTCTAAAAAATAACACCCTATATTTTTATTGCATCAATCGATAGGGTTGATCATAAGGATCTAATCTCTCTAACAAACTTGGTAAATTAAATGAAAGGAAATCCATGAAATAGAAGATTAAGAAAGATTTTATTCGGTTCGACTACTAGGTGTGGCATTTTCAGAAAACTTTGAATACAGTTTAGTGTGTTTTTGAAAAAGAAACAGCTCTGCATTGAAGGAATGCTGAAAAATCATTTGCCACGCCTCATAATCGAACCGACTACAATTGAAAAAGTAACACCCTGTATTTTTATTGCATCAATCGATAGGGTCAATTATAAGGATCAAATCTCTTTAACAAACTTGGTAAATTAAATAAAAGGAAATCCATGAAATAGAAGATTTAGAAAGATTTTAGTCGGTTCGACTATCGGGTGTGGCATTTTCGGAAAACTTTGAATACAGTTTAGTATGTTTTTAAAAAAGAAATAGAACTGCATTTAAGGAATGCTGAAAAATCGTTTGCCCCGCCCTATAATCGAACAATTCGAAAAAATAACACCCTATATTTTTTTGCATCAATCGATAGGGTTGATCATAAGGATCAAATCTCTCTAACAAACTTGGTAAATTAAATAAAAGGAAATCCATGAAATAGAAGATTTAAGAAGATTTAGGAAGATTTTAGTCGGTTCGACTACCGGGTGTGGCATTTTCAGAAAACTTTGCATACAGTTTAGTATGTTTTTAAAAAAGAAACAGAACTGCATTTAAGGAATGCTGAAAACTCGTTTACCACGCCTTATAATCGAACCGACTACAATTCGAAAAAATAACACCCTGTATTTTTATTACATCAATCTATAGGGTCGATCATAAGGTTCAAATCTCTCTAACAAACTTGGTAAATTAAGTAAAAGGAAATCTATGAAATAGAAGGTTATAGGAAGATTTTAGTCGGTTCGACTACCGGGTGTGGCATTTTCAGAAAACTATGAATGCAGTTTTGATTCTTTTTAAAAATAAGGGAATGTTTCTTTTCAGTGGAATTCGCTATCTTCAGTATTTAGAGTACTTCCATCTAAGTAAAGTTGAAAAATACTACCCTGTATAGCTAAGTCCCGATATAGTTTAGAGAAGTTTGTCCATAGTAACTTTTGATCACTTTATACTGTACTTTCATATTATACCAATTTCATTGATGGCCGCTCAATTCCGACACGACGCCAACATTACCCAACCCCCTTTAAAAAGAAAATTAATGAGGTAGCCTAGAATTACATTACATTTCTATTTAGCGTTCTAATTTTCAAAGTAGAGTAAGGATTATTTACAATCATAACCAAAATTCCTTAAAACGTGTTAGTACTCAGTAAAATGTTACAGAATAAATATAGTTTTTATACAAACATCTTCTGCTCCGTCTTACCGTCCGCACTTAAACAAATAGCGACTTTTACAACCAGTCTAGCTCAAACATAAACCGATTAGAAAATAAAAAAAAATGTGTTTATGTGCCGTATAACCAATATACGAGATCTTCTTTTGCTTATAAGCCAATAATCGACTCATGGTCATAATCAACACGTGACTGTGAAATTACTACGTTTTTTAATTAAAATAAACTAACTGTTATTGAAATAAAACTTAAACTGGTAACAATTTATGATGTGTTATTCATTTACTGTTTTGATTGCATCTCGGTAAAAAAATATGCTGTATTTAGCTAAGAATGTTGTAGGAATTTTCTTTAATAGGGACACAATAATTGAAACAAAGAAACGTAGCAGATAGCAGACAGTTGTCGTACGATATTCCGTGATCATTATAATGCATAGTCCATTTTAGGTGTTTTGCTATGACAGTTAACGAAGTCTGGTGCAAAAATCAAAACCGCATCTACTTCCTACAATCATAAGTACGCTTGGACTGTAGAATCAACAGTTTACTCATTAGAATGTAGAATGATAACACGACACAAGTCCGGTAGGTCAATTAGGCACAGTTGCCCAGATACGTAAACATAATACACAATGAATAATTGGCGAAGAACTAGAGCAGGTTAACCGGCTAATGCTGTCGAATATGACTTTGACTTTGATGTAGGTACCATTGTACCCATTGGGTCTATCAGACCCACAACAAACAACCTCAGATCAATAAAAAAGCTTACTTTATTATTGGTATAAAGGTATGATTCCGAAGATAAGCTCATACCACAACCAGGCCACGCTCACTCTATGTACTTGCGCGCTCTCGCCGCCGGTCGCCGACGGTCCTCGGTCGTCAGTCGGGCTGTCACTAGCCGCGCGTGCACAGGCGCGTAATAAAGTACCTAAGGTTTGGTTATATTATTACGTTTCAATCTTTTTGTTTGTAGAGTCTTTTTGTTTGTTATTAATATAATTAATACTCAATCTATGATGCTATTATGAAAGTATATCACGGATGCGAATCTAGCAAATCAAATAAAAATCTTACTTCTGCTTGCCTGTTAATGAAGAACGGCAAGTAGGTACTTACTTAATAAGTGTAATTACATTCGTTAAGTTACTGTAGGTACCTACCTATGACAATATTTAATATACATAGGTAGGTACATATCTTGTACAAAGTAATATAGGTACCTACCTACCCACTTCGCTACCTACTATACGGAAAGACTTAAAAAATGTTGGATTCAGTACCTACTTAGTCTATTCAGTAACAGATTGGTTGTTACAAGATGTAGTTATCTGACCTAGTACCTACTTATAGCTAACGGCTCGGGTTCAGTCTTAACACTTGAATGCAATCATAAATAAAAAATTGTAAGTACTCGTAGGATGGTACCTATCGCGAGGCGATCAGCGACCGGCGATGGCCGCCGCCGCCCGTACCGCTCTGTCGCGGGCTGGCGTTTGACTCTCGTGGGTTACCTATCTTAATCCCGAATTTTAATATTCCGAATATCATAATCCCGAAAACGTTTGGCCATTTTTTCATAATCCCGTTTTTTCAAATTCCGAAGTTTTATTTGCCATATAATCGCAACTCCGAATTTCATTTGCCCAATTATTCATTTGTACGACGTTTTATAATCCAGACGAACGAGTTCCAGACACACGAAATCTAAATGCACAAAATCCAGATGACCGTAATCCATATGCATGAATGCCCAAATTTTAAAACACAATTTTTTGAAATGCACATAATTGATAACCAGACAAACAATATCCAGATTTTTAAAACCAGCTAGCATCAGGCATGCAGCATGCAGCAAGCATCAGGAATTTAACATGCAGCAAGCATCAGGCATGCAACATGCAGCAAGCATCAAGCATTTAGCATGCAGCAAGCATCAGGCATGCATCAGGCATGCAGCATGCATAATGCATGCAGCATGCAGCAAGCATCAGGCATTTACCATACAGCAAGCATCAGGCATTTAGCATGCAGCAAGCATCAGGCATTTAGCATGCAGCAAACATCAGGCATTTCCCATGCAGCAAGTATCAGACATGCAGCAAGCATCGTTTCTGTCACAGCTCCGGCGCTGCGGGGCTCCAGCGGCCCCACACGAGCTTATCGTCGCAGATGGTTGTAACGCCCACCACCGCAGCTTCGGCTTGCTGGCCGGCTGCGCCGGCCAGCCTCAGCCGCGGCGGCGGCCATTGTAACCACCTGCTCCTCAGCTCGTGGGCCGCCTCGCTCCTCCGCGCCTACGCGGGCTTAAATAACACTCTAGGGGTAGGGCAAACAAGACTACGTGAAGTCGGATTTGCGGCAATTCATTTCTTTCACTAACTTTTTTGTGACAATTTTTGACTTTTCAAACCAATAATTTAAGGGTTAAACTGTTAATTTTTCCGTATAAAATTCCGTACAGGGATAAAAAATAAATAAAAAAAAACCTAACCTATCCGAATCGGATTGCACTGAGTCGGGGTGTTAACGATAATTTTAATAATTTCGACATTGAAATTTCTAAATTAATGTACCTTAATTTCTAAATTACTTACTGTACCTAATAAATGAATCATATAAATTTACTGAATTTTACTATACTTGTATATAGTTTAGCTGAAATACGATTGTATGGGAACCAAATAAAACGATTATGAAAATTTGGTAAATGGTACGATGGGAAACAAAAAAAAATATTTTGAGAATCTGGTATAACTATATTTGGATTATGACAATATGGGAAACAAAAAAAAGCTATTTGAAAATTTGGTTTTAGTGCACCTGGTAATTGATTTATCTGGGAAATGAAAAACGGAATTATAGAAAGTTGTCATTCATTACATCTGTCTTTTAAAAGTTCTACCAACCGTTTTCGGGGTTTTAAGATTCGGGTAACAGAAATTCGATATTTCAATAGGTTACCACTCTCGTGTACTTGTGTAGGTTTTATAATCGCCACTGTGCACTGAGAATAGTAGTTTATCTAAGGCCTTGTCTAAGCTTACCTACAGTACTCTTGAGTTGCTGACCGGTAGGATTGTGATTGAGATGAAATACATATTGACCGAATGTCCAATAATATTCGGCTATTATTCGATATTCGATGAATAGGTGAGAAAAATGTCAAACTATTGTAAACTAGTGTAAAGCCTTTATTAAGCGAGGCAACCCTAGCGTCATAATACGTAACTACGAGGACGACGCCGAGCGGCTGCAAAGTAATAATAACCGTATGGCTGTCTGTTAAGATACATATTCGTATGGAGGTGGTTGATCACGTGGACTTGTAGGCACTTATCTGAGTTGGATCGTTAATTTTCCAGGCAGTGAGTTATCTGTTCCAACTATTAGGTAATCTGTGCCACAACTGCAGACACACGCAACAGATACGCGTAATTCATTGCGACTTCACAATTATTGTCTCCTTTATCCGCATTGGAGTTTTACAAGTAATGGGTATCCTGTATCTACTGCATGCGTCTGCAGTTGTCGTATGCGGTCGGCTTCGGAATCACACCTTAAGAGTAAGTGCTGGCGTTTTAAGTTACTAGTTTTAACATGGTGAATATACCGATTATAGTAATTCTAGTTGTGATCTGAATGGCTATATTGATCTAAAATCATAAAGATTTTTGCTGCCATAACTATGATGTAATAGTGTCCGAGCTTGGCAACGTATCAAAAGACAAACTATAGGCGAATGGCAGCCTATTGTTCCATAGACCCTTACCGAGCGTCAGGTAGCAACACCCAGAGAAATTGTCCTTTCTGTATTTTTTACTTTTGAGGGATTTTTAAAACAAAAAATACGCCTGTGGGGCTGCTTTAAGCTTGTAAAGTTACTACTACTACTACTAACTATTATTCAAGAAATATCATACACCTAACTATACTTTCGTTTCGATCAAAATGAACTTAATCATTTCGAATAACCAGAATTACTATTGTTTTTGAATTGCTTCCATGAGAAGGCAATTAACAATCAAATGTATTCGTATTCGAGGCACACAGTTTGAGTGTTGCAGCTACGTTTCTAATAGTGTCCATTCAAAATTCAATGGCCCAACTGGATAGCTAAAGGATCAAAGAAATTATCACGCTGTGACACATCTCGTGCGGCAGAGGAACTAGGAAGCTCCGCCATTTTGAAGTTACGGGATGTATACATTGCAATGCGCGGCCTTAATTTCTTATTTCTATTCATATTTTAATTGTCCTTCTAACTTTCTTTCATCCATCCAATAGATACATTTCTACCAAATTATTTAAATATAGTAAATAATAACGTCATACATCATCACCTTGTTATTTTACACAAAATTCCCTGTTTTGGCTATTAAAAAAGTAAACTAACCTGCCCTTCCTACAAATAGATCGACAAGATAGATTGGTAGCATATATGTACGTAGATGTTATGAATATTTATTATTTAACGGTAAATTTTGTTTATTACTAGGGTGCTAGATGCGGTGTCCAATACCTTCATATAAGTATTTACTTCTTTTCTTAAGCTTTGTACATTCTACTTTTCGTTTTTATTGAAATGGAACGGGTACGGATTATAAATAGGACTTTTTATTCAAGTAAGCTAGCGTGTTTAATTAACGAGAGGAGTAAATAATAACTTTATTACTAATACTCACCCACTTAATTTTTCATGATAATCTTCCTTTTTTAATCGATGTTTTCTAAAAGCATCTTTAAAACTCCGTGATCTTTCGCAGAATTCGTTAAATATATCTTCTAGGTTCGCGACAACCGCCGCCCAGCCCTAAATTGAAAATCAAAATTGAGGTCATACAATAAATTATTAATTTTAGTAACCATTTACCTAATTATTGACACGTTGATAAACTTTATCTCATTATAATGGATATTTAACAACCCATAGTATAAATTAAAGTAATGAGATTGCATGGCCAAATGAATACTTGACTATTTTGGCAGTTGCAAGATAAGGTGTTACAAGTATGTAAAGTTGTCTCATATGAAGCTCAATTTAAAGAAGTTTTTACGTGACACAGTCCTGCAAGGTGGTATTAGATTTGTACTACAAATCTGGCAAACATGTTGAACAAAAAGCGGCAAGTTTGGGCATGATCAGTCCTTATATTGGTTGCTACGTGGGTAACAAATGCCTGGCAATGGCGCCCCCGCCGGATCCAAGAAGTCCTAGCTTGACGTCGTGGAGGGGGCCAATGGCCTCACTAACATGGACGCCTAAAATCGTGTAAAGTGGAGGTGGCAGAGCCAGAAGGCGGAACCTGAGTCAGGAAAATACGTCTCCAAGAAGATGATAAGTCCTTTTATTGGTTGCTCCGTGTAGCGTATATATGTGGAGCAATCAATAAAAGGATTTATCAAACAATTATGCGAGCCTTTTGTACATGAACACAGGTCGGAAAGTTTGGGAAAGTGTACTATACGTACCAAACAATAAAACGGTTGATCAACAAATGACGCGAGCCCTTCGCGCCTCACACAACCTACAAAGAGAACTCGCGTTCTGCGCAGCTAGAGTACATTGTCAAGTTGTTTGCCGGTCATTATACCTTAAAGTCGTTCTTGTAACTCACAGCCACACCAAGCCACACCAAGCAATTAATGCTTGTAATTAGAATGTCATAAATTTGCTCCTTTGATCAGTCAATATTACCTGATGCTGTAAGTGCTGATCATGCACCAGCTGCTCACAACTTCTGGACACTTCGAGAGCGAGGTCACTGAACTGCTGCGCGAGTGTTGCACAATTCCGTACAGTTTGTACATTTGGCTGTTGTGAACAACATTTTTCTACGGCAGCCTTTAGTTCCACATAGGATTTTCCATCGAATGCACTACGACTTTCGCTTGAAAACTCGCCAGTGCTTAACTCCACTATAGGGCTTAAATCGCACACTGCAAAATAGTAATTGAAATTCATATGATATTTAATTTTTATATACTGAGTTTTGATTTTTGTGCAAGTGGTATTTCAATGCTAGCAAGTTAAAATTGCACTAAAATCGGCTCAGCCATGAAGGCCATTAGCCATGGGAAAGACAGACGAATGAAAATTGTAGAAATTAAAATTAGATTAGAATTAGCATTATATTGTAATTAGTGAAAATTCTAAACATCCACAACAAACTTCATTACTTTGAAACTTGAACTTACTGGACTGTTTTAAATGACTCTCCTTCACAGAAGGTTTACTAAACATGTATATAGGGTTACTGTCCGTTCCTGCACTGTAGGATGATACCATATGGTCTGCTTGAAGAACTTCCCCTCCACTCACAAGGAGCACCAAGAGATTTGATGGCACTTTAGTTTTCCTTTCTATTGCTAACTTCAATGTGGACACACTAAAAGAAATATCATAATATTAGAAGAATACATACTTACTGACTATTATATAGTAGAACTTTTTAGCTAAACAAAACAAACATTAGACATGCAGAAGGCCTTCTTGACACCATCCGAGACAAGTACCATGATTCCGGCTCCGCGGTTCGGACCGCCTGTTGGGAACACGATAACCTCCAACATCGTCGGAGTACAACCAAGGATTGTTCAGCGTGGTATTAGACATTTTGTCAGACAGCATCAGAAACTCTCATGAGCAGCCTGGAGACTTGGTTGCTCATGTATGCTAATGATATTGCACTGATGGACGAGGACAAGAGCAGATTGATGCTACGTGTGAAAGTAAGGAAGGAGGCGCTTGTGAATGGCAATCTGACGCTAAATATGGCGAAGCGAAGACAGACTACTTGGCGTTAAACTCAACCAGATCCCACACCCATCCGCATATAGACGATGACTTGGTCGAGCGCACGGACCAGGAATGGAATGGAGAGGGTAGGTACTCTTTTATTCGCACTCAGCCTCCTTTTTGGGCCATTGTGCGTGACCAGGTTGAGTACCTGGAATCTATACCTCACGCGACTGGTGACATCGACTACTACGTCAAGGCTACTGACGAGGCTTAGAAGGCTGTGACGCGTGGCCGCTGCTGGAGCGACATAAGCAGGAGCTGCGTGTCCCGGAGATGAAAATGCTGCGGTGAATGTGCGAAGTCACGCATAAACATCACGTGAGGTACTTTCATCCGCGGCAACCTTCATGTCCGTGACATCGCAAATAACATACAAGACAGCCGCCTTCGCTAGAGTGGTCACGTCTTACAGAAGCCACCAGGCTACGTGGGTAACATAACAAATGCCTGGCGATAAAGCTCCCGCTGGATCCAGGTAAAAGGGGGTAGGCCCAAGAAATCCTGGCAGAACGACGTGGTGGGTGACATGCGTGCCTTTTTTTTTATCGTGCGAAAAACTCCCAACGGATACCTCCCCCGCCGGAGCCGGAGGAGGAGAGCCGGTTATGTCGGACTCGAACCGACTAAAACGCACGCCGTCTGTGGGCCGTCGGTTGCCGGAGGTGAGATTGTCGTAGCCATATCCCTCGCACCCCGGCCGACCCACGGCCATATCTCTCGACCTGGCCCTCATCTGGTGTGGGGACTACAGAGTCCCCAACTCGCCCCCGGGTATGGGGAGGCACGCAATGCGTGCCGCCGCCGCGACCTGCTTCTGCTAGGGTGACAGGAGGCTCCACCCGTCACCCCCAGGCCCGCGCTCATGGGGGACGGAGATCATTCTGCGACCTCCGACGCCCGAGTTGCCGCCGCTTGTCGCGGGTTCCGCGGTTTGCGATTCTCCTAATGGTCTCACTACCATAGACGCGCAAGATCATGCGAAATGGAAGACGAAGAGGCGGAAGGCAGACCCAGTGCTCCGAGTTCACCTTGGCAATTGACAGACAGGCTATGGTGGCTTTTCCCTTGTGATTCAGGGTATGGACGGCATTTGATTACTACAACCCAAATTATGTAGTTGTAGGAGAGCTGACCACATACCCTAGGTGGAAGCTTTCAATACTACTGGTATTGATGCTCGGATAAAGAGAAAAAGAAGCAAAAGTGTATTATTCACACACTAGCTTCCGCCCGCGGCTTCGCCCGCGTGGTGTGCTGATAAAAAGTAGCCTATATGTTAATCCAGAGTATAACCTATATACATACCAAATTTCAACCAAATCGGTCATGCCGTTTATGCGTGAAATAGTAACAAACATCCACACATCCACACATCCATTCTCACAAACTTTCACATTTATAATATTAGTAGGATATTCTTCCAACTATACGCGACTTCGGCTCAAAGCGAATTAGGCACACAAAAATAAAGGGTTTCTAATCACACATAGTAGGAGGGTGAGAGAGGGAGAGAAAACGGAAGGTGGAATGCACCACAGCAAGTTGGATGGACAACTTGAAAAAGGTGGCTGGGATAGACTGGATGTGCAAGGTGGAGGATTGGGTGCTATGGTGCACATTGGTAAAAGTCTATGTCCAGCAATGGAATGCAATAGATTAATTGAGTATGAGGGTGTGTTTATCTCAATGAAGTAGTTTGTATAAATTACTATGCAGCTATTCAAAATTTCATAAAATTGCACAGGAATATATAGTCAGAGAGACGTATTGGACATGAAATTCATGTTGAGCAATTACAGTCACTGCCTGTGTTGTTACATTATAAATTTAAATTGGGAAAAGTAAACATCCAGAATGGAACTAGCAGCAGTTCTTTTTAGGAAAATACTTTGCCATTCATATTCCGCTCAGATTGACATAAGAGTATTTCTGATTTCATTTCACATGAAAAAGGGCTTTCACTTTGGAACCAGGGTCAACAGTATGTTGAACAGGTTTTTATTATAACATAATAAAAAAAATCTCCAAGATATAAGATATACAATTTCAAAAATATCTCATAAACTCAGCTGATCCCTACCTCACGGGTCAGTGACCCCCCAGCTGATCCCTACCTCACAGGTCAGTGACCCCTCAGCTGATCCCCAATCAGTTACACTCATTCGGTCAACAATCAGCTGACCACCGAGTCTGGTTAAGCGAAGGCCATAGACCGACTTGGTGTCAGCTGATCATCAGGTCAGGTTAGGCAAAGGCCATAAACCGACAACATCATGGATGTTTATTATACAGACCGTGACTGAATTCTGACCAAATCATATTATTAAGAGACTTGGTCCTCAGAGATCATCCACTTTCTTACTTTTTCTATACCATGCATGTAATTTTAGATCATACCATTTGTGCAGGAAGGTAAAGTATTGAATGACAAAAAAACTAAAACTGATATTTTTCTCCAAATTAAGGTTATACTTACTTTTGTAAAGTGAGGCTCATGTCATATGTGGTCATTAGACCAGCATCCACATGGAAAACATACAACATTGTGGCAGGGTATGTAAGCTTCGACCTTATGTAGTGTAGTGTTTAACTATATCTTCAATCTACTATGTAGATCCATGGGCACTAAAAAAATATATAAAAGTAAAAAATACAGAATTAGATAATTAATGTTTGTGTTACTTAATTATCTAATTCTATTAATATTCAAATTTATCCTATATTTTGTTTCATGCTACAAGATAATAAATAAAAAATGAACAAAAATAATAAAAATAAAAATACCTACATAGTTTTTAGGACTTGTAATTTGGGAATTATAAAAAATATTATTAATACTAGTTACATAGGTAAGTATTGAATTTTTTTTAAATCATTTTGCCTGGGCCTTTAGTCACCATTGAATTAAAATACTGAGTTATATTGATGTTATAGAAAAGAAGATTTATGTCTCATATTTGTATGACATGAATATTGTTATCAACAAAAAGTATATTTAATTTCTGTTACTAAATAAATAAAATATGTCCTTAACTCACACAGTGATGTATATGCCATAACTATAAATGGTAACAAAAAAATGTACCACGCTAAAGTCAGCCCTAGCTAGACGTAGACTGACAACTAAAATAAACAACAACGTCATAGTACATGGGCATTATTTTACGAAATAAAAATATATACAAAATTTGTTGGTACAAAAAATAACTCGTAATAGTTAGGGCGTATGACTATAATCTAGCAAATTATTAATAGTAATAGTCTAGCATTCAATCGAATCAAGTAGGTTTAAACGAATGAATTCAACAACAAAGATTCAGCACTTACGCAGTCTGGCAATCTTGCAAATACTGCTCATAGCATTATGTGATTAGGCGATATCCATGAAAGCATCCATTACGGGGAACTATTTATAAATACATACAGTTAAATTAAACGAATTGCACGTGCTGTTTATGAGTGTAGCTTTCAAAAATGTAAAAACACCACCATTGCTCAACTCAATAATCACTCAGCTGACATGACAGATAGCGCACTTGTGCATAACAAAAACATTGGACAGAAGCGAGTTCACCATCTCTTTCATACAACACCATTTCCGTATATGTTTTCTTTGTCTTATGCTACAGATATGACTCTATTCACTATGATGCTGGTGAATCCATAAAATTCTTTGTTATCGAAAATTTTTAATACGATTGGTGTTACAACTTAAAATAAAAATGTCAAGGTGTCATCTCTCATCTCGACCCTTTGAGTATTTCTCCAAGGGTCGAGATCGAGAACATTAAAATCTATATTATAATAAATCAGTCTGGTATTATTTATCCATTTGACCTAAACAATATTCCGTCATTCCTTAATATAATAGGTTCCTTTGATAATAAGACATTCTACAAAAAAAAAAATTGTACATGGATTCCGATTGTGCTCACATTATGATATATTTTTTGCAATGTAAAGTGTTCCGTTGCCGTTCATAATATAAAATTAATTTTATATCAGTAAAAAAAAACAGGTGGACAGACGACCTCATTACGGCCGCGGGAACGCGCTGGATGCGAGCCGCTTCCAACCGGTCCTATTGGAGATCTATAGGGGAGGCCTATGTCCAGCAGTGGACTTCCTATGGCTGAAATGATGATGATGATGATGAAAAAAAAAAACAAATTATGCCGTAGGCGGAGCGTAGACTGACTGAGAAATAGCTTCTCGAATTCCTCGATACAACTTGGTTTTCTGATTTAGTTGCTGCCATCTATTAGGCAGTTACGCAAAATTCGGTTAAAATTTGCGAACTTCACCACATAGATGGCAGTATTCTTGTAGTAAGAGTTCTAATTTTATTTCAGAATTTTCAGTCGAAATTCGAAATTATATTTTAATTTTTTCAATCAGTTATGCTTATGAGTAATAAATAATATAATTTATATTCCATTGCTTCTTAAACAAGTTATGCCTGGCTGAACCTGGAAGTAGGTATACTCTTTGACCTGGAACTGGCAGGAACGAAGGTTGATGTCAAGCAGCTGACCCGCCCCGGCTTTGCCCGTAACATAGGTAATTCGAAATCCCGTTTGGGTAAAAAGTAAATGGTACCAATGAGCCACAAGTTCGAAAGGCGTAACTACTTGGACAAAAAATTCCTATTAGTTACCTACATTAAATTCAAATTGGTCTCATCACTATTTCTGGTTTGGTGGTATCGTTTTGGACCCACGCCACGCTACCACCAGTGGTATCGGCGGTGGTAGCGTGGGTCCGAAACGAACTGCTTTAGTATAACTAGGTAAACTAGGTTCACTCGCTAGTTCTATACGTTCCGTCTGTTATTATTTGTCTCAAGCAATGAGCAAGCCTGCCATCTGAAGACCCAAGGCGGCGTGCGGTTTTAGTCGGTCCGAGTCCAACATAACCACCATCGATGATTGATGGTGGCGGTATCCGTGTGGATTTCCGCACGAAAAAAAACCCAAGTCAACCTCAACTGCTGATTTACGGCCGAGGCTGTGGCGCAGGCTCTCCTCGTATAGTGGGGGCGTAGATAATCAGGGTTGGTAGCGAACGTATGAACGTGACCAAGTATGACTGTATACTTACCTGACATCGTGTGAACCTGGATAGTGATTATTCGTCTACCTAGGTACATAGCTAGGTATAATAAAATTACAAAGTAGTTTTTTTTTCTTTGAAAGAATTTTAGCAACCGAAATTACTAATCTTCCCATTAACCGGTAACCCCTCCAACTAAGATAGTTTGTGCTATGAGTGGGTACACGTCGGTAGTGTAACTCTCGATAAGGCCGACTCCTTAACCACTTTAGATAAGCTACCAACGCTGTATCTGTACCTACCTACATTGGTATTTGCTATTTAAAGAAATACTTTTTTATGTTAAATTACCGTGTCCCTTCGCCCAGCATACTCACCATGGAATCTTGATATTTCATGAATGCCAAAAAATAGTTCTGAAATAGTTATAAATAGTTGCCAAAGGAAAAAAATAATTCTCTTATACTTACGAAATTACAGCCATAGATCTATGAGTATGCTGGGCGAAGGTTTCGCCCAGCATACTAACCTCCGTTTGGGGAATCTGCGTACGTTTCAAAAAATTAACGACTCTGAACCCAAAATGAGAGGACAACTAGGTACCTTAAGGTGCGTACAAATTAAATAGCATAAAATGTTATAAAACAATGTTATATAACATGTTTCAGTAATGTAGACACTGAAGTTATAAAACATGTTAGTGAGTTATATAACACGTTATTTTTATTTTAAAAGCACTGCAACGTCCAACGAAATTGTTACACAACATTGTTATATGACATTGTTAAATCTAATGTGTACAGTATTGTTAAATGTTGCAAAGTCATAAAACAATGTTAGATAATGTGGACGTGTTATAAAACACAAGTTATACAACATGTTACATAATCTGTACGCACCTTTACCTACTGCACGGATTTTGTGACTTTTTTATTAGAAGTCTTGGTCAGACCTCAAATCTCAGGTAGGTATATTTAATCCCAATTGATTGAGTCGAACCAGAGATATGACGAGCACGAGTGTGACGCCCCTGGTGTTGCATGCGTCCATAGGCCACGGCGACCGTTGTCCATCAGGTGGGCCGTGTGCTTGTCTACCACCTATGTGGTAAATAAGCAAAAATTCTGATCATTGACATCCAGTAAAGGCGCTTACTGTTTCAAGATCCTACTGTAACTATCCGTTGCAAGTCACTACATTACTTCCCCATTTTGATTAATGAATACATTATTCAGCACCATATATTTATTCTGACATCAATAACATTTTTTAACACAATGTAAGAAAGTACAAAATGGAAATAACAATTCCACAACACAATTAGGTTCAAAGGGCTAATTAAATTGAGCCTCATGAATGGTGGAGAAGTATACCTATATAGTAAGCATTACATTTAGCACAATGACCTCGAAATATATAAGTTATGAGCAATTTAGTTACAGTATACTTCGGGACACGTACCTTGGACTGATTCAGGTAAATCGCGAGACAAACGAGGCCCTGACCGCGGATTGTTTTGTAATAATTAATAATATTTGCTTGGTGAATTTGAGCTCGTCCACGGCAGTAGCACTCCGTGGTATACTTAAAAGACATCCAAGAAACGATTACTTAGCACGTTTCAGGCATATTTTAGATCCAAGATATATGTCCCGAGCTATAACTACCTAAAGTTTCAGTTCTTCTGAAACTTTAGGTAGTTATAGCTCGGGATACTTTTATCACAACATACTCAAGTGTTGTGTAGTCAGCAGTTTGGGGCTGTCCATTAATCACGTGATGTTTTTTTAGCAATTTTTTAACCCCCCTCCCCCATGGTGATATGTGGCGAGGTTTTAGACTACCCCCTCCCCCCCTAGCCAAAATCACGTGTATTTTTTTATTCAATATTTAATGCTAAAAAACTAAGAATCGTTACAAAAATCGCGAGTTATAAGAAAAAATAAATACACGTGATATCTCAATATACCCCTCCCTCCCCCCTGCTGATGTTTCGTGATTTTTTTCCGAACCCCCTCCCCCCCTTTTGAGCCTCACGTGATTAATGGACAGCCCCTTTGTGATTATTTATTATCATGACTCTTGTAGATAACTAAAACAAGCTGCAGCTATGTAATTATAGTACTTATGTATTATGTTATGTTCTACAAGGTTACTTAAAACAGTATTATTAGCATATTCTTACAAGTCATTGTATTTTTGAATGCTTTATTTTTGCATTTTCATACCTACCTATCAGATTTTCGATAACAACTGTTTAACAGAACACAATAAGACTTATGACGTTCGACTTGCTGCCAATAAAAATTAGATAAGTTAACGCTATAAGTAAATGAATAAAACTCGAAATAAGAAAATAAAAGCGATAAAAATATTTAAAAGATATAAACCTCAGAAAACACTATTATTGCAAATATTCAAATACCCACATATTTTTTACATTGGAGATAAATAGAAATAAACATTACAACTGTTTAATGTGTCCACAAAAATCTATTTAAAAACTATCAGTACCAGTGATTTTTTATAGAATATCAAAAATATGAAAAGTTTATATCACAATAATACTTGTAACATTTTAGTAGAGATACTTTCGTCCTAGCATTTTTCCATTTTGCGCAAGATTACAAACTAACTATTTGTAATGTAGTTCCTTCTAGTAGTTTAGAAAATATCATGAAACAATATCTTATCTTTTTTAAAAATATCATATCTTTAACTATACAATTGTCTGGACAGAGCATTAGCTAGTCTGCTCTCTGTATTGTTTAGTTTTGCAATTTTTAATATACTTTGCGATGCAAGTTACAATAAAATTGTAGTGCAGGATATAGTTCAAAATATACACATTTATTTAAACATGACAGGAATTATTTAAATCATATATTATATAGCAAAGATCAAGTCAACTAATTACATATTTTTATATAAAATAAAACAATATTTTTACAATGTCTTTCAGACTTCATATGTAAAAATTGCACAATTATACAAATTAACCTCTGTTATTTAAATTATATTTTTATGAATCTTGCATAAAAGTCAAATGTATATCACAGTTTTTTTTAAATCATGCATGATCTTTTTCCAAATACAGGTAAGGCACATACACAACCATTGTCCTTATACTTAAATTGGTCCCCCTATCTATAATAATCATTATGCATTTAACATAATTATATTATTCTTAAACTAATTTATAGGCAGTTAACATGTTAATTGCATTTTAATGTGTAATATAAATATTGTTTAGTTTTAGAAACAGAACATGAAATGAATAAAATTGTGATTTAAAAACGAATTAAACTTCGAGTTTACAACATAAAATAATATGTACTGTGTAATTGCTTATTCATATAACCATTAAAGCAAACCACCACCAATAAATGCTTGAAACTTCAAATGTACAACAAAATGCATTTAACAGAGTGTAGGTTTTTTCCATTTGTAAGACCCAGAGTATTTGAAGTCATACTCGGCCAGCTTATTATCTGCTTCAGGGGGACCTCTTGATCCATACACATATGGAACAGGCTTAATATGCTTTTCTTCAAGTTCTCTCAAAACTGGTGTGAAAATACGCCAGGCCTCTTTCAACTCATCATTACGTACAAAGTGCATTTGGGTACCAGTAAAAACATCCAGAATTAGTCTTTCATATGCATCAGGAACATCAGCCTCTCTGTAGCGCATACTATATGTAAGATCTAGTTCAGTCTCCACCAAATCGAATTTCATACCAGGAGACTTGCTCATTAATTTCAAATACAAGGCTTCACCAGGTTGAACTCTGATCACAAGCTCATTTCTCTTTGCATTCTTATTAAAAATATCACCAGGTACATCTTTGTATTGTATCCTGACTTCTGCTTTCCTCTCATTCAGAGCTTTACCACACCGAAGGATAAAAGGTACACCTTGCCATCTAGCATTATTTATCCAAAGACCAGCAAGAGCATAGGTTGGAGTGACAGAATCTTTTGGTACAGTTGGATCCTGGAGATAGCCTAAAGTTTCTTCACCTTGTCCTTCAGGATTACCAACATACTGTCCAACAAGTATGTCCTTGAGATCAATAGGGCTTATATGTCTAAGAACTTTTACTTTTTCGTCTCTTATATCATTTGGGTTCAGAGTGACTGGTTTTTCCATAGCAACAAGAGAGAGGATTTGAAGCAGATGATTCTGCATCACATCACGGATAATGCCAAAGTCATCAAAATAACCTCCACGCCCCTCTGTACCAAATGGTTCTTTAAAAGAAATGAGTACAGATGCAATATTTTCTCTGTTCCAAGAGGGATTGAAAATCTGATTAGCAAATCTTATTGTCATTAAATTTTGAACCATCTCTTTTCCTAGATAGTGGTCAATCCTGTAAATTTGCTCTTCTTTGAACAGGCCAGCCAAGTGGTTGCTGAGTTTGTCTGAACTCACATCATCTCTCCCGAAGGGCTTCTCAATTATGACTCTTGTAAAACCTTTCAGGGAAACACAAGCATTTCTTATATTGACAGTCACATCTTCAAAAACAGTAGGTGGTACTGCTAAATAAAATATTCTGTTGGCAACAGGGCCTTTCTCAGATTTGTGAATAAGTTGATTGAGCATCTCATAATCAATTCTTTTATCATAAGAGCCAGCAAAGTATTCATTAGCTTGCCAAAATTCTTCCAGTTTCTCTTCCTCTCCAGGACGAACTTTCAAATATTTTTTGCACTTCTCTCTTACTTCTGCTTTAGTTAGTTTCGTGCGGGCATAACCAACAAATTTTGTATTGCGAGGTAAAAGGTTATCACGAAATAAATACCAGATAGTGGGGTATATCTTCTTCTTTGCAAGGTCTCCTGATGCACCAAGAAGTATAAAAGTATGAGGATACTCGAAATCCGTTTTGTTTTCCATCTCAAACGAGTCTCAGATACCTTGTCAAAGTGTTCTGCTACTTCGTCCAAAAATTAATAATTAGAATACGTATATGAACAGCACTAAGATGATTTTAAAATATAGGTATGAGTTAGGATATCGTTGTACACAATTGATTGCACTGAATATTGATACCGGGCATCAAAGCCTATCTTGATTCTAATTATTGTCAGCAATATAACAATGAACAAAGTATAAATACAGTTTAATAAACTTACGAGCAAGGTCAAAATTGAAGCATTACGATTTATTGGTTGTTATTTAATTGTGATAGTTTTTTGACCAATAAGGTGCTTTACAGAAAGCAAAGTTTACTTTGCAAACAAGAACTGACCTTATTGAATGACATTAACTTGACATTGAAGATTAAAAAAAGTTAAAAAACGCGTTCCACTCCATTACGCGCAATCATCTCTAATCTTTCTCGATTAAATCACTGAGATAAGTAATGCATATTGCTTTTTATATTATATTCATATACTTAATATTCTTACATGAATTTCGTAATTAAGTTAAATAAAAATACGCACACACGAAAAAGAGGCGGTGGCAGGGCAAGTGCCGCAAAATGTGACCGCATCAGATACTTAAGACGATGCTTTTTATGTGTGATGTCACTGACACGAAGGCTGCCGCAGATGCGGGAGGTTTTCACGCGATCTTCTAACCACCGCTGTTCTCAAGCACCTTCTTTCACTTCTTCATACGTCTTACCAATCTGTTCTTATCTGAAACTACAAGATCGATATCATCAGTCAGTATACATGAGCTGACGCTGCATAGGAGGCTGCTCTGTGAGTTTATGATGCTTTCTCACAGAAGTTCGAATGTAGACTATTCGGACTCAAATCAGAATTAAATTATTATGGGCCGAATTCTGATTTATAGACACTGCAGGACCATACCATCGCCAGTATGCAGTGTATGCACTCGTTATCCTGTTATTTACTCGACATGCTGACTCATGCATGATACCATACATGTCATGTATTGTAATAACTGATTTTATATAACATATTTTGGCTTGGTATGTTTCCTTCCTTTATTTATTCTAGGTTTGAGCGTTTTACTATACTAATCTATGTACTATTGTGTACTATACTTTACTAGCTGTCCCGGCGAACTTCGTACCGCCATATTTTTCCCGTTCCCGCTGCACCTATTTTCTCACCGTTTAAACCTTCCCTGGACATCCACGAACATTTCAAGACTAAAATTAGCCAAATCGGTTCAGCCGTTCTTGAGTTATAAAATAACAACGAAAAGTGGCATTGATTTTTATATATATACTAGCTGACCCCGCGAACTTCGTACCGCTTAAATGAAAAACGCGCAAACTTCACATAAACCATCTACTAAATAGTCCGAACAAAGCCCAAACATTTTGGTTTGGATAGGTGAGCCCGTTCTTGAGTTATAAAATGACAACGAAAAGTGGCATTGATTTTTATATATAACTAGCTGACCCCGCGAACTTCGTACCGCCTTACTGTCAATTCTTTTTTTTTTTCAATTTTTCTCTCCGTAAGAACCATCCTCGTACCTCAAGGAATATTCTAAAAAAAGAATTATCGAAATCGGTCCAGCCGTTTTCATGCTATGTCGTGACAACGGAAAACGGGTTTCATTTTTATATTAAAGAAGATAGATTAGAAGACTTTACTTTTTTATACTCTTTGGTTTGAGCTTAGAACAGTAGAACACTTTTTCGCATGTCTTCGCCTTAACTACTTTCACTAAACCTAATTAAAACTAACGTATAATTAAATGTAAATAAAAGTAATACAGTTACAGTTTGTAATGGTTTCTTAAAATAGTATTATAAAAATTTAAACATGAATCTGAAAAAAATAATTCATATCTTGGCTATCTCAGGATCAAACTTTCGATTTCTAAACGGAAAAAAACTGTGATGTGACGCGACGCGTCAGTCACTTGAGATTTAAGAATTATTAGAAATTGGGTTAATGGCAATTCCTTTGTACATAATAGAGCTTTTCAGTTACGTATTTAAACACTAATAAAGTATTAATAATAGTGTATTTCATAATATTTAAAAGACTTTCATGTACACCAGAGGGGTGTATAATTTCATCCTCGTATAGGTATATTTAGTTCAACGACCTTGTTACTGACAGGTTCATCGTTAGCCACTGAACTATTCTATGAAAGTGGAACCCCGCAGACGATAGTTAAATTATAGTCAATGATGGAGTCCTCGAGAGAATCAGGTTAGTTATTTAGTGTTATATGTGTCATTACAACATTAAATGTGTCAAATTATAATTATGTACCTCAGCACTACGTTACTCTGCTCTGAAAGTATCATGTTGTTTTAGATAATAAACAAAGTTTACTTTGGAATTCTTACTACCTACTTCTTGTTGATATGACAATCAAATTGGATTACACATTAGAAACAAGGTTTTAATGCATGTTTCTTCTTAAATTTTCTGTACTGCAACAGTTCTTGTATGATTGTCTTGTATAAAATATTAAAGGCAATATTTCAGCATCCATACAGCTATTTCAAGCTAAAAATGGTATTAGTATTACATAAATTAAAGTTAAATAGCATTTCACTACCATTATCTATTTATATTGTGTAGTTCCTTCTTTTACATAATTATAGACAGACCTTCTAAAATGTAACCTCTGATTTGCTTCATTCTAAAGCTATTTATTTATTTTTGTACCTTGTCTGCTTGTATACCTGTCTGTGAACACAAACAACATTTGAAGAGATACATTGCTCTCATTATTATGTTGATTATTTTCAATTTACTTCTAATTACATTTACTACACATAACAATTCAGTGCAACCTGAAACAGAGAGAAAAAATATATGTAGGTAGGTAGGTAACAATTTATTTTTCCTTAGGTTAAATTAATATCAAAATTAAATGCAGTAAAATACATAAAAGTAGGTACCTAGGTGGATAGATTCCTGCTTACGAAAAAAAATAAAAATAAAAAATAATTGACTCTTAAGGGCAATTCAAGGGGATTAGGAAAAATTCATTAAATCAAGAAATTCATTATATCGAGGGTTGTTATATCAAGGTTGCACTGTACAATATAAGAATGCCTCCTGTCAATCTAGTGCTCAATGAGAGAAGTCTAATACACAGTATCTCCAATCATTATATTTTAATACATACCATCATGGACATATAGAAAATACAGATAGAGTGCCACAGAACATCGACTGAATCACTAAAATGCCGGGCATTGTCTGTGATTAAATGTAAATGTGATACCATGTGACAAATGTTGCACTACTATTTCATACCTGTAATTACTTGGTGTAAATGTGTGTGTGTTTCAGTCTGGACAGTTCCCATGGTGGTGGGGGTAGTTAGGTGCTTCATTCAGATTCTGTGCAAGAGTCCATACATAATTTTCTATAGGTCCATGCATACAGTATTAAGATATATTAAGTAACTTGAAAAATATCTAATTAATAACTACCTGGTTATGTGTAATTGCTAAGCAATTCAAGTCTGTTATACTGTTATTGCTTTTATTATTATTTGGTGCAGGTCATTGAATGATAAGGTGTCACAAAAAGTAGCTATACTATTACATGTAATCTGATAATTTTATATTTGTATTAAGTGAAAATCTGTACATAGGTGATATAAATTAATTATTACTTTATTTTACTTAATATGCAAATGAATGCTGTTTAGAACATCTTAAAAAGCTTCAGGCAGTCTCTAGGAATGTTTTGCTGCATGGAGTAGTAAGTGGCCCTTACTACCCCATCTCTTTAATACACCCTGTATAGTATTTAGTATAAAGGATTAGGAGATTACATTAAACTTACTTTTAAAAATATATTTATGACAATAGTTGTGACTGACTACTACTTTATCTGATCTGAATAAATATAAATTAACCTATCAAGTACCAACCGGTGCCCGGGCACCGCGAGTGTTAGGTGAGAATTTGTTAACGTGGGTAGACTGGTTAAGAATGCTTTAACATTAATTTCCATAATAGGACAGTTCTTCAGTATCCATGTCACCTTGATAACAGACTATACGAATGTACAAATACAATACACAATATACACATGCATCTCTCAAAAATATATTACCCACCTTCTCTCAGTTATACAAGGGGAAGAGGTTTATATGGTTTGACACAGATGGCGCTTTTCAATTTGTAATGACTGTTATCAGTAGATGGCACTGTGAGCACTATTTTGTAGAGCCTCATTTATTGTGGAATTTATGACCCATATTACAGGCAAGAACGTAGTTGACTTAGAAAACAAGTTTTCAACTAAGTTTTATTGCTGATAATATTATAATAATTTTAATATAATACCTAATATTCATTAGGTGCTTCCTCTTGAAATGTTTAGCTTTGTGGATAGGATAGTAATTTAGATTCATATCATATAATATTCGGAGTTACATAGAATTAAAACAGAAATATGAAAAATATATAAGTAATTTTATTATTTTAAAAAGTGGTGAAGACGACTGAGCGAAGGCGACTTCTAACTAGTTTTTATACACCCTGATGAAGAAGTAGTTAAATTGCGCCTACTATACATATATACATTATGTGTTTGGTGCATATTGCAGTCTCTTCCTGATGTACCTATAATAAAATAACTGTAAAAAAATCAAACCTTTAAGTCAGCTCAATCAAAATATGTTGCAGTTTATATAACATTGGTTCGGCCCATCAGTCCAGTTTTTTACGGATATTTCTGTGCGCGAGCCCGTTTCGTACTTGACCAGTTTTTAGGTCTGTTCTGCCTGTAGGTTTTTAGGTGGTGTGTGATACGAACATAGAATTGGAAGAGAGATTTTCTCTCTCCATTTCTGTGGGCACGAAGGACCGAGCGCGGCAAATAACCAATCATTATGTTAAACTAAACTAAACTTAAACCCATCAAGGCCTCAAAACTCAAAAGGCTCATGTCATAATGTTGATCATTGATCAGTCCTTTTAAAGGTTTTTTGGTTGATCCGTACCTATAGTTGATATAGTCACATTAGTCACATATTTATTCTGTGATATAGTGCACATGCGTGAACTTGACAAATGACATTAGCATTAATTAAATAGATTCATTATCACAATTTCTTCCTGTTGTAACTAGTAATAATAGGAACAACTCTTCTTCATCTGAGCGCCAATCCGTCACATTAATAGCTCGCACTTTGGAACCCGGATCTCCTACTCCTCATTTTATTGATTTGTTTTGGCTATAGCTATAAGAGAACGACTACCGTCTAACTTCCCCAACTCCGAGAGGAAGGCCTACACCAGAGTCTCGTCTATCAATCAGCAGATGTATATATCGGCTTGCAGATGAGACTGGCTTGGACACCTAAGATCTTGGTACACCCAAGTTTTTTAGCCTATCACAGTCCACCGCTAGACATTGGCTTCTCATAGTGTCCACCCCTGCTCTTCCAGCTTCCGCATTCACTCTACCCCAGTTATTGAAATAAAACCACTTTTTAACGAACGATAGAATCCGTTAAAAAGTGGTTTTATTTCAAAAAGTGACATTCGCGTAAACTTTAGAAAATATCTACCCCAGTTACCATCTTCACGTCGTCAGTACATCTGGCACGTGGTGGGCGTCTCACATTTTGTTTGCTGCTTCGTGGTGTCCACTCTAGGGACTCATGTGCTCCGATGGCCATTGATCCATCGACAGCTGATGTGGACAGACCATTGCCACTTCAGCTTGCTTAATCTGTGGGCTATGTCCGGTAACTTTAGTTGTTAGTCGCATGACCTCATCATGAGTTTTATTCTTCAAAGAAGCTCAACAAGCATAACTTGTTCCTAGCCCACAAATCAAGGCTTTTGATTTGTGGACTAACCCCACTGTCAGTGTTCACGCTTTGGCTTCGCAAGTCATAACAGGCAGGACGCACTGTTCGTATAACTTGACGTTGAGGCATTGTGAGTGGGTGAGTAACCCGGCGTAATTTACCAAATACCATGTTGTAAATAATCTCTTCACATGAAACTATTTAAAAAATCGTTGTAGGTTATTTTACCAAGGGTAGATTCATTACTTTTTCCTGCGAAAAGTTATGAACCATAAAAATTACGCGAAAGAAGAAAAAAACAAAATCGATTTATTAACCAACTTTAATAGTCAAGAATGTTGTTTTAGCAACCTACATTCCAATCCAATAATCCAACTGCTTTCAAGGATATTAGTTCCTCTTAAATTCAAGTTCATTATGTGGACTCTAAAATTTCAGATTTTTTTTCAAGTCAATGCCAAGATTTTTCGATTTTGTCGGCCCAAAACTTGGCTACAGCTTATAGCTTTTTTGGTTGCTCTATAAAGTTCCCCGGTCGGTAGTGCAGGCACAGTGAAAGAGCAAATGCGACATGGACTGGAACATTTCAGATACTATACCAACATTATTTTAGGTATACATTCTTGCAAGATAAACTCTTAACACCATTAACAAAAGGAACAGAAATTTGGACAAGTTAAGCTGGATTACACAAACGCGAAGACCCCACGATAGGAACATGACTGAAACATAGGATAGATAATAGTGCTACTGAGATTATGGCGAACAAAAGCTGTGTAAGAGTTATTAACCAAGAAATTTATAAGAGTCCATGCACACTTATTAGGTGCATGATGATTTTTTTTTCTTAAAACGGGGAACCAAAGACTTTTCTGAAAATTTCCATAAATTTTAAGATGTACGTTCTATTCTAATGACACACGCTTCTTAAGTAATAATTAACAGAGTTGAATATAAAAATTGTTTTTTTTTATACCACTTAGGTCACAGACAAACACACTTATTCATATTGGACAAAGTAAAAAAGATAACCAAAATTGATAAATTTCTAACTGTCACTTTTAATGATAAGATAGGAGAGATTTGAAAATTAAACATAATAATATTAGTGAAATGTCGGTCGTACAGCTCTTGTAGAACATATTTATTGTAATAAAGGAGCAAATTCAATTGGGTAGTCTACAAAAAGAATATCCGTGAAATCACTCCGGTTAAATACTGAAAAAGCCTATGCTTTTAGTTACGTTTTAGTTATAATTTGAAAAAGTTTTATGTAAGTAGGTAAACTTCGAAACCATACTCTTAAAAATCAAGGTTGCCATTGTATTATAAATGTTATAATATAAATGAATTAATATGCTTATAAAGAAAAAAAATATGTGATATAAAGTCAATATAGTCCAATAGGTTAATAGACTGTGTTTTAGAGATGGTTCCAATGAAAGGTCGTGTAGTCTGGCTGGTCACATTGCATGATGCGGTTCGAAGGACTAAAGCACGTGCGATGCGGCGCGACAGGCAGCGCGGGTGGATGGCAGGGCGAGGGGTGCGCAGTCGTGTGCAGTGGACCACTCGACGTCGCACAAGGTCAAGGAGAATGATTAACAACGAAAATACAGCAAAACAAACGGTGGCGATGCGGGGTACGAGCGGGGACGCGGCGCGGCAGTCAGAGCAGCGACGCCGCCCGTATCGGCCGTGAGCTAGGCGCCGCTCGCGACACATACTTACGAAAATCGATGCAGTATCCGTAACCGGCGTTTAACATTAGTTAACTACCGTAATTTCGATATTAATTTTTAATAATGGACGTCATGACGGGCCCTGTGCGCACTTGCCGCTTATGTTTGTGATGTGTCACTCGTGCTGGCGATCTAGGGTTGTCACTGACCATATTAAAAACCAAGTTCCCTTGGATCCCATACAACCATCTATCTGTAATTTCTAACATTCTTAGTGTTTTTGCAATTATAATAGAGATACATTGGACATTGTTAATGTTATGAATATAATTATATGGAGCTATAAAATTAATTATGTCTACATTTACTAAATAATACGTAAAATGTTAATGTCATTGCCAACATTTTCAACATTTTCACTGATAATTTAATTCTGAATTTATCACCTGTTCAGGAAGAAGATTTTACCAGGTACTTTAAATTACTTACTAATAAAGCAAAATTAGTAACTTCTAAATCGAAACATAAATATCATCAGCATAATGTATTTTAAAAATGGCATAACAATAACAATAAATAATTATAAATGACATGAATTTTGTAGTTTAAGTTAAACAACGTAAACATACGCAATATGAACTTGTAATGTTTTAATACCCTTATGTCTTTATCTGACATGAGTCGTAAAGAGCACTGCAAGGTTGCAAGTGTATTGACTCTGTTTTGAATAAATTTATCTCGGTGCTCTATTGCTCTAGCCACTGCATTTCCATTTGCGATTTCCCATTTTCCTATCAAGATAATACAGAATTTGCCTCATTTGATAGTTTGACGCATGGATGATGTAACCTGGTAACGAAAGCGTGCCAAAGCGGACAGTGATGAGAGCGGAGCTTCGTCACTTTTGTGATCATACGAAGATCAATTTTCGAGATTAATTACCCTTCGATGTAATGACCCTTTATTAATTCTGTAAAGGACTCCTAATATTCAAAATATTAGCTTCTTTATCCTCCTTGGATTAAAGAGCTCTTGCGTGTTCATCGCAGAGCATTAATTTTACTTGAATTTAATCTGGTATCATTTGGTTGTAGAATGTGATGAACTCTGTGATGCGTGTAAAATTATCTCTTCAACCATTGCTTTTTTGCTGAATATAACTTATAACAACGTATTTGTTATAACAATTAAACTTTAAGTAAAATGTAATGTAATATACTTCAGATTTCTTAAGTAACATCTTTCAAGAGTTTTTCTCAAGCTAACAAGCATACTTTCTTACTTGGTTCATATAAATTGTTTAAGTTTGATAATAGTTGTAGAAAGTAGAATCATTCCCAAATTATGGAAAATGCTGTTATCCATAAAAAGACTGTATTCTGGAAATGAGCTACTTTAAGAAAACAACACCGAATAAAGTAATGACCTATGCGGTTGTGTTTTCTAAAAGTATACGATAGAGTCATTGACTATCACATCAAACTATAGATTTTTTATTTTATTTGTAAGTTGATCGTTGTCAAGCATATTAGTCCGTTGCATTTCGTTCTCATGCTGTCTTATATTTGGATTACTAATACGAAAAAATTGCGCATTTACGCTTTTACTTCAATTTCCTCTTAGTTCTTCACTTCTGTATACACATTTCTATTGTTCCCCGACTCAGTAATCGAGTCGTCGATACTTCTGTTAAAGGGGCAGACTGCCCTTTTCGCTAAACGAAGGTGGTGCAATAATATAATCTATGACTCTGTGTCATAAAGTCATTATGTAAAGTCTAATCGGTTATTGTCTGGAGGCTAATGGTTGCACTTTATTTTGATTTCTTCTGCCAATCTTTCAAGTTACAGCCAATACACAGTCGTCACCAATTTCTTTGACGTTTCTTACCTTAGGAACATTATTTTTTTATATTTGCAATAATGCAAACATTCCCAAAAATGGTATAGTTTTTCGTCTTTAGTAATGCGGTTATAAAATAGAGGAAAAATATCTGCAAATTAAATGGTTTGTGAATGCTTAGCCAAATTTTATTACATATCACCTATTTAAAAATGCGCATAATTCAGAAATGGCGCACAGACCGTCTGAATAATTAAAATTATACACAAGAAATTAAATTCAAAACGTACACTTATTGCCAAATTTGAGGAAGTCTTATACAATTCTAGTAGATTACGAAGACAATTGGATTTACCTAAGTGGTTTTTGTCAGTATGTTACGATGCACCATGGTTTTAGTAACATTCCTGCGTGTGCTCAATAGCTTGAGACTTTTTATATTATTTTATTAATAGTGCTTCATTTATTACTGAAAAATATATATCATGAATTACAACCACATTATTGCAAAAGAAACACACTTCTCAAATTATAAATAGAATATTGGGTAGATGATGTTAGATTTTCACTACCTACCTATGTCTAAGAAGGTAATGGCAACAACTATTTTCAACAACCTCTTATTAAACCATTTTCAAATTTAGTATAAACAGTGTGTTTTTAATGTTTAGTTTATTGTTGTTTCGTGTACCTAATCGCGAACGCGAGTGGCGGCCGTCACGTCACGCCGCGGGAAGTGTTACTCAGTACTCTCTGGCTTGGTCACGGCCAAGGTCTCGTGTCGACATATAGCGTTTGCCGTCATTATGTAATGCTCTGATAAAATAATCTAGTTTATGTATTATTACAGTTTTTTTAATAAAAATTTGATAGTTTAGCTCGATTGTATATTATGTTGAACGCGCTAATCTCTGGTACTACACGTGCCATTTGAAAAAAGTTGCATTCGATCGCCCAGTTCTTGGATACTGTTTAAGACCATATAATATCACGCAATAACCCTTGGGAACCCAGTAATAAGAAAAAAAAGCTGATAAAAACCGATGCGACGCAGTGGAATAGAACTAAGTACCTACGGCGGGTGCAACGGTGGTGCTCAGCAGGCTGGTCTACATAATTATATTTTATGTATAATAATTAGTCTTTACTGATGATGATAGACTTGAGTAACTCATTATTACTGCAACTGAACAGCTACTGCCCGCTTAACCGAGTAACTGAGACAACGAAATTTATGTAGACAGAAGATTTCTCCAATAAGGAGTTTTTTTTATTTATTTCTCTCATAGCGGGTAAAATAAGGGATGCTCTTGTCCATCTTTTTAAGAAGCCCGATATCGTTCTACTTCGAAAGAAATATACACGTATATGGGCGTTTTTCACATTGCCCACACCCAGGGCCTCAAAAACGCGGCGCGCCGCCGTGGCAGTGCTGTGTATACGCGCTCTTACAATAGGAATCAATTTGAGAATGAAAAAATGTTTGATTGAAATACGAAAGTTAAAAACTGGAAGCTTAAGAATACAAGTCGAAAGAATAAGATTCTGTTAGACTAATCATTATAAAAAATAATGTTTGCGTAGAAAAAGGAATTTGACTAACAATATATGAAAAATCACGATGCAAATTGCAAAAGAAATTTTAAATTTTCTTTTGATTTTTACGTTTGCTTAGTTTTTGCATCTTAATCCAAATGTTTAAATACAGTTCAATATTTAAATCATCATCATCGACTTGGCCTATTACAGTCCACTGCTGAACAGAGAGAACATAAATGTGAAAAACAATCAAATGTGTAATTTTCTCACATTTATTCGTGGTGTGCCAATCATTTGTGGTAACTTATTGTAGATATTTACATTTGGGGTTAGTATGTAGTTCTGTTCAAATATTTGGTTCCTCAAAATCATTACTCCTCCATTTAACCTCATAATGATTTGTTCCTTCCACCACTTTCCAATCACCTTATTATCTGCATAAACTAACAAATGTAGCTATTCACTTATTCAGTCATACGATTATTCCTATCTGTGTTTAAAATTAATCGAATCATATCGAAATTCCGGATGATATCTGCGCACCACGAGTCTTCTGTCTCGCCGCATACAGACTAGTCAACAGATCAAACATTAGGCTCGATCTTGTGTATGAACAAAAAACACCTGTAATCGTCAGCGAATCGCCAAGGTCGCAAGTCCCACGGCGCGCTTCTCCCTGCGTTCCGTTTACCTATATCTCGCGGCGAATGCACGCGTACGCGTCGTACAGCGCTGGCCCCGCGCCTTTGACTCACACTGTGAGTACACCCGCCACCCGCACGTCTTTGCTTGCTTGCTACTGGCTGGTCAACGCTAGGACATTTCGGACAATTTGACCTTACAACTACTACCCATCAGTTATCGCATGAAATCGTAATTAGATATCAGATTATGACACAATGACTTATGGCTGTCCGTACATAGCTCGTCGTGTTTGGGCGAGATTTTTAGCCACGTACCTACATGTCCTACATATCTCAACAGTGAATACCTTATGGCAATCTTTGAATTCCAACCAACAAGATTTCGATATTTCATTTCATATTTAAATAAAAATTTACAAACAGAAAATGAAAGTGAGTGTAGCATTGTATATTATGATAAGGTGTTGCGCGTGCGTCGCTATTGTCAATGTTAATTATGGCTGGCAGCGGGCGCGCGTCAAGTCAAGGTCGGCAGAGATCGATAGCGGCGACGGAGTGGGGTGGCAGGCGCACTTCCATCTCCACAGTCCCACATGCACGTATGCACCCACGTCATGCAGACCGAAGAAAGTGTAGGAAAGTGGATACATTCCTTAATACCGCGACAATTCTACGCTCACTGAGCGCCGCCGCTGCGCAAGTCTTATTTATCGACTCTATGCATCTCCTTAATCTGTTACAGAATATTTTCACGATTATTGCAATACTCGCAATTTACTGCTTTCAAATTTCTTCGCATATGTTTCTAACATGATAAGTTGATAACGCAAATTGTATTATTATATGTACATATTTGTGATACATGTAGCCGGGCCGACATTATGTAATACATATTTCCTTTGTTATGAGTATTTACTGGTAGTGTTTGGTGTCTGCTTAGTAATTTTTAGGGCGATTGTCTTTGTGTAGCCCGTCAATCCCGATAATATTATAACGTCTCATGTTTTAGAGCTAGAGGGCGTCAAAGGCGTCAATGTGTTGTAGCATTTTACTTAGCCTATTGTCGCATTGGCGATAATGCAGGTATTATTTTTTTCTTCAGGTATGGATCTGTTGTATCACACAACTATTTTAAAGTAAATAAGTAACTATGGTTGTGGATTACTTTGCAAGAATGTCTAAGTAGTTACTTACCCTATAGCCAACGTACCCTTTATAGAGTGGCTATCAATTACATACTTAGATCCGGGGTCGTCCAGGATACAGCTTGATTGACAGGTTCGGGTAAAGTGGTTCTATGATATAGACACATTAGATACACATACACCGCCTCCTTAGACGTTTACCCAAGCGTGAATATGAATGAATTTGAAAGAAAAGAATGAATGAATGCTCTCCCTTCGCACGAGTGATTTATGATATGATCTAAACGTTCTATATATGTATAAGTATAAGTACATAAGTGCTCATGTTTATATTCATAGTCCTTTTAATGCCAATCTCGTTTTTGTCACATTTTTTTGCGAAATTTGACAATAATCGTGGGCAATTTGAGGAAAACATGAGCCAAGGTGGTTAATAACTATAATGTTAATTTTCTTTCATTGATAACAGTAAAACTCACCAATTACTAAATTACAAAACAAAAAACTGAAGAGAAAAAGGTCCCCAAAGTTTTCTTGATAGGTAACTTACATAGGTTTTTAAAGATCCGGATTTTGAATTTCTTCGTATTGTTGGTATACATAATATCATAATTTATCTACTGTCGTAGAATGGTAAAAGTGATAAATAGCTTGATAGCTGGCTGATAATTTCGCAAGGAGGTACGATAACGTAGATAACGCAAGAAAAGGAGTAATGAAAGTCAATATAGGTATATAAATAGTACAATATTGGCAAAATCGAAAACTTGTGTTAAACTAGCTGTTTGAGAGTAATCTGATAATCCAGAAATCCTTGAGAAATTCCTTTTATTAAGTCCTACAAAAATACATTTTGTCAAAAAATAATGTAATCCCAAAGACTGCAGAATTTTACACAGGATAGTGTGAAAAAAGGGCTTCAGAAATCTTTCAAAGTGCTCTGATTGTTGCCTGATTTTCAGTTCAATAACATCTTCATCACCAAGCCCATATTTGTATAGAGAATCTGGTTTTTCCTTTATTATTCAATCAATCTTTTTGAACTTAAATGTTTAACGAAGAGTTAAATAAAATTTAACAAAAATCATAACCCAAAGCAACGTATTACCGGATATCTAAGTTTTTTTCTTATGTAGATATGTATGACAAGCTCCCTAAACACGTGCAACGGACGTCCCTCGTACGCACAGCCCAAGGCCGCATGTGTTTACGTACAAACATTTGCTCATGTTTTCAATCGACTACCATCAAACGTTAAAAAATTTAACTTCCTCCAATTGGCTATTTATATGGTTTTTAGAATATTGTGCTAGGAATTGGGAAGAAGATGCAATATGATATAAGACTGAAAAGAATGAATAGCAATTAAAGAAAATTCTGCAATGTAGGGAGTTGATACCTAGTTACCTAATGAATTTGAACAAAAAAAATCATTAAGATTCATTCCATTTGAATTCATTGTCAAGGTAAAGCATACATTTATAATACATAATAACAATGTGTTTGAAATGTAAGACGTGCGTTCATGTTGTTGGACGCTCGTTGCATCACGTTATGTCTATATGATTATTATTTGCGTACCTAGTCCTAGAAACATATTTGTATTATTGATAATCATTATCCAATAACGCTCTAGCTGCTAACTAGGTTCATGTATAGATTAGAGTAATCGATGATAGCATTTCAGCGTCGCTATTTTTCTTTTTTACGGCGTAGGCGTAGGTGGATTGATAGTAGGTAATTGTGAGACTGAAATTAGGCAGGAATTTATTAAGAGTAGGAACTGATCGAATAAATAAGCAGTCACTATTAAATAGCGCTAGGTTTTATCTACTAAGTGACATAGCGAATTTTTATATGGTAGAGGCTATCGCAGGGAGTTCGGTCTATGAGTGACGTAAAACTTAATTACAGAAACGCGCCGCAGCCACGATCACGAAGGCCGACGGCTAACAACCACAATTATTTAGATTATTTTAGATGATTCCATTCTAACATATAACTATACATTTTAAGATTAGGTATCTGGTTCAGTTTGGAATCATATGCAGCTTTAAAAGCAAAAAAAAAATGCCATTATATCAACTCGTTTTCAACATAAAATGAGATTTATTTACGTATGATTATATGCGGACCTTGAGCGAGTCGACTGAGACCTTCGCGCCAGTAACCGCGCGGAAGTTGACGGGTACATTTTTTGTCAAATTCGAGCTTGTTGAATTTTAGTGCGCATTAGTCACTAGCAAAGCATCAGCGCCGAAGTTCGTGGTACATTGTTGACGAGTTGCATTGCGATAGCGTCACGTTGATTGGGTGCAATAACAGTCGCTATCACAATGTCACTACGAAGTCTGCTTTGTCCCCGCGCTGGCTCTGACACTTCTGTCCGTATCTCTGTTGCCGCAAGCGTAGTTGCATTTTCACATACTTTATAGTGGCTTAGTGTCGTAACCGTAAATCGTGGTTGAATCTTTTAGGACGTACATTGATCATAATAGCGCATTGCGAGCTAAGCGGCCTGTGTATCTCGTGTATTTGTGCAGTTTTATTTCGAACTTCGCTGAAGTGCAGTGAGGATGCTGTTACTAGTGATGTGAGGATGCTTGTGCGTGGCCATGTCTAGCGTGGCGAAAAAAGATAAACCGACGATGTCGGTAACAGCGCTTATCAACTGGACTCGGCCTCTACCACCGGGTCAGCCACCGCAGCCGATGACACCTACACCACCAAATCTGCTGCAACCACTAGCTGCGCCCTCTAATATTGACTGCTCACTCGACATTCAATGTAAATATTATAATTTTATGTTTAATTCTAGATTCCGTGGAGCACCAATTTTATTTATTTATGACTTATTGCATGCCGTAGAACCTTTAAACTTAAAGCAATCTGTCTTGGTAAAAGCCCAGTGCAGTGTTTTGCATTTGCGTCTTTTTATTTTATTGATTTTCTTTTTGTTGTGGTAAATGTTAAGTTAAGTACCTATAACACGAACGTTTAATTGGGTCGATTATAGGAAATATCTTTATAATTTGTTGGGTGTACTCTATATGTATACAAATGCTTTGTATATCGACTTGAGTTTTTACCGACACTTCGAGGCTCACTCTTGTCGCTTCGATCCCGATGAATCGTTTCACTTTCCTTATTCACATTATATTTATAATGTTATCATATTATCACACCCAGTAGGTCTACCTTATATACCTATTGCCACAAAACAATAATTTTCGTCACAAATCTTAGATGTAACTAAGTACTTAATCCAATAAGTTCTATTTGCATTTTCTCTATCAAATTATTTCATGAATTACCTAAAGCACGTAGGTATGTATAATAAAAACATATATTACCACCTCTACTTACCTCGCCTGAATTCGAACAATTGCAAACCACTGACTTTGACTATACCACACAAAATGATTCCTATAAGAGAAATGCTAATTAAAAAAAAAATACTAGTCACATCACATTTTTGATATCAAGTTCATAATTATGCACATTAATTATAATGTTTATACATATTAGCTGTATAATTTATAATTGCCGTGTAGTCTGTCGTTACTAACCGCAGAATATGCAATTTAAATATCTATTTGTTTAATAAGACGATTTACTTTAGTTTAATTACCTGTAATTTTAATATGATTCAGACGAAATAATCACTATCCAGACGGTAATTCAGCATGCTCCACAGCAAGGAAAGCTCACTCATACAGGTCAATAAGTAATTCAATTCAAAGAAGTTTTATAGATAGAATGACAGAATGTAGACACCATATTAGGTATAGGTACTTAGTTTTCAGCTTAGTCAGTTTACACAGTTTAGTTGTTAAGTAACGTAATTGCCGAAAACAGTTCAAAATGGTCGTAAACATTTCAAAACGTCACGTAGTCGCACACAGCGCGTATCGTGCAAGCCGATAGAAACGCACCATTTACAACAATTACAAACTTGTGACTCCACGAACCCCTATTAAAATTTCTAGATGACAGCGAACCCCTTAACGAATTAACCATACTCCTAGGGGTCCGCGTACCCCACTTCGAGGAACCCTGCTCTACCTTATATCCTCATGCTGGTGGCTGGTGTGTCGTCGCAATTAGTTGTTGGACCAAACCTCGTATTGGACTCGACTGTGAGCCACTGATACGCAAAACTATGTTCCAAAAAAAAAAACTGTCAACATAAACAGAGGTCATTTTCTCCAGTTTCATTATTATTATAGCATACTAAAACATCTTAAAATGATCCCGAAAGGAGATATTGTTGTCGATAAACTGTTATAGGCACCATTTTTATAATAGGACTGCGCGAGCTAGGTGACGAAGTTGAAATTTGGAACGAGCTCGTTGAAATCTATTAAATCATTAATTTGAATACTTCAGGAAAATTTCCAGTTAACCCCTTATTTATACCAAATAATTGAACTAAAATCCCTATTATCTTTTAGAGTGAGTTTTACCACCATGATAAATGTTAAAACTTAAATACCTAAGTATGAGGATAAGGGATGAGGATAGTAGTTAAATGCCACAGCTTTTTAGGTACATGTTTAAGCGATCGTCTTAAGTATGCATTTCCTTTCGAGTTTGCTTATAAAGCAATTAAGCAATGAAAAACTTGTTAACTTAAGTATGTATCTAATATGTAACACAACCTTTTATTTTACACAGATTTTCGTTGATTACGTAGTGAAATTGTATGATACATCTCGTTTCGCGAGGGTGAAAATTGTTCTTACGCTTTACAATCTCTTTGAAATAAAACTCAATTAGAAAGCTAATTTGAGCTGTCGTTCTCTTTCGTAAAATGAGACATGCTTGGTAGGTATATATACCTATGTATATATACCTATGTATTATAGTATATGTATAGTACCTATTTTATGTATGTTATATGTATACAGGACCTGTTAATATAATTGCGTAAATCGAAATGAGATTTCGCTCTAAGATACCTTAAAAGTGGTCTCAACTTCGTATAAATATCTCAGACATGATTATATTTCTCAGAAATATTTATAACAAGATCGCAATAGCAAAAAAACTAAACCTAATTTAAATAATGGCTTAGGTATTCAATAGCTTTGCACATACAAGGCTTAGGTATTTATTACATAGCCCAGTGTACTAACTTCTTGAAAGTGAAGAAATATGTTTTAAGTCTATTGTGTTCTGGTCTGAATCAATCAATTTATTTGTGGAAAATTGTTTACCCGAGACGGGTCTAAAGGAACAAAGTTTATGGAACTGTTTTCGAGGTGAACCGGCAATCACTTAGAGGTTTTCGTCAAAGGACTAAAACAGTAGTTTTCGGAACAGCTAACAAAGAACCTCGCTCCTATTGGCATTTAGAAATCTTACCAACCTCGTATATAATTTTAGACATCCTTCTCTCAATGTCATAAATAGAGTGAAGCTAATTTTCAAAATATGTATGTAAGCAATTTTTTAAACTAAATCAAAAGTTTAATAAATAAGTTTAGTTTAGTCATTTTCAGTTTTACGTAGAGAAAATCTCTACGTAAAACTGAAAATGAAACGAATAACAATCCTTATCAATTAAGTGACCCACCTGTATGGGATATTAAGCATATGGCAGATGATAGGAAAATTGGGAAGGAAAATGACATTAAATACTGAATTTAATAAAACAGAGTAGCAAAATGGCAATTTGTCTTTTCACCCCTTCGAGGAAGTAAGGAGATAAATAATTGTGGGGCTTGTGACTCAGCCTACCCCGGAGAGAAACAGCCGTGAGCGTATGAAAAGTCACATACTTACCGCATCAAAATCAATGAATACCAAAACAAAACACTGTAATCCATTAATCAGTTTTCCAATTATAGGTAAGTACCTACCTACTGACGGAGCAATATTAAAGGGGAACAATTTAATTTTGTTTTCAATATTGGGTTTTCTCTGTACTTTATTTACATCAGGGGTAGTTATATTCTTCAATTGTAAAATGAATTAACTACAGATTGAAATGCCAGCGTTACATTTATATGGCTCCCTATAGGCATAGAAATATTTTAATTATGATATTGAATTGTTGAGCTAACTTCTCAAAACGGTTCGATATAATGCTATTGACATACCTACTCTAGTCTAGATTATTGAACATTCCATAAATTATATTATTTCTATTCCTACATTACATAGTAGCTTACAATCTAAGCTATAAATACAAAAGTACACGTGGGTATATCAGTATTCCTCTTTTAGAAGGAAATGTTAGGCAACTTATTGACTGCTAAACTGAAAAATCAGTTTCATATTACAGGTAGGTCTTATGTAATATAATAAGCTATTAAATATTATCATTGCGGGGCAGAGTAGTCCAACTGCTCTGTCCAACTAGTTGGACCATGGGTCTTTACTAGGGGCAGTTGTCCAACTTTAAAAATAGTTGAACCACAGCACCTTTATACGGCCAATCGTGCGTGATAGACAACGACAAACTACCCAAGTAGTCAAATTTCTACCGATGTTCCTATGATTAGTCTACATTCATTCATCACTTATTATATCAAGTACATTTTTACTTGACTGACTTACTTTATTTGCTATGTTCCACTATTTTGTGTAATAATAATAAAGACACATTACAGTTTAGGAAATTGTGGGAAACTCATCATCTGCATATAGACGTATTCTCCTGATTGCATCCGTGGCCAAGATGACCTCGGAGCTCAGGGTCCGCCTTCCGGCTCTTCCTTCTCCACTTCGCACGATCTTGGGCGTCCATGGTAGTGAGACCATTTGCACGCATATCACCCTCCACGACGTCAAGCCAGGACTTCTTTGGCCTACCCCTTTTACCTGGACCCGGCGGGGGTACCATTGCCAGGCATTTGTTCCCCACGTAGCCTGGTGGTTGCCGCAAGACGTGGCCGCACCAGCGAAGGCGGCTCTCTTGCATTTTATCCGCGATGTCACGGACATGGAGGCTGCCGCGGATGCGAGAGTTCCGTACGCGATCTTTACGCGTAACGCCGCACATCCACCGCAACATTTTCATCTCCGTGACACGCAGCTCTTGCTTATGTCGCTCGAGCAGCGGCCACGCCTCACAACCATACAAGAGAACAGGCCTAATGATCGTCTTATAGACCTGCCCCTTCAACCTGACTGGCATTTTAGGATCACAGGTGACGCCAGTCATTTCTCGCCACTTGGCCCACGCGGCAGCAATGCGTGCCTTGACGTCGTGGTCGATCTCACCGGTCACATGAAGTACAGATCCCAGGTACTTAACCTGGTCCGTGCGCTCGACCAAATCATCGCCTATGCGGACGGGTGTGGGATCTGTGGAGTTTAACGCTAAGTATTCTGTCTTCGCTACATTTAACTTCAGACCGCCGTTCTCAAGCGCTTCTTTCCATCCTTTCACGCGTCGCACCAATCTGCTCCTGTCCGCGTCCATGAGCGCAATATCATCAGCATACATGAGCAACCACGGAGGCTGCTCATGTGAGTTTCTAATGCTGTCCGACAAAACATCTAATACCACGCTGAACAGGTAAGGACTAAGGACGGATCCTTGGTGTACCCCGACGGTGATGGGGAAGGCTTTCGAGTCGCCAACAGCAGTTCGAACCACGGAACCGGAATCGTAGTACATGTCTCGGATGGTGTCAATGTAAGTTTCTGGAACACCCTTGGCCCGCAGTGCCCACCAGATCACCGCGCGAGGAACACAGTCGAAGGCCTTCTGCATGTCTAAGAATAGGCAGTGCAGGGGCGTGTTCTTCGCCCTGTATTTCCCCGCCACAACCCTTAGGGCGAACACTGGGTCCATGGTCCCGTGCCCTGGACGGAACCCGTATTGGCACCCCGAGAGTGTACTTTCCTGTCGGATCCGGGAGTCGATTATCCGCTCATAGAGCTTCATGGTGTGGGACATTATCTTTATACCGCGGTAACTACCACACTCCTGCACCGATCCCTTGCCTTTGAAGACTGGCGTGATGATGCTCAGCCTCCACTGGCTCGGGATCTCGCCGGTGAGGAGTACGCGGTTATAAAGATTTGCTAGAATGCCCACACCACGGGCGCCCATTGCCTTCCAAGCCTCGATGGGGACTTCGTCGGGTCCGACAGCTTTCCGGTTCTTCATGCGGCGAATGGCAGTCTGGACTTCCGCAGGCGTTATCGGTGGCACTAGTCCTTGATTCGGAGGGAGGTCTGGTGGCTGCACCTCTTTATGCTGCTTATTTAGCAGCTCGTGGAAATATGAGCGCCATCTCTCCTTACGGCATCTATACTGCACAGTGATTTTCTTTGTAGCATATCCCATGCATGCATTGCTCAGTCGTGAGGTCTGGCGATTGACCAGACCACGGCAGAATGCCGCCGATACGAGCTTGAGAGCTACAGCAAGAGTGTGTGGTACTCTAGCCGTGTGGGGACGTGCATAAGTTAAAAATAATCACCTAAGCGGCCTAGCAAAGGGATGATTACATGTTAAACAATACATTCCAAGCAAATCTGGGCATAGAATGAAACGGGATTCTTCGAATGTCGTCTTGAAAACCCTTATTTTTTCTGCAAATAAGTACGAGTACCTATATTATAGTGTTTTTTTACGATTTAATATCGTAACTTGATAAGATATTATACTGCCTATTAAACTATTTTGGTATTTATTCTTTTTTATGTGATACGTAATAAAATTAGCAGATGTTTCAAGACTACTACATATTAGATCGCTTACTATTTTATTTAACTTTGTGTATTTAAATAATGTGCACAAGCAATACGAGTGGTATATTATCCCTTACAAGTCGAAATTATAATCTCGAGAAACTTGTTCGTATACAACTTAATATGGTATTATTTGCACCTGGTATCTACTGTTTAACACCCCCAATTTTTCAAATGACACCCTACTGACCCTACCCATGCTGTCGTGCAGTCAACGTATGTCACCTGCAGGGGTGTCTGCACTCTAAATTAAGGGTGCGTTTTAGCAAATGAGCATACCTGTAGAGAAGTGTTCAAAATAACAATTTGAATAAACTGTCTTTCATCACCTACGCAACAAATGAGTGAAGTCAATTACTATTAAAAGTATATAATTTATATGACTTACGCGAAATAATGTATCTTGTTTGCCTTCGAGTCGAGGGTAATCAAGAGCTCACCTTTAGCCCTTGTTTCTAGATAATTATGATGAAAGTAGTATAGTAATTAGTACCTTCTTTTAATTAATAAGGTTTTAACGGCTATCTAATACGAAAACAAAATATATTATTTTGAATACTTACATAATATGGTCACGAAAACTTTACACGTTTACAAATGAAGTATTATTAAACTTTCTAAATACGCATTGCATAATGCCTACTGTATGACTTATCTACAACAATACTAAACTTTCCTTCAGAACTATCGTCTTTTCTAGAGAGGCCTTTGTAAAACAGTTTTAATTAGTCTACAGTGCGTCGTTTCGTTAGGCTATAAATATTCTACAAATATTGATCAGATAGGTAGTACCTATTAGCACCCTTATATTTAGTTTATCACCTATAAATAATAACTACAAAACAGAAAACAAGGTTTAAATCTATCTACCGTATCGGTGAATTGCGTCACCAAGCTTTTAAATTAAAGTAGCGCTTTCAATGTTTTTTTTTGTTAAACACACCTGAATGTTTTCCATCATCGTCATAAGAATCGCTGTATAAACGTGGGCTGTAGAAACCATTGAATAGAGCTTTCAAAGCAATTTAAGAAGCGTTCTATAGAAATCCCAAAAGTTTTCTAATACGCCGCAGAATGAGGGTGGTTGCGGCATATGTTTATTTTCTTTTTTATCTGTTGCTGGGCCCCTTACACTAATGAACCGGTTTTGTTGGTTTTGGAACAACTGCCATCCATACTTTTTGTTTTTATTTGGACAAAATTGTTAGAGCGAACTTTCGAGCAAACAAAAAAGTTTGTAGGTACTTTAGTACGTATTGAAAGCTATCCTTTATTGCTTAATTGAAGGCTGTATTGTGACAGTTGAAAAATAAAATATATTTACGTCTCCGCCAGGATTTTGTAATTAAGATTTTCATTATTGAAGCTGTTCAGACTCTGATTACACTTTTTTATTGCAGGGCTGAACTTGGAGGGCGGTTTTATGTCGCCGATGTCACCGCCGGAGATGAAACCAGACACTGCAATGCTAGACGGCATGCGAGACGACTCAACACCACCCCCACCTTTCAAAAATTATCCTCCAAACCATCCTTTAAGTGGTTCAAAGCACCTCTGTTCAATATGTGGAGACAGAGCGTCGGGGAAACATTACGGTGTATACAGGTATGCATTATTACTGTTACAATTATCGTATCGACCTATTCGACGGCAGGCCTTCCATTCCCAGAATTCTCAGAACTTTAAATCGTTCTATAAACGAATTCTAACTAAATGATTATGAGTTAATATTTTCACTATAGTTCCGTAGTTGCCAAAGTATGTTACTATTTTACATTGTAAACGTATCCGACACCAGATGTGCCATAAATATAAGTTTTTGCTCCATTTTTTCTTTCGTCCATATGCAACGTAACTAAATGCTCCTCATTCTAAAAGCTCCGTGCCATATATTTTTAGGCCCTTATCTAAAAATCCCATCTCGGGCGACTGGATTATGCGCTGTTTATGTTTTCTGAATTATAATGTTTCTGAATTAAAACAATGAAGGCATTAGTCAGCTTTTTTCACCTTAGCTGATATAAAACCGGAGCGAGATTTTAACAGTATAAAATAGCTCTTAAAGTGATTAATAATTCTACTATTAATTTACTTGCAACATAATAGCAACATTATAATGTGACCATTTTGCTGTTATTACTTATTTTATTAGTTATAGATAAGGATTTCCTAGTCTTATAGATACAGAGAACAATGTAGGTCGAGTTATACTGATATATTACGTATTGTATAATAAAATGTACGAATCAGTTACTTCTTTCAGTATTTTTGCATAGACTTCTTGAATATAATTAAACGCCCAATCAATTCGTCCCGCATTTAGTTACGAATCGTGCTTTACATGAATGCTTATAATTTTCAATTACCTATGCGAAATGTTTAGTTAAATAAAATTGTATAGCGTTTCCTAATAATAGTTCATATTATTGAGACGACACGCGACTGCAGTTCAGTTTGTAAGAACTAGATTAGAAACATCATTTTCATAGTGAGAACAGTAATTTTCAAATCTAAATGTTTGTGTAATAATTAATGTCTGCAACTTAGATAAAGCATTTAAATCTACCACAATAAAATTGTCTTTGAAAATTAATAGTGATGTAAAACCAAATTGATGATATAAGTACGAGTATTTAACAACAGCTAACGTCTGAATTTCTTCTACTTAACTTTTAACAGATCAGGGAAAATCGCGTTCGGTATTCTTCAAATTGCTTTTGCAAATAATATCTATCAGTTATTAAATAATATTATTATAGAAGAGCTATGTGTACATGATTTACTTGTATAGGGTATTTGTTATGATCATATAACTAGCTGAAGATGCCGCCGTCTAGACAGCTGTGCTAGTGTTGCGTCTGTGTTGAAAAGAAACGGTCTGTGTGTACTGTGTACTGTTTACTGTGTTGTGTACCTACCCGTAGTTTATGTACAACATTTATTGGTTGCGTGTGAAATGAATATTATGTTATGGCATGCGCAAAATTAAAGATTTTACACCTTTTTATTGTTCTTTATAACAATTTAATCGAAGTTTGTGGGCGTGGGACATGTCTGTAAAGTTCGCGTTCTATAGCGTTTATTGGTTATTACAAGATTGAAGATACTTGTTTGGTAAAATTCGAGGGTATTCTAGGTACCTAGGTACCTAAATAGATAGGATAGATAAGATACCTAGGTTCATAGCTAATAATTTTGGTTACGATGTATGGAGCCGCATCAAATCTTTACACCTGTTGACGAACGAGGCTCTGGCATAGGGCGATTTCGAGGTTCTAGGCGTCAGATGGCAGTCGCTATCATAAAAGGCAAGATAAGTCGGCGGAGAAAGCATAGCAGAGCGGACCCTGAGCTCTAACGTGCAAGCTTTGGATGCAACTGGGATTAACGCTGAGTTTGTGATGATGCTTTCGATGAAATTTGTCTTAATCTTATTTAATGGTATATTTTACTGTTGCTAGATGGAAACTAGCTAGGATGGTATCCAACCTAGTTTACATCTAGTCATTTTCAAAATTGATATGAAGATAACGTGTGTTACAGGAGAAAAATTAAAGTTTAACCACTCAGCATACCAGACAATCTATCAGCTATCTTCAAACGTTGAACATAGGCAGATCATAAATTAACAAGTATAAGTCTATTTCCACTTAATAATTCAAATGGAACTAAAACAGATAACGAGTAATGTTTATGGTCTGTCCCGGCGAACTTCGCATCGCCATATTTTTTCCAACCCGCGTGAATTTTAGATCCCGTTCCCGCTGCACCTATTTTCTCATCTTTAAACCTTCCCTGGACACCCACGAATATTTCAAGACTAAAATTAGCCAAATCGGTTCAGCCGTTCTTGAGTTATAAAATAACAACGAAAAGTGGCATTGATTTTTATATTAGATATAGATAAACATTATATGTATTTTCAAACAACGCCTCGCCGTATATGAACGGGTGGCGGCTATAAGGTTCGGAGAGCACGCTCGTAGACCACCAGCCGTTGAAATACAGTTTCTGATTGAGCAATAGCCCGCTAGTAGAAAGCGAGCTCCCTAAATTGCTCAAAAAGTACGATCACAATGACTGAAAAGAAATATGGGCCCGTTAACGATGGCCAAAATGGCGACGTTCAATGAGCTTCTCATTTCCACTGCTTACCCACATCATTGTTTATACTAACTCAATACGGTGCTCTAGCTAAATCATATTAGGTACATGTTGTGAAGTTTGTCTTTCAAATTTGAAATAGGTAGCTAATTTGTTGTCACTTCAGTGATTATGAATGTATTTGCTCAGTACCCTAAATTCCTAGTTTTGTTTATTTTCGCCCGTGCAAATATATGTGTAGAGTGTAAAATCGTTCCTTGGCACGTGTGGGCAGGCATGTACAGAGACAGAGCGCGTGTTATTCTATTTTTATCGAATAGCTTTTTTGTGAATAACATTATTGGGGATATACCTACGTAGATTTAATAAAAACTTCCTCGGGCAGCATTCATAATTTATTGACGTAAATTATTCGTTTCAGCCCAACAAGTAGGTACTTTACATGGTTGAGTACCTACAATGTAGTAGAAATTTTAATAACAAGACTTATATCTTTAACAGTTTTATGGGTAGTATAGATGGATAGAGCGACAGGTTTCAATTTGTTTTATACATTGATATAAAAAAACCCAAGATACACAGTCTCGAACTAAAGTCACACTTGAATCTGTCTTCAATCACACTTGAGTAGTTATAGTTATGTTATAAACATATTTTTTTGCAAATTCAACCTTACGCACATAATATAAAGCTCTTTTTACAAAGCAGTGTACAAAAAGCAATAAAATTTTACGACCGAAGTCTGCCGGTAGGACAAGGCATGGAATGGAGACTTCACATGTTTATACTTTTTATTTTTATACTACGTTTACTTAGTATTTTAATAATTTATAAAAATATGTTCTCAACATATAATTATACTTTTATCTCAGTGTATATATATTTTTGAGTGGAACATGTATTTATCAATAAAACAAATGTTTATTTAAAAAAATATTTATTTGTATGTATTTAGTTGAAGTCTAGTTAGTCTAGAAGTTTAGTTTACTCGTCCAAAAAATGTTTTGAACAAACTACGCTTGATCTATTTGGCTTAAAAAAATCTTCACGCCTTTGCTGACTGACTATTGATTTCCACTCTTCACATCGCATTGGGTCACGAGGAAAATTAAAATATTAAAATTAGAAATCATATAGGAGGTATTTAGTTGGTACCAGGAGGTATATAGTTGGTACCTACAAAAATCAAAAGTCCTAAGTAATCGAAATATACAGAAAATTAAAAAAAAATAGTCAATATGATTTCCTCTTCAATTTTTGAAAGTCGATTCGAAACTATGTTATATTGTATGATATAAAAACATTAGTTACAAATGACACTCAAATAAAGTCAAAACATGAACAAACATAATATTCTTATTCATAAAAAAAAATAGTTCAATATTAAAAAATCGACTCCATTGAAAACGAACAGGGTCATTTGTATTATGCGACTAATTTAAAGGACGTTGTAATGCGTTGTTTTTACACTGATATGCACCTATTGAAATGTGCTGTACGATATTGGACCGTTAAGTGAAGATTTTAGATAAAATAAATCAAAATCACATAATACGTCCTATATTTAGTCATGAAAACCAGAAAAGCAAATCAATAAACTATTTTACTTACCGAAAATAAGATATTCCAACCTTTTTTAAAGTTCTAGACGTATTATTTTTGTAATTTTTCACAGAACACTTTGGCATTTTTGTCGTGCGTACATGAACACGGGCGATGCGAGACTATTTCAAAAGAGCGCTAAATTTGGAGTTTAGCGCTCATTTTATGCGGACGGTTTTGATATCCTGACTGTGTATCTTGGGGTTTTTTATATCAATGGTTTTATAGGTAATTTCTAGTAGAATGGTACTGGTACAAGACGCTTCACTTAAGAGCTTACTGAAGCTTACAGATGCTAACGAATTTTTGAAGAATTCTTTAAGTACCTTCGTACTACGAGTATTGTCCGGGGTGTGGCCACTGTACGCAGACAGCTACTAGTAGCCACTGGACAAGAATTTATGAACTAGCACCGTGATTAGCACATCTCTGGTACTTTTAGAAGTCGGCTGTCAGAGATAGACGCTACTACTCCACTACACCTCAACAGCAGGATCGGAGCTGCTGCGGCAGCATTTGGGAAGCTATGCGCTAAGGTATTCTGCTCTTATGATCTAAAGCTGTCTACTAAAATATCAGTCTACTTGGCGATTATGCTGCCAAACCTCTTATACTCATTCGAAACATGGTGCGTGTATCGTCACCACATTCGCACTCTAGACCAATTCCGCCTTAAATGCTTGCGAAAATTATTAAACATCAAGTGGTCTGAATATGTGCGAAACACCGAAGTTCTACGGCGAGGAGCAAATGTCGGTGGCATAGAGATGTATTTAATGCGTCGTCAACTTCGGTGGTGTGGTCATGTATCACGGATGACGGAAGATCGAGTGGCGAAGCGCATCTTTTATTCTGAATTAGAGGAGGGTAAGTGGAAACAAGGCGGACAACTCCTCCGTTATAAGGATGTGCAGAAGCGCCACATGAAAAGATGCAACATCATGACGAGATGGGAGAGGTTGGCGGGACAACGCCCTGAATGGCGCAGGCTTGTCCGAGTGCAGGTGGGCGAGTTTGGGGAACTGCGGAAGGCGGACCTCGATACCAGGCGCGACGAGCTGAGGGCCCGACAGCCTGCTGCCATTGCCTACAATTACGAGGGTGGGGTGCTTACGTGCGCTATATGTTCACGTAGGTTTACCGCCAAGATTGGCTATATTAGCCATTTACAGGCGCACCAGCGCCGTATCAATCAGGAGGACTTATAAGGTGGTCGCCATGGCCGAAATCGGTCGGAGGTCATCATCATCATCATCATTGTACGGCTCTTGGGCAAGCAATATCCTTATGGTTCTTAACAACATTAGACAGTTGTCTTTTGAATGATTTAAGCCTAGTATACTATTGGACAAATATTTTTTGGCAGCAACGTTTATATTTGGCCATCAAATTATGTTGGTACTCAAAATGGCAGTTCTGTCGCCAAATACATCGATTATTGCCTACAAAAAGGTAGATATGTCACTAAACATATTTTTGTTACATTATTGTCCGCAGAATACAAATCCGCGTCTCGAGGCTTCATTTTGGCAAAAAATCTACTATTTTAGGGACAGATCTATATTTTGGTGATTTAAATCACACCGTTTGTTATCCAGTAGTCCACGTTGTTATGATTTAATCTGATAGCTAACGATTTTTGTATTGGCGACAATGGCGACAATTCTCAACACTCGTATTTGTGTGGGGACAAAAGACCCTAGTCTATTATTAACCTAACAATAACTAACCTGCACATCGGAAGCACTGCTTCGCTGCGTTAAAGAGACCGAGGACCGAGCTTTATAGATGTTAGTTTATTTAGTTTACTACTACGTGGTACCTAATGTTGGGGACTTTTGCGCTAGGAGTATCTTCTCTAAAAATCACCATGATGCATTCCCATTACCACTAATAAGCAACCCAAGTCAGTTTTTTAGTAATGTTTTATAGTCCAGTCATTTGGTATTTTTACCTGGAAAGTTTTCCGGGAGTTTTGAAAATTGGCAATTTTATAGATTTTGATATGCTCTTTCCAAATTTGAACTTTGCCACCTCGTATGTTTGCCGCTCGCGCCGCCATTTTGAAAAAAATGGCGCCCAAAAGAAGTTTTTTGATAATTACTCCTTTCCGACGCATTTTACAGGCAAAACATATTTAACAAAATAAAAGTAGAAGAAATTTCCTACAATTTGTGATAATTTTTTTTTCCCTAAAATCAATAGTTTCGGTGTAGGAGCGCCGTAAAGTGTAATTCAATACACGTTTCGGCAGAAATACTCATTTCCACACCACCATGAGGTAGAGAAATCGGCGCGTTTTTTTATCGTGGTATCCCTTCTATCTACTTTATTAGAAGCCATGGCTCTGTAAATGCAAACGACACTGTGAAATGATAAACGTATACTGATGACTCAGACTAAATATTTCTGTTGAGCTCAGCCGGGGCTAGATGTTTCTTAGATGGGAAAGAAGGGGCCTGACACAGAAGGGGCGCATTTCTTTATACCTGCGGAGACATGACAGACTATAGTTACCTATAATTACTATAGATAACCTTCGTATAATTTTTATAATTTACAAATCACAGTATGAGCAGTTTAAAGTAAATATTACACGTTGGTGTGGATGTATAATGGTTTACGGCACTCGTACGCCGAAACTATTGATTTTAGGAAAGAAAAGGTTTGACATAAATTGTAGGAAATTTTCTCTACTTTTATTTTGTGTAATATGTTTTTCCTGTAAAATGCGCCGGAAAGGAGTTATTATCTTAAAACTGCTTTTGGGCGCCGTTTTTAACCGACTTCAAAAAAGGAGGTTCTCAATTCGTACCCAATTTTTTTTTTTTTTTTTTTTTTTTTGTATGTTTGTTACGCGATTGTGAAGCCAATTCTAGACGGATTTTGAAAATTCTTTTTGTGTTCGTAAGTAGATTATTCCGAAGTGGTCCCATTTAAATTTCGTAAAGATCTGATGATGGGTTTCCGAGATTAGACCAAGGAACTCTTCAAAAAGTACCAGGAAATCAGCCGCGATTGCTGCAATGGCATATTATTGCAATTTTTCTGCCATTACACATCATAACATCACGCCTGAGTCCTTTGAAGGGGTACGCAGAAGTGTTCAGAATATTCAGCTATATTTCCGGTGTATATGCATTGATTTTAAAAATTATTTTTGAATAATAATTTAATAATTTTTTTTTGTAGCGTGGCCGGTTCGATCTGTATTGCAGCGTCAGCAGCGCATGTACAGTCAGGTCACTATACATGCGATGTACAGTCGTCAGACTGTAAAAACTCACTAAAAAGAGAAAAATAAATTCATTTTTAACAAAAAAGTTTAACCGACTTCAAGAAACGAAAAAGAGGCACTGAAAAGCGAAAAATAACTTAATTTACAGACTTACTGATTTATTAGAAGTCGGTGCCAGCCAACTTTGTTTGTTGTGTCTGAACTACTATGATGCAATCCATTGAAATATGGCCTCTCTTGGGCTAGGTACCGACTTCTAATAAATCAGTAAGTCTGTAAATTAAGTTATTTTTCGCTTTTCAGTGCCTCTTTTTCGTTTCTTGAAGTCGGTTAAACTTTTTTGTTAAAAATGAATTTATTTCAAAATGGCGGCGCGAGCGGCAAACATACGAGGTGGCAAAGTTCAAATTTGGAAAGAGCATATCAAAATCTATAAAATTGCCAATTTTCAAAACTCCCGGAAAACTTTCCAGGTAATGTTCTAGGTTTTCGCCCAAATGACTGGACTATTAGTAGATAACCTAAAAATGATTTTTATATGTTGAAAATATTTATAGATCGGCGCTAGATTTATTGTATTCGTTTCTTGGTCGTCAATTTGCATCTTAATGCTTTCGGTTGTTTAAAAGGTTCTTCTATACCTTCTATAAAATTCTGTTGTACTAAAAGGAAAATAATAATTTTATGCAAGGCATGTGCTGATTTCAAAATATTATTGCTAAAGCTATAATGAATATACACAATACTTTATGGTTTACCATCGTATTACAGTATTGTGAACGCCTTTTACATGTTCACTTTTACTTAGCAGGATGAAAACCTTTGCTCATCCGCCGTCGCAAATCCATTGTTCTCCGTACCCCGACATAATAAGTAACTAAAGGAAAAGGTTTGCGTTAGATAATTCTGAAACGTAAAAAACTGTCTAGTCTGTCTGTTATACAAAGGGCTGTTACCAGTTCTGTGACCATGTTTTAAGGAACTCTATCCAGAAGTAGGTACCGTCAACACCTCCCCCAAAAAATGATAGAGATATAGATTTTCTGACAGCCTCCGTGGCGTAGCGGTAGTGAACGCGGCCGCTACGCAGGAGGCGCGGGTTCGATCCCCGCTCAGTGCAAATATTTGTATGCATGAATATGGATACTTGCATTGGTCTGGTCGTGCCTCGGAGAGCACGTTAAGCTGTCAGTCCCGGTTGCCATACGAACATCTATGGCAGTCGTTACGGGTAGTTGGAGCTCTAAAAATTCCAACAACAACGGTCTAGCTGCAATGCTTCGACATCGCCTAATGTCACCATTGGGTTGTGGAGGTCAGGTGGCAGTCGCTTCACGGAAAATATCGAGGTCTAGCCAAATCTGCAGTTGAGACTGGTAAAGCGGACCCCAGATTCCGAGTCGAAAAGCATCGGATGCGACTGGGAATTATCGCTAAGAAGAAAAAGAAGATGATAATAGATTTTCTGTTATAGTACGTCTGCGCTTGATTGCCTCGTACATAATAAAAGATAGACTTACATTATATACTTAAAGTGCTTAATCCTTTTTTTATCAACCCATCAGTGATCATGAATATTAAGTTACATGTAACCTTTGTTAAATCCGTTTACATTTCGATACTTAATTGTTACCAAATATACGAGTACGTCTTGTCTAGTACCTACTTGAACGTCCGTTCTATTATTTAATTATCCTATCTAATATTGACAACTTCGACATAAACAATTACGAAATCTAGTGAATATAATCATAACCTTTAAAACCTTCAACTTTATGTTAATCGTTAGACATAAAGTATTGTATATTTATTTTATACTTTACCCATGTATGTATGTTATCCCGGCCGAAAATACAATACATGCTCAATTACACAGTATTAATTAGTCTATAAAATTAAATTATAGTATAATAACATTGACTTATTAGTTGACAAATAAGGGTTTTCAGCGTATTAAACTATAACTTGACTATAAATTCGATCTTTAAAAATTCTTAAGCGTAGGTACACATCTACCTGCCTCATTTATTAGCATGCGTGCTTGCACACGGACTGATTTAGTGCTCTAACATGCAAGATTTAAAGCTGTTTGTAAATTTTGATGAAACGTCCGCCGACCAACGCCCGCCCCCATCATACCATTGAAATGGAAATCACTGTGGATAATATAAATATCTTCGTTTAAACGCCTCATACAATATTGTTGATCTGACTCATTAAAGTTGAGTGATATAGGTGAGAAATTTATTTCTTGTAACGGTTCAGTTTTCACTTTTATGGACACCTGCGCAATAAATTACTCGGTACTGCTAATATTATTAATGTTACACGTTGTAGCGATGTTATATAAAAACTCAAGAACGTCTTGAACTCTATATGAATCATTAGAGGCAATTAAGCATAAATCACAGTCCGTTTTTGATAAAATATTTAAAATATTCTCGAATTAAAAGAGGATCTAGTAAATTTATTAAATACATCCTGGTGTTTAAAAGCGAAAGTGTTAAACTATCTGGTGGGTCGATTAAAGTTGAAAAACATGTCTGTTTGTCGAAAGCGCAAACAATCATATATCATTAACTTAGCTGGAGAGCGCCACCGCGTCACCGTCACCGTCTATCGCTGTTTCTTGTGACCGGGCTGTTATTGATTCTACTCAGGTTTTTTATTGTATTTTACAACCTTGTGCAAATTTTCTTGATGGCATACTCGTATTATAATAAATATATATCGTTAATTTTAATGTTGATTATAGTCTTCTTCGTCATTAAATCGCCAATGTCGGTTGCATCCAAAGCATTTTGCATTATTTTGTCGCTTTCCTGCTACTCCATCATTTGGATGTGACTAGAACAAAACTAATATTTATTACATTGGGTTGGTCCACTTCAATATATTTCTCAATTATGTCAATATTGTGGTAGTAGGTAGTTGAGGATCTATAGGCCAGTAATACGGTATAATATGATCGAGTGCCGCCGTCCGATGTCATCCTTTATCCCCAAAGGATGTGTCCCGATATATTACCGAAGAAATAAAGTTTTTCCCTATTACCGAAACTGATATCATTTTCTCCTCTTAATGAAGAAACATAAGTCATTATATGGGTTATGATTATGTTTATTAGCTTAACCAATGAAGTGTAACTGAAATAGACCACAATGACAGTCCTTTACTTTTGAAACCAGCTCTGCATCTTTATGTTAAAGGAACCACATGTATTTGTTCGAACCGGTGTTAGTAGAGTACAAGATTACTGGAAAGTATTGTTTAACACGACACTTAGTCTTATCAGAAGGTATTTAATAACCTACTAATGATTCAATTAATTTTTCGAGCCAGTCCATTGCTGGACATAGGCCGCTTCCAATCTCGTAACAATTGATAGAGCATTCTGTCGGGATTGTATGTCGAGTCAAGTTATTTTTCAACGGTTTCAAAGCACTTTTTAAAATCGAAAAAGTATCTATCAGTGACGAACGGTGAAAATTTTTGAAAAGGGAACCCCACTGGAAGAAACCGTACCTCAATCTAGTTTATCATGCACCATGCGACCCATTTGGAAGCAGACGGGAATCGGGTTATAGGGACCCTTTGCCACTGTTATCTATACCTCATTTTGTACATTTTAACTCTTATTTAGATATCTTTTAATGTTTCCATGTCTGACTTTTTTAGTCTGTACTAATTAGTCTGTAATAATGAACTACTGTAAAGAAAAACATGCCACGTCTGTATTCGGGATGTTATAAAGTATGAGATTGAACACTTTATGAGCTTCAGTTCCGTGTTGTGTGTGTCTGCATACTATTAATTAAATGTGATATTTTTATTAGTATCATCACGAATGATAATGAGCACTTAGACTGGTTCAAGAAACCGAAAATTATTATTTATTCTGACTACATTAAGAGAAGTTATATCCTATTATCTGATTAATTGGATGGATACAAAAACTGTATAGCTACTAACTACGACTGCTAGAGACGTAAAACTACTGAACAGTTTTAATTTAGCGTATCAGTAGCTTGTTGGCAAGAGGGCGCAACAGGATACTTTTATCTCAAAATGATCGACAATTTCTCGGAACAGGACATCACAATATATAAAATTACGCTCAGTCTGGCTTGAGCGTAATTTTACGTAGAAGTATTTCATAACATTATGTTAAACTTTTGAATGTCAAGCAATAAAATTATTAATTGCGCATAAGTAAATCTGATTAGAGAATTTCGCATTAATCTCCGTTTACCTATCAATGAGCAGACCTAAAACTAAAATGAAAGGCACTTCGATTAATGATTTATTTTCTCTTGCAGTTGTGAAGGTTGCAAGGGGTTCTTCAAAAGGACAGTTCGGAAAGACCTAACGTATGCCTGCCGAGAAGAACGCAATTGTATCATAGACAAACGCCAACGGAATCGATGCCAATACTGCCGATATCAGAAATGTTTGGCGTGTGGAATGAAGAGGGAAGCTGTGCAGGAGGAACGACAGCGGGCAGCTAGGGGTACAGAAGATGCACATCCAAGTAGCTCTGTTCAGGTAAATTTAAACTAATATTCTGTGCTAATATGCTGTTGGGCGAGGCATTTATCTGATATGTTTTTGATGTATGCTTGATCGCTTGTACATCATACATGATAAATGGCAACAACGATTTTTAATAGGAAACCTTTTTTGCTGTATGGCAATCTCCGGATACCACCTGCATAACGATGCGGTTACGTCACAATCGAACCGACCAAACCCACATCGTGCCTCTGACATCAGACCTATTGACGGAAGAGGCGGTATGCGGTATGCCTCAGATTCTAAGGCCACTTCTGTGCTTAAGTGTGCCGCGTGTAATTTTTCTAGCTCAAGACCATTAGGACTTAAGATCGATATTTTTCTTACCATCGAAATACTGAATGAAAACTATAGATAGAAATTAATGATATTATAATCTCGAATAATGATAATGAACTCGAGCTTGTAATAAAGATTACTTCTTCGCACGATTTATTTTTATATGAAATCTTTGGTAGATAAACTGTATTAGATAGTGTTGATAAAATTGAATGAAATGAAATAATGTAATAAATAAAACACATGTCACAATGTGACATGACACTTATGATCGTCAAAATTTACATTTAATGCCTGATTTTCAATCCTTGGTCAGTGTATCAATAAGTACAGCGGTACAGCCTCTAAGAATAGAGCTAACCAACAAAAACTCACAACCACTTCATTTTATCTCAATTTTATTTTAATTACCAAATTACAATACATTTAATGTCATCAAAATTCAAATTTGAAATTAAAATTAACATTTATAATGAACATGACTATCTTCTTTAAAGATTTTGAATTGAATAAATTATATTAGTCTTTTTTTGAGAACTCACTAATAATTATGACTAGTAGTCATAGTACCTATAGTAGAGTAGTAGAATATGGTTCCTACATAAACCTACAATATTAATTTTAAACAGAACTAACCGCATGGGTATGGTAAATAAATACACGACAAAATTACAAACCTAACACATTTAATATTTTTTACGTAATATTATTTCTAGGGGTATGATAAACTTATGCATGTAACATTGTATTCTCGCATGCAATCAAAAATACAATTAATGCAAATATGTATTTATTCGGATGTGTTATGTAAAATAATAATATTCATTATTCATAAGTCAAAAAGACAATATGCCAAGGATAATTTTATCACATTCTGAAGCGTAATTTTATCTTTTGGGATCTTCTCCGTTTTAAAAAGCGGTATCAAATAATGAAAGATATGATTTCCCTCGATCTCTCTGTATTTAATTCCATGTTGATTGGTAATCTAAATCCGTTGCACGTTTCCTTTGAAAACGGATCTGAATACAAAACAGCCATATTTCGTAAAAGTCAATATCAAAATTGATGAAATCTAACAATTCGTGATCACACATCAAGAATATCTTGTTGCTCTTAAATTCAATTTTCATACGATATTCTTGTTTGTTTACAACTTTGATCGAATTTTCTACAATCGTTATAAAAATAGAACTTATCAGAAAGTTAAATGTTTTGTTTTACATTATTTCGTAAGCGGTTTCAACAAGATATTGTAGCGTGATGAAGTACACGCTGTAGGTACTTAGTATTATGTTCACTTAGTATTATGAACATGTATAGGTAAGTATACCTACCTGTTCTCTAGTGTATTACCCGATTGCCTTTTACACTTACCTCTAATTAGCGTGGATGTAAAACAGACATGATATATGAACGTAAACTTAACCAGTTTATGAGTTTGTATGAGCAATTTTGCATTCAACTTGTTTAAGTCGATTTTAATGAAAAGTAACTGCCTTCACCATTTATATCGTTGAATGCCACGATAACTTTGTACACAAGAGCTTAAATGGGTAAAATATGGTGGGTGTGATGTACTTGGGAAGCTTTCGTGATAAATAAAGTTAAGGGAATTTCCTTTACATATCTAAAAATAAGTTTAATAATTTCGTGTCACTGTGTTTGTGATCGCATTCCTTCGAAACAGATCGACCGATTTAAGTATTTTTGATTTTAATAATAAATACGTATTTAGCTTAGTTGGAAAGGTTTTTAGAAAAAAAAGCATAGGTATACTAAAAGAAAATGTAAAAAAGTGAATTAAGTACAAAAAATAATATTTATCCTACATAAAATATGACATCAATTTATTTACTGCTAATTGGAATTTGCATTATATTGCTTTAATATTTCAGTCCGGTATCTTGGACCTAAACCTGGATTTTTATTAATAAAATCTACGTAAGAAATGTGCCCAGTAGGTGACAATAGACTTGTATCTTCTCAGGTACGTAAACCCAAAAAAGATGGCGAAATCTGGTTGTATCCTAAAAGTATATTTCGATACGATAAGTCACAAAAGCAACTGATTATATTATTTCTTCAGCTATTCAGAGCGATACACAACAATGTTCTTGTGAAAAATGTGGTGTGGATGGCTAGTGACGCGCCACTAAACAGATTTCTTTGTTTATTGCTCGTTGCTCGACTATCGATCTGATATCGTTTCACTTGTGACGAACGCGATGACGACGCGCTATTTGTATTTTCAGATCGTATTACAAGTTTTATAAAGATACGATAGGTAGGTACGTTTTGTGGTACCGACTGAGAACCACACCTGCAGAGCTTAATATGGATATTTATTTATCTCAAAATTTCCTATTTTAATATTCGTATTCATCGTATGTTCGATTTCGGTTCCAAAATGGTTGATATTTTCTATTGAATGTAAATGTCTATACATATAGTTTACATTATTGCGTTGGTAGGTGAAAATGGCATGTTGCAGGTAGATGTTTATGAAATTAATTATGGTTGTTATAAATTATAATAAGTAACAAAACATTTGCAATAGATAACAAAAAGAAGATCAAAACAGCATACAAGATATTATGTGCATACATGCATACACTGACGCCATTGTATCCTGTAGTGTTTTATGCACTTACAGTATTCGCTAGAAATATTTTTAGTCCAAAGCAATAGGGGCGGGCCCGCGGGCCTCTTGCCGTCACTTAGAAACCTTGGTGTACAAATCATCCTTTTGGCTGGCTGTCTTGTAGGGAAGAATTTGGTAGTGAAAAGAGGTTTGCTCGAGTAGCCTTGGTCGCATCCCGTACCTACCTAAACCGAACTGAAAACAATGATACAATTTATTATTCCAAACATTAGTCGTCCGCTTTTCACAAAACAAAAATAAAATCGGCCAAGTGCGAGTCGGACTCGCCCATGAAGGGTTCCGTAGTAGCAAAGGCGAAAATTGTGGTTTATGACGTACCTATTAAAAAAAAACTACTGACTGGATCTCGTTCGAACCAATTTTTAGTGGTAGTTTGCATGGCAATTTACATCATATATTTTTTTTAGATTTATCATTCTCTTATTTTAGAAGTTAGAGGGGGGAGGGGGGGGACACATTTTTCCATTTTGGAAGTGTCTCTCGCGCAAACTATTCAGTTTAGAAAAAAATTATGTTAGAAACCTCAATAGCATTTTAAAAGACCTATCTATAGATACCCCACACGTATGGGTTTAATGAAAAAAAAAAAATGAGTTTCAGTTCTAAGTATGGGGACCCCCAAAATTTAATGCTTTTTTTATTTTTGTGTGAAATTCTTATTGCGGTTCACAGAATACATCTTCTTACCAAGTTTCAACAGCATAGGCCTTACAGTTTCGGAGAAAAGTGGCTGTGACATTCGGACGGACAGACAGACAGACAGACAGACAGACAGACAGACAGACGGACGGACAGACATGACGAATCTATAAGGGTGCCGTTTTTTGCCATTTGGCTACGGAACCCTAAAAAAAACAAAAGAAACGCTTTAATAAAACAAGCCCCAATTCGAGGGACTGTAGTAGGTAGTATTCGTAGAGTTCACTATACATGTCCTGACTGTATGATGGTAATAAATTAATGATTTCGTATCGATACTTTCTAAGTATCAATTTGAATATCTTATGATATGATCATTAGAGGATATTTCAATATTACTTCCAAAACTTAAGTACACAAGTTTTGGTAGGTTTAGTAGTAGTTGGATAAGACAAGGTAGTTATTTAGTTAGTTAAAGCAGGAGTATTAACAGTGAGTTAAAATTAGACCAGACTTATCGATTTTCATTTAAAATTAAGTTGAACTGCAACATACTCGTGTTTGTAAATAACCTTGGGTCGATCGATTTACCTATTGTGAAGTGGTCAAAGCAAAAGAAGACCTTGCAAAGACCCTTCGTCTTTGAAAGATATATTAGTACGTTTATTTTGGAGGGCTACTACATCGTCTGATGCCCCAACGTCAGGGCCCCGTCTGTCAATAAGCAGGCGTATCGATTTGAAGTTGAGCTTGGCTTGGCCTTAAAGGTCTTAGTGGGGCCCTATTTACTATTAGATACTAACACATATTTATATTTTATGACCACAGACGTTTATAGGAAAGCGCTCACCGCTGCGGACGCTTGCGACAATATACATCCCGCAAAGATTGTAGATGATCTCCATACTCAAGCTACAAGCCTAAAAGAGCTCATGTTGTAATAATACAATGTTAAAGCAATGTTTTCTTTCTACAGGAATTGTCAATCGAGCGGTTACTTGAGATGGAATCTTTAGTTATTGACCCCACCGAGGAGTTCCAGTTTCTCCGTGTTGGCGCCGACAGTAACGTGCCCCCGAAGTACCGCGCACCCGTCTCTAGCCTGTGTCAAATAGGTATGAGAAAAGTATTATAGGTATTATAGTCGAGAGTTAGACAATCAATAAATATCACTATCCCAATATCGTGATATTGGTGTCAATCTAAGTATACATTGCGTTTCTTCGTCAGTAACATCTTATATTGATATGATTTATATGGATATTACATTGGAGATCACGAATATCAGAATATTTGCTGACTGTCTAATCCCCAATTTACCGTGGAATGTTAAAATCTTGTATGGCATGTTATTCAGTTTTTTTCTCTTTTCGAAAATAATTTTTCACATCAATAATAAAAAAATAGTGTAAAAATAAAGCGAAGACTATTTACTTATTGGGTTGTGATGGTCAACATAATCAAAGTTATTTTCTTGGCAACTGGAGTTAAATTCAGATTTTAGTAGGAACAATGTATACCATAATTTAATAAGCACTGTATGATATTGATGAATGATGAATGATTCAGTTTTTTTTTTCAGAAAATGAGTTTTCACATCAATAATAAAAAATAAATGTAATAATAAAGCGAAGAATATTTTTATTGGGTTGAGATGGTTAACATATCAAAGTTAGTTTCTTGGAAACTGGAGTTAAATTCAGATTTTAATAGGAACATTATTTATTATGCACTGTATGATGAATTGATGAATGATAATCTGACTGAGAGATAATCTCTAAAATATCTTCAAGTTTTTGTATCAGTTTTCAACAATTGAAATAATACCACTTTTTTACGTATTCTATCGCGATTTACATACTACTTATTTGGTATTGTTTACATTTAGCCCGACGTTTCACCCCCTGACTATGACTGCTGAGAAGTAGCCAAAACGTCGGGTTAAATGTGAATAATACCAAATAAATCGCAATAGAATCGATTAAAAAGTGGTTTATTCCAATGAGTGATATTCGCGTAAACTTCCGTCATCGCGTCAGTATCAAGTTTTCAACAATATCTATAAATTACAAAGTGATACATGAATCAAGTCGAAGCAATTCAATTTGTCTTTTCGGGAATAAAACAAGATCAACGTGTGAACAAATGACTGTTGAAACTTGTTATGAAGTACAAAAAACAAGCATGTCGAAAATAAAAATGTTACGTGAAATTAAAATTACGATCGGTGGTCGCACCTGAGTATAGTTGCAATACGCCATGATTGTGCGGCTTATATTAATCGCTTGATGTACCTACTGATAAATGACCTTGGATGACGGTTCAAACTTCATGTGACATATTTACTTGTTGACTGAGTATTAACCTATACAATTATACTCGCGGGTGTTAGTTCAAAATCATGGTAAACATCTTAAAACAAATTCGCCGTATTTGGGGAAAATTCAAGCGTTTGCACTTTAGTCTATAACGGATGAACCACAAAAGTAGAAAAGGGACTGATCAACCAATGACGCAACCTCTTGAGCTCGATATATGATTGGTTGACTGGCACGCCTCGGACTGCGCGCCTCGCACGTCACCATAGAGGTCTAATACGCTTTCTGAGCAGCTAGAGTAGAGTAGCATTGTCACGATGTTTGCCGCTCATTATTATAAAGTACTTTTGAACTACCTGACATTTTGACAAGGTTGCTCTCTGGTCGTTACTTAGCATGTGACCACTACCAGTGCAAGCTTGGCGGAACGACAGGTACCTAGTACAAAGGTATGAATCACGTTTATTCTCGTAAACGTGGATTCATCAAAACGTCCAAGTTTAAAAATATATACTTATTTATACTCGTATAATTAGGTTTGACAGTACATTTAGCATTTATCTACAAAAATTCGTGATACGTAGAGCGATGAGGGTAGAATTTTCCGTTTATACAGCAAGTGAAAGGTTGGTAAACAAAGCTGAATATAGATTATGTTTTAGTTCTTGCCTTGTCTGGGAGAATTGATAGGGTGAACTATTTTTAGCTAACGTCAAATAGGCTAGTGACGAGGTTAAAAGCGGTATCTACCTATTTATTATACCAAAATAACGAATTCGGTGTACCTATTACTTACAGGTAACAGACTAATAAATAACATTGCTTCATATAATCACGTCCCTTGAATAAATGGCAGCAACATATTTAAAACAGTAGATATAGTAAAACTAATATGTAGCGTGTTTTCAGGATTAAAATCGAATATGTAAGTACGTACATTATATCAATAGAGTAATAAAATCGGTGAGAACGTCTTAAAATGCGAACGCGTGTCCATCCAAAACTATTGACGTAAGATGATGCCAATAAGTAGAGATTGAAACGCAGAAATAAAAATTCTACGCGATATAAAAACACCGGTATGTTGATATGTATTTATGTACATAAATACATTATTACAATGGCATACATAATTTGAAACTGGTTTAAAATGGCGTCAGAATTTATATCTACAAAATATAAAATGTTGCTTGAATTATATTATTATTATACTGCAGCTACCTTTATAGTGAAAAATGTTTATGCTCTTTATGAGCTAAGCTAACTCTGGTATACCTATCTACGTGGCTTAAAACTAAATGGACTTGGAAATTATTTAATTTGTTGCTTTACCCTTCGACCAAGTAATAGTACAGTAAGCTTCAGAGAAAAGGGACCCCCCTTGTTAATGATATGAAAGCATGAGGGGGTCTGTTTTCTCTGACGCTGACTGTACTATTACTTGGTCGAAGACTTCACCTAAAATTCCTAAACAAATAGGTACAAAGGATTTAATCTAAATTAGATTTCGCTTTCTAATTAAAATATTTAGGTTATACTTAAAATATTTAAGTGACACTTAAAAATTAAAGTAATGCCAAAATATTTCGGGTTTCAAAGTGCAAGCTTTGGATGTAACCACTATTGACTCGCCTATACAGAAGATATTATAGTACCTACTAAGTTGGTGGTCTACTTTGTTCTGCATGCGCCATTCTGAATAGAGGAGGGTGTGATTTCCTTCCTAGGATACAGCACACCTGATGTTCCCTTCAATTGACACCCATGATGGAACGCCGCTGACTCCGGTCAGGTGGTGGACCCGATGGGTATGCGTATGTCGCACTGAAAAAACGTCTTTTGCATATATGATCAATAATATCAGCTATGTTTCTTTGTATAAATAACATGCAATAGTGATTATTTTGTAACTTTATCCTTGTCAAATTGAGTGAAGACAAAAAACTTGTGTGTTATTCATGTTTCTCGGAATGCTCACGTTAACTTGTTTATGGGTTCTTGTATGAAATAAACATGTTTTATGCCTATTGTGATCCGGGGCGAGTGTAGGCGATTACTTGCAAATCTTGCAACCTGTTGCACATTGCCGTCAACAGGGCACTTTTTCAAGACTCTATGCTGTTACTGAGAATTGTTCGGTATAAAAACTAAATACCTTTTTGCCCCAACTGAGATACAAATTCGCGACCTTTATGGACTCTACAGCTGCACCTTACAGCACCCGGTTTTTGTTGAATACGTTGTTGTCTTGAAGATAAGTCCGGATAATATCAGCTTTTTACCGTTTCCAGCGCGGATTTTCTATCGCACAACATGCTGATAGTTTGGTACCTTTACAGAGCAGTTGAATTTGGGTTTATAACTATCACATCTATACCTTAGGTTTTAACTATTCTATATGGGTATTCGTTTTCTGTTCGTTCCAGGCTTGTGAAGATGTTTTTTTATTCAATCACGCTCTAACGACTTAATGGATCTGTCTGAAGTTTGGTAGGTACAGGGATAGATTATATTCTGGAATAACAAATAGGCTATTTGTCCCGGTAATAGGGTTCCATAGGTTGCGGGAATAGGATCATAATACTACGCGGGTGGAGCCGGGTGCAGTTATTGTATCTGTATTTAATATCACCACATTTCCTCTGTTGTTATCATCATATTTTCATAATTATATCCTGGTAACATTATCGCCCTTCAAAACGAGTCCATATCGCGCTATCTATACTTTCTATTTCTACATTTCACAGGAACTAGCTTATCTAAAATTAATGTGACATTGGTTTACAACTGTATTGATAGCTTATCAAGTGTTGTCCATGTCGGGCTCAGTGACGCGAGAGGCAGCAGTGTTATTCTTTGTTGATTTAGGCATTTTCCTCAACACCATAATTTATTGGGATATCTTTTTATTTGTTTGTTTTGTAGTTTATGTGGTGTAAATGTCGATTTAGACCTAATTCGGTTAAGTATGTCTTAAGTGTATTAGTCATAGGATTCCTCCACATCATCCATTTTACTCTGTCTTTACATACTTCATGAGCTTCCTCTAACCGTCATTAATCCTTTCATGCCGGTTTAGAGTACTTCTGACCTACCCTTTCTTCAAAATTTTACTAATTTGGCCAATGTGTGTACTGTGAGATCGACCCCGGCTGGCTGGTCTTCCCATTCACCTGTGCCTTACATAGTTCATCCTTGTTTGACAAAAAATGTATGACAAACAACGTTTGAAAAACTAATTTACTTAGAAAACATTTCGATTGCTAAAATTTTATTTTAAAAATGTTCATTTGACTAAATAAAGTTCTGCATGGTTATAAAAAAAAATTCTAACCTAATCTGTCCAAGTCGGAATGAGCAGTTTTCTCAATAATCTATCACTGTCTGTTTGTCAACTAACATGTTTTTAAAATAATCAATTTGTGAAATGATGTTTTATATAATGATTTTTTTCCAAATAAATATTTTGTCTAATGAGTAGTTTATTAAACAATAGTTTGTCAAATGATAGTTTTATCAAGTATAATTTTGTCAAACGTTGTTTGTCAAATGAAAATTTGTCATTTGTTTTTTGTCAAATGATAGGACACCGCCTTACATATCTGGTGAGTGGTGTGTCATTCGCTCCGTACTCATTCGCTCTACGTGCCCAAACCAGCAGTCACTCTCCTTTCAATATCTCAATTCATTTACTTCTTGGTTTCTCTGAAAAACTATAACTTTCGTCTTTCTCGCATTTACTTTCATACCTTTCGCTTTGAACGCCTCATTCATGCTGTTCATCATTTTCTGCAACTTCTCCGCCAATAATGCATACAAAAATAAATTAAGTAAACTATTTCATAATTTGATGCCGCCGATGAAGCCGATGTTCTCTAACCCTCTTAAAACTTTATAAGATTAGTGTTAAAATAACGTTTCATGAATTTCAAATAAATAGTAACTGAGTGATTAGGTTCCTAATTTTGCTCTAGTTTTATCTGCTAATACCTACTACATGAGAGTGCAGTATCATTTTTATAGTAAATGGATTTTATTGTTCAAATTTTGCCGTAAGATAACCTTATTAGGTATTGTAACTCAATCAAGGATATTCAAGAACATGTTAAGTAGTAGGTACAGTCAATGACAAAAGTAGCTTAACAATTTCTAATTTATTGATCACCTTAAGTCTTAAATGTTACTTCAAATTATAAATAAAACATGAAATATATTAACTTTGTCCTCTAGGAATAATTACAATATGTACAAATATAAAAAAATATTTTTAAATATTTTAGTGTTAATGAACTTTTGTCGTTGACTGTAGTCAAAGTGTCAAGTCAATTTACTTGTAAAATAATGTGAGAGACGTTTCTGACATGAAACACGAAAATTAAGTTACCGTTTTTCATATTTAACTAGTTATTATTTCGTTCCCCGTAGATCGTACAAGTCTCTATATATCTAACACCACTTTATTTGTTTTTTTATGCGATAGGTAATATATAATTAATATAATCAATCTTCGAGATTTCATACTGGTTTTAATCGTCAAGTTTTGTTAATGTTAAAATAACTTAAAATAACTAAGTAGTTATGTAAAATTTTAATATCCACGTGACAGCTTCCGTCGTCGTGGCAAGTTAATTATTGTATAAATAGGTACCTACCAGTTTTTACGTATTATCATCATCTTTTAGACATACAGAGGTTTAATAAAATAAGCACTGGTAATCCCTTACCATCATACATTTGTGCAATTGCGTTGCGGCGCGACGAAGTAGCAACGAAGTAGGATCATTCTTAGAAATTTATAAGAATTTATCTCATTGCTATGATTTTGAATATATATAAATATGTATATAAAGTATAACCATACTTATAAATGTGTGAGAATTACTCTGGTCCCTTGTTGCGACAATGCAACGCAAACGCACTCGCACTTAATGGAGCCCCACTCTTCATCACTATCACTACATCACTATCATCACTACATCACTATCATCACTACATATTATAAAACAAAGTCGCTGTCGCTGTCTGTCCGTCCCTATGATTGCTTAACTCTTCAAAACTACGCAACGGATTTTGAAGCGGTTTTTTTTATTAGATAGAGTGATTCAAGAGGAAGGTTTTATATGTGTAACAAGCTGTCCCGGCGAACTTTGTATCGCCATATCCTTTTCAACCCGCGTGAATTTTTGATCCCGTTCCCGCTGCACCTATTTTCTCATCTTTAAACCTTCCCTGGACATCCACGAATATTTCAAGACTAAAATTAGCCGAATCGGTTCAGCCGTTCTTGAGTTATAAACTAACAATGAAAAGTGGCATTGATTTTTATATATATAGATACATGCATAATATTGTAGAGAAACACTGATAAATTTAGAGATAATACCACGCGGGCGGAAAATATGGCGGTACGAAGTTCGCCGGGTCAGCAGCTAGTAGCAGTATAAAAAAGGTATAGGTAGTTGTTTGTGTGTGATTCACAAGCAAACAGAGACTTACATTTGTCATTGAAACTTTCGTCAGCAATGTGAATGTAGATATGTTTACGGGAAAACCGCTACCAAGATTGGGTTAATTACCGTAACATGGGAAAGCAAAAGTTGAAAAGTTTGTAACGAAAAACACACTTTGTATTGGATTTCAATATGTTTTTACTTTGTATACTTAGTATAGAAAGTTACTTTCGTTACTTGTAACAGCTACATAATATCTATTCTGTACTTCTACTCTAAAAGTAATTGAGAACCTCGGGGGAAACATTAAATTTATCGGCTATTGTTGTTTTAACACTGTAAGAAGATGATTTACTGCGCTTTAAAAAGTAACAAAGGTCTACTAAAAAGAGTAGATAAAAGTTAACACCAAAACTAAAGGCTAAACAAAAGAAAATCGTACGTATCGACGGGATTTAGCTCTGCAATCGCACTTATGCTGGATTTAGACCAAACGAACATAGATAGAACAAGAGCATTCTTTCTTAATATTTTAGTGTCAATTAAATCTTATTTTCAGCGTTTACTTAACAAAGCACAATGAACGAATGTTCTGTCACTGTTTTCCCGAATTTGTTTCCAATTTCCAATGGTCAGTGGATAGTGAAATTCAAGATTCTTAACAATAACTTTCATTCTACAGAGATAGACTCCTATCATTAACTATACTATCAATCATTGTAATCAATGACACGGTAAAGTGTTCATCATCATCATCATCATCATCATCATCATCGTCATCATCATCATCATCATCATCATCATCATCATCATCATCATCATCATCATCATCATCATCATCATCATCGTCTTAATGTTAGATTTTATCTAATAGAAAGGTGCTAACTATAATATGTATACATATTTATTTAATGTTCTTGGCCCGAGACGCGACGCGACGCGACTCACAACGTAGGGAATAGGTAACTTGCAAATGCAAATCTGCTCTGGAATTCACGTCTGACCATTATGACTATGGTGGCATTCCCAGAGGTGTTGTTATGAGAATTTTATAACATACAATTTCAACATCACTTTACCCGATTTGGGATTCAAACCTAAAAACATCTCGGATGGTGGCGGTGCATGCAATTTTAAACAAAAACATATGCTATAGATCCAACCATGCATGCGGTTTCTTGAAATAATGATCTATAAAATACAGTATTACATTGTGACTCATATACCCTTGGCATGATGCATCATAAAAACAAACGGGGGCCTTGTTGGTTTCTTTTGATAACAAGTACCTACTGTGCATGTATGTCATCATAGCATCAGAATTTTCAAGGCTAATGATACCTACCTAATATACCTACAGCAAGAGTTTGAAAAAGTCGCCTTATATCATTTTCCAGTGGCGAGCGAGCAAGAACTCGGGGCTGAACACGTTCGCCGAGTGTCCGACGAGGGAGACACCGAGATGGGAACTAGTGGCGAGATTGATCACTTCGAGTGTGCGCTGCGCGGGTGTGTGGTCTGCCGCGAATTCCTTGAGCAAGAAAGTAATGCTCGTGAAGGAGACGGCGGAGCGAGAACGGAGGGGTTCCCCTCCATTCTCGCTCCGCCGCTAACCGCGCGGCCCGCGACGATTGCGAGTGGAGGCAACTCGGGCGTCGGAGGTCGCAGAATGACCTCCGTCCCCTATGAGCGCGGGTCTGGGGGTGACCGGTGGAGCCGCCTGCCACCCTAGCAGAGGCCCTGGGTCGGTCGGGGTGCAATATGTCTCAGACAATCTCACCTCCGGCAACCAACGACCCACAGACGGTGTGCGTTTTAGTCGGTTCAAATCCGACATAACCCTCCCCTGCCGGCTCCGGCGGGGGGTATCCGTAGGGATTTTGCGCACGGTTGAAAAAGAGTGGTGACATTAGTCTTTATAGTTCCATAAAGTTAGTGTTATATCAATAGATAAATACAGGTGTTAAGTAAATTTGTGCAAGAATATAGCGACTACTCGCAATACCAGGGGCATCACGCTTTACGGTTCATATTAGGTACCCATTGTACCCCTGAATCTCACTCGGTGTAACTGTACGTGATAGCCGTTTTACTTCTTTTTATAACCTACTTGTCGATTTAAAAAATAGGCGATTATGAGTATCTTTCTCTCACTACCATTTTAGTAACTAAATTTCTATTTTCTTCTTTTTCATGAATTTAAATACAAATGATTTTAATCGTTCATTATTGTTATCTTTATCATTAAACTTCAATCAATCATCAGGTACATTGTTCGCTTATCATCAATTAGATTGTATAATACAGTGTGTCCTAAAATTCAAGGATAAACCGGCAATAGGGTTGCCCCACTTATGGCTGCTCCATAAGTAGGGCCACCCTCTGTTGCTGTTTTATACTTGAATTTTGGGACACACTATGTATGTAGAGATATGCATGTGGAGTAGGTATTAATGAATTTCTAATACCTGATAAGGTACACGATTAACAATGCATCATGCTAAAGTTATAGATATTGATATTTATAACTGATAACAGTGATAACGTTGTAATGGTTCTGATATCTTGCCAAAGTTCGTTAAACTTTTACTTTCGGTCGCACAGCGGAAGGAAATGTGACTACTGTGAATCGTTTTCTAGTCAGATATCGGTTGTACAATTTTTTTGTTAGGATATGGTAGCAACACAGATACCCGGTAAACAGCAATAGGATCGAAATTTTTGTACACATTCAAGTACATTAAAATTAAAGTGAAAAATTGCGACACCTGTCGGACATCAGCTAATTTAGATAGATAACATTGATACATAGCCTAATTTTATTGATTGATTGAATATTAGATAGAATACCTAATCTTTACAGTGGTCTAATCAACAAAAAAGATCTTTGTCATATCTTAATGCTTCTCTGTTACTCATCAATCAAACACAACACAGAGCCACCACATACAGCAAAGAACTGCAGACCACAGCAATTTATTGTTTTAATTCATTGCGGCTTCCCAATGGTGCGGTTTACCCGTGTCGTAGATTAACAAATAATGTATGTTAAACGATCGACTTGTAGCCCACTGCTATAGTAAACGTTGTAATCACGGTCGCTCATAGTCCAGCTATAATTTATATTTCTCCTTTTCACCACATGCCTTAACCTTATATTACAGGCAACAAGCAAATAGCTGCACTAGTGGTGTGGGCGCGAGATATACCTCACTTTAGCCAGTTGGAGCTAGAAGACCAGGTGCTTCTCATCAAGAGCTCATGGAACGAGTTGCTACTGTTCGCTATTGCTTGGCGTTCTATGGAAGTAAGTTCTAACAATTTTTACTGTAAACAATCTTTCTATTGGAGTAGATAGAGACACAATCTTTCCATTTATTACAGTCCTGGCATACACCTTTCTTACATAATTGATTTCTAACATGCTCAATTGAGAGTATCAATTTTTCAATTTTGGACTTTCGGGAAGTTTTACCGGGTTGTCGATTAACCGTCGCACTATCTAGACCGAATATCCGAATTATCTAAGTATCCGTTGCTCTATCTTGGTTACTACTTCTTCTAACATACTACAATGTTCCCTTATCAAGTTTGTAACATCTGTTTATAAAATACAGTAAATGAAAAGTACAGATTAAAATCTGTTTTCATTAGTGTCTTGTCCTCAATTACTCGTATCGTTGTCTATTGCGTTAATTAAAGAGCTCCTTGCCAAGCATGAACCCATTCTTAACCATAAGCAATTGACTTACTTTGATTGGTCTACACGACAATATTAGTAATGAGCAATTCGTTATTTGCTCGTTCAAGAATGTCAGTACATATTTTTATGTACACACTAGAACCCATACGAAGTACAAGCTATGTTTAGGCTGGAAACTGCTGAGTATTTAAAGAAAAAGTGATCGATGCAATCATAAAATCTACTAATGAAAATGAACAGCTGGAATGCTCTGCCGGCGCCTGTATTTCCCTCTTCTTACAGTCCCGGTTTCTTCAAGCGGGGTGTGAAAATGCATCTAGGCCGTCAAGTTAGGGACCACCATTTTAAGGTCAATAGCATCTGAAATGGTGGTCCGTATCCTCTGGACTGCACCTCAGCTTCCTATTATCTAACAAAGTGCAGTCAATTGACGGACCATACACATGCTCACGCCTGTAAATCCCCGTAGGGGTACGCAGGGGTGATTTAACACCCACATTTCGGCAACTAAGATTTTCGGTCCCACGTAATAAGGGGCGAGTCTATTGCCGTCTAGCCGACGGATTGATATTATATTTAAAAAAAAAATACGTCACCAATCGTCACAAATTCTAAAAATATGATGTTCTGTTTCTAGTATTTGGCTGAAGAGCGGGAAAACGTAGATCGGACCGCGGCACCTCCTCAACTCATGTGTCTCATGCCCGGTAAGTCAGATAACCAATCTCAGTCGCATCCAAAACTCGCCCTTCGTCTCTGGAACCTGGGGTCCGCTGTCCTGCTTCTCCTTTTATTGTTTTGGGTTTAGAGGTCAGAGGCAGTACTACCATGGGAGCTGTATAAGCTAAATTAAAATGAGGAGTAGCTAGCGGACTCCTGGCGCCGTGGTGTAAGCCTCGGATGCAAATAAGATGATGATTTCTCATCTACTTACATGATAAGATGTTTTTTATCAGCTATCAAAAAAAGAAGGAAATTCTCAGTTTGTGTCGTGGTATGTTATCTATGTTCAGTAATAGTTCTTTATTTACCACGAGCATGATTGTTTTAGAAAATTGTTCAGTTACAACAGTGCTCAACATCAAAAGAATAATCAAACTACCGATTTAATAAAGGACTTAATAGCTGTTGATTATACCCAGCCTAAGTTGATACCTGATAATATAGCATTCTCTTTCGATAGCAGAAGCCATTCATTTGAAAGAAGAAGAAGAAGAAATGTAGTATTTTAATGATGAAAGACTTTTGGTAATCTGTCCAGTAATTTTTGAGTTTACTCGTTATACACAAATACAAACCTTTCCTCTTCATAATATTAGTATTAATATAGATTAGATCGTTATATCACTACAGTCTACAAGCTTATTATAGCTAAAACCACTGTAAATTCGTAATATGTGAAAACTTGAACTAGAACTGGCCTCAACTGTTTGCCTTTTGAACTTCAAGTTCTGCCCCACCCACTTCCGAAATAATACAAAAGCAATTCAAAACAAAGCTAATCCTTATCAATATTCAAATACCAACAATGTAGCCCAGTAGGTAGGTCCAGTACCTTTTGTATAAAGTTGCCCAATACAATTCCGTACTTATTTTGTGTAATGATTACAATCTACTAGAGGTTAGTGAATTTTGGAACATGTTTCTATGAATTACTTTATTTTTTTCTATACTATTAGGTATATAATTTGTAAAGTGGTCGTGTTTGTACATTGAAGATATTAAAAAAAAAAACTTGGATTACAGGTTACAGAACACAATAATATTGTTTTTTTTTTTTTGGAATTCTTGTTTGTTTGTCCGCGATGGACGCAAAAACTACTGAACGGATTTTCTACTAAAAAAAACTACTGAAAAGTCTTGGTCAGACTTAAAATTTTACGTTAATTGTTTCATCGCAATTGGTTCAGTGGAACCGCAGGTATGACCAAAAGTCGCGATAACTGACATCCATGCGGGTAGGGTTGGGGGCAAAGGCTAGTTTTTATATAAAATTCACTGAAACCAATCCGTTTATTTTTAATCACTTTGAATATCGTGTTGGCAAGGTCGCAGCTACTTGAAAATGCTAGATTATATCTTTGAACTTTTTATTCATCGCATAATTTATTAATTATCTAATTTTATGATGTAATTGCTAAGTCATATAATGTTTATGGCACGAAATACGGAATTGAAAACGAATAGGGTACCTACTTAAAACAAATGTCACGAGTATTTAATGTGGTGATAAATTGATTATTTTAAACTAGGGAAATAGGAATCTATTTCATAACTTTAAATAAAAAGTTTACAGAAATGCTATACGCACAACTCTGGAATAAAAAAGGAAGCTTAGTGGAGATGACTTTCATACAGTGCTAGTTTTAATCACTTTACAAAATTTCAATTATCTAACCAGATATTAGAAGAAATAACTTCTGTATAATTTATCTAACATTTTATTCATCAAGGATCAAAGTAAAGTTTTGCTTCATTTTATGGCAAACTAGCTGTTGCCCGCAGCTCCGTCCGCGTGGATGTCGGTTATCGCGAACAAACATAGCCTATGTCCTCTCTCAACGTCTAATCTATCTCTGTACCAAATATCATCAAAATCGGTTCAGTGGTCACTGGCACGCGTAACAGTCACAGTTACTTTCGTTTCGCATTTATAATATTAGTGTGGATAAGGACTAGAATTTGAACTAGAACTGGCAGAAGATAAGGTCTTGAATGTCTCGAAAAATGACAGTAATTTGAAGCAATTAGTATGCTAACTTTTTCTATAGATTTCGATTACACTGATTAGAGTATTCCTCCTAGAAAGATCCTAATCTCCGCCCTTGATCTAAACCTAAATTACTATAATGTTATTTTGAATGTATGTTTGTGTTGTATTACAGGCATGACGTTACACCGCAACTCGGCACAGCAGGCGGGCGTGGGACAGATCTTCGACCGCGTGCTGTCCGAGCTGTCGCTCAAGATGCGCACTCTGCGCATGGACCAGGCCGAGTACGTCGCGCTCAAGGCCATCATACTACTCAACCCCGGTCAGTGGAATGCACCTTGATGATTATATCCTACTTTATTCTAGCGTTAATCCCAGTCGCATCCGAAGCTTTCACCTAGGAGTGTGGGGTCCGCTTAACCAGTCTAATGGATTTGTCTGAACTTCGATATTTTCCGTGAAGCGATTGCCGTCTGACCTCCACATCCCAATAATGGTGCCTCGGGGTAATTAGTGGATATAGAAGAATTTGCAGCTAGACCATTGTTGGACTTTTTAGGGTTCCAACTACCCGTAACGATTGCTATAGATGTTCGTATGGCAACCGGGCACGACCGGACCAATGCAAATACCCATATTCTTTCTTTCTTCTTTCTTTCATATTCATGTATACAAATATTTGCACTGACACCTCCTGCGCGGTCGCTACCGCGTGTATTTCCTAATTTACGGTATAAAATACAAGCTTGTACCTATAGTACCCAGCTTTCGATTTTACACGTCCACAGAGCAGAATAATAGTAATTATATGTTTATAAATTAATAAAGTGAAGTAATAATTTGTGTTTATTTTTCAGATGTTAAAGGACTGAAAACCAGACAAGAAGTCGATGTTTTACGAGAAAAGGTAATCTCAATTTGCATTATTAACATAAGATACTTACCGGGCCATAATGCCTGTTGAGCTACCTGATCGGCTCACTCAGCTACTCAGCCCCTCTACACAAGTGGCAATTCGTTGCTCGGCGTATCATGGAATAGAATGACGAATGTATAGGGTTTGACGTTTTTGACATTCGTTGACGCCTGTCATATACGTCAAAGCCCATACATTTGACATTCTATTCTATAAAACGCCGACCGACGAATTGCAACTTGCCTAGAGAGACAGATCTAAATAGGATGACTGGTTACTCTGCCCGCCATCATCTGGCTATCAGGTAGAAGGTACAAGGGTTCAGGAAGACCTAATAGGGGATGGATGGGATTGAACGTTAAGATGACTACAACCCGAGATGAATAGAAAAAGGTTATAATTGTTGCGCCGACCGATAATAAATATGGAATAGGGGAGGAGAGGATGATGATGATTTTTGTTTGGCATTCTTGTTTTGTAACACAAACTCAAACCTTGGATAATGTAACTAAACGTAATCGTCACATGAACGTAATCGTCATAATTACATTATCACAATGATAACTAGATATTTTGTCACACCATTTTAACGTTATTTACATTTTAAAGCGATAAAAATTATATTATGAAGTAACACAGGTTTCAGCCAGACTGCCGGCTTACGAAGTAACTTTAAATAGTTATCATTAAGTAACATTATATAAACTTCGCACTTAATGACGTTTTTGAGTATCTATTTTTATATACCTTCATCACCTTGTCTAGAATAGCCAACAATCCAAGGTTCATACTATGGTGCACTTATTCACTAAAATGCACCTATATATCATGACGTCTAGCGTTCAGAGGCTTTTACTTGCTTTATTATACAAGTAACTTTAATATGTAGTTAAAATTTACCTTATCATTATCTAAACGTAGAGTACTTTCACCCACTCACCTCAAAGCCCGGACTCTGCTTTTTGAATTTTCCTATACCTGGCAGTGAGACCATTGGTATGCATGTCAGCATTCACTGCCTACCAGTCACCAGTGGCTTAGGATTGAGAATTTGCCATAAGACGAATAACCGCCCTAAAAAAGTTTAATGGAAATGTTGCATAATGAACATGTGTTTGATTTTTTGCAGATGTTCTTGTGCCTCGACGAGTACTGCAGACGATCGCGCGGCTCTGACGAAGGTCGATTCGCAGCGTTACTGCTGCGGTTGCCGGCGCTTCGTTCTATATCGCTGAAGAGTTTCGAACACCTGTTTTTCTTCCACCTGGTAGCGGACGTAAGCATCAGTTCGTACATCAGGGACGCGCTGCGCAATCACGCGCGGCCTATTGACACCAGCATGATGTAGACGAAGCTCAAGGCTGCATTACTACCCTTAGTAACATCCAAGGGAAACGTTGACAGAGTGTTCAGTCCGCATTGGCATAGGCAAGTCGTTTTAGTACAACCGTATAGCGATGAAGGAGTAAAATAACTGCAAATATGCTTTACCTTTAGCCAGAGAGAGAGAGAGAGATAAATCAAAATAGATGTAATTAAAAGATAAAAAGTTCTCATAAAAAGATTAAAAGTCTCTCAGAATTACATCAATATTGTCCTTCATTGTTTCGTGATTGTTTACCAAGACGATTGTGCCTAGAGGCTTTAAAGAATTAATGTGCCTGTACTGGACGGGACGGAACTGTAGGGCCACGGGCCTCCGCACAGCTATGTACCTAACATTATTTTTGTTTAGTTAATTTCCCTATTATAGAAAGTATTCATAGGAGCAATGTGCCGGTCGAATGTGGAGATTAGTTCTGTTACTAACGACCGTTTAAGATTAGGATTATTATAAAGGGTTAGCTTTAGCAGACGTCGGGTGAGGAGAGTAATTGAGATCACTCCCGAGGTCTTATATTATAATCTTTATACCTCAGTTATTTGCGTGTGACCGCTGCACGACCTTGCAGGATTGCATGATGTTCGTGTTTATCGAATAAGCGGTATGTTGCTAAAATTACCTGAACATTGTTAATGTTTTATCAATTTCAATAGATGAGTAAAGTATAGTTTGTTCTTTTAAAAAAATGTTGAAGGATGATACGTGACAAGAAAGCGTGATAGCTATTCAAAATATCTGGTATGATTCGTGTTCAATTAAATACAATTTAAACGCTGAAGTTCAGTTTTGTTGTTTAGTTTTAAGAGCCGACGTAATTATCGTTTGAGATGGACACAGGCTAGATTGTTCACCAGTGATATTAAACGCGTTCGCATGGGCGTAGACAGGGGGGATCCTGGCAGAATATCTATTACTCGCACTAATCACTATAATACTGCATAATCAAAGGGAGGCCATCTGCGCCGACTTTTGAAGAAACCTCTGGCAAAATGTTGCATTTTTCGAACGGTAGTATTTTTCGAACGTTTCTGGGTATCCAATTGCGCTGGAATTTGGCATTTAGTTTGGATGATAATGTTATATTGTGGTACCATGGAGCTGGCTGAGGCTCAGAAGATGGAATAGTGAGGTGGCCATTGGAACTGAACATAATAAATCCATCTAGTTTGGGCTCATTTATTTTGTCTTGGCAAACACTGTAGTATTACATGGTATGAATGAAATCAGGAGCTGGAGGAGCGGGTCTCGAGATGGAATCGAGAGATGGCCATCTCACGATCTTAACGCGTGTCTCCGCACATCCATCGCAGCATTTTCATGTCCATGACGCGTAGCTCCTGGACAAGGACAGGCCTAATGATCGCTTTATAGACCCTTCAACCTGACCGGCAATTTAGGGTCGCATGTGACGCCAATCATCGAGTTATGTCTTCGCCACATTCAGCTCCAAACCGCCGTTCTCAAGCGCCTCCTTCCACACTTTCACACGTTGCACCATTCCGTGGCCATCAGCGCGATATCATCACCATTGAGGGATACTCATGTGAGATTCTGATGCTGTCCGACAAAACGTTTATTAGAAAGAAAGAAAGAAAATACGTTTATTACTATGCTGAACAGACTAGTCGCTGAACAAGTAAGGAATAAAGACAGATCCTTGGTGTTCCACAATAGTAATGGATCCGGTTTTCATGATGCCGACAGCGATCCGAACCACGACGGAACCGGGTACAAGTAGTGCCACCGGTAGTACCACGGGTAAAAAGGGGTTTTAGATGGTGTCAATGTAAACCTCTGGAACTCCTTCAGAGCGCAGTGCCGCAGCAGCCCACTAGATTATCGCGCAAGAAACACAGTCGAAGGCTTTCTGCATGTCTAGGAACAGGCAATGTAGAGGCGTATTTTTGGCCTTGTATTTCTTGGCAAACGCCGGATCCGTAGTTCCGTGAACGGGATGAACCTCATACTGACACTCCGAGAGTACACTCTTCTTTCGGATTCGGGGGTCGATTATCGTGCCATACTCCTGCTCCGATCCTTTGTCTTTGGAGACTGGCGGATAATACTCAGCCTCCACTAACTCGGGATCTCAAGGAACTCAAACTAAACAAGATAAATCCATCGAGTTTGGGCCTATTTGTGTTGTCTTGACAAACCGTCTAGTTTTACACAGTATTCAGCGTCAGAAATTGGCATCAGAAGGTGGCCATAGGAACTCTTAAACGACACAAGATAAATTCACTGAGTTTGGCTTTATTTTTTTTGTCTTAGAAAACTGTCTCATGTTACATGACAGACAGATTGGCCATAGAAATTCCTAGACTAAACAAGATAAATCCATCGAGCTTGAGCTTATTTCTTTTGTCTTGGTAAACACTCTGGTGTTACATGGTATTCAGAGACTGAAGATGGGAGTAGCAAGGTGGCCATAGATTGACGATCCGACGTAAAAATGACGGCCAGAAGCTGGCTACGCCCATGCGCGTTCGTATTGGTGAAATTGCCGTAGCCACATGATGCGGTCATGCAGTATGCAGTAACAACGGCGTCGCGTATGATTTAACGGTGTGTGTATAATATATCGCAACTACAGAATATGTAAGGTAGTGTAAATGGGGCCGCCTCTTTATTACCTAGGTTACATTAACGTAAATTAGTCATTCATTTATTAGGGAATTTTAATCGTCAGGTAGATGTCCATAGCGAATTAATGTAACCATAGCGAATTAATGTAATCTTAGAATAATTATGTGTAATTTTAACATTTACCAAATCTCTCTTCAAAGCATGTAAGTACATTTATTATTATCTTAAAGGATATGGTGTAAGAATCTATTGAGTCAGTGATGAGAAATATTATCTACTTTTTAACTTTACGAACAAAACTATACAAAATTATGCTTCATATACTTCCCATATACACATGTTGGTGCTTTAATACGCATTATTTACATACTGTGCATATGTAGTACGCATAGTGACCTTGAATATAATGTTACTTGATAATTCTTATTTTCTTTACGATTAGTATAGAATGTTATAAAAACTGTAAATATATCTTGCATGTACAATTTAATTTTATTATGTTTTAGATGAGTAATTTATATCGCATATTTAATATATACCTCACCAGATGTGGGTGGTGGGATAGACGGTAAGGATGGCCTACACGCTGTGGTTATAAACAATACTTGTAAACTAAGGCCACTTTATTTTTGTACCTTGTGAGTTGTACTGCGCCATTTCAAAGAATTCACTAACAAAATTAACCAGTATTAAATCATTGACGACAAGTGGAAGACTAAAATGACCAAGTTATAGATTGAGAGAGGTATCTGAGAACATCATAAAATCTGGAATGTTTGGGTTACACTAGAGATGCGATGTCCTGTAATTTCCTTTACACTTGGTAATCTATGTATAGAGTTCAATGTTGTTGCGGCAAGACTGAAACATTATGGCGCGCGCAAGCAAATGATTGCATAGCTAGACCGCTATTCCATTCATAAAATTTGTTGTCTTATCAGGTTTATGTTGGCGATCATTTCCAACGCGCTTCAAAATGCAATTTAAAGGAAATTACACATTTAAAATATATATAAAATTGTTAATATTAAATGATAAAAATTAATAATAAATTTTATGAATATTATGACTGGCTGAATGTGCAGTCAGCTCAATTTAGTAGAATGTTGTAATTTGAATCATTACGTAAGTACCGAGATTAGACTAACGGTTTTCACGTTTCACTGTAGCTTGTTGACGTTGAACAACCAGTATTTCTGTTATGAAGAATTAATGTTGAGCAGTTATATATTATTATATGGATGGTTTGAAATATATGACGGAGACGTTGCAGCGGTTGTGAGATGATTTATAATGATGTTCACTAATTATCTGACTAAATTTAAGTTATATTTTTTGGATAGACATACATAGCTTTAAGATTCATAAATGGTGATTAAAATTATTATCACAATACTAAGTGTCTTATTTATCCAATAGTAAACACAGTAGGTACATAGAAATTATATAAGAGTTAAGAAATACAGTGGTTTTAAAACCTGCCGAATCTGGCTCCCCGCTGGCTTTTGTTTTTATATTGTTGTTGAGACGACGAAAAGTTCTGAGTCCGAGGAGGAAATTTTGTTATAAATTATCAAGACAAGACGGTTTTACTCATTAATCGATCAGCGACGAGCCTCGAGAAAACTTGACCTTAAAACATCTGTATACCGAAGACAAACTGAATTGAAAGAAAAACTTAACGTTGCTGTTTGAAAATTGCTGTCATAAGACTAACGACATAGGTTACCGTTACATATAGCACTACTAAACACTTTCACTGTTTTCCAACTGCAAACAATTTTCTACCAATCTAAACAAGGTGTTGATACTGATGGTGGGTCTAGCCAACAAGAGTTGAACAGCGGGCTATGGAACCAACAGGCTGCTTAAATTTTCTTTATGATAAAATTAGAAATGAGGTCCGACACAGAACCACAGTTATCGACTCTGAACTTCTTTCATCATCATATTGTTTTTTTGTGGTTAGCTTCAAAGCATTCAGAGCCGGGGTGGGGTAATATGCTCCATGCCCAGGCTCTAATCTTCTACTCAAAGGATGGAAGTAATTTTCTCGAGTCGAGACGAGATTGTAATAGAATCAGAGATAGATTTGGAAGTCGAGTCTCGTCAGCGCCTACTGTCGCACATTTCATTACTGTGCACCCTTCTTCCTCTTGTCGTTCCACCAACTTGTTTCACCAGTAGCACAAGAAGGAATTGTCATTCTTGTGCACTACAATGGTGTTGCACCCGTCCGTAGGCCACGGTAACCACTATCCATCAGGTGGGCCGTGTGATTTTCTGCCACCTAAGTGGTATAAAAAAAAAACCATAAGTATGCGTAAGTATACGTTGATGAGATGAGACTTCAATTTCTCAATTCAGAAACCAACCATTAGTTTCTTTGTCTTTTATCACTGACCTATTATTTAATAGTTACAGTTAGATGTACTAAATTATACCAAATGAAACTACATGTTGTATACGTATTTTATATAATTAGATCTGTAAACTTGCAGGATACTGTTATAACAGGAATAACTTATGTATAGTGTAGTAATTCTGTTTACGTAAGGCACAGCCAAGCGGTATAATAATAACAATATATTATATTATCATAAGATTACACTTTATCTGACCGAGTCGCATTGCTGATAGAACTTAATAAAACATTAAAATATTATTTGTGCTAGTTATTTAAAATTATTGTATACTTAAAAAGCACCTATCGTGTTGTACTTATTTGTTAAAATGAGACGCCTCCATGGACTCGAACGCATCCAGTTTGATGTTCATGCTGAAAGAAGAAATAAATGATTTAGCCATAATACATAAAAATAGTATGCTTGTATTGTAAGGGGCCAACCAAGATCTTCGGCGTCTAAGTCAACCTTGCCTGCAAGCCGGTATACGTGCTGATTGATGGACGAGCGTCTGGCGTAGCTTTCTTCCCGACATTGGGGGTCAGATGGCACTAGCTTTAGTAAAAACCATGACAAACCGGCCCCCTAGATAAGTAGCCATTCGTTGACCAGCATCCATACTAATATTATAAATTAATGTGAAAGTAACTGTCTGTCTGTTATGCTTTCACGCCTAAACTACTGAACCGATTTTGATGAAATTTGGTACAGAGATAGAAGGAACATAGGCTATGTTTGGTCGCGATAACTGACAACCACGCGGGCGGAGCCGCGGGCAAAAGCTAGTATTCTGTAATAGAATAATGAATGTTTGCGATTGACACCTATTTTGACGTGTATGACAGTTGTTAACGTATGTCACGTGATGTCATATTGTCAATCACGTACATTCATCATTCTATTCTTCAGTACGCTGACGACGTACGAAAGGAAAGGAACAGGATTTATGTGGCTCTAATGTGTTTTTCTGGTCATGTTTCGATTTCATGCTAACACATCTGATATTATGTACTTACTTTTCGAATGCGGTATGCATATCGTTGACTTTAGCAGGATGGCAGGCGATGGCCAGTCTGCTAACGTTAGTGTCGAACAACGTCGGCAGCCACTTGGCGGCCGCGGCGTGAGTCGCTTCTTGCGTTGAAGTTGATATTGCCCGCACCAGGTCCCTGCACACATGAACAAAATATTAGAAATGTCTCTTCAGATATTAATTTTCTTTTATTCATGGCTGTATATCCCCAGAGGGGTAGGCTGTAATGTTTATTCTTACATCTCATCGTAAGCTGAAGTATCTGCTAAAAGGATCCGGGATTATAACTAGATAAACAGCTAAACACGTGTTCGCACGAACAAGGTGAAATATTGTTATGAGTATAAGAAGTTACCCAATTTTTTGGGAAAGCCTCCCAAATAAATCACTTGAGGTTACATGGGTCTTACTTTCCAATGAAAAATAATTTTCTAATTCGGTTCACAAATGACGGAGAAATCGATAGACATACATATTGATGAATTCTAATTTTACATCGAATATATCATTCCCTACTTTTTAATTCTGTTAAAAAGAATAATAGTTACACCCATTTTGAAACACCAATATGTTTTAGCAAAAATTACGTCTTCAAAAATTAATTACCTGTTGTAAGTTTCTCCTTCGCGCTGTAGATAGTTGATCAGCGACCTCTTGACGACGTCAGCAGGGCTCTGCTCGTTCTCCACCACCTCGAACAACGCCGTGCTCTTGGCAGACGCGAACAGATCCTCGTCAAATCTGCCTTCACTCAAATATTCATCCTGTTAAAAGATATTGAAATTTTAATATACAAAGACATGTCCGCAATGAATATGAATTAAGATATGATTCCGTAGCCGACCGCATGACAACTGCCGACGCATGCAGCAGATGCGCGTAGTTCATTGCGTCTTCTCAATGGCCCCCTTTATCCGTATCGGAGTTTAACAAGTAATGGGTACGCTGTATCTGCTGTATGCGTTGGCAGTTGTCGTATGCGGTCGGCTCCGGAATCATACCTTTATACGACATTATGTAATAAAATTTCCATAAATAAAGTTTCCCTGGTCCAAATTAAGGTTATAATATTACTGAATGCTTACCAGAATGCTCTTCGCCTTGGTGTAAGCTTGCACCGCGTTGCTCGCTCTGTAGAGAGAGAATATGAGTCGGCCTTCGTTCTGCGACGGACGTATCGCGTAGCCGTAGGACAACCCGCAACCACGGATCAGACGCCACATTGGACCCTGGGAATCGACAATATATAGGTACCGTTGAACAAGGAAATTGGTAATACGCATAAGTTCCAAGTACCGCCTGTACCTGATAAAATAGGGTGTTTTTGAGATCAAGGTGTGAATAGAAGTAAAATTAGCAGATGAACTCATTTGGAATATATTAATTTGATAAATGAACAGGGTCATCAAATATTTGGTTTCTAACCAATATATTTTTGTAATCACTTCTCGATCTATATCTACCCCGGTTTTTGGTGCCCGGTGGAGTAGAATAGGGTCAGCCCATCTCTTCCTGCGGGTGTCATAGAAGGCAACTAAGGGATAGGGCTGTTCTTCATGAAAGCGAAAGCTTGCTTGACGATAATAGGCTCGCCCCCTATCATTTGGTATCGACAATCATAGCGGAATGGGTGTTAATAGTCTTCTGCCTACCCCTACGAGGATAACCAGGTGTGAATATATATGTGTACATGTTACGGCGCAACTGTACCCAAGTAGTACCGTCCCCACCACGAACTAGACTATGTAATGTACTACCGTGCCCACCACGAACTAGACTATATGCTGTACTACCGTGCCCACCACGAACTAGACTATGTACTGTACTACCGTGCCCACCACGAACTAGACTACATACTGTACTAGCGTGCCCACCACGAACTAGACTATGTACTGTACTACCGTGCCCACCACGAACTAGAGTATGTACTAACTGTACTACTGTGCCCACCACGAACTAGACTATGTACTGTACTAGAGCGTGCCCACCACGAACTAGAGTATGTATTGTACTAGCGTGCCCACCACAAACTAGACTATGTACTGTACTAGCGTGCCCACCACGAACTAGACTATGTACTGTACTAGCGTGCCCACCACGAACTAGACTATGTACTGTCCTAGCGTGCCCACCACGAACTAGACTATGTGCTGTCCTAGCGTGCCCACCACGAACTAGACTATGTACTGTCCTAGCGTGCCCACCACGAACTAGACTATGTACTGTACTAGCGTGGCCACCACGAACTAGACTATGTACTGTCCTAGCGTGCCCACCACGAACTAGACTATGTACTGTACTAGCGTGCCCACCACGAACTAGACTATGTACTGTACTAGCGTGCCCACCACGAACTAGACTATGTACTGTCCTAGCGTGCCCACCACGAACTAGACTATGTGCTGTCCTAGCGTGCCCACCACGAACTAGACTATGTGCTGTCCTAGCGTGCCCACCACGAACTAGACTATGTACTGTCCTAGCGTGCCCACCACGAACTAGACTATGTACTGAACTAGCGTGCCCACCACGTACTAGACTATGTACTGTCCTAGCGTGCCCACCACGAACTAGACTATGTACTGTACTAGCGTGCCCACCACGAACTAGACTATGTACTGTCCTAGCGTGCCCACCACGAACTAGACTATGTACTGTCCTAGCGTACCCACCACGAACTAGACTATGTACTGTACTAGCGTGCCCACCACGAACTAGACTATGTACTGTCCTAGCGTGCCCACCACGAACTAGACTATGTACTGTACTAGCGTGCCCACCACGAACTAGACTATGTACTGTACTAGCGTGCCCACCACGAACTAGACAGTATGTGCTGTCCTAGCGTGCCCACCACGAACTAGACTATGTACTGTCCTAGCGTGCCCACCACGAACTAGAATATGTACTGTACTAGCGTGCCCACCACGAACTAGACTATGTACTGTCCTAGCGTGCCCACCACGAACTAGACTATGTACTGTACTAGCGTGCCCACCACGAACTAGACTATGTACTGTCCTAGCGTGCCCACCACGAACTAGACTATGTACTGTCCTAGCGTGCCCACCACGAACTAGACTATGTACTGTACTAGCGTGCCCACCACGAACTAGACTATGTACTGTCCTAGCGTGCCCACCACGAACTAGACTATGTACTGTACTAGCGTGGCCACCACGAACTAGACTATGTACTGTCCTAGCGTGCCCACCACGAACTAGACTATGTACTGTACTAGCGTGCCCACCACGAACTAGACTATGTACTGTACTAGCGTGCCCACCACGAACTAGACTATGTACTGTCCTAGCGTGCCGACCACGAACTAGACTATGTGCTGTCCTAGCGTGCCCACCACGAACTAGACTATGTGCTGTCCTAGCGTGCCCACCACGAACTAGACTATGTACTGTCCTAGCGTGCCCACCACGAACTAGACTATGTACTGTACTAGCGTGCCCACCACGTACTAGACTATGTACTGTCCTAGCGTGCCCACCACGAACTAGACTATGTACTGTACTAGCGTGCCCACCACGAACTAGACTATGTACTGTCCTAGCGTGCCCACCACGAACTAGACTATGTACTGTCCTAGCGTGCCCACCACGAACTAGACTATGTACTGTACTAGCGTGCCCACCACGAACTAGACTATGTACTGTCCTAGCGTGCCCACCACGAACTAGACTATGTACTGTACTAGCGTGCCCACCACGAACTAGACTATGTACTGTACTAGCGTGCCCACCACGAACTAGACTATGTACTGTCCTAGCGTGCCCACCACGAACTAGAGTATGTGCTGTCCTAGCGTGCCCACCACGAACTAGACTATGTACTGTACTAGCGTGGCCACCACGAACTAGACTATGTACTGTACTAGCGTGCCCACCACGAACTAGACTATGTACTGTACTAGCGTGCCCACCACGAACTAGACTATGTACTGTACTAGCGTGCCCACCACGAACTAGACTATGTACTGTACTAGCGTGCCCACCACGAACTAGACTATGTACTGTCCTAGCGTGCCCACCACGAACTAGACTATGTACTGTACTAGCGTGGCCACCACGAACTAGACTATGTACTGTCCTAGCGTGCCCACCACGAACTAGACTATGTACTGTACTAGCGTGCCCACCACGAACTAGACTATGTACTGTACTAGCGTGCCCACCACGAACTAGACTATGTACTGTACTAGCGTGCCCACCACGAACTAGACTATGTACTGTATTAGCGTGCCCACCACGAACTAGACTATGTGCTGTCCTAGCGTGCCCACCACGAACTAGACTATGTACTGTCCTAGCGTGCCCACCACGAACTAGACTATGTACTGTACTAGCGTGCCCACCACGTACTAGACTATGTACTGTCCTAGCGTGCCCACCACGAACTAGACTATGTACTGTACTAGCGTGCCCACCACGAACTAGACTATGTACTGTATTAGCGTGCCCACCACGAACTAGACTATGTACTGTACTAGCGTGCCCACCACGAACTAGACTATGTACTGTACTAGCGTGCCCACCACGAACTAGACTATGTACTGTACTAGCGTGCCCACCACGAACTAGACTACGTACCTCGAGCTGCGTGAAGTAGTTGAGCGCGACCATGAGCGGCGCGACGTCGGCGGCGCGGTGGCCGAGCGGGCCGGGCGCCAGATGCGCCACGCAGCACGACTCCCAGCCGCCCACGCCCACCACGAACCCGCCGCCCTGCGCCGACAGCAGCTCCGCGTCCCAGTACAGCTTTGGCCTAAGCAGGGGGAGCCATCAGGGGCCGCTTATTAAACACCTAGCTTTCTATGACTTTTATGTATACTTTTCTTTTGTTATTTTGCGAGAAATCCTCATGGATACCCCTCGCCGGCGCCGGTGGAGGAGGTTATGTCGGAATCGAACCGACTTAAACGACGCCGCCATCGGTTGCCGGAGGTGAGATTATCGTTGACATATCCCTCGCACCCCGACCGACCCAGGGTTATGTATACTTAACAAGCTATTCAGAATAATTAAAAGTGTGTTACGGTTCCAGGGGTGAGGAGGTATGAATTTTTTTTTCATTAAATTACTAATATACATTACAACATAAAAAATAGCCCAGATAATTTTTCCAATTGAACAATATACTTACGGTGTAGGAGTAATCTCATTAGGGTGCCCAAATCTCTTCCACGGTTTAGTACTCAGCTTGTATCTCTCGAAATCTGTAGCCAAATGCAGCCAACCGTTCTGAGTAACGTTACCGAAGGTACGCTTGGCTTCCAACAAAGCCGACTCGGCCGAGTCTCCGCCGGCGTTCAACTGCTCAATAAGGTCTTTCAGGAATTTCTGCTGACGCAGTACTGTGCACCAATGCACATTGCTGTCTACACTGTACACAGAGTCCCGGAGAGTGTCGTACATCATTTTGTCACCTGATCTTCGTACCTATGAACAATGTCCATATCTGTAGTGCGTTGGTTGATTTCTTTCGAAGTTGCAAATACCAATTCTATGTTTAATTTGTAATGAAAATCAATTGTAAAGGACTACACTCGTACTATTGTAATAGAAACACAATGTGTATATCCACTGTTAAGAAGCTTTCACACTGTTTACCTGAGCGGCATCATTGATTAGTCTCTGCGCGAATACCAGGAGCCTCTCCTTCGTAATCTCGGCAGCGTACAAGATCTCGTACAGGTGATTTACTACCGCCTCATAATCGTCTGGTTCACACTAAAACATCAAAAAAATCTGAATATTCGGCTGATTTTATGAATATACCACTTTACACATTATTTAGGTATAATATATTTAGGTACAAATTGTGTATAATTTTCTTACTTGTATAGCTATCCCTTTAATTTCTTACGTGACGTCATTGATATATCTTTTGTTACAAATGAAAGGGAACAAGTAGGCAAGGATACAAAATTTTATTAAATGATATTATTTTATTCTAATTGTTAACTTACCATAACCGCAATGTGCACAAAATTTCCAAACTGTCCGACAGAAAAGTTTCCAGAGCGTTCAAACCCTATGTGGTTACCGAACGACACTGTGAGTTGTTCGTTCGCAGAGATGACCTCCTCGTGAGGGATGAGGGTGTCCCCCCGTCTGACCGGGCACTCGGCCAGACCGTTCATATGCAGCGGGAGCCATTGACGCGTCGCTTGGTCCACTGACGTCATATCAAATATTAGATTAATCTGCAAGATGATAAAAGCTGGTGAACATTACAATTTCCACTTAAATTGCTCTGAGTTTATCATTATAGGCAAAGGTAGGTGGATGTGTATTAACACCCACATATCGCCAACTAAAATTTTCGGTCCCACGTAACAGGGCGAGGATATGCGCTTCATGTTTACTGTCGGATGGAGAACAGTCTTATCCCTCATTCGCCTTCTACGACACCTGCGGGGAGAGATGGGGTGGCCCTATGTATTTCACCGGGAATACGGCATGTTGTTGTATAATATTTCTAGTATAACATATACTTAAAAAGAGTTAAGCATATTTAATAGCATTCTGCAACAACATATTATTAGCGAAGTCCTAGCTTGACGTCGTGGAGGGTGACATGCGTGCCAATGGTCCCAATACCATGGACGCCCAAGATCGTGCGAAGTGGAGGAGGAAGAACCGGAAGGCGGACTCTGAGCTCATCGTGGCCACGGATGCAATCAGGAAAATGCGTCTACATGATGATAATGCTGATGATGTAATGACTATCATGTTCTTTTACTTAGTGAAAAACTTTTAAAAAACTTTAGGAACAGAATATTACCGATATTTAAACTAGTTGCTAGTTGAATTCCCCTTACTTTCAGTAACTATTTCTATGCGTCAGTGTCGCATAATTTTAATAGCAAATTAATAAAATAAATAATAATAAATTAATACTTACGTAAACAAAGTTCGTCTTCAGACTGTGCACTCTGGCGTAAAGCGGTAGTGATTTGAGATCGAATTGTGGACAGTTCACTCCGTCAGTACTGTAGGTAGAAATGTTGTGGCACTTCAAAGAGTCGCATGGCGGCACGGGTATGGCCGCCAAGGTACCGGGAAGTGGTGGCCGCTAAAACAGTAATGATAATTGACAAATATGTTCGCAACAAAACCTTTTGTATTTAATTTGGTGATTGTGTTTCATTTTGTATTTGTAATTTATTTTGTGTTTTGTATTTAATTTAGTATTTGTATTTCATTAAAATGATAGCTGCTGTTGTTGCTGGTACGGCGTTCGACTGCTATGTCATAGGTCGCGGGATCGATTCCCGTTCATTGCATTTTTTTATACAGTTAAATTGGTTAATCTATGCTTACTATGGCTCTAGAAAGCGCTGTGTAGAATGTCCTTGTCCTAGACTATTCATTTATTTATTTACCTCATTGAAGTCCATGGCTTCTTGCAACTGTTTTCCCTTCTCAGCTAAACCGGTTTCGCCTAATTTCGCCCTCTGTTTTTCTAGTCTAGCCTTTTCATCATCAGCCATTCTAAATAACATACACTTTTATTATAGACACATACAAATTTAGGAAAATTTTCCAGAATCTTTATCACGATTTCTTGGAAAATATCACCTACTCATGGTTATCGAAAACTGGCAAACTTACTTGGCTTGTAGCTCAATGCTGGGTGACCCAATAATGATAACGAGATCATCAGTGAAGACTTTTTTTAGCATTCCAACCCAGTAGTCGGGGGTTTCTTCCAGTAAAATATGCAGGTCTTGTTGCGGGTTCATGCGGGAAATATACTGTAATCATATAATTCTGGCGTTAAGTGTGTTAGACAAAGTTGTTTGTTGTTTCTCTTTGTTGGCATGTTCGCTAGAGAGTGCTACACTATCTGTTAATGGAAAATAAACCTTTTTGAAGTAAAAGTTGAAGTAAGAATATCAGTAGTGTGTCGTCGTCGTCTCAAGTCGGTATAGGAGAATTTGGAATGACCAAGACGTGTAGCTCAGTTGGTGAGAGCATTTTCTCCTGTAAGGGGCTAATCACGGGTTCAAGTCCCGTCGGAAATAGCTAAGAATGGTTCGCATACGCTTTGAAATTTCATAAAATTTGTATTGTATAGTATACGTTCACGAGGCTTTTTAACGTAGGTATACTTACATCATCCTCATTTTGAGAATACAAGGCATCACCGATACATCTGAAGGCGACTGCATGATGAGGGTTAGATTCGAGGCTCGCGATGGTCTCTCGAAGTTGTTTGCGAATCAACCGCTTGAGTCGGTCCATATCCATGAGTTCGCCTCCATCTCGTACGTTCTTCAAGCATTCTAGAGCCTCATCCCGAGCTAATGTAAGCTTGTCAATAGGCACGTTGTCGAGCTCGATCTTAATTAAAGGCGCTATGTTCTCCGTTAAATTGTATGAAATCTGGAAAGCATGATTTTCATATTTTAACTTGTTGGGTTCATATTCCTGCTTTGAACATAAATCTATACTGATGTTATAAATATGAAGAGTTTGTTTGGTTGAACGCGCTAATCCCAATAACGAGTGGATCCAATTGAGAAATTATTTTTGTGTTGTATAGCTCGTTTATCGAGCAAGGTTATGGGATAAATATCATCACGCTACTATTTAAGGGAGTGGAGTAGTAAACATACATGTCACCAAATCCGGCAAATTCCCATACATTATTTGAAAATTGAATTGCGAGCATAATGATTTAGACGGGTGATACGAGGTTTCGAAGTAAGCCACAGGCGAAGCCGGGCCGGCTCAGCTAGTGATAACATAAAATGATATAAAAGTTTGAATAAAACTATAGAAAATGAGAACTACGTAATAACTGTTGATAAAATTACGTATAAACTATTTTATAAGGTGCGCGCGATAATTATGTAAATTAAAATAATCTAAATGTATTTTGTTTGTACTTTATTTACAATAGAGTTCCGGCCGGAAAATGTTTACGAGGCCAATTTATGTCATTCCCTTACATTAAAAATCCTGTCAGTTCAAATGTAATATGAGTGTTTGAAATATCAGTTACGTATACGTTTTAAATTGATGCAGTACTCAGACTGATCTACTGCACTGTATTATTATTGATATTAAAATGACCAGTCCACTTTTCTTTTCCAGCTCTTCAATTGTTATATGATACTAGCTGCCCCGGCGAACTTCGTACCGCCATATTTTCGGCCCGCGTGGTATTCAAATCCCGTTCCCGCTGCACCCTTATCACTTAGGGGTATGAAAAATAGATGTTGGCCGATTCTCATAGATACCGGATAAGCACAAAAAATTTCATCAAAATCGGTCAAGCCGTTTCGGAGGAGTTCGATTACGCACCCCGTGACAGAAGAATTTTATACAGGGTGTCCCAAAATTCAAGGATAAGCCGGTAACAGAGGGTGGCCCTACGTATGGCTGCTCTGGAAAGAATAAGAAAAAAAATGTATCTCTATTTTTTTTTAATTATTTAAACTTTTTTAAAATCTTTGGAAATTCGGTATCCCTAATGATATTTTCAACTACCAGGTCCACAATTTTGCAAATATTTCTAAACTCTTTTCTGTATTAGCAAGCTAAGAAGTATGACTATCCACCAACACCCTGAAAAATTATAGAATATTTGTAGTTATTTTACTAAAATAAGTCAAAATATTTTTTTGTCGTCAAATTTTCATACATTTTTACTTTCGACCCACTTTATCTTATCTCGGTGAAAAAAAAAAGTATGAACACCACTATGGCATTCTTTTTCAAAAATTGGCGCAACTATCCAAGATTTCAAAATGGTATAATTTGGGTATCATACTATAATGAAATACTAAAAAAAAAAATTTTTTTGTAAATAAGAATCACATTGAATACATTGCTCTTATTGAAAATCACCAGATTTACTTTGTACACAATGCATTCATCCTCAATAAAAAATCATTGACGGGACTTGTGACAAAGTGGTAACCGAGTAGGTTATCACATTACGAAGTTAAGCAACATAAGCCAGGGTGGTTTTCGGATGGATGACCATTCTTAAGACATTAAGACACCGCCGTCCTCTGTTTCGTTTCTCAGAGAGTGCGTTAGGTCGTAGATCCCGGTGGCCATATGAGTATCTATGACAGTTGGTCGGACCCCTAAAAGTCCAACAACTGGACTCACTACATAACTTTGATATCGCCAGTGGGTTGTGGAGGTCAGGTGGCAGTCGCTTCACGGCAAATTTCGCATTTCTGCTGTTTCACAGTTAACCGGAAAATCTGAGGCTCAGAGTTTTATTGGAATTGTTTTAAGAACAATTAGGTTTCCGAAAGCAATTGCAACGCTGGACTAGTTTCATTCGAATATCAATGCGGCTACGGATTATATTTCTGACAAAAGAAATGCACGAAAAATAAAATGTATTAATGCAAACAATTAAAAATGTAAAATAAAAAAAATATATTAACAATAATGCAATAATTATAAAATTATACCATTATATTTGTTTAATATTTTAACAGTATGGATTTTCATCCTCTGAACCTTTACAAAATACAGAGTCGAATTTTATGGTTAACTGTGAAACAGCAGAACCGCGAAATTTTCCGTGAAGCGACTGCCACCTGACCTCCACAACCCATTGGCGATATCAAAGTTATGTAGTGCGTCCAGTTGTTGGACTTTTAGGGCTCCGACTACCCGTAACAACTGTCATAGATGCTCGTATGGCTACTACGATCGACGGCCTAACGTACTTTCTGAGGAATGGAGGTGTCTCAATGTCTTAAGAATGGTCATCCATCAGAAAACCACCCTGGCTTATGTTGCTTAACCTCGTAATGTGATAACCTACTCGGTTACCACTTTGTCACAAGTCCCGTCAATGATTTTTTATTGAGCATGAATGCATTGTGTACAAAGTAAATCTGGTGAGTTTCAATAAAAGCAATGTATTAAATGTGATTCTTATTTACAAAAAAATTTTTTCATTATAGTATTTCATTATAGTATCATACCCAAATTATACCATTTTGAAATCTTGGATGGTTGCGCCAATTTTTGAAAAAGAATGCCATAGTGGTATCTGTACTTTTTTTTTCACCGAGATAAGATAAAGTGGGTCGAAAGTAAAAATGTATGAAAATTTGACGACGAAAAAATATTTTGACTTATTTTTGTAAAATAACTACAAATATCCTATAATTTTTCAGGGTGGTGATGGATAGCCATGCTTCTTAGCTTGCTAATACAGAAAAGAGTTTAAAAATATTTGCAAAATTGTGGACCTGGTAGTTGAAAATATCATTAAGGGTACCGAATTTCGAGGAATTTTAAAAAAGTTCGAGTAATTAAAAAAAAAATAGAGATATATTTTTTTTCTTATTTTTTCCTGAGCAGCCATAAGTAGGGCCACTCCCTGTTGCCGGCTTATCCTTGAATTTTGGGACACCCTGTATATTAGACTAGCTGCCCCGGCGAACTTCGTACCGCCATATTTTCGGCCCGCGTGGTATTCAAATCCCGTTCCCGCTGCACCCTTATCACTTAGGGGGATGAAAAATAGATGTTGGCCGATTCTCATAGATACCGGATAAGCACAAAAAATTTCATCAAAATCGGTCAAGCCGTTTCGGAGGAGTTCGATTACGCACCCCGTGACAGAAGAATTTTATATATTAGACTAGCTGCCCCGGCGAACTTCGTATCGCCATATTTTCGGCCCGCGTGGTATTCAAATCCCGTTCCCGCTGCACCCTTATCACTTAGGGGGATGAAAAATAGATGTTGGCCGATTCTCATAGATACCGGATAAGCACAAAAAATTTCATCAAAATCGGTCGAGCCGTTTCGGAGGAGTTCGATTACGCACCCCGTGACAGAAGAATTTTATATATTAGAAGATAAGGGTAAGTTGTATCTTACGTCTCCAGCCAATGCGTCTTCTTTTTCTACAAGGCATCGTTGCAGAGGTGCGGCAGCCGTGTCACACAGGTACCTCAGCAGTATCGCACAGGCTGTCAGATCCTTCAGCGAGCCCGGCTCAGTCAGCACCGGACCACGCCATCCGAATAATATCTGTATATTCAGACGTTAAAGTTCATTATAGTGTAAATCAAGTATGGCCAATACGTTAAATCAAAGATATTTTACCTGTCCGCAGTCCTCAGTGTCGGCTGGCCACTGTACTTTGTATTCGCCGTACTGTGGCGTGGGTGGGATGGTCCGCCATGGCTTGACAAAATGTTCTATTGGGTCGGTCTCTCTCTAGATACAAAAAGAAAAAGATTATGAGTACATACTCTGAATGTATATAGAAGTAGGTTGCGTCAGTACTATCGGCCCTATGATATACCGAGAACTACATTAGGATGATGATGACCCTAGAGTTGTGTGCAGCGCGATACAGGTGTAACCAACGTTCATGATAATTCGAGTATATTATTGTAATTGTCTGTTTGTCTGTTACGCTTTCACACCCAAACAACTGAACCGATCTTGACGAAATTTGGTAGAGCTTGGACTAACAGACACCCACGCGGGCGGACCCGCGGGTCCGCCCGCGTGGGTGTTAAGTTACATAAGTTTTTACTTGTAAGCGCTAGCGTTTACAAGTAAAAAACTGCACTTAAAAACAAAGATATCTGCTAGTCACTGGATCGATGGAACACGGACACTATTTTTAGACAAAAATTATTCTGAATCATCAAAAAATTACACCTGTTTGTCTAGTTGATTTTGAGGTCAATTGAATGAGAATTGACGCTTACAACAATGTGGGCGTTAAAGTCATTTAGATCATGTAGGTACGAATTCTGCGAATAGAAAGAACTGCAATGTTAGGTACATTTTACGTTAGAACTCATACATCAGCTTCGTTTTAAAGCAATTTTGGACAGCTCGTTTTGTGAGTTGGGATACCATAAGGCAAATTAATAAAGCGAATGGAAATTCAATTGTTTTAATGTATCTTACTTTTAAATTACTTACTGTGCTAGTAGTCTAGGTACATTAGAATTAATTATAAACAATTAGTGATAGTGCTATCAGACTCAGACCTATCCTTTTAATTTCTAGTTCGTTTTGAAGTAACTACAACCAGAACTACTAATTACATAGGGTTTGTAATTTTCAGACCACTTTTTGTTTATGATTTCGTACAATTTTGTAATTAGCTATAATATTTTACTTTTTTATTATCTTATCCATGTTTTGTTTGTTGAAATATTATAATTTAGACCACTACCAAACACTAAAGGAGTGGCTATGGCTAAACAATTTAGACATAGCATGTTTCTAACAAAATAAATATTTTAGCTTTAAGCACGTAAGATTGTTGGCACCGGAAGATAGATTAGATTTGTACCCTACCTTTAGTGAAAAGTCGCCTTAATGCTAGGGAAATTATATGTATAGCACGCTGATGGAGGTCCATTAAAACTAAAATACTTGGCATAATCTAGGGAATTACTGATTTAATCGAAGGAACTACGATTCACGGTTGCTACTTATACAGGTCAGGTGGATGAGAATTGACGCTTACAATAATGTGCGCGTTAATGTCATTTAGATCATGTACGAATTCTGCGAATAGAAAGAACATCGGATGGAAGTCTTCGGGGGAATTTGAGACTAGCATTGCGACAACACTCTACAAGTTTCTTTGATAAATGTTTTACCATACAGGTAGTTCGCCTGTGGAATGTACTGCCACTAGGTACATGAAACGGGCAGAAACTCAAAATATGGTAAAGGATCATTATCCGTCTACCTCCAGTTAGGCAATTTATGTACATAATTTTTTTTAAGAACTTTTATGGTGTTCATTGTGTTCAATAAAGAATATAATGTTATCTTATACAAAATAATATTACGATCCATTTTGTGAAATTTCAAATGATGAAAATTGGGCAATAGCCAATGAGGTGCATGACTGAATTGTTTATTTTCTATTTTACTCTGTTCCCTTGATATTTGAAGTAATATGATGTCATGAGATGATAGGCTAGAAAACCTCATGTCGCACCCTGACCCTGGGCGGCGGAGGCAGCAGAAGTCTCTCTTGCTCTTTTCGGGGACCGAAATATGTTTTGATTTAGGTCATCAATATTTTGTGCATGTGTTCCTGATTAGTAAAGTACAGCGTGAAAAGACAGCGAGAAGGCGGGCGGGTTCACTGTTTCTGTATTCCTACGAGGTTGCCAATAACGGTACTAAGACCTGCCTGACAGACATTTCGTCTCGTGAATACCTTGCCTCTCCCGACAATAAGTCTGCTATCGAAAACTCCGTATAGTTTTAGCCGGTTCGGCTCCGACCTAATGGCTTAGTCATACCCACGACAGGCTGGGCTTGAGTTACTAACCGTTTATTTTCATTCCATTCATTATATTTTTGGCAACTAGGATCAATAAAGTTTCCAAGCTATATTACCTTCACAAATGGAGGATATTCAAAGGCGTAACGACCTCTAAAAGGTTAAATCCATTAAGTATTTAATCAATACTGTACTGTAAGTTACGTTAAAATATAACTTCACAGGTTTTTGGCGAGGATTGGAGAAGTGACTATTTAATCACAATGTTGAGTAAGGTGGCCCTATTAAGGCAATTCCCATGCATTCCGTTTGACCCTGGACAATCTACGGCTTCGAGATAACCTCCTCTGTCAGGCCTGCTCCTGCTGGGGTGTCCGGCGGCCTCACTTGTTATGCACAGGCCTGCACCCCCATGCCTGCGGGTAAAACCGCCTGTCCCCTTCCTGTTCTCCACTGTGCCATTTGCTAATCACAGGGAGCTTCGGAGCGATTGCCCGGAAGCGCCCTGTGGTTCTTGTTTGAGGGTTCTCAACGCTGCCGCCTACGGCCAACTCCGACCCTAAGGCGGGGCCTTGGCCAGAGTTAGCTTTAGGCGGCAACGTCTGCCTCACCTTGGGAGAGAGGCCCTGTCGTCTGTGTTGCCCAGGGAGTACTACGTGGAGATACTCGACTAAGCACTACAATTCAGTGAGTAAATACCTACCTATACCTTGGGAAATAAGATGATAAATCTATATGTGTACATGAGTACATGACTCATAAGGACTAGAGTAGATATATCTGAATACCTACTAAATAAACCGACAAAGCAAGTTGAGATCACTAAAATTTACTGTTTATACCTAATCTAATTTTACTAGTTTGTTCTTTTTGAAGTGTCTAAAACATGTTCTACCAGTACCTAAATTAGCAAATACAATTAATTACGACGTTCTACCTAGCTATTATCAAATCGAACTAGGTACAGTCTACAACTTAAAACTACTCTTGTATAGTATGAATAGAAATAATGTTTTACTAGGTGCCTATAGTAAAATACGTCACTTACATTCACATCTAGTAAGTACTGGTCCTGTTAGAAACATCACACAATCAGTTTATGTATGTTAACTAAAAAGAAATAGGCTTTTGATTTAGCACGTCCATAGGAGAGAAGAATGTGAGTCCAGAAGGTCCATTCTTCTAACTTTTTATTAGAACAATTTGGCCTTCAGCGGCTTTAGCTAAGATCGACTTTGCTTCAGTTTTGTGAAGCGTTCTCTCTATCGCACGGTGCATGTTTACAGCTTAATCGGAGATTAACATCAAAGCTACGGTTTTAGCAGTTTTAATTACTCTACAAAGGTATAGTACGGGTCACGTCCATCGCCGTAGCAAAAATGTATTATCCTCAAAAAGACACGCAAGAAACGTGTACTGCGCGTATTGAGTACATTTTAGGTAGGCAAGATATATGTCCCGACCGATATCAGACTGTCAGTAAGTTCAATGTACAGCGGTCTACTAAACCGAAGCAAACTGAACTTTACCGGACTACTTCCGGACGTGTAAAATCAAAAGCTGAGTATCGTATGCTCATTGTGAACCTATTTCTCAGTTCCAAGGATACGTGTTTTCAGGAGTAATTTATTGTAATGACGTCAAAACTTTGTTATAGTACTTAATAATTGATGGGATGAGGTATTTGGAAAGAGACTTGGACTTTGAGTAGGTTTGGTATTGAAGATGCATTTGAACATGTGGTAATCTATTGCAGTGCAACAGCGCCGAAATATCGGAAACTCCAAACAATACATGGTAAATATCCCGATAGTTCTAATAATAATGTGGTAATCGTCGCTAAATGAATCTTCGAAATGATAATTTAATTGCTGTATGTCTCATCACATGGGACGTTGGCAATTTAGCACTATGGGTAATAAGAGGTTTTATTTAAATGACATGATCTCATTAGGTCAATAAACAAATACTTTTTATGTCGATGCATGATAGGTGATTAGTTGATTACAGATTCCAATTAACATTGTCTGTATGAATTACCTACACACTACCTAATAAAACTATGTACCTAATATACTTTAAGTGAAAATAACTCACGTTAGAGGTTACGGAGGTAGTCAGGTCCTGTTAGAAATGTCAATCATAAAATGTACGAAACAAAAGGTCTTAAATAACAATCATCGTAGGTAATGTATCTATTTATTTGAGACTGAGTTTCATTGGTCTCAATAATTAGCTAGTTCCAATGTGTGGGAATAGTCCTCACGGTTCTAACGACCAATGATATGATATTTATCCGTCGGTACCAAAAATGAGGTGGCCTGGGTTTTGCACATTTCAGATACAAATGCATGTGCGCAATGTAGAATCTCTAGCTTACAAAACGAACAAAGAATCTCCCGTACATTTGAAATGGCACTCCCCTATCGACTAATGATAATGGTTCACCCACCCACACGAGACCTATAGCGTGAGTACTCTGAAAATAAGGTCTATGGCCCAATGAAAGTCAGCAACTAATTTAACGCCAGGCCATTAATTGCCAATTTTGAACAAAAGTCGGATTTTTTTTTATACCATTTAGGTGGCAGAAAAAATCAATAAAAGGACTTTTAAGCTCGTGATTTGTTCAATGTAATCTACGATTGGTTAACTGGCGCGCCACTGTCGTCGCACTGTTATCACCAAAGAGATTTAAAGAAGCTCTTTCTGCGCAGCTCGTGTGCATTATCAAGTTATATACTGGGTATGATGTAATGGTAAAACCAAGAATATAATAAACATTTTATTACCTTAGCAATGATATCATCTTCGACCACTTCTAGCACTTTGAAAACATCTTTCGCCTCAATTTGACCTGCCAATATTATTGTTAGATTTTCAGGCCTGTAGAATTTCTTGTGGAAGTTTTTTACCTAAAAACATATTTATTCATTTAATTACAATAAAATAAAAATAATAATAGAGGTGTGGATTGTAAGGTTGAAAAGAATGCAATAAATGAAGAGGTACATGGATGTCAGGTTAACAGTCTATCTGCGTCTCTTTCTCTTTCTCTGTCTCTCCTTTCTCTGTCTCTCCCCCTCTCTCTCTCTCCTACAGAAACAAGGCTTGAAGTTATTGATGCATGTATTGTAAGTATGTTGTTATATTGAAAATTAACAAACCCAAAAATAGTATTTAACTGCTGGGATTGTGATTTTTACTAAAACTTGTTTAATTTAAATAAAAAGATTAGAACCATAACACAGGTCATGGTAAATAAACAAATAAATGATAAAATACAAATTATTTAAATTTTTCATGCTATTATATGAACTCATAGTGTGTTTGGAATTTCCTGAATTGATAACATTTATAAAGACCTCTTAACTTGAGAGTGGACGACAAGAACCAAGATCAATTCAAACTATGTTCATACATTTTACTAAATAGATTTAATTGGGAGAGGCCTATGTTCAGCAGTGGACTGCAATAGGCTAATTGATTGATTGATTGATTTGATTGAACAAAATGTGGCAAATTGCTTTAATTTAACAGATTTTTGCTGGTAAGATCCAGCCAATCTTGGAAAAATTATTTATTTACAATAAAAATTAGTATAGCTTCTGTGCATTTGTTAGCAAAAGTCAGAATATACATATTTAACATCACCTATAACAGCTTCTATACTTATGCCCCCTTATTTCCAATGTAACCAATGTTATCATTCAATTTAATTGGTAATAAGACAAAACATAATCTTACTTTGACATTATCAGTAGAATTTCTAAGGTTTTCCATAATACCCCCTGTTTCAGCAGAGTACCCACTACCTGGGTACATAGCTCTTGCTAGTTGCAATTCACATCTGAAGCAAATATTTATAACAACACATATAGTACAAAGTAATGGTAGGCTCAGTTCATGCTAGCACAGTCAGAGCGCATAGAAGTATTACAATAAAAGTCAAAAAGCAAATTCATCCTTATTTCAACAACGTAATGCTCATAATTGCTACTAATAAAAAATTGCACAGATTTGTGCATGTTCTACTAAGTACACATGTCTGCAAGCAATCATAGTTGTTAGATGGATGGTTTTAATCGCAAAGAATTTTGCTTCAATGCATTCTGACTCAGTGCTAGTATGAATTAATCCTTATTTTCTTTACTTGTCACAAGAGCAGTCATATGAACCAATGACAGAGACATCAGACTGTATGTATTCAATAGCTCAATACAGTCTGATTTGTCACTTTTTTTTTAAAGTCATGTAAAACGTACCTTGAATCTGCAGTATTCTCTCGTCCCTGCATTTCACAATACACTACACCTGCATCATCTCCATCCCCATCAATATGATGTACTTCAGTGATAAAACCGTGATCGGTGAGGGTGGGCCTTAAGATATGGTCCAAGTATATTGGTAGCAGTGTCAACATCCCTGCATCGCCAGCAGTATAGACAGTGTAACAGGTGTGGTCTGTATCAGTCCATGCATTGGTACCTTGAGCCATACAGCGGTTAGCCACCAGGTCCAAAATCCCTTTGTATGGGTACCGTTCAGACCCCAAAAAAATTAGATGTTCCAAGGTGTGTGGCAAACCATCATCATCGTGAGCTTCCGTTGCTGGACAAAAAAATGAGTTGAGTTGTAAGTGCATAAGTATGACAATACATGTTGAGTGAAAAGAATATTAGTAGGGTAGGCTGCAAAAGTAACTGAATACCTATAATTTATAGAATAAGTTAACTTGAAAATTGTTAATAAACAAAAATGATAAGCAAAATTTACATATTTACATTACAATTTTAGTTAATGTGTTTTTTTTTTAATTTATTGGCATGTTTAAATTTAAAGTATGGTTGCATATTTCTTATAATTCAGCAACTCTTGTTCTTGACTATACATAATTAAAATCATAGAGAAATGGCCAATAGTCACTATTTTTTAAGATCTTATAGTTTAAGTTGTATACATCTTGTGTTTGTATAAGTGGCTTTATAGTATATTTATTTCTCTTCAGTTGCTATTGTAACCTGTTTTAAAAATAATTAGACAATGTTATCTCAAAGGCACACAAAAACTCCAGTTTTTTGTCCACCTTGAATATGCTAGGCAGAATATTCTTTTGTTGGTCATGACTAGTTTTATGAGTATAGAACAAGTGCAGAACTAGTTATATGTTTTTAGAACTGTGTTGAAGATATTATAACTATGGATTGTGGCTACTGGCACTAATAATAGAAAAGGGTTATATGACTATAGAGAACAAAAATTTCTATTTTCAACAAAATAAGTTGTTATGCTTACATTGGAATATTGCAAATTTTATTTTGTTTGTTGTGAAAGAGGGTCTCTAGTTAATTGTGGGTTAAGTTACTAACTTTCATAATCTAATAAGAAATAAAACTAAAGTTTCTTAGTTTAAAATTACAGGGCCTGGTAAATATTATAAGAAGTTCCTGATTGTGCCATTAGAAGTTTCTAATTTTATCGAAAGCCTGCCCTATAGAATTTTATAACTATAATTAGGGTAAAAAATTAGTTAGAATTGGACGTTCGAAGCTTACCAAGACAAAAGAATCCGTTGACAAGAGGCCCCTCAACTCCTGCAATAATCACAGTGATACCGGTCTTCTCGGACACATATTTATCCACCGGAATAATATCCGATGCTTTGGTCGAAGACACCAATTTAAATTGACATTTACAGGCAGACATTTTGGTGGTAGACTTAACTCACTGACATAAAATAGTGTAATAAAAGAAACCGGTGTTAAATTCTCTTTATATAGAATCAGCGTCCATCCAATGTTTAATCAGATTACTTGATGATTCGGATTTGACAAAATATGACAGTTCGGTTCGGTTGACCGGTCTCCAACTGTCACAATCAAAATTACGGTGTTTCTAACCTAAAAATACGGTAAACTCTAGAAAATTACGGCAGACACTAAAGTCATCACAAAATAAAATGCCCGTTTTGACATTTGCTTTCGCGACGTAACTAGTGATGTAACCATACACCTCGGTAGTCGATACTCACGATAAATCGATTCAAGTTTGTATGCGTATTTGTTCGATTAGAATATTATGTATTGTATTGTAAAGTGCAATACAATACTGCGAAAAATCAATTTTCTTTCATTTAACATTTTTATTACAATAAAATTCACTCAATTACCAATAGAAATCGCGTAAAAGTAGTAAATCATTTCCTTGATACTCTCTGAAGTTTACGCGTATATCACTCATTGAAATGAAAGTGAAACCACTTTATAACGGATTCTATCGCGATTTATTTGTCACTATTTACTTTTAACCCTACGTCTCGGCTACTTTCTAGCAGCCATGGTCCCGGGGTGACTAAAGATGATATTTGAAGCTTAGGAATTTAAAAAAAACTTAGTTAACAGCAAACACAACAAAGTCACAAATTGGGATAATATCATATTTGTCGATGAGACTTGGCTGAACTCGAATCATACCGTGCCGCAGTCGTGGACGGATGATACCAAGGCCTCTTGCTCAAAAGTGCCAATAGGAAAAGGTGGACGCTTAATAATCTGCCACGCCGGGTCAACTGCGGTTTTGTGAATGATGCCTTGCTCGCATTTGAGTTTCTAAAGAATATCACGGAGTGGTTTACTAACCTGTTTACAAACCTCCCTGAACAGTGCATAATTATTATGTACAATGGCACCGTAACCACTCAGTTCAAATAGGTAAAGCACTTACTCAAGCAAACAAAAAGGCCGATTTAGTAGCATGGATACAAAGACCAGGCGTTGAAGCTGATACGAAATAGTTAAGAGCTGAATTGCTGCAACTGGTTAAAGAAATTAAACTTGCAAAATTAAAATATAAAAAATATATCGTGATCGATTTATTTTTTCCTTAACCAATTATTCTCTTGTCTATGGACAGTATGAAAAAATCGTTATGGACAGCACTGAGCGGAGTGGGCGGTACCCATCAATGAAAAATGTAATTCTACGTTTGAAAAATGTCATTGTTTTACGTTCTCAAAATTGAGAACTTCATGGACTTGAACTGTCAAAGCGGGCTTTTTATTTTGCGATTACTTTAAATGTTAATTACGGTAAAAATACGGTGGTTTTATTACGACCATTTTTTACAAATAAACTCGAAAATAGTTAGGTAGTTAGTTAGTTTTAAAAAATTATAGGTACAACAGAAAGGTATTCATCTCCTGAATGTCATAAAAATGTTGAATTTTTGGCACTGAAATATAATGTTATGAATTTTTTTTTGGGATGGAAGGGGATCAAAATTAAGGAAATTAGAAGGATAGGTATTACAAAAAATTATTTAAGTATAACTAAAAGTATAAAATAAAATATAATGATAAAAAACCGAAATACCCGACTGCGGCTGTAAACTGTAAAGACCCAAACAAGCTAGATAGTAGGCGGTATCCATTTGCAAATCATAAAAAAGAATGAAAAATGAAGAGTAATAAACCACCAGCAGTAGTCTATTATTTAGTTTTTAATCATTTATTTTTAAATCGAAACATTTATTTTTGACTGTCTTTGTCCCTAAACTCCGAGTGCAGTAACTTGGCAGTATTAAAACAACATGCAAATATTACATTATCCGTCATATTTAGTAACTTCGTAATTTGGTAGCATGCATAAATAAACTATCACTACTATCAGCGACTGCAGTTTTTTGAAATTAATTTAACCGCCACGGGTACTGGCCTTTTAAGCCTAAGCGACAGTGGTGTAAAAGTAAATCCATTACATATAAAGTAATTTTTTTTTTAAATGTATTGAAAAAATCGACAGATGAAATTACGGTAGATTTTAGTACCGTAATGACATGTCTACAGTAGGTGACAGATTTGTAAGAAATACGGTAGATCTACCGTAATTACGGTGCAGTTGGAGACACTGGTTGACGTGACGCTGACCGCCGTGACGGAATGAAATGAAATCTAGAAATTAAAAACTGTCACTGTCAGTAGTGTCAGTCAGACAGACGTCAACTCTATCAGAGTGACAAGCCTTCAATAAAATATAATGCTATTTTCTTCATCGAATACTGCTAAAATCGTAATATTGGAAAATTAGGAAAGCATGTACCATGTAATGAACCATATTCGATGGTGGATCTAAGGATATTCTCAGTAGTAGCAGCGCATGGTGAGGTAAAACTACCCAGTATGCCTATAAACTGACCTTGGATTCAGAAGCTTAGTTACTATTGGCGAATTATGGATTTATTGGTATTATTAATCTCTGCCTACATCTTCGGGGTACATGCTTAATATGCATGTCAAAAAAAGTTATTGATATGACATGACATTGATATAAATTCAGTAAATAAATCACTTTCCCAAGTGGCGATAAGCTGGCAGTCTCCGTACAGTCCGTACCTACTCTTTGTTCTCCGTCGTGTGAACTCGTGTGTATGAAAGGGGTTGCGGCCGGTCGTGTTATGGGCATTTTGGTCCAAAATTGAAAGTTTCGGCTTAAAACTCACAATAAAACCTGCCAAAATCAAAGGGTCAATCCTGCTAAAAGAATAGGATCTGTGAAAACTGTGTTGCCCATTTTTCGTTACCAATTTAAAAGAATTGCAATAATAATTGCAAAAAGGAAAGTTCATTTATATTTTATAAACTTGCTTAGGTATATTATACACGTCTACTTGAGACAAAATATATAGTGACAACAGACTTTTTTATGTGCTAGCAAACAAGGACTCGAGAGTTTTGGCGCCAACGCGAAGCTAGACGCATCGCGGTTTTTTTTTTATTTTCCGAAATTACTTAGTGTGAGTTCGAGTTTATATTGTGTAAAAATAGTGGAATTTTAGGCTTAACGTCTTAGAAAACGCGCACAAGAGTAGGAAAGTGAAATATTACAGTGAATTGTGACTTCTCGTGTTGGTTTCAAATCTCCGTAGAAGCCCTTAGTAAAGTTTCCACCACTTTACTTGGGCAGCAATCATCATCATCGTCATCATCATCATCATCATCAACTCACCATCGCCATCGTCATCATCCATCCATCCATACAACCATCCATCCTTAGAGTATCTATAGATACTCTAAGCATCCATCTATCTAAAAAGGAAAAAAAACAAGGACCCGAGTCCTTGTCTTTTAACAAAAAAATTGACAGAGTAGTTTTCTAATTAACAAGATTTTAAAAAATCTTGTTAATTAAAAAACTTGTAGTTTAATTTCGTTAGACAGTATAGAATCTAAAGATGATTGGGTTTACAATAATTCTACGTTCAATCAATAAATTCTAATTTCTATTCTACGTACCTAGTAGGTAAACTATTAAAAAATCATTTACGTAGGTATATTTTCTAGAAACGATAACGATAAAAAGTTTCCGCTGCATAAAGTTAAATTCGTATGTAGGTTAATTACTTTACTTCTTATTGATGGCGTGCCTCATTGGTCCTTAGCCTTGACCACCCGAGTTTTCCAGACGCATGATAGATGTAGGGCAGATATACTTGCCACGATCCTATCAGGTTGAAATAGGGGTTTACATGAACAAAACCTGGTTTCATAAAAACGTAGTAATTAAGTCGTAAAAGTACCTACATCATTCGCAAAGATCGTTTTCACTGATATTACCTATGTTCCTGTTCGTAATACTTACTTTGTTTATGCAATGTTTTCTAAAAGTACAATTTAAAAGTTAGGTAGGCACTCGAGGTAATCTTATACACGGAGTGTACATAATGTCAAGCGAACGAAGGAAAAAATAAAATAACGCTACGAAGCTGACGATGGTGGTATGTTTTGGGTATACAGTCCCCCAGGGAAGGCACAGACTAAGTAACTAGGTTGCGATGTGGGTTCCAGAATACGGATTAACTTAGAGATCCGATTCTCAGCACTCCATGGATTCACCGTGCGGTCGCCGGGTCCATAGCGTGATACAGAGAGGAACACCGTGACGGTGACTGGGACTTGCGACAGATGTAGGTTTAGGGTGGCCACCTTGTGATGCATCAGCGCACACCTCCACCGTCAGTAGTGTCCCCCCCCCCCCCCTCCTACCTATCCAAATTTGGTAAGATCCTATCAATGCCGCTTTTGATATTCGATTTAGTAAAGAGCTTACTGAAGCTCTTGGCAATCCGAGGTCTTTAAGTAAGTTGTACAGGGATTTAGCTGGAATTTGCTCCTACTTCTACGGCGTAGAGTTTAACCACGTAGCCGTTTTTGGTTCACTCGTTAGTCGTTTCTTTGGTTTGTAGTTAATCCTTTTTTCGCTCTAGCTACCGCCAAACTTACAGCCTCACGTATGATTTCTAATACCTTATCATGTCGGCGCGAGTAATGACCCCGGTCTAATAGCGTCCTACAACCCACTAGCAGGTGCCTAGCCGTACCAGTTGCTTCACCACATGAGTTACATGTTTTATCTGTGGCTTTTCCCCACCTGACTAGATTGCTTTGATCGGGGAGGGTCAACTGGAATGCATTTAGGTAACATTTAAGTAATAGTAAAAAAAGTAGTTTGTATACTTACATTTTTTGTGTAAAGTAAATACTAAAATAATACTTGTACCTACGTATTTATACATAGCAACACTCAGATCAAAGTAAAGAGACATCTTCATGTATTCAAATAATTGCTCAGGGCAGGAATCCCTCCAGGTACAGAAAGTTGAATTCCTAAATCGAACCAGCGACCTCCTACGTAGCAGTCGAACGTTCACGTAGAAGAAAGTAAGCGAGTATGATTCGTTTCGTAGCGCGGTAGCGCTCTACAGTCTACAGACTCTACAGTAATTGATCGGTGAAAAGGTAGGGTACCTACCGTACCTACCACTGACCTGTACCTGACTTTAGTGAACCATTTAATTAATATTAATATATTTTATTCTAGAATTGTCCACATTGCATTGGCATCGCTTGCCTAAAAAATGAATTTACATAATTGTTCAAACTTAAGGTCGAAATTGAAAGCGTTTCTCTGGTCATACAACGGGGAATCGCTAATGGGCACGTTTGATCGAGGGGACGGAAATTTCATTTCAGGATTAGGTAATAAATTTAATAATAGACATTATTTATAGTTATGGCAGTTGAATTAATTATTTTGTAGACAATCCCTACTAATATTATAAATGCGGAAGTAACTCTGTCTGTCTGTCTGTCTGTCTGTCTGTCTCACTTTTACGACTAAACCGCTGAACCGATTTTGATGAAATTTGGTATAGAGGTACCTAGGTTAGACCTTGAGAAAGGACATAGGCTATGTTTGGTCGCGATAACCGACATCCACGCGGGCGGAGCCGCGGGCAAAAGCTAGTTTATGATAATATCTGACATAAGGCAGTATCTTTTATTACAATACAATACAAACATAACGTTGAGCATTAAACAATGAAAATAAGTAGGTAGGATAGGTACCTATCTAAGTAGTAAGCGCGCACTTTTCGGTGAGGGTTCTTTAGATAAGGGTACTCCATTAAAATAATTAAGCAAACAACATGTAGGACTCGGTGTTCATCATTATGTCCATATTAAATAGATCTACGGAGCATTTTTATACCGGAACTACGAGTACATCATGTAACCGCTGAGCCCGCCGCATGAGCTGTCAATGCTGTCATAGCTCTATGATTATAATTATTATACTTTATAGGGACCCAGGAGTTGACTTTTCTCTGACTAACGCGAATAGAACGAACGGAATTTTTGCGATTGCGTAGAGAAGGGTCCCTGACTATATTCTCTCTATATATATAGTCTCTCGTCCTCCACAACCTAATGGCGATATCGAAGCATTGCAGCTAGACTAGACCAGTTGTTGGATTTTTAGGGCTCCAACTACCAGTAACGACTGCCACAGATGTTCGTATGGCAACCGGCACCGACAGCTTATCATGCCCTCCGAGGCACGATCAGACCCAATGCAAATACCCATATTTATGCATGCATGTTTATGAAATTGTTGTTGTTGTGTGTGTGTGGGATGTGAAGTTCAATGTTAATTCACCTCTGCCTAACCCTCCAGGGATAAAGGCGTGATTGTATGTATGTATGTTTATGAACTATGACAGTTTAATGAAGCCAAGTGAGACCAACTTTTTACGTCATTCAAAAAAAAAACAAACGAACCCTAGGTCTTTTTAACTTATCTGCTGACAAGATAGATAATTTTATAATCACGTTTATATAATAATTATCATGATTTATTCTGTCATTTATCGTACAGAAAAAACTAAATACCTCAGATTATCAGTCACGTTTTGTAATGTCCAAACTACTTATATTAAATAATAAGCCAAATCGCTGTCTAATTGATGCTGAAAAAATATTGCGTATATAAATCTTGCTCGTTCCATTCTACTATGGAACGACTAGAACGAGCGCTGTGTTTTGTTTTCCTGCCTACTGGTCATTATCACAAAATATTTTCCCAGGTAGGACCTCTGTGTCCCATCATTATATGATAATATCGTACAAAGCAGATCTCTTTGGGACCGCCTTTCGTAAAAGAGCAATGCTGTCCTTATCATGGTGAAGCGAAGGAGTCTTTCAGCGTTGATCATCGCTTTGAGTCGTGCACTGAAAAGCACCATTTTTCTCGAATGTCGTGTCTCTATCACATGGAAGAATCTGTTTGACAGCGCCCTGGGGCTGGCGCTGTTGAAGAAATTCGAGAGATACGAGTAGGTATATCCCGTCATACTGAGGTAGCTAGAGAGCACAAAACGAATGAAGTAAGTGAACGTTAGGCTACAGAAACAAGCTAAAGGCAGCACCGGTCAGACGTTGGACGAGCAATGTCTGCGTATCCGTATATATATGCATATTGGTAGCGGTTAGCGATAGCTACTAAGACATTTAGATCGGAAAAAGCCATCATCCAGGGCGGGATTTGAATCCGCGGCCAGTCCCTTTATAGGGATATACCCTACCTTGGCCTATCTGGACACATCCTGGAAAATTGGAAATCAAACTAAATGTTCTGGGGGCGACGCTATTTCTTGTTGACCCCACTGTCCAACGTATTTCGGCATAAAGGATAAGAGGCTTAAGTATAAATACCACCACGATGAACGATGACATCTTGATTTAGTTATAAGTACCTACCTATATCTAATCTGTATTTAATAATTATGCGAACGTTCGAAAACAATAGTAAGTACGCATATACTAACACTGTGATAGATTTTTTAAGTATTCAGAAAATATTAGCAACAAGAGTTAATTAATGTTTCAAATGTGGTACACTGGTACCTAATTAAATTACTTAAGTGCTCATTACCTCCGTGATTGTCATGTGACTTTCTATCGTTGAAGGTTAAATGCATTGTTTTGTATCTTCCATGCCTTGAACTATCACGTGTCTTAAATCCCACGGTGCATGGTGATTTGTGACACTCATGGTGATCGCTACCCTGATTCCTAATACGCTCAGCTCCACCATTAAAAGGGTTACCAATTTCACGGGAATTTTCCTCACTGTAGTCCTCACACACATAGGTTGGTATAAGAGTACCTACACCGAATTATGGTTCGTTTTTGGGACGCAATATTTTTAACATTTTCTCAAGTCACACACACACAATCTTCTTTGATTAATGCCACAAATCAATGAAGTAACGTAACTTAACTTTTTATGTTTTTATTTTTATTTTTGTTCCATAATTTGAAAAAATAATCAGATTATCTTAATACAGAAATGCGTCTGGTTGGCGGCAATAAGCTTGCATATTAATACATCGGATCTAAAACCATAGTAGGCTTAATGTGGATGTCTGGTGTGGTGTTGCAGACGTTGCAATTGAGGGGCATATTATGTATCTAAACAAAAACTTTGACCAGAGCCGGCTAGTCGACCTTCTGAGGCTATTTATTTTGTGACCCCATGTGCGATACACCGGTGCCGGTGCCCCGCTTCCGCTCCACGCCATCGCGGCATCGCATCGCGTTCTATCGCGTATTTTGCTATTCTCAACTCTCACTAAGTCGATAGCGCGCGAACTGCGAAGTCGCGGCAAATTCGTTTTTAAATCTTGTTCTATTGCCGATTTATTGACAGTTGTATGAAAACTTTATCGAAGCTTTTTGTTTTATTGAAGTGTGAAAAATTATTGAAGTTTTGAAAAATCAGTGCTTAAATTTTGTTGATTTGATCGGAATTGGTAAGTATTTTTTTAAATTTATTTTTATTGATAAGACATACTTAACAATCTTTTAGAACATAAGTACTGTACATGAACATAAGAGAACACTTAGTTTATACCTATTATTTACCTATTTACTTCAACAAAATATTTATAGTCTAGAAAATCATATTTTTTGAAATTTTGGAATTTTACAATTTCCCACGTTATTTCAATAAATTATTAACGTTCGATTATTGTTCTAAACTGTAATGCAAATAATTTTGGAAATATATAACTAAAATGTACTACATATACAAAATAATAACATTATTAGAGGTGAAAATTATTATCAGTCTGGTACTGTTATTTTCAATAGTAAACAATGCTGTTTTTGAAGTGAAGAAGAAATATCTTCAAAACGATCGTAATAAATATGTAGGTACTAATAACAAAAGGTATGTACCTATAGGCATATATTATTAGGAAGGTAATAGTTAACTAGTAGGTACCTCATTTATATGAGTAAGTAATAATTACAAGCAAGTAGGTTAAGGTAGTACCAATTTATCTTATTGGAGTTAGGTACAGTGCTTTCGTACGTACAAATATACAATACAGTGTGCTTTTGCAAAAAATATAGAGTTTGTTTGGTTGAACGCGCTAATCTTGAACTGAAGTTTATTTTTGTGTCGAATAGTCTGTCGAGGAAGGAGTAATAATTACAAGCAAGTAGGTTAAGGTAGTCCCAATCTATCTTATTGGAGAGTTCGTACAAATACCTATACAGTGATACAGTGTGCTTTTGCAAAAAATTATAGAGTTGGTTTGGTTGAACGCGCTAATATTGAAATGAAATGAAAATTATTTTTGTGTTGTTTATCCAGGAAGGTTATACGCTATATATCATCCCACTACTACGGGAGCGAAGCAGTAATTGTAAATGTAATTAAATCTGGTAGAGTCCCATACATTATTTGAAAATTCATAAATATGGTTTCAAGGGATGATACGGGGTTTCGAAGTAGGTACTTATGATGCCACAGGTGAAGCCGGGGAGAGCCGGCTAGTACTCCTATAGGTATTCCTCGATCTACTCCGAACATCTCATCATGAACTGTAAATGTTTTTTTTTAAAGAATATTAGCAACCGAAATTACTAATATTCCCGTTAACCCCTCCAACTAAGCTAAATTGCTTGTGTTAGGAGTGGGTTCACGTCAGTAGTGTATTGGCCAGGATTCGAACCCGGGATCTCTCGATCGTAAGGCCGACTCCTTAACCACTAAGCTACCGACGCTTTAAATAGACTTCATAATTAAAAACACCATAAAAACCAGTGCCGTGAAATCAATCAATCCATCAATTCAATGTGTAAGATTACATAAACTCGCTGATTTATACCGATAAAATGTTTTCATGTGAACGGTTAAAATGCACTTTATCAAGGATAGCGACAATATTGCGGACTAATCTAGACTGTGTGTGTGTGTGTGTGTGTGTGTGTGTGTGTGTGTATGTCCAGCAGTGGACTGCAATAGATTGATAGTGTGTGATAAGATCTCCGTGCGCGTCCCCGCGTCCCACAGGTAGGTATCTTATCCCTGGATAAAAAAAAATCTCCGCTGAATGTCTTGGTGGCCACCGCCCCGCGCCTAGTCAGCCTTTTTCTTTTATACCTCTACCACTTAGGTGGCAAACAAGCACACGGCCTACCTGATGAAAGTGGTAACCGTGGTCGTGGACGTGTGCAACACCAGGGGAGTCACACTCGTGCTGCAAATGCCAACCCTGTAAGAAGAGAGACCCAGAGAGTTTCTGTGCCGTCAGTGCAGAAGACAAAGCAGGACATGCCTTATTGGTCTTCCCACTGACAGCACAAGAACTCTCCAGTGAGATCTGGTTACTCACCGCTGGAAACACAACACGAGGTTATTATGGCCGCGGTATTCTTTTTGACTGCCTCTGTGGCGTAGCGGTAGTGAACGCGGCCGCTACGCAGGAAGCGCGGGTTTGATCCCGCTCAGTGCAAATATTTGTGTGCATGAATATGAATATTTTCATTGGTCTGGGTGTTTCTATGTATAATATGTATGTATTTAGAAAAAAAAATCTATCTTAGTATGTTTATCCGCATTCTAGAATGCGGATAAACATACTAAGATAGATTTTTTTTTTACCCATAACACAAGCTAGTTAAGCTATGCTTACTTTGGGTCTAGATAGCGTTGTGTAGAATGTCCTACAATATTTATTTATTTATTTATTTATTTATTCTGTAGGGCTATGGTGCTTCCCTAGTCGGACTGCTCAATTGGGACGGGAATACCGTCGTGTCCTACCTACTTAGCTTCATTTGCGAATCGCTAAATAGATAATTACTTATTTATCACAGACTGTCATTATATTGTAAACGGGGGCATTAAGATCTTACACAACCCAACTTCATCTATTCTAATTCTATTTTACAACATTCTGCACAACACTCTCTAGAGTCTAGACAGTCTAGCTAGAGTGCTAGACCCATGGTAAGCATAGATTAATTAGCTTGTGATAGACTCTAGAATACCAATAAGCGTACTTAGATACTTTTTTTTGTAAATACATACCTATTAGGTATACATAGTAACATCCAGACCAATGTAAATATGTATACATATTCTTGCATACAAATATTTGCAATGAGCGGGAATCGAACTCGCGCCGCGCTCCTGCGTAGCAGTCGAACGTTCTACCGCTACGCCACAGAGTCATCGCTATGAGCTGGCACACCCATCGTCGTCGCTTTGTGCAGAAAATGGTAAACCAGCAGGTTTCTCACTATATTTTTTTCTAAACACTATTTTACTGATAAATATTTATAATATGTTGTACCGAAAATACAGCCTGAGAGCCTAAAGAATTGCTAAAATACCATAATACCTACTAAGTATTTATGCCTTAGTATTTATACCATAATACTATTTTTGGCCACTATATTTTTATGGTATTTTAACACCTTTAGGGCCATCTCGTCCACTCTATCAAAATGTCCACCGTATCAAAATGTCCACTGTATCGAAATGAGCAAAGAGGACGATTAAAGTCAAAGAAACATGCGATTTCACTCCTGTGAACGTGGCTAATGTATAGTTAAAATCTCGCTGCAGACTCGGTCATAAATCATTCGAGTGTTTCGCTCTCTTACAGTAGTATAAAACCTTATAAACGTGTTTTATTGTAAATCGACAGGTGAGCATTCTACCACTGAACCACAGATGCCGTCGTCGGTCAACTAGCGCATATCCCTACGGCTATGCCGATTATCATTTATGACCGAGTCTGCAGCGAGATTTTAGCTATACTATAGGTAGTTGAAAAGAAGGACAATGACACTTGAATGCGATGCGAGTATTGCACGACTGCGTCGGTCATGGGTTAACATTAGTACCTAGTGGCACAGATTTCTTAATAATCACTTCGTAATAGTGCCTTTAAAGGTATAATTAAAATATTTTAATTTGAAATCGTGAAGGCTTGTGACATAAGCCTTAAGCAGAGCATAATATAGGTAAAGAAAAAATAAATTGTTGCAAGCAGACAAAATTCCATTTTTAATCAAATTAGTATTACCTATAATTGCTGTATTTTTTTGTATTAGCTGAGTTTTGTTGTTAATCAGTACAGCCTCTTACGAAGGGAACATTCAATTTTACGGAGCCGGTACGGATGACTTTAGTTTACATAGGTACATAAATATGCCCACGCCTTTTTCCTGCCGGGGTAGGCAGAGACAAACAGCCGCCATCTGCTTCTATTCAATACACACTTCACGATTCACGAGTCTCCTCTCTTTCGCTTCGGTGTAGTGTAGAGACCTGATTTTTAATATAAAAAAAAAAACAAAATAAGGATCTTATTTCAAGCTTAAACATAATAATATATCACAATGATAATATTTATCGCAATTAAATTATTTATCATTTAAATTATGTTGCCGTACTGTATTTAACGATTAATTCCTAATCGCTTGATGTCTAGATTAAATATTGGCGTACCTATTCGCTCAAATATTTGTACAAACATCGCCTGCGGTGTTGGTGTAGTCCTCAGAACTAATAATGACAATCTTATTATACACTAGCCTAGGCCCTCGGCTCTACCCGCGAGGTTTTTAATTATTGTGATTTTGATCAAATCTTCGTTTTTACTCAACCTATTGCTATCAAAAGTTAGTAGTTTAACTCAGGCGGGATTCGAACCCGCGATCTTTCCATTATCGATTTGATTAGTACCTATGCCAAACTATTTGGCATAGGTACTAAATGTTTTAAAAATTCATTCAAATTTTTTTTAATGTTCAGTAGTCATCATTCTCTGAGCCTTTTTCCAATTCAGTTGGGGTCGTCTTTCCCATCTAACTGCGATACTGAGCAGTTAGATGGGAAAGCCTGAGGCTGAACTTCGATATTTTCCGTGAGGCGACTGCCATCTGTAGTTAGATTAATTGGACTTTTTAGGGCTCCGTCTATCTGTAACGATTGTCATCGATGTTCAAATGGCAACCGGGGCGGCAGGACCTTTTTTAGGGTTTCGTAACCAAATGGCAAAAAACGGAACCCTTATAGATTCGTCATGTCTGTCCGTCCGTCTGTCTGTCTGTCCGTCCATATGTCACAGCCACTTTTCTCCAAAACTATAAGGCCTATACTGTTGAAACTTGGTAGTAGGATGTATTCTGTGAACCGCATTAAGAATTTCACACAAATTAAAAAAAAAATGCATCAAATTTTGGGGTCCCCATACTTAGAACTGAAACTCAAAATATTTTTTTTCATCAAACCCATACGTGTGGGGTATCTATAGATAGGTCTTTAAAAATGCTATTGAGGTTACTAACATAATTTTTTTCTAAACTGAATAGTTTGTGCGAGAGACACGTCCAAAGTAGAAAAATGTGTGTCCCCCCCCTCTAACTTCTAAAATAAGAGAATGATAAATCTAAAAAAAATATATGATGTAAATTGCCATGCAAACTACCACTAAAAATTGGTTCGAACGAGATCCAGTCAGTAGTTTTTTTTTAATATGTCATAAACCGCAATTTTCGCCTTTTCTTACTACGGAACCCTTCATGGGCGAGTCCGACTCGCACTTGGCCGATTTTATTTATATTCAGTATCATTATTTTATATATTATATATTTTTATTTATTTTATATATTATTTTTTATATTTCTTTTTCAATTTTTCCAATGTACGGTAATACAGACGTCGCGGTATTTGTTTGAAATTGTTGTCTGTCGTAAAATTAAAATTATAATAAGTATGTTGTGGTTATAAATAGATATAAATAGTTGTGTGGTGTAATCCCTGGATTATTGATACCTACGCAGAAAACATTTTTCCATTTCACAATTTGACATATCGATCACTTGACATTTAAATATAGGTACCTATAGTTAACATAGGTAAATAATTAATATTCTAGGACATATTACACAACGCCATTAAAACCCAAGCATGTGTTCATAAATACATACAAGTTTGCTTTATTTTTTTGTAAATTAAATTACTTAAATTAAGTACAAAATATATTGATTGAGTTTGAGGTGTTACCAACTGCGTGTTTAATACGCCTTAAATAATTATATTTTCCCTTTGTAAGGAATAAAAAGGCATATGTTGGTAAAATTTTATATTGGAATGACCATGTTGAAACAAAAGATGAAATTATAATAAAAAAGAAGTATGTAACGAGGACTTTATTATATTGGTTACAAGGGAAGTTAGTTACACCGTACAGAGCAGGGCATACGCGACGATGATTGTTTGCTATCGTAGCGCAACGTCGACCGTCTGCTCTCACTGCGCGGCACCGACTGTCTCGTAATTCGATTGACATGGCGCGTCGCACGCGCCATAAGTACATCTTTAGGAGTGGTGTAGTCTGGTAGACGTGATGTCCGAATAAGCATCGCTTGCCATAAGTACATGTTTAGGAGTGGTGTAGCTAGTAGACGTGATGTCGGGTTACATACTCCCCCTCTAGTTCGGACAAGGCGCCCTCGCGTTCGGACTAGCACTCGATTAGCCTACGTGGCCGACCGCGTCTGCGCTTCTCCCTAACGGGTGGGTCTACGGCGCTGCCTACGTACTCACCTCTCGTGATGCCTTCCACTATGTATATCGTGGGGCTCGCCACCTCCTTAACCCGGTAAGGGCCATCCCTTCTAGGCGCGAACTTGGCGGGCTGGCTGGGTGCCATATCCACAGCCACATCGTTAGCGCCTCGCGTCTCCAATAGGGCTAGGTCACTTACCTTACTATCAGAAGGGGTTCGTCTCCCTTCGTCCTCGTATCTCTCCTTGACACGCTGGGCCCTTTCATGGACCTTCCCAGCGTCATGGAAGTCAGCAAATATCCTTCCCCTTTCACGTACAGGGACCACGAGGCAGGCGGAATCGACGTCATCTACCTCGGATGCGCACCTGTACGGTACTCCGTCGGACATCAAACATCCACGGTTGGACCGGTTTCTCCCCCTGATGGGGTCGTCGGGGCCCTCCCCCTGCATTGGCACTGCTCCGAGACAGTAACCACTACTGCCGGTCTTCGGAGAGGAAAGCCTGGTTTCGTCAGTGCACCGCAGCTTCTCTATCTCAACGCCTAGTAGCTCCATCTTACCTCGCGACATCCGGTACGATGGGGAAGCGGTCTGCTCCTGCTTCTCATCGACTCGAATGCGTTGGGTAGCGCACGGCGTTGGGGGTCTCGCTGCGGCGAAGCGCTCGGCCTTAGACACTGCAAGCTGGTTCAGCTGCGTTCTCTGACCGGGTGACAGCTTGAAGCCCTCGTCCTGCCTTAGCTTGAGACTGACGGTACTAATCCGCATCAGCTCTGCGTCGTTGGCGGCTTCAAGACTGTAAGACTGCACAAAGGGGAATTTCTCCTTTGGTAAATTATTAAAAGACCAACAACCCTGTTGGAGGTCGAGTAGTATACCTGCTTTCGCTATGAAGTCCTGTCCGAGTAGCGTTCTGTTGTCGGCGTCCGGTAACACCAAAAAGCTTACGGGGATAACTCGACCCTGTATAGTAACGGTGGTGTCACCTATTAAGGTTTCCCGTGACTGACGCGTCCCGTCCGCCAGGCCTATGGAGCGACGCACTTCGGTAAAACTTACCCCATTGTCGGTTAAAATCTTGTAGAGTCCGGGACTCGCAAGGCTCTCGGTGGCGCCGGTGTCGAGCACGGCGACACCAGTTCGAGATGCTACTTGAATCATCACTGTGGGTCGCGTCACATCTGAATCGTTAGTGACGGCACTTTGGAAACTTACCTTATTAGTTGCGGAGGAGTCCTTACATGTCGGGCATTTAGACCGTATCACACCTTCCCGTCCGCAGCCATAGCAAGCCAGTGGCACCTTGTTGTCCGTTGTACTATCACTACTTTTTGACTTAACCTTACATTCATCTATCGTATGACCAAACCGTCTACAAAAAGCGCAGCGCGGCCTTACACGTTTCTGTGCAGAGTCGCGATCGTTATTGTTTACATTTTCGGGTTTAGCTACAACTTTGCTATCGGCGATCGCAGGGTTGACACTGCGACGCATTGTATTATTCGCGGCATTAGGGGGAGCAGTATTAGTATTTGATCGACTCACCTCACCCAGCGACTCCTCTACATACCTCGCTCGTGAAAGCAGACCGTCGACACTATCAACACTATCTCTTGACACTCTTTCCCTAACCTTACGATCTAAGAGTCCGTATACAATGTCTAGCTGCACTATCTCCGGTAGATCATACGGTAATCGCGAGAGGTTTGCGCGCACTCGCGATATGTACGAATCGGCACTTTCGTCACTCTGTTCTCGGGCGAAGATCTCACGGAAGATCCGGTGCGCGGGGCGGGGTGCGCCGTACATGAAACGCAGCCGCCGTAATGCTTCGTCCCAGGTCTTCGTGGAATTTTTCACACCGTGCCACCACACGGCGGCTTCTCCAGTCAGCAGCATCGGTAGCCCCCGTAGTGCGTGCTCGTCGCTGACGTTCGCACATTCCTTATACACCTGTGTGCTTTCGAGGAACGTTTCTAGCACATCGGCGCTCCGGGTGGCCCCGTCGAATCGGGCCGTGCATCTGGTGAAGTTGCTCGTCGGTCCGGCACATTCGGCGAACGTGGGCGTCGGCGTCGGTGTCGCGACACCTCGCAACACGTTGGTCAGGAGCCTCGTAAGTTGATCTTCCGTCATGGTGATCGTGCCCCTGTCGGCCGCCATCGGCGTCGTCGCGTGGTTTGCCTCGGGTTCGTCGATTGTCGTCGGCGTCGGTGTCGCGGCGTTCTGCGCCGCGTGAGCGTGACGACCAGTCTCGCTACTGCAACCGGCAGCGACGTGATCGCCGGCGCTAACCACGTACCTTATCTCGCTGTTGGCTCCGTTGTTTGCTGTCGGCGTCGAGCGTGACCTTCAGTCTCGCTACTGCAACCGGCATTGTCGTGGTTGTCGGCGGTTTGTTGGCGTGTCCTTGGCATGTCTGTCGTCTATGCCTACGCTCGTTCTCGATCCGACTCGCACTCAAAACGCGGGAACTGTCCACGGATGTACGCAGGTAGGTAAATGCGGCGCGTCGGTGCCGCCTTGTTAGTATCTACTTGAGTACGGGCCCCACGTTGGGCGCCATTTGTAACGAGGACTTTATTATATTGGTTACAAGGGAAGTTAGTTACACCGTACAGAGCAGGGCATACGCGACGATGATTGTTTGCTATCGTAGCGCAACGTCGACCGTCTGCTCTCACTGCGCGGCACCGACTGTCTCGTAATTCGATTGACATGGCGCGTCGCACGCGCCATAAGTACATCTTTAGGAGTGGTGTAGTCTGGTAGACGTGATGTCCGAATAAGCATCGCTTGCCATAAGTACATGTTTAGGAGTGGTGTAGCTAGTAGACGTGATGTCGGGTTACAAGTATTTTAAAAATAACAAGAAGGTTGAACGTATGTATAAAAAATATTATTTATCTAAAAAGGTTCGTTGGGAACATTCTCCCCCTTTTAAAGCAAGACTATCTTTTTTAGGGGACGCCGTAACGTTCCCCCTGGGGTCCGAACATCCACCACACGTACTACTCCGTCACGACCCGGGTACAAAGCCTCGATCACGCCTCGTGGCCAGGTCCCCCTCGGTAAGTCCCCGTCACCGATAAGTACCGGGTCCCCAACCTTGATCGAGACGTTTGTTCCCGATATGCGTCGAGGGGCTAGTGTAGGCAGATATTCGGATACCCAACGACGCCAAATTAAAATGGTCCGCTAACCGTAAGGCCTTTCGCCAACTGCTCCTGCCCACCAAAGCCGCGTCCGACAGATCTTCATTTGATTGGCGACTCCACTTTGTTACCAACTGCGTGTTTAATACGCCTTAAATAATTATGTTTTCCCTTTGTAAGGAATAAAAAGGCATATATGTTGGTAAAATTTTTTATTGGAATGACCATGTTGAAACAAAAGATGAAATTATAATAAAAAAGAAGTATTTTAAAAATACAAGAAGGTTGAACGTATGTATAAAAAATATTATTTACAACACACCTGCTCATAACAGTGCTATTATATCACCGCAAATAGGCACGGAATGATACCTATTATCTGTGACTTTTCCATTGCTATTATTCACAAGTGAGTTATAGATTCTTTTTTAAATTTTATAGGAAGTGTCTATAATTGTCTATGTTCTTAAAAAAGTTTTGATACAAAATAATTATAACGTGTTTAATAGTACGAATAAATTAATACGCCTATTGTATGGTCATTTGATGCATTTTCGTATTTAAATAAATAATTTGAACTTGTAATACTTACTTGTATAATAAACAAAATTTTCACTCAAATTTAACTTTTTTTTCTCTAAGTACAGAAAAAAAAACAGAGTAAAAAAAAGTTAAGTTCAAACCTCGTTTTTTTTTAAATATGGTCGCCCGCCATTGTTAAATGCGCGCGCATAGGAAAACGAATTAATTTGTAGTATTGTTTATTTAGTATTTGTAGTATTATTTTATTCGCAAGTGTGTTGTAAAACGTCGTATGGCACGTGTGAGCATGATGATTACCGTCCTCGGCTGTCTTAAGACCCTCGCCTGGAGGCTCGGGTCTCAATGGCGCCTCGGCGGTAATCACCAACGTTGCTCACTTGTACCATAATGTACTATTATCTAAAAAGGTTCGTTGGTAACATGAGGAGTAATGAGGAGCAAAAGCCGGCAAGCGGACCCCTGGAGTACGCGGTGAGAGTCTCGGATATACCTACCTAACTGGCACTCAGCGCCTTACATCTCAATCATCTTCTCGATACATTTTCTTGCACGGTAGGCGACTGTAGTAATAAATAACATAAAGTTGCACGAAATAGGTTAAAACTATTATCTACATTTACTTATTAAGAGTTTTGAAATATTAAAAAACCTATGAAATTCTGTAATAATTAAAATAATATTTTGTTTCATAATAGTTTACCACTTGGTTTCTTTTTGTAGGTAACTTACTCACTTAATTTTTATATGATTATTAATATAAGTACCTAAGACAAAAATATAGATTTAACATCACAGTTAAAATTCAAACAATCTCTAAGTGCGTCTCGAAGTGGATAAAAAAATGTTTTCCGGTTTTTTTTCTGTCACATTAAACATTACTAGTTACATAATATGTAAGTATGTACCTATATCCATCATATAAAAACCTTTGAATTCATTAATCAGAGAATTACCTACTACACCTGCTAGACTAGAATCGTAAGCTACTTCAAAATCAAACTCTTTCATATACCTACGACATACTAGAACATCTCAAGAGTCGGTGCCATTGTTGCCAAGTTGCCATACATATTATAACCTTGTAGGTAGTGGGAATGAATGTTTTGTCTTCATTCTTTTTCCTTTTGTTTCCAAGTAGCACATTCACAAATGATTTGCAAAGTTGCTATTCACATAAATAACTTATTACTTATATCTAGTGATCATCATGATGAGGTGATGATGATGATGACTTATATCTAGGTACCTACAACAGGCTACAACATAATTGGATAAATTGCCTTTACTTAAATGTTTAATTTATTTAACACAGCTAACTTATTTTATTACATAAATAATTATGAAATAGCAGTGAAAATTACGTAGTTAATTTCTTATTTTATAGTTATTATTTATTTTTAATCAATCATCCATCCAGTCTTTATTAGTGATCAATTAATTGACAGCAACGAAGTGTGACATCATAGTTCTTAATATCATACAGGTAACAATTTACAACCAAGGACCTTACAATCATTAGGTATTAGGTCGTTGCATACAGGTTTCCGTAGAACTTACCGACTTTATAAAAAGCCTGTAAGTTCTTTAATCAATAAAAATAAACTGATTTAACCGTGACTGACAGTAAAGAATATAATTCGCAACCTCTCTTATACGCGATCTTAGCTTAATTTTAGTATCTTTAGAATGTTCAGAAGCTTGTGTTTCTCACGTAGACATTGTATGGCAAAATGACTATAGGGTTTTCCTTAAAGCCAGGTAGATTCAATTGGTATTCATGCAGGACATTGGCTTGACATTTAATAATAATATAATGAAACACAACTGTTATCAACTATCACTTGCTAAATAATCCGGATCTTGCTAAAAGAAGATTAATAAGTCGATTAATCATGTTATGTACCTTCTTAGATGTAATTTAGTATTCATAATCTACTCTACGTGTGTTAGCTCTTGATATCTTACTTGATTTGAGATATCTTACGCACACATGTAAATTGGACATTACTATTACGAGTAAGCCTTTGGCCGACTCGATCGAGAACGTCCATGCAGGACCAAAAATAATCATGTAAGTACTTATAGTATTACTTACTCGATATTTGCTTTTTGGCCTATAAGTGCACTGATATTCTTACCTCCATTTCCCTTTCGCAATGGGAAAAGTTCGGAAAAGTGATAATAGCCCAATTAACTCGTGTACCGATAACTGCGCTGACATCTATTTCCTTTTCCTATTTTACTTGTTACCTTTCCACTTCCTCTGCAACTGCAGCAACCGAATCCAACCTATTAAGTTTTGACATATTATAATTCAACACAGTCCAATTTTCTACCAATGAAAGTAAGTACCTAGAGAATGTTTTGAAAGATCGAAGACGTAACTAAAAATTACTCTACAAAATTGAAGATGGGGCACATGGCATTGAGAAAGATAATCACGATGGTTGATTATGCGACATAAGTCCCAAGGCTGGCACACAATGCTATTAGTTGACAAGACCCCCATTACGCTGCCCATAATGGTACAGCAATGCCAATGTTTATAAAACAAAGAACGTATGGTAAGAATCAATATACTGCGTTTAGATTACACGGTCTTGTTACATGGTAGTTACAGCAATATTATTACATTGACCATATTTTGAATCAGAATAGCCAAACTTTTGAAATAAAATGAATTCATTGAACCATGTCACGGAAATAAAGAATACCTATGTTCTAGGAATAAGAATAAAGAAGAAGATTCTGGTTAGGAACAATAATAATTGCCGGAGGAAAACTTTCTGGAAGTTTTGGGGAAAACTATTGGAAAATTTTCAAATTAAAACATGTTTGCATAAGTATGCTTAAACACAATTTTTACATGAAAACATTCGAAAATGTTTTCGGTGTACCTCCACCTATTTTCTCATATTATCTAAGTCTATAATCTGCCTATGTTTCACAATCTTTTTGTACAAAAGGCCTTCATGTGACCTATGAAACATTTAACATTACCCAAGTACATCAAACTCTTTAGGGGCACGGCACAACAGTGGTAGGTATATCCTCCCAAGGCGTATTTTCCTGAAAATTTTTTTGGCCCTCAGAATAAGTCTAGAGACTAGAGAACTCCAAATCTCAAATTAAGATGCAGTAGTAGAGTAATGAAACGTACTAAGTTTTTACTTGTAAGCCCACCAATTTCATCTCTCACTCATTCATTGAATGATCAATGATTATACATAAGTATTGTCAAAAATACTTCGGTATTATGTAAATACTTTGGCATGCTAGATTTGCCCATAAAACATTAAAAAATCTGTAACTTTCACACTATCGCAGCCACCAACACTCAGTGCTCAATATCGGTGTTAGGCAATGCGACCTTCGTGCGATACTACATGCAGTCACTCGCCATTCGGAAAGCCAGTGGCCGTGGCAGTATTCCAGTGGTGGTTAGCAAAAAATATGCCGCTGCAGCAGTTCACAAAAAAGATTTCTAACTACATTCAGATCTGCTGAGCAAATCTTGACCCGTTAGTTGTTTATAAGGTGGTGGTTGAGGTTGAACATTATATAGCACACAGCACAGTGGTGAAAAGATATTGCTAGTCCTATAGCAACCTAAGTCTTCATTGATCAGTAATGTAATAACGCTTCGCCCCTAAATGTAGCTGGTTATCAAAAGTCAGTTACGAAAGTGGACGACCTGTAAAGTGGAGTCCCTGAGTCCTCAGTTTCTAGTTATTAAGTAGTCAGACCTCTAGTAGGATAAACCAAACCGTTTTGGTAACACAGAAAAAGAAATAAGTTGCATTGTTTATTCGAAATTTATGCAAATTCGAAATAAACTCATCATACTAAATTAATAAATTGCATGTTAATGAATTTTGTTGCAACCAGCAACAAAAAATATATACTTATCGGATAGATTAAGTGTAGTACACAGTATGTAATAATATTTCATGTATTACATTATTTGACATTGAGCACGATTTAGTTTGTGCGTTCGTCCGAGCAGTCCTTGGTGGGTTACACCAACTGCACAATTTGGGTGCTCTTCGCACTTCGCGTGTAATGTTATTGCAATCTGGTTTTACAATTCTTATTATGAATTTTGTTTGTATTCTTGATACTTGACCAAAATATATTTTGAAGGCTCAGGTGGACAGGTGCACAAAGTAGATATTATCTATGACAGTGGATAGAGAGTTACTGTTATGAAATCATCCTCCTAGCGGTTTCCCGCATGCATTGTATGTAATACCAATGTGACCTTTTCAACTATCAATTAATTTTTTGTGTGTTGCGGTTGTAAGGACTCGCTGTAATGATAGATCCTAATTGCACAATACAATTGCAAGTTGTTGAAGTTTATTCATACATTCGTAATTATATCTTATCATTTGTATGACGTAGCATATACATTACACATCGTTACATGAAAATATGTAGCAGTTAATGTACAGTCGACAAAGGAGATACGGTCGCATTTTTTCATAATTATGTTAAAGACTGTCGTTTAATTAATATAATATATATTATATACGAGTATATATAATTATATATCGATGATTAAAGGTAGGTACAACCGTATCTTCTTTGTCGACTGTACCTAAAACTTAACTTTATTTGTATGCATGCATAGTTTTCCCAATCCTTACTGAGTGCACTTGTGACTCGACGGTGATTTTGGATCACCTTGAGAATAGTACCCCGTGTGTGTTGGCCTAAGCCCACATAATTAATTAGACATTTTGAGGTGTATCCACTCACCCAGTTTAACTATCACAAGCATAATTATTATGTTTGCTTGAAATGTAATCTAAAATGTACCGATCTGCTTACTAAGCCAGAAACTAAACATATTTTTCAATAAATTAAAAATATGATAATTTATTTAATGTGGATACGTCAATTATAACAAGTAACAAGTGCGAGCCTACTGCCAACTACACGGTTCATTATCAAACGCCATGCATAGGTAAGTACCTAGGTACCGAAAATGTTCTGAAACAAGCAAAAGCGATTTGGATCATTTAGGTTCAAATCCACGGGTTTTTTTTATCCCGGAAATAGATAGGTATATTACCCACTGGCATAATGTATTACCTACATCAGATTCTTTGACTGAAATTGGACGTACACATATAATATAATAGGGTAAATAATTAATGTAACCTACCTAGTGCATAATTATCTGCATAATATTCTTAGATTGCGATTGTTTTTCAAAGAAGCATTGATTCTGAAGATCACTTGATTATAGTGCCTGTATACCTACTTATATACAATATATACCCTTAACTAGTACGAGTACATTTAAACACTTGTTATGTTTAATATGGTAATATTGTTTGCTGTAAACTTATAGGATGAATCTCAATTTTATTGTTCTAGTCGTAATGAGAATTCATTGAATTATTGACATTTCTACTGTCATTCTATTGAAATAAATAATTAGTTAACAATTAACAGCATTTTTCATTCAGTTTAGTATATATATATCTATTATATATATACACATATAGACAGCCTCCGTGGCGTAGCGGTAGTGAACGCGGCCGCTACGCAGGAGGCGTGGGTTCGATCCCCGCTCAGTGCAAATATTTGTGTTCATGAAATATGGGTATTTGCATTGGTCTGGTCGTGCCTCGGAGAGCACGTTAAGCCGTCGGTCCCGGTTGCCATAAGAACATCTATGGCAGTCGTTACGGGTAGTTGGAGCCCTCAAAAATCCAAAAACAACAGTCTAGCTGCAAAGCTTCGATATCGCCTAATGTTACCATTGGGATGTGGAGGTCAGATGGCAATCGCTTCACAGAAAATATCGAGGTCTAGCCAAATCCGTAGTTAAGACTGGCAAAAGCGGACCCCAGACTCCGAGCTGAAAGCTTCGAATGCGACTGGGAATTAACGCTAAGAGGAAAAAGAAGAATATATACATATAGGTATATATATCTATATATATATATATATAAATTAATACCTATATCCCTTGGTCACGACCTCACGACATCACGCGTGAACGGCTGGACCGATTTCGCTAATTCTTTTTTTAGAATATTCCTTGAAGTACGGGGATCTTACGGAGAGAAAAATTTAAAAAAAAGGCGGTACGAAGTTCGCGGGGTCAGCTAGTTAAGATATAAAATAAATGATATAGCTAAGAAGTAACACTCGACCAAAATTTCCTTTAGAAGCATCCTCTAGTTTAATTTAATTTCCGATAGTGCGCAGATTAGTTAGGTACCCAGGTATATTTAAATAGTTTTCTTCACATAAATTTTTGTCCGTAGTTTAATTGTAATAAAATAGCACAAAAGTTACGGAGGAAAACTCATCAAGAATCATCATCACTTCCTCTATTACATACAATGATGACTATCATTTGTCGATACGATATACAACATACATACGCCAGGGTGGGTGATCTATTAATTATCCTATAGGTCCTTTTATTTATGTACTATTAGATTCATCCAATTGCCGGCTCTACATCTCTGTCAAGTTCAGAATGGGAGGTTATTGTAATTACAATTTATAACTACTTACAATTTTTTTTGGACAGATGTTGAACTCTTACAAAACAAACGATCTTAAAATCAATACATATTATACTTACTCATTATGAATGCTACTCGTATTTATTTAACAATGGCTGCGGCAGGTAAATCCGTTCACTTTTCAGGTATATCATGATAATCATGGGCTTGTGAAACGCTTGGGAAAGTGAAATAACAGAAACGCAAGAAATACAGTAAAAAAAGAACTAGGCCATCTTACAAATCAAAATGAAATCCCACTAAGAAAATTTCATACATATTTTCAATGCTCATTGTGGAAAGAGGAAACGAGTATCTGAATGAAAGTAGTATCTGAAGAGACGATGTCTGACAGTAAAGTATGGAAAAGAATAACATGATGTGCCGCTCCCAATAATTGGGACAAGGGCAGATAGATTATGACATGTGAAACCGCAAGCAAACGCTAGTATAGGTGCCAAAAATTTAAAATTTAAGTGTATATGTAAATGTTTGATCACTTGTAACTTGAGGTCATACATATTTACCAAAATATTAGTTTTGTTTTGTCAATGATGCTGCGACGGCCTATTGCTAAGTAAAACTTACTAAGCTAAGTACCATACCACCAATGATTCTATAGATGGGTAGGTACGAAGAAGTTAACTACAGACAAGTTCAGCCAATTTGTCGCACCTTTTCGCAATCCAAATGGAACTCATTTGAATTGCGAATTTGTATTTATAGATGGGTAGGTACGAAGAAGTTAACTACAGACAAGTCCAACCAATTTGTCGCACCTTTTCGCAATCCAAATGGAACTCACTTGAATTGCGAATTTGTATTGTAACTATCCATAAATTATGCTTCGTATTATTTATCGCATTCGTAGCTTTCATTTAATGTTAAAACGGAGGCTCAACCACACAGCTCAACACTCAACGCACTTGCACCAGCACCCGCATAACTATTATCTACATACACCGACTATACTGATGGACTGCTGTGGTTTTTTACAAAAGTAGAGATGAGAGCAAGTTGTGCGTTGTGGGCCTTACGTAGAGTCAACTCTATCCTTCCTTCCTTCCATACTGACTGACCGGTGCTGGTATAACCCGCGCCACATATCTTGGACCTAAATCGTTAGACATACGAGGCTTTTATACGTCCTGTCATTAATTCTTTCTTTTAAAATATGTATTTACAATCTACTTATAGAGTGGGCGTTAAAATAACATTGCTCAGTAGGTAGGTGTACAAGGACCTAGGTACTTTTGCCGTTTAAAGATTCGGCACGAATCCCTCATTTTAGTTAACATGTCAACATCACCTTTAGCATAAATACTCGTAGGTATAGCAATATATAATTTAACTGTTACTACACTATGTTACAAAACCATCTCCGATTCTCAGGTGGAACACGACACGATAGGCACCTTCGCGTCGCTGCACTGTTGTGACGTAACTTGACGTAGGTAATGACTTAGACGAAATACTATTACGAAAAAACATACTTCTTGTCAGATATTGTTTACCGAAATCACTGATCACGTACTCACATAAACACATAATAAAAAACTCTTAATATTTAGTTATGTGAATAAAATAAAATAACATTAAAATTAAATACAATTTGCACTTTACCGAGCTACATCTAGCGTTCCTATAGGTTCAACGTAACATGAATAACAACAACCGTGAATGTATTTATTTTTCGAAAAGAAGTAAGTAGGTACTACTAATTTGATAAAACAGCTGTCATTTTCTTTCATGTTTCTTTCAAATACCTATATTTGAAAGTAACATGAAAGAAACTGACTTTCCTATTAGATATTAGCATCACACCAAATACAAAATCACCTGTCTGGTGTTACTAAACACGGATTAGCAAAAGAGTTCCATAGTGGATAAAAAAAAATTGAGATAATGTATTTTAAAATAGGGATAGAATTTTCAAAAATCCTTCCATAAAACATAACAAAAGCCTTCAACGTTATAAACCCTGTTTTTCCTTAGTGCAGTTGGGTAGTACAGTTGACCGGACCACGGTTAAACAAAATTAACAGTCGTACAGTTAGCCGGACAGGCTTTGTTTTCTATTAACCGTAGTACAGTTAACTGGACCACGGCTCTCGAGCCTTATAAGGAGACTCCAATCAACACATCATTATAAAAGACATCAACTAGGTACAAACATATTAAGACTATTCCAGCGGTTCAGGCTCTGCGTTGTTGAATCATTCAGTCAGTTCGGACGAGTAAATACATAATACTTAAGTTATGTATTAGATTTATTTATTTATTTATTGATAGACACACCCCAACATCATTATCATCGTAGAATACAATACGATACGATACGATTAAAGGCATGAACAGTTTACACCATAGGATAGCGTACGATTAAGTGCTCGTTAATAGGGAAATCTGCACACATTGCCACGATAGGATGTAGCAATAAAAACGCGTAATCCCTTTTTTTAATGTTAATGCTAATTGAAAGTCCGTCATACCCAGGTAGGTAACACATGAACTTTAATATCCACTTTATGTTTAACAGGGAAGTTATTAATGTTAATTATGGTTTTTTACATAAATCTAAAGATATTACAGTTAAATCATAACAGTTAAAAACTGTACCTTGAATCTCTTTTCTTTAAATAGGTAATTAAGTGTTGTGGTCTGGGCGCAGACCAAATGGCGGCATTGGCGGCGCGGTGTTTGGCCTAGAAAATGCAGTTCGTAGAATGTTTGTCTGCTTGTCTGCTAAAATCACGTAGGCCATAGCAGAAACGTGCTTTTCTTTTCTAATTTCGAAGATCTAATTGCGGTACTTTGGGTTATGAACTAGTCTCCCGAAAATGGTTTATGGGAGCGTTTCATAACATTTTTACATTGGCTCTACATTTAATTGTTTAGTATGTCTCGGTTCGGCTCTCGGCTTAAGCTCTTTTTTTTTTTTTTAACCACTTAGTTGGCAGACAAGCACACGGCCCACCTGATGGGAAGCGGTCACCGTGTCCTATGGACGTATGCAACACCAGGGGCGTCACACTCGGGCTGCCGACCAAAATAGCTCTTCAGGGGTTACGATTGATTTGGAAATCGACAGTGTACAAAATACTTACAATACATATTTCTTTTTAATCGTAGCTCACGGGATGCATTACACGACTGGGTTGCTAGGTCGCCAAACGTAATAGCCGGACACACCCGCTAGTTTGACTGACAATTGGGTAAAGCCGCTGTGGATCAGTAGTACTTAAGTACTACAGATTAGTGCAACTGGTAATACAAATGATACATTATTGTATCACTAATACTACCAGTAGTACTACCAGTAGTACTACCAGTAGTACTACCAGTAGTACTACCAGTAGTACCTACTAGTGACGCTTTAGTACTACCAGTAGTATCTACCTACTAGTGAACCCCTTCGGATCAGTAGTCCGGACACCATTTATTTTGACCTAACTACGAGTACCTATCCGAACCAGGGAGAGTTACCAGATACTCTATACACGAATAAAGTCCAACCACATGTACAACTGAGACCGAAAGTATTTGTAAATCACAAAGTAGCTACCTAATTTATGTCAGAATCGAATCCACCTGACACTCAACACTGTAGTACTTAAATAAGTCCTATGAATGTACATTCTCCTCTTTCTTTTTAAATCTTTAAGAATTCATGCCCTATTATCTAATCTGTGATATGGGTATTTAATGAATTACCTACTATTGTCTATGCTAAGTTATTCGTGGAGGATTAAGAAGAGTTATTCGTGACTACATCCTTTGTGCTGCCAGAATGCCAATACATGCTCAATATCAAGGTGATAAGATCACGCAACACTCGTAAATCTTTGGTGTTCTGCATTAAGTATTCTCTTACCATCGTAAACGTCTTATACGATTAGATTTATGATTTACCTCATGAGTATAATGGTGGACAAGTGCGATACTAACGACGTATAATTCGTTCTTATACGTTACTATTATCTACCTATTGCGACTGCAAGTTTAAAACTTAGTAAGGGACACCTGTTAGTAAAAAACGCGCCGTTGCATTTTACTAGACCCTAAAGATTTGCACGGTAGTGTCAAAAGTTCACGCGAATATCACTCATTGAATCTTTCAAAGAATGAATACTGTTTTTCTTTAGTCTTCCCGCGACATTAATTAAATAAAATTAAAGTAACCAAAACGTCGCCTAAGTGTAAATAAAAACTTGAGTAATATAAATAATTCGCGATAGAAGATATATGTATTTCATTTCGTATGAAGTTTTGATTCATGTTGTTGAGATATCTAGAACACTTTATATCTGAAAATAGCCTGTCTAAGGGGAAGAGGAGGAGACCACCGAGTTTCATAATAATATGTACAACGTGTGGATGCAAGGATGCAACCGGGACCAACGCTGCAATAATGAAACTATCTGGTGGTATCTGAAAAACGTAACAAATAGGTGCCACTCAGCCGCAATGCCGTAAAACGAACAAAACAATAAAAATAATAAATTACCTATTCACATTACCTGTTACCACAGCTGTTACTACTTAAGGATTGGATGAATAACATGCCAATGACAAGTAAAGTCAAGAAAATAAATTAAATTGATTGTTTCAAGTTGGTTCACGATCAACTGAATTTTATATAAATGAGAATCAATTGAATTAAATTTTCAAACAATTAGTATGCTTACTATTCCAATCTATCTAGATTGGCAAAAGAGAATGCTCAAGACGGGAACTTAGCTGGTCAGAGTCACGAAGGACAGAATATGATTAAGTACTTAATTCCTTCTCCATGGTCAGAGTATTCCCCCTGTAAGGAACTGTTCACGGGTTCAAATCCCGTCTTGAAAAATCACTTTTTCCAATCTAAATAGAAAAATTCAATGTTTGTCATTTTGCAGAGGACAACTTTATAATTTGATGCAATATTTTTTTTTGAGTATGCAGTTAATGCATGGAAAATGTTGCATAGTTACTTACCTAGTTGGAGCCCTAAAAAGTTCCGACAAGAATTTTTACCAGGGGGTTGAATTTCGTAGAATAGTAATTATACCACACTGAAATTTTTCATCGTGAAATATCTCCTATAGCATAACAGCGAGAGAAAGATCGTGTGAAGTAGTTTATGCCCATTATTTAAACATAATGTGCGATTACATTTTATGTACGAGTAAATTATGAGTTGAAACGACATATTAAAATGAAATATGACTTGTACCTGAATCTTTATAGAAAGTGGGAGAAAGTCTCTTAGTAAGACAATATTATATATTAAAACTGAAAATTTGCCAAATGATCAGGGTTTTAGCAAAAGCAAAGCATTCCAAAGCAGGTATATTATTGATTCTTTAAATTGTGGTTCCAAACATCCAATTTACATAGAGATTTCGGTTTCAAGACCGGGCCCAAACCAACCTCACTTGCTAATTGATACCCCTGCTGATTATCAGACGAGGCTCTGGCGTAATCTTTCCTCTCGGGGTTTGGATGTCAGACCGATAGTCGCTCCCACAAAAGCGTATAAACCAAACTAGAGAAAACCCCGGGATTTAGCTAATCTGTACTGTAACCCGAGGCTCTGAGTTGGAAGGCTCGGATGCAACCGGCAACAACGTCGAGATGACTCTTCTGTGATGGATATAATATATTCTATATTTTTTGCACTCTATATAATTGAACGCAGATTTTATTGCGCTCTACCTTCAGAAACAATATATAGTTACCTATCAAAGGCTCACCTATTCCCCACTATCTTTGCTATAATATGTTGCACCCACCTCGCGAAAGAATTTGATTGGTGGATTTGAACATTTGAACTCCTTTGCCACCGGAGCACCCCGTGCTATCTTCATAAGACACCCAAAAAATGCGTACTGCGCATATAGAGAACATTTTGGTAGTGATTGGGGTTAACATATATGACCGGTATCTAGGTATACGTAACACATCACATCATCTGAGAACATGCTGTCGAACTACATACTTCCATTCCCATCTGTTTATCAAAATATTCGTATAAAAGGGAATGTTTGCGAGAATTGAAAGGCTCTTCTCAAGTTCAAAAACCTTAACCATGACACATAAATTGCCATCGGATGTTGACAAAGTCTTGCATTTGTACTTTGTTGGTCGACCTGGTGTGCATACAAATTAGCTGGAATTTACAATGTGACTAATCTTTGGTTTTGCAACTGTCCTTATGTAGGTAGGTAGGTACGTACGATCAACAGTACTCGCTGTTGGCAAAGCATTATAATCATTAAGTACCCCGTGAAGCAATAAATAAAGCTTTCTAGTAATGTAGTGAAACTTTATTGAATAACTTTGTACCAACCCTCTACCTGCATTTGCAATATAATTAAATAAATAAATAAATAAAAAATAATACATGACACTACTCTCTACTCGTACAAACAGACAAAACAAACAATTCTTTAAAAATTTAACCGTCTTGGCATCTTATTCTCCACCTTTTCACGCTAGGTAACTTTGGATACCTGCAAACTGCAAAGCATTGAAAAACACTCGAAAGAAGTATGGGGAAGCCAGGATCAACTACTATAATATATATCTACCCACTAAACTAAACGAAGAAAAAGGAATGTGTGCGCTGTGCGCTAACCATATGACAGACTTAAATAAGATTTATTAAATGTACTGTTTCATAGTAAAAGTTCACAGCATGGTTGCGGTAAAGAACTTTATAGAATGTAACATAAAAGCTCTATAAGCTTTCACTTTAAAGCACGGAAGACTTTCACACACCGTAGAGAACATCGTTGTAACAGCATCAATATAAAAGTCTATTCATAACATGAAATAAACGGATGTGCGCGAGTCGTACGATCAGACACTTTCGAAGTTATTGATGCCGATGAAACGTAATAAGTGTTAGTATATGCATTATGCATTATCATCAATGAAATGCTATTTCGAGCATAAGCTTTAATGTAAAGACTTTATGTAACTCGATAGATAATGTTCAAAAGTCATAGAATGATGCGGTAAATCTTTTGAATATTTTTTTTTACAGAAATTTCGTCACGTTCTTTAACATATTACTTACTTACTTATATAATTTTAATTAACTATCAAGCATATTGATCAGAGAAGTTCTGTTATGATGTCGTTAATATGACATGCTTGATAAGTCCAAGCTCGATGGGTTTATCGTATTTAGTTTAGGAGTCCCTGTAACCACTTTTCTACTCCATAATGAGACCAGCTACATGGTACCTACCATACTAATTGTCAGTCATTGTCAGTCAAACTAAACGTGTAAGCCAACTAAATTACCAACGAAAAAGTTCATCTTAATCGGTGTACATAAAATTCCGGTGCAAGATTTGACCTAAACATACATTATAAGATTTGATGATTTATATGATGGATGATAGATTAGATACATAGGTATATAGTTAAATGAAGGCTTGTAAAAAGTAAGACAAAGAACTTCAGGATGTGAACTGAAAGCCGCGGATACAAACGTGATCACAGCATTTACGGCTGGTGATGAGTATCTAAGTAATACTTATCTTGGTATCTAATCAAGAAATATATTAGACAAATTAAACCCGCCTTGAAATAGTAATTACTTAGATGAATTTTTTTTGTAATAATGAAAATGCACCACAGATTAAGTACTTAATAGTTGGAACACACAGAACGCCTAGAATTCCATGCAAAATTACTATGGTCGTTCTAGAAGAGGTAAGATTTATTTTCACTGGCTTCCCTTTTGAAAATTATCACCCTTCGCCACTGCTATATAGGTATACTAGTGCAAAGACTAATAGTCCAAGATTTGATCAGGTAGATTGAACAATGGTGACGTGGCCGGTGACACGAAGGTTGTTAACCTCGAGCCCCTCGCTCGAGGAGTACGAAAATTTCAAGATTCATGTCACATTTTCTTGACTTATCTGTTGTCAACGCCTCTCTAGATTAATTTAAAAGCGATTTGAAGTGTGAGTGTTACGTTCAAACAAAATAACTGTTAGTATTTATGCAGGAAGTTTATTACGATAATTACATTTAGTTGTTCACATAGCTAAAGTTATGTACCTACACGGAGGACAGAATATGCTTTCATTTCTTTCTTCATGGGTAAATAGCTTTTGAATACAGTGACAGTAAGAATATTTGCATGTAAAATCAACAGAATACTCCACCTACACAGTTCCAACATTTTGTGATACCATGTGTACTGCTTTTTCCGAATTAAGTATTGTAATAATTGAGATAGTTTTAAAGCATTTCTAGTATGCTAAACTAAATAAATTATTTTAAATTGGAATAAGCGAAATCAATACTCGGGCAGGACTCGAACCCGCGATCTTTCCCTTACATTTCCTGCTTTTTCCAAGTTAAAATAATATTGTAATATTGTTGAAAATAATCGCCGCGTGGTTCCCAGCAGAGTAGAATTTGGGCCACCCCATCTCCTCCCATGTGGTGTCGTACAAGGCGACTAAGGGATAGGGCTGTTTAGCATCAGACTCACTCACCTTATACATGGCTCGAGCTAACAATAGTGCCCGGAAAACGCCAATAGGCTCACGCCCTATTACGTGGGACCTAATACAATGATTGGTGAAATGTGGGTGTTAATTCACCTCTGCCTAACCCTCCGGGGATAAAGGCGTGATTATAGAGACGAATGTTTATTTAAAAAAAAGAAAGCAAATATGTAGTTTCCTTGGCTAGCATGGCAGTAATATTTTTAAACATTATGCTATCACTACATTTAGTGTTTTATGTAATGTGTATATACTTGTATGAATACTTAAGTAGATAATAATGTAAACTGCAGTACTAAGTAAGCACAAAGAAACAATTCGGGCTATGAATAAAATATTCACAATAACTCTTTTGCAGTGACCGAACAAACAATGAGAACTAAGGGCATAAATATGTAAGTGCAAGACATTGTAAACGTCATCAGCCGGTAGCCCCAAGTTTTCCATTGGACAAATATCGCTTCTCAACTAGTCATTCAACGCGAAAAAATGGTTCGAAATTTTCCCATTTCCTTACGCTTAATACTCATAAATTAGAGTCCACACACTAGATACATGGGCGTCAATAACAAAATGAAATGTTGATGTCTGTGTGATAATTAATAATGACGTCAGTAAATTGTAAAGCCACTGATTCCTAGTAGATACCTACGTCATGAACGTTCATAATTTTTTGTAAAATGAATAATGTCGTCATTCACACATTGTTGAAGTAAATACCTTAAAATGTTAACAAATACTTAAACTATTGTTGTATTTTTGGCACTAAATATATATTTGTCATGTACGAAAAATCTTTTTGACGGAAACAAATATAAAGCCCTTTTGTAAATGAAGCATCCGCATACATCGACAAACAACTTAGATCTTGTAGAATATTTATTATTATTATTATTATTATCTTGCCGCCCGCCGCGCCGCTGGCATTTTCTCTCGAGAAACATGTATGGTGAAATTACCGATCGCTATACTTGCCGCAGTAAATAAATTTGTCATCATCATCATCTTCGCGTCGTTCCCGGTTACGTCCGAGCATCATTTTTCTTGATTTATTCGGTTTTCATGGAACTAACTGCCGCTGACCTCCCAAGACTCCTGAAAGGAAATCCAGCGCCAGAGCCTCGATTGGATTGGATTGAATACTTTTACCACTGTAAAGGTATCTAAACTTTTATAGGAACTAAGGAGCAGTTTTTTTGTTTTAATTTTATCCGAAGTTGGTGATCTAATTGTGATGGCCACACTACTAATGGTATAACACATTAGAAGAATTCCATTAGTCTGAGAATTAAGGAAACATGGCGCTAATGCACAAAAAACTGTTTGAATGCGTAAATCCTTTGTAAACATGCCGAGTTTGTGTAATTCCTTATTATACTTAAATACGATTTTGCATAAACGTTAGTAAAACTTTCTGCTAACTGCTTTCAATGCGATTTCCTGGTAGATTTGTACATATTAGCATTTTGTATAAAAACTTAGTAAGTATTTACTACACATAATAATGCTATTAGTGACTGACTGTGCCCGCGACTTCGTCTGTATATCGACTTACATATTAGTTTTATAATTTTCTTTTGCGGCTCATTAATACTTTTTCTAAAATAAAATTATCTTCTGTTACACCTTATTATATCAACTATCTGCCAGTGAAAATGCTTTCAACATTAATTCAGTCTCTTCGAAGATTAGCTTAAACAAACATACAGACAGACAGGCCTATAATTCATTTTCATAAAAAAATATAAATTCTGGCCCAGTTAATGGCCCATGCGGTCATTAACTCGGCCAGAATGATCACTCAATTATACTTTTTGCCATTAATTATGACAACACAACCATTTGATTTATTTAATTAAATTCTTGTTGGCAATATCTACCTAATTACCTAATTAATTAATTTTTTTTTTTTGTACCTAGTTGTTTGTTTATTTTTCAAGACATGATAATCGATTGCCACGAAAGTAATCGTAGCCAGTTAAATAACTGGGTAGTCAACAGTTATGTGTTAAAATATCATAACTCATAAGCTGATAGGTAAGTTATGATATTATTATGTTAAAAATATAGTAGGTATGTTGTTAAGTAATCCATACTAATATTATAAATGCGAAAGTAACTCTGTCTGTCTGTCTGTTCGCTTTCACGCTCAAACCACTGAACTGATTTTGATGAAATTTGGTTCAGGGGTAGGTTAGACCTTGAGAAAGGACTTAGGCAGGCCATGTTTGGTCGTGATAACCGACATCCACGCGGCCGGAGCCCCCGGGCAAAAGTTAGTTTAGTTATAAAACATGCATACCTGACTTAAATATTTAAATATTTTAACTGTATATTCAAAAATGTATTTTTATAGCATGAAATACCTACCTATAAAATGTGAAAACGTTTACTGCAGACATTTATGACTTTTCATGCTTTGCAACAAATTTGCACAACACTATTGGCAATTGCATGAAAAGATCATTTTTAATATTCCATTTCGCTTTCTTAGTTTAACTGCACATTGTGTATTTATCAAAGGTCATTGGCACGGACTTTCATTTACATCGAGGTTTCCATTGAGTGCTTGTACGACTGTATGTCAAACGTGATTGTGTATTAGCTAATGTCGAAGACCCACTTCTGTTGCGGTTGACCTAAATTAACATAGTGTCAGTTGTGATGTGACTTGAGTAAAAAAATATTTGAACGACGTTAGAAGATGTTCGTTAGAAGACAAACTCTACTCATCATTCTCTGAGCCTTTATAACCCAACTCGGATGGTGTCGGCTTTCCAATACAACTTTGATGCGACTACCTACTGCACATACACGATATCGAAGTTCTGTATAGTTAGTTCTGTAGACTAGTCAGACTTTTTAAGGTTCCAACTTAGAGTATATAACTACATATTATATACTCTAATTACGCAAGTGCTAAAGTAAATTCTGTACGCATAATCATTCCATTTAATTTACAATGGATGATAGGTACTTAAAAAAGTTAAAAATAATATCATCACATCATCAGATTCACAAGTAAGTAATGAATTATCTATGATGATCGTTCAGAATAGATTGAAGCCAAACTGTTTCTCCCTAGTGTGTCATATAAATTACGCATTATATACGCCCCCCTCCACCCCCAATCATATCTATGGATGACATTGCAATTCTTGCTGACTTCTGACGTGCTGTTCTGAGTGGTTTTTCCACTAATACATTTTTTTTATTATTGTATATCTAGTAAAGCCCATCACCATTATTCGGGTGACTGTACTTAAGTAATTGAAATTCCGTTTGACAACCGGACTACTGCTACTGAAAAGTTGCAGTAGTTCGATCAACCGGACTAGCAACCGGACTACTGAGACTAGAGGGAATGTGAGCTATTTCCAACCTGTAACCCCTGTTAGGTTATTAATTTGTACTATTCCTTTGTATTCAAATAACTTCCCAGTGACCCTTGGCAATTAATTTGATCAGTGTTGAATTGATCTAATTTGATCTGTGGCTTGGCACGGAAATAATATCGTAAAAAATCCTATAAGTAATTCAATTGCAGAGTTACGGTTGTATCAACACGATTCCCGTCGGCTTATCTTTGCAGGTAGATAGGTACTAGGTACAAACCAATAGACAGCTAGGTGAATGTCAAACTAGCTCGAGGTAAAAATAATCTACCGGCTTCCCTTTTGAAAATGTTCACCACTGCCACCGCCACTGCTACTAAGTAGGTACATATTATACTTCCTATCCTACTAGTATTATAAGTAGGTACATGTGAAAGTTTGTGAAGATTTTTGAATGTTTGTTATTCTAGGTACCTATAGGGATAGATAGTCTGGAATAACACTTCTGTTAGGTATACAATAATGTTAACGGGAATTAACGCGATCATGGTATAGGTACATACATTACCGTTAACATTATTGTATATCATGGAACGCGAGAGTTTAAAAGTTACTTCTGTTAGGTACTTATTCCGGGAATTCGTTCCCTTAAGATAAAAATTTTGCGCAGGTGGAGCCGCGGATATCAACTAGTGAATATAATATTGTCTTCAATGGTTCACTTCAAATACCAAATTCCAATTTAGCTAAGTGATTAGCGGTAATTTTATTGTGAAAAAAAAGCTAAGTAGGTATTATAGGTAGGTATTTGAAAAGCAGACTGATGACCAACATCTGAACGGTTAATATTAATCGATTGTCTAGTTTTTTGACCATGACTTTTTAAGTTAAATTTACATACCAGTTTAATATTTGATTATTATTGGATATAAAAAGCATTGCAGTAAATTAATTGATATATCATCATAGACGGGGATTAGGGCTGTCAATAAATACCGCAATCCAATGTCATGCTCATACTCATGATCCAGTGTCTATATAGGTAGGTACGAATTGTATTTCCACAACAATATTATCAATATTAAATTGACAGGATCGAGATACACATAATATAATTATTATCTAATCCCCTTAACGTGCAATGTACTTATTTTTTTAAGTGCGTGGGCGACGTAACATTGTGTATCTACCTAATTGTTAATTGTTTTGTACTTGTGCTTTTTTTCTATTTTTCCTTATCTTTTCCTTATTATTTTCTTTTATAATTACTTAAAAGAGTATAAATAATCTCATGTCATATTTAGTTCCGTTACTTGGCCTCTTGGCCTTCAATAACTAATGCTTGGCATGCCTTCAACCTTTTAATGCGGATTTTCTTAGTGTGAGAAAACTTCACGCAATTTCTTAGAAAAATTAAATAGATGTAATATCTAGACAATTGACGAATTGATTATAGAATTCTGGTGCATCTCTGGATAAGATATGATGAAAAAGACGAATAGGAGGGCGGACTTCTGGTTCCAAAGCATAGATTAGGTAGGTTATACTCGTAGTTAAGTCTGTTGAACTGGACTGGTACTACGTAATCGAAACTACATACCTACCACATACTCATACTGGGCAAACAAAATATGACAAGATATGCCGTCGACTCGACAGAAGATGAAGAAGATGTAATCGAGACCTCCATGAGCGTACACCTGGGGATTACAAGTGGAGCCTCCGCATGTCACCCAAGTAGGATTAGGCAGAGGCAGGTTCCAACACCCGAGAGGGCGATCTTGAAACCAGAGATGGCCCAGGGTCAGACGGGGTGAGAGGTAAATGCCTTATTGGGCCGTCCACTGGGCAGCAGGATGGAGATATCCGCACGATAAAAAAAACCCTACGTATTCCAAAATGTTGACTTTGGATAGAACTGGAACTAGTGAATTGGAAAAATGTTATCTGCAAACTCTACCGAAGAAAAAAAAGCTGTTTGTATTGTATATACATCAGCTATGGAGGCAATACGGAAATTAGTAAATAAAATATATAAGATAATTTACAATTGACAATTGTACCTGGTGTAATAACCTAATATGATACGAGGTAATTGCGCGTAATCACTGACACAATGCCCCAATCATTACAGTCCGGACATAGGAAAACAGATTATTATAATACAAACCTTTTACGAATACTATTATTATTACGTACAGTTTTCGAACTTATTTCTGGAAAACGAACGCTCTACTGCTTCTATACATTTATCATCATCATCATCATCATCATCATCATCTTTGCGTTAGTCCCGGTCGGATCCGAGGCGCCACGTCACAAATTTCGTAGAAGATATATTTTAATAAACCAGCTTCGGCTCACTTTCGCCCTCGTAAGTCCCTGATCCTGTAGGATTATCAGGATAAAAGAATCCTGTGTTAGGTACTCAGCAATTATGTATCGACATAAAAGATTTTTTTGAATTTTTTAGTTTCTCCTTTTAGGTCATGGAGTTTTTTTTATTTTTTTATACATAAAGTTGTTTTTTCGAGGAAAAATGGACGGTCATTAATCATTTAATTGTATAAAGGAATATGGCTTGTTTGAACTCTAAGTGCCAACTTGCCTCTCAAGTCTGTTTTTCATAATTTTTTACATGCATTGTCAATCAACAATCACGTGTGGTGACGAAGAATGAATACAAGTAACTAAATTTTAAATTTTTCTTTGTCTGTAAACATAGTTACCTATTGGAATTATCCGAATATACTTATCTCAGACAGACAGGCAGAGTGTCAAAATCATTAACGATACGCATACACAGCGGTCCCTTGAAACCTGACTCTCACCGGCTCACTGTCTCACTTGCCTGAATATTTTCAAAGACCCACTGAACCTTTCATTATAATCTGCACGAGGTACGGACTGACAGGTAGGTAGGTACGCTGTTGTGCTCTTTCCCGAAAAATATGTCTGTCTCTTGACTACGTAAGGCCTCAAACCTTTCTGGTTCTAATTGATTCCTTAGTAAACCCTAAATAGTTAGTTAAAATTCCTCAAACTCTTTACTCTACAGACCTGGATCAACGCAGTATTAAATTTTACAGTGATACCTACTTATTATTATTCTTTTGTTCCAGGTGGTGCTCAAGTTTGGTGCAGTTATACAAAGATGGTTCTTGAAGTGGTGTGAGGTCATCATTTTTTTAAATAAAATCAAAACTATTTAAGAAAACACAATCACCATGACTGCCAGCGAGTTTGCCGTCGATAATAACATGAACAACACTGATGTGAAGAATCAAAAATTTGAGGTAAGTAATTAACTTAAAAATTGTGGAAGAACGATTACGTATAAAATAACGTGTTTTTACGAAGCATTTTAATTTTTACACGATTCTATGTAAGTAGAGGTACTTAGGTACCTACACTTTGAATATTGGCTTAGGTAAAACTTATTATTATAAACTCTCAATGGAAAGTATAATGTAGACTACGGGCCCGTCAATTCTTTCCTAGGTAACAGGGTGTATTTTTACTTCCTACCCATAACAAAAAGTTTGAACATTGTAGAAAGATTCTCTTGCCGAAATGTATGGGAAAAGTTTTTGACGATTTCTGTCTCTCCTAGTACTCAAAGCTAAAATGGTCCCGTAGAGTCTTTTGATCCCCACATGAAATAGAATCGATTGGCAGAGAAAAACAATTTTTGGACTATTTGCATTTTTTTTTGCTAACTGTAAGATTTTTGCAAAATCTGTGAATGCAGTTCAAAATATCTCAAAAAGTTAGGGAAGGTCTCCTAAGAACGTTTTACTGTAACTACAACGGTTAAGGTACTTGCCCTTACTGCCCCGTTTCAAAAACACACCCTGTATACAGTGGCGGATCCAGGGGGGGGGTCGTGGGGGTCATGACCCCCCCCTGGGCGGGTCACCTACTAAAAAATATCCCAATGTCACTGATAAATTTTAAAAATACCACGCATAAGAAGACTGTCTCTTTGTACCTAATAGTATTATAATTTTATGAGGCACCAAACATCAGTATGAATATTATTCGCACGATTGAAAATTTCAATTTATCGTGCAGCGCAGCCGATCAACCGATGGACTCGAATAGTTTTCGGACCTGACACCCTGTCCGCTATGTTAAAGAAATAAGCGCGAATGACTAACCAGGCCGGCAGTCGAAGGTCTGGAGCTGACAGCCATGAGGTCCTTTTTCGATTCGGGCAACAATTTTACTTGGGTTCAGCTTCAAAGACCCCGTATTTATGTTACTGTTTGCTTACAAAAACTTTTTGTGAACTTGGAAAAAGCCTTCCTTTCTGGATCCGACGTAGGTAGTCACCAAAGCACCCGTGCCCGGTAATAACCTGCGTCAGCCGGTACGAGAGGCAGCCATGTGGCCTCTCTAGCCACTCCCCCATAGGATGGGATGGGCCTTACTACCGCTATTACCGCGGGCCCAGCGGTTGTGGCCAGTGGCCATCTTCTGCTGCGGATGACGCAGCTGGCTCATATGCCTGGTCCTTTTTTTTTATCGTGCGAAAAATCCCCGCGGATGTTATGTCGGACTCGAATCGACTAAAACGTACGCCGTCTGTGGGCCGTCAGTTGCCGGAGGTGAGATTGTCGTAGCCATATCCCTCGCACCCCGGCCGACCCAGGGCCATATCTCTCGATCTGGTCCTACGTGTCCGAGTCCAGCAGGAGCTACGGGTCACGGAGATGAAAATGCTGCGGTGGATGTGCGGCGTCACACGTAAAGATCGCATGAGGAACTCTCAGATCCGCGGCAGCCTTCATGTCCGTGACATCACACATAAAATGCAAGAGAGCCGCCTTCGCTGGTGTGGCCACGTCTTGCAGCAACCGCCAGGCTACGTGGGTAACAAATGGCTGGCAGTAGCGCAGCTACCGGGACCAGGTGGAAAGGATAGGCCCAAAAAGTCTTGGCTTGAAGTCGTGAAGGGTGACATGCGTGCAAATGGTCTCATCTCACCACCATGGACGCCCAACGTCGTGCGAAGTGGAGGAGGAAGTGACGGAAGGCGGCCCCAGCTCCGAGGTCACCTCGGATTCGGAAGCAATCAGGAAAATATGTACGATAATCATGAAAGGGGGAGGCGCGCATCGCGCCGCCAACGCGGCCTGCTTCTTCTAGAGTGTCAGGCGGTTCCCCCTGTCATTTCCAGGCTCGTGCTAATGGGGACCGATATTGAGATATTGATACGATAATGGAGATGTTGAGTGACCTACGTCGCCCGAGTCCTTCGCGCATTGTGTACTATGCGGAACGGGAAACGACTGAATCTTCTCCAGACCCGTTCCCCTGCCTCCTTCTCGAGCATTACTTGCTCTCAGATGGAGGCGGTGGCAGCCGCGAGCTTACGGTTTTACGCCATCACTGTAAGCAAGCGAGAGAACGCCCATCCCGAAGGCCGCCACAAGGACCCGCTTCGGCGTTTCCCATGCCGGGTATTCGGTCCGCGTATGCAGGCCCGTGTCCTCGCTTGCATCACAGTGATGACACCCGGGCGTTGGCTCCTTCTGAATTCGCCGCAGCTAACTTCCGAAACATCCATATCCGGTGATCATCTGCGTCAACCGCTACGAGAGTTCCCCATTGAAGCCTTTCTAGCCAGTTCTCCATGATGGGTGATAGTTAGCTGCGGCTAGCCAGTTCACCGTGATAGTGGTGGTAAGAAATACCACCACTATCACGGCGTGCCCTGCGCTTGGTTGTCCAAGTCGTAGTTTCAACTCCACCATTCGCCATAGAGTCTCCTGCAGGAGTCCTCCAGCCCCCTCAAGTGCCAGTGTCAGCTGCGTCCTCCAACTTGGGGGCCAGCAGCTTAACCGGGTTCTGGATCGTATTTAACAACAGTCGTTCAAGGTATCTTACTTTTCTCCTCTCACCTCATTCCTCCTCCATTATTTCGTCATGAATTTCATACACATTTATTTTCATTGTATTGTTCAATGACATTTTATTGGGAGACTAGACAACCCCCCCCCCCCCCCGAAACTATGTCTCGGCTACACCATGACCCCCCCCTGAATTGAAAGCTGGATCCGCCCCTGCCTGTATAGTTGGTAAAGCAGATAGGTATACGCCTTTTCATAATTTATACTGTATGTAAAGGTATCTAGGTTTACACCTTAAGTAACCGAACCGAAACGCCACACCGTTTTTAATCATATTGTTCGCAAAAACACAACCTCAACCTACTATGGCATGAGTAATGAGGTAGATGTAATCTAAGGTGATGTTAGTTAATTAATCGAGGAGGTTTAACAATTACATACGTGAAACGTACCCGTTTTTACAGGAGTACGGATACAGTACATAAGTACACTACTCTCTCTGAGAGCCCAATGCGCTCGCCACACTGTCCGAGTTAGGTATAGAGAGGCCTATAGGCCAACGACCTCCCAAATTCACCCAATAGTTACTCTAAAAAAAAAATAAGTAGTCCGTCTTTTAAAAATATTTCCAAATAGATAACCCGATTACTTAGAATTTTTTTTACTAAATTAAAAAAAAATCTCAAATAGCACTGATAATGACCTTCGTAACCCAAAAAAATACCGGTATTTTATGACTGGCCTAGTTGCCAGTATGTCGATGTGACGGCCAATCACTTTGTGTTTATAGCACTCCAGCATACACAGTTCTTTCTATAAAGTTAGATGATATACAGAATGATATGACAGGGCCATATCGACACTGTATTGTTGGTCTGAAATAAAAATCATTCATTCATTCATTCATATTAGATATATTAATAAAATCACCGGGCCGGTGGTGGCATAGATCATTTTATTAATATACTTACTTTTATTATGCTTTTATTAATATACAAGAGACCCTGTCTACATGGATGTCGAAGAAAAGACCTCAGGGACCCCACGACCCCACGACGACCCAGAACAGACGTGTCTGGAGAGAAAGGATTAGGAGAGCCGACCCCAATCAGAAATGGGAAAAGGTCGGATGAAGAAGATCCATGCCCAGTTCTAATGTGGGTAGGCCTATGAACATAATATAGGCATATATACAATACACGTTGGCCAAGATATAGACTTTAGAGACCATATTGTAGCCTCGGATTAGGTTTAAGTCTAACAGCTAAATTTCTACATGCCGAACCTGAAAGTGCTATACTTTCGAAGGTCTCTCAAGGATCTCTTCCTTTTGTATTCGATAGAATGTCCTAAAAATCAATACCAGATAGGTAGGTACACCATTAATGCCTGCAGTATCTACACTACAGTATATAAGTACCAAAATACCGTTCAATAGAAGGTATTGGTTGGAAATAAACAATACGTTGGTCATGTTACTCGCGTTATAAAGCAACCATCACGTGCAAACGGTTTTCCTCTTCAATCTTTCATTCGAATTATTCGAAGACATGACATTTTTTATAATGAAAAACCGGCCAAGTGCGTGTCGGACTCGCCCATGAAGGGTTCCGTAGGAGCAAAGACGAAAATTGCGGTTTATGATGTATTAAAACTTACTGGATCTCGTCCAAACCAATTTTCGGTGGAAGTTTGCATGGCAATGTACATCATATATTTTTTTTAGATTTATCATTCTCTTATTTTAGAAGTTAGAGGGGAAGGACACACATTTTTCCACTTTGAAAAAAAAAAATTATTGCGTTTTAGTTCTAAGTACGTGGACCCCTAAAATTTAATGCTTTTTTTCTATTTTTGTGTGAAATTCTTAATGCGGTTTACAGAATACATCTATGTACTTACTAAGTTTCAACAGCAGCATAGGCCTTATAGTTTCGAAGAAAAGTGGCTGTTACATACGGACGGACAGACAGACAGACGGACGGACAGACGGATAGACATGACGAATCTATAAGGGTTCCGTTTTTTTACCATTTGGCTACGGAACCCTAAAAAACTTCCTACCGGTAAAGAGCTATTATCAAAAATTTGCTAATGAATGCTGCCTACCTAACCTACGCTGCTCGACCGTGTAAGCAAACATTTTTTTAGTTAGTTAAACTAGTTAATTATAATATGAAATATAAGTTAATAATATACGTAGGTATGTGGCTATACAATCTACATAATTGTTTATTCAGTGACCATGCACAATAAAAAAAAAATTCGTACACGCTACGGTTTCGTGACAAGTTTTTTTGTCTTTGAATTATTAGGTAGGTATTTTACGTTAGATTTTTACCATTATTATAGATTTTTAATGAAATCTTTGATGATATGACGGTTATCATCTTTTTACCGCAACCGCAAAGTAGTAGTACCTACCTACCTACGCTCAAGAGTCATTTTAAACTTCATTACCATCAAGTCATTAGCTTCATTCGCGTCTCTTGTGATCACCTTCACACTGCTAATAACCAACACAGATTGTACCTGCTTAAGTTTTTGTTAATTTTATAGTAATAAAAAAATTTAAACATTTTGTGGTAAGAAATCCATACTACTCGGTCGCTGGACTGAAATGCTACTTTAATACATAGTGTGAACCAGGCATAATATTATAATGGGACTGTAACTCTGTCTGTCTGTCTTTCTGTCTGTCTGTCTGTTACGCTTTCACGTCTAAACCACTGAACCGATTTTGATGAAATTTGGTACAGAGATAGATTAGACCTTGTTGGTCGTGATAACCGACATCTACGCAGGCGGAGCCGTGGGCAACAGCTATCTTTAGGAAACAATCTAAAACTTGTTAGGAACCTAACCAACCAAAAATATTTTGCTACAGAAATATACTGTACCAGTATCCATTTTAAAGGTAGGCCTAACCTACCTACTTGATGGAAGACAATTCTTGCGCAGGTAGCCAATTAGGTTACCGGTTAGAAACAAATCAAGTGGAGTAATCTCAAATTAAATCTAAATTCGGATAGATAGCCGTAGAAACAAATCATTACGCTCAACTCTTCACCGCTTATCTTATCTCAACCATTACGAATTTATTGATAACGTACCTATAACACTTTGTAACCAGTGCGTATTTGTCAGCTGTATCGTCATGTAGAATATCTGGTTGCAGGTAAAAGAAAAAGACATCGATCTAGAGAAAGGCCGGAGTAGAAAACAGGGTAGGAAGATACCTTGGAGCAAAATCATTATCGGAATGTTGGCGCTAGCAGTGCTGGTGGCGTCAGGCGCCATAGTCTGGGTGTTCCAGGACTGGCAGACTATGCTCCAAGTGCTGGCCATCATTTGTGTCGTATATATTATTGGGTTCTATTGGAGATGGCTCTACATCGCCGCGAGAACAGCACCCAGGGATTTCCAGTAAGTTGTTTTGTGTATAGTTACTTATTAAAAAAATAGACCAATAATGAAGAGGAGAGCGGATCCGGAACCCCAAAGCGCAAGCTTTGAATGCAACTGTGATTGACGCTCGGATCATGATGATGATGATAATGGTTTTCGTAGCATTTTGTGTCATTAAGCTTAAGCTTTCTTCGTTCAATAAGAATTATTTGTTTGACTGTATAGAGGACTTCATGTACATACACTACACCTCCGTTCCGTAGCTCATTTTTTATCAAATCAAAATTGATAATATTATTACCATTACGGGTCAAGGTACTGCCTAAAATTACAAGTTTATATTCGTAAATATTGGATGTGCAGTACCTGCATATATTTCACCTTGATATCATTTAAGTACTCGTTAAAAATAATTATAAACATTTAAGTCGAAAAGTTAACATCCAAGACATTAACTGAGATTGTTTTTGTGTTAGCATCAATCTCTCACTACAGATAGAACAATATGAAAATATTATGAATTGCTCTCGCATATGATAACTACACTCGACTAACAATAAGATTTTGGAAGTGGAATAGAGCTGGAAAATCGCGATACATTCGTGTGGGTTAGTATAACATAAAGGGAAGATTCTTCGCCAGATCCCTCCACTCCGTGGGTGGTATAGATATGCGAACTTTGAGCAGCCATAACACTTAGTAAAAACAATTCAGAGATTCGCTTCTCATTTTTGTGTATCAAAATCGTATGAGGTCCCGACCATATCTTCGGGGTCCCAAGCTAACCTCACCTGCCGAAAAAACTACCGGTTTTCCGGAGGAATCCTCTCGGCACTCAGGAAGCCAATTACTTAAACCAAATCACGTAAAAGAGGAGGGCTTTGGATGCAACCCGGATAGACGCTGAATCTTCAAAACCCAGGTTTCAACGACGTTATACAAAGCCCCAATTCCGCTAATATTTTACTAAACATTGTCATTTCAAGAATCGTTTCTTTTTTCAGTGCCTTATACTGCTATATCAAATTACTGCTGTTGGCGAAAGGGTTCGACTCTAAAGGTTATTCAATGGCAGATATATTTCATGATTTGGTAATAAAGCATCCGAAAAAGGCTTGCTTCTTATTCGAAGAGGAAACATGGAGCTTTAAACAGGTACGTACCTCCTACATAAAACATTCATATTATCTTTAGTTGCATCTATAAATCGGATATATTTGAAAAAATCTTAGGAAACGTCATATTAAAGATTCTAATAAGTGTAATATCTCTACCTACCCCTTCGGCGACGAATCAATTGGCACAAGTAACTCATCATCTGCCTGCTCTTGTACCAATGCATTAGGGTCTATGGAACATTTTATTGTCCTCCACATCTTCCTGTCAAATGTGCCCTCAGTCACTCCTTCCGTTGCGATGTCCTCTTTTACGCATGCCAGGCACCAAATCTTTGGCCTCATCTCGATCCTTCTTTCTATATTTATTACTTTGGACATCTTTAACAACATTATTATCACTCGTATTAATATTCACATTACATCCGCTAAATAACTAGGCGCGAGTAGGATTTACCTAAACTAAATATAAAAAAGAAAATCTTTTTCGTGTAACAAATAAAAAATAACAACTAATATGTGACAGGTGACAGGTAGTGGTTTGTTTGCCGCTGTTAATTTCCTCGGTGGCTATAATTACTTCCGCAGGGAAAAATAACTAGCACAATGAACTGTGGGGCTACCATGACATTTACATCCGAAACTTCGGAGCCGCGCGAAGGACTTTAATTTCGGTTGGGTGTCGGCTCCTGGGTACCTCCTTCCTGAGGTATGGTTGCCCGGGATAGGTTGCCCAAAACCTAAATCCGCTGCTTCAGCTGTATAGTCGGCAAAGGAAACAAGTATATTGCTGTTTCCGTTTGAAAAGGTGTATAGGCACCTACTGCATGACTGCGCAATTTCATTAATTGAAAGGTGCTAAAAAAGAATGGATCTTTGCATTCTGCAGATTTATTACACCCATAAAGCATCTGGTTTCATTCACACTGTCCAAATACATAAAAATGCCTAGAAATAAGACTCATACTCATACATACCTGAACAACCTAATAGCAAGTAGACAGACATTTTTTACAGCCATAATGTAATGAAACGTATTAAATATGTGTGACTACTTACATTATGAAATGAAAATGACAGACGTACTGGTACTGCTCTTTATTTTTTTAAGATAATTATGCCGCTCAATTTTACAGGTGGAAGAATATAGTTTGCGATCTTCAGCGGTTCTGAAATCTAAGGGCGTTAAGCGCGGAGATACTGTAGGAGTGATGATGAACAACTGCCCTGAGATGCCGGCCATCTGGCTCGGCGCCACTAGGATTGGAGGCATCTGTCCGCTTCTCAACACAAATCAGACGGGCAACACGCTGTTGCACTCCGTCAATATCGCCAAATGTGATGTTCTTATATATGGCGACGAATTTGAAACTGGTACGTATAAACATAAAATAGTAGATCCTTTTCCCAACTCACTTGGGGTCAGCTTTCTGTCTAACAATGAAAATACCAAACTTTGATATTTTTCGAGAAGCGACTGCTGATCTCCATAACCAGCTGGCAATACTAGTTCTCGGGCTTTGTTGGGCTCCAATTACTCGTAACGAGTGCCACAGCCGTTGCTACTATTTGCAAATCGCGGGGGCGAACGGCGTGCTTTCCTAGGTACGTAGGAGGTCACACTGTCTTAATATAGTCGTCCAATCCAGTACAAGAATAGAGTTGTAGAGTGAAAATTTAGCGGTCGACTGCTAAGTCAGAGGTAGGGAGTATCGAGTTTAGGTTCGATTTCCGCCGATTCGATTACCGAGTGTGGCAAGCTAGTTTTCGAAAGTATTTGAACGCAGTTTCGCTTATTTAAAAAAATAAGGGAATGTTTCGTTTGAATGAAATTCGTCATTTCCATTATTTTAGAGTACAGGTAAGGTCGAAATCTTCCACCCTATACTCCTCTAGATAAAAAAGCTCTCTCAGTGTTCGCATAACATTTTATAATACAAAATAGTTCTTTGTTTTTACAGCAATTCAAGAGATATCAAAGGAGCTAAACCCTTCACTGAAGTTGTTCAAATTCACTCGCCGCCCACTCAACACATCGCCGGATGCTGTGAAAGTGGTGGAATCTCAGAACGACTTCACATCTATGCTGGAGAACACCAATCCGGCCCCATGGACCAAGTCCGACACTGAAGGCTTCAATTCCAAGTTATTGTATATTTATACTTCAGGAACTACAGGATTACCAAAAGCGGCTGTGATTTCACCTTCCAGGTAAATAAACCATTTAAATAGTAAGTAAAATAAGAATGAATGACTGAATGAACGAATGAATGAATAATCTCAGTTGTATTGTATCCAAGCCTTGCACTTTGGAACCTGGGCTCTCCCACTCCTCTCTCCATAATTTTTTTGTATTGCTTTTATGAGGGCAATTGCCGTATGACCTTCCATTCCGGGAAGAAAGCATTTCTGCATTAGATCCTCGTCCGCACACAATCGGCACGTATATCTAACGGCTTCACTCACTTCAGTCACATAAAACAATGCGAAATATATTTTTGCAGCAAGAGCCTAGTATAATATAATTATTATAGTACCTATAATACCTACTGATAATCTCGGCCACAGGTTCTTCGAGTACGATTTACAATTCAATAAAGGTACTTTCATAGAGAGAAATGCATGTGTTAGTAATAGATCCATCGGCAGCTCCCACTTAAAGCATCATCATCATCATCTACGCGTTATGCCCGGTCGCATCCGAGGCTCTCACTTCAGAGTCGTCATCACTTTCCGTCTTTTACTTCTGAAATAGAAAACATCTTACAATTTTTTTTATTTGTAATATTTCAGAATGGTCTTCATGGCTTCTGGCCTGCACTACTTAGGCAGCTTGCGGAAAACTGACGTTATCTACTGCCCCATGCCTTTGTACCACTCCGCCGGAGGGGTCGTCACAATGGGTCAAGCCTTTATATTTGGTTGCACGATAGCAATACGGGCTAAGTTCTCGGCGTCTAGTTATTTCCCTGACTGCATCAAGTATAATTGCACGGTGAGTGAAAGCTCGGTGAAAGTGCAGTATCTAATGTTCAATATTATGCCTAGGTTTTGTAGGTCAGGCTCATGAGATGAAAAATTTACAACTGTGCTTACTTTTATACTTACTATTATAAAATTGTTAATTAAGTAGTTGTGTCTGTATTGCAGGTATCTAAAAAAGAACTTGGGTTAAGTTAAATTAACGATTCTGAATCCGAAAAATGACGCAAAAACTACTGAACTGATTTCGATGCCATTTAAATAAATAAATAAAACTAAATATTGTAGGACATTCTAAACAACGCTATCTAGAGTCTAGACCCAAAGTAAGCATAGCTTAACTAATTTGAAATTAGAAAGTTCTTGGTCAGAGTTAAAATCTCTAAGACCAATAGATAATATGTAGTCAGATCGCGATATCCACACGGGTGGAGTGGAGCCGCGGGCATCAGCTAGTGAGCTATATGACTGTGAACAGCGTATCAAAATGTTGTATTCGTAGATATTGAAGTGAAAGTAATGACAAAATAATGACGTACCTATCACTTTTGCCGAGTCGAAGTGTGACTAAAGTGTAATGTTGCGATGATGGGTCGAACATCATCGGATTAGATAACAAATCTAAGTAATTGTGTGATTATATTAGTTTCTGCATCTGCTGATATGCTGGTATAATCATAAAATTGTTCGAATTCATTTGTTAATAGCGGATGCCCGCGGCTCCGCCCGCGTGGATCTCGGTTAATGTGGCCTATGTCTTTTCCCGAGGTCAAATCTATTTTTCACTAAAAGGACCACATATATTTGCTTTACAAAATCAATGTGCAAATCAACAGTTTTGACTAGGAACCAAGGTTTGCGATGACAAACACCCTATCTTGAGAATTAATTATTACATACTTAGGTACAATTATGCATATTTTTATGTTTCAGGCGGCCCATTACATTGGGGAGATGTGTCGATACATCCTATCGTCAAAGCCTGCACCTACAGATACACAACACAAAGTTCGGACAGTTTACGGCAATGGAATGAGACCACAGGTAAAACTCACTCATAGCAAAACTTTGTACCGAAAATTATAAGATTAAGATAAGATAAGATAAGATAAGATATTCTTTATTGTACACCATAAAAGTATTACAAGGTATCGATATAACAATGTTAATATATAATGCACAATGGGCGGCCTTATCGCTTACAGCGATTTCTTCCAGGCAACCTTTGGATGGATAGAAGCAAAAGATATGATAGGGTAGCGTACAATTACATAAATTATTACTATTATTTATTTTTTAAAATAAAAGGAAAAGTATACATAAGTTAGATATATAACAAGTTATAATATCAGTCATATATTTTACAACATATACATACATATACTACATATTATGTCAATATAATCATATTCATACAATACATAATATTTACAATATATACTAACTAATATCCATATCATTATATTATACACTACACAACATTTTAAGTACACAAAATTACACAGTATAGCTATTCTAGGGCAGATAGATAATGTTCTTTTACCATTTTTTTAAAGGAATCTAGTGATTGTGCTCGTTTAATCTGAATTGGCAGTGCATTCCACAGGCGAACTGCTTGTATAGTAAACGATTTGTCGTAAAAACTTGTGGAGTGCAGTGGCATTGCTAGTCTCAAATTCTCCGATGATCTCAGAAATCTTGTATGTGTGTCACCAAGGAACCTGAACCGTTCTTTTAGATAATGGGGAGTACAAGGATTAAACAGTACGCTGTATAGTAAAGAGAGAATATGAGTATTCCGACGAAGGCGAATTGGGAGCCACTTGAGTTTGGTACGAAATTCGGACACATGATCATATTTGCGTAGGCCAAATATAAATCTTATACAAAAATTCTGAAGACGCTCAAGCTTGTCAAGTTGCTCCTCGGTGAGATCTAGATAGCTGACGTCGGCGTAGTCGAGAAGTGGAAGCAGCAGACTTTGCGCAATCGCAACTTTAGTAGCAGTCGGAAGCAAGTTTCGCAATTTACGCAAGGACGTAAATTAAATAGGAGAATGCTGATCATTAAATAACTTATGTGATATGCTTATGTTTCAGATTTGGACAGATTTTGTGAAACGTTTCAATATCAAAAAAGTGGTCGAATTTTACGGTGCAACTGAAGGAAATGCCAATATAGGTAAAAAAAAAGAGTTATTGGTTGTAAATAAATGTATATAAAGTCAGAGAAATATAGGAATAGGAATAGATATTTGACAAAGTCTAAGAACATAATACCTTGGAATGACAATACTTTTAGAAAGTTTTCGTTGAATTAGTCAGACTAACTACTTATAAGTTAATACATTCAAATTATTGAATGCAGAGATTATTGCATTTTTAAACTAAGTAAGTATTTACCCTAAGTAAGTTAAAGAAAATACCCACATAACTTGCACAATTTTTGCGATACTGGACATCTAAGACTGCAAAGGAATCCGCAATTGTTTAATCGCTAGTAGGTATACCAGAAATAGCATCAACAACCTACTGCTTTTTTTGGTGTTATGTATTAACATATTTCTATACAATTAACTTTTCAGTTAACATTGACAACAAGAGTGGTGCAATCGGATTTGTATCCAGGATCATCCCTGCAGTGTACCCAATAGCTATCCTACAAGTCGATCGAGAAACCGGTGAGCCCGTGAGAAATTCGAAAGGCTTGTGTAAGGTAAAAGCAAATTACCATGTTACTAAACATAACATTAGTCCGGTGTCATAGTTGAAATAGGTGACGTGGGCACAGAACAGATAATAGTACTGAAGTGGGATAATTATATTCACATGCAGTTACAAAGTAGTACCTACTCGTAACAAACAAAAACATAATTATGGTACTTAGGCATTATTACAGAGTTTTAACGCATCACGCGTATGTGCCTATATGCAAATGAATTCACTAAAATTAAACGGCTTTACAGATGTATGTTAATGTTAATTTTATGTTTTAGAGGTGTTTCACAAGGATCACTCTTTGGTCCACAGTGCATTAGCAATTCCTACCTAATTACAGATCTAAGATAGATACATAGTTTATCGGTCTGTTTGATCGACTTTAGTATAAATACTTGGATTAATCACTTTTTTACGGTTAGATGGATAGATCTATAGATAACTCTTTATTGTACACCAATAAATGTACAGTAGGACAAGTAGGAAGCGTTTATACAGTTTAATGTGCAATGGGCGGCCTTATTGCTGGAAACGATTTCTTCTAAGCAACCTTGATTTCACTGATTTTGATAATGTATTTTACTGACCGGTAGAAAATGGAAAATTTATTTACCGATAGAAAAGTTACTAGTCGAACGGGGAAGGATCTATTATATTCTTATTAAATCGTTATATTTTTTGTTTATATTGCAGTTGGCGAAACCTAATCAGCCGGGTGTGTTTATTGGAAAAATTAGACCAAATAACCCCTCAAGAGCCTTCCTCGGCTACGTTGATAAAGAAGCTTCCGATAAGAAAATTGTTAGAAACGTATTCACACATGGAGACTCAGCATTTATTTCCGGTTAGATTATTTTACTTACCTACTTGCTTCTTTACTTGCTTAACAATATTACAAAGGTTATAGATAGATCGATATTTGTTACTCAATCACGTCAAAACGGCTTAATAATGGATCTAATAGATTAGATATTTGGAATAATAGTACCTAAGTATGTAGCTACGTAGCGTAAGATATTACTTTTATCTAGGAAAATAACAGATTTCTATGATAAAGTAAACATAAGTATAGGTATTGAGTATTGTTTGTCATCAATTTTTAACACATTAAGAGACCCCTTGGAACCAAAAAGTTGGATAATTGGTCTAACTACAGAATTTCAATTATCGCTTGTGGCTTCATCGTCATCTTCATCTAGATGCATTTTCCTGATTGGATCCGTGAGATGACCTCGGAGCTCAGGGTCCACCTTCCAACTTTTCCTCCTCCACTTCGCACGATCTTTGGCTTCCATGGCAGTGAGATCACTTGCACGCATGTCACTGTACACGAAGTCGATTTGCTACATAGCCTGGCCACGCCAGTGGCTTATGGATGAAAATATCGACGTTCGTCCGATCATACGTGCTGCGCTCTACTGATTTGGGAAAATGATCGTAAAATGACTTTCAATAAGTGTTACTTAGCATTAGGATAATGCGTTTTCCATTCATTGTACACTTAGGTAATGTTTCATAACGTTCTATCACTAATTTTCAGGTGACATCTTAATAGCCGATGAGTTCGGCTACTTGTTCTTCATGGATCGCACAGGTGACACGTTCAGGTGGCGCGGCGAGAATGTATCCACTACTGAAGTAGAAGCCGAAGTGTCAAGAGTTGCAGATCAACGAGACGCTGTTGTGTACGGAGTAGAGGTGGGTTGAAATGCGTTGGTGGAAGGTAATACTGATTACGAAACAATAGCAAAAAATAGTTGACTTTTTTGCACAATTTGATGAAAGCTGAGAACGGACACCTTGTTTTGTGGTAGAGACTGGGTGCAATTGGGACATGTTGACACGGTGATAATGATTTTTAAAAGTGACTGAGTTCACGAAACTGACGATTGATGTAAGGAATGGAAAGGGGACTCTTTTATCCGCACTTAGCCTCTTTCTTGGGTCATTGTGCGTGGAGATGTAAGGAATATGTGGAGAGCGCTACTTTTATCTTCCTCGATGCTGGGCCTCGATTCTGCTAAAGCAAAACCACTGTCATGCCACGGACACTGCAAAAATATTCGGGTAATTTGAAACTTTAGCAAAAATATTTGAAATTTTAAGGCAATGAAGTTAAAGTCTAAAATGAAATTAGAGTGAATCAAAAAGTGTAATAAAACTCTTTTCATTTAATTTTGGACTTTAAGCATATGGCTATAAAGTCAAAAATATAATGCCAAGTTTTGCAGTGTCGAGGCTGAATCGAGGGCCGATATCGAACCAAGGCCTATTCCGATGTGCAAATATGGTTCTTGCGTATCAAAAGTTTGTTGTATATTACAGATACCCAACACCGACGGGCGAGCAGGCATGTGTGGCATAGTTGATTTAGACGGAACATTAGACTTGGACAAGCTGGCTAAGGACATCGCAAAGGATGTACCGAAGTACGCGCGTCCTATATTCATCAGGATCATGACAAGCGTCGACATGACTGGTAAGCATTTGTTATTCAAATTCTTCTGTTACGCGGTGTCCTGCGTAGGGTTGCCAACCGTACTTTATAATAAAGTATTGTACTTTATTTCCGGTAGTTGTACTTTATATTTTATGAGAACAATAAAGTACGCGAAAATACTTTATTTCGCATGATTTAATTTTTTTGGTACATATTTCGAAAAGTTTACTCTAAAAGCATTTTTCGTTAAACAGAATTTATCGATATAATTTATCTACTGTACTTAGCACTCACTTTTAACAATTTCTGAACACATTCTAACCTCCAATGTCAACGGTGTCAATTTGTATTGTCAGACTAGCCTTCCGTCCGCGGCTCCGCCCGGGTGCATCTCGGTTAACGCGACCTTTGCTCATATCTCCGGTTCTACTCAACCGATTGCGATCAAACAAACGTAAGATTATATGTCTGACCAAGCCTTTTCTAACAAAAAAACCGCATCAAAATCCGTTCAGTAGTTGTTGCGTCCATCGCGAATAGACAAAGAGACAGGAAATTAGAAAAAAATATATTTCGTGTTCAGTATCGTTAACATAACATAACCCAAGATTTTTTTAAATATCTCCAATGTACAGACACGACCACTTTACCATGATATAATAGTACCATGGAGGACAGAATATGAAATAGTACCATACATATACAGGGCGTCCCACGGCGATGCCACATGGAGGGAAAGTACCTTAAATCCTTTAGTTATCTCATTTTACTTAAAGGAGACATCATTTTATTTTTAAAAAGAAACAAAACTGCATTCATAGATTTTTAAAAATTCGCTTGCTACGCCCGGTAATCGAACCGACTAAAATCCGAAAAAGTAACATCCTGTATATTTATGGCATCAATCGATAGTGTCAATCATAAGGATCAAATCTCTCTAAGAAACATGGTAAATTAAATGAAAGGAAGTCCTTGAAACCTAAATTTATAAATTCAATTTGGTAAAATAAAACACTTTCTTATAAGGTATCAACACTAGAGATATCTTTGATGAAATTTATTTAGTAAAATGAGTACTAAATGAATGAACTTTGTTACCTGTTTAGAATGTGACTTTATTGGGTAACTGCATGAGGTATGTAGGTAGGGTAGGTAGTTATTTTTGGGTGCTTGATTAGAAACCTGCACGCGGTGTACCCTGGGCAACGAAGATGGCGAGAGAATTGCCCTATTGGATCAACTTATAACCTGTTAATTGAGACGGCGTGCGGTTTTAGTCGGTTTGAGTTCGACATACCTAAAAACTACTGCTGACCAGCAGCGGTCTCCGCACGATAAAAAAAGAAAAGTAATTTAAATATGGAATTTTATTGTTAATCTTCTTCCTCCTAGCATTAATTCCCAGTCGCATCCGAAGTGTTTTTCAGCTCGGAGTCTGGGGTCCGCTTTACCAGTGTTAACTACAGATTTGACTATACCTCGATATTTTCCGTGAAGCGATTGCCATCTGACCTCCACAACCCAATGGTAACATTAGGTAGGTATATCGAAGCTTTGCAGCTAGACCGTTGTTTTTGGAATTTTTAGGGCTCCAACTACCCGTAACGACTGCCATAGATGTTTTTATGGCAACCGGGACCGACGGCTTAACGTGCTCTCCGAGGCACGACCAGACCAATGCAAATACCCATATTTCATGAACACAAATATTTGCACTGAGCCGGGATTGAACCCGCGTCTCCTGCGTAGCGGCCGCGTTCACTACCGCTACGCCACGGAGGCTGGAATTTGATTGTTAATATGGTATCAGATGGATGGATGAACTTTGAGTAAAAGTGTTTTATTTTGGCAAATTGAATTTATAATTTTAGGTTTCAATGACTTCCTTTTATTTAATGTACCATGTTTCTTAGAGAGATTTGATCCTTATGATTGACACTATCGATTGATACCATAAAAATACAGGATGTTACTTTTTCGGATTTTAGTCGGTTCGATTACCGGGTGTAGCAAGCGAATTTTTAAAAATCTTTGAATGCAGTATTATTTCTTTTTAAAAATAAAATGATGTCTCCTTTAAGTAAAATGAGCTAACTTAAGGATTTAAGGTACTTTCCCTCCATGTGGCATCGCCGTGGGACGCCCTGTATACCTATAACTTTTTAAAATTTAATGTAAAAAAAAAATTAAAAAACCCTCGACCCAAAAAGGACATAATATCTTTCAAATGGCTGAATCGATTTTTATGAAACATAGCTAAGAACGCTCTCGACTAAACCATCTTTCAAACAAAAGAAACAAAATCGGTATCGGTTCAGCCGTTTGGGAGCTACGATGCCATAGACTGACACACACACACACACACACACAAACACACACACACACACACACACACACACACACACACACACGCACACACACGCGCACACACACACACACACACACACACACACACACACACACACACACACACACACACACACACACACACACACACACACACACACACACACACACCTCTTGTGTACCGTCAAAGGTATTAAAAATTACAATTTTTAAAACTGTAAATAAAATGTACTCTTTTTTGTAAGTCTGTACTTTTTTTTTTACCCCTTTTGAAATCAGATATACTCTATTTCTTCTAAAAAAAAGTTGGCAACCCTAGTCCTGCGTGAGCGACGAATACGACGCGACGCGACGCAACACGATGCGACGTAATGCGACGCGATGCTACACGCGACAAATGTCCTACGTGATTTTGGTCATAACTTCGCGAATCATGAAGAAGTACAGTAAAATATTGATCGAGTTCGCAGTGTCGCGTCTGGTCGCGCTCAAAACAAGTACGCGTTACGTCGCGTCTCGTCGCAGAGTGTCACATAGGTCGCAAGTAGGGTAGGCCGTTGATTTGATCGCGTTCGTCGCGTTCGCAGCATCGCGTCGCGTCGTATTCGTCGCTCACACAGGACACCGCGTTATAGTTCTGGAGGGTCGATTAAGAATGGAAAAAGTGAATCGCTCAGGCGGGACTTGAACCCGCGACCACTGAGCCACCGAGCCTCGCCTGAAGCGTTCCAAATTCTACTACACAACTGTCTTGGGGCGATGAAGTTCCGAATAGTTAGCATACTAATAATTGCTTTAAATTTTCTTTCAATTCTGGATGTTTCTACCTTGGATGGCCATGGACTGCTACGTCGCCTACGTCGTAGATGGCGGGTTCGATTCTGTTCAGTGGAAATATTTGTATGCATGAAATTGATGAAATGCTACAACTATATTCTAATGAGTGCACCCTGAACTCCATCACTTCATCAACAGTACACCAACTGTCACGGACGGTCGTTTCACAGTTTTCACACAGTGCAGTCGACGAGCAGTTGCAATGCAGTCCATCACTATCCTAGAGCCTTACTATTTTAACTCCGACTGTAGCCTACTGATATTGTAAATCTTTTGGAATATATGTGAAAAGGTATCAATCAACAATCTAATCTATACTACCAGAATCTAAGTATAGATCCCCAAAATATATTGTTACAAGTAACGTATGTTAAAGTCTGAAACTGTTATAACTATCTCAATTACAGGCACATTTAAAATGAAGAAGACAGACTTACAAAAGGAGGGATACAACCCATCTGTGGTAAAAGACAAGCTGTACTACATGGACCCGCAAGTAGGAAAATATGTTCCCCTAGGAGTCGAAGAATACGAGAAGATTATATCTGGAAGAGTTAGACTGTGATTTTAATTAAATGACTTTTAAATAGTATGTGAATGTAGGATAGTCGACAAAAGAGATATGGTGCACCTTGACATATAAAGTTGTATGTGAAGTGGTCGACTGTACGTTTTTGTAAAATATTTACGGGTAGGTTGTTTAGAACAGGCTCGATCGATAAGCTTATGTTTAAACGTTATATACCTATTTGTATCGATATGTAAAGATGTTTAAATTATTTATTTAATAAACGTAGAGTACGTCTTTCCTAATATAGAGGTATAATTCTTCTGAACGGTTTACTTTATAAGTAGGTACCTACTCGCGTACCTATTAGGAAGTTAGATATACCTATCTATTGTAGTTGCAAATGTATAAATACGATAATATATTTTTATAGTTTCTTCAAATAGAAACATTATAATAATATGTATAGCATATACTATTTTTCTATATTTCGTACCTACACATGATTCCAGTTTTTACTAAGTATTTTACCAGTTCCTTTTATTTTTTAACAGCTATTGCTAATTATATATTTTTATATCATAATATTATACCTGTTATAATATTATTAGATGTGCTTTCATAGTTATATACATGAAATATAAAATTAAGAACTGCCGTGCAAGTAGACCTAAAATATTAGCAATGCCATTGGCTACTAAGTAAGTAATATTTCATTTTCTGCGTGTTCTTTGAGTATGTATAGAAAAGTACAACAAATCACATCTCTATTTAGAGTTTGAAGGCACTTTCGTTTAATTTTATTTTCAAAGTAACGTTGTACCTACTCCTATAGTCTATAGTTATATTACCTAGTATTGTATCTATTACCTACATTTGCCTACAATAATAATGTACATACTTTATTTGCCTAATATTATTATAGGATGAACATTATATTTTATTAGCATTTTCGATCTACAATGCATTATTATTTTGGATAAGTTGCGATCCCCCCGTTCCCGATTCCCCCCGAAATCTTTCTTAATCTTTTCTTTTTGTTTTATAACAGTGTGATAAAACGCTATTTTAGAACCGATTTTTTTCGGAGGAATCGAGAATTGGATTTTTTTTAATCAGAGTTTAGCATTATATAAAGTTGATTCCTTTTAATTCATTTAAGTACCTAATTACTTTAATTGTACCTAAGTTACAAAATTAAGCTCAACTAGTTTAATAATTAATAACATGAAAACATCATATCATATTTGTTAATTTTATTAGGTTTTATAATAAGGTACAAATTTGTATGTACTTAGGTATACGTGGCTATAAATAAAAAATAGACTGTGTAAAATATAAATTTAAAAAGAAATGTTGTATTATTTTAATTGTGCCTTCATGCCCTTCATAATGGATCAGCAGATGTATCAGTTCCGAAGGTGACCGCATACGACAAGAACTGTAGACACACGCAGCAGATACCTACGCGTAGGTAATTCATTGCGGCTTCTCAATGATCCCCTTTATCCGTATCGGCGGTTAACAAGTAATGGGTACGCTGTATCTGTTGCATGCGTCTGCAGTTGTCGTTGGCTTCGGAATCATGCCTTAACGCTCAGTAAAAGTGAGGTAGTATGATGGCAGTAGATACCCAGAAGCTAGTTTATATCGAAACCACTTGGAGTCGGGTTCTTCAAGCTTCAAGCGGAGCATGAAAAAGCATATCTATCAAGGCCAGTGTTAGGGGCCAACATTTGAAGGTCAATAGCAGCTGAAATAGTGGTCCGTATGTCCTGGGTTACACCTCAAGTTTTTACCCTCTAGCGGGGTGCAGTCAATTGACAGACCAAAATATAAAAAGAAATCCGAGGGTCAGCTGGAAGATCAGACGGCTATCTGAGACAGTCTGTCTCTCAGTTAGAAGGTAAGATGAACCAATCAATAAGAAAAGGAGAAGAAGAAGCTGAGCTCCAAAATGCAAGCTTTAGATGCAATTGAGATTTTTGCCTCTATGATGAGAATATCAGTTATCCATGGTAGGTCCAGGAAGCTTAGACATTAGTAAGGGACTGACGCGGGTTCAATTCCCAGCGCCCCGAGCACGAAAAATATTCGAATTCGTAACGTAGATGTATCGAGAAAACGGTGCATTGCGATTGGCAGGCTTCACTTCACACACACACAGGCTTAGTAGGCAGGCGGCCAATCGCAATGATCCGTTCTCTCTTTAAGTTTACGTTACGAATTCGAATATTTTAAGTGCTCGGGGCACTGGACTACTAAAATTATACTTACAAATTACTTATTTAAAAAAAAAACTAAGTAATTACGTGTCTTTGTCGCATTTATCGAAAAGGATATTAATAGGTATCAGAGGCGAAAAGTGTCATAAGGTTTGTATCTAAATCTTCTAATATCATGTTATATTGTACCTACTATGAGATAGAGAAAGACTGGAAATGGATATGATTATAACTTACACGAATCTTGGATCTAAAATGCGCTCAAAATGTGCCCTATACTGCCTATACGCGCAGTAGGTTCCTACACATTTCTTGGTTTCTTGGACAAACGAGGCTCTGGCGCCCGCGGATTCCTTTATATTAGTCTATGCTTGGTGTATTTGAGTTCGTCCACCGCAGTAGCACCCCGTACAATCCTCAAAAGACACCCAAGAAATGTGTACTGTGCGTATAGGGCACATTTTAGGTCCAAGATACGTGGCGCGGGTTATACCAGTGCATTTCCAACATTTCCAAAAAAATACCCAATCCCTTTCTCTAACGTTTAATTCTTGCAAAGGTTATGTATGAAATATAATATGTATTTAAAACCATTCATTTTGTTATGAAGTTACCTATGGAGAAGTATTTTAAATTTTGGATAAATTAATTTAATATGAAAAATATGAACGTAACTCTGTATCTTCATAACCTTCTAGTCTAAAAATCTTCTAGTGTATCTTCTATAACGTATAGGTATTATAACATTTTTTAAGTTTAATAATGTCATTTTCAAGTTACTGCAAATTGCAAAAACAAAACGGAAGTGTCAAAATTCCAAACAAAGATTTCTCCATAAATTTATATAATAGAACAGATGGGTTATACCTACAGAATTAACGTGTATTACCTACGTTCCATTTTTATGAATGAACGTTTGCCGACGGTTACTATGCTAGGGATTACCTTCTATTATCGTAACATTTGTCGATATCTTTCTATACTACCTGTTAAAGTGTACTAACCATAACTTTAAAACTAAAACCCGACTACTGCAAAATCACGAATCTCTAGAATGTATTGTTTTAGTAGAGTAAATGGTATACGACCACGGCTATTCTTGATATTTTCTTGCATAATACTTCTTAGAGCGTGATTTGCAATAGTCGGATTTTAGTTTGAAACTTGATTTTTATTTGTATTATTTTGGTGCAAGCAACACCTAATAATGTATACATGTTTTTAATGTGCTAATGAGCAGTTTTCCAGTAGGTATAATAATCAGTTGGTTTTTAATGCATCAAGAGATGGCGCTAGCATAACTTTTGGTAATTTTAATTTAATCTGTGGTTTGTTGTTGTTCTTTTCGCGTCGGTCTGTAATTTAAAATAATAATATTATAATTTAAAATAATTTCATCAGAAAACATGTCAAAACATCTATGTAAAGTGAATCAATACAAAACCGAAGATAATTTTTTCCATAAATTAGTTACCAAAAGTGCCGGCTGCGCCATCTAGCTTGTCTTTAGGAACCCTATAAATACCTACTGGAAAACTGCTCATTGAGCCCTTTAATTTCATACCAAACACGGTCTATATAATATCTCAAGTTTTTTTTCATTATAGTCAGAGTTTCAGAGAGTCATTCACACGTCATATTGCCTATAACCAGCGGATGATCAAGACGTTTCTAACAATACCACAATTGCCCAGTTCTAATACGGAAAAACAGAAGACATTACAATTTTGTCAATTCGTATTTCTTCAAAAGAGTACATTTTTGTAAAGAAGAATAGTTTCGTCGTCAAATCTTTTATTGGAGTACATCACTATTATGCTTGTAGTAGTATGTTCTAGAAAAATTCAACAATGGCTGTCGCAAATCATTCATAATGTTGGCGCAAATCATTCATAAATGTTGGCACCGTCGGCACGCTGTCAAATTCTCATACTCATTTTCCCAAGTGAGCAATAACTTAAATTTTTTGTCTCTTTTTAGCAGACACAACTGTATATTGGAAAAAAAGAGACAAAGTGATATAATCAAGGTTCAATTCATGTTTGCCTCATATTTGTATAACTAGAATTTCTATATGTTGAACGGGGCCCCCCTGTGGATTTCTCACTGGTTTAGTGACGTTGCCAATAGATTCATATTTTTATCGATGTTGTTACTATTTCAGTTAACAATCGATTATTTTATATGTAATCTTTTGATTATAAAAAGTTACCTATAGTTTATTTCAGTAAAGTTATGAAGAATGATTAAAGCAGTGTGATGCTATTTCAAATTGAATGTGTAAAATACTTATGTTATTATAATTCTAATTACTTAATGTGTGACAAAATTTAGACTGAGTCAAAGTTTAAAGGTTCCAAGGCCAGGAGGACAGATTCTAATAATGAAAAAGATTATATTTCAATTGGAATTGCTATCAAAATCAAATTAAATGTATAGCAACCCGCATCCCAAATCGTCCTGTTCGCGCGTCACGCGGACGCTTGCCGGCACGCTATGCATCTCTCTCAATCTTATAAGTACTTCGCTCGATGCGCGTGTAGTTGGTACCTCGCTCGGCCGCAAGGCAAGTCTTCCGGGAACCGCGCCTAACTGCATACGTAACGCTCGCTAATGCTCGTACCTAGCTCGCCGAAGCCCTACACTATGAGCGAAGTAGTAATACTATTAGACAATAATGTACCTACGAACTTTACATCATTGTACACTGTTGAATATACCATAATCTTACAACTCGTGTCGCTGTCGTGTACCTACTTTCAAACCCTAAGACTGATGTCTCCCCCTTAGATGTTATATACGATCATAGTTTATTTACCTCAGAAAAGTCTATATTATAACTTTTAATTGAATTTGTAAAAAACAAAGTGGTCGACAAAAATAGGTAATTGGAAAATGGCATTTTCCGCTTAAAAAGTCGAAAAAGTTTCATGCATGTGCGGGTTTCATTTCACGAAAGTCGCACACGAAGACCCTGCTGCGATGAGAATTTCCCTATGGGAAGAGAAATTCCCACCACCTTTGGACTTCCTACCTCGCCAGGAAAAACTACCTCCCGGACAGAACCTGCCATGGCCAGTATGGAGGTCTCTGAATCGTTTACGTCCACTAGTCGGCCGGTCGAGACAAAATCTATGCAGGTGGGGAATGCGAGACCCGGATGTAATCGCATGTGACTGCGGAGCACCCGTGCAGTCCATGGCGCACTTGGTATCGTGTCTCTTATGTCCTACCTCCTGCACTAAAGAAGATCTCAATAATGCCACTGACAGCGCGGTCGAGATGGCGAGATTTTATTCTCGAATAATTTAAAGCAATGAAAAAGAGGATCATTGACTCGTCTATGGTGCAGGATGGGAACCCGCGGGGATACCCGAGGGTGCCATGTGCCATCTCAAGCGCTGTGGAAGACCCAGTGCACAGATAACATAATAATAAACCCAGGGTCATCCTTAAATCCGGGTAATTGAGAGCAGAGACCCGAGGAGACGAGGTGTGGTTTTAGTTGATTCGAGTCTGACTCTGAAATAACCAGCGGGGTAATAATATCCGTGAGGATTTCCGCATGAAAAAAGGCGGCAAAGGCGCACATCCGGCCGCGCTGCAACGTAATTTTATTAAAATCGATAACGGCGATAACATTACCGATTGTTGTTATGTATTCGATATTTGTGGTAACTATCATAGTGTTGTGTTGTTTAACTAACGATTAACGAACGAACGTAATGAAATGACTGCTGTGACTTGTGTACTGTGTAGATTTGATCAAAATATTAATATTCGTCGTAATTCGCATTTATGTGAACTTGGTACCTATTTCGGGGTCAATTAAGTGTAAATTAAATAGTAATTAATATTATATTTCGTAGAAGTGCGGTAGAAACATGCTTAAGCTTTTAATTTAACCTCTCTCACTGATTAAATTATGAGAGTTGATGATGTGTTTCGATGATTTACGAAATAATAACTTAAAGAATTGTGCTGAAATAAAATAAGGTACTCCAAGCTGTCATAGCTACCAGCTCTGTGTTGACGGCATTGACTGAATGCAAACTGGACAGCGACGGCCGCGCTCGACCAAATTATTAGTGGGTCATCACTGCTTATTAGTTAAACGTGTTTCGTTGCGAAAGGTTGTCGCGATGGTGGTCTTGGTAGCCGCTTTAGCGGTAGTTTGTGCGGCGGTTTGGATGTCCCAAGGATTCTGTTGCATGCTACTGGCTCTTCCAATTCTTGTAGCTGCTTACCTCCTTGTTTTTCATACAAGATGGTGTTACGTAGCCCTAATGACTGCTCCACGAGATCTAAGGTAAGACTATTAAACTGGCACGTCATCTTAAAATATTTACTAAATAAATTGAAAAAGTTGAACAAAGGTAACTTTATTTTTCAATAACTAATCTTTGATGTAGTAAAGTAAAAATGGAACACAGAGAAAGCACAAATTTTAATGCCATATAATTGCCTTGCCATGCTCTGTTTGCATGACAAAATAGTAAAAAAACCATTGGTTTATGTATTCATGTAATTTTTTTTATTTCATTTTAGAGCATTATTTTCATATGTACTGATACTGAGGATGAGTAAAAAGTTTGAGAGAAAGAATTTATCCATACCAGATATCTTTCATGAAGTTGTGGACAGACATCCTGATAAACCTTGCTTTTTGTTCCAAGATGAGGTCTGGAGCTTCAAGGAGGTAGGTAAACAGCTGTACTTTATTTATGTACATGTATTTATACCTACATTGTATTATATAGATTGATAACACGTATGTGTTGGATTCTAGGTCAGTTGTTTGGTAAGTTTTTTTATATGATTACAATGGGTATTTTTATCATACTTAAGTAATTATTTTTAGTTATCGTCGATGCATAGAACACGAGAGAAAGTTATTAATATATGGAACTATATACAATATAAATATGGACTAAGCATTTGTATGTGTTATAGTAAATTTTAAATAACAATCATACTCAAGATTCATAATAATTATAGTAACTTCATCGTCCCAAGGATATTGTCCAAGTCCATACTGTAACAATATCAAACAAAAACTAAATAGAAAAGTATTTGTAGATATTGAATAAATTAAATAAGTTTAAAGAAAATTAATGCTATGTAATAATAATCCATATAAGTATATTTTCCAAAATGTGATTTTTGGACTTGACTGGAAAACAGAAAATGTTTAATTTTCTGTTTTCAATTTACTTGTGATTTTTTGTTCATAATTTATTTGTTGGCACTATATAGTAAGGGATCTTTATAGAGTAGATAACAATCTTTTATGTATGTTTTCACTGACCTTAGGTCACTGACAATTTTCTAACAATTCTCGTCATATGGAATGCTACATCCATTTGGCGATTTGGGCTGTATATATCTGTCTGATGTTAAACAGCCCAGCCAGATGTGTATATTATGTGAGATTAAAATACTGCTATTGTCCAATGTCTCTGTGCTAATAAGCTGTGGTTATATTACTAAACTGTTAACAACTTAAGAAACAATGTAGCAGACATAATATGAAGGAGGTAACACATTATAAAACTTCCTATGCAAATTTGTAGCCATTCAACCATAAAACCTGTTCCACTGTACACAAATGGCATTTTAGTAACTATTTAGTTAACTTTGTAATTTTTACCAGGGTTATGGAAAAGGGTAGGGGAGGGTTAAAAGAATTTAACTTGACTAACTTAGACTTTGACCCTATAACACAGATAAAAGTATAGCTTACTAACTGTGCATAGTGCACATCATATTTTTAGTACTTACTGCATTCAGTGGTTTGCACATTGCAAATAATGAACTTCCAATCAACCTTATTATACTCCATTATGAATAAAGTTCCAGAAATTCTTCATAGCCCCAGCAGTTTAGTCTCTGCATGACAGCTCAGTAGAGCCATACTTTTCCTAATATGAATATGTCACCTGTATGTTACACCTTTATATTCCTTTTTTCGAAACTTATTCTACTTCTACATTCCATGTGGTTCTGCCATCTCTGCAGATAGCAATGCTCTACTGACAACTCTAAGTGTTGCAAGCTCCTGTAAGTGGAAGCAACAGCTTGAGCTTGTACTAAATTTATAAATGTGTGCTAATAAAGTAATATTCCTGACCGTTTAATGTCATTACTCCTGTGATTATAAATACTTTACAATTGGGAATAATGAATTTATGTATGAACTATTGTCTACATTCAGATTTACCTATTTAATATGAAGTGTTGAAAAAGTACAAACCTTTATCTATAAAGACTGTAACCTATTTTTGTGCTAACCTTTATACCTACTATTCTTTCTTTTCTACTTTCAATTCAACTTCAATTCAAAGTAAAATCTTAGCTTTTACTTCTATGTATAATCTACCATTTAGTTCAAATTATATTTTTATTCATTAAAATGTTACATTACAACACAATGACCCCAATTCTGTCTTGTTACAAGCTAACTAAAATAAGCTAAAAATCTCTAAATGTCAGTTTAGTCCTGTCAAAATATAATTTCGTATTCTGAGAACACACAACTAACTTAAAATTAGCTTGACACAACTAAAATTAGAGAAAGTACTCAACTGTCATTTTTGGTTAAACGGTATTCTGTTGTACGTATATGCACTAAAATAAGAAATGTCAAACTAAAATTAGACATCATCTAAAATAATGCCAATTGTCGTTCTATATACGCTTAAAGCCTTTATAAAGCTCTATAAATCGTCGATTGATTTGGATTTTATAAATAACTAGCGGACCCCGCGAACTTGCCAGGTACGTGGACCGAGAAAAACTGTATTTGCTTGGTTAAGACTGAGAAATATCACAGTTTGTTTACTATTTGATCAATAATATGCACTAATTATCATTTGTCGGCATTCTAAAGACTTATTAAGATAAGTTTTTACAGATTTTATGAAAATCTTTATCGTTCATTCTTAATTTTTTAATAGTTGTAACACTCGTTTTAGCGACGTCATATTCAAATTTAGTGCTGTCTTGTGCTTAGCAAACACTAAATTTAGTTTGACATAACAACAGAATACGGTTAGAAATGTCAATCGCTTATCTAAAATAAGAAAATTTTAGAGAAATTTAAGTTTAGAGATGGTAACGTCAGAATTGGGGTCAATAGGCTATTTGACAACATTAAAAATATACTACAAATTATGTTCATCCTATTAGATAATAACGTTAAAAGACCTATGAGACTACAATTTACTCTCAAATATGTGTATTTTATGAGAATTTCAATTATAAAAACCTGGTGAAAAACGGTGTAACCTGGTCGAAACGTCAGGCAAATCAAAGGTATGTATGTACCTATACCATGATCGCGTTAATTCCCGTTAACATTATTGTATATCATGGAACGCGAGAGTTTAAAAGTTTATCATTGATTTTTAACATAATGCATTGTTTTTTTACAGAAATATTAATGTGATATGTTTATACTGTAATAAGCAATCATTTAAAGTGGTTTTTGAACATTAGTCAAATAGCCTATGAGCAATATGTAGAAAATGAGGGCAAAATGGCTATATTTCTATAATGCTGATATTTTTCATTTAAATCTAATATAAATAAATAAATAAAATAAATATTCCACAACATTCTACACAACGCTTTCTAGACCCATGGTAAGCTTAATTAGCTTGTGTTATGGAATCTAGAATGCGGATATACATACTTAGATACTTTTTTTTTTGTAAATACATACATATTATACATAGAAACACCCAGACCAATGCAAATATTTATATTCATGCATACAAATATTTGCACTGAGCGGGGATCGAACCCGCGCCTCCTGCGTAGCAGCCGCGTTCACTACCGCTACGCCACAGAGACAGCCAATATAAAATAATCCAATTCAAATAGGTATCTTTATTCATTTAGTTTGCACAGTAACAACTATTAACGTCACAATCTGGACATTTCTAATTAAATCCATTGTAGTATAATGTACTAGGAAAAATAATAAAGGTGACCTTACATTTTAAGCAATGTATCAATGAATAGTTGAAAAGTGCTGCACGTTTTTAATCAATATCTTACATTTTTAGGTGGAAGATTATAGTTTACGGGTAACAGCCGTATTAAAAGCGCACGGTGTTAAGAAAGACAGTATCGTTGGGTTGTTGGTAAACAACTGTCCACAGCAACCGGCTCTATGGATGGGAAATGCGCGACTCGGCGGGATTTCACCTCTCATAAACACCAACCAGAGGGGCAAGGCTCTAGTACATTCTGTGAACGTCGCAAAATGTGATGTACTGATATTCTCTGAGGAACACCAATCAGGTAAACTGGCACTTTTTTACAATTCGAACAAGCATTTATGTGTGAACATTAACCCAGTTTATTTGGGGTCGGCGCAACGTGTGGTTTTCGTGTTGCAGACATCTCAATATTCACTACCTGCCTAACTATATCATCTTTCACACAGTCCGCCCATCTCCTTTTAGGTCTTCCTCTCCCTTGTAGCCATCCACTTCCATAAATAATGCCTTCCTTACGACATTACTTTCATCCCAAATTTAAGGCGTCACACAAGGTTGCAAAATGGGTCCTGTGGGTCTAATATAACGTGCTGTATTTGTTGTCTGGGTATATGGCTCTATCCCTCTTCCTCGTATAGCACTGAGCATACACACATGGTAGGCCCACTGTTGTGTTCTGTGTTCCAAGTACGAAAGTATTAGTCAAAAGCTAGTTCACATAAACACATCCTACAAGTTTTTAGCATAGCTGGAGCAGTCAATCAAATGCAGGGAAACTGTAAAAAGCCCTTTAGTACCATACTTTAATTACATATTTAAGATCATGATCCGAGAAGATATGCTAAATAGTTTCAATCACAAACATTTCTAAATGAGAACAACAATAATAATTGCTTTGAGACATTATCTCAGTACAATAATAGAATAGCTGGATCAATGAGCTACTAATAACTGTATCTAAATGTAAACATGCGGAGTAAAAGTTAGATAGATACAAGCGCGTATTATGTATACACGTTCATTGTTTGTTTAAGAGACATTGATCAGACAGTTCCCATAATCCTATCCACTGATTACATCACACCTGTAGTAGGTACCAATTAACTACCACAAGTTATATATGTCTCATAGTGTAAGAAATAACATGTAAGTAGCCATCGTTAAAATAAATGAATGTTTGAAATCCTCACATAGACATTATCTTTATTTTGAAACGCGTAATTGTGAGTTGTGAACAGGTTTTATTGTTGTAACACTGCTTATGAATAGTGAACTTTGAACGATATTATAACGCCGACTGATAATGACTCTTTACGTGAAGGTATTAGAATATGGATGTATAATTTGAAAGACATTAGGTACGAGTATGAAAACGAAGCTTTTTTTTTTCGTTTCGAGACTCTTTTGACCTCGTCACTGCCTAGAGCACTTGATTATTTCGGGCTCTTACTGACTAGTACAAATTAACGAGAAGAGATATGCTCCAAGAGCAGTCGGTATATTCACTAACCTTCAGTAATTTTGGCCACCATTTCTGGCTATTTCATTCATGACAAACCCTGCTCCCCTCACAAGGAGCACGCGTAGGATACCCGTGTACCTCTTCTGACCCATGAATCGGGCTTATGCCACTTTTAGGTTGGCTGAATTGTTTTTATGAAGGTTTCCTTCCTCGTCACCCCAAAAAAGTATCCGATCCTGTCCGTTACTGGTCAGAGTGGACCCCGACTAATCTGTTCATAGTCAGTTCTATTGAATCCACCGGCTAAAAATCCTAGACGGCGGTGGTAGCACCCGCCTGTGGTATTTTTAATAGAGGTTTTGGTAGGTCAGAGTTACGATATAGCAGGTACAAAAACTTTGTTTAATATTAAGAATGTAGGAACCGAAATTACTAATATTCCCTTTAATCCCTCCAGCTTAGCTAAATTACTTAGGAGTGTTTCTTTGATTGAATTCACAACAGCTATACACAGATATCTATCAATATCAAGGTATAATAGCAGCTATACTATATCAAGGTCGCCTACAGTTCTTCACTGTGCTCTCGGGTCACCTGTACCTACGTGTTTCGAACGCGAAGAACATTAGCCAGAATGTCTCCCTCAGAGGACTTTTGAAGTTGTTACTTCAGTTGTCTTAAAGTACACTAAAAGTTTTCCAGCATTTCGCCATATCTATCTCTCCTACTATGATTATTTAACGTAAGGAAAGGTCCAATATAAGGTAGCTTCCAAAATACTAACAGGTTTCGTTTTCGCAAGTCATTGCATATGGGCCAGTGTTGTGTCAGTGCATACTTAAATATTGTGAATACGAACAAAAGCGTTTCCATTATTATTGTGAATAAATAAACAGCGGTTGGGTCTAATTAAAAAAATCATTGAACCTTTGATGTGTTCATTTTAAGTAAATATTCTAACCAATGGTTAAACATATTTTTCAGCCGTGCAAGATATCTTAAGTGAACTGAGTCCATCATTGAAACTGTTCAAGTTTACACATCGTCCTTTGAATACTTCTAACTCAAGATTTGAAGGCAGCGGCGATGGCATCACAGACTTCACCAATCTCTTGGAGACGACGCCCCCCGCACCCTGGACGTTGGCCGACGGTGATGGGTTCCAAGGAAAAATTCTGTATATTTACACATCGGGAACTACAGGATTACCTAAAGCCGCGGTTATATCAAATTCGAGGTAAGATTTGATCACTCCTAGAATACAATACTTGAAAGCATAAATAAATTAAAGATATTCTAGGACATTAATGTCCATCTAAATTCAAACTAAGCAATAAGGATCGTTTCTAATATTCGTTCTAAGAGTCTGTCTTGCGAACGAGAGGTTCTGGTTTGAATTCTGGCCATTATACTACCGGTGGCGGCGTGAACCCATTAAACTCACACCAGTGATTTGGCTTAGTTGGGGGTTTGGTTTAATTTTGGTTACAAAAAAATTTTTTAACGAAAAATGCACCGAAGCTTGAATCCAAAAATATCGGTCTCCTTTACGTAAATTTTAACATTTACTCTTAATTATCTCACAGTCATACAACTCATCTCTATGAGTTTATTTATATTCTATGAGTATATTTATTCGTTAAAAATCTTCTACCGGTTGTAAAACTAATTAAATATCAAATTAATTGTTTCAGATTTATATTTATAGCACTGGGCCTCCATTATATGGGTCTGAGGAGCAGTGACAGACTGTATTGTCCGTTGCCGTTGTACCACACTGCTGGAGGCATCATAAGCGTTGGCCAAGCTCTCTTAATGGGCAGTACGATAATAATAAAGGCAAAATTCTCGGCTTCACAATACTTCCCTGATTGTGTGAAATACAAAGCCACGGTGAGTCTATACAATACATTTTTTTATTATACTTTTTGTTCCACTAAATCCTTGAGAATATTCACGCAACGAATCGTATTCACAGTAAACATGCAGTAAAGTTAGCTATGTCTCAATTGACCGACGACAGGCCCGTTGTCGTTCATCTGTAATTTTTAGACGACTTCTAAAATGGAGGGGGTTTTAATTTTCAATGTCAATCTAACATTACTAGTTTAATTAACTATGTATGTTGTGTGACATTCACAAAAATAAGTTTTCAACCTTTATTCAAATTATTTAAATTTCAATTTCAAAAAACATAAATTCAAATTAGTTAGATTAGCGTTAGTCCCATCCGCTTCCAAGGCCTTCACTTTGAGTCTTTGAGAATTTGAATAAACTGAATAGTTTATCAATTCTGCATCGCTGAATACTTACAGAAATAGATAATGTGAACGTAACAGTGAATTGCTAAATTGTACCGCGTCGGCTTTACATAAATTAGCGGTAGCGCGAAAATTTAGTTTTTAATAAACCTTTGGGTTTCAGTCGCATACAGATAGTACTAATCTACCCAAGATATTTATTATATCTATATATTATAGTCTTATAGAACGGGATGCGGAAAGCGGAGGATCGGGAACAATGGCGCACCTTATGCGGTTCCTATGTCCAGCTGAGACATTCTCTAAGCGTTCAGCGCCAAGCACAACGCTGCGACTTTGATCGAGATTGTCATTGGTCAGACAGGGTGACGTCACTGGAGATCGACCAATGACAATCTCGATCAAGGTTGTCGCAACGTTAGTGCACGTGCAGTGGGCTTTGATAGGCAAGTTGATTGATTGGATAGTCCTGGGAGGTTTTGTTACTTAGAGTAGAAACAAATGACGCAAATGACATGGTATTAACTTAATGAATTGAATTGTTTATATTAAGATATCTCTCTATTCCTTCAGGGTGCCCACTACATAGGCGAGATGTGTCGCTACATTCTGGCAACACCCGCGTCACTAGCAGACAAGCAACACAGTGTTCGCGTTATCTATGGCAACGGACTTCGTTTACAAGTAAGTAAATAGGGAAATCCAGCTGTCGAGTAAGTTGGACCGAACAGTTCATGCATCAGCAACGATATATTCTGTTAGAAAATGTATGACTTCCTTACTGAAACTATATTTTAGGTACTAGCTGTCATATCGACCGACCGACCGACTGGTCGCGGCTTCAAAACGCCGAAATAAGTCCATCATTCCACATAATGGGACTTATTTCGGCGCCTTTGTTAATCTATTTGCGGTTGGGGAGGTCAGATGGCAGTCAATCCCATTATTATGGGCGTCCCCTTAACCCTTGTAAAAACGCGGACCCAAAACCCTAACTAAAAGCAACTAAGACAATGTTAAAATAAAGAAGAAGAATGACGATTCGTTTGCTGCTGTCAAATAAACTTTTACTTTTTCAGATTTGGGATGAGTTCGTCAACAGATTCAACATAAAAAAAATTCTAGAATTCTATGGAGCTACAGAAGGAAATGCTAATATAGGTGAGTGTACAGCATTTTTTTTCAGCCAGGAGTGTCGGGAACTTGAGCACGGTGTATTTCTGAGACGGGGTAGTAAGGGCAGGTACTGAAACTAAGCTACAGGAAAACGTTCCTAGGACACTATCCATTACTTTTAAGATATTCTAAACTGCAACCACAGATATTGGAAAATGTTAGCAAAAAAATCTAAAATACGAAAAAAATGTTTTAGTTGAATAAATTTTAAAGCATTTTGCATTAGCATGCTAACTATTCAAATCGATTATGATAGAAAAATGTGAATTTTTCTATCCTAACACATTTTAGTCCCATTAGATCCTATTTGACATGGTGATCAAAGACTATAGGACCATTTTAGGATTTTAAAGCATGATGTAGGTACTAGGAAATGACAAAAAACGTCAAGAAAATTTTTGTAAGCAAAGTCAATGTCAAAAATCATTTATTCTGTATATATAGACCATCAATACGGCACTTACAAAACGTCAAAATTATACATATATGTACTAAAGACTAGCTTAGCAAATGGACCACCGGTTCGAAACGCGGCCCCGGCCTGAGAAGACTCCGGCAAGAAACTCAGCGGTCTTTTTTTTTTTTGGTCTATTTACAAAAAATGCTTAGTCTACTTAGTCTAAATACAATCATTTGTTTGAGAAGCATGCATGAGTGAACAGCTTATTTCCAAGCTAGTTTATCATCTAAATATTCTTGTATTTTATAATAGCCTTTTTGGCACAATTTCCTCTTAACTACATTTTTAAATTTATTTATAGGTAAATCCCTAATTTCATTAGGGAGCAAAAACAAAATAACTACTGAAATATTATTTATCGTCAAACAACACTACTTACTATAAATTAAAAGACTCATCCATTGAAGTTTGAGTACATGGGTTGTGGGAACAGGATCGAAATTCCTCGCGGGCAGCAGCTTGTTATCAATAATAATAATCAATTGTTCATCTGCAGTTAACACCGACGGAACGCCAGGAGCCATTGGCTTTGTGTCACGAATCTTCCCGAATGTGTATCCGATCGCCATCATCAAAGTGAACCAGGAGACCGGAGAGCCCATACGGGATGGATTAGGTCTTTGTCAAGTAAGTAGATGATAATATTGCTCGGGAAATTATATCTTGGACCTCAAAAGTGCTCAAAAGGTGTGTGGTGTCTTTTGACGATAGCATGGGGTGCTACTGCGGTGGACGAGCCCAAATTCATCAAGCATAGATTATTACAAAACTATCCGCGGGCGCCAAGGCCTCGTTTGTCCCATGATTTAGGTCTAAGATACGTGTCCCGAGGTATACTTAGGTATTTTTGTAACTTAGTGGTTAAGGAGTTTACGATCGAGAGGTTCCGGGGTCGAATCCTGGTCATTACGCTACCGAGGTGAACCCATTCCAAACAAAAGCAATTTCACTTAACTGGAGGGTTTAACGGGAATACTAGTAATTTCTGTTACTAGTACACTTTACAAAAATGTATGTTCAATCCAACACATTTTTTTATTGCCTCCACGACATGGATGAATTCCAACGCAAAACCTGTTCCTTTATAACACCCGCCACAAAAAGAAATGTGTCTATCTAGTTTATTCTGTGTATCTTCTCTGTATATGGCAACATAGGTCTATAAACAGGTGGACTTATTTTTATGCGATTTTGTTTTTTTAATGGACCATCTCAAAGTAAATATAAGTTGGTACTGTCTTGGCATTAATGTGATGACTTCAGACACTGTTACTTTATGTTTCTAGCTGACGCAACCCAACGAGCCAGGAGTGTTCATCGGTAAAATCCAGTCGCACAACCCCGCGCGGCAGTACCTCGGGTACGTGGACAAGGCAGCCTCGGATAAGAAAGTCGTCAATAATGTGTTCCAATATAATGATTCTGCGTTTATATCAGGTAGGATTTCAAGATACTTTGGTCATAATCTAACAAACCATCAGAATATTCGGAGGGAAAATAATTGCGATAGCCATTATAGTCAATTGGTGTCAGAAGTAGATGATCATTTTTAGATTTTAACAATTCGTTTTAAGCAAATAATGCTTTTAACTACTTTGTCGGCTCTATTCAAAAATTGTAATTAAAAATTACATTTACAAAATGTTGACTGTACATAGGATAAATAATGTGTACACTCGCAGAAAATGAATGGTTACTATTTCCCGAAAGCCAGAGACTGATGACGAATCAAGATATGTGAGTTTGTCATTACGTCATTCACACTGACATTGACATTAATACCAACAAATTATGAAGATAATTAAACTACTGAACGATCGTTTTCCTTGATGGTTCATGATCCTAAGTTTTTTGTTACTGGAGTCATAATGTGTCTGTTTGTTCATTTAATCATCCTAAATTTCATTAAGGTTGTTCAGTTTTTTATATATTTGATCTTTGTCTGCCATAATTTGAAATTAAGCAATCAAATCAACAAATCCTCATTTGGCATCTCTGTCTGCCCCTAAGAGAAAAGGCGTGAGTAAATTTACTGTCATACCATCAAACATACAACAAGATAGTTTGTATTCTGTTGTCATATATTATCATCTAACTAGTCACTAGACATTGCGACTAGTATACTGTACTTCAAGTCTAATGGGTGTGTACTGGTGGCCTGAAATACAGGATTCCTCCTAGTTTAGGCACCAGTCTCCCACATAGAAAAATATGTATAGATAAAGTCAACTCTAAATATTGTATATTCCAAATATGTGGTGAGAAAATAACACGCGTATTCACAAACGATACTGTGAGGTCTCATAGTGTGCTCGAGCGCATAGGGCTGGTAAAATTAATTCACAAACATTACGGAGCAGTATCTAACGCAGTGCGTTCCCTCAACGAAGTATTACTTAAGTGTTATCAATGAATAAAAAGGCTTGCCAAAACGAACGCACTGAGAATTTGTCGTTCTTTGCACAGTTTTGGTGGTACGCATAGCGAAGTATTGTTTGTGAATACGGGTGTAAATGTTTATTCTATTCTATTCTATATGTAAATTAAAGTATGTAAATTGTAAATTGTCATGTTTCTGCTTCAGGTGACATCATAGTGGCTGATGAATTCGGCTACCTATTCTTCCGCGACCGAACAGGTGACACGTTCAGGTGGCGCGGTGAAAACGTTTCTACAACGGAAGTCGAGGCCGCCATCTCCAATGTGGCGGACCACAGAGATGCGGTCGTTTATGGAGTTCTCGTGAGTATATTATGATTTTATTGCGAAGTTTTTCTTTTTTATATTTTCGGATATTATAGAAGAAAAGAAGGACCATAGTGGCCGTATTTAAGCAGAATGAAACCACACGGTATGGAGAATGGAACAGTGTGGTTCCATTCTGCTTAAATACGGTCAAATAAACCATGATAAAATAAAAGAATAGAGAATTTTGTACGAAATCGAAACAAGCCTTATATTTATAGTATTTAGTATTTATTAATTTTCATATAAAGCGATACGAAATCATGCTAGTGTAATTATTCAGGGTCAATTCGTTCTTAAAATTTTTAGATTTCGCACCATGTTTTGAAATTTATAACCAGGTAACTCTTTATATAGACATTTTTTGCCTATTACTAAGCCAAAACAAAATATATATAGTGTTACTAGTTTGACGCGAAATTAATATTCCAATTATTAGTTATTTAAAAAGTGTATTTTCTTTTTGTTTCAAGGTGCCAAATGTAGAAGGGCGAGCGGGCATGTGCGGCATCGTCGATGAGAATGGTACTTTAGACCTGGACAAACTGGCGAAAGACCTGGCTCGAGACTTGCCTGTGTACGCCAGACCTATGTTCATCCGAGTCTTGACTAGTATGGACATGACTGGTAAGTGCCACATTGAGTCTCTAAATAAAGAGTAATATACCTTTTTTATCATTTGCAAAATCCCACGAATTTAATTTGAGTCTTTAACGTCATTACTTTAAAGTCTTAAACTAAATTTGACTATTCTAGAATACGGGCCTAAGAAAGATAAGAGAATTGAATCATAAATATTAACATAAATGAACGAACATCCGAATCTTTCTTTTAAAACTCCATAATTTAGTGTATTTTGACTCTTACGGAACCGACTTCCATCTGAACCCAATACCGAGAGCAAAGCCTGTACCAAACACTTCCGACCCTCTTCCTGAAAAAGTAACAACATTCATATAATTATATACAAGAAGTAATACTTATAATCTTCCGTATACACAAAAAACTATATCAACAAAGTATTTGGGGAACAATCGGTCCTCAAGACTATTAATAATGTGAAGTAAAAACAACAACATCATCATCATCATTAAGCATAATGATCGCTTGTTTTTTTCATTATATAGACTCACAACAAAAATTCATTGACGTTTGCTGACCTTACCTAAGAGTGTTTTGTAAACACATTCATTTATTTTATACTTGGTGTTGCCCGCGGCTCCACCCGTTCTATTAAAAAACTGGGCCCGGACTGCGCTCTCCTACACGACCCGATTTGATCATCTAAGTTATTAAGATAAATGATGGACCATTGGCAATAGCCAGATAACAAAAAAAGTATTCTAGAACAATACTCGAGTCACTAAACTTTACTCCATTTGGCTAAGTTAAACGTAAACAATCTTGATGTGTTATTATGTTTTATTTAAAAACTCAGTTTTTTAATATTTTTCTGTTCAGCAACCCATTTTAAAGACTTAAGGTATGATTCCAAAACCGACCGCATACGACAACGACGGACGCATGCAGCACATACAGCGTACCCATTACTTTTTAAAATCCGATACGGATAAAAGTGACCATTGAGAAATCGCATTGAATTATGTGCATGTGCTGCGTGCGTCGGCAGTTGTCGTATGCGGTCGGCTACGGAATCTCATCATAAAAACCAAAATCGAAGCACTAGTTAGTCAGTCAGTTAGCCAAGTTTATTTATTTATTACTAGCTGACCCAGCGAACTTCGTACCGCCATATTTTCCGCCCGCGTGGTATTATCTCCAAATTTATCACTGTTTCTCTACAATATTATGCATATATTATACATATAAACCTTCCTCTTGAATCACTTCTATCTATTAAAAAAAACCGCTTCAAAATCCGTTGCGTATTTTTGAAGATTTAAGCATACATAGGGACGGACAGACAGCGACAGCGACTTTGTTTTATAATAATATGTAGTGATGTGTTTTTATAAAAAGTCGCTACCTACATGATTGTTTACCTTTAGTTAAGTACCTAACCGAATGGATTTATAGTTATTATTCTAAGTCGAGAATCTTTATAGGTATTAATTATACTTTTTATAATATTAATTAGCAAACACGTTTAACGATATATTTTTCTTTTCAAAGGTACATTTAAAATGAAGAAGACTGATTTGCAAAAGGAAGCCTTCGACCCGAAATTAGTCAAGAAGGACAAACTGTATTACCTAGATCTGAAACAAAACCGCTACATTCCTATAGATGAAGATGTATATTCCAATATTATCACTGGAAAAATTAGACTGTGATCAGTTATGACCTCTATTAACAGTGTTATTATAAGTCGTAGCTCAACGCATTATGTCGTTGATATCAAATTAGTGAAATCGGAATTCATCACGTTAAACAATCTACTGTGTGATTCATTCTCTTTGTCTCGAACAGGCTGAACTAAAGCCGATCAACAATACTAATTGAGAACATTGTGATTAAAAAACTAATAGCCTACGTTGCAAAGGACTACTCGTATTATGTGCCAAGTATAATTTCCATATGACCGAAAACTATATGTATACAACTTTTTTAATTTTCAGCATACATACAGTCATGTCTCTTTCTCATTGGGGTGACAGAGACAACAATTTAGTACCTAATTGCTATTCTCCTGATATTTTTCTTCTGCTACTTTCACAATTTTAATTTTCTTATTTTAAACCACACTACCACCGAACCCACCGTCACCGTCGCGTCGGCAAAATGGTCTTCAAGTATCTTTGTAAATTCCTGGGTGGGAAACCAATGATTTCAAATTTTTTTGTAAACACAAATGGTTTTAACTACTCTAAAGGTCTCTCTAAAGGTACCAAACTGTCAGTTCAGTGTGCGACAGAGAAAATGCGCTACAAAACCTAAGTAAAACCGATCTTGACTGCATTCTTACTCTTTCAACGATATACCATATGAAAAGCCGAGTACTTCAACTTTTTCCACTCCACTTTACTCTTATTCGTGTGCTATCAGAAACTAATCTCTTATTTTATGGAGTTATTATTTCTAGGATTTGTAACTCCGACTAATAATCTTCAAAAATAAAGTATCATGTTTGCCTTAGCTTCTATTGAAGCTGGCAGAAGTTCCATGTTAATAGACAAATTAAACGCTTGTAGGTATTATTAGTAGAATTTTATGCTCAATTTCTTAAATTATAATGTTGTGTGTAGTTATAATTGTTATAATCGTTGAATCTCGCTACAGGGTGTATGCTATTTTTCTCGAATAATTTTGAACATGAAGAAAACATTTGGGCTTCTCTTCCTTTAAATTAGGTCTTGTAATTACTATTAGTATAGTGGTGTGGGTTTGAGGATGGAGTCTGTAACATAATAAGTGCTACAGGTATATTTTTTGCATTTTTATGTGTATTTTTTATATTTTATACATTTTAAATACTCGAAAAACCGTTGAGGGTGCAACAAGGTAGATAATCGGTTTAAAATTACACAGTGCGCAGCGTTACCACGTTACGCCGTACCCTGCCATTTTCTACGACCGTGGACTGTACCGCGCTTATTTCCGTAGATGATCATTGTAAACATTAATAGCAACTGGCAGTATCACCTGCTAACATTGTATGTTTCTAGAAAAACCATAAAATACACACATAAAGCTACAAATGAGTTATTACTTGTAAATTGAAGCATATATAATATAGTTTACAATATTGTATTGTAAGTCAAGTTTAAATAACACCGACGGACACTGTGTCACGGTTCTTACAATAGAGACTAACTTTTTAAATTTGAATAGCGCAAATCTTGACTACGATTTGACCGATTTGGGTGGTTTTTGTTGTGTTCGTAATTGTCAGGACAATTTTTGGAAAGTCTACGGGAAAAGTCGGGATCTGTGTCTGGGTGAGCAGTTAGTAATTATGAATCTAACGACTGCCTTGCGCAGAGGCGATGAATAAAGTATGTTTAATTGCCTAACAGAACAAAAACAAATGTTACATAGTCAGATATAATAAAATATTAAGACCTACTTGTACCTGTGTTTTAAGAGATCATGAAATTGATAATGATTGAAAATGTATACAGCCTCTCAATAAGTATCTACCATTTTTTTTTAATGCAGAGGACATCAAGCTTATAATCAAAATTTCTAACCTATTTTGCACCCTGAAAACCTAGAGTAAAATATCGAATATCATATACAATGTAAACCAATATTAGAAACTCAAAAAGACATCTCAAATTAGGTTTAAACAGTTTAAATGTTAATATTGAAACTATGTACTTAAATGAAGAACAAGTAGCTTATGTTGTAATGGGGTGTTGGGATATTTCTAAATAATATGGGTCTCCAGACAAAGTGACATTCTTTTTTCTAGTGTGGAATCGTTCAGTAATGTGTGTGAAGTGCTTCTTTGTGACTCGAAATAAATAATTCAGTTATAGGGTGTAAAAAAAACATCTGTCGAGGCCATTATGGTAGGGACAGCATCTGTAATGTCGGCTACTATTTTTTTAGACTGCATCCCAGTTTACCATCAGCAATTTAACGACCTAAAATTTCAAAAAAATCACTACAATGTTACGTGATCTATTTGATAACGGATAGAAAATTATTAGCTTCGAGGCAATTCCACTGATAGAATGCCACTTCTTCTACAGATCCAGTAATTCATTATAACATTGTAATATTAACTCGTTTTATGGTTACCTGTGTCGATCAAAATAATAATAATCTCATTTTTTATAGTTCTTTTTTTTTACATTATACATTAGCACAGCATTTTTGCAGTCTGGTATTGTAAGACTGATTTATATGTTTCATATTGTTTTGTTATTTTACTTATAGATTTATTATAATGGTATGGGATATGATGGAAAACTATTAAAATGTATATTTTCGTATAATTTGATTTATTTTTACTACTTCTCCCTCACTTTACTAAGTAAATCAGGTAAAACGTGGTGAGTAGAGATCTGGGATGAATATAAACAAAATGGTCATAAAATACTTAGATAGTTCGAATTTTGTAAAAGAAATTGTTGAATAATTTTATTTATTCATTCCTTGACCTCACTGTTTTACAGCTCGTGCTTATCTTCATAACATAAAACACGATGTCATGAATAATAAACACAACATCTGACTTTTTATATTTATATGTACCAGACATAGAGTTAGCAACTCGGCTACAAAGCATAGCTAATTTAATATGTGGTAAATGATAATGACACGCTATTGTAAAGGGCACCTAACAGCACAATACGAACACCTGTGTAACGTGGTGGTAGAACGTTCGACTGTCACGTTAGAGGTCACGGGTTCAGTGCTAGCTCGCCTGTTTACATGTTTCTTTAAATTGTACTAAATGTTCTCTGTACTGTGTGTGTGCAATAAACTAGCGGATACCCGCGGCTCTGCCCTGCATCTTTTGGATATGGCCCTGCTAAGTTCTTCGGCACCCAAGGCAACCTCACCTGCAAGACAGTAGGTGCACCGGCTGATTGATTGGATTGGAAGGTCATACGGCAGGCGCTCCCGTAAAAGCCAAAGAAACGGTAGGAGAGCGTAACTACGCCGGGCTCTAAAGAACAAGTTTACTTAATAGAATTCAGACTGTTTATAGGTACTGGAGATTGATGGCGCTTGGTGAAACTTGCTACACATATTGAATAAAGCACTTTTCCACAAATATTATTTTGAACCTAACCGGTTTCGCCTTACGGCATTCTCACTCAAAGGTTTACAACCTTTGACGTATTTGTTTAGTCATACCTGTTAAAAGAGGAAACTACTCTCTCATTCTATTAATGTTTGATATAGGTCGTCGTGTAATCGATTCATAGTAATACATATTTGATAAATATCTTTTGCGTAGATTTTAAAACCAAAGACGGCAGCTTAATATTTGAGGTAGTTAATAATACGTAGGGAGTGCTTTGTACGTACACGTACCCCCTACCTTCACCGCTTTTGTAAACCTTTGAGAATGCCGTAAGGCGAAACCGGTTAGGTTCAAAATAATAAAATAATTATGGAAAAGTACAAGTGCTTTATTCATATAATAGAATGCACTTAAGTATCTGACAGAAGCATGAACAGTTCTTTTGAGGCCCCCGTACATAATTGCTGCAGAGCATGGTGAGGAACGGGTCATGCTCTGCAATGCGCATTATGCGCAACTGTATGCAATCATCCCATAGGTGTTCACACAATGGTGCATACCGAGATCATTGCTGCTTGATGAAGCATTTATGATGAACATGGTACCTAGTAATTACGACTATTTATTTGTACACTATATTGGGAGAGGCCTATGTCCAGCAGTGGACTGCAATAGGCTAATGCGCTAATTGATTTATTTGTACACTGCATAAAACTACTATAAAAGTGTGTAGGTAGGTATGTGTAACGTTATGAAGTTACTCGGGTTCGAATCCTGGCCATTACGTACACTACCGACGACGTGAACCCGTGAACCCATTCCTAACTCCTACTCCTAACGCATTTGAGTTTAGTTGGAGGGGTTATCGGGAGTATTAGTAATTTCGGTTAAATAAACTATATTCTATAGGACTATACTTAAAAAATAAAATTTGTAGACGACCTAAACATGCCGAACGAACAGTAAAAAATGTTATAAACTGCCAGAGTCATCATCATCATCATACATAATTATTCTACTTTAAATTAAAGAGGTCGTACTAAAATCTACGATACTTCACATTGCAAACGTTCATTTCATATTATTATATTTTTGGAAGATTTTTGGTTAGTTATGTGTATAGAATTTACTGACAAGCAAGCATCTGCGCCGATATTAATGGCGTAATGATTGTTCAAATATTTTATTGGTAACCTAAAGTGTATGAAACGTTTTGACAGTTTAACTGTGTATAATAGAAGTTATTGGGCACTTTGTCTGCTCCGGCTCCGATATATCTGATAGCGACTGTACAATGAGGTTTTAATAACTTTTGCCAATTAGCATTAATTTAATAAATTCTACTTGTCTATACACAAAGTGCCTACCAATGTGGTTATCTGGTTATACATAAATAAAAATAAATATTTGAATTTAGAAATAAGTGGATTGTCAAGAATATTGTAAAACGTCATCAATAAAGTCGACCGCGAAAATTTTTTGACTGTCGCGTCCTGTAACCGTATTATTTTTATCCAATTTATTCAAAGTTCAGATGAGTTAAACAGGGTGGGTGACAGCGCGCCTGCCACTCGGGGATCAGCTGTTATCGGCGCATGTGCAGCTGGCGCGAGGGGAGCTCGGGGCTGACGCTCCGCCATTGACGCGGCCGTGTACACGGCAAACACGACGCGTCGTCCACGTCCTTCCCGCATTTATACGAAACTGTTTGGTGTCGATGGACGCACGCGTCCCCGGTGCGTAGTGATCGCGCATCGTTCTCACACGTACTGGTACTGTTTATCTCTTACCGGTGTATATAGTTAGCCGCTGTGCGCCCTACTGGGCTAATCGCCAGCATGGACGCGATACTAGCAGCGCTCGTCGCTCTCATGGCACTGGCCGCCGCGATGGCCGCCGTGCTCAGTACACTCTCCAAGGCGGCGATATTCGTAATCCTTGCAATAGCACCGTGCGTCTACCGATACAAGAAGCAAATTTACGTTTTCATCAAAACACTGCCGAGAGATTCCAAGTAAGTACCTAACCTTCCTTATTTTCGCCAGTGGTCGTTAGGATCACCTGCATAGTTTACATGCTGCGCCAAATATTGACTCAAATGTCAAAAGTCCAAATTTCATTGTTGTTTTCTGTCATAAGTAGGCAAGCATTGTTGCAATTTTATTATTTTCCTCTTAATTATGTTACATTTTAAAGTTTTCTAAAATAATGCGCACTACTAATGGGTGCATGATCAAACATTACAACTAACTACAACACTAGTGGATAAGTAGGTACCAAAGGTACCAAGTTAAAGGTTTTATAGGCACCTAGGTACTTCAAACTCATTAAGTAGGTATTCGTTCCCAATTTTGGTAATACATAATATCTTTTTTCGGACTCCTGGCCTATAGGTAGGTAATATCTACATAAACATAAAATAATTTAATTATATTCCTCAGACTAAAAGAATTTATATTCCTGTAGGCACTGAGTTACCGTTTGTAAAAAGAACAAATGAATATTACACTCCTAACGCGGTATTGGGAAGTAAAATTTAATCCTTCGTACCTTTAAGGACAGCTGGGGACGTCCTTTGAATAAATAATTATCATTGTTGACGTAACAGCCAGCAGGCAAAACTTGTACATACGATCATTTCTGTAGATACGAGTAAGTAGGTGCCTTTTTGTACATGTGGAAACCCTCTCGGGACAAATGTTGTTATGTGGGGATCGAACTGACTAAAACCACACGGTGTTCCGTCATGGGACTATGAGACACTAGCGCATGGGACCACGTGTGCTCGGGTATACCCTACGGCCCTACGACTACGACTACCGACCGACCGACTACGGTACCTAATAGATAAGTTGTTATACCTAATTATTGCGTTACTTACTTATACAAAATTTAAACTATAAACATTGGTAATACTCTTTACGATTACCTACCTACTTCCGTAAGTAGGTCCATTCCGTGCATTCAGTGTTCCGATTCATTAACACGCGTTTTCTTATCGCATGATTTCTACTAGTTTAGAAAGAAGGTAGGTATTCAGTATGATCACTATGATCAGCCAAAACAAAATTCTTCTACGTTTTCGTAAGGTTATTTAATCTTCAGGATCATTCATAGGTTTGATTGCGTATTCAATTAGATTTTAATTTTATATGTTTTCATAAGTTTAACATTTTGACTGAAAAAAGCAACATGGACATTACACGCAGGCACGCAGCTGACGCAGCCTATCATTATAGTTTATAATCCTTATATTTATCAGCAGTAATCACGTACCAATAAATGAGTAATTGCAATAAATAGATAACAGGTTTTATATTTAGATGTAAATTAACCAAATACTAAATGTAATAAGATAGCGTATGAATCTTATAAATTAATTAGAGCCACCTAATAACCTACTTAAATAATTAGATTTATACATAATTCGTTAATGTTTCTTTTTATATTTGTCACGGGACTCACGGGCTCTTCACTGAACAGGTAGGCCTGCGAGAATTAAGAACTTTTAATGACATTACTTAGGAACTATAGGTCCATTTATTGCTATATGAGGAAGATCATAACAATAAATGGATCTATAATTCGGTTTCCAAGTTATGTAGGAGGTAGGACACGACGGTATATCCGTCCCAATCCCAATCGAGCCGTTCGACTGGGAAAGTACCTCGGCCCTACAGAATAACGCGGCTAAATAACCTCGTGTTATGTTCCCGGTGGTGAGTGAGGTAGCCAGAGCTCACTGAGGAGGTTTTGCGCTGTCAGTGGGAAAATCAAAGGCTTGTCCTACTTATCTTTTACGCTGACGGCACAGAATCTCTCTGTTCTTACAGGGTCGGCAGCACGAGTGTGACTTCCTTGGTGTTGCATTCACCCGTAGGCAACGGTAACCACTTACCATTGCTGCTTACTGAGGAACAGATTGAAATGCCAGCTGTATGTTCGGATTTAATTTGGTACCTACTCGATTCTGTTCCTGTACAAGTCGATTTAGATATAACCTATATCTACTATCTATACCTATTTATATTTCCAGAAGTGTTGATACAAGGCCATTATTACATGTGGTGTAGCCGTGTAGGTGTAGGTCACTGTAGGTACATGCTAAATGCAATAAAAAGCATGCTAAAAATAAAATCCTGCTTTAAAAGTGTAGAATATATACCTAGCTATCAAGCAGAACTTTATTTTTCTTCATCTGGGCATCTGGGTGTTTAATTTTAGTATTTCGCGTGATAATCAAAACAAATAAGTAATTTGAAAATACTTTCCATACATTTTGCAAGTTTTGGCAGCTGATTTGATCCCGAAGAAAGGATATTTCAGAAGAAGAAATATTATTCTTATTTAGAAACTAGTTTCGAAACTTGGTTTCGTACGTGGCCGAAGGGATAATTTACCGTCAGCCGTGTGTATTTTCCTGCCACCTACCTGTTATTGTATAATCCCTAACAAAAAACCCATAACATTTTTTATCCTACGCGGAAACAATAGTCGCTACCGCTACATCAACTATATTAGTCATTATTGTAGCCACCTATTTAGGTAGGTAGGTTGAAAACAGGAAGCTTTAACAAAATTTATATAGGTAGATCAGGGATTTTTGATCTATCCGGGCAACAATCCCGATCGCAACCAGAACTTGCTCCTAAGAGAGCCCGAGTAGGCTCTCCCACTCCTTCTTTGCTTATTTCAATAAATTTTCTTTTATGGGCCCGACTCCTTAATCCTGTCCTGAGAGATATACCTGCACCAGGGCCTCATCCATCAATCAGCGGTGTACTGATTTGCTGGTGAGGTTGGTTTGGATCCCAAAGATTTATAATGTTGGAGTTCCACACACACACACATCGCAGTTAGGTACTAACTTATTAGGTAATACTTAAATAGTGAGTTGTATAATACCAATATGAAAAGTTCAAAATATGAACATAGGTACAGAATGGATCTTTTTTTATGTAGGACATAATAATATCTATTTGACTCCACCTCGCCTGATGCTAAGCTGAAGGTAAGTTTCTGGAAATAGTGTCACCACCAGACACGTACCATGTTACAATGGCGGATATGCACCAATGCATCCCATTGATGTTGTGAATTGTTGAAATGACAAACAAATATTACAACTTCGTAGATAATTTTGATTTTTACATCGACCTCTATAGCCACGGCCAACCTATTTGTAGCTAAGATAAAAACTATAATGGGAAAGTAGAGCATCATTACTACTTCTTACACCGACTTCCAAGACGTTAGTACTAGCAGAGTTAAATAAAGAGCCACCTCGGAATGAGAATGAGATATGTTACGCTATAAAACTGTAGAAAAAGCTTCATTTTCATATTTAGTGTCGGTTAGTGTTATTTATTAGAAGCTCGAGTATTTAGATACATACATTGGTTTTTACGACCTTCGGCCTTGACTATCTTTGTGTTCAAGATCGAAGTCCAAAAATCGATTATTACTTACAAATAGCTTGTATTATCCCACTTACCTATTAAATACTTGTAAATGAATAAGTTCTCTTTCATAAAGTTTTCCATTTTCCAAATTGAGCTTAGCTTAGCAGCATCGGGAGTATCTGTTATTGCGGCACGAGCACGACGCCCGTATCTTCTGGATTTCCTCCTAGTTCCTGGGTTTTTGACATCCAGCAGTGTGCATAATTGACAGACTAAAATGTTAGTAGTTCACACTATCTATTCATCCATTGATTTTGTTATTTACAATCAATGTTAGATACGATACGAGGTAACTCTTAGGAATGAGCGATATTTAAAAATAAAAATTAGAGTTCTACTTAGCATTTTGCACAGTGATAGTACCTATATAAAATGTGTATTGTGTATGTATGGTTAAATTCTAACTAAAAAAAAAATATCGTTGAATGTGAGCGGTAGGCATTGACCTAAATGTCATGGAAGATCGATGGTATATTATGCGCCACGCTGTCTGCGATATGGCGAGCACTAGTTGACCGATTTCATATATCTACGCGGCCATTGTATCGTATCGTCGACATCCGATTCTCTGACTGTGACTATCGATGCAGTGGAGCAGTAGGATACACCTACTCATTAAAATAATGACGCCACTAGGAAGAAAAAAGTCAATGTTATTACACCCCTTAGTAATCTTAATTGTTTAATTGATAATTAATAATGAATAATACGAATAATGCTCATTGCTAATAAGAATGGCAGCATCATCTTGTAGTCCTAGGGTCGCTGAATGTACCTACCATCTGCGTCATGGCATAATAGCGGTTTTTTGTCATGCGCCAGTATTTTGCTATTATCAACCTTTAGTCGCACTGAATTTGGCAGGTAGGAAGGGATCAAGGGTCTTTGAACAGGTAGTTAACATAAAAATGCTGCTCAATAACTTACAGAAGTTTGTTGCATGATGTTTACATAGGTATTTTCTTTGGCATATTATTAGAAATCGCGTAGGTAATTTATTTCCAGTAAGTAGTAACACAGGCATACTTCGTCAGGCACCATGCCATGCATGAACTAAAATACAGACATTTTTAGCACTATCGTGTGTTCCTTTGTTAAATATCTTCGTTAAGTAGTCAATAAGTAGTAGGTAATCTAGTTTAAATAAGTAGGTATACTACCTAGTTTAAGTTATCTCTAATCATACCTGCATGTAAACGTTCGGTTCGGACATACCAGTCATTTTATAGATGATGCAACATGAAACATGACTGAACCTTATCAATACTATCACTGCCTATCGAGATTTCAGATCACTATAATTTGCTTGATAGTCGATAATAATGAAACAGATACAGATACCTATCTAATTAATCTACTATAATACATATTATGACATATTTATGATAGTTTATTTTGCCACCGGGGCCTGTTTAATAAAAGCGACAATACGACAAATTTGTCACTTTTTGACAAATTAGTCGAATTGTCGCGACAAGTGGCGTTTAATAAAGTTGACAATTAAGTCCAAATGCGACAGGCAAATACTGACAAAACTGTCAAGCTATAAAACTGTTTAATAAAAGCGGCAATTGTCAGGTTTTACCTGTCGAGTCTCTAAGAAAATATTCTGTGAGTTATTTGTCATGACAATTGACAAGTTTGTCACTAATTCCGACATATTTGTCGCAACTCAATATCGAGGCATGCATATGAGACAACATGAGGGTAATATCAAAAAAAGTAACTACCTACAACAATTTTACTTTTGTTTTTGACTTGAACTTGTTTTGTTTGCTTTTTGAAATGGACGCCAAATTAACAATTTTAGGGCTTATCTATGAAAACAGAGAGGTTTTATCTGGCAGATTTAGTGATAGTTTAACACAAGAAATGAAAATTAATAAATGGAAGAATATCACAGAACAAGTTTATTCTTGGTTTAAATATGCGACGTCGTCGTCGTACAGTTTGCATCAAATAATCATTTTCACTACTACTAACTGTTATCCGTCGACGACGTTAACACCATTTTTAGGGTTCCGTAGCCAAATGGCAAAAAACGGAACCCTTATAGATTCGTCATGTCTGTCCGTCTGTCTGTATGTCTGTCTGTCTGTCTGTCCGTCCGTCCGTATGTCACAGCCACTTTTCTCCGAAACTATAAGACCTATGCTGTTGAAACTTGGTAAGAAGATGTATTCTGTGAACCGCATTAAGAATTTCACACAAAAATAAAAAAAAGCATTAAGTTTTGGGGGTCCCCATACTTAGAACTGAAACTCAATTTTTTTTTTTTCATCAAACCCATACGTTTGGGGTATCTATAGATAGGTCTTTAAAAATGCTATTGAGGTTTCTAACATATTTTTTTTCTAAACTGAATAGTTTGCGCGAGAGACACTTCCAAAGTGGAAAAATGTGTCCCCCCCCCCCTCCCCCCTCCCCCTCTAACTTCTAAAATAAGAGAATGATAAATATAAAAAAAATATATGATGTAAATTGCCATGCCACTAAAAATTGGTTCGAACGAGATCCAGTCAGTAGTTTTTTTTTAATACGTCATAAACCGCAATTTTCGCCTTTGCTACTACGGAACCCTTCATGGGCGAGTCCGACTCGCACTTGGCCGATTTTATTTAAACTAATCGTACTAATTTAATTCCCGATTACCGTTGACATTGGATGAAATACCTGTCGAAAATCTGTGACAAATTGACAAATATGTCCGCCTGCAATGACAATTTAGTGTTTAATAAAACAAATTTTACAAGTTTTTCCTGACAAATTGTCACCTGTCGCCTGTCAAGGTTTAATATTTATTAAACAGAAATAAGTCAAATTGTCATAAAAAGTCGACATTATTGTAGATTTTCCACCGTGACTTATTTGTCAGCAATAATTTATATTAAACAAAATATTGTCAAATTGTCGGATTGTCGCCTGTCGCCTGTCACCTGTCATTGTCGCGTTTATTAAACAGGCCCCTGCTGTTCTGTGCATGATAAATCTTTAACTGCACTTGATAGGTATTACCTACCTCTCGATTATCATTGCCTCAAATTTATAAACATGATAATCACTTTACGGTTTACACTACATATACGAGTATCGTTTAGTTATAATTTAATTTACCTACTAACTGACCCGACAGAAGTTTTCCGGTGTTAACTATGAATATTGAATGCTTTTGCAATTTGCAAAATACCTTCATCCTACATAGACTTTGCTTCTTTTGTAACCATGACGTACCGATTTTGATTATGTTTATTTTGTTGGATTATTTTTTGTCTGCGTTAACAGAATAACCATAAAAAAATTGTTTGTGTAAAAAGCCAATACGAACCAAACGATGATAGAGAAATGTAGAGCATGTGTTTCTACCGACTTGCAGACTTGCTTGGGCCGGATCTCTATGGATGGGTGTTGGGGGCTCCGTGGCCTGGCTGTCTTTTTAGAGTTCCGTAGCCAAATGGCAAAAAACCGAACCCTTATAGATTCGTCATGTCTGTCCGTCTGTCTGTCTGTCTGTCTGTCCGTCCGTATGTCACAGCCACTTTTCTCCGAAACTATAAGGCCTATGCTGTTGAAACTTGGTAAGAACATGTATTCTGTGAACCGCATTAAGAATTTCACATAAAAATAAAAAAAAGCAAGAAATTTTGGGGGTCCCCATACTTAGAACTGAAACTCAATTTTTTTTTTTTCATCAAACCCATACGTGTGGGGTATCTACAGATAGGTCTTTAAAAATGCTGTTGAGGTTTCTAATATAATTTTTTTCTAAACTGATTAGTTTGCGCGAGAGACACTTCCAAAGTGGAAAAATGTGTCCCCCCCCCCCCCCCTCTAACTTCTAAACTAAGAGAATGATAAATCTAAAAAAATATATGATGTAAATTGCCATGAAAACTACCACTAAAAATTGGTTCGAACGAGATCCAGTCAGTAGTTTTTTTTTAATACGTCATAAACCGCAATTTTCGCCTTTGCTACTACGGAACCCTTCATGGGCGAGTCCGACTCGCACTTGGCCGATTTTATTATTTAATACTTATTAAGGTGATAAATTGACTGTACCCCATGGTAGTATGAAAGCCAATGGTATATAGAACCATTGACCGTCCATACGCTCAGGGTTCTATATAGGTACCAATGGCCCCACAAATATATGGGATATATGGAGCAATGTATAGTAGGGGCCCATAGGTCCCAATTTAATGTTTTTTTGCTGTCTGTATACCTCTGATAAGTACCTTTTACCTGCCAAAGTTCGCGTGACTCATGCGGGCTTTATAATAATCAATCGTTCTTAACTATACTTGTGAAGAAAAGGTTTTCTAAAACCATTCAGGCTTTGCTCTATGTACCTAAGTACCTATAACGTAGGCACAGATTTTGGCTTTATTGAGAACATTTAATTTAACTAAATATGTATAGCTAAATACTTACAGCATATTTTTAAGGCAATTCTCGTACACTGCACTGTAAAACTTTCTGCACTAAAATTAATCAATCATAACATCTTCTAATACCTATATAAAATTCTTCTGTCACGGGGTGCGTAATCAAACTCCTCCGAAACGGCTTGACCGATTTTGATGAAATTTTTTGTGCTTAGTTATCCGGTATCTATGAGAATCGGCCAACATCTATTTTTCATCCCCCTAAGTGATAAGGGTGCAGCGGGAACGGGATTTGAATACCACGCGGGCCGAAAATATGGCGGTACGAAGTTCGCCGGGGCAGCTAGTAATACATATAAAATCAAATTAGCTAGTCAGAAATAATGATAATATCATAAACTACGAACTAAACAACTACATATTAATTAGTATTAGGTGGATTATGTATAGGTATTAGGTATGTCGCAGCACTCGCAGCCAACTAGCTTAATCAGCAGTTCAATTAACTGCCTAGGCTAGGCTGTTAACTAAACGGCGCCGTTCAATAAACGACCTAAATGATATTCAGCCATTTAATTAAACACCTAGGCAAATGACTTGTTTCTGCATGGCTATAAAAAAGAGGCTTCCGTCGACTGGGACCACAATTAAATTTATTTTAAATTTAATATTTTTCTTCCGGCGACTGGGACCACCCATAAAAAAGAACAAAAAAAATATAGTTAAAACCAAAAACAGTACAGTCAAACAAAAAGACGAAGAGACGTAATAATTAAAGCAAAATCGGATCAATTCAAAAATATCATTGGCTTTAGTAATTTCTTTAATGTACACCAATAAAACAAATTAAAACTACAGTAATATGTCACCTTAAATACTAAATTCGAACATCATGTCAAAATTAATCAACTAACCCGCCCCGCCGCCCGTCACCGTAACAGGGGCAAAGCATGACGCTAGCGGCATTGCCCCGCTGTATAGCAACGGCCAACCTCTGCCCTCGGTATGAGGCGAAGCGAATGTCACCGGTTTTCTTGTAGCGGTTACTGGAGACAGGACGGTACGGCACACGTGGTTGGAGTATCAGTCGATACAAATGCTCTCCGGAGTATGTCGTTGAGGGGTACACTACATAAATACGAAAAGCCTCATTCCGAAAGTTACAATCACGAATTTCAAAATTCCGAATTTCATAATTCCGAATCATTCAAAATTCCGAAAGTCAGATATCCGATGTATCATAAATCCTATTTATTGAAAACCCGAATTTCAAAATTCCTAGCGATTATAACTGCGAATATTAAAATTCCGAATTTGAAGATACCGAACCATTACAATTCCGAATTATTAATAATCCGAAATATCATAAATACGAATTCCGATTATCAAAACTCCGAAACAACACAAATCCGACAATCAAGCGCCTTGTAAACCTGCATTAGGTAAGTAGGATATTTGCTATTTTCGAGGTACACGAGATAAACAGGAAATAGAATTATTGAACTATTATTTTAATTGATTTATGCTAATGATTACAAAATACACGTTTCCATACAACTTTCAGTAACAAGCATGCATGCAGGCAAGCATGCATGCAGGCAAGCATGCATGCAGGCAAGCATGCATGCAGGCAAGCATGCATGCAGGCAAGCATGCATGCAGGCAAGCGTGCAGGCAAGCATGCATGCAGGCCAGCGTGCAGGCAAGCATGCATGCAGGCAAGCATGCAGGCATGCATTAGTTTCGCTCTTCTCCGGCGCTACGGGATGTGCAGTCCTTCCGCCCTTGCGTAACAAAGTTCGGGCACCCTGAGCTTCGTTACTGCGGGCGAGGACTGCCCTCCCTCCGCGCCTCCGGTTTTTAAATAACACTCTAGTGTAGGGCAAACAAGTACCACGGCAGTAGGACCACGGCAAGTCGGGTTTGGCTTAATTTTTATACGTAATAATTGGCGAGAAAATTAATTTATTATTATAAAAAATCAACTCTAAAATACGCAACATGTCAAATCAATTTTAACTTTTACCTATTTTTGATACAAATTTTCAATTTGAGCAATGAATTTTCGGAAATTTGAAATTCGGAATAACGTTTTTCGGGCCAATAATACTACGGATTTTTAATTATTCGTAAAAATGAAATTCGGAATAATGAACATTCGTATTTAAAACTTTCGGATAAATAACTATCGTGTTTTTGAATACTCGGAGTTTTGTTTCTTAGGAATTATAATATTCGGAATTTTGAAAATCGGAATATTGAAATTCGGAATTAAGTATTTCGGAATTGTTGGGTGTTCCCGTCGTTGAGAGCATGGTGACGCGGAAACCTACCCGCGCTTCTTCGACAACACAGTGCGTTCTGACCGTCGCCGCCCACCATGGAGCCGCAGGTGCATTTATGGGGTTCACACACCTTGCAGCCCAGGTGGAGGGCCACTGCCACCCGCAAAGAATTGTCGTCCAATAAAGTGCCGAGGTGAGGTGAAGGCAGCGCGTGCAGCCATGCTCCCGATTCCGGCTGCGACACCGCCCGAAGCCTCGCCAGATCGGATTCGGCCCCCGTGGCATCTCCACCAGCCCCTCCTAAGCCTTCGAGCTGTGCCATCGTCCCGAGCGCGCTGGACATGAGGCGTGACAGGGCCTGACGCCGCCGAACTGCGGGCAAGCCACACTGTCTCGGCGTCCGCTGCAAAGGGCACGGTTACTCTGCCACCATTATTATTTAGGATGGCAGTAACAAGGTCCGCAGCCCCATGTGCCGATGCCAGCATAGCCGGCAAACCCACATCCCGCGCGCGTTTCACCCAATACCCCCGGATGGTTGGGGAGAGTCGCCTGTACCCATTGGTTTTCGTTGAGCCATACATTGAGGATCGACTCAACTGTGGACTTGAGGATGTCATCGAAAGCCGCAACGTCTGCCGGACAAACCCAGGTTAGCGCGGTCCGCAGCAGGTACGTCAGCTTAGGGAGGGCAAAGCACATGCGCAAAAGTACCAATGCACATGCGCAGAAAGATTTCAGGAGAGAAGTCAAGAGAAGCTTATTACGGGAAAATATTGCCTCGTGCACCCCTTCAGGGAAAAAATCATTTATGTATAATAATATATGTATAAATATCTAGGTATACTTTCTTATTCTAGGCATGAGTTTATTGCCTGCAATTCCGAAAAGATAGATTTTCCTAGCAGTCACTTTTCCATAGATTTTCTTACCAGTGTTTTCGTCCTGAAAACCTCCTACTACTACCAGACAAATTTGAAAAAGGTTTTTCACAAAAAAATGACAGATAGGTACCGGGATACGCTATTTCTTAATAAAACGGTGTCAAAAATATTTCAATCACCTCAGTTTTACGAAACCTCGACTTTAGCAAAATCTTTGTGTTGAAATCGGTCTGAGCTGCGGCTATCCTTATATGGGGGGGTGGGGGTTGGTCACACCTACACGTACCTTCATGACTATTACATACACATATTCACGCCTGAAAGCCCATATTTCAATATGTTTTCGGTCCCGTGTAACCAGTCTCAGGGGGCGAGCCTATTGCCGTCAAGTGGGCACTGTGTCTTAGGCTGTAGGTAGGTATATTTACTGACGGATGAAGAACAGCCCAGACATGACAGATGGAGTCCCCGTAGTCGAAGGTGACTACGGAATAAGGCTGTTCTCCATCCGTTGGCCCTATCCACCGCAAACCAACACTGTCTAGGAACAAATTGATACTCTAGTGTTAATGTAGGGTCCGCGTTTTTTCGCATAACTTTTAAGTTATTTTAAGGGAAGCCCGAATATGTTTCTACATAACATAACATAAACTCACGCCTTTATCCCCGAAGGGGTAGGCAGAGGTGCTAGCACCCACATTTCGCCGTTTATGTTTAGGTCCCAATGTAATAGGTGGCGAGCCTATTGCCATTAACCGGGCACTTATAAACCTGCGATAAATACACACATAGCTTCGAATATGTTTCTAATACCTACCATTGATCCATTCCCTGAGCCTTTATCCAACTCAGGATCGAACTTTAATACTTACCGTGAAGCGACTGCTACCTGACCTCCTATTTCAAGCTACGGTGCTAATTTTAAACTAATAGTGAATGTTGACTATCACTATGATATTTTAAGTAACAGAGTTGATAACTTAGAATACCATCCAGGGTGCCACCAAATTGCATACAAAAAAATTCATTCAAATCGATCCAGCCGTTTAGGAGGAGTTGATGAGTGACATATACGATATATAGATGACATTTTTCAATCAAAGAGCTTTTTCTTTAAATTAAAACCAACCTTTTTTTGTTTGACTGTACTGTTTTGGCTAAAACAATAGATTTTATGATACATTTATAGGTGGTCCCAGTCGATGGAAGAAAAATATTAAATTTAAATGAATCCGGCAACTGGGACCGCGGTCCGAGTTAATTGTGGTCCCAGTCGCCGGAAGCCTCATAAAAAATACCATAAAGGCTAATAAACTTCCACTCCCGCATTAGCGTTCTAATTTAATCTATCTTTTTTTTTTTTTTTTTTTTTTTTTATCGTGCGAAAAATCCCCACGGATACCTCCCCCGCCGGAGTCGGAGGAGGAGGTTATGTCGGACTCGAACCGACTAAAACGCACGCCTTCTGTGGGCCGTTAGTTGCCGGAGGTGAGATTGTCATAGCCATATCCCTCGCACCACGGCCGACCCAGGGCCATATCTCTCGATATGGCCCTCTTCCGGTGTGGGGACCACGGAGTCCCCAACTCGCCCCCGGGTATGGGGGGGCACGCAATGCGTGCCAACGCCGTGGCCTGCTTCTGCTAGGGTGACAGGCGACCCCACCCGTCACCCCCAGGCCCGCGCTCATGGGGGGCGGAGGTCATTCTGCGACCTCCGACGCCCGAGTTGCCACCGCTCGTCGCGGGCCGCGCGGTCTGCGATTCTCCTTCGCTCCTCGCGGGCCGCAAGGGCTGCGATTCTCCTTCGCTCGCGCTCCGCCGCCCACTTCACGAGCATCACTTGCTCGCAGAAGGAGGCGCCGGCGGCCCACGCATCCGCGCAGCGAACCATCGCTGCGAGCAAGGTGGCGAGCGTGAGAGCTCTCACTCCCAGGGTCGCCACCAGCTCCCGTCTCGGCGTCTCCCACGCCGGACACTCAGTGAGCGTGTGCAGCGCTGAGTCCTCGCTCGCGTCGCAGTGATGGCACTCGGACGTTGGCTCTTTCTTCGCGGTCCGATGCAGAATTTAATCTATCCAAGTCGGATTGCGCAGCTTTCTCAATAAAGCTACTATTATTATTTTATTATTTATATTGTAAATATGTTCAAACACAATGTGAAAATTGTTCATGAATAAAATATACTGAAAATACTAAATTAAACCTATCACTAACTTTGTATCTTATTTCGGGGTGGTGCCCTATCTTGCGAATGGCATAAGCAATAGTCAGTCAGTTTGTTAAATGTTGTAAAATAAACGTTACGGCTGAATATCATTCAGGCCGTTAATTGAACGGTGCCGTTTAGTTAACAGCCTAGGCAGTTAATTGAACGACTGATTAAGCTAGTTGGCGGCGACATACACGAGTATACTCGTATACTTATTGTAAATCATTGTTGATCTTGCCACGTTGTAGGTAGGTATGTCTACATTAATATTATAAAGAGGAAAGATTTGTACCTATTTTTGTATGTTTGTATGTTTGTAATGAATAGGCTCCGGAACTACTGTACCGATTTCAATCATTCTTTCACCTATAGAAAGCTACACTATCTGAGAGTAACATAGGCTATATAACATCCCGCTACTACTAAAGGGAGCGGAGCAGTGAGCATAAATGTCAATAAATCGGGCAGATTTCCATACATTAAAGTTGGACCGGAATCCGAATTCCACGCGGGCGGAGCCGCGGGCAACAGCTAGTATAGTATGTACATAAAAGAGATAACACTGTGCGTGTGTATGGTGCCTGCGTGCACTATAACTACTTCCTAGTGTTGAATCTTGAACCAAATCTATTTATAAGTTACGCTACCGGGTGCAAATCAATCGTGGTTGCAGAAAATGTTTATCCTCGAGGAAGTTGGTACATTTTACGTCACATAAGCAAGGTTAACTGCAGTTATCATTATTATCGTTTTATAATGGTTTTAGTATAATGTATTATTTATCATAGTTTATAGGTAGGTAGTCTATTTAGGTTTTAAAGCGTGTGTTCACCTAGGCACATTAGGATACCTTTAAACTACCAAATCATTCTTGAAATATAATTTATCTATAATGTTACACGTGTTAGATTAGATAAAAAACTAACACTAATTTGTTAAGCATATAATAAATAATAGTACATTATGGTACAAGCGTGTCATACGATTATTTTCAACACACTTTCGAATAAAATAATACTAAAAATATTACATAACACAATCAAAACACAATAGTAAAAATCTATTTGTTGTCATACTTGTCTTGTCATAAATATGCACGCGCATCTAACATTTTTTTTATTATTTTTATTAAATTAGGTAAATACTCCTAACCTTTTTTAACAGTCTTCGGTATTCGATACCCCTTATGATATTTCAAGCCAACTACCAGGACCACAATGACTAAGCGCACCCGAACCCCAGACATTCAGTCAATGATCTTATTTAAAATGAAGTAGATGCGTTATTGCGCGAAAATCGTGAAGATCCGAAAACGAGTCAATTGGAACGTTTGCCTTGTAGTATCGCGTGCCGAGCGGCGCCGCGCCGGTCGTACGTTGAGCTGAAGAATCAGTGACATAAAAAAATAACGAAAATGCTATCGTATGTTTATAGACACTGCACGAACAATTACTCTAAGGGAAATGTAGATGAATTAAAAATGTGTCTGTGTGTGTTCGGCACAATTTTCTACGTTGATTTGTAAGCATATGACATATCTATGATATATTTCATCTTTGCATTCAGTAGTTTTTACGTGAAATAATAACAAACATCCACCCATCTGTATTAACTTACGAACTTTCGCGTTTATAATATTAGTAGGATGTAACGTCCCATATACTACATTGTTTACAAATCGTCCATACGTCTATTTTTGACCTGAACTTTAGTCGAAGACTCGAAGTACGTGCGTACACTACTATATTGGATGACTCAAGTATACAAATCATATACCTACCTGATTACAGCTGTCTGAATAAGTAGGTACATGTATTCATGTGGTTAGACTTTTGTATTGTTTTCTTATATGCTCGACACAATTCTGGCCTCAAAATTATTCCTTTAAAACTAGTGAAAACTAAATATTTCATAGATCTATTAGGTACAGTCAGCATCAGATCGATCTTGACTAGCGAAGTAGATTGATTTTCCCCCCTTCCTGTTGACTGATTGTTCTGATATTTGATACACACCTTTAGTTCGGAAGATAATACAATTTAAATCAATAAAACCGTAAGTGGTCATTATGATACAGTGGACATTTTGATACGGTGGACATTTTGGTAGAGTGGACGAGATGGCCCTAAAGGGATCTTAATACCTTGGTACCTAAATTAAATATTAAGACCATTTTGACACTGATGCACACTGGGCAAAAATAATTTAAATACGATAATATGCCTTCGACTCGACAGGAGAACAAGACCGATCTGATACTGACTGTATATATTAAATAGCACAAGCACAACTTATTTTTAAGATCAGTGACATTTAGCCAATTTTTGAGTTGAGAAATTGAAGTTAAGTTTCGTCAAAGACTTATTGTCAGTGATCAATCAATTCAGAAACCGACTGGTACAGTAGGTACTAACGCCTAATAGAGTTTGGAACTAGGCTCTACACTACATCTTGGCCACCTCTTCCACGTTTTCAATGGTATTCCTTTTATTCCCTATTAAGATTTATGTAGACTTGTCAGTTTTTAAAGTGTACACTATATTTTTTGCATAGAAGAAGATAAATTGGGTAGGCAAGTATGCATACCAATTCGCAAAGAATCTAATTATATTATCTTAGCCGTGGACAATGGGACCTTGACATTGACTGTGTTAACAAATCAATGTCAAAACGCTCCATTGTCCACGGTTACCATTAGTTTATTTTACATTTAAATCAGACTTGTCCTTGTCACTTTTCTCGACTATATTTAAATATTTGTTAGGTAGAGGTAGGTTTAACTAGAACTATACTTCTTCTGATAGATAACATGCAATTATGAGCTCGGGATATCAGTTCTTTACGTGAAGGTGACTTCCTGAGATATTGTTTATTGTTAAGGATCCGTATTGACCATTCATTTAGTATCAACAACCATTGTCTCCTTTGTTCACCGCTCCTTGTACCTACCAACTGTACTGTATAAAGGCTTGTTAACAAATAATTAATAAGTACAGCCTTGTCTGCGGCTTTTTACATAGTGAGTAAATGATGTTAGATTTGTATTCATGGTCGCTGATTATATTAAAAAGGTATGTGGGATCACAGAAAAATGTTTAGATAGGCAAATACGTAAAGGGTTTGGTGTCCTATCATTTGACAAAAAACAAATGACAAATTTTCATTTGACAAACGTTTGATAAAATTATACATGATAAATATAACATTTGACAAACTATTGTTAAATAACTACTCATTAGACAAAATATTTATTTGGAAAAAAAATTCATTAATTAGTTTTTTATAAATTAATAATCATGCAGAACTGTATTTAGTCCAATTAAATTTTTTTAAATAAAATTTTAGCAATCGAAATGTTTTCTAAGTAATACATTTGCGGAACATGTCTGTAATATGTCAAATGATTATTTTTAAAGTTTGTTATATTATGTTTGCGAAATGAAAGTTTGTCAAATGATTAGTTTTTCAAACGTTGTTTATCAAATGATGTTTTGTCATACGTTTTTTGTCAAACAAGGGAGAACCAAAGGGTTTTCTTATTTCTTATAGACTAAGCTAATAATAACTTCCTGCACTTAAGTTCATCATTCATTGGGCATTCATCATAGCAGTTATCCCTCAGGACTGGTGCCGTCTGACCTCCCAATCCCTTAAAAAATATCCATGAGTCCATGCACCCCTTCCTACTTCAGTTGTTCGGGTATAATTCTCGCTAGAGATACACCCGGGGGATCTCGTTGACATTAATGTAGACATTGTTTTTAAACCTTATCACATGAATAGAAGCCTAGGTGTTTTTATGTACCTACTTCTTACTGTTGAAGATAGAGAAATCTATTTAGGCAGGTACAATGGAATCGTCTATATTACATAGTAGCATCACATTCGAGGCACTATCCACTATCTTCCGATCTACATAGTAAATGAATACATGATGTCTGTCCCGCGTCAAAGTAAAACACTTCAGCAATACAGACATTATGCAGGTTGTTACGCAACGGACAGTTTAGATTCTAACCGGACGACAACATTCGGTACTCGAAGGAAAAAAAATAGTATAACTATTTAGTACATATTTCATAACATTTCTAAGGTTGTTGCGACGGAGGACGTATTCGTATTCATTTAATTATAGGATTAGGAGTTAGTGCGTCACACTGTCGCGTGACAGGCCAGAGCGCCACAGCCGCAATGCTGTGTAATATGGCTTCCTCACAAGTTTTGCTTTTCTATTGTTGGTAGCTTATTTTTATACATATCCATATTTTCGTTATACCAGCATTGTGCATAGAGGTAGTGACTTTACTAACTGTCCCATTAGGCACCTATCAACACAGGTTATTGTATCCCACGCTCAGTAGTCAGTAGGTATTACCTTGCGTGTTATATAAATGAAATTGTTTATAGAAATCAATACCAAAACACTACTATTGTATAGCGCACGTTGAATGGTCGATCTTGGGACTATCGATTAGTTTAGCCATGGATGTTGTTCAGCTACAATATAGGTACAGTACTTGTCTATGACTCTCTTTTCCGAGAATTTGCTTTCAGCTTACCATCAGGCGAGATGAAGTCAAATTAACGTGACCTACTTATATAAAAAGCCTCATAGTTATTTTTTTTATGTTTCATGAAGAATCCAGTGCCTAAAGTAATATTAGAATAAATTGTTAAAGCGAGCTAGAGGGCCCTATTCAGTCCTACAATCGAAAGTAACTTAGAGCATCATAAAGGATTCGTCTACATGGCCTTTTTCAGGATATGTGGAAGGTCTACGACTGTGTTCCTCGTGTAATGAGCTGACAGGCACTTCAATCCAAAGAGGTTCCAGTTAACCTTTACTTCGACTAACTCCTTTCTCGACATAGAGGAATGAGGAAGGCTTTTGTAGACATGTAGTGTAGCTAGCCACCACCACTGAATCGTCTTTATTTAATAGAAGCAGGACTCATATTTAATGTGCGAAAATAGTCACCTGTCCTGTCTGTATAAAATTAACACTGAGAATTTCAACATCTGTGATATGATAATTTTATCAAGTTTCATGAGTGATAATATCGATCTGAAGTGTCTAGGCTAGTTGAAGTGTAGTAAGGTAATTCATTTTTAAATTTTTATATGAACTAAGCGGCTTAACAATTCATTCATGGTTAGGTCGGACTCGAGTCGACTAAAACGGTATGCTGTCCCGGATTTCAATTACCGGGGTAGGTACAATGACCTTGTGACCAATAAGGTATTTTCCTCGCATCCCAGCTCACCCTGGGTCTTCTAGGACTGTGAGATGACCCTCCTTTGGGTGTGGGAGCCATGGTGTCGGCATCCAACCGTAAAATTATCATGTACCTATATCAATATATCTAGAAAATACTAATTGTCGCTGACGAATCTTCGGAACATGTCTATTTGATTAGTTATTGCAAACTCAAAGAAGAATAGGTACTTATTGATTAAAGATATTAGTTAGGGTAGGTTCGAGGAGTTCGCTTTTAGCAATATCCGTGCCAGGCGAGACCAATATCCTACGTGATGAAGCAAAAATGCCCTAATAGCACTTCAGCGAACTCTTTGAGCTTACCACAGAAAATGAAATTTCCCATTTTCCTCCCAGAAGTAGGAAATGTTAAAGATAAGTTTATCACAATAAATACTGCATACTACAAATCACTCTTCATTTTGCGAATTTGATAGAGCTCTTCGAGCTTACCGCAGAAAATGAAATTTCCCATGTTCCTCCTATAAGTAGGTCATGTTGAAGACAAGTTTATCACAATAAGTACTCAAGTACTTGTTCAAGATTTCATTTTGCGAATTTGGTAGGTACTATGGTTTTCTGAAATTTTACGGACTTGCCATACCTGCCAGAATATCTTCTACTAGAATTTTGGTAAGGGGTTTGAAGAAAGTCGTGATGAATATCCTATTATGTAGTAAATAATTATAAATATTTTTATCCCCAGATTCCTATGGCGTTACGCGAACGGCATGATCAGGTCAAAGCGATGGGGCCGACAGGACGCGACGGTTGCCCAGCTGTTCACTCAGCGTGCGCTCAAGTACCCCAACGCTCCCTGCTTCATTGTCGTCGGTGACCGCACCTGGACTTTTGGCGAGGTCAGACACCTCTCACTCTTACAATTTATCGCATTTTTTACATTTAGCCCTTACCATTGCCATGTCCATAGTTCTATTCTCCAAAAACAATAGATATACTTAATAGATATCATAAACTATGCCACGTTAATCTTGCTATATAAATCATGATAATAAACTAATACCAACTAATAGATGGTTATTAACTTAACTACGATATAATTGATTAACAAGTACCGATCTAATGTTTTGTTATGATTTGTAATATTGTTACTTAGCTAATGTACCTAGGACAATGTTGTATCTGTGTGAATGGAACAACCAACCCGATGTTAGCAGACTTCGTTGTGATTTTGCTTTACTGTACACAGCTAAAGAAGTTCCTATATATTTCCAAATTCATATTCAAAATCCTATACACCTATAAGCATAAATACATCCTCGATTCATATTATGATATCAGAGCAGTATCTATATAAATTTCACCATCCTAAACAGATGGCCGCAAAATCAAACCAAGTGAGTCGAGTAATGCAGGAGCATCTGGGTCTAAAACGTGGCGACGTAGTCTGCGTGTTTATGCCTAATTGTGGAGAATACGTTTATACCTGGCTGGGTATGGCCAAGGTGGGCGCTGTATCCGCCCTCATCAACAGCAATCTGCGCCACAAGCCGCTGCTCCATTGCATACAAGTCGCCAAAGCTAAGGCTGTTGTCTTTTCGGAACATCTTGCTGACGGTAAATGTTGTTTTAATATTTATTGTATTTTGCTGATACACAAGGTTTGAATACTATGTTCTAATAATCCGGAGCTATGATGTACAAGACAAGCTCTTCGTAGAATAGGATTTCCAGATCACACATTTTGTAGGAAAAATATTCATAGCTTACATTTTTTTTAACTGGGGGCACGGTAGTGCTCCTGTCAAGTCGAGCAAAAAAAAGCGGCATGGCCGTACAATCCTTTTCTCGAAGCGCTTTATTTACTTGACAACAACTTGGCAAGTTTTACGCTATTATGTAAGTAGATAATACATTTTAGTACAGACTTTATTTCGTACTGTGGCACCTTACTTTTTAATTTATTACCTACCTATTGTAATAACTAAAATTCTATGTCTCAGTCTTAGTACATAATATGTATTATGATTTCCCTGTCACCTTTGAGTACGAAACTTTAGGTAGGTAGGTGCCTATCTACTGTCTTACGTTTGCTTATACGTGTTTAATAAATAGATGATAAATATCTACCGATAGCTAAGTCGAACATAACACAACACCACTATGTTTTTTTCGGTAGCGACTATTGACACAGTTGTTAATGACTCGACATGACCGCTGGATTATAAACAAATATTCTTTAAAAAAAATTAAGATCCCTACCAAGCACTAGGTTATGGCAAGACTTACGTCTTAAGTCGCATAGTACATAGCTAAATATTAGTACTTACGTACGTACCTACTTACCTACGTAGGCACAACACGCTTGTATCTTGTTTTTTTTATCACAGTTCAGCAGCTTCATTTAATGGGCCAGACAAAAATAATAGACAAATGTTGGTAATGTAGACATAATAAGAATAACACAGACACAACACAATATGTACCTATATACTTTGTGGTAGTAGGTATAGATAGGCGCTGTGATCAGAACTTTGTATCTTCTCTACACTGTAGGTATATTCTTATTGTTATCGTCTCGCTATCAGAATCGGAGTTCATAGGCCTACTTGATAAGAAACATAATAATACATTATGGCAATAAACAAACACGCGAATGACAAGACAAACTTATCTGTCCCACATAAGCACACTGTGACATAAGCTACTTGTGCGAGAAAGAGCAAAATGGAAATGACTGTGAATGAAAATGTAAAAAAAAAACAATTTATCGCGATTTATTTGGTATTATTTGTGCTATGGCTGCTGAAAACGAACAGAAACTTCGAGATTAGTGTAAATAATAAAACAACATCAAATGAATCACGCGTAGAATCCGCTAAAAATAGTTTTACTTCAGTAATGATCTTGTAAACTTCCGACAATACAGCAATGACCGTGAAGTCAGTTTTCAGCGTAAACTACGTTACTACTACTGAAATATCACAATAGGCTCTTGTTATTTTGATATTTCGCACACGGCAGGTGGCCCCTAGACAAGTTTAGTCACATCATTGGTAGAGTAGAATAATCAATGTATGGGATTGACACACTTATTGTTACGTTTATGACAGTCGTAAACGTAATTTACGTGTACGGTTAAGTTTTAGGTAAATTCGACTACTATTTATTAGGGCTCGGTTCGATTTTAGAGTGGAACAAGGTTTTAGAATAGAATAGAATAGAAATAAACTTTATTGTACACCAAACAAAAAGAAAAGTATACATAAAATAAATGGCAAACATAATTAGGTAATGTACAAATGGCGGCCTTATCGCTAAAAGCAATATCTTACAGGCAACCTTTGGATGGATATGAATAATAAATAAACTAGTTTGTATATTGGGTAGTTATTGGTGTAATAGCAAAGGACAGATGTACTCTTATAATGGATTACAAACACTTAAATGTAATAGGTAGATATACCTACAAAGGAGCAAACATAAATACAATAAATAAATAATATATTATAATCATACATACATAGTTTCTTATAATTAGAAATATTAAATAGATACATAGTAGAGCATACCTACTCTGGATAGCTAGTAAGATCGTAATAGTATAACTGGTAAATATGGATTTATTCTCGGCTACATAGTTACTATCACACCACTCCTACCTGCAAAGATATAAATAATCGAAACGTTATCTGGTTTCTGTTAGAGATATGGTGTAAATCACACCAATAACTCAAATAAGATTAATATTACAAAGCAGGTGAAATATCAATCGTACTTTACCTTTATCATACTTACTGCTTATTCAAAGTCAATATTTTTAAGAGCATGTGCCGTAGTAAAGTAATAAAATAGTCTGCCACAGGGATAGATCAGATTTTATCATCGATGTTTTGTTTTTTTGTTTTAATACACTATTGTATAGGTATTATGTTAATAGTGCACTCATAATTTGAACGCTTGCCTTCGCGGTATCGCCAACTCCACCTGCTATCCGCTACGCTACATCTGCTGATTGCCGGAAGAGGCTGTAGCGTAGGTTTTCCTATCGGGGTTTCAAGATCACACCTCTAATGCAATCGAGACTTCACCCTTTACGTTAAGATGGTGATTTAGTGGACAATAGTTATTTAATTTACCAACTACACTGACAGGTTAAACTACGATTTCACTTCATATTCTTCACCATTACACATTATATCCCACCTATTGGTAACCTACCTACAGTACACATTTGATTTTTGTGTAATGCACTACAACCAGGTTACCACAATTTTTGGTCATAAATGGATCTATCTTTGAGAAGATAAAAAAATTGGTAAAAAAACATAGATTAGATAAAACTAAACTACTAATATCTACTACTTCTAACCACAACTACTTACTACTAACTTACAGATAGGGCAACATCTTGCGTCCAAACCAAATGTCGTTCAAATCTAAGAAATAAATACAAATACTTACTCAGCAACATTCACAAACACAAAATATTACATCACAATATAATTAAATAGATACAATAGAAAACGTCTATTTACCCGACTGCCAAGAAAGGTTATTAACGAGGTATATTCATCATTCTCATAGCAATTTTCCAGTTGTGTCCAAAGTTGGCTCTTTAGAGCTCGAGTTCCAATTATTCGTTTTCATTGGTTGTCTGCTTTTCCGGGAGCTAGTCCTGCCGTCTGACCTCCCAACCGTAAGAGAAAAGTCTGCTCCAGAGCCTTGCCCGTTACTTAGCAGGTGCACCGACTTACCAGAATGCTGGTAGGTAGGACCCTCTATACATACATTTAACAAGACATAGTGTAATATTTTTGAAGTAGGTATATGCAATACAATAATATGCGATTTAATCTCATGTGTTATTCAAAACAATCCTTTTCTATAGACAGCTTATGAATACTATCTACTTAGGGTTTAATGTTTAATCCACTAGACTAATATTATGTTATGAGCTATCGATAATGTAGAGTCGCGGTCGCTAAAACTTACTTTACTATCAATCACACGCACAACGCACATAGGTACATTGTTGTCTATCTATACTGTTTTATGGTTCTGAATTGTTTAATAAATTATATTACCTACGCCAAATATAATGTTTTGAAGACATAATAGTATAGAAAAACAAGTTCAAGATTATACATAGAGGTATTCGGTGCTAATCACATGCGATGTCCGACAGACAGACACACAGACGACAAAGGACATTGCACCTTTACATAAGTTTTGTTAGATCAACCTATTCAATCTTGTCTTAAATTTGGAAAAATCTAGATGTCTTTAAATGTCTAAAGTGTACCTATCATATTTTTAAAACCATAAATGTTTTGAGAAACTACAACAACATTGGTTAATCGTAAGAAGTAACAACAGATTTAAGCTTTATAGGAAATAAAAAAAATTGCTTATAAAGAACTTAACATTATGAGAACTCAGTTTTCTGATACAGATTAGATTAGATTAAATTAGATAAAAGCAAAACGTAAAATTATTATAACATCTTCTAGATAAGACAGAGTTTGTACGCAACAACTTGAACGGCATTAGAAATTTAACAGTCGAATAATTATTAAGTACCTATTTATTTATTTATTAATTAAGTACTTCTTAGTGTTATTTTATAATATGCTATCCAATTTTTTTTTTACTGTATTTCACTGTAGAGTTTAAATAATTATGTAAAGATAACTAAACTCACAATAACCATTTCTCAATTTGTCCCTGTAGCCATTGGAGAGATTCGCGGACAACTTCCAGAAGAGCTCAAACTGTTCCAATTGTATGGTAAATGTGCCCCCGGGGTCCTGGACCTTTGCACCGAGATGGACCGACACCCGCCCGACTACCCCGTCGTCACCGAGAAGTTGCATTACAAGGACACGTTACTGTACATCTACACCTCAGGGACCACTGGCATGCCGAAGGCTGCTGTAATGCCTAACTCGAAGTGAGGTTTTATCAATGAAGTATATTTATAGCTCAGCCCGTATATTTCCGGAGAAGTGTAATAATAGCTACGTTTCACCAATAGCTTTCGATCCTCTTATGGTGGACAGGCCTATTACTGTGAACTGAGTAGATAATTTTTGTCGCAATTATACGAGTATCCTTGCATCTACTTGATGATAATAAACTCGGTTATATAGCTTGATGTTGCCAATTAAAGGTCGCGTAAACAATCGTGATAGATATGTCTGTCACGATTGTTTACGCGACATTTAATTATACCACTTGAAAGCTAAACAATGGTCTCAGCACTATGGATGCCCAAGACCGTACGAAGTGGAGGAGGAAAAGCCGGAAAAAGCCGGAAACCTAGATCGCCCTGGCCTCGGATGCAATCAGGAAATGTCTCATCACTCGTGATGATGATGAATTAAAGAATAAATAATGTGATATGTAGAGTCATGATAATGGAGAGCTGACTCCGCAGTTACGTAAACAACATTTTTTCATTCTTGGAGCTCCGATTCCTTTGACATTACAAACCTCAATATCCCACTAATATGCAGCATGATATAATAATGTCTGTCTACCCACAGGTACTTGCTAGTAGTGGTAGCCACGGTCCATATGCTGGGTCTGAAGTCATCGGACGTGATGTACAATCCTCTGCCGCTGTACCACTTGGCGGGCGGCCTGGTCGGCACTGGAGCCGCCCTTATCGACGGCATTCCTTCTGTCATTCGAAGCAAATTCTCTGCCTCTAATTATTGGACCGAATGTATCAAGTATAATTGCACGGTAAGTGTATTCAAAACGCCTTAGTTAGGACCTTTTCGAATAAATTACAGTGCTGCAGTGGTGTAATCTTGGAGATAAAAGTTGATAGATATTTGTAAGATAACTAGCGCCTCGTTCATTTAGTACTCAGCTCGCAGGTGAGGTTAGCTTGGACCCTAAAGATCTTGGCGGGGCCCTAAAGTTACTCATAACCATAACAGATACCGTAAAACTATTTCTATACCCCGGAATAGCGATCAAGGAGTTACAAAATTTGGCATTAGTAATTTCTAAATAGGTAATTTTTTTTTTAAATTCCAAAATATCAATAAAATCATATTGACGAAATCTATCCTTTATAATAATAATAAAAATAATGCTGTGCCGGCCTGGCAGTATAGGATTGAGTGTCGTATTGCTGAGGCTAGGGCACTTATTGGCAAGCTAATCTGCTTCAGATCGGGCAATACGCGCCCGAGGGTGATGCGCTTTGTGACACAGGCATTTTCAGGGACTAACGTTAGTCCTCAACTGTACGCGTCATGTGTCACAGAGCGCATCGACTTTCTGAAGCAGAAAGTTTATGCATGGGCAAATCGAATCCGTCGCTATAAAAAGCGCGTGGATAGGTATAACCAGAATCGCATTTTCCAGAAGGATGAAAGGTGGGTTTATCGGAAATGGGAACAACCCGAGTCAGGTGTGGATGACGTTGCTCGACCGGATGCTGATGCTACGAATACATTCTGGTGTAGCATCTGGTCAACACCTGTCGTCCACACGGAAGGCGATTGGATAAGAGAGGTTGAACAGGCGTGTGAGGATATACAGATTATGGAGCCAATCATCATTACGCCTGATGATGTTGCGAGTGCAGTCCGTTCGTTACCGAATTGGAAATCGCCAGGACCGGACGGACTGCACAACTTTTGGCTGAAGTGGCTCCGTAACTCACATGCTTGTTTAGCAACTCAATTCCAATCGGCTTTAGACTCGGGTTCACTACCTAATTTCGTAACAACTGGCATAACCCACTTACTTCATAAGTCCGGTAGTGCTACGGATCCCAAAAATTATAGACCAATTACTTGCTTACCGACGGTCTATAAGCTTCTTACTTCCATTCTGAGAGTCAAAATTAATTCTCATTTAGAAAAAAATTCGGTCATCTCTATCTTTCAGAATGGATGTAGGAAGGGGGCCCGCGGCACTAAAGAGCTCCTTATAGTTGACATGGCCATTAGTCAACAGGTGCGTCGTAAACGTAGGAATCTGGCAACATCCTGGATAGATTATAAGAAAGCTTATGACTCTGTACCACATACATGGCTTCTGAGGGTGCTAGAGTTGTATAAGATTGATACAACTTTAGCCACCTTCTTGAGGTCATGTATGGGGCAATGGAAGACAGTTCTTCGCTATCCAGGATGTTGCCAGACAAACGATGCACCCATAAGAATCGAGAGGGGTATATTCCAGGGTGACAGTCTGAGTCCCCTGTGGTTCTGTCTAGCACTGAATCCTCTTAGTACAATACTGGAGAATTCAGGGCTAGGCTATCGGTTGCGGAGAGAGGGTCAAGTTATATCCCACCTTCTCTACATGGATGACATCAAATTATTTGCTCCAAATAATACCCAATTGATAGAACTACTAAAGATGACTGAAAGCTTTAGTAGCTCTATCAAGATGGAATTTGGTTTGGACAAGTGTGCGGTCATGCATGTGGAAAGGGGTGGAATAGTGGAATCTGAAGGCTTAATACTTTCGGATTCCATTAAACTTAAATCTCTTTCCTCAACCGAAACCTACAAATATCTGGGTATGTCACAGGCATTAGGAATTCCTGAAGCTGGCGTGAAACAGGCATTGCGGGAGCGTTTCTTTGGCCGCCTGAAAAAAGTTCTAAAAAGCTTTTTATCGGGCGGTAACAAGGTGCGCGCCTGCAATGGTTGGGTCATGCCAGTCCTAATGTACTCCTTTGGCATACTTAGATGGACTCAGACTGAACTAGACGCCCTGGATAGAAAAGTACGATCACTGTTAACCACATTTCGGATGCATCACCCACGATCTTCCGTAATGAGGTTGTATATCCCGCGGAAGCTGGGGGGTCGTGGCTTTCTTAATATTAAGAACCTCCATAACCGTGAGATATACAACCTCAGACAATATTGTCTACAGCAAGCAAACACGGATATGCACCGTGATGTGGTTGCAGTGGACAATGGTTTAACCCCTCTTGCGTTGGCTAAAGAGAACTGGCGCAAACCTGTAGTACTTAGTACTGCTGATCGCAGGGAGGTATGGATGGGCAAAGAGCTACATGGACGGTTTTATCGGGCCTTAAATGGACCCGATATAGACTTAAAAGCGTCCGTATCTTGGCTACGGTTCGGTGATCTTTTCGGAGAAACCGAGGGTTTTGTCTTTGCAATTATGGACGAAGTTGTCATGACGAATAATTACCGGAAGTATATAATGAAGGACGGTACGGTGGACATCTGTCGGGCATGCCACCGCCCCGGTGAATCACTCAGACACATTATTTCTGGTTGTTCTCGTCTTGCCAACGGCGAGTATTTGCACAGGCATAACCAAGTGGCCAAGATTGTACATCAGCAACTTGCCCTGAAATACAACCTTGTGACTTCGGAGGTGCCATACTACAGGTATGTGCCCGACCCAGTTCTCGAAAATGGTCGTGTCACATTATATTGGGATCGATCTATTATCACTGACAGGACTATTGTCGCCAATAAGCCTGATATAGTGGTGATAGATCGATTAGAGCGCCTTGCAATGATTGTTGATATCACCATTCCTCATGACGAAAACCTCATGAAAGCCGAAAAAGACAAACAAATAAAATATTTGGATCTGGCTCATGAGGTTGTTGACATGTGGAATGTTGATTCAGCAATCATTGTCCCGATAGTCATATCGGCCCATGGGCTGATTGCTAAGAGCCTCGACCAACACCTTAAGAGGCTCTCGTTAGGCAGCTGGATCAAGGGCTTGATGCAGAAGGCGGTACTCCTCGACACGGCACGTATTGTGAGGAGGTTCCTCTCTCTGGAGCCCTAACCACCGGTAGCTTGGTCCCTATACCCGATACCGGTGGGGCACTATTTTTTATATTTTTAAATATATGTTTTTGTTTTATATAATTATGTATTTAAAAATATAATTTATAAGAGTTTTTAAAATAATAAAGAGGAATAATAATAATAATTTATTTGTGGAACACAGGTTATTTACATACAGGTCTTATTGCTATGTTATAGTGTGCTCTATGCCCTATCACATTGAGTGATGTACAAATATTATAGTTAGGTATTATAGTTATTGATGCATGCCAAATGTCAGTAAAATAGTTATGTCTCAAATTGATGTCAATAGAACAATATAAAGTAAATTATGTCAATTAAAATAATATCAATTTAGGAGAATATTAATGTCACAAATATCAATTGAACAATTAGATTAAATGGCATCAGTGAAGAATAATGCGAATTGAAATAAAATAAGGTCAGAAATTGCATTAGGCTAGATTAGATACTTTTGTCATCAAGATACTCCCTTATTGAATAATAAGCTTTATTTAACAAAAACTCCTGCAATTGCTTTTTAAACATCTGTTGTTTTTTGCAGGATTTTATATCTTGAGGCAGTTTATTGTAAATTTTATACTTGCCTTGACTGTTAGTTTTAGCGGTACAGTCAACAAAGGAGATACGGTCGCACCTTTACATATAAATGTGTAACCGTATCTCCTTTGTCGATTGTACATAAAAGATGTGCTGCAGCTGCATCATATAGGTACCGGTACTATGGGGTGAATAGGGATCAATGGGTGAATAGGAATAAAATGGTCAGCTGAATTCTGTAGTTATTTTCTTTCAAGTGAAATTATGGATTAGTTCAATGTAATAATGAGCAGAGTTATCAATAATATCTGGTTAGAAAGGTACTTGGAATTCGGGAGAGAAATTATTAAAAAAATCTAAAGATTATTTTTATCCCTATTCACCCTTTGATCTCTATTCACCCCATTTTACGGTGGTGCACAATACAGCTGTATATAAGTAGCTATATGTGGTGTGCAGGTGGCGCAGTACATCGGCGAGATGTGCCGCTACCTGCTGGCGCAGGCGCCGCGCCCGACGGACGCGCAGCACCGCGTGCGCATCATGGTGGGCAACGGCATGCGCCCCGCCATCTGGCAGCAGATGGTCGACCGGTACGTACCCACACTGGACACTGTACACCCTGCCTACCCCGGGACATATCTTGGACCTAAAATGTGCTGTACAACTTTCTTGGGTGTCTTTTGAGGATAGCACGGCGTGCTACTGCGGTGGACGGGCTCATATTACAAAATAATCCGCGCAGCGCCAGGGTCTCGTTCGTCTCGCGAGTTAGGTCCAAGTTACGTGTCCCGAGGTATACCTCTGTGGCGTAGCGGTAGTGAACGCGGCTGCTACGCAGGAGGTGCGGGTTCGATCCCCGCTCAGTGCCAATATTTGTATGCATGAATATAAAAATATTTGCATTGGTCTGGGTGTTTCTGTGTATAATATGTATGTATTTACAAAAAAAAAAGTATCTAAGTATGTACCTATATCCGCGTTCTAGATTCCATAACACAAGCTAATTAAGCTTACCATGGGTCTAGATAGCGTTGTGTAGAATGTTGTAGAATATTTATTATTATTTATTTATACGTCACTTGGTTTGTATGAAAGTTGCAATAGTTTTTATGAAGATCTGCCTACAAAGTTCTAACATAATATATCAATACCTTACGTTGATTTATCTATTCTCATCTATGTATTAACGATGTGTCACTTGTTGGTGTTGAAAATTATCAGCTGTCTAGAGTTCTTAATTTTTTGGTCATACCCCTCCAAAGTAGCCGCTTGATGGATAGTCATTTCCATACAGAAAGTCAGTCACTTGAAAAACCAGATTTTTGTATATTTACACTACGTCAAACATTAGTTGAAACCACATTTTAACCTAAATAATAAATCAGGTTGCTAGGTTTTACCCCAATGGCAAGTCAAAAAGTTCCCTTCTTACCCACCACACTACCAAGCCACACTACCGGTAGTGTCGTTAGGTACTAGAGCAGTCGATTTATGTAGAGCCGCAGAACAAGCTCTTGCAATTTAGGATATACTTACTATATGGCAGACTGTATCTATTGACTAATCTACCTACCCCTAAAGGAGAAGAAATCAAATTAGCCTATCACAATGTGCACCTAGCATCTGATCTTCTTTTGCCTTCCGCATCCAGTTTTCCCAGCTACTTTGTAATCAAACGTCAATTAGAGAATTTCCATCAGACACACACCAATGGTTTTCCATCAGATTCCGCTTCGCAGCTATTAATCGATCCCCATTGAGTTGGGACAAGATTCAGAGGATTATGAGAGGACTATGTACGGTAATTAAATATTCAGAATATAGAGGTCAGAGTTATTGATACTATGTGATAAATTATTATTTACTCGCACAAAACGAATAATGTATATTATCTTCGTCAGGTTCAAAGTGCCACAGATAAACGAGATCTACGGAGCGACCGAGGGCAACGCTAACATAAGTAAGTGAAAGTGTTTCTGTACATAACAACAAGTGTAAATGACCAATGGCAATTAAATTAATGATTATTTTATTATTATTTATAGAGTAAACTCTTTAATTGGCTCATCGGTAATAATAACAAAGTAAGATTTAAACTGGCTACTTGCATGAGATTTCGATAACTTATTGGCCCAGCAATGTATTGTATCATAGATTTAATTGGACCATCAATGAAGCAGGCGGTAAACAAGCTATAAATTTTACTTTAATTATACAACGTACGTACCCACGTATATTGCACCGATTAAAACTGATAGTCGGTATCGATAATTTTAATATGCAAAAGGCAATATCTTTTCATAAAAACAAGTGGAAGCCTACTATGACGTATTACGGCGTATTACGTCATAGTCAGGTGCATCCCTCTCTCACCCAGAATACGAAAGCTATTACGCCTTTATTCCCGGAGGATTAAGCAGAGGTGAATGAACACCCATATTTCACAAATCATTGTATTATTAGGTCCTTAGGTTGGGTGAGCCTATTGCCGTATTCCGGGCACTTTTCTTGACTTGAGCCATGTATCTGAGGCTGTGTCTGGGCTGTATATATCTGTCTGATGTTAAACAGCCCTAGCCTCTTAGAGTATACATTATAACTAAAGAGCGCGCCTATCACTCAGGTCTTTGGCGCCGAGTGTTAGCAGATACTTTGCGATGGTATCAATAGTTGCACTTATTAATGTAGTTTGTTGTTATGAAGTTTTTTGTTCGATTTGATATGCATGGATAAAATTAAAGCCAAAATACAAAAAATGGCGTCATTTTGCGGTATTTTTGCGTCATTATTACTACAAATATAGGTACTATGTTGCATAAAATTTTGATTTAACATATCGAATTAAATATTATTGCGAAGTCATTTTGACGGGTATTGTTTTGCTACTGATTGAGGTTGAGCCAGGAGCCACGGTACTGTTCATACCCGTGATAGCAGTTCATACATGTAACGCGCGCTCTATAGCAATGTATTCTCTAAGGCCCTATCCCATAATCGCCTTGCACTGCATAGTGAGAGAGATAAGGTGACCCAAATTCTCCTCTGCCGGGTACGATGCGGCGTACTATAGTACTCTAGTAAGTAGAGTTCAGCTACGACGTACTGTTACAAAGTACAACAAACCACAATGCAGTCAATATTCATGACTATTGTTTACTGAAACAATGTAACCATGTCACTTATTTATTGACCGTGGTGTCACATGAGTCAAGCCTTATCAGGACATTTCCCTATTACGCAAAATACTTAGGTATCTATTTATTTACTATGTGCGTATATTGTGGGTAATGGTGCAGTACTGAACCTACTAAACTATTAAAATAAAAATCAAAGTAAAAAGAAACGGTTTATCTGCAATGTGCATTGGTTGATTTATTTTTATTATCCAAATAGCTTAAATCGAATCTAAAGCCAAGATTTACGAACGAAGTACTTAGCTTTAATATCATTTACTGAAAACATTCGCGAGTATACCTACAAAATATAATCTTTTTCGTATTGGCTGAAGTTGCTCTGTCTGTTTGCTACGGTTTCACGCATTTGGCCCACCCTAAATAAGTGTCTGTTCGTTCATTTTCTAGCGCATATGGTAGGTATCTTACTTTGTGAAAGAAAGAAAAAATAAAGAGGTATAGGTACAGATGACCGAATGCCCACCTAATAACCGAAGTGGCACTAATGGCATTGGTGGCGTGCCCAAAAAATTGTGCCGCGTGCCATCTTTGGCACGCGTGCCAATGGTTCGCCATCCCTGAACTAGACAGACAGGGCAGTAGACCTAAGTGTTCCAACGTATCCTGCTTCGTATTTGTAACTCCTTGCGTGTTGGTCATCAGTAAACGTGGACAACACGGTGGGCGCGGTGGGCTTCGTGCCCAAGCTGGTGCCGACGTTCCTGCACCCCATCGCGCTGGTGCGCTCCGACGAGCAGGGCGAGCTGGTGCGCGGGCCCGACGGGTTCTGCATACGGTGCAAGGCGAGTGAGTATCTCATGCTGTCCACACACGTCCCACTATACTTGCGCAATTATACTGGAACGTGTGTGACTACCATTATGTTATACACATCTAGGGGCTGGTGAGTGGTGGCCAGTACCCCGAGCATGAAAAACATTCGTAACGTAAACGTATCGAGAGATGCGCTCCAGATGAGCTCCATGCATTGCGATTGGCAAGCTTCTCACACACAGGTTCACAGCAGGCAGGCGGGCTGCTGTGAACACATTGTTACTTACGAATTCGATTTTTTTTCGTGTTCGGCGCACTGTACACTGTAGGCCATGGTAGGTAATATACTTCCGAAGGTAAGGACCGATCTGGTATTTATATTTATCCCGCAATTGGCCAAGAAAATTGGCAAGAAAATTACACTTTTCAAAAAAAATCCGAAGTAACTTTATGGTACTTAGCTACTTATATGCTAACAACGTCTTTTTATGTTTTATTGTAAGCCGAAGTGAAGTTTTGATTGTACGCTTCATAGTAACCGCACAGTATGGTATGGTTATCCTAAGTAGGTATACTCGAAGGCGTTCTATGGCAACTAAAGCCATAGGGTTGATTTGGTCCGAGGCGAAGCGCGTAACCCTAAACAGAAAGCAAGCGCAGACTACTCTGGACGCCTTCTGCACTTCTGACCTAGGGATCATAGTCAAGGGAGCACATAAATGTAACATAGTACCTACATATTGGATGGATACTGACAGTCGGGGGGTGGGCTTGGCGTTACGGGACGTAATCACGTAACGTAATGTATTTTCGCAGCGAGCACCGAACCAAAAATCTCTTTCCCCGCGCTGACTGCACGAATGCTCGCTTTCTAACATGTTATATTAAGCCATATAACATCGGTCTGTGGTTCTATACGCACTTTAAGGAACACGATCAGAGTAGGTATGTAACACCGGAGATATCGATAAAGTGATCTATCTGTTTCATTCCAGATGAGCCGGGCATGTTCATAGGTCTAATTGCTCAGGGCAACGCCTCCAGAGAGTATCACGGATATGTCGATAAGGTAAGCCATTCCTCCTTTTTCTATTTCTTCATATAAACATTTTTAGGGTTCCGTAGCCAAATGGCAAAAAACGGAACCCTTATAGATTCGTCATGTCTGGCCGTCCGTCTGTCTGTCCGTCCGTCCGTATGTATGTCACAGCCACTTTTCTCCGAAACTATAAGGCCTATACTGTTGAAACTTGGTAAGAAGACGTATTCTGTGAACCGCATTAAGAATTTCATACAAAAATAAAAAAAAAGCATAAAATTTTTGGGGTCCCCATACTTAGACCTGAAACTCAAAATTTTTTTTTTTCATCAAACCCATACTTGTGGGGTATCTATAGATAGGTCTTTGAAAATGCTATTGAGGTTTCTAACAGTTTTTTTCTAAACTGAGTAGTTTGCGCGAGAGACACTTGCAAAGTGGAAAAATGTGTCCCCCCTCCCGCCCTCTAACTTCTAAAATAAGAGAATGATAAATCTAAAAAAAAATATATGATGTAAATTGCCATGCAAACTACCACTAAAAATTGGTTCGAAAGAGATCCAGTCAGTAGTTTTTTTTTAATATGTCATAAACCGCAATTTTCGCCTTTGCTCCTACGGAACCCTTCATGGGCGAGTCCGACTCGCACTTGGCCGATTTTATTTTACCATACAAACGGACTGCCTAGTTAGTCTCTTTCTCATGTGTTCATCCGATCATATATCGGAGGAAGATCCTTGGTACTCGTAGTATATCCATACCTGGTAAGTATTCTGAAGTGTCAATTTTCTTTATGAGTATGCAACGTCTGTATATTGAACTTAGAAATGGAAAATGTACAGGTATACCTTTACTGTGCCAACTTTTTCTATAACGTTTAAGGCACTATTTAGTACCTACCTGCTTCCTATTATTTAGCGCATTTGTATCTCTACTGATAGGTAGGTATATAATATTAAAAAAGACTAGGTATCATATCAAAGTTAATCTAACGAATGTTGAAGATAAAAGCATGATTTAGCATAATTAACATGATAATAAAAACGATGGCCGACATCACCGACATGACTTTGACTGATACTTCGAACATCTGAGAGATTACGTTACTATACCTACTTATCTATTAATACATCGGCCACATCATTTATTAGCATTCCGTGACAATAGATTTATGATTGCTATAAAATTTTCCTTGAATTTAATCATAAATTTTACAGTCGTGGTGAGCACGTTTTGTCCACTTTGCATGAATATTTTCAATGTTTTGTGAATGATATTCATAAAAAAATAAAGAAACAAGTTTATCCAACGTTTGTTGTGCAAACATGACATTATTTCGAAAGTAGCTGATCTTAGAAACTTAGGAAGTTAGGAACACAAACGGTTTGCTAAAATGACACAATAATAAATCAATATAGGTAGGTAGGTACATGGACTCTAATCCATATAGGAATTAAAATAGATGAAATGAAAAAGTAGGTACGTGCCTATATTAATGCTTACTACTGTTATGCTAACTCTACCAGTTGCCAGTTGCTACGCTTTCATTACGAAAACGTCTAAAGGAATGGAAAAGAAAGAAAGCTCGGAAAAGTAGACGTTCGGGGATGTTTCGATTTTTCCTTAAAATTAGTAGGTAGGTCTAGATAAATCCATGTTCCCTTCCTTTTTTTTAAAGAATGTTTTAAAAAACAACCAAATCTCAATATCGAAAAATTGCAACTTATTATCTATTTCTCAATATTTCAGAACGACAGCAACAAAAAGTTGATGCGCGACATATTCCGCAAGGGCGACGCGGCGTTCGTGAGCGGCGACATCTTGGTGGCGGACGAGCTGGGCTACCTGTACTTCCGCGACCGCACCGGCGACACGTACAAGTGGAAGGGCGAGAACGTGGCCACGGCCGAGGTGGAGGACGCCATGTCGCCCTGCCTCGAGCAGCGGCCCTGCGTCGTCTACGGCGTCTCGGTAAGTGTACCTAAAAAAAGTACTATAGACCGACCGCTATACCGCGTCCGCGCGTGGGTAGTCCCCCCGCCCTTTATTCCCAGTAGTTCCTTTGAGGGACTACTGGGACTTTTTTGTCCCTATAGTTCCTCAAAGGAACTACTGAGACTACAAAGTTCCTTTAGTTCCTTTGGCAGTTCCTTTGAAGGAATCACTGGGACTACCAAGTTCCTTCAGTTCCTTTGAAGGAACTATTAGGACTTTGTTGTCCGTATAGTCCCTTCAAAGTATTTGCCAAAGGAACTGAAGGAACTTGAGTAGTCTCAGTAGTTTCTTTAGTTCCTTTGAGTTCCAGTCCCAGTAGTTCCTTTGTCCCAGTAGTCCCTTCAATGGAACTAGCAAAGGAACTACTGTGAATAAAAGCCCGCCGCGCGGTGGGGGACGAGGTAAAGAAACAGAAAGCATGAGTCGAGAGTGAGTGAGCTACCGCCATGAGCGTTGGCGGCCGACTGACCAAATCTGACCGTCAATTGGTCGATACTCCCCCGTCTCGCCGCAGACATACCCAAGCCGCGGTACATGCGCGGTTCTAGGAAGGGGGGTGTACCTAACAAGACATGACACTAACCCCCTCCCCCCCAAATTGTGCACGTCTAATTTAAAAGTCTTCTAATAAGGTATTTTCTAAAGGACTTTCCGCCCTAAAAAAAAACTTGGAACCACTAACCCCTCCACCTAATTGCTTGTGTCAGGAGTGGGCTCACTTTGTTAGTGGAATGGCCTGGATTCGAAGCCTGGACTTCTCGTTCGTAAAACCGACTACTTGACTACTAAGTTCACGATATCTTTGGAGAACGTTATTAAAACAACTCTGTTTTAAGGTAGGCAAGTGAAAAGCTTCCTGAAGGACTATGATTTGTGATAAATGAATAATTATTGTGTTACCAAGCATTTTTTTTTTTTTGTAAAGTTGGTTTTCTCATTCAGGCTTATCGATTTTAATTTTTTAAACAACCCACTGAACAACATCTATTGCAGACGGTAGTCTATTGATTGTGATTTATCTATATCTAAGATTCTGATACTGAACATACTTAGAGGCGGCGACCTTGCAAATGTGTGATAGGATCTAATTTTTATCGACGCCGGTGTCGCGCTGGTCGCGCGTCGGTGTAATCGTAAAGAATGTTTGAAGCGACGGCGCGACGGTAGCGGCAATGACTGCTTGATTCCCATAGCTAACATATTTGTAGGAAGTCAAATAAATTATACTTTATGTAGGTATATCGTGCCTCATTTTAGCCTATCACACCGCTGCTAACAGAATTCATGTGGGGGTTAAAAATTGCTAAAAAACATTGTGATTAATGAACCACTCAACTGCTATTTTGACATAACAAATGACCAAAGGTTATGCGGGGTTTACAAGGGTGACAAATTTTTTGACGCGCGGCAAAAGTCGAACGTCTTAACAATTCGATTCCGGTTAGAATTCGACAAGGCGATTAGTGAAGCGATTACTCGCATGGTGAAAAATAAATCAACCTGTGTAATTCCCTAATAGTTAGATAATAAATATGTATATTTAATGCCCGGTACACACTTTCTGTTTCTGTATCACGGGTCACTCAGTATTTTAGTCGCCCACTCAGTATTAACGCTGCTCGGTTTAGTATTAGAGTAACTCATTATCAGTCATCCATTTATTATTTTATTCGCACGGTTTATTATATCCCGTAAGATAATACACAGCCGGTGTGAGTGAGTGGTGTAGTGTGGTGCGCAGATCCCGCAGACTACACAATACATAGTGGTTGTGTTGGTTCCAATCTACTCCATCTCTTCCGTGACGTACAAGGCGACTAAGGGATAGGACTGACATTTTCTCCAATCTATAATGTGTAGTATGTAAGTTAGCGAACAGCCGGTGTGACTGAGTGGTGTGATGTGTCGGTGTACAGATCCCGCAGACGGAGGGGCGCGCGGGCATGGCGGCGGTGGCGGACCCGGCGCGCGGCCTGCAGCTGGCGCGGCTGGCGCGCGAGCTGGACGACTCGCTGCCGTCCTACGCGCGCCCGCTGTTCCTGCGCCTCATGGACGACATCGAGGTCACCGGTACGTGCGCACTGCCTACTGCCTACTGCCTACCCACTGTAGCATACTGCTTACCTACTATAGTATCACAATATTCTGCGATCCCAATATATACGCTCAACTGTTATTTGGCTATAAAAATGACTAAATGTTATGCGGGGTTTACACGGGTGACTAAAGAAGCACTTTTTTTGCCGCGCGGCAAAAATCGACCGCCTTTAAAATTAGAATTCAGCAAGACGGCTGGCGATTAGTGAAGCGACAACCGCACGGTGAAAATTAACCCGTGTAAACCAATATTAGTTAGATAATAAATATATTGAATCGCAGAAAGGTTGTGTGCTAATTCTCGTATGCTTATGCTTAGTGACGTAGGATAGGTTAAACAAATTCTGGATATATTATTATTATTATAGCATGATTGTTGCTATAATCATCACAAAATAATAGGTTCGGTCTGACAGATCACGCCCATGAAGTTCTCCATTTTCACCGAGCAAAATGTTCTGAACGTAATGACATTTTTCATTGAGGTACCCATCAATGACTGTAGCGAGTACCTATATTGCGCTTAAGATTTTTAAAGCTTTTATCTTGTATTTCTAGGCACGTTTAAGCTGAAGAAACTCCAGTACCAGAAGGAGGGCTTCGACCCCGACGTGATCAAGGACCCGCTGTACTTCCGCCAGGGCGCCGACTTCGTGCCCATCACGCCGCAGCTCTTCAACGACATCTGCGCCGGCAAAGTCAAGCTCTAAGCGACGTCTTGCTACAAAAACATTCATATTTAAACGACCATTTCGGTATGCAGACGGCAGTAGATTCCAACAATAAGCTCTGGAGTACTTACTAGTCATCTCGAACAATTATATCTTTATTTCTCTATTTAAGTGGTGAACGCGAGAAATTGATCAAACTAACACCAAGTTTGATGAATCGTCAGGTTCCTCAATGGATATTACGAAAGTGTATATTATTGATATTAGATTTTATTTAAGCGTAAATTTTTACTGATCTGTTAGTGACAAAAAAAAGTTGTTGGTATCTCTGTCTCCCGGTTATACTGAAGTCGGTTCAACATAAAAATCGTTCGAAAACCATTCGATCACGCTCATGTCGGAAGAGTCAATCAATGGCCCGACCGGACAAAATTTCTGTAAAGTGTTACTTACCTTCTAAAGGTCAACGAGAGAATGCCTGCTAAAGCAGCACAGCTAGAGATATACCAAATCACGAATTTTGCACTACGCTCGCTGTATTTTATTCTTTGAATAATAGGTAAAAATTTACATTATTGTATAGACTTCGTAAATTGTTATTCGAAATACCTATGATTTATAAGATATCGGTTGAGGGAGGTGAAGGCTAGTTAAATTTTCAAACTTCGAAGGAATACAATTTTGAGTCGTTTTCTTAATCGTGCTAAACGTTGTTAACGAGAAGTGTGATGTTATGACGTTAGTTGATGTGGGTGTGTCGGAGATGTTCGTTGTGGCGTATGACTGTGACGTATGGGGTAGGCAATAGTGGTTTCAAGATTTACACAAACTAAGAAATTGTGTATGATTCTCGTCTCAAACTCCTCGTATCCTCCCGGCTAGGTACAAGCTGTTTTCTTTACCAATCACAAAAATATAGGTACGCATATTATATTAGTGTTACAAATATTTATGCAAGCAAAGAAAATCGTTGAAAGAAAGCATAGGGTTTATGTAGAATATTAGATGACATTCCACCATCTAGTCACTTAAGGTGTTCTATTCATTTTTATACTATAATTTGAGTTCCTAGGTATGGTTTAGGCACATTAAAATCCTTTAAGAAGCAGTTTATCACAAGACATGATAATTGAATCACAATAACGTCTTTGTATTCAGATTTTTGTGCCTTGAAACGAAAATCGCTGCACTGTAGTGTAGATTAGGATAACATTGCAGTTTACTCCTAAACAAAATTATAACGTAAGTTGTAAATAATTATAATAAATAATTAAAATGTGATGTGTTGTGTTTATTTCCGATATACGACCCCTTTTTAACCCTCTGCGAAAAACATGTGTAGTAGATACCCAGATAGGACGGTGTCCTATCATTTGACAAAAAACAAATGACAAATTTTCATTTGACAAAGGTTTGACAAAATTATACTTGATAAATGTATCATTTGACAAACTATTGTTTATTGAACTACCTACTCATTAGACAAAATATTTATTTGGAAAAAAATCCTTTAGGGCCATCTCGTCCACTCTATCAAAACGTCCACCGTATCAAAATGTCCATTGTATCATAATGACCGCTTCAGGTGAATCCCACTATTTCCATTATGTATTTCCATTAATGGAAATACTGGGACAGAGTCTCCCACTATTTCCATTGCCTCTTAAGAATTTTAATTTTTCAATATTCCCCGTTGAAAATGACCTCGACTCAGAGTACCCCGACTCGGATAGGTTAGGTTAGAAGGCTAAGGCGGGAGCGAAGCGGAGCGGAGCTCTCGCCTTAGCCTTCGTGGTTATTTTTTTTTTTGCGTCAACGGGGAATAGTGAACAAAAAGTTCAATTATCCCCATCAACGGGGATTGTCAATGGGGAAAAGTGGAATAAGCGGGTACTAGAGGTTTTTTGCCCCAATGGAAATAATGGGATATAATTTGTACAAAACGCTTGTCCCACTTTTTCCATTTTGCATTTCCATGGAAATAGTGGGATACACCCACCGCTTCAAGATGTCCTATTATCAAAAAGTCCACTGTATCAAAATGTCTACTGTATCAAATTGTCCCTTTAGTCGCATTATGTCCAATTCGCAAAATGTCCAACTGTCCAATTCTCAATAGGTCCAGTTCGCAATTGGTCCAGTTCGCAGTTGGCCCTCTGGTACTGAAGTACAACTATGTAGTTCAACTAGTTGTACAAATGATACACTGCTGTAGCGTTTGTACAACCAGTTGTACTAGTCATCAGGCAACCTTGTTGAAGGGTTATTTGTACAACCATGCTAATTTATACTGGCCACTTGAAAATAATGAAGTAAGTACATACTTACCTCCTTAGAGTCCTTAGTGATTATAAATGTTAATAAATGACACTGTCACCTAACAGATGCCTCAACGAAGGGGTGATGGTAGGGGGTTCGCGTACGGAGCACTCCCTACGTACCTATTAAGTACCTGCCCAGCAGTTTGATTGTTGATAAAGCTATTTGGTGGTTTATTTAATAAATAATATTTAAAAATGGTAGATTCATCTTCGGCTAATTGTTTCGGTGAAATAGAAATTGTAAAACGCGGTCGTGGGAAAGTGTTACTTAATAATGGTTATCAGTATTATTTAATAAAAACATATAAAAATCTTGCTACTATTTGGATGTGCAAAGATTACAGATTAAAAAAATGTAGTGGGAGTATAACTGTTGCAGAGGTGAGGATCATTTAATTGAATTAAACGCATATTTTCTGTTTCTCATTTGTTTTCCCGATGGTCATTTGTTTTTTTATCTGCTTACATCCTTTTTTTCAGAATCAGTCAAAAGTACTTAAAAGGACTTCACATTCTTCAGTGTGTTTTCCTAATGAAAATAAAAACATTGTTTCTTCGATAATATGCTCAAGTATAGAAACGGCAGCATCAAATATAGAAGAAACTGTATTTTCAATTTATAAAAAAACAGTCGCATCCATGATGGATAAGAGTCTGGATCTAGTTGAAAAATTGCCGGCATACGATAATTACCGTAGTATTGCTAACAATAGACGGAAAAAAATTACGAAATTATCTTCTTTAGTGTATACAGATTTGAAAAAGGTTGAAATACCCCCAGCATTCAACGATTTTCTCCTCGGAGATTACAATGATAATAAAAAAAAACAATCGCATACTTATTTTTGCGTCTCATGAAGCACGAGAACTTCTAAAAGTCGGTAAAACATTTATAGCTGATGGAACTTTTAAGAGATGCCCTAGACCATTTAAGCAACTGTATGTAATATTTTGTGATTTAGGTAGTAGTTCAGTCAAAAATAATGTGGTTCCGGTAATTTACGCACTTATGCCAAATAAATTAAAAAAATCATATTCAAAATCATGTTTACATTCAGGGGGAGTGGACATTTTGGGAACCAGACATTTCGGAGACTATACGAAATTTGGAGTGTACTTTTCGTGAACAAGACATTGTGAAATGCAGTCAGCTTAGACAAAGTGTACATTATGGGAAGTGTGTATATTGAAAAGGTGACATTGTCAGCTGAAAGGCTTGATACCTAATCAAGAAAACGCGTTTTTAAATTGTACAAACGCTTTTGTGGTGAATTTTTTGTACAACCATACTTAAACTAATAATAAGTGACACCGAGTGTATACGCATGTATATTTTGAGGTTGTACAAACGCTACAGCAGTGTATCGTTTGTACAACTAGTTGAACTAGATAGTTGTACTTCAGTACCAGAGGGCAAAAGATTGATTACCTCGTTTACAGTGATACAGTAAATGAAAAGTCAAACGTAAGGTAGGACACCCCCTAGCCAGGTGGACTGACGACATACGAAGGGTGGAATTTTCTTTTGTTTCATGTCAAATGATTATTTTAAAGTAGGTAAAGGTGCGTACAGATTATGTAACATGTTGTATAACTTGTGTTATTTAACACGTCCACACTATCTAACATTGTTTTATAACTTTGCAACATTGTACTAACTTCAGTGTCTACATTACTGAAACATGTTATATAACATGTTATGCTATATAATTTGTACGCACCTTTATATATTTGCGAAATGGAAGTTTGTCAAATGATTGTTTGTCAAACGTTTTTTGTCAAACAAGGGTGAACCATCTGGTACAGATAGAGTAAGTTACTTTATAAAAAGCGCTCAACGCGCATAAAAAAATTTCGCTTGTCACACGACCATAATTTGTGCCAAATCGGAGTACTACTGGCCGTACAGAATTAGAAAAAGGTAGGTACAACTGGCCGTAATGCGAGAGTATATCAATCATCCGTTCGCCTCACTCGATAGCACAGAGTACTTTATATAATAGCATATAACTGGTTGCAGCGTGACTTGTTGGGAACAAAATACAAGTACCTGAAACTCAATCGATTAACTTCCTTGCGAGGTCAGATTCCATATCGGTGGTGACTCGGCCAGAATAAGCCACAGGAGGAATTGTATGATGCATGTATATGTAAATATTTGTGCGCTTCCATTTACTTTCTCTTCCAATAAATGTATCATAATTAAATTTTACACGGAATAGTTATGGAAATTATAAGTGAAACTACATGTAATACCTAATTAACTTTATTAAGTTTCCAAAATAACAACACTTCCAGTAAAACAAAAAATAACGAATCAAAAATATATTTCATATTTTCACACTATATAAATATACCCTATAGTACAAACGAAAACGTTACTGAAAATATTTTTAAATAATACTGTGTAATAAGCTAAAAAATATCCCTGTTACATATATCAGAATAAAATAAAATCTCTTCACATTATTTAACTTTAAACAAGGTAACACTAGACTCAATATACATTATATCGACAGATCATTGCGTACATTACACTATCTACATACATTACAAAATGTGCCTTCAATTGATGATTCTATCGTTACTGTAGCTTTATTATAACCAGGAATCTTTTACTAAATCAATGAAGCCTTTATACCGTAATAATACTACGCTAATATTGTTCATTTCATATACGTTGATCGCTCTTATTACAAATTGTACGATATGAATTCGAAAAGCACATTTTTATTAGATTTTAAACGTCCACGTAGGTGTAGGTACCTTGTTCCTTATCCACTCGTAACATGTACTTATCTGTTTTATTACAAATGCTTATAAAAGTGTAAAACAGGCTGATTCAATTCTTCCTCACGTTATGTGCCCGCGGTCGTGTTTTACCTATGACATTGTCCTACCAAGTTAACAGTTACTCTAAAGTTTAACATTACGATTATTGCTCAAATTGTAGCAACTAATAAGTAAACACAAAATCTTTATTAAAAAATCGGGATTTTCAGTTTATAACATTTACTGTAGCATTACGTACCATTGTTTATTTTTTAATTTTGGTTCAGTACTTGGTTCAGTAATTTCAAAATAAGGAGAAAAATATATCTTAGGTACATTTTTGAAATATACCTCAATATAAACAATAATAACTGTAACATTATTCATACTTAATATATCTTATTCCACAGTTTTGAGACAATTATAACAAATATGTAGTGCATTTAATGTTCTAGAAATAATATTGAAAAGTTGATCGCATTGAAAATGCACACACGTGCACATGGGTCCCATGTATTGCATCTAAATGTTATAAGCACCCACAAAGCGGCTAAGAGAACCCCTAGCGACCCGCCTAAGTGAAGCAAGCACGACCGTTTCATATTTATTTATTATACATATAGTACATTTTATTGTATATCTAGTCAATATTATTCACTAACTATGGTATATCTTCGCTCTGCCTATTGAAGGCTTAATTAAATGTACAAACGGGCAGTGTGTTGTAATTACTTTATCACCTTGAAGTACAATCTATACTTCATAATTACTAAATTACTGAGACCATATTATTTCTAATACAACTTCGCGGTGACGAAACATCTATTCACTTCAAACTCATTATTGCAATAATATAATTGACAACACAATCGAAAGACACCTGCACGAATGAAAGTTAAAACATTCACACCATTTAAATATAATAAATACAATTTTTAAATAATGACTAGCAACTATTAAGGCAACTTTAATAAAATGTTGAAAATCTATATTATAATATTCGTGTTTAAAAATACTGTAACGTCTACAATACTTACAATTAAATATGTATCAGCGTTCTCTTAATACTGTATCTACAAATAACCAATACTGTGTAAATCAATTATTATAGAAGTTATTTCTATTTGCGATAGGCGTATTGAAATTTACGTATTTGTGGGAAGACAAGCAGTGCAATAATCAGTTATCTTTCACTAACTATAGTACATTATGGTACAAGCGTGTAATCACCATACACGCGAGTGGCATACGACTATTTTCAACACACTTCCGAATAAAATAATACTAAAAATACTACATAACACAATCAAAACACAATAGTAAAAATATATTTGTTTGTGTTATATGCGCGCGCATCTAAAAAATTTTTTATTTGTTCCTTTTGTAACAGGCTAAGGTGCTATCACCATGCTGCCTTGTCATCTACTTACTTATTTGAATTGATTTTTTTTTTCTCTGTAAATACTCACAGAGAAAAACAATACATTTTAGTGAAAGTTTTGTTTATTAAACACGTACTACAAGTTGAAATTATCTTTTAAAATACAAATTTGCATGAAATGAGCAAGCAATAGGTATATTAATCAATGAAATTAAAAAAAAAGAAGTCTATAACTCACTTGTGAATAATAGCAATGAAAAAGTTACAGTTTTATAATAGGTGTCATTCCGTGCTTAATTACGGTGAAATAAAAATCTGTTTATAAGCAAGTGTGTTGAAAAATATGTTACGGTGACATGAAAATTGAAGAGTGCCAGACAGTATCAGGATAAAAATAAAAGAGTCAAATAATAGATTGATATTTTGCTTGAGACATGCTGACTGTCCATGATTATGAAATACTGATAAATAGTTATTAATGTAGTAAACATAATTATCAGAACAACTGAGATGAAATATCGGATATCAAGAGATATTCATCAGAAATCTAAAAATATTCATATTGTATTAAAGTAACGTGATCAAATAAAGAATGAAATCAGTACTTTGGTATCAACTATTTGAATATTTTATTTTTACGACTATTCTATAGTTTTGCATAATGTTCAATGTTGTACAATTAAACAGTCGCTAGTGCTGCTTAAAATACATTGCTAATAATGTTTGGGACAAAAGATTCGAATTCTTGGACTCGATACGCTTTCCAACAATGTTAGGAACTGATATTTCAATACGTATTTTGTTCTCATGTATCTTCAGTACGGCAGCTGCTGACTTCGTATCATTTTTTTATTGCATTTAGTTTAGTTATTAAGAGATTATTTGAATTCTGGTCAAATGTCTGAGAAATTTATTCAGTGGTGAACAGGTAGGAGTTTAACGAACGCCTAGGTATAAATTATGAAGACGCAGTGCGATGCGGTTCATGTTATACGTCATAAGTGTCATAACACGTTATTATTATTCGTTTATGGATGCAGCGCATGTAAACCTTTACAATTCGCATCATATCTTGCGAGGCATCCTATATTTATGGTGTTTTTCTGTTCCATGGCCTTAACCATACATTGTCATATGAACTGCACGATACGACGTGCATCGCTCCGATTCTTCATAATTGTACACGAAGTTTCTCAAGAGATCGTTATGAATATTAGCCCCCCTAGACAAGTGGCAATTCGTATATGACAGTCGCTAACGCATGTCATAAACGTCAACTCCCATACATTAGTCATTCTATTCTACAATACGCCGTCCAACGAATTGCCACTTGTCCAGGGGGGCTGTCGCAGTCGGTACGAGTATTCTGACCTTAAAAAGTCCGACAACCTGTCTAACTACAAAACTTCGATACTCAGTGGAGGGCAGGTAGCAGTCACTTCACGAAACCGACCCCAACTGAGGTACGATAAGGTTCGGAGGAAGCAAGTCCTGTATGGAGGAGGTGTATGGTGTGTGTATGTGTGAGTACTCAGGTGTTGAGGCTGGGGAACCAGGCGGCGATGCCAGACCGGGTTGGGGCGGCGGCGCGTAGTAACGCCTCCTCGTGCGCAGACAGACGTAGGAGAGCAGCTAGTGCACGCGTCAATTGCCGCGCCTCTAGCTCACGCGCCGTCAGGAAACGTAACACCACGTGCTTTAGGTACCTGGAATCAGAAGTACTCGGTTGGAACCTCTCTTGGCAAGGAGACGCTCGGCAAATCTCCACGTATCCTTTTGAAAAGCAGATGACATAGTGGAGATAACAGGCAAGGGTGAGCGTTTAAATCATTTTCGGATGATTAGGGTCATCTGACCTAACTATCCGAAAATAATTTAAAAATAATTGAGAGATTCTAATTATTACGATTTGATACTATTTCTGTTGAAATTTTTTGACCATATCAATAAACTGTTTTTTTTTTCTTGGAATGTTATCAGTAATGTTACTTTTTTTTTTTTTTTTTTTTTAATTATATACATCTTGCGATCAATCATAATTTGTGACTATAAGCAGATGAGGTGTGGGCACTGTTGGCGTTCAGGGCGTCGCCCCCAATGGAACTTGCCCTATCCTTATATTTGCCTGGATTTTAAAATCCTCTAGGCGTCAAATATATCGCGGCGCTTTTTGAGCCGACGTATGGTTTCCGGTATAGTGAGCTGTCCCGCTAGCTGGTTCGGGTGTTTTGATAGCCTCGATTTGTACTCAACTCCATGGGCTTCTATTTCCTCCTTAATTGTTGGTATATTCAGGACTTCATGAACCACTGGTGTTCTTATAAACCAGGGCGCATTAGATATCTGTTTAATAATATAGTTTTGTGCTCTCTGTATGATCATTATGTTGGAGGCGCTGGCGGAGCCCCACAGCTGAATACCGTATGTCCAGATCGGTTTTAGGATCGACTTATATATCAAGAGTTTGTTATCCATGGATAGTTTTGAATTACGTCCCAGCAGCCAATAGAGACCTTTGTATTTCAGGTTGATTTCCTCTCGTTTTGTTTGGACGTGCTTTCTCCATGTGAGTCTACGGTCCAGATGCATGCCTAGGTATCTCACTGTCTGATGGTGGGGCAGCTGTATACCGCTTAAGTGGACTGGAGAACAATCTTCTTTTCGGAGTGTGAAAGTAATATGAATCGATTTTGACACGGTGACGGCAATTCGCCATTTACCTAGCCATTTGTCGATTTCATTCAGGCTATTTTGCAAAATCTCTGAGGCTATAATAGGGCAGTTATCCGAGGCGAGCAGGGCTGTGTCGTCAGCAAAAGTTGCAACAGTTACTCCCGGAGTTTGTGGCAAGTCATACGTATACAGTGTATACAGAACGGGTCCCAGTACCGACCCTTGTGGGACTCCTGCCAATATTTTATAGAAATTGGAGGTACAGTCCTTCTCTCTTACTTGGAAGATTCTATCAGATAGGTAAGACTTCAGAGTGTTATAGAAAGTGTGTGGCAGCACAGATTTAATTTTGTACAGAAGACCTTTGTGCCAGACTCGGTCGAAGGCTTGCTGAATATCGAGAAAGACTGAGGAGCAGTACTCTTTCTTTTCCATTGCCTTCCGAATTTCTCTACACACTCTATGCACCTGTTCTACTGTCGCGTGTTCCTTTCTAAAACCAAACTGGTGTTCTGGGATTATTTGTCTTTCATTTATGGCATTCATCATTCTGTGCAAGAGCGACTTCTCAAACAGCTTCGACATTATAGGCAGGAGGCTGATTGGCCTATATGATGTGACGTCGTGAATAGGTTTACCCGATTTGTGGATCATTATGATGTTTGAGACCTTCCATAGGTCTGGGAAGTATCCAATTCTCATTATTGCGTTGAATATCATTGTTAAATATACGGTCACTTTACGCGGCGATTCTTCCAGTACCTTTTTGTCAATAAGGTCGTACCCCGGTGCTTTATTGTTTTTAAGTGACTTGAGTTTTCTCATTACTTCTTTTGGTGTCACCAATTTAAGGGGATAATCAAGTTGAAGGTCTTGGTTCAGAGCTGAGTCAATGTACGTTTCATCCGCATTCGATGATTCGTTTGGGGTAAAAACTTGGCTGAGATGTTTTGCGAAAGTTTCCGCTTTGTCACGAGCTGTTCTGATCCACTTGCCGTCATATGTCCGTAAAGGTGGTTTCTGATGTGATGGCCTATCGAAGTTTTTACAAGCTTTCCATAATGAGTAATTGGTTGCTTTGGTAGCTGTTAAGCCTTCCAGATAGGTATCTAGGGCCGTGCTATTAGCGTCCTTAATAAGGGTTTTCAGCTCTCGAATTGCCCTGTTCAAATCTTTTTTATCATTTGGATGCCTGCTGGTGTGCCATACTCGACGTAGCCTCCTTTTTTCGAGTATCTTTTGTCGTATGTGGTCAGTATATGTCTTGCTCTGAAGGAGACGAACATTGTCTTCCGGTGTAGACATCCAACAACTCTCTTGAATGGTTGACGTTAATCTATATACTGCATGATCGACATCCGACGTGGTTTTTGGAGCTATTTTCATATCGAGTCTCTCGTGAACCAATTCTCGAAACGAATTCCAGTCTGTACGCTTGTTGTAGAGTTTCGTGTTGCGATCCATATCCATTACTGTAGTGCCAATATTCAGGATTACCGGTACGTGGTTGGTATTGGAATCCAAGCAGGTTTCTATTTGATGAGAAAGTCTCGATAGTCCCTTGACAATGAAAAAATCTATGACATCAGGAAGCCGGTTTGGGTCAGTCGGCCAATTTGTCGGTTCTGGTGTAGAGATTGTAGTCAGATTGTTGCTAGTTATCGACTTTCTCAGCTCTCTTCCTCTCGTGTTGGTAAGTCTCGAGGCCCAGTGTACATGTTTCGCGTTCCAGTCTCCTCCAGCAATAAAACGTGCTCCAAGTGTGCTGAAGAACCCATTATATTGCTCTTCTTTTATAGCATGTTTTGGGGGACTATATATATAGAGCACACATTAAATGTTCCATTTTGATCATCTACATTCACAGTTGCTGCTTGCATGTAAGTTTCTCTAAACTGTGGTTGTTCAAAATGTTTAATATTTGCCTTTATAATTAGGGCCGCTCCCGCATGAGCAGTGCCATCGGGGTGGTTTGCGGTGTAGGTGTTATAGTTGCGTATATGAATACTATTGTTATCAGTCAGGTGGGATTCAGACACCAGTAAGATGTCAATGTTGTGTGAGTGTAGTAGGACTTCTACCTCGTCTACATTAGGGGATAGCCCGTCCAGGTTCCACGTTGCTATCTTGAGGGAAGTCATTTTGTTGAGTTAGATATCATTGTTGTGATGAGGTTAATTAAAACACTCATTTGTTGTAAGATGAGATCAAACTTTTCAGCTTGTTTGAGAAGCATTTCTTCTATTCTATTTGGTAAAGTTATTTCTGCGTTTGTAATGTCAGTATATCAGTAAGTTATGACCAGATATTACCATTAGTAATATTACTAATGGTAATATCTGGTCATAACTTACTGATATACTGACCCTTAGCGATCGAGAAATGAATATGAAGGAAAATGTCAATGAAAATTCAGTAAAATCAAAAATAATGTATTTATGTGAAAATATCTAAATTAAATTGCTAGCATTTTAAAAACATAATCAGTAGACTCACCTTCTACTAATGTCCTGTTCTTCGGCGGACGTAAGGTCGGATTTACTACTTTGAAGCTCTCGCTGTAATGTCTTCTTCATATCCGATATTCTGTTGTCTAATGTCTTCATTTTCTATAAATATTACAAAAAAAGTTGAGATAATGCTCCAAGTGTAGGTCTTAAACTAAAGATCGCATTTTAGTTTTGTAACAAAAGATAGTAGAGGGCTTTAGCAGCAGTGTTAGGTCCAAGAAAAAATGAAAGAGATTAAGAAAAGCAACTAAGCAGATGACGTCTGAAAGTACACTTATAGGCGTCATGATATATGGTGCCGACCTCAAAATAACTGCAACAACGGCAGGCAGGTCATGATGAGTGAATTTAATTAGAAAATCGACTATAGGTATAGTTTCTTGGAAAGCTCTTATCTTAAAGTAGTTCCTAACAGAACATACGAGTATAGGTAGTGTTGACTTTTTACTTTTTATCACACCTAATTTAGTAATATATGGCTTGAAATTAGGTGTGGTAAAAAGTAAAAAGTCAACACCTCTTCACTTACAAAACAGACACTGAGAAAAGAAAAGACCATTATGAACAAATTTGCGATACCGTTATGAGCGAATCTGATATAATCAAAAAACTTACCTTATTTTTATCACAGATTTCAGTTTCTAAGTCTTGTATAGTCTTCTTGAGTGCAGTCTCGTTTTCGTTCAGTTCCTCCACTTTCGCCTTCAACTGTTCTATCTCGCCGTTGCGCGATTCTTCGTTTTCCTTTATTAACATACACGCCGCTTGGTTCTGTAATGGATAAATTAAACATGAATTATGTAGCGATCTGATTGAAGATAATTAAAAAAAATGTAAAGAAAGTTGAAAGAAAAAACTGTACTGTCTGAAGTTTACGCGAATCTCACTCATCGGAATAAAACTACTTTGTAACAGATTCTATCACGATATAATTGTTGTTATTTAATTTTAGCCCGAAGTTTTGGCTACTTTTTAGCAGCCATGGTCGCGGGGTTACTCCAAAGTCAAAGTCAAAACAAAAGTAACCGAGAGTAACGTCGGGCTAAAAGTAAATAATAACAAATATATCGCAATAGAATACGTAAAAAAATAGTTTTATATCAATAAAAAACTGGCTCATGATTTCTTGACATTTTTGCGACACGATGTTTTCAAAACAAGTATACAGAACATTAAGTAATCGGTAAAGATAAACCTTTGAGTAAATGTCATTTTAGCAAAGCGTTTCCTTCTTTACTGTCAACTCTAAAAATACAACATTCATAAATCATAAATTCATAAAACCAGCGTGACCCTCACCACCAAGTATTCGCAACCTCGCAAGCATCATCATTACAGCGTGAGTCCTGGTTGCATTTTAAGATTGTACTTTGGAGCCCAGGGACCGCGCTCTCTTAATCTTGTTCTACAATATTATTGGCTTTTGTTCTAAAATTGGCTTTTGGTCTACAATTGGCTTATTTGACTATGGCGGGAGCAACTGCCATCTGACCTCCCTTCCTCGAGAAGAACGTCGTCTGTTAATCAACAGGTGCACCGTCTTGCAAATGAGATCGGTTTGTGTTCCGAAGACCTTGGTGGGGCCCCAAAACGGGTGTTTCAGTGTGCTGTATACTCTATCGCAAAAAGTAAGTGCTTATTATACGTGTGACTCACTTCTTTGTGTTGTGCTATAAGAGAGTCGAGTTCAGTAATCTTCTGCTTGAGGTCGGCCACCTCCGTCTGGTGGTAGCGCACGTTGCACTGGCTCATCTCTATCGTCTGCGACATGTGTGCGTTGCGCAGTAACGCCTCGTCTTTCTCACGCTTTTCTCTGAAACATTAACAAGTGTTCTGTTTCTTACTCACTCACGGGTATGCATATATGTCTTAGAAGTGGTCAAAAACAGAATTAAGCATATCCAGAAGAGGGCGTCACAAGAAGTTGTCACAGACCGCTTAAACGCAATGTTTAATCCCTACTAATATTATAAATGCGAAAGTAACTCTGTCTGTCTGTCTGCCTGTCTGTCTGTCTATCTGTCTCGCTTTTACGACTAAACCGCTGAACCGATTTTGATGAAATTTGGTATAGGGGTAGATTAGACTTTGAGAAAGGATATAGGCTATGTTTGGTCGCGATAACCGGCATCCACGCGGGCGGAGCCGCGGGCAAAAGCTAGTGAGTTATATTTAGTGGCTCCATCTTATAAGAGACGAGACGTGGAAAGTCGTCCATCGTGACATATGACGTACTATTCGTGTCGAATAACACCGCATTTTATTATTATATAAAAAGTGTGAATTATTCTAATTATGATAACAGGTTTCCAAGCACCTGCCAGCTAAAATTCTTATGAGCACAAGATAAGATTCTTATTTACACTACCGCGTTTTGAGCGATTATCGTTTGTATATAAAGACTTACTGCAACAACAGCTCACTACACGTGTACTTTTTCACTACCTTTGCAGCATAATAACATTTTTTTTCCTTCATACTAAGAGATCCGATTCTCAGCACTCCGTGGATTCACCGTGCGGTCGCCGGGTCCATAGCGTGATACAGAGAGGTACACCGTGACGGCGACAAGGACTTGCGACCCAGATGTAGGTTTATGGTGGCCACCTTGTGAAGCATCAGCGCTCACCACCGTCAGTAGTGTCCCCCTCCCCCCCACCTATCCAAATTTGGTAAGATCCTATCAATGCCGCTTTTGATATTCGATTTAGTAAAGTGCTTACTGAAGCTCTTGGCAATCCGAGGTCTTTAAGTAAGTTGTACAGGGATTTAGCTGGAATTCCCCTTGCTCCTACTTCTACGGCGTAGAGTTTAACCACGTAGCCGTTTTTGGTTAACTCGTTAGTCAAGTCAAAGTATTTGTTTGTCTTTATAGCGTGGTCTTTAGGTATATTAGTTGCCCACGGTACTGTGAGTTCTGCAAGCCCTGCACGCCTATGCGATATGCGAAAAAGGGAATATGTCGGGTCTGGATGATGAGGCACAGATATCCTCCGGTATTTTATAGTGCTTCTCATACGTGTCTACGAGTATTGTCCAGTCAACGGTATTTGAATGAATAAGTAGGTAATATGTAACAATTTCGTAAATCAAACATGAACCAAAAATATACTGAAAAAGGTTTAAAAAACTAAGTCACCTTGGATGCAGGCTGCATTCCTGAGGTGACTTACGAGTATTAAGGAAAAGTAATGTGTACAGTCATTGTCTTTAGTCGTTACAAGGGTTCTCTGTAAGAAATTGCTATAAGACCAAACTGCGCAGCTGTCTTAAAATAATATTTATACTACGTTATCTATTGTTTGGAATGCAATAAAGAGTATCCATCTAATATCTATGTCATGTTATATAAATCTGCTATGAAACATACCATTACAGACTGCATTCGCAGACTGCGTGTGTGTATATTTTGATTAGAACTACCTACAGACTGCACGTGTGCAGACGTAAGCAAATGATTATTGTCGGTCTATGATATTGAAACAAATCATAAGAAACTTAGCAAAGTTATATGAGAACTATAGGTAGCAAGGTCTTGCAGGAAGTCACTAGTGCAATTCCCAGTTCATAGATAGGATTAATATTTTTCTTTACGTAATAGAATATTTCAGAGGCGCTGGGTGGAAGCAGGCAGAAAATGTGAAAAGTTTCGGCTAAGGCTCGTGGTTGGTATGTGGATGTTTGATGTTTCCATCTTTGGCTGCCTTTTCAAGAATATAGTAGCAGTATATTTAAAAACTATATTATAATAAAACTAGCTGCCCCGGCGAACTTCGTACCGCCATATTTTCGGCCCGCGTGGTATTCAAATCCCGTTCCCGCTGTACCCTTATCACTTAGGGGGATGAAAAATAGATGTTGGCCGATTCTCATAGATACCGGCTAAGCACAAAAAATTTCATCAAAATCGGTCAAGCCGTTTCGGAGGAGTTCGATTACGCACCCCGTGACAGAAGAATTTTATATATTAGATAATAAAAAAGTTCAACACATTAAAACTTTATACCGTTACTATAAACACAGATTAGATATACCTAATGGTACTCATGTAACACTGGAACAACCACCATTTCTTATTCTTTCAGCTCTAATTGATAAATAAATACATAATACTCTTATGTGCCAATTTGTTATCTATGTTGTGATGAAATTGTGTTCGCTTTGGATGTTATCATGTCGTCCATCGCAGAGTAGATACTTTCTAATCTGATAAAAATACGTATAATACAGTCACGCCTTTTTCCCAATGGGGTAGGTAGAGAACCCACATCTTTACACTAGCAGATAAAATTAAACAGTGATAAGTAAACTATAAAAAAATATAAGGAAAAAAATCGTAACGTGATTCTTAAGGAAAATCTTTAACTGAGTTATTATTCCATTATTGACATTTTATAAACATCACAGTCAGGCAAGGCTTTTAAATCATGTACATATTTATTTGTAATGCTAAAATTCTTCCTTAATTAAATTTTCACTCGAAAATGAACCGTATGCACCTTACGCATTAAAGTTCAATTGAAATATAACGAAAAGATAAGTCAGTTATAAAAACCAAAGGAACTCACTTGTCAAATTTTCTCTGTGTATCCAAAAAGTCGTGTTGCATCTCCGTCACCAACGAGTTCAGGTGGTTGATCTCAACCTTTTGTTCGTCGCACTGCTGGTTGCTCTTGTCCAGCTTCTCTTTGAGGATATTCACCAGCGTTCGCTCATTCTCTAGCGCCTCGGACAGGTCCCTATTCTCCGCACTCAAAGCTTCGATACGAGCTTCCAAATCCATCATTTTATCCTGTAACCGTTTTAATTTCAGCGTGAATGCGATTTTAAAGTCTCTGTTCAGTTGGTGACTCTCAATCGCGAGAACTGAAAAATATTAACCAGTTTACCTACCTAACCCTTTAATAATATATGATTTCTCCACAGAATTTTTTTATTCATGCACGATATTTTTTTTTTGACACTATCACTATCACAGGAGTACAGGTTGGACTGGCGTACTTATATATGATAACAAAGACATAATATGACAAACATGTCTACAGATAAAACCAGCCTTTCAAATCTTGCACATTGACATCATACTTTTTTTATACTATACGTTCTATGACGAGGCAGTGTTCTACCGATGACAATCAAAACTCATTGTTTTATGACTAATATATGGCAGATTACACAAGCAGCTCTTAAAATTACATCATTCATATTTAGGTACCTGCCGAGAATAAACAACGCCTGGAACATTAACCTGTTTCCTACTTCAAGGTTACTATAGCAAAATAAACTACGTTTCACTTAAACAGAATCACGCACCAAATACACACTTGACACACAAAATCTTTTTTTCACTTATTACATTTCACCCGCTCACTCTAAGCACGCCTTTCTATCAAAACATCTAGATTTCTAGAACGCACGGCTCCACACACAAGTGTCTAGGTCAACAGATAACAAAACACTAAACACCTGTATGCGTAAACATTAGCATAACAATCCGGTTCCGTTACAACGCATTTTTCCTCTATACTTGCGAAAACACATCTTAAAACATTGACTCAATTACCATTCTGTTTGCATGCTAAATTAGATCCTATTGACTATACAATATGTTCTAGATCACTAGTTTAATTGAACTGTACTAATGTGTAATGTCCTGTGATTGATTTAGAGTCATAGTTACGTGTTTTACTCCATTATTCATTCAACTACTACATGAAGTTATGTATTTCGATTAGTAACGTTAGCAGTGAACCAGTTTCAGGCAGCGTTATTAAGAAACCACAATTAACCCAGTGATTAGATCATGCAACAAACCAGCCGCTAACAAGCCACACCCACATGCAACCAAAGGGGAAATTAAGAAATCAAAAGAAAAATTTATCACCATAATAATAATAATTTATTTCACAAAAATCAAAACAACAATAATTATGTAAATATAAATTCATAATTTTGCAAAGTATAAAAATAAATAATGTTCAGTGAACCTACCGTGAAGTTTTGCTGGGTGAGAAAAAGGAATGGGGCTATATAGTGTATATAGCTCTATCCCTCTTTTTCGCTCAGAACGCTCGCTTTAGCACGTCATGGTAGGCCCACTGTCATCTAACTTACTTGGAATGGACGGGTATCACAACAGGTATTTAAAACTGAAACGTTTTGAACGCCGTCAGCTGTGTAAACTCAATAACTAAGGTAACGTACATTAGTGACGTTAATTGCTGAACACTTACAAATTTACTAAAGATCCTTATACTAAAACAACAATAGATATGTATATTATACGAATGGAAACTTCTGAATAAGTATTCTTTGTTGAATATTTGATAAAAGGTCTAAGAGCTAAAAAAAGCTAAAACTGTATTATAACATCACGTGCTTTTACTTGCTAATCATTTTATCTACGCGACGGTCTCGATAACAAAATAAACAGTATAAGATATCGATTTGATCCTACGCTGTGAAGCAAGCTAAGTGCAATCCAAACAATAGACCAATTTTGATACTTGATAATTGATACTTGATAAAATAAGCTAAGTACAGTCAGCGTCAGAGAAAACAGACCCCCCTCAATACTTAAAGAATATCGCCGCCTGCGCCGGCCGTGTCACATGACTCACGAATGACGTCACGTGATGCGATCGTCGCTGAGCTGCAGCCTTTTATTTTCATGTTCATTTATTTGTAATTTTTCTGATATTTTTCGTTTTTCGACTCAATTGTATACCAAGATATAATATACTCACAAAAAGATGCCACATTAAATTATGTGCTATTTGAGGATACGAACCCGCATCTCCAGCGCCAGCCGATCACTTAGACCGTGCCTTATACCACTAGGCTACGGTTCACTTGATAATGATGGCGAAAATATAAATAGCATTACTTCTATTTTATCGAACAAAGTTGATTACGGTGTAATTTTCTAGACCATAAGGTTTAAATTTCAACTACACCATGTGATAATAATAACTGCTCAATTGACTAAAAGATAAGGTTGAAATTAGCATAGATTTCTCGTTTAGTTCAATATTGTTGCACTACCGTCATGTTTTACTTCAAAAACTTATCTGCTGTATGAGCTGCGGCTATAGTATTTTAATATCTGTGACAGCGCGCTAAGGTTGCAATTAGAATACTTCTTTGCCTTATTTACTAAACTGTGATTGAAGGTAACTTTATAATTCGTGGTAATTTGCATTGGTGTTTAATATTGTTTAAACAACAAGCCTATCTTTTCTTACAAACCTATTTATAAGGTATGACCTACTATAAAATTTGATTCCTTAAATAATAATAACAAAAAGTGCTTATGAGAATAAAAAAATAATTATATGAATAAAAAAAGAACTTTGTGTCGGAGGATTTGAACCCCCGCTTACCGTATCCACAAAGCATCGGTCATAACCACTAGACCAACATTCCATATACACAATGCTTCAAAAAACTTCAATGCTTTCATGTCATTATCAAGGGGGGTCCCTTTTCTCTGAAGCTTACTGTACATCAGTAACTCTCATAAAAAGTGTATATTTCAATTGTAGTATGCGTTCATTGTATAGTTTTACATTTTTCATTAGGCTTAATCCATTAATAAATTAAGAAAGAATCTAGGTGAGGCAGAAAATACAATAAACCACAGAGACGCTAATTTGTTTTCTGAACTCAGCTAATATCGGATAAGTTTAGTCTGTTTCGTATACATTTACTGTGTTGAGCTTTGTATGAGTTGCTAATAAAATTGATTTATTTAATTTCATCAAAGCGCTATATTGGGTTCCTTAGTTATCATAGTCTTGGTCCTTAGTATAACTGTACTTTTTCTTTTGGTATAACGTTTTAAGTCTAATAACTACATAATACATTAGGTACATTTCTTTTTTCTTGCTGTTCTCTAAATCGTCTGTAGTCATAGAAATCATAATGCATATCGCACATATGTATCATAACATAAGTAACTATATAATATGTACGCCTTTAGATTCAAAATGTGTAGTTATAAATATTGCATCTTCCTAATGAACACAGTTATAATTTATTTCATTAGCATTTTTGACTAAAACCGTAAAAAAACTGAATGCCCCCAAAAACTTATTTATTTTAATTTTAATCACTGCCGGAACAAAAAACATTGATCTAACTAAAAGACTAGAGATTTATCTACAAACATCACTTACACGTACACATGAAAAATTAAAGTATTGAACAGAATAGGAGCACATACACGATTAGACTTTTATGATTACTAGAGTTGTAATAAATAAAGCAATTTATCAGTCATATAAAAATATTGCCATATACAATTTCTGAAATATTCGGACAGAATGTTTGGACTACAGCATGATTATGCGAGTCAAGGGCATTCCCATCAAGGCGACACCATTATAATCATTTTGGCAACGCGCTGGAAATTAACCCAGACGCGGTTAAACTCGATTGAAGTTTCGATATACGTATAACATAATAATGAATCAGAAAAGTCCATTAGATAAGATAGATTGAGCAGTATTAAAGATCTGCCCCCATACAAATGGCAATTCATTGATCGGCGTATTGTAGAATTCATTCTAGAGTAGAATGATGAATGCATGGGATTTGACGTTTATGACAGTTTATGACGTTTATGACGTATATGACAGTTAATAACTGTCATATACGTCAAATGCCATACATTCATCATTATATTCTACAATACGCCGGTCAACGAATTGCCACTTGTCTATGGAGGCTGAAAAGCTACCTTCAATATTTTAATAATCTCTCTAATAGCTACGCAAAATAACAAAATAAAACTAACGTAACAAGAATACATCAAGACGTTTAGAAAGTAAATATAAACATAAACTCGATTATGTACTAAACTCTATTTAGGAACGTCGCCGCGTAAGATCCCGTGCACAACATTTTCTTTGCAATGATACACAAAGTATACCTTGAGACACGTATCTTGGAACTAAATAACGAGCCATACGGGGCCCTGGCGGATTGTTTTGTAATAATCTATGATTGGTGAATTTGAACGCATCCACCGCCGTAGCACCCCGTGCTATCCTCAAAAGACACCAAAGAAATGTGTATTGCGGGTATAGTGCACATTTTAGGTCCTAGATATATGTCCCAAGCAATATGAAGTAATGCAGCTCATTTGCATATAATCTTATTTATATCAAAGCAAAAATTAACTTTAATACGATTACGTGCACCAAAGGTAAAATGCGTATCACTGTTACTATGTGAGGCGTGACTAAAAACAATAACAGTGAATCACATAATACGAATGTAATAAATGTTCTCAGTGTCATTTATACACACAAAGCTAGCAAGCTAGGCCAACAGTGCAGTCCTTACATATAAAGCCGTATGTTCACTGTTCATCCCTCAAAGTGAACACACAGTTTTACATTTCAATCATAAAATTAGGAATGAATAATATTTAAATAACTAATTTAACATAGATCATATTAAATGCCAACAATAATTTAGTATACAACTAAATATTCTTATTTATACATGTAATGACGCACTACTAAATTACTTTAATTATGATTGTGGGGAGGCGTTATCTACCACTTCGAACTAAATGTTCAAGACGATTTTGCTAATATTATTATATTATCTATGTGTATAACTGGACGTACACAAAATATATTTAAAAAAATAAATAAAAAAGCTGCTTAGCATTCGTCCTTGAAGTCTGACTTTTGAAATTTAACGAACCTCAAAATTTAAATTTTGAAGATGTGAAAATACTATTTTGAGGAGGATTTTACATTTTTAAACTATATTACGTGATGTATATATCGCCACGTATATGTATTCTAAAATTTAAATGGCACTACGAATCAAGATTACAGCACTAGTGATGCGCCATTACGTGTTTAGGCGACTAGGCGACTAGGCGGCTAGGCGGCTAGTGTGGTGACAAGTATAGCTATATTGTGTAGAGGCTGGGACTCACGGCCGTGAGACTGGCGGCGCCGCGCAGGGACTTCACCTCCATGGCCAGCCCGTGGACTTCCCCGTTCAAACGCACCACCTGAGCGTCAGTCACACCACTCACTAACGACACAACTAAGTACACTTACTAAGGACATACACAACCTATTTATATTTATAATAATATGTCACAGTATAAGGGCGTAATCTCAAAGTATGGAATCCCGAATGGATTTCTTTTAAACGCCGAGATTTTGGTGTTATCCCAAAGAATCCTAAAACAATCGTCTTTGGATTGATACGTTTTAACTGATATTGGTTAATAGCTATTAACCAATGATGTACCATTGACAATGATAAGACAAGAAAATATACTATTGACTGAGGGTATATTTATCAGCCCGGGCGTTGGAAATAATAAATTGTTTGCCTATTACATATTCCTATAATGATCGTCAAATTGCGATGAATCTATACTAATATTATAAATGCGAAAGTAACTCTGTCTGTAGGTTTCACGTCTAAACCACTGAACCGATTTTGATGAAATTTGGTACAGAGATGGAATAGACCTGGGAGAAGACATAGGCTATGTTTGGTCGCGATAACCGACATCTACGCGGGCGGAGCCGCGGGTGAAAGCTAGTCTTTAATAAGTTCTTGTGCACATGGCCGTGAAGGTACCTAAAAATAGGATCATTGCAACGCATGCAGGCCATATACAGCCAGATAAATTGCATGTTATCAGCATTATGTAACATCCTGGCTATGTGCGATTGGTTAAGCTGACATAACGAGTTAAGTGGCTCTGTAATAGAGTTAATAAAAATGATGCATGCATCGGGAATATAGAATTATATGTAACAAAAGATTGAGTACATTGAGATTAGAACTTGGAAATGTTTAGTTTACTAATAGTAAGTCACTGGTTGTTGTAGGGTTAGCAGATGACTGGGTATACTAAACTGACATAAGACTAAATTATTACCATAGAGTTGGGGCAAATAAACGCACGGAAGGTGGGACACCCTCTAGTCAGATGTACTGAGGAGACTGTAAAAAGGTATCTGACTAACACTGGATGCAGTTTGTGCCATTCTATGGCTAAGAGAGAAGAGGGCCTATGTCCAGGAGTAGATTTCACCAGTTGTTCAATCAATCAATAAAGGAATCAAAACTAGACAAATTCTGTATCATTACGGGACGGGCAAAACTGACGCAATCTTTCCTGTCAGGGTCGGGAGGTCTGACGGCAGTTGCTGCCATAACAGCTGTCTAAGTCTAATCAAAAGGAGGAGATTCTCAGGAGAGGCTTTGTAGTGAAGGCCTCGGACAAACCGGGAATAACAACAAACATCTATAGTAAATAAAGAGTCAATAATTGTAAATATTAGTTCGTTAGTAGAACTACTATACTATCACATGTAATCTACTACTAACACTGACATATAGAAAAGAATATAAATGAATACCTTTGCTTCACTATTAGCTAAGTTCTGTTTAGTCTTCTCAAGGTCAGCTGCCATTTCCATCAGTTTGTCTTGCATCTCTTTCTTCTCTATCTCCATTCTTCTCCTTTCTGAGCCTTCTTCTCCTGCTTGTCGCGACAGTCGTGCCACCTAGCCAACACAACTCTATATCATAATACTATTAGAATGTATAAAAAATGTTTTTGTATGTATAAGTATTTTCATATAAAACGATATGTCTTGTCTACCTACCTTTCATATAAATGTGATAGTTTTTAATGTATGGGCACAAAATGGTCTTTTTAGCGTTGCATTTCTATTCAATGTGACTTTGAAATTGATATTTAACCATTTGATTTACCAAGAAAACATTAGTCAGTCACAATTTTTCCATAACAATAGTAGATCATAATTATGGTGTGAAATTCACCTGTGTAATATTTAGCTCACATACCTCCATTTAATACAGAAATTGAGTATTTCAGTCTAGTCAAATTACTTACTTTTTACTAAACGTCACACGGTAAGTTATTTTACTATTGCAGGTAGGGTGGGTGATTAAAAATAAATAAAAACGATAGAATAAGAACAGGCGCAAGTTTTACGGCTCTTTTACCAACCTTATTTTAATAAGCTCAGTTAAATAATCTATTTTATTTACAAAAACTGACGGCACAGAAACTCTGTTCTTACAGGGTCGGCAACACGATTGTGACTCTGGTGTCGCATGCGCCCATAGGCTACGGTAACCACTGTCCGTGGGGGCCGTGTGCTTGTCTGCCACATGAGTAGTACAAAAAAAGAAAAGAAAAATACTAGATTGTAAACAACAATAATACACTAGACCCACCAAATAATTTATATATTACAAGTACCAATTGGATTAGGGAGTAAGCATTATACAGTATGCTTCTGAAACTACATAGAATTTTAAATATACATAGGAAACAGTCGTAATTAGGCTTTTTTTATTCTATATCGGCATCACCCTGTAGACAAAATATTGCTATACGAATGAAGCAACTAGCCCAGCCCATCTATATTATAATAATCTATAATCCCTACTAATATTATAAATGCGAAAGTAACTCTGTCTGTCTGTCTGTCTCACTTTTACGACTAAACCGCTGAACCGATTTTGATGAAATTTGGTATAGAGGTAGATTAGACCTTGGGAAAGGACATAGGCTATGTTTGGTCGCGATAACCGACATCCACGCGGGCGGAGCCGCGGGCAAAAGCTAGTATTTTATAAAGAAGAAAGATTTGTATTTTCGTATGTAACAAATAAACTAAAAACTACTGGACTGATTTCAAAAATTATTTCGCCATTAGATAGCTACATTGGCAGTACCAAGATTCCAGGCGGGCGGAGCCGCGAGCAAGAGCTTATATCTAAGAGCATGAGCAACTTATATCTGATTATTCTGGGACCAGCAACTCTACCGTAACAGGTTATAACTATAAGTGTTCGACTGTTCGTGTTCTGGCGAGAAATAGGGACAGAGTTATATTATGGTATATAACTCCATCCCTCATTATAGCATGTATAGTAGACTTAAAGACAAAGACTTATATCCTTAATATGCCATATTTACGAGTTATGGTTGTTATGGTTTTAAAGAATTTTTAGACCTATTTTTACCTTGCTCCACTTAAATTTTCTATGCATGCAACATGCTCATACCCGTTATCTAGCATGCTAATAGCCACAAGCAAACAGTATTAATTGACTACTTTACTCCAACAACCGAAACCATCACAATATCATCGTCAACTATGCTATAGTACAAAGTTTTTAATTTTGCTTAAGTATCTCTGGGTCACGGAGGCATTGCAAAATTAATGTACAAAGAATATACAACGTTAAGATTATGATAAACTATAGACCACGAGCGCTGTACCACTCCTATGATACGCTCGGCGTAGCGAGAAACAAAAAGATCGACTAATTAAAATTATACCCATGAGACAAATTCTTATAAATTTCTAAGAATGGAGACTCATCCTTAATGGGAATAATCCCATGCACTTGATGCAACTACTACTATACACTAGTGCCCTTAGCACAAAAAATATTCACATGCGTAAGGTATCGAGATGCTCCGTCATTGCGATTGGCCGCCTGCCTACATACTGTGAACCTGTGTGTATGTTAAGCCGGCCAATCACAATGCTCGGTTATCTCGATACGTTTACGTTACGAATACGAATACTTTTCGTGCTCGGGGCACTGAACATATATTTTTATAAATATTGCATACCTGTGTTTCGAGGGTGGCGATCTGCCCACTCCATGAAGTTTTGACATCAGCGAGCGCCATTTTGGCTTCTTGCAACTGTCGAGTGAGTACGGCACGTTCTCGACACACGCGGTCATACTCTGCACAATCCGTGGGCGTCACTTCCCGTTTGTCTGTGTGAAAAATAATATGTGAGTAAAAATTTGTGCACATTTACTATATTACTCTCTTTCTACTCTTACTCTCTATCTCTCTCTGGCTCTCTTTCTCTCTGTCTCTTCTTGACTGGATACAAGCTTCAAAGAATTTGGAACCATCTACAGAATCATCACCTCACCACATGATTTACCACCACCACATTGATTTTATTATCCTTCTAGCTTCGTCAAAATAAGAAAGCGCTACATCATATAAGCCGTAACACTTCCTAGTGTTACCTGACCCATGTCGTTTACGGTCATTCTGTTCTCACACGGCCAATGAAATAACAACACACACATTTCTTGGGTGTCTTCCAGGATAGCATGGGTTGCTACTGCGGTAGACGAGCTCAAATTCACCAAGCATAGATTATTATTACAAAACAATTAGCGCACCCCAGGGGCTGGTTTGTATCGCGATCTATGTCCAAGACACGTGTCCTGAGGTATGAGAGTGTATAGACACGTTACGTCGTCGTGTAGAGTACGTCATGTAGTGAACCAACCATCATCGCTCATGTGATGGTGCGGGTGGTCGGGCGGCAGCGCGGCGCTGAGCACGGCGAGGTTGTCGGCCAGGTCGGCCGCGCGCGCCTCCGCTGCGCTCAGCGCGCCGCTCAGCTCCGCTCGCTCGCGCGCCCACTCGCGCCGACTGTGCTCTAGCTCCTCCTGGATATCACAATTTTATTATTTTATTTTGTACTAGCTTTTGCCCGCGGCTCCGCCTGCGTGGATGTCGGTTATCGCGACCAAACATAGCCTATGTCCTTTCTCGAGGTCTAATCTACCCCTATACCAAATTTCATCAAAATCGGTTCAGTGGTTTGGGCGTGAAAGCGAGACAGACAGACAGACAGACAGAGTTACTTTCACATTTATAATATTAGTAGGGATTAGTTGATGATGATGTCGCTTATCGCGAACAAACATAGCCTATGTCCTTTCTCAAGATCTAATCTATCTACCCCTGTACCAAAGTTCATCAAAATGGGTTTAGTTGTTTAGGCATGAAACCGTTACCCCGCGTTTACACGCTGCCCATCGCATTGCTCATCGTGTTGCCGGAAGTATTCCCACGAATAATGCCCTAGCATTCACACGTACGCATCATCGTGTTGGTCCGCATTACAGTATTCGCCCTGCAACGGAGACGGACGTAAACGTATGGAGAACAACGCTGTAGCAGTGTACGCATTATGCTTTTACAGCATAGCGAATTGATTAAATAGATTAATAATAAAAACTATCACTTTCAACTACCTATACACTGTCCGTAGATGGATATAAATATTTTTAAAAGTAAATATTCGAGGAGCAATAACGAAAGCCGTGTTTACTGATTAGCGCCATCTAGCGGTCTCGTATAGTTCATCGCGCTAGTATTGCCGCTCCTTATACTCGCGCCGCCAAGCCGACATTCGCAGCAACATACGCGGCAGTACTCGCGCCATGACGAATATACCATTCACACCACGTCTCTGCCTCTCTGCCTACTTCTCTCGCTCTGCCGCGAGTATGTAAACGCAGCATTACAGACAGAGTTACTTTCGCATTTATAATATTATAGTATGGAAGTATGGATTTTGTTTGATCCCGTTCCCGCAACGCTTGGGAACGGGGACGAGAATGTTTATGTGTTATTCCAGACTATAGTCTATTCCTTGATCAAATTTCAGCCAAATCCGTTCAGCCGTTAGAACGTGATTGAATAACAAAAATCTAAATGTCCAAACACCTTTAAATACTTTCACATTATTAATTTATAGGAAGCAGGATGAGTAGGATAGGATAGTTCATCAAAACATGGTCTATCCTCACAAAAGCTGACAAGAGTTTGCATCTTAATATTGAAGAAAATACCCTTTTCTCTGGTGCCTATTAATGTTTACGTGCTTATCAACTGTTTGTATTTTAATAACATTTTTTTTTATTTCGAATTATGCCTGTGAGACATAAACTAGCATGTAACAATATTGTCTAGCTACACAGTAGTAATATGCATGACGCGTGTCGGCTATTACGATACAGGTAGTAACTGTGCTGTAATAAAATTAGTTACGATATGTTTATTATCTTTTGTTTTCATAATTTTATGTGCTATTACGTGTCGATTAGTAAACTTTGCTTATTGCCGCGTAGGCGAAGATATCGTGCATAAAACAAAAGCTTTCCTTTTGAGGTAGGGAATGGCGCTAAGATAACGATGACTTGTAATTCACGAATTCCCTTCGCTCAGGGAATACATGAGGTCTAGTTTTAAGACTCAGTTAAAACTAGACTTTGGCCTTACTTACTATCGGGGATAGAAGTTTAGCGAAATTGTGTTATTCTAAACTTAATGGCAGGTCCAAAGCACTCGTTACCAGCAGACTTGCATGAAAGGTTTTAATCATTATAAAAGTTTTAATAACAAACTTAGAACATTTGGGACTATAACTTAACTAACGTATGTAGACTAATTACTTAACGTCCTATGATACTCATGCAAATGTAATCATAAGAAGCGTAGACGGTGACCATGCGTTTATATCAATTCAATTTGCTATAGAATGTTTATAAATAATCGTGACGGCCATGTCATATTATTACCAAGGACATAACTTTTTATTAAACATTTTTGTTAGCTAGTACTATGCAGTAGATATTAATTGAACTGGGCTTCCTCAGTTAGCACGTAGTTTTGCAGATAAGCCATGAATATAATTTGTGAAATCAGTGACAGGAAATTTAACAGCTATAGTGCGTAAAACGATTACGATTACAATTAAATAGACATCTACACAGAGTAGAAGATAAATCGCGTGATATACAGGAAAGTCTATCAAACGAGAACATTATCCTTTTAGCAACTCCTGTAGATGCATTGTCCGAGAAGTATTGTATCGGTCAGCTTATAAAAATAGATGATCAGTTTCATATTTTAACACTTAGTCTTAGAGCAAGGTAATTTATATTTCTCAATGATATTTAGTGGGCAATTTTTTTTATATCAGACAAGTCAATTTGACAATTTATTTTTGTAAAAGAGGTAACTACCTAAATAATTTTTAATATTTATGGCCAGACGAAGGTGGACAGACGACCTCATTAAGGCCGCGGGAACGCGCTGGATGCGAGCCGCTTTCAACCGGTCTTATTGGAGATCCATAGGGGAGGCCTATGTCCAGCAGTGGACTTCCTACGGCTGAAATGATGATGATGATTGCCAGACATTATGATTTTTTAGTTTTGATATCTGTGCAATCACTACCTACTTTTGACGCTTACTGTTCCTTAATTTAATAAAAGACCTATAGTTATTTTAGCTTACTTACATTGATAGCGTCCAGTTTGTCCTGCGCTCGTTCAGCGGCAGCGAGTTGAGTCTTCAGTTCATCGTTGAGTCTCTTGGCGGTATCTCTTTCTGTCACCGCTTTAGCAGCCTCGGCCTGTGCGGTGCGGGCAACTGCTTGCGCTGCTGCCGCCTCCTCGCCTAAGAAACATAAAGTACTATTTACAAAACCAAGTACTATCACTTCTTTTGTATATTATACCAACCTACAAGTAGTCGGGATAAGTTGGTTAAGCAATTAACGGAAACGGATTAGGTAGGGTCTTTCAGACCCACCTGTTAACTTACACTGCCTGCCCAAGCACGTGCACCCCGGAGGAACTCATGAGTGCCTCTGAGAACGCTATCGGAGTGGCTACATACTAGGCAAACAAAATATGACACGATATGCCGACGACTCTACAGAAGAAAAAAAATTACTACATAATTGTATTGTACACCTACTAACTTTTTTGAAGATAGACGGAATACGCGTTAGTTTTCGAAAAAAAACTTTTGAAACGCTATATTTCAAATTCAAACTATGATTCAGCGTCCTCGTTACCTACACGTCGGAAATTCAACACATTAGCATGAAACGCTTTGCTGCCTGCCACAAAATGGGCGCAAACGCGTCTATGTTCCCCTATCTATACCTACTGTTGTGTAGTATTTATACATTGAATAATATGCCCCTAGTCCTTTACGTAATATGCCATTTTCAAAATGTGTGAAACGGCCATAACTTAATAACCCTTTACTACTATACAACGTAAGCTTTCCTCTCAAGGTTGGAAAGTCAGACGGTAATCGCTTCCGCAATAGCCAAAATAAAGCAAACATAAATTCGTCCGCTTTCCAATTTATGTTTGGCCTATTTTTTGCTTAAGCTCCGAGGTGAAAGCCTCGAATGCCAACGGGACTTGATATTATGGTGATGATGACTGCTGCACACGATTCGAACTGCGTTTTTGCACATACACACACAAGTGCTACGAATAATCGTTGATTGTTCATACTAACTACGAGCTTGGGCTCTTAAGTGAAAACCTCGGATGGATGCCACAGGAACAAAACAATGATGATGATGGTAATGGTGATAACGGTGGTGTGATGATGATGATGATGATGATGGTGATGACGACTAGGCCTTCTTACGCTAATAACTTCTAAACATTTATACTAGCTGTAATTTATCAGTAATTAAAAACAAATCTGACCTTGCACTGATGCAAGCGAAAGCTTTAACTCCTCAATCTTTTGTTCCCAATAGACGTCTCTCTCTCGCAGCTTGGCCTCTAATTGCGATGAATACTGTTGTTGTAATGCAGCTTGGTCTACTTTCCCACCGGTACGGTCCGACAGATATGACTCCAGCTGTGGTGATATTGACTAAAAATAACAGAAAAACCTAGATATTGCGCATATATTATAGTAATTAACTACTTTTAGTAGTGTACTGTGATAGGCTAATATGGTTGATGACAAGGTATTCCGATTGAAATAATATGCATTTCAAAATAAAATATTGACAACTTAACTGAATCTATGAGTTTTTATTATTTTAGTTCCCAAAGTAGGTCAAAATGTAAACGTTTTTTTAGATTATTTACTAAAACTTAAAACTTTTTTTAGGTTCTTTATTAAATTTCAAATGACTATTATTATGAACAATATACGCGTAAACGCAATGCGGACCGAGATAAATGCGATATTCTCTTGCGCTCTATGCATTTTGCACTACATAACAAAAAGGTGTGTCGTCACACCTTTGTAACGGAGCGAAAACGCTCAAATACAAAATGGATTATTCAAAATCAAATACTTATCTTTAAAACTATTTGTTGTAATATAATTTCCTTTTAAAAAATTACACTACCGACGTCAACCCCCTCTTAGCAGCACAAGCAATTTAGCTTAGTAGGAGGGGTTAACGGGAATATTAGTATTTCGGTTGCTAATATTCTTTTTATTAAAAAAATAATACTAAATAATACAGATTATGTATTATATTATTGTATACTGGTCATTTTTCGAGAATAAAAAAAATTGCCATCAGCCCTATTGATTGAATTATAGATACTAACGGTTTTTAGGACTATGGGGGGCCTCACCTATATCTTCAGGAGTCAGGACCCTAGTCAACCTAGAAGCCCGTATGGATAAGGTTCAGATGTTGACTTTCTTTTCAGGGCTGGGAGGTCAGACAGTATTAGCTGTGGTAGTAGCTCTTGTAAACGTCAATATAGGTCAAACCAAGAGAAAGAGAAGAGGGCTCTAAAAGGGAAACTTCAAAATGTGTGAAGCAATGGGGACTAATTTTGTAAGCGACTAACAGTTCTTCGTTTAATAACATAAAAGTAAAATAATAGTTACTGTTGGATATTTTTTTTGTAGCAAATTTTATCTTTACATGCCAAAATTAAATGTAACAGGAAACTAAAATAAATAGCTGAAACTCATCAAGTTATATGATGCAAGGTCTTAATTCAACGATGCGTAAAATTCTAATACATACTCCTAATATTGAGGATAAAATGTACAAGAACAAAATACCGTGCCCTGTTCCGAGTTATGGGATATGACCGGTTTTATTTATCTTTTGACTGTTGATGATGCTATTTTAAGGACAATGAACGGAATACCAAGCAAATAATTAAGGTAAAAGAATAAACAAAATCCATCTTCATGTTGTTATATTTCAGATTTCCTTATATTACCTTATTGAGGAAATAATAGTTTTGTAATTATTTTAATCAATGTAATAATTATGATTTGAATTACATATTTGATTTACTATTTTTACAACTTTGTGGACTATTACTCACTCTCGTAAAATCAAACAAGATTATATAGTTACTAGCTTTTCCCGCGGCTCCGCCCGCGTGGATGTCGCTTATCGCGACCAAACATCCTTTCTCAAGGTCTAATCTACCCCTATACCAAATTTCATCAAAATCGGTCCAGCGGTTTAGGCGTGAAAGCGTAACAGACAGACAGAACTTTCGCACTTATAATATTAGTATGATGTACCCTGTGTGAAGTGCATTTTCTTATTGGTTAGAAGCATGAGGCATAACAGCAGAGAATTAAGATGCCAAATTTCTTAGTAATGAACTTGTGTTGTCAAACTCAATGACTTTTGGTTATAATTTTTAACATCGTGTAATAGTGGAATATGTCATAAAATTGAATATAAAACTATAAATTGAACTTTATAATTGCAATACATATCCTCTGTGGGCCAGTAGTAGTGAACATGGCTGCTACACAGGGCTTCATGTTGAATTCCCACTCAGTGTAAATATTTGTATGCATATACATGGCTATTGGCATTGGTCTGGGTGCCTCAGAGACCATGTTAAGCCAGTAAGGTTGTTGGACTAGTCCTTCAAGACAGACTTCAGCAAAAATTGGACTAGTCTAACTATAGAACTTTGAAGTTGCCAATTGTAGTTGCTTCACAAAATATATTGAAGTTCAGCCGCATCACAGTTTGGAAAGCTGACACCAACTTAGTTGGAGGAGGCTGATGGGGAATGATGATGAAGTCATTATGTAAATAAAGATCTACAATTTAAACTAAAAAAAACAGTAACTTACATCGGAAGTTGTATCTCCATGACCACCAGAACTGGAAGGACTTGCTGTTGACTGAAAAGCAAAACGTTTTCATGTATACCAGTTCATTACATTTATGATAGAGAGTAATGTATGAAGTTACCATTTCCAAAGATAAATATTTTTATAACAAACTAGGTATATTGTGAACTTTTTAACTCAAGGCTAAATTATTGTGCTAATCACTAATACAGAAAAAAACATCCAACTTGTCAATGGTCACTTTCATATTTGAACTTTGAGTGATTTTATTTAGGTATTAGAAATCAGAGGAAGAAAACATTATAAGAAAATCTGACCAAATTTTCAAAATAGTCTTGGACGTATGTGAATTCTGCCAAATCGAACAAGGCTAGTAAACTAACTTGCGACTGGACATTTGTAGATATATTTTATTACGACACTTAAATAAACATATTGCTGTATATTATTTACAGAAATATTATTCAGTCCAATCTGGTAAGCCTAACCGACTATCACTTTCAATATGAGCAAAGATCTATGACAAAAAATAAAAAGGAAAATACTAAAATTCTTTTATTATGTAGGTTTTGTGGATTTAAATACTTACGGAATCATCTCTAAGAGATAATCTGCCCAAGAAGGCGCCGCTACGCCAGCTACTCGTTAGTTTACTTATGTCGCTACCAGTTTCTTCCTTTATCTTACTTTTCAAACTCGCAAACATCGTAGCTTGTAAAAGGCGCTACTACAAAGGAATACAATGAAAATTCACTAACAAGTTCACTCGTTTGTAAATGACCATGATAACGTTCAATATTTCGATTTTTATATTACCACATTCAAGTAAAAGTAACAAATTAATGTATTTCTGTATTCTTGCTATCGTCAGAAAAATATTGATATAACATATAAAGCACTTAACGTAGGATAATACATTGCAGTTTATTATACGAAACTGATTGTTCGAAAACTAATTAGAAAATATTCGCACAAAAAATTACAATTAGCTAAATGTCACCAGCCAGGCACCAAAAAGTTATTGACAATTGACAACTAGGGAGGGGTGAATAATTCTTACTCTAATTCGATACGAGTAAATAAAAGTACTTACTCGATACATTTCTTTCGACATCAATACTTAATATAGATTCTATGAAACTGAGTATCGAGTTGGTATCAGTTAAAGTAAAGAACTGACATTGATACGCAATTACACGATTTTATTTCGACGCATTGAACGAAATAGACACATAAATCTAAGATAAAATAAAAGAACTACCAAAGTATTAATAATTTATTTGGTTAATTCAGTATATAATACAGTTAGTACCCTGCGAAAGACGGTTTCTTAAAACTGGCATAACGAATGATTGATAACACGTGTCTATGCTTTTTGTAATTTACATTTTGTATCGATAAAGAATTTGAATATTTTATAGATACAGTCCTTATTGTTTTTATTCAATACTAGCTTTTGCCCACGGCTCCGCCCGCGTGGATGTCGGTTATCGCGACCAAACATAGCCTATGTCCTTTCTCAAGGTCTAATCTACCCCTATACCAAATTTCATCGAAATCGGTTCAGTAGTTTAGGCGTGAAAGCGTAACAGACAGACAGACAGAGTTACTTTCGCATTTATAATATTAGTATGGATATGGATATGGATTAGTATGGATATGGATGGATATGGATATGGATTTGGATATGGAAATGGATATGGATACGGATACGGATACGGATACGGATACGGATACGGATACGGATATGGATCAATCAATCAATCGATTAGCCAACTGCAGTCCACTGCTGGACATAGGCCTGCCACCTTCCGTTTACCTTGGCGCGGTCTCCACTCTAGGACTGGTCTACTCCAACGGCCATCAGTCCTTCGGCAGATTTGGCCTGCCCATTGCCACTTCAGCTTGCTTATTCTGCGAGCTATGTCGGTAACTTTGGTTGTATGTCGGATAACCTCGTTGCGAATTCTATCCTTCAAAGAGACTCCAAGCATAGCTCGCTCCATAGCCCGCTGTGCGACTTTTAGGTCACGGACTAACCTCACCGTCAGTGGCCACGTTTCGGCACCGTAGGTCATAACAGGCAGGACGCACTGGTCGAAAACCTTTGTTTTGAGGCATTGCGGCAGGGGGGAGGAGAAGATCCGACGCAATTTGCCAAATGCTGCCCACCCCAGTTGGATCCTTCTGGCTATTTCTTTCTCGAAGTTGTTTTTACCGAGCTGGATGACTTGCCCCAAGTAGCTATAATTTTGAACAACTTCGAGTCTCGCCCCTTCGATGGCAGTCGGTCTCGGTACAATATGTTCGTTGAACATAATCTTGGTTTTATCCAAGTTTACACCGAGGCCGACTTGTCGAGAAGCTCCATTCAGGCTGTGCAGCATTTCGTCCAGTTGTTCCAGCGACTCCGCAACTATGACGATGTCGTCGGCGAATCAAAGGTGCGAGATGTACTCACCGTTAATGTTGATGCCCCGCCCACTCCAATCCAGGGCCTTGAAGACGTCCTCCAATGCGTTGGTGAATAGTTTGGGAGATATAACATCTCCCTGTCTCACTCCACGTTGGAGGCTAATGGGTTTCGTCTTCTGGTCTTGGAATTGGACGGACATTGTGGCAGTGTCATACAGGCATCTTAACACCTCGATGTATCGCCAATCAACACGGCACCGTTGCAGGGCATCCAGCACTGCCCAGATTTCGATAGAGTCGAAGGCTTTTTCGTAGTCCACAAACGCCGTACACAGCGGCTGGTTGTACTCCTGCGTCTTTTCTACAATCTGCCGAACAGTATGGATGTGGTCCACGGTACTATAGCCTTTTCGAAACCCGGCTTGCTCAGGTGGCTGGAACTCGTCGAGCTTACCCGCGAGGCGATTTGTGACGACTCTCGAGAACAACTTGTAGACATGACTCAGGAGTGAGATGGGCCTATAGTTCTTCAGCAAGGTCTTATCGCCTTTTTTGAAGAACATTACCACCGCTCTCCCGCTCCTAGGTGTTAGTCCTTGCTGGATGACGGAATTAAAGAGGATTGGATATGGATATGGATATATGGATATGGATATGGATATGGATATGGATATGGATATGGATATGGATATGGATATGGATATGGATATGGATATGGATATGGATATGGATATGGATATGGATATGGATATGGATATGGATATGGATATGGATATGGATATGGATATGGATATGGATATGGATATGGATATGGATATGGATATGGATATGGATATGGATATGGATATGGATATGGATATGGATATGGATATGGATATGGATATGGATATGGATATGGATATGGATATGGATATGGATATGGATATGGATATGGATATGGATATGGATATGGATATGGATATGGATATGGATATGGATATGGATATGGATATGGATATGGATATGGATATGGATATGGATATGGATATGGATATGGATATGGATATGGATATGGATATGGATATGGATATGGATATGGATATGGATATGGATATGGATATGGATATGGATATGGATATGGATATGGATATGGATATGGATATGGATATGGATATGGATATGGATATGGATATGGATATGGATATGGATATGGATATGGATATGGATATGGATATGGATATGGATATGGATATGGATATGGATATGGATATGGATATGGATATGGATATGGATATGGATATGGATATGGATATGGATATGGATATGGATATGGATATGGATATGGATATGGATATGGATATGGATATGGATATGGATATGGATATGGATATGGATATGGATATGGATATGGATATGGATATGGATATGGATATGGATATGGATATGGATATGGATATGGATATGGATATGGATATGGATATGGATATGGATATGGATATGGATATGGATATGGATATGGATATGGATATGGATATGGATATGGATATGGATATGGATATGGATATGGATATGGATATGGATATGGATATGGATATGGATATGGATATGGATATGGATATGGATATGGATATGGATATGGATATGGATATGGATATGGATATGGATATGGATTAAAAAAAAGACGATATAAGTAGGTATCGATATTTTTCACTCGATACCGAGTAATTATTCTAGTACGACCAATACTGGCAATACTGCGAATAAAAGTATCGATATGACAAGTTGACAACTGCTGAGAGCACAGATTCTGCCAAGAGATTACACCACAGAGTAGGTACAATCAGCATTTACTTTGAATAGGTCCGTTGGCTTCTTGACTTGTTCCTATAGAACCATTCTTTATAATTAGGAAAACGTTTAAATAAAATAAGTACGTAACCTTAGAGTATCTATGGATACTCTAAGTACGTAACATTTCAAATCAGTAGGAATTGGACATTTGAACAGTTGGAGTGAAAAAAAAAAACTGTTCTAATTATCATCTTCATGTAGACGTAATTTCCTGATTGCATCCGTGGCCAAGATGACCTCGGAGCTCAGAGTCCGCCTTCCGGCTCTTCCTCCTCCACTTCGCACGATCTTGGGCGTGCATGGTAGTGAAACCATTGGCACGCATGTCACTCTCCACGACGTCAAGCCAGGACTTCTTGGGCCTACGCCTACCCCTTCTACCTGGACCCGGCGGGGGCGCCATGCGCCATTGCTAGGCATTTGCAACCCACGTAGCCTGGCGGTTACCGCAAGACGTGGCAGCACCAGCGAAAGCGGCTCTCTTGCATTTTGTCTGCGATGTCACGGACATGAAGGCTGTTCTAACCTGCCTCTTATAGCTACTCATATATGAGTTTCGGATACTGTCCGACAAATCTTCTAATAAATAATAACAATATCACACCGATCATAATCGGACTAGCGATGGATCACAGTGCCCACCAGACAGATCTCCACCCAAGGAACACAGCGAAGGCTTCCTACATATTTTTTAACATCCCATCGGCTACCTTCACAACTTTATGTCATTTGTTGTGTTGTAGCATATTCTGGGTACATGTCATCTCTCTAAAATGTCCTTCTGAAACTCATCGTAGAACACCACGGCTACTCCGTATTCAACCCGGGTTCATCTCTGGGATCAGCTTGTAGCCATCCCCAATAGATCAGGATGTCCTGCCTTTCCATCTATCCTACTCATAGATATCAATGGAGGTCAGTGATTCTACTGAGTACTGCAGGAATGCCACGGCCACCCTCAGTCTCGAGTGTGCATCGGCTGTTTGCCTCGTGCACTCGGTTTGCATGCCACATGCCAATGTTCTATATTTTGAAGCGGAGTTTTCGAGCTTCAGGCCGTATTGGGTGTACCTATGTAGGAGTGACGTTAGTAATTCCCCTCCCCCTGGTACGGTAGCCCTCAACATGGGCTTAACGTAACTCCTGCACGCCCTGCAGGGCTGTCTTTTCTGTAGCTTTTAATTTTGTTTTGTTTGACTGTTATCAGTACGTTCATCGGCAGGCATACCTACCTACCAGCACGTGAGGTTGCCTTTTCCTTTTCCCCCTCAATATCTTAGGGTGACACGTATCAACGACTATTTATTTCTTTATAGACTCGTACCTATTATCAATAATTTGTATTTAAAATGAAATTAATATGTAAGTAATACTAGTATTTACCTAATTATTTTTCCTCGCAGAAATCGTGTGTGTTCGCGCAGCGGAATGTTGTTGAATTTAAAGATTTTAATTATGCAGATATTTAGCACATGACGTCGTGTAAATGCTTATGGTAAAAAAAAATTTGTGCATGCAGCCATTGTGGAGAAATTCGCTAAAAACAGATTCCGCTGGGCGAACGTTGTCCTGGCGGCACTTTTTTTGAATTCATGGACTTAGAAGAAAAAAAATGTGTCCAAAAATTAGCGTGTATTTGCGTGTAATTGTGTATGTATGAATAAAATTAATGAATGCATAAACTTCGGAGAAATTCAAGTTTCCGCCACGCGAACGTTTGGCCATTAGCTAGTTTTCATATAAAGCGCTTATATAGAGAGCTGTAGATTTTTACATACGTTGTTTTGAATTTGCTTATATTTGTTTAATAAAAAGATTTAGAAAAAATCGAAGGGTTTAACAGATAAAAATATAAACGTAAAATACGCTTATTAGGTCTTAGTTCGTAAAGTATGCACTTTGGGGTCTAGATTTTTACGTTTATACAAACCTTGTAAGTGTCTGCAACATGTTGCCAAGTATCAAAGATGTTCCGCTAGTAATTAAAGAGCAATAGGACAATTTACCATGTATAGACCACTGTTTACAAAGCAGTCAAATATCACGACGTTCTAAAGGAATTGCATAGTAAAATATATTCCAATAATTAGCTTACTGATTCAACTATTCACATGCAAAATTTCATCTCATTATATTCAGTAATTAAAGATAATCAATGAAAATACTGACAAAGCTTCGAAACCCTACATGACCCGACCAAGTTCGGATGGCTACAAAAAAGCGGCCGTGCAATATATTTAGGTAACATTCTAAAATTTACAGTATAATACCGGTATTGAATTGGTACAGGTGATAACACAATTGTTATTTCGATTTAATTTATAGATCATTTATTTTTTCTACACCTACTTTTTTAATTGTATTTGACTAAGATTAGTAAGTACTATTTACGTAGGCGGTAGGTACTTTATTTAAGTAAGCGCTTGAGACTTGCGTCAGTCTCAGTATATGATATTAGCGTTGTACCTACTGGTACGGCAGTGACTTATGTATGTGAGCGTGTTCCCGTGCACCCCACCAAAATATGCAGAATTATTTTGTTCGAAGCGGTACGCTTAAGGCTAGACCTTTGGTTAAATAGTCTAAGTATAGTAGATATGAATTGATCAAAAATATTAAGCTAGACAGAAAAAATAGATAATTTGCCAATTTTTGGGTTTCTACGTTTCTACGTTTCCACATTTTGCCAATTTTTGGGTTTCTACGTAACAGGTGGCGAGAAATAAATTGTAGACGGATATTTAATTAGAGAAGTACCCACCTACTTGTTAATTGAAGATTTATTTTTATCGTAGATAGTGGCGTTATTAATAAAAAAATATTTTTCATTCAAGAAATGCAATTTATTGTTTTATTTTTCCTAACGCTTGTGTACGCAACTGTACCATATTAATGAATACTATACTGGAAGGTTAAGAACGTTACTTAGATATATGGTACGGCCGCTTTTTTGTAGCCATCCGAACTTGGTCGGGTTATGTAGGGTTTCGATGCTTTGTCAGTATTTTCATTGTTTATCTTCAATTACTGAATATAATGAGATGAAATTTTGCATGTGAATAGTTGAATCAGTAAGCTAATTATTGGAATATATTTTACTATGCAATTCCTTTAGAACGTCGTGATATTTGACTGCTTTGTAAACAGTGGTCTATACATGGTAAATTGTCCTATTGCTCTTTAATTACTAGCGGAACATCATTGATACTTGGCAACATGTTGCAGACACTTACAAGGTTTGTATAAACGTAAAAATCTAGACCCCAAAGTGCATACTTTACGAACTAAGACCTAATAAGCGTATTTTACGTTTATATTTTTATCTGTTAAACCCTTCGATTTTCTCTAAATCTTTTTATTAAACAAATATAAGCAAATTCAAAACAACGTATGTAAAAATCTACAGCTCTCTATATAAGCGCTTTATATGAAAACTAGCTAATGGCCAAACGTTCGCGTGGCGGAAACTTGAATTTCTCCGAAGTTTATGCATTCATTAATTTTATTCATACATACACAATTACACGCAAATACACGCTAATTTTTGGACACATTTTTTTTCTTCTAAGTCCATGAATTCAAAAAAAGTGCCGCCAGGACAACGTTCGCCCAGCGGAATCTGTTTTTAGCGAATTTCTCCACAATGGCTGCATGCACAAATTTTTTTTTACCATAAGCATTTACACGACGTCATGTGCTAAATATCTGCATAATTAAAATCTTTAAATTCAACAACATTCTGCTGCGCGAACACACACGCAGAAATCAACACGGGTACCAATCGGCTAGCGGCGTCTCTGGGTCCTATATGCCGTGGTGTAGGGTAAAAACTGAATCCACATGACATCTCCAGTAGTTTCAAGGGTATTTTTCGTAGTCGTACTTAATAGGTACGTACACAATACACGTATTCTACTTTTCTGAGCAGCACTGCCGTCTTCTTTAACCAAGGTGCTCCGTATGGACTAGACTACAAGTAAAGTAGGTAGGACAAACATTAATAATTATTATCATTTACTCTTTAAGAGAACTGAAATGCTTGTATCACAAGTAGGGTTCAGGTTATTGGTAGGTAGATATACTGATGTGGGGTTCAAACCCACAGACCGCATAGCCATTACACCTGTTTCTTCACAGTTCTGTCTGTTCTGTTACCCGCATTATTACTATTTATATATTTCATCCTTTGATTAACTATATGTCATTTCATCTATGTTATTACTTTTACATAATATATAATTAAACTTTTTCAACATATTGCAGTTAGATGTTTATTTATTTAGATGTTCTACTAAGGCTAGATTGCATAAATGAATGTATTCCGTGGGAGCCACCCAATTAGGGCAGTTCCTCTCCCTACAGAAAATTAGGTAGGTATTACCTGGTGACATTTAATGGCAATTTTATCGCGATTCATAGGAGGATTTACAGAGGTACAAAGTCTCATTCGATTAAGAGCTTGAATGATCTTTTTGCGGAAATAGCAACCTGTAAAACTGTATGAACCGTACGTAGCGACCGGTCCGTAGCGTAGGGGCTCTCGTCCGAATATAAAGGTGACTGACTAGAGGGAGCAGTAGGGATTACAATAGTTAATGACATTTATCAGTAGCCTGTTCCGTGCTAGGTGCAAGTATACACTTGCAAATCTGTATAATAAGTACTCGTAGATCTCCCCGTCCGAATATGAAGGGTAGGGATTGAGTGACGAAAATTTAACAGTGAAGAGGTGCAACCGCATAGGGTAGGTATAGCAGGGTCTCCCATCCTGATAAAGTTGATTAACTAGGGAGTAGTAGGGATTAGTTAGCTGTACTATTTCGTTGGGGTACCTACAACCTGTACTTTGTATGGTAAGTAGAGAATAATAGGTTTTACTATCTTACCCTGTGGGGTCTATCTACCATCCGTCCGTATTCCTATGTTACCGGCAATCTGTATAATTCAGATATTCTATAGAATACCTAGGCAATGTAAGTTAATATATAGAATGCCTACTGCTCCACCGGCAATTTGTAAAATAAATAGATTCTGGTCTATATTTGCGCATGCCTTCGCGAAACTTCTTTTTCGATGGCACTTTGGTATTCTATACATTGCCTAGACATTTTATAGAATATTGGATTGAACACATTGCCAGTAACACGTATAGTCAATTAACAACCGACAGAAAAGAGCTCAATTTCTTGTGGGACAAAAAAAATCGATACCTAGGCGAAATATTTTTTTTTAGGACACGTCCATTTGACTTCGCCTAGCCTGATGGTAAGCTGAAGGCAAAGTCTCTGAAAAGAGGGTCACCATTACAGATGTTACAATGGTGGCACTCAGCTTGACGGCCTCATCAGATGCTTTTTCACGCCCCGCTTGAAGGACCCGGGACTGTAGGAGGGAAACACGTGAACTGGTCTGTCTATCCCACTAGTTCCATTGAGTTGTTCCAAGACTTAATGGTGCGGTAGAAGGAGTCGCCGAACCGCTTGGTTCTTGATGGAATATTCTGCACCGTATGCGGGTGGCATCTAAGCCCTGCACGTGTTGTTCTATATAGGAAAGGAGAGGGTGGGATTAATTGGAAGAGCTCATCAGAACATTCACCATGGTAGCGACGGTAAAATACCGCCAAAGATACCACATCTCTACGCAACTGCAAGGGCTCAAAGGTTTTGGTGACCTCAGGATTCCCAATAATGTGTACTGCACGTCGCTGCAACCTGTCGAGAGCATCTAGTAAGTACTTTGCGGAGCCATCCCAGAGATGAGAGCAGTATTCCACGCAAGAGCGAATTTGTGTCTTGTAGAGAGGGCACCGCTGCTCCGGCGTGAAAAAACGTCTCACTCTGATCAGGACTCCGAGTTTACGCGAGACTGTTTTGATGATACTCTCAATGTAGTTTTTGTTGTTCAGTTTGCAGCGAACTTCGAACGGATATTGAGATTGTCCTGTAGTGCCAGTGGCGTGCTCTGAAGAGTTGGAAGGGGAAGGAAAAAAGACCTTTGCTGAAAACGCCCCTGCATGCCTGCGTCTTCTTGGCATTGAAATCGACCAGGTTTTCAGAGCTCCATTGGGAAACGTGGTTCAGGGTCTGATCAAGTTCACTGACGAGAAGCGTGTTAAAGGTATTTAGTTTAAAGGTGTGAAAATAATACACCATCGTCTACTCCCAGGTTGCAAGCTTACATAAGTTGTTAAATGAATTTTTAAGGCATTTAATATGCTAACTATGCCAATCGATTAAGATAGGAAAAAGCGAATCACCTCAGGCGGGATTCGAACCCGCGCTCTTTCAAGTCAGATCATTCTCCCTAGGTAAAACTCGCGGGTATGAGTACCGCCTGAGTTGATTCGCTTTTTATTATCTTAATCGATTACACAGGTTGTGTTGGCATGGTACTACCATAGTACCTACCACTTTGCGCTGAACTGAAATATCACTTCAATCAGCACGATTTTCTCTGAGGTAATTTTTTGTAGGTAGTAGGCAATGAAAGGCAGTAATCACATATTCAGTTGTTTATTATCTATACTGTACTCAAAATTGATCCGAAGATCACATCACATAGTAATTTCATAAATAATATTACAATGTCATGTACTTTCTGTGATTGTTCGTGAATAAAAAAATGTTCACAATATTTATCAATACTTTGTTCACTGGACCGGTTTACCTTTTAAGTAGACTGTAGGTACATACTACATAATAAGATACCATTATTTAGGTACTCAAACAACTTACAGTGTATCTGATGAGAGATATTATAATAATCAATTATTGTGTTGCAGTTCATTTTTTTGTCAATATATTTACAGTTTTACATTTTTTTTTGTGATTTACAAATAAATTCTTGAATATTTAATTAGGTCATCATTATTCCATTTGGATTTATAATAACAGTACTTTATAGTTAAAATATCACAAAAATGAAATATATTATGTGTAAGACACACGCAACATTAAAAATACAACAAAAAGAAAAATATAAAATCCACTAGAAACCTTGGGCCAGAAGAGTCCCTTCTAAACAGGAAGGATACTTTCGATGTTCTATATTTCATAACGGCAATTTGATACCATAATTATTATTATCACACTAATTAATTATAAAAGTAATCGATTGTCTTACAATAAATGCGTCAGATCATAAAATTTTGATTATAAAAATTATAGGCAACAAATAATTCATGAAACGATAAATTTCAACAAAAAATAATATGACAACTTATATATTTAAGACTCAATAGTGCCGTATTGATAAAAGTGAACTGTTCACCTTAGCCACTAGCACGGGACTGATAATAACAATCAACATAAACACAAACGCAACGAGTTACTAATGAGTTTGACTCCGCATCCGATATTCACCTTTTATCGATATGGCATTCCACTTACGTTACGACAATAAATATAACACGCTTACACATTAATCACTTCTTTAATTCCGACGCTAGGAATTATTTCATAATATATACCTAAAAATATAATCACGGCACAAGTATCCCTCCGACTAAATTACTAACATAGTGTCACTTTATCAGGATTTAGAATCAAATATGTATTATGTATCTTAAATATTTCATTATTAATATATCATTATCAAAATATCCACTAAATGGGAGGAATAAATCAAATTATTAATATTTATTCTAACATTAATCGCATGACTGATCAACAAAAAGGATATGGACTAGGAATAATATTAGGCATTAGGCTTCCATGCCTTCGGGGCGCACGCGTCCGACGCGCGTCACTCGCACCGGCGCTTGCGAGCGTCGGCCGGGCCGATTGCCTGTAGTGGCACTAGTGACAGTAGCGACACTAGTGGCACTAGCGACAGTAGCGACACTAGTGACAGTAGTGAGTGACACTAGTAACAGTAGTGACTGTCCACGGACCCACCGCTCGCGAGCGTCACTGACGTGCCGGCGCGACTCGGCGCGCGCACTCCCGCCTCTCTCTCTATCCGCATATCACCTCTACATACATACGACGAGATAAATTTGATCAAAACTTTAATACTGTTTGTGTTGAAAACAATATGGGTAGCTATTTCGTTATGCTGTATTCACCGAGAGGTATTGGGACTCGATCGTCGGCAATATTTTGTGCATAGATAGACGGGGATCGGCCAGTAAAAAAATGATTATCTAGCAAAATCTATTGGGAAGAAAAGCCGACGTTCTATCCTAGAATTTAGGTTATTTTAGGTTGGAAGTATGCCTTCTTCGTTTTAATATTGTCCAATAACGTTCATTGTATTACGAGTATCTGTCCTCTATCACTCTACGAGTGTCGTGATCTATGCTAACGTGTGAACTGGGCGACGCGTGGGCGTCGTGGGACGTGGGCTGTAGTGCGAACGGGATGGCTCCTTAAGGGAAGAACGACGTACGACCGGTCGCAGCGGCGCGCCGCTCGACCGGCGCGAATTGTGCTCCGGCGTCAAAAGTTTCAGTGCCGAGGGAGAGAAGCGGCTACTCTATTGGTGTTTCATTACTGACTCACTTAATCTAATCTAGTGTAAAACTTGTCATCTACAAAAAAAAATAATTTTATAACATACGTAAAAAAGTAACATAATTCTCACAAAATGCTCACGTAGGAGTGGGGTGATGCAACTTTTGACACCGGCCAAGGCTGGCGGCGCCGGGCGCCGGCCGGCCGCACCACCCATATGATTACATCGCTTATATACAACAAAGTTTCGTGCGGCGCTCGAGGGCTACCGCACCGATCTTTACAGGAACTCATATCGTATCTTAAAAAAAATAATATACAATAGTAATAAAACATTTGAAACCTCACTAACTACTATTCGACGATCTCGATAAAATTACTCAAACGGCTCCGGCGTCTCGAAATCTATTCATATCACAATCGCATGACCGTGCCTGAGAATCATATCCCGCTACTTATGTACACACTCTTTCCAGAAGACTAACGCACGTACCAGACGGGCCCGGGCCGCGGCCGCCGGGCGGGTGGCGCGGGCCCGCCGCTCTACACTAACCGATATTCACTAAGATATCACCACCTCAGCCGCGGGAGCGACAGTAGGATACTTGCCGATCCTGCCTTTCCCGAGTGTACCAGAGGCGCGATCGATATGGATAACGCGGGGCGCGGGCTATGCGGGGGGATGGGGTGGGTTATGGGCTAGTGGTGTAGTGGGAGGGGGGAGGAGATGAGGGGTGCGGTGGTGGACGGGTGGTGGGGCAGGTTAAGGAGGGCGCAGTGCTGGCGGCAACTGAACGGGGATGTGGTAGTAACGGCAAGCGGCGCGGCGACACGTGCCGGCGGCGGCATCGCGACATACCACCACGCGGCACCCCACCACTTGCAGCCCGCACCCTGGAACATCACAAGCGGACACATTACACACGTATACAGCGAGTCGACTATATCGATATGAGCCACACTCAAATTAGGGCTCCTCCTTTTTAAAAATCGCTGCAAAATCTAAAATGTGTTCCTAAAGAACATTCATTAGTATTTATTATGAAAATCAACAACATCATCTTACTAGGTCCCTGTACATGTTCTACAAAATATATGTATCATAAAGCAAGTACTTACTAAACTATTGAAAACTACATCACGTTAACTAATAATAATTTAACGTGTACATAAAGAAAAGTTAATCAAAAAAACAAGGATCTAAATGTTTAAATATTTTTAGTTATGCTACTTATAATAGCTACTTAGAATATTCAAACTACACTATCAATGAAATAGTACTAAATGTGGTGATCATGCAGAGATAAAAAAGGAATAGGAAACAAGGGGATATGTTCTATCCATGATCTGAAAGTTTGACTTTTATTCGTCAATTGATTAGTAAACATTTATCAAGGTTTCGTGTCCAATCTATTTATGTTTATCTACTATGTAACAGTTAGAGAAAGTATTGAACATTGTAACGTATAGTTTTCCTCACCTTCACGAATATGAACAAATCTGCAGGTAGGTCTCGTACATCCTTGTCGATTAAAATCTTGGCACACCGGGAGGGTGTCCAGTAACTGTAAATATAACAACATTAAAATTAGTATTTATTGTCATTAGCCAATTTTATACACATACAAACCAAGACTACCACAATGCCATAGAAAATTAAATCTGCCTTGTTCTATTCAACATAAGACGCAACTTTCGGTACATATAGTAAATAGGGTGATAAAAAAATGTACTAAATCAGGACAATCAAGCTTTCATTTATAGCCTCAATTCTCAATTGTATTGTGCAACCCTCTTGCAGCATGGCTGTGTACCTGATATGATTGGATGTAAATTTATTTCAAGACGTAACATAGTAGCATTGTGGAAAATGGTTTGTATGCTCTAAATAACTATAAGACTACTTCATAAACAGTCGATAATTATTTTAAGACAATAAAGAAAATATAAACTACTGTCTTAGGTGACAAGTGTAAATATGTAAGTGTAAATGTTCAGGCTAAAGAGTAACCGACGGTTTATGAATTCATTATGTTAATAGTGTTAATGCTAAAATCTATTTCATCACTTTTTGGACATTCATACGTCTGACACTGAACATTATCCTCATTGCACAGCCGTCTGAAAAATAACGCTGAAATAGTTTTTGTAATATCAAAGAGCAAAGTCTTATCAATTGTCCACTTAAAAGTAACTCTAGCACATTGTATTGAATTAAGGTTCCCTAACCGTGTTAGCCTGTTCTAGGTGATTGATATATATCCGGAAGTATAAAGAAAATAAATGCGTGTGTAGTTTCTCAGTCGCTACATAAAATGAACACAAAACGGGACACACGGAAGGCGAAAATTGCTCGAAATCAAATCTTGTTGCTGCTTCAATATTACAAGAACTTTACAAGATTCGTTGCACAATATGATTGGGTCTTCCAAGCATTCTTTATTACGTGCGCGCTGATAATCATCATGTGTGTCACCTTTATATTGTATTTGTAAAATCGTCGAGATAATAATATGCAACATTAAACAGAACAGTCAATTAAGAGCCCACTGCTAGAGTTATTCTCGTGAACGAGCTTCCATAACCGTCAGAGAGTAGTGTTAAAGTACGCTGCACTATGCACATAGTAGGTATGAATATATAGTATCTAAATGGCATGCAGAACGCTTGAAGTATAATCATTATTGCGCAGCCAATCTTATTTAAGCGTGACTATATTTTACAAAAAAGCTAAAGCATGATGCTAGACAACTTTTACCAGGGCGAGGGCGTACTAGAGGTTTTGTAGCGTCCAAAGTGTACCCATAAATACCAACTGTTGCTATAATAAAGCTTTAAAAGAGGCTGTGTGGGGAGAGTTACGACATGTGTCTGCGTCGGCTGTGATGATTTTAGATCTTCCTGTGTTCTCAGAAGATGAACAGAGGACGGTCATGCTTATCGGTAGGTTGGCATGGTTATAATGTAAATAGACAAATTAAATTTATACCTTTAGCTTACATGACAGTTCTGGACGTGACATGTTAGTGGTAGTACAAACTGCAACATAATGACCATTAGAGAGTGCGGTTACTGTACGACAAACAAAAGAAAACCAAGTATATTATTACGTCTACGTGAACACTTGAAATAAGCGTCAGAGAGGCCTCAACAAGTCGTAAGCGAGGAATTGAAGCCGCAACGGCGAAGCACTTTAAGCATTACGAAAGATAATTCGAAGTGAACCAGTGATCTATTCCATATACTGCGTAGCTACTTCGTTGCTCTACTTTATACTTTAACTAACAATTATTTACATGTACAGTACACATTATATAAATGAGTTCTTAGCACTTCGATTTATCTTTTTTCACCATAGTCACTTCAACTACCAAGTATGCATAAAAAATAATGTAACTGTATACAAAAGCATTGAAAATGAGTGTAAAAACCCCCTTATTAGCAGTTGATAGTTGACACTGGCCAATAGGTGAATTTCATTGATAGCTAAACAGTTGACTATATAAAGACTAAGTATAAATACAAATATAACAACAATATTTTTTGTACATAAAACTAAAAGTAATACTACGACAACACAGTTAATATCAACTGTTTAGCAGATTTTTAAAATGGCTTCGTTAAGTTTAAATTAATAAAGTCACCTTTACTGAAACTGCCGAGATCATTAGAAATTAGAAGCATATTTATATTTAGGATAGATAGTAGCTTAAGTTATTGTTGCAAATCCATGCGAGTGACAAGCGGCGTGTTTCAGTATAGGCACAGAACAGGAAATCACTTATACTGAGGATATTATAGTAAGCTGATTGTATCTTACCGGGTGTAAGCAAGGCAATACTGTAGAGTGACTTCTTCCACATTTGAAAGCAAGTATGTCTCACTATACAAAACTAAAAATCATCAACAAGTAGATAAGTTGTAGCATCAACTGTTTTACAATATAATCGATACAGTTACAGCACAATGACTGGATGATGTGTATGATGACATTAACAATATGAGTCGGCTGACAAGCGAGGCCATTAGGCCGTCGGCACACGATGACCGATTCGTCTCTTTCTCGTACTTCCACAGTACTGTAGTGCCGGTCAAATCGTAATAGCTTTGTTGTAATCAGTAAAAATAGTAGTCAGTTAAAAACATGTCCTGTCTGGCCACCTGTAGCAGCGATCGAGGAAGATATTATAGGGGGTAAACGATGCATACATTCAAGTATTACGTTAGTTAAATTCCTTTTAGTCTTCCCTCGATGCGTGGGTGATTAAAAAGCTCATTTCACCAAGCGCACCTTGTCCTACTATTGTGAATAGCCCGCTATAGTGGTGATCGTGTTTGTTGTTCGCTGTTCGTTACTGACAAGCGTTTAGCCTAGTAAGCCCGCGTGAAGCGTCACAACTAAACAAATCTACAGAAGCCTAGAGAAAAGCAAGCTCTGAACTTCTAAACGAAGTTTACTTTTAATTCTAATAGTTTAATCAAATTTACTCGAAGGTGTAGTACTACTAGGTACAGAGATCAAAAATTACGTATTAATGATTAAATTGTATATTGTCAGTATTCACTACAGTATATTAGGCCAATACAGTTTTATATCTAATAATATCAACACCTAGTTCATATTCAGTGTCATTTTTTTCTTTCAAAACATTCGTTCAATATATCGAGTTCGAGCTTGTCAACAGAACATAATAAGCGGTAGATTTAGTGGGTCGAGGAGGAGGTGATATGCGGTAGCGTACTGGTTAGAGCGAGGCGAGGTGGTCGTGAGCCCGTAGACGCGGTGGAGGGTGACTTCGAAGGGACGGCTGGCACTTCAGTAACGGGGAGCGGAACGAACGAGCGGAGCTGTGTTGACTAATATAATGCGTACGATCTCTTCATTCATTAAATCAAATTGTCAGATCAGCTTCGTGCTTTCGTTCCTCTCCACCACAAAGGAGTGGCGGCGCGGTGCTGTGTACACTCAAGCGGGAGTGGCGGAGTGCGCGGTGCGAGCGATGCGGGCGGTGCGGGCGGTGCGGGTGGCACGCGGCACACGTTACCTGTCCGCGCTCGTCGGTGTACACCACGTAAGGCGCGTTTGCGGGCGCACAGCCTGACCGTCCCGACACAAAAAGCACAAAATATTGCAATGCGGACGGCCGAAGCGGTCATTCATTCGGAAGGCATGTAACAGAAAGCGTTAAAATAAATAGAAGGATGTGCGATCGAAAGAAAAAGATGCAGGGCCGGCGCTCGCCGTCCCTGCGCCACTACTGATGAACACGCTGCAACACTTAGCACACACGAGGAGCCACTAGAATAATGAGAATAATACCTGATGAGCCAAACGTATAGGGGTGGTGGATTCTATTCCATGCGAAAATTAGAAGGCGGCGGTGTTAGGTGCGGGCCTGCTGCTGCAAGCCGGTAACCACTAGGTAGGTACGGGATCGACACATCGGCCAAAGCACACCCGTGCGGAGCTCCTTCGAGAACAAGCGTGTACGTAGCGGGATCGACGGACCAAGCGCTCAACTCTCAGTACGACGATAGGTACTCACGATTAACGACGATTGACAAGAGGTAATAAAAAAACGTACAGTCATGCATCTCAAGCGTTATTATTACCGGGATCGTAGATACGAGAAATATACACGCATAGGGTCATAACGGTAAGTGAGTAGAGATACAGTAGTATATATATGTATATATATATGTATATATAGCGTAAAACTACCGAGACATCCGCGAGGGTAAAACCGCTCGCTTCGTCCTTACAATAATACAATACAAATGTGACAACACGCCTAGCGCTAACCGCCCCGACAGGCCGGGGCGGGACACTCGGCCGCACACGTACGAGTCTCTACGCGGAGACCCCGCGTCCCGCGCCCCGCCGACCGCGCGACACGTCTATGTCGTCTTCATCTTTTTGTAGGGGTTGACGGCCGCCGCGGCCGCCGCCGCCGCCGCCGCCGCGGCCGAGGGCGGCGTGGGCGGCGGCATCGCGTACATGAACGGCTGCTGGTAGTAGGGCATGGGCATGGGCGGCGCGGGCCAGCCCCGCGGCATCATGAGCGGCGCGCGCATGAGCCCGGGCACTCCTGCGTGCCCGGCGCGCGCTTTCAGCGCCTGCTGCGTGTACGCAGCCGCCGCTTGGGCCATGGCGGAATGCTGGGCGGCGAACGCCAGGGCGGCTACATAGTTCTTCTGGGCCACTTCCTTGGCTACGGCGGCAGCGTCCTGCGCGCCGGCGTCGCCCGAGGGCACGGGCGGGGAAGCGGCGGAGGGCGGCGCGGGCGGGGGTTGCGGCGCCGCCGCGGACACGGGCACGGGCGCCGGCGCGGGAGGCGCGGCGGGCGCGGGCGCCGTCGCGGTCGGCGGGGCGGACGTGGCGGGCGCGGGGTACTCACATGACACGGGCACGAACGGCTGCTGGAGCTGCATCAGCTGCTGGTAGGTCGTCGCCGGCTGGTACACGGGGACGCCCGCCTTATCTGCGGCGGGTCGTTTGTACGGCATCACGCCGGGGAAGGCCTGCGAATGACACGAATAAGAATAAATAACGTGCAAACGTCACTGGACCTTGTTGAATGTACTCCACCGTTGGATACTTACGAAATTGTCGTAGTAGAAAGATCCGACGCTTTTCATGTCCATCTGAAACGAGAAACAAACGGTTGAACGGGGGCTCCGGGCGGTGGGCTCGGGCGGGGAGCGCGGCGCGGCGCGAGGGGCGGGGGCGGCCCGTCGCGCGGCGCCGCTCGCCCCGCGGGAGGGAGAGGCGCGCGGAGGGATCGTGCGGGCGGGAGCGGGAGCGGAGGAGAAGCGTGCAAAGCTGGCAGTTGTACCGGTGGCGGCTCGAGCTCGGCGGGCGCCGGCCGTTTCTTGCCCGGCTCCGAAGTCGCGCTCGCTGCCGGCTGCTGGGCTGCGGCGGCCGTCTACGTGAAGCGAAGCGTCGCAGGACGGGACAGAAACAATAACGATGTAGTAGATGCACAGAATACACCTAAAGCTGGGCGTAAGGTGATATTATGCGATAGATAAAAATAAAATAAAAAGTGAAGCGTGAGTGCGACGGAAGCGTGGCGCGAGCCGGCGCGAACTGAACAGAACAAAGCTCTGCGAACGGAAGCGGCGTCGCGGCGAGCGAGACCAAGCGGAAGAACAGAAGCTAGCGCGAGCGAGCGAGGCGAGAGCGTGCAGCCTGGTGGCGTACCGCGCCGCGCGCCTGCGCCTTAAGGTGCGCCTGCAGGTGCAGGGGAGGGTGGAAATAGCGGCAGGGGTCGCGGACGCAGCGGCCCTTGACGGCGTCCATGCACACCGTGACACAGCCGTCGTCGTGCGCGGCCACGGGCGGCGGCGGGTGCGCGAAGCGACACTCGGACTCGGCGCGCTTGCACGCGCCGCGCTGGAACTCCCGGCACACCTGCACCACCACATACCAGCCATGTCCGCCGCTCGCGACCCGTCTGCCTACACTGACTCTACCCTAACTACGCGCGTGCTGCTCAATAACTACGCGACATGTGCCGACCGCCGACCGTAACGTACGTTATTGATCAACAATTGATAAGACGCGTTCTCAATTTACATTTGCTAAATTACAGACGAGCGCGGGATACCTACGACTTGTGACGAATATGAATTTTATTTTTATGCCACATAGTTTCATAGATCGATCTCGACCGGACGCCGCTTTGTAATCGATTCTCATCTTTCATTTTTCATTTGATTTCATTTGAAATCATCAATTTCTATTTGATAACTAACGCTTCAAAATTTACGCATCCGTCGCAACTTTTTACAATTGGTCGAGAAAGTATTACAATAAGAAATACCTAATTTGTATCTTAAGCGTTGGGCACTTCTACACTGTGAACGCAAGTCGATAGTCGTTACCGTGTGATTACCTACTCGCTAAACAATTTAGACAACAGTCGATATTGTGCCAACAGTGTAGGGCCTTCACCAGAGGAACTAAGCGAGTGCTGCTCGCGAAGCGCTCACGCTCGGGGCCAGTGCGGCCGCGCGCCAACGACACAAGGGACGGGCATTCGGCAGTCAGACGGCCGAAATTGCTACAGGGACCGACGTGGACAGACTGACAAAACTTCCTAATTAGAACTTAAGACTCTTATTTTAGTTTTAATAAATCGATTTATAGAGAAAGTCATAAATAAGTCGGTCCCCGGCATTGGCAACATCGGGAAGCATAACTCGGGTGTAGACATAGACTATTGAATTATTGTGAAGTAAACTCACCTCTAAGCGATCGGTGCGAGGCAGTTTTTGTTGCAGGACAGGTTGCTGCATGACGCCGAGCGGTGAAGCGGCGGCTGCGGAGGGGTCGTGACCCAGTACTGCGGGCACCAGCTGCGGTGCATAGTACTGCGCGTATGTTGAACCCACGCCCGGCACGCCCGACAAATACGGTGACGTCGCCTGTATATCATATAATAAACTTCCTTAGGTACTACTAAATCATGTAACCTAATAAAAATGTATCAATTTGTGCTGGTTGACTTTATTTGTATACAAAGGTTCCATTTATTTTCAATTACCTAATACAAAATTCCGCTAAAGCCCTCTTTTAAGCTGGCACCGGGCACAAGTACAAAAGCGTAACAACTACAGAACATGTTAGTACTTACGAAAGAAAAAAATACTCATTATTCAAGAAATGTTAGCCAACCAAGCAATTAATATACCACATGCACTTACTAGAAACAAATTGAAATAAGCATACGGTTTATCCAGTTAATCTACCCACCGACCACCTAAAGTATACAAAAGGAGAGGTTGAACTGGGAAAAGGATTTAGATACGCATTCGCTAGTTATATCGCGCAGTGCTAAGGGAGTGCATGTGAGTGTTGGGGAAGAGGCGTGAGGATGCGCGGAGGCCGGTGGTGGTGCGACGCGCTCGGCGGCAGTTACCTGCGGGGCGAGCAGGGCGAGACTGATCGGGTCCAGCGCGGTGTAGTGGCTCGCAGCCGCGCCCGCACCGCTCATGCCGCCCACCTCGACACAAAACCACACAAACACGCTACTCATCGTGCTAGGGTCGGCCCGCGCCCGCGTCCCCAGGCACTGCCTCGACATCACTACTTGCACCGAATGTAATCATTCTAAACAATAACCAACTCTTAGTGTAAGTCATTCCGAAACAACTTGTACATGAAGCACGACCGGTGCAAACAAGAATGTCGAGGAGTGTCGGGGCGCGATGTTAGCGACAGTGTGAACAGTGAGGAGGACGATGTTCCGGTAATTAAATCTGTGTTACCGCTTATACCCAGTTCATACACATGTGAGTAAGTTTGGAGAGTATCATGCCATTTAAGGAACGAGTCGTACAAACATGCTCAAGCGGTGGAGAGCGATCGGCCTCAGAGCGATAAGGTTTAAGTTGTGCCTGGGAATTTAACTATCTATGTTCTAAGATAAATACACAAAATACAAAATGATTACTTATTTTCGGTTTAGTACGTCCACGCACTTAAAGCAAAACTTTAAATTAATGTGCGGAACTAGTTACGGGAACGGTTGTACCGGCTTTAAGAAAGTAAATTGCCATTAACTTTCAACGTGCACATGATTAAGTTTCCAACAAAACTTTACGAGGGAATCGAGTTAATTTACTTACGGATGGATACAGTTTCAATGCGCTTTACCTACAACTAACTTTTTATTTGATACTTATCTAGCTACTTAAACATTTGTAATCAAGGCACAACTTAAACTTGATACTTTATTATAATCTACGTGTCAATAAAGAACGCTTATAAAATTACAGAGTAGCGAATACACCGAAAGCTGCGTGTTGCGTGCATAGTTTACCTACATACTTGTGAGGTCCGATCGCTCAAAGCATCGATAGTGAAAAAGAAGAGGAGGCATGTCACTTACCACAGTAGGTACTTGACCAGGTAACACCTGGCCTGGCGTTAGGCCCATTTGCTGCATTAGAGCGTTCTTGAGTGCTAGGTGATTCCGGCCGTTGATTAACAGTTGATCCTTTAGATGCTGAGGTGGATGGAAGTACTTGCAAGGAGGCTTCTCACGGTTACACCGACCCTGAAATTGCATAATTGTTTATGATTAATAAACTAAACGAAAATCAGCCAAAGTAATTAATCTGGATATAATAGTAATAAAAAAACACACCAATTTTAATTTATTTTATTTGGCTACGGATCGTAAAGTTAAGGCCTTCCGCTAGCATGTTCTTCCGTAGAGAACGTAATGCACTTGGATAAAGGAAGTGCCAATATTTACCCCGTCTTCTTCATTGAGGGAGGCTTCACGTTACCTGTATCTAAACTAAGTCTTCTCGTCTTAGAAGTGACGGAACGATGATGATGTATGCTTTAGAATACAATTAAAATGTAAGGTGTAGTGTTGCAAAAAAAAAAAAACTTCGCGGTTCACGTGTTTAATTAAACTCAATATAATTATGTATTGCAATACTAAAACATTTAGACAAAGGCCCTTACTAATAATAAAATATACACAAAATATCAAAATCAAAATCAGACTATATCAAAATTTCCTGGAAATTTTGACATAATAGCTATAAATACCCTGTGTATTTTTAATTAGTAAGGGCCACAATTTTAACTAAACATAACAAAGTAACTACGAAAGTCAGTATGTAAATTATGTATCGCATTGCTAGTAACTAATAAAGACTAATAAAGTAAATAAAACTTAGACTTCGAACTAACATTAATTGCTTTTGTTTGTGTTATTCTTGTACTCAAATAAAATATTTTACAGATTCTATTATGACACGTTGTGGAAAATGCAGTAGATACAAGGGTTATCCTCTCCAGGTAGCTGACATTTCTGGGCTTTAAGAAAAGACGAAAAAGGCGGATCGCATTCCATATCATTCCGATAAGCAATATGTGTAGCGCTCGCCACCCACCCGGTGGCGACCGTAGTTTCGGCTCAACATTGGGCGAATGTGCGAAAATCCCTCCATGCATCACAATTGCCGTGAGCCGGGCACGTAGCCACCAGAAATCCTCCACTCGATTTTTCCTTATAACCGCGTCTTAGGCGGTGTCAAATATTTCTGAGGCGTGTCGGGAGCGCGGCTCCTTGCTCTGCTCATTTTCGACGTCAATGAGGCGCGAGATAATTGCCTTTCGGAATCGAAGCCCTCCGCCGCACCCGTCTATGATGATTTATTTACATCCGCGTAATTAACTGTCGCAGTACGTGACGGGAAGAGCTTCGTGGACGTTTTATCGTCGCACGCCGAGCCTCCTGCACCATATTTATTCAGTGAAAAAACGGAAAAGCGCTTATCGCTGTTTCAAAGAAAATACGTATACAAACAAACGCCATCTGAATATTCAGTGCTCCACTTGGGGACTTCCTCGTTGATAACGTCCGCGGAACAGCTTTGGAGTGATTTAGTATCTAACTTTCGTAAAGCATGCTCGATGGTATCACTGTAGTTCCCTCTGTAGACGCTTACTTATATATATAAGTTACTGTAGTACAAGAACAAACAGCAAAGTGTGAATGTTAATCTTTGACTATGAGCTGAATCAGATGCAGACATGCTCCAAATTTTCTCAGTTATTAAACTTCGCCGATGCGTGCTACAAGCTACAACTAGCTAGTGGAAGCAGTCGGCTGCATTTAGATTAACTTGTTACTGGCAGGCATAATGTTAGTTGGACGGTCCTCTCACAGTTTAAGCTCGGGATAAAGTTATTATTTCCTGTTACTCCGTGCCGTCTACTTTGGCGGAGTTTCGATTCGAACCAACCCGTTTGTGAAACTTGAATGGGTGATCACGTTTCGTCATTACTATGATAAGTCTATTGGGTTTATCAAACTTGTATTTATTAGCTGCCATAGTTCGGGATATACCTTCATCGGATAACTTTAATGTTGGCTGGTATAAAATTATTACCATTTAATGTTCATCAATCTAATACGTGAAGGGTTGTTGCCAGCTCAATTTATAGGTTTAGATATGATTTCGATTACTGGTATCGAAATCTTATGAGCTCAATGCTATTGAGTTGGTAAAGCTAGCTATTCGTTATAAATGGTGGTGTATAATCTAGATAAAATCGCGTCGCAGTACTGGCGAATGCAAGCTGGTGCAGGTGTATCACAGCGGTGATTAGCGTGACGGATGCCTGCGTCGATACAAATTGCTGCGTCGCCTCAGACGGATGACCCGCGCGCTCGCCGCCCCACTGAACACATTACAGCACATTAATTGGTCTTCGATCACTTTTGCCAAGTCTACATTTGTTTATTCATGCTTGTCTCTATCCGCAGTTAACTTTTAAGTTATCATTCAGTCCACAAAGTTTACAGAGGCTGTGATACAGAGTGAGTTTTAAAATGGAATGTTAAAGTTTTCACGTATTTTTATCTTATGTGGTGATAATTATGTTATGGACGTGCGCTTTTAATGTAACTTATATATTTAACGACTCGTCTCTCAAATATATGATAGGTCACAATTTTTTGTGTTTTAAAAATAAAATATTTCTTTAAATTTATAATTTTAAATAATAGGAGTATGAACAATGCCAATTGCTTAAACGATAAGTAGTAAAAGTCAAAATTTTGGCCTAAGAACATGAATTTGTTCAGGTTTCATAAAACCTCGAAATTAAACAAAAACTTACAATATGGCCTTTGTTCGAAAAGGGCAAAGGGAGGGTCGTACGAGCGTAGGGTGGGCAATAACCGCCCAAAACTAATAACATTTTTGTGTGATAGTGCTGGAGCAAACCGAGCGCGCTACCCTCTCTGTGTCCTTTATAACACAACAATGCGTACTTGCAATACAATAAGAGGGTTAACCGCAAGTCAGTTTCATCACTACTTTCCATCCTGTGAGATAAAGAAAACACTTACAACATAATGAGCGAAATGTGTATAAACTCAGTGTTTTTAAATATGTGTTTAGTTAGATGAGTAACTTATTTTGACTTGGCACTAGTATTCGATTAATAGGAAAACGACCTCAATGAACCGAGACGCCCCTGTCTCGTTAAGATGAGAGGAGTAAGGCAGCCGAGTGCACTCGGAAACTATGACGTGTTTAACGAACAGCCCTCGAATGTAACGGCACGCGCCCGAAGCGCGCAGCGCCGGCAGACAACACTGTTACAGGACCATCGTACAACCAAATACATACGTTTTTAATTGAAGATACATGGTAAATAGAACCATAATATAATTCTTTGAGGTAAAAACTACAGTTTATATGAAGTACTAATGTCTTTTCTACAGTAGATTACACTCCTACCAAATGCTAACTTTAAATTAGTTTACTATTGTAGCACAGATATTTTGATTTGGCAGTGATTGTTTGGACCTAAGACAGAAATGCGTATGGCAGACGTGGCATGCAGTCGTTAATCGATCGGAACCATTGATTGAGATCGAAGATCGATGATACGATGTCAAATGTGCGTGCTTCGCATACGCACCAGCCAATTTGCTCGTTTATTTTGCTATTGGCTGACCAGACACGAGTTTAGATCAATAGACACACAAGGGAAGCAATGAGGTAGCGTGCCGATGAATGACAAGTCATGAAACGACCCGGAGTTCACCTGTACGGTTGAAAGTGGCTGCCAGAAATATTTGAGGACAGACGGAAATAGATGCGGCCGAGATGTGCCAAGTCCCGCATCTAATAGGCAGTAAGCATCCGCGGCACGTGGCCTCACACGTATTGCTGGAGAGAAAACTATATATTCCAAACACATCTGAATTTTTATTTTACATACCTACAAAACTACATTATTACCCAGCATGCAAGGTTCTCCTGCTCCTTCAGATAAAATAACAATGGTTACATAAGTGGTTGGTAGGTGAGTGAGATTAATGCGAAGGTCATGTCATGTAGGAATCACAGGAGACGTGACCACGCGAACGTAGGTAAATCAGGCCTGGCACAGGAAGACGCAATTTTTTTTCGACAAGCTAAACGCAGGAAAGGTGGAATCTAATTTGCAAAATTTTGTGGTCGGGAAGGGAATTAGGTAAGCAAAGTCAATTCTGAAAGTAAGTAGAATTTGAATTTAAAATGATTTATAGAGGTACAGGGGAGTGGCTAATGAGGCGTCATGCGAGAGGGGCGCGTGTTTACGCTTAGCGCTCAATGCGTATTTTTTTTATAGCGGCCTCTGGGCGGCGCCGCCCGCCGCGCCGTGTGAGTATTGCTGACGTAATAACTACGAACACGCCTACTAAACAAAATAATTAGTTGCGTTTCACATATCTAACTTAAACCATTTTAGTGTTACAATAAACAATTGGAATCAAGGTAATTTGAAAGTTAGATTTTTACGGACAGCTAGCAAACAAGCTGTCGGCTCACCCGGTGTCACCGTGGCCTAAGAATGCTTGCAGCACTAAAGATGAATGAATGGGTAGAGAAAATATGGAAATAGGAAAATGAAAGTGAGCAAAAAATTGGTCACTCTTAAAAAGCAACTCATCGAATCAGATGTTGAAGTCGGTTTTCTTACAACAAAACAATATCTGAGTTAGTTTTAACACCAGTAAAATGTATCTCTATCTCAGTTTTGACCTCTGCACCATAAGTAAGATATTGTAACAAAAATTGTGATGAAGTTTGACAGAATTAAGAGGTAATTCTGCCAAACTCTATTACAGTTCTTGTAACGAGATATTTTCCACCATTATGCACTCAGAACTGAAAAGAGAATACTGAAAGTAAATAATAACAGTCGAAGCTGAGGCTAAGGAAATTTTAAAATAAGTGAATTAATAAACTTAAGAAATCGTATAAAACAAAATTTCAAAAGTAATTGAAAACGCAATCAAACTATGAGCGATTCAGAGGTTTTTAATGATGATACCCTCAAGAAAACGTAAATTTTGCATGGACTTTCCTTTTTTCTTTCTAATCGAATTGCAATCACGTATTTTGAAAACGTTGCATTACTGCATAGGGCCTCTACACACAAAAATATGTAGTTACTTTTACAACTTATACGTAACAGATTAATTTGGTACCTGCCAGTTTCATCACGTTCATTCCTATTCAAAAGGGTACACGTGATCGAAACAATGTCATACCAGATGTTCTGTAGGCATTTATATTTGTAGCTAAACTTGGTCGACTTCCGTTTTTTTACAACATTCTGGTTTTACTACTCCATGAATAGGGCCTTGTGCTTGATGACCTTGACCCACCTAATAAAACGAAACTCTTTGCTAGGTTTACTGTTTATTGCTAATTAGGTACTTGCTAAGATAATGTAAAGATACCAAAAACTTTACGCATGAGGGGTTTCTGTCATTAAGCTGAAAAATTTGTTACAAAATGTCAGATTCGCATAATGACGGATTCGCAAGAATGCTAGATTCAAGGAATGTCGGATTCCCGCACGTTTACAGGGTATAGCAATCCTCACATAGTTTCTGCTGAACAGAAAGTTTCGAATAGAGAACGCTACCGAGAGCAATCTTTGTTTAGGTAGTTTTTGTCGTCCCGGCTCTAGAAAAAAATTACAGATACTGAGAGTACAATAGTCATAAAAAATCGGACATCGAAAACGAAAGAAAACTTGACCGCTAAATAAAACTGACAAATAACACCACAATAATATTCATGCCTATGCCAGTAGTACGTTTTGGGAATAAAACAGTAGAATACCCCTTCCCCCACTTCCCCTCCGGAAAAACTTTTCTAAACCTTAAAGTAAGAATTATACACTCCGGTGAAGTTCCCAACAAGTTTGCATCGCGGTGCCGTAGCTTAACGTTAAAATATGCATTCGTGCACGGAGTTATCTCGGCCACTTTTGCCGTTGCCGCCGGCAAACGCCCGCCGCCCGGTCACTCGCTGTTTATCCCAGCTTTAATATAAGTTGGCCAGTTAACGTTAATATCGAAGGTATAAACTGGTATAAAAAGTACGTATGGATTAAAATTGCAACGAAGTATTAGTGGTAAGTAAACTTGGCACAGAAGTGTATACATTGGCGCGGGTTGACTGTGGGCGCCGGACACGGAGACCCACGGGCTGTGAGATTAATGCAACGGAAGCAGGCGCGACCTCTCCAGGTGTTTCATTAAATTGCGCGGCGCCTCGGCCGGCTCGTACGGCCATTATGAACGCTGCAAGCTCGAGGGCCATTCGCTTTAAGAACGCTCGCGCCACTTTGTAACAGCCTTAATGAATCTTGTTACTTATAGGCTCGCGTAAATTGCCTGTTTTACTAACGTGACGTGGGGTGAAAAAACATTAGGGTCAGTGAATGCTTTTATAAGCAATTTCTTCTGGCTAATATATCTATGGTGCGATGTGGCAAACTTTTTATATATTATGATTATACATACTTATTCGTCACTTAATGAACAGTTAACTTTACCTATTTCCGAAAAATATTCAGAATATGGTCTACTACTTCCTGCTAATACATAACCCATAATAATAAAACCATAATAGTAAAGTAACGCACCAGAACCCAGCTTTTTCAACTACGCCATATAGGTATTATGCAGTTTAATAGACTTAACTACGGTCTTTGTTACGTATCTGTTATTAAAGTGTTCAGCATATTTAACACAACAACACTTGATCCCGTAAGTACTAGGTAACTTCATTTTATAGCTTTGTTTATAGTTCGTAAGAGGGTGCAATTTTCTTTTCACATATTGCTGCACTAAGGAATTTATAACGGATTTCGAGGACAGTTTAAACCAAAGCAATCATTTAGGAAACTAACCGCCTAATAAAAGTAAACAATACGGTTTGTCAGTAAAATAGGAGATTTCTTTGTGCATTATTAGTATTATCACAAAAGTAACTTTAACACGAAGAGATTTCTTCTAATCTAACCTGCCTACAACTATCCGTATCGGGGCGGGCCGTGTCAAATAAGGACTAACGTGACTGATCAAAAACATAATTATACGTACATGTATGCGAGTGTTTCGCAAGCCTTCTAGTGAAATAAGCATCTCATATGAGACGGGGCTGTATAGTTTATGTAGGTAATATATAGCGACAAGGAACTATCACGCTGCCTGACGGCCCCACTAACCAGTTTAACCCTGCTGCTGTAGTAATTAGTCTAAGCGGTTACACCGAGCACAGGATTCTACGTGCCTCCACTCTCTTTGACTTTCTTGCTTATTTAGAGAGCTAACACACGTCTGGATTTGACGGGTCCAATACATGGCTTGCCTAAATTAAGCTGGCTCCTTCAGTATTCAACTTGCGTGTTTAGGCTAGGCTATAGCTAAGCAGTCTCGGTGATAATTAAGTAAGTTGGATGTTGCCTAAAGTTCACTACCTAGTTGGAAAACGTCTTACTATTTTTTGATAATATCAACATAATGATACGATAGGACAATATGATTAAGATATAGTACAAGGAAAAATTAAAGGGAGAGAAGAAAAAGGATGAGACGAGTTTTATGAAGTAACTAAAGGAAAAAGACGGAAGCGAGTTGTATCAAGAGGGCAACATGAAAATAGAAGACTCATTAATACCAATTGCTGAGTAACAATAGTTAAATATCTTAGTTATAGAATGATAATTAATGCAACCAGTTAAATACAAAACATATTTGACTTGAAACATAGGTTATCTGTTATAGTAACGGAGACAACAATAGTTGTATCACAACAAAGGTTTCTGGGACATTTCCGTTACGGTATTTTCTTTGCTTTTGTACTGAAGTTAATAGAAAACGTTGAACGATATCAGGTTCTTTTGACAAAACCTTAACGTCGGCGAATGGGATAGTCAGTGTCTATCTTTTATGTGCAATTATTTTCTTAGTTTAGCTTATTTAGCTACATGAAACATATCCACTTATTCATAGGGAGAGAGTTAATTTATTACCATAAATTTGTATTTACAGTTTTGTTTGATGGCACTGTTGATCATATTCATAATAATATTATGTATGATTCGATTGTCGTGCAAAATATTTAATTTCAATTGGTTTAGTTAGTGCGTTCAAGATGACATGCAAAGTCACGTGCAAATGTGTGATCAACTAAGGTACGTCGTACATTTTGAGTTAAAATTTTTATTAGGATGGAAACAGATAGCGGCCTGTTGTCTCTGCCTACTCAGAGGGCAAAAAGCGTGAGTAACTATAGTAAAATAAATATATATTTACCGTCATGGGTAAATATATATTTATTTTTGTAAGCTTTTGTAATAATTTCCAAGCTTTTTAAATGCGTGTGCGCGTATCTGACGTTATGATTGTATTGGAAATTATGTTGGACTTGAGTATTTGGGTTAGTAAATAAACAAAATAAACAAAACAAATGTAGATAAAAGGCGATAAATATGAAGGACTAACTACAAAATAAAGAGCCTTTACTACGTACGATAAGGGAACTTTAAGAGGAGTTTTCGGGCGCGGGTCGCACCGATAAATTGAGCGGCACTTAATTATGATCTCGGGCGGCATCTTGCAGGCGGCTAATGTCCCGGACTCGTTTAATGCGCGAACTTGTAGTCTCAGCTCCGGCGGGCGTGATAAATCTCCATCTGTGCCCGTGCCCGACCCCTACCTTCAACGTAGTGCCTCGACGTACACCCGTCTAGAGACCGTCGCGTAAGAATCTCGTAAACCACCCATAACATAATAGGTACTCACTTATATTTATAATAATAATAGGATTATACACAATCAAGTTTTGATGATAATTATTTACATACAAGTTCTGAGGTATTATTATATTTTAGTTCGATATAAGATAGGTGGTACATGATTCAATTTTGTATTCAATATGCTAGCTATTATAGCACGCGTACGTCACCCACCCAAAGTGTTTCATTGGTACACGTAAGTATTTCATACATTAAAGCTTCAAATGGCAGTAAATATGTAGACATAAATCGAGTTTCTAAACGGAGTGAAATTATTAACCGCAATGATTTACGATGTAAAACGAAATTTTGTAGGTACGCTTTACATTGCCCTTTTATGCTGCAAATGTGGTATAAGGTATTATTGGGTACAGGCGGTACATTAAGAAGAGTGGTAGTATGTTATTGCATCGTGTCTTACGTTAATGTCGCAAAGGTTTCAGGCAACGGGGATGTGGGTGTAGGGCGCAGTCGGCGCCGCATTATCTAGGTATAATTAAAGCGGGCAAGACGACGGCGAGACGTTATGCCCGTCCTAACGACTTTTATGGCGTATGTAACATTGCCGGGACATAAAATAAATGTGCCGCCTCCAGCGCCCCGATATAGTACAGTATTCCCAGATTAATCGCCAAAATGTTTGCTCACACGCTATGCGACTGCCATTATCTATACAGCTACGTAATGAGATAAATGTTGCAAAATATTTCTCTTTTTCTACCTGACACTAACGTACAATCATGATCGCTTTCAGTGTAGGATGATGCATTTCGGCAAGTTTATTTGTTAAAGTTTTTATAATATGTTTTGTTTGTATCCGAAAGGGGTTCAAGAATATCTGTTACAAAACGAATGGGCAAAACAAGGTAAAGGGTGTCCACAGAGAAGACGTCAAAGGTCAATCATTTCAAGATATAATGTACTAGCTGTTGCCCGCGGCTCCGCCCGCGTGGAATTCGGATTCCGGTCCAACTTTAATGTATGGAAATCTGCCCGATTTATTGACATTTATGCTCACTGCTCCGCTCCCTTTAGTAGTAGCGTGATGTTATATAGCCTATGTTACTCCCAGATAGTGTAGCTTTCTATAGGTGAAAGAATTATTGAAATCGGTACAGTAGTTCCGGAGCCTATCCATTACAAATATACAAACATACAAAAATAGGTACAAATCTTTCCTCTTTATAATATTAGTGTAGATGTAGATAAGTGTATATTGCTCCAGAAGAAAGCTGCTTTGAGTTCGAGTGCAAATAAATATACAGTTGTATATATGACTGTAATATAATCAACTAGAGATGTTTTTATTTCAGTGGTTTATACTGCCCACGCCCACACAGACCGCGGTGGTACTCGTGTTCACGTTCTGCCTTCAGAGCCGTCATTTAAATCTTTATATGTCCACATTAGCTTTATAGACGACGGGGAGCTTTCTCCGACGTTAGCGGCGCCTGAGTGCACTTTTATTGAGGATGAAATACCGTAATTGCTACTCGGCGCCAAGCCGTGACTGACGAGTTTTGTACGTGCTAATTGTGCCATCTCATCTATAAGGTCGCATGGCCGCAGCCGAAAGGTCAAAACATACTTTACTTAGGTCTAATGGAGCCCTCGTCAAATTAACTCTTGAGCGGGCAGTAGATTTTATTTTGGTCGTGTAATGTAGGCATCTAGAATAATGTGGTCGCCATCAATTCACCGCATTGATTAAACGCATTGTGGTTTCGAATATGTTTGATAAAACTTAGTAAAATATAAAAGAAAATATTCAAAACAATAACCGCCATTCATATCTCAATCCCCAGAAGCCATAATCATGACAAATGACGGTCTGCGAAGTATATTCGGCACTACAGGCCGCATTGACAAATCTCCAAATAAAGTGACATCGATATATAAATAAGCATATTCGATGTTTTATTGAGTAGAGGAAATACGAAGGAAATAGTTTCCTGGGTCATTACGCGGGTCATCAATCAAGTACGGGGCTGCAACGCTTAGATTTGGAATTTGTAGAGTGGATCGATTTGTTTCACGGTCGATACTCGGTGGCAGGTTCGTGTTACTGCCTCCGCGTGTTAGTTGAGTTTCGCGTGGTCGTAAATGGCAATAAACAGCCAAGGCGTGAGGACGGCCGTTAGTGTGGAATGGAGCCGAATGCACGATATCTGCATTGTGGGGCGGCGTCGTGGCGCCGGCGGGTCTGGCCGTCGCGGCGGCGGCGCATACATCAAGCACGCGACCGTATTCCCCCCACCACATCACACTATACCCCCACGCCGCCGCTATACCCCTCGCCAATTATTATCATAGTTTTATTCCTATTTTTTGCCCTGCTATAATGGCTGTTTTCAGACAGCCATTGCCGGTGGTGCATTGCGATTGTACAACACGTAATAGGTAACAATCGTATGATATAAATAGAACATAATTATTCTCATAAAATTAATTACGCTGATTCCGATTAATTCGTAAATATTAGGTAAATTCGATAGTTTCCTAACACAAAACCACATACCTAACTAACTACTACCTTAGTACACTATCCCAAATGACAGATTTTGCACAAACGTGTGCGATTTTTCAAAAACATTAGTAGGTAGATAGATACTCGTATCTTTTTAAGTCTTTCATTATATTTCCTTGAAAGGTGGTTTCATAGAATAATCTAATTTAAACCCCCAGCGGGTCACGTCTCTTTACGTATGCAGAAAGTCAACCGCGGCAGGTAGTGTGCACAAGGCGGACGCGTCCACATTGCCGAGTGCAACGTTGCGCTCTCCATTATCCTATGCAAATCCGGATTTCCCAAATATCGTGCTCCGCCGCGGGCCACCTCGCTATCGCGGCTATTAATAACGCTCCGTGTTACAAATACGAGCCTCGAAGCTCAGCCGTTTAGTCCGTCGACGAAATACACTAGCCGTATGTTACTTTATACGCTCGCGATTCAGCGGTAATATTAAGTAGCGCTGCGCAGTATTTTCCAATTTGATTAAATCCTTTTTCCAATTACGGGGCTTCAGATAGGGTATGTGTTTATGAGGGTTTTGTGTAGTAATGTTACATTATTATACCTACTCATACGAACGGAATAAAAGACTCGGAAAGAGTTGTATAATATTTTACAATAAACCTACCCCTTTCACAAATCCTGACGGATACACATTATTTGTGAGTTAATTTCTAAATAAGGAAACTGTCTTGGAACGGAAAATGCGTGTACCTATTTTGTTACGGGGCGTTGCTGTTAATTTTACAAAATAACTTCGTATACTTCAAGGGAAGTTTGCTTAATATTCCACTAGGTAAAGTGTTTATCGCGGCTAATCTCGTAAAACAGGTTAGTAGAATGAAGGGTGCAGATCATCGTGCCGAGGTCAGAGGATGGGGTCAGGTCGACGCGGGTCAACCAGTGAAAATAATATCTTATCGTAGGGGCGAATTAAGCATTATTTGTTCACTACATAAATATGAACCGATATACGTGCTATGTTATAATTAAATGGAGAAAAGCAATTATCTAGGGAGGTGCGTCAGTGGGCGGGTGAACACTACTGCTAAATAGGGTGTAAGAATGGAGTAAACAGCTTGCACTCGCTCCTCACAAGTTTTTTAAAGAGTCTGGTGGATAATTAGATTAGACGCCGCTACACAATGAACACTGGGTCGGCGTGTAAACTGACACGACTTTTGTCTTGTTAATTTCGTATACCTATGTTAGGGTTGTGTAATGATGTAGTAGCCTGTACTGTGAAAACATTTAGTAGGTACCAACTTAATAACAGACTACGTGGAGCAGAGATTATCATTAAATTTTATAATATTCTATTCACAATTTATTTTAGAATACAGCTTATTAAAATTATTACACGAATAGGCTTTTTTTGAAAAATTAAAGAAAAATAAAAAATGCTCACCAAATTCTTGAATTTCCTTTATAATAAATCGCGAATACACAAGCCGTCTACACAGCAACGTAGTCACGAGCGGAATGGACAGTGACGGCGTTCACCTTCCCTCACAATTTAATTAAATATGGCTTCAGATTAACTAACTAAGGCTTCACACAAAACTATTTTGTTTCATATTTCCCACCCCACAATAATGTTATACTTCCAGGCGTTGTCTATACACAGGCTCGGTTATATAATAATATACATACGTGTTGCTACTGGATATAGACATCATTCTCGATATCAAATAATATCACAGCTACCCAATAAAATTACCTGAAACAAAAAGATTACACAATTAGTCGGATCATACGATTTGTTTACGTTAAAGTCAATTAGGTTAAACAATGTCGCTAATAATAACAATGGGAGCAGGAGTGACGAACCAAAGTTACTCCGATATACAGTCTTGACTTTGATAATAATGGGTTTGGTTGGAGAGCGGTGGGGTTGGGGCACGGGGTGCGATTGTATCCGATGATAAACATCGGCCGCCCGCCGCGCCATCCAAGAGCCGGTGCTAATTAAACAACAACGGAGAAAATTAATTTGATTGTTTCGGAACTACGCCTCTTTGTTCAGGCCAACGAACGATTTACCTAGAAAAGTATTTGGTCGATGTTTTATGTCGCTATGGAGACGATCTTTCACTTTAACGCCGCGTGTATCGTATAAACACGGATGCGTGCGACACGTACCGCCGAAGAACAATAACACACTGAAGTTGTTTGTTTAACACCCATTGGACATATCCGTGAGGTGCATAGGAACGATCAAAAATAAATGTATTTTGCGGTATTTTCATTTCCTCTCTTTTCATTACGTAACTAAGTTTTAAGACTTAATTTAGTACTTAGTACACATCTACGTATTTTAGAACATCTGTATTTCGGATGTATATAAATCAACTGACTTTTTTGTAGTAGATTACTTATCTCCTTTCAAAAGGATAACATGTAAATTTACATTGAGACGTTTTTGTTTAGCATTGTTCATCTTTCTTTATTCTTTTTACCTAAAATATTAGTATAACCTAGTCCTTAATTAACAAACGTATTTGTATCGTCAGCAACGCTATGAAGTTAGAATAGAAGTTAAACTATGCTGAAGTGTGCATGTTGTAGCGGTGGTGCTACGACGACGCTACGAGCGTACACGGCAGGGACTACACAAGTCGCACGCGGTTTGTTCCGGTGTGGATCAAGTTCCGTGGTGTCGCCTTACATTACGCACACCCCAGCGACACAACATCACACCGCCTTCCTTGTCGTTATTAATGACGCACAGTAATTAATTAAAGCTGTTCGCTCAGATATTCTAGTCACTAACATTATGTTAACAAGATCTGATATTCCCACAGCGTAACAAGATCATCTCATTATACCCAGACGAAATAATACGGTTATTGTCATCTACACTACTATAAATGAATAATTTATGGGGTTACTGCAGAGTTCGGAGCTTCGGGTGTCAATTACGCCAAGTATTTACGAAACGCCTTCTCAATAAATGCCTAAGTTGCGCAATATAACTCGAGAACATTAATCGTGAATGGATTCGGGGTTGGACAAAAACTTTAATGCGTACTCAGAATCCTTTCGGTGTGAAAATGCGGAATTACATGCGGTATCCGACTCGGCCAACTCGTTCGTGAGAGAGTGTGAATTATTTACGCGGCGCCGAATGCGGGTGTACAGTCCCGCCCTCCAAATAGATCGAGACGACAAACTTTTAGTTTACCCAACAATAAGTTGATTCGATTTAATTTCACCAAAAGGGTAACATAACTCCTGAATAATGAAGAATAAGTAAATTGGGCCAAGTTGTAGGTTAGGTAACGTGTCTCTTTTTTACCTTAATAAAAAATATGTTATATAAAAAGAAAACATGAAGAAGCAATTAACTGAAGTTTGTGTAAAACGAAATTGTAAACTTCCCGGCATTACGAATACAAAGTTAAATTTGCAAACCGAGTCATGCAACAATAATAATTAAAATGGTATGTTAAAATTCAAAGTAAAAAGTTTAAGAGTGTATAAAATGTAGATGTCCGAAATGTATTCAGAATAGGCGAAGCGACTCATTAAAGGATACGCGGTTCATCTCATTCGGACAGGGTTGGACAAAAACGGCCCGCTGTCCGTTACGGTGTGGTTCGCAATTAAACACTGAGACTGAACGACGACCCGTTCATTGGAAAAGCGCTGAACAAGCGAACAATACAACGGCTATCTAATTACTTTGTGCCTCTACGCCGTGTGTTGTCTCAACAATGTAACGTCACTGTAAAGTTGTTTGTGGTTTTTGTCAAACGTACGAGCTCCATGTAAACTATGCTATGCCCTGTGCGATTTCAACGCCTCACCATTGACATTATTTTAATTGGTTATCGTGCAACAAGTGACACTATCATGTATTTTCAAAGAATATAGGTACATAATTTAAACGTTAAAATTTCTATGATACTGGATTGCTGAATGTGGCACTAAAGTCTATAAAACGTCGTTATTATTAAGAGCCCTTTCAAGTCATTTATTTGGAGTCGAAGTGGGGTTTAATACAATCGAAATCAAATTAAGTACATTCAGTTGCGGTGGGGCGAGCCGGGTTCAGTTGATTCAGCGCCATGACCGCCACGTGCGGCGCCGGCTCTGGTTAGCCAATAAGAATAAGATCTAACTTATAATCTTGTATAACATCGTACGTGAACTTTATAGCTTCATTCTTTTACGAAATAGAGTAGGTATTTTATTTTAAAACTATTGTAATATTTTCAAGAGAAAAGGTTTGTATGCAGGTGTACATAGCCACAAATAAGTTACAAATGTACGTTATGGTTGATTATTAAAGAAGATACAATAAAAATTTTAAAGGGGAGATTCTCAACCAAAAGCCAAGATATTTTTTTTGATGTTGGTGAATGATAATGATATTGATTGATATTTGCAATGATTTAGGCTAAATTTTGTTAGCAATCAACTTAGACACAAATGTTTCACAGATAAAAAAGGCTTGGAACACAAAATTACGATGGTATCATTTTAGCAAATTGAGAAACAATGCAACAGAATAACATGGTCGCGATGAGGGAACTCGAGAGTCGAGACACGGCGATTATTCCGCTCCATGTGCAACCAACGAAACTTAATGCGAGCCGGCGACGCGGCTCTGCAGAAAGGCCCATTAATATGCAAAACAAAACTTGCAATTAATTGAGCTTCAAAAGTTAAATCGTCACTACAAGCGGAAAATGATCCGTTAATCAAGATTTATTATAAAAAGCGTTATGGTATTTGGCGAAAAACTAGAAAGACTCTGAATAGCGAGCAAACAATTTTCGAGATTTGTATATGATTAACATCAAGTAGTAGCTCATTTGTCACTTCTAACGGTTAGGTATAAGTAGCAAGTAGGTTCACGTCGGAAATGGATGGTCGAATTAATTGAAATATAGCGTCGCGTCGGCGGCGTGCGGTCGTGCGATGGTGAATTGGAGGATTAAAGTTGCAGCAGTTGAACGCTAGAGCAGGTGGGACAGGCGTGGAGGGGAAAGGAGGTAGTCGGCTGCACTTTGCAAGGCTATTGGCATGCCAAGCACGCAGCCAAAATGATAAAAAATTGAGCAGAACTTCTTCATAAACGTCTGAATTCTGAAAAAAGTTGTAGAGCCCTTATGCGTTACAACACAAAATTAAAAAGCCTTCCGCTGAAGTATACCTAATCTTATTTAGCATCGCTATACTATACTACAGTAGATTTTTATTGAACTAGGTATGTAACAATAAGAGCAAATTATGGCAATGACGTTAGTTTTACTCAATGAGTAAAATGTTAGAATTCATATTAATTTAACATAAACGCCATTATTTTTACCTAAATGTTCATAGATTAAATAATTTGATGCTACGCAATAATAAACTTCACCTTTGTTTTCACAAAAGTTAATTAATATTCTACTAAAATAATATCCACATAACTGGAAACATAGAGTACACAATATATTGTTGCAGACGTAAGCAAAACTTTTGTTGTGATTCAGCGATGTAAGACTTGCAACTCTTGCAAGACAGCGGGTGTATCTTCTCGTAATATCAAAAATAAGTTTACTATTCTGTGTCTGCCCTTGTTGAGCACTAAGAGGATTCGTTTTATCTGACGTGATCGGTAGACGGCTTAAAAAGTTACCTGACATTTTTCAGTTAGAAATAAATAAAGCTAAAGTAACAATCGAAATAATCGTGCCTAAACCCGTAAGTGAGGGTATAAACGAACGCTAAACTTTATTAAAGGTCCGACAGCGTCAAGGGCCGGGGCGGCCGACCTTCATAAAACAAACTTTATGACAAACAATAACATTTATTACATAGTTGAGTATTAATGCGCACTCCATTTACAGCAAGGCGAGCGCCGCCGCGGCGCCCCTGCATTGTTGGTCGCGCCGCAAACATCTTTTTAGGTATAATAACTCGCCCTCAATACGAAACTCCTTGCTTATGAAATGTGCATAATACTAATCTAGTGTGCTATAACAGCGCTCAGCTTTGAAAACCATGCTCTTTACTAGAAAATTATGCAATAACACATCGACAAAATGTAACAACGTACTTTCAACTCTAAGCATTTCTTTACAATGCTGCGAGACGTTGATAAGCTCCTGTTTATTTATGGGCACAATAAATGGGAGCGACATTAAGCAACATTTAATAAAAATACAAACTGTCCCGAAGCAAAAGGAGTGGACAGTAACACGCGGCGGGTTGTTCTTGTTCTAGACTGAAATAAAATTTTATATAGGACCATTATACGTGACAAACGACGTGAACGACACGAATATCCTCTTTCAAGTTACGCTTTTCGTAACTATTCCTACTGTTATGTTCGTAATCATAGCCGACATTATGTAAAAAGTCAGGATAAACGATAAGTACCTACAGAGACAATCGTCATCAAATAATCAAGATGCTTACATCGACTAACTTCGAAAATTGTCGCTTGTGTTTTGTATTTTCTGTCAATAAATGTGTATAACCCGCGCCACATATCTTGGACCTAAATCGTAAGACATACGAGGCTCTGGCGCTTGCGAATTGCTTTGTAATAGTGTATGCTTGGTGAATTTGAGTTCGTCTACCGCAGTAGCATCCCGTGCTATCCTCAAAAGACACCCAAGAAATGTGTACTGCGCGTTTAAGGCACATTTTGAGCACATGTTAGGTCCAAGATACGTGGCGAAGGTTATACGTAGTTCGCTTACAAATAGTGATTAAGTGCAAACTGCTTCCATGTATGATTTAAAATTATGCAGATTTAGATGAGAATTAAATGATGAAGACGAGGCTTTACGTGCGGAGTGCGGAGTTAGACAAGGGGGCTTAACGTCTCCCAGGCTATTCAACTTCTATATAAATGACCTGATCGTCCAACTCAGTAGTATGCGGGTAGGGTGCAGCGTACATGGTGTAAAAGTTAACACCATTAGCTATGCAGATGACATGGTGCTGCTTGCCCCAACGGCAGGGGCTATCAATGATATGTTGAGAGTCTGTGAGACCTATGCCGCATCGCACGGACTCGTCTATAATATTAAGAAGTGTGAATACATTGTCTTTAAGGCCCGCGGTGAATCCCCTGATAGTAGAACACTAACACATAACATTACCCTAAATGGCTTGAACATTAAACGTGTTACAGAATACAAATACCTAGGACATATTCTCACCGAGGACCTTAAAGACAATTTAGATATAGAAAGGGAGCGCAGGGCGCTAGCGGTCCGAGGTAACATGCTGGCCCGTAGATTCTATCGGTGTAGTAGAAGTGTAAAGCTGACGCTTCTTAAAGCATATTGCCAGGGTTTTTACACAGGGAGTCTATGGGTCAGTTACACTAAAAGGTCGCTGGACGAGCTGCGTGTCCAGTATAATAACGTCTTTAGGGTGATGTTGAGACTACCACGTTTCTGTAGCGCGTCGGAGATGTTTGTGCAGAATAGGACTGACGGTTTCCACGCCGTCATTCGCAAAAAAACTGCATCGCTGCTACGCAGAATACGGGATAGTGGCAACAGCATCCTGAAAACAGTGGCGGAGAGTATTGATTCTCCGATTATTAAGTTTCTTGTGAGAAGGGCGATCAGTTAGGAACTCGGATCTGTCTGGGGTCCTCCTTACAAGAAATAAAAGTTAATTTGAAAGCTAGAGGTAAAATAAATAAAAATATATTGGTTAATGTGCATACTAACCCTAATTTTAAGTAATTACTAACAAAATGGATCAATGTAATCTGAGAAATAAATGATTATTATTATTATTATTATTTACATGAGAATTAAATGTGTCATGGATTTTGTAGGACACTAGACGGAGGATTTTATAAAGCCACTAGCAGACATGTGTCAACCGAGAGCTCTCTTCTCTACAGCGAATGTTTTTTACAACAGGGGACCGCCGAGAATATCGCACGGGTGAATGATACGATTTAGGGAAATCTAAAATTTTAGGTTAAGAGACCGACCGAATAGGCACATTCCTTTACGGTTTAAGTAGATCAAAATGAGACATTATGTAACCACAGCTCTATGTTACAAACTATGTATTTGGTTAGCAAAAAATACTGATATTCAAAGTATATTCTGATGTCGCAATTGTGATTCCATCTGAATCATTCATATCTACAAGAGTTCACGAGCTCGTCTATTTACGACGGCCGTCAATAGTTCTAATAATATTGCCCTTACGATCACATTTACGTGTCACATTACTCATATTACAACATAAAACTTTAAGTGGACGTGTAAGCATAGAAGAAAAATATAATAGGAATCCTTGTACCGAGCCATAAAGTTAAATAAATTACGTGAATTCACTGCAAATACGGTGATCTATGGAGTGCTGAGAATCGGATCTCCATAAGTTAAACAATGCATGAGGAACCAATTTAATATTACATTCAATCTGTATACTTCACTTTTTAAAAGGATTATTATATGTATATTTTATAGCAAACTTTCTTAGTTTTGTGTGTTTACTAAAAATGCAGTTAATTTGACACTTTATGAAAGCACTTTTGCGTTGTCTGAAAACCATTTTAATAGTAATGTGTGAAAGTAAGGAAAGAGCTTGACGAGCAGCGGAGTAGTAAATGACGGTTCGATAGCAGACATTTATTCGTAACGCACGTGTTCCGCACTCAAAGTTCAGTCTATGTAATGTGTATGCGCGTAATCGCGATGGCTGGCTGGCGGTACTTGTCGATGCTCATTTGCGTATCTAAGTGGGCCCGCGGAGGCCATTAGCCAACGATCGAAGGCGTCATTACTCGCGTAGTGGCGCGCGATAAGGAGCCGACCGACACTACACCCTTAACGACACCGCCTTCGGTACAAGTGGACACCTACCTTCCTTCCACCCTTCAAATCGCTGTTAGAAAAAGAATTTAAGCAAATGTTACAGAAAATTGGGTCAAATTTTATGTTAAAAGCTTTCGGTTAATTGAAGTTTTATCAGAATTTACGAGTTAATATATAATATGTTCTATTTAATTTTTCAGCTTTTCTCCGATTTTTAAAAGTGAAAGTATATTAACAAAACCTTGAAGGACAAAATTCCAACTTATTCACGATTTACAAATATGATGTCACTAAACGCGTTCTTATAAATTTTAACAACTCGATAAAACTTGTATCCGGTGAAATAAAAATCTTAATTGTTATTACTACAAGTTGTGATAAGAGCTGGTCAGTAAGATTGACTGTCATTATTATTAGTCATATTTCTGATCTAAAGCTATGCATCGTATAAGCTATTGTCCAGTAAGTAAAAAGTTACATTCTACATATTAGGAATAGGTAAGCATGTGATTTCATAAAACGTCTCGAAACGGCACTGCGGAGTTTCATCGTAGATTTTAACGAGATTGCCGGTGGACGCTGGTACCGGTAGTATCGAACTTGCGGCAAGAACCCTCCAACACAAGTTTACAACTTATTAAAGAAGATCTTGCCGAATTGATATTAAAATCCGGGGAATACTTTTCGTTTACTTGCTTTTTACGAAGGTTCTTAAAGTTTCGACATTAAATGTGTATTTTTATTCCAGGTGAAGTCTGACGAGGGCTGAGCTTACTTTGTTAATTTTCGAATCACATTCCGTGCTGAAGGAAATAACACTTAATTGATCAAAAGAGTATATTGATAAATAAGTAGGTATATTAACAATGCACCGACGAACGTCTTTGAAGCATAACTCATAAGTCTACTTAGGTACAATAATTGATAGTAAACAGTTAAACTACGTAATTAACACTTCAAAGTGTTTCATTACATGAAGTATGACTATTACTGACAGACGACTTCTCCTTAATTGATTTAGGCTAGCCGTTCGACTATTATGATTCTCTTTTGTAATTACTGAGAAAACAGTATTATTATCAGGGGATTGGCTTCAAATCATGTATGTTTTAGTACAAATACATTAGTATCCAGTTTCAAGGAAGATTGCCCAACTTTATAGGTACATAAAAGTTATACACGATTGTTTAACTCTTATCGTGACACGCACGTGACTAATATGCAAATAAAATATGGGACGGTGTATCGGACGATAGTGATCGATTCGGCCGTGGCCCTTGTCATGGCACACAGTGCGGAGGCAGTGTGAGCTGGCTTCGCTCGCACTCGCCACTCGGTGATCCAATACATGTATTATTCAAACGGCTAGGAGAGGAGCGGGCAGCAGCGACCGGGCCCGCTCATTACAATACGAGCGCACTTCGCCCGGCTCCGGATCGGCGGCTAACTTCTGCGATGGCAGACACGCGACCGATTAAAATTTCATCTCTCTTTGTTCGGGAACAGAGATAACGGATCGATGAACGCCGCTAATGCCCTTGCATGCTTAACGCCGTTCTAAATTGAATTCATCGATTCATTGTAAATATGCATTCAGCTATATAATAGGATAAAAAATTTAAAAAGCAACAATGTTTAAACTCTAAATCTTAATTATAAAAACAACCATAAAGTACCTTAATCACTACTCAGTATAATTAAATGCTTAGAAAAGAGATCAATGTTGGAAAAATCTTGATCCAGCTATCCTGATATACCTGCCTAATTTAATTTATAATTTGGATTTTTTTAAACTGAGTTTTCAATTTGTATACTTATTTCCGTCAATTAATTTGTATTTTGGATTGGAATAGTATTTAGTCCAGACAATTAATTAGTATTATAGCTATACGGAATAAGTGTGCACGGGCGTACTCGTATGTATCAAATTGAACTGCGAGGTTGAAACGCCACATGAACACATCCGTGTTTGATTGTTTTGTTAGAAACGTACGCACTTGAAACGTTTATTTAAAGCGTAAGATTCTTTTGAATGGCGAAATTAAATGCATGTTTAACTCGTTTTACAAGACGTAATTCCTCATTAGGCCTTATAATTCGGTTTTGTTTTTATAAATAAGAAATTCATAGTAAGATGTGAAACTAGTAAGGCAGTTCCGGTTAGTACATAATATGTACTTTCTTTGAGGGATATTCGCGAAGAGCTTGATCGCCAATTATTCGAACGACGATTGGAAGGGACTTTACCCGATAGCCCCGATACCGACCGACACAATAAAAATAAAACGAAAGTGCAACGCCCCGTAAGCTTTCTTTTTCTTCAAGAACTGGCTCGGTAACACGGGTAATAAATAAATTTAGCGTACGGGATCTTTTCGCAACAATTTCCAGCATCTAAATAATGCACCGACGTCTTTGAAGCATAACTCACGTGTGTGAAATAAAAAGGCGACAGAAGAGGCAATTTGTTTTGGTATTACGCTATCGGACCACTGCACGACGCGACGCCTTCTCTGTTGACGCGGTGCGGTGGTATATCTGTGCGTCGTAGACGTAAAATTCTTGCCACGAAAGTATACAGACACGATTATAAATAAATTACAGAATGATTAGGTATATTGTGTGTGGTTAGACATAGCAACTGAAGACTGCATATTCAGAGAAAGAAAATTGTTCGAAACCCGTTGCGTGAATCTAATAATGTTTGGACACCTTATTATGGTCAAAAGCTTCAGTCCACTACTAGTTATTTCATTGAACTTGATTTAAACAGCTCATATAAAACTTCATTACGGCGGTATCACGGTATGAGCGGCATACGCTTACTATTTCGTAGCTTACGTCTACGAAGGCTACGCTACGCTGCGCCGGCGGCGGCGCACAGTGGATCGTTTCATACAAGCTAGACGTCGGAAATTCTAATTATATTTTAAGAATTTTTATTTATTTATTTCCTACGTATTTACGTAAAATATAACAATAAAAGTGATCTTCAATACGTATTGATAATATACTCGTTCGCACTAACTTTGCCGCTATCGTAGAGAAGGAGGACGGGACGCGGCTTACAAACTTAGCGCGAACGGGTAGTTATTTAGTCCATTGGGCTTACCTATTAACTTATCATTGGACAATCATGAGAATGATGATTAATGATGAGAATTTCAAGTAGTCAAATAATGGTTAGTCACCTTTCTTTGCGAGATCCTGCGAGATCCCATCAACTTCCATATTCGTGATAAAACAATATGATGCAAACTCGTGCGAAGTCAAACAATGACTGATTTTTAATTTAGAGGGTTGGAGCTTTAAAATAAGCTAGGTACTGTAGGGACACCAAGGTATACTCATATTTAGATTCTCTGTTAAAGTTAAGAATTGGGATTTTTTTAAGGTCTAAAATAGGTTCAATTCAATATTTTTTTCTACAAGAACTAAGTGGATTAATAATGTAAAAATCCATAAATAGAAAGTACATACCTTCATTAATATCCTCAATTTTATGTTTCACGTTCACACACTCACAACTTATAAAAATCAGTCACAACAAAGAGACACAAAAATTGCAAAATAATTATTTTTTCAAGTAACTTACTTTATAAACTTTTCTACCGTCATGCTTAATAACGGCGTGAGGGTAGATCATTAGTAATATTGTTTTTGAGGTCCCTGATTATCTGTAAATCAATAAGACAATAAGAAAATGCTTAATTAAGTAATGAATTTCCGACGTCTAGCTTGTATGAAACGATCCACTGTGCGGCGGCGCAAACTATGCACAGAATAGAAGTAAGGTAGGTACGTAGTTATGACATGACATGATCACATGACAATATAATAAGAAGTTTTGAATCTTTTATACAATTGAATTAAACCAAAACTGTATAATATTCAAAAAACCCAATAGATATATAATAATCAAGAACAATTGTACATCACAAGGTTGTGACTTGTGACATAGTAAAAGGCCACAGTTTATAAAACTAAGATTTTTTCGCATGGGTCGTAAGAGTCTAATGCATGGTGAAAACTTTTTTAGGGCTGAAATTACTATTTTTCAGTCTCTATTCCAATAAATTTAAATCCAAACAAGTAAAACAAATTGTAATTAAACTAATCCTAAGCAAAAAGAACAAGTTCAAAATGAAAATAATAAGCTGAAGTTCTGATTAACCGACTTATTTGGCTAAGTTTGTGATACGGGTTTATTGAGCAAAGGCAAACTTTCATTGACGCATGGTTTATAATGGCAAAGTCAAAGGGATACCGTTGGATGTATGTCAAAGCGGTAGGTTTTTATATGAGGGATGTCTGGCATGCTTCATCAATCAAACTTGGCCAGTGAAGTAAATTGTAATGATTGAGCTTATTATGGGGCTAGTGAGTGCGATCACTACTTTGTATTGTATATACATATTTATGTGTTGTTTATACAGAAAATAAATCAGTTTCGCACCTAATACTTATGCTTAGTCTAGCAAGTGAATATTTCCGTACTCAAGGAAATATCTCATTTTCGTGAATGGGATAAAACCTGAGAATTAATTGAAAGCTTTAAGCGACCTTGACTCTCGCGATAATTAACCAAAGAAATAGGTGAGTAGTGTGGATCGACGCTCGCCACAATAATGTTAAGTTAGTCGACATTATATAGAACGGCTGAAACTATCGCTAACACGCACGTCTCGGTTGGACAATGGCGCCGGCCCTATTATTTATTATTATTTTTATTCGACGAGGTGAATGATCGATAGCCGGAGGGTTTGTGGAAACGGATTTCTTTGTTCAGTACGGATTAATCACACGCACTTGGATGATGGAAATGCCGGGAGATATTAATTAGAACAGTTAATCTGTAGTAGGAATGTGTACAGCGACTTATTAACCGTAACTAACATCTATTTAGATCTAAAATGCTTAGCCACCTTCTTAAAACAAGTCTAGGATCAGATAAAAGAATAAATAGTTGCTACGAGTGACGTCACATCATTTAAGGAATTGTCTTGTAAAGTTTTCGAAAGTATTCGTAAAAATAGGTTCCATATATCCATAAATTTCCGGGCGAAGCCGGGACCAGGGCAGCTAGTCATGTATAAAAGAAAAGGTATTATAAATGTTCTCTAAATCTATTGGACTGTCAGATAAGAAGCAACTATTCAAAATTGTGAAACTGTGCAGTATAAGAGATCATTAAAGCTCAGTTCACGTACGGACTACAATTTATTCCCCGGGCAATTTAAGGAAAAATTTCGTAGCCGTTTTACCTTTTCACATAGGAAGAGGAACAGCAGATTCAGAATGTGTTTTAGACGCCGTATGACGCCATGCTGACTCGGCATTGAGGTGGCTCCTGTACGCGCCTACTCGATACAATACTGCCAACGTGGCGCTTTTACAAAATACAAGGTATGTATTATTATTCATCCATTTCTAAAAGAAAATGTCGGGACGAATATTCCTTATGGCATGGATCAATGAAAATAGTAGTGATTTAATCCTTTCAGAGTAGGGAAAACGACATCTGTACCGGCATCGGCGTTGGGAGGGACGAACAGGCGGACACGGTAACGCGATATCGCAAACAAACGTTCGGACATCGCGCCTCGCGATGTCAATTAAGCTAATTAAACACAGTGGGGAAGAGGGAACGGTGTTAACCCCCCACCACCCACTACGTCCTTAACTGACGCATCATTTAAACAACAAAAGCCATTCCTCATAAAAGCGGAAAACAATGGTGTAATGGCTGAACCACTCTGGCTGCATTAGAACGTAAACGTTACATTTTAAACATATCTGTCCGTTATGATCATAGACAGGAACATTTCAGAGGTGTGCTTAAAAATTAGTGATGATGATCCACAAATTGTCACCGCAACTAAATTGAGGCAAAGTTTACAATGCAAACGACGACAAAATATGCAAACACAATGAGAAATGCTTCGCGTTAGTGGTAAGTAATTACTCGCCGATGAAATTATGGAAATGAGCGATGAAAAGACAAATAATAGAATGAGTGCTAACAAGAGATAAGACACGGCTTAATTAATAAAGTTGGCGCGCTTGTCTTGGGGCGGCGCGGAGACGGCCGCGATTCTGGATCCGAATCGGATAATCGCATTCTGCTAATTGAGCGTTAGATTGACGCTATCGGGCCAAAGTCAACTGGCGGGCCGCCCGACGCCATACGCCCTGCCGCCCGTTCTTTGATCCATTCGCTAATACAACCAAATCACGGGATCAACCTATCAAAGTAACTTAATGGTGCAAATTTTGCAGATGTAAAAAAATAGAACTTTATGTCTGATGAAATCAAAGACAGTGGGCGACCGAGTTACGCGCGTTGAGGAAAAATAACAAAAAGGGTTGCAAGCGTGCGTCATATTTCGGAAAGTTTTAACGAGAGGGGCCACTGAGGGGGTTGTTGCGTGACACGCGAGCTTCCATCGAGCTCTGGATTGTCACCGGTTTTATGACAGTACACGTAATAATTATATTATAATCGTATAGATACAGTTTTGTATGTGCCCATATGGGTACGAGTACGACGCATGAGACTTTTATGACCATTTCGTTAAGTTAACAAAACATAAAATGTCTGATACGCATTTGTACATACATTTACATAATATTATTATATAGAAAAGAAACGGCAACATTTCCGAGGTCTATGATTTCAGTGTCTTATTTCCACAGTAACTTCCTATGTAATTATGATTTTAAATCCTTAATATTATAATACTCGGGAATGAATTTGAATCACGTGAGTTGAAGACAAAGCATTGTTATTGTATGGATTCTAGTCAAGGTCAACTAACTTTCCCTGCTTACACAGGTGTGCGTGCGACTGGCGAGCCAGCCAGACGTATCGTGTCAGACATAACGTGCCAATGATAGCGTCCACATGAGCGTTTGTTTGCTATATCGCTTGCAGCACTTACAAGCGACCGATGAAGTACCGGCTAGTACCTGGTAACTAACTATCGATAACTAATTAACATAATATTATGTATCTGGCATCTGTAATCAAAATTACGTATATATTTTATCAGACTAATATTTGTGAATGTAGTGTTTGTAGGAATTGTCTCATTGTTAGTAAGTATAACGTTACGTAAGTGATATAATTACTACGATTAAATAACTAGCTATTTTGTAAATTACTTCCATCACTGGACATTCAATAACCTATGTGATATCATTAGAACAAGTACTTGCTCTTAGATTTCAAACGATAATAATGAAAAGAAGACATAATAATACAACAATTTAACTTTAGCTTTAAAACGCTATTGCACTTGTTGTTTTATTTTGTGACCTCTACTGATTAAGTCAGAAGTTTAATATCTAGATGTTCTTAGAGCTAGCGAAAAGGCAAAAAGTTATTCAACAAAAAATATTTTGCGTTATAGAAAGTCCTTATTAAACGAAGTCTTTCTGAGGGTGCGACAGAGTGACTAAGTACATTATAAAAAGTGTATTTACACTCGACCTCACGAGGCGGACGAGGAAACTTTCGTTTCGGGCGCTTTATGGGCGGAAAAATTGAGAAAAGTTGGAGCGTAACGGCCGGTGGCGAAAAGGAATAGGGACTCGGGCGACGGCGAGTTTAATATAATATGTAAATCGAACGGCAACACCGCGACCTCACGGTCTGCGGAAGATACATGCCGAACTCATACAGCTTGGACGTATTACATAGGGAGTCGTAAATTATCGTGCAAAAGGCAAAGCACCAAGTTTTACGTTGGAGCGCTCCGTATGAGGCTGCATAAGCGGTGGAAGAGCGAGGAAGGGTTACGAGCCTATGAATGCAAATGAGCGTCGCGCGGGTGGAGGTCGGTTTATCGGTGCCCATTTACATAAAATCGTAGAAAGCCGACTGGTGAACACACTTACTCGTCTATTGCCATGATCATATGTTACAAGTACCTGGAACGACGGATATTTAGCTAATTTGTCATTTGCATCGTCTAAAGCGGGTAAGCGAAGACAAATCACACACATGACACAATAGAACATCGAAATAGATAATGTTCTTGTGTTAAATTTTATATTATAATATAATAATTTCAAATATATCAACCTAATACCAATCAAGTAAGGTAGTCCAAATATTTTGGTCACTGAGATTTAGTATGTCGTTTAAAAATATACATTCGTGTCTGCAGTGCCCAATTCTAACGAAGAAATGTCTAGTATTTTGATGAGATCATACTAGTTAACTAGAGAATATTTTTTGTTACATAACAGTTTGCATACATCGTGAAACCTGTGTGCGACTTTAAACACAGATGACTTTACGCGCTGTTTATTTCCTGCCGTCACTATCTCCGTTTGAGATCGGCTCGTAAAACCGTCGCGTCGGGTTCGAGCATTGTTTTATCATCGGTCCCCACTGGTGTAATCCGGCACAATGACGCTGCTCTATAATCTGCTGCCATTCATTAAATCCTACTGACCAAACTTAACCTTTAAGTATGGACGTCATTTTTTTTTTACACAACTGTGGACGTGGAGTCTCACAGGCTCCTATATGCACACACATTTTTTTTGGGATATTGATGTTAGATCGCTTTAAAAGTGATTAAATATTAAAGTTATGGGATTAAGCAATCAAATAACGTGATTATAATAATAATTTTTTATTTAGAAAATTATAGAATTTAAAAAATCAAAAATTATGGCACTTTTCAGTCTAAATCTACTTAGGTTACATTTTTAGGTATTAATAACAGCCAAAGTTATTACTAGTACAAAATTAGTCTTTTTCTCTCAAAATATAGTATATAAGAAAACAAAAACAAAAAACACCTACTTCAGGTAACAAATATAAATTTTTTTGACAACCATCTAATATGGTAAATTTATTGGCAGTCCGTGCACAAAGGTCTCGAACATTGTAGGCACACAGGCTTGTTGCACCCAACACAAACATAGGTAGTCATCCTATGTTTTTTCGCAGGACATATTCTACAAGCTCTTCTGGTTCCTTGATTGGTTTCTTGAGCCTGGACATCTTCTGTAACCATATCCTTACCTAAAACTCGAGTCATGGTCAACCTCAGCTCTCTTGGCAATCGTGTATTTATAACACGTCTTTGCAGATGAGGCACCACCAGCACACGTGCTAATTTTTTCAGGAAATCTCCTCTCCACAGCTTTTGGTTGGTGCATTTTATATAAAATGTACGCATTCATGGCACTCAAGTCTAGGACACGATGTAGTATCACCATAGGCCACCTCCTTGTTCGACGGCTACTGGAGTAAATCGAGCATTTTTTGTCAGCCTCATCGACGCCCCCTTTAGTTGAGTTATCCCTACTAATATTATAAATGCGAAAGTAACTCTGTCAGTCTGTCTGTCTGTCTGTCTCGCTTTTACGACTAAACCGCTGATCCAAAGCTAACAACAAATCACTCACTTCTTGTTCGAAAGAAGGATTTTCTGCACGAAAAATTTTTCTCACAGGGCCCTGATCAGAACTCGTTGATGGTCGTTTTGATTTAGAACTACCCGCTATGTTATTTTTTGACATTTTGCACTACAAAATCTGAAACAAACATAATCGCCCTTATAAGATATATCACAGGGCAACAAGGGACGTGTAGCCTGACAGGCTCCGGTCAATATTTTGATGGTTATTACTCACGTGATATTCATCGGCAGACGCAACCTCCTCCCTTGTTGGTAGTTTTACAACTAAAACAAAAGCTACAGAGACGCTCAATCGCGGGAAGCGGCGGGAACTAGGTGAAACTAACAAAACGCAAACACCGAGTAGCCTGTGAGACTCCACGTCCATACTTAAAGGTTAATCTGAATCTAAAGGATTAGCACCGACGAGGTTTATTCTATACTTTTACAGACAAAATTTTATCAGAGCCCCTTGAAAAGGTTTCGATTCAAAAGGGATTAATCTGACCACCATAACAGACTATGGACAGATGACCCAAAATTTTCCTATTGCGATGTTTGCAAGGACTTCTAAATTTAGAAAAACAACGATATATCAAAAGTGAGTTACAAGTTAACTACCGGTTCTATCCGCTTCGGTCCACAACAAAATAATTCAGATTTAAAACTGACACGGGTATAGATAGACTACGTCTGGGTCTTTCTTGTTGATTTACCTATGAAACTTTGTAAGTCGTGCGCTCAATGAGAGAGACCTTTTTATATTATACCGCGCTCCGACATTTATATGTAACAATGATGATCAGCCACTCTTTGCTTCTATTTAGTATTTATAAAAGTTGAACGGCGAATCATACGAGTCGTAAATTCATAGCATTCAGAATTTCTGTTCAACAAGTAGGGTACAGAAAAAGACACGAAGGGAGGAGCGTTATAGAGAGGACAAACGAAGGGCGGAGCTTTCAGAAAAACGAGTAGCGTGTCCTTAACACATAAGAGAGTTAACGGTCGTTGTGTAGTTGCTAGGAGATTACTAACAAATGTTTGTTCGTTACATGCCATTGGGAAGCAATTCCTAGATAACGTTCGTAGCTTTTATTATTAGAAAACATCAAAGCAATAAAGTTTGCATGTTGCAATTTGTTGAGAAAAGTAGATGTTTAAATTTTAAGCAGATAGACGAGCCCCATGGAGAGAATAAAGAACATAAACTGTACAGTTTAAAACTTTTCGCAAGGCGAAGCACTCGGACGCGTCGCTTTGAAAGTTGGAAGACGAAGCCGGGTGGTGGCACGACGCGGCGGTGTGGCGCGCAACAGCTCACCACTGCGATCCCGCTTTCAAACTAAGAAATATTGCCCTTCGTAAAAGTAGCTCCCACAGTTTGGTCCATCCAACTAAAACAAGGAATTTCAGAGCATCCAACTCCAATTCACAGAAATGCCAAAGGGAAGTTTTTTGAAATTTCAGTTGCATCTTTTGAGATTATTAAATCAATAGAATAATGGAATGTTCACATTTATAAATGTTTTCATTAATGATAAAAATTAGTTCTAAGTTGTTTTGGCGCTGCAGTAAGACAATTGTCTACCAAAATACAAGAGACGGTAGAGATAAGAACATCGGTATTTTGGATCAACACAGTAAGCCGGTGATGCGATAACGGACCCCGCGTGCGTCCCCCACACCCCGGTGCCGCCCGCTAATCCTATTCCCGCGACAAATTAATATGCTCATCGGCAGCCGCGTCACTAAATTACAGCGCGTTCATAGCGCGATTGTATTTTAAGTGTATTATCCAATTTGGTGGATATTGTGCGTGTGGTAATCCGTGGTCGTGGAGCACACCCGAACGTTTAGTCGGGAGTCGCGAAATAGCTACAACGCTGGCATTATCGCACGCCGTCATGGAGTGAGCTGGCGTACGTAATAGATTGTGTTGGTGCTGCATCCCACGCGGTCAGTCTATTGCAAACTAAAGGGATTATCGCCTGAATATGAGTTGAGTGCTGCTGGAATTATTATGTTTATGTATTTAATAAGGACAGTCTTCAATGTTTATACATCCTACGTAGCAGCTCAACCATGGAAATACAAGTGTTCATGACTAAGGTTGTTCGACGAAGCCTTTGGATGTCTTCGTTAGAGCTCGGAGCTAGATTCGGTCCTCTTGTTTTGAAGAGTGCTTATACTGAGAATCCGACTGAGTGTCTCATTATCTTGCATAGGATTACTTAAATAAATATAAACCGACAGGATGACTCGGTTTTATAATTGAGATTATGATTATGACTGTACAGTGTACACACAAAATTAATGGTCGTCTAAAACTTAAGATGCATGCATAATATTCGGCTCTAGGGCGTATTGGCGCAGTTTTTGCTTCCAAGTTGACTAAAATGGCGAAAATAATTAAAATCGACGCAAACCATTAAAAGCGCAGTTTATAATAGGAGAGTGCACTGTCAAGTGTCCTTCATGTAGGCAGTTAAAGAGTTGGAGGAGCGCACTCGAGCACGAGTACGTACTGTAACGGCGCCACCTCGCGCTGACTAACGAACCTTCCGACAAAAAACTCTACTCGCTCTACTTTAGTACACTGTGCTGCGATAATTCCGACGATGAACTAGCTTTGTACTTAAAACATCTCACCGGCTTAATTGTGTGCAAACTGGGGGTGTTAAAACTAATTGATAACTTGCTTACTATATTCAGCAACCCGATGTTAACAAAATATGTATTGTGAAATGGTTGGTATGTCTAAGCGGTTTGTTAATTATTAAATTTTCGCATTTCATGATATGTATATGCAATTATGTGTACGAATCTATCTCATAATCATTTTCTATTGCAAGAGGCGAAATTAATAGTGATGGATCTTTTATCCAATATTAGTTTCAGTGCACCCAAAACTTGTACTAAACGTGAGCTTTTTCGCTCAATAATTCGGCCTTTGAACGTAAAATATATATATGTAGTAGTAGTAAATTTTCCTGCCTTGACAAATGAGTAGAAAGCCGAACTGAATTATTATTTACTTTATTTTTATATTGCTAAGGTGGCCGCCAAGCATCTTTATTTAGACTAGTACCTATATATAAAAACGAGATTATAGTTGAATGGAGTCACGGTGATCCAAGACATCGCTTAAGAATAACTGTTAAAGTTTAGTGCTGTTAAATAATGAACACTTGGCACTTTCGGGGAACAGACCACGACAATCATCCGGCAACTCATCTTGTGTCTCGCGCTAATTGACTGGCGCATCTCACGACGCGTAACTTAAACGATAGCACTGTACTGTCAGCGTCGACTGCCTGTAAACACAATCGTAAAAACAAAACTGTCAAATAAAACTCTATCTACAACTTCCTCCAACATCATAATTTAATCTAATTCGAAGATTTACAGATTTTGTTTTAAATTGTAAACCGGAATGGTGATACATCATGCATAGTAACCTAGGGCGATTACAATGATTCTAAAAATCAAGATTTTAAAACTCGTTTCATCGATGACACACTTACAAGCACATTATTGTTATACATATACTAGTAGGTAATGTGTCAGTATAACGTGGCAGCATGTTTGTAGTGAGGTGTGATCAGTGGCGATACATCACGCTTGCCGACAGGAGATATATGGACGTTGTCGTCTATCGGTCGCTAGTCGCTACGGATAGTAACGCATAGTCGCCATAGTCTAATGCTCGTCGTCGTGCTTTTTGCAAAGTAAATAATGATAGAGCTCGCGCAACTTAAACGAACAACAAAACACACATCTCGAAGGACATTTATTTCTTTACCGTTACAAGACTTGTTTCTATGCAGTTCGATTTGTTAAAGCCGGCTATTCACTATGGGATGTAATCCCTACTAATTGTCTGTCTGTCTGTTACGCTTTCACGCCTAAACCAGTGAACCGATATTGATGAAATTTGGTATAGAGGTAGATTGAACCTTGAGAAAGGACATAGGCTATGTTTGGTCGCGATAACCGACATCCACGCGGGCGGAGCCGCGGGCAAAAGCTAGTATATTATATCATTAAGTATTGCTTACGATGTAATTTAAATTATATCTCAGTGTAAACAGATCCATATGTCTTTGGATAACAGTGCAAGATGACGGTTTGTGGAGTTTGGAAGAGGACAAGAGGAAGAGACAAGGGACATAATATATTTGTTACAGACACTTATGTCAGATTCTTACCAAATTGGTAAATAAATTTCAAGCAAAAATTACATAATATATATCGTTCTTAATAGTTATATAGTGGATATTAACTAAATTGATTAATAGATTTATTGTCAGTAGGTACTGCTAAATTTGAAATACATAAGATAACAATATTATTGAATTTGCACAACCCTTTTGTTTGGGTTTACCTTGAGCGTACCACAGTTCCATTTTTATTGATATTCAATAAAAATGGAACTTTAAGAATATATGGATATTTTAAGAATATTAAAAGTACATAGTTATGCATTTGTGATAAAATAATATGGGATTAGATAAAAGGCTGCGTCAGGTTTGTAGTGCACGAAGCGTACGATGCGATGCGAAACCAAACCGGTAATACTTGTTTATTTTGCACGCATTCCAGCTGGCCGGCCGGGAGCGAGCGAGAGGCATCCCGGACGGATCAGGAACTCGATCTCTACAGGCGCGCCTGGCCTTGAATCTCAATGCTTTGTACCGGGCACGATAAAAGTGACTGGTAAAATATTGTGAAACATTTGGCCAAGAGTATTAAGTAAAGTATTCGAATTTGCGCCATTCACAAAAAAGTACACAAAGGTCTTACAATACGGTGACTTGTTTTACCTTTCGTGGCTAAGCAGATTTCTAAACAATCCCAAAATGTACGTCGATATCGCCTGAATCCACGTGTTGCAATAACACATTCCATGTATACATTATCGGTTTCCAGATTATTTTTAAACATACATTGCATCATAGTTTCCTATCCGAGGCCGTGGATATTGTTTTCATACAAAATGTAGCTACACGATAGGGTGAATCACTAATGTTTTATATATTATGTTACCCGATTGCTTACTTTACTGACGATGCGAAGTAGATGTTGTCTATTTTAGCATTATCGTCACTTTTTTATCATTGCCTACGTTTGCGTGTTTGTGTCCCTTCAGTAGTTTGTAGTCGCAAGTTTACCAACTTGTGCCAAAAAGGCACAGCAATTAAATTTATTTGCAATGCAATAATAAGACGAGCTTTCAGTAGGTTAATGAGTCATTGGTATACCTGATCATTTATAGAGGTGGTCATCATTTTTAAATATTTGTATTGCGGTGAGTACACTTTGGTCATATGTATAAAATTTTAAATTATTAAAATAATATGTATTCAAATGCTACTCACACAGATAGGTACTCATGATTTTCGGAAAATAAAGTTATGTAATAGAATTTGTAGGTGACTTAATTTATTATTTTAAGGGAGTTCCTAAACAGACGAACCTCTAAAGTGAAATCCATACAGGTTTCGTGTCACGTCTTCGATGAGAATTCACTTTAATTGGCAAATAATACGTAGGCCAATTAGGGATGCTAAGTTGGATGGAGGCGCGCGTGACGCGACTAGTGAACATATTCAATTATGCAAACGTAGTATGGAAAGAATAGCTAAAACTCAGAAGCATCTTATTTATTGACTGTGGTAAGGAAATACACTGAGAGTTCCCCTAATTATGTTAGAAATATCATAGCCCACAGATCTCGCCTCTCACGCCTTTCACTGGCCTGACTCAAGCGCAAAAAATAATAATATCCATACAAACACTTTCTCTTCATAAAGCGCGACGATGTCGTCGTGATACACACGTACATACAGGGTTCATGTTTTAATAAAATGTTCGATATTGCATAAGGTAGTGAAACGGCAAGATAGCGACGCCACTAGAGAATCTGAGCGCCGCGACTACGATGCTGGCCCTGGGGATATCGCAATTGTCATGTAAAGCGTCGTCGGGGCTAAAGCGTGGCACATCGAGACCCGTGCCTCGCCTCCGGCTGAAAATGCACTTTTGCGAAGCGATTGCCTGTCGATATAAGTTATACGTCGAGATGGTGACTATCAACTAAGTACGGATAACGATCTGTTCTGACAGTGTAACGATCGGTTGCTGATGCCGTCATGGTAGAAGCGAATGTGAAGGAAAGCGGCGCTTAAATCCGATTCATTCTTTTGGCATCGGCTCTGTCACTAATGAAAATGATACATAATGTTCGTGATCAATCAATCCCGCAGTTGTAAGCAATCTCTATAATAAAAGTTAATAGTCCATATGAAAGTTCGTTTACGACATGAATTAATTAAAATGGAACATATTTTGGTCGGTTTATGAGACGTGATAGTCTTCCACCAAAGAAGAGAAAATTAAATAGTTGGACAGTTGAGTTGGTAAGACTTTGAAAGAAGAACAGGAAAGCCTAAAAGCCAAAGAAACAATGGACCTTGTTTGTAAAGGGTTTAATGATAATAGACGACCCTCGTGCGGTGAAAGTCAGAAGCAGGTGGTGGGAATCTGTCTCTTCCTACCCCAGAAGGAGAAAGACGTGGAAAATGTAGGTATGAAATAATCAAAATGCGATTAGAAAGTACTATCAATCTTGAAATGAGAGTTTTCCTTACAACAGAAAAATGTATCGCACTTACTGATATTACCAAAATATATGTGTAATCGTTAATCTATGTGTAATTTAGTCTGTGATAATTCCTTTACGCAATTTCTATGAAGACTGGGGTCCTAATCTGTAGACAGTGTACTAGACTTGAGTTGTTCAATGTTCATTGTTGCCGTAAAGGGCTTTACTAGACTTTCGCTATCGCATTATCGTTTCACAGGAACGTCTGCGTAGGTGGCCGGTGACGTAATCGTACGTCCGGCGCGGTGTCGAATTCGACATGTAAAGTGTGAATCGTGATGCAAGCGAAGTACCAAGGTCGAGACTGGTGCTCGACATGTAAATGAGCGCAGATAAGTCGCGCTCATTACACCCTACACCCGACGACGCCGGGGCCTCTGGCATCGTTACGAACCCTGTAGGAACCGCTTTTATTTTATTACGCGGATGTGTTGAGAAAGGAGGTTAATGTCATCGAATTACACGCATTGTTTCACCTAGCCATTGCCATGGAAACAATGAATGTAGCGTAGTCTATTTTGCTTACCATTATACCCGAGCAAAAATTGCCTCTTAGCCATGTTTACACTTATTTTGTCACTGCCAGGGGAAAATAGTAATTTGGGAGGCTGTTTGACTAGAAATGACTTCCCTACGGGAATCCGGAATATCTCAAAGAATAGGTCGTAAAATAAGGAAGTCAACTGAGTTTGTTATCAATAGGATGGAACGAACCAAGAAAATAACTATGGAGCTATTTACGTGATTTTCTACGTTGCTGCTGGAGACGTGTCTCTCGGGCCTCACCGTTTAATTAAAGGACGGCGGGGTGAGGCCCACGGGGCGGGGAGTCGAGGAGCAGGGCATAATGGCGGCGCAATATCGGATGGAAATGCGCGGCATGTAGGAATGCGCCGCCCCTCCTCATTCGCGAACGATTCGTGGTATTTTTTATTGACGACTGTAGAAATACTATAGTGGGAATAGTCCATCCAATCTTCATTCTACTAAAACCAATGGCGAGAAATGACGGCAGTAATTACCTTTAAGTCTTTATTATGTTGATACACTTCTAACTGTGTGTGATACAACTGAAAGTGGAATGGAGGGTTTTATATAGCCGAGAACAACATCTAAAAATATACTTTACCTAATGGACACGGCGCGACAGTATTTTTCATCGGAGCTCTGCGCTCAGTGGAAATATTAAATTTAGATAGTGACGTTTATAGAAAAAAATTCAGTGGTAACTTGCTGGAAAATTAACACACACATTCATTGGAAACAAATGGTTAAATAAAGAGAAAGAGAGAGAAAACTACCCTTGAATTATGAGGTAAGAATAATTAAGTTAGTACAGTGAGTTTTTCAATTAATGTTGCAATATCGAGTTGTTGGCTAAGTGCATAGAGTGCGCACGAACGCCAGCCGGAGTGCAATTTAAGCTGCGAGTGGTGAAATCCGAGAGCGAACGGAACGTGACACCCCACTTATCACGCAATGAGAAAGTTGGACATCTTATTAAAATCTGTTATTTATAACTGCGTAAAGACTCCACATATCAACTGAACAGCTCTTCGTAGAAGCATATACAACAGTTTGTTGTAATTGTAATTACACATTATTGAAGATTATTTTTTCTTTTCCTACATTATGAGTAGCAAGGTATGGATATTTAAAACATTAGCTAATGTATTGCAGCAATATCTACGATAGGTAGAGCAATTAAAAGTAAAACGCTAATTTATGCAGCAATTATTTGAAGCATACTGGCGCTCAATCCAGGTCAGATGAAGTGATTTTTAAAAACTAATGCAAACGATAGCACGCGACGGGTGCTCTACTGCGCTGGTTGCAGCCTGCACTAAATTAATGAACGCTCGCAAAACAACCGTACTCATAGATCGTGCATTTAGAGAACTTTAATAGGAAACAATAAATACCCATTACTGTATATCTTCATTAGTCTCCAATTTATCTTAGGTTAGGATTAAGAATTTCAATTTATGACTCGTATATTAAAGAATTTAGATTTGTTTGTATTCCTAGTTTTTTAAATTGTAAGTTTTAAAAGTTTAGCTTTAGTTCGGGATGCGATAGGATGAGTCATTCACCATCTCGCGATCGTCAAATTCGCGAGCGCGCGCGAGTTGGCAAGTTTCGATTTTGAATTATTTTTGTGTCATCAACTCGCGCGTTTGTGAAAATATGACGTATTTGTGTACAGTCAGCTACAAAAACGTTGTAATAGATTAAATTAGGTACCTATTTTAAATATACAGGATTATTTTAGGCTAGCTTCAAATGTAACGCGCGTTAACGGAGGTCAGTGGTTACTCGGAACATTATATCTTGCACCTAAAATGTATCTTTTGAGGATAACATGAGGTACTACGGCGGGAGCTAGGACCTCGTTAGTCTCGTGATTCAGGTCTAAGATACGGGTCCCGATCCCGAGGTATAAGCGCTACCGCGTTTTGCGAGAGTTTGTCAGTTTGTTTCGGCAGAGCTTAGAAAATGGACGTGGAAGAAGCTATTATTTTGTATGTTATAAAGAAATGTATATATAATATTATGTTATAAATACTACGAGATAATATATTACGAGACGTCCTTCCAGAATCGGTTCAGCCTTTTGGAGACTATCCGTAGCCAACAATCCGTAGACAGATCACAAAATAAAAATAAAAAACTATTTTGTTATAGGTAGGTATCTCGTATACATACTAATAACATAAATGCGAAAGTAACTCTGTCTATCCATCTTTTTGTGTGTTACAATTCAGTTAAAAAGCTGTTATTTTAAAGTTACAGACATTCAATTTTCTTTATTTGTATAGCTTTTATACCTAAGCTAAATGTAAAACTTACCTCCACAATACATAAAAAACACAAAAGGCTGCCACATTTTTACTAAACGGCAATCTTAACTTAAATGCATAAAATTTTACTGCACTGTACTGGTATATATATCCCACACCCCAGGTTAGGTTAGGTATTTTTTAACGTTAATAAACAAAAACGCTTCATTTAATTTTTTTATCATTTTGCCCAACGCAAGGGCATAATATTGAGGATTCATACTGACCGGGAAAAGTAATTAGAAATGAAATTTTATCAAATTGCCCATGTGAGAAGGGCATTATGTATACAGGCCGGTCACTATTCATAGGGACCAGATTTCTCAAGTTGCCCGTAACATATATACCTGCTTTAAGGGATTCACAGTAAAAATACTCCTGAAATCGCTTTTGGGGAAGCGTGGGAAATAAATAATCGTTTTTTGTAGTAATCGATTAGGTATATTTTATTCTTGAATTATATTTTACAACACGATGCTTAAATAATAATAAAAACTGTCTAATAAAAAAAAGGTTGTGGAAAATATACGATCCTTGAAAAAGATACGAAATTAGTTTGCCATAAAAAAAGTTTACCAGCCGACGGCGCAATGCCGCCCGTCTTTTGGGCACTTTACCAGTAAAAATCGATGAGGAGGAATTATTCGATACCCGAACTACTTACCCCAACTATTTATCCATTTTTTATTCCAACAAAAATAATAGCTTTATTTAATATTTTTATAATAAATATATACATTAAAACACTATACTAATTTAAAATGAATTACAAATATCATAAAAAATATATGTAATGAAATTAAAATTGCAATAAATACTTTTTTTTATTCTTGTAAATATTTTAACTAGTTTAATATGTGAAACATTATGAAATTTATCTTAAATACAGCCTAAAGTAAAAGATAAGCAAAAAAAAAATCTAATTTCATACGACGCATATTAAGATGACATAGCTACTCATAACAGATATCATAATATCGGCCGCGTCCCCCTAGTGGCGTAGTCTCACTTCGCAAGTCTATATCGAAAGCTAAGATGAAAAAAAAAACATTCGCAGCGCATCAACCAATGCAGGTAAAGACGCGAGTATACATTAGTTTCCTTTTCATGTTTTCTTTGATCCTTTTTTATCTGACTGTACTTTAGCATGCGCGCGAGATGATGACGAAAAAATAATTCGAAATCAAAAATTGCCAACTCGCGCGCGCTCGCGAATTTGACGATCGCGAGATGGTGAATGACTCGATAGGATCTCGGGCTTATCGACATAATAATAGATCCATACGTATAGGAATTAAGTAACGGTATCTGTGTTGTTTAACAGTTTTTACCCTCGGTCACCTCTACTTACCTATCTACAAAGCGTGAAGGTATGCGGACAATCCCGAATCCGATATTGAACTTGTTTGTAATGTTCGTATACAAAATAAGACTTCTAGGTATGATTCCGAAGCCAACCGCGTATACAACTGCCGACGCAGGCAGCATAAACACCGTACCCATTACTTATTAAACTTCTATACAGATAAAGAGGACTAATTTGAGAAGACTAAATGAATTACGCGTATCTGCTGCGTGCGTCTGTAGTTGTCGTATCAGCCCCTCTAGACAAGTGGCAATTCGTTGCTCGGCGTATGATGGAATAGAATGCCAAATGTATGGCATTTGACGTATATGACAGGCGTCAACGACTGTCAAAAACGTCAAATCCTATACATTTGTCATTCTATTCCATCATACGCCGAGCAACGAATTGCCACTTGTCTAGGGGGGCTGGTCGGCTACGGATACATACCTTTAATTACAATTACGCTTTGTAATTTTACACGCTATAATTCCATCATAAGTGCGATTGTCCGTTACAGTGGTAATTACAGATAACGGTGATTGTATAGACTCGCGTTCACAACTTGAAAGGCTACCTATTTGAGGTTCAAAAGAAAAAGATAAAAGTGATGTGTTTGACAGTCTATCATGCATGAACCGAACAAAGCCCGCGAATTGAGATTGCTGGCAGATTTTAAATGCTCCGAATTTTTCTGAATGTTGTGCAGTGGAACACTTGGCGAGAAAATTTGAAAACCTTTCAAGAGGAATAGCTAAAGCAATAGCCTTTGGATTCAGATTTGTTAGCAGTAGTTTTGCTCATTTACGAAACGATCGAGTCGAGGTGATTGAAGTTTATCAAAGCATTTTTTTTTTCGTTTAAGCCCCGGAATGTTTACAAAAGCAATGAAATCTCTTTGTATAATAGCAAGACTGGTTAAGTGGAAAGATCACTCGGAGTTTGTTCCTAAAATAAAAACTAAGGGGTCAGCCGGATTGATTGTAAATATTCTTAATCCATATTGGAACTGATTATTGCGATAGGTTTTTTTACAAATTAAGAAGCCAGTTAACCTCGCCGTTTCGTAATACACATAAATTGTTTATAACTCTTTGGACAAAATGTTTATACTATAAATTAAACTCTTTATTTGATTTGCATTTTCAAAGAAGTATTTACTTATATGTGAGGTATTAGTTTGCAGATCCGAGATCCGTTGAAAGCGAGCTCGTGGGTGAACGAGTTGGTTTTGTACTTCTATTTCGAGAGCGGCGGCAGCGGGCCGGCGGAGACTGGTGGTGCATCTATCACTGCCCACGCATGGAGTTGCAAGCTGTGCAAACTGGATTCATTGGAAGCCCACGGACACTTTCACTGGTGTCGTTTACTATGGCGTTTATTTATTTGCTAAGTTATACAGTTAACAATTATAATAATATACATAATAGTTGTTAACCGTTGAAAATATTGTTAATTAAGAACACTGCACATTGCCATAATTATGGATACACCGGATACACGATAATTTTCTAAGACATGAATTTACTTCAGTGCCAATAAATGCGTCAAACATACGTGTGTTTCTAGCAAGGAAACCTGCGCGGTACTTATCTATCAGTTATCATTTTATCAATATCATAGCAATCAACAAAAGCTGTGAGGTCTCTGACCACAGACATAATATATGAACAATTGAACGTGGATGATTTTCGCACCTGCTGTGGGTGCCGTGTAATCTGTTAGATGTTATTAGTTTTCTTTTGCAGTTTCTTATTTAGCAAAACAATAAAGCCCTTGAGCAAGATGAAGTGTCTGTTTAGGTCTTATTGCAATATATTTAACGACAAACTATGAGTAATAATGACACAACTATTGCTTAAACTTTGAGCAAATTAATTAAAGTTTGTATAAGTTTACCAGCCGGACACAAATAAAATGATTGAAGTATTAAAATTGTGTAAATTATTTGTGTGTGTTCACTCTAACGTGGGACTCATGGCTTCGTCAAAGTACCTAAGCGGTCAGTGTTTCATGGTCGTTTTAATATCAGCAAATTGAGCGTCTTGGGGGCGACACACTGAGACATTGCAAATCCAGTTTGACAATACGACACATCGTTTGCAGGTAGATATCATCCGCGTGGGTGAGGTTAAGTGAATAAGGCAATAAGCTTGGTTTAATCAACACAACACGTAGCCTAATCAAATATGACCCCCTCGACATATCGCGTAATTGAAGGCTTAATCACGGGAGACGTTTCGCGAAACGCACAGGAGATGGGGGTGCAGGATGAGACGCAGGTTGTTTGATCAGTCCGCGATTACCTACGTTACGCTCGGGTGATGACAAACTGACAACTTTTATGGGATAACATTTCTTGTTTGAAGTTGTTTTCTTTTTTTTTACTTTCTACTTGCAGTTCGTAAGTCTACTCTTGCCTATATATCCTCCAAAGGGTAGATAGACAGAGGTGTAATAAATATAGCACATACATTAAACTTTAAAGACTGTGTTTTTCGATTGCACATAATAGAAGGCGAGCCTATTGCATAGTGCGATAATGTATATTTATAGAATGGTGATTGAGGATGTTTGTTTGAATAATACGAACCGCTAGTTAGGTCACTGTTCTTCCATAATGGTAGGTTTTCATTCTATAAAGCGATATAGCTTGAATTTGAAAATATATTTCAAACTTTACTGGAGTAGGAGCTGTTTATCCGGGCAACGGTGCCTCAAATAGTCAGTAGTATTGCGCCTCACAAAGAACGTTGTTTACTTTCGTCTCCCCAGTTAAATAACTACGCGCTCCACCGCCAGTCAATAGCATTAGTACTGTATAACTCTTCAGATGCATTTTATTGTGAAGGCTGTGAAGAGGACCGAGACATGGCAGCTTTACACCCTAGATTCTGTGATGTACCTTATAGGAATCGACTCTGCGAGAACTATTTGTCCGCGCCATTTGGTAACACTTTTGATTGAGTTGTCGTATTGTAGCTCAATGCTCTTGCGAGCATGAGAGACCACTTTTGGGCAGAGCCTCCTTTGTGGTGGTTTCGGTGTTGCTGCCGCTGAACAGCGGCAGATCTTGGGGGTGAGAACTTGCTCTATTGGGTTCATGCTCAGGGCCGTATCCTGTTCACGCTGGCCGGCGGTCAACCCCAGCCGAGTGAGACTGTGTTCACAGAGGCCCAGCTAGGATTGCCAGCGACAGGTCAGCGGCTTTCCGGATACGGCCCTGGCGTTGGTAGAAGACGAAGAACTGAGAACAGAAGAGAAGTATAGAGAAGAAAGTAAAGAGTAAAGAGAGTAATAGGAAGATAGAGAAGTGGAGAGTTTATGTCCTTTATCATTAAAGATAAAGGAGCTGGTCTGGTGGTGGGGGGCATACATACTTATGACGAGGAGGGCTCTTCCGGAACCGCGACTAGGTCGCGGGGGAAGGCCTTGGCATCTGGGGGGCGGGCGTGCCACGGGGCGATGCCGCGTATGTGCTCCCATGACGAGACATCGGCGCGCGTGAAGAGTGTGGTCGCTAGGCGGCAGATGTGGTCGTCCAGTCTCTCGACTCGGAGGTCCCTTTCGAGGACGTCATTCCGGACGAAGTAATGGGCATTTGTAATTGTACGGAGCGTGAGTGACTGCTGTGCTCGAAGTTGGACTCGCCTGGACTCCGATGTAAGGATTGAGTTCGGGCACAGATATATTTATTTATACCATGTTTTTAAGCAAATAAATTTGATTTGACTTGATAGCATAGCCATGACAAATCATAACTTATATTTGTATGTATTTTACATTGATAACCTGTCCATATGACATATGACAGGTATTTAGACGTGTATGACATACGTTGACGACTGTCATATACGTCAAATCCCATACATTCACAATTCTATTCTACAATGCGCTGGCAAACGAATTGCCAGTTGTCTAGGGAGGGTGAACTACTTCTAGCGTACAATGATAATAACCACGATCAAGTAGAATTGCTTTATTGAATAAAAGTTGAGAACTCAGTTTAGATTTTCACTGATGAGTGAGGCTTTAGTTTCAACAAATGTATACTTAGTTCAGTCACTAAAAGAAATGAACATTAAAATAGAATCTTTTGAATACGTACGATAAAGTGCAGAGCAAAGTTAATTTAATAAAAGCAAACGTACATAGGTAGAGATCATGGGTGGAGAAAAAACAATAAACGAGTATTCGCATTTACCGCGCAAACACCAATATTTTCATTCTATTTTTATTTCGTGTGGGACTAAAATATCCGAGCCCACGCAACGTCGTTTGTGATAGTTATATTACAAACTGTAACACTATAATATATGGGATAGGGAGGAATATTCATTGCACATAACTTTTGGACAGCTTACGTGTATTGTGAAAAACAAATTATAATCCGTCTTAGTTAGGGAAAACAAAAGATAAGCAGTCTACTCGGTGGTTTGTGGCCGCATAGAAGTGGCAGTATCGTGACACGGATGTGCCGACACGATGGGGCTGGATGGTGTAGTACTAGGTTGAAACAAAGCCCATACAACGCGTGTCCGCTCATTGTTTTAGAGTCTCGGAGTAAACACGATGCTCGGCTTTTAGCGAATTACCTATAGCCGCTTCACACATACTAGGAGTTTCTAGTCTAGTAGGTACTTAGCGTCCATGTTTAATGTCTACGTGATTCTGGAGTTTCAAAATACATATAAACGTTAAACCTATAGGAAAAATACCTAGGTATATGCCATTTATTGACAATTGGTCAAATTGATATATCGATGTAATTTTTTTAATGAAGGACATGGTTTTTAGTGAATACTTTCAATTTGATTTATTTTCCAATGTCATCAGATCATTTGAGCGATACTAATAAATAATAATAATAATAATCATCACATAATTTTTATCGTACTGCTCGCTTTAGCTTCATAACAACTGAATCTGAATACAGGATATCTAATTAGTAATTATTATGTGTATTATATACATAATTATTTTTATACTATTCATGTGTAACCTAAACACAAAGCTAAACTGCAATATGAACAGATTAGATAGGATAGGATATTAAATTTCAGGATGGCGCGTTGCAAACTCGCAACCGTCGTCGTAACAGCTTCGCCATAACGTTACAAACATCGGAATATTGAATAGAGCACGACTGTAGACGTAAAATCTTACCGGGAGTACTAGCTCGCTCACGATCCCAATGCGTTTTATCTCTTGATCGCGTTATTCAACCAAGCATCAAAGAAAAATACGACGGGAATGGGGATTATGACAAGATAGTACTTTTGATTTATATCTTTAATTTACTTGATGTCAAATATGGGAATAGTACTAGTCTAACGTAACATTATTTTTGTTGGATAGGCCCGCAAGGAGCTATACAGTAGATAATCTACCGTGTATCACAATAATATAATTAGAACGTGACCTCATGTACTCCTGAACATTAAGGCCTTAGAGATGAAGTACAGAAAAGGGATTAAAAGAACCAAACCATAACCGCGATCGAGTCGAACTAAACTGTTCTCAAACTAAACCTCGTAAATGTCAGTTTAGTTTATAACTTGATCGCAATTATTTTAACTGGTTAAATCCTACCTAAAATGTATGAATAAATTCACAATTTTTAATCGGTAGAGGATCACTATGTTATTTATTTGAAAAGTCGAACGAGTGAGCATAATCGCGATAAGACCTTCGACCCGAGGCGATGCAGCGTCGGAGGTGCGTGTTTACATGTCAGTTTTAATTTTTATCGCCCTCCATTTGCCCGAAATACCTACACGTTATCACGTCACTACCGAGTTGATAACGCTACAGCGCATAATAGTTGAACAAGCCTGCCGATAAATTGTTATTCGTGCAAATCGATGTACAATATTCAAGTTTTCCTTTGACATAAAAAAATGGTTGTTATATTGTTACACTGGAAGTTCCCAATACAATAATATGGAGCATCTAAGAGGCTAGCAAATTTACCACAGAGTAGACAGACGTTAAATAATATTTGTAAGAAATGTTCATAAAAACTGAAAATTAAGTAGGCATGTATTGTAAGAAGAGCGTATCGATGCCGAGTCATCGTCCTACTCATTATGTTAGCGCTATGCCAATTCTCATACAATAACAGACGAACGGCGGCGACGGCGGCGGCATGACGTCATTTCAAGCTAGCCTTGGGATTGAGGTCGTCGAGCGGAATAGCGGCGGCGAAATGTCGCCTTGAGGGGTTGTTTCTCGTTCAGCCGGAAAATCGCAGCTGCATAAGATTTTGAAAGTAATGCTCGCTATAACTTTATCTATCTACAGAGACTGACAAAATGGATATTGTATAGCTTACCTTGATACTGTCGTAGCAGGCGGTTACTCTTCCATTCTGGACTTCCACGGTCGCCGGAGGATGCGCAAACTTGCATTCGGTGTCAGGCCGCGAGCACTTGTTCCGTTGGAATTCGCGGCACACTTCGAGTTGCAGCCAACGTGAGTCTTTTCCGTTTAAGAGGTTATTCATGTTCACCATGGTGGCCATTGTTGCCATCTAATGAGGGGCGGTAGAGTCGCGCGCAATTACGCAGAGCGAGTGCGGCGCATAGGCGGCGAAGGGCGAGCGCGCCCGCGCGCTCTCAGCTTTTACACAGGCGAGGAGCGTGCTGCTGCTGTTGGAGTTGCGGCCACTGTTGGCTTTCACGTACCCGTCACTGCACTACTACACACACGCACGTATCGCGGTTCTGCGGCAATGGACGCGCGGACAAGACGCTAATTTCCTACGTACTAGTTGATTAATATTAACAATTAAGTTAGAATTAAAGACACCGACGTTGCAAGCTTATTTAGGCGAGTATTAAATTATTATTATCACACGCGTTCTTATCGATGTTGACGGTTGAGTTTAGTAGAGGGCGAGCGGTGCTTGGTGCGCGAGCATGGCGGCGGCAGCCGGTGCGGGTCTGGGCGGGCGACGGTGGGGCGCGTAAAAAGCTAGATTAGCGGCTCGGCGGTCAGCGAGCAAGCCGGTGCGGTGCGGGGCTCAATTCTGCGAACAACAAAACACACTGGTTACTCTCCGGGCGTTTCGCCCCGGAGCCAAGCACAAGCGGCTACCGGGTTAGCAAGCACGCGCGGTGGCCGTTCTCAGGCCCGCGCATAGTGACGACCGCGTGCCGGGTTTAACTCAGCACGGAGCCGTCACTGGCAACAGATTTTAGGCATTATTATCAGGTCTCGTTCTGTCCGCAATGTTATTCGCCAGCAGCACAATGCATTTTAATTATAATAATCTATAAAAGGTGTGCAAGAGGATTTGCAGGTAGTTTCAAAATTCAGATACTGGCGTGTAGGCAGAAAAGTACCTTCATATCATACAGCAGAACGTCGCCTCCAACCTGCTGCCTCATTATCGAACAGGATAGCTACACATTTATTACCTACATGAATGAAACATGGATAATTGATGAAAATGTAGTATCAGGGAATTTAAAGGGAACAATTTATAATTTTGTGTGAATGATACATTATGATTAACAGCGTGATTACATACCGCAATGACAATCATTCATACTGATTCCTTTCTCTTTTAAATGAACAACGAGTAGTTTGTTTAAAACATATTATGATGACCTACCTATATCGTATCGTTTAATAAATATTATATCTGTTAATAAACAAGACTAGACGCCGCTAATTAAATATAAGTATGTATATTGGCCGTAAAATCTAGAATAATTAAAGAATGAAAATAGATGTTCCTCACATAACTTCATGAAACTGCGATCTATGAACTCGTGTAAAAGTGTATGGTGGGACGATAAAAAGTGTCAGAAGAATCATCACTCCGAAAAATTATTTGCGTAGGCGATGCCACTAGCTAGAAACGTAACAGTCTGAGACTGAGAACAGGGAAAAACTCGTGAAACCAAATCCTATCGTAATGCGCTATTTAAAGCATAACCTGGTTGAAAATAGCTCAGTGTGCGGCAACGCAACCTCGCGCTCTTCACCGTACATAAATCTTAAAATTTTATTTTCAACGGAGATGCATCGAGATTCAAGAATTTTTCACGCCGACTGCAAGAGCTCCCCATTCGACATTTGTTAGTTTCGAATCTCTTACGACTTCTCATGATATCAAACACTAGCTGATGCCCGCGGCTCGACATCTTCACAAACTTTGGCATTTATAAATATAGTAGGAGAAGGATAGGATAGTAGGAAGTAGAATTTGTTGTCACATAATTTTTGTGAAGAAGAGCAAGTAAGTATTTAACGTGCAATATTTTAACTCAACCTCAATATTTTCAACGACAAAAGAGGAAGGTTTTCAACTCACATGTTCTTTTATAATACCTCACATAAATTGGTTTAAAATTTAAAAAAAAAAAATGGTACGATACGATTTGTAATATTGTGAGTTTGATTCCTCCATTAATTGCATGTTTGCAAAACTAGAGATTTACCCATTGTGGCAGAATGGCATAAATCTCTAGTTCGAGAGATTTCAAGCAGAAAACCAACCAAGGCAGATTTTAAGAAGGTAACCCCTTTGTAGCTTCAATTTAGTCAATGATAACAATTTTATGTTTAAGACACCAGACAATTACCTTTCCGAACAACTTCCACAACATTATTCGTATGACAATAACAAATTGTCGAAATACAACTGATTACTCTGTAAATTAGCCGGCGTGAAATTAGATTGTACCGTGTAACAAGGAAATGGGTAACAAGTAACAATGATTACGAAGTGTTGTGGTTGACCAAATCTAGTTACGTCGCAGCTAGACGATAATAATGGCCAATCGGGCACGTTGTGGATAGCATCAATATATTATGTTCGTAAATAATATAATTGCCTACATGTGTTAAAGCATCCTTAATCGGAGAAGTACCTGCAAAGTGATAGTTTGTCACGATAATGAGATAAAGGTAAACAGGCGTTTTACGAATTGAAGATACTCAAGGAGAATCTGGCAGAATTATGAATAAGTAGTTGAGGATATATGAGGGAACAAATGAACATACATACATACATACATAGTCTGTCAATATCATAACCCTCTTTTGGCTTTGCCGTAGTCGGGTAAAAAGAAAACCATTTGTGGCGTATTGAAATAGTTGGGATAAGGATAAGAAAATAGCAAATTGACTTAACTAAACACTAATAAGACATCGTAGAAATAGAGAAACAGCTTAATAGCTACACTAACCGCACTCAATTTGGTATGTAACCTAAGGTAGAGACTTAAATGAGTTTTCCGCCATCCCGATTTCCACTTATCATGCCCAACCACGTCAAAATTCACACAAAGCAAATGGACACCTCTTTATTTTCTGCATTGAAAACAGATATTGAGTATGGTGGTTTCAAAGGATATCGGAGGTCGATTCCTTTCACGTTGGCGCCGATAACTAGAAGATTCCTTCAGTGCTCGACACGCACGGGGAAGACATTCAATAACCCAGTGAAAAGATTACCAAGAGCAATCAGACGGAAGCGAATCTAAATAAGAATCTCGTGAGAGCGGTCGGGGACCGGGTGGGCGCAGGAGGGGGAAAAACAGTCGGGCGCGGGCCTTTGTAAGATCGTCGATTCGATCAAGTTACCATCGACAAAATCATGTAGATTAAATAGTTATCCGAAAAGCGCGGTGGAGTGTTTACATTTTGAAACATTATTGTTCAAAGGGTAACCAAACTACCTGTCCGCATTTACGGTCTTGACCGGGACTCGAACCTGGGTCTCCCACCGCACGGGAGGGCGCTCTTACCACTGAGCTATCAAGACAATCAGTATGCGTATAGCTCGCCTGGCAACCCTAGCTTCTAGCATAAAACTCAATATTAATACAAATCAATAAAATCGTTACGTAAATAATTTTGCATGCTTCCTGGTTTACGTATGCTTACAGGTAACTCGACCGCACTTTTTTAGGGTTCCGTAGGCAAATGGCAAAAAACGGAACCCTTATAGATTCGTGATGTCTGTCCGTCTGTCTGTCTGTCCGTCCGTATGTCACAGTCACTTTTCTCCGAAACTATAAGGCCTATGCTGTTGAAACTTGGTAAGAAGATGTATTCTGTGAACCGCATTAAGAATTTCACACAAAAATAAAAAAAACCCATTAAATTTTGGGGGTCCCCATACTTGGAACTGAAACTCAATTTTTTTTTTTCATCAAACCCATACGTGTGTGGTATCTATAGATAGGTCTTTAAAAATGCTATTGAGGTTTCTAACATATTTTTTTTCTAAACTGAATAGTTTGCGCGAGAGACACTTCCAAAGTGGAAAAATGTGTGTGTGTGTCCCCCCCTCTAACTTCTAAAATAAGAGAGTGATAAATCTAAAAAAAAATATATGATGTAAATTGCCATGCAAACTACCACTAAAAATTGGTTCGAACGAGATCCAGTCAGTAGTTTTTTTTTAATACGTCATAAACCACAATTTTCGCCTTTGATACTACGGAACCCTTCATGGGCGAGTCGGACTCGCACTTGTTTATTACTGAATTAGTACCCACCAGAATAAATAACAAAAATTGCATAAACTACAAAGTGAACGGGTCTCAAAATCTTATTTCTCGAAGGCTTGTAATTATTGGTGATTGAATTGGGTTCGCTAGAGCTGGAGTAAGGTCGACGCGCGACGGTGAGATACTCGTGCTATAGTCGTTCGAAAGGTACCGCATAACGCCTGCGTTACCTTCACCAGTAAATGCTGTAATTGCAACGTTACTTATATTATTTACTTTTTGTTGCAATACGTGCCATGTATTGTATTACGCAACCTTAGTTATATTAATATACTAATTGCCACATACTTTCATGTTCGCTATTAAATTGAAATTGATTTCCTTTCATATTATTTGGTCAATGTCGTTACATTGTGCGGTACTTCTATTGTTGTTGGTGTGAATGCTTGAGGTTTTTTGTAATTATATATTTTAAATAGATATCTCTTACAATCTCCTTTGGAACGTGAGAAGCAAATCGATTAAGCATCAGCAAACATGACGTCAGTCCGTGTTTTCATCGAGAGAAGTACATGAGCAACGACCGCTATTAACATTTCATTATAATATTATGTTGTTACGAACGTTATACATACGTGTGATAAAGGAAGAATTTCATTAAAACATTACCACCAGGAATAACTGGTCGAGCGTGTCCTCTTTCCTTATCACCAGCCAACGTTGTCGCACCCGGAGATGGCGTTAATCAAGTAGAGCGTATAGCTGGTCAGTAAAAAGTTGCTCAGTTACACCAAGGCCGTTTGGATAATGGCGGAAAGCAGGGCAGGTATGCTTGAGTTATGACCTTGGATGGTGGTGTCACGGTTGGCCGCAGAAGTAGGCGTAAAAACCACCACCGCAACCTTCGATACGCATGATTGGAGCCACGGCGCGCTTTTATGCAATCTCGAAGTCTAGCATTTGAAGTGTATGTTACTTTAGGATTCATGCTTTTTAGCTAGCGTTATTAAATAAGTTATCATCTCCTAGTAAATAATATGCTTTTAGGAGTGGGTTCTCATCTAGTACACAAGGCAAATAGAGTTCGAACGCGCAACTTCTTGTTTTCGACGAGTTCGGCGGATATTGCGCAATCGCTGCGCCCCTTAATAAATAAATATTATGATACTGGCGAAAGTTTACGCGAACATTACACATTGAAATAAAACTAATTGAAACTAATTAACAAAGTTTGGTGACTACGAGATAACTTTACACTACTTCAATACAGGAGACGACCATTAACTTAGTCGCCTCCACGTGATCATTATTACTGAAAAGCAACAGAAACGTTGAAAAGGCAACAATTTTAATACGTGATAAATCCATCAATTTGCAGTTTACTGCTGGACATAGACCTCTCCCAATGTGCGCCACATCTGCAGATCCTCCGCCTGCCGCATCCAGTCCGTCCCAGCCACCTTTTACAGGTCGGCAGTCTATCTGGTGCGTGCTAGAAAACCTCATCGCGATGCACCCTGGGCAACGGAAGCGGCAACTCCTCCGTCAACTTTAGGGAGGAGTTGCGGTAATTGGCCGATATTCTGCCGAGGTCGGAACGACCTGAGAGAGGAAAACTCGAGAAAAACCTTTTGCCAACTCGTCTGACCAGCGTGGCAACAGTAGGCTAAAACCCTCTAAATGGACAGACGCCACAATTTGTGATAGAATCTGTTAAATTAATCAAAATAATATAGAATTCGGAAATGTTACGTGATATTACGATTCTGGTATGTTTCCATTGCATCGAAATTGTAATTCATGCATGAAACAGACGAAGTTTACAACGAACAACCATTATAAGTTTTCATGCACGAAACGTTTTACTGCATATAATTATAATTTTTATAGCGTATCTTGAGTTGCGTTTTTATATATTGGATATCTTTATAACGATCGATTCATCATGTTAGTCTGGAAGGTTATTATTTCTGCCAAGTTTTAAGAATTCACATGCGATATTTTCATCAATCTAGACTACAGTTGCGATTTGTAATAACGTTCAAGGTCATAACTTTGTTGCGCCTGTATTGTAATATATGCCATAAACTATAGGAAGATGGTTGAAAATTGAATGAATAAAGTTTGTTTCGCATGTGGTTTGGCTGCGTTGAAGTGATGTCACCGTTTGTTATTCCTCGCACGGGTTCATATTCGTTGGTCAGTGCGCGCATTGTTGACTCACATCGTTGAGGAAAAAAGTATTATCAATTACTTATAAGGAAGTTTATTGAAGTATCAATTTTATAGCATAGGTAAATGGTAACTGTAACGCTGATGTTAGCACTGTTAGTTACTGTTAATTTATGATAACTAAGTACCATTTGAAAATATTTAATTTATTTAATGGTTAAATCTTAGCTTTGCTTTTCTTTTTTCTAAAGCTGTTTTGTCTTTTTAGCAGTATTCCATAAAAAAAGAAGGGTTCGACTGTTTTTTGGATGAGTACTTCAATTATTAAAAGATAAAAACTGTCTGTATGTGTAAAATATAATAATTATGGAGCTAATTCCATGCGCTACACCGCATGGAATTAGCTCCATAATTATTATATTTTATACTTTTTAGTGTCTTTAGGAGGTTTGATGACAACAGTTTTTATTTATTGACATACTCTAATATTGATTTGCAATGTCTTTTAAGTTATTTTTTTCAGTTCATGCAATTGCACAGCACGCAATAAATAATTACCCGGCTATATCATAAAATTATTCACCAGATAGTCATCATAATTTGAAATAAATTCTATGCAGTTATAAGTAATGGTCTGTTGAAAAGCGTAGTTGAACCATGGTAGCCAAAACAAAGGCTATTGTTTACTGTGTGCGAGGCAAAGTAGATCGCAACTAGCGCTACTTTCGCATTCGGGACGTGCACGAGGCACATTTAGCAGTCTCAGGGGACGTCGGCGGACTGGTAATTAGCAAGAGGCGAAAAATTTGCGACGGCTTAAATTTACGAGGCGCAAATTACACGATTCCGGTGCTATCGCTGCAGCATGCCCGTTAATGTGCTCGCCTTATCGAACGTGGGACCTGGTGCTCCAGGCTCTGCCGACTGGACACTGTTCTCATAATTAACGACCTGACATTATGTGCACAACACTGTACAATTTCCAAAATAAATGAGATAACGAAGCCTACGAGAGGGCGAATAATACATTTCATGTAGGTATGTATTCACCTTGAAAATCATAAATAAATGTTATTACTATTGGCAATTTTCAAAAAGTAAACCAGTTTATTTGTAGTCTCCTTGTATCTTTTTAGTTGCATTGGCATTTTTGGACCTCTGACAGTATGGTTACTCTTTTTCACTCGGGATTATGGACATAGGGATTAAATTAAAATTATGAGGCATCCCGGTCTTTTTGGAACAGGATTTAGTTAGAGGCTTGTTAAAAAGTTTTGAAATTTATGTAGAACTAGCTTTTGCCCGCGGCTGCGCCCGCATGGATGTCGGTTATCGCGACCAAACATAGCCTATGTCCTTTCTCAAGGTCTAATCTACCCCTATACCATTGGTATGGAAGTATGGATAGTATGGATATGGAAGTATGGATTATATTAGCAATCTAAATAGTAAATAGTCACTGACCGTGGAACTTATTCCAGGCTACAAGTCGTACCAGTTTCATTAGGTTTAGCTATTTGATATTTTTGCCTAATTAAACCAGTTTTATGAACTTTGCTACCTAGCGACTTTTCCGGTATTTCCGCTATTGTTGGAAAATTATACATTATTGTGTTTCAAGATTTGGTAGCTATTTTTCTACTTTTTCTCTCTCTTTATGTAATACAAAATTAAATACTATTATGGAATTGAATAACTTAAAATAATTATTTGTTGAGCAAAATGAGATGCTTGTTTAGCATTATGGCTATTCGTAACTCTTTTTCCTTTACTAAACCTGTGCCAAACACTGGATTCGATGTTACAAAGAATAAAGAGTAGTAACCAATGATTTTAGCAGCTTCGCACTATGAGCCTCATGAACTGCGGTGTTTGTAAATAGGATGAGACCATTCGCACTGCAGCTGGTGTTTGAAGCTGTGAAAAATGGTCCGACGTATCTTTTGGCATATTTTAGACTGATCTTACGAAGGTAAATATTTTATGCGAATGCAAACACTATAGGATTGTCTAAGAGTGATCAGTGAATCTCACCCATTGTTCCACACCCTGCCACACCATCACACCACACCATACAATATTCATAGAATGCATTCATACTTTACAATAATATTCGTATTTACATGAGATGCTTCGATTAGTTTACCGATTAGTCTTTAGCTGGATTTCACCATGGATAAGTAAACTGCGTTACCACTATTTCCTTAGTGGATTTCATTGAGTAATACGTGAGAAATCCACCCTGAGCGCGGTCTATGAATCTCACTCTTTTACAGCTTACGCAACACATTTGCAATAATTTGCAAAATTTTAAAGAAAATTGTGGCCCAAGACTCAGGACTAAAACAATCAAAATACATTGTCCTACTTGATGAAAAGAGTTTATGAGTTGTGGTCATTAAATTACCTTCTAATTTAATCATACATGGTATAAAGTTATTTACTACGTCTGTTTTACTTTTTAACGTCTTCTAAAGCACACAACGAATTTTCTATGTTCATTGTTATTTAAATATATTTTGAGCGAAGGATTTATTTGAGGATATACAACATATTATTATCATTCACCTTAAAAAACTTGCACCAACAAGAATGAAAAATCAAATGAAACCCGTGCAAAGACGAAGTGGATCGCTTTCGCTTGGTTATATGTAGTGACCGTTTGACCCACGACTACCGCTAAAATGTCAAGCAGTAAAGCTACGTAGGTAACTATATTATGCCTTTACTATGATCGCCCTAATTAATGCTAACCTAATCGTAAGAAAGGCCCGTACCCGTGGTATATTAACAATGGATAAAAAAAATGTAAACGTACTCTACTCTACGTTAGGATACCCTTATTTTTCACATTGCATCTGGAACAAGGCACCAAAAGCAGTCCATTTTCAACAAATTTAGCAAGAAACAAACTCAATATGTATTAAGTGAAGTTTACTTGATTATAGAAGTACACATTCAGATAACTTATATTAAAATTGCACCTATTTGCACGGTACGAACATGAGTTATATTTGGTCATGTAGGTTAAGCACCTACATGACCAAATATAACTCACTTCATTTGGATCTATTTAATTTCACGAAGATAAGATAAAAGCGATAACAGACAGCTTATCGTCGTCAGTTTAGGTTTCGTTCTATTCTTCTTTGCAATAACTTAGTCACTATTATCCTTGAAGGCGTAATTAAACACCACGCCACGATCATAATATAACCACGAGTTCCCTCATTTGCGTACTTTGAAATTGAGAAAAACGTTCAATTGTGATTTAGGTTGTGTTAATATTTAGTAAAAAATTGAGTTTTCTATGAATCCAAGCACATAATTGCATTTACAAGTTAAATTTTATACAAGACACAAAATATTAATTCGTTTTATCATGTCAAATCACTTCTGGTGAAAAATTATCGGAAAGTGATAAACCAATGATAAAGATGAATTAAACTAATTTTGTATAGATACGTGTTTTTGTATTTGAATTTAGTTTAGTTTAACAATTGTCAGTTTAAAATAATGTCTGTATTAAGCGTCGAAATGGGCCAATAATAATAATAATACTGAGCGGGCTCTCTATTGACACACGTTTTTATTGTTGGAGCAGGTAGCGGGGCAGCTGTTACCCTCGTAGTAGGAACGCTGCAAACAAACCATTGTAGATTTAAATGGATAAGCCCTGGCATTTTTTAAATTAACACGCTAGACTATTTTATTTTACTCTCTCGGCGTTTTGGAGTTGTGAAAATTGGAACTGCAAAGTGGAAACACTAGTAGGTACAATTTTACATTAAGCGCTTGTTTTATAATGTACTCTACTTAGGTATCATTCTTTATCGTGGGTTTTGTCAGCGATTAATCAAATGTTACACATAAACATGATAGCCTTATCTTCATTATCACGAGATTGAAAATTGTACGATTTTAAAAAGAAAATTGCATTAGACTTATTTTGCCATATTTAGACAAATGTTCTCACGAGGAGATATCAACGTTTATCACACTGAAGAGAACATTTTGACCAACTCTTGAAAGATTACTTTTATTCAATCTGATTGTGGAATTTTCGGTAACACTATTTTTAACTGAAATCAACGCCTTGTGGAAGTGAGGATGATAAGATAAAAATTACGTAATCTATTATACACACATATCAATGTATGTAAAGAAGTTTTAGCTTGTCTGAATTTTTCACTAGCAAAACAATTATTAAACGGGTACATAAGACCTGAACAATCTTTACTCATTGGTGTTCCAAAACAACACACAAGTATGATTTTTAGCCTTATACAGGTAAGTACTTGGTTAATACCATGAACCACAAAGCAGAAAAAGAATCAATGAAGTTAAAATGACTTGGTTGTTTTACGGATGGGTACTGATGATAGCATATTTCTGCAGTTATTATAATAATATACTAATACAATAGCAAACATAAGTTTTCAGCTCTTTTTAGTTACTTTAGCATGATAGCTTTGAAGTCCACTAAGAAGGAAAATTTCACAGTGAAAGAGAAAAGTTTTTCAAGGGATTAGGAAGAGTTCTACTTAGCGTAACTTTTACATTATAGGCTGTACCGATGAAAGCTTTGAGTTGGGTTTTGTTGTGCGAGTAGCGCAAGCTGCTCTGCACCTAGCAGGTTTAAACCAAGGCGAAAGCTCTCTTGCGCCGCTCTAGTGACATACACGGAGCGAGCGGACCGAACCACCATTGCCCTGCACTACCAACATACTGTACCGCTCGCTCCTAATGTAGGAAACTTTTCCGTCGAATTTCGGAAATCGCCGGTGATTTTACTCCGTCCACAAACAAAGAAAACACAACAAAATATGTTATAATGAAACACGATTGCCATAAACTCACTGGCCTTTTTCAATTCACAAACTTTCACGGTATATTCACTTTGTCGCGAGTTCCGAATTTCGACAAGACCATGCCGCTTTTAATAGAATGAGCGTAACACTTACATGATGAGGGATAAACAAGCCGGGTAAAGGGAGTGTAAAATGTCCGTAAGTTAAAACATAGCAAGTTGCACGTAAGTTAGGAGAAACGTTTCGCTGATAGCGTAGAGGTCGCGGTTCGCGGCCACAGCGGGGCGGCACGCGTCGTGTTCGGGGCACGAGTGCGGTGCACGGAGCGGCGCGAGTCACACAAGCACAAGCAGAGTCGGCGGGCGACTGACGGGAGGCAAGTGGCGCGGCGCGGGGACTGCCACTGCGCGCGCACCCCTCGGCCCGCCGACCCCCGCGCGCTGCTTCACCCCGCGACCGACGCCAGCCGGCCGCCTTATCACACCGCGCGGCGCGCCGCTTCCTTTCTCCTCATGCAGTTGCGAGCTTTTCGCCACTGCCACACTTCCGCCCGCCCCGTCAATTGTGTAGAGTTTTAGCCGGTCAATGTGTTGCACCGATTATTTCCACTTCTTGAGCAGAGAGGCAAAGGTTTAACTTACGTTGTTCAACGGAAGTAAAATTCTTGGCCTACAATTCTTAAAATGGAGATTTTGGGTTACTAGGCGTAATCGTTACCACTAAGGAATTAAGAATGACCCAGGAAAGATGATTTTTTTAACATAACAAAATATCCTTCGGTAGGTGACAATTCTGGGTCAGCGTCGAAAGTACCTAACCAATTAGTTTTTGTAATAAATACCTATCTAACACTTAATTCTAAATTAGACTGGTGACTGTGACAGTGTGACATCACATCACTGACTAAAACTACTAAAGTCCAAAACATCATAGGTATTCAAGATTCTATCTGGTAAGGCCAGGGACCTGAGGAAGCCTTCAATTGAAAAGTTCGAATCAGCCAAATACATATAAAAAAAGAAAAAGAATAATAAAAGAGTAGAATAATGTAAGAATGTAAGTTTGCAATATGCCCAATAATTTTGCTCATGTTGGGTGCTCGGGTGAAGCCGGGTGTATACGTGAGGGGGGTATGCCTGTGTGCAAGTGAGCAAGCAACAGAAACGCTGCTCCAGCGCAGCCGAAGAGTGGCGAAAGTGCGCCGCAGAACAAGTTTGTATAGCGCGTGACCTGCCGGAGGACACGCTTACCCTACCCGCAACCCGCTCGCCAAACTTTAGCGTGCACTAAAGCACACATTGAATCGTTTCAAATCATTTGACACATAAATGCTCCATAAAAAGAATGGGTGGGTAGAAATGCTGCGAAACGTTTTTAAATATTGTTCAATATTGTTATAGGTGATAAGAGGTTGTTACTGATTTAGATAGAATTCAGAATCAGATGAGAATTTAAAAGCCTTGACTTGGTGTAGCTATATCTTCATAAGGCAACGAGCTTGCAACAGTCTGTTGTCAGCGACTAAAGATTCCAATATCCACCAACGTACAGGATTAGTTTCTAGTCGGTCAACTGTTTGAAGCAGACGTGCAGTGAAGCAATCGCAGGAGCAGAGCAGACCGGGCAGTCACGAATGCGACGTGTGCTAGTTTTTGTTGCGCGCACGCTACCAAGCGTGACGTCTAAAAGCTCGTTTATACGCTTCTTATAGTCATTCGACTCGAAATATCTAGCCATTTTTTACACGGCTGGCTATCATTTTAATATTGCGGAGCTGCAAATCATTTGTTGTAAAATAGTGGTCAATGGCCGAGACAAGGCCATTTTATTGTTACCTTCAGTTCAACTAATTCGCTATGTTTTGAATAAGTAACTTTTAAATAAGGCAATGAGTTAAAGTTTGGCAATGCCTACTTTGCGCATGTTCGAGTATCCAATCATCCAATGTCTTTGTCTTGTAACTTTGATTACTACTACTTTTATTAACTACAAGGACTTAATTTTATTTATTTACTAGCTGTCCCGGCGAACTTCGTACCGCCATATTTTTCCCGTTCCCGCTGCACCTATTTTCTCACCGTTTAAACCTTCCCTGGACATCCACGAACATATCAAGACTAAAATTAGCCAAATCGGTTCAGCCGTTCTTGAGTTATAAACTAACAACGAAAAGTGGCATTGATTTTTATATATTAGAAGATTTAAAACTTTATGCATATAAAAATTGTACAAAGGCGGACTTAATGCCTTTTGGTTGGTTAGTTTTAGATACATTATATGATCTCACAAAATCCGAGAGGCTAAACCACACCTTATAACATTAATATATTATGTAGTTAGGTAAACTAAAAATAATAAGGTGTAACACCATGATCCAAAGATAAAAAATACAATTAACTTATGCCCGTAGATGTTAGACTATATTTGCTGGTGTACGGCACTTCCTGACAAAACAGCTAAGATGCTGTATTTTGGCGCTACATTTAGTGAGCGCAAAGAAGCTAATTCTGGAAATTTATAAAGATTCGATTTGATCGATCGGCTGTCAAAATAAAATGAAATGTCATTTCAATCAAAATTAATTTTGATTTCAAATGAAAAGAGGGCAAAAATTATTCATTAATTTAGCCTGGATCGAAAGTTCTTCCTTAAAATTTGTATTACAAAAATACCATTTTTTTGATATTTAGGTAGGTTTTTGAGGTAGAATCAAAATTGAATTGGAACCATTATAACCAGTACAGCAGAATTGGCCTCCTGAAACCCCAGTTTAATCGTCTCCCAAAGACATAAGAGCGATTCTTTAATGCTATTTGTTCAGTGTTTTTATTCATTATTGTATTAAGAGATTATCTTATCTTACGTTTTCATATAAAATCTAAAGTTTCAATATGCCGCCTTGACATTGTTTATATCTTAGGTTTTTTATACTATGTTTCTATTCTACTAATCATTATGTTTATGTTGAATAATATATGATAATATGTATGTATGTTAATTCTATCTCAATGCGAACTCGCACATTCGTGATTTGCGGCCGCTTTCACGAGCAGAAAGTCATAAGTATTATTCTTGCAAGTCAAACTGCACTCTAAATGGATAACGTTATTAAATGAGTCACTGATATAATAAATGTGAAAGTATAATGAAGTGACTGTTACTTTTACACATCTAAACAGTTAGGTTTTAAATTTTGATTTGTATATAGGAATACAGTTGTACCCTATAGATTTATCTATGAAAGACTTACGCGAAGGAAGTCAGTCGCAGGTCGCAGTAGCTTCTAGGTATAAGTAATAAATAATACTGATTCATTTTAACATATGATTAGTTCTGTTGGTAGTCGGTAGTAATAGCATTAAAATTATATCACTAGCCTATATTGTTAACGTGGAAGAAGACTGCTCTGAATTTTTATTACACATTATCTTGGATAGTGGCGGGAGGTTCTTCATACTTGAGTTAGTCGCTTATTGCGCTTCATAAAGTAACAAAGCACGCGTCGGTCATACATTCTCTTCGGATGAAAGACGGGAAGTAAGCACGGCAGCGGTGCTAATTAGTTGTTTTAAAGGAGTTTTTCACACCGTCTAATGAGTGAGCAATGATACCTACCTATGGCAGTTTCGTTGTACCACCAGTCCGTTCACAACACAACACGTACAGAGTACAGATGCGCCAATCTTTGTGATCTTTCAATGTTGAAATGAGACCCAAAGATATTAATATAATATTTACTATTTGTTCAATTGATTCACTTCTCTTTAGATATAGTTATCGAAAATCGATTTTAAAAGTCTGGATAACATCTTGCAGGGGGTTAACTTTGACAGCATAATATTAAAGATTTATTTTTGTAAGAAATATTAATATGTATTGGGATCAGCTAGAATAACATGACATTATCGTTACATACGTATCCATCTAAACATACTAAGCTAGCTCATAAAATGCACCCAAATAAGAAGGCTGGAAGATGCGCTTCGCTGGTAAAATTCGGTACCGAGACAAGCGGCGGAGTTCAACGACCTGCCGTTCATCTCGCGCTCGCAAAAAATGCACTGCGTCGACCCACGCTGAACGCAGTTCTCACACATATAAAATATAACTATGTACATACATTGTACATGAACACATACCAACAACTCAGTTACCAATCGCCGCACGTGTAATCGTACACCGCACCTCTCTCCTTGTTCGGATACTGGAGAACATTTCGAGAACAATGTTTATTGCTTGCATGATGTTAGCAATAATGCTGCATACTCCCTTTGTATGTGGCTGTACATAGTGCAGAAGATTCATGACCGTACTTGATACCTCGCCGTTGCGCCAACACAGGAGTCAAGAGGACGTTCAAGTATTTTACCTACATTTATTTAGTTACATGACACTCGATTACTCTAAGTGTGTCGTTAATAAAATATGTTAGATATCGCTCAAACGTGGACAATAAAAACAAACGAGTGGGGGTGCGCCCACGTCGCTCATCTCTACATCAGTTTACCGTGCACGCGCTGAGTTTCCTGTACTATTCACATCATCACCATTTGAGCACCCACAAACGCGATTGTCCTTTCCTTCTGTGACTTCATAAAGACAATATTTGTCATATTTAAAGATACGGTTGACATCATCCTCAGAATACAGATTCATGTTGATCTTGGAATTAGGCACAAAATTGAACCAGAACAAAGAGAATTCATGTCCGTTTGAAAACTGGGTTGAAAGTCAGGGTTCAGATTAGAATGCTAGGTTACCAATACAGAATTTTTAAGTAGATATTTATATAAGTAATCCGATCACAAACGCATTTTAATTGAATTTACGAATATAGGTACAGCATAAGTGAATATAAGCATTTCTAACGGGGCGGTCTCTGCATTTGGCGATGAACGAAACAAACGCCTCGGGCCCTCAATTGAATTGACCTTGAGAAGCAACGGTGTAGAGAATCAGTAAATGAAGGAATGTCTATACAAGCATAACAATGCCAGCTAAGCGGTAAGAGAAGAGTACGCAGTGTATAATCTGCGAGGGTACAGTTTTGAACGCGATTTCGCCAACAAAGAGGCTCCAGTTCTCGGTCGACTGCCTGCCGCCGTGTATCCACACACCAATTAAGCCAAATTAAATATACGAAGAATTTAGAAACTGGTTAGCTTCCTTGAAGCGCAACGTAGTAATTGGCCAACCCCCGCTAAGAGCACGGAGCATCACTTGTGATTTATCGATTGCTTTTTTCTCACTTGCAACTTACTGAATAATTTTATCGCATTATTACTAATACTAAGTAATGTCTAGTAACTTTTTCAGGAGTTCAGACCTTGAAAATTGGAAAGTCAATTATTGGCAATTGAAAAACAATGACATGGATAAGAATTTCATAATCTAGAAGAAAATATTTATCAGAACGGAAAACCAAAAACTTCATCAGAAGTTTCTTGAACAGAATCTGAGAACTAGAAGTTTTTTAATATTTCATCGATCAAGGTCTTATAATGTTATGAAAAGCTGAATTTGATTGGTGCTAGAGCCACAGATTACCTAATAGTTGGAGAGCCTAGTATCCACTAGGTCACTAGGCATTGACGCGCGCCATGTTGCACAACATTGCTGAACAAAGACATGAAGTAGTCTTTACTGGCCGTCTTTGCATGATCAATCGTCGATAAAACAGCAAGTAGTACATCCTGCTCCGCGTCAGCAACGTTGCTCAACGTTGTCGAACTTGTTTAGCTTCACGTGCTATGCATCAAAATGTACTGCCAAGTGGAGCCTACGAGGCTTTATAAGGAAATATTTCTACTCACGCTATCTTTTAATGAAATTAAGGTGATTACATACGCGAATGACTTTGACCATACAAATGCTCAAGGTCATTCGCTCGTTTTTCAGCCGTAAAAATCAGTAAAACTAATTTTAATAGATAATTTTATAGGGGACGATTACAAACTAAGAAGGTCACGTCATGCTAATACACTCATTTAACATATATCTGAAATTTTAGATTATTTGAATACATATTGTAGAAAATATTTGGTTTCATAAGAAAGAGTAGAGTGATGTTTAGAGCCTCTTTTCAACTATTTCCTCCTTTTTTATTGAATTTATGAAAAGGTGAAGTTACTTTGTATATCCTGTAGTATGCAGGGATGTAAATTCCAGATCTTTAGGTTTTATAGTTTAAAAGAAAAACGGTTTCGAAAATACCGATTTTTCGGTGCTAATCTGATTCGGGGCCTTAACTATTCGATTTATGTACCTATACACTGCCTATCGCGCATTGACATATTTTTGATTAAATATATAGAAACGAGGTAGTATGCTGAGGAGTGGATTGTAGATGACTTCTTAGCGCGTACAGCAGTACCAGCATTTAATTAAAAGCGTCGAAGCGAAGTTGCGCTCCTGGGCCTGTCCCGAAGGCGAAACTCACGCCTGTTTGATGACTGCGCATAAACGTTAATTAACTCCCTCCATCCGACTTAACATTTGTACTGTTCGGTACTGTGTTGCCTGCTTACTATCGTCAACGCACCAAATTACATTACACAAAAACTATTAATTTTATAATTGCTTCAATTTTATATCCTACTATCCTGCTATTCCTCATGGATCTACTTTTTATTGTTGTATAAATGTGGAAACTTGTGAATATGTTTGGACTTTGGATGTTTGTTATTCAATCACGCTAACGGCTGAATGGATAACGATAGATTATTGTCTGGCAAAACATTGGTTACTTTTTATCCCGGGAATAGGTTCCTAAGGATTGTAGGAATAGAATAAAAATTCCACGCGGATTGCAATTAGTGTGACTTAAAAAAAGAGTACAAGTATCTCTACCCCATCTCATTTATAGGATGTCGTAAGAGGTAACTAACGGAAAAATACGTAGACGATATCACTGCAAGAGATAGAAAACTCGAAATAAAACCCTGCACCAACCCGTCTGGCCAGCGTGGTAACAGTAGGCCAAAGCCTCCCAATATTGGAAGAGGCCTATGTCCAGCTGTGGACTGCGATAGGCTTATTGATTGATTGACACAATGGAACTCCCCTTAGAGGATTCACATACTATATAGTTTTGAGATCTGTCTGTGACGTAGGTACAAATGAAAATGAAAAACTTATAAGTAGGTAGGCATATTTTAGATATTTTTTTCACCTCATCTTATCACTCAACTGATCGTCTACGATGTACATTACCTTTTGCAAAAAAAAGTTAAAAAAAGTTATTCTAGGAAATAAAGTCTATACAGATAGATGTAAGTATGAACAGCCGTTATTTTAGACCACTAGGCGCTCTTATAATTGCTTAATTTATGTTAATAAGACATGTTTATTTATGAAAGTATTTTATTTGACTAAGACTTGAACTAATTAGATTCACTCACCGAAGCGCATATGATATTATTCTTTTGAATATCCAAAGCAAATCCTAATTAAAATGGCGCTTGGAGTTTAGACGTTAAACAATCATAACGTGATGTATCGATATGGACCAGAACTTATATAACTTATATGAATCAACAAATTAGAGATAATATTATAACATGAAGTGTCACCTGAAAAAAAATATTTGAGATATTACCGAAATAAGGAGGTGCAGTAGTACAAAGAAATTGATATTGTTTAAAAGTAGGTAGGTAATAAGGAGTAGGTACATATAAGTAGAACCATATTAAGAGAGGTCTCGGAGTAGCTAGTTATTACCCGAATTATTCGCTAAGTAATAAGAAACGCAGCAAGAGGCGCCGACGCGCGAAGAGCGCACGGTGCTAAGTGGCTTTTAAGGTCGCTTACCTCATCTCACCGCCTCTACTGAGACTATCTGACTGTTCATGCACGAATTTGGTCCGATAGCTCTTTTATTTATTTGATCCATTACTTTGCTAACAGGAACTATGTGTCCAATTAGGTATGTGTTATGTGCTTGGGCAGTCCCAGACAAGTCAACGTGATTGACATATATTCTTCCTATGAAGTAGATTATAATATTGTCAAACAAAGTAAAGAGTAGTATGAACGATTTTTTTATGTTTTGCTAAAACTGTGTTGAGTCATATAACATTAAAAATATATAAGCAGACAAAAGATCCTTTGTGTTGCAAAACGCCAATCATCGCGTCTCGTTCGGCCATCATACGTAACAAAAATGAGAGATTGTGAATCATAGAATAGACACTGAAAATAATAAGCTTAGATTCGGTTAGATACTTACTTCTAATACAATAAATATTTACTGTAAAATATAGAAATAGGTTTAAAAATAGATACTATATAACAAGGGTGCCCAACCCTAGGCACGCGGGCCACAATGTGGCCCGCGGACGAATTTCGGGTGGCACGCGCAAGCCACTGCGAGAGGAGCAAAAAAAAAAGCTTGTACAAAAGCAATTGCATTAGTCGCAGTCGCAAATGCTATGCTATTTTTTCTTTTCACTCAAATCTATCGAGTATTCATCAAAATGATATTATCTCTTCATATCATAACTAAAAAGTTTAAAATAATTTTATTTTATTTTATTTTTATGATTTTGATTGTATTGATAGTTTGGTATTATAATAAACTTAATATTGTACTAGTGCACTTTGTTAATAAACTAATTTTTGTAGTTACATTCCTTATTCCATATTATTGAGTTATAATTTATACGCGTAAAAATGTAGTAAAATAGGAGCTGTCACTGGCGTAGAACGGATCCGGCGGCTGGGTCTGAGGTGACTCTGGACAAAACTGAGGCCATGTTCTCTCATAGGCCTCGGCGTGCACCACCGGAGGGATCCAACCTCACAGTGGGAGACACTCTCATCGGCATCAGGCCCCAGATGACATATCTGGGGCTCGTGTTCGACGGCCCAGATATCGGGGAGCGTCTCCGAAGTCTGGCTCCCAAATTAAGATGCACAGCTAACGCTCTGGCGTGGCTGCTGTTCAACATGAGGGAGCCAGAGCAGAGCAGGAGGCAGATGCTGCGGGAATCGTACGTTCCATTGCCCTTTACGGGTGTCCCGTGTGAGCGGATGCCCTGAAGTCTAGGCACGTGCACCTACCGCGTGCACAGCAAGAGACGATGGCCGTCAAGGCCATCAGGGGTTATTGCACGATATCCTATGACGCGGCGAGTTTTCTTACCGGATCTCGGAGAGCGAGGCTATGGACAAACATGGCGAGTCACCGGCAATTAATCTTGACATCGCCAAAGCTTTTATAGAGTCTGCCACAAATCGCTTCTTTCCAAGCTACCAGCCTTTGGTTTGGCTCTCAGACAGTGCGACTGGGTGGTTAGCTTCCTGCAGGAGCGCCAACTTCGTAGTTCTTGCAGGTAAATGCTGGCGTGCCGCAGTGGTCTGTCTTATCACCCATTTTCTCTCTTCTACATATCAACGATAATCTGACCACCCGGCAGCATTCATTGCTATGCAGACGATAGCATCTTACACGGGAGTTATCATGGGCATACTGCGGCCGAGCAGTCTGATATATAGTCTGAGCGCGGGAAAAAAAGCAGCTTCTTGTCACTGAGCTCGACCGGATCCTTAATCATATTTCCCAATAGGGCTCTGAGAACCTGGTCGAGTTCAATGCCAACAAGACACAGGCATGTGCATTTACAGCAAAGGTATCTTCTTTCCTTCCCTCTGTGGCGTGGGCACTGCCACTGCGGGACAATCTCAGTATTCTCGGTATGGATGTTCGCTGCCTACTGAACAACAAAAATTATATTGAGAGTATCATCAAAACAGCCTTGCGTAAACTTGGAGTCCTGAACAAAGTGAGATGTTTTAACACGCCGGAGCAGCGGTGTCTTCTGTCTCCTGCGTGGAATCACAGCGACACTCGAGCCTCTGCAGATGCGTAGAGTTGTGCATACTTGGCAGTATTTTAATTTTACCGTCTCTGCTATGGTGAATGTTCTAATGAGCTTTTCCAATTAATCTCACCCTATCCTTTCCTACACAGAACAACGCGTGCAGGACATAAATGTCACCCGCATACGGTGCAAAATATTCGGTGACTCCTTCCTCTGCCGTACCATTAACTCCTGGAATTCCTTACCAGTTTCCCTCTTCCTACAAGTCCCGGATCCTTTAAGCGGGGCGTGAAAAAGCATCTAATGAGGCCGACAAGCTGAGTGCCACCATTGTAACACGATACTTACGTGTCTATAATGGTGACCCTCTTTTCCGAGACTGCATCCAGCTTACCAGCAGGCGAGGTGAAGTCCAATTGACGTTATAAAAAAAGTTCTTTCGGTGCCATATCGTTACCGAAAAAAGGCGCGGGAACGGGGACACGAACCCGAGTCGTGAAGGGCACACCGTAGTAGCGGCGATAAGACCCATCATGGGGGAAAGCTAGAGAGGCCGCCATGTAGCCTCTCTAGCCACTCCTCCATCCTGCAGGATATCACCGGGCACGGATGCTTCGGGGTTTTTCTGCGTCAGATCCGGTAAGAGCCAACCACCGAATGCCATCGTTATAACGCGGGAGACGCCATCACCGTAGGAGTGAGAGTTCTCTCGCTTGCCATCTTGCTCACGGCAATAGTACGCTGCGCGAGCGCGTGGGCTGCCGCCCCTCCTTTTGTGAGCAAATAATATTCCAAAAGGAGACGGCGGGGTAGGAACGGAGGGGATTCGCAGCCCGCACAGCCTGTGACGAGCGTAGGGGACGCGGGCGTCGGAGGTGCAGAACAGGCCTCTGTCCCTCATGAGCATGGGCCTGAGGGTGGTGACGGGTGGAGCCGCCTGCACCTCCCTATTCCCAGGGGCTAGATGGGGATGCGATGGTCCCAATACCCGAAGAGAGCCGGCTCGAGGGAGATGGGCAAGAGATCAGCCAATTTCATCTTCCGAAACCTGGGGGGGGGGTTGTGGATGTAGTAAAAAGATATACTGGCCCGCCAAAAATGTCCAAATCGTAAGTTTGGCCCGACAGCTAAAAAGGTTGGGCACCCTTGCTATATAATGTAATTTGCTGTCCTATAGAGTATATGGGTACCCGAGTAAATATGGAGATGGGTCACAAAAAAAAATTGACGATACCAACAAACAAATTTAATGCGACTCTACTACCAAATATAAAGTGGTTTTGCCTTATACGTAAGTTTAAGAAGTCGACGAATCCAATCTATTAGATATTCTATTGTTAACAATTATTAAGCTTATTGAATATCCCTCATGGGACAATAAAAACTACACGCTAAATTTACCGAACGCTTATTCTACGAAATATTATAAATAGGCATAGGTAAATTAACTTTTTGCTGTTTTGTCTAGGCACCACCTAGGGCGTTTTCATGAAGAATATGCTTAAGTAACTGCGCTGTTTCCAGATTGGGACTGGAAGTGCGGCGCTATGCGATGAGGTTGAACTCGACTGCCGCAACTCGTAAATAATGGCGTCTCATTGTGGGCCATTATTAATGAATCTGCCACCCCGCGCTCCCAACACCGCACCCGCTCGAAAGCCAAATAACAGGTGCGTCTAACCCCGTTCGCACAATCTATTTTCGATGTCTTATAGCCGTGCAGAGAAACGCTCGATGCGTTCTCCTGCTCTAAATATTCATACCATATGCCAGATATTGAGATTTGTTTGGGCGTCATCTGCTCGACATCGTCGTCTCTAAATAAGCGCGGTCTCGTGTTGGCTTTTGGAAGTTTCATTAGCCCTCTGGGAATACTTAAGGTATGATGCTGCCTAAGTTGTGTGCGGATCTTTCACCCGCCGTGAAAGGAGTTATGACAAACTAAAGCTCATTAAGTAGAGCTGTGAATAAGGATAAAACATTAGTGTCACAACATAATTTGGTAGGTACATATTTACAAAAATATTAAATAGGTAGTTCGAAGGAGGTATAGCATAACGGGATTTCCTGTTCAAATCGGGAGCCGCCCGATTGAGGAAGTACTTTCACTCCAAAAAACACAGTTGAGCAATTTATCCGACTCTTTAGTACGTAGGTACAAAAAGTAACGTCTATTATATTTTCTAAATTCTCTCTTAGTTTGTCCATCACTACAATAAAATTGTAAAAAAGTCTGTTGTATTTAGCTTATACTTAAAAGACATGGGACTCTACCACGTTAAGTTGTTTTGAGTTGGAAGCACGAGGCCTTCTCACTGTCGCTCTATTATTTACTCAACAGAAAACTGCTTTTCATATCACAAGCAGCGGCCCGCAGCGGAGTCGCACAAAGATGGCTCCCTCGTTCCCTACATAAATGCACTTACTTTATGAATGACGTAATCGTGATATTGTTCCGAGTTTGAATTTGTGTTCATGTTTCTGTGCAATCAGTTTCGTATAACAGTGTAACTTGTCTGCTTCCATTATGCAGTGATTATTTGGGTAGATATTAAAAAACGCGTTCTAAGATTAGCGTGACGAACGATCCGACGATAAAGCTGGATTGACTACACGTCTGCAGGCAAATAAAGTCATGGTTTTTGTTTCGTATGTCAGATTTGGATATAGCAAGGACACGACGACGACGCGACGCGGCGAGGCTACTCAGCAGACAAATGCGAGGTCGTAGTTGAACACTATAACCAAAACAGTGTTTAAATCTTTGGAATAAATTGCGTGAATCACGAAAGTGACGTAATGAAGGAAGTTGCCACTTGGATGGAGGCTACCTACGCATCACGACCCAGGTCGACAGGACCGTCGTAGTGTTTCAAAAATATTACTTGAATCCGGTGCCATTATAGCATAAAGATGTTTAGACAAATTAACTTAATTAGGTATTCTAGTTTATAAACTTCATTACTTGACATCTTGGCAAAATCTCTATTAAATGGATGTGGTTCCGGACTCCTGTAGCGTAAAAAAAATGTATTCTATTGGTATTGAAAGACAAACTGAACGGAAGATGCTGTCTGTTACTCTATAATCTGTTTTTTTTTAAATATATTTGGCTGGAGGATAGTAGAGAGATATTGTATACCTACTAGGTACGCTTATAGGTCTCTCTCTTATATCCATCTATAAATTTTGCTGCGCCATCCACCGCTGATGTTTAGACAGACCGCTACCGGTGTTAATTAACATAATGGTGCTGAAGGTGATGATGTAACACATCTAATTTGATTACACCGGTGTAAGGCCGCTACGATTAGCAGTAATAGTGCGCAACTATAAAGCCCAGCAGATACTTTCAGTTGCAACAATGTATGCAGCTAACCTTTTTGTATTGTTGCTTAACTAAATAATAAGCATGATTGCGTCATAACACGATCACGTTTAAAACTGCATTTCAATCGTATAAGATTTGAGGTTTTAACAACAGATGCCTTTCAAATGCCAGTCATGCCGAGTGTTGCGCCGACGATGAACTGGCGAATCGTTACAGAATTCAGAAAAAATCTTTTGTTTCTCTTCTCTTACTCTTATTAGATAACACTTTCAACATCGTTTTGCGACATTAAGTACAACGCTGTGTTCATTTGCAGCATCATGTAAGCTAAATTCTTGTGTTAAACCAGAATTTCTTAGATTTATACGTCTTGAACTTTGTTGTCGGAATATATACAACGAATATTTCGTCGCAGTCGTAGAACAAAGACGGATGTGACTTTTGCTAACTTTACAGGAGAGCACTTCAAAGTTTTTCATCTATAAATGTTGTCATATTTTGAAAACTACTTATTCAATCTTTCTAAAATTTTGATATGTTGCTATGAATTAAATACGTTATAACATGACATACGCAACATATTTTAAATATTGCGTTAATTAGTAAAAAAGTCACATGCGTCGTTGTTCTGTGGACACTAAGGTGACGAATAACCTGATACGTCGTTATTTTACGGACTATCTTTGTTTAAAAAGTGGCGTACAGTACATACCGTCACTTTTTAAGGGAATCCTTTCAAAATTTTGTGACGGATTTGGACTAAGAAATGAAAATGAAGCTAACTTTGAAATGTTTTACTTACGAAATTATTAGTACAAAATTACTAAAAAAAATGCATCAAAATTGCAATAATTACTGCTAATTCTACTTAATAAGAAGACAACCTACAGACTAAGATCAATCACTTTAAAACAGTACTTAATTCTTCAAACCTTTAATTTAAAATTAATAAACTTAACTCTCATAATTGCAATAAATTTATTTGAATTTGAATTTGAATAAGAATAAGAACTTTATAAAAAAACAATCAGATCTTGACTAAAATCTGTTTTTGGCATTTTTAATCAATAAACCTAGATAACATAAGCATAACCAGGTAGCAGAAACCCAAACTATTAATCAATAATAATTATACTTAATCATAATAATCAAAAGTCTCAAGATAAAGACAGAAAATAAAAAAGTAAATAGAGTAAACAATGAATTACTTATATACTCGTAAAAGTATTTATTTAGTATTATTAATACGATTTGTTTTTATTACACTTGGGTGGCAGACACGGCCCACCTAATGGGAAGTGGTTACTGTGGCCTATGGACGTATGCAACACCAGAGGCGTCACACTCATGCTGCCGACCTCGAAGAAACCTTCTAAGAACCCCATATTGTCGTCGCTTGGGAAAACCACCGCGGGAAGTTCATTCCACAGCTTGAGTGTGCGAGGAATGAAAATGTTGAAAATGTGTTCCTTTCATACCGCACAGTGCGCTCCGTTTCCGGACGCAATGTGTGAGGATGAATTCTCTGCCTGTGGCGAGAAGTGCCATGATAGAATGTAGCTGTGGGCATCATGTCAAACAGTTCATCTGAGCACAAACCATTTTAGGTATAGGCGGTAGAACACACACAGTGAGGCAAAGTCTCTTCTGAGAGTGAGAGGTTCCACATTGCCTGTGAGTATGGGATTGCTGACGAGCCTTAACGCCCATCTTTGCACCGAGTCGAAAGGGTCAAGCTCACGCAGGCGCTCCGGCAAAAAGGTGACAGCAGTACTTCATGTGGTACCGAATAAAGGAGGAGTTGTTGCCCCGCACTGAAGTACTGCTTCGCCCTGTTGAGCACCCCAAGTTTCTTTGATGCCAGCTTGACCTTGTCTTCCAAATGACTACAGTGTTGGACGTCGCTGGAGATATCGACACCAAGGATCCCGATACTCGAGGAAATGGTAAGCGGTGTGCCCAGGAATTGCGGCGCTACAATGAATGGAGTTTTCTTAGCGGTGATTACACATACTTGTGTCTTAATAGGGTTGAATTGGACTAAGTTTAGTCGTCCCAAATCGGATACTCCAGAGAGAGTAGTCTCGATTTGGGAAACAAGTTGTTCGCAACTTTCCTCCACTTCTGACTTAGGGATATTTGCACGGCCTATGTAAGGCCGTGTGTGGATGACAGCACCGGGGACACGTACCCCGGTGCTGTCATCCACATAGCAATGAACGGAGTCATCAGACAGCATGTCATTGATATGCAGCAGAAACAGGTCGGGGACAACAAGGAACCTTGTGAAACACTAGCGTTTATGTTCATGCGGTCCAAGTAGCTGCCATCGACGACGACTTGGATACTTCTGTTAGATAAAAAGCTGGCAATCCATTGGCATAGTCCCTCGGGGAGTCCATAGCGTGGCAACTTCACAAGAAGAACTCTGTGTGAGACCCGATCGAGGGCCTTCGCTACATCTAGGCTGACCGCTAGTGCCTCACCCCGACTCTCGATGGCTTGCGCTCTGCGGTCAGTGAGATACACCAGGAGGTCACCGGTAGAGCGACTGTGACGAAAATCGTACTGTCGGTCGCTCAGGAGATCGTTTCCCTCAAGGTATCTGAGCTGTGTATTAATCACACGCTCCATCACAGAATCTGTACCAATAGTGTTCACTGATAGACATTTCAACTCATCTGGTTAATGTTGGGAGCAAAATGGATCATTACAAATTAGCATGTCTGTTGATTGGCTGAACGATGTTCGTCGCACACCAGTACCATACTGCTGTGCGACGAACATCGTTCAGGTGAAAAAAAAAACCTTAATTAAAATAAAACTACAGAATAAGGTTTCTAGGAACAATTATATCATTGTATAATCTAAGGTAATGTAAGTATTTTGGCAAATTAATATAACATTTTTTAAATATGAAATAGAATAAAGACGTATATTATAATCTATACGACGAACAACGTCGGTTCAGTATATTCGTCCTCCGCTTATCCCTAGAAAAATGACGGTTTATAGCATACGCCTACTATAGGTACGTAAAACATCGACGTATTTTATTATGCGTCACTGAAAAAAATCATAATAAAAACAAACAATTTTAATCACGGATGAACTGAATGATGTTATTTTAAAAGATAAAAGGTAAAAACAAAGACATAAAAAAATATATTTTAGTATCCCAAGGACAACGACGGATTTGACAAACCGCTGTTCTAAGACGTCAAAATTTATATTTACTTAAAATAAACAAAAAATTATGTAATTTATAGTACATTGTGACCAAACTTATCCGTTGACGACTGTTCCTCCTGACGTGACCTTATCCTAGAACATCGACGGTAATGCCAATGCGTCGGGAGCGGAAAGGGCGCGGGGGGCAGGGGACAGCGACAGACAACGGTGCAAGTATCAATCCGTCATTGTTTTACGTTAATTAATCAAAACCGTCAGTATTCAACTCTGTATTTGGTTCATTTGTAATGAAATTTGATAAAATGTTTTATTTTTTTTATAAAGTACCATATTTTAAGTTAATTAGAGTAAAAAAAAAAATTTTGCAAAAAGTCAAATCCGTCGTTGTTCTAGGACTGCGACGATTTTCAATAAGTACCTAGGTACCATAGGTGAGAACAAAGAAAATCTTTCTTTAAATAGCTGCTGAAATTCCGTTACAAATTCTCACATTTCCTCAAATTCACCAGGCGCTCGTGTGGATCATTTGAATTATAAAGTGAGAAGCGAGTGCATGCACAGTGCATAAGATACCTTGGCTATGCAAATGAAGCGCGTAAGCTGCAGCCTAAGTAAGGGCGAGTTTACACCTGCAGAGTGTAGACGACTGTATCTAGGGGACTCTATAAGCAGCGCGAGCCGGTCATAGTTCAATCGCAGGGGACGACTATCGGTCAATATTTTGTTGAACTTTTTTGACATTTTTTTTCCATTGACCCGAAATATCCTGATCTGAAGACTACTCATTATGAACTACAATGCTCATTATGGATTTTTATGAATTATAATTTTACTGCAAACGGGGTTTTACGACTATTTTTAAAATTTCACTTAATTACCTACAGTAAGGTCCTATTAGTATTAACTTACTTCCATTTCAGATATGTAATGAAGGAAGTACATAATATCGAAAGTTTTCTAAACACAACAACAAGCACTCAAGTCAACAGATAGACGAATAAGTTTAATTCTTGCAACGATCCCGTGACCGTTACTCAAAACTTTGAACGGGCTTTGTTCCCAAACACGAAACTAATTTATTCGTATCTCGGCGTACCATTCCACCGTACTAAATAATCGAAGAGCAAATTATAAATGCGTATTAACGGTCAAGTCATAGTTCAAAGATTAGGGCAGAGGGTAACCCTTTACTAGTGTAGCTGTAAGGTGAAGTTTCAAATTAAATCGGATCACCCAAGTGGGTTCGATGCATGCTCAAACAATATGTGATATTTTAATAAAAACCGTTGCTGTTGTGTCTTCGTGGCTATTATGTGTTAGCCAACGAGTTCTTTGATGAAACGTTTCATTTAATATTAAATGTATAATTCATTCTTTGTTGATTCTTTCTTTTGTAATAGAAATCAAATTAAAATAATAAGTTAATAATTGGCAACGAAATTTAAAAAATGATAGCAATTAATTTACCTTTTTTTTCTGTTTGTTAGTAGACAATAGTTATTTGTATTAAGTAAAATAATGAGCTTTTACGAACTGCAATTTTGATAAAAATAATATACGCTCAAAGTATGTAGGTACCATGTACTAATTGCCAACGAGCTCTTTTGACCTTATAGCCAATACATGCAGAGTGGATATATTTAATCAGTGGTATATTTGCTCTGCGAACGTGATGAAGGAGTTATGGGCACGAAATGATGAATTGTGAAATGAAACGCAACGATTGAAATGTTGAGGGCTGGTGAAAGATTGGTGATAATTTATTCAACTGTTGGCTATTCGACAAGGCCATATTCCGGAAGACTGGACACAAGTAGTGATTACCTTTATTCGTGAACTAAAAATGCTAACAGCACGTACCTATGCCATAACTAGCGCATACAATTAATTACCCTATACCCGGTAGTTGTAAACCAAAATGGACCTTAATAAGTTAGTAGGTAAGCAAGACATGATGACATTTACGATGTGCATGCAGAATTTCAGAAGCCAATATACCACGGGTATAATAAGCATGAACGTGTGCAGTTATACATAATACTACAGTAAGTAGATGACGCAACTTTCCGTCAAGTGTTCTATTTTCGTTCCGTTCAACCCCGCGGTCAGTGACGGAAGTTCAAAGTGTGCAAACCCTTATTGCGAATCGACATATGAGTAGGCTTCGGTGTTCGCCACAATCGGCGACGTCGTCACGCCGGCGGCGGCGCGACGGCGACTCGGTCGTAGAGCTTTGCGTGAGGCGCCGCTAATGGATATTGATGGCTATGGCGCGACTAATTAGCCCGCAACATTACCTTTTTGCCATCCTTGCTTAAGCGCTTTTTTACGGTGACAACGAGCGATACAACACGCTTAAACGGATGCTCATCAATCTCACGAGCGTATTGCTTGACCATTCAAAATGAATCTAGCGAACGCTGTCTCGGGATGACATCATTCGCGTTTGTACAGATTAGATTTTGGCTCGTGGGAGTGACGTCGATGCGCGTCCAAACAATGTCACAATCGAATTAGAAGCCGGCCTGGTCTGGGCGGTATCAATCACCGTGGGCGGGCCGCGCGACATTGGACTTCAATTAGGCGGGCGGCGCGTGTGATTGCTCTCACTCCTCTACACGCCAAAGGGTTACTTGACCCACTTATTAAGCTCGTCGTACGTACGTGCGATTCCTCATCAAGTCTAACGCTAACCTCGGCAATTTAATGATTCAATAAATGTATTGGTGTTTAACTTTTTTTTGCAATAGAGATTGAACATTATACTCGTATTTGAAGAACTGGTTTATGTTATAATAGTTATTGGATAATGGTGTCATATATATGTAAAACGTATATTCATTTCTTAAGATATAACTGAATACGGGTACATTATGAAACTTTGTACACAATAAAGCAGCAACCATGACGGTAGATGTGATTAAAATAATTATTGCTGACCAAAATAGTTAATTAAGTTAAACGAGTTAGAACGTGCACTTGCCGCATTATATACCTATCAACTGGTTTTAGAAACACTACTATTTTACCAAATGCATCACTTACCTACTGCTAAAAAGAGCGTCACTAACTACCTCCTTACTTCATCATGAGACTCTCGTTATCATACTTAAAGTTCTTTATGATGTCGAAACGAATCAACTCAAGAATTTTTCTAGTAGTCATTGACAATTTCCATTAAGTACCGATTCTCTTCCAGACTTCATCATCAGATCAGTTTGTTGGCATTAAATTATTGTATTGTAATCCCGATTTAACATAATCGCAAGTCGAAATACGTAGTCTACAAACTCGATCAAAGAGTTTGAATTAAATCCAAGTTAATATTAAAAGGCCCGGGTGGCATTGGAAGTATGTAGGTACCGTCATGGTCAGTAACTTAGCTTAGCACTAAAAATGAGAACTAGGTATGGTTTTTGGAAATTTTCGTTTCAAAGACGCACAAATATTACATTGCGGATTGGATCGTGAATTTTAATATTTGTGGGTATAGACTATAGTGTATTTTACACATAACGAAATCGAAAGTCTACGATTTATATTCGAATGATATAGGTATACAAGTGCAAATAACAGGTTTGGCTGTCGATGCTTGATACCGTCTAGCGATTGACCACAAATAGGTCGGAGATTGAATAACACTGCACCGACCTATACAAGTTTCTAAATATGTACAATACGATATTATTGTAACCACAGACGATATTTCGCAAACCATCGTATCGACTGTGTACTGTGTAGTCTGTAAGGCGACCCCGTTAGCGACAAGGCGGATCAAACTAAAAACCGGTTTCGATAAAAAAAAAAACAATGTCTTGATGTTGCGATAAAATTTCATTAAGGCCCCGAATTAGATCAGCATCTAAAAATCGGTATTTTCAAAACCGTTTTTCTTTATAACTATAAAACCTACAGATCTGGCATTTACATGCCTGCATACTACAGGATATACAGAATAACTTCTTCTTTTCATATATTAAATAAAAAGGAGAAAATAGATGAAAAGAGGCTCTGAACATCACTCTACTCTTTCTTATGAAACCAAATATTTTCTACAATATGTATCCAAATAAATCTAAAATTTCACATGTATGTTAAATAAGTGTATTAACATGCCGTGATCTTCTTAGTTAGTAACCGTCGCCTATAAAGTTATCTATTAAAATTAGTTTTACTGATTTTTACGGTTCAAATATGAGCGAATGACCTTGAGCACATGTATGGTGAAAGTCATTCGCGTATGTAATCACCTTAATATGAAAGATCCATATTAATTAAATTTTATCAAATGCGGTGTTTTATAATATTCTTTTAAATTGCTTTCGCTTGAAGATCAGAAGTCTGTTTTGCTCAAACCTTTTCGGTAACATTATCCACATACATATGACCCTGACTCACCCAGTGTTTAAAAATGCTGTTTTTGTATCGTTTAATCCCAAAGAGCTCACCTGGACAATTATGGGATTGCTATCAATAACGTGGTATCAAAATTATGGCTGCCGAAATGTGGGTGTGGAGAACTCCTCACGCTCTCCGGGATACAGGAGGCGTGAGAGTACCAGATATCCTAGTTATTAATGGGCATATTCAGCGGCACCGTAATAGACCGTTGATTCAAAATCAACTAATTGTATTAAAAACGGTTCCCGAATCAGTGGTAGACCTACCGGCGGCCCACGGAATCTATCTGCTTAGCATGGAGTAGCTTTTTGAAAAGAGAAAAAATGTGAGAATGCTAGTCTCGTGATCAGTCACGCGTAGAATTATATCTACATAATATTTTATGACATTCAAAGTAGAAAGCACCTCCTACGTATTTTGTAATGTTTAGATAAATATATTTATTTTAGGAAAGCGTTAACTTTTAATAATATAATATGTTGGCTATTTTTATCTTTTATGATTTCCTATTGTAACGGATTTTATGAATACGCGTGCACAATTTCAAATTATTTGGAAACCGGATGTTATTTAATGTCACCCGATAGTCAGGTTTTCTTCATCTTATTTCTTCTTACTATTTAGAATATTACTTGACTAATTTTATAGCTGTGGCAATGATGACATTTTACAGAAAGCCTGGAAACATTTCAAATAATAATTAGTGTAGTATGTACATTATACAATCAATCCATAAGGTCAGCACAGTATGTGTGAGAGCGGTGGTAATATTGGTAATTAATTGGTTTCACACATATAGTGTGGTAACTTTCACACACTACGTGTATGCATGACTGTCTAATTTAGTAACACAGTAGTACACAAATATGCCGTAACATACGTACGCAAAAGACTAAACAGAGGTGGATCGACTATTATCACTTACACTTCAACACTCTTATTAATAAACGTGGATTACACCTAGATTAACTTTAGTCTACGACTTACGTTTGGAATAGTAAAATGTCATATTAATAAACATGGAATAAGAAGGGAGTAAGCTAATCCGAGCCTACTCCTCGGTTTAAAGTTATTCCCAGGCGCCATGTGGTTTAACGACGGAGTAACAGTAGATTAGATTCAGATCTATCCTAAATTGTAAATTTTATTCTTGTCGTAGGTTTATTTGAAATGGAGAGGGATTACTTTATAGATGATCTAAGGTTAATAAATGAAGTTATTGAAATTGAAAACCAGAATACAACATTAGCGAGACGTATAAAATTGTACAAGATACGAAACAATCCACTCGAAGACCTTCAGGAAGATATGTTTAAATATAAGTATAGATTTTCGCGGGCAACTGCCTGTTTCATTATTGACATGTTGAAAAATGATTTATCTGGTGATGCAAGAGGTGGTTTTATACCACCCCATCTGAAAGTGTTGGCTGCCATAAGAACATGGGCCCGCGGAGAGGTAAGTGAATAATACATATATCAAAAACTACCTATTACAATATTAATGAGATAGTGTTCACGACAATCAATGTGGTAAACAGTACCTACATGAGTAGGTGAAGAGGAAGAGCAAAACGATGCACTTTTTGAGCTTGAACGCGAGTTTGCCAGCGCAAGAAAGAGAAGAGAGAGAGAGAGCGCGAGGCCGCGGCGGGACAAGCGTTGTGCTCGTGATTCGCGAATAAAATCAGTCTTAGCATTAGTATAACCCGCGCCACGTATCTTGGACCTAAATCGTAAGACATACGAGGCTTTGGCGCCCGCGGATTGCTTTGTAATAGTCCACATTTTAAAGGATTTAAAATACAGAATTATAAATGATAGGTACTATGAGTTTTTTATCAATTCAATTCAATAATTTTGGTGGTTTTTTTTGGAGTTTTCTATCTTTTCAAAAACCGCGCGTCAACAGCACTGTCAAGTGTCCATAATGTCAACCACAGAACACTTATGTCAACATTAAGCATTACATTCATTCTTAGTTCATTCACAGACACAATTTTTTACTTTTAAAATAACTGGGTTGCCATAAAACACGCCTTAATCCCAGTGTAAGGAATGTATAGTTACTTCGAGGTTACTCCACGTTTATTAATAACAATATTAATTCATGCTTAATACGACGTTACTCTGAGATTAACTAGTCCAAGTGTAACTTCAGATTAAGTATGGATTACGTGATTTTTATTAATAAGAGAGCAACAGTTTTGTGGGCAATACTCACTAACAGTTTATTAAATCGGTTATATTATATTACATAAGTTTTAAAACGCCCTTCAGTTAATTAACACTTTAGGCTGGCCTCACACATTCCAAATTTCTTTTTGAATTCAGAATTTGAATTCATGTTCTTAAATTCACTCATTCTTATAAATTCAGATTGATCAGTTAGTAGATTAGTTATATAAAAATGTCCTTATCCTCACACTGATCGTACTTCTTTTTACTCAAGCAACTTAATAAAAATTCAGAATCAGAACTCCGGATGGGCGTGTTGCTGTAATCAAATGTATGGGTTTAAACGCGTTTTCTAAAATTTTCCAGTCCAGAATTCAGAACGCTTGTCGTCAGATCAGAGAATCAGATTCCGAATTTCTCAGATTTATCTGAAAGAATGACTTTCAGATAAATCTGAGAAATTCGGAATCTGATTTATTCAGAATGTATACACAATGACTTAGTATGGAATTCTGGGCATTCTGGATTCAGATTATAAATTCGGAGAGATTTTAAGCATATGTAAGGCCAGCCTGAAATACTCTTTATTATTTTAATAACTGTAACGGTTTCAACTGTTAATTTAAAAACTAAATATATCCCGTCCTGTACTGTCCAATTCTAAGAAGGGTTTATCTATTGGTTTTCAATTTTCAATTTAAATGCTTCAAGACCTCGTATTATATTAGATTTTTTAATTTTGAGGGCGAAAGGTGATAATTATGTGATATTTGAAAGTTTCAGGTGCAGATTATTGGTAACTAAATACATAGGTAGGAATACACTTTTGGAAAAAACAATTCACCTTTTGCTACTCTCATTGTATAGTGCACAAGCTCATTCCATTGTCATTAAACCTTTCACTTTTGATAACAATCCCGCGGTCACGGCAACTTCGGAGAATTGGTACGCACGGTACTAAAAATATAGATATCTATTTATAGACACTGATATGCTAATCAATACTACTGATTATACTATGACACCATTCATAACGATGTAAAAATAAAACTATAAAATACAAACAAAAATAAAAGGTAGCGCGACGATACAACATCACTAGCTTTTTAAATAACCGTTGTTATAACAGTTCAATACAGGTATCGTAATACGTAGTAAATAGGTCTATAAATAATAGAGGCATGTTGATTTATTAACACTCCGATAACGAGCAGTAAGAGTCACTCTCCATCAATCACTCAACGTGTCGGTCCGTCTATGTAAATGATCTTATGTGCAATATCCAGTGTTAGGTACGCATATATTGTTGATATTGAATAGCGTATGAAAATATATTTTAATTAGGAGCTTTTGTTCTGTATCTAGCTGAGTTGTAAAATATAGTAAGTACACGTACAGGAGACGCGGGAATTTTAAAAGACATACGCTATTGGCGATTCATTGTACCTCTATCTCTAAATACAGCGAGGGAGAAAGAGTTGCTAGATATAAAGAAAGTGTTAGCTAAGTATTCTAGAATAACTTTTTCAACCCCTGTCTAGGTGTCGTGTTTTTTTGTAAACTTCAGCTCTGTCCCTAGTAATCTTAACATTCACTCTTATAATACACTAGCCTTCCGCCCGCGGCTCCGCCCGCGTGCATCTCGGTTACCGCGACCTTTGCTCATACCTTCGGTTCTATTCAACCGATTGCGATCAAACAAACGTAAGATTTTAAGTCTGAGTAAGCCCTTTCTAACAAAAAAAAAACCGCATCAAAATTCGTCTAGTAGTTTTTGCGTCCATCGCGGACAAATAGACAAAAATACAAACAGACAGGAAATTCAAAAAAAATATTTTCGTGTTCAGTATCATTAACATAACATAACCCAAGTATTTCTTTTTAATATCTCCAATGTACAGACACGACCACTTTACAATTATATAATAGTATAGATATACGAGTATTATCATATTTCACGTTACTCATCATTACTTTTTTAGGAAGCCCTTTCTTGACATATATGTAATAGTTTGAACTGGACATGACTGTGTTTGAACTTTGAAGTGCATTACATAAGGTGGTATTGGTCATTGGATATTACGTATCTGTACCTGTAACATTTTTACAATTAATTACTATCAAGCTAATTTTCCGTTAGCAGTTTTATTTGATAAGCCCAAATTTTGTCTAAGTAAATTTTTCAATGGAAAATAATAATTGGGATAATGGCTGGATATGCACAATAGTCCCGAATTCGATAACCCAATTGGACCAAGGGTTATAAGGGGATTTCGGGTAGGTTATTCTTAGTATCAGAGCACGAAGTTAAGAAATAGTGTACGGTTATGGCAATAGACCACTTATTACGTGAGACCCAAAACATAATTGTCTAAATGTGGTTGAACATCTGTCTACCCCTTCAAGTGAACAGTTGTTACTGTATACATATATATTATACATCAGACATGTGTGGCATCTGCCCAAGTACCACGAGAACAATAGAAAGATTTTGATCTCATAGAACCATGTTTCATTCTGTATTTGGCCTACTGACTTTTATTAACCTACTATGGTGAAGTTAAATGAAAGAATTGTATTTTTCCAGCATGTAAACGTAAATAAACATAATGTAGATGTGTTTTTAGATTAGATTCACAACTATATACATAGGTATATGGATATGGCACTACGCTGAGTAATGTTTAAGTACTTCGTTCGAAACAGCATAGAGCTCACAAAATAGTATCACTATCAATCTCAGGGTCAAATATTTCAATACATTTTTTATTAAAGTCGAGGTTATCGTTGAAGTACTTGTTGCTATCCATACAGACAATCCATCAGTTCACTGGACGGTCTCTACGGACGACGCTCTACAGACTTTGACATTAATTGACATTCACCTGAAAGCCGATAGATAGAGTTTGCGTGTTAATTGATAGATCTCGGCAGCCAATTCCGACAACGAAATTATCTCCGAAACTTCGATTATACTTACATGTACGTGATCATGAAGTAGTTTGCATCAAACTTTGTAGTCTATACTAAATACGTCACCTGCTTGTCATATTTGATTTTGGGATCTCATCGGGTCAAAGATAAGAAGGAGCCTAGGGTCTTCCGCGATGATTCAATTTGATTAAAAATTTAACGTGCAGAAGAATAGAGTTTTTAATCAGTTGAGAACACTTCATTTTTACGAGCTTCGTCTTAGCAGTTCTTTTATAATTGCCTCTCGACGCGCCCGGGCCGTGTAATGCGCAATTTAATGATCCTTCAAAATGTAAAATGCATTACTGCACCAGCTTTGTTTAACTGTTCTACACAGAGATGAATTTGAGAGCGCGCCAAGTTTTGGTGACGCACTCGGAACTTTTTATTTAAATTTTACTTTTTGAAAAACATGTAAAGCTTTGGAGAAAGTTGATTGATTGTTTACTGTTTAATTACCGATGAAAAAAGTCTAGATCACACTAAAATAATGACCATTATAGCTACAATTAATGTTAAATTAAACCGAACCCTAGACGCATTAGAATATTACTTTATCTGACGCAACGCAGTGTTTTGTTCCGGTTCAAAATCGACATTGAACAAATTCGACGCGGACACTGCCGAGAATAGCTAGTAAAAACGTGACTAATCTAAATTTTATACTCAAACGACAGTTTATATAAAAAATAAATATTTTCGTAACAATCTAACTATACGAACAAAACATTGGATAAATGAATTCAGACAATGGTGTACAGTGTACAATATGTAGAGCTGTGTCGCTAAAAAATCAATAACGTTTTTCTTTTTACAATTATTATCAATCTTAGAAGCATTAATGGACACAATCATGATTACTTTATTGTTAAAGTATTTAAAAAGCATATTAAACCAAATTGGATTTGATTTCTTGGAACTGTAAGGCAGGTAGGTACTAATAGACGTGCGTTGGACTCATAGACATCTATCATAAAATAAAATAAAACCCGTGTGTAATCCATCACCAACTAACATTTAACAAATAGGTAGATGAAAAAAGAAAATGCTCGAAAAATAAAGGGTTTCGTCGCCTACGCACATCCGTTTGTTTTAATAAAATAATGCATAATATTACATGCAAAGAAAACGTATTCCAAATTAAGCATGCACCCTCACGGACGATTGTAGCTGACACCTAATTAGAATATACGTACTTACGGACGGCGTTTACAATTTTATTACTGACCCTGTCTTTGTAATCTTAATAACGGGAACACCCAACAATTCCGAAATACTTAATTCCGAATTTCAATATTCCGATTTTCAAAATTCCGAATATTATAATTCCTAAGAAACAAAACTCCGAGTATTCAAAAACACGATAGTTATATATCCGAAAGTTATAAATACGAATGTTCATTCTTCCGAATTTCATTTTTACGAATCATTAAAAATCCGTAGTATTATTGGCCCGAAAAACGTTATTCCGAATTTCAAATTTCCGAAATTTCATTGCTCAAATTGAAAATTTGTATCAAAAATAGGTAAAAGTTAAAATTGATTCGACATGTTGCGCATTTTAGAGTTGATTTATAATATAACTAGCTTTTGCCCGCGGCTCCGCCCGCGTGGATGTCGGTTATCGCGACCAAACATAGCCTATGTCCTTTCCCAAGGTCCAATCTACCTCTATACCAAATTTCATCAAAATCGGTTCAGCGGTTTAGTCGTAAAAGTGAGACAGACAGACAGACAGACAGAGTTACTTTCGCATTTATAATATTAGTAGGGATAATAAATTAATTTTCTCGCCAATTATTAACGTATAAAAATTAAGCCAAACCCGACTTGCCGTGGTCCTACTGCCGTGGTACTTGTTTGCCCTACACTAGAGTGTTATTTAAAAACCGGAGGCGCGGAGGGAGGGCAGTCCTCGCCCGCAGTAACGAAGCTCAGGCGCCCGGGCGAGCTGGAGCGGCTGAGGCTGGTCGCCAGTGGCGACCAGCAAGCCGAAGCTGCGGAAGCGAGCATGGGTGCCCGAACTTTGTTACGCAAGGGCGGAAGGACTGCACATCCCGTAGCGCCGGAGAAGGGCGAAACTAATGCATGCCTGCATGCTTGCCTGCATGCATGCTTGCCTGAATGCATGCTTGCCTGCATGCATGCTTGCCTGCATGCATGCTTGCCTGCATGCATGCTTGCCTGCATGCTTGCCTGCATGCATGCTTGCCTGCATGCATGCTTGTTACTGAAAGTTGTATGGCAACGTGTTTTTTGTAATCATTAGCATAAATAAATTAAAATAATAGTTCAATAATAATTCTATTTCCTGTTTATCTCGTGTACCCCGAAAATAGCAACTATCCTACTTACCTAATGCAGGTTTACAAGGCGCTTGATTGTCGGGTTTGTGTTGTTTCGGAGTTTTGATAATCGGAATTCGTATTTATGATATTTCGGATTATTAATAATTCGGAATTGTAATGGTTCGGTATCTTCAAATTCGGAATTTTAATATTCGCAGTTATAATCGTTAGGAATTTTGAAATTCGGGTTTTCAATAAATAGGATTTATGATATATCGGATATCTGACTTTCGGAATTTTGAATGATTCGGAATTATGAAATTCGGAATTTTGAAATTCGTGATTGTAACTTTCGGAATAAGGCTTTTCGTATTTATGTAGTGTACCCCTTAATAACCCGTCGTACAGCTATTAAAGGTAATTTCTAAAATGAGAATTTGCACAATTGTCGATACTTATTAGATTAGACAATCATTTTATTGAACTAGCATTTACCGAATAAGCCGGTAATTGTACATTCAACATTTAGATAACCTTGAACTTTTGTAAATTAAATGCTAAAAATGTAAGCCACCGACTGGTTTTTTAATTTGCCTATTTGTCACAGTATATAATAGTATATACCTACAAAAGAGTTGCACGCGGTGCCATGCCGGCGCAGGACGGTTTGCCCGACCATGTGGGCACATGCAACAATGAGCTCATACAACCGGTCGCAGGACCGTTACAGATGAGCCACCGGCTTCATAGTCGGCTGTGAATATGCATGAGCCAAGACTTGAGTTGACTTGACCTCGGGTTATTAGACCGCCGTCTCAGAGCGTGGGACCAGTCAGGTACAACAATCGACATTTGACATTTGGGTGACAGGACAGTCATGTTTCCTGACGTGTGATGAGAGTATAGTAAAAAAAAATTTGATTCGAATGTATGATTTGTACTTAATTGTTTGTGAAAATATATTTTTTTTGTTCTTTTTTTAGGGAAATATATTGACTAGTTATATTATCATCTATTTATCGTATCGCTTACTATAAATCTTTATTTATTTATAACTCTTTATTTTGAATTCTTTATAAGGTTTCCATCGAAAAATTGAAGTAAGATATTTAATGGAATTTCTAAACGAAGTGTAGTTCTCCTAATGATAAAATTTAATTAATTATTTATTTTCGATGTGTAGCATTTTAGTTGTTTGACATTAGAAAAGTAGCTACTATCCATTACAAAAGGCAACACACTGTGCTCAGTTTTAGGAAAGACGAAGTGCAAATCAAATGTAAGATGCCAAGTCAGGACGTGAACGGGACGTGGCCATCAATCAGGCGAGAGGCCGCGGGTCAGGTCCCCGCACCCCGACCACCTGTCGCGCCCGCCAGCTCACACCAATTGCTAATCAGTCACTAAGTTACGCCAAATCTCAGCCTGACAGGGTGACCTCGTGCCGCCGTGCCAGTAATGGTATTTTGACGAACAAGGGGATTAGCAGCCACGACAAGCGTTTTATCCCCAAGAACATGTAAATATTTATTCAAGGTCGTACCTGCTGTGGTCGGATACAGTATAGAAGATACATGTTTATTATTAAAATGGATCGAATTTATTGGAAACATGTTTATAAAAAACTAGCTGTCTCGGCGAACTTCGTACCGCCATATTTTCCACCCGCGTGCAATTCCGTTCCCATTCTTGTTCCCGTTCCCATTCCCATTACTATTCCCATTCCTATTCCTATTCTCATTCCCATTCCCATTCCTACTACTACCTACTACTACTAAATACTAATCCCGTAACGTAAACATAAACTTCTCTCACATAATAGAAAAAGTTTGTATGAGAAAAAGAAAAGTTACTTTCTGAAATTTTCTGTACAACTGTTTTATTTTTTTTTTTCGTAAGAACCTTCTCCCGATAATAACAAACACAACAAAAAAAGAATTAGTGAAATCGGTAGAGCCGTTGGTGAGTTATGCGCTTACCAACACATTTTGCGATTCATTTTTATATTATAGATAAAGAACTTTTCAATCCTTAAATATCAAGAATTTCTGTCTAATACCATGTAATAAAAGTAATCTCATGGACCTTTCACCCGTTGAACAAAAGAATTATTGCTCATCGAAAGAGCGGGAATTCTCGCGTAAAATAGCGGACATTTTTGAAATAGCGGTAGCTTGTCATTTCAAGCGTCGGTATCGGGAGTCCGGCGAGCGGCGAGCCGCGGCGATCGCTGTAAATTTCATCGCAATAGTGAATGTAAACGCGAAACTAAAAATAAACATGGCGGCCACAACGGGCGTAGTCAGGCGATACTGAGATAACTGCTCCAGCATGTATCGCCTACAACAGATTCGGCGCCACTCTTGTTGTGACATGCGAAAACACACAGATTAACATGTGTATAATTTAATTAGTAGTTTAGTTTATCCCACCAATGACTTTGGAATTTTATTTAAACCTACCTACAATGTTTATTACTGTTTAACATTTTCTGTGAGCACTTATTGCATTTCGCTAAAATTATGCGCACTAAATTATTGCATTAGAGGTACGTATACTTACTTAATGTATTATTTTTATTATTTAAATAGTGATAATGCAAATGAATTGACATGGTTATTTCTGGAACAGAGTTATAATTTTATTAATTTTTAATTTAGTTAGGAGATTAAAGTTGTGGTTGTAATATGGCTGAAATCAGATAGAATAATATATTGTAAGAGTTGTTCTTAGTCTGAGTTGTTCTACAAGCAAGATAATAAATTATTGCAATTTTATAGAAATTGTTTCAGTAATATTTAGGTACGTCATTATATAACTTCAAACCGTTTATCATCGATAGTTTTATATTGAAATTTTCTTTAGTTATTATGTAGAAGATAAAACGTGTGTATTTAGGATAGATATTTTTATCTGTAGTTTATAAATCAACCCACTACAGAGTGTGACGAATAGAATAAACTCAATTGAAGAGAGGAACGGAGCAATAACGTCCGTGGGCTTCATCTCGGGACAGATCACGTTCGTGGAACAAAAGGAGCGCGCAGCGAGCCGACAGAGGCAAAACGCGAGCTAAAAAAACTAGCGTTCAAATGGAGCTTTTCATACTCAACTAAACTCGGTGCACTTTAGAGCTCTTGCAGCCGACTATCATCTCACTATTATAATCCTTAAGGCATTTACGTATGCCTAAGTTCATATTATGTTTATTACAATACATATTCATAAATTTATAACGTGTGCGAGGTATATTTCAATGCCAAAAGGGAGTCATTTACCATCTCGCGATCGTCAAATTCGCGAGCGCGCGCGAGTTGGCAAGTTTCGATTTTGAATTATTTTTGTGTCATCAACTCGCGCGTTTGTGAAAATATGACGTATTTGTGTACAGTCAGCTACAAAAACGTTGTAATAGATTAAATTAGGTACCTATTTTAAATGTACAGGATATTTTAGGCTAGCTTCACATGTAACGCGCGTTAACGGAGGTCAGTGGTTACTCGGAACATTATATCTTGCACCTAAAATGTGTCTTTTGAGGATAGCATGAGGTTCTACGGCGGGAGCCAGGACCTCGTTAGTCTCGTGATTCAGGTCTAAGATACGGGTCCCGATCCCGAGGTATAAGCGCTACCGCGTTTTGCGAGAGTTTGTCAGTTTGTTTCGGCAGAGCTTAGAAAATGGACGTGGAAGAAGCTATTATTTTGTATGTTATAAAGAAATGTATATATATGTTATAAATACTACGAGATAATATATTACGAGACGTCCTTCCAGAATCGGTTCAGCCACTTTGGAGACTATCCGTAGCCAACAATCCGTAGACAGATCACAAAATTAAAAAAAAAACTATTTTGTTATAGGACCTACCTATAACAAAATAGTTTTTTTCTCTATAATCTCGTATACATACTAATAATATAAATGCGAAAGTAACTGTCTATCCATCTTTTTGTGTGTTACAATTTCAGTTAAGAAGCTGTTATTTAACCTAAGCTAAATGTAAAACTTACATCCACAATACAAAAAAAACACAAAAGGCTGCCACATTTTTACTAAACGGCAATCTTAACTTAAATGCATAAAATTTTACTGCACTGTACTGGTATATATCCCACACCCCAGGTTAGGTTAGGTATTTTTTTAACGTTAATAAACAAAAACGTTTCATTTAATTTTTTTATCATTTTTCCCAAGGCAAGGGCATAATATTGAGGATTCATACTGACCGGGAAAAGTAATTAGAAATTAAATTTTATCAAATTGCCCATGTGAGAAGGGCATTATGTATACAGGCCGGTCACTATTCATAGGGACCAGATTTCTCAAGTTGCCCGTAACATATATACCTACTTTAAGGGATTCACAGTAAAAAATACTCCTGAAATCGCTTTTGGGGAAGCGTGGGAAATAAATAATCGTTTTTTTATAGTAATCGATTAGGTATATTTTATTCTTGAATTATATTTTACAACACGATGCTTAAATAATAATAAAAACTGTCTAATAAAAAAAAGGTTGTGGAAAATATACGATCCTTGAAAAAGATACGAAATTAGTTTGGCATAAAAAAAAGCTTACCATCCGACGGCGCAATGCCGCCCGTCTTTTGGGCACTTTACCAGTAAAAATCGATGAGGAGGAATTATTCGATACCCGAACTACTTACCCCAACTATTTATCCATTTTTTATTCCAACAAAAATAATAGCTTTATTTAATATTTTTATAATAAATTGATATATACATTAAAACACTATACTAATTTAAAATGAATTACAAATATCATAAAAAATATATGTAATGAAATAAAAATTGCAATAAATACTTTTTTTTATTCTTGTACATATTTTAACTAGTTTAATATGTGAAACATTATGAAATTTATCTTAAATACAGCCTAAAGTAAAAGATAAGCAAAAAAAAAATCTAATTTCATACGACGCATATTAAGATGACATAGCTACTCATAACAGATATCATAATATCGGCCGTGTCCCCCTAGTGGCGTAGTCTCACTTCGCAAGTCTAGGTATATCGAAATCTAAGATGAAAAAAAAACATTCGCAGCGCATCAACCAATGCAGGTAAAGACGCGAGTATACATTAGTTTCCTTTTCATGTTTTCTTTGACCCTTTTTTATCTGACTGTATTTTCAAAAATTGCCAACTCGCGCGCGCTCGCGAATTTGACGATCGCGAGATGGTGAATGACTCCCAAAAGGTAGAAGTATTTCAAAAAACTTAAGTAGAAGTGAATACTCGTACTTGCAAAACATAAAGGAGGGATGCCAGTTCCAAATGTGCAATGTGACAACTCCATGCAGCATTAAGAAGACATTAGGGGTGGGGTTAGAGGAACGACAGAGGGCGCATTATTTAGCAATTTATCACGTAACCGATAGCGAAAGAATATGAACACATTGTGTTATTATTAGTTTTTTTTATAAATACTATTGTTGACATTATCTACTCACACGTAATACGAGTATTTTCAATTTTATGAATCTAAAGCCGCCCGGCCCCGCTCTGACTTCGCCCGTCGCATATTTCGAAGCATATTTTGTACTAATCTCCAAAAATGGGAATCTGCGAATTTCTTTATATTTATGAATACTGCCCTGTGGGAGGGGGCGGCCCTTTGGTAGCAGCGTGAATTTATATGACCTATAACCTTCCTCAAAAAACTATTCATCATAAAAAACCAAAACCAAACAAACAAACTCTTCAGCTTTATAAAATTAGTAAGATTCATAAATTCATAAATTGTATGATTGATTAGGATGATAGTAATAATTACTGAGCAGAAACGCTTCTATCGATTCGAATCGATTACAAAATATAAAATTTTAATATTTTTTTGATGGCAGATTAAATAACAGAATTTCAAAAACTTTAGTACTTAGTACCTTGGCACCGTAACATTAAAATGATAAACGTGTTAATATTATGGTTTTCTATTTGTAGCTGTCGCTTTCGCCTGAGCTATAGTGACTTGCTTGAAATCACCGTATGAACCTTTCATCGCGCGTCACTACGAGCTTTCAAAAAGCTTTCAGTGGTCGATCGCGCTCGCTATGATTATGAGTGTTGCCAATACATGGTTTGCGATAAGAGTTATGGAAAGTGTAAATAAATGTGGTATGTTGAAAATATTATTGAATGAGTGAATGTAGCATCTGCCACACCAGCCTCTCAATTTTGTATGGGTGACAAAGGCGCACCACAAAATGCGGTTGCCAACCGCCCGCAGCGGAAAATTTGGCGGCAACCGATTGACATCGCGGCTCAAAACTATGCATTTTAAGTCAAATCAATCGATACGCGGTCAGACGCACACATGTGCTAGTTGTTTATGTGCCGCAAAAACCGCAAAGTTTTGCGAGACTGCCAAACCTACTTGGTATAAAGTGGCTTTTAGGGCTTCCCATGAGAGGAGTTAGCTTACGTTAGTGGACGAATGGGGCACAACTCACGCGGTATCATTATCGTTACAGTTCAGTGGTCGGCGCCAGTTTGAGCGAGTGTAACGAGCATTGCGTCCGCCGCGGTCCCAGGACTTGCTTAATTGACCTTTATACACACAATTTCTTTATATGAAACTTAAAACGTTATTCAGATACTTATCATGCAGTTTTAAGTACCTAAGTGGGTCTTTGATACTGCACACTGGAGTGCAATGGTCGATTGTGTTGAGTTTCTTAATCTTAAGGATAAAATCGGATAGTATCGTTCATGCTGCTGACTGAGTGAAAACAAAATCGATTTATCGTCCTAAACATTAATTTACATGGTACAAACGAAAATACAGACTTGTATTGTATAGAGAACTATCATTGAGATTGATGGAGGTAGATGGCCCATGGTGGAAACGGGTACCGGAGCGTGCCTGCTCCCGCGCCCATAAATATTTTACGGTGCACTCCTTTATGGTATTGTGATTAGATTGTCGCGCTGCTGGTGCCACCCAAATCTATGGTATATCGAATTTGGAATAAAATGAACGCGTGTCTTGAGTAGGTATATATTTAGAGTATGTATGTAATGGAATTTCGCCAAGAATTTTATTGTGTATTCGTATATGCTTGGCTTTAGATATACATATGCTTGTCTTTTTTTTTGGAATCTATGTCTAGTAATACTAGTTTATGAGTAGATCACGACGAGGCATTGAATATGTTAGGACTTAATCTAAATAATGTTGTCACTGTTAATTTCAGTAGTGTCCATGTAGTTTCAGTAATGTTATTCAGAAAATACAAAGCTCATACAACAGTATTTATTTTATTATTGTATATGGAATTTTGTATACAAATATCTATTCATATCATCTTATGAAATAGAATTATGGGATCAGTGAATGGAAAAATCAAGTACACATAGGGACGTTGATATTATGTTCTGTCAACGTATTGTATTATCCTACTAATATTATAAATGCGAAAGTTTGTGAAGATATTTGGATGTTTGTCTGGAATGTGTGTTAACGTAGGTACCTATATAATATGCGTTACGTATATGTATAACGTGTGTGTTGTGTTAACACGGGTTACATTTTATCCCGAAATACCTATTCCTGGTATAAAATACGACCCATGGGAACCTTTCCATGGGTTGCGGGAATGGGATCGAGTTCAATGCAGGCAGAGCCACGTGCAACAGCTAGTGATATAATATAATGGAGTCATATCATAATTCTAGAATAGGTAGATACTAATATTACTGACTGCTATAACTAAAAAAGGCTATAAATTGGTTCAGGATTTAGGCTTTCTATATTACTAAAATCCGTCCAGCGGTTTCAGCATGCAGATAACACACGTACCTACACACGCACACATACCTATATTGGTTGGATTTAATACACTCCTACATTACACATTCGGTTGAATATGGGAATGATAAACAAGATTTACGCAAGTGGTGTTAGATACAGTCGTTTTCTATCTAGCCAAACCGGGGCGAAGGCGAACATGATGTCTACACGGTGTCGGAAAAGGGGACGTGGTAAGGTCGCGTTACGCCGTTTGAAAGTGAGATGCGAGGCGTCAGGAGAGCAACAAATTAAGTCCCCGCGGGGAGCGGAGCGCCCGCCCACGCCCGCGTTGAGAGCACCCGCGATAACGTCTTGCCGAAGGGAAAACTTGAATATTTCCAACGAATTACGTAACCAAATTCGCTGAATAAAAGTTCGCGTACGTGCCCCGACAACCGGCAAAGTATTATTGAAGTTCTCTTTACATTCTAATTAGGAGTTTAGAAGTGTTTAATCGTTGAATATGTCGCCTTAGAGTACTAAGTTGGTATTGAATGTACTCGTAACAAATTGTAGAGTGGCCATGAGATTTGTTTTCTGCGCGGTAACGCACCCACAGTCAATGATATTAAAGACGTTAGCATTAAAAAGCTTAAAATATTTAACATCTTATTTTGCTTAGGGGCCTTTGATTTAAATAATACGAAAAACACGAATTTGTAGTCACTACGCCGAAGTTATCCTACTAATATTATAAATGTGAAAGTTTGTGAGAATGGATGTGTGGATGTGTGGATGTTTGTTACTCTTTCACGCATAAACGGCTGGACCGATTTGGTTGAAATTTGGTATGTATATAGGCTATACCCTGGATTAACATATAGGCTATATATCAGCGATGAACGGGATCAGAATTCCACGCGGGCGGAGCCGCGGGCAACAGCTTATATTATAAAACTTTGGCGTAGTGATTACGTATTCGTAACGTAAACGTATTGAGAGAACAGAGAATTGCGATTGGTCACCTGCTCACTGTGGACCTGTGTGCGTGCGAATCCTGCCAATGGCAATGTTCCGTACTCCCGATACGTTTAAGTTACGAATTCAGTCATTAAGGGTTACTTTGGTTGGTACCCAATTATTTGTCACAGTAATGGGGGGTAATAAAAAATATTTATTATATAACAACTTCTTTCTATAATTAGGTAAATACCTACCTACACCGTGGTCAATTAGCTCTATTGTAATGTACCTTCGTACATTGGGAGATAGCAAGCGATCACTTAAATGTTCACTGTTCATATATTATTTCTAATAATATAGATATGAGTAACGCATATGAACAAAATATTTCATTTTATTGGCCAATATTCTCTTATTTTATATTACGTTATTCGAAAAAGTTATAGTCGTTTCACGAGAGAAATAAAACTCTTACCGCAACATAAACTTTATCACATAAAGTCATAAATATTTTGTACCAATATCACTTCCCCGTTTGAGGTGTGGCATAGGTGCTCCCTCCTTAATGTTAACTTTTAAGATTATTGCTATTTATTTTTATTTGCCGTCACAGTTCTTATAAGCGCTACTAAATTTTAAACTGCTGTTACAGCCATCGTTTTATGAAAAGAGACAATCAATATCTCTGTCATAGAATGCCCATTACAGAACATAGACTTTAGTTATTCTCCAATGAGTACTTAGGAATACTAGCTGTTGCCAGGGGTTTGCCATTTAAAAGTTAATTTAATTTTATATTTGATCATCATTTCTTCAGTTATGGGACAGACATGAAAATAATATACTGATAGCGGAAGGTTGCTATGGCGCACATTAAGAGAGTGTTGTCCAGCAGTGGGCTGCGGTAGACTTATTGATTGATTGATAGATTGAAGCGAAAATTGTGAATATGAGTTTAGTTCATATATTATGTATTAAATAATAGCTGATTTCCGCGTCTCCGCGCGCGTTGATGTCGGTCATCACAACTTTTTATCATATCTTCGGTTCTGCTCTACCAAGGTCCATGTAAGATTTTAAGTCTGACCAAGACCCTTCTAATAAAAATGGTCAGGATGAATGTATGTAAGTATGTAGATAATTCTCATATTATCCTCATAAGGTTTAGTATAACTTAGATTTTATTGGAAAAAAAAAAATACAGGTGTAGGTATTGTAAAGTTATACTATAAGATTACTGTAGAAGTCAAAATAACAAAATGATTTATCAATCCACTGCGAATGCCTGTATTTGAAACGACACTGTTGGATTAACGAGCAGATTAAACAAGCGAGAAATAATAGACGCGCGATACAGTTAATGACGGAACCATAATAAAGAAGGAAGAAATCTGCCAATAGCAAAGCTTAAGCGAGGGTATAAAATTAAATGGGTAGAAGACGTTTTTACAAGTTTATCGAGCGTTCTACATCGGGCAGACGTCTAATGGGCTCGCAGGCGCCGCGCACGCTGCCTGTCTGTCTCGACGGCCAGTGACGTGCCCGCCCGCCAGACCGTATGAAACCGACATTTAGACCTTACCAACTTCCGATCGATAACCGCCAATGAAAATGTTTCACTTATGACATGTCACGCTATGTAACATTCAGGATACTCAATCTATAATGGATTAAAGACTTCACTATGAACTTAGTGATTGTAGCTAGAACAAAAAGGTTCAAATAGGGGCTACTTACACTGGACGGCGCGGTTGGCTGCCTCTCGCTCTGCTTTTAATGCGGATTTATCGACTCAAATTAATCGTGTAAGTAGAGAGCCGGTCGAGGAAAGTTGCGTGAAACGCGATAAAGGACCACACTATTCGTTTGAAAAGCCGTTCATTGCGATTTAACGAAATTAACTTTCATTTAATATATCGCATCCTCCAAACTCATTGTAGTGTCACGAAATTATTGCTTTGGACCAAAAATACTGCTCTACGGTAGGATATACAACACCGCGTCATCTAGACCCTAAGTATGAATAATAATGATCCTAGTTTGTAATATGGTTTCTAGAATGAGGATAACCTACCTTTTTTGGTTAATATGTATTAGGTGCCTATACATATAACTCTCAACTATTGCAAACATACATATCTATTCATACATAGGTACAAAATAATATTTGAGCAGGAATCGACTCCGCCACCTCTGTCTTAACAATAGGACGTTCTACATCACACGGCATGTAAAAGAAGTCAGTAACAAATTAGAAACCAATAAGTAATTCATAAATATTCTAGGTCTAGGACATTGTACACAGCGTTATTTAGATCCAAAGTAAGCATAGCTACACATTTACATTTATTTTTGTAAAACATATACAAAAAAAAAAACACCCAGACCAATGGATATATACATATTTATGCATACATATATTTGAATTGACCGGGCATCGAACTCGCGACCTTCGACTTAGCAGTCGAACGCTCTACCGCTACGCCCGAGTTCATCAAACACTAATTTGTTTGCTTACTAAGTATAACGGCACAAATTTATATACAAAACTAACCCAATCAAGTCTGCGAAACCAAATTGGAAAGTGTGATGGGCAATTATGTGTACACGAGTTTAAGATACTTAGATAACGTAATATAGTATAACATGATAATTTTCAAAAACCATGCGTAATCATAGAGGCATGTTTTGTAAACAGGGTGTAACATGGCGATGCGGTTTTGGGTGCGATGTCGAATGCGACTGGGTCTCCGGAACGACACGTCAGACCACAATCTCATTTGTGCTTCCCACTACAACGAGCGACACGTAGGAAATGAGATGCGATTAGCTTACCCAGCCGGCGAACATTTGTTGTGTACATCGGCACAACAATCACATAAATATAAAATAGCTATGACATCAAGGCTGAAAGGATATATCCTCTGTTTATCAGCTCAGGTAGGGACTTGCTTGTTTACTTTATTTAAAACAGCTGGAATTGTTCCGAGCAAGGGTGGATTTTAACTTTATAAAGTAGTGAACGATCTAATCGAATCATTTCACTCACAGTTCCAACTGCAGTAAGTTGCCATTGTGAGCTCTCTTGACTTTTGATAAATGATCCGATTAAAATGAGATTGCTGATAGTTTCTTTTTAGTTTTAGATCGTTCGAATACCTGATCATGAGAGATGAAAGACTGCTGACTAAGGTATTATTGAGGAGGAAATTTGAAATAGTGACTTTTGACTTCATTCATTATAATGGATAGCACAGAGAGATTATTATTATCTTCCATGTGTTTACTGTTAATTTGCTACTAAAATCAAGTAATGAATTATATTAAGTGTGAACATACCAATAGATATAATTTCTTGATCGCACTTATTTAGTAGTAAACTAAGTGGGAAAGACATTCTCAACTCCTTGTTATTGGTCGTGTAAGGAGTAACCTTTTTAAATTAATGTGTTATCAATATTAATTGTACCAGGTACTTTGAATTAAATCAAAAAGATCAGTTGTCAGTCAATAAAATACAGTTCCTTTAACATTCAAACATAAATTCATAGCGAACTACAAACACTACCATAAGTTACAATCATCAGATACATCGCAAGTAATTTACAAAAGATATTTGAAGCGAAATGGTTTCCACAAACTTTTGGAATAGAAAATTCCCAAGGAATAGCTGTGTGTTCTTCGGCTGGGAGTGGGAGTGATTCCGAGCCGCTTACACTCGCTCCCGCTCCGGGACTGCATAATACATTGCCGGGAATGCACCGCAGTTTGATCCCTTTCTAGACAAGGTAAGTACGACTGTACAACTAGTGGAAAGTTCCCTTGATGTTACCTCCACTTTTCTGCCAAATAAGAACATGAGTTCGTGAGGGGCTTTACGATTTCAACGCAAATTGACAAAGTTTTGAGTATAACATCTCTTTGTCTACTTACAAAGGAATATCGATCATGTTCAATTATTTATGACTAATTGTTCTTAGAGCTTCGGGAGTGCAAGTTCGGTGGAAGGTATTAAATGGATAGGTACAAACTTGCGTGAGAATAATAACAGCCTTTAGACATTGGCGTGCCATTGCGCGTTTACACATATTTTCATTACACCATAAACTTTCAAGTGAACGATAAGGTATATTTTCAGCGCTACTTAGCAGGAAACGAATAATTTAAAAAGTAATTAAGATGATCTCTAGGGTCAGGTAATAGAAATAACTTTATAATAGAAAGCCGAGTCTAAACTTCTCTCACAAACTGTCTACAATTACTAAAACACGTTTTGTCAGGCTAGTAACTAATGATTTTCACAAAAAAGACACAAAGAAGTAGCTAGACACGACTACTAATGACTGTAAAAAAATATTGGTGGGAAACATTTACAATTTAACAACATTAAGTTATTCCGTCGCGTCGCAGTTACTGTTGCTACCAGCATGAAGCCACTATTTATACCTATTATGTAATAGCACTATTTACGCCTGAAAAAATCTAAATAATATAAATATACAAATTATTTTTGTCATTTACAAAAATAAGTTGTATATTTATATTAAGTTTATTTATATTAATTAACAAAATAAGTTGTATCCAGTACAATAATGATCCAATTTCTTGGGGACAAATCTTTGGTCCTCGTGTATGTAATGTCAAATGTACTTACGTTACATAGAATGAAGGGGATAGATGTATGTATTATGTAACGCGTAAACTCGTACAAGTAGAGTAGGTACAGTTAACAAAGGAGATACGGTTGCATCTTTACATACAACTTTATACGAAAAAAAGTGCAATCATTTCTCCTTTGTCGACTGTAGGTACCTTTTCAAGTCAGTCAGTTCGTCAGCTCTCTGTCAAATTTACATTTATCTGTACGTATGTCCGTAAATTTTACGGAGGCAGTCTACCGTTTATTAATGAGGATCGCCGTAGCAATTCCAGTCCAGACAACATTGCTTTTTATAGTAGCTACTCTAATTTTGTAAAACTATCTCTTCTGCAAAACCTTAGTAAACAACGGCACACATAAGAAATTCAGACGGTAGGAATAAACAAAACAACTAACAAGTCTTCTTTCATGAATATCTGAGTAGAAGCGATACGGCTTTGTATATTTGTTCCATGAGAACTTAGTTAAGTGTAACACGCGTTGTGTTAACTAGCATGACAAAACCGTGTGATTGTGTTTGAATGTTTCTACAAGGTTAACCGATGATTCCTCATTGACAAAAACATTACTTAAACAATAAAAAATAATAACAGCTCAGACAGGTAGCCAGCTAGCCTTGAGCAGTATTTCGTCTTAAGGATTTCCTTTGAAACTCAGATCGATTAAGTTATGTCGGAAAGTAAATATATTTCATCATTTCATCAAACGAACTAGAGCATATGGAACGGAATGTTTTTTTTGTTTTAATCTTTTGTAAGTAGGTAACACGTTGAACGATTATTATTTCAATTTGAAGATGGGTCTCCAGCAACTCGATTATAATTATTAGAGTGCTCCGTTGCTTACAGATAAAATAGATCTATTAAAGAACATTGAAAAGAGAATGTTTAAAGCTGATAAAGAATTGATAAAAATCGAGCAAAATATCGAGAAAGATTGAGCCGTAACACTCAGCAAAAGTTAGGAAAGATAAGCGAGTAAGATCTTGGTATTTTGCCAAGAGAATAATCATGAAAAATATGACAGGGAGAAACAGCACGATATTAAAATACGAAATAAATTTTCAGCTAGACATACCTAATATTACAAGAGGTAGCGCAAATAATGTTGATAGGCTAATAAGTAGCAAGGTATGCAGTAAAATTGTCGTTGCGGTATTAGAATATAGATTAGGTGAAGAACTTACTTTGATTATAGCTCCTTTACAATGATATATGACTCCGGGCAAAATCTGGAAAGAGAAGAAAAAAATTGTTAATTTCTTACTATTCAAATTCAAAAAAACTGATAAGTATATTATTATCTATACTTCATTTGAGCTATGCAACTAAGATACGACCTAGATAGGTATATCGCCCAAATTAAGTATAGATTACATAATAGATTTCCAGAACATGGATTAATTTGTAAATATGTGTATTTGTAAAGAAACTCCCATAGCAAGTGTATGAAACACACATAGCAGCTCAAATCGATATAAATGTATAAAAATATTTAAACTGAGCGGGATTAGAATCTGCAACAGCTGACATTGCATCCAACGTACGACCACTTATTTAGGTTGATTAATAAAAAATTCCATATCCAACACTAATATTATAAATGCGAAAATAACTCTGTCTGTCTGCTACGCTTTCACGTCTAAACCACTGAACCGATTTTGATGAAACTTGGTACAGGGATAGAAACCTTGGGAAAGGATATAGGCATATTTGGATGTTTGGTCACGATAACCGACATCCACGCGGGCGAAGCCGCAGGCAACAGCTAGTACCTAATATAATCTAAAAGTAAAGTCGTACTTTATAACATACAGATTAAGTTCAGTCAAATAAGACTATCTTTAAGGTGATATTATTCTGGTTAACTTAGAACATATTGGCAGAACATAAAACTAAACCAATTACAAGTTTTCCAATATGCTCGGTGAATTATAGGACTGTTAAACTTGCAACAGGCCACTCATGAAGTTTTTGGGGAATTCTTAAATCAAGTTTGAAGCATTTAAAACGCACTCGCCTTGACTTACACGTAACAAAGAGATTCAGTGCTATGAAAAGAGTAGGTTATAGCTAACTGACGATTGTTACGTTTTCATCGGTTGTTTCTTAGTTATTTATACATAAAATATACCTAGGTATATTTTATGTATTTTGATTTTCAAATAATAATATGTACCTTCACACCCCCACAAATTTTATTAGTAGGTAGTAAGTGAATTAATACAATAAATCTGTACCGAGCCAGTGTATTGTTTGACAATGCAGCGACATTTCTATTCCAGTCATATAATTCTCTTTGCAGCGCGGACTGAAAATACTGCGCTTAAAAACTCCATTACTGGGAGGCATTCGTTTCGCCATGACACAATACGCGTTAACCGACAAAATGAGAGCGTCGTAGCTAGTTACGGAAGTAAAAGCTGTTATTATGAATCGCGCAGTGAGGGCGGCGCGGGCGCGGGCGGTCCCAGGTAAACTCTGTTATTTGCATTACACGCCCCGGCCCTTGGCTAGGATTTGTGACATCCGCCGGTAAGCTCAGCGAGCGCTCTCTGCCACCGGCTCTAATTATTGTTGAATTCATTACGGAAACGGTGACATGTACAAGATTGGATTTTGTGCAAATATCTTTACAAGCTACATTTACCTTTCAACACTACGCGATTGCTATCTTATTGCTAAGTGTAAGAGTTGTCTAGCGAAGCGAACTCTACGACCGCCGCTACAGTTAAATACTGTACCGCAAGAGGAAAAGCTTAACATTCACATTTATTAACTAATTAACGCAATGAAACGGTGGCTGAGTTTGAGAATTATTGTTTTAATTTTATTAAAAGGATGAGGGGTAGACGAATTAAATTTGAAATTAGAAAGAGAAAATTTCATATTTAATGAGTAAAACTCTGAAACGGCTGTGTGAATAGAACTAATAAGAAGCAGTAGGTGGGGAATTTAAGGAAAGCTTCTTGAGGCGGCCGCAAGTGTGCAAGTTTCACGCTTGCGGCGGTAACGTGTTACACGTCTTTTTACAAGACGTCTGAAATGGCGAGTAGGTGTTGAATACAAAAGCTTGAGCTAGTTTTATGTCGGCACGATTGGTGGTAGGAGACAAAAGACTAGACACAAAAGACAAGCCCTTTCTAGTGATATACTACTTTTGAATTTAATTTTGCCCTACAGTTCAGCCTGACAGCCTCTGTGGTGGCGTGGCGGTAGTGAACGCTGGCTGCTACGCAGGAGGCGCGAGTTCCTCGCTCAGTGTAAATATTTGTATGCATGTATTTGCATTGGTCTGGTCAAGCTTCGGAGAGCACGTTAAGCCGTCGGTCCCGGTTGCCATACCAATAGGTATCTACGTTGCGGGTAGTTGGAGCAGTAAAAAACCGACTTCAAAAAACTATTCCAATAAAAATAAAATGCACTAAAAAGTTGAAAATAATTGTGTACTCTTCAAAAACTTTATTACAAATTATTGTCAGTTTTGGAGTCGGTGTCGTGAGAAGTTACAAACCTACCTTGGTTGACACCGACTCCAAACTTGACTGAGTGTCTAACTGCGGATTGGGCCGGACTATGATATTTTGGTAAAGCAGACCCCGGACTTCGAAGTGAAAGCTTCGGTTGCGACTGGGGTTAACGCTAGGATGAAGAAGAAGAAGTAAATAAATTCAATAATTTTTAGTAGGTATTGATGTATACGGTGTTTTCGATAGTGTAGTTTGAGTCTGATTTTACTGAAGAATGTAGTTCATAGACGGTGCTTAGTATAAGCAAGATTCTCTTTCAATCTATGAACTCCAGATAAGGCGACTTTAGTGTTATGAGTTTCCAAAGCGGTTAATTAGTCAATATAAATTTCACTTATAGTTTTTAATTAGCTTTATGGGTTTTTAAATAAAGCTTGCCGCTATAAAATCTAAAACATGGTAGGAGGATCTAGTAATTTTATTATACAAGAATGTTCCTAATCCGACGATGATCAACAAACGCCTGTATTGACAATGTATAATCCTTATGGTACAGTTTATTATTATACTGGGTGGCGCAAAAGTACCTACTGGCACTAAAGAATAGTACATTATGGTACAAGTGAGCTATGTTGGTGATTACCGCCGAGGCGTTATTGAGGCCCGAGCCGGCAGGCGAGGGTCTTAAGAGAGCTGAGGACGGTAATCATCATGCTCACGCGTGCCATACGACGTTTTACAACACACTTGCGAATAACATAACACTACAAATACTAAATAAACAATGCCACAAATTAATTCGTTTTCCAATGTGCGCGCATCTAACAATGGCGGTCGGCCATATTTAAAAAAAAATGAGGTTTGAATTTAACTTTTTTTTTTTACTGTTTTTTTTTCTGTACTTAAAGAAAAAAAAGTTAAATTTGAGTGAAAAAACAAATATCACAAGTTGAAATTATTTATTTAAATACGAAAACGCATCAAATGAACATACAATAAGCATATTAAAGGACAACATTCACTCTCCATACAAATCTGGGCTAGTTTTGAAAGTGCCGGCCAAAGGAAAAAAATACGATATTCCGTTAGAACTCCTTCTTACTAACATTTTTTATTACGGCGTCAAAGTTGAGAGACCACTACCAACGGTTTTATTAGAGTTTAAAAATCTTAAAATATACACTTTTTATGATACGAACTATTGAAAATAAATGAAAAATATTGCTATACATCGGAAGAATAGTTAATAAAAGCAATAAAAAATAAACCCTGTACTTTATATTGTTGTTTTTCGTCCATTTATTGAGATCCAAAGTTGAAAGTGCCGGTCAGAGGAACCAAATATGATATTCCGCTAGAGCTTATCCTTATTAGCACTTTTTATTACTACGTCAAAGCTGAGAGACCACTGCCCTCAGTTTTATTGGTGTTCAAAAATCTTAGAAACATATAATTTTTATGATATTATATATTGAAAATGAATGAAAAATATTGTTCTATATTGGAAGAATAGTTGTTTAACGCAATAAAAAATAAACCCCATACTGCATATCGCTGTTTTTCGTTAGTTAGGTCCAAAAATTGAAAGTGAAGCCAAAGAAAAATAATATGATATTCCGTTAGAGCTTGTCTTCATTGACATTTTTACTATAGCATCATAGCTGAGGGAATACTGCTCTCGGTTTTATTTGAGTTCAAAAATCTCGGAAACGTATATTTTAAATAAAATAAATAATTGAAAAGGAATAATAAATTATGTTGTATTATATTGGAAGAATAGTTGATAAAAGCAATAAAGCAATAAAAATAAGCAATTAAAAATAAAATACACGAGCAATAACACTGTTTCATTGCACTCAACCCTGTTTGTTTTATCTATGATAATGTATGTATAATGTTGACGAACCTGGACATGACGTGATTGCTATCGTCCACGAATCTACCTTATGGCATTGCCATCAGTGCCTTGTAACTGTGGAATATGATCAACACATTTACTAAGTTCAATAATTGGAAATGCACCTTTAACCAATATAAATCAATATTTCTCATTCATTTTCAATAATACGTTTAAAAAAATGTATTATATCCAAGATTTGAACTCAAATAAAACCGAGGAAAGTGGTCCCTCAGCTTTGACGTCATAATAAAAAATGCTAATGAGTACAAGTTCTAGTGGAATATCACATTTGTTTTCTTTAACCGGCACTTTAAATTTTTGACCTAAATAAATGAATGAAAAACAACGTTAATGCAATATGCGGTTTATTTTTTATTACTTAAATGAACTATTCTTTCAATATAGAACTATTTTTTTAATTCATTTTCAATAGTTCGTATCATAAAAAGAGTATGTTTTCAAGATTTTAGAACTCAAATAAAACCGAGGGAAGTGGTTTCTCAGCTTTGACGCTGTAATAAAAAATGCTAATGAGGATAAATTCTAGCGGAATATCACATTTATTTTCTTTAATCGACACTTTTAATTTCGGACCTAAATAAATGGACGAAAAACAACAATTATGCAGTATGAGGTTTATTTTTTATTGCTTTTATTAACTATTCTTCCAATGTATAACAATATTTTTCATTTATTTTGAATAGTTCGTATCATAAAAAGTGTATATTTTTAAGATTTTTAAACTCTAATAAAACCATTGGAAGTGGTCCCTCAACTTTGACGCACTAATAAAAAATGTTAGTAAGAACAAGCTCTAACCGAATATTGTATTTTTTTTCTTTGGCCGGCATAATAAAAATTAGCCCAATCTGAATGATGTCCTTTATTGGTACTATTAAACACGTTCTTTTTTGTATCGAAACTTTTTTAAGAACATAGAAACTTAACCTATTAAATTAAAAAAGAATCTATAACTCACTTGTGAATAATAGTAATGAAAAAGTCACAGTTTGATAATAGGTGTCATTCCGTGCCTATTTGCGGTGAAATAATAACACTGTTATGAGCAGGTGTGTTGTAAAATACCTTTATTTTTTTTATATGACATTTTCTGTCATTCTGTTGTTGAAAATTGTGTAGTGAACAAATGTAAAATACACTGAAAATAAACATGGACCGTTTTACTCCCCAAGAACGTGGAATAATTGTGTCAATGTTCTTACGGAATAATTCATCAGTGATAAGAACACAACGTGAATTTCGTCGACGATTTCCCCACCGTCCGGCACCGATTGGTCGCACAATTCGACGCTTTGCCACACGCCTTGAAGCAACTGGCTCAACATTGGATAGACCTAAGTCTGGGAGACCAAGAACAGGCCGTTTAGCTGAAAATATCGATGCTGTGCGCGAAGATGTGGAAGAGTGTCCAGAAACATCAACGAGGCGACGTGCCACGCAATTGGGCATTTCCAGACGGACCCTGCAGCGTATTTTGGTGAAAGACTTAAAGATGTTCCCGTATAAAACTCAAATGACTCATCAGCTGCTGCCTGCTGACCACCGAGCTCGTCTAGATTACTGCCAGCGCGTCATAAACCTCAACCTTGAAGAGGATGATTTTCCTTCAAAATTGGTTATGAGTGACGAAGCGCATTTCCATCTCTCAGGGCATGTCAATAAGCAGAATACTCGGTTCTGGGGCACTGATAATCCGCGCATTATTCAAGAAACACCTCTACACCCACTAAAAGTTACTGTATGGTGTGGCATCTGTGTTGACAGAGTGATCGGACCCTATTTTTTCGAAGACGCTGGAGGCAATGCGATAACTGTCACTGGAGAACGCTACAGAAACATGTTACGTGAGTTTTTGATACCCAGTTTGGACGAATTGGGGCTGGAGCACATCTGGTTTCAACAAGACGGCGCTACGGCACACACAGCGCGCGACACTATGGACTTAGTGAGGGACGCTTTTCCAGGCCGAGTTATCTCTCGTTTTGGCGATTTGCCTTGGCCTGCAAGATCACCCGATCTGACCAGTCCAGACTTCTTTCTTTGGGGTTTTTTGAAATCTCGGGTGTATGTGAACAAGCCACAGACTCTCGCAGCTCTAAAAGAAAACATTCGTCAAGAAATAACGAACATATCGCAGGAAGTGTTACGGCAAGTTATGCAAAATGTCATAAATAGGGCTCAAATGTGTATCAACTCTGGAGGTCACCATTTAAAAGACATCATCTTTAAATCCTAATGGTACGAAATTTAATGGTACAAATATACATTTAAAAAAACCTAAATCTAGTTTTCTAATTTAGAAAAAATGTTATAGCCGAACCAAATAGGGTCTTTACTTTTGCGCCACCCAGTATAAACAAGTATACAGACAATAAACACAATTTTCTTCGGATTTAAGGGTATTACCATGATAGGATAGAGAAAGTTCATTAGAAAATTATATATATAAAACATAAAACATATATAAACTCACGCCTATATCCCCGAAGGGGTAGGCAGAGGTGCTAGCACCCACATTTCACCGTTTATATTTAGGTCCCAATGTAATAGGTGGCGAGCCCATTGCCATTAACCGGGCACTTATATATATATTAAATTATATTTTGTCTAACGCGTTTTCAAAACTCAATCGAAGTGCGGGGCACGTCGTACGTAAAACTCTGTAAAAGTATGACTATGACAAAAGCACGCACGCACCCGAACCTTCCAAACTTCCCGAAGGACACCGCGACGTTATTTAGGGGCGTTTCTGAAAGGCAAGGTGTGTCGTCTCGAACCCAGGGGAATTCACTACGCTTTAAAGCTGGTAATTTGATGTGAGTCTTTCGAGATTTTTCCATCTTGCCGGATCGTTTGGGGAGCGGGCGGATTAGGCCACGCACGGCATGGGCGAGGGCGGCGACGCGCCAGATTAATGTCGCGAGCTTTGCGCCAAATTTAAAATGTCACGTTCCATTTTTCCAGCCAACAGAGCCCGTCAGCGACCCGAACAGTTATACTTCCGATTGCACGCATTCCTTGCGTAATAAGCAGACTGAATAAAAATACTGTCGTTTATACCAATGCATAGCATACATTTTTAACATATAGCTTTTGACTAATTTATAAAACTTAAGTTAGAAAGTAGGTACCAATATAGGTATCAAACTATATCAAATTATTCCAGCGCTACTTAATGTAATAAGCAATCTTGTAGATGGCGACGTGATAAGACTGAAGACTGAATAGTTGTCCTTGAGACAAAATGAAGAAGAAAAAACTGTGAGAGGTCAATGATTAGTATGTCTACGTCACACACATACACATGTTTTATCTAAAGTGTAGACAACATGGAAACGGCGTAGGAAAAAGGCAAAGTCGTAAAACTGGCGCCCACCAATCGCCAAATAAGGCCAGCGAGGCACCGACGAGCCGCGTGGCGTCGTCCTTGACTCCCGGCCAAATGACATAAGTTGGCCCATGGGCGCGGATTCTTGACTAATCGATAAACAAGACGGAATGGATGAAGAACCGAATCGTTGAATCGCCGCACCCACGCTAAGCTATTAACTTGGTGTCTAAATTGGACATGATTCCAATACACTGTTGAATCCGACGTAAAAAGAACGCGCACTACAGTGAACAAGGTCACCTAAGCTTATGCAGTTTGGCATTCGTAATTCTACATAAGTCCATGAAAAGTACATAAAATCTTAACTTTAAATCCGTTGTCCCCAATATTACTTACATCTATCATCGTGAGAGAGGCAAGTTAACTTCGTCTTAGGTATTTTTATAATCTGTCGTAATAGAGTGGTGGTAGGTACAGAGCCAGAAACTTTTCCAATTTTCAAACATTCCCCCAGAAGTCAACATTCATAAAGAGCCTTAATTTTAATCATTTTACATTTATATAGTATATGGAGTGCGTGTCCGGAAAAGTCATAAAATGTGCGTGCGGGTGAAAATTGATGCGTAGGGATATGGTGTAAATTTTAGGCTTATTATAGTAGCCTTGAATTTTGTTAGGCCAAATGGGCATACGCTTGATACACTTTTCACACGATCAGAGTTTACAGTCAATTTTACTATCTTGCCACGTTAGTAAAAAAGTGTTATGATATAGATGAAAATGTCGCCTTTAATATCACTATACGACTTGCTCGTATATTTTCTAGCTACTACTGTTTTGATCATAACAATAAAAAGTCAAGGAAGCTTCACAAACCAGTCCATTTTCCCCATAATGGCTGTCAAAATGTATTCTTCTTCCAACTTTCACTTGGTTATTCATTTTCGCAGTCTCAAGGATAGCATACAAATTTTAAATACATAATTGTATTCAATAGCAGCCAACTAAAATGATAAATAAAATTATTATAAAATTGATATTGCCGTGAAATTACCTTCTGAAAGAGCCTTAAGTATAGTTATTGTGGTGCCACAACAATATAAGAAATATTAGCAACAGGCAAGCCATTCAAGCCAATGTCAGGATTAGCATGCAGAGCGACTGCCTCTGGTGTCAAGTTCATTGGCAAGTGCCCACGTGCTCGCCCCCGTGAACGAGGTGATTGACTTTACCATAAGACATTCATGACGACATGTACAGTACATATTATGTGAGTAATTAGACATTTATTCTATGCCAAGCAACGGTTTTTATAAAACTTAACGTCAAATAGAGGCAAGTCTAGTTTTCGATTGTCTCAGAATCAGGGACAGCGCAGTTTCTGGATATAAGATAAAATTAATTATTAAAAAATAAAAAAACCCGACTGCTGTCTAAAAGATTGAAACAAGCTTGATAGCAGGCGGTACCCATTTGCCAATCATAAACCGAAAGAAATTTAATGGGTACCGCCTGCTATCAAGCTTGTTTCAATCTTTTAGACAGCAGTCGGGTTTTTTAATTTTTTAATAATTAATTTTATTTTAACCTTTTTAGTTAGGATATGACATCTATATATTTTTGTAATCTCCTTTTAATTCTGTTCATTTTGATACCCTACTCGATAAATTTGAATGAAAAAAAATTTTTGCCAACACATATTTTAGCATCAAAAATCTACCCTATAGTTTTTGTTGGAATTTTATGTACCCTATGACACTCGGGAGATGAATACCTTTCATTTGAGACCCTATTCATCAAAATCCGTCCAGGCGTTAGGCCTGTAGAGGGCAACAAAGAAAACTACATACATACATAGACACATACATACATACGCGCGAAACACATTACCCTCGCTGGCGCATTCGGGTAAAAAACGAAAAAATACAGGTACATACATTTAAGTTATTTGTGACATTTTGTTACTGCGTGAAATTATAATAAAGTTAGCAGAGCTTGTTTTTCTCATAGATGTTATTCTAAGAGGAAATATCTAAATATTATTTTGGAATGAATATTTTTGTATAACAATTTTTTTGGGATGGAAAAAAACCTTTGAATTCGCGACACTATTCTATTCACGTGTAACACCTCTGTATACTTACATATAAATATCTAAATAATAAATATCTATAAATAAACCAAGTTGTCACTTGTGTTGGCACTTCCGGAGTAAATTTTTTCAGCTTGCACTGAATTAAAAGGTACCGTTTTATTGTAGTTTAGAGCTTATCAGATCAGCATCCGTGATCATCTGACGTTTGAACACAGTACTTAGGTAATTTAGAATTAAAACTAGTCTGATTTATAGTTAAATATCGGCAGTATTTCAACTGTATCAGTGCTTCAGTCAGCTCAAATCAATGATTCATCGATCAATAATTGAACTGAGTGTATTAGTGAGGCGATCGCTAAACGTCCACTTCGACGGTGAGTAAACACAGCGCGGCGAACACGAAGGCGTAATCCGTAGGGCGGCACTTAGCGCGCACCGCAAGCTCCGCACTCTAATTGCACACCAACTAATCTGTTTGTTTCCAACGCATCGAATTACCCACTCAGCTGTGAAATTTGACTGAGAGTGAAAATCTTGCCCAATTACAGACAGCTAAATATCACACACTAGATTTTTCGCTTCTCAAATCGGATGGAATATCCTTAATAAACAGGTTTTCCGGTATCTTGAACTGTTATACGTTATTTGAATAAACCCCAATAAAATGTATTGTGTATAAACCCTAAAGTGCAACCCTAATGAATGTTGTGCGTGTTATACCATAATTAATCAAAAATCACGTTATTCTAACTTCCTAAGTTTAGAAACCATTATCACTAAATGCACTTTATAACGACATCGACTTCAAGTTGAAACCAAGTTGTATCCAACCGGAATAACTCGCGCCCGCGCACACATTTTCACGGCACGGACAATGCACTGATGATGTCATAAGAATTTCAAATGTACAATTCGAACATTGTTTCAAGTATATAACCTACAATTATCAAGAAGACACTATTAAAAAAATAAGGTGTCACTTAAAAGATGTAACGAAAATATGCTAATACTTGAATAAAAATAAACAATATTACAGAGGAAAATTACACGTAATCGAAATTATTACAGATAAAATAATATAATATACACACATTCCTTCAATACAAGAAAAAGTAAGGGTTACTTACACAAAGTACAATACGTGCCCTACTCAAGTAAAGGTTCGACGAGTGTTCACATTGTTGGTGATTTCTTCGAGAGTTCCCTTTAAGGGGCAAACCCTTAAAGGCTTAAGCGGTAGGCAGGCATTTGATTTTGAAATGTCAAGGTGCACACAATTTATAAAGTGAATAAATATCCTTAGATAAAATACTCTTCAACTGAAATCTGAACGACAATCTTGAAAACACAACCATTACTTAAGATTTGATGATTTTTTTTTCTTCACTATCGAATGTGATATCAAATGAAGGAGGAGAAATTCTGAGTTAGAAAAAATAAATATACATAATATACAAATTGTGAAATATACAATTTTACATACTAGGTACTACTCCCTACTCCTACTACGAGTAATAGGTGCTAAAAAAACTTTCATGTTTTTTAAATAATTTCGTAGTCTGGGTACAGCTGTTATTTAAACTTTTACACATTTATTTCAATATAAATAAATCAATCTTATGGAAACAGATTTCAGCTTTATAGCTTTGATGAAGATGCATGCGCAATTGTGATGTCAATATATCCGGTCTGCAAAATATTAACATCGTATTGTGTGCAGTGTTGCGTATCGTCTGACAATGTATCGGTAAATATTTATGGATAGACTTATTTTCTTAAGTTGCTGTGCCCCTACTACGCGACGACAAAATTACACGGTGAATAATCGGGTGAGTCTGCTCGTCTCGCATCATGACTTCATTTTATGGGCGTTATTTTTTTGTCTGTGTTTGAGTGACTGAGTTATATATTTATTAAGTACTTCAAACGGTTGTCTTAAATCTCTGTAATAGCCGTATAGATTTACCATAACAAGCAATAAATAATGTAAATTCGGTAGAAAATACCACAGACATAGGTAAACAAGAAGATAACAATTGAGTTTGTTTAATGGGGCAGAGTTATTGCAGTGGATAATGTTTGGAGCTGACGAATGTTGCATCGTACGTCTCTTGGCCTTCGCGTCGGTAATAGCCAAATACATGACTCAGTTAATTCATTACTGTGCGGCGAGTCATGTAGTCGAGCAGTTGGTATTTCTTAGAATGTAACATACACATAATCTCATTAAATACAATTAGATACCTTTAACTGTTCACCACCTACATTCTATGAGCGCGACAACTAAATAATATGTACCAATTAAAATTAAGTAAATATTATAACAATCGAATGTAGTTTAAGTACGTACGAGAGAACTTTCTCTAAGCGTTATTACAGATAAGCAAGTGTTTCCAACGAGAATGACTTTTACATTAGATAAATTAGAGGCACCTAACAATGGTGTTCGCTAACTAGAAAGTGAATCGAGCTGGTGCCGACTGCCGAGAATGGTCTTTCCGATTGTATCGATCCCGAGTTCGTTGTTACCCCGTTCACTATTCTCTCAGTCACAATAAGGCATTTTACTTTAATTAAAGATATATTACGATAATACGTAAACGCCTACGTGTCCCAGTAATAACAAATTCATTGATCAATAATGACTGCTTTAACCTACTTAAATAGAAATATTCACAGATTTATCAAATCTGATTTTTATATTTCCTAAAATAAAAGAGGTCAACGCTCGTATTTCAGGGTCTTTTAATTCAAAGTCTGTTTTACGACTTTTGCCGCAACATGCAATAAATTAGCCCTTTACGGAAAAATGGACATCTGGTCCTCTGGAAGAAAAAAATGCCTCCTTGGAAGTAAAAGGACGAAATTTACGATCCGTGTAACCGTGGGTGGACGGACCTCGCCCACGAGTCGCATGCAAATTGCTCCATTGGAGCGCGGAGTGGCTTTGCTGATAGGTACCATGGAAGATTAAAATTGAAACACCACCTGACCCCGGCTTGAGCTAAAGCTCTAATACGAACTAACCTGTGCTACAGTCCTACAGTATAAGCTACGATTGCTTTGCTCTGCATGGATTAATAGAAACTATAAAATAAAATGCAGGGCTTAATAAAACTGCATAATACGCTTGATGTTTTTCAATATATTTACAGTACGTAGGTATATAGTTATTGGATTATTATGAAGAAATTTATGTTTAGGTTTTTATAAGTATGGATTTGTTGACTTAATACATAAGATTAATTTATAAGATATATGAACATTTGGCTAATTCGCCTACACTGATGATTTACAAATTGTTTACTTTTATAGAAAAAGACAAATATGTATTAATAATTGACCGTTAAAAATATAAATATTTAGGTATTTAAAAGAACACCATACAAAAGGGTCGACTGTTTAAACTTTAACAGTCAGTGTTCGAGGTATCTATTTAATATTTTATTTGGATACTTATTGTCTATCTATGCAGATGATCAAATATATTATATCAGATACATTTAAACTATATTCTGAATTTCAGATATTTATGTATCTGAGGAGGCTAATAACTCATATTCTAGTATTGAAGATTGCCAGTAAGTTTTCAATCTTTTAAAACAGTATTATTGTTACTTTGGTTCAGTATTACTATAATATTATTTACAACACACCTGCTTATAAAAGTGATATTATTTTACCGCAATTAGGCACGTAATGACACCTATTATCAAACTGTGACTTTTTCATTGCTATTATTCACAAGTGAGTTATAGATTCTTCTTTAAATTTTATAGGAAGTGTCTATAATTGTCTATGTTCTTAAAAAAGTTTTGATACAAAAAATAACGTGTTTAATAGTACGAATAAATTAATACGCCTATTGTATGGTCATTTGATGCATTTTCGTATTTAAATAAATAATTTCATATTGTAATACTTGTATAATAAACAAAATTTTCACTCAAATTTAACTTTTTTTTTTTCTCTAAGTACAGAAAAAAAAAAACAGAGTAAAAAAAAGTTAAGTTCAAACCTCATTTTTTTTTTAAATATGGTCGACCGCCATTGTTAAATGCGCGCGCATAGGAAAACGAATTAATTTGTAGTATTGTTTATTTAGTATTTGAAGTATTATTTTATTCGCAAGTGTGTTGTAAAACGTCGTATGGCACGTGTGAGCATGATGATTACCGTCCTCGGCTGTCTTAAGACCCTCGCCTGGCGGCTCGGGTCTCAATGGCGCCTCGGCGGTAATCACCAACGTTGCTCACTTGTACCATAATGTACTATTCTATTGTGGTACCTCTTACTAAAATTAGAACACGAATGCCGACAGGAAAATACAACAATAATTTCAATTTACATGTACTAATGAAAGCCTACCTATTATAATATTTGTTATAGAGTAGTTACATTACCACATCGAGTGCACGATTTAATACGCAAACGAAGATTAATAAAAAAAAGGGTTAAGGGTAAGCAAGCATTTGATTTTGAAAGGTCAAAGTAAATAAATATACTTAGGCAAACGGAGATTAGTAAATCTGAATCGTTCTAATTTCAATCTTAAACATCGCATCTGATTCAGCACCGCGAATGTTGTCCAAATATAGAATAATTTAGTGCACCCACATTGGTGTCTCTGAGTCGCTGCGTATTGAGGATGAAGGCTTGATTCACTCACGACTCCAAGTTCGTAGAATTAAATACTATTTATAGATTTTATATTTATAAAGCAGTCGGAGAACCCACTTGGGTTTAACCATTGGAGTCTTTCGCTGACGTTCATGTTTGATCTTTAATCTTTGTATTTAAATAATTTATTGTGAAGAAAATCGCGAGGAATTAGCGTAGGTGTCTGAGTACTGATTTTGAGCACATTATGAAATGTTCTTGAACTTCAGACTATGGACCTACAAATCGAGTACCTTATCTGCCCTGGGCAAGTCCTACATGTGCCAACTGGCTCATTTTATAATACAGGAATGAATGCAATAGAATTTCAGTAATATTATAGTAAATGATTAACAAAACTCGTTTGTTTTCAAACGTTGCACGTGCATGAGGAAAATGATAATATTTGATATTACCGGTCTTTTACATCAATTGTAGTACACTCTATACTTGGAATACTAAATACCATTATATGGAATGCGATATTGTTATTACACAACGTATGAATTTATGACTTAATATATGAAGGAATTGCATGAAAGCAATAAAAGCGACAAATTCAGTTCTCGTCTCGCCCACGCGGCAGACTTTAGGCGCCATACTATATGCTAGTACTATACCGGAGTACCTACCAGACAGTTATCGTACGTCTGTAAGTATATAGTCATAGAACTTGGATGACTGCGTATATACTAATCTGAATGCAAATTATTATTATATACAGCCGGCGTGTTACTATGTAGTTATACTTCATGAAATTGTTTCATTCTGTTATCGTTGTTTTAGGGTTAATTCTACATGGAACTATATGTTTTAAATAATGTTGTCCTGTTTCCTTGTTTTTTTCCGCAATTTAATGCCCATATTAGGGAAAGATATGGGCACGAAGGTACGTGTATTTTAAAACATATTTTGAACGGAAGCAATATGGAGCCAGTCTAGCAACTATTATTTGTGATTCACAGAAATAATAACTGTCCCACGAGTGGAAACAAACCCCTAATATTAAATGCGATGGTTACCCGGCGGCGTCCTGTGCTACCCGTGCAATCATCTAATTAAAAATAATGCATTTTTGGAAAGCTATTACAGTATGTAACACGCTTTTGAATTAGTAATTTTAAACAACACTGTAGTTCGATAACCGGCTTTGTAATGAAAATTACAATTTTAACACATAATTTATGAACAGGGGAATTCGTTTTTGATGGGTGCCTTATTAAAATATGGCCGCATATATTTTGTACTAATTTTAACGCACTGCAATGTAAATTCATTGCGCTTTTTAGGGATTTTGTATTAATATTATCGATTGTTTGCAGCAGCTATGGTCACGGGTATTAGAGTAACATAAAACATTGTGGGAAAATTCGAGCTAAGTACCTATAATGTAGATATTATTGTGGAAAATTTCACAGGTAGGTAACATATATTGTGATAAATTAAGACGTATTTTTCATTATGTCGCGTCTGGAAGCTTCCGTCGCAATCACAATACCTAAAAAATGAGTAGGTACATACACTTGCCATATTAAATAGACAGTCGTTTAAATGTGTCGCTGTTGACCATGCGAAAACTGAGCTAGGTAACTAAATGCCTAATAAACATACGTTCTCTCCATCATTGTCGGCTCTGTGCCAAAGATTCGTATGCGTAAGTATTGATGAACTTTTAATGGCTTTCTGGAGATTTTTAAATATTAACTTTAAGCCAAAGAATAGAAGGTTTTAATTGCTCTGTAATAATTTGGGATAGAACAAAATTTGCTTCTTTGAAATGACAATACATTAAGTTTGCCTTGTGCAATTGTGCATGATAATCTGTAGGTGAATTGTTTCTTTAAAAATCAAAGACCATTCATTCAGTTACTTGTGATGAACTACTGTTTTGTGAAGCGAGTGAAAATGTCATACCTCCGCATATACGGCGCTTGCCCACCGCCGTTTAGAATTCCTTGTCTAGATATGTAGGTCGGGGTTGTAAAGAATAAATTAATTATAGTTAATAAATCTGCGATGATTCAGGCCGGTCAGTCTGTTCTTCCATTTGCAAATTAGTTCAAAGACGGCGGATTCGGACTGACATTCGAGGAGGTGGAACAGAATACCTCTCTAAACTAACCATGCCTGATGGCAGTGAGGTGAGTAGGTAATGCTGAAAATTGCGGTTTTATTAATCTGTTGCAAGTGACCAGTGACCAGTTTAAGAAATGTTTAATAATACAAATACGAAGGATAATATTGTCAAAGATTTTAGGTTCATTCTTAAATGTAAGGTTCTCAGGACACGGATTCCTTGATTGGCAGTCGCTCAGTATAAATGATTTACATAGATTTTATCAGATGACTCTCGAGCTTAGGAGCATGATATCTCACCGCTCATCGTGGACTAGCCCTATGTACCTCATCGAAGGCTTGAGGGCGATGCGAACACCTCCTACGACAAGACACGGTTCGAGTTCGATATACCCACATCGTTAACTCCGATTACGTGAAGCCCGAAGGGGTTTGGCAAATAAAAAAAGATTATCAGATCAACATAAATTACATCATGATACTTCTAACCGTGTAATTGAATTCTGCTCTTGAAAATAATTATTTAAGTTCATCAACCTCATTGAACCAGTCTAGATAGCAGTCAGTGCAACGTGGATGAAATGTCCAGCATACTAGCATAGTCTTAATTATTTAAATAATCTAATGAATGTCTAAGTTGGTATAGCTTTCATATGTTGCACTTGCACAATCTGCTATGTACTTAGTGCATATTTTTTTAGTAAATTTTATTACTATATTATTATTTATTTGACTGCCTTGAGACATTACAGTATGTAGCTTCATATTAATTAGACCATGACCAAGGAATTTAACTTCGCCTTGTAACGTGAGACAGGTTGAAATATCATGTTTCCAAACATTAATCATTTTAGTGCAATATGTAGAATTATTATATTACTTATAATTCTATTTTATACCTACACTATATTATGCATTGAATTACAAAAAAATTGGTGGATTTTTATTTCAGTGCAAAAATATAATGTTCAATTGTAATTAATTAAATTCATTAAAACTGTTAATGGTATACACGCCAAGCTTAAAATAATATTCATCTCTTTGAATGACTATTTTTTCCTTCTAAACTGAATATGAAATGTTTTATATAAGAAGTCTCTGTACAGCAGCCTTTCACAATTTTATATGAACTCGGTTTCTATGCGGACAGATAATCTTAAAACTGTTTGCCTCGTGACTCAACAAACGTCAGTATATATACGGTATACTTGTTTTATACTGTAGTATGTATTAGTTTAAAGTGAAAAGTAGAGCACATTGCACTTTCTCTTGCCAGAAAGTCAGTGCTGCGCATAAGCCGTGCAAATCACATTGTATTTACTCTTACACACACTACAATGTTCGACCATCTAACTACTCTTTATCCTTTTTAAACTGTCAAATTATCTAATCAGCAGAACATGAAGAAAATTTAAAATTAGTCATGCAGTGTGCGACGGACGCATTACAAATGGTATTGAAGATAATGGACACATAAGAGAGACAGTTAAGTTTGACGCTCAACACAAAAATGTAGAACAAGCCTTTATTGTAATATTTTGAGTTAACTGACATGCAATCAAAAGCGGAGAACTTAACACGGTTGCAAAACTGCCTTGTTACACGACACACTCCTACGCGAAATGAGTCTGTGTGCACAGTTCTGTGTATATGCATAAATGACGTAATACTGTCAGTGCGTTGATTACGTAAGCAGTATTAATACATATATACAACACGGTGCACCTTGTTTCGAGTCTGTTTCGTTTTATACCAGTAATTATATGAATCGAGAACCTTAATTACATTTATTCTTCTTTATATAAACTTGCTGTATTAATAATAAATAAAAATTACTTTGCTTATTAATGAAGCAAAGTACCTAATCGCTTCAAATATGTTATTATTATTTAACTACTTTACAATACATATAACATTATTGAGAAATGAAAAAGGATTCACAAAAACGTAGAAGTTATAATACACAGGTTTCATATCACGACTTCAGTCACTAGACTTTATAAAATGTGCAAAGTTAGCGGGCGACTGTGGGCAGGCAGCGGGGGCGAAACCGGCGCGGGCACACAAACCAGTTTGCGAAAGAGCCCTTCTGTCGAAGTCGGTCGCCAGGCCACCGTGCGCCAAGGGCCGGTGCATTAGCCGGGTCATCTGCTTATGCATCGCATAAAATCACTCTACCATACCATTCATTTATGTAAGTTTGATTTCAACTTTGTACACTTAGCTATTTCTCATGTTTTTCCTTACGACGCGACGTAACATATTATGTTCATGCATAAAGTTAATAAACATTATAACATATTCATTGGACTTCGGATACAATTCATTCAGAAAGTGAAACAGTGAATTTTGGAATAATGCCATACCGTGCACACAAAGAGAAGTTGCGAATAAGGTTCTCATATTACCAGGAGCACATTACCTGAAATTGCAAACAAAGACAACCATTCAAGTCAATGCATAATACAGTTTCAGTTTCAGTCATTCAATGGTAAGCCTAGACAAACTTGAACATATTTGAATGGAAGCATACTTAATCTAACGATCTTGCAACGTAGCAAGTATTCTTGTGTTGGACTCGAAATAGATTACGTTTTCACAAATACTAGTGCATTATCATTAGTGTTCATGTACTTGAATAATGTAGACAAGAATATTACGGAGTCCAAAAGTGGCAGGCTCATGGCTTTATTTCACAACGGAACCAGTTCTGTGCATGCGATGTGGCGCGCACAAAACAGTCTCATTGCTCTATTTGTTATAATGCCGGTGTTTTATGTTGCAGGAAATGAGCTCATACTGTCGTCGAGACGTTTTTCCAGTTTTAATTCGGTATGGTAATAGGAAAGTAGACAAGTTTAGCTAACTAGTACCACATTGAAAGCGAAATTTAAAAATAAAGTCGCTAAAGTTTTATAGAAGCTTTTAATTAATATACATTATTAATAACAGTTCTTTTGTAGCTGAAAGGAAATGAGAGAGAAGAATAATAATGGCTATAAACACAAATATGCTTCATTGTTTTCAATGGACCCCGCGAACAGAACTGTTATTAGCCTTTTACAGTTTCACAACCATTTTGATTTCCAGAGGTATTTAGTTTTGTTAAAATTATATTTCTCTCTCTAATGTTCGTTCACATCGAAAATATGTAGGTATTTACAAGATGGTTTTAACATATCCGTTGCTACTGAATGTATTGTTCATACTGAGGTTACAGGCCCCTTTTGGTAATGATAGAACGGATCTGTAAAAAGGACCGCTACATATTTCTGTTAGTTTTTACTGTACCTATCTGAAATATGTCAACATTGTATAGTGCGCTAATATGCAGCAGTTAGCCAATGGACTGCAATAGTATATAATGAAGTAATTGATGGTAAATAAAGACCTAAACAAAGATACGCTTAGAAGTTACGGAAAATTAATAAAACGTCTTGTTTTGTTTACCTACTCAGGAGCTACGAGTATGTCACTAACCGTATGATACCCATGGATAAAAAAAACAAATTATTTTAAATATAGCACTCAATAGCAAAACTCAGTGCCACATTTTGCAGTCGTTATAATCCTACAGTTTATTATCAGACCGAATGAACTGCTTGCTTCAAGAACTAGGTACTTTCGAAGTAGTCATTGGCGGATACAACGTTATAATATCACTGAATCACCTTGCGTGGGTCAAGGTGCCTGGCGAAGTAAAGTGAATGTAAAATGGTGATTGTTATCTGCACTTATCGAATGTCGCTGCAGGGGCAGCACGAGGGGTAATGCACACTTTCAAATTTACTGCACCACTTTAATAATTCAAATGTGTGTTTCTGCGAATTTCGTTAATAAATTATTGCTTCAGTATCAAAATTAAGACCTGGTAATTAATATTTGATAGGATAATACAGTTTCAGATGTATAATTAGATTATGCTAGAATTCTGCCAAGTGTGTTAGGGTCAACAGTTTCATCTAACACTGCTGCTTTCTACTATTTAGCTATTTGTACACTCACATGTTTGTACACATACTATTTTGGTAGCTAAACTAGGCATCTGTCAGTTCGGAAGGACGAGGTGGGGCACGGGCTTTGCACTGCACTTTCTATAGAGACTCGTCCAAACAAATCATAAGGGGCTAGTTTTAAACCTAAGGTTAGTCAGAATTTTATTGTGCTTAGACTTTTATACAGGGTACACGTCAACCGAATGAAAGAACAAATGTAAACGAAGGGGATTCGTTGATCATTGCCGCAAATTGTTGTGTATGCCGCAACGATGACATAGACAACTCCGTTGTTTTCGCCGTGTTCAGTTGGTGACCTTTTTTTAAACGTGCGAAAAATCACCACGGAGTTGGTGTATACCCGGTATTAAGTGCCTGTATGGAAACGAACGGCAGTTGCTTTCATAAAACCGTAGGTATAAGTCAAACCAAGAAGAAAAAGAGTCAGTGAGCAACGGTCTCTGAGGCAAAAGCCTCATCTGCAATTCGGAATACGCTAAGATGATGATGACAACGTTAGTTTAGTTTTATAATTATTGCAGATAAATGCACATAATATAAAACGCATATATTGCAAATATATTGAGGATTTATTAAAAACGATTAATACTCAAAATAGCTAGATATTCGTAGATCGTCGCTAGTCAGTTAAGATTCTTGATGAATACAAGACGAGGCTAGTAAAGCTCTTTGAACAGTCTAGTGTTACAGCTAGCAAATCTCATTACTTGTGTACATAGATAGTCTCGAGTAAATCTAGATAAGCTAACTCTCAGATTCACGAAAGCAAGCTGGCTGTCGGCTTGAATAAAGTGACGTATAGACTGGCGCCATTAACTTAGCACAAAGCAAACCACAATCGGAATTGGAGTAATCAAAATACATAAATGCGCACACAAACATTGCTTCATTTAGTTACCTTCATGAAAGAATACATTGAGTCAAGTTTAAGTTTTACAAATAGGGTGAAACGTATCAAGTACTAAAAAAAAATACTAAAAACAGCTAAACTGGGTATGAAGTTTTTCTCTTATAACGTATTACTATTACTAAGTAGCTAATGTCCAACATGCATCGTAATTGCAATGCCTCTTTTTTATTCTTTGTATCTTAAAAAACCCTCACGCAAACACGCACCCTTTCCTTGCAAATAGAAATGTATAGAAGACACAAAAACGAATTCATTTCTATACTTGTGTATTAATATATGTACCTACATATTGCAAGCAGTCTTTTACAAGCTTTGATTTAACTTGCACTGTTTGTATTTATGTAATACTAGCTGCCCCGGCGAACTTCGTACCGCCATATTTTCGGCCCGCGTAGTATTCAAATCCCGTTCCCGCTGCACCCTTATCACTTAGGGGTTTGAAAAATAGATGTTGGCCGATTCTCAGACTCGGTCAAGCCGTTTCGGAGGAGTACGGGAACGAACATTGTGACACGAGAATTTTATATATAAGATGTAAGTTGTCCACTTGTCCGTCAACATTTTCAAACCATTTTTCAGCCATTTCAAAGGCGGATTTCCGCACAAATTAAGTTAACTCAAATAAAGGTAATTACGAATTATTTTCTTTCTTTCTTTATGATAACTTGGAGTGCTTGCTCGGAAATATCTACGCGGTGCACCCTGGGCGACTGAGAAAGCAACACTCTATTAGTGTTGTCTATATTTCGTATGATATACGAGTATAATAATATGTAACTGTGCTTTTACACCAGCAACCCCCTTAATAGGAAATTGACGATTTTACTTTGCGATATTCCGTTAAAATTAACCCTTCGACGGATATGACTCATTACCAACTACCAGGAAATGTCATTAAATTTTCACGATGGCGTTTTATGTTACCCATGCCGCCTGTTTCGCTGCTTCATGCATATTTATCAAAATAATGTTGCCGATTGAAAAGCTGCATATAAACACGCACTGAATTGCAGAACGATATCGGAGTCTGCCGAAATGGAGTTTACTGCTGTGGTTTCGAGGGTGTACATTCGCACGTTGTCCAGGTTGCATTTCGAAGGGTGGTTGTTGTCCGGTAGTCATTAGTGAACGCACCCCCTGCGAAGGGTTGAGTGAGTTCCGCGAATCGTGCGCCGAGGTTCGATGACTCAGGCCACGACGACGGGAAAACACCGATCGCATACTTGATAACCACTTTCGATACAGCATGATTGCATTGCTTGCACAATGTCGACTGACCTGGCGAAGTCGCTTATTATAGTGTTCATGCGGATATAATGAGTAGCTTAATAAAGTCGGTTATAATGTTTTTATTCACAGTAATGACACCATGTGATTTTGATTTAAGTTAGTTTAATTAAAATCTTTTCAACACGTTTTTATTAGCTTCATCTTTAACTTAACGACATAAATCTTCGTTTCTTTAACTAGTTCCATATTATATTACTTTCAGTTTTAACGTTTTAGCTATAATAAATGGCATAATGTAACATCGCATGTTACGATTATAATGCTAGTATAATTACGTTAGTTTTCTTCCACATGCCATTTGCGACTAGACTTGCGAGCTTGAAATATTAAGGGCATTTTCAGCTCTTTGTAGACACAAAAGCATTAGGTGGTGGACGAAGTTGAAGTAAAAGTGAAATGAGAACTTTCTCTAGCTAGCTGTAGTAGTTTCAGTGGTGACACAGCCTCGAATATGGCTAGTGGGACATGTACTGTACACCCAGCCATGTGGCGCACGATGTCTGCGAATTTCAACAATTGCCGAAAAAAATAAACATCAGCATATTATATAACAATTTTTTCATTGTGTCAGAGCTCCCAGGGGTCTGAATAAAACAGAGGCTCGGGACGGACGGGGCGAGTTGGTGCTAATTTCAGCCGACAACGAATAGCCAGTCGAGTACGGCAGTTGCTTTTCGTAACATTACGTTCGTATGTCACACCGCTCCGGTAGGTAACATACTTTGATAAATTGTTTGAACATTATGCATTTTTCGGTTATATAAAAGCTCTCAAGGAATTTTTACTTCATGTTATAACCAGGTTGTTTACGATTGCAGCAGCCATTTAATAAATATGTGGCAAACCTTGAATTCAGGACAGAAAATTTGTATGTGTATGATTGATAATATCTGAAGAGTTTCTAAAGGATCACGACAAGTGTTGCTCAAGTTGTTGAGGAGTTGAATATCGATTCGCATTGTTATAAGTGGTTTATGTAATTAAAATTAGTATGTTGATTCATATTGGTTAGATCAAGCGAAACGTCAAACAAATGACACATGCTAGGCAGATGTTGTAGTCAGAATTACCAACTATGCAACCAACCATCCGTTTTAATAACGGCTGTTTAATACAATGGATAATATGGCCATAACTACTGAAATAACATTTTGCAATTACATGAGCTGCAAGTATCAATATGATATTTAATTATATTTCATTGTATAATGCTCCTTCCTCGTCTGTTATTATAGTATTAAGTACCTTTGTTTGCACTAATGAAACAATATTTTTTATAATAGACCCAGAAACTAAAATATTAACTACTGAAATAACAGAAAAATAATATATATTATTATGTAATTAATTGCTTATAGCTTGTGGTTCTCTCTTCACAATGCACTTTTATAATAAATGCTGCACAAGTATATTCTCCTTGCTTTGATTCAAAAAGTCGTCGTTGGTAACGAAGCAAATAGGCGCTCAAGGACTGAATAACAAACTTTTCTCATCCAATTTGTCGCACCTCATACTTTTATACTCCGGAATGTACCTTTCAGCCTTATTACTCTGTAGTATAGACCAAAAAGTAAGGAAATTGCTTGATCCGTAGCATTGTAAAAGTCTCCCGTTCTCGTAAAACTCCCACATATTTCACGACAAATAAACTTCTCATCCTATGAAATTTTCTTCTCGGGAGCAGTTCACTGCAGGTAATATTTCAAAACATGTGTCATTCATAACTTTCGCCTTCGCAATGTCTGTCGATGGAGCTCGGGCGAAAAGGTCTCAATAATAAATTTTTCGTGAGCCCGCTCCGTTATCCCCGCGAGCGAGCCCAGGTACGTTTTACGGCCGCGCAAGGGAAAATAAACGAAAAATAAAATAAAAGTCAAAATGGTCCACATAAAACTATTTACCCGAATACCTACACCACGCATGAAAAAAGTTTTGAAAACGTAAAAGGACTGATATTGCTCATGTTGTCGAGAAAAATTAGATTGCTACTAGTAAGTAGGTAAGATATGCGCAAATATACGTGATGTTGGCTACGTTCGCTGCTAAGGCGATCAGTATAAATATGAATTAATTGACGGTGATATAGGCTGATATAGGCCTACAAGTAGTATGGACTAAGAATATGATATTTGATGTGAAAAATCGGTGTTTGACATTAAATCAGTAAAACAAAACTGAAAATTTCAATTTAATTGTACATTTCAAAGTGTAACGGCGCGGTTAGAACCCCTTAGGACTAACTTAGTGATTTATTGTATCGTTAAGGCATTAGAGAGTTTTATGGTACGTACGGACATTACTGCGACAACAATGAGGACTGCTACCTCATAAAATACTAAATAACTTTTGTAACTACCCCGTTGTCGTCGGTCGTATGAAATTTCAATCAGGTCACAATACGACTATGTTTGTTATATAACTTTCACCATTTCGGATACGATTTTATCTGAGCATATGCTACATTACTATTAAGTATTGGAAAGTGCTTTTAAGATTACTGTTTATAACCAGATTTAATAATAAGTATGATAATTGAATAACTATACACTAAGGCCTGTATTGTAGAATGGTACTCAGTTCTGAATCTCGATTTACCTGCGGACAGATTGTATAGACAATCTGTCAAATCTGTCAAGTGTCGTTCTAGAATACAGGCCTAAAACGGCTGCTTGAATTTTTGCTGTAGTGATGGCCTGGGATTACAAGGTTGAGCAAAGTGTAATTGGATTTCCTATTAGGACTGGTAGACTAGAAAATAGTAGGTACGCTTTCCCTAAGGCTGAAAAATATGGTGTGCGTGTATAGATTGATCGTAGACAGATTATGTAATTCTTGGGTTATCTACTTAGTCCAGTCATTTGGTATTTTTACCTGGAAAGTTTTCCGGGAGTTTTGAAAATTGGCAATTTTATAGATTTTGACATGCTCTTTCCAAATTTGAACTTTGCCACCTCGTATGTTTGCCGCTCGCGCCGCCATTTTGAAAAAATGGCGCCCAAAAGCAGTTTTTTTAATAATTACTCCTTTCCGACGCATTTTACAGGAAAAACATATTACACAAAATAAAAGTAGAGAAAATTTCCTACAATTTGTGATATTTTTTTTTCCCCTAAAATTAATAGTTTCGGTGTAGGAGCGCCGTAAAGTGTAATTCAATACACGTTTCGGCAGAAATACTCATTTCCACACCACCATGAGGTAGAGAAATCGGCGCGTTTTTTTATCGTGGTATCCCTTCTATCTACTTCATTAGAAGCCATGGCTCTGTAAATGCAAACGACACTGTGAAATGATAAACGTATACTGATGACTCAGACTAAATATTTCTGTTGAGCTCAGCCGGGGCTAGATGTTTCTTAGAAGGGAAAAAAGAGGCCTGACACAGAAGGGGCGCATTTCTTTATACCTGCGGAGACATGACAGACTATAGTAACCTATAATTACTATAGATAACCTTCGTATAATTTTTATAATTTACAAATCACAGTATGAGCAGTTTAAAGTAAATATTACACGTTGGTGTGGATGTATAATGGTTTACGGCGCTCGTACGCCGAAACTATTGATTTTAGGAAAGAAAAGGTTTAACATAAATTGTAGGAAATTTTCTCTACTTTTATTTTGTGTAATATGTTTTTCCTGTAAAATGCGCCGGAAAGGAGTTATTATCTAAAAACTGCTTTTGGGCGCCATTTTTTCAAAATGGCGGCGCGAGCGGCAAACATACGAGGTGGCAAAGTTCAAATTTGGAAAGAGCGTATCAAAATCTATAAAATTGCCAATTTCCAAAACTCCCGGAAAACTTTCCAGGTAATGTTCTAGGTTTTCGCCCAAATGACTGGACTAACTGTCTCAATTACAGATGGTTGTTCGAAGTATCAGCCATGCCATAGCCACACTTAAAACAACTAACTGTGAAGAAAAAAAAATAAAAACATCATTTGTAGTCCCTCGTTGATACACGAGGGACTACAAAATGATCTTGATGATCGCTTTTTAATACTTTTTCTTTTTCATGTTTGCATTATGTTATGAATTAAAACCACTGTAAAAATATTAAGCTTTTGTTGTATTGTAAAGAGCAGATGTATCGACAGCTAAGTAATACTCGTAGTTCAAATGGCTTGTCGCCAGAATCTGCTTATGTAGCTTCATTGTGAGTGACATTAGACTACTCTTTATCACGGAAGTAGGTTCTCATGGATTGTGAGAACGGGAACGGGAAAATTTCACGAGTGTTTTGTAAATTTCCTGCCGAGGTTTATTAAGAGGGATAATTTAATCTTAGTGTGGAAATTATCTTTATAACAACTAACAAGGACCAAATAAAAGTTGTATGCTAAAAGTCTTGTACTGTAACATTTTATTGTATTTATCGCAGGTTTATAAGTGCCCGGTTCATGGCAATAGGCTCGCCACCTATTACATTGGGACCTAAACATAAACGGCGAAATGTGGGTGCTAGCACCTCTGCCTACCCCTTCGGGGATATAGGCGTGAGTTTATGTTATGTTACGTTATGTAACATTTTATACACAAAAAGGAAAATTACATCAGTCATCAGATTCTAAGTCGTACACCATAAATGTATCGTTAACAATTAACAATAGACTGAAAAGAGAAGTCAACAGGAAGTTTGTTCATGATTCTGTTTCACGACTGACGGTGTATCGACAAAATACATAGCCGGAGAAAACAATATGATGGCATTCACACACTTTTATGAATACCTTTTTAAATAATTAGAACTTGAATTGCGAGGGCAGCTTCAAGTTTATACAACAAAGTTTTAGTTACTAATAAATTTCCTGAATGCCGTGGTGGTGTCGCGTGATGGAGCACATTATGGCGCCGCGCCGGGCACGTCACCGTCGGTCTCCGTCGGCCGACCCGGTTCGCACGTGATAAACTGCTGCGTACTGCCGACTCGTTTTCCACTTATAGACACTGTGTCAATACAAAAATACTGAAAGTGTGACTGCATATTAACACAATCTATGTATTTACCAAAACGTTTAACAAGTTTCAAATGAAAGTGCTACTGTAGATTGTTTAGGATGTGGTACTCAATGTCGTTATCTTACAAATAGTGAAATTAATCACTACTTTGAACAATTACCCGGCGGCCTCAAAAAGAGGGGTTATGTGTTTAAACGGATGGTTTATAGGTTTATAGGTTTGAAACTGTAAATATATATAATATGTATCATTACATCCGGATAACAATGATCTAACTTGATAACATTGAGCTGAACTGATCATGAAGCCAGAAGGTGGATAGTGAAACTCTTTAAAGGCTAGTAGGAAACCCCTCGAGTTTAGGTTCATTTGGTTTGTTTTAACGTGTCCCCTGCATTACACTTGAGAGCTTTTGCATTGAGCGGGTATTGAACTAGCGCGCCCCAGTTGTAGTATTGGACTCCCAAACTGAATTTCGATAAATCCTTATGCTGAAATGCACTACTGCTGAGCCACAAATATATTTTGAACTCATATAGGTTTAGTCATAATCTGAACGAATTTACAATAATAATCACCAAATTAAAAATTTAAAAAACCGACTTCAACCGATTTTTATTGATATTTCATAAATTGCTTGACCGATTTTGATAAAATTTACCTGGGAAGTATAACCTATCAAACAAAAAAATAATTTTGCAAATCGGTCCAGGCGTCTTTGAGTAATCGGTGAACATACATAAAATAATACAGGACTACCTCAAAAGTAAACCAAAACCAAATTAAAAATCAACGCATATACACCGGAAATATAGCTGAATATTCTGAACACTTCTGCATACCCTTTCAAAGGATTCAGGCGTGATGTTATGATGTGTAATGGCAGAGACATTGCAATAATATGCGATTGCAGCAATCGCGGCTGATTTCCTGGTATTTTTTTAAGAGTTCCTTGGTCTAATCTCGGAAACCCATCATCAGATCTTTACGAAATTTAAATGGGACCATTTCGAAATAATCTACTTTCGAACAAAAAAAGAATTTTGCAAATCCGTCTACGCATGGCGGAGCTATGAGCGAACAAACATAAAAAAAAAAAAAAAAAAACATATAAACATCCGAATTGAGAACCTCCTCCTTTTTTGAAGTCGGTTAAAAAGTAGGTGGTACAAAAGATATGTTTGGTGGACATCAAAGTAAATCCAGTTAACTATGTGGCAATGCAATATTGTAGTGTATATGTGACGTTGAATAGTGTCGGTGTCAGAGGGCAGGTCGGAAGCTCGCCTGGCGCTGTACTGAAAGCAGGCAGACGTCAGTGCGCCGTGAGTGACACGTCCTTCCGCTCCGAGCTTTCTATACGTAGTTACGACCACTATCTAGTTACTGTAATATGTAGGAGCCTCAGTCTGTCCACCAGTTGCAAAAATTCCATTTCAATCTTGCACAAATACATTGAACCAAGATAGAATCATACATAAATTACATTGTGTATTATGATTGAAATTCTGCAATTGTGAAAGTGGAAGTAAACCGCCTTCATATTTTAATATAGACATATAATGTATCCGTGTAAAACGAAAGTCATGTCGCGAGTCCTACGCTCTAATAAATATGGAGCTCGAATGCGACCCTAATCGTGAAGGCAAAATGGCAACAATGCAAACAGGCGTGGTATCAAATTGTCGAGCATGCAAACACATTAAAGGGCGCCGAGTAAACGACGCTTAATGATTATCTATACATTGGTTGCGTACAGAAAAAAGGAACGCGGTAAACGTAAATAAATGAGATATATTTCATTGTTCTTTGTTTTAGGAGGGCCGAGCGACAGCTGGACGCCGGGAAATATCGCTTATCTGACGCCGCACCTTTTGTCCGTAAGCGTTGACCCAATTCGAGTGGCACTCCACCACAGCGGTGGTGTCAACATCGTCTTCATTCAGATCATTGGGATATGCACTTAACCCACTGATTAGTAGAAAATACATGCAATAATATAATCTCTAGCTGGTTAGGCTTAATTCGCGTAATAAGTTAAGGGATTTAAAAATAAGATAAGACTTTCAAATGAAGCTTTTCCAACTTAATTGCATCAGTACAAACGCGACTCCAATTCTCAGTGGCTCACGAAAGGTTAGTATTGTGCGCCTTTGCAAGCGGTGCCGTATATTCACGCGATAAAAACGGCAAGTTTCTGCCGAGGCCGATCGCCGGCGCGATAGGTCGCGGGGTCAAAAATAGCGAGGGCCGTACCTGGTGCCACCCCGCACCGTTCAATGTCAACTTTCAATCACGGTGGGCGGAAGGAAGAGGCCGAGCTCGTACTCCGATGCGACAGCGACGGGCCCCGACACCGCCCGCACTCCACCGCAATTATTGCTGTGCCCTTTTTTACGACAACACCGCGCCTCCCATGTCTCCTCGCCGTTTACATTCTGTCAACTTGATCGTTGATCCTCTCACTGCCAAGTGGAGACTATCAAAATATTGACACCGACACTACTCGTGGTCACTAATCCTTATACGATAAATTAAAATGTTTTTGATAGTCTGCGTTAAGGGAAACACGTCAGATTTTGATGAATACAAGTCATAACAAATTGAATACGCCTACATGAACGGGTTGCAATATAACCGATGCAAGTGGGCAGCTAGACAGGTCGGACGAGGTCGACCTCGCAAATTATGTTGTTTCTAAATAGCGCTGGTCAGAAGCAGCAGCAGAAACCGTAACCACAGTAGAAGAAGCTCCTAAGTCCTAATTCAAGCTCCTAGTCTTATTGAATTATCAATCAATCAATCAATTAGCCTACTGCAGTCCACTGCTGGACATAGGCCTCCCCCAATGTGCGCCACGTTTGCCGATCCTCCGCCTTCCGCAAGGCGGAGGAATTTAATTATAAGTAGTATCTATTCTTCCTTGGAAACTATCAACTCAACAAATATAAATAAAATTTGTCACTTTTTGCTCCAACCTTTTTGCTTTCATTGTTTACATAGCTGCGAGCAAAGCCTCTCCGTGCCAACAGTCGCTTTGTCAAGCGTCGACTGACATTAGCTCGACCTATAGTCAGATAATTTGGAAAGCGAATAAAATAATTCTTGAATTAATTTATTTCCGTAAAACATACGATAGAATAGACTTACTGATTTCAAGTATTATTGCGATTTTGACTCTATTGTTTCGATTTTAAGTTCAATACAAAGAGCAGCTACAGTGAAAGGAATCGTATTAAATTAATCAGGTAACGTTTTCGGACTTCGGTTTGTGGGATTATTATTAACGAAAACTTTTTCATAAACAAAAATTAGAATATATAGGTAGGTATACCTGACTATAAATGAACTCTAAACTTTTGTAGACTCGTATTTACCAGTGATTTGTTTTAAAGAATACCCATCATCAACATTTTCACGCTAGTCCCAATTGCAACCGAGGCTCTGGTCTTGGAGTCTGGGTCCGCTGTTGTTATTAGAAACATTAAAAAAAAAAGAAAACAGTGAAAGCAGACTATTCAGCGAGTTACCGAAATTACTAGTCCATATTATCATTTTATAAACGAATGGACATAATGCGTGGAGCTGAAATCTGTAACAGGGAATTGTCTAATTTAGAATGTCTTCATCAATATGTCAATTAGTGCTCACAACGAGTGGACCAGCACAGGTGTCTCGTACCCGAGCCGTTTGCCAGCCCATTAAGCAAATAACGAGTCCGCAGGATAAACTTGGAGGCAGTAAAGTTTATTAATGGCTCGATTACAAGCTCGACCCGAGGTGGAAAGAAGTGCTATCAATCAGTCAGGTGCGCGACGGTAAAGGCACCTACCTCCCTCTGTAACGCTAATAACAAAATTCCGACGCCCCTGTTTGTTTCTCCAAAAAGGGGTGAAGATGAATATTCTAAAGCTAGGACCGGTCTGTCTCCAGGACGAATTCTTACAAAATTTGCAAATTAAAAAGAAAAGTAGTCAATATTTTTATGAGACGAGAAGACAGTATAGGAAGACGAACTGGGTGTCGATGTTGTTTGTAACAGATATAGTGACACGCGTAAAGTGGTAGCAGAGCGGGCGAACTACAGAGGCAGTAGAGCGCGGCTCGCCGCTGTCCGAATGGCTCAATTACAGTTAATTCGCAGCGCACACACATTCAGAGCGAGGTGCATGCATGTGCAGCGTCCGCATTAATGTATGTAAATGCATGCGACCGGCCGCGGCCGCCCGCCGACGTTCACAATATTGCGGCATTAAATGGAATATGGCCGACGAGACGGACATTTTCGACAAAAGTCGACATTTGCAAACGTCATTAAGCTAGTCATCTGTATTTAACAACGCTTTCGAATATAATATACCTATTAGCAGCAAGTATTTAGGATAACTGTCAGTAAATGTATAGTTTACTGCTGCTGATGCTCCAACTTATGTATGATACCATACCATCATCATAGCGTTGCAGCCAACACTTGCATGTTGGCACTCGGCGTCCCCTCCCCTACATGTTCTAATGGCTTTGGGTTTTACGGGAATGACTGCCGTCCGGTCCCTCAACCCCGACAGGAAAGCCTGCGCCAGAGCCTCATTCGCTCAATCAGCGGTTAAAATAGCAATTTGGTACACAATGTCAACAAATGCAATATAACAATTTATTAAGCTATATTTACCGTCTGTAACGTCGAAGAGAGAAGCCTAGAATGGTACAACATTCACTTGTGAATTAATCACTAGACAGAGCCTGTCTACTACTAATCTCGTATTGATTGGCAATGTACCAATAAACATTATTTGGTATCGCGATCAACGGAAGTAAAACCGGCTAGATTGTCGATTAATGTATTTATTTATGCATTCGCCGCCTCTTTGACTTAGAGTATATTTTAAAATAAAATATTTAGCCGTAGGTAATAAATAATCGCAGGTTTATAAGTGCCCGGTTAATGGCAATAGGCTCGCCACCTATTACATTGGGACCTAAACATAAACGGCGAAATGTGGGTGCTAGCACCTCTGCCTACCCCTTCGGGGATATAGGCGTGAGTTTATGTTATGTATGTATGTAATAATTAATTATTTCTATTTTATAATTTTACGTAATTTTGTAAAATAGAAATGCCCGTAATAACTATTACATAGATCGTGTAAACATAGCAAGGTTAAGATTTTTTTGTAGCCAAACACATGATTTTAATGACGACGCCTATAAAAATTAGAAAAAAAAAAAAATATAACACTTTGAGGTTTAAAAAAATGTCTTGACAATTTGTACTTTTGAGTGTTGCTACTACCGTGTACAAGTATTTACCCGTATCGTACGTGCCAACATAAGATTTTTATGTGTTGGTAGACTGTACAGTTAAATAATAAACAATGAAAAGTGAAAACAGGAACTACGGCGTCACTGTCAAATGCATACAAATCAAAGACAATTTAGCACGAATATGTCATTATTTGATACTGTACAGCTATGACACAATATTGTGCTAATGGGGAATAAATTTAAAATTTTGAATTTGGAGCGGGAGGCAGAAACTAGATAAATGAGTTGATGAATTTTGACGTCCAGCTAGTCGTCTAGATAGGCATAGCGCACTTTTTTGTAATTTCACTTGCATGACAGCTGTCAGTGTCATGTAGCTGTCATTGACAGCTACAAAAAGTGGCCAGGATAGGTCAAAAATCGTTTTTTTTGTTCCCAACAGCCAGTCTAGATGTACTTACATCTGTAATTATTATTGTTTCTTATGAATTACGGACAATGTTCAGATTCGAATGTCTTTTTACGAATTTATTACAACGACGCAAAGTCGGAACCTGGGTTAGCAACAATTTTGGATTACACTGGCTGAGGTCCGGCCTACAAGCAGGACCTCAGCCAGTAGCCAGAGAGCCAGCCAGAGAGCTCAGTTCAGCCAGAGAGAATTGTAGATATCTTCCCCAAACGCCCCAGCATACATGCTGGGGCGTTTGGGGAAGATATCTACAATTCTTTATTCTAGAAAGTATTTAATCCAGGGCGCATCACTACCTACTCTGAGTAAATTACTAGTTTTGCGTACTTATTAGTGTATTTCTTCAATACTAGGTATATAAATAATACGCAGTTGCGGTTGGCAACTGGCAACCCTATGTACGGTAATGCCAACTTAGCTGAGCAAGTAGGTAAACAAAATACAAAACAACTTGGTAAAATGCATAATGAACTACTTAACTAAAATAAATTAACAATCACTCCAGAGTTGGTGATCAACGAAATCTTAGGAAAAATAGCGTTCACATTTTCCATCTAGTAACGCCCCCTGTAGGAACACAATGTCATTGTTTTATCAAGCAGGCATTGTCATGGTGATTGGTGATTCACTTTCGAGTTTGCAGTCAACATTTGACCGGATCGAACAACCACTTATTGTAATATAACGCCATTTAATCCAGTGTATAAACTTAGAAACCATTATCATACTTTAAGTACGTTATAATGTTACTACAAATACATACAATGTTAGAATAATTACGATAATACATAACGAAAGAAGTGTTAGAACAGGGAGCTAAACGACAGAGCTATAAACATAAAATCCAACGATTATTCTAAATAGGAACTTTATACCGACATCCGATTCTGAATAAAGACTCTTATCTAGCTCTACAATTCACATAAAAAGCTTAAACGACTGAAATTGAGCATCGTACGTGATGTCAGAGAGGTTATGTTCGCGACAAACAAAAATATTAAGGCGTTTACCTCTTTCTTACTGTTGTCCGGGGGCCGATACCACTATATTAATGCACAGTTTTATTCACAATAAGGTAATAATACAAATATTAGTTAAAAAATCGGTTTGCATCACAGAAATAACAAAATAAAACGGAAAACATTGAAAGCGGACAAGAAGCGCGACACGAAACAGCAAGCTAAGCAGCAGCTGACTACGAGCGATGGCCTGACGTGACTTTGTATCAGCGTGTTATGTTCGTTCAAGTTACATGTTTTCATTATGGCAAATCAAATTGATTATTTTATGCATCTAAAATAACAACGACAAGTTTTATTTTATTTCAGGTATCTTAGTTTTGTACCTGATCAGATACGTACATTGCACTGTTAGCTGGTACGAGATAATAACATTATAAATCAAAAACCATTATTTTATTAATTTCATAGTCTGTAAGATAAACAGAAATAAATAATTATTTTAATTTTAACGTTTGCAAAAGAAAAGATTATAATACGTCGTTGCAAGGTTTATCGGACGGATGCGCAACGTGGAGGAGTGGAGTGGGCGCGCACCGCGTTGTCGGCGTTGCCCTCTAGCGGGCATATTGTGAATTATCGATTCTCCGCGTGCCGCCACCCGCCATTGGCTCTGTTCAGTAATTGGTTTATGTAGCCCGTTCGTAACATGAATTCAAATTTAGCGCGCTGGGGCTCTCGAATGAACAGAGGCGAGTGTTTGTACAAGGAAAATTATCCATTTCAGATAATTAAATCTGGTAAAACACTATTCAAACTCTGTTTTGCTCTGGACCTGGTGTACCAAATAGATAATTAAAATTTTAATATTCTATATCTACCTATGGTAACTGTACCACCGATCATGAGGTATTTCCACAAACTGAAGTGACAAACGAAATTTCGCAAGGAGAACAAAATTATGATTATTAACCTAAATAAATGTATTAACAATTATTATTATTAACAAAATATGATTATTAGATGCTTTTGCCCGCGACTCCGCCCTCGTAGATGTCGGTTATCGCGACCAAACATAGCCTATGTCCTTTCTCAAGGTCTAAACTACCCCTATACCAAACTTCATCAAAATCGGTTCAGTGGGGTGAGCACGAACAACTATCGTAATCGTATCGTAAATGTAACGAAAGCACGGAGCATTGCCATTGGCCGCCTGCTTGAAACCCGCCAATCACAATGCTCCTTGCTATCGTTACGTTTACGATACGATTACGATAGTTATTCGTACTCACCCCACAGTGGTTTAGCCGTGAAAGCGTAACAGACAGACACAGACAGACAGACAGAAGGATGGAGGCGGGAAGTATGGAGGGTGCGTGCAAAGTGATAAAAATAGATAAAAAGATTGTTAGCTATGTATCTAGGTACTTACCTAAATCTAACTTCCAATAAGCGTTGAGTACCTAATTAACTTATTTTTAAATTTCAAACATCAGTTTGCACAATCTGCAGATACCTACATAGGTATTCACGTCATCGATAACAATTTAATTTAACGCCTTTCGCAACAGCTAAACAAACTCAAAGTTTTTGTTCCGTATACCGTATAGCTATAGCCGATCTTGTAGGTAAGTATGAAGAAGAGTCTTCTAATTTTAATTTATAGGTACGTAAGTAGCTACTTGCAATGTAGGTTCTAGCATTTCCAATAGCTTAATACGAAAATGACTACGTTTCAAGGCGTCACTTATTATTTCAAAAGTATCAGGTAATTGTTCTGATAAAGAATGGTCTCCAAATTAATTTTCAAAACGTTAGCTTATTCTTGCCTACCCCTTCAGAGTTAGGTACCTAATGGTATGTAGGCGCGCGTGTATGCAAGTACGTATGTCTATAAAAGAACATTCGCTTTTGAAACTACACCAAAATAATCTAAAAATATTTTCGTGTCAATGAATCTGGTCCTGACGCTCCCGTAGTATCTACAGGTTGATTTGTTTGGAGCGGTGGAATGTCGCGTTTTGGCGCTAAATTGGTGCGAGGCGGTAGGGAGCTGATATTTATGCACGTTAATAAGAACCGAGGCACTAAACCATAACCTACGGTGAACTACTGTGAGAAGGCCGTGTTAAAGATATTGGATATAGTTAGGTACCTATTTATTTCTCGTGTAGGTGATAGATATGTATTTCAATTTTAAAACAGTTTTGGGTCATTTCTGGTTCCTTTAGAGTAATTAACCATTTAATAATAGAATGGTAACTATATATTTTTAACTATCTTGAGTTGAGGTCTTCCACCACCTTCACTGAAGGTTACTTTGGGGTTTCTTTAAAAACGCAATGGTTAAAAATTAAGTAAAATATAGGTATAGGTTTAACACACCGGTGAGTCCTATATTATTTTATAAGAATATACCTAGACTTTTTCGTTGAATATGTTTTCCGACGATGCGATGACTTTCTTGAGGGGATTTAGGATGTCATTGTCAATTTGCCCCACGTTTAAAATAAGCAATTCACACAATTTTTGCTACATGTTTTGATTTGTCTGAAAAATCATTTGATCGATCACTAATCGGTTAGTTGTTTCCACAACTGTTTCGTTAATATTTCAATTACCTATAAGCTAAGAAGCACAGACAAATTAATAGCAAACTTTGTTTGTTACCATATTATAAAGTGCAATCTGGGGAACGGGAATCTATCAGAATGTTAATATTGTTACCAATTTCTAGACGTTATTGTGACTCGACTGCTTGAAAATTTACCGAGGTTAAGGTTATTAACAGATTCCAATACGTTGCAGTTCGACAAACTTTTGAATCGGAATCAATAAGTCTGGTCTGGCCTTCACATCCCCAGAATATGCACAGCTGTATAACACTGAACTCACATTCTACCTACTCTTGTCAGTTCCCTAGAAGTTCAGGGTGAGTCCATTGCTGTCAATCTGGTACCTACATTTTCAGACTTCAGCTGTTATTAAAAATCGTAATGAGAAAAGCCAATAACCACTTTTACTCGACTCGCGAATCTAAAGCTATTTACTTCTTATTGTACTTGTTTGTTTAACGTTTTTTTGAATGAATGAAATGAACATGAATGAGATTTACAGCCAGAGTACACGATGCGGCTGATCCGAGGACCCGTCGGGTACAGAAATATTCATACTTTTAATGTGGAGTGAGACAGGCCTGTCACAATTCAGCCTCATCCGACCCTATAATCCGCTTCTAACTTATTACGAACTTTGACACAATATAATTAAATAAAATGAAATTTGTACGCAAGATGCGTAACTTTGAATCTTTTTTATGCTACTGAGTTGAGTCTCAGTAGTATAAAGTACAAGTCAACTTGTCTGATGAAAAGATGTAGCCTACAGGCCAGGCCACGTTTTGTAACATTTTGAACGGGTTTGATTTAAGCTTTCGCCAAATTAATAGGCTCATCTATATCTAGCCATGTCATGGCGCGAGCTCATAATAGGCGGAGAATAATCGATATATTTAGCGACTGATATACCATATTAGGTAGTACATACTAGATCTACTATTTTGAGTCAAAGTCTAATATCGAAGTTCAGCCAAACCCGCAGTTAGTCTTGGAAAAGGTTACCGTAGACTCCGAGGTGAAAGCTTCGAATAAGACTGGCATCAATGCGAGGATGAACAAGAAAATCTACTATTTTAAGTTCCAACTTTGGTGGCAGATCAACCATTTTGAGTACTAAAATATATGTAAAGGTATCCCATTTTAAACACCATACCTACTATGCCACTCTATTACCACTACGAATGACTACCATTCGAGGAAACTATCGTTTAGAGGTATTTATTGAATCGCAATTCAACGGGGAATCATCACTGTATAAATGGTGTTTACAACTAAAATAAACATAATTTTGGACTTACTTGTCGTATTCATTGGATAACTATATTTATTTATCGACAGCGCGGGGTACGAAGAACCGACTAAAGCCACACGGTGTCCCCGTGGCCCTAGCGTTAGACCTATTGCTGGGAACGTGACTTGCTCGCTGTACATAGTATCAACCCACCAAACCCCGGTAGGTCCCCGGCACCATTTATGATGACCGAGGCGATCAAACTGTCCTCTCGAAATGACCCTTTTTGTGTGGGGATTAATTTGAACAGCTGCAGTAGCTGTTTCGAGTCTTGTAGGGCTAATAATCTCAACATAGAGCAAGCATTTGTTTACATCAAAAAAAATTCAGAAATCGGTTTGGAGTCGAGGACCCGAGAACCTTCGGGTTGTAATGTATTTGTAGAGACAGGGACAAAAAAGTGCAAGTTTGGTGTTTTGAAAATTAGAAAAATAAATGAGTAAGTATATTGATGTTACAACTTAATGCTTAAAGAACTCCTGGCAACACAGCCGCTTAATCCAGTGTAAGATATACGCATAAAGATATGTTAGGACACTCAGAAAAAATCTACCGTTAAATGGCAATTTGTCTTCAGCGGAAAATCTTTAGCGATCATTCGGAACCCTTGTCGTGGAATATCTACTGCTATGGCCCTTATCAGTTTTTACTCAAGTCACTATTTTCGAACACTGACACACCGAGTGGGTTACGTGATGCTTTGTTGTTTATTCAAGGAATTATGCGAATGATAAATAAATCTGAGTATGGCTGTTTCTTAGAACTAGTGATATAATGTACCTACTGTTTTTGTATTAAGCTGTCGATGAGCTAATAAAGTTAATATGCGTTTTAGTATCAATTTACAAAGAAGAGACTATCATAACGATGGTGAAAGACTAGCCATGATGCTTTCAGATTTCAGTGAAACTGAGAATAAAAGATCTAACACTTTAACTGGATATTAAAAAAGGTGTGAAATGTCGGAAGGTAAATAAAAAAAATATAACACCTATACCAATAGGTGTTTATCCGTATTCTAGATCCATAACATAAGCTAGTTAAGCTATGCCTACTTTAGGTCTAGATAGCGCTGTCTAGAATATCTTAGAATATTAATTTGGTTATTCATACGGATTGTTTATTGACATGGTATACGCATTCATACGGTACCGTATAGTCTACAATGTATAGAGAATACGGCACCGTTGCATCGTCTGGATTTCGATATACACGAAACTTATTGAACTATACAAAATTATCCATTACTTGAACATTATGCATGACTTTGAGGAAGGGAACACAGAACAAAAGATCTTGACGTTATTTAAATCTAATAACCGAAGCAATGTTTGCCAAGGGGGAGCGCAGCTAGCGGGTCATTAATTTCCTTAAAATACAACACGCTTTGTTTCACAAATCGCACCCGAAAATATTTCTGAAAGAAGCGGGCGGGTCAGGTATTTGCCACGTCTGTCTGTGGCCTGCGCTGAGTTCTCCAACTTTTTTAATAAATAGAAGAATTGCAGTACGAACAATAGAAAGAACTTTACTAGTATTCAAAGCATCGCTTTATGTCTTGCGAACAGCCATTTTCACGTACTTTTACTATTGATATAATTGAATTATCTTATTGAAATGATAAATATTATGTACCGAAGCATTTAAATCGCCTTTGTCATATTTTTTATTGATCTATCTAATTTTTCATTTTGGCTGACAGCTTTCTAAATGTAATGTAATCTGTGTATTCTGTGTAAAATTAAACAAATTGTACAGATTAAGTTATCTTCTGCCGGAAATGATTAGTTGATATCTGTTAAGGATAGTAACTAAAAATATTAGAAAGAAGGAACTATTTTTTAACGGTTAAATAATCCCATTATATAAAGGTAGGTATGCGTATCTGAGGTGCTGAGCGATTATTCAAATGAAGAAATCTTGAGTGAAAAGTTAGGGTGAGATTTCTTCCTATTCGCGTGCATCGCATGCCAGACCAACGAGCACAGAAATTTCGCACTTCACAAAGTGCATAACATTCAGTTTAAATCTAAAATGCATGCAGATTTTTAATACAGTATTAAACTAAATGAAACATTCGCAACTCATCACTAATTCTGCTAGCGGTGTCGTACGATCATTATCCCGAGACCGGAGTTTCGAGTTGCAGTTTTCGCGAATTAGAGCAAATAAGATAGAGATAGTGAATTTATTTTGCTGGAGGGTACGTACTTGTAAATTTTGCACGGGACGGTGCATTATGCGGCGCACGTAGCCCGCTGTCTGCAAGCGGGCGCGGTGGAAGGCGCGAGCGCGGCCCAATATCCCGTCGGCAGCCGTGGCGCGGACGCTCCAGTTCTCTTTTATCACCGAGACTCATTTATTATTTAAAAGCTTGATATACTGAAACAGCCTTAAGTGAACCTGACTTCACTCAACGTTCACTGAACAAATCGATACTAGACATATATCCGAAAACGAAGCTATGGTGTAGATTGTGATGAAAGTTAACTAAAAACTCCGACTGAAAATGTTTAATCCGAAAAGCAATCTCCAAAGAGGTAATAGGTAGAGGATTCCGTGCATATTTATTGCCGGTCTCTAAACCGTTTCTCGGGTAATTCGGTACAAGCAAAGCGACATTATTTTTGTAGTAATTTCAGCGAATGTCCTTTAAAATATTCAGAGTGCTGTAGCTGAGCCCATTAACGTGCCCGGGCGCAATTCGGAGCGGGGACTCGTCCGCAAATGGCGGCGATATCATTAACTTGACCCCCGCAACTATCCGTCGCCCCGCAAGTTTTTCCCAATATTACACAGGAGAGGTATTCGCGATGACACGACACGACATATGTATACCCTTCCCTGCGAATTTTGTTTACCTTTTATCGTTTGTCTCAAACGCTAGGGTAAGAGAATTCTGTAAATGGGTACTGACTTTCTTCTTTCACTGTAGTTGTTTTCTATTAGGTATACTAAAGTATACATTTTCTCTTAGTGCTTTCTTAATTACATTTCATTACGAAAGCTATTACTGAGTTACCAACCCACTTAATGTGTAATAATGGGTTATACCATTAACTGTACCTAGGTACTTGTGACATTTACGCGCATTGGCTGTGTCGAAATGTCAAGCGAGCTTTCATATATGATTATGTTGGAACTTGTTTTGAAATATGATTTACTGATTAGAGATGAAACTGTTATAGTGTTTTACTCAGAAATAGATATATTTATATGACTGAGGTCCGTCGATAGTGTCGACAATACTTTGACATACCTACGTGTCATAGGGATTGGGTTCACCTTACAACATATACGAGTAATCCTACAATGGCTAAAGTAAACATCTTGATTGGAAGTTGACAACATGTTTGCACCATAGTTGCAAGTAGGTAGACAGTAATGAGAAATATGACTAATGTCTCCATGAAGAGATGATGGTCTCTGGGGCGGTTCAACTTAATTCATGGTTCAATATAGGAGGTTCCATATACCTAATAGACATAACAATTTTAAAATTCATATACTTTGAGTAAAATACAAGTTAACAAAAAATTAAAAAGTTAAATAATCAAGATAAATGTGTTTCTATAAAAACTTCGAAATTTGTTTCCATTATTATTTCTTATGCTGGCAAATAACTTCAGAATCAAAATTAATAATGGTTTATCAAAGTTGCCCATATAGAATATATTTGGGTACACATGAGGGAAGATTTTCACAAGGAAACGGAAACTTCCCCTGCCTCCCTACTACACAAAATATGTGGCGCGATACGGAGATAGGTGTACGGAATTCCTAACTAAACTTGTGCGAGGGGATTTCTCAGCTAAAGAAATAACGGTGAAAACTCACTGGCTTGCGACCTCCGATCAAAGAATAAAGTGAAGATGCGATATGTATTTTTACTCTTTGCAATTTCTATTAGAATTTTGTTAACGGTAAAGTGGAAGACTAAAGAGCCTGAATATGAATGTCTTAATTTACGTTGGATTCCGCTTGTGAAAATATTTTTAACTAAACAGAGGTTTCACGTTTTTAATTCTCGGTAATATAATAACAAAACACCTACACCGATAACAAAATACCTACTGACAATTAAAACTCTACTTAAGTAGTTAAAAATCTTAAAATGCTGTTGATCCTTGAACGGCAGGCAGTGCAGCGATCAAATGGTAATCTAAAATCAAGTAACGCTAAGTTCTGTCTCATTGTTCAACTTTACGCAGGGGCATCCTAGTCAAGGCTTAGGTCTTCACGAGTCGAATTGGGGGTTCAAAGGATTCCGAAGAAAAATTTCTACTTAAATAATGTTTTCGATATCAGTCCCTTCTTTGATCTAATTCTATTCAAGTTTTTGATCACTAGCCCAGTCGGGCTGGTGGTCTTTCAAATGTAGTGAGCAAATTATGGTCTCGGCGAGTCACCGTATAAATTTAAACTACCTAACTTTTAATTTAAAATGGGTTCTCTTTATTAGAGCCGTAGAATGGTAACATAAAAGTGCACGGGCAAAACCGCCAGAGTATGCATGTAAAAATATGCGCTGACAAATTTCATTTTATTTTCAGTCGTAGTGAACTTATTATATTCTTGACCGCTGTGTCATTTTTAGAACACTACATGAATGAGGAAAAAGGGTGCCATCTAAAGTGTGTCCTTTAAGAACAGCTTCTTTAATCATCATCATTCTCTGAGGATATTTCCCAACTCAGTTGGGGTCGGCTTAACAGTTTAACTGTGATGCGGCTGACCTTCGATATTTTCCGTGAAGCGACTAACATCTGACCTGCACAACCAATTGTAAGAACAGCTTCATTATAACTGCATTAACCAGAAACCGTACTTACTTCATTGAAATTTAAATAATTACAACAAATAATCGATATAAAGTTCACAAAAATAACACAAAACTTTGTCAAGACAAGTCTAATTACAATATTATCTAAGACTCAGGTCAGTAATCACTTTGAAAGTGCATAAAATGTTGAACCTCCTCATTTCTAGTTCCTCCCGCCTCCTCCCGTCATTGTGAGAAGAAATTGTGTTTGCTAACAGGGGCTTGTAGTCTTAATATGAAAATATGGCGCTGTAAAGAATCGCCCATTTAATTTGCATTAGTCTGCACCCGCCCTATTTCATAAAGTAATTAATATTTAGTTTTTGCTTCATGATGTAAGCGTACTAGATGTATTTAACTTCTTGGTGTGATTTAGCTAATAACTTATTGAATCAAAATGAACTGAAAAAAGTCAAATTTGTTTTATTTTTGCTGGAATATTCAAAGATTTCGATTTAATTATGTCACAAATTTCAATTGTGGTATTTTAAGTAAAGAAACTCTTATATAAAAATGAACAAAATAGAATTAAGGGATTTTAAAGGATCACACTGTACTGTTTATTGATACATTTTTTTTCCTTTATTCAAAGTTTAATCAAGCTTAACCACGAGCAATAACAATAAATTCTCGACTTCTCCCCAAAAACACAATCACAAATTTTCAAGGATCCAGGTGAATCGACGCAAAAGGCTGGCAAGCTTAGAACTCTAAAGCACGTTATATATTAGTCTGAACAGTTTAAAGTTACTTGTGTGCTCGCAAATAAGCGAGGGGTCCGTGAAGTCCATAAGTTCGTCCGTCCGCGCTAAATTACAGACTGCCAACTCGGCTCTTGTGACCTGTTGACACTATGTTAAGTCACGATTTGAGAGGCCTGTTTGTTGTGGACACAACTTGCATACGTACTTGTATAATCTCGCCTCCATACCAACTTAATTTCCCGGCATAGCTTTTAATGTCGCTAGTTTTATAAAATGCTTTTAGTCACATGTAGAAAAGGCTTGCATGAAAGTAGTAAGGTCATAGTAGAGGAAGCTCGTGAAATTTGTCTGGACAGAAGCAGATGACGAGTTGATGTCTATACCTACCCCGAATGGAATAAGATGTGAGTATATGTAGGTATCTATCTATACTAATCTATATCTATACTAATATTATAAATGTGAAAGTAACTCTGTCTGTCTATCTGTTACGCTTTCACGCCTAAACCACTGAACCGATTTTGATGACATTTGGTACAGAGATAGATTAGACCTTGGGAAAGGACATAGGCTATGCTTGATCGCGATAACCGACATCCACGCGGGCGTAGCCGCGGGCTAAAGCTAGTAAATAATATTAAATGAAGTTAAATACGGATAAATACTTGATATATGGTGGTATGGTACGCCAAATGAAGATAAAAAGGTAGAGTCCTATAATTCAAAATGACGCCCCACTACCACACTTAGTACCTTCATAGGCATAATAATCAAGTAGAAATTGATCCACCGACCAGAGCTAAACTACGGTTACAAAGATAATGTAGTTTTGAGTTTATTCGTAACATATAAAAATACAAATATTTCCATTTTACAATTAAACTAGCTTATTTTAAAAATATGAAAAATAAACATAGATAACCTACCACCTATACAAAGATCAAATTATCAGCTACGTAATTATTTTGCCAAAGTTTTAGATAACATTTACGCTATTATTATGTATACTAAAATACATAACTTACCAGGTGAGTTCGATATTATAAACAGCTAGTGTTTTGAGAAAGTGCATCCGAAGGTAGTATCGTTGGCAGAAAGGATCTTTGCGTCGGTGTGGTGCCAGTTTAGCTAGAAATTTCATTCTTCTCGAGCACATATCTCGACTTCGTCCGGGAATCTACTTTACATTTCTCATCCTAATGGCCATTGAAAGAAAATTGGAAACGAAGTTTTCGCGTTTCTATTCTAAGAATCAGGTTCAATAGAAACATTTCACGAAAAGTATCAATACGATCCGAGATAAACAGACAACAGACAAGAGAACAAGGCGTATGCAGGTAATGATATTACTGTCTTATATCTCCATTCAGATCAAACTGATATAAAACCATTGTTGAATAAAAGCTTTTAGTATTTCTTGGTTCTCATTTGAAATTTAAATACAAATGTGATACGTAGACAATATAAGCCTATTTTATAAGGCATTCATCGCTACTAATTGAAATAATAATACAGAAACCCATAGTCAACAAAATATTATGCTATATTATCCCTACCCGAATTTTATATCCATTACAGTCCCTAAGGCCTGATTTGTAGTGTATGAGTAACTGCGATAAATAATTACCTACCTGCCGCAGGTAAAATAAAGAAAAGGAGGCGTTGCAATGTTTTCCTGGAATTCCGCGCGGGGTGAGAGCGGAGGGCTATAATGTGTGGCGAACACCCTCCTAAGGGTTCAACCTCATGGATGATGCCTATGGTGCCGATGACCTCTATCGATTCGCCATTTCCACGAACTGATGTAATTGCAAATAGTTGAACAAGTACAGGGATATCAATAATCTCCGAAGTACTAAAACTGATAGTCGCTATATTCTCAATTAATTATTAAAGAAATCTAATAATGAAAGACATGAAAAGGATGTGTGCAATAAGCCCAAAAGTCATAAACATTCTTCAATCACTGAAAATATGATCATAAAAACTTAAAGTCGTGTTTTCAATGTGAAAATTAATAAGTATTAGAGAGGAAAAATACTTGTTAGAACAAATTTCATTACAATAATGAGATAAATGAACGAATGAATAAAATTTAAAAGTAGAATAAGACTAAAATTGCTCAACGGCGAAAGGTTAATATTGAACTTGAGTGGGGAAGCCGACGAGATTTACGAATGGCTATAATAAAATCTTTAATCTTCAATGGAATAGTCGTGGCTTGTCAATCTGAATAGAAAGACCAACTTACTGTCGACGTAAATTTATGTGCAGTAAAAATGATTTTATAACCGCTCTGAAATAGATTATAACTACATACATAAATACCTCCAACAGTACTAAAATAAAATTCTATCTGAACGAACGAAAACTCTAAGAAAAATATTTACAGTTGTTACGTAATTTTTCTCTCTCTTATTTCACCCTTTGTTTGATCTAAACCCAGTGCCTAATCCCGATTTTCGTAAGCTGATATGAGCTTAACAGTCGATTGCTTCATTTTCTTTCGTCTGTAAGTAGGTATTAAAATTAGAGGCAAATCATTAAGGCGTATTTCCAAATTTTTCTTTAGTTATTGTTCCATAGCTATTATATAATGAAAACTCGTTAGCTCGAGCGCATAAGTTTTCTCGAGGTTTTCTGGTTGCGCAAAGTGTTATTGGGTTTTTCTTTGGAAATTTAAAATACTTACTCAGTACCCTGTGCTAGTCTGAAAACGTGCTGATAGGCGAAATAGACTCATCCCCTTAGGATGTAGTACTAAACGTTATTATTGGTCAAATGTGGGGGTAATATATCTGCATGCCGCTTTAAAAAATTAGCAGAAGGTGTAGCGGGAGCTATGCGGGGGGCGTAGCGGGCAACAGTTAATCTATATCCATAAAAATTTATCGCAGAAATGCATGTATACGCGTAACGTTTTAAATACCTAAATAAAACCTACCTACTACCTACTGTTTTATATTAAATAAAGGTTCCTATTTGATTACTTCAAGTATAAATCACGCTTCAGAACTTGGATTCTTTAATAAAATAATTACCTACTTGCGTAGGTATTGGAATCGCGCCATCGCAGCATTATTGTAATTGAATTTTGACCACAAATACTTAAACAAAATTCTTTCAAAAGTTCTTTGTGATACTCAAACGAAAATAAATTGACGGTTTTTGTAATTATTCTAAAAATTAGGTCCTTTTTATAAAATTCTAGATAGTGTTCTACTTTCTCAAGTAATAGAAGGTACGGTGGAGAACGGTTCACTGGGGAGTTCTCGTCCGCCTTCTCGCGAGGTTCACGGTAGTGGTTTCCAATTCGCGGGCCGCACCATCCCGCTTTAATTTACTGCGGTGCTAACCACGCGCCCCGCAGTTTGTATTCATTACCTACCTTAGTACCACCTCGCTGCAAGATTTAATGCTTCCAACAATCACTGGTGCTTATTTGCCACAATTCATATACTTATTTCTTTTAATTCCCGCCTAGGTATAGAGATTTGCCGGTAAGGGGAAATTTTATCAGCACTAAGCCGACCGTAATCATTTTTAATACAATTTTCTTTTTCATAAAAGACGTGGGACCATACATTATTTTCGTAAACTGCTCTAGTTAATCTAACCTTTTTGTGCTAGGAGAGATTCACATCAGTAGTGTAAAAGCAAGGGTTTGAACCCGCGACCTCTTGATCGCAAATACGACGCCTCAGCTCCATCTTTAACCGTCTTGATGCAGGTCACATAAGATACATACATGTCGGTTATATTTAAAACGTCCTATTTATTTTACAGGGTTTCCCTTTGTTCTTTACAATTATAAAAGCATTATTGCTATTACCCTCAAAAGTGTTTGGAGTGATCCATCTCCTGGAGGCAATAGCTACATCCACATCTTGGCATATCTCTAAATAAATTTCACGACAAACAAACAAAGCTTTTTCGAGTCTCATAGTCTTGAAACTTTTTGTAACTATAATTGAATATGATTAAATTGTTGTTGTAAATAACTATTGCGCAAAGTTTTATCAAGTCAAAACTTATACAACGTTGAAAACAGTGTAAAGATGATATAAATTATACTGACAAGCTCTGGTGTACGTAGTCGGCAAGCAAATTAGGTGGTCTGGGGTAAACGAGTTATGGCGAAGTTGCGGGCACGCGGTCCGCACTGGGACCGTCCAGTTGGCGGCTTCCAGTGTTCACGATGCTACTACGCCTAACAGTAACTAGAGTAAAGTAGTATGAACTACTGACGCGATGGAGTGCGTGTTTAGCTCGCCCGTTGCCACTTGACAAATAATTGCATTTGCTTGTAACTACACAAGAGCACCACTTAGAGCTAATACGCTCCATTATTCGAGTTCATTTTTATTTATGCGGTGAACGCAAACTATTCCAATTCGAACGCTTAGTTTTATTAGGTGTTTCACTGGTGTGTAATGCTGAAGGGAGAGAGGCTGTGCTGCTGTATTTAGACCCATTTGCCCTAGTCTAAAAGTTTAAGCAAGGATTTGACTAAAATCATTAATAGATAGGTACTGGATTATAAACATGAAACTTCGTGAGTGAGTGTTTCTTCGTCATACCTACGGTTATTGCTCAGCATATGTGGTATTTAGAAAATATCTTCCCAAATTAGTGATAACGCAGAATAAATAAAACCTCGAGTATAAATTGAAGCTAAGTACAACTAAATTATAATAAGCCTGAGAGTATATTTTCTAATTCCTTATCATGTAAAACTATTTATTACAGAAGGTTTCGCGGGAAAGTTGCTACGTCAATAGGTTACCTGTTGATATAAAAGTGAGATTGTAATTACACGTGGCTGAAAGGAGCAGAATTCGGTAGTCGCAAGAAATCTCTATATTGTATTATAATCCTGGCAGTGAATGAATGTAATGGAGAACTTTATCCCGACTAATAATAAAACTGGTTAATTATAATAGTTTCTAATATAAAGATTACCAGTGACATGGGTTCTACGGCAACTCGTTATCAGATACTGTCCTGAGTGAATTTCATTATATATCACCTACACTTTTAATCATAAAGGCCTGCAAAGAAAATCGTCTCTTGGTTACAAATAAAGTAACACCGACATTTGGCAAATTCAATGAGAGAGTTTTTCCTGTATATTATCTTATAGGAAAAACAGTTTTTGTGAAGTCACGAGGCCACAGAAACATTTCAAGATCCGCCCTGTGGCGTGCCGCTAACACTCCTTATAAATACTGCTAAGCCCTGGCTTTTGTGGCTAATCTTTCGCGTGAAGATCGCCATTATACCGCTATTTATTATTTTTACCCGTATTTTTCTTTTTCTAAAGTCAAGTCGAAACGTGCTTGATATTCTTGAAGGATTTTTACGCCACTTATTCCTCGCAGAGTACTGGTGAAAGAATTAAACATGCCCCTTTCAGTGGCGTGCTCTCCGCAATGAAGTGTTTCATACGGTTTTGAATTGTAAATTATGTTAATTTAGAGCCGGAATTTTCGCCGACGCTTATACCAAAATTTTATTTGCGTTTAATCATATTTATTACGGCTTACAACTTTTTAATTTTTAAAGTCATTAAAACGAGATCGTACTTAAAACGGTTTAAACATTTTATATGTGATTGTTGACATCTTAATACTTCCTATACAGTGAAAGGTTTATCTGTTTGTAATACAATTTTGCACAAACACACAGACAGGATATGACTATGATGTTGTATATTATTAGATTCCGGTTCCTTTAGGGAAAAGTTCAAATTTTAAGCGTCAAACATATAAATAAGCCAAGCTAGTTGCAAAATAATATATTGATGGACTGGATAAATATGAGAATGATGATATAGGTTTGATGATACAAATACTTTACAATGACTAAAGATACATAAACTCTAAATAGTCACCTGGTTTCAATTTCCTATCCTATCAACCTAATTTAAACATAATAATGAAAACAAATAAGCTTTGATAAATCGTTATTAGCTCAAAGAAACAAACGCAAACGTGGAACTCTTATTACCCCAAAACAATATTGCGATTTGCGAAGTGGCGACACTTTCATTATTGTGGAAAAGACCCCATATGCCCGTACATTTTGATTAGCTTCCGTGAGTAAGAACAAAAGCTGTGTTAAATGAAGCAGTATGTGTCTGTGAGCGGCTCCGTGTCGTAACCGACTAACTTATGACAAAGTGTGGCAGTCTACGAGGCGCCGGGCCGCGGTGAGCCCGCTCCGGCTGCCTAGAGCACAACTCTTAAATTAGCGCGAACTTAGACCACTTAGCTTCTTCAAGTTTTGTTTGTAGACGCCATAAATATTCTATGTAACGAACGCGATACAATACCAGCCGTCGACTGCTCGCTGCATTGTTCGCGAATCAAAGCGGTCTTTGTTGGTTAACAGTTGAGTCGAATTTTCTCGTTGTTCGCGTTGCTTTATCGGGAGGGGAAACGATGAAAAACTACCGCAAATCTAAATAGAACTTTGTTTTGATGTTGTACGTCAAAGTTTCGATTTATTGCTTTGAAAGCGGAGAGTTTTATTTTTAGATCGTAACGATTTAACTATTGAAAAAAAAAGAAAGTTCTATATAATGCCATAAGTTCCCTTGGTTGTATAGCTGCCCACTAGATACATGATTAACAATTTTCAGTACCCTACTTTTATGAGGTGGTGAGAGTGTAAATTCCGTATATTAATCGCATTTTTTTTGTAAAGTCCAATGAAAATGACAATAAAACAGCACCTGTCTTTAGTTTCAAAAACAAGGATCCATATTTTCAGCGGCAATAAAAATCTAAAAATATCTCACAAAATTACAAGACTATGAACTTTATTTACGAACGCAAAAGAGAGAGATTAGTCAGCAAAGCTTAAATGGCATGCAGCTATAATAAAATTACCACTTCTCTTACTCGAGTGCCTATCTGCCACCACAGACAATAACGAAAATCAAATTCAGATAAATGAAGGCTATTGGTAGTATTTTATTTGGCAATCATAATTGATTCAGAATTTCGAAACTGTATTTGGTCAACGGATCGGAATGGCAATACAGTGTGCATACTGAATGGTCGCGGATGGCCAATAATTCGATTTCGCGGTTATTTTAGCTCATGTAGGCTGCGAGGGGCGCAGGTGGCCACTCTAACTATAATGATCAAACTGAACAATTCAATGCACACAAACGATCCCGACAAACTGTATTACCAAGTAAACCTGAAATATATTGAACGCATTTAACTATAAACAGGGACCGTCACCTATAGAATCTATACCATGTAAACAGCCATTGAGGTGAAATAAAAGGCGCCCTTGTAATGCAAATATCTGCTTATATATTCGTCTTTTTAAATTGGTTTTACTTGGAAAATGGAAATTATTGTCAAAGTTTCGCGTAAAGACCAAACAAATCTTTGTTAGTCGAATGAGGTTTTATTTAATTTGTATAGATTCGCTAATGACGTTGGAGTTCTAAAAACTGGGACAGAAAGCTTTTTTTCTTTTGTAATTGATTGATCTACAGCTGAAAATTTTATATATCCCATCTTAGATGTTATAGATATAGGTAACATATTTTTTTTAAATTTCTAATTTTTTTTACTTTTGCATTTATTTATTGCTATTTATTTACTATGGATAATAAATTATAATCCCTACTAATATTATTGAATTAACTTAGTATTGTATTGCGAAGCGTATGGTCGACGCTTCTCGTGACCAGAAGGCTGGCCTCTTTTTAGGTCAGAGAATAAGCATTGCCATACAACGTGGCAATGCTGCCAGTCTTCTGGGAACGTTACCACAAGAGGCATGCGATGCGGAGAAATTCCACGACGCGTTCGGTTTTAGTTTTTAATTTGTCCTTTTATGTATATATTTTTAGTTTTATTGTTAATATTGTACATATTTAAATTGTATTATAGTAGGATTAACCAGAATAAATAATTTCTAATTAAATTAAATTTACAAAATATAGCAATTGTAACATAAAGATATATCTGTAGATATCAAATTATTTTTAGAGATGTGCCGACTAGTCGCCGACTAGTCGGTAAAGCCGACTATCCGGCCACTTTTGTAGTCGCCGATTAGTCGGCGACTAGTCGGCAAAGGGCGCCGACTATCCGGCTTCATACTGGTAAAATTTAGCACTCCAAAGTCATATAATACAATGCCAGATAGCATATATTTTGTTTGCTTAATCATAGGTTTGATTGGAATCCTCCAATTTAAAATATCGAGATTTTGTTCAATCAGCTTGATGCTTATCATCTGACAAGCATCAAGGTGATTGAACAAAATCTCGATATTTTTTTGAGCACTGTTATCTAAAAAATCATAAACTTTGTTCAAGAAGGGCAAAAATGGGCAAGGAAATCCCATTAATTATAATAGCTGAGGGTTGGGTGGTCCTAAAGAACCTAAAGATTCTATGTTTCTATATGTTTCTGTAAAGATAATGATAAAATTTGTATACGTACACCTTTTTAGGGTTCCGTAGCCAAATGGCAAAAAAAGGAACCCATATAGCTTCGTCATGTCCGTCTGTCTGTCTGTCCGTCCGTATGTCACAGCCCCTTTTCTTCAAAACTATAAGGCCTATGCTGTTGAAACTTGGTAAGTAGATGTATTCTGTGAACCGCTTTAAGAATTTCATACAAAATAGAAATATGAAATGAAATGAAATATGAAATATTTTTATTTGCCAGAATGCAGGTAAACAGATAGATCTTATCGTTACAATGGCCCATGTACATCCTACCATTATGGTGTGCAAATATTTGAATGATTTGAATTACATTGCTGTAGTCTTTCAGCATGCATGTACCTTTACATTAAATTTTGAGGTTCCCCATACTTTGAACGGAAACTAAAAAAAAAAAATTTCATCAAACCCATACGTGTGGGTATATATCTATAGATAGGTCTTTAAAAATGCTATTGAGGTTTCTAACATATTTTTTTTCTAAACTAAATAGTTAGCGGGAGAGACACTTCCAAAGTGGAAAAATGTGCCCCTCCCCCCCTCTCTAACTTCTAAAATAAGAGAATGATAAATCTAAAAAAAATATATGATGTACATTGCCATGTAAACTTCCACCGAAAATTGGTTTGAACGAGATCCAGTACCTAAGTAGTTTTTTTTTAATACGTCATAAACCGCAATTTTCGCCTTTGCTGCTACGGAACCCTTCATGGGCGAGTCCGACTCGCACTTGTCCGGTTTTTATTAAATCTCTCAGTATATAACTTACACTACAAGAGACAAGCAACTGCACTAAATATATTTCGTATAGAGAAATTTTATCTACACAACTTGCGGAGTCGGTACCTTTGAGCTTTATTAACTGATGAAACAAATAATTTATTGAAATAACAAACTATAGCATAAACGTGTACAGAATAGTCCTAAGCACGTATCGATAGCTTTTTCTAACTATTTTCATTTTGAGAAAATTTAATTTCGTCCACCTAAAACTTGAAAATTGATCAGCGTGAGCGGCTCGCGCGAACGATCTGTAAACGAAACGTTCCGGAAATACCCGTAACCATGATCGGCTTGGCCGACTAGTCGGCCGATTAGTCGGCTGTTTAGAAACCGAATAGTCGGCTAGTCGGCTAGTCGGCCAAAGTTATGATCGGCACATCACTAATTATTTTGTACAATTCTCAATGTTAGAGAATCTCGTGAGTGAAAGAGAGCGGCTTGACGGATGAAGTGATCAACGTGGTATAAGGAAGGGATGGGTGTGACTTAACAGTTGGTTACACATTTATTGAGCAGCTATACGTAGAACCGATTGTTGAATCACACACCCAAATCTCGGAGAACAGGTAAAATTGGGTGTTAGTGGTTTATTTGAGATTTAGTTTATTTTCAGATGGCATTCGCTCCATGGAAAACTTGGTATACAAGCAAAAATTGTGTGCTGTACCTACTGCTGTTGCTGATTAGTAGTAAAAAGGAAGTAGTATAGTAGTGTAAAAGGGAATTAGTAAACCGACTAAACTTGGATAGAACTTGAATAAATTCACTGTGGGTGGAGTGTGAGATATTAAATTTTGTCAGATATTAACTTGTTACTCATCATCCTCATAGCGACTTCCCTGATATATTTACATCCCCCCAGATCCCAAAGAAAATAGTTTTTGAATCATGTAAAATACTATGTTCAATTAAGAATAACTCTGGACGGACTAAAATTTGTGACTAGCGCCATAGTAACTTTTATTCAGCTCCAAAATACTTATCCAGCGATGTAACACACATAGCTATTGGAAGGCGGGACCAGGTTTCATACAAACCCTGGCATTCTTCTTTAAACTTTGGAGCCCGAGCTCCACGGCCGGGCCGTTCCGGGTCCGACTAAGTTCCCAACCCCGAGACGAAAAATCTGCACCAGAGCCTCGTCTGGTGTTTATCAGATAGGTATACCGACTAGCAGATGAGGTTAACTTGTGCGGTTTGCCTCAAGGGTGTTGGTGTCCTATACAGTACACCCAAGGTTTGTTACTCACTGTTTATTACAAAAGTAAACTATAATACCTAGGGATACGTAAACTAAACTATTTTCTACATTTTATTGTGTGAAATCAAGCATCGTAGGTTTTTAATCATACGCATACCCAGTTCTTAAATAAGACTGTATTTTTAACATTTTTTTTGTGAAGGTTTATGATTGGTTCTTTAGATATTTGCAAATTTTAATTAGTTGAACTTAGACAAATTTGATTAGCACGCTTTCATTAAATTCATACATAGGTGACATACATATCGTCATATCTTATTTGATGACTACAGTTGAAGGGATAGCCCTTCACCTACCGCGCACATACGGAATATTCATTAACCTTTTACCATTGACACATTCTAGACATTTTGTGATTAAAGCGCATATTGCATCATACATGGATGCATAGCACATTAAAAACAGCTGACATTATTAACAGCGTTACATAAACCACGAAGTTGACCTTTTAGTTACCTTCCAGTCGCAATAACAGTCATTGTGTTAGGTTGTATATCAACTGCATATGAGTAGGTTATCAACCTAATGTGACTGTCACGTATACCGTATACGGCAAGTGATGGCAACAAGATTCAGATTGAACATAGCTGTACTTTGTACTGAAAGCATATTTCAGTTTGAGCGTGCAGGTGTGCCGCCCGCTGCAACTTCGATTAATTCCCATAACGAGGCAGGTCCATCACGCGCGCGCTCGTTTGTCTCCGGCCCAGCTATAAATACATCAGCGTACTTGCAATTTAATCCATTCTGTTCCGCTCCCGTGAAGTGCTGCTTTCTCTCTCACACACCTAGTGCCACCGGCCTGCATGTTTCGGACAACGAAAGTTGTTGCAATTAATCTCTAAGGAATACACTGTGCTCGTTAACAATTGTTTGAAGTGGATCACGTGGCTCTCGTGACTCTTTATAATGAATTCAGCTCCTACGGAACAACAATTAGATACACTGTTGATATCTTGTTAGGTGGCGCGCCTATTTTGTATTTCAATTCATACGCATAAAGCCGGGCTATACCCAAGTACTGTCAGTTCGTTCAAAATTTACAAATTTGCGTACAAAGCGCAAAGCACTGGCGGGATCGTCTTTGTATGCAAATATTATTACAGGACTCCATTGAAGGACCACACCGATCTCCTGCCGTATTGAGCCGAAGTAAGGATGCGGTACACGGCTACTGGGACTGTAATAAGAGACCTCGTCCAAGAACCTTTGACATTATGCAGGAATTCGTGGGAACGTTTTGGGTATCACTCCCTTAAGAACGCTGCCGACAACGTAGGCGCAGTACTGTATATCGTGAATAACGCATGACTTAATAACCTGTCTGAGCCCATTAGGAAACACTATTACCGTTGATGGTCTATTGAGCAATAACTCAATCGAATTGGTGAGATGAACAATTCATAGGCAAATCTGCTCTAAGCATGTTAACATCGCTCGGGGGTTATTGCGGTGTACCGATCCATATGTCTGTAGCGTAGCATGGTGAGCACAGCTGTATATTGGAGCATTGTCATCTATGGCGTTCATGTATTATCGCATTTACAACTATGCAAAGATGCATGAAGCATTGTTAGACTACTTGAAAGTTTCAATTAACAAACTGGTTGATCTTTGAGTTATTTACAAGGCAAATAAAGGGGGCAATTATCTTTCTTTATTATAATGAATCTGCTTAATTTAGTGTTTCGATTAGTGGGATGCCAGGGAGTTTGCTTTGATCTATTTTTCCTATTAGAATCTAGAGACGCATAGTGATACATTGTTGAATTACACATGTAATTACAAGTGACAATGTTTGGCGTGCGACGCGAGGCATAGGTCGGCGCAGGCACGCGCGTCGACTTTGCAACTGGCGGCTCTCAATCACTCCACGATGTGACACGTGTCTTGCAGCTGTCGGACACTGCTCGAAACTGTGCTCTAACTGTAGTTCACTATAACACATTCTAAAAATTCGTACTGAAAGTAGAGCACCCCACGTTACGCTTGCAGTCTCTTCTTTGTATTAAAGTCGTTCCATTCATAGAGATAACGGCTTGCGCCGAGGCGACAACGGGAAACAATTACGCTATTACAAAAGGCCTTAAGGATTCTAATTATGAGTGGATCCTTTCATCCGTAAACCCGGATCGGATACGAAGCCTTCCCATTATCGCGTGCCATAAACATTTCTGGATTTCATATCCGCGGCACGGCTGGGACCGCCTCGCTTATTACCTCCGCGCGGAAAAGAATAACATCGTTTTGGCACTTTTGACGCGAATTCCGGATGCCTACGTTCATATTGTGCGCCGTTAATATTCTGCGCGACGCGTCCGACCTTTTTTATTTGTATCTAAAATTGAACATTTTGTCGCGACAACGAGCGCAAGCGACTCTCCCCTCCGCGAAGGAGCGATAAAAATACAGAGACGACGACGTTTGAGCGGTAATCGGGAGCACTAACGACTGCCGACGCGAGCGGTTAATTCATGTACACCTGTACGAAATTAGTTGAGTGAGTCGTTTACGGGCCGACACCGATTTGTAGCCACCGTAAAATATGGCATTGAGTAGGCCCCTGGCATCTATGATGAAACTGGCGAGATGGGTGTGAAGGTAAAACCAAAATAGAGACAAATGACAACTTTTGTCAACTTAACAGACTAATAAAAAGTCAGAATAGGAACTTCAACTTCTAATTATAAGTTGAACCGAAACTAAAAATAATCGAATGGTTCGATTGTAAAATATCAAAACAACTCTCTGAAAGAAAAGAGTTGGTTCATTATTATTTATAGCTGATTGAAAGAAGCTCTCTTGATGTTCGGTATCGAGGAGAGATTATGAAAAAAAATGTCCGTTGAGTGAAATGACCCTATCAAAACAAGAACCGTCAGCCAAGCGATGAAAAAGTGAAGTTAGCAAAACAACAAACAACTCGCCTGTCTGCGGCATTTCGTGGCGACCTCTGCAATTTACGGCACTGTCATTATTCAAAGTTTTGAAAAAAATCCGCTGCGAAAATTAGAAAAAAGGGCTTCCTCCTCAATATGATCTTGTGAATCTGCTGAAGTCGGTTGTCTTTATGCTGAAGTAGCAAACTCGCTAAGATAAGGGGAGGAGCGGACAAATTGTAATAATTGCGGGACGAGATAAGAAGTGACACCAGAAAACAAATGAAGGCGGGCGGCGGTGACGGCAGCGTCTGCGAAGGGCAGGGGTAGGGGATGCGTGACGTCACCGCGCTCTGATCTACTAACTGCCGCAGCCACCCCATGCTGTTCCATACTAGCGCCTGCGAGTCACCCGGACCCGGCAGACACTAACGGCCATGTGTGACATTACATTCACTTATTTACATAAGTTGCCGCTTCACTTGTTCAAGAAGTCAGTTTCTTGCTTTAAGTGATTACACAAATTTATGTGTTCTCTACACATAAATTTGTGCATATACGAAAATTTTAATAATTATAGTGAGAATTTATTTGCTAATTATATTTTATGTACCCGCAAAATAATTATTTAATACAACGGATTTGAATTTAAACCGAAGGCCGGGGCGAATCCCGCGGGGTCCCGGGGGCACACCTCGGCCCGTCGTCACCGCTGCCCAAATTAAAATGATAAATCAAAATCCGTCAGACTGTTGTGCGCGCAAATGTTATAAAATGTACCTACTAAGGTATTTGTGAAACTTGTTTAAAGTTTCAGCCTTGAGCCAAATTCAATAATATGTCCTTCTTTATTTTTAGTATATTGTGTTCCTCCTTCTACAATTTCAGTTATACGAACAGTGCGTTAAAAAGCATTTCTCGAGGCCATCCGTCATAATACTTAGGAATCAAATGAACCGAATTTTGAGGGTAAAAATTCGGTTCATTTGAACGTGTTGTATAGTTCCTACGGTCATCTTTATGCTTCTTCATCAAGTCGAGTCCGCACGAAATGGCACGAAACAAGCGAAAGACGTACATACCTACGTAGACATAACGATTTTTTTCGATAGGGTTTAGGCGGAATGCAGTTCACTAGCCCTCTTGCCAATATGCGTTACATGCTACCAATTGAGCGAAATTTTGGTCCACACGTTAGGATGTAAGAATTACTGGGTTTTTCTATTACACAATTTTATTTAGCTGGATGTAATACAGCAGTAGGTTAAGCACTGTACGTGAAATGTGAGTATTACATATCTCTGCTTACCTCATAGGAGACATACAAGCGTGCGAATAAAAAAAAGCAGTAAACCATCCATTTGTTTTCCTGCCTTATTTCAAAAACTTTACATTTTACGCACATTTTATTTTAAATGCGTACCGTCGCCTTTCCATTGTCATTCTTTTTCCTTTTAACAGGAAGACTAACAATTGATGCAATTTAATCATTCAGAAACCTACCGAGGAAGATAATGCTGAAATTATTCCGCAACAGTTGTAATGAATAAGAATGAATACTTATTTCATTCGTAGTAAACTGTATTTTTAATAAAAAATAACTTAGGAGCTCTTTGTGAACCGGATCCCTAGGCATTGTTAAGATTGTAATAGTACTAATTAGCTACTATCAGTTTGAGAATATTATGAGGAAAGGAAAGGTCGCCCGCCCGCTATCGGCGAGATTTCATGAAAACAATAAAATTATTAGTAGAAGCGAAAGGCAGAATCGTAGCACGTGGACACATGTAATGTCTGCCTTCCCCAATGAGAAAGAAGCGTGACTGTACGTATGTAAAAGTAAGAATAAACTTACCGATCTCACATTCAAATCTCCCTATTCAAAATATTAGTAGTTATTCGCATATATATGTAAAGTGAGAACTTCTGTTTTGGGAAATTCGGCCCGCATTGGAATGAAAACTTAGATGAAAGTTTCCGCGATACAAGCAAATATATATTTCTTGATCTGTTTCATCCGCGGTTTGTATTAAAAGGGCGCAAATAGTTTGCATTGGAATCAAAGTTTGTGTGTGGATATTTTATGCGAGATTACTTGCTTACATCTACAAGAGTTCGACCAAAAATTCTTAACAACTTAACCTTGGTACTTAACCTGTTTACTCTATATGAGATCAGTGCTATTTCAACTTTGCTTTGCATATCTTGCAGTGAGTCAAGAGCCACTTGTGTGTTATTGAAAGTTAAAAATTACAAAAATGACCTCAGTTTGTAAAAGTGAGGTCGTTTCTGTATCTGTTTCAGGCTCTTATTGTGTGCGTAATTGACTGAAGAACGTTATAATATTTTTGCGATTTTCTTATTTACTATTCAAGATAAGTTGTCTACATTAAACAAAATAAATAAACTAAAAAATAAATCAAGTTATAAAACGAACTAACATTGTAACTATTTCGAAATAAAATTGAAACTAGCCGTTGAGACTTTGAGACCACAAGTTGAATATACAAATCATTAGTCAACCCGTGTCACTTCATTGTATGAACAGTATAATATCTAGTGAATTTAAATATTTGTTGGATACAAATGCGGTAATGGTACCATGCTAAAACTAATTGTGCGGTAAATCGTTATGATGCTGCAATTTGTAAACTGATGAAACTGTAGTTTTGCTTCCATTGTAACTGAAACCAATATTATACAGACAAATTTAATATTTTGCAGGAAAATATTATTCAGGCTTACATCATATTTGTGATCTTTTATTTTATTGTAATTATCATTTTATTTTCGTTAATTAAATCTAAAGCAGACTTTAGAGGATTAAACGTTTCCGTAAAACACCAAACATAAATTGCACATTTTTACGGAATATTGCTTCTGACAGCTCCAATTTTTATTATATTATTCATGACTGGACGGGACAAGAGGAGACTAGACCTAACTTTGATGAATATCAGAAATCCTCCAGATTATAATTTTATTCGTATGAGCACTCCTTCAAGACAAAGCCGAATAAATAACGTGATAATTAAAATAAAGATAATCTTGTTACAATAATTAAATAATAGGAAACTTCTTCTTTCTCTATGAAGAAAGAAGGAATGAATTGATGGGGCCCAAAATACCTTTTAAGTACTGCATAAGTAAATGATTCGATATAAAACACAGTACAAAGGATAGTCTATGGTCTATGCCATTGGGCTTACTAAAATATATAAATTAAGGCAAAAAAAAAGAATTACTTCCGCATGAAAAAAATTATATTTGAATTTAAAAAATTAATCAATTATTATTTCTCTATTCTTTTTTCCCGGTAGCTGACCAAAATATATCTGTTAACTTGAATTGTATTGTTCTTTTTTTCTATAATATTGTTCAGGAACACTTTTGTTTGTAGTAGAAGGCCATAATATCCACTCTATTGTGACGTCGATATGATCCGATTAAATGGCGGTTCATGAATGGTTTGCAGCTCGCATGTACGCTTGTTTGTATATGCTTTACGTAGTAACTGTGGTAGTCCGTCCACTTTCAAAATCTTGTATATACTAAACACAAAATTACCTAAATGCATCACACTTATAGGTATAGTTAGATAGATATTAATTCCAACCAAAATGTTTTTTATTTAAGTTTTATTAGTAGACTTGTCTCCAAAGATATCTACCGTTCTAAAACTACCGATATCTCTTTAGTCCGCAAATAAGTAGCTAAGTAGCCTCTGAGTGCAGTACTTAAAAAAACATATTTTTAAGCAATATTTTTTGAAATTTCATTCAAGTATTATGTGGCTGTTATATACAAAGCAAAGATACAAAGTATAGCAACCGTTATAAATTATAAATGACATCATTATCTACGACATTCATCTCTAATCAAATATTTGTTGTATATCATTTGACATTTCATTACGAACGACTAATGAATTCAGACATTTAATATGCGAATTATGACCATCACAATTAAATTAAATAGGTCAATATTTCACTAATGAATAGAATACCGAACATCGTTTTGCTTTTAACATAATTAAAGTATAACGGGACAATATTTGAGACCTACAGCACAATATCGATATTCACTCATACAAAAAGTGAAAAGTGAGCACTTCTCTCTTTTAGATAACCAAGTCATGTGTATGTGTAGTGTTACACGGTTATCTAAAACCGTTTGTGAGATACCCATAATGTTTTATTAAATGTCATCCGCAATATAATGAGGTGCGAGGGATCCAACATCTGCGAGAGAGGAGCAACAGAAATATGTGCGAAGTGTTATAGAGTGCCGTTGTAAGTCAATGAAGCGGCAAATAGGGTGCTCTCGCCGCTTCGAGGCGACGGGGGCACAATCTAATAAATAAAATTATGCCTCAGAAATTACAAGAATACGCGTGCTGCTAGTGATCCCGCGAGATTGGATGCTGAAGATTTTCATCGATATCGTTCAATAATGAATCTATGTAATATGTAGTAAGCTTCGGGAGGCTGTGACTTCATTGTCAAAATCAGTCCGCTCGTTTTAATATATCGTTTACTTCAAATAAACGCAATTTACTGCTACATTAACTTACGAAAAAATATATTAAGTAATTTGTTTAGGCCTTGGATCAAATCCTTTGGAAATATTATCAATTGTGTTTATATTGACTATTAACTGTTGCTCGCGGCTCCGCCTGCGTGAATGTCGGTTAACACAACCAAAGATAGCCTATGTCCTTTCCCAAGGCCTCATCTATCTCTGTTCCAAATCGGTGGCGTAAGTGATTGACAGACAGACATACAAAGTTACTTTCACATTCATAATATTAGTATGGATATAGATGTACCGTATAAGTTATATTCTTCACTTCAGTCTGGATTAAATATGTAAATATAAAGTTGATTCGGCCGAAGTTCTATATTGGAACTGAACACATTCAGTGGAATTCTTTAGCCAGTCAATGCACGTGCAACGTTAGACGTTCGCGTCGAATAGAATCGAATTTCAGAACAGTCGAGTTTTAAAATGCTCTCACCATAGACTAAAAATAGAATCACTTATTTAATATGTACGTTACGTAATAGAAATATGACTTTAGAGAAGAAGTATAGGAAAAAAAGCAATAAATAGTGTAATGTTATTCGTATCTGGAAGTTTTCTATAGAAGCAAATTAAGTAAATTTGGAGAAGTATCTACAGGACAACGTGAGTAGTATAGCACCAAAATATAAAAGAAAAATCACGAGTTGTATGTACAGTCAGCATCAGAACGATTTTGACTAGTAAAGTACTCAAAACGATCTTAACACCTTCGTGTAAAACCCCCCTTCCTACGATAATACAATTGAAATGAATAAAATAATTTAGTATTGTGCTGACTGTATGTACGACTAGTATTGTAAATTATAGAGGTCTGTTATCTGAATAGTTTGTGATATTTTGCTTACCATTTTTCTTGATGCCTGCAAATATCACAAAGACTAAAACGATTTTTTTTTGGATTCATTCATTTTGGTCTATGACCGCTTGTCATACCAAGCTAGTGTGATCAAAAGCACAATTACCCACTTAATTGGTAAAGGTACCTACCTATGTTTAATTGTAATGAATTAAACGCTAGAATAATTTGAGTTTGAATCGGTGATTATGTGTTAATGCTGTGACAGTTATAGTTATAATGCTGGTAATTTGTGTGACAATAGATCAGTGGTATTGTACTGCGATGACGCGGAACAATTGGAGGTTCTGCGCTAATGAGCCGTCTTATACTGTCTGTAAATCACATTGCCCTCACATACACTAACGGCGATTCGCGAATCTTCTCTGAAAGAATCGTATTGATAGTGAACACGAAAGCCGTTTTATATCAATTGTGTTACTTATTGTTGGAACTAGCGCACAATAATAATGTTGCGCTGTTACCATATAGAATTCTTATACTATGCACCGCTATAAATTCTATCTGTTTAAGTTGTTGTAAGACATTATATCACACTAGGTTTAAAGGTTCGTCATTCTCTTGCTTGTAGATCTTTGCTTACGCGACAGCATATTATATTTTTGACGTTTTTACGTGGATATTTCAAATTATCCACGAATTCTCTATCATTCCTACTACGTTGCGAATTAATGATGTAGATTTCAAAAATCCCGGTTACATTTGAAGCTTGCACTTTGGAACCTAACATATTATATGCGTGAAATATCTTCTACAACGGTTGCATCTTTTTTACCTCAAGAATCATATACACATAGAAATAGAAATATACAAACAAAGAAAGGAAAATAATTTTGCTCTAGTATCTAGAATTGTAAACCAGTAGTTAAACAAAAGCATACCTACATATAAAAATACCGAACGTTTATACAAAACATTTCTAAACCGCAGCTAATTTTATCAGATTACTCTCTATAGGGGAAATACTGTTATCAGACACTGCAATACCAACTAATAGACCTAATATCGTAGTAATAGATTTGTCGGTGTATTCAGCAGTGATTATTGATGTCTCTAAGGTATAGGGAGTGATATTATCCTTAAGGGGTATGAAAATATCATTTATAAGGCCATTGTATGGATGATAGTTTCTGTATGTTGACGACGAAAAATATTAGTCACTATATCGATGCTCAGAAGATGGTCAAGGACCGAGGACTGTATCTCTAATTTTATTTATAATCAGTGCATATTATAGTAGGTACAGTCAGCATCAGTTCAAGCTTGATTAGCTTTGCTACTGCTTTTACTAATGCTGACTATACTTAGATACTTCTGGGAGCAAACAAAAGGTTGTCGCTGGGTTGTAGTACTCGTAATCTTCTTCATCTTAGCAAGACGATTATGAAAGTTAAAATATTTATTTTTAATATATTTTTGGATCTGTAAATGATGTATCTATTATTATTACTTCAGTTCAAGTGCTATAAACATGGCGACGGAAATGTCATATTCTGTCCTCCGTTGTTATAAAGATAATGATAATAAGCAATGTATATCTAAAAGTGTGAAAAACAAAGGTTCAACTAATCTATTAATTGCATTTGAATTGCTGGTACAAGTCGTTGTAACTAAACTCAAAGTTTTCCACACATATTATAGTGTTCTATTCTGTGTACTAGAGGTTCCAAGTACATTACAACAAACCAGGCAAGTATGAAGTAAGGTGTAATCTCTTTACGTTATACGTATATATTAAAATGATATTACTTATACCATTAGGGATATATGTTTCGAGTAAATTAATACCAATTTGCACCGGTTTTGCGCGATATATGAAAATTAAATGTAAGTACGAGCAGCATGACAAGTGCAATTTGGGGAGAACGCGTAATCAACGAGTTTAATTCATTTTGAATTAATGAGAGTTAGTGAGGTTCCTGGTGATACAGTTAACAAAGATCTGGTATGTGTAATTCAGATGTGTACATCTTAGAAGTAAAACTTAACACACAGGTCTTTTAGCAGAAGAAAAGAAAAGGGTAGAAGTTACAGAAATAGTGATTTCCGTCTTTATTGTTCAAATTGGTGTCTAGATTTTACTTTCACTTCACTTTGTTAATTTACACAAATTTTAACTGGCATTGAATTAAATATAACTTGTGTCGTAAAATTAAAGCATCAGAGGACTTACCTACTACTTGTTTTTTTGGAGACAAAACTTGTGTTTTTTATCATCTTCTTGACTCTAATTATTGTTCTTTTTGATAATAAGGTGCCGCTGAATACCCACATTTTGAAGTCCTTTTTATATGCTTTTTTTATAGCAGACTATTTTGCTTTATCTATCCTTCTGTTAATACCTACATACTTATTGAATTTCGAAATGTGACAGAATGAAAGAGTATATTAGGTATAGGTTAAGAACTTAAGATTACATGTGATTTCATAGAAAATGTGGGCACAAAAGGTGTCATTGAAGTATTTGCGTTGAACGCAACCAGAAGTGCCCCTTAGTTAGGCAGCAATTGCTCACCAATCGTGGTACGATGATCTCGAGCCCGCACCTAACCCCGCATCATTCACGATAATAGCGGGGCCTATGTCTCGACCGTAAATGTAAATCGCTCTAATTTATACGCGCGATAACGTCGCCGCACTGCTGTTAACTGTAATTATATTACCAAGCGAGGACGTGTTGATCAAAACCCCAGATTAAATGCCCGTGATGCGAACCGAGAAAAAATTCTGGCGGGCACCGGCGTCGACACCCCACCGTGGAAATGAAGTCGGGAAAACATTATTTTTTATTCAAATATTTATTAGGTATTACTTTTGAATACATTCAAAAGACTCCACAATTTGGTGGTATTCAAATGATTTGACTTCGTTCTATGGAACAAAGGGATACTAACTTTTTTTGTCAAATTAGCTGTAATGTAATAAACTACATATCGATGTTAAAAATTCCTTTTTTAAAAGAGTATTACCGAAATTACTAATATTCCCCTTAACCCTTCTAGCTAAGCTTAATTACTTGTTAGGAGTAGGTTCACGTAATGGCCCGGATTCGAATCTACGACCTCTCATAAAGCCTACTCCTTAACTACAAAGCTACCAATACTCTAAACTGTGTGAGCATAGCAAACAGAACATTGATAACCTAACATGGTGTGCCATTTTGCTATTGATATGCCAGTCAGAAACATTCCTAATATAAAGCTTGTACACAGAGACAATGCCCCAATGGGCAATCTATTTGAGTAATTATCCGCTAAGGGCCATTGTCGGCCATCTTGTACGTGAGAATGAGCCTTGTTCGCTGAATGCTCGCTGTTATGTACATGCATTTGGTGATCACGGCGACAGCGCTCTAGAGTGTCTTCAATGACAATACAAACACTTTATTGTCCTCTCAATTCTGTTAATTCATAGTGGTATGTTTACCCTTGAATGTTTCTCTACCTTTTCAAGTGTTAGTGGTGGGATATTTCACAAATATTTTATTTTCGAATTCAAATCTGTTTGTACGGAACGATGATGAAGTTTTGTTGATAGAATCTCAAACTGATACGCATTTCAAACTTGTCATCACGATATTTTGGTGACCATCACTTTATCGTCACGTGTAGTGTGCGTGTGTGGTAGTAAAACACTGAAGTAGCAAGGAGGCAAGTGCAAGTGGAAACATGTGGTCTCTGCCTAGCCTACCCCAATGAGAAAGTAGCGTGATTGTATTAGTGTAGTTACTTAAGGTATCGTGATAAAACCTTATCTGTTTCGCACCCAAATTTAACAATAGTAACTGAAAGATATCATGTATAGTTTAAATTAAAAGTTAATTAAAAAATAAGTGCGTACTAAATTGACCACACCTAATATCAACTGGGGAAAACGGGTTCGGTTTATATGTAGTAGGTAATTATATTGAACGAATTACCGTATGGGAATTACTTTTGGAGATATTTACGAGTACATACTTTCCATAATCTGAAAGAAAAGAAAGAAAAAATAGTTTTTTATTTTGCACAGAAATGCACGAAAACATACAAAAACATCTGCGTAGTCTAAATCCATATCCATACTTAATATTATAAATGCGAAAGTAACTCTGTCTGTCTGTCTGTTACGCTTTCACGCCTAAACCACTGAACCTATTTTTGTGAAATTTGGTATAGGGGTAGACTAGACCTCGAGAAAGGACATAGGCTATATTTGGTCGCAATAACCTACATCCACGCGGGCGGAGCCGCGGGCAAAAGCTAGTTCCAAATAATTTAAAAAATCTGAACTAGATTAATCAAGTTTTAAAGTTCAAGTATCTTCTATTATAGGTATAGGTATTAGGTTTGAATTCCGTTTTTGGTTAGTAATCATGAATTCATGACAAACCAAAAACTGAATCCAAACCTAACCTTCCTCATATCTCTCGCTTCTAAATCAGACAGTGAAAAGACGCGAGACCCTGATTATGTTGAAACTAAAAGACGACAATGACTCGACAGTCTGAGTCTGACTCCCAGTATATCAAAGTCGATCCTTAGCACAAGAAAAATTTAAAAGGCGATTCGAGTGACTGGATGAGGCTACGTTGTACGTGTGACTGTGTGTATACATAATGTTTCATTCAGCTGAGTAAAATATCTCATTATATACACTTCAAATAAACTAAAAGAAAACCGCGAGAAATGAAACATGGGCTGATGTTTAATTATAACACTAGATAAGTTAACAATCTCGGAACCGAAGTCTCACTGCGGCTTATCTGACGCCAAATGTTGCAAAGGAACTTTTAACGAGTTTAAAGTTGGGCCGAGTGTAGTGCACCCACAGCGCTTCCATAGCTTAAGATTAATTAAACAATTGCACGATGGGTCCTTGAAAACACTCCGACATGTCTCGGCCTGTCGTCGACAACCTTGCCAAATTAAAGTCATAAATCAAAATCCGACGACCGGAAACAGAAATGTAATAATGAAAAACTAACTTCGGTTAGGAGCGAGTCGCGAGACTACACGACACTTTAATTCATTTCTTTTCGTTCGTGGAACTGAAATAAAAGTAATATGTGATTTAGTACAGCACTGAGCACCTAATGAAAGATTTCTCGAAACACTTTTCTTTATTAATGTACAGTTACTTCCTGGTGATAGAGCTATGCATTTCTCAGTACGCATGGAACGTATCATTCAGGGAAGGGGCCAATTCGTAGGGTTTTATGTTCATACGGATGATGAGAAAGCTGGAGTCTTTCTCAATTCCTACTTTTTGTGATTCTTCGCCTATTCCCCTTTTTGTAGCGCAGGTGACAATGCGCGAATGACCCTTCTGATATTAGTGGTAAAAAAATGTACGGAGTCAAGAAATGCGACCTCAAAAGAGAGCAGACGCCTGTAAAGCGTATCGTGGTATCACGTAGTTGGTAGGACTGGTTGGGAAGTACCTAAGTGTGAAAATAGATAGTGTTAATAGTAGTGTCGACAGATAAACAGCAGATAAATAGCTCGCACAATGCTGTGTCGATATTAGTGAGTAGAGTTGCCAAAAGTCCTATTTTAGAAGGAGATGCTATCAACAAGGAACGAGACGGAGTGTTTTGGTCGGTCTTGTTTACAATGTTAGAAGTATTAAATACATGTACGATTAAAACCGCGTGGTTCCCGGCAGAGTAGAATTTGGACCACCCCATCTCCTCCCATGCGGTGTCGTACAAGGTCACTAAGGGATAGGGCTGTTTAACATCAGACAGATATATACAGCCCAGACTCAGCCTATACATGTCATGGCTTGAGCAAACAATGGTGCCCGAAAAACGGCAATAGGCTCACCCCCAATTACGTGGGACCTACTACAATGATTGGTGAAATGTGAGTGTTAATTCACCTCTGCCTAACCCTACAGGATAAAGGCGTGATTGTATGTATGTATGTATGTATGTATGTATGTATGTATGTATGTATGTATGTATGTATGTATGTATGTATGTATGTATGTATGTATGTATGTATGTATGTATGTATGTATGTATGTATGTATGTAGGTATGTATGTATGATTAAAACCTGTGTATTAAGTGAACTATTTTGCAAGTGTTAATGGATGAACCTATATTCCATTCCAATGCTCTATGTTATCAAGCCGTAAGTACAATAGTGAAGCGTACAATTCGATTATTTGTTCTGGACTAAGTTCCGAATGAATTTGAAATTTACAACCGGGAGAAGGTGAGTATGTAACATCGGTGCCGTTCGGGGCGCCTCGTAATTCACCGACAATTTATGTGCGTGCGCCGGTGACGCGCTAAAAGATTAGTCGCCCCCAATGCCTCGTGTACTACGTTATCCACTCCTTTGTTTACACTGTGGTAAAATGTTTTGAACACTTCTTTTTGAATACGTCTCAAAAATGTTTCGCTACCTACATGCATGCCTTTAAGTCCTTGATCATTGTCATGATAAATTCCTCACTTTCACAGTCAAAACAGGCTGTTGAAGATAATGAATAAATGTACCGGACGGAACTTTGAAATCCAGGAAGTGCATTTGCCTCATTAAAAAATTTGTAGTTTCTAAATCACTAGTTTAAAAATAAAAGCCTGAAACCACGGACGTGGTAAGTAAGGTTAAACTTTACGACTATATGAAGCAAAACGTACTATCAGCATTGGATTTGTTTCCGGCTGATTCCGCCCCGGCTATTGCATACTTCACTAGTGGCGGAATATGAAATCAGCTACCGGCGCACTGAAGCTGTAACAAATTGTGAACTAACAATGATAAGCTGTTTAGTTTGGTGTGGTTTTGGTTACACGATAATATTACCTATTGTTACTTTACACCACGACTTTGTGAGCGTCGTAAAGACTAGTGATGTAAGTGATAAGCGTTTATGTTTCAACATTCTTGGCGATTGAAAATTTAATGCAAACTTTTGTGTTAAATTTTTCAAACTTGAATATTGAAAGTATTCACGCCCGCGTCGTGATATTAACCACAGTATATAAAATCTAAAGTAAATGGCCTTAAGTTTTGTTAGTCTGGAAACTATTGTCGCTTAACTTTCACATATATTATGACAAATCCTGTCACACAAAACAGTGATGTGATTGGTTATAATATTCAACAAAAACAAACCTAAAACTATACGACAGTTTTAGTAACCAATCGTGTTTATGTTCAACATTTTCACAGTAGTTACTATGGCTTTTGATTTTCTATTTCACGATATTCACAAGTTTTTTAATAACATGCTCTAAAGTATGGTAGCCATATGTGACTGTTTAAATATTAGCTTAGCATATATGATATAAAAGAGATAAATGAAATTGGCATAATAATGGTTATACATATTATATGCAATCTTAATATAGGTAATATTTCTATGTCGATTAACAGTTTTGAGAATTTTGATGCAATTGTTCAAACAGGTAAACGAAGGTTTCGTTTGAATAAAATTGTCTGCAATAACGTTTAATACGCTTAAAACAGCTAATGAAGCTTTTAACTTTCAACCTTGTTTAATCATTTATGCTATTGAACTAATTTAAATCAATAACTTAAGGTTAAAAGTTCACCTAGCTACTTACGCATCAAACTTATATTTAGATCAGGATTTTAGGGTCAAAAGCCTGATCAAGTGAGAAAGCAAAATGAGCTTGCTTTAATATAACCTGAAACATTAAGTATCATTCATTATTAAATACCAGTACGCAGCATCTATAGCAGTAATCATTCCTTCACTGATTGTTGCTATAGATGCTGCGTACTGCGTAATAAGGGCCGACTTCCATTTGACCACCCAACTTGGAGAGGAGAACCTTCACCAGACCCACGTCTCTGAATACCAGCTTGCACCGATTATTAAAATTTTCAAGCAAATCAATGAGATAATATAGTTACGTCTTTATATAGAAGACAGAAAGACATAAAGGCATTTGTGATGTATTGGACACAATATTCTGGTGCCCAAGTGCCGTAGATCGCCGATAAAAGCTGCAATTGTTTTCATTTGAGAACATGTTTGTGTTCCGTTTGATAAATGGCATGTAAGATCGTTGCGACGACGTACGACTTTTACTATATTCGCCGAGACTATTGAATGTTCATTTAGAACCGGAAAATATTTTCGGAACACTATTCTTGGTGAAAAGCGTGTTATATTGTTCCAACGGTTTCTGCCGATGAGAATATAAATAAGAATGTAGTCGTCTATAAAATATGGAGGATAGATGGTGAAGAGCATTGTATACATTTTGATTTACTTACGTGTCATATGGAGAGTATTTTTATATACTTTGTTTTCTTTTTAAGTACTAAGTGTTCTTTTCTAGGTGGTAAACGTGAAATGTGAACAGTTGAAATGGCAGTGGCTAAAGCGAGTTGGTTGGATCCAGGCAGCTGAACTGGCAACCTGAAAAAGGTAGCTGGGACAGATTGGACGCGAAAAGTGAAGATGTGTGCTAGAGAGAGTCCAACAGCTGTAGTCATTAATTATAAAATGTAAAGGTATCCTGTCTGAAATTTTGAAGCAATTATTATACTAACCTCTAATATAAATTGGAAAAATCAACATTCAGGATGGGAGTTGATTATTTACGATTTAAATTTATAGTGACGGTCTCCTTATAAGTCCCACCTGATGGCAATTCGATCACCGTAGCACAGTAGAACTTTAGACTGTGACCGTAGCTTGTGAAACCGTGCAACAGAAGGCCGAAAATTTTCGGGTAAAAAAATAAAATATTATAGTCCTCTGAAAGTAGAGCCTAATGAAGCTTGTATGAACAAACCTTAAGTTTTTACAATGGTTTCCTATGTTCATGAAAATCTCCTTGACTTTTTAGTTTTATATATTGAAATAGAGGGTTGCGTTGTGTAGCGTAATGAAACAAGCCAGATATACAAAACATAGACTGTTCTTTATGGGACACGCTTTCGCTATTACAACGTATCCAATTTCAGTAGACCTTTCGAATACTAGTCGGTTTCCCCTATTTAGTGTTTACCCGTAGGGCATGGGAGAAGTATGGGAGGTCGCAGCAAAGCGGTAGGTTGAATTTAGTTGTTGGTAGGCGCTGGCTGGTGTTCAGATTTACTCATATATTGTATGCGATTGTCACAATAATCTTTTGACTATATTATACCGGACTAAATATTTGTAAATATGTTACGTCTTCAAATTTAATTAAAAATTAGATTTATTTAAGCGTAAAAGAATACATTATTCACACATATTGCGATGGTTTCTTTGTTCAAATAGTGAAATAGTCACAATTTCTAGCACGATTCAGATTTTGTACGGATATATACTTTTAATTAATATAAAACCACTAACTACTAACTCGAGTCATTTAGCTTAGAGCGAGTAAAATGATAATAGTAACGAGGATAGTGTCCAACTGTTGGTTAAAATTGTTATCTTCATAATTGTTATAATACGCACTAGTACAATAATGGAATACTATTTCATATTTTTGTGACATTTCTAAATTTAAATTCTTATCACTATTCGATATTAAAACATCAGTACTCCTGAAAATATACCTGCCTAGTGTTTCCATATACTTTAGCAAATTATTAAATATTCTAGGTCATCCTACATAGCGCTGTCTAGACCAAAAGTAAGTATAGCGTAACTAGCTCATGTTATGGGATATAGAATGCGGATAAATATATATTTTTTAGATATATTTTTTGTTATTCGAATTACATACCTACATCTAAACACATGGAAAAAAATACATATTCATTCATACAAATATTTGCACTGAGCGCAAATCGAATCCCTACCCCCCGCGCCGCGTAGCACTTCAACGCTCAACCGCTACGCCACAAAATTATTCATTAATATCTTTATTTTCAATTCTAACTGAATACCAATTGACGGCGAATTCACGGAATTCGTACAAGAAGTGATTAAGTTATAATTGCGTCCTAAATTTTTATAGGTCATATCGATAGAACGGCTGTGGTCGAATTCATTACCCTATGGGGTTGACGTGGGTGGCGGCGGGGAGGGAGACGGGACTTCATGGCGTCGCTGGCGGGGCGGGGGTGACGGGAATGTAATATCAGCAGAGTAGTGATATTGCGGTTTCTAACTCGTGTGTACAACTGTAGAGTCGCTGACAATATTATAAGAAAATTAATTTATATAATATATTATATAGTACACTATATTACTTTAACTTTTATTAAGCCGATAGTCAATTTTCGTTATAGTAATACAGAGGATAGGCGTTTCGTACGAAATAATAATATATACATTTAAATGTGTTACCAGGGACCGTTAAGATAAATTATTCTTTTCAATTTCTTTTAAGGTCTTGCAAGGTTGGGCTTAACTGTAAAAAACTATGAGAAAGGCTTATAATAATATTTTAAGGCATATTACTTGGCGCTATCTAGACCCAAGCTTAATATAATTTGAAAATACTAGAGATTCTAGAACACAGATAATGAACATACAGGGCTGTGTAAATATGCTGGCACGAGAAAAAATACTTCAATCTCATATTATGTTATAAACCATTCAGTTGCGAGCTGTTTAAATTTTGTACGTGGTACTGAAGTATCAAACCTATTTGACATTTAGTAATTTAGTTTTGTTTATCTGTATATGAATAAATACCTTGTAATAATAAATAAATATATTTGACATTTTGACATAATTATGTAATATACATAATTATGTACTATGCAATAACAATATAGATATTTACATAATAATGTTATGTCTATTACTAACTCATTAATGTCATAAACACATGCCATAAATTCGTTTGGATTACCTAAACTTACGTTAATATAACTACATAATGTAACCCATTAAATTAATCATGTCTTTACAGCTGAAAAATCAAATAACAGAAAATAATCGTACCTACAAAATAAAAAACTATATCAATTGTGTATAGGTTGATTTGCATCAGACGAACGAATGCTCATTCTGTCTCCTCTACGTCAAACTCGTTTAGCGTAAACAATGATAACTTCGAGTTTCAGGTATTTCGCGTTTTAGGCAATTTGCTTCATAGGCATCGTGAAATTTAGGTACTTCGCTCAAAAGGGATACATTCATGCCTTGTTCTTTCTTATGTAAACGCTGAAAATAAAGTTTCATTTGTCAATAAATATTAGGAATGAATGTTCTTAGAATGCTCTTTGGAACTAAGGCAAGCGCTTAAAACTCTGGGCTCAAATTCTCAAAGTTAACCTGATAAGGAATCATTCCATTTTTAAACAATAAATCCACGTCTACATTCCAATTGATATTATTTTTGTTAATTATTTATTTAAACCCTAATTTTAACGAATTATAATTCCTACATTCGATCTCATTCATATCCAAATACACGAATTCATTCTTATTTCTGTAATAAATTACTAAGTACTAAATAAACAATCACTACATATTTATAGTTACAAATAACACAAAGTCACAGCGCTCTCTTTCCACATTTTACCTAAGAAAACAAGAACACATAATATATCTACTCAGTGACATTTTTGTAACACATATAGCATCGTTTAAATCCATCTAATCTATGTAATATGTTTAGAATGACGCGCGTACAAAGGGAATAGACACACAAAAATATTTTCGCTCTCATTGGTTCTTAATGGTGCAATAAATATTGTAAAAATATACCAAAGGCGTGTGACGTAACGTTACACATTTATAAAAAGTTTGAATAAATATTATGCAGTCAGATACACAGGAATGTTGTAGATCACAAATTCGTGTGGCAGTTTTAAATGAAAATGATAATGAAATCGAAACCTCATTTTAGTGGTAATCTATTTTCGACTATCAATATGATATTTAAGATGACTTGGAATAAATGGAATTTCGAATTCCAAAGAATTTAAATTAATCCCGATGAAGTAGAATAGGGCCACCACTTTTCTTCCTGTGAGTGTCGTAGAAGGCTACCAAGAATAGGGTTGTTCTACATCCGACAGTAAACAACAGCCCATGAATAAGGGTCCGGATATAGTCTCGCCCCCTATTACATGGGATCGAACGTCTCCTAAAGTTAGACAGAACAAGTCTAAGAATATTATGGGGACAATAACAGGTCACTGTCCACTAAACAAGCACCTTTTCACCATCGGGATCACGGATATCCCTCTTTGTAGGGGGTGCTTCGTGGCCGAGGAAACGGTTGCCCACGTAGTACTGGAATGCGAGGCAGTAGCCCCCTAACGCGGCAACGTTCTCAAATCCTCGGCAAAGTGAGGGCGCTCCGCGAAGCCTGTGAAGCCCCCAGTAAGCTTCTGTGTTTCTGGGCGGAGTTAGGCTGGCTGCTACAGCCAGCACTCTCCACGCACAAAGGAGGCTAAGTGCGGACAAAAAAGTCCCCTTTCCATTCCATTCCACATGCGATCGAAAATCATAATTGGCGAAATGTGGGTGATAATTGATGATTATTGAAGACAGAGGTGCTGTCTACCCCTTCGGGGACTTACAGGCAAGATTATATGTATCTAGGTATGTTGAAATAAATTAACACTCATATAGATAGAAAAGTGATAATAGATCGGTTCTTGAAAATATATATTCTATCTTTTTATATGACTTATTTCAATTGCGTTTATTTATCAAAGGAATTGAACTTAACATCTTTATAGGATAACTACTCCACGACTGGCGCTGTCCGCATGCAGAACTAATGCCAAGTGGAACGGTTCAGTCGGTCGTCGGTGCACGCTGCGCACACGCTCCGCGGACCGCGGCCGACTGTACCTCCATCAGGGTGATTATTTATCTATTGTATCATACCAACTACAAAAGATCTATTTCAAATTAATATTATATGTATAATAAATTAATGTATTAGTTTCGAAAAGTTTTTAAAGCTTCGCCAGGATGTCCTGTTGAACATAAGCAAGCAAGGATTTAAGAAATTTTGAAAACTTGAAGAAAGTTTTCTTCAGCGAAGGAGTCTTCAATCTGAAGAAGAACTCTATGTTTTCAAGGACATTGGATAAAGAAATTGATTTGTGTGATGTCTGAAAATGGTAGGGTAGGTAGCTCAGTCATTTTAGACAAAAAATCCTTGAAACCTAGGACTAATTCCGGCGGAAGGTTTCTTTGTTTTAAAATGTTCCTTAGGTCCCCCTGAACATATCTGGAAAGTTCCCCATAGATCCCATGTACGCTCCCCCCTCCCCCCCCTCAAACGTCTCCCTAAATCCAGTTTTTTCTATATTTCTCAGAAACTGTGAAAGCTACAAGAAAGTTGTCCAGGTACCATATAATTGCTATAAAATTACCTACCAAACGACAGTTCATTCATTTCAATGTGAGCTATAGTCTCTGAAATATACCAACAGAAATTTCACCAAAAAAAAAATTTGGCGTAATATTATTCTTTGTACTAAATTTGAAGAAAAATTACAGGAGTTGTGGCAAAATGATGTAGGCACAAGTAAATCTTCATACATTTAGGAATAAAATGACGTATAATTCATTGTTATAGCAGCATTGGTTCTCGAGTTACAGCGAATAGTGTCAAACACCACAATATAATTTTCTGGTGTGAAGAAAGTAGGAACTTAGAAAATGATGATGCCTAAGGGTCAAATTATGGTTCAATCAATCAATTAGCATATTGCAGTCCACTGCTGGACATAGATTAACATAACATAACATAAACTCACGCCTTTGTCCCCGAGGGGGTAGGCAAAGGTGCTAGCACCCACATTTCGCCGTTTATGTTTAGGTCCCAATGTAATAGGTGGCGAGCCTATTGCCATTAACCGGGCACTTATAAACCTGCGATAAACACACACATAACTTCGAAAATTCATCGAAAAGTCATTGGTGTGTGCCATGGTAAACCTGGGATCGAACCCGTGACCTCGTCTCAGCAGTCCATTACCCATACCACTAGGCTACCGCGGTACTTACATAGGCCTGGACATAGGCCTCCCCCAATACGCGCCACGTTTGCCGATCCTCCGCCTTCCGCATCCAGTGTGCCCCTGTCACCCTACGTAGGTCGTCAGTCCACCTTATGGTTATAAAATTTAAATAAACGGACCACGGATATGCCACATTAAGAATAAGGCCATTGAGCGCTAGGGGTCTCCCTCGACATCTCAGAGGCCTTTGAAAGGGTCTAGCACGATAACTTATTCAACAAACTTCCTTCCTTCGGCTGTCTTGAATGCCTGGATTGCAATCTTTCTGGGAACTCGGTCATTCCGTATCATTGACGGTAGTTCGTTGGACCATTTGCAAATAAACGCTGGGGTCCCTTAGGGGTCGGTACTTTCTGTCACACTTTTCCATATCAACGATCTGCTCAAGCCTGGAACCATTGAGTGCGCAGACGACATCACAATGGTAGAGAGTTACGAGACGGCCGTACGCTGGCATGGTTGAGATCCGGTCTCTTAAGGAAACCATGGTTGAGCGGTTGAACTTTCCTTTGCAGGCATCCTCCGATTGGGGAGATGCCAACTTGGTCAACTTCAACGCAACCAAAACCCAGTCAGGCGTGTCTCTTCTCTGCGAAGCTGCTAAAAAGCTGAGAATGCTATCAAAAGTAAGATTAGTACTTCACACTGGAACAACTTCTCATTCTCTACCAAGCGCAAGTTCGATCGTGCATAAAATACTGCTCGCACCTTTGTGACGGTTCAGCCAAATACCAGCTTGAATCCCTTGAGTCAATAGAGAAACAAGCCTCTTGGAGGCTCATCAATAACGACGCTCTAGTTGAAAATAGGCTTCAGAGCCTAGAACATCAGCTAAGAGTTGCATGACTCTCGATTTTTTATCGGATGCACTTCATGGAGTGTGCACAAGATTTGCACAACTTAATTCCGCCAAACCCTTTCCACCATCGAACGACCATACGCACGGTGACCCGCCACTGATACACCATGGACTTTCCACTTATACGCACCAAACGGCCTTGCCCGAATCTGTGTTGCCGGATAGCTATAACTTGGGTGTATTTAAGACTAGAGTGAATAGGTTAGTTAATTCGCTTTTCAGGAACAGCTTATCAGTTTCATAAGCTTGTCAGAAGCGGGGAAGGCTTCCATGGGGACTAGTTATTATTCATTTTTTTAATAAACAGATAGTTTTTGATATAGTTAAAGCTTTTATTTTTTTTATAATAAAACATGACATGAAGTAGATATTATTTGACACCTCATATATTAAAATCGGAGTAACCGTTTTGCATATTTTTTTCCCATTATATTTATAATGTGGGGCTACATCGTTTTTGAAAGGATAAATCGTTTAGTATTTCAGGGGAAATGATTTTATTAAGTCCGTTTATTTAAACTTAATTGCGGCGTGGTTCCCGGCAGAGAAGAATTTGGGCCACTCCATCTCCTGCCATGCGGTGTCGTACAAGGTGACTAAAGAATAGAGATGTTTAACATCAGAGAGATATAAACAGCCCAGGCTCAGCCACAGATACATGGCTGGAGTCAACAATAGTGCCCGAAAAACGGCAATAGGCTATTACTTATTGCCTGAGACCTTATACCATGATTGGTGAAATGTGGGTGTTAATTCACCTCTGCCTAACCCTCCAGGGATAGAGGCGTGATCATATGTATGGATATTTAATTGCCATAATTTAAACCTTAGGCATCATCATCTTCAAAGTTTCTATTGTCTTCGTACTATAAAATTATATTTTGTTGTTTTTTGACACTATTCGCTGTAACTCGAGAACCAATGCTGCCATAACAATGAATCATACATCATTTTATTCCTTAATGTATGAAGATTTACTTGTGCCTACATCATTTTGCAACAACTCCAGTAATTTTTCTTCAAATTTAGTACAAAGAATAATTTTGGGCCAATTTTTTTTTTTGGTGAAATTTCTGTAGGTATATTTCAGAGACTATAGCTCACATTGAAATGAATGAACTGTCGTTTGATAGGTAATTTTATAGCAATTATATGGTACCTGGACAACTTTCTTATAGCTTTCACCGTTTCTGAGAAAAATAGAAAAAACTGGATTTAGGGAGACGTTTGAGGGGGGGGGGAGGGGGGAGCGTACATGGGATCTATGGGGAACTTTCCAGATATGTTCAAGGGAACCCAAGGAACATTTTAAAACAAAGAAACCTTCCGCCGGAATTAGTCCGACCTTTTTGCTTAAAATGACTGGCGAGGTGATTATTGTGTACTAAATTTAATTTAGCAGAAGTCTGTACGAACTATTTCCAATTTCATATTCGTTTTATTTTGGCATACATGACCGGCGATTGCAATATTTATTTCAACATATATATTAAAATAGATATCTGAAGATCGTTAGCAGAGTGGTATCACAGATTTCCAATAATTGATGGTGATATGACGTATATAGTACGTAGGGGTACTTCATAGGTAGGGGTACATCAAATCGATGTGCACAAGTCAGTTCAATTTATTTTCTCATTTTATATGCTAGTTTCATAATTACCTATCTTCATCAGCGGTTGATCAAAATAGGTGATTCGAATTTCGAAGGTCCAATATTCATCCACTTACCATGATGAGTTGCACATAATACTGCAAATAATGTTGCATATTATAATTGCTTCGTGATACATGAGACAGCCAACGACCACTTCACCATACCAATGGGAATGTGCGATCTAGTTCAAGATCTACAAGCAATGAAATTTGAGAGCACACGGCGACCCTTGAACGTGAGATATACGATTTAAAAACAACATTATATCGTTGGCATGAGGAGCAGTTAGCGCGAGGTCCATTTACTCAGTCTTCTGCTATTAATTTGGCTTATATGGCTTTTATTCGAGCGACAGATGTTAAGCTTTACAACACGAGAGGACGACCCACGCCAGAGCTTCGTCCGAGGTGGGCTCGGCTCCAAAGGTCCTAGATGGGATCCCATACACTCAAACTATGTAGGTACACCCAAACTATGTAGGTTTCTGTTGTCACAATTAGTAATAATTATCACAAGCTTCATTCAATAACAAAAGATTACAGTTAAATATTAATATTGTCAATTGGCAATATATATTTCTCGGATTCAGCAATAAAATTATGTCACTTTTTTGTCTTCTATTTTGTTCTAGTATGATTATTTTAAAGTATTTTAATTAAAACTGACATTGTTTTGTGGAAGAAGATTATGACAAGCCGGCAGCTTGACGCAGACAAAAAGATTTCGTGGAATCCGCTTCACCCGGCATAGGGTTGGGTAAAGGGTCAGAATAATTCAAATTTTCTTGGGTTATTTTAAAAATTTTAATGAGGCTAAACTGTCATGAAGTTACAAAGGTTGTAAATTAAAACGTATTGTTTTAAGAATCATTTTATGTAATGGAACGACTTCTGTATTACGTTGCCGTTGATATTTAAAAATCGATCTTTTTTCTTTCTATACTTATTCTCATATTATTAGACGATGTTGATAAGTTTGAATATACCCACTGGATGTAAACAAATTCTAGACCATACGCTAGATGATCGCATTCCAAACATACATGTACTCGAATATTGGTATGCGTCATACTAAGTACTTACTGATTGATAGATGTTAAAAAAATAAATAATTCTTTCATAGAGAACAAGGTTAGAGATAAGTGCATAGAGTAAGTGCAAATACACCTATTCGATGATAATATTTTGATCGCACACAATTACAAAAAATATATAAACAATCATAAAAAGTATGAATAAATACCTAAGTATTCAAATAAAAGGCATACCAAACTTGCCAACCCTGTAACAGCATCCAACATTTCCGCAACTGACAACTGACTGGGTATTGTTTCGTACAGTGGCCCGTTGGTTCTATCCATTCCTTTATAAGGTTCAGTTTCCTACCACCCTTTTTCTAAATGCTTAACCATTTTACCACACATTTTTATATTTACGGTCACCATGTAAACGCCGTTTGATCCCAAGTAATTTACAAGAAATATTATTTAATAAAAGGTAGAAGGAACATACAAGAAGGCAGAATTACGTAATAGAGTGATTTGTTGTTATTAGACGGTATTAAATGATTTGTAAGCTAGTCTAATATAAAGGGATAAGTGTAAGTAGTGTGACTCGGGTGGTTGCTGGCCTGCCGCCCCGCGCCCGGTGCGTGGACTTGTTCCGCAAGATCATTGTTATTTATCTCGGTGCCTCCCCGCTTTTATTTCGTCCCTGTCCGCCTCGGTTTATTTGTCTTCGGGATCTGAGGGTACATTAACGTATTTTTCTTCTCTATTAGGGAGACGGTCGCCGGCTCACCTTCAAACTTTGTACTGGGATCCGCGAAATCCGAAACCCAACGTTTGTTTACTTGTTTTTTATTTCCAAGATAAGTCAAATAAAAGTTGACGATTGATTGTATTGTACGAGAGTTCGTAATCACAAGGAACAGGGGAAGTTTTGATGCGTTAAATCGGGAGTTAGTCTAGTTTACGACGCGAGCGCGGCTATCAATGGACCCAACTGAACAAAACTAACCAAGTTTGATATTCAAGTTACGACCGCCGATTAATATTTTTATTATCCGTGTTGAGCTGTAAATGTTCGGTCATTCGAATTTATTTATATGTTCAAACCACATAACAGTTTCTTTAGAACACACGCTGATTCACGTCGCAATAAATAGGTAGACTATTTTAAGAAGTCCTTCACACGAATTCTGAGCGCCCGTTAACATAGCTGGAAATTGCCCGTACTTATATTAACCTAGAATCCAATCGTTATACATAATACAGTTTCAAGAACGGATATTATTTAATGATTCGCTATTTCCATATCTAACTACGAGTAAAAGCGTATTGAAAAAAGCCAAGTCAAGAGAAATAGTGATTCTGTATTAACATACTATACCTAATTATAAATGACTGCTTGATTCATGAAAAAAAATGAAATAAAAAACTAAAACAGGTGAATAAAGTACTAAAGCTCACTTAGTTGGCCGTTTCTAAATTAAATTATCTGTAGCAATAGCAGACTAGGGAGTTACGAGCAAATTGCCAGAAAGAATAAATCCATTCTCGCGAATCGGTTGCATGAAAATTGCAACAGCAGGCAATAGCGGCGCGCCAACGAAGCGCACAATTATAACGAGACGGTATAAATCAGAATGAGTTGTGGCATGTTATTAGGGCTATTTCACCACGAAATAGGAAGACGAAAGCGAGCTCGATGAAACTCGTACTGAACAGAGATGTTACTTGTTCGTTTTTAACAGTTTTCGTGCAATGAAAAACTACGAATTCATATTCTCGTACCGTCAACGTTGTTCCTGTACAAGAGAACATGCCTTTTTGTATATTCAAATGAATCGAGAACATTACACTTAAATTTTATTGTTTCCTCGAACAAAGCATTAGAATCGCATTAGGAACCGAGCTCGTAGATGTGTTTAAAAACGTTTCTTTGAATTCACCTCAGAATCGATTGTCAGCGTATTCTTTTTGATGGCTTGTTATGTCGCGTATGCAGCCCTTATAATATTTTTTCTGTGCTCGGTTCTCATTCTATATTCGCAGTTAAAAAGGATCAAAAGCTTCGAGAGGCCACGATTGTTACTGAGAAATAGTTCCCATGCTCGTGAATACAAATAGATGCTTATGAGGACTTACCTTTTTGCAAATTATCTTCGGGCTAGAAGGCGGCAACGTAACCTGAAAACAAAATTTTATAGACAGCTTATTTAGTTTTCGTACAACGAGGAAAATCTTAGCATTGGAGGATCAGAGACAATATCGTTGAATGGGATTATTATTATTATTGATATATCTAAGTGGCTAGGTAAAGTGGCTTCTGGGAAAACAGATTTCATTTTATACAAATAGGTACTTATATATTTGATCATATCTACGTTATTTTACTTAAAATACTTGTAATCACATGAATTGAGGAATATGTATGTGAAAGCTTGATATTCACAGTTCAGTATATGAAAGATTGATCGATAACAAAAAGTCACGCTAATATTCGTACCTAAAGGGGTGATCCCACGTAAAGCATCAGACGATATGATCAAGGAATATCATTATTGAGTTGTAGGTATCAAGCTACATTTGTTCCGTGGGAAAATGTTAGACTTGAAGCAGACCCGATGGATATCTAAAATGGTAGTCGTGAACTATCTACATACGTTGCAATTACCTATTTTTTTTAAACTTAATAAGAATGATGAGATAATTGTCATTCAATTGCAATAATATCAGTTTAGTATTGAAGGAAAGCTTTACGCAAAAGAGGCACTGAATTTATGAAATTCAATACTCTTTAGCCGGAATAATATACTAAAATTGAAGAAATATATCAAAATGGATACAATATATTTCTTATAATAAATTCTTATAAATCTTTATGAGACTTGAACAACCTTGTCATCTTAAAATTTTGTAAATAAGTAGATCAATGGAAAGACTAATGTAATATGTAATGAAAGCCTACGATTAAAGAAAACGACTGTTCAGAAATTTTGAACTCTGAAACTTGATTTGAAAAGTCACAAACAATAACAAAATCGTTATGTATTTTATGGTGAACTTTTAGTTAGACATTTTGGTTTGCTCCCATTTGATTGTGAACGCGTTAAAAAAGATGACGAAAGTTATGAAAACTTCATAAGCAATGAATTTTTGTTGTTGACTTGGCTTTGTTTTCGTTAAATAATTAGGTATACGTATAGTACTAGATACCTATATTAGACACAAAAGGCGGAGGATCGGATGCTATGGCGCACATTGGGAGAGGTCTATGTCTATAGTCAGAACTGGACTGCAATAGGCTAATGGATTGATTTATTGAGAGAGATATTTGTGAAAGCATTAAACGTACAGCGGACAAAAATAAATTCATTTTGATCACAAAACAACACTTCAAAACAATTCAGTGTTTTCCTGGTACCATTTATAGCAGGTAGGTAGGTAACTTTTTTTATTAAATTGTTATAATAATAATATTTAGGCAACTAACACAAGGGTCATTCTGTGAAATAGTTTGACATTCCCTACAGACAAAAGTAAATGGAACCCTGAAATGGAAATTGACATATTTGGAATTCCACAGTGGATGGAAATTTTAAATTGAGTTGGCCTCTGTTGAAAACACAACCATCATAATTATTATAACCAAGGTAATGTAATGTTCTCGGTGGAGTCGAAAAGTTGATACTTCCTCATAATTTAGTGGATCAAAGGATAAAGGTACGTAAATAGTTACATATATGTAGGTAATTTCAACCAAGCTCAAGCATCAACACATTTGAAATAAAGTTTCACGCGTGTAAAATTACGTAAAATATCAAAATAATTCTACACCGATCTAAATCTTATAATCGAATGAAACAATACGTTCTTATTGCAACATTTGTACGCTAGTTTACAAAGCCATAAAATATGATAAGCATCAGGCAATGAGATTCAGATGGTATCCTATTTATTTGTATTTACGAGCAAAGCGAGCCTTGACCCGTAACCCGGCGAGACCTGGGCCTATAGAGGTTCTTAGGAAAAACAACTTTAGCTAGATAAACATGGTTGAATACTTTTGTTACGTCATCGTGATTTACTGCTTAGTAATATTGAGTGTTGTGTGAGTAGATTATGAAGGATCTAGCCTAGCGTGTAATCACGAATAGCCCTGTTTAATAAGAGCGGTTTGTCGGTGTGACGCTGCATCGGAGTTGGATGCGGGCGTATTGCCGGTCGCCGCCGGTAAACAACGCTCGTTGGAGCGGCAGCTGCTCGCCCGACTCGCCTGCATGCGACGCGCAATATCCCTCTTACAAAATAAAGGAATTCCCTGCGACAATCGTTCGCCTTCTTTACCCTCACCCGAGAAATACAAACGCACGCCTCCGAATGACTTTACAAAAATTTGCATGGCACCAGCTTTTTTTTCTCTATATTTTTACGTTCAGAAAAGCAATTTTTGTACGTCGCCCGCGATACGGAACGCGGGAAATTGCACTCGTTCCTTGGTGAGCGCAGAGAACAGTGGGAATAGAGTGGCACAGAGTATTGTGCCGAATAGAAGCGACCGATTGCTTTTGGCTAGCTTTATTGGCCGGTGTACTTCTAAACTTTGATTATGTCTACACTGCAATGTTTTCTATTTTCAACTAGAACTAAGCTTCCTTTACAGAATGGATAGGTTTATAGAGGGTTAGTGTCTTTTATTTTAAACTTGGCAGCGAGAACGAAAGAAATTAATATACATATTTGTGCGATATTGGGACTTCAACTTAGTACAGATAGTACTAAAATCGTCAACAGCTCCGAAAAGATTATTATCTATTATTGGCTTAGGTACAAATAAATGGTCGACATCTTTGAGATCTAGTTTCAAGTGGAATTGAACAGAATTTACTTTTATACTGAAGAGTGTTAGCCCACATAGTAATGTAATTCGTTGATCTCTGTTAGATTCTATGAGAGTGTGAAATCGTGTTGTGATCGAGTGTGAAATGTTAATTGTGTTATTGATATATTTAATAGGTAAACTTTCCTCTTAAGATTAGGATCTTGAGAGGAAAATCTGCACCAAACCTTGTCCTATCGGCAGCGGTTAGCAGGTGAGGTTGATTTCTTGGTAGGGGGGCTCTTACACCCAGTCTCACTTTAGAGGTGCGTGTTTACCACGCAAGAAAAATAAATCACAGTTATTCAAGACTTTTTAGTTTCCCCAAAGGCTTGAGGATCGAAAAAAGTTACGTTACTTTAAAAAAAGGTTTTAGCTGGGATAAGTTAAGGTCTATCTAAGTTATTTGAAAATATTAGTTTCTATTATGTAGCCGGTTAGTATGTGTCCACATGTGACGTGCCTGCCTGCTTGTTATCACGCTTGTTCAACTTTCCTAGTCAAGTCCTCAACAATCAACATCCAGGATGGAACTTGAACTCTCGGTCAGTCGAATGTATTGTAGAAAAGTTAAACTGAATGAATTTTAAAGCATTTAAGTATGCTAAACTAGCCGTCCCCAAGATAGATGTATAGGAGAATTTGGATCAACCTCGGGTGAAGCTCGGTGGCTCAGTTGTCAGAGCATTCCCCCTGTACGGGAAAGATCGCGGGTTCGAGTCTCGCCTGAGCTTGATTTCGCTTTTTCCTATTTTAATCAATTAAACTAAAACTTTGTAAAATCCAAATGATAAAACATAAATTTGAGAAAATCCAGCCTCTCTGAAAATAACAGTGTGTTTTATGCACGAGTTATCAATTCACAACTAATGACTGCATCTGCCTCATTGACTCCCGGGTCCAGCAAACGCTCCGTCGCATCACGGAAACGTGCGTAGCTAATTAACCGTCTATCATTTATAGCTATTAATGATTACCAGGAATGAATATGTGAATAATTTCATTATGTCATGAGGGTAAAACGTTATCAAAATAGTTGAACACACATGCTACAGTTCCGTGTGTAAGATAGGTATAAAGATATGATATTACTCAGGCTATAAACACAAAATCTTTTGATCATAATCATGACTTTAGTTTCAGCCATGTCTCGCTATACTTTTGTGGCTATTTTCTGATCACCGATCCAACTTGTACAATAATAATTTGAAAGAAAAATGATTTGACGTAAACAACTTATTTTTGCCACAAAACGGCGCATGAGATGTTTATATTTTTGTATCATTCCGAATGCCAACAACTGAGTTGATTTAAGAAACCAGGTGTTATATATATATCTGGTGTTTCGTTTGAATATCACGAAAGCACGTATTTTAGATGGCTCGGATCGTTAATTCAGAATGACAGTGTTAAATGGTTCGTTATATTTTGTTTACTTTGTGAATAATTATAATAAATAGGTCGCCGTGCAATCTCATCAGAAACGTGACGAGGTCGATCTGGGGTTCATAGTGGCTGAATACAAATTTGTAATTTGTAAATTGTAATGAGTACTGCGTCGGTGTGAATATATCGTTGAGTCCTAATGTTTGCAGGGGTCCGGTTCATATTTATCAACGTGATAAAATTGATACCTTGTTCATTTTAAGTAAATAAATAAATAAATATTCTACGCATTCTACACAACGTTATCTAGACCCATGGTAAGCTTAATTAGCTTGTGTTATGGAATCTAGAATGCGGATATACACACTTAGATACTTTTTTTTTGTAAATACATACATATTATACATAGAAACACTCAGACCAATGCAAATATTTATATTCATGCATACAAATATTGGCACTGAGCGGGGATCAAACCCGCGCCTCCTGCGTAGCAGCCGCGTTTACTACCTCTACGCCACAGAGGCAGTCAAGTCAGTACAACTTACTAGTTTTTTTTTCAGCCTGTTCACGTGTCACTATAAATGTTAGTACGAACTTTTATTCGTTCAAATCGTATAGGTTAGTCGTTTTCGAGATACGGGTAGTTCTTGTAGGATGTTTAGTTAAAGGTATATAGGATTATTAATTTAATAGTGTGAGATGTGAATAACTAATGTTTTGTTTTCATCGAGCACTCTTTATGGTCAGCTTAAAATTCATTAGGGTGATTATTTCACACTGTACTGTGTACAAGTAGGGTAAAGTCTAAAAATAATGACCCGAGATTGCATATATGGCGCGCTCTTTAATCTGGCTATCAATCGTTTTGAGTCCGATTTTAGTGTTCAGATCGGGGGTTAATGTCTAGAATTTCAAGTCGATTTAATATAAATCTCGTACTTTTCTTATTTTGTTTAAACGTTCGAAAACTCTCAGTGAACGAACGAACGAACAGACAGAACTATAGAGCATCCATTTATTTAAGGTCCTTCAGTATAACGATTTTTTTTTTAAATAAAATGTGTGAACATTTGTGGTCATTTTGAGAAGTGGTCAATTATGAAATGTGGTCATTCTGTGCCGGAGGGAATTAATTTATCTAGTTTCTGTGTCTCATTCCAAATTCGAAATATATTCCCCCCTTCACCCGCGGAACCGCGACATAATTTTCTGAATAACAATATAGAGTTCTTCAATAAAGGCATTAGAAGGTGGTTCTTTCAGGGTCGGCAGCATAAGTATACATCCCTTCAGGGTGGTTGTCTGCATGAGGTATGAAAAATACCGTCAAATTGTGACTATTTAAATCCTTTTTACAATTTCTGGGGTTCGTCTTTCGAAAGTTCGAAACCATACGTCGACCACATCTCACGTACTCGTAGGTGTGAACGAGCGTATCCGTCATTTTATGAATCTATGGCGGTCGTATTATTAGTAATGATTTACGAGCATGTCGCCGTTGTTTGGCCAGACACACGGTAATGGTGCTAGCTGATGAAGTACACTCAACTTTATTTATTGACTTTAAAGTCATTCAGGACATTGTTACGTGCAAGCGTACAAGTACCATCAATATTGTGCTATTTTAGTATTTTTAGTTGGTAGACATTAGTTGGGATACCAGGACATTGAGACTCAAGCCGATCTCACCTGTTAGTCGGTACCTCGGCTGATTAACGAATGAGGCTCTGGTGCAGACTCTCCTTTCGGGGTCTCGGTTGTTAAAATTAGTATAAGCCATATGAAATGGAGGAGAAAGAGAACCAGAGAACCTAAGCGGACTGGGGGCTTTATGGTGAAAGCCTTGGATGCAATCGACATTAATACGATGAAATTGGGATACATTTCCTACAATCTAATTAAGTGGTCGAATTAAAATAGTGTCGCCCCTATAATTGTTTTTCCCATCTCAAAAAATGCCCAACGCGATTCAAGAAGTTTTCATTTCAAAAATGAATTAAGTACCTACTTCTTGTACCCTGAGTATCCTTATTCCTTTTCTGTCTAATTGATGGCACTTGAACTCTCAAATTCTATTTTCTGAGTGTTACTGTGTATTGTAATAGGTAATAGTCATCTATTTATTGGTGAGATATTTAGTTAGTCAACGTCATCATTTACAACATTTAAAAATATTCTGTACCTACCAGTGTTCTAGACAACTTGTTGTAAAATCTAAGAGTTCTTCCAAATTTTACTCATACTTCAAATCTCTAAGAGGTCTACTGTTCGCTAATCCACTAGCAGAATAATACTCTCTATTCGAAATTATCACAACTTTGTTTGATCAATCCTATAACTTTTGGGTATTTTGCCTATTATCTCAAAAAGGTACAGGGTGAAAACTTATATATTAATGTTGTCATTCGAAAACTATAGAGGGTTTTGATTACGGATTTTATTGTATTTCATATTTACCCACTGTTTTATATATGCCTGATTGTAGTCAACCCCGCTTATTGATCCTACGAAATGGACTCGCCTGGTACAAGGTTCAAGTACCGTCCTTTTTTTTAATGTTTAATTTGGATATATAAATAAGTAAGAATCCTAATATCTTCAAATTTTCATTCTAAACATTTGTACTTTTTAAATTTTAAAAATAAACTATTTGCGCTGAATTGCAATTCGAGAACTCACTCGTTATTCTTGTCAGTATGTTTTCTTTCGTCAAACAGTCAATTTTGGAGCTGAAACGCTCACATGAAAGCAAATATTATCTATAACTTTTCAACAGACTTTCTATGCCTCCTGGGGCATTAGAGTCAATCTATTTTACGTGTTGACCTTGTAGTAAATATTCGTGTTTACGTTTGTACTGATTTATTACAGTAATAAGTGGGTGGTTCCAAAGATTAGCGAAATTTAGAGACTATTAATTAGTGTGTAGCGTTAGTCACATACATCAACGTGACACTACGGAGTTGTTTTGCCGAATAACAAATTCATTACGTCATTTATCTTGCCGAATGTTCGACCTAGGATCTTACTTATTTTCGCCGACTTCATTCTAGTGGATTTCATTGTGTATGTCTATAGAATACCTAGTAGGGTAATCTATGTAGTAAACAGGTGCTTCAGGGTCCCAGTGTACCTTATTAGTCTTAATTATGAAATTTTAATGTTTGTGAAGATGGATGAATATCTGGATGTTTGTTACTCTTTCACATTTTGGGTGAAAAAAAAGCGTGACACAGGTCAGAAGATCTGGCTGATATTTGGCACATAGATAATAACTAGTTTTGAATAATGCATAGGGTACTAGTCAAAGTCAAAGTCCTTATTTGCATTCATATATTGAACTATGGACGTTCACGTTCGCGGAAATCGAATAGAATAGAAACAAGCGGGAATTTTAACAGTTTATTATAGAAAAGTCGATGTATTTGAGATGGAAGAGCCTTGCTATTTCAGCATGAATAAGCTGGCTTGACCTTGACAGTACCAGTCTCATACTAAAGATCAGCTTTAGTTTGTATTAAATCTACTGCAATTTGTATTTTTATACGGTTTGTGAAACTGTGCGTATATTACGAAGAAATAGAACACTTAGGAAGTACTTTCAACTGATATCGACTCAACCCTATTTTGTATTCCTCTGGTGTGGAGGGTATATAGACAATCGTTAGGGCTCTCTGCCCCGTCAACCGGGCAATTATCCTTTCCTCCTGCTACCAGCGCAAAAAATCCTGAATACCTTTTTTGGCAAAAGTATAAAACGCCACAATGAGGTTCACCCGCTGTCGATCATAATAATAAAAACATATAGACAGTAACTGGATTTGGTATCTTTGCTTCTGAAAAAGTTGTCTATAAAGGAGATGTTTAAGAATAGGTTTGCCCACATTTTTTATATACGAGATAGAAGATAGATAGAAGTACATAACCGAAGAAATTTTTTTAATGTGTTATTCTTAGAGAATACATTATAAGTGTTATGCGATTCACCTTCACAACAAGAAGACCTTAAAGGTATGATTTCGAAGCCGACCGCATACGACAACCGCACGCAGCAGATGCGCGTAATTCATTGCGGCTCGTCAATGGTTCCCGTATCGGAGTTTAAGGTGATTACATACGCGAATGACTTTGACCATACAAATGCTCAAGGTCATTCGCTCGTTTTTCAGCCGTAAAAATCAGTAAAACTAATTTTAATAGATAACTTTATGGGGGACGATCACAAACTAAGAAGGTCACGTCATGCTAATACACCTATTTAACATACATGTGAAATTTTAGATTATTTGGATTCATATTGTAGAAAATATTTGGTTTCATAAGAAAGAGTAGAGTGATGTTCAGAGCCTCTTTTAAACTATTTCCTCCTTTTTTATTTAATTTATGAAAAGGTGAAGTTACTTTGTATATCCTGTAGTATGCAAGCATGTGAATTTCAGATCTATAGATTTTATAGTTAAGAAGAAAAACGGTTTCGAAAATACCGATTTTTCGACGCTGATCTGATTCGGGGCCTTAACGAGCAATGGGTAAGCTGTATCTGCTGCATGCGTCTGTCGTTGTCGTATGCGGTCGGCTTCGGAATCATACCTTTATTGAGTATTTAACTTGATGACAACATTTACGCCTATTTAGCGTGTTCAAAGCAGACCCTTGATTACCCAAATTGCAAGCATTACTAGTCAGGTCCAGGTAAATATTTTTATAACTAAAAATAAAATGAAAATGAAAACCAATTTCGTGAAAGCAAAATAATGCCACTACAAACTAAAAAGGAAACAAATGATAATTTGAGGCCGGGCGAGGCTTAGAAATGAGCTCATGAATGTTATATTTTTGTTTTGAATATGATCAGCTGGATGATGGCTGGATGTATTTATAAAGCGTAGGTATAGATTAATGTACTTGGCCTAGCGTATTTATACTTAACCCCGACCGCCTTCAAATATATGTTCATGAGCATTATTTTACATACCGATCCATGAATAAAGGAGGTGTCGCAATCACCACTGGTTTTCAGTTGTAACCAGGATTATTGTAGTTACTTATACATTTTTGTCGAAGTCAAGGTTTCATAAAGATTAAAATTCGTCTAATCTGCCTCCCTAGGGCAAGCGGCAATTCGTTAGCCGGCGTTTCGTAGAATGACAAATGTATGGGATTTGACGTTATATGACAGCACCTTTCGTTAACATAATATATTTACTCCTAAAATGTTTTGGCACAATGAATTTGGCATAATTATACTTGGGCATAATTGATTTTTAGCAGCATTGTAAATTAGCATAATCATATTTAAGCCATAATCATATTTTAGCATAATCAATTATTTAACATAAATGTTTTGTCCTAAAATGTTTTGGCATAATGAATTTGGCATAATTTTTTTGACATAATTATACTTGGCATAATTTTACTTTATGTAATTATGCCAAAAAATCATTAGTCTAAATTCCTATATGCCAAAATATTTTATGGTTAATACTTTATGCAAATCGATATTAAACCATATGACAGTCGTCAATGTACTTATGTCATAAACGACAAATAACATACATTCGTCATTCTGTTCCACAATACGCCGGGCAACGGGGCTGAAATGCTTATTCCTGTTCTCAAGTTGAGAATAAGCTGCAATACTGTGCAGTTATTTAAGTCTGTCTGTCACAAGTCGTTAAATGTCAACAGCAACAAAATCGTTGTTAATGGTCACACAAATTGTAAATCAGTACTAAACACTTCCCGACGTATTATTATTTCTCGGTAATTTATTAACAACATCAATTTTTCAAATGTCGCAGCTCCGTCAGTTCGACTTCCATTAATTTTGATGATGGATGTCAAGTGTGCCGCAACTTTACGCTGTAAATCAATCAAGGATAAATCATGATCCTCGTGGCTACTTATTCTTATTAATATTTTTCATTCACAACTCCCTAGGGATTCGAGGAATTCTCTAGATTCTATTATTGTTGACATTTCAAATGAGTTTCATAGGACAATTTATTATTTCAGTTTAACTAATGTTCGTTTCATTTCTAAGACATATAACCCAATTTACTATCCATAATCTTTTGTGTAAGTATTTGAAGTAAGCATTATGAATATCTGGAGCATAAAGTTCTAGAGTCCATTCACTCTGGTAACGTATAAGACTAGAAAACAGAAATAGGGGTCCTTTATAAGACGGCTGTAAAAGAACAAATTGGTGGTTATAATTTATTGTACGATGTAAAAACACAATATGACTAGAGTATGTTAAAAGCCTCGTAATAAGACGACGAGGGAGCCTACAAATCATAATAAATTCGGCGAACTTATTAAGTCAGCCGCCAACAAACAATGGAGCGAGTTATTGGCGATATATACCCTCGTTTTATCTAACGCTACCCCCCTGCCTCCTCACAAATGTCCCCCTACAGGGCCAACAAGTGGAGCAATCTACGTTTTATCGGAAAAAGCTCAGAGAATCAAGAATATACCAATTAACAGAGGCAAGAGTTAACAACAACAGATGGGAGGTAGCTCTCGATAATGGGTACAAGAATGCTCTTTAGCCTTTAGCTATTAGCAACTGATGGCTTACTGATGGGTCATACTTGTGTATTTTAAACGTCGTTTTAGATTTAGATACTGTCGGAAGTTTATGCGAAACATTCGCATAAAGTTCCAACAATATTTAATACTGGTTTATTACCACTTTTCTTTACATTTCGATGGTTTGTTCCCAAATAGCATATACAACAATAGCATCTATAAGTGTTTTTTTTAGATTCCATTCACTGTTTCCTACCATCTAATATTGACGTGTCTTTTAAAATACTTAAAGTGTTTTTAAAAAAAATGATTTCGAGAGAGTTTGTAGTAAATATATCACATCACGCCAACGAGAAGACTTAAAATCGTTTATTAGAAAGAAAATATAAATTACAACGAACATCGTAACAATGAACTGCTAAAAAGCCAGTAAATTAAATTACCACAAACTAATGATGTTCTACAGGATTATGGATCTGCTGAGTGATATTGTCGTTATAACTTTACGGTCACGTATATTTCAAGTCGTCACATTTGTGTTTGATTCACTGGCATGTTTCACTTTATATCGCCTATTAGTATTAAATAGATTTTTTTTGCCGTTGTATCAACAGTTGTACCGGGAAATCAATAGTGAACTATTATAATTATTAATTGAGAAATAATGTGTAGGTTTAGTATACATTGTTCATATGTACATTTAGAGACTGTGATTATTGTGCTTGAGATCGCGAGATCAATTCCTGAGACTTGAAAAAGTGTAATTGGATTTTTCCGTATTAAGTTTCTCAGTCAGGAGTCAGAAAAGAGAGACCGATTGATGGCAATAGGAATTTTATTTTGATCGAGGGCAATATTTGAAATCCTATACCGAAGGGATGCTCATATTATGCCTACCTCTTTGGGGGCTATGTAAGCGGTAAACTGGAGTAGAAATCGATCCGATTTTCGGTCAAGAATGATACAAACTGTGGTATTTGCAAAGATGAACTGGGTAGGTATAGGTACATAATGTAAGTTTGTGAGACGTGGAGTATCAACTGTTAAGATGGAGAGTGTAGTTAATCTAATCTCGGCGCCGCCGGCCGTTAGAATTTGTGTGTGCAAGGAATTATGATGTCTAGTTAAAGCGTTATTATAATAGTTATAATAGTCCAGTTAAAGCGCCAACCAAAACCGACGATCAGTAAGCCAGCGCATACCGGTAATGCGCCTAACATCTTGTAACACGAAAACAAGAAGAAACCATTAAAACTAAGCGAACGAAATCGGATTCAATCTAACGAAATAGCGGCAATTACAATCCCAAACTATATGCCGTAGTGTGTAATGGCCGCCCTTCGATAACAAATAAATAGAACGCTGCGTACTACTTCGCCAATAATAGTCCAGATATCGTCCAATAATGGGACACGAGCGGATGAAAGTGTAGGGCAAACAATAATGGGCGAAGACAGACCGGGCACGTACACCGACTTGCAGAATTAATCAGTTAGTCACACTTGCGTCGAACTAAGGAAGAGTCGATTAGGAGGGTACCTTGAGGATTATTGAGACATTGGCGGCGGCATGCCAGCTGCGGCCGCTCAACTTGCCGATATTGCCGCCGCGCCGCGACCAGCCCTGCCCTCAACTTGTTTTCAACTGCTCAAGAATTTCCAGCCCCGACGAGAAACTCTGTCGTTCGATCATACTTATTGGAAAAAGGGTTCTCGTTTTCTCATAATGTTACCATCGTTGTAGGTACGAGTATAGGAATATTTCACTTGTTACATTTTGGAATGATGCCACGTTCCATTTTACGGCTTGTGGTTATTTACGAACACAAAAACTTCTGAGATTTCATAATAAAATATTATGTAGGTCGTTTATTTCATTCTCTTAGTCAATTAGTGCACTGCAAGGCGCGTTTATAGTTTTAGGGTTATTTTTGTCGTGGCATTTTAATTAACAAAGCTGTTTTCCCCCGCGGCACGGATGGAGCTGATGAAAAAATTGGCATAACTTTCATATTCGGCACACATACACGAGTTTAATTAATAGTTCGTTATCTTTTCAGTGCAACGAGGTTATTTAGTTATGGACGAATGAGGATACAAACACGAGCTGCTTCGTATGCATTTCACGTACCTATCGAGTAAAGTTTATTTGAATCCGTCGACACTCCCGAATGGTCGCGAATCGGGTACTATTATAGCTCTAATTTTATACGTTTGTTTATGGGTGAAACAGAAAAGTCCTCAGCACACAGTGCTTCTGTACAAATTGTTTATGGGTAAAGTAAAAAAACAAATGGACCTAAATTATTTTCTGCCTTTACTTTATTTTGTTATTTTAGTTTTGTTAATATATTATTTTATATACTTACAAAATGAAATGAGGATTTTTGCGTTTGGTTTTGAATTCTTCGTTTCATAGGCATGTTATTTAAGATTGGCAATCTTAGAAACGGTTTGTTTAACAGAAATAATGTACCTGTAACCTGCACATAAACTAACGTAGCTACTCTTCTGATTGATAAACAGATGATTCGATTATTATATTCCGATTGAGAGAGTTCTTGAACCGAAATTCATCAACTAGATTCAGCACTTGAACGCAAAGCCTTAAAGTGGAGGGGGTTGGACGGGCGACTAATGCACAAAGCGGGTTTGTCTGTTATGTTGATTGTTCTAAACAGATTGTAGACGCACAGCTCTCTCGCTGCTTGTCCGCGCCGCGCCGCGCCGCCTCGCCGCCGACTCTCTGCATTGAATAACAATGTTGTTTAACTAATTTCTCATCGATATTCCTAAACCCATTTGATTATGTATTGGTAACTTGCTAGTTTGTGAGGTTAATTTGATGGTTGTCTATTACTGACTACGTATTTCAAATCGTTCACAATGTTGTATGGTAATTAATAAGCTTGTTTTGATTAATAGTCTGTAAACACATTAAGGTACAGTGTAAATATGGATTACTGTTTGAAAATTTAAATCCCTGATCTACGTCATTTGTGAACTAGTTTTCTCTTTAAGTGAAGTCCATAATTTGTTTTATACAATATTTTTCCTATTTCGATTCTTATTTGGCAGACAAGCAAGTTTGTTACCCGCTCTTTATCTACTAATATTCATATACATACATGAAAATGCATATTTAGCATAGAAAACTTTGCACGCAAGTATAAACATTCAGACTATAAATTGCTATGCAATAAATGTTATTTTAAACAACTGCTGTCTGTCTAACCTATATTTTCTACACATGAATATTTTAGTTCGTTTTAAACATAAAACTTATTTTGTTTACTGTCTAGTAGGTAAGTACCTGGGCGACCGAGCTTATTTCTTTTAATGCGTTTTTCAGACAAGATCCCTATATAACTCAACGAAGAATAACTTTATCTAGATAATACATTGCAGTTTGTACCTACCTATAATTCTCTATAATATAAAAATGAATCGCTGAAAATGTTGCTAAGCGCAAATCTCGAGAACGGCTGAACCGATTTCGCTTATTCTTTTTTTTAATATTCCTTGAAGTACGAGGATGGTACATACGGTGAGAAAAATTTAAAAAATTGTCTGAAAAAGTCTAATAACAACATTTTTCTATCATAAGTTCAATTGGACTAAAAAAGAAAAACCTAGTAACTACACAATACGGCCCGCAAAAACAAATTCTTTCGAAGTGTTGATTCTTCAGCTTTGTAAGTAATTTATAATAAATGATACATACTGTAGTTTCATGCTCAAACTATTCGACATCAATGAAAAATATACCCTAAGGAGACACGAATAAGTTATAAATTTATAGTATCTGTAACATAACGGTATGTCGACTATATAATCGATGCGGCGCGGCGGTCTTGTGTGAAATACTATGGAGGAGAGCTATCAATAACGGCGAGCCGATACTAAGTGCTTGGGACATTGGCAGCTTAACGTGCTAATATATTGAGTAGCTCGTTTAAGATAATATGTGCGCGCCACCAATTTTAGCATCATCTGGCAACCTGTTAAAAGCTGCTGCACGTTTACCAACGTTGTTGCACAAATTTTACTCCTCTCTGTCTCATACTGAGAGGCAGAGGTGCAGACGGAATGAATTTTTCACCGTTTATTCCCAGTAGTTCCTTTACTAGTTCCTTTGAAGAGACTACTGGAACTTTTTTGTCCCCATAGTTCCTTCAAAGGAACTAAAGGAACTACTGACACACCGTCTCGTGTTATAGAGGGCCTGTGATGACGACCTCTAAGGCATAGCGGTAGAGTGCTCGATTGCTAAGGTAGAGTTCGCGGTTTAAATCCTCGCTCAGTGCAAATATTTATAGGCATAATATAGTATGTAATACTGCTTGCTTTGTTCAGGGTGTTTCTATTTATAATTATGTATGTGTTTATAAAATGAAAGTATCTATGCACGTTTATTCGTATTCTCGAACTCATCTCACAAGCTATAGTGAGGTATCAAGCTATCTCACGTTAGGTGTAGATGGCGCTGTGTAATTTGTCCTAGAATATTAGTTTATTTATATTTTACATAATACATAATAGATAAATGAACATAAAAACGATAAGTAGTTGTATTTATTTATTTTTAAGTTAAATAGGTACTACTTTTTACTGAGCTTTATTCATATTTTCACATAATTTCTAAAAACGTCTGTAAATAGCACGGGTGAATTAGCATTTGATTGATTGGCTGACGATTTGGCGTCTCCGCTACATTTTTATAGCAAAAAACACTCAAGACGTGACTACAGAGAAGAAATATGATTACAGTTTTTCATAATAAGCTAAGTCTTTATATTTCTTATTGGAATAAGAGGTTAATTAATGAGCTTATTATGCTTGCAGTATCATGGTATAACAAGCTCACTTTATAGAACTCTTTTATGGTTTCCTCATCAAATAAAAAGTATGCAAAAACCCGAGGGTACACTTTTATTATTCGAATTAATTAGTAATTTATTTCAGAAAATGTCATAGAAACCCTTGAGAGTTGAGAGTGCCTTGAGGCGAAACCAGTCAAGTAAAAAAAAAAAAGTAATGTGGTTTATTCAATGTACAGCAAGTTCCACCTAGAGCAATCAGTCAACAGTATAAATAGTCAAAGGATCCTAAATTTGGAGTTCTATCACCGATAATCGGGATTATATAAAGGAAAAAGCAAAGAGGCACTTGAACAATGCAACATTTGAGTTCATACGCGTCGATGCGGAATCGCACTCAAAGCGCAACGATAATACTTATTTATTGGAATAAAGTTTTTTTTTCCTGGCTAATTTTTACGTCGGAAAGAGATGTGATAACTACAACTACTCGTGTATCTACATATAGGTACGATGCTACAACACTATAAAGCATTCTTGTCCAAGAGTCTATACTTAGTTAATCGAAATCGAATAATATAATTCAGTCTGATGTATCTGTATTTTATTAGTTTGTACTTATGTAAAGTATAAAGCAATCAAATTGTTTAAACTGTATTTCAAAATATTTGACTAGTAAACATTATTTAATCAACATAATAGTTAGTAATAGTCGGAACAACAATTAGACAATTCAAACTCATTCTGTGAATGACTAATGCGTAACTTATAAGAGATAATAAACCTAATTTGTTGCTCTACAAACATTTTATTTGAATGTAAATTGAGTTATAAAATTCTATTAAAGATACCAAAAAGCTTTCTGTATGTTTATTTAATATATGTAAATGTAAATATAATGATGAATTATTTTAATACGAATGAGTTGTAGACCGAGAAATGATATTTAATTTTATGTATTTGGCGTGGAGCGGGGCCGAGGCTAGTGTGCGGCGGCTTCCCGACCATAACTGAAACGAGTCTCGAGTCCAAGACCAGGATACAATTACAGATGTATTATTTATCAGACAAAGGCAAAGCGGAGGCCTCGTCCGGGAAAAGGAATTGATTTCTGCATAATTTAACACGAGAAACACCTACCAGAGACCTCTCTCTAGTACTAAAAACAAAACATTCGTTTGTATTTTACTACTTTCCTCGGAATAAATGCATTTTTTATGTTCATATACATACTCCTTACGAAATGAAGGTGTATTTTTGCGAGATTTTCTTCTGAAGCGCATGGGTTTCATTAAGCAAATATTTTATTATTTTACACTGCTTGGAATAAAGAATGCCTAATTTCCTTTGACAGACCATATCTAATATTTTATTCAAAAGAAGGTTTCGTTAACATAATAATTAAATGTGCTTTATGAATATAAAGTCTTAATCAAAGTCTCGTAAATAGCATAACTTTTCCTAGTATTCAGCTCGATATACATTATGCATATTAATCAGCTCCTCCTGAAAGGGACGAGTTTAAACCGACAAACAAGAAAAATAATCATTCTTGGAATATTTTATGTAAGTAACAGTATCTGTAAACCGAACGCATTTTAGGGTTCCGTACTTTCATTCCAAGTCAAATTATAATTTTCGTGATTTTATACTTTGTAGCCATTTTACACTCAGACTAATAGGCATTATATAAATTAAATATGATAGATAGATAATAATCTATGAACAAATACACAAGTATCTAATACTTTTAATTGCCTACAATTGTGCTCTTGTAAAATTACAAAAAAAAAATAGACTAGATACTTCTAAGTACATAAATAATTACTTGTACGTACTTTGACAGAGGATCAAGAGAGACCCATATCCATTAGTGGACTGCAATAGGCTAATTGATTGATTGATTGACAGTAACTTGTAAAAACAAATATAATGTATTAAAGAAAAATATGCAAATTGAAGCTGTAACAACCTAACAAAACCAAATACAATGTCTAGTTTACTTAGTTCAAAATAAATCAAAAACATTTAATTAGTATAAGAAATAGACATGAAAGACATTCATAGTACTTTTCTACGTACTATCGTCGCATCGAAACCACCGGTCTGCATCAACGAATCTACTCGTGCAATTAGCAAAACTTAAAAAACGAAGCACGATGCACCTAAGCTTGCAGTTGTAGCAGCACAGATTGATTAGCGGTGTGTGGACAAACAGTCTGAAGTAACCGGCTTTGTTGCCGGAATGGGCGACTCAGATTCTTGTAGGTAATTAACCGTTGCTATAAATTAGTGGTCCGGGCCGGTGCCGGCGTCCGGCGGGCCTCATTGCGGATGCGACGCACGGACCGGGACCCGAGGATGCGGCGGCCAAACATTGTCGCTGCACCGCAACTCCAGCTGTGTTCGCTAGTTAGTGCCCGCCTGCCCACGCTACACTACGTGCTGAAATATTGCTATTGTACAACTAACTTAGAAGAGATGCTGGTGAATCATTACGTCGTAACTTCTGTTCCATTCACCTTTGACAAGCCAATATGTGTGCAGCAGATTGGTCGAACGAATACCTACTTCGTCGTCTAAACAACATTGGATATTTACAATATAAGACGGAATAATAAATTGATGGATTTTGAATTTAAATCTTTTTTGCTATACTTAGGAAAAAAAGTACCAACTTCTTTTTATAGGTCAGTCATTCAGTACGTTTCAGGCAACTCTTTACCGAGTTTTCGGTAAGTAAGATGCCAAAGGGTATAAGAGTTACCTCTTATGCCTTTCTAAAATAATATTATGTTGATCATGCAAAGCTTAAAAACGCTACCGTTTTTAAGCTTCACATGACCTTCATGATATTCTTCATTCACTCATCCACCATCACCATAAACCGCTTAAACTCTGTTGGAGTTGCAACAGGAATCTCGGTCTCATCAGTTCTGTCATATTCACCAGACCTAATACCAAGTTGATGATATTTTTAAGCACCTACTTTAACTGTATCTGAATAAATAACCCATCGTAGGATTCTTTCCGATGCGCTTTATGCCAGATGAATCAATGAACTGCCAATAAAATGTTCAAATTAATTTTTGGTCTTTTGCGCTCTTATTCACTGAACAAATTTATTAATGGATTTGTTACCACTTTTTGTTTCACATTGATCAAAAACATAAAAATATTTGAATGTTCACGAAGAAATCAATGATTTCATATGTAAGAACGAAAAAACACTTTTGAAGTAGGTACCTAAATAATATTATAATTTTCAAATAGTCTAATTGTAAAAGAAAGTTAACTATACAATACGTCGAGGAAACGCCCAATACTTTTTGCTGCCTTCGTATTTACTACGCGATGCCTTTTATTATAATTTTATTTTCAGTGCAATAAATGATCCAAACGGGAACGTTCTATTTTATTACACGCTTTTATTCCAGTTTCCTTGTTGGTATGTGGTCAAATCTTTGGGATTATGTTAAGGGTTAGGAAGGATTGGCGTAAAATTTTGTTGTACTCTCATACCAGTTCTTTCCTAACCCCTTAAGTGAAATTTTAAGTTACACTTTGTTGACGATACAAAAAATCTGATAGCATAGAGGTGGTATTATGGTACTGGAAAGTGAGTCTAGGTATATAATCTCTTCATGTAACCAACAAACGAAGTAAAAAGAGCACAAGTAGAAAGAGATGAAGAAAAAAAAATAGCAATAAATGCAGTATATTGTTACATAATATCAATAAAAATGGGAGAATGATGCTCCTCTATCTGGACCGGGTACGGGGTATGCTAGGATTAGAATGGATATCTACCAATAGGACCAATTGATAAGACACGACTCAAAGAGTTCTAAAAGTATTTAAAAAGTTTAATTGGAACTGGAATTGTGTTTTCCAAAATTGTTAAACAAGCTCATCGCATAAGTATGACTTTACTTTATTCTGTGGCAAGTATAGAAATAAAAAAAATACAAAGTAAGTACAGAAAGTATGATCATACTAAGTGGGTATGGAGATGTTTTGAGAAAAGAATCAAGCACCCGTGGCCCGATAGATACACACATAGATACACCAGCCTTTATATCTGCTTACTTAGGTAGGAAAGAAAGTGTCAAAGTATTTAGCGATCATACCAACATTAGCTTACTTATCGTATATAATATACTGTATATTTTACTTCCTTTCTAAAAACGTCATAATGCTAAAACTATCATCATAACGCAGTTAGGTACTGTTATTTTATGGGGTTTGTTGAGACAAGTTGAAATAAAAAGCCGAATAGTAAAAACAAACATCTAGTTGTTTACGAGTTTCCAAAGTCCATAATATCAGACAAATAAATTTTATCACACACCCGACAATAGCAAAAGTAGGAGTTAAGTGAAACTGTGGAGAACATTGTGCGAAGAATCGCAAAATATTAAAACGCTTCAATTGTATTTATGTATTTATTTGTGTTTTTAGTGTCTATTTTGTCAGATAAATTGAAACAAGTTAACAGGACGTAGATACAAAATAATAACATCAGTATATTTTTATGTTGCACAGATATTTTTTGTGTTTAGGGTTTTAAGAATTGGCGTCATGTTATTTTACATTTTATCTTTATTTTCATCTAACGATAAGTTAGGTCAAAAAAACGGAAGGAAAATCAAATAATCAAAAAGGAATCTAACAAATGCATTCGTCTTGTTCCTTGTTTAAGTACAATTCTGATATTATTTTAGTATACAGCTGTTTATTTACGTTGTTAATATAAAACATATTGCAAATGCATGTCACCACGTCCTACTGTGTAGTTGGCTCGAGGTAATCGCTCCAGCTCACGTATCTGATGGAGTTTCCAAGCTTCCAAACTAGTTGGACTGTTGTCGGAAACTTCCGACGATGCTCGGTGCAAGGTGCATGTTCCAACCTGTTCCGATAAGGAGGTGGATTCGGCCCTAAATCCTAACACGCGCCTCCACCTGTCTAACTTAACAAAATACCTACATTCTGCTCAATTAAAACTTTCACTGCAGAATATTTTTGTACTGTCTTCATCTAAGTAATTTGACGCCGTTCACGAATGTCAGGGGCCATAATCTTACATTTATTATTACGTGAATTAGTGAAGCCGTCACGCGCAGAAACGTTGTTTTATTCAATGTCTTGAGACGACTTATATGGCAGACCATTACCTAATTGAAGGCTGGCTCGTCTCGGTACCACAGCCAAAGTGTTATTGCAAATGCGAGTCACGACACGGCGTGAACTTGTTGTCGCGGGGGTGTACGCGACCGGGGCGGGGAGGGGCAGGGGTAGGTGTCACGTGATGGGGAGCTGCGGCGTCCCGAGCGTTGTCGAGGCCATGAGACTTATGAGGATTACGGGAAAATGTGTATTCGATGACATTTTTCGGGGCCGTAGGAAAAGATGAAATATAAGGAATTGTAAACGTGACCAGAATACAGTATAAGGCGTCACCTATTACCGGTCTATGCGTTCTTTTCGCGGTCGGGCGGACGAGTGCCGATGAAACCGAGCGTGACGTTCCATTCCTGATATAAAAATGTAAGTATGAAAAATCTTTGTTAAACGCGACTTGGCTACGGCGAAGTGGCAAAGTTTGAAGTGGAAAACTTTACATGCAAAATCTTTGTACAAAACGATTAAATTTTAAGGCTATTTGTACTGTTTTAGGCGTTACCGAGAACAGAATGTCTAGTAAAATTTATTTTTCATCCCACCATCTCGGAAAGACTATTTTTGCTCTTCGATAACTGAGCGTAAAAGTCGTTTTTATCCTCTAGAGAGGTAAAGTAAATTTGAATTTAGAACATCGTGTGTACTAGGTTTGTGGACTCAAAACATCGTTAAACCTATTTACTTCTACCTCTATGGTGCCGAATTTATCATACAACTTTTTTTTAATTCATGAAAAACTCAGACTCGTAACCTCCTTGGTGTACTTTTTTTTTAATTTGCTTTGCGCGCATCAATTTTTTTCACGTCATATTGTTGACATTGTTGTTGAATTTTTATTTTGTTGTATTTTATTACTAGTATTAATACACATATTATACAGCCTCCATGGCGTAGTGGTATTGAACGCGGCCGCTACGCAGGAGGCACGGGTTCGATCCCCGCTCAGTCCAAATATTTTTTATGCATGAAATGGGTATTTGCATTGGTCTGGTCGTGCCTTGGAGAGCACGTTAAGCCGTCGGTCACGGATGCCATACGAACATCTATGGCAGTCGTTACGGGTAGTTGGAGCCCTAAAAAGTTCAACAACAACGGTCTGGCTGCAATGCTTCGATATCGCCTAATGTCATCATTGGGTTGTGGAGGTCAGATGGCAGTCGCTTCACGGCAAATATCGAGGTCCAGCCAAATCCGCAGTTAATACCTACTGGTAAAGCGGACCCCGGACTCCGAGGTGAAAGCTTCGGATGCTGACTGGGAATTAACGCTAGGAAGGAGAAGCATTTCATTATTTCCTCGCTGAGGTGGGATGAAAAGTTACGTGTTGCACTCGAGTGCAAAGATTTTTCACCTTGTGCTCTTTTGATTCCCTCGCTAACGCTCAAGATTCTAATTTGTGAATCACTCGCTACGCTCGTGATTCAAATTTAGAATCTTTCGCTTGCTCGGTCATCAAAAATGAGCACGCGGTTAAAAAGCGACTTTGCACTCTTGTATAACAAATAACTATTACCTACTCATAATATTAATATTTAGTAATAAATTCTCTTCCTGACAACTTAAATAATTGGCCGGAATTGGGTAAATGTATGAAGTTAATCTTATAACTTGCTTAATACTCGTGATGATATTATCCAATAAAGTGCAAGTGCAGACCTCGTGTCCTTAGAGAAGATAATTTTAACGAAATAATTAAATAACGGCGAGTGTAGTGGCCAGTGGACGCTGGCAGAATGTAGAACAGGGGAGCCGGGCTGCACACCGTTGTGATTTCATTAGGTACCAAAATATCTTCCCCTTTACGACGTGTAGAACACTGAAGTAATTATCTAACACATAAAATCTTGTCTCATCTAAACCTCAAATTGGATTAATCGAAAGTCAATACATAAGATTGTCGAGACAAAGACACTCGAGTAGGTTGAGACGCGTCGTAAGTGCAGATTCTTATATAGAGATAAGGAAAACAAGGATTGTTTGTCGACCGTGTGGTTCCCTGGGAACATTTAGAGCGGACTTGGACCCTCGTTACAATCAGCACTGAATTATTTACCAGAGCCCAGCTTACTGGCCCGAATTGATTTCTGCATAATTTACACGAAACGAAATGCTAGAACCGAAACATAAAAACGGCGTTAAACCGCCAGCCACGTAAAGGTATGACAATGGGGAAATTAGGTTTATAAAATGAAAAAAGTGTTCATTCTTACCTACGTTCGGCGATATAATGTAATGATCTTTGAAGATAACTGTTAGATAGTTGAATCAAAGATGAGGCAGGGAATAAAAAAAATCAGTACAGGTGGCATTTGGATTCAGTGCACGTAGCATATCGGAGGTTTCGGCGGAGGAAGCCGGGGTCTGCGGCGTCGGCTACCGCAGTGCGCTCTCGCCGCCAGCCACCGCCCGCGCCGCCGACCGACCGAGAGATCGCTATTCGTGCCTGCTCTAAGACAATTACCGCTACGTAAACGGAAAATTGTTCGAGAGCTCTCTCAGACGTGTTTTCTAATCTTCGGAGAGTAGAATTGAAAGGGGAAAGAGATGCCACTTTTACATTTTTAATGTTCAGCGTTCGAATCAAATTATTCGCTTTGTTCCCGGATAACCCCGCTCATGAAATGATAAAACGCAACCCTTATCATATCGCGGGCGTTGGTAATCTAAATATTACACATAAAGCGTTTTTTATATATGGTTTGCGTTCAAATTGACCGGTTTTGTTGTGGGAAACTTTTGAATAAAAGATTTCATAATGACCGCTGAGGTTTTTCATTCTCACGACACCATCACTTATTTTATAGTACAATGAAAGTGCTAACTGAACGAATAATTATGCCCAACATAATATTTTCACAACGTTTCACTTCCGAAACTACATCCTGTGCCGACACAGTCACTTCTCTCAACGGACAATTTTACGGACCATAAAGTACGAGATGAACAGACAGAACTCGACCTTAATTTTGTTAAAAAATGCTTCCATTCTCATCGATACTCAGACGATTGTTATGGTGGTATCAGATTTTTATGTCTCTTCCCCACATAGTAGGGTCGTGTAGACTCCGAGTCTAGAAAGTTAGAACGACATACTCGAGCAAGTTCTTAAGTCTTGTTAGCAGGTGGATTCTCATTGTTGTGTTGCGGCGTAATCTCTGAATCGGCGTCGTTGATGAGAAAGATTGCCGCTACTCGGATTAACATGTTAATTAGTTAAATATAATAATCGTTTAGGGATATCAGATTTGCATACGCATTTACGAATTATTTTGTTACACGCCATCCTCAGATGGGTTGTTGTAAATTCGTCTCAGTGAATATTCGTCTCAGTTGAAAGTAGTAAACTCGTCTCAGTACATTTAAAATGATATTTCATGTGCGAAAATTCGTCTCACCTTAAAATGTACTGTCAGCAAGATAAGTGTTTGTTGCAAGCATTATGTGTGTATGTTTGTACTTAGGCTGACAAGCACAGGGCCTACCTGATGGAAAGAGAGTGGTTACCGTGGCCTATAGAAGTTCTGTATGGTTATTAAAAAAATAACCACGAAGGCTAATGCGGGCTCCCGAATTAGCCTTCTAACCTAATCTATCCAAGTCGGAATGAGCAGCTGTCTCAAGCTTTACGTTGATCTAGAGAGAGAGAGAGAGTAGAGATAGAAGAGTGGTAATCTATTACTTTTTTTGCTAACAATACTTATTTATCAAGGTGAGACGAATTTTCGCAAGGAAAATATCATTTTAAATGGACTGAGACGAGTTTACTACTATTTTCAACTGAGACGAATATTCACTGAGACGAATTTACAACAACCCCTCAGATATGTAAATCTATTAGTTTAGGAAACAATATGAGATTGTTTGTACAAGCAATTGGCGTTAAATGTCTATGTATGGACCATTAACAATAAATTCCATTGCAGCAGCTCCTCCCCGGCGGTTAGCACGCGCCCGGCTGACGTTAATCAGCTTCCTCTTCAGTTACTTAGATTATATCTGTCTAGATAGAGCACTACTTTTATTTTTCTGAAGCCGAGGTCAACGTGAGTACAATCCTACTTCAAGTGCCCGTGGTTGTTATTAGATTTACTCTGGAACTATTTTTATTAACTGTTTCCTCCAGGATTTTATTGAGAAGAAAATATAAAACGTTCACTTATTTTCTATTAGTTTTCAATTTACTTTTTGAATCCCGTTTCTATTATGTTTTACAATGATTGTATTTACAAATGTATTTGAGTTTCAATTTAAAAATAATTTAAGTTCTACATAATACTGAAGTTCGATATGGACTTTCCCATGACCCTCGTCTTGTCTCTTGTAAAGTCTTTTGCCTTGGTAAGGGTTGAGTAATGTATGACAAAGACGACACAGTAGGTATTGATGACGATTTGATAGGTATTCGAAAAAAAGCATATTTAGGGGTTTTCTTTCTGTACCTAATAAAGAACGAGTTTCAGTTACTTGCCACATTTACTCCCCTCCGGAATAGAAGGTAAGTGTTATTGTGACTTGTACATATAGTAATTATTAGTAGATACGTTGAACAATTTTATTGTAAATGGGTATCGATATGAACTCTTCCGGTTTACGGGTACCTACCCAAAAAAGTGTAATGCAAATGTATATTTACGTAATTAAAAAAAAACTTGACTTCTATCGCATAATAGAGAATTGTAGGCCTTATAAGTTTTTCGGCTGGAATATCCTTTTAGTGTGAAGATCAGCAATCTACATCATTTCACTATTAAAACTTTGACCAGACCTCCCATTCAAATACTGCAATCCATCATACCGAAAGCTAAGTGCTTTGTTTTAATTAAGATTAGAGCTTGTTATAAGCCCTAATTTCTCTCTCAAATGTAGCACGAGCTAGCCGAATATAAACTTTCGACTCGGAAAAACACAGACAGCCACAAGCTAAATTCAAGTTGTAGAGAAAAACAGCTAAAACTGAAAGCAAAACGTTAACTCAGTTCCGTAGCTGAGAATCTCCGGGGAGCTGTTTTTAAGCTGCACGAAACATAAATTTTACAGCTCGTTTAAGTTTAGCTCATTATTTCATTACTCGTATTATCTGGTTACGAGCTCCTAGCAGATTGTTGTTCTACATGGAGCCTGATAGCCGAGCGTCATACATTTTTAATATCTACCTATTGAACATTAATTAGTGCTCCTCTACGTCCCTGTCTAATACATTAATTATGAGTTTTGGTTCAAAAACTTCAGAAAAGTGATTGAAATAAAGTCACTTTTTAACGGATTCTATCGCGATTTATTTGTTATAATTTACTTTTAGTCCGACGTTACGGTAAATATAATTAGGAACCTGTATTATTTAAGCGACTATGAAATAAAACCACCTTTGAATAAAATGTACAGTCATAATCCACATGAATAATATTTACGAAAACAATATAATTGAGATTCTCGTCGACGCTCCGCAATATTTTATAAGTAGGTGTTACTTGTTTTGAAAATTCGGGAAACAACTTTGTTATAATAATTGTAGGTAATAGATATTATCAATTATTTCAAAATGTTCTTTATTAACTTTCACAAGAAAAATCCGTAGTGAGAAATTACTTACAAAAAATAACGAATTCCTAAAATACTTACTTATTATTGTTTTTTTCATTGGAATGTAAAATAAATACTGAACCCAAGTTAATGTGCTTGCAAAAAAAAAATTGCTGTGTTTTGTCTAATTTTGACGGAGAATTTTTCACTTTCGTTACTATATTTTACGTCTTTCATTTAGTCATGTTATTGTCAATTATGTAACATAATACTGTTTAAAAGATATGAAAAAATAATATAATTAAGTTCATAGTAATACTGAAAAAATCGAAGCAGTTTCAACGTTTTTCCAACAAATCTCTGGTAACGGGGACTCGTTTCTCTGTTATAATAACAGCATAAGGTATTATGTAATATCCAACGTATGATGGCACCAACCCGTTCAACCAACATTCGAGTCACGTTTAATATTTCTTATTTCCTTTGTCTCATTTGTTCTCGACACAGAATGACATCAAGTCTTGTATCTGAGTGTTTTTTCTCCCGATTTCTTAGATTAGGATTTTTTTACTTAAGATTCAGTCGTATAGGTATAATATTCAATCGCTCTACCTAACACGGTAGGTGTACGGAAGAAGTCACTTCTGAATTCAGCTCACTAAACTTATTGAGGTACCTATTCGTAATATAGCATACACAGTCAGGGTAGATACCTAGATGCATCGATACCTATACTCTTTTTCATTACATTTAATGTAATGAAAAAGAATGTATCTACCCTGTTTACTCCTTTTTAATCTATACTAATAATATAAAGAGAAAAGATTTGTGTTCTTGCACGAAACGAATAAACTCAAATAGGTACTACTGGACCGATTACAAAAATTCGTTCGCCATTAGGAAGCTAAGTACGTTATCAGGTATCAATATAAATTATATACATATATCATCACGCTACTAGAACGGGATCAGAATTCCATGTGGGCGGAGCCGCGAGCAACAGCTATGGTTAAATAACTTAGTACCTTTAAATTCTACCTCACTAAGATTTATCTACTAAAAGTAAAAAATACAAACTTGCCGTACCTATGCCTCTTGGCTTCATTTGCCACGAAAATTTGACAAAGTTGAACATGGCCTAGGTAAAAAAAAAGTTTAGTTATACTAAGTACTCCCCAAGTGTATCCAGAAAAAACCGGTGCTCGATGAAAATCCTCGACATAAGCTGGACCAGTAACTTCCTTAGCTCATCAAGATAATTTACACGTCTCCCAACGCGAATAGCAAGTTCTTTATTCAGCCGGAGTTTGTGTTCGTATTCATCCATTAATTTATGCGTAATAAAACCAATGTTACTTACTCCGAAAGCGTAAACAGTGATGATAATTATAATTTATACGACACCGTACGTGGAATTTCTAAGAGCGAAAGTTTCTGTGTCGCCGTACAGATTACAAAATGTTAAACTTTTTAGACGCAGGTGAAACCCACGCAGTATTAAAAATCTTATTTAGTATATACAATCATGAACGACCATCTGGCGGGTCGCATACGCAAGCAAGCCGACTCCCTTTGGCCCTATATTCGTAGGAGTCATTCGTACGCATACATGTAATATGAGTAAACGCTTTGTACATTTCACCGGTATTGCTTCCATTTGATATTGGATAGCAATTTATTTATCATACATATTGCGGCTGGGAACGGGCACCGAATCTCGCTGTAAAGGCTCCTTTCTTTCTGTGGGGAATCAGGCATCGAATACGTGTGGAGAATTCCTTGTACCTAGCGGTCTTTTAGTTATGTTGATAGCAAAAAATATTTTAAATTGGATCATTTCAAATTGACCTTCTTGTAGATTTTATAACTATGCTATGCAATGTTTTATACTTTAACTAGCTGACCCGCCCCGGTTTCGCCCGTGGCATATTTCGAAAAGTTTATTAATTTTCTAATAATATATAGGAATTTACCGAATTTGTAGACTTTTGTGGTTACAGCTTCGCTCCCTTGAATAGTAAAGTAATCTTATTTAGCCTATAACCTTCCTCGATACCCAGGCTATTTGACTCAAAAAGAGTTTTTTAATTCGAACCTGTAGTTCCTGAGATTAGCGCGTCCAACCAAACATACAAACTAACTCTTCAGCTTTAGATAGATTTTGATGTATCAGTTAAAAACTACTACGCGTACGTTGAATCATATAATTTAGTTATTATATCAAAGTAGACCAACAACCCTAAGACGAAGGTCTGCATCAGAATCTCATTCGTTAAGCTGTGCGCAACCCAGCTAGCAGGTAAAAAGGGCTTGAAGCAGACTGGTACTTCAGCAAAAGAGGTGTACTTGAAGTGAACATACGAACATAACATAAACACGCCTGTAAATGCCCGAAGGTGTTTTGACACACACTTCATTGTATTTTTAACAAAAGAGGTGTTTTAACTTAAACTGAAATGTGAACGATATTAAAGAACACCAACACGGCAAATAATTTATTAATAGGTCATATAAATACGTGTCCAGTGGGAAAGTTAAATCTAGAGCGCACGTTATATTGGATATTAAAATATAATCACTGTAACTATTGGACTATCCGACTATCTGCTGTAAACCGACGACGTGATCAAATTACGCTAAATTTGCACAATGTTTACATGAAGCGTAGTTATTATGTAGTATGAGAGTAATTAGGGTCACATGACCCTATCATTATAAAACAAGTATTTACGATATTGTCGAAAGTTTACGGTTTTGTCCTGCTTCTCGTAACCATAGCTGCAGTTTAGCATCCGAAATGTTAGGATCCGTTTATAATAAACAACACCTAATATGTAATTTGCTAAAAACGCGTTAAAAAAGTAGGTACTTATATTTCAATGAAAATCAAATGGTGTACCTATTTACAAAAAGAAAGAATGTTTATAAGTATGTTTATCCACTTTCTGAAACTAAGTTCTGCATAGTGTATAATTATTTAGACGGCGTTATGTACTATAATAATTAATACCTTACGAATAATATCAAAGATATTAATTGGGATAATAGCAACGAAAGGCAATGTACAATATAAATGGCAGCCACCTACTATCGTGTGCAATGAGTGTTGTCGACAAACCGTATTTCCATAAATATTATGAATCATAATTCATAACTAAATAAAGAAAATAGTAGGCATCTGTGTCAAGGCAATTTAAAAAATAACATTTCATACAGCGAGTCCGTTACTCGTTCTAAAACAGTTAGCATTAAAAATAATTTGGTCAAAAAATGTTAATCGAAAACCATAAATCTTGGTCCACATTTAACTGAAATAAGTTTGCTCGCCACCGCTTTAGGTTTCTGAACGTATTTAAATAGCGAAGGAACCATTTGCAGCCGCGGCAGATGGGACTTTATCGGAGCGACTCCATCATCACAATAACTCGTTCAATAAGTGCGCCACAACATCGGTAATATGGTTTCATTTAGAAAGATGCAAATGTCGCGGCGCTGGCCACGCTCCACCAAACGCGATATTGCGCCTCCCGCACTCCCTCTACGCGAGAGGCGGTGAGGGCGTCTTACACCTCACCACACTTCCTCACCTTGACTATCTACACTTTTAATCGCTCCCTCGAGAATTTATTAAAAAACGTGCTCGATGTTATTTTACTTCAACTATTAGAATAAGACTTTTTTATTACTGATAATTTGAAATTCAATATACCTAAAATTCAAGAACTAACTAATATACTTAAAGAACGTATTAGGTATATTTTGTTCTTTCGATTTCTGCGAATCAATTATTAAACTTTATACAATTCTTAAATCTTTTCTGAGAATGCGAAAACTCATAGTAAACGAAATTGAAGTTGTAAAAACTTCATTCTGAGAGGAATACAACACGTTTTCGGAGCAAAGTTGTAGGTTTAACTTGAAATTTATACCGTGTGAGTGTTCACTGTGTTGAGCAAGGAGGAGCCGTGCGTAGCGCATACATCACGTGGGACGTGGCATATCGTAGTATTCGTAGTAGCATAACAAGCCGTTACCCGCTCCCGCTTCCGCACTCGCTTCAATCGGTGCGGTGTCGTATCCGACACACACATGTCTTGTTTTATCACTATTGATAGGTAAATAAAATACATTTTGGTGTAAGAATACCTTTAAGTGCACTCGTGTCCTTGCAGTATTTACAGAGCTGGATTTACTTACATTAATGATCTATTTTTCAAGTTTTCCGCTCAAACTATGCAGAACAATTCTTCAAACAAAAACCACTCAATAAACAAACAAGAAAATGTTACAAGTTTATCACATAGAAACATTAGTGTAACATTTTTTTCCTTTGTTCCTCTCCAACTTGCAAATAAGCTCTATATTCTTTGAATGCTACTACGAGTATAAACAATGGATAATATGCGGTAAATATCAACATCTTTGAAAACTTATTCGTCTTTCGAAAGTTTAATATCAAATTCCTAGTTCAGGGCCATTCATATTCCAAAATGTGAAAGTCATGCTTAACGAATACGATTTCAGTATCTTGGGATTTTCTTACTTCACGTGCATTTCCCCTATTTCTTGCACGGCGTTCCCGACCGAAATCAGTCTCGGCTTCGTTAAGGAACTAATCGGTTCATTGTGCAAGAGCTGCACTCTGACCTCGTTCGATCTACACCGATAGAAGATAGAATTTGGAGCGAAAATTTAATTCTTAATCCTAGCGTTAATATTGCACATAGCCACCGTATTTGGTATTACTATCTATACGCACTACTAAGATACTGTTATGAGCACATGTAACTGAACAGGTGGTCAGATTTTTCTTGCTGCTCCTATAATAATGGAAAATGAGAATGTCCGGTTGCTAATATTTGATTATTTTACACTCATAATACCTACTCTACTACTTAGGTACTTTTGTTATAGCAAGCATGCTTAGCTAATAACTAAATAAGCACGTAGACCTTTGGGTAAGTGAGTTGTGTGACGTTTTCTAGATGTCTTTCTAATTATTTGGTGCATAATATGTTTTGTCATGTTTGTTACGTCATAATACTAATCATTTAGGTCAACAATTTTATACCTATTATGCTATAATCCTATGATACATGGGTTTATAATCTTTTTATACTACGAGTATTTAAGCAATTGTAAAGTACTGGTCATTCTGAAAGTGAATTTTTGAAGACAGTTTTTACTTTCAGAGCAGAGAACTGAGAACATTTAGATAGAATTACTTTATATAAATTATCTAATCATTTTTTAGATAGAATATGCTCTGTGAAATATAAGAGTGTGTGGTATTGTCTAATGTTATTGTAATTTTGGCTTAAAATAAATCTTGCACATTTTACGAAAGCAGAATTTAATGCTGTACATACTTACTAGTAATCTTCAGAGTTTGAACTGTATTCATTGTTTCCTTACTTACTCCCACAAGGTCAATTGTGGATTCGATCCCTACATGGAACAATTCGTTATTTACATAATTCACTGACTATTTCTTCGGAATTTGGGTATACTAAGTTCATGTTAAAATATGTATATAGATAACGTTTTATGTAATTTGAAATAAAGCCGGGTGTAGTTCACGTCACTAACGTTATAATACGATCGTGGAAAAGAGGTTTTGGCGCGCAGTTAGTAATAAAAACTTTTGTAATTACACTCATTTAGGGCAAGGAAACCGTCGTTGACGCGGTGTCGTGCCAAAAATGGCGCTTATTTTTATAATACTACCCCAGCCAAGTTGTCTGACTCTTTCGTGACTGGCGACACATACATTTCATGTTTTGTGGTAACTATTGTTTCTTATCCTCCCTTTTTGGTAACTAAGATTGTTTTCACGCCATCTTATAATTTTGCACATGATTATTAATTATTTTTACCACCTTAAATAATTAAGGTTATTTATATACAAATACGTCATGTGAAACTATGATATGATGTCTATATTTTTTATACAGTCGTAATTAAATATATAATTAGTCATACTTGCTGCATGTCTGTAAACTTATTCCATAAATTATTTTAAATTTAGAGAACCAAATAAGATATAACAGTTAAATGGAGATTTAAAATAAGAATAAATGTACTCATTGGCAGACGGAATGAAATAGAAGATGGTTCTTAACTTGTGGTAGGTACATACCTTACCATATTTTTGGAAATTTAAATTGGATCTCTCATAAACTGATGTGTTACAGTTAGGCAACGTACTACCAAAATGATAAAGTGCTGAAGCAAAAAAAAAAATTGGAGAAAAATGTAGAGTTCATCGCTGTCCTAAATTTTTTCAACCATATCTATTGACTTGCAACTTGACCTGATGTAGGTAATTACATGTAACATAGTTATAGTCGATAGGTGAATAACATAAAAAATCTGCATAAATTAAAGAATTTGAATCACAAAATGAGAGAGAGGAACAGCGTAAACAAGAACCACAATTTGTAAATAATTTGTTCAGTAAAATTATAATCCTTGTCCGGACATGGGGTGCGGTGTCAGCCCGTGACAAGCGTCGACTTGGCGGGGCACGCCTCGTAAAAACTTTTCTAATTATGTACATTTTGTAGCTAAGAAACTCACACCGCATTATATTTTCTAGTTAATTTGGCGGATCTGATGTCAACATGGAGTCGTATTACGGCTGAGAGCTCGCTGCGGCTTCGTAACGCGGACTGATCTCCGGTGTTACTTACACAACCCAACAAACTTAAATGGAAACACTGATTCGTCTTAAGATAAACCTCACATGTCATACTTTATATGCTCGGATGTGAACTGTTTTTCATACGAAAATGACATGTTAAACTGATTTGTTATACAACTTTTCGTATTGAATTTAGTTTATCATAGATAATATTGTTGTAAAATTTTGTTACAAGACAATATGCAAACAGAATTTCGAAATACCCTTTTCTACGAGCAGCAAAAATGGCATTCATGCAAGAAAAATGATTTTTATTTCACTTAACTAAAATTTCTGCATTAATCTTTTAACATAAGTGGGCCGTCGGAACGAGCTGTTACGGCAGCAAGAAGCAGAGGTTTGTGAATACAATGATAATACTATACTACGATATTACATAACACTATCAAGATCCAAAGTAAATTACTTTTGTGTTTTATAGCTTATTTTCGTTATTATTATCTATCTACTGACATTTAATTCTTTATTGTACATCAGATCTATAGATGACTACAGGACACTTAAAAGCTACGGAAGAAGTACAATGGGCGACCTTCTCGCTCGAAGCGATGTCTTCCAAGCAACCAATTATCTTTTACTTATCTACCTTTTCTGTGACCAAGAAAATAAGGAAATAAAATTAAATAAAACATTGATTTTCCGCTTATTTGAACAAGTTGAACATAGCCAATAATATAAAATGGCCAGCCAAAACATTTATTTATACTGTGTTAACATTTTTTTGGTATGAGTTCAGACCTTGTGGCATTTTTTATTCGAATTTGTAGTAAGTAGCCCAGGTAGAAAAACACTACCACTTTACATACAGGACATGTTTATTATACGATCAACGATCAATGTAATATTTGTTATTATATTTATATTAATTGTGTTCTTGGTATTAAGTGTGAATGTCTTGTCTTTCAAATAAGAACAAGCTGATAACACTTGAAGTGTGGGGAAGGTGGGAAAGCTGGCGAATATAAAAAACATTACTGGCCCTCCCAGTAAAGTTTTCAGTATTCTCTTCAACTGTAAGGCAATATAATACAATAGAAGTCAATGTTTTCAGTAGTATTTCCCAGGTCAAGCCGACATAATCCTGCTAAGAAAAGAATGGCTTTACAAGTTTGTAAACCTGGTTCAATATACAGTTAGAACCTGCATTATTATACTAACACACTCAAATCTATTCCACGAAACGTTAACCTAAATGAGTGAAAAGAAAACAATATACGTACTCGTAATATTTTGCAGAAACAAATTAGTAGATATTAACCAAAAACTAGTTCACCTCTCGTGAGTCCTAACCTGAACAAAAGGTAGTGAACAACGGTCATCCACTGTAAACGCGGGTAGTCTGAAATATGTTTCTTTTATGTAGCACTTGGTGTGTTTCCACGCGATTCCCGGGAATATTTTTACAACACGGGCCGGACGACCCATCCAACCGAACGATGCTGTGTCTGCATAAAACTCGAGGAAATTTTACGTGTTTCGACAATGATTATGAAACACTCGTAAACTTGAACTAGGATTTTTCCCGTAGCGCTAAGGTGTCTGTTTTCATGATGACTCGGATCTGAGTAACAAAGAAAATGTAAGGCGAAACACCATTAAGAGTTGTTTACGCGGTATGCATAAATACAAATGAATGGCCCTAAAGCATCGCGGTTAAGACTGTAGTGAGAAAGTTTTGCAATTATTGTAATTATGAGTCGACCGAGAAGCATCCAGCGCTGTGATGCCGCCATATTTCCTACTTAATCGCACGGAGTTGCCGACATTATTATAAATAAATCAATTTATTATCTTCAGCTCTGCATTACTCATACCATTATGCGGTTTAACTTTAGTTACTGCTATACGCATGTCTACGTAATTAAAACTTATTTAACAAATTTAATTAAATTAATTTAAAGATCTATTATAATGCAGTGATAATTCCAATTAACTTTTCCCTACGGGCTCGTGAATTTGTTCGTTTCCAATGATTTATTTACTACAGTTCACGTAAAGGTTTTATGTTAAATTATATTTGCCTCTACGTCGACCAGAGATTTCGTTCGTGTTGAACTTAATTCCGTCAAAAGGGTCTCGTGAGGATAGAGACAGTATGTAAACATTTAAGTATTCGAGCTCCGAATAAAGTTAAAACAACAATAAGGTCATTTCATAATGAACTCTTTGTTTGTGAGACATAATTTTGTTAATAAGTATTTCACAATGAGTACGATGTCAGCTTCGATAGGGATTAACAATATAAAGAAAGCTATATAAAACCTGGTTTATTACATTCGCGGTACTTCCTGAATGGATGTTTCGAGAAGAGTTGCATAAGTTCGAATGTACATTTACGTAAATTCCTCGTACGACTGAACAAATCGGTAATATAAATTACCTCTGTTTTTGCCAAGAAGGAAATCACAGACATAGGTTCCAATTTTCAGCAGCAGGAGCGACTCTGTCCTATAGAAGGCAATGGATTCGCCTCTTTATTGGCACCGGACATTATATAATACATGTGACGTCCTAATGTTGCACTTATCCACAGTAACCATTTCTCGTGAGGTAGGGCGTGTGCTTGACTGCTACCAAAGTAGTACCAAAACATCTTTGCCTATACCTACCGTGACGCACCAACAGCCATGAGAGATACCTAATAAAAGTAAAATCTTAAAGTGGTTTGAAGGCTTCACACAACTTCAAAGTTACTTTTTCGTTATTATGTCCGGCACTTTCAACATTATCTCATACAATGATTGATCTAAATTAGTAGCCACAATTGATAGATAATGTTTACAAAGTATCAATAATGAAATGTCATCTGATTAATAGCAACCTATCTATACACATTACTGTGATACCAATGTGTGGGTGTATACATAAACGTATTAGTCATCCAATCCGGCCGATCAATCTCGTACGCATTAAAACTTTGCTCATAAATGAATGCACTTAACGTATTAAATTCGCTGACAATGAATAACGGGCGGGTGGTCGCATAAACTGTAAAATATTCACCTTAAAAAAGCGACATTTAAATCTCCCCTAGTGATATGAGTTACGGCGTATTTGGGAGTAAATTGTAGGCGGACCGTTTCATCAAACGACTTGAAAGAGTGAGGCAATCAGTTAGAGTACTACCAATGTTTTCTACTTAATAACTCTGTTAGTTTCCTAGTATGGCTTGCACACACGGATACGTGTAAAGATTATTGCTGTACCATTTCTGGTTTAGAGGGAATGCTTTGCGTGTCGTGCATATAAATCTGTTGACTGACTGGCTTTTGAAACTACTTAAACTATAACAGTTGGCAGCTCTGTCTTAGTTCTTCTTCTTTGCTTAGTTTTTTTCTTTTTAATAGAAATGCAACATTTCAGTATCTATAGTGTGATTATTTATTACAAGAATATGTCTGCATTTGTCTAACCCCGCGTTTACATACTGCCGCTCGCATTGCTTATCGTGTTGTCGGAAATATTCGCGCGATTAATGCCCTAGCGTTCACACACTCCCATCATCGCGTTGGCCCGCATTACAGTATTCGCTCTGCAATGGAGACGGACGTAAACGTATGGAGGACAACGCTGTAGCAGTGTACGCATTATGCTTTTACAGCATAGCGAATTAATTAAATAGATTATTAATAAAAACTATCACTTTCAACTACTATATACTTTCTGTAGATCGATTTAAATATTTTTAAAAGTAAATATTCGAGGAGCAATAACGAAAGCCGTGTTTACTGATTAGCGCCATCTAGCGGTCTCGTATAGTTCATCGCGCTAGTATTGCCGCTCCTTTGACTCGCGCCGCCAAGCCGACATTCGCAGCAACATACGCGGCAGTACTCGCGGCATGACGAATATACTATTCACACCACGTCTCTGCCCACTTCTCTCGCCACTTCCCTCGCTCTGCCGCGAGTATGTAAACGCAGCTTAAAACGCAGTTTATTGAAGAAGTAATACACCAATACGACTCAAGATTATTTTTATTTATTCTCATTGTTTGTTTATTTTTCAACGAGTTCACGTAAACAGATTCTAGCTGCTTCTATCTCGAAAATCCTGCGCAAGAGCCCCGTCCGCTAATCACCAAGTGTGCCGGCGCAGGTGAGGGAGGTTGACTTCATCCCGAAGGTTGGACCCAAAATCAGACATTTTGTCTGCTCGTTAATACGATAAGTCGTATTAACGAGCAGACAAAATGTCTGATTTTGGGCCCAATACTTATATTTTTTATATAAGACGTGTCAATTTAACTTCACCCGCCTGATGGTAAGCTGAAGCCTCGAAAAAGCGCGTCATCATTATAGACACGTACCTAACCATGTTACAATGGTGGCATTCAGCTTGACGGCCTCATCATATCTATAAATCCACTGTTTTGATCTTTCTTTATGTTGTTATGTATTCTTTCAGGTATGGAAGTGAAGGTAGAGAACGGGACTTTATTCTAGAATCCTGAATTGAATATACCTATTTTTTTATCCGATCAAAAACCATCATACTTTTGTTTTTTTAATAACTCGCCCATACTCACAATGATGTCCAACAGAATATAACAGAACTATGAGTGGAAGTTGGTGATACATAAATCCAAGGAAAAATATCCGAAATTAAGGCTAACCAAAATTAGCAAGGTTTGACAACAAAAAAAAGGTTACAAGGGGCACACCATGATTTTAAGGGCCAAAGTTACCCTCACCTGCAAGCAGGTACCTATACCTGTTGATTGACCACTGTATGAGGCTCTAGTGCAGTCTTTCCTCTTCGAGAGTGAGGAACGAATGGCGAGGTAAAATGAACTTAATTATGGAAAGGAGAAATATTACAGCGGTCCTCAGCCTTCAAAGTGCAAACTTTGGATGTAACAAAAATAGGCATGATCGGCTAACCTTGCAGGGAGGTTTGGACCCAGAAGATCTTAGTGAGGCCCTACAGCACCCTATAAACTGGCATAAGAAATCCCAGCTTAGCAATAAAAGAAAGCAATACAATATTATCACAAATCTTTGTCCAATAGTATGAAATTTTCTTTTGAACTTAACAAAGTTAATAACTATCCGGGCCGTGGATTTATAAAAGAAATTCGAAAAGAAAATAAACATTACAACGTAAATAAGTGTGAAAGAATCGTATATCATTTAGAAGAGCTGGTCAAGTCGGTATCGAGCGCTTTCACTCAGGGTTCCGTATTGTAAGAATTCATTGTACGGTGAATACTTCTTCATTATTTAGTTAAGTTTTTACTTTTACTGCAAACTTACGGGTTTTAAACAAGATCGATTAAGTATTTTACCAAGAGAATTTCATTATTATAAGAACATACGCATCCTGAATTGTTGAATAAATATTGTGAAAGAATTTACGCCTTTATCTTTCAGTCATTAGTGCTTAATATAGTTTAATAAACTGAAATATAGCAAGAAAAACATTAACTATTACGTTTTACTGAAGCCACCTAACCTCGTATGAACTACGTCATGTTGATTGGCGTAGCGTGCAGAATGTTGCGTTGTGTGTACGGCAATTAAAGGGGTGGTAAAAGGTATTAATAACAGTTTTAACCCTCAATATGTTTTAAAGAAAGCATCGTAGTATAAACTGAAATTACGAAAGTTGTGTAGCTCAAAATATTTTCCAACTTATGTCTAGACAGTAACATATTTTTGAAGTGAAAACTTCTCTACGCACTATGGGCATTTTTCGTAGCACATTCTTTTGAGATGGGGAAAAAACAATTGAAATTGTATCACCGTTACCGACACTTCTTGTGTCAGATTGTGACAATTCACCGATTGTGACTACTCATGTGTGCCTCAGTATGTAAATATCAACATACCTATTTAGTGCTCTTTTGTGCTATTATTATTGTTCATGTATTGTCTTGTTTTAATATTAATAAATTATCGAAATAGGTATATTAGCCAAGTTCGCATTTCTGTTGGCACTCTCGGGGTGCCACTATTTTTTATATTTATCATTTGTTGGCATAATAATTTATCGCATCATTGCATACAGATTTTCTGACAATACCAACTCTGTCAATCTTTATATGGATACGGAATTCTAAAAAGAATGCCATTGTAAACATTGCATACGTTACGTACGTTGGATTATCATGCTAATGTAAATACCGAGTGAAGGGGCAGTCCGTAACAGATACTATCTCTTTAAAACATTTTTTATTTTTAATCTGGTGTAAGGGTGAGTGTAGACTGGGAAGGATCGATGTGCTCTTCATCGGGTTTTTCCGCCACTAATTAATCACAGAGCGATGATTAATCAGTACAGCCGCGGGCACATTTAAAACAGCACTTTAATGATCCATTTGTCGGACTTTTGTACTTCTTCGTTTCCCTGCCACGTGCCACGGACCGGTTTATGCCACTCTGCTATATTTTAATCAATATTTTGGATTTTTTTTAAGAAAACATCCACCTATATTTAGCTTAAATTTCGCCTACTTATATTTATGGTATGTAATAATTGGAGGGTTTCTGAGTGATACTGTATGACGGCGGATATTAAAATGTGACTACATGCACGAAACTCACTCTTTTCCGTCCGGGATGTCACTCCTTATTTTCTCACACCTCACTAGCATGGTAGTTTCCTCTGCCGTCAAAGAATCTTGCAAACATTTTTTAAAATAAATATATAATGATATAATACCAGTTTGTTTTTTATTTGAATAAATAGAATAGCTGCAGGTAGTGGATTTTAGTCGTGTTTTTACCAAAAAGTCTAAAGATTTTCAATTTATTTAACGCTCTCCTAAGTGGTGTGAATTACTTTGTTACTCGATCATTAGCTAAAAGTAATTTTAATATCTCAGTCTTTATTACCAATTAGAGGTAACTGAAGATGTAATTTAAGTTGCTTAAGATTTATAAGTCCGCCGTAGAATGGCTTGGCTACGGTCATTAAAGGTTTAGTTTATTCATTACAGTTTTAAATACCTGTTGTGATTTCAAGTTAAGAAGCCGAAAAATTACCTGAAACAATACATAATTATCGTTTAATTGAGTCGAAAGTAACAAGGTAGAGAAATAATTACAGTACTGAATAACACCATTCAAAGTTGAGTGATGAAAGAAAAACATGGGGGAGGAATTGCGCTTTTATTGAAACCAATCTCACCACTTGCCTCGACTGACTGCGCCCCGAGCTGAATGCGCGTAATTGCTTCGTCATTCAGATGATCGCAGCTTTACCGGCTTGTCTTGTTGACTGTACTTGTAGGCACTCGCTTTGTGCACGCAGCCTTACCTCAGCTGACATGTGCCATTGTCTCGTACAGTTTCGCCGCCTGCTTTTATGACAGCGGCAACAAGTTTCAGTGCACATTGTGAGCACTACCCTTTAATTATAATTGTATTTCGTCATTTGCGTTTAATGTCACTATTTTTGTAAAAATATTTCGCCATAATTTGGCACAGTTTTCGTATCACATATAGCAGATCAACATTGTTTATTTATTTGCTCCACAACGTACCTATTTACAAAAAATTAAATATTGTGAAAAGTTTTCATCACGTTTGCTGCTCAAATAACTAATTTAAAGTGATGAAAAAATGCTAATGGATTAATTAACTGTGGACGTCGAGCTGAATTTTTATTTGATGAGATCTACGCCCATTTTGTTCGTTAAGAATTTTCAGTTATTCAATTAGAGTTTGAAATAGTTAGAATTACATTATCCGTGCTCGTGGTAATTTTATTTTATTTAACATTGTGTTCCCAATTCGTTAATTAGAAACCGACACTTTCAAAATAACTGACCGCGGCGCGCCGCCGGGTTGAGGTGTGAACAAACAATTATAATGCTGTATAGTTACACAATGTTGAATGTGACTGTACATTAGTACCACTGGAATTGTGATAATAGTCCGCAAACCAGATACAAACAGACATAGTGAGAACAATAAAGAGAAAACAGATTTTTTTCTGTCAAATCTTAAATACTCAACTAAAGTCATCGTCGATTGCTTAGTGCTTAAGGAATCGGTTTTATGATCGAGAAGTCCGAGTTCCAATCTTGGCCATTACACTACCGATGTGAACCTCATCCTAACATATTGCTGCAAGGCGGTATCTTTGCAGCAATATGTGTGGGAAGGATATCTCCTTTTATTTATATATCTATTATATATCTATCGCCTGTTTAGTGTTTGATTACTGAATTAACGGTTAGGAGATAGAGGTACGAACAGGTATTGCACTACATGACTGTTGGACCCTCCAGTGTTCGGTACACTGGAGGGTCTCCAGTCTGACGTCGAAGACATGAATTTTCATAGATATTTTTACCTTTTCCATACGTCTATATGAGGATTAAGCAAAGGGGTGCCGGGGTGCGCCAGTTCACTGTGGTAATTACATACTTTGTTTTACAGTTTGCAACAAACATCTAGATACACTAACACTGGCCGGATTGAACCATAAGTATCTCTTTCTCTTCTCAATTCAGCATTCATATTTTCATTTTCATTCCGAAAATCACAAGAAAGTGAACGCTTAAGGAAAAAAGACAAAATGAAAGGGGAGTCTGTGTTTTAATGGGTTAATTAGCCGACGATGCTCCGGCCGGAGCTTTAATTAAAATGAAAAATTTTCGTGACTAGACTGAGAGAATTAATTGCTCCCTTTCATGAAACTATTCAGGTGAGAAGAGGGTAAATAAAGCGGCCATGTTGCTCAGCTAAAGACACAAACTAACAATACTTATTAAATTATGTTTAGTAATGAGTAGTGGTCGATTCTACGCCCAAATTGGTTCTACGAGTATATCGATGTGATATCAATACGTACCCCGACATTGTGTGATTGATTACATGACAAAACGGCCTATTTACTTCCATATTTAAAAAGAGAGATATTGAGCTCATTAATTATAAACTTTTTCGTTTTCGGTAAATGTTCATTTCTTTCAATAAGATACAAAATTGAAAATTGAAATTGTTTTTATTGAAAATATGTAAAGAACATACATCAAAAGAGCAGTTAGTAGGAATCTATCTAAATTGGCAATTTGAATATTTGAAAATGATAGATGTGGTAGTAACAATATAAATCAATGGATGTGGTTTACATGCATTGAATATTAATTGCGAATTATTCTAAATCCTGTAGGTATTTTTTTACTTTCGTAGATTACTGTTGTTTAGTGAAATTATTTTAAGCATTGCAATGTGATTGTGAGCAATTATGATTTTATACGAATTTTTGCAGCTATAACTTTTTTAAAAGTATTAAGGATCATTAATGAAATCCTCTCACGCTCATTCTTAACAAGTTTCTTAAATCTATAGGGTCAATCCTAACTGAAAGAGCAGACAGATTTTTTTCTAGATGACAGTTCTAATGTCATTGTGAGAGTCGATTCACAACTGAGCTTTATTCTAGAATACGGGCCGTAGGTACAATGGGAACATACCCTTAAGTCTCCAGTGTTTTATTTTACTCTATTCACATAATTGGCTGTCGTAAATGGTTGTCGTGATGTCGAGTAAGCAAAAAGAATACTTAACTTTCTAAATAAACGGGTTTTGCCACACATTGTTTCATAGACAAAGCTATCATGTAAAGGCTGATTTACATCAGACGACCGTATGCTCAATCTATCCCCTCTACGTCTAATTCTATTAGTGTAAGCAGTAACAGAACATTCGTTCTTTCTTATGTAAACGCTGAAAACAAGGTTCGTTTACACTAAAATATTAAGAAAGAATGCTCTTGTTCTAGCTCTGGCTCTATGTTCGTTTAGTCTAAATCCACCTTAACAACTGAACCCTGACTTTAATATAAGTTTTCTACGTACTAGTTATCCCGCCAACATAAATTTTATCGTAATTTCCCCGCGCTCGGAAGACTGGCTCTAGCAAAAAGTAAATTACTAGAACAAACTAGAGATAACTTTTATTATTATTTGCAACAAGCTGCTAAATAAAAGTTATTAAACTAAAATAATAATTTGAAGAGGGCAACCTATCCCTTACCCTATACTCCGCCACAACCCTTAACGAATTGGGGAAGAAAGCAAAGTTTCGCAAAGTTATGCACGATTATGTTGCATGGTGAATACCAAATAGATATAAATCCTAGTATGTCGACTTGAGTATTAACAAATTGCGTTCTTAAACTGCAATAAACTATGTAAATTGTAAATTTAAATTACAAACACCAATGCGACAGTGTCGGGGACGGTGGTGTAGCATTGCGTCCGTAGGTGGTAGTTAAAAGTAGAATTTTCCATGTTGGGTTGTGGATACGAGTGGTGTGCGATAGCGAGTGTCGGTGGGAGTGAATTATGGTCGTGGTTCGCGTTAATTGTCGCTGACGAGGCGACACGCTGCCTAGCTGTCTCGCCTACTGGGCTTTGCCCTACATGACACAAAAATGTGACAAACTGTAGAAAAAGTATTATAATGAGTTGATACACTCACGGTATTTTGAATTTGGAATCTTTTGAAATTCTTAAAATAACCTTGACTGTGGTTACCCGGCCTTTTGATCCACTCCACTTTTATCTGTCAAATTATATTGTTCTCTACTCTCACATAAAATAACGATGTCTTATAAGATTAAACCCTGTTGGATAGATTAGAAAGATAAACCTAATCCCAATGGAAAAAGATATCTGAAATAATGAACACTTTCAGTGTACTTTTCAGTTTATAAAAATAAAGCGCCGGTAGCGTAATGATCAATGTGTGGGTATTGTGATCAACAATATGCTTAGAATTAATAAATATGGTCTATTGTAAATGAGCCACGATTGTATCTAAGGACCGTTGTCTCAGCGAACTTTATGTTAGGACCAATCTTACATAAAGGATTTTTCAAGATACATGAATAAGTATTTCTAGCCTGTATAAATAAAAGTAGGCTAGAGACTGCGGCCACAAATCTTTCAACACACACATAACGCACATATATCAACGTTCTAAACTTAAATCCATTATCTCTCTAAGTCTTTTCGACAAGCTATAAATATATTTGTCTGGTACAACATCCGCTTATGGATTTAAAACCAGAAACCGCGACAAACAGGCACTGCGCCAAAGTAGTCGCAAAAACGTATTTTGTTACTGAATCTAGAGTGTGTGTGCACTAAAAGTACCAGTAAAAACGAATCGGTTTTTATTTAGAAGGCGATATTTCACAAGGTTTGTGTTGGATTGTCACAGCTTAAAGGTGGCGCTGTCCGGTGCGTCGCGCGGTAACAAATCGTTTTAATTTGCGCTCAACTCCTACGACTCATCGTCTTGTTGCTCCGACTTGTTGGTCCAACCTATTGTCACTGATTTGTCTTAAAATATTTCAACCTCTAGCTGGGGCTTACATTTTCCTCATAGTAATGAAAGATTTAAAGTGATTGTTAAAAAGTGTTTGTTATTTCATTTATATCCATTTTGATTGTATTTCGAGCCTTTTAGATGTGAAACATACAAGTACGAACATGTGTTGGCTCGCCTTGGGGTTAAAATGGATTTGTATACTGGTTTTCTTGTGGCAGAGAGGTAGTGTGATTATTGAGCTAAGTGCCCACCAATGCTTGATAATTCCTTACAATCACTGTTGGTGAATACGATAAGAAACAGTGATACGAGTGTCGCTTCCCCTAGCTCAGTAATCAAGCTCCTGGCAAATCAAAGTATACCTTGGGACACGTACCTGGGTAATTTCACGATGCCTAATTTTTTGCTAATTTCGGTGGCATTTTTCAATCATAGGTTTTCCGATGAAAAAATTTAATGGAGTTCTTTTAGAACACATCAGTATCCTAGATATTCTAAAAGAACTCCATTAAATTTTTTCATCGGAAAACCTATGATTGAAAAATGCCACCGAAATTAGCAAAAAATTAGGCATCGTGAAATTACCCACCTATCTTGGACCTACATCGCGAGACAAACGAGGCTCTGCCGCCCGCGGATTGTTTTGTAATTATCTATGCTTGGTGAATTTGAGCTCTTCCACCGCAGAAGCATCCCGTGCTATCCTCAAAAGACACCCATGAAAAGTGTACTGCGCGTATAGAGTAATTTTTGTGCACATTTTACGTCCAAGATGTCCCGAGCAATATTTTCTTGCTGCTCTTATGAGCCACAGTTCCTGGACTGAACTGAACCGGTTAGGATACCGGTTCAGTCCACTAGCATTACCTCTTCCGTTACCCAGGTTTCACCTCGAGTGGTTTTTTAGTCCTGGGCATTCGTCTGTCCAGGATAAATTACTATATGAATAATGCAGGGGCTTAAGTGGTCTGTTCTCCACAATGGCCAACTATTTATGCATGTGATTCACAGATACTTGCTCGAATCGTAGAGGATGTTACGTCCGATAATTGTATGTTTCTAGTGTTCTATTCAGACGTAGTTTCTCTTTCTATATTATTATACCTATTAATAATTCCTTCCGGCACTAGGAAAAAGTAATGCCTTGTTAATTTTGAATTGTAGGTAAGTACATTGCTTTCATGATTACAGTATATAAAATCAATGTCTAGAAATATTACAGATATTGTATTCCTAAACAAATGTTGTAGTTATTTACAGTTACTCTACAATAATTTTGAGTTCTGAAGTTATGTTATCAAACAATTTAATAGCGTGCGCAATACCCGAATATTATGGGACACCGCAATTTCGTACTAGGAGAGGCTCAATCTGTCTGCGTCTAAATGACTTAAGTTTTAACAATGTATTTAGATGAATGAATATTAACCTGTCAAGGGGCGCTCTCAATGACAGCCTCGTAATATTGCGATGGCTTCCGACCAAGTATCTTGATTCAAATCTTTTTACAACTGCCTCACTTCTCTTCAATTTGCGATAAGTAATTAGTTCGATGAAAGACTACTTCTCAATTAATACAGTAGATAAGAAGGTTATTATAATTATAGATGAATGTATAACAAAACAACATAGAACAAGTCCTATCTAAACTTCATACCACAAATAGGCCCCTACACTAGTGTTCTGAGCGTTGTTTTGGAAACATTAACTAACTTGAGAGTACGCCAAAAACGGAAACATTTAACGTTAGCCGACGCCACGCTGCCGTATTGTCACTGTTGTTCCTATTACACGCCAAAAAAGTTGTACCGTTATTATGTCCGTGGCAGGAAGCCCGCCATAGTCAACAAAAAAATAATTTAATCGAACAAAACGTTTCTAACAAATATTTGCGATGAAAACCTCAATGGTTGTAAAATTTCGGCTTCATCGGCCGGTACTTGACGTGGGCAAATAAAAGTGTTTTATTGCTTTTAAACTTCCATTTGTCCATCGCTTGGTAGCCTAGTTGCTGTGGGTTATGTGCTTTACTTACATACCTACCTATACTTGATACAGAGGCATAGGTTCGATGGCTATCTTGTTTGCTTTTATCCTTATAGAAAATTTTGTGCATCCCAGTGAATGCATCGGCGAGCCTTCCAATATCAGGCGGATTATTCATCGAAAAACGTTATAAAGTTTGTTGTTACATGTATGACTTACGACCTAGTGGTGGTCAGGTAGGGTCGAGTTTCGCGTAGCACTGAAAAGAATTTGTATTTTGCCTAAATATCGGTAACGGATTGGCGTGGCTATACGTGGTAAGATAAGAGTACGAGTTGCATAGTGATACATTGAATGGATTACTGCATTGGGGTTTGCTTTGTGTGCTTCAAGGGACACGTATAATATTATTATATTGGGGAAAAATAGCAATCGTTTGTGTGAGCGCTCTCTAGAGATAGGTTTATATTTATAAGCTAACGTTGGCCACCTGGTAGGACTAGAGAAAGATGATTATTGTATGTACGGGAATGTAAAAGTGGACCATTCAAAAAACATAAATACTTTTGAGCTTTTTTTCGAGTTATGTTGTACACAAAGGTTTAATGTAGGTAAGGAGATGGATACTCTTCCATACATTCGTGGGCCTGATTGACAGAAAATGGAGCTGTCAGCTGTCACAGCTTAAAAATACAGTTGATAAACACAAGAAATAATTAATCGATTAACGGAAATCGATTCAGAATTTATTTTTATTACACTATTATTTGGTATTTTAAATGGTTATTATTATTATTATGATTAAGTTTTGTTCACTCTGATTGATTTAATATCAAATTGTGATGCAAGTGTTATAATACGCAATATTGTTTAAATAATTTTTAGTAATCGATATTTTATTTTGCTAGTGAAATAAATTTAGTTTTAAGATTTCTCGTCTTCAAGATTTTAAATTGAGCTGGTTTTTTAATATTTTGAAATAGAAAAAAATACCGCTTTTTTTAAGTCATATCTCAACTCATTACAATTTTGGCCCAGAAGTCCCCGTCTCCTTTATGTCCCATTCTGGTACCTTACCTTCTATTTATTTTCAAGTTACAAAGCTGTTTCAAATAACCTCTTATACGAATGAACTAAGTTTATTGTTTACAAATAAATAAAAAAACAGTTCATTTTCATGCTAAGCACATTGGCACTTTGCAAACATAACGAAACTGCAGGAGCCGAGTTAGTACAAGCAAATTGTTTTGTATAACAAAGGTAGGCAGTTCATTAGAGGCGAGGGTTCATTAGAGTCCAGCAGACACGACTAGTAGTTGACGTACTGACTCAGGTAAAGTATTTATGTCAAAAAGTGGATAGCGGTCAATATTGGCATGGTCAGTTGACTGTCGTCTAAATTGGGGTGTTTGTACCGATATTGGAGCGGTATCGGCGAGGCTGTTATATGCATAGCCGTGGGGCGGGCTGGCTGGCCGTTCTGACAGTGTTGTAATGGATTGTTTAACTCGGCATGGACGTCCGCCGCCGCCGTCGATCACTGACACCAACCTAATTACATGTAAATAAATACACGCCGAAAGCTTGATCTGATCCCGTCCACCCTATCCGCATAATTTGTTCGTGTCGATTGATCTTACGCACGAGAAGGTATTGACGATCACGGGTTAAATTATTTTGGATAATTTTGAGTACACTTTTGTCAAGTAAGTACATATCTTTTTATGTCGTTATAAATACTAATTTAAGTATTTAGGTAACCGAGTTTTGTTTAGCATTATTTTAATGTTTTTTTTATAGAGAGGCTTTTTAGGCGGTTTTTTTTTACTGATATAAGTAAATGAACTTAAAAGCGAAACCTTATCTATTGAATTGGCAGGCAGAAGAGTAGTACATTACGATTCCTATTCAGTCTGTCCCCTCCCCTGGGTACGTTTTCAGACATTACTGAGAGTTTACTAAATCCAATATTTGAACTCAGTACTTCACAATCAGAAGCAAATACAAATACAAGACTAACGAGGCAGTTGATATCATATATTCCAATCATCGAGAAGTGGCATGCGTGCACTCAACCATCTGCATTAGCGAAGCTAGAGATTTATTACCCAGGGCACGTGACTACTTGATCAGTAATCCTATAAATAGGTAATATTAGTTCAGTGGCAACGGCAGATCTGAAAGAGAGAAGGAATAATGGCAGTGTTGAAAGTTAAGCAGACTCTGGTGTTAGTAAGAAACTATGGTATTATTTCTGCATAACGGAAATATTACGTGATATTTACGTCATAATAATTATAAAGGTAGATAAACAATTATATGTTAGTAGGTGGCTTGTGCACACGAGCATGATATAGAAGCCAGCATCCCACGGGCGCAGTAAAGTGACTGGCTCAGTTTGTGAATTGCGATATCGGCTCGCATTGAGAGTAGGTACAGTGGTACACCTGTGTCATGTAACAAGCTTGGTCCATTTGAGTATCTGTGTTAGAGCCGAACGTACTATGCACTTTATCTACATTATATACTAACATGTTCCAAGTACTGAAACTTGATAAACGACTTTACTGAGAATACAGTATAATAACATTGAAAGATTCACACGAATAAGCACTTTCCAAAAAGCATTAAAGTGTGATTTATTCATAGTAAATTCGTTACAATCACTACCACATAAATCTTTCAGAAAAAAAAAAAGAGTTCGAGACATAAAAACTTTTCTAATCGTCCCGTGCTAAAATAAAAGGCGGATACTTCACTTATGCTTATTAAATTTTCTCCATAGACAAGAAAATGGAAAACCAGTATTCACAGCGACACGGTTCAGCCACGCGGCACATTGGCCCGGCACAAAATATTATGGAGCGGGGTAAACGCGCCGCTCTAACTTCCAATACAATATAAATTGCACTTTGAAAATGCCCTGTACTTCAAAGTGTGTGCATACGATTCGATACTTTAATACCGTAAGCGAGGGCGTGTTTCACCCGAGCCGAAGAGGACGCGGAGTAGTGGCATAATACCGGTAATGTGGTGTCGCCTTTCTGTGGCGAGATAAGGGTACGCGACATTGACTATTCAAAGGGTTGTGGTCTTCAAAATTTGCGCTCAATAAGTCCAAAATACCTGCGCTCCACCTTTGAGTTAACGCGCAATTTGCGTCGTGTAGATACCCGATGTTTTATCGTAAATATTGGTTTTGAGTTCATCGATAATAATATTTTAATCATGAATCATTGGAAACTGGTGAAAATGCGGTTGCAAACGTTGCTCGTTAGAGCATATTGTAAGCTCAGTTAATGCGAACTGTTTTGTTTTGATTGTTTGAATTATTTTTCGAATAGTAATCGTTTGTATTTCAGTAATTATTTACCTACTTCTAAGTGAAGTTAAGTATACACACCCGAGTCGGTTTTAGCCGTATCAATGAGAAAATAAGCGGATCTACTAAACCGGTGTTCAGTGATATGCATGGGGTTTTAGGCTGTCATATTGCGAGTGCGTGCTGTATGCTTGTTTCTTGTAATAGCGTCACATAGTAGGTCAGAACTTTGTCTACCAGCTAAGCAAGTAATATTAATTGTCTATTCGTTTTGGAATACTTGCTGGGCTTCAAATTCTACATTAATATTATGATCCGTCTACTATACCTAGGCCCGTATTCTAGAACGACACTCAGTCCTGTATCTCGATCTATCTGAGGACAGATGTATAGACAATCTGTCAAATTTGTCAATCTGTCTATACAATCTACCCTCAAATAAATAAAAATTCAGGACAAAGAGTCATTTTAGAATACAGGGCTTAAAATGTTAATTTGATTTGATCAAAGTTCGAATAAGGGGAGGTTCTTTTCACTATTGTTTGAATCTAATAAAAATATTTTGTGTTTGATCTAATGATCAAAGCCAGCACAACAACCAAGGAGTCTGCAAAGTAATTTCTTAATTTACAGAAAGTAATTTAAGGTTAAATACTCTGAATAAATTTAATTTACTCGTCTTACGACGATTGGGACTAAAATTCGAAAATTAAATTGATAAGTCATTGAGTTCGCTTTCAACCAATCAAAGCTTCTTTCACGTGTTTCGTGGTATCAATATTGACTTAGTTAAGGGAACTTATTGAATAAGGCTTTCCATTGAATTTGAACCATATTAAAATAATTGCGGGTAATTCATTGAACTCCAACAATACAATTTATACTTTGATGTAATGAAAACCGATACTCACACAGTGGGCTCGAGATACTCATAAAGTTTCTTAGAATAATTTACTATGGCGACGCCTCATGGTACGTGATTGCCGTACTTTCTAGAAATCTATATCATTTGACAATGGTAAGAGAGAAATAGTCAGGGCATTAGACTTGTTGTTAAGAAGGTGAGGATTTGAGCTTCACCCAGTAGATGCAATAATCAAGTGAACCTAGGGCTAGAATGTTAGCTTAGTTGCAAGGTAGATGAAAATGTTAATCCCTACTAATATTATAAATGCGAAAGTAACTCTGTCTGCCTGTCTGTCTGTCTGTCTGTCTCGCTTTTACGACTAAACCGCTGAACCGATTTTGATGAAATTTGGTATAGGGGTAGATTAGACCTTGAGAAAGGACATAGGCTATGTTCGGTCGCGATAACCGACATCCACGCGGGCGGAGCCGCGGGCAAAAGCTAGTATGTAATATGTGTGATCCACGTTACGCTTTATGAAAAATGAACGAAATAAAAAATTGAGTATTGTGAAGCTACTAGAAATGTAGATATAGGTATAATGCCACCCTATTGAGCTATTAAGAACCAAATGTCCCACAAACGCAAACACACAATGAGATACTCATTACTTTCGAATTAATGATAAAAAAGATATAACTTATGGTTACTTACTTAAATAAGAGTTTTCTTTAATTTCTGTAAGTAGGTACATATTTAATCTGTTGAAAAAATAAAGGATCACCTTATTGTGCACGTCAGTCTATCTATCCAATCATCACAACCTATAATCGCCGAATCTACTAAAAACGTTTAAAGGATGTGAAGAAAATATTTACAATACCACTGATCCTTTTATTAAAAGCAACTTGAGTTGGGTCAAACAGATTAATATCACACGATGTCTCTGAAACCCGACTTATAGCCGAAGTGGTGAAATACCGTGATACGGATTCCCTCTAATACTTGTGCTAATACTCGACAGGTTATTTTTCGTAGAGTGTAGCATATCTATACAAAAAAGCCCGCTGACTTTCTTGCCGGAGTCTTCTCAGGAAGGGTCCCTGTTTCAAACCGGTGCCGGTGGGCCATTTGCTAAACTATATAGTCTTTAACATTTTTATTGATGACGTTTGTAAGGGTCGTTTTAAAGGTTTATGTACTTTTAAATATCATTTGTTCTCTTAAGAAACGCATGTGATACTGGCGTTGCGTTCCCTGATCCGGTAATTTAGCCTTTTGACAATACCCGCCTCTGCAGGATAACTTTGTAGTTTGTGCGGAAGTTTTAGCTCTTCCAGCGCTGTAGAACCCTCGTCAGTATACCCACCTTAACCATCGTCTACGGCAAGATAAAGTTATGGGCTGGGCCGAATGGGGCTCTGTGCCATAAATACTACGTTTTTTGTTTACTTACTGTTTTATGATTTAAAAAGATATAGGAACATTTTTAATTATCTAAATATGATACAATTATAATATAAATTGTTTATGTACAAAATTGACAATAACACTAGAACTAAATAAAAAAGAACAACTTATGAACGAAAATTAGAACGCGTCGTGGAATTCCTCCGCATCACTAGCCTCTTGGGGTAACTTTCCTAGAAGACTGGCAGTATTGCCACGTTGTATGGCAATGCTTATTGTCTGATATATAAATTATCTACTAAAATGGTACCTACTAAATTTTTTTCCACATTATTCCAATTGCTTTTGACATTTTTTTGCATAATGAAAACTGAAAAAGGTGGCCAATAACCAGTAATAGCCTGATAAAGAAGAAATTGAAACAGAAGCAATTTTAATAATATTCAATTTGTACGTTATAAGAAACGCGGTGCTTACAAAAAAGTTCTTTAATATACCTAAAACTGAAGGAATTGGCTACTTTAGATTTTTATTTCTGATTTTAATGGATGGATATATTCAAACATTATACAGTACTACAACATTATAAAAATTGCATATTGCTTCAAATACTTTTTGTTTTTTTTTTAATGTTTAAAAAATTCAGGGGTCTATTTAGCCCTCGTACCCATCAGCCAGGTCTGCAGCTTCATGTTGGGGTATAAGAGGAGAAGTATGTGACAAATTTTCAGCTTGCCTCAAGCATGTACTCAAAAAATGGTGCCAGCTCTCGGATTATAAATTATCTCAACCGGCATAAAAGGAAGTTTTTCAGTGTGACTAATATAAATCAACATATCTTTAGTATAGCATCTAGGTAATTAGATAAGTAGGTTCGCTTATACATTCCCCACGTGTCTGAAGTGGTGGCTTATTTATTTGCAATTTGTAGGATATCGCCTGCTACGTAGGTACCTTAATGAGGCAATAACAATAAATAAAGACCCAAAAGTTTTCTCAGGCCCTCTCTCCCTCCAGCCCTCTGAAGAAACCGCTAGAAACTCATACGTAACTGGAAAACGCTATAATTATTTAGCAGGGCCCCGTACTCGCATTATGTCGGTAACTTGCTAGGGTGAATACGATTTGGAAATTTTATCTTATTAGCTGCGTGTGTGCTAATTTAGTTTATTACTTTAATTTGGGTTGCGTTTTTGAGGTGGCTTAAAGGTGCTTGATACTATGTTTATTTATAATGTTTTTGTTTTTATTGAATATAGACTGAAGTAGTAAATTTAAAAACTGATGGTAAGCAGTTACCATGATGTAGGTATATCTACGCTACGGCCAAATAGTAAATGCATTGTAAATGCAGAGATGAACTACTACTTATAGCAGATACTAAATGATTTGGATTAAAGTGGAAATGCATGACCATTAGGTACTTACGTATTAACATAATAATCATATTAATGCTACTAACATTGAACAAATGATGTCATTATACTTTAATAATAGCGGTAGTTTAAACTGAACACTATATAGGTATGTATGCGGAGAGATTTAGTGAATAACTATAATAATTACCATTAAATTGAAAAATTATGCATTGTGCAGCCCGCTTTGTTTATTCATTATAAAGATATAGGCAGGTTTATAATTAGTTGTGGTTTTCTCTTTGACAGCTGAAAACCAGTACTCTGGTAATGCAATTATTTTTTAATTGAATTGTGTAATGGTCTCATAATTCTCCAAAATCTACTTAAACTAAAGTAACTATATTCTACAAATTTCAGTTGAGACTGATAACTGAAGATGTTATAGACTGCAGAGTAACCTTAGTAAGACGGGAAGTTTTATGAAAGAAATCTCAGAAAGTGGTAGTCTAATCTTCAGATAAGTAATTACATTAATTACCTAACTAAGAAACTCCTTTGAGGCGTTCATGAATTATATTTCTTTAAGAGCTATTTATATCATTGTTTTATAATTTAAGAATTGGCAATACTGCAGTAACGTCATGAGAAAACTAATGTTTCCCATCCAATGAATAGGCATCTAACAATTTTGAAAGCTTACTATGACTATAGTTCATGACATTCTCAATATCTCCGTGGCGTAGCGGTAGCGAACGCGGCCGCTACGCAGGAGGCGCGGGTTCGATTCCCGCTCAGTGCAAATATTTGTGTTCATGAAATATGGGTATTTGCATTAATAATAATAAAAATAAAAATTCGTTTATTGCCAAATAGTATACAATGTTGAGTATTATACTGTGACCCCACACTAGGCAAAGCCTGTCCTGTGGCTGTCCATTGGTCTGGTCGTGCCTCGGAGAGCACGTTAAGCCGTCGGTCCCGGTTGCCATAAGAACATCTATGGCAGTCGTTACGGGTAGTTGGGAGCCCTAAAAAATCCAAAAACAACGGTCTAGCTGCAAAGCTTCGATATCGCCTAATGTTACCATTGGGCTGTGGAGGTCAGATGGCAATCGCTTCACGAAAACATATCGAGGTCTAGTCAAATCTGTAGTTAAGACTGGTAAAAGCGGACCCCAGACTCCGAGCTAAAAAGCTTCGGATGCGACTGGGAATTAACGCTAGGATGAGAGAGAGATTAATTTGATCAAGATCTTTTAAATATCTGATTTCAAACAAAAGCTACAAAAAAGCTGAAAAACAAATCAAACGCTTTATTTGATTTGAAATTAAAAAAAAAATAATCCTCGATACTTCATGACAAATCTAAAGACAAGCATACCTTTTTTTATCGTGCGAAAAATCCCCACAAATACCGGTGAAGGAGGTTATGTTGGACTCGAACCGACTAAAACGCACGCCGTCTGTGGGCCGACAGTTGCCGGAGGTGAGGTATTTGTAAACATATCACTCGCACTACGGCTGAAGACAAACATACTTAGGTAACTGACCGTGTTACTGAACCAAGGGCTGAATCTGCTTAATATGCCCAGGCACATGGCCAAAGTACAAATCATTGTACTTGCCTACATAAGAAGTACATATAGGTATAGATGAACGTGCCATTTGTATGTATATATGTGCGAACAACGATGTCGAGGCGCTCGGACGTTCATGTAAAATCAATGTGTACTGTTCAGGTGTTCCGGCTGTCCCCGGGGTACAGTAAAGTCTCCCCGGCTTGCCTTGCGGTTCCGCACAAAACGACCGGTACTATCTCCCTCTAGAGTTTATTGTATGCTCTGACTTTAGAGGGACTCTTAGGTATGTACGTATACTGATTACCTGCCCTACATCTACATGCTACATAAATAATGAAATCAATGGTCACAAATCACAAAATACTATTTAAGTTTCGAACGAAATTCTTCAAAATGGCGTGCCAAATAATTTTCAATTTAATATCTAGAAAAGTCAGCTCATAAATTAAATTGATTCGGTCGATCGGCATCTATGAAAATGGCGGAAAGCGAAATGTAGACGTTTAAAATAAAAGCAAAGCAGTATTACAAATATGTACACGATTCAAGCGTATTATGTTTTCCCTTAAACTCTTCAAAGAGTGGAAGCGTTTACACTTTCATAACATGCTCTTTTTTATGGAAGCAAGCCTGAAAGTAACACAACTGAAATGTAGTATATTAGTTATTTTGTGAACCCTTTTATCCCGAGGAAATGTTGCGATAAGTATCAATAGGTATTCTTCTAGCATAGTGACATCCCGGACAAAGCTTTATGCACGTCAACTGCGTTTATCCGCCGGTCCTCGTACAAGCCTTTATGACGTCACGATGATATGATCGCTCTCTGTATAGGCCACCGTTTATGGTACACATTATGCAAATAACGTGAACATTATTTCATATTTTGTTTGTCGGGCGTGTCGCCGGCCCAACCGCACTGTGTACAGACATTTTATTACGAATACATTGACAAGCGGCGCATTAACGATTAATATTTCACAATAATGTACAAAAGCCATTATTCAACAAATTATGAAATTATTAACTACGTGTGTCTGTTTTAATTATGCTAATTGAATTATTTTTCAAATTTACATAATGAAGTATTCTAACGGGAAACGATGGTTATGGTCCCGTAGCATTCGTTTACAGTTCTGCTTCTGTGCAATCGTTTCTGTGTTTGACTCCCGGGTCAGACAGTTTTCGCTGCTGAAAATTCTTAATAGCAATATGGCAACGCGCTTGGAAGCTGCATCTTCATAACCAATAGCATAGGTACGTTATGTAGGTACACACCGGAATGTACCTATACTTTTACGTACCTCTGCCGTAATAACAACATAATGTAGGTATTATTCTGAAGTGATATCATCGGTGATAGTGGAAAAGCGTGTAACTAGTAGGTATTGACAAAAACAAAAATTATCATAAGTATCGATGTAGTCGGTATGATAATATTTTTTGAAATGGGCATCTATCTGTACCTATCTCTTATTAACAGACTGTTTATACAGGTAATTGCTTTCAAATCCTATGGAAATTAAACCCATGTTTATTTGCGGTATTAAATTGTTATTTTAATTTTTTTCATACCTACTTCATTAAACGTTGTATGAAACACATACGTCATATTTATTACTTACGCACTATTGGTGACATTTCTTTACAAAACCCTAGCAGCACACGCGCCACAAAAGTCGAAGGTACCAGGTAAGAGTATGTTACATATTAACAGTGTTTTCAGAAAGTTTTATGCTTCCCCGAGTACAAAGAACTCGGAGTGTACACCGAGATAGAGGCGGCAATGATATAGTGTCGGGCATGCGGCCGTTCCCTCAGGAACGATAAACCCTTCCCGGCGCTTCCCGTCTACTCTTCTTTATGGGAAGGCCGGAATGGCCAGCCCAGGTGAACAGGTAGCTAGATTGCGAGGGTATTTTTAGAACATCTTGTCGGTCGTTGGGTGTTTTTCCTTTGTTATCAAATGTGAGACATTGGAAGTGAATTTTCGGTTATAGGCGCGCCTAATGTATCCGTAAGGTTTAGGAGAAGTGTTGTTCGGTTTAGTGTGTAAATAAAATGTATTAAGTTGGTAATGTATAGTTTACTGCTTCGACCAGGTAAGGCAGTGTTTTACTGTAACTTGTGAGGTCAAGTAGGATTGTGTAATTGGAGGACTGTGTTTGTAGTATACGATTAATGAATGTTGTATTCACTTGTAGCTATTTGGATAGGTACGGTGGTTGGTTTGGTAGTACGTGCTAGTAATCTAGTTTGTTGTGTAATTTGTGTAAGAACTGTAGTTGCATACATAATAATGTTAATTGGAATTAATTCGATCATGGAATAGGTACGACATACCTTTAATTTGCCTGACTCTTCGACCAGGTTACACTGACTGTGGTCACAGGCTGAGTAACTCACTCAGTCTCTCAGTCTCAGTCAAACTCAGTTAGCCTGTGACTGCCGGTGTAACCTGGTCGAAATGTCGTGTATGTAGCTATACCATGATCGCGTTAATTCCTGTTAACATTATTATAGATATAGAGTTTAAAAGTTAGTACCGTTGTTGCAATATACATAATCTACACTACCTTCTATGGTTTTCTTATATGCAGAGAAGAAAACCACCTATTTCACTGTCTATTATAATGTAGAGTAGTAAGTAGTAAGGTATTGATTACACAAAGTGACACTCACCTAAACTAAAAGTATTGTTCGTAGACATTTTATTAGTTTCAGATACAAATGCCTATTATTCTAAAATACATTATGTATACAGTTCTCGAATTTGTATTTGTTTAATCCCCAGTGGAATCTTTGAATAAAGTGACGCTTAAATCAATTTTACTAAGTGTTTTCTGAGCACGTTTTCCGTTTTAAAAGAAATAATTGGTTGAAGTGTAATATGGAGCGGCCAAGGTCTGCCGAGACCCTGAGATACGTTCCTAGCTAGAGAATATATGGCAGATGAAACTAATTACCTAATTGAATTACAATTTGTAGATTAGAAGTCATCATCATCATCATTTCAGCCATAGGAAGTCCACTGCTGGATATAGGCCTCCCCTATAGATCTCCAATAAGACCGGTTGCAAGCGGCTCGCATCCAGATACTTAATTCAATATAAAGGAATGCGTATTAATACCACTCGCTTTGTACGCTTTATATCCTGTATGTTAGCATTGTTAATTTATTTACGGTGGTTATACAAAAGTAGCCGTATGAAAGCTAGATACAGTAGTAGGGTGATGCGCAATGAAATATATCGCCTCCTCTTTTTCATGAATGAAACATGGAGTTTGAATAAGAACTGACGCTAATATGACAATGCGGTATTTTTAAAAAGTAAACTTATTTAAACTACACGTTTAGCGGCTCAGCAGAAAAAAGTACATCCATTTGTTATTTCCATTTGAAATAGCCCAGGTTTTATCGCATGTTGGGGCAAACGTTGTTTGATATCTTCCTAGGTTTATTTGCAAATCGCGTGCCGACTGTACACGCACACACTCGTAATACTTACTTGTTGAATTACCTTTGTGGAAGTAGAATTTGTTTCAAATGAATGTTTTATTCTTTACTGGTATTCGAAACCCTCGTTCGCTGTCGTGTTACACTGTCCCCTGGTGTACGTGTTGACGACTTTCGTATCTAATAGCGACGCTACGAGTTTCTCTGGAAGAAAGTGGACGGAGCAAAATGTAAACATTCATATCGAGCTTTTGTCGGCTGTGCAAAGACTGAGTGACTAGGCAAGGCTTTGCTACTTTAATGCAAAGATTACACTGTACACTGAATATATTGTGACAAAGCAAGTTGTGCATGTGAAAGCATCTACAATTTTTTACGAAGATTTATTGTGAAGAATTACTTAATAAAAAATATATTATCTTAGCATCAATTTTCATGGATTTATAATATATCCCCGAAGATTAACACCCATATTTCGCCAGCTGTGTTTGATATCTAACTATCTAATCAAAGCTGTTTCCAAACGCCGAGCCACTGCTGAAAAGTTCCTAACCGAGTAAAATTCCATAATATATTTTTCCCAACCCCAAATGCGACCACTTAACCCTAGCTCTGCATCATAGCTATAACTGCATTGGTATTTAGAGCAATCAATATCAGACTGCACGCACTAATCCGTACGCTAAAGTGGGTTGATTATGACATTACCGGATCTGGAAACAGTCAATTGGAGATTCTGAATACCGATATTGAGGGACATTTGGAGCGTGTTAGTCAGTAACGAGAATTCATTACTTTATAGATAGAGGAGTGGTTGGATTATCGACGAGTCTTATAGTGTTGACGCTAAGAAATATCGCAGTGTTAGTTGTGCATGAGGACCTGGGTTCGATTGCTGAACCATAATGTTATTAGTTTTTCTAATAAGAGAATGGATGCAAGAAAATGGGAAAATAATCGTTTACCAGTAAGAGGGATGCCTCGTGCAATTATAAGGGGATGAAAAAATTCTTGTCCAAAATGGGATGTACTATTTGTTTCCCCTTTGAACTTTATACAACCGTGACTATGTAAAAAACTAGACAATTTCTATGAATGCTACTCATAATTACTAAACTATGTGTACACGTATCGATAATTCGGGACCAGGCGTGGCTTCGCTGAAATAAAAATGACTAACACTCATTACCATTTTTTTCCCATACTAAAAAAAAATCGTAAACATTGTTCATTTTGTTTTATATACACAAATTGTGTTCATATAGTATCACAAAGTCACATTCTTACGAGGTCAAAAGTAGAAGACTAGCACATCAAATCTAAGAAAAAATTGGTACCAGGTAAACAAGATTGAATTTGGATAAGAATCTGCAGGTGGTGCCTAGTGTGGGGTCACCGGCAAATAATGTAACTTTTGTGTTTTTGGCAATAAATTATTTTATTATTATTATATTATTATATCTGCATGGGGCATGAATTCGCAATTCGTAGTACTGCAATATGCGGTGCCCACTGCCTCTGCATCCACTGTACCTGGGTAAATTTATGTTGCGTAAACAAGTAAGTAAGTTTAATTACGAGTGTGTACTGAATATGTATTTATTTTACTGAATGTACCCCTATTTATTTGCTGCGCCTACGGCGGTGTTTTCTGATTTAACTTGCTGTATTTAGAGATATTTTCTTTGCAATGAATATTAAATTTATATGTACCTACTCTTATACGAGCTGTTGCTGGCCTGGATGTCGGTTATCCCTAGTAAACATAGCCTATGTCCTTTCCTTGGGATTATTACAATAGCAGCCCTTATTTAGGGTACCTACCTGTTTTTGTTTGAACATCTCTGAAGCAAAACCTATACCAAAGTTAAAGGCGATCATTCAGATTGGGCTAATTTTGAAAGTGCCGGCCAAAGAAAAAAAGTACGATATTCCGTTAGAGCTTGTTCTTACTAGCATTTTTTATTACTGCGTCAAAGTTGAGAGACCACTTCCAACGGTTTTATTTGAGTTTAAAAATCTTAAAAATATACACTTTTTAAGATACGAACTATTAAAAATAAATGAAAAATATTGTTCTACATTGGAAGAATAGTTAATAAAAGCAATATAAAATAAACCCTATACTGCATATTGTTGTTTTTCGTCCATTCATTTAGATCCAAAATTGAAAGTGCCGGTCAAAGAAAACAAATATGATATTCCGCTAGAACTTGTCCTCATCAGCACTTTTTATTATGTCGTCAGAGCTGAGAGACCACTGCCCTCGGTTTTATTGGCGTTCAAAAATCTTAGAAACATATAATTTTTATGATACGATATATTGAAAATGAATGAAAAATATTGTTCTATATTGGAAGAATAGTTATTAAACGCAAAAACAAATAAACCCCATACTGCATATCGCTGTTTTTCGTTAGTTTATTTAGGTCTAAAATTGAAAGTGCCGGCCAAAAAAAAAAAATATTCCGTTAGCGCTTGTCCTTATTGGCATTTTTATTATGGCGTCATAGCTGAGGGAACACTGCTCTCGGTTTTATTAGAGTTCAAAAACCTTGGAAACGCACATTTTCAATAAAATAGATAATTGAAAAGGAATGATAAATGTCGTATTATATTGGAAGAATAGTTGATAAAAGCAATAAATAATAAAGCAATAAAAATAAGCATATAAAAATAAAATACATGAGCAATAATACTGTTTCATTGCACTTCACCCTTCTTGTTTTATCTATGATAATGTATGTATAATGTTGACGAACCTGGACATGACGTGACTGCTATCGTCCACGAATCATCCATAAGGCATTGCCATTAGTGCCTTGTAACTGTAGAATATGATGAACTCATTTACTAAGTTCAATTGGAAATGCACTTTTAACCAATATAAATCAATATTTCTCATTCATTTTCAATAATTCGTAAAAAAATGTATATATCCAAAATTTTTGAACTCAAATAAAACCGAGGGCAGTGGTCTCTCAGCTTTGACGACATAATAAAAAGTGCTGATGAGGACAAGTTCTAGCGGAATATCATATTTGTTTTCTTTGACCGGCACTTTCAATTTTGGATCTAAATGAATGGACGAAAAACAACAATATGCAGTATAGGGTTTATTTTATATTGCTTTTATTAACTATTCTTCCAATGTAGAACAATATTTTTCATTTATTTTTAATAGTTCGTATCTTAAAAAGTGTATATTTTTAAGATTTTTAAACTCAAATAAAACCGTTGGAAGTGGTCTCTCAACTTTGACGCAGTAATAAAAAATGCTAGTAAGAACAAGCTCTAACGGAATATCGTACTTTTTTTCTTTGGCCGGCACTTTCAAAATTAGCCCAGATATGTATGGAGAGTGAATGTTCTCCTTTCTGCGAATTTACCCCAGATGTCACTGTCTTTCTTGACCCAGTTTTGCATTGTAATACTCGCAACATAATACTAGTCTTTTGTGGTATAGTTAAAGATAGTATACGTTCTATACTTAGGTACTACTATAAATGCTAATAGGAAAACCTAATATTTGGATACTTTCACCGACCTGTAGCCTTATTGCGAAGTTTCTGGCGCTTAGTAGCAATGCGAGGTGACCAAATTGGATGGTCTATATTTATATTATGTTTATTTCTTCTTTATTTTATTCTTTAGTTTAATTCTGAAAGTTGTGCGTTACTAAATTGGTAAGTAGGTATAATTTTGTATTCTTTCTTTTGCAGATTACATGTTTCTTTTGCTGATATAACAGCAGGAGCAATAAGTAGATATTAATGTAATCTATGAAATACTGAAACATGCTTGTAAACATCTATTTATACTTAGCAGGCAATAAATGATCTGAATTTGGGTAAAGGCAGAAGCAGATGTCGGGATTTTGTCTCTTTCTATTGTAGAGAGCTAAATGCGTATGTATATGGATGTATGTGTGTCATATCGTACTTCTGAATATATTAAAATAAATAATTAATATTTAAAACTTAGTCCTTAGATGTGATTCTGAAATGATAGCAGCAATAGAGCAGAAAAAACTTTGATTCCAAAGTATTATTGGCATTTTAATAATAAGTAGCAACAACATAATATGCACAGAAATATGTTAACTGCTGTGTTAACTGCAGATAGAAATTATTACAGCTTCAAGTTGCGAGCAAAAACAATATTACTAGTATTTGTTAAACACATAATTCAATAACACAATGGAGTACAAAGCAACGTACGTGTTTGCTTTCAGAAAATAGCTGGCTATTCGGTTAAAACTAATTTGTGTTAAAACAGAGAGCCAACTCCTAATTACGATGCAAATTGATCGTTCCGATCACCGCACTCATAAAATGGCTGCGATCAAAATATTCCCTTCACGATACACTCCACCTGTAATGTTTAAATTTTAAAGCGAAATAAGGCTATATTTTCAAGTAATTTTGTAATTAAATTCCGATAATACAATCTTGCTGGAATCGTTTGACCGCGTACAAATTGATGGTAAATTAGCACCTACTGCAATGACTGCATTGTTGGTTTAAAGTTTATAAATACATTTGAAAGATACTGATCAATTTTGCCATTTACCATTGTTGGAAATCTTTTTTTATTGCCATATTAAAATTATATGTTACGTTAAAGAAGAATATTTTGTGTAAAATCCAAGGCTCCTTCTTAAAAAAAAAAAAAAAAAAAAAAAAAATTGATTCGCTATCGTAATAAGAGACGAGCTATTAAGCTCAATGTAAATTTCAGGGCGGTTCAAGTTTGATATTAAAGAAATCAGTTTAGTTAAAAAGTACATATTTTGATTCAATCTGACGTTAACTTTATCATACTGTTAAGTTGTTTGAGTTTCTTGTACTGATAAGTTCTTAAATGTAATTTACATTACGTCCAGGGCTTAATCTTCAGTTATCTAATTTTCAAGTATACACTTTTCATCACCGCAGCGCAGTGTTGGAAGTGTGAAGTTATTTAGGCAGTTGGCACAATGCCCCGCATCATGCAGTATAGAGCAGGAGTGCGTGTTTACTATAGAATAAACTGCGCGTTTATGCATCTTCTGTCTGTTGCATTTGCATTACACGTTTTCAATGCAAAGAGAGATGCTTAGAATCGACGTAAGAGCACCCAACACGCGCTACGTTGCACGAAGCGAGGCAGTGTGCCTAACTCCTTACAGACGTAGTTCTGAGTAATTTGACTTATTTCATAGGGCAAGTCAAAATATATCGTATTTTTTTTCCTCTTTCCCATTTTCTCCCGTCCCACTGTTCACCATTACCGAGAAATCTTCCTTCTGGCCCAATAAACGCGTGAGAAATAAATACTTTACCATCTCGGACTATTGGATAAATAATAGAATGGAATGGGAATTTTTTTGAAGCCGAAGGGTCTCTGTTACGTTTTATAGAAGTTTGACCTGACCAAACGGTGGTCAGTGTATCGAATCATTTTCAGCATTTTACTACTTACTACCCAGGTAGTGCTAGGTGGTATCTAAATACACTACCTACTACAGTACGGAGGCATGTAGGCACGTGTAAATAAAGGTTCATGTGACTAATCCTCTCTTTTCATTAAGTTATTTATTCAATTACTTTGACTGTAAGCATTCCCCGGTTCTATACGAATATGATCCTTACTTAATTATGATTTTATTGCATATTGATAACGTAACAAATTATGAGGTAGGATCAATTACTTTTCTATCAACAACGTAATTAAACTTTGAGGCAATTTATTTACTTCTTAGACTTCGTTAACGTGTTTTGGTAATTAATATTAAATTTTACATTTGTGTAATATTGTGATGGTCCTATTGTATGTAGGAAGACTGAAGAATTCAATAAGATTACTCCTACTTGCCCCAAATACTGCGTCCCGTTTTACTTATATACATTTTGGTTTTACGGACGTTTGTGGGTATCCTTTGTGTTACAAACGTGGTTGTTTACCCCACGTACAGTGCATGGATCAGTGCTCGAAAATCTGTTGCGAGTAAAATGCTCGACTTACGAAGCAACATTAATTCTATCTAGTCAACATAAATTACTTAAATGTTGAATCAGAATGGAATACGAAATAACCATTCTTCATTCTACCTATTAAGCAACCTGTATTTTCCATACACATTTTACGGCACATTCTGAATCTTATTGACATATAAAAGAATCGATAAAATACACATAAAAGTAAACTGCATAAATAATTAATCTAAATTTTACATACCTAACAAAAAAGCCGTGAAATACATTGCTATTTTACAACCCATCCTTAAACGAACGAGCTACAGTATATTAGTCTATATATTTGCCTTTTATATTATATATTTTCTATTCAATGAATGGAGAAGTATGGAGGTTGAATAGTGGGTCTACACTCTGATCCTAGTGAAGCCGGATGTCAACATTTACTCATGAGATTTTACCCCCGAGGCCGGCCGGGAAATGACATGCTCCCCTCTATTCTTGTTCCTTTTTACAGCTCTGAGATGCAATTGCATGCGAAATTTGCAAAGAAACACCGACATTCATTGTAAATTAGTGCTGCTTCCTTTAAAGCAGAATTATTTACAGTGAATCTAGCTGTTTCATTTTGAAAATAAGTTATAATCGATATTATCAATGGATTTATTGACTTCAGAAGGCAGTGAACCGAATCCTATGAAGCTCATTAAGAGTGATCTTTATTGAATAGGGAACTGCGGTAGGCTGATTATTTAGAATTAGAAAATAGAGAGAAATTAATGTTTCCAATAACTTCAAATAAATCTGTAATTTCATATTTTAGTTGCAAGCAGTTAGGTTTTGTTGAGGGTTAGCAAAGATGGATCGATCGAAGTCGTAGTTATTATTTTTTGGCTTCAAATATAAACATTCTTGATTTGTTAATACTTACGACCTATTACGACTATCCTAAGAGGCTTAAACCAAAACTTTAGAGGTACCTACTCCTGTTGAGAGTTCGTCTTTAATTAAAAAGAGCCTTGTAATAATAAAGGTGGATGTATAGTGATGGACAGTAAAGCATTTAAACCGCTGGAAGTGTAATGTTTAATATATCGGACGTAAAATTGGGAGGTTGGTGATTGGAGTCCAACCCTGTAGGTAATTCCGACGTGAGCCCGCTCTTAATATTTGGTATACAACAGGTAAGTTCAAGATAATACTAGAGATAGTGCCCCCTTATATTTGTTTAATATCTTATATATTACTAGCTGTAACTCGTGTAATTTGAAATACGTTACGTCTAGCAGTTTCGATACCAAATCTTTGATATCTTTAAGTACTATTCTGTACTAATCAATACTAGTCATATAAAGAGAACAGCCCTTTTCACGTGACTAGTTTTGATTGAACCATACTGATTTTACTCCATTTAGCAAGTGGAAAACTGTGGTCTCTGCCTACCCCACTGGGAAAGAGGCGTGACTGTATGTATGTATGTATGTGATGATTTTCAGTCTGTATTTTGCCTTTGAATGAGTTATACCAAACTGCAAAATTTCATGATGATCTGTCCTAATCCAAAACTGAATAATCACAAAATCTCAGAAACTATAATCTTGAAATTTTGCAGGTAGGTTCCTTATAGGCTATGAACAGATTTTAAGAAACTCCACCCCTAAGGGGGTAAAACGAAGTCCACACGTACAAGTACAAAGTCACGAGTGGCCGCTTAGTAATAAATATTGATAATGAAATTCGGTCTACTGCTTGCACCTAATAGCGTTGTTTGATGATGCGTGATGATAATATGGTCAAGTTAAATTTCAATTATGTTTATTCCTTTGTTACTACGAGTATAATGTGCAAGTAAAAAAAGAAATCGAGTCAAAAAAGTTTTGAAACTTCATGAGTCATGTTTTACATTACTTTTTAACATTGGTGAGAAATTTCAGCATGAGCAGTAGCAATTTATACGCTTTCGCGCATTTAATTCAGTCTGATAATCGTGGACATATTAAACAATTAGAGATATAAAGAAAGTGCTGAAAGACAGGCGAATTTTATGAACGGTGAGTCTCGGCGCTATATCTTCACTGGAATGTTTCACGCGATTGTTGAAGTTTAAAACAGACTGAGAATGTTTAAAATACGAGGTTTATGTCTTTGTTTTCATTATGTTTGGCGTTCGTTATCATAGCATGATAAAATATATAGGTATAAGTTTTAACGTCAATTATTGCTAAGCTTTTGAGCACAAAAAGACATTAACTAGGTGCCTACAGAAAGTTACAGTTTTGTAAAAAGCATACACAAATAACTGTTTTGATGTAATTACCCCAGGCTTTCAGACTATATTCTACTAATTTACTTTTGCTACTCAGGTGAGTACCTATTTACGCAAAATTCTTGATGTTTAAGTATTGATAGACAATATAGCGCCGAACTCTCGACAGTTCATTCTTTATTAAATGTTTCACTACTAGAAACCCCATCGCTATGCACTTTGAACGTTAACAAATAGGTTTCTGGAAATCCAATAGCTCTTTATTTGACGTCACTAAAAATGGTGATGCACATTTTCGCAAAGTTAGTGAGTGGGAGAGAGTAAAGTGTGCGTCACCGTCGGCCGAGGGGAACAGAAATCACGACAGCAAACATTGACTCTAGACTTTTACTCTTTTACTCACTTAGCCTAACTCCCCACTGCGCAAATCACTTCACTAGAAAGAGGAAGTTTTAAATTCAGAAATTTCTTTAAATAATTTAAAGCCGTCTGGTATGAATCGACTTAGTGAGTTATTGAATAGTTCTCGATTCTATAATTGGGTTCATGTTCATTGTCCTTTGTTCGGCACTTACTTTAAAGAAAGTTGTTCAAGAGCAATTTATTGTAATCAATTTGATCTGATTAGTTTAAGTCTAACGAATATTTACGACTATTGAGCGTTCTCATTTAAGGGGTCGCACTTTTGATATTAAGTAATGAGATTATCGACTACTATATTATATATAAATAATGTATGTATAGGTAAATCTTACGCGGTGTCCTGCGTGAGCGACGAATACGACGCGACGCGACGCAACACGATGCGACGTAATGCGACGCGATGCTACACGCGACAAATGTTCTACGTGATTTTGGTCATAACTCCGCGAATCATGAAGAAGTACAGTACAGTACAATATTGCTCGAGTTCGCAGTGTCGCGTCTGGTCGCGCTCAAAACAAGTACGCGTTACGTCGCGTCTCGTCGCAGAGTGTCACATAGGCCGCAAGTAGGGTAGGCCGTTGATTTGATCGCGTTCGTCGCGTTCGCAGCGTCGCCGCGTCGCGTCGCGTCGTATTCGTCGCTCACGCAGGACACCGCGTTAGACTAAATACTGTATAGACACAGTAACTGCTAACAAAAACGGCGTGAAAAATACGTTTTGTCTAAGTTGTCTAATGTCAATACTGTTATTAAACTGTCAATGTGTGCATATCATGTGATGTATGTATATGCCAACTTATACCGAAGTAGTTTTTTATTTCGCGTAGAAATGACACTTCCTGCGTCTAGGTATAGGAAGAGTTTGTATATAGTCTAAGATGCAAATTTACTCTCATTAGGTACTTAACTCAGTAATTAATGTACAGTACTACAGTAAAGCCCAGGAATTTATTTAGTAACCTCGTAAAATTTCACTGCGTCGAATGTTATGGATTCGAGCTCACATGGGACATTTGTGTGATTCACTGATATACACACAGACAAGATGAACCCATGAATGAAGATATTGCTCAGGATGGATATACATAATATATCTTCTACCTGAAATTTGCTCAAAATGTGCTCTATACGCGCAGTTTCTTTGGTGTCTTTTGAGGATAGCATGGGTTGTTACATAGATTATTACAAAGTAATCCGCGCTAGACAGGGCCTCGTTTGTCTCGCAATTTACGTCCAAGATACGTACGGTAAGTGATAGTACCTACTTTTATCTATATATACTATTATATAATTGTAAAGTGGTCGTGTCTGTACATTGGAGATATTAAAAAAAATACGTTACTGCACACGAAAATATTTTGTTTTAATTTCCTGTCTGTTTGTCTGTTTGTTCGCATTGGACGCAAAAACTACTGGACGGTTTTTGATGCGGTTTTTTTGTTAGAAAAGGCTTGATCAGACTTAAAATCTTACGTTTGTTTGATCGCAATCGGTTGAGTAGAACCGAAGATATGAGCAAAAGTCGCGTTACCCGAGATGCACGCGGGCGGAGCCGCGGGCGGAAGGCTAGTTTTAAATAAGTAGGTTCTGAACCACAATGACCTCGGTATGTATAGATCTACAAGTACCTAGCTAAAATATTACTATCCAATACAATTTTAAAGAAAACTACTTACTTTTTTAAATAAAAACGTAAACGAGAAAAAGTTTCCTCTCCAAGTTATTAACATAGAATAATGTTTATTAAAAGGACTTCGTAATATACGTCAGATACAGTAGTTGGGACTGCACTTTTTTTTAATAGTTATAGTAGGATTTGTCGTTGTACTTTTACTCGCATTATTGGTAATGAAATAGTATGAGAATTCTGTAAATGAAAATATTTGTTTTAGTTAGTCGAAGTAAATACTGAATCTCTACATGAAGCCCTTTAATAATAATAAAAAAGAAGCTCTATTTCTTGGACCTAGACTGCCTCGAGACTGAAACACTAATATAATGATAATGTAAGTAGATTCATAGGGCATAACCACCTTATGCCCTATGAATTTACTTACGTTAGGTAAGGTTTGTGTTAACTAAAATAAATCATTTATGCAGAAGGAAAATTTCAGAAATCTATACATACCTTCGCTCTGTTCCGTTTTAACTTAATCTTCTTATAATTATTATAATTTAGCGAAGTGGACACTGCGCGTTCCAACTTGGATTTATAAGGGGTGGTTATTTTTTTTATAATCACCATTTTTTTTTCGATAACATTTCTTGCATTACCGTCTGTGTACTCGGTATTCTACACATTGCCTAGGCATTGTACTGAATACCGGATTATAAACATTGTCGGTAACATATATACTACTTAAATAACATCAGGAAAAAACAAGAATGCGAATAAATCAAAGCGCATTACTATAGCTATTCAGTATCTATATACTACTCGTACTCGTATTAAGACAAGATTGACTAACGAAAGAGGATTGCACTTTATTTTTACATACAGATAAGTTATTGATAACTCTGCTTAATTTCAAGCAAAGGTAGGGTTCATTATTAAACACCTATTTGATAACTAAAGTGAGAGCCACAATCCGTAGTTATTCAAATATCTGTAGTCAGCGATCTAATACGTCTGATTGCTACCAATCGCTTGGTATACCTGCTTGAATAACGGCGTGCCTTTCATCTTTTCAGACATTCTCAAATATCCGCTCATTAACTTGTGTACCCACTTCAGACATTGCCGATTTGTTACTGCAAATGTGGCTATTGAATGAAAGAATACCGAGGATTTAAAGTTCGCCTCCTTTTCTTCAAGGGACGAAGATTTTAACGGATTATAGGTACATTCTTTTCTTGCAGCGTGTTTCCTGTCGGGAAAGCGTTCTAACGGAAATACGCTGTTTTAATTTTTCAACTGGGTTACGTATTTTTTGTTTTTCACTTGTTTTTATAGCAATTGAAATGATATTAAACGGTAAATAATAGTTTTGTCGGTTAGCGATAAAGTGATTCAATAAGTTTTAGGGAAACCATAATTTTTTTATAATGGTAAATGTGGTTGTTGATTCACCTCTGCCTAACCCTCCGCAGATAAAGGCGTGATTATGAAAGTATATATGTAGTATAGTTAATATGTTTGACAACCAAAAAAAGACACCGATACAAATTGCTTATTTATTTATTTATTTTTTATTTATTTATTTATTTATTACTTTGTGAAACATAGGTATTACAAAAGATCTTAACATTAAATAATAGTGCACTATGTCCTACCATTTAACATGGCGTACAAACTAAATTATCATTATTATTTTCTTTTAACATGTAAAAAATTAGCTTGAAGTTGAAAAAGTACCAAGTGTGATGATGCCAGTTTGGACTGAATGCAGCTAGAACTTGATATGGAATGTTTATCGAGCACAGACTGAGCGTTCGCGTCATCGACACGGTGACATGGCTTAACGAATACCAATCAGTGACACTGCACCGTCAGATTAGGCTCAGACTTATTGAAGATTAGCAATAGGCTTACAATAGCTCCTTGCTTACTAACCCAAAATAGCTGGATATAACTCACATCGGACATAAACATTGTAGGTAGGTACTCTTATTATACTTTTATAACATATTTTAGATGAAATCACACCGTGATAAGGTATTGAAGCTTTATTATTGGACTTAATATTATAAACTTTTCAATAAATTGTAACTAATAAAGTTTGAATCCAATATCTGGAAACAAACCTAAAATGTTTAAAAGATACAAAATTGATCTAAATTATTTAATTGATAATAATAACTTTAGCCAAAAATATTTAAATTAAGAACACCTTTAAGTAAATTAGTATCTGACTAATTAAAGTGCCTTAACCAGGCGTCTCTCGCGAGGATTTCAAGAATGTCTGCTGTCAAAAAAGGATATAGTTAATTTGGTACTGCTATTTCTTTACTTCATAGTAATTAAGTATGACGTAATCCTCGTCTTATCTGTAGGAGAGTTGCTTTTTAACCCTTCATAGTGCCTACTTACGTTTATTAAAAATACAATTGCTTTCAGTTTTGCCGATTGCATTACCAGTGATACATTAAATCAAACGATTTAATGTATCACTGGTACGATTAACAATTTTAACCATCTGGTTTATATCTAAATAGCTGTTGCCCGCGTTTTCACCCACGTGGATTTCTGATCCCGTTCCCGCTCTTGACCCTCTCCGATAGCGTGATGATATAGCCTATGACACTCATAATTAATGTGGCTTTCTATTGGTTCAATAGATCCAGAGATTACTTTCTTAACGCCACAAACTCTTGTGAGTTTACCTCTTTATAATCACAGTATAATAATTTTCCAAACTTGTATAACAAAGTTTTTTAAAAGTAGGCTTTATGTCTTTGAGATAAGGCTAACATTTTCTTAAATTTGTTTTGATGTGATGTATCTAACTTAAGTGCAATATAAATAATAATGAAAAGCGAATCAGAAGTCAATTCTGAACAAACTATTAAGTAAGTTTATGTAAGTTAGTATGGCAGTGATCAAGCTTTCTCTGAAAAGCAAGTTTAGTAATTATTGAACAATTACTAGATTGAATATCTTTTCTGATTAGGTTAATATCAAATTATATTTCAAAGGAATGCTTGATTCAAACGATAATTCCAAGTTGATAGAAGAGAAAATCAAATTACGTCTATTATACGAAAAACCGGCGAGCAGGTAAACAGCCGAAAATCATATTCCAAGTTTATTTGAACAAGCTCTAGGTAAAGTCAACGACCCAGATCTGAGAAATGAATTGAGCGACAAAGCCGAGGAGCATCGTACAGCTGTCTAGCAAAACAATAAATATTTGAATATTTTAGCGCCAAATTCTGATAAAGGGATGTAAATGACTAGCTCGTCCAATTTGCATTGAACAGATTAACGTCATAATCGGAGCGATTCAATCAGCGATCCCGAGAACTCTCTGGACAGGGGACAGAGGGGCTGGGAAGAGGAAGGGAGAGGGAACACCAATGCTATTTAAGGTGGTTACTAATAACTTCAGATAAAATGCTAATTTTGTGTTCATTCGATTTAGGTGAAGAAGGTAGGCGGCTCATCCGTGAGGCTAAGACTCTTAAATAGCTGTTTTAATGTGATAATTAGCTGCTATAATTTACGCGTTACTGGTTATTACATTTTGATTTAATTATATTATTTATATTTGGAATACTGTGCTTAAGATTAATGAATCTAAACATTGATAAAAAAAACAAAGTTTGGATGACAGTCTAGTGCGAAGTTAAACTCTAGCTTTATTGGTCTAATTAGTAGGCAATTGTATAAAATAGATATATCTGAAATAGAAGTTATTAAACCTCAAAAAGTTTAATGAATTTCGATTGTTATTGGCCTTCACCAATTTTCTAAGTGAACGCCTGTCATATTGATTCAGTGTTACGAGTAAGTGTTTTCGGAAAGTATGATAAGACGAAACGTGACTGACGGTGCGCCCGGCGGACCAACCATGTGGACCTTTGTACTTTACACTTACAAAACCTTGTAAGCATTGTACCGCCTGAGGCCTCCACCCCCGTTTGACTTACTACAATGTCCCACTTTTACGTAATTTGTTCTAGGAAAGGCGCAATCGGTTCTGAACCGATTTCCCTTCAAACACTGCAATAAATTGAATGTCAGATGCACGATAGGGAATTGTTGCAAGTAATACGTATTTGTGCAAATAGAAATGTAAATAAGGATAATACTCCATGCATATAGCTTGAGCAGTTTATAGTCAAACTAGACACAAACAGCTGCCCCTGATGCAATGATTATGTAGTAAATTGTTTTAGCAGTAATTGTCAATTTCTTCTGAAGGAATTTCAGTTCTGGTAGGCAGAAGCAGTTGATACCAGCAAGTCGAGCTTTTGGCTGCACCTTGTTGCACAACTTGCATATCATAAACGTAAAATATTTAGTAATCATGCAAATCAATGTGTAACAGTCGTGACCTTGTTTGTTCAGCGTTAAATTTTAACTTATGTTTGTGATAGTCCATCATTCTTGATATTTACATATTGTAGGGATCTTATTGATGTAAATAGGTCTTATCTATTTCAATTTGAGATTATGTTGTATTATAGGTTTAATTCGATTTTCCTATTACATTCGCATATATAAACCTCATAAGATACAAATCACATTCATTATTATAATTAGGTTGACAATGCGAACAACTGAACAGCTAGAATGAGCGCCATTGTATCAATTATAATTTATTGTATTTGACGATTACACCGCAACTGTTTTAAGGAGTCACTGAATACTTGCGAAATATTTATATTCATGAAATAAATTAATAGTCGTCATTAGGTTTGTTTTGGCTGCCTCTAATGACTTGCGTGCCAACTAAATTACTTTGATTCGATTTAGCGGTTTACTGACATTTTTATAGAGATTTTGTTTAAGATTATACTAAATAATGATCACACATTAGTTTTATTACAAAGTGATGATTGAACAGATTTCAAATGAAAAAATCTGATTTTTGAATGAAAAGTTTTTGAATGAATTTGTAGATAATAATACTTTGATCAACATTTTTAAATAAGTACTTATTTTTAAGTAGGAAAACTGCATTTTTATAGTAAAATGTATAACACTTTGTTCGAAAACTAAGTCAATCTGAAAATATTCAGCTATTTTTTGATCAGTTCAGTCATCATTGCACCGTTACGAGCAAAGGCTCGTTATCATTTTGATATTGCACAACTCGTATTTTGATAATTCCACTCGTCCTATTTGGTAGATAAACAATTTATTACGAAAGTTTCCTTTCGTGCTTCTCAAAATTTCTTGCACATAAGTAGACGTGCGGCAGTGTCAGAACACCAATTTTATGATTCTGAATTTCAGTTCAGAATATTACACTCCTTACTAAAGTTAGTGTTCAGAGCAATAATGTAACGTTAACTAACACCGAAACTTTAAAAAGAAATGTACAATAAATAAGAAAAGTTGAAAAAGTGACAGTTAAGAGGAACACTTTTTGGAAGTTAGTAAAGTAAAAAGCGAGCTTTCGGAATTATAACTAGATTAATGCTCGGTGACTGGAACTACCCTGAAACTTCGGAACTAAGTAGGAACAGAGTTTTGTATTATTTTTAACGAACCGAAGCGCCTTTGGAATTCATTAGCTTGAAAAGTATTGAGTGAAAGTCTAGTGCCAATATGTGCCGTGGCGCCGCGCCGTGGTCTCCGATGACGGTAGCTTACTTTTAATCTTTTTTTATTAGGTCCATAACTTTGAAGAGTTCATTTTTGTTTATGGTAATAAAAAGTAGCAAAGTTTTGCTTTGAAGACGGATATTTGCTTTATAAAATGTTTTTGTATGGCTTACTTTGTTAAATTATTCTAGAGGAAAAAATGTATCTATACCTATATAGAGCAGAATTCTGCGAGATCAGAGCCGAGAGTATCAGCTAGTAAATCATAAAATACCTACCTCTGTTAAAAAAAATCGTAATGTGGAGGTTAGATTATTATCTGCAATAGGGATGTAGAGCAAATAATTATTTACACAATTAAAGATGCAAACAATGAACATAAAAGACTCAATAACATTTAAATTAGTACTACAAACCATCCAGCACAATATTTAGCCAGTTAGTAAGCAAACTAGAACGTGCTAGTCATCATATCTTCAACAAATTGTTGTATTGTGATCAAGTCGAGAGCTGATATAGAAGTTAAATACAACTTTGCATAATGTTCTTGCTCGGAGTTAGGCAGCGAGTGAAATCGGTCCTCATTAGGCAAATCGGATGGCGTTAGCTCATCCTATTAGCACAGTCAATGTTTGGCGATCCTATCAGCCCGTTGATGCCGCTTGCCTCCTCTCATCACTCGCAGATCGCTCTCGATAAACCATCTTTCAATTATCTTTTACATGTTGATTGACTTTTGACTTTAATTTCACCGAGAAATTTAATTAAAATGAAGAACATGTTATAATTATTACATTGTAACCGTTTGGATCTTTGAGCAGCTTAATGAGTATTTAATTTACAATTAGTGTTAGTTAGTATAAGGTATTTAGTAATAAATTGAAATAATATGTATGTATAACTAATTTTGACCATTTAGTTATAAAATTACCAATTATATGTAACATATTTTATGTATAAGATATCAATATATTTATTTATTTATTTATATATAGATAATATAATATATTCAGCTTTAAATAAATTTCAAATTAGTAGCTAATAATTTATATGTGAATACTAACTCAAACCCGATTAGTACTTTCAGAGAATTACTAAGTAAAAGTAGGTAGCTATTAGTCAAGTCAATTCTTCGAAAACAAATAAGTTACTAAATCATAAGTTAACTTTAACAGCAGACGCAAACGGTGAAACTTTAAAAAAGTAACGAAAAAGCGTACATTTTTCCACGACTTTATGAAAACGTTTCAGTAGATTTATGAATAAAACCTTTCAGGGCGGTTACGAAGCCGCAATGTAATTTAGGTCGTATAAGGAATAGAGCCGGCAGCCTCCAAAATTAGACCGTTATCATTCCACCGCTGTCGCCGCGGAGATCACCAGTTATATGAGCCAATACACCGAACAGAATAAATTTGCTTTATACCAGACAGTTGACCTTCATAACCGATATTGTTGCTTTTATACAAGGAAACATTTTGGAAATTCCCGACGTCCGCTCTCTAAGCATTCGGGCCTTGTGTCGTTTTTTTAGCGGAGCAGAGCCGACGCCACATATGAGAAAATTGCAAAACCTTTAAATAAATTGAGTCAAGAGTGGTGTAGATTTATTAGATGTTTAACTTCCGGTGTAATTTTCAGCACCAAGATATATGTATAAACGAAATTTAAAAGAGTTTTGTTTGTGTTTATAATAGAAAATAAAACATTATTTGATGCTTATTACGCCCCTAGATGTGCTACATTCGCTTCGGCCGTCTAGGAAACCGAAGTTTCGTAACCGGTTTACTGAAGAACAAATAGTATCAAGTTTTCGGAAAATCCTTTTAGAAGCATTCTTAAGACTTTATTTGTGAGGATTAATCACCATCTTCAGTATTTAAGGAATGATTTCGAAGGTGACCGAATACGACAACTGCAGACGCACGCAGCAGATAAGTGTAATTCATTGCGGCTTTTCAATGGTCCTCTTTGTCCGTATCGGAGTTCAACAAGTATTGGGTACGCTGTATCTGCTGCATGCGTCTGCAGTTGTCGTATGCGGTCGGCTTCAGAATCATATCTTTAATCAAACGCACAATGTAACAGGTTCAATCATAATTATACCCTCACAATTTTTTGCAAAATATGTACGATATGCAGTAAATATCAACGAAACGTTGCCTAGAAACACCGAACGCAAATAAAACTCACATATTCTAGCGATCATAACACACGTCAAAGCTTGACATGATGGTCACAGCGGCGCAGCATGGTGCCCTCTTTGTCTCGATTTACCCTTTTGTGAGAAATTCCAATTAATACTTCATACTTTTATGGGCAAAAAAATAACGTAGTATCGATTCGCGTTGCGAAATTGGAACAATACCACATCACTATTGTGTACCTGTCAGACCCTCATGGCCTAAAAATTATATTGAAGCGCGGTAGTTTTGTAAAAGTATTCTTTGTGGTTGTAAAAAGCATCTTGAATATTTCCTACGAGGACTACACAGTTCTATGTTGTATGCAATAGGTATAAGTTCTAGAATGCGTAAATATACACAGATATTTTTTTATACATTACATAACACTGTTTAACTTCAGAATGATATATACAGCCCAGGTTCAGCTTCCGATACATGGCTCGAGTCAACAATAGTACCCGGAATACGGCAATAGGCTCACCCCCTGTTACGTGGGACCTAATACAATGATTGGTGAAATGTGGGTGTTAATTCACCTCTGCCTAACCCTGCAGGAATAAAGGCGTGATTGTATGTATGTATGTATAACACTCATTTTAAGAAATATCCAGACCATTGGTAATTGACATATTTATGGATATAAATATTGACGCTAAGCAGGATCAAAGCCGTCACCTCCGTCGTAGCAGTCGAACGCTACGCCACCGAGTCGACCGACTCTGTGGCGACTCGGGAGAAGTTTGTTGATATTACAGTACATTGCGCACATTGGCCGATTGCATGCGTAATTCATGTGCGCAGCGCATTTCAAATGTAATTTAACCCACAACAACTAAACACTGAGAAGGTTTTTTGATTCCAAGAAATTCCATTTAATTAACAATTCTGTGTATTTAGTCGAGTTGAGATACACAATAACCAGTTTTGAATTTTCCATTGTGCTTTTAAGAAGCTTAGGCAGGAAAGGATGTTAAATATGAAATCAATTGGAACGGACTTTTCCATTAATAAAGGAACTCGGGAAGAAAGGACGCTGTGTCCTCTCTAATTAGAAGTCGCGAGTCGAATTTTCAATGCGTCCCCCCGCCTGTTTACTAATGGTGAACTGAAATAAAAGTTTATATTTACTGTGCGTGGCTTCTTTCTCTGAATGAATATTTATACTTTTTCTCTTCACTTTATTCACCTCAAAGCTAACATCGCGCCGGTTGAAGTTTTTACGGCATACTTTTATGGCAGGATCTTCTTTAACTTTTCTTGATATTTGAAAACTGAATACGTTTCACTGATGTGATGGTTTCAGTTAAATGATTTTTATTATGTTCAATGATAATAAGAACCTTCTTATTATTAAGACTCCTTTTGAGTGAGATAGAAAAGTATGGGTGATTTATTGACGCATCTCGTACATTAGTATTTAGGTGTGGGGCGATGAGCCGTGCGACACATCACGGAGGCGTCACGTCACGTCGTCCCGCCGGCGGGGAATCATTTGTTAGAACAGCAATAAAGCGAAGGATTAGCAGCCGTCAGGAGGCGACAAACTTCCCAATAAGCCACCGCCTTCCAGGACACCGCGACTCGCTTTACAAGAGTAATGATGCTTAATTTTAATGACGCGTCGCCGACCAGAGTCACCCGCGCGGTACGGCGGAACGCCCACACCCGCCCGCGCGCGTGACCTGACTTCTCAACTAACACTGATATTGGAAGACTCAACGGCGACGACCGAAAGTCTGACGATAAATTTAGTTATTACTTGTGAAAATAGACGGAAGGAGATCGCTAACTTGTCCTCGTGAGAAGATAATGGATCATTGTGGGGGATGTTTTTAGTTACTTTACGAAAAAGGTCTCGTTAAAAGCCCTATTATGTGAGGAGTTTTCCAATTGTACTGCAGACTTTCGCGCTTAAAACGGAATTGACAAGACACTTTTTCGTATAGTGGGCAAAGTTTAGATTATATTTTCACCCGACTTAGTAATATTATGACATAAGTTTCAGATTTTATCGCTAGAAGCTTATAATCGAAGCACTGATATTTATTTGCCGTTTATTACATTATTGCACATCTCTGTCGAAATAAAAAATAAGTTCTCGCCTGTCACTTATTCATCATAATTGGCGGTACCCAACGGCTAATATATCAAATGATTCGAAGTGACTTTCGATGTTTTAAAGTCAGATAATATTTGTCATCGAATGTGTACCAATTTATTCAGTCACAACGTTGGAAATGAACATTTCCCGTGTATAAACAACCGTTTATATAAAATTAAAGACAGCCCTGGGCGACAACCCGCGGATTCGTCCAATCGTCCATACGCGTGGCGAAACTCGATGAATATTGTTTACAAATGCATCGCATCAATAACGAAAACGTTTGGCTGATGCCACCGAACTGATGTATTGCTACTTTTCAATATTTCATCACAATTTCAACATTTCTGTTGTTGAAAAGTGATAACATTTGAAATAATAACTTTTTTGGCAGTCTGTGCCATCGATGTATTGAGTTTACGTCGGTATTTTGTTCAGTCGGGCGAGGATAACATATGAATATGAAGATGACTGATATGTGGAATATTATTTCCAATGTATTCGCAGATTCAATATTCGAAGCAGCACTTTATCATTGTTATCATCTCATCTTATTATGATTTCACCAAACCGTTTACATGGGTGAAGTATAATGTATAGTGAGACTGGTGTAGTCGGCAGCAGTTAACGGGAGCATGGGGGTAGGTAACAATATTTCCCACGACAGCAAATTGAATAAACACATCACCGTTCTCCTTAAACGACGAAAAGACAAGTCCAATAACGGCGGGCACCGTGAGCGATAAATATTCTCCTATCTACTGCCGCCACGCTCAACATATTTATGCTATCCTAGTCAGCTTTACTAGCTCTCTTAAGATATTTGTTTTTCTTGGAACAATACGAGTACAATAATATTATAAGATTGTTTTTCGTACATAACATTTTACGTTCCCATTGGACGCTACCACATAAAATATCTATTACAACTTCTCATCCCATTCGTTTCGAGTAACAATATACGTACGTGTAGTAGAAGAATTTTTGATAAGTTAATGATTGTAGAAGGATGTGATATTTTTTTCTCAATCAAAGTTGATTATGTAGATCAACTTGAACTTCATTGATTCAAATTTGGATTATATCGATAAATATCAATCATTAATGTATTTGGGTGGGTTGCTTTTCACGAGCTAGTAAGTGAGTATATGACCACTGAAGATCCGTTTAATAAATATGCACCATCGGTATGAAATAATAAACTCATAATAAAATCATTTTGACGAAGACACGCACGGCCGTAAGTACGTAAGTAATATACGTATGCGAAAAAAGAACCCCCTTCGAGAATTCGTGCTAAAACTGACAAACACGCAGGAGGGCTCCTAATTTTCATATCGAAAAACCAAAATGGCGTCGTTGTACACATGTTGTTGCGTGAATTTCTCTTAGGGTCACGTATTGGCATCGTCTAATACAATTTGTTCAGAGACGCGCGTCGCCCGCGGAATGCAAAGATGCCCGCGACACTTCATAACACATGACGATTATTCGCAATTTGTTGCTGGAACATGGAAGAAATAGAAAGTATTTATGTATTTTAAATATATTACACAGTAATATTAGTTTTTATGTTCATACTGTAATTTATTAGACAGTTGTATCGAATCCAACAGATGCTACCTCCTACGCACAGGACACTGATAAACTAAGGAACGCAATTAGATGGGAGTAGTCTTACTTAGTCAAACTGTCTCAGGAATGCGGGCAAGTACATGATTGGTAGTGTAACGTAACTGTATGGTATAAGCCATCAAGTAAGGGTTAGACAAGCAAACAATAAGTACATTATTGTTTAACTTATTGTTACGATCGTACTCTCTTCTCTTGAATTATTAATAATATTGTATTAGATTGTGGCATTCGCTCGCTATTGTTACCACACAAGCTTTATAATTTTATAACGTAGCTTATTGTGCCTATTAATGGCAATTACCTATAAGGGAACGGTGTCAGAATTTTCTTAATTTCGCAATTTTAACAACAAAATTGAGAAAAGATAAGGAAAAAAGGTAAGTTAAGAAAAGCTTGAGAAGAATTAATTTATGATTTGACGTGATCAGAAATTATATAAATTTAGAAAGCGTTTCTTGGAAGACATACATATTTATATACCTGGTAACGACTTTATTTATTAGTTGAATACACCAAAGTTGCTCTCAAATTATGAAGTTTTGGCAGGCGTTCGTTCGCAAAGCAAACACATTAATAATACCCACGAATACAGTAAAGTATGGTACGATGTACACAGGGCAGGGATTATCGGAATTTATGTAGCTCGTGTGTGACGCACCTCGGTTGTTCGCCACGAAGAAAAATATTGTGGTCTCAGAGCTTAAATATTGATGGATTTATGAACGCTCTTAAAATTATGACAGGCTCGAGCTACCGGCAACTTTATTGAGTCTTATCTCGACGCTAGATTTATTGGTTTCTGTATCAAGTTTAGGGGAATCATTTTGTTGTTTTCACTTACGAGAGAATAAGAGAGTTGTTTTTGTAACCGTACACACAAATATAGGTGTGTTGTGTAATAAAATGTATGGAAATAGTTTTATAGGTGTAAATGTTATGTTGAGGATTTCTTGCAAGATATGTATTTTGTCAGGAGGATCACACGAACAGCCTGGTTGAGAGAAACTGATATTTTCTAATGTAAAGGTCAATCATAATAATCTGTATAAAACAGTAAGAAGGTGTGTAAAACTGTAAGCACTAGCTCCCACACAAATATCTAGATTACCCTAAAAAAATCCTTTCCTGTGGATCCTGGTGATCACTTAGCAATTTATTCTACAAATCATTATATTTAAACTACAAACCGATTTCAATGTAGTTAACAATATTGTGAAGAGAAGATAAAAAATGGAATATCATCCCAAATTTCACTTGAACTACCCAAATGCTACCTTTACTTTATTATCTTTTTATGCTATCAACATAAAATACAAACACGGGGCTTATTTACCGTGACCCATAAATGGCTGCGACGTTAGAGATATCACTCGTGCCTGCTGAAGACTGAAGAAAAATGTAGAGAACACCCTCTAGCACTCTCTCAAATCGTAATGTAGCATACTTACAGCTACTCGAAGTCGATATTAGTAAGTGAGAGGATCCTCCGGTCAAGCCCATTTACTATGAGCATGTTTCTATCGTCATATGGTACCTATTTATTATATTTATACCTATAAAAAGTGGTTTCAGTAGTTACAACAGAATACAGCAAAATTGTGAAAACGATTCCTGTAAACTTATTGTGAGTATAAAAAAGATACCGACTTTGAGCCCGCTATTGTACATTCATACGTCTGAAGAGCAACAAAAGGAAATATTTTCTGAAAGAGTACTCCCAAACTAAATCATTTGAAGCAAGAATATAAGTTGCAAGCAGCAGGCAGATGGCGCAAGTTGAGGTGCGAATAAAGTTTGAGTAGAAAAACTTATTCCAGCGCAAATTCTGAGTGTGCGGGAGCAGAGTCTGTGCCCCCGGGACACCTTTAACAATTTGTAAGTTATTTATTGCTCGCAAGAAATATTATTAACCCTTTTAAATTTAACAGCTTTAAACTAAACTTTTGTTTAGTACAGGTATTTATTAAACTTCAAAAGGGGATGCTTTTATCAGGTCGTATTTTGACTATCTACGAGTACACACAACGGTTCGGGACATTAGTATAAATTACAATAGTAACATCTACCCCTAAAACTAATATAACTTTTCCAACTATTCGTTACAAATTCTAAATATTTCTGGGTAATCGTCGAGTTGGCTCGTTTCGAACAAACTTGGCGGGGTTATTTCAACTAAACTAAACTATTACTTATGAAAACTGAGTTAACATGCAAATCTTCGTCCATTCCGAGAGGATCTTGCTTACGTAAGCGATGTTTAATACTTCGCGCATACTTATATTTTCTTTTCTTTTTAACTTTCCCAAAAATTAAGATTTTACGACATAAAAATGGTAAAAGGATCGTGTACTTAGGTTTGTTTTGTCGACGGGTTTGTTTAAAATATATGTATCTATTTTCTATCCTAGGCCAGAGTTTTTATCCAGGATTTGAAATTATTATAGTCTGTTTCGTCGATAGTAAATAGTTTGACAAAAAATTTACTTTCCACACTGTTCGTTTTATGCACCGTTGAGAGCTCTAGAAACTTGCTACTCACTGTAGGAATAGAAGACAAAATAATGTGACTGTGATCTTCTGTAATCAGATTTAGATCAGCTTTATTTATTTACTGCAACGGCTTGGTTTGTATGAATATTGAGTTGTATTTTTGTACTCTTTCTACCGCAGTATTCATTAATTATAGTAATGACGGTAAGAATAAGCAACACACTATACCTACCCTTTACAATGTCAACTGTACGCCTTTTCTCCTAGTCTTTTCTAATCATGCAACGCAAAGCACTCTTAAGCAGTTCATTAAATCAGAAGTTTAACAAGTAATATAGCTAAATTTAAGTAGGTTCCGTCACGCTATGGATGTAGCTTAGGGCGAACTCATTGGGTTATTATTGCACGCTATCGCATGCCCCATATATACATAGACATGCAATGCAGCATAGCCTTACTTGATATTAGCTGCATTTATAAACACTTGCCTGTTATAGTTATTGTGTGCAAATATCAAAGAAATGTCTAGATTATATTGTTATAGCTCAACTAACGACACATTCCTACATAAATATGCGAAGTGTGTGCTTTTATAATTAACTCAGGGATTTGTTTTGGTTGATTAATTATCAAGTTATGCTCTAAATTAAAATCAATTTGTTTTTTATCGGAGCGTAATGTGTATTCTTCTTTTTAATTAGTTTTATAAGTGTACTCAAATGTAATAAACGCCCGCACTTATAGCTTCCTCCATGCCATAATAACAGATGGAAATAATAAATGCAAATATAAAACTTGGCATTTCTTCGCTAAAGTGATGTTTAAAGTAACTCATTTAACCGAGGTGAAGTCTGTTCACAAAATAGGTTGAACGGCGACCACGGCCAATTTGATTAAGTTAATTTTGTTCAACTTTTGAACTGTACTTGTTAAGAAGAACAATTGTAAATTTTTAAATTTCAACAAATTAGATTTACACACCGGCAACAGAATGGCTTAAGTAATTTACCAAATTAGATTTGCAACATACTTTTTAACTATGACTAAGTTCTTACATAACTTTTGATTATATTTTTTGGACTTTTAATATAAGGCTACACCCCTTTACTCACTGTCATGTTAAACCTCGGTACCGATCGTAATAAAAATTTACTATACAGCTAGAATCTGGAGAATAAATTTATTAGGTTTTAATTCACTACTTTATTTGTGTTTGTTCAACAAACGTTCACTCAGACAAAATATAAGGTAAAAGCCAATTATTTTATTATTTCTTTTATTAGCCAATAATTTCTTGTTTAAACCTATATTTTGTGTCAGTTATTGTATAATTGTTACATACATCATATGATTGTTTTAATTATTTTCCTACTTTACATATTTAGTTTTGAAATCGCATAGTTAAATCTACACATATAATTATTATTATGTGCCAAGATCGTAGCTCATTATATGTTTACATAATTAATGCTAATAATAGTCAATTTAGTATGTGCGCTAAGTCACCCCGCAATATCCCCCAAGATGAAGAGGTTATTGACTCACAGTCACAGTTACTTAGTCTAATATTGTATCGGTTTTCCTTGGGGTTCGATCGTCATCATGACTGGACAAGTATACAAGTAAGTAGTTTATGAATAACTTTTCTCGAGCCCTAGTTGCCTTTATGATTTTATGCGTGAACATAACAAGTGAGGCTTATATAGCGGAAAGCTGCAATTTGTATTTATTTTGAAAGCGTTGAAATGACACAATAAAATATGAAATTAAAGGTTTCTTATGTGAAAGTCGTTTCTGAAGAAACATTGGGTTATGATGGTTGGAAGCTGTAGACTAATTAGCTTCTGGCGGTCCATGGCTGGTTACTAGACATAAGGCTCTCCCAAAATACGTTGTCTTAGATAAGGTACTGACCTTGATGCAGTGATGAATATGAAAATTGTATCTAGATATGTAGTCAGCTTTACCTGTAAAGAAAAGATAAATATGAATATTTTTAACAAATATAATAATGAATCTGCAAAAATTTGAAGATTAAACCTACTAAATACCGAGTGTAGTTATACTCCTATAAGACAAAATAAGCAGTTTAATTACGTACGAGCATTTTGCCAGATGACAGAAACTGATAACTAATAATTGTCATTTATCTATTCTGATATTGACAAGACGGGCAAGACGGAATCTCAAGAAGGGATAGACATTATTAAGATACATTAAATTTTCGGATACCAGGAATGATTGTATTGTCTCAATAATTGGACATCTTACCTTGACTCCAAACTACAATTAAAAATTCAGCAGGAAACGGAGAAGTGAATATCCCAGATGTATATCTTAAGATGAAGAGGGATGGAAAATCTCTATAAAAAGATGTTTGAGAAAAATTTTACTCTGGAAGGAGGAATGAATATTCACGCTTATTTCTAGGGACTTTTTTTTAGGTAGGTCGTGTATATAATGTGTCGTCGATATAATCTTCGTTTCAGTACAGGTAAATTTTCATCTGAGTGGCTTTCACGTAAGATCATCAGAGAAGTGACGGATAGACTCAGTCATGACTTCGGTAGCATGATGGATGTGGGGTGCCAAAGCCGAGTTGGCTTATTATGAACAATAACATTTCTCCCCAACAAATCTCCGTGTGTGACGTTCCTTTATTTTATTAGATTAATGTTGAATGTTGATTCAGTAGACATTGAAGCTTTATACTCGTAGTTCTTGTACCTAATGGAAATTGTATCCCTGTTTTATTATTTTTTACGCATTCTTTGGATATGATTTTATTGAAATAAAATGAAATATTTTTATTTGCCAGAATTCAGGTAAACAAGATTGATGTTATCGTTACAATGGCCCATTTACATCCTACCATTATGGTGTGCAAATATTCAAATGATTTGAATTACACCACTATATTCTTTCAGCATGCATGTACCCAATAATTTTATCTATTTATTTAATGTCAGATTTATATTGATGTCGGAGTTTTGTTTATAACCTAGTGAGTTAGATAATTGTTCATTTATTACCAAAAACCAACTCAAGTGTTACAATTTCGATCAAAATTTGGAGATGAATCCCACATCGTAGCAAAATCTTCAGCTGCATAACTCAAAATTACATAAAATTACCCCAAGGTTAGATAAAGAGTTTGATTCCCAAATCAAACCTTACTTAAGATGCCTTGCGGTATACAGCAGTCAACACAGGTAGGCATATTATACAATATTTAGCAGCAAACATAAATATTTCTCCAGTTATTTAAAAGTTCCGCTCAACTGGTGTCTTGTGGTCAATAATTTTATGGTAAATAAATTATTTAAAGTTATGGTACTGCGGTACACCGGATAAAATGGATTGTCAGTGTTAAAAGTTTTGCTCGGCATCAAGTTTTAGGCCGGCACGGCGCGGCGGCGGCGGCCCCGACGACTCGCGATAATGGCGCGTCACTCATCCGCAACTGGATGCTACAGATTTACATTCACGTGATTTATGACTTCTTCATAGAGAGGGGAAAAAATGTACAGGAAAAATACAGGGAGGGCCGTGCCTCCTCCTGCCTTGTTCGAGCATCGTCGAATTGAAAATACTCCTTGTAATACTTTACTGATTGTTACAATATTGTGCTTGTTATACCTACTCAATTTGTAGTAAATTTTAAGAGAATTCACAGACGTTTCCATTTATTTATTTCGTATTTTGTAGATTACAAAATCCCTAATCTAAATGTATAATATGTGCATGGGTAGGCAAATTAATCTTTGTGTGAGACCCTTTCACGTGTTCCAATAATTTACTTCGGGTTGTACTACCTACATATTTAGGTTTGAAAGATGGGCAATTTCAAAGAATAATGGCGGACAATCCGGAGATCCGTTATATCGATATTCAAAAATAACCGCCTGCGGTTATTGCCCGTGCTTAACATCAAATGGAATTTAGAAAATGTGTATTACAACATTCTTATCCTTTTATATAAACGCACAAAGAGGAAAAATTAAACAAAATTGTTAAATTATGATTGAGGAATGTAGTAGGTATCGTAGCGAGATGAGATTAGAAGCTTTATACGGAAAGTGAAGAGTTTCAATGTTTGTATTTTTTGTTCGCATATTGTGAAAATGTAGACGTGAATATAGAGTAAAGGATGTCGCGATATGCTTCACACGAACAAAATAGAAAAAGGATATTGAATCGGTAAGAGAATGCCGTAACTTAAGAAAGTGTCACCCTCTATCAACCTCGGCGCGTTGCTTTGTGTCGAGTCGCGTTATCATAATTGTAACCGACGTTATACACCACAGATTTTTCAGCAACCACATTTTTGTAAAGTACTGAATACCAAACCGAGCTTCATATTAGAAGCAATTCCTTTTTGAAATTTTTTTGAAACTTGTAAAAAAAACTAATGTGAAAGGTCAATCCTTTATTTCACAATTAGTTATTTGAATACTAAGGGAAATTAATCTAACAAAAATTAACCAAAAGATAACAAAGAGGAAGTATTGGAACATGGGTTGTCTCAAAAAATATGACATGGGACTATAGGTATATCATAACATTATTGCTCTCCGTTCATTGTGTTTTTGTGCGTACTACTCGTATTCTTCCATTACTACTAGTTTATCAAGCTAAATTCGAGCTTAGTGTAAAAACCGCAGAAGAAATAATTCAATATGATAGTGTAGCCGAATCGTGGGACAGTTCAGTTACCGACCCTTAAATAAGAGTGTCTCCTGTGTGGCGAACGACGTATGTATACCTCCTTTGTATTCAGTGCACGAAGTTCAATTTCAAAGGTGGCGTTTGATATTTCTTAACAATGAAAATCACGTTACGCATTCAGACAAAAACAAGAAATCTTCAGTAACTAATTTTCGTTTCAAGTCTCCTGCGAATAGCCGCGGACGTGTGGAAAATATCAGAAGGTTTCCTGACATGTTTTGGCTCGTTGGGAGATAATAACCTGTCTTGTTCCCCGTCGTGCTCGTCAAGCGTCTGTCTCTGTTCCTTAGCGCGGCGCACGAGAGGGACGAGCGAACGTCGTTTTGTCACTAACGCATCGTTTGTACTGTTTGCCAGACCGTTATTGGGCTTGTTTTTGGCAAACTCGCTGGCGTATTGCGACGCCCTACGCCTTTAAGGCTGAAATGAAAGACCATTTTGGTTCAGCCCCGAGAATTGGTTGCCCTCATTAAGAGTCTCTGTTTGCGCGTCTGGTGAAACACTGTTATTTAAACTAATTAGCTGAGTATTGTGATGTGATAGGGAGAAAATGACAAATAATTAATCTTCCTCTACAAGCCTTTTATTAAGAACATAATGCTTTCATTTGTATTGAAATTGGGTTGGTTTGGTAGCTGGTTCGGATATTAAAGAACAGATGCGATAATTATCACTGGAAGTTAACAGCAACGTGAAGTTAATTCACCTGTATTGTCTATCCGAACTGGCATAAATAAGCCTAGCTAATTTTATTTTGTTGTTCAATTTGTGACGAAAATGCGACTCCCCCGCTACACCCACCGGTCTCCCCTTGGCCAAATGTATATTAATGTGGTACCCGAACCACAACAGTAATATTGTTTTCTTTTTATTTTCACGACCTCGAAAGCTTTTACTAGTGTCAACTATTACGCTTGCTTTACGGTTTGAAGTAATGCTATTGTATAGACGAAGGAACAAAGGCGACTGACATCGGCGGCATACTTCGTAAAAATAGGAGTTTACTCAATGCTTCTGAGAGAAAAATCTCTCGCCTAACGACTGAATATCGTGAACGAGAAATGTCACGATTCACCTCGTGAATAATGTTTATAATCATTTTATCTCACACTTGGTTTTTATTATTATTCAGAAATTTGAATATCCTCTTGCGTTATAAATGTTATATTACTGCATTATTCATTTCTATCGATCGATTTAAACCTATTACTATATTATATGTATATTATGTATACGCGTATTTACAGTTACTGTCAAGCTGGGGATCCTAATTTGCAATTCCTAATTTGAATTGTGTAATTGCCTTGGAAATCAGAATTTGACCTCGGTAATTCGGAGCAAATGTTCCATGAATTAAATGAAAAAAAAAAAGCAAAACAGATGAGGCGGTAATACCTTGAGCTCGCAGTCCGTCGTCCAGTGATGACGTAAGAATTTTATTACCTACCCGAAGCGTCCCACAAACCGCACTCCCCCCACCTCTGGTTACGTTTCAAGAGGATTAACTTGTAATCCCACAGGAGGACCAATATCATTCATTAGAATGCTATTCCCAGCTTTATTACGTCTGACACAATGTTTTCGTCGGCATTCGAAAATGGTTTTAAATTACTTTTTGAGAGTTATTCATGTGAAAATTATTGAGTATGTAAACATCAAACATTTTTATACAAGTACTAGCCTATGGCCCGCGGCTCTGCCCGCAGGAATCCCTTATCTCCGGTTCTAGTCAACCGATTGCTACCAAACAAACGTCTGATTTTAAGTCTGACCAAGACCTTCCTAATAAAAATCGCATCAATATCCGATTAGTAGTTTTTGCATCCCTCGTGAACAAACATCTCCAATGTACAATTTTACAATAGTAATAAATCAGACTATCTATCTGATATATGTAGGTATGTAGGCCCGAAGTCGATTCTCTTTTCTCTTTGTAAATCGATTTGAACAATCAGCATAATAAATGCTTCAAAATTTCATTCAAATATGTAGGTACAGTCAGCATCAGACCAATACTAGCAAAACGAGTGTAAATCCGAAAAAAAAACATACAGCACGGGACTTGAACCTCAACTAGTCCCTTTCTAGGCACGTCCTTGATATTCGAATTTCTCCTATCTTTACGTCTTGGGTTTATAAGGTAGGCAAGTTAGTGTACACATAGCTTTAAAATTTCTTTCACCGCACCTTACCTTCTTTTAACTAATGGTAATAATTAAGCCGATGAAAGAAACTGTTTTTCGTGAACTTGTGGTTGCTATGACTCTTAGTTGCTTATCAACTGAGAGTAAAAAGTAGCTAATAGGTAGAAGCAAAAAGTACCTATGTTTATACAGTATGCTACTAATTAAAACAAACCGTACGGGTTTATACACTGAAGGACTAGGTAGGTACCTACTAAAATAAATAACAAAGCTATGAATCTGTTGGAAAATACTGGATGTTATTAAATAAAAGCATACTTAATCACTATTTTATACACTAAACGAAATTATAGTCTATCTCTGTACCAAATGTCATCACGATCGATGCAGTCGTTTAGGCTTGAAGGCGTAAATACACGGAGAGAATTACTTCCCCATTTATATCATTAGTATGCTTGTAGGCATAAAAATCTCTACATTATTGTAATTTCGAAACAGTTCACTAATACAGACGTAAGCATAATCTACTATTTGAGAACAATACAACCTATAGTCACGTATTGTCACCTTAATAATATACGCACACATAAGGAACGTCTGGAGTGAATTGAACACGCGTGTATACCTTGTACCGGGTACCCACACGTCAGTAGTGGGTACAAGGACAATACGGAGGCAGACCGAGCCGCGATGAGCCGTGGTATTAAATCTAGATTACCGTTTGGCGTTTCCGCTCGGCTGGATAATCGACGGGACTATATTAAAGCTATCAGTCACGTGATGCATGACGCGTGACGTCACGCAGAACATTCTCATTTGAAACGTAAATTGTGGGCCAGTGTCGTGGTAATTGTATAATATATTTACATTGAATTTACGTTCCTATTTTACGAAATTGTCACTTACGTGTTTTTGAATTTGTATCTACTATAGTAACTACACAGTAAAAAGTACTTACATTTTATAAAAATATAAGAACAGGAAAAACAAGGAAGATATTGTATTTATGTAGGTAAGATCAGATTTTAAAATTCATGTGGTAGAATTACCGACCCGCCTCGGCTTCACACGGGAAAATGCGGTGAAAAACATCCTATAACCCGATTGCAGGGGAATACGCTCAGACATAAAATTTAATCTTATGAAACACTCTACTACTAACTACTTTACAATTTCATAGTTAAGGGTTCATTCATTATGTGAAATAATTTCACTTTTCAAAATACAATCATAAAACATAGAAAAATAGCGTCGCATTTTTCCATACGTCTCGTTTAATCCAAATCGAATATTTGAGTTAAGCGGGCACGATAAAATATGATTAGTGGTTATGTGGGGGCCGCGGTCGGCGCCGGCGACGCCAAAAGCAAATACCGTCGGCCTACTCAAACAAGCGTCGAACTCCACACCATTGACAAATATTGTTATAAACCCGCAAGTTTCGGACAGTCAATGGGAGAACATTTTTGATAGGTGCCAATCATGCGTAATTGGAAATGTAAATGTCAACATCTAATTATATAGTCTTTAAAATAATATAGGTAAGGGTCAAGTGTTGAATTTCTTTGAACAACATGACAGCTGAAAATTTTGCTTAGTTTAAATATTTGTATGCATGAACATAGCCATTTGCATTGGTCTGGTGGTCGTGCCTAGGAGAGCATGTTAAGCCGTCGGTCCCGGTTGTCATAAGTACATCTATGGCAGCCGTTATGGGTAGTTGGAGCCCTAAAAAGTTCAACAATGCATTGTGGAGGTTAATGGCAGTCACTTTACGGAAAATATTTAAGATCAGTCAAACCCGCAGGCTTTAAAAGAGAAAGCGGACGGAAAAAGCGGACCCCAGACTCCGAGATGATAGCTTCGGATGCAACTGGGATTAGCGCTAGAATAGAGAAGAAGAAAGACATGATGGTGCTCATTATTTGGGCGGAGGTCGTGTAGAAATCTCATTAAGGCTTTCCGGGTCAAGTCAACCTCACCAACATACATTTGCTGATATAAGGACAAGGCTCTGGCGCAGGCTTTCCTCTCGGGTTTGGGAGGTTAAACGGTATTCACTCTCATAAAAGACGAATAATCCGTATTATTCGGTATGATCAGGAGATTTCATCTTGTAGGCAACAAAACAGTATTTGGTCTACATTTTTTTTCTACTTTTTGTCGTTTTTTGTCTTACATTTATTTAAGTTATACTTCAAAAGTATAATTCGTTATCAAAGAACTACGTACGCCACAATACATGTACCAAAAAGATAATACGGTTACTCTAAAATAATTTCAGAACTAAGCCTATATAAGTCGTTCTGAAACCGACACGTGTACGCACTTACGCGTACCTATGTAACCTCTATTCATAATGATTATGGCAAATAATATCTTTTGTGAACGTAACACTATCAGGTTTTATGTCATAATTATGGTGGGACGGCTGCCCGGGGCGAGCCACGGTCGCTCGATGTGTTTTCATTCGGGCCCGTAGGTATTATAGAGATTTTTTTTACGAACGCTACGACTTCGTCCAACGCCTGCAGTAATTGGATGCATTGACCGCGATGCCATTTGGATGAAAATATTTACGTTCCCCACAAAATATATTGAATTTTTTCCAGGTGAAGTGTTAGCTCTATTATAATGTTCATGGTGAATTGAGCCTATGATTCGTAAACCAATCTGCCCACCTAGACAAGTGGTAATTCGTTGGGCGGGGTATTGTAGAACAGAATTATGAATGTATGGAATTCACACGTATTTTATCGTTTATGACAGTCGTCAACGTACATTATGTCACAAACGTCAAAATACTTGTCAATAATTATAAAGGTAACGGATGACCTGACAAAGATGGCTGGGACAGACTGGATGCGGAAAACAGATGATCGGCAGACGTGGCGCACATTGGGAGAGGCCTATGTCCAGCAGTAGACTGCAATAGGGTAATTGATTAATTGATTGATTGAATCATTATATTCCATACATTCATGATTCTATTTTACAATAAGCAGGCCAACGAACTACCGCTTGTCAGGAAGGGCTGTTCAGGGCCCATACTATGAACTCTTAAAACAGGTCAATAATTGAACTGCTGTCATTCTACCAACTGCAAATGTCACTTTGTAATCCTATACATTTATATGACATTACAAAGTGACATTTGCAGTTGGTAGCATGACAGCAGTTCAATTATTGACCTGTTTTAGAGTTTATGGTAAGGCCGCAGTTGATAAACCGCCTTACCTTGTAATCAATGACTTTAGTTTATTGCTGCATTAATAGCGATAATAAAGCGACACTACACCTAAATTCAGAGACAATGATGCCGTACAATTATATTCCAGTGAGAGACTTAATCTGCTCGTATGTTCAACGCTTTGGGTATTCACTGAATTAGAGAGATAGTCAGCGGTTTGGTTATGATTTCACTGATATCATTGTTTTTAATTGACGTTATAGCAATGTTTGTTCCGTTATCAAAATATTAATTGGCGTATTATTATATTATGGTGACCTAAAGTACGCTGGGTTCCATGTGGTAAGCAGTTATTAGGGTGAGTTTGATAAGTGAATACGTGATGAGCATATTATTATCAATGGTTATAATAACAAAACACATGCTTTTATTTACCTATCATTTATTTTGTCAAGTAAACATATCAAATCTATAGGTTACAAAAGCGGGGTCTTGCCCTGCCTGCTTTTCTTCATAAGTGACAATTCTTTTAGTGTATTATATATCTACGGTTATAAATGCTAAAATGTGAACGGAAAGTAGTTATCTTTCATAAAAAAACAACAAAACCGACCTGCCCCCCAGACAAGTGGAAATTCGTCGGTTTTCGTATTGTGGAATAGAATAATGGATTTTATGAATGGGATTTGACGTATATGACACGTATTTTGACGTTAATGACATACGTTGACGTCTGTCATATACGTCAAATTTACAATACGTCAGCCAACGATTTACCACTTGTCTAGGAGGCTGGACGTTGTAGCACATAAGTTAATTTTGTATCCCGAAAATCAGTTAGTTCACGTGGGTAGATAACTATTTTATTATCAGGTATGCCGTATGTTAGTTTGCTGGCTTAGTAGGTTTTCTTTATTAGTGACAATTCTTTCAGTGTATTATTAATATATCTATCTACGGTTATAAATGCTAAAATGTCAACGGAAAGTTGACATTTTAGCATTTATAACCATCAACATATACAACAAAACCGATCTGTCCCCTAGACAAGTGGCAATTCGTCGGTTGGCGTATTGTGGAATAGAATAATGGATTTTATGAATGGGATTTGACGTATATGACAGGTATTTTGACGTTTATAACATGCGTTGACGACTGTCATATACGTCAAATTTACAATACGCCGGCCAACGAATTACCACTTGTTTAGGAGGCTAGACGTTAGCTCACGCGGGTAGATAACTATTTTATTATCAGGTATGCCGTATGCTAGTTTGCTAGCTTAGTAGTTTAAAACAAAATTAATATGTCGAGAACAGCTCTATCAATGTTTTTAATTGGGTGATGTTTCACAGCGGTGGTTTTAACTATGATGTACAACAGAAATTAAGGAGGCTTTGTGGGCTCTCCGCTTGCAGTAATAATTAATTTCCCGCTTAATTTGTGTAGTAGTCGTAGATGTAAATCAAGTGAGGCCAACATTGCGGGCAAGGGATAGTGTCAGTAGAGTTACACTGTTTTATTACAGTTAACTCGATACTAATAAATTTAAAAAGTGATTCTGGAAGAAGAGATTTTTATTCTTCATGGTTGGTACTCGTAGTCATTGTAATTAACGGCGATAGAAAAAGTGTGGCTGTAAGTTTTCATTGCCATATTTCATTCTCACAGGATTTTCCTATTGCCTTGTGAATCCTGTTATAAAATATAGAAGCATTGATTTATTTTGAAGCTTATGCTTTACATCTACTAAAAAAATCTATTGTTGTTAATAGATATTGATGATCCAAGAGATATTTTATCCTCTAATAAGGGAGGTGGCAATTTAAGGTTATGATCATGATATACTAGATAAGCTATTTAGAAACAAATATGTATCACGGTTCCGATGTGAGGTAGGAATACATTTTAAACGTGGTACGGGAGGCAGAATTGAATTAGGTGTACTTATACTCGTAGTTTAATCTCCGTCATGTCATCTGTACCTACTACCAGTATAGGTCTAAAATCGATACCTTTTTAATACAGAGCAACCAGTCTAGCAGTTATTTAGAACTATACTTTATCATGGCCCGTTTTGTATTTGAAAGTTCAATAGTATAACGAAGCGAAGCAGAACTATTTAACATTAGGCTACTACGACGTGGAAAATTCTAAATCCGCCCGCTTCCTTCTAGTTTAAAGAGCCGCGTGAGGGATAAGTCTTGCTAAGGTGAAGGGATACACTTCTCACCGACATCAAGCCAGCGCTCAGGAGGGCTGTCTATGGCTCTGTGGTAGCCACGAGTTAAGAGAACATGACGCTTTGTTTTACAATAGAGTCATCGATTGCGTTTGTTTGCACAGCCAGCATCAGATCGATCTAAACTAATAAAGTACTCAAAATGATCTTAATACCCTAGTATTTTCCCCCCTGGCTGTTGACTGATTGTTTTGAAATTTGGTACATACCTTTAGTTCGATTATAGGTATTAAGATCATCTTGAGTACTTTGCTAGTCAATGTCGAACTGATGCTTACTGTACATTAATATTCTTGCTGCATATCAAACACCATTGGTCCAAATAACGATATTGGATCGCAATATAATATTGATTGTTTATACGCGCCCATAGATACTATTCTTTCTCTCATGGCAGAGGAGGTTTAATTTAATTTTTGTTGAAGTGGAAAATTTGCTTACCACCTGTACTCCATGGTTTCTTAATTAAGGTTTCTGCTCCGATCTTCTATATCAATAGATTGTACCGATATGTTATTATTATATATTTCTGTCGCCCTCAATCAATATCGCATTATGAATATGAGAAAAGATTGGCTCTTAAATCACAGCGCTACATTTATTAAATGACAATAACTAAACCACATTGGTAACATGTTTCAATTCATTGTCTAACATTATAAATGAATTGAATTTTGCATAATAACCTACATCAATTAACTTTAAAATCGTTGTTCAAGTTGGTGTATGGAATCCGCAGCGAGATATCTATGAGATTCCACCTCCACCCAGAAGCTGGGACATAACCCGTTACACACGGGCAAAAATACCTGCCAACATATTGAAATGAAAACAAATGAGATTAAATCGGTTGGATACGAAGCATCCAAGGTGCGACCGACGATGGCATACAAAAGTACTTATTTTTTTTGCTAAGGGTCCAATTTCTCCTAAATACAGTGCGATAAGGCGAGTCCGATGTGATACTACAAGATTATCCGTACATTCGATTATCATATCTTAATTATTATTCATAGTTTTTCTTAGATTTATACAGTAAGATAATCGTATTGTAAGAAAGATTACTACGATTACCATAATAATATAATTTATTTTGACGCTGGCAAATGTAATATTTTCACGCATATATTATTTTATTAATAGGTACCTATATTTATGAACAAAAATAAAAATGACTAAACCAATTTAATATGGCATAATCTCGTAAAAATCTAATCGATTACGACCGCCTTATCGATTAACAGAGATTCAAGTAAGAATGGTTAAAAATAAAACCTAACTAACTATAACAACATTCAATTTATAAAGAAATTGAAGTTTTGTAAATTCCAAAAGATTATATTCAGAGATTTTTGGAGCCTACCGCAATACTACGATGACACTACAATCTTCTAGTTTTAGAGAATACGTATGCTATCTTATTTAACCGTGAGTCTCAATCGTTACCTGCACAGAAACTATGTTTATTACAGCGGAGTAACCACGAACTTGTGTATCTACGACGATGAGAATTTACTCTAAATACTAACTACAAATAGCACACAGAACGTATTTCCAAATGTATTTGGTTTATTCTGGCAATTAATTGGAGGTTATGTTAATGCTTTTACCGATGCCTATTATTGTGTTGGTTTGATGAACACGAGTCATGTTTGTTAGCCTGTTGACAGGATGCGTCATAAGGTGATCACATTATTTGTGGTTTGTACCCCTCGGTCCTGTAAAACAAATGTTGATACATCTATTTTACAGACCTTTTTGTCACCAGTTGAGTCTGCCTCAGTAATAAAGTTTATTTGGTAAGTCGTGGGAACATTCACCAGAAATTATTGTTTTTATCCCATTTTGGGTTGTATCCGTTTCAGTTTGCTACGCTAGAAACTTTGTCATAATCTTTAAACGATTTGTAATACTTAGTTGCATCCAAGGTTTAGACCTTAGAGCCCGCTTAATGTTTTGATTGATATGTCAGCTTTTCAGGAAGCCACTGCCGTCTGACCGACCAACGTCGAGAGAAAAGCCTGCGCCAGATTCTCTTCTGTAGTTTGGCAGGTAAGTTTGTTTTAGATAAGCCAGTGTCACCAGTTTTTTTTCTTATTCATCGACCAGATATACTGCCATCTCTATGCTCCTATGCCCCTTCATTTATATGTAAAAAAAATCAATATTAAGTTCAAATCACAGCTTTGTATTTCTGAACTTAACTTTTATCATAACTGTGCTGCTGGTTATAAAATAAATAAGCTACACTTAAAGATAGAGACGCCACGATTAACAAAATCGAGGGTACTTTTAATATTATAATAGGACCAGAGACTCGAATATAATATTTTACGAATAAATTATATCCACAATCTTGACTGGAGTGGGCTGATAACGAAATATAATTTCCTATCCCTTAGTTAAAATTGTTCAGTATATAGTGGTTTTCCCTTGTTTATGTAAAGTGGGTAAAAATGAAGACTGGTGGATACTAAGTGGGGGGTATTTAAATCACTTGAATTAATCTAGTAAATGATTCTTTTATTTGGAGGTTTCTGTAGTAAGATTATGACCATAATTGATATTTTTTAAAATCTTTAACTTTGGTCTGCTTATTAGGTCTTTAATAATTGAAATATTACCCCTTTCTTATTGATCTTGATATATGGTACACGCTTTTAGTTTGAATGCCATTGCAATTTCAATCATTAAAACTTACAGCAGCTTGTCTAGTAGGTATACATACGGCTTCTATTTGTATACTAGACGAAGTCTTGAATATCTATTTATATTAGTTATGTAATAAGTAATTACCTCATACCTGATACCTGTTAGTTATTTTAATTAAAAAAATATATTTTAAGTTTTTATTGCATAATAATAAAATGATGATTGATGTATTAAATAAACAAACTAATGCGTCTGAAAGTTTTCATAGAGGTGTCCAGTGTCCTATTACTTTCGCTGTGCGATTAAATTTATTTCAGTAATGGCATTAACAGCTACACGAAATATTTCACAGTGGATACAATGTTCCTGTAAATTTATTACAATTAAGCAAGCAAGTACTTTCACCAATGATAAGATAAAAGAAAATTCCCCTTAAACATTTCATCAGGAACGGCGAAATTAAATTATCTAATTAACATTACTTGGGACGTTGGGTGAACAAAGTCATCGCGGCTGAGTTACGACAAATTTCTTATTAAAAAAAGATTCTTTTCGGAGATCACAATAATGAGAGCTTTGATTATTTCCTACCTTCGTTTTGTTTCTTTATTGTAGTAATATTGAAATGAGGAAAGTGATTACTTAAATTTCATATTCATGTTTAATTGTTTTTCAGTTCGCTTTTTAAAGAAAAAGGTAGCTGGGGTAGAGTGGACGAGCAAGCTGCAGGATAGCATGCATTGGCGCATATTGGGAGAGGCATAAATGTCCAGCAATAGACTGTAATAGGTGAATACATTGATATTTTTTAAACACAGCTAAATTTGAATTCGCTTTATTCGCTCATTGAAATAAAACTACTTATTAACCGATTCTATCGCGATATATGTGTTATTATTTACTTTTAACCCGACGTTTTGGCTATTCTTCAGCAATCATGGTCGCGGGTTGACTAGCTTCAATAGCTGTCCGATTGTTGGTACAGTAATTTAAGAGAAAAAAAAACTATAAACATTGTTACTTTGAGAGATACGTTAGAATTAGCAGAGATCTAGGGAACACAGATAAGATCGTGGTACTCAACTATTTCCAAGAAAAATGTGATTGCCTCGGTACCCGCCATGGACTTAGAAGTAAATTACAGTTCTTGGTAATGTCCACTATAATATAAATAATCAGTGGAGTACAGCGATGTCTTAGTACCTGAGAGGTAGATAATCTTAAGATCCAATCAAAGAAAAAATACATTGAAAAGAAAATTTTATACGAGCAGTTAAGTTTTCTAAAGTTACCGCTTATTAACCAACCGACATACAACTTTATATAATTAGATAATTTCTCTGATTAATTACTTATAGTACTTGTTATTCTTCGTGTTTGTTTCAGTTTCGCAAACAAGTTGTAGTTACAGATAAGATTCTAGAAATGTTGTTTAAGCTTTTGTGCGCAGACGGTAGAGATACAATGTTGTTATTATCGTGAGAGAATTCCGTGCTAAAGCAGTATTCAACTAAATTAATGAGATAGCCTTTTAATATTAATATACGATTCTGTGTTCTGTACTACTAAAGTTGTTTTTAACTGATTCTATCGCGACATACTTGTTATTATTTGCTTTTTTTATTAGTTTTTTTCAATGAGCGAGGTTCGCGTGAACGCTCGTGAGGTCAGACAAGTATCATCTACAAGATCTACTTCCCGTCTACTAAAAAAAACAGTATTAGTATGAAAAAATTGATAGGAATCGAATGACAAAACATTTTTTAAGTCTCTTTCTTATACAAAAAAGGTGTTAGCTATACGCGTTACTATTTCCCTACAGAGAGATAAAGAGAGGGAAAAAAGAGGATAAGAAAAATCAAAGGAGAACCACATTCCGTTTATAATCTATTAAGCTATTCGATCTAAAACTAAAGCTTACTAACTAACCTACTTTGTTAATATTATATTTTACAGTTCATAATCTGTCACTATACCTTTCATCGAATGAAAAATACAATAGACAGAAAAATCAATACGAAAGTAATTTCAAAATACTTAACATCTAATGGATATCGTATATGAACAATGTTTACTACTGATGTCTGATTATATGGCTTATGAATGGTTGAGTCCACGCCCGGCTCGTTGTAATCAAGGATAAACAAACAAGTGACTGTGCCATGACCTGTTTCCGGAAATTAACTTATGCGACTGCGCCAATCTAGCCTTTGCAAAGAAAGGAGTACAATATTACCTACACATTTTTGTATTTTCCTCTTTATGCGGATAAACATAGTTTCATTTCTGTCTAAATGAAAAAGGTAAAGGAATATTTAGTTATCTTTGACCTTTTGTCTATATGTATGTGTGATACACATACATATTTATTTGGAGTTCGTGCAACATGTGTGCTTTTTCCATTTATCTCTGGTTGCAATCCTTTTCTAGCCATATAATCTTCATACAGTCCATCTATCTCCTCTTAGGTCTTCCTCGTCCACATCCTTCCTTACGACATTACTTTCATCCAAGTATTACATGTTCGAACCAGGATAAACGATTTCCTCGTATTCAGGTGTAATGTGTATACATTATTACTGTATAAGATAATTAAGACACTGAAATATAAAAGAAAAACAATATCATGCAGCCAGTTTAATAACTTCACGTGGAACTAATAGTGAAGTAACGAGCTAGCACGTCAAAGGACCAATATATTTTGTTTGCATAAAGGCATGCACGGCCGCACGGGACGGCGGAGTTTTCGCAAGTATCCGCCGGGAAACCGCGTTACGAAAACATTTTTCATAGGTTCTACACATACTTGATATGTAATTTATGGAGACAGCGTCTTATATACCGGCACTTGCACGCTGAATAGAAAATGTTTTTAAGTTTCAAAATCTGTTTTAGAAGATTTTCAACTGAAAGTTCTTGGGGTAACAACTATTATAGAACTGTTTTAGATAAGGTGTAATCGTAACTTTCTATATAGACAACTTTAATCCAGTTGTGTACGGAACCTTAGATACGCGAGTCTGACTAGCGCTTGACCAATCTTTTGTTTGATCAAATTCAAAATGTCTACGAAAAAAAGGAATTGCTTTATTTTTGCAAGTATACTAAAGTTGTATTTTTTGTATTGGATTTAAAACTATAAATATTACAGATACATGAAAGTCCTTTACTCAGTCATAATCCGATTTGATAGGAGTTGGATTTTAGACGCGGGGCACCATAAGCAATAGAGCACTACACGTCAGTTTGAGAGCCACACGACTCCAAATCCGCTTAGATTCAGAGACAAAGAGAAACTTCGATGAATTTGGAACACCAAACTAGATTCGCTCAATTTTAGGCTTTAAAACCTCTCAATATTCGGCATACGTTAATTTTAAAGGCCATTTCTTTTAATATTTTTTTAAGATGAGACTTGAGAATTTATTTACTTAGTTATTCCTCATCAAGATTCTGAGAGATCTGGGTTCACAATCCAATATCCAATTCATAAACTTAACATAACATAAACTCACGCCTGTATCCCCGAAGGTGTAGGCAGAGGTGCTAGCACCCATAAACTTGATAGGTATAATTATTATTGCAATGTAATTTGTGACATGCAACTAATTAATTGAAACTAATTAATTACTGAAACAGGTACCTACTTCCCTATTGAAAACATGTAATGTGACTAATATATGTGAATATTAAACAGTATGATTAACGTATATCTCAGCGTATATCCGTAAACGTAATTCAATCTGTCGTTTTACGCGCGTATGGCTCGTGCCTAATCCTAGCCCAACGGGTACAAACGACATCGTCAGGTGATATCAGTTGCAGCTGCGACGTGCTCGCTTCTAGATTCACTTACGGATCGATGGCAATGCAACGCGATACACTTCTCTAAGCTACAAATCACCAAACCATTCTGTTCAACTTTTACAATAGAATATCGAAGATATATCTGTTTTATGCGTCAGTAAACAGTCGCATCGGACATATTTGATTCGGAATACTTCAGAATTGTAGAAATAACAATATTTTCGAAATTCAAATCAAGTTTTACTGTTATCGCGCTTCTACATCTAGTTCAGTTTTGTTTAGTTTTCGTTGCGATGGATCATAAAATAGAACGGGATCTTACTTTATGCTCTCGACAAGTAAAAGTTACGGTCCAAATGAGATGAATCGTATGGTTTTTTTTTCAGTTTTATACGGCGGCTGAGCATTCCAACGATATAAAAAATCAACTAATTTAGAACCGGTTACCAGAGCATAGCGACGGTATTGCGGACTGTCAAGGGTTCAGGACTGTCCGTTAATTAAATCCACATTTTTATATAATGGTCTATTAAAGCATGATTGAATTTATTTTAGTCTTTTTTGTGGTAGCAAGTTTCTTTAAAATCACTAACATTACTAAGTTAATATTACATTCTTGCCTTGTCACAGTTACAGTACGTCCATCTCGTATAAATGAGCTCATTTCACTGCACTGTGCATAAGCATGTAGCTCATAACGACAGGCGTCACTGCCAGGCGCACTCATCAAGCCCTCGATATTTTACCGTACATTACAAACGATGTGGCGGACAACTGAAGTTAATTGGATGCGCAGACCACACCAACCCATCGCTGTAAAATATAAAACAGTCTGAACATGTTTTCAGGTGAGTGCGGCCCTATTATCCAGGATGCAGACGACGCCGACGTATCGTGTCGCGTCTCGTTATGGTACCGTAGCGTCGTGCTTAACGGAGTTACCGGGTTTGCGGGAATTTTGTTGAAGTGACAGTTGATGAGCCGAAAATGTCAAGCCGTCTATCTCGTCCCAGAGACAAGATGCGCTCGTATTCCATAATAATTTGGTGGCAAATTTATTCACAGCGTTGTACAAAACTACCAGCGTGCTTAGTTTGAAACAATGTTTCAGTTTGTCGAGTTAAAAATAAACTAAAGTTATATGAGTTATTGGATTAGTTTAGCGTGATATAAAAGTTTATTTAGATAAATCTCTACGGAGACTGCGAATCAGACTTATCGTTGTACTTTTATTATTATCGATCATTGTTCAGAAAATTCCTACTATATACTTTGCAATTTTCTAACAAATAAAACGGCTTCATCAAAGCAGTGGTGCTTAAAACGCAGCAATGCAAACAGCACGTTGGCCACACACAATACAAAATATTGCTATTTTTGTAGCAAGCATTCGCACACAATACGTTTGAAACGGACTGTGTAATAACGGCACATCAAAATTTCTACGGTAGAGTTGTCGAGCCGATCGGAAAAATTCACTCGACTCGACCCAACTCGGCCCACTCGGTCCGAGTCGGACCCGGTGTCGTAATCCGCGTGTCCCGCTATGTGTGAAATTGAAATTAAAATTCTATTAAAGCGGAACGATTGGAATAGAACACGGCGCAGCCTATTTTTATACAGCCTTATAAATTGATTATATGGTACGCCGGGATCAGTAGGATAGCCAGGAACTGGGACGGTGATATTATTCCTTTTTGATGCTCTTAATTCCATTTTAACCTTTCTGAAAGATTGATTTAAGATATAGAAAAGAGAATCGACCTCGGGTGGGACTCGAACCCGCAATCTTTCCCTTACAGGGGGAATGCTCTGACAACTAAGCCATCGAGGTCCACCCGAAGCAGATTCAAATTCTTCTGAAACCGAAAAAAACTACTTTTTATTTTTCAGTTAAATTAAATCTTAATTATTGTAAATTTCATAACTTGGTGTTATTATTTTTAATCAGTGCTAGTTATATTTTTTGAAGCAGGTAGAGCATGACAAAATTTTCCATTCGAATTTGGAGCCGCCTGAGTCAGGACAGTAAATCGCAGTTATATAACACTACTTCCTTAATGTTTTGTTTCTAGTGGTCTGTAGGGTTGCCAGCCCTCGAGTGGGAAATACGTTAAATAGTTATTTTTTTAAACGTATATTTTTTCTATTAATTTGTTTACTTATTAATACATGTAGTTAAAACCGTTATGATGTGATAATTAACCAGTATTACTATTATTAAATTTGAACTCGAATTACTGACATCAGTGAACTCGATTAATTTAATTACGCATAACCATTAATTCGTTAATAATAGCTGGTTGAGAATTATCGGAATCCCTGTGAGTGTACTGAGTACGAACAATATTCGAACTCGTAACGAAAAGGTATCGAGAGAACGAAGCATTGCGATTGGCCATCTGCCTACTGTGAACCAGTGTGTCTGTGAAGCCTGCCAATCACAATGCTCCGTTCGCTCGATACTGGGCACTGATTACTAAGTAGTTATTTCATCGACTACCAGTCTAGTAATTTTTTATTTTTTTATCAAAATTATAGTTTGATAACCCTAAAAGGAAGATACAGACATGTGTAATAAAACTGCAAAATGTATAGGATGTATCAACTTCTTTGAAATCTGTTATTTCAGTTCAGTGAATACGACTTTATATTATCCAATTCACTCCTATGAATAATGTGAAATCTTGCAGTTATATCGATGTGAATGTAGAACACTGCATTCACATCGATATAACTGTATCGATTCAACGGAATCGACGCATACTTACGTTTATATCGATGGCGAATGATCATTGAAAAATTGCTACTAGTAATTTTTTCTAGGTTTGCTCCTTAATTCGGTTAACTTTCTTGTGCTATTATAGTTGCGCGTGTGTAACGGTTGACGGTTAGCAACAGTATATCCGGTGTCTTAAATTAAGTGGTTATTATATTAATGTGGTCTTTAAAAATAACAGCGCTAATTATAAATAGTTTCTTATATTTATTAGACTAGGTACGCCATTTTTTTTCTTATCAAAATATATCCATTTTTTTCTTTGAATTTCTTCCTGCAAGGAATCTAGCAAAGATAAAAAAATACAGGAATCAAGGAAAGTGTCCACTATAGATGAATTACTAGCAGAAGGTAAAGAAAGTAAGAAAAAAGAAAAAATATAACTCGATTATAAGATGAAAAAGTAAAAATGTTCTTCAACTTTATACTAGTTTTATAACATTTTAGGCCAATATCTGCAATATACCTAGTAAAGCCTCAGTGCGCTCAATTGGACTTCATGACGTGACATTTTCGGATATAAGAACCGTGTTCTCCACGCTTAAGTGCTGATTTATAGACATCCCGATAAACTGTTCTGTGGAGCACCATTCCTCGCTTAAATGACGGCACAGGCTCACGGCTGGTCTTGAGTGGCTTTGGTTATTATATTCATAGGTAAGTTTTCACATCTTTGAGGCTAAGAAAGTGTTGAGGGGTACGCAATTCGAATAAGTGTGTCTAGCTGCGATTGCAATGTATTAATGTACATTATCGTTGGTATAGTCCTAAAAATATCTATTTCTTTTATATTTCCTTTATAGTTTTACACAAGCATAGAAATAAAGATAAGAGTGAGGCATGCATGCACTAAAGATATATATTGTACAATATTGTACAACAATATTGTACAACATTCAACACAACGCTATCTAGATCCATGGTAAGCTTAATTAGCTTGTGTTATGGAATCTAGAATGCGGATATACATACTTAAATACTTTTTTTTTTTTTGTAAATACATACATATTATACATAGAAACACCCAGACCAATGCAAATATTTATATTCATGCATACAAATATTGGCACTGAGCGGGGATCGAACCCGCGCCTCCTGCGTAGCAGCCGCGTTCACTACCGCTACATCACAGAGGCAGTCATAAATATTGTTCAGGAAAAAAAATAGATACGCTTAAAATGTAAAAAAAAATATGAGCTAGATTAGTATAAGGGTTTCGTTATTATGGAACCCTAAAAACACATTTTGTTGTTGACGAATCGCAAAAATGCAATATTAACTAAGCAGCAGCAGCAGGGTTCTTAGGTACTACTGGAACCGGAAAGTGTGACCTTTGGAGTCTACGAGACAATACAGTTCGAGGACTTCTGCGCTATGGGGCAGTTTAAGCTAATGTGGCACTGAAGGAATCAAATGATCAGAATTTGTGAAATAAATTATGCATGTTTAATTTTTTAAGGGGTTGGTTAATTGAATAGCGAAATGACATTCGATCTTCTGACCGCATACGCAAGAACAAAAAGTGACATTCAAAATGACGTTTGTACTCCTGGCCATACCTATATGCAAGAAACTTAAAGTGACCTTCGAAATGACGTTGGAACTCCTGGTCATATACACAAGAAATTAAAAGTGACCTTCCAAATGACGTTCGATCTTCTGGCCATATACGCAAGAAACTAAAAGTGACCTTCGAAATGACGTTCGAACTTCTGGTCGTATACGGAAGAAAGTAAAAGTGACCTTCGAAATGACATTCGAACTTCTGGTCGTATACGCAAGAAACTAAAAGTGACCTTCGAAATGACATTCGAACTTCTAGTCGTATACGCGAGAAACTAAAAGTGGTGAATTTTGCGATTCTTTATGAATTGTTCTTCTAGCAAAGTGATAATAGGTGTTGCAGTATCAATAGGAATTGTGTACCTATTTATACCATGTATGTTACTTTGTTGGTTCACTTAAGAGTGTGTTCACTTAACAGTGTATTGTATAATTTCCATACACGGTGAAGTCAAATATGGTTTCAATGTAAATAAATGTTTTTTGATATAATTTAAAACTGTTTATTTTACTAAACTGCTTTCATATTTTTTTTAACAAAAGTGACTCTGTTCTAACGTAATCATTAAACAGATTGTATAAATAAAACTCAAGGACTCAAAGAAACCTTAAAATATTTTACTTCTCAAGTCTAGAGGGCTCCCCGTTTGCTCAATAAAACCTCTACGCTTTACATATTTTACAAGAAAAAGTTAATCGAAGTTTTTCTTCCAAGTTCCAAATTCAAACAACTAAATCTATGCGATTTACGACAAAACTTATTTCAAAAACGCCACGTGACGTGTTAGTTGGCTCTAGGCGAACACTTTAAATAATATTTTACCTTAAACTTCAACTAAAAAAACAAAATAACGTTTATCACGATACCAAAGCGGCGAGGAAAATATAAGGCATTGTTATATTTCTACTCGACCGTTTTTGTTTGTTTAGGATAGATTACATCACGAGTAATTGACAGATCAAAGCTATTATATTACTCGAATTGACTTTCTTAAGACGTTGACTGCCATTTTGGACCTTGAATATCTGTTATTGTCCTTTTGTATACATAGTCATAAAAAGATGGTATAACAACAGTACTGAAAATATTACATAGAGATATTTTAAGTATTGATATATTTTTTTCAAATTAGCTGTATGTAAAACTGTTCGTTCACAAGCCAAAATATACTTTGTATGTTTGTTAAGAAAAAGCTATTGTTAGCCATATTTTTAATTAACAGAATTGCTCACTGTTTCGCTTATATTGAAATAAATAAATAAAATACGTTTAATACATTATGGTACCTACTCAAATGTATTATGTCATGTTATATTTTAAGCAATACAATGGGCATTACTTTCGTGTATTCTTTCTTCAAATTTTTAAAGGCAATATTATATCTTGTCACGCATGTATCACGTAGGTAGTGTCAGAAAATAGACCATTATGTTCGTTGTAATTTGATTATTTTTGTACTTTTGCGCACAATACACGATCAGATACCTATGTTTAAATTGATGACGTAGGAAATATGATATTACTATTTGTATACAAATGTATAGATGGTATGTTAGTATTAGAAATTTACTTCGGTAGGTAGTTATGTATATGAGGGAGACAATGCGGCGCCATAGCCCCGTGTGGATTACTGAGGATTCCGTGCGGAACTCACACCTGCCTGTTAATATCTACATACTTGTCAAATTACCTTGTCAATTCATGTGACAGGCCATACAGCTTCCTAGCGTGGGACGCCTACGCACGGCTACGAATAACCGGGTTTATTACAACGTAGGTGCTACGGCGTAGCACTTCTTTGTGAATTTTAACACAAATAATTTCTATAGTATGTGAATTGAATGTAGTTAGGGAGAAAAGACTTTATATATTAGAAGTGACTTCAAAAGTCACTGTTAAGATATTGAAGCCCAAAATTCTTATCATTTGTAATTAGAGTAATGTTTTACGCGAGATTTTTAATAATAGTACATTATGGTACAAGTGAGCAACGTTGGTGATTACCGCCGAGGCGCCATTGAGACCCGAGCCGCCAGGCGAGGGTCTTAAGACAGCCGAGGACGGTAATCATCATGCTCACACGTGCCATACGACGTTTTACAACACACTTGCGAATAAAATAATACTACAAATACTAAATAAACAATACTACAAATTAATTCGTTTTCCTATGCGCGCGCATTTAACAATGGCGGTCGACCATATTTAAAAAAAAATGAGGTTTGAACTTAACTTTTTTTTACTCTGTTTTTTTTTTTCTGTACTTAGAGAAAAAAAAAGTTAAATTTGAGCGAAAATTTTGTTTATTACACAAGTATTACAAGTTGAAATTATTTATTTAAATACGAAAATGCATCAAATGACCATACAATAGGCGTATTAATTTATTCGTACTATTAAACACGTTATTTTTTGTATCAAAACTTTTTTAAGAACATAGACAATCATAGACACTTTCTATAAAATTTAAAAAAGAATCTATAACTCACTTTTGTGAATAATAGTAATGAAAAAGTCACAGTTTTATAATAGGTGTCATTCCGTGCTTAATTGCGGTAAAATAATATCACTGTTATGAGCAGGTGTGTTGTAAAATAAATATACTTTAGGTCCAAAATAAATCTTTGAATTTTTATAGGCAAATTAAAGTGTCAAAATTTACATAAAAAGTGAGTACGATATATAAAAACAAACTTAACAATGGAGTCCTTTAGACAGTCGAATAAAAATACTGAAGACATAAGTTCAATTGTGAATTGCCCCACAATTTATCCGGCGGTGTCTAATGTTCCCGCCCCGCACAAGTTCACAGATGTAATGGGCTGTGGAAACGAGTTCGCAAAATGTGTCATCTAAATCACAAACTTCTCTAAAAATCCCCGCACCAATTAATTTCTACTCCATAAAATAAAAATACTTTTTAAGTATCTCTAGACTAATTCAAACTTGGGAGTTTATCAAAGAGATAAGCAAGTTTTTCTTATTAAGTATCAAGGGAACTGTCGTAAATACAGAAATTAGCGCGAGTATCATCGTCGTCAAAGCGTTGTGTAAACATCAAAAGTTTGAAAGTGTCGCGAGACGTCGTCGTCGGCGTCGCGGCGGCGTGGTGTCGTCGGCGATGACGCGCGGCTCAGCGCGACATCGACGCGACGCCGCGCCGTGTCGTGGGGGCCGACCAATCTCCTCCCCCGCCGTGTAAGTTGCCGTCTTATTAGCTTATCGTATCAACTCCTGCTATTAGTTTTGTTACAAGTTTTATACTGCCTCGGTTAAATTATACCTTTAATCTCGCTAGCTTTTCTGAGTATATTTTCTTATTACCCAGCTAAGTATATACAATTAAACCGAAAGCTAAGTGTTCACTGCATATAAACGTGGTGCGACGAACTGTAGCGTTAGGCGTCCTTATTAACTGCAGCGGTCACGCCGTACTGCAGTCGCTCTCTGATTAATGGATATTGAACTTTATGTTCTAGAGCAGAAAGTTTAAAATAACAGTACCTACTACAATGGTATTTTTAACTTTTTTGCTGTAGTTTTTATTTGATTATAGATTATAATTGATTCATGATGATGGTTATTAAGCTGTGTAAAACTGAATTCATATTAATAAAAACAATAAAAAGTAAATATTGCTTACATAACGTGGAATATAATTAGATCGTTATTCACGTGTACAGTTTCGTGCCCGTAAAAGTTTGTGAAGATGTTTGGATGTTCAGATGTTTGTATTCATTCAAATTACGCTCTTATGGCTGAGCACATAAGGCTGAAATTTGGCAAAGGGATAGACTAAAGTCTGAAATAACACATAGGCTACTTTTGACTTATCATGGGTTTCAGGAATGGGATAAAAATTCCACGTGGGCGGATCCGTGGGCATAAGCAAGTTTTTTATATTTATTTCAATTTATTATTACAGATTTAAAGAAAAATAATAATTGTGTACTTTATTGGCAATTTTACGGTCTTTAGTATATAATTTTATATTACAAAATATCCCGAGTCCCGGGTCCAGGATCCAGGGAAGTCAAAAAAGATCCAGAAAAACAAAACACTAGTCTTGCGACGTAAAATTTTAGTTTATCATCTTGAGGCCTTAAGTTGTTCGAGAAAAGAGTTTTAGGGATCTTCTGTTGGAGTCTTGTGACATAAATTAGCTTACGATCTTGAGGCCTTAAGTTGGTCGCTAAAATACGTAGCTTTAGAGATCTTCTGTAAGTAGATTTTCAGAAGAAAAACGATGTCTGGCCTTTGCCAGACATCGTTTTTCTTCTTGACCTACGTTCCTTTGAACGTAGGTCAAAAAAGTCGCCTCTATGGCGTGGAATAATTAAATACACTTCTGCCCACCCTTTTCATAGATATATATATGTAAGATAGTCTAGTATTTGAACAATGTGTACAATTTCTTTAGAATAAAAAAAAATACTAAACTACCACAGAAAGAAACAAAAGTAACAAAACTAGTAAAACCTATTGTTAATTATATCTACCTCATCTATGACTCTACAATTAACCGTTTCACAAGGAAATCATACCCACAACACTTAACACAGCGGTAGGTAGCGAGTTGACCACCTTTCATTTACTGAAACTATTCACAAAATGTATCATTATAAGGAGTTGAAAAGGCCCTGCATGGAGTCGGTGTCGGTTTGCGCCACAGACGGTAGTCGGAGGGTTGCCTCGCCGAACGGAGCATCATATTATGTTATTTACGCGTCCGCAGAGGACAACTTTTTAATGGGGCGATAACAGACCACCCGAGACCGGCCGTTGCTGTTAAATCTCATGCCCATAAATACGTTATGTAAACCCACCCTAATAATTAGTGGCGGTTACGGCGCGTAGTTAAGTTTTATGGAGCCAGCGAAGGCTGCGGCGCCCTCGCTCGCACAGAAAAATGTTCTTTAATTTGTCTGCTGCGTTTGAAGGCGATGAAGCTGAAATTGTTGGTTATTCCACGAATCTTATTTCTGACTGACTTTTATAATTTTTCTACATAAATTAGGTACTTTTGAGGTCAACAATAACCCCGAAATATCTACTTTGTCGTGACTATACGACTTCGAATAACTTTAGTTGACAAATAGAGACATATAAAACTTTTATAGCTTAATATTATAGTACAAAGCCCTTCAGAAAATTCTTACTGTTAAGGAAAATATTCCGTCTGCCAAATAAAGTTGTTTTGATAACAAAGCGTCTACGTTATGTCAAAATATTTTCTGCAAATACTCTGTCTGCGATAACAACATCGACGTCTATCATCTATAGGCGACTTAGTAGGTCAGATATAAATTAGTTAGGTAATATTTTGAATAGAATGTACATGTTCATATTTCCGTACAAAACGGTAAGGTCAACATAGAGCATAACAACACGGAGCTGTCCGCTAGAGGGATCATACAAGACAAGCCATTGGCAATCGGCGTCGCGTGCTGACCCGCGCGTGGGGAGCCGCGCGGGTGAGCGGGCGCGCGGGGAGGCGGCCACTCGCTGACAGTGGACACAGTACCTGGCACTGTCGCCGCGCTGCACGCCACCTGCACTCCGTCTCTTCACTGTTCCCCCACTTTTACTTTCTAAAGTTTCTCAACTACGTTTCACAAACTTGGGCGAGTTCAGTGACCGAGTACGAAGCGTTCTGGCGGAAGCTAGCGTTGTCTGCCGTGGGGAGAAGGTGAAGCGCGTGCTGCACGTACACAGGTTACAACGAGTACAGCGACGAAGCGAGATACGGAGTCATGCGGTCAGCCAAAAGGACACAAACCTACTGGCTCGCTGGGTGTATCGGCAGCGCGGTCGGGGGCGGCGGGTGGCGGGGCCGCGCCATTGGCCCGCCAGGGCACGCCTCCGACGTCGCTGGTGACGCCGCCGCCGCCGCGTCGCCTCCGCCGACGTCGCGACCCACCGGCAACGCGCCACAGACCATACACTACAAACAATCCATTACTTCAACTATCTTCACTTACACTTTAACCTTTCTTGGAACTTTCAGTATAGCATTGCAGCACGTGGAAAATGTTCAACCAAGGAATAAGTACCAGAAACCATGAGTAGTTCTCTTTTCAGTAATCATGTGGTGAATGATTCCCTTGAACATCATACTACTATATTTATTTCCCAGAACTATACAGCAACACAGATAATGTCTACGGGATACCTTCAAGCAAAAATCTTTTTGTTAGTAGTTACCTACTTATGCTACACATGTAGGAATGAAAGACCATAGATATATTTTATGAACAGAATTTTACCAAGTACTGTTTCATTTGACAATTAATCAACTTAATCACCGGACCATAGGCATAATAACTATATCAGTTGGTTTTCATGTGTAGTTAAGAGGCTATGTGAACATCAGTTAGGTGCAATATATTGTGATTTTATGATAACTTACATACACAATAGGTATGCATAATTACTTGAATATTTTATAGAAAACGATACACATTGATTTTGTACGATCACGTCAAAATGAACTCGCCTGATAATGGTAAGCTACTGGTAAAGTCTCCAGAATGGGGGTCACCATTACAGCCCCACCTAGAAAAGTGACCGGCGTATAATAGAATAGAATATCGAATGTATAGAATTTAGCGTAGGTATATGAGAGTGATCATCAACGTATATCATAACCGTCAAATCCCATACATTCGTCATTCTATTACATATTATAAATTTCATTGAGCCGGAATCAAACCTGTGACCTTCGAAGTAGCAGCCGAACGCTCTACACCACAGAGGTCATCAAATATCATTAAGATAAGGCTATATATTTTTAGGTAACTTACTTATGTTAACTTTAAGTGCTAGTCAAGTATAATATTTATTATGATGTAAGTTCGGCCACACTTGCCAAGAATTTCCCTTTATTCTTTGAAAAGTGTTTCAACTTAAACATGTATATTCGGTACATATCATCACTTAGATCACTTAGATCTTCGGGGCCGAAAACAACCTCTCCTGCTAGTTGATACACCTGTTGATTAACGGACGAGGCCTTTTTTTAGCGTGCGAAAAACCCCCACGGATACATTCCCCGCTGGAGCCGGTGTCGTCTTGTGTAGGGACCACGGAGTTCTCAAGTTGTCCATATTTCATCCGCGCCTTGATTTCGATGAGTGTCTCACACTGTGAGGCTGGATCCCTTCGGTGGCTCGTGCCGAGGTCGCGAAAGAACATTTCGGAACCCAGCCGCCGGATCCGTTCGACGACTTGGATAACCGCGGTCGTGGTCTTAAAGGTCACTTCGCGGTGTGTAGCCCCGCTCGCCTTTAGTCTTTGTCTAATAATAAACAATTAACGGAACGGAGATCAATTAAAACTAAACTACGTTCACCATCATCCTCCTACTCTTCTTCTTCTTTGGCTTCGACATATCCCATTACGAGGGGTAGACTTTCGTATGGTCATCCTCCTCAAGTTTCAATTCCGTCATGTCCTTTCGAACATTCGTCATCCAGGTGGTCAGAGGTCTTCCTCTTCCCCTCTTCTTCGCGCTATCTCATCATCCCCTGCCCTTATCCCATCTTTATATTGGGTCGACGCAACACGTGTGTTTTTTCCATTCATCTCTAGTTGCAGTCATCTAAAAATTCGCTCCCGTCATATCATTACCGTGTCATCTTTATCACAGTCCTTTTATTTCCTCTTTGGTCTTCCTCTCCCCTGTAGCAGTCGACTTCTATAGTTAACAGAACTGACCAAAATAAAGCATGACATGTCCGAACCAGGACAAAGCAATCACGTTTTATTAGAAGAATATCATTAAATTCATTTTATTTGAATGAATTTTCATTGATGAAACGCAGTCAGGTCCCAGTTCCTAAACTGCTATTGTTGATATACGGTCCCTTAAATCTCTTTGTGATATAAACAATACAATGTTCCAGCGAATTTTGCTTTAGACCAACTAAATAAATATTACGTCGTTGATAAATTCCTAATTTTAGGGAACAACGTAATAATTTAATTTTATCTGTATTTGGGAAAGGTGTCCCGAAGTAAACTTAATTATTGTTTTAGGATATTACATTATTCTAATTATTCCAATGAAATATTTAAAATATAGTGTATCTTACTGATATAACTATGAATGTATAAGTTTGGATGAATGGCTGGGTGTAGAACGGCTGAACTTATCTGCATTTTGCACAGAGATCGATTAAAGTGTAAATTAGCAAGTAGACATTTTTTTCCTGAAGGTTGCGGTAAAGGGATGAGTATCACATGTCGGTAGCTATAGCTAGTTTACATAATATTGATCAAGTGTGTAAAACTTTTATATCTTATACTATACATACCTGTAATCGCATTAATTCCCGTTCACATTATATTATGGAACACCAAAGTTTAATAGTTAATAACAACCGTGTCCACGAATATGATTTATTTAACAAATTACATGTAAGTATAGATAAATATCAACCTGCGCCATTTACATCGATCCTACAAATATTCAAAATATGCAAACGAGCAAGAGCATTTATAATTTTTTTTAAAGTAGTAATTTCATTTATGTCTCAAATAATCTATGCTAACAGTGATACAGCTATAAAATCCCAAGACGAAATATCAGCTCAGTCTTAGTTAGTCATATTATTATTATACGTAATGCAGACATTACTATTAATAAAAGCGTATCCACGCTCGCAGTCACGTACTTTTCGCGTGTTTTATAATAATTAATTAAGTCAATTATAAGTTTCACACACGCCACGCTAATGCCTACTCTTCGACACTGAATACAAATTTAATACAGGGTTGCCAAACCTACAAGAAAATGTTATCATTGAAATATTTCAAGTGTATTTTTGTTAAAGTTAATTATTTATTTTTAAAGGCTGGCCATAGCAAGTCAGCGCAGGAATGCTAAAGGTACTCAGTTATTAGTTCAATGACATTATCATCATCTTAACGTTGTTGTCGTCTGGTCTCTCTACTCCCAAAGGAAATTCCGCCCCGGAGTCTCATTCAACAGAAAGTGCCACCTTTTCCCAATTCAGTTGAAGTCACTTTTTCAGTCTAATTACGAAGAGGCCGTTGAGCTTTTCCATGAAGCGACTGGCGATATCGGGGTTCTGTAGTTTGACCAATTGTTGGACATTTTATGGCTGCAACTACCTGTAAAGACTGCCATAGATGTCCCTACAGCGACCGGGCCGACGACCGAATCAGTGCCTCGGAGAGCACGTTAAACCGTCGCGACGGCCTAACGTGCTCTCCGAGGCACTGGTTTTATTTCTGGTCAATATAAAGAGTGGAAAAGTCAAACCATTATATGGTTGAAGGCAGTGTGTTCGTAGACTTATTTTTAAATTATGGTGAATATTTGGTCAAATTTTGAACAACAGTCATGATTTTATTCTTTACGTTAATGTGGCTTTAGGCTAATTATATTTTCAAGGCGTGCTTACATAAATTCAAATTATAATGTTTATTGTTCCTCATAAATTATATCGTGTACTTTTAAGTGGGCTGTCAAATTAATTATTTGTTTTTCCATCAAGTGAAACGTATAAAATGAAATATTTATGTTATATGTGCATATTGAATGTCAGGAACTAATTTCGCTGTGCATGTATCAGCTATTAGATATTATGCTAAGCTATTTCTTAATAAATATACTCATGGCTTTGGCTATACGGTCCAAATGGGGTAAGCAGAAGTGTATGAGTACACGATCTTATAGATGTAGGAAACGGTGACCAGGCACAATCTCTGGTCTGAATTCTGGAATGCTAAAACATAAAGAGAGAGGGAGAGAAAGAGAATAAACAGAGATCGGTTACTGAGTGGTCAATTTTTGAAAATTCTCAATAGCAGCACGATCTGCATATTCGTTGTATCCTCTATATTATTAAGGGGATGAAAACTATAGGACAAACGGGATAAGGGTTAGTATATCAATAAAAATCTATTTTGAACAAAGAGTTACAAGCTTACTTTAATATGGTATAGACTATCAAAATTTTGTATGTAGCGTTCGACAAAGAGCTATTAATAGAGGTTGAAACGGTGAAGAAATTCAAACGAGCACGAAGGTTGTAAGTATGCACCTCACGTGCAGTGAGATAGGTACATGTTGGTAGTGTGTAGTGACGGCCCGTAGGTCAAGTGAGAACAAAAACTAACTTAACCTTTCTAGCCTCTTACCAGCTAGCTTACTGTCCTAGTTACCCTCTAAGATTGCATAGTTTAATACAGCGCCTAATTGTAAAATATTTATGACTAGCTTTTGCCCGCGGCTCCGCCCGCGTGGTTGCGGTTATCGCGACCAAACATAGCCTATGTCCTTTCTCAAGGTCTAATCTACCTCTATACCAAATTTCATCAAAATCGGTTCAGCGGTTTAGTCGTAAAAGCGAGACAGACAGACAGACAGAGTTACTTTCGCATTTATAATATTAGTAGGGATAACAATAAACTTATTACTGTTATTACAATTGCTGGATTACCTTGATATCTTTGGCTTCGATGCATTATTTTACACGTATCAAAAGTAAGCCCAGATTCTACAGTTTACTCTGCTCTACAATTCTCTGCGGTAGACCCCCTTAGAGCAAGATGTTCTAAAAGTAAAGACTTAGAGCAACACACAATTGGCTGAGCCGTTCGAGCTGAGATATAATTTGTTTGTGTTTTACGAAAAAAAAAACAAATTGAAGAAAAAATGCGACCCTCGGTTTGTCAATTTCAATGACGGTATCAACTTCGAGTAATCCGGAGCGAATTGCAATAAAAAGGAATGGTAAATCCAACGCGATCAGTTAGTAATTTGCTTATCACAGGTGTCAGGTACTATTAAACCTAAATTCAATTTGTTATTTCATTTTTCTAGTCGATATAAAGCCTCCTATAATACAATCCACAAGTTATTATGAGAACAACTCGTCTTCGTAGCGTTTGTGCTCGATAGTTCAGAATTTAAAATAATCTTCGTTGACAAAACAAAAGGCCTAGAAGTTTTGCAAGTATCCACATCAAGTAAATTGATAAGGATCAGGCATCCCTGTATAGGCTAGTGTCGTTGATTCAAGGCTTCATTATTGAAGTTACTAGTTCTTAAAAGTACGTATCAAACATTTCCGAAATTGCTATGATTTAATAGTACATGAAATAAGGATGAACATTTTAGATCTAAAATTTCATTAAAGCTTTGTGTTAAATTTTTCTAGATCCCCTTCAAGCACCTAGTAAATCGCAGAGAAGTATTTTCTTAATGATTAGGTACATCATTAGAAAAAAATGCACGAAAATGAAATCGAACTCAGTATTTTAACCCCAACCAGCTCAAACACAGCTACCAATAATCCTTGAATGTTTATTATAACTGTTTTATCAGGTTATAATAAGGTTTGGTTAGTTTTCTTGTCCCAAGGACGACAGTAAAACTTACTAGCCACGAGTCACATAAGTTAATCTGAACAGTTTTTAGTGTACCGAATTTATTATACTTTTTTGTTTTCGTTATATTTGGGCAATATATTGCGGATTTTATTACACCTGTCTGCGAAACAGTCACGTAAACTTCAGTTGACAACAACATATTAGTAATAATGCTGAAAGTGTAGACTGTTAATGCTTACTATTTGTTTTTTCAATGCTCACAAAAGCGGAAATTACTTTCCGACAGCCACTTTTTGTAACCTGTTATTTGCTTAGTTTTCCTTAATGATTCGACACACATCAGTAGGGATGGATAGGGATTTGAATAAAACGGTTTAGTTTGTGCAATTAGTTTATGTAAATATAAAGAGATGTCGTCATGGTCCATTTGTTAGCATGCATAGAAGGGTACAACATTGTTTACCATTTGTTTAATGCAGTATGACATCATTGTATGTTAGGAATCAATCTGGTGGTTTATGAAAAATTATAAATATATTATCTACTGTGTTGCCCGCGTGAAATACGGATCCCGTACTTGTGACCTACAAAACGTTCCCCTATACTCAGGATAAAAAATGTATTTGTTAATTCAGATGATAATTTATCTCTTTACCAAATTAAATAATATTGTTTAAGTTGACCCTAGAAACTTTCATAGTGCGAAATTTAAAACCCAAAACTGGCGTTCGAATTATTTATTTTAGTACTACTGTTTTGTATCTGTGCTACGGTAGAGAATTCGCTGAAGTCTGTGAGTTGGGGTCATTGTGATGTACCCGCAGTGCGCCCAAATCGATGTAATTTTGTATAAAATGTTAGGTCTATTTTTAAAAGAACAATATTTCTGCGAACATTTTATTTTTGAAGGTAGACTGGGAATGGGAATTATTAATTCGATTACTTTAATATTATGTTGTGTAGATACTAACGAATAGACATCCTTTAGAGGCAGTGATTTCTCCCATATTAATATCTCGCACAGCAGCTTTTAAAATAATATTCAGTGACTTTATGTCACCACTATAATATTGTCTGCCATGAATGATTTCATTAAATTACCCAATAATCAAGCTCAGCATCAAGTTTGATCAGTTGGTCTACACTTGTCGGGCTAAAAATAAACTGTTTCTAGTTTGAATGCTAGCATCTGATCCATTTAAAATATTTTTATTCAACCTTGGTCGGGTTGATTAAAATATAAAAGAAATATTTTTATGTTCCTTCTTCAAGTACGTACAAGGAAACAGAAAAATCTAAATTACATAAAACAACATCAAACGGAACCAGAAGTAAAAATATTAAAAGTGTCGTAGAAAGAAAATACTTTGTTTTTGTTTTTTTACTTAAGTTATTTTATTTTTGAAAGTTGCTGATATATTTCAGAATGTTAAGTGATGGGTAAACCTACTAAATACTTCTCGAATAAGGAAACGACGGCTGGTTGTAACGAAAGATGAAAGACGGAAACACTTAGAAAAAAATTCAACGAGAAATATTAAAAGAATAATGAATAAAAGTCCTCAAGATCGCGGCAATAGATTGTCGGGTATGCGAGTTTTTAAGTTGAATAAATTAAGAAACGAAAGTGATACTGAAGCGTCGAGCGGCCAATGCTATTGAATGTTTAAGCATAATTATTATTTTATTTATTTTTAGTTATTTTAATTGAGATGTACAATTCACGCTCAATTAATTAATTTAACGTGTGTATTGTTATTTAATACCTAATGTTAGTTAAACAAAAATTCACCCTCTGATTAAGGCAATCGAAAAATATATCGATCATAGGAAAGAATTATAAGAAACGAAATTTAGGACATTTAACTATCAATTTCCTACATTTTGGACTTACCTGCTATTTTTTGTGTAAAATTAAAAAAAATCTGACTTATTTCGTAAATAGTAATTCACTCTTAATTTGAAGATGGCGGATAACGTAATGAACCGAATGCCACGCAAAACGAAATTTAGACTGCCAGTGATCTCCTCAAACGAATTCCGAAAGAATATTGCTACTGGGCAATTTTTCTACGTCAAATCTTAATTCGACTGGGCTAAAAACCTTGTGACCTACTTAGTATTTTACTACTCGTAATACGATGATATTATTCACATGGTTTCAACCGCTGGTATTGAAATCTGATGTCCATAATAATTGACTAGTATCTTGTACTCTATTAAAATATTTTTTTTATTATCATAAACTTATATGTATAAACGATACTGCATCTAGTTTTCCATGTACTTCTTTTTGTAAGTCGATGATGAAAAACAAAGGAGCTCTGGCGATCTCACTTACTTATTAGTACGAGCAAGGCTACAATAAATGTCACTCACCGCAATTTTATTTCCCAGTCAGGCCGTTTCGAATTTTAAGGGAACCCTTTTAAATTTATGAATATTATAACGTATAAAGCTTCTAACCCGCAGCCAGTTATTACCAATTCGAGCATAAACATACCTAGAGAGACAAGACCAGAACCTGTGGTACTTTTACTTAGATAAAAATAAGTATATAGTCTAATAAGATTAACGCGTACCGTGACCTAAGAGTGCTCGCAACACAAGATGTATAACTTCCATTTTACTTATAATATAATATTACTATTTTTGTCATCAAAAATATGTCTTTCAAGTTAAAGTTTCACCAGCTCCCTTACTAATGGAGCGCACGTTTGCTCAATCCGGCGCAGCACGGCGCGGTGCAATCACGTCGCGCCGTGACGGCGGCGGCGGCTCCGCATTATTCCCTTGGTTTATTATGTCTGAACTCAACTGATATTGTCACCCCGAGATAATGTCAACACTCCACCATTTCTTCATTAAGTCGAGCGATCGGTTTCGATTGAGGTGCGATTGTGGTGCGATTGTGGTTTTAATGTTTGTCGAGTTTTGAGAAATCCAGTTGTACGCGTTGTTGAACTGTGGATTAGCTTTGCGGTGTTTTCTTGTGAATTTGAAAGTGTGATAATCTTATATATAAAACTCTTAGTCCTGACTGACTGACTGACTGACTGATTGACTTAGAGACAACGTACAGCCTAAACCGCTGATCCTAGAGACTTGAAATTTATAGAGAGTGTTTGTTTAGAAGCGTGGAGGTGTACTAAGAAACGATTTTTCAAAATTCAGACCCTAAGTGCCTAAAAAGTGCCAAAAACGTACTTTCTTATAACTCAAGAACGGCTGAACAGATTTTTATGATCTTTGGTTTTCGAATTTGGCTTTGTCGCCGAATAGTAATTATCACAATTAAAATGTGGCAAATCCACGAAATAATGTAATATTAAAGAAAATACGAAATATTATGGCGCTAATATCGCTAACAAATTTGTTACCATGACAACGGGTACTAAAGTGATGGTGTCAACGCTAGGTCACATTTTGATCTGTCAAATGATAATATTCATAAAACGTCACTCTCTGTCACGTATAATTACAAAGAATGTGAAAAATATTAATTTATGTAGATACTATGTAAGAGTTATGTACTGCGGTTTCTTTATTTAATTGATTGGAAATAGAAAAGAAGTTTTTTGAGACTGGCTCACTTCGATGGAGTATCCAATCTTCAGTTAAGTTCCACGGACTGCGAGTGGTATTATAGTAGAATAGCAGCGTGCGTCGCGAGGACAACATTCGGAACTACATATCAGACCCATTATTGGTAGTATTGGCATCGAGCATTAAATAATATACTAGAGCATATACTGCGTCAGCTACCAGCTACCATGATACCATAGTATTTCATCACATTGACTACACGACATGATAGCACAGCGATTATAGCTATAGATGTACCGTATATGAAAGAAAGCCTAAAAGTGATACAGCACGTTATCATTCAGATGAATACTAACTTATAAGCCCTCACACAGTAAGGTACGTGAATTTAAATCTATACGCAGATATAACACAAGAGGTGGCTTCATAGCTAGAAACAAAGTTACAATTTATATCAATGGCTCGAAACGTTTTACCAAATGGGCGAAAGGGGCGAACGCCTGCCTTCTAGAAAACTTCACTTCCTTTCTTGGCGAGAAGTATACTAAGTCAATAATTATTAGAGATAGCAGAACACAATTTAATAACTTCCTTTTATCAGCTGTGGGCTCTATTAGTCAAGCCAGATATAGCCAGAAGAATCCAACAGGAGTGGGCAGCATTTGGCAAACTACGTCGGGTCTTCTCCTCCCCCCTGCCGCAATGCTTCAAAACAAACATTTTCTACCAGTGCGTCCTGCCTGTTATGACCTACGGTGGTGGCCATAGAAGGTGGGGTTAGTCCGTCCGCAGCGGGCTATAGAGCGAGCTATGCTTGGAGTATCTTTGAAGGATAGAATTCGAAACGAGGTCATCCGACATAGAATCAAAGTTACCGACATAGCTCACAGAATAAGCAAGCTAAAGTGGCAGTGGGCTGGCCACATCTGCCGAAGGACTGATGGCCGTTGGAGCAGACGAGTCCTAGAGTGGAGACCGCGAGAAGGAAAACGGAAGATGGGACACCCCCTAGCCAGGTGGCCGACGCGGACGGCCTGCGAAAGGTGGCTGGGACGGACTGGATGCAGAAGGTGGAGGATCGGCAAACATGGCGTATATTGGGAGAGGCCTATGTCCAGCAGTGGACTGCAATAGGCCAATAGGTGATTTATTGTATCCTCAGCATACGACAGCAACCTTCATACTGCTAATATCGCACTGGCGGACAGGGCTCTTAAAAGCAGGGGATATCCCAGTTCTAACAGAGCTTGCGAACCTCTTTGATTCCGTCATCCAGCGGAAGCATCTAGGACATGGAACTGGACTGCGGTGGTACTGTTCTCCAAGAAGACGAAGAAGAATTAATTATAGACCCATCACTCCTGAGTCATAATTATGTCTATACAAGTTGTTCTTGAGAGTCGTCATGAATAGTTGTGAGTTCCACCGGAGCAAGCTGGGTTTTAAAAGGGTTATAGTATTGTAGCCAATACTGTTCAGCAGATTATACAAAAGACCTGAGAGTATAATCATCCGCTATGTATCACATTTTTAGATTACGAGAAGCTTTCTGACATCATCAAGACCTGGGCATTTCTGGATTGTCTACGACTGTGTCGTGCTGATACGATATTTCATTGCTGAGATGCTAATTTTAGATTAGAAGACGAAGCCCAGAAGGAGATATACGTCGAAAGGTCGACAAGGGTTGGGCAGCATTGGGCAAAGTCATCGAGGTTTCTACTCCCCTGCCACTTATTTTTATGACAAGGCCTACAGTTTTCATTTAATATTTTGAAAAACTCACTACTGAGAGAGCAAAATAAGGCGTCAAACGTTTATACAACAAGTCCGTCAGTTTAGAAAAAATACTTTTGATGGCAGTAGTCGACATCCACGCAGGCGGAGCTGCGGGCGAAAAGCTAGTCTTATATATAAAACTCTTAGTCCTGACTGACTGACTGACTGATTGACTTAGAGACAACGTACAGCCTAAACCGCTGGTCCTAGAGACTTGAAATTTATAGAGAGTGTTTGTTTAGAAGCGTGGAGGTGTACTAAGAAACGATTTTTCGAAATTCAGACCCTAAGTGCCTAAAAAGTGCCAAAAACGTACTTTCTTATAACTCAAGAACGGCTGAACAGATTTTTATGATCTTTGGTTTTTTGAATTTGGCTTTGTCGCCGAATAGTAATTATCACAATTAAAATGTGGCAAATCCACGAAATAATGTAATATTAAAGAAAATACGAAATATTATGGCGCTAATATCGCTAGCAAATTTGTTACCATGACAACGGGTACTAAAGTGATGGTGTCAACGCTAGGTCACATTTTGATCTGTCAAATGATAATATTCATAAAACGTCACTCTCTGTCACGTATAATTACAAAGAATGTGAAAAATATTAATTTATGTAGATACTATGTAAGAGTTATGTACTGCGGTTTCTTTATTTAATTGATTGGAAATAGAAAAGAAGTTTTTTGAGACTGGCTCACTTCGATGGAGTATCCAATCTTCAGTTAAGTTCCACGGACTGCGAGTGGTATTATAGTAGAATAGCAGCGTGCGTCGCGAGGACAACATTCGGAACTACATATCAGACCCATTATTGGTAGTATTGGCATCGAGCATTAAATAATATACTAGAGCATATACTGCGTCAGCTACCAGCTACCATGATACCATAGTATTTCATCACATTGACTACACGACATGATAGCACAGCGATTATAGCTATAGATGTACCGTATATGAAAGAAAGCCTAAAAGTGATACAGCACGTTATCATTCAGATGAATACTAACTTATAAGCCCTCACACAGTAAGGTACGTGAATTTAAATCTATACGCAGATATAACACAAGGGGCGGCTAGAAACGTTTCACCAAATAGGCGAACGCCTGCCTTCTAGAAAAGTTCACTTTCTTTCTTGACGAGAAGTATACTAAGGCAACAATTATTAGAGATGGCAGAACACCATTCAATAACTTCCACTTATCAGCTGTGGGCTCAATTAGTCAAGCACAGTGCACTTCTGATTAAGATGACAAAGAATATAATACAAAATGTTTATTTTCTTACTATTATTTTTAGATCAATAAGAAAAACTAAACCACCACAAATTATAAGTTGTTTTATTTATATTCATTTTTGACGTATCACATAGTAATTTATGTATCCTCAGCATTTACCAGCGCATTGAAGGACGTCTTCAAGACTCTAGAGTAGGTACATCTCGCACCTTCGGTTCGCTGACGACATCATCATAGTTGCGGAGTCGCTGGAACAACTGGGCGAAATGCTGCACAGCCTGAATGGTGCTTCCCGACAAGTCGGCCTCGGTGTAAACTTGGATAAAACCAAGATTATGTTCAACGAACATGTATTGTTGTACCGAGACCGATTGCCATCGAAGGAGCGACACTCGAAGTTGTTCAAAAATATTATCTACCTGGGGCAGGTTATCCAGCTCTTGGTAAAACCAACTTCGAGAAAGAAATAGCCAGAAGAATCCAACTGGGGTGGGCAGCATTTGGCAAACTACGTCGGGTCTTCTCCTCCCCCCTGCCGCAATGCATCAAAACAAAGGTTTTTGACCAGTGCGTCCTGCCTGTTATGACCTACGGTGCCGAAATGTGGCCACTGAAGGTGGGGTTATTCCGTGACCTAAAAGTCGCGCAGCGGGCTATGGAGCGAGCTATGCTTGGAGTATCTTTAAAAGATAGAATTTGAAACGAGGTCATCCGACATAGAACCAAAGTTAAGTTACCGACATAGCTCGCAGAATAAGCAAGCCAAAGTGGCAGTGGGCTGGCCGCGTCTGCCGAAGGACTGATGGCCGTTGGAGCAGACAAGTCCTAGAGTGGAGACCGTGAGAAGGAAAACGGAAGGTGGGACACCCCTTAGCTAGGTGGACCGACGACCTGTGAAAGGCGGAAGATCGGCAAACGTGGCGCATATTAGGAGAGGCCTATGTCCAGCAGTGGACAGCAATAGGCCAATTGATGATTATTATATCCTCAGCATACAACAGCAACCTTCATAGTTATGGTATACTGATGATATCGCACTGGCGGACAGGGCTCTTTAAAGCAGGTGGAATCCCAGTTCTAACAGAGCTTGCGAACCTGTTTGATTCCGTCATCCAGCAGAACTTAACATCTAGGATATGGAACTGGAGTGCGGTGGTACTGTTCTCCAAAAAAGGCTTTAAGGCCTTGCTGAAGAATTATAGATCAATCACTCCTGAGTCATATCTCTATACAAGTTGTTCTTGAGAGTCGTCATGAATAGTTGCGAGTTTAGTTTTAAAAGGGTTACCTATATAGTATTGTAGTTGTACTGTTCAGCAGATTATACAAAAGACCTGAGAGTAGTGAGAGTATAATCAGCCGCTATGTTTGGCATTTGTGATTTACGAGAAGCCTTCTGACATTATCTAGACCTGAGCATTTCTGGATTGTCTACGACGGTGTCGTGCTGATACGATTTTTCATTGCTGTGTTTCTAATTTTAGATTAGAAGACGAAGCCCAGTAGGAGATATACCTACGTCGAAAGGTCGACAAGGATTGGGCAACATTGGACAAATTCGTCGAGGTTTCTACTCCCCTGTTATGAGTTTATGACTCATGGGGCCGAATTTAATATTTTAAAAAACTTTTTGCTCACTACTGAGAGAGTGAAAATAAGGCGTCGAATGTTTATACAACAAGTCCATCATAGAAAAAATACTTTTGGTGGCAGTAGTCGACATCCACGCAGGCGGAGCTGCGGGCGAAAAGCTAGTCTGTTATAAAATGTATTGAAATATTTATTTTTAGAATTAATTCCAGTGTTGTGTATTTTTTAATCATTCTGTATTAAATACAAATTATTTGTGAATGCTATTTTCATATCACTAGTCATTTTCATCCTCGTGGTGATTGCCTAGTTGCGTCTCGGGGTCCGCTTACAGTTTTTGATTGGTATGTTGACTTTTCCGGGAGCAACTACCGGTTGACCTCCCAACCCTGAGTTGGTTTGGGTCTCCAGGACGTTACACAAAACTAGTGTATAGTCATCTAAGTCATTAAAGACGCACGTGTATGGTTCATGCGGAGCTACGCCACAAACTATGACCCATCTGCTAACGTGTGCTTCCAGCCCAAGCACGTGTACTTTGGTGGAACTCATGAGTGCCTCTGAGAATGCTATTAGAGTAGCTACACACCGGGCAAACAAAATAGGACACTAGATGCCATCGACTCTACAGAAGAAGTCACAATACATTTTTAAGTGCAATCTACAATATACATTTCTAAACACACCTGGCAATTTATACTTCTTAAAATACAACCGTTTTAGTCGTATTCTTTTACTAGCTATAGCACACAGCGCATAACTCTGCAAGTAGACTGTCTCGAGCTATGATATATTATACAGACTGTTAAGTGGCATGCAAAATGTATTTATACTTTGTACTTCCTTACGCCGTTATGGCATAGTTCCAAGTAAAACAATCTTTGGCCGGGCCACGATAATGGCAACAGCAATGATTTTATAACATGACACTAGTTTAATAATATGCATTTTTCTGTGCAATAATATGTTAAATTGCAGTAATTTAAAAAGAAAATACTGGGGTTATGTTAAATTAACGATTTTGAAACATACTCGTAACATAGATTGAATGAAATTTTGAAGTATTTATAAAGGTATGATTCCGAATCCGACTGCATACGATAACAACAGACGCATGAAGCACATACAACAATTATTAGGTTAAATTCCGATACGGATAAAAAGGACCTTTGAGATGCCGCAATGAATTACGCGCATGTGCTGCGTGCGTCGGCAGTTGTCGTATGCGGTCGGCTACGGAATCATACCTTTATGCTGATTGTTCAAATCGATTTACAAAGAGAAAAAGAAGACCCGATGTCGATTCTCTTTTCTCTTTGTAAATTTTTTACAATGCTTGTCTGTTTGATCACGATGGAAACAAAAACTACTAAACGAATTTTGATGCGGTTTTTTTTATTAGAAAGGTCTTTGACAGACCTAAAATCTGCCATAAGTTTAATTGCGATTGATTGGGCAGTACCAGAGATATGACCACAAATACGCGACATTCACGATGGTGGAGCCGCAGGCATCAGTCTGTTGGTATTAATAAATAATTATGATTTCACACGTTATAGCAGCTCTAAAAGGCGAGAGGGAACTTGTTTTGTTTGAGTTTCTTGTTCTAAAATCGACGAAATTTTTTTAATTTTTTGAGGACTTTTTGTTGTTTTGTGAAACGGAGTGTCGACAGGAATATTTATTTTATTATTCTTTTTATGGCTAATTGCTAGATTTGTAACTAGGTATAGGTCACATTTTACTAGAACTTTTATTAAATCGCTAAATCTTTGTTTCAGAAGTGAATTCATGTCAATAATATACTAGAGTTCGAACTTGTAATATCGTGATTGCATATCCGACGTTTAATCCATTAAGCTGTCGCTTTTTTATTAATGTTATGCTTAAGTTTGTGTACCTTGGGTATTATACTTTTTTACAGCTTTTTTGAATATTTTAGTTGGTTCATACATTATTTAGGTCGCTACTTCCATTCCGGTGTTTAATATTGTAGTGACCGTGTTCGCTTGCGTGAATTTTACCTCTTCCAAAAGGGGTTCCGATGACACTGGCTGATAGCATAAATATTCTAAAACGTATCAAGTAGATTCAGAAGGTTTTGAAAGATCTTATAAAGACTTGGAATTCCTTCAGTTCACGTGTTTCCCTCCGCCTACAGTCCCGGGTTCTTTAAGCGGGGCGTGAAAAAGCATCTGATGAGGCCGTCAAGCTGAGTGCCACCATTGTAACATGGTACGTGTCTGTACTGGTGACCCTCTTTTCAGAGACTTTGCTTTCAGCTTACCATCAGGCGAGGCGAAGTCAAATTGACGTGTCCTATGTAAAAAAAAACAATGTTAATATAACGTCTGTGGCGTAGTGGTAGGTATTCTACTGCGACCGTTACTGCCATCACAGAATAAATAATAGAACCGCCATGCTAAAAAAATATACTTTGGTGATACTCATAAAAATTCACGATAATTTCCATTAATAAAAGATATATTTGAGGTTGTAATAACTTGTGATAAATTATTTAAATATTATCGTTAATATGGAAATGTAATAAATGTTAATGCATACTGAATTTGGTATTAGTGTTTATAATAACATAACAATATAGTAAATGAAGCGAGACTACTCGCTTTATGAACAAAAAGTAGGTGGATACTGGGGTACTGTCTGCGTTTAGACTTAATAGGTATATATGTGAAAGTTTTTGAAGATGATTGTTACTCAATAACGCTTAAACGACTGAATGGATCTAGATGAAATTTGTTTCAGAGATAGATTATGATTAAGAATAACACAAAGGTTCCTATGGGTTGCAGGATCGGGATCAGAACAGTACTGGTTCGTTCATGGGTATCTATCTAGCTAGTGGGTAGTGATAACTATAGATACTATAACCAAAACAAAAAAAAAAAATGTTTTGATATAAAAAATATCATTTTTTGTAATATCAAAACATTGCTTTTTTACCAAAACATTACTATTTATTAAACAAAAATTGTACGTTGTCGACATTGCAGTGTGTGATGGCGCAGGTTTTCCTTCAATGCGGTTCCCCCACGTAGCGCTACCGCACTAATGTGATTTCGCCCTAACGCGAATCAAAATCACCCTGTATAGAAAATAAAGACAAACAATAACCATATATATTTATTGAGAACGAGTATTTCTATATTTTCTAATAACAATAACATTTTCTTTTACTCGTTTGCGCGACGCGTGAATACCAACAAAAAGATTGTACATCTGAAGTCAATGACCGCGTCGGCGATGTCTATTTTTTTAATATTATTATTTCGTAAATAAATGACCTTGTGGCGTAGGTAATGATCAAGCATTCGATCACTGATTCGATTCCAGCTGTACAGTCATCTTGACTAGCAAAGTACTCAAAATGATCTTAATACCTACCTTGATATTCCCCCCCTTCCTGTTAATTGATTGTTCTGATATTTGGTACACCTTTAGTTCGGACGACGATGGTACAATTAAAATCAATAAAAAACGTTTGACTTGATCTTAATACATCTTAAGATCATTCTGATTTCTGATGCTGACTGTACAATTAATGTACAATACTCATGTATGTTTGCATTGGTTTAGGTATTTCTGAGTAGGTAACTATAATTTAGTATTGCCAGTGTTCATAATCTTACGCGTCGGTAGCTTAGTGGTTAAGGTGTCGGCCTTACGATCGAGAGGTCCTGGGTTCGAATCCTGGCCGTTACCCTACCGCGACGTGAACCCACTCCTAGCACAAGCAATTTGGCTTAGTTGGAGGGGTTAACGGGAATATTAGTAATTTCGGTTGCAATATTGATAATGGTACACATTTTTTTTAATATACTTATTAAAAAAAAATGTGTACCATTATCAATATTTCTTATGAAAGTAACCGAATGAGGTATATCCAATTTATAATTGTACTACCAGTTGAAATACTCGTACATTATGTCTGGGTACGTATTTTACAAAATTATCAAAAGATAAGTGAAATTGATTGAATAAATTCACCAGTTCCTTTAAACTCAAGTTGCCAATCCACGACTCACCCTTTCCCGGATGGAACGTGATTGTACGTTGAAATGGTTTTCGATAATGTGGATGAAACCGTGGGTTACGAATAACCAATATCTTTCTTCAGAGTTAGAATAGTTTGCTTTGAAATTTAATTTTTAACACCAGGAGTATTTATAATGAAAATTGATTAGTTTTGTAGGTACTACGGGCATTTTACATCCTTAGGGATGATCCGTAAATCGACCCCGCGACTTAATGTGTGCTAGTCACACTTGCTGCACTTCCTTGTCAGTCTCTGTGGCATGGCGGTAGTGAACGCGGCCGCTACGCAGGAGGCGCGGGTTCGATCCCCACTGAGTGCAAATATTTGTATGCATCAATATTTGTATTTGCATTGGTCTGGTCGCGCCTCGGAGGGCACGATAAGCCGTCGGTCCCGGTTGCCATACGAAAATCTATGGCAGCGTTACGGGTAATTGCACCCCTAAAAAAATCCAAAAACTGGTATGTATAGCTGTCATACTTCAAAATCGCCCAATACCGCCATTGAGTTGTGAAGATCAGATGGCAGTCGCTTCACGGAAAATATCGAATTCCATCCAAATCCGCAGTTCGTCTGGTAAAGCGGACCCCAGACTCCAAGGTGTAAGCTTCGGATGCGACTGGGATTAACGCTAGGCTGAAGAAGTCACACTTGCTAACTCATCTAACGTATTTGTATAAATAGGAATCCACTGTTTTTCTAAATTTATCTCTTCACTGTTCTACAACCGGGGCGTGAAAAGTATCTGGTAAGACCGTCAAGTATCTGTCAAACCGACCACCATTTTAGGCTTCTCAGGATCTGGAAGAGGTGTCCGAAAAAAAAAGTGAACGAAACGTAAACGAAAAAATGTTCAAAGTCTTGAATACTCGTATTATGTGCAACCACTTTAATACAAACTTCTCGTTCAGCTGTCCTTTTTCATTTTCACTTATTTTACTCAACTTTCCATCTTGAAATAAGCTAGACTTCTATTTAATTTACTCTCTAAAGGATAATTATAACTAGTGAGCGGTAGATTTGAGGCAACTCACGTTATTCAATTACTTTTATCAGTTACTGAAAGAGTACTGTACGAAGTACTGCAATAAATTATGTAGAAGGTACTGCTTGCAATGTTAGTTTTATATTATATACGTTGTGGGATAAAGTAACATAAGTCGATATCGATTTAGAAAGAGAAAAGGGAATCGACCTCGGGCGGGACTCGAAACCGCGTTCTTTCCAAATTGGATAAATCTTTTTGTTTTGTGTTCATAAACAAGTGGCCAAGGTTTGAACAAGGAAATTAAATGGGAGGTGCAGCGGGTACGGGATCAGAATCTAACATGAAAATTTGAATAAAAGGTACAGTGGGAACGGGATCTGAAGACCACGCGGGCGGAAAATATGGCGGAACGAAGTTCGCCGGGTCAGCTAGTCTTTATCCCTACTAATATTATAAATGCGAAAGTAACTCTGTCTGTCTGTCTGCCTGTCTGTCTGTCTGTCTGTCTGTCTCGCTTTTACGACTAAACCGCTGAATCGATTTTGATGAAATTTGGTATAGGGGTAGATTAGACCTTGAGAAAGGACATAGGCTATGTTTGGTCGCGATAACCGACATCCACGCGGGCAGAGCCGCGGGCAAAAGCTAGTTATAATATAAGTACGCACTGTTTAAAATAAACAAACTTGTGTTGCAATGCTTTTACCGTTTCTCTTATGAAAAAAAAGCACCAAAAATGTACGTGTAGCCACTATGACCCAAACTTCATAATTGGTCATCGTTCTTACTGGGAGCATGCGCTGACAAACTTTCAGCTTTTATAAAATGACGAAGGTCTGGCGTTCACGGGCTCTTAGTCCAATGTAAAGATGTACCTATGCTTATTTCCTTGGCTGTGTGTACAGTATATGTACCGTATAGTTTCACCATCTCTATAACAGGCAAAATAAAATTCTCGACAATTGTGTTTTACGTGGCGGCGTCCCTATTTTAACGGCGGGCTCGCACAGGGAGCTTTCCTTAAGAAGCCATAAGGATAACTTAGATATTTTAATATAATTTAAATAAAACCAATAAAACCAAGGTGCGGTTGATATATTAATGATTTGAATTTGTATTGATAAATTATACGTATATTTCAATGTCGTAATTAAGTTTCCCACCCCTCTCACTCCTTAAGCGGAGATTGACAAAAGAGGATCCTACTCCACCTGATGCAATGCTGCAGCTAGCTGCAGAATGATCAATATCTTTTGCTATGATAGCCTGGAAATAATAATTTAGCGTTAACAATAATGTATATGAGGACGATTGACCGTATACTCCATTCGGTTAGGTACCTACCCACTTAACTAAACGTTAACAATCTTGATTATATCTATATTATATTTAATATGTTTTATTTAAAAACTCGGTTTAACAATATTTTTCTGTTTAGAAACTTATTTTGAACTAGCTTTCCGCCCGCGACTCCGCCCGCGTGCATCACGGTTAACACGACCTTTGCTCATATCTCCGGTTCTACTCAACCGATTACAATCAAACAAGCGTAAGGTCTTAAAAAGACCTTTCATTTATAATTTTTAGTGCATATTATTTTTTATTGGAATAATTTTTTTTTGGTTTTAAAGTCGATTTTTTTTTAACTTTGCACTCTTGTATAACAAATAACTGTTAAATACTGGAGACAGCGAATTTCACTCAAAAGAAACATTCCTTTATTTTTTAAAAGACACAAAACTGCATTCATTATATATTTGAAAATTTGCTTACCACACCCGGTAATCGAACCGACTAAAATTCGGAAAAATAAGATCCTGTATTTTTATGACATCGATCGATAGTGTAAATCATACGGATTAAATCTAGCTAACAAACATGGTTAATTAAGTGAAATGAAATCCCTGAAAACTAAATTTTTAAATTCAATTCAACACAAAAAAGTACCTACTTTAAGTCAAGGATCCATCAAATATCATTATTAACGATAAAATTCCATATTTAAATTACTCGTCCCTTTTTTCATGTGATGTGTTCAAAAAAGGGGTATTTTTATCGGACTCGAACCGACTAAAACCACGCGCCGTCAGATCAGAGGTCTAAATTAACGCGTCATAGGGCGAAGCATTGAGGCAATTCTCTCGCCATCTCCGTTGCCCGGGGTGCGGTGCGGTGTACCACGCAGAGGTTCCCGACCAAGTACCCCAAATTATTTGTGCCTCATGCAGTTACCCAATAACGTTATATTCTAATCCTGAATCAAAGTCCAGTCGTTTAGTACTCATTATCCATACTACTATTATAAATGCGAAAGTAACTCTGTCTGTCTGTCTGTCTGTCTGTCTGTCTGTTACGCTTTCACGCCTAAACCACTGAACCGATTTTGATGAAATTTGGTATAGGGGTATATTAGACCTTGAGAAAGGACATAGGCTATGTTTGGTCGCGATAACCGACATCCACGCGGGCGGAGCCGCGGGCAAAAGCTAGTTATAAATAAATGAAAAATAGTTGATAAGGCTCCTTGAGTGAAAGTGCTGTGGGTTGGAATTAAATTTATAACTTAAGATTTTATGAACTTCTTCTTATTTAATTTACCATTTTTGTTAGAGAAAGACCCTTATGATTGATACATTTGTTGATGATGTAATTTTATCGGATTACCGGGTGTGGCAAGCGAATTTTCAAAAATCTATGAATGCAGTGTTGTTTCTTTTTAAAAATAAAGGTACGTTTCCTTTGAGTGAATTTAGCTATCTTTAGTATTTAAAGTACTTTCCCTTCAGGTAAAGTTAAAATCTTCCACCCTGTATACAGAGCGCGCCCTAAGTATCTGTCTCGAGCTGTGCCTACGCTCGGCACAACGGATCCGAGTAATACGAGTGCTCTATATATATTCCTATAATGTATACTCTAAGGTAGTATACCACTAGAGGGGATCAACTCAAAATCGGAGATGGCCCCAGGTCAGTCGGGGTTGCGAGGGGTACGTCTTAGGCAATCTCACACCCCGGTATCTGAAGCCCTAACACTGATAAATCCTAACCAAATGGAGTATAGATCTTAGGTAAATAAATTTTGTAGGCTAGGCTCACAGAGGAAAGAATATGATTAGTATTTCCTTCTCCATGGCTAGGCTCTTATCACCGCCGGCGTCCCTGCCATCCTTGAACCAGTTGGTTTGGTGCGCGACGATGGCAAGAGACCGGATGGTATGTCTGAGCCGTTTGGGGTCGAAACGTTGGGTTCGTGGGGTCCGAGCGCACGGTAGCTTTACACGGAAATAGCAAAGCGACTGGTCAATGCTTCACGTGACCAAAGGGCTGGCCTCTATTTTGACCAAAAGATTGGCATTGTCATCCAACGGGGTAATGCCGCCAGCCTTTTGGGTACGCTACCAGTCGACATCGATGGGGAGGAATTTTTCACCAATTTTTCAAAGGGGGTCGGTGTCAATTTCTCACAATTTGACACCTGACCCCCTTTTCCTTTCTTTTTTTAATCTTGTAAATATTTTTATTTACTAATTTAGTTTTGTTTGTATTTAGCTAGAATAATATTAAATTGTAATTGAATAAAAATGTACAAAAGTTATAATATAACTACAGAACTGAATAATTAAAGTACTAGGTAGGGATTAATTATCTTACCTTAATATTTTTTTGATCTGGGTTTGAGTAGAATATATCTTTAGTCCTCTTTATAAATGGGAAGGCCCAGTACTCAGCCTTATGTTGCCATACTAAATGAGCGTTGATGTTATTGCCGACTATTAAGTCTGTAGCTTTACACGTAGATATATTTAGCAAAGCAAAAATACCTAATACAAGTAAGTACTTCATCTCTGGTCTTGCTCACACACAACTGATCAAGTCAGAATGTGGTCACAAAGCACTGAACACAACGAATGAACAAAAATTTTATGTGATGACCTAACGGGTTAAATACAGCGATAAGAGAGTTTTCTCAACAAGATTGAACCAAACCATGCACATTTACATTAAATAAATATTCTAGGGCAGGGTTTCTTAAACTTTTGGCTTCAAGAACCCCTGTTAAAGTTTCTAACTGGCAGCGAACCCCTTAACGAATTACCCAGTTGTGTTGTAGCAAATGGTGTAGCAATGGTAATGGTATGAGTGTATGAGCTCCCTATCTAGCTGCCTAAAATTTATCAAAGACATCCTTTTTAAATCAGCTTGAAGAGTTTTATTGAAGAGCGTCCTAAGAATACAAACGCACAAACCACAGATATATACGTTACAATATGGCGTGTAATAGTAAGTAGTAGTATGTAATAACCATGGGGCCATACGTCACTGAGATATACCCACGGAGCCCAATACCCACGGGGTCCATATACCCATGGAACCCATATACTTAAGGGCTCATACGCTCAAAGGCTCTATATACCACTGGTCTTTATACCGCCACAGTCTAACGAATTCATACAGTAATTATCTATTTAGCGATCAAAGATGGCGGGCTCGAAATTTTCAATTAAATCGATATGGGTATCATTTTAGAGGATTTCTGGGTTACTGATTACAAATAGGTAGATATAATATACATTTAGCGATCCAATATGGCGGACTCGAAATTTTCAATTAAATTAATATGGTATCGTTTTTGGGGTTTTCGTGGTTGCTGGTTACAAGTGTATTTTTAACTTGTTAATGTATTTTTCATTGAAATAAAATAATATACCGACATAAATGAACCGTGGAATTGAAATACCGTTCAATCAACCTTAGGTTAACGAAATTGTAGTTGAATAAACCGAAAAATTGATACATTAGAGCCGGTGAAATGACTAAAAACGATAACAAATATCGGGCGGAGCGGCAGGCATTACGGGGTGCGAGGGATTATGTCTACGTCTACCTCACCGCCGGCAACCGACGGCCCACAATTGGCGTGCGTTTTAGTCGGTTCAAGTCCGATATAACCTCCTTCACCGGCTCCGGCGGAAAGGTATCCGTGGGAATTTTTCGCATGATAAAAAAAAAGAAGCTAGTTTAAAATATAGCTGAAGCTGCATTCGCGTCGACTTTCCGCTGCATTAGTATGTTTGCCGCCAATTTGGTTTTACGTAAGTAAGTAGTCACCATTAGTGAGGTCGCAAACAAGCACACGGCCCTCCTTATGGTAAGTAGTTACCGTGGACTATGGGCGAGTTCAACACCAGGGGAGTCCTACTCGTGCTGCCTACCCTGTAAGAACAGAGAGATTCTGTGCCGTCAGCGCTAAAGATAAGTAGGACAAAGCCTTTGGTTTTCCCACTGACAGCACAAAACCTCTCCAGTGCGCTCTGGCTACCCTACTCACCATCGGAAACACAACACTAGTTTATTAAGCCGCGGTCTTCTGTAGGGCGGAGGTACTTCCCCAGTCGGACTGCTCGATTGGGACGGATATACCACCGTGTACCTACCTCCTCAAGTCGAATAAAGAGGCGAGTACAGTGTCTAATCAGCGTTCAACGCTCAACTCTCAGCACTAAAATTCAGAACACCACGCGATAAACGACATCCACGCGGGCGTAGCCGCGGGAAACAGCTGGTATTAAAATAAAATAAAAATTTGAAATATTCTATCGCGATTTATTTGGTACTTTTTTGTGTGATATTCACGTTAACTTCCGACAGGACTATCAGAATTGCTTGTACTAGAAAGAACACACATGGATTTTCTTTTTGTAAATTGAATCTAATAACATTGGTATAACTCCGGACACGTATTTTGGACCTAAATCGCTCGATAAACGAGGCTCTGGCGCCCGCGGATTGCTTTGTAATAATCTATGCTTGGTGAATTTGAGTTCCTCCACCGCAATAGCACCTCGTACTATTCTCAATAGACACCCAAGAAATGTGTACTGCGCGTATAGGGCACATTTTGAGCACATTTTAGGTCCAACGTGTCCGGGGTTATAATCTTGTGATGAACGATTTCACAAGTTTCCTTAGTCTGTTCAACTCGTGTCTGTTGTAGCACCAAGTTCACTCAAAGGCAAATTTAATAAGTAAGTACTGGTTTAAGATAATAATAGTGGTAAGGAGTTGGGAGTTTAGTTCAACTAGGAGTGATCTCTAAGGATTTCAATATTACTAAGTGGATCCCGCACCTTTTTAGTGCCTCGGGAGCGCGTTTTCGTGTTTAGTAGACCGCGGAGGGTACGCGATGGTAAATTAATAACTTACTGTGATGTTTTACGATAGCCATCCTATTTTAGTAGGTACTAGAGTTAAACCGATGGTGAATTGTTTTTATTAACAGACTTCAAACTTGCGCGAGTTTTTATTTGATGCTTGGAATGAAGAATGGTGGACTGATTGTGATTCAGAACTCCTTTAGAAAGAAAGCTTATCAGCCCCCCAGATTGTTGAATGGCGTATTGTAGAATATTTCTATTTTTATTATGGCATGTAGAATCGACAATTCTGCCAAAGTCAAACGTGCGTATTGTTGAATAGAATGATGACTGGATGGTATTTGACATAAAGTCCGCGCCAGCTAATAAGTCCCGCGGCAAAACTAGGCAAAACTAAAATGACATCGCCGCCATAATGTGTGTTAATTGGTTAAGGCCATGTTACTGTCATGGCCTGAGCCAATCAACACACAGTATGGCGACAGCAGTTGCGATTGCTACGCCACCTCCAAGGGACTTATTTCTTGACGCGTACTCTTACATTGACAACTGTCATATTCATCAAATCCCATACATTCAGCATTCTGTTTTACAATACGCCGGCCAAGAAATTGCCACTTGTCTAGGGGGGCCGATGCCTATGCTAATAATAAAGCTCAAAAGTTTGTTTGTTTGAACGGGCTAATCTCTGGAACTAAATGTGCTATAAGAAAAACTTTATTTAGAATGGAAGTTTGAACGATTGGGGTTAAAAAAATGTTCACTGCATCTGCTAAACAACGGAGAAAGTACTAGGGCAGGCTTTCCTATTGGGGTTGGGAGGTCAGCGGTAGTCGCTCCCGGAAAAGCCAACCTTTATTGGTTGGCTTTTCCGGGAGAGACCAAAGCAAAAATACCACACGTATTATCAAAAAAAAACGCGACTGTGTGAATGAGGTTTAAGGCTATTGGGCCAGTAAGCTAGATTAACTTACATTTTTACGACCTGTATAATGCCGTTTTTTAAGTAAATCGCACAAAAAACAATGGCCCTTGTATATTCACTCGAAGTTGTCACTGAAAATGAACGGACGCTTTCCAGGTATTATGAGCTCATGAATCAATATTCTTTTTGAGCAGCTGGATTTACTTTTGAAACGTATGAATTGACGTAAACGGCTGTTTTAAAAGGTTTATATTTCGATTGGAAATTGAACGAAACAAATTAATAAAGTTTTAAGTTACAGTTTTTCTCATTATCATAGCGGCGCCTCGCCCAATGGCATCCGAGGTCTTCCCCTCGGAGATAGATCGGAATTTGATATAAGTTACAGATTTACTAGTCCGTAAAATAATTATTTCACGAGGAGTAAAAATTCATAGTTAAGGTACCAATCTAACAAAAAATAATCATAATAAAATGTCTTTAATGGCATTTAGGCACATTAATAGGAGATCTATAGGTATAGGTTGTAATTGTCACTCCTATTGATGCAATTCTCCATCTTAGTGGGTGGCCTTCATTGCCCCTGATATGCTTGTTACATGGCTTTTCATTAGGCAGACCAATCTCAAACATGAAAGCGAGCACTACGTTCTATACATAGACAATACACTGTATAGACATATAATTTGTAGTGGATCCTTTATGTTTTGAAGATAGAGACTTACTACCTACCAAGAAATCAACAACAGTGAACTACCATAAATAGGATTTTCTAAGAAACTAGATGTTCTGGTATTTCACTATAATGAGACTGCTAAGTATCTTAGCGAATGCTTCAAGAAATATTACGCATTTATATGTGAGGAGGAGCATGTTTGAAAATAATTTTGAAAGCAGTAATGTGTTCTTAGAATGGAATACTCAGAATAAAAACCAAAAAATAATAGTTTCATGTGAAGATCAGATTTAAAACACTCAAAGCAATGGTAGCTATTGAGTTCTTCTTTTCTTTTAGCGTTAATTCCAGTCGCATTCGAAGCTCTCACCCCAGATTCTGGGGTCCGCTTTATCAGTGTAACTGCGGATTTGGCTGAACTCCGATATTTTCCATGGAGAGACTGCCACCTGACCTTCACAACCCAATGGTGATAGCGAAGCATTGCAGCTAGACCAGTTGTTGGACTTTTTAGGGCTGCAACTACCCGTAACAGCTGCCACAGATATTCGTAGGACAACCAGAACCGACCACGGCTTAACGTGCTCTCCGAGGTACGACCAGACCAATGCAAATACCCATATTCATGCATACAAATATTAGCACTACGTGGGGATCGAACCCGCTTAAACTGACTTAAACTATAATAGTTACTATCCAGGCGATCGAAGTGGAAAAGGTCGACTTAATATTAAAGATGAATAATATTTTATACCCAACGTCTGTTATAATATCAATGAACAACATTATTCTGATGTCAATGCCGGTTCGAGCGGAACGTCTTCAGAAGAAAACCTTGCAAAATCATCGAACTATTAAACAATCATATGTGTAAGCTGAAAGCATTCATGTAATCGCAGCATTCACCTGAAGCGAGCCGTGTCAAACACGGTTCAAGGCGGTATCCCTGCATATTGGCTGCGTTGTTCGCCAGCAAACCTGTACCCTCGTCAAAGTCATGCCTCATTGACCCCTTCCGACTATCAACTGTGAAGCAATTTATTTTATATGAATCTTCGAACTCTTTTGATGCTGTCAAGAAGTGACCTTATTGGTGATATGTATGCATAACGTATTAACGTACCATATAGGTATCTGTGATGTGAAATTTTTTGTGCAGGTTATTTTCAGTTTAATATAATATTCGGTGACTTGGGGTAATAATTCTGGTCTCTAGTGTAGAAATATTTTATTGCTTATAGTAAACCAAGTAAACGAGAGTCATTGAACTTTAATAATTATGTACGTACTTAAATAATGTGTTCTAAGTTCAAACCAAGATTCTGTCAAGCGACAACATTGTGAGGTTTCATTGTTCTTTGAAAATGTATACAAAGACAAAATTAACAAAAGTATTTTACTATTTACACTGTTGATTGATGACACTTGGTGGAACTTGTTGTTAAGAGACAAAGTACAAGTGTGTTATCAATATGTGTGAAAGTACTTTAAGGTATTTTAGTTCTGAAGCAGACCCAAGAGGGCGGCTTGACGTGTTTCGAACACGCTTTATGAAGTGGAGCACCTCCTTGCACCACGGAAATACGACCTGTTGTAAGACTGATGGTCAAAATCTGACAGAGTGCCTGTGACCACTCTTTCCTAGGATATGCGATATGGTTTTGGTTGGTTACATTCCGTAATAGCAACTTCACTGCCAGCCCCGGTAAAGTGAGAGGATATTCTCTATAGAAAAAAAAAAAAAAAAAAATGAGTATGACAGGGTGGTATTGCTGTACAATTCAATTTTGTTAGGTATGTTTTAATTCTGTGCCACATTCAACCCAATGTAAAAGTTGTTCTGAATAAATGAGTAAATGACTAGACCCTTTAAGTCTTACCCCGCGTTTACATACTGCCGCTCGCATTGCTCATCGTGTTGCCAGAAATATTCGCGCGATTAATGCACTAGTGTTCACACACTCCCATCATCGCGTTGGTTCGCATTACAGTATTCGCCCTGCAACGGAGACGGACGTAAACGTATGGAGGACAACGCTGTAGCAGTGTACGCATTATGCTTTTACAGCATAGCGAATTAATTAAATAGATTATTAATAAAAACTATCACTTTCAACTACTATACACTTTCCGTAGATCGATATAAATATTTTTAAAAGTAAATATTCGAGGAGCAATAACAAAAGCCGTGTTTACTGATTAGCGCCATCTAGCGGTCTCGTATATAAGTCATCGCGCTAGTATTGCCGCTCCTTTGACTCGCGCCGCCAAGCCGACATTCGCAGCAACATACGCGGCAGTACTCGCGGCATGACGAATATTACCATTCACACCACGTCTCTGCCCACTTCTCTCGCCACTTCCCTCGCTCTGCCGCGAGTATGTAAACGCAGCATTAGAGAGACTTCTTAGAGAGGTGTCTTAGAGAGACGTCTTAGACACTAAGACGTATGTTGTGAAAATAAATAAAGAAAAAAATTTCAGGTGGGCGGCACTTCGAGTCCGCTCTTCAGGGATTGACTTTGTACAGATTTCTTATGAGGGGATAGATAGTTTTAATTATCGTCATCATGGCTAACAGCGGATCCCACAACGAGCAAGCAATTAACAACAACGTTTCATAAATCAGTAACACGTTATTGTTAATCAAAAGCGCTCTTTGTTATACTCTCCCGTAACTTATATATCCAATCTTTGCATTGAAGGCATTCAAGTCATGCGAGCAATCCTTTGTAAATATAGTACCGTATGGCTGCAGATAATAAGACTTTTCGATGGACTTACTATTTATCTAGGTTGTTCCTTGTCATGTTTGTATGAACTTTTGATAGACATGGTGCCTTCTTTTTCGGTTCTAATTTTTACACTTTTTTTAAGGTATATTTTTTTAAGAATCTAGTGATTGGGCAAAAGCGTGTGAGTTATAATAATGATCTTAATATTTTCTTGTCTTGTGGTTTCATCAACCTTGAATTTGGATACAAGTGATCTGAAACCGAGATTTAGCTCCCAGAAGTTATACTCTCTTCCTGTGAGTGTTGTAGAAGCCAACTAAGGGCTATTTTTACTAGTAAACACACAGCCCATGTTAAAGAGCTCGCTTGACAGGAAAATGCTCGTGCTTTATTATTATGTGGCAACGAAAATCATAATTGGCAAAATGTGGGTGTTGATACACCTCTGCCTGTAAATTGAAATGTTTAGATAGATATAACAACAAAACTTACAATGCATGTGTAAGTTCTGCATACACGGGATTTAACTGCAGCGATGGTATGTAAAAAGTTATCAAATATCAATTCAACATTGCGTAAATTCGACAACAGTAATCCCTTCCAAGTCAACTTCTACGGCTTTCGTTGAAGTAGCAGCTGATACTTTCCATGATTTCCTTTTGCGCCCACATCTGTATTGAACAACTTTACCCTTAAACTAATCTTAACTTTTATCCTTAAGGAAAAGTGGAAGGCGGATAAATACGACACATGTAGTCGTGAAGCTCGTCTACCAACTCATTAGTTCGAACCCCAGAAAGAGCAACTATAATGAATTTCGTTATAAAAAAACTGTCTGGAAAATATAGGTACAGAGGTCTATCTATTTTTTTTTCTGGCAATGCTACCTTCATTCTTACTGTAAATGAGTAAGAAACAATTGCTTGCAAGGTAATCTTAGCGTTGTTCCTAGTTGCATGGGAGGCTTTCACCTCGGAATCCAGTTACTAGTCAAAAACTGGTTAGCGTATGACCTGCCAACCCTGAGCAAACAATCGACGCTGGAGGATCGTCTAATCGTGATAAAGATATCAATGAATTGATTTTATTAGGAATATAAACGATTTTATAGTACTACCTATATAAAAGAATTCATATTTCACCCTAATAAAATTAAATGATTGTGTTGTTAATATCCATACGCACAAACATAACTGAAAATACTGTCAATGCCGCTGAAACTTATTTATGCCATCAGATTTTTATATGATAATGCCTGTCACACACGTTACACCTATACTCTCGCGGTTCTAGCTGAAAAACTTTTTTCATTATTACAGTGCAAGCCGATTGCAGACAATTTGGTGTATAACAGATTGTAGAAATTTTAATCTCAAGACACTGATTCGAGTAGTATACGAATTTTGTATTTTTAGTTGAGTTATAGTTTTATATTTTCGGTGCTACGTAATAGAGTGCGAGCCTATTCCCGTCTTGCGGGCACTTTGTCATAGGCTGTACGTTTACTGTCGGATAGAGAACAGCCTTATCCCTTAGTCTTTTACAACAGCCATAGAAAGAGATGGGGTGGCCCTATTCTAGTCCACCAGGAACCAATACCCATGGCAGGTATAAAATGTGTTTCTTTAAAAATTACGGACTTTCACTCATTTCTTATTTTTAACCGACTTAAAAAAAGGAGGAGGTTCTCAATTCGGATGTTTATATTTTTTTTTTTTTTTTTATGTTTGTTCGCTCATAGCTCCGCCATGCGTAGACGGATTTGCAAAATTCTTTTTTTGTTCGAAAGTAGATTGTTCCGAAATGGTCCCATTTAAATTTCGTAAAGATCTGATGATGGGTTTCCGAGATTAGACCAAGGAACTCTTCAAAAAATACCAGGAAATCAGCCGCGATTGCTGCAATCGCATATTATTGCAATGTCTCTGCCATTACACATCATAACATCACGCCTGAATCCTTTGAAAGGGTATGCAGAAGTGTTCAGAATATTCAGCTATATTTCCGGTGTATAGGTATGCGTTGATTTTAATTATTCGTTTTGGTTTACTTTTGAGGTAGTCCTGTATTAATTTTATTGCATTGCTTATGCAATCACATACCATAACATCACACCTGTATCCTTTTAAAGGGTTCTTAGGCGTGTTTAGTTAATAATATACTAGCCGTAGCACGCATCTTCACCCGTTCGGATTGCTCCAACCGATATTTTTACACTATTTATGCACCTTATCATATATTTTTAACATCACGCCTCTACTTTCTAAAGAGGACAGCAGATGTGTTTTCAACAATTATCTGAAGCTGAATTTCTATTTATTGATGGTAAATCATAAGTGGTATCACTTTATAGCGGATCAGTTTCTTTGGGTTCTTGTATATATACTCGCATAGATACGGCCGGTTTATGATGGTAAACTAAAGGTAAAGAAAGAAAGACAGAAAGAAAGAAAAGAAGTTTATTTATACACTGTACACAACAATACCACTGTAACCTCGTATAGGTCGCAGGTATAACAATAGTTCGAGTTACTTTTATTGCTGTATCGTTAACTACCGCAGCCTCAAACGCACGAGGGATGCACCCGGGAGGGGTGCACCCTTTCTGAGGTTCTTTTTTTTTATACCACTTAGGTGGCAGACAAGCACACGGCCCACCTGATGGAAAGTGGTTACCATGGCCTACAAACGTATACAACTCCAGGGGCGTCATACTCGCGCTGTTGACCCCGTAAGAACCTTCTAATGCATTTCTTGAAGAACCCCATACTGTAATCGCTTGGAAAAATCACGACAGGGAGTTCATTCCACAGTATACGCGTGCGGGGGATCAAGTTCCTTTCATACCTAACTGTGCGTACCTACTGTTTCCAGTCGCAACGTGTGGGGATGAATTCCCTGTCTGTGGTGAGAGGCGCGATGATAGAATGTAGCCTTTTAGTCTGTTGGGTGGAATCTGTGATGAATTCTGCAAAAAAGGGATTAATCCCTGTTACGTACGCGTAATCCTGGCGTACGCGTACCAGTGACTTTGAGTCTACAAAGGTATTCGTGTGCAGAGCGAGGGCTTTATTTAGTCAATTACCACTTAATTCTCTGTCTTCGGAGACTCAGATATGATATACGGACTGTTGCATCGGCGTATTACCCCGCGTTTACATACTGCCGCTCGCATTGCTCATCGCCTTGTCGGAAATATTCACGCGAATATTGCCCTAGCATTCAAACACTCGCATCATCGCGATGTTCATCGCGTTGCCCAACACTCGCATCATCGCGATGTTCATCGCGTTGCCCCGCATACAGTATTCGCCTTGCGATGGAGATGGACGACTTTAGTTAAGGGCCTGCTACACGGTCGGTCCCGACCACCCGACAGAGGTGACCTTGGTAGAAATCGACCGTGTAGACGGCGGTCGGGGCGTATTTTTCCGACAACCTTGCCTTGACCTTGGTTGGGAGCGCAGTCGGCCCGACCAAGGACAAACGAAGGACGTTAGGTCGGGTCCCGACCGTGTAGACGCTTGTCGGCCGACGGAGGGGGCAGAGTTGCCGCTTTAGTGACGTTTTCCCTAGATTTCTTGTAATAAAAGCTTAAATTAGAAGAAATGTGACATTTTTTTCGCTATTTATTACAATATATAGGTAATATTATCTAATAGTTAGGTATACCATAACGGCAAGCGATTTTCGACCTTAATGACATTTTCCTAATTACGTGTCTTTTTGCGCTAATAGATGACACTGATTACGAATATAAGAAAAAAAACTCGATTCTATGTCATGTCAATAAGGTCGACAATTGCTTGCACTACGGTTTTCAGAGGTTTTTGTCCCTAGCATCCTTAAATAGTCTGTGCTCTGGAGTAAATAGCCAAACTGGACCGATTTTATGGGATATTTAAGTGAAAACAACATATTATGGTGTCAGATATCGGAAAAAAATAATATGTCGTTGATGATGATGATGATGATGATGTCGCTAAATAGTCCCTAAACTAATCCAAACTCCGCTAGATCTAGGGAAAAAGTCGCTAAAGCTAATAAAGTGTTGTGTCAGTGGTTGGGTCCGACCGTCGGGGTAAACCAAGGTGACCTTTGTCGGTCCCGACCACCCGACCGTGTAGCAGGCACTTTAAGTGGACACCTAACCGAATGCAGTATAGGCATTTTATTAGGCTAGGCTATCTACTTAGATACTTAGCTAGTAGGTAATCAGGCTAATTTGGTAGGTAGGTAGGTACCTACCTACCTACCTATTTTAATTTGGTAGGTAATTAGGCTAATTTGGTAGGTAGGTACCTACCTACCTACCTATTCTAATTTAGTAGGTAGGGTTACCTACCTACCTACCAAATTAAAATAGGTAGGTAGGTAATTAGGCTAATTTGGTAAGTAGGTTACCTACCAAATTAGAATAGGTAGGTAGGTAGGTACCTACCTACCAAATTAGCCTAATTACCTACCAAATTAAAATAGGTAGGTAGGTAGGTAGTACCTACCAAATTAGCCTGATTACCTACCAAATAGGTAGGCAGGTAGGTACCTACCTACCTACCTATTCTAGTTTGGTAGGTAGGTACCTACCTACCTACCTATTCTAATTTGGTAGGTACCCTACCTACCTATTTGGTAGGTATAATTAGGCTAATTTGGTAGGTAGGTACCTACCTACCTACCTATTCTAATTTGGTAGGTAACCTACTTACCAAATTAGCCTAATAAAATTACCTACCTACCTATTTGGTAGGTAATCAGGCTAATTTGGTAGGTACTACCTACCTACCTACCTATTTTAATTTGGTAGGTAGGTAGGTACCTACCTACCTACCTATTCTAGTTTGGTAGGTAGGTACCTACCTACCTACCTTTTATATACATATGTATTACCTATATTATTTAATTAGATTCGTAGCAAGCATTTCAATAAATTCTATTGATTTTTCGTTGGACCATTCGATTGGTTGCGTCATTGTCATGATAATAAATTCGAAGTAATCCTGTGACTGTGACGCGCGCGTACACAACGAGCGCTCGATGCGAAGTGTGCGCGACACGAGTATGTGAATGCTTCATCGCGCTAGTATTGCCGCTCCTTCTCGCGCCGCCAAGCCGACACTCGCAGCAACATACGCGGCAGTACTCGCGGCATGACGAATATACCATTCACACCACGTCCCTGCCCACTTCTCTCACCACTTCCCTCGCTCTGCCGCGAGTATGTAAACGCAGCTTTAGAGAGAAGCTAAGCCGAACCGACTATAATACTTTCACCGAAATGTTACATTTGACTCGCCGTATTGAAGAGATGTATAATGAAGGTCGCCACAGCGTACATAACCCAAGTCCTAAGGTACGCGACCGTTGAAAACACGGGCTGGGCATGTTACCGCCGTGTTGTACCTACTGCAAACAGTTTGGACACCTACAGGACGCGTGTAGGAAGTTACTAGCGAGGCCCACGGACGAGAAAGATAAGTGCGATAGGGCGAAAAGTGTGAAACCGAATATTGTGTGTTACGGTTGTGGTGAAAAAGGTTATATTCGCGCGAATTGTCCAAAGTGTAAAAATAATGTTAGCAATAATGTAAAACCTGCAACTGATGAATTGTATTCTTTTGACTGTGTGGACTCTGACTACTCGGAGCGAATGAGTTTGAGCTCGTGTAGTATCGAGAGATACGAGACCCAGCGAGGCAGGCCACTGTTGCGCATAGGTATTGAAACCTATAGGGGTACCGCGTTGGTAGATAGGTACCGCTGCTCGTAGAAGCTTGGCGGGTAGGTCGCTTTACGCTCTCCTTCAACGTATGGGGAAGGAGTTTCGTGAAGACAACTTCTCTATCAAACTCGCTGATAAAGTTAGTCACGTTAGAGTGTTGTTAACTTACGTAAATATAAATCTCATCGATTCATATATCGGAGCATTCGCTGCGAGTGGTAGAGCCCTATTTTCTACCTGTGCATTGTAATATGAGTAATAAACGCGTGTGAGTCTTACAAATGGTGTATTCATTACAATCTCAAATAATAATAATTCTAGAACACAAAGGGCACTAAAAAGAAAGAAATAAAAATTTTTTGACAAAAAAAGAAACCGACTTCAAAACCCCTTTAAATAGATAGGTACTAAAAAGAAAAAAATAATATCAAATGTAACAAATCAAATATAGAACAATTAACATAATTTAGCCTAACTTTAACCTTAACTTGTAACAAATTACCAATTTTTGGAGTCGGTGCCAATCTTCTACGCGGCCTATTTTACACGACAGATATACAAACTACTAAACACATCAAAAATGAATGTAACGCAACTCTTTTATTAGTCTTATCAATCAATCAATCAATCAATCAAATCAATTAACCTTTTGCAGTCCATTGCTGGACATAGGCCTCTCCCAATATGCGCCACGTTTGCCGATCCTCCGCCTTCCGCATCCCGTCCGTCCCAGCCACCTTTCGCAGGTCGTCGGTCCACCTGATTAGGGGCGTCCCACCTTCCGTTTTCCTTTCTTTCATATTGTAATACATATGTACCTAATAGAATATTTTCTCATATATTATATGTTATAGCTATCGAGTTCTCTTGTACCTATTTTCTTCCATTGATGGTCAAGATTTAAATGCTATAATTACATGTCGCTAACTTAATAAACTATTTTTTTTTATCTAATTCGCTAAGAATTTAATTGATAATATCAAGTCTGTTCTATATTAGATTAATATTCTAAGTAGGTATATACTACTAATATTATACTTAAACGCGAAAGTTTGTAAGTATGGATGGATGGAAGGAAGATGAAGGAAGGAAATAATATACATCAGATCGGTGATATTTTTCTTGGCACCGACTCCAAAAATTGGTAATTTGTTACAAGTTAAGGTTAAAGTTAGGCTATATTATGTTAATTGTTCTATATTTGATTTGTTACATTTGATATTATTTTTTTCTTTTTAGTACCTATCTATTTAAAGGGGTTTTGAAGTCGGTTTCTTTTTTTGTCAAAAAATTTTTATACAGAGTATTATTTACAAAATTCCTGCCTTAATGGATACTTACAACAGAAAAGGCATCAACTGCCAAAATTTCAGGCTCCACGTCAATGAATCAGTTAGTCAGTCAGTCGGGTCTAGTAGTTGTATAATAATACGTAGAAATAACCATTGTGTATGGAGTTATTGTTCAGTTCCAAAACTCTCATTCATCATAAGTATGTAGGTACCTTCATTTTTATTATCTAGAGATATAAATAGCTATAAATATCCGTCGAGCTTATTTCGAAAATAGAAGGAGCCATTAAGTTAAGAATAGAACAGTCCAATTCTTAGCGTAGGCGTGGCACAAGATTAATAGCGGCTTATTTCCACAGAAACAACAACTAACTTCTCGATAATTAAACTGTACACAAACAAAAACATAATGTTTATTCAGCACTTGATTCCAGTAATTAATCTACTCACTACATTTTTACGGGCACAACTTTAAAATTTTTAGTCCATTAAAAAGTTTCATTTAAGGTTGTATTTTCAGAGGATACATTTTATTTTTATTTTATTGGATTTAACTTTAAACTGACCCCCTTTTGATGTCTAAAAATAAATTGTTATTCTCTGAACCACCTATAAGGTTGGACTGGTAGAGAATGCCGTACATACCTATGACATTAAGTCCGCCTGTCTACCTACAAGCATGAAGTTCAAATAAATAAAAATAAATTGCATACTCTGAGAAATGCACGCTATGTTCAAAAAAATATAACATTTCAATGGACTACCTCCTCAAATAGTTTCACTCTTGATATTAAAATAACGAATAAACTTGCAGCGAGATATTTTTATGGGTGGATGGGCTCGAGTCAACCCTTGTCAGTGTCAGAGCGTATTATCTGAAAATTTCATATTGAACTGCATCATAGGCTTCTACGTGACGAGATGTTCTCGATAATTCACAGAACACTTTTATTGATACACTTATCGACACCTGCTTTTTGTATATTTTATTTATGGAGCATTTTTTTGTGGAGCGGTTGTAATAAATACTTTTGAGCAGGTTTTAATTTCCTGAAAATAAAATACGCTTCTTTGAAAATCGTCATGGAAGTTTAGTAGTTAAGGAATTGATCACATGATCGAGGGATCCCGGGTTCGAATCAGCCCAGTCGTTTCAGAAATTAGCTAACCGGAATGCACAGAAAGACAGACAGACAATTTTTTTAAATATATTTCACACTTTACATAAAAACCTCATACACAATCATACCTTAATACAATCATTAAATTTTACTAATTCAACCTTATATACATTCATTAAATTTTAGTTCATTGCTTAATATATTTAAGTCTCGATCAAATAGATAATACGAGTAGTAATCACTAATTACATTAGTATATGGTTACCTAGAGTGGATTTCGACAGATTACACTGCTAATATCGATTTTTAATCGTACTAACATAACAAGCTCGGCTTACCTGACTGTAAGTGGTTACGAAATAAAGCTACACGCATAAATATTACTCACACTTGTAAATCGCCGGGGGAAGAAAATGCCGGCAAAGAAGAAAATGCCGGCAAATAGATTGCGGGCCGCAAGTTGGAAAAAATATTTTGGACTTCCTAGTATCATGTGTACAACTCAATTTATTTTAATTTATAAAACATCAGGAATATAGATATTTAAAATATCATGATCATTCACATTACTATTAGAGCATCGGGATATTTACCATTATTTGCAGTTCCTGATATTTCGGTGTTGTTGCAAGCACCATCACCACGGGCGAACAGCGCCGAAATATCGGAAACTCCAAACAATAGCTACATGGTTAAATATCCTGATAGCTCTAACAGTAATCAGCAATATATTTTTCTATAGCAAAAATGAGCCTTTAAACATTTTTTGTTATGTCTAGTTAATAGATAAATCCTAGTAGCTGTTTTATAGTTTCCGGTTCATACCAACTGAAACCCTCCTATTTGAAATCATTACTTAAAAATTTAAACGCGTCTTTTATCTAATATAATAGAGTCGACAGTCCTCTCGTTTAGCGAGCTTAAACTAATTATAGGGAAGGTAAATTTAGCTCTAATATCATACGTTAGTTTACTTTAGCAATTCACTGTCCATATACCGCTAATATGAAGGGCTTCATACGAGCCCTTTCACGAAGTCGCCTAATGATTTTATTGCTGGCAGTTTGCCCTAAATATATTATGTTTATGAATTACCAAAATTAACGTCATTTTAAGGGTGTGAATGGTAGGTGTGAACGACTTTGAACGGTAAGCGTGTGCTTTAAAAATTAAATATAACGGTACGAATTTTTTCATTGTGAGTTTTTCGTTATGAAATTTCAAAATGGAATCTGTTCTTATAGAATTGGTATGTACATAGCTGTTGCCCATGGTTCTAACTATAGGGATTTCTGATCCCATTTTTGCAGCCCATGTATACTTATTTCGGGTTTAATAAATTGGTACCTAATCTTAATACCGATTTAATAATAATAGTGAGTGAACTTGTGCAGGTATTTTATGGATTTTGTGGATTTTATTTTTGTTTTATAGGTATTGGGAGCAGACAAGCACATGGCCCACCTGATAGAAAGTAGTTATCGTGGCCTATGGACGTGTGCAGCACCAGGGGAGTCACACTCGTGCTGCCAACCCTGTAAGAACAGAAAGTTTCTGTGTGGTCAGTGCAGAAGAGAAAGCAGAACAAGCTTTTGGTCTTCCCTCTGATAGCACAAATCTATATTCTACTTGTAAATTCCAAATTTGAAGAACATAATACATAGTACTCAACCCAACCCGGAAATTAAACCGAGAACCTCATACGCACAATCGCAACCCTACTCAAACTAATTTGATTGACATCTTTGAGATGATCATTTTCAAAGTGTTTTAAAATAAAAAATAAGTATACTTACTACTTTCTATTATATTATAAATAAGACTAGTCTAAATCCTATTAAAATCTAGAATAGAACAATAAAAGGCTGGTTGTTTTCGTATAAAAATCTGCCTACTCACAGCTAAGCAATCTTTATTAGCACTCCAAGCTAGATTTGGGTAGCTATCGTCTTTATGTCCCTTAAATTGTAATCTAAACGCGGACAAAATACGATTCTGTGTAGACAAACGGCGCTAGTTCTATTGCGATCTTTAAATCCAATACATTGTTGTACGGAGCTCAACATGTATTGGCACAGATCGAGTTAATATTGCATTGAACTCTGCGCTGCCCTCTAAAAGTGTTTCTGATATATACAGCTCGTTATGTGCCTGTCTAGGAGTGCTCGCCTCCATTATATTCAATACATACTCTTTTTTTCCACACTTCTTCTTCTTTATCGTGTCGATGGCAGTAGTTTTTTTTTTATACCACTTAGTTGGCAGACAAGCACACGGCCCACGTAATGGGAAGCGGTCATCGTGGCCTATGGACGTACGCAACACCAGAGGCGTCACACTCGCGCTGCCGACTCTGAAGAAACCTTCTAATGTTTTAGTAATACATAAATACGAGTATGAGTATAAATAAATAGACTTCGAACACAAGTCGGCCGAAGCAGGGAGAATCGGTCTAGGTAGGGTTTCTCAGATGACGTGGACCAGCGGTGTGAGTATGGAGTTGCTCCACAGATCATGGCCCAACTGTTAACGTGTGCTGCATGCCCACCTACCTGTACATCGGAGGACGTTATGAGTGCCTCCAAGAACGCGATCCAGGTAGCAGATTACTGGGAAATAGAATTTGAGAGTAGAAGTGCCATTGATTCGACAGAAGAAGAAGAATATGATTATTATTGTGGTATTAGATGTGACCAGCCCAAAACTCAGCGACTTCTACCTATGCCTCATTTGCTACATTAAGATCTCCGTTGTGCAATTGTTGGGGCACAGTGGGTACATAGGTGGTCCATTGTTTGCAGAAGTGCACTGCAGTCACAGCCCCTACTCCACGCGTCCAGGTATCCCCATTTAAAGCCTATTGATATGGCATTTTGTAAGTATTTCAGAACGGCTTCATTAGAGTCTTACTGCTCATCTTCCTGTACAATTTTATAAGAGACACAATAATACAACACATATTATATTAAATTTGTTCGTGTACGTACGTCTGTACGTGTTCGACATAATCTGGCGTCATATTTCGTTCTCGCAATATTTACGTAGAAATAGCTAATAATTTTGTGTTTCTTTTCTTTTCTCCGAAATATCATCTCGAAATTCCTTAGAAACGAGTAAGCGTAAAGAAATTTATAGCTTCACATAACGTAATGTATAGAAAGCTTTAAACTTATCGCAAGCCTGCCTCGAAGCTTATTTTTGTTTCAAGAAAGTGACGTATAAAATTAAAATGCCTTGGTTTTGAAACTGTGTGATTTTTTAAAGAAATTCTTGTATCACGTAACTCGTTACTTATTAATTAAATAAGTTTTATGTTTACCTAATCATCATCAAATAAAATCAATCAAATCAATTAGCCTATTACAGTCCACTGCTGGATATAGGCTTCTCCCAATATACACAACGTTTGCCGATCCTTCGCCTTCCGCATTCAGTCCGTCCCAGTCACTCTTCGTAGGTCGTAAGTCCACCTGGCTTGGGGGTGTCCCACCTTACGTTTTCCTTCTAATCTAATCTAATAATCTAATAATTCTATTTAATCATTATATCCTATAATAAAGATTTGTATAAAAAGTAAATCAGAATGAGCTAAAACGTAATCATAAAAAAGCTTACACGCATTATTAGAATAATTTATCAAGTTTAATTCACTCAGTATAAAAACACAATTTTAATAATCTGACCAACAATTCAAACCCTTATGAAGTTCAAAACTCATTCCGAAAGGTTTAAAAAATAGCGTTGACGTAGAGATAAAAGTTATTCACACACGGAACAAATTATCATACATCATATTATTATGTTTCATAACGACGTGGGCTGCTAACAAAACATGAGAACAACTTGCACATGTTATAATACAAGCGTGACCTCACTTTGTTGGAAGGCAAAACTTTTGTCTACCCGGTACAGTAGAATTTTCATTAAAACCTTCTTTACAACACCCTAACACAAAAGAGCAATTTTTTCCCAGTTGGAAAATCTCGATGCAGCCGCATTAACACTTTTATTTGCTCTGTTACTCGAAAAAAACTTATTATTCCACTTCTCTCACCCGGGGAATTACATTATTCTCTTGCACTTCTATTTATAGAAACTATCTTAGATGTATAGTACCTACAGTGCCTATTTTTCTAGATGCATTTTTATTTAATCTTGTAACGTCTAGCGACGATGCCTTCAGATTAAAAAGTAGTTTTATTTAGTTTTTCGTATAGTTTTATTTACAATTTACGTGTAGGATGTTTCGTAATTTTCTCCAGGGTTCGAAGAAAAGGCCTGTTGGCTTTTTGCCCTGGCCTGGGCCCTGGCCCTGGGGTAAGACCTTGTCCGTCAATTAATTTTGTGTACCGTCTTGCAGGTGAGGTAGGCTCAGCCGCGAACATAATATTGTTAGGCTCAAGCTCAAGCTCAAATGAAATTAGTTGCATAGGTTGGTGGGCCCCATACACCCAATTCGTGATACTCGTATGGTGGTAATATTGCCTGAAACTTGTTCATTCTAAATTATAAAAATATAAAAAAGTGGTTACATTATTTTCATAGGTGTTTCAAAAACTTGTATTTGTAAAAGTAAGTGGGCAATACCAATTAAAACGATATAGGTAACAACAATATAAAAACATTTTACAAAACACTCATTGAACTATTTAGCTAATAAAAATACAATGGAAAAATATCAAGAGAGAGTTAGCCAGATTTATTACTATTATAAAAAAATGGGAGGCAAAATGGTCTAAATTAAAAAGCAATGCCTTGTCGAGACAGAGCGAGCGGAAACAAAGAGCCGGGAATTCATCAAGCTCTTTTGAACCCCGAGCATTGTGGTGCAGTATTCAGAGACCATTGGCGGAAAGAAAATCTTCGAGTGGATAGCCACTCTTTGACGTCCAATGCAAAAAAGTAATCTCTTTTTCCCAGGAAAACCCTACTTCATTACTTTGTACGACGACCCTACGTAAAGGTATTGAGATTTTCGAATCCGAGTGCTACTTGTTGAACGTGAATGTTTTTGAATAGATAATGCTGGGTTAATTAAATGATTTCTCCGCATGTCGGTCATTTTTGAAATGGTAATTACTGTTTTATCTCATTAAATATGTAGATACCAAATGAAGTCTTTTAAAATCTAGCCACAAAGGGATAAAGGTAACTTTTGTTAATGAAACCGTTTGATTTAAATAAAATGAATCTACTTTCAATCTATGTAAATTCCTAAATAGGAGGACTTTAATTATTCACGTACAACATTAACTGTTAATACTTGCTATAATAGTGAACGTGATAAAACTCACACAAGTTTTATGCACAAAGATCTTTTGATATACATAAGTAAAGTATATACGGTTTATATTTCCATTATTGCATTAGCATTGGAATTCCATCGGTAGGCAACGTCCGCTCACGTAGCAATGCAGCATTGGATAGACCGGACGAAGTCCCCCGCGACTTCTGAGCAAGATTGATGCATTTGTGAGATAGTGTCCCGTGTTCACTCAGATAAACTACGTGCACTTGTTAACTTTTGTATAGAATACCAAACGACAGAACGCCGGTTGTATAAAACCGATTAAGTAAGATTTACAAGCTGATAATTCGGGACCATCTCAGTTGCTTTACGGCCAATTAATTTCTACGTAGATTATAGGATTTGCAAATATAATTTAGGGCTTTAAAGTTAAGAGTGGTGAAATGTTGATACTTTCACCGGATTAGATTTTAGATCGTTGTTTCATTTTGGTTAGGAATTGTTTGATTAGGGTACAGTTAAATGAATGAGTTCCTTAAGGTCATCAATAGTTTACGGTCGACAGAGATTCGTAGGTTAGAACACAAAACGGTCAGTATAACGTCAAAGAAATATCATTGATATAGATTATAGGTTATACTACTATATTATAGGTTTAATGAAAGGAATTAGTACGCTAACTATTCAAATACCGTCTGAGCATTCACTTTTTCCATTTTAAATCGATTCGAATAGGTATAACAGGTAAATAGATAAATAGAAAAAAAATTAAACACAACGTTACTACATCATTATAACATAGATTACTGAAGGCTCGAGTCAACAATAGTGCCCGGAATATGGCAATAGGTTCACCCCCTATTACGTGGGCCCTAATGATAAGTGAAATGTGGGTGCTAATTTACAGCTGCCTAACCCTCCGGCGATAAAGTCGTGATTATATGTGTAAGACAACTTAAACTTCATAATATAAAAAATCCTGAACTTAAAAGAAATAGTTCGAAGTTCACGCGGATATTGTATGTTAATTATTTTACTTACACTAGCTATTTTTAATGAATTCTATTGCGACAGAATCCGTTCAAATAGTTTTATTTGAATATCTAAATTAGAAGCTCTGAAACTGCTTACATATATATTGTTACTTGAATAGTTTACACAATGTTTGCACTTTGTAATGCGGCATTTGTTAGCCTGCAGTTTCACTCGATTTTGCTTATATTGTCTTTAACGTAAGAAATTGCCTTCTGACCTCGCAACTCCGAGAAGAAAACCTGACCCAAAGCCTTTTTCATTAATCAGCAGGTGACTAGTGGGTGAGCGAAGATCTTACTGGGCCTCTAGAAAGTCCCTATTGTATCTATAAACTATAATAATATTGTAAAGCTGAAGAGTTTGTTTGTTTGATTGAATTCGCTAATCTCAGGAACTACTGAAACGAAAATGTTGAATAGTCCGTTTATCGAGGAAGTATCATCACGCTACTACTCTAGAGAACGGATAGTAACCAGAAATGTCAACAAATCCGGAAAATGCCCATATATTATTTGAAAATCAATTAATAAATTGTGGGCCACGGGTACAGCCGGGCGGTTCATGTTAGAAAGTATTTCTCTATTTCCTCTACTTCCCATCTGACCTGTAATCTCCTAAATCTAATTATTTAATACAGAATCCCCACTGAGTACGCAACTCACCCTTGTCTGACTTTTCTTAGATACATTTCTAAAGATAAATGTGTTTAACACACGACTTTATTATTACAAAACCTCTTCGTCGAAAAAGGCGAAAAAAAAGAAAGAGGTTTTTTATCAAAGGTAATGAAATTCCACACGTTGATGGACCACATCAATTTATTTTATTATGTACTCTGTGTTCATGCATGGGCCGGAAGTCGGTACCGCATCTTCCCCGTGACGTCACTTCCTTTGTTTTCCCGCCGCTCTTGGATTATGTTAATGCAGTTTCGGAGACATTTGTCTTTGTGTAATGCTGCTCAGCTTTTCTTGCGAGAACCTTATTACTTCCCAATGTACTTCACATACATACTTATTGTACTTTATGTTTATTTGTTGTGCTACCAATAATTTTTCGATGAGTTGTGGCTACGAAGGCTTTGGTACAATATAGACAAACTGTCTTGAAAAGCGTTGAGCTTTGAATTTTACACTTTAACGTTAACGTTTTAAGTGATTAATAATAAAATAGGTTCAAAGAGCATTTACTCGGTTAAAAGTTTTCTTTAACCTTATGTAGGTATAAGGTCCTTATATATATAAGATTTTCGTGTTTGTTTGTAATCCGAAATGATTTTGCCAAATTTTACGAATTTTTGTATATTTTGTGTATAGTTAAATATAGTTATACATATAGGTCGTTAACTATTATATCTACCCCTGAGTTATAAGGGTGCCTCCCCTCATTACTTAGACAAAATTGATAATTTTTAGTTTGTATGATGTGGTATGTACGAGTGTACATACAATACATAAACCTTAATTTTCACCCTTCTGAGCAACTAGTTTTTGCACACGTCTTCACTCGCGTAAGATACTATCTCACGTGAACCTATTCCCGACACAAAGAGTAGCCAATGTGGACGGGAACCATAATCTATCAGTATGACAAATTTAATTAAAATTTCTTGAGCCATTCTGACGTAATTAAGTAACAACTATCCATCCATCCATTCACCCATTCATCAATACAAACTTTCGCACTTACAATAGTAGCAAGATTTATGGACTGAAGACAGCAGACATTCAAATAAGTTGTAGGAGATCTAACAACTTGTGACTTTCTATACCGCTCAATGTAAACTTTTTCAATTGTAAAATTTTATCATTCATAGCTTGGGACTGCAATTGTACCTGCTAAACCTGATAGAATTTTCTTTTTCACTTGAGTCCTAAGGACTATTGTTGATAAAGTTTCAATGTATTTTTACTTAGCTACGGGTATGCCAAAGCGTTATGATTTTGACAGACTATGTATGACTACGTACATAAATGTGTATGTATTGATTTATCATCATCATCTTCATGGAGGCTCTTCCTCCTCCATTCCATTCCTTTTCTACATGGACCCGGCGGGAGCGCCATTGCCAGGCATTCGTTACCCACGTAGCCTAGTCTTTTCCACTCTATTACGGAATAGAGAAATTTAAAAATTTAAAAATTCTTTAAAAATTTCGCTAATTATTGTGTGATGGTAACGATATTGTATTCTATCACTTCTAATAAATATAGGGTGTTCATAACGTTTAAACCTGAGACCCTGTTAATGATTCCAGTCCACTCAAGATATATCAATATTTCATCCATTCCATTATGGACAAAATGGGAATTTCCCACTGCAGGTTCATCGACACTGTTCTGGGAAGCGAGGCCGCATTGGCGTGCACTGTCTGCATCGGGTAAGTGGGCCCTGGCGTCGCTTCCACTTATACGTTTCTCGTAATACTAGCTTTATTTTATAACACGATATATAACGTGTAGATAAATACCAAAACCAGGAACGAAATCCAAATGCCGAAACCAGGAACGTCCCTACCTAAATTTAAAAAATGCTCAATAATTAAAGCAGATTTTATCATAGTAGATATAAGCTACATTTATATGAAGTAACTTACAATACAATTAATTTGACACAACCTTTTATTCAGATTCAGTAATCAAAATTAAAACTCATCTATAAATCGCACGTAAATCATCTCATTAATTTCCATGCTCATGTCTGTGTGTGCTTTTATTGCTTTTTTGTTTATAAAGAGTTAGTACAAACCGCAGTTACTAGTTAGTATTCCAGGTAGCCCTTCAACTAAGCTTAATTGCCTGTGTTAAGAGTGGATTCACGTTGGTGGTGCAAGACCATCTCCATAACCACTAACCTACCTGACGTTTTCCAATACATACTTCATCAGCACTCAATGGAGTACTTCTGACAACTTCGCTCATGTTTCATTGAGCATAAGTTTCATATTAATGACTCATAGGAGACAACTATCGCTGTAGCTAGTGGTCCCACTGCAGCCACTCTGGAATATGTCGCGCTAGACTATTGAATATGCACTATGCAAGTTAATCCTCCACTTAGGGACTCTACTGAAGTCCTTTGTTATAGTGTGAATTGAGGACTGGGGCATTGAATTCATGTTGTCAGCTCGCCCATTTGAAAAGTTGGTCAAAAAAGTCGTAATTGTGTTTGTGCAAGAAAAACACGATTTCTAATTACAACTAAAAAATATATTGTAAGGACACCGTGAGAAATTAAGGACAGTCGAAAATATGTGAAAAACTAACAATAACTGCTCTATTTTATGCTGGTTCCATCAAGAACCAAGCGGTTCGGCGACTCCTTCTTCTGCCGCACCATTAAGTCTTGGAATTCCTTACCAGTTTACGTGTTTCCCTCCTCCTACAGTCCCGGGTCCTTTAAGCGGGGCGTGAAAAAGCATCTGATGAGGCCGTCAAGCTGAGTGCCACCATTGTAACATGATACGTGTCTGTAATGGTGACCCTCTTTTCAGAGACTTTGCTTTCAGCTTACCATCAGGCGAGGCGAAGTCAAATTGACGTGTCCTATATAATAATTTTTTTTTTATGAATAATGGAATATGATCAAAAAAGGTATACCTTTTTGTTACTTTGTTACATTTTGTAGTGATGTATTTACAAAAAAGTGACAACACTTTGAACATCAGAGTTGATAAAAAAGTACATATTTCAATAAAGAAGAATATAGGTAGTCAAAAGAATAGGTACTATCTATAATAGTTAAAATCGACATTAACCTATACTATACAATGTCCCCCTAGCCAGTGAACTAGTCATTTGCTGATATTCAACCTGTATAAGCCTGCAAACATTATGGCGTAGTGTGATAGCAACCAAAATTTATAACAGATACGTGAGCCTATATTGTCATATGAAATTGGGAAAATCCAATTGTGTCAACATACGAGTCGCGTGGGGTAAGTTTGGTGAATTGAATTGGTCGCCAGGTAAACGATGTATGTAAGTAATAATAGCGCGCGTCGAATTGGTCGTAGTAAAGTGTTGTCTATATTGCAATTAGGGGTCGTTAGACGGTAGTTGGCGCCACTGCCTAGCGAACGTTACACGAATGATTATAAGGTATTGTTGGTGAAAGGGTTAATTGTGTACAATTTGCTGATAGTCACTTTCTGTATCATAACTTTTGATTGACATTCTGTTTTTACGTGTTATAAAATGCCTTTTGTTTATCCATTTCAATATTCTCGAACATTTCCAAATAGTCTAGCTCGCTATATCTTCGATTTTTATGTCTGTACGTAATCGCAAAATATTGGAATTAGACAATACATGATGATCATTGAATTATGTACCTACTATGCAACCTCCTATTAGATTATTTATACAATAATCTAATTGTATAATAATATATATCCCTTTTCTATACAGGACAACAGGTGCAGGACTGAGATGCCACCCGCATACGGTGCAGAATATTCCATCAAGAACCAAGCGGTCCGGTGACTCGTTCTTCTGCCGCACCATTAAGACCTGGAATTCTTTACCAGCTCACGTGTTTCCCTCCTCCTACAGTCGTCGTCTTCTCCTCCAGGACCCGGGAGTCCTTTAAGCGGGGCGTGAAAAAGCATCTAATGAGGCCGTCAAACTGAGTGTCACCATTGTAGCATGGTATGTGTCTATAATGGTGACCCGCTTTCCAAGACTTTGCCCTCAGCTTACCATCAGGCAAGGCGAAGTCAAATTGACGTGTCCTATATAAAAAAAAAAACAATTTTGCCTAAATAATTGTATGATACGCAACATGTAGCCTGTAATGCTTTTGTAATCTCATAAACAAAAACTAAGCTGAAATAGGTATTCCAACGCTTTTACTTGAAGCAAAAAGCATTACATGATTTTGTTAATGTGTAAAAGTAGGTATATAAACTTGTGAAACATTCTTCTTCCTCTTAGCGTTAATTCCCAGTCGCATCCGAAGCTTTCAGCTCGGAGTCTGGGGTCCGCTTTTACCAGTCTTAACCACGGATTTGGCTAGACCTCGATATTTTCCGTGAAGCGATTGTCATCTGACTTCCACAACCCAATGTTAACATTAGGCGATATCGAAGTTTTGCAGTTAGACCGTTGTTTTTTGGATTTTTGAGGGCTCCAACTACCCGTAACGACTGCCATAGATGTTCTCATGGCAACCGGGACCGACGGCTTAACGTGCTCTCCGAGGCACGACCAGACCAATGCAAATACTCATATTTCATTCACACAAATATTTGCACTGAGCGGGGATCGAACCCGCGCCTCCTGCGTAGCGGCCGCGTTCACTACCGCTACGCCACGGAGGCTGTCCTTGTGAAACATTATTAATGATTATATTAGTTTTTTAAACAAAAAACCGTTCAACTTTCTTTACGTTCCAGTATTTTCTATTTACAATATTACGATCTAAAAGTAAATAGAGTTTTCAAATGTTCAGGCAGCAACATTTACCAATCAATTTGTGCAGCAACAGGGACATATTTCTCTATAGTTACTGTGGAACATTTATAAGCAATATATCTGATACATACGATCCATTAAAACTCGTATAAACGAATAAAAATCTCATGCAAGCTTGTAAACTGTCGATCGTAAACCCCATTGCACACGAGCGTTCTGCTTTCTGCATTTATTTAAAAGCTTTGACATAGCGTTCTAATTAGAGCTAATGTGTTCGGGACTTAATGGGTTGTAAAAACCGGTAGTAGTATTGTGCTGAACGTACTGACACAACTTCTAAAATAACCAGATTAGTATCTCTAAAGCATCAAAATTAGGAACAGAAAATTAAGTTCTATTTAATCGTGAGTAACTAGGGGGTTTGACTAAGTGGCAATAAGCGTATAGACTTATATTACAATTTTAATAATAAATACTAATTTAGATACCTATTATCTAATAGGTACACACATGCTGTAATCCTCATACTAATTGTATAAAGTAGCGATAATATATGTAGAACACTTACCAGAGTAATTTTCAAGTTGTGTTATGGATATTAGATCTCTCTCAGGAAAGTCTTAAGTTATGCATCGATAAGTAACTATACCTAATCTTTGTTAAAATCATGCATATGCAATATGCTATTCAGTAAATCAGCCACTTAATATTGCGTATGTGTACGTGTGTATTTATGTGTGTTCTGTATGCACGTCTCATGTGTATTTGTTCGTGGGTGTGTAGTTATGATATTTGTCATTCTAAACAGTTATGACAAAGTAGTACTGTATTCAGAAAAGTGTATCTAACAACATATTTTGTAATACATGTAACGTTATAAACTTACACACTACAATTTCCAGTACAAAATAATGTGAAACTACAGTTGTTAAGCTATAAGCAATGACCGAAAACTTTACTGTCGCATAAAATTACCATTACCGCGAAGATACATGGTATTCTTTGAAATAGTATGTTGTACTTAAGAGTAAACGCTTTCAAATGTCCTATAAAATCAGATTAATAGAATAAAAATGCATCACAGTCATAAAAGATCTAGAAGGAGACATTATAATCGTAAAGAGACTATGTATGTATGTTTGGTAGTCTACTTGCTTCTTGCAGGAGTCTCCTGCGGTGATGTTTCTGTATGAAAACTTAATGCTGAATTTTATGAGACCGATTTCCAGGGGAACCGGTTTGCAGGTGAGGTTGGCTAGGGCATCAAATATTATCTTGATGGACCCAAATACACTCTAACTTTTAGTACTTTGATTGATTGATTCCTGAGGTAAGGTTTAAGAATGTGAAGTTTACTTGCATACCTACAACATTGAATTCATATTGTTTCTTTGAAGTGCTATTGATATAATATAAGACACTAAATGATATTTATTCGAGTTTGAAAGTTTTTTCCATTTGATTGGAAAATAAAAGATAACGGTAACGTAAATTCACAAACTATACTAACTGATACTAACAATACCTACTAACATAATTCAGGCACATTGTTACTAATACACTAATACTATGGACTAGAACTATGGTCTGAAATAAATGATTATTTAATTAAAAAAAATTAAAAACTAACAATATTGATGACTATTTCCAAATTCTAATATATACCTTATTTTTTATTATCGAGTGAGACGCTTCCTTAAATCAAATCGATTTCAATAGTAATTTATTAAAACTAAAAATAATTCATGTGTGGCAAAACGTGACTGGACTATATTGTACTCACTTATTGCATGCTCTTGTATGTACACACAACTTGTTTTATACAAAAAATAATTTTATTCTATTCTATTCTATTCAACATCAAATTTTCATTCACTATCATCCCTACTCCCTACTAATATTATAAATGTGAAAGTAACTCTGTCTGTCTGTCTGTCTGGCTGTCACGCCCAAACCACTGAACCGATTTTGATGAAATTTGGTATAGGGGTAGATTAGACCTCGAGAAAGGACATAGGCTATGTTTGGTCGCGATAACCGACATCCACGCGGGCGGAGCCGCGGGCAAAAGCTAGTATATTATATATCACGTATTCCGAAGAGCTAGATTCACAAATTCAAATTATATTATTCATCTTGTATAATATTGTAGGATGAATTTCATGTTAATAATAATTTGTTTACTTCAGTACCGAAGTAAACAAATTATGAGTACCACGAACGCAGGTACATCGCAATTTACTATAATACAAACAGACTAAGTTTAAATTAACCAAGAATTGAGTTATTCTATTTGACAAACGCAACCGCGGGATTATTGTCATATTCGAATGTCGTCTGTTTAATTAACAATTATGAGAATATAGCACATGCTTACTAGTACGTGCAGTGACGTCATTGTGCTATCTACAGGGTGTACAGCTTTTAGATTGTGTAACTGTTTGTAGATGTATATTGTGGTTTATACATATTATTGAAAATGTTAAATGTTGTGTTGTTTGATATTATAAATATTATGAACATTTTTGAAATTACCAACTAATTTGTCATAAACCATTTAAGTACCTATTTTTTCGAATAATTTCCATACATACATATACTCACGCCTGTAAATCCCGATGTGGTAGGCAGAGGTGTATTAACACACACATTTCACCAACTATGATTTTGAATGAATAATTGAAAAGTTTGAAATCAAATAGGTACACCTACCTACCTATAACATTTATACAACTTTTCGACTCCCACACGATCACCTCTCACCGATCTGCTGAAATAAATTTCTTTAGAAATAAACATATCACAGTTCTATTTTTTACTATTAACTCTGTATACCTAACGAAATGTTTTTTTTTATGTGTGCGTACACCATAAATAAATAAACAAAAAGAAAATATTTGGCCATTGGGTATTTTGAGAGATAAAAGAGGAAGACACATATATTTTCGGGTTGGTATATAAAGCCATCAGTAGCTAAAAAATTCTTAATTTGCCCGATATTTATTATGAGCGACTAATGACGATATTTTTTTAAGCAATTTCAAGCAATGCGATGAATCGAAGCCTTCTGCCGCGTTCGAGGATCTCCGGTTTTGTTCATTGGCAAATGATTTGCAATTCCTTTGATAAAGTTGTAATATAATACTATCAGCGCTTTTCGAATATTCTGTTCATATTATAAATCTGCTGTAGATAATTTAGCTACTTGCTATTACTTGTAATACAAATGAGTATCAATCAATCAATTAGCCTATTGCAGTCTAGTACTGGTTATAGGATGCACAGAATTGGCGCACATTGGAAAACGTCCTACCTTCCGTTTGCGTACTCACGGTCTCCACTCTAGGACTCGTCTGCTCCAACGGCCATCAGTCCTTCTACAGATGTGGCCAGCCCACTGTCACTTCAGCTTGCTTATTCTGCGAGCTATGCGGCCAAACAAGCATTATTAACGCTAAGCAATTTAACAGCGTTATTGGTTTCGCTTACCTATACGGATTTTACAATAGCGACTGCAGTCTGACCTCAGAACCCAGAGAGAAAATCCTGCGCAATTTTATGTCCACAAATTAACCTCAATTCACGCTTCGATCATTCCAGAAGATTATTTAAGCATTGTACAGTCTGTCAAGTTATACTTGTGGCTTAAAATGAGCCCCTAAAATTTGAAGAAAAGCCTGTTAAAGACAAAATGTGTCAAATATTGCACAGTTTTGTCAGCGAGCAATTTAAAGGCGTTCCCTTGCTTAAGATGCATTGGCTCATTCCAAAGACAGGATTTAACGTTGGTTCGAGAGGCCGACAGCAAGAGTAAATGCGGCAATTCGTAGGCAACTCGTCCCGCAACAGGCATTAACACTAAATGACATCCACGAAAAATCTTCCCAAAGCACTCAGATAAGAAATAGGGGAATAAAAAAGATTTTCCCGCCTTTTACACTGTTTTATTTGATTCCTGTCAAAATAAGAGTAGCTGTTTCCCTTCACACTTTCCCGGGAGAGGTCCGAAAACCGTAAAAAATAAAGGTCTACCAAGATTTACCTTTAATTAAACAGCCTAAATAAATTATTTTAACACGGTTCTCAAGATGTTACGATGGGCATTTATTAGGGCGAGACGAGAGAAATATTGAAGTTGTGTAACAGGTCAAGATTGTATCAAAACGTGATTGATGAGGTATAGTCACGGTTTGATGAGCGTTTTGTGATATAAATAAATAAATAAATAAATATTCTACAAAATTCTACACAACGCTATCTAGACCCACGGTAAGCTTAATTAGCTTGTGTTATGGAATCTAGAATGCGGATATACATACTTAGATACTTTTTTTTTGTAAATACATACATAATATACATAGAAACAACCAGACCAATGTAAATATTTATATTCATGCATACAAATATAGCAGCTGCGTTCACTACCGCTACGCCACAGAGGCAGTCAACTATTATTATATTCATTATTAACTAAACCTCCGAGGATAAAGGCTTGATTATATGTATGTATATAATTAAATTTTGAAGCATTTATTATGCTGATTGTTCAAATCGATTTACAAAGAAAGGTTCCGATAGCACTCGTATGAGTATCGGTAGATGCCTCCACCGTCGCCCCAAACACGGAAAGTATAGAGGAATTTGGATTGGCTTCGTGCGGGCTTCGGTGGCTTAGCGGTTAGAGCAATCCCCCTATAAAGGAAAGGTCGCGGGTTCGAATCCCGCCCGAAGTCAAATTCTCTTTTCTCTTTGTAAATCGATATGTATGTATAATTCATAATTACATTCATAAGCACATAACTCATAACTTATAACGCACAACATACATCCTAGGTATAGTTTATTTCAACGTGTAATATTCTCGTAAATTTCCGAAAATTTCCAAAACACTAAAGCTTTCTATGAATAACGGGTTTCTCATTCACATGGGGCTAGCCATAAGTAGTAGTCTGTCTAAAGCTTTAATTTAGAACATGACTCAATGTCTGGCGCCTACCCCATGAGCGTAACCCCTATAACCCATGCCGACGAAATTCTAGGAAAACGTTTTCCCTGGCGGCAGTTGAAAATAACAGGCAATTATTGTACAATGACTCTTTGCGATGGTGGATTTTTCGATTAAAAATTGATTACATGAGGTATCTTGATTGTGAGTAAACAGTATTTGATTACAAAGTATTATATAGGTATTAAATGAAAGCAATGACTGTGTGAGCAACGTCTTTTTTATGTTGCATTGTCAATGGTTAATCAAATTTTAATTTTATAACGACATAAAAATAGTAATAAATATAAACGCTTTAAATTGTTAACAAAAAGCTGCATTTAAGATGGTATTTTAAGTTGCAACTGGTGTCATAAATCTTACTACTTCAGAAAGTATTAATTTCTTTACTACAAAATGCTACTGTACAATCCAAAAGAGCAGAGTGAGATAACCTTAACCCGGTATTTTAACATAATAATATTACATTATTATCTATTTACTTACATTATAATATGTGATGTATAAATATTTCTAAAGGGCCACAAAGGTACTACGAGCTACGAGCGTGCGTAGGCTTTGTTTTGCTACGAATACTGTGAACACATTTTCGTAGCCGATATAACCAAAACAGCAAACCTATTTTTTAAGCGAACAGAAAATTCGTGTTGAATTGTCGCGTAACTGAATGACTATGTATTTATTGTATAAAGTAAATTTCACAGTTACATAATAATATTATTCTGGGGCATATTATATTGTACATATTTTATATTCTGTTATGCTAGCATAATAGGAAATGAAAAGAAGTTATTAATCAATTATATTAGCCGTATTGTGACACTTATGAAGGATTTAATGCCTGGTCCGCAATGTTGTAGTTAGAGCTGTAAATAAACTAGAGATACTGTCTTCCAATCACAAAATTAGGTTTTAAAAAACAAACCAAATTGGGGTTGGAACCAATGCACGGAACATTTGAATAATAGTATGAAATTATGATAAATATATCTCATAGTAATATTTTACTTTTACTGTTAATTTTGTACATATTTAAATCGTATTATAGTAGAGTTAATTAGCTATGAAAATAAATCATGTCATCGTAATATTAGAACGAATAATACTTTCTATGTGTGTATGACTGACTGACTAGTTCTACCAAGTAAGTATATCGTTATCTATGCAATGTTAGAACGTAGGACACCTGAGACTGCACGCTAATTCCGAGCTCCTCTCATTACGACCGATAACTGCTCGCTTGAACACGTCCGGCCGATAATTGCTGCATACGCAATTACAGTACCGTCAGCAGCAAAATGAAATTCATAATTTACACGCGACATCAACTTTTGACTCCAATGATTAATTAAAGCAACAAAAGGCCTGTAAACATGATTCATATTCAGTCAGACCGATTCATGGACATGTCACTTTGATTGTCAAATTGTTTAATGATACGGAAAAACCACACAAATTGAACATTTAGAATATAAGCCGACAAAGGCACTAAAACAAACATGATACCAAAGCCCGGTCTGTGTCAACACAGGGCGGTAACGCAGAAATTATACGGCGCAAATTACATCATTAGAAAGCACGATTTTATACGGCGTCCATACAATGCCATTCTATAAGTTAGGATGGTGTGTTTTATTTGTCTTGCCGCTTACTTTATTTTCATCGTAATCATTAACAAGAAGAATGAAAGAAAGAAATGATTTGTTTAGTCGTCGGCAAAAAAAAATATGACAAAAAGAAGAAGTTCTTTCTCTTCGTTTTAGCTGTGCCTGGAGCGTGTCTCGAATTTATTTTTTTCGGTTTTCTTCTTTCTTAAATATTATATAACATAAAGTATCTGCTTTTTTATTTGGTATGCAGGGACGAAGAGTGAGCTTCCCGTGAAAATCGGCCCGTTCTCTTTATCAGACCTTCTAAGATACCTCTAAAGAGTAGTTAAAACCGTTTGTGTTTGTTAAATATTAAAACTATGACTTCAGTTTTAATTACTCTAGAGAGATAAGAAGCTGTTCGCAAGCGCTTTATGACTATATTGCTTTACAAATTTGAAACTAGGCTGTAAGTTCGTTACTGTCATTTTTTTGAGTTCTCCTAGCGTTCGCAGAAGTTTTCATGATGAAATTGAACTAGGACTAGAAATTTCTATACTCAGCGATAACAATAGCTACGTGAACACATAAACTACTGCCTATGCAGTTAGGCACTTTCTATAGAAACAACCAATGCCTAGTTAGCAGTAAGTGAGTAGTGAGGTTGGCGATCGATCGCCTGCGTACAATGCCCTTCGCAGTACCTATCAGATTTTACGAAGCTCTTCGTTTATTCGTCACTATTTTGAATTTTCATGAACCTACCTCGACTCCGTCCATGACCGGTAACAATTAGGAAAACCTCCGCCGGTGCAAGTCGCGCGGATATAAAACTTTATGTACGCATATAAATTTGGATGTCGAGACATGTTTTATTGTACAATCGTAAAATTTTGGGTCGGAAAAGACCGACATATTTATTAAATACGAACAAGGTCGTAAAGTTGAATGCATACCTCTTCATGGCATCGATAATATCATCGAACTATGCTCATGTTCACCAATACTTGTTGACTTAATCTATGCGACATACGATTTTAAAAAGCTAGAGTTATTTATCTAGTGGAGAGTAAATGAATACAGTGAGATTTTCGAATAGAACCGTAAGAAATGCGTGCATTTCTCAAAGTGCTATCTCTTTGTCATGAATTTATCTGGAAACATTCGGCTTTCCCGTATAAGTTCACAAAATAGCTCCAACAATAACGTGAATCCGCTTAACATTTCGCGGGCCGGGCCGCCTCGGGGAGGGCACGGGATTCCCGGTGACGCGCCACCTTAAACGTGGGAATACGACGACGATACCTATCGCTCCACTTATTTACCGAATACAACTCTAATAAATTTAATAAAGGGGAAGGAAACGTGCGACAGATGCAGGAGCCAACAGAAAAAATATCAGCCAATATAAATTTGGTATATGTATTTTTGCATTTAACGTTTCCAATAACTCACAAAAAGCAATAAAAGCCACCTCACCCAGCTGTGAATTTCCTAAAGAGTACATCGTCTACAGGTAGTTGGCTGGCTTCCAGTCCTTACCTGAGCACCTAGATGTGTTCTACATTAAACGCTATGTCACAGTAAAAAGTTTAATGAGACTCATTTATACACAAAGGGACGTGATATAGTGCACCGGGAGTGCTGAATCTAAAATTCAAATGTCAAAAAAGTAAAATACAGTCGAGTAGATATAAAAATAACAAGTCAGTGGACGGTGAGGTAGGACGGTAATCCGACTGTCGCCGGCAGGTATCGATGGAAGGATTAAAACACCATTTTTACTGACGGTTAAACCCTTTGTCGAGTATCAATTTCATGTTTTCAATTATGGCACCGATGCTGTGATTCTGTGGCTGTACTTATTCTCTCATAAATGGAAACGATTTTTCAAATTACATATGCTGCAAATACTCTTCTATCTATTCTTTTCGTCCTACTTAAAATGAATTTCAACAACGATAGGAACCGAAAACAATCAAGAGAAATATAAAACTACGCTATCACGTTTAGGTAGAAAAAGAAAATTCGGTTTAGTTGAATATTTATTTTCAATGGTAAAATTCAAACTTTATTAAGTTGAATGCGGTTCAAGTGCTTTGTTAAATCCAAGGCCTCCAATTACTATAATTTATAATTTTATACATTACATGGTAATAGGCATAGTCAAAAATTTTATCAGTATTAAATTGTTTTTTAATCGTCCGTCAAAGAGTTTAGTCAATCGATCAAATTTTAATATTCTAAACTGTTCCAAATATCCTAAATCACTCGATAGAAATAGTATTGAATAGAAAATTTATTTTTTATTTATATAATCAGGTCCACTTACAGTTATTTACATTTAAACTATAACTAAAACATGCAATAATAATGAAAACACAGTGCAATACAATAACCACTTACAAATGGACACAACATGTACAGATGAAAAAGAGACTTTATCACTATATTGATAGTAAAAAAATAATAATATTAACTTGCTACAACGTGGTAGACTAGGAAATCAATGGTAGGCAGGTCTATAAAACTATAAATAATAAATATTCGCGGTCATAAAATTTTATGTAGCTAGGAGGGCTGCTTTCATGGTGTACATCAATTGTTCTGCGTAAGGCACGTCGCGGCAGACGGCGTACATAAATTTAGCATACCGTTACAAATTTCACGATAAAAAAGAAACGAAATGTGTTTATTACTTTGTTGTACATAATAACCTACTTACGAAAACTGTCTGTACCTAACAGTTAACTTTTGCAATTTTTTTTTAATAGGCTACTGGTTAAGTGTATTTTGTTTTAGAATAAAAAAGAGATATCTAAACTTGGTTATACGGCAATTAACATAGGCAGTATTTTACTGCTCTAATAAAAGTGAGAGTTTGAACGAATTGAACGTTTGCATATTTGGTACCCAGTCACACCAGAATGACTGCACAGATTTAAAAACAAATTGGCATACAGATAGGCTAACGTGCTCGGAGAGCACGTTAAGCCGCACATTTGCATTGGCAAATACCCATATTTCATGAACACAAATATTTGCACTGAGCGGGGATCGAACCCGCGCCTCCTGCGTAGCGGCCGCGTTCACTACCGCTACGCCCCGGAGGCTGTCTAGAAACAAAGTATATTGAATAAATAATAAGAATATAAAATAATACATAATAGTTATTCTTATAATTTTTCAATATGCTTTGTTTTATTCCGAAAATCTGTGGTTACTACACATCCGAAGTCACGGGCCTTCAATCGTGTGTTCTAAGGCGCATGTAACATTATGCTCAAAAGTTTAAAAAATGACAAAATAAAAATTTAATTTCAGTCGTAAATTAAAGTTACTGTTGATAAAAAGTACTCCTTCTCGTATCGAATTTCGAGCAGAGCAACAATATTTTTTAAATTGTAATTATTGTAAAAGTGCGGGTGTAGGGGTGTACGGTCGCTCAGCGTGGTGGAGCGGTGGCGCGGTGGCGCGCCGAGGGGCCCGATGTGGCCGTAAACCATCGTTCGGTCTGCACTAAATGTCAATGTACAAGGGCAATACACGACAACTTGTCTACCTGACTGTACCCTATCACTTCTATACTATATTCGTATCGATAACTGTCACGTCTATTGCATGTTGAATTATTTACGTAGGTACCTATATTTCTAATGAAAAGTGTTTATTTTTTTAATATAGATAATAATGATGTCTTTTATTACATTAGCGGTTGGAGAATTAAGAATTAAGTATTAGGTATATTTATTTAGCCAACACTCACAAATATGATATTATTATATTCATCATGACACCTATGTACTATATCCTGTGGTAGCAAAAACACCCTCAACTCCAATTATCTCGAAACTCACTTTTATTAAAATTATTGTTTTAAAACATTAAAATTCTGGGAAAATACAGTCTTTAGATACCACCTTTGCGCTTAATACGGCAAAATAATACAGCGAAGTGAGTGTAACTTGGGCATTTAGGAAGTTTCGGTTCAATTCCCAGGTCAGGCCAATAGTTAAAATGATCTAAGTCATGTTTAAAGCTTTTAAGGGACCACGTGTATAAAATTTGGCTTATTTGGTCCATAGCACAATATATTGTGAAAGAGACTGTCGTCCGATCTCTCAACCCGGAAAGGACATTTATATTTAAACACCTCCGTTCACGCTAAAGGGCAAAGTGAATATGAAGTGTTGTTGTCAACTGACACCAAATACCAGTATCTTCAAGGAACACAATACTACAAGATTATATAAAACGTTTTGTAAGATACGGCCGTATCAACATAATCAGATTCATTCGATTCTGAGCGACAGGCATGTCAGTGTTTCTGCCACTTGTCATGTCCAATCCGAATTGAAATTGATGGCACTGATGGTGTTTTATGAGGCCACTTCATCAACACACGTCAATTACTATGGATTCAACCTGCACGAGGTACATTGACGTATCTCAACTTACGTATGCATAGTTGTAAGTAATTATGAACTGCAATCACTCTCTGACTAATATGACCCGTATTTAATAATGCTTTAAATGTTGAAGAATCATTTCTTTAGAATATAAAGAAAAAAGATAGGTACAGCAAGGCTTGTGTAATACACACTTTAAAGTAACTGACACTCTAAAGAATTGTCCTGTAAAGATTTTGCAGAAGTATAGTTATTTGATGAGTGGATGAGCTCAACCTAAGCACTATGCAGTATTTATTTCTTTCTTATTCGTTTATTGATTGAAAATACTTTGCAATACAATTATGTACATCTAGTGCAATAGTTCTACATCCTTCTTTCATAAGATAAATAATCTCTTCAGTAATTTACAGCAAACTCATCCTTCTTTCATAAGATAAATAATCTCTTCAGTAATTTACAGCAAACTTTTATAGATAGAGATTAGGTACCTAGATTAGAGATATTAAGACGTAGCTGTGTTTATATAGCTCCATTAATTCACAACTCTCATTACCAGTGTCGACTGACGTCAGAACTGCCTTAAAAAATGGTGTTGCATTACATAAATGGTTAGCAGACGAGATCTTTTATACAGTGGAAGTGTTTTTGAAGAAATATGCATGAACACTGTACGAACACTGCAGAAATGTGTTGCAGAAGCCGCTGTGCTCATATTGTGACCGCAATATTTTTAGTTGCTAAGAAGATATTGCTTTGTATAATTATCTGTGTATGCATGCCAACTTTGCAGCGAAATGTGTTTGGACTAAATAGTTAGATACTATGTTTTACATTAGCATCTCTTATTGTACCATATTACATGCAAATGAATAAATGAATCTGAATCTTAGATATTGTCGTCTCTACGATTCTCTAGAGTCTAGACCAAAATATATGTCAATAGTAAGATATCTTTGACATTATTAGGAAAGTATTTGTAGCTTAATATGCATATCAGGTATGAAAGTCTCGGGAGAACATAAACTTATTGACGGTGTTACCTTCCTAAGACGTATTACACCCGAGACTATATTGATTGATTATTTGGTATTCCGCACACTATTGTGCAGAAGTGAAGAGATTCATTTTATATGAGATGAAATAATATGAAATGATTTGTTCATATTGGGCACACTGAGTTTATGACAGTCAGAATTTATATTTAGATATAATGACTAGTAGGGCTTTGAGACGAGCTTATAAGGGTCCTTTTAAGATCTCCTGGTCCAAGTCTACCTCACCTGCTAGCCAATACGAACACCTGCTGACAAACGGACGAAGTTCTGGTGTAGGCTATCCCTCTTAAGGAAACATTTAAACATGTGTAGGGAAATAATTTTGAATTGAATTTCTACAAAACCCTAACGACCAAAGCCTTGTTTTGCTTTACTTCTGTGCTGACGTCACAGAATCTCTCTGTTCTTACAGGGTTGGCAGTGCATGTGTCACTCCCCTGGTGTTGTACTCGTCGATAGGCCACGGTAACCACTTTCCATCGGCGGACCGTGTGCTTATTTGTACAAAATGCTGGTTAATGGCAAATTTACTGTAATAGGTATTTTATTGCACTATTAAACATTGAGTTCCACGAATGGGCTGTGTCAGCAGCAGTGCTACACTCTCCGTGATAATTGGTGTTTGATTCTAGTGTTAATTAAATTTTCGATACTTGTCTTTTACGATAGTAATATGAAACATACCTACTTTTAAGAAATTTTATTAGGTATTAATACTAGCAGGCTGTTGTTTCTCGGGAATACATTAATAAAATATCTTATAACCCGAAGGCCTGCACCGCCATCTATAAATGCGTTATAAACAAATCAAACTAGGTAACATGTTTATTTGGATAGAAGATGGAGCATGAATTGCACTGACTGTGCTGCAGCACAGTAGTTATTTTAATAAAGTTTAGATCAACTGGTTCCAACAGAACATCAAACTTGATCTAACCGAGTTTTGCATTTTTTTTACGTAAGATTTTTTATTTATTTATTGACGTACCTATAACTTTAGTTGCAGCTTTACCCATGCACGCTATATTTAGTGCCCCACGTCGCGCTGCATCACCATAAACGAGACAGCATATTACTATATCTTTCTATTTAGGCCACCACCTCATTTTATGCTGTTCCTCATGAACAGAACATCGTGTAATATACTACTGATAGGGACGCTGAACGTCCCACATCTCCGTAATTGAAGGCTTAGTGCTCCGTTATGACGTAAATCAATGGATTTTTATGACACACCAGGCCTTCACCCTAAGGAGTTTGAAGGGAGCTTTAGGTTTCCCACGGGAGCCCTACAACTTACAGGGATAAAGAATATCTTATTATGTTAATCCGGGAACCGAAACACCTTTACGCAAAAAGGTCCGACGTATCGACGTACTTTTAAGAGGATAAGTAACGGATTTTCTAGGGCGATAATCACATATAAAAATATCGTTACTAAGTTATCGTTTTCCCTTATTTTACTAAAAGGTATGTCGAAATTTTTGGAGTAAATTGTTAACACTCATATTAAAAAGGAGAATATATCTAAAATGGCAAAGAAATATACAGCCTTTTTATTGTTTATTGGTTCCTTTAAATGCTTCTATTGAGATTTAGGTAAGTACCTATAAGGAAACTAATTAGCTATATTAGTGTTACAGTACCAGTTTAATGAATTCATTTGAATAGTGAAACATATGGAATTAGTGTTCACGTAAGATATATTTGCAACTTTTTGTACTTCGATGATGGCAAGCAAAAATAATAATATGTTAATACAAGTAAATACATTAGGGTAGTTAACGCTGTGTACTTAGGTATGCTTCTCTTAAAAATACAACAGACATACCTACGTTTACTATTTCAAAAGGAGAGCATAAAATTGGTATCAAATTGAGTGATTAATGCATTGTTGTTAAGGTTTCACATAAAGGTAAGTAGGCAGTTGAATTGATTGCAAAATAGAGAGAATAGAGAGCGGGTTCGTGAAATGTAGTTCTATAACTGGCTAGCTCATTTTTCTTTTGAAATCTGGTGGAACAATTAAAATTTAAGAGAAATAACGATGTAGAATTGAGTTTGGTTTGTGAATTGTTTTATCGTAATGAGAAAGAAGGTGTAAGGTTTACTGTTCCACGATTCGGTTTGTACCTATGTCAAACGTATATTATTCGCGATTCCGGTGCCTCTAATAATAAATGGTCAAGGCTGGTCATAAAGCCGAAGCGGATGCCATCGCGGACACGATGCCAACTTTACCAGAACCGGAACACATTACCACCGATCATATTCAACCCACAACAAACAAAAATTTAACAATACTACCCCGGTCGGTCAGCCTTTCAGATGCGAGTAACTATATACTTCGTGCAACGTGCAACGCAAGGATTTTTGTGATATGATTTTTTCAAGCTCACAATTTTTACTGGAAAAAAGTGTATGAAGCCAATAGATAAAAAAAAGAAACTTCATCTGTTTTTGTTTCGAGGATCAACATACGAGTATACGTCGGTTTATAGGACTTTATTATAATGTGTACGCAGCAGTGTTATTTATGATTAGTAATAAAGTGGGTTAAGTTTAAATTTGGTTCTATTATAGGTACTAACTGCTACGAGTGACTCCTCTCACCGATATAGGTAGGATAGTAGAACGTGGATTAGCCGTTATAGCTGTTGCCAATTGGTTACAAGAATAGATTCATTCAGAATTAGTCTTAAACTTTAATTTCTACTTTTAAAAGTACAGAACCGTACACAACAAGTAGCCAAGTCTATACTTAGTTACTGATCGTGTACGGTTTTACCTATTAAATATAATATAAGAAAAGATTTATAACATTTTTCACAAAGTAGTATGACTATCTATAATGATATATAGTTCTCTCTGTTAAATATAAATATAAATAATATTATATGTATAGATTACGTTTTTGTACCAAAAAAAAAAACAAACGAAAAAAGTCCATAATCCATTTATCAATGAATACAGTTTACTTCTTTAACTTTATAACCAAAACTGAGGCACGAATATTGAGTTCAGAATTTAATTTTCAATCAATCTCCGAAGCCAAACAGATGGTAGTAAATCAAAATAATATCTTCCAAACATAACTTAAGCGTATTCTAACACGGAACCTTCGCCTGCCATCCCAGCATATGAATGTTTATCTCAGAGATATTTTTCTACCTTTTTATTTTACTCAGTCCCTCTGAATAAATAAAGAGAACCGACGCCTGTGCTAATTGAAGGTGAATTGCTCTACCCCAAGATATTAGCCTTCTTTACATAGCATCACTTACATTATTACTTTACATTTGAATTGGTAATTTATTGGGTTTCCAGACATTAAGTCCTCCAAACGACAACACATATTAACTTTATTTTCGAAGCGAGAATTTAATTTAAAAACTACCGAGAGTGAGTTACCTGTGAAAAATGTTATAACTATGTGAAAAGTTTTTCACACTTGAACTCATGTGGGATCCAAGTCATAAATTCGGAAAAAGTTAAAAACAAAAGTCGACCAGTGCACTTTCAGTTTGCATCTGAAACTGTTGTGAAAATAAGAAGAGCTTTTCTGTTTCACCATTCTATGATTGCTTCCGGGATTTTGTTTTCGTAATAGAAAATGTTTCTGTATTAATTTTTTACTAATCATTGTAGCAAACGTTTGAGTTTAATATTCTGTACGAATGTTTGTAGTTGATTTTTTTTGTTCGGTAAATTTTTCTTTTTTTAAAGGAAAATTTACACACAGAGCATACATTTCATTGACTGCAACAGTGAAAACTGGAAAAGGCACAGGTATATTGTATCTTTGCTCATCAGTTTTATTTAATACATTGGTAATCTTAATATAGATGAATTAGAGAAAGATATTCGTAGAAGCAGTAAATCTTGTGTTTATAAGCGTTATTTACCGACATTTGTATTTAGAACGCATTGTATTTATTATCCAGTTGTAGTGGACTGTAACAGGCTAACTATATTTATATTTGATACTAATCAATCAGTTTATTACAATGCAGTATTTTCTGACCTAGTGACATAAATACGAGTACATTACTGACCTATAATAGACAGATTGATGGATATCATTGAGGACACAAAAGATGTAAGTACCAAATTGAATCGGACGTTAATAATATTTTTGGATAGTAAAGAACTAACAATACACCCCTATTGTCTCCGTGGAGTTTGAACCCCAAAGTGTCGACACTCATGGATTATCCTCAACGGATTGCATCAGAAGGGTATGTCAATTCAAAATCCTCTCGTATTTTGCCTGAAAATCTTTTTTTTGAGTTTTACTATTCCGGGTTACTTTGCATTTTCGGATACGGGAATACATTAAACTACCAACATATTTTTAATTTTACATTTTATTATTTCACAATATGGGTTAGCTTCATTGGTTAGATATTAAGGTTTTTTTTCAAGGGATCAAAAATAAAACTCTTGAGTTTGTTTCTCGAGTGGAGCAAAGAGTTATTAGAATTTTATGTCAGGAAGTACTTAGTAGTAGCACGAAGACTGAAAATGCTCCCCGTAGACAATATTAAACCAAAATTCCTTCATCAAACCTGTCCATGATATACAATCGTGAGGATATGTACAATAGGCGAAGAAGTCGAAAAAGATGAAAAGGTAGAGAGAGAATAATAAAGCTGCATATAAAGTTGTATACGTATTATATACCTACCTATAAGGCATAAAGTCCGTAAAGGAGATAAGTGACTCCTTTACCGATTATACGCCGCCGGTTATATCTAGATATTGCAAGTATACCTAAGTTAATTTAGCACGTATTACGATATAATCCTCTTAGTCTAACCAACCTAACGAAAAACCCCATTTCCCAAATCTGATTTAACAAAAGAAATCAGAAACAAAACGACAGTTAACAAAGAAAATAGTGAAACATGGAGCGCAATGTCGATTACGCTATGGAGCGACACGGCGGCGCCGCATTTAAAACTCCAGCTAATTAAATGAATGAAAACGAAACTCGAATGTTTTCATTTCCATTTACAGTTTCTATACTCCCCTCTCTCGTTCGAGCGAACGGTCATATGCAAACTGTATTACGATATTTCAAATGAGACATCCGAAAAAAGGTTGGTTTAACGTTTTAATTTTTCGGTGTTTTTGTAACATTTTCCGTAAGCATTTAAAATGGGAGTTAATTTGCTAAAGTGGGCAATACTTTGCCATAAATGTGTATAAAAGACGTGACCCAAAAACCGAAACAAATAAAGGTTGACCTCAATTCATCATCTGTATTTTTGATATCATGTAGGAAACAAACAAGTCACTTCAATCGCTGTAGCAACTAAATTTTCCTCTGTAAAGGGGTTTTTTACTTCTATACAACTAGTTGCAGTAGATTTTTTATCCTAGGAAGTGTTCAGCGATAGTGACCAGTTGCCAGCCAGTAATTATCTTACCACTAACGTACTCGTGTTTCACAATCAGCTACTACTAAAGAGATTTTACTCTGCGCACTAATTCTTTTTATTTACTAGAGTATAGTAAGTACAAAAATTTACCTTATATAGCTTTTTCTGACGCAAGCTTACCTCTCTGGGGGCCTGGGGGTTCTGACACTCAAGCCCCGAGAGGAAAGCCTGAGACGGAGCCTCGTCCGTCAAAAAAAACTTAGGTGAACAAAAACAATATTATTTTTACTAAGGTACGTAATAATGGGCTTTTCACTGTATTTACAATTGGCACACGCAGTATTGGCCAATTTTGGTAACATAATCGCTTTTGCACTAAAACTAATGATTTTCAAAGCTTGTAACTGATTCATAGGCTTAGTTATAATTATAAATGATAATAACAAAGAAACTTACTATTTATAGAACAAAGCCGAGTCATTAATACGTTCACGTATTTATAGCATCCTATTATTTACCATGTAACGATGACGTAAGCAATATGTCACAAAATATAATGCCACTGAATTAACTTGCTGAGATATTTTTTCTGTTTATTTATTACTAGAAGTATGCTTTATAATGTATCCTACTCTAAGTATGGTAGCAACCTTTTTCCCAATTATGAGGCATATGAGGTTATGAGGTAAGCTTTGATTCTATGTGTAATGTTATTCTTAAGATTATAAAATTAAATAACCAATCCTGTATTTTCCCTGATCTCAATTCATTAAAAACAAAACAGTCAACTTAAAACATACAATGAAAAATAATACGGCGTGTAGGTATGTGATTGCATCGTGAATAACATCATCCCGTTCAGAGTTCGAAAAGTCATTTGTGCGATTATCTGTCTCGCGGAGCACATCAGCCCGGCGTTGTATGTAAATCGAATTAATGACGGTGCACTTGAACCCCTCTTTAGTTTATAAACCGTTGTGAAATCACTGCGGTTCATTTTTTTGGTTTTATTTTTAAAGTGAAAACTTTTTCAGGCGCGCTGGGCAGTGAGAATTTCGATAGGTGCGTTGGAATTTTTTGAGATAGGAAAAGTCCATTGAATTCGTGACACTGTTACCGTTCCGTATTGTCACTACTGTAGTTCTTGGACGCTTTACTAGGTGTCTGTGATACTTCATAGTGCGTCACATTAGTAGAGTATATAGTACAGTAAAATTTCCGGTAGATGTCGGTTTTACCTATTTCTTATACGTATTGGCATTCCATCGGCACACCCGGAGTGCCATTGTTTTCTTTTTATTAGATCTACTAACATACTCGTAATTATAATGATATAGTTTTAAATAAGTTTTAGATGGGCTTGCGTCTAAGTGGTAACCGTGTAGCTTGACATGTTGCAAGGTTAAAAACTTGCTAGGAAACTTCAAATATTCTGATAAGTTTATTTTTGTTTTGTTAGGGTAAACATTATATTCAGACCAAACTGGTCTAATCAAAAGTATGTTATTGTCCCTTTGGGTTCTATATCCAGATTAGATTAGACAAGAAACCGATCAATAAAGCTAGAAAGAGATGACATTTAGTATAACAGTTTGGCAATACGAGTTGAATTAGCGGGTTCATGTCAAGTAGGTCCCAAGAGTCATGAGGCTAGTCAGATGCTTAAATTAACACCGTACAATTGTCAGTATATATCTACTACTATCGCCCTTTTAGTAATTAGATGAGTTATAGTGCCAACAAATCCTTAACTATCAAGTTATGTCGAGAACAATAGAATTTGCATGACTCTCCTGGTGTTGAACACGTCTATAGCCCACGGTAACCAATTTCCATCATGTGGGCCGTGTGCTTGTCTGCCACCTAAGTGGTATAACAAAGATGCAATCACGATTTATTGCATAATTATTATATTTGACACTATTCCTGAGATTTGGTACGTTTAGCCATGGTTATGAGTTAGCTGAAAGATAAACAATCAAGATTTTAGACACACACCATACATAGTAGATATATTGTAAGACTTCGGTATTTGTTATTATTATTATTATATAGTAGCAGTATTATTATAATATAGTATATGAAATGACGGAAATCTACAGGAAGGACGGGGTGCAGACAAGACACTTCCGGCAGGTCCGAGTCGCGTGCACGCATGTGGGTGCCTGTTTCATGTAAATAACATTGTACGAATTTCATGCAAAATATACCTGCATTATAATTATGATTTGTACGAAATATTACTCAGTGCAGGCTAGCAAACAATAAGTTGGGAATATTAAATTACTTATATAAAGTTTAAACATAAATAAATGGCAATTTAATCCGTTACCGTTTCATTTTCAATGTTTCAAAAGGATCTCATTTTTATTTCGATATAAAACAATTTCGAACAAACAACAAAGTAACTTCATATCAATGCTATTGCGACTCCGATCCTGAACACTAGAAATTGTTTCTTTCCACACGACGCAATAAAATATTTACAACTGCTGATTTATAGAAGAAACCGCTAGATCATTCACAACCCGACATAAAAGCTGACCTCACGACAATATTAACTTCAATTAGGAGTATACCTACGTCTAATAAAAATAATAAGAAGATAAAAACGAACAGTACGAAAAATATATAAGACGTACTCAAAAACCGGCCAGTCCATTATACGAGGTTATTACAGGAGATGTAAGATATGGTCAGCAAAGTGTTTGCCCTCGGGGGAGGGTACCTCACTAAATTCCTCCACTTTACGTTGCGAGGTGGCCATTAAGATTATGAAATTATGAAGCCGGCCACTTGCCGAGATTTGCTTCGTACGGTCACACTTAACTCGACTGATTTAATTCAAACCACACGCCTGGTGGATTGTTTAAGATGTTTGCATAGTAATTAAAGTATTATGTAATGGATCTTTTATGTTTTTTTAACAACTAATGGAGTTAGTACGTTAGTGCATTTGTAATGTATTTTTTGTCGATATGAAAAAATTAAACGATACTATTATTTAGAGATATTTCTGGACGCTTAATAGACGCTACCTGTGACCAGAGAGCTGGTTTATTCCTTGCGCAAAGGGTTGGTATTGCCATTCAACGTGGCAATGCTTCGGCGGAGGGGTATCCGTAGGAATTTTTCGCACGATAAAAAAAGGTATTTATAGCTAGAGCGGTAGAAATGCTCATGGACACGATAACCATTTACCATACCGGTAACGATGGCGCATATTGGAAGAGGCCTATGTCCAGCAGTGGACTGCAATAGGCTAATTGATTCATTGATTAAGGCTGCCTATTTGCGACCTTAGTAATATAAAACAAGCTAGCTATTCGTATAACGTACGTGAACCATAATGATATGAAAGAATTTCTCCGCTTTTTTGCTACTAAATTCCGAAAAGGGTTAAATAGATTCTGATATAGACTATTATTTTTTATGTTAATACATAGGTAGGTAATGTGTTTTGACCCAAAACATAAAATGAATGAGTTAGAACCCTAATCTTCTAGTTTAGTATGCAGACAAGTACTTACAAACAGAGCAAGAAATAAAAAAACGAATCTAGGCTACTGCTAATTCTGTGCTGGAGTCCCATCGCAAATTGTAATTTTCTCTTACCCTTATAACAGCAGTTTATTTCATGATAAGAATCTTTTTAGTCCTTGCAAAAAGGAATCTTTGTTGGAATCGAACATTCCTTGGGTTGATTACTAAGCGCCCAGGAGGCCAGATTTCATGAAGCCAATTGCCATTCACGCGCTTGCGTAAGTGATCGCTTGGGTGATATTATTTAGATGTAATCTTTTTCCAATACTTTTTAACTGTTTATCTTAGTTACTTTTAGTAAAAGCATGCTCACCTGATGATAAAATCTGCTGTATACTGTTTTCTAGTAGAAATAATTTCTTTTGGTATATGAAATCCGTTCACATTGTAATTATTATTATCGGAAGAGAACTAGAGCAGATTATAATTTTCTTCTCTGTAAATAAATTTTCAATATATAATTATTATAAATAAATGTGCTTGGTGTATTGTTAGCATTTATCTATTTATTTATAGCGTGAGGATTTTTTAAAATTTTATATCCTACATAAAAAATGTTTCTCATACGCATATTCGAGACATGAAAAAACCAGGACGGGTATGTAAAACTTCTAACACATGGCGATGACAAAAATGTTGTGAATATCGCTGCCTACCACCTCGGGCGTAAGAAAGTATTGAGGGTATAGTTTAAAAAGTATTAATTAATAGATCATCTTAATATGAAGTCTTAGATATCGGTCCTACCACCTTTCGGCAATTCATACAACGAATAAAAGCGATGAACTGAGAACCTTCTCCTCATTTTTAAAGTCGGTTAAAAACTCATTTACATTGCATGTAGTAGTTGCGTACTGATAGTACCGAAGGTTTCATTTCTCCTCTTTGCTTTTTTCCATTTACTCTTTTTCTTTTTGAAACAAAAAAAAAATAAAATAAAATGCAATGCAATAAAATCTGTACATGGCAGCTGTGGGTAGGAGCTAGTTAAATATACATGTATAAGAAGCGTATTTTTTTCTTATTGGTTTTCCTTTTTGTGAGCTTAATGTAGAAGAAAACATTTTGTAATCGAATCAAGGAAGTGAGGGAAAACATATTGCCCTTACGAATAGTTGGAATCAATTGAGAGAAGTGGATTACTATGGTATTTGTGGGCTATTATGGGAAAGCAACCTGTTAATGTTACGAGAGAAAACTATTGATGAAGAAAATAGTGTGGAATTCCCTACGCATACGCTGAATAGTGGGGTGATTATGTCCAACTCGAACTGACTAAAACCGCCAATAAGACGTGTCCCTCGTAACCTGTTCTAGACTTCAGCCTCCACATGGTAACTTTTCTATAAACTTTTTTAATGTCTGGCTATCAATTTTGTCTGCAGCCCACAGATTATAAGCTTGGGTATAACAGGCGTCAACGAATTAACGTATATGACAGGCGTCAACGAATGTCAAAAACGTCAAATCCTATACATTTGTCATTCTATTCCATCATACGCCGAGCAACGAATTGCCACTTGTCTAGAGGGCCTGTCCCCCTAGCAGCCCCTAGAAGCCGCAATTTTCTGGCCGGCGCGGCGCGCGGTGGCGTAATGTAGAATAGAATGACAAATGTATGGGATTTGACGTATATGCCAGTCGTCAACGCATGTTCACACCAAATATCTGGCATAGTAATGTTATGAATAACTTGATGCAGAATAATTGACCCCTGTGCTTAATAGCACCCGATGCTAGCACACGTTTATTCTTATATTTTTAAAGATATTCTTCCTTTTTTCATTCAATAAATTGTGATTATTGTAATAGTCTAAACAATAAAGAATATAAAAAAGACGCTAGGAATCAGTCGTTATCTTTTCTTGAAACTAAAGTTCTATCATGAAGGCAAGCAAATGCATTTGCATTATAAATTATACCAACCTCCAAATAATAGTAAAAAAATTAGCAAGATTTATGAAAACTAGTTGTGCCGTGTTTATGGTGCCTCACTAATCTCAGTCCTGCTCCTCTAGACAAGTGGCAATTCGTTGCTCGGCGTATGATGGAATAGAATGCCAAATGTATGGGATTTGACGTATATGACAGGCGTCAATGAATGTCAAAAACGTCAAATCCTATACATTTGTCATTCTATTCCATCATACGCTGAGCAACGAATTGCCACTTGTCTAGAGGGGCTGATCGTTCAGAGAGGTTAATGACTTCTAGAGGTCACAAGATATGTTTCTGCTTATCAAGAGTAGGCTGACATTGATTGGTGTTAGGAATTGCAATGCTAACTTAGTGATTAATGATTCGGTCTTATGATCGACAGATCGTGGGTTTGAATCATGGTCATCACACTACTGACGTGAACTCCTAACACAAGCAATTTTACTCAGTTGGAGGGGAATACTAATAAGTTTGGCTACTAATATTTTTTAAAGAATAATACCTACATATTGTTATAATCTATATACCACAACATCCCATGCCCTAGTTTGAAAATATTTTAAACTAGGGTACTAATAACATGATTGTACTTTTTAAAAAAATGTTTTCATAAGTGACTACAAAACCATATTGGTTATTACCACGCCATGCACGGTGAAATTTCCGCCATCATTTAAAAAAAAGTCTTCAATTCAAAAATTGCCTATTTTACATCAGTAAACTTCGTGTAGTTTATACTGAAAAATGTGAAATAGTCGTTAATACCATAGGGCTGGAACACACAAGTTTATTTTTTTAAATTTATACTTAAAACGTATTTATTGGTCTGAAAAAACAAATACAATCAGCTACAAATAATTCTAAACATTTATAAAATTAAACAGTGATTTGTTATTCGTTATCTTATTCCCATTCAATCATTTTAATTTTCGGTATTATATCTTTTTCCGTTACAAACTAAATAAAGCAGCATACATATTTTCTGAACTGCCTATTTTAAAAACTAGAAGCTACACAATTTCGTTTCACCTGCTTATCTAACCTCCAGTTAACAGTGATTTAAGCATGTTGAAGGCAGACTGTTGTGTATACTGCCTTAAGTAAATTGTTCGCGTGCCGGCCTCATGGCGCCGATGTCAACGCCATTGCACGACGCACTGCGGCAGGCCACTCAATTCACTGCTTCGAAGCCTTCCATGCCTTCTTGTTCTTCTTTATTAAGAGCTATGCATTCTATAATTAGGTTGTTAGAGTTTAGTTTCGTTTCGAACATACCTTCTTGCATAATCTCTAGAAAAAAGTGGTAGAAAAATGTGCTCGAATTGGATAACCTTTTTTTTGCAATTCTTTTACAAAATATCTCTAATATGTTGACTTTATTGTATACTTCATTCTTACTCAGTGCATATTATGTGCATCTGCTTTCTGTATTAAACATACATGTGGGGACTTTCATAATAATATCTAATTGGTAACATTACATTTGAAACGATATAAACTGTATAAAAAGGTGAAAATATGGTTTTATGATATCCTTAAAATATATTAAATAAATATGATATTTTTTAAATTTCAGAGTCTATGAATATGAGTTTGCAACTGAATATGAATATATTGGTTCTATATGATCATATGAATATTAATTGTAACGTAATTAAAAATTAACCCACCTTACGTTTTGCCAGTTTCATTAAAATAACACGGTTATCCCATTTAAATTACGCTGTAAACAATGTATATATATTCATAAAATGGTGCTTTAATACAGTAACATATAAAATGTAACAGAATCAAGTAGCCAATCGCATTATCTGACCAAAAGTAGATTTCCTAAGAGGAAAATGAATAAAACATTCCCCCTAAGTATTGTTTATTAGGGCAGAATAGTGACGGTAAGCAATGGAATGCATCCTAATCGTTTGTTAGCTTAGGATACGATAATGGGCCTCTGATTGTTACATGTAACATAAATGGAACATAAAACGTAGAACTCGATACGTCGATTCGCACACTGTAACAGATCAAAGAAAAAGGCTTTGCAAGTCACCTGTCCCTATTCCCACGGTCGTTATAAATGTTGTTTAATATTTCAACGTATGGGTAAAGCCGTGCATTTTGCAACGCAAATCCCAAGATTTTTGTAGGAAGCTTTCAAGAAAAAGAAAAGGTAAGAAGTATACGGTGCTATATTTTTATCGACTACTGCCCACCTAAACAAGCGGCAAATCGTTGGCGGTATTGTAGAAAAAAAAAAATTAAAATAAAAAAATTGTCCAGAAATAAGGTTTTAGTGTTAGTTCCTGCAAACATGAATTAATATTCGTACAGTGAACTGTGCATATCGGAGTCGTACTGGTTAAAACAATACGGTGTCCATCACAGGAATCTAAAGAAGTTTCCTAGAACCTCGGCAGGCATTGAACGCCTCACTACGAAGTGCGAAGGGTCTTGTTCTTTTCCCTTCACCGTCGTCATGGACCTGCTTCTGCTAAGGCGAGGAGTTACAGCACGTATAGGCCTACCCAACGGCCTTACGTAGTCCTTTTCCTATTCTTTCATTTCCTTCAACCTTCCTCTTTTGTAATAACATGTAAGTGATATTTATAGTTCACACATACTCAAAAAGTAAGGTTATCTGCAACTGTCCTTACACTACTGTTCACGAAGTATTATTTTTATTTATAAATGTTTTAAATTCCAGAATAGGCACCCATTATAAGTATTTATAGACTTCGTTAATATAGTGTCCTGAACTTTTATTTTTATAGCACTGACTAAATTACACTTCCAAAGAAATAACCGTAATGTCTATAAGTTTCAGATTTATTCAAACTGAAATATGAGTTGAAATATTTAGTAATAGAAACTTAGCTGTGACTTAACCAGTGTTAGCAATTACGTTTGTGGAGTACGTAATTAACGAGAGAGCTCTTTAGTCTCATACTAGACTCGTAAATAAGTGGAATAAACAACTAAGTACCATTACTTACTGAATAACTTGAAATGTAAATCTAGAAAATGTTGATGAATATGTGGTGGTTGATGGTTGAAATTAATCACATTGTCACCACATTCCGTGTTTTTTTGTATTCATAGGTCAATTTTGTTCCGCTTTAAGCATACTTAATTTAAAAAAAAAACACATAAATTGACATGCACTTAAAATTAGTGATACAATTCAAAATGTGTTTATTTATTACAATAAATATACATTGAGACACTATAGAAAGTTTCATCAATAAATCAGAATAAATTATAATGTCAATATCCCTTCCCCTCTAGACAAGTGACAATTCGTTGCTCGGCGTATGATGGAATAGAATGAAATACATGACAGGCGTCGAAGAATGTCAAAAACGTCAAATCCTATACATCTATCATTCTATTCCATCATACGCCAAGCAACGAGTTGCCACTTGTCTAGGGGGCTTATCGGGTTTGTCCTACGATGCACTCGGGCCTGTACCCGGTGCAAAGGTGCCCATCACAATGGCAGCGTTTCCTCAATCTTTTTAATTATAACCTTTTCTCTTTATTATATAGAAATAGAAAAACTGTATGGCAATAACAAATTATCCTTACTGGCGCAGTCGGCTAAAAAAGAGTCACAATTTATATTACGAGAGTAGCTTAGTAAGTTCATAGTTAGGAAATCCTAAAGTTAAGTACCTAGTCCTCTTTTTGCATGCGTTTCATCATCTGAACCTGAACCACTTGAATAACAGTGATTCTCATTCTTCTCAGAAAATAATATGCAGCCAGAGTCATCTTTGAATTTGAACCGTCAGGACATTCATTACTTTTAGGGGAAAGGTGAAAATCTCAACGGGGTGCGGTAAGATAGATGTACCTTTTTTCATTAAAATTGTTGAGATTTCAGGTATAAATTGCGGTATTGTCCCAATTTCTCAGAGGGTGCTGGATTAGTGACTGATCGAATAGCATAAAAACTATATAGTTCAGTAACTATCCTAGACACTGCAATCCAGTGATTGAACTGATTATATCCGAGCAGCAAGGTATTGCAACAGCTAAATTTCGGGGATCGATTTCAACACAAATTCCACTTTCGTCTTTATAGAGTCTATCCAATCCAATGGTTGTGATGTGATGGTGTGATGGCACATCCTATCAGTAATATACTTTCTTTATATAATCTGTCTCTGAGAAAATAAGTATACACCTTTTTATACAACTTTACTTTTATGTAAAATCCTTCTTGATGTGAACACTGCATGCGTTACGAACATAAAAAAGGGGATATTTTTAAATGCACATCTGTATAATTTTTCAGAAAACTACGTAACTCCACTAATTTACTGAATGCATACCAGAAACATGAATGCTGTGCAAAAAAACTGACTTGCACACTAACTAAATCAAATGATGGATTTATTGAAAAAGGTGTGCAAATCCGACTTGGATAGATTAGGTTAGAAGGCTAATGCGGGAGCGGAGCGAAGCGGAGCGAAGCGGAGCTCCCGCTTTTGCCTTCGTGGTTATTTTTTTTTATTTAACCAAAGGAATTGTTCTGCAAATTTCATTAAACTGTATATTTAATTTGATTTAGTTAGTGCGCATAATTAGTGTGCAAGTCAGTATTTTTGATATAGCTTTGAAATATTTTGTTAGAAAAAAGGGACTATACAAATATCGATTTAAATACATGCCATAAAAAAGTGGATAGATACAAGAATGAATATTACTTCCATATTCGATATTTTACGATACCATCTAGGAGCTATTAAAATACCACAACAACTCCACAACTCATAATACTACAAGTACAATCAATTACAATCCTTAGCTATTAAAATCTTGTCCGATCGGATATAAACACGAGTCCTCGATAATATACATTCAATATCCGTGCATATCGCCTTTAAAGGCGAGTTCATTTTTACGACGTGTTCAATCCCCGGTCATAATGTTGACATCGTTGTTTAAGTGGATAGGGTGTGCTTGGTTGCAACATATTAACCAAATCGGGGTATAGATTCCGTATTTTCGGGTACGGTTACAGGTGGACATCACCTATATGGTGTTGGGAGCATTTAAATGCACATGTTATGGATCGAACTTAACACTACACAGTACACAGTAATATGTTGTTTCAATTATTACCCATTTTGATACGAGTTACATCATTTTGACCTGGAGACGAAAATTCTAATTAAGTTAGGAAAAAGCTGTCCTGCTTGAGCAGGACTCTTTCCTTTTCAGGGAGATGCTCTGACCACTGAGCCACTGAGCCAGGCCTGAAGCATTCTAAATTTTCCTGTACATCCGTCTTGGGGCGATGGTAACACGGTAACATACTAAATGCCTTAAATTTCGTACATTCTAATTAATGTGGGAGAATATCACGTTTTCGGCCAGTTAAGAGAGATTGTGAATTTTAGTATGCTAACTGGTTAAGTAATAACGTAACCGATAATAACGGACCTTCGATTTGTTTAAGGTTTTAACACAGGCGCATTATTATATTGTCGATCGATATAACCGCATGCGTTGATACAATATCTGTTTTAGTGCATTATGTAAATGTATGTGTCATCGTAGCACACCTCGTAGCATCGTGTACACAATGTGCCGTAGCCCTGTCATTAAAGACGCGACACACTGCTACGATAATAACGGCGCACGCGTTTGTTTGAAGGAATAGGGACCGCATTATCGCAATAACGCGTCCGATATTATCGACAGATAAAAATGCGCCTGTATTTGAGGCTTAAAATCGATAAGTCAACATGTGGGACGGGACTAGATTTCCTGTAAGGGGACTGTCGTCCCTGGATGTTGTTCTTATTTTCATTAAAAGCTATTCAAACAGCGAAAGATTTCATTTCTATAATTTTTTCCTAGAACTTCTTTACTTTGCTATAAACTTCTTGATGAACTTAGTGCACTACTCAATAAAGTATAGGAAGCTAAGCAAACTGTATCAGTTTACTTCGTGTTCATGCATGATAATGCACATGCACAGACTGCAAGGTCGGGGATAAATATGTTCAGCGAGTATAAATGATGATACGAGAGTGGTCTGCTGAGTTTACCTATCTCCCAACGAGTATGGAACTTGAATTTGTGAAAGCAAGTGCTGATCTTTTTGAAGAACGTAGTAAGGAAAAATAAAATTAGAAAAGTATTTAGAGGTGAAAATAATATAATTGGTAGGTATTGATATACAATATTTTCGTATTTCTGTTGATTATATTAATTTAGAGTGTTTTAAGTACAGTAATTTCTTAGTCATCTAAAAGCAAAATAGGAGAAGTGAGGGCTGCGCAGTGCCATGTGACTGCGAGCTTTCTCGCAACAATTTCTTCGCAAATCCTGACTGCGGCCACTGATCATTCAGTAAGAGAAAATTGGCCCTTAAAGCAACTCGTCTTTCTTGCTAGGCTTAACCAGAATTCAATTTAAATAAACTGAAATAAGATGCGAGCCGCTTCCAACCGGTCCTATTGGAGATCTATAGAGAGGCCTATGTCCAGCAGTGGACTTCCTATGGCTAAAATGATGATGATGATGATGATGAAATAAGATAACATAAATTAATTACTCACAATAATTCACTGAGTTGAAACTGAGCTGCTAACTATCTACCCGTCTCAACTATACTATTATATAATTGTAAAGTGGTCGTGTCTGTACATTGGAGATATAAAAAACAAATCTTGGATTGTTTTAACGATACTGAACACAAAAATATATTTTTTGGAATTCTTGTCTGGTGGCTATGGGCGCAAAAATTAAAAACGGATTTTGATGAGGTTTTAGATTGGTAATTAAAATCACTAGCAGTAGGGTAGCCAGAGCTCACTGGAGAGTGCTCGCTGTCAATGGAAATACCAAAGGCTTGTCCTGCTTTGTCTACTGCGCTGACGGCACAGAAACTCCGGGTTCTTATAGGGTCGGCAGAACGAGCATGACTCCTCTGGCACACATCTATAGGCCACGGTAAAAACTTTCCATCAGGTGGCCGTGTCTGCCACCTAAGGGATATAAAACAATAGCATACCCCCTAATCCCTCCAGCCTTGATAAATTGCAATTGAAATGTGAGACCTCTCGATCATAAGGCTGAACTTCTCAACTTCCTGAGCTACTGAGGCTTCTGTAGTAGATCTTCGTCATCTAAGCGTTAAGCCCAGTCGCATCCGAAGCTTTCACCTCGGAGTCTGGGGTCCGTTTACCAGTCTAACTGTGGTTGGACAACTGTAGTTGGCTGGACTACGATAATTTTCGTGGAGCGACTGCTATCTGAACTCCATAACCCAAATAGCGATGGGTGATATCGAAGCATTGCAGCTAGACCAGTTGTTAGACTCTTAAGGGCTTCAACTACCCGTAACGACTACCACAGATGTTCATGTGGCAACCGGGACCGACGGCTTAACGTGCTCTCCGAAGCACGACCAGACCAATGCAAATACCTAGATTCAAGCGTACAAATATTTGCACTGAGCTGTCAATGGCTTCTGCAGTAGATGACTGGTAATGAAGATGTGAAAAATATGCATCAGTCAGTAATCCTGTGTCACAAAAAGAAGAATTTATTATTCTACTCGGGTACGTAGCGAGGTGACGTTTTTAGGAGAATATTTTAGTGTTTGAGGAAGTTAGGGAGTTTGTAATTAGTTTGGTGTACCGGCAGGTGGCTCCACTGTCTTTGCAGTATCATCACGTGCCATAACTTTTTCATTTGACGCGTACACGAGTAACTTTTCCATTTCTTTTTATTAACATCATAACGAAAATGAGAGTAGGCTTTATGAGAAACAGATACCTGATGGTTTTTCTAAGTACCCTCGTTGCCTGTCATTTAGTTAGGATATTATAACTTCGGCGCTGCGCAAAAAGATGTCTCCAACTACGCACTAATGAATATCGGAATATCAATATCGTCTTGTATATTTGCATATTGAAATGAAACTGATGTCATTTTTAGGAATAGTTATTGCGATAAAATATTTCAGGAATAAAAAAAATGATGAAAGTGCCTATTAGCATAGTGTTTTCAGACAATGAAACAGTGATTATGTATAGCAGACAAGATGTTTAGAACAGTAATTTTTAATGTACGATTATATAATGTTACGATTTCTCGTAGCAGCACCCATCCATTTCATACTTTTAAAGTAGGTACGTTTTGTCTCTTTAAATCAGAGTAGATAGAGATAAAAGCTGCATCAGTAACACAATAAAAGTTTATTATAACCACCATAAATAGTCAAACCAGCCAAATGTTCATATCAATACAAGTCATTTAGATAAAAATTCTTTACCGATTTGAATTCTCATTTTGGAAACGTATAAAAAGTATAAAAATCTTTCAAATCACGTACTCCAGCCAAGTTACTTAGCTTAGGTACAAGTCCTTGTATCTTTTTTGTACATTAATAATTTGTTTGGGTCGCACACGGGCTCCAAGTTACAACAAATAAGTTAGGTATGTTATTTTCTCATACAAAGCTGTCAAGATTGTGAGAAGGTTTTATTTTTTACGTGCAAAGAATGTAATGAATAAGGGCATAACATGCTCCATTATATTATAATACGTCGGCAGTGAGCGCCGTAGCCTCTTTGACGATGTCTAAATTGATTAACATAAGTCATCTGTTCGTCGGTCTTATTATTCTCCAGCTTTTATGGATATACAAAAACATATTATTCGAAGTCATTCGTAATATTTAGGATATAGCTATTCGTATTTGGTGTATATTAGATATCAATGGGAATAAAAAAAGACTATTTATCATGATTGGAAACCGAAACCGGTGAGCATGTATGACAACAATTATGAAAGTAGAAGAAGCTAAAGATGGTATGTCAGGATCGTAGCAAGTGGAAAACTGTGGTCTCTACTTACCCCACTGAGAAAGAGGCGTGACTGTTTGTATGCATGTATCATGATTGAAGTTCGGAGGTCCACTTAACGTTATAATTATGTTTGGTTGTTTTGGCGATTATGGGAGCCATTAGGTACCGTCTGAACTCCTCTACCTTTAAGAGCAAAATCCGCAACGGAGCTTCGTCCGTTGATCGGTAGGTGTACTAGCTAGCAAGCAAAGTTGGTTCATAAACTTCTACAAACCAATCAAAAATATTAAGAAGACACTGGACTCCGGTCACAGTTGTGATGGGGACTAACGTGAGCATGATGATAATGATTTTCATCTGGGCGCTATTGAAAAGGTTTTCGTAACCTGTTGATTACAATACCTCCGTCCAAAACCTCTGAACAAGACTGTCCAGCAAGGTTCTAGGTGTGATTTCTTAACATAAGCTTTGTATCATAGTACTAAAATTCAATATCATTATCAAAACACCTGCCAAGCTCAAGGGGATGGGACAGGAACGTTCGTTACGTTGACTTAAGTAAGGCTTACAACGGTCGACAGTATGACTTACAACGCTTGAAAATTATCTACAATGCGCTTCAAAACTTAATATTTTACTAATCCCTTGTCCTCAGCAATATATAGAATGATTTTTGGTATCAAATAAACCTCAAATAAGAAGTTTGTGGTTGTTATGTCTGTGCGTTTGTGTCACTAATGTCCTAAGAGTTCTCCAACGTTAGCGTAACTCAAGTTCAGGCACCATTTTTGATACTCATATTTCGGCCTATTACCAATTCCCCCTTTTACTGATTCCCCCCGAAAAATATTTGTTCTCGAATCCCTTCGAAATTTTGTAACTTTTATAGTCAAGCACAATTTACTTAATTTTATTTTAAGCAGGTTCTTATATTTTGCTTAATTTTTTCGTACTCATAAATTCTTGTTAATCATCTAGCCAACCGGCATAATTCTAAACATAGTAAGAATCAGTATCCGAGGCCTAACTAAGATACGGCTGAACTTTGAGATTTGCCGTGGAGCTACTCACATCTGAAGTCCACAACCAAAATTTATGTAAGATTGACCATTGATTGACCAATTTTCGGGGGAATCGGTAAAAGGGGGAATAAATGGGAATAACCCCAAATTTCAAACGGTGGTTTCAAAGACAGTGCACTGCTATATCGGAAAGGTCGTATGATCAATGACCTCTCTAAGTTTAATATGAAGCGTATCGAATGAAGCGTTTTTTAAGAATTGTAAATACAAACATATTTTAGTTCATGTACCATAGCAACAACTACAAGTACAACACCACAGGCTCGATAACTCAAATTTCAAAATAGACATCTATTCGATATAGTACCACTTATGTAGGTATATCATATTTGTATCGGTGTTGCATCGAGTATACACCGATGCTTCGTTGGCTTTATCGCCTAATTAATATCTGCGTTGCGATTTACTGCGTGCTGAAATACACGGCATGGATTCCCGATAATTACAATACTTATCGCAGTCTTTCTATCACATTGCTACTCTACATATTTTAATATTACGTAGGTGAAAAACAATTATATACAGATATTCAGAGTATGGCTTGGTTATAGCTAACCCTGGATCATATAAGCTAAAAAGTTCATACTTTAGTAACGCAAAGGAAAGTTTCCTTGCGTTTTTTAGGCTACTCTGGAGACTATTCACTGCGGGTAAATGCTTTACTCTTAGGGAGTTCATATATAAAAAAGGTACAGAATTCTAAAAACATCAGCTGAATGTAGGTATTCAGCTACGTATACGTACATACAAATTTCCAATACCTGAGAAGGTATTCTAATTTATAAGAAATTACTAGGCAGCTACTTACCAATACGAGTGCTCGTTTAGTAGAATAAAAAAACCTCATCCCTCAGGTCACCGACCTCCACGAAATATCGTTTTTGTAAACAAAACAATACAACCCAAAGTACAATATAGTCTAAAGTAGAACACACGCTTTCCAGATCTGATAAAAATTCGCCGTACAATTTATTGAGCGGAACGCTTTTATTTATCTCTTAAAGCTTCGACCAAAGAGAACGGAGAAATCTCTTAATGGTCATGAACTTTGAAAGTATGAGACGGGGCCTACCCCAGAGAGCTATGATTCAGGGCCAGGATATCATTATATTAGATAATCCGACTCTGGTTGTAAGGCCATATCTATATTTAGATGAAGGCAAGGACGCAGCCGACTCTAAATACGCAAGTGTTTATGACGTCAATAGTGACGGTATGGGATAATATAAATGCCATGGGATGTTCATCTCGAATATTTTTAGATAAAATATTCATTTCATTCAATGTATCGATCTAGCGATCTAAAATCTCATAAATATTAGTGATGTGTACTTACCTCAATCGTTACTCCAAGTCTAACCAAAAGTATACTTTGATAAAAGGCTAATATAAAATTCAAGACTATTTAGATGAGAACACGCTTGGAAATGTACTGTTTATTCCATTAAGCTACTCTAACAGAACATTGTAATTAGATTAAGTAAACATGTTTGTAAATAGACCAAAAAAGCCCGCTGAGTTCCGTGCGGAAGGAACATTAGTCTAGTTTTTTTACGTTTCGTAAGTTATGTTGTACACAGTATTAGGTATTACATATTCTACACACTGAAGGATTTTTGACTTTTGGTATAAAATCAGTCGATCAGAATGCAGGGACAGTTTAAAAAGTTTTTTTTTTTAAAAGCAGTATGTAAACGTAAGTATCAGAAAAAGCATTTCCATCTCGTAGTTCGTACGGATATCGGTAGATGGCTCCCACCTATTGTATAGGAGAATTTGGAACGCTTTGGGTGAGGCTCGGTAGCTCAGTGGCTCCTGTAAGGGACTGATCGCGGGTCAAATCCCACCTGAGCGATCCTCATTCTCATTGTTGCCAGTTTTAATCGATTTGAATCGTTAACATACTAATAGCATAAAATTTCATTAATAACATTTTCACTTCTAAAGAAAGTGACGATTTACTGACGATTTGTATTATTATTCATTAAATTTACACACATTTTTAAATTGCCACAAATTAGCACAGGTATCCAAAGTAACCCGTTTGCGGTACTTCATGTTTAATTAGCAAGAATAAAACCGAGTGATGCAATTAACTCGTTAAAGGAACTAAATAATATAGGACGTGTTCATTATTCAACAATACATGGTAATATGTACGTGCTTCATATTGTCGTCTATAACGAGGGATAGTCGAGCAAATTGGGCAAATTGAGAGACTCCCAGCTCCATCGCTATATAGGCAAACACGGTTATCGGTTGATCATTTTGGTATTATCATACTTTAAAGTTGTTGGTTTTGTTCGTGTTGTAGGTATGTAGGTATTCGTTAATGATGATATTTCAAATTATACATACAGACATATTTTATATAATATTCTTTTACAGATATCCTGTAAAAGAAGGTAATTTCACATGAGCAGGAGAAGGCGTAGGTCAGTTCACTCCGGGCCAGAATAAATACTGGATTTATGGTGATGAATCATAAGAACTGATCAATGTATTTATATTAGCAACCGTGAACATTTCACTCATACGTACTAAACGATTCGGCGATATGTTCATCATGCGTTTTGCCAAGGAGTGGAATACCAAATCTGTCTCTCGGGATAGCTATAACTTAGGTATCTTCAAGTCTAGAGTAAATAGGTTACTTCTAGGCGAGTGTGCTCCACCGTCGACCACATCCTCACTTACCAACGGCTGAGATAGTGTTCAAACGCAAGCATATGCACTATAAAAAACACATCGTACTAAGGAACTGTGTCAGTATTTAATCGTGTTTTTCAGCTGTAATAGACATATAATATTAGCACAAGCATTTTTACATACATATATACATACAGTCAGGCTTCTTTCCCAGTGGGGTAGGCAGTGCTTTTCAGTCACTATTCGCCTGCAATCCAAACTTCGACATACATTTAAAAGTTCTGTAGATCGTTGAAAACACTTAAAAGTAGAGAGGCAATATGAAACCTTCTAAGCCTCTATTTCAGTTATTGACCACTCGTCTAGTCAATTGACGCTCAAACGCAATATCCTGCCTTGAGTGTTTGAAATTTTCCTTCATAACCCTCCATAACAATATTAAAAGTATCTACGTGTATCTCTCTGAGTTAGAAATACCAGTTTCCTGACAGTTATCTGATATTTATATGTTAATACTGATACTTATTACAGCTTAGGAACACTTTACACTAAACAATAGGATGACTCAGAAGAAAACATTGAAAAATAATGCGAAAATTTGGATCCGTGGATGAATATTTGTTACTCAATCACGCCAGAACGACTAAACGAATCTAGATGAAGTTTGCTGTATATAAAGGATAGCACATTACTTTTTAGTACCAAAACCCAGATAGTCAGTAGGTATTATCTACTTTGTCCGAGCACACCTTCAATCATACCACATCCGATCCACCCAAGCACACTAAAGCCTATTAATTTTTCTAATTTTTTCATGCAATTACAATTTCGTACAATTATTCTTCTGTTTTATTTATGGAGATTAAATACTACTAAATGCAATACTAAATAAACTACGATCAAAATAAGTTCCATATAGCCAAGTTGACTTTGATCATGCCAATGCTATATCGGAAAAGAAATTATCATTCAATTAGTTAAAAAAATGTAGAGTCTGTTAGTCTTCATTTTTATATACAAACTAGCTGTCCCGGCGAACTTCGTACCGCCATATTTTTCCCGTTCCCGCTGCACCTATTTTCTCACCGTTTAAACCTTCCCTGGACATCCACAACCAACATTTCAAGACCAAGATGAAATAAATCCGTTCAGCCGTTCTCGAGTTTGCGAGACTAACGAACAGCAATTGATTTTTATATATACCTATAGATAAAATTGGATACACTATATCCATTTACAAAAAATTATTTTTTTCTTTCACTGTTTAAAATTTCCATATTTGAAAGCATAATATTACTTCCGACAACTATGAATGGATTTCGTAACAAAGGAACTGAAACAACGAATTATTGATTTTGTTAACAGTTATAAACAGAAACGTTTTCTGAGATTCTTATCTTGGGATGTAAGTACTTACAATTGTCGATGGGTCTTTAGTCGTACTCGTATACTTAGGTACTTGTTTTTATGATTGTAATTGTACTGTTTAATCTGAGGCCTCCGTAAGACATTTTAAGGCTGAGTGCATAATGTTAGAGAAGGTGTAACTAACCTAAAATCAAAAAAAGTTAGTATTTATTGACTACTAAAAGTCTTTAAACTTTTGTAGGTAGGTAGGTAGGTAGGTAGGTATTACTAGCAAAACAATGAAAACCAAAACTCAAAATTCAGATTTAGTGCTATCATTTTTAAGTCAAATTTTAATCTGTTCAAACATATAAAGATTCGAAATTACATCCAAGATTTCATGAAGAAAGTTTACTTCGATGAGATGCGCCACAGAATCAGCGTCATTGACAAAATACCACTTATATCGCTTATTGTTTAGTCATATACGGAAATACACCCACATAAATTTAACTGTTACTGCAGTAACTAGAAACGACACTAAATAGTCGCTAATGTTCCTTTATGGTATGATGAGAAGCCATAAAACGATATTGCACTTTGATAGGCTGTCGGGCGTACGAATACCAAACAGTCGAGGCGCCTACGGAGTGCCTCTTAAATGCATTATTACTTATCTAACGCCGCTGGCCATCTCTACGATACAATTAGTGAAGTCCGTTCGCAATAAGTGCCAATAAAGTAACGTGCTAAATAGTTCGCCATTAGGATTACTGAACTCAACCTTTCTTTTTATTTAAATAGCTAAAAGCTGCTCACTGAAAGACTATTCTAATTATATTTACTGGTAAACGAGATTTAATGATTATCGTGTCAATTAAACGTCGGTAGGAGCTTCAAGTGCAGGTATTTCTTCAGCCACGTGCCTTCTGATTAAGCGGAAGTTTTACTGCGCTGCAGTTTAATTTTCTTCATTAATAAATAAATTCCTTTAAGCTCGGAGTACATTTTAAAATAAATTATACTCTTAATATTACTGCGTCTGTTATAAACCGTATAATCTCTGGACAACTTGATCAATAGCAATCACTTGCGCCAAATTTATTTTAAATTCAGGGTCAAGCTGTAAAGTCGAGGGTGCTGGATCAGTGTGACCGGAAACACCTTCAGTCTTCAAATTACAAATTAAAATTTAAGTCAGTTAAGTGATTCACTTGTGTTAGGAGTGGATTTACATTTGAGGAAGGTAGATTATATCCTTCCAAAAATGTATTCGATTCTACAGTCTTAATATCAAGCTTTTTAGCCTTCATTATTACATCACCGCCTCATGATACTGTCGAAACCTTTGTTGGGCCGCGTTTTTGTCTTCCACCTAAAAAAGACTGTTTTCTCAACGGACTCTAGGTATCGAGATTTATTTTGTAATCATATTAAACAAGTACCTAAATATATTTTTGACCAATATACTATTAACCAACGTTCACTCAATTCGGATATCGTATATTATCCATAAAGGGTACAAGTTACGACGAACGCAAGGCGTCTTATCTTCCACTTTGCTAATTGCCGAAGTTACAATAGCTGTATCTGTAGACAATGTATGTTGTTCTGTGGCTCCTTTACAATTGTCGGTTTATCTGTTCGTCCCGTAAACGACCAGTTAGCGGATTACTTGGAGACCACCGAACCCGAACTGTGAAGGGAAATATATGTAGGTAGATACTGATTTATATTCCATGAGATCTTAAGACTACTGATCTTTCACGTACCGTATTGATGTTGTTAAATATAAATTTACACTTTATTATTTTGGTAATTATTGATAAACGATGTTGTTAAACTACAACAAAATAGTACCTAACTAAAGAGTGGAAGCTCATTACTCGTCTTGTTTGTCAATCCCAATAATAGCAGCAGTATTGACTAACAATGGTCGTTGATTGTAACGACCAGTTTTAGTTATAAAACAAAGAGGATGTGCCGAATATCTTCACACTTACGCAATATTTCTATAAATTTTCTTCAACTTTTGAAGTTATATTACGTAATTTATTTTTTACTTCTTTTACCTCGAATTCTTGGAAAGTATCTTGTTTCTCATGCAACGGATCAGAACATCAGTTTTTATTGATCTAAATATACGAGCATATACAGTATTAAAATCGTCACTTCCAGTTAACCACCCAAAAACATAAGAAACCCTGCTATTCCTTTTTCTCATTTTAATAATTTAAAAGAAAACTTAAGTACCTTATGTAACAGTTTTTGTATTTCAAAAACTGTGAGATAATTCGTTGATATTTTTTTACTTAACTTTAAAAAATAATTTACTTACTAAATACAATATAGGAACATCATGTACATCGTAGACATAGTATAGAGTACTTGATTTATTCGGAAAAAGTGCGATTCCTGATTTCGGTTACATTTCAAGCCCTCGCTAACACCCTCGTCGGTAATCGGTCACTACTACCCCTCAGTGAATATTGTACTACTATACAAGAATATCCTCTCTACTTCATGTGTTTATCCGAACCATGTCCCTTAGAAATTCATTTGAATCATAGGCAGATATCGTTTAATTTTTAATTACATACCATTGTCATACTAGACTAACAAATGTAACTCGAAATTGAATGCCTCACGTTCATTAATACTTGATGAAATTCTGCTGGTTCAGCCGCAAAGTATGATTGGATTCACTGATATTATATGTAAGATCGCTTTGACACCAAACTTAACTCACATGTACTAAACAATTCCATCTAGAACCAAATCTTGGAATTGTTCACCAGCACGTGTTTCCTTCTTCATAAAGGCGGCCACCCACTTACAGTCCGCCTGCAGTTTTTCGTCTGTCCGGCGGCCTGTAGTCCTTGTCATCATAATTTTATTACCTCAGACTAAAATAATAACATTGTTTTATTCTTTTAGTCTGATGTTATTACGTATAAAATGCCGACGACCATAGACAGTCCGGCCTTTAACTGTCTTTGCTGACCGAAATCGTCAAGCGGCCACACACATATTAGCCGTCAGTCCAAAATCGTATACGAAACTGTAAGTGTGTGGGCTATTGCGATGAACTGACAGACCGATATCGTCCGGTTGTCGTTCGATAAACTGTTAGTGGGTGGCCGCCTTAACAGTCCCGATTTCTTTAACCGGGACGTGAAAAAATATCTCTCTATGCCACCACTAGTCTTGGACTTCATCCCAGCTTACCTACCATCAGGCGAGGTATAAAACTAAGTTTCAGTAGCTACTAAGTTATAATTTTACTTCAGAAAAAGTTTACACTATCATTTTAATTGTGTCGAAGTTACTGGATACCCATCTTGCTTTATTGAGATTTTTATGTTATTTGGTACAAAGGTGAACAAGGGCTTGAGAAAAGACACAGGCTATCTACATTTGGCCACGATAACTGACACCCACGCGGGATAATGGAATCCTAGGCAAAAACTTGTAAATACTTATACAATATTTCGTACTTGCTATAGTTGTGATTATTGCAATTCAGTAGTCATTATAAAAAATTTCATTACATTATCATATAAATCTGAGAAATTACTGCTTTAAATTATATGCCTTCGTGAGCTTACGTAGGCATCGATGATTTACGTCGACAGTTATAATTCAGATTTAAAATTGTCTCTATAAAAAGTGCATAACAATTTTGCACACCCTCCCTATCGCGCAAAGTAATCAAATAGACTTTAAATTATATGTGACAACTTAAGCTTAGTGCACAATAAAGGGGGAGGTCGGCCGACCACCATGTTTCAACCAGACCAAATCCTATTATATCGTTTAAGAATATAGATGTTATGAAGGATCTTAGTAAATATGTAGACTGATCGGTCTGTCTATGTTATGTTTTATTTTTCTTGTTTGGTCCGTCAATTAACGGCACCCCGCTAGATATTACAAAGCTGAGGTGCAGTCCAGAAGATACGGACTACCATTTCTGATGCTATTGACCTTAAAATGGTAGTCCCTAACTTAACGGCCTTGATTGACCCTTTTTCACAACCCGCTTGAAGGACCCGGGACTGTAGGAAGAAGGAAACACGTGCGCGAGCAGAGCGCAAGCATTCCAGCTCTTTATCGTGCTTCTACGCTGCAATATAAAGGCCCCGAATCAGATAAGCATCGAAAAATCGGTATTTTTGAAACCGTTTTTCTTTTTAACTAAAAAACTACATACTACAGGATAGGTATGCAGAGTAACTTCATCTTTTCATAAATTAAATAAAAAAGGAAGAAATAGTTGAAAAGAGGCTCTGAACATCACTCTACTCTTTCTTATGAAACCAAATATTTTCTACAATATGTATCCAAATAATCTAAAATTTCACATGAATGTTAAATAAGTGTATTAGCATGACGTGATCTTCTTAGTTAGTAACCGTCGCCTGTAAAGTTATCTATTAAAATTAGTTTTACTGATTTTTACGGTTCAAATATGAGCGAATGACCTTGAGCATTTGTATGGTCAAAGTCATTCGTGTATGTAATCACCTTAATTACGTGGCTATATATGTCAGTAGGCATTGCAATATGTCTACTGACATAAGTTATTTACCAACTTAAAAACAAGTTCTATAGTAAGGAATTACAAGTGCGAGTATATTTACTGTAAAATTGTAATGCCCAGTACAGACCGACTATTACTCATTTGCGGCCATGTTTCAGAAACTAAGTAAATTAAAATTCATGTTCAGTATTTGCCTGTGAACATAAAACAAAGGTATGCACGAGAAATTAATTTTGTGAAATTAATTAACAAAAAAGCAATTTTAGTACCTATTAATTTAAGTTTTTGTTATTTGTTATAAAGTTTGGTTATAAAGTATGGATTTCGTAAAGAAGATTATACCTACATACAAAAAACTGTGGAAAATTTACGTCTTTTAATACACTTACCTGATGTGAGTATATGAGGCAGCCTCAATGAGGTCCCAATAAAATTTTGAATTCATAAGGAATAACCACAAAAATTAGTTCAACTAGGTCCATTTTTTATACCTATTCTTTTTTATTTGGTTACTTGAAGCATGACCAGATACTATTATAATCTTACTCCATTTCTATAATGAAACAATTCAATACAATCAGTACCTAGTTCTCCAAATTTCGCCGGTTTCGTGTAAAAAGTGTGGCAAAATTAGACGGGTATAGCAACTTGGTATCGAGCCCTTCATTTACATTTCAATCGGTATCACCTAAATTTTCGTTAGGCCACCGTTCGCGACGCGCTCCTCGCGTATGTCCTAAACATTTTATTACATTCCATGCACGTAAAATATAATATCCCTACCCACACTCAGATGTACGCGTTGTGAGCAAATATCTAAATGTAATTTCCATGAGTTGTCCCCGCAATGTTTTCCCAGAAAATATTAACATGGAAGGCAAGGGGCTGAATCTCTCCTAAGTAAGTTGCAAAAAATGTACGTGATTTTACTTCAAAGTCCCTTTTGTCTTTATGGAGGGAAGGCATAAAAGTACAGGCACGGGAATGGCACATACGAAAAAATTACGCAGCGTAATGATGATGTGCCCGCACTTTCCTTGAAAACAAAATATTTTCTCTTTACAGTGACAGAAATGTATTCAACGAGTTTTACTGTCGCCTGTACCTACGAGACACACTGAGAAAAACAAAAAGTCTGTGTTGCTAACTTATTTTTGCGAAATATAATATTATTATATCTATTGTACAGTCAGAATCTGATCGATCTTTTATTTCGATCGATCGATGAGTATTTTGCTGGTCAAAATCGATCTGATACTGATTGCACCTACTTCTTATTCGTATTTTGATGAAATTATAGGTAGCATTAGTTCTATGATGCTTTTTTGATGTGCTATAATGACTATTGAAATCAATCTATCGCATCCACTGACTGCTGGAGGTCTCTCCCTTTGAATTACCCATATTTTAATAGATATGCGAAATACATTGAATCAATATTAAAATTCTAAACTAGATACTTGTAATTCCTTTGTGTTATATTAAAATAATTACTGAACCTGAAACTGCCGTTTGTTTTAAATAAAACAACAACGAAACTGTATATGAAGACAAAACAAGATCTTATGTATACGTATAAAATTACTTGTTAAATAAATATAAAGTATGTAAGAATAAATAAATATCCCCCACATTTTTATTTAGAAACTGCCCACGGTTCTACCTGCGCGGCGTGGGCATCACTTATCTCGACTTTTGCCAATATCTCCGATTCTGCTGAGTAGTACCTACTAGGTAAACCGGAGATATGATTATTAATCACGACGATCGGAGCCGCCAGTATCAGCTAATTTAACGATATAGCCGTTCATGGGTTGCCCGGCAGATTGGAAACATCTTAAAATAATTCACACTTATCTCTGTGTTTGTATGTGTATAATTCCTCTGTGCACTCCAGGGTTTGCTGGAAGAGAACTCAACTTTGAGTTAACACATAACTCGCCTTTCTACATAATTTATCACTATAATATATACAATATACCTACATGTAAATTTTTCGTACAATAAAGAACAAATAAAATAAAAAAACATGATAGTAAAAAGTAGTGTGTGATGCCATTTGCCTCCATGATGCATTGCCACCACAAGGGGCCCAAAAGAGACTTAGGTCAAGAGGATATATAGACTATTATTATTCCGGGAATAGGTGCCCACAGGCTTTGGGAACAGGATCAGAACGTCACATGAGCGCGCAGCAGTTACCTTATACTGTTATTAATTAAATTTGGATTGGAATTCTCACTAGTTCATAATCACTACTTACTTCCTCCTAGCGTTATTCCCAGTCGCATCCAAAGCTTTCAGCTCGGAGTCTGGGGTCCGCTTTACCAGTCTTAACTACGGATTTGAAGCGATTGTCATCTGACCTCCACAACCCAATGTTAACATTAGGCGATATCGAAGCTTTGCAGCTAGACCGTTGTTTTTGGACTTTTTAGGGCTTCAACTACCCGTAACGACCGCCATAGATGTTTTTATGGCAACCGGGACCGACGGCTTAACGTGCTCTCCAAGGCACGACCAGACCAATGCAAATATCCATATTTCATGCACACAAATACTTGCACTGAGCGGCCGCGATCGAACCCGCGCCTCTTGCGTAGCGGCCGCGTTCACTACCGCTACGCCACGGAGGTTGTCAAGTTAGTTCATAATCACTACTATATTCACATTATTTATAACTAATCTGGAAACGCCTGAAATATGAATAAACTTTATGAAAAGTCTAACGTAAAATGTCATCACCATTGTTAGGAAAAGATAACTGAAGCATATACGCTTATCAGGTGTAAGTAATATGATTACCACCGTTATTCTCTATGTCCCCAGGTAACGTTTGTGAATAGGTACGCGTTTTCGTATTAGTTCTGAATATTTAAGGAACCTTTCTAAAACGCAAACTGTTATTAGACACGTTTTCATAAAGAATAAGGTAATCCCAGCGTCGCATCCGAAGGACGTAGGTACTGAAACCTATTCCTAGGAAATAATAGAATATAATCTATCTTTGTACTTTTGATTGTAAAAGTAACCTGATCTGCTAGCTGGTGCATCGCTGGCCGATGGGTGAGGCTCTGAAAAAAGTGCCCTTTTCACGATTGGGGGGTCAAACTGCAGTAGCTTCCCCAATGCTTGTATCCAAATTAGCAAGATCTTTAAACAATTGGAACCTTGACTCCAAAGAGAAGGATGCTGAATCTATTCCTGTGCCAAATATTATCAAGATCTGTTCAGCCGTTCTGGCGCGATGAAGTAATAAATATCTATTCATTCAACTGTCAAATCTTTCGCATTTGTAAAAGTAGTGAGATTTGTTATATCAATTAGGTAGGTACCTACATATTTACTAAAATTATATGCTCGGTATTAACATTATTTTGTCAGCAGTTGTTTGTATACTGTATCTATTGAATATGAACGGGTAGTAATAGTCCCTTCCAACAATATTGGCACAGCCTAAACTTCTGCACAGCCTGTCGGACAAGGCAACACATGTACTTACACACTGCAAAGACCGACTATTCACTGCTGTGATAAATAACAATCAATAAAGGTCACTATCAAGAAGCTATCCAGCTAAATTTTAAGATGTTTGACTTTGTTGCATTGATTGTTACCTATTCCTTCATTTCTTTTTTATTAATAACCTTTACCTCCACTTCAGTCGCTTGAATAAAGTCGGACAAACGGGTTATAGTTTGAAAATTGAAATTCATAGTTTATTAATCGGGATTTTAACATTGTTGCATGAAGAACACAATTGAACCATCCCTTTACTACTACTAACGCCATCTATATCGTACGAATGCAAATAAATCTTAGAGTTTCTCCTTCTACTAAACCGTACCAACCAATTTATTATGAATCGAAACACAAACTCAGTAGAGTGAATTAGAAAGAGTACGATCCATAATATAGTTAGTACGATATACTTCCATACTTTGATGATAACATTAAGGGTAATAAAAGGAAAGTGCGATTACTTGCGGCCACGGGAGGTCGTTCAGATCACTCCAGGGGACTTCAGCACAGGAAATTGTCTAATGCTGTTACTCAAATAACGGCTAATGCACTCAATTTTATTAAAACAATATAACACTACTATAAAAGTATAGTACAAGAATGTTATACTTATATTAAATGAACCGTGGTGAGAACTGTAAACGTAATTTCGTTGGAGATGTGTTTATTTTAAGGTAATAACAAAATTGAGCCAAAATTTTATTTTTAGTTCTTACTATTATTATAACTTTGAAACTTTCGACAAAATGTACTAGTCTGATAGGTAGCAATCTATGCAAATAATGAGTGAACACATTAAATTACGGAACACTGTTGAAAGTTTACGCGAATATCACTAACTGAAATAAAACTATTTTTAACGAATTCTATCGAGATTGATTGGGTATAACTCTATTATTTACACTGTTTCAATGTTATTCAGAAGGTTAAAAAATACCCTGTTATCGTAGGTGCTTTGAAAAAGCAGAAGAGCACATAATTATTAGTCAGAAACCTAATCTGTTAACATATTTTTATACGAATAGTATCAATCTAATAAATATATTTTCGGTTCTCTCGCAGAAGCCATAAAGAAAAAGAAGAAGCTGGTTAAATTATAATTTCAGGATTTAATTCCATATCTATTTATTTTGTAGGTAACATAATTATTAAAAGCTAAGTAATAAAATAGTATTAAAAAGAAAAAAATGCGTACCTACTACGTTTCCAAATAAAATACACCGAAATAAATAAGATTTTAAATACGTACTATATTAAATATTTTAGTACCCAGTTTTGTGACTACATTGGTGATATAGAATGGTCTACCCCTTTAATTCCCGGGAGCACCATAAAAAGCGGTTAAAAGGCAGTACGAGGATTCTGGCCACTATTCCTCTAAACTAATTATAGAATCTGTAAGTCTGTCAAAGTAACTTGTTTGTGAACAAAAATTGACATTTTTTTTTGTAAAATCCTATCGTCGTGGTTCAAAATGAATTTTACTCACAATAGATTTTTAGTTGCTAACAATTATAAACCCTTGGTTCTACTTTTGAGAGTCAGAGAGTTATCTATAAAAAAATTCTGCTAATGCTCAATTCATTGTCAAACGTTTGTCACAAATTCAAATGACATGAGAAACAATTTACTTGGCAAAACACACACTCACAGCTTTTTGGTAATATCCATGTGGCTATATATCTACAAGATAAATAGTATATTTTTTTAAATATTTTGTAAATTTTACTTTTAATTTACAATGAAATCCAACAAGTAGATTAGATAGGGAATAAAATTCTATGACTATTATTTAAGTCCCGTAATTGTGCGTCTTGCGTAGTAACATGCAATATTGGCGTTTATTGTAATCCGAGGCTCGACAGGGTCAAACTGATGGCAGCAGGCCACAAATGCAGTAAGCCGTCTTTAAGTTTACGAGCACCCCGTATCTTGGCTTTACGACGACAGCCACTGGTGCTTACATGGAGCTATAGAAGAACTAGAAAAGAAAACTTCTTGTTCATATACAGCTGGTTGCACAAGTGCATATCACAAAATGTGAGACCTGACACTAAATATTGTGCTAGAAACCTTGTAATTAATGCGTATATAGTTGTCAGACAAGGATATAAAGTCAGCGTCAAAAATAAGTGATATCCAAAGCATCAAATGTATCCCCCTCATCCCTTTTAAGTAGGCTGGGAGTAGCCTTACCAGAATATAAGCACGGTAGCAGAGCCCCACCAATATTCTTTATGAACCAAGCTCACCTGCTAGTCGGAGCACCAATCAAACAATAGAGATCTGACAGACTTTACTCTCATGGTTGGGAATCGATGACACTGGGTCAGCCAGGTTATATGAGGGATATCGCTATAATCGTATAAGGATCAAAATAAATCGCTATAAGGACGATGAAGCTAGAACACTGTCACTTCCGTAAACTGGAGATTTTCTAACCCGATTTGTGTTTGCTACACTCTTTAGTAGTACAAAAGCCATCGTCGTTGCCATTGAAATTTATTATTCTTCTTCTTTTTTATTTGATTGAATTCGTCTTATTCATGCAGTTAACCCACCCTTTACGATATATGACAGCTTTACCCTCTACACATGATTCCTCTAGAGTGCTGTTAGGATGTGTAATTCTCAGAGGGAACAACTGTGAGTCAGGCTAATGGCCATTATAAAAACCCCTACGCCGTCATCGGTGTACCCAAACTTTGCCAATTAAATTTAAATAAAAGCAAGTGGACATGACTCTTTCAGTATTTTTATAGCAATGTGTTTTTAGTGTTACTAGGAATGCTGACGTCGCTCTAGCTTCGTACTTTCGTAATGTCTAAACAAGATGTTTGCCCCACGAGGTTTTGTTTTATGATTTAAAAATAAAGTACTTTGAAACATAAATCACAAAACATGCACTGTAATGTGTTTTGTACATAAGATAAGTCAATGTATCCAGAAAATAAACTTATGCGTTTTATGATAACGGTCGATTTTCTGTAACACAGACACTTGGAGATTTAGAAAGCTTATTTTATATCAATGAAGTTAATAAATACCTTCTTTTATAGGCAACTTGATTATTATCAATTCGATTGTTGAAATATTAAATAACACTGTTAAATATTTCATCGTAACAGCTCGGAAACAGAAAACATTATTTACTAAATAAATTTCGAACAGAACTTAATTGTGCAAAAATACGAGACGCAGCGAAGGAGCGAGTAACTCGATTATCGAGACGGTATACCCTCGGACAAAAGTGATCGTACCCTCCCCTCACAGAAGCTTCGTTTAAAGAAGTAATTAAACGAGCAGCAAGTTTGGACGACCTTACGGTGACGTAGTTAGTATGCGACGCGCGTCACGCTCGACAGAGGCGATAACGCAAATTCGTTTGCCCGAACATCCCGCTAATAGAGTTTCACTAGGTAATTTATAAGACCGTTAAGCCACAGCTAGACCGGACCTGCGTAAAACTGTCCGCAGCGGACGTAAAAAGGATTTCATGGTAGACCCCGCTACATATTTGATGGGGCTCAATCTTTCGCCACGCGCCGGCAAGGTAAGCACACTTAATTATGAACAGCTCCTGTGGAGTTACACGAATTGTTGACTCGCGTACTCACTCTGTGTAAGATATTGCTTTCTTGTCGAGTCGTCTTTATTGGATTACACTCATCTTGTAACATAGAGGAGACTTGAAAATGTTGACGTGTATTTTACACATTCTACACTGACAACATCTAACGAAAAACCTTATTTAATGTTAGTACTTACATAATATAAAATATTTAATGAAATTTCAATGCAATTAGTACTTATTAGCCAAGTCTTGGGCATTCGAAATTCTCCTATACAACCTTAGCGGCTTAGTGGTCAGAGCATTCCCCCTGGTCCAGGGTTCAAGTCAACTATGAGTGTTCACGTTTACCTATGTAAAGCGATAATAATACTTACAGTTAAAAAGTTATAATATTTTTATGTTTTTTATACAAGGAGCTTTCATCTGGGTCTATGTGGGGACATAACCCGAGAGAAAGCCTGGGGAGGCCCAGGCCTACATGGGCCAAACCAACCTCACTTGCAAGCCGGTTTACCTGTAGATTGACATTGAGAGGAAAGATGAGGCTCTGGCGTAAGCTGTTCTCTCGGGTTGGTCGTGACGTCATAGATGTCGCAAAATTTTAACCTCTCGTAGTGAGTAGTTGGGATAAGGCGTTTGGTCAGACAAATGGTACGTATCTAACACTAGGGAAGTTAAGTTTTATAGCTTCGATCACTACAGCATTTATAAAACTTTGCAAAATATGTATAGAAAAATATGAAACATTGTAGGTTTTTTTTTATAATGTATTTTTCAATTTTGGTGTTATTAAAAAAATATAAATCTGTTTAAAAATCTTTTAAAAATCGGGTATATTCATAAAAAAATGCGTAGACGTAACAACCTCCTCTTTTTTAATTCATTTATTAAATAACTTAGTCTTACACGGGGTTGTATGAAAATGAGTAAGGAAACTCCGTTATTTTTTGGTCCGGTGTCTCATGTGGATTATGATAGACCTTCTTAATTAAAATCTCTACGTACTTAGAAGCCACAAGCCGCCGCCGCACCTGGGGAGCTCTAAATTACGGGAATGCACCCCCCAGACGAGACTAAAAAATACTCATGTAACAAACAAAAGCTGTATAAATACGCGTTTGTGCACTTTTCATTATGATGTATTAAATAGAATTGAAATAAAACAGATTTTTTTAGGTCATCTGATACCTACTGTTAATTCCACGTAATGGATAGGGAAAATACGTCCGTGCTTTTAATTTATTTCTCATTAGAATGTACTACATAATATTCATCAGTCGGTCATAAAAAGGCGTCGGTGGTTTAGTAGTTAAGGCCTCGCCTTACGATCGAGAGGTCATGGGTTCGAATCCTGGTCGTTACTCAACCGTCGTGAAGTCATTTCCAACACAAGCTGTTCAGCTTTTCTGTTTATAATAATACCAGTTAGTTCAGTTGCTAATATTGTTTATCAAACGGCTTTATTATGTACTGTATCTCTCATTTACGCAAGTTTTTTTCACGATGAATGGGTAAAATGGGTAGGTATACGATATCATAAATCTACTAAAGTAATTTGGCAAAACGGCAAGTGCCTGCTGTGGGATGCAACTTGTGTAGCCGCCAGCCATCTTAGTCGCACCATCCACTCTCCGTCGGCAGCCGGCGTTGACGCCGGCTTGAGGAAGAGGCTCAAGTACGCCGAGCTGGAGCCGTTGTACCATTTTGTGCCTGTGGCGGTGGAGACCCTGGGGAGCTGGGGCAAGGAGGAAAAAGTCTTATAGGGGCGATACAATCCGGAGCGAGAGTCACCCGTGGCCTCTATGAGCACAGGCTCATAGAGGCCACAGAGAGTTTCTGGTGCAGAGGTTAGTTGTCGCAATCCAACGTGGAAATGCGGCAACTGTGATGGGCACCTTTGCACCAGGCGCGATCAGGGGCGGTTTATTTGTTTGTGTTGACTTATTTATTAATTTAGCATTTTGTAAGTTTGACATTGGAATAAATGATAAACTAATATAAAAAGTAATTTCTTATTTCTTGATGCCTAGAGGAATTCAATCTGTTCCAGCCAACTTTGTTCAGCTCATTGGTTAATCGAACTGGGTAGCGTTCACGTTTTAGTGATTTTCAAAGGAAAATAAAAAACTAGCATCATGTAAAATGTATTTCAGCTATTGTTTTATAGCTGAAAGATATTTTAGTACTGAATTTTTCAGTCTTATTGTACTGAACGTACTGGCCCCGACCCTAACCCAGCGCTAGACTTTTTATCTGGCGGAAACTATACTGTGTTTGCGCTGAGCAAGGTCGGGAGAAAGCCGGATGCGGAACAGACACGGCGATCAAGGCGAGGCACACCGTCGAGAAGTCCCAGGGAAGGTTCGAAGAACGTCAAGAGAGGAGTACTATTATGTTGAAATAATAATCTTGAAGAATCTTGAAAGTAGTTTATTGAGTAGAGTAGTGTTCTCTACGAATACTGTATGCCGACTGAGGTAACGGTACATCTGGGCCCTCTGTTTATATAGCCCGCGGAGCTTACACGTGCCGTCTATGATAGGCGCATCGAGTTAACCGCGCTCGATGCGTCCACCAGCGGCCTAACAACAATCTTGCATGTACCTCTATTTCTATGTACAATGATTATTTATATAATCTACTATGCTTATTTATTATCTAATACAATGTCTAATAAGAATCTTATAAGAATTTAATAAGAAAAGGAAATTAATTTTACGAAATCTAGTACAAAATGCTTACAAACTAAATGCCCTACCGGGTGTTTTAAAAATGTTTATTTATGAACTTATAACTATCTTATTTGCTATAACTTACATACTATGACCTATTTACTATATTATGTACATTGTTCTGCACATTCTCCCCCCGTGGGACGCAGTCGCACTTCCTTCGGTGCAGAACTCGAAGCTCCGGATAGCAGCACGATGAGTTTTCTTACAGGCCGTCGCAGCACTCCGCCTTTTGTCTGGAGATCGACGGTCCTGGTCACGCCGTCTGGCCCGGGGAATGTAGCGATGACTCGTCCTCGCAGCCACATGTTACGGGGCGCGTTGGGATCCACCAGCAAGACCAAGTCGTGCAGGTCTATTGTGGGTCCGCGTCCATCTGGCACTCGTCGATGCTGAAGCTCCGGCAGGTACTCTCGGAGCCACCTGGCCCAGAAGAGGTCGGCCAGGCGCTGTGCTGCTCGCCAACTGGATTTTGAGGCGCCATCCTTTTCGTCGAAGACGCCCGGCTGCTGTACACCACCAGGTCCGCCCAACAAGAAGTGGTTGGGGGTTAGTGATTCGGGATCCTCCGGGGTTACTGACACATGCGTCAGTGGGCGACTGTTGACGGTATACTCCACCTCTGCTAGCAAGGTGGCCAAGACTTCCTCGGAGGGTCGTCGCTCGTGCAGTGTGGCGGCCAGTGCGGTTTTCACTGATCGCACCATTCGTTCCCAGGCTCCACCCATGAAGGGAGCACCGGGAGGGATGAAGCGCCACGAAGTCTTCTTCTTGGCTGCTTCCTGTGCTGTCGCTGTGTCGATTGCCTGTCGTAACTCGCGGTCGGCGCCTCGCAGATTGGTCCCGTTGTCAGACCAGATTTCTTCAGGACATCCTCTTCTTGCCATCATCCGTTGTAGAGCGGAGATGGCTGAGTCGGTGCTGAGAGAGTTTGCTATCTCTAGATGAATGGCGCGCGTCGTTAGGCAGGTGAAGATCGCGACGTACCTTTTCTGATTGGTACGCCCAACTGTCACTGTGAGAGGCCCGAAGTAGTCGACCCCGGTGTGTGTGAAGGGTCGCTTATGGTGAGCTAAGCGACACTCCGGCAGATCACCTGTCCTCGGGTACGGCGGCACTTGCGTACGGATGCGGCAGTGCAGACACTGTCGTAGTAGCGAACGGGTTACCGGGCGTAGGCGTACGACCCAGTAGTGTTGTCTGCACTCGTTGATCGTGGCTTCGACTCCCGAGTGATGCAATTTCTCGTGAGTGTGCTTGATCCACAGCTTGACCGTCGGGTGATCGCCATCCACTATGATTGGCGACTTGAAGTCTTCGGAGACGTCTCTGGCGGCTTGTATACGGCTTCTTACCCGTAGTACACTGTTGACTGTGATGACACTCAGCTGGTGTAGACGACTTTCTTTCTGTACAGCTCTCCCTCGTTGCAGATCTTCTATCTCGGCGGCGAATGAGTCTTGTTGCGCTGCTCGTATGAGTAGGTCTTCAGCTGCGCGCAGTAGCTCGGCGGTGATAGGTAAGTAGGGGTCAGCGACCGACTTACTCAGCTGTGCGGGAGGTGGCTTCACTGTTTTCTTGTTTGTCTTACGCCAGTCTGGGTCTGCTATCTTGTTTTTCTGAGTCCGACGATAGTTCACGTTTTCTGTTCTCTTCTTACACAGCTGTATGAAGAGCAGGACTCTGGCTGTAGCGTACCGGAGTCTATCCCAGCTAGAGAAGCGGGAGACCTCGGGTAGCGCGGCTGACAATTTTTCTGTCTTCTGTGAGTTGATGTGATGTATCTTCTCTTCTGTGTCTTCAGTTTTTTCTGATTTCGATGTGTCTGCCGGCCATGACTCTTCCGGTAGGTATAGGAAGTCTGGCCCTCTATACCATCGATGCTGCTTACTGAAGTCTGTAGGTACGTCTCGGGTGGCGTCGTCCGCGACGTTTAACTTCGTCGGGACCCACCGCCACTCGTTCACTGTTGTGCTGTCTTCGATAGCTGCTAGGCGATGCGCTACGTACGGCTTGTACGAGCGAGAACCCGTCTTGATCCAGGCGAGTACTGTTCGGCTGTCTGTCCAGAAGGTCTTGGAGTCGGGCTTGCGTTCGTGTTCTTCTATGACTGATTCGGCGAGTCTTGTACCCATCACGGCGGCTTGAAGCTCGAGGCGAGGTATCGACGTCAGCTTCAATGGCGCCACCTTCGCTTTGGCGACGATAAGCGACAGGTCGATCTTCCCGTTCGAGTCTTCTGTTCGCCAGTACAGCACAGCCGAGTAGGCCGATTCACTGGCGTCGGTGAACACGTGTAGTTGGAGGGACTTGCAATCACTGTAATTGAGGTAGTGACGAGGAATGGAGATGTCTGCTAACCTCTTGAGATGCTCGATCCACTCCTTCCACTTCTCTGCTATGTCTTCACTGACCTCTTGATCCCACTCGGTGCCACGCCTCCAGATTTCCTGTAGTAGCTGCTTGGCTCGGATGGTGACAGGCGACGCGAACCCCAACGGATCGAACAGTGACATAACGATCCGCAGTGCTTCTCGCTTGGTAGGCGTCTTCTTGTCACACAGCGGCGTCGGGATGCGTGCGAGATTGAGGTTGAAGGTGAGTTCGTCCGCACCCGGCTTCCATATTAGAGCGGAAACACACGATGCGTTGCGGCGACGCACCGCAGAAATTTCGCCGCAGTAGCGGGCACACGAGCGGTGCGACGCCGCTGCGTTGTTATGACGCAGCGGCGCCGCGTGCGCCCCAGCTGCGTTGTACAGTCTGTTAATAAATCATAAGGGGCTGTCCATTAATCACGTGAGGCTCAACAAATCGGAAAAATCACGAAATATCACCAGGGGGGAGGTAGGGGTATATTGAGATATCACGTGTATTTATTTTTGATCATGTAACATGTTGTATAACTTGTGTTATATAACACGTTCACATTATTTAACATTGTTTTATAACTTTGCAACATTGTACTAACTTCAGTGTCTACATTACTGAAACATGTCATATAACATTGTTATATACCATTGTTATATAACATTGTTATATACCATTGTTATATAACGTTGTTATATAACATTGTTATATACCATTGTTATACACCCTTATTTTTTAATTACCAGAGAAACTGCAGGGGCTGATAGGGAACGTATATAATTCAACATATATGGAATAATACAAATAGCCAACCATACAAAAAAACAAAGTTATTGACGTTTTTAAAATCTCAAAATACGTGCATACACGCATAGACACCGTTTCATTTTACGTACTATGTGTGAATAGTAAATAGGTACCTATCATATCAATGAACTTTCGTCGTAAAAAAGCCGATGAGTTCCGAGAACGACCGACAATGTACCTACGTACCTACGACAGACGCGAGCGATTTTCAAGGTCAAACACTAATCAAAATCAAAATTAATGATTGATTGATGTATTACGAAACGTGCAAGACTTACCACTACAAGTAGATGCATAAACGAGCCCGATTTAATAAGTTCAATTTCAAACTGAGGACTGAGGAGCCGTCTGAAGAGGTATTAGGTTGATAGGTTCACTGACATACACATTTCACTTCACTACACATGTAAATTGGCCTCAGATCCGGGGTCCTCCGTCCAATTCACCTGCCTTCAAATTGCGTATTGAGGTAGTATCTTACCGCGATGTGTGAGACCAGCCAGGAACCAGACATTGATGTAATCGTGGAGCAATTTGGCTGTCGGGCATTCGGGTAGAGATCACGATAGGTACATATCCGTAAAACGGCACTCATATTTTCACAGGGTGTAAAGTAATTAAGTACGTAACATAATTATTAATGCACATTCGCGATTGATAATTTGGTACGCCATCTCGATAATTAATCGATTGTTTAAGGAAACGTGCGCGCATCAAGACGTCATAACCGGAACTGCATTGCTTTTATGATTTGAATTTTATTAAAACTGAAGGTCATTTGCATCAAAGAGATGCCGCCGCGCCGGGTCGCTCGTTTCGCGGCACGTGTAGTGCGGGGTACGTGGGGGGTAGGGGATTAAAGTAGAGAAAGAGAGCGCGTATTTTATCAATGACTTCTTTGAGTGATTTTGTTTTCGTGTTCACTTCATATTCTATTGAGTAAAATTTTGTACGTCGTGAACAAATATTAGGTGGTTTTAGGGAAAAAATTGACATACATACTTTATTATTTTTTTACAGCATGGATGGGTTCAGTATCGAATACCTATCACTTTGCCAAAATTTCTCTGGTAATTAAAAAATATTCGTGTATAACGTTGTTATATAACATTGTTATATAACGTTGTTATATAACGTTGTTATATAACGTTGTTATATAACGTTGTTATATAACATTGTTATATACCATTGGTATATAACATTGTTATATAACATTACATTGTTATATAACATTGTTACGTAACAATTGTTATATATATATAACATGTTATGCTATATCATTTGTACGCACCTTTATAACTCGTGATTTTTGTCACGATTCTTAGTTTTCTAGCATTCAATAATAAATTAAAAAATACACGTGATTTTGGCTAGAGGGAGGGGGGGGGGGGTTGTCTAAAACCTTACCACGTATCACCATGGGGGAGGGGGGTTAGAAAATTGCTAAATAACATCACGTGATTAATGGACAGCCCCTAAACAACTACGCGGCGGCGGCGGTGCGGCGCGCACCGGAGCGGCGCCGCTCCGGCGTCGCAACGCATTCACCCCTCCCCGCCTCGTCTCGGTGGTTCCAAGTCCGGTGCGGCGACGCAGCGCATCGTGTGACATGCTACAGATATTTCTATGTAAAACGACGCAGCGACACCGCTCCGGCGTCGCGCCGCCGCCGCAACGCATCGTGTGTTTCCGCTCTTAGACCCAGCACTCGCTCGGTCTGTTCTTCTGTTCTGTATAATTCGGTGGCTGCATCTTCTTGTTGCACGTCGAGTGCTTCTAACAGCTGCGGCGAGTTTGATTTCCATTGTTTCAACTCAAACTTGGCTTTTCTGTGAATACTGCGGACGTCAGAGGCGATCTTGATGGCGTCTTCTAACGTCTTGAAACTGTCTAAGTAGTCGTCAACGTAATGTTTCTTCACTATGGCTGAGACGGCTTCGGGATGCGTAGCGCTGTACTGTTCTGCGTTCGTATTTTTCACGTAGATGGCGGTCGACGGCGAACTTGCTGCACCGAAGATTAGTGACGTCATTCGGTACTCTGTTGGCGGCTCGTCGCGACGATCACCACGCCACAAATAGCGCAGCGCATCTCGGTCTTGTTCTCGAATCTTGACTTGTAGAAACATTTCACCGATGTCCGCTGTCACTGCTACTGCATGCTGTCTGAAGCGCATCACCACCCCCGGCAATGATTGGAGTAGGTCTGGGCCTCGTAGTAGAGTATCGTTGAGCGATACCCCTCTTGTCTTGGCAGCGGCATCGTGGACGACTCGGATTTTTCCCGGCTTCATAGGGTTGAAAACGGCAAAATGAGGCAGGTACCAAGTCTTGTTTTTAGTCTTGGTAGATGGCGCCAGCTCTGCATATCCTTTTGATAATAGGGCTTCCATCTGTTCTGTGTATTTTTCTTTGAAGGCTGGATCGCGGTCGAGCTTCTTCTCTATGTTCTGTAGTCTTCTCAACGAGTTGTCGTAATTGTTCGGCAGTGAAACCTCTTCTTGCTTCCATAACAGCGCTGTCTCGTATCTTCCGTCGGGCTTGTGGACTGTATGTTGCTGTAGAATACGAGAAGCTTATTCATCTGGGTCTGTCTTCGGTTTCTTCGGGTTCAAGAGTAGGTTGTCCACCTCGAAGTGCTGCTTGACCATCCTGTCGAGTTGATGATCGGCTTCTTCTTCGAACATGTGTGAGATGTATTCGTGATGCTTACCCGAAGTCCTCGCGTCGCTGCCGTGAAGAACCCACCCTAGCGGCGTGTGAGATGCCACTGGTTGGTCCGGCTGGCCTGTTCTGGTTTCGGAGGTGAGCAGGAGATGCCAGTTGTCCTGCCCGATGAGGATCTTCGGTCTTGCTTCTTCATACGTGAGGTCGTTCTTGATGTCTTCGAGGTGGTTGCAACCCCTTAACTGCTTGTAAGTCACCCGTTGAGATGACACTGTGAGATTCTTGACTGTGCGTGCTTGAACCTCTTCTATTTCTGTGCTGTTGATTCCTCTGATGCCGAGTGAGACTCTTCTTGACTGTTGATCTGTAGTTCTGGTACTGTTGATGGTCTTCACCCGGAGCGGATCTGTAGGTCCCGACGCGCCGATCTTGTTTGCCACGGCGTCGTCGAGCAGAGTAACTGTAGAACCGTCGTCAATAAGTGCGAACGTGTTCACTGTCCCTGTCGGCCCCTCTAGTTGAACCGGCAGGATCTTTAAAAATGTTTCTTTTTTCGAACCTGTCCACGCTGAGTTGATAGCTTCCACGGAGGACAGAATATGAATGATAGCTTCAGTCGTGTTCGCTGTTTCTTCAGTGGGCTTCTTTCTGTAGTGTAACAGGGTGTTGTGAGTCCTGTTACAATTGTTGATACCGCACCGCCGCTCACTGCAAGTATGTTGTCTGTCACGATGTCTCAAGCACCTGAAGCACAGCCCCTTTTCCTTTGCTATGTCCCATCTTGCATCGACGTCTGCATTTTTGAATTTGTCGCACTTGTAAGTTGGGTGTTGCTGTTCACTGCAGATAACGCACTTTTTGTTGGTTTGGGCTTCAGTTGCTGTGTTGACTCGCTGGGGGCGCCTCTGTTGCACGGTGTGTTGTTGCACTACGTTTTCTGGTTGGGCGTACGGCCCGCACAGGTCGGCTTCTCTCTTCATGAATTTTTCGAACTTCACGAGGTCTGGTGTCTCTCTTGGCTGTGTTGATGCGTAGTCGTAGTAGCGATACTTCAAAACCGGCGTCAGCTTTTCAACCAGGGATCTTGCGACTTCTGGGTTGTAAAGGTAATGTATGCAATCTAGGTTTTTCAGTATCGCGACCGCATTTGTAATCTTCGTAGAGTGCACGCAGATATCTCTCGGATTTTCTGTTAACTTCGGAAGGCTTCGTAGTACTTCAATTTCTGTGGTTGCTATGGCTTCGGGTCGCCCAAATCTTGACTCGAGTGTTCGGATGATCTCGGCTGGCTGCGAATTCGTGATGAGAAGACTTTCTACTGCTTCTCTTGCTTTTCCACGGAGATTTCTTCGCAGTCTGTTGAGGTTTTCTATGGCGGTGTAACTATCTTCTGTTTCTCTATATGCTGCCTTGAACGGCAGCCACTCCTGGTGAGCCCCACTGAAGTTAGGTAGCTCGATGAATTTCGGCCGCTGCGCCGACCTGACCGCCTGTGAAATGGCTGCGGCTAGGTCGGAGTAGTCGTTTTTCTGTTGCTGTTGCTGCTGTTGAACCGGTGGTGGCGCTGCTTGCGTCGTCCCACTCGGCTCCTGATGCGGTGTGTCTGCGATGGCTAAGACGGCGGGTGGTGGTGGCTCTTGACGGCTGAGCCACTCACCGACCTTTTCTTCAGCTGCTGCAGACACCTGTTCCTGGTCTTCCAGGTCTTCATCTTCACTGTCGGTTTGTTCTAACGCTGCTAATCTTGCTGCTGCAAGTTCTATCTTCAATTGAAGTAGATCTTGTTTTGCGTTGGCTATCTTCAATGTTCTTGCTTTCGAACGCACTGATACACTCCCTCCCCCCCGCTTTCCGGTGGCTGGACGGGATGATGCTTGCGGTTTTCGGCTCCGCAACTGTTGCAACACTTCGGGACACGGCGTTGGCCCCGAAGCGGACGGTGGCTCCATGGTGGTCACCGTCTCTTCCGTCGTGGTCCTGTCTGAGGCGGACAACTCTGATGCGGTCGGCTCCGCGGCCCCCTCAGGTCCAGATGCACCCACGGCGTGTGTTGCTGGTTTTCTGCTGGTTTCTGACCTCGTAACCGGCATTTTGATTCTTCAAACTTGCTGACTATTTGCTGTTTACTTGCTGACTACTTGCTGACTCACTCCCTTGACGCTTCCTTGCCAAACCCGGGACGACCCTGGTGCTCCACCCGTGGTGTTCCACACGATTCCTCCGTGCTGCTCCTTGATCCGGCTCGCAAGGACCAAAATGTACTGAACGTACTGGCCCCGACCCTAACCCAGCGCTAGACTTTTTATCTGGCGGAAACTATACTGTGTTTGCGCTGAGCAAGGTCGGGAGAAAGCCGGATGCGGAACAGACACGGCGATCAAGGCGAGGCACACCGTCGAGAAGTCCCAGGGAAGGTTCGAAGAACGTCAAGAGAGGAGTACTTTTATGTTGAAATAATAATCTTGAAGAATCTTGAAAGTAGTTTATTGAGTAGAGTAGTGTTCTCTACGAATACTGTATGCCGACTGAGGTAACGGTACATCTGGGCCCTCTGTTTATATAGCCCGCGGAGCTTACACGTGCCGTCTATGATAGGCGCATCGAGTTAACCGCGCTCGATGCGTCCACCAGCGGCCTAACAACAATCTTGCATGTACCTCTATTTCTATGTACAATGATTATTTATATAATCTACTATGCTTATTTATTATCTAATACAATGTCTAATAAGAATCTTATAAGAATTTAATAAGAAAAGGAAATTAATTTTACGAAATCTAGTACAAAATGCTTACAAACTAAATGCCCTACCGGGTGTTTTAAAAATGCTTATTTATGAACTTATAACTATCTTATTTGCTATAACTTACATACTATGACCTATTTACTATATTATGTACATTGTTCTGCACACTTATTGAGTTGTGTTTTCTCTATCGTAAAAAGTTTCCCTGTTCGATTAAAAAACAGGTTTTGTTTCTTTATTTACTTTTTCATGTACCTACATACCTACATATACTCACGCTTTTCTCCCTCAAGCCTAGGCAGAGACAACAGCCCCGGTATTATAATGAAGTTGTTAATTATAAGAAGACTAAAATATATTTTTTTAATTACATGTATAAGTTTTGCGCTAATTCCGTATTAAGTTTTCCAGTTGCCATACTAATTAATTAAAATGTGTTATCGTAACTACAAACTAACACACAACTTTCCGTTCTCCCAATAAACATACAGTCCCGAGAGGACTTGAAACTTGTTTTAAAAGACACACTGGCAATATAGCATAACGTCTCTGTTCCCCTGAATTATTCTGAAATATATTTAGTTGGCTGTCTGCTATTTTATTATTCTATCACTTATTTCATTTAGTTTAATGTCTGTAGCCGTCTGATACGACCTTTATATGGATTTTTACAAATTAAACATACTGTGCCCGAGCACGAAACATATTCAAATTCGTAAAGTAAACGTATTGGATAAACGGAGCATTGCGATTGGCCGCCTGCCTACTGTGAACCTGGTTGTGTGTGTGAAGTTTGCCAATCGTAGTGCTCCGTTCTTTCGATACGTTTAAGTTACAAATTTGAATATTTTTCATGCTCGGGACACCGTAGTGCTTCATATATCCCGCCATTCTAGATCGGTTAAAATATATGAGTATAATTTATCTGTCGCCGAAATAATATGACTCGCCAGCAAAATAATAAATCTGCCGCCAAAATCGCCACACACACAATGTCGATGGGCCAATTTTTTCGTGCACTATCACAAAAATAGTCAAAAGTTACACTGCTATAAATAGTTTTACAACGTCATTGTACTATAAGTATACCGAGGACAAGATGATATTGTCGAGACACCTAATTTTCGTACCTTATCGGCATAAAACTCACAATGATTGTATTCTAGTTTATTAAATATTCTTGAAGTGCAACATATAATTGAATCACAGCCTGTTGCTTGTTACAGTGCAATCTTCTTGGGCTGATTTTTATTTATCAGTTATCGTACTAGAATTTTATTCACCGTGAATTGTGGAGTATATTATAATTATAATGAATTATATCGACGGCTGAAAGACGCATAAGCTATTATTAGCTTGATATGCATATTGGTATGTTTGTATGAAATGAAATCTTTGAACTCAATTTCGGAGCATTTGAAAACGTGCATTCTTGTTTATTGAGGATTTATTAAAGAATCGGACCGGACAATGGCAGTTAGATCTGCTACTATGTAATCATATTATTACACAACAAACTAATGTCTCACGACAGTGACCGGCGCCATCTTAATAAACAAAACGACCTCTCTTTTGACATCAATTCCCCAAAATTGCCGTCTCAGAGCCAGATTAAAATAATTATGTCTCAGTAAACCGTTACGTGACGGTAAATATTCATAATTTATTTAGAAACATGAGGGGTTGCAGCCCGCACAGTTTAGTTCGCCCCGCCGACATTACATCGTCTCAGCCACTTTACGTTAAGAAAATTTCATTTTATAAACTCTTGTGTTCCCAAAATGTAGGTCTAATTCGCTTAGACGACGTTTTGTTGGAAATTTAAGAAATATACTTCAAAGAAATGTTGTTTATTTCTTAAATAAGTGATTAGTTTTTGAAGTTGATTTCAAAATCTTGCATCAAATTGATTCAGTAGTTTGATGTGGTGATGTCGAAGGAATTGATGTTTGATTTAAATAGTTTAAATTTACTAAATGAGCGTAATGTTACAACTGCCCTGACTACCCTCCCCCTTTCCCTTTTAAAGTCACCAGCTTTTCCAGGTGATTGTGGTGTGGTGGTTTCTACATTGCAGAAGGACTTAAAGAAGGAATTAAAGTTATTAGTTACTATTTATATGTTATTTCATTAAAGGTCATAATAAGGAGGATTCCGGCGACTGGGACCGCAATTAACTCGGACCGCGGTCCCAGTTGCCGGATTCATAATGTAATAAAAAGTTTATTTAATAGTAATATACACCCAATAATTTATATTACCAAGAAAATACAAAGCGGTCCAAACTAGAAAATGAGAACGCCTCAACCAACTGAAGTGACAGTAGGTCCTTGGGTACGAGTTCTAACTTGGATTTATATCTTGCAGGAAACTCCGTTAAAAGTGGGCCGGAAATCGCATCAAGACGCCTTCGCGGCCACTCTCCGACCGCCCGCAGAGAAAATTTATATTCGAACATTCTTTAACATGCGAATAATTTTGAATATAAAAGCGTCTGTACTTTTATTCGAGTGTAGTTAAATTCGCATGTAATGTCACCGCGTGCTCGCTACGAGTCGTAGGCCACGCGTCCGCGACCCACCCTCACCTTTACCCTTTATTCCTATAGTTCGATTTACCTGTCTCCCGATGGTTTTACTCCCTCTAATACAGCGGCCGATCTAAATTCATATGACCGGGAAAACATTTTTGTCTGGAATACTTTCGCTCACAACGCTCTGAGTACGAGCGCCTCTGTTCGTTTGAGACACAATTGCTCGTGTTTGCATTTTTATCTACTTGTTTTCGTGGGGTGAATATGAATGCAGTCTTTGTTTGGACGATGCAAAGGTAAATATTAATATTGCATTGGTATTGTCTTCAAAAAACCATATGTTCAAGTTTTGTAGTTGTTGTGAGTTAAGAGAAATAGAAAATATAACCATGGTAGCGTAAGTTTATCGTTTTTTAGGTTTAATAATAAGTCGGGTTTACTGTTCATATTCTCTGTTATTTCATATTATTTATTCAGTCACAAGTCCAGCCAGATGTTTCTGATCTTCCTATTTTATTTATTCCCTTATGAAAATGTGTGGTAAGTATATTTTATGTCGGTTGATATTATTCGCTTTATACGATATGCTATAGATACAGCTGATGTTTTTGAACGACCTAATATTATTTTAATCTTAAACCTAGTTCGACATTACTTCTTAGTATTGCTGTTTAGACTAGTTTAATGAATGTTATGTTAAGCTCCTAAATATAATAACATTACGACCTAACTTTGAAAAAAATTGAATTTCTTGTTTCAGTGCCCACTTACTGTTAATTTTAGAAAATTTGATAACATCGAATTATGGGACTATTAATCCTGTCATTATTATCCTTTGTTTTATGGGAAATGCTAGTTCTTAAAAGTGTATTATGAGATAAAGAATAAGATAAATATAATAAACGTAGATCAGATACCACTATCTGATATACGCTTATTACATTGTCTGTACACTATATCCACATGTAGCGTACAGGATTCATCTTATAAGCTCTTCGGATTAGGATAATAGCTATTTGTGAGCCTTGATTTGTGAGTGCTGGTAATGTTAACAAGGGCTAGATGTCTACACCTGTTAACTAAAAGTGTTCATTACTGCGTAAATAATAAATGTTATATTGATTTCATTAAACGAGTACCCACAGATATTTTAATCTGAGTTTTCAAAAAATTATTACCAACTCTCCAAAAATTTCGCACAGAATGCAGAAAAATAACACTGTAATTTTAAACAATCCACTAAAAGCTTCACGAAAATTCAACCTTATTTTTCCCGAACTGGCACTAATTTCACTGGCGTTACTACAAACTAGATGAATTTACAGACATAATCTAATAAAAAGATACGAATAAGTGGTACTAAATTTCTCCCTCCGACTTTGCTTAAGAAGGAAACAGCTTAAACATGTGGAAACAGCGAAGTAGTGAAGTACGATATAGAGAGGCGCTCGTAAAATTCTAGTACTGAGTAATTAACACGTAGCAACTGTAATAAGGAAAGAGTATCGCACTCAGTGAGCGGTCTGTCTAGTCGTATTCTTGTCAAAGACTAACCAAAAGGATGCAAACAGATACGACATATTGTGTGTCAATGATAAAATAGTTTACAAATACAAAAAAAAAACTAACGAAGGAAGCACATTGTTTAAATTATGCCCGGGAACAAACGAAGAAAAGCTTCTTACTAAACGGATTTAAATCTCGTTTAGTAGAAATTTATGCTAAGTGTACTTTAAGTGAATAAAATAATAACCATATTGAAGTTATGTTAAAATAAATTAATATCATGTGTCTTCCTCAAACTACGAGGAATCCTTACAGTTGCACTGCACGGTTTGGACTGCATCGATTAAAAATGCCATTTTACGTGTAACATTATCTCGTAGCGTAGCTTTTCGTGATATGGCTAAAATAAGTAGAGGTCTTTGGAAAATCTTAATCGAATACGGATTTATATAATATGCCACTCTACTGTAGATGCTGAGTGTTAGTCAACAACAATAAGAAGACCGATGAGTGGTGGAACAAGAAAAGCAGGAAGAACTGGAAGGTGAAAAGAAGAAAGAAAGAAGGCTTAAGTATAAATTAGTAAATTACTTAATTGGAAGTTACGGATGCCATCTTAGAGATGCCTGGTGATGTGACGATGGTCCCATATAAAATTAATGTTATATTGATGAAAATGAAGTACTGACATGGGTTTTCTCACAAATATATCCTACAAGATTATGCTTCCAGCACTTTAGATAGTTGTTTATCTTGAACCATAAAATAGATATTTATGATACATAGGTTTCAGTTGCTTCTAAGTAGGTTAAGATAAATTTAGAAACCTTTTTATTCTACACCCTCAAACTGTTTGTCTCATATTCTTATTTTTACTTCACCAAACTGCGCACACGAACTTTGTACCTATCATAATGCATGCGTTTGCAACTAGACAAACTTGTATCGCATCTCTCACGACAGTGATCACTTTACGAACAGGAGGCTGCCGTCACGTTCGCGCCGAGCTCGTCTCATGCAAGTAATCATAATATCATAAAACTTTTGCACTTTGCCAAAAACCTCGCAGATCTTCCAACGTGACGTCTCGGCAACTCTCAGAGGGTAATCAGAACTTAATGAAAAGTGCGCCCGGCTGTCAGACGAGATGTTACCCAAATTTTAGGGGTCACGTAAAATATTAAAGCGACGAAATGAAGTGGCCAGAGATTCATTGCTTTTCCTTGTTTTTATTATTCGTAAATAAGACACCCCTCAACACGTTTGTGTGTTCATAACATCAAACTGGCTGTAGTAAAGTTCCTCAACGAGGACCGGCTTCACTCGTAAAAATGTTGTTTAACTAGTAACAAATATACATGTATACGTATTTATTAAACTTCGTATGTATATGAATTTTTTAAGTCTCTTCCGACTGGGATTAAACATAAATATTTTGTGTTAGTAGGAATATGACTGGCCGGCTATCACTTAAGACCACCAGAGTACTAAAACAGAACCGTTTATGCAGCAGTAATTCTGGTGTTTTTAGTAGCCATAATATTTTGGCATATCTATTATATTATCTATTGTACGTAAACCACAAGAACTTGCTCATCAAATCATATTGGGGTTAGTTGACAATTACCACAGTGTTCAATAAATATTACTAAAAAACTTAAAACTGTGTGTTAGTCAAAATTTTCTTTATTATATTTTCACACCACTTACTTTGTCGACAAGTCATGAAAATGAGATACAAACCTTTCTTACATATTTACCTTCAAAATCTCATAAAACTTATTTACCTGTTTATCAGATACACAGAAAACTCATTTAACTGTGTATATTGCCCGTGATATTCCTATAAAGCTTGAGGTGTAAAAAGTTGTTACATCTCGCTGAATTAAGGTGCGAAGAAGATCCTCAGACATGAGTAAATGCCTGCGAAATATTTGCTCGATGAATAGGGATGTAGATACCTTAGTATCGATGTTTGAGTGAGTTACATTTATTTATGAAATGACGGCTAATTCATCATCATCATTTCAGCCATAAGAAGTCCACTGCTGGACATAGGCCTCCCCTATAGATCTCCAATTAGACCAATTGGAAGCGGCTGGCATCCAGCGCGTAAGCTCAAAGTAGCCCAACGAGCTATGGAGAGGGCTATGCTCGGAGTCTCTCTGCGAGATCGAATCAGAAACGAGGAGATCCGTAGAAGAACCAACCGACATAGCCCAGCGGATTAGCAAGTAGAAATGGTAGTGGGCAGGGCAAAATAAAGCAAAATAATAAAATTTCTATAATATTATAATATGAATACCTATTATTTCCGACAGCCACCGTGGCGTAGCGGTAGTGAACGCGGCCGCTACGCAGGAGGCGCGGGTTCGATCCCCGCTTAGTGCAAATATTTGTGTGAATGAAATGTGAGTATTTGCATTGGTCTGGTCGTGCCTCGGAGAGCACGTTAAGCCGTCGGTCCCGGTTGCCATAAGAACATCTATGGCAGTCGTTACGGGTAGTTGGAGCCCTCAAAAATCCAAAAACAACGGTCTAACTGCAAAGCTTCGATATCGCCTAATGTTAACATTGGGTTGTGGAGGTCAGATGACAATCGCTTCACAAAAAATATCGAGGTCTAGCCAAAATTCGTAGTTAAGACTGATAAAGCGGACCCCAGACGAAGCTTCGGATGCGACTGGGAATTAACGCTAAGAGGAAGAAGAAGATGAATACCTATTATTTAGATCCAATGCCAAACATAGTTCGTTTTTGATCACCTGTCCTATATCAAGTGATTAGTTCAAAAACTGTTCAAAATAAGAGTATGTTTAACATTGTTACTTTTACAGAATTGCGATGTGTCTCTAGAAAAAAAATAAGATAAAATAAATGAAAGTTCATAAACCGGCTACGAATATCGATAACAACCGAAATTGAATAATCCCATGCCTCGAAACTCGTACCAATTATGAACTCTTTGCTTATTTACATTGTATGAAATTGGAGCAAAAATTTCGAATTATCCCTTTTATTATTTGATGTTTGACTCCCACCTCGTCTTAAGCGAATTCACTTGGAAAATGTATTTTGTCGCACTCGGTGCCATTTTGTGAATCCTCGTTGTATTTGTAATGGTTTCACATTTAAAGCTTGATCGGCTTTAAGTTCTAACAAATTGGATCTTTTTCAAGTATTAAAATAAATTGATGTAATGAAAATAATATTTAATTTTCTTGCTAACTGACTTTTTCTATTACGAATGGAATATTTAGTATTTATTTTACTACGCTTATTAGTTTATATGTATTGATATTAAATTTAATGAGAGTATTTCTTGGAAATATGAGTCGACCTTATACCACGACGACGATTACCGCTTTTCCACCATTATCAGTGGTGCCATATACAATCATAGAGTTGGGCTAAGTGGAAAATTATTTACTCGATTTTTTTATCGTACTTTTTGAAATCTATGTTTAAGGAAAACTTTCTCTTTTACGCCGGAGCCGTGTTGCGCAAGAATGACGTAGGTAATGATTTAAAAACAGTTGATGACGTCGGAGCTCTATTTAGAAATATGCTGCAATTCTACTTTGTTTCATAACTTGGGTCATGGCATATTAATAAACGCTGAAAATTACATTTCAAAACAAAAGTTTGAGTAGTTATAAAAAATATTTTATTTCAAGTCCCTTGACATAGTGTCTCTGGATACGTGTGCGTCATCGACTTAATAGGCTATTTGACAACATTATTATTATTATACTACAAATAATGGCCATCCTACTAGAAAATAACGTTAAAAGACCTACGAGACTACAATTTACTCTCAAATATGTGTATTTATCATTCGATCACATGACATCCATTATTTTGGATACCTCCAGAATGTGATCCAGCTCTCCTTGACACTCACACCCGTATTCACAAACAATACTTCGCTATGCGTACTACCAAAACTGTGCAAAGAACGACAAATTCTCAGTGCGTTCGTTTTGGCAAGCCTTTTTATTCATTGATAACACTTTAGTAATACTTCGTTGAGGGAACGCACTGCGTTAAATACTGCTCCGTGATGTCTGTGAATTAATTTTACCAGCCCTATGCGTTCGAGCACACTATGAGACCTCACAGTATCGTTTGTGAATACGGGTGTCAGCGTCACAGAAATAATTTCATGAACTTGAATCTCATCATCAAGGGTGTGTGATGATGAAATAACATATATTTGTGAAGCACCTAAACTTTGCCAGTCAATACTCGACGTAGTAGAAATACTAGTTCACTACATTTACAAAAAATCACGCAGATTTAAATAATTATTTGTTGATAAGATTATCTTAAGATATACAATTTAGTTTCTTCTTAAACAGACTATAACATGAAACTGGATAAAGAAGGCGACTTACGTGTTAGGCTACAACATAAAAACGTTCTCAGGTAGCTCCGAGATACATTGTAACAAGATCCCACATTTTACGATTTCGTCTCAGCGTCTGCGTCTAATTAGTTACTTAACGCTTGTTGATTAAAGTTTGTGACGTAAACTTACACATAGTAGCCATTATCCTTGGTTTATATGTGTCACCAAACAACCGTGTCAGAGTTTCAAATCAATTGTTTTCACAAAATCTCATCAAGTTTAAAAAGGTTTGTTTGTTTACGTCCCAATATATCTCGTGTGAGAGATTACGCCTTCGTAAAGTTTGATCTTTTAATTCTGTTATATATTCAAAGTTTAAATAAAAGGGAAAATGAGTATTGGAAAATTCAAGCTTGTGGTTTATATAGCTCTTGTTTTAGCTGTACTTTTTTGTAGATGAATCTATCGCAAGCTACGAAAATATTATGTAACTTAATTTCAAATACTCTAGAAATAATAAAATTTTGAACTTCTAACATTCATTGCGCATGAAAAAAATTTATCGAACTTGATTGATAATAATCGGTGGTAAATGTCATATCTATTATAGGCTCTCCATTTCACGGCAAGTAAACATATCTGCCTAAATCATAAATAAAAAATCTTTACTAGAAAATTCGACGCTAGACAATCCTGATGTTATCACGACAAGCAGTACAAACTTAGACTTTGGCGCGTCTCTAGTTCTAACATTGTGTGTAGTTGTAATTTCTCATACTAGGTACTTTCTTGTAAGTTATAGAATAAGCTAGGATGAAAATAATAAACACTACTAGCACAGGTGAATGGAAATATATGTGTCCTGTGGTTAAATATTTAAATTCCGAAGTTAAAAATCCCTGCGGTTAAAACACCGAATGTACAAAATACCCAAGTTAAAAATCCCGAAAGTTCAAAATCCCGAAGTTCAAAATCAGCGGGGCTCCGTCGTCGGCATCGCACGCCGTGTTAATAAGCGTAAATAATATAAACCGCAGCTTCAATGAAAAAAATCTGATGTTCAGGATTTTAAACTTTTGGATTTTGAACTTCGAGATTTTGAACTTTAGATTTTTTTTCACTTGATACCTAGAGGTAGTAATACTTGTGGGTCGCGGAACCACGAGCTAGGTATTATTATTGAATAGAATAATAAATAATTCCAACCAACACTACGATCCCTGGTGTTCCATCAAAACGTCGGGTAAACAAAAGGTATCGCCCTCATGAATATTACTGAGATCAATTCTTCATTTATCTATACACATATTAAAAGCTGAGGTGTTTGTATATTTGATAATGCTAAATATTAGAATACACAAAGAATGCCATAGTTACGTTTTTTGACCAATTTCGGCATCTATTCCTTCTCCTCTTGGTTTTGGCTTTTACGACCTTTAAGGGAGTGACTGCTTTCTAAGCACCTGAGAGAAAAGCCTGTACCTACCAGAGCCTTGTCCACTAATCAGCAGTGGTGTTCGGGCTTGCAAGCGAGTTCGTCTTAAGTCCTAAGGTCGTGGTATAAGGTTCCTATACACCCTACTAGAACCGGGTAGTATCTCTAAAACTGAATTATATTCATCAAGTAGCAGTACTTGGCATTTTGTACGGCATCTTAACCACCCTTTTTCCTAGCATGAAATGTGAATTGAGTGTCTCTGTGTGAAAAAAATGAGTGTCTTCGAACTGTCGATCTGAATCCTATTTAAAATGCTTTTATTGAAATACAAATTGTGCAAGAACTAGTTAAATTGTTCGTTACTGAAAGGTATTTCTCAATAAATAGAATAAACCTACCACACATTAACACACCCCTTCACCCAGAGAATGACACGCCCGAACGAAGTCAGATGGCATTGTGCTAACTTTTCGGCTGCGTCACGCGGGTAGAAGAGTTTTAGATTACGTTTGAACATGTTGTATTTGTGGTTACGGCATATAACGCTTCTTCTTATATGTAACCAAACCTATTGAAATTAAGTGAAACAATAGCGTACAAAAATACAGAAAAAGTTTCGAAGAAAATCTCATTGGCACGTGCGTCGGCTGCGATTTCGGAAGTCTGGTGTTAAAAATATAAACCCAAATATAAATTACTACGCTACTGGGTTCTGGTCTTGTTGCAATATGACGGGATCATTCAATAGATATAGTATGACTTTATAAGTATTATAACCCGCGCCACGTATCTTGGACCTAAAATGTGCGCAAAACGCGCAGTACACATTTCTTGGGTGTCTTTTGAGGATAGCGCGGGATGCTACTGCGGTAGACAAACTCAAATTCACCAAGCATAGACTATTACAAAGCAATCTGCGGGTGCCAGAGCCTCGTATATCTTACGATTTAGGTCCAAAATACGTGGCGCGGGTTATACCTCGGATAGCACGTTAAACCGTCTGTCCGGTTGTCATACGAAATTCTATGACAGTCATTACCGGTAGTTGATTAATAAGTCTGGCAAATGGTCTAACTACAGATATTCGATACCGCTAGTGGGTTGTGGAGTGCAGATGGTAGACGTTTCATGGAGGATATTCTAAAATAACTGCAGTTAAACTGGAAAGTCGACCCCGACTGTTTTGGGAAACGACTCAAAGGGTGATGAAACTTTATAAACCTTGGAGATAATTCATATATTATATTCATACACCGTTATAGCAATTAATTTGGTTGTTAATTTGGGAGGTTAGCTTGGGCCCTAAAGGTAAGTAAGAAATGTAAACCCATGTAAAAAGGCTATCTAGGACTACTCAAATCTTACTGCAACATTGTTTCATCTAAAATCCCTTCTGTCATTGATTTACTCTGTTACTTTGTGCTTAAATGCGAACTTCAGTTCACACTCCAGTCAGTTTAATTTATTAGTACGAAATATTGAGTGCAGCAGACATTAATAAAATGTAAAACGGGCATTAAAATCGTGCAATCGTTATAAATCGCTGACACTTATGACTCACGTATTCAATTATGAAGGCACGTGATGGGAAATATATAAAGCAATTTAATAATCACAGAAGAAATTAATATCTTCGCACTTTACGATATGAACGTGCTAGATTATATTTAATATACAGTGAGACGTTTAATTAAACCTTGCTGAACATGGACTCATCAAATTGGTGATGTGCAAAAAATGGCAGGTCAGAAGCACTGGAAACTTTCCTGCTTGCAGGAAAGGTTAAATGGCAGTAGCAGAAGTTTATAAAGTACGTAAAAACAGAATCAGATAGCAGGTTGTTGTTTCCACCAACCCATAAGGAACAAAGCTGTGAGTATAAGAGTTAAAGTAATCGTCAAAAGTAGATGGTGATTATCTAAATTTTAAACTTAAGAATAAATCCTATAAACCGAAAATTTAGGTAAGAAAAAAGAATGCAGGCCGTAACTTATAGTAAGGGTACATTAAATATCTTGACCGGCTCTATTTTGCTCAATAATAATAGGTTCTTACTGTGGATGCAAGAGGGTTAACTTTAAACTTCTATGGAATGACAACTATCTTACTTTCCCTCTGATCATGCCTGCCAAAAATTAATTGAATAATTGAAAACAGTGTCAATATAATCGTGACAAAAATGTTTTATTTCAATGTGTAGCATTAGTTCGACAGTATCTTCAGGTAAATGAATATTAAGCCTGGCGTAAGTCAACTGGCAAAGGACCTCCATCCTACTCAAGATCGTGACTAAAATAAACAAATATTTACAGTTTGGAATTCCTCTAGTCTACCTTACTTAATAACTACCTAACCTAATAAATGGGCACGTTCTATACCTACTGTAATTGATTAAAATATTCACAGTCTAACGAACACTTTGAACTTTAGATTCGTTCTGTGATTTAATATTTGTGATCTTACCTAGAATTAGGTCGAGGTTTCAATGCAATTTACCTTTTTTTTTCTACGCACTAAAATCTCATCGGGCTTCACCTCAATATAAATAAAGCAGGAATTAGCCAGTCAATATATTTATACCTATCGCAATTCTGTCAATAATATCGATATTATCTATTGGTATATTGTATTCTTAACTACTTTGACACTGCATCTTTATATTGGATCGCTAAATCTTCTAATATATAAAAATCAATGCCACTTTTCGTTGTTATTTTATAACTCAAGAACGGCTGAACCGATTTGGCTAATTTTAGTCTTGAAATATTTGTGGGTGGCCAGGGAAGGTTTAAAGGATGAGAAAATAGGTGCAGCGGGAACGGCAAAAATATGGCGGTACGAAGTTCGCCGGGACAGCTAGTTTGCTATATTTATTAAATGTGTATTTATTCCCTGCCGAACTGCGAGTTCGGTTTGTACCTAAAACTTGAACCGACTAAACCAAAAATACATGTCAATCCCATAAATTCATCATTCTATTCTACAATACGCCGACCAACGAATTGCCACTTGTCTAGGGGGGCAGGTAAGTCCTAGGTTAGATATATCTGAAATCGATACAAATGCAATGACCCCCGATTCCATGTCTCTAGAAATATTATCAAAGTAAAGGTTAGAGTATACATTAGTATATAATGTATACTCTATGATGCAAAGTTTAAACATATTATCTGTGATATTATTCATTTTATAGAGTATATTTGTTTATGGTTATCTTTTGAAGTGAAATACAAAGAAATTTATTATAAATTGCAATCTTCAGTAGTGTAAAAAAACAAAATAGAATGTTTCTTTGAATTTTAATTCAGCATGATAATATGAAAAGTAATTTGATTGTGAAAATTGTTTTTCGAAACTCGTATAAACCTTTTATTATATAAAAGTGTCTGTTTAATACAAAAGTAAACATGCAAAGCGAAAAGTATGACTTTGTAATTGAATTTTATTACTTCTCTCTAGCGATTTCGCTAGGTAAATACTTAAACTGTCAGCCCGAGGTAGTGTAAAAAGGTTTTAAATAAATAATGGTTGAAGGAGCAACATTTTCTCTGGCGGTCTTTTATTTTTTATACATGTACTTACACTGTCTATCCCTGAAGGGCTAAGCAGAGATACACCCACATTTCGCTGGCTGTGTAGTTTTTGTTTTACATATGAATGAAACTTTTGTCTTTAACCTGGTTCCTAGTTATGGTACTTATCAACATTTTAATTATTAGATTTTAATACACAATTTGCTTCAGTACAAGATTACTAATCAGGTGTCTCATTCCACCAGCGATATCATAACTATATAATTCGGCATTAATAATTTACAAGTGGAATCAACAGGTTAAGATTAAACAACCGATTTTTTTTTGACAAATAACATTAAGGTTCGTTTAGTCTAATTAACTTTTACGACAGAACCCCGATACTGTGTCTGAGTGGTTATAAATAAAATAACCACAAAGGCTATCTAACCTTCTAAGCTCAGCCATTCAAAGAGCTCTCAGTCGGGGTGTTAACCCTCATTGTGTTTAATTTATGTACTATCTTAACTTACAAAAACCTAAAATATTATTAATAGTAGATAAAAGTAAAAAAGTCGAATCGGGTTAAGTATGTATATGATTTCTTACGGATATATTCCTGGGAAGAACCGAGCTTTGGGCCACTGGTCGTATAAAACAAAAAGGTTAGGTAATGGCGTCTCAAAACTGAAACACAATACATCGCCGTTAGAGAAATGGTTATTATAAACAAAACCTTATTAACTTGCTTCAATGTTAGGATATTGTGTGACTTAATTTGGCAATTCTCTTTCTACTACCTTGTTACCCTTATAAGGTATAAACATAGTTGCTAGTGAGCGGTTATGTACCTTAGATTAATACTAATAAAAATCAATGTCACTTTTCGTTGTAATTGTATAACTCAAGAACGGGCTCACCTATCCTAACCAAATGTTTAGGCTTTGTTCGGACTGTTAAGTAGATGGTTTATGTGAAGTTTGCACAAAATCGGTCAAGCGGTTCTTCATTTAGGCGATAGATAGGTAGCTAGTATTATATGAATCACTAGCTTTTGCCCGCGGATATTATTAGACTGGCTATAAGAAAAAAAAATGCTATCACAAAAAATACTACTTGATCATTACCAATGCGCAACCTTTTGTAGCAATAATAATAAAGGTATGTAGATAATTTTATAAATGTCTAAATTCTTGCAGGTTTATGTAGTTTCTCAGTCCTTATATTCAAAATTTATTCCCGCCTCACCCTGGAACCCATCTAATAATTTTGTGTTTACGCAGCTTATCTAGCATTCATAGAAGTCATTGTTTGTTTCGCGTAATTTAGTAGTACATACTTACGTCACGAATAAACTAGTTTAACCAAGTAAACTGCCGTGTGGTTTTCTGTGAAGTAGAAATACAAGGGCCATCCCATCTTGTCCCTGGGGTGTCGTACAAGGTGACTAAAGGGTAGGGCTGTTCCACATCCGACAGTAAATACAGCCAGTCAACGGCAATCTCGTGTGATGAAAATAAAAAAAAGTTTGAGAATTTGTAATATAGGTATCTCAGCCTCCCCCCCGTGTATGTAATTGTAAAAAAAATACTTTGTAAGAACCCTCTAAGTATTTGTTTTGTAAATTTCGTCATATTTTTTTTTACGCATTTAGGTAACCGCACAGGGTGGGGACAGCCGGGTATAGAGGCACCTCGGGGGTGGCAGGTTGACCCGCCTGTCAGCCTAGCAGAAGCAGGCCAAGATGGAGTAGCAGAGCAAAATGTTCCAGAGATTAGCACGTTGAAACAAACAAACAAACTTTCAAACAACTCTTCAGCGTTATTATTGGTATACAGGGTGGAAGATTTTAACCTTACCTGGAGGGAAAGTTCTCTAAATACTGGAGATACCGAATTTCACTCAAAGAAAACATTCCTTTATTTTTTAAAAGAAAAAAAACTGCATTCATAGATTTTTGAAAATTCGCTTGCCACACCCGGTAATCGAACCAACTAAAATCCGAAAAAATAACATCCTGTATTTTTATGACATCAATCAATAGTATAAATCATAAGGATCAAATCTGTCTAACAAACATGGTTAATTAAATGAAAGGAAATCCCTGAAAATTCAATTTTCAAATTCGATTTAACAAAATAGAGAACTTAACTCAAGGATCCATCACCTATCATATTAAGAATAAAATTCCATATTTAAATTACTTGTCCCTGTTTTTCATGGCTGACCCTCACTGGCCAGCAGGGGTATTTACTCTCTCGACTCAAACCAACTAAAACCGCATGCCGTCTCAGGTTAATTCAAAAGTCTCAATTAACGTATTATAAGACGAACCAATAAGGCAATTCTCTCGCCATCTCCGTTGCCCAGGGTGCGATGCGGTGTACCACGAAGTGCTTTCCAAGCCCAACCAAGTATACCTCGAGACACGTATCTTGGACCTAAATCGAAATAATAGTAGCGTCGCCGTCGGTAGCTTAGTGGTTAAGGAGTCAGCCTTACCATCGAGAGGTCCCGGGTTCGAATCCTGAACATTACACTACAGACGTGAACCCACTCCTAGTACAAGCAATTTAGCTTACTTGGGTAACAGGAATATTAGTAATTTCGGTTACTAATATTCTTTATAAAAAAAAATCGGGAGACTTGACTACCTCATGCAGTCACACAATAACGTTACATTCTAAATCAGAATCAAAGTTTAGTCATTTAGTACTCATTTTACTAAATAAATGGCGTTATTGTTGATAAGGTATGTGATGGCACGTTCAGCAAAAGTACTGTATCTGTTGGAATGGAATTTATAAATTAAGATTTTATTGACTTCCTTTCATTTAATTTACCATGTTTATTAGAGAGTTTCGATCCTCACGATTGACACTATCGATTGATGCTATTAAAATACAGGATGTTATTTTTTTGGATTTTAGTCGGTTCGATTACCGGGCATGGCAAGGGAATTTTCAAAAAAACTATGAATGCAGTTTTGTTTCTTTTTAAAAATAAAGGAATGTTTCCTTTGAGTGAAATTAGCTATCTCCAGTATTTAAAGTACTTGCCCTCCAGGTAAGGTTAAAATATTCCACCCTGTATATGCTGGGAGTAGCGACTTTGAATTAAACACTAATATTTTCTTTAATGTTCTCCTGTGTATTTGCTCCTAATTAGGTCCCAATACCCATTTTAGTCCCCCATACTATAAATAACGGCAATTCGATTTCAGTGTACATATAAATATGTAAAAGCACTTCAGAAGACAAATTGCGACTTCGAATTGACCTTAGAACGAAACAAATACGTGTTTGAAGGTCAAAAATGTTTCTACAGAACATGAAATTTCAGTGCTCCCCTTCTATATATCATTGGAGAATAATTTGAACTACGTAAATAGCAGCCATTAAGTGCCACATAACTTATCTCATTCTCTCATAACTCTAGATACTAACTTTGTTATAGGGTTAAAATAAAAAGCATTCCAATGTAACGTAATAAAGTTCTTACTGAGGAAACAATTTAAACTGAATTATTCCTCTTTGCTGGCAGTAAGTCCGAGCCTTACACGGCGTATAATGGTATGACACGACAAACAGCTTTAAGTGTGTAAAATATGGAACGTGACGTAAGCCAAGCGTAGCAAGACCAGAGTTTATTGTGGAGCCTGGATGTGCCGGATGCCGGGGCCGGGGCCCCGCCGACGCGCCTCGTCTACAGCACTATCAAATATTTTTATGTGCACTTACGCAATATGCATTTTCCCTTGACGAAGAATTTATTGTAAGTATTTGGGAGTAGGTACCTACTTGGCATAAAAGAAAATTCTTTATCTAACATAATATTTTTCTCTCTTTATTTTATAATGGCAGCGTCGAATAAAAACTCGAAATTTTGAAAGTAGATAATTTTATGATACCTACTTAAAATAAATAAGAAAGTAATAGAGGTTTTTGATTGAAGTGTATCTATGAATTGAAATAAAACTATTAGTTTATTTGATGTTATTTTATTATTTACACCGTGAACATGACTGCAGAAAAGCCACAGACGCGTCAAGATCAGTGTTAGTAAAATAACACTAAATAAATGGTGACAGAATTCGTTAAAAAAAGTTTCATTTCAATGTGTAATATTCGCATCAACTGCCAACTTCAGGCGTCTAGCCGATTCGGCTAATAAATACCTATGGATAAGTAGGTATAAGTACCTAGATAATGAGCCGTACTAAAATTACCCACATGAAACAGCCGGCTCATTAGTGAACAAAGATCGGGAGACTCCCCAACTTGTTGAGATAAATGCCTCGCTTTGGTTATGCTTAATTTAGGACAACAACATACTTCAATAATGTAATGGTTGAAACCTCATATCACCCCTTGAGTCCGTAATGTTTAAGTCTTCGAAGAATGTATGTGAATCTATTGGTTTTTTTTAGATTTATGATCACTACTCCATTACCTTGTGTAGCAGCGTGATGATATTATACCCTAAAACCGTCAATAACATCGGATCATTCAACACAAAAAAAAAACAATTCGGACCAGTAGCTTCTGAAATTAGCGCGTTTAACCGAACAAAAAAAAACTTCAGATATACTTATCATGTGAGTAAGTAAGATGTATCATGTTTAAAGTAAGATGTGACAGCGTACCTACAGTCAGAATTGAATGACGCACGAATTCTATAACAATGATCCGATATTGTGACGCAGTTCCCAGGTCATCGTACTATGAGTAGTAATTATGAAAATTAGAGACAGTTGCCAAAATTTGTGAAGTATATAACACTTTTTCAGGGTTTCGTACAGGGTGATAGTGAATTTGTTCTAGTTGTATCTTCAGAATCATAGTTCATGCCGCAATTATGCAAATGGAGAGGTATTTATAAATATGCATTATAACAGCAAGCTAGCCGTCGTCCTAAAGGAAGCAGGGTGTTTTTACATGGGTTTTTCTATATAGAAAGGGGGATCAGTTCCCAACAACGATCAGTCGTCATCGTTGGCGACCCAGGGCCGGTTAAAATAAGAGACATTTTCTTTCTGGGGTACACCAGGTTCCTCGTATCATATGACTGACACGAAGTCGTTATATTCGGAGTTCACAAGTATAAACATACAAAATGGCAATCGAGTAAAGCTTTTCCAGACACGATACTACCGACTCAGCCAGGGACATGTTTGTATACGAGATTCTTTATTTGCATTCTGTTTTTTTTTGTTAATTATTTATCTTTGTTTGTTTACTATACTATATTTTTACTGCCACAAAAAGCCTAAATCAGAAAAGTATTCGCAAAAATTCATGATAATATCCACTAAAACCTAAATTGTCTTGAGCTATAATGGAAAATATTTAACTTTCAAGTTAATCTATTTCCAGGCACGCAAATATCTATGATTTAAAACTAAGTAATTGTAGCAAAAAATATAGTTTCATGCATGACACATAGAATTAGTGAAAATAAGTTATAGTTAATAATACCTACTTACCTCCGTTGTCGAGTACTTTTCTCTGATGGAAAATTACAATAAATTGCAAATTTCCTAGGTACTATGATCTGTTGATCTAGTACTCAACTATAACTACATTCAAAAAGATTTTGTTAAACCGACTAAAACCAACTTCATTTGCAAGTAGGGAAGTCAATGTTCTCAAAGGCCAGACACAGTGGCGCTTGTCGACGTCATGACCCGCCTGAGATTACGCCATAATTTGTCGAACTTACCCAATGTTCTCGATCGCTTTTGGAATCTCGGTTTCTATACAATCAAGAGCCAAATGAACGTATTACACTAAGTACTTAAACATATAGATATTTAAGTCTCGTTAAAACACTTGAACAATCGTTGAGTGTGATGCAATTCGACGCACGAATTCGATTTATGGATACTTAGCCCGAACATCGTAGCACACCTAAACATTATGTGCACATATCTACACACGATGTGCTTGTAAAAAAATACGACTATCGTAAAAACTCTACTGAAAATAATTTGAGCGATGTTACTCGTTTTTCGCGAGACATTCAGTGGTAGGACCCGCATAAAAGTTGAACATCAGACAGCCTAATGGATTAGAAGAATTGCCTCCAATCGTAAAGCCCGCCTTAAACATTGGTACGGCCTAGAAAAACAATAAAGACTGTAATCTGTATTGTTGTCAGTAACATGTAATATATGAATATGTTCGAGTCTATTCTGTGAAAATTATTCAGTGTTCATGGTTAGTCAGTCTGAAGAGTCATATCTTTCATCCATTAGGTCTTCTGTACGTCTCACTTGAATAGAATATACCTACCTAATAGACGATTACATTGATAGGTTTGAAGGTCATAATCGAAAACGATTTAAATAATAAATGGGGTGGAACTATTTATTTGTAAGTATCATTTTTTAACCGACTTCAAAAAAGGAGGAGGTTCTCAATTCGGATGTTTATATTTTTTTTTCTTATAAAGGTATACTCCTAAACAACACCTCTTATCTGTTCTGTGCCTCTACTATAAACTTTTACACTGCGAAACAATTACAGTTTGAAAGCTGAGTTCATGTGTACTAAAACGTATTTCAATGTTGGTAAGTGGCCAAAGAATCTTTCTCGTATAATATATAGCTATCTTTTGGTTTATTTATCTTTTGTATTGATTTAATATGGTTTTCTTTTAAGATTCGGGTTGACTAAAAAATCTCACAGTAGTGCACCGTGGACAAAGTTATTTTCGCTTCTTAGGCAAAAGCGTCGCTTCTAGCTCAACTAATATTTAGTCGAGGCAGTCAGGAAATTAGTGTGAGGAAATCGGAAAACTCTCCTCTCCTCGAAAAACAAAGAACAATGGTGACTAAGATCTATCGAAATCTGATCGGCCCTTCACTCCGCTTCTCCTAATTATAGCTCTGATCCCAGAGGCGCCATGTGGTTCTAGATACTTCTACTACGACCTTAGGCGTCTGTGAAATCAAATAAAAGAATGCTCGAAAATTACACTTGAAAATTTTTCTGTTGTTAAAACCTCAAACGCGCGAAACTTAACTAGTTCGAGTGTCAACAATGTAGTGCGTGCCAACTGAAGAGTGAAACTGGCCTGTCCACAGTGCACTTCCACTTGAGTACATTTCTTGACAAAAATCATATCACACCAAATACACACATCACAATATGCCCATACGCCATTTTAAAGATACGTAAATACGACTTTTTAAGGTTAAGCTACGGTGCGGCCGTTTAAGCATTTCGCGTGAAGTTTTATGCGTGATATCAGTAGTCAATTAAAATAATTACACTACTTCTTACTTAAGTTATACCCAGTGTTTAATATAATGTAAAAATAAGGAGTTCTGCTCCTAATTAACGAAATTTGATGTTACGATATACCTACGAAATACGAACAAACGAAAATTAGGAGGAGGTTTACTAACTACATCTAGTCCATTGATTGGATGAGGTTCGTAGATGAAATCTTTCGGTCGTAAAACCAACCTCTTATAACACGGTATCGCTTCGTATTAAATAACTACATGCAATATGTACTTCTACATACGTAATTCGATCTAGAACAACATCTTAACGTCAATCCCGGTCGCGTCCGAGGCTATAACTCGAAGTTCCGTTTCGAAGCCTCCGGGGTCCGGTTCCTGACATTTTTTTATACCACTTAGGTGGCAGACAAGCACATGGCCCACTTGATGGAAAGTGGTTACCGTGTCCTATGGAAGTATGCACCACCAGGGGCGTCACTCCGTGTTTATCCTCCACTTCACACAGTGGCGGTGAGACCATGAAATCCCAGTACTTGCTAAATGAAAAAATTGAAATACTAGTGAATAAATTTAAATTTCATTACGTGTCACTATTTCTCTGAACACATCAAAAAAAGAAAAAAAAGTTGCAATCGCAACTTAATTTTTTTTATCCGGGTCATTCGCTAGCAAATGCGTCCCAGTCGATTTATTTCCACTTTTACTGCAATGGCAATGGTCCAATTGCACAATCTACCATCGTGCTCTACAAGCGAAACATGCTTTTCAGAAACTACTAGGTACTCTGTTGCCATAATACTCAGCTTTTGTTTCTTATTTTGTCTAGTCATAGTTAACATTATAATATAGTGCAGATGCGTATCGCTGGCAAGGAGCTTTTATTTATTAAAATTTAAGTAATCTGGTTACTTAAGTGATTCTTTACGCTGCCTGTTGAGATGATCCCGTTGTACCTCGTGACACAGGTCTTCTATCATCTCCCAGGCTATCCTTTTTTCACTGGTACTACGATGTCAGGGTTTCTGTCGAGTGACAAAATATGGTTTAGTAAAACAAAGGCTTCGATATATTACGGTCATTTGAAATCCTAACTTTAACCTTAATTCCCCTCTGTAGCAGAAGGACAGATACGCAAAATCCCGGAATAGCAAAATCCCAGATTAGCAGAAGGACAGATTAGCATAAAGGCAGAAGTACAGTTACACACTGAAGTCAAAATAAATTTTAAAAGTTATTTAATTCGTTTTATTAAAGACAACATAAATTTTAAAAGTTATTTAATTTGTTTTATTAACTTTGGCCAAACGTATCAAACATTCCATTGCAGAATTTTTATTATTCAAAAATCTCGTGATAGCTTGATCAATTTTTTTATCTTTCATTGTAATAAGAGAAGAACGTTTTTGTGGTATGCTATTGCCGGTCAACTTCAGATCTTGGAAATATGCTTCTTTCTTTAATAGCTGTACAAATAGGAAGAGTGAAGGATTCGTAGGTATTTTTGTATTAATCCTCCGGTGCCATCCCTCAACACCTGGTGCCACCACCATTCGTTGTCCTAAATTTTTCGTTGCAACAGCTAAGAATGTCCTTTGTGATTTTGAGGATCCATTGGTTATTGAAGTACTTTTGAAATTCGAAAAATTCTGGTTTTTCGGGACACAAATCAAATATAGAAAGGTAGGCTTCCGGAATCAGAATTGCTGGCAATAGAGGTAATTGTGTGCATAAAGTTATTATTTTGTGCCCACCTTCAACTACAGTTAAACCCAATTTTTTTAGCCATCTTCCAGACATTCTTAACTAAGTGATAATAGCAACCCTTGATAGTCATGTGTGGATAAACAAATTTGACAGCATTTATGGTTGCCAATTCGAAATCGCATTTGTAGACCGTGATTTTCATTTTAAATTGGTCTCTGAGTATTAAAAAAAGTCTTCTATACGTAGTTTCTGATTTGTTTGGTAACAGAATGTAAAGAAGGGGTACAAAGCTGACAGTATCTTCGTTATTATTGGTAATGTCTACGTTTAAGGTATATAGCTGATAAAAGGGTGTCGGTGTTACCTTAAATGTTCCATCACCGTAATATACCTCATATTTCATTAAAAGTTGCTTAGCCAGTGTAGTTCCAAAAATTAGGAATTGCATGTCACATTGAATAATAAATATAATATAGATCGTCTGATTGTTTATGAAAAGTGGCCATTTAGAAGAAAGAGGTAAAGAGGTCACAAATAGATAATAAGGTTAGTAATAAGGTTTGGTTTGTATTATAATGTACACGACAGTACATTATCTGCCTTTATGCTAATCCGTCCTTCTGCTAATCTGGGATTTTGCTATTCCGGGATTTTGCGTATCTGTCCTTTTGCTACAGAGGGCTTAATTCATATTTGAAAATATCTCACATATCACTTTTATACCTTAAAATTGTTCGTAAAACATAAGTACCAATGGTTTATTAAACTTCAATTTATTTATCTATAATAATAAATTACAATTATTCACAATCAAATGTCAGGTAGCCAGCAATGCTTTTGTCAAACAAATAACCCGCCCCGCGTCGCATCCCGCGCAAAGGAACCCAGCACGCTGGCCGCATATTTACATAATTTTGCTTTTTCGAAATCCTTATGAGTCGACAGCAAAAATAGACAGTATTATGTAAGTCTCTTCTTAAATTTAGTGGGAGGTAATTCGTGCGAATCATCCCATAAACCGATTCTAGTGGTTGTTTTTGATTAAAGCGCAGGTGCAATAGGCACTTAATTGTGTAATTTATTTGTCAGGGTTTTGTTGATGGTCCATTACCACTTCGTAGGTTTATTTATTTTTAAACTTATTTTATTACAACTGTTAGCAGCCTTACATTAAATATTTTGATGAGACTCTCGAATGAATTTACTCGATTAGATAAATCACTTGACTTGGGACTTGGGACTAATTCTTGGTTTTCACCTTACCCCTAAAATACCCTGGAAGATAAGAAGTTACAAAATTTTAAGCTTTTACTTATTCTAACCGGGGTGTTGTCATCAATTATATTATTAATCAATTTTTTCGCTCCGGTGAAATTATAGTAGACTAGCTGTTGCCCGCGGCTCCGCCCGCGTGGAATTTTGATCCCGTTCATCGCTGATATATAGCCTATATGTTAATCCAGGGTATAACCTATATACATACCAAATTTCAACCAAATCGGTCCAGCCGTTTATGCGTGAAAGAGTAACAAACATCCACACATCCACACATCCACACATCCATTCTCACAAACTTTCACATTTATAATATTAGTAGGATTATCCGTGGACTTAATTTTTTTTCTTCCATACAAAATTTATTCAATTTGGTGCAGTCATTCAGAAATAATGCGCGTACATACATTTCAGGGATTGCTTTTTAACCCCTGACAAAAAAGAGGGGTGTTATTATTTATACAGATTGAATATTTGATATGGTAACGTTAGTTAGTTATACTTCAATAATAATATTTCACTTACTAACACTTGTATTTTCAAAAGGCGTAAGCAGAAGACACTTATATCCACGCCTTTTGGAATATACATTTGCTAAATGTGGACGTATACCTACTACCTCATATTTCAACCCAACAATTTTTCCACCACGTAATAAAGGAAACTCCGTTATAGTCTACGAAGCATATTTTATCGACTTCGTGCTGCTATTGAAAAACTAAATAAAGCTTCTTGACTCGAGAATACAAAATGCACCTAAGCATATAAGTCCAAGCTTATGCGACGGGACTAACAACATGGAATAAGAAATATTTTTTGACAATCAAGTGCACACGGCAAGGAAATAAGTATACACCTTCACATCTAATGGTGTATACTTATTTTCTTGGCTGTGTGTACATAGACAAAAATATATGTAGGCAAGTTGATCAATTTTGGTATTCATAAGCATAACCTGACTAAATTAACTTATATTTTAGGAAAAAGGATACTTACGTCATTAACTCCCGTGGTCTACGCAAAATGTTTAATAGGGTAGAGAAAAATGAGGCAAAGAAAACACTTGAAGTGCGTATGGACAATAGGAAACGATTTATAACTACTCCAAAAGGAGACGCGTGTGAGTTTGAATTTGAATCCTATCTTACCGATAAGATTCCATTGTATTAGGCATTTTTTATGTTCCTAATCCCATACACATTCCCATTATTGTAACTCCAGTACACCAGGATCAACAGTGGTGACCTACTTAGGAACCCACTGAGTAATATATATTAGACATATATATTATAGACCGGGGTCCCTAGTACATTTCCAAAACTTGATTACTATCAAGCTAATTTTCAGTGAGTAGCTTCGTTTTGATGAGACGCCCAAGAATTGCTTGTACGCAACTTTCGAATGTGGTAGCTAACAGAGATAGCATGGGTCAAATATGTCGATTTCATGACTCCAAAAAACTTATTACTAACAGGCTAGTTTTTCTTATATCTCAAGATAATTATCTAAGTTATTTAAAAAAATATTTGTCCTACAAAAAGTATGCTTTGATTAAAGAGTCCCCCTCTTCGAATATGTATTGATATCGAGGTCATCAAAAGTGATTACTAACTGGCTGATTTTTCTTTTATTACTTGGTTAATATTTGTATAATTTAACAAACATGTTGTCCTACAAATTGAGTGGTACGTTATCCTGGTCCTACGATCAGAAGTTGTTAGATAGTCTATTAGGAAATATTAAATTATTACGATATATTAAGCACGACGTATACTCTTGGTTAATTTAGACATTTATGTGTATTGATGTCAAAGCCGGTATTCGTATCGTTATTCTTGACAGCGATGCCGTAGTTCATTCATTAATCAACGAACTGAAATGCTATTGTCATCCACAACACTTATTTACCGCAAAGTAATCAACAAGGTTTTTATACGAAATTTTATTAAAATGTACATATTTTCATTTAAATGTGAAAAAAGGTACATGAGGCTTCGGCAATTTCTACATCAGTCATTTTTGTCATTGCACGACACTGATGCATACCTTTGGTGGCTATTCCTACGTACCGTTTGATAGTACCGATTCCTATTCGTCTTAAGAAGTCAGCAAGATCGATTTTAACCAACCGAAAACATTAATATCATTATCATTCATACCTACCTTGTTATCCAAGAACATGTTTCTGTTCACTTTCATGAAAAAGAGCATGAGCTCGATGTATAATAGCAGTACCTACACACAACCCCCGGGAGTGACTTAAAAGCGAATAGAACAGCACAGTTAGTCATTGCTTAAAGGCTAGCTCCAGACAAATAAAATTTGAATACAAGCCTGGAAGTTATTTTTTTAATTTCACTCGTAGACAAATATCTTTTTGTTCATAAATATAAAGGACGAGCACATCCGTACTTATAGTTCTTGGCACGTTTGCGAGAAAATAAGAAAATGCTCACCCACTGTAGACGCCTTAGCACTCGATTTATGCGTGGGACACAAAATAGGATTTAGATAAAATAAGACGTTACTGGGCCACACAATAACAAACTTGTGCTTTGGCTCAAATCCGTAATTTACATGGCACTTAAAATACGATATTCTCTTTAGTACTGAACCCAATGTGTTTCAACCCGATATGACCAATAACCTGACCCTCATTACTTTATATACAACGATTTCGTAATGGAAAAATGCCACATTACTGCGTTTCTGATATTACTTCTCTTATTATTGTGGATTTTGTTATAGATTGGATGCTCATTTTATTTCCCTTTGAAATGGTTATGTCACTACTGAATTTTTACAGCTTATAGTATATTCTACAGATTATGTATACCTATTATTAATTTAGATCTCTATCTAATCCCTCTCCCATCCAAAATAACCTCACCTCAACTATATATTTATCTAGTCTATTTTTTTTCTTTTATTCCTAAAACTGTAAAAAGATAATAATCGTATATACTTGCAATAACTTTGGAAATTTAATAAGCAGCTCAATTACAGTGTATTTGAGTGAAAATATCACTATAGGGTGTAGAAGAAAACTATCCGAGACAATAAACTTCGTCTTCATAAGAAGGTTCGCTGGAAGCGAGCTCATCGGGTGAAACTAATGACATTTTATTTCTCCTGAGAAATGCATTAATTTCATTTGTTAGCCCATCGGCGCCGGAACACGACCGTTCATTTCCACTTTGTGAGAAAGTGGATTTTCTATAACATAGGAAAACCTATTAGTGGCCAGAGAATCACAATTAAGTTATCGTATTTTCGTAACTTCGAACCACAAATTTCAGTACCTTTATCCAGTTAAATAACGATAATACTTAATCATTGTTGTTTCTTGTAAATAATTGCGTTATAAATTCAGTGTTAGATTTTTTATGACTTGTAAATATAATATGTAAACAGATGATACATTATAATCGCACTAGTATTTTCTCTGTACAACACAGTTCCAGGCAATGTATTTAAAATTGAAAGTTTACTATCATAATTAAGCAAAAAGCTTTTATTATTTGTATAAATCGTAAATATGACAGGGAAAAAATTATGTTGAACATCAAGGTCGTTTCTGTTCCTTAGCTCAGAAACTGTAAGTTAACGACCTGAATATCATGAATTGATCTGGCCCATTGCGAGCTAAGTTGGCAGTATTGAAGCGTGGGGTCGCTCGCGCGACTCCGGCGTCGTGAATTATAGAAAAGCGGCGCGACATTTGGCAAGAAGTCGACGCGCCTCGCCTTCGCGGTCTCAACACTGAATAAGTAATTTTTACCGTCTGCGCAGTTTTACAAACAAATTAACGGCTTAATGTTGTTATTTTAATAAAAGTTTTTCGTTAAGTTCTTTTTTTATGACTCTCGCGATTGCAGCTGTGGGACTGTTCGTGGTTTGAAATAAAATGTACAAAAAAGTTGAGGATCATAGGGATCTCCCAATACCATTGGGGTAGTCCCTAACCCAATGTCCAATGTTTAGGTGTGAAAGCGTAACAGACAGACCGATAGATAAGCAGACAGACAGACAGACAGAAAAACAGGCAGACAGAGTTATTTTAACATTTATAATAATTAGTATGGATTTCCTAACACAAATCAACATTTTCCGATACGTTATTCGATTCCAAGACCTTACAATTGCACCCTAACATAGGCGGCGCTATACTAACTACTTCATTATAGTGATACCGTGATTACGATTCACATTAACTACAACGAGGTCTGTGATCATATAATTAACTTTACTCAAAAAATTGTACGCACTCGGTTACTTACAAAGCTATGATGTGGGCGTCAGACAACCGCTGGCGCCCCTTCACTTAAAACTGCTTATTCTAATTTATGGGCCAGAGTATTGCATTGCTTATTACTTCCATTGCAGTTTCAGGGACCGGTACTACGTTTTACGGCGGTTGTTAACCATGAGCGTCTTAGCATAATTGCTGTGTTACATTAAATTAGTTTACACATCAATTATGTCTTTATGCTAATATGCTGGCGAGACTCACGCCTTCCGAAATTAATTTCAATTTTGTTACGTACGTTGCTGCTAATAAAACAGTGAAACTCTTACAGTGCTGCCATAACTTACGTTATTATGGTTCAGGATGAAAATATGGACCAAAATATGCTGTAAATAGACGTGCCGCGCGGTTTCGCTTGGATAACAGAATTATTACGTGGTCATAGTGTTTATACATCTAGTTTCAAAGTTATAAAACACAATAAAATTAGTCATTCTTACTACTCGTTCTACTTAGGGGACTAGATAGAGAAGCCTACAAGATAATGTGCACGTAGCAAGCTATATAAGTACTGACAATAGAACTATTGATCATCATCTTCATGGAGACGTATTTTCCTGATTACATCCGAGGCCAAGATGACCACGGAGCTCAGGGTCCACCCCTCCTCCACTTCGCACGATCTTGGGCGTCCATGGTAGTGAGACCATTTGCACGCATGTAACTATTCATATTATGGTAAAATGTAAAACTTGTCCTGCATGTGTCACAATCAAGGCGGTATGAAGCCCTCCTTATCCTGATTCCAACACATCAGAAGGAAACGAGCGTCCGGCTGCAGTGTGGGCCATATTTCCATGGAAGATATTTCCAACAATTACGTGGACTTGTTACTTGAACCGAAGTAAAGTATTCTGTATTTATAAAAGACCAGAATACCTTTGCACGTTAATTATCGCGTAATACAGATTTAGGTAGCGAAATGAAATTCTAATGCAAATGTTAATTGTCGCCCGCAACAGATGGGAGCGACGCGTCGGCCAATTGTCGCGGCAACATTCGTAATTTAAAAAGCAAAATGAAATAAACCGCTCGGTCGCAGTACATAAATTTCATGTTTGCCTCGGCCGGCGAACTGGCAGCGGATATTAATCAGCGGATATTGAAATATGTTGTTTTTTGGACCGATTGATAAACGGCCCGTTGCGCTCCCGCCGGATTAAACATTGACGTAGCTTGCTCAATTATTGTTGCATTTTCATCTACGTACTACGCTTTAGCACTTTGGACATTTGATTTGCCTTCATCACTTCCCCTATTTAGGGTTCCGTACTTCAAAAGAACATAATTGATCGCATATTCGGTTCTAAAGTGGTAAAAAGTTTCAACACCCGACTTCAAGCATACAATGCAAAGTCGAAACATAGGTACAATCTAGACAATGAGAAAATAATATATTGTTTAAAAAAATGATTAATGACTTGCTTTTTAAATACTCCCATAAGTTCCATCATCAGCCTGTCCTGGTCTCTATTATTCGGAGTCACCACAACATGTCAATTCATTCCGCCTATTCTTAACCGACGCGACGTCATCTCCACCAGCTACTCCTTTCATTGCCATTTCATTATTGTATGCGATCCATCCATTTTTGCATCTACCTCTGCGCCTAAAGCCTTCTACACTTATACTTTGAACATTTCTAACTTGTATCTCTTGTCATGCTTACAAAAGTTTAAGATTTTTTTAGTTTTGAACCCGCTAATTCTTTCTTACGTAGTAGTCGAATGCTTTACATCCATGCCTCAGGGCCTACAAAAATATACTGACGTGAGTTTATGAAAAGTATCGACAAATCAACAGTACTACCGAAAATAATATTACAGTGGAGAAATATCCTTGCATTATACCGATCATCAATATTTTATTATTCATTTCCAGTCATTTTCATTCATATTTCATCAACTTACGTTTTCACCCACCTCACGGTAGACGTCACTGGAGTGATAATGAATAAAGATCACATTTTATCCAATAGTAAGCACGCTTTACGATTATGTAATAATCTAACTATTATGGCATAATACAGCCATGTTTTTCCTTAACACAAATGGGCTGAATCGAGGACCACCCTACCACTTTTCACATGTTTCATACTAGAAAGTGCAATTTGTATGGTTTTACAGTATTGGAAACTTTCCTTCCCTTTCCTGTTTAGTCCCATTTGGTTACCTCTATGGTGGCAACGCGTAAGAACTGCAGCACGAGTGTGACGCCCCTGGTATTGCAGACGTTCATAGGCCACGGTAACCACTTCAGGTGAGCCGTGTGCTTGTCTGCTACCAAGTGGCATAAGAAAGAGCTTATCAGAGTATGGTAATCGTCAATGGGCCACGTTCATTCATGAGGAAATAGAGAATATATCTACTATCTATCTTTTTATTAAATTACAACTCAAGTTTAAACTGAAAATAATAAGAAAGTTCATTCTCCTAACCAAAACTCGACAGGGGTTGAAAAACGATAATATTGTTAGTCCTACCTAAATCCAAATAATTTCTTCTTTGTTTTCAAGACAGAAGGTCTTTCTAATCCCAATGCAAGAAAAGTTATATACATTACAAACCTAATAACGTACAAGTCTTATTGCTTGTTAAAAATTAAACCTGCGTGTAAAAGCAAAAAGTGTATGAAGTTAGTTCAAAGGTGTCACAAACTTCACGATTGTTTACACAAGAAATACTTCAATTAATTAAAATTTCAGTATTTATCCTAATGAAACTGCACGAGTTTGGATAAATAAGATATAAGCTCCGACTACCATATACATAAATAGAGAGAAGAAAATTAAGCTAAACCAACAATTTTCATTAAATATTAAGGCGGGGTGGCGCGAGAATGCACGTTGCCGTAGTAAGCGTCTGTGTGCACAAGATTTATGATGCGACCAACAGGCGAATATTGAAAATCTAGAGCACTCATAAAACCACTGGATACACTATAAATGGAGTTCCGACGATACAAATAATGATGTCACTCCTGTTATAAATAGTGTTTCAGTTCTACCGAAATTACCTGCTTACATATTTTCCCTTTGGAAGAAAGATTTTGGTGATATATTGTCTCGTTCATTATTCAAAGAGCCTTTTCGAGGATAACATGTAATATTTAAACGGAATTTATATCGCCAAAAGTTTGATAGAATATTTAATTTGTGATTTACATAAGCGAGCCATCGATCACAGGATACATTCTATATTAATCATTATTAAAATTTAGGAAAAAGAGTATGAAAAATATTGTCGATTTCAATAAAGAACTTAGGTAAATTTAATATTTTGGAGGTATTATTTTATCTATGAAATCTTGCAAGTGGTGATTATTACATTTTTTGTAAAGGCAAACATGAAGTGGGACGCTCCCTAGCCAGATAGACTAACGACCTGAAAAAGGTGGCTGGGACAGGTTGAATACGGAAGGCGGATTGAGGGCAATGGCGAGGCAATGGAGGAGACCTATGTTCCAGAACAGATAATAGCCTATGTCCAGCAGTGGACTACAAAAGGCTAATTGCTTGATTGACATTTTTTGCAACTCCAGCAAACTGAACTACCTAAGTCCTACCATCCGGTTTATTGAATTTTAAATATTATTATAGTATCAGCATACTTTCTTACGTCTTAACGAAATGTAAATCCTAAATATTTTAGTGTATTTGTTCTTTGAATTAAATGTTTAATTCATAAATCGCCTTGATTTATTCTAATACGCCTTCTCCAACGAAAGATGCACAACACAGGTATTATCGCTTTTCAGAAATTTGTTGTTACTTAATTTAAATAATGTGTAATCATCACTTCGGCGTTTTATGACAAATAATTAATTTAGTAATATCGTTTAATTTAGTTTGTTTCATCGTTAATTTGTTTGTAATGTCATGTAAATATTATGTATGTACAATTTATGTACTCGTACTTATTATGACTCAAATATTTATAATTTTATTGATCAATTAACTCTCTAGCTTTCAATCATTTTCAAAGACTTAAAGCCATCTCAAACATTATTCATTTAATTAATCTCAGTTAATTAGCAATCAAATTAATTGAACCACTTGGTTCGAGGATCCGAATTTCTCTTTTACAAATTTTAATTCTTAGTGATTAAGATTGGTAAAGGTAATTTAATATTTCATTGTGAGGCACATAATAGCCTATATTATTGGTAACACTGTAGGTAACATTAATTCATGTTTTGTTATGCTTTGTCATCATTTGTGATTTTCATTTCAGGCAGATACCGAGGGCGTCGCAGAAACACAATATCTCATTTAGTTATGATTTATTCTCCAATAGACTTTTTCGTTTTTCCCCTTCATTGGGATGCTATGAGTGTCACTTGGTTGCTGTACTCGGATCATATTGTAAACTGTACTGTAGTAAACTACGTTGAAGGATTATTTTACTATATCTAGACAGCATTATTCCTTCTGTATCTGTAGTTCCCATTACATCTATGTGGAAGTAAAGTATATCCTGAAAATTTAGCAATTGGTTGTCGAAAAAATTATCACACAGAGCTATCTAAACCATAACTAAGCAGAGCTGGTCACATGGGTTTTTTCAGCAACCATAATTATGTAGGTACATATTTTTTTATAAATACATGCATACATTCAAACCAATGCAAATTTTTATACCATACATACATTTATTTGCACTAGGTGGGAACCAAATTTGCACCCTCTAACTCAGCAGTAGAACTTTCTACCTCTTAAACTACAGATGTTCATATGAATACTGTTAGTATCAGTATCAGATTAAGTTATTAAGTGGTTCCAAGGAATAAGATAAACTTAAATACACCCAGTAGTTAAAATATAAAGATGGCGAAGACGAAAATATGCACAGAATTTGTTAAAAACATTTAACTGTGCAGCTGGCTGTTTTCTTCGTTGGACTTTTCATAAGCGCCACAGAGTAAGTAAGAGGCTCTTTTGTCGAGAGCCTTTGCCCCATAGTACGCTCAGTATCGCATCATTAATCTCTGTGCAAACACTCCGGCCCGACGCCGACGCCGCCTAGCCGGTATCGAGCGGTGCACTTGTAATGCTTATTAAAAAGAACATCAAAATGTTTCATACGTCTACATAAATATACCTAACAGACATTCTCAAACACAGGCGCTCGCTTCTCAAGAATTCGCCGGTAACGTGACTTGAGAAAATTAAAAAAAAACAACACTAACTCCAAGACCTTCTAAAACTTTTTAAACGTGCTTTCCAAGGAAACAAATTTCAAGCTAATATTCAAGCTTTATCCAACCAGTTTGAACCAAAATAACGGTACTGATAAATGGTTTTCTTTTTTTGCGATTGTAACCAAATTCACGTCACTACTTTTTCTACTGCTGAGCCTTTGTATTGTTGGAAACGCTACATAAATTTGCAATGCACCATTGACCAGAGTCGAAGAAACGAAAACGTAAATAAAATATCTTATACTAGTTTATAGTACAGTTTCAATGTTGAATTTCTTGTTTATTCTATGTAAAACTTCTGAAATATAATCATATTATAGAAGAGCCAGAAGCTTTCATTAAAATTTCTGTGAATTGGTGAACAAACTCTGATATAAAATATGTAGGTTGTAATACTAATTCACTCAAGCAATTGTGAAAATTTTAAGAGAAATTTGTCTAATGAATGTTCATTAAAACTACGAAGTTGGTAAAGGTTTAGACAGCTTGCCACCCTAATGTACAAACCGAGAGGTGCACAAACAGAGGGGCCAGAAGAATTATTTCAGAAACATTAAGAGAAACATAAAGGGTAATAATAGTTTTTCAGAAAACAGTTACGTATTTATTTGTCCGTTTCGGCAACATAGTGAAGTTTCCATTTTGTCCGCTGCGTCACGTACGTGACAAACGGCTCGTCTTAGGGATCGCCAAATATCGTTTAGTACGTGCGAGGAGAAAACCAACTCGCTCGGTAAATAAAATAAATCAAATATATAAGTAACAGTCTGTTCCTAAACTGAAATAATTCCCATTGCACTACTTTATTTTTACGAACAAAAAATAATTCAGTATTTCTTACGGTATCGGTATCTAAAAATAAAATATTTTTTGTAACTTAACAAGTGAATCGGTTGCGTGGGGGAAAAGTTAAAGGTCAACAACGCCACGCTTATGTATGGTATACTTGACATTAAAAATTTGTAAGTTAAATATGATACAATAATGCTCCTTTTCATCCATGAATTAACTTACATCATCTGCTGTGGAGACTATCTGTTAAAATAAAATTGAAAGCATTTTAGTTAACAAATCATCGTGTATGTTTATTTATTTCTATGCTATGTTTTTGTTATGCGTTTCACTAATAAAATTATTTTCTTTCTTTTTAAGGTATGATTCCGAAGGTGACCGCATACGACAACACTATTATTGTCGTATGATCGGCTTCATAATCATACTTAAACACAGCGAAAATATAAATAAAAATTATTGTTTCAATGATTTGTATTTTTTTTTCTTTTTACTAACACTGAAAAAGTAAAACAAATAAATAAGTGGAAATAGGAAATAGTGAAATGGAAAAGGAGAGAGGTAAGCTACATTTCTTTCCCGATCGAGGCTGGATAGTCGTGTCGGTCGACTACTTACTATGTATTCAGTGACACAATGTACGAAAATGTTAACATTGTGGGTAATAAGTGTAGCTACATGTACTACCTATTTAGTAAAGCTGTAAACTACATTATTGTTCAGATACTGTTTCGTATGCATAAATGATCTTCAATTATTACATTACTTATTTCAAACAATGCAATGAATTAATAACTGCCATATTCTCAATCGAAATAGAAATAGTTGGTAGGTAAAAGGTGATCGAATGAGGAAGATTGCGGTGTACACCATAGCGCAAAGTTCAAAAAAGCTTCTCGGAATACTGTTAAAATCGTCAGTTTTCCATCTAAGCACAAAATTACCTACATTGATGTAGCGCATTTATTTACCGATTATGCAGTCGTGCATTTGGAATCAAGTATATATGGAACGTCCTATTATTTTGTATTATCTGCTATAAGAAAAAACCTAAAAAACCTTTAGTCATAAAAAGGGGGTTTCAATTCTCCCAAAACAACGGAAATATGACTTGAACTAAGTTTAATGTAAGTACCCATATTGTAATAATGGCCTTTATTTAAACTATTAAGCTATATATTTTATTGCTTTATATTTCTTGTTCTATATACCTATTCTATTAAATAGTACCTACACTTATTTTCTATTCTCATCTTTGTAATATTATGGTCCGTCTCTTTTCTATTCTTATCTTTAATAAGAATAGAAAAGAGACGGACCATGAACTGACAAGGTATATTTTACACTTTAAGTGCGCACTTTACAAGTTAATTTCATCGTACATACAGTCTTCTTATGCTTATTATCAAATTCCACAAACATTTTTGGGCATAAAAAGACAGAGTAATTCGTGTCTGGTAAATAACATTATGTAGACGACATTAGCGTGTCCCAGCTAACAGTAATATCATCATGTTCTTTTGTATCGCGTCGTACGCCTGCCCCATATAAATAAGCTCCTTATCCAGTTTTTCAAAGACGAGTCATGTTAACACGTGTTTCCGAGTTGGGGCGAAGTTCACGGCGGGCTTGGGCTGCTTTGGATTGTCGGCCCAAATGAAATTTGCCCCACTGACACCGGCCGGCTAGGGAGATAAGAATATAAGTGCCGGCCAGGTGCGCTTTATTGTTTTAAGCGCAACTTTCTTCCTTAAATATCCTTGGTTATAATAGTAACCATTTTACTGACCAATATTGTGGAAAAATATATTTCTTACACATGTTTTTTGATAAATCTTATGTAGAAGTCTTATGTGTTATTGGAACTAAGTAATATTTACCTATCTATGAATAAAATTTTCATTAATACCGATTACAAAACTGGCTACAGTTCAAAAGCTAAAATGAAAATTCATGAACTGAAAGAATGTTGATGAATTCAATAAACCTATGATGAAAAAATAAGGTACAATTTATGTACAAACGTAACGAAGATTTAGATATAGCTAGAGACTTTTTACACGTAACTACACACAATGTTCAAGCCAATCTTAAGCCAGACCCAATAATAATATGAAACTACATAAACATTACAGTGAAATAAGAGCAGCCAACCCAAATATGAAAATTACTTAACATTGCATTAGTTGTAAAAGTTTTATTAGCCTCGTACCTATACGTATACACAGGTTCATACTGTTCACCCGAAAATAAACTTTACTTGGAGTAGTTATATACAACTTTAAGTAAAGTAACGCATCCAAAACTTTAGCACAATGTAATAGGGTAGTGCGTGGTAAATACGCATTTTCCCAAGGCTCCGTGTGGGCCTGCCTCCACGAAAATTCACTCAAGACGCCTCCGACTGACGCGAATGTGTTTTTATTGTTTTAAATGCGCACGTTATTTTTCGCAGCACAACCGAGCATTTCGAACAGGAAATTTCGTATGAAGTTATCTTGGTGTACGTGGTTCAATTACGGAGAACAAGAAACTAAAGAAGCTTTTTGATCCTTAGCTTGTGTTTTTAACGGACAGTTTTATGTTATTTGTAAAATCTCATTAGGGATGAAATATAGTTATTATTAAGCGCGAGCATATTAAATCGAATGTGGTAAACTTGAATTGTCTGTTAATTGAACGATAGTTTGACAGAATGGCTGAATTATTTCACAATGCAAATTCATAAAATAACCCAAAATAGGGGTTTACTTGTAACATTAAAGACGGAGGTATATTTGGTCACCATTAATCACCTTACACTTTGCAAGATCTTAGACAAGTTATCAAAACTTTTATTTATAAGATTTTTATTTTCTTATTAGTACCTATTGCGTTTTAAAATAATCGCATTGTAACAACGCGTGCATCAACAATGTTATAAAAAGCCGAAGAAAAATGCTAAAAAACATCTAATTCATTCATTCATTTCACATGAAATTTTACGTTGTTTTCTTGTAACTTGTTCTCAAGAAAGTCGTATCATGCACGTTTTTTTTTCTTTGAAATTTAATAGCTCATATTTATAAATAAGTATCTCAAGCAGGGTGTAGGTAGGCAATAAATATTAAAGCGGCAAACAGCCGATACGGATTAAACGGCAGAGCACGTCCTTGGCAAACTTTCGATTCCAATTCGGTGTCAGTCGATATTAAATTAAAAGCACCCACGCATTCCTCCCGCGTCTTTTTCCTGTCCATTTGCAAGGGCCGTGTAGACGCCGGGCTCACATCACGCTAACGTTACGCCTGATGTGTACGACTTTATGTGGATACGACAGGAAGCACATGCAAAACGTAATTCACTTAAGATCTTATCAGCTCGGCCTCTCTGTCACGGAGAATAAGGCGAACATGAAAGCTGTCTAGACGATCACGAGGTATAAGCATTTTATTCTATCTAGCGTGTCCACATTATTACAATGGGTCGAAGGAACGAATTTCTAGGCAAGTCAGTGAATGGCGACGCATACTTGAGTGATGGTGGACTTTTTTATTTGAATCGTGCGCGAATGCGACCGTCCAAGCGCCCAGACGTTCGTGTAGTTGTGACACATTACTTACATACATAAACGACCTCCGTTCAGGACAGATCCTTCAATAAATTATGAAAATATTTTCGGCTCAGAGTCACGTGAAGTATTTTTTTATGTCGGTACTAAAAATAAGACTATATTACGTATATATGTTTTTATACACATCAAAAGGGAAAATATTAAACTCTGAATAGGTCTTGAATTATTAACAATTTAACAGACTACTTTGCAAAATCTAGCTAAAGAAATTGCATAGGTATTTGCTTCCGCCGCTCTTTGTATGTTGAAATTTTCGTCTGATTATTAGACGAAAATGTCTCAGATAACGTTAGAGCTATCTACTAGAAGTCTTAACGAATGAAAGATATATATTCATGTAACATGCATGCTTTAATTAAATTGAAAAAAATCAAGTTGAAGCTAAAAAGTACAAAAATTGAAGCAGGCTTGCAATTCACATAGTCATGTTTTATTTAAACAAGAATGAATGTTTACAGGGACCCTCGCAGTGAGGATGAAGCAACATGACAGTACAAGGTCGCGTGACCGTCTCCTGAATTTTAATGTTATTCTCCCTTTGATAGTCGTAAAAATGATTTCTCAAGATTGCTACCATCCCTACATGCCCCAAATCTACCTCATGCATGCACTCTTTTGAAATAATGTTGTTCATATATTCGAGGCTTCTTTCTCTATTTAAACAATTTCGTGTGTAAGATAATTTACTACAAAAATGTAGGTACATAATGAAAATTACGTAAGCAGGAATTCAGTATTCGCCTATAACGGCAACACCTGTTTATTAAAATAAGAATATTGCCCACATAAAATATTGCTACAATTGTACGGAATTTTCTCCCCCCTGGATCCTATTTTCTGGTGGTAGCTTCTTCACATTTCCGTTAATAGATGTGTCACTAAATTTGCGTTTTCAATTCGGTGTCGGTCGCGATGGCGTCGGGGGCGGTTGCGGTGTTTTCAATCAAAACGGGCACGCACTCCTCCACATCCTCACCAGCTTCGCCTTTCAGAATAAGAATTGTCTTTTTCTCAGTACTCAGCGGTGACGGCCAAAAAAGTAAGGAAACTGCTTCCTCTCTGCAACGTTTTAATATGCACATTATTTTGCGACTGAATTTTTCTGAAATTAATTTGACTAAAGACCATGGATATTTAAGAGTAATTGTGTGAGTTAATATAGTTACAATTAAATACAACTAAAGTCAAGTTCCTCAAACTTTATAATGAATAAAATATAAGATTGTAAACTCAAGTGTTAATTTAAGAATACGTAAATTTTGAACTGAAAATCAGCCCCGCTAAGATGAAAGACAACTTACCCAACGGTTTTGAGGCAGCCCTATAAATTCCGACAATCTGCCACAATGTTCTAATTAATAGGATAATTCTAACAATAGTATCGGGATCGCTTCCACACTAAGAGGCCGGGCGGCGCTCGCCCGGGGCCGTGCCCACCCGGCATGAAATTAAAGCCGACTCGCACCGAACGAATGATTGAATAATAAACGAAAGAATTCGCGTCCTGCTCTTGTATTACGTATTCATGACGACTGGCCCCGTGGACGCGATGCTGTGCGGCGGCGCGGCGTGACGATCCCTACACGTGTACGACTGCCTCACGGTACTAACTCCCTATTACGAGAGATATGGTGAAATGGCGAACTGTTTTAAAGAATTCCATTTATAAGCAGACGAGTGGATAATTTTAATTTGCTTTTGAAAACTTTTTTCTAGTATATAATAGGATTATGGTTATGATTCTTTTCGCCGAGTTTGAGACCCGACTTCTGCAAATTAATTCTAAATAAAATCCGCGAAAACAAATGTGTAGGATCCCAACAAGACCATTGGGTTCGAAGTCGAAGTGATTAATTTTATTAAAAGTTAGTTAATTGATATTGTTCCAGCAAAGGTTTTTATTACGGGGTTCGATGGCAGTCACTCCCGTGCAAGCCATAATGAATCAAAGAACAGACACTGGTCCTCGTGTTCTAAAGAGCAATCTTTGGAAGATTAACGGCCAAATTATGTGTGATGATAGTTTTTCTTCAAGGTACCTTGAAGAGAAGATCTTGGTGAAAATTTCACCGATAGGTACGCCAATACGCTGTATTTTAATTATGATTAACCAATTATAAGTGATTCAAAATACTACTAAAAATATTTTTGTATGAGCTTATCAGACATTTACCAGAGTATGAAAAATATTCGAACTCGTAACGTAAACGTATCGAGGGCACGGAGCTTTGCGATTGGCCGCCTGTCTAATGTAAACCTGTGTGTCTGTAAAGCCGGCCAATCGCAAAGCTCCATGCTCTCGATACGTTCTCTTGATACGTTTACGTTATGAATTCGAATATTTTTGTGCTCGTGGCACAATTTAAAAAAAAAATGTATGCTAAAATTATTATATACCTATAAAATACGGTTCACCCTTGTTTGACCAAAAAACGTATGACAAAACATCATTTGACAAACAACGTTTGAAAAACTAATCATTTGACAAACTTTCATTACACAAATATATTACTTTAAAAATAATCATTTGACATAATTATGTAATACACGTTTCGCAAATGTATTAAGTACTTAGAAAACATTTTGATTGCAAAAATTTTATTTTAAAAATGTTCATTTGTCTAAATAAATTTCTGCATGGTTATAAAAAAAAAATAACCAGGAAGGCTTCTAACCTAATCTATCCGGTCCGAATGAGCAGTTTTCTCAATAATCTATCACTAACTGTCTCTTTGTCAACTAATATGTTTTTAAAATAATCAATTTGTAAAATGATGTTTTATATAATGATTTTTTCCAAATAAATATTTTGTCCAAGACTAATTTTGTCAAACGTTGTTTGTCAAATGAAAATTTGTCATTCGTTTTTTGTCAAATGATAGGACACCATAAAATACATATACATAGGTACATATTGTTACTAAAAAACCTTCATAGTAGCCTGCATTAGTTAATTAGGTAAATTGATATACATATTTTTGTTTATGTAAATAGTCTAGTGTGTTCTGTGCTCAGACGCTGACTCAAATATAAACAATTACATGATGTGGATACACAAAATATGCTGTACACACATAATAGGGTACAGCGGCGACCACGAATATTAATCTTCCTCTGTCTCCAAACCTTCCGCCTATCCATTTATCACAGCGAAGTATTTTTATGATCTAATTGAACTCACATACCTGACTGACATTATACGTAGCTTTTGTTAATACACACTTTGGAGAGATAATAAAATAGTAGTAGGTATAAATACAAATATATATGGGTTTTATTTTTTCTCGAGGGAGTTCATTCTCGTCCCTCGCTGTGTCTATTAGAATATTTGAGTCTACCGCTCCAAGAGAGTCCCTTGACAAAAAGGGCCTATAACATGGACCATTTTCGCCTCAGCAAGACATTAACCGTATGCAAAAGTGTAACTTTCTAAACAAGACCAACATTTAAATTCAATTTTATTTTTATTCAACGCTGCCTTAAGGAAATTGCTCAAATTACTTCCCAGTAGGGAGTACAAGTTTGCCAGTTACTGAAACAACCACAGTTTTGAAAAGTTGGACTCGTACAAATAATTAAAGAAAAAAGATCTGGGCTCAAAACATCCTCTAGTACTTACAATGAAACATTATATTTTTGTATGAGCTTAACCGTGAAATCTTTAGTACTTATGTTTCTAACACAGATCAGATCCGATCTGGCATTGTATATAATGTGTGTCTTTATATAAAACACATAGGTACACAGAAAAAAAATATATACATATACCTCTATACTTATACATATATAAATGTCCAAAGGCCCCCGAAGGGATGTCCAGGTACGATTGATGATCTAAAAATGGCATAGACTACTTGCGGAAGGCGGAGGATCCGATGCTATGGCGCAAAGTGCTATGGCTCAGCAGTAGAATGCAAGTAACTAATTAATAAAATTGATCCGGATAAGTATTTCAAATTGATCACTTATAGTTGCTATCCCAATTATTAAGGCCTGATAAGAAACCCAAAACGCATGATCACACAAAAAATATTTAATAGTAATCTTATACCACTAACCAAGAAGCACGGTAATATAGAAGGAAGGCATACCTACTTATATAATCAGTCATGTCCTTTCTTAAATAAACTTTGGGAATTGAAAGCACACAGACCTTTTACAACCAGAATTTTGAAGTTTAAATCGTTAACGTTATTAATTAACTCTGTCATTAATTTCCCTCTAAAGATTGAACTGTTTGTCAATTACTTTATTACAGCTTACTGCTAGACAAAGCCTCTCCCAATGTGCGCCGTAGCACCCGATGTACGATTTGTACTTTTTTCGGAACGCCAGACCATCTGGCTAGGGGGCCATACGTTCCGTTTACCGATTTGCAGTCTTCACTCAAGGAATCTTCGGCTCGAGCCATTGGCACTTTGGTCACCATAGGCTGCTGCGCGAATTTTAGTTTGTACCATACCGTATTCAATTTTGGGCACCACAAGTCATAACTTGCAGAAACATAATTAAATAGGTAATAATATATGCAGGGTGAATAATCACATTAATATAATAATAATAATAAATCCTGTTGATAATGAAGCAAATAGGTACAGTATTACTATTTTAGGAGATCTGAGGTACCAACCTATGTTTTCCCTAAGTCGAGCCCAAAAGAAGTTAGGTACCTACCCATTACCGTCCTCTTCTAGAAGAATTTTCATTGAATTTTCTAACAATTCTAGCTTCTGCCTAATAATAAAAAGTTTAAACTCTCATTATATGCAGTTCGCAATCTTATAAAAGTTCGACTTGTACTAGTTCTTGCAGTTTAGATTTTATTAGTAGGTACTTAAAATATTAACCTGTCACTGATTTATACAATCCTTTCCTTAGTCCTAGAAAAGTGAAATTTGATGTTTACACTAGGATTTCGACACCTCGACACTATAATTTTAAAAGTCAGCAACTTGACGAAAATCTTTATCTCCAATCCCCCGAGATGCAGGGTGCAGAGGAGCACAGGTTAATATAATAAAATAAAACTATAATTTGAATTTTGAATGGAAAACAATATGCTGTTACTGAAGGTTTATAGTAATTGAGAGGGGAGTACTATTCTCTTTGAGTTGCAGCTCGTTCTTGCTATAAACCTAAGTCTCTGACGTCTACATTTGCATCAAATTATAAATCTAATTAAAGTTCATAATTATGATTTCAGAGCCTCAAGTTAATATAACTGTAACGCATATAAATAAGTAAAAATGAAATGTTTTAAAAATTCTGTTGTAATATAAAATGTGAATTATTTTTTCCACAGAGCACAAAAAAATGTAGTTTCATAAAAAGTTAAAATTAGTTTTATTTCAAAAGTTCATTTGTTTGTTTATAAATTAAGTTTTGTTTTAAAACTCTGAATACATCCCCAACTCCAGATCGACTTCATATAGTTAAGTGTGTGAAAGTACATTACACCCGATGAATAAACTAAACGTTGTATTCGAAACTCTAAAGCATATCAGGGCCGATACAAATATCCTTAAGCGGCTAAACATATCCAAATCCCACAGGGTCCGACCACAGAGTAACTTAACCCGAAATTAAATCAAAGAGGGGTTTAACCAATCAGGCCGAGTGCTATCATTGAATCGGCAAAGGAACACTAAAATTACTTCTTGATGCGGAGAAACGAAGATTCATCGTAAAAGTGGTGGGTGTACACGGTGGGGTGCGGGGAGGTCAGGGGGTTGTCTGAACGGTTTTCCGTGTTTCACCGAGGTCCGCGCACCGATTACGCCGCACGTAGCACTGGACGCCCTACGCCCTGACCGGCCCCGCACCTAATGCTGTGTTTTAAACATGAAAAACCATTCCGGTAATGCTGTAAATGTTAACTTTGAGATTTATTCTCCTTTGTATTTAACGGCGTCTTATCTTTCCGGCTTAAATGTTTACGGGCTGGAAAACAGAAATAAGTACTTCATGAGATAGTCGAAATGCTAGCAATTAAGTTATCTGATGTCCTAGATAACCCCTGATTAGAGTGTGCTTAATGAACACATCCCAAAAATACAATAAAATAAACAACTTAAGAGCTGAATTCTCAATGGGTAGTTTTATCGGATCGTGGTTCGTTTCATACCGCAAGTGATTCGGAACGGTCAGTACCTATACTTCTTTAATTTATAATAATTTATTTCCCCATATTTTCCACACTGTAAAACGCCTGCACTCTGCAGTACTCAAGAGATCGGCGGTTCATGAAAACACAGGCATAACTCAGTTAAAGGCTGAAGGATGATTCGTTAAAAAATAATTAATTGAGTTAACTGAGTCTGAGAGATGAACTATGTAGATAGTTCATAAAAAGGATAATTTTCATATTTCACATCTTCTTTATGAGTCAGCTTACGAAAACTGTGCAAACTTTGGCTCTAGTTGCCTGAAGAAGCTCTTATGTATAACATCTATTCAGATGAATGTAGATCATAAGTTTAATATTATCCAGTAAAACTTATCTATTTCGTTGTGTGTGATTAACTGTATTATGTATTAAATTCATAACTAATATATATTTTAGAACTCGGAATTCTATCAATTTACCTACCTAAAGTATGTAAGAGAAAGTGCAATGTATGTAACGTAAAATTAACAGCTCATTGATTAATGCAATATGAATATTTATTATGTTCCAAGTAATCTCCACTGGGGGGACAGATTTATAATGGATTTTTTGGTGTCCTATCATTTGACAAAAAACAAATGACGAATTTTCACTTGAAAAACAACATCTGACAAAATTTTACTAGATAATAATGTATCATTTGACAAACTATCTATATATATAAAAGAAAGTCGTGTTAGTTAGGCACTTGTCCCACCGCCGGCGAGAAAACGAGTAACTAGCGACTATTTTCTCGCTCTAGAAACGTACAATAGATATACATTCCGTGTAAACAAAAGAGATGCATATACAAATAGTTGATCGCTGACTGTTCACACTGCCGGCGAGTACTCGCTTTACTAGTTTGTCGCTGAGCGACAAGAGCTATGAAAAATAACACTCGCTCAGCGATACTCGCTAAGCGATTAGCGAATATTGCTAATTTCGGTGTCAACTCATGAGCTAGGACTGTACGCTTGGCTGCTCGAAGTGTTGCGAGTTTGCGAGTAATCGCTCACCTCACTCGCACACTCGCTTATAGCCGAGCTACAGAACTATCGGAAATACGCACTCGCTCCTCGCTGCTCGCCAACTCGTTTGTAGCTCTAGCTTTACTCGTTACTCGTTCATCGTTCCCAGTGAGACAACTGCCTTTACACTATTTATAACTCAAGAACAGCTGAACTGATTTGGCTGAAATTTGGTGGGGAGGTAGCTCAGAACCAGGAGAAGGATACGTTCCCGTGGGACGTGACATAACGCGCATAACCTCCCAATGACTGCACCAAATTAATTGGATAATTCTTTTTGTTTTGTGTTCGTTATTGTGTGGCTATGTTTGAATAAGAAAATTAAATGGAAGGTGCAGCGGGAACGGGATCACACGGGTGGAAAATATGACGGTATGAAGTTCGAAAGGGTGAACCGGATTTTTTATGTACCTACGTACATAACTGTAAATGTTAAAAGACACAACATAGGCTACTTTATTTAAGAAAAGTATTAGGGCACCGCGCAAAAAACGTCTCTATATAGACATACTTCGAGGCCACTATACTCAGCACAAAAAGGCAGGCAAGTAGGACCAAAAAAATACTACTCTGTCACATAATATCGACGTTGTTTATTTCAGAATATCCCTCCACGTATCGCGATGAAACATTATATCGTTGTTGTCGTATAACAATGCAGATTTGTTGAATATATGTTTCATCTTGATACGTGCAGTGAACGCAGGTGAGTGTCGTTAGAGCGAGCAGGTGAAAATGTATGGGCACATAGATATTGCGGTCGAATTTCGATCACCGAGCGATATTAATATACTTACTATTCATCATCTTCTTGTATCCGATTGCATGCGAGGGTTTCAACTAGGAGCTCGGGGTCTGCTTCCTATTTTTTTTTTCTTTTGATTTAGCAAGCCTAATTCGTCAGCCGAGAAAAACTTCGAAGCTCGTCCTTCAACTAGGAGGTGCCGGTCCATCAAGCCCGGGGTAAAGGGGCCAAAAGTCATCCTGCAAGGTACCGGGTTGCAGGATGACTTTTGGCCCCTTTACCTTCTGCGGTCATTTACGAGTAACAATTCTGAATTGTTTTTATTTTTAACGCTGGCGTTGTTGTATTGAGTACAGAGAGAAGAGACTTACTTCTCCTTATCCGAGTGCGTTCCAAAGCTTAATCAATTGAAGTTCATCATTCCAAAGGTTGCATTTCAAGGCTTGCGTTTTGAATTCCGGAATCCGCTCTACTATTCCTCCTTTGCATTATTTAGATTATTATGAGTTTTATTGAAGTGATTGCCGTATTACAGTAGCAGGTAATATCGAATAAAATCTTCTTAAACAGCACCATATCATCAAAAACCTATAAAAACAAAGCAGAACAATATTATTAAAAGGAGTCCCAATTTCATAATTAACCAGCAAGCCCCCGTAGGTAACATTACAAAAAGACAAAGGGCCCACATTTTACGCGCGTGGCGTTGTGTCGCACCTGGGTCATGTCTCCTTTTACTTATCTCGTAAAGATTAAGTCCCCTGAATTTCCCCGAATACATGGCGCCCGCCGTGAAGTGAGTCATTTAGCCCCTGTTTACTAGATTAGGGGATTTTTTTACACCGCACGGGGCTTCCTCCGCCACCCTCTGCCCTTCGAGATGTGTCATAGTACTTCTATATGCGTATTTTATAGCGCGTCTTGAAATAATAGGGCCGGATTTTAGGATATTAGATTTGTGTTGGGGTAAAATATTAGCCTCGTAAATTGTAACATATTGGCTTGTAAAATAGAGGTTTAGATGTGTATTAGTAGTAACAGTGGGGGGTAGCACACAGTAAAGGTGTTTCTTGTTTGAATTTGGAACAACATACCTGGGAAAATAGGTAGGTACTTACCCTTACAAAAAGCGTATTGAATACCAGTTGTGTACCTACTTGGGGAGGATAATAACTGATAACTACTTAGTGACAAAGGAGACGTGTCCTTGTTTTTCACATTAGTAATATAAACACTTGTCTTGTTGGCCTCGTGGAATAATTCTACGTTTATATTTGTGTTGACATCCTGAATTTAATGTCCTGTATTTTTTGGTATCAGCATATCTAACTTACTTTAGGCCAAAGATAGTTAAATGTTTAGGCTAATGTATATTTTTCAGTGATATTTATGCATGAGTACGTTTTATTTAACTATAATTTAATCAGTTTGGTATTTAATATGTAATTATTATTTGTTAAACCTGTTTGTTTTCTTAAACCGAAATGGTTTAAATGAGCTAAAAAATGGTTAACTGTGCGAACCTCACAGAAGTATTACCATTCGATTCGAGAAAACAAAGCCCTTCGTCTAAATTGGTAAACTTCAGCCCTACAAGTTATTACTTAATGTGCCTAACTCAAATTTACACTATATTTCTGTAATTTTCAATAAAAAATAATGATGTACATACCTAACAAATTAATGTTAAGGCAGATTGTACCTATAGGGCTAAATATAATTTCATTAATGATTCAAATTCAATAACATATCAGTATTCTACCTCCGCCACTTGGAAATATATAAGAAACACAAAATACTCTTCAATGGTGCTATAAGTCAAAACGTCCAATAGATTCTCCCAAAATTTACCTTTCTCGGCACAAACGAGAAAAGGCGCTCGTAAAACCGCCCCACATTTGTACCAAACACAAGGTCACTCACGAATGTACGTATCTGTTGGAATTGAAAAATACATGTACTTCTTTCCTTGCGTATTTTCTTAGATCTCAATTTATTTCTGGCGTTTCACCTTTGCCATCCGTAAAAATGCTGAATTAATCCAATAAAACCTCATTTTTCAGCGAAGAAAGATGAAATGTATACGTTTAATAATGCGCGAATACCATTTTCCAGGTTCATTTGTACGTTTTTTTTATTGAAGATGAAGGTAAATATAAAGTAGGTAAGTACCTAATGATACGTCCCAATTTTTTTTAAGTACGTACAATTAATAATTATAATCAGCATTTCAGTGTAGATAGCGATATAGAATGTCCTAATATTGGTTGTATAGTATTAATACAGCGTAATTTTAGTTCAGTAAATACTATCAGATTTTCTTACTAATTTGATTACCATTTCACCATTGATACTAAATCGAAAACAATTATGAACTATATTAAAAGAGTTTTATCCCAATTAGTCCCAAGTCTCCAATGCTAAAAGACGCACCAATGATTATAATATTATGGATATAATAAAGATAAATAAGATTGTCACTCAATATCAGTCCTCAATTTTATTTCACACGAAAAAATCTAATTGGCCGTACGTGGACAGGTCTCAGAATGTCTATAAAAGATAACAAGATAGAATCTTTTCCATAATATAACTACGTCATTGTAAGGCTGTGGAAACAAAAAGCTACAGTGTGTAGACTGGTGCTGTATGATTGACAATAAATACAAATCTTTGAGATAATTAAGGTTGTAAATAAATATTTTTAATTTATTGAAGGCTTGACTGACTAGTCCTATTCTTGTTTCAGGGAAAATCTGTTCTGGGCTGAGTTGCTAACACAGTTCGTGTTAATAAAAATGAATAATGTAATAATGCACTTTTCAGTACTTTTTTGGTTTTTGAAACCGGTTTAGGTTCTTCTACGTTTTATTAATTATCCCTACAAAGCGGAAAGCGGATCCCGCATTCAAAAGAGCAGTCATTGCCTGCAAGGAGATTGGCGCTTGAATGAAGAACAGGTGCATAAGATAAACTAAAAAAAAACAAAGTCCATTACAATAGCGTCAAATAAAAATGCAGGAAAATAGATTAGCAACAAGATCAACTGCAGGTAAAGTCGTGGGCCGATAATAAAAGCAATATTTCCGTCTCTAAAACCTATTGGAGCTCAGAGCACAAACGCAGTGATAGATTTGCTTCGGACCATAACTTTATTATTCTCCTTTCCTTTACCGGAGCTCATCGCTATTGATTTCCAATCCGACCTGATGCGGTTAATTGGTATCATTTTACAAGCAACTGTAATCTGATTTCTCCAATTGGAGATAAAATCAGTTTGTTAAATTAACCATTTGCCGTGATATTATGCATTTAATCGGTTTAATAATAAAAAAAAGATTCTAGCAAGAACAAAACCATCATCACATTGATGATATTAAAAAGTCAAGACAAGCCAACAAGCGTGCTCATGAGTTGATGAAGAATCCATTTTTAGCCATCGTCATAAGCGCGGCCTACCCGGTTCCGGTTGCATCCCAAAATTGCATTTTGGAACCACTTCCTTCACTTCTCCTACTTCTTCCTTGGTTCCAACTCCCCCCCAACTCCAACCTCTAAAGAACAGCCAGTATTTGAACTTTTCCCATCAATCAACAGGTGTACAGACTTGCAAAAAGTAAAAGTTAAATTCAATAATACGAATAAAAACAGACTGTTCATGATCAATTGATTGTCTGATCATGATGAAGTCACAATAATATTGATAACACCAGCGGAAAAATATCAAACTACACATATCTGAGAACAAAAGCACAATTCACATATAAATAACGCGATATCACTAACAATTGAGTACGTATCTCACAAACACATTCCGGGTACATATTTATTTGGAAATGAACACAATTCAACAGTCACGCATTTCTCATCTCAATTACTGTGGAGTTACCCCAGTACATACGGCGTCGTGGGCGCTGTGGTGCAAACAAATAAGGCCCGATAAATAGGATACAGCAGAACAATGCAGTGTCAACACAAGATGGAATATAAAAGCGCGCGAAGTGACGACCCATGCTTGCGCGCCTTTTACAGCGAACGATTATTATTATTATTTAATCGTTTCACGCTTTAGTAGCTTATTTGTCTTCTGTAATCATTTTTCAATTACATTCAAATCAAATTAATTACGTACTCTACGAGTATGTTACGTAGAGCCTGCATATTTTTATTAATAACCAATATTTGAATATACGAGTATTAGGTACTCTACTCTACTACATTAGCTAAATTATAATAAGATTTAATGACTGTGAATACAATAAAAATAGTAAGTAGTATAAAAATGGTAGTATTTTAAAAAGGAATTCTAAGACATAATGCTTTCAAGTTTCCTTATTAATAAAGGAGTGGAAAAAATTATGTAAGACATGCAACAAAGCAAAATAGAAACGATTAAACTTCAATAAATTAAAATTAATTAAAATACACTGTATCTACCGAATAGTTTAATTCACTGATTAAAGTCGTAAGTACATAAAAATACAAACATCGAATCGAAAAATCGGAAAGGCATCGTGAAGTGTAAAGAGAGTCTTAGATCAGCGTGCCCCAAATCCAATCAGCTATTGAATTAACCCGGTCCGTGTGACGAGAATACGGATTCGCCCCATCCTCACGTCAAATGTTTATCTTTCATCTGGCAGAGCGTTAATGTAAGTGCGAGTACACGTTGTAATGGCAGGGCGGCGACTCTTCTCCCCATACATCTGCTGAGCACGCCAGATCACTGATTACGCTAGTACGCGTAATCATGATTGTCGATCACACTCCGTGTTTGAAGCGTTAAGGTCCAGTTGCGTGAATTATACGGCTGATTACGCCACGGTTAAGTATTCAATAGCTTTCGTACAGATTATACATCGAAATATATATAGGACCCTTTTTCTATCTCAGACCAATTTCTTTTTATGGCCACCGTAAAAATTGTGGGTACGTATTTAGTAAGAAGTGTCCAGGTAAGTACTTATTTTATTCGTGTTATTTTGTAACCTTAAAGTGGCAAACAAGAATCCAATCCCTGAGGATGAATGGTAGACATAACCTAAAGAAAAGTTGTAAGACCAGGAACGCCAGTTGCTACTAACTCTACGAATTATTGAAGATCAGAGGGTTGTAAAAAAGATGAATTAATTGAATCGCTTCTATAAAAAACATATTGATCCATATAGAAAATACAATATCTTAAAGAAACCCTGAAATACTGTGCCTAGAAACGGTAAAACTAAACGGTATAAAGACTATCAGGCACCACTAATTAAACAAAAATTTAGGTTTAAATTTAACTTGAAAACAAACCATCTCTAGGCCCATAAATGCACAAAAAACGATCTACATGTTACACTAACTGTGATCAGCCATACTAAGAGTGAGTAATAAATTATATACATAGGTACGTTTTACAGGATTAAAAAAAACCATGCTTAGAGTGAAAATTGTAAGAAGTTCCTCTGTAATTTCCAAAGGATTATCATGTCATGGCATGGACTGTTCGAAATACCGTCGCCCTTCGAAAATATCATTTTTCAGGACCTTTTCAAATATAAAATAAGAAATAAAGTTAATGTGATTGCAGACATTTAGCCCAAACAGGACAGTTACTAGTTTAATGAAACGGTACTCGTAAACTTGGCCTTGCTTCGATAATAATTAATCTCATGATTGTCTTTCTTAGAGTCCTGATTAATTTATTCATAAGATCCAATAACACTGAAGGTATTGTCTAGCAATAGCATTTTCCTGATCCTTAGATCTAATCGAATAGAACGTTTCAGCAAATAGAATAAGATCTGATTTTTGGTCCGCTCTCCAAGTTAAATCAAGTTAAAAAGAAAATTTCTCCTTAACTTGGATTATGCGGCAGCAAATGCCGTCTGACCTCCCAACTCCGAGACGGAAGCCTGGACCAGAAGCCTGTTCTCACACCCTCTCTTTTCTGTATAGAACAACACAAATGCATGGCTTGGATTTCACCTTCATACGGTGCAAAAAATTCCAACAACAACTAAGCAGTTGATGGCCTCTTTTCTTTACCATACTATGAAATCTTGAAAATGTTTACCAGTATTCGCGCTTACTACTTCCAAGCCCTCTAACCGGGCGTTTTAAAGCATGTGATGAGGCCGTCAAGCAGAAGGCCACCATTACGTCATTGTTGGTGTCTGCAATAATGACCCCCTTTTCTCAGGTTTTACCTTCAGCTATTATCAGGCCTGGGGAAATATTGACGTGTCCTATGTAAAAAAGATATACGTATTCGTAAATATAATAACAAATCTCGATTGTTTTTCTTTGTTCCCTGTTTATTTATTCATAGGATCCAATAACACTGAGGGCAATGTCCAGCTTTAACGTTTTCCCGGTTCTTTTAGATTAATCGAGTTAAATGTTTCAATAAATATAACCAGATCTCATTTTTTGGGGCAAAACATACCGTATGTATTAGATATTTTTCTAATGTACGAAACAATAACAATATTATATGATTATTTATGTTCTTTTGTAAATGTTTTGTCTGCAATAAGCCTGAGTGCTGATGACATTAAATTATGTAATCGGAAAACTTTTATTGTATTTGCCTTTCCTCCAAATCTATACTAGATAAATATTATAAAGCTGAAGAGTTTGTTTTTTGTTTGTTTTGTTGAACGTGCTAATCTCAGAAACTACTGGCTCGAATTGAAAAAAAATCATATTGTGTTGATTAGTCCGTTTATCGGGCTAACCTTCCTCGATAAACGGACTATTCATTAGCTATAATATTTTTTTGTATAATTATGAATTCAGAATGTATTTACTGTGCCGGCAACACTGACAACTTGAGGTGCTCGAAAGAGGCGTTGTCTGTGGCGCACGGCTGAAAAAGTGAATATACTCTGTGGCTAGGAGTTTGGCGGGATGAGATTATGATCGCGAGATGGAAGTTGGACAGGATTATGATGAGAAAGAAGATATCCTGGTGTGTTTATTATAATCTGTTAACCGTCTGAATGAAATACATAGTGCAATTTATTTTCAATGTAAATGGAAACAAAATACCTACTCATACTTGCAGAAATATATTATTTATAATCCGAACGGTGATCTGACTCGATTCCAATAATGCTCATTCAGTCAGCTTTTCGAATGAATACTTTAATTTGTTATCCGTTGGAAAGGTATGAAAATATATAATTTTTGTATTTGTTTACAAATGAAACAAAAGTTAAAAATAAATAAATATTTCTTACAAAAATAGGTATGTGTTAGATTGTAATTTTGGATTCATATTTTAATTTTTACTATTATGTAGCAGTGTTCGCCGATATACCTATTTTCCACGATATTTTGTAGAGCGATCTTCGTATATCTCGAATCTAATAACAGGGCTCCTCGTAGAGGCAAAACATACATATTTTCCGGGGTTCGGTTAAACACAGCGACCTCTGGCGGACAATATTTTGCTCGGCTCCCGCGATATCGGTTTATTCAAATGCTTCTTGTCCGACCCGCGCTCTAAGAATCAACCTGCATAATATTATACATATTGAAATTCTTCCACCCCTGAACATCTACAGTATATTATTCTATGAATAAGTTTATTGTACGCAGATGTGCGAAATACAGAGTTTAACAATAAAAGGATTGAACGTAAATACTAATAGGAGTCAAAATATCATTAAAAAAATTACTATTTAAAAATAACAAGAGTAACGCTTTCAGTGAATAGGTTATTTTTAGAAAAACGTGCATCATCATCGACCACATCCTTACTTACCAACAGGTAACCAAATTCAAATAATACTTGTTAATAATTAAAACGAAATAGTGTATAATGGTATTTGATCATTCTTTAGTTATTTTTCTCTTGATTTTAATGACACGAATGACACCCAAGCCTTAGAAAGAAAGAAAAAGAAAGGAAACGACAGAATGGGTTTGGTTGGAATTTGGTACAGGGATAGATTACAGTCTATAATGACACATAACTTATTAGATTAGGTTCACGTGGGTTGTGAAAATGAGATCAGAATCCCACGCGGGCGGGTCTGCAGGCAATGACTAGCACGTTTATAAAAATAGTGAGCTCACGTGATAGAACGCTTTGCAATACAAAGCTATTTGATATATAAAGTGAAGCGTGCAAATTAATATAACAAAAAAATAATACACAGTCAGGCGTACCGTCTCTCAGAAATAATTCAATGATTTCTATCAGATATAGCTATCTCCTCTGGGAAATTCTGTTTATTATGATTTGGCCTACGTCGACACAGGACGATCTGCCGCGGCCACTGACAAACAATCCTGATTATATCATACCCACCACATCAAAGCCACCGACGCACTCCCGACAGCCCCGACTACTTCAAAAGCAAAATTTTATTGGGAGCATTTACATTTTTATTGGTATGCTAGGACACCGCCTGTCGACTTCGTCCTGAAACGTAAGTGATTTTGAATTTTCTGATATGTATTTTATTATCTGATTTTATATGTGCTCAATATGACTACATATTACCATAGGAAAAACATTACGGTCACGTATCCCAAGGCTCTCTCTATGTAAATGAAACAAATACACATCGGATGGGAACATTTTTGTATCATTTCACTAATTTTGTTCACATATTATTTTGGTAAATTAAGTTTAAGGGTAGAAAAGGGACACGTTGATGTGTAATAAGAGGACACAAGTGCAGAAACGTTCTCTATATCATAGTTATGTTATCATCATTCCTATAGTATTTTCCCTGATGTGTCCAGCCCCACTAGACAAAGTGGCAATCCGTTTGTAGGATAGAATAGAATACAATAGACATAACGTCGACGACAGTCATACACGTTAAAATAGGTACGTGTCAACATACATTTTATACTACTAACGTCATCCAACGAATTGGTACTTATCTAGAGGGGGCAGGTCAAAGTCAAAAGTCAAAAATCATGTATTCTGCTGTATAGACCATCAAAACAGCACTTACAAAACGTCAAACATATATATGTACCAAAGACTAGCTTAGCAAATGGACCACACCGGTTCGAAACGCGGCCCCGGCCTGAGAAGACTCCCTTTTTTTGGTCTATTTACAATTTTGTCCGCTTTTTGTTTCTGATTGATATCTCTGTTTCTCCGGGAGCGGCTGCGGCCCAACCTCCTAACCCTGAAAGGAAAGCATACACCAGAGCCTCATACATTATTTCGCAGGTGCACCAACTTACAGATGACGTTGGATTGGGAGTCAGGGATTTTAGTAGGGCCCCGTACAGTCAGCATCAGATAGATCTTGACTAGTTAAGTACTCAAAATGATCTCAATACTTTGATATTCCCCCCTTCCTGTTAACTGATTGTTCTGATATTTGGTACACACTTTTAGTTCGGACGATAATACGATTGAAATTAATGACAGTTTGGTATTAACATCCTTAGTAGGTATTAAGATCATTTTAAATACTTTTGCTAGTCAAGATCGATCTGATTCTGAATGTACACTACATTAACTTTAATCTTAAATAAGAAAAAAATGTAGAACGTGTTATAAGGCTTAAATAAACATATAATTTGTATTCCTTAGTTATTATTACACACTCAAAAAAAATAAATGAGCACCGTCTTCTGGCACAGGCATTTATGTGCTAACAAAGAGACGCCAACGGCTGTGGAATAAAGTTATAAAACATTTTTGAGGTTTTATTATCATAAGCAGTGTTAATGATACACATTATATCTTTCAGGTAAATTAAAGTAGGTGATTAAAAACAGGATGATACTAAACTTTAATATTTGGTTATTTAACTTGCCCTATTAGTCTTGCTGCTAAGTTTTCAATAGGTACTATAATTATAGGTATCCGTATCATAGGAAGTCGCTCAAGCATAGATATCAACATAGATCGCCGGGTCATTTCTTGAGCGGGAATTGTTACTTACGCATTGGTTTTTATTCTAGAACTGCCCAAAAACACAATTCACCTGAAATTGAGTCTCGGATGGAGCATAAACAACAGCAAATGATAGTTCTAATGTCATTGTGAGGGACGATTTACACAGACTTATTCAAACATATCAAAGAGTATCCGAATCCAGTAAATATAATTGAAAGGTTTAATGACAGACATTGAGGAAAAATCAAGCACTTGCAGGATTTTCCGGCAGGAGAGAAAAAGAAGGTATTAACAACCTTCGTAATTTATGAAACGTAAAAATAATCTTGAATACTACAAACAGACAAAAAGGTCACAAATTTCGTTATACATTGAGAAGAATAAAAGATAAGAATCTTTATGGGAAACCATTAGGTAAGAAAGCATTGTCTGAGCTATCTATAGGCCATGTTTGGGCGGTTCGTGATTGATTCCACTGTAATTTCCATACGCGTGCTCTGCTCATATTAGCCACTTTATACACCCACCAGTTTAAAAAGACCCCTTCTCACCCCCACTGCTTCCAGTAAATAACATAACAGAGGGGTAGACTAGGGAATAGTTTGAGGTCGAGTTAACTTGGCCACCTTATCTAGAAGTATACAATTGTATGGCGGGGCGACCTCGCGGCGCCTGCCGAGTCACGCACTGTATATATTTTTTCAAAGCCCTAAATTCTATTACCATTTATTATACCTAAACTACTATAAAATGCTTAAGTATTAAGAGACGTAGATAATATACTGGAGAGATCTATTTAAAATCGAGTGCCAATAGAGTTTGGGTCGAACTGCTCTGAGTCGAGGAGTACAAGTGAAGTATGTGTTATGTCTAAGAATTGAGAAATGATATGTAGTTCAGTAAACGTCACTATAAAAAATCAATAAAAAAAAATGAAAATGATCGGCTATCATTTTCATTTTTTTTTAAATGAATGGCTTGGTGCTTTCAGCATCAATTCCGCTAATGTCCCATAGTAGAGCTACTAACGCAGGAGATAGTGGCCCAGAATTTGTCCGGTTATTTCCAAAATTTAAAAATTGCGTGTGTGAGGTTATTTTTCTGTCTGAATGAAAATGTTGTATGGGTACTTAATGGACTCTATGTAAATATTTTTAAAATTCAATTAGTTAAAGGTATATTATAAAACTATGCAGATTATTTATTTTAAAATCTGTGCAATCACCTACTATTGACGTTGACTGTGCATGACTGACAGGTAGGTATGTGTAGGTGTATGTATATTGTGTATAACTCCGGACACGTATCTTGGACCTAAAATGTGCTCCGAATGTGCCCTATACGCGCAGTACACATTTCTTGTGTGTGTTTTAAGGATAGCACGGGGTGCTACTGCGGTGGACGAGCTCAAATTCACCAAGCATGGATTATTACAAAGCAATGCGCGGGCGCCAGAGCCTCGTTTGTCTTGCGATTTAGGTCCAAGATACGTGTCCGGCCGGAGTTATATACTTAAATCATACGAATTGTTCGTACAGCTGCCTTGACTGCGTTGTGATATTTATATCAGTTGATTGATTGATTGAATGAATTACAGACGTTTTTCGTCAGACTGGTAAACTTGGAAGAAAATTAATAAAACTCCAAGTCAGTTAACATAAATGTTTCAATTAACAAAAACACCTACCTATATAAGAAAAAGTTACACTTATGGAAATTGACAAATTTTCCGTCCGTTCTGCCTATATTCGGTAGACACTGGGTTTTTTCCTGAGTCAGCGTGCTGATACACAGAAAGCGGTTATTAATCACTTTTATGTGTCTACTGTCTACTATCAAGTTCGTCCACAGAGATCAAATAATTTTCTATGTTGTGGAAATGTTGGCAGTCTGTTCGTCCATAAGGAGAGTACATAAGCAATTAAAAAGCAGGGATACAAGTGACCCAGGATTACCACTCTAGCTATACTAAGTATGTATGTATGTATATATTTGGAATCATATCGATAAAATACTAAATGAGGTTAGTGAGGTTCGATCCTATATTTTGAAATTATTAGTCTCAAAAAAAAATGTAAAAAAATATATTACAATTCCTTTTTGAACATCAGGCAACTTAGTTACAGGCCGAGGCCACGTTTTGCGGTAGCCGCCAGGTTACGTGGGCAACAAATGTCAGGCTATACCGCCCCCGATGACCGCCGCTAGAATAGGTGAACTCAAGAATAGCTGGCTAGGTTTTGTAGAAGATGACATGACGTGTGCCAATGGTCTCACCGCTAGTGATGCGCAAGATCCTGCGAAGTGGAGGAGGAAAGACCGGGGAGTGTAACTTTTCTCATTGACTGTACACCTTGATAAAATGCTATTATAAAGCTGATAAATTTTCGAGGGAATCGGGAATAAACCGTGTTGAACAGCTTCTTGAAATTGGAAGAAAGAAAAAATATTGTAAGACTACAACGTACGCTTCTTAAACTTTCATTCTACATTTAACATTGCCTAAATATAAATAGAAACGACTTACTTTAATAACTAAACAAAATCATTTCATTATTACGATGCAATACAGCAACCGACAGCTAATTCGTCCCACCCTTAATCTACTCGGACGGGCAAATAAAAATATGATATTTCCACTTTGAGTAATCAACGTGATATATGGACCCGTTGTACGTGCTTACGGGGACGTAGGCCTAACGACTGACGAACAATTAAAACGGACATAGCCGTCGCACATGTACGAGTATGTGTGTGGGAATTGGCGCAAATGCAGTTTGGACAGGCGGCATTTCCACATTTGGGACGTATATTTTCACATCTTGTTTGTTTTCAGTTTGATATTTTATTGCTTAAATAGATTTTTAGCATCTCAATAAACTTTCACTATTTTGATTCTCTTTTTTCTATGGAATGAGTACTTTAGTATAAAATGTTGAATTGAATTCAAAACGGTTACAGCGCTGACATCACATTGGATGGCTACATTGGCTGCAGAGTGTGAACTAGCTGATTCCCATCCTAATACTGGTTTGATTTTATTCGATAAGGCATATTTCAGATAGAATGAGCCGCGGTAAGGCCTGAAATTGACAGTACCTTATTGCGTTTATCAGTCAATTGTGTCTTATTACAATTTTGATACGCCCTAACTCACACGAACGGCCTCAGTTACGATATAAGTTACATGAATTCAAAGAAAGTAATACCGAGCACGACATAAATAATAATAGTTGAATATAAGCGGGCTGGAACGCGGCGTGTGGCAACACTAATAACCTACGTCGGGTGACAGGAACTGCCAACTGATATTGTCGTCAATTTGTTTCGGCTACTCGCAAGTCGTTGCTGCTTAGGATGCGGCCGACGCCCGACCCGAGCCGCCCTAGCTTATGAACACACTACCAATAAGAACAACAAAGTTGAGATGTCAGACGATTAGCCGCGAGTCACGTTATCATCCCTTTTTTCTTTCAAGTAAATATATTTTCTTCAACGCTGTTTATCCGTACATCTATACGTCGACTTCAAACTCTGTTTAAATCGTCTATTCTCCATATTGCCGTCAGAAATGTATGGATTAATTTTAACTATTGGTATTATTTATCGTTGGTACAGATAGTATTATTAGTATGATTTAGCAATGTTTAGAGTGGGTGAGCAAATCAGTATTCGCAATATTGCCGTCACAAATATATTCATGGATTAACTTCAACTATTTCGTTGATACAGACAGTATTATTAGTATTATTATCAATGTTTAGAACGGGTTCTAGGAAAATTTACCAGCGAGGTCGTTTCAAATAATGACTAGTTTCATTACAGCAGAAATGTATTTAGTTGAAGTGCAATAGAATGCAATTAGCGACAGATTGTTAACCCTTCGCCTTCAGGCTCCATTATCCATCTCACCTCTTTCCGGACAAATTCGTTTGATCGTCCCCTTTTTAATTAATTGAATAGATGTTAAAAAAATAAGTTCATTAAAATATTTTCTTATGCTTTCAATTACTAGGTATGTTTTACGTGTTTTGTTCCCAATCACTTTCTGATGGGTAATAATTTGTCCAGTCACCCTACTAATTTATATGTAGTTAGGTACACAACATGATAAATTAGTATTGGTATTCTAGAATAACCACATAGACACAATGAAGGTGAGAGCTTTCTTCTTAGGTTTTTGAAGTTCTCGCGAACGTAACACATTAAAATAACACTATTTTATATTAATAACAGTAATCCTGACGTAACGTTTTGGTTTTTTCTCAACAGGTTGCAAAATTGGGCAAATAAACGCTCTAGTGAGATGGCCGTTATATATGAGAAAAAAAAGTAGCAACACGCTGGACATACAAAATAGGAACAAGCAAAAGAAATAAATAAACTGAATGCGCTAAAAAAAAATTGAAATGTAAATACTTTTGGTTAGCTACCAGGCTACCAAACGTAGGATATTTCAGCCTATAAGCAGAAAACCTTCAAATACAATACATTGTTTCCTAATTTTATTGCCGCTTAACTTAGCAACATGTTAAAGAAAGCCGAATAGTTTTAACACGTTTTGGCATTAGGTATTCTACAGTCTACTCTATACTAGCACATCAGACGAGGCGGCTGGCGGCAGGGGGTAGTAAGCCTTATTTGAGCCGAGCGCGCGTGACAAGAAACTGGAAACTTGCCTTGTATGTCGCGTCGTCGTCGCCTCTTGTCGCCCGAATTCTCATCAAATCATCCCGCGACAATGTCGTTGCAAATCCCAGCACGGGATCAAAAGATATTAGAGCTAAATTGAACCGAAGCAGTGATGATACCTAATTGCATATCTCTCTTGGTATACATATTTCATACGAGAGATGAATATTTTATACAAATACTGAAACGTACGATTTACAACCATATTTGGAAGACTCATGCGTCTTAGATAGACTTAGGGTATAAAAACTGGAACAAATTCGGCTCGTCTTATATGTAGTAAATTATCATTAAAGTATGAGACTCATAACATATAATAGCATCGAGAAAAGTAGGAGCATAACACTTTTCTTTGTACAAAATAAATAACTTACACGTATATTAAATTTACATATTATCTCTGTTATAAATTCACAAGGTATATAAAAGTCGCTATAGACGTAGCCACATTAAAATGCTAATAACTCTCCAATTCAGAATTTATTAGCCTCTTAAAATCGCTAATACAGAAAAGTCGTTGCGACACCTGTTAGAAGGCAAGTTTAAATTATCTCTGCAGATAAAAAGTGACTAGATAATACAATGAGATCCTTCGAAGGCGGCTGCTGTCCTCGCGAATCATTAATTTTAATTCGTACCCCGTGACGACGGTCGCTTTAATGAATTATTGGGAATCGCTGGAGTGCCCCCCTTTCACCCCTCGGACTTCCTACAGTTTTTCTTTGGGACTTAGCATAATGTGAAAAAATGTTACGCGACCCCGCTGCATACTAATTGCTTGTTGTGACGCTTCTCTTTAAGTAATATTCAGAACTTACCGACCGGAACTTCGGCAGCGCGAGACAAGATTAACAACTTTTACCCCTGATCGATCACTTAACATCGGCCTTTTTATAAGCTTCGATTAGGTAGAGGCCGCTTTTGTTCAACATAGAAATATAATCTTAATTTTTTACATTGAGAGAGAACCGCTGAAAGAGTAACTGCTTGTCATGCCCTAAATCTTTGGATCTTTTAATGGAGTCTCATTCTTATTCCGACTAACGTTACGGAGGATGGCCATTGGGGATGGTAAGAGCATACCAATGATACAATACGTTTCAGAGCTTATTTTTTAGTAACTCACTTCGCAGTAATTATTTTCTTATGTAAAAGTAGGGAAGTAAAAAATATTGTGTGCGATGTCTTCTCGTCCCGCAGGGTTTTGTGGCACGTACGTGCGAACGTTGTCATGCGTGCCCGCGAGCCAGGGGCAAGAAAACTTGTATTTTTTAAACTTTTGCCTTCCCGTAAGCTGGTGCAGGAAAGTTACAATTGTATTCCCCCTCTACCCCCTTCAATATGTGACCTGCTTATTTATTGGAGAGGCGTCGGCGGAGTTCTCAGACAATATGTCGCGAGCCACCCGAGCAAACGCACGCGGAACGAAACAAAACACAATTTAACCCGACAGAGAAAGTGAACTATTTGATTTATAATAACTTTAGTCGTAGTTTTGTCGCTAAACAGAAATACTGAGAGTATTTGTCATAAGTTAGTGGAGATGAATTTCGAGACGTTAGACGAATGTTTGTGAAATAGTAGTTCATATAGGAGACTGTCCGTCCGGTGCTCAGTATTCCGAGCGCAGCCGTCATTAGCCGAGCCAGACGTTGGATTTCCCAGAAGCAGCTCGAATATACCTACTCTAGTCCTGCTGAATAATGATGACATAAAATAAACTCAATTTGGAGTTCATATTAGTTTTTCTTTTTCAATATTAAAGACTTATTGTTTAGATTTATTCATACCACGCACAAATGATACTCGTTTGTCTAAAAAATTACAACGTATCTACACGATCATAAACAGGTAGTACGTATATGAGGTACACGGATAAAGTCGACATAATCCAACAGGATATATGGCAAGTAAATCCATGGAAACCAAAATGCCTTATGCATTTAACTTTTGCCGTTGTTTTACGGAATGCTGAAATTTAAATACAGAATCCATTTTGTGTTCAAATGAGTTTTCGGAATAGCCAATTAGTTGTTAGCGCCCGGCCGCCCTCGTTCGCTTTCATTAGGCTATATAGTTTCCCGAATATCTGGACCCCTCAGAGATATATCTTTCGGTTGCGTTTCCATTTTCTTCTAACAGTTCGCTTATGCGAGAGGCGGGGAGCAACTCAGTTGTAAATTTTTAGTAGTGTTTCGCGGCTTGTTTGACGCCCCGGCCAAGTGGTGCTTACACGCCAAGAATATTTTTATATGAAACGTAATCAAATGTCTTTGTCTAAAAATGCATCATAAAATTTGAATTTATTGATACTAGTGGGAAATGAATAAAGACTGTTTAATTTTTCTTAATGTTGATTTGTTTATAGATTTGAATTACGCAACAGAAATAACCATGCCTTATTTTCCTTTACTGAAATTCAAAATTAGTGATTAATTTTGTGGTACTGTAAAATGTAAGTAGGTATCAATCAATCAATCAATTAGCCTACTGCAGTCCACTGCTGGACATAGGCCTCCCCCAATGTGCGCCACGTTTGCCTATCCTCCGTCTTCCGCATCCAGTCCATCCCAGCCACCTTTCGCAGGTCGTCGGTCCATCTGGCTAGGGGATGTCCTACCCTCAGTTTTCCTACGCGCGGTCTCCACTCTAGGACTCGTTTGCTCCAACGGCCATCAGTCCTTCGGCAGATGTGGCCGAATTTTAATGCATTTATATCTCCAAGGTATAGTTCTGGATTCGAATACCAACCAGGCTACCACTTACGTACCTACTCCAATAATTATTTTAAATAGTATAACGTGCGAATCTAAATAAAACAAATCAATCTAATCACTTAAATATTGCCGACTTCAACATTATTTATGCTAGGTATATCAAAATTGCCATAATAAATCAAATTTACATTTTGCTGTCGAGAACTAGATATTATCCTTACCAAATGTATTGTTGCACTCTGTTATCCACATCACGTATATACCGCCATCTGGCGAGGAAAAGCTGAACCATTTCAAATTTAACATCGCATCGTGTAAATGAAGTTGAAGTCATAACACAGATTAATTACCTCTCCTTTACTATATTTTCTTTTTAGAAAAAAAAAACGTATACCTACTATGTTTTGAGGAATATTTTACACATATAAAATCCTCGTCATCATCATTATCATCAGACGTATTTTTCTGATTGCATCTGAGGCCGGGGTCCGCCAGCTATCTAACATCCTGTTTCAAGGCAATTCTATTGTATTTTTAAAACTCACACTTTATTACTAAACAGCCTAAAATAATCGCATACTTACATATTCATGACTAAATAGGTGAAAGCAATTCGTTTTTAATTAATCGTTGTAAGTGTTGCTTATTAACAAACCCCGGCGCTTAACAAAAATTAATCGCAATCAAAAACACAACCAAGCTGTGGGTATATTTATTCGAAAGCAACTCTTTATAACGCGCAATTCCTTTCTTATTTCATAACGCAATCTTCTCGGGTTCTTATCTAACAACGAACATATCTCGCCCCCGCTTTCGAGGAAAATCGTCCAATATAAAATCGGTTTAATTTGCGCTTTTCGCACTCAATGGGATGGAATAATATCGGGCAATTTGGTTACCGCTGGCATAAATATGCTGGGCCGCACAGTAATTGTAACGCGGGTAATTCGCGCCTCGTAACGACCGAGTTGAGAAAACTTCGCCCGTTTGGAGCTCGATGGCCGACTTTACGCTCCCAGTCGCGTCTCGCCCCGTCACCGCCCGGGTCCGTGTCGCCCCCGCATCGCCAGCGCAAGCGCCGACTCACACACGACACGACATCCTACTTAACCCCAATGTGCAAAACTCTCTTACTTAACGGTTCGTTAATTTTTATTGGCAAAGCTTAATGAGACCATATTTATGTGCGGCAAGTGAATTCGTAGCCGCATTATAAATTAAATTCTCTATGATATATTAGCCATTCCCGTAAGTTTGTTTAAGTAGCTAACAGAAAACGTGTAGTGAGTTATATTTTAGTGTTCGTGAAAATTTCGTTTTTAAATCTGATAACTACTATAAATGTCTATACATATAACTTTCATATTATATTATTCGTTGGTTGCCATACCTATTCAAAATAGAGTCTATTGACGATATGTCAATGTATCCAAAAATATGATTATGGCATTGATATATTTATGTAGGTATATATTGTACATAAACCTATATATTTCTACAACACGTAGCAGAACAATATGGTATAAAGAATAAGCATTTCTCTAGAAAATACCAAGCAAAACAACCAACAACATAATACCAAAAGTCACATAACTCCGCAAATCGTGAAAACCTTTATCTGATTGCAGAGAAGCATGAGTAACAACAAAAAGGAGCAATCTTCCCGTCACGCATGATGGAGCCGGGGCTCCATCCTCGTGGCACTCTACAATAGCTGTAGGTACTCGCAGATTACTATTACAAAAACAGATCCTGTTGATATAATGCCAACACAAAAGCAATTACCAGTGCCTACAGAGCTCTTCTTTGCTCCTTTGCCTAACGTAATAGAATAACGAATGTCATTTTCTTTTACTCTGACCCTTCCGCGGTTCGCGCGGGGAATGCAAAATTCCCGAAATTAGAGTGAATAAACCTGCGTTGTAATTAAAGCCGGGTGCCGGGCGCTCCGGGAGCGTTGGCCGCCCATCTTTCTTGGCTGGCCTACGAATTAAGCACCGAATTGCTTCGGTAATTCGAAGTATATATTCCTCGCTCTCAGTTAAATGTAAATCACTTTTACTGTCCCGATTTTCACCACTTAACTCTCTAATCTTCTAATATCTACCTTCTTTTATTTAGTATGTAAATTCGAGATGGTAAATCGATTGGTTGTAATCCGATATTGGTATTAAGTTACAAGATCTCGGGACTTTGTATCAACAGACTGATCGACTTTGCATTGAATAGAAAAATAAAATAAAAGTCTGCTCAATTACTTTTTCTTGACTTTTTATATCGAAACAATATCATGTTATTATTGTAGGTAATACATAGCAGTTAAGCCTATTACACTTGTAATAATTTTTATGAGTTGATTTGTATTCTTTTTATATTGAGACTGCTATGAACTAGTACAAATTATTTGGTTTATAAAATTTCATATCGTTATGAATGTCTGTATTAAAATAATGAACACAAAGAATAGAGTGAGAGCGGAAACACACGATGCGTTGCGGCGGCGGCGCGACGCCGGAGCGGTGTCGCTGCGTCGTTTTACATAGAAATATCTGTAGCATGTCACACGATGCGCTGCGTCGCCGCACCGGACTTGGAACCACCGAGACGAGGCGGGGAGGGGTGAATGCGTTGCGCCGCCGGAGCGGCGCCGCTCCGGCGCGCGCCGCACCGCCGCCGCCGCGTAGTTGTTTAGGGGCTGTCCATTAATCACGTGATGTTATTTAGCAATTTTCTAACCCCCCTCCCCCATGGTGATACGTGGTAAGGTTTTAGACACCCCCCCCTCTAGCCAAAATCACGTGTATTTTTTTATTTATTATTGAATGCTAGAAAACTAAGAATCGTGACAAAAATCACGAGTTATATAGGTGCGTACAAATGATATAGCATAACATGTTTTATAACATTGTTATATAACAATTGTTATGTAACCATGTTATATAACAATATAACAATTGTTTTGTTACGTAATAATGTTATATAACAATGTTATATAACAATGGTATATAACAATGGTATATAACAATGGTATATAACAATGGTATATAACAATGTTATATGACATGTTTCAGTACTGTAGACACTGAAGTTAGTACAATGTTGCAAAGTTATAAAACAATGTTAAATAATGTGAACGTGTTATATAACACAAGTTATACAACATGTTACATGATCAAAAATAAATACACGTGATATCTCAATATACCCCTACCTCCCCCCTGGTGATATTTCGTGATTTTTCCGATTTGTTGAGCTTCACGTGATTAATGGAACAGCCCCTTATGATTTATTAACAGACTGTACAACGCAGCTGGGGCGCACGCGGCGCCGCTGCGTCATAACAACGCAGCGGCGTCGCACCGCTCGTGTGCCCGCTACTGCGGCGAAATTTCTGCGGTGCGTCGCCGCAACGCATCGTGTGTTTCCGCTCTGAGGGTACTTGGTTTTGGCAACGGGCGGGGCGGGCGTGACAATCAAGTGACGCAACAGTTAAACTAGGAACAGCCCTCGACCACTTCCGCCCAGCGCCGCAGCCGCTCAAACTCGTGCAAACACTCCTCAATTGCCCTAGTGATGTTTATGTCTGGATTGAAAACTATCGATGTTTTTTTTCATTATTGAAAGTCAAACATCGTTCGAAAAATAAAAAATAAATATTTTGTATTTTTCCATTATTCTTAACAAGACTATATAGAAATCTGTATTAAGTAGTACCTACCTACTAAAAATATGGGGCAAAACCAAACATTTCTATATTGTAGAAGACATTAATAATATATCTATTGAATTGTATTTTTGTGGTGTAGATTCCAGTATATCAGTAGAGCATAAAAAATATCGACATGGCGGCTAGCTCTATCGACAGTTGGAATGGTAACAGTTTGCGAACACCTGATTGCTTTGATAATCGCCGCCTGAGACGTCACTAATGACGCAAGAACATTGTCTGGAATATCCTTACAACGCCTGTTAGTTTATTAAATAATATATTATTACGGCGGATGTTTTTAATAAACATTTAACAAAACAAAGTACAAAATTTTTTTTCCATAATATCATGAATAATAAGATTCCGGTAGCAAATAGAAACGATAGATAATTTATTATATTATCATATATAATTTATTATATCATGACTAACGATGAGGTGGGTATGCCAGATCCGAACCGACTAAAACCGCCGGGTTTTAATGATTGTGTTGGCCGGTTATCTGGTTTACCATAGAAAGGAAAGCCCACAGAACTCGACTGTCCATGACCACCACCATAAGTGTACCAGAAGTGTTGTTGGGGATCTTGTTTCCCCTATATAACAGTGGAGAGGAGATCCCCAAACAACACACAACAGTGGCTAAGGATAGTCTTACTAAACAATATTATTCACAGTATACCTACTAAACTCCTTCACCTCAAACATTGACTCAGTTAATTCAATTAAATAATTTAGTCTAACAAACTTCATTAATTTAGTTATCAAACAATTATCCTATTACTGTGACTAGTTTATTGCCTCACTGCCATAAACCACACTCTTTTAACGTTTAATTTGACCTCCAGGGAATTTAGGGCAAGGGTTCAACTGTAACCTGACCCCAATGGACAGAAGGCATAACGAGCATCAAAATCAACCGCAGCAGAGAACATTATAAACTTTTACAACCACCAAATATAATATTTTTGGAAGAAATGGCTTGGGTTAAAAAAGATTGCCCGTTCGCCCTTGAAAATGGTAGGTTAGAAAAGTACCACCCCACTTTTCACAAAATCACTTGCGGCACTATTTTTTGGAGACTACTGGGTTGCCGCGCTTCTGTTAAATGTTAACACTGATAGCTTCCCTACTCAGCTGGAGTTCGTTTCCAATTTAACTACTGAAATAATTAATTATTTTTTCTAAGATTATTATTACTACTGCACTCAGTTTCGCCACTTCCTCCTAAATAATAGTGGACCTTCTGAAGAGAGTAGGGCTAGAAAACTGTACGTGACTCATCAAGATCCATACTCTATACTAATATTATAAATGTGAAAGTAACTGTCTGTCTGTTACGCCTAAACCACTGAACCGATTTTAATAACATTTGGTATAGGGGTTGATTAGACCTTGAGAAAGGATATAGTAGGCTAGGTTTGGTCGCGATACCTAACATCCACGCGGGCGGAACAGCTAGTATTATTATAAGTACAACAATAGCTAAATCTGCAGTCCGATTGCAGCTTATTTCAGGCACCTCTATAGAGTAGGATGAGTGTATATAAAGTGCCTAGAAATGTAGAAAAAGATTGATAAGTTGACGCCTAGATCGATTTACACCAATCTTGATCCCACCATACCGGACATCATTAATTCTGATTTGAGTATAAATAGCGAAAGTTTGAACTAAGTTATGGAGTAGTTTAAACATGAAACTACAATAACTAAAAATATAAACTTTTGAAATCCCGACAATCCACACATAACCTCCACACAATGCAAAATAAGTTACAATGAAATTCAGTTCTGAAGCGACAGTGTGAACTATTGGCTAAACTACATTTGCCAACTTAGTAACACGAGCAATCGAAAAATAGAAAGTTCTTCTAGCGACTAGGATCGACTCTAACTGAGTAACTGGCATTCTTCACAAACTTTAGGTGAGAGACGCTTCTTGGAGAAATTTATTCAGTTTGGTCTGTTTACTCAATCCTATTTTTGCCTGAAAAATCTTACTTTTATCCTGATTCTACCTATTCTATGCTAACTATTGTACGAAAGTACTCCTAAATCTTTGTCATTTTTTAAACTTGGCAGGTTTCATTGCGGACATCCTGTATCTATTTTTTATTTAAATATACTTAAATAAAACTCTTGCTCAAGTAGTCATTGTGTATGTATGCAATACGTACGAACTTACTAACTTACTAGTGGAGAAGGCGTGTTAACTGAAGTAGGATGAATGAATGAATGAATGAATGAATGAATGAATGAATGAATATTTATTTCCAGGAATATGGTACATCGAGGTCTTCATGTCAATACAATGGTTCCAACATATTCTACCATTATAGGTGTAGAAATATAAAGTTTTACAATAATAAATTAATGATATAGATAATAATGTCAAATATACCCAATAACCATTAATAATAATAGAGAATAATGTCAAATATACATAAAATAATTAAAGAATACAATTATAGATATATGAAATTAAAATTATAAATGAATGTCAAAATAGTTTCTAATCATTTACACAGTCGTCCAGTCAAAAAAATAAATATTTCAAAAGTATCAATTAAAAATTAAATAAGTATGCATTATGTCAACTCATAATGTTTTCATCATTTATAAATTCACTGATTGAGTAGTATACTTTAGTGATCAGTAATTCTCGAAGCCTTTTTTTAAAAACCTTAATAGACTCAGAACTTTTAATAGTACCCGGCAATTTATTATAAATTTTTGTACTCATGCCGAAAACACTATTTCGGAATTTTGTAGTCCTACATTTTTGAATACAAAGAGTGGTGTTATGTCTTGCACTTTTAAGTGTTGCATAATTTTGTATATCTTTCCTGACTATAATTGCGGCTTCGTAGATAAATAGTGCAGGTAAGGTGAGAATCCCTAGTCTAGCGAACGATGGTTTGCAAGATTCAATCTTTTTTAGTCCGCATATACTTCTGATGCACTTTTTTTGGGCTCTAAAAGCATCCTCCTTGTTAACAGAGTTTCCCCAAAATAGTATACCATAAGTAAGGATAGAACCAACATTAGCATGGTACACTGTTAGTAATGTATCCTCACTCGCTACTTTCTTAAGCATATATAGGGCATACGAGAAAGAATTGAGCCTATTACAGATTTGATTGACCTGGGTTTTCCAACTCAAATCGGAGTCAATGTATATACCTAAGAATTTTGTAGACTGAACTTCTTTAATTAATTCACCATTATATTCTAGTGTCACAGTTTGGTGATTAGAATTTTTATTTTTAAATACCATAAAATTAGTTTTGTCTAGGTTCATTTTTAAATTATTTTGTGTTAGCCAGTCAATTATGCCTACCAGAGACCTATTTACATCAGTTATATAATTGGAGTTTCTCCCATCGTCAGTAAAAATAGCCGTGCTATCGTCAGCAAACAGTATCATATTCTGGTTAATAGAGGTTGGAAGATCATTGATATACACCAAGAATAATAGTGGTCCAAGTATGCTGCCTTGGGGAACACCAAATTTTACTATTTTTGATTCTGAGGTGTACTTTGTGTTAATCTTTGACTCATTGTTAATTCTGTACATTGTTGTGACCTGCAGGCGATCAGAGAGGTATGATCTCAGCAAAGCGAGAGAGTTACCTCTGATTCCATATTTTTCTAGCTTCGATATTAATATGTCATGGTCTACGTGATCGAAGGCTTTTGTCATATCCATGAAAACTGCAGTAATGCACTCCCCCCTATCTAGTCCCGTCAACACCTGTTGCAAAAAGTGAAAGAGTGCTATGTTAGTGGACTTCCCCTTACGAAATCCAAATTGTTCGGTTGCAAAGATATTATTAGTTTCAAAGTAGTCATAAATGTTATTATAGACCACCTTTTCGTATACCTTCGCAATCACTGGGATCAAAGCAACTGGTCTGTATGATTTCATACTCTCCCTATCATCCTTTTTAAGTAATGGGTTGACTACCGTTACTTTTAATTTCGATGGAAAAATGCCTTGCTGTATGCTCAGATTAATCAGGTGACTTAGCACAGGCGCAATATAATTAGAGGTTAATTTAATAATTTTTGTATGTATTTCATCATATCCAGTGCTTTCGGAGTTTTTGAGTGTCATAATTATATTCTTTATATCAGTTGGATTAGTAGGTTTCATGAACAAAGAGTTTGATTTATTATATGTTATATTTTTATAGGAGTTGATATTTTTACCATTAGTCGATTTTATGTCTTCAATGAAAAAAGTATTAAATGAATTTACAATACTCTCTGGTGCTGTAATTCGATCTCCATTAATATTAATTTCTTTTATTTCCTCTTTTACTGTAGTCGTCTTATATTTGTTTATTATTTGCCACGTTGCTTTGCTTTTGTTTGTAGCTGTATTTATGTAGTAGTTATTTTGGGTTTTCTGGGTTTTATTAATAACATCTCTGAGTCTTCTGGTGTAGTTTTTATATTTCATTTTATTTTCCGGGCTCGGTGATAATCTATAGTGCCATAACATTTGACGTTTTCTCTTGGCACATAGTTTTAAGCCCTTGCTAATCCATTTATTTTTCTTTATAACAGAAATTCTAACTTTCTTAATTGGGAAACACAGGTCAGGGGGCAAAAGGTCGCGGGTTCTAAGTCGACATGTCGGACCTTTGCGGTAGAACTTACACGAACACTTTCTGCTCACTAAGGTTAACAAGTGTGTTAGTGGTGTCCTTATAAATAACGTATAGTGGTTTAACTTTAGAACAATTTTATTAAAAGAATACGATTTTAATAATGTAGGTATACGTATAATATGTGTATGGTGTGTGTATACTGTGTATACTTGTACGTGCACGTGTCTAAATATGAATTTGACTATTACAGTCCATAGCGGGACCTCTCCTAATTTTCGCTCTAGCACCCGATCCTTCGACTTGCGCATCCGATTTAATCCAGCTACTTTTCCAGGTCGACCTTCCAACTTGTTGGGCGTCCATCGTCCATCCCAACGTACATTGCATCATAATTCTACGATTACCAAACTTTTGATTAGAACCTAAAACTGTAGACTCTAATGAAGTGAAGACTGTTTACACACGCTATTATTCCAGAAAGTTTTCTTTCACTCGGTACGAGTATGGAATCTTATACAAAAACTGTATCATTTACGAAAAGATTGGAACGAAACGTGTATTGTTTTTAAAATCCTTCGTACTTAATTACAAAACCTAAATTATTTAATATGGGTATTAAAGAAAAGAAATAATTAAGATTTATTTGGTAGACTAACATAAATAATATGTGAGTTAATAATAATAATATAATTTAATTATGTACAAAATTAACAATAAAACTAAAAATAAATATCAAAATCATAACCCTCTTTTGGCTTCGCCGTAGTCGGGTACTAAAAGAATAAAATGGATTAAATAAAATGTTGCAAATAGAAATTCGACAATGGAATGCAACTAAAATTTTGTGCATGCCCAGTTAAAGATCTCTAAAGACAAAGTTGCGGTAGATATTCACCACAAGATCATTACTATCATCTTTAACTGATTATTTAACATTTAAGTCGAGTCGATATTTACTACAGAAAATATAGAAGAGAGCCGATGACGACGTTTCCCTGAAAAAGAGATGAAATAAAATGGTATATCTCAATGTCATTGTAAGGTATTTCTAGCATGTACGCTATTGCTAGTTACTACCATCAAGTATCTAATGCTGTTGCATTACAAACACGGAGGGCAGAATATGATTAGCCCTCTTCATGATTACAAATGAAATCAAAACTACAGAACAGTATTTGTGGTAAAATGCGGTGGTACTTGATGCAAGTGCTACAATGTTCCTAAAGTGATCAAAAATAGATCAAAGATAGTCTTGGAAATCATAACTTGATGAAAATTGTATTTTTAGCGTTGTGACGTTTTTGGTCATCAACTTTTTCATTGATTGTATTTATTAGTCATGGCACCAAAGACTAGGTCACCTTAATTTTAATGACATCAATAAGATTCCAGAATGTACTCTCGGTGTGAAGTTGTCTCAACAAGATGAGGAATATATTTGTACATCTTGTCTGGAGGCGAAACAAACCAGGCTACCATTCAAAAATGAAGGCTCCCGGGCAACAAACTTGCTAGAGCTTATTCATTCAGATCTATGTGGGCCTATGGAGAACCAATCACTCGGAGGTGCTAGGTATTTCCTAACATTTATAGACGACTTCTCTAGAAAGGTATTTGTTTACTTTCTTAAATGTAAATCAGAAGTATTAGAAAAATTTCTGGAGTTCAAAAATAAAGTAGAAAATGAGTTGGACTATAAAATAAAAGCACTTCGCAGTGATAATGGAAGAGAGTATATAAACAGTCAGTTTGATAAATGCCTGAAGAAATTTGGCATAAAACATCAAACAACTATTCCATACACGCCTCAGCAAAATGGTGTAAGCGAACGAATGAATCGTACTCTTATAGAACGAGCTAAATGTATGTTACTTAATGCCTCATTACAGAAGGAGTATTGGGGAGAAGCAATAGCAACTGCTGCCTACATTATCAATCGCTCACCAACTCGCTCACTATCTGATATCACTCCTGAGGAACGATGGACTGGATCCAAGCCTGACCTAAGTCACATGAAAGTCTTTGGTTGCGAAGCCATGGTACATATACCAAAAGAAAAGCGTCAGAAATTAGATGCTAAGTCTCGTAAGTTGACATTTATTGGTTATAGCGAATGCACTAAAGGATATCGCTTTATAGATAAGAAAACCAAGCAAGTAACAATGAGTAGAGATGTTGTGTTTTTAGAAGAAACTGTCAACCAAAATAATAAAATAGTCAAGAATACCAGTTGTGTTGAAAACACAGATAGAAATTGTAAGAAATTGGTGAAAGAGAAGAATACAATAGATGAGAAGAAATTGAATGCATTGCCTGATAATTACAGTGAAAAGAATGATTGCATAGTACATTTTGAGACTAATGAAAATCAAAATGAAGAAGAAAATAATGAAGAAGTTAGTTATGAATCAGACTCTAAAAGTTCTAGTTGTTATGAGGATCCGAATGATGACACTTACATACCTACAGATTTTTCCAATATCAGTTCTCCTGAAATATGTCATGTAAATCTCCGACCTCGTCGAGACACACAGAGACAAAAAGAAAAAGAAGGAAGTAACAGTTCTGATCCAGATCCAGATCCTAAGTCTTTTTTATGCATTAATTCAGAATCTGCAATGAGTTTATTGGATGATGATCCACAAGATCACACTGAAGCACTAAACAGTGAAAATTCTGAATTATGGAAGCAAGCCATGAAATCGGAATATAAATCTTTAATGGAAAATAACACTTGGAGTGTCATAGATCCACCTGTTGGTAAAAAGTCTTTCAGGGTCAAATGTCTACCATGCGCGCAGCAAGCATATCGATTGTGAAGGAAAAGGTTGCTGCCAAGGAGATACATGTCGAGTACATAAGCACCGAGTTCATGTTGGCGGATGCGTTGACAAAGGGATTACATCGACCGAAGCTCTGCCATCTCATTGTTGGAATGGGTTTGCGTTCAGGAGAGGGTGTTGGTGTGTGAACGCCTGATGTGTTTATGGTATCTTTATATTGTCTATAATTTTATGTAGGCTCTCTCTCTCCCGGTGCGCAGTGACGTGTATCAATGTGCTATTCTTATTTGTGTATTTAAATATAATAAAACCAGTGTTATAATAATAATCAAGTGCTTTATTTCTATACAACAATTACTAACTACAGTGCAACCTTGATATAACGACCCTCGAACGAATATTTACTTGTTCCCTTCCGATTTGTTATAACGAGGTTGCAGTGTATTTTTCAACAAATTTTCAGTCAGTTGATGTCACTGATAGCATAAAACTTCAAGTAATAATAATAAAATCGCTATGACCTATCTGTCACTAAATTCGGAGGTTTCACAGTGTGCAAAATCAAGTGCGATCAATGTCGTGCTAGGAATAGAAAACATTTATAGACCGTCAACTGAATAATCAATCCTGCCATTCTGAATTTAGAATTTCCATTTAAACCTGCGCTTTGTGCAATAAATCTAATAGAAATGAATGGCGATATAAATTTATTTCTAACGGCAAGTTTAGCTACTGCTAGGTATACAAAAATGGGAAACTCAGCGATCTTGGGCGTATTTGAATGAAATTTTAAAGCATTTATTATGCTAACTATTCAAATCGATTAAGATTTAGAAAAGAGAATCGACCTCGGGCGGGACTCGAACCCGTGATCTTTAACTTACAGGGGGAATGCTCTGACCACTAATCCGTCCGTCGCCGTAAGACAGATGTATAAAAGTATTTGGATCGACTTCGGGCGGGCCTCGGTGGCTTAGTTCTCTTTTCTAAATCTTAATCGAGTAAATATTCAGAAGACCTTTATTGAAATAAGGTATTAATCCGTTTATTAGAACTCATCCTCATTGAGATTATAGCGTTACTTAGTCCCTCTTGCATCCAAAAGGTATACTGCCATATTCATAACTACCTAAACAAGTCAAATGCAAAACTCTGAGTTAACAATAAATATTATTGTTAATTAGTTACAATGTCAAAAAGCTTGCTTAACTTTTCTCCGTTAATAGTGTAAATTTGATTTTCAAACCAAAACAATATATCTTGAAATCATTAAAGGCTGTATGTTCGGAAGTGGCACTTAACGCAGCAGAATAAACTGGTAGAGGCGTGTAAACACGGAAATTCCATCCCGCAGACGTTTACACGCCCGGGGTCATTCAAGTTTCATTACCAATAGCTCCGACCTCGTAACTTATTCAGTTAGGGGCAGGTAACGCGCTTTAACATTCAATTTGTTACAGCAGAAACATTATGGTCGCAGTAAACGTCGCGAACAAAGACAACGATCACGGTGCTTGCAGTTTTTGAATACGTAAAGTAGCGTATCTTTGTGTACTACCTACTTACTATCCAAGAGCTGGCAAAATAGGAAACAAATAGGTAAAACAAAAATATATTAGGTAGATATACCTACCTACTTTTGCAATTGGAAACAAATAAAACAAAAATATATTAGGTATATAACTAGGTACCTACTACATTTTTTAATAATCGTAATCCAAATAAATTTTGAATTCGGACATAAGTTAGTAGTAGTGCAAATTTTATGTAATTCGAAGTATTGCTTGTGGCTTCGCGCGGCGATACAAATTTTTAATGACAACCTTTCACCCACGAGAGTGATTTTCTAAAAACTTTCTCTTTGCCAAACAATCCTTTTGTTTTGAACATTTGTTAATAAAATAAAAGCCAAGAAATGTTGGTGAAGAATTGCGTTGGTTATCTAAAATATAAGTAGTATACATATACCAACCTATTTCTCCGCTTAATTAATCCTTCTATTATTAATTTATTATGCTAACCTATTACTTAAAGAAGGTTCAAACAATATTTGAACATAATTATTAACCCTTATGAAAATTTCATTAAAATAACTACAGTCGTTTTGAGATTATGATGTAGCTAATATCGTAACTACTGATATTTTGACTGCTTTTCAGTAAAGCTCATAAACATTGTAGGTATATTATGTCCATAAGGTTTGAAGTAAAGTTCTATTTTCTGTGGTTCAAAAGTTACACAATCATGAACATTAGTATCAACAGTTTTGTTTAGTAGATATTGATTAAGGAATAGCATTACAATTTTAATGATTTTTGTGCCTACTTTTGTTCATAGTAACAGTTTTTTGTAAATAAAATGTAACGAGGGAATGTACTTATCTAACAAAATACTACGTGGCTTATCCAAAATCTATCAACTTGTTAGTACGGAATATTTACGGCCAACATTGTAAGTACTATACAAACACACACCTTTGAGAGAGTTACACCCACCCACAGCACTTAGGTAATAAAACCAAGAAAGTAGTTTTAAGAAAGCCCGCGACAGCCATTGCAGCCCCATAATACCCGCCACAAAACCCTCCTTATTACACAAGACAAACAAGTTATTCGTTTCAAATTGAAAACTTTCCACCCCACTAGCCATGCTGGGGCTGTGGCCCATAAATTCCCGCCAATTTTGTTTTATTTCGCGATGCAGGCACGGTAATAAAAGTAAGCTGGACGTGAGACAAAGCCTCTAGCTGGGATTACTCGGCCATCGCAATGGATCACTGCAGTCTGTGATATGGTGTCTAAACACCGACACCTGACTAACTGAACGCGCCTATGTAATTCATTCCTATAATTCTATTCTAGGCAGTCCTATATGAATACTGAACGATTTTTATAACATGACACCTTGTTTCGTAAAAAGAAATCCCTCTTAAAACTCGTCCCACTTTGAAAAACATATCCATAAAACTATACTCCAAGTTTATGGCCCAATACATAAAAATATGGACCTTAACCTCGCTCCGGCGAAATTTGGCTAGAGAGGATTTTTTTCTAAGGAAATAAAAGCAATACCTTCATACTTTGACAGCAACGATATTAAATGAAATCTTTCTTGAAAACATTTTCTTTTGCATGATTTCGGTTTAGACAAGAACCCGAACATTTGTAAGCAGGTGCATACTTCTGGAGTGTCTCCAACCTAATCTTTTCCTGTTGGCAATACACCGAATGGTCACATGTGTGGTCTTTACTCCACACTCATTGTTTCACTAGTTCGTTTTGGAACATGCCGAGTAAGCACAAATAACTCCCAATTCCAAACAAATATTTAACTTTTTATTTTGAAAGTTTTCTCTTTATTTTCTCTCGTCAGAGTCGAAGCTTCTGAAACGGCGAGTCGTTTTTCTGTCTAGAAAAATAAATTCAAAACTACAAAGTTTTATAACGCAACAAATACCGCGGTCTTAATGAAGTGTGTCCGTCCGTACCCAAAAGCTGCACTTTAAGAAGTGCCAGGTGAACTCAAGCTCTTTTTATAGCGACTAAAATAAAATCGCCATGCGTGAGTAAAGAGAGGTCCCAATGGATGCAACCACAACAATGATACTATAGATACAAAAACACTCCCTATAGCGGGCATTGTAAAGTTCAAATTTATTTCTACGTTGCTTACTCTGTGAACAAAACAATGCCTGGTTTACGGATAGGATTGCAAACAGTTACTGTGTCCAACGGTTATGATCCGTCGTTTCAGCAACACGCCAAATTTGTTTCTGTCATAAAAATAAAAAGTAAAGTAGTCTGGATAACACATGCTCTGAAGATCATCCGTACAACACGTACACAGCGGGTCTTGAATAATTTGACTTACAGCGCTAGAGGAAAATGGAAAAGTGTCGTACCTATACGATACGGCCGATAGGGTCAAATAATGTTACAGTACTAAAATCAATATGAACCACAATCACAAAAGAACACACGTAAAACAATAAACCCTCAAATAGTTAATGTGCCAAGAAGGAGCGTGGGAGCCAATTAATTTTTGCTGAGACCTCAGTTTATGTTTTCCCGGATAAATAAGGAGATTTAGCAGCGACGCCCTGAGCCGCCTCATAAAATGGCTTGCTCGGAACCAGCCGTGGCCAGTTCCCTAACTAATGGTTCTCGATATTGTTGGTCACGGTAGTAACTTTGTATTTTGTGCATTGCCTGTGGAGTTAATCTATTTAAATGTACAAAATTGCTACAACGACAAAGCACAACTAAAAAGCTGTTGTTTTTTTTTAGATCTGCTACGGACTATGTTACCATATGATTTTTTTTAAACATAATTACAACTCACACTATGCATTAAATTGCACCGTACACAAGAGTCATTCGAATGCATTTTATTTCCGTGGAGTGGGCGAGGAGGCCGGGCGATGACTAAATAATGACCAGGATAACGCAGTTTTATTGCCGGCTCCGTGTTGCGAATATATAAATGAACCCTCTAGGGAGTGTTAAAGACGCCGCCAAAGAACTCCTGTCGAAACAAGTCGGGCTCAGAGAAATGGCGCCGTAAACCACCCTATCCGCTGAGACGTCATTTTGCTCTTTGTACGAAACTGCTGTTTGGAACACAAAAAAATAATAAGAATAGTATATTTCTACCGACAAGCCAATTTTCAGCGTCAGTCGACATTGCCAAAGTTTCCAAATTGTTATTCTTGGCAATTTATGTTATTGGATCGACAATATAGTATGTATTATTGGTATCAATCATAATTTTCGACATTTTAGTTAAGTGAGAATCGTAGTCCTAGTCAAATTTAATACAAGGGTGCTTTTCAATTCTATCAGTGTCATCCTTTACTCGTGTCTCAATATTTAATTAGCTTAATTTCACAATCTAGACAACAGACAAAATATCAGTTTACAAATTGATGAGAGCACTTAGTAGGTACTCTAATTTAAATTCGTCAGTATTTTGTATATCTGTTAGAAGATAGTAATGAAATTAAAAATAAACGAGATAAATAAATGTTATGACCTAGTAGTGTATCCAGTATAAACTAGTGTAGGAAACAATGAACTCAGAGTCAGTAGAAAATTTGTTTATTTTATGTATTTAATTATGCCAGTTTTGTTCACAGCTCCAGTTCAAATTGTGATTTCACGGTGTTAAAATATTAAAACTTTAATTGTATTCCAGCGCCCGACTCCATAGCCGTAAAGAAGCCAGCGAGGCGCTCCGTTGATACACTATTAATGCAATTGTTCGAAAACAGCGCGAGGCAATAAAATTTAGCCTTCAGGTAGAATATTCCGCACCACTTCGCAGGCGTAGCTATAATTTTTCGCATTGCGGATTTCAGGTAAACGTATTTCATTACTTCATTTTACGGTTTTACGACTAATGAGTTTGTTTTAGAGATTTGGGAAGATACGCTTAAAATTATGAAAATATTTTTGCTGTAAATATATGCACCGTAGTAAAAAATATATATGAGCGTAGAGAGACGTAAATAAGTAAAGATACCTTTAAACTCATGGCCAAGTGGTAAGTATCCAAGAAGGTTACCACATTGTAAAGTCAATCATCGGTAGCCAGGTCAGTCTTAGGATGGGTGACCATCCATAAGACATTAAAAAACATGTTAAGCCGTTGCTCCTGATTGCCATACGAACATCTACAGTAGTATGATGAAGGTCTAAATGACAGTTCGAAAACCTGGTCTTAACTATAGACCTTCGATATCTTCAATGGGTTCATATATCTTTACGTAAAATTCGTAGTTAGATTCGTATCGTAGTTAGACTGGAAGCAACAAAAACTATAGCTAAGTTGGGAAAATGCTCATTATAATATACCTTTTAAACGAATATTTCGAAAGTTATACACGAAAAGTAAATCAGCTTAAACCTTTTGTATTCGGTTATATTTATACCAACAAAATACAATATCGATGAGATATTTGAATATTAAATAGGTACTCAAAAATAAGCCTATTAAATTGAATTCAAACAAAATGATAAGCTACTTTACAAATAAATCCTACAAAAGATGGAGAGATCACATTAAAATAATTGAAGGTTTATTGAAGTCTGAACTACGCTCGATGAAAGCGATTAATCGATTTAATCGAAAATATTTATATTTAGGATAATATTCATTAGATTTAGATATTTTACCTACCATTTAAAAAAAAGCCGCGTGGTTCCCGACAGAATAGAATTTGGACCATCCCATCTCTTCCCATGCGGTGTCGTACAAAGCGTGTAATAAGGGATAGGGCTGTTTAACATCAGACAGATAGATACATACAGTCCAGACTCAGCATCAGGCAATAGGCTCATCCCCAATAACGTGGGACCTAATACAATGATTGGTGAAATGGTAAATTCACCTCTGCCTCTGGGGATAAAGGTGTGATTATTATGTACACAGGGCTTTCATAGCTTCCATGAGGTCCAAGCCAGCCTCACCTGCAAGTCGGTGCATCATCGGTCGATCCTAATATTAAATCGATGCGATTAATTTTACTTTTTTTACTAGATGGCAGTGATGTTTATTCTTGAAAATCACGATATTGATAGACTCTTTTTATTCTATTATCATTTTAGTGTAGTTTCCCGTAGCATCAGACGCTTTTACCCCATTCCAGGATCAGTTGAGTTCCTCTCTTCCTTTGGCTTTTGCTCACACGGCTTTTATGGGAGCGACTGTCGTCTGATCTGACGTCTCAAACTTGAGACGTAACTATCACACACACTCAATCTCAAATATTATTATCTTAAAAAGTATAACAGTACTGACTGCAAATTGTCATCCTAAATATTGTTATCTAAATGAGGAAAAAGTCGACTAAGATTTGCATCCAGGCAAGTCGACCGTGACAATGCCAACTTATCCAGTCAACTTCCGTTTCACTGGGTTAAGTTTTCCTCAATCTAAGCACATCTTACACTGACATAGTCGATGTTCTCGACATCCACCGGAATTACGGAATGACTTGTTTGTTGAACAAACTACCCAAAATAATGCTACTTACTTTTGATAGCGTCATACAACAATATCTAATATTTTAATAGATTGGGATAGTTTTTAGATATAATTATTAGGTACCTATATGTTAGGTTTAGTTCGTGCAAGAAATATGTTGGAGGACAACCTTAAACTTCTTATCAATACGAGTAGATATGAATATGCTTATAGTATTTATCATTTCATTTTATCAGAGTTACATATTTAGCTATAAAAATAGGTACCAACATCGCTCGGAAAATCGGTGAAAACTTGAGTAAAAAATCTAAAGAAATAAGGCGGCATGTTATGCTTTTTTTATGAAACTCTTAAGAAATGATTTTCAATACGATCAAATACCTTCTCTTTTTTCGAATTCTCATCAAGAAATAATTGAATTGAATCGTTCATAATTAATATTATTTCGGTATGAAATTCAGTCCTTATCTTATCACTGGGAATACTGGGATATCACTTTTGGAACGTAAATAGGCCTAATAATATTAATAAATAATCAATCAATCAATTAACCTATTGCAGTCCACTGCTGGACATAGGCCTCTCCCAATATGCGCCACGTTTGCATAAATAAATAAATCATGATAAAAATAATACATTTAATCTATACTTTTAATTTAATTGACATAGACGTTAATAACATTACATCGGACGATATACATTATTTATTGATGCAATAATACTTATTTATAAAAAGATAAGACTAAATAACACTGTAACAATGTACGTCCCATAAAATAATGACTGAAATTACCATAATAACATAAAGTATAATAAATTTTCAAATAATATTTTATCACATTCCCCGTACATATTCCCCCTACATACATATCGTAAAATCTTCTATTGCGATGCTTTGGCTGTATTTTGCTGTTTTAAATAAATCTCAAGTACTAATTTTTAGAACATTTATCTCGTTATCCATAAAATGTCTTTGGACGTACGCTCTATACTATAATTATTAAGTTTTATATCGTAGTTTGCTGTTCGAGGTTCACCCCATTATACAGATGATATTTAATCACTAATCTCAATTTAGAATGTAATGTTTCCGAATGCAGAAACATTCATTCTTCAAGCATTCATTCCATCATTCATTTTTATGGCTCGAATAAAAATGGCTGACTTTTGTAGTTTAGCAGCCCACTTCACACTTTTGAAAATTAAAAATGCAGAATGGATACGTTAGAAAAGGAATCTACATTGGATACCTACCTATACATTACCAATTTCTGACTTAAGTGGTTTTTATTTTGCCGTTATAGTCTCAGACATATTTTTTAATGCATCATGTTATTAAAATGGTTATGACTGTATACAATCATTAATAATTTTTAATTATTTTCTCCATAATTTTGTTTGGTTCTATTATTTAAAAGCGTAACAACTCATACAAAAATACTTTTGGTTCTAAACATTTATCTATCTACATTATTATCTAAACTATACAATCGTTTGTTTTTTAGTCAGTGACCAGAAACCTATATAATAGTCTGACAATTTAAACCTGTAGATTTGTTCATTTTTATTTGAGTACACCACGTATATACAAACACACATTCATGCATTTTGTCATAACGGGAACCTTAATTCCACTATAGGTAAAGCAATCCAGGTCACAGTTATTTAAATCTGGATTCTCATTCGCAATACCACGTAGTTCGCCGCACTTTCTTGTCTAGAGCCCTTTTGACTTCGCCTGGTACTCCTCGCAATGAATTATCTGCAATTAATAAAAAATGTTTATTAATAATGATATTCTCTGCGAATTCACAGGAGACCCACAACGGAGGCACACACGCAATCTACTTGAAGATGAAAAACCACTTAGAAACTGCCACCCCCAAAGAAGAAAGTCCTCCAAAAATACACCAATCAACAAGGAATTTATACGAAGAGCATGACACCCAGGTTATATCACATTAATTGCCTCAAATAATTTAGCTAAAAACGACTGGCTTAGTTATTTGGAGAAATCAATATTATTGCTTTGACAGGTAATAGTTATTATATCGGCTTCAGTATCCATTAATCTCATTAAGAAATGAATGTGTTTTAATTTCTTATTCATAGTACCATAATTCAAATTATTGAATGGATCACAGGATACGAGAGCTACACTTAGCTTATTTTATCTGTGCCTAGAATATGCCTAATAGGCAGTTCAGAATTCAACTGTACAACTGGTTTGTGTGCTACTTGTATGAATTTAATTTATATTATAGACATTTTGTGCTAAAGCAACTTGCTAGTCGAGTTTTAGTTCATTTTTGTCTTCATGTACACCTGTAAGTGTTAGAAAAAGATGTACGTAATTTATTATAGGTAGTCAAACTTAGTAAGACTAAGTACTAACACTAAATCACCTTTATTTAAACGCTAGGTATATGTGTGTCAGCGTCGGTTAGTCATAAAATATAGGTATATTTACACTTACCTGGATAGGTAAGGGTTAGAAGAAATCCTTCTTTTAGCATAATATATTGAAGCTGATAGCTTACTATTCCTAAGAATTGGTTACGTGTTCATTCCCGTTATGTAACATACTCTGTGAGTCTTTTTCATTGTAAATTATATTAAGAAAATATGATAAGCGATTATTATTGTTTATATTAACAACATAATATATAAGAATGGACTATATAGTGATCTATCATTGAAAAGAAAAGAAAAGAAGAGTACTTCTGCAAAATCTCTATTTCAACTGTATTTTACACAAAACTTTTAGATTTTTTTTCTTTATCTTCTAGAGAAATGATTATTTTTAAATATTTACGACAAAAATACAAAATGATTTGAATCACATGTAGTTTTCTATGCATAGGTAAATCGCTAGCTGTTTTCGAATCCCTAATATTTCGTAAGTCCAACGCCCTAACTATTACGCTAATGTCTTAGTTAAAACATTATCATAACAGTTAAGGCGTTCATTAAACATTAGAGAAAACGTTCTTGGAAGCTTTTGATAGTTAGTCTTAATTACGTAAATTTCATTGTTACTGATAACGTATTCCACAAAGTCATTGCCAATGTTGTCAGTAATTTAACAAAGAAGTTTGTGGAATGCAGATGTATAGCTGAATGCTTATTATGATATTTTCACATTTATTGTATTAGTATCTACTACATATATATATCTCACAAAAAGGTTTCGATTATAATCCTGCGTCAATATTTTTCATAAAATTGCAGACAATAAAGTAATAATAGTAGTGGTTCAAATAATACGTAATAAGTACATCCCTGGGTTACCGCATGCATTTAACTACAGTAGTTTAGATATTCTACAGAAAATACCAAACACCTGTTTTGAACAAAACCTATTAGCTTAGTTCAGCTTAAAATTTGAACCTCTTATTACAAAACGTGGACTAACAAAAGAACTAGGATTATCAATTTTACGGTGTTTTGGGATGTTTTAAACTTAGTTTTTTGTTTATTCCAGTTTTGTTACAGAGTAAGTTAACATTTTCATGCATTAAAATATATCATATTCTCATTCGTGTCAATTCTTCATAGATAAAATACCCAAAATTCCAGCTTTAAACATTAAAAATAGATAGCTCCTTCTATTTTCTAATAGGGCACTGTTTTCGGTAAAAACAAACAAAATTTCTAAACAAATCATGGCATCTTCATCATTATCACCATAACAACGCGTCGTCCCGGAAGATTCAACAAATGTGTATTTAACCAAGTTTATTAAAATAATATAATACAAGAACAAAGAAAATAAATAAAATGCCTACACATTTCCATTGTGTACATTTACATTCTAATGTCTGTGAAACGAATCGTTAGCGTTCCATTTTTTTCGTACAATTACCGAAAACCACAGTCATATCAATAAAGTAATGAAGGATTCCATAACAAACTTTCATAACAAAACCAATACCTTAGGAAGTAGAAAAGCGAAGTCACAGAAAACGAAAGCTGAACAAATATTATGTGCAAGCGTTGGAAGCGTGCCGAAAGTACTGACCTACAAAGCAATTCATTGGTGCAACTTCACGACAACGAAACCACCTAACGGACCTGTGGCAGAGATGTTACTGTGTATGAGTGAAGAACATATACCTGGACATGTTTTTTTTTAAATTATTTTGGTCCTAACGTGCGATCGATTTCAATTAGAACCATAAACAGTTGTTTTATGCGTTCGGCTGCGTTTCCACTGAAGCGGAGCAGGGCGGAGCGGAGAAAGATTAACCAATAGGATTGCATAAAAAACTCCGCTCAGCTGCAGGAGCAGAGTTTTATGGAATGCTTTTGGTTAATATTTCGCCGCTCCGCCCCGCTCCGCTTCAATGGAAACGCAGCCTTAGGCATGCCTTCCCACTGTAAGGCTGCCTTCTTTTCAACCATCGTGTTCCCAGTTGATTTTCAATACTCTGTGCCAGTCTATTCTGATATGGATGAACTTGTTTTATTAAATAGTAATCAAAAGTTTGAATTCAAAGGTTGACAGTAAGTGGTTGTTGATATAATATAGAATTTAATTACAAACAAGTACACGATGTGAGTCGTACGCTGTTGTATAGGTGAACATGTTATAAATACAATAAGAGGAACAAAGCCTTGGTATATTCAATTTGTAGTTTTCACGCAATAGATAGGTACAAGAATGTCAATCATCATTCATTGGTTCACCGATTCTCATAATAATTTTTAAATGATTCATGATGTTTCTTTACAAACACTAATATTGATCCTTAACCCTTGCATGATTGAAGGGAAAAAGGCTATTATTTATTCAAAGTTACACGAGGTAACTTCTGTTCAAGCCCAAAATGACTATAAAATCACAGTGTAGGTATAAGGGGAATAGTAAATGCCAACCAATAACGTTGAGAGACTGGGCAGGACTTAGCCCATTGTGGTGAATATGTCGCTGCTCTCTGGCATATGAAATATTCAAAATTAGAATAGAGTGACATTTTAGATCGTGAATTATTCGAATATACTAGGAAGGTTGCTTTGGTCATTTTGAGTTTCTCTGCTAAATAATATTTTAATGATAATTTCAGATAGAAACTTAGATTATATAAAAGACCTAATAAATTAAAGTCATAAATAAAGCCTTAATGATGCTGTGTAGGTGTATATGGCAAGACTATAGGGCTAGCTATATTGATTTTAATTTTCATAATTAATAATGTTGTAAAATATGGCGAGTTGGAGTGTTTGGTTTAATAGAATTTTCCCTAACCCCCTCCAGACGAGAGAGTGCTAGGGCTAAGATTATAACCCGGGACCTCTCAATCGCAATATCAACACCTTAACCATTGAACTACAGAAGCTTTCAAAATGGGTCGCCTCCAGTTAATTTTATTTAGCATGGTTTCATTAGAGCTCTATAACGGCTAGAGTTTGAACCAGCAATCTCCAATTTGCTATCATTGGATAGCAAATTGGAGATTGCTGGTGCTTGGTATTGACCAAAACCGATGTTTGATTTTGCAGGCTGATAATTTACAGAAGTGTGCCTAACGAGATCTGTCCTGAGGTACCCAAACTAACCATAACAACACAATGGACTCAGTAAAGCCTTCTTTGCATATTCAAATTTTTACAAATAAAAGCATTAGCTACAGCAATTTTTTCTTTTGTGTTACATTAAATACATGTACTGTATTGTACATACTTAAATGTTGTATTTAAATGAACTGTGTTTTGTATAACACGTTGGTTGTTGTTAATCCATGCTGCACAAAATTACAAATAGCTCATTTGTTTATAAACACTGTACGGTTTAATAAATTTGATTATAGTACTATTACTTTTGTACTTTCAAAGGTGTCCAAAGAGCAAAGGGCCAGCCTGATGAACCCTTTAGACAGCTTTTTGCATTTTGCAGTAATGCAACCTATACTATAACTAAGAGCAAATCAAATTCAGCTTGTACAAGATGACGTATAGAAAAATGTGAAATGTATTCCTAAATGCCTTGGGGTCCTTTTTTCAGTCTAGATATATCTACACGTAAGTACGTCCTTCCAGAAGGAAGTCCTTCTCATGAGTTAGTACAATAAGTCGGACATTATAAAATACCGATAATATTAGTTGACTTACATTTATCGTCATTTCTTTCAGACTCGGTGGATTCCTCGCTATTCATAGAGACCATAGATATCCTCTTATTACGCTGCTGCTGGAGTAGTTCTGAAAATGAAATAAAATTAAATTAAAATACAGATATTAAGAAAAAATTGCAGACCATAATTGTTGTAGTTAAATGTATTTTAGCGATACTCAATCCTGAAACCCGATTTATCTGAGGACAGATTGTATAGGCAGATTGACAGATTTGTCAGATTGTCTATATTGCGATTCAGAACTGAGTACCATTCTAGAATACGGGCCTAAAAATTTGAATTTTTGATGTGGCGTTCGTCGGCAATTCATGGAATCATTTAACAAAACTAATGAACATGAAAATTCAATCACTGGATTTCAGACTAAAATTATTCCCAACGTTTCTCACACCGAAGTGTAAAACTGTGTCATACACAAGTCATACATAATAAATAACCAGAGCTCAGAACAATTGTCTATGAGTCACACAAACACTTGGGTAATCAAAACCACAATATTCAGCGGACAAGCAAAGGCAAGACATACAGAACTGTGACACTCTTGATTGACTAATAAGTACTAATAACACAATATTCAATATTATCTTGTTTAGTTGTTTTCATAAACACAATGGTTCGAAAAAAAAAATGTGATAATCTTCTTTGTCAAAGTCAAAGTCAAAGTCAAAAATCATTTATTATGTATAGACCATCAAAACGGAACTTACAAAACGTCAAAAATATTCATATAGGGGAAGGTGAGGTAATACGATCCCTGAGAGTCAAATGATCCCCCTCAGTAAATCAGAGACAACTAGTGTCATCTATCCAAATGCGCATGAAACATGTTCTCCACACCCCTGCCAGTTGCTTCTCCAAATGGCATGACGGTGCGAGCGCTTGGTGTGATTTTATTAAAAAATAATCAAAAAGTGTGGCTCTGATCTAAGGTAAGCATGTTTTTGGACTCTCATTGCTTTTTACGTGTTCGTATTTATTGAAATATAGTTTTACTTGCGGGTATGAATAGCAGTTAGCTAATATTTAAGCAGTGTTCGATCACCGCACAAGGTATTTGAAAGTTATGTTTTGATCGATATTTTGGAATTTTGTGTTTGGGGCGAAATGATCCCCTTCTTGTGTTTAAAATGATTCCTGGAATCGTTTTACCCCATTAGTATTTGTTATTTTTACAGATCATGCCGACAATATATATATACGCCAAACTAATCGCCAAAATTGGCTTGAAGAACAAATGCAAAAGGCATTAGATGCCGTCTACACACTACACTACGCTTAAAAAAACTTAGGGAGGAGTTGCGGCATCTGGCCGATATTCTGCCGAGTTCGAAGGGACCTGACAGAAGGAAAACTCGAGAAAAACCCTTCGTGGAGATGGTAGGCTAAACACCCTCACAATGCACAGACGCGAAAATAAAAGGCCCCCAGTTCTCGGTGGTCCCGCTAATACCAATCCCCGGTTCGGGCTTTTCGGAGGCTACCGAAACCAACTTTTTTTTTATACCACTTAGTTGGCAGACAAGCACACGGCCCACCTGATGGGAAGCGGTCACCGTGGCCTATGGACGTATGCAACACTAGGGGCGTCACACTCGCGCTGCCGACCTTGAAGAAACCTTCTAATGCCCTTCTTGAAGAACCCCATATTGTAGTCGCTTGGGAAAACCACCGTAGGGAGTTCATTCTACAGCTATTCCAACTACTGCTGGCAGCTTAAAACTGCGGTACACTACGGCTAGACGAGCACCTCACCGAACTCGAGGTGGAACTTGGTCGCATAAACTGGCAGATATTGGGAATGTCAGAGGTACGAAGAGAGGGTGAGGACACGACAACCCTTGAGTCAGACGACCTGTACTACTTTTTTAGAGTTTATTTGTTTACTAGTTATTTGTCCATTGCTTGAATAGGTATCTTGATAATTTTACAAACCTTTTAAAAGTTTGTTGCAATGTTAAATGCTTAGTTTTGTTGATTGAGTAGTAGATAATTACAAAAAAAGATTTCTAATGAAACTAGAACACTGCAAAAGTTTTGTCTAACTTGCTTACATACTTAAATTATTATGAACAATACATATTATGATTAAAATAAACAGCTGAATGTTTTATTTCACTGATATTTATTAACTTATGGTATAAAATGATCCCTGGGATTATTTTACCCCTACCCCAGGGATCATTTTATACATGGGTGTGTATTAAATTCTAAACTTTTACAAAAACCTCTAATACAAAAAAACTGCATCCATATAATAGAAAATAAGTATGCAGTTACAAAGTTCAGTAAATTCACTACCTCCAACAATAGAAATCTTTCGATTTTGCCTCTAACTTTAGCCACAGTTAAGTTTTTCCCTTAAGGGGATCATTATACCTCACCTTCCCCTATGTACTAAAGACTAACTTAGCAAATGGACCACCGGTTCGAAACCCGGCCCCGGCCTGAGAAGACTCCGGCAAGAAACTCAGCGGGCTTTTTTTTGGTCTATTTACAAAAAAAAATGAATCAAACTAACTATATTCACCATGAATTTGAAGTAGGTACCTAAACTTCAAAAACAAAGAAAAAAACAATGTTTTCGTTAATAATTATGTACCCAAAACTAAGTGAGAACCTAAGATGAGGCTGATTAAAATAGATAAAATGGAAGTTCATATCGATAATATCGTATTTGAAATTATTGAATTTTGATGTTCAAAAAAGTGTTTACAGATATTAACTGTAGATATGAATTAGTCTAAGACTAAGACTGATTCATAGAATACTAAGTTCGAAATATAATTTTTTTAATGATGGAATACATTATTGCCATTTCCCATATCGTTAGCCTCTCGGAACTGGGAGTTCTAAACAAGATGTGACAGTTAAACTGTTTCACATGCTGGAACAGTAGTGCATTTTATACCAGTTCTAATGATAGAACACCCTAGAACCTTAGCAGTTGCGTGGAGACGTTGCCTCTTTTATTTGTAACAATTCCACCATGACGAATGTTTCTATCAGTTTTGTCAATCCAAAACAACACATACACGACTGAATTATTGTCAAACAAGCCAGTACACCTACTGACTGACGGATAAGGTTCTGGGATCATCTATCGTTTTGACATTGAAAAGTCAACCAGTAATCACTCCGTGAATAGTCCAGATAAGAAAGAGTAGAATAATGAGAAAGGGTGGAATGATGATGATTATAATGAACAACTAGTAAACTAGAAAGGATTATAATCATTTAATGAAATTATTACTGTATTCATATTAACTATGTGTGCCTAATTCAAATGTATGCCTGTAATTTCATTCTGTTCATTGAATCGCACGTAGGTATCCAATTGTAAAACCACTCGTACACAATTCTACTACCGGGTAATTTCGGGCCATAACACACTCATACAATCAACTCAAATATACGGACAATTTCAACAACAATTTTAGGTGGGCATGCAATCTACGTTAGAAAATAGTTTTGTTACACGACCGTCGTCGACTGCTTTTGTTGCCACAATTACATATTCTGTGAAAATAATAATGATGGATAATGTGATAGAATAATTATGGTATTCAGAATTATAATTGTTTTTCCTTATAATCGACTTAAAAATGGAGATTGAATAATTTAGATAATTGTAATTTCATTGGAGCTGCACTACATTTTCAATTGTATATTTACACTTTTCTTCAAATCTATTGGTTGGGATGTGATTATCTATTTACTCATAGGACTCAAGGACTTATACACTGCCCCTGCTGCTACTGCTATTAGATCTACATTATAATCATCTTCTAGTTCTGCTGCTGGCCTATTATTCAGAAACTGTGCTAGCCAATAAATTATTCTTGAAACAGTATTGAATGCTCAAAAGTAGCTTTGAAATAGTTTAACTGATTAGCATTTAAAAATAGATGCTGATTCAATAAAATTGCAAATGAAGGCCGAAACGAATGTAAGAGTAACACAGATATATTTTAATGCTATACATCGCTAATCTATTGTTCGCTCACATTTAGTTAGATATGGCAAACATGTCAAGATAATTTGCTGAAATAACATATTCCTGAAGAGTGTTCAACGTACAATCTTTATCACCTATATCAATGCTGTCTATCAATAAGCTTATCTGTAAAAAATTAATGATATCTTTATGCTTCAAGTCAATATATTTGTTATTATCATTGAACATAATAATTATTTTAGTACCAACCAGCCTAAGAAAAATATATCCTCTTAGTGCTTGTCCCTCACCTTTGAAATGAAAACTGTGTTCAGCTAACCCGATATTTAATGAATACTGACCAATTGGCTACGATTGTATTGATTTAAAGTGATTACTGTTTATTGAGTTGCTTATAGTGTCAGACTGGTAGTAATCTCAAGATTTTTGAATTTCTTTAAATATTGAACTTTCATCAATTCTATATCTAGGTCGAGAAAAAATAAAAGTCAGCAGAGTTTCCTCCTAAAACAAAGTTCCACAAGGATAGTTGAAATTCTTGTTGAATGTTTGTCGTTTTGACGCGGTAACATCTTATTGAAACATTTTAATTTGTTTTTTTTTTACTTTTTACCGGCAATCACAAAATGGCGAAGTGGCGATCACATTAGATGGATATTAGTGTAACGTTTCCAATAATTTTATAAACAGTTACATTTTACTTAACAGTGACAAAATGCTGCAATTCTGTTGCGAAGGCTATCGAAAAAAAAGAGAAGAACTGATCACCGAATCGGGCGATACATTTCAAAAATTCACAGCCGTGATTATCGATTAACTAACGCATGATTATATTATATAATCTTATCTATCTAATTTGATATATTTTAATTCTATTGTAATATCTAATAGGAATTCGTACGTCACAAATCATAACGAGCTATACTTTTCTTTTCTGTCGTCAACGTAATCTGATACCACTCACGTGTTGTCATCTACAGGGACGAATGGGAAGGAAACAGTTATATGAATTGCAGCGTACAGTTACTTAATGTCAGTGGAACTTCCTTCGGCGTATTGGACCTCACCAAGACCTTTGAAGTCACACCAACCTCACTTGCAAACCGGCCCTCCTGCTGATTAAAGGACGAAGCTCCGGTACCGAATTTACTCTCGAGGTTGAGAGATCAGACAGCAGTCACTCCTAAAAAAGTCGTATAAGCTAATCTTAAGGGTAGAAGTAACTCAGTCAAATTAGTTCCTAAAAGAGGATAGAACAGACAAGAATTTAAAAAGAATTCTAGCATAATCCAAGTACGTTGTTTGAATATCTACAATATACCTATTCGTACCCTCGTACTTGTAGTATAGATTTTACGTTCCAAAATGAACATGCTATTTTACTAATCGTGAATTTATAGCATACTATTTTAGGTACTTATTAAAGTTTCCTCTTTGTAGCCTTACTATCTCTCGCCGCACCTGACTCCGTTAAACTGATAACAGTCCTGATAAACCGTCACATTCCACAAACACATAAAAAAAGTATTCACAACAATGCCAATGGTTTATAAACCCGCAATTGTCAATTTAAAGACAATATGCACGAGAAAATAACTTTTAAGGTGACGCACATTCCATATTATTAAACATTTGTATTCAGACTATTAATCAAATAAAACTACAATCAGATAAATTATGACAAGTGGTCTAGTATCGTCACCTCGCGTTAATGGGTCATAGTCAATATTCCATCTGTACATTTTCTAAATTCTTATCATACTAAGGCAAGAAAGGGGAGCTTCATACCAAGGCAGCATTTGCTGCGCACACAGCAAAATGCCAAGAAAAATTCTTCTTGACAAGATATGTTCAGAAGCATTTGGTGTTTACATATAGGGTACCAAAGCTGCATTTGCAATGTGCGCTGCAAATACTGCTTTGGTGTGTGGCCGCCCTAAGCGATTTTCGTAGCATATGAATACATTCTACTGTGTATATGTCACGCCAAAATGAGTAGGAGGAGAATAAGATGGAACTACCTGTAAGTGTTTTCGGAAAGTTATAATCTAAGTATGTTCAAGTCACGAGTACATAAATTCCTTCTAGGTGAACGCTTTCCATCTGAACCACATCATCATTTACCAATTAGATTAGTTTAGATAGTGGTCGAACGTGAATCCAAGTGTCAAATATAAAAAAGATACCTAAAAACTCAACTACTATTATGAACTATCTATTCTGAAATTTTGAAGCAATTATTTAACAAATTTTTACTATGATTAAAGTAAATATCCAAGGCGGGATCTGAAACCGCAACAAAAATCTCATTTACGATAAAGATGGGCTTATATTCTGCATTAATATCTATAGTGTAATCTACATTTATCATTGTAAACTTCTTAAATGTTCCAAAATAAAATCTCATTATTCGCTATCTTCTCCATCGTCGTTTTCAGAACAATGACTTATTGTAATTATTATGCTAATTTCAAAGAATTATATTTTGCACACTGAAGTCTTTGTTTAATATGCTAAAAATATGCCACACAATTAAATTAATGAATATATTTTAAACACACATTGCACATCTAGTAGGCAGCGTGAGAATGAAGAAATTGTTGACCATTAAAAGTTCAATAATAGCCGACAACACTACACATAAGTACAACAAACTTACTTGTTTTAGATTATTAATAGGTATAACAAAATCGTACAATCACTACTTTAGATAGTATAGTTAATGTTAATTCAATAACGAGAAACCAACAACATCGAAATGTAAGCAAGTGCCACTGTACTAACGTCTCCGGCCACGCATGATTCATCGCTTAAACTCAAACACTTTTGAAAGGTATACTCGTAATACGCAATTGACAAATGCTCTTTGTACATACGCACTACCTACTTGATTTGTCGTGTAGTATGAGTTTACTAACATGCGTGGTACACTGGAAACATGTCCGGTAGACGCCAAGCAATAGACTTGTTACCTATAACGTAGAATCAAATAATATATGTAGGATAGAAATGTGAGGGGAAAATTACTCCTTCAGAGATTTAAAGTCGTTAATCATCATACTAATAGCGATTTTCCAGTTGCATCCAAAGTTTGAACTTTGGGACCCGAAATCAAAGAAGTTGGTAGGATTTAGTAGGTATAAAATAAAAAGCATATTTTTGAGGAAATAGCAATTGTAGCTAAATAGCTTTGTAACAAAGAAACGCGTTACCAGAAAGATTTAAACACCAGTTTACGCTTATCGCTTTAATCTCAACGAGAAATGTGGCATTGTAACTGCGAGAGTTCAAAACGATCGTACTTTCGTCGCATTCCCTTGTGATACTTCTATCTAATTATCCATAAGAAAAGGTTGTTTAAGTTAGATAATACAGCTGCTCCTAAAAGGGGAATAAAGAATACGTAGATAAAAATCGTAGAAACGTGTGAAACGCATTGAAAAATGTCGACTCAACACTTAATTTTGTTTTTCGTAAAAACAACAAACAAAGCGGTCCTCGCATATTCGTTTGCATTTACAAAACAACGGCGGCGCGTTGGCGAAGAAAAACGGCGAGTTCCTGGCGTTCCCACAGACGAGACGCAGCGTACAGTGCACATGCAACTTGCCGACGACTGTCCAATAAAAAAATTGTGTCGTTGACCCCGCATCGTGCATCACCCGATGATAAAGAACCTCGCTCCTTCCGTCGTCACGTATTGCGTGCACGGGTATGGACAGCCACCGGGAGCAGATGACGATCAATTAAAAAGTTAGTTCGCATTAACTATGCGGGAATTAGTTTGGCTCGGCGTGCGTGCCAGATGAACTCAACTAATTTCTTTATGAGGAATGGGCTCAACTTATCATTAATGTTCAACGTTTATCTAACGATACATATGAGACACATCATAGAATCGTTCAGTACGCATTATCAATATCACATAAAGAAATAATGCATACAAACAACTTTTCATCGATAGGGTTACTGAACTAATAAATATGTGATTTCACAGCATCGATTTAATGCACAAGCTGTAATTAGACAGATAAATTAAACTACTTTCTCAATAGGAACAGATTCTTGAACATGTACGCAATGTTTGGAAGGTGACATAATTCCGTCACGCGACTGACATACACGCGTTGTCTGTCACATCGGTCACATCCTACAATGTTTAGTTGCATAATAACCAAACGACACACTCATCTTTGTACTGTTTACTATATTTGAACGCGTTACTTTATCTTTGAAACTAACTTCAGCTATTTACAATGGTGAGGTACGATAACATGTAGTACGGACATAGGTAGCGTAAACATAATATGACAACATCTGAGAAAATGATTCAGACTGAAGGAGGATTTAAATATTAGTGAAGTGTTAATAGCTGTCAAATTAAAATTATTGTTGCATATCGCTTAATAATTGTTTTTGTTTTTGAACATGTTATCTTTGCTGCGTAAATGATCGGTGTCACTTTGAATGTCGCCTAAATGTACCAGAGCGGATAAATTCAAAGTGCTTAGCATTGCAAAAACAGTTTTAAAGATGAATTTGTATAGAAGAGGCGATTAACTATTCTGATTAAATATTGAGCACCGAGAGTTGCGCATCAAACATATCAACAAAGCTAGTATTGATGGTAATGTCCTGTAATCATCAGACAAGATCTGCATTTAACTAGAATCGATACGACCAAAACAATGGCACGTTATCTATTTCAAACATACTTTTATAAGTGGTGTGTATTTAGAGATAAAACGATAAATAATATACTTGCAAAGATATCTATTTATATCTACAAGCTATTTAGAATAAAAATTGTGTCACGTTTCCTGGGTGAGGTGGGAATGAATTTCAAATTTGGAACGGGATGCAGTATAACTTTGGGACATTTATAATATCTTGGACCTAATGTTCCCAAAATGTGCTCGATACACGCAATGCCTATATGTTTCCTGGGTGCCTTTGAGGACAGCAAGGGGTGCTACGGCGGCGGTGGACGAGCTCATATTTACCAAGCATAGTTTATTACCAAACAATCCGCGCGCGAAAGGGCCTTTTTTGTCTCGCGGCTTAGGCATAGGTCCATGATAATTATGTGTCCTGAAAAAAATATGAATTTTCACACCTAGAAGCGCGCCGTTTTTGTAATGTCAATGACGTTATTCTAATTATTCTGTATGGACGTAACAAATAGTTATGTATTTTTACTGATCAAGTAATTTTTCACGATATATTTTTTTGTTCCTTACAGTAAATCTAGTTGCAGAGTCAGACAAAAGTCCTTGCCTATCCTACTAATATTATAAATGTGAAAGTTTGTGAGAATGGATATGTGGATGTGTGGATGTTTGTTATTCTTTCACGCATAAACGGCTGGACCGATTTGGTTGAAATTTGGTATGTATATAGGTTATACCCTGGATTAACATATAGGCTATATATCAGCGATGAACGGGATCAGAATTCCACGTGGGCGGAGCCGCGGGCAACAGCTAGTACATAATATAGAACATAGCCTTGCAATCATTTAAGTTAGCATGAACATTTATAGTTTACCTTTTTTCTGCATGGCCTGTTCCCACAGCAGCGAAGTGATATCTTCGACCCAAGTATCTCTTATCGTTGGTTCTGATGTCTCTAGCTTGTACGATTTGAGATGTCTCTGCTTATACCAAATTGTGAATTTGTGATGGTCTTCTTCCTTCGCTGTAATGCCAAGATCGTCCACCGCTATGTGATCTTTGTATACAAAGAACTCCACTGGTTGCTGAAAAATACCAATAAAACAAAAATTAATGTTGAAACAAATACTCAAATTAATGGTATAGGATATATTAAGTGATACTGGGACACGATAAGAGGTATGACACAGCGGTGTTTCCATTCAAATCAAGCAGTCCGAGTGGGGAAATACCTCCGCTCTACAGAATATCGCGGGTATAATAACCTTGTGTCATGTTTCTGGCAGTGAGTAGAGTAGCCAGAGTTCACTGGAGAGGTTTTATGCTGTCAATGTGAAGACCAAAGGCTTGTCCAGTCCACCTTGTTTTCTTCGCTAACGGAACAGAATTTCTCTGTTCTTAAAATGTTAGCAGCACGTACACTCGTGCAGTCGTGCTGCGACCCTTTGAGAACAGAGAGATTCACACGAGTCACTCGACTCCCTCGGTGTAACACTCGTCCATAGGCCATGGGAACCACTTTCCATCAGGTGGGCCGCGTGCTTGTCTGCGACGGAAGTGGTATAAAAATCCTAAATAAAAAATAGGAAAAATAAAAAAATACAGTCAATACAAAACATCAATCGGTTTTGTTTTCACAAGTAAGATCTATTATAATATTCTACAACACTAATTAATTAATAATGAATAAACATAACCATTAATTTAAAATTTTGATATAGATATCGAGTAACCTTAAATACTACAAGTAAACTATAAAGTACACTCTTTGACCATAAAAACTTCTAGAAACCATTTTGGCTATTATGACGTCATAACATAAACAAATTGCGGTAAAGAAAATGAGTTAATTTTTTTAATTAAGCTTATCTATTTCGCTAATTCATTTTGTACAAAGGAAAAAAAATATGAGGTAAGTAAAATATGAAACTGCAAGATTATTTTGAGTTGAATACCCTGTACCACCTGACTTTCTGCTAATATCGAAGAGATGCCTTTTTGATGTTGAATACAAGTCTATGTTATTATAAAATTGTTAACTACTCATGTCTGTACATTGGAGATATGAAAAAAATAACCTGGGTTATGTTAACTGAATCACAGTCTTAGTAGGCGTATAGATAGTAATACTGTGACTGCATGATTCTGAATGCCATTTTAAATTCTTGCCTGTTTGTTCGCGATGGATGTAAAAAAAACTACTGCACACATTTTGATGCGGTTTCTTGCATTAGAAAAGTCTTTGTCAGACTCAAAATCTACCGGTTGAGTAGAATCAGGGATATGACGATTAGGTACCGATATCTACGCGGGCGTAGACGCAAACTTAAAGTAAATCAAAATAGGTACCTAAATGTTTTTGGTTATGTAAGTATGTCAGTCTATATTATCCAGATAATTTATTAAAATGATAAACGGAAGGAAAACGAATAACATTAGCATCAATTACAAAAAATAGTGAACATTGTAGCGATTCGCAAGCTTGAACATTTTTTTTTTCTGAATATGTAAGAGGTATGCTACGAGTATGTTAACATTATGTTTCTTACTAATTTAGTCAGTCTCATCATTACCGTAGCTACTGAAAGGAACATAAACTCTAAAATAAAATTGAAGTTACCTATCTGTTAGTAATTTGAAAAACTTAATTTTTAACGTACTTAATATTGTATACCCAAATGGTGAAACATAGCTGAACTCATTATTCTGTGAACATCTTTTGTACCTATGATTTACAATAAATATGATTTGAATTTGAATTTAAAAAATAAACAGCTTTTTAATACATGCATGTGTGATACATCTACTGCAAAAAATATTTTTGTGAATTATCTACCTGTCCTTATATTTATTTATTCTAGCTAATGTCCGAAAAGACTAGCCGAATTTTGACGGCATATTCACTGCAAAAAAATGATGTTATCAGGGGTTCCTAGCAAAAAAAAAACCCAGATCTACGTACACGCGGATGAAGTAGCAAGCGTAATAGATTAATATACTTACAAGCTATGTAATCCATTAGACAAGTTTCTTTGCAATGGACCTCTACTTAGTTTATTTACATATCTAAAGTAGTGCCTTGGTAGATTCATTGAATGTAGAAATTATTTAAATGTTTGTGTATCGCCACGAGCAGAATATCAATGACAGATTTGTTTTTATTTCTTGCGTCATCAGTATGAGTGATTCACCACACAAAAGGTCATGTTCCGGTTCATCAAACAACGAAAAAATATCTGTCTTATAATAATATAAACAATTAAAAGGATAGTGTAAATTATTCCTCCAACTTTTTGTAATATACTTGAATCTGAATAATATGTTCTGTAACAAACTGAATCTGATTGAAACTAAAAATTGCCCGCCGATTCTTTGAGAACACACATTTGGGCGCCAACAAGCCGCCATTATGTTGGTTTTTTTTTTCTATAATTGAAATATTCCTAATGTCACTGGCTCAGTAAAGACGCATCTAACAACATAATATCATTCATCACAATATTGATTCAGTTATAAAATACTCAAAGTATATGCAGAGGTGTATTACATCCACATTCCTTCACCTAAAAAAATATTATTCATGCCGGCATTTGTAATTGCGTAAATATAGTTGCGTCCAACAGAATAGCTTCCCACAATATTACGTATTTCCTGTATCGTTCAACAGCTGAAGTCGACGATGCGTGATGAATTAGTCGTTCCAAAGCACTGGCAAGGTCATTTAACTCTCGCCGGTACATCTGCTTTTATAAACAAACTATCTATCGCCGCTAATATCTTCATAATTTTGTTTTGTATCTCGTGTAAAACCTAAACATTACAATATAGAGTGTTTTGGGTCATGGCTAATACAAAATTGGATCTCTTTTTTTTAATATTAAATCTCAATGATTTCAGTGACCAGTTTTAATGAATCACCAATCTAAATAATTCTTTTAGATTTTACGAATTCCAGGGTCCATATCAGAAGCTAAAGATATATAAGACGGAATAAGTATGATAGCATACAGATAACGTTAGAAGACGACGCCAATACGTCGCGTCTATGTAATAAACACTTCGTAACTTCCTTCGCTCACTATCTTATTACTATTCAAGTTATGAGGCATCGAACAAATGAAATTGTAACTTATAGAATAACAACCCCTTTCATAACCGTACACCTACACTCCGCACGTTGAATGGAGTTATAAATACATAATGCTTATGATATTTAAATTATGCTAATTCACTGGCTTACTGCGTAGAAGTTCAAGTTTATCTTTATATTTCGTGCATGACGTGAGATCATCCTGATGAATTTACACAAACTGATACTGATAAAAGAAGTGAAGAAAAAAAATTTTGAGTCCAAAGAAAATGAAGTAAAAAACAGAGCCTTGTAATAGGCGACGTTATTACAGCCAACAGTGGTAGGCACTTTATTGATTACTACTACTGTTCCATGGGTAGCATAGAACATTATTCCCTGTAATCCTTTTTGGAAGCTGAGGATCAAATGGCAGATGCTGGCCGTGGCATCAAACAATACATGTATTCAACTGAAACTAGGTATACTAGCTCTTCTCAAAATCTAAATGATTTCTGTAAAGAATATTACAGAAAAACTAAAAGGTTTCTTTTTAAAGGCAAAGGGCACTGATATCGAAATCTTCTCTCTTGTATAAGTCGTTCATTTGGCGACTTTTACGTCTACTTTTGATCTTTTGTCTCCAACTATGCTGAGGATACATTACAGTTCAAACTTCTTCATTTTGCTTCTCAACGAGTGTTTTATTTTTCAAAACTTAGTTTCTTAGTGCAACCGTTTCCTAGTTCAATTCTGTTACTATTGCATTAGAGTCACCAGGATTAGTGTTCTAAGTAACGTTGGTATCGTACCTAAGTAAAATATAAAAAGAAATCCGGTACATTTATAGTCGAGCCAAGTTTAGTTTTGATTAAAAACTATTACGTAAAGTGAGTAAACTTTGAAGGATTTTACATTTACCTGGTGCTAAACAAGTTTTTACAATAAGCAATTTAATTACTTTAATAATTATTCCACAACCATTTAGTCCGCATTTATTTCACTGTTATTTTCACTGCGGCTATACAATTCTTACCAGAGCAAGTAATTTTAAATGAAAAAGAAACAAATGCTACTTGTGAAAACTTCTTAGCGTAAAAATCTTGAAGTTGAACTGAAATTAACCGCACCAAATTTAAACTTGGCGAATCAACTTTCTTTCAATTATCTTCGGCTGATTTAGCGACAAAGGGATCTGTGACTTGGAGTATTAAACAATCAATTTCCAAGGATGATATTAAGGACTTAAAAAGATACGAAAGCGTTTCGAGATATTGTGTTATCTTTTATATGATATAGCTATCTAAGGCGTTGTGAAGCCCCGCCTACAGTTTCAAAGTTAGCACTACAATAGAAGATATGTCAGAGATGTATCAAGGGTGTATACAAAATTTTGGGAGCCGAAGACAACCTCGCTTGCAAGCCGGTACAAATTAACGGACGGAATTTTGGTACTTACTATCGTCTCGAGGTTGGGGGTGTCAGACGGAATAACAAAAGTAAACTACATCAGGACTAATCAGGAGGAGAAAGTGTAGAACTGGATTATTAAATTTAATTTAATAATCCAAATTCTAAATCCAAGCTATAAGTAATTGTTATTTTAGTAACTATTCCATAAAATTTTCAATTCAAAATATTTATTCGGATAGCACTAAAAGTCCCAACTGATACAAAATTACCATTAATTTTGTCGTAAAATGGCTGCTCGTCCCTTATCATATCAGCCGACAGTAGGCACCGACTGGCGTAATTATAATAATTGTATTGTTACATTGATAAATCGTGACTCACTAAATAGTGATTCATCATTACTTTATTTATGTTAATAATAACTTACATTATTTACTAAACGGATTCAGATTTGCTATAATAATGTCGTGATGTGACCTTTAAGATAATGGTGTATTTTAAAAAGAAAGTTCTGTTGATAAGATTCAATATTGGAACCGAAACTGATAGAAACATTTAGTAATGAATACCAAATTCTTCGTAGTAGGTACTGCGTGTGGACAACAGGGCAGACCATGTGAAATGACTAATTTAATATTTTCTCAGTATCAATCTGGTAGTTCCCTGTATTCTATATCTACTAAAGACGACAATTATGAAGTAGGTACGGCGTTCTAATTGTTTCCGATACTTTCTAATGATTGATTTTTTTTTGAAATTTCATTTCAATTTCAATTCATTTCATTTTGAAAATGGGAGAACGACTATTTCGGATGCATAGTTACACAGAAAACGTGTTTTCGTAGTAGTACTATTTGTATTTGCCCAGATCTTACCATTGTTTATCAGACTAGTTCTTGCTAAAGACACTGATCAAAACGAAGGAAAAATATTAATTCTTCGTTTTGCTAGCAACCATGAACAGATACTGTCCGCAGTATTCGAGCCCAAAAAGGTTCCGTATTACTGTTTAACACACTCAATGAAGCTCGACTGGCACTCCATGGTGACACAGCCAGCATAATTATGAAGATCATCAAGAAGTAAATTCTTCAGTCGGTTCATTCTTGAGTGGAGGCCAACAGCTACCATATTTCCGATACTCTGTCGTCTGCAGATGATGAACTTCCGTGAGTACCTCTAAGCCTCACAGGGGTGTTCCGGCCAACGCGCACGCTACTATCGATACGGTGACCCCACCATATGAACGGCCGCATATGACCTTGACCTCCTTAAGACACAGGGGGTGCTACAATCTGGTTCTATTATCGGCATTCAAGACCACTCGTCAAAAGAATGCTATAACCCAAAACAAATTTAATTTTAGCTGTAGAAGTTCCATCCTATAGAAACTCAAAATCTACAAGGGCTATATTATTAGCATCATAGCCTATTGAACCTAAGGTTAAGGATTCAGGCAGATAGAGTTGTTAAGGGAAAATCTTTACTCTAGCCACGGTTCGCGGGAGTTATACAGTGGTGGTAATAACCGAGATTTATTTGTAGGTATCTACGACATAATGCTTTTATTTTCAAGACGGATTACATATTTAATTTATATTATGTGCCCGCGGCTCCGCCCGCGTGGATATCGGTTATCGCGACCTAACATAACCTACATGTCCTTTCCCAAGTTCTCATCTATCTCTTTACCAAATTTCATTAAATTCAGTGGTTTAAGAAAGCGAAACAGACAGACAGACAGAGTTACTTTCGCATCTATACTATTATATAATTGTAAAGTGGTCGTGTCTGTAGGTACATTGGAGATATTTAAAAAAAAATACTTGGGTTATGTTATGTTAACGATACTGAACACGAAAATATTTTTTTGAATTTCCTGTCTGTTTGTCTGTTTGTCTGTTTGTCCGCGATGGACGCAAAAAGTACTGGACGGATTTTGATGCGGTTTTTTTGTTAGAAAGGGCTTGCTCAGACTTAAAATCTTACGCTTGTTTGATCGCAATCGGTTGAGTAGAACCGGAGATATGAGCAATGTTCGCGTTAACCGAGATGCACGCGGGCGGAGCCACGGGCAAAAGCTAGTTTATAATATTAGTAGATAATATAGCTTTAAATTTCAAATTTATTTATTAATGGACACTGTGATTTGGAATTAGGATGTTATATTCATAATGAAAATAATAGGTAGAACCTACTGATAGCAAATATTTTAGCACCAATGTACAACGCATGTATTCAAAATACATTGCGCAGTATTCGTAACTCGACGATAAAATTGATTGGATTATAATAGCTTTAGGTTTGGCTGCTTTATGACTCGATATCGTAAATTGTTTAATATCTTCAGTCTATCAACAGTCAGAAATGTTTCCAAACACGTCAAAGTTTTCCTTCTGTAAAATTGTCCGTCAATCGTCGGCCGTCTTTTCTAATCATAACAGCATCGGAACCGATGTTAAATAATCGATTACCAACTTAATTACTTAACTTACCAATAAGTTATTACCTAATTCCTGTTAATTGGTTCCTTTAGGGCGGTTTTAATGATTTACATAAGTGTTACGGTAGGCTTTTTATTAGTACTGCGCAACCGCATTAATAAGAAGGCCAATAATAGATTTATACGTTGTTATTTAACTATTATACCTCAAAGAGTTAATACAGTGTACGTGTGTTAATCAGGTCGAAGACGTTAGCCCCTCTAGACAAGTGGCAAGACGTTTTTAGAATAGAATAGAGTGATCGATGAATGGGATTTATAAACGTCATAAACGTCAAAATATCTTATCATTTTATTGTATCTTATAGGTCACGTGGCAATTCGTATTACAATATGCTGGCCAACGAATTGCAACTTGTATAAGGGGCAAGTCAAGTACCCGCAACCGTCAAGCATATCTATTATATAAAAATGAATCCCTAAATGTGTTGCTAAGCGCAAATCTCGAGAACGGCTGAACCGATTTCGCTAATTCTTTTTTTTAGAATATTCCCTGAAGTACGAGGATGGTTCTTACAAACAATTATGAAAGTACGGAAGGAGGAACGCAAAATATAGAAGTTCAGCCGCATCACAGTTAGACTGGAATGTCGAGCCCAACTAAGTTGAGAAAGGCTCAGAGAATGATGATAATGATAGAAGAAGCGAATGGTGTATGCTAGGACTACACCTTTCGCTAGACTAGACTATAGCAAGTGGAAAATTGCCTCAGGCTATCCATCCTCCATCCTAATTCTAACCAATACGAAAGAGATGTGACTTTATGTGTGTATGTACGATACCTTATAACATTCCAACTGCATTCCAACTAAAATAAATGCATGCCATTACAGTTGCAAGCCGTAGATTCGAGTTCCTCGAAACTTATGCATGCAGACAATCTGTCATTGTTTTAATTTTATAGTGACTAATGTTACCCAGTATTTAGTGCATAACCTAATAATACAGATGGAGAATGTTGTTCAAACACACTCTTGGAACATTAGTCTAGTGGCATATTAGGAATAATGCTTTTGTTTCAAGAGTGTTTTTAGATTTAGTAGATACCTACCTAAATTTAAAACCACTCTGCCTATTGTGTAACATTTATGTATTTTAATTTTTATTATCAAATAATTAGGACCATTCTATTTTTCTCATCATAATTCTCTGACCACCTAACTGGACTTATGTTTGCATCGTCTAAAAGTTGACTGATGAATTAATAAATAGCCCATTGAAAATTGTATTGATATCGACTAAATAGGTAGTCATCTGCATCAGCAGACACTGCAAAAAATGCCAATTAATTCTAGAGTTTTCTGCTGTGCTGTTGAAGTCTAAAATTAAATGGCGTCTTGTAGCGTGAATAAGAAAATGAAATGAACTCTTTTTCAGTTAATTTTGGACTTTTAAGTCTTTATTGATACCGATACCGATAGCCTAAAACTTCATGGCATTTTTATAGTCTCAGTGGCATCACAGTGGTTGATAATTAGCGGAATCGAGGTCCTGGAGATCAGATCTCAGAACCCGATAGCCATTTTATATTTATTTTACTTTGGGTACGGGATTGTCTGCCGTCTGACCTTAAACCACAAGAGGAAAGCCTGCGTCAGACTCAGTGTACCAGCTGCCGTGGCTGAAAGTCTAAACTGTGCTAGCTGACGGCAGTTGGTCCCATAAAGACCGTAGGTAAGTAGCCAAACCAAAATAAAGAGAAGGAATAAGTAGACATCAGGCTTGAAATAAATGTCCGAGATTAAAGCCTCGGATGTTCCGAGTGATGCAAAGATCTATCAAAAATGTACACAACATACTCGAAAGGTATAGATAGCTCAGAGCATATACAAACCTAAATTATTTATAACTATTATCACAGGCGATTTGTTATCTATAGACGTGATGACGTATAGTATTTTACGTGTTGCACGTGGTAGTGTTATATAAGTACTTTACAAGGTAGTGCTAATTAAAACTAAGTATATTGTTAGTACTACTCCGTGCTCTGCAAATCATTATGGGCAGGACATTCAGCATGCATTAAAATGTACAATATCTGTCGCAATATTGAATCATTTCCAACAATCAGAAGGTAGTACTGATGAAAGAATTTTTTTCTGCACCTAGATTATGAATTCTTGGATTCCTTAAAACTGTTATTAAATGCATTAATAACTGATTCCATTCCCACAACCCTCTGGATTATCACCGTGTGTTCCCGGTTGCATCCAAGATTTTTACCTCCGCCGGAGGGAGCCAAAGATGGTGTGCGGCTTCAGTCGACACAAGTCGAACATCTCCACCATATTATTATACAACTTTTATGGAAGACACTGGTTCCTGACCTACCTATATGAAAAATGGGTAAAAATATCCACACTAACCTTTCTGTACACGATAGTGATGAGTACAAGCTTGTCGAAAAGGAATAGCCTCATCAGCTGTCGCCGTCGTCGTGCTGTGTCCATCGCGTAGAACTCATCCTGTCGCAGTAGTCGGCCTTGATTCAGCAGATTCAGGTATAACTGCAACCAAATTATATGATTAGGATACGGGTTCAATTTCAATCTGCCTCTTTTAATGAAATAGATAGATACCAGCACTCCTAGACAAGTGACAATTTGTTAGTAAAATACAGTGATCAATGTACAGGATTGACAGTTTACGACTGTCATGAACGTCATGAACATCAAACATTTATTATTATATTCTATTCTCCTAATGTTAGAGTCACTTGTTAAGGGGGAGATGCCTTATTGTTTACAGGATATAACAAAGACATAATTATATTCCCGACTAGCTGACCCCTTATATCCACGTGGACTTCGATGATTCGATGTGTGTTTTATACGTAGGTCCATACACAAATATAATATGTATAATCACGCCTCTATCCCCGGAAGGTTAGGCAGAGGTGAATTAACACCTACATTTCACCGATCAATGTAGGTATTCGGTCCCACGTAATAAGAAATGAGTCTATTGCCGTCTTCCGGACACTATCGTTGACGGCCTGATTTTAAACAGCCCTATCCCTTAGTCGCCTTGTAGGAAACGGCATGGAAAGAGATTGGGTGGCCCAAATTCTACCCTGCCGGGAACCACGCCGCATAATTACCTTTTTATACGAAACCCTAATACTATTTTCTAAAATAAAAGTACATAGCCTAATAGTTACCGGCTTATATCTATCTACTCGGATCAAACAGACAGAAAGTGTTTAATTGTAACTAATTTAGTTAATTTATAGAGACGAGTAATATTCGTTTTTTAATTAATCCTAGTTTGAAGGTTTATAATTATTGAAAAATAAACTAATTTCACCGACTGGCGACTACTATATACGCGTAGCAGGTATAATCAAAATATAAACAATCTCATATTGTGGAATGTATAGAACTTATCTGATAATTATAATTTATAAAAGATAATTTAGGTAGGTACGTTAACCTAATACTTTGTGAAGTTTATATTTTTGAATGAAATTTTAAAGCATTTAGTATGCCATCTATTCAAATCGATTAAGATAGAAAAAAACGAATACAGCTCAGGCGGGACTCGAACCCGCGATCTTTCCCTTACAGGGGGAATGTTCTGACCACTGAGCCTTCGAGCCTCGCCCAGAGCTAACGCAAATTTTTGATATTCATCCCATGCATACATAGACAAAACTAATAGGTATTGTATGAATATGGCCTTAAACCGTGACGCCGTATCGAAGTTCCTCTATTATTCACATTAACGTACACCAAAAATGTTATATATTTTTTTTTTCGAGATTGAGGCAAAGTTGCCTAAGGTAATGATCGCTGATATTGTATCGCTTCAGTAGATGGTAAGTAAATAAATTGGCTTCCTTTTGCCAGGTTTCTTACTATACTGCTACTCTTCATATCCCAAAAATTCAGTGAAACTTAACCTGATCCCCGAAGTATCGTTTGTCGTGCGATTCTCCGAACCTCACAACTACAAGGAAATTAGATACATAAATAGATATTCAAACGAACGTAAATTACCTCATTATTAAATTTCACTTACCGGACATTCAGTAATATTTTCCAACGCCATTATTCCATCGACCGCCGTTAATACACTTTCAATCATAGTTTTAGCCGACTTCAAACTTTCCAACGGAGTTTCATCGTTGTCAGAGGACTCGCCATTGCTGCCACCCGTCTCGTCACTATCGACACTTAGTTTCGATATTCTCGAGTCAGACTCACATCTCTCGTTCTCATAATTCGTATAAGTTTTCACTAAATCAGCCAGGAACAGTTTATACCTCGGTATCCTTTGTACTGGTTCGAGTAGATAACTTGAAAGATCTAATCGATCGCCTAATTCTAATTGTATTGCCTGAAAAATCAAATAACGTTTTAAATCGTTAGCCAAATCGATTAAAGTTTTATCGATTGCAATAATCGTTTGCGGTTACAATTGGTAAACATTGCCTTTCACCGGCTTTCATGCGTAATTTAGGTCGAATGATATGTGATCGCAATAGAGTCGTGGGATAACTGGAGCAGAATTGAATCTAAGCAACTAGACTGAGAAGGCTTATTGGAGAGAAATAGCACGCGACAATGATATTATTAATAAATTACAGTGTTTCATTGCAATAATACATGGTTTCCTAATACATATATGTGTGCAGTTTATGGTACCTGAATTACTAATTAATACAACTACCTGGTTTTGTATGTGTAGGTTAGGCGCACTATCAACGGAGATACATCCGAAGTTGCGAATCATAAGTATTAAATAACAATCAGTACCATCAAATAATGAAATGCATTTAGCCTGAGGACAGCACGTGATATTTTGTTAAAGTCAAACCCTGAAAGTTATATGACTAAATTTTGAATAGGCACTTTATCCATATCCCCGTTATATACAGCGCCTAAATAAAAAGGTACATAATTACGAAATAATCCTCAGTACTTTTTAAATAAACTTTTATCAGACAAAGCCAAGACTATTGTATGTTTAAATTAAAGTAATGTAGGTAATCTATCATCAATTATATGACTTTAAGAAAACGTTTTAATTATTTGAATACTGTAGAAACGTAAAATACTGTAGAAAGCGTGGTATGTATCTTGCTTACACTAATTTCAAACGCAGGGAACGTTCTACTGTTTTTAACTTTTCCGTTTTTTTAGTTAGGTATAGGCATCAACTAATATTTTTTATTACACCTGCCTTGATCTGTTTGATTGTTTCATGTTCACATATTATATTTGAAATTTTAAACTCCTAAATTGCTAAAAAGACCATTAAGGTTGTAGCATAGGTACAATATAGGTACATTGTATACTTTTAAGCACTTAGTGTACACCAATATGACAAAATGGCCTCCAATGCGGTGCTGTAATTGAAGTGATTTGAAATACTTGAAGGTGAATGGAAAACTTTAAGGGAATAGTGTAACTCTTACAATTTAAGCTCAGAATACAGAATTTAAGTTAATTAAAATTGTATTTAAATATTTTGACAATTGGTTGGATGCATAACGTCAAATGCGCAAAATGACAAATGTCAAAAGCGTTCAATGTATTTTTAAGGTTGTCCTGAAATTCGTAATTCAAAATAGACTTTTGAAACGATCTTGTATTTTTATTAGGTCTAATGACCGCAGGCCACTAAAGGGGTTCATTAAATTCATTTATGTAATTAATGTGCGCTTATACGTAACGGAATATTATTTTTAAGTGGCCGTGGTCGGGTAATGTCTATGAATGTGAAATATAACGGTAGTAGCAACAGTTAGGCGGTTGTTTAACAGCATTCGCCATCCACCGTAAACTGACAGAAATAAGGAAATGACGATGGTCGTCCATCGTTGGTCGCAATCGTGAGTCGTGTATGCGGCCAACCGATAATGTTACAATCAATTTGATTTTTTACGGTAATATAAATCTAAATCATCTAGTTACATTTAATGCTATATAATCCATACCGATCTGATAGCTATAATTACTTATAATTAATCCCGGTTATCTATGGCATCACGTACATCTATGGCAGTCGTTACGGGTAGTTGGAGCCCTAAGACGTCTGTCTAGTCTAACTACAGATTTCGCAAATTGGTTGTGGAAGTCAGATGACAGTCGCTGCATGGAAAATTTCGAAGGTCAGCCGCATCAGAGTAAGATAGTAAACTAACCCCAACTAAGATGCGAAAAGGCTCAGAGAAAGGAGCCTTATGACGCTAGTACTATTATCTGTTCTGTGCTTATGATTAAAAATTGATAACAAAACAATAACTGAATTTTTTTATAACAATTTCATTTAAAACTGTGTAGGAGTATGACACACAGGAATAGCTGAATCATTAACTTTATCATTATATTTTTGCATGCGTCAACTTGAAAACCCGGTTGTCGGAACTTATAAAGTGGGCGCATGCAAAAATATATCTATTGACGATAAAGTTATCATCACGCAATAATATAATAACCGAGTCGCTTCTTTCATGTCAAGGTTGTATTTACCTAATTATCCATGATTAGTGTAATGGCTACACTGTATTGGAGGCTTTCATCGTTTTGTATTCTATTAAAGAAGCCTTTACAATGCCTGGTATTATTTACCTATATTACTATCATAATGTAAGCCTGTAACTGTAATTGGCTGGGGGTGACAGGTGGAGCCTAGCAGAATCAGGCCGATCCCTTTCTGGAAAATATAACTAGGTATATAAAAAATATATCTGTAGGTACTCACCTGGAAAAATGGTTTATGTTCAAATACTAATTTCGTGGCTCTCTTATTGTTTCTAGAGTACATTACATACAGATTAAATCTTTTCTCCTGAAAAAAAAAATGTATTAAGTATTGACTCATACTTTACAATGATGTTTGTATTAGATTCATTCCGTAACAGCCAATTGTCACGTACGTTAACAGCTGAACGCAATAAATTCTATGTTGCATATTTCACTTCATACAATTTAATTGATTTTCTATACTTTCACCGAATAAAACTGAGTGTAGTGAATCTACCCATGATTTTAGGGTTAATATGGTGTTAAGTCGATGAACTATGAAGAATTGACGGACACGTCAATTGATATTACTCGTTCAATGAACTGAAAACAGTAGTAGTCAACTTTGGGTTCTATAGGTACATTTCAATGAATCAAAAGACGAAATTGATGATTTCAATGCAGTGGACAAGTACCTAATCAGTCAACAGTCCGTGACACCAATGTTTTTATAACGATTGCTTTTCAATCGGTCATTATGCCGGTTACTTACTCTAGTCAGAAATAGATAAACGTTTCATGGTCAATTAATTGTTCTATATTTTTTAAAATTGAAGGATATTCTTTAAGGATAACATAGATTGGAGCAGTTACGATATAATATAAATGGCCATGATAAGTGAGCATGATTATAAATTAATTTATCTACAAAAAAATTCATACGAAATATGTTGTGATAATCAAATGACCTAGTAATAACCTATTCTGATAAGAGTGTCCTTTTAAATTTGAGTCTTCATTTGGACTACTTTAAAGGGGATTTATAAATGAATGAACGTATGCATCTTACCTTCATTACCTATACAAAAGAAACTTTCTCAACAGCACTACTAGCATTATAGAAAACTTTTTATTTCTACTCAAAAATAATTAATTTCAACAAAGTTCTAGGCTAAATGATAAAAATAAAAATTAAGGTTATACTTACAAATCGCCTAAAACACTGCCCTAATTTTCTGAGATCATTTTCACAGTCTCTTAAAGCAGGCAGGAACTCTTCAGAATGAAACCTGAATATCCTTGCAATATTGCCGAAAATTTCTGGTTTCAATGCTCTGAACGCGGGCATCAAGTCAGGCTGGCTCATGTTGGGTATGTAGTCTTCAACGACATGCCTCAGGCGCTCAACATATACATTTTCCGTATGTATTAGTTCGTTCACTCGTTCAGTCAGTCGCCTGCAATTGAAAACTAATTTAGAGTCCTGATTTTTTGAGGTATTTTTTTAAGGATGATTATGGAAATTTGACTGAAGAGGCATCAGGGTGCATTTGCTAACACGGATATTTCAACCTATTTCGATGGATACTTATGGAAATCACTACTTTACAAGATAGTGATTTGAAGTCTTCCACCAAACTTGCTGTTTCTTCTAGATAAATAATTCAACTCATAACATGAATATAACTTTATCCTATGTATGGGCCGGGTCGGTTATTGCACTTGCATTCTTAGAAAATGTTACATAGGGTGTAAGTCAAGAAAAAGAAAAATAATCCAAAAAAAAATCACTAGGCATAAAAGTCGTTGAGGGGGCTTTTTGCACTTTAGTGAAGTGTGGCCTAGATAAGTGCAGTCACCTTTTATTGTACAGAACGAGAGCAATGGCTTCAAAATAATAGATAAGGCAGACTGTCTGACTGTAGGGGTGGGCTAGAAAACCTCCGCGTGGTGCACCCTGGGCAACGGAAGTGGCAACTCCTCCCTAAAAACTTTGGGGAGGAGTTGCGGCTTCTGGCCGATATTCTGCCGAGGTCGAAACGACCTGAGAGAAGGAAAACTCGAGATAAACCCTTTGCCAACCCGTCTGGCCAGCGTGGCAATAGTAGGCTATAAACCCCTTATAAATGCACAGACGCCCAATTAAAAGGCCCCCAGTTCCCGGTGGTCCCGCTATTCCCAGCCATGGTAGCGGTTCGGGTAACGGCGGGGCGGGGGGTGCTAAGAATCTCCGGGTTACGAAAGGCTACCGTAAACGACATCGACCAGTGCGTCCTGCCTGTTATGACCTACGGTGCCGAAACGTGGCCACTGACGGTGGGGTTAGTCCGTGACCTAAAAGTCGCGCAGCGAGCTATGGAGCGAGCTATGCTTGGAGTTTCTTTGAAGGATAGAATTCGTAACGAGGTTATCCGACAAAGAACCAAAGTTACCGACATAGCTCGCAGAATAAGCAAGCTGAAGTGGCAGTGGGCTGGCCACATCTGCCGAAGGACTGATGGCCGTTGGAGCAAACGAGTCCTAGAGTGGAGACCGCGCGTAGGAAAACGGAGGGTAGGACATCCCCTAGCCAGATGGACCGACGACCTGCGAAAGGTGGCTGGGACGGACTGGATGCGGAAGGCGGAGGATCGGCAAACGTGGCGCACATTGGGGGAGGCCTATGTCCAGCAGTGGACTGCAATAGGCTAATTGATTGATTGATTGACTGTCTTTAGCAGAAGGAGATTTGAGATCGTGGTGCAATGTGACGCGATACTTACTAGGTACCAATATAACCTTGCAAATCACACAAAGAAAGTGTTTAGAGTCCTCAAGACTAAAGGCGAAGCCAACCTCGCCTGCAAGCCGGTACACCAGCTGGTTGACGGGCAAGGCTCTGGTGCAGACTTACGTCTTAGGCTTCGACTACCGCATCAATAAATTTTCATTATCAGAATGTCTCAAGACTACAAGAAACGAAAAATTTTCACAATAGTGATGTGAACTATTAACTCCCTCTCACTCTGGATCACATTGTCATGGCAAACCCACAGGTATTTTTATAAAATAAAGTACATTTAAATCAGATGTTCAGAAATGTCGATCAATAAACACGAATGCAGCAAGATAATATTGAGGAATGATATTACAATCTTCCGGGCTAAATAATTAATTTGTAACACGTTTTATATTTGTCCATGAGAGACACGCAAACGTTGCATTTTAAATAATAAAGGAAACCGTATTGTATGAAAGGTCATTATCAAGTCGAATGCCTGTTGTTGAATTTAAAAATATATCAATGTGTTATGTAATTACCAGATCTGGATAAATCAGTTCGTGTGGTCTACTATTGTGAACTAATATTTTTAAAGCTTTCACAAAAATCGCTGTAATACGAATAATGCACGTTACTACTTAAAAATGTTACAATTTTTGCAATGTTGGTTCATTTGTGCGCTAAGTAATTGTCATTATATTATCATATTAACCTTTAAATGATAAAACGACATTTCTTTTATGCTTACGATATCTACGTTATGTCAACTCTAGGTACTTGCAACTGATTACCGTGTGAGACACGATTATTTTGAAATAGTGTTAGTGGGAAAATATCTGTAGAAGATTGCTAAAAGTAGTATACTTATAACGGTAGCTATAATATTGCAGATACAGGCAGGCGACAGTTATTCAAAGAACAAGATTTCATAATAATTCAAGCAATATTAAAATAGGTACTAAGCAATGGTAAAAACCATGCTTGTGAATTGCAAAAACAAATTTTCGTTTCAACACTTCCATTTGAACACTATATGCCAAATCGGTATCTATAATTTTTTTTTTTTTTTTTTTTTTTTTTTTACAACATTCTACACAATTGTGCTATGCTTTAAAATATTTATTTATGACACTCTATATACTATGTACTCTGACTCACAGCAATAAACACCTTTTGTTTGATCTATTATCTGCGATTGGTGCCCTCTAAACACAGGCTATATAGGTTTTAGAATGCGATACATACATACTTACTTATATAGGTATATTATGTTTGACTACTTGAATATTGAGCCAAATAACTACGAGGATAATCACCAAGGTAGCATTATTTTAAAATGGTTACAAAAATAAATAGAGGCATTATAATATGATGTAAAGGTATATTTAAAGTTGCTGTACTCATTGTATTTAGTATATAATTATGTTGTAGTTACTAAATCCAATAATTACAATGTATTGAGCACCTAAATAAATAATATGTTTACTCTGAAATCTATAGGATCTGTAAGGATTAAGCGTTTAAAAGGAATTATTGAATTCCATTTCCATTTCATTGGTGCCGTCCTGCATTATACGATTTATTTTATGCTAATTCACTTCCTGTTATTGAATGCAAATAAAAACGATTTAATAATAAATTTTGAATATCGTCACTGTAACCCGATGACATAATAACAAAAGGCATTAGTCCTAAGTTCAATGATTTTATTGTAACGTTTAATGACAGTAGTTGATTAGTGTCCCAACAATACAACATTTTTTTACGAAAATAACGTGCAAAAGTAATATAAATTACATGGTTATTTCCTACTAGTATAAATTATGAAAGAAACGATACAAACCTGCATTACATTTAGTTAAATATAATTGCAGTGTGTTTCACGATTTCATTAACAAAGCCTTGAGGCTTTCTGTTGGGAAAAGTTGCTACATTAATTATTGTGTTGTTGATACTTTTAAATTTAGTTAATAGTGCAACTGTACAGGTTTTTAATTGACGAATTAAGTATAGTACTAGAAAGGTAGGTACCTACTATAACTTTTGTCCGTGGCTTCTTCCGCATGGAAGAAGGTTATCGTGGACGTGGACTATGTTGAGTGTACAATAGTAGCTATATTTTTGTTTACCAAACTTCCTTGTCAACTTTTATAGCGATTGTTTTAAAAAATTTGCCTTCAAAAGATTTTCAAAGCTTCGGTAGCTTAGAGGATAAGGAGTTGGTTTTATGATCGAGAGGTCCCGGGTTCGAATCCTGGCTATTAACCCTGACATTAACCCCCTCCTTACACGAGCAATTTAGCTTAGCTGGAGGGGTTAACGGGAATATCAGTAACATCAGTTCTAATAATATCTAATATTCTTTTAAAAAAATATTGGAATGTTAGTAATTCTGGTTACTATTATTCTTTTAAAAAAATATATTCTAAGTATGCAAAAATAAACCTGCTCACTCGTAATGAAAATAGTTTAGCTCGTTTAGTTAGATTTTCTTCAAATAATTTTAAAGTGAATGCCTATAAGAATATTTGCGTTACATTGTGGAATCAATAATTTCCCTCTCAGTAACCAATCATTTCTATTAGAAGCTATGATAACTAATATGGCAACATTATAAGAAACTAGCTGTGCGTTAAAAATACATTTTCTTAATTGATTTATTTAAAGTCAATAAACCAGAACGAATTAATATGCGTAAGTAAAAAAACACAATTTCTTAATCCTTAGGAGTTGAGGAATGGTACCTTCCTTCATCAGCTTACCTTAATAACTTAATAGAACACAACTAACCTTATATAGGTCAATATACTATTTAAGAATTATCCCCTGACTCTCAATCGTTGAGGCGTTGCGTATCTCTTTATTATTAGCTGCGCAATTTCATCAAAATATATGATTATTATAAAATATATATGTAACAAATACGTGTCTATATAATCGAGATTAGAGATTATAGAGATTTTCCTAGGATTCTATCAGATCCCGACTTGTTGTCAATGGTACCACCTATGTACCGGAAGTATGCGCTTTCAAATAAAAAATAATGACGAAGAGGCCAATGGACATCGTCAATGATCGTTCTGTACGTCGAATATACCTATGATTTCGTCTTTTTAAATCGGTTAAAAAAGGTAAACGCTAACTACCACTAAACAATGACCGTTTTTAGTGAATGAATGTTATCAGTAAACACTAACAAAACCGAGCCATTATGACATAATAAATACCTTTTCTATGGCACCATTCACCCCTGGACAACATAAAATCTAACGGCATGTAATTTTACAACTATCCAATCGAACTACATACAAATATTTGTGTATTTGATACCTATTGAATACCATTAATAAAAAGATATAAATATAAATCGCGAAAGGTATCATCTCGGACGGGATTTAAACCTGGTAGTACCTACCAGTTCCTTTCTAAGGGAAACCTCTGACCAACAGAATTGCCTGAATACGTCCTGGAAAACGTTTTGGATAGATAAAAACAACTCTCGTACTGTTGATTTTTCGAATTTAAATTTATAGTACTTAACCATAATTATTGTAAACTGAAAGTCGAGTATTTATGATAATTAATGTATGAGGTACACAAATTGCTAAACTAATATTTGAGGTATATCTAATTATCTTCGAACGAGGAAATTTCCAACTGAAAGCGTAAGTTATCTCCTATTAATAGCAATTCTACACAAAAACCTTGACGTCGAAAAAGATGACATGCGGGCCAATGATCATATTGCCAAAAAATGTCCAAGACCGGACAAAGTGGAAGATGACAAGCCGAAAAGCGGAGCCTAGGCCTTGAGCAAGTCCAAGATTCTACACCAATTATAAAAACAGCAAGATGAATTAAACAGCAAATTTTACTCAATATCAAACCGTAATACACGAAAACTTAGGATAGTGGAACGGATTTTCACTGGCAAAATTAACTCTTGTATGAGACAAATTGACACTAAAATAATGGCAGTGAGAACCGTGATAGATGTACTTATGAAGGGACATGACCGCCTCTCTTTCCGGGGGACATTTCTGTTTGAAAAAGAACATCCAATCAAGATCCCCAGTAAGTTATTCATCCGTGGCGTATCATAACGTAGTTTCTACTGCACCGTTAACCCAAGTGAAGTGGAACCCGTGAAGACTTCCTTGTAAAAAAAAGAGGATGTGCTTGCAAAGTACGAAAGTAGTTTACAACGTTAATGAGAGCTCGACAAAAATATTCGTCACACTGAAAACTTAACTAAAACACCTACGTTTTAGTTAGCAGGTACCTTATCTACGTGCAATATAGTTGACGGCATTTAACTTGGCAACAAACACGTCGCAAAATGTACTCTTTATGCACAGTATGCGCATATTGAGTGTCTTTTGAGGATAGCTTGAGGTGCTGCGGCCGCGGAGGACCTCAGATCCACCAATCATAGATTATATTAAACCAATCCGCGCGCACCAAAATGCGCCAAGGTAAATGCCGGGAACTATACATGAGATTGGTTTATACCGGAAACGTTTTTTACCGATTGTGTTAGCAAAATCTCGTATGTTTTTAAGGAAAAATGATAAACTAATGTGATGAGGTGTAAGATAATATGCGGCTTATGGAGCCTAAACAAGTCCCTCGGCTAACCTCAACTGCAACCGGTCCACTTGCTGATTAACGGACGAGGCTCTGGTGTAGACTTTCCTCTCGGGGTGAGAGGTTGACGACAATCGTAGTACATAGAAACATGTTTCAAAATCTTTATACCACGTTAGATTTAGGATGGGTGACCATGACCGAAAACCTATTTATAGCAATTAAAATTTCAGTTTTCACGGTTTAATCAATGAAATTCTTGGGGCTAAATGTGCTAACATCGTTTGAATTAAATTTTACACGTTTATATTCATTGATGAAACCCAGTCTTAGCAGTTTTTTTTAATAATTAAAAACCTTCAAGTACCTAACAGTTTCCCCACTATACATTAAACCGACTACATGATATACTTTCTACTTATTACGAATCACTTTTCTACCACTTATGGCTCGTAAAATGAAAGTACATTGGGAATACCTCATGTAATTATGACGTCATTCACTGACCCGAAATTCTTAGGTTAAGTGCGTGACGTGCACAACAGATTAAATATTAAATACCTACTTAAAATATAGTCACCATTACAATCGCATTTTTATCTGTAGCCATATAAATGGATTAGATTACATACCTATATTTATCTTGTTGTAATTGTAACATGGCCAAGCAACCTTGGTGCTTTCCTCGAATCTAGGTAAAGTGATTACGATTGAGAACACGTCGTGATCTACATAATGCGAACATACTCCTATTATATAAATATTGCTCATGACGAAACACAAATATACAACAACCTTGGCATCCACATCGCGCGCGCTTCCAAACAAATTCATACAACGTGGGTATCTGAGTATGACGTCGAGCTACCTAATTACATGATGAGCTGAATAGCTTGTTATGAAAGTCAATGTACCCACTTGGAAAAAAGTAGGTACATTATAATGCCCGCGGTTCCGCGCGGGTTTGATGTCGGGTATCGCGACTATTGGACGTTGCAACAACGCGTTGTTGTTATCAATAACTACAGATTTAAAGTCTGACAAAGATTTTTGTCATAATCATTCAGTACTGTTTGAAACAAACGCAAAGATTTTAAGGTGCCGAATCATTAATTTAACATAACCCTAGTATGTTTTTAATATTATCCAATGTACAGACCCAACAATTTTACAACAGTGTATTGTTAATGATACGTCACGTGGTTTAATGACTTTACACTAATTTTGTTGTGAGCAAAAACAAATTACACCACGTAGGTACACTACTACGTCAATTGTTTTAAGTAAAGATGATGTTATCTGCAAACCAGATGATATCTGACCTTCAGCCGTCTTGTTTTAAGAGCTAGTATATTATGTCGAACAGCTAGGTCGAGAGAGAAAAGAGGATTTTTAGTATTTTTCCATCCTGCTGAAGATATATATGATAATCGTTAGTTTCGTATGATTAATGGTGTTCATAAGTTCATAAGACTCAAGTCGTAGATACAAAGTATTACTCTTGTGTCGTCTCTCTTAGCTGGAGGGAGGGCCTTACACTTCACGGTGAAGTTATTCGAGAAGTGGCCAATGTTTGCCAAGATTCCTGTGATTTTTCTTCCGAGGTTACACGTTTGCCCTTTGCAAAAATATCCAGCTGTAATAGAAAACGCGTAGTTATAATCTAATCTAATTTAGTGACTGTGGGGTTTCCATCATATCAAAAAAGGTGATATCTAATCAGCTTCTCAGTAATTTTACTCTTCATATTACCTGTCAAAAGTCTTCGTAAAATGATTTTTTTTGTACTACTTATAGGAGTACATAAGGAAATTTTCATTCATTGGAAATTTGCCAATTCTATCGTAGCCTAAAATATTAACATGGTTTACATAATTAATATTATATAAATATAAAAAAACTAATCGTTGAAAGAGTGATGGGGGACTCAAGGGAATCAAATAATCGGTGCAGGCAAATCTGCTTCGCATTGTGGTGTTGTCACTATTTCATGGAGCATAACTATGTTCAGGATATGGATTTCACTGCGTAGGTACCTCCACAGTCTTTCAGAAGGTTTCTTAAATTCTCTTCTCTTGTCACCAGAAGCATCGATAATATCTACGATCTCTCTATTAAGATTACAAGGATATAGAACAGATGACCACATGACACATACCTTAATAATTATGTTGTTGACTCTAGTATCTTACACTTTTTCTGCTTAGGAAGCCATGGTGCCGAAAGTGTAGATAGCTCCAAAATGCGAACGAACATTAACAATTACAGCACGCATTTTGGTACGTAGAATCGGAGGAAATTTCGTACAGCCCAAGACCCGACACTCGGACCCAACACCATGCAGTCAACAAACGTTTAACAAATTGGCCTAACCCATTACTATGAGACAAACGTTTCCCTGGCATACCATTTCCTCGGATTCACTCTGATAATCCCAATAATTAGTCAGCTAGTGTTTCTTTCTTAGCCGTCACGATGTTTTCGTGTCCCTAGTTATTTTATAGGCTATTATAATTTAACTAACACGCCTTTATGCAATTTAGTTTACCTACGGTTCCTGATGTACGCTACTAAACCTACAGTTCGCAGTTCGCACAAGGTGAGATGAACCTTTTGAAGTTTTACATTTTGCACAGCGGCGTAATAACGTTGTACCAGCACGCTAACATAGTTTCAAACAGACTTTTACGTTAAAGCTAGGAATAATGTAGTTACACATACAACTACATAATTTGTAGACCATTTCATCCAGAACCAATGACTTTATTATTGAATAACAAAAATTGATAACGCTAACCACTACTCGACCAGTAAGTATTTACATTTTTTGTAGCTGTCTTGCCCCGCATATTAAAATTCAGTACTTAACCCATTCATTATTCTGCATCTTGTAAAAAAAAAACATTCTAGCCAGCCCAGGAGGAACGGTGTTTTTTTTTTACATACACGTCATTTAGTCAACTATACTCAATTTGTCGATAAACAATCTTGTAGCGACTTTTATGGAAACACATAAACAAATAAAGACATTTAGACAGCCTCCGTGGCGTAGCGGTAGTGAACGCGGCCGCTACGCAGGAGGCGCGGGTTCGATCCCCGCTCAGTGCAAATATTTGTGTGAATTAAATATGAGTATTTGCATTGGTCTGGTCGTGCCTCGGAGAGCACGTTAAGCCGTCGGTCCCGGTTGCCATGAGAACATCTATGGCAGTCGTTACGGGGTAGTTGGAGCCCTCAAAAATCCAAAAAAAAACTGTCTAACTGCAAAGCTTCGATATCGCCTAATGTTAACATTGGGTTGTGGAGGTCAGATGACAATCGCTTCACGAAAAATATCGAGGTCTAGCCAAATCCGTGGTTAAGACTGGTAAAAGCGGACCCCAGACTCCGAGCTGAAAGCTTCGGATGCGACTGGGAATTAACGCTAAGAGGAAGAAGAAGACATAAACAAATAAACTAGGCTACCAACTATTATAGTGGTTTGATTTTCGTTTTTAGTCAGTAAAATGAGTTTCTAAGCAGAAAAATATTAATCAACTGAGTTTTTAGATAAGACATTATAAAGACAAATCAAGATTGTTTATGCTTAGCAAAATGGAGTATCTATAGGTGATCTGACGTCAAAAGCTGCAGCAAACAATCGTTTTTTTTTTAAATTACTAAGTATAATGTACTTCACATATCCAACTATGCGATATCAATGTATAGTCAATTAATTTTAAATAAGTATATTGCCGTAAGATTTCAACACAGTTGTTGTAATTAAATTTTAAAAAGTCTAAAAGTTGTATGTTTTTATAAAACAAAACATGGGCGTCTGAGTTACCTGTAATTTCAGTGTTCGTATTGTTTTCTTTTTTAAGACTTGCGCAGTAATGAATTTAAATTGCATATTTCGTATAAAAAAGCAAAGAAAATCTATAAACTATAAAAAAAAATATTTGATTTGGTTTGGAAAAACGTCCATCGGTCTAATCGAAATAATACTAACTTACTATGCATTTGTTATGTTGAATTAAAGTATGATAAGCAATATATTAAGTATAAGTATAAATATATTTTCGATATTATATTAGTTTTTATTTTAGTTTACGTGTTTGCACGTCTTTTACTTCAATAATCGAACCTTAAAATAACATTTTAAAAATTAAATGAAACAGTGATTTTTATGCTAGGTAGGTATGTACTACTAATTATTTTAAATAAATATATGATGCAATAATGCTCGTATGCAAGGTCGCACTAAAAGTACTAAACACTAAACAGAATATTCATAACAGAATATCATATACATTTGTAACCTCTACAGTCTTCACCTAGAAAGCTGAATGTGAGTTGGGTGCATAAGGTACCTATAGGTATTATTGTTTCTTATTTTACAAATTGGCTATTACTCTTGGCTTTTTAGGTATTTATTATAAAAAGGAACTAATTACGCAGTGATTTTCTGGAACCACTTATTTCCTGTACAGTCCAGAGTCAAGTCTTTTGTCTGAGCTTATTGAATAATAATAAATAATCTTTAGTATTTATTTTAGAATATACCGTGGGCATAATGGCAGAACTAAATAACTCAATATTTCAAGTTTCGAGATAATCGCGATTTACTGTTTTTTTGGCACTTTTTTTGACATCATTAACAAATGGAGAACAATTTTACCGTCGACAATTTTATATGTTATAAGCATGTTTGCTGTCGATTCAATGCTTAATCAAATTAATTTCTTTCATGAACCAAAAAATAAATAAAAATCAAAAACCAACTTATCCAATTTTGCCACACCAAAATGTTGCAAACATACCGTAGTTAGCTAATTCTTTATGGTAGTTATTCAGTTTTCTCACACATAAGATGGATGTGAATACATGAAATTGGGTCAACAATTTCACTTGTCGAGTTCTGAACCTAATGAAATATTTAAACATGTAAGTTAGGCATTCTTAGTGAAAGTTAATTTGTATAATTTTATCACTGATTATTGATCTCACATGAAATAAAAAACCTGGGTTGGCAGAAGAAACATTGTATATTAAAAAAAAAATAAACGTAAAAGTACAAAAATCAAAATCAACATAATTAGGTATGGCAATCTAATAAAATCAAATAAATTACTTATTATAAATCTTCTACTCGTAAAATCAACTAGAACAAAAAATACTTTGCTTTACATTAATCATGGCATGGCATGGCATGGCAAGGCATGGCATACATCAATCATGGCAGCGCAGAACAAAGAGCATGGTTACACAGCGGCTCTTCAACTTCCCACAAGCTCGCTTTTTGAGGTGGAGTCCACAAACATCTGTGGGCTCCATGCAAACCTCGACGCCGTCCACCAACACCTCGAGACGGCGAATCCAGCCATGCTTTTTCTGACGGAGACGCAAATACGCCGCCCTGACGACACGTCTTACTTGCTCTACCCCGGCTACGTTATGGAGGAAAATTTCCGTGCAAAGGCCGGGGTGTGCGTGTTTGTTAGGGCGGATGTTTGTTGTCGCCGTCTGCGCTGCCTAGAGGACCCATCCTTTTCCACCCTATGGGTACACGTAGACCATGGCTCTACGAGTCAGATCTATGTGTGCCTCTACCGTTCCCATACAGGAGATACCGAGACAACTCGACTCTTCGAATATCTGAGTCAGGCTGCAGATGATGCGCAGGAGCGGTTTCCAAACGCGGAACTGGTATTTTTGGGGGATTTTAACGCCCACCACGAGATCTGGTTGGGCTCCGCCAAAACTGACCATGCGGGAAGAGCCGCTCACGCTTTCGCTCTGGCGCATGGCCTGACCCAACTGGTACGCGAGGTCACTAGGATACCAAGAAGGTCGGGCCTAACACCCTGCCTTCTAGACCTTCTGCTGACGAGTCACCCAGACCAGTACAGTGTTTCGGTGCGTGCCGCTTAGGCAACTCCGACCATTGTCTGGTCTGTTCCAAGGTGCCAATCACAGCGCCCCCACGACCCGCGCAGGGGAAGCGGCGTCTCTGGCACTACTCGTCAGCGGACTGGGATGGGATGCGTGAGTATTTTGCGTCCATCCCGTGGGTTGCACGTTGCTTTGAAGGTAAGAACCCATCGGATAGTGCTACTGCTGTCGCCGGTGAGATCAGTCTAGGTATGGAATACTATATCCCATACACTGATGTCACCGGTGACCGCAGAGCGCGCCCTTGGTTCGGCCGCGAGTGCGCGGAGGCTGTCAATCAAAAACAGTCTGCGTACCGCGCCTGGGTAAGGGCGCGCGCCACACGCGATCCCAACGTGGGCCACTTCAAAGCAGCGTACAATAAAGCCACAAAGGTCTGCAAGGGGGCTTACGTCAGAGCGGATGCCCAGCGCATAGCGCGGCTTGGTCAGGAGCTAGTGGCGCATCCCACGGGCAGCCGTGGCTACTGGCGACTGGCCAAAGCCGTGCAAGCCAACTTCTGCCAGCCTTCGCTGCCCTCGTTGCGCAACCCTGATGGATCCCTGGCCCATGAGCCGCAAGAGAAAGCAAATCTGCTGGTTAATCTCTTTGCAGCAAACTCCCGAATCGATGATTGCGGTAAGCAGCCACCGACATTACCCGTCTGTGACCACGCAATGCCTGAGATCCGCATCAGGCAGCGCGATGTCCGTGGTGTGCTGCAGTCACTCGACGTCCGGAAAGCCAGCGGACCGGATGGTATTCCAGCGGTGTTTCTTCAAAAATGTGCAGCGGAGTTGTCTCCAGTGCTGACGCGACTGTACCGGATGTCATACATCTCGGGTACAGTGCCATCGGCTTGGAAGGAGGCGAATGTGCAGCCGATCCCCAAGAAGGGAGATCGCTCGGACCCAGGCAACTATCGGCCCATAGCCGTCACCTCAGTGCTGTGCAAAGTGTTAGAGCACATAATTAACAAACAGCTCATGCGTCACCTAGAGGATCATTCCTTAATCAATGACCGGCAATACGGATTCAGACCGAAGCGGTCAACGGGTGATCTTCTGGCGTACGTTACCCATCTTTGGGGTGAGGCTATGGACAAGCATGGCGAGTCACTGGCAATTAGTCTTGACATCGCCAAAGCTTTCGATAGAGTCTGGCACAAGCCGCTTCTTTCCAAGTTACCAGCCTTTGGTCTGCCTTCCGGACTGTGCGACTGGGTGGCTAGCTTCCTGCAGGGGCGCCGTATTCGCGTCCTCTGTGATGTAGGATGGATGAACTTCGGAGTTCCTGCAGGTAAATGCTGGCGTGCCGCAGGGGTCCGTCTTATCACCCACTCTCTTTCTTCTGCATATCAACGACATGCTATCCACTGGCAGCATTCATTGCTATGCAGACGATAGCACCTTACATGGGAGTTATCACGGACATCCTGCGGCCAAGCAGTCTGATATCGCGGAAAGAAGGCAGCTTCTCGTCAGTGAACTTGACCGGACCCTGAACCTCGTTTCACAATGGGGCTCTGAAAACCTGGTTGAGTTCAATGCCAAGAAGACGCAGGCATGCGCGTTTACAGCAAAGGTATCTTCTTTCCTTCCCCTTCCAACTCTTCAGAGCACGCCACTGCCACTACAGGACAATCTCAATATCCTAGGTATGGATGTTCGCTGCAAACTGAACAACAAAAACTACATCGAGAGTATCATCAAAACAGCCTCACGTAAACTCGGAGTCCTGAACAAAGTGAGACGTTTTTTCACGCCGGAGCAGCGGTGTCTTCTCTACAAGACACAAATTCGCTCTTGCGTGGAATACTGCTCGCATCTCTGGGATGGCTCCGCAAAGTACTTACTAGATGCTCTCGACAGGTTGCAGCGACGTGCGGTCCGCATTATTGGGAATCCTGAGGTCACTAACACCCTCGAGCCTTTGCAGTTGCGTAGAGATGTGGCATCTTTGGCGGTTTTTTACCGTCTCTACCATGGTGAATGTTCTGATGAGCTCTTCCAAGTAATCCCACCCTCTCCTTTCCTATATAGGACAACACGTGCAGGACTTAGATGCCACCCGCATCTTGAATCCACTTGAATCCATGATAAAATAGTTGACGTCCTTCACATTATCTAATGGATGCACTAATGCGCTCAATCATGTCGGCACGCGTTCACCCTCTCCCGGACCCCACACTCCACCTTACGGATAGCTGTCATTGATGTTTACATTATTTCGCGCCAATTTGTACAACTGAGTTGTACGATAACTTTGCTTACGTGCGAATACTATAAATAGAAATATTCAATAATTTCACCTATTGACATTTTTTTGATTAGAATCTCTTATAAATGTATATTTTCTCGAAGGAGAAATACATAAAAATAATTATTTAAAAACGAAAGAATGCTCATAACTGCCTGAATTAAATAACTCAAATTGTTTAGTTTTCCTTCAACATGCCTGCTTTCTTTAGAATATTTTCGTTCGTGGTAGAACTAAACAACTCAATTTAGCTAATTCATTTCATACTCAAGTGATCAGAAGTCACAGTTGTTCATTTATTTATAGAGTTAGTCGTTTTTTCTTATAATATTTAGTGTTCAATTAAACATATCTATTTCTTCAATTGAAAAACGAAAATGGATTTATTTTTGGATTGGATTGAGATATAGGAATGTTTGTTAGACCAAAAGATGCGGCACATTTTAGGGTTCTCGAAAATGGTAAAAGGTCAATTTGGCCAAAATCGGAGTTATTTAATTCTGCCATTATACCGACGATACTCCCAATCACTAATAATGAATTTCATTGGGCAATAATGAAAAATGACGTCATCCTTCGATATTAGTACCTAAAGTACCTAAAAGAAGTTCTATAGAACTAAGGTTAGGTATGTAGGTTCAATTTAACGTTTAGAAACAGAAAGAAACTAGGTATTCTGACTTAACAGCCGCCCAAGGTACTCTACTGTATTCCATATGCCTAGTCCATATATAAAACGATCCTAAAACTTCATAAAATGCTTTTTATACACCACACTAAACATACTTAGATAAACAAACATACAAGATACAATCATCATGCAAACATCTTCAAAATCTAGAAAACCAAGTTAGGTATAACATTTATTTAAACTACATCTGAAGTAAGCACTTCAAATTGTTTTCAGTTTTCACACTTCAATGTATTTGTCAAATAATAACTATAATGACTGGACAATTATAACGAGACAGAATAGCTTAATAATAATGGTAGAATAGCAAGTTATTATGAATCGCAGTAAACTAGGCGAAGTTTATAACCACTGATAACAGGTTTCGTTTTAGCGTAGGTCAATGACATTAGTTGAACTTGAAGAGAACAGAGGTTGAACCGAGTCAACTAGACTAGAGAACTACAGTAGGTATCTACTTAATTTTATTCACGCCTGGAAGTCCGTGAAGGGATAGACAGAAGTATATTGACACTCACATTTCGCCAACTATGATTTACGGTCCTACGTAATAGGGGGCTAGCCTATTGCCATCAAGCGGGCACTTTGTCGTGGGCTGTATGTATTTACTGTCGGATGGAGAACAGTCCTATCTCTAATGGCCGTTCCCAATAACCTATCTATCGCCAGTTTTCACATCTATATATATAAAAGAAAGTCGTGTTTGTTACAACACTTATAACTCGAGATCTGCTGAACCAATATTCATGGTTATTGATTCGTTGGATTTGTCTCCGCCCTGAATAGCATAATAAATATTAAAAACAATGAAAATGAAATGAAATGAAATGAAAATCTATATATACAATATGGATACGACATATAGGCAATAATTGAAACCATATACTTGGTACCCCCTAAGCTTCAAGCAGGAAAAGTTTGAACAAAATTGGTCCAGTATTAAGGGCAGAAACTAGAGTTTTAATTTTATAGAATTTGAACAACTTTGAGCACTCTGTAGAATCGCATGTTGCCGCTTAGCTGTTCAAGTAAGTTACCTAATATGCCTATTGTTGTGTGTGTGTGTGAAGTTGTTGTGTGTGTGTGTGAAGGTGTGTGCGTATTTATTAATGACTTATGACACAGTCAATGACTTTAAAGCAATGGATGAAACTATTTAATGACTTATACAAGTGGTTGCATTTTCTACATTTATTTTAATAATTATTTTGTTAGAAAATTTCGGATTTTATAAATCAGGGAATTTAAGTTTAAATTTAATTTGGTTCTATTCCTACGGACCAGGATGCTTCGCGGTTTCAGTATTTGCACATATGTCGTATCCATATCGTATAAAAGAAAGTCGTATTAGTTACAACACTTATAAGTCAAGAACGGTTGAACTGATTTGGCTGAAAATTGGCGGGGAGGTAGCTTAGAACCAGGAGAAGGTCATAGGATACTCTTTTTTTATTTTATTTTTTATTTTATTTTTATTTTATTTTTTTCACTCAAAGGAAAATTCTAAGGTGAGGAAGTTCTCATTCCAAGGATCCCGATGATCCCAAGCGACATGCCGTTTGAATTTAAACGACTTCAATTTTCAATCCGTCTTGCATTGGCCATGACCATAAACAAAATCACAAGGACAATTCTTAAAAGTTGTGGTCTGAATCTAGAAAATCCATGTTTTTCCCATGGTCAATTATATGTGGCATGTTCACATTGTTCACGAGTCTGGGACGGTGCAGCGGGAACGGGATCAGAATCTAACATGGAAGTTTGAATAGAAGGTACAGCGGGAACGGGTCTGAATCTAGAAAAGCTATGTTTTTCCCATGGTCTATTATACGTGGCATGTTCACATTGTTCACGGGTCGGGGACGGTGCAGCGGGAACGGGATCAGAATCTAACACGGAAGTTTGAATAGAAAGTACAGCGGGAACGGGTCTGAATCTAGAAAAGCCATATTTTTCCCATGGTCAATTATATGTGGCATGTTCGTGCACGGGTCGGGAATGGTGCAGCGGGAACTTGATTAGAATCTATCATGGAAATTTGAATAGAAGGTACAGCGGGATCGGAATACCACGCGGGCGGCAAATATGGCGGTACGAAGTTCGCCGGGTCAGCTAGTTAGAAAGGATAAAAACGTCATCAATCTCTATGGTAACGCAATTCATAGTAGCAAAATAACAATAGGATTTGACAACCTTTACCTTTATCTGTAGATATGTTATTGGGAACGGCCGTAAGTCGCCTTCTATGACACTCACTGGTAGAGATGGAGTGGCCCTATTCTTCTCCACCGGGAACTAACACGTTATATGATGGATTCCCCGGTAATATCAAACATAATGGGGATTTCCAATTCTTACTGCTATTAGGTATTTATGTGGTTTATAAGTTTAGAATCCATGTTCGTAAATAAATATATTTTATTATTCATTGTTATCTATTTTCATGCATACTTATGCACTTTTGTAGTAGTAGTACTGTGGTGTATTATGATATGACACAACAGAAACATTGAATGATTTAATGAGTACCCCTTCAAAATATATGTACCTATAAATTTTACTAGTCGCGTGCAAGTACCTACACTCATAATCCCAGTGCCAAAGCCAAATCCACTTTGCCACAAAAACCACAAAAGCTTGCACTTTTGAACCCAGGATCTGCTTTCCTACTCCAGCTTTCCATGATTTGGTTCATTAATTGATTGATTTTACCAGCGTTACTGCCGTCTGACCCCTAACTGCGAAAGGTAAGCTTGCGCTAGAGCCTTGTAGTCAATCAGTGCGTGTACAGTCAGCGACAGAAATATCTCGACTGCAAAGTCTCAAAATGATCTTAATACTAAGGTACTAAGAGAAAATCAAACAGTTTTATTGATTTAACATACCTACATACATACATACAATCACGCCTTTATCCCCGGAGGGCTAGGCAGAGGTGAACAAACACCCACATCCCACCAATCATTGTATCAGGTCCAACGTAATAGGAGGTGAGCCTATTGCCGTTTTCCGGGCACTATTGTTGACTCGAGTCATGTATAGGCTGAGTCTGGGCTGTATATACGAGTTGAATTTGAATATATTAATTTAAATTGTATTATTGTCCGAACTAAAGGTGTGTACCAAATCTCAGAACAATCAGTCAACCGGAAAAGGGGAAACCAAGACATTAAGATAATTTTTGAGTACTTTGTTCGTCAAGATCGCTTTGATGCTAACAATACCTGCCAGCTCGCAGGTGAGATTGGATTAAGCCCCGAAGATTTTAATCGGATGGAACTAATGCTAAGTACGCTAGTAACCGAAATTACTATAATGCCGTTACCTCCTCCAACTAAGTCAGATTGCTTGTATTAGGAGTGGGTACGTCAATAATGAAATGGCTGAGGAACGAATCGGAGAACACCCGATCGCTAGTTAAGCGCCATATTTACTACCGCTAAGTTAGAAGAGTTTCACTGATCCCAAAAAATATTCGAAGATACGCTAATTATTATTACGGGCACAGGCGCCTCAATCTAATACGTAAATTCTGATTGGAATTTTTGGCAAGAAATTGTTATCAGTACGTAAGGGCACTGAGGTTGAGATTATGAATTGAATTAGGCGTTACATGGTGGAATTTCTTTGCAAAATTAATTATAATTTTTCCAGTAACTGCTAAGGTTAAAATCACAACCAAGGTTTAAAGTTGAGCTCCTCAATGAGAAACTGGCCCACCAAAAGTGGCAGAAATAACTTCGGTAAGCCCGGCACCGAATTTGAATACTTACGTCATCAGGCCTACGATGGGTTTCAATGAGAAAAAAGTACCCCTTATATCAATATGTATATTAGATAAATGAGATATTTATTTATCGACATTTTTACAGTTTTAAACCAATCCAAATTTATCTATAACGCACTTGATAAGAAATACATAATGCTAAGTAAACTACGAGTATGAACCTACCTATTATGACTCATATTACATACCTAATTTCAATTTCAAATCATTAATGTCGATCTAATTTTTAATTATTTCCGAATTAAACGTAAATATACATTGGCAATTATTGCATTAATATAATAGTACATTATCGTGAAGTATTATTAGGTAATTATTCTCTTCTCATCTGAGAATTAAGAATGTGGATTTTCGTCTGATTACTTGCTTTATGGTTTAGAGGAAAAAAATAAGAAATATTTTGTATCCTTTTTTAAATTTATGTACTACTAGCTTTTGCCCGCGGCTCCGCCCGCGTGGATATCGGTTATCGCGACCAAACATAGCCTATGTCCTTTCTGAAGGTCTAATCTACCCCCATACCAAATTTCATCAAAATCGGTTCAGTGGTTTAGGCGTGAAAGCGTAACAGACAGACAGACAGACAGACAGAGTTACTTTCGCATTTATAATATTAGTATGGAAGTATGGATATGGATTACAGTGCCTGTTAAAAACGCACGAATTGCGCGATAGATTGAAGATAGATTCAGATCTGCAGTTATTAATTTTCTGCCTGTAACTATTATAACCTCTAGCTCATTCAATAAGATGCTACTATCCCTGTAACTAAATTTCTGAATAGATTTTCCTCATTGCACCTAAGTTAAAGAAAATTGTGTACCTACTGTGGTGAGCCACCAGTAAAATATATAATATAGAGGTGCAATATTCTGATCGAATAAGATTATAGTATACCAATCCATTAAAATAAATTGTAAACAAATAAACTTAAACAAAAATGGCTGCAGATTTATAGTGTGTTAATAGTATCCAATACAAATAAACTGCAGCTGACAGATGTTTATTAAAATCTACACGAAAGGATACATATTACGAAGTACACTTTATATCATAATTAGTCAATTATTTTTTATAAACATATTTTTTACCAAGTTCTTAGTGACATAATAAGTAATGAGAATTCGTCATTTCGGAACTATTTATATTGATATTATGAAACATAACGATAACAGAGTATGTAATAAGATGGGCTAAATAGTTCTGTGTTTGGTATAACGTTATACATTACTCTGATATGAATGCTATTAATGACCAAACTCAAGATATTATTTAATGAACTTTGCGAATGCCAATCTACAGTTTAACGCGAACCTGGAGCTCTAACGAAAACCGATTTACTGATAGATGAATTGGTATAAACGGCTTATTTGAAAAGAACAAAATTCAAAAAGTTTATTGCTATTGTAATTGACATCAAACTAAACAACGATAGATACACTGTATCTATAATAGAAAAGCAAAAGGCTTCAGTTGGAATAGGGTCGTATCTATGCTGAGGTACAGATTAGATACCTAATAATACTGATGTGTCAATTTAGTTCGTGGAACTAAACGGTCAGCATGCTTAATCTCGACACTCGATTTCGTGAACTTGGAATCGGAATCTGGCATTTGGTACTCCCGACTGCGACACCAACGATTACAATATTAAAGATTGAATATTCTCTAATACTGAAAGAGATAAATTATTTTCAGTACAAAGTATAGATGGGTGCCTAAAATAATAATTAAAGAAGACCCTATAATCATATTTCAATTATTTCTATTTGATTTTAATTCGGCAGTCCCTTCCCTAAGAACCAAATCAATAGAAGGAGAAGGAATAAGTGGACCCGGGGTCCTAGGTGAAAGCCTAGGATACAGACGGAAGCAAAGATAAGATGATGATGACTATAGCCATGGTAACTGCCCTACTTACCACATAATAAAACCACAGAATAGGTAGATAATAGTAACAAAGCTATGAGTGATGCAAAAGAAAGTTTAGTACCTATCTAAAGAATGATGACCAACAAATGACACAAAATCTGGCTAGAAAAATATCATCACAATGATTTGCATTAGAAATATCAATATAAATGATCAATAAAATCGGCTTTAAGTACCACTTCACACAGTAACAACAGAACGTCCTTGCCGCAATGCCGCCTACGACGCTGACTGTGATTTAAATGTTTATTATAACCATACTACGAGTATTTGTTATTTGAATGCTTAAAAAAATCAATGAATCACGGACGAAAATAGTATTTCTAACTGACGTATCTAATGTAATTGACTTTCATACTGGCCAAATTCGTCACGCTTAGCCATTTCTCTTTAACTTCAACGATATTGTACTATCTGCTATACGAGTATAACTTGCTTTATCGTATATTAGGCAGGTATATCTAACTGTAATTTAGTGTAGTTATCAATTTATTTTATTATTTTTGGTCTTAGGAAAAAGATACTCATGATTAAATTTATGCTCAATCCTACCTACACAACTACATATCCGGCATATCTATCTATCTTGATTTTTAGAATGATTGAAAATGGCAAAATATAATACCTAGGTACATAAAAATTATTTGTAGGCTAAGTGTATGACACAATATTTTATCAAATGGTCTTAGGATACATATTAGCTAGTAGCTACCTGCAAAGTTGTTCGAACCATATGAATAAACATCAAGGTGAAACCTCATACAGCAACTAAGTACGTTCTCGGTTCGTATGCAATAATTAATTATCATGCCACATTTTTTGTATCTGAACAATTTTGATGACACCATAAGTATGTCAATTCCACTCTATTATTGACATACTACATGGTGGATAAACTGAAACAAAGGCATGTTAGCAATACCTATAAGCACTCAGGTAAAAGATAACTTATCGCTTTGTGATAAAGTCGAGTTCGGATATCGCAAATATTTTTTCTCGATATCTTGAATAAAATCAAGTGACCTCACCTGCGATATTTCTCCTTTTTCGATTCAATCGGTAGCAATACCGGTTCCGTGGACTTGGAAATACACCATTCGTTCACTGCACTCACAGTAAGAAACTCTGTGTCCGGCGCGTGGCACACCTCAGAGCCAAACTCGTCCGAGGATACAGTAATACTGTCATATTTTTGATAGGGAATCATATCAAAAGATGCTATAGATTTAATACTAACATTGTCATAATTAGCACGATCACCAGATTCACCTGAAGAGATAGACTCATGGTCTCCTCTGTCACTTTGTACATCACTATCTTCCTCGTTTATCAAAGTGTCTGTAGAATGATCAGCTGATAACGTTTCCACTGCACTATCATCTACGTTGATGACATATTCCTTCCCTTCACTTATATTATCACTATTAGAATCATCACTGCTTTCATTTTCTGATGAATCAGAGGCTGGTTTTTCAACTGGAACTTCTTCCTCATTATCAGATGGATCTGACCGCTTCAGTCTAAGTAATTTTTCTATATCTTTTTGAGTAACACCATAAGACCAATGTCTCTCTCCAACATGTACTTGGCTTCCTGCTGTTGACTTTTTCCTCATAACGGGGGGCTGCCGTGATCGCCTTGCAAGTGCAGGAGATGATGGTGGTGAAGCGAAAGAAAACCGTTTCTCTCTGAGAGTCACCTCCTCTGGAATCGGTGATGTAGCCTCTGGTGAAGTACTATCCTGAAATTGTATAGGAGGCGGTGGAGCAGGCCTATGAGGCACTAAGATATCTACTCCCGACTTTCTGTCGGAGATAAAACCTGATGAACTAGATTCATAACTGCGTTCCGAAGCATTAGATAAAATGGAATTTACTGAAACAGTTGAATTTCTATCTTGTGATTTTGTAACTGGATACAGGTGTTGGTAATGGGATTGAAAAGGATTAACTACACTTGTCAAACTTCCTAAGTTCTGGTCTCTACATTTTGTTAGCGACTCTCTAGAATCACTGAGGTTATGAAGAGAAGTCTTTTCAAAGCGTAAAATCATATCTTTGACACTGCGTCTCTCCTTTCTGATAATAAGATCTTCTTCTTCTTCTTCGGAAGCGTTTCCCGAAGACGAGTGCAGCTCGTGATCGAGCCGAGTGCAAAACTCTTCCTGTGTCATGGCGCAATGTCGGTAAACACACACTTACACAAACGACTAGACAAGGTAGACGAGTTCATATCAAAGTGTACACAGTGCGCACCGAGCGACACGCGCGCGCCTGTGATAACAAAACACGACTGACGGGCGGCGCCCGCGCCACACCGCACTCCGCTATCGTTGTATGATGTAGCAGCATTCGATATTGTGCGTAGATTGTATGTGTAAACGGAACGTATAGCTCAACTTACAATGGGCAAATTGATGAGACAGAAATAACATGATAATAAATGCAAAGATAACGTACGTTTTGCTCTGTATCGACAAACACGATTATAATGTCCTGTACAAGATAGATCGCTGACGTTGATAAAATGTGGTTAATATAACCTGTCAACGTATATACAGGTATATACTTATAAAACTTAGCAACAATTAGGTATTGTACCTTGATTTGATTTTTAAAATGATAATCTTCTAGAATTTTTTGTGATAACTAGTGGGTAGTTTAGCATATATTCAGTTTGGTTTAAGCCTTTTGCTTGTTTATGTGACCTAATTGCCCCCTAGCCCGATGGACTGAAAATCAGAAAAAGGAGGCTGGGATAGACTGGAGGTGGAAGGCGGAGGATCGGGAGCAATGGCACGCATCGGAAAAGGCTTGAGTGATTGACTAAGTTTCGCCAAATTCACTCTCTGGGGCAAGTAGGAACTTATTTTATAAACAACTAGCTGACCCCGCGAACTTCGTACCGCCTTTTCTTTAAAAAAATTCTCGCCGTAAGAACCATCCTCGTACTTCAGGGAATATTCTAAAAAAAGAATTAGCGAAATCGGTTCAGCCCTTCTCGAGATTTGCGCTTAGAATAGAATAGAATAGAAATAAACTTTATTGTACACCAAACAAAAAGAAAAGTATACATATAATAAATGGCAAACATAATTAGGTAATGTACAAATGGCGGCCTTATCGCTAAAAGCAATATCTTACAGGCAACCTTTACGATGCTTAGCAACACATTTAGGGATTCATTTTTATATTATAGAAGATTAACTGTTTTCGGTTGTATATTGACTGTCCACCTTTATATGCTACCTCATTGTTGAATAGTATTAAGTTTTCACAATATTTAAATAGTTGCCCACCTACTAATCAACACACTTTCGTACATCAATAATGGCAATAGGTCAATCATACAGGTGTATTTTTGGGACGGGGAAGTAAGGGTAATAATAACAGCAAAACGTTCCTAGGAGACTATCCATAACTTTTTAAGATATTCTGGACTACATTCATAGATTTTGGAAAAATCGTACGATCAGCAAGAAAAATGCTAAAATACCCAAAACATCAACATAATACCACTTCCAATTTGTTTATTTTGTTTCTAGTTTCACTAAGTAGGTATGTGCATCCAAAATAGTTCTTAGTAGTGCCCTCAGAATTTCTTGGATTCGTGTGAACAAGCGTACTCTTGTCGCAAGAACTAGTCACGGTAACTCTCTACAGCTTTCCAGTGATCTGCGAAAATTGCATTATGGCTGAGTTTCTCAATCCGCCATCATGTCAGCGTTGCAACTCGGGTAACAGGTTTATACGTTTTTTTTAGAGTGCAACTGTTTGTACACACTAGAACATTCATTATTAAAATAGTGCATTCGTAATACTATGGGCCATGTATGCCATTGTAGCATTTATATAAATAAAAGCCTCAAATACCTCAGATGAAATGAATTTGACGAAACAGATTTATGAAGCAAGGGTGAATGGGCTCCCCAGACCATGGGCCATCTACGGTTTTGAGATGATGAACTCGGGTGTGGAAAGCGCGGTATCTCCATCTCCAAGCCTGCTTTCGAAAAACCGGCCCGCCACATACTTACCTGCTCTTCACTGTGCCCTCTGCAAATCAAAGAGACACGTGTAAAGCCTCTGAACAACCCTCTATAGGGCCGCTCCCACCTCGGCAGGAATTGGCCATAGGCAGCAGCGTCTGCCTGCAATATAGGCATTGCGTTGTTCTTCGCCCGGAGTGCACCGTGTGGAGGTTCCTAACCCAAAATCGAGTGTACCAGTACCAGAACAGGCAATCATATTTTAGGAAAACAATAAGATTAAGGTTATCGCGAATAGGTGAGTGCAAAGGGGCCTTGAATGTATAGGTACCTTTTCCAGTAAATCACAGCAAATACCTAAGGATATGAATTATCATATTATGATTATTTAATTTTAGTTTTATGTTGATATAATCAATCAATCAATTATTAGATAGCATATTGCAGTCCACTGCTAGACATAGGCCTCTCCAGTCCGTCCCAGCCACCCTTCGTAGATCGTCAGTTCACCTGGCTTGGGGGTGCCCCACCTTATGTTGATAATATAATGCTCTAATAGATGCTGTTAGTATGCAAGCATGTAGGCTAACGTCATCGTCATCAAAAAATAACAATGTTGAGTTTTAACAAGACTTGTTGGATCAGTCGTAAGTAGGTACTCCGGTAGACGATGAATTAATGAATTATTATAAAATATTTATCTATTACTAACAAAAAAAAAGGACAAAACCCGTGTAGGAGTAATCCCAGGGAAAACGGGGAAAGCGGGGCGTGAAAAAGCATCTGATGAGGCCATCAAGCTGAGTGCCACCATTGTGACATGGTAGGTGTCTGTAATGGTGACCCTCTTTGCCGAGACTTTGCCTTCAACTCACCATCAGGCGAGTCGAAGTCAAATTGACGTGTCCTATATAAAAAGTTGTTCTAGATGACTCAAGTTTTGTGTTGTTGACCCTTGTTCCTAAACGTATGACATAAGTGAATTTTTAAAAGGCAACTTAATGCTCCATCCGACAATAAACATACAGCCCATAACAAAGGGAGCGCATGACGGCAATAGACTCGGTTCCTAAGACGTGGGATCCAATATCATAATTGGCGAAATGTGGGTGTTTTTACACCCCTTCGGGGACTTAAAGGCGTGAATGTATGTATGTAATCGTGGCATTCTAAAGACAATATTACCCAAACCATATCCATTAAAGGCAAATCTATATTCCTAGGATCCATACCACTGTAGGTAATCAAATCAGTTGATTATGCAGAGTGCTTACATATTTTGAGGCGTTCTGGTAATCTAAATCTATATTAGTGTCCATATAGCTTAGAGTAATAAAAGGTGTCACTTACTGGCAAGGGATCCCCATTATCCGATTCCTGCCGGCCTGCTTTGCAATTCCATACAAAATTGCTACCGTCATCTTATAAGACGTAAGATTTTTTCCCACCGGCTTCCCTTTAGAAAATGTTGAGCCTTCGCCACTGGTGTTAATATTTACATAGGTTATTCACATAATTACTTAATGAGTTGTACTGATGTGTAACAGGATATAAATGAGATAAGAATGATTATCTTTATACCAATATCCTTCTTTCTAGAAATATGAACATGTCAAAATCGACAAGATAAAGTATTTTAATTTATTATTATGTATCACATCTACATAGGCTTTCAAACAGTCTATTTGGTTTTAATTTATAATTAATCTCAACGAAGTATTCTTTGAGATTAATTATATATGTACCACATAAAGTAGGTATGTACTAGGTACATAGTCTTCCTGATACAAGACCTATTTGGTCACTCATTTATAATCTTTAACGCGGCAGCTTTCTGCTCTGTTTTTCAAAGGCATTAAAAATATATAGGATTGTAAGGAAATTAAACATGCGTGGGGGTTACCAATGAAGAACAACAAGGGCTACCCTATTCTTCCCGTGGGTATAGTACTAGGTAACTAAGGGATAGGGGCTTTTCTTCATGCTCTGTAATTAAATACTGGTTCTGTCAAAACTCAATGAATCGGAAGATAGGATGAGGAAAAGGAAATACCTGTACCTTTGTCTTTTCTTTTTACCCCTTTGAGGCTGAATACACGAAAAAATGCAAGAAGCATGGTAATAACTGTAAATTATTCATATCTAGTACACAAATATATGATTATTAAATATTTGTTTGTATTTTTATATTATATTTTTGCTACTAAATAAATACAAAAAATATTTTTCGAGTTCGTTGCTCTTGGCGACATCTATAGTTCACTATCAGAACCAGTAACCAAGTGGGCACTGTGTTCGTGTATATTAATTTGGTAGCAGATGGTACACTTGCTGTGTAACAAATTTTGGACGTTCAAGGTAGATGGCGTTATTCTAAAAATATTTATTGATAGAATTTTGTTTTTCAATGAAACTTATAAGCAAGTATTTTATATATCCGGCATGAACTGTATGAACTGTGATCAACTATGGACGTGTAGGCAGGGCTTCCGGGCTTAGAAGTTTAAATCCTCCACGGATGTTAAAACTATTTATTGGTACCTCACCTTTCATCTTACTAGCAAACGTAGACCAAAAAGGGACACCGTGGTTCCCACACCGAAGATGGCCCAGGTTCAGCCATGGTGCGAGGTATTTTCTTATACTACTTAGGTCGCAGACAAGCACACGGCTCAACGGATTATACCATGGCGTCCGTGGCCTAAGGACGAGTGCAACACCAGGGGAGCGGGAGACACACTCGTGCTGCCAACCCTATAAAAACAGAGAGGTTCAGTGCCGTCAGCGCAGAAGATAAGTAGGACAAGCCTTTGGTCTTCCCACTGTCAGCACAAAATCTTTCCGGTGAGCTCTGGCTACCATACTCACCGTCGGGAACACAACACGAGGTTGTGCCCCAGTCGGACTGCTCAATTGGGACGGAAATCCTTGCCATGTTGTGCCACCTTAGGTACTACCCGGCATTTGAGTCCCGAGAAGGCGAGTGGTGTCGGTTCGAGTAAAATATCATCTACCACTTAAACAAAGGAAAGAAAGTAAAAAAGTCACTTTCATTAAAATAAATAACATAACAAGCACTAAATAGATAATCCTCAGCTTTATTTAAATGCCTTATTCTTCAAAAATTTGGTAAAAGACTTTCTAGTACCACGGACCGCTTAAATTTGAATTTAAAATACTTATGTAAGTAGAATCTTCTACCCCGAATTTGTAATGAAGGAAAAATTAGAAAGCCAGTCTAAATTGTGTTATAAAAAAGTCGGTGCCTTATTGAAGTGAATTTATTTACATCTCAATGGAAGCCTTAGTAGTTTTTAAACAAGAAAATGGAAGGAATTTTAATTAGCAAGTATCAATATACGTACTCGTATCGCAGCATCACATAATTAGTTGCCTGCTAATTACTCAATCATTTCTTGAAGGTAAAACATTTATTTATTTTTGCGTTTACGGGGCTTTACCCCGTTAACTCGAGAGGAAAACCTGCAGCAGATGCTTTCAGAACTCATAGTATATAATATGTAAGTTACAGTCAGTGGTAAGGGGTCTATATAAACCGATTCCTCTGTGAAGGGAAGATCAAAATATCCAGAAATCTATACATACTATGGTTTTTCTATACTAAAGAACGACCATAGTATCACCTCATATTATGAGGCTTTCCTCCACTGGCTTCTCTTTTGAAAAGTTTCACCCTATCGCCACTGGCCACTATATACGGTCTACTTTAGTCCACTTTAACATAACATTTTCAGAAAATAAAGCAATATACCTACTCGTAGTACCGTAAAAGTAAGTATGTATAAGTAGGTAACCTATACTTCTTACTTTATAATTCGTTTCTTGGTAGGTATCACACCTACTCCAGTAAAAATTAAAAAAAAAAGACGGAATAAATTCAAAAAAAATATTCTGTTCTAAACTTGACTCGGTGTTTAACTCGTTTTTTTTCTCATTAGCAATTAGCTTAACAAATGTTTTACGTTCCCATGGTTATAGTACATTTGCATTATCAAAATCTGCAGCGATTTAGGTATTTGCGATTTTTCGACCTACTTAATTAGATAAATCGGGCTCTGAAATGAGTTTGCCAACCTTCGATAACTGATAGGGTGTACTTATTCGGAACAGTATTCATCCTTATCGGTATAGTACAAGGTTACTTTTAATTAGGCAATGATATAATTGAAAGGTCTTCTTTGCAGCGTTACTTTGTCAAAATAAGTCGGGGCACACCCGGGCCATCGCTCGAAGCCGTAGATGATCAGCCAGCCCAGGGTCAGTCAGGGTGAGAGGGTAGAAACGGCTTACGGTTTTATTGTCCTTCACTTCGTCACTGGACTGAATGCCGATAATGTAACTAGTGATCACACTCATACAAAAGCGTCTAGTACAACTAACAATAAATAACAGCTTGACGTAGGTACTTGTGATGATTGATCACTTTGAAATTGTGTACTGTTGTTTACATCAAAATGCTAAAAATAACATCACAAAAGAGTAGGTTGGTATGTTCAGGTACATTGACCGATTTGAGGCTACGTGTGCATAGTACTCGAACTGTGGAATGAACTCCCTGCCGTGGGTTTTCCAAGCTACCTACAGTATGGGATTCTTCAAGATGGGCATCCTACTTACGGTGTCGGCAGCGCGATGGTGACGCTTCCATGTTGCATACGTCCATAGGCCACGGTAACCACTTTACATCAGGTGGACCCTATGCTTGCCTTTCACCCAAGTTGTATAAAAAAATTGTGTAAAATTATACACTCTTTTTTTACGAGCACAATACTTTATTACAGAGCTGCAGAGGCGTTATTTATTATCATAATTAATTATTAATTTACATTATAAATTACAAACAATTAGTCTATATCGAGTTGCCTAAAGGAACCTTCGGCCATCAGGTTATCGGTAACTGGGGGTCCAACACGTTTTGATTCATCCGTACCGAATTGCTCTTCCACTTTCATCCACGGTTGGTATTCCTTTATTTTCGACACCCAGTACTCTGAAACAATAAAACGTTATGTGCCTATTTTAGATCCAATGTATAACGGAGAATAACTTCTAACGCCGAGTTTCCACGGTTTTTTTTTTAATTTTTATCGTGCATAAGATCCCCGCGGTCCCCGCCGCGCCGGTGGGAGCGGTTATGTCGGACTTGAACCAACTAAAACGCACGCCGTCTACGGGTCGTAGGTTGCCGGAGTTCAGATTGGCTGAGACATATCTCTCGCGCCCGGTCAACCCAGGGCCATCTTTGGAGCTGGCCCTCTTCGGAACGGTGCGAGTTTTCACGGACGTGGACGCAGACACGAACGCATTAATATGATAGACATGGTGGCAATATCACGGACGAGCCTCTTTCGAACGAAGTTAAACCACATCAGGAGGAGAAATCGTAGAAGAGTGAACGCTGGTCTTCAAATCTTTATATGCAATCGGGTTGATGATGAGCACTAAAAGTGATTGCTTTGAACCCTATGTTAAATAATAATCGTATGGCATTATTTCTACATTTCTAGATAATCAATCGAGTAATCGATGGTGTTCAATTCGCAATAATCATCAATTTGTTATCAACTTATCTGTTCTTATCGTAATGTAAATCTACAACAATTATTTTTTAGGTTTATTACAATTTATCACATTATAACATACCAACTAGTACCATATTTATATTTCCATACTTAGGTACTATCCTATTGAAATTTTTTATCTGTTATGTTCAAAGTATTTCATTTCTTTTCAATTATCAATGGTTGTGTTATTTAACAAAATTAATATTATGATCAAATTCGATAGTATCTAAAACAGTTCCAGTTCATAAATATGCTTCAACTATCGTAAGCGTACTAGAAGCCCAAAGAAATATACATTTACTATTTACCCATAAGCTGAAAACCAGGAAAAAGATCACACCCCGCAAATGGTTAAATCTTACAATCAGGATGCCAGATGAAACATTTTGATACGAAAACTACACTGCAAAGCCTAAATTGGGCTAGCTGAATCAAAAAAACATCAGCCGATCAAGCAGACCTTCCTTCTGGGTAAGTCTGGTCTTGTTTTGCATGAATTCACATTTATTCACACTGAATGACAAAATGACACACTTACCAGTAATCTCTTCAAAAGTTTTGCCGTTGCCTCCATATTCTTTCGGAATAATTTCGATAGGGATGTGCGCCTTTAATTCTTCACAAGTCTTATGAATTTTTAACTGTAAAGACAAAGTAAAATTGTTTGAACGATTTGATTGCAATTTAGAGTATCGTACATAATAGATATTTATTTGAAAGTTTCAGAAGCTTAAAGTGGCCTAGTTTGCATGTTTACTCAACTACATCATCAGCTTCATCTAACTTTTACGTAACAACATTCAATTCTTCATAAAGTCAGGGTTAAATTCAAAATGATGAAAAATTATATCACATCATACAAAGGGACAGGTAACCATATCAGCAGACCAGGTACATATCACCATAATATTGCATGATTGTCATCTGATTTACATTTAACCAGCTGTTGCTCGCTCCTTCCTCATGGAATCCTAGTCCGATCATCGTTGATAGTAGCGTGATGATATATGATTTCCTCTTTAAAATATGAGTGTAGATGTGGGCAAAAGTGCAACTTACTCAAGTACCGGGAAGTGGGTCAAATTACACAATAACGAAAAAACACAATTTTATTAGAAACCTTGGGGCGCGAAATAAACATTACATTACATCAAAGTAATTGCTGCCAAAGCTCAGGTACACCTTAGGATCCACCTACAAAATTAATCATTTTCTTCCACTATATGTGAGACTCTATAGGGTTTACCATTTAGAGGCCTTTTGGCTACTCCAGAGGAAGAAAGATATACCTATAGGTATATGATACAGTGAAACAAGTTAACATTCATTGATAAAAATATTTACCCGTTGTTTAGCTTTTTCATTTAGCAATCCAGAAATCAAAGTGAATATTCTATCAACTCCCGACGGTAAATTCATGTGGTGGCTACCTTTCAACCGGAGCGGCATCGAGTCCTGAAAAATAATAAAATATGTATGTACTGCCAAATACCAATACAATTTTATAATTGATTGCTGTTAATACAGAGAAGGTCGAACCAGCTTTTAAAAATACTAGGAATATCAATTCATATGAATTAGGTCACCAAGATCGACTTACAAGCCTAAAGATTCTATTTTTGTTCCACATCAGGTAAATACTAGCCTACTACCTAGCCAACGAATGTATTACAAAGCCTGCGAACAATATTATATGTGATGGGATCACTTAAATAAGTTAGTATTTTAAAAACTTAAAGTTTAAACAAGTATTTCGGAACAATTTGTAATTAAAATGACAAAAACCAAAATGCATAACTATACTAAATAGCCTTAGACATGATGAAAAATGACATCTTTTTTTACATCAAAACCATAAAATAACATTCAAAATAAAGTGAGTACTTGAGCCACTGCAGTCATTTTCCTCAGTAGAGGAGTCGCTTGCGCTAAATGGTTTATCGTTACACCTTCATAATCTACGACGACTTTAGAACCCAATACTGAAGCAACGTCATCTTCTACAACAAGTATCTGAAACATTTAAATTAAAAGGTTAGTAATTACCAAGGCAAGCTCACTGTCAATGTAGGTATAGACTCAAATGTCATGTAAGTAGTAAATGAGTAGGTTAGCACAGGTCTAACTAAAGAACGTCAGTATCGTCAGTTTGCTTTTCAAAGAAAAAGTTCGGCCTTTTCGTAGTTAGATTGAAAGTCAACTAAATGATTTGGCAAAAGGATCGGTGGCGGTACAGGATGAAATAGTTCAATGAATAAATCTTTAACTTTATTTGTCGATAGTCTCCTTGATTTGATACACAATAGAGAGATGTAAATGAAGTAAATGAAGAGCAAATGCATAAGGTAGACCTTCCTCCATAAAGGAAGGTCTACAGATTGCAATGAGAAGTAAATAAGACTCATAGTCACACATTTCAACAGGCATATTATTATTATTATTACTTTTATACCACTTAGTTGGCAGACAAGCACACGGCCCACCTGAACACAGTGAAATGATCACTAATCAACAGGAAATCTCATTGACGGACGAGGTTCTAGTGCAGGCTTTCTCTCTAGTTGGGAGGTCAGACCTTAGTAACTCCCATAAAAAGCCAGCAGTCAGCAGACCTCGAGTTCTGAGGTGAACACCTCAGATGGAACCGGGAACAACGATATAATGAAGATGATAACTTGATAAATAAAGTATTTCACGTCATTTACCTGGACTAAATAATATAGCATGCACAAAAGATCAGCCACGCTGTGTGTTGCCATATTGTAACGGCCTCCTCTGATGACGATAACTCGTGGCACTATCTGGCCTTTTGGCTTCGGTAGTATTAAAACTGTTCTAAAATAATTAGAAATATGATTAACTTAATTCAAACTTCTGTACACCATGTAAGTCTATATGGCCACAGATTACCTAATTATATGGCGTAGAAATTAAAACAGCACTATTAGCTGTCATATTCATTGAGTCTTCTTCATCTCTGATAGGTATTCATTATGTAAAATGTGCTAACGTGGTTTAAATTTAATTAAACGATAAAATCTAATTTAAAATTATACCCACCCTGAGAGTTGACTTGCGCTAGAAAATAGACGGTGCTTCAATGGTAACATAAACAAAACGAATAGTTGGGCTTATTTGAAATATTTTCGCCGTTTGATTAATAGTAGGTATCTACTTATCACATTATTATTGAAAAAGATAACATCGAATTAAAGCCACTTACTTTAAACCGGAAATCGATTAATGACATCATTCTACTTTTGGTATGTTGGTAAATGTTTTTTCATAGTTCAAATTATGTTATTTGAAAAAATAAATAATATAGAAATATCCGCAATGAAATTTCCGTTTAAATGTAGCGTAGTTACTTGAGAGACTAAAATAAACTCTTGATTAAGTAACAAGCATCTATCCATTTAGGTATCCAAACATTTACGAGTAGGAACGTTTATAATACTTAGTAAGTTAGATCGTATTGTGCGAGAAATAGCTGATTGAACGCGTTGTATAGTGTGAGCAACTTAAAAAATTTCACGCAAGCTAATTTCCTTGGATGGGTCGGTCCAAGCGTACCTGTGCTTATCTATCGTCAAAGATTATAATATTATTAAGATATAAGCGGTCACCTACGTAGGAGTATCTACGACTTTCTTAATCCAGGCAATATATTGATTTTGTTTATCTATGATAATATGATAGATGTTTGCATTCTTTTGCTATGGCTAAACTGATCTAGTTGCAATTTCAATCAATCAATTAGCTCATTGCAGTCCACTGCTGGATAGGTATGGAATTATAGGAGATTATACCACGTGCTATTCTAGATCATATCATGAGCTATAATATACTTTTCACCCTAATTCATGTGCATCGCTAGTATCTACTTCACTTGAGTCAGCCGGAAACCTGCTACAGTTTTGTTAGAGATGTGTATGTAACTGAATATTCTCTCGCCACGTCTGGCAAGGCAAGTGACGTCATTTACTGCGTCATAAATGCATCAAGTACAATGTATAAGTGGGTGTAACTACTCGAGTACAATTGAGGAAATATATTTTTTATCAGACGTATCGTAAGTACATGGATCAAACGTTATTGTGCTACATATTTTGTATTTACAGACTCATCCAGCGTCGAAACGATGTATGAAATACTGATATTAGTAGAATGAAGGCCACCATTTATAGATGCTAACAATGAACAAGGCAGCAATTTCCTAAGCAATCTAAACCGGCTTCAAATATTTTACCGCCAATCGTTCTCACAATTCTTTCGCCAAAGGAAGATTCAGGAAGAGTAGTTCATTCAGCTCGTAGATACGAGCTGAATGAACTACTATGAGATGACGGCAGTGTATAAAATAATGGTTAAATACTTAGATTGATTATAGTACATTATGGTACAAGTGAGTAAACTTGGTGATTACCGCCGAGGGGCCATTGAGCAGCCCGAGCTGTCAGGCGAGGGTCTTAAGAAAGCCGAGGACGGTAATCATCATACTCACGCGTGGCATACGACGTTTTACAACACACTTGCGAATAAAATAACACTACATTATACTAAATAAACAGTACTACAAATTAATTCGTTTTCCTATGCGCACGCATCTAACAATGGCGGCCGGCCATATTAAAAAAAATGAGGTTTGAATTTAACTTTTTTTACTGTTTGTTAAATTTGAGTGAAAATTTTGTTTATTATACAAGTATTGCAAGTTGAAATTATTTATTTAAATACGAAAATGCATGAAATGACCATACAATAGGCATATTAATTTATTCGTACTATTAAACACGTTCTTTATTGTATCGAAACTTTTTTAAGAACATAGAAACTTAACCTATAAAATTTAAAAAAGAATCTATAACTCACTTGTGAATAATAGCAATGAAAAAGTCACTGTTTGATAATAGGTGTCATTACGTGCCTAATTGCGGTGAAATAATATCACTTTTATGAGCAGGTGTGTTGTAAAATATATAATTTCTTTTTTTTTCTTTTTTTCCTAATACTTAGCATCTAAACAAGTGATACTTATATCTTATGTTGCAAACTATCGCCTATAAAACGCGATAAAGGGCTGGAAATTCGTTTCATATACTATTGATAAAACAAACTAAGTAGTGTTGTACATGTGGTAAAGGCATAATATAATTTTGTTACGTAAACTATATTGCTATTCGATCAAATAAAACGTATCTTGTAAAATTATTACTGCGATATAGGCGACGTCGATTAGATAAATCGATCTTTATCAAAGTAGTCTCTGCAATTAACGCATACAAACATACAAACTCCTTAGGTTTTATAGAGGTGTTTGAAATCAGATAATTGTCCGGTACAAAGTGCCCGACAACATGACTTAGTATCATCAACGTATAAAGTTCTATGTCAAAAAATCTTACATAAACGCCAACAACATCTCTACAACATTTCAACTCTATGCAGACAAATAATGCAAAACAGTAGATTGCATTCTTTAGTACTTAGGTTTATAAAAATCAAATATTTAAGAAAAACGAAAAGAATATAAGAAATAGATCACGATATTAGAAAGAAAGAATAGCTATAATGTCGAATAAGATATAATTTGATGACCTTGTGAGGAGCTTCTTCATGCCCGCTTAATGCACCCGGGATTGTAAGAAAACGGAAATGTGTGGTATCGAACCCAATAAATTAAAATTCCTTAAAACCCATTAATAAATACATAGATAAGTATATTAATATTAGTGTAAGAAAGTCTTACCCTAGTCTGAAGAATTCTATAAACTTCGGATCTGTGGGTTTAATCCTCAAAGTGATGTCAGGGGCTGTGCTTCTCAACGTGTAATATAAATCTAACTTCTTTTTGACTTTTTCAAGACTGAACTTAGAACCTCGCAAAAGTGCAATTAGCCATTGATCATCTGAAAAAAAGTATAAAAATTATACGACTGTTTATAGTATGATAAACCATACAACACCAGTAGTCTGATATTTCGATCAAACTGCACCAAGCAGGCTGAAGCAAGCTTGTAATACACATTTTTGATATACATCAGCATACTATACAGTACAAACACCTAGTACAACTTGATGTATTTTTTTGACTAATAGCCCTGTGGTTCTTGTCGAGATATAATGTCGATACATTGTAGAATAGAATGACAAATGTATGGGATTTGACGTATATGACATACATTTACGACTGACTTAATACGTCAAGTCCCGGTCAACAAATTGATACTTGTCTGGGGGGCAGGACTGTTTTCATCTGGCAGGAAATATAATTATATCCCATGAAAATCAGGAAACCAACTATAGGCAAAACCTCTGCTACTCATAGGACCGACAAACAATATTGAAAAAAATCGCCATCGTCATCTTTGCCAAAGACTTCAGGTAATATCCAAATCCGTTCAATAAAAGTATAACACTATTTTGTATTCTATGGACCATCAATAGAGTTTCACAAAATACACTTTCCTAACTGACCCAAACCATACCTACATTTTATCGTTTACATAGTCGTGAGATAACGTATGTATGTGATATACAAAATAAATATGATTTCTAGATTGGTCAATTAATGCCAAATTTTGTTTGTTTTAAGGTACTTTACCACGATTACATAAATCGTGATAAGAACATGCAAAGGAATATACACTTCATTAAAAAGATAAACAGATAAAAAAGAATAAAGATTAAATTACTAATGTCAAGTCTACAAAGGTCTTCCAATATTCGCCCCATTTTGAGGTGTATTCGCTAAATCGTCTATTTGTTGTTACCGCGGCTTTACTATAATAACCTCGTGTTGTGTTCCCGGCAGTGAGTAGGGTAGCCAGAGCTCACTGGAGAGGATTTGCGCCGTCGCGTCGTTGAGTAGATCAAAGGCTTGTCCTGCTTGTCTTCTGCGCTGACGGCACAGAATACTGTTCTTACAGGGTTGGCAGCCGAGTGTGACTCCCCTGGTGTTGCACTCGTCCATAGGCAACGGTAATCACTTTCTGTCAGGTGGGCCGTATGCTTGTCTGCGACCTTAGCGGTATAAAAAGCCATCCAGAGCAGAGGTCCCAGAAAAATGCGTCATAGTTAAGACTCATAAATTAATTAGTGGTCTATTGTTAATTTGTTACATATATCCAAAAATGTTTACAGCATAATGAAAGACCACTTAAAATATAATAACCACCTTGTTCTGATGAATCCGAAACGCTAACAATAAGATCATTTTGAGTGTATCTGCTACTGCTATGCTAACCAACCTGCTCCTAGTGAAACCTACTAAGGCTTGGTTCAATTCAAATTTTGCACCCAATCATCCCATGTTAATGGCAAAATTAGCATTCGCGCTTCATACATTTTTGGTCCAAAATTGAAAGTGTCGGCTAAAGAAAAAAAAATTATATTCTGTTAGTGCTGGCCTTCACTAGTATTGTTCAATATGGCGTCAAAGTTGAGGGAACGCTGCGCTTGATTTTATTCGAATTCAATAATCTTGGAAACATACATTTTTAATGATATGAATTATTGAAAACGAATGAAAAATATTGATCCATATCAGAACAATAGTTAGAATGAATACAAAAACTACGAATATATTTTGCAGAATTAATGTGGAATAAACCAGCCAGCAGCGGAAGAATTGACTGAACAGATTAATTTAGCTGAACTAAGACTTTTGCGATACTAGCGCAACAGCCTATTGATCTCGTTTTACCTGTATATGTTGTCTTATCAGCTCTTTTTCTCAGGTTTTGAGTACCAAGCTAACCAAAATCTATTAGCTACAAAAAAATCTTAATAAGTTATTACTCTAATGGTTGAGTCCATACCTGTCCTTGCCTTCAAGTGTGGCTGCTTCGAAATCCATTCCTTCAAATATTTTAAGTCCGTAGGTATTGTTTTAGGGTTCTCGTTCAACTCATCCTTTGCTATTACAGCTAACTCCGGTGTTAACTCTCGAACCATTTTACATTAATTTTAATTCTGTTAATAAAAACATCATAATATTATGAACACAATGTATGGGTGTACAATAAAGGATTATCTATCTATCTATCTATGGGATTTGACGTATATGATATGCGCTGACGACTGTCATATAGGTACATCAAATTACATACATTCCTAATTCTATTTTACCATTGCCACTTGTCTAGGGGGATAGGTCAGAAGTAGTGAAAGTCAATGGGTCTGCTTATCCCTTCTCATTTTCTTCGTTGACCTCTAATACTCCAGTTCTTCCGTGATCATGGTGCTGGCGTCAGCGTTGAAATATCGGCAAATCCAAACAATACATAATAAATATCCCGATATAATAGTAATGTGAGTGACTATGATAGTTAAAACACCTATATTGACATAGGATAACATTATTTATAAATTATTTATCGAACCAGATGTGGTCGGTAGCATAATATGTCAAAATACAATCAAAGGGCAAGCATGGTTATTATTATCAGGTGTTAGTCACCCCATCTGATAAAATCGTTGAAACATCGAAGCTGTCTACAATGCTGATAGATTCAGTAGACTACACGCTATAATAATATGTATTTAAAGATAAAAAAAGAGAATTTTGATTAAATTTATTATTAAATATGGTCATGTTAAGACTTTTATTTTATAGATTATAAATAAGTTAAATCTATGAACCAATGAAGGATAACACTATAAATGAAAACACTATAAAAATAAATGAAAAGCCGTTCCAGTCAGCCGCATTTTGGAGGGGGATTTGAATGTTCCTATTTTACAGCATTAGTATTCTGACAATAGCAGCAGGGTAACTAAGTAAATGCAATCTAAAATAATGTAATAATGCAATCAATATGTAGATACTTTTAATTTGGACTCAACCTATGCAGGTTGTGTTTCAGTAAAGAAGAAAGTATGCAAAATATAAATTTCAGGTGACTGATATTTTCCCTGTAAACCAGCTTCATTACTTTGTACATATTATATTTTCTCTCGCGATATAAAAATACCTATAGTAATAATAATACAAATTAGAGTAGTACATACCTGTCGTTCGCGGGCGCCGGGCGTATATCGACTAACACTAACTGATAAAGTACTAGTCTTATCAATAGCATTATGACACCGCTGACTTGCTAACATCGACCAACGATAGCAACATTAACGATCGGGTACCTTTTGTAGTGACATAGATATTCGTATTGGCAGGCCTAATTAACTCGTTCAATGCCACATGCTCGGCATGCATGCATGCATCACGTATTCGGCAGAATTATCAAAAATTTGTCGACTTCCGTGTACTTTCTCGGGCATATGCAGTATGAGTATGAACCCTTTTGAGCAATTTTAGTGAAAGATGAAAAAAAAAAATATCTACGCGAATACTTCTTGCGTTTGATTAGATAGCTCTCTAGTACCTACATGATAATAATATTGTTTAGTAAACTATTATCCATTAGAGAGCTGTTACTAGGCTAACTTCTTATTCTATTTTATTTAATATAGTCCAGCAAGAGGTAACGGAATAGGTTAATACATTGAAAAGTTAAGTAATAGCGATACAGACTGCTACAGCTAATCATGATTGGTAAAGTAGAAGGGAAGACGCGTTAGGCGTCAAAGAAGTCATAGTTATGGAACAATAAAAAAGATACATTATATTTGGGAGTGGCCCGCTGAACAACAGTTTCGGCTGATTACTGACAGAGAACAATATAGGAAGTTAGCGGTTAACCTTCAGGTATGAAAACGTATATAAAGAAGAAGAAAAAATCTATAAAATCTAGAGTTAATTAAAAATTCACTAAGGACTTTCAGCAAAAAATATCATAATTTAAGTCAGTAAATAAAGTTAATTTAAACATACAACCAAATTTTAGGTTACTCATTAGGTTAACATTGCTGCTGTCTGTGTCTAATCAGGATGCAAGGTTTTGTGCAACGACCGTATCTATTTTTATCTATATAATATTTATTATAATGATTATATTCACTACAATATATCTTTATAACTAGCAATTAATTCGCATTCGCTCATATTTATTTTAATCATATACTCAAACTTTTTTAGCACATGTGCAAAATCCAATATATCAATGGACAAATGCAGTTATCTACCTAGAAATTATCAAAAAATCCACAAATCAGCAATATAATCCACAGATTAAAACTCACTCAACTTGGGGTTTCTTTAAAAGATATAATTCGCAATGAGGCCATCTGACACAGAACTGAAGTTACCGACATAACTCTTAGAATATGCACGCTGAAGTGACAATGGGGCTAGCTATATCAGCTGAAGGACCAATGACCGGTGGAGCAAATGCGGTGGAGCTAATGCGCCCCTCAGAAAGATGTATGGACCTGAAAAGGGTGGCTGAAAAATACTAGATGCCCAAGGCGGATGATCAGGTGCTACGGAGTCGACAGTCGATAGGTTGAGAGCTCCTGGCCATTACACGACGTGAAGCCACTACTAACAAAGAAGCTTATATTAGCTAGAGGGGTTAGAGTAATTTTGGTTACTAATAGATATTCTTAAAAAAAACTACAAAATTAATTAAGTGAACCCTTAGTGCAATGGAACTACATATACTAGACTAGTACCTACCGATTGCCTTGACTTTATACTTTAACGTTTATTCATACATAATGTAGCTACATAACTACACAGGTTTTATCATAGTTTGCTGGTAAACGCTAATTATAATAAAGACTTCGAAATGAGTTGCTATTTGTAAACAATTAATCACCAGCCACATTGGTAATAAAACTGTAACATCAGTAATAACACAGAGAAACGCACTAGCAAGTCATAGCTGCAGCACCTTTTGAATAATGGACGATGCACCAAAGTGTAACATTGGACACATCTGAGAAACCGCTATAATGGTGTTTTTGATAGGACACCAGGATATTAATAATTTATTAACATTTTTATACTGGACACGTATGACATAATATGACATCACCTTGCCTGATGCTGAGTTGAAGGTACAGTTTCAGGAAAGAGAGAGATAAGAGAGGTTGCCATTACAGACACTAATAATATGTACAATGGTGGCTCGCAAATTGACGGCGTCATCTGTCCCCCTAGACAAGTGGCAATTAGGTGGCCGGAGTATTGTACAATAGAATGAAGAATGTATGGGATTTGACGTATATGACAATCAACAACAGACAACACATGTCATCACATACAACGTCAAATCCCATACATTCGTCATGCTTTTTTACGCCCGGTTATAGATTGAATACTAGTAGAAACGCAATTAGTATTAAAACTACAGTCCATCCAGCATTCAGCAGAAGCAAGTATTATTTGTTACTAGCCTAGACTGGGGTACTTTCCCAATCGGTTGAAAGTTTGGGGCCTTAACCAGATCTTTCAGGTCCCATGTAATCTGACTTCCAAGCACTGCGCCTGCTTATCGATGGACGAAGCTCTGATGCCGGACTTACTCTCAGGGCGGTTTCTCCGGTTAAAGACAAAATAAATCAAATTGTGGGAAAGAATAGAATAGTGGAAACCAATACCAAAAGTGCAAGTCGAAGAAGAAGGGGCTTTTAAATCTACGTCCTAAAGTAACTTACCAATTGAAATGTTGAGTAGTCCTTCTATTAAAATCAGCGCACGATTTTAAAGAAGCTCGTACCTAAAAAACGTTTTAATTTGTTACTGTTTTAAATATTTCATCAGAAGCATGTATTTATCATCACTTATGTCTAATATTTATAAAATTTGAATAGAATTTATATAATAATAGAGTATGCAATGAATATTTAGAATAAATTAATACAAAATAAATACACGAAATTAGTTATGTTTGCGAATTATTTTTAAATAATTTAACTTGAAGCACACTGACACTAGGTACGTCGTTACATGCTCGTAAACACCCACAACTGAGCTAAATTCTAGTGTTTGGAATGGATCATAGTGAATTCACGTGTGTAGTGTATCGAATAGGATTATAATGATCTAAATATTTTAAATTCTTCTTAATTCTTTAGTGTACACTGAAAATAATACATTAAGAATCATAACTGCTGCAGGGAAGCTGTAGACCACACTTTAAAGAATTTAACATCTTGACTTTGACTCCTACAGGTATACATATAATGAAAGTATGTAGGTACTTTCATCAGTAAATGTATGTCGCTATATACGTGCAATAAAGCCTTTATTCTCAAAATATTACATTCGCAAAATAACAGTCAACCCCGCAACCAGGCACAAAGACAAACTAGAACTACCAACACTCAGGCCCATATATTATAATGTCTTACTCTTACTTAGGTGGCAGACAAGCACACGGTCCACCTGATGGAAAGTACTTAGACTACTTGGCTATACAGGTGATCATCCAAATGGGTCAGTGGGGAGAAGTCAGAAACTATGAGAGATAGCAAGATTTGTTCTTAGGAACCATGGCTTCGATTTTAAATTTAATAATAATGACATTCAAACTTTTCCTCTAACTCTCATACATAACCGGGAATCGAACCTGGTCGAAGTGTCTGTGAACAAATTCAGATTCTTTTTTTCGTTGTTATTGTTGATGGTGCTAATTATAAGATAATAATGACATTCAAACTTTTCCTCAAACTCTCATACATAACCGGGAATCCAACCTGGTCGAAGTGTCTGTGAACAAATTCAGATTCTTTATTCGTTGTTATTGTTGATGGTTCTAATCATAAGTCACAGTACATAGCACATAACACAAAAATAATGTGAAAGTTATTTAAAATTAACACAAAGTGGTTTTGAAAAGTTATTTAGTGTTATTTACTGTTCCATTGTTTGAATGGCATTATTAGATATTAAATCTAAAATCGAAGCCATGGTTCCTAAGACCAAATCTTGCTATCTCTCATAGTTTCTGACTTCTCCCTACTGACCCATTTGGATTGATCACCCTGTATAAGTACTTGGCGTGTTCTGAATAATACTAGTCAAGTGCACACGCGACGTAGACAAGTTAAAAAAAACTAAGCGTAGATAGTAATTCATACTTTCATACTGATAATATAAATGCGAAAGTAACTCTGTCTGTCTGTCTGTCAGTCTATCTGTCTTAATAAACGCTTTCACGCCTAAACCACTGAATACGCGAGCGAAGCCGCGGGCAACAGCTAGTACGTACGTTATAAATAAAACACTCATACTAATGCAAATAAAAATAATACTGATAGATATAAATATTGGCGTTACTGAGCTGGAATCGAATCCACGACCATTGAGTCGAACCCTCTACGCCACACTACTCAGGTTGGAGTTGTGAGTATGGAACAAAAATAATATAGCTTAAATAAAAATGCTGATTTTCAGCTCTGTATCATCAATAAACTCATGGTTTATGGTAGGTAATCTGGTTTCATTTTATGTGTACTAAATTTTCTGCAATATACAGGGCGTCCCACGGCGATGCCACATGGAGGGAAAGTACCTTAAATCCTTAAGTTAGCTCATTTTGTTTAAAGGAGACATCATTTTATTTTTAAAAAGAAACAAAACTGCATTCAAAGATTTTTTTAAATTCGCTTACCACACCCGGTAATCGAACCGACTAAAATCCGAAAAAGTAACATCCTGTATTTTTATGGCATCAATCGATAGTGTCAATCATAAGGATCAAATCTCTCTAAGAAACATGGTAAATTAAACGAAAGGAAGTCCCTGAAATCTAAAATTATAAATTCAATTTGGCAAAATAAAACACTTTAACTCAAAGTTCATCCATCCATCTGATACCATATTAACAATAAAATTCCATATTTAAACTGCTTTTCTTTTTTTATCGTGCTGACACCGCTGCTGGTCAGCAGTAGTATTTAGGTATGTCGAACTCAAACCGACTAAAACCGCACGCCATCTTAATTAACAGGTTATAAGTTGATCCATAGGGCAATTCTCTTGCCATTTTCGTTGCACGGGGTACACCGCGTGCAGGTATCTAATCAAATCAAAGATATCTCTAGTGTTGATACCTTGTAAGAATTTCTTACATGGTATCAACACATCAAAGATATCTCTAGTGTTGATACCTTGTAAGAATTTCTCACAAGGTATCAACACTAGAGATATCTTTGATGAAATTTATTTAGTAAAAATGAGTACTAAATGAATGAACTTTGTTACCTGTTTAGAATGTAACTTTATTGGGTAACTGCATGAGGTATGTGTAGGTAGGGTAGGTAGTTATTTTTGGGTGCTTGATTAGAAACCTGCACGCGGTGTACCCTGTGCAACGAAAATGGCAAGAGAATTGCCCTATGGATCAACTTATAACCTGTTAATTTAGACGGCGTGCGGTTTTAGTCGGTTTGAGTTCGACATACCTAAATACTACTGCTGACCAGCAGCGGTGTCAGCACGATAAAAAAAGAAAAGTAGTTTAAATATGGAATTTTATTGTTAATATGGTATCAGATGGATGGATGAACTATGGATTAAAATGTTTATTTTGCCAAATTGAATTTATAATTTTAGATTTCAAGGACTTCCTTTCATTTAATTTACCATGTTTCTTAGAGAGATTTGATCCTTATGATTGACACTATCGATTGATGCCATAAAAATACAGGGTGTTACTTTTTCGGATTTTAGTCGGTTCGATTACCGGGTGTGGCAAGCGAATTTTTAAAAATCTTTGAATACAGTTTTGTTTCTTTTTAAAAATAAAATGATGTCTCCTTTAAGTAAAATGAGCTAACTTAAGGATTTAAGGTACTTTCCCTCCATGTGGCATCGCCGTGGGACGCCCTGTATATACAACAGCCGCGCGTTTTACAAAATGAAGAGGTGTGAAGAGCGGGGAAATCAATATCGACAACATTTTCCGATAGCGGGTATAATGGCCTTGAATTAAACCTTCTATTTAGAGATAGTAAAGTAGTGCACTTACTTTTATACATACATACATATAATTACGCTTGTAAATCCCTGAAGGGTAGGCAGAGGTGTATTAACACTCACATTTTGCAAACTATGATTCTTCTTCTTCCTAGCAAACTATGATATTAAGTAAAAAAAAGTAAAAACGTTTTTATTGTACACCATAGATATAACAATAGAGAACTGAGTTATGTGGTAAGTACAGATGGCGGCCTTATGCTGCGGCCTGCGGCAATTTCTTACAGGCAACCATAATTTCTTACAGGCAACCATAATTTCTTACAGGCAACCATAATTTCTTACAGGCAATTATATTCGGTCCCACGTAATAAGGGGCGAGCCATTTACTGTCAAGTGGGCTCTTTGTCATGGGCTGTATGTTTACTGACTGATGGAGAACAGTGCTTCCTAAGTCATCTCTACACCACCCGCGAGCAGAGATGGGGTGGCCCTATTCTACCACCGGAAATCCACACAGCATTATTATTTTAGCTTATCATTTTATAGATGCTAATGAAATGAAACTATTTTTTAATAGTTGCGTGCCTACGACTATAGGTTTAGTACCCTGCTACTTACTTACATCCAACGCCCTCGATAAACTAGCAGGTAACAAAAGTTGCAGGCGTTTTAACTTTGCTAACTTGGTAGTTTGTAGATAATTTGAGACTACTTTTAATCAAATTTAACCGGACTATTTTTTTTTTTAATATATTCCAATTTAGATTATTATTATTACGAAATCCAAATCGCCGAATTTATTTAGCTAACAAATTTTATTAACGTCTTGCACCTATTCAATTTGTAATAGCAAAAAACATAACCTTTCTTGGCAGTGGCAAAATTCTTGGAACCCAAAAGTAGAAAATGTAGGTACTCCCCCACTTGGTACGGTCTTTGCCATCCCTAGGTGTGATACTAGACTAGTGGGTTCGTGACTTACGCGGTACGCCCCAATGGCCGAAGCACCTGTGGTAGACGCCCTGGAGCAATTGTTTGCAGGCATATTTTACGACATCAAGTCAGCATTTCTTGGGTCATGATATTTATTAGCCGCATGACCTGGGATCTCATTCAGTGACATCACGTTTTCAAAACGCGTAACTTTGATTATAATAGGAAGAAAAACTAAAAAAAAAACTTCCTTTCCTAATAGTCTTTTGAACAATTGACTCTCGAGACAAAACCTACCGGTTCTGTTTTGATACTTAGTCAATTTCTAAAGGTTTCATATCGGATAAATAATGTAATGAGCAGTTTTCCAGTAGGTATTTATAGGGTTCCTAAGGACAAGCTAGATGGCGCAGCCGGCACTTTTGGTAAGAAGAGTGTGGTCTCACATTTAGTGTTCCCTAATTTATGGAAAAAATGTTCTTCGGTTTTGTAATAATTTACTTTACATAAATGTTTTGACATTTTTTTTTTGATAATATTATTATAAATATAATATTATTTTAAATTACAGACAGTGACGCGAAAAGAATTAAGCGTTTTATCATATTTTATCTATTGTAATATGGGTAAATGCAATTAAACTTTGGCAACATCGCACAAACAAACCACAGAGTACATTAAAATTACCAAAAGCTATGCTAGCGCCATCTCTTTATGATTTAAAAACCAACTGATTATTATACCTACCGGAAAACTGCTCATTCGATTAGATTTTGAAATCTTAATTTGATAAGTTTTCGTAGGGTTTCTCCCCACAAAATCACGTTTTGATAACGTAATCCTACTGGTTTTTCTCCTGGTGGTGGCCGCAAAAAGCTTCGTTAGCTTTCGAATATATTTTATAAGGTGTGTGTACAGTGTGTATTTAAAACTTTAATTATTTTGAAGTAATAAATAAGCAGGAAAAAAATACAACCAGGTTATTTAATTGCAGTATAATAATAATAGTATAGCTAATTAGGTATCTAATCTATTTCAATTTGTTCTAAAGATTTCTCCTTGACCTTGACTGGGCGTAGCGACTCATTTGTCCTGTACTTCTCAATATCTTCTTCCAACCATGGACCGTAATCATCTATTTTTTTTATCCAAGAATCTATTAACAAAAAAATTAGGTGTAGTAGGTAAGTCAGCACAAATTGAGTACAAACAGATACACATACATTATAATTTAAACATCATTTTTGTACCATATTCAACAAACAAAGAACTTTGAACAGAGGTGAAATAACCTATCGAATACTTTCAGACAAATCGAATACAAAAACATTTTACAACATAAATGCCTAAAACAAATCTGTACTAATATCATAAAGATTTGTATTTTTGTATGTAACGAATAAACACGAAAACCACTGGACCTATTTCAAAAATTCTTTCCCCATTAGAAAGCAACATTACCAGGTATCAACACAGGCTACACATCATCACGCTACTATCAGCGATGACCGGCTTCAGAATTCCACGGGGGCAGAGCCACGAGCAACAACCAGTTACAAATAAAACTCTCAGGTAAAAATGTTCTACGTACCGATTATTTCTGAAGCAGAACCACCACTACCACCATATTCCAGTGGTAATATTTCTTTAGGAAACTGGTCGTTCAAAGCGCTCAAATCACTGCTATGCACAAATACCTAAAAAGTTTAGACATTTCATAGGTAGGTATACTTTGATCGTTATAATTCATATTATTATTTAATCCATATAGATTGGAACTCACTCTCTTTCTGAGCTTCTCATTGAGTAATTTTTTCGCAAATATGAACATCTTTTCGAAAATTGGTAAACAGTTAACTAGATATAAGCCTTTAAGTCTCAATGGAGAAGCATCCTGAAATAAATTAGAAAATAAATAACTAAAAAAAGATAAGAATAAACCTAAAGTCTTAGAGGTAATGGCTTCTGATCCATATCATCTCTCCAATCTTAATGGTTACAACGATAAGGAAGATTGCTTAGTCTACATTTCTACAAATTAACTTAAACTTTTGTGGTTCATTCCATTCTATCACTTTCCAATTATCCACCTATCAAATAACTAATATCTTTATTTATAGTTTAAAATGGTAATGAAAATCAGTGTTATTACTATGTATTGTGTCCTTTTGATCGATTTAGTACAATTTAGATCAATAGTAAGCCATAAAGTAAAACTCAATTTGAGCAATTGCAATCCCCTGCTATATCTACATACCTAGCAATTTATATCTAAGTTCAAATATAGTTTGAGTTCTAGAATAAAATTGTATAGGAATAATAAATCTAAATTCATCAACCGGGCTGTTTCCATTTTAACTTTACTTTAGGTTTGTAAACTCATTGTTAATGGTAAGTACTTCTTATTACACATTGGGGAAAGGGAACTACAACTTTTTATACGTTCACCTGACCAGCAGCAATCATCTTCTTCAATTGTCTTGGTGTTACTTGGAGCAAATGAGATAAAGTTGCACCCTTGAAATCTATAATGCCGATGGTTCCATTTACCAGGAAATCATCATCTTCTTGGAACAGGATCTGTAAAATGACAGTCAATTTATTGTAATATTATTATGGCTGCTTTTTCTTTATTGTATCTTTTACGAATATAATTAAGAGTTAACTAGTGGTTCCATTTCAGTTTTTAGTCTTCAATAGTACATTATCGTACAAGTGTGTAAAGTTGGTGATTACCACCGAAGCGCTGTTGAGACCCGAGTCGTCAGGCGAGGGTCTTAAGAGAGCCGAGGACGGTAATCACCATACACACGCGTGGCATAGAACGTTTTTCAACACACTTCCGAATAATATAATACATAGAAAAATACTAAAAATTAATTAGTCTTCCTATGCGCGCCATTTGATAATTTCGATCGGCCATAGATATAATAAAAGAATGAGGTTTGAATTTAACTTTTTTTTATTTTATTTTTCTTTGATATCTACTTACAGAGAAAAAAAAATACATTTTAGTGAAGCAAGCAATAGGTATATTAATTCTTTTGTACTATTTAACACTATCCTTTTGTATCGAAACTTTTTAAAGAAAAATCAACTCAAACAATAAAATTTATAGGGAAAGTCTATAACTGACTAGTGAATAATAGCAATGAAAAAGTCACAGTTTGATAATAGGTGTCTTTACGTGCCTAATAGCAGCGAAATAAAAACTACATTATAAGAAAGTGTGTCGAAAAATAAGTTTCTAAACAGAAACATATGTATAAACTGGGTTCTTAAATAAAACATATTAAATAGACACATCAAGATTCCAATGGACTATAGATATTATGCTTTATGAACACAGTATTATTCTAATTACGAAGTGAACGTTTTGCTGTCACGGAGTGTTCTTTATTGCTTTATACTCATATTTCCAAAGATGACTTATTGCTCATAGACTTAGTAAGACGTACCTGCTGGACAATATATGTGAGTGAAAAGAAATCAAAGGCGCTATACTTCTTAGGGTCACTTAAAGCTATTCTGACTATACCAACTCTGGGAGATACGGGGCTTGATGATTTGGGTAACATTAGAACACACCTGAAACATAAACCAGACAATTCTTATTGGCAAAAAAGCATGTATTTTAGGAGGACAAAATCACAGCAGGATTCACAGCCATGCACTGTGCTTTTGGAAGTTAGTAGACTGTCTATTTTTCATCTGATAAACATCTAAACGTGTAATTCCGAAGCCAACCACATACGACAACTGCCGACGCATGCAGCACATACAGCGTACCCATTACTTGTCAAACTCCAATACAGATAAAGAGGACCATTGAGAAGCCGCAATGAATTACGCGTATCTGCTGCGTGTGTCGGTAGTTGTTGTATGCGGTCGGCTACGGAATCATACCTTAATAATACATAGTATTTATTGTAAATATCAATCACACGCTTCTCATAAGCTTTTGCTATTAGTTGAAAAATATTTCAACTCATAAAAGAAAAATAACTAGTGACTTACCCAGTTCTAAGCATCTCATTAAACCGCGGGTCCTTAGGTCTGAAAGTATACAGTTCTGGATAAATGTTTCTCAAGGAATAATACAAATCTATTTTCTCCTTGGCTCGTTCTAAACGGTGCTTACAGCCTCTTAGAAAAGCTGCAAGCCATTGGTCATCTGAAACAAGTAAGATAATCGAATTAATACATTATCCATTGTTAACTAATCATTATCCATTGTTAACTAATAGAAATAAAATCGCTTCGAAGCGTCGATAGCTTAGTGCTTTAGGATTCAGCCTAACAATAGCCATTATTAGTTCTAATACAAACCATTACACTACGGACGCAAACCTACTCCTAACACCCTCGTGACGAATGAAAGTTATACTCACTAAGGACGCCTTCTTATTGTTTAAAACTTTTTGTATGTTTTTTGAACTGCTTACTAGATTGCTCAAAGGAAAGCATTCGTAGAAAACATTCCAAAATAAACCGCGCTTCACTGTATTGCACGGCATGTGTTTGTCCCTTATAAAAAAAGAAAAAGGGATTTCTCATTTAGTAGGCAACTTGCGAGTGATACACTCAAGACTTTAAATTAAAAATCTTAACTGTACATGTACTTATACATAATTATCCAGCATAGTATCCTCGTAATCTTTCTTATTAGCAACATTGTTATTAATAATTATAATAAGCTATTATCCATTGAGGGCAATAAATACATGCTAACTAGGTAGGTACCTACCTATATGTTTTACTTCCTAAAGGTTGAGATAATTTTAAAGCATTTAGTATGCTAAACTAAACGAGTGGCTCAGTGGTCAGAGCATTCCCCCTGTAAGGGAAAGATCGCGGGTTCGAGTCCTGCCCGAGTATTGATTTCGCTTTTTCCAATTTAAAATAAAATAAAATATTTTCCTAAAGGTTGATTTACATCAGACGAGCGAATGCTCATTCTAACTATTCTACGTCAAATACCGTCTTTCTACCGTTTACTATTAGTGTAAACAGTGCCAGAATATTCGTTCGTTGTTCTTTCTTAAGTAAACGCTGAAAATAAGGTTTTATTTCCCCTAAAATATTATGAAAGAATGCTCTTGTTCTAGCTCTAGTTCCATGTTCATTTGGTCTAAATCCACCTTAATAATTGCTATAGAATCGTGTAATTACCTGTTCTAGCCGTTAGATGGGGCTGTTTTTTAATCCATTCCTTTAAATGTTGTATACCATCCTCGAGTTTATTTGGAGTCTCATTTAATTCATCCTTGGCTTTTTCAGCCAATTCCGGAGATAGGGGCCGTATTAACATCTTAATTTCCACTGATCGTCACTAAAATCTTTAAAATAAAACACAGCATTAAAATAAAAGCCACTTATAATAATATTTTTAAATACTTATAACAGTAAAATTGAAGCTTCTTTATATATATGCTAAATTATAGAAGGATTCATTGAGTCTATAAAATAAAGTACAGAAACATCGACTTTGCACAGTGAAGTGTCTTAAAAGAATCAGAACAATACTGAAGCAATTATTTTATCAAATGATAAACAACAAGTGTTACATGCCTAACAACTGGTAGATATCAACTCACAAACTGGTACAGAAAAAGATAAAGAGCATAGTTACAACACTTTGTTCCATGTCAGTTATCGATTTGTATATTAAGTTTGATAATTTAGTTCGTTGAAGAACTGATGTTGTACGCGAATATTTATTACGCATTGAAATATACTAATTCCGACGACGTTTTTGCCCACGACGGTGCGTTTGGGGTCAGAGGATGTTCGTTTATTTGTGGAAATCCATGTTGCTATTTTTTTCCAAAACTAATAATCTGAATTTGTTGCTGTTTTGGTTAGTTTTCAGTAACTATGGTCACGAGGAGACTTAAGATGGTGTCTCACCTACCTAGGATGGATCATCCTATTGAAATGAAAAATACAAGTAGGTGTACAAATTAATATATCTGCATCAATAAAAATCGTGTAACCCACTTAGTGTCATGACTTTTATATGAACACGCACGTCATGTAAATCGTATGGTGTATTCTGCACGATTTTGTGCCTATTATCTGCACGATGAGCTGATCTCAGTGTTATTTGCAAGAAACAGGCAGCTACGTGCGTTTTGACGTACGCGTCCATATACAGGGTACCTATTAAAGAAACTCATTCTCGAGATACAAGTACATGTGCTATTCCAGACCGATTCCTTATTATAGGTAATCGATCTCTGGGCCAAACCTGTTCCGATTCTGCCGTTTTGGCATGATTGAGTAACAAACATCGAAATATAAAACCTTGACATTTAATTTTATACGAGTAGTACTAGTAGCTTTGAACGTACAACTGCTTGTATTTTATTATTCCAAGTTAACTTGATAAAAAAGTAGGTACTTATTAAAACCATATACATACTAATATTATAAACGCGAAAGTAACTCTGTATGTCTGTCTGTCTGTCTGTTTTAGATTGAATTTGTTACGTATATTTGGTCGCTATAACCGACATCAACGCGGGCAGAGCCGCGGGCAAAAGCTAGTTAGTATATTGAATAAAGCACTTGTACTTTTCCACAATTATATATATGTATTGTGGAAAAGTACAAGTACTTTATTCAATATGTGCAGCAAGTTCCACCAAGTGCCATCAATCTTCAGTATAAACAGCTAGTTAGTAATAAATAAATTTACCACCACAGCGTACCTAATAGTTGATACATCCCAAGACACGTATCATGGACCTAAATCGCGAGAGAAAGAGGCCCTAGCACGCGCGGATTGTTCTGTAATAATAATCTTGCGCGTATATAGCACATTTTGAGCATATTTATTCCGATAAGATAAGATATATTCCGTAGTACTATCAATGGTACCACGACAAATATAAACTTCCGTAGTACCATTAATGGTACCACGGCAAAAAAAATTGTCACAGTACCATCAATGGTACTGTCTAATGGTACGGCCTTAGAGTATACATTATATATAGAGCGCGCGTATCACTCAAATCTTTAGCGCCGAGTGTTAGCAGATACTTTGCGATGGTATAGCGCACCTATAGTGACGTTTCATACATTACCGAAAATATCAATAGATGCACTTATTAATGTAGTTTGTTGTTATGAAGTTTTTTGTTCGATTTGATATGCATGGATAAAATTAAAGCCAAAATACAAAAAAATGGCGTCATTTTGCGTTATTTTTGCGTCATTATTACTACAAATATACGATGTTGTATAAAATTTTGATTTAACATATCGAATTAAATATATTAATTGCAAAGTCATTTTGACGGGTGTTGTTTTGCTACTGATTGAGGTTGACCCAGGAGCTTCGGTACTGTTCGTACCCGTGATAGCAGTTCATACTTGTAAGGCGCCCTCTATAGCAATGTATACTCTAAGGGTACGGCAAATAAACGGTCTCGAGCAATACCATCACAAACCACTTAGGGTCAATACAAATCAAGCATAGGCAATATGCTCAAGCAGTTTTCAAAAGGCCTGAAAACAGTACGCAACATTAATCCTATTGTTAGTAGGTAGTTAAAGTTGATATTTATTTTAATTGACTCCTAAAACTGCCCGAGCATTTTGCCGCATCACTTGTATTGGCCCTTAGTTTCTGTTATCACACTGCAAGTGTAAAGAACTCTTCCCTATATTTATTATTCCATACAAAGGTTGTCTGTAACAATCACAGACTGCGATAAGACCGCCTTCAGTATAACGAACTGTCATTATCATTCCTTATGTCCTCTACTTTGTATCATATTGTTGGTTGTATCAATTGTATCAACTCTTTATTGCAAACCAAACAAAAGATACCAGCAACATCAACTCGATTTTGACTAGTAAAGTACTCAAAATGATCTGAAGACGCCGGGGTTGGTTATGTCGGACTTGAACCGACTAAAACACGCCGTCCTTGGGTCGTAGGTTGCCGGAGGTGAGATTGGCTGTGACATATCTCTCGCAACCCGGATGACCCAGTGCCATTTCTTTCGAGCTGGCCCTACTGTCGGAACCACGAAGTTTTTTTTTATTTTTATTTTATTTATACTACTTAGGTCGCAGACAAGCACACGACCCTCCTGATGGTTCTTACCATCAGGAGGGTCGTGTGCTTGTCACCCATAGGCCACGGTAACCTCTTGGTTACCGTGGCCTATGGGTGAGTGCAACACCAGGGGAGTCACACTCGTGCTGTCGACCCTGTAAGAACGGAGAGATTCTGAGAGAAGAAGTCCCCATTTAGCCCCCAGGTATGGAGGATGCGCTGCAAAAATTATCTTAATACCTAATGATGTTAACACCAAACTGTTTTATTGATTTAAATTATACCTACTATCGTCCAAACTAAACATGTGTACCAAATATCAGAACAATCAGTGAACAGGAAGGGGGAAAATCAAGGTATTAAGATCTATTTGAGTAGATACTTTGTTAGTCAAGATCGATCTGATGCTCACTGTACAAACTAAATTGGTAGGTAGATAGTATTAGTAGGTAAGGTACTTTTATCAATTTATCTATGTACTTATCTATCTTGTTACTTTGTATGGACTACGATAATTATAATAGAGATCCTTTTAAAGCCTCTGAAAATTATGAACATGCTATGATTAAGACTAATAAAATTCACCATCAACTCAGAGTTGTTTCCAGCTGCACCTTTTAGTTCGGTATAATTTGACTTTCATAAGAGCAACTACCGCTTGACCACCCAACCCCGAGAGGAGCCTCGTTCGTCACTCAGCAGGTGTACTGGCATGCACATACGGTTCGCTTGGCTCAGGAGGTATCGTTACAGCCCCATTCTACCTACAACACTGTTACCGAGTAGAATAAAAGATTCCCAGTCATTGATAGGATTAACGAGTTCCGAGTTCATTCCCATTAATTAGACGTTTGAAGACGAAAAGGCATAGTCTAGACATCCGTACTAATATTATAAATGCGAAAGTAACTTTGTCTGTCTGTCTGTTACGCTTTCACGACTAAATTACTGAACCGATTTTAATGAAAGTTGGTACAGAGGTAGATTAGACATTCGGAAAGGACATAGGCTATGTTTGATCGCGATAACCGACATCCACGCGGGCGGAGCCGCGGGCTACCGCTAGTAGCTTATAAATACAACTAGTCAACAAATTGATAACATTATGACTGTTGACGACCTATAATGTCAGTTTTACTTTCTATAGAAAGAAAGAAAGAAAGAAAGAAAGAAAGAAAGAAAGAAAGAAAGAAAGAAAGAAAGAAAGAAAGAAAGAAAGAAAGAAAGAAAGCTATGTTTGTGACTATGTTGCGTAAAGTATGTATTAAGACGAATGAATGATTTAACTCTACACTTTTTTTGCTCGACTTGGCGGGGGCACTACCATGTCCCCAGATTTAGTCAAAGTCAAAGTACAAGTACAAATAAAACGCCGAACATCACATAATTGCTTATTTAATATTCTATAAGCAAGTTCTTAGTAACACTTGGTAGCGTAGGTAAGTAATGTAATTAAGTACGTTGTAATTATGCAGCTGCTTTATAGCAACTCAATAAAACCAATTCAAATTTTGTCCTCTTTCTTATGAGTACTTGAAAGTAAAGAAAGTGACACGGACATAATAATATGAGGTATGGCGTAATCTGTTGTGTGGTTCCAGTTTTAATATAAATTCATCTTTATACAATGATTTACCTATTATGAACTACAGATGCGTTATTTGTACTCTAAAATGGCAATGGCAACAATGAGGACAGTTGTGTTGATTTAACGCGACAGTGCGCTATGCAAAAAAATCTTCAAAATAAATTCGTAATATTAATAACATTATTTATATGAATAACAATAGAATTCATATAAATTATATAGCAGCTACATTTTTTATAAACTTTGTATTTTCACCATTTTTGAAAGCCGCGATGTTCCTGCATGCCGTGTCTATTAATAATACGACATTGTGTTTATAAGTATAAGTACTTACAAAATATTAACTACTCTAACCTATAAAATATGACATTACAACCCTTTAGCGCAGTGATTGTCAACTCAAATATCAATTCCATAAAAAATCCGATAAATATTAATAACAGTTTACGAATTCAAAGTAACAGTGATGTATCAAAAAAATATTAACTATTACTAGTACCGTAACATACCTAGAGTAAGTACCTAATATAGTTACTAATACATACTGTAAATAAACTAAATAAGTACTTACGTACACAAATTCACACATAAGTACAAACAACATAAAATGATGTCTACGTTTATGGTTCCTAACTGTAGACTGCTATGTTAGCCTTCTACGTTCAACAATATCAAGTACATGAATTATGAACATTTACAGTGTTACCATTATCAAAATAATGCGTTAGTCGAGATTCGCCCCAATCTCAATCCTCCGATACTTTTTCGAATTTAAAATAGTGTTTCATCACACTTTTATGAGGTAAAGATTTTCAGGGGGAATCGAGATCAAGGGGAATCATGACTAACCCAAAAATAACTGTAAAATAAAATAATTTAAAGTATGTTCGTACATATTTATTTTAACGTATATATATGTCGCAGCTAAGTAGCTTAATCAGCCGTTCAATTAACTGCCTAGGCTGTTAACTAAACGGCGCCGTTCAATAAACGGCCTGAATTTTATTCAGCCATTTAATTAAAAGGCTAGGCAAATGGCTTGGATCGATGTCGTGGAATTACTTGCCTAGCCATTTAATTAAACAGTTAGGCAAATGACTTGTTACTACATGGCTATAAAAAAGGCAGGTTTCTCAATAAAAAAGCTAATATTATTATTTTGTTATATATTGTAAAAATGTTCAAACACAACGTAAAAATTGTTCATGAATAAAATATACTGAAAATACTGAAAAAACCTACTGGAATTTCGAGGTGGTGCCCTATCGTACGAATGGCCTAAGCAATAGTCAGTCAGTTTGTTAAATGTTGTAATAAACGTTACGGCTGAATATCATTCAGGCCGTTTATTGAACGGTGCCGTTTAGTAGGCCTAGGCAGTTAATTGAACGGCTGATTAAGCTAGTTGGCGGCGACATATACATACCTATATTACATGTAATAAAGTTTTTTGTATGCGTAGTAGGTATATGTTATTTTTTAAACAACAAATTGATAACATTATGACTATGTTGACGACCTATAATGTCAGTTTTACTTTCTATAGCTACCTACCCGGTGTTACGTTTGTGTGTATAATGCGTAAAGTGCGAATTATGACGAATGAATGATTATGTTTTTTCCTTTGGTCAACAGTTTAAGCCTACGCTTTTTTTTGCTCGACTTGCACTCTAAAGATTCATTTGAATAAATGGATAATGATTGCAAAAATGTGGCTACAAATAATTTGTAATTACACTGTGATAACATTGTTTTAAAAAACTATTTGACACAACGTTCCAGTACTTATCAGCTTAGCCAAGGTCATACTTCGAAACAGATATAAACTATGCCTATAAATAACCATGATTTCATCCCAAATAATTCGACCATTGACGATTCAACTATACAAAATATTATTTAAATAAACTTGATTTATTATAATGGTATACCTACTTATGGAACTCAAAATGACTTTACTCTAACTTTTAGTCAAACGCATCCAAAACTGAATAACTGAGTGACAGACTTACCGAATAAAACTACAGACTATATAGGTACAGTGATGATTGCGCAGACCACACACCTACATAGATATTTTGAATCTCACAGAACTCGAAATAGTAGGTATCATCTAAAATATAAAACGTGCTTACTCTAAATTAACATTTTTAAATGTAAATTCTCAAAGAAGTAACTCAGCTCAACAAATATTTTATGCTACAAAGATCTAACCCGACCTCGACACGACTCCAAAACGTGAATATTGATTGAGTATTGCACAAGAGCATAGACGACAAAGATACGAGGAGCGATGCTTTACTCTGAAGTTATATGAATAACAACAGAGATGGCGCCAGTAGTCTTTGAAACACAAAGTATGGCCGTGCCGTGCTCAGTGGTTTAAATGAAGCATTTCAAAGAATAAAATTACTGTAAATTAGTTTGTTTAGGCCTACTACCAGATTTAAATACATAGATATTATATTATAGTAACTTCTCAAAATAGCTAGATGGGTACATTGATTATCTCTTGAAAGAGGATACCTAACCTAACTCCAGCAGCTATGGGTCCCTAAACTTCTGCATTTCTACATAAAGTTTCGGAACTGCGGAAGTCAGTCAGAAATCAGAAGACATCATTTGGTCCTGTGGAGGTGCTCTGAGCATTTAATACACTATCTATCCCTTCCTTGCATCCCGCTTATTATATTGCAGCGTTATTAAAGATTAAACATTTTCTAACCGTTTCAGCCCCTTAAAATCCAACCACACATCACCTGAAACACGTGGAGGGTGGACACACGGAAATAAATTAACTGTCGTGGCTAACGTGGCTCTAGTAGAATTTCTTGAAAACCTTGACATTGGCGTATCGCCATTATTATCTAAATAATTGTACATTGGCAAAATTGCTGCGATTAGCTGCAGCAACCAGTAAGAAGAAGAACATCGAACCGTTTCAGATGTTGTTGGTAGTAAGTATATTTACAGTAACCCAAAAATGTATTAATTGGTCTTATCTTATCTTAAGGAGTAGGCAGCTGACCGTGGACTCCAAAGTGAAAGCATCGGATGAGACGGGGAACTACACTAAGATAATAATGATGATAATAAAGCTAACTTAACAGAAGCCCGCCAAATAAACTTCAGATACCTATATAAAAAAAGTTAATTAAGGCAATACAGCAATTATCTCCGGCACATGAAGTTTCGTAGGTATCCAACAATTACAAAAAAATATAATAATTCAATAATGACCTCAGCATCTCCAATTAGATCTAACAGATCAGTGCGCATTCTATTCACACACTTTTATCATTCTCTTTGCAAGATGCTCGATGTCGAATGAGACCAATTTATCGCGCTGAGTAAAAAAGGAGCCAAAGTTCAATCAAACTGGTTCTCTTGTTTATTATAACTGTGCTTTACAATAACATAACTACTTTTGTAACTACACCTTCGCACGAAAATGTAGTAAATTATACAAACATACACTCGCATCGGCAGAGAAGTGTTAGGTACCATGTTTCACCAGTTTTGGATTCAAAAATGAATAGATTGGGAGTATAATGAGAATATTTCATATTTTCTAAATGGATTGTTTTCTAATTGGAGAGTTAAAAAAAAACACTAATAAAGCAGTATGTTTGTTCTAATTAATAACAATCGAGAGGAAGTTTGGTTTTTCCTTTGTCTTCTAACTACAGCTAAGTGCAAATGTTGCAGTAGGTAGTGTAGGTCCTACATTAGAAAAAAAAACTGCACATATTTATAAAAGATTTTATATTTATTATTTATTCCAGTCTTGTTGCCAATGCCCATCGTTTATATCTAAATCCGCGTAGGAATGCAACCCTGTTTAACTGAATTAAACCTTTCTTGAAAAAAAGGTAGAAACTGGCTATAATTTTTTCATTCAATTTCAGACAATTAACAAAGAATCTCCAGTTGCATCGACGGTTTATTACAAAAACTTTCCAATATAAATAAACGAAAGAGTAAAGCAATAAGTTACGAGTAAAACTTTTCACAACACGCTGCATAAAATCGCAAGCAGTCACAAAAGATTCACTGAAAGATCCGTATCAGCCTCTTCTGCGTGTCGATGCAGATACTCTATCTCGGCGTATGGAGATTTTTATTCTTTGAGTCTTTTCCACGTGACCGCTGCAACCCAATGACCTTTCTTTTTCTAATCTAGTTCAAGTTTTCTAAAAGATCCATTCAGTGTTAACGTTCCATCAGCAGTACAAATTTGTTGCGAAAGTCGTAGCGATTCATCTGTTCCATATTTCATATCCTCATCCAACCAAGGGCCGTACTCATTTAATTTCTTTAGCCAATAATCTAATAACAAAGAAAAAGAAGTAATTAAAATAAAATTGATGCAGTACTTATGCATATTCAGAATTTTTTCTAGTCAAGTACAAGTGTTTTGGTACTGGACCATTCTAAAAAATTGAGACATGTTAAGCCGTCGATACCGGTATGGCCGTCGTTACGGATAGTTATAGCCCTAAATATCTAACAACAGGCAGAACTTCGATATCATCAGTGGGTTAAAAAATTAAAATGGTAATCACTTGACGGAAATTATCAGTATTCAATATTCCGAGCCTTTGCCCAACTCATGTATAGTGATGTTTATACGGTAGTTTAGATTTTCTGTTACTGGTGGATTTACCCTACTTTAGGATACACAACAATTAATGTACCCACCGATTATTTCTTGAGCAGTGCCACCGTTTCCACCATACTCCACTGGTAATGTATCTTTGGAAATATGCTCGTACACCGCACTGATGTCCCCACTATGTACAAATATCTGAAAAGATGTACCAATATTAACCATCTATTGTAAATAATCTTGGTCTGTCATATTACGTAGATTTATACTCACTCTATTCCTATGTTTTTCATTTAGAAGTTTTTGAGCCATATTGAAAATCGTCTCGAATACTGGCAGACAATTAATAAGATGTAGGCTCTTGAGTCGAAGTGGCGAAGCATCCTGAAATATTATAACATCAAATGTATTTATAACTCTTGTTCGGCAATATCTTGTGAATTTCTGTTTCTTCTGGCCATATAAAATCAATTTTATTTGGGTTGTGACTTAGTCCATAATTATGCTAAAAATATAGTAGCCAAGGTGACAAGGCGTTAATAATTTTAATATTAACCTTTAACCACTTTTCCTCATTTTTGTCAATAGTTGGGGTCTTTTGACGTCAACTGGGAGTATGAAATAGGTATTATATACGAAAGGTTTAGCCAGAAAAGCTGCAAACCTCTAGAAATCACTGTTTCCTAGTTAAATAATTTATTTTTATTTACCTGACCAGCAATAATTAATTTCTTAATTTGCATCGGTGTTATTTGGAAAATATGAGCCCTGGTAACGCCTTCTAAGTCTAAGATTGCAGTGCACCCATTCACTAAGAAAGCATCGTCTTCTAAGTACATTATCTGTAAAAAATAATAACTTGGACTGCTTACCGAATGATTTTTATGCGCAACACGTTAATATCGCTTTACCTCCATGAACATATAATAGTACATTATGGTACAAGTGAGCAACGTTGGTGATTACCGCCGAGGCGCAATTGAGACCCGAGCCGCCAGGCGAGGGTCTTAAGACAGCCGAGGACGGTAATCATCATGCTCACACGTGCCATACGACGTTTTACAACACACTTGCGAATAAAATAATACTACAAATACTAAATAAACAATACTACAAATTAATTTGCACGCGCATTTAACAATGGCGGTCGACCATATTTAAAAAAAATGAGGTTTGAACTTAACTTTTTTTACTCTGCTTTTTTTCTGTACTTAGAGAAAAAAAAAAGTTAAATTTGAGCGAAAATTTTGTTTATTACACAAGTATTACAAGTTGAAATTATTTATTTAGGTAAATACGAAAATGCATCAAATGACCATACAATAGGCGTATTAATTTATTCGTACTATTAAACACGTTATTTTTTGTATCAAAACTTTTTTAAGAACATAGACAATTATAGACACTTCCTATAAAATTTAAAAAATAATCTATAACTCACTTTTGTGAATAATAGCAATGAAAAAGTCACAGTTTTATAATAGGTGTCATTCCGTGCTTAATTGCGGTAAAATAATATCACTGTTATGAGCAGGTGTGTTGTAAAAAAAAATACGTTATTAAATTAACAAAGTCGTTAAAGGTTGTGAAATCCATGAAAACCTCAAAACTTTTTTTTTCTCTGAGAAGACCTACCTGCTGAAATATATGTGAAAATGAGAAGAAATCGGAGATTCCAAACTTATCAGGGTCATATAAACCGGGTTTAGTTATAATAATTCTGGGATCGACAGCTCTAGAAAGTTTCGGTAATATTAAAGTAGCTCTGAAACGTAAAAGATTAAAAGAAGTAAAAGATCAGTTTTATTAAATTGTATTACGAATACTTATTAATCACCCAGTTTTACTATCATCATTTATTACGTAGATCATACTCATATATTATTATTTTGTTTTATATGCAACACAATAATTAAGATTTATACATTTGCATAATTTGAAATAAAGATTTCTTACTTATACGGCACTTCTGGTGTAAACAAATTTTACGCTCTCTCATGGAAAACAAAAAAAAAACAATAAATATATAGTTATATATACCCGGTTTGAAGTAATTCTTGAAATTTTGGGTTGTTTGGTCGAAAAGCGAACAAATCTGGATACATAACTCTTAAAGAATAATACAAGTCAAGCTTTTCCTTGGTTCGTTCCAAGTTGTGTTTACAGCCCCTCACAAATGCTGCTAACCATTGATCATCTACAAAGATTAAGAACACAAAAAGTTGTTTATGTACAAAACTACTCACTACTTGCGTCACCATCTGCAAATTGCTTGAGTATATCAGACGTTTTTATGAATTGCAAGGTCATACTACGCCATATTTACCCAAAATTTAACAATTCTGTGAACTTTATGACTACAAAAATAATAATTTTGCTATGAATTTGTGATTGAAATCATTCAAAAATTATCTGACAGGAAAAATAATATAAGTTTTAATGCACTTAAGCATAAGCAGCATAAAGTATAAATCGTCATAATTATTCCAATGAATTAGTATTAAAAAGTATTACAAAAACCACTAGTTAGTTGTAAATATTAATTAGGTATTGCTTTGAGATCGAAAATGAAGATTAATTAATTACAGAATTTACATAACTATTCATTACATTGTAAGAAAATGGGTTTACCTGTTCTAGCTATTAAATGAGGCCGCTTTTTAATCCATTCCTTTATATGTTGTATGTCATCTTCTAGATTATTTGGAGTTTCGTTCAATTCCAATTTCGCTTTCTCTGCCAGTTCAGGAAGTAAGGGTCTTACCAGCATGATTTATAAGTAATTAGAGTACTATTTGTATCCTTACAATTTTTTTGTGTTTATTTTTAAACTATGCTATATCACAGAAACGTCTGGTCGCGATGTTGCCGGCACACTGAATGTTTAAAATATGAAATTTATCTATACACTTGGTCTGCATCTCCTTACTCTTTACCTGTTCTACACGTAACTGGGTAGGTACCGTTTGAATTAAGTAAGGTCAATAAGTACCAAGATTTTTCCTCACATTCATAATCAGCATCATCTAACAGTGCCATTCCAAAAACATTGTTATGTTTTTGTCATTAAGAGCGAAAGTTGCTAACACTTTGAACGTTGGATGGTACGCAAATGTCACCAACCTGCCTATGGGCTATGCCATTTGGCCACGCGGCAGTCCTTAAACCGGGTCCGGGACCTGAATCGGGAAAATGCGTTTTTATGATGATGATCCCTAGCATTAATCTGTGCGCTCTACCAGGACATCGCCCATAGATTCGACATTTAAAGTGTTATGGTTAACATCGAAAAAGCTCATTATTGGTCAGGCAGTGGTATTTCGCGTATTTTTTTCCGTAGTCAGTCTAGTTGTAAATAAGAAAAGTCATTGTATTGCTCATTATTTGTTAATAATAATGCTGGACTTATTGATAACTAGACATGCTATAAGAACATAATAATACTATTTCAATAGCGAACATTTCCGTGATGCTTTACGGTCATACTTTCAGAGGAACTTTGTAGCATAATGTCATTATATTTTGTAATTCAACTTAACATAAATTATTTATATTTACAACTAGCTGTCCCGGCGAACTTCGTACCGCCATATTTTTTTATCCCGTTCCCGCTGCACCTATTTTCTCACCGTTTAAACCTTCCCTGGACATCCACGAATATTTCAAGACTAAAATTAGCCAAATTGGTTCAACCGTTCTTGAGTTATAAAATAACAACAAAAAATGGCATTGATTTTTATCTCTCTCGCTGTCTCGGCGAACTTCGTACCGCCATATTTTCCACCCGCGTGCAATTCCGTTCCCATTCCTGTTCCCGTTCCCATTCCCATTACTATTCCCATTCCTATTCCTATTCTCATTCCCATTCCTACTACTACCTACTACTACTAAATACTAATCCCGTAACGTAAACATAAACTTCTCACACATAATAGAAAAAGTTTGTATGAGAAAAAGAAAAGTCACTTTCTGAAATTTTCTGTACAACTGTTTTATTATTTTTTTTCGTAAGAACCTTCTCCCGATAATAACAAACACAACAAAAAAAGAATTAGTGAAATCGGTAGAGCCGTTGGTGAGTTATGCGCTTACCAACACATTTTGCGATTCATTTTTATATTATAGATAGATTTATCTTTTTACACACAATTACAATAACATACATTTGAGCCGTTTGGGGTCGAAACGTTGGGATCGTGGGGTCCGAGCGCACGGTCGCTTTATAGCAGAGCGACTGGTCGATGCTTTGCGTGACCAAAGGGCTGGCCTCTTTTATGCCCAAAAATTTGGCATTGCCGCCAGCCTTTTGGCACAGATTAATAAATAGTTACTACGTGCTTTTGGGTACGTTACCAGTTGACATCGATGGGAAGGAATTTTTCGACACCTGAACTTTTAAACAACCCCTCCTCTGTCTATTTTTAATCTTGTAAATATTTTAGTCATTAACTAAGTCATCATCATTTCAGCCATAGGAAGTCCACTGCTGGACATAGGCCTCCCCTATAGATCTGGAGATCTATTAAGACCGGTTGGAAGCGGCTCGCATCCAGCGCGTTCCCGCGGCCTTAATAAGGTCGTCTGTCTACCTTGTGGGTGGACGTCCTACGCTGCGCTTGCCGATACGTGGCCTCCACTCGAGAACTTTTCGACCCCATCGGTCATCAGTCCTCCGTGCTATGTGCCCTGCCCACTGCCATTTCAACTTGCTAATCCGCTGGTCTATGTCGGTAATCTTGGTTCTTCTACGGATCTCCTCGTTTCTGATTCGATCTCGCAGAGAGACTCCGAGCATAGCCCTCTCCATAGCTCGTTGGGCTACTTTGAGCTTACTCATAAGGCCCATAGTGAGGGACCACGTTTCAGTGCCATAAGTCATCACTGGTAACACACACTGGTCGAAAACTTTCGACTTGAGACACTGAGGTATGTCGGACGATTAACGATTAACTAAGTACCTATATGAAATAATATTAAATTGTAAATACTACATACTTATTAATATAAATAAATTATTATCAATTTGTCAAGTAAAGTAATTAGAATATGTCGTATATCTAATCTATATCAAGTTCTTCAAAAGATGTATCTTTTAGTTTGGCTGGTCTAAGGGACTCGTCTGTTCCGTACTTCATGTCCTCGGCCAACCACGGGCCGTACTCGTCTATTTTCTTCAGCCAGTACTCTATTAACAAGAAATAATATTACAGTTAGGTAACTTAAGATTATAGAAAGTGAAACCGGTCAGTTTCAGTAATAAATATCGTACAAAAGTACAGGTGTACTATCAATATTACTAGATTAACATGATGCAATGTTTTGTGCAACGTCCGTATCTATTTTTATCAATATATTATTATAATTATTATAGGTCACTTTAATATACCCACCTAATAAAATATATCTTTATAACCAGCAATTAATTTGCATTCGCACATATTATAATCATAGACTAAAGTTATAGTTACTGGTAGACATTTACAGTTAATTTACTGGAAATCATCAAAAATATGTGTATATGTCGCCGCCAACTAGCTTAATCAGCCGTTCAATCAACTGCCTAGGCTGTTATTAAACAGCGCCGTTCAATTAGACGCACGATAGGATAGCATCACCCCGAAATTAGACACAAAGTTAGTGGTAGGTTTTTTCAATATTTTCAGTATATTTTGTTCATGAACAATTTTAATATTGTGTTTGAACATTTTTACAATATACAAATAAAATAATAATAGTAGTATTGAAAAAGTTGCGCAGTCCGAATTGGATAGATTAGGTTAGAAGGCTAATGCGGAAGCGGAGCGGAGCTCCCGCTTTAGCCTTCGTGGTTATTTTTTCATAGCCATGCAGAAACCAGTCATTTGCCTATCTGTTTCAAGTAATTAAACATTATCGATCCAAGCCATTTGCCTAGCCGTTTATTTAAATGACTGAATATCATTCAGGCCGTTTTTTGAACGGTGCTGTTTAGTTAACAGTCTAGGCAGTTAATTAAACGGCTGATTAAGCTAGTTGGCTGCGACATATCCACAATTTAAAACTCGCGCAGCTTGGGGATTCTTGCTTGGGATTTCTTTGATAGATACCTACATAATTCCCAATGGAATCATCTGATACACATCAATAATGACATACTCGTAGCTAGTAGGATGGATGGATGTTGGATGAACCAAAAAAAGTATCTGCAATAGATTGGATACCCAGCAATGAACGGCAAATTGATTTGTAGAAATAAAAATAAATTCGGCCAAGTGCGAGTCGGACTCGCTCATGAAGAGTTCCATAGCAGCAAAGGCGAAAATTGCGGTTTATGACGTATTAAAAAAAACTACTTACTGGATCTCGTGCAAACCAATTTTTGGTGGCAGTTTGCATGGCAATGTACATCATATATTTTTTTTAGATTTGTCATTCTCTTATTTTAGAAGTTAGAAACACATTTTTCTACTATGGAAGTGTCTTTCGCGCAAACTATTCGGTTTAGAAAAAAATGATGTTAGAAACCTCAATAGCATTTTTAAAGACCTATCTATAGATACCCCAAACGTATCGGTGTTATGAAAAAAAAAAAATTAATTTTCAGTTCTAAGTATGGGGACCCCCAAAATTTAATGCTTTTTTTCTATTTTTGTATGGAATTCTTAATGCGGTTCATAGAATACATCTACTTACCAAGTTTCAACAGTATAGGTCTTATAGTTTCGGAGAAAAGTGGCTGTGAGATACGGACGGACAGACAGACAGACAGACAGACGGATGGACAGACATGACGAATCTATAAGGGTTCCGCTTTTTGCCATTTGGCTACGGAACCCTAAAAACGGAAGTCGTGTCGACAACACGACCACGTAATTATTTCCTGTGTCGACTGTACAATTACATACCGATTATTTCTTGAGCGGTGCCGCCACTACCACCATATTCAGCTGGTAATATTTCTGTAGGAAGATGAATGTTCAAAGCGCTCATATCACTACTATACACAAATATCTGAAAAATATTTAACATGACTGTAACTACATATTATCACTGTATTATATTTTACATACCTTGTATATTTGTACTCACTCTATTTCTATGCTTTTCATTGAGTATAGATTTCACAAAGTTGAATAATTTTTCGAAAATTGGTAAACAATTGATGATATGTAAACCTTTCAGTCTTAATGGAGAAGCATCCTGAAAATAAATAAGGTGAAAATAAAGTTATGATAAAAAATTCTTGAATACCTAAAGAAGTAAACATCCGCAGTCATCTACACCTGCAATTCTTATAGTTACAAATTAAGGAAGTTTATTGGCCAATCTCATCATAATTGTAACCAAAAATACAGTTGTTACATGTGTAACTGCTGCCATCTTAAAACATGATAGTTCTTTTCATAAACGTTAGCATTATCAGCATACAGTTTTATAAATAGTGAATAACAATAGATATAAACAAAAAACTGTGTAGTAATTAAACAGATTTTTTTGTATTTTTGTATAAGATCCAAGTTCATTTTAAGTGTTATTTTATTTGAATGTATGTTGTATTTACCTGAACAGCTACGAGCAACTTTTTCAGTTGTCTTGGTGTTAATTGAAGAAAATGAGAGAGAGTGGCACCTTTGAAGTCTATAACTGCGGTGTTTCCATTTATCACTAAAGCATCATCTTCTACGAACATTATCTATGAAGTGAAAATGAATAATTGAATTAATGTTAATGTATATGCACAGGTAAAAAGTAACCTGTAAAGAGTTTAGAGTAGTAGAGTTTATAGTACAAAAAAATTGTGATCATAATTTTTTGTTGTCGGCGTATCATTTTTCTCCTTTGAATTTCGCATATACGACGTTTAGACGTCAGATGTTCCAACATCCAAAGGAGAGAATGCGCACAAAATAAACAATGTGATTGGGACATCTTCGTAAGAATATTGAAATTTTCTAACAAAGACGTCCAAAACATGAATATTTACAATATTTTGAAGAGACTTGTTAAGATAGTGATGTCACTGATATTTAAAAACTTACCTGCTGTAGAACATAGGTAAGCGAATAGAATTCGATGGGCCCAAACTTTTTAGGATTACACAAAGCAAGTCTGACTATAGTTATTCTGGGATCCACAGAGCTTGATAATTTTGGTAATATTAAAACAGATCTGAAAAATTACAAACTAGGCATTTTTTTTGGTACCTACTGCATTTATTTTAGGGGGAGCATGCAAGCAAACGAGATTCAACCAAAAATATATTTCCAATTAACTTATAAAATTAAACTTCTGAAATTATTAAAAAAAAATCAAATTAAGACTGATTCTGAAGGTTTAATAAATAACCTCACGGAAACGAAATCCAGACAAAATCTGTCAAAAAAACCAAGTAGGTTTTTTTGATCATTCGGTATACAATTTTTAAAGACAAATCTTCAAAAATTGTACTTATTCTGTAAGCGCGTCGGGCATTTTTGACATAGACATGACATTTTCGTTTTGGGATAAGAAAAACCGACATCTCTGTATAAATACGTTGAGCCGTTTTTCAAGTTTTTACCTGTGTCGGCACTTCTGGACTGCCACTGCTTTTTTTTTACTTGCGTTTTTTCCTTTGTTTTTTTATAATTGAATTTTGAAACAATGGCGTTACCGAATAACGCCCTAGTATACAGACTTACCCAGTTTTAAGCAGCTCTGTAAACTGTGGATTGCTAGGTTTAAAGGCATACAGATCGGGATGAATGGATCTCAAAGAATAATACAAATCCATCTTCTCCTTAGCCTGTTCCAAACGGTGCTTACAACCCCTCAAAAACGCTGCAAGCCATTGGTCATCTAAAACATGACACATAATCCATATCCCTATTAATATTATAAATGCGAAAGTAGGTAGCTATGTTTGTCTGTATTTCGGTCTGTCTGTTACGCTTTCACGCCTATACCACAGATAACATAATACTCCCATACTTAAAAAAAAATTGGTACAGAGATAGATTAGACCTTAAGAAAGAACATAGCATAGGCTATATTTGGGCACGATAAGCGACATCCATGCAAGCGGAACCGCGGGCAACAGCTGATTATTTATACATTAAATATCACACACCCTTTTGCTGTTGCAGTAGGCCGATGTAAAATAAAATTTTCATTATTACCTGTTCTGGCCCTTAAATGGGGATTTTTTTCAATCCATTCCTTCAAATATTGTATACCATCTTTCAGTTTCTCTGGAGTCTCATTTAGCTCATTCTTCGCTTTCGCAGTCAGTTCAGGAGATAAGAGCCTTATCAACATGCTATTGTTCTTTACTTTGACTTTGACACTGTATACACAATCTTCAAATACACGGCAATTTCCTCTATAATACTTTATATGTTTTAAAAAGAAAGTTGCTAGCTTATTACAGAAACTAAATTGAAGACGAAAATAATTTAATCAATACAAATAACACGAAATATTCAACTAGGAACAGCGAAGTATCGAGAAATAGCACTGACAGTCCATAATCTGAATTATCACAACAAGTAATGCTAATATGCGCATGCACATCTTGATGACCAACCAAATTAATCTATATGTAGTCAACTACATATAGATTAATATTGCAATCGATACAGGCCCCTTATTCTGAGTGACAAACCGTTTCGAAACTACGTGTTCGTATAAGCCGACACATTTAAGTTGGTCTAGTTTTACGCCAGTTCTCTTCTACCTATGTTAACTAATAAAAGCAAACCATCGTCTTTCTTCTCACGTTACGACTGCGTTTGAAACTCCATATCACTCAGAATAGTCGCCCAGCGCATTATTACGTACCAACTACATTGTATTGTTATCTCAGTCAGTGCAATAAATATGAAATATTGCTGTCTCTATCGGTTAGCCAGATATAAATGGTTACCCCACCTGCGCGGCCACATTCTTATTCTGTTACGATTTTATGGGTCTAGGTATAGATATTTTAAGTAAGTACTTAATATCGACCACGCCTACGCATTAAGTCGTAACGCGATTTTTTCACAAATTGAGATTTTTGTGCCATCAGAACAATATTATATCATACTAACTTTTCATGAAAACAGAATTTTTAAAATGTCAATAAATAAGGAGATTTTCAATCGATAACAGTTGTAACTTTTAAACACACCCGCGCATACAGTGGCATTGCAAGTTACAATCATATGCGCCGATCAGTTGATTGCGCATGGGTCAAACTCAACAGAGTTCCGACGTCGTATGACACATGGTTCCAACGCACAACGTCGTAACATGCATGTTACGACTCTATGTGACAGTCTATTAGCATATTTTGTGGTTAGTTACGACTTTATACTCTTCAAAAATATTACACCTGGGGTCGTAACTTATACTTACGGCCATATGCGCTGTTGTAATTTTAAATTATACAAGCGTATATAGGTGTATCACAAAGATAAGACTGTATGCTATGTTACATACTAAAGATACTGCTATTTGTTTTTTAATAATTCACATAAATACTATTAAAATTTTACTTTTTCGTAGATATTGTACAATTTATGTCAATAATCATTATTTCCCTATGTATTGTGTTCGAAGTACCGGTGGCACTTGAAACTGAGTTTCAGATTTTAATCATCAATCAATGTTAGGAGAGCCAGTACACAGTTCACTACCATTTTGAATCAGAATACTTTAGTTTGTTTGTCTAATAACAGTGAATCAACGTAAAGATTGCAAAAATATGAAATTAAAATATTTGAATAGTTGAGGAAAGTGCATTTATTTGAGTAAAAATGGAGCGCGCACTACCATGTTCAATTTCTGGGCAAAATTCTTCTAAAATTAGGATAATGTAACAAGGAAGATGGACTAATAGCAAAAGGAATACAGATAATTATATGAAAATGTACACCACTACAACTCGGGTATCATTCTAGGTAATGAAATTACATTGTTAATCGTACCTTTTACTAAATCTAAATCGGATATACCTTTTAAGGTGTTCATCTTTAAAACAAAATACCTTTACACTCTTTCAATAGGGAAGAGAATAGTTCAAACATTATAAAAAATTGGTACTTAGGTAAATGATCTGTTTCTCAAGATTGGTTGGAGTAAACTGGACCTATTTTTGAAGGTCTTAACATGCCCTAAAAGTTACTGGTCCCGGTTAAATATTATTATGTGCGCAAAATTTTTGCTAATTTTATCCAAAGAATGATGACGAATGATTAGGTTTACAAAATTCAACAGAAACTGACATTGCTGTATTTGCTTTTTATAGTTAAATTATTATTGCAAGAAAGCATGGTGCATACGTTGCTAAAATAGTTAAAAAGTTTTGGAAGATTCAGGACTTTTGGACCAATTATATGTTGTTCCTTTACCTATTACATGAGCTACATTTATTTTAATTATTTGTTAAGTATTGATCAACGTTTATAAGGGATCATTAGGTCTATCTTTCTATATGGCTGCTGCTGGTGTGATATAAGCAGGAGCTGCTCGTCATGGAGATAAAAATACTGCGTTGGATGTACGGAGTCACACATAATGATCGCGTGAGGTACTCCCGTATCCACGGCTGATTTCATATACGTGACATCCCAGATAAAACGGTAGGTCTTCTTTGCTGGTACGGTTATGTTTTGTGGCTACCGCCAAGCAACGTGGGAAACAAATAACTGGCAATGGCTCCTTCACTGGGTTCTGGTAAGGGGTAGACCCAAAACGAGCTAGTTTGACGTCGTAGAGGCTGAGGTATATCTGTGTGTAATGAGGAAGTAATTTTGTTCCTCAAAATAATGCACTACAACAACATGTTTTTTGACGTCAATTAAAAACGTAAAGGCAAGTATAGTAATCCAGTAAAGGAGCCCGCGAGTAGCATACTTTCGGTCCACAGTAAAATTTCACTAGATTTATCTGAATAATTTTGTTTGTGTAATACGGTTAGACTCCTGTCCTTACCTGTTAGATTCCTGTTAGGTAACCTTAAAAATAGTTTTACAGGTAACTTCCCATTTTTCTATATTTTCACGAATTAGGTTATTATAGTTATCAATCAATCAATTAGCCTACTGCAGTCCACTGCTGGACATAGGCCTCCCTCAATGTGCGCCACGTTTGCCGATCCTCCGCCTTCCGCATCCATTATAGTTATAAAAAATTCATATAAATATAAGTATGATTTTTTTATTTCAACACGTGTCTAAAATATTAGAGCAATAGACACTCACCTAATATAGGTACCTAATTAAATGCCAAAATTCACAAAATGTAACTACTTTTTTTGCATTTGTTTTTTTAATACGAGTAAATTGGAATAAAGTTGTTCTCATATCATAAGTACTACATTATCATTTATTATTAATTGATCTTTATTTTTCAAGCAAAGACTCACAGAGAAGTTCCGTTAAATTTTATGTTTTATATCAATAAAAAATAATAATTACAGGGATGTTTATAGAGAACAAACATTGTGTATGATTTGAACAAGCATTATTGCAGTTTTGTATTGTGTGATACCCTGATACGACTGTTTTTCTTAGATGTATAACGGTATGCCACGTGAAATACTACGCGGTATACCGTCGTAACTTAAACACACGACCTTATTCGTGTTGTCTAAATTGGTCTGAATAGCGGCATATGGTCATATCAATGACATACGACCTTTGGACTACTCGTATAAGGTTGTAATTCACTAAATAAGGCTATATTTTCGTAAATATGACTTTTATGAAATCCATATTTCGGCACAATATTATTATGTCAATTATTCATAACATTACACAAAAACATCGGTGAAAAAGTTTTAAAAAATCGAATTAGACAAGAAAATATCTTAAAACGGCTCTCCTGAAAAAACAGCTTTTAAGCGTTTCGACCTTATGCGTAGGTGTGGTCGATATAGACACGTATTATTACTAATACCGCCGCGTGGTTCCCGGCAGAGTAGAATTTGGGTCACGCCATCTCCTCTAATATGGTGTCGTACAATATTTTAACATCAGACAGATATATCGATGAGTCCTATGTATATCGGCCAAACTAACAATTTGACCATTTTGACTTTTTTATGGAAAACGCACCCTAGACTAAAGGTATTGATATAGGTAATAGATCATGTAAGCTAAAAAAAAATAACAAATAAAATAAGTTAAAACGACATGCTGTAGCAAATTACACGCATAATGGTCAATTTGAGACATTGGCACTTTAGGGTGCTTTCAAAGTTTTTTTTTATGAATAGAAACTAACGTAAAAGGCCAATGTACAGTAAAATGGACCCTAATACATGTGTATATGAAATAATGTATTAAACTGTAATGTAAATAAGTAAGGAGAATAATAATTGTCTTAGCAAACAAGCAAAATTTCGTAGTCGGTTTTATTTATCAAAAAATATAGCAATATTGAAACTTTGGAAGTGCAGTGAAGTTGCCATTTTGCATTTTGGCCCATAATATACCGAGTCAACAATAGTGCCCGGAATACGACAATAGGCTAGGCTAGGCTCACCGCGTATTGCGTAGGACCTGATACAATGATTGGTGAAATGTGGGTGTTAATTCGCCTTTGCCTAACCCTCCGGGGATAAAGGCGTGAGTTATGAGTTATGAGTATGTATGTATTATTACTATTTATCTCTTTAGTCACCACTATTTCTTTATAATAGGACGTAATATCAGATAAATGGAACAAGAGAGTTGAATACATTGATTCTACTACTGAATCTGGCTTTAAATCCATGACTGCAAGTTTGAACTCCAATTAGATTGAATTAATGAAGTAGAAACTTATTATGATTGTCTTTCACGCCAATGCATTAACTTCATAAAAAATAATGAGTGACTCCAAAGGGCCCAAAGGACTGCAACTGGTCTGAGAGACCTCAATACATATTTTTATATTTCTAAGAGCAGTTTGAGGTCTTGAGGTCGCCGCATGGGGCGATGTTACCCGAACACTTGTCATCCTTACAAAGCGATCTTGTATGATGGCTGGATAGTCTAAGAACTACTTTAAGGCCTTTCATCTATTAAAAATATCTAATTTAAGGCGAATCTCAATGATTTCGAGGTTATCACGTGTATGAATCCGAATTTCTGTTTGTAAAGGGAGTTGGGTAAATAAAAAGATTTATGAATATTATATTTTACTTGTCTGTTTATTTCTATGACTCTAACATTCGTCACACTCGTCGTAATGTCAATTACAATAATATATTTTTAAATGTATCATTTAATCAATTTCAAGATGCTTAAAAGATCTTTCTTTACTGTCTTTTACTTTGGGAATTCGTAGCGACTCGTCTGTTCCGTACTTTTTTATATCCTCTTCCAACCAGGAGTCATATTCTTCTAATTTTTTAAACCAGTAATCTGAAAACAAAATCAATATCCATACTATTACTATACACAAAAACCTACGTTACACACACACACACACACACACACACACACACACACACACACACACACACACACACACACACACACATACACACGCACACACACACACACACGCGCACATTTCATGTTTTCAATTTTAAACCAATGTTGTCTGTTTTTAGTTTTTAGATCGTAGTTTTTTACATAAAAACATCTATTATTTCCTGCTCCATAAGGTACTTACCAGATACCACGTGTACAGAGTTTGGAGAGGCTGGTAATTTGTCATACAGGGAATCCTAGTACAGATACCAGTCTCTCACATAGATAACTTTGAAATTATATGTACCTAAGTTAAGTATTGTCCTTGTAATATTTATGTGAGAGAAGAAATAAATGATATTATATATATATATTATATATATATATATATATATATATATATACTATGTACTATACTATCCATACTAATATTATAAATGCGAAAGTAACTCTGTCTGTCTGTATGTTACGCTCTCACGCCTAAACCACTGAACTGATTTTGATGAAATTTGGTATAGGGGTAGATTAGACAATGAGAAAGGACATAGGCTATGTTTGGTCGCGACATAACAGACATCCACGCGGGCGGAGCCGCGGGCAAAAGCTAGTAAGCTATACATCAGTATTTATTTTGTTACATCAGCGGCAGATTCAATTAAATATACCTACAGTCATAATATATTATAATAATTACTGCAACTTTTATTCTTTTTACAAACTTCGCTTATAAACTAGGCAACAAAAATAAACTAAGACATCATACCGTGTTTTTCCTCAATGTCATTAAAAAAAATGGTATCTTGTATAGTGAGTAATAAATATTAGCAGCTTGGCCGAATTCTGAACAATGTGACTCCGAGGACACGATTAATGCCAAGAAGATACAGGCTAGCGCGTTTATAGTATATTGTATCTTTATTGTGCACACCAAGGAGAAAACATGTGACATCAGGTAGTACATTTTGGGTATAAACAATAGGCGGCCTTATCACCTAGTGGCAATCTCTTACAGGCAACCATTGGATGGAAAAAAATTGGAATACCACCAAAGTGTAGAAATTTTACATCATTATCAGTGCAAACCAACCAGCAATGCAATTTCACTTGGCAAAATTTCAAATTAATGAATTTTCATGAATTTGAAATTTTGCCAAGTACATTTGTATTGTACTTCTTTGTTGTCGATAGGTATATCTGGGACATTCTTTCAGGTTCTATAGAATTTTATGCCCATGAAGGTTCATAACAAAAAATAGTAAAAAAAGAGCATGCCATGTAGTGCGTGGCAATAATAAATATTATTTGTATCATAATATAAATTTTGGTGATTATGAAAGTAATATAGGATTTGAATATTTTGAAATATAACCCTTTTACATACCAATTATTTCTTGCGCGCTGCCACCATTCCCATCATATTCCGTTGGTAATATATCTTTGGAAATGTGTTTTTCTAGACTAGTCATATCATTACTATGCATAAATACCTAGAAAAATAGTAATATAATGGTAATATATACTACCGATGTCAACTATATTACTTAGGTATTCATTGAATAATAGATTTGTACTTACTCTGTTTCTATTCTTTTCATTTAGTAATTTTTTAGCAAAATTGAATATGTTTACGAAAATTTTCAAACAGTTGATAATATGTAAACTTTTAAGTCTTAGTGGCGAAGCATCCTAAAAAATAAAGTAAATATCAAATAAGTTAAAAATATACCCGAGCTCATATTAACTAAGATCGGATTGATATCATCCCTGTAATGCGTATGCTTATGGTAACGAATTTTAGTAAGCCTACCAACAAAATATGACTTAAAAATATCGCGGAGATACATTTTATGATGATCCAATTCTGCTGAAATTAACCCCCTTTCACCTTGTACGTGTATTTTGTATAACCTAGCCCCGATTTGGATAAAATTATTCTAATAATGTATTTCAAAAGGTTCCTGGATAATTTGAAATCACAGTAGGCGACGCTGCTATCGATCGGTATGTCATAAAATTTCGTGCAGGACAACATCTGCCAGGTCAACTAATCTATATAAATACAGGGCGTCCCACGGCGATGCCACATGGAGGGAAAGTACCTTAAATCCTTAAGTTAGCTCATTTTGTTTAAAGGAGACATTATTTTATTTTTAAAAAGAAACAAAACTGCATACAAGATTTTTAAAAATTCGCTTGCCACACCCGGTAATCGAACCGACTAAAATCCGAAAAAGTAAATCCTGTATTTTTATGGCATCAATCGATAGTGTCAATCATGAGGATCAAAGCTCTCTAAGGAACATGGTAAATTAAACGAAAGGAAGTCCTTGAAATCTAAAATTATAAATTCAATTTGGCAAAATAAAACACTTTAACTCAAAGTTCATCCATCCATCTGATACCATATTAACAATAAAATTCCATATTTAAATTACTTTTCTTTTTTTTATCGTGCTGAGACCGCTGCTGGTCAGCAGTAGTATTTAGGTATGTCAAACTCAAACCGACTAAAACCGCACGCCGCGCCGTCTCAATTAACAGGTTATAAGTTGATCCAATAGGGCAATTCTCTCGCCATTTTCGTTGGCCGGGGTACGCCGCGTGCAGGTTTCTAATCAACCACCCAAAAATAACTACCTACTCTACCTACCCTACCTACATACCTCATGCAGTTGCCCAATAATGTTACATTCTAAACAGGTAACAAAGTTCATTCATTTAGTACTCATTTTACTAAATAAATTAAATTTCATCAAAGATATCTCTAGTGTTGTCAATCAATCAGCCTACCGCAGTCCACTGCTGGACATAGGCCTCCCCCAATGTGCGCCACGTTTGCCGATCCTCCGCCTTCCGCATCCAGTCCGTCCCAGCCACCTTTCGCAGGTCGTCGGTCCATCTGGCTAGGGGATGTCCTACCCTCCGTTTTCCTACGCGCGGTCTCCACTCTAGGACTCGTTTGCTCCAACGGCCATCAGTCCTTCGGCAGATGTGGCCAGCCCACTGCCACTTCAGCTTGCTTATTCTGCGAGCTATGTCGGTAACTTTGGTTCTTTGTCGAATAACCTCGTTACGAATTCTATCCTTCAAAGAAACTCCATAGCTCGCTCCATAGCCCGCTGCGCGACTTTTAGGTCACGGACTAACCCCACCGTCAGTGGCCACGTTTCGGCACCGTAGGTCATAACAGGCAGGACGCACTGGTCGAAAACCTTTGTTTTGAGGCATTGCGGCAGAGGGGAGGAGAAGACCCGGCGCAATTTGCCAAATGCTGCCCACCCTAGTTGGATTCTTTTGGCTACTTCTTTCTCGAAGTTGTTTCTACCGAGCTGGTGTTGATAGGTACCTTATAAGAAAGTGTTTTATTTTACCAAATTGAATTTTGTTGGGTCCATATTGGCTTACATACAATTTTAAATCCTATTCTTTGTCTTACTACCGATTTGTGCTCACAATAATCACTCTTCATAATTTTCTTTTTCATATATTTTTTATTCATACTATGTACTCGTACATTTCTATTTCTAACAACGGAGTTTATAACCGTTAGTGATCATATTTTTTTTATTCATAACTTTTTTCTTCATAACATTCAATTATCATAATTTTTGTAGTAATAAAGGGTATTACCAAGAAAATATTTTAACTCATATTATAATTTTTCTAGAGTGACAAATTTTGTTTTAAATTTGTTTTTGGATTAAATATAGCTCTGCATGGTTATAAAAAAAAAATAACCACGAAGGCTAATGCGGGAGCTTCGCTCCGCTCCGCTCCCGCATAAGCCTTCTAACCTAATCTATCCAAGTCGGAATGAGCAGCTTTCTCAATGAATCTATTACTGTCTGTTTGCCAAATAAAATGTTTAAAAATAATTAATTTGTGAAATGAAGCCTTATATAAACAATACTTTGTACAATGATATATTTATCAAGTTATTCAATATTTTTCCAATTTTATTTCAATTTTCAATATTTTAATTCAATAGCTATTCAATATTAGAATAAAACACCTTTATGAACATAAAAGTTATTTATTGAAATGATTATGAGTTTCGATTATTAGTATAAACAAATATATTAAAACAAATATTAGTAACAACAAATTTATAATAAGTGATATTATGTATTTCAATGATTATATAATTATATATTTATTTGTTAATTTTTTATGAAGAATGATCATTATGACTTTAAATGGTATGAGAAAAATTTTCGGAAATCCGATGATAGGAGTTGAAAAGTTATGTAAGAAAATGCGCACCCAGTTTTTTTCTTTTCAAAAATAAAATGATGTGTCTCAGTAAAATGAGCTAACTTAAGGATTTAAGGTACTTTCCCTCCATGTGGCATCGCCGTGGGACGCCCTGTATATATAAAATCCTTTCTCCTGAATGATGAGGTATCAACGCACAGCCTAAACCGCTGATCTTAGAGACCTGAAACTTGGAGGGTGTGTTCTCTGTATGACGGAGGCATCCGATAAGAAGGGATTTTCCGAAATTCCACCTCTAAGTGGGGGAAAAAAGGGGGCAAAGTTTGTATGGGACAACGTGATTCCGTGGTCCAATCTACTTGAAATTTGGCATAAAGTATTTAGAACAGAATTGATGTAGAACCTCATTTTTATTTTATTGAAATTCTTCCCGTAACTGGGTTAAAAAAGGATAGAAAGTTATTTTGGGGGTGATTTGCTTCGAAGTTGATATTAAGACTCTTTAGTACTTTTGTTTTAAATTTTATTCTTTTGATGGCATTTTATTTCGACACATCATAATTATTTGAAAGCGGGTACGTATCATAATCCTGAAAATTCATAATACCTACAACTAAAATACCGACGGTATCAACATTGAAATAATAAAATACCGCCAGTTGTCTTTTCTCTTTTTGTCAACTAAGTCATTTCTCTTTTTCCTATCATAATTGGTTTGAATAGTTAGCATACAAATTGCTTTAAAATTTCATTCAAATATCTTAGCCTATTCCGAACTTAACGCGGACGAAGTCGCGGGAAAAGCTAGTATAATATATATTTATACATTGATATTTACTGTTGATTTACCTGACCAGCGATAATCAACTTCCGCAATTGCACCGGTGTTACTTGACGTATGTGAGCAAAGGTTACACCTTTTAAGTCTAAAACGCCGATGGTACCATTTACCATGAAAGCGTCATCCTCTAGGTACATAATCTGAAAAATGACATTGAACCATTTAAATAATAATATAATTTAATCACAGAGTTAACATAAAAGGCTAAGATAGATACAAAAAGGGAGTTCAAATTTAAGAATCGATAAAAATAGTGCTAAGTGTTAAATTTATCCCATCAAAAACAATAGTTATAAAAAAATGCCAAGCCTCGCCGACCTCGGTTCTTCTACTGCAAAAAGTTGTGAGATCCATGTAATACCAAGTCGGTTAATTTATTCCAAATGCAAATGTAACTTTGTAATCCTTTATATTTATATGAGGTTACAAAGTTATTTATGCAGTTGAGACTGAAATTGTACAATATTTTAATTTTCTCGTGATTTGTACATTAAACACTACCTTGTTTTCTAAATTTGAGGCTTCTATGTCTGCTAGAAGTGCCTTAGAATTTTGATGATCGGTCAGTCAGTGAGTGACAAAATTTGCCAAAAATGCAAACTTTGACTAGTTATAATTCTTAAACTACTGGTTCAAATTGAATGAAATTTGAAATATAAAGTGTTTTTACAGTGCCAACTTGGTAACCGAAGATTCAGGCTTCTAGGTTTATCCACAACGAACTTATAGGGGGTCGAAAATGGCCTGAAGTGCTTCGAGAAAATAGTGTTACGGCCGTGCCCCCAGATAATTTACGCAACATATCCTTTTCAATTCTCGTCACCGTATATGATATATAGGTACACCACTTCGCATTAAACGGATTTTGAACACAACTCTTGTTTGTCTTTCTGCTATAGGTACTCAACTTTGCCATTCCTCCTCTGTAAAATTGTAGGCAATCTATGCCATTCAATTTCCCAGAAATTACCTATTCACCACAATTTCTTAATTTACAATATTTATGTAATTACATTACGATTTTCTATTTTGGAAGTTTAAAAATTTAAAATAATACGTACCTGCTGAATAATATGCGAAAGTGAAAAGAAATCTGAAGTCCCAAACCTCTTAGGATTATATAAAGCAGGTCTGGCGATAACGAATCTGGGGTCTACAGGGCTTGATGACTTCGGTAATATTAAAACGCATCTGAAATATTAACCATTGTAAAATGAACCTCTGTATTTCGAAGGAAGGAAGAAATAGGTATTATCCGTGAGGGGCAATCCTCACGGATAATATTTCTTCCTACCTTCCAAATACAGCACGAAAAAAGTAGTAAGTATAAAATAAAAATGTCATGTCAATTTCAAAAATGCACAACGCGCTCATTGGTTTGTTCATTTCAAGAAACGTTAACGGTCGTTAGTTTTGACATTAGAAAGGATAAAAACGTCATCAATCTCTATGGTGACGCAATTATTAGTAGGTAGCACAATAACAATAGGATTTGACAAAGGAACTACCTCAACCTTTACCTTTAACCCTTTAACTGTAGGTATGTTATTGGGAACGGCGTAAAAGATTTACCCAGTTTGCAGCAACTCTTGAAATCGCGGATGACCAGGTCTGAACGAAAACAGATCAGGATAAGTGTTTCTCAGAGAATAATACAACTCTAGTTTTTGCTTGGTTTTTGCTAAACGATGTTTACAGCCCCTCAGAAATGCTGCTAACCATTGATCATCTATAACAAATAGGTACATTATTCATACAATAAATAACAAGGTTCCCATATTGGTTCCCAATGGAGTAGAATAGACCCACGCTGTTCTCTATCCGACAGTAAACATTGCCGTAAAGCTGGCACTTTGACATGGGCAATGTCAAAGTGCCCGCTTGACGGCAATAGGCTCGCCCTCTATTACGTAGGATGTAGAATAAATATACACTTTATTGTACACTAGCTGACCCGGCGAACTTCGTACCGCCATATTTTCCGCCCGCGTGGTATTCTGATCCCGATTTATCTGTGTTTCTCTACAATATTACGATCTCTTACAGCTTACCTGTTCTAGCTCTTAGATGAGGTTGTGTATTAATCCATTCCTTCAAATGTTGTATGCCTTCGTTGAGTATTTCTTCAGTCTCGTTCAACTCATTCTTTGCTTTTTCTGCCAGTTCTAGAGATAGTGGCCTTACTGACACTTTGACGTCCATCTATGAAATTTTTGAACTGCAGTGTAAGTAAACCTTCTAACTGAAACTGTTTTGAAAAATGAAGTTAATTTATCAATTAAAGAATATGGCAGCACTAACCTACAACACTTAGTTTACTATTGCTTGACAGTAATGACTAAGTATACGAATCTTAAAATTATCAATTATAAAAAAACAACAATCAATATCGCGTATCAGAGGTCGTGACAAGACAACACATTGTAGTAGGTATAAAGACTATAATCACATAGGTACACTTAATAAGTTAATTTACATCTTGAGTAAATGAATCGTCAATCAAATCATTCATTTACAGCTTTACTAATATGAGTAGGTACCTATACCTAGTAGTAATTATAACGAGGAGAGATTAGTTTTTTTGTATGTAATGAAAAAACTCAAATATAAATAATATATAGGTAATATGCGTAGATACTTATAGAATAATAAAAAACGAATTATGGTACACACACAGATAATTTAATAGTTAGAATGGACCTTATTATTTCTCACCTTCGTACTTCTATGCAAGTGTATTTGGAAGGTAGATGTAAATGCAGCAGGTGATTTTATGCAATGAAACTGAAAACAGTAGATTGTTATACATAATAATTATTATAATTATGTAGTAGGTAGGATAACTAGTTAACTCACAAAGAAGTGATGAGCGTAATGCCCGTACTACTTACGAGCACTGTTTGTTGCCGCGCACTCCATTATCTACGGGCTGCAGGTGCCGGCTATTTCAATTACGTCGGGCGTTTACGCATCACCTGACATGAGTACCTACCTACTAATGTTAAAATCAATCTGTTATAATTTTTCGAACTGTAAGCACGATTATTCAAATAAATATTATCAGGTCAAGTTGGACTTTAATTTAAGCCCCAGTGTGTAATCTAAATACAATATGGATACGACATATAGGCAATAATTGAAACCATATACTTGGTACCCCCTAAGCTTCAAGCAGGAAAAGTTTGAACAAAATTGGTCCAGTATTACGGGCAGAAACTAGAGTTTTAATTTTATAGAATTTGAACAACTTTGAGCACTCTGTAGAATCGCATGTTGCCGCTTAGCTGTTCAAGTAAGTTACCTACTATGCCTATTGTTGTGTGTGTGTGTGAAGTTGTTGTGTGTGTGTGTGAAGGTGTGTGCGTATTTATTAATGACTTATGACACAGTCAATGACTTTAAAGCAATGGATGAAACTATTTAATGACTTATACAAGTGGTTGCATTTTCTACATTTATTTTAATAATTATTTTGTTAGAAAATTTCGGATTTTATAAATCAGGGAATTTCAGTTTAAATTTATTTTGGTTCTATTCCTACGGACCAGGATGCTTCGCGGTTTCAGTATTTGCACATAATGTCGTATCCATATCGTATGTATACATATTGGTGGCCCATGAGGCAATATGTATATTTAGATTAATAGCCGGCACCTGCAGCCGGTACAGGCGCGGTCCGAGGGGGGGAGGGGGGGGGGTCACAGGGGACATGTCCCCCCCCCCCCCCAAAAAATGCACGTCATATTGAAAAGTCCCAGTACGAGGGGAGGGGGGGGTTAAATTTCTTAAGGAATTTCCGAAGTGACCCCCCCCCAAAACTTCAAGCTGCGACCGGCCCTGAGCCGGTAGATAATGGAGTGCGCGGCAACACTGTTATTGTTACCGTATATAGTAGGCATTTTAGAGTTGACTACTGAAACTGAATTACATATTAAAATTTACCCGCTTTAATACAACATTGACTGACAATACTAATAAATAAATAAATAAGTGGCGATCTAGCGAGTACTATCAGAATCTCATTAGAAACTTCACTAATAACATTATCGAAGTTGGGAATTAAACTAGGAAGTAAAATTAGTCCAAGTTCAATGTCAATAAAGGCGATATACTCGTATGTATAGGTATAATCAATAAAGTTGGGTTCAATGAAAAATAACCTACATAATTTTATTCGATCAACAAAATCAAATAGTGACACCCAATGAGATTTATCTATGTAATGGTGAAACGATATATAATTATCAAATCAAAATTAAAACATAAACATTCACATTGTAACGAGATAATTTAAAATGTCACAGAACAGCTGGAAATGACAACAATAATAGATAATAACATAAAGCACTAACCTTTCATCCAATTACCTACTCCACCCAGGCCAGAGTGATAGGCAAAAATTATTTTCGGTTTGATGATCTGTGACTAACATCACTAACATTCAAAAGTTATGTGAATGACATAGAGATGGCACTAGTAAAGTAATCCAACCAGGCTGCAGCGGGTGCTGCAGGCTGTGTTTGTAGCCTTGTAATGGCCGAAAGTGCTGGATGGCGAAGACTTAATTACCGCTCATGCGGAAGAAGTGAACGGGATGTGACGATGAGAAAGCTGCTGATAAGCTCAGCGAAGGTTACGTGATCAGATCACGTCGGGGTCACCACTGTGGAGGTAATGTTCCTCCAACCAAAGGGAGGATCCTCCGACCAGGCAAGGTGATCGCGCCTGGCGGGCCGCGGCCCAACGATTGTCGTTGGGATGTTGCATATATAGCTTGTACAATGAGCATCAAGAGATGGCGCTAGCATAACTTTTGGTAATTTTAATGTAATCTGTGGTTTGTTGTTGTTCTTTTCGCGTCGGTCTGTAATTTAAAATAATAATATTATAATTTAAAATAATTTCATCAGAAAACATGTGTGTGAAGTAAATCAATACAAAACCGAAGATAATTTTTTCCATAAATTAGTTACCAAAAGTGCCGGCTGCGCCATCTAGCTTGTCTTTAGGAACCCTATAAATACCTACTGGAAAACTGCTCATTGATGCCGGAACTGTAGCGACGTAGTAGTTCGGCTTGCTGTCGCTAGATGGCGCTAGGTACATGTGGTATCGCCACAAAAGTAAGTAGATAAGAAAAGTAGTAACATAAGCGTCGGTATCTTAGTGGTTAAGGAGTCGGCCTTACGATCGAGAGGTCCCGGGTTCAAACCCTGGCCATTATACTACCGACGTGAACCCACTCCTAATACAAGTAATTTAGCTTCGCTGGAGGGGTTAACGGGAATATTAGTAATTTCGGTTACTAATATGTATATTCTTTACAAAAAAATACTACCTCTGACTATCCCTTCTGGGAGATACAGGCGTGAGCATATAAACAAAAATGATTGAATATCGGTGCTTACAGCTGGAGCTATAATGTGAATTTAATTATTGATAAGTAATCAATGATAAATTTGGCCATATCAATATTATCTTTGTGATTACTACAGAGCGGTATAAGTTCTTTGTGGGGTCGGACGCTTCAGCACAACATGTCTATCAGACCTTTGCCTCCAGTTCTAGCAGAAAAGGCACGTGAGGAGCTAAATGAGGATCCAAAAAGGCTGGAAAATGATCTACGAAGCATTAAGGAGTGGATTGCTAAGCAACCTCATCTAAGGGCACGAACAGGTACTTATGTCATAAAACTTTAATAAAAATTATAATCGATCTAAATTTACTGTCGGCAATAATACCACATGACACACCTAAAACTGAAGTGAAGTATGCCACAAGCGTAGCTGGGGAGCGACGGTCACCTGAATAGAAGGTGTAGCAGAAAAGGGGACGCGGACGTAGCTGCGAGCAACAGCTCAAATAAAAATAACAATTATTAATAAAAAAACAAGCTTTAAAGAATCTGTTATACTAAAACGATAATATAGTACATTATGGTACAAGTGAGTAAAGTTGGTGATTACCGCCGAGGCGCCATTGAGACCCTAACCGACAGGCGAGGGTCTTAAGAGAGCCGAGGAAGGTAATCATCATACTCACGCGTAGCATACGGCGTGTTGTAAAACAAACAAGTGTGTTGTAAAACAACACACTTGTGAATAAACCAATACTATAAATACCAAATAAACAATACTACAAATTAATTAGTTTTCCTATGCGCGCTCATCTAACAATGGCGATCGGCCATATTTAAAAGAATGAGGTTTGAATTTAACTTTTTTTTACTCTGTTTTTTTTTCTGTACTTAGAGAGAAAAAAAGTTAAATTTGAGTGAAAATTTTGTTTATTTTTACATTTTTTTTTTATTTTACATTGTTTATTATTACAAGTTGAAATTTATTTATTTAAACACGAAAATGCATCAAATGGCCATACAATAGGGATATTAATTTATTCGTACTATTTAAACACGTTCTTTTTTGTATCGAAATGTTTTTAAGAACATAGAAACTTAACCTATAAAATTTTAAAAAGAATCTATAACTCACTTGTGAATAATAGTAATGAAAAAGTCACAGTTTGATAATCAAACTGTGCAAATTCTTTCTCTGGTTCTTGTTCACCCTACAAGCTTATCAAATCAGCACAACCTTTACATAAAATTATTATTATTATTGTTTTAGTGTGTCGATAGACCTTTTCGATCGTCAATTGGTTATATTGGTTAAAGATACAGGGCAGCAGCTTGAGTAGTCATGCTCAGAAAGCATTCAAATCAATCGGAATGGTACGGAACATTTCGATAGATTCGGGTGAGTTCTTGACTCATTCTGAAAATACTTGTTACTAGCTGTTGCCCGCGGCTCCGCCCGCGTGGATGTCGGTTATCGCGACCAAATATAGCCTATGAATTGATGCCGACTCTTGACCAATAGATATTTTTATTTTATTTTTTGTAATAAAAACTATCCTATGTCCTTTCTCAAGTTCCAAACTATGTCTGTACCAAATTTCACACAAATCGGTTCAGTAGTTTAGGCGTGAAGCAAAGACAGACAGACAGAAAGACAGACAGAGTTACTTTCGCATTTATAATATTAAGTAGGGATTATTCATCAGTACGTAGCACACGATTAAGATTCGTAATATAGCATTGAAAATCCAAAATGTAATCAAAACCATTAGTGATACTGACGGTTTAATAACCTCACAAGAACATAACGTTGGTTAGTGAGGTTAGGTTAGGTTTGTCAGCCTAAACTAAGTGGGACAGCATGACAATAAAAATGGACGATTCATTTTAGCTACCAGTACTTACAGTCATTTATATAAAATTATTATCACATTTAATAAATAGAAGATATAAGATTAACGGTTATTTCAAAATTTCTTATGTGTTTTTAAATTGCATGACATTTTTATTTCTATAAATTGTTAATTATTTTTGTAATAATTGTATGAAATTTCAAACACAATGTAATATTGTTTATTGAATAAATAAATCAAATCAATCAAATCAAAAGATTAATATTACATAATATGTGCACTGTTTTACTTGTATGATGATAGGATATAGGTAATAGAGCGGTGTATGGTATGGTAGGATATAGTAAAGTGCAAGCTTTAGATTCAACTGGGTTTAGCAGATTAAGTTAATTCCGAAAAAGGGTGTGCTAACTGCTAAGGTTGTTTTGAAAGAATGAGTGCTGACTACTGAGTGAATGAAACACTAAGTAGGTACCTATATAAGGGTGTATTGGGGCAGGCAGACCAGAGTTAAACCCTCAGAAAATAAAGTGATGAAATGGATAATGCCTACCTCTCTGAGCAAAATGCATGTACTAGGTACATGCATTTTACTCGGAGAGGTAAATAGAATAAAGCTTAAAACATTTTTTCTTGAAGAAAACACTTAGAAACTAAGGACGGCCATTTCTAGTGAACCAAATCTCTTTATGATTGAATCATTAACTAAAGCAAATTTATTTGTTCTATAGATGACCAGTGGCTTGTCGCATTTCTTCGTGGTTGCAAGTACAGCTTAGAGAGAACTAAAGAAAAGTTGGACAACTATTATTCTCTACGTAGCACTATTCCTGAAATGCATCGCATCAAACACACCGATCCGTTATTTGATGAAATTCTTAGCCTTGGGTAAGATTCTCGCTAAGTGTGCGCACGAGTACCTACTGTAACTATTGGGAAAGTGTAGCTACTGTTACCAAATATCCTACTAATATTATAAACGCGAAACTTTTAACTTTGTAAGTATAGATGGATGTTTGTTACTCTTTCACATTAAAACTACTGAATGGATTTTAATGAAACTGTACAATAATATAGCTAACTAGCTGTTGCCCGCGGCTCCGCCCGCGTGGAATTCTGATCCCGTTCATCGCTGATATATAGCCTATGTGTTATTCTGATGTATAAGCTATATTATTGCAAAGTTTCATCAAAATCCATTCAGCAGTTTTTACGTGAAAGATTAACAAACATCCACACATCCACACATCCATTCTCACAAACTTTCACATTTATAATATTAGTAGGATACATCAGAGTAACACATAGGCTACATTTGGTCGCGATAACCGACATACACGCGGGTAGAGTCGCGGGCAACAGCTAGTCTACATAAACATACAAGTGTCGTGACTGTTGTGTGTATGTGTGCATATTTGATGCTAGCTGTTGCGTCTGATGCCGTTCATCGCTGATAGTAGCGTGATGATATATAGCCAATATTGATTTCTGAAAAAGCAGATTTCTAATGGCGAAGGAATTTTTAAATCGGGCCAGTGGTTCTTGTGTTTATTCGTTACGTACAAAAATACCAATCTTTCCTGTTTACAATATTAGTATATATGTAGTATGCATACCTAACTAAAATAATGATAACTAACCTTCCACTTTCACTATTTATTTTATTTACAGCGTATTTCTACCATTATCCAAGGCACCAGGACGCCATTCACGCCGAGTTAATATGATGCGAATTGGACACTACGATCCTCAAAAATACAATCTTTTTGATATTATGAGTGTTAACAACACCATGATGAAGGTACGTTTACACTCGTGAATGGGCTGAGAGTCACTGAGAAAATAATAATTTAATCTCTGAAATATACAAATTAATAATAATACTTATTATCCATACCAATATTATAAATGCGAAAGTAGCTCTGTCTGTCTGTCTGTTACGTTTTCACGCCTAAACCACCGAACCGATTTTGATGGAATTTGGTACAGAACTAGATCAGACCTTGCGAAAGGCTATGTTCAGTCGCAATAACCGACATCCACGCGGGCAGGGCCGCGGGTAACAGCTTGAAAGAAATAAGGCCCAAGCGAGACCTCTAAAGAATTGGGACCTAGGAAAAAAAATAAAAAGTAATGCTATCGATACTCCATCATCATTGTCATCCCAACAGTAGGTCCTGTTTGCATAAAGCCTAGCCTTTCAGTCCAGCGTTCCTATTTTTTCATAGTTTCCTGTCCCCAATTCCTCGGAGCTGGCGTGCGGACTGTATCTTCCACCTGGCAATGTGAAGTATAACTAAATCCTCCATGAAATTGTTTTAGATTATGCTTCTGGATGATGATTATGCCACTGTAGCGGGTATAGAGGGCGTGGGCGATTTCAGTGCAGCCACCATGGCACATTTCCTACAAATGACACCAATTACTATGAAGAAAATGGTTGCCGTAGGACAGGTAAAACGTAAAAATTATGTTCTTAACGATTAATTACTAATATTGGTTACATAAACGTTTAAAAATAATGGACATAATCTATATTATAATTTGTATAATTATAAGGGCACCAGGTGAATGAAATTTAGAAGCAATTAGTAAAAACCTAAGCTAATTTTTCCTTTAAATCGCCGTTGCGAAGGCACTGCCCCCAGATCGAAATAGTTAGCATCCAGGATAGAGCTTTATTCCATGACAGTCTGTATTCATTCCAGCAAGAATATTGAGCCACTGGGACCCATCATGGCTGAAATTTTTGACAATATTGCTCAGGGTGACACACGATTTGCCAATTATTTTATGTATTAAAGAACAAATAAATGATGGAATGCTCATTTTTTTCTGACGTTTTAAGCCTAATCTATTTACATTTTTCTTAGGATGCGGCGCCTATACGCATAAAAGGAAATCATTATCTAAACACACCACCGGGCTTTGAAACACTTTTCAACATGTTCAAAGGAATGCTTAATGAGAAAAATAGAAACAGGGTAAGTGAACCACCAAGGTTAAAACAAGAATCAAAACTGTTTAGCTCCGTGAGAGTAGTTACCGCACTAACTTGCTAACTAACTACTAACACAGTTCGCTGTTGCAGTCTATATAATAAGTTCTAAAGAACCTCTAACAGTTGCAGAACCTCTAACACTAATAACAAAGCCGAATGTACTTCTGTTAGGAAGAACCGTTTCCTCTTATCTATAAAATGGAAGTAGGTACCTCTAATTTAAACGATTTCTTCCACACTTTTCTAGGTACAAGATTTTATACCCAGAAAGGTATAACGTAGGTATAGAAAAAAGGCATCCAAAATAAGTAATCTCTTATAGCCACTGAAAGACTACACTTTCTAAGTCACTTTGGTATGTCGTGATGATGATATTACAATATCTACTCTACCAAGTTCGTTAGTGCATTTTATGATTATAGTAATATTATCCTGTTTCGATCGAGAAAAGTAAAATTATTAGTCATTTCCTTTTCAAAGATATTGGTAAAACATTTTATGTTATTTTTCCAGCTTTATGTCCACAACAAGAATTATGAAGCGATGTACGAGTATATACCTAAAGATATTTTACCCGCTGAATACGGAGGAAATGGCGGAACTGTTGAAGAACTTATAGGTAACATTTTTTGCACATAATGTACACACGGTTTAAAAGATAATTAAACACCTTTTCTTATACAGTTATTTAAAAAGGTGTATAATATTTACAATATATATAGATATTATATCTAGATATTATCTAGATGTTGTAAATAAACTTTGCCGTTTACCGTAGGTACTCAATCCTTAGATAGGTATGCATTTCTTGCAACTATCCTAAAATACAAATAAGAATTGCAAGTTAAAAATATTATTTCAAATCATTTTCAGAAAACTCGAGGAGAAAAGTGAAGGAATACAGTGCATGGCTAGAAGAAGATTACAAGTATGGAACAGACGAATCATTGCGACCTGGCAAACCCCGGACTGCTGAAAGTATGTTTGGAGTAGAAGGATCTTTTCGACAACTGGAGTTTGATTAAAAATGAATATTTGTATTTTCATGAATAAGTATAATAAAAACTAAATAAGGGATTGAGTGTTTTCTTTTAAATTTTAATAGTGATGCCAACATATTGTGTGATCTAAATGTTTCAATGGATGCATTAAATTCTTATTTTTCTCTCCAACAACAGAACTGCGGAAATCGGTGAAAGGGAAAAAGAAAATACATTTGCGTCAGTAGTCAATACTCGAACAGAAACAGAAACTAATATAATCTATTCAGGACACTACAGAGAGAATACCTTACTGAATAGACAGAATTGGCCTGTAGTGTTTAACTTTGAAGGCGATCGAATCATATTTACATAATGATACTTTATTTCTGACTCTGGTAGCAATGGATCAGTACCTCCATTAGCAACAAAAGAGACAGCAGCTCCAACATTCGTATAACGCAAATTAAATCGCAAAATAATATCCACAGCACATACTAGTACTTCTACTACTTTAAATTATAGCATTCAAAACAAAGAATTTGACCAATTATAAGTGCATTCCCCTTGATTGCCTTAGATTTAGTATCACAATATACTTTGGCTACTTTGGCGTAACTATGTAGTGTGGATTGTTTTTTTTTCTATTTTTTAAGAATACTTTGGCATAATGTTTTACAAGCTTGACTATTTGTACTATATAATTATGTGGCATGATATTTACAGATACAAATATAAATTCCCGCATCTTTTCTTGGCCCCAAAGATTTAGTGAGGACTTCGATATCAATAAACCTATATGCCTTATAGGTTTAATAAAACACCGAATACTTTTTATTTTTAATAATTTCAACTTTTCAACACACATTTTAGATGTTTCAATCGAAGTCTAGTTGTCTGAAAGAGCCTTCTACTCCGAACATATCCTCGGCAGTCCTGGGCTTGCCAGGCCGCTTCGATTCATCTGTTCCATACTTTAAATCATCTTCTAGCCACGAACTATATTGCTTTACTTTATTTCTCCAGTAATCTAAAAAAATAAGAAGATATCACATTTTCGACAATCCATCCGATTGTTATCAAAATTTTATTTTCTGGTATATTATTGAAAACCAATGAATCTCCGATATTTTTATCTAATGTATTCTTATGGTATAACGAATGAATATCCAATCGAATTCTTATCAAGTAAAGATTTTGCTTCCGCAAGCGAATATTACCAATGATTTCTGCAATAGTGCCACCATTTCCACCGTATTCAGTAGGCAAAATCTCCTTTGGGATGCGCTCGTACAAAGCTTCAAAATTCTTGTTGTGGACGTGAAGCTACAAAACAATTTTAAATACAGTTGAGTTTCAAAATAGACATTTTATCAACATTATTACAGTGTGGTATTTGAAAGAAAAGAAATTAGGCACAGTTGTACTTGTCATAATGGTACATAGTAAACCTAAATGGCGCCAAGTAAAGGCTTATAATGTATAGTCTTAGTATCTTTCTTCGGCCCAGCAAAGTTTCAGCACGCATACACTAAACCTCAGGGGTAAAATAAATTGGAGTTATTATCAATAATCAAATCATTAATAGCTAAAGCCGTCTTCCATGTTGCTCCCTCTCTACTTTTTTTTTTATACCACTTAGTTGGCAGACAAGCACACTGCCCACCTGATGGGAAGTGGTTAGTAACCGTCTAAAACATGCATGCTTGTTTGTTACCTTCTTGGTTTACTTACTCTGTTTCTGTTTTTCTCATTAAGGAATCCCTTCATCGCGTTAAAAATTGTTTCAAAGCCTGGAGGTGTGTTCAAGTAATGGTTTCCTTTCATTCGCAAAGGTGCTGCGTCCTAAAATGACGAATTCATTAGGTTTTCCGTACAATGTTTTTTTTTTAATTAATCATTAAAAATAAATATACATCACCTGCCCCAAAGCAACCATTTTCTTCATAGTAATTGGGGTCATTTGTAGGAAATGTGCCATGCTAGCTCCATCTAAATCGGCGATTCCCTCTATACCCGATACAGTGGCGTAATCATCATCCATGAGCAAAATCTAAAACAATCAAATCAGGTAAATATTCTGTACAAAAAAGTTCTTAAATGGAGTAGTGCCCAAAATAACGGAAGCTGCTGTAGAAGGGGTTGAGGATAGGAGAACTTAGGAGTGTCACTGATAAGATGACACGAGTAGGCCTTGGGGTCTCATACATACATAACATACATACATACTATCACGCCTTTATCCCCGGAGGGTTAGGCAGAGGTGAATTAACACCCACATTTCACCAATCATTGTATTAGGTCCCACGTAATAGGGGGTGAGCCTATTGCCGTTTTCCGGGCACTATTGTTGGCTCGAGCTGTTGGCTGAGTCGTGGCTGTATATATCTGTCTGATGTTAAACAGCCCTATCCCTTAGTCGCCTTGGGAGCCACCACATGGGAGGAGATGGGGTGACCCAAATTCTACTCTGCCGGGAACCACGCGGCGGGGTCTCAATAGTGATAACTAGAAATTTAGGTGTACGGCTTACATATATGAGTTTGGCTTGCGCCTTGAACATCTTGTTAGGCCTCATACACTCAGTATACTATAAAATAACTATACAAATAATTAATAATGTAAGTATACAAACGTTCATCAAGATGTTGTTAACGCTCATTATATCAAAAATACTGTATTTATTTGGATCATATTTTCCCACTCGCATTAAATTAATTCGACGCGAATGCAATCCCGGTGCCTTAGGCAGTATTAAGAATACTCTGGAAATAAAAAAAAATCAGTAATACATAACAAGTATCTATTTTATCTGTGGTAATACGATTAAAAAAAAAGATTAACAATCAACAAACGTGCTACCGGGTATTACACTTACATTGTTCTTACATCTAATCTAATTAATAACAATGGTTTGTAGTAAATGGTAGTAAAAGGTTGTTTCAATTTTAGTTTATAAGTTTGAAACCAAATTATTTTTTTACATTTGGTTTCAATAATTTGCTAGAAGATATTGATAGCCATTAACTAATAAGTGCCTAAGCTTAGCAAGCAACTTACCCTAGACCCAGAATTTCGTCAAATTTCGGATCGGTGTGTTTGATGCGACCTAGTTCAGGAATAGTGGTACGTAGAGAGTAGAAATTGTCCAATTTCTCTTTGGTTCTTTCCAGGCTATACTTACAACCACGCAGAAATGATACAAGCCATTGATCATCTATAAACATAATTTTTAGGTATTACTTGGGTTTCATGATAGTGAAGATAAATGCCTGTGACCGACATTTTGACATCTGACTTTACTTTCGTAACCATCCCTAAACAACTATCTTAGAGAATCAAAGAACCAAGTTTAAGCTATCATTTTAAAATTTAAGTTATCTTAGCTGAAATTCTGAACGCAGAGTTGAAATTCTAGTTAGCTTCCTTCTTTCTTCTTCTTTGGTGGTTCTTTAAATCAAATCTAAAACTTGCATCAGGTTACTTAGAGTAAAAAATAAGACTATCTTATCATAATATCGTTGTATAATTTTTTATAACTGTTATTTATTTATATGTTTATTACATTTTAACACTTAATAGGTGTATTTATTTAGGTGTGACATTTATTACTGGCATAAAATGTTGACCAAACAAAATATATTTAAAGCCTTATGATATCCTACCTGTTCTTGCCCTTAGGTGAGGTTGCTTAGCAATCCAATCCTTGATGCTTTGTAGATCATTTGCTAACCTTTTTGGATCCTCGTTCAACTCATCGCGTGCCTTCTCTGCAAGAACTGAAGGTAAAGGCCTAATAGGCATTGTGGGTACGTTGAAACGTCCGGTCACACTAACAATTCACACAGTTACGCTGTAATTACTGTGGTGATATTGATATTGGGAAATTATCTTTGATTAGTTATCTACAACATAATTCACATTATCTCATAAACCGTAAACACAGTTCTAAATGAAACAATTATTACATTATTTATATTTGTGCGACGTATGTAGAAGAGTAGACGTTGAAAAAGTAGGTGATAATAATCCTAAAGTTTGTGAAGACGTCGAACGTAACACAATCACGCTCAAATACTTGAACAGATCTGGGTGAAATTTGGTACATGGTTAGATTATTATAGTCTGGAGTAATATATAGGCTAGGTACCTTTTATCACTAGAATATGTTTCCATAGGTTGCGAGAATGGGATCAAGATTATATCCAGGTGTAGCCATTGTAACGAGACAGAACGTCACATGTCTTTATAAGTAATAAATCGATTTCTAAGAGATGGCGCTGTTATCAATAATAAAATTAATATTTAGAATTAAATAACGAGGATTTGTTGCAATACGATTCATGAAATAATCTGTTTTAAAGGAAAAGCTAATAAATGAAATTAGATTGTTGATAAATGTAATGAAAGAAAAGGTTTTTCATATTGCATCGTCATAATGACTAGTCTAAGTAATAATTCGGGTTTCTGGTAGATGGCACTGTTCTCAACAAATTATGATAATTTTAAATTGTTGTTTTAATATTGGATAAATATTCTAATAATAAGGAATACTAATTTAATTAAATGTTTTAAATTGGTTATAGTAAATAGGTTGTACAAAAGGGTTTTTATTATTAAATAATATTATTAAAAAAAAAGAAGGAAAGAAATAGTTGGTATATTTTATTAGGTTGGGAATATTGAGAGATGTTTAGATAGTTTCCGGTTTGGAAGTTATTTATAATGGTAAATAAATAGAATGAATTACAAAAAAGTGAATTGAAGTAAAGAGAAGGAAAGTTAATTCAGTTAGGCATTTTAAATTGTATAAAGTGAATATTTCTCACAGGGAGTTAATATTAATAATTAAAAAAAATATATTTATTAAGTTGCGAGCATTGGGAAGCAGTACTGGATTGGTCTAGAAATATTGCGGGGTTTGTAGGAATTAAAAAAAGGATTTAGAAGACGCTGATTGGTGCAAAGGAGACTCCCGCCGAATTAGACCGCGAAAATAGTGAGAAAGTTGGGATTTGGCGCGATCCTCGTTCATTCTCTTGTGAGACAGCAAGCGTGGGTAACTGGTGGGCGGGTTACCAAGCAAGATTTGGAAAATTTGTGGTAAACTAGTGAAACTTTGCTTTGTGAATTGATTGAAACGATTTTTATATTGAAATTCGTGTTAATTCATTATAATTGATAAAATCGCGTTGCATTTGTGTAAAATCATGATTCTTTAGTGAAATTTTAGCTCGAACAATGGTTGAAATGTCGCGTTAACAGCATTTTGTTGGAATGGTAGCAAGACTCCTTTCCTGGCGACGCTGATTATCTCCGATATGAAGCGTAGTTCGTTCGAGTGAGTCTGCTCAACGGCCATTCCTATCGCGAAATGTTGTTTTAGGAGTTCGAATGGGGATAGTAGGTATAAAAGGTTAGGCTAGGGCTAGGAGGTTGAGGCCATAGGAATAGCTAGGGAATCCCAATAGGTAAGTCTGTCGATGTGACAGCCACGAGTGGAGACCTGACGGTGTTAACTAAGCTCGTGACCACTTTTAGCTAGTTTGCTGATAATCCAAAATGGCGGGACAGCTTTCGACTTTACCTGAGTTTCAGGGTCGAAAAAGCCATCTGAGTGTTGATACCCAATAGTTTGACCTAGTCTCATTTATTGAAGTCAACAGCTCAGTCTTATATAATTATATATTTATTTATGCACACAATACATATGTAGGGTCGTCATGAGGCAACATCCCAGGCTACGGTCGTTGTTCTTGTGACAAAACACGGGTCTTAGGTACGTCAAAATCAGGCTTGACTCACCTGTAATCTTTATTAAAATAGTTAGGGACATAACACACCACACAATTAGTCTAAATGGGTATAATTTGTTCAAACACAGGAAATAGACTTATAGGTAGGTGTAGGTACACTTGATAAATCGGGATTAGGAATAAACTAACTTTTAAGCGTAATTACGTCTGTTATGGAATCTAATAACCGTCATGGTTTGTTGTAGGAAGGGGCTATAATTATTATGTAAAGATCAGTGTTAGACCAATGTGAAACGGTGATATAAGAAGTTACGAGTGTGTGTGGCTTTGTGTTTGAATCTGACTTTAACTCAATGATACAGTCATGAATTCCCTCAAGGTCAGTTCGAATTATTGATAAAGTAATATTTCAGAATTTTGACTGTTATACTCTTTAATTCAATACAGAAACTATTCAAACAACCGAGCTAATAGTTGATACAAGTATTATTAATTTCAAACTCCTTGACAAAAGATGAATTGTCTGTTTAAAGGCATTATAGAAAAGTATTATTATTGTTATTCTAAATCAAGAGACTACCATAATTTGTAGTGTAATTTAAAGTGTCAAATTGGTCATTTGAATAAAAACAAGACTAAAAGTCAAATAAAGTATCTTATAGTATTACAATATTAGTATTCAATCATATACTAGACTATTTGTTTAGCCAAACGGGTATAATAATATTATGAACAAAAGATAAATATAGTACCTACCTATTAACGGAAAGTGTAACGATATGGGGTTGGTGATTGATAACCGATTGTAGATTGAGTCATTCATGTTCTTGTGTTGTTTTGCAGTTAGTTATATTTTATATGCAAATAACCAGAGAAAACCGTTAAGGTTTAGTTTATCATGACGGAACTTATGTCTATTCTACTGTGACTAAAATAGTTCTCAATTGCAACAATTGACTTAGTATTTACTCATTTAATCGAGTATGGTCTGGAGAATGAGAATCTTATCACAATAGATGATATTTTCCAACTATGGAATAGATTCAAAACTTCTAGACTTGGGCAATAGACCCGTACACATATATAGTCTAATAATGACTTGTGGCAATCTTGGTGATGTGAGTAACTAATAAGTTTACAACTCAATTTTACCTACCTAAAACTTTAGATTGGTTTTGGTGAAATGGACATTAGTTCTAAGATGAAATCTATTGTAAATTTCTTAAGTATCTACTGCAAATATGCACTCTAACGTGAAAGGGAATATAAAGGTTACTTATTATTCTCTCAGTTTATTGTATACCTACTTTAATTAGGTTCTACATTAAAAGATTGTTATATACATCTCTATGATATTTTTACACCTCTAGAAGGGGAATATATAAAAGAGAATACTCTTATAATTTTACCTTAAGCCTTTAATTAGGTAAAGGGAATGATATATTGTAATTCCACGCCATTCGAATTGGTGTTTGTCTGTTATGGGTGCCAGATGTCTTGGCCAGGCGGAGTGAGTAAAGCTACCTATTCCATACCTATAAGAGACATAGGAACAGTTATTCCTCAGTTGGTGTGAACTGTACTGTCTTGGGCGTGTGTTCATGGGGCCCTAGACCGAAAAACAAATATATCATGTTGTGTACAATCATTGGTAATATATCAATAACTCATATTAGGTATTTGATCCAATGAGATTAATAATTATGACTAAATCACATCAGTGCAGGATTCAATTAGTCTATGTATTGAACTGAATAAACAAATAACATGTTGAAATCATTAGTTGTATAATAACTGAACTATAATTAATTTTAGTAAGAGATTGGGTAGGTATTACTATAAATAAATCAATAAATTAGATAATATCAGAATTATTTAGATGGGTAGTCATTATAACAATCATAATTAGTTTCAGTAGTAAATTAAGTAGGTATCCAATTTAACAAGTATAAATATGTCAGGTAATATATTTATAGAAAGTGAGGGTTTCCTTATCTTAGTTAGAGAGTTAGCTATTCATGTTTACAAATTAAGTAGTATAATAATTTAAGTAGGCGTTCATTTAACGGAGAATTAGCACACACTCCCCTTTAAAGAGCATAGGGTAACTGCGTACCATGATAAGGGTCCTTTCCCACTACGACGTTCATTGGCCAAATTAATATTAAGTCGTAATAGAATTTATGTGTATCATGATAGAGTTATTTGATAAGTAAGTAGGAATTGAATTGATAGAATTGACATCAAATGTTAGTTAGGAAGTTGAATAGGAATTGTGAGCTTCACATGGGTGTGGGATAAGAGCATGGTAAGAGTGGATATTAGAGGGTAAGGTAGAAGAAAACGGTCAGGAGTTAAAGAGGGGTACAGGTAGGATTTAGGGGGGGGTACAATTTGTTGGTGCCGTGACCAGGATCAGAATAGAATTAGGATAGGATAGGATAGTATAGGATGTCTTGGTGCTATGTTATAGTAGTGATGATGATGATTATTATTTTAGAACAGTTATAAATAAGTTATTGAATAAGGGGGTAATTATTTATTATAAAAAAAAAAAAAAAGGTATGGGTGGAAACTAATGTTAATAATGAGGTATTTATAATGAGGAGGTACGGTATGTCTATACCGTACAATTTGTTGCCGTATAAATAAAAAGGTAAAAGGGAATAGTTGTGCTAAAATAATAAAACATAGTGAATAGCTAGAAATTATATTTTGATAATAAATAAGGATTGAAACTTTAAATATATTAATCTTAATTTTAAAGGTAAATGATTAGGGTCGATTAATTAGTTATATTAATAATAATAAATAATGAGGAACGATAGATAAGATAAATTAATATTATTGTGATAGTAATTGTTGAATGACAATAACAGTTTAGCAAAATGGGGGTCGTTAGTTAGACATAGTTGTTATTAGTAAATAATGGGGGTCGTTAATTGTTTTACATATATTTGTTGTAAATAAATAATGGGGATTGTTAATCTAAATAAATGAAGGAATCCAGTAAAAATAAATGATGGTTATAGGTTGATGAAATTCCACTTATCCAAAATTTGAGTATTTGGATTAGGAAGGTTATTAAACTTAATATAGTGATGTTTAACATAGAATGTTATGTATGATAGGATGGAGAATTTTAAAACAATAATTGTAGGGCCTGAAAAAAAAAAACAAAAAGGAAATTTAGTGAAATACAAGATAGGAAACGGTGGGAATTGGTATTATTTGTTTAATATCAATTCTCATCGATTTAATCGAGTTGAATTAACTTGTGTGAAAATTGATTTATAGTAAAATTTGTAAAAAAAAAAAAAAAATTATTAATTTTAAAATTTGTGGAAATAACAAAGAATTATAATAGAAAGATTATAATTTGTGATAATAACAAAGAATTATAATGGAGAAAATTTAAAATTTGTGAAAATAACAAAGAATTATAATAGAAAGATTATAATTTGTGATAATAGCAAAGAATTATAATAGAGAAAATTTAAAATTTGTGGAAATAACAGTTTGTGCATTTTATTTTGAAAAGATTTTGTTTTTGAGTGAGGAAGATGGTTAGGCCTAATAGACGAAGGAAGGTGCCAGTTCGCTTTATAGAAAAGAGTGCGGTAAATACAGGAACGGATGGTTCAGAGGAGGTGGAAATGAGTGAAGTGGAGCCTCCAGTTTCCACTTCTCATCACTCAAGAATGAGTCGTAGTCCGATTAGAAAATGCATAGGAAGGAGCAGGAGAGTAAATTCCACTTTGACGACTGTTATATTTAAAAGGTTGAATCGTGCTATAGAAGGGTTGTCTTCTCGATTAGAAATATTAAGAAAGGAAGTGAACGAAACTAAAACAAAGCAGAAAGATAGAGAAGAATGTGGTTTAAATACTGAAGCATCTTTGGGAAGAAATAATATTATACTTGAGGAACAGGAAATTCCGGACATATCTCAAACATCAAACAGTGAAAATCTGGAACCGAAGAAGGGGAACGCTTCCAATATTAGGGGGAATGCAGACCAAGATTTGTTTAGAAGTGTGAACTATCATATAAGAAATGTTACTATAGAGAAACCAAAATTTGGAGGTAAAGAACATATTCATCCGGTAACTTTCTTGGAAGACTTGGAAATTTATTTAAGGAAAATTGGTCATAATGAGAATCAATTGGAAATTTTACAGGAATGTTTAGAAGGTGAAGCCAGGGAATGGGCGAGAGTTTTCAATGTACGGTGGAATACCTTAGAGGATTTTAAATTAGATTTTTTGAATACCTATTGGGGTGAAAGTAAGCAAAACGAATTGAGACGAAGTATAGTAAATGGTGTTTGGGATCGTGAAAACTTTCCATCAATGTTGGGTTATTTCCTAAATTTAACAGGGAGGGCGCAAATGCTTACATACAGAATGTCTGAGAAGCAATTAATAGGGGATATAATTAGGCAATTCCCAAAATACGTCCAACAAGGTTGGTATACCTCCAAAATAGATACAGTAATAGAAGCGGCAGAATATTTAAGAGGAATGGATGATATTGCCAACCAATACAATGGGGTAAATCAATTTGTGTCAACTAAAGGAAAAGAAACAGATAAGAAGTTTAAAGATTATCGGCAAGGATACAAAAAATGGCCAAAACCTTCAGCAAACCAAAAACCAAAAGAAGCTACAGCGGCGTTAGCTTCGGCAGAGAGCGCTACATTAATAGAAGAAACAGTAGGGTTAAACTAGAGGGGATTGGAACTTCGGCTCTCGGTCCAGTCTCAATTTCAGGGAGCAAGGCATTAGAAATAATGTATAAAATGGGTTGGAAAGTAGGTTCATCATTGGGAATAAATGGAAACGGTATTAGAACACCTATAACTACTATATTAACAAATAGAAGTCGTACAGAAGGATTAGGTTATAAAACGTTAGAACCAAAACAGTTAAATATCGAGTTACAGCTAGTAAATTTGTTTAAATGGGTAAATAATATAAAACAAGGGGATTCGTTAGATTCAATAAATGCAGGAGTGGTGTTTGAGGAGGAGACGGATAGGGAAATAAATTTAAATTTTACATCAGAAGTTATGGTTCGAATATTTGAGCGTGAAGTAATAGCGTTAATAGATACGGGTTGCGACATTACTAGTATATCTGAGGAGTTTTTAGAGGAATTGAAAGCTGACGAAAATCATGATATCCCTTGGTTGCCGATTAAACCGTTCAATATTAAAACAGCTGTAGGTCATAAAAGTGGGGAGATTAGGAAAGTGGTTTTACTACCTTTAATGTTAGGAGAGTTTGTACAGCAAACTGGGTTTATAGTAGTACCAGGATTAATAAATCCAATAATATTAGGGTTTGATTGGTTGAGGAAGAATGAAGTGATACTTAATACAGGTCCAGTAGAAAGGGGTTTAATTCTGAAACAAGCGGAACAAAGATCTGTGATACCATTTTTAGAGGGGGGTAATGGTAAAAGTTTTAAAGAAGTGCAAGGGTTAATAGCTAGACAGGATAGACAGAGTGAGATAAATTGGTCGGAATTTGAGATTGATCTCAAATTAGAATTAGGTCAAAGAAAAGAATTATTAAATTTATTACAAAAATTTGGGAGTTTGTTTATTTCTCAATTAGGGAGGGCAAACTGTTATCAACATAAAATAGTCATGAGTTCAGAAGTACCAATTATTAGGAAAAGTTATCCTGTTCCATATGCTTATAGGACGAGAATTGAAGCTAAATTAAATGAAATGGAGGAATTGGGTATTATTAGTAGATCAGCAACTCCATATTGTAGCCCACTAACATTTACAATTAAAAAAGATGATTCTATTAGAGTGTTGCTAGATGCTAGAGAAATTAACAAATATATGGTTGCTGAAACAGAGAAACCACCTTTACAATTAGTCGTGATAAATTCGTTTCATGGAGCAAATTTTATAAGCATAATAGATTTAAATAATGCATATTTTCAAATACCTATTACACAAGATAGTAAGAAGTATACTGGTTTCACTTTTAATGGGAAGTCTTATGTTTATAATGTTTTACCACAAGGGTTAAAAACATCGGTTGGAAGTTTTAGTAGAGCGATGGATACAATATTGGGACATGAAGTTAGAGAGTATTGTGTGAATTATTTGGATGATTTAGCGATAATAACTGTGTGAACGTTTGAACAACATTTGGAACACTTAAATGTAGTACTTGGAAAATTATGGAAAGCAGGGTTAACTTGTAATTTAAAAAAAATGTGAATTTTGTTGTAAGGAGGTTAAAATGTTAGGTTATATAATTTCTACGGAAGGGTTACGAACTGATCCAGATAAGGTTAAAGCAATTCAAGAATTTCCAGTGCCAAAAAAATTAAAACAAGTAAGAGCATTTTTGGGGTTATGTAATTTTTATAGGAAGTTTATTCCAAATTATAACAGACAGGCTCAACCACTGTATAATCTATTAAAGAAGGATAAAATTTGGAAATGGGGTCATTTGGAACAACTAACCTTTGAACAAATTAAATCATTGTTTTTAAAAACCATTCGGTTACATCATCCAGATTTTTCCAAGCCATATTATTTACAAACGGATTGTTCACAAATAGGATTAGCAGGGGTTTTATATCAATTAGATAATGATGGAATGCAAAAAATATTGGGGTTTTATAGTAAAGCTTTAAGGGGGGCACAATTAAATTGGACAGTAACAGAACAAGAGTTTTATTCGGTAATTTGTTGTTTAGAGAAATTTGAAACTTATTTGAGGGGGGCAAAGGTAATAATTAGAACGGATCATAAGGCTTTGTTGTTTGTTAAAACTTGGAAGTTGTACAATGCAAAAATAACTCGTTGGATAAATTATTTAGAGAATTTCCAATATGAAATTCAACATATTAAAGGGAAAGATAATATAGTGGCAGATGTTTTATCACGTTATCCACCGAATGAAGGAGTATTACAGGAGGAAAGAAACAGAATGCCGAGTATTTTATATATGGGGTCTAGTCAAAATAAGGATTTGTTAAAAAAGTTAAGTCGGATAGCGGAATATCAGATGAGAGATGAGGAAATAAATAAATTAATTAAACAAATTAAAGTTTCAAATGAGACAGGAAAGTCATTAAAGGGGTTAAGTAGTAAATGTAAATTAATAGACGGAGTTTTGGTTGTTTCTAGAGAAGGGGGAAAAGAAAATTCTATATTTTTACCAGGAGAACTTAGAGAAGAGGTAATTAAACAAGTACATTTAGAGATGGGACATCAGGGTAGTTATAAAATGCTAAAATATTTAAAACAACGTTTTTATTGGAAAGGTTTGACTAGAAATGTAAAACAGTTGGTTAGGATTTGTAAAATTTGTCAATTAACAAAACACTCTAACTCTAATAAGGTGGGGCCTTGCTGTCCTATTGTTACTAAAGATATAGGAGATTTAGTTATGGTGGATATCTATGGTCCATTGCCAACTGGAAAGTTTGGAATGAACTATATGTTAGTGTTTCAAGATTCATTTAGTAAGTTCGTGAAATTTTACGTTTTGAGAAAGGCTACAGCAAAAGCAGTATTCAGTAAAGTAAAGAAATTGTTAGAAATTATAAAACCTAAAGTAATAATGTCAGATAATGGTACACAATTTACTAGTCGAGTATGGAAGGAAGGGATGGCTTCGCTGGGGATCAAAATAATTTACACTACTGTTAGGAATCCTAGACCAAATACAGTAGAGAGGGTTAATAGAGAACTGGGTAGATTGTTTAGAACTTATAATAGTACTAACCATAAGGGATGGGTAGATACGGTGCCTAAATTGGAAGAATTATATAATAATACCTTTCATGAGAGTACAGGTTATACTCCATGTGAAATAATGTATGGGACTTCTACTAAACTTTCTTTTGATGACAAAATAAATAAAGGTAATGATAAATTAAATATTTTAGAAGTTAGAGAATTAGCCCATGAGAATTTAAAGGTGTCAGCGCAAAAGCGAAAATTAAAATTTAATAAAACCTGTCGGTTAATAGAATACCAAATAGGAGAATTAGTGAAAATTAGAAAATTAAATAGATCTAATGCTGAATTAAAATTGACAAAAAAATTTGAGATTTTATATGAAGGGCCATACATGATAGCTGGGAGTCCCTATAAAAATGTGTATATTTTAGTTCATCCGCAGAGTAAAGAAGTTAGAGGAAAATTCAATACAATTCATTTGTCAAAATTTTACATATAAAGGGAATAGGAATAATTATAATTATTTGAGTTGGGACTGGAACGAGAAGCCGAAAGTAGATTTAAACTTATGTAAAATTGTATAAGTGAATAGGAACGGTATATTTTTAACTTAAGGAAATTTAGAAGGATTTGTAATCTATCGCAATGTATAATGGAACTAGTAACCTAATTAAATACAAACATTAGAATCTGTTAAAGGAAGTATTTGCTAAAAATATAAATGTTATTTTATATAAGAAAAAAAACATAGATAAATAAATATTAATTGAAGAAAAGAGGTGAGGACCATCTGATGGTATGAATAGATGTGAGAAAAAAAAAAAAGGGGAAATAAATTGGTTTAGGTTGAGAAACTTGTTATAAGCGTAAATTTGATTTAGAAGAAAAAAGTGTTAAAGAAATATTTGTTAAAAATATTAATGTTACTAGATGTGAAAAAAAAAAAAAGAAAAATAAATAAAGATTAAATGGAGGAAAGGGGTGAAGCCCATCTGATGGTATGAGTTTGTTGAAAAAAAAAAAATTTTTTAAGTTAGAAGTTTGATATTAGGTTATTTATGATAAAAAAAAAATTTTTGATATAGAAATATTAGTTTTGAATAGAAGAAAAAAAAAATAATAATAAATGTAACTGACTCTTCCTGTCAGATGGTGGGGCGTAGGGTGGCTTTACCTTTTAATTATTATTTTATTTATGTAGGTATATAAAGTATATTTATATATTAAAATATATGTATAATTAAATAAAATTGAAAGCTGTTATTAAATAATTATTAAAAAAAAAAAAAATGTTATCAAATATATTGAAGGATAATAATTGATTGCTTGTCTTCTTTCATATATATATAATAAAAAATAAAAAAAAAACATTATTGTTCATAACCACATTATATTTTGTATTTCATAATGCTGACTGGTTGGCAATAGTCAACAAAGGCCTATAGTAGGCATCTCGCTACAAAATCCTTGAGACCATAAAAGAGGGTTCTGGAAAGGATTAAAGAAATATTTTAGTGTATGAGACGAACGGAACGATGTCAATATGAAAGGTTATAATGAGTGAATGCTATTAAATTCAGTATGGTGGGCCATCCCAACCAGCATTAATTTTCAAGGGTTTATAATTAAATTGAGTTATGGTTCAAATATCTGCATGCATCACAAACGGATTCATGAAAGATGCAAAGAGTTAGGTTAGTAATAGACATTGATTTCAAAATTTGAAATCAAGGTCATGCATGTCGAGAAGAACTTTCATGAATCTCCAACTAAACAGAATAGGTCGGAATTTGGCACACTCTACAAATACCATTGTCTTAATGTCGGCCTTTCAGGTTTATTACTGGTGGGGTGAAAATCTATACATTCTTTTATGTCTTTAGTCAATAGGGTTGATCTTTTTCTGGGGAGCGGAGTACTTGGTTATATGGCGAGCGTAATGTAGGTTCCTGTATAAACTTTTACTCTGTGCGACAGCGCAAAGGTGCCTCACAACCATTTTCTCTCACTGAATTGGATCAAGTCCTGACGGGAAATAATGTAATGTTGTGATTTAACTAAAAAGCTTGTGATGAGATTGGGAGGTATCGGATTTTGATATTTGGTCAATTTACACAAGACATAAAAGGTGCGGAATTTGAGTTATAACTGAATAGGTTATGAAATGGGTTGAATCATAATTATAGGGAAGGGAAGATTGATAATTCATATTGATAATTGTGTATATATATAAAATATTTATTTAAGTAGTCTTTAATGTGAATCTTACTTCGAACAAACTGTAGTTAAGTTTCTTCGTCAGATTCAGGGGGTCGGATGTAACGAGACAGAACGTCACATGTCTTTATAAGTAATAAATCGATTTCTAAGAGATGGCGCTGTTATCAATAATAAAATTAATATTTAGAATTAAATAACGAGGATTTGTTGCAATACGATTCATGAAATAATCTGTTTTAAAGGAAAAGCTAATAAATGAAATTAGATTGTTGATAAATGTAATGAAAGAAAAGGTTTTTCATATTGCATCGTCATAATGACTAGTCTAAGTAATAATTCGGGTTTCTGGTAGATGGCACTGTTCTCAACAAATTATGATAATTTTAAATTGTTGTTTTAATATTGGATAAATATTCTAATAATAAGGAATACTAATTTAATTAAATGTTTTAAATTGGTTATAGTAAATAGGTTGTACAAAAGGGTTTTTATTATTAAATAATATTATTAAAAAAAAAGAAGGAAAGAAATAGTTGGTATATTTTATTAGGTTGGGAATATTGAGAGATGTTTAGATAGTTTCCGGTTTGGAAGTTATTTATAATGGTAAATAAATAGAATGAATTACAAAAAAGTGAATTGAAGTAAAGAGAAGGAAAGTTAATTCAGTTAGGCATTTTAAATTGTATAAAGTGAATATTTCTCACAGGGAGTTAATATTAATAATTAAAAAAAATATATTTATTAAGTTGCGAGCATTGGGAAGCAGTACTGGATTGGTCTAGAAATATTGCGGGGTTTGTAGGAATTAAAAAAAGGATTTAGAAGACGCTGATTGGTGCAAAGGAGACTCCCGCCGAATTAGACCGCGAAAATAGTGAGAAAGTTGGGATTTGGCGCGATCCTCGTTCATTCTCTTGTGAGACAGCAAGCGTGGGTAACTGGTGGGCGGGTTACCAAGCAAGATTTGGAAAATTTGTGGTAAACTAGTGAAACTTTGCTTTGTGAATTGATTGAAACGATTTTTATATTGAAATTCGTGTTAATTCATTATAATTGATAAAATCGCGTTGCATTTGTGTAAAATCATGATTCTTTAGTGAAATTTTAGCTCGAACAATGGTTGAAATGTCGCGTTAACAGCATTTTGTTGGAATGGTAGCAAGACTCCTTTCCTGGCGACGCTGATTATCTCCGATATGAAGCGTAGTTCGTTCGAGTGAGTCTGCTCAACGGCCATTCCTATCGCGAAATGTTGTTTTAGGAGTTCGAATGGGGATAGTAGGTATAAAAGGTTAGGCTAGGGCTAGGAGGTTGAGGCCATAGGAATAGCTAGGGAATCCCAATAGGTAAGTCTGTCGATGTGACAGCCACGAGTGGAGACCTGACGGTGTTAACTAAGCTCGTGACCACTTTTAGCTAGTTTGCTGATAATCCAAAATGGCGGGACAGCTTTCGACTTTACCTGAGTTTCAGGGTCGAAAAAGCCATCTGAGTGTTGATACCCAATAGTTTGACCTAGTCTCATTTATTGAAGTCAACAGCTCAGTCTTATATAATTATATATTTATTTATGCACACAATACATATGTAGGGTCGTCATGAGGCAACATCCCAGGCTACGGTCGTTGTTCTTGTGACAAAACACGGGTCTTAGGTACGTCAAAATCAGGCTTGACTCACCTGTAATCTTTATTAAAATAGTTAGGGACATAACACACCACACAATTAGTCTAAATGGGTATAATTTGTTCAAACACAGGAAATAGACTTATAGGTAGGTGTAGGTACACTTGATAAATCGGGATTAGGAATAAACTAACTTTTAAGCGTAATTACGTCTGTTATGGAATCTAATAACCGTCATGGTTTGTTGTAGGAAGGGGCTATAATTATTATGTAAAGATCAGTGTTAGACCAATGTGAAACGGTGATATAAGAAGTTACGAGTGTGTGTGGCTTTGTGTTTGAATCTGACTTTAACTCAATGATACAGTCATGAATTCCCTCAAGGTCAGTTCGAATTATTGATAAAGTAATATTTCAGAATTTTGACTGTTATACTCTTTAATTCAATACAGAAACTATTCAAACAACCGAGCTAATAGTTGATACAAGTATTATTAATTTCAAACTCCTTGACAAAAGATGAATTGTCTGTTTAAAGGCATTATAGAAAAGTATTATTATTGTTATTCTAAATCAAGAGACTACCATAATTTGTAGTGTAATTTAAAGTGTCAAATTGGTCATTTGAATAAAAACAAGACTAAAAGTCAAATAAAGTATCTTATAGTATTACAATATTAGTATTCAATCATATACTAGACTATTTGTTTAGCCAAACGGGTATAATAATATTATGAACAAAAGATAAATATAGTACCTACCTATTAACGGAAAGTGTAACGATATGGGGTTGGTGATTGATAACCGATTGTAGATTGAGTCATTCATGTTCTTGTGTTGTTTTGCAGTTAGTTATATTTTATATGCAAATAACCAGAGAAAACCGTTAAGGTTTAGTTTATCATGACGGAACTTATGTCTATTCTACTGTGACTAAAATAGTTCTCAATTGCAACAATTGACTTAGTATTTACTCATTTAATCGAGTATGGTCTGGAGAATGAGAATCTTATCACAATAGATGATATTTTCCAACTATGGAATAGATTCAAAACTTCTAGACTTGGGCAATAGACCCGTACACATATATAGTCTAATAATGACTTGTGGCAATCTTGGTGATGTGAGTAACTAATAAGTTTACAACTCAATTTTACCTACCTAAAACTTTAGATTGGTTTTGCTGAAATGGACATTAGTTCTAAGATGAAATCTATTGTAAATTTCTTAAGTATCTACTGCAAATATGCACTCTAACGTGAAAGGGAATATAAAGGTTACTTATTATTCTCTCAGTTTATTGTATACCTACTTTAATTAGGTTCTACATTAAAAGATTGTTATATACATCTCTATGATATTTTCACACCTCTAGAAGGGGAATATATAAAAGAGAATACTCTTATAATTTTACCTTAAGCCTTTAATTAGGTAAAGGGAATGATATATTGTAATTCCACGCCATTCGAATTGGTGTTTGTCTGTTATGGGTGCCAGATGTCTTGGCCAGGCGGAGTGAGTAAAGCTACCTATTCCATACCTATAAGAGACATAGGAACAGTTATTCCTCAGTTGGTGTGAACTGTACTGTCTTGGGCGTGTGTTCATGGGGCCCTAGACCGAAAAACAAATATATCATGTTGTGTACAATCATTGGTAATATATCAATAACTCATATTAGGTATTTGATCCAATGAGATTAATAATTATGACTAAATCACATCAGTGCAGGATTCAATTAGTCTATGTATTGAACTGAATAAACAAATAACATGTTGAAATCATTAGTTGTATAATAACTGAACTATAATTAATTTTAGTAAGAGATTGGGTAGGTATTACTATAAAAGGGTTTAATAAATTAGATAATATCAGAATTATTTAGATGGGTAGTCATTATAACAATCATAATTAGTTTCAGTAGTAAATTAAGTAGGTATCCAATTTAACAAGTATAAATATGTCAGGTAATATATTTATAGAAAGTGAGGGTTTCCTTATCTTAGTTAGAGAGTTAGCTATTCATGTTTACAAATTAAGTAGTATAATAATTTAAGTAGGCGTTCATTTAACGGAGAATTAGCACACACTCCCCTTTAAAGAGCATAGGGTAACTGCGTACCATGATAAGGGTCCTTTCCCACTACGACGTTCATTGGCCAAATTAATATTAAGTCGTAATAGAATTTATGTGTATCATGATAGAGTTATTTGATAAGTAAGTAGGAATTGAATTGATAGAATTGACATCAAATGTTAGTTAGGAAGTTGAATAGGAATTGTGAGCTTCACATGGGTGTGGGATAAGAGCATGGTAAGAGTGGATATTAGAGGGTAAGGTAGAAGAAAACGGTCAGGAGTTAAAGAGGGGTACAGGTAGGATTTAGGGGGGGGGTACACCATGGAGAACAGCAAGTAACTCATAAGCAACCTTTGTGGCATTGCAGTACCGCACTGCTACGGTGAAAATCGCGGATTCAATAAAATGCCCGCTCAGTGCAAAAATTATGTATCTGGTTTTTAATATATTCTCTATTGTGTCGGATAAAAAATGATGAGTGTTAGTTGCAGTTTCTGCATACAATTCTTTAAAACACTTAGCCTACTTTTGTTAAATCACATACCAGCTTGCACTAGAGCCTCGTCTGTCAAATAACAGAAGAGTAGTAAGTTTAAAATAAAACATTCAGTACTTTGAACTTTTAATCATTTCGACTTTTCAGCACACGGTTTAAATGTTTCAATCGAAGTCTAGTTGTCTGAAAGAGCCTTCTACTCCGAACATATCTTCGGCAGTTCTGGGCTTACCAGGCCGCTTCGATTCATCTGTACCATACTTCAAATCCTCTTCTAGCCACGAACTATATTCCTTCACTTTATTTCTCCAATAATCTAAAAACAATCAGAACTTATACTTAGCATTTGTTTGTTCATATCAAATGTTGCTTCTGTAAGTAAAGATTACCAATGATTTCTGCCGAAGTACCACCATTTCCACCGTATTCAGCGGGCAAAATATCTTTGGGTACGCGCTCGTACAGTCAGCGTCAGAGAAAACAGACCCCCTCAATACTTAAAGAATATGGCCGCCTGCGCCGCGCGCCGGCCGCGTCACATGACTCACGAATGACGTCACGCGATGCGATCGTCGCTGAGCTGCAAACAGCTTCATTTGCCTTTTATTTGCATGTTCATATTTGTAATTTTCTGATATTTTTCGTCTTTCGGCTCAATTGTATACCAAGATACAACATACTCACAAAAAGATGCCACATTAATTTATGTGCCGTTTGAGGATACGAACCCGCATCTCCAGCGCCAGCCGATTACTTAGACCGCGCCTTACTCCACTAGGCTACGGTTCACTTGATAATAATCGCGAAAATATGAATTACATTACCTATTCCTATTATCGAACAAAGTTGATTACGGTGTTATTTTGTAGACTTTAAGGTTCAAATTTCAACTACACCATATGTGATAATAATAACTGCTCAATTGACTAAAAGATAAGGTTGAAATTAGTATAGATTTCTCGTTTAGTTCAATAGATTACGCTTGATACAGCTTGTTGCACTACCGTCATTTTGTTTTTTACTTCAAAAACTTATCTGCTGTATGAACTGCGGCTATAGTATTTTAATATCTGTGACAGCGCGCTAAGGTTGCAATTAGAATACTTCTTTGTCTTATTTACTAAACTGTGATTGAAGGTAACTTTATAATTCGTGGTAATTTGCATTGGTGTTAATCCTCCTCGTAATATTATTCAATTTATTAAGTTGTTGATCAGTTTTTTGAGTAAATTGAAAGTATGGTTCGAATAACAACATTTTTGAAAGCTAAAATTGTTATTCTCTGGAAGCAAGAATAGAGGCATAACGGTAAGAGTTACGATAAAAATATAGATATTATATACCTATTTAATGCTTAATCATGTTACATTTTCATTTACAAGTTAGATTTTTGGAGTTTCTTTTATTTATTATCATTTTCATTACAGAGAAATACAGTGCGTAGATGGATTCGAAGGTATCAAGCGACGTCTGATATAAAATGTGAACGCCAAGGACCTCGCCCAGTTGCTTACACTCATGAATCAGAACGGCACCATGATATTGTGGAAGTTCACTCAGTGGCACCCTTCAACCCTAAAAACGTATAAGACTTAAGAACAAGCGGGCGGTTAACATAAGGTAGGTAAGTAAATGATTATAATAATATTCTTTAAAATAAAATCACAAAAAAAAAACAGATTTGAAAAGGTTTATTATTTTAGGTTACTGGAAGGAGATGGATGTCATAAATGGGCCCAGGCGAGCTAGTGGAAATGAACAGTGAGCGATACCTTGAAGTGTTGAAAGACGTAATGCTGCGCATAATCAGTGCGGGTCGCATATCCAGAAGGACAAATTTACCTGGTTCAGGATAACCTTTTAGTGCATCCCGAATTGTGCAAGACTGGCTAAATGCACAAGAAGATATAACGGTGTTTGAGTGGCCGCCTAAAAGCCCGGATCTTAATCCTATAAAAAACTTGTGGGGTCAGATAATATTATATTATTATTAATACCTAATCCTATTACTCTTGTTTACAAGTTTAGTAATCTTCTAATGTGTTAACGATGCACCATCTGACCTCACATATTTTTCTAATGTTGTGTTAAAAGGGTTACTTATCAGAAAATGTGATCAAAGAGGAAGATGTATATTGCTATACAATACTGTTATAGTTTAGCATGTTGTTTCTTTCTTTGTGATTCACAGGCATAAATAACATTTCATTTTTCAACCATTCTTTTATATTCAAAGATTATACAGAGTGTAAAAAATTAATGTTTGCAACTTTAAATAAATAAGTAAATAAATATTGTAGTTATGTTTCTAGAACTATGTGTAATATTAAACATTTTATACTTCACTTAGACCCTAAGTGAAGTAAACATTTTATACTTAGGGTATTGTGTTTTGTCAATAAATTTACGTTCTAAAAATAATTAAATCTAAAAATAAGTAACCCCAATTTAACTCAGATAGAAAAACTGTATACTCAACCAGGAAATGGACTCCATGTAGTCCTAGAAATGTAATTCGAGAAATAAATTAATATTGTTTATACAACAAGCCTATCTTTTCTTACAAACCTCATACCTACTATAAAATTTGATTCCTTAAATAATAATTAACAAAAGTGCTTATGAGAATAAAAAAATAATTATACGAAATAAAAAAAGACCTTTGTGTCCGAGGATTTGAACCCCCGGTTACGTATTCACAAAGCATAGGTCATAACCACTAGACCAACATGACATTTACACAAAGTTTCAAAAAACTTCAATGCTTTCATGTCATTATCAAGGGGGGTCCCTTTTCTCTGAAGCTTACTGTACAAAGCTTCAAAATTCTTGTTGTGGACGTAAAGCTACAAAAACAATAAAAATAATGTAGGTACGTAGTCATTGGGTTAAGAATTTTGGGTTAAAGTATAGGCCTTCTGACAATACAGGGAATGTAACCATCGTCTGGCTAAATGACACTGCATACAACCAGAAGCAATTGTCAAAGAGTACAAAAGCTATTGCAAAGTATGCACTGAGTTAAACTACGTTTAGTCCCGTAATCCCGCGAAGTATAAAGTAGACGATAAGGTAACTTCAATAGGTTCTGGGTATGTTATTGGTTCACTTACTCTGTTTTTGTTTTTCTCATTAAGCAGTCCTTTGAACGCGTTGAAAATTGTTTCAAAGCCTGGTGGTGTGTTCAAGTAATGGTTTCCTTTTAACCGCAGAGGCGCTGCATCCTGAAATGACGTATTCATTTATTTTGACTTTCATTACATTACAACTTTTTTAATGATTTATTTATAATTAGCGCTAGGTCACAGATCAAAATTGCTTTTTCTTAATACTAAATACAAAAAGCAATTCTGATCTGAAACCTATGACTCTGAGTTCTGGTCGGAACAAATAATATATTTCACCTGTCCCAATGCAACCATTTTCTTCATAGAGACTGGGGTCATTTGTAGGAAATGTGACATGGTGACACCCTCTAAATCGGAGATCCACTCTATACCAGACACAGTGGCGTAATCATCATCCATGAGCATAATCTAAAACAAACATATCAAAATTAGGTAAAGAAGAAAGGAAAATTTCGCAGATGAGGATATCCCCAAATAACTTTTCTTTGGGATCGAGAATAAGTACTTTTAGCAAAGTCGTCGATGAACAAACATCTTCACAAACTTTCACATTTATAATATTAGTAGGGTTAGTAGGGTTAACTTTATAAAATAATGTAAGTATACTAACATTCATCAAAGTGTTGTTAACGCTCATTATATCAAAAATACTGTACTTATGTGGATCATATCTTCCAATTCGCATTAAATTGATTCGTCGCAAATTTAGTCCTGGTGCCTTGGGCAACATTACAATTACCCTGGAAATAAAAAGACTATCAACCAAAGCAAAATATTTTCTAAGTTTACCTATAAATATTTGAAAATATTCGTAACGTTCTATTCATAAAAAAAAATCTTATGTAAGGTATAACATCTCGCCGACGTTGGAAGTATTATGTAGTATAAATATTAGTTCCAATTTGAAATTGAATGAAATTGACTTGGCCCAAACACTCAAAACTACTAAGATGACCTACCATACTAATTGTACTAGATAAGCGAACTAAGTAAATGGGTCTTATAGGTTTTTAGTCTTAGCATACAAAAGCTAATAAAAGTAATGTATCTAAGTACCTACTCGTAGATACTAATACTGATTTGCTAACTTACCCTAGGCCAAGAATTTCGTCAAAAAGCGGATCTGTGTGCTTGATATGAGCTAGTTCTGGAACAGTGGTACGTAGAGTGTAGAAATTGTCCAACTTTTCTTTAGTTCTCTCCAAGCTGTACTTACAGCCACGAAGAAATGCCACAAGCCACTGATCATCTGAAACATAAATTATAAGGGTTAATCGATAGTGAAGATATAAGTATAAAGGTTCATCTCTAGTGAAGATAAATAACTGTGAACAATGACTTCTATGTATAAAGGTGTCGCGAAAGACTAGATACATCCTGATCACAATAAAAGACGCGCTATAGTCATACAGACCTAGGCGTCGGAATTCAACAACTCATTCTAGTATCAGGTGCAGGAACTAGATAAATAATTCCTATAAATAATAATTCCTTCAATAATTTCAACTCTCTCTCTCTCTCTCTATCTCTGTCTCGAAGATCGACATAATCATCTCAATAACTTAAAAAAGACATTTGCTCCATTTCGTTAAGGAATATGCACTCTTTCTGCCTTCGTAGTCGAAGTCCAGACATTTCTAGGATAACCTTGATCACAGTAATGTGTGCACCCAGCTTGGCACATCGTTAGTCATTTGAGATGGTGATGCTGATGATGATGAATGAGTACTCATTCATCATCATCAGCATCACCATCTCAAATTGTAATTTTTTTTAAGGTTCAATATTGGTGCAAACGCGCCTTCCCATACCTGAGGGCTAGATGACATTGAAAGGCCACAGCCCCACAATTTATAAACTCAATTTACGAACGACGGATTTGTCGCCGAACACATCATTCTATGAACCACTGTATGCACCCTGCCTGTAAGTGTGATGTCATGTTGTGTGATAGCGTAAACAATGCATATATATACGATAGTAACAATCTCAGTTGATTTGCTTATGAGTATTGGCTTTCTCCGAAATTCATTCAATGATATTTTAGTACATTTATATCAAAACTTATGTCAAAAGAAATGCAATTTTGCAAATCCATCTAATCTATGTACCTATTACCTTACCGAAACTTACCTTACCTTACTATTAGAACTATCGGGATATTTACACTGTTGCAAGCACCATGCAACAGCGCCGAAATATTGGAAACTCCAAACAATACATGGTAAATATCCCGATAGTTCTAATAGTAATGTGAACGACCATGAAAGTTTAAATACTTACCTTACCTTAACCTTGAAAATTCTAGTACCAATATTAAAATAACATAGAAGGAATAATGGATGGAACACATGATGGAACATGATCTACATTTTTATGATTGCTAAATCATTATTGGTTAATAACTGTCCAAGGTAATAATACTTGGAGTTCTCGGCAACTGCCAGTGCGAATTACAGGAATGCGACTGTCTTCGGTTTGAAGATACGAGTATTTCTTCTCTAAGGCTTAATTAAATCTTTCTGCTTCTAAATCCCGTATTTTGTTTGAACCGAATTATTTTATTGGGAATGCCTAGACATTGTTTCTGAACGCGAAAGTAGAAATTCTTTTAGCACTTTTATACTTTGGTAAAGTAGAAAAAGCGCGTAGAGGATTCCATAGTAGTAAAAAATAAGCAAATCTCTTCATAATATGAACAGTTAGTATACCTATTTGATCTATATAATATATGTAAGTACCTAGTTATAAGCTGAGTCGAATGGAACTGCGGTTGCCTCGTCAAACCCGTAAGGGTTTTATGGCAACCATGTACATTGTATGCCTTATGAACTATGTGTTGTGGATATTAATAAATAAAAAAAAAAAAAATCTATTAATTATTTACAAAATCTTATTATTAAATTTTAATACTTAAGTACTGTATCAATTTCCGTTTTTTCCGTTTTGACAGATTTTAATTTCGCCAGATTTTGTGTTCATCGGATTTTCATTTGGCATATTTTTATTCTGACAGCGTGTCACTTTGTTATGTCGAACGAATAGGTAATAGGCAAAATAAAATACATAAAAATATTAATAAATTATATGGATGTATGACACCTGTTATGGGCAAGCCACTGACGAAATACATTGTCTAGCATGTTCAAGCATAAGGTGTGTGAGATTATCATTATTAAGCGGATCCCGTAGATGGATGCTTCGGATGCGATAGGGACTAACGCATAGATGGTGATGAAAATATATTAGTATCGTACCTGTTCTTGCCCGTAAATGAGGTTGCTTGGCAATCCAATCCTTAACGCTCTGTAGATCATTTGCCAACCTTTTTGGATCCTCGTTCAACTCCTCGCGTGCCTTCTCTACAAGAAGTGGAGGTAACGGCCTAATAGACATTGTGGGTACGATGACACGTCCAGCCGCACAAACAATTGACACAACTATGTAGTAACTACATTAACAATATTGACATTGGTAGCCACATTATCTTTGATTAGTTATCTGCAACTCATAGCTCAGAAATCTTAAACTGTTTAAAGTGAAACAATTACTACAAATAGGTTTTTCGATACGTATGTTAGTACGAGACTAAATAGATCAAATATTTAGACTGACTAAATATATCAATTCATATTCCAACCGGTCTTATTGGAGATCTATGGGAGGGAGGGGAGGCCTATGTCCAGCAGTGGACTTCCTATCCTATGGCTGAAATGATGATGATGATGAATTATGTATGTCATTTTGTATTTTTTTTTTTTTTCGATACTATGAGTAGTATGTTCTGTTATTCTGCAGTGGCAATACTCCATATACCTACTTAATCAAAGAACAACCATTACTATAGAGCTTAGTGTTGCATTCCACTTCTGTTCGAGTACAGTTACATTTATTGTCAAGTAAATTATTTAGGAGCCCTGCTCTTCCTATAAAATAACCTAACTATTAAAAGACCACACAATATGCTGTTAAAACAATATATTCATATAGTATTATACAAAGATACAGAAATGGATCAATCAATCAAACTCAAGTCGCCTGAAAGAGCCTTCCACTCCGAACATATTCTCAGCAGTCCTTGGTTTACCGGGACGCTTCGACTCATCTGTTCCATATTTTGCATCCTCTTCTAACCACGAGCTGTATTCCTTTACTTTAGCCCTCCAGTAATCTAAAAACATGAGGATCAATTAGGTACAGGTTAAACAATCATGATAAGCTCACTAAAACAAAAGATCATCGTCCTCGAAACGTTATCCCAGTTTCGTTGAAAGTTTGCATATTAGTGTCCGCATATTGGTTTCGATTGGTCTATTGGCTTTCCTGGGAGTGATTTCTGTCTGACCTATCAATCCCAAAAGAATAGCATGCGCCAGTGCTTCCCTTGGTCTTCAGCAACCGCACCTTGCAACCACAAGAGTGTTGATAGGACTCTGCATACCCTATAGAAAAAGTTCAATAAGGTTTTTATCAAAGGTAGCATCCATGGTATATGATTCTGCAAATTTCACATTTCAACGATACGTTTTGGTCTTTGATGCACCGCTAGGGACTTGTCTGCACTTCCATCTTATATCACTCTTTCCGCGGTGTGTGGATTCCAGGATGATCCACCACCGTCCACAGAATCATACATCGAGGAAAACTACTTTGACACAAAATTAAACAAGTTTTATGTTACAGTTGAAATAAAGCAATTCGCATATACTCCATGTTCACTTACCTATAATTTCTTCCATAGTTCCCCCATTTCCACCGTATTCAGCAGGCAAAATTTCTTTAGGAATATATTTGTACATTGCCTCATAATTTTTGTTGTGAACGTAAATCTAGAAAAAATAAAATTATGAACCCGGTATATTAAAGAGCAAGATGTAGATTTAGGTGATTTAAAAAGAAATCTCTATTTATCAATCTTTTTCTTCCAAAATCCTTTAGAAAAAGCTGTTAGTTTTTAAACAATATGGCTGATCTCAATAAGTATTTGGAAACACCGCATTGGGTTGAATTCATTCTATATATTGTTTGAGAGAGAGGAAATACAAAAACAGATATATTATGCGTCACGCACCCAGAGTTACGGGCTACGGCTACACTCACAGTGAAGTTGTGCTTATTTAAAAACACTTACCCGATTTTTATTTTTCTCATTGAGAAAGCTGTTCATTAAGTTGAAGATCGTTTCAAATCCCGCTGGTGTATTCAAGTAATGGTTCCCCTTCAGTCGCAATGGTGCCGCATCCTAATCAACGCAATTAATTTTAGTCGTATTCATACACTGCTCATATATCTACTGTAAATTGGTTGTGCTTATACATTGGAGATATTTGAAGAAAAAAACAACTTGGGTTATATTAAATTAAAACTTCTGAACTTCAGAACACATTTTTTTAAATTATTGTATGTTTGTCTATTTATCTATTTGTCGTCGCTGGACGCAAAAACGGATGTGGTAAGAAAGGTGTTTGATTTCAAATTGGCTGTTTAGAACTGTAGATATGACCACAAACGATAACTGGCATGCACGCGAGAAGCACGCGAGTCACGGGCCTCAGTTAGAACTTTTTAAAAACAGAGGCAAAGTGACTGTATAAGAAATTTAAAACAGAGTTAATCCGTATGATGGAGAGTATATATATTAGGTGCTGCCGGTCAACAAGATGAAACAGAAATTAGATGAATAGGAAATAAAAATATTGTAAATGTGTTTTAATGATGTCGTCTGTCCACCTTGTGGGTGGACGTTCTACGCTGCGCTTGCCGATACGTGGCCTCCACTCGAGGATTTTCGACCCCATCGGTCATCAGTCCTCCGTGCTATGTGCCCTGCCACTGCCATTTCAACTTGCTAATCCGCTGGGCTATATCGGTAACCTTGGTTCTTCTACGGAACGGGAACGCGCTGGATGCGAGCCGCTTCCAACCGGTCCTATTGGAGATTTATATGGGAGGCCTATGTCCAGCAGTGGACTGCCTATGACTGAAATGATGATGATGATGAAATGTGTTTTATCACCAACCTGTCCCATAGCAACCATTTTTTTCATTGCAATTGGCGTCATTTGTAGAAAGTGTCCCAGACTAACTCCCTCTAAATCAACAACGTTCTCTATACCTGAAACAGTGAGGTGATCGTCGTCTGCGAGAAGGATCTAAAATTATAACACCAATATAAAAATTTAAATCATCTAGTAGAATTATACTGACACACAGAGTACACTAACCCGAATAAAAAGTCCACCCTGTCTAACACAGTCTGGGTGATAAAAAATATAAGAAAGGGATGATTTTATAATGATATTAAAAAAAAAACCTTATAGGTACCTTTTGAAGGGCATGTTCGGTTCGTGTTTACTAAACCACTGATGGAGTCACATAACTCTATGCGCATAAAATTAAACATATATGTATTGTAAATTTTGAACAAATATACCTTTATCAATGTATTATGTACACTCAAGATGTCGAATATATTGTATTTATCGGGATCATATTTTCCTGGTTGCATTATGCCAACTCTCCGTGCCACTGGGCCTGCAATTTTGGGTAGTATTACGACAACCCTGTAAACAAATTCAAATATAGTTATTTTAAAGAGGCTAGTTAACTAAATTAAACTTTAGAACGAAAAATACGTTCTTTCACAATGTCAATCATTAATAAATAATAGTTACATTTTATTGAAATTATAGAGCATAGCATAGCATTTTTCTAAGTTATTTCTAGACAATATTCGCAATTTTTAGAGTTTGAATCTCACAATTCCAGTACTCAGTAACTAACTTACCCTAGGCTAAGAATTTCTCTAGATAATATTCGCAATTTTTAGAGTTTGAATCTCACAATTCCAGTACTTAGCAACTAACTTACCCTAGGCTAAGAATTTCGTCGAAACGCGGATCATTATACTTGATATGCTCCAACTCTGGCACTGTAGTCCGAAGCGAGTAAAAATTGTCTAATTTCTCTTTAGTTCTCTCCAAGCTATATTTGCATCCACGAAGGAATGACACGAGCCATTGAGCGTCTGTAAACATTTGATAGACTTCAGCGGTAGGTTTTAAGTAGGAATTCAATAATTCGGAAACGGAACCAACTGTATTACGTTCATCAGTTAAGATTCTATTACATTTAAGTTGGATACCTACACAAATTCAGGTGTAACTAATCTATACTAATATCACGAACATACATAATAATTATAATCACGCCTTTATCCCCGAAAGGTTAGGCAGAGGTGAATTAACACCCACATTTCACCAATCACTGTATTAGATCCAACGTAATAAGGAGTGAGCCTATTGCCGTTATCCAGGCACTATTGTTAATTCAAGCCATGCATCTGCTTACTAATATTATAAATACGAAAGTAACTCTGTCTGTTTTTCTGTCTATCTGTCTGTTACGCTTTCACGCCTAAACCACTGAACCGATTTCAACGCGGGCGGAACCACAGGCAACAAGTAGTATGATTTATATAAGAAACTGATTAAAACACAAACTAGTTCTATCATCAATTCTGGGTGTGACTTTATATCTTATAATATAACCTAGGCTAGATTACTGAACCATGAAAATTATTATCGAATCAGCTTAACATAGCTGATTATAGTAGCGGATCGCTACAATAAAATTAAATTATCTCCTAACTTCGCTGTGTCCTTATATCATTCACATTCATAGTTAGATTATATTATTCTTAAATAAAAATAATCTTTTAACCGTTCACTCTATATGTAAGTAAACAAATATTCTGGGACATTAGACACACTTCCATCTAGACTCAAGGTCATGTAAGGTCAAGGTTAGATATGTGTAATAATATAGGTATAATATTAAAACCATGCATATTAAATGAAGAAATTTAATAACAGTAAGAAAATATAAAAATGTCAATAATTTAAGTCAAACTCAAGTTGTCTAAAAGAGCCTTCTACTCCGAACATATCCTCCGTAGTCCTGGGCTTGCCGGGACGCTTGGACTCATCTGTTCCATACTTAGAGTCCTCATCTAGCCACACACTGTATTCCTTTACTTTTTGCCTCCAGTAGTCTGCAAAAAGCCATTAAAAAAATACATGGATAGTTGCTAATTTATTTATAACATCTCTTACAACAATTAAAGAATTCAACAGACGAAAATCCCTACTAATATTATAAATGTGAAAGTAACTCTGTCTGTCTGTCTGTCTGTCTGTCTGTCTCGCTTTCACGCCCAAACCACTGAACCGATTTTGATGAAATTTGGTATAGGGGTAGATTAGACCTCGAGAAAGGACATAGGCTATGTTTGGTCGCGATAACCGACATCCACGCGGGCGGAGCCGCGGGCAAAAGCTAGTGTTTAAATATCTTCAAACCTATAATTTCCTCCAAAGTTCCACCATTTCCACCATACTCAGCAGGTAAAATATCTTTCAGGATGTGCTGGTACATAGATGACAGAGAAGACATCGGTGACGTTCACAACCTGGGTAAAATACTGTCCCTTTAAATAAATCATTTGGGTCATCACGTCATCACCATCAATCCTGATATCAATTTCCCAGTAGCGTCCAAAGACTTCACTTGGGAGCACTTGATACTGACGTAAGTACTTGTATAAGAGAATAAAAAGTTCATATCGTCGATAACTATCGGTGAAAAATCTTCTCTCGGCTATCTTAAGAAAGATAACAAAGATTGTTATTCAGAATTTCAACATTGTATGCTTCGAAACACTCACCCTGCTTCTGTTCTTTTCGTTCAGAAGTCCTTTTATCATGTTGAAAACAGTTTCAAAACCAGATGGTGTATTCAAATAGTGGCTACCTTTTATTCGCAATGGTGAAGCATCCTAAAATATAATATATAGTTCAGTAAGTAGCTGTAGTAGTAGAAAAGTAATACGTAAAGTTTACTGGAATAATCAAAATTGAAAAGCAACGAAAACGTTGGGTATAGTTTCGATACTAAATGACACATAATAGGTGCACCGCAATATGATTATGTTAAAATTAGATTTATTTCAATAGATATTTATATGATCTGCAGCAATCACAACGTTGGAATTTGAACTCAGGTCAGTAAATCTCATTGTTTAAGGAGAATTTTTCAACACGCTTGTTTTGATCCTCAAAAAGAGCTAATCACAGAAATTATTTGCAATTGAAGCAATTGAAGTATCCAGAACACTTGATTGAACTGAATTTGCGAGTCCTACTTTAGTATTCTTAAGTTTGTTAACTCGTAAATTATAGCACTTTCACCTTATTTATACTTTTTCATAAGTAATTAATTTTGTTCACCTGTCCCATAGCAACCATTTTTTTCATCGAGACTGGCGTCATTTGTAATAAATGTCTCATTGTAACTCCTTCAAAGTCTCCGATTCCTTCTATGCCCGCTACTGTAGCGTGATCATCATCTATTAGAACAATCTAAAAGAATACATGCTAATTATTATAAATGCAAAAGTGACTCTGTCACAGAGAGACGTCTGTTACGCTATCACGTGTAATCTGTGTAATCACAGAGTCAATTAAGATAGATTAAAACTTGGCAAAGGACAGTTTTATTTGGTTTGTTTGGCAAAGGGCAAAGCTAGGTTTGGTCGCAATAAACGAGATCCACGCTGATGTAGCCAGATGATGTAGGCTACAGTTATGTACAAATTTCGATCTAGTAAAAATGATGTTTGACAAAAAAATTATATTAATAGGGTTATTTGCAACTAAGTTAGGTTACTCAATCGATGCCTAAGATTTTAGACATAATATAAGTTGGGGTAATGAAGGCCTATATTTTCGATAACATACTATGTCTTTTTTTCATCGTCAATGGAACTAAATAGTGCGACTTAGTTATAACATACCTTCATCATTGTGTTATTAACACTCATAATGTCAAATATATTGTACTTGCTCGGGTCATATTTGCCTGGTCGTATCAAATTAATTCGGCGGGCATCCAAACCCATTGTCTTGGGCAGCATAACAGACACACTGCAAATTAATATACTTGATGATAAATTGTTGCTATAGCATCCAATTAGTTGAGTTCAGAAAATATTTGACCTTCAAATAGTCAATTGCTACGTTGCGTGGTAAAATTAATCACTCTGATTCTGTTGTTGTTGGAAGTTATAGGTATAGTTTAAAAATGAAATTAATAAAACTTGGGTCTAAAATAGTTACGATTTTTTTATAGATGAACAAAAAAATGCGAGCTGAGTTTAAATTTGTGCAATAAATCATGTGCCATGCAGGTGCTGGTCCCTGACCAATATTTTATCAGATTAGTTTACTTTTCATATCATATTTAGCACCTGCTAGATAGTCACAGGTTAACAGAATTTACATTTTTTGTTTAACTAGACTGAAAACATCTAGACAGTAGTATGTACACATACAATATCGAAAGAAAGAGATTTAAGTAAACTCTTTCATAGTTTTAAGGAGTTACATGAATGCAGTCGTCCTCTAAATAACTTAATCCTTTATACAGTAGCTCTGTGACGAAAGCTCGTTTACGGTACAGTACTCTAGACCTCTAATTAGAAATGTTCATTGATACATAAAATCTAATAAGTCACTTACCTTTCCATTCTTTAGGGTACTTAAATAGTGTATACCTAATCCATAACACTGCTTATGCAAAAAAACTAACACATAATGATTAAATTCATAAATATAAAAATTACAAGTTTTCCCGAGAGCAAAATGTGCGCTAGAGCTTTACCCTTAGTCAGCAGTAGACCAGCTTACAAGCTAGGTTGGCTTAGACCCCGAAGATCTTAGTGAACCTAGAATCAAACTGAACTATGTCACAAGTTGTTTTTGTATATTATGTTTACAGAAGTATACGCTCACCAGTCAGTGTGTCTCATCATGCTATGCTTTATAATACATTTCAATTTACTAAGGAATTTATTTAAAGCAATTACTATCTCACCAATTTATGAAATATGCTTATGCTATCCAGGAATCATCAATCAGTTCATAGTAGGTTATGACTGCATCGGGACGACTAAATGAACATTAAAAGTAGTGATTCATATAACACCTACGATGTTGCTTATGTTAAAAATCTTTAAGTATCAAACAAAAATATAATAACGTACATGTTACGTATGTGTTAGAAAAACGGTTACAGTGGAGACCTCTATTGAGGAGCAAATTTAGTTAAATTATCACCTTAGTTAATTATCATATTTTTGTAAGATCTTCATGCGCAAAATATCATATTTACGAAATCATATATCTACTCCAATATTCGCCACGTTTGCCGATCATCCGATCATATTGGGAGAGGCCTATGTCCAGCAGTGGACTGCAATAGGCTAATTGATTGATTGATTGATTGATATCTACTATTCCAGCAGTGGACTGCGGCAGGCTAATAGATTGATTGATTAATATTCCACAAACATGGTAAAATCATTATAGGATTTGTTCCATTTTCGTTATAGTGTTATGGTGATTTGTACTGCGTGCGTGTGACATTAGTATTAAATATTTCATGACTTACATGCTGCAATATTTAAAATAGCGTCAGGCTTGTACAAGACAAAGCGATTGTTAATATGACTGATATAAAATAATTGACTGCAATTTATTAAAATGAGAATAAAACTTTTAGTTTCATATTATGTACATGTAAATAATTGTACACCCAAAACTCTGTTAACAGCTTACCCCCAGACTAAGAATTTCGTCAAATAGGGGATCGGTGTGTTTAATGCGATCCATCTCTGGAACAGTGGACCGAAGGGAGTAGTAATTATCTAATTTTTCTTTAGTTCTCTCCAAGCTATACTTGCAACCTCGAAGAAACGCCACCAACCATTGATCGTCTGGATATAATGAGTTATTTTTATAATTTACTGAAGTTTGAAAAAATCATAACCCTCCTTTGGCCAATGCCAAGGCAAGCCGTGGTCGAGTAATAAAGCACGAAATTCTTAAAGTCAAGCTTGATGGGTTTATTCACGTGGCAGACGTGAACGTGAAATAATGTTGTAACGGATACTTGCAATTCCTGATCACGATTAAAATAATATAGCTCTCTGAATGAGAGGCAAATAATAATAGTTAAACACCCAGTGCCTTCAACATCCCATTAACAAGGCCCATAAATAGGTAGCTCTATTAAAACCACCCTGAAAACCTGTTGGCAGCGGGCTGTATAGCTCATCATTTAGCATCAACGAAATCAAAATTCAAGGACTCAAACAAAAAAGGAGCTCATAAAGTTTAATGTTAGAATAATCATATCATAGAATAACAAATCAAATATTCTTTAATAACATAACATATACATATTAAATATAAAATCGTTTGACATACCACTCAAAAGATATGAAACTTATTTGCACTAAGATAATTCGACGGAGCCCCGCTCCGCGGGGCTCCTATTTCTGGGTGGTTTTAAAAAAAAATAACCACGAAGGCCTAAGACGGGAGCTCCGCTCCGCTTAGCTCCCGCCTTAGCCTTCTAACCTAACCTATCCAAGTCGGGGTACTCTGAGTCGGGGTGTAAACTATAATGACGTGTTCTAAAATATTAAACGTTAGACCAAATTATTTTCGATTATAGTGGTGGTATTATATTCCTTAAAAAATAATTCTACTGTTTGATAAGTTTATTAAACAAAAAAATGTAAATAAAAATTCATTAAATTGTTTTTCTGTGAAATATGTTTCATTCTGGTAAATTGTCTTTGAAACAATAATATTCGAAATAAAAATATATCTAAGTATCAAATATTATGTGAAACATTTTCTGTGAAACGAAATTCTATGAAATTTCTGTCTGCGAAACAAGGGGCTCCCGCTTCCTCCAAAAGAGCATCATCAATGGAAGGTGTATCAGATATATCTACTTAATGATCGATGAAGTAAAAAGCAAGCCCTAAACAAAATGCACTACCTAATCAATAATACGGTGTACTTATTAATTTGGTTTTTTTTTAAATACTATCAATTACCAATATTATATTGATAATAGTATGCTGATCAACCCTCCAAATTAGTTAATGTTTTTATGGGCTACTACTCGTAAACAATCTCGTGGGGCACCCTGGACAAAGGTATCGACAATGTCTCTTTTACTTGCTCCATGAAAAATCAAATCAATGCAGTGACCTACTTAAATACTGCCTTTAAAAGTTATTTTTATTGCATATCTTATTCACGAGCGTTACCAAGCGCATACTCATCTGTGTATCTGCCTGTGATAACAATAAACAATCTATCAAAGTTTGCTTTCCTCCAAACCCTGCCAGTTGCTGACGTGAACTCCGCTCCGTGAACAAATCACATCGCTCGGCAATAGATATTGATTTGACATCTATGTTAAATTAACAGCAGTTTAGTTGATCAATGATTTGACAGGCCTTTCAGAAACCGGCTGTATGGTGTTAGTCCATTCGATGTCAATATAACCGCTTATTCATTATGGAATAGTAGTGCCTGCTTCTGATATTGTAGTAATATCATAGAATAGTAGTTCTTCTGTATTTATGATAGTAGGACTAATATTTACTTAAATTATACAATCATAAAATATTGTATAGGTAAAGTTTGATTATTGAAACATTTTTTACATTCATAATCTATTTAATACAACTGGTAAGTACATAATCTTATCATTAATGTATTAAGTTTGATAAAATGTTACGGTCCCTAATAATAATTGAGGATATAAAAAAGTTATATGATGAATTCATATTTTAAAGTTATGATCAATTTTTTTATCGAGGATGACATTGTAGCTCTGTAATATATTTTCCGTTCCGTCCGTCCGGTTTTCAATAAAGAGCTAAGAGCTCTATATTGTCCAATTAAAATTTATATTTGGATACGTATAAGATAAACCTTTGAGTCTTTACTTCACTAACCTGTTCTTGCCTTCAAGTGGGGTTGCTTAGCAATCCAATCTTTAATACTTTGCAGATCATCCTGTAACCTTTTCGGGTCCTCGTTCAATTCTAGGCGTGCTTTTTCCGCAAGAGCGGGTGGTAAAGGTCTTATAGACATTTTACCGTCGAAACGTCTTACCACTCAAACTACTTGCACAATTATGAATTAATTACATCGATCAAAGTTATATTTCAGTATTATCTTGAATGATTAAATGGATATACATAATGGAACTTATGTCCGTTGTGATGTATCTATTTATTATTGTGTATTTGTAGTCAATAATTGACATTAGGTCTCTTGCAGTACTCTAAATATTTACTGTCGCTACTATTGTATACTTTATCTGGATATCCAGTAACTTATTTGTATAAGATTATTTACTGTTATAATTTATCTACAGTGAAAATAGCATTACTTACACTTAACAATAGAAATACTTACTCAAAATGAGTAAGTATTTCAAATACTTCAATAAGTAACGTCAATGAAAACAATCTCAAGACATTTATTTTTATATCAGTACCTACTTTTTATTACCTCATGGTATAGCTATATTTCAAAATAGCATAAGAATACCTACATTATTATAAAGACACAATTCCGTAGCGTTACTAAGGAACTCCCTATGATGATAGTCGATACAACTGGTATAGTTACAGCTTCACTAGTTCATATTTTTGTCAACAAATATCATAAACATGTGTTTATGATATTAAAATGGAGTTAAATACTAATCATCATCTTTACTACACTCAGAGTAAAGATGATTTGCATTCATTGATTTATATTCTCATCAAAGTTACATTGCATTTCAAAGAGTTCATTCAAAAAAAAATACAGAATGTTCAATATGTATGTATTTCAATATGATGTCATAGGTATAAAAATTTGCTAATAAAACAGTATTTAATCGAAATCCAGTTTTCGGAAAGAACCTTCAACTCCGAACATATTTTCCGATGTCTTTGGTTTACCAGGACGCTTTGATTCATCACTGCCGTACTTTAAGTCCTCCTCCAACCATGAACTATACTGTTTAACTTTGTTTCTCCAATAATCTGTAATAAAAAATAAATATTTTATTGGTTTTATGATCCTCCAACAAAAAAAATAGCTTTATACTTTGTAACTCTATTTATTTTTATTTATTTATTTATTTATTTGCACATGGAAAACTTACAGCTAATACAATCGAATAAAGAAGCAGATTAAACATCTGAAAGCCAATTAAAAGTTTTCACTTCTAGCTCTGGTATAATACACATAAGTGAAAGCAAATGCTAGCGAAAATCAAAACACAAAAAGAAATTAAATCACACAACACGATAGATACCTACGAGCCGAAAATTACTGTGATAACATGATAGATATTGACACATGCTGCACTATACACATTTAAAAAACTTAAGACTTAGAAGTCTTCTTGCTGAGGGCACACTGACTGAAAAGGGATCAATGTCATGCTGTTTACATAATATGTTGAAATTTCTGCTTGCGCGCACCAGATAGCTGTTCTGCCGGTACTTCGTTTTAGCGAGAGGAACGTGAAGGGGGGGATTGAAGCGAAGTGGCTTGGCTGGTACGTTCAGTGATATTTTTTCCAACAAGTCGGGACAGTCAATTTTATTGCTCAAGATTTTGACAAGGAATGTAAAGTCCGCTATTTCGCGTCGATCTATAAGCGGCAAGAGATGAAACTGCCTACACAATCGGAGATAGTCCTTGGAGTGGTACGGAATTTTTTGATGGTAACATAAATATTTTATAAACCGTTTCTGTATATTCTCGATTCGTTCGATCTTATCAGAATAGCACGGGTTCCATATTTGTGACGCATACTCCAAGTGACTCCTTACATAGGTGCAATATAATATTTTAAGAGTTTTGGCATCAGAAAAAGTTTTGCCTATACGCATTATAAAACCAAGCGATTTTGATGCCTTTTTCACAATAGTGTCAATGTGTAAATCGAAAAGCAACTTGGAATCATGGTGAATTCCTAGATCTCTAATATTATTGTTTCTTTGGAGAGTATGACTCCCTAAGTTATAAGAGGTGTGTAGTACATTGAGCTTCCTAGTGTATGTTATAATTGAACATTTAGCAGGGTTAAGAGCTAGTTTATTCAAGCGGCAATACTCCTGCAGCCTGTTCAAATCATCTTGAAGTGCCGACATATCTTCAGATGAAGATACTGGTCTCACAACTTTCATGTCATCCGCGAAGCATAGTAATTCGGATGATTGGAGACATTGGTCGATGTCGTTTACATAGACCACAAACAAGAGAGGTCCAAGCAGGGAGCCCTGAGGCACACCGCTGGACACTGAAACCCAATTAGATGTATAATTGTTGATAGTCACAGCCTGAGATCTATTTTGAATGTAGGAGGAAAACCATCGTAAAAGATCTCCACGAATGCCTAGCTTGGCTAACTTCTCAATCAGGATACAATGATCTATTCTATCGAAAGCTTTGCTGTAGTCCGTGTAAACGACATCCACCTGCCTGCCATCATTCATTGATTTAGTAAGAAATTCATTTAGTAAGACCAGATTTGTGGTAGTAGACCGACCCCTTAGAAAACCATGCTGAAAAGGGCCCAAGGAACTCGAGATTGCAGTATAGAGTTGATTATAGACAATTCTCTCAAATACCTTAGCTATAATGCAAAGTTTAGAGATTGGCCTATAATTAACAATTTCAGTTTTGGAGCCCTTCTTATGTACAGGCGTAATGAAGGCCGATTTCCATAGTATCGGAACTATGCCTACTGACAAAGATTTCACAAAGAGCAATGAGATTGGGAGAGCGATAGATGGTGCACATCTTACTAGTAATTGGGGTGATATGTTGTCCGGCCCTGTACCCTTTGAAACATCCAACTTCTTGAGTAAGTTAATGACAGCCTCAGCTTCTACTTCTACTTGACAGATATCAGCGGCAGCGTTGGATACTGAGGTTCTAGAAAGAGAGGAAATCAGACTCCCAGTGCTAATAGTGCTATGATTGAGAAAATTTGATCCGAAATAAGAGGAAAACGCCTCACAAATGGATTCTCCTGTTGATAGTTGATTCTTATCATGATCAAAAAGCGTTCCGGGAATAGCGCGTGAATTATAACGATTTTTAACGTAGGACCAGAAATATTTTGGATTGTTTCTAATCGATGATTCAACATTTTTAATATAGTTAGTATAACATAATGATTCCATTGATTTAGTCCTCTCGCGTAGTAATTTAAAAGTATTTCTGTCAGCCAAATTACCATAAATTCTAAACTTTTTAAAATACTTATGTTTTTCTTTGAGCGCTTGAATAAGTGAAGAATTGTACCATACTGGGTACTTACCCTTACGTTCGAGTTTTTGAGGTACATATTTATTTTGAAGGTTAATTATAGTATTGTTAAAAAACTCAACGGAACTGTCAATTGAACGAGAGGAAAATTCGCAATCCCAATCAATAGCTTCAATTTCGTCACCAATCGACTGAAAGTCACCCTTACTATATAGGTATCTGACTCGAGGCGCGCATTTCAGAACGGGTATAATCGATAGTTTAACATAAATTAATAAAGCTGGATGGTGGGAGTCTGCGGGAACTAAGGGGTCCGAATATTTTTGTACACTAACTAAATCATTCGAGAGAACCAAGTCTAACATTCTACCCAACTCATTAGGAACTCCGTTATACTGACCTAGGCCCATAGTGCATATTTCGTCAGCGAATAAATACTCGTCTGCTGATACAAGATTACCCGGGACAAGCGGCATATCATTACCTGACGGAGTCCATGAGATATGAGGCAAATTAAAATCACCGATGACGAGAAAACGGTCAGTTGGATTATTTAATATTAAGTTATTCCACTTTACTAGAAAGTTACTAAGTTGAGATGAAAAAGAGAAACCATTATTTTGTTTACATAAATAAAGTACGCCAATATATAGATTCGCACAGTCACACGAGTTAGATTTCTTAAGCTGTATTTTAATGCAGAGGTCCTCTGCTGTAGAAAATAAATGTGGCTGTGACGTAACTGGTAAATCCCTACGCGTTGCAACTACTACACCTCCTCCGAGTTTCTGTTTAGTGGATGCATAATCACGGTCTCGACGCCATACAACATACCGGTCATCAAAAATCTCCGATTCCTGAATACCGTCTTTCAACCATGACTCAGTTATTACAATGATGTCATATGAATTCAATAAAACTTGACGGTGGAAGGAATCAGTTTTTGTTCTTAACCCACGAGCATTCTGATAATAAATATTTAAACAATTCACATTAGCCATCACTAAACGCTTTAACAACGGAATATACACTCATAATAATAATAGAATAACGACAATGATATATAGTAAAACTCAGAAAAATATAATACTTATGAGGCGGGTTAATTATTATCACATTCCAAGGCACAACGCAGCCGTTCATCGCAAAACAGTCAATAACTGAGCAAGCAAGCATACAATAACTAAAATTATGCTCAAAGCAAGTAAGAACTGAGCAAGCAAGCGCACAATAACAAGGTTTGCGCGCTAGTCCCGCATGCGCAAGCAGGTAAGATATATTTCGGGGCGTAAGGATTAGTATGTAAACAGCGTGACAAGATGTGAAATAGAAGTGGGTAGGTAAATAACGCATATGCGTTCGGCTCGATAGTGCAGCAGAGGTGCTAAACCTTTTACAATGAAACGAAAAATTACGTGTTGTATGCAGGACACAAAGCGTAACGAACATTAAATACTCTATTATAATAAAGAATATATATAAATGACATCCTAGATTATCTTGTTTAAATCAGCTATTTGTCTTATAACGAAGGATTTAGTAGTGTTGTTTTTTCGTACATGAATTTTACCATGTTTCACCCACACATATTCATAGCTTTTTTCCTTAGCAATAGTTTTCGTTCTTGTTAATAGTTTCTTGTAATCCACACTAAGATGGTCATTGACATAGACACGCTGACTACCCTGAATGTCGGACAAGTCCTTAGTAGCCCGGGCAGCCGCTATAAAATCTTCCTTGATATAGCGGTTTAGAAAGCTCACAACTATCAATTTCTCCTTAGAATTAAATATAGGTACTCTGGAAATATAATTAATTTGGGACTTGGGAGCGATGTACCCAATCCTACGTCCAATGGACTCCAAAATTGCAAAAAGGTTCTCATCCCTACCCAGTGGTACTCCCTTAATCTCAACATTATTCAAGCGCGAGCGCTGTTCATGTACGAACAAATCATATTTAGTTCTAGCGAGATCTTCTTGTATTGAATTAGAAGTTGCAAGAAGCCTGTCAAAGTCAGCAGCCTTCGTTTCGAGCTCCATGAGCCTGCCGCCGAAATCTTCGAGCTTCTCGTTAGCATGGGCGTAAGCATCTTTCAAGTCAACCAACTCGGCTTTGATCACTTGAATGTCTTCAATAAGCGCTGGTAAGACTTGAAGTTGGCGTTTCATGGCTCGAATTTCCGCAAGAATTGTATCCAACGTAGCAGGTGACTCCGGATTGGACACCACCGGTGACGACACTCTGCACTTAGGGCATTTCCACTGCGCCCTTCTGTCCACACCCAGCTTCCTCCAACCCGCTTCAGTGATCCCTGCACATCCAAAATCCAGGTCCTTCCGGCAACCGGCACACTGAGCCCCGTCATTAAACTGCACTCCACATGCTGCACACTTTTTCATATCTGAGTTGTATGTGTAAGTGGTACGTCAGTAAAGAGTACAAGTAAAATAAAATAATAAAAGAAAAGGTTGACGATCTATTTATTAGTACAGCTCGGGCAATAGAGGTACCGTAGATTTGTGCGAATGCGGGCTCACACCGTCGAGTACTGAAACTCTAGTGTAAGGTAAAATTAAAAACCTTAAATTTCTTTACCTATAATTTCTTCTGTAGTGCCTCCGTTTCCACCGTATTCCGCAGGTAAGATATCTTTAGGAATATACTGGTACATCGCCTCAATGTTCTTGTTGTGTACAAAGAGCTAAAAGAATAATAATGACTGCATTAATATTTGATTAAATATCGTGTAATTTGATTACATTGCCTAAACAACTTAAACATCGAATAAAGATTCTTCAGCTAAATATCTACTTTATAGGACAGCAATTTGAAGTTGGTGTTACACTAAATTTGCTGTAATATTTGCAGTGTTGAAAACTAGTTTTGAAGTAAAATATAAAGCAAAAGAACTATCAAAAGGATTTGGTGATAGAATACTGACCCTGCTTTGATTCTTTTCATTGAGCAAACTCTTCATCGCGTTAAAGATTGTCTCGAAACCAGTTGGGGTGTTCAAGTAGTGGGTGCCTTTCATACGCATAGGCGACGCATCCTGAAAAACATATTTTATATCCATATGAAAAATATTACAGTGAAGATGTTCGGATGTTTGTTACTCAATCACGCTCAAACGACTGAACGAATAAAATAATCTCATCGCTACTTACTTAATATTATTTTTAAAATATGCATTGTAATTAATGAAGCATAAAAAATGTATGCTCAATCAGACTCGTGAACCATATTGGCTTACTGGTAAAATACCCTTTTATTGAGCTTTGAAAGAAGTTGTGATAGAATTTATTATTAGTCTTGTCCACGGAGGAAACAATATGGTCTTGTCTTACTTACCTGTCCCATGATAACCATTTTTTTCATTGTAACTGGTGTCATTTGCAGGAAGTGTGCCATCGTTACACCTTCTAGATCTAGAACAGTTGCGTCACCGGCAACAGTGGCGTGATCGTCATCCAATAATATGATCTGAAATTAATAACATTTGTATAACATTTTGACGTTACAGATCATCATCATCTTATATAATTGTAAAATAAATAAATAAATAAATATTGTAGGACATTCTACACAACGCTATCTAGACCCAAAGTAAGCATAGCTTAACTAGCTTGTGTTATGGAATCTAGAATGCGGATAAACATACTTAGATACTTTTTTTTTTCGTAAATACATACATATTATACATAGAAACACCCAGACCAATGCAAATACTCATATTCATGCACACAAATATTTGCACTGAGCGGGGATCAAACCCGCGCCTCCTGCGTAGCGGCCGCGTTCACTACCGCTACGCCACTCGTAGTATCATTAGTATTTTTCTCGCTTGCATTCGAGGTTTTCACTTTGGACCACGGGGTTCATTTACTCTTTCGACTCCTTTAGTTTGGCTTAAAAGGCTTTTATAGGGTGACAACCTAAAGTATCACTGATTAACAAACAAGTACAAAGAACCCTGAACCCTTTCGGACAATCAAGTATAAAGTTGAATTCGCTATAAATATGAAAGAAATCATATTAAATGAAAAATACACACATACACACCTTTATGCCCGGAGTTTTAAGTGAAAAACAGTACACTAATGAGAAGTTTCCTTTTTCGATTATGATATTACGACCCAGTTATCGTGTGACTGGGAAAACACACCCCAACTGACTTGGGAATACGCTCAGCTCAGCTCATGATGATGATGAGGATGATGACATCGTAAGCATTTATTTTTATAAACTAAGTTATTTAAAATTATGAATTAAATATACAAATTCTGTGAAATAGGACCTTAACAATGTTCACGCTTTATTTAACAATTATTATAATAGAACGAAATAATAATGGAATGGTTCATACCTTCATGAGTATATTGGTTACAGCAATTACTTGCAAAATATGATACTTGCTGGGATCATATCTGCCTGGTCGCACCAAAGTGACTCTATGCGCATCAGGTCCGCCTATTTTGGGCAATACGAGGAAAGATCTGTAACATAAAGAATATATTTAAATTAACCTCTACCCATGATGCTGATGATGAAGCTGTCCTGCCGCCCGAGACAAGGGGCAATTTGTTGACATGTATTGATGACTGTCTTAAACTTCAAATCTCATACATTTGTCATTCTATTAAAATGCAACGAATTGCCACTTGTCTAGGGGGGCTGATCGATTTATCAATAACCCAACAATTTTATTATGAAACGATTAAAACCATCATTTATGTAAAATTAAGGATAGCAATAGATTTTCTTTCTTGAAAACATTCTGTGAGTTTAAACAGTTTGACTGCTTCGTACCCTGGCACAATGTAGCACCGATGTTTCCAAGTAATCGAGAGAGCCTGATTTCGATAATCCCTTCTGACTGTATTGAATTATAATAGAATTAAGCAGTATGCTCGATTGTATGTAATAGGTTCACCCTCTATAATATCGGAAACAGAAGACTTTTCACTGTTGTCTCATGAGAAGATAGATATCATTAAAATAAAACTTTTTTTACAAACATTGAAAAATCTACGCAGACCACTTGTTCAGAACATAAAAATTCGAAAATCAACGCATCACAATAATATTATTCTTCATTTAACACCGTGTTTACTCTCTGCACATTGTGCTTTTGTAATTATGTCATTGTGACTATATATTAGTAACTAAAAGTTAACTGCCTACCCTTGGCTAAGAATTTCTTCAAAAATTGGATCCGTGTGTTTAATATTATGTAGATCAGGTGCAAGTGATCGAATGGAATAGTACAAATCTAATTTTTCTTTAGTCCTTTCTAAGCTAAACTTGCAGCCTCGAAGAAACGCCACCAACCATTGATCATCTGTAACCAGAAAATTTTAATTTTAATTGCTAACTATAATTGTCTACTAAACTGCTAAATGCCATACGTTTCTTATTTCGTTCAAGCGTGTCTAATATCTATCATTCTGTTAGATATTAAAAACGATAAACTCTAGTAATATGACACGTTCAGTTCACGCGTCTCGTATACAATATCAATACCATTCATTATCTCAATAATCCTGTCTCAAAACCCAATAAGCTGCTTATATGGACTGGATAAAATTGAATACAATTTTAAAATATGTAATTCCAAGTCAAAGTCATCACAAAAGAAATTAATAAATTCATGAATCTATTGCAATAAATGTATCAACTTTACCAGCACGGATTAAAATATTAGAAACTAGCTTTTGCCCGCGGCTCCGCCCGCGTGGATGTCGGTTATCGCGACCAAACATAGCCTATGTCCTTTCTCAAGGTCTGGTAGATTGACCTATACCAACAACAGACAGACAGACAGACAGACAGACATACAGACAGACAGAGTTACTTTCGCATTTATAATATTAGTAGGGAAGTAGGGATAAAGTAATGTAACTAACCTGTTCGGGCTCGGAGATGAGGTTGCTTGCTCAGCCAGTCCAAAATGCTTTGCAGGTCATCTTTTAGCCTCTTGGGATCCTCGTTTAATTCCAGGCGTGCCTTTTCCGCAAGAGCGGGTGGTAACGGTCTAATAGACATTATCCAGCAACAAACCGTCCTACCACACCAATTACATGCACTACAATAGATACTATTCAAGGGTTTGAAGTAATATCTTATATAATCTTTGATTACGTACTATCTTTAATCATAATCCACGTATACAGCACAACTTGCAATTAACGTGTGTTATCTCAATATTATTTACTGATACGGTTATTGCTAACGTTATGTTTCTTTTATCACGCCTGTATCTATGAGTTTTAGTCAAAATGTGTTTAGTCCTCCTCTGTCTTATTTGATATGTTTCAATAGCGTAACTGACAAAACCTTCAATAACTAAGGCTGCGTTTCCACCAGAGATATGCGAGGATTCGTAACGACGCGACGGATATATTTTGTAGGAACTCATAGAAGCATTTCATTCATTCTGGGCAGCTCTATTGGAAACGACTCTGCGGCGCTCCGAAGTTTGCACATGCAACGCAAGGAAAAAATGTATGCTACAAATGCGTACGAAGATTCGCCAATCTCGCACCACTACACCACAGGTTGCATCAGAAACGAGCCCGATACAAATCATCTTCTGTCCACATTTTCAGTATCGCGCACCGTCGCGTCGCCGTATCGCTACGAATCCTCGCACCGCTCCGCTATCATATAGCACATCTTTTATGGAAACGCAGCCTAAAGCATAGTTTAATTTTTAATTAATTAGATGGTCAACGTTGGTGTTTTATTGAATAGTACGTCAATTGCCAAAATGCATTTGACATTGATGACTAATCATATCTTGTTAAGACAATAAAGCAATCCAGAAGTTTTGATTCTCTCTTCATATTAGGTATGTTCATTGTATTGTTTTGCTGCTGGGTAATAAGAAGTTTTACCGAGTGCCAGTTTAGATAGGCTTACTTCAGTTTTGTTGAGCGTTCTCCCTATCGCAGAGCAGAACACAATGCCTAGTGCGAGCTTTTTTTTCACATTCACCGGTGACGACTAAAGAAACGGTGATTTGTATGACAATGAATTAACGCTACCTGGTGGCAAACTTGTGAAACACTTCTTGCGCATATATTATATCACCGTCTACTCGTCACCAGTGAATGTCAGAAAAATCTCGCACTAACCACTCTGATGTTTAACGTTGGGAACCAAGCGTTCACTTGTTTGAATAAAAAATACGTAATAGATGTTAATATATATTACATATTTCTTTAAAATTAGTCAATTAAACACCATTTTCTTCATTAATCTAAATCCAGCCGCCTAAAAGAGCCCTCAACTCCAAACATGTCCTCCGAAGATTTGGGTTTTCCGGCACGTTTTGACTCATCACTTCCATATTTTTGATCTTCCTCTAGCCACGAGCTGTATTGTTTAATTTTGCTTCTCCAGTATTCTGAAATATTATACCGATTACCATTTAGCATTTACTTTTTCTCTTCATACACGAACATACCTAACCTACACATTAGATATAACACGCGCCACGTATCTTGGACCTAAATCGTAAGACATACGAGGCTCTGGCGCTGCGGATTGCTTTGTAATAGTCTATGCTTGGTGAATTTGAGTTCGTCTACCGCAGTAGCATCCCGCGCTATCCTCAAAAGACACCCAAGAAATGTGTACTGCGCGTATAGGGCAAGTTTTAAGCACATTTTAGGTCCAAGATACGTGGCGCGGGTTATAACATGTACTAAACTTAGAAAATATCAACAGATTAAAGACCAATAAGTACAACATTAGTAGTTTCAAAATCTAGAAAGCCTATGTCAACATAAAGGTACAGTCAGCGTCAGAGAAAACAGACCCCCTCAGTACTTAAAGAATATCGCCAGGGGGGTTCCTTTTCTCTGAAGCTTACTGTACTACTCATAGTATTGCATTTGGTTTTGACAGTATAAAATAAAAGATTCTAGACTGATCTCAGGCCATTGAAAACTTACATTTGGGGTAGCATTAGTATAGAACAGGCATTAGTGCGAGGATGCAATTTTCTTTTTTGATATGATGGGGTCAATTTAAAGTTATATCCAATTCTGTGGGGTTGCAACCCTTGTCCCACGGTCACCATCTCGGAAAAAGGGGTGCAAATGTTTTTATTTTTTATTTGACGAACTATACGTTTTTATTTTTGATTCTACGACTTGAGTTACTTGGCAAAAGTTGTAGATAATATTTTTTACAACAAAAAATGTTACGTAACTATTTTTTGTTAGTAGGTATTGGTCTCACATACCATAATAACAATTTGATCTCTTTCTTACATGATGGCGGCCGTGAAACAAGGATTACAACCCCACAACATTGAAATTAATTTTAATCTGACCCGTCCATGATATCTGAAATAAAATGCATCTTCGGACAAATGCACACCAAGACCAAAAAAATTACTTTTCAATTGAACACACATGCGATGATAATTCGATAAACTGCAAGCTCATTCACCTGTTATTTCACTTATGGTACCTCCGTAACCGCCGTATTCTTGGGGTAGAACATCTTTAGGAATATACTGGTACAAGCTTTCAATATTCTTACTGTGTACGACGACCTATAAAAAATATACATATTGTATAATAAATAACATCAAGGGCAAATTCAAATCTAAGTAAAGTAGAACTTATTACACAAACACAGGTGACTCAAAATTCGTCATTCCTTAACATAATAGTAATCAAAACAACCTTTTTTCCCGGTTACGTCCAAAGCTTAGACTTTGAAACCCAGGGTCTACTTATTACTTTTGAATGGTGGGTTGATTTTTGGAAAAACGACTGACGTCTGACCTTCCAACCCCGAGAGTAAAGAAGCCGCCCGAGCCTTCTCCGAGACAACGGCTTAAAGACAGACAGTTTATATCCGCTCCCTAAAATCCAACCACACGTCCTGATCGACCACTTGACGTCGTAGGGAGCGGACACACGGAAACCAATTTATTGAAAAGCTTGAGATAGACATCATGCCATCAATAATTCAATAAATATTTACTTGAAATTGGCAAAATTGCGGCGATTCGGTTACAGAAGCTATTTGAGAAAAAGATTTTATACCTTTATGAAAATCAAACATTAAAGATACTCATAGCTACTTACTCTACTCCTATTCTTCTCGGTAAGCATACCCTTGATCAAATTAAATACAGTTTCAAAACCCGACGGTGTATTCAAATAGTGGTGACCTTTCATCCGAAGGGGCGAAGCTTCCTGAAACACGAAGAATATTTAAATCATCGTCTTTTTCGGTTCCTTTCTATCGTGTGCTTGTCTGCCACCTAAGTGGTATAAAAAAAGTCTTTTCCCAACCTATTAGAGTCGCCTGATAGTCTTACTACGAAACGGTTGAACTTCGAAATTTACATATTTACTAGTAGTTGCGGCGGACTTCATCCTACCCAGAAAAGCGGAAATATGGAGGAGTAACTTGACAAACATAGGTAAGAATTGTAGGTATTACATTTTAAGATTTAAAAATCCAAGTTATTTTTTTAATTAATTCATAGGGTTCTTCGTCAATTATGATATAAAAAAATGAATAACCTGTCCCATAGTAACCATTTTCTTCATTGCTACTGGAGTCATTTGTAACATGTGTCCTATATTTATCGCTTCTAAATCTATGATATTTGTTACCCCAGCTACTGTTGCATGTTCATCTTCCAAAAACATTATCTGTAAAAGGCAATGAATTCTATTTCTATTGATGTACTTATACTACTATTAATAATATATCATAGTGATTTAAAAATTTAGGAATTGAGGGACTTAATGGCTCAATTCTATAAGCTGTTTAAAAATATAATCTTCAATTAAAAATGCTTCGATATAGTACCTTCATGATGGTATTGGCTACACACATGACATCCATGAATTTATATTTGTAAGGATCATATGCTCCCACGCGCACCAAACCTATCCTTGATGCATCAGGCCCCTCAACTTTGGGTAATACCAAAACGACTCTGAAAAAATGAAGCTTAGATTAGTCACGATTAATATTTTTCAAAACGAGATAACGAATCGAAATGGGTGACACCTAAGAGTTAGCTACCCAGGCAGCCAGATATAATGGCGCGATGCTAAGAATTTAGCGAGCTTCAATGAAGACCATTGGCTCTGTGAAGTGATTTGAGTATTTAATCTCATCGTGCAACGGTGCAATCTGGATAACACATTTCTATTTGATTTTATATTTGACGGTACATTGAGGTGAAGTTAGCAAAGTAGTGCATTGTTCCAACTGATCCTGTCTCTCTAAAAAGGTAGTCTACCTTCAAGACCTTAGCAGGTGCGTGCGTGCAGCATATTCATGCCAATTTTTTTGCCAACGCCTTTTTCAAATCCAAGACATGGTCCTTGTAGCTCAATTGGCCAGAGCAAAGGACCACGTTTACTTTTTCCTACCTAAATTATACGATTTATATGGTGATGTCATTTAAATTGTATTTCTGCATTGAACCATCGATAGTGTTACTAGCCACGTAAGATTTAATATAAATTCAGTGTTAAGAACCGATAGTGCTATCAGTAGCTGATAAATTTCTGACTACATTCTAATATACAGCGCATATTTGTATATTTAGTAGACTTTGGTTTGCTAAACTTGTTATGTTGCGTCCTTGACTACAATGATGGTGAGGCCGGAGCTGCGGCTAATCTAATCATTATTGGGATGGGCTATACTCGTATCGCATATTAGTTGTTACATAGTCGAAAACATTTTTATTGTGTTCACAGAGAATTAAGTAATTACCTTAGAGAGGATCACCGTGAATATTTTTATTAATAGTTTAAAACTTTGATACAAAGCTAAACATCGGGTGGCTGTGTCTATTAGGATACAAACAGTAAATTATCACACTGAGAGATCTACTGGTATCAGTTAATAGATTTCAGGTCTAAACAAACATACATAGCAAAATACATTATCATCAATATTATAATACGGTATTGGTAATGCATAAACTACTAACCCTAAACCAAGTATTTCATCAAAAACTGGATCAGTATGTTTAATTTTGTACATCTCAGGTGCGAGAGATCGAAGAGAGTAGTACATATCCATTTTTTCTTTAGTCTTCTTCAAACTAAATTTACAGCCTCGAAGAAATGCCAGTAGCCATTGGTCATCTGTAATTAGATTTAAAGCTAATTGACTAAACTTTTAAAGTAATACGTCATCATATTTACCGATGCGCAGAATTCAGTTCTTCTTCTGTCGAATCGATGGTGCGTCTACTCTCAAATTCTATTTTCCCAGTATGCTGCTACCTGAATCGCATTCTCGGAGGCACTCATTAGGTGCCGGTGTACAGGTAGATGGACATGCAGCACACGTTAGCAGGTGGGCCATGGTCTGTGGAGCTACTCCACACTCACACCCCAGGTCCACGTCATCTGAGTAACCCCATCTAGATCGATTCTCCTTGCTTCGGCCTGCTTCTTCTTGCTTGATGGAATTAATAATCAAATGATAATTCACGCAACAGCTAATGCCAAACAGATTGAACCCCAAGTCAGTTTCCAATACCTGTATTACGGTATACAAGGAAAGTTTAATTTTTGATAGGTATATACACGGCACATATATACACGGATATATACTCGAAGTAGTAATCCAAAATTTGATGAACACCCACATTTCGCAAACCGTATACCCTATTGGTAAGCTGTAAGCCCTATTCCTATCAACTGGGCGTTTTCGCTTAACACCGTGCAGACGCTGTGCATTCGATAAAAGATAAATCTCTATTCCGCACAGCAGTTGCTGTCGCTATCCCTGCGCCGAATTTTAATGAGTATTGGCCTTAGCCCGCGAAATAGTCGAGCCAAAAATTGTGTCAGTAGATAGTGGTTTTGTATATGTAAACACGAGTGAAGTTAGCCTTTAGTCCGGTCAATATAAACCAAATTATAGGAGTGAGGGTACAATAATTCGCATCCAGCCGAAAGTTGATATGATTGTTCAAAACACCGTTATGAATGAAATATAGAAAGTCTCATCGATCCTATACCTACCTGGAATTTTTTTAATTCAAGGTCAAAGGTCACAAAATATGGGCTTTATGCGATTTTCACCAAAACGGTAAGTTTTATCACAAAGATGTCTGAGACAAAGTTAAATACCATGCAATTATCTATAAAACTTCATCAAGTGCGATTCGGGCTCGCGTACTAAGGGTTCTGTAAGAAACTGATTTGAGGCGCGAACTTCGGTACGTAAACGCCAATATAAGTACTTGGATTGCAGTGAATTAGAAGCTTGATTTTGGGATACTTCCCGTTTAAATCCCTACTAATATTATAAATGCGAAAGTAACTTTGTCTGTCTGTCTGTCTGCCTGTCTGTCTGTCTGTCTGTCTGTCTGTCTGTCTGTCTGTCTGTCTGTCTGTCTCGCTTTTACGACTAAACCGCTGAACCGATTTTGATGAAATTTGGTATAGGGGTAGATTAGACCTTGAGAAAGGACATAGGCTATGTTTGGTCGCGATACCCGACATCCACGCGGGCGGAGCCGCGGGCAAAAGCTAGTAGAATCATAAAATTTAAAAATGTTTAATATCAAATATCCAAAACACGATGTTCATTTACTCATGGAAGTATTTTAAACAAATAAATAAAAATCATAGCTAAAATAAAAATATTGTGTTAGATTTCTGCAACAAGAAAAATCTTATTTATTTTTTTAAACATTTTGCGGTACATCATTTCCACTTATTATTCCTGTTTTTTTTTTCTTTTTCGATACGGATGTTATCCCAGTGATATACCACTGACCACCAGACAGGAAATTTTAAGCGTGAATCAAATAAACAAAAAAAAACTGAATAACTACTAAATTATTTACTGAAAGCAAAATACAATAAAGTGACCAACCTGTTCTCGCAATCAGATGAGGCTGTTTAGCTAGCCAGTTTTTAATACTTTGCAGATCATCCTTTAGTCTTTTTGGATCCTCATTCAGTTCTAAACGTGCCTTCTCCGCAAGAGCAGGTGGTAAGGGTCTTACAGACATATTCTATGCAATAACGTCTACTCATACAAGTAACTACCAAAATTCTGCCATTCAATTCATCACAGTACCAGTTCCTACTATCTATTGATTTGTTATCTATCTCGTAATCAAAATCCCGGTATATGCTCACTAGCTATTGTCGTGTGTTCACTATCAGACAATGACAGTCGACTAGAAGATTTCGTTAATCTACATGCGTTTTCTGCCTCGAAATTCCGTAACGAACAAAGGGTAATCCTTTCTAATTAAGACTATAAACCTTATCAAACATAACTTTTGTATAATATTGAAAATAATATGAATGTAATAGTAGGTGATACAGGTGATACTACACCTGTAACTGTTACCTCCTTATCATATTCTATATTATTAACACAGAGAACTCTAAACTTCAGAGTTAAATAATTGGAACTTAATTCTCAGTCCTAGATTTGCTAATATTTATCGGGTTGTATTTAACGCGGCCACAAATTAATTCGAAAAGCAGGTAGTAAAAATAATAGGTTGGCAGCTATAGTGAAGAATCATTTTATTCAATTTATGGGTGTCAAAATTACTGAATGTGGCGTACAAAAATACTAAGTGAGCCACTATTTATGGATGGTTATAAAAAAATAACCACGAAGGCTAAAGCACAAGCTCCGCTCGCTCCGCTCCCGCGTTAGCCTTCTAACCTAACCAATCCAAGTTGGGGCGCGCTATACTCGAATCCTCATAAATTCACAATTTGCAACACACGGGTCACTCAGTATTTTAGTCGCCCACTCAGTATTTTATTCGCCCACTCAGTATTTAAAGTAACTTATTATCAGTCGTCCATTTATTATTTTTGTCGCACGGTTTATTATATCCCATTATCCCATATTTATCCATCTCTTTCCTGAATGGTTGAATGTAAAAGAAGTTTAAGGTTTTGTCATACTACTACTTATACATTAATACGGTCCATATTCTAAATATCATGGGTGGCTTCGTATTTTGATTAATATTTCGTTACGAAATATAAATCAGTTCTTAGATACGCTTGCATAATGTTTTATCTTAGGTAGTATTGTTTTAAACGCTTTTATGTATTTATTTTCCATAAATACACAGAAAAAAAAAGTAATAGACACTCACCTCTCCATCCATCTCTCATGTTATCTATCTAACAACACCAAATACACCAATACCATTTGCATATAAAGTTTATATCTTGGAACTTGGAGTCTGCTCTTCTTCTCGTTCTTTCCATCGATCATCACCATTATCATCTATGCGTAGAGGTCGACCTTCACCTCGCAGTCAAGAATCCGCCGTTCTTTCAGTCATTGATTTTGTTTATTCTTTACTTTTACGGATACGACTGTTGTCTGACTCGCCAACCCCTTTGTAACTGACTTGAGCCTCGATGAGTATTATTAAATATTAGTAATACGGTTTCAAATGAAAGCTAAGTTTGTTTATATTCATGAAACTAAAATTAGTTCTAATGTTAGTCAAATCAACATCATCATCGTCATCACCATCATCATTATCCCGGGGACATCCGAGGCCTTCACCTTGGTGTCCGGGGTGTGCTTACAAATCAGTTCATTTTTATTCAACGTCTAAATATGTAGAGATTGGTAATGTAGAGACTTTTGTCGTTAGTAATCTGAATTATCAAATAAATTTACTAAATTAGTACCTAGCTGAGTGAGAAGACTGAGAATAAGTTTTACTTCTTTTTTAAAGTTCTTTGTTTAATAACAATAACCATGACAAGGTACCTCTTAAAAATAAAACACTCCAATAGCTTGAAAGAACACTTTTATTTCTGTGTATTTACAATCATATATTTAGTTTTATCTACAACCCTGTTACATTAATTTTAAAGTTTGCTGATCACTTTCGATTTTAGTACCAATAGCTGCTGCGCTAAATGCGTAAGTTAAAACCCCTTAAAATAAAATTATTACATCGTACCGTTTGACTACATCGTCTAGTACTATTATCTGTATCTGAAACAACTGAACATTCTAAAAACTGGCCATATTGATTATGACACGACTTTATGATATTTGAAAAAATCAATTGAGTTCAATAATTTTGTTTTGTCAATACAAAAAGATCACAGGAACCTTGTATGGCATGAATATGTAAGTAAGTACATAATAGTGAATAGTAGATAATTAATTCCATCACATTCTCTACTCTTTTGTGTAATAAATATTTGGTGAGATCTTTATTTGATGACAATATTATCAAGTAAACATGACACATGTATAAAAGCCTTAATTGCATCTTCTAACATTGTTCAACACAACTTACACTGCTTAAACGTTTACTCACTAGATGGCGTTAGAAAGTCTATACGCTAAGGATTTGGAAAAGGATATATTTTTATAATAATAATAATATAATTGCTATGTGGTAAGTATATAAGTTAAAGGACAAAATCTATATCATTTTTTTCGAAATCACAAACATTATTTGTCATCACTGACAACCTAGTCTAATCACTTAAGTACTAACATTTGAACTAGAAAGCATTGGAAATGTAACGCATAAACTTAAAAATAAATATTTACATTTTTCTAACATACAGTTTCGGTGTACCCTGACCGAGTTGTGAACAATTAGGTGCAAAAACTGTTACTAATTAGTTTTTATTTCTAATTATATGAAATAAATTTAATCCAAATTACACTTTAAATGCACTCATAAAGATACTCAACTTAATCACTCTAGCTGACTGAACAGACGGAATTGTTTTGATGACGATGAAGGTTGAGGTGAAACAGAACCTTATTTAGACATTATTCTTCACGCCTTGATATGTAGATTTAATTCGACTACAAGAAAGCCCATACCATTTTCTACAGTAAGTACAAAATGAGAATGTGAACTGATTTTTTTTCACATAGGTAAGATTATTGTTTATGGTATACCAAATTCAATTATTTTTTACCTCACTCACAATTCTTTCCTTGAATTTATGTTCTTTCTTACATAATAATATCCATTTTATTGTAGGAACTAGACGACGACTTAATTTCAGTGATGATTTTAGTAACCACATGATTAAAAATTTGATATTCTTGGGTTGTGCAAAATTTGTCTCCGTCTTTTCGTCAACTTTTATCTATTTTGTTGATTGATGTTCAAATATCATTCAATCTACACTATCTCAAATATTCGGACGGTTTTCTATCGACACACCAAACTACCTTGGCTTCAATAACTAAAAAAACACTTAATTGTTACATGTTATATTTAACATGGAAATATACTTTTTTGAAAGTATAGATCTCAATGTTCAGCGACTTTTTAGCCTCTTATTTTACTATTAACTTATTTTCGACCGTCGATGTTAACCCAGATCATCAAAAGTTGGCAAATAGTTTGAGTTCATCAGAGTCGAGTGAGCGCACGGACTTCCAGTCAGTCTCGGGGTACTCGTCGAAGTTAGAAGTATCGCCTTCGTATGACACTGCTGGTAAAATTGGTGGCTGAGGACAAAGAAACACAAAATTAGAATGTTAGAATTTACATTAAGCTGATGTCCTTGTTGTAGTACGATTTTGAGTAACTTATCTGGGTACTTTTTGAGCTTTTACAATTTTCAGTTTATTTTTGATAACAAGTTTACATTCCATTTAAGTTTTATAATATCAAGATGATATCTTAATTGAATAGAATTCGAAATAAACCTCCTTCGCACAAAAAAATAATAATTTTGAAAATCCGTTTGCAGATGACGAAGCATGCGCGTACAACAAACATCCGAATAAAGAATCTACTCATTGTTTAAAATTCGGTTAAAAACAGGTGCAAATCAATATTTAATGCACAAACCTATTTAAGCAAGATTGAATTTATGTCACCCAGTGTATTCAAAACCTCAATTGACTTCATTATAAATTCAGTTGCGTAAATAAGTTTGCCAAAATTGTAATTGCCTGCAACCGTTGTTGGTCATTGTATCTTTACACAAACATAAAACGGTGTCGTAAACAAGCATATTATCAATGCAATAAACAATTCGAAATTAAATCAGGTAATGTAAACTTTGCCAAACTTGGCTGACCTGGCCACCTGGATTCAATTGCTTCACAGATAAAATTATAAATAGATATAATTTTATTAGGTCACTTTCACTCAAAAACACGTAAGTGTACATACTTATCTGTGGTTTACGATGAAATAGGTAATCGGTAAATGCTTTGACTCTTTTATACTCCATACTCAGCCCGGTCGGTGCCCATTCCTCTGAGGTGAATGCATCGGATGCAACCCGACCATCAGTAAGATGATAATGGATATAGCCATCGACTTTGTTTACGGCATAATGAAATACATCAGTGCCAATTTATTTTTGAAAATAGTCCAATAAAAATGTCAACTCATGATATTCTCATATCATGTAGTCAGTGTCAATCCACTAAATATCATTAAAGAATAGAAGGCTTTTTATTTGAGCATAAACACGCAACAGTAGCGAGTATACTACTGTACAAAAGTCCCATTTAGCATGATCGATCAGCTATAGGTACTACCCACTTAACGGAGACTGCTTGATGCTCCCTGCCGTACCGTTTCCAAAGCAGTTTAAAATAAGGACACGTATTATGCACAACAGTTCTTTGTTACCCACAACTATCAACAATTATTATTGCCACACCCCTATAAAAATTGTAGATAGACCTGGAGCAAGAAATATGCAACTCAGGAAATAAGCAGAGACTATCGAATATTCAAGGTCAATACCTGTAACTTTTTCAAGAAGACGTCAGCCCAATCTATGTGCTTGAACCACCGGTGACGCTTAACATCCTCCGTGCCACACTGCAAAATAAACAAACAAAGGTTTATTGTAAAAGCAACCCACACAAAGGACTCAATCCACTCAAGGACCTAAATATAGGTATCTTATATAGTCAGTGTTACCAAATTGTCAATCAACATAAATTAATGAACATTTTCAGTGCGTAATTGACAGACTGAAGCTGACAGTCTTTATGGGAAACTGTCAGCCTGCTCACATTTTATGAAGATATTTTCTGCACTGTTAACGCCAGTCTTATAATAAAGTATGTACAATAACGACTGATGACAAAACGAACCAACACACGTGTTTCCTTCTTCCTACAATTTTAAGTATTTATTTATTCTTAATCAGTTTTGGTGGCACTTGACTTAATTAACTTTACCCATGAATATCGAAATAAAATAGAGCATCCCCAAGGGACTGTTAAATCGTATTACCACGTCCTTGATTTTCACTTTTTCAAATTCCAATTTACAATGCTTTAAAACTCATTTTAGTATGATCCGGATTCTGACCAGTTCATAGTGTTCCTACTGTTTTCAATTCCTGCCCTATATGATTATTTTCCATTTAAAATTTAAAAGCGAAATACAGCATGATAAATTATTTAAAATTCAGGCATATAATTTATCTGACTTCTCGAGCTTAGGTCGTCTCAAAAGGATATTTCATTTTGACAGCCGTCTTCACCATACACGAAATGTAAAAATAGTCATTATTCAAAGACATACATACATACATAAACTCACGCCTATATTCCCCGAAGGGGTAGGCAGAGGTGCTAGCACCCACATTTAGGTCCCAATATAATAGGTGCTAGCACCCACATTTAGGTCCCAATGTAATAGGTGGCGAGCCTATTGCCATTAACCGGGCACTTATAAACCTGCGATAAATACACACATAACTTCGAAAAGCATCGAAAAGTCATTGGTGTGTGCCATGGTAATACCTGGGATCGAACCCGAGACCTCGTCTCAGCAGTCCATTACCCATACCACTAGGCTACCGCGGTTTTTTCAAAGACATCACAAATATTTATGTACCTACTGTCACAATATGTTTAAATTTTTTAAATAGACGCACATGCAACTTCAAAATAAAGTTCACGGCACTATACCCAGTTAGGTATAGTATTCATCAGTATATTTCTGCAATAGACAGTAACACCTGCTGTCTGTCCCCATGTATGCTTATCTTTAAAACTACACAAAGGATTTAGATGCAGTTTTCTTTAGCGATTCAAGAGGAAGGTGTTTATATGTATATTTTATATGCATAACGTTTTTTTTTTATACATATAGGACACGTCAATTTGACTTCGCCTTGCCTGATGGTAAACTGAGGGCAAAGTCTTGGAAAGAGGGTAACCATTATAGACACGTACCATGCTACAATGGTGGCACTCAGCTTGACGGCCTCATCAGATTCTTTTTCACGCCCCACTTAAAGGACCCGGAACTGTAGGAGGAGGGAAACACGTCAGCTGGTAAAGAATTCCAGATCTCGTAGGAGAGAAACTGATAATTTTAAAGGTTTAAATAAATACATTTTAGCGCTTACATTGCAATTGCTGGTACTGTGTTGTGAACCCTACGAGATTGATTAATAGTACATTATTTATGGTACAAGCGTGTAAAGTTGGTGAGGCGAGGGTCTTAAGAGAGCCGAGGACGGTAATCACCATACACGCGAGTGGCATACGGCTATTTTCAACACACTTGCGAATAAAATTATACTAAAAATACTACGTAACACAATCAAAACACAATAGTAAAAATCTATTTGTTTACATAATGCGCCGTATGCGCGCGCAACTAACATTTTTTTTAATTTGTTTCTTTCGGAACAGGCTAAGGTGCTATCACCATTCTGCCTTGTCATCTACTTACTTATTTGAATTATGATTTTTTTTTTCTCTGTAAATACTCACAGAGAAAAAAAAATACATTTTAGTGAAAGTTTTGTTTATTAAACACGTATTACAAGTAGAAATTATCTTTTAAAATACGAAGTTGCATGAAATGAGTAAGCAATAGGTATATTAATTCGTTTGTTATATTGGACACGATCTTTTTGTATCGAAACTTTTTTAAGAACAAAGCAACTTAATTAATGAAATTAAAAAAAGAAGTCTATAACTCACGTGTGAATAATAATAATGAAAAAGTCACAGTTTTATAATAGGTGTCATTCCGTGCTTAATTGCGGTGAAATAAAAGCCTGTTTATAAGCAAGTATGTTGAAAAATAATATATTACGAAAAGGTTTGTCCTAAAAAGGTCAACAAATATGCATATCTCTTATACCTACTCGTATATTATGCCTATCTCCTTACTTAGGATAACCCACAGTAACCATTTTTATATTACACAAATTACACAAAATTACAGCATTAATCATTATCCAATTTAATATGATACGATGTGCACTTAATGTAGATCATAATTGCCATTCAGACTTTATTATAATTACAATGAATAAGGTAAATAAGGTAATGAAGAGATATCGCAAATAGAAATTTCAAAAAGAAATTAAGTTAAGCCTGTCCGGTGATGGGAGTGGACCGATCGCTTCACACTGACGCTATCTACAAAGTCTATATTGCACCCGTGCGAAGCCGGGCGGGTTGCTAGTAAATTTATAATAGGTATAGTTAGGTAAAATTAATCTATCTTACGTTAACAACATTGGAAGTATGCCATTCAGGGCACCAAATTTGAATCACACCAGAATTATTATTTGAGACATAACACGAACCCCTCTCGTGGGTGGTGAATGGTTATGCTACTAGATTATCAATGCTAGTAAATATCAATAAATCATAAACCTATATTGCCTTTAACTATAATATACGCTTGTGGGTGGCCAAAATAGAGCAACTTTGTTATTATTGGCGTTCACGACGTGCTTGAACAGTCAGACATCGTAAATTCTATGATTTAGAACTAGCGAAATATATCGGTGCTTAAACTATTATTGTACGACGATGCCTTGCCTCAAAATATTGTCCACTAGATGATGCCCGCTACTCCGCTCACGTGGTATAGTTTTTCCTTTTCCACTTCCGAAAGAACCATGTTCCCAGAATGAAAAGTGTTCTCTATGTGTTATTTTAAGAAATTCTCATCCAAATCTGTTTTAATGGTTTACGCGTGATTGAGTAACAAACATGCAAACATCTTAACATGTAAATCGGGTTTCACATTTTTTATCATTATGATTACCAACACGGTGCGTGATGTAAATGGTATGATATATGATTTTAACATCAATAAAATTGGTAATTTATCCAATGATATTTTAATTTGCCCTAATAATTCCTATTATAAATTTTATAAAAATGATCTATCATCACGAGTAATGTTCTCCCACGCCAAGGAAGTCGATGTGGCGCTAAAATAAACATGCAGGATTATCACGGGCTGCCTCAAACCAACCCCTCTGAACATGCTGTACCCTTTGGCAGGCATAGCTCCACCAGACGTTCGGCGAGACGTAGCTTGCGCAGTGGAGAAGCAAAAGCAAGAAAAAGATCCCCGACACCCATTGCACAACTATGAAATGCCTCCTGTCCGCTTAAAACCGCACTCTGGCTACAGACAGTCCCCCACGGCGAGCGAGAGAGCAAAGGTGGGCAGACAAGCATCCAGTTCCGGCAGATTTCATCAGACCTAGCGAAGACCTACCGGCTGGTCATCATCTCCAGTGGCCAACTTGGAAGTCTTTAAACCGCCTGCGGATTCAGGTTGGCCGCTGTAGGGAAAATATGGCAAAATGAGGCTTTATCAACCGGTCCAAGAGTACTGCGATTGCGGGGTCCAATCCCAGTCCATGTCGCATTTGCTTTCTTGCTCGCTGTGCCCCGTCACTTGTACTACCGATGAACTTTATAGAGCAACTGAGGACGCTATTGCTGTGGCCAAGTTTTGGGCCGACATAATTTAAAAATCCAGATCTAGCCATTGACTCGAAGAAGAAGAATGTTAGACATACTTAAAACCGGTACCTGTAGTAAGCAAGTAATCTATGGTCTTCTGCACAGATTGTGAAGAAAAAAACACCATAGGTACTTGGATTGTGCTCACTAGTTCCAGTCCAGTGTCAATTTGTCTTATTCTCAAGGAACAAGTGATTTTTATGACTTGTCCCATTCTTTTTCTTCATTGATTTGCTTTGACAATTTATTTGATCATTCAAATAAGTAGGTACTTCCCCCTATCTACCTCATGTTAGATAGGGGGAAATACCTAGTAAATTGTATTATCTTCAGACTTCTATATACATATCCTTCTACTCCGGATGTACCGAATAAAGAATGAATCACTTACGTTTAGCTGATTTTCTTCACTATGTTTAGCTGTCATCTGTAAAAGCGCGAAAAAGATCACTTCGCTGTCACTAACCAGTACCATACATACATATTTACATATAATCTCGCCTATATCCCCGGAGGGCTAGGCAGAGGTGAATTAACATCCACATTGTATTAAGTCCCACGTAATAGGGGGTGAACCCATTGCCGTATTCCGGGCACTATTGTCGACTCAAGCCATGCATCTGAGGCTTAGAAGTGTGGGCTGTACAGTGTATAGAGGTATCTGTCTGATGTTAAACATCAAAAACAAGGTAATCACTATCAGTACCACATTTTTTATAACATAGAAGTCTGATCATGCTCAATTCTTTATGTATGCGATTATTAAGTACAGTCAGCGTCAGAGAAAACAGACCCCCTCAATACTTAAAGAATATCGCCGCCTGCGCCGACCGCGTCACATGACTAACGAATGACGTCACGTGATGCGATCGTCGCTGAGCTGCCTTTTATTTGCATGTTCATATTTGTAATTTTCTGATATTTTTCGTCTTTCGGCTCAATTGTATACCAAGATACAATATACTCACAAAAAGATGCCACAATAATTTATGTGCCGTTTGAGGATACGAACCCGCATCTCCAGCGCCAGCCGATCGCTTAGACCGGGCCTTATACCACTAGGCTAACGGTTCACTTAATAATAATGGCGAAAATACGAATGACATTACTACTACACCATATATGTGATAATAATAACTGCTCAATTGACTAAAAGATAAGGTTGAAATTAGTATAGATTTCTCGTTTAGTTTAATAGATTACCTACGCTTGATACAGCTTTTTGCACTACCGTCATGTTTCAAAAACTTATCTGCTGTATGGGCTGTGGCTATAGTATTATAATATCTGGGACAGCGCGCTAAGGTTGCAATTAGAATACTTCTTTGCCTTATTTACTAAACTGTGATTGAAGGTAACTTTATAATTCGTGGTAATTTGCATTGTTTTTAATCCGCCTCGTAATATTATTCAATTTATTAAGTTGTTGATCAGTTTTTTGAGTAAATTGAAAGTATGGGTCGATTAACAACATTTTTGAAAGCTAAAATGTTATTCTCTGGGAGCAAGAACAAAGCATAAAGAAAATAGCATGAGATATGGGCATATCGGTAAGAGTTGCGATAAAAATATATTTTATACCTATATATTGCCTAATCATGTTACATTTTCATTTAAAAGTTAGATTTGGAGTTTCTTTTATTTATTATCTTTTTCATTACAGAGAAATACAGTGCGTAGATGGCGAAGGTATAAAGCGACGGGTGATATAAAATGTGAACTCCAAGGACTTCGCCCAGTTGCTTACACTCATGAATCAGAGCGGCACCGTGATATTGTGGAAGTTCACTCAGTGGCACCCTTCAAAACTACGCGCCCAAGTGCTGAAACTTTTGGAGTGTCGCTGAGCACTGTTCGACGACATCTACAAAAATTTGGCCGAAAATTTTTATGGAGAAGAAGTGGCCAACGGTTCAACCCTAAAAACGTAGTAGACTTAAGAACAAGCGGGCGGTTAACATTAGGTAGGTCTAAGTAAATGATTATATTCTTTATACATATACATATTTTATATACATATTATATTATATACTTTATTTATATTTATATACATATATAGATACATGTTATATAATATTACATATTATATTATAATATACATATTTCTAATTATTATTGCTGCTGACATTGATTTACATATTGCAACAGATTTGAAAACGTTTATAATTTTAGGTTACTGGGGATGGATGTTTTCAATGGGCCCAGGCGAGCTAGTGGAAATAGGTGACCGCATGAACAGTGAGCGATACCTTGAAGTGTTGAAAGACGTAATGCTGCGCATAATCAGTGCGGGTCGCATATCCAGAGGGACAAATTTACCTGGTTCAGGATAACTCTTCAGTGCATCGGTCCCGAATTGTGCAAGACTGGCTAAATGCACAAGAAGATATTAACGGTGTTTGAGTGGCCGGCTAAAAACCCGGATCTTAATCCTATAGAAAACTTGTGGGGTCAGATGGTTTTAAACTGGGACTAAGGTAAACAGAACTTGAGAACTAATGCGAAATAGTGTCCTAACATTCATAATAATAATATTATTATTATATTAGATATTAATACCTAATCCCATTACTCTTGTTTACAAGTTTAGTAATCTTCTAATATGTTAACGATGCACCAACTGACCTCACATATTTTTCTAATGTTGTGTTAAAAGGGTTACTTATCAGAAAATGTGATCAAAGAGGAAGATGTATATTGCTATACTGTCATAGTTAAGCATGTTGGTTCTTTCTTTGTAATTCACAGGCACAAATAACATTTCATTTTACAACCATTCTTTTATATTCAAAGATTATACAGAGTGTAAAAAATTAATGTTTGCAACTTTAAATAAATAAGTAAATAAATATTGTAGTTATGTTTCTAGAACTATCTTATATTAAACATTTTATACTTCACTTAGGGTTTTGTGCTTTGTCAATAAATTTAGGTCACGTAAAATCTAAAAATAAGTAACCCCAATTTAACTCAGATAGAAAAACTGTATACTCAACCAGGAAATGTAAGCCATGTAGTCCTAGAAATGTAAATTCGAGAAATAAATTAATAATATTGTTTATGCAACAAGCCTATCTTTTCTTACAAACCTCAAACCTACTATAAAATTTGATCCCTTAAATAATAAAATAATTAACAAAAAGTGCTTATGAGAATAAAAAAATAATTATATGAATAAAAAAAAGAACCTTGTGTCCGAGGATTTGAACCCCCGCTTACCGTATCTACAAAGCATCGGTCATAACCACTAGACCAACATGCCATTTACATAAAATTTCAAAAAACTTCAATGCTTTCATGTCATTAACAAGGGGGGTCCCTTTTCTCTGAAGCTTACTGTACATTTTTAACAATTTTAAATTTTTTTTAAAGTAGGTAAACATGCTGGAGTTGTAAGTTCGATTCTTATTTAATGTAAATTCTTGTATGCATGAACGTACGAGTATATTTGGATAAAAGATAACGCTGTATAAAAAGTGAAACAATAAAAACAACGTAGCTGACTAGTTCGTTGTTTCATCCTATGATAATTTCGGCCCATGGGATGAAACAATATTTTTCCATAATATAATAATTTTCATTCGTTGATTCGTCCTATCGATTTAATTTTAAAGATAATTATCTAAGTTTTTAGTATGGTCAACAAAGCAATGGTGATTACTTTAATAAAATAAGTTATTAAGTAAAACGAAATCTAGATTTGTAGAATATAGACTACTAGGTAGTTTTCTAGCACATAAGTTTGCTACCTATATATGTAATGGGAAATACATCGATTATGTTGTGTATCTGTGTACCGTCAAGGCATAAGTCAGTGGCAAGCGACGCCGTTTGATGTCGCCGGCGGGCACTTGACTGATGGCTTTCTAAGCATCTTGGAGACATCGCGGCAAAAAGCCCGGTGAAAACAACCAACCGCTAACTGCAGCCGTTTAAAAATACATTCTGTGATAGTGACACTTTTATTGGGCACGCCGCATCCCGATTTCGCGATTAAATCATGGCCGCATAGAAAATAGAAAAGAGGATATATATTTATAACATAGTAGGTATTTAGCTTTCTATAGTCACAACTTTCTGTATTTTATGATATGTGTAAATAAGCTTTCATTGAGAATGTCGTACATAAAGTAATACCTATAACCGGTATACATACATAAACGAGATGTGATTGTACAACTTTTACTGAAATCTAACATCTAATTAAATTTAACGCGAACATCTAATAAACGAGTGATAAATAGAGGATTTTATTTGCATACGTTCATGGTCATAAATATAAAATATAATTAAGTCCGATTGATTAATATATTATTATGATTTATAATTTCAATTTCGTTAGGTCCTCTTAGAAACGTAAGAATCGATGAATTTCAAAGTGGATATCTGACTTAGTGGATAATTAATTCCTTTAGTCGCATTATTTCCTTCTTTAAACAATTTTGGAAATTTTCATTTTTGTCCTATTATTGCTATCTGCCGAGGAGACATTGAGCGATACTTATGTGATGTTTGATGGTATATACTCGCAGAAGTAACTGAATAATTTTGAGAGTTATTATTACCTCTAGATACAAAAAATATACAAATAATATAAAAAAGTGAAAACATGCTATTATGTATAATATGGTAGCTTAAAATAGTAGCCATATGCAACTTGTCACACCCACTCTACAAATCTATCCATCGAGGAATGAAGTAAAATTTTCCCCTAACAAAAATCTTTCAACATGCTTAAAAGAAGCTTTCACAAACAATACAATACTGACGTCGTCGTGATAAATAACAGTCTGAATTAAAAAACCATTAAATAGTGATATTTACTTTCTTAATGACTAGAAGGCCATTTATTCTTTAAATATTTTGTACTCAATGTTTTTTGAATTACTTTTGCGGTAATTCCAAGATTTTTATGTGTACTAAATTATGTAATACGCAAAAAGAAAACGTTTTTTTTTCTGTGAAGCTATATCCGCAGTACCTAGTTGTACAAGTATAAAATTTATGTGAAGTATAGAACGTATATTACTGACTTTAGTATTGGCTAGGAAAACCTAAATAGAACAATGTTTTATGCAATCTATTACATACAATGCGACAAATATTAGCACTATTAGTAGATATTATTCCTATGTGTGAATTTAACTGGAACAGAGCCAACTTCAAAAGTCTCATAAATTTTCTTCTTGGAGACAATCCATTTGTTTTTTTTTATAAGAGGAGTATTATTTTTAAAATGCAGCTACTTATACCGGTTGCATTATTGCATTGCAATGCATTTTTTCAAATTGAGATTAAGATAAAGAAATAATTATTTAAATTGAGTGAATTATATTGGAGGAAACGTGGTGGGGCTGCCAACATCTTGACAAACGTGATGGCGATGCAAATTTAAATATGGAATTCGTATCATTGTTTTTCAAATTTTATTTACAGCTGCGGTACCGCAATGGTTAAGTAAAGGTGCACACATTACAAAAAATCGTTACGATCGCACTGTCCACATTTGACCAACAACAAGTACAACACGCCATTGATTGCTGTCCTGTCAAAAAAATAACTTTATATCTACTATTGTACTGATAGGTTATTCCCATGCCTCCAAAAGGAGTCCAAGTCATTAATCTTGTTTCTGCACATTCGAAATTCAAAAACCAGTTTTACCTCACCACAGAATAGATATAATCTACTCATAAAAACCTCCCCCAGGAACCGCGAGGCATATTTTTTTTTCGAAACAACTTATCTAGAAAGTGGTGCATATTCTCATTGTGACGAATGTAAAATTCACCTCCAATCCTTTAAGACGAAGTTCAAGAGAACGAAACGAACGAGAAGTTTCATATCATATGAAACTTGTAGTGTGATTATAACTACGAATATTGACCTTCTGAAAGTGTTACTGAAACCGGTCAAGCTCAAGGCTATTTTCAATTTTGCGTAAACGCACGGCCGTGTTGAATGTTTACGCAAAATGCAAGCGTGTTCGGAGTTATGCAATAAATCAGATAAAAGCGGTTTAGCCATTTCGGTGGAGTTTGGTAGAAACACTGTGACACGAGAATTGTATATGTACATACTTATGTGTGATGACTAGCTGTCCCGGCGAACTTCGTACCGCCATATTTTTCCCGTTCCCACTGCACCTATTTTCTCATCCTTTAAACCTTTCCTGGACACCCACGAACATTTCAAGACTAAAATGAGCCAAATCGGATCAGCCGTTCTTGAGTTATAAAATAACAACGAAAAGTGGCATTGATTTTTATATATTAGAAGAAGATACAGACTGATATCGCTTATGATGACGGTGACTTATATTAAGTCACCGTCATCATAAGCGACTTCCCAGTTGCGTCCTAAGTTTGTACTTTGGACCTTGGGATCCGCATACCGGTTTTGATTGACGGTCAGTTAGTCGCAGCATTTGCAAGACTTCTCCACTTCTCTCTCTATTCGTGGCCCAGCGCATACACTCAGTAAAGAAACACTTTGTAGAGGAGTTAATAAGGCCTGTCCATCTTGTGGGTGATTTGCCACGAGAACGCTGACCCTCCAGTCTCCCCTATACATACCACCAACCGTTCCAAAGACTCTTCATTACGAGTGATAGGACGAAGCATTTTAAGTATGTATTCGCACTCACTTGCAATATCGATGAGTCTTTGTTTGATACGAAGCTTTGTAGGGTATACAAAGTATGAAATAATTTGGCCGTGTGAAAGTTCATTTCACATGTACATAAATTATTATTACGTATCATACTAATAATAAAAGCCTGAGACTTGCAGCGATATAAAAAATAAAAATAATCTCATGTAAACAAAGAAAGCATCATTGTATTTTATACCAGAGCCATTAGAAGTGATATTATGTGTGTGAATGATACGTGCGTAAAAGAAAATTCGGGATTTCGCGTCGGTGTGAAAAAGAGTTATGTTTGTTGATAATTAATTTGAGTTATTCAACATGTGCAACACGTGAAAAAACTTTGCACATGGAACAGTTCTAATGAAAGTAGAAATAGAATGCGTGAGCGGTTATTGCAACGACAGAAAATGTTTCACTACGTCATGTATCATTAGGCTGTAAGGCCACGTTCGCATGGCTACAAAAAACGTGCAGGACAAACTGGATACCGCCATGTGAACAAGACTAACTATCTGTACTGGCGGTTAACTTCCAAAGTCAGGATGGTACCGTAGAATTAATACCAATAAAACATATTACTAATAGAAATTGGGTGAACTAACTTATGATCCTACTAATATTATACATGTGACAAATTGTGATGATAGATTGTTTGTTACTTTTCACGCAAAAACGTATAAACAGCTATGGATGAAATTGATTATAGTAACACACATTATAAACATAGATAGATTATAGTTTACCTATAGGAAATAACAGGTAGACTACTTTTTATCCCTGGAATAGGTTACTGTGGGTTAGTCACAAGGCTAATTTCACGAGTACCTAATTCGCTTATGACTACGATATGAATATTTTATGATTATTGTACATACCTTCATATTTCCAAGCCTTTTAGTTCTGTCTTGCACCAACAGTTTCTTAATGACATCCTTGGCGACAGGGTCCAAATGCCGTGGCCACTCCACGCGGCCATTTAGGATCTTTTCATAGATGCCAAACGGATTGTCATCGTAGAATGGAGGGTACCCGACTAACATTTCATAAATGAGGACGCCTGGAAACCAAATAGACAAGATTATTAATATCAAGACCTTCTCACTAGTTTTTTTTTATCATAACATTGAAGTTCATTGGTGTAGGTTACAAACAAAGAACAAAAACACGTAATGCATCATCTGCTTTATGAAAAGAAAGGAGGTCATTCGAAAAAGTTGGAAGGTCACGGATATCAAGACTAAAATAGATTTACATAGACTAGATAGACTGAGACTGACGGAATGATCTTCGTGAACTAAATATATTAAAACGACTTTTGACAATTATTTTTTAATTGTATATACATTCTGCTTTACATCATGTTGCTAAGTTTATAATTTATGAAGTGTCATTGGCAGCATAATGATAGGAGTCGGTCTTACGATCGAAAGGGCCCGGGTTCAAATCCTGGTCATTACTCTACCGACGACGACGACGTGAACCCGCTTCTAACTCAAGCTATTTAGTTTACCTAGGAAGAGAGGTTAGAAGGAATACTAGTACCTACTTTCAGTAACATACTAATTCACGATATACCTGATTAAAATTAGTCAGAATTAGGTATACCATCTTATTTACGCTGTAACCGTTGATAACTTTATATATAAGCAGCCATCTCTCCAAATTCCATAAAAATGTTAAACATAATATACCAAACTCAAAAGAAGTCTAATTGAGCTTTATTGAGTTAGCTACAAGTTGATATAGCAGCTTTCATGATTTTGTGCCGGAATGTAATTTTATTCTACTGCTTACTTTATGTTATATTCACATGCCTATTATAATCTTATATCGTCTGCTAACTACTATGGCAAAAACAAACGATCCTTAAAAATTTAATTCAACCAGCAAATTTTATTTTAAGGAGTAGTAAATGATGAAACGTTAATGTTTTTATGGCAACGTGATAGTCGTAAAATCAATTTTCATTGCATGATCAGCGTCACGAGTAAAATTTACGAGACATACATATGACAGTGACTAATAAGATATACATATACTTATATACAAATAAAGATCAAAATATAGTTACCAAGGTCCTATTTTGAGTTTTACTAAACAGCATTTAAAATAATTTTTATTAATTTAAAAAGCATTTTTTACTAAGAATAATCGTATATAAGTAGAAAACATTTGCAAAATCATTATTTGGAAAGGCGACTGTTAAAATTAGTAAATGAGTTGCCTTTACGAAGTGTTCGTTCCTATTCTACGTGCAACACTGCTAGTGAATGACTTAATACGGTACCTACTGTAAGCTCTCGACTGATCTGCAATCAGTCGATCGCAGTGACATAGGGCTGAACCTATCATTGTAAATTCCAAAGATGTGACTTTCACTTGTGATTCAAACTTTAACAGATGTCTGAAATGATTTCCAGTATTGGCATTACTTTACCACCATACCATGACGAGTAATCTATTAAGATAAAGAGTTTATTGAAATGCTCGTCATTCCTTCCTTTCCATCCATAAGAACACGTGTAGGTCAATTTTCACCTTTTTATGGAAAAGTGGAATTATTTACTTATGCACGTGTTTATCTCATCCAAATAATATTGAATTTGTTAACTATGATGTGAAAATATAGCCATATTGAGACCATCAAACTGAAAGCCACTATCTTAGAATTCTCATCTGACAAGATGACCTTTCCTTTTTAACCTCTGCCAACCTTCTCACCAGGCGGGAGTGAAGCTAAGTTGACGGGCAAATCATACAAAGTCATTAGAACTTTCTTATTCGCAATATTGCGTAGAAACTTTAAATTACTCTAACCTTTCAACTTCATAACAATACTTAACTATATTACAGCATTAATATATAATACCACAACAATTTCCTTGAAAACAAAGAGTTTGTTAGCGTGACTAACCCCCGTTTGGCATTACACTACCGCAATGACATTTTTAACGATAAAGTATCATTTGTTTTCAGAAGGGCAATTAACTTAGCACGAAAATATAATAACCTATGTGATTTACAGAAAAAAATCCAATATACATGTTTACATGATGTATATAACGAAAAACAAAATTATTCTCTCATACTTGTTATATCTAAGGTTTGATTCTAAAGATATTCGTCATTTAAAATCTCCCATTAGAATTCTATTCTATTAGTATTAGAATCTAATTGAATTTTTAAACTTACGGAGACGGAGAGTATGTACCTGTACTTACTAAGCTTTATTAGTCTAGCGTATAGATGTAAGGGCGGAATAATTCCAAATATTCCGTGAGGATAAAACGAAAAATCCCGAATAATTCCCAAATGACCCGGAATAATTCGGAATTATTCCGGTCGGTTCGGTTCAGTATCATTAAGAAAAAATGTAGTCTTGACTCTTGATGACTCGAAATTCAGTTATGATTAGCGTTATAAACGGTTATAGATATTGGTATAATATCGGTATAACAGTCTACAGTCTACAATACATGTATTCTTATTAATACCGATATTATACCAATCGTGCTAAAACGAATGAAGTGGTGAATTATAACAACATTTTCTTGATTTTACCGAGTTAGGGATATAACTGAGTACCTACTTATACACTTTTAAACTCTTTAAGAGTGTTTTCACACCATCCGATATCTGTATCGGAAGACGATGGCCGACATCCGATATCCGACACCATTTATTATGTTGTTTTCATATAAATATCCGATAAAATCGGTCCGATTTGGCTATTTGCTCCATAGCACAGACTAGTTAAGGATGCTAGGGATAAAAAACCTTAAAAAACGTAGTGCAAGCAATTTTCGACCTTAATGACATGACATAGAATCGAGTTTTTTTTCTTATATTCGTAATCAGTGTCATCTATTAGCGCAAAAAGACACGTAATTAAGATAATGTCATTAAGGTCGAAAGTCGCTTACAGTCGCTGTTTTAGTATCTGTGTGAAAGTTGTACTCAAATTATATAATATTCCTACATATTATAATAAAATAAGTAGGTACCGTACATCTTGACTCCAAGTCGCGAGAGATGCTCGTATTGGTTTGATATGGTATATGATTGGTGGATTTGAGCTCCACCTAATGCACCTAATCCACAAAAGACATTCAAAAAACGCGTGTTACTGCGCATATACATACATATAAGTGGGTACATTTTGTGACGTCACTGAGGTCAAGATATATAATATTCCGGTATCTACCTACCTATATACCAATACCTACATAGGTCTGTACTTAAGTTTTCGTTTAGTAGGTAGGTGGAAGCACAGTTATTTCATTTTTTGTAGGTGAGCTTAGCGGGAATAATTCCGGAATATTTGAGAATATTTGGGAATAATTCCGAATAATATGGAATAATTCGGAATTATTCGGGATTTTTACATCTATAGTCTAGCGGGCATTGTGAATGTCATAGGCTACGTCGCACATATCGTATGTCACTTTTTATAAGGTCACAAATTATAAATCGTTCTCAATATCTAAGATGATTTGTGGGTCCTCTCTGTCCGAAACTTCTTTTTAACAGTATTTATATGAAATCAATCCCATATGTCTCTATATTTTATATACCTACTCAAGAGCATGGTTACAAATTGACTGACAAAGATTGTTACTCTTTTAGGAACAGTTAGTTTTGGTAAAATAAATAAATATAGATTAAACTTACCCAAGGCCCACCAGTCGACAGCTTTATTGTGGCCCTTACTCTGTATAATTTCAGGTGCTAGATATTCAGGGGTACCACACAACGTCCAAGTCCGATCAGTCAGCTTTTTCGCGAAGCCAAAGTCTGTGATCTTCAAATGTCCATCCTTCGCGAGCAGTAGATTCTCCGGTTTCAAGTCTCGGTATACGATGTTCCGCGCATGAAGGTACTCAAGGGCGGATACAATTTCTGCAGCGTAGAAGTTTCCTGCAAGGCAACATTTTAAATGCAATGACTTTTTTATGAATTTGACCTGTAAAGTTATAACAAACGACCTGATTTCGATTTGAACGATGGAATTGTTTTGTTGCATGTTAACTTTACTTGTTTTTTTAATTTTACAGGACTGTACTTATAATCGCATTGTTCAACTTCCGAATGTAGCATTTATGCTGATAGTAATCTGAAAATGTTATCGTTACTGTTATCTACTATATAAATCTTATTTTCTACAGTTTAATTGGTTTCTAAGAGCTAAACATCTAGGCACATAGGCATATGAAGGCACCTACTAATAAAATGCATTTGCATAATAATATAATAATCGCGCCTTTATCCGGCGGCGGGTTAGGCAGAGGTGAATTAACACCTACATTTGCGTTTATGTAATTAATTTTATTACACTCTAATAAAAATCAAAAACCAGTTTTTTATTTTTGTTGTTTATTAATTTAGTCTTAGTCTATCTGTAATTAATTCATTAGTTAGCCTTTCTTAATTCAAATGTATTAGGCCTACTATAGAAAAAAATATTATAGAACCAGTTTATGTTTATGTTTATCTAGGTAAATAGATTTATAGCATTTGGAAAAAGAAAATCAAATAACTAAATTACAATTAATAGACGCCAATTAGCACCTTTTACCTAAAATACTAAATTGTAGTATTTTTATTCGTAAGTTAGTACAAAAACAACATTCTAATTTATTCATGATGTTATGTGGGGGTGGTAAAGGTCACTTTATAAACCTACTCTATCTACATCACTTTCACCGCTTTATGGCGTTTAGTGATCATTTTCCATTCACTTTGAATACATAAAAAATAAGCTTGGCTATTGTTTTCTATGATTTTTATAACTGACATCAACATTTTGTTTATTATTTTTTTAAGCAGACTGCAACTAATTTTATAATTAGAATCGCGGTAAAGAAGTATTTTTTTTTAACGCGAAGGCTACGTCCAACCATAAAAACGAAAACAACTTTTATCGGACAGACTGAGCTTTTTTACAATTATGTTTACGGGAATTAGTGCGAACGTGATTTATGCGATGATATATAAAATGTACTTACACAGTTTTTAAACCAAGACCTGATGTTTCAATCAGGTTACACTGGTCGTGACTGACTATGAAATCTTGGCCTAATATTACATAGCGTCATCGTCACCTGGGGTCCGATTCAGTTGATACAGGTTTACCTTATTAAAATGTATGTAGGTTTTGTTTTGACAAATCATACGGAATGTCAAAGGTTTTTACACGTTTTTTTTTCGGATCGTATCATGCGTTTTAAATCACACGCTACGTATTCAAAACGCGTAATTAAAATTCAACTAAATCTACTACTGAATCGACCCCCGGATATTTACCGTGCTCGTGTTTATTTTCCCGAAACTAAGTAAATTACCTACCGCTTTATAGTTATTGGAACGCACTTTAGTTTGTAATTATTGGAAGAATTGTATTTATTTTAAGGTAAAGCTTCGAAATGAGTATGATATTTATTGTTATACCTATTGTAACCATAATGTGTATTGTGTATTTAAAAAACTAAATATAATTAGAAATTCTATATTTTTCAGTCAAAACGTTAAAAAGTCAAATCCAATAAATAAACAGATTGTACTGTACAAATCGATTAAGAAAGAGAAAACAGCATAATAAAATGCTTCAAAATTTCATTTAAAAGATTGTACTGTATCCAAATTCACAAAAATATTGTCATTAAATGAGACATTTGTTTTATATTTTTTCTACAGAATTCATTACGAAAATGTAACACTATTTGTAAAAATAATATGTCAACGTCTACACACAAAACGCTGGCGATGGCAGGTGGGCAGCAACTGTTTTCTTCTGACATATTATTTATAGCTTATTATATTTATGTATAAACGTCATCATTATATTAAGCTAGACTGATCTACTGTAGAGGTGGTGGAGTATTTTTTTCAACACAAATGGGTTTGACCGGGTACTACCCGCTAGCTTAATTTATATAATGTCTTGCGAATCTGATTGTAAATGTAGGAGGAATACTTCTACATTCATAAAAGTACGAGTTAGTAACTGACCACAGACAGCAAAGGCACACGACCTGTCGCTTCTATGAAACACCTTCTAGAAAACGTCGTCGGAGTTCCAGAGATACATAGAGACACACAAAAATATGGACAGACGACCTTATTAAGGCCACTGGAACGCGCTGGATGCGAGCCGCTTCCAACCGGTCTTATTGGAGATTTAATACGGGAGGCCTATGTCCAGCAGTGGACTTCCCATGGCTGAAATGATGATGATGATGATATTTGTGCTACATCCGAACGATTTACAAATAAATCCAGAGGCCTTACCAAGTCTTATGTAAATCGTGTCTAAGTAATTTTTGCATAAAATTCGCACCATATTATTTTAATAGGTGACCGCCTGGCAGCGAATGGTCTTTAGTTCAGGCAACCCAGTGCAGTATTTTATAATCATTCAGGCGGAAAGCCTATTAATAACAAATAATATCAAAACGATCATAATTCAAATATTAATTCGATGAAAAGGAAATATAAGACTGTCATCACTAATACTTTCTTTCAGTCAAGACAATAAAATCAGCATTTCCGCTCCGTGTTTTAGAAAAGTAATTGCGAGTTATAAAAAAATCAACATGCTACTTACTCTATAGAGCATAAAGTATTTTTATTGCATCTACTACCGTTCCATAACGATATTTTTCATGTGTTTAGAAATCAACTAAATTATGGCAATTGATATTTAAGGGCCTGCTTTTCTTCCTACTAAAAACATAGAAAGTAAAAACACTATCGATGTTTCTGTGAGTGAAGAGGTTATTTGTCTGCCCTTTTTTAGTTCCCGATAAGGAAGCAGCAGCAAGCTCAGGGTGACAATGGCCGCACGTCGTGTTTACGCGCGCATCTCTTTAGAGAAGGGGGATTTTGATCCTTAACAACACGTGGGAGCCGAAACACCATGCGGTTCCACCCAGCTCACCGGCCACCGTGGCCTCATTGGTACCCCCTAGTGCGCCCCAGGTTCCGGATCCAAAAAAAAATATAATTTATCTATAATTGACTGCATGAAGGAGTCTCTAACGACGTCAATAAAGCGAACTTGGTTCTCAACATCCGGCGCACCCTGGACACCTAGCACTCGGTAACACAGAGTCTAGGTGACTAATCCTCTCACCACAATGGCATCAAGCAGTCCTATGATGCTCCTAACACAAATTATTGCCACTGATACGAGAAGAAGTTGATACAAAAAAATGACGAATATAGCCTACATATAACAATAATAAAGGCGAATACAGCCTAGCCGAATAACGAATAACACATGACGAAGTGTGGCTTCACATTTAGACTTCTTTAGCTAAAGCTTCCTGAAAAAGAATAGTGGTATTACGCAGTTGTATTATGTAACCACATTCTGCTAAATAAACAGCTATTAAACACACACCGGGGTGATCAATCTACCGCATTTTACGAGCGCTATTCGCGCCGGTGAAGCGACGTTTGTTTAGGAAAGACCCAGACGACCAGACAACATGGCACTGTGGGATCAGAAATCGGTAGCTACTCATACTCCTTGGTCGCAGTATCTTTTAAAGGTAGCGAGGATAGGATCAGGTTGACAAGACGAAGAATGATGTTAACGATTAACTAACTCCTTCTCCTTTCGCAGTTCTATTGGAGCGTGGTCTGATCTCCCATACAAGCCTGAAAGAAAAACCTATAGAACCTCGTACGACAATATTTGAAAGCCAACAACTTCACCAGTGGTCGCCGGTGAGTTTGACTCGACTCTGAAGGTCTTGGATTGGCCCCAAGTTACTACACCGTGTTAGATTTAGCTCAGAATTAGTTGGAGTAGTAAATGACGTTCATTTTGTTTATGTATTGCCAGCTGAACGTAGAGCGGTGCCCGTCCCCATTCTTTTGCGAAATGAAAATCTCTCGCAGCCCAATTAAGACTATTTACACGTCATTAAAATGATGTTATCTCTATTAAAACCGCAATAAATCATATTTACTATGTGGAGACACTTCCACAGTGATAAAAATGTTTATTCCGTGTCTGAAGCTGATTACCGGATACGCAGAACCAATATAAGAAATTAACACGTTACTATCACTCACAATATCAATAACAACTGACTGCCCATCAGGTTACAAGTAGAACCAGATTTTCCAGATTATACAAGACTCTGTAATTTTCCTACATATTTTTTTCACCTGTTATGGAGACAACTTTCTATTGCGTTTAAGTTTGGTTTTCTACCAATGTGTGGAACACCGTATTCTCATTTCAAACTCGTCAATGCTCAAACCAGCCATAATTACTTCACATTAGCTAATGGAGAGCATGCGTGATAGTTCTCTGCTGATGTTTATTATCTAAATCTAACAAAACCTGAAAAATCTGATAAATCAGATGCATCAATTATGTTGTATATATAAAAAAGATGCTTTCCTCATCCTTGCGTTAGACCTGGTGGCACCTGAAGCTTTCACCTCGGAGTCCGGGGTCCGCTTTTTCCAGTCTAACTGTGCGTTTGGCTGAACTTCGGTATTTTCCGTGAAGCGACTGTCATCTGACCTGATTACTCTAAAATTTCATCCTTGGAAGCAATGGCCACAAGTCACAAGTCCTTATACGTTCTACAAACTATTCACGATTTACCAGATTTTGCTGTTGTTGATAGTTAAAAACCTAGCGGAAAACTTAAAAATCTACCTATGGGCTCTAATTTATGTCTAATTTATGTCTAATTATCAGTTCTTTACCATTTTAAGAGTCCTTGTATGTATAGGAATGAGATTTATCCTTGTTACTATCTGAAACTAAATCATAAAGAATTGGTAGTACCATTTATAGTATCATCGTCATATTGTTATATGCTAGATTGTATTGTCAGAATACCTATTAAAGTGAGCGATAGTGGGCGACAAGTTTGATGGTACCACGCGGAACCATGACAAAAATGGCGCCTTCGGAGCCTAGTAAATGATATCACGCTATGAGTAACGGCAAAACAAAGATGTTCTGGTAAAAGTGGTGTTCTTTATTTTGACAGATAGATGAAGTAATAGATATAGCTATTTTTAACCGACTTCAAAAAACGTGGTTCTCAATTCGTACCCTATTTTTTTTTGTAATACCAAGTACAGATAGCATCAGATAGATCTTGACTAGCAAAGTACTCAAAATGATTTTAATACCTTGATATTCCCTCCTTCCTGTTGACTGACTGTTCTTATTTGGTACACACCTTTAGTTCGGACAATAATACCATTTTAATCAATAAAACAGTTTGATATTTTAACACCATCAGTAGATATTAAGATCATTTTGAGTACTTTGCTATTCAAGATCGATCAGATACAGACTGTACCCATGTAGATGTAGTAAACATATATTGGGTACATTAGCTCCCCACAGGTTTTTTACTCTTATACTTGGCAATCTTCCAATTCTTTTAAAACGTTTAAGTTTTTAAATTGAAATGGTACATAATATGACCTTTCAATTTGTTTTCTTTTTTAAATTGGGACGCCTGCCACTTAGCCCGCTAGGTCAGATTATAAACAGGATGATTTCTCTTTGAAAAGCAATTTAGCTCACCTATAGATCTGATTGTTCTTATTTGGGTAGTTATTTTCCACCTGTTTTCTATTTCACAAACTCTTTTATCAGTATACTTATTACAATCTTTTACTGTCATCATTTTTATCAATTGTGTTACGAGTGCACTCTATTTTTCTATGATCCATTAGCAACGAGTGCTTGACCACAGATAAATTAATGTCATACGGTTTAGTGGCTGAATTTCACTTTCTGAAGAATGCCTACCTACTGTTATAACGGCTCGTACTTAAGCCTTTAGCTCTATTGCAACTTAAGATCTTTTATTGGGAGCTGTATTACCTGGTTTCCTATGATATTCTTTGGGGGAAGCTAGAAAAACTTAACGTTCCTACCGAACTAACAAACATCTTAAAGTTCTGGTATGGAAACCAGATCAATAACGTACGATGGTCTGGGGCCCTGTCTCGTCCATATGGGTTGGAGTGCGGTGTAAGACAGGGAGGGCTGACTTCACCAACGCTCTTCAACCTGTATGTCAACGAACTGATTGGTGCACTCAGCGGCACCAGAGAAGGCTGCTACGTGGATGGTGTCTGCGTTAATAATATCAGTTACGCGGACGACATGGTGCTGCTGAGTGCATCAGTATGTGGGCTCCGTAAGTTAATCGCTCAATGTCGGGAGTATGCTGAGTCGCACGGCCTGACATACAACTGTAAGAAGTCGGTAGTGATGGTATTTCAAGGCGGAGATAGGAACCTGGAACATGTACAGCCGGTTTCACTGTACGGCACACCATTGCAGAGGGTGTATAGTTTTAAATATCTCGGGCATATGTTAACCCCCCAGCTCAGTGATAGTCTGGATATTGAGCGAGAACGGAGGGCGTTGTCGGTGAGGGCGAACATGCTGGTTCGCAGATTCGCACGCTGCTCGCTTCCTGTAAAACTCACGCTTTTTCGTGCGTATTGTACTACCTTCTACACGTGCAGTCTGTGGGCTAAATATACTCTAACTTCGTACAGCGCCCTTCGAGTACAATATAATAATGCACTTAGGATGCTGATAGGGCTGCCGCGCTACTGTAGTGCGTCAGGAATGTTCGCCGACGCTCGAGTGGATTGTTTTTATACCACAATGAGAAAGAGGTGTGCATCCCTGGTGCGCAGGGTGCGGGCCAGCGCTAACAGCATCCTAAGTATGATAGCGGATAGGCTAGATTGCACGTACATGAATCACTGCAGTGCTATCTCCCATGGGACGAAGTGCATGCCGGTGATTCGAAATCAGATTTATATTTATTATTATAATATTGTTTGAGTAATTATTAAATTTCAATTTCTCAATATATTTAATTCCAATTTGACATACTTAATTACTCAATTTGTTTCAATTTAAAATTATTTAATTTCCTGACATGTGTTTTTGTATCCTAATATATATCTATCTCATTATAATTTGACATATCTGATTACTCAATTTAATGTAATTTAATTCAATTTAATTTAATGTAATTCAATTCAATATAATTTAATTCAATTCAATTTAATCATTGTATCCTTATAATGCAGTTCAATGAAAATTAATGTAATAATGAGTCTTTGTTACTTGAAATAAATGAATTTATTATTATTATTATTATTATTATTACATTTGGAATATTTCTAATTCGAACTGCTCATAACTCCAACATTTTAACCCTTTAATTACATTTCCCCTGAAATACTGAGAAGAAAGATATTATATGACTATTATTATATTTTTATATTATATGTCGAAACTAACTTCCTAACTTACACCTATCACATTTAATTTGACATAGTACCCGCCTGAATAAAGATCATGAACCTCAACTTACAGTAACATTCGAGCATTGTAAATTGGTCAACAAATAATAAACAGATCTGTAAAATGTTTTCGAATACAGAAAATCATTTAGTGTATGTACTGCACGTGCAGGCTCACGAGCGTTATTTGGAGGTGCGGGCGTCATGATGTCTAGCTCACAACGATCGACAGTCGCGAAAATGGCGCAAACATTTTTATTGTCAGTCCACTAAATCCTCACGAAGACGCTCCAAACCGCCTCCGATTAAATACGAGTGAAAACACATTGAGCAACACACGATACGGAAAATGTTGTATTATAGAAGTCTACGTGTTACCCGTCTACTCTTCACGTCACTGAACCCACATGAGCCACTATTTCTGTCTTGTCTTTTCTCCAGAAATACGAATTGGTCACTTGCCTAGTATATTTTTTAGTTATATCTCGTTATCTATTATATTACATGAAAATCTAAAAATGAAAAAAAAAATATAATGATTTAGATATATATTTAACTTATAACAAATTCAGTCACGTTTTCCTGTAAAACGTATTGGTAGTAATTTTCGTAGATTATAAATTGTTTGATCAGAAATTTTTGTAAGCGTTTTCATCATTGCACCCTCATCAATATTATCATCTATCCAATGGAATATTAATCCAATTATATGTTACTGCTGCTTTTGCATACAGACAAAAAACTCCTATAAGAAAGAACACAATTTAAAGGAAGTTCACCACACCAAAATTATCGCGTTCGCGAAGACCTAAATCCGACACGGTTGACATCATCACGCCAAAAATTGCTTTATGGAATGAAACAGTTAAAGAAAACGGTATCATCGATGTTCACAAAAACTAGATATCTCCTTTCCTAGTCCTTGTAGTGTGGTGTGCAAATCTGAGCGAGATACACACCTATTCATATAATTTTACGAACTTTGCTCATTTGAAAGTACTAGTAACATATTTCTGTCCCAAAAGTGCTATTAATTTATAGTAAGTACCAGTTATATAACTAGTTTATTTGGCTTTTATGTTCAAATAAACATCTGTCGCGTTTTCTCTTGTCGGAATAGTTTATGTTATAGACAGTGTTTTGGTAGTCGTTGTCAAAGTATTGTCTGAAATGTGGCAAGAGTAGTGGTTATAGATTCAATTTTCCTCTCTATTTTGCTATATATAAGAATAGAATTAGATATATATTCTACAGCGATATGATAAAATCTTTTAAAAAATGATCATCGTGGGTGATTGCAGAGCATCGTGCGCACAATTCGTATGGCATGGTACGATTACTTGCGTTGTGCTGGCATCCTTCCAACTAATATTTATTTGTTCCGCTCCAGTTTATTTATTTACATCGATTAATAACCAAGCTTCTTACTGTTTTCTAATCTAGTCATCAAGGTGGAGGACATGAGACTTCTGGCAATAGTAGTAGGTATTGTTTTGTTGCTATTTTCCCCTAGCTTAACCTTACTTCAAGGAACTGTTGGAAATTTGTGTAAATGAACTGAACCGTTTTGAATGTTTTAATGACTTTTCAATAGATATTATGACACAACCCAAACGCATAATATTGGGTACTTGCGTTTTTATACTTGAAATTTTTATTTCTAAACTGTGTTGACCTTGATTTATATTCGTATTTGTAAGGTTCCAGTGACACAAGAGTATTTATAAAAATTTAAACAAATACTGGACTACAATTTTAAAGTCAACTCCAACGATAAGAAAAGAAATCAATAAAAACATTTTTTTTAAATACTACATAATTACCAATGCTGTTGCTGAATCTGCCGGCGTTTCTTAGGTAGGAGAAGAGTTCTCCGCCACACACGTAGTCGAAGAGCATGTAGATACAGGAATCGTCATGCGTCCACCACCGTCTGCAATACATCATTACCGTCATCAACTGCTATAGACCAACTACAAGAGAGGGAAGCTTACTTCTATAACAACTTGGATAAATAGCCACATGGGTGTAATTATCTACACTAGCGTCTCAATATTGAGAGCGATAGAAGAAACTTTTATATTTACGTATATATTTACGTATATTGTTGTGTTTGTAATTTTGAAACACATTTTACAGGACATATTATTTAATCGAACTCCAATTCAGATAGGTAATAATCACCGCGCGAGGAACACCGTCGAAGGCCTCCTATAGATATATATAAAAAAAGACGTGCAACAATACCATCGGCAAAAGCGCATGGTATGTGTTTGATATTTGTCACCCTGCCACGCTTGCGCTTGGCATCTCTAGTACTATCAACAAAATAGTACTCGTGCTATTTACTACACGTGTATTATTAATCTATCTGATCCTGTTAGCATATGTTTATTGGCTCAAATAATCGGATACAGAACAGGCCTCTCATAGAAATAACAATAGTTATTGAGGTCGACCGATTCTGAAAGAAAGAATAAAGTTACATTACAGGCGAAGACATGACGGAAATACAACATTTAAAAGTGAAAATGAGGTAACGAAATGCGGGTTTGATGTTAATCAGTGAGACTATTAGAGGCGGAAGTTTTTGAATGAAAACAGCCGTGTGATTCTGAAAGAACATTTGAAAATTACAATGACATCTTCACTCTCAACACCAGTGCGGAACTAAAGGCAAAAATATTTGTTTGCTAATTTATATTCTGTAACCAATTTTGGCATTAATTATATTTTTTAATAGGTGTTCTGTGTACATTTTTGAAGCTCAGTAAAAAGCTGTACCTTCGCTAGTGCACTGCCAACGACAAAAGCTCAAAGACTGACATTACACATATTTTCCTGGTAAAAAAAGAACCTTAAGGCTCATTACAAAACGACTGTGAAGAGGTAAGCAATAAATTTGGCCCAATGCCGACTTTCAACTCTCCCATATAATTGACGTACGTTTTGTGACGACTTGCGTCACATGCATACATGCACGTTTAATTAAACGTCCCACTGTGTTCCAATGGTAAACATCGTTGTTATGATACCACGAAAATAATGATACCCTTTAGATACGTCGCATCTGTCTAGACGTTTTGGATAAACACCAAGAAAATTAATTGCACTACATGTTACACGGGACAAGACAGAATAATTATACTTTGGAACACACTTGAAATGGAAAAAGCAATATAGAATTATGACTTCAGCCCACAATGACGAGCTGGTTCAAAGTCGACCCTGAGAAACACCTCCAACACTTGGACGTCATTCACATACGTAGAAATTAATAAATAATGTAACTGTTGTATTTTTTGGCACCTTGCGCGATGTGTCTGAAGAAACTTATTAGTTATACCATTCAGTAACCAACGACGACGTTGAACAATAAATCATACATGAATATTGAGTTGAATATTTTCATTACACTACTGATAAGAAAACTAAGTCCAAAGCAAAATAGCATCGAGAACACGAAAGTGATACTAGTATCCAAGGCAAATACCATTGATGTGGCTTCAACAACCTACGTTATGTGTGTTCGCATGTTTTTAACGGACACGTATGTTCATAATGAAAGTAAAGATAATGAGGAAGCACGTATACTTCCTGTTACCGTTTATGATCTAATTTATTCGTACCAGTAATGGATAATAACATTACCTCAATCTATGTAGGAATTCGGATTTAGGATTTCCTATGATCATAATCACAGCAAATCGAAATGTCGTACCAAGGAATGCTGCCGAAACTGACTGCCACATTCCTATTAGCATAGTGTAGGTTCGTTTGCATGGCTGATTACCTAAACATCATAATAATGACACTACTGCTACGGTTAGACTTTGTTTATCTCACTGTAAGCTTCGTAAGGTGAACCAAAATAAAACAGCATGCGAGTGTGTAGTGTACCTATATTTATATCAGCACCCTGTATTTTTCTTTTTGAGATAAGTCCTGTTTAGTAATTCTGTTACGGTAATTGAATTACATGATTAACTTACAAATTGACTATAAAAGGATGGTTGATTTCAGCGAGGATGTTTTTTTCATTCATGACGTGGTCGACCTGCTTGAGGCGGATGACGTCAGCCATTGATAGTATCTTCATGGCGAGATATTCATCAGCAGCTTTGTCTCGACACAAGCATACACGACCGAATGTGCCAGTACCTGTAACAAAAAAAAACAAAATAAACACTCAGTCTAATCATACCGTTACTAGACAAATTCACAGATTAACAATCTGTCTATACAATCTGTCCTCAGATAAATGGATATTCAGTACTGAATGTCGTTTTGAAATACGGGCCTTAAGACTTAAATAATGGCATTTGTTATTCATGTCGTTATTTTATTGGGGGAGTAGTAAATATTCTTAATTTGTGTGTTATACTAACCTCTCTTATTTAATTGTATATTTATAATAACATTATTCAAATATAAATTAACTTCCCATGATAAATATTTAGGTATAAACTCAAGTTATTTTCCTTAAAAGATCTTGCTGCATTACTCATTCTGTTATATTTAGAAATTATTACCCTTACACAATTTTATCAGACAAACTATTAGCTAAAAACAATTCTTCGTACGGTACAGATAAATAATAATGAATCACCAATGGAGATTCCCAATACACAGACAAACACGCAACAACATCGTTCCACAGATTTCGCCAAAGCGTTAGTAGTAATAAACAAATTGAAAAATAAATGACTTTCAAACAAAACTCAATCATTAAACATTTGTATTTGGGTTTTATCCATCTTTCAGTATTCAGTTACTTGATGCTTTTAATTTATGGCTATTTAGACAACCGCAATTAAAGCTCAACAAATAACATGAAACACATAAAATAGCCGGATCAGAGTATCACAATGTTACGGTAATTATTTAAACTGAAATTCAAGGACAAGTGCGTTCAATTTCACCCGTGAATTGTTTTTGCCTAACCTGCTAAACTGTCGCTAATGAATGTCATTTTGAGCCCCATCAAGATTCTCGAAGCCGATACACCTGCTAAATGAATTGAAATCAGAAAGAAGGAGAGGGATTGCCTAACTCCGGCTCTAAGATGAAAGCGTCTAATGCACCCAGGAACAAAGCTAAGATGATGATAATGACTTAGATATAATCAGCAAATTATACAAGAATACACCTATTCATGTAACGTTACATGAAGAGGTGTATACGTATCACCTTTGCGGACTGTACATAGCAACTATTTATCAAATCTGTGCTTTTACTTCAGCCTAGTTTTCGTTCGTTCAAACGATGCCCGTCAAGCGTAATTTCCCTGCGGTAAATTTCCCAAGTGACTACATCAAAGGTATTTATTTAATGATGTGTAATATTATTTTTATTTTAAAGGTAATGCGATAAATAAAAGCGCCTTTTGTTTTTGTGGTCACGTTATAAATCAGTTGACCATTACATTTGTGGTCTATATTCTATAGCCATAGCCATAAAATATATAAAGAGAATGTGCTAATAAACAATAACGTAATTTCTCGTGTGCTTGGGTGTAGTAAATGTAGGCGGAATGACACTTGTGTGTTATTTCTTAGACTGTATTCGTCCAAATATTCGCAATTTGCTTTTGCTATTCGTTCTTCCGCTTTTCCGGGTCCAGAGGTATGCGTTATGCGTGTGAATTAAATCAATACATTCTCGTGTAGGCAAATGAACCCTCCACACTTCGTCGGATGCGGCCAAATAAGGCACGTGACACAATGACAAATTGTAGTTCCGCCTTCAGTATCCTCAATACATATTGTCTGATAATTTTTAGGGTACTAGTAGTGACTATAATTAACTAACCAACTCAATTTACTAATTTACGTGTCCAGAATAATTGATCTAGTAATTAACCTTTGTACGCCTCGTTACATAATAGTCTGTTATACTCCGCTGTATACTCCAAGCCAAGATTAGCTGATCCTATTTTATAGCTGTTTATGTCGTTTGTCACAGCCGTCAGATGTTTGAACAACTTCATAAGCTTCAAGATTATATTGATGTTCGACAATATACCTAATACCTACTTAAAAGATGAAAAAGGTATGCATGTTAACTCAATCGTGCAATCTATTTGTTGATACACGTAATCTGTGTCGGTTTAGAAGATAATGTATGAGATCTTGATGCAATCGATCAATGCCAAACTGATGGTGCTTCCTTTGTTTTGATTTTCTTGAGTGGTTGTTTTAACCGGTTGAGACCGGATATAAAAGTCTAAAGGTCATCCTATCGGTCATGATGTTGGAGACACATTATGACCGATGTGACGCGACATACATAGCTGAGCACGAACATCCACAATTTATTTTACTGTCGCACTATGGAATAAATGCATAATAAGCTATATTGTAAACATCCAGTGGGTTAACTTATCGTTACAATGAAACACATAAATTATTGATGATGAAAATACTGCGAATTATAGGTACATGTTCCTATTACTATTAGAGCTATCGGGATATTTACCATGTATTGTTTGGAGTTTTTGGGTAGATCGATATATTTACTCCTAAAAATCTTTTTCACCGTTTACCGCCATTACTTCAGTTCCTTCGTGATCATGGTGCTTATATGGGATTACAAAGTTATTGATGCAGTTGGTAGCATGACAGCCGTGCAATTATGGACCTGTTTTAAGAATTCATGGTAGGCCTGCAGGTTCTAGACCCAAGCCACTCTGATCTGCAAGTAACAGACCGGATAGACGGACGAGGGTCTGGGGTAGGCAGGCTAAACTTAGGAAAAAGTATACCGAGCGGGCTTTTTCTCACTTGGCCTCGAGATATTTTGTATGGGCCTCTATACTTATGAACTCGACTGTACGTATTGTTGTATTTTACTCCAAACACACGTAAACAATCAATTACATGCCGAGATTGTAAATGCAGTGCTGACTTTGTTGTGTATTCCTTTGAAAATCGGGCATGGAAATATACTAAACTAATTGATTTTATATGGAATTGTGTCAAGTACGTAATGTCTTCAGAGAACGTATTTTTGGACTATTGTGACAGTTTCGAGGTACTGCTCGTCAGTATACAGTACCTAAGTGGGCACTTTTATTTTCCTAGAAGTGTATCGGATGATGGCGAATCGGGGATCAGTTTCGGTTCAAGCGAGCAAAAGAGAATTGAATTAAATTTTAAAGCAATTAGTAAACTAACTATTCCATGTAACAAGTGAATCGCCCAGGCGGGACTCAAACCCGCGACCAGCCCCTTACAGCGGAAATACTCTAACCGTATCGGGACATGCCTATCGGGACATGCCTGAAGCGTTCCAAATTTTCCTGTACTCCGTCAGTCAGAGCATGTCTGTCAGGGATTAGTCGCGTATTCGAATTCTCTTTTGCCATTGTTAATAGATTAACCAAAGATAGTTCAAAACAGTTACTAAATTTAAAAATAAGCGGCAGTTCTTTACAAAGCAGTTAATTAAATGATACATACTCGTAAAAATTAAACATGATTACTTATTTACTTAAAACCGTTTTTAAATAACATCTGATAAAATGATAATGTAGGTAGGTACCTAGTATTAGGTATTTACACTATCATGGTCACTAACATAACATTAGTATAAGAGTTAATGGCATATTTACCATGTATTGTGTTGTTTTGAGTATCCAATGTTTCGGAACTATTGCAAGCGAATTACGGAGAAAAAAATGTGCAACCTGTTTTGGAACTTGGCGTCCCTCTGATAAATTTAGAGGAACGCCAAGGTCCACTGGTCTATCATACGGTTATTCCCCACAACTAAATACAACGTAGGAATATTTCTGTACAAAAGACCGTGGTAAATGTACATTATGAATGCTAAGTGCTCTGTAAATTAAAAATTGTTACAATACCTAACGGGTGTGCATTACAAAGTCTGCTAGTATTAAATATTCAAATTAAGTACGTAAACAAGCGATGGATTCTCAATGTCATGAGTAATATAGTCGAGTAAAACAATAGGCCATTGAACTTTTGATCGTAAAGTAATATTCCTATCTATATTTGAAAACCATCTGTTTCTTCAAACCACTAGTTTAGCACTGACCATTATTGGCAGTAATAACGGTAGTCCTCATTCTGCAGACTTCACTTACATTTTACCATCTGGCGCAGTGAAGTCATTGACGTGTTCTAAATAAAAAACAACTTGAGATAGAGCTACGCGTCCTGTGCGATTTTATTACCAATGTGTATCATAGTCCAGAACTCTTTGCTTTCTAGATTTGTTTTATTTTTATCAACTTTGCTTTTATAAATTAATAATACAATATTCCAATACATCACTGTGATGTATTGGAATATTGATATAGGTACAATATTCTACTAATATTATAAAAATGTGAAAGTTGCGAAAGATGCTTGGATGTTTGTTGTCTGGGTGATCTGACTGAAATTTTGTGAAGACAAAGGGTTTCAAACCTAGGTAATTCATTCATATAAATATTTGCTCAAACGGCGAACCGAACCGCTACCTCTGATGTATACGCGAACGCTCTACTTCAGCTTCCTCAATACCCGACACCTGCAAAGTGTTGCCTAACTCGAGTAACAATGAAACTATTAAGTGTTCATTCAATGCATGTAGGTATCAAAAAAAAAAATTACCAAGAATGCAGACTGCCTTAGTAGTTCTATTTTAGAAACACAAGATAATAGTATAATCGATAGAGATGGATAGGTTCATATCGACTGTGATTGATTACGTCAATAAGATTTGTATCAATATTTATTGCGATAATATACTATCGCAGTAAAACCACATCAGAGGACCTGTTTGGTCAAATTGCGTTTTCAAAACTTGTTTATAAAACAGATCAAAATTCTAAAAATCACATTTTTGGCATCGACATCGGTATCTCTCCTAAAACAACTATTTTTGAAAAAATCTTTAATAATATCATTTTAGAGTGACATGGTCATTAACATTTATAATTACACTCACCGAGATATTTACCATGTTTATTAGTTATTTGAGAATCAGAAACGAATAAACATTGTAAATATATTATAATACAAAATAATGTACAGTTTTCACCTCGTTACGATTTTATTACGTGTATACTTGTAGATAGGTACGTTATATTTTAAACATTATTCTTCTGCCGTCATATTTCTAGTAACTACAGCAAAGTACATTTAATAATAAACAGATTATACTATCACCTTCCTTCCTTCCGAGAAAAACGCCCGATGCTCAAGTCAAGACAGAAATAGGACACCCATACTCTAATACGAGACAATGTACCTATCGGTTTAAAGGTAGGAATCTATTCTGCTTGTGTATCAATACCGAAAGATACTATTTAGGTTAGAAGGTCGCTGTTCTTTAATATAGGCTATAATTCACGTAACACGGGTTAATGTGTTGGTGACGTAGAGGGTTTCGCAAGGTTCTACCCAGCATCTTGAAAAATAGGAACAGACGCCATAAAATAATCGTCGACGCAAAGGAAACTACTATGCCAGCACGCAACATCACACATTTAATATTAGTAGCGTTTAGTTTATAGTTTACGATGTATCGAGTATCTTAGTAGTCTTTTCAAATGTAAAGCCATTAGTTTAGAAAATAGTTACATACATTGGTAGTGCACTTTCTATGCCAAAATGACCTGTGGTTCTTGAACATAATACACAATAGAAAGCAAGAGCTCACATAAAAAGATGACATAGTTCACATGAAAAGCAAATTAAACTAAAACATGACGAAATAAAATTATTCAATGAAATGTAAGAAGTGGCTTTAGTAATAAATGCTTCCTAAAATTAGCAATTCAATTTTTTGAAACATAAAAGACTGATTCTGTTATCATAAAATGTATATGCAGAATTGCAGACTGGTTGTTAAGAAGGAATGTCGTCTATAAAGTTGCATACCTATATTATAGCGTATGTACGTACCTCCCGAAATTTTTGATAACTTAAATCAGTGTAAAATTAAATCAATACGTAATTTCGTTTTTGTCATATCGTCATACTCGCGTCTGTATATGTAGATCAGGTTAACGCTCTGTCGGATGTTCTCAGAAAAGGATGATTCAGTTACGAAAATGACATCATATATTTTTCTTTTATAAATAACATTACTTGTCTCGTACGAAAAATCTAATCTTCCAAAAACATTGATCAGATTTCCCTTGAACAGAAAGTCTTAACTCTGGGATTTGTTATTCAATTTATCAACAGTGTGTGTTTTTTTTAAATTAATAACTGTAGTTACACTGAAATTACATGGGGAGTGATTTTAGAGTGCTGATTAAACTCAGCTATAACCAGTACATACTATCTTATTTCTCATTTCTTTTTGAAATAAATATTACAACTATGTGCACTGTCATCCCAGTGTCATCTATCTGTGTCAAATTCTGAGTACGATGTCGAAAGTTCATCTGCGAGATGAATTTCTAAAAATAGCTGTTCTGGTTCATCTGATCACCAAACACATTAAAGCTATTAATAGTTTAGAAATTTATGCAAATAGATGACTCAAACACCTTTTTTTTTTTATACACAACCTGCTTTATAAACACTCTACCACAGTACGTCACAGTCTACTACTCTAATACCACAGGCGTCACTCGTGTATTTCTGAACCCATCATAGCCTTCCAGTCTTCCCACGAAGTTCTGAAAAACTTACTTATGAGCAGGTACACAACAATAGTAGCTGTTTAGCTTTATGCGCGTAAGTACTAAACTAAACAGTAAGGGAAATAGTACTGTTGACTGCGATCTTCTGTAGGAGATAGATAATATCCAATCAGAGGCTATAGAGACAATTTATTTCGTACCTTCGATTGCAGATGCTCTCATAATTGTAAATATACTAAACCTCACCTTACAACCTTAGAGTCTAAGGTTGTAAGGTTCCAGAATAATTCTCAGTTGTGAATCGACTCTAACTATGACATGGCTGTTGAAAAGTGGCCGAAACGTCGAACTAAAAGTAAATAATAACAAATAAATCACGATAGAATGCGTTAAAAAGTGGTTTTATGTCAATGACATTAGAACTGTCATCTAGAATACAATCTGTTCTCTAGGGTTGAGTATCTTTCTGGAATACAGGCCGGGTAGTACTCTTGGGTCGAGACTTTCTAAATATGTTTTATTTCTTAATTTCGCTTAAGCTTTAATAATCATGAAGTGTCTTTACCAATAATAAATTAAGTAGTCACGCATTCAATAAAAATATACTCGTCGACATATAATTTATTATTTGAGACAGCTGTAAACATGTTTTGCTGCATATTCAAGTTAATTTGGAAAAGTACAAAACCACTTCAAACAACACTTTCACAACAATAATTTTTATATTTAGATTCAGATATCCAATAACAAGTAGTGCTTTATACACCAACGCACGGTTATAGACTATTTAACATAATTAAAACATTAAATAGCATTTATTTATAGCGTATAATATGTTGATATTAATACCAACATCCGAATCGATAACATGCATCTAATTAATGAAGGCCCGTGTATAACGACGGAGAGAGGTCAAAAATTATTTTTTTGCATGACGTAAATCTTGTTTTACTGTTCAAGTGTTAAAAACTATTGCACCGAAAGCAATTAAACTATTTTTAAGTTGAATACCTAGCTAAAATCATATTTAGTAGTAATCATAATATTAGACGAAAGGCAATTTTGCAGGCAATATATTAAATGCAAAAACTGAGAAACATGAAATAATTTTCGCCGTTGTCGGTCCCTATAACTTAATGTTAAACATAAATACTGTATTATGTTATCTTCGGCCACAGAGCTGAGTTTGTTGATCTACTAAATAATATTAGTTTTAATGGTGACTGTTTATATTTATAGTTTACAAGCAACCCACTCCGTTTTCACAAGGGTGCAATTTGCTTTCCCGTGTTTCTCGCAGTAGCTTATTCAGCTACCCTTTCAATAACTGCTCGCCGTAAATAAAAACAGTGAAAGTTGTACTAAAAGCTGTAAAATTAATAGTCCCATTTTTCAACAGATTACTAATGTTGTGGGCCACATTATTAGTATTCTTGTTAATCTCTTCAGCTACGCCTGATAACTTGTATCAGAGGTGGTTCACGTCGGTCGGTGGTATACTGAGTGGCGTAATACTTCAGCTGCAAGCCTACGTCTCAGCCATTACATCACCGCATAATATATGTCTTATTTTGTAGATATTAGCTGCTTATAAACGGAAAATATATATTTACATCCTGACCTCTCGTACGCCCCATGGAAGCCCGTCATCTATTAATATTCTCAAGGTTCTATGTTGAAACTGGTCCTCTCATAATAAATTCACAAAGTCTCCAGAACTGACAACCGTAAACAGTTTTCTTAGTGGTTTGATCTTTAAGGTAAGAGCGACAATGGTAACATCATTTCATAGTATTTTTATCAAATGTATTGAGAGGCTGAAATAATTATAAACTGCGATCGTTACTACTAAACATAAATCAGATAAATAATAATTAAATACTAAGGACTTGATTACGAGCTTCTATAAATTTCTCTCTAAATGGATACTGCAATTCAAACTAAGTATATCTACACTACAATGTATGTAGTCTTTAAGTGCTAGAATTCTTTCCCTAGTAAAGAATATTTATAATAAATAGGCGTAGCCCGCCACTCTTCTGAAAAGTCATATATTATTCTAGTTAAAAGAATCCTTTTGCCTGGCAAATTGTCCAAAGGATATTTTCAAAATTTAATGTTATCGAGTAAGTTCTTGCGGCAATAAATTTGATCTGTAAAAGCTCTATTTGACTTTTGTATTTTATATCAACACTGTGTAACAAAATTGTGTGATTTGGTTATGCCCTACTAAGCATACTAAGTTCCAAAGTAGTTGAACTTTTAGTAGCGTTTCTGAAATCAAGCGAAGGGATACTGCCTACAACAATTTGTGTAACCATTTATTGATTGAATTATTGCCGCTCAACTACTGAGTAACATGTGATCATGTTCAACCCACGCACACTGGTTTTGCTACACTAGTGCTTCGCGACGTGTTTCTATGGAAATATTGGTATAGGCTGGTTAAACCACGACTATTATATAAGTATATTAGAGATGACGTATCAGTTCGATGAATATTGAGTAGTGTCAGTGAAGGGCAATGACTAATTCGTTTCGTTCGTCAAGAGTTGAACCATGTACACCGGCCTGACCACTTTCACTGTCGAGCATAACGCACACCGACGACTGACGAGTTTTGCGTCATTCTTCCAATTTTATACTAAATAGAAAATTTATATCTGCTGATTGAAACTTTCCACGCCGTGTCGAATGTCTCGTTTGATCTCTTGGTCAATGTCAGACAAGAGAAATAGCAAACAAAATATACAAAAATCGATATCCAAGTATTTTTATCATTTTACGAAATTGACGATTTTATGTAATATGACGTAAAAATTATGAAAGAGCATAAAAGCTAAAGTAAAAGTTTTGAACATTGATGACCTTGCAAAAATATTAATAAAAGTTACATATTCAAGCACTGTCAATCTTAAGACAGCTTTAAGAATTCCACTGTACAATTAGATCTATAGGTATATTGAATTTAGTGTAGAACAGTTGAACAGTATTATATAACAGTTTCAAAAACTAAGATATTCAATACCTAATTTGGAAAACTTCTCAAGAATAAAATATGTTTTACATAATACTACCTGTAACAAGTATGTAGCAGTAGTATATTGAATGAATGAATGAATGAATTATTTATTTGTTAAAACAACAGTGGTTCATCTTTGTTAGTATTACTTATAACTAGGTTAGTACATAATTTATGTGCACCTCAACCGAAACCAAGTGTATTTTAGATATTGCGTAATCAGTGATTGACACGACACAGGTGGCTATGAAACGCTGATAAATATTGCGTCTAGATTAAAACAGTACGACACGACTTTGGCAATGACACCGGACCTGCGACAAATCCTAAATAGAAATCGCAATTATTTTGATACATCACTTAGGTGTGGACTCAGTACCTGTACAAACATATATGGCAGGAAGCAAGAACGTTTCCGTAATCTTACGTGTGTAAACGCCTCATCAATTTCTTACACGTCTCCTCACTTTCTCGCATAATAGCTGTTATCAGTGAGCAGCTGTTTACAAATAAGGTTTCCAATTTCCAGACAAAAATCAACATAGGAATTGGTTAAATTTTAAGGGCCAAAAGATAATTATGTTCTAATAGGAACATGTGCCCTCAAAATGAAAATTAGAAACTTATTTGAGACAGGCAGGAAATTATTGCATATAATTTTATAACACATAACTATACCTAAATATAACGCATGTTTTTAAAAAAAAAAACATAACTTTTTCATAAAGATACAAATTGCTTTTCATTCAATATCGAAGAAATGCTTGTTCATAACCATAATAATCTTACAACACATAAATATCTTCCAAACTGGCTAGTAAACAGAGACTGACAATATTGATTGATTGATACAATGAAACAAACTTCACTCTTCACAGCAGATGAGAAATATAAATCCATTATCTGAAAGATAGTTCATTATCTTCGATAACATTAAAGTAAAATCATCAAGTCTACTTCGAAACAGTTTAACCAATATTGAAGGTACTCAATATTTGTATTAGAGACGGGCATTGATGATAACAATATGGTGATCTGTTAGATTCTTCGTAAGTTTTTAACAAAATATCAGTTTACTTCTTAACAGAGCAGTCACTACTGCATTGCTAAGAAGTAAACTGATATTTTGTCTCTATAAAACATGAAACTTGTAAAGAAGACTGTGATTCTATCTTCTTCATCTTAATCACAGCAAAATCAGTAAATGTCACGGTACATGCTTATATTAGAATGGCTCCACGTCAATAGCTTCAGGTATATGCCTGCTATAAGCAACTTCATTTCGTTTTTTGTTGTGACCACTCATTAACTCTGAATCTGCAACTTTATAATACTCATCAAAACTTATAATACATTTCGCTGCTGCTGACATCTCAATTAATTAATATGTTACACAGGGTAAATTTGAATTCCTGTAATTCCTTGAACCCGGGTGAATGTGCCCCTGAACTTGACCGATGTTTTGACAGAAGAAATTTTACAAACTCGCAATAATTAAGTAGCCACAAGCTGTGTTAAACTATCTGGACTTTTGCTAGTTTGTTGACATTCATGTACAAATACAATAGTAATGGTACTTATAGAATGAACCTTGTATCGTACAGTTCAATTCGCAAGTCGTGTTTATTATTAGTTGTAATCGAGTTCGTTTTAAAGGTCACACCGTTATGAGAAAACACAGACAAAGTAAGACATTTGGTTCAATTCCATTACATCAACAACGATGTAGTTAAATCTGAACCTTATTAACGACGTGACAAAATTATCCATCGGCATGCAACACAAGGTATAGTACAGAATAGCATTGCTGTATTTGGAGATACCTTTGTCACCTTACCGGTAAGTACTAAGTCTTTATTTTCTTCAAATAGAAATACACGTTATAAATAGCTTAAAGGTTTTACAGCATCAATAGCAGTACACGTGTGTTTAACCAATTACTTAAGAGGTTAACTACCTTACCACCAATTTTCTTATATAAGCAGAGAGCAACCGACATTCATATTCAACCATCGATAAAAATTTACGGCTTATTAAATGTTTGATGGACTATTCGTTATTACTCCAGTTGTAAACCCGATTATTTAAATATTATATATCTAAATATTGACCGGAGCATGGCAAATATTTTGGTTCATTTACAACGCTCATAATAAAGTTTATTTGGGAACGGACCTCGTTCCAATGCAGTGAAGTGCATGTGTTCCCAGCCACCGTGCTACGTATTTTCGTCGTGTTGGTGGTACAATCGCCTGTCAAGCTGTTAGACGTACAATCACGCCTCTTCTCCGTAGGGTAGGCAGACTGCACAGTCTACCTACTTGTTTCCACTTCTACGATCCTGACGTGTACAGCAGTTTAATATGATTGCACATGCGATTTGCTTACATAATAAAATGGGTTGCAAAGCCGTCAAGCTTAAGATAATAAGAGAAGAAGAAGAGGTTAATTTTACTTACAGCTTGAAAACGATTGTGATAAAGGTACAACGTCATAAATATCAAAAATAGTAATTGTTACCTACCTACTGTGTTGAAATGTGCGTGGGATCTGCCTGCATGCTTATGCTGCGTACACACGTTGGCCCAGCGTAGGCCAACGCCAACGTGTGGACAGTCGATTTGCCTTGCCTTTTTTTTTTTTTTTTTTTTTTTTATCGTGCGAAAAATCCCCGCGGATACCTCCCCCGCCGGAGCCGGAGGAGGAGGTTATGTCGGACTCGAACCGACTAAAACGCACGCCGACTGTGGGCCGTCAGTTGCCGGAGGTGAGATTGTTGTAGCCATATCCCTCGCACCCCGACCGACCCAGGGCCATATCTCTCGATCTGGCCCTCTCCCGATGTGGGGACCGTAGAGTCCCCAACTCGCCCCCGGGTATGGGGAGGCACGCAATGCGCACCGCCGCCGTGGCCTGCTTCTGCTAGGGTGACAGGCGGCTCCACCCGTCACCCCCAGGCCCGCGCTCATGGGGGACGGAGGTCGTTCTGCGACCTCCGACGCCCGAGTTGCCGTCGCCCGTTACGGGCCGCGCGATTTGCCTTGCCTGGTAGCACTGGCCTAGTTGGCCCAGTGAAGCCATGCGCCAACGTGTGTACACCTCATTTGTGATAGCTGGTCTTAGCTGGCCGTCGCTCGTGATCACTCGCCTCACTTCGGATTTTGTCGGTTTGTGCACAAATCAAAGTAGAGATGTTATATTAGGTAACAATTTTGATATTCATGTTATAGAATATATTACTTTGATGATACTATGTTACCGTATTAAGTTACCCAGTAACAACGAAAAAACAAACAAGAGGAATGCTTGCTTATTGCTTACTACTTAATGTACGTAAGTAGTAAGCAATAAGCAAGCATTCCTCTTGTTTGTTTTTTCGTTGTTACTGGGAACAAACAAGAGGAATGCTTGCTTATTGCTTACTACTTAATGTACGTAAGTAGTAAGCAATAAGCAAGCATTCCTCTTGTTTGTTTTTTCGTTGTTACTGGGTAACTTAATACGGTAACATAGTATCATCAAAGTAATATATTCTATAACATGAATATCAAAATTGTTGTTAATATAGATCGTTCGTTTATATGTATGTTCCGATACGTACATGTAGCTAGTTATAGCTAGTTACTGCTATGCTAAATGTGGGTGCTAGCACCTCTGCCTATAATTATGTTATTATTTAGTAGGTATAATTTGTTATGAGAGTCATCCATCAGTAACATAATATGAAATTTAACACTCATATTATGTTACCGGTACTTGTTACGAGTACATTCATTACACCTCTAAATCAAAGGCGGTCTGCGCTCGGCCAACGTGCGGACGGCTCGACGGGCACTCGTCTAATTGGCCGCATGCATTGGCGTTCGGTGCACTGCACAGTGGTCCCGGCTCTTAAGAAGGGCGGTCATAGGAGTTGTAAGTCGGATTAAAAATTAAATAATAACTTTTTCACTTAAGAAATGATTGTTTTGAGGTTTTAAGAGTTATAACAAGTAAAAAAAGTGTATTTTTTAGATGCAAGTTAGATATAATATTCCCAAAAAAACATTTTGTCGTCTAAAAAGCAGGTAGGTAACATTAAAACTAGTTTTACTTCTACTTTTGAACATAGCTGGATTGGTATATAAAATAAGAAAACTTACTAAATTAAATCTCTGAAGTAATCGGTTTCGATATTTTTTGCACCTGGCCAATTGTCTGCTAGCATTTCAAACACTTCACGAGAGGTATCTTGCCACATTATTTTTAGTTTTTGTGGATGAACATGCGTGTAGAACATGTATACGACGAAAAGAGCACTTTATAGTGGTCCCTGCTGAATAATAAAATAAAAAATGACCTGAGGTATCCAATTTCCCTACATATTACCTAATACTTTCAATGACCTATTTTCAATCCTCGGAGCAGTTTGGAGCACCTAAACGTTACAGTTTTTAAAACTAGAAAAACTAGAGATTATTTTGATATATGTTTCATCTTTGGCGATTCGTTCCTTCCTAAGTAAAAGTCAACTTGAATATAGGAGAGCGGCAAAAAACAAAGAAACTCGGAACTCTCTCTTTGACGGTGCTTATTATCAATAATAACAGGTTTAAAGTAAACGTAATAGGACTTAAAATGTCGTACATACCTTCTATTTGAATATGCATAGCAAATTAATATCACAAACAATCACGTCCGATAGTAATAATACTTTGAACATAACAGAATTTTCAGTGAAAAAATAACGTTAATGAGCACTATTGAAGTGTTACCACTTTGGGTGCAAAAATTATTTGTTCTACATATTTTATTGCAATTTATTTTATACCTAGGGGTAAAAGGGTTATTTGTCTTCCCTCTAACAATAATTAAAGTCATAAATTCACCATCGACATTTTCGCCCTATGACCTATGGGCGAGACCACTGTGCACTGGCCCAACGTGTGGATAGTAAGCATTTGCCTTGCCGACGCTGGCGTTGGCCGACGCTGGGCCAACGTGTGTACGCAGCATACAGTATATGTAATGAAACAGCTGAACCTGCGTTGCATCAATTATGGCTACTAATTTATAAATACCCATAATTTATCAATAATTAAAACAGCCACAGTTTTTGACAAGAAACCGTATCTGGAACACGTTGCTTGTACAAGTCAAGTATCGGTAGCTCAGTGATTCTGAAGAGTGAAGTAGTCGGACAAAAGATAGAGAGATCCCGGGTTCGAATCTTAGCTCCAGCCGGAAACCCACGCCTACCACAAGGTATTTAACTTAGTTAGAGGGGTTAGCGAGAATACTAGTATCTCTGGTTATGTAAATAAAAAAACATACCTAATATTGAAAGAAACAAAAGATAATTCCATGCGAAGAATATCCTGCAGTTATACTTACACACTACTACTGCCAGGGGTAAAGAAAATATATGATTGCGAATAACACGACCATAAATTCACGATATCAGTTCATTTAGAAAACTCTTCAAAAAATGCCTTTCACTGTAAGCAGATGATGGATATCGATTCATCATCTGCTTATAGTGCAGGTATAATACGAGCTAAATATAAAAAATTAAATACTTATTAATTTCAGTCACCGGAATAAAATTAACATATGCCTAAGTTTTTTTTTAAATATTTAGCTCGTATTAATCTATAAGGAACCTACATTGACCCCGTGCTATTGGTATGCGTATATTTTTGAAACACTATTTGAAGAAAAAAATCAAAACTGTGCAAATAGTTTTTCGACGTTTCTTTTTCATCCTTAGAAAAGAAGTGTATAATAATAATAATAATAATAATAATAAATTCTTTATTTACAGGTATGTACCCAATAAAATGTCACAATAGTGAAGCACAAAGTCAAAAAATAATAAGGCTACTAGGTATACTACTTAGCTAAGCTAATGCTATGCTATATAATACCTATCTATATTAAAGCTTGTGGATCTTGATTCGTTTCCCAAAGATATAATTTAAACATAAGAAGGCTAAAGAAAAGACAAACAGGAAAATTTCGCGTTTATTCTTTAGGTATTCGAAAATTAAATATAGACTAAACAAACAATTTGTTTTTACTTACTTCAGTATCTAACAAATAAAATAATTTCAAGCAACAAACATTACCTAGAATAATAACATGTGTACTTACACAGTTGTCATATTTATATAATGGACAGATCAATTGAGTTTTATCGAAAAACAATGGTAAACGTAAACATACTCGTAGAAACTCCTGCTCATTTGAATGAAATTTTGAAGCATTTATTATACTAACTATTGAAATCGATTAAGTTCTTAATCTTAATAATAAAATTCTTAATCGACTCCCGCTCTTGTCGTAATGCTCGCTCTTCCAGTCTCCAGTGTCCAAACAATTATTTGTAATTATTTAACACAAATCGTTAACAAAAAAAATTGGCAAAAGTTCTCATGTGCGACTGTTCGTATACCTATTCTATGATTGAGCGATCCTACGCAATAATGGGATTATGTTATTATTGGCTGTAAGTACCTAATTCTCTTCAAAAAAATTAAGTGCCTGTAATAATAAAATTTAATTTTACATTCTAATTGTCTACTGAGTGTTAGCTGTGTGCGTGGCATTGGCGAATCTGGCAACGATACTGTTGCGCATCTCTACATATCACTCTTAAATTCGTACCAAATAAATCTACAGTACCTACATATGGCAAGAATACAAGAGAACAGAGGGCTATAGTTTTGAAGAAAGATTAATTTTCAACCATGTATCTTAATGTAGGATATTTAACTGTCCACCTTTCCAAAGTGAAAAACTGTCACCCTTATTACAGCTATAAATTTTGTAATAAACACTTACTGTAAAATGTTGTCATCAAATCTTAAGTCGGACAATTAAATAAAAAAATATTGTTAATTCAGAGTAACTGATAAATTAGGGTCGAAAAATTGTGCTGGCACGCTAAACAGAAGCAATTATCTCTGTCAGCGAGTTTATTGTGATGACATCTGTGGCCGTAAAGAATTAGCACTTATCTACTAGTATTTCTGTTCCTACTTTCCTAGTCCGTCATAGTCGAAACCGTTTAGTCGCCTTGACGCAAATGCGCCGACCAATTGATTGGAAACTTATGTCCGTTGCCAACCGAATGGTACTCTTACGTGAAATAAGTCTTTTGAAGTGCTTTCCACTTCGTTAGAAAATCAGATATCTAGTTTATTAGGTCTTTGGCCTCATCTCTTTAATTCACAATGATTTTTATCTTCCCTATGAGACATGACACGGCGCAAAATCTTAATCAACTTTTAGAAACGAGTTCCTTGATCTTTTTCCAACAACTGTCTGCCATAATATTTTATATTCCTATTTTTTAGATAAAACACATAAAAACATTCTCCATGAAAAAATAAACAATTTAGATGTGCCAACTTTCAAGGTGATCAATCAAATGGTGTTAGAGTTTATCAATCTCAAAACTAACATCAATTTATAGGTAAGATAAGTATAAACATGAAAAAAACTTGTAAGTAAATATGTAATTACGTCGGCTATTTAAACACGCAGTGGGTGCCGTTTAACATTTTGTAAAACTATTACTCTTTAATACATATTTGAGTAACGCCGGTTACGCGCCAGCTTGTTCAACATTACGATTTTTTATACATCATAATAAAAAAAGAGCGGATAGATGCTTTGAAAGTGTGATGTAAGCTCACAGCTGTCTCTCTCTACGTAAACTTGACACACGCTACGAGTATTTATATTCTAAAACACTTTTATCAACATTAATCTTCACGCTGTGAACGAAATGGTGGGTGACGTCCTGACTAGCCGAAGACCTTCAACCGAAGGTAACACATACATCTATATAAAAGCCATTTTCAGTATTCTTTACAATGTTACACTTTAGTTGTTGTAACATTAAGTTACGCTTAAGTAGCTATTAACGTACGTTACGCTTGATTTATTAGCAGACCAATATTTTTGAAAACCCTTTGATGAAAAGACCCAGACCAAGTTACAGAATGGATTACAGTTTACATCATCAACATCCGAGCGTCCATTCGTTTTGCATTCAAAGTTTGGAGCCCGGTGTCCACTCTTCTCTTCTCCATAATTTAATTTACTTAGCTTTTATGGTAACGGTATAGCAATACGGTACCTAATAAATAATGTGATGATTCAACATTTTTAAAAGTTTTTAAAAGTTATGCAAAAAATGCGCAATTCGCTTAGAATACTTGAGACCAAAATTATATGAATAGTATGACGAAGACTCAAATTATTTTGAAAAATATGATGTCGTTCGAATCAAAGTATCATTGAAAGTCAACTTCCATAGTGTCGACATTACGAAGGCATGATAAGAAATGCCACACAAATTATGTTTCGATCAATGGCATAAAAATAAAATACAAATGTTTTCGCAACCCATCAATTTAACCCTTACTAGTAACAATAAAGTCATTCGACCGAAAGAAGGTGTGATTGTCAGAAATATAAATAACGAATGACCAGCATTGGCATACAAAACCGCACCACTTCTACTGGACACTACGTTCTACATCAAAAGAAGTAATATTTACAAGTATATTTGTCCGCCTCGACCACATTACATTTCGCTAATGGTATACAAACAACTCGTTACTCAGAGACAACACTCGTGTCAATTTTAATCTAATTGGCGTCCAATTCTTGGCACATGTAAACTGATTTATTTCTACCTATCAATCATTATATCATCAAAAGCTTAAAGGCTCAAAGTTTCACAATTTATTACTATATTTAAAACAGGTCATAAAGCGGGTTTTGACACGTATCTGGGACAACGCTTGAGTATAAGAGGAAATGTTAAATATAACGTCATGATATTATAAAAGTGAAATTCTGGAAAGTAACAAAAACGTTGGGTGCTCTGTTGTAAAGATTTATTCGGCCCATTAAGTGGTCAACAACGACCACATTGCGTTTTCCAAGAAGCCACGTTGTCTCATACTCACAGCTCATTATGAGTGATGTTTTATTAGAATACAGTCTTATAATAAACTGCGCTCTCGTTACTAAACTATAACCGACACTATATGTAACCGTCTACCTCGTGTCAAGGATGAAAGTCAAAGTTGTGATTTTTGGACCCAGTCCAAAGTGTCACCGGTTCCATTACTTTAATTTATGAATGAACGCACTAAACTTTAGTGGGTGATGCAAAGATTTTCTTTATGGCACGCACGTACTCTTACGCAGAATAGGCGTGTAAATACGCCTCTCGTCTCGAGTGGTGCGACGGAAGCTAAATGTCACATCGTCTTACACTGAACATGTAAGCGTCTCGAAAGAAAATGTTTATACAGTGTAGACATTATTACAAATGAAGGTGTAAGGTTAATGACTTCTATTTCAGATTTCAAATTATTTTACTGTAATTTATGTGATAATCCTACAAAATGATTAACGAGGCCTGACAAATAAAAAATATGCTATTGGTTCGAGACCTGGCGGCTCCTCTTGCCCTGAATTTAAAACTAACACTTCGTTAGAATCGTCTCAGTTTTTACGGTTGTTATGTGCAGGAATAATACTCGTGTAGTCTCAGCCACCAAAACTAACAGTTGAAAATAATTTAACTTAAGCATTAAAGTCCCTATATTAGTAGTTACTCTATGAAAGAAAGAAAGGCTGTAATTATTCTGATTAAGATAGTCATTTTTATAGTGGGGTTCCAAGTTTAATTTGCCCAGTCATGACTTAATAACGTCTTAACCGATTTCATTTATCTCTTTAAGTTTGAAGTGCTTTACGCGGGTATAGCTGCCAGCAACAGTTAGTAATCTATATAATAAACATTCCTAACCTCATTGTTCCACTGTCAATAATTGGAACAGACTGCTTTGTCACGGACTTTACCTAGTTTCTTATACAGTCATAATCATTATCATGCTTTGTAATGATGCCGGTAAAATAAAACCGCATATCGGAACCACAAACAATAAAAATGTTTTTTATATTTAAGAAAGTTACCAATATACCCATTTTATTAAATAATTTATTTTAATCAAATTCAAGATTATTTACGTACAGCATTCATCAGTGTCAATTAAGGAAATAAATGCGCATAACACGCAAGTTAGGTATACAGGAAATTAGACTTTTGGCTAAAGCTGTGAAATCACTCTGCCGTATATAATTATTATAATCTTGTTTCAGAATATTTATTAGTATTTAACGACAAAAGAATCATGTATCGCTAATTGCTTAGTTATCCTCTACATTCCAAGTCAATTTCCAACCATAAAAATGAAATCATGTCTACGTAACATGTAATTTACGTGCCAGTCGTCAGTCGGTACTCGGTAGCTTAGTGGAGGCATCACGTCAGCCTTTCGATCGAGAGGTTCCGGGTTGTAATCCTAGCCAACACACTGCTGACGGTAACCCACTCCTAACACAAGTAATTTAGCTTAGCTAAACAGGTTAACAGGAAACCTACGCTTTAAAAAAAAGGTCGAACTTTGCCTGTTTTCGGTTTCCGTGCCCGTAGAGTAACAACCCAATTACTAAGACTCACTAAAGTTTTCTTACTTCATGTCTTACTAAAGTTAGTATTATATCTTGTACGAGGTAAGGGTCCCCCTTAGCATGAGATTCCTATTCGCTCTCTTCCAGTGTTTATAGGTATGTATGTAAAGATGTTGTAAACTAATTCACCCGTCTCTCCCATTGTTTAAACCACAAAATAACTCTACCGTTGCTAAGCTGCAATACTACACTCTGAAGTTTATAAAACAGATGTACCCACGAGGCGGGAAATACATTCCATGACATAAGAGCAAGAATTACTTTGTAAACTAGTTTGCAAAGGGCCTTTCCCGCATTCGCTATATGACAACAATGTTGCCATAACATTAAATATATTGTAGATTAATGGGTAATATCCGGAGATACTTTCGCAATGTTAAAAGCTTCGAATTAACTTCAGCCATGTTAGTTTTAACTAGTTTCACTAGCCATTTATTTGTGGGAGCGGCAGCTTATGCTTATCGGTGTGTTGAGTTAATCCAATAATTTAAATCCTGTCCAAGGGTCTGAATACCGAGAAAGGATCTAGAACACAAGAGCAGTTTGGCATGCACTACATTTTAGGTCAAGGCTTAGCACCTTAAAGCGAAATTAATAACAAATAGTTATCGATAATATATTCTGTAGAATAACTGAACATTATGTATAACTAGCTGAACCGGCGAACTTCGTACCGCCATATTTTCCGCCCGCGTGGTATTCTCTCTAAATTTATCAGTGTTTCTCCACAATATTATGCATGTATTATTCATATAAACCTTCCTCTTGAATCACTCTATTTATTTAAAAAAATCGCTTCAAAATCCGTTGCGTAGTTTTGAAGATTAAAGCATACATAGGGACGGACAGACAGCGACAGCGACAGCGACTTAGTTTTATAATATGTAGTGATGTTCCTAGAATTTCCCCACAATGAAGGTATGATTCCGAAGCCGACCACATACGACAACTGCAGACGCGGAAATAAACCTGAATATGATGTTGATGAACCAGATAAGCGGCTTCTCTCCTATATCCGTATTAAAGTTTAACAAGTAATGTATGCGAAGAGACGACATGTCATCCGACCGCACATAAATGGTCCATAACAGTAGTAGGGTGAACATTTTCTAAAAGGAAACTGATAGAAAAAAATCTACGTCTTATGGAACAACAGAGAATTCATATTGAGTTAAGCTCGCCTTTGTACATATTTCTTGTAATTTTCTTCATGTATGATTTCTGTACTATATTGTGCAATAAAATTAAGAAAAAAAAATAAGAAAACAACCGTAGCAATTTTGTATGGAAGTAAACATCTACCACGGCTTCCATTTGCAGAGTAAGCCGGTAGGTTCCGGTTACAGAGACTCCTCGCCACTGGTCCATAGAAATAAAAGAAAATCCGTCCTGCAAACCGCTCATATGTCTATAACCTATACATTTAAATTATTTTCACATACATTACTTGTTAAATTACGATACCTTTAAGCAGTACTATTGAGAAGCCGTAATGAATTAACAAAATTAAACAAAATTATGATATTGAAATCTATTTCACAGTACGCAGTATCAGCTCCATGCGTCTGCAGTTGTCGTATGCGGTCAGCCTCGGAATCATACCTTTAAAGGTCCTTGAATGAAACAATTGTGGACAACTTAGCATTACCAAAGCATTGTGACTGCCACAGCAACCGGAACCTAACTATAACACTCGTGAAGGCGAAATGCTAAGTGTGACACGTAAACATACTTAGATAAAGTTACCTTTTTAATTACACTTAAGAACTTATAGTTATTTCAGTTATATTCTACGGATATTTACCATTTTATTAGTTTTATTTAGGTACGTTTTACCTGCATTGGACCACACGAAAGAGTATTAAGAATTGTGCCTAGCCCATAGATCATACCTTCATCATACCTTCATCATACCTTCATCATACCTTCATCATACCTTCATCATACCTTAATAATGATTTCATCATAATATCTCAGGCACCGACTTCTAGAGGACCAGTTAATCTGTTAGTTATTTTTCTCCATTTTAATGTCTCTTTTTTGTTTCTAGAAGTCAGTTTGACGTTTTTGTTACAAAAATCTTCTTCTTTCATATCTTTTAGGGCTTTTGACTTGTAGGCACCCAAGATTTTTAGTTTCTACATTATTCATTTTTTTTTTATTGTTTAAGTTATACGAAAGTGAGGTTCTTTTTTCAAAGACTTTATTGAGTTTTTGTTTAGCTTTGTACTATACGTCAGTTGTGAACAGCATACATAATGGTATTTTAATTGATATTGGCAGTATGAACATACAGTACCTACCTACCTGACTTAGTATATGCAATATTTTTCTAATAATTTTAATGTATTTCTAATTAATATTATAGAATGATATCAGCTTCAGCGTTCACTCTCCATATCTAAGATTCACTATCTCTGTTAAAACTCCACACTAATAAAAATGTCTAAAGTCAAATAAATTCCAATAATAATGTTAAAAATACGATATAGTGTAATATTTTTATGTGGAAATAAAGTGATTTCGTGACCAAGGTTCTAACATGGACTTCTTCGTGATCCCTCCATCGCGTGCATGCCTGAGTCACGACATGTATTAATCACAACATTATAGATATGTGTATAGATGTCGTTTACAGTTTTACTAGGGGGTAGCTGAACGTTAAATATTCTATGATCACCCTTTACTTTGAAAAGTATTTGATTCAAAGGTGAAATGTGTGTGCGTTTGGCGCATTGCGAAAATGATCACGTTGTTAATCAACTCACCCACAGTATTGAATAAAACTTTATATAGGGATTCTATCGCGCTTTATTTGCTGCTACTTTTATTTACCAGTGTATCTGGATTAATTCTGTCATTTCCGTTGTATTTCAGTTTTATGTCAATATGTAGGGTGGAGTCGCATAAGTTGTACCGGCTCGTAATTTGTACCACCTCAATTTTTTTTTTTTTTTATACCACTTAGGCGGCAGACAAGCACACAGCCCACCTGATGGAAAGTGGTTACCGTGGCCTATGGACGTATGCAACACCAGGGGCGTCACACTCGTGCTGCCGACCCTGAAGAAACCTTCTAATGCCCTTCTTGAAGAACCCCATATTGTAGTCGCTTGGGAAAACCATCGCGGGGAGTTCATTCCACAGCTTGAGTGTGCGAGGGATGAAGTTCCTTTCATACCGCACAGTGCGCACCGTTTCCGGTCGCAATGTGTGAGGATGAACTCCCCGCCTATGACGAGAAGTGCGATGATAGAATGTAGCTGTGGGCATCATGTCAAACAATGCACAAACCATTGTATAGGCGGTAAAACACACACAGTGAAGCAAAGTCTCTCCTGAGACTGAGTGGTTCCACATCGCCTGTGAGTATGGGATTGCCGACGAGCCTCAACGCCCGTCTTTGTACCGAGTCGAAAGGGTCAAGCTGGCACGCAGGCGCTCCGGCAAAAAGGTGACAGCAGTACTCCATGTGAGGCCGAACCTGTGCCTTATAAAGGAGGAGTCGTTGCCCCGCAGTGAAGTACTGCTTCGCCCTGTTGAGCACCCCAAGTTTCTTTGATGCCAACTTGACCTTGTCTTCCAGATGACTTCGGTATTGGACGTCGCTGGAGATATCGACACCAATAATCCCGATACTTGTGGAGATGGTGAGCGGTGTGCCCAGGAATTGCGGTGCTACAACAAATGGAGCATTCTTAGCGGTGAATACACATACTTGTGTCTTGGTAGGGTTGAATTGGACTAAATTTAGTCGTCCCCAATCGGATACTCCAGACAGAGTAGTCTCAATTTCGGACACAAGTTGTTCGCGACTCTCCTCCACTTCCGACCTAGGGATATTTGCACGGCCCGTGTAATACGTGTCACCGGTGCTGTCATCTGCATAGCAATGGATGGAGCCATCAGACAGCATGTCATTGATATGCAGCAGAAACAAGGTCGGGGACAACACGGAGCCTTGCGGCAATATCTACCAAACTGCAATGCTTAGGTTTGATGTGACAACACTAAAAAGTAGAGCTACCAACATTACGCAATCGCTGTCAGTTTGGATTCGATAACACAACTGAGGTAGATGTAGTAAACAAAAATCACTATTTTGGCGTTCTGATATAATTTTAGAGCTATTTACCTAAGGGTTTCTTGTGGCAGTGGTAGGTACACTGCAGCTGTTATATATGTTTTTGGAAAGTAAGCATATCAGTGCACTTTTTTGAGAATATAATTTTAATGTTTGGTATTTCGAGGTTATAATGGCGGCTCGCCTAAAAATAAAACTTGGTGTTGCCTAATTTGTACATACTAGGTAGTGTAATCCTAAAATGTACCGGTACAATTTAGATATAACTTGATGTTTAAACATTATACATTATTAATATTTAAAACTTTAGAGATCCGATTCTCAGCACTCCATGGATTCACCGTGCGGTCGCCGGGTCCATAGCGTGATACAGAGAGGAACACCGTGACGGCGACTGGGACTTGCGACCCAGATGTAGGTTTAGGGTGTAATAAGTTTTATAAAGACGTATAACGGTAAGGCTAATTTCAATTTGTAGGAGATACTAGAATCCTAATTAGACCGTAAAGTACAATTTGAGATACCTATGGTACAATTAAGAAAACCGGTTTCCTAAATTGTACTTTTTTAGACCTTTTGAAAAACTTTTATTGTCCTAATTGGGTTATATCGCCGCATTTTCTAGTTATAAAATATGGATACCAATAGAACAACCTTTTTATTTCTTATAATATAATCCTTTTAGGTGATATAGTTTTTGCGATATCTTGTAAAGTTCGTTAACTGGTACAATATCGGCAACCTTACCCTAATATTCGCGTAAACTTTCGACAACATCAACTTTGATACAGTGTTTTTAACTTGAATACAAACTTGTTCAACTTAATCTCAATGAAGTTCATTGAGTAAACAGTTTACATAAGGAAGCAGTTCATTTGAATTGATCTTAGACCCTACCCTCATTAGTGGCATCCAGTGACCACTATCTCACTTATTGGTAAGTGGCAACAATGATTCAAAGGCTGGGTATTCCACTAAGCTAAATAATTAATACTGATTGAGATTCAAGCTTTTATCTCGAATGCAACTCCGATGCCAGAGTCATTACACAACATAAGTGCGAATCAAAATAGAAAGAGGGAGAGTAACTAAAATATGAGTTTTTAAACACGCACTAGACTACGTAAATTATATCACTGTTTGAAATAAAGAAATTATGTTGGCAATGAAACACACATCTTGGACTTTACTGTCTATTTTTTGTTGCGTTACGCGCAACATTTTTAGATACTTCTTATACAATATGAGGCACAACTGCGTGTATATCTATTCCATATATTTGACGTTTTATTAGCCAGTAAGAGGTTAGTAACGTAATTTAAAAGCCCTAGAACCTCATATCTTAAATTCATCGGTTGGGTAATCGTTTACAAAATTAAAAAGTCGTGATGTGAGCGTACACTGTAGAATTAGACTTTTGTAATAATGAAAAATTAAGTCGGTGTACGATGAACAAACTAGAATGAACTAAAAACGTATTTTATTGTACATGACTAGACAGAATGTTTTGAGATGAACAGACTCTTTATTTCCCCTTCGTTTTTGTACGAACGCGGCTCAGATAAATAATGCAAGTCTCGCGAAAGCTGCAGTTTTTAAAGAAAGCGTCTGATTTAGAAGATACAAATTAGCTAATTTAAATAGTTATTATACTTTACTTGATATCAAGCGGTGGTTCCGGGTAATATGAAAAAGTAGGAAGGAAATATTGAGTAGGTACTGTTTGGTTTATTTAACTGTAAACTTAACAAACATAAATATTAGCATTTTGGCAGTGGATGACAAAACACTCTGATTTCATGATCATGGGAATGGGGCCACTCAAAACATGTTTTTATAAAACTAGAAAACTTTCTGGAAGACAGATTTAAAGTTTAGTCACCCCTTTTATGTAAAAAAATATTTAGAACTTATTACACTGACCCGAATATTATCAACATAAAAGTCCTTTATTATATTGTTCTAAAGCAGAATAAATTCTTTGTTGATAAAGGTGTAAGCATTAAGTAAAAAATAAAAGCTTTTTAATCGCAACGTTTATCAATATGGTAATATCATGCAGGTAAGCAATGAATATTTAGTAGCAGTGGACATAAAGGCTGTTTTATATTCATGGAGACCAAGTTCAGATGGTTCAATGGTCGTGGTACAAGTCGTATGTAGGTAATCGGCAACGGTACCGTCTTTGTACAGGAGAGCTATTTTTGTATACTTACTATTTCGTATAGTGGATTGTCTAGCGCTAGCAGCGGTGGCGGGAACGTTGAACTGTGTATAGAGTTTAAACATAATACATTATGTTGGAAGCATGTATAATGTATACAAAAATGATGGAATCTGACTCGAAAGTGTATAAAGTCCATACGCCAATCAATACTTGGCCAGTATTTATGTTATCAATCGGCAAGTTACAACGCAACTGAAGAAATACGGCTATACAATTTTCACACTGACTTTTTGTTTCCGATTTAGTAGCTTTTCGTGCCTTTTAAAACTCAATTGAGAGCATTTATATAAATGCTACCAATGACATAAATCGCACTGACCTGTGTCCTGTGTCACAAAAAGCATGTAAGACTATTATAAAAAAGTTGATTATCACAAAGTATTTACTCAAAAATTCTGAAACCCTATCAAACATTTCAAGATTTTCAACTTACAGATTGCTAAGATTATTTGGCAGCCACGGAAGGTTTCATTATAGTTTCGTTAATTTCAGTTAAGCTACCACTTGTACTTATTATAATAGAAGAAATTCTGTTAGTATAACCTATTTGTTTTAATATTTTTTAGAATATTAAAGAAATATTAAAATATATAATTATGTACTTAGAATTTGAATGACTTTTATACGTCCAAAGACGATTGCTCAGAGTACCTACTTACCTATCATAATATTTATTGTTAATATAGACTACAGTTGTCTATTATCTCTGAAATCGAATATAGCTTCACTGAAAACATAAACTGTTTGTCTAAAAAATAGACATTATTTACTGCGTATTTCTTTTAACGTTTTTTTGTATCGATTAGACACAAAAACAACTCAGAATATACACGTCAACGACAAGATAAAAATCACGATAAATCTGATTAGAGTTCGTACGTCTATTGATACCGACCACGATAAAGTAATAGATCTATTTATTTGTGAATTTACTCAAGAACACGATTTGTCACTAAGTAGTTTTTATATTCAATTACAGATACTAGAATCCTAGATATATGCTTATTTACATACCTAGACTAAGTGGAAAATGACTTTTATTTCTGTTAGAATTCCTATAGACAATTTTGTGTTAATTTAATAGTCTAATTTTGTAATGCAATTAGGCCAAGCCAAGTGCGTTAAATATGTATAGGAATTAACATTTATTAGTTTAACAAGAACGTTTTTACTTTCTCAGTTTTACAAAAAATAATAAAATTTTGTGATCTTTCACGGATGGGTGCAAGTTGCGACTTATAAAATGTAATAGTGTTTGCCATATTATAGGTAATGATGTTTATAATATATCATTGCATATTACCTATATTAGTGTTCATTTTAATATTGATAATTTCAGAAGATAAAATAAACGTCGGATATAAATCTATTATTAGTTATACTTAATGGTAATTTCATCAAAGTCAGAACATAAATATTTTGCGATCTATTATTTGTTACACGTATGTTGTATCCAAGTTCTAGTTGTAGGTAAAGAGGTTAAGAAAACAAAACAACAAAAATTTGTATAAAATGACATCATAATGTTCAAGTGAAAAACAATAGAAGGTTGATGGAATCAAGGTTCGGAGGGTTTAACGTATACTTACTGATTCAAAACTACAGATTTGTTGATGTAAAGACTATTTTGAATAAACTAGTCAACATACAATGTAGATAAATTTTGATACATTATTAATATGATCTTGATTCTGTGGAAACTAGTGCATCCTTGAGGAGAAAGAACTTACAAGTGAATGGTTGTTTTATTTGCAATATTTTACCACTCACAAAATGACATTCGTCTATTTATAAAGGTTGTTCGCCGAGACTGACACTATAATATTGTCATTCTGCGTTTATAGAGCTTCATGTCTTCCATTTTCCTTGATTTTTATTTTTTGCTCACATGAAATTAATTCTACTAGGTCAGGGTTTCTTCTCTTTTTGTGTACATTTTTATTTGTGTATTCTATAACTCCCACCGAAACTACCTATTACATACATCGAAATAAAGGAGAAACCCTGTTTCGAATCAGACAATTCAGATTGATCCACTCGATGTAGTTACCTTTACCTGAGTGGTAAAGATAACTACATCAGAAAAATCTTTATTTGACTACTCCGTTTACGTAAATCTCAACCTCGTAAATAATAGCCAAGTTCTCCAGAAATTGCAGATAGTTACAAAATTAAGTAAACCACGGTGTCCCCATCTTATCCTTGTGTTATAAGACCTCGCTTCTTGTGAAATTTCATTATTCTAGCTCAACGGGAAATACCCAGGTTTTGATACCATTGCCTTTGGTTACTTACATAAAAGGCTCTATGTTTTAATGGCATTGACTTAGAAGCTTGTTTTTATTTTCCAATTTCAAGGCATTGCACCCGAGTATTTGGTATGACTTTCAACTTTTGTCTCTACTCATTCATGATAAAAAGATGTTGACAGACAGACGAACAACGATGTCAACAAAGTTATCCTGTAAGGGTTCCTGCTTTTTCCTTTTGTAGTACGAAACCCTAATAACATTGTTAAAGTACTTTATATGATACGAATGACGTAAAGTCTCCGGAACTTTGTAGATATTAATGTTCTACACACTTCCTGCGGACGGCACGTTTTGGCAACAACCTTATACAATAATCTTTCATAACAAAGTTAAATATACCATTTTAGTTATTGAATCTATAATCTAGATGTCGTAAAAGTTCTGGTATTATATTGCACATGTGATTTGAGGCGAGCATTGACGCACATCAAATTACTCTCTCGTCGGTAAAGCTTTCAAGTCGTATCTACGTCAGTTGATCAACGTCTTCTAAAGAAAGTTCCAGGTGTATCTGCATATATAAAAAAGGGATATGAATATTCAGTAAGTAGATAATTTGCAGATTTTAAAAATGTATTTTTGACCGAAGTTATTTTTATTTCTTAATGATTTGATTGGGTATGATTGTAGATAGACTTGATTGCAGCGTTATCAGCCTATGCTCCGAATGAATGAATATCTTCTGGTTTGTTGAAACGGTGACAATTTTAAAATTTTACTATACTACTTACTACTACTATACTACTATATTTAAAGTTTAAGTTTTAAGCTACATTGTTTCTAATCCAGATATGGATCCTGTTATCCAAAAATAAAATGATTTGAATTGAATTAACGAAAGTGCTCTTATAACGTGTGTGACGCCCCCCTGGTGTTGCACACGTTTATAAGTCCATCAGGTAGGTCATGTTCTTGACAGCCACCTGAGTGGTACCTATAAAGAACGCATTAAAATATTTTTCAAATAAAATTATGATTTCCAATTTGATAATCCAAATGAAAATTATTGTATTCTCATTCGGATTATCAAATCGGAAATCTGCGGCATCATCGTCTACTTTAGATACCGACTATAGGTATATGTACCCATTATTGTGATGGACATCTTCATATGCGGCAAATGAAAGGTCAATTGAAGACAATATAAGTTGGTTTTCCTTTCCAATGAGTTAGCACGGATAATGTTAATTTGCAACTTGTCTTCAGTTAATATTCTGTAGCAGTACACAGTAGGTAACTTCTGATTTTGGCAAGGTTTACAAAGGTTAGTACAATAAAACCTTCGCATATTTTAATTTTATATTAGGCTCTTTGTTTTACGATGTTGTTTTATTAATGATCTCAGAATTAGCCTGACGTTACACTTTGAATTTTGTATATAAAGACTAAGTGCCTCATTGTTCCTACTGGTATTATAATTACTAACATTCTCTAAACAGATTGAGCCTTTTATATTATACTAGCTTTTGCCCGCGGCTCCGCCCGCGTGGATGTCGGTTATCGCGACCAAACATAGCCTATGTCCTTTCTCAAGGTCTAATCTACCCCTATACAAAATTTCATCAAAATCGGTTCAGTGGTTTAGGCGTGAAAGCCTAACAGACAGACAGACAGACAGACAGACAGAGTTACTTTCGAATTTATAGTATTAGTATGGATGGATATGGATTATTGGTAGTAGAGTCGCGCTCTTGCCAGCACGAATCGGAAGATTCAGCCGAGGAAGTACCTCCATATAGAGCATAAGCTTGTTTTTCAGTTTGTAATATCATCAGAGGCCTCTATCTCACTACCTTTTTCCTATTTTCCTGTTATACTTCCCCTTCACTTAAGACCTCTGGCGTTGCAAGATTCCCGGTAACTGCGTATCTCCTACATGGGCCGTATTTGGGCCCAAGGGCAAAGATTAAGGTAGCCCTAGCAGAAACAGGCCGTAGATAACGGTGTGTCCTGTCTCGAGCGCTGTACTTAACGATAGAGGACATAGCCCCTAAACACTTCATAGTAAAGCCATCTACTGCACGACATGCAGACATTGTCATGTGCACTATGGAACCTGCCGAAGCTCCTGGGTATTTCATTCCTAGGTCATATACTGTATATATGAAATCGACTGCTAAGACACACAGGAGAAGTGGTCGTAGAACAGATTACAAAATTCTGATCTATAATTAATTCAAAATTGAGTTATGTTTCATTACGAAGAGTTCGGATCTACAAATTACAACTTGACTGTCTTTTATCATGTAGATTCATGCAGAGCGTCCACACTATCGGAATTCCAAGAAAAACAAAGTTAGGTACATTTGACGAAACATATAAAGACCACGAATAATAAACATAACATAACATAAATGTTTGCAGGGTAAATAAATCATTCCGTGTTTAGAAAACACAGATTACCATTAGGTTGCAAATATTTTAACTGTCTATAATAAGAGTCGTAAAATGGATGTAGCAAATCGCGGTTAGCTATATCTGCGGTTAGCTATATAATTCATGATGCTGGTCTATCAATCAAAAGGGCCCATCTGTGTTACTAAATTGATAGCAGATGCGAAAACATAATGGATTATTATGAACTGATTGAGATTTCGAGTTAGCTCCATCATTAATCATAACACTTGACCTCGTAACTTGTAGGAATATCTAATGTCTCGAAGTCATCGATGGTAAAAAGGAAAACTCTGAAATACTGAAGCGGATTGTTTGATGGATCATTTCAGTATTCGCTCATAGAAATTTTCGTTTGCGCTTGTTTAATGTTATATTCGTTTTTACTTTTTTCACTTATGAAAGGATCGCTTTTTAGGGTTAATTTCACCGTAATCAACTGAATAATGACATCCTGATCTTCAGGTGTGTTTTTCTGAGACTAATTCTTCCCTCTTATGACCTGAAGAAATGCAAGATAATGAATTTCATAAGATATAGCAATCTTATATAGAGAAATTTGTGTTCTCATTATTCATGCATTCGTTCAAATCGAAGTTGATGAGGGCTGGAAAAGTGAATGCTCCGCTTTTTTACTTCATTTTATCGTGCCATCGTCGTCTATCTAACAGGTAAATTCATTCTTAATATCGGCAATACACGCAGCTGTAGACAACATATTCCTTGCCACGATCTATAAAATGAGATTTCGGAATACTCGTTTTATCACAAAATAAACTGAATTACAAAATATATGCCTACTACTGTAAAATTTAAAACGCAAGTGTATATTAAGTACTATCAACTTTTTGTGTTCAGAAGCTTTTATTATTAGACTTCTTTATACCGCTACGGAGACGCGAAACCGGGGATGAAAGCAATTTTTTATATTTAAAACATCACTAAAATAATATTTACTCTATTTCTGAGAATGTCTGTGAAACAAATTAAATAAGATTTAAACATAAAAAATATGTACGCACTTTTCAATTACAAACCAACGACGTCGCCACCTTATGTGACGGTTTATTAAATTGTCAAAACAGTAAATGCGAGCTTCCCAGAAGCGTGGGAGTTTCAATACGATGCCGCGTGCCGTAACTAGGTCGCCTTGATGGAAAAAAGAAAATCTGCACTCACTCTACACTAATTACTGATTTATATGTTGGATAAAATAGATTTTGAAATCGCTTATTTCGTTATTGTCCAAGAGTTATGTTCAGGCATTTGTTTAACCGATCTATCTAATTTATTAAATATAGTTGTGGTTACAATTTACATTACTAGATTTACGATTAATAGAATTTTGTTTTATCATTAAAATCTATTTTATAATTTTAGCTATTTCATATATGTACTTAACTTTTCTGAAGCCGTTATAAAATACTAAGAAACCAAATGCGTTTTTTTATTGTGTTATCTGATTAGCATTATATCACTAAAAGTCAAGTACTTACGTTTGTGCAACAGTTGGATAAACGTAACGTACTTAACTTTTATGTAACCACAGTACTGCGATGTGAAGGAATCCCTAGAAATTTCACACTTTTAGTAAATATTTACTGTCCGAATATTACAATATAATAAAACAGATTTTACTAAGTATCGGATCCGAGAAGAATACCTATTCAGTAGTTGTTAGTGCACCTATCTCAAGTGAGATTCTGTTGCATAAAGCATCCCAGGCGGTAATGGGAGAGCGCTAGTTTACAAATACTATTATCAAACAATTAAACAATCAACGATTACTTTTGTGAGAACGCTTTAATTTCTCAATTAATTTAGTAATTGAAATTCATTACGTTATTATTTAAGCTCTGTCTAAATATCATTTTGGATTTTTATAATTAATATTACTGAGCGAATTCGTTTGAAATTTTTCCTTTTTTCACCGGAACCTAGATTTCAATAAAAAAGTAATATTATAGAAAGAAAAAGTCCTGTCTTAGTTTAGCTCATAGTAGGTAGGTATGTCTGATTGAAGAATAAACAATCCAGCCGTTTTGCATGGTTAAGTATAAAATTATAATATTATATAGCAAAAAAATATTCGTGAAACCCTGTTTTGTACGTAGTGTTTACGTGTTTAATTGGTGACACACAATTAATTAGCGCTACTTGCCGACACGCAATTTAGTTATACGTTACTGTTGAATATTCACATGCGTGTAGCAAGTGAAAAAGTAATTAAGTAGGTAGGGAATTCAAAGTTACATGGAACTAACAAGACGGTATACGCTGCTCGAAAAAAAAATATATTTTAGTGTCAATTCAGTTATTTTGACATAAATATTGTATAAATCACGTTAAAATCTAGGTCAAATTAGTGTCAAAATTATTACCGCCATCTGAGAACTTTTTACTTTTTGACCTTTGACATTATTGAGACAGTGTAAAAATGCATACCATAAAAAAGGCACAGAAGCTCGGTTTCCTACAGCAAAAAATAAGCAGTAACACGCTGTTGATATATACTTACCTATATTAACATTAACATGCCGACATTTTCTCTGAATATCGTTTAATCAAGAAGCCAAAAATCTCAAATATAATTTGTGTAAAAAATGTTGGGCGGCGCGGTCATTTTGTTTCTATTAATTCAAACGTGTGTGTCTGCCTGTAACATTCTATAAAAATATGTATTTTGCTTATGCATTACTTAGTTTTAAGTGGGCAATAACTTTAATTAAATAAGATTCGTGTCTGTTACCACAGCTGTTACTGTACAATAAATTGTTAATCTCTATTTTGTTAAACATGAAATTAACATAAAGTTAATTCTATATATAAATTATTCTTGCTGCATTTAAAACTCGTTTAAAATTATGGAACCATGTAAACGAATATGTAAATTAATGCACACTCTTAATTAATCTAGGTAGTTAAGCATCGCTAGTGGTATATTTTTACATAACCAAATAATAAAGTCCCATTGAAAACACTACTGTTTTTTCACAAGTCGTTTAAGAGTCAACAACATGATACTCCGCTCACGATGTGAGGTATGGGCAGTATGGGGAGTAAGCGGTTGTGAAATCTGTCGGTAATCAAGTTTCTGTCAACAAATACCCACTTCGCCTTAAATCGCTTGCGCTTCTCCGCTTTCGAGTTTGTTGACTCTAGAAAACATTTCACTTTTTTCGTATCTCTCAACGGGTTATCCGATGTACCGAAAATCGTATTTGATTACATTATGTTGCATAAACAAACCAGTCTACGGGCGATTCGGATGTTACGTTATGCTTTTGTTATGACTTGTTTAAAGTTCGAAATGGGCTTTAATGTGTGTCTATCTGACACTTGCAAATTAATACATTTATCAATGGTAATTTAGAAAAAAAAATGATTTTTACGTTTTTATCGTTTTCGTAACCATGGCATGGTAACAAATGTGAGTGTTTAAAATATACTGTTTATGTTATTTCTACAAATACCTACAGGTAGGTACGTCATTGTTCATATACAATGAGATTTTTACATCCCACTACTATTACAGAGTCTAAAGTGTGTAGGCGTATGAGTTAGTATATTTGTTACTCTTTCAGGCTGAAACAGCTTGATGGATTTCTGTGCAAAATAGAGATCTGTATTTAAAATAAATTATAGCACGGGTAGAACTGCGAGAGGCAGCTACTTGGATATAAAAAGAACACCCATTGACATTTCTCTTACATAACTTGAAAGCACTTGAAAGTATTTTAAGCATGAACTCTGCGAAATTAATAAGACAAAAGGAAAAGTTCAGTCGAAATATCAAAAGTAAATTGTTGAGGCGTGTAAGTACTGAGGTGGTTATCAAACAGAATGCTGCACAAAGCTATTGTTTGTAATTCCGAATAGCCATTGTACCTATTAATAATTCGCCGTTGAGTTTTTATTGTGTGACTTACATCCGACCGATAAGCATGCAATGTCATGGCTGCTCTGTCGCCTTGTGGCACCATGAAGGAGAAAGTACACGTGAATCTTACGCAGATGTATTTGCAACACGTATTGTACAAATAACGCTGTTGGATAACACTAAGTACTTGTGTGTTCAATGTTCAATAGACCTACTATGACGTATGTACTGTAAGCGATCTTGTTTTGACCAGCTAGACTCTAGCTAGGGTCACAGTACAGGGTATATAGTTCCACCCCTCTCCCTCTAGATTACGATCCAAAATACGATAATTTACAGCACGTCACAGAAGACCCACAGAAGTAGTTATTTTTACATGTTACGCGCTCCTAAAGGTAATACATACAAAAATAATGTTTGCAACGAAGTAGAAATTAACTGCTTATAAACTCAGACTGATTTTCTCGATGGCCAACGCACCGGTTGAAACGTTTTTTAATACCATTGTTGACGTAGGTTATGTAGTGATGAAACTTTATTTTTAGAATTGACTACCACCTGGTATCTTGTATGTTCCTAGATGTTTCTGACGATCAGTAACCCAAGTACGGGTTGTAAGTCCCTGAAAAGTCCACAATTTATAAAGCAACTCCTTTTTTTTTCATACTCTAGATATGGAAACTTATCTAAAAAAGACCTAGGACAGTATTTTACAGTATTTTCAATTGTTGTTTCTCTTTCCGAGAGATTAATTAACATATATATTAAGAATATAGGTTTTATCTTAAAATCAAATGAGATTCCTTGTGGTTTCTTAATTTTATCCACAAATTTAACCAGAATCAGACATGTACTTAGTGCCAATATTTTATGAAATGAACCTCCTCACCGCGAATTAGTTTTCTTTAGGCATGTTCAAAAGTAGACTGTGCAAACTCGAATATTACATCCCAATCTCCTATTAGATCATAAAATCTGTATAGTAGCAAGTATGTGACATAAAGTGCTCTAATTAATTACATTTATTATTATCTTGATGTTTGCACAGTTCGGCACGCGGCACACTAACCCACATGTCTATAGCTAATCACGCGTGACAAACACATTTGCTCGAGTGTGAAAACATAAGCAGGAATGAATTCTCTAGTCTTGGCTATTCGATGAAAATCACCAGCCGTCTCGCAACGATTCATTCTAAACTAACACTTACAACATATCTTGCAGCTGTAAGTACCAAACGTATCCGGTCTTATATCCATATTTTGGATGCTATTTGAAACATTGTATTTGTTTCCGCCTGCATTAATGTTGTTAAAATGATAAGTACGAGCCATTGAAGAGGTACAATATTACCTTTATATTCAGGTTAAAGGCGCTATATAATAATTATGCATCATTGTTTCTGGTTTAGATTTAAAAATTGACAATATGCGGTGTGATGCCGGCGGCGCGATGCGACGTTGGCGACTTCGTGATGAAGTCGTTAGGACAGTAACTGGAGCACCGAATGGAGCCGCGAGGATAAAGCACAAACTAGATCTTTGTAGCTTGTGTACCTAACAGACTTACGTGCTCTGTTTCCCCGCCACAATTAGCAACAATTACGTATACACGCCCGCAGTACCTATAGAAAATAGGAAACTGTAACGAAAGGTAAAAATCCTTGAGCTTATATTTCGAGATGGTTCACTTATTGTCCAGTGTGATCTTTCTTTAGTCTGAGCATGTTATTCGCACCTCATAATGACATGGCTTGGAATCCTGCCCACACTGTTACGACAAAGAGTCCAGGAATAATGACTTAGTTCATCTCTGTAAAATCGTTTTACACTTGCAACAGTTACTGGGGCCATATTTGGAGTCTGAATGAAACGTTGACTTTCCGTAGCGTTTCTCCGTCTCTCTTTTATGTATGTATATAGATGCTAAAATATTTGCAAGATGATATCTATCGTGTTTGAATGTGTAGCACACGATGACACGATCCTACTTATAGTGCAATAAAAATCTCAGAATTTGTTATTATAAAAATAATGATTGACATCAAACTTTCTATCTTTAATATTCTGTCGATTTTCGTTTGATATCGATTGCATGCATGTTTAATACATATTTTTAGTACTGAATGTGCAACTAGGTCAAAAAGCACGCAGTAGAATATCTGTGAATATTATTAATATCGCAGTAATCACAATCACTCAAACAGGTATTACGATTACCTGCTGTAGCAACTTCAGTCCCAATTATTATTGCTCAATATTTCTATTTCAGTATAATTATTTATCCACGCTCAACACTTGATCTAAATATTGTAGGACAGCACAGAGTAAATACATAATCATGTCACGTACTAAAAAAGAGAAAAAATAACGCGAATGATAGACGCTGCGATCGATGAGCACGAATGTAGAATTTGCATTAACACATTATGAACATGTTATGATTTTATTACAGAAATCATAAAATTAATATCACAGAATGGTAATAAATTATGTTATGATTTATACAAACGAGTATGTATAAAATTTATAATATGTAAGGTAAGTATTTACGTAATCTCTTCTTCATTCTAGCGTTAATCCCAGTCGTATCCGAAGCTTTCACATTGGAGTCTGGGATCCGCTTTACCAGTCTAACTGTGGATTTGGCTGATCTTCGTTATTTTCTGTAAAGCGATTGCCATCTGACCTTCACAACCCAATGGTGACATAATATTGCAGCAAGACGAGTTGTTGAACTTTTTAGGCCTCTAACTACCTGAAACGACTGCAATAGATAGGTATTCGTATGGCAACCGGAACGGACGGCTTAACATGCTCTCAAGTTGCTCTCCGAGGCATGAACAGACCAATGCAAATACCCATATTCATGTATACAAATATTTGCACTGAGCGGGGATCGAACCCGCGCCTCCTGCGTAGCGGCCGCGTTCACTACCGCCACGTCACAAAGGCTGCCAGTAGGTATTTACGTAATCTCTAAGATAGTTATTTGAAATATCAGTTATATTCATCTTTGCCATCATTTTTTATCAAGTCTCTTATTCTAAAACATATTTTTATCATCACAACGTTTAAGGTTACATATAGGTATATTTAACTTTGATAAAAGTTAGAGGTTTTTTGGCTTAATATATCAGTAGAGATAAAATGTTCCAAAAATATAGCAAGTAGGTACTAGAATACACTTTAATATATACCTACTCGTACAGATACTAATAAATAACATTAAAGCGTCTGTTTATAATGTTAAAAAGAACAGCTTTTTAATGACAGCATATGAATGGATTACGGTGCTTAAACAAAAATATTTAACATCCTAATCTGACAGCTACAAATTTGATTTCAGATAAATTAAATTTGTCACATGATTCAATGACATAAGATACTTGAAATTAAAATCCAAGCTTGCTGGCTTGACAAACGTTAAATATCATTTCTGGTTTGGGTGAAAGGAAACTCTAGCTTTGCCCCACAGTTTCATATGTGTTAGCTCTGAATTTTTCTCAACTCCTATGAGCCACTATGGTACAAATATAAACATGTCAACCAGGGGCGTATTTAAAGATTTGGCGCCCCGGGCCACTTAGGTTTGCCGCCCCCTATGCAGGCGCGGTCCGAGAGGGGGGGGGGGGGGGGGAGGGGTTCACAGGGGACATGAAGGGCTCTATAACATATGCCTCAAGTGGAGACGGATTCCGAAAATTTGAAAGACAGGAAAACTGGTCCTCTTCCGCAAAGTTACCGTCCGCCTATCGGCTCATTGTATTGATGGACAAGGTGTGCAGTCATGCAGGTGTTTTAAACGAATTATTCCTCGTGAAGTGACACATCGAGCGCCTTACAGGAGTGAGGCCGAATTTGGTAGACAATAAATTTGGTTATAGTCGGGAGCACCGTGGATGCCAACACGCGCTTGAGGGCTCTGGTGGAAGAAGCAGTGGCACGGCGAGTTGATGCTGGCAGTGTCTATTGTTGCCTACGTCTTTAACACCTTGCCATGGAGCTGCATCAGAGCTGCACTCTTTCAGCACGGGGTGCCTCTCTATCCTCGCGTCATTGTCGGGGCTTACTTATCGGTGAAAGCCAGTATCTACCCATGTAGGACAGGGCTTGGTAAGTGAGATATGTGGCGGGGTGTTCCGGCTGGCACGGATCTGGGGCCGCTTCTGTGGAACATCCGCTAGGACTGGATTGTGACGGCACGAAATCAGAAGCAACCAAGTAAGCCACAGCTGGAGTTACCCAAGTCCTTGGACGTATTTGGTGACTGGATCTGAAGTTGTCATACCTGGTTCTCTTAATTACGAACCCTTTCTGGCCAATTGATGTGTGAGGAGCACAAATGCTGCCCATACGCCCTGGCAGTCCTTAAATAGACTTCGGATGCAGGTCAGCCGAAGTAACGAAAACCGAATTAGATGGAGTTTCTCAGATGAGGAGGACCCAGGCACCACGGTGTGAATGCGGAACTACAGTGAGGTAGGCGCTAACGTGTGCTGCATGCCTAAGCACGTGTACACCGCAGGAACTCATGGGTGCCTCTGAGAACGCCATCAGGGTGGTTGCACACTGGGCAAACAAAATATGACATATGTCGTCGACTCGACAAAAGGAGAAGATTAGCTCGGATGAGGTGATGCTCGAAGGGGGTCTCACACGTCTTCGCTGCCGATAACGCGATAGAGGTATCACGGTAGCTTCTCCTACCAGCTGACGCAATGCGCCCAGCTATGGCTGCTTCGGTGAGTTCCTGAGACATACAGATCAGGAGCCGACCCCTGCAATGCCACCTCTGCCTGGGCTCCTCGATGTATATGCCACTTCACGCGTTCTATTCTTTATGCAACCGTCAGAGCGGGAAACCTCTCGCCGCAGGTCCTGGTGCTAGTTATGGCCGTCTGCGAGGGGTGATTATTCCTCGTGAAGTGCCACATGCGGTCTCGGTTTAAAACCGCACACCGTCTCTGTAGGGTCTCAATTATCGTGTGTAAAGTTACCCAATTAGATATTTCCCTCGCAACCCGGCTGACCTTTTAAGATAGCTCCTTCGGGTGTGGGTAGTCGGTGTCCCCATTGAACCCCGGAAAGGTACGGGTTTCACCGCCGCGTTACCGGTCTGATATATTGGAGTAACAGGCGACCACACCTGTCGCCCCCAGGTCTCGGGGAACCAGCCGCCCCTACGGATACCGCCTAAGGATACGTGGAAACCCTATGAGTAGCCATTTACAGCGCCGCTACCACCTCGGCCGGAATTAACCGTAGGCGGTAGCGTCTCCCTGCGGGAGAAAGGCGCTACCGTCTTCGGCGCCCAAGCTGCTTGGCCCCAGTTACACCGTACTTGAACGCAAATGTTATTTAGGGTTTTCTAATTTGAATGCAATTAATATAATGAGTGACATAGTCATATTGTAACTAAGTAAGCTCCGAAAAATTAAAATAAAAAAATATATACGTAATATTTACTATAATAGGCGCCTTTTAGAGTCAAGATTAAGGCGCCCAGAGATATAGACATTCGGGGCGGCAGGTTGCAAGGGGCGGCGGAACCACCCCGAGCGTCTATCTCTGGGCGCCTTTTAGAGCAAGACTAAGGCGCCCAGAGATAGACGTTCGGGGCGGCAGTTTGCGAGGGGCGGCGGAACCGCCCCGAGCGTCTATCTCTGGGCGTCTTTTAGAGTCAAGATTAAGGCGCCCAGAGATAGACGTTCGGAGCGGCACGTTGCGAGGGGCGGCGGAACCACCCCGAGCGTCTATCTCTGGGCGCCTTTTAGAGCAAGATTAAGGCGCCCAGAGATAGACGTTCGGGGCGGCAGGTTGCGAGGGGCGGCAGAGCCGGCCCGAGCGTCTATCTCCGGGTGCCTTTTAGAGCAAGATTAAGGCGCCCAGAGATAGACGTTCGGGGCGGCAGGTTGCGAGGGGCCACCGCCCCGAGCGTCTATCTCTGGGCGCCTTTTAGAGTCAAGATTAAGGCGCCCAGAGATAGACGTTCGGGGCGGCTCGTTGCAAGGGGCGGCGGAGCCACCCCGAGCCTCTATCTCCGGGCGCCTTTTAGAGCAAGATTAAGGCGCCCAGAGATAAACGTTCGCGGCAGCACGTTGCGAGGGAGCCGCCCCGAGCGTCTATCTCCGGGCGCCTTTTAGAGCAAGATTAAGGCGCCCAGAGATAGACGTTCGGGGCGGCAGGTTGCGAGGGGTGGCGGAACCGCCCCGAGCGTCTATCTCTGGGTGCCTTTTAGAGTCAAGATTAAGGCGCCCAGAGATAGACGTTCGGGGCGGCACGTTGCGAGTGGCGGCGGAGCCGCCCCGAGCGTCTATCTCCGGGCGCCTTTTAGAGCAAGATTAAGGCGTCCAGAGATAGACGTTCAGGGCGGCACGTTGCGAGGGAGCCGCCCCGAGCGTCTATCTCCTGGCGCTTTTTAGAGCAAGATTAAGGCGCCCAGAGATAGACGTTCGGGGCGGCAGGTTGAGAGGGGCGGCGAAACCGCCCCGAGCGTCTATCTCTGGGCGCCTTTTAGAGTCAAGATTAAAGCGCCCAGATCAGATCTTCAGGGTCGGCAGCACGAGTGTGACGCCCCTGGTGTTGCATACGTCCATAGGCCACGGTAACCACTTTCCTTTTTGTAATACCGAACACCATTGTAACTATAATGTACCGTATTTCGTGCGAATAAATATTCATTCATTCATTCATTCATTCATTCCATCAGGTGGGCCGCACCGTGTGCTTGTCTGCAACCTAAGTGGTATAAAAAAAAATTAGACGCTCGGGGCGGCTCCGCCGCCCCTCGCAACCTGCCGCCCCGGGCCATGGCCCCCTTGGCCCTAGGGTAAATACGCCCCTGATGTCAACTGTCAACCAATATATTTGAATTATCAGGTAAAAATTACGTTTGTCTTCTAAACTACTGTTAATTATGTATTAATACGAGTATGTTTACAGTTAATTCCAAATGTAATTGAATCACATCGGGTTTTATTTTCAAAGTGTCCTGTTATGTGAGGCACTGATAGATCCACAACTTTTTGTTGAATACCTTTTATGAGTCACAATTTTATATATCTATGAATTATAACTGGCTATCGATCATAACCATTCATTGTACGCAAAGAAAACAGGAAACGCCGACACCCGGGCCGATATCCTACCAGGTCACCACAGACGCAATGACCTTGCTCCATATTTCGCACAACTACCTGGATATAGGTCACCCACTCTACGATAACCTGCATTCTAGTTATACCCATCAAATATAACTAAATCACTTATTATAATGTATCGTCCTTGTTCTATTTAGTTAACGAGTACCTGTACTAACTGTTATATACGCTGAATAAAATATTACAATCTAAATTTGAATGCGCGTGTCTGTGCGTCTGTGCATATCCATTGATGTGTTCCTGTCAGCCTTTGTTCAACTCAGGATCTTCTTTCAATCTAACTAGGGAACCGCCGAACATCAAAATTTTCCGTGAATTTACTGCCATACTTTGGCTTATCCGATCTGCAAAAACTACTGGTGATATCAAAGTTCCATACTTAGGTTGTCGACAGTGGCGGATCCAGGGGGGGGGTCGTGGGGGTCATGACCCCCTCCTGGGCGGGTCACCTACTAAAAAATATCCCAATGTCACTGATAAATTTAAAAAAACACCACGCATAAGAAGACTCTCTTTGTACCTAATAGTATTATAATTTTATGAGGCACCAAACATCAGTATGAATATTATTCGCACGATTGAAAATTTCAATTTATCGTGCAGCGCAGCCGATCAACCGATGGACTCGAATAGTTTTCAGACCTGACACCCTGTCCGCTATGTTAAAGAAATAAGCGCGAATGACTAACCAGGAGCTGACAGCCATGAGGTACTTTTTCGATTCGGGCAACAATTTGACTTGGGCTCAGCTTCAAAGGCTTTTTTGTGAACTTGGAAGAAGCCTTCCTTTCTGGATCCGACGTATGTAGTCACCAAAGCACCCATGCCCGGTAATAACCTGCGTCAGCCGGTACGAGAGGCAGCCATGTGGCCTCTCTAGCCACTCCCCCATAGGATGGGATGGGCCTTACTACCGCTATTACCGCGGGCCCAGCGGTTGTGGCCAGTGGCCATCTTCTGCTGCGGATGACGCAGCTGGCTCATATGCCTGGTCCTTCTTTTTTTATCGTGCGAAAAATCCCCGCGGATACCTCCCCCGCCGGAGCCGGAGGAGGAGGTTATGTCGGACTCGAACCGACTAAAACGTACGTCGTCTGTGGGCCGTCAGTTGCCGGAGGTGAGATTGTCGTAGCCATATCCCTCGCACCCCGGCCGACCCAGGGCCATATCTCTCGATCTGGTCCTCTTCCGGTGTAGGGACCATAGAGTCCCCGCTCACTCCCAGGTACGGGGAGGCACGCAATGCGCGCCGCCGCGGCCTGCTTCTGCTAGGGTGACAGGCGGCTCCACCCGTCACCCCCAGGTCCGCGCTCATGGGGGACGGAGGTCATTCCGCGACCTCCGACGCCCGAGTTGCCGCCGCTCGTCGCGGGCCGTGCGGTTTGCGATTCTCCTCCGCTCCTCGCGGGCCGCAAGGTCTGCGATTCTCCTTCGCTCCCGCTCCGCCGCCTACTTCACGAGCATTATTTGCTCGCAGAAGGAGGCGCCGGTGGCCCACGCATCCGCGCAGCGAACCATCACTGCGAGCAAAGTGGCGAGCGTGAGAACTCTCACTCCCAAGGTCGCCACCAGCTCCCGTCTCGGCGTCTCCCACGCTGGACACTCGGTGAGCGTGTGCAGCGCCGAGTCCTCGCTCGCGTTGCAGTGATGGCACTCGAACGTTGGCTCTTTCTATAAAATGATCATTAGGCCTGTCTTTTTACACGGCTGTAAGGCGTGGCCGCTGCTGGAGCGACATAAGCAGGAGCTACGTGTCACGGAGATGAAAATGCTGCAGTGAATGTGCGGCGTCACACGTAAAGATCGCATCTCAGATCCGCGGCAGCCTTCATGTCCGCGACATCACACATAAAATGCAAGAGAGCCGCCTTCGCTGGTGTGGCCACGTCTTGCAGCAACCGCCAGGCTACGTGGGTAACAAATGGCTGGCAGTAGCACAGCCACCGGGACCAGGTGGAAAGGATAGGCCCAAGAAGTCTTGGCTTGAAGTCGTGAAGGGTGACATGCGTGCAAATGGTCTCATCTCACCACCATGGACGCCCAACGTCATGCGAAGTGGAGGAGGAAGTGACGGAAGGCGGCCCCTGAGCTCCGAGGTCACCTCGGATTCGGAAGCAATCAGGAAAATATGAACGATAATCATGAAAGGGGAGGCGCGCATCGCGCCGCCAACGCGGCCTGCTTCTTCTAGAGTGTCAGGCGGTTCCCCCTGTCATTTCCAGGCCCGTGCTGATGGGGACCGTCGCCCGCGTCCTTCGCGCATTATGTATTATGCGGAATGGGAAACAACTGAATCTTCTCCAGACCCGTTCCCCCGCCTCCTTCTCGAGCATTACTTGCTCTCAGATGGAGGCGGTGGCAGCCGCAAGCTCACGGTTTTACGCCATCACTGTAAGCAAGCGAGAGAACTCCCATCCCGATGGCCGCCACAAGGACCCGCTTCGGCGTTTCCCATGCCGGGTATTCGGTCCGCGTATGCAGCCCCGTGTCCTCGCTTGCATCACAGTGATGACACCCGGGCGTTGGCTCCTTCTGAATTCGCCGCAGCTAACTTCCGAAACATCCATATCCGGTGATCATCGACGGTACGAGTTCCCCATTGAAGCCTTTCTAGCCAGTTCTTCATGATGGGTGATAGTTAGCTGCGGCTAGCTAGTTCATCGTGATAGTGGTGGTAAGAAATACCACCACTATCACAGCGTGCCCTGCGCTTGGTTGTCCAAGTCATAGTTTCAACTCCACCATGTCCCGAGAAAGCTGGGACTTCGTAGCCTCGATTTCTCGCCTTTTGATACGGATTTAGTACCGAAGGTGCTCTGACATCTTTTTTCGCCATAGAGTCTCCTGCAGGAGTCCCCCAGCCCCCTCAAGCCAGAGTGCCAGCTGCGTCCTTCAACTTGGGGGCCAGCAGCTTAACCGGGTTCTGGATCGTATTTAACAACAGTCGTTCAAGGTATCTTACTTTTCTCCTCCTCCATTATGTCGTCATGAATTTCATGCACATTTATTTTCATTGTATTGTTCAATGACATTTTATTGGGAGACTAGACAACCCCCCCTCCCCCCCCCCCCGAAACTATGTCTCGGCTACACCATGACCCCCCCCTGAACTGAAAGCTGGATCCGCCCCTGGTTGTCGACCGTGTTAAGAATAACCATCCATCCTAAGACTGACCTGGCTAGGATTATTTTACTTCGCAATATGCTAACCTTCTCGGTTACTACTTAAGCACGAGCCCCTCAGTGTTCCTTTATCTAGAGTTAATCCTGGATATCGATTCAGGTCACGCTTACCATAAAAATGAATTATTATCGGGACTGAACCAACATCACCTCCGTAGGATAAGGAAGTGGTTCTAAGTCAATTTGCAAGACTTGACCTTCGTAAATTTATATATATCGCAAGTTAATTAAAAGCTTGTAAAAAAGCTATCCTTTTTCCAATCAAGGTCAAATTACAGTAGGTACCCACATTAGTATTAAATTTTAATCCGTTAAATAGTCTCTTTGTAAAAATTCGTATAAACATCAGTTCTATTACATTATAACGATCATGTTAAAAAACGTAATATACTTTCTCAGGTTTATACTGTAGGTAATAATAAACACGGCTCCAATATAATATAACTATATAACAATAATTATTATTATAGCGTGACCCTTTGCGCAGTGGAACTTGATCCATGCTGAGTAATTCAGGGGTGAGTCACTTGGCTCGACATGGTTAAGAAACCTTACTTTAGCATCTAGGTACTATTATATGTGGGTCGAGAATATAGTACATACAAGTGTAGGATCTAAACATGTATGACCAAATTTAAAATACAATTAGCCAGGGCTATCCTTAGCAGTCTGGTATAAATACGAAACTAGCTAAAAACAAACTAAACAAAAATAAGGCTACTTGAACTACTTACCGGTAATGATTTATTATTACATTTACAAGAAGTTGGCTCTTATAAATACCATTCTAAAGACTTTCCTTTGCCAATACGCTTCACTCCATTAGTTACACAAGTTCATAATTTACCTTTAATTAAATTGCTACTCTTTAATTTTAAATCAAACAAAAAGTTTAAAATGAACATAAACTACGCGGTCTATCAACTGTCCGAGAGCTTTCGAAATTCTCTTTATGCATGAGATGGTAAAAGTCCCATACTGCAAACTATAAATTACGATGAACATTTTTATAGTACCTAGACTAGACTTGACTAAGTAGAGTAGGATTTGAATTATTATTTCATGAACCGGTAGTAGCTCAAACATTTTCACTAATGGTAAAGTTTTCTCAAAAACGACATTATAAGAACAGATTTTTGTGAACTATTGTCTACCAAAACATAAATTGAAATGGCCGGTGTTATAAGTACCTACCTACTGTTTAAAACAACTGAAAAATATGTGTTTACGTTACACATGGTCATTAGGCGTGTTAAATATCTCGCGATACATTTTATTTTCAGTTTAAGCGGATTACATTTAGACAAACAGTCGTATGTTATACTATTAGATCTTTAGTCTGCGGAAAGAAAATACGTAATCGTATAAAATGTAATTTATTATTGTAGATTAATGAAAACATTATAAATATGAAACAAATAATTATTACTATTACACAACTTTTACTTTTATATATTTTCTTTTCGTGTTTTCTCTTCTCGTTCATTAGGTATTATTGTGACTTTATAATTTTTAACGCAAAATGATAAAGATTTCAGGAAGACAGAGTTATTTTTTGGGAGCCCACTAATATGTTTGTAGGCGAAGCTAACCTGTAACCTCTCCTGAGGCTCCTGTAGATATAGTACCTACTACATACAGACTACAGATTGAAGACTGAGACTATAGTGCACGCTTATCTCTCAAAGTCAGGTCGGACTGAAATGACTGCCGTAAAATCTAAAATAAACTAATTTGTGGAAGGTAGGAGTTCCTTTCCTACAAGCAGATCGGATTCCAATCCAAAGTGCGAACTTTGTATACCTACAATACAACCGGGATTGAGGCTTGGGTGTGGAATAAAAGGAGAGCATTGTACATTAATACATTATTTAGGCTACTCGTTCCAATTGAAGAAATACGTGGTTGCTTCCTGAAAGTAGGCCGTAAGAAGGAGGGATTCATTGTTTGTAATAACATTGCGTGAACACATATATAACATACTATTGGTACAAAAAACGATCTATTTCAGTTGCAGTTAAGTGTTTACACTACAAAAATTCGATGGCTCGATGCAGTGCTTTCTTCACGGCACACAAAGAAGAAAATTCCTTTTTTTGGAGCCCCCACTACAATTTTTTACATTTTGAAATAGACATTTGTTTATTTTGAGTAGTTTTCTTTAAATATAATTTAAAATTATATTTTACTGCTCAAAGGAAACCTATGAATAAAGAGGAAATTAACGTTTTTAAATACCCGATGGGGTATGTTATTGCTCGTACTATGGACTCTATGTTTGTTTACTGTTGGATGTAGATCACCCATGGGAAGAGATAATGATGACCCACCATTTAACCTGGACCTTGGGCTTAGACGACCACGCATGCTTGGTAATAAATTGTGAAAATTGGTTCTTTTGAAAGGACCTGTAGGTACAATTATTAAAACTCGTCAATTACAAGCGTAGGTAATAAATTTTTCGTAAGCAATGAAATTAACAATACCAACAATAGAATCAATGTTAATTTTATACCATATTTAATACGTAAGTACCATAATTTACATCATATGACTTAAACTGTTCATACAATCTTCCCACTCTTCGCAGTAACTTCATCAATACATTCGCGTATTCGTAACGAACTGTTTATTAAACAATCATAAGTCTCATATTGTCATAACATAATCGTAACCTAGTACCGAATCATTAAAAACAAGCAGGAACAATAATAAATGAAATAAATCAAGAAATAATATCTTAATCAAGACAATAATATTATAATATTTCGGCAACGTCTTTTAGTTTTGCCGTTATCACTAAAATTTACATAGAGCTGTTTAAATATTCAACGTCTATTGCAAATAAAATTCCTGATACCTAACCCAGAATAAGCACCTAGAGACAGTTTATTATTATATCTAAATAAATTTAAAAAATCAACAAAAACGTTATCATATAAATCTATCCATGTGGGCAGTGGTGGCAATGATTCATATTAGTTTGACTATATCGGTGACTATCTTGTAAAATTAGCAAAATGTGAGTCTTGACTAATAATAGATTTTGTTCCAGCGTTCTGGAGATATTGTAGAGCAGCTAGAGTTGTTGCTGTCTGTAGGTACAGAAAATTGAAAGTTGATAAATTTTTGCTTTTACAATAAAATATATTCAGTAAAGAAAATTCGATACGGCAATTAACTTCAAGTCATCTGCAAAAAATATGCTCTTAATGACTATGCTTTTTAGCAGAATATAAAGTTATGAATTGATATCTCATCTATTTTCAATTTTTTTTATAATATGTTATGTATTAATTAATTACATATATATTCCTCACTCACCTATAGTCTTCAATATCTGAAGATCATCGAGTTCATACTCCTTTTCTTCCTCAGTATACTCAGACTCTGTGGTGGTCGAGTCCTGTTCTTCCGTGGACGAGGCCACGGACAGGGACCGCACGTCCGAGCTCAACTCCGAGCTGCAGTCCCTCACCATTTTCGCACTGGCCATCATCATTGTCAAAAAGTCAAAATCACAATGGTAATACAGAAAAAATCGTCGGCTAAACAAACTACTCAATTCATATTTTTGTTTTTTTTTTTTAATGATAATATGCACTTTATAGTCTGATAATAATTATATAGTTAACGATGATTTATACAGTCAATTTCACAAAATATTTTGAAAAAAAAAATTCAGCTGTTTGGGATAAGAAAATTTAATTTGTGTATCGTGAAGATTTGCGCGGTTGTAGTGAACGGTCGACGAGTCGTTCTACACGCGCTACGGCTTGTGTATCACTGTGGTGTGGCGTGTGGCCTCGCTTCGCTAACTCGAACTCCACTGCGGAGCCGAACGAGACGTGATACGAGACGGCCACGATAAAATAAACGCTGACAAACTCTTGCTTCTGCGATGTTGCCGACAGAATCACCAATTTTTTACATAAAAATAATTTTGCATTGAAGAGTATTTTTCCGTACAGAACAAGGATCCTTCCGTGTAAATAAGATTACCTTTAAGTGTTTTTATTCTAATCTAGATAACACATAATTTCTCCTGTTTCTTGCAAATAAGTTCGTAACTAAACTAGCTATTCACAGTAACAATCACAATATCATCATCATCCTTGCGTTAATCCCGGTCACATCCGAGGCTTTCAGTCCAGAGCCCGGGGTCCGCTTTTCCCAGTCTAACTGTAACGCGGCTAACCTTCGATATTTTCCGAGAAGCGACTGCTATTTGACATCGATAACCCATTGATGATATCAAAGTATTGCAATGCGGCTAGTCGGACTTTTCAGGGCTCCATCTACCTGTAACGACTGCCATAATATATAGGTATTCCTATGACAACCAGCACCGACGGCTTGACGTGCTCTCCGAAGAATATATAATATCCGTGAAATATGTAAATAGACATATTATTTGCACTGAGCAAGAATCGAACCCGCGCGCTCTACGTAGTAGTTTAATGCACTACTGCCATGCCATAGAAGCTGTCTAACAGTCACAATACACCCATTTTACCCGTTTTGTTTAGCGTGCGGAAATCATGCCTCACGCCTTGGCGCTCCTCACGACGGGCATTCGGTTAGCGAATATCATTGATACTGTTTATCGGAAAAAGACCTTTTTCTCTCTTTTTAACATACTTAAGTACTGTTAGTGAGATATTCAAAACTTCGACTTTCACGAGTCTTGTGTTACCTTATTTTTAGTTAGTGGTGATGGTTAGGTACACGTACACTGGCACAACTTCCTAATATTAGGTGTAAGTTGTGTGTTTTGAGGAGTTCATCATCATCCAAAGCATCCAAACACGATGGAACACCTGCGCTAGAGCCTCGTCTATCAATCAGCAGGTAGGTCACTCACCAGCAAGCTAGCAATTAAAAATCTAGATCTTCGAGTTGCCAACCAAGATTTTTAATATGTACTACTTTTTATGATAGGTAGTATAGGTACGATAAGTCAAATGCCGACTATCAATCTACCTCTTCGATTATTCAACTGGGTTACCTGTAGGGATGATGACTTTTTTTTATTCTCGAAAAATGACTAGTTTACAATAATATAATGAAGTGCTAAAGCGAAATTTAATTACAACAAATGGTTTTAAAGATATTTGCTTTTGAAAACTGAATTTCGACCGAAACCGCTACATACAAAATCGTTAGAAAAGAGTGACGTCACGTCTGTAACTTATAATAGTGAAAATGCATAGAGCGCAAGAGAATTTGGCATTTATCGTGGTCTGCGTTTACACATAATAATGTACTTATAAGTCATTAGAAATTCAATAAAGTTCAAAAAGTTATAAGTTTGAACTCTAGCTCCACGTGACTAGGGACACCCTCTAGCCAGGTGAACTGACGACCTGCGAAGGGTGGCTGGGACGGACTGGATATGGAAGGCGGAAGATCAGCAAACGTGGTGTATATTGGGAGAGGCCTATGTCCGGAAGTGGACCGCAATAGGCTAATTGATTGATTGGGAACTAAAATAATAAAAAGTTAATTGTCAATTTTTTTTTACAATGCATATTTTTTCAGCTCTATCTAAGATATTAAGCAGTATTGGCACAGATTACTAAATAGTTACTACGTATTGGGTATTGGGTAGAAACGGACATATATCGTCCCTATTCCTGCATGAGTCCTTTCTTGCGGTTGGATTAGCTCGGGAGCCAATGAGCAGTTTTCCAGTAGGTATTTATAGGGTTCCTAAAGACAAGCTAGATGGCGCAGCCGGCACTTTTGGTAACTAATTTATGGAAAAAATTATCTTCGGTTTTGTATTGATTTACTTTACATAGATGTTTTGACATGTTTTCTGATGAAATTATTTTAAATTATAATATTATTATTTTAAATTACAGACCGACGCGAAAAGAACAACAACAAACCACAGATTACATTAAAATTACCAAAAGTTATGCTAGCGCCATCTCTTGATGAATTAAAAACCAACTGATTATTATACCTACTGGAAAACTGCTCATTAATTGAAAAGGCGGTAATTTTCTTTTGAAGATTAGGTAAGTGAAAGAAAACAATTTTCCCCATTATGTTTTAAAACACGATAAACATTATCTTTGATTGAACACTCATCGGGCGATTAGATTAAGTCATAAAAAATATTTTTCCTTGATTAGCATATCGATATAAAACTGGTGTCACTATGAATTGTTTGACCCTAAAGGAGGACACATGATATAAAAAATAGTTGCGTAGAAGTACTTATTAAATACCTAACATGTACTCCCTAAATACAATAAACTGTTAATATATATACATATATAGATGCAATAAACTTACTGTAGATATCATATTTTTCTGCGCGGTAGTCTGTAGTCCCCAGGGTTATCATCCTCGCCGGCCACCGGGGATGGCTGGTTACATCAGACTCGACCCGACTAAATCCGCAAGCCGCCCGTCTCGGAGGTCTCAATTAGCGGAGCGTGACCCAGTAAGGCATTTCCCTCGCACCCCGGCAGACTTCGGCCATCTACTGTTCTTTGATTACCCCTCGGGTGTTAGAAGCACGGTGTTCTAATTTTACCCCGGAAATGGGGGGCGCACATGGCTCCGCTGCGCTCGCCTGTTTCGGCTGGGGTAGCAAACGGCCGCACCTGTTACCCCAGGCCTGCGATTGGAGAAACAACCCGCTCTCCTTGCTCTCCATGGAGCCCTCTGAAAATAATTGAGATACGTACCCACAATACCTATTCGTAACTGGTGTGATTGAACTGTCGCCTAAATAATAGGATTTTTCCTATGCTCGTGCATTATCACAAGTAGGTAACCTAACCTAACCTAACGCGAAGAGATTGTCTATATCTATCTATCCGTGTCAGAACGCGTAGTGTCGTATTCTGCGAACATTAGCTGGTGTATTTGGCGATAGATCTACCATTTTGAGTACCGACATTTGATGACAAAATATAAACTTTTCTAGCAAAAAATATATGTATTACCCAGTTATCATTGATTTTATGTACATACCAGTGGCGAGGCATCCCTATAAACAGTATAAACCAATTCCACCTTCGACCGGCTTGCCAATGAGTCGCACCCGCACGGTGCACGCACGGTGCCAGACAAATTAGATCGAATTAAGATTTCTTGTCCACCGGCTTCCCTTTTGAAAATTTTCATTGCTAAATCTATTTCTATCTCTAGGCACATCTATCAATGAAAATTTTCAAAAGGGAAGCCGGTGGAAAAGAAATCTTACTTCGATCTAATTTGTCTGGCGCTACTCTAGCTGTAGTCTGAACACGAACTACTTTTTACAACAGATAAATGGAATGTCTAAACACTTCTCTTGACGAGTGGCACATGTTTTAATATCGGTCACGGAGTAAATGTTGCGGCTAACACGCGTAAATTAGATTAATTCTCGTATTAAGCGAGTATTAATGTGTGTGTAATTGGCGATCATCATGTATAATGTATTATGAGTCGAACGCCCCGCGCCGGGACGGGATTAATGTGCGGGCATGGCCCTGACCCGCTTTCAACCTTATGACCGGCGGGCTCAGGGAGTCTCACTGGCGTCCGGGCGGACGTAGGTAGTATCTATGTGTAGATGCACAGACTTTTGTCTAACAGCCGTTCCCAATAACTAACCTGCAGTTTTAAAGGTAGATTTATCTATCTGGCTATCCCATAGAGATTGATGACATTTTTGTTCTTTAGAATGTCAACTCAAAACTGGCAGTAGATACGTTATAGGGAACGGCCGTAAGTCCCAACAACTGGGTCTTAGTTTTTAGTGAGTAGGCCTGTCATACATTTTATGCCTACTAATTCCAATTCTTAGATCGCCTGGCGGTTTCACCCTCGTAAATCCTGATTCCGTGGGAATATCAGAATAAAAAGCAGCCATGTTACTCATGGTTAGGCAATGTTTACCATCGAGCGACGTAAATATCATAAAAAACTAAATTATAGTTTTTTATCTTGGCATATTGATACCTCATTGATACTTGACTTTCAACGTGACTGAAGTTGCGAGCGCAGGTATTACAATAATACATAATCAGCATACACGGATGTGTATTGCACTTTGATGCGTGGCAGCGTCTTTATATAAGGATAGGTTGGGGTTTCTGTGTAGTACTTATCATTACAATAGGTACTGAACATAACATCGGTGAGACCGTGAGACAAATGAAACAAAACTTTTAACATTTTCATTTACAAGGTTTTAATGCAAGCAAACATAACATAGCATTTAAACGAGATAATACACAGAAGGTAAATATTAATATCACTGTAGAATCCGATATATACGTTTCTAGTTTAACCTAAGAATAAATAGACTACAATTATTCTACTTTACACCCATATTTTTACATATTAATTACAATTACACTTTTGTGTTTATTTATATGGCAAAATATACAGATTAACATGTAAAACCATAAAAACATAAACAAAAAAATAAAGAACAAACGAAAAAGATGAACAAAAAGTTATAACATAAAATGGTTAAAATAATGTACAATGTCTCTTGCGACAACGTAAAATAATATACACATCAATTCTGTACAGTATTAGCAAGTATATATTTTACAAGTAGGTAGATTTAACTATCAGTTAATCGTCAACCATCACAGTCAAACTTGTGGTGCTACTGGCCCTCGATTCTGCTATAGCAAGACCACTGTCATATTACAGACACTGCAAAAAACAGCATTAAATATTAGACTTTATTGCTATGGACTTAAGGTCCAACCCAACAAAACGAACCCATCACGAACAACAAAACGGACGGCATCGGCCCGGATTTTACAATCTTTAAACAAAATTAAATCTTACTAGCACAGTTTTGAAGTTTATATTATCAAGTCACGCACAACAGCTTGACAGCGACGTGCGGCGGCATGACGCACGTCAAGCTGTCATGCGTGACTTGGTAATATAAACTTTAAATGCTGTGATATAAGATTTATTTTCTTTAAAGATTGTAAAATCCGTTGCGATGTCGTCCGTTTGGTGGGGTTGGACCCTTAAAGTGCAAAATTAAATGAAAATAGCTTCATTACACTTTTTCATTCACTCAACAAAAAGCCATTTAATTTTAGACTTTAACAGCATTACTTTGAAGTGTAAAATTAAATGTAATTTTTTGCAGTGTCCTTGGTATGACACTGGTTTTGCTTTAGCAGAATCAAGGCCCAGGTCAGTGGAAATGTATGGACGTATGGTACAGAAAAGCGTGACGTGTAGTTAATATAATGATTATACTTGAGTATATTATTTTTATACATAATTTAAAACAGTTCACGAATTCAAATATGTGTTAGCACTTGCTAATTAGACTATTTAGGTTTTTTTAAAAAATAATGATTTAAAAAATGAGGATTGCTTTTTGGTACGTAATATTGAAAACATAATATTTCAATGTATCTAACACCTTTGTACTACCTGTGTTGAACGAAATAAATAAATTGAAATTGAGGTTTTTTATTTTACTTCTAAAATAGGCACTGTAACGCCAACCGCTGAGCCGTCACGCTCTAGCATAATATACTCCATAGCAATTTTTTCTGTTATCTTTAAAAACTTAGTTATATTAAGAATTCTGCTATAATATAATACATAATTTCAAAAGACCTTAACATGTTACGTATGATTGTAACTTATTGAATTAACCTTTCCATTGTAATCATAGCCTTTCATCAAAACAATTGTGACGTAACTATGTATGACAACTTTTCCATTGAACACTCTTGAGCAAACCCACTGACATACATACAATAATTGTTTTAGATGTCATCAATAGTATTTTTACCTCAATTATTTCGTTTGACTTACAAACAAATGTTAAATGCATGGATGGTGCGTGGTTTGCGTTGTCATTCCAATAGTTTTAAGTTCCAACGACAACTTGAACCCGCTAATGGGATGCATGTTGCAGTACATGCGTCGAGCATTATGAGCCCGATCCAACATGGAAGCATTATTTGTGTGAAACTTATGCATCATACAAATAATTGTTCTTCTATGTCATATCGTACTTAGGGACTCCTTACTAAACCGGCAGATTTAAATTCCTTTATTCAAGATTTGCCTTTGAAAAAATAAAAGAAATGTGTCATACTGTATATATAATTGTATATAATATTTATAATCTTTGGCATTTATATTTATACAATTGTGAGAGTTATATTTTGTCTAGAAGCTTCCCGGGCATATGAATTTCAAAAGCTTTTTGTGTACAAATAAGTGTAGTTACGTTTAATTATATGTAGCGAGTTCTACATATTAAGCCTCAACCACACAGACGCATTATTATCGGCCAATAATACCACATGCGTTATTGCGATGTCGGTTTTAGTAAGTACTGTATATTAGGACGCGGTTACAACGACACAATGCTGCGACAATAACGACGCATTATAATAACGCATTCAGTATTATCGACCGATAATAACGCGCCTATGTGGTTGACGCTTTATCATTTGTCGACATAACAGTATTCAAAATAACAATTAATCAACTTGAGTTCATAAAAAATAACTGTTACATACCTGTAAGGTAATAAGTCTCTTCACTGACGATCCAATAAATAAACCATGATTAGACCGTTTAAAATATTTGTTAGCAGAATCATCTGGTATGGACTGTGCATAGAATTATATAACTATATATAATATAGTATCATACGTTAATGATGAATATCACCCCAGCGTGTGTTGCCATCGCCAACTTATGATGGTTCTTATAAGTCGGACAGAACGCCATCGCTGTGACGTCGGCCAGTGGAAAACGCTCCGGATATGCTTCTCGTGGCGTCCCTGACAATTTCTGCTGCGTAGTCTGTTAAATTTAATATTCAGAATTAATTTCATTAAAATACACTTAGACTAGGTATATATACTTTTCTTATACACACGGGGATTTATTTTAAACTAGCTGTTGACCGAGGCTTCGCCCGCGTGGATGTCGGTTATTACGATCAAACATAACCTATATGCTTTCCCAAACTTTCGGACATATACTATTAGTATAGATAATTTGTGGAAAATCCAGAGATTTCCACTATTTTATTGAACATTTGAATACTAGCCGTTGCCCGCAGCCCCGACGGAGTGGAATACCGATCTCATTCCCGTAACCCACAGAAACCAGAAACAAAAGAAACAGATTCCCGAGTAAATCTATCTCCGTGATAAATTTCACCCAGATCCGTCCAGTCGTTCTGGCGTGATTGGACAACTAACATCATCAATCAAAATGATCAACATTCATTAACGTAATATGTAATATTGTTTATGACTTACCTTGTCTTTAGCTGTGATCTGTTTGAGTTCTAGACCATACTTTAAAATGGCTTCGTTATAAGTGAGCGGCTCCATAACCATTGATAATTCATCATTAGCCTTTCTCTTTCTTTTACCACTTAGAGGAACCATCTGCAAGAGTGCTATAACCTGTAAATATACCATACAGAGGTGAATTAGACCAGATTTTTTAATGTTATAAAGCTACTTTGCAGAAAAAATTGACATCGTTTACGAATAATTTGCGCCGGTGAGCACCTGGGAAACATGTATATTCGGTCAGCGGCCTTACCATAAACTCTTAAAACAGATCAATAATTGAACTGCTGTCATTCTAACAACTGCAAATATCACTTTGTAATCCTATATATTTATATGACATTACAAAGTGACATTTGCAGTTGGTAGAATGACAGCAGTTCAATAATGGACCTGTTTTAAGAATTCATAGTATGGGCCTAGTATAATAACTGAACGGCTCCTAATAGTTCATCGTTCGCGAACTACTCAAGACTACCATACACCCTTTAGCGCGCATCATGCCGATGCCCCGGCGATAGATTTGGCTATGAAGATCATGCGGGATGAGTGCAGCCTACGGCGAGTGCAGATTCCATTGCCGATAAAAATGCAAATATAAATGCAAAATATGACACAAAAGGATTACTGTATGCACATTGGGTTGTGGATCGCTGGTGCCTGTGGTAGGTAATAAAAACCTGAATTACAGGTCACCAAAGTCTGGGAGTTATGTACGTACCTGTCTGTGAAGATCGTTATAGGCGGGATGTGTACGCATAAGGCGTACGAGAGGCGCGGAGGCGGCGGCGATGCGGCCACACCACGGGCAACCACACACCGTGCGCAGTCCGCCCACCCGCCGGCCCATGCCGTACCACTCCAGCTCGTTGATGGCTTGGCTCACTAGAAGAAACAATATTATTGTATATGGTCTTCTACTTTTTTAATGTTTGCAACACATGTAAGTTGTAGGAACAAATTGTAACGGTACCCCGACGCAAACACATTTACATCCCTTTTAGAGATTTTTATATGTATTAGCAATCGAAACTACTAATATTACCTCTAATCCCTCCAGCTAAGCTAAATTGCTTGTGTTAGGAGTGGGGCTACGTCAGTAGTGTAATGGCCAGGATTCGAACCCGGGATCTAATGATCGTAAGGCCGACTCCTTAACCACTGAGTTAACGACGCTTCATCTGTATATATAAAATCAATGCCACTTTTCGTTGTTAGTTTATAACTCAAGAACGGCTGAACCGATTTGGCTAATTTTAGTCTTGAAATATTCGTAGATGTCCAGGGAAGGTTTAAAGATGAGAAAATAGGTGCAGCGGAAACGGGATCAAAAGTTCACGCGGGTTGAAAGAATATGGCGATACGAAGTTCGCCGGGACAGCTAGTAATGTTTATGTATTGTGATAGGTATTGTGTTGCGAACATTAAAAAATGAGATAACGTAATGAAACTGTTGATTGACGACAGGTTACTTCTGTAAGTCATACCATATTACTTTTATACAAAATAACATTATTTGATTTTTTTTTAAACTATCAGAGAAAAAAAAGCAATCAAAATCTGACTGAGATATTAGTCTATAAATAACCTAACACCCTATTCAACTTCTCCTTTCTTCTTTTTTCAATTCAAAAATGTCCATTTATCGATCCGGACTACAAATACATTCCCACCAAGCAAGTAAAGCAAGCACTCACCAAGGTTGTCGTCGCCGGCCAGTAGCGCGGCCGGCCAGTGCGGCGGGAACAGCACCCGCGCGGCGGCGGCATGTGCCTGCAGTAACCGCGTTCCCGCACCGCCCACGCTACCCGCCACTACCACGGGCAAGTGGCGCGGGTTCGACACCGGGAACACGTCCACGTCTACACCACAAACAATTATTTGTTAGACATTTGTGAGAAAGCTCGAGGGTGAAATATATAGTAGGTATATCTCAGGGAGTCAGGACACATCTTGGACGTATATCGCGAGACAAACGAGACCCTGGCGCGCGAGGATTGTTGTATAATAATCTATGCTTGGTAAATTTGAGCTCGTCCACCGCAGTAGCACCCCGTGCTATCATCAAATCAGATCATTTTTGAGCACATTTTAGGTCCAGGGTATATGTCCCGAGTAATGACATTCTATGCTAAACTTATCACAACCCTTCTGAGCACCTACCAGGACCCCGATTCTACTAATAAATTGTTAACAGATGCGGCCGCAACCTGAAATTGGGGGGGAGGAGGGTTCGACACATGCGAGAATTCCTTCAAAAAACGCCTTCTTAGAAGACTTTTCAATATCGTGTAGGATTTTGGGGGATCGCGCCTGATTGTCAACCACCGTCTTACCATAGACACTGCGAAAATGTCTTTTAATTTTAGACTTGTTAAGCTAAAATAAAATTGCATCTTGTAGAGTGAATAAAAAAATGTAATGATGTCTTTTTCATTTAATTTTGGACTTTAAATGTATATTAATAAAGTTTAAAGTGTAATGGCATTCTTTGCAGTGTCAGTGGTTGAGAATCATCAGAAATAGTATATTATGTGGTACCAATCATAGCTAAGACGTGGTATGGACGGTGGTAATATCCTATAAATATCCTATAATTTTTCAGGATGGTGATGGATAGCCATGCTTCTTAGCTTGCTAATACACAAAAGAGTTCAAAAATATTTGCAAAATTGTGGACCTGGTAGTTGAAAAAATCATTAAGGGTACGGAATTTCGAAGGATTTTAAAAAAGTTCAGAGTAATTAAAAAAAAATAGAGATATTTTTTTTTTCTTATTTTTTCCTGAGCAGCCATAAGTAGGGCCACCCCCTGTTGCCGGCTTATCCTTGAATTTTGGAACACCCTGTATATAACTGAACTATATTCGTTTGCGAAATTTGTTTCAAATTTAAAAATTCCAAAACAGAATATCTAAATTTAGAAGCCGTACTACGGACTCACCTTCGATACACATGGCCTGAGCGCGCTCGTCGTGGTAAGGATACACAATGTCTACGTTATTTTCTGTGCACTTCAACAATGGAGAAGTGTTCTTTATGTCAAAGTATGCTATAGTCCCATTTGAATATCCAACCACGATATGTTCATGTCCTTTTTGCTGCAAAATTAAGTACATTCAGAATATATACTGTTGATTGATGGCACTTGGTGGAACTTGTTGTTACACATATTGATAACACACTTGTACTTTGCCACGATATTAACCGTCAATGTAAACCTTTGAGAATGCCGTAAGGCGAAACCGGTTAGGTCGATAATAAATAACGTGGAAAAGTACAAGTGTGTTATCAATATTTGTAAGTACATTCATATTTAATCTTGTGAGCCTCAATCGCTGAAATATTTATGATCTCATTTCTATTGAGCATGCAATACATAGGTATAACTCCGGACACGTATCTTGGACCTAAAATGTGCTCAAAATGTGCCAGTACACATTTCTTGGGTGTCTTTTGAAGATAGCACAGGGTGCTACTGCAGTGGACGAACTCAAATTCGCCAAGCATAGATTATTACAAAGCAATCCGTGGGCGCCAGAGCTTCGTTTGTTATGCGATTTAGGTCCAAGATACGTGTCCGGAGTTATAATATGTGTGCACTACATTGTTATGTATGATTTGAACTAAATAAACAAAATAAATACTTCAGTTGGGTATTATTATGAGTATGTATATGCATGATGTGTGGATTTGTGTATATTATAGTGTGAATATAATATACACATGGTATTATGTTATAAATACATGCAAAACATAACAATATATTTACTTACTGTAGACCATTTAATAGCAGTTGCCTGAAAAACCGTTCTGTTTGTGTCCATCGCTAATCTTAATTCCACAACAGGCTTCAATTTATAAAAGATTTGTTCTCTGAAAAGGCATACATAAACAAGGATTAGTCAAAACCCAAAAACCTAAACAAAGTGTGTTAGTAATAACTTTTAAGAGAGCATTATTTAATTAATATTTTATGTTCATCTAAATTAATAATCCAATAACATCACCTACTTTTCTTTTATCGTAGCAGGATGAGGTACTGCGAACACATAAGCAGAGCCATTTGCACTGGCCGCAGCGCATAAGCCCAGTCTTCGTGTTTCGTTACATTCTTCTGAACCAAAAAAGTCGCGGGCGCCGGACGGACACCAGTCGATCGACCATACCGTACCACAGTCAAGCGCCAACCCCATCACTAGTTCTGGTATGCCACTGAAACATTTGAAATACATATTCGAACATTTGACAAAGCCAACGAGTCAAATCCATCACGGAATCTGGATCATCTTGAGGCGACGACGGTGAGAGCCATCTATCGATAGATCATACGAACTATTGGAAACAATGAACGATGTTACAATCATTTTTTAAACATTCACCCCAAGGTGTGACCCCAAGATGGTTGTTTATGAGAATTTCGAATACGCAAGACGTGGTTCAGTAGCTTAGTGGTCAGAGCATTCCCCTCTGTAAGGAACTGGCCGCGGGTTCGAGGAACTGGTCGCGGGGGGACAAGTCCCGTCTGAGCATTCTCTTTTTCATTGTAAATCGATTTGCTAGCTTTACCCGAACCGTAGGAAGAGGGAAACACATGCGGGGGTAGAACATTTCATTCGGCTCTTTATCGTTCGCCAGAGAAAAGAGGCCTCATACTGATTGCTTTAAAATTTCATTGAATTTCAATTTAAGGAACTCACGCTAATAAATTGCCGCAATCCCAAATCTGGATGAGTGCAGGTTGTTGGGCGGGTTTCTCATTCCAGGCATGTCTTGGCTTGTCTGCGGCTAAAGAGGTTAGTACTGATAAGTACTCTTGCACTGGACCTGGGCTGTGATCGCCAACGGAGGATGGCACCCAACACATGTTTTGTATACATCCCCCCGTGAACAATGTTATTATATCTGAAAAAAAAAAGTTTTTTTTATGTGAAACCCTTCTTAGCACCTAGCCCATGGTAGGATGAAGCGGTTAATATAGGGTGTTTTTTTTAGACGTATAGAACTTTAAATTGCAATAAAACAACGATGGATTATTCGATTGACATGAATTTTATTTATCCGCAAGATAATCTTGTGGCAATACATTTTAAATATGATTTCTGGCATATGACCGCCACGGCTGGCTGGGATGTAGTCCAATCACAAAAAAGACACGTTTGGTGACCGCCTAATTTCACGTTTTGGACCTGTGAATTGGCCTCCTAGATCTTGTGATTTAACACCGCTAGACTACTTTCTGTGGGGCTATGTAAAGTCATTGGTCTATGCGGATAAGCCACAAACCCTTGAACATTTGGAAGACAACGTTCGCCGTGTTATTGCCGATATATGGCCACAAATGTTGGAAAAATTCATCGAAAATTGGACGTCCAGATTGGACTACATCCGAGCCAGCCGTGGCGGTCATATGCCAGAAATCATATTTAAAATGTATTGCCACAAGATTATCTTGCGCATAAATAAAATTCATGTCAATCGAATAATCCATCGTTGTTTTATTGCAATTTAAAGTTCTATACCTCTAAAAAAAACACCCGTTACAATACGTGTGAAAAAGGAGTGTAAAAAATTCTTACCTTTTTCTTTCCTGGCTTCAAATCTTTTATAAGTTACCCAAGTATCATCGTCGCCATATCTTATCTTACAGGACTCTTCCAAAGGTGGCATATAATTAACCAAGTCAGTTTCGCACACTATTTCATAGTCAAAGATACGATACTGACTGAAGAGATCTTCATATGTCAGATGTAAAGCGGCACTGAAAAAAAAAATAAGTGAGTGATCCTCCCAATACGAATATTTTAAGAATAAAGATCCGGAATTCGAGTGTCTATTTGAACAAAATGTTGCTAGGTTTTTTCGTTAGATAATTTAAGTAGCAACACAGAGTTGCCCCTATGATATGAATACGGTAAGTTATTGAAATGGTGGTATTAACACATCTCTAGCTAACTTTTCAGGTATTTACAACTGTGACTATATAAAAAATAACTACTTACAATTCCTCAGCGCTTTTTCTCATATAACTAATGACATTTTTAATTTGATATGGCAAGCGTTGTATTCTGTAGCCTGAAAGATAAAATGATTTAGTTATAAGTTAAGTATTTTTTATACAAGTATTTTTTTCTAGCTTTTTTCTCATAGTTTCGCAAATAATGTAATAGAGACCCTCTTTCCTGATATATGCCTTCAGCTTACCATCAGGCAAGATAAAATCAAATTGAAGTGCGTCATAAGAAAAAAACTAAGACACATCATCATCCTCATAGCGATTTTCCAGTTGCATCCAAAGTATGCCTGGGCTCCAGGTCCGCTTTTTGTTTTTGATTGACGTGGCGAGAGTGACTACCATTTTTCCTCATAACTCCTAGAGGAAACCCTGCACCAGAGCTTCATACGCTGTTTAGCATTACAGAAGGTGAGTTTGTCTTTGCCCCCAAAGATCTTAGTAGGGCTCTGTACACCCTGAAACCTAATAGACTAGAGCCGATAATTTTTGAAACAAAAACAAATAATAGTAGGATGAAACGCGTTATAAAAGGAAGAGAATGTAACAAAAATAAAAGGAAAAATAATTTACGGGCGATCTGAGGTCGGGAAGTGGAAGGGGGTGAGTTTTTAAGGGTAAAAACGGTTTATCTCGATTTCCGGCAAAACTACAAGTCCTATGTAAAAAATTAAATGACGAAGTTGTAGGTAATAAAGAGACCTACAACTTTTGTAACTACACTTTTTTCACATACCCTCAAAATTTATGTGAAAAATTGAAATAATCAAGTTTTTGGTTTTTTATTTTTATCTTATACAAAAACAATTATTTTCTCACGAAATTTTGTGAAAACTTACCGTTTTATGTCCTAAAGACACTGTAATTTTTTTGATTTGAAATATTTAGTTTTTCACCTTATTTTGACTTAATATCGAAAAACCACCCTAATTTTCAATCGAAAATTCTCGCTTCAAAATATCAGCTTTTTAAAAAAAGTTGGGGAGATTTTTGTTCGTTGAAATCTCTTCTTTCTGATAGTGTAAAAAAATATGAATATATATCCATTTACTACCGTAAATGTTCTCAGAAAATGCAAAGAAACATGGCTCAAAATGCAATATGGGGTTTATTTTTTATTGCTTTTACTAACTATTCTTCCAATGTAGAACAATATTTTTAATTCATTTTCAATATCACTATTAGAACTATCGGGATATTTACCATGTATTGTTTGGAGTTTCCGATATTTCGGCGCTGTTGCAAGCACCATGATCACGGAGGAACTGTAGTACTGGAGGTAAACGGTGAAAAAGTTTTTAGGAGCACATATATCGATCTACCCTCTTTCGAGTTCTTTTGCTACGCGTATGGACACTATCACTGGTTTCACTCTCACTAAAAACTCGAACTCGATCTCGATCACGTTCACGACACACTATGCTTACTGTATCCACTCGCGATTTTGTTTTGGCTTGCTCCCGGTTATTTTTACATAGACGGACCACTGGATGCCAGACGTTCGGCAGTTGAAACTCCAAACAATACATGGTAAATATCCCGATAGTTCTAATAGTGATGTGAACGACCATGAAAGATTAAATACCTATATCATTTTCAATAGTTCGTATCATAAAAAATTTACATTTTCAAGATTTTTAAACTCAAATAAAACCGTTGGAAACGGTCTCTCAACTTTGACGCCATAATAAAAAAATCTAGTTAGAACAAGCTCTAACGGAATATTTTATTTTTTTTCCTTTGGCGGGCACTTCCAATTTTGGACCAAAATGGATGATGTCCTTTATGGATTTTAAGTCATGTTTCTTTGCATTTTCTGAGAACATTTACCATAGTAATGTATATATTTTTTTACATTATCAGAAAGAAGAAATTTCAACGAACAAAAATCTCCTCGACTTTTTTTAAAAAACGGATATTGTTTTTTCGATATTAACCCAAAATAAGGTGAAAAAATAAATATTTGAAATCAAAAAAATTTGTGCCTTTAGGACATAACAAGGTAAGTTTTCACCAAATTACGTGAGAAAAAAATTGTTTTTGCATAAGTTAGAAATAAAAAACCAAAAACTTGATTACTTATTTCAATTTTTCACATAAATTTTGAGGTTATGTGAAAAAAGTGTATTTACAAAAGTTGTAGGTCTCTCGATTACCTACAACTTTGTCATTTAATTTTTTTCCATAGGACTTGTAGTTTTGCCGGAAATCGAGATAAACCATTTTTACCCTTAAAAACCCACCCCCTTCCACTTCCCGACCTCAGATCGCCCGTAAATTATTTTTCCTTTCATTTTTGTTATGTTCTCGTCCTTTTATAACGGGTTTCATCCTACTATTATTTTTTTTCACTTTTTACCATTTTCAAACGTATCGGCCCCGGTCTATAAGACCAAATAACAATATAGATTCCTGAAATCTAAATTGTTATTGTACAGTTTGGTCTATAGTGGGATGAGATATATAGGACTATAGTATACAACTTTACATTAGCTAGCAGTACTGAAATGTTCTACTACTCTACTTACTGTATTCTCGGTGTTTCTTCGATTTAGTTCGTTCCTTATCACGCGCCTCACGTTCCTCGTCGGATATATTAGAATCGACATCAGTATCATCATCGTCTTCTTCTGAACTGTAATCTGTGTTCACTGATTCATCAGATTCACTACCTTCGTACAGTTTTGCCACACATACATGATTCAACATCTCTGCTTCAACTTCGGAAGAAAATCCACAACTAGAACAATTTTTACCCTGTAAGAGAAGTATAAAATGATTACTTGTTACACCCGCGCTAGAACAGGTGGGCCGTGTGCTTGTCTGCCATATAAGTGGTATAAAAAAAGAATATAATATCTCCGACGAATCTTATAAAATAGTGTGACCGTTTTTGCGATGCTTTGCGCTGCGGTGCGTTTCGACAAAAGACACTGAAGTAATTATTTATTAATCTGACATTATTAGGCATAATCCGTGTGATGACGGAGAATAAATACAAGTAACACCACCCCATCTCATGCAAAGGGTGTCGTAAAAGGCGAATAATGGAAAAATACGCAGACGATATCACAGCGATAGAAGGAATACTCGAAATAAAACTCTATGATCTGTTTGAAGAAAATAAATGTAGAACAGATTCAAAATTAGAGATTTAAAATGATTTTTATAAAATTGGAATACTTACGTCCCCTTTGTGGCTTGAATACTTTTCTATCACATTTTTGGCCCTGAAACAATAATTGCAAAAATAAAGTGTCATATTATTGCGCCCTTCCGTCAGGTGAGATAGTCAAATTGACAGTCTTAAACATTATTTTTTCAATGAATGTATTAATACTAGCTGTTGCCCGCAGCTCCGCCCGCGTGGATGTCGGTTATCCCGACCGAACTTAGCCTATGTCCTTTCCCAAGGTCTAATCTACCTTTGTACCAAATTTCATCAAAATCGGTTCAGTGGTACATGCGTGAAAGCGTAATAGACAGGCATAGTTACTTTCACATTTATAATATTAGTATGGATATCTTACTTTTCTGCAGCTCTCCTACGGCCGCCCACAATCTCGACAGGCTCATCTTCATCTTTCTTGAGTTCATTCTTTATCAATCTCCGTTCCAATGCGAGTTCTTTCTCCTTGTGCATGGTCATGTGTTGACTTTTATATATACGCAAGTACTTATTGTTACATATCTCACACGTGTTTTTGTAAATGTCCATTTCCTGTAATAAGATACAAGTGTGTTCTATTTATTAAGTAAAGGGTTGCAGTCAAAGATTCTTTCTTTAATTTGGAGGTTGGTCATAATATTGAAAAAACTCCATACCAATATTCAAGTAAATGTATAAAAGTACCCAACTAAAGGTGCTTCTAAACGGGCAATGTTTTACTGCAATTAGTGGCTGCAACACTGTGGCCCGGCAACATTGCAACTATTGCAAGCAATACTGGCCAGTATTGCAAGCAATAGCCAAACATGTTTTATGTTGCCACATATAGCCGATGTTGCCGCGATGGGTTGCCGGACGATCGCTAGGCGGTCGATTTTACTGCAATATTGCTCGGCCAATTCTATTGTTGTTTCAGTCGCTCTCTTTGATATTGCACAGTCTATCCTTTTCTACGCGAATTGTTAAATAATTTACTATCAAGGCTTATTTCTAGACTTAAATTATCTAAAGTTTCACGCCTATTTACGTAAGGTCGAATCCACAGTCTCTTCTTTTTCTGTTTATTTTTTAATAAAACAATATAAGCTGCTGCAACAAGTGTGATTTCGTCAGCCATTGTTGCCGGTTTGTGTAGCCCGTTTATGAAACTGCATCAAGAGCCATACTATTGCAGATATATTTGCAACACATTGCCCAGCCATTGATTGTTCGGCCATCAGTTCCAATGAAATATTTTTGAGATTAGCGGGCAATCAGTTGCCAATAGTGCAGCTACATATTGCAGAAAAACATGGCCCGTTTAGAAGGGCACTAATATTTATTATTATTAAAAATATTATAGAAGGTAAGAAGGTAGAAGGAAAGAGAAAAAGAGGTACACCAAGTGGAACGTTTATAGCACAGATAAAGGAAAAGATACAAGTTGCGTTTCAAGCATAGAGTAAAGTAATACATCGGAAAGTTACAAGGTATTGGCGGCAGAGAGAGAAGGGTGGCGATTACTCCACCGACAAAAGCACTGCTCTTATGTTTAGAGAGATTATTTACGCAAAAAGGTGTGCATTTTGTTTATATCAAAGTACTAATAAGTTACCTCTTCAGTTTTTCCACAAATGATGATATGAGCGTAGAAGCCAACAGCGGACACTCTGCTTATGCCACAAGTTTTACAAACCAATTTGTTATTATGCATCAGTTGGTATTCTTTTATATAAGGCTCTACTCCATATGGGTTATTAATTTCCTGAAATCATTTTAATGTGAAATATAATTATCAAAATAACGTCTAGATTGTTTTATTTACTAGAATAACTACTACTACGACCACTAAGTCGTAGTGGTAGTCTAGATAGATAGATATTAGAGTCAATAATTATACTGATAATAATCGATTCCCGCCGAGTTCAAATATTTGTAAGTACATAATATGATGAATACGTACTTTATTTGCATTTGTCTGGTTGTGTCTATGTCCATTAGTTTTTGAGTTAATTCACTCCATACATAAATACAAATCTTTCTTCTTTATAATATTAGTAGAGATATACTTACAATAGGAGTGGCACCGACTATCCAGGCTACGTTGTAATGTTTCTTCATGGCATGGTTGCGCCAATCTTTTGGATCCACTTCTTCGGAGCAGACGGCGCATGACACTGAATCTATGCACAGACACAGGTTTTGATGTTAGCATAATAATAATAATCGTCTTTATTTTAAGATAGAGATCAGATCTAAGTTTTACTCTAAATTTAGGATAAATATTACGAAATACTATGTAATAACAAAATAGTAAATAAAATAAAAAATAGTAAATGGCGGTATAAAATAAATTGCAGACAGTGAGATTTTTCAAATAATCAAAATAGTTTTTGACCAAGAAATGATTTCACTTATTTACATGTCACTGGTAGTAATGTAGCATCGATAGTTTAGTGGTTAAGGAGTCGGCCTTACGATCGAGAGATCCTGGGTTCAAATGTCGGACATTACAATATGAACGTGAATTTACTCCTAACACAAGCATTTAATCTTAGCTGGAGGCGTTAAGGTTCAATAACTGTTAAGGTTTATTACTTCAAGATTACAATATTGCTGTATTGGTGCCTGGTGGAGCAGCATAGGCCTTAGGTGTCGTAGGAGACCGTTCTCCATCCGACAGTTGACATACAGCCCATCACAATGTGTCCGCTTGGCGGCAATAGGCTCGTCTATTATGTGTGACCGAAAATTATAGTTGGCGAAATGTGAGTATTATATCTGTATGTATAATGTTAAACTTACCTATGCCCGCCATAATAGCGGCAACTTCAACCCTGCCGCCACCCTGCTTACAATGTTCTATATGTTGTATATAAGTTTTAGCGTATTTTCTAACTAGGCCACAGATTTTGCATTTCAATCCTCCTGTCCTTCTGGATACTTCGATCAAATGCCTTTGAACCATTGCCCGATCCTTTTGGTCCTGTAATAATTGTGAATAATTACAAACTTATGGCATATAAGACTAAGATATTGGATTTGTAAACAACGGTTTTGACCCTGACAACGTGAAATTCAAAATAATAGTTTAAAAAATTTAAAATACGTAGTAAAAAATAATTTCTAAACAGTTTTATATTAGAAAATACTCGTAGAATGAATAACAATACATAAAATGCACACGATTTTTTGAAAAATTTCGAAATATTGGTGACTTTCATAATTCGTGATGTTCATATACTCACAAGAGGCGGCCTTCCTTGGAGCCACGCCATATAATCATGATCGTTTACCAAATGTCTGATCCATGCAGTTTTTTTCACAACTTTGTTACAAACACCACATGTGACCGTATCCCCTGGTACATCGCTAAAATCAATTAAACTAATCTCGGGTTCAATTGTTGTAGTAACATCATCGAGAATCTGAAAATTAAACAAAAATGTTAAGGAAAAATTTGGAAACTACTTAAATGTGCATCAGAACTTATAACGTGGCTGTGTATGAAGCCAAGTTCCAGAATTAATATTTGACGATGCAGTAATTGAGTAATCGTATTGTTGAGCTACAGATACCGGCAAACTTCTCGAACAAAATTCTGCATAGTGGGCAATAATAAACCAATAAAAGGACTGATTAACAAATGACGTGAGCCGCTTGGATACCGTGATTGGTTTACTCCAAAAATAACTAAAACCGCTTTCTGTGCAGCTGAGTAGGTACAGTCGACAAAAGAGATACGGTAGCACTTTTTCGACCGTTTTTTCGTGGTCCTACTAATTTGTCCTACTAGTAGGACCACGAGGGAGACCTACTTCTGTCTGTCCTATTACGTGAAGAATCAAAAATTTACCTCCTGTATATATAAAGTTGTATGTAAAGGTGCGACCGTATCTTCTTTGTCGAGTATACATTGAGAAATCTATAATATTCTTATCTAAGAAATCCTAATGTGAAAAAATCGGTTTGCTTAGACCGTCTTTAAAATAAAAACATCATGTTACTAACCTCAACTCCTTTGCAGTCTTCGACATGATGTTGAAAAGATTTAGGATATTTCTTAACAACACGACACCGGTAACATATGAGTCCATTATTCTTTTTGGAAATTTTAAGTAAATGCGCTTTTACTTCTTCTTCGTTGTCTAAAGCCTGAAACATTTCATTAAGAACTATTTTTAAGAAGGAAAAAGCATTGATGAAAAGAAGTCAGCACCTTAAAATAGTATTTTATTTAACCATAATTAATTATGCTGTTGAAAGTAAACAAAAATTCATTTATACAATACAATGTTCATAATGATGATAAATGATGATAAAAATTTCAGGCCTATGCCCGCGGCTCCGCCCGTGTGGATGTCGATTTTCGCGATTTTTGGTCATATTAAATCCGGTTCTACTCAACCAATTGAGATCAAACAAACGTTAGTTCGTTCCACATTCGTTCAGCAATTCTTGCGTTCATCGCGAACAAATAAGCAGTAATTTCTAAGAAATATTTTTGTTTGCAATCGATAACATAACTCAAGCTTTTATTCTTATATCACCAATCCCCGCGGCTCCACCCGCGTGAATATCGATTTATCATAACTTTTGGTTATTCGTACGGTTCTTTCCAGAAGAAACTTCTACAAGGTATAAGAAACATTTTTTTTAAAGAATGCAAAGGGTCAAGTCGCTCTCAAGTTATGGCGTGAGACGTGACCAAGGGAAAGAGATATTCATTATTATTTAAGTAGATGAGGCTTACCAAGGGGTCACGTCCTTGTTGCCATGCCAGATATTTGTGTTCTCTCCCAATATGTGTAATCCACGTTGTCTCCGGCACACTCTGATCACAGACTCCGCACTTAACATTTTTTTCCGTTGCATCTACACTTACGTCAATCTGATCAGAAATGACTGTAGAATCCAAATTACTGCTGGTTGATTGATCCCAGTGTCTCTGAAAATTGTGAAAATAATGTTTGGATTACATTATCAAAATAATGATATGTCAGTTTTCTCATATGTACAAATGTACAAAATATATAAAAAAAAATCAATTTTCCAATATACGGTTCTGTACATTTTAAGATTATACTATCGCTGCAATATTTAATGGTAGTTATTAGCGCTTTATTTTGTCGAAAGAAAGTTGTGTCACGTTATCGTGCGTTGACCAAAAGCTACGTCGCCGTATCATGTGTCGACGCACCACTGTTGTTCGCCGTATCGTTTATCACAACTGTGAGACATTGGCATTGTCGAGTTTTATATGAGATTTCGAATACCTATGTACTATTTTTGTTGATACCTGATGAACCTTGAATTTTGTTGTGGACCATTGGTTCATTGGTAGCACATGTGCATTTTGATAACTAAAGAATAATAACGTATGATAAATACCTCACTGCCATCACACGTTTGAATATGAGAGAGATAGTTGCTAACTCGTCTACGATTTAGGCCACACTTGTAGCAAACCAAGCCCTTGCAGTTCCTTATTATATCTTGTAAGTGTTCCTTGACTGCATCCTGATCATTTATGTCCTAAAAGAAAAACAAGTTATAGTAATGGTACATCAGTTTCTCAATAACTCGTGGGCAAAGGGGCATCAAATATGTAACACTATTGCAGAGTTCACTGTAACTGGAAAAAAAACTATATAAATAATTTTTAGAGTATGTATTGAAGATAGGCTACTTTCAGTCAGTATGTCTTACTTCTTTCCGTTGTATGTCTTACCAAAGGAGTAGCTCCAACTCTCCAGGCTAAATAATGGTGTTCTCTACCGATATGCTCGTTCCAATCCAATACTGACACCTTGGCCTTGCATACGGCACACTCGAATGTCTTTTCATCTGATGAACTCTGGTCCATAGACATTTCAAGAGCAGATTGATCCAAATTAACCTAAAAAATTAGGGAGATTAGGGAAGGAATTATTTACTAAAAACTCATGTTAAGAAATATACTGGAATTTCGATACTGTGATTGAAACTGAATACAAAATCGATAGGATGTCATAGTTTGGAGTAGAAAAGCATAACATCTGGAGTACTTGAACGCCATTAGCAAAATAATGTATGTACAACTAGCCTGTGCTCGCGGTTTCTATCTTTTTAACCCTTATGTGACCTTTTCACAAATTATAATTTATATATTGTTCCTTTAAACATCATAATATACATAAACGGCGCACCTGCGTTCGCAATGAAACGAAACTTCTCGCAAGAGTAATTCTCTTGCGAGAAAAGATTTCGACACAGAATGCACAAAAAGAAATGTCTACTCATACTCACCCCATCGCCTTCACATGTTTCGATATGAGACAAATACAACTTAACGCGCTTGCGATTTAGGCCGCATTTATAACAACGCAATCCACCACTATGTCTTATAAATTCCTGCAAATGGTTCCGCACTTCTTCCTCGTCATCTAAAATCTAAAACATATAACATCTTTTACGAATAATCCAAATAGTTTTAAAGTGCAGGTAGGTAACTTGTTACAATTACTTAATAACTTTTTGAGTGAACCTTTACTTAGGTTCCATACATACAAAAATACATACGAAGCTATTAAAAGTATGATAAAATATGTATATACAGTACGCGACATTTCATTTGGCACTTGGCACGATAAGACCGGTTTCCTCAGGTTTTTAAAGCATTATTCCTATCGCACAGCGCATGTCTACAGCCTGATATCTTTTTAGAGGAGTAGAAACCGAAGAATGCTCTACAAAACTGAAGCAAACCTATTTTAGTTTTTAGCCAGACTCTCAGGGGAACGTCGGTTACTATGCAGCATGGATGAGGCAGAGCTTGCATCTGATATTTTCCATTAAAATATTTACCAATGGAGTTGATCCATCTTTCCAAGCCAGATAATTATGCTCCTTGCCTATATGTTCCATCCATTCTAAGACCGGTATTTTTTTATTACAGACTCCACATGTTAGAATCTTTTCATCTGGCACCGAAGGCTCGACAACTTCATGTATAGTTGAATTCATGTCAGAGCTTGTTGAGGGATCATCCATAGGAGCCTGAAAGTATTTAAAAAACTATGAGACTTAAGCTAAATTATTATATTCACAATGGATTATTTGATCTTCTTCCTCCTAGCGTTAATTCCCAGTCGCATCCGAAGCTTTCAGCTCGGAGTCTGGGGTCCGCTTTTACCAGACATAGCTACAGATTTGGCTAGACCTCGATATTTTCCGTGAAGCGATTGCCATCTGACCTCCACGACCCAATGTTAACATTAGGCGATATCGAAGCTTTGCAGCTAGACCGTTGTTTTTGGACTTTTTAGGGCACCAACTACCCGTAACGACTGCCATAGATGTTCTTATGGCAACCGGGACCGACGGCTTAACGTGCTCTCCGAGGCACGACCAGACCAATGCAAATACCCATATTTAATGCACACAAATATTTGCACTGAGCGGGGATCGAACCCGCGCCTCCTGCGTAGCGGCCGCGTTCACTACCGCTACGCCACGGAGGCTATCAACAATGTCACAATGGATTATTTGATGTGATGTACTTTAGAGATAACCCCTTTCTGGGCAACCCTCTAACTCAAGCCCCTTTTTATAGTTATTATCATTATATTAATGTTTTATTTGTTTGTGCGTGTACTTAATAAACATTTTCCCTTGAGAAGTCAAATCTAGAAGAAGGGTGCTATCAGGTCAGCGTTTTTGCGAAGTTTATCTCCTTCAATATCACACAGAAGACGTCACACTCAACTATGTTATCGGTCAGAGCATATTTTTTTGACTATATCGTCTATCTTAAAACAAGTTTCAATAAATTCGCATATTGGAATCACATTGAATTATTGGAACGATTTTTCACTGTTCCCTCTTGCTCGGTCAGATACGAATAGTTAAGAAGGTATCTCACCTCGCTACCGTCGCATGTTTCAATATGTGACAAGTACAGTTTCACACGTTTACGATTCAAACCACATTTATAACATTTTAGACTGCCGTTAGACCTTATAATACTTTGCAAATGCTTCGATACGGCAGCTTCCTCCTCCAAATTCTGTAAAAAAAATGTATGGTTGAGATGCAGAATATTTCTCATAATCTCTTCTTGTCATTGCCATGCATAAACTAGGGTCTATAGGGCCCTTATATTTTTTTAATCCCGTCGGATACCGTTCGGCTTTCCTCTCGGGATTAGGAAGTCGAAGAAGTCGAAGAAGAAAAATGTTTTTGTCGGCAACACACCCCTTCATATTAGAGAGCGCAAACGACGTCAGTTTGCGCTCGTCGACCCTGCCGCTCACTTCCCCTATACCCCTCATAGTAGCCCCGCGCAAGTACCGAGTCGCGGTGCCGGATTAGCCACGTAGCAAGAGTAGCAAATGCTAAGGGCCCCGCGTATTGGGAGGCCCCACGCACCGAGGCCTGCCTGGCGGTAACAAAATTAGATATTGTAACTTTGAGACTTTTGACAAGACTGCCGAGGAGCGGGTCGCAGGTCAACACCAGCACAACCCCCGTCGCACCGCGCGCGGGCCCCTTACTTAATTACGGTGCGCTGGCGTTGGCCACATCTGTTAATACAATGGACCCATCCCTCGGCCACAAACAATAGAATCTTACCTAGTGACTTAAATTATTACACAAAACTACTCTTATCCCTTTCGGACCGGTGCATAAACTACAAGGAAAAAGAGCCCAAACAATACCCATCTTTGAGCAGCTATGGACAAGCATGGCGAGTCACTGGCAAATTAGTCTTGACATCGCCAAAGCTTCCGATAGAGTCTGGCACAGGTCTCTTCTGTCCAAGTTACCAGTCTTTGGTCTGCCTCCTAGACTGTGCGACTGGGTGGCTAGCTTCCTGCAAGGACCGCCGTATTCGCATCCTTTGTGATGGTCGAACTTCGGAGTTCCTGCAGGTAAATGCTGGCGTGCCGCAGGGGTCCGTCTTATCACCCACTCTCTTTCTTCTCCATATCAACGACATGCTGTCCACTGGCAGCGTTCATTGCTATGCAGACGATAGCACCTTACACGGGAGTTATCTCGGATATCCTGCGGCCAAGCAGTCTGATATCGCGGAAAAAGGCTGCTTCTCGTCAGTGAACTTGACTAGACCGGATCCGAACCACATTTCTCAATGGGGCTCTGAAATACTGGTCGAAATCAATGCCAAGAAGACGCAGGTATATGCGTTTACAGCTAAGGCATCTTCTGTCCTTCCCCTTCCAACTCTTCAGAGCACGCCACTGCCACTACAGGATAATCTCAATATCCTCTGTATGGATGTTCGCTGCAAACTGAACAACAAAACCTACATTGTATCATCAAAACAGCCTCGTGCAAACTCGGAGTCCTGAACAAAGTGAGACGTTTTTTCATGTCAGCGATGCCTTCTATACAAGACACAATATAATCTATCTATACTATTATATAATTGTAAAGTGGTCGTGTCTGTACATTGGAGATATTTAAAAAAAAATACTTGGGTTATGTTATGTTAACGATACTGAACACGAAAATATTTTTTTTGAATTTCCTGTCTGTTTGTCTGTTTGTCTGTTTGTCTGTTTGTCCGCGATGGACGCAAAAACTACTGGACGGATTTTGATGCGGTTTTTTTTGTTAGAAAGGGCTTACTCAGACTTAAAATCTTACGTTTGTTTGATCGCAATCGGTTGAGTGGAACCGAAGTTGTGAACAATTATGATAATAAACGGAAAATGGCCCGATAGACAGATGGCGCTTTTTACTATTATTGGTCAATTTTTATAGCTTACTACATCCGAGCAAGAATGTCAATTTATAGACTTTATTTTTACATACACAATTGTGTAAACTAATACGTTTTTAATCATGAAATTAAAATTTGAATTTTTAAGATTTAGTTACAGAATCATAACTAGATGGCGTTCTCGCGTTTAAATTCAAGCTATCGTTTGGTTTCAAACTACCGATATACGCGAACCGGTATTTAATATTACTTTTTTAATTTCTAATTTGTCAATTTGTGATATAGATTTTGGTACAGTCTTAAGATCCGTTACAAAATCGTTTTTTCACGCAAAGACAGATTAGAGCTTGGCAAAGACGAAGTACCTATTATAGTTGTGTAGACAGGAAAGGTACAGGTAGTGCGAGAAGGGCAAAGGAATGGGGACTACAATAGAGAGTCGAGTAGATATCCAGGTAGGAACATTACTCTCTGCACTAAAATTTATAACACCACGCGATAAACGAAATCCACGCGGGCGGAGCCGCGGGCAACAGCTAGTATGTATATAAGAATACTACTCGTATCTCTGGGATGGCTCCGCAAAGTACTAGCTAGATGTTTTCGACAGGTTGCAGCGACGTGGACTGCATTATTGGCAATCCTGAGGTCACCAACACCCTCGAGCCTTTGTAGATGCGTAGAGATGTAGAATCCTTGGCGGTATTTTACCATCACTACCATGGTGAATGTTCTGATGAGCTCTTCCAATTATTCCCACCCTCTTCTATCCTATATAAGACAACACGTGCAGGACTTAGATGCCACCCGTGACCCGCATACAGTGCAGTATATTCCATCAATAACCAAGCGGTTCGGCAACTCCTTCTACTGCCACACCATTAAGACCTGGAATTCCTTGCCAGTTTACGTTTCCCTCTTCCAGCAGTTCCGCGTCCTTTAAGCGAGTCGTGAAAAAGTATCTGATGAGGCCGTCAAGCTGAGTGCCACCATTGTAACATGGTATGCGTACGTGTCTATAATGGTGACCCTCTTTTCCGAGACTTTGCCTTCAGCTTACCATCAGGCGAGGTGAAGTCAAATTGACGTGTCCTATATACATATATAAAAAAAACCTGAAGCATACAAAGGGCCCCTTGGTCGAATTTGCTACAGGCCCCGCGCTGACTTGATCCGGCACTGCCGAGTCGACCGACTGTATGAAATAATAAGACTGTTGTGGTTGTCATTAATCCAGCCCAGTTAGGTACGTAGGAAACTAACATTTCATGGAAAATTTAGCTTAACATATTTAAGTGAAAGTGTAGACAAAAATATCGAGGGTACTTACTAGAGTGTCTTGGCCGTCGATCCAAGCTAGATAATTGTGTGCTTTGCCTATATGCTCATTCCAAGATTCATATTGTACTTTTTGGCGACAAACCCCACATATAACTACATCTTTGGACGATGATGTTCTCCTGGAACTAGACTTCTGAAATTGAACAATCATAATTAGTATTGCTTCTATATCTACGCTATTTTGCTAATGTTTTCATTGCCATTTTTGTTTTAACTATTTGATTTAAAATGAAGAACACCAACCTTATGATTTAAACAGGTTTTAACGTGTCCAATGAACTTGTTAAATATTGTTGTTTGAATGTAGCACATAGGGCACTTCAGCGAGCCTACAGTGTCAAACTTTTGGCGTAAATTTTTTAACAAATCTGGAGCATCCAAATCCTGTAACAGCAATAGACAGCGTTATGATACAGGTACGAAGAAAATCTATAATACTTAAACGGATTCTAGCGCGATTTATTTAGTATTATATACATTTAACCGCGTTAATTACCGCGCCCTAAAAGCAAAATTTGCTGCCAAAGGTTACTCACAATGGATTGTCCAGCTTTCCAAGCAATATAATTATGCTTTTTTGCAACATGACGATTCCAGTCAGCTTCAGATAATAATTTGCTGCAGACACCACACTTCACATTTTTCTTGGAACTTGGTTCCGGATCTTTGTCATCGAGTGGTAAACTACGTTTCTGGAAATAAGTAGATAATTGTAAATTATATAATTTCAAAAATACTTTACCGTTTGTCTACGGAAACACTCTCGAGCTTCACCTCACCGGAGCTACCGATGACGATAACGAGGCTCGATGGGACCCATGTCGGAGCCGACCCGAACAGACTAAAACCACACGGTGTTCCCTCACATTGGCCTGTGTGGCTGCAGATCTGGTGCAGAAAAGATATCCCGACTGGCTTGACATAACAGCTAGGCGACTCCGTCGTGTTATTGGGGATCTTAATCCTTTTTCACCGTAAACCTTGCCGCAAAATAGAAGGTGTGCGTCGAGCACGAAAAATATACGAATTCGTAACGTAAAGGTATCGACAGAACATTTTATAATATTAATACATTATACTAGGGCTCTTGGAAGTCAATTCCTTTTTAGATATTGCATGATCAGATCTGGTGGGGATTTTTAAACCACTTGTGTAATTGAGAACTAATTTTTAATATTGTGATATTTTTTATGTGTAAGAATATTATAAATGCAAAAGTAACTCTGTCTGTCTGTCTGTTACGCTTTCACGCCTACACCACTGACCCGATTTTGATGAAATTTGGTACAGAAATTAGACCTTGGGAAAGGACATAATATACGCTATTTGTTTGTTTGGTCGCGATAACCGACATACACACGGGGGGAAGCGCGGGCGACGCCTTGACACCTTACACGCTTACACAATATAAACAATACTCAACAAAATACGTACCCGATTACTCTGCTGGCTTGACTCAGAGGAAGTTGCTTCTTTCGACACTTGTAGTGACTTCCTTTTAGGTGTTCCTTGTTTGCTAGTCTCATTTTTCTTATCACAACCATCATCCTGTTTATTGTCGGTAGGGTCAGCTGCAACCTAAATTAAAAAGCAGACCATGTTGCTTGTGCAAGACTATCATTTTACAGCAATGCAGTTTTATTTGTCAATGTACCTGTTCCTCGAGAAATTCGAGAACTTACGAATTCTCCAGTTATATGTAAATACTAAATAGTAAGGATATGTATTAATTTTTTTATTTTTTTTTATTTTATTTATTTATCACACGTAACAGATTACAACCAATAAGAAATACAATAATAACACGAAGCAATAGAATCAGAGTCAGAGTTGCATTCCACAAGAACGCGTGTACAAATGAGTTAAGATGAAGGAGTTTCGTAAGGTGCGTACAGATCATGTAACATGTTGTATAACTTGTGTTATATAACACGTCCACATTATCTAACATTGTTTTATAACTTTGCAACATTGTACTAACTTCAGTGTCTACATTACTGAAACATGTTATATAACATTGTTATATAACATGTTATGGTATATAATTTGTACGCACCTTTACAATAACACATATAAAGACAGTTTACAATTTTACATTTTTAACCCATTAGACATGATGGAGTTCCTAACTTATATGGTTGGTTTAAAAGTTGTTTTACCGTTCTAACAAATAAAGTAAGCTTAGGTATAAAAATATCGAAGGCTGGATTATCCCTGGCGATTTCGTTGCACTGACGAGCCATCCGAACTATGGGGTTGTAAAACGAAGTATTATTTTTATAGACTTGTAAGGCAGAGAGTCCCATTTGGTTGGATCTACGAGCGCTATATCTGATATTAAGGGTTAATTGAACAAGCAAATTAGGTACATCAAGTATAGGATGAATTATTTTATAAATGCAAGTAAAATCAAAGTACCGCCTGCGTACTTCCAACTTTTGCACGTTAAATCTAATCAGACGCGCATCGTAATCGATAATGTTGCGCCCCAGGTGTTGACGGTAGCACAATATCCGCAGACACCTTCTCTGCACCCTTTCTATATTTTCAATGTGAACATTGTAATGTGGAGACCATATTGGGCAGCCGTATTCCAATATGCTTCTCACGAGTGTGTAGTACAGGTAGAGAAAAGAGCGAGCGCCCTTAAAATCCCTAGTAGTCCTCACAATAAACCCGATAAGTTGTATAGATTTCATCACTACGTGATGGTAATGCAGGTAATGGTCTCGAAAGCTGAGTTTATTATCGAAAACAATTCCAAGATCTTTAATGACATTGGATCTTCCAAGGACCTGACCGTCAATCGTGTAATCGTTAACGATCCCATGACGCTTATTAGTGAAAGTAAGGACTGAACATTTGGCAATGTTAAGGGACATCAAATTACTTTTACACCACTGAGAGACAGCTATAAGATCACTCTGCAAGAGATTGCAGTCATCAGGAGAGGTTATTGCTTTATAAATTTTTAAGTCGTCAGCGTATAAAAGATGTTCACAAGATATCTTCTTTACGAGATCGTTAACGAATACTATGAATAACAACGGCCCCAATTCTATAAATGATAATATTTTATACGTTTATAACATTACGTCAAGTACTTTTATACGTATAAGTAGTCAGGACAATTTAAAAAGACCATTATGCATACAAATATTTGCACTGCACGATAATTGAACCTTCGACCTCCAACGTAAACATCCACGTCCTAGAACGCTTAATCGCCACGCCACAAATGGCCAAGGGCAAGGGGTAATGTTGGCATAATTTTGGAGAGAAACGATGACGTTCATCAATTTCTGTATACATAAACTGTCAAATTCCTTGTTGGCGGACTTCAATGTTAAAAAATAATTTTGGCTATTTAATAATCGAATAAATTGAATATTGAATATATCGCACCCCCGGTGCGAAACTGTCACTTATGCAAAAATGCATTTTTTCAGGAGAAGCATTCAAAACTTTGACATCTCAAAAAATTATGATATTTCAAGATTTAGACAAAATGTAAAGCATTTACTGCTAAGTCAACTTTTAATTTACTTTTGAATAAAAAATAACCACATAATACTGTAAAAGCAATACTATAAGATTATGTTAAACCTTTCAACCCCCCCAGAAGTGACGTTGTGGCACTAATGAAAAATAATATCTGCAATTATGTCACACTGAGTTAAAAAGAAAACAAGAACAAACTGTTTACTATCTTTTATTTTTATATATAATATAGGAAAGGAAAGGTATATATGTATGTATATATGTAGGTATATATGTATGTATATATGTAGGTATATATGTATGTATATACTGTATGTTTTTTTCTTTTAAATTAACTTTCAAAAATATTTAAAGATTGGGGAAACAATGTCACAACTGCATTTTAGGTCAATATTGCTCCAGAATAATAAAAATATTATGTCACAATTGCCTTAGTAACAGTGTAGCTCCACGACACATTAGCAATTGCGGGGGGACCGCGCACAACTGACCAATTAAACGATGTTGCTCCCAGCGTCGCCGTGATTCGCGCCAAAACCATAATGACACTCACGACCTCATACGGAAACTATGTGTACTACGAAAGTAACATTATTGCACCAAGTAAAGGGATGCTTTAGGATAGTTATTACGTATTTAACTCATTTTTGGAATTTTTACAAAAGTGACAGTCTAGCACCGGGGGTGCGATATAGTGTCCCCAAAATATTTACATACCTTTTTAATACCTTTGAAAGATTGCGATGTATTCGATTTGCTGACTTTCTTTGGTTTTTCTGGAGTTTCATCTATATGTAACAGGTTATCTTCTGAAACTATACTTGGCTGGAATGATACATTAATTATCAGTACACAAAAATTCGAAATACAACATCAAAATAGATGCCTTGCCTATTTATGTGTCATCCCCATAATAAATGGAAATGTTAATTTTACTTACTATTGGAAATGATCCAGCAGTTTCCAAATCTTCTTGTATATCGGAATTATCTGCTACTTCAACAATCGTAATTACTTCATAAGTATCATCACTATCACCTATCAAAGGTATGTCTAGTAATTCTGTTGTACTGGAGTCAATGTTGTTATTCACAGCTTCAATTTTATTGACATTTTTATATTGCTCTGCAATATTAGCTGGAACACCAATTTTAGAAACAATATCATGATTTTTAACTAAGCTATCATTCTCCTCTGCTTGATGGTCAGAAACAATATCCTTATCGGAATCACTTATCACATTATTTTTCTTTGATTGCAATGTATTAGTTTCTTCTTTATTTCTCATAAAATAATTCCAGCAAATATTACTGGTTTTTGTGTTGCTTTCCGTATCTTCAGTTATCTGTACATCATCCAATTTAGTTCTATCATTGTATATGTCTTCTTCATCATTATATATACTCAGTATTGAATCTAAATCAGTAGTATCATTGTGAAGACAAAAATGGATATGCTCATATGAATTATCATAATCAGAAGCATCTAACCGGCCGAAATCATAGCACAAACAAAAGTCCTGCTGTTTATAAGACATTGAAATGTTAACAGTATTTAAATCAGTTTCAGTGGCATCATATATCTCACATTCCATTTTATGGTTAGCTGTAATGAGTTCAGAAGTACATGGTATTTTATTTTTCTTTTGTCTGGTATAAGTTTTAAGTATATTAATCCCCCCAGGGATTTCTGTTTTATTTTCATATCCACCTGGCTTTTCCACTCCTTGAATACATAATTTGGATTTTGTCATATTTGATTTGGTATGTATTCTATTTTTTTTATCGTTTTTATTTATTTCTCTCTTATCCTTGTAAAAATTCTTTATGCAGTCAGCTATTTCTTTAACCGCATTAGTATCACTGTTTTCTTTTGTGGATTTAACAATATCCTCTAATTGTTTTTTATAAAATTCTTTATCTTCAATGATAACATTTTCAGTAACACCTATAGTTTGACTTTCCTTAGCTTTCTTTTTCTTCTTTTTTTTCTTATCCAATGAGTTCTGGATTCTAGGTTCTTTTTTTATCACTGTAGATTCATATTCAACTTTATTTATTTTTTTACAGAAATTGTCAACAGTAGTAATGTTACTATCTGAAGATATTTTATCACAATTTTTTTTATTATTTTCAGTAACAAAATCTTCATTTAATATAGGCACATATTTCGTAGTACTACTTTCAAGTAAATCCTCTTTACACTTGATATTTGATGAGTCAACTACAATACTGTTAAAAATATCATTGTTATTTTTTAAATCACCTTTATCAATTAATGGCATGTATGAAATATCCTTATGCTTAGTCTTTTTAGAATTGTATTTAGTTGCAACAATTTTTTCAAAGGAATTTTCACTTTGTTCATTGTTAGTTTCACCTGTATCAACAGGAGCAATTTTTTTTTGAGGCAAGGGGCTATTGGAATTATTTCCAACCTTTGTCTCTAATGGCAGCACTTCTGTTACGTTTGGGAGTACTATAGGATCTATTTTACCTATAACTGTTGTTTCGGACGCATTATCCTTGGTTCGCTTAGGAGCAATAATAGAATGTAATGTTACAGGAGTTAAAGAAAAATTAACTGGAGAATGTGTGTTTCTCAGCTCTTTAAGATTTGAAGGCGGAATGATTTCTTCAGATATAATACTTATTTTTTGAATGAAATTGTTGACTGGTGCAACCTTATCGAGAATAGTTTCTGAAGAGTTTACATCTAAATCTATTAGTTTTGTGTCTTTAAGATTACCATTGTATTGTGTTTTAGTTTCAATAGAGCCATTACATACTATAGTAATATTACTAGTCTGTTTCATGTCACTTTTAACAACATTTTCAGATCCAAGTATTTGTGAATTGTCATTATCATTTACAAGAGTATTAACAATATCGTTTACTTTATTGTCAGATGGAGGATTTATTTCTAGTTCTGTATAGGCTTCTATTTTGTTATCTTTTAATAGTAAACTCTTTGTACAATTTTCTAAAGAGACAGTTTCATTTTCTAGAGGGAAGATGATCTTTTGATTTTTCAGCAACTGAACTGTATTGCCTTCTGAAGAAAATATATTAGTCCCATCAACAGCTGACTCATTCTGAATTGGAATATCTTTCAAAAAAACGATATCACTTTCAGATTGTTTCAAGTCAATATCTCTTAAACAAATCATGTCACACTCAACATCAGCTAATTCGATCTGAATCCCTTCTAAAGAAATGAGATTGTTTTCAGCTTCATCTAGTTCTGTTTCAGTTACTTTTTCTTCCTCAGGACAAATATTATTCTGCATCTCGGTTTCTTTTTTTGTATTTCCTCTTTTTATCAAAGGGGTATTGAGCTCATAATCAGATTGTTTCAAATCAATCTCTCTTAAACAAATAATATCACTCTCAACATCTGTTAATTCAATCTGAATTCCTCCTAAAGAAATAAGATTGTTTTCAGCTTCATCTAATTCAGTTTTAGTTAAGGTTTTTTCCACAACAAAAAAATTATTTTGAATCTCAGTTAGTTTTTGAGTATTTCCACTTTTTTCCAAAGGGTATTTATTGAGCTCAGGTTCAATTGGTTCTTGTTGTATCTCAGTTCCTTGCAAGGAACTGAAGTGTTTCTCAATCTCAAAATTTTCACTTTCAATTATAATTCTTTCCAGAGGATTTATAGCAACATTAACATCATTATTAGTGCTTCCTAAAGTGCTAATCGAAAAGTTATCACCGTTTATTTCATTTAGTTGAATATCTGTATTTTTTAGAGCAATTAAATCATTGTCTACCACTGTCTTTTTTATGTGATTTATACTGTTCCCTAAAATTGATGTATTTTGTATCAGAGCAGTAAGTGCAAATTCCGTATCAATGTGTGTTTCAACCACTTTCTTGCTATTTTCTATAGATTTGCTATCATGAACAATCAGTTTTACTAATTCCTTTACACAATCATCAGATGTTATTTTAGGGTCTATCTGGATAATGTTATCTTCATTTAGATTTTCCTCTGAAGTTGCTTCGATTATTGTTTTAATGTTATGAATAGCACTAATAGGATGACATACTGCCATATCACTATCACTTGTACTAATATTGCAGTTATCACTTTTGGCTTTCATACTTCCCAAAGGAAAAATCTCTGTGGCCATCTTAGAATCATCATTATTGTGAATATTTGAAATTTCTACTTCACCAGTACTCAAATTGGCAAGAGTAGGAACAAAGGATGGGCTCAAAAAAACTGACTTTTTCATTAGATTTGCAGTTTCTAGGCATGAAGTTTCACTTGACTTTTTGATTATGTTTGATGTAGGAACAATGACAGTTGATTCATTATTCACAGTATCAGTAGCTAAAACAGAATACAATTTATTTAGTTGCTTAGGCTCAAATTCAGACATAATAAATAAATAGTAAAAATAAAATAAAAAATAAATTCAGACATAAAAATTAAATTTAAACTGGAAAGAGTCAACATCCAGGACGGAACTTGAACCTGTGACCATCCTATTCTAGGAATACTCTGATCAACTGAGCTAGATCGCATTATTTAGTAAGAACTTTCAATAGATGGCTCTCATGTCACACTAGGAAGTATGTACCTATAAGAGAATTTCTAAAGAAATTGAGGGTTCAGATAGCTCAGTTGGCCAGTTAGCATACTAACGCTTTAGAATTCCATTAATGAAAATTAAAAGTAACAATGTAGATAGGTACTTACTTTGTGCAATATTAATAGTGTTAGAAATTTGATTGTCGATTCTAATGCCAAGCTTTTTCAAAATATCAGGCGGTACAACAAGGACATCACCAGTACCATTAGCAGAGTCAGTTTTAACCCTTTTTTGCCTCTTCCGGTGTCTCAAACTTTTTACATCCATAGTGTTAAAATTATCATTGAGAACTAGTCTACCATGTATATGCACAACCCTAGAATCATAATAAATATAAAAGGACAAGCAGTATAAAATGCAACATAATGTCATGTACCTACTTATTTAAAACATACATTTTAAGTTGAAATTTCTATGTGTAATATACTTGGCTATAGGCAGCAGTATACAAGTATTTCAGACAAAATATTGCATCAATTTTACTGATGCAGAAAATCTAAAAATAAAATTAAGCTACATTGTTGACAAAATATTTAAAAAAAAATCATTTTCGCCGGCAGAATTTGCGTAAAAACAAAAAATGTAGAATAAAAATAACACAAAACCTGCACCTATATAAACCTGGGATCGAACCAAGATCATCAAATCAATATCACACGTGTTTACGACTCAGCCAAAAACACTACTCCGCGCAATGGTATAATTTGTAATTCCTTTAGATCAAATGCAAACGTTTTATAAAAAAAAAGTCATTAATTGGTAACGATAAAACTGTGTGGATGAACTAAAATTGTAAAAAAACTCACGCTTCATCTGACACTCCCAATACTCTTGAAAACTTGGGAGATAATAATTATGTTCTTTTTTGAAGACAACTTTAACAAATCATCATTATCTCATACACAAACACAATAAGTATCCTCGTAGTACGTGCGAGTATTAGTAGAACTCCGCCAAATCTAGTAATTACTACATAAAATAAATTCGCACGACCGCCGTACAGGTTATAAATTTTACACTTTATTCATCAGGCAGTTCCTGATTTCTGAACTACTGTAGCGAATTTAATATTTGAGAAGCTATAAATTAAACTGTATTATAACGGAAGAAGGCTTACATTTGTTTAGTAGGCAATCCCAAAGAAGTCAATGCGAATAAAGTCTTGCATGTATGTGTATAGATGTCGCTAGAGCAGCAACAACAACATACAGATAATAATTAAAAAAATATTTTTAGTGCAAGTGCAAAGTTCATTTATTGTACCCATGGTGCAATGGGTGCAATAAATTAACGGTGAAAAAAAAATTTAATCACATTTTACCATTTTTGTGGAATTAATATTGTATAATGATCCTATACGTTTTATCAGTCTATGGTTTTATCGTATACATTCCCTCCATGTGTATACATTTGAGCAGTGTTGCCATGTCGCATTTATGCTTATAGCCGAATATAGGGTTCCCAAAGACGCGTTAGATGGCGCAGCCGGCACTTTTGGTAAGAAGAGTGTGGTGTGGTGTCACATCTAGTGTTCCCTAATTTATGGAAAAAATGTTCTTCGGTTTTGTAATGATTTACTTTACATAAATATTCTGTCATTTTTTCTGATACAATTATTTTAAATATAATATTATTATTTACAGACATTAAATTACAGACAGTGACGTGAAAAGAATTAAGCGTTTTATTATATTTTTATCTATTATAATATGGGTAAATGAAATTAAACTTTGGAAACATCGCAAATGTCATGAAAAAATACTACAAACAAACCACAGAGTACATTAAGGCCAGCGCCAGACGCTCCAACACGACCATCCGACCGTCCAATCGGCAGCCAGTATTGATGTATTAATTATTATTATTACATTAATACTGGTTGTTGATTGGATGGTCGGTTGGTCGGGTTGGAGCGTCTGGCGCTGGCCTTAAATTACCAGAAGCTATGCTAGCGCCATCTCCTGATGATTTAAAAACCAACTGATTATTATACCTACTGGAAAACTGCTCATTGAAACTATAGTTTAGAGTTAACTATAGTTAACTTGAAGTTATTTGAAATCGAACAAATGTCGAAACAAATGAGCAGTTTTCCAGTAGGTATAATAATCAGTTGGTTTTTAAATCATAAAGAGATGGCGCTAGCATAGCTTTTGGTAATTTTAATGTACTCTGTGGTTTGTTTGTGCGATGTTGCCAAAGTTTAATTTCATTTACCCATATTACAATAGATAAAATATGATAAAACGCTTAATTCTTTTCGCGTCACTGTCTGTAATTTAAAATAATATTATATTTATAATAATATTATCCAAAAAAAATGACAAAACATTTATGTAAAGTAAATTATTACAAAACCGAAGAACATTTTTTCCATAAATTAGGGAACACTAGATGTGAGACCACACTCTTCTTACCAAAAGTGCCGGTTGCGCCATCTAGCTTGTCCTTAGGAACCCTATAAATACCTACTGGAAAACTGCTCATTATCCATGCCAAATCGATCTGCTATTTTTAATTATTGATATTTTATACATTGAAATTTAGAGACTATTTTATTATGAATATTAATATTATAAATAGAGTTTCTCTTTATCAAAGAAACATAGTTTTTTGACAGCACAACATTTGAAAACAAGACGAAGCTTTATGGGTGCCATTAGTGCAGTATACATGCGCAAGTCTAGACTTGTACAAGTCCGCGTTTTTTCCATGTGCCCACAGACGCTCAAGTATACTTGTGCAAGTGTCATTTTTGTCAAAGCGAGCGTCCAGGTATTGCTACGATGGATGACGCATTGGCAATAAGTATGCAGAAAATTATTAAAAAATAAAAAACCCGACTGCTACTGAAAAGATTGAAATAAGTCTAGTAGCAGGCGGTATCCATTTACCAATCATAAACCGAAAGAAAATTAATGGGTACCGCCTGCTATCAAACTGATATATTTCAATATTTTCAGTAGCAGTCGGGTTTTTTTTTATTTTTAATCATTTGCCTTATTTTATACTTTTTCGTCATGATATAACTTTTTGTAATCTCCTTCTATTTTCCTGCATTTAGATAATCTAGTCGATAAGATCGAGTAATTTTTTTTTATAACATTGGTTTTGGCGCCAGAAAACCACCATTACCCTCCTTTCTTCGGTAGTCGGGTAAAAATTAAAAGTTAGAATACAAAACTAACTGTGTGGATTAAAGAATGGTTAAAAAAAGTTAATACACCTCTGCCTACCCATTCGGGGATTTACAGGCGTGAGTATAGATGTAAGGCCGGAATAATTCCAAATATTCCGATGAGGATAAAACGAAAAATCCCGAATAATTCCCAAATGACCCGGAATAATTCGGAATTATTCCGGTCGATATTTATGTAGATAGATGTAGTAGGTATTGAGTCTTGACTCTTGTTGTTAGTCTTGTGAATCGAAATGCACTTATGATTCGCGTTTTATACGGTTATAGATATCTAAATATATATAACTCAAAGGTGACTGACTGACTGACTGATTGACATAGTGATCTATTAACGCACAGCCTAAACCACTGGACGGATCGGGCTGAAATTTGGCATGCAGGTAGATGTTATGACTTAGGCATCCGCTAAGAAAGGATTTTGATTAATTCTACCCCCAAGGGGATAAAATAGGGGATGAAAGTTTGTACGAAACTTTGTCAATTTTAAACCGATCGGGTTGAGACTTTGCATGCATTAAGCTACTATGACGTAGGCATCCGCTAAGAAAGGATTTTGATTAATTCTACCCCCAAGGGGATAAAATAGGGGATGAACAACATTCCGAACTTAACGCGGACGAAGTCGCGGGCAACAGTTAGTTGGTGTTTTTATACCTATCGGTATAATTAAGAAAATACAGTCTAAGACTTATGTTTTCCTGAGTACCTACTTATACACTTTTAAACTCTTTAAGAGTGTTTTCACACCATCCAATATCCGTATCGGACGACGATGGCCGACATCCGATATCCGACACCATATTATTATGTTGTTTTCATATAAATATCCGATAAAATCGGTCCGATTTGGCTATTTGCTCCATAGCACAGACTAGTTCAGGATGCTAGGGATAAAAAACCTTAAAAAACGTAGTGCAAGAAATTTTCGACCTTAATGACATGACATAGAATCGAGTTTTTTTTCTTATATTCGTAATCAGTGTCATCTATTAGCGCAAAAAGACACGTAATTAAGATAATGTCATTAAGGTCGAAAATCGCTTACAGTCGCTGTTTTAGTATCTGTGTGAAAGTTGTACTCAAATTATATAATATTCCTACATATTATAATAAAATAAGTAAGTACCGTACATCTTGACTCCAAGTCGCGAGAGATGCTCGTATTGGTTTGATATCGACTGATATGGTCTATGATTGGTGGATTTGAGCTTTTCCGTCACCATGGTACACGGGGTACCACGGTGGCGGAGAAGCTCAAATCCACCTAATCCACAAAAGACATCCAAAAAACGCGTGTTACTGCGCATATAAAAATACATATAAGTAGGTACATTTTGTGACGTCACTGAGGTCAAGACATATAATATTCCGGTATCTACCTACCTACATACCAATACCTACATAGGTCTGTACTTAAGTTTTCGCTTAGTAGGTAGGTGGAAGCACAGTTAATTCATTTTTTGTAGGTGAGTTCGGCGGGAATAATTCCGGAATATTTGAGAATATTTGGGAATAATTCCGAATAATATGGAATAATTCGGAATTATTCGGGATTTTTACATCTATAGGCGTGAGTATATGTATGTATGTATGTTGGAATGTATAAAAAACGTGAGTATTCGCGCATCAATTTATTATATAAATTGAATGTTGCATTCAAAGTTTGAAATGTATAGATTGACCATCAGGCGAGGCGAAGACAAATTGACGAGTCCTATATTATAAAAAAAAAGGTATAACAAATTGACGGGACATTGATCGCAGAACATACGTACAAATAGGCGCGTGCCTAGTACGCTACTATACTCTTTGTACGCTACTGAGACTTGAACGCAACGCTGGTACACACGTTCATGTTTACTTGTACAAGTCTAGACTTGCGCAAGTGTGGAATCGAAAATTGGAACTTTTTTTGAGACTTGTACAAGTCTGAAACTTGCGCAGTTATCTTCCAACACACGTTCAAGTATACTTGCGCAAGTCTAGACTTGCGCAAGTATACATGGACGTGTGTGGCCGGCATTAGTTACCAAGTCATAAAACCCCAAAAAAAGTCAATCAGTCAACTGTCAATCAAGTCAATGTCATTTGATCTACTCCATCTGTCATTCTTAACCAAATAAGAAATAAGTAAATAATGAAAATAACCTCTCTTCGTCATTCGTGTTCGTGTCGACTATCTTGAAAATCTATGATCTTGAACGAGATTACTATAAGTTCGAAGTATTATTATTATTGCTAAAGGTATTCAGCTCATTAATAAGTAGGTATGAGTGCTAAACCAATTGCATTAACATTTCAACTGCAGGCAGAATGTAATGTAACGCGAGCTCGGGCCGGTCTCATGAAATTACCTCACTATGAAGTAAAGACTCCAGTCTTTATGCCTGTTGGAACCCAGGTTAGTCCAAAGTGCAATTCATCTTATATGTTAAGCAGCTGTGCATGTACTCTGCTTGAAATGGATCATTTTTTAATTTAATGATGGGAGACATTTATAAAAAATATATGGCTTTATTTTCAGGGTACTATGAAAGGTCTGTTGCCAGATCAACTTGAGAGTTTAGACTGTGAAATTATTCTAGGTAATACCTATCATTTAGGCAATCGTCCTGGCACAGATATTCTAACTAAAGCGGGAGGCCTTCATAAATTTATGGGATGGAACAGAGCCCTTCTTACAGATTCGGGTGGTTTTCAAATGGTATCTTTACTGAAGTTAGCAGAAATAACTGAGGAAGGTGTGAAATTTAGATCACCTTACGATGATTCGGAAATTATGCTTACACCAGAGAGGTCTATTGAAATTCAGAATTGTATAGGTAAACAGATTGTTTTATAAAGCCGTGTAAGCCTACACTAAAAGCTTAAATATATAGAAAATATTATTGTTTCACAGGTGCTGATATTATTATGCAACTTGATGATGTTGTTCAGACTACATTTCAAGACTATGATCGAATCGCAGAAGCAACTGAAAGAACTAGCAGGTGGCTAGATAGATGCCTAAGTGCACATAAAAGGCCTACAGAACAAAGCATATTTCCTATTGTGCAGGGGTTGCTTAATAAAAAATTAAGAGAAAAGAGTGCCAGAGATCACATGACAAAAGATGTTAATGGATTTGCTATTGGAGGCCTAAGGTAAGAAATAATATCTGAAAATATTAATGAGAGAAGATATTGTTAAGATTAACTTCATTTGTTTTCCATCTGCCATTTGAGCCATCCAATGTCCATCACATCAATAAAATAATTGCTTAAAATCCTTACAAAATTTTATATATTGAATATTAATATTTAACATTTCTGTTCATAGTGGAGGAGAAGCCAAAAATGATTTCTGGCCTATGGTCAGTCTAGGAACAAGCATACTTGATAAAAACAAACCAAGATACCTGATGGGTGTAGGTCTGGCTATAGATCTAGTAGTTTGTGTGGCTCTAGGCATTGATATGTTTGACTGTGTATTTCCAACTCGCACTGCAGTAAGTAAAGTTTTTTTTTTCAAGTAAATCCAAAAACCAGCCAACTAGAATACAGCAGTCGCTCCATCTCTGTCTGATCTCTCTTCAACCTTCATGAAAAAATGCTTGGTACACTTAGATGAAATTTTTTATATTATGTTAATATTTTATGTGTGTGCACACTGCACAGTTACCTATTATATCTGGAATATTGTCAACATCAGGATAAAGATTAGTAATAATTTTCTAATTTGCAGAGATTTGGCTGTGCCCTAGTTTCAAAGGGTCAATTAAATTTGAAACAGAAGCAATATCAAACTGACTTAAATCCAATAGATGAGAATTGTCCATGTTCAACTTGTAAAACTTACACCAGGGCATATTTACACAGCATTGTAACAGTGGAGACAGTTGCCTGTCATTTAATCTCAATCCACAACATTGCATATCAGGTACATAATAATTACCAGTTGAGACTTTTTTTCCTTTAGAGGCTTAATATCATACAATACATATTTTTTTATTTATTTATTTTTCGTTTTTGTGTTCACAGATGCGGCTTATGAGAACTATGAAAGAAAATATTGAAAACCAAACATTCCCTCAATTTGTACAGAAATTTGTTAATGATTACTATCCTGATGGCAATTATCCAGAATGGGTTATTAATTCTTTAGCTTCAGTTGGAATAAATCTAGTAAAGCAGTAAAACCATGTTGTTTTTTTTTACAGTTCTCTCAGTATGTACAAGTACAAAAAAAAATAAGTTAGATGTTACATAAATATGGAAATTGTATGCTATTAAAATAATATCTTGACTACTTGTCAATGATTTCTGAAATCATGTAATGTAATAATTAGGAATAAGACTATATTGCAGTATAAATATTTATTTTTTTATTATAATATCATCATCACATGAAGTCATCAGAGTCATTACCATCATAATTGGTTGTCATATTTTCCGTTTTCATTAATGTGGAGTAGCTTCTTAGTTCTGATTCTTCCTTCTTCTTCTTTTCATCTTCCTTCTCCTTATCTTTCTTTTCCCTCAAAATTTTCTTCTTATCTTCTCTTTCTAATCTGTCCCTAGTCTCTCTCTCGATTCTGAGATCTGGAAATGACTCTTTTTTGGTTTTGTTTAATCTGTTCACAACCTCATTACATCTCTTAGCCACTCTTACTTTTCTAACATCTCTGTCTTTATGAAATGCAACTTGCCCAGCCTGAAAAATAAGGATTATTGACTTCAGAACCATTTGACATAATTTGACCCTTTTTTTCATGCAAAGATCCCTACAGACAGATAATAGCCCTGTCAGCCATTTAGAGCGGTTATGTTGGAGAGTGAGTAGGTTCAAAATCTAATTTGATTATAAGCTTTTCGAAAATCCATTATTAAAATTTTAAACAGTTATATTGTAAAATAAAAGTATTTACTGTTTTTTTAATTACACAAAGTGTGTTGAAATTACCTCCATGCCAGCAGTTTTCTTCAGGTTTGACCACATGGTATAAACAATATCAATGTCATTCATTTTATTGCCCATTATGGAATTAGCCTTGACAAGCTGGCATGCATCATCCAGGACAGAATTAGGAATATCATCTATTGTTTGTCCCTAAAATTAGAAATTTTTAAATGATTACAGCATACAGATATATCAGAATTATCATCCAACCCTGTAACCTTATTCAGTCCATGGACCCTTTGAAAATAAAACATAACTTCACAGACCTCGTAATAAGTCTAATAAAATATGCATACAAACCTGCGCTAAACGTAGATATACATGAGCCGATGACACTTTGTCAACATGAAACCACACATCTTCTGGCCAGCCCCACTTAATTAAATCCTCATCTGAAAAGAAAGCGATATTACAATATAACTCAAATCTGAACATTCTAAACGGCAAAGTACTTTAATTTTACACAAAAGCGTTTTCGAAAATAATAATTATGATTCGTTTCCTTACTTTCGTGTTTGTCAGCACCCATAAATAATGTAACGGGCGGAGATACTACATTACTTGTAAAATAAAAAACCATTGTGACAGTAATTTAGTAAATTATAGACCAGTGAAATTCACATGAAAAACAGTGTTTACTTCTAAGCTAAGCAATAAAATAAAAATGTATCTCAAATCCACTTTAAAAGACATGAGTTGAGCTGAACTTATTTCATAATTTGACATTTTGATGACTTATTTGACATAGGGATGTTAAAAAATAATCGATTTTTAAAAAAATCGATTATTTTTTTCTAATAATCGATTTTTTATTAACGATTTTTATAGTAATATTAATCGATTTTTAAAAAATCGATTTTTTTTAACTTACGCGTTTAAATCGATTTTCATAAATGCGAAATTTTCGTAACATTTATGAACACTTTGTATAATATATGACTTCTAGGTTCTCGAATCACTCACACACACTATGGTTACGCTAGTACTATTATCTGTTCAGTTTATAGTTTTATTTAATTTATAATTTTCTAAAAGAGTTACGAAGAAGTTTGTTCATATTGTTGTGATAATGAAAATATGATACAGACAAAATTGACTTTGTTGATGTTTCTTTGACGACCAACTAACAGTTACACCGCTGCCTGTGTCATTATAACAATGACAGCGAATAGTGTGACGATTATAATTTTCTTCCCTAACCGTCACACCAGTGCCAGTGTGACACAGTGGTGTTACGGACGGTTAGTGGGTCGTCGTTTCTTTTAGTGTTGCCAGTAAAAAAAAATAGTTTTGCGGAAATCAATTTCTACATTTATAAGACTAGCTTTTGCCTGCGGCTCCGCCCGCGTGGATATCGGTTATCGCGACCAAACATAGCCTATATCCGTTCTCAAGGTGTAATCTACCTCTATACCAAATTTCATCAAAATCGGTTAAGTGGTTTAGGCGTGAAAGCGTAACAGACAGACAGTTGGACAGACAGACAGACAGAGTTACTTTCGCATTTATAATATTAGAAAGAAGAAAGAAAGGAAGAATGGATTGAAATACCCTGAAAGTTTAAAAAACATTTTCTTTGAGATTTAGTTTTGAATTGGTTATTAATTTTATTAATCATATTATTTTATTTTATTTTTAATCTGATAATTTCGTAATGTCAGTAGGTTTATTATTAGAATACGAAAAGCATGCAGATTTTTAAAAATTAGGAAAAAAATCGATTTTTTCACAGAAATCGATTATTTATTTTTAAAAAATCGATTTTTAAAAAATCGATTTATATTGAGTAAAGAAAAAATCGATTTTTATTTAATCGATTCTTTTCCTTCAATGTCACATCCCTATCTGACAGCAGCAAATGACAACCGTGGACGAGCCGAAGCCGAGTATAGTATTAAATCCACAGGGGGGCCCCGTTCAACATATAGAAATTCTAGTTATACAAATATGAGGCAAACATGAATTGAACCTTGATTATATCACTTTGTCTCTTTTTTTTCAATATACAGTTGTGTCTGCTAAAAAGAGACAAAAAATTTAAGTTATTGCTCACTTGGGAAAATGAGTATCGACGGTTAAAAGGCGAATTGATTCAAGCGCCACTTTGGGCGATATTGAGTTATATACATCATTGGAATCGTGGAATTTTTCCGCGTCGTTTGAGCCGGGTTTGAGGTTAATCTGAGCACTTTTTTGGCGCTTGGCTCCATTACGAATTTGGGTATCTTTTCTATTTACGAGGTATCAAGTGTAGCAATTTTGGTTGTTTTTTTCAAAGCATGTATATAGACCCATCAAAAAAAACGTTTTTTCTTACTATCTGTAGTTTAAACCATTAATCCCTGGATCAAATAAAATGGTTTTGACATTTGAATTGTTTTTACTTGATCTTAAATAATTTAACATGGATGTTAATTCATTTTGCTTCAACCAGATTTATTAATGTATGATTATTAGATCATTTTGCCTTGAACATTTAAACATTATCTCTGTCGCTTGAATCAATCTTACCTGTTGGGGTTCTCCGATGGTCGAGAATAAATAAAAGACTGTGGACTGTATACTAGGTTCGCTGGTGTATTTGAGAAGCAGTACGAGGTACAATGGTGCAATGCGCGAGCGGTGGAACGATGCGTAGGCGAGCACAGTCGGTGACGAATGTTCTGGTCGTCGCGTCGCTGATGCGTTGCGGTCCCCCACTTCGCCTGCTCCAAACCGGTTTGTAGTAGGGACGCGACGTGTTGAGTGAGGCGACAGATGACGAGGATATCGATTCTCGACATATTCCCCCGCAGGTGATGTTATATGTCCTGAACTGGAAGAGGACAAATATTATTGAAGGCTCTTCGGATCGTACCTCTTCTGGTACGAATGTCTGCTACCCTGTTGGCCCCGTCGATACCCGGGAAGACCTTAATGATTCTGCCAATCATCCACTGTAGAGGAGGAAGATGTTTATCTTTTACCAATACAACATCATTGATGTTTAGGCTTTGGTTCGAAGGCGTCAGCCATTTAGACCTCTGATGCAATGTAGATATATACTCCTTTTGAAACCTGGCCCAGAAGTGCTGCCTGATGTATTCCAGACGCTTGTAGCGCTCGGTACTGGATATATCCTTATCAAGTACTTGTGGTTGTGGAATTGACGTGAGTGGCCGTCCAATTAGGAAATGAGACGGAGTAAGAGCAGTTAGATCAAGGGGGTCTGTAGATAAAGGAGTAAGAGGACGAGAATTTAAAATAGACTCTATTTGAGCCAGACATGTGTTCATCTCCTCATAAGTAAAATGAACTGTCTGCAGCAGTCGCCTGAGGTGATGCTTTGTGAGACGTACCGCCGCCTCAGACATCCCATTGAAATGAGGGGTGTAGGATGGAGTAAATTTAAAATCTATACCTTCCTGTGCTATGTCATGTTGTATGTTAGATTCCTCTAGAAATCTATGCAAGTCATTGTGAGCACCCACAAAGTTCGTTCCGTTATCGGACGATATGCTTTGTGGCTTGCCCCTACGAGCAATGAATCGGTGTAACGCGGCAATGTAAGATTCCTTTGTAAGATCTGTAACAAGCTCCAGATGAATAGCCTTAACCGAAAAACACACAAATATGCACAGGTAGGACTTTAAGAGCCTGCAGCCTCGACCCTTGCGGTCAGCTATCAACAATGGTCCCGCGTAGTCAACGCCACAGTGTAAAAAAGGAAATTCTAAATTAGTCCTATTGTAAGGAAGTTGACCCATAATGGGCTGAGTACATTGAGCCTTAAACCTAAAGCATTTCAAACATTTATTAACTATAGATTTAGATAGATTTCTACCGTTTAGAGGCCAGTATGTTTGACGCACGTTTGCAAGCAATAATTGTGGGCCTGCGTGTAGTAGATTATTATGAAACATATGAAAAATAAGTTTTGTTAAATGATGCTTGCTACAAAGCAATATGGGGTGTTTAACATCATAAGTATAAGGCGAATTATCCAATCTACCACCCACACGAATAATAAGTTTTTCATCTAGAAATGGAGATAAGGACAACAACCGATTTTTACTAGGTAAAACCTTCCCAGCCTTCAGGATAGAAAACTCGTCAGGAAACATTTCAGACTGAGCCTGTCGTATGATGACTACCATTGCGTTTTTTAAGTCTAAAGTAGTACAACTAGTAGTATGTAAGTGTTTTTTAGTTTTTAAGTGTATAAATTTTAGTATGTAAGAAATAATTCTTTGTATTTTGTTTAGGTTAGAATATTTATGTATTAGGCAAGATATTAAGTTAGAGTTTTGATTGTTATTATCGTTTAATTTATTTGTAGTTAAACATATTTTTTCTGTATAATCTAATTTACAATTTTTATTTGTATTAGGCATTTTAGGCCAAAACTCATTGCTTAATTTCAGGAAAGGTGGTCCGTGCCACCATATTGAAGAATAATTTAATTGATCCGCGGATGATCCTCGCGACACTAAATCAGCGGGATTTAACTTTGTAGGAACATAGCTCCATGTATCTCCCGTCGTGATCTCCTGTATTTCGTTCACGCGGTTGCTGACGAAATGCTTAAACTGGCCTGCACTTGTCGACAACCAACCTAGGACTACTGTCGAGTCACACCAAAACCGACAAGAATGTACGTTTAGAGTTAGCGCGGACATGACCTTAGCACACAGCCTTGCGCCCAGTAATGCTCCACAGAGTTCCAGACGCGGGATGGTGACTGGTTTTATGGGGGCAACCCTATTTTTAGACGTTAATAATTGCACGTTAATGTGACCCTTATTGTCGATAGACCTAACATACAAGCATGCACCGTAGGCGTGTTCGGAAGCATCGGTGAACGTATGGATTTCGATCCTATTACAATCTGTACATAGAACCCAACGCGGTATTTTTAAATTATTGAGAAAATGTATTTTATTGGCAAATGAGGTCCATAGATTAATTATGTCATCAGATAATTTCTGATCCCACGAATACTTTTTTATCCAAATCTTTTGCATGATAATTTTTGCTTCGACCACACATGGTCCGACTAGTCCGAGGGGATCAAAAATTTGACTAATGACCGACAAAATATGCCTTTTAGTTATCTTTTTATTATTTTCTATATTTATTTGATATGACAAAATGTCTAGGTTAGATTGCCAAACTAATCCTAATGTTTTCGATGTCCCTTTTGAATCTGAAAAATCATGAATAGTTGGGGACTCGCTATTTGAGATTGTATTTAAGATTTCGATACTATTTGATTGCCATTTTCTTAATTCGAACTTGGCGGAAGATAAAGTAGAAATGACACCTTTGCATATTCTAATAGTATCATGTATAGAAGAGCTGCCACTTAAATAGTCGTCCACGTAAAAATCGTGCATGATAGAATTGTTTACGTCTTTGTCACTAACAGTGGACGCTAGGCTAGACAAACACTTCGTTGCTAGATAAGGGGCTGAACTCGTACCGTATGTCAATGTGTTTAATGTGTATGTGTTCAAAGGTAAATTTGAATCACGTCGAAAAATAATTTGTTGTAATGATCTTTGGGTTTTATTTATATTAATACATCTATACATGCGTGCTATATCACCGGACACTACATATCTATGCTGTCTGAAACGCAATAAAATAGAATATAACTCGTCTTGAACAGTGGGGCCTACCATTTGCAAGTCGTTTAACGAGTATCCCGTAGAAGTAGCTGCCGAGCCATCGAACACAGTACGAAATTTTGTTGTTGTGCTGGACTCGCGAAGTATGCCGTGATGCGGTAAAAAATAGCTGACTGTAGTGTCGTCTTTTGGCAATAATTCAAAATTTTTGGTCATGTGACCCAAAGATTCGTATTCACTCATAAAGGTAAGGTATTTTTCTTTAAACACGGGGTCACGATTAAATCTTCTTTCTAAAGCAAGAAAACGAGATTTTGCTAGATGAAATGAATTACCCAAAATTTTTGGATCGTGTTTTAAAGGCATTGAAACAACAAAACGACCTTCGTCGTCGCGAAAGGTGTTTTTGGCAAAGCTTTGCTCGCACGCCTTTTCTTCAGCAGTCATAGAATGCCGAGATTCAAGCGTGTCAAGTTTCCAAAAACAAGAAAGGTCGGGGTTCGATTCCCCTTGTGTAAATAGACAAAAATTTGAAGAATTTGGTGTAGTAATGATGTGTTTTGTTACTAACCAACCCAATTTTGACTCGCGTAAGGTGGGCATATGTTTACCTAGTTCAATATGTTCCTTGCCCAAGATATCCCAAAATACGTCTGCACTTAAAAGAATGTCTATATTAGACGGGGTATTGTATGATGGGTCGGCAAGGGTGACACCACATGGCAAACGTACACTACTGACGTCAATGTACGAGGAAGGGATTAGTGGCGTAATTTTAGGCAAAACAACACAATTCAAGTCGATTTCATAATTTGTACATATTGATTTTATGCTAATATCGCAAGACTGTGTGCTAGTGGTAACATAATTATTAAAACCTGATACCGCGGCGTTCACGGAGCGCCGGCTTAGATGAAGCCTTTCGCAGCAGCCTTCAGTCATTAGGTTGATCGCACTACCGTTGTCTAAAAGTACCCTTGCGTTATGTTCGACGCCGCTGCCGTCCCTCACGCGCACGATAGCTGTGGAAAAGAATATACGTGGCGCAGTAGTATCTGTGTAGGTATCACTAGCTAGGACAAGACCTTCTGTGTTTACTTTGGAAGGCGATGGTTCGACTTTATCAAGGTGTAATAAGGTGTTATGCTTATACTTGCAGTACTTGCAGTTAGATAAGGTACACTTGTTACTAGAATGGCCAGGACGTAAACAATTTAAACAGACCTTGAGCTGTTTAGCCTTTTCTATACGCGATTCAACTGCAAGAGATTTAAATGTTTCACACTTAAATAAGGTGTGTGATTGATTACATAACTGACACTGAGGAGTATTAGTTTTACCGCCCTCGCTTGAATTAGATTTATTGGAATTTGAAGCATTGTTGTTATTACTTTGACCATTATGATCTTCCAAGCTTTCAAGTAAATCTGCTCGGCTTCTCAAAAATGTCATGAATATATCTAGCGTGGGGCTTTCATTTAATTTGTTTCGATGTTCTTCCCAGTGACGTAATGTTGTTTTGTCCAGCTTTGAAGCTGTCATAAAAATAAGAAGGGTGTCCCAATACTGAGTGGGCTGCTTTAAAATAGTAAGCGCTCGAATATTTTTAATGGTGGAATCAATCAAATACCTGATGGATTTACATGATTCCTTTTGTATAGGATTGATGTTGAATAAGGCCTGTACGTGATTATTAACGAGCAGACGATTGTTATCGTACCGCTCAAGCAACATTTCCCACGCAGTTAGATAGCTTTCGCTTGAAAAATTGATGTGCTTAATAACTAAAGCTGCACTTCCCTGAAGTGAAGCGCGGAGGTAGTGGAATTTATTGATGTTGTCAATGCTTGTATTGTTATGTATGATTGAAGTGAAAACATCTCTAAATTCTAGCCAGTGCTGATAGCTGCCGCTGAAATGGGGTAAGTCAATTTTGGGTAACCTGACATTAGTGTTCTTAAAGCTCTCACCAGATGGAGCATCATTGGGGCTTGCCACAGGATCTTGCCATTCCGTCGGTGTAAGTAGATAACGCGCGGCTGCCACAAGCGGAAAGTACTCGTTTTGAAACATCTCCCGTTCCCGCTCGGAGTTATTCTCGTCGCTGCCGGTGTCACTAAGCATATCGATTTCGTCCTGTAATGTGTCGAATTCAATATTTAAATTATCAATTTGGTTAAGACGACACTTCAGTTCGACTAACTGCAGCTCACTCAAACTTGCACAGCTTTTCAGCACCGTTAAATATTTATTAAATAATGTAAGCTTTGATTTTAAAGAAGATCTTTTCTTGATTAAAGTTTGTGCTTTTTCAGCAGGCATATTGCGTAAAAAGATAGTAGGTAGGTAGTTGAAGAAGGTAAGTAATGATAAGTTTGCTAAGATGCAATAGCAAAATGAATTAAGAACAAGTAGGTATGATTTATACAAAGGATTTAGATAATAAATCTACACAATGCAGTCAATAAATGCAAAGAATAGCTGCAAGCTCGGCCCGGCCGCGCCGTGCTACCTGATAACAAACCGGTTTGCTAAGCGGCGCGCGATCGAGCGCATAAGCAGGCGGCACACGTTAAGTTAAGAAAAAGATTTTTTGCTATGTATATAGCAAAGTATGCAACAAGAATGTGTGTATGCAATTTAATTATTTTAAGTAATGAATAAGATTTTGTACTTATATATAGAAAGGTATGCAACAAGAATAATGTATGCAATTAAATTATTTTTTATGCTTATGGGATGTAACAAAATATTAAGTAGGTATAATATTTTATTTAATTATGAGGAAGATGATCACTGCGACTGACTCAATAGGCTATTTGAAGCAGGGCAAAGGAATAGAGAAAAAGAAGAAATTTAATAGTAAAGGAGATAATCAGCGGGAGCAATAAGGATAAATTGGAACGGACTCACCACGTTTTATCCAACCATAAATTATTTTTTCTCTTCGCCTTCTAAAATGTTCTACGCCTTTCAAAATGGCCACGTAACGATGACGGCGCTTTTTGAAAAAGTTCTTCCGAAGTCCTCACGCGCACAGCTTACTTCGTCCAGACTTCTTTTCGGCGATGATGGACCAATATGTTGGGTTCTCCGATGGTCGAGAATAAATAAAAGACTGTGGACTGTATACTAGGTTCGCTGGTGTATTTGAGAAGCAGTACGAGGTACAATAGTGCAATGCTCGAGCGGTGGAACGATGCGTAGGCGAGCACAGTCGGTGACGAATGTTCTGGTCGTCGCGTCGCTGATGCGTTGCGGTCCCCCACTTCGCCTGCTCCAAACCGGTTTGTAGTAGGGACGCGACGTGTTGAGTGAGGCGACAGATGACGAGGATATCGATTCTCGACATACCTGAATAAGTATAATGGAAGTATATGACTTGTGCTAATTATCCTTGACCAGTTTTTAGTGTTTATGCCATTTAGAACAATTTTCTCTATGCATAAAATAAATATCTGCACGTTTGATTCCTTTATATTAATTTAATAATTAATCTTATGTCATACTTAAATCAGTTTACTTCTTCCACCTCGCATTAAAATTGGCGTTTATTATCTCAAGCAACAGAACACAAACCAACGCGGGTAGGTACTTAAACCCACAAAACGCATGTCGCGCGTGGATTCGAGGTCGGTTCAGTCTACTGCGCGTAGCCACATAAGTCGGATGCCAATTTTATCTATTTAAGTGACCGAAATTTACTTTATTTGTATAATACAATATAAGAATATACTTGAAATATAGAATATGTCTAATAACATAGCCCGTTTCTGACCGTTACCGGTGGAAAAGTGCCCATCACACTCGCCGCGTTTCTATGCTGGATTGCGATGGTCAGCCTTTGCACCAGGAACGACCCGGATCGATAGTCCCCTGTTGCATTATTCAGTCTTTGTCCAATTTTTTTAGGCTCTGGCCTCCTTGCCCCAACTCCCCAGTCTTTTTTTTTATCGTGCCAAAAATCCCCCCGGATACCTTCCCCGCCGGAGCCGGAGGAGGAGGTTATGTCGGACTCGAACCGACTAAAAGGCACGCATTCTGTGGGCCGTCAGTTGCCGGAGGTGAGATTGTCGTAGTCATATCCCTCGCACCCCGGCCGACCCAGGGCCATATCTCTTGATCTGGCCCTCTTCCGGTGTGGGGACCACGGAGTCCCCAACTTGCCCCCGGGTATGGGGAGGCACGCAATGCGCGCCGCCGCCGCGACCTGCTTCTGCTAGGGTGACAGGCGGCTCCACCCGTCACCCCCAGGCCCGCGCTCATGCGCGACGGAGGTCATTCTGCGACCTCCGACACCCGAGTTGCCGCCGCTCATTGCGGGCTGCGCGGTTAGCGATTCTCCTGCGCTCCTCGTGGGCCGCATGGTCTGCGATTCTCCTTCGCTCCCGCTCCGCCACCCACTTCACGAGCATTATTTGCTCGCAGACGGAGGCGCCGGCGGCCCACGCATCCGCGCAGCGAACCATCGCTGCGAGCAAAGTGGCGAGCGTGAGAACTCACTCCCGGGGTCGCCACCAGCTCCCGTCTCGGTGTCTTCCACGCCGGACACTCGGTGAGCGTGTGCAGCGCCGAGTCCTCGCTCGCGTTGCAGTGTTGGCACTCGGACGTTGGCTCTTTCTTCGCGGTCCGATGCAGATACCGCCCGAAGCATCCATGATCGGTGATAATCTGCGTCAGCCAGAACGAGAGCCACCGTGTGGCCTCTCTAGCCACTCCCCCATGATGGGAGTCAGAGTCATCAGAGTCTCTACGGCCACCGGTATGAAGTTGTAAAGAGGCTCCAGGTCGGCGTATTAAGCCTCTTCCTTAAGCTAGCCTCTTCCGCGGCCGCACACGGGGCGTTAACGATGCGACTAAGGTGACTGGCGGCTACTGTGCTGACGCAGGTTGCGTCCCAAATTAGGCACTTGCCGTTCTTCCAGGGCACCAAAATCAACCCGTCTGGCCTCTTCCCGTCCGACCTACTAAGTCCCGGAGGCTCAAGCACGCAGGGAACGTTCGCTGATATCAGGTCCCTGCGAACGATATCGTTCAGAGCGTGGTGTCGCGGAAACCTCCCAGTGCACCTCCGACAACTCAAAGCGTGATGGCCATCTGCTTCACCGTGGAGCCGCAGGTGCATATATGGGGTTCACACACCTTACAGCCCATGCGAAAAGCAACTGCCACCCGCAGAGAGTCGTCATCGAGTAGGGTACCCAGGTGAGGTTCACCTCACCTGGGTACCTTCAGGCAACGCTTGCAACCACGCTCCGGATTCTGGTTGCGACACCGCCCGCAGCCTGGATTTATCGGCCCCCGTAGCATCTCCTAATAGTTTACCCTGGAGTCGCTTCACCCCACGCCCGCTGAAGATGCATTGCTTCAGAGGTCGATGCTCCCATGCTGATGGCCGACCAAGCAGTCATAGCACCCGACACAAAAGGCATGATCCCCCCGTCACTATTAGAATTGAATAAAGTAATGACAAGGTTCTCAACCCCATGAGCAGACGCCATTCCATTCCTGGCACCTGACGTCGCATGAGTGATGTGGATCACTCATGCGACGTACCCCCAGACCACCACACCTGATTGGCAAAGCCGCCTGAATCCACTGGATCTCATTCAGAGAGATATTGAAGACTGACTCAACCACCGATCTCAGCGCAGCATCGAAGGATGAAACTTCCTCAGGGCAGAGCCAAGTCGGGGCGGTTCGCATTAAATAGGTGACCCTAGGGAGAGCGAAACACATCCGTAACAAAACAATCGTGACGTGCGCGGACAAGCCTTTCAGACAGCAGTTAGGAGAAGTTGCTTCCGAGTAGTGATGGCCTCAGGAACCGCAGTGAGAAATATTGGCGATCCCAAAAGGCTGAAGTTAGAGAATGAAAGTTCCTTGAGGCCGAAGAGAAGGGAATTAAAGTGTGAAAAGTGTGTTCGATCCTCGGTGCCACAGGGAAAGAACTCGCACTTCGAGGGGTTGACCTCCAAACCTAGGTTTCTAAAACTGGGGACTAAGGCCCCCAGGTCCTGGAACACGTCTTCTGGTTTGGCCCCGATAGTGCCATCATCCAAGTACCATATGTTAAGGGTGGATTTGAGATAACGGATCGCCTTATGGATAGCCAGGCTAAACACCAGAGGACCGAGTGGATGTCCCTGTTGGGCTCCCACATTTGAGAGGATGAGTTTATAATCTAAGAAAAGATTGGAAGGGAGTCTGTAGGCTTGGTGAAGAAAAGGATAGAGAGACGGGATTTTTTCCTTAACCTCACTCAACAAAACGTCTCTCGCCAAAGTATTGAATGCGTTACGGATGTCCAATTTCAACAATATCGAGCCTTCTTTCCTATGATCCATAAAGATCGGTTGGGGGGGCGTGGATTGCGGCCTTGCATCCACGGCGTGTCCCGAAACCCAGTTGGTGTGGCTGTAGGTATTCGGCCATCTCCTCTTTGACAGCACGGCAAGCCACTTTGGCAGTCAAGCGGCGAAAAACGCTACCGACTGCTATTGGTCTCAAGCCTCCATCTTTTTTGGCCAATGCAAAGAGGGTGGCCCCGTACGGATATGGACACACTTGAAGATTTACTTGACCACTGAGTAAAAAGTTTACCAGACTGGTCAAACTTGCTAAGAGACGCCTACCGTTCTCCCCAGCCAACACAGATATCAACTCTTTGAGGTGTCCGGGCCGGATCCCGTCTAATCTCAAAAAGACTCTAGTGCGACATTCACTGCTGTAAGGGGTAAGCCCGGATCTGGTGGGAAACTGAGCGGATGCAAAGGAGCAGGATGCTTATCCTGTAAGGCAGCGAGTGTACCGGAATCCCGCTGTGCGAAGGAACCGTCCGACACCACAAGGCGGACGGCACCTCTCAAATCGCCCTCATAAACCTTCGCTTCTATCCTATTTTAGTTACTTTTCTTAAAATTGATGTGTCATTTCATTCGCTTTCCCTGCATCGTGAAATTTATTTTATTATCTTTGAGCTATTTTCCTCAAGTCAGATTCAAATAAATCTTGCGATTAAAACAATTTGCTATAAATAGATATTATAACACTGCGTAATTTGAGTCATTCCTCCTTGAACAGTTACAACTAGGTGAGCGGGTTAACTCATTTATCCATGAACAATTGACAAATAGGTAAGTGATTTAAATCATGTATCCATGAACAGTTGACAAATGGGTAAGTGATTTAAATCATTTATTCTTGATCTGTTCAAGAAGCAAGGGACACATAAACTATTTTGCTTTGAATACATAAATCGTTATCGTGTACATAGACCTTTCTGCCCTGATCAAAGAATTGTGCAAAATGGCTCAAGTTACATCTAACTTGCTTTAAAAACACCTTTTCTTTGTTATAATGTAATCATAAATTAGCATAAAATATACCGCTTTTTAGTTGGGGAGATTTGTACATTTTTATTAAATACTTTAGGAACAGTGATTTTTTTTCTTAAAAAATAAACTTTAAAATGCTCTCCTGTAAAGTTCTCAAAATGGCGCTTGAATCAAGTCGCCTTTTAACCGTCGGTATGAGAATTTGACAGCGTGCCGACGGTGCCAACATTTATGAATGATTTGCGCCAACATTATGAATGATTTGCGACAGCCATTGTTGAATTTTTCTAGAACATACTACTACAAGCATAATAGTGATGTACTCCAATAAAAGATTTGACGACGAAACTATTCTTGCTTTACAAAAATGTACTCTTTTGAAGAAATACGAATCGACAAAATTGTAATGTCTTCTGTTTTCCGTATTAGAACTGGGCAATTGTGGTATTGTTAGAAACGTCTTGATCATCCGCTGGTTATAGGCAATATGACGTGTGAATGACTCTCTGAAACTCTGACTATAATGAAAAAACACTTGAGATAATATAGACTGTGTTTGGTATGAAATTAAAGGGCTCTATTAGCACATTAAAAACATGTATACATTATTGGGTGTTGCTTGCACCAAAACAATACAAATAAAAATCAAGTCTAAAACTAAAATCCGACTACTGCAAATCACGCCCTAAGAAGTATTAAGCAAGAAAATATCAAGAATAACCGTGGTCGCATACCATTTACTCTAACAAAACAATACATTCTAGGGATTCGTGATTCTGCAGTAGTCGGGTTTTAGTTTTATAGTTGCGCCACGTATCTTGAACCAAAATCATAAGACATACGAGGCTCTGGCTGGCGCCCGCGGAATGCTTTGTAATATTCTATGCTGGGTGAATTTGAGTTCGTCTACCGCAGTAGCATCCCGTGCTATCCTCAATAGACACCCAAGAAATGTGTACTGCGCGTATAGGGCACGTTTTGAGCACATTTTAGGTCCAAGATACGTGGCGCGGGTTATAGTATAAATAGATATCGACAAATATTACGATAGTAGAAGGTGCATCCCTAGCATAGTAACCGTCGTCAAACGTTCATTCATAAAAATGGAACATAGGTATACACGTCAATTCTGTAGGTATACCCTGTCTATAGTATCTAAGTCTATGATTAAATCCTATTAAATCGGAGAAGAGTGGCAGCAACTCTAAAAACTTGCATGTATGCAAAGTGCTGCTGCCCTGGGATGAGTTCCGGAACTAATCACGATAATTTTTCTGTATAGAACATAAACTCATTGGCTGGGCCCGAAATCGAATCGATAATACGTCCATGGGCCCAGCAACTACAAGAACTGAAATATCATTTATCGATAATATCGATAAACAATATTTCAGTTCAAATACTGACAGTGGAATGAAACCATAACACGATCTAAAAAATTAGCGACAACGCTATCTAGTGAGCGATATATACAGGTGTCCCAAAATTCAAGGATAAGCCGGCAATAGGGGTGGCCCTACTGACGGCTGCTCTGGAAAAAATAAGAAAAAAAATATATATCTCTATTTTTTTTAATTACTTAAACTTTTTTTAAATTCTTCAATATTCGGTACCCCTTATGATATTTTCAACTACCAGGCCCACAATTTTTTAAATATTTTTGAACTCTTTTCTGTATTAGCACGCTAAGAAGCATGGATATCCGTCAACACCCTCAAAAATTATAGAATACTTGTAGTTATTTTACAAAAACAACTCAAAATATTTTTTTGTTGCATAATTTTCATACATTTTACATTTCCATTTTCATACAAAAAAATATGTTGACTTATTTTTGTAAACAAATATTCAAAAAATTTTCAGTGTGGTGATGGATAGCCATGCTTTTTAGCTTGCATACTAGAGTATGACACTCTCTGAAGTTCGGATTTTGATGCGCTTTTAGTTTTACTTGGCTTACTAGATGGCGTTGGCACTATTTTTTAGATCGCGTTATGGTTTCATTTACACTGTCAGTATAAGAGTTGAATTTTTAATATTATTCATCGATAGGTATCGGGCCCAGCAACTCAGATATTATTTTATAAGTATTGTGGTGCTTATCGAATAATATAAAAATATACTGCATTCGTTTTCGTTCACTCAAACCTCAAACGTGAGAGTTTTAGCGCGAACATGTTGAAACTTTCAACGTGTTCGCGAGAAGAAACGAGAGAAAGAAAAAGAGAAAGAAGAAACTTTCAACTTGAAACTCTTGAAAGATTCTTTCTACGTGTTCGCGCCAAAACTCTCACGTTAACGGTTTTATTTTATTTTCTTAAATTAGTGTGAGTTTGAGTTTTCATGTGTAAAAATGGTGGATTTTTAAACATAACGTCTTAGACAACGCGCACAAGAGTAGGAAAGTGAAATATTACAGTGAATTGTGACTTCTCGTGTTGGTTTCAAATCTTCGTAAGAAGCCTTTAGTAAAGTTTCCACCACTCCACTGCGAATTCGCTTAAAACATTTACACTAAGAGGCAGAATTTCATGCACTATTTATACATAGGTATAGCATTTATTTTGGAAAAAAATCCCTTTCTATAGGAACTATATGTGTACGCTGCCATAACGCCAGCTCCGAATGTCATTGAAAAGTCTTGTTCAATATCTCTGTTCCTACAAGAGCAATCGTTATGAAATTTTGCATAGCGGGAGAAGTCTTCTTCCTCCTAGCGTTAATTCCCAGTCGCATCCGAAGCTTTCAGCTCGGCATAGCGGGAGAAGTATTAGAGCACTATTTTTGTGTGTAAACTCTGTTGCTTTATAATTAGCCGTTTTCGAGTACGTAGTGTACGCTAGCTTGATTGTGACGCCAGCGTACACAGTGAAAATGGTGTTTATTTTTTAGACTAAAGAGGAAGAGTTTATTTTTTATTTTTACACTAATTAGGCATTATTTACACAGAGTTTAATGGCATAGTAACCAACTCGATATAGCTCTTGTGTACGCTAACATAACGGACACATCAGGGGGAGCACACTTAGAAAAAAGTAAAATTATGAAATTTTGCAGCGACCTCTGGTGATGGGTTAACGTAATAAGCGACGCTATTTGCCGAGTGACGACGTAAGTGTCATTCTCTAGTATACGATATGGATACGACATATGTGCAAATACTGAAACCGCGAAGCATCCTGGTCCGTAGGAATAGAACCAAATTAAATTTAAACTTAAATTCCCTGATTTATAAAATCCGAAATTTTCTAACAAAATAATTATTAAAATAAATGTAGAAAATGCAACCACTTGTATAAGTCATTAAATAGTTTCATCCATTGCTTTAAAGTCATTGACTGTGTCATAAGTCATTAATAAATACGCACACACCTTCACACACACACACAACAACTTCACACACACACACAACAATAGGCATAGTAGGTAACTTACTTGAACAGCTAAGCGGCAACATGCGATTCTACAGAGTGCTCAAAGTTGTTCAAATTCTATAAAATTAAAACTCTAGTTTCTGCCCTTAATACTGGACCAATTTTGTTCAAACTTTTCCTGCTTGAAGCTTAGGGGGTCAAAGTCAAAGTCAAAGTCAAAAATCATTTATTCTGTATAGACCATCAAAACGGCACTTACAAAACGTCAATAATATACATATATGTACTAAAGACTAGCTTAGCAAATGGACCACCGGTTCGAAACGCGGCCCCGGCCTGAGAAGACTCCGGCAAGAAACTCAGCGGGCTTTTTTTTTTTGGTCTATTTACAAAAAATGCTTAGTCTAAATACAATCATTTGTTTGAGAAGCATGCATGAGTGAACAGCTCAATTCCAAGCAAGTTTATCATCTAAATATTCTTGTATTTTATAATAGCCTTTTTGGCACAATTTCCTCTTAACTTCATTTTTAAATTTATTTATAGGTAAATCCCTAATTTCATTAGGGAGCTTGTTAAAAAAGCGTATACAGTTACCCTGGAAAGAATTACTAATTTTTTGGAGTCTGCTATCACAGACTACAAGATTGTTTTTATGTCTCGTATTTACGTTATGCCTGTCACAAATTTTTGGAAATTTGGAAATATTTTTCCTTACATACATTAGGTTCTCGAAAATGTATTGTGACACTACGGTCAGAATGTCTATTTCTTTAAACTTTTCTCTGAGGGAGACTCTTGGGCCCAAATTATAAATAGCTCGCACAGCCCGCTTTTGTAATATAAATATTGTATTCAAATCCGCGGAATTACCCCAAAGGAGAATTCCGTAGCTCAAAATACTATGAAAATAACTGAAATAAACTATTCTAGCCGTATCCACATCTGTCAGAGTCCTAATCTTTTTTACAGCGTAGGAAGCTGAACTTAATCTACTGGCTATTTTATCAATATGTGATCCCCACTGCAGTTTGGCATCAATACTTAAACCTAAGAACACTGTTGATTCCACAAGGTTCAACACCTGACCATTGAGTTGTACATTGGTTTCCACCAGGGGACCGACCACAACCGTTTACAAAACAGTCTTATTGCCGGAGAGTTTTGTGTCAAACTTAAAGTAATCTTGTTTATATCCGTACCACAACCGTACATTTTACATGCCATGTATTCCTGCTTAGCGCTTTTGTGACGTCACTTTAGTTTTAGTTCACTCAATCGGTACCATGACGAGATTTTAAAGCAGTATTTGTTTTTAACAATAATGTTCATATGTCAAATTTAGCAATTTTGAAAATTCGCTTTTTGGCGACCGATCTATTATTATTTTGTAAAATACTATTCGAAAAATAATTTTCCTTACCCAAAAAGCAAGGAAACCGTGTTTATTTATGTAAACATGTAGAATACATTGTGTAGCTAACGAATTTAGTACCGTTTTTTCGTGTTTTGCGGATACCCCCTTGCCTAGCCAGCGAGACCGTTATGTCGCACTCAAACCGACTAAAACCACACGCGGTCTCGTCAAGGTGGATCAATAAGGCATTTCCGTCACCCACGCTATGCTCCGGCTTATAACTAGCTCCCTCGAATGTGGAAGCCAAGGTAGGTCATGTCACTACTTTTGTTAGGGTGGCAGGCGTTAATTCACAGGGGACGGAGGTCATTGAGCTAACTCCCACGCCTAAGTCGCCTCTACTGCACCGAATGCATTCAGCGGGCTCGGCAGATGGAATAGTCTTAAGATTCTCCCGGACCCGTTCCGTCGTCTGCTTCTCGAGCATTGGGTGCATTCTCGTAGAAGAAGGCAGCAACAGACTATGAGCTCGCACTTCGTACCATAACTGTGAGCATGGCGCGCAATGAGAGGACTAGTACCCCGAGATATGCCTATAAATGCAAGTATAAATTGTAGAAAAGAACTCACAGAAATTACTTCGTTATTTAGCAAACAAATAGTATTTTAAAAATAAAGTACCTAACAATATATTTTTCTTCAAAGTAAAAACTTGTAAAAAAACTTTTTTATGAAAATATTCTGTATTCTTTTAAAAAGAAATCACTGACATTAGGTATCTAGGGCTTGACTCCAGAGAAGATTTTCGAATCCGGTGATTTTCCTCCGGTTATAGTAAGCCTTTGGAATTTCACCGGAGATGATCCGGTAACGCCGAAGTTAAATTTAAATGTAAAAATAGTTACTTTCATGAATATTTTAATTACTTATTTGAAACAATGCGTTAAGGTAACTGTACCAATGCTCGACACTGTACCAATGCTAGACACTTTCGAACAAAACCCAGTATTTTGAGAAAATTATCCATTTGTTTTATAAGACTATTGACTTAAAAGATGCCTAATGGTATCTATAAGATATGTTCAAATATTCGCAACACCATCCGAAGTAAATTTAGAAAGACTGTTGACAGCAAATAATGTGACTCCGTGAACACGGTCGTGTTATTTCTTAAGATTTTTGCCAAGGGTACTGATTTTTATAGGTGTGATTTTTTTGTTTATAAGTTATGATTATTACTAATTTTAGTATAAACGTTATAAATATTGAAGTTATTGACATACTTGGACCATTGGGACAATGATGTCTAGCATTGGTGTTTTCGACCAAGTGCATAATAATTTAATTTAAAGTAAAAGTATGATAGATTTTAAAGATTTTATGGGCAAAAGTTAATGTCTAATTGTTGCTGTAACAGTTAAAAAAGAATGTAACGACCATGCTGTAATTAATTTGTTAAATTTTTAGATTGAAATTTTATTTTTCCTTAAAGTGTCGAGCATTGGTACAGTTACCTTACTATTATCATATCATAATCACCTTATTAGGAAAATGTAACACCCAAAAAAATGGCAAAGTCCGTAATTTTTAAGTGTACCAAGGTACGAATTCAATCAAAAATATATAAGAAGTATTTAATTAAATCTTCTTCAATGATCATTGCACCAATAAATTCAAGTTACTAACTACTTATTAATAAATTTAGGAATATCTATCAATATGTCGATAAAATAAGACATATAATAAAATATCTTCGTCGATAAAATCGTATCGAGATCGAATCTATGTATGTAACAAAATATTATAATTGTATTGAATGAAAGAAAGACAAATACCTATTTAACTTTAGGTAAGTAAAATGTCCGGAGGTTTTGAAAAAGAAAACCGGTTATTCGCAAAATCTATTAACGCCGGCAGTGCTCCGACTTTTCTGTCTCCCAAGCACATCCCTAACATTGTACGATTCATTAATCGTAATGCAGGGAATAGACAACTATTCTATATCGTTCATTGATTTCCGGTTATAGGCAGGAACAATAATGTAAGGTCATGGTACGAATAGGAGTAAGGTTATTTTTGAGCTTTTATTCAAGGAAAAGTAAGAATGCGTGTGAAAGAGACGGTGCTATACGTACTCTATAGCGCCATCTCTCTCACACACCTTGGCGAAATATTTATGTAATTTGTAAAACTTTTTTGAAGAAATACTTACCTTTTTTAAATAACTGGCAGGATATAAATTTGAAAACCATAAAAAGAAGAAAAATATCGAACAGAAAATAATATATAACAGAAAATGAGAATGTCAGGGAAACTGCCGTCCGTACAGAAGCGGGACACGATGATCACGCCTGAATTTTTGGCACCGCGAAAAATATCTACCTACTTATTTGCTAACGCTGGTTCCCCGTGGACTTAAATAGCGCCACCCCATCTCTTCCTCTCGGCGTCATAAAGGGCGACTAAGATATTGAGCTAATCGGGTTCTCCATCTAATCAGACAGTAAACATGTAGCCCAAGATAGAGCCCGCTTGACGGCAATAGGCATTCCCATTATACCATACTATACACCCACCTATTACTAAAAAGATGTTTGGTAGCAATTGCAAATCTTAAACCGAATGAACATTAATCGGTCCCGCCTACTATAAAACTTGCTTCAAACTTTTCGGTGCGCCTCCCACTGTCTGAGGCCAGATGGGAATACAGTAGGCCCACACCTGAGGGGGCCCTTTCGATGGACGTGGGTCAGCCGGAGCGTATTATGCCATAGTCAATCTCACCCTCGGTAATTGATGGCGTGCGGTTATAGTCGGTTCGAATTCGACATAACCAAAATGTCGGGTTTTTATTTCATTAATAAAAAACTCGGATCATTTTATTATGAATTCATTATTCTCAGGGCAAGGTTTGTGTGATGTTTCTTTTTTTTAAAGTCTGCTTGTACCGCACCAGGGCGAAGTCAAGGCGCGCAGCTAGTTTTGTATATTGTTATTGTAAGAAGATAGTTGCCATGGTAATCAATGTCACTTAGATGACGTTATAATATTCATGCGCACTGCGGCTCTGTCACATCAACCGCCTTGAGACCATGCTTGACAGTCAAATGACAATGGTATTTTAGATCCCTGTTTTCTCGTGGTCCCAGGATTTTGTACCATTAATGGGACCACGAGGGAGGATTGGCTTCTTAAGGTGGGTCTACTCTAGAAGAGCCGAGTACGAGCGGAGCACGAGCCGAGTCAAAATTCTTGTACTTATAGTGTGGTAGCTGAGGTACCTGAGGCAGCTATCTACTGCCTCATCATCATTTTTTTGTCTTAGACTGCAATTTAAAACTGCAATTCCGATACAATGCTAGCATAGGCTTGTGCTCGACTCGTCTAGCGTAGACCCACCTTTAGATCGAACGCAATTAATGAATTAGCCTATTGCAGCCCACTGCTAGACATAGCCTCTCCTAATAAATAAATAAATATAGTAGGACATTCTACACAACGCTATCTAGTGCGTGCGCCACGTCTGCCGAACCTCCACTTCCCGCATCCAGTCTGTCCCAGCCATCTTTTTTTTAGATCCCAGTCGACCTGGTTAGGGCACGTCCCACCTTCCTTCTTGCGGTCTCCACTCTAGGGCTCATCTACTCCAACGGCCATCAGTCCTTCGACAGATGTGGCCAGTCCAATGCCTCTTCAACTTGCTTAATCTGTGAGCTATGTCGGTAACATTGCCGCCGATATAATAGGTACCTCTAACTCTAAATGAGCCTGATGCTTAGGAACACATTCTGGGAGGGCACAACTAGTTGCGCATACATAGTTGGTCCATGAGGAAAACCTGATTTATACTGAGCGGTAATCGAAACCGCGGCTGGATCTGGATCACAGCGAACGTTACTGTAGGTACTGCGTATATAGTACTTACGGTAATTATTGGTTTAAAAAATCTTGATACATATAATCACGCATGCACACGGATAAAAGGAGGGTAAGGCATAGGTAGGTGAATTAACACCCATATTTCACCAATTCGGTCCCACATAATAGGGCACCCCCTATTACGTGGTACCGAATAAAAGGATTGATGAAATGGATGGTGTACGGCAATAGGCTCACTAGACTATTGCCGTATTCCGGGTACTATTGTTGATTCGAGCCATGGATCTGAGACTAAGTCATAGGTGTATAACTGTCTGATGTTAAACAGCCTCGACTGAAACAAACTAGATAAGTATTTAAAACAAATAAAAGTCAATTATATTTGTGAAATAGTTAATTTTGTGTCTGGATTCTGGTTCCTGGAACCGCTGTACTCTTGAATATGGCGCGCATGAATATGGCATGCAAGTTATTATTTGTGCGTAGTTGTTCCCTCGGCTTGCTCGGCTCTCGACTCTGAATGAATCGGACTTCTTTAATCATATTGATAACTTCGAATCAGTTGCATATCAAAAATGGTAACGCAATCAACACCTAGAACAAAATAACTATGTTACATTATATATTTACCAAAGCAATAATGGTTATTCACACAGTACAATTCTTAAGTGTGTACATGTATGATAAATATGGGCTTACCCTTGGCTTACCTTTGGTCTCTTCGGAGAACTATAGGTATTTTCATTAGTGTGGTCTCTATTCATCATTCCTCTGTAGGAGTCTGTTTCGCTTATGAACCAGCATCATACAATGGAAGGAGTCTCATTCCTCTCATAACTGCATACGACTCGATTTCGTGAATGGGCATTAGAATTATCAGCTTTTGGAAGCTGATAATTTCCTCATTATCCTCGAATATATTTTTTTCTATAATATTTTCTTTGTATTGTAACGATTGACTTTTTGAAGAATGTCATATTTGACGTTGAATGAACTAAAATATCAAAATCGATGGTGACGTCACAAAACTGCTGGGTTAAACTGACATTATTGCAATACTGTTTTAAGAGGTTGTGGTACCAAAACACGAAATAAGACTGAATAAGTCCTGCTTTAAGAGGTGGTGGTTGGGCCCCTGTTCAACATTAGGTAGGGTAAATTTAATACATTTAGTTTTATTCCCATTAAGGCAAAGATTATTTGTACTAAACCAATGGACCACTCTTGTTAGTGCACTATTCACTTCGTCATAATTGTTTAGTTGCCTCTTAATTTTAAATATTAACGAAGTATCGTCAGCAAATAAAATAATACTATTTTTGTCTCTTACGTAGTAAGGGAGGTCGTTTATATAAATTAAGAATAAAAATGGTCCTAGTATCGAACCCTGTGGAACGCCCATTGAAACCACAGATCCTACTGAGCGTGTACCGTTAACATCGACCCTCTGAATTCTATTGTTCAAATATGAAGTCAGAAGATCGAGAGCCTTGTTCCTTATTCCGTAATGTTCTAATTTCCTGATTAATGTGTCATGGTGGACGCAATCGAAAGCCTTGGATAGATCACAGAAGACACCCAATGCATCATGCTTATCTTCCCAGGCTTTGTGAATACAATTTAACAATTCTACACCAGCATCGGTGGTCGAACGTCCTTTAGTAAACCCAAACTGTTTATCATGAAACAGTTTGTTTTCACCAAAATGGGTTAGCATCTGTCCTAGAATTAGTTTCTCAAATACCTTACTCAAGGTCGGCAACACAGAAACGGGTCGGAAATTAGAAGGATCTGTGGTGCTGCCAGCCTTGAACAAAGGTATGACTTTGCTATGTTTCATTAAATCAGGAAATGTACCGTTGCTGACACAGTCATTAAACACAGTTGCTAGGTGGGGAGCAATGACATCAATAATACTTGATACAGTTTTGACTGATAATCCCCATAGATCCGCGGTCTTTTTAATATCAATAGATTTAAACGCTTTGGTGATATCCTTGCTATTAACAACTGAGAATACGAAAGTGTCCTCACATTTTTTTACTGATTCCATAAGCAATGACTCGGCGGAGGTGGAAGACGACTGGAGAGTTTTGGTTGTTAATAAGGGAATGTTTGTAAAAAAATTTTCAAACTCTGTCGCAACTTCCATGTCCTCCGTGACATGGCGATCTTCTATTTTTAAATGGAAATCTCTTGCAACTGATGAAGATTTCCCACATTCAGAATTTATTATGTTCCAAGTAGTCTTAATTTTATTAACAGAATTCGCTATTTTCTTTTTAATGAAGTTTGACTTCGCAAAGGAACAGGCTCGCTTGAATATTTTGGAGTAATTTTTAACATAATTCTGAAAAGCAGGGTTGAAATTGTATGATTTTTCAGAATACAGATCAAACAATCTCCTCCTACTTCTATAGATTCCCGTCGTTGCCCAGTCACTGAAAATAGGACGCTCGCCAATCGATATTGTTTTTGAGGTAAAAATTCTCCCAAACTCAGTATTGATTAGGTTAATTAGATCCGCATAAGACTCTTCTACACTAGTATACGAGGGCAAGTCGGGTAGTTTATTCACTATACTTTCTTTAAAAGAGTCTAAACGATGCTGGTTAATCGGCACAAATTTAATTTCCTTTTTACTAACTTTACAATTATTTCTCTCACAGGATATTAATTGACCACGGTGGTCCGAGCCTACCGCATCCACAATACATTTATTAATTGGTTTAATATCTGTGAAAATATTATCAATACATGTGGCACTAGTTGCAGTTATTCTGGTAGGTTCCAAGAACATATTAATAAGATTAAAGGACTTGAACAGATTTAACATTTTGTTTCTCTCTACTGGCACTAGGGTGTTTTCTAAAATATTTACATTGAAGTCTCCACAAACTATTATTGCCTTTTTGGAGTAACGGCATTTAAAAAGCGCTTCTTCCATCCTTTCTTCAAATCTTGCATAGGGCGCGTCCGGGGGGCTGTATACGCTTAATACAATGAACTGCTCAAACTCAATACTCGCTATCTCAATAACTCGCTCAATAGAGAGGCTTACTAAGTCTTTACGTTCTTTAAATTTTATATTCTTATTAATAATTATTAGGCTGCCTCCACGTTTGAAATTTCTTCTACTGAACGAGCTTGCGACCTGGTGCTTTTTGAAGTTGAACATGATCTCATGGTCTTTCAACCAATGCTCAGTTACACAAAAAATATCGATATTTTTAAGGGTCATGTGCAACTCCAATTCCAATTCTTTGCCCTTTATCAAGCCCTCAACATTCTGGTGCACCAGGTTTAATATCTTATTTTTACTATTTAAATTGCATACGGGAGACTCGACTGTCTCAAAGGCCGTATGACCATGTCCAGTACATTGGGACATATTGTAAAAAAAGTTGCTAGATTTTTTATCTGTTGTCAAGAAGTCCTGTCACTTATTTTGGATAAAATTATCTTAAAATTATCCACTATGTCAGTATTGTTATTATTATGTCGCTCAATAAAAGCTATGTTATTAGACAGAAAGTTGCCTAGTACATTTGCAACCTGTCGTTGCAAAGATTTCGATAGTGTAAAACTATCAAATGTCAATATAAAATTGTTCTGTAATACATAATTACAGTCAAATAATTCTATGGTCCTACAATATGTAGATATGGTATGTAATTTTCTATTTATATTATACCTTATGTTATTTTCCCCAACTGTAAAAGATTTACTGTAAGGTAATGCGCACAATATTACCTGTTTAATTGGTAACTTTGTTAATTGATCATAAAAACTTATGAAGTCATTTATATTTGATTTACCTCTTCTGCCAACAAGTATTACTAACGTTGTCTGTGAACAGTGTGTACTAGATACTGCTCTTTTAATTATTTGGGAGTAGGAGGCCCCAGGAAATGAATTTATTATGACTGAATGACCCAATTGACCACTCAAATGACAACTTAAACCCTTACCAATTTCATCACAATACACAACCGTTTTACCTGTATTTAAAGGTTTATTTATTGTTGTTGTTACAGGGCTACAACTGATGGACATGTTATACTTTGTAGAATTGTCACTGTCTACAGGGACAGGACAGGGCAGTGAGGTCAACCCTTCCTGGGATGTTACAGACAGGGTGGAGCACGGCAAGGATGTATCCCAGTCACATCTCTGCCTGTATAGGTTTTCCAGTGAATGAAACCGTGTCCCTTCGCCCAGCATACTCACCATGGAATCTTGATATTTCATGAATGCGAAAAAATAGTTCTAAAATAGTTTTAAATAGTTGCGAAAGGAAAAAAATAGTTCTCTTATACTTACGAAATTACAGCCATATTTCTATGAGTATGCTGGGCGAAGGTTTCGTCCAGCATACTCACCTCCGTTTGGGGAATCTGCGAACGCTTCAAACATAATTCATACTTCAAAAAATAGTTCATAAATAGTTCATAACGGTGTCCAAAAAGAAAAAATAGTGCTCTAATAACTCCGGAGTTATAGGCCTTGTTCACTGAGTATGCTGGGCGTAGGTTCTACGCCCAGCATAGTCACCTCACTGCGCAAATACCGAACGAGCTATAGATACAATTTATGTCTCAAAAAATAGTTCTTGAAATAGTTGTTAATATCAGTCTAATTTTCGCTTGACTTTTGACCTAGAAAACCATTAAATTTGGTTGTAAACTTCTACATACATTCGATTTTAGTACAGTCGGGTACAAAACTTTCTAATAACTTAGGTACATTTTGTACTAGGTATAACAATTTTTTAACCCCCGATGCAAAAACGGACGGAAGTTTGACGTGTCTGTGTGTATGTCTGTGGACATCGTAGCTCCCGAACCGATTTTGTTTTTTTTTTGTTTGAAAGGCGAATTAGTCGGGAGTGTTCTTAGCTATGTTTGATGAAAATTGGTTCAGTTGTTTAACCACGGTGTATATATTATGATTACGGAATTGACCTTTATTTCCAATGGGGTAAAGTTCTATATAGTGTGTGCACGTACGGTAGGCACCGGGCGATGCGCGGCGCGGCTTAAACGAGTAGGTTCGTTTATGTTCATATAGATGGCGCTTCTCCGGCTGGCTTCTCCTACATCTTACGATAAGTTTAGGCAAGATTGACTTTTTTCGTCATAGCATGCCGCGGCATCGTTTTCACGTAAAGTAAAATGAATTATAAAGCATATACGATAAGGTTCAAAATAACTTGATTAGTAATAAATTCCATGCCGTGCCATGCCGGTAGTGGGCGCCGGCCCTAAAGCCTACCACAAAGCTAATGCCCTCGGTCGTCTCTTAGGGCCGGCGCCCACTGCCGGCACGGCATGGCATGGCATCCCGCGGCATGCTGCGGCACGCTGTGGCATGCCGAGGCATGCCCGTGGCAACCTGCTAAAAGCCCAGCTACTCTTGCATCTCGGATATCTGTGCTTGCATTTCGTGGATTCGAAGTTGGTTGTGTGATTGTGTCGTTATGGTTGACTGGGATTTAGTATTAATAATAATAATAAAATAACCTGTAGTTAAGACTGGTAAAGCGGACCCCAGACTCCGAGCTGAAAAGCTTCGGATGCGACTGGGAATTAACGCTAGGATGAAGAATGATAATAAAATAAATAAATTATATGTAATAAAATAATAAATAAAAAATATACGACAATCTACACAACGCTATCCAGACCCAAAGTAAGTATAGCTTAACTAGCTTGTGTTATGGGTTCTAGAAAGCCTGTTGTGGCGGGTGCTTATCGATCCGATAGTTTGTCCGAGCGAAACTTATGGAATATGAGGGTACTTGCGATAACATGGTATGCGGGTATTTCGAGAAAGAGAGATTGGCAGTGCCGCGCGCGCCACCTCTCGACCGCACCAGTCTCGCTTCGACATTCGTATTAATTGGAGGTCTGAGCAGCTCACCGCATCACGAGCATCAACTATAGTGCAAGTGCTACAAGCATCCCGACACCTGGATCAGTTGGTGGCCACCAACAAATCACCAAAGGAGCAGCGCGCGGTAAGTGACTTCTCTTTACCCGTGTACCTAAGTGTTGTAGTGTGCCCATATTGTTCCTTAGGGATTGCTTCGGATAGACGAGTTGGATCGATACGCACTCCACGTATTCATCGTAATTGTTCTGCATACCGCGAAAAAGGGGGCAATTATCTTATACATTGCCACCCCATTTTATGGTCCTTCGAGCCGGATAGGTTATCAGCTACATACCTACTTAGTGCATAAAATTTCCCAACCGCGTTTATTAAATTCCGCATTTAATAAAAAATTTCATATTGATTAATATAGAAATTTTCTACCCGCATTATAAATTTCGCATTTAAGCAAAAATTTCATATTATTTTATTTAATATCAAATTAAATTATTTAGTACCTAATCCAATTCTAATTTTAAAATGCCCACTGCTAAACTTCAAAGCAAGCTATTACAGCTAACGGCTAAAAAAGAAGCGATTTTCGTACGAATTAATCGGATATATATATTATGCAAAAATATTTCCAATTATGATTCCCGTTCTAATGAACTATTCCTTTCGCAATCTGAATCCGTTACTGAGCAATACAGCAGATTTGAAGAAATAGTTGATGAAATTAATGAGGTAAAATTTGCAATTGATGGTACCCCGCCAGACTATTCCAGCTTGAGCTCTATTGAGGACTTATATTCCACGATCAAATACAAGCGGAATCTCATTAGGTCAAATAATACAACGGCATCTACAGCCGATAATAAAAAATCTAAGATACACTTGCCGCCAATTCCCATACGTACCTTTGACGGAAAGACAGAGAACTGGCCAATATTTTTTGAGATATTTCGTAGTAATGTGCACCTTAATGCCGGTCTCACGGATGCACAGCGCGTACAATACCTAATAAGCAATTTAACGCACGATGCGTTAAAAATAACGGCAGGTATTGTTCCATCGGGGGATACCTATAGGATACTTTGGGATAGTCTTGTAAAAAAGTATCAGGACAATCGCAGTTTAGGTGAGCATTACCTTAATAACATTTTTAATATTAAAGGTTGCACCGGTAATGCTATCAGTTTGAATAACTATATAGAAAAATATTCGGCGTCTGTCGCGGCATTGAAACAATTAAACATACCTGACTTATTAGATTTTATTCTATTATATTGTGGGTTGCGAAAGCTTGATTCGCAAACAATACAGCAATTTGAAAATAGCGTAAGCAAGAAGGAATTCCCTTCCTACCTAGAATTAATCTCATTTATGCAGGATTATGTGAAAGTACTTGAAAGGTCGAATAAAAATAATTCACAAGTCGAGCCGCGCGCAAGAGCTAGTGTTAGTAATTCTAAAGCTTTCATCGCGAGTAACGAACCGGTTTCCGAGACGGCTTCAATGTGTCCTTTGTGCAATATAGATAGGCATCCGCTGTTTAATTGTTTACATTTTAAAAACTTAGAATCACCGCAAGCCCGGTTTGACTTTATTAAATCGAAACGTGGTTGTGTGAACTGTCTGAGCTTATCTCATTCCATAACCAAATGTAAATCGCGTAATGTTTGCAAGTATTGTAAAAAGCAACATCATTCGTTATTGCATTTTTCAAATGATAATAATACGGATTCCTCGAGCAAGAAGCGGTCCGCGCCCGCGGCGCAGCCGGTTCGAATCCAGGCCGCTGAAAAAGATGACACATTAGACAAGACGCAATCTATTGCCTTGACGTCCGGTAGCCATCCACATAATTACACTATACTGCTAGCTACCGCTCAAGTATACGCGCATTGTAATAATCGAGATAAAAATCGAATGACGCTTAGATGTTTGATTGATAACGGATCTCAAAATAATTTGATTACCATGGATTGTTGTAAGCGTTTGAACATTCCGGTTATTAAGTTGTGTAATTCGTCGTTGCAAGGTGTTGGTATGACCACGCGACCCGTACATGGATTTATTCATTTTACAATTGAGTCTCGAATTAATCCTAACAATAGATATTATATTCATGCGCTGGTAGTTGACTGCATTACGGACAAACTACCCTCTAATTACATTAAAATAAATGATGATTTGTCCTACTTGGATAATTTACCGCTTGCCGATTTAACCTGGAATTTACCGGGCGAAATTGATTTAGTTCTTGGTGTTCAACTATTTCCGTATATTTACTTGGGAGATAGGGTCGATTCGGGTAATCGCGCACCGCCCGCCATATTGACTAGTTTCGGTTACGTACTCATGGGGGACATTCCATGTCTAAATGATACGAAACCTACCTCTTCGTCATTTACCTCGCTTACTGATATTGATTCAAGTTTGCAAAGATTTTTCGAATTGGAAGAAATCCCAACACAACGAATCATCAGTCCAGCGGACTTGGAATGCGAAAATAGTTTTAATTCTTCAGTTTTATTTAGGGACGGTAGATATTTTATCGATTTACCTTTCTCACGAGACCCTTCTGAGCTAGGCAATTCTCGCGGTGTGGCTCATCGCCGTCTGCTTGCGCTCGAGCGAAAATTTGCTCAAGTACCTACCCTACGCGAAAATTATAATAAGACCATCGCCGATTATATAGCTCAGGGTTACTTGGCTGAGGTACCTGATAATGAATTAACTGAGGAAGGCTACTACATGCCGCATCACGCCGTTATTAGGCCGGATAAGGACACCATTCGGGTGGTCTTAGACGCTAGTGCGAAAACTCACTCAGGGTTGTCACTCAATGATATTTTGCATGTCGGACCTAATTTACAGGCCGATTTATTTTTATTATTACTTGATTTTCGCACGTTCCCGGTAGCTATGACCGCAGACATTAAACAGATGTTTTTGAGGGTAGGTGTAAATGAGCACCATAGGAAATACTTACGAATTTTATTTCGTTTCAATAAAACCGAACAGGTACGCACCTTTAGTTTCAAGCATTTACCTTTCGGATTAAAGCCCAGTCCGTATTTAGCTATGCGCACTTTACGTCATTTAGCGGGTGAGCATAGTGACCGCTTCCCTGAGGCTTCTAAATTAATAGAAACTCAGTTTTACATGGATGATTATGTTTATTCGGTTCCCGATATACCTTTGGCAAAGGAATTATCTCGCGAACTAATTGACTTACTTAAAATAGGTTCATTTGATCTGATCAAATGGGCAAGTAATAAGCCCGCTGTATTAGAGACATTGCCTGAATCTCATCGCTCGCCGGTATGTTTCTCGCCGGTAGACAACAATTCGAATAATTTCAAGATCCTTGGCTTATCCTGGGAACCCGCTGACGATCAGTTTTTTCTGACTACCGTCATAATAGAAAATAAATGTACGAAACGTACCATTTTATCGCTGGTAGCCCGCTTGTTTGACGTGCTGGGTCTTGTGGCTCCGGTCGTTTTGTACGCTAAAATCCTCATCAAGGAACTTTGGTTGGCTAAGATAGATTGGGATGAGGAACCTCCGGCACATATCGTCAGTCGTTTCACCGCCTTTACCAGGGATTTTACGGCACTCTCTTCTTTAAAAATACCGCGACATATTGGAGTTTTTAAGGACTCTGTGGTAAATATTGTAGCCTTTTGCGACGCCAGCTTCAGTGGTTATGGTTGTTGTATCTATCTACACATAACTGACCCCAGCAGTGTTATTCAGTAACTTTTGTCCGTCGACGGGCCCATATAGGGGCGCAACGATGGGAAAAACGACCAATCACAATCAATAACGTCAATGTGCTCGTCGATGTTACCAATCATAATCGCTCTATAACACGTGACCTCGGTGACGTCACCCGCTTTAAGATGTTTTAAGGATGGATAGGGCTGGAAAGTAAATTTTCGAAACCGGTTTTAGTAAAAACCAATAAACATCGGTTTCTATTTATAAAAAATCGATTACGAACACTTGGCATTCTGGCATTTATTATTATTAAAATTAAAATTGATATTGGCATTGATAGCATTGTAAAATGCTATGAAGGCCAGTTTTTTTAATAAAAAAAACAGCTGTTGTCGATGTTAAAATCAAATTAAATGTCAAAAACGGTAAGGCACTTTGAAGTCGTGATCAAAAATGAATTAATTTTTTTTTAGTGTCCTTCTAAACGGGCCATGTTTTTCTGCAATATGTGGCTGCACTATTGGCAACTAATTGCCCGGCAACATCAAAAATATTTCATTGCAACTGATGGCCGAACAATCAATGGCTGGGCAATGTGTTGCCAACATATCTGCAATAGTATGGCTCTTAATGCAGATTCATAAACGGGCTACACAAACCGGCAACAATGGCTGACGAAATCACAATTGTTGCAGCAGCTTATATTGTTTTATTAAAAAATAAACAGAAAAAGAAGAGATTGTGGATTCGACCTTACTTAAATAGGCGTGAAACTATAGATTTTAAGTAAGAAATAACCCTTGATAGTAAATAATTTAACAATTCGCGTAGAAAAGGATAGACTGTGTCATAACAAGGAGAGCGACTGAAACAACAATAGAACTGGCCGAGCAATATTGCAGTAAAATCGACCGCCTAGCGATCGTCCGGCAACCCATTGCGGCAATATCGGCCATATGTGGCAACACAAAACATGTTTGGCTATATTTTCGTGACGTTACTGCAATACTGGCCGGTATTGCCGCCACCTATTATTATGTTGCAGCCACTAATTGCAGTAAAACATTGCCCGTTTAGAAGCACCTTTAAACAAATATAATCGAAATATTCTTTTTATATTAGGCGAAATTGACTTACTGTGATATTACAATTTAATAATAATAGGATACAGGAATACAACAACCGGAAAGGTAAGAACTAAAACTATGTTTTAATATTATTAAATCTGCTAGCCAATAAGCAAGATAAGTTGATAGTATTGCTTCGTAAATTCATTGTTGGTGCATAGATATTATTCATTTTCTTTAACTACGTCCATAAACATTTTTAAATTTTTTTAATTGTTATTGCTCTCAATATATATCACAAAAGCTTTTGAGAGACTTTGCCTTCAGCTTACCATCAGCGAGGGAAGTCAAATTGACGTGTCTTATTTAAAAAAAATTATAAAGTAATCGGTAAGTATATACCGGTTCTATAAACCGTAATCGGTTCACATCACTAATGAGGAGACACACTACTTATTTATCCCGATAGGTGGCGTATTATCGCTGGTGCTGTTTTGCTGTCAAACTTCATACAAATTGTTAGTAAATAATATAAAAAGTCTTCTGTGCAAATAATAATGACACTGTGTAGTGCAATTCAATGTAAAAATAAAGGTACTCTTCGTTTCCCTACTGATGAGAAAAGACGGAAGCTGTGGATTAAAGCCTTGCGTATCAAAAACTGAAAACCAAATTCGTCTGCTAGAATCTTAGAATATGTAGCGACCATTTCGAAGTTGATGATAATTATTATGTTGAGAGCAGGTTTACTGGTAAGTTATTAAGTGTACTCTGAACATAACTGATTGAACGTGTGTATGAACAGTGCCAAAACATACTTAACCCCATTATTTTTACTGTTTTTAGGCTTAAAACATAAAAGCATCATGGAGTACATAAACACTCAAACACCCTAAAGTGTTAGTAGGAGCTACACCTGAAGGATTATTCACGTAATGCTCGCCTGCTTATGGTGGATCCACGCCTGTTTTATGTGCTGCAACTTTAGAGAAGGAATTGTAAATAAAACAATTACATGATTATATTTTGTATTATTGTTTTTTTTATATTATAACCTTTGTACAAATACATATCTTTGTATATCTACTACTTAAATTAACTTATTCATTGAGGCTTTGCATTGTCCTCTGAAGTACATGTCAGACCCTACTTCAGCTGCCCGAGCAGTCACCAAATGTCTGTTTTCTTACATTTGTGAAGCAGTTTTAACAGTCTTGTTGAACCTGCAAACAAACAACAACATAATATTATGCATTAGTAATCACAAAGCTATTAAGACCCCAATTAATAAATAGAGCTTGTACCTATAGTACAAATTTTAGAATATTAAATTGCCACATTCCGATATCATCATACTCGTATTCGCTCAATACGGACGTCTCGAGCGATCAATGGGGAGTATCACGCATGAATTTGCCAAGCTATGGAAATGAGAACTAATATTATACTTACATACAGTACTACTTATGAACATACTTAGATATTGAGAATAATTGATTCATATTGTACAAATAGGTACAATATAAATAAATTATTCTCACAACATAATATACTGGCAAAGTATGTGTTTAAACGCTCACCTTTCCACAAACGACTGAATATGATGCCTGGTAAACGGAGGTATCTTAGTGTTAGCATTAACATCTTTATATAACTCATCAGCAGGCGTTAACATGGTATCTTCACTCGCCAGATTACGGGTAGTCTATCCACTACTGTTACCGAAATTTTTGTCGTAATCTTCCAGTCTGGAAATAGGTAAAGTGAAGAGTATATGAGATGTAAACAAACAAATGGCGATATACAAAATTATTCATTTATAACGTACCTTGCCACCAGATCCGTTTTTTTCCAGCTAGGGATGCATTTCTTTTCTTCAGCTCTTCTTTAAATTTGCCACTGTCATGCAGGAATACATTTTTATTGTATAAATCTCAAATAAATTCACAAGCATTCAGAAGCAAATGTCAATGACAAGATTGACAAGCAGCGATGGTGACGCCATCTGAGATTAGTTTTGCCTGTGTCTCCCCATTTCGTTAAAATATTTAATGTTGCCAGGATATATTTAACACTAATAATCGAGTATTAACAAAATCGATTATAATATTATAGGAATAGTCTTTTCTCGTAAAACTGTTCCTGTTTGAATAGTAATATGTACTTATATCACAATATCACAGCCATATTTCAAAATATTAATTATTATTTCAATCTCTTAAAGTGCGGCTACTATAATATTTATCAATCACACAAAACCTGCAACACAACATTATAGGCTCACCCTCTATTACGTGGGACCCAATACAATGATTGGTGAAATGTGGGTGTTAATTCACCTCTGCCTAACCCTCCAGGGATAAAGGCGTGATTGTATGTATGTATGTAACTATGTACTGTACAACATTGTAGAGATTCGCATCTCTATGTATTGTGTTTTTCGAAAAACATTTATTTTATTTGGCACTTTAAAGAAATAATACTTTGTCTAGGTTTAACAACAAGCATCATAAAGAAAGTATTATTTCTCTAAAGTGCCAAATAAAATAAAAAAATGTTTTGAAAAACCATAGAGATGTCAATCTGTAGATATGTCGTGTTGTGTGTTTTATTTGAAATTGTTGTGATAAATATGACCTTTGGTTACACATATTGATGACACACTTGTATTTTTCCACGATATTTATAATTCTCCTAACCGGTTTCGCCTTACGGCATTCTCAAAAGGATACATTGACGGTTACACCAAGTTAACAACAAGTTCACCAAGTGCCATCAATCAATAAATTATAAATAGTATGACCTTTAAATTCTAAATTAAACACAATAAAATCGATTTATTTAGTTTGATTATCATTTGCGATACCCCGATTATCATGATTATAAAAAAAAAATTAGAAATATATATGGCAACACACTCAACTGTCATGTCATAAGTCATTAGCTTTGTTCATCTTTGTTTATGTTTGTTTTGTAATAATACTAATAATAGTTTGTTGAATTTGTTGATTGTTCTGTTGTGTACCTACGTTTCATAAACAGTATATTAGTACTCTTATGTATAAGTATGTTAATATGTAATGCAACTATAAGTATAGTACCTAATCAAAATCGTTTTCCAGATCGAAATTATAGTGTCTTATTGTACATTGACTTTTCTATGATAGGCGCATCGAGTTAACCGCGCTCGATGCGTCCACCAGCGGCCTAACAATAATTTTGCATGTACCTCTATTTCTATGTACAATGATTATTTATATAATCTACTATGCGTGTGTCAAGTCAACTGTCGAAATTCAATATTGCAAACAAGATCGCATAATCACACTGACACAATACTTGGAGACTATTAGACGATAGATCAAATCAACAAGTTTATATTTTTACAGAGTGTAATAATTCTATAGAAATATATAGCAGGCTGTCTTGTTGGTGTCAATACTGTTTGGTATCATTTTGTACCTTATACCTTAGTATTTCTTGTTTATGTTACAAAATGTGTGGTGAAATAATAATAATAAAGGGCAATATGATTAAATAAACCTTTTTTATACTACTTACGTCACAGACAAGCACACAGCCCACCTAATGGAAAGTGGTTACCATAGGCTATGGACAAGTGCAACACCAGGGGAGTCAAACTTATGCTGCTGGCCCCGCTAAAACAGAGATTCTGTGCCGTCATCGCAGAAGATAAGTAGGACAAGCTTCCCACTGACAGCACCAAACCTCACCTGTGAGCTCTGGCTTCACTACTCCCCGCCGGGAACACAACATGAGGTTATTTAAGTACATAAGCTGCAGTATCATATACATACATATTAGAATTGATGGTACCTACTACCTACTAGCAGAGAAGCTATAAAGCAGTTCTGCTACAGCTGTGTAAAGGGAATTAAAAAACAATTTAAATCTACAAACAGTCATTTATTGTCAATAATTCATGCTGTAGTGCCCTTAGACTAATAGGCCTTTAAACCGCTCTCACTCTCAATAGTGTTTCAAGCTTGATAGTGGCATTTGTTATTATTATAACAGCGCTGGAGGTCCAGGTGTGCATTTCCTGAAATCATATCATAATGTTAAAGTTAAATAAAATAAGTACTGTATTTTTCTTTGAAGTATGTATTCATCTTTTATTATAATTTATTTGCTCACTTGTTACATAAATTAATTTAATTAAGTTTCTCTGTAGTAAGTCTTTAGAAAATAAAATATCAATAGATTTATTTATATTAATGTTTTCTCTAATAAATAGATATATTGTGTGTAAAGTTGTTTGTTTTTGTGTTATGTTTTAAATCCTATCCCTATCTATCCCACTTCCTAAGTTTGTGAGGATGGCCAGATGTTTGTTACTCAATCAACGGCTCAATGGATCTGGCTGAACTTAGGTACCTACAGGTAAAGATTATAGTGTGACATATGTATGTGGTTGTTCTCCATTTGACAGTAACCATAGATCCCATGACAAAGATCCTGCTTGGTGGCAATGGGCTTGCACCTTAATATTGTTCTCACCTGACAACTCTTACTATTATTGTAACGATAAAATTGAAACGTCTCATCAGCTGACCTAAGTTTTATATTAAATACTATCTCCCAACCGGGTACTAGTTGATTCCCACTATAAACAAATTATGTGGGACCAAAATGTAGGTGTCATACACGTCCCTATATAATCCCTACATAACCAATGAAGTATATTCATTCACCATTACCGGTAAGAGTATATAAATGCACCTTTATCTCTATTATGTTGGAATACAAAACTATCATGTCTAGCACCTCCATATACTTTGTCCAAATGTGGCATCAACAATTACACTTATGTACTACCTAACTTTGTCTTATTTACTCAAGAATCCCAGTTATTCTTAGTTTCCTTATGAATAATAAGTCAAAGCATGCTACATGATTCCAATAATAATAAAATTCTTCTTAATAACTTGCACTTAAATAGATAAGAGTTTAGGTTAGGGTAAATTACGTTACCTACCTTTAGCGTATTACTTGAAGCACTTAGGTACATGAACTTATGTAGGCAAAATGATTTATCAACTTTTTGCCTGCACACACAGAAATTATTTAACAATATAGATATGTAGAGAAACGGTGTTCATTTTTCTCTTGCTGCCTACTCGAGATAATCTCCTTATCATCACTTCTCTTGGTTTTTTACTTTTAGCATTTAAATTTAAAAAGCTTTATATAATAACTTAATATTTCAATTGACTTTGTTCCGTTTGTCTGCGTAAATGTTAAATTATAAGATTTCTATGTATCAGCAGTATGTATATTTTGTTTTGTTGACATTTTGTCGAGTAGTTCCTTCAATGTGCCACACATCTTTGCGTCTAGAGCGCTAGTGTACAAGTTACTGAATGCGAAATTTAAGCACATCCTCGGTTTTACGACCTATCGTCGTTGGGCCCGTCGTTGTGCGCTTACTGAATTGCACTGCTGATGGTAATATCACTGTCCGACTCCTATGTGCTAAGTCTAAAGTTTCCCCCGCCAAGATTACGACGCTGGCGCGATTGGAACTTGTCGCAGCTTTGCTTCTATCCAATCTTGTTCGCGTGGTTAAAGAGAAGCTTTCCGTTCGCGTACCTATTCAGGGTGTTTACGCTTTTTCGGATTCCACTATAGCTCTCTCGTGGATTCACTCATCTCCCCATAGATGGTCTGTTTTCGTAAGTAACCGTATCGCTAGAATTCATGAAAATTTACCTGCGGTTTGTTTTACCCACGTATCGGGGAAAACGAACCCTAGCGATTGTCTTTCACGTGGAATGCTGCCATCGGATTTGATTGCACATTCGCTCTGGTGGGACGGCCCTACTTGGCTTCATCAGCCGATAAATGAATGGCCCTTAAAATTCATCCCAACTGAGTGGGATACATTACCAGAGTTGAAATCCAAGGCATTTGTGGCCGAAACTTCAAAGACTGAACCGCATGCTCTAGCTGCCATAGCTGATCGCATCAGCTCATGGAATAAGCTATTGCGTACATTCATTTGTATTCTTAAATTTACGAATAGATTAGGTAGTCAGGACTCTATTCAAAATATTCAAACCGCTGAAAAATTTGTTATTCGAATTGTTCAAAATATCCATTTCTCTAATGAGGTGAACCTGATTAAGGCCGGCGAACTCCCCTCTAAAAAATTACGCAGTCTGTCTGTTTTTCTGGACGATTACGGAATCCTACGAATCGGGGGTAGACTTTCAAAGTCTGACCTACCCTACGAAGCTAAACATCCCGCACTACTACCTAAACATGACCGTGTAGTTGATTTAATAATTGATCACTACCATAATACGTACTGTCATACGGGCCCTGGACTATTGATGTCCATTATTAGGCAACGGTTTTGGATATTGGATGGTAGGACCGTTATTCGTTCGCGCTGCCGCAAATGCAACACTTGCTTTCATTTAAATCCTGTGCACCCGACGCCCAAAATGGCTGATCTGCCTGGATACCGGGTCCGCGATGCCAAGGCCTTTGTGCATACTGGGGTGGATTTAGCTGGTCCTATTGCGTATGTACCTACTCGCCGCAGAGGACAACGCTCGCAGAAGGTCTAAATATGTTTATTTATATGCTTGGTCACTAAGGCCATACATATAGAACTCGTTTCGGATCTCACCTCAGAAGCTTTTCTTTCCGCTTTCAAAAGATTTATTGCGCGCCGGGGTCCAGTGTCCGTTATGTACTCAGACAATGGTACAAATTTTATAGGTGCGAAAGCACAGCTAAATGAAATATACTCATTTTTATTAAATTCAGCTGTTCAGTCGGACATTAAGCGGGAACTACTCAAAACTCAAATTAAGTGGACTATGATCCCACCGCGAGCTCCGCACTTCGGAGGTCTGTGGGAGTCCAATATTAAAAGCGTTAAGACTCATTTGTTCCGAGTCATTGGTAAGCAGCTTCTCACGTATGAGGAACTTTTGACCGTATTGGTGCAGATAGAATGCCTTTTAAATTCGCGACCGCTTAGTGTTTTGTCATCGGACCCACACCCCGAGGTGCTCACACCGGCACATTTTTTAATGTCCAGTCCGCTTACATACTTGCCTTCTTCTGAACTGACAGAGGAAGGTATTAATCTAAAAAACCGCAAGAGGCTTCTGGATCAGTTGGTATTGGGTTATTGGAAAAAATGGCGCGTGGAATACTTAAATACGTTACAAACTCGACAGAAGTGGTGTACGCCTGATCGTCCGATAGAGATCGGCATTATTGTCCTCTTGGGTCAAGATAACGTACCACCTTTATCGTGGCCACTCGGCATTATAACCGAAGTTTTCCCGGGTACAGATGGCATAGTTCGAGTCGCGTCTGTCAAAACCGCGTCCGGAATTTATAAACGTCCTGTAACTAAGCTGTATCCGTTGCCAACCCAATAAAATTTATTTAAATTTCCTTAATACTTATTTTTCAACCGCATTTTAATTTAATATTTATTTAAATAATTTCGTGATTAAGCCTCAATCGGTCTCCCTATGGGTATCTGCTTGGGTTATAATAATAATATACATTTTACGCTATTTACTGTTTCATCTGCTGTAACGGTTCATTAATGTTATCAGAGTGCCTTACATTTATGAAACTTAACCGCTTAGATCGGAATTACCTCATTACCTAGCTCCCCCTACTTAGCTATGGACCTTGTCAAGGCGGGGAGCGTGTTGTGGCGGGTGCTTATCGATCCGATAGTTTGTCCGAGCGAAACTTATGGAATATGAGGGTACTTGCGATAACATGGTATGCGGGTATTTCGAGAAAGAGAGATTGGCAGTGCCGCGCGCGCCACCTCTCGACCGCACCAGTCTCGCTTCGACATTCGTATTAATTGGAGGTCTGAGCAGCTCACCGCATCACGAGCATCAACTATAGTGCAAGTGCTACAAGCATCCCGACACCTGGATCAGTTGGTGGCCACCAACAAATCACCAAAGGAGCAGCGCGCGGTAAGTGACTTCTCTTTACCCGTGTAGCTAAGTGTTGTAGTGTGCCCATATTGTTCCTTAGGGATTGCTTCGGATAGACGAGTTGGATCGATACGCACTCCACGTATTCATCGTAATTGTTCTGCATACCGCGAAAAAGGGGGCAATTATCTTATACATTGCCACCCCAAAGCCTATAAACATACTTGATACATTTTTTTTTTTGTAAATATATACATATTATACAGCAGCAGACTATTGCCCGCGGCTCCACCCGCGTGAAATTCTGATCCCGTTCATCGCTTAATATAGCCAATACGTTATTCTGATGTACAAGCTATATTATCGTAAAGTTTCATCAATATTCATTCAGTTGTTTTTACGTGAAAGAGTAACAAGTAACAAACATCCTCACATACTTGCAAACTTTCATGTTTATAATATTAGTAGGATAGAAACCAGACCAATGCAAATATTCATATACATGCATACAAATATTTGCACTGAGCAGGAATCGAACCCGCGCCTTCTGCTTAGCGGCCGCCTTCACTACTGACAAAGTGGCAGTCAAACGGAATGTGGCACGTCGCGCGGCCTGCCGCGGCATCGTTTGACGAAATAAAGTAAAATTAATTCTAAAGTCACTGTAATAAGATTCAAAATAACTTGATTAGTAATAAAATCCTTTGCCATGCCATGCCGGCAATGGGCCCTTAGGCACTTAACTGAGTTGGATCGTTGATTTTCCAGGCAGTGAGTTATCTGTTCCAACTACATATTAGGTAATCTGTGCTTTAGTGTCCAGATAATTTACGCTTACAGTTTCATTTATTTTATTATTATTAAAAAATATATACTTACTAGCTAAATGCTAATATATTTTTTTCGACTGTTTTTGAATGTGAGATAATACCACAATATTATTCCCAATCACAACGCCCATTATTAGAATGTTTAATATTTTTATATTATAGAAACATTGTGTGGACGACTGTACCTCATTTAACGTTAGTATGTAGAAGTTTACAACCAAATTTAATGGTTTTCTAGGTCAAAAGTCAAGCGAAAATTAGACTGATATTAACAACTATTTCAAGAACTATTTTTTGAGACATAAATTGTATCTATAGCTCGTTCGGTATTTGCGCAGTGAGGTGAGTATGCTGGGCGTAGAACCTACGCCCAGCATACTCAGTGAACAAAGCCTGTAACTCCGGAGTTATTAGAGCACTATTTTTTCTTTTTGGACACCGTTATGAACTATTTATGAACTATTTTTTGAAGTATGAATTATGTTTGAAGCGTACGCAGATTCCCCAAACGGAGGTGAGTATGCTGGACGAAACCTTCGCCCAGCATACTCATAGAAATATGGCTGTAATTTCGTAAGTATAAGAGAACTATTTTTTTTCCTTTCGCAACTATTTAAGACTATTTCAGAACTATTTTTTGGCATTCATGAAATATCAAGATTCCATGGTGAGTATGCTGGGCGAAGGGACACATGAAACCTTGCTTCAGTACTATGACATGAGTCCACTAGGCTATTTAATGCCTCAATGTACTCCCCTATTTCTTTTTGTGCAATTTGGTATTTTTGTGTAATGGAATTTAAGGAGTCATTCAAACGCCTGATTTGTAGTTGTTGCTGATACATATCAGACTCATATTGCTCTGTTTGAGCTTTGCCTACCTCTATTATTTGTCTTAGCTGCAAATTAGTTTTACAGGCCCTACGACACTTGTTGATGCCCATTTTGAGGCACCTTATCTGTTTTTGTGACTTTGAAATAAATTTATTTATTTTTATATATTTTTTAAACTTATTTCTGCCACTACCAATTAACCCAACTGAAGAATCCAACAGTGATTCATTAACACAGGCTTTAACAATAGATGTACTTGGAATGTCAGGTGTTCTAATGTCTATCAACTCCGCGGTGATGCATGGCCCAAGACAAATCAGGTCAGGCTCCCCAGCCACCAGCTCATTATAGAGGCTATTGGAGAGGGCGGCCTCATCTGCCAATCTGACTGATTCCATGTGAGTGATGGAATTATGTACATCACTCAATTCACACTCCAGAAAGCTTATGCGTTTCAAAGCTTGTTCGTGGGTGTTGCTGCATTCCTCTAGGCCTGTCAGTGTTGCCTGGAGGTGATCCCGCTGGAGTGTAAGCTCCACAACCTGATTATGTAAGGCGGTCAATTCGTTTTTAAGTTGGGTGTTTTTCTCGACTACAACTAAAACTTCCCTTTCACTTTCTTCCCGTTCTTCCATCAATTGCTTGTTTAGGTTTTTGTTTATCTCCAGCTCCTTTAAGGCGAGGTTTAACTTCTGTTGTAAATCCCGGGATAGAACACTACGGGTCATCATTATTGTTATTTTTCTTATCAATTAATTGCTTCACAAGGGTGTATTAGGTGGTACTGAAATGAAAAGAAGGGTGGTTAGTAACTAGGTATAGTATTGATAAGGTTAAGGGAATAAAAAGTAAGTTTATTGCAGATAATTTTTTAGGTTGAGAAGGGAGGGTACAAAAACAAAAGAAAAGTTTATAGGTATGTAGCTAAAGTAGACTAGAAATATGTTTGAAACTGTACTGTGTGAGTGTGTTAAACTTGTCTGAGGCTATATTGTTGGCGTCGTCAAATTGGCTTCCACAATTTGTCAAGGCAATTGAGACTGTAACAGAGCCCGCTGTGTGGATGGACGTTGCTCACAGTTATGTGAGCGTTTGTGTAGTATTGTAATGTACAGAAGGTGTAAGGAATAAGTGTAGCACCAAATACTTCCCCTGATTTCCAACGTAGCGTAGGCGCAAGTTTCAAAAACAGATTCAGTTACACCAGTTTCACCAGTTCCTCAGTTCACTTATTTAGTCGTTTTACAACAATTGACGCAGCAGAAAACTCACAAACATTAATGTTATTGTTAATATAACTAAATTAAACAATGCAATACACAGTATTCGTTAAATAACTAATTTATTTTAATAAATTAATAAATACCATATGTACCATAGGTACCAAGTACATGGTTTCAATTATTGCCTATATGTCGTATCCATATTGTATATTATATATATTGTTCACTAGATAGCGTTGTCGCAATTTTTTTAGATCGCGACGGTTTCGTTCCACTTTCAGTATAAATATCGGGCCCAGCAACTCAACTCAGATAGAATTAAATAAGCAATATAGTGACCCCAATTCTGTCTTGTCACAAGCTAACTAAAATAAGCTAAAAATCTCTAAATGTCAGTTTAGTCCTGTCAAAATGTTATTTCGTATTCTGAGAACACACAACTAACTTAAAATTAGCTTGACACAACTAAAATTAGAGAAAGTACTCAACTGTCATTTTTGGTTAAACGGTATTCTGTTGTACGTATATGCACTAAAATAAGAAATGTCAAACTAAAATTAGACATCATCTAAAATAATGCCAATTGTCGTTCTATATACGCTTAAAGCCTTTATAAAGCTCTATGAATCGTCGATTGATTTGGATTTTATAAATAACTAGCGGACCCCGCGAACTTGCCAGGTACGTGGACCGAGAAAAACTGTATTTGCTTGGTTAAGACTGAGAAATATCACAGTTTGTTTACTATTTGATCAATAATCTGCACTAATTATCATTTGTCGGCATTCTAAAGACTTATTAAGATAAGTTTTTACAGATTTTATGAAAATCTTTATCGTTCATTCTTAATTTTTTAATAGTTGTAACACTCGTTTTAGCGACGTCATATTCAAATTTAGTGCTGTCTTGTGCTTATCAAACACTAAATTTAGTTTGACATAACAACAGAATACGGTTAGAAATGTCAATCGCTTATCTAAAATAAGAAAATTTTAGAGAAATTTAGTTTAGAGATGGTAACGTCAGAATTGGGGTCAGTGCCCTCTGTTTTTGACAAGTAGCCGTCTATCATCATAGAGAATGAGAAATCTGATTGTTCCACCATAAACTTAAGATATTATATTGAGTTTATATTCAGGATAAATTATCGTGATTAGTTCCGGAACCCATCTCGGGGCGGCAGCACTTTCCATATATGCAAGTTTTTACATAGAGTTGCCACTCTTCTCCTATATATTACTACTAGCTTTTGCCCGCGGCTCCGCCCGCGTGGATGTCGGTTATCGCGACCAAACATAGCCTTTGTCCTTTCCTAAGGTCTAAGCTATCTCTGTACCAAATTTCATCGAAATCGGTTCAGTGGTTTAGGCGTGAAAGGGTAACAGACAGAGTTACTTTAGCATTTATAACATTAGTATGGATACTCTTTGGGATGTGGGACACACATAAACTTATACAGACGGATTATACCTACAGAATTAACGTGTATTACCTACGTTCCATTTTTATGAATGAACGTTTGCCACCGGTTACTATGCTAGGGATTACCTTCTATTATCGTAACCAAAGACATTTCATAACATAGACATGTCATATGCTTACAAATCAACGTAGAAAAATGTGCCGAACTCACACACACACATTTTTAATTCATCTACACTTCCCTACATAACCAATGGATTGAAAAGAGAGGACATGAAAAATACAATATAAAAGAAGAAGACAGCTATTGTTTGTCACTTGGACTTTAATGATAACAATGTACCAATCACAGTGCGGTTGCTAGTCGGTGACATAGGCTAACAAAATTATTGAAAAAGAAGGTACAGAGCTCTCTGAATTGAGGTTATTGCCTAATTTTGTTTAGACAAAGATGTTTGTTTAACTTTGTTAATGTATTATGAAAAAGCTAGGTATAATTTTTAAATTTCATTATTTTGTTGCTGTCAGTAGTACAATTTTAACAAGTACCTAAGTAGGTACTTGCCAGTAAAGTGAAGTTTGAGATAATTGCGTAATTTTGTTTAGACAAAGATGTTTGTTTGTCATTGTTATTGTATCTTCTAATATATAAAATTCTTCTGTCACGGGGTGCGTAATCGAACTCCTCCGAAACGGCTCGACCGATTTTGATGAAATTTTTTGTGCTTATCCGGTATCTATGAGAATCGGCCAACATCTATTTTTCATCCCCCTAAGTGATAAGGGTGCAGCGGGAACGGGATTTGAATACCACGCGGGCCGAAAATATGGCGGTACGAAGTTCGCCGGGGCAGCTAGTTAAGTATAAAAAAGCTAGGTATGTTTATTCTATTTCATTATTTTGTTGCTGCCAATAGTGCCTACAAATTTTAACAAGTAGGTACTTACCTAAGTAGATACTTGCCAGTGAAGTGAAGTTCGCACTTATTAACTTACTTGAACCACATAGTATCAGTAGGCAATTATAAAAAACAACAAATTAAAATTGGGAGGTAGTATGTAGTGAGTTTAATGCCTACGATATTCTCATCTGTACTTTAATCTATGTTCGGATCACACACGTCCTTGTCGCTCACGCACCAAATTATATCATACTGTCTCTTTTTAACAATTTTAACTTGAATATTATGAAAGTCAGAAATTTGGTCTTTATCAGTCGAAATATGTATTATTTCCATGTCATATGAACTCCCTTTCGATGTATTAACTTTAGAGTAATAGTTCGTGCAGTGTCTATAAACATACGATGGCATTTTCGTTATTTTTATAAGTCACTGATGCTTCCGCTCAACGTCCGGCCGGCGCCGCTCGGCACGCGGTACTAGAGGCAAACGTTCCAATTGACTCGTTTTCGAATCTTCACGATTTTCGCGCAATAACGAATCTACTTCTTTTTATATATAATATCTTTGATCGTAACATTTGTCGATATCTTTCTATACTACCTGTTAAAGTGTACTAACCATAACTCTAAAACTAAAACCCGACTACTGCAAAATCACGAATCTCTAGAATGTATTGTTTTATTAGAGTAAATGGTCTACGACCACGGCTTTATTCTATTAATCTACTTATTATTCTTGATATTTTCTTGCTTCGTGATTTGCAGTAGTCGGATTTTAGTTTGAAACTTGATTTTTATTTGTATTATTTTGGTGCAAGCAACACCTAATAATGTATACATGTTTTTAATGTGCTAATTGAGCCCTTTAATTTCATACCAAAGTTAAACACGGTCTATATATCTCAAGTTTTTTTTCATTATAGTCAGAGTTTCAGAGAGTCATTCACACGTCATATTGCCTATAACCAGCGGATGATCAAGACGTTTCTAACGATACCACAATTGCCCAGTTCTAATACGGAAAAACAGAAGACATTACAATTTTGTCAATTCGTATTTCTTCAAAAGAGTATATTTTTGTAAAGAAGAATAGTTTCGTCGTCAAATCTTTTATTGGAGTACATCACTATTATGCTTGTAGTAGTATGTTCTAGAAAAATTCAACAATGGCTGTCGCAAATCATTCATAATGTTGGCGCAAATCATTCATAAATGTTGGCACCGTCGGCACGCTGTCAAATTCTCATACTCATTTTCCCAAGTGAGCAATAACTTAAATTTTTTGTCTCTTTCTAGCAGACACGACTGTATATTGGAAAAAAAGAGACAAAGTGATATAATCAAGGTTCAAATTCATGTTTGCCTCATATTTGTAATGGGGTCCATTCTTAGAGTATATAGTATACAGAGACGAAACTACTACGATTTCATTCATAAAATCGACTGAAGTTTGACGCCAAATCGCCATCTTTTGTTCCAAGCAACAAGTACATAGTTACGTCATTCGAGGCTTGTTTACCATTGTTTACTACGATTATCTAGCAAATAAACGTGTAATCCAGTGATTTTGGTGTGTTAATCGTGTTATGTGGGAAAAAATACGTGTGACAAAGATGCCTACCTGCTCAATTGTTGGATGTGGATCATATTATGCAAGAAATAAGCCAAAAATAACATTACATAAGTACGTATTCTTCTCATCGAGATATCATTGTTATTTGTTGACCTACGACATCAATAGTTCGTTTTGTCTGTCTGTAAAGCAAACAAGCTTGTAAAACTCACAATTTAAATCAATAATTACGTCGTATTTTTCTAAAATTCAATAAAACATCTTTGTATGGAAAACGCTAGTGTTGCGGTGATACGATTTTGATTATCGATATTTTTTTTGTAATTCATATATTCATAAATTAATATCCACTCCGTATTGTTATTCGACTGGCCCACGAGGCAAATTTTCTACACACGTATATATATGTATGTACTTTTTTTTGTATGTATTAATTAATTTATTAATAGATACATAATATTCACAAAATTTTCTTCACCAAACTGCTACAGCAGTTTGTAGGCATTCGCTCATACAGTTATTATAGTTATATCTACACTAAATCTACCCATCTTTCCAGCAGCAGTCGGTTATTTTATTTTATTACCTGTATAACTCGGTGGTACAAAATGTATTAATATTTTTAGATTGCCGGCGGCTGTGAAAATAAGAAATGCTTGGTTAGAAAGTATAGGGGTGGAAAATTTAAAGTCACACAAAACTATCTATGTTTGTTCTCTGCATTTTGAAGATTCGTGTTTCAATCGCACTTTGAATTATGTGAAGCTGCATGATAATGTTCTACCTTCACGACGATTAACCGTAAGTCATATAATAGTACATTATGGTATAGGGGAGTAAAGTTGGTCTCACGCGTGGCATACGACGTTTTACAACACACTTGCGAATAAAATAATACTACACATACTAAATAAACAATACTACAAATTAATTAGTTTTCCTATGCGCGCGCATCTAACAATGGCGATCGGTCATATTTAAAAGAGTGAGGTTTGTATTCAACTTTTTTTACTGTTTTTTTTTTCTGTACTTAGAGACAAAAAAAGTTGAATTTGAGTGAAAATTTTGTTTATTATACAAGTCTTATTTATTTAAATACGAAAATGCATCAAATGACCATACAATAGGCATATTAATTTATTCGTACTATTAAACACGTTCTTTTTTGTATCGAAACTTTTTGAAGAACATAGAAACTTAACCCATAAAATTTAAAAAAGAATCTGTAACTCACTTGCGAATAATATCAATGAAAAAGTCACAGTTTGATAATAGGTGTCATTACGTGCCTAATTGCGGTGAAATAATATCAATTTTATGAGCAGGTGTGTTGTAAAAGTATATTATACAATTACAAAGATGTTGTCGTTTACATAGGACAAGCAATATTATTGTAATCTGATACAATTAACAATGTATCAACGTGATGCATATGTTATATGATAAATATCAAGATAGATAACTCTTTATTGTACTCAAATATCATGTTAGTGTATAAGAAAGTAACATCCATCGATCACAATACTTTAAGTCACATGTACAATGTTCTTTTTTGCAGAGATGTGCCGGTATTATAAATACCCAAAAAGTACTAAGTGAGAGAAATGCAGGTCCTTGTATGGCACTGTCTCAAGCTGATGCTCATAGTATGGTAAATATCAGTAGTCAATAATTCTATTAGTATTATAAAACGGTTCCTCCCCGTTTCACAGAATTTTTTATGTCATAATTTTGTTTCGCATAACAACGCATAGCATAAACTTCATTTTGCAGAAAAAGGTTTGGCATACAGTCATTCGTCATACTTTCATAACGCATAATTTTGTAAGTCAGAATCATCTTTTGGCATAACTTTTAAAGCATAATAATCAAAAAGTAGAACCGTCATGTCGCAGAAAATTTACACGCAGAATCGTCACTTGGCATACATTTCACATGCATAATCTTCAAACAAATTGGCATACAAATCCTATATAAAAAAGCTAACATAATCCATGCATGCAAACAAGTAAGCATAAACCCTGCATGTAGTAGGCATGCAGCAAGCATCAGGCATGCAGCAAGCATCAGGCATGCAGCATGCAGTAAGCATCAGGCATGCAGCATGCAGCAAGCATCAGGCATTTAGCATGCATCAGGTATGCAGCAAGCATCAGGCATTTATCATGCAGCAAGCATCAGGCATGCAGCATGCAGCAAGCATCAACAAGCACCCTAATGAAATTAACAATCTATCTACCTCAGTGCTGTGCAAGGTATTCAAGCACATAATCGTTAACACATAGCTAATGCGTCACCTAGAGTACTACTCTTTAATTAACGACCCGCAATATGGTTTCAGGCCGAAACAGTCAACTGGTGATCTTCTGGCGTACGTTACCCATCTTTAGGGTGAGGCTATGGACAAGTAAGGCGAGTTACTGGCAATTAGTCTTGACATTGCCAAAGGTTTCGATAGAGTCTGGCACATCGCTCCTTTATATATTTGACGCGAGACAAATGTACATACGTTCATATTTAGTCTTAAGAAACCACATTTTGTAAACTGACGTCTTAAAAATGCCGCAGTGGAGTTTGTTGCACCATTTCTTCTCCACTAGCGCCTAGGAAGCGGTGGTAAACTTAGTTTTAAGCAGAATTTGACGTCAAAAAGCTGTAACAGTGTTGCACTATTTTGAAAAATAAAGAATTTGAATTTAAAAAATACCTACAACGTATGTGATGGAATTATGTGTTCTGAATGAAATATAATGCATGTGCTAAGTATCATGGATTCTATTTCGTGATGGTGTCGGCGACTTGAATATTGAAACGTTATCAAAGTTTTTTATAGGTTCCTCGATTATGATACGCATATCATACCATAATGTACTATTTTTAAATTTATTTTGATACTCTGTGCATAAAGATCATATTTATCCTTCATTAAAGTTTTATTTTTAATTTTTTATTGTATACATTTCAGTATGATATTAAATGATGAAGCTACATTATGAGTGTGTTAAAAATTTGTTGTAAAAATAAGCTTTACATTTGCCATTTAATATATTACTGAATGTTACATTTATTATTTGACTGCCTCTGTGGCGTAGCGGTAGTGAACGCGGCCGCTACGCAGGAGGCGCGGGTTCGATCCCCGCTCAGTGCAAATATTTGTGTGCATGAAATATGAATATTTGCATTGGTCTGAGTGTTTCCATGTATAATATGTATGTATTTACAAAAAAAAATGTATCTAAGTATGTTTATCCGCATTCTAGAACCCATAACACAAGCTAGTTAAGCTATGCTTACTTTGGGTCTAGATAGCGTTGTGTAGAATGTCCTACAATATTTATTTATTTATTTAGTTATTATAACAGTAATAATTATTTTTAGACAGTATTAATTAGACGATAAAATTGTGATTTAAGTAAAAAGTTTTACAATATTATGTAACGAACTGCCCGTTCTTCTTTGTAATATAAAGGACATATTGAATAAAAGCACTTGTACTCTTCCACAATTATTTAATTTTTTGTTGCCTAACCGGTTTCGCCTTACGGCATTCTCATAGGTTTACAATGGTTCAAACTATTATATTTAGCAAATATATGCTAAATACTAGCCTTTCGCCCGCGTGGATCTCTTATCTTCGGTTCTACTCAACCGATTGCAGTAAAACAGACGTAAGATTTTAAATCCAAACAAGACCTTTCTAACAAAAAAACTGCATCAAAATCCATTTTAGTAGTTTTTACGTCCATCGCGGACAAACATTTTCCATTTACAATTATATAATAGTATAGAGTATAGATAGATAGATAATAGTTTAAACCCTTGCTTACATTTTTAGTCTGTGCTTCTTTTATATCGATAAGTAGTTATCGACAGTTTACTGGGCTTCTCTATTATAGACGCCATTTAATGTTCTTATCCAAGTTTAGGTATACAGTTTTTTTTCGTAGGTATGCCACCTCTTATATACTCTAAGGGTCCATTACACGCTCATGCAAACGTCATGCAGGAAACCATCAAACAACCAAACATGAATTACGTTTGCACATAAATTTATAATAGAACAGATGGGTTATACCTACAGAATTAACGTGTATTACCTACGTTCCATTTTTATGAATGAACGTTTGCCGACGGTTACTATGCTAGGGATTACCTTCTATTATCGTAACATTTGTCGATAACTTTAAAACTAAAACCCGACAACTGCAAAATCACGAATCTCTAGAATGTATTGTTTTATTAGAGTAAATGGTATACGACCACGGCTATTCTTGATATTTTCTTGCTTAATACTTCTTAGAGCGTGATTTGCAGTAGTCGGATTTTAGTTTGAAACTTGATTTTTATTTGTATTATTTTGGTGCAAGCAACACCTAATAATGTATACATGTTTTTAATGTGCTAATTGAGCCCTTTAATTTCATACCAAACACGGTCTATATATCTCAAGTTTTTTTTCATTATAGTCGAGAGTTTCAGAGAGTCATTCACACGTCATATTGCCTATAACCAGCGGATGATCAAGACGTTTCTAACAATACCACAATTGCCCAGTTCTAATACGGAAAAACAGAAGACATTACAATTTTGTCAATTCGTATTTCTTCAAAAGAGTAAATTTTTGTAAAGAAGAATAGTTTCGTCGTCAAATCTTTTATTGGAGAACATCACTATTATGCTTGTACTGGGTGGCGCAAAAGTAAAGACCCTATTTGGTTCGGCTATAACATTTTTTCAAAATTAGAAAACTAGATTTAGGTTTTTTTAAATGTATATTTGTACCATTAAATTTCGTACCATTAGGATTTAAAGATGATGTCTTTTAAATGGTGACCTCCAGAGTTGGGACACATTTGAGCCCTATTTATGACATTTTGCATAACTTGCCGTAACACTTCCTGCGATATGTTCGTTATTTCTTGACGAATGTTTTCTTTTAGAGCTGCGAGAGTCTGTGGCTTGTTCACATACACCCGAGATTTCAAAAAACCCCAAAGAAAGAAGTCTGGACTGGTCAGATCGGGTGATCTTGCAGGCCAAGGCAAATCGCCAAAACGAGAGATAACTCGGCCTGGAAAAGCGTCCCTCACTAAGTCCATAGTGTCGCGCGCTGTGTGTGCCGTAGCGCCGTCTTGTTGAAACCAGATGTGCTCCAGCCCCAATTCGTCCAAACTGGGTATCAAAAACTCACGTAACATGGTTCTGTAGCGTTCTCCAGTGACAGTTATCGCATTGCCTCCAGCGTCTTCGAAAAAATAGGGTCCGATCACTCTGTCAACACAGATGCCACACCATACAGTAACTTTGGGTGTAGAGGTGTTTCTTGAATAATGCGCGGATTATCAGTGCCCCAGAACCGAGTATTCTGCTTATTGACATGCCCTGAGAGATGGAAATGCGCTTCGTCACTCATAACCAATTTTGAAGGAAAATCATCCTCTTCAAGGTTGAGGTTTATGACGCGCTGGCAGTAATCTAGACGAGCTCGGTGGTCAGCAGGCAGCAGCTGATGAGTCATTTGAGTTTTATACGGGAACATCTTTAAGTCTTTCACCAAAATACGCTGCAGGGTCCGTCTGGAAATGCCCAATTGCGTGGCACGTCGCCTCGTTGATGTTTCTGGACACTCTTCCACATCTTCGCGCACAGCATCGATATTTTCAGCTGAACGGCCTGTTCTTGGTCTCCCAGACTTAGGTCTATCCAATGTTGAGCCAGTTGCTTCAAGGCGTGTGGCAAAGCGTCGAATTGTGCGACCAATCGGTGCCGGACGGTGGGGAAATCGTCGACGAAATTCACGTTGTGTTCTTATCACTGATGAATTATTCCGTAAGAACATTGACACAATTATTCCAAGTTCTTGGGGAGTAAAACGGTCCATGTTTATTTTCAGTGTATTTTACATTTGTTCACTACACAATTTTCAACAACAGAATGACAGAAAATGTCATATAAAAAAAATAAAGGTATTTTCTTTAGTGCCAGTACTTTTGCGCCACCCAGTAGTAGTATGTTCTAGAAAAATTCAACAATGGCTGTCGCAAATCATTCATAATGTTGGCGCAAATCATTCATAAATGTTGGCACCGTCGGCACGCTGTCAAATTCTCATACTCATTTTCCCAAGTGAGCAATAACTTAATTTTTTTGTCTCTTTTTAGCAGACACAACTGTATATTGGAAAAAAAGAGACAAAGTGATATAATCAAGGTTCAATTCATGTTTGCCTTATATTTGTATAACTAGAATTTCTATATGTTGAACGGGGCCCCCCTGTGCGTTTGCATGATGGTTTTATATCGACATTGACGATAGGTTAGACGTCAATCATGGCGGTGATTGATGGCAAAACCTAGCGTGTAATGGACCCCTATAACTAGAATTTCTATAATTATGTTGAACGGGGCCCCCCTGTGACATGCATAAACAAAATCACAAAAAATCTTGACATCGTCAGTGACAGTACCTTAGAGTATATAAGAGGTGGCATACCTACGAAAAAAAACTGTATACCTAAACTTGGATAAGAACATTAAATGGCGTCTATAATAGAGAAGCCCAGTAAACTGTCGATAACTACTTATCGATATAAAAGAAGCACAGACTAAAAATGTAAGCAAGGCTTTAAACTATTATCTATCTATGTATACTCTATCTATACTATTATATAATTGTAAAGTGGTCGTGTCTGTACATTGGAGATATTTAAAAAAAAATACTTGGGTTATGTTATGTTAACGATACTGAACACGAAAATATTTTTTTTGAATTTCCTGTCTGTTTGTCTGTTTGTCTGTTTGTCCGCGATGGACGCAAAAACTACTGGACGGATTTTGATGCGGTTTTTTTTGTTAGAGAGGGCTTGCTCAGACTTAAAATCTTACGTTTGTTTGATCGCATTCGGTTGAGTAGAACCGGAGTTGTGAACAATATTGATATTATACGGAATATGAGCGGGAATATAGATGGCGCTTTTTTATTCATAAGGATGAAATTTTATATCTTATTACATCCTTGCAAGTATGTAAATAAATAGACTTGAATTTACATTCATAGTTGTGTAAACAAACACGTTTTTTTAATCATAAAATTATTTTTTTTGGCGATGATTTAGTTCCACACCCGTAACTAGATGGCGTTAACGCGGTTTTGAACTTACTATGGTTTCGTTCTAACTGGACGCATATAAGCATATTTTATTCAGTTTTAATTTTTCAATTTCTAATTTGTCAGGTTGTATGAAATAGATGTCCCGACTGTCTTAAGATCAGCTAAAAATCGTTTTCCATCCACACAAAGACAGATTACTTAGAGCGTGGTGTGGTGAAGGATATAGTGGAGTTGGAGTAGACAAGAGATACAACGGGAAAGCGAAGGAGTAGGGGAGAGGGTGGGAGAAGGGTACGGGGAGTAGAGAGTCGAGTAGATACCTAGATACGCAGGTTTTCTTTATACCACTTAGGTGGCAGACAAGCACACGGCCCACTTGATGGAAAGTGGTTACTGTGTCCTATGAACGTATGCAACACCAGGGGCGTCACACTCACCCTTCTTGAAGTACCCCATACTATAGTCGTGAGTCGTACTGTAGTAATGAGGTCGCAAACAAGCACACGGCCCTCCTGATGGTAAGTGGTTACCGTGGCCTATGGGTGAGTGCAACACCAAGGGAGTCACACTTATGCTGCCTACCCTGTAAGAACTAAGAGCAGGGATGAAGAACCTTTTTTGTGGCTATCGTTGGAGGAATATTAAGTGCAGGAGGATGATTATGAATATTATGATGATATGGCGTGGACTCTAATTATATTTTGCTTTCTGAAGAAATGTCCGTCTGTTCGTTCATTTTCTAGCGCCTAAGGTATAGCACGGGCTCATCTAAATACCTACTTTGTGGTAGCACTGCTGGCATGCCAAAAAAATTGAGCCGCGTGGCGTGCCATTGGTTCGCCATCCCTGGATTAGAGCGTGGTGAAGGATATAGTGGAGTAGACAAGAGATACAACGGGAAGGGGAAGGAGTAGGGGAGAGGGTGGGGGAAAGGCAAAGGTATGGGGAGTAGAGAGTCGAGTAGATATGCAGGTAGAAAGTTTTTTTTATACCACTTAGGTGGCAGACAAGCACACAGCCCACCTGATGGTAAGTGGTTACCGTGGCCTATGGGTGAGTGCAACACCAGGGGAGGCACACTCGTGCTGCCGACCCTGCAAGAACTTAGAGAAAGATAAGTCGGACAACAGCTTTGGTTCCTCTCCAGTGAGCTTTGGCTACCCTACTCACCGTCGGAAACACAACACGAGGTTATTAAGCCGCGGCCTTCTGTATGCCGGAGATACTTCCCCAGTCGAACTGCTCGATTGGGACGGATGTGCCGTCGTGTACCTCCTCGAGTCGAATAGAGAGGCGAGTACATTGTCTAATCAGCGTTCAACGCTCAACTTCCAGTACCACCACGCAATAAACGACATCCACGCGGGCGGAGCCGCGGGCAACAGCTAGTACTATTATATAATTGTAAATGGAAAATGTTTGTCCGCGATGGACGTAAAAACTACTAAAATGGATTTTGATGCAGTTTTTTTTGTTAGAAAGGTCTTGTTTGGATTTAAAATCTTACGTCTGTTTTACTGCAATCGGTTGAGTAGAACCGAAGATAAGAGATCCACGCGGGCGAAAGGCTAGTATTTAGCATATATTTGCTAAATATAATAGTTTGAACCATTGTAAACCTATGAGAATGCCGTAAGGCGAAACCGGTTAGGCAACAAAAAATTAAATAATTGTGGAAGAGTACAAGTGCTTTTATTCAATATGTCCTTTATATTACAAAGAAGAACGGGCAGTTCGTTACATAATATTGTAAAACTTTTTACTTAAATCACAATTTTATTATTTCGTTAAAATGATAATTTATTGTATGTTTAAATACATATTTTTCAGTGCATGGTTATAATACTGTCTAAAAATAATTATTACTGTTATAATAATAAAAATAAATAAATAAATATTGTAGGACATTCTACACAACGCTATCTGGACCCAAAGTAAGCATAGCTTAACTAGCTTGTGTTATGGGTTCTAGAATGCGGATAAACATACTTAGATACATTTTTTTTTGTAAATACCTACATATTATACATGGAAACACCCAGACCAATGCAAATATTCATATTTCATGCACACAAATATTTGCACTGAGCGGGGATCGAACCCGCGCCTCCTGCGTAGCGGCCGCGTTCACTACCGCTACGCCACAGAGGCAGTCAAATAATAAATGTAACATTCAGTAATATATTAAATGGCAAATGTAAAGCTTATTTTTACAACAAATTTTTAACACACTCATAATGTAGCTTCATTATTTAATATCATACTGAAATGTACACAATAAAAAATTAAAAATAAAACTTTAATGAAGGATAAAATTATGATCTTTATGCACAGAGTATCAAAATAAATTTAAAAATAGTACATTATGGTATGATATGCGTATCATAATCGAGGAACCTATAAAAAACTTTAATAAAGTTTCAATATTCAAGTCGCCGACACCATCACGAAATAGAATCCATGATACTTAGCACATGCATTATATTTCATTCAGAACACATAATTCCATCACATACGTTGTAGGTATTTTTTAAATTCAAATTCTTTATTTTTCAAAATAGTGCAACACTGTTACAGCTTTTTGACGTCTAATTCTGCTTAAAACTAAGTTTACCACCGCTTCCTAGGCGCTAGTGGAGAAGAAATGGTGCAACAAACTCCACTGCGGCATTTTTAAGACGTCAGTTTACAAAATGTGGTTTCTTAAGACTAAATATGAACGTATGTACATTTGTCTCGCGTCAAATATATAAAGGAGCGATGTGCCAGACTCTATCGAAACCTTTGGCAATGTCAAGACTAATTGCCAGTAACTCGCCTTACTTGTCCATAGCCTCACTCTAAAGATGGGTAACGTACGCCAGAAGATCACCAGTTGACTGTTTTGGCCTGAAACCATATTGCGGGTCGTTAATTAAAGAGTAGTACTCTAGGTGACGCATGAGCTATGTGTTAACGATTATGTGCTTGAATACCTTTCACAGCACTGAGGTAGATAGATTGTTAATTTCATTAGGGTGCTTGTTGATGCTTGCTGCATGCTGCATGCCTGATGCTTGCTGCATGATAAATGCCTGATGCTTGCTGCATGCTGCATACCTGATGCATGCTAAATGCCTGATGCTTGCTGCATGCTGCATGCCTGATGCTTGCTGCATGCCTACTACATGCAGGGTTTATGCTTACTTGTTTGCATGCATGGATTATGTTAGCTTTTTTATATAGGATTTGTATGCCAATTTGTTTGAAGATTATGCATGTAAAATGTATGCCAAGTGACGATTCTGCGTGTAAATTTTCTGCGACATGACGGTTCTACTTTTTGGTAATTATGCTTTAAAAGTTATGCCAAAAGATGATTCTGGCTTACAAAATTATGCGTTATGAAAGTATGACGAATGACTGTATACCAAACCTTTTTCTGCGAAATGAAGTTTATGCTATGCGTTGTTATGCGAAACAAAATTATGACATAAAAATTTCGGTGAAACGGGGGGGAATCGTTTTATAATAGAATTATTGACTACTGATATTTACCATACTATGAGCATCAGCTTGAGACAGTGCCATACAAGGACCTGCATTTCTCTCACTTAGTACTTTTTGGGTATTTATAATACCGGCACATCTCTGCAAAAAAGAACATTGTACATGTGACTTAAAGTATTGTGATCGATGGATGTTACTTTCTTATACACTAACATGATATTTGAGTACAATAAAGAGTTATCTATCTTGATATTTATCATATAACATATGCATCACGTTGATACATTGTTAATTGTATCAGATTACAATAATATTGCTTGTCCTATGTAAACGACAACATCTTTGTAATTGTATAATATACTTTTACAACACACCTGCTCATAAAATTGATATTATTTCACCGCAATTAGGCACGTAATGACACCTATTATCAAACTGTGACTTTTTCATTGATATTATTCGCAAGTGAGTTACAGATTCTTTTTTAAATTTTATGGGTTAAGTTTCTATGTTCTTCAAAAAGTTTCGATACAAAAAAGAACGTGTTTAATAGTACGAATAAATTAATATGCCTATTGTATGGTCATTTGATGCATTTTCGTATTTAAATAAATAAGACTTGTATAATAAACAAAATTTTCACTCAAATTCAACTTTTTTTGTCTCTAAGTACAGAAAAAAAAAACAGTAAAAAAAGTTAAATTCAAACCTCACTCTTTTAAATATGACCGGTCGCCATTGTTAGATGCGCGCGCATAGGAAAACTAATTAATTTGTAGTATTGTTTATTTAGTATGTGTAGTATTATTTTATTCGCAAGTGTGTTGTAAAACGTCGTATGCCACGCGTGAGACCAACTTTACTCCCTTATATCATAATGTACTATTATATGACTTACGGTTAATCGTCGTGAAGGTAGAACATTATCATGCAGCTTCACATAATTCAAAGTGCGATTGAAACACGAATCTTCAAAATGCAGAGAACAAACATAGATAGTTTTGTGTGACTTTAAATTTTCCACCCCTGTACTTTCTAACCAAGCATTTCTTATTTTAACAGCCGCCGGCAATCTAAAAATATTAATACATTTTGTACCACCGAGTTATACAGGTAATAAAATAAAATACCCGACTGCTGCTGGAAAGATGGGTAGATTTAGTGTAGATATAACTATAATAACTGTATGAGCGAATGCCTACAAACTGCTGTAGCAGTTTGGTGAAGAAAATTTTGTGAATATTATGTATCTATTAATAAATAAATTAATACATACAAAGGTAGGACTTCGGATTGCCCGCATTCGATTTAAGCGCTGGGAGTTGGTGGGGGGGAGGGGGGGGGAGGTGTAGGACCCCCCCTGTGAAGGAAAAGTTGCGGACGCCCCCCCTTTTTGAGATACGAATTTTTTAAAATTCTAACCTAACTTTCGCATTTTCTTGTATTGACATCGATTTACATGTTGAAAGGGGGTGCAGAATGAAAGAAAGGGAAAAATACCAGTCCCCATCCCTCCCCCTTGCATCCGCTGATGGATTTTGAAGTTTTTTTTATCATTATATGTACCTCGTTCATGGAATGACAGATGAGGTAAGAGTGAAAATCCCCCGCGATGTGTCGACTTCTGAGTGGTCTAATATGATAAAACAAGTAAGCGTGTAGCAGACATGGCTTCTGTCACGGCTCCGGCGCTGCACGGCTCCGGCGGTCCCACGCGAGCTTATCGTCGCAGATGTGTTTCACACTCACCACCGCAGCTTCGGCTTGCTGGCCGGCTCCGCCGGCCAGCCTCAGCCGCTGTGGCGAGTGTTTGAAACCACCTGCTCCTCAGCTCGCGGGCCGCCTCGCCCCTCCGCGCCTACGCGTTTTTAAATAGCACTCTAGGGGTAGGGCAGACAAGACTACGTGGAGTCGGTTTTGCAGCGATTTGTTTCTGTTACACAGGTATTATCGAATATTACTATAATTCAAATAAAACAATGCAATGTAAACATTAATTACATACATAGATATAGACATTAATATAGACATTAATACCGCGCTTCGACGACGTTTTACGTTTAGTTTCACATGTCGGCATAGTCGGTAAATAATTTTATTGTATGTATAAATTTAATAGCATTCATTTTAATCAGCAAAATTCACGTAAGATAATAAAAAATGCTTAAAACACTAAATATAGGCATTTATTTAATTATTAAATGGAATAAAAAAATTTAGTGCGGTAACATTACGTGAAATAAAACGTTTACTACCAAAACGAAATGTCAAAAGCATTATTAGTATGTGTTCTGTGGTAAAAAGTGACAAAATATTGCTAAATTTATATGATTTTGATTATTTTTTTTCTCGTTAACCATTGAACTCCGCAACTTGAAACTTTACGCGGAGGCTTCTAATAATATTAGCTCTGTGTAAAAAAAATATGGACGCGAAACTCGAGTGCGGGCAATCTAAAGTTAAGCCCATACAAAAAAAAGTACATACATATATATACGCGTGTAGAAAATTTGCCTCGTGGGCCAGTCGAATAACAATACGGAGTGGATATTAATTTATGAATATATAAATTACAAAAAAAATATCGATAATCAAAATCGTATTACCGCAACACTAGCGTTTTCCATACAAAGATGTTTTATTGAATTTTAGAAAAATACGACCTAATTATTGATTTAAATTGTGAGTTTTACAAGCTCGTTTGCTTTACAGACAGACAAAACGAACTATTGATGTCGTAGGTCAACAAATAACAATGATATCTCGATGAGAAGAATACGTACCTATGTAATGTTATTTCTGGCTCATTCCTTGCATAATTTGATCCACATCCAACAATTGAGCAGGTAGGCATCTTCGTCACACGTATTTCTTCACACTTTACACGATTAACACACCAAAATCACTGGATTACGCGTTTATTTGCTAGGTAATCGTAGTAAACAAAGGTAAACAAGCCTCGAATGACGTAACTATGTACTTGTTGCTTGGAACAAAAGATGGCGATTTGGCGTCAAACTTCAGTGGATTTTATGAATGAAATCGTAGTAGTTTCGTCTCTGTATACTATATACTCTAAGGACAGTACTGACTTGACGCCCTTCTGACAGTGACACTTTGTCAGTTGGTGACTGCTTGCTAAGAAATTGTTCAAGTTGTCGCAAGAGTAATTTATTCTTTTCTTATTTAATTATTGATAGATACTGTCTGTATGTAGATATTGAAATACAAAGTACATTACCATAGTCTTAGGGAACTTCTTTGTAGATAAATAAATAAATACGATACTGAAACATTTTTAGTACTAATACAAGTCTACATTTGCGATGGGTAGTCCAGAAGGAGAATTATGTCCACCACCCTCAGAAGAAGATGAATTAACTTTGCCAAGAGCCAGCATTAATAAGATGATTAAAGAGTTAGTTCCTTCCGTCCGAGTAGCTTTTGAATCTCGAGAATTAATTCTAAATTGCTGCACAGAATTTATTCATCTGTTAAGTTCAGAAGCCAACGAAGTTTGTAATCAAAGCAATAAAAAGACTATCAACGCAGAACATGTACTCACAGGTAAACATTCTTCCTTATTAATGCCTGATTCCTTATAAAGTACGCAAATAAAAATAAATGTATTTCCATACATAGTACATTTTAAATGTTAGAAAGCACTTCATTTGTATTCAGTAACGGTGACCCAATAATTTATTTGTTATTGAATTTCAATAATATGGAATTCATTTTCAGCTTTGGACAGATTAGGATTTAGCGATTACACATTAGAAGCTGAAGCTGTATTAAAGGACTGTAAAGCTGTAGCTGCAAAGAGAAGAAGACAAAGCACTAGACTTGAAAATCTGGGCATACCTGAAGAAGAACTATTGAGACAGCAACAAGAACTTTTTGCTAAGGTATTATAAAGGTCATTAATAAATAAACATAATCATAATAACTCATTATAACTAAATATATGCAGCACCAGCCCATAAACAATTGTCTTAATTTTCGAGACTTACATAGAAAGGAGGTTAGGAATAGGATAGCATCTCTAATGCTGAATAAGATGTTAATCATAATCTTTTGGTATTGTATCTATGATGATAATACATTGTTCAATATTTTACTGTATGTCTTTTTGGAAATACATAATGTATGACTAAAGAATGCTTTGTGCTGATTTAGGCTAAATATAGTAGTGTTCAGTAAGTTAGTGGTTAAGGAGTCTAGTTTTATAATTGAGAGCTGGTATTTAAATTTGCATACTACTGACTTGAACCCTCTCCTAATACAAGCAATTTACTAGTAATTAAGGTAACTAATATTCTTTAAAAAATTTACAATAATTATGTTCCGAATGTTAAATGTCATAAACTTTTTTTTGTGTTACAGGCACGAGAGGAGCAAGCAAAGCAAGAACAACAACAGTGGCTGCTGTTACAGCAACAAGGTCTTGTGGGTGTTGAAGGTGCACCACAACCATATGTGCCACCACCTCCTGGTCCCAGGATAGACGATGAAGAAGATGATGATTATTCTTAATTTTAAACAGTTAAACTCAATACAGCTTTCCAATAAATGCTTCATGTAATGTTAAGAGATATTGATTTTCATTAAGTTGGGCTTGATTGAAGTGCCTTCTTTGTCTTTTTTCATTTCTTTCCTAGTTGTTCCTCTTTCTTGTAACTGAAAGGAGAAATGATTGTATAGCTATAGCCTGTGTGCATTTGGCTTTTAATAGATTTTGACAGGAATTCGCATACAAAGGTAACATGACCAATAATTATTAGCCTAATACAATTTCAGCTATTTATGTGGTCTACCTGACCTGCTGAACTAATTATTAGTATTAATAAAGCAGGTTTTCCACTCCGATCAACTAAAGCGATCAACTGAAACGAATCAACTATTTTTTGTTCCCAACGAATCAACTTTTTAGTTGATCCGATAGGAACATTTATTATTCATCTAGTTTGTTCCTATCTACACAACTTAATAGAGTGATATAAAACCTTAAAGCTGTAGTTTGACCACCCTAATCTCTTTTTTTTATATACTATTAATGAGGTGGCAGACAAGCACACGGCCCACCTGACGAAAAGTGATCGCCACAGCCTATAATATGGACGTGTGCAATACCACGAGAACCTTCTAATGCCCTACGTGAAGAACTCCATATTCTAGTCGCTTCAAGACCTCGGCAGGGAGCTTATGCGTGCGCGGATTTTTTTGGTTTTGATAATCCAGTTCTTTCTGAAAGTTGTATTATAACATCACGCTACAGCCCTTAGGAGTCGAGGGCGAAAACCGGGCAGTACGAAAACGAACCGCGTTGTAATAGAACCGAGAAATGAGAATGAAATGTACGGCGGGTTTTCACTTTATTTAGCACTTGATATAAATCGGGTCCCAGCCTCGCCGAAAAATCCAATAGCAGCGACACGACACCTACCGGATTCAAAATTATGAATGTGTATATCGGATTTTTTATATTTACAAGGAACAAAAGAACTTATGTATGACCTATCTATAATCAAAATCATACTATACTTATTGAGACCTTGCTTATCTGTTGAAATCTATTATACCTATAGTCTATTGCCCTTATAAAATGAAAACGTCAAAACAATAATAGTGATTTTTATTTTATAAAAATTGTTCAGAGATGAAGATGGTATAACTATTGCAATATTTTACAACAATATGGTGTTTGCAAAATGAATAATTCTTCAAATAATAAATTCAAAAGGCCTAAACAGAAAACCATAGCAACCACAAATCCTGGAACATCAGTATGTAACTACCTCGAGACTCTTGGCTTGGTTATACGTTCGTTAATGATTGGCCCTAAGGCACCTAAGGCGTTTTCCTTCCTAGCCTAGCCCCTATCAAGTACCTCTGCTCTATCGAGTACCTCTGCTCTATCGAGGACCTCTGCTCTATCAAGTACCTCTGCTCTATCAAGTACCTCTCTGCTCTATCAAGTACCTCTGCTTTATCAAGTACCTCTGCTCTATCAAGTACTCTAGCTGACCTTTCCAAGAAGGTATCAAGTATAATGTGTGTAGACACCTAAGTAAGTGGCCTGGAGAAGATGCCCATCGCGAGTGGATTGTCCGTCAGGCTCCGGCATCCGCGTCCCCGCTTGAAATAAGAATAATCTATATGTACTTCTTAATGTAAGATCGAATAAGATGCAATTTGCGATCAATGTTGCTTTTTAATTATAGAGACCAAGGAATGGAAGATTAATCGACGTGAAAATGACACCTGAACCCCTGTGTCCTCTATTAGCCAAAGACTCAGAATGGGTAGAGATGCAGATGCAGCCTTCGGCAGAATCTTCCATGTCTGCAAGTAACGTGTCAGACGAGGAGGAAGTCTTACAACTCGTAAATTTAATTATTCAACCATTCATTCGACATACCCGTACGTGCAAGTTACAATTGCATTTTTATCCGATGTACCTACCTACCTAGTAGGTATCTACTTTCATAACACTAATTTGAAAATGTGCTCATGCAGGAATCTGGCAACCTATTATAGTTTCAGTCGAGCAAGCAGACCGTAGGCCGGGAGCTTGGAAAGGAGTGAACCGTCGTCGTTCGTGGCTATGACAAGACAAGACTAATAGACAGTGACCTGCCGCGCTAGTCCATATCTATAGCTTTACCCTAGAGATACGTCAGCTAGAAGATCACCCTTAGACAGTTTAGCCATACTGCCAGTTGTTAGTAATGGAGTGATCTTCAATGTAACGCATGACGGTGACGCGTATTTTGTTGAGAACTGAGGTGAGAGCTATGCTATGGGTCGATATTGGCCCGGCTCGAACCGGTCTCCTTTTTTAGGGACCGATTGTACATTTGCCTCCTTCCAAGCCCACGGGAACAATTCTGAGGAATAGGATAAGTACAGATGCGTCAGTACTGGAAACAACGCGGCTGCGCATTTCTTAAGACCCACCGCTGGTATAGGTACCATCGGGGGTTATTAATGAGTAGGTATTAAAGTACTGCGTGTATGAACCGCGTCACGCACGAGGCATGATTGCATGACGTTATAAATTACAAATACAGATGAATATTATTTCCACTAGAATTTAATAAAAGGAAATACATAAGCACGTTGCACGTTGACGTGATCATAACAGAACAATTAATTTGCTAATGTGTTCTAGTCTTTTCTGTTCCCTACCCAGCCTAACCTACCAAGACCACTTAAAGTAGGCTAAACCAAAACCTGTCGTTAAGATAACTTATCTACTGTGGACCGACAGAGCACTCGACAAGACGCATAATTAAGTATGTTTTAGGTGGAATGCGAAGATGGACCTCAAATGAAGCCGTTGGCTATTATGTTTCCGGATTTGATTGAAAAAGACCCGCTAACATTACAAGGAGTTCTGAATAGGGTAATGTCCACAACAGAAGTAACGCGTCATCTAGTGCAACTTGGTCAAAAAGCAAACTTTACATTTATGAAGAAAGCCGATCGCTTGATTCCGCCGGATAAGGTAATCATAAAATGTTTCGCTATTGATCAAAATACATGTTTTATGCCTTTAGCTCTTTCCCTTAAGTTTACTTGCCACTTGTTCCTCTTGATCATGAGCGACACTATCATATCAAATGGTGTAATACGTAGGTAGTAATACAGCATAATATTTTTTCAAATCAACGGTTTCGAGTATGAATATGTACAGATATGTAGGTACTTATACTTAATTCGGTTAGGTACTTAGGTAATATTGATGTGTTTGTATTATTATATTCAGGTAGTCTACTAATACCTACAGGATCCAAATTGTTCTAAGTTATCTACCGTTATTTACAGCAATGGATGGAAAGCTTAACTGAGAACAGCAATTCTTATACTTCTGTAAACTCTGCGCTAGTTAGCAACAGTAAGTTATTTATGGTAATATCTATTGGTATGGATCGTTTATGATATTTGTATATTATTATCTAACTAGCTGACCCGGCGAACTTCGTACCGCCATATTTTCTGATTCCGTTCCCGCTGCATACCTATCTCTAAATTTATCAGTGTTTCTCTACAATATTATGCATGGTATTATACATATAAACCTTCCTCTTGATATCTATTGAAAGAAACTGCTTAAAAATCCGTTGCGTAGTTTAGAAGATTTAAGCATACATAGGGACGGACGGACAGACAGTGACAGCGACTTTGTTTTATAATATGTAGTGATGATGATAGTGATAATACACTTATAATTTTAAAGGTATTTTAAGCAGTACTGAAGTTGAACGTGGAATAAAGAACAGTGTGCAATTAAATACGGTTAAGAAAAAAAAGAAACGGTCTGGAAATACAAATCGGTCCCAACAAGAATCCAGTTCCCGAAATTTAAAAGAAAAATAATAAAAACGAGGTAGTCACTCTTTTAATGATGAAAGATTAGTAAATTACATATTATCTAAAAATCTAATCTAATTGATCAAAATCCGTTGCTGGATTTTAGTAGTAGTAGTAAACCCTCACGTAATTAATAATCATTTCGAGGGGAATTAATATTCATTTTGGGGAAAGTAATTTTTATGTAGATACCGATAGAAGGCCTAGGTGATAGGTGGAGCCGCATATCCCCCTAGTATGAAACAGGCCGGGGATGAGATATGATGTGCCTTTTCTGTAGGTATAATTTGGTGCACAGCTCCATTTCTTTTGGTTTGTGTCAGTTTGTGATTGGGTGAAGAGCAGAAATCAAATCGAATTATGTAGGTATATTATAATATTATATACGAATTATGTAGGTATATATAATTTTAATGATGATAATTTCATTATACCATTTAGTTTTAATATTGTGCTCTAGGAGACGGCGCCGCTGCTGCGTAACTTCGATGTATGAAAATTAAAGCTTATATTTTTGTCATAAGTATATATGGTTTTATTTTTGACCCAATTCCTTATTAAAACAATGTCGCAAGCGTTAGAATATTTTACAAAAATAAAGTACACAGGAACGTACCAACCGATTGCAATATTAGGAATTATTTATTTTAATGACTTTGCTTACCCATAAGTGGATATCAACATTATCAACCTACTTTAATCCTAAGAAAATTAAGAAATGTACCTATAAGGAACAGGGATTTAAACAATACTTTTTAGTTGTACTTGTAAGTATGAGTAGTAGGTAGGTAAGTAAATCCCGTGAAAATATCGAGATAAAAATTAGCCGATGTTACTCAGGGATAATGCAGAATTCCAATGGGGATTTTTTGCAGTTGCGGGTCGAGGCAATCGAGTAAAAAAAGTCAATGCGGTCAAAGCACTCGATGAAAGTAACGCTAACGCACTAATGCATTGCCGACAGTGAATGCGTTAAAAAGACAGATTATTTTGGGTTTATGACGGCTATACATGTTGGCCGAGCCTAGGCCAACGCGAGCGTCGGCAAATAGATGCAAGGCAAATTCTTAATCTCCACACGTTGGACAAGTTCGCCGAAAGTCAATGTCAGCGGCCAATATAGACGAGTGTCTGTAGAGCCGCCCACATGTTGGCCGAGCGCAGACGAGCGCCTTTGATTTGTGCACAAAAACCGATAACAATCCGAAGTGAGGCAAGTGATCTTAACTATTTCCATGGAAATGCAAAATGGAAAAAGTGGGACAAGCGTTTTGTACAAATTATATCCCATTATTTCCATTGGGGCAAAAAACCTCTAGTACCCGCTTATTCCACTTTTCCCCATTGACAATCCCCATTGATGGGGATAATTGAACTTTTTGTTCACTATTCCCCGTTGACGCAAAAAAAACGGGGTACTCTGAGTCGAGGTCTATCCTCATTAAATAAAAATTTTGTGTCAACGGGGAATATTGAAAAATTAAAATTCTTAAGAGGCAATGGAAATAGTGGGAGACTCTGTCCCAGTATTTCCATTAATGGAAATACATAATGGAAATAGTGGGATTCACCTATACTATCTATGTTCAACATTTTAAAAATGTGATTCAAATTCAAAATATTAGAGTCAATATTTTTGCATTACCTATACCTACTATCTAATTTACAAATTCGCTAACTACGCTCACTCTCAACAATAAAATAAATCAATGTTTAAATAATTATGTTTATCTTGGTCAATATAAAAGCTGAAAGAATTATTTTAAATTATTAATAATTTATATAAAAACGCTCAATCTTAACAAGTGTACGTAATTATTATCACTAAAACTAGTTTAGTTTATGCCTACTTATATAATTATTAAATACTTGTGTAATGGCCGCTATTTACGTTTAAATAATTTGATAAAACAGGCAGTTTCAAACAGTTTGATTAAATTTATATTTCTCCAATACATTTGACTCTACATTATTTGTTCAAATTTGGCCCCCAAACACACACTCATACAATTTTGGTCAAACTGTTTAAAACTGCTCGTTTGATCAAATTATCTGAACGTATATGGCCGTCATTAGTATTAAATTACTTCAAAAATTATTCACAACACAATGGTTATCGCTTAAAAAAATAAAGGGCTGCTTCCTTATGTGGCGACATCTAGTCCTATTCACCAAAACTAGCATCTAACAAATATTTTTTTTAAATAGCTTCTTGATTTTATATTCTTGTCTAAGCTGCACTTATTTTGTTAGCATTTCACCGGTCTGGCATTATACGATATGGATACGACATATATGTGCAAATACTGAAACCGCGAAGCATCCTGGTCCGTAGGAATAGAACCAAATTAAATTTAAACTTAAATTCCCTGATTTATAAAATCCGAAATTTTCTAACAAAATAATTATTAAAATAAATGTAGAAAATGCAACCACTTATATAAGTCATTAAATAGTGTCATCCATTGCTTTAAAGTCATTGACTGTGTCATAAGTCATTAATAAATACGCACACACCTTCACACACACACACAACAACTTCACACACACACACACAACAATAGGCATAGTAGGTAATTTACTTGAACAGCTAAGCGGCAACATGCGATTCTACAGAGTGCTCAAAGTTGTTCAGATTCTATAAAATTAAAACTCTAGTTTCTGCCCTTAATACTGGACCAATTTTGTTCAAACTTTTCCTGCTTGAAGCTTAGGGGGTACCAAGTATATGGTTTCAATTATTGCCTATATGTCGTATCCATATTGTATAAAATAGGGCCAGACCTATATCTATCTACCATGCATGGCCCTTACTAATAAAAAATTACACAGGCCAACCCTGTGTGGGGTGTCAAAACAAAAGTATGGTATGTCAAAATCTCCAAACAAAATTTTGACAACAGCTGTGTAATTTTTAATTAGCAAGGTCCCCTATATGTAGGCATAATTTGATCGCCGAAAAATAAAAATTGCTTCTTTTCATACATTATAACGAGAAAAAAGGCCATGTGGCACATAGGTACTCTTTCGGGGAAGCCGTTTATAGGCACTGCTGCTCGCTAGTTGTAAGTTATAATGATAAATGAATATATAAACCGTCGATAATACTTAAATGCACGATATCATGTCCCCGCAGAAACAACAGCGATGCTTCTAGCCTGATTATTGCGTAATGTCCTACATGTTTGATTTAAAAGTACTTGATATTATTTTTGAGCCTCGTTTATTCCGAACCTGACCCGATAACCCTGACCGGACCGGTGATAACCCGGTCGTGGGTTAGGTTAGAAACTTGAAAAAAAATTAATATTTGTTCCGAACGACGTAACCCTCTTCCTAACCTGACCAGATGTGTCGTTCCTATCATAACCCGGTTTTTTTTAATAATGTTTATGGTAAACATTATTAAAAAAAACCACAAAGGTTAAAGCCTTCTAACCTAATCTATCCAAGTCTAATTGCGCGAGAGAATTACCAAAAATGCTATTCGGGTTATGATAGGAACGACACGTCGGATCAGGTTAGGAAGAGGGTTGCAGTCGGAAGAAATTCTTCAAGGGTTTGGAATAAGCCAAATAAATGCTACTATAAAAATCCCAGAAACTAATGACATTTAAAGTAATAATCAACATAAATGAAAATACATTTATCTACATCTTCCATTTAAATGATTATAACGGGTGGCGCAAAAGTAGTGGCACCAAAGAAAATACCTTTATTTTTTTTATATGAAATTTTCTGTCATTCTGTTGTTGAAAATTGTGTAGTGAACAAATGTAAAATACACTGAAAATAAACATGGACCGTTTTACTCCCCAAGAACGTGGAATAATTGTGTCAAACGCTTTTCCAGGCCGAGTTATCTCTCGTTTTGGCGATTTGCCTTGGCCTGCAAGATCACCCGATTTGACCAGTCCAGACTTCTTTCTTTGGGGTTTTTTGAAATCTCGGGTGTATGTGAACAAGCCACAGACTCTCGCAGCTCTAAAAGAAAACATTCGTCAAGAAATAACGAACATATCGCAGGTAGTGTTACGGCAAGTTATGCAAAATGTCATAAATAGGGCTCAAATGTATCAACTCTGGAGGTCACCATTTAAAAGACATCATCTTTAAATCCTAATGGTACGAAATTTAATGGTACAAATATACATTTAAAAAAACCTAAATCTAGTTTTCTAATTTAGAAAAAATGTTATAGCCGAACCAAATAGGGTCTTTACTTTTGCGCCACCCGTTATATATATCTATCAAAGTACTTAGTAAAATGAGATGTCGAAAAAAATTTGCGCCACATTGCCAAAACGGGCGGTGAGCGCCATAAAAAGTTCTATAGAAGCAGAGAGCGGATGACGTCACCACGGTCACATCCTAAATATTGATTGTGATTGGTCGATTCTCTTGGATGTGCTCATCGATGTGCCCATCGACGAGCATATCCTAGAAGTTAAGTTAGAGAATTGCACTTTAGAATGCAGATATTGACGATGCGGTGCTCAGCTTTATGGTTTTCGTCTAAATACTAATAAACTGATGTTTATATACATGTATGAAACTACCCTACCCACATATCTCAGATGAAACTGAATTTGCTATGAGTTTTAAGTTGTTTTTATTATTTATACATTTTACTAATTCATAACATGGTGGTTTACGGTAAATTTTAAGGTGTCCATTAAGAGCGGGGATACCAAAGCGATGGAATGATACTGTGCATTAACAATCACAGCCACAGAGGAAGCATCGCCATGAATAAGCCGTTTTTAAGGCACGTAATAACAGCCGGCATAAAACAAATCACATAATATGTATATTATTCAGAAACAAATTACATAATATTATATCTTGTTTCAATCCAATTGAAAGAAAAGATTTGGTAAGTACTTACATGTCTTTAATTTCCAATAGGTAATGTTCTTTGTTTTTGTATACTTAATTTTACACCTGCCATTCTGATTTTGCACACACGGTTTTGATTGTAGATTGTGCCTACTTGTTACTACCTACTTCGCTCTCCAGGGGCTGCCCGTAACGGGCATCGAGAGTAGGTAAATCACGGCGCCGCCGCCGAAGCGGCTGAGGCCTCCTAATATTACTTTACACTTCGGGCTGAGTTATGTATTTTTTTTATATAGAAACAATTTAAAATGTGCACAGGTGAATGAAATTCGTAACTATGCGTCTGAAAATTTCATATGAAAATGAAAGATAAATAAATTCCCAATTATAAAGAAGTCAAAAATTTCGTGAACTGTAATATCCTATATTTTATTGATTTAACTTTAAATTAAAATTAAAAACGGTATATTATGATTTATTTACGTAAGAAGTAAACATGAATATGATTAATTTATTTTTCTATTCCAATATCTTCGAAAATGAGGTCTCAACCCTAAAACCTTACATTAATTTACTCTGCGGTTTCATGTTTTCGTACAAATACATACAAATTTAGCTACTCTATAACACAACCGTAAAAACCGTGAATGTTAACTCTTTGTATCAGTTTTATCATCCTCTTCGGCCACGTACGAAACCACGTTTCGAAAGAAGAATATTGTTTTTTCCTTCGAAACGAGGTTTGCGTACGCGGCTGAAGGGGATTTTATATAATAGATTACCTTTACACTATACAAATCTTTTTATTTAATAATTATCGAGGCGCGAGTCTAGTATTTAATTTTCCCAGTCCGTACAGTAATAAAATTCTACTGTGTGCGTGAGGATTGAGGGTTATAATGGTGAATCGAAAACTATTATTGAAAATAAAAATTGTGAAATTTTTAGAATATCAATTTACAAACTTCTACCAAATCTTTTTTAAATTTCGAAATTAGTAACTTAATTAAAATAAAGTTATTAGTTTACACTTTTGGAATATTTTAAATAATAATTATTTCTGGACACAATGCTTCCACCCTGTATATTAACAGTATAATATAAGTATTAAGTTTTTGTTGGCATAAGAATTGAAAGACTTGTATAATTTCTGAACTATTCAAATACTATCCAAAGTTATCATTTTCGAACTTTGACTTAGCCACTTTTTCAAAACAATGCCATCCAATAAAGGTTGAGGGATTAAGATATTTATAAAAGTGGTATACTCAGTAATCTTGGTGAATATTTTGGGGAGTATTTATCTGCATTTTTACTGAAATATGATTATTACCTATAGGTAGCTTCTACTTGCAGCGATTCACCAAGAAATAGGAACCCTTGAGTAATGATTGAAAAAAAAAATATTTTCTAAATTATTAGTTAACATTTTTTTAAACTTTTACTAAATCTAGAACCCAAAGTCTCACGCACATAACTCTACTACGTAATTATAATTATTATTATAAAACTTTGATCTGAACATCAAATCAACTCCAAAGTAATATTACTCGTAATACTACAGACGCAATTATCACTAATACAATTATTATTGCATTGTTAAGTTAACAACATCGTTTTAAAATATTATGTATAGTCACAGTCGTTCCTCGCGAATCGGCACTACCTCAATAAATACACTAGAAGACATAGATCACGCACAATGCCCCAAAAAAGGGGCTAAGTGCGGACAAAGGAGTCCCCTTTCGATTAGAAGACATAGATCAGTACGGGAGAAGCGAGCGAGCTGGCTCATATTCGGTGAGGAGTACGCCGCCTAGCAGCGCCGCCGCCGCCGCGGCCGCCAGTCGTCACGCGCGAGGCCGCGTGCTAGGGCCGCCACCGCGCGTGCACACACATCGTCATTGGGTCGGTTTCAATGCCGCCATCTTGCGGCCGCGCGCTCGTGCCTCTTGCCGAGACGTTGTGTACTCGAACCACAGCACATTCGGTATTAAAGTTGTGTCCCTTATCATTAGCATTTCACATAATTTTCTGAAAACAATAAAGTACACAAGTCATTATACTTGTATAACATCTATACTTTTTCTTAACAGCAATGCAATTCTGTAAGCGCGCAACGACGAGCACATATTGCGCCAACCTTGATAGGGATTGTCATTGGTCAGACTGGGTGACGTCACTGGAGATTGACCAACCTTGATAGGGATTGTCATTGGTCAGACTGCGTGACGTCACTGGAGATCGACCAACCTTGATAGGGATTGTCATTGGTCAGACTGGGTGACGTCACTGGAGATCGACCAACCTTGATAGGGATTGTCATTGGTCAGACTGGGTGACGTCACTGGAGATTGACCAACCTTGATAGGGATTGTCATTGGTCAGACTGCGTGACGTCACTGGAGATCGACCAACCTTGATAGGGATTGTCATTGGTCAGACTGGGTGACGTCACTGGAGATCGACCAACCTTGATAGGGATTGTCATTGGTCAGACTGGGTGACGTCACTGGAGATTGACCAACCTTGATAGGGATTGTCATTGGTCAGACTGGGTGACGTCACTGGAGATCGACCAACCTTGATAGGGATTGTCATTGGTCAGACTGGGTGACGTCACTGGAGATCGACCAACCTTGATAGGGATTGTCATTGGTCAGACTGGGTGACGTCACTGGAGATCGACCAACCTTGATAGGGATTGTCATTGGTCAGACTGGGTGACGTCACTGGAGATCGACCAACCTTGATAGGGATTGTCATTGGTCAGACTGGGTGACGTCACTGGAGATCGACCAACCTTGATAGGGATTGTCATTGGTCAGACTGGGTGACGTCACTGGAGATCGACCAACCTTGATAGGGATTGTCATTGGTCAGACTGGGTGACGTCACTGGAGATCGACCAACCTTGATAGGGATTGTCATTGGCCAGACTGGGTGACGTCACTGGAGATCGACCAACCTTGATAGGGATTGTCATTGGTCAGACTGGGTGACGTCACTGGAGATCGACCAACCTTGATAGGGATTGTCATTGGTCAGACTGGGTGACGTCACTGGAGATCGACCAACCTTGATAGGGATTGTCATTGGTCAGACTGGGTGACGTCACTGGAGATCGACCAACCTTGATAGGGATTGTCATTGGTCAGACTGGGTGACGTCACTGGAGATCGACCAACCTTGATAGGGATTGTCATTGGTCAGACTGGGTGACGTCACTGGAGATTGACCAACCTTGATAGGGATTGTCATTGGTCAGACTGGGTGACGTCACTGGAGATTGAACAACCTTGATAGGGATTGTCATTGGTCAGACTGGGTGACGTCACTGGAGATCGGCGAATGACAATCTATATCAAGACTGTCGCAACATTGTACTCGTCGTTGTGCGCTTACAGAATTATAGCTGTAGCTCATAGTTTTACTGGTTGGGTAAGCCTTCTATCTTAATATATATAAATCTCGTGTCACAATGTTTGTCCTCAATGGACTCCTAAACCACTTAACCGATTATAATAAAATTCGCACACCATGTACAGTTCGATCCAACTTGAGAGATAGGATAGTTTAAATCTCAAATTATAGTCGCAATTTTAATTTATCGCGATAACCAACATCCACGCGGGCGGAGCCGCGGGCAAAGGCTAGTACTATTATATAATTGTAAAGTAGTCGTGTCTGTACATTGGAGATGTTTAAAAAAAAATACTTGGGTTATGTTATGTTAACGATACTGAACACGAAAATATTTTTTTTGAATTTCCTGTCTGTTTGTCTGTTTGTCCGCGATGGACGCAAAAACTACTGGACGGATTTTGTTGCAGTTTTTTTTTGTTAGAAAGGGCTTGCTCAGACTTAAAATCTTACGTTTGTTTGATCGCAATCGGTTGAGTAGAACCGGAGATATGAGCAAAGGTAACGTTAACCGAGATGCACGCGGGCGGAGCCGCGGGCGGAAGGCTAGTATGTAGATATGCATAGACAGGGTGTCCCAAAATTCAAGGATAAGCCGGCAACAGAGGGTGGCCCTACTTATGGCTGCTCTGGAAAAAATAAGAAAAAAAATATATCTCTACTTTTTTTAATTATTTGAACTTTTTTTAAATTCTTCAAAATTCGGTACCCCTAATGATATTTTCAACTACCAGGCCCACAATTTTGCAAATATTTTGAAACTCTTTTCTTTATTAGTAAGCTAAGAAGCATGGCTATCCATCACCACCCTGAAAAAATATAGGATATTTGTAGTTATTTTACAAAAATAATTCAAAATATTTTTTTGTCGTCAAATTTTATCATACCCAAATCATACCATTTTGAAATCTTGGATAGTTGCGCCAATTTTTAAAAAAGGATGCAATAGTGGTGTCCATACTTTTTTTTTTCACCGAGGTAAGATAAAGTGGGTCGAAAGTAGAAATATATGAAAATTTGACGACAAAAAAATATTTTGATTTACCTATTTTTGTAAAATAACTACTAATCCCTACTAATATTATAAATGCGAAAGTAACTCTGTCTGTCTGTCTGTCTGTCTGTCTCACTTTTACGACTAAACCGCTGAACCGATTTTGATGAAATTTGGTATAGAGGTAAAGAAGTTGAGAAAGGACATAGGCTATGTTTGGTCGCGATAACCGACATCCACGCGGGCGGAGCCGCGGGCAAAAGCTAGTATTCTATAATTTTTCAGGGTGGTGATGGATAGCCATGCTCTTTAGCTTGCTAATACAGAAAAGAGTTCCAAAATATTTGCAAAATTGTGGGCCTGGTAGTTGAAAATATCATTAGGGGTACCGAATTTTGAAGGGTTTTAAAAAAGTTGAAATAATTTAAAAAAAATAGAGATAACTAAATTTTTTTTCCATTTTTTTTCCAGAGCAGCCATAAGTAGGGCCACCCTCTGTTGCCGGCTTATCCTTGAATTTTGGGACACCCTGTATATAAAATAACATGCTGATGGGTGTCAGCCAGGTACGTAAATTTATTGAGAGACAAAAGATATTGGTGCGCCTGGGTATATAAATAATAAATATTGAATGGAACATTTATTAGAGGTTGGTATTTGGTAAAAAAAAAAGTAAATGTTTTAAGTGCTCATACTTACAACGACACTACTTGTGGAAAGAGTGGAGTGAAAACTCGATGTACTGTTGCGAACCAAATTGTGGCGAAAATGAACCCAACCACTCCTCCAACTACCACTTGTGCCGTTGAGTGATAGTGAAGGTACACTCGGCCAATGCTTACAAGCAGAGCCAGGAATAGACAGCTACTGACAATAATAACCCTCCATAAGGCGGAAATTATACTGTTGTTGTTTATATGGTGTAACCTGAAATTATAACAGCAATATGTACAAAATTGTAATGGTATTTCATCATTTTTCTTTTGCTGACTGTATGATTTTTCAAACGTCTATGATTCACACAGAATTGACTGAATTTACAGAAAATGTCTGACTGCTTTCAGGATATCTTTAAAAGTTATGGATAGTCTTCTAGGAATGATTTGCTGTAACTATTATGGTTAAGGTACCTGTCCTTATTGCCCGGCTTCAAAAATACACCCTGTATGTGGATGTGACATTATTTAGCATGTAATATTCACACCATTCTGTCTGCCCTTTCATTTTATGTGAGTGCTTAACATATCTTATATCAATACTATACTATTATTCTTGTAATTTTTTCTCATGAATATAATAATACTTAGTGAGGTCATTGGAACAATCATAGCTTAGAAAATAAGGGTTAGTATACACTATTGTTTTGAAAACACAAAATTATGTAGAAACAATGCTTACTTACCTGATTAAGACAAAATATAGAACATAAATACTAAAAAACCAGATGAACTGAGAATGGGATGATGGCATTCCATATTCATTGTACAAATTTCCTCTGGATAAAGGCCTGGCTTCACATACTATATGCTTCAATACCATATTTAATGCTTCATTGATCAAAGTGCCAGTGAAAAATGCTATCTGTAAATAAATAGTAAGAAATATAACTTTTGTATCCTGTTTTATCATTTACATAATATAAGCCTAAAGCCTAAACCCTGGTTGAGGTAATGAGGCTAAAAAGAATCAAGTAAAATATAGTAGTAGATATACACAACTCCTGTATGGACTCCAAAAATGAATCCAGAGAGAATTGAAAAATGTGTGCAATAAAAACATCAGAGAACCTATGCCCTATAATTTTTTAATGATTGAGAATAACAATTAAATTTTTATTACCAACCATCCTTGCTATAAATTAGTATTCAAGTTACAAACACTAACTACAGGTTAACTTTTGTTTATATTGTTATGCCTTTAAATAATTATGTGGCATGGCATTGTATAAAATGAAAATATTACTTACAGTGTGAAGATCTCTGCGAAAGAAAATGAGTGTTACAAAACCAGCCCCAATACCAAATGGGGACAAGCTTAATATAGCAAAGAACTTTCCAAGCCAATCTCCTGAAAACAAAAGTATACACATATTAAGGAATTCTTCATATTATCTCAATAACAAGTAGGTGACTGTGTTTTTTCAAGTTAACTTACCTTTAGGATACTCAACTAAAGTGAGAGCTAGTGGTTGCCATTCTATATCACCGTTACTATGCAGGACTTCACGCATCAGTACAGCTTCGTCTTCCATTCTTACTTCATTTGTTAAAACCTGATTCACAACGGAAGTCGTGCACACAAACCACACGATATAAGCTTATTTTATTAAACTACTTAACTTACAACGAGCAACAATAAAATAATATAACACACTGAGGAGTACTACGACATGAATGAAATATGTATGTAAGTTCTTTGACATTTCAACATTTGTGGACGAACAATCAAATCAATCAAACAGATGACTTATGCAGAGTAGTGTTACCGGTTGACAAAAATTATATGAAACGAAGGAAATTGATTTGGTACAAACCATAGGAAATAAATTATATTATAGCTTACATAACATAACATAAACTCACGCCTATATTTCCCGAAGGGGTAGGCAGAGGTGCTAGCACCCACATTTCGCCGTTTATGTTTAGGTCCCAATGTAATAGGTGGCGAGCCTATTGCCATTAACCGGGCACTTATTATATAATATTATATAATAAGTATATATAATATTATAGCTTAGGAAGGAAGGAAATCACATTTCAAGACGTTAAATTCTGGACCGAAATGTGTTAATGGTAAATTGCCGATGCCGGTGACCGTGATTGTGCAAGCGTGCAACAATAATCATCTTTTAAGATGTTGTGGCCAATGATGAACGATGATTGGTAAAAGCACTAATGGAGAACACTAACCCAATAGATAACATTTTTGAAAACCCCTTTATTTTATCAAAGTAATCATTCATGTAAACAACATGACTATTAACTTAAAAGAAGCCTAATAGAAACTATAAAAACATGTTCAAAAATTTATTGAAAGGAAAAGCATCCGCTGAATCTCACCGAATGGAAATGGACGCTTTTATATTACAGTACAAACGACACGACAGTATTTAGGATAAGCCTCTATGGGTTGAATTCTTTCATATTTAATCTGTGGTTCAGGCTAAGATTTTTATTTTATGGTTACAAAAATAAAATAATAACATGGCAACCCTTTGCAGCTCTTTTGTGGTGGATTCGTCGTCAAAATAGAGGCTAAAAATTCCTGGATTATTGCAGATTACTTGAAAATTTTGTGAAAAACATAATAATGGCAGATTCAGATGTGGTGGACTTGGATTTAACCATCGATAGTTTAGTTCCGAAGAGCCCCGAAAGGTAAATTTCAATAAATAATAATTGACACAAAAAGCCATGAATCCATAGGAAACATGCAATATTACTTTGTTTCTTTAGTATTTTCTTACCTTTTCAATTCGGGTATTTTATCAATGGCTCTGACATTTTGCTATATACATTTATCGTAAAATAAAGGTACAATGACACTCGACCTACATTAGGTGCAATCGCTTCGTCTGTGAGTGTGCATAGAAAATATAAATGCAATTAAAATCAAACCCATGAGTTTAACACTAAAATAGTTTTTTGAGTAGGTATCATGAAAACGTAACAAGTTTACTACACTTCATTTTGAACCTGACAGGTTTACTGTACAATCTATCAACAAAGAAAGTTGTTATGAAATATGATTACTGAGTATCTATAGCTTAGAAGTTAGAACCTTCTATACAAATTAGATTTATTATTATTTATATATTTTGCTTTATTATTATTAGTACAGAATCTTATTAGAATGAAATCCACTGTTAGTGTGAATGAATCATCAAAGCATGTAATTAATTTTTAATGTGAATATTTTTCATTTAGATTGGCTGAAGAAAAAAAAGAAAGTGGCAATCATTTGTATAAATTCAAAAACTATAAGGGTGCCCTGACTATGTATGATGAAGCTATACAGCTGTGTCCAGAGAATGCAGCTTACTATGGAAATAGATCAGCCTGCTATATGATGTTGGGCATGTACAAGAAAGCTTTAGACGATGCTCAGAAAGCTGTATCCTTGGATTCCACCTTCACAAAGGGGTATATTCGTATGGCAAAATGCTGCATTGCCTTAGGTAACCCATTTTTCTTGACATCTGATATATTCATCATCATCATTTAAGCTAATCACTACAACTAATCCCGACCAATCATGCACTTTGGAGCCCAGGGTCAACTCTTGTACAGTAATACCTCGCTTAACGCGAGGGATGCGTTCCGGACAAAATCGCGCTAAGCGAAATTCGCGTAAAACGAGGTTGAAAAAATAACAAGCAAAAAATGTACTTTTATTGCCATAAAAGGTTTTAAAAAAATTATGAAATCTTAATTTTTGGAGAAATACTGGTCTAACGTCTTTTGTGTAGCATTTTTCTTGCGATCAAGTAACATTTTCGATTATCCACAAAGAAGCAGAAAATAAATGTGTAAACATTGGTAAACATCAATAGCGGAGGAGAATCGCAAACCGCGCGGCCCGCGACGAGCGACGGTAACTCGGGCGTCGGAGGTCACAGAATGACCTCCGTCCCCGCAGAGCGCGGGCCTGGGGGTGACGGGTGGATCCGACTGGAGCCCTAGCAGAAGCAGTTGCGTGCCTCCCCATACTCGGGGGCGAGTTGGGGACTCTGCGGTCCCCACACCGGAAGAGGGCCAGATCAAGAGATATGGCCCTGGGTCGGCCGGGGTGCGAGGGATATGGCTACGACAATTTCACCTCCGGCAACTGACGGCCCACAGACGGCTTGCGTTTTAGTCGGTTCGAGTCCGACATAATCTCCTCCTCCGGCTCCGGTGGGGGAGGTATCCGTGGGGAGATTTTTCGCACGATAAAAAAAAAAGAAAGGTAAACATCAATAAAGCTACGACTTTCTATTGGTTAAACAAACATGCTGCACGAGCTAAAGAACCAATCAGTGGGTTTCGCGTAAAGCGAGGTAAATTAGCGCGAATTTTGAAAATCGCGTTATAACGAAATCGCGCTAACCGAGGTCGCGTTAAGCGAGGTATTACTGTACTCCTGCATTATCAGTTTATCTTAACTTTGAGAGCAACTACCAGCTGGCTCCCCAACCCAAGAGGATAGCCTGTACTAGCCTCTATTTTATCAGCAGGTGTACCAGCTTGCAGACAAAGTTGGCTTGTGTCTTGAATGTACAGTAGGTGAATAAGTTGAATGCAGTTGGGATTAAAGTTTTTACATCTTTAACTCTACATTCAACTCGCACGGGGAGTGTTGATGGGGCTTAGACGTTAGAACACCTAGTTATCTACCATAGATTCAAGGTTTTTCTTACAATGAGACTAAAGGCAATAACTTGCACCTAGATAAGAGTTTAGCACAATTCAAACTTGCATTATAGCAATTATTAGAATGTCTGGCAAAAAATATTTTTGAGGTCCTTTTTAACTTCTGTAACGGGGATCTTATAAGATGATGTAATATTATGAAATAGTGTTTTTGTAAAATACTAGCTGCAGCCTGCGGCGCCGCACGCGTGGAGGTCGATTATCGCAACCAAACATAGCCAGAGTCCTTTCCTAAGCTCTGCTCTATCTCTGTACCAAATTTCATCATAATAGGGTAGTGTCCTGAGTGAGTCGTCAGATTCTTACCGCTGCAGACACTGCTTAATGTCTTCCTAGAAAATATGCATAGTAAATTACGATATTGTCTGACTAAACTGAAACTATGACTATTCATTATTTCTAATTCCCAAAATAGGTCAAAATATAAAAAATCTAAATAAGGCAAAATTTATAATTAGATTCCATAATAAATTTCAAGTCAATCTTATAAACACAATATGTAAACGCAATGTGGACTGAGATAAATGTGATATTTTCTTGCACTCCATACATCTGCACTACGCGCCAGCATGCTGGACGTAACGATTTTGTATGGAGCGTTTTGAGTGGCTTCATCAAATCAATCAATTAGCCTATGGAATGGAATGGAATGGAAAGGGGACTCTTTTTTCCGCACTTAGCCTCCTTTTTGGGCCATTGTGCGTGGAGAGTGCTGGCTATAATAGCCAGCCTAACTCCGCCCAGAAGCGCAAAAGCTTACTGGGAGCTTCACAGGCTTCGCGGAGCGACCTCACTATGCCGAGGATTTGAGAACGTTGGGGGGCTACTGCCTCGCATTCCAGTACTACATGGGCAACCGTTTCCTCGGCCACGAAGCACCCCCTACAGAGAGGGCTATCCGTGATCCCGATGGTGTAAAGGTGCTTGTTCAGTGGACAGTGTCCTGTTATTGTCCCTATAATAGTTCTTAGACTTGTTCTGTCTAATTTTCCTATTCAATTAGCCTATTGCAGTCCACTGCTGGACACAGGCCTCTCCCAATATGCGCCACGTTTGCCGATGCTCCGCCTTTCGCATCCAGTCCGTCCCAGCCACCTTTCGCAGGTCGTCGGTCCACGTGGCTAGGGGGTGTCACACCTTCCGTTTCCCTTCTCGCGCTCTCCACTCTAGGACTCGTCCTCCAACGGTCATCAGTCCTTCGGCAGATGTAGCCAGCCCACTGCCACTTCGGCTTGCTTATTCTGCGAGCTATGTCGGTAACTTTGGTTCTATGTCGGATGACCTTGTTTCGAATTCTATCCGTCAAAGAGACTCCAAGCATAGCTCGCTCCATAGCCTGCTGCGCGACTTAGGTCATGGACTAACCCCACCTTCAGTGGCCACGTTTCGGCACCGTAGGTCATAACAGGCAGAACGCACTGGTCGAAAACCTTTGTTTTGAGGCATTGCGGCAGGGGGGAGGAGAAGACCCGACGTAGTTTGCCGAGAAATAGAATTGGCCGAGTGGCTCGAGAAATACAATTTTCGCCGGCGCCTAACCAGGGCCTCGATTCTGTTAAAGCACAACCGCTGTCACACCACAGGGACTGCGAGAGAAGTCCATTTGATTTTAGCCTTTAGTGCCCTTCTAAACGGGCCATGTTTTTCTACAATATGTTGCTGCACTATTGGCAACTGATTGCCCGGCAATCTCAAAAATATTTCATTGCAACTGATGGCCGAACAATCAATGGCTGGGCAATGTGTTGCAAATGTCTGCAATAGTATGGCTCTTGATGTAGATTCATAAACGGGCTACACAAACCGGCAACAATGGCTGACGAAATCACACTTGTTGCAGCAGCTTATATTGTTTTATTATAAAATAAACAGATAAAGAAGAGATTGTGGATTGGACCTTACTTAAATAGGCGTGAAACTTTAGATAATTTAAGTCAAGAAATAAGCATTGATAGTAAATTATTTAACAATTCGCGTAGAAAAGGATAGACTATGCTATAACAATGAGAGCGACTGAAACAACAATAGAACTGGCCGAGCAATATTGCAGTAAAATCGACCTCCTAGCGATCGTCCGGTAACCCATCGCGGCAACATCGGCCGTATGTGGCAACACAAAACATGTTTGGCTATATGGCCGGGGCATTACTGCAATACTGGCCGGTATTGCTTGCAATAGTTGCAATGTTGCCGAGCCAGTATTGCAGCCACTAATTGCAGTAAAACACCGCCCGTTTAGAAGCACCTTTAAAGAAATAGGCGTAAAGTTAAAAATTAAATGACTTTTTGTAGAGTGAACGAAGGTGTGTAATGAAAATATTGCCATTTAATTTTGGACTTTATTTCTATAGTTATAAAGTCTAAAATTTAATGCCAATTTTTGCAGAGACTAGCACGACAGTGATTTTACTTTAGCAGAATCGAGGGCCTGGTCAACATCGAAAAATCGGTAATTTCGAAACCGTTGTTCGTATTAACTACAAAACCTACAGATCTAGAATTCATATGCCTGCAACTGGATTCTACAGGATATACAAAGTAACTTCTCCATTTCATAAATTAAATAAAAAAGGAGGAAATAGTAGAAAAGAGGCTCTGAACATCATTCTACTCTTTTTTATAAAACCAAATATTTTCTACAATACATTTGAATCCGAATAATCTAAAATTTCATATATATATTAGTGATGTGCCAATCATTACTTTGGCCGACTAGCCGACTAGCCGACTATTCGGTTTCTAAACAGCCGACTAATCGGCCGACTAGTCGGCCAAGCCGATCACGGTTTCGGGTATTTCCGGAACGTTTCGTTTAGGTACAGTTCTTTCGCGCGAGCCGCACAGCCGCGCCGTCGCACGCTGATCAATTTTCAAGTTTTAGGTGGACGAAATTCAATTTTCTCAAAATGAAAATAGTTTAAAAAAACTATCGATACGCGTGCTTAGGACTATTCTGTACACGTTATGCTACAATTGTTATTTCAATAAGTTGCTTGTTTCATTAGATAATAATAAAGCTCACAGGTACTGACTCCGCAAGTTGCGTAGATAAAATTACTGTTTACGAAATGTATCTAGTGTAGTTGATTGTCTCTTGTAGTGTAAGTTGTTTTCTGAGGGATTAATTAAAAAAAGTGTAGATATATAATTTATCAGATAAAAAATAATTTGTACGTATACAATTTTTTACACTATTTTATTGTTTCTCAGACCATTATCTTTACAGAAACATACCTATAGGAACATAGAAACTTGAAGTTCTTTAGGACCACCCAATCCTCGGCTATTGTAATCAATAGGATTTTCTTGCCCATTTTTGCCCTGCTTGAACAAATTTTATGATTTTTTAGATAATAGTGCTCAAAAAAATAATCGAGATTTGTTCAATCTGTTTAAGCATCATCCTCCAATCAAACCTACGACCAAGCAAACAAATTATATGCTATCTAGCATTATATTATATGCCATTAGAGTGCTAAATTTTACTGTTATGAATAAAAATAAGTTGCAGAATACTATTCATAGCTTTAGAACTTCAGCCACTTAAAATTGGATAGCTACTAGACTGCTAGAAATTGGATACTACTAAAATGCATTATTATCTAAGGTACACAAACCAGCGAACCGGTATGAAGCCGGATAGTCGGCGGTCTTTGCCGACTAGTCGCCGACTAATCGCCGACTACAAAAGTGGCCGGATAGTCGGCTTTACCGACTAGTCGGCGACTAGTCGGCACATCTCTAATATATATGTTAAACTAGCTTACTTGGCAAACTTCGTACCTACCGCCATATTTTTTCTGCCCGCGTGGAAGTCAGATCACGCCCCCGCTGCACCTTCTATTCAATTGTTTTATACAAACCTTGGCCACACAATAACAAACACAAAACAAAAAGAATTATCCAATTTAGTGCAGTCGTTCGGAAGTTATGTGCGTACTTAGTGTATTAGCATGATGTGACCTTCTTAGTTAGTAATCATTGCCTATAAAGTTATCTATTGAAATTGGTTTACTGATTTCTACAGTTGGAGTATGAATGACCTTGAGCATTTACATGGTCAAGGTCATTCGCCTAGGTAATCACCTTAAGGGTGAAATGATTATGAACAGACAGACAAAATTACTTATTTGAATTTATAATATTAGTATGAATTTATTTCATATTTTGGGACACTTAAAAAGTAATGTTAAAATTATCAAATATAAATACATATTATGTATTTTTTTATGTAATTAGTAATTATTCCTAAGAAATACTCATTACTTCCATATAAATATGTACTAATGAAATAAAGATAATATGATTCTTGTATTAATGTATAATGTAACAATATTTTGTAAATTCAGGTGATCTGCCGGGTGGCGAGCAAGCTGTGCGTCGTGCAGCAGAGCTAGGTGGTGCGGATTGCGCGGCCAGTGAGCGTCGTGCACTGGAATCTCTTCGCAAGCTGCATGAAGAAGGACAGCGGGCCATGGAAGCTTCCGATTACCGTCGTGTTGTGTTCTGCATGGACCGTTGCCTTGATTATAGCCCCTCTTGCACCAAGTAAGTATCAGTAGCCTATTACATGTCTTTGTATAGTATTAAAATAAACAAGTATAACTTTATCTCGTAATCTCCTTATAAGTTACTAAGAATTGTGTGAAATGCCATCAGTAAGCCCCTAAAATGTTCCATTTCTTATTTATTTTGATAAGGATTGATTCTATGTGCCATCAAAAGTATTCAGGATGCATTCCTCGAAGAGCAATGATTCGAATAGCAATGATTCGAAGAGCAACGATACCATTCCTCGAAGAGCAATGATTCGTATTTTAGATCATTGCTCTTCGCGGAATAAAAACCAAACTCAATTTTATTCCTCGAAGAGCAGGTTTTTCTAAGTAGCTGATAGAGATGTGGTACTAATATGAATTATTTTGCTCGAATTTAATAAAAATATCGATAAAATCATCAACTCGTTTATTTTTCAAATAATAATTGAATACTACACGTAAATACGAGTATGAATGATGAATAATTTACATTAATTTACTGTTGTGCTTATTATAATATGTCTAAATCATAGTTTCTTTGATATTTACAAGATATATATAAATCATTCCAATTTTTACAAGTTTACGCAATATTAAATCAATCTTTAACAGATCTTTCATTATTTGAATATAGCCTAGGATATAAATTAAGATGTTGACAGTATTGTTATTAAATCAGTCTTTAGAATATCACCACATATTATAAAAAAGAAAGCGAAAGAACTAAATTTGAACGAAAGCAGTATTAGTCGAAAACATGTTGCATTATGCACCGTACTACCTCACCTGCCGCCCGAAGCTTTAGATGATGCATGGTTATACATCATGAGTGAGAGTCCACAAGACTCCAATGTGAATAAATTTAATGACTAATGGTCAGTCAATGGATAAATCATAAATTATGGACTAACAAATGGTCTTGTTACGGTGAGGTCCATAAGACCAATAATTATTTCATCATCATCATCATCATCATCATCATTTCAGCCACAGGAAGTCCACTGCTGGACATAGGCCTCCCCTATAGATCTCCAATAGGACCGGTTGGAAGCGGCTCGCATCCAGCGCGTTCCCGCGGCCTTAATGAGGTCGTCTGTCCACCTTGTGGGTGGACGTCCTACGCTGCGCTTGCCGATACGTGGCCTCCACTCGAGGACTTTTCGACCCCATCGGTCTTCAGTCCTCCGTGCTATGTGCCCTACCCACTGCCATTTCAACTTGCTAATCCGCTGGGCTATGTCGGTAACCTTGGTTCTTCTACGGATCTCCTCATTTCTGATTCGATCTCGCAGAGAGACTCCGAGCATAGTCCTCTCCATAGCTCGTTGGGCTACTTTGAGCTTACTCATAAGGCCCATAGTGAGGGACCACGTTTCAGTGCCATAAGTCATCACTGGTAACACACACTGGTCGAAAACCTTCGACTTGAGACACTGAGGTATGTCGGACGAGAAGACATTGTGCAATTTTCCGAACGCTGCCCAGCCGAGTTGGATTCGGCGATTGACCTCTTTCTTGAAGTCGGACCTACCTAACTGGACTACTTGTCCTAGGTAGACGTACGAGTCAACAACTTCAAGAACCGAGCTCTCAACAGATATTGGGGTAGGTACAACATGGGCATTGCACATCACCTTTGTCTTGTCCATGTTCATTTTAAGACCCACCTGTTGAGAAACTCGGTTGAGGCCTTCGAGCATCGTGTTGAGATCTTCCATCGATTCTGCCATGACTACAATATCGTCGGCAAACCGGAGGTGAGTGATGTATTCGCCATTGATATTGATGCCGAATCCTTTCCAGTCCAGGAGCTTGAAGGCATTCTCCAAAGTGGCCGTAAACAGTTTCGGAGATATCACGTCTCCCTGTCTTTCCCCTCTTTTCAAAGGGATCGCCCTTGAACTCTGTTCCTGTACTCGAACCGACATGGTGGCGTTATTATACAAACACTTCAACACTTCGATGTACCGATAGTCAATACGGCACCGCTGGAGAGACTCAAGCACAGCCCATGTCTCGACCGAATCAAAGGCTTTCTCATAGTCCACAAACGCTAAGCAAAGTGGCAAATTATACTCTTCGGTCTTTTGTATAACTTGCCGCAGCGTATGGATGTGGTCTATGGTACTGTAGCCTCTTCGGAAACCGGCTTGTTCGGAAGGCTGGAAGTCATCAAGCCTGCGCTCGAGACGGTTCGTAATGACCCTTGAAAACAGCTTGTAAACATGGCTCAGAAGCGAGATGGGTCCGTAATTCTTCAGTAAGGTATTGTCACCTTTCTTAAAGAACAGCACCACCACGCCTCTGTTCCACGCTTCTGGCGTTATGCCCTCGAGGACGACGGTGTTAAAAAGCCTCTGAAGGACTTTAAGTACCGGTGTTCCACCCGCTTTCAGAAGCTCTGAAGTGATTCCGTCGTCACCCGGTGCCTTGTTGTTCTTAAGCTGATTCAGGGCCATTCTAATCTCGTACAGGCTGATGTCCGGGATATCCTCGGTGAAGTGTCGGGTCAACTTGGCTCTTGGGTCGGTCGCCATGTTGCCAGCAGGATTAGCGACCGAAGCGTATAGCTGTCCATAGAACCTTTCGATCTCCTCCAAAACCTCAGCCTTGGTCGACGCTATACTGCCATCTTCTCTCTTCAGCTTAGTCAACTGGCTTTGCCCAACAGACAGGTTTCTTGCGAACACTTTGGAGCCTTTGTTCCGCTCGATTGTCTCTTTAATATGTTCAGTATTAAAGAGACGTATGTCGTGTCGCAGAGATTTGGAAATCTGTCTGTTGAGCTGCCTATATGACTCTGCATCATCGGAAGACTGCAGTCGAAGTGAGCGTCGTTTAGCCATGAGTTTTTGGGTGTGATCGGAGAGTTTCTGAGGTCTATTTGAACGGCGGGGTCTGAAGTGCTTAGAGCCCACCGTTTGGACAGTTTCTACGAGTCTGTTGTTGATCTCGTCCACCGACGCAAAGTTTTCTAGGCAATCAAAGCGATTCGAAAGCTCAAGTTGAAAGTTCTCGGGGTTTTGGATTTGGGCACGAGTAGGTCGGAGTGTAGACTTCATCAGGCGGGACCTTTCGAGTTTAACGTTAATACCCAATGTGCCTCTTACGATTCTGTGATCACTACCGGTTTTCACTCTGTGGATCACGGAGACATCACTGAATATTCGTTTCTCGTTGGTCATGATGAAGTCTATCTCATTCCTCGTGGAACCATCAGGGCTCATCCAGGTCCATTTCCTGTGCGGCGGCTTCTGAAAGAAAGAGTTCATCATAAAGAGTCCCTCTTTCTCCAGAAAGTCAGCCAGCCTCTGTCCCCGCGGATTCCGTTGTCCATGTCCAAATTGCCCCACTCTCAACTCATCATCGCTTTTCTTACCCAACTTTGCGTTGAAGTCCCCCATAACAACTGTGAAGTGGGTCTTAGACGTATGTATGGAATAATTATTTAGAGACTCAATACTCCGTATTTAAGAGATCCGATTCTCAGCACTCCATGGATTCACCGTGCGGTCGCCGGGTCCATAGCGTGATACAGAGAGGAACACCGTGACGGCGACTGGGACTTGCGACCCAGATGTAGGTTTAGGGTGGCCACCTTGTGATGCATCAGCGCTCACCTCCACCGTCAGTAGTGTTCCCCCCCTACCTATCCAAATTTGGTAAGATCCTATCAATGCCGCTTTTGATATTCGATTTAGTAAAGAGCTTACTGAAGCTCTTGGCAATCCGAGGTCTTTAAGTAAGTTGTACAGGGATTTAGCTGGAATTCCCCTTGCTCCTACTTCTACGGCGTAGAGTTTAACCACGTAGCCGTTCTTGGTTAACTCGTTAGTCAAGTCAAAGTATTTGTTTGTCTTTATAGCGTGGTCTTTAGGTATATTAGTTTCCCACGGTACTGTGAGTTCTACAAGCACTGCACGCCTATGCGATCGTGAAAAAAGGAATATGTCGGGTCTGGATGATGAGGCACAGATATCCTCCGGTATTTTATAGTGCTTCTCATACGTGTCTACGAGTATTGCCCAGTCAACGGCAGCTATCAAAATTGAATATGGCTTTTGAGGTGATTTCTTTGAGCAACCTTCCTTTACAAACACAATGTCATTTCTTTGGTTTGTGGTTAATCCTTTTTTCGCTCTAGCTACCGCCAAACTTACAGCCTCACGTATGATTTCTAATACCTTATCATGTCGGCGCGAGTAATGACCCCGGTCTAATAGCGTCCTACAACCCACTAGCAGGTGCCTAGCCGTACCAGTTGCTTCACCACATGAGTTACATGTTTTATCTGTGGCTTTTCCCCACCTGACTAGATTGCTTTGGTCGGGGAGGGTCAACTGGAATGAATTTATTAATTGGAATTTATTATAATTCTGATAAAAACCGGCCAAGTCAAATCTTACCTACTTTAAGATCTCACTGTGGATTTTGCATAGAACTTGGCACTCATTTAGATCTCTATTCTTTTTGCGGCGAAGCCCACAGATAAGCATAAATTTTTGTATTGAACTTGGCTCTCCTTTTTTACATTTATGTTTTTGGTGGAATATCATTACTTTTTGTAAAGATATAATAATTGGGATAGTTTCAAAAATCTGCTTGTAGCGTTGTAACGGTTCCAACACTACATTTAAAAAAATGTATGGGAGCCCCCTTATTTTTTAACATTTTTTTATTTACAGATTTATTTCCTACGCTTACACACAATTACCGAGCTGGATTCCAAATTTTATTCTTTTAGCTCATCTGGAAGTAGATTAGAATTAGGTACTATAAGTCAGTCAGTCAGTCGGCGCAAAAATTTAAGGCTTTTGAACCTTCATATCTTTATAACCGTTTTAGCTAGCTTCATGAAATTTGGGCTTCTAGATTTCCTTATGGATATAATTAAACACACGTAGTTTTATTGTTTATTTATTAAAGAGATTTTGCGTTATAGAAGGGTCAAAAGTGGCCCCAAATGGCTCGTGTAATATTACACTCGGCGCTGGCTAGTCAGTTCCTGCTTGACCTTGGCTTGGCAGGCTGCCGCGTGTCTAGATTATTATAATATTGTTATTCTTTGAGAAAAAAATAACGTAAGGCTGATTTACCAAAGATTATTTACACAGTGTTATTATTATTATTATTTAAATATTCATATTTTAGTTATGGTAAGGGAAACTGAGACTATACTTCTAAGAATAATTTATTATTTAATAATAACTCATTCAAAATGTGACTTGAATGTTTCTTAGACAAAATGTTTATAAAAGATTTCAAAAATGATAGAGTGTCTTAAAATAATGTTAAAAATATGTCATTATTATACAGGATGATCAATCCAAATGGGTCAGTAGGGAGAAGTCAGAAACTATGAGAGATAGCAAGATTTGTTCTTAGGAACCATGGCTTCGACTTTAGATTTAATAATAATGGCATTTAAATTTTTCCTCAAACTCGCATACATAACCTGGTATCGAACCGGGGTGGAAGTGGCTGTAAACTATTTTTTTTTTTAGTTTTTTGTCGTTGTTATTGTTGATGATGCTAATCATAAGTCACATCATATATCATCATATATCTCTAATTTTATCAGTGTTTCTCTACAATATTATGCATGTATTATACATATAAACCTTCCTCTTGAATCACTCTAATCTATTAAGAAAAACCGCTTCAAAATCCGTTGCGTAGTTTTGAAGATTTCAGCATACATAGGGACGGACAGACAGCGACTTTGTTTTATAATAATTATGTAGTGATATTCTAAAGACTGATTTAGTAACAATACTGTCAACATCTTAATCAATATCCTAGGCTATATTCAAATAATGAAAGATCTGTAAAAGATTGATTTAATATTACGTAAACTTGTAAAAAAAGGAATGATTTATATATATCTTTTAATCATCGAAGAAACTGTGATTTAGACATATTATAATGAGCATAACAGTCAATTAATGTAAATGATTCATCATTTATATTTACGTGTAAAGTAGAGCCGAATCCTAAAGTTACGTATGACAACTCAACCACAGGCCGCTATAACCTTGTTACCGCTATTTCTTTTCCAATCAAAATTAAATAATACCATACCTCCCTAATTAATTACAAACAAAGGATATACATTATCATAACTCTAAACTAAAAAAAATGTTTTGTAATATTAATATCATTTGAAATAATCACAAGTTATACCAAATTGTCATAACGTCATCCGTAACTTTAGGATTCGGCTCCACTGTAGTATTTAATTATTATTTGAAAAATAAACGAGTTGATGATTTTATCGATATTTTTATTAAATTCGAGCAAAATAATTCATATTAGTACCACATCTCTATCAGCTACTTAGAAAAACCTGCTCTTCGAGGAACAAAATTGAGTTTTGTTTTTATTCCGCGAAGAGCAATGATCTAAAACACGAATCATTGCTCTTCGAGGAATGGTATCGTTGCTCTTCGAATCATTGCTATTCGAATCATTGCTCTTCGAGGAATGCATCGTATTCAGTAGGTAAGTATTCAGTATTCACAGTATTCACTATACATAAATTAACCTTGATTTATTGAACGGCATTAAATTTACACACGGCACCACATTTAAATTAGCCTTGTTTTTGTCGAATAAAAGTGATTCGTAAATGTAACTAAATGAGCATAGAAGTAGTTAAATGCGCCAAGATTTTGATAATGCTAATCGTTAGTAAACCTAAACAATTGGCATTATCAAAATTATACTCAAAAGACATCTACAACATATTGTTCAATGATAACAACGATAACAAACACAGACAGATATTTAAAACTACGTCGTAACACATGTGAATCACAAACATGCACGACACCGCGCGTTGGCTAACTTGAGTCACAGTCAGACACGTGAACTTAATTGCACAAAAATTTCCAAGATGCTTGTACTCCCTTTTTTAGTTACATCTTTGATTAGGATAGGATATTTATGAGGCCACAACAAATTCTCCTGGGCCCAAGGCAAACTCACCTGTAAGCCCGTACACCTACTGAACTCGAGCTTTCCTCTGAGGATTGGTAGGTCTCAACTCCGTGGTGAAAGCCTCAGATTCTATCGGGCACAAGGCTAAGCTGATGATGATGAAACGTCTATTACAAATCTTTATTTTCCCAACTAATTGGTGTCGGCTTGTCAACTGTGATGCGGCTATGGCTACACTTTGATATTTTCCGTGAATGACTGCCATCATACTTCCACTACCAATGAACTATATCGAAGTTCTGTATTTATTTATTTATATTTTATTTATAAAACTTCATGCACAAGTACATAGGCGGACTTAATGCCACAGGCATTCTCTACCAGTCAACCAAAGGTGGTGCAGAGAAAACTCAGTAGGTGCATTATTGAGAGTACCATAAAATAATAGAGGATAATAAGTAAAAGATGTACATAAATATTATTATAATAAATACAGATAATAAATAGGTATAGATAACCATACAATATACACATAATAAATACCATAGACATACTTATACATACCTACATACATACATAGATACATACATAGATACATACATAGATACATACATACATTATAATAGCATTAATTTGATATTATTCCGTTGCTTCTGCCAGTTTATCGAATAGTAGCTGGCGGACTATTTCCAACTACCCGTAACGACTGCCCTGGACTGGTCGTATGGCAACAGGGATCGGCGGCTTAACATGCTCTCCGAGGCATGGATACACCCAGACCAAAGGAAATAGCTATATTCGTGGAAACACACAATGTGTACTGAGCGGGAATGGAACCTGCGCCCCCTGTGTTGCAGTCGAATGCACTATGGCTACGATGCAGAGGCCGCCATCTGATACATATATCAATCATTTTTATTTCAGAGCAAAGCTTACAAAAGCTGAATGTTTGGCTATGCTTGGACGCTGCCAGGAAGCCCAGGAGATAGCGAATGACTCATTACGCTTTGACAGTTTTGACACGGAGGCCATCTATGTTCGTGGACTGTGCTTGTACTTTGAGGTAAGGCATTATTATAATTGTAATTTCATTGCTCCACATTCTGCCTGACTGTTGAAGTCGAACTGACTTTTTGCAGTGCAAGTGTAACTCACTAGAGATAACTTATTTCTTTGTGCATCATACATAAGCTACAATATGGATACGACATATAGGCAATAATTGAAACCATATACTTGGTACCCCCTAAACTTCAAGCAGGAAAAGTTTGAACAAAATTGGTCCAGTATTAAGGGCAGAAACTAGAGTTTTAATTTTATAGAATTTGAAAAACTTTGAGCACTCTGTAGAATCGCATGTTGCCGCTTAGCTGTTCAAGTAAGTTACCTACTATGCCTATTGTTGTGTGTGTGTGTGAAGTTGTTGTGTGTGTGTATTTATTAATGACTTATGACACAGTCAATGACTTTAAAGCAATGGATGAAACTATTTAACGACTTATACAAGTGGTTGCATTTTCTACATCTATTATAATAATTATTTTGTTAGAAAATTTCGGATTTTATAAATCAGGGAATTTAAGTTTAAATTTAATTTGGTTCTATTCCTACGGACCAGGATGCTTCGCGGTTTCAGTATTTGCACATATGTCGTATCCATATCGTATACAGCTTATACTTTTTTCACTTTGCTTAATCCTATTTAGGTAGCCTGTAGATTTAAAGACTGAACTGTAGCACAAATGTGCTAGTATATAAAATAGCAGAATTACGATTATTTCAATGCGGTCACATTTGCGGCTGGTTTGCCCACCACACCACCACACATTTTGCTGCAGGCATGCCTTTTGCAGGCGGTGATATATTTTCCAAATAGATTGCTTTGCAACGTAGATTACTCTTTGTTATGTGGTTTAACAAAGTGAAACTTTTTAACGTAATAAAGGGTTACACCATTATACTGTACAGACACAGCAGCAAAATACAATGACACTTGCTGCGTCTAGGTATAGAGTTTATATTATAGCCTAAGATTACAGGCTTAGGAGTCTGTGATACCATTTTACTTTTAACATAAACTGGTAAATAATAAATGTTTTTATGTTGCAGGATAAAGATGAACAAGCTTTCAAACACTTCCAACAAGTATTACGTCTTGCTCCAGATCATAAAAAAGCTATGGAAATTTACAAAAAAGCTAAACTCCTAAAGCAAAAGAAAGAAGAAGGTAAAGCTATTTACTTTTACTTATAAATAAATTTGTTTGTTTATTTTTTACTATTCATATTTTATTATTTCAAATTTTGTATTCCAGGCAATGAAGCATTCAAAATGGGCAGATGGCAACAAGCTCTGAGCTTGTATAATGAAGCATTAACCATTGATCCAAACAACAAAATTGTTAATGCTAAGCTCTATTTTAACAAGGCCACAGTCTGCTCTAAATTGAATCAGATCAAAGAAGCTGCCGAAGCTTGTACTGCGGCCCTAGAACTGGATGAAAACTATGTAAAGGCCCTTCTGAGACGTGCTAAATGCTACAATGAACTCGGTGAATTTGAGGAAGCTGTCAAAGATTACGAAAAACTATATAAGATTGATAAAAGCAAAGAAAACAAACAGCTGTTACACGAAGCTAAGCTGGCACTTAAGAAATCAAAGCGCAAAGATTATTACAAAATTCTCGGCATTGACAAGAGTGCATCTGACGATGAAATTAAGAAAGCTTACAGGTAAGATAATCTAGTTCAACAGTAAAATTACTTTAAACTTCGCAGAATGATTAAGGCATGTTGTAATCAGAAAAATGAGAATGTAGAGAAATATTTCATCTATTTGTGTCAATAGGTATAATCTATAGTAAGACGACGCAGCATAAGTGTGGCTTCCCCACATATAATTAAACAAGATTAATTAATTAGAGCTGTATCAGCGCTAACTTAACTCATAGTACGTTTCGTGTAATATAAACTACTTGATAATAGCGTCGGTAGCTTAGTGGTTAAGGAATCAGCCTTACAATCGAGAGATCCCGGGTTTAAATCCTGCTGGTTACACTCACTACGACGTGAACCCACTCCTAACACCAGCAATTTAGCCTAGCTCGAGGGGTTAGAGGGATTTGAATGAAAATTTAAAGCATTTAGTATGCTGCCGGATGTATAGAAGAATTTGGATCAGCTTGAGGTGATCCTCGGTCCGAATCAGTGGCTCTCCCCCTGTAAGAGAAAGATCGCGGGTTCGAGTCCCTCCTGAGGTGGATTGTCTTTTTTTTTAACATAACCGGTTAAAGGGAACATTAGTAATTTCGGTTGCCAATATTCACAAGCAATTAAATATGTTTAGGAAGCGTGCGCTAGTTCACCACCCGGATAGGCACGCGGGCGCACCAGACATGGAGCGTCGCGAACAAGAACGTCGCTTCAAGGAAGTGGGCGAGGCGTACGGCGTGCTCAGTGACCCGAAGAAACGCGCCCGCTACGACCACGGGCAAGACTTCAATGACGATGGCTCTAGCATGGCAGGTATGTGTACTGGCCCTTGATTCTGTTGAAGCAAAACCACTGTCGTGCCAGTCTCTGCAAAAATTGGCATTATATTTTAAACTTTATTGCTATAGAATTAAAGTCCAAAAATTAAGAGATAATATTTTCATTACACGCTTTCGTTCACTCTACAAAAAGCCATTTAATTTTAAACTTTAAATGCATTACTTTTAAGGCTAAAATCAAATTGAATTTTCTCAGTCTCTGTGGTGTGACAGTGATTGTGCTTTAGCAGAATCGAGGCCCTGTAGTGATCAACTCAATCATTCTTACTATAAATAACAAGAAAAAGTCAAATCTTCTTCGTACTAGTGTTAATCCCAGTCAAATCCGTGCTTTACCAGTCTAACTGCGGATTTGGCTGGACATCGGTATTTTGACAAATGACTGCCATCTGACGTCCACAACCCAATGTCGATATTGGGCTATACCAAAGCATTGCAGCTAGAGCAGTTGTTGAACTTTTTAGGGTTCCAACTACCCGTAACGACTACGACCCGTTCATTTGGAAACCGGGTTCATTTACCAATGCAAATACACATTCATGCATACAAATATTTGCACTGAGCGAGGATCGAACACGCGCCTCCCTTGTAGATTTCCTTGTCCTTGAAGTCTAAATAACCTTAATGGTAACATTTTTGTATGTTCAAGGCTACTGGAAAAAAAGTAAAAAATATTCATATAATATGTAGGTACTATGTACATGCATGTCTCTTTATGTTAGCTATTATATAACACAGGATAATAAGATACAATAGGTATAAGCATAAATATGTAAGTGTTCTAAATGTAGAGTACACAATCTAACTAAATTGAGGATTTTTCTTTTACAGATATCGACCCCAATGTGATATTCCAGACTTTCTGCAATCGCGGCGGACAACATTTTGATTTTCACCCAGGTGGTGCTTTCCCCGGAAATGCTTTCAGCTTTCAGTTTGGTTAATTTAATAGCTTGTTCTTAAAAAAGTAATTTCGACAATCAACTAAACCTTTAATAAATGTTATAAAATAAATTTTATTAATTGGTATGTGTACTTTAGAGTTGAAACATAATAGTTCTAGTTAAACACATTACATCATTCCACATTACAAAATAATGTTCGAGTTCGAGAGAGTGAGTGGAACATGGTAAAACATATGGTTTAATTATACACCATAATTAATCAGTTTCAAGCCTTTTTCATGTTTGATTTATTTATGCCTAAAACATTACGAAAAACTTTGTGCGTATGTTTTTGAACACAAATTTAACAAGTAACTTCTTAAATTTCATATTAAGATTGGGGCGTGTTCAGTACCTAGTACTCGTAGTACCTAATTATTATAATATAATGACTGATTTGGTTAAGTAATTTTTGATTGTGAGCCCCCACATGAGTGTGACCACGCGCTAAATGTAATATAATAATGAATAAAACTAGAAAATAACTGACTACCTCGATATCTTTTAATGAATCGCCCCTCCATCCTGGTGGTAACTGTGTATTGTAATTGTAAAAAGGAAATGGATCAAATATGTATGTATCTGTGGCAGCCAACTAGCTTAATCAGCCGTTCAATTAACTGCCTGGGCTGTTAACTAAACGGCACCGTTCAATTAATGGCGTAAATGATATCCAGCTATTTGATTAAACAGCTAGAAAAATGACTTGGATCGATAACAGCAAATCTCTTGTTTCTGCATAGCTGTAAAAAAAAAATGCGCTACTTTTCTCAATAAACCTATCACTAACTTTGTCTTATTTCTGGGTAGTACTACATCACACGAATGGTCTAAGCATTAGCCAGCCAGTTTATTAAATGTTGTAACAATCTATCTATCTATCTACGATTCGGCTGAATCCGTTAATTGAACGGCGCCGTTTAGTTAACAGCCTCCTAGGCAGTTAATTGAACGGCTGATTAAGCTAGTTGGCTGTGATATTTTCAATTAATTTTATTACATTTATGCGAATGGTTTATGCGCCCTATGTCAGATACGCAAAATGTCAGATGTGCAGATAGTCAGATCGGCAGACTTGGTCGCAAAATGTCAAATTCGCAAATTGTCAGAATCTCTTAAATGACAAATACGCAAAATGCCATGAACGCTAAATTTCAGATACTCAATAATGTCAAAAACGCATAATGCCATGATTGCATGACAACATGAACGACAAGTCAAGAGGTTGTCAATAAAACACCATCTGTTATTTCCGTGAGTTTAATCAAAATTGCAAACAATTTTATTGTTACTTTCACAAATTTTTAAATAAAATTGCTTTAAAAAAAAGTGACATAAATTATCAATTCATTCTTTTCTGGCTTTAGGTGGTTCTGACTTTTTGCGTATCTGGCATTCTGCGTTTCTGACTTTTTGCGTATTTGACTTTTTGCGTATCTGGCATTCTGCGTTTTCGGACAATATGCGCATCTGACATAGGGCGTATAATTCATGCGAATAAAACAACCTGCCAAACGATCGCCAATGTTATTGATCTTGTATTTGATATTTTTATTTATTTAGTAGTTGTAATATGTTTTACTACAATACGAATAGATTTAGGTGTCTTATAAATCCAAAATCCGTTGCTATAAATTTTCTACACAAATTGTTTTAAAAATATTTTAGTAGTATTAAATCAATATCTAATGTACTAACACTTGTAAAATGTCGAAGACAGTGTTCAACTTTAGATGTAAAATGTCTAGTTTTTCGTTAAAGCTTTGGGCTGTTCATTAGGGTAGTCAGACTAGGTACAAATACTAAGACTGTCGAAGTCTAGTAATTGCACCTCGGTCCATAATGTCTATTTATCATCATTAGCAAATCAATAGATTTTGAGGACACAGTAGTTAGATTTAGTTATTCATTAAACTCATGATAATGGCAAATAAATATAAAATACTGATGATGGCTACTTTTTTTTACTTACGGTACCAACGTGGACGAATAGTGTGTAAAGGCCAAGAGTAAATAGTTTTGTAATTTCATCTTTGAAATAAAAAAGGTACTCATCAAATTACTGACCAATTGTTTTGTGCGAGGCTCGAAAAGAATAAACTGGAAACCATTTTAGATATTTTATGTCCATCAAATAATGAGAGTTCCAAGTAGTGTTTAAAGCTGTATTTTAAAGTGTGAAGTTGATTTTTGATTATTATGAGATCAGCAGCTTTCGTCGGACCTTGCAACTCTAAGAAGCCTGTGCCAGCGCTAAATTTTAATTATAATTTTTTGATGTATTTCTTCGAACAGTTAACAAAATTACATTATTCAAATACCGACCATTTTGAAACGTCCCCTACGCAATAAATAATGTCCACAGTTTCCGACTTACATTACATGCTGTTTGTAAATTTTACTAAAAAAGAAACGACAACTTTTCTTTCCTGTTTATTTTAATACTTAAAATATAAAGGAGATGGAAATTGACAACAGTGAATTCTAAAATTATATTATTTGTACGGATAGAAAGAAATTTCTTAATTATGCTTTATCCTCGACTTTATTTTCAAATTTCATTGCTTTATCCCCTTTGGGACGTTTATTTGAAGTCTTCGCTCCTACTCCTTCGAACCTGTATTCACAGAATGATATTTTAATTGAGTATGTATCGAAGTTGAAGACGGCAGCGCCTTCTCTCGCAGGGGAGACACTGCCGGCTAGATATGGTCGAGCCGGGAGTTGGCCCTGTAGAGGATCGCTCAGAGGCTTTCCACGTGTAGGGTGCCATCGACTCGCACAGCTGTGCAATTCACTAACAAGCACAACGATGCGACAACGATGCGAGTCGCAACGATGTGCGCGATAGACACTGTCATTGGTCGATTTCCAATGACGTGATACAATCTGACCAATGACAATCTACGTTGCGCCTCGCATCGTTGTCGCATCGTTGTGCTCGCTTAGTGAATTGCAGTGCAGGGCATATTAGATATCAGACGTGGGGTGGGTTCTTCGAGCTGAAGCCCCTGTTATTCTATTAAAAGCAACACTTATTCGGATTTTTTATTTTAGAACTAATAAATCCGGCCACCAACGTCTCTTCCTTTTTATTAAAAAGGTTTAGGTACTTACTCGCAGCAGTCGCAGCTACGAAGCTACGTCGCTGTTCCTACCCGAAGCCGATTAGGGTTAGATACGGTCGAGCGAGAGACAGCATCCCAAAATTTCCGATGGTTTAGATTAATTAAGATGACAAAGGTGGATCCGCGGGTATAAGAAACTCGAACCCGCGTTGGTGGTGTTTTAACCTTATCCTAATTTACTTAGAACCACAACCAGGAAGCTCTAGCTAGAATACTCTAAGATTGAATGAGTGCATCGACAGACACAAATTACCTACAGCTTTATAATATACAACTTACTTCTTCATTTTAAAGGGTTTCTTTTTCTCTGGCTTAACAGGTTGATTATTAGTTTTAAAGGTTAACACATAACTTTTGACTATATCGACGTTGACGGTCGTATTTTCAGGATACATTCGTTTTTTCCATGCCTCTCTTTCCTCCAACCACATTCTTTGGTATTCATACGATAACAACCATTCTACTCGCGATTTACCTTCCTGTAATAAAGAGGTAGGTACTGTGAGTACTATGACTAACTGTAATGCTTGCACTACATTCTCGTCGAAGTTAGGCGAGGTAGCGCGAGCACGAGAGTGTGGTGGGAGCCCTCGCGTCACAAACTAATATGATGTACATACCTAGCCATTTTTAAAAAATCCTAGTAACCGAAATTGCTTCCAGCGAAAGTATTCCAGCAAAGTTAAATTGTTACTAATAAAACTAATATTTACATTAAAATATACATACCATTATTACGTAACATAAGTTACTTACCATAAACTTCCATGGCTGAGGATTGTATTTCGGAAAATCGGATGAAATTATATTGTGAACGGGTCTACATTGTACAGTTTTTTCCCATTTAAGTCCAGAAATTCGACCCATAAGGACGAACAATTTATAATACCAATAAATAAAATAAAAGACTCTAAAATATAAGAAATATTAATAAAATAGGTATGAATGACATCCGTTTTAAAAACAGAAGTGATGCTAGATTAAAAATACTTTATAGATTACGTAAACATATTAACGAAAAGTCAATATTATACATAGGTACCTCTTTTTAAAACTAAATTGCACATAGCCAACTTACTGTACCTGTACCTACCTACTTGGGTGTTCTTCTTAGGACCCTAACAAGATCTTCGAGGCCCATGGCAAATCCTAGTTGCAAGCCGTTACTTGTTAATTAATGAAAGAGGCTCTGGCGTAGGCTTTCATATCGGTGTTGGGAGTTCAAACGAGTCACTCCAGCAAAAGCCAACACGATTCAAAACAGAAAAGCAGTGGAACGAACTCCCTGCTATGGTTTTTCCAAGCGACTACAATAAAATTCTCAATCAGAATTTAAAATCTTTTAAATGGTTATTTACAAACTTATAGCTATAATATATGATCAAACGAACTTCTCGAATGAAGTTCGATCATTATTATATGAGCCGCTTCATTCGAAGATATAATTAACCAGGTAGTCCCTTATATCTACTAGGCAACGTCGCACATTTTTAAGAGATATGAATATGACTAAAAAAATTTTACAAGTACCTACGGAGCTGTGCTCTTGACAGATACTCATTCTTTAGAGATAAAGGTATAACGCATAAAACTTTCTTGCTTTGGGTACAGTATCAAACCTATTAACAATGCTGTTTGTGTACGATGGGTGGGAGGGAGTTTATATCTTCGAATGAAGCGGCTCATATAATAATGATCGAACTTCATTCGAGAAGTTCGTTTGATCATATATTATATTTCGCCGCTTCATTCTCGATATAATTAACCAGGTAGACTTTCAGAGATAGCACAGAAAGTTTTTAATTCAGTGGAACTCTCAATATGAACTTAATGATTATTGGGAGCAAAAACAGTTACTTATCCATTTAATTTATTTAAATAAGTTACTAATGCAATAGTAAATTCCAACTAAGTACTTATTACCTAATACTAGGTAAGGTACCTATATTAAATTAGCAAAATTTTCGTCACTGATTACCGTTAGGTTATAGGATTTTGTGAGTGTATTGGATGTGCTGGTCCAGCCAGCAATTTACAGAATAGCTTCGACTGGAAGACCGCGCGAGTGCGCGGCGGATGTGGCGTCATGGCGCATGCAGTGTGCGCTAGAGACGCACGTGTCGACGCCGCTCTCTGTCAGTACCTGTTTTATCCAGCGACCAACTGATTGTGTGGTAGCTGGTCTGTGTGGTGCTTTGTATGCTAACAACAATTTCATTGACCCGTACTGGCAGTTCTCTTATTTTTGTAGCAAAAATATATTCCTTGAGGACTGTTGCAGGGCAGGTAAATACGTGTATGTTATCCTCGAAATGAGGTAGGAACAGAATAGGTTGGTCACGTCCAGGAGCGGTAGTTTTTATCATTTTGACGTCTAAAAAGCTGTAACAGTGTTGCACCATTTTGAGAAACAAAGACTTTGACTTTGACTTTGACATATCGTTATCGAGATGTGAATACCATTGTTTGAAAAAAAATATATATTTTCGATTTTAAAAAATGTTTGTACACAATGAGCTGTACATAGAGCAGGAAATATTACTATTTCTAGTTTTTTTTTTTTTTTTTTTTTTTTTGTTTAAATCTAAGTCAGTATTGGAAATATTTAGGCATTGACCTAAATGCATCTTACAGTAGATGCATCTTTCGTCTGAGCCGATATTGTCACCAGGGAATATTAATAATGCTGATTGGTGACTATTTAAGTTACTGTATGAACATCCGTTAGTAAACTGTTGACTTAAAAGTGATAGTACTGCCGCTATTGGAGGTTTGAATAAATTAATGGTTGTGTTGGCAATTGCCACCACAGCCTTAAAGTAATAGATACTTATACTGCATAATAGTACTGTCTGCTAACGAAGCTATTAATAGATTTAGTGCATCGGGAGGAGACCCTCGCTTAATGAAGGCCTGCCACAGGGCCTCGCTGCAGCCAGGGTAAGGTTCCGATGAAGGGGATGTTGGTCTCTAAAAAAAAAGATTGAAGAGGGTGTTTAAATCAGAATTAAAGGTAAAGTATTTCTGAATTTATCAACTATTTCGACATGGGAAATCAGGGCTGTGAGGGCCAGTAGCTTTGTCGTCAATCACTTTTCTGATGCATTTTTATGCTAAGGTATCAGGATGTTGTTTAGATCGTATCGCATTTTGTACTGGTGCGAGAAGCGGATAGGTTGATTTCGGGGTGACCTAAACGTCTTGTAATCATTTCGAATGCTTTATTTGATAGCTCTTATTCTGTGTCCGGATTTATTATTTATGAATTGAAGTCACGATCCAAATATTACGTTTCTCGCACCACTGCCAAATGAGCCGAGACAGGTCGTTTAACTGGGGGAATTGAATTCCACACATTCGATTTACGTAGTTTATGATTGTCGTATTATCGACGCGAAGTAATATTTTAGTATCTCCCCTCACTAAGTGGAGACGCTAGTACTAGAAAATCCTTGCGTCCCCCCCAGGGGAACCAGCTAGGGGAGAGGTCAGTCCGAAACCTACTACATAGTTATTCTCTAACCGTATTAAGGTCTCTAATCCAAGAAAAACTTAAGGACTAAGTAATTTGTGTTTTTCGCGTTCAAAAGTTGACAACATTCCGTTAGTTCGACTGTTATTACACACTGCAGCCCAGTTTATCCGGGAGGCATTCGTGCAAATCTCGAATTTAAAGTGAGCAAGGGGCATATGATTAGATTTTGAGAATATTATCTTGCTCCGCCAATCAAGGTCTTTCAATAACTCTGAAGGGAGTCTAATCTTGGTTTCGTTATTCGATAACATAGGAAATTTACTTAGATCGTTCTATAATATTTGTGTATATAGGCGGCATTTTTGTTAATAGCCCATGTGTAGGTATACCGTGACAGGATTTGAATAAAAAAGGGTAATGCATTATTATCTCGCAGATAATAAAAAGTGTACGTGTCTATCTATTTTAGATTGTATTTATGTTTGTTCAAAGTTAATTTTGTGATCGCAGCTAACTTGCAATTTACCCCAATATAATTTATAACGAGGCCAAGTATTTTAAAAACTACAGTGTTTCGTTTATATCTTAGGAAGAAGACACTCAGAATAGTGATCTCTTATGCCCAATATGTCGTCCGACTGTACGAGTAGGTACACCACGGACCTAAAGCTGCCGTTTCATAAATAAGATTATATTTCGCCGCTTCATTCTCGATATAATTAACCAGGTAGTCCCTTATATCTACTAGGCAACTTCGCACGTTTTTAAGAGATATGAATATGACTAAAAATTTTACAAATACCTACCTACGGAGCCGCGCTCCTGACAGATACTCATTCCTTATTTGTGCGTGGCAACGCGAGCACGTCTTCAGCAATGCGATAACGCAGCGCCGAAGAAAAAATATAAAAGTTAAAAAGTTATTATAAAAATACAAGTGAAAAAGTGAAAGTTATTTCTTTCGATCCGGAAGACGACGAGATTATGTAAAGGTACATACTTACTTATAACATTTTATCATATTGTGCATTACCTTACCACCATTGTGGTACTGGTATATACAATAATTCCTTCCGACCCGGAAGAAAACGAGATTATATAAAGTACATACTTACACAAAACATTTTATCATATTGTGCATTACCTTACCACCATTGTGGTACTGGTATATACAATAAATACCTTTCATATACATTGGAGTACGTAAATCGTAAAGTACATCGGGGTTGACTGCGGGTCTCCAACGATGATACTCATTTTACGTAAATCGTAAAACAATCTTTATCATATCGTACATTACGATATTGCTACAGGTATGGATTCACTGAGAGTCAATATCTGCCTCACATGTACATCGGGGTTGACTGCGGGTCTCCAACGATGATACTTATTTTACGTAAATCGTAAAGTACATCGGGGTTGACTGCGGGTCTCCAACGATGATACTTATTTTACGTAAATCGTAAAACAATCTTTATCATATCGTACATTACGATATTGCTACAGGTATGGATTGAGTCAATAAATACCTCACATGTACATCGGGGTTGACTAAGAGTCTCCAACGATGATACTTATTTTACATAAATCGTAAAACAATCTTTCTCATATCGTGCAGTAACGATATTGCTACAGGTATATACAATAAATACCTTTCATAAAATAATCATCGGGGTTCGCTGCGTGCGTCCAACGATAATTACATAGTGAAACAGTAATATCAACCATTACTGTGCGGCAATGCATAAAACGAGTGTCGAAAATATTTTTATTTTTATACCCTCATTTATACATAATAGCGGCATACTATTAAATACAAGAGAGCAATGCAGTTTTATATCATTTTAGGTCAAAAAGACCAAATAATTGAGAGCTCAGCTCCAACACTTATCGATAATTTTGTCTCAATCGGAAAACAAGAAATCACCGACTTAACTACAACACCTAGCGTTAATCCTGAACCGTTGACATTGGGCGACCCAGGTCTCGACCCAGAACTGTTATCAGCACTGGGCGAATCCACCCCTGAGCCACCAGACTATGGCGAAAAAATCCTTTATGGCTACCACTTCTAAAGAAGGGTATGCCCATAGAAAATAAATAAAAATTGTCTTAGGAGTACTAATCCTAGACAATTGGAGATTATTGCAAGCACCTAAACTTAATTTTGCGGAGATTGCAGCCGCCATACCCGACAGGGTTAGAAATAAAGATAAAAATACCCTTTCTACCCAGTAACAACTCAGTTCAGGAATTACGGCCATAAATAAGGTCATGGACCTTTTCTTATTAGGTGAACATAAAATTCAGGCAATAAAGCCCCTAAGCTATGGGTGCTGTTTACCAATACTTACGAACTCAAACTGCAAGCGCCTCCCAACAGGTAGGCCTCTATCCCTATCCACACCAGGGAAACTGGCAAGCTCCTCGCTTCCCATCGAACAAGAAGGGGGGGGGAGCGGGGAGGGAACCGTTGCCAGGCGCCAACTGCGAGTTCGCGCCGCGACAACCAGTGTGTTCCCAACACGAAGAGCAGGAGCATTTCTTCGAACAAGCCCCGTGCAACGACACAACCATAGTTTAAGTATACATACCGGCCGTATGACCTACTTTTATAATTGTCGGCTTATGGTTACCCAAAATACAATAAAATTGCTCTCAAATGAATTTAAGAATGGTTATTCAATTCCATTTTGCAAAGACGTTCGGCAAGTCACCGGCACTAATAATAATTTTTCAAAAAATAAATAAATAAATAATAATATTAAGATTTCAATTCGAATCTGCCTCCAGGGTAAAAACCACCTAGGAGTTCACAGCTTTACCATAATATATGGGTTATCAGTGCAGTGACACCAAGAGTCTTCACAAACATAATATGAAGCAGGTGTTATCTTATTTATGAAACGGCAGCTTTAGGTCCGTGGTGTACCTACTCGTACAGTCGGACGACATATTGGGCATAAGAGATCACTATTCTGAGTGTCTTCTTCCTAAGATATAAACGAAACACTGTAGTTTTTAAAATACTTGGCCTCGTTATAAATTATATTGGGGTAAATTGCAAGTTAGCTGCGATCACAAAATTAACTGCGAGTTAAATTTGAACAAACCAAAATACTACATACATGCAATCTAAAATAGATAGACACGTACACTTTTTATTATCTGCAAGATAATAATGCATTACCCTTTTTTATTCAAATCCTGTCACGGTATACCTACACATCATGGGCTATTAACAAAAATGCCGCCTATATACACAAACATTATAGAACGATCTAAGTAAATTTCCTATGTTATCGAATAACGAAACCAAGATTAGACTCCCTTCAGAGTTATTGAAAGACCTTGATTGGCGGAGCAAGATGATATTCTCAAAATCTAATCATATGCCCCTTGCTCACTTTAAATTCGAGATTTGCACGAATGCCTCCCGGATAAACTGGGCTGCAGTGTGTAATAACAGTCGAACTAACGGAATGTTGTCAACTTTTGAACGCGAAAAACACAAATTACTTAGTCCTTAAGTTTTTCTTGGATTAGAGACCTTAATACGGTTAGAAAACAACTGTGTAGTATTACTTCGCGTCGATAATACGACAACCATAAACTATGTAAATCGAATGTGTGGAATTCAATTCAAATCTAAACGACCTGTCTCGGCTCATTTGGCAGTGGTGCGAGAAACGTAATATTTGGATCGTGAGTTCAATTCATAAATAATAAATCCGGACACGGAATAAGAGCTATCAAATAAAGCATTCGAAATGATTACAAGGCGTTTAGGTCACCCCGAAATCAACCTATCCGCTTCTCGCACCAGTACAAAATGCGATACGATCTAAACAACATCCTGATACCTTAGCATAAAAATGCATCAGAAAAGTGATTGACGACAAAGCTACTGGCCCTCACAGCCCTGATTTCCCATGTTGAAATAGTTGATAAATTCAGATATACTTTACCTTTAATTCTGATTTAAACACCCTCTTCAATCTTTTTTTTAGAGACCAACATCCCCTTCATCGGAACCTTACCCTGGCTGCAGCGAGGCCCTGTGGCAGGCCTTCATTAAGCGAGAGTCTCCTCCCGATGCACTAAATCTATTAATAGCTTCGTTAGCAGACAGTACTATTATGCAGTATAAGTATCTATTACTTTAAGGCTGTGGTGGCAATTGCCAACACAACCATTAATTTATTCAAACCTCCAATAGCGGCAGTACTATCATTTTTAAGTCAACAGTTTACTAACGGATGTTCATACAGTAGCTTAAATAGTCACCAATCAGCATTATCAATATTCCCTGGTGACAATATCGGCTCAGACGAAAGATGCATCTACTGTAAGATGCATTTAGGTCAATGCCTAAATATTTCCAATACTGACTTAGATTAAAAAAAAAAAAAAAAAAAAAACACTAGAAATAGTAATCTTTCCTGCTCTATGTACAGCTCATTGTGTACAAACATTTTATCTCATTTAAAATCGAAAATATATATTTTTTTTTTCAAACAATGGTATTCACATCTCGATAACAATATGTCAAAGTCAAAGTCTTTATTTCTCAAAATAGTGCAACACTGTTACAGCTTTTTAGACGTCAAAATGATAAAAACTACCGCTCCTGGACGTGATCAACCTATTCTGTTCCTACCTCATTTCGAGGATAACATACACGTATTTACCTGCCCTGCAACAGTCCTCAAGAAATATATTTTTGCTACAAAAATAAGAGAACTGCCAGTACGGGTCAATAAAATTATTGTTAACATACAAAGCACCACACAGACCAGCTACCACACATGGTCGCTGGATAAAATAGGTGCTGACAGAAAGCGACGTCGACACGTGCGTCTCTAGCGCACACTGCATGCGCCATGACGCCACATCCGCCGCGCACTCGCGCGGTCTTCCAGTCGAAGCTATTCTGTAAACTGCTGGCTGGACCAGCACATCTAATACACTCACAAAATCCTATAACCTAACGGTAATCAGTGACGAAAATTTTGCTAATTTAGTATAGGTACCTTGCCTAGTATTAGGTAATAAGTACTTAGTTGGAATTTACTATTGCATTAGTAACTTATTTAAATAAATTAAATAGATAAGCAACTGTTTTTGCTCCCAATAATCATTAAGTTCATATTGAGAGTTCCACTGAATTAAAAACTTTCTGTGCTATCTCTGAAAGTCTACCTGGTTAATTATATCGAGAATGAAGCGGCGAAATATAATAGATGATCAAACGAACTTCTCGAATGAAGTTCGATCATTATTATATGAGCCGCTTCATTCGAAGATATAAACTCCCTCCCACCCATAGTACACAAACAATATTGTTAATAGGTTTGATACTGTACCCAAAGCAAGAAAGTTTTATGCGTTATACCTATATCTCTAAAGAATGAGTATCTGTCAGGAGCGCGGCTCCGTAGGTAGGTATTTGTAAAATTTTTAGTCATATTCATATCTCTTAAAAACGTGCGAAGTTGCCTAGTAGATATAAGGGACTACCTGGTTAATTATATCTTCGAATGAAGCGGCTCATATAATAATGATCGAACTTCATTCGAGAAGTTCGTTTGATCATCTATAACACCTGCTTCATATTATGTTTGTGAAGACTCTTGGTGTCACTGCACTGATAACCCATATATTATGGTAAAGCTGTGAACTCCTAGGTGGTTTTTACCCTGGAGGCAGATTCGAATTGAAATCTTAATATTATTATTATTTTTTTTTTTTTTTTTTTTGAAAAATTATTATTAGGGCCGGTGACTTACCGAACGTCTTTGCAAAATGGAATTGAATAACCACTCTTAAATTCATTTGAGAGCAATTTTATTGTATTTTGGGTAACCATAAACCGACAATTATAAAAGTAGGTCATACGGTCGGTATGTATACTTGAACTATAGTTGTGTCGTTGCACGGGGCTTGTTCGAAGAAATGCTCCTGCTCTTCGTGTTGGGAACACACTGGTTGTCGCGGCGCGAACTTGCAGTTGGCGCCTGGCGACGGTTCCCTCCCCGCTCCCCCCCCCCCCCCCTCTTCTTGTTCGATGGGAAGCGAGGAGCTTGCCAGTTTCCCTGGTGTGGATAGGGATAGAGGCCTACCTGTTGGGAGGCGCTTGCAGTTTGAGTTCGTAAGTATTAGTAAACAGCACCCATAGCTTAGGGGCTTTATTGCCTGAATTTTATGTTCACCTAATAAGAAAAGGTCCATGACCTTCTTTATGGCCGTAATTCCTGAACTGAGTTGTTACTGGGTAGAAAGGATATTTTTGTCTTTATTTCCAACCCTGTCGGGTATGGCGGCTGCAATCTCCGCAAAATTAAGTTTAGGTGCTTGCAATTGTTAATCTACAATTGTCTAGGATTAATACTCCTAAAACAATTTTTATTTATTTTCTATGGGCATACCTTTCTTTAGAAGTGGTAGCCATAAAGGATTTTTTCGCCATAGTCTGGTGGCTCAGGGGTGGATTCGCCCAGTGCTGATAACAGTTTTGGGTCGCGACCTGGGTCGCCCAATGTCAACGGTTCAGGATTAACGCTAGGTGTTGTAGTTAAGTCGGTGATTTCTTGTTTTCCGATTGAGACAAAATTATCGATAAGTGTTGGAGCTGAGCGCTCAATCATTTGGTCTTTTTGACCTAAAATGATATAAAACTGCATTGCTCTCTTGTATTTAATAGTATGCCGCTATTATGTATAAATGAGGGTATAAAAATAAAAATATTTTCGACACTCGTTTTATGCATTGCCGCACAGTAATGGTTGATATTACTGTTTCACTATGTAATTATCGTTGGACGCACGCAGCGAACCCCGATGATTATTTTATGAAAGGTATTTATTGTACATACCTGTAGCAATATCGTAATGTACGATATGATAAAGATTGTTTTACGATTTACGTAAAATAAGTATCATCGTTGGAGACTCGCAGTCAACCCCGATGTACATGTGAGGCAGATATTGACTCGCAGTCAATCCGTACCTGTAGCAATATCGTAATGTACGATATGATAAAGATTGTTTTACGATTTACGTAAAATAAGTATCATCGTTGGAGACCCGCAGTCAACCCCGATGTACATGTGAGGCAGATATTGACTCTTAGTCAATCCGTACCTGTAGCAATATCGTAATGTACGATATGATAAAGATTGTTTTACGATTTACGTAAAATAAGTATCATCGTTGGAGACTCGCAGTCAACCCCGATGTACATGTGAGGCAGATATTGACTCGCAGTCAATCCGTACCTGTAGCAATATCGTAATGTACGATATGATAAAGATTGTTTTACGATTTACGTAAAATAAGTATCATCGTTGGAGACCCTCGGTCAACCCCGATGTACATGTGAGGTATTTATTGTATATACCAGTACCACAATGGTGGTAAGGAAATAACTATATACGACGATAACTTTCACTTTTTCACTTGTATTTTTATAATAAGTTTTTAACTTTTATATCTATATACGACGATAACTTTCACTTTTTGATTTATTTTTTCTTCGGCGCTGCGTTTTCGCATTGCTGAAGACGTGCTCGCGTTGCCACGCACAAATAAAGAATGAGTATCTGTCAAGAGCACAGCTCCGTAGGTACTTGTAAAAATTTTTTAGTCATATTCATATCTCTTAAAAATGTGCGACGTTGCCTAGTAGATATAAGGGACTACCTGGTTAATTATATCTTCGAATGAAGCGGCGAAATATAATAATATACAAGTGCTATTTCTGGTTCATCCCTAATTTTGTCAAACGTATTTAGTTCAAGAATATTGGGGCATTGAAAGATACCTACAGTATCTCGGCAGCGCTAGTGCGACACACACACACACGTCCATAAGTCACGGTAGGTGGTTACTTTCGGTGGGCCATGTGCTTGTCTGACATAGTGATATAAATATAGAGTTTGAAAACTATAAACTAGGTAAAATACCTACCTAAACTAAAAGTTTTCAGTTTGTTAACTTCTTATTGCAATGTGCTAACCCCTTTCATTTGATACCATACATTTATTTTTTAACACAGTACTTTATGACCGCTCGAGGGCGCCAATTTCTATTCAGCAACACTTAATATACCTAGCCTATAACCAGATGATCAAGTCATGATGCTTCAACGATGCCTAATTTGTCCATTTCTTCTAGCAAGTAGTTGAGGAACTGAGGAAACAGATGAACTTGCTCGTAAAATGGGGGTGAATAGGGATAAAATGGTTGTTAGATTATTTTTTATAATTTCTATCCCGAATTCCAAGGTATCTAACCAGATATTATTGGCTCATTATTATTACATTGAACTAATCCATATTCACTTGAAAGGAAATAACTACAGAATTCAGCAGACTTATCCCTCTCTATTCACCCCATAGTACCGGTACATAGCCTGTCAAATCAATAACATAGGTACGGCTTTGCCGTAGTCGGGGGGGCGGGTACAGAACGAATTTCTGGCTCCAGGCGAACTACGCTATGATGACGCGCTATATTTACGTCGTACGCGTACCGTATACGCGTGATCTATTACCCGCAGTACGGTTAAGATGTCCGGTCAACCGGACTATGGAAAATATTAATTTGCCGTAGTTATACGACTAAAAAATATAAAATTCAGTGTGGACACTGAAAAAATTAGTGGTCCGGTCAACCGGACTATGGAAAATATTAATTTCCCGTAGTTATACGATTAAAAAATATAACATTCAGTGTGGAAAAAATTAGTGGCCCGGTTGCCTTGTCTGGAAAAGGTGGCTGGGAGAGACTGAATGCGGAAGGCGGAGGATCGGCAGAAATGGCGCGCATTAGGTGAGGCCTATTTCCAGCAGTGGAATGCGCTAGATTAATTGACTGATTGATAGAGATAAAAACTTATTAGGTTTGTGCATAAGTAATTATATTTTTATTTTGAAAAATACAAAACAATTAATAAGCTGCTCCGGCATAGGAAGGAGGGCACGGGTTAATCTAGTTACTTATTTAATATTTGCTAGTTTTTCTATAGCATGGCCTAAAACAATTTCTTTGTTAATGTACTGCAATTGAATATGTCTTATAGCATCATCTTTTAATAGGGTGGTGGCACCAATTATCGGCCATGTCAACATTTTTTGACCTTTGATTGATTGTAATTTTTTGGTTTATAGCATTTGCTTTCTTGTAATGCCCTTTTTGGATAGAGGGATACTGAAACTCCATTACTACATTCGCAAAATTACCAATTCTTTGTTATTTTTTAAAATACAGAGGTTTTTTTCCGAGTATGTCGATTTCCCTTAATATCGGCCTCTAACACCCTAATTTCTGCCGCCTGTGACCCTAATATCGTCATATCTTTTCCAACGTGAATTTAGGTCAATAAAACTAAGTAAAGTAAAAAATTATAACGTTTTATATTCCAATTCAGGTTGAAATTTTTTTTAACGCTTATCTATCATTAATTTGTCTTTTCTTTATATCTCAGCCTTAAAAATTACAGTAATTGCTGTTATTATAAACTAATGATCACAATGATTAAAAAAAATTAAGAGAAATAAAGATTTCCAAAATATATTATTATAAAGGAAAAATATTATTAAAGTCAACAGAAAACTTGAATTTCTTTAAAGGCTTTTCAATTTAAATGCACTAAACAGTGACGGCAATTAAAATCTTCTTTAGCCACATCAATATAATTTCGCCCACGATGAACTGTACACTTTAAGTGGAACCATATGGGGCATTATGTCACAGTTAATATTTTTGGCTTCATCTTCTTCGAAATCACTAATTCTACTTCACAGGCACCACAAAGAATTTTCTACTTTTCTTCTTGAGAAGGTAAATCATGAGGTCAGTTACGCTGTCCTTTAATAGGCATTCTCTTCTTCTATTCATACTGTTCTTCTTCTAACTACTAGTTTTATTTTATTTGACTGGTTTATGTTTTATATTCCATTTTCCAGATTTTTCTTTCTTGACCAACGGGAATAACCCTCTGTATCTATTCTTCCAGGAAGTCTGTCTTGTAAAGTGATCCTGGGAATTTCGTGTTGTCGAAAAGCTACTCTTCTTCTACTTCATCCTATTATTAATTCCTAGTCGCAATCGAAGCTTGCACCGAGGCTAGACCTCGATATTTTCCGCGAAACGACTTCCTCTACAACCCCAATGGTAACATCAAAGCATTGCATTACTGCCTGCTTCTTTGAACGGCATTTACTCCATCCCTTATTCTACTACGGTCATAGAAACATTAGAAACTATAGGGGTCATAGAACCTATTAGGGGTCAAAGAACCTAAAGGGGTCATAGAACCTATAGGGGTCATAGAACTTATAGGCGTCATAGAACCTATGGGGGTCATAGAACCTATAAGGATCATAGAACCTATAGGGGTCATCGAACCTATAGGGGTCATCGAACCTATAGGGGTCATCGAACCTATAGGGGTCATAGAACCTATATGGGTCATAGAATCTATACGGTTTATGGAACCTATGGTCATATATTATAACCATAGGTTTGAAACCTTTCTCTTTTTGTTGGGACGACATGATTATGGCATACTTGTTGACTAAAATTAAGATACCTAAGTATTTGTTCATTTTGCACCACGTCCCTGTTTATTATAAAGTTCAAAGGTTGTAGGACAGTAAGTACCCTGTACAAAATAAGGTGGCCGTTATTACGCATCGATTCTCTAGATATCGGCCGTAGCTGGCAAAAAAAGTTTTTAGGCGGCCGATGTTAGGATCTAGTCATCAAACAGAGCTGTTATTTCATTTTTAACCTTATTAATGTTACTGCTAAAATACAAAATAGCTAAACATATAGTTTAGTGTTTTCATGCATTTCCCTAAAATCGACCAGGTGGCCGATATTGAGATTTATCCAAAATAAAGATTGTAGTAAACCGCCCTAAATCTTTACCCCAACGAGCCTCTCGCGGTTGTACTTCTAACTTTATTGTGCCTACCGAGTATAAACGAACCACTCCCGAACTTTCCCGAATGATGGTTCGCTACTTCGCCGCACCGCTCCCGCGCCGCGCCAGTCGTCCTCCGCTAGCCACGAAGTGTATATGTACGCGCGCGCCAGTCGAACCTACCTATCTCATTAAGTTATATAGTGATTAAGGACTCATTGTGTAATTACTGTGTATCACAATAAACGATACCCGAAGACTTCTCATGTTTTCTTTAACTATGAGGACCCGTACCTCATATATGGCGCCCAAGTGTAAAAAAATGGCTGCCGCGCGTAACTAAACTCGTGTAAAGTACATAGTGTGAGTGACTCCACGCGGTAAAAGACTGTCCTACTATTCAGCTAGTACCAAGTGCCGTACCTATATAGCGTCTAAGTATAAAAGACTGCCGCCGCGTGAATACCTACTTCGCATAAAACAGTATTACGTGATACCTACCGCAAAAAGATGGAGACTCGTTGTCGTAGCCAATCGCGCCGGGTCGAGTACGTCGTTGACGAAGCGCCGTTTCCCCCTTCCGACTCGAACGCGTCTACAGGCAACGAGCCTACTGCCAACGCTGCCCAAGATTTCGGCCACAAGGATCTGACCACGCCTCAGCACCAAAGAAGAGTGTTAGACGCTGGTACCGGTGCGCCAGTAACATCAACGCCCATTGCGACGATGTTTTCCCAGGACAGTGTTGCGGCTATCATCTCCGCGATGCAAAAATCACAGACTGAAGCGATAAAGAAAATTATAAGAACGATGATGAATACGACCGCAAGCGCTACAGCTATATCAAGCGATGCCGCGACGACGATGGCTCGATGCCGAGCCACGTTCGGAGGCCTAGCGACGGAGTCCGTAGACACGTTCACCGCACCCCACGGCGGCGCCCCGCCCGCCCACGTGCCTAGCAACAGTGCCGTAAACTTGCACGCGCACGCGCTAGCGCACCCTACCGAGCCGCGCCGCGACCTCGGCCGCGCAACGGAGCCTCGTGTGGCACCCGCCGCCGCTCCGGAGCCCTGCCCCTGCGGCCCGCCCGCCCACATGCCTAGCAACAGTGCCGCTAACGTGCTCGCGCACGCTCTAGCGCACCCTACCGAGCCGCGCCGCAACCCCGGCCGCGCAACGGAGCCTCCTGTGGCACCCGCCGCTTCGGAGCTCCTCCGCCCCGCGCCTGCCGCGCCAGTGCAACGCTCGACGCAGCCATCAGCTGATAATGTGAAGAATAAGGAAAATTATAGTGTCGAACTGGGTTTACCCAAAGTGAAACTGAAAAGTTATAATTCAACGGACAGTTATGATAACTTTTCTGTATGTGATATTCCTAAAAATAATAATATTTCTATGTGTACTTCTAAAACTGATAACTATTCTATGTACGATACTTCTAATAGTGATGACGTTTCTATGTACGCTATTCCTATATATTATGATAATGTGAATTCCGATAATTCAATAGTTGAAGACACTGACAATGAGACAAATAGGGAAACTGACTTTTACAGTGTTGAGCTGTGCTCATCCAAGGTCCATCGGAGAAGTTATAGCTCAATGGACAGTCACAATAAGTTTTCGACAGGTGATATTTCACAATTCAATGATTCAAATACTATTCAATCCAATGATAACTTTTCAGTGTCTGATTGTGCTAATAATGATAAGTTGAATTCGATTTATTCGGATGACAATAATGATAAGTTGAATTCGATTTATTCGGATGATAATAATGAAAATTATAGTTTTCCTATATTATGTGATATTTCACAAATTAATAATTTGAGTCATATCCATTCTAATGATAAATTTTCTATGTGTGATGTATCTAATTATGATAGTTCTCCTATATGTGATAATCCACAAATTAATAATTTGAGTCGTATCCATTCTAATGAAAATTTTTCTATGTGTGATATGTCAAATAAAGATAAATTTAATTCTATTCGTTCTAACGATAACTTTTCTGTATGTGATGCTATAACTAAAAAGGAGAACTTTTCTATGTGTACTACTTCTGAAAATGATAATGTGAATTACAATAATAATTTTTCTATTTGTAAAAATATGCATGATGCGAATGATGCACAGAACAATTCCAAAAATTGTTCATTCACCTGTTATGATGACCTCAACACAGAGGTCAAGTCCGATCAAATTAGTAACAAAATTGATCCGTGCACCATTCAAAACAAAAATATAATTTTGTGTTATCGGAATGGTAAGAATAAGTATGCATGCACTTGTAAACCCTATAATACAAATTTTGAATGTAATGTTCACTCAAAACAAGGTTTTTGTCACAAAACTAACACGGTTACATGTTTGAAAAACATACAATTAACAGATTATAGTATAGGAGCCGATGAAGTTTGTGAAAACAATAATTCTGCAAACATAGAAAGTAGCTTAAGTTGCTCTCTCATTATGTCTAAAGACAAACGCAAGAGGCTTGCATGTCGTGAGGAGCGTCCAATATTAAAAATAAATATTTTAGGGATAGGCAATAACAAGAGCTTCCCACCCGAACCAGGTAACCCAAAAAGGAAGGTAAGTCACGTCCAGGAGCGAGGACGCCCACCTGAACTGGAGGGGGAGGATGTAGTAAACCGCCCTAAATCTTTACCCCAACGAGCCTCTCGCGGTTGTACTTCTAACTTTATTGTGCCTACCGAGTATAAACGAACCACTCCCGAACTTTCCCGAATGATGGTTCGCTACTTCGCCGCACCGCTCCCGCGCCGCGCCAGTCGTCCTCCGCTAGCCACGAAGTGTATATGTACGCGCGCGCCTGTCGAACCTACCTATCTCATTAAGTTATATAGTGATTAAGGACTCATTGTGTAATTACTGTGTATCACAATAAACGATACCCGAAGACTTCTCATGTTTTCTTTAACTATGAGGACCCGTACCTCATAAGATCCCTAACCTCGACCCCGCGATTATTTCATAAAAAGTACAAATAAAATTAAAAACACACTACCTAAACGGTACTTCGACTGTTTTTCTTTAATAAAAAATAATATAAAATATCATAGGTATATTTAATTCCTTTCAAATACTATCCCACTCAGTGCGTCGACTCCGGGATTTGACTCGGGAATTGTCACCAAATCACATACGTCGGTACCTGCGCGTGCTCTATTGCCACCTGAACGTTCAAAAGTGGAGGTACCCGCACCAAAATATGGAATGGTATTCGTATGGATATAGAGTCGCTTTTTGCATAAAAACTATAATAATTTCAGGATTATTTTCATAGTTATGTTCCATTTTCTCGAAAAGGCCGATATTAGGACGTGGCCGATAAAAGGAGACTTCACCCTATATCTTTTTTCGTTCGTTTATTGTTAACATTTTCCTTATTGCATTTTAAAATTTTGGTTTGTGTTTGCTTATCAATTTTTTCGAAATAATTTAGAAGCCGTAATTATGTTGACATTATTTTTATTGATTGCCCGATTTAGCTTTGAATTCCAACCCTCGACACTATTATTGGTGCGGTGCGGTGCCTTTGTCCAAAAACCGTGATAATATGTATCATTTTTTCATCAATCCACATATTTTCTACCTACATATGAAAAAAACTTGCTCATGTCAGTCAAAGTCCAATTCCTTGATATATTGCCATGCCTCCAAAATGGCTTCTTTAGGTAAAAGTGACAATTTAGATGTTAACATTACAATACGGCGTTCAACTCCTGTCTTTGTATTGCCTAAATTCTTAGCTTTTCGCCACACACATCTCGTCCAGTGATAATAGCAACCAATAATTGTTGCTTGTGGTAATTCTTCAACGCATTTATGGCAGCTTTCTCATAGTCACAGTGGATTTTGGAAGGATTCCATTTTAATTGACGTTTAAGCAAATTAAACACGATTACGTAGCTTGCTTTTTTGTCAGCCATAAGAACAAATACTAAGGGTACAATATTCGTTGTCACCATGTACAGTAAATAATTGGTAAAACGGACGTGGGCAGCTTTTAAACGTACCATCAAAAAAAAAAATCAATTAGCCTACTGCAGTCCACTGCTGGACATAGGCCTCTCCCAATGTGCGCCATGTTTGCCGATCCTTCGCCTTCCGCATCCAGTCCGTCCCAGCCACCTTTCAGATTAATTTAATATTTTTTATAGACCATAAAATTTTATCAAACTAGATTTTCCATGGTCCGGTCAACCGGACTATGGAACAAAATAAATTTTCCATAGTCCGGTTAACTGTACTATGGATATTTCTTTTTACCCATAGTCCGGTTAACCGGACAACTCAACCGTACTACGGGTAATAGATGATACGCGTATGCACCATTGACATGCACCATCAATGGTGCAGGATGAGACTAATTCGTTTCATTTGCACCATTTTCCATTTTAATATGATACAACTACTTAACTTTGTGGCTCGTAGGTTGCCGGAGACACAGACATCTCTCGGTCATTCCGTCATGTAAAGCTAAATTACATCATACATGCAATTTAACTTCGAAATTAAGCCACGCCGCTGCGAAAAATCAAAACTTAAGCCGACATTCATGCGGACGGACGGAGCCTCGGGTATCAGCTTGTACGAAATCTTATTAACACAACAATGGTGTTATTTTGATGGTTGGATAGACCGACGTCCTTGTTCATCCAAATGGTTTATGGGTACCATGTTTGTACATTGTAGCTTATTGTAGGGTTTAGTATTATCATTCCTAACATTAAAAATAAAATAAAGTTATGGATTTTTTAGTTTTTATTCGATACACAAGTAATATTAGATGTTACAACTAATCTCCACTTGGTGTACCTGAAACAATAAAAAAGATTTATTATTATTATTATACATAGTGTTACAGGAAAAATAAATATAAGTAGCTACAGGTAGTTCCATCTTGTCATTGAAGTATTTAAGCCCGCTCTAGATCCTGAAACAATTCTAGAATAGTTGATGTAACTTGTTCAAATGTATGATTTGTAATAGTCCTTCTGATATAAAGTGTATCACAAGGGTGGAGAAATCATTTTAATCTGCCCTCCTTTTCTTTGCATTGCTCTCATGCTGAGAGAATGACTGCCTAGGAGGGGGTTCATGAAAATGACAGCAACTATACCTACTAATCAATCAGAATAAAAGGCCAGAGGTATCACGCAAAAACCGCGCCTTGACGTGGAGTTCGAATACAGCCCGCGATACCATACCAAGAGCACACAGTAGCAGTAACAATGACTTCATGTAATACTAAATAAAGCCATTTAGATCAAAAATTGTAAGACTGTTCAATGGCTGAAGAGGAACTGTCCCATACCAATTTTAAGGGTATGGAATGCAGGGACTAGAACGATAAAACAATTTTGTCACCGATGTGTAATAGTCACAGTGCACCTTTATTAATTTAATCTGTATGACAGCTACAAAGAGTGCATGTTGTTGCTGGTCAAGTTTGAAATACCAATTTTGTTGTTCTTTAGTCTAGTAGTGTCAATAATTTCTATGACTGTGTTATGATATTATTCACTTAAAGAGCATGTCCTTGTGAAGAAGCAATGGAATTTTAATGAGGTTATCCCTCAACCAGTTGAAATGTAATATCGATACACATTTGAGATTAAGGTTGGAAAAAGTGGGAGTATAGATGAGACTTGAACCGGCGTTCGGTCCGTTACAGGGGGAATTCTCTGACCACTGAGCTACATTATGTTTGAATGCATTAAGTCAGTACCACCCTCAGACCAACTGATGATGAAGTAGGAAGGTGGTGAGCTAAATTTCTAAATGAACAATCTAAACCTATCAAGTTTGGGATTCCTTTTTGGTTTTGGTACACACTGGTGCTACATGATATACAAAGGTCTGCAGATAGAGGTAATAGATGCCCATAAGGATTTCTGAACTAAGCATGATAAACCCAAGATAATGTTTGAGCTTGTTTGATGTCTCTTGATTAGTACTCTGGTGCAGCTTATCTAGCTGCTATAAATTTAAACAAAAACATAATTCGAACATTTCTAAAGGTGGAAGAGAGTAAACGGTGAATGTTAATCAATAACCACACAAACTTTATAACACCTTATTAAATAATATATTCCACACAAAGATGCAACTCGGACCTGAGTCTGCACTTATTACATTTATCTGTCCTGCCCCCTACACAAGTAGCAATTTGTTGGTCAGCAAATAGCGATAGCTTAATATGTGGCAGATCAATTTCATTACTGCGACTTTCTAGAGTTAAAACACTGTGGTGATATTATTTTATACAATTTTGAGATTATGATTTTTCATAAGTTATAGCTCACAGCTCTACATTTTGCCTTGAACCCTAACATAAGTTCGAGTTATAGCACTGTTATATTAGCACAAATTTGAGATTGTGACCATAAGTTGTAAATTTCTGCACTTTGCTTTAAATCGTAACATAACTTAGGGTTATTTTCATCTACTGTAATTTAATAAATTTAACGAATTCAATACATGTTTTCCCTATAAAAACCAAGTTTTTCTTTCACTTAGACCTGATGATACATAATAGAAAAGGTTCCAAACCTCAGTCTGTATCTATTTAAAGGATTCCATCTGCCTGGATTAAGCTAAAAATTGTGACTTAGAAATCGGTTCAAGATAAGAATCAAGAAGAACTACAACATTACAATCACTGAAAGAGGTCACTTTACATGAAATTCGGACATGCTTTTAAAGAGGAGCTGAGTGACATTAAAACATCTTTAAGAAGGTTAATATAACACATGAACAAACCACATTTTACACATACACTTTATGCTAGACCATCCTGTCAAAAATTTAATACAAAGTACAAATTAGGCTGCTTCAATTGTGAGAACAGTGTAATTGGTTATCAGAATCATAATATTCAGTTATCAGCTGTCCTGAATCCTATATGCCAAATGACATGGAGCATGGTCAGCACATGGTTGTATGGTATATCTTCACAAGGTGAGATGACTGACCTCTAAGCAGTCTAAGCATGCCGAAAAATTATTCAAAAACATAACCTCTCAAAGTTTAAGGAAACAAAATGTAGTGTTTTAACTTTATAAACGCTTAAAATATCGGAATATAAAATTAAATAATAAATAACATCAGCCAACGAGCTAGCAAGTTTACTTAGGACACGTTACAATAAAGGAAGACTTCTACCAAACTGATAAACACTGCAGTACGAAGTTTACAATATAGATTAATAGGTAAAATTAACACGAGGCACTTCAGAGAGAATCTCGATCAAATATAATCACAACAGTGCTTCCAAAACTAATTTAAGGCCAGTTTCTACAAAACAGCACTTAGGGAAAATAACATGATCCACCGACTGGAACAATATCCTCACGTTTTGTCCTTAACCTCAAATAATAGAATACTATGAAATATCGTTTAATACATACCGCTTTATTTGGACCTTGCACGCATCTTCCTCCTTTTACGCTTTAGCCTTCGCATACGCTTCTTACGCCACTGTAACAATAAAAACATAAACACTTGAAATGAGGTTTCTGTAATATGGAAAACATGAACCGCATTATTCTAATGTTTTAGTATGGTATAAATGCAAATAAATATCTACCTTAGCTCTCATATTAAAGAAAGAAGAAGTGGTGCTTTCTTCTTTCAAAAGGAGTTCGTGATTGCTCCTAAATTTCACGATATCAAGTCAGTTCGTGCTGTGCTCTTGGCTCCGTAAACTAAAAGACCGAAGACGACGGGGGACGGGGGAGAGTTGACAAAACCAAAAACCATTCATAGAGCGACTAGGGATGGGATACCAATCGCGAATCGATATATAAAATTTTTCATTATGTGATCAATGAAACGATTTTTTATATTAATACTTGCAAAAAGCTGAGCTTTGTCAGGACAGGACTCGTGTAGTTTTTAGTCTATCCGATAGAAGTCTATCCAATGAATGCAAAATTTTAATGTAAAATTTTTAATGGTAATAAAAGTGTTATTTTTTGAACAGATGTTCACATTTTGGTCGGTATACTTATTTTTCTAAAGGTAAACAATTTTGTAGGAGCTGGAACTTGTTACCCATACTTCCATGTCCATCCATACTAATACTATAAATGCGGAGGAGGAAGAGCCAGAAGGTGGACCCTGAGCTCCAAGGTTATCTTGACCACGGATGCAATCAGGCAAATGCATCTCAATGAAGATGATGACTAATAATAAAAATGCGAAAGTAACTCTATACGTTTGTCTTTCTGTCTGTCTATCTTTCTGTCTGTCAGTCTGTCTTTCTGTCTGTCTGTCTGTTATGCTTTCACACCTAAGTTGTTTAGGCGATTTTGATGAACAATTTTTTTTTAGTCCAGTCATTTAAGCCTAAATTAGGTAAGGATCTAGGAATTCGAAATACCCAACTGTAAGTCTGTAAATACTTGTATATTGACACCCTAAAAGTTATCTCAAAACCTTCATATGAGGGTGTACGCAACTATTAAATTTCAAGGTCAAAGGTCACAAAAATCGGTTATTGCACTTTTTTTGTAAACATCTCATTTCCTATGGGTTTTTTGTTACTTGTATTCACTATCAATATAATATTGTAGAATACAAAATTCTCCACAAATTTTGTTTAAAAAAAAAGTTTCGACGCGCGTTTTCGACCGGAGGCATCGGTTGACCTGAAGTGATCCTGTGACCGCGCGCTCTCCACCCTCTATCTCGAAAACGGTTCACCGTATGAAAAATGTTTTTAAACAAAATTTGTAGAGAATTTTGTATTCTACAATATTGATAATGAATACGGATAGCAAAAAACACATAGGAAATGAGATATTTACAAAAAAAGCGCAAAAAAACAATGTTTGTGACCTTTGACCCTGAAATATAATAGTTGCGTACACCATACCATATGTAGGTTTTGAGACAACTTTTAGGGTGTCAATATACAAATATTTATCTGGTCGACGATAACCGACCTGCACGCGGGCCGAGCCGCGAGAAACAACTAGTAACAAATAGTTTTTATTAAAGAATATATTAAAGAAATAAACTAGGCTAAACAACGAACTCACTAGTGATTCGATTTCGGTTTTCAATCTTCAAAGTGAGTTTCTAAACAGAAAAATATTAATAAGCAGATTTTTTATAAAACATGTATATCAAAAGAATTTTTTTTTCTACACATCGATTTGACTTCACCTCGCCTGATGGTAAGCTGAAAGCAAAGTCTTAAAAAAGAGGGTCACCATTATCGACACGTACCGTGTTACAATAGTGGCACTCAGCTGGCTGGCTGTGAGTAACTTGTAGTCGGTTTGAGTCCGACATAACACACCCACCTCCTTAATTACCTCCTGTGAGGTGATGCAAGAGGTTTCCGCTCGAAAAAAAAGTTTATGAATTGCTTCCATAGGTATAAATGAATGAAGTAATTATTAGTTTTAATTATTTTTACGAACAATCCAACAATTTTTGTGAGGCTGAATGTAATTTTATCAATCTATGACTGATTTGGAAGCATCACACGATTGCTGACAGGCGATCGTACGGTGGGAAACTGTCGACTCCCAACTGCTAGTGTGTAGTCGCAAAAGTGGCAGCAGGGCACTGCCGGCAGGCCAAAATCGTTTTAGTGTGTTGGCGCTATCGGCTTAGGACTGCAGGCCGCCCGATACGACGAGAAACTGCAGGCGGACTGTTAGTGGGTGGCCGCCTTAAGTTAGCGTAGGTGGTTGGTACCTATTATATTATTACTTACCTTACCATACGTTAACGTTATGTGATTTGTTAACAATTCGTTTCTTCCGTTCTTTTCATTCTATTCGTTCCTTTGAAAATATTAGCTGCGACCGCGGTTTAAAATACTAGCTAGCCCACGGTTCTGTCCGCATGAAATCTGATCCAGTTCCCACGACTTACAGGAATTTATTCCTAGTATAAAAAGTAGCTTATTACTAAATCAAAGATTTATTGATTAAATATCAAAAACGTTAATTTGAAGTGGTTTAAGAATCGATATTTTTGTTAAACAATCACATTCACATCCCTACAATCAATCCAAGAAAACCAGTGTTGCCAGTTCATGTACTTCAAGCTCCAGATATTTTTTTTGTATTTGTAACATTGACATTGCTTCTTCTAACTTTGGCCTGTGCCTGTGCCATAGATTAATATATATACTAGGCCTGTGCTTTGGCCTCCACTTTTGTCAGGATAATAAAAATAATAATATGATAACACAAAGACACCTAAAAGAAACAAAGAAAAATCCGAGTTTTGGGCCTGTCCATCGAGAGAAATCTTCGAAATCTTTATGTGAATGTAGGTGTACGTATTATATACGAAAATGAGCAGTTTTCCAGTAGGTATTTATAGGGTTCTTAAGGACAAGCTAGATGGCGCAGCCGGCACTTTTGGTAAGAAGAGTGTGGTCTCACATCTAGTGTTCCCTAATTTATGGAAAAAATGTTCTTCGGTTTTACATAAATGTTTTGACATTTTTTTTTGATAATATTATTATAAATATAAGGTAACTGTACCAATGGTAGACACTTTAAGGAAAAATAAAATTTCAATCTAAAAAATTTAACAAATTAATTACAGCATGTTCGTTACATTCTTTTTTAACTGTTACAGCAACAATTAGACATTAACTTTTGCCCATAAAATCTTTAAAATGTATCATACTTTTACTTTAAATTAAATTATTATGCACTTGGTCGAAAACACCAATGCTAGACATCATTGTCCCAATGCTAGACACCTATTTGTACCAATAGTGGACACTTTAATTTCTCGCTACAAAATTGAATATCAGACCGCTAAGTGCCTTGGTATGCCCTATTCCCTCCGAGCGACGGTCAGACGGCGGTCCCCCGACGAGACAAATGACAAAAGGTGGGTTTTACTTTTTAAAGGTTCATTTTGGATCGGGGGTTTTTTAAATTTTAATTTTTTTTTTTATTTCATACATTTTTACAGGTATAACCACTCAACCGATTTCCATAAGACTTGCTGTATCGTGATGTATAAATTATGACCTGTCACTTGATACCCAACACACCATATTTGAAAATATTAGATTTTACATTGCCACTTTCACTCCTCATATTATTCAAATGGCTGAACCGATTTTTATGAAACATAGCTAAGAACACTCTCGACTAATTAACCATCTTTCAAACAAAAGAAACAGAATTAGAGGTTTGCACCGGTGCGGCGAAACCGGAGAAAAACCGGTGAAGCTCCGGTGAAAAAAACCTAACCGATGAACCGAAGAAAAACCGTTTTTTTCACCGGTTCTTATTCTCACAACACAAAGCTATTTTTTATTTACATTTTTATTATGTAGGTAGGGATAAATACATAGTTACTCGGTACTCCATACTAATATTATAAATGACCGTGTCTGTCTGTCTGTTTGAATATATATCCGTCTGTCTGTTCGTCTGTTAGGCGCCACGCCTAAACTACTGAACCGATCTTGATGAAATTTGGTACATAGAGGAATTAGAGCTTGGGAACGGACATAAGCTACCTTTTATCGCGAAAAAAGTGGTAAGGGGGGAATAGGTGATCTAAGCATAGTCTAATACAGTCGATCGATGGAGACGTCTAGACAGAGCAATCGTGCGGATAGGTATCATTTTCGAGTTTATCAGGGCTGCCAACTACGAATATATTTATCATCCATTTAGCAATCAAAGATGGCGGACTCGAAATTTTCAATAAAATCAATATGGGTATCGTTTTCGAGGTTATCAGGGCTGCTAATTACGAATATACTTATACATTTAGCGATCAAAGATGGCGGACTCGAAATTTTAAATAAAATTAATATGGGTATCGTTTTCGAGGTTATCAGGGCTGCTAATTACGAATATATCATCCATTTAGCAATCAAAGATGGCGGACTCATAATTTTCAATAGAATCAATATGGGTATCGTTTTCGAGGTTATCAGGGTTGCTAATTACGAATATATCATCGATTTAGGAATCAAAGATGGCGGACTCGAAATTTTCAATAAAACCAATATGGGTATCGTTTTCGAGGTTTTTAGGGCTGCTAATTACGAATACGAATATCAAAGATCAAAAACGATACCCATATTGATTTTATTGAAAATGGATGATGTATTCGTAATTAGCAGCCCTGATAACCTCGAAAACGATACCCATATTGATTTTATTGAAAATTTCGAGTCCGCCATCTTTGATTGCTAAATGGATGATATATTCGTAATTAGCAGCCTTGTTAACCTCGAAAACGATACCCATATTGATTTTATTGGAAATTTCGAGTCTGCCATCTTTGATAATACCTATTATGTACTGTAGGTAATTACATACCCCGACCCGAAACCTTCGAAAACAATAATCGTATTGATTTTTTTTGGAAAGGGGAGAAAGGTGAGTAGATAGTCGAATAGAGAGTCAAGTGTTTCAATAGTGTCGACTCAGAGCTCAATGCTTGACTCTCAGCGCTAAAATTTACAACAATATGCGATAAGCGACATCCACGTGGTTAGAGCGGGCTAGCGCGGGCATTATTAGTAATTTCCGGTACATGTGATGAATCTCAATGTATATAATATCACATTTAGCGTAGGTATAACATTTTATTTTCATGAAATAAAGGCATTATTCCAAAGTGTCTATCATTGGAACATCTAAGATTTTTTGTACCAATACTAGACATAGCATATAAATGTTACAAAACCTAATCAAAATATGCGGGCAATGGTCCAAGTATGTCAATAACTTCAATATTTATAACGTTTATACTAAAATTAGTAATAATCATAACTTATAAACAAAAAAATCACACCTATAAAAATCAGTACCCTAGGCAAAAATCTTAAGAAATAACACGACCGTGTTCATGGAGTCACATTATTTGCTGTCAACTGTCGTCTTTCTAAATTTACTTCGGATGGTGTTGCGAATATTTGAACATATCTTATAGACACCATTAGGCATCTTTTAAGTCAATAGTCTTATAAAACAAATGGATAATTTTCTCAAAATACTGGGTTTTGTTCGAAAGTGTCTAGCATTGGTACAGTGTCGAGCATTGGTACAGTTACCTTAATATTATTTTAAATTACAGACAGTGACGCGAAAAGAATTAAGCGTTTTATCATATTTTATCTATTGTAATATGGGTAAATGAAATTAAACTTTGGCAACATCGCACAAACAAACCACAGAGTACATTAAAATTACCAAAAGCTATGCTAGCGCCATCTCTTTATGATTTAAAAACCAACTGATTATTATACCTACTGGAAAACTGCTCATTACAATACCTTTGCTTTGACACTACCGGTGGTATTAAGGGGAACCCTTGACACCAACTTGACACTATCAGTAGTGTCATTGGGTAGTGCCGTGACACGGGGCAGTCACCATAGGCTGGCGTCCAGCCAGATCTAAAATCTGACAAAAAAAAAGGAACCTCAAGCGTGACTTCGTTTCGTCTGCCATTTAGGCTCCGCGCAAACGTACGGTTTCCGTCCACGGTTTCCTGATCAAAAAGTCAGATTAAAAAAACCGAATGCTCCATTTTCATACAAAATGTTCTACTAGCCGCACACGTCCTTACTTTTTGCAGAACGGAAAAAACCTGACGTTCGGTTCAGAATGGAAAAAACCTAATGACGTCATACCGAACGCAGCACTCGCATACATTTTGTACTAATCGCCGCACACGTCAGGAAATTTCCATCCGGAATCGCGCTTAAATTGTGTCCAGCGTTGTCAATTCCCAAGAGAGTGGGGACTTTCAAGCCGATTAGGGAATTTGTGGGGATTGTGCTTATGTGGGGCATTTAGACATTCACACTAGACCTAAACTCAGAAGTAATAAGTGGCAAGTATTATACATATTGATAAATTATTAAAGCAAAATATCCGACATTAAGGTACTATTTAACTCTTTATTGGCAATATATGTACACGAGCCGCAATAAACATCGCAAGTGGTGAATATAGCGGGAAACTTCAAGAGAAGTAATGTAGTTATCAATGTCTAATATTGGGGCCTTTCAGTTGGGTTTGTGGGGAATTCAGATCATCAGTAATTGGCAACACTGATTGTGTCTCGCTTCCGGGGCTGCCAGATTGTATTGTAACTTTTGTTACATTTTGCGTAACTTTTGACTCTCTTACGACCCAGCCCCATAGTGGTAGACGCTCTCAGCTGCATTAAGTCCCAGATGAAATAGCTGGGGCTCGTACTCAATGGCCAGTGGGATTTCAAGGAGCATCTCGGAAGGCCGGCTCCTAAATTGGGCGGATACCCGAGATAAACCGAGAGGATTTGTAAAAAACAAGAAACACTATATAAAAAAACAAGAATACGTAACTTTTCCCCCGAAAATGCAACTTTTAAGCCAGCTTGTGTTACATTTGATAATTTAGCACTGGCAACAATGCTCGCTTCGAACTAATAATAAAAAAACCTAATGCAAAAAACCTGACGTGTGCGCTCGGCACACGGAATTCCAAATCAGGAAACCGTGGACGGAAACCGTCTCCGGAAACCGTACATGTGCGGCCACCCTTAGAATATTCTCATGGGACGTATTCTTAGGGGTCCATTACACGGCGGGTTTTGCCATGGTTTAACCATCAATGACGCCGTGATTGACCAATAACATAACGTTTAAGGCTCCGCGCAAACGTACGGTTTCCGTCCACGGTTTCCTGATCAAAAAGTCAGATTCAAAAAACCGAATGCTCCATTTTCATACAAAATGTTCTACTAGCCGCACACGTCCTTACTTTTTGCAGAACGGAAAAAACCTGACGTTCGGTTCAGAATGGAAAAAACCTAATGACGTCATACCGAACGCAGCACTCGCATACATTTTGTACTAATCGCCGCACACGTCCGGAAATTTCCATCCGGAATCGCGCTTAAATTGTGTCCAGCGTTGTCAATTCCCAAGAGAGTGGGGACTTTCAAGCCGATTAGGGAATTTGTGGGGATTGTGCTTATGTGGGGCATTTAGACATTCACACTAGACCTAAACTCAGAAGTAATAAGTGGCAAGTATTATACATATTGATAAATTATTAAAGCAAAATATCCGACATTAAGGTACTATTTACCTCTTTATTGGCAATATATGCACACGAGCCGCAATAAACATCGCAAGTGGTGAATATAGCGGGAAACTTCAAGAGAAGTAATGTAGTTATCAATGTCTAATATTGGGGCCTTTCTGTTGGGTTTGTGGGGAATTCAGATCATCAGTAATTGGCAACACTGATTGTGTCTCGCTTCCGGGGTTGCCAGATTGTATTGTAACTTTTGTTACATTTTGCGTAACTTTTGACTCTCTTACGACCCAGCCCCATAGTGGTAGACGCTCTCAGCTGCATTAAGTCCCAGATGAAATAGCTGGGGCTCGTACTCAATGGCCAGTGGGATTTCAAGGAGCATCTCGGAAGGCCGGCTCCTAAATTGGGCGGATACCCGAGATAAACCGAGAGGATTTGTAAAAAAACAAGAAACACTATATAAAAAAACAAGAATACGTAACTTTTCCCCCGAAAATGCAACTTTTAAGCCAGCTTGTGTTACATTTGATAATTTAGCACTGGCAACACTGCTCGCTTCGAACTAATAATAAAAAAACCTAATGCAAAAAACCTGACGTGTGCGCTCGGCACACGGAATTCCAAATCAGGAAACCGTGGACGGAAACCGTCTCCGGAAACCGTACATGTGCGGCCACCCTAATAACCGATTGACCAAATAACATTCATGATTGACGGCATGATGCATGACGCTTGCATAAGCGTGTAAAAATTTTTCGTGATGCCATGCATTGCCTTCACGTCTTCACCTAACTATTGTTTTTATATTAGGTATAATGAGGAAAGGAAAGATGTCACGAATAATTATTCAGGGTTCAAACTTAATAAGTATAAATTACTTAACATCCATAGACTAAATACAATTGCACCATACACTGGAGATTCATAAAAAAACTTAAAAATCAAGATTGCCAACATCTAGAGATTGTTAATACTTTTGACTAGTATATATATATTAATCTATGCTTTTGACATTTGGTTCAGAACATACTTCGTATACCTAATATTCGCGCCAAAAGTTTTAATTAATTGTGTTATCAAAAGGAGTTTTAAAAAAGAAGAAATTAAGATAATACTTATACAGTAAGTAGTCTAGAATGTTCTAAGATTCATTTGCGGCTTGATATAATTTTATTACTCTAACTATTACCTATAAATAAGTAAATAAACCAGTGTTACCAACATTAGCGGTTCTCATCTCATGGCGATTAGCGATGCGATGCGAAGTGTTGATTTCGTCGGCCGTATCGTTTTGCTTTGTAGTTTGTTGTGTTACTTATTGTTTTTCTCTAATAATCAGTTTACTATAAATAACTAATACATTGTGACCAAAGTGAAGCAGTGAGAAAACGTATCAATCATAAAATTATGTGTCAGGCAGTAATCTTAGCCATAATAGCTACGTGGGCCCAGTTCATATTCTTAAAGTAACGCTGGACTATAAAGATGGTTACTTCTAATAAACAACCCGATAAAAAAGTGGTAAAAATGGGTGAGCCGAATACCGCTGCAGTAGTACCCCAGAGAACCCTACTCGGCGAAGTTAACGAACATATTACATGTCCATTATGTCGGGGTTACTACATCGATGCAACAACTATTGTGGAATGTTTACACTCTTTTTGTCGCAGCTGCATTATCAAGCATTTACAAGTGAAGAGCTATTGTCCAGTTTGCGAAATGATGATAAACTCTGCCAAGCCAAACATCAAACTAGACAAAGCACTTCAGGATATAGTCTACAAACTTGTACCAGGCCTTTTTCAAAAAGAAATGGAACGCCGACAGCAGTTTTATTCATCTAGACCAGGACCTGCTGCAACTGCTACCCCTGAACAAAGAGGCGAAGACACAGAAAGAATAATTTTCAGCCCTGAAGATGTCATATCTTTTTCTCTAGAATACTGTGATATCACAGATACTGACAGTATATCAAGCAAGTCTTCTGATAGCAGTGAGCCTCAGTCTGCATCTGGTACAACTAGAAGGTTTCTTCAATGTCCTGCAGTTGTTAATATTTGCCACCTGAAGAAATTTTTGAGTATGAAATTTGATATTGATAGTACTCAATTTGCTATTGATATTTTATATAAAAGAGTTCCTTTACCGGATTACTATACATTAATGGATATTGCTTACATATATAATTGGAAGCGAAATGAGCCAATGCGCTTTTTCTATCAAATAACAGATTATGTTGCAATTAGGAACAGGTTGTTTGAAATTAACAGAAAAACTATATGTCCTTTTGATGAGAGGAAATCAAGCCCGGCTCCAACTGAAGATACTACTTCAAGTAGTCCAGCACTTCTTTTAAATGATCAGGGATCTGAAGTTTCATCAGGAACAGATAGTCCAATGCCAGATGACAATGTGAAACAATGTGTTGGTGATACCAAAAACATTAATGAACAATTAAGTAAAGAAAGAGATGAAAAACCTTTGAAAAGCCTAGAGAGAGAAGAAAAATGCATGTCACCAAAGAAAAATGATGATGAGGTTGAAAAATCCCAATTTCTGAACTCATTTGAACTTACTGCAAAGAGCAACTGTATGCCTCTCAAGACCTCACCTGTAAAATCAGAGGATGCAACTCCGGGTGCCAATGAGCCTCTACCTAAACCTCAGTCAAGTGGATTGAAACTGGAAGAGAAAGTTTCAGAACCTGGTAAAAGAAAGAGTCAGGCAGCACCACAAACACCTGAACTTAAAAAGCTAAAGATAGAAATAGAAAAAGCTAACATTAGTAATGTAGCTAAAACTACACCTGGAATTCATAACTCATCAATTTCCAATGTAAATAACAAAGTAGATACTCCCTTAAGAGGAAAGGATACTGATGGATCTAAAAATACAAGTCCAGTACCAGTATCCCAACATAATTTACCAACTCCTATAACAGGCTCTATGAAAGAAGCCAAGCAGCAAATGATGGACCTCAAACAACAGGAAAGTCCTGGAGTGAAAAGAACAGTAACAGGCTCTCCTAGTATTTCTTCCCCTAAACGCAAACTTCCTAATGAGATGCAGACGTCAATGCCACCTCCAACCGGACAGAAAATAGTTTCTCCACTTAAGCTTCCTATTCCTAAGCCCGAGGGATCAACGACAAATTTGAAGACCCCTGAAGTGCAAAAACATCCTGTTAAAAAAATGCCAGATCTTAAACCAAGTGTTCCAATGTCTCAGTCATCACAAAATAAAGTGCCACCTGTTGGTAAAGTAAGGATGGACCTTTTAGCAAACAACAGTGATCCTACATGTGATCGAAGTAAAATATTATCCCAGGTGAAATCATCACTAGGTAATCCAACAGGAACCCAACCATCTGGTGATCCTTTGAAGACATTGTTTCATTCTTGCAAGATAAATATACCTTCATCATTATCCATTACATTAACTGATCAAAAGTTAGATGCTCGCAGCCCTGCAGAAACATCAGCCACAGATCCCAAGAAGAGCATGATAAATAAAAACCTAGCTACTGCTAGTAGTACTACACATAAAGTTCCAAGTCCACCAGTACATAACTACATAGAAATATTAAAATTACCTGATACTGATGCAAGTAAAAAACCAGGCAAAGTTGAGGGTAACACTGAAGTTAAGGTAAACCAAGCAAGTAAAGCAGCAGATGCTACTCCCCCACAAACAAAAGTTCCATCGAAAACATCAGAAAGCCAAAGCTCAGCCAAAGGCCCTGTTCCAAATTTGAAGCCTATTTCTGATACTAAATTAGCAAAACAGAGTGGCAATTTTTCAGCACCTATTACATTTCAGCAAACATTTGAGCAACAACTGCAAAGTATGCAAACTGACAAAAAAGGTAAATTGCTTAAAACCAAAGCTCAGGTTCCAAAGCTTGTACCAGCCACTCCAAAATCTTTCAATGTTGTAAACAAACCCAACACTCCAGTAACTAAGCCTAATCCTAGTATGCCTATATTGGAAAATAAACCTAGTGCTGCTCTGGATTTATCCACTCCACATAACATACAGAATCAGCTATTGACGATGCAATCAATAGACAATTTGGCTAAGAAACAAAATTTACCTGCTAAAGGTATGTCTCTCAGTATGCCACAGAGTAATGTTTTTCCTGGAATTGCAAACAGGCCCTTAACTACAGGTGTTAATCCACATAGAATTCCACCAAGTTCTAATATAAATTTAATGAAACCAGATAAACCGAGTAACCCTGGTGCAACTCAAGTGAATAGCCGACATGAAATGCCTTCCAATAAATCAAATTCTATGAAGACCTCAAACAATATTAGCCCATCAGTCACATCATCAGCTTACCAGACTGCTCCCCATACACCTCCAAGCACAACTCAACCTTCACCTAGATCACAGACTCGTTCTCCCAGCTCTTCACCAAAGTTAGTAATAGCTGAAGAAAAACAAGGCAGCAGCTCTTCATCAGAACAGATAGTTAATCAGTCAAATCAAATAACAGGCAATCAGATTCCAAATGTGATTCCCACAAATAATGATCTGTCAAAGGTTACACCTGGCCCTTCTAAAGCACCTAAACCTATGTTGCCTTCAGGAAAACTATCAGGCATTAGGCAGCCCCTTCCCACAAACTTAAAAAGTCCTAGTATGACTCCCTCTGCTGAATATCTTATGTCTCAAACACGACCCCAACTTTTGGCACATCATCAGAATATGATGCAGTTGAGGCACCAAATGGAAATGAATGCATGGGCACAGAGACAAATTGATAACATATACAAGAGATCAAGTATGGCACACCAGATGCAAAATGAATTCAATAACAAAGATAAACCATAGTTTATTTTTGTAGGGACTGCTGCAGTCCCAAGTAACTTCACAAGTGCTGTGCTTTATAATATAGATTGTATTACATTATTACATAAGTACAAGAAGAATTTCAGTTATATGCAATATAAAGATCTCTCGGATGTAATTGAATTGATACTCTCAAAAAGACCTTTCAGGATTTTAAGCATTCTCATGTACATAAATTTTATTGGAAAATGTCACTATAATCAGTTTTTTAATCATATATCTATTTGATTAAGTCTAGGGCTTGCGCAGACGAGGGATTTTTCTCCGCGGCGGAGAAAAAAGTACGCTCCGCGAATAAAAAGTCTGCTGCGGAATTACCACGAACTTAACGCAGACGGTGTGCGATCATTTTTTGTCCGGAAATGTAGAGAAGTGCACGCTATGGAAACAAATATTCAGAGGTTACGTTGTATTGCAATTTACATGAAGTTTAAGAAAAAGAGAAGACATTTTAAAAGAAAATGCTGCTTTTATTGTTGTTTATCGTCGTGAATACGTACGTCACTCTAGAGCGCACAACGCGGACTAAATTCCGTCATGTGCGTTGCATCGCACGTCACACGTGTTCTATTTTTGCGGGGAATCCCCCGTACTTTTGTCCAGTCCGCTCCCCGCATATCCTCGGTTATTCGGGGGACTTTTTGTGCGCGGTACTTTTAAATCCTTCGTTTGCGCTACTCAATACAATTGTAAGCGATCTATTTTAGGGCTTGCGCAGACGAGGGATTTTTGTCAGCGGACTTTTTTGTCCTCTAAAATAGATCGCTTACAATTGTATCGAGTAACGCAAACGAAGGATTAAAAGTACCACGTACAAAAAGTCCCCTGAATAACCGAGGACATGCAGGGAGCTGACCGGACAAAAGTACGGGGGATTCCCCGCATAAAATAGAACACGTGTGACTGTGCGATGCAACGCACATGACGGAATTTAGTCCGCGTTGTGAGCTCGAGAGTGACGTACGTATTCACGACGATAAACAAGAATAAAAGCAGCATTTTCTTTTAAGATGTCTTCTCTTTTTCTTAAACTTCATGTAAATTGCAACACAACGTAACCTCTGAATATTTACTTCCATAGCGTTCACTTCTCTACATTTCCGAACAACAAATGAGCGCACACCGTGGGCGTTGAGTTCGTGGTAATTCCGCAGCGGACTTTTTATTCGCGGAGCGTACTGTTTTCTCCGCCACGGAGAAAAATCCCTCGTCTGCACAAGCCCTTAGAGGACAAAAAAGTCCGCGTACAAAAATCCCTCGTCTGCGCAAGCCCTCATTCTCATCTCATGCCTAGGTGTGTCACTTATATGATTTTTAATTTAAATCAAAAATGTTATTTAATTTATTTATGCTTATGACACACAAACTTGTTTGAAAATGTTAAGTGATAGTGTGTGTTTTATACTTATATATAATAAATTTTTTTGCTGTAACAAATAAGCAAGGCTTTTTGATTTTGCACATATATTAAAATAATGTAATTGATCGAAATCAATCTAAAAAGGTGTACATTTTGGTACATGTGATTATTGCGATGGACATAATACAAGATGAACACTTGACCACCTAAAGAGAATTATTTAATTAAAATTAACAACCTACTTATTTGTTATTTTATAGGGCATGCTAAAAGTATCATTATGAATGATGTATAAATAGTACATAACTAGTCTGGTGACTATACAAGTCATCTGTTGTTTTTCGGCAATATCTTTGTATTCATTTTGTATTGTATCTAACGTTTTAACAAGTATGGAAACTCATGTTTTAATAATAATTTGTGTTCTTATTTAAACAATTTTATGTGAAGGATATACTGTAAATATTATTTAATTGGAAAATTAAAAATCTAGTTTTACGGTTTGGAATTGTTCATGTTCTTATTATTTCTCATACTACCTGCTGCGTTTGTACCCTTTGTTTGATACACTCATCTAGTTGCCGACAAACTACTTGAACAAAAGTCGGAAAGTTCGCGCATGTGCAGTATGCGGACCAATCGGGGTGTGGAATCTCCACGCGGTGCACCCTGGGCAACTATTACGGCAGCGCTTCTCACCCCATGGAGAGAAGCTACCACCGGGGCCTATTCCGGCTAAGGTGGAAGTAGATGGCTGTTCGGGGCCCACTACATGGCCGTCGGACTGGCAGAGGGCACAGTGCAGAGCGGGCAAGAGGCGGGCTGGTTCTCCGGCGGTCTCTTGTCACCCCTGCAGATCTTGGATCGCCCTTTCTTCGATGATCGATGGGGTCAGCCGAAACCGGAAATGGCCTTGGGTCAGCCGAAGTGCGGGGAATGGCTTATGCAATCTTACGCCCCAGCGTCATCTGAAGACTCAAGACGGCGTGCGGTTATAGTCGGTTCGAGTCCGACATAACCATCCCCGAACGCCGACGGGGGCGGGATCGTGGGGATTTCGCGGAAATTTGCGGTAGTCGAGATAGAAGACGATAAAATTGAAGATAGAAGATAAAATACGCGTGCCTTTAAAGTTTTCTGCGCAGTTCTCTGACTAGCTGTCTACATTGTCGTTTGCCAGTCATTGTACCTATTTGGTTTTTTTGGTATTGAATGGCTGTACCCGTGATTTTTGTTTCTTTTTCTCAATTAAACTTATAGCATCGGCTATCTGCAGTAAAACTCCGTTGAAAATGGCCTATCTACTTTGGAGCTTATTCGGAAATATCTTTGGGGCCCAAGCTGAACTCACCTGCAAGCTGGTTACAAGCATAGTACCTATGCGTCTAAATTATTGTTATAACAGTACTTGGTACCAAGCAGAAAGCTGAATTACTAATTTGGCATACATTTTTAGCCACATTTTTTCATAATGTAGACTATGTAGAGGTACCTATGTATATGGGGCACCCGCTTCCACTAAGATCTTTAAGGTCAATCATCCCACCTGGAAGCCTGTACACTTGCTGCTGCGCAGGCTTTCCGCTTGGGGTGGTTAGGAGGTCAGTGGCAGTCGCTCTCATAAAAGCCGAATCCGAGGTAAAAGCTTCGTCTAAGACAATGATGGTGATGATGATGATTCCTGACCTTCTCGGCCGCCGCCGCACCGGTTTTGTACATGTTGACTTTGACAAACAGAACACGAAATAGCAGGTTTTATATTATGTGCTTTATTTTATAGATGGCTGGCGTCCAGGCATGTATCCCATTCAAGTCCCGTAAGAAGGTTTATGTTGATGATAAAGACGTATGTTCAAATGAAAATGAAGATATCTTGAACATAACGAAAATGCCCACTAGAAAAGGTTACAAAAGACACAAAGACGATTTAAAAGATGATCTTGACGGTAAATATTATTCTAGTTTCTCAATATACTTATGATTCCTACACGTTTCTTATTTTCAACATGTACAACCAAAAATGATGTGTACTTAATTAACATTATTTACAGATTGCACTCCTGTAAAAATATCAAGAAAGAACACTTGTTTGGAAACAAAATCTACACAGAATAGGTAATTCTCCTTACTTTAAATACCTTTTCCCGGAGGTTTTAGTTTCTGTATAAGTACTCACAATTTAAATATTTCTGTTTACAGTGAAGAATGTGCGAAGCCTCTTACGAGCCGGGAGAACGAGATCGAATGGTTGGATAGCTTTTTAACGCGGCATCTTGAAGATGAAGAGTCTACATCCTTGTATATATCTGGACAGCCGGGAACTGGAAAGACCGCTAGTCTCTCATATATATTGAACTTGCCCAAGGTGTGTATACCATATGTCTAGATATAATTGAGATCAATTTCATTTTTTTTCTTTTGAGCGTTTTTATCTTAGTGCTTAAGAAGTCGACCTTACGATCGAGAGGTTACCGAGTTCGAATCCTCGGAATTAAATCCTGAATTTTATTAAATAGGTATTTCTCTAATTGCAATTACGTCATAATGTGTGTATGATTTTTATTATAGTTCCAAGATGGATATAAACAAGTCTATATTAACTGCACAATGATGAAATCGGCAGCGAGTATTTATAGTAGGATATGTAAGGAACTCCAACTGAAGACTCAAGGATCTACAGAAAAAGCATGTTTCAGTGCAATAGAAAAGCATTTAAGTAAGAAACACAAAATGATGTAAGTATCTATCATCGTTGTAATATTCATACTAATAAATAATATTAAACAAAGACTTATTTATCACGGTGGTGGTTCTAAAAATTAGACCATGTAAAATTGACCACAAGTTCTCGTCTTGAATTTCTACTAATAGGTACTAGATATTATATAAACACGCATGTGGGCAGTAGATATAATTGCGAGAGATATCTCCGACAATCTTACTGTAAAGATACTTACATATTTATGCCTACAAATATTTGCATTGAGCGGGCACCGAAGCCGCAACCTCTGACTTAGCAGTCGGACGTTGTACCACTACTACCAGTTTAATAACTACCTAGGAGACGCATTTTTTTTAGTAAAAAGCAATTAAACTACTAAAAGCTTAAAAACGGGGCAATATGTCGTAATAAGAGTGTGACCTGAGCCATTAGCCACGTGCCCGTATTCTCTACTGCAAAGTATGCAATAAAATCAATTAATATATCTACGTAATCCGCACATTGCGCAAGAGCTGTAATAAAAATTTCGTGCTAGCAACGTGCCACGGATACGTAGCTTCCGTCTTAAACTATCGTCTGATCTTGTCATTCCTCAACAAGACTAAAAAGAAAGATACTTGGTTTTGAAGTCTAAAAATATTTTCTACTCCGAAAACAGCATATTATTATGTACGAGCCCTTGCTAGTAGCTATACTGCCATGTATTAACTACCGTACTTACTATTGTGTACCGAGTAAAACGGGGTAAATAGGGATCAATGGGTGAATAGAGATAAAATTATCGTCAGATTTATTTAAATAATTTCTTTTACAAAATTTCAAGTACCATTTGATAAAATCTGTTCATTATTACATTGAACTAGTCCATAGTTTCACTTGAAAGAAAAAGCTACAAAATTTATCTGGCAATTTTATTTCTATTCACCTTTTTATCTCTATTCACCCCGTTTTACGGTTTTGAAATTAATTGGACTACGTTTTCATAAGCATTTCTTTTACTTTTATTACAGACTTTTAGTATTAGACGAGATAGACCAACTAGATAGCAAGCGACAATCAGTACTGTACACTATTTTCGAATGGCCGGCACTGGCCAACTCACGGATTGTGCTCATTGGCATCGCCAACGCTCTGGACTTGACTGAGCGAACGCTGCCTCGGCTCCAGGCGCGATGCTCGCTGCGACCTAGCACGCTGCACTTCGCGCCCTACACCAAGGAACAGATTATAAACATATTCACGACTGTGCTCGCTCGTGAAGACAATAGCAATGTGTTTTCGCCTGTCGCTCTGCAAATGCTCGCAGGTAATTAGTGTTCGTGAATAGAATAGAATGAATACCATCAAAAACAATACTTGTCAAAAAATGCCAATCCTCGCCGCCCTCGGTTCTTCTACCGCAAAAAGTTGTGAGATCCATGTAATTACGTCCAAGTCCAAGTCGGTTAATTTATTCAGTCCCTACTTAAGGGACCTTTTATCCTAATTTATTACGTTATAAGCTTTTATGTCTTAAATATTAAATTGACTTGGCCATCGCATAAATACTTCTCTAATAAATTATTGGGGTAGGCTTTTCAGTCTACGAAGCGGTCAAACTTTCAAATTTTCCGTGAATCGTCTGCCATCTGACCTCAACAACTGTCGAACTTTTTATAACTTCTCCAATTTACCTACCTTTTTTTTTGGATTCTAATAATAATCATGTAATTCTTGACAGTCGCGTAAAAAATTAAACATGTTTTTAAAGAAATGCCATTTCATAAGTTTCTAAGCCAATTTCGTTAGTTTTTGTTTAACAGATTTAGTTTTATTTCTATAATGTATTTCAGCTAAAATCGCCGCCATATCCGGTGACATGAGAAGAGCTTTGGACATAGGCAGGCGAGTCATTGAGCTAGCGAAACGAACTAAGTTTCACGAAAACCAATCCGTCGACAACATGATGAAAGACGCCACAGTAACGGTGGAACTGAAGCAAGTACTCGAAGTACTGAACGACGTCTATGGCGGATCCAGTAAAATCGTGTCCGACGTGGACGATGGGTTCCCGCTGCAGCAGAAACTAATATTATGCAGTCTGATGTTGATGCTTACTAAAGGAAAATCGAAGGATATTACGATGGGAAAACTACACGATGTCTACAAAAAGTAAGTTTATGTTTAATAGATTGATAACGTTTAGAAGTATGTACGGTGTGCTTCGAATCACAGAGAACACTCTTTCCATGGTGCGCAATCCGTCAAAAGCCGCCCTAATCATTATGTCACCTTAAGGTTATTCCTGGCTGTATCCTCGGAACCAGAGACCCACTTACTCTTTCTTCTTCTTTTGGTGCGGCTTTTATGAAAACATATTAAAGTCGTTCCGACGTAAGACTTCCCAATCTCTGGAGAATGGCCCACGCTGGAGGGTCGTCCGTTAATCAGCAGGTGCACTGGTTTGAAGGTGCTGGTGGGACACGAAAACCATCTTAATACTACTAGAAAACTACTAAACACCGGCTTTGTCGTACAGGGTGGCGGCAGCGCGCAACATAGCGCCGCTGGACATGGGCGAGACGGCGCAGGCGTGCGCGCTACTGGAGGCTAGGGGCGCGGTGCGAGTGGGCGGCGCGGCGGGAGCGGGCGCGCGCGCTCGCCGCCTGCGCCTGCAGTGGGACCGCGCCGAACTAGCCGCCGCGCTCCGTGACAAGCCGCTACTCGCCTCCATCCTCGACGACGTTAAGTGCTTGTCCAACTAACCACGTTAAACTAGCTCATGTTATAGCGTCCGCTGCCTTATGCGAGTGCACGCAAGCGGGCGCCCGCACAGCGTAATGTTTCGTGTAAAAATTGTATTTAAAATCTGGTATTTACTATTTAGTCACGAAATTCTTCATCGCGTCAATGGCAGCAATTTAAAATAAAAATTAGACGCGCTCAGGCCAAAATGAAGCTACAGAAGGTGCTGCCAAAGTCATCGAACTTTGGCTGCACCTTCTGTAGCTTCATTTAGGTCAACAGTTGTGTACGTAATTAACTCGATGTCCATACGAAACAGACGTCCGGCAAACGTGCACACGGATATGGCAGCGGATGACCTAGGGCCTCGTATGCACTATGTGGATACCCAGAATGCAGTTGTGCGTGTGACCGGAAACAGAATTATGTACGTAAAACGTTCTGTGCGCACTGCAATGCGGCTACCCGCAAACTGCTCCGGTTGCTCAGAGGGCTGCAGGCAGCTTATGTTTGCTATACGCACTGCGTGGTTCAGTTTGCGGTTGATAAATTTAATGAGAATGCCCGCAACGCGGGTAACCACATAGTGCGTATGAAATTTAAAGCCATCCGCTGCTTTGAGCGGGTAACAGGCTTGGGCGACCGTCACTGGTACTCCCAGCTGTTTACGTCTAAAACAATCGTATGACAGCGAAGTTGCACGAAGTGTCATGACTTGCGTACGACCTCGCCAGTTGGTCACTCAACGCAACGGCCGCCCTAAGTTTACAGAAGTTAAGCTCATGAATGTACAACACTTAAACCTTCACTGTGTCGATGTTTTTATACCTATAGATGTCGCGCTCGAATCACCAATATCGACTTACGTAAAAAGTATGTCATAGAAAAATTAAACATAGGATGTGTCAAGGTGGTGGCACTCGTATCTAGTTGTTTGTTGTGGTTTAGAAAACAATCTACTATGTAAAGTTTAATTTAAACATCTATTGACGGGTGCCACTTAACCCCGTACTGTTCCCGCGCGTCCCTAAATTCGCATCCATGAGCGATGTCTATGTATGCATCGCTCGAACGTGCATTGTATGGAGCTCAACTTCTGTATGTATTCTGTGCTCATGCCAAATGAAAAGCGGACCTGACCTAGTACAATCTATTTAGATTAGAGAAATCGCAACTTGTCTTTTCTGTTAACTTTATAATGTGTGGTTTTCCTTATGCTGGGTCCGTTCTGCGAAGGACTCGGAATCTATTGAATCATCGACACTCGAAAGAGGCCTTAGTTAATTCAATTATTAAGTTATTTGAAACTAGAACGTTTAATTTTTTAAATAATGACTGACGTCATATGAGTTAGTGTTGAATTCCTATTAATAATGAACTTGTATTTAAGTGTTACTGTTACGAGTATTCGCGTTTGTTTTAACGATAATTGACTGATTAATTAATGTTAAGTGAATCTAAACATAAGAGGCTGTGTATGTTATTAGAGCCAGGAAAGCTGGCTGGAGTATGTGTGTGTATATGTTTGTTTGTAGCGTGTAATCAGTTAACAGTATGTTTAGTTAGAATACTTTACCGTCATCAAAACACTCCAAAGATATTTGTATATTTTTTAGAAATTAATAATGAAAACACAGGAAGTAGTAGGTCGAGTGTTATTGGCACTTAAATCATAATCTACATAGATATACGGTAAATGTAAGATATATTATTAATTTATGCATTGACCTGTCTGAACTCCTAATGTTGTGTTGCGAACAGTATGAATTTGAAACAAAGTATGAAATCTAAACATTTTTTATTGATTATAAATCTGTTACCGGTTTTGGAAAAACGGCTATCAGGTTTTTTATTTCTTACGGACACCTGTTATATGGGTTTCATAAATAAACAATTAGCGAAAATATAGTGTCAAATATTTCTCCCATGTGAGAACAAATCAATATATGCTATCCGTGCACTATACGAATATTAGAATTACATAAATAATATTAATTTATGTTTTGTACACCCCAAAACATTTATCTATTAAAGTTACAACTTCCTGTATTTCTAAAATACGGTTCATTAAAATATTAATTAGCATTATATAATGAGTGACTGTTATTATATTCGATAAAACATGAGCTATAATTATGTAAGTGAATAACGATACATAGTATCTATCTATATTCCTAATACTATGTAATGTATGTCGTTTCCTTATCGTTATTATGTAAAGACCCCTACTTCGCACGTTTTTATCTAAATCTAAAATTGACATATCGCAATGTGAATATTATCCTCATTTTATTTTCTTAAGACTAAGCTGCTATTTCGTATTATTCTTGTTCTTAAAAATATTTTCCGATTATTCGTTGGATAACAATAAGTAATTGTTTATTTACCTATTTGTATTCATATTGTGTACTGTCCTAATGATGTACAGACTGACAGATAATTTAATCAGTATACAAGTATGCTCATATGTAGTTAGTTAATTACTATATTTATTCCCTTAGCCGTGTGTACATCCACTCTATAGAAAAAAACAGCTCAGCAACTGAACTTATTTCGGCAACGATCTTACATTAAAATGTGGTAGAAATGTTATCTCAGTTCTATCGCTATGTCAAAAGTATAGCGCGTCATACGACAAAAGTCCTACTTTGAATAACCGTTTTAAAGCACCAGTGACATATCTAGCTCTTTTTAATATAAAGATCATTGGTTTAGCGTAGGTCGGGGAGTATGTCACTAGCGCTAGTGCACTTTTGGCGGAATACTGCTGTGCAATAAGCATACAGCGTCGAGCACAGCGCTGCGACAGCTTTGATTAAGATTCTCATTGGTCGATTTCCAGTGACGTCACCCAATGCAACCAATGACAATCTCGATCAAAGCTGTCGCAGCGCTGTGCTCGACGCTGTATGCTTAGAGAATTGCACAGCTGCCCCTCTAGACAAGTGGCAATTCGTCGGCCGGCGTTTTGTAAAATAGAATGCCAAATTATTTTGACGCATATGACAGGCGTCAGCGAATGTCAAAATCGTCAAATCTTATACATTCGTCATTCTATTCCATGATACGCCCAGCAACGAATTGCCACTTGTCTAGGGGGGCTGATCCCGTACCCGCGATCAATATTAACCTACCCCAGGATTCAGGATTATAGTCTGTGCTATTCCAGGCCATAATAATATATCTATGACGAGTTTCATTCAGATATTGACTGTATCGCGTGATTGAGTAACGATCATCCGTCCATTCATTCATAAAAACTTTCGCATTTATCACAGTAGTACGATAAAGGCGTACCTTGACTCTTTAGGTAACAGTGTTAATTTAAATTTACGTTTGTGTTTCAAAGATGACTCCACTATGTAGTCGGCGCGGCGTAGTGGTTGAGTTGCCCGTCTAATAAATTAATATTTGATGACGGTACTGGCCGAAAGAAAGTTAACTGTAATTAATTGAATATTACTCACTGTTATTTTTTTTTAAATAGGTAACTTGTTTTTTTTTCCTGTTGAAATGTAATATGCGAATTCAAACAAAAAATAGTTTCTTTTTATAATTTATTATCTATTTAAGTACTATCCTAAAATTTATCTTTTACTTATTTTCGTTTGAAATCCAGTATACACATTCATTATTGTCATTCGATCTTTTTTATTTGTTTCGATAATTACCTATGTATTTTTTACACGTCTGCAGTGGTTATATTTAATAAAAATACTTTTAATTATTTTATTGTTTTATTACATCTAATTCTTAAATTAATATTATTTGTGCAAAAGAATACTTTTTACATCATTAATTTATTGTAAAGTGAAATAATTTAGATCTACGTGTTTGGATGACTGACGAATGTAGACCGAAGACTTAGACCTATGAGATGTTTGTTAGCCCTAAAGCTTGAACACGGTTCATGTTAGTAAACGTGAACAATAAATAACTGGCGTATTTTAAGTACGATTAGATAACAAAAATAAACTGGTACAGATCCAAAACTTTCGATCGTGACTGGTGGTAAACTTACATAAATGCCCAATAAAATTGTTATGTGCTATTTATATCACTTCTGCAGTGATTACTTATTAGTTATTTCGTATTAGATTATTTAGCAGCGTAGATACAATTAAAAAATCAGGCATTCATTAAAAGTTTGTCATATTCGAACTCATGTTGGCCGTGTTGGGTATCATTTCACTGTCACCTAAGGGTATTATGGCTATGATAGACTAAAATTCAAACTGGACAGTTTCTTAATTTAATAAATAACTTATTAAAGATAAACACTATGTTTTGTACAATGTCAGCCATCTGAATTACTAGAGGGCGAGAGTGAAGAGTTATTGGAGATTCATAGACGAAGGCCAGGGTTGCGCGAGCGCACGAAGTTGAGTAACTCGTCGCTGTCCTCGCATACGAACGGCTTCACGTGGTGGCAGGCCACGTCGTGCCATTTGATGCCATCATTGTAGAAGTTGTTCAGGATTGCCAAGCACGACTCGTCGTTACCCTGCGTGATACGGAAATCAATGTTATAAGCGATGACTAAGTATAAAATTCGCATAATGAATGAGCGCTATGTAGGTAATTTAATTTATTAATTGACTTTAAATTGACGACTTCCAAATATCTTATATAAAGATATCATAATTTATCACTGACCTGTGCGGCTTCACGGTTATCCGGTTGCGCCTGACCATATCCGCCGGTGTAGGACCAGTCGCCAGTGTTGCGTTGGAGGGTGGGTCCGATCTTGGCGCCGGAGCCGGACCAGAACCAACCGTTCACATTAGGAGGCTGCAGGTCGGCGCGGTCGCAACCCGCGAAGTTGCACTTACGACCGGACGTCCAAATGTAGCGAACGTTACCACGGGCAATCCTCTGTTTCACGAATTCATTTTCCTAAAAAAACAAATTAAAATGCTGTAGATATGTCTTTTACAATGTTTAACGCTTCCTATATCGCAGATTCACATAGGTACTTATAAGCTCATCTGTGTCATGACGATTGTTGTTCTGGTTTCCTCAATTGACAGGTGAAATATGCGGAGCTCGCAAAACACACCTACTTTATCTACCTTATAAGGGAACTAAGTGTCACGGTTGCGGTCGATGACATGCCACCGTCTATTTCTTAGTACCTACCTACTTATTAGGTATAGCTTTGTTTGATAAACTAAAAAGCTACATTTCAAACACACGTGTAAGAAGTGGCACTAAGTATGTTAATCGGCAGCGGGAAGTCTGTGTCCGTCGCGTACGTCCGGCTGCCGGCACAAGAAGTGGGCAACACGGCTGCAGGAGGAATTTGTGCCACGTGCTACTTGCGGACCGATCAACTTCGCACAGTTTATGTGACGTGACGCACTCGGTCGTTGCACCCCTTTCGTGCGAACACTTCTACGCTCTACAAATCGATACAATCCATACTAATGAATATTGATACGCTCAGAATAATTACACAATGGATGTTGTTTTATTGTAGTATTCATGAATTCCGGCCTGAAGTGATAGAGTTTTGCGAAGTTTCTAAGATAAAAAATGCTCTTACGAGAGATAAGTAACAGCTAGCTTTTACGCCTTTCATAACAATAGACGTCGTCGTTGGCGTTCGTTGCCATTCTACTAGTTAGCTAGTTATCTACACCACGGAAGTATTTAGAGAAGAGAAAACTTACGTACCTATCTATTCGTCATTGATAAAACACTCTACCGGGATGACAGGAAGCAAAAATAACAATAGATGCCTATAAGTAGGTACCTACCCACATAATTTCATCAATGTGGTTGTAGTTAAGGAGTCGACCTTACGATCAATAGGTCCCAGGTTCGAATTCTGGCAATTACACTACCGAAATTAACCTATGAGATAAATAAATCGGAACATAAACTGAACTTAGACATAACATTCAGCGGCACCAGTGGTCTAGTGCCTGTCAGACTAGGTAGAGTAGGTACCTAAGTAGGTACCTTAATAAATCTACTTCTTTAATAAAAGATAGATAGGTACGACCCTCTGGAATTCCAGAATAATAAAATCATGCAATGCATCTGCGTTTATATTTCAATTTAATTTAACAACAAAATGTAAATAGATACCTACCTACCAAAGTAAAATAGCAACATTTCGTAATAGGTATGATCATTAAGTAAGTAGATAGGTATATCGCAATACATCAAAAGTTCAGTAGGTATCCATTTGATTGTCATAATCTTTCATGGTTATGAAATACACCTTTGTAAAGAAGTGTGTATTCTGACGCCTTGATAATTGCAGATGGACGAAAATGTGGTGGGAAAAAGTACACACCGTGACGAGAGTAAGTACCCACCTTACCTACTAGTCGTGCGTGTCAGACGGATAACCCAAGTAACATGTGCAAATGTAGATGATTATCTCACAAGGCTATGTACCTTCCTACCTATTTACTATCACTGAGTTTTACAGAATAAGACTTAGCTAATGATTCTTTGACCTCGGTCGTTACGGGTCTACTATAATGGTATCTAAGTATGTACTCTGCAAATAAATTATTCTGTCAATTTTAAGCAGGTACCTATATTTTAGATACCAACTTAACTAATGTAAAATTAAGAAAAATGTATAGTCATTAGGGTAGCTTTAATGGTTTTGAAAAAGTGTTACTCGAGTACCTACCTGTGGAGTCTCCATCGAGACGGCGTCCATACAGTGACGGCGGCAGATGTTCCTGGCGTCCAGCCAGTCTACCTCCAAGTTCCGAGTGGGCGCGTGCTCCCAACTGAAGAAGTACGAATGAAGAACTCCCCGCGCATCGCGGTACGTTGAGTGACGGACTCCTGCATAGAAAAAAAGAAGATATATTGGGCAGGCTGGTTCCATTGATTTGAAGCTATAAGCAGTTCAGTCACCTCACATTTTCGGAGGAGTAAATAAGATTTATAAATTAGGTAGGTACGTAGTTTATCAGGACTGCTTGCTCCGTAATCGCATATAGAGCAAATATAATATTATCTAATTTTGGCATCGACAGACTATAACACTACACACACAAGTCGCATGTATACGCTCATGTTTAGCTTAATTAAGAGTAGGTAGAGTAGTGTAGATAGAGAATCTTAGATGTACAGGTTTCCTTAGCTTGCTACTAACTAGCATCAAGACTATATCACCGAATCTAAGGATAGTTACCTAATTAACTCTGTCAATGTCGTAAATGCTAACTAACTTAAACTACAATAAATTCGTAGTCACCTTTCTTGCAAGTTATCCAGTAACCTGTCATTGTGTAATTTTGGCTGTAAGTCACAGATCCCCCGACTGCTCAGTACAAAGCATGTCATGTCATCTATTGAGACGTCGATGACGACAGATCTAGGTAGTTACTTACTATTTCGAAACGGTGTATATCTAAAACGCCTTGTCGTTCACAAGTTTACTGTTTGCGACATCGCGGGTTGTCCTGATTCACACAAGCGTTGCGGTAAATGTACCTAGCTGCTTGTGTTAGATGCAGGTATATATGGGTACATAGTTACTCGTCTATAGCATAGTGCTGCTGCTACTATATCACAATGGCAGCAGCTCATCAAATAGGTAACGTGCCCACCTATTGTACGAAATATCGTGTTGAAATATTTAATAACTTCTTGAATAGTTCATTATTTACCTACTTACTTAAGTAATTACGTAGGTATCTACTTAGATAGGTAAGTATTACTTAGAATATCTTAAGTCAATAGTAATTAGAAACAGAGTTCCAAACAAGTATTTGGTTCTATACCTACCTACTATAATTACGAGCAAACCTAATAAATAAATAATAATGATGATAATAAATAATTTGTAAAGTAAGCCTAGCCTATCAGACTAGTGTTAGGTATTGGTAGATTACAGATTACGTATATGTACCTATATACCTATACTACCACTTTTTGGCAATAAATATATCATGTCAGACTAATGCAAATTTAAATATTCATGTATACAAATATTTGCACTGAGCGGGATTGGAATCTGCTACCTCTGATTTAGCGATTAAATGCTCTACCGCTACGCCACAGAGGCAGCATAACCTAAGTGTTCATGAATGAAAATAAAAAATAATTACAATCAGACCACACCAAAAATCCGGACTAGTGCGAGGCGAGACTACTCGCGCGGGAGTTCCGTACAAAACTAAATAAAATTAAGGGACGAACTTTTGTTTCTTAAACGACAATATCTTTTTATTACGTTGACCTAGAAGTTTGATTTTTTCCCAGTTGTAAGAGGTTGCACTGGTTGACTTAAAGTACTTGATATGAATTTCAACTTGATCCATCCACATATTCCCGAGAAAAAGGTTTTGACTTGACAGACAGACGGACAACGAAGTGAACCTATAAGGGTTCTGTATCCTGCTTTTTGAGGTATGAACCCTATAATTTATTGTGTAGGTAAACATTGTCTAGTTTTATTTGATAACAAAAGAACTTTCGAACGAATTTTGAAATTCGTTCTAAAGTTCTTTTGTAATTATATGTTAGTAATTTGTAATTACTAGTTACCTAGAGCTTTTTGAAATCCGATGTATAAATTAATATATCTAATAATACGTTAGCTTATCCTCTTGACAGTTCTCGACGTAACAACTCCGACTCTACAATCGATCGACTCCACAATACCTTTCGACAAGCCGTTCTAACATTGGGTGCAAGCCGTACAAAACTGGTTTGTTATGTCAGAACGGTTAGTAAACCACAGTCGAAACCATACGTTACATTACCTCCGTACTCGTGAGATCTAGCCCCTCGTACACAAAAAGAAATATTTTGTAAGCTATTCCCACAATTAAAAGTGTTTAGAATCTTTGTCTGTGTGAGTCTGGCATCATAGCACCGAAACCGATGGATCTTTTTTTATTAGTTTACTAGCTTTTGCCCGCGGCTCCGCCCGCGTGGATGTCGGTTATCGCGACTAAACATAGCCTATGTCCTTTCTCGAGGTCTAATCTACCCCTATACCAAATTTCATCAAAATCGGTTCAGTGGTTTGGGCGTGACATACAGACAGACAGACAGACAGACAGACAGACAGAGTTACTTTCACATTTATAATATTAGTAGGGATTTTTACCCACGCTGCGCTGTTACTCTAGTAGTTTCCTATGTCCTACCTAGGTCCAACAACATAAAAAGCGCGACACTCATCGAGTCCCAAGAATAGATACTTACCTACTATAACTTTTGTTGTGCTTAGGGAAAGTTACACCGTCTTAGGAACCGCAATGAACTTCACGAAGTAATTTAGAAGAGCTATGTTATTATAAATAAATATAATATAGTATATAGTCTATTAATGCTCCGTTGTTTCATCTTCGTTAATACTGGTCTGCTCCACACCTTAGCGTTATTTAGTGTAGACTAGCTGTGCCTGAGACTTCGTCCGTACCTACTGACGTTAAAATCGGGTCAGCCACTTCGGAGATTATCCATTACAAACAAACAGACACTTCAATTTTATTTATTTGTATAGAGTTTGGGCATGGGCACCAATTAAGTGACGCCCATGGTAATCAATGCCACTGGTACCTATTGCACGCGTCCATAGTCCACAGTAACCACTATCTGTCAGATGGACCGTGTGTTTGTCTTGTAGAAGAAACCACAGTTTTCATGATTACAACATTCATCTTTTCAGGGCGTTCTGTGTGAGGAGAGGCTCTGCCTACGTAGCTAAAGTAGGTGGGTACATTGCTACGTCCCTGCGTAGCAATACACCTACCTACTTCCTACTTTAGCTTTTTAGGAGAAATTATTTTACACTTTTTTGTACACAAAATCAATGATACCTATCGTCAACTTATCGACTCCGCTCATATTGGCTCTCTCTCTATTCATGGAATATTAATTATATATCTACATATTTTTTATATTGTGGACAATAATTTATTCATTGCGAGAAAGTATGTAAAGTACACATTTCTAAATAATATAGGGTCTCTAAACCACTCGAGTAAATCAAATTTATACCAAAACATGAGTAAATTGTTTGATTAAATTAGAGTTATACGCATACAATAGGCTTATAAACACGTTAAGTATGTTGTGCGTGGGTATTTAAACTCTCGCCTTAATGCGAGACATTATCGTCAATGACTACGGAGTATGTAATCGAAACAACTCCATCATCAGCTCGTTAAATGAAGCGATCTTTCGTGAAAGTGCCCACGTGGGATATTTATTTAAACACCACTGCGATGCGCTCGATTATTATCAAAGAGCAAAGCACTCACGTTGGCTAGTTGTGTTGACACGAGCCATTGTACGTGCCGGAATTATTTGCGAATCTGCCGTAAAATAACGTAAATTTTGGAATGTCGTCTTACGTAACAGTGAATGTCTGAGAGTGAATAGATAAATTAAAATCATAGATTGCATGGTAAATGTTTCCATAGTCATTACTTTCCGTGGAAGTGCCGTTGCGTAATATCACTGAGGATGTGCTTTAAGCGGAATTTCCTAAACTTCACGAAAACACGTCGGTGACTAAGTATACACGTAATTACATGCAAACGAACATTGTTTCATATATTTGAAGAGAGAAAGTCGCAGTCACATCACAGCACGACTTGTTTTAGTACTTCGCCGTACATAGGTACCAACATTAAATCAGTGCTAAATTACTTTACGGTAAATAAATTATAATCATATTAAATTATGTCTGATAGTTTTATTTTAAAACATCCATAAAAACTTTGAATAATGTATTTTTGAGTACGTACAGCGCCTATACGTAATAAGTAGGTATGTAGCCGCATAAAACTAACACAAAGAATATTTGTTCGCATTGTGAGAGAGTACGCGATGAATACATCGTTCGATTGTGATTGAGAGTGCGCTCCCAAATGACATCGCATGGGAGGCGCCACGCCTTTCATGCGGGTTCTGATTGCGAAACACTCGCTGATTTCCCATCAGGACAGGCATTTCATAATATCCTCAGTACCTACTCAGTATGAACTAAAGCAACAAAACCATTAGCTTCTAAATGACCTGGACTTGACCCTTCACTTCAACAGCTGATAAAAATAGAAAAAGGTATAGTAGTAATTTTTACCGCAAATACCTACCAGGAAAAGGAAGGTTTTCAAGGTTCTTGACTGTAGGTATGTTTCTTGATTCCATGCCTAAACAGTTTTGGATGTATGCCATATCGTTTTACTCCTTTAATCATCCCCAGTGGCACCCTGTAGCACTGGCTCTACATTTTTTTTTTTTGAAGTGGCAGTCGTGCTTATTATTTTTTTCAAGAGTTTTTGTAATTATCTATTTACTTAATAAAACTTGACCGTCAATTTGATCACGTTTTATAAAATGTTGATAGAAAAGAAATAAATATAAATATAAAATATTGATAATAATCATGTCATTTGTTTCATTATTGAACATAATCGGCCTTATGAATAATCTAAATACACACGAGTGATCCTTTTAATTTTTTGCCGAACTAATGGTATCAGAACTACGAGAATACTTCTGCCTACGCCATTGGGAAATAACCGTGACTGTATTGAAGTGAAGGAAGCTAGTTAAATCAAGTTAAATATAGATTCCTCGCCAGTCAGTCCTACTTATCTATAAATCTAAGCTAAGCCGATAATTGACCTAGAATCAATATCTTAGGTACCTTTAACTACATGGTTAAGAATCTTCAACGCATATAAGGAGCTTCATTATTGTGAAGGTAAGCCACTAGTTACCCATCACGATTATTGCGTTATTCGGATAATCCGTATATAAACGGCGAGGTATTGCATTATTGTGCATTAAATCATTAAATGGCACATTAGGCAGCACATAAAATGGCAAACTTATGTGTTGTATCCTGTATGTAATACCTGTGGGTCATGTAGTCAATTAGTTACCTACGAATATTTATACAGATACCCATGAAATGAAGTGTCGGTTTGTAATAGTAAATTAACAGCTTCCTAAAAGTAGTATGTTATGAATGTTAACATTGTTTTTTAGTTAGAAAAAAAACATTGTTTTAATATTTTTTCTCTTTCTGTTTTTCGGTTAATTCTCAAAACGGCTAAGATGATTTTGATGGAATTTTCACTGCCAAAAGCCCATCCAGACCCTTAAATACGAAGGTGACTCGTGCGTCGGAGGTCGCAGAACGACCTCCGTTTTATGGGCCTGGGGGTGCCAGGTAGAGCCGCTTGTCTTCCTAGCAGAACCAGGCCGAGACGGTGGCGCAAAATGAGGGGAAAGCCGGGGGGCCTTCAATGACCCTGGGTACGTCCGATATAACCTCCTCCGTTGACACAAAGCCTCATTATATTTTTCTGAATAGTTTATTCGGTCGGTCTGTGATACTGATAATATCTATATCTTAACGATGTCACAGAAGCCTGGAAAAATCGATTTCTAGATTAGGCTACAAATCGATTTTTACGCATTTCTATTAATTTTTTTGAGATTAAGGCTTCAGTAGCTAGAGGTTACTATCGACAGGTCCCGGGTTCAGGTCCTGGCCATTGCCAAAACTGCGGAAAATTGCGGAAAGTACACTACCGACGTGAACCTACTCCTCACACATGATCTGGAGGGGTTAGGGAAAATATTGGTCATTTTGGTTGCCAATATTATTCTATAAGAAGAAACATTGTTCGCTATGCTACCTGACACAAACAACTTGCGTTGATTCTACTATAAAGTGCGTGGGAACTCAAATTGTGCTCTTAATTTTGCGTTCCGCTTCGCACGGACTTGCTTTGATAGATAAATCAGATAGTATACTAACTCATACTAAATGTCCCACCAAAAGGGTTACATATCTATGAATGACTACAATACATACAACGCAACCTCGCGCAGGCTTAATTTCCGCGCTGAATATCTATAATATAAAAATGAATCCCTAAAATGTGTTGCTAAGCGCAAATCTCGAGAACGGCTGAACCGATTTCGCTAATTCTTTTTTTAGAATATACCCTGAAGTACGAGGATGGTTCTTACGGCGAGAAAAATTAAAAAAAAAGGCGGTACGAAGTTCGCGGGGTCAGCTAGTACCTAATAAAAACGTTTTGTTAATTACATTTTAAACTGCATCATTAAGTTTTACTACGTTTATGAGTAAAGTTCCTACTAGGATTTGATGTCTTAGTTATTTTTAAATGGCTTTTGGTTTGATCCTTGATCGGTTAGCCTATTCTGTTGGATAACTGCTAAATTCCTTACGCAAGTTTTAAGCGTATACGTACGGTTGGAGCAACTCCTTGGATCCGGTAAAGCGAGTCGTCTCTGCGCATCAGCCACACAGAGTACAGCTAGGAGGGCGACAGCCGCCAGGCAGACGTGCCGGCTCATCTGTATAACGGAAAGGAAAAAGTTATTAATACTTTGAGTAACAGCTACAATAAATGACCAAGGCAATTAGACGCCGTCAGGTGGGTGTGGTCGCGGCATGGCTGCGGAGCGATGTTTCTCGGCCGCCGACTCAGCTGGCGGTACTGACACCGCTGACGGTCGCTTGTTTTGACGAAAGTGGTCACGGGTGAGGCCGTATTGCAAGTTCGCTTTCTTTTAGTTATGCAGAGCACGAATACTTGAGGACAATCGATACGTGAGATGAATTTATTTTGTTGTATTTGTGAAAGCAAAACCCGCCTCGCTGACCTCCTTGCTGCGAGTTAAATGTTTGCGTGAAAAGCTACTCAGTGCGAGAAATCGTCGATTTGGGACGCATTTTATAGTGACGGAAAGTCGCGTCTCGTCTTATTCTTTATGTCACGACTGTACGCATATAATCGGAAAACGGAAACAACATTGTTAGTTATGTAAACTTTTACTAGTTTTTTGTCTGCAAAGTGACTCAAGTTTGAATGGAAGACAAAAAGTTGTGTAACTTTCTAGGTAGGTGCAATGTTTACTTAGCGAAGTGTTTCGTTGGTTATGTTATTTAGGTTCATCGATGATACATAAGATAAATAAGTACACAGTCGTGGACAGGTTAGTAAATAATTACTTAGTTATAAGCGCTGCAGGGGCGTCACTCACGCTGACCCGATAACCCTATCCTCCTCCAAGGAGCTTTAGCGGCACTAGCAGACGCACAACTACCTCAATTAGTATTATTTTAACAATAGTTATCTATGTAATTTTATTGACTTTATTCATTACTCTAATAAACAAGGTTCCAAATTTCAGTTTTAAAATCAGCGAGGTGAATTCATATTTTTAAATATGTTATTAAGTAATATATTAATATAATATCTGTAAGAATGTTTAGAGAAAACAAGGTTTAGAGAGGTGATTTTTATTTTGGGGTGCCAATTTTAATTTCAGTAAGTAAAAGGTATTTTTTTATCAAATAATATTTTATTTTATTAATCACGATTGAAATCTGTCATAACTTCAGTTACCTACAGACACATAATTTCTTACGCTGAGCGTCATCAAAAATGCGTGAGAACGCCAAAAGCACAACTTCACTAGGCAGAGTCTCTACCGCCTTACATATTTTTATTGTAGTAATGTTAGGTTAAATACACACACAATAATTGACAAATAATTGTTTACACTTGAAGTAAAGCGTCCATGAAGGCAGCGCGTACCTCAGATAAGTCGAACGGACGGAGTGGAATGATGCGCTTGCGAGCGGACGAGAGCGGTGCGCGTGCCGGAGTCGATACGCGATACACAGGTGTATAGAGCGACGGTGTCGGAGGGACTGACGGAGCCGCAGCACTCCTCTCTAATTAAGCCTCCGACATTCATTCACTTTCACTTCCAATACCAGAGAAGACCCACCCGCTTCGTCGCACCTCTTCTCCATACAGAACCCAAAGGCCTTCTGGAGGTCACAGCCGGATACAAGAGTGAGTTTACATAACAAATACTAGTACACAATTACAGCACAAATTAAACAAATTGGCTAGCTTTGGGTAAAGTCATGACCCGGTTTAGCCGAGCTTTGTTCAGCTTTGGAAACTTTCGGTCTGTTATAAAAGTATGAGAAGATAAAATTATAGAGTGCTTAAAGATATTGAAGACAATTAATTTTTGCTACACTGGTACTACTGCTACTGAAAAGTTGCAGCAGTCCGATCAACCGGACTAGCAACCGAACTACTGAGACTAGAGGGAACAGACGCATTAAGTGACTCAGTTAAGTTCAATAGTTAAGAAGTCGGCCTTACGATCAAGAGGTCCTGGGTGCGAATCCTGGCAATTCAGGTATCTCGAAATGTCTACTTTTTTTTTATTTTTTTTATTATAGTTTTATTTTATTTATATGCACATATTTTATCTATCCATAATTATATAATTGTAAAGTGGTCGTGTCAGTAAATTGGAGATATTAAAAAAAAACTTGTTTTATGTTATGTTATTTACGGTACTAAACACAAAAATATTTGATTGACTGTTTGTTCGCGATGGCCGCAATAACTACTGAACGATTTTGATGCGGTTTTTTGTTCGATGGAACGCGAACTTGACCGATTGGTCAAGTAGATCCGAAGATATCCATATAATGCGAAAGTAACTCTGTCTGTCTGTTAAGCTTTCACGCCTAAACCACTGAACCGATTTTGATGAAATTTGGTATAGGGGTAGATTTGACCTTGAGAAAGGACATATAGGCTATGATTGGTCGCGATAACCGTCATCGACGGGGGCGGAGCCACAGGCAACATCTAGTAGGTAATAAATGGGAAAACCGATATCCACGCGGGCAGATTCGCGGGTGGAAGGCTAGTTATGTATAATAACTTTGCATTCCTAAAAGCTAGTACCTAACAAATGCATAGAATAGGTATTAGATATTATTCCCATAGCCCGTAGGTATAGATATGCTCTAGGAGTGATAGTTCTCACGCTCGCCACTTTGCTCGCAGCGATGGTTCGCTGCGCAGATTCGTGGGCCGCCGGCGACTCCTTCTGCGAGCAAGTAATGCTCGTGAAGGAGGCGGCGGAGCGGGAGCGCGAGGAGCGAAGGAGAATCGCAAACCGCGCGGCCCGCAACGAGCAGCGGCAACTCGGGCGTCGGAGGTCGCAGAATGACCTCCGTCCCCCATGAGCGCGGGCCTGGGGGTGACGGGTAGAGCCGCCTGTCACCCTAGCAGAAGCAGGCCGCGGCGGCGGCACGCGTTGCGTGCCTCCCCACACCCGGGGGCGGGTTGGGGACTCTGTGGTCCCCGCACCGGAAGAGGGCCAGATCGAGAGATATGGTCCTGGGTCGGCCGGGGTGCGAGGGATATGGCTACGACAATCTCACCTCCGGCAACTGACGGCCCACAGACGGCGTGCGTTTTAGTCGGTTCGAGTCCGACATAACCTCCTCCTCCGGCTACGGTGGGGGAGGTATGCGTGGGGATTTTGCGCACGATAAAAAAAAAAAAAAGGTATAGATATGCTTGACTTTTTAAGCTGGTCTTCATTTAATTCACATATTTATTTAACTTCAAACTGTGTTAGCACATTTCACTCGCATTAATCGCATTCTCGAACGAAGATCCCTTATACAAGCCATGCATAGCTTTTGTGTCGATACTCTAGGCTAGATAGAGCTATGTTGTTACCCTGTTATGTCACTGAATTTCATTGTAAACTGTCAAATCTTAGCTTATTCTAAACGGATTATTATTTGAGAAAGCCAGCCTTACTCAATGAAATTCATTGATGGAGTGGTGTGGTAGCGTAGCTTAAAAAGAATTAAACGCGTTCCACCCTTATTATTGTGTGCTACGGTCGCTACGAAACGTGATCATTTTTAATTTGTAGAACAATGGCTGAACAGATTTGATTAAATGCAGCAGAATAATTTGATTTGAGTCATGCTTTTATATGGTTTTGGGTATTAGTTTAAATATTCATTTAAGATAATAACATCACATTAGGTACCTACTCGTAGGTGCTCAGTCGTCCACAAATTAGTTAATGCAATTAAATAATATTCTTACAATACTCAGCTGGTTCCTGGTTCAGTTCTGTAGTGCTAGATAGACAACAAATAAATATTATATTTACACACGTAACTTATGCGTTACCCGTGGCTCCGTCCGCGTTAGTTTAACATAAGTACTTAAGTACCTATCTAACTCAAGATTTTTTAAATTTCTCCAGCAAAATATACCATATTGAATTTCATAATAACTAGCAAGTGTATAGATTCATAAATATGTTTAGGTATATTTCGTGTTGTTAATTGGAAAAATTGGATATTTTCGCGTCACGAAACTTTTTTCGGGGATACCGGCAGTGGACATCAAATCTATATAGAAGATAGTCACGTTCATTATAGGGCGTATAGTCACTTTGGCCATGAGCCATCATATAGTTACCTGCCCACAGTTCGAGAAAAGGTTTGTTTTGTAAATATATTGTTTGCGTTGGGTGAAATTCCTCATATCTATCTATACTATTATATAATTGTAAAGTGGTCGTGTCTGTACATTGGAGATATTTAAAAAAAAATACTTGGGGTATGTTATGTCAACGATACTGAACACGAAATTATTTTTTTTGAATTTCCTGTCTGTTTGTCTGTTTGTCTGTTTGTCCGCGATGGACGCAAAAACTACTGGACGGAATAAAATGCCGACGGCCATAGACTGTCCGGCCTTTAACTGTCTTTACTGACTGAAATCGTTTCTCAGAAAACAAAGATATTTATTAGTTATGATTTCAATAGTGTAACTCTCACCGGGATCTTTTTATAACATGATACACTATTCAGGTCAATGACCTCATCAATCTCAAATCATACATTAAGGCTAAGGAAGGACTCTGATTATAGCATGTTAGCTTCTGAGTGATTTAAGCTCCTTCGCCATCGTAGCACCCCGACACCCAAAAAACGCGCCCTGCGTATATAGAGAGGTACGAGTACATTTTGTGACATGAATGGGGTCAAGATGTGTGGTGTGCAGTTTTTTTTTTTAGTTTTCTATATTCTAGTCCTTCTAAGTAGTTCACAGAAACCCACTCAGGGATCATCTATTACCTTCGTATTCGTATACCTATATTTCAAAAACGATTGTCAAAGTCTAGATGTAGGTAGGTCTATACTATCTGTAGTTACGTTAGGTACATTGCATCATTCATCAACAGCATTTGGCACTGAGAAATGTCAAAGTACAGCTGGTTCAATCGCCGCATTCAACATCTTATATATATATTCAAAGATCTTATATATAACCCATAAAACTCTTAGTCCTGACTGACTGACTGATTGACTTAGAGACAACGTACAGCCTAAACCGCTGGTCCTAGAGACTTGAAATTTATAGAGAGTGTTTGTTTAGAAGCGTGGAGGTGTACTAAGAAACGATTTTTCGAAATTCAGACCCTAAGTGCCTAAAAAGTGCCAAAAACGTACTTTCTTATAACTCAAGAACGGCTGAACAGATTTTTATGATCTTTGGTTTTTTGAATTTGGCTTTGTCGCCGAATAGTAATTATTACAATTAAAATGTGGCAAATCCACGAAATAATGTAATATTAAAGAAAATACGAAATATTATGGCGCTAATATCGCTAGCAAATTTGTTACCATGACAACGGGTACTAAAGTGATGGTGTCAACACTAGGTCACATTTTGATCTGTCAAATGATAATATTCATAAAACGTCACTCTCTGTCACGTATAATTTATTACAAAGAATGTGAAAAATATTAATTTATGTACTATGTAAGAGTTACGTACTGCGGTTTCTTTATTTAATTGATTGGAAATAGAAAAGAAGTTTTTGAGACTGGCTCACTTCGATGGAGTATCCAATCTTCAGTTAAGTTCCACGGACTGCGAGTGGTATTATAGTAGAATAGCAGCGTGCGTCGCGAGGACAACATTCGGAACTACATTATCAGACCCATTATTGGTAGTATTGGCATCGAGCATTAAATAATATACTAGAGCATATACTGCGTCAGCTACCAGCTACCATGATACCATAGTATTTCATCACATTGACTACACGACATGATAGCACAGCGATTATAGCTATAGATGTACCGTATATGAAAGAAAGCCTAAAAGTAATACAGCACGTTATCATTCAGATGAATACTAACTTATAAGCCCTCACACAGTAAGGTACGTGAATTTAAATCTATACGCAGATATAACACAAGGGGCGGCTAGAAACGTTTCACCAAATAGGCGAACGCCAGCCTTCTAGAAAAGTTCACTTTCTTTCTTGACGAGAAGTATACTAAGGCAACAATTATTAGAGATGGCAGAACACCATTCAATAACTTCCACTTATCAGCTGTGGGCTCAATTAGTCAAGCACAGTGCACTTCTGATTAAGATGACAAAGAATATGAGCACCCGGCCCATATAGGCTCCCGAAGCTCTTTGCAACCGAACTAACACTCAAAGAGGAGGTAAAGTACCTAGGAGTTATTCTAGATAGTAAACTACTCTGGAATAAACACCTCGAGTATAAAATGAACAAGTGCACAATTGCCTTTTACCAATGCACGTGAACCCACTCCTAGCACAAGCAATTTAGCTTAGTTGGAGGGGTTAACGGGAATATTAGTAATTTCGGTTGCTAATATTCTTTTTATAAATAATTATTTAATTAATTATTATTTAATATAATACAAAATGTTTATTTTCTTACTATTATTTTTAGATCAATAAGAAAAACTAAACCACCACAAATTATAAGTTGCTTTATTTATATTCATTTTTGACGTATCACATAGTAATTTATGTATCCTCAGCATTTACCAGCGCATTGAAGGACGTCTTCAAGACTCTAGAGTAGGTACATCTCGCACCTTCGGTTCGCTAACGACATCATCATAGTTGCGGAGTCGCTGGAACAACTGGGCGAAATGCTGCACAGCCTGAATGGTGCTTCCCGACAAGTCGGCCTCGGTGTAAACTTGGATAAAACCAAGATTATGTTCAACGAACATGTTGTACCGAGACCGATTGCCATCGAAGGAGCGACACTCGAAGTTGTTCAAAAATATTATCTACCTGGGGCAGGTTATCCAGCTCTTGGTAAAACCAACTTCGAGAAAGAAATAGCCAGAAGAATCCAACTGGGGTGGGCAGCATTTGGCAAACTACGTCGGGTCTTCTCCTCCCCCCTGCCGCAATGCATCAAAACAAAGGTTTTTGACCAGTGCGTCCTGCCTGTTATGACCTACGATAGATAGAATAGATACCTTTAAAAGACAGAATTTGAAACGAGGTCATCCGACATAGAACCAAAGTTAAGTTACCGACATAGCTCGCAAAATAAGCAAGCCAAAGTGGCAGTGAGCTGGCCGCGTCTGCCGAAGGACTGATGGCCATTGGAGCAGACAAGTCCTGGAGTGGAGACCGTGAGAAGGAAAACGGAAGGTGGGACACCCCTTAGCCAGGTGGACCGACGACCTGTGAAAGGCGGAAGATCGGCAAACGTGGCGCATATTAGGAGAGGCCTATGTCCAGCAGTGGACAGCAATAGGCCAATTGATGATTATTATATCCTCAGCATACAACAGCAACCTTCATAGTTATGGTATACTGATGATATCGCACTGGCGGACAGGGCTCTTTAAAGCAGGTGGAATCCCAGTTCTAACAGAGCTTGCGAACCTGTTTGATTCCGTCATCCAGCAGAACTTAACATCTAGGATATGGAACTGGAGTGCGGTGGTACTGTTCTCCAAAAAAGGCTTTAAGGCCTTGCTGAAGAATTATAGATGAATCACTCCTGAGTCATATCTCTATACAAGTTGTTCTTGAGAGTCGTCATGAATAGTTGCGAGTTCAGTTTTAAAAGGGTTACCTATATAGTATTGTAGTTGTACTGTTCAGCAGATTATACAAAAGACCTGAGAGTATAATCAGCCGCTATGTTTGGCATTTGTGATTTACGAGAAGCCTTCTGACATTATCTAGACCTGAGCATTTCTGGATTGTCTACGACGGTGTCGTGCTGATACGATTTTTCATTGCTGTGTTTCTAATTTTAGATTAGAAGACGAAGCCCAGCAGGAGATATACGTCGAAAGGTCGACAAGGGTTGGGCAACATTGGACAAATTCGTCGAGGTTTCTACTCCCCTGTTATGACTCATGGGGCCGAATTTAATATTTTAAAAAACTCACTACTGAGAGAGTGAAAATAAGGCGTCGAAAGTTTATACAACAAGTCCATCATAGAAAAAATACTTTTGGTGGCAGTAGTCGACATCCACGCAGGCGGAGCTGCGGGCGAAAAGCTAGTGTAGCATAATATTAATGAAATAAATTCTGAACAGATTTTAATCAACTCTGTGTTGCTAATGATGAAGATTTCAACCGATTGCTGTTTCACATACAAGTACTTACGTGGACTATTAAGAGGTACTTGTTTACCTCGATTTAGCAATCAGTTCGATTCGACTCTTTGATAGACATCATGAAAAACAAAGACACATAATTACGCCGATTGCGCGACAATGTACGAGTAATCACAAGAATGAAAGATTTGCCATGCTTGATAGACCTTGATATAAACTGTTCGGTGATATTAATCTCCCACTTCAAGGTGTGTTTTCGTAGCCATAAGTGCTTTTTTATGAGCAAGAAATCGGTTTGTGTTAGATTAAAACGATTCTGACTGAACGGATTGATGATGCATATTTTGTAAGAAAGGTCTTTGTCAGACTTAAAATTTTCAATAAATCAATTGCAGCTACTGCAGTCATTGGGAGAGACCTATGTCCAGGCCTCTCCCAATATGCGCCACGTTTGCCGATCCTCCGCCTTCTGCATCCAGTCTGTCAAAGCCACCTTTCGCAGGTCGTCAGTCCACCAAAATTAATTAAATCCGTCAAAATTTTACATGTTATGTTTAATCACATGAGTAGAACCAGCGAAATGCCCAAAAATAGCGATAACCGACATCCATGCAAGTAAAGCCGCCGGCATCAGTTGGTCTATTTATTTATACATAACTAATACATAAAAATGAATCGCCGAAATGTATTTACGCGCTTATGCGAGTCGTTCTCAAGTTACCTGTTTTCAGAACGAAATTTAATAATTATTTTATTGCGTACATAATTTTCAGCACAAGGTTTGTATTTTTAACCGACTTCAAAAAAGGAGGAGGTTCTCAATTCGCCTGTATATTTTTTTTCATGTTTATTATAAACGAAAAAATAAAAGAAATCGAAGTAATGACAGTTGCTTTCCTTACTATATAATGATCAGAATTGCACGCAGGTGGAGCCGCGGGTATTATGCCAGTATTAACATTTAATTGTGATTAGTTCATTTTGAACATAATGTCTAAATAAATCTTTAAAAAACGTAATAACATTATTTTATAAACAGATTTTATAAGTAAGTAAAATATTAGAATTGTATAGGATAGACTACCTTGCAGTAGAGTCCAATAACGTTTTATGACCTCTGATGAGACTAGGCATTGGATGACCTGGGTATTTAAACAAGGTCGATGCACAAAGTTATAAGGTTTCTGTCGATGTCAATTATATTTATTTTATAATAAAAATAAAAATAAAAATAAAGTGATAAATTTTATATAATTGCGACATGTTAATGTTAAGATCTTATATTAAGAACATTGTGTAACTGTTTGTTTAATAATAAAAATTAAGTTAATACCTAGTTAATATCTATAGTTATACAATTGAGATAAATATGAGAAGGTACTTCATTCTTTCATTTTATTTTACATTCGAAGTTCAACCAAACTGGCAGTTGCTGGGATTAACGCTAGAATGATGAAGAAGAAGAAGCTTTTAAGCTTCGAATGCCACTGGGATTAACAAAGAAGCAGCAGAATTAACGTTTAAGGTTTCTTGTTTCTAAAAAAGCTACTATAATTTTAAACGGCCGCGTTAACTACCGCTACGCCACGAAAACTCTCTTAATAAATTAGTAGGTAAATTTATTAAGAGAGTTTTCGTGGCGTAGGTACTAGGTACTCTATCTTTCACCTATCTAAAGAGAATGTAAAAGAACGATTTCATATTCTATAATATTTGTGGAGTGTAACCGTGACCTACTCCCTATCCATAGTTAGGTTATCTTAGCTTTTGCGTGTGCGAATGCCGTCTGACCCTCAACCCCGAGAGGAAAGTCTGTGCCAGAGTCTCGCCTGTCAATCCACAGGGATGCCGTACACTACAGCATAAATGAGGTGAGTGATGCCCGTTTTCACCAACTACCTATACTTAAATCATCTCCTAACTATGAGCCCCCTAACGTAGGTAGCCCCTAAATATATTACATAACTAAATTCGTTTTCACCACCCTAAGTGACACCTAAGAAAGGGTCTCCTATTTTGTAGTGCTGGCGAAAACCGTAAGTGTTTTAAAAATATTTTTTTTTGCAAAATGTTATTAAATAGATTGTAATAGTTACTTAGAAATATATACCAACGAAAACGTGCATAAATATGCGCAAAGTTATTCTGTCACCTTGTTAGGGGTTAGTTAGGTGGCCCCTAAATTTTAAGTGACACCTAAGCTGGCAGTTAGGTGTCCCCTAAGGTTTGGTGAAAACGGAATGATACTAAGGGTTACCTAACTTTCCTTAGGTGGCCCCTAAAATTTAGGGGACGTTGGTGAAAACGGGCATGAGTGTCTTATTAATCTTATTATACAATAATACAAAATAAAATGGATTAAATAAATCATTCAGTTGTTTAAAATTATGCGTAAGTAGATAACCTAAGCATAATTTTGCGAATAATGACAAAATATGCGATAACCAAATTACAATTATTCATTGTAACAATACTAAACCAAATAAAAAGATTGTACTCACTTGACGTATTTTTTTACTTTTAACAATTTTTGTTTTGTTACGGTGTTTTTAAATTTTTAATTTCAATTTTTGTAGCAACCGAAGGGTCAGGATCATCATCATCACCATCATATTTGCATTAGTCATGGTCGCAACTCGCATGACGCATCCGAGACTCTCACTTCGGTGTCCGGAGTTCTCTGCATCAGGCAGTCTCAGTGTATGTAGGTACTAAATAATAAAATAATAGCAAATAAATCGCGATAGAGCCCGCTCAAATAGTTTTATTTAATACTTAATAAGTTTCTTTAATTGGTTAATGAAAGTTAAGTGGTTACTTACTTATAAAAAACAATTTATTTTCAAATAAAATTACCACTACTTTGGTTAATGTTTGAAATAACCGTGGGCCATTTTTCTTGATCGTTAATTTTCTTTACTATTTCCATGTTAATGCTAAGTTTAACATGTGAAATTATCTTAATGGTTAATATTACGCATTTTTATTTCACTTCCTCTTAATATTATTGAATGTACCTGCCTACTTATGTAGTATGTCTTATATAAGTTTTTGTGTCTATCTGCCAAAAAAGAAACGACTTGTAAAATTGCTTTTTTAATTGCCGTATGAGATTGATGACCTTTAGACATAACTCATGCGTTTGTAAAAACTAAAAAGGTTTGTTTATTACCTTATTCGTAACTTAGATACCTACCTTATTCCTTATTCATAACTTACCCTTTCAGGGCCCAATCCAACCTCACCTGTTAGACTACACTTGCTGATTAACAGAATATAGGGGCAGACTTTCATCCCTGTGTGACTTTTAAAATCCAAACTATATAAAGAGAAAGAGTTGTAGGGTGGTCCCCGGGCTTCACTGTGATAAGGGTAGATGATTCAATAGCAAGAGTTGGTGACATGCTAGAGAGATCCGTATGCCTTAGCAGATCCTTGGCCATCACTGAACATAATTACTGCGTCAGCCAGTCCGCCGCAGAAGATTAATGGCGTTGATAGTTATATAAGGCCATTGACTTCTATGACCCTCTGTCTCCTATAACTAGACGGAACAAAAAAATTGGCATGTACCTATATAGGGAAGATGAACTCCAATGGACCACCAACAACGTGTACCTATATTTTTGTTGTTATCTTTGCTATGATACTTATTCTACTCAAAACTATTTTTTATAAGGTGGTTACACCAGGAGAGTCCACATTTGGGCTACCGACCCTGCAACAACAGAGAGTTATGTCGCGGTATTTTACATAATACCGCGGGCGAAGTTTTTTTTTACAACTTAGGTCGCAGACAAGCACACGGACCACCTGATGAAAAGTGGTTACCACGACCTAGTTACTGCCCCAGTCGGACTGCTTAATTAGGACGGGAATACCGTTGTGTCTACTACCTCTCCACAATTAGGTAGGTACTCTACAGTTATTTGGCTTCAGCGTTAAAATTCATTCCCGCGTTAGCCAGGAACCGCGACACAACTTTTATACTAAACAGCTTCTCTAGTTGGATTCATAGAAGTTAATATTGGTCGCAGCACTTCATAACGAATAGGTACTTACTACATATTATACCTAATTATCTTGACTTTAAAGCTTTTGAGTCCTAGGATCCGTTTTTCAACTTCTAAACATTTTTATTATTTTTATTTTGGTATATCTGTTGGCTAAACACGGGAGCGACAGCCCTCAACCCTCAAGCCCTCAACCTCGAAAGGAAGTCTGCGCCAGAGCCTTGTCCATTGTACAGAAGGTACCGTACCCACTAAGGAAGATTGGTTAAAACCTCAACCCGAACATCCTGTGTGTATACCTCCAGCAACTGACGGACTACAGACGGCGTGCGATTTAGTCAGTTCAAGTACGACATAACCTCCTCCACCAGCTCCGGCGGAGGGGTATCCGTGGGGATGTTTCACTAGATAAAAAAAAGGTAGTGTATACACACTACCGTAGTAGTATAGGTAACCTGGCATGTGTTGCAATGGTATTTCGTTCATAGATCATCTCTGAAACCGTCTCGGGGATGTGTACTCACACACAACTAACACAATTTGCGGCGCATTTGGTTGAATTGTATGAACACGCATAAGGGCTAACAAAGACACATTACCTTTACCCACAACATGGTACAATTAGAATTTGTCATAAATTTTGTAACAGACCATTTGATTGCAACCATGCGGTTTGTGCATATGCAATCTCCATTGCATTTGTGCAATATACAAATGCAATAGCATCGGATGCGAGGTCGCGTTACTGAGTGATTTGATGTAGGCACTAGGCGGTAGGCAGGCATAGCATAGATAAATATAGTTACATAGTTTTGCGCTGCGGCGGGTGAAAGTCAAATAAAACAATGGTAGCTGCATTATATACCTAGGTATGTATTACATAAAAAGTGTTATGTACCTATTGATAAATTACTAAACCGCATCATTTACATCGCACATGAAGTTCAAGACCATTTGTGTAGGGAACTATGTATTTTATATATAAGTAAAAATTTTGTAAGAAATCTAGGAGATATTGACGCAAGTAAGCAAATATTATTAAAGATTCTATAATGCGGATAACACCCAGAAATGGAAAAATGGAAATGTACATATTCATGAATGCGAACATTTGCACTGAACAGGAATCGAACCGCAACATCTAACTTATTCGACGTCTATGTCCAAGGTCGCGGGGTAGGCACTACCCAATACTTTTCACCGAAAGACTGAAAGAAAGCTTGATTATTAAAAAGGCAAAATTATATTTGCGTTACATCATTACTTTTAAGGCAAGTACCTATAGGTACATACCTACTTAACAAATTTTAACCAAAATAAATTATATTAAGTGTCATTTTCCCATCCATCACCACAAGTCGGTATTGTTATCAAATATGTAAATGATAGGCACGTTAGGGTTTGATTTATTCGTAGGTTTTTACATAATAAGCACCATGTGTCATTCCATACAAATACATAACACCTATCCCTTATGATGTGCAACGGATTATGTAACAAGACAATGGCAATCGTAAACTTAAATCTCTTATTTTCAAATAGTGTTGTTCGACAAGATGAACTGTTACAAACATCGTTTTGGAGGCTAAATGCAGTTCTGTTACAGTCTTGTAATATTCTCGAAACTTCACCAGCGATATCCTCGAGTTAGATAATTACCAGCGAGGTTATTATCGAAAGGCTGGAGATGAACGTTGAGCGCCGTATGTTGCGTAACATCGCCGTATTCTTGAGAACATGACCAAGCCGTGAGGTTATTGCTGGCCCCTGCACCTTAATACCAAGCTGTGCCGTGCCACCTTTTACAAATTCAACTTCAAGTCTAAATTGTTTAATTTTTGAATTTGTAATAAAGTAATAAATCACACATAAGTATGATTCTTTTTACCTTGCGTCATCCATCAGACATCATCGTAGTCATCATATCATTAAAAATGTTGTTGCACGTAGGTGGTAAAGTTTATTTACAACTAGGTGTGCCCCGTCCGCGTGAACTTAGACCGTGAGGATTTTTGCTCGTAACCCTAATTAGTAATTCTTCATCTAAAATATACATAGCCCACTTTAGGCCTTATAAAATCAGTTAGGTACGAGTATCTGTAATAAAAATCCCGACCAAATCGGCACAGACACTTTGGAGATTTTCCGGAACAAACATCAGACAGACAGATGAGCAATGTTTTAAATATGTTGTTCTGTTACCAGTATCGTGTTTTTATGCACATAGGATTTATTAAAAAGGAGCAATTTTAACATGACAAACGGATACCTACTTCAATTTGATTTGTTTATATAGATAATAAGAAGAATCTCTGTTTCATTTTATCATAATTCATAAATATTTATGACTGATTATTATAATTAAAACAGATTTATTAATGCAAAATAGTATTAAATGTGTAGGTAGCTTGTAATTATTTTGAAGAATAAATCTTATTTTGTTAATTGTTGTAATGACCATCGTGTCCTCGAGCTGAGTGGTCAAATGAAAATAAACAGACCGTGACACTTTGTATCTATCTATCTGTACTCGTACGTATGTTGAGAGGATCGGACATTAACAAAATAACAACATTCACACAGAAATTCACCGATATCTGTGTAACTACTACATTATTTATTATCAAGCGAGGGAAATGACCCATTACTTATTGGGCCACCTTACACCCCGAATATTAGGACTCAGGAGACACGAGACGGCGTGCGGTTTTAGTCGGTTCGAGTCTGACATAACCACCACCGCTATGTTCCGATCAGTGGGGGTGGTTATGTAAGCACATAGGTGTTTCCCATGATTAAATATTTACTTCAATGATATAGTAGACACCTCTGGAACGCAAAACGGATAATTTCCTAAACTTATTTTACTTATCCATAAATATCTAATAATTCTAGTTAATATTTATAAACATTTTGATTCAAGCGTTGTTGGGTCGGGGGACTCCTAACTGGTAAAGCACTCCCTTATGTTATCGTAACGATCCAAGGGGGACCCTACAAACGATTGAATCAAAATATTATTAGACAGTGTAGGGACCTATATGTCAAAGTAAAAGGGCACACGATTTATTTTATCTTTTTGGGGGTCCTTTTTTGTCGGGGGCTTTTTAAATTTTTTAATAATTAATCTTTTGAATTATTTTTTGCTTTTTCAAGCGCTTTTTAACACTTGTGGGTGTTTTCAAAATTATGATGTTGACGATACGCGTTATTGAATCGGTTCCCCTCGATTCCCCCCGAAAAAAGCAAATTTTTTTTTTTTTTATAAAACAAAATCAAGGCTGACTGTACCTACTACTCGTAGGTCAAAGAGGAAAGTATTACTTATGTTTTTCGTCTATTTATTTAAATAATTTTATTTTTACACGGATAGAGCCAATGATCTTTCATAATTTATCTATAGATAGAGCTATATTATTGATCCATATCCATATCCATCCATAGATACTAAATATTATAAATGCGAAATTAACTCTGTCTGTCTGTCTGTCTTTTACGCTTTCACGCCTAAACCACTGAACCGATTTTGATGAAATTTGGTATAGGGGTAGATGAGATCTTGAGAAAGGACATAGGCTATGTTTGGGCGCGATAACCAACATCCACGCAGGCGGAGCCGCGGGCAAAAGTTAGTAGACTATAAACAAGGGAATTAAGAACCTATACCATGGCCGTATGTCTACCGGAAAGTTTTTTTGTCATTTACATTTGTAAGTAGTAGTAAGTAGTATCCACTATCCACATACCTACGGACCTTACCCACCAATCTCGTTTCATTATATAACTTGCCTTTGCTCAGACACGTTCATGTCTTACAATAACCTTTGTTATTTTCTCTTTAGGTGCGGCAAAACGATTGATGATATACAGCAGTGTTACCTACTAACACAGAACGGTATTCAATCCTAAGTATTTTTCAAACGCACGAACAAATACACTTTGGTGACAGACAAATACACGGCCCGCCTGTTGGAAAGTGGGTTCTCTACTTCTAACTCTCTCCTCTCGTAGGTCTGCTGTAAGATATTTCTAATAGAAATAAGCAGAGCCTCTGTACTACTATTTCCACTTATGTAGGTAGGTATCTATGTATATGTTCTTGTGTGTACATAAATAATTAAATAAATAAATAGTCAAGACGTGTAATCATACATCCGAAGCTTCCACCTCGGAGTCTGGGGTCCGCTTTACCAGTCTAACTGCGGATTTGACTGGACCTCAATATTTTCCGTGAAGCGACTGCCATCTGACCTCCACAACCCAATGGTGACATTAGGCGATATTGAAGCATTGCAGCTAGACTGATGTTGTTGGACTTTACCCGGGTCCCTAGCCATTATCTGAGTTCCTATCACATCATTTTATTCTGTTTCTAGTCTGATAAGTTGTTTTACTAAATTCTTTCAGAAATACATAATATTTTATGTTCCTTACCAAATAATAAGCAACTAGGTAAGTACTAACTTTAACCATCTTAATCAGCTATCTAATATCAGTGCTTCGGAGAGCACGTTAACGTATCTATATCTCGTACGATCATCTATGGCAGTGTTGGTTATTTGGAGTCCTAAAACAGTTCGCCAACTGCTTTAGCTACAGAACTTTGATATCGCACAAAGGGCTGTGGAAGACAGATGGCAGTCACGAAAACTATTGAAGTTAGACTGAAAAGCCCCATTGAGTTGGGAAAGGGCTTGGAGGTTGAACTTCCCAAAATCATCAAAATCATGCATGAAATTCAAATTATAAATATAATTGGATAATTGGAAAACCTAAATGTGAAAACAATTTTAATAATTTGATGGTGTTCGAGAATGTCTCAGCAAATATCACAACAATTGATGCTGATATATGTACCTTACTTAATAAATAATATTCAATACTGTCTCGCATACCCACGCATACCTACATTTATAATCGTCCAGGGTCCTATCGACTTATTACATGAATTTCAATCAGAAGGCAGGCTATGAGTGCCTGTATCAAATTAAATTCTATCTGTCCTACCATAGGGTCAGAATTGAATTGGCATTATGTATTAGGCCAAATTAGGATGTGAAATGTTATAATAGCAGTGGTGATGGGTACCTACATATATTCACAACACGGACCTATTAGGGATCTCAATCAATTTCAGAAGTTGTGTAATACTGTACACGTTATGCAAGCGTTGAAACAACTTGTTTGATTAACTCATAAACCAAACACTTTCATATCGCTTTCGACGTTACCAAACACGGTACCACAATGGTAAGGTTTCGGGTATCTGTCTGGTATATGGCAAACATTATAACAAACTTGTAAAAATACACATGGAAGGTATTCCGCACTACCAGCGACTTTGCACAGGGCATATTCGACACGCTCAGAGCATACTTTCACAGACAAAGTTGTAAATATTCACAAATGACATCAGGCACGAGTCGGCACGACTCTGTGTTACATTATGTATACCTAACCTACTGTGTCTACAACGTACACGTTAGTATTATAACCCGCGCCAAGTAACTTGGACCTAAAATGTGCTCAAGATGTGCCCTACGCGCAGTACTTACACATTTCTTGGGTGTCTTTTGAGGATAGCACGGGATGCTAAGTTGTTTGCACACTGGGAAACAGAAGCGGCACTGCCTCTCCCTCTTTCTTCTTTCTGTAAATATTCAGTCCAGGCGCGAGTGTCTCTCCGATTCTCGGAATACGAGTAGTTAGGATAAATGAAAAAAAAAAATTCTACATAAATGATTGAACTAGTAGAATTCATAAAAATTATTCATACAAAATTAATAGTTTTAGAATAACGAGCCTATTTCAAAAAACCTATCCCGGCCTAATACGATTAGACCTGTATATCACTATCTAGGTATACAATATAGGTACGTATTTTTTCTGACTTTCTGACTGCACGCTGGGGCTAGTTACTCAGCAGCACACGCTTTTTGCCTTTTGTGCATCCACTAAGGAAGGGTTTTTAGAAATTTCACCCCTAGGAGAATAAAATAAGGGATGAACGATTAGGTATTTAGGTAGGTATAAAGTCCGTCATATTCAAAGTAAGAAGCACGAAATTGTAACTAAATCTATAGTTTGTAACCTGGGACCGACTATCGTCTGCAGACCTCCCAATCTCGAGAGGAAAGCCTGCGCCAGCTGGCGTCCGTCAGGCGCGGATCCACTAGGGTGGGCAATATGGGCATGCCCACCACCTTAATAGACCTGTGACGTCACTTTTTTTATGGTTTATTGAAAAAAAAAAACCAAACAAATGAATCATGAATCACGCGTGATTTGGAACACAGCGTATAGTGCAATAGACGATATACCAGCATTTGTTCATACTGTTACAATATCAGAAATTACACACTATTATTGCGGCTTTTTTGTACGCCTTTTTAAGGAGCATAGGTCTGAGGTGTAAGTACATTCAATCAATCAATCAGTTAGTATATTGCAGTCCACTGCTGGATATAGGCCTCCCCGAATATGCACCACGTCTGCCGATCCTCCGTCTTCCGCATCCAGTCTGTCCCAGCCATCTTTATCAGGTCGTCAGTCCATCTGCCTAAGGGGCATCGCACCTTTCTTTTTCCTTCTCGCGGTCTCCACCCTAGGACTCGTCTGCTCCAACGGCCATCAGTCCTTCGACAGATGTGGCCAGCCCACTGCCACTTCAGCCTGCTTATTCTGCGGGCTATGTCGGTAACTTTGGTTCTATTTCGGATGACCTCGTTGCGAATTCTATCCTTCAAAGAGACTCCAAGCAGAGCTCGCTCCATAGCCCGCTGTGCACCTTTTAGGTCACGGACTAACCTCACCGTCAGTGGCCACGTTTCGGCACCGTAGGTCATAACAGGCAGGTCGAAAACCTTTGTTTTGAGGCATTGCGGCAGGGGGGAGGAGAAGACCCGACGCAATTTGCCAAATGCTGCCCACCCCAGTTGGATCCATCTGGCTATTTCTTTCTCGAAGTTGTTTTTACCGAGCTGGATAACCTGCCTCAGGAGATATATTTTTGAACAACTCTCAGTGTCACCCCTTCGATTGCAATCGATTTGGTACAACATGTTCGTTGAACATAATCATGGTGTTGTCCAAGTTTACACCCAGGCTAACTTGTCGAGAAGCTCCATTCAAGCTGTGCAGCATTTCGCCCAGTTGTTCCAGCGACTAAGCAACTATGACGATGTCGTCGTCGAACCGAAGATGCGAGATGTACTCACCGTGGATGTTGGTACCCCGCCAAAGTCCAATCCAGAGTCTTGAAGACGTCCTCCAATACGTTAGTGATTAGTTTGGGAGATATAACATCTCCCTGTCTCACTCCACGCTGGAGGCTAATGGGTTTCGTCTTCTGTTCTTGGAGTAAGATGGACATTGTGGCAGTGCCATACAAACATCTCAGCATCTCGATGTATCGCCAATCTACACGACACTGCTGCAGGGCATCCAGCACTGCCCAGGTTTCGATTGAGTCGAAGGCTTTTTCGTTGTCCACAAACGCCATATACAGCGGCTGATTGTACTCCTGCGTCTTTTCTACAATCTGCCGAACAGTATAGATGTGGTCCACGGTACTATAGCCTTTTCGAAACCCGGCTTGCTCAGGTGGCTGGAACTCGTCGAGCTTATCCGCGAGGTGATTTGTGACGACTCTTGAGAACAACTTATAGACATGACTCGGGAGTGAGAGAGTCTTATCACCTTTTTTGAAGAACAGTACCACCGCACTCCTGCTCTGTGCCCTAGGTGTTAGCTCTTGCCGGATGATGGCATTAAAGAGACTCGCTAGCTCTTTCAGGATTGGTGCGCCACCTGCTTTCAGCACCTCAGTAGTAATTTCCGTCATCACCAGGGCATCTGTTGTTCTTCAGTTGCCTGAGAGCCGCCTCTACCTCGCACTATTCGACATCTGGTATCTCCTCGGTGTAATGGCGCGTGAGTGGGGCTCTGTCCAGATGTGTTTCTGCACAGGTCTTCGTCGCTGTGTCCCGTCGGTTTACTCGTCCGTGCTGCATATAGCTCAGTTTTAAGTTTCGTCAGATGGGGCCTTCCCAACTGCTGAGCGAACACTTTTGACCCCCCTATATCGCTAGATTGCCTCCTGGATGGAGCGAGTGTTGGAGCGTTCAAGGTCGCGTCGTATCGGCTTTTTGATTTAAAGTTCGGAAGTCTCAGGAGAGAGCCTGGACTCTTGCTGTCTGCGTTTTCCGGGAAACAATTTTCGAGACACTTCCTGCAATGTTTTGACCACTATGTCGGCCTTCTCGTCAATGCCGCTAGGTTCCCAGCATTGCGAAACGATTTTGAAGTTCCAGTTGGAACTTTTTGGACCCTAGAGCTACTTGGAGCGGCGTAGGTAAGTTGACCTTATCATTCGGAATCTTTCAGCCTTTATGTTGATATTTAGAGAGCATCGGATAAGTTGGTGATCGCTTCCAGTTTGAAACTTATTGATCACAAAGACATCTCTAAATATGTGCGTAACTACTGTCCATTATGAAAAAGTCTGTCTCGTTCCTTATCGCAGAGTCCCGGCGTTACCAACTTCCTGTTGGGGTTTTTCTTAAAGGAACTATTAATGAAAGCTAGCCGTCTCACCGCGTTCAATTCAAGAGGTCAATGTGAGACCAACACCGCCAAAGTCACCCCCCCCCCCCCTCCAGGCGTTTTTAACATGCTTGACATGAGTTCGCACTACGACTCGCACTTGACCGATCTTCAGGTACCTGTGCCCACAACCTAGTTCCGCGTCTGGATCCGCGCCTGGCGTCCGTTATGCTGCAGGTGCATCGGCTCACGTCGATGCTAGCTAGGTATGCCCAGAGGATCTTGGTGGGGTCCTTATCACCTCTTACCATCGTTACGTACCATCGCTCGTCGCTCGGTCCCATATTTTGAAGTCCTAAACTCAAAATATTCAGTTGGTCCAATGTATTTAACTACTCACATCAAATAGCTACCTACTTAATGTATTTTATAAGTATTTCTTAGGTAAGTACTTACTTATAAAAATATAGTAGTGGGAGACTGAAAGCAGACTATAATGGAATTGTGATTTTGTATTACGAGAATTCGACCTTCAAGACGACCTGTAATCGCACATTAAAATAAGTGGGTTTCCATCAATCACTTGGTATAGGTAAGTCGTGTCTAACTACTTACTTTTCAACTAAGCCTGGTCCATCTAAGTATAAGTATCTAATTATTTTTATATAAAGACATTACATCGCAATATTCGCGAAGATAATCATCAACGTACAAAAGAACTGTCTCGACCTACATTTTTTCAATGTCACGACGATTTCAGGTTTATTAGCGCTGGGAGTATAAAAAGCTTTGACAACAAAAGGATTCAACGCCCTTGTGAAGATGAACTCAGTTCATAAGCACACACTATACATTTCAATAAAACAAAATAGACCAAAGTTGGTGAATGTTGTAGACTGTGGTTGTAGACCTTGCATTTAGATTACAAGTAGATTCTCGTATTTTTATTAAATAGCCGTTACCTGTATACTACGTCGGACAAATAGTAAATACACTAACAATCTAGCTGTAGGTACCTACTTTTGTATCAATAGGTACTTCAATAGCCATAACCCTGCATGAAAACTTTAAATAACCCAATGTCACGACACTTATAGATTCTACTTATATTTTTTATTGAAGTAACGAGGAATTGAGGACTCCAAGGTGAGTACTTGTAATGCCACATTAGGTAGGTAAGTACTTTAGTAATACAAGAACTACGTTGTTAAGTTAAAATAAATCTCCCCGGGGTTTTAAGCAGGGGATCCTAATGGACGGTACGCTATATTCGATAGAATCGCTTCGTATTTCTGTTCTGTGTAGGTATATTATTTGTTTATATATCTAACTATATCCTTTTTAGATAGGCTGCTGTACATAGGGTTCCCCAATGCGCGCCATGTACCTACCTAATCCCCCACCTTCTGCAACCAATCTATCCCAGCTACCTTTTTCAAGCCGTCACGTCAGCAGTAGACAAGCGAATTAGAGAACGGTTGAACAACTATGTTATAACTTATAACCTACCTAGATTGACTCTTGATTGAAATAGAAGCGACTTGTTCTTGTATGGCACAATAATTCTCAACAAACTCCCGTCAGAGGTCAAGCTTAATGAATCGATAATTCTCAGGGATATAATATTATGGCGATACTTCTGACCCAAGATAACCCTGATAGCAATGATAGCTACCTACCAACATTTCTAACAATTGTAAATATCAATGGAACAATAATTGGTAAACAAACAAAACATTGCGTGAGCAATCGCACGTCATAGTACGTACAGAGGTCAGAGGTTAATAAGTCATCCTCCTTGAATTTTTTTTTTTGGATTCGTTTATTACTTACTTTAATGTTTTAGATACATACACCTCGCCTTCAGACATGTTTTAAAATCAATTATCTCTCTCATCCTAGCGTTAATTCCCAGTCGCATCCGAAGCTTTTTAGCTCGGAGTCTGGGGTCCGCTTTAGCAGTCTTAACTACAGATTTGGCTAGACCTCGACATTTTTTTCGTGAAGCGATTGCCTTCTGACCTCCACAGCCCAATGATAATATTAGGCGATATCGAGCGTTGCAGCTAGACCGTTGTTTTTGGATTTTTTAGGGCTCCAACTACCCGTAACGACTGCCATAGATGTTCTTATGGCAACCGGGACCGACGGCTTAACGTGCTCTCCGAGGCACGACCAGACCAATGCAAATGCTCATATCTCATGAACACAAATATTTGCACCGAGCGGAGATCGAACCCGCGCCTCCTGCGTAGCGGCCGCGTTCACTACCGCTACGCCACGGAGGCTGTTTTAAAATCAATTATAACTAAAGGTAATAATGCTATCCACAAAGTACTATGTTCAATATGAAAATGCTTCTGTGGCGTAGCCGTAGTAGAGTTTGGTTGGCACACAGGGGTCGGGTTCCATTCCCACTCAGTGCAAATATTCGTATACGTGAATATGTGTATTTGCATCGGTTGTTTCTATGTTTTATTATTTATGTGGAAGTACACAAATATATATATTATGTATTTACAAAAGAGTATCAAAGTAAATAATGTTTATTAGAATTCTACCTACCAAAAGCTATGATTTTCTTGTTGGCTTCATAATAACGAAAAACTGATTGCTAAGATGTTTTGACCACTATGTTGGATGAATTTAGAATTTTAGTATTCAGATCATTTTGAGCACTTTATAAGAAACGAGACTTCCTTTGCTCCCCTGTACAATTGTAAAAACACAGATTCGTAACTTTGCCATTGAGGTGACGACACTGACGACATATTGAAGCATACCTATATGCAAATAAGTATGTGTACTGAGCGGGAATGGAACCCGCAACCTTTTACTTAGTTTAGCACATAGAACTCAAACACTGATAACTCTGCGCCACAAAGGTCCTCAATCCTCATTCCCGTCTACCAGATAATCTCCTCCATGAATCGGCGGCGCTTGAACCTTAAAGTGCTGATAGACCTGAGCATTCGCACGCTTGCAATAGTTACAGCAGGTAACTCGAGCATTCACCGTTTTAAAATTCACAGAACTAATCAACGAACCGAGTCAAGCATAAAGCCAAACATCACTACGAACATTTTCATAATCTTTCTAGCGAACGCTCTAATCGGTTATGTCAGACTCGAAGGTGAAACCGGTAAGGTTCAAATAAATAAATAAATAATTGTGGAAAAGTACAAGTGATTTATTCAATATGTGTAGCAAGTTCCACCAAGTGCCATCAATCTCCAGTATAAACAGAATGCACAAAGAAATAGGACCCGCGAAGCTGGCCCCGTCAACATCACTTTTACTGTCAATTGTATATGTCGGTACTAAGGTAACATTTCGACCACGCCTACGCATTCGTTGGAACGCGATTTTTTAGCGAATTGAGATTTTTGTGCCGTCAGAACAATATTAAGTAGGTATATCATACTAAATTTTCATGAAGGTACAGAATTTTAGAAAACTCAATAAATAAGATTTTCATCCCACCATCTCGGAAAGAGTACTTTTTTTCTTCGATATCTGAGTGTAAAAGTCGCTTTTACCCTCTAGAGTGGTAAAGTAAATTTGAATTTAGAACATCGTGTGTACTAGGTTTGTGAACTCAAAACATCATTAAACCTATTTACTTCTACCTCTATGGTGCCGATTTATCCATGATTTATCATACAACTTTTTTTTAATTTATGAAAAACTCAACTCGGAACCTCCTTGGTGTACCTACTTTTTTTTTTAAATTTGCTTTGCGCGCATAATTTTTTTTTTTCACGTCCTATGGTTGAACATTGTTGTTGAATTTTATTTGTTGATATTTTATTATTAGTATTATTACACATAATTATTATACACAGTGCCGGATTAGCCACGTAGCAAGAGTAGCAAATGCTTAGGGCCCCGCGTATTGGGGGGCCCCGCGCACCGAGGCCTGCCTGGCCGTAAAAAAATGAGATATTGTAACTTTGAGACTTTTTACAAGACTGCCGAGGAGCGGGTCGCAGGTCAACACCAGCACAACCCCCGTCGCACCGCGCGCGGGCCCCTTACTTAATTACGGTGCGCTGGCGTTGACCACATCTGTTAATACAATGGACCCATCCCTCGGCCACAAACAATAGAATTTTACCTAGTGACATAAACTATTACACAAAACTACTCTTGTCCCTTTCGGACCGGTGCGTAAACTACAAGGAAAAAAAGCCCAAATAATACCGATCTTTGAGCGGCTATGGACAAGCATGGCGAGTCACTGGCAAATAGGCTATTTGACTAATGTTCAAACCCACTTTAAAATAATTGCTTATTACAGTATAAACATATCACATTAATATTTCTGTAAAAAAACAATGCATTATGTTAAAAAATCAATGATAAAGTTTATATTTTCAAAAGTGCGCGAAAAACGCTATATTTAATCAAAATGGCGATGCGTGTGAGTATTGACGTCACTGTAAGTTGCTGTTATCATCAGCTCGCACAAAATTTGTATCCATTTTGAACTTAATCACAAAATATGTCCATAAAACTCGCGATAATCAAGAAAAAAGCAAATAATAACACCGAAACAAACAATAATAGCTCATACAACTGGAGATATTTTGTAGGAATGACGTCACCTAGAGCTCTGGCCAATCACGAGCGTTTTTGCCATCCCTACTATAATATTATAAATGCGAAAGTAACTCTGTCTGTCTGTCTGTCTGTCTGTCGGGCTTTCACGCCTAAACCACTGAACCGATTTTGATGAAATTTGGTATAGAGGTAGTTTAGACCTTGAGAAAGGACATAGGCTATGTTTGGTCGCGATAACCGACATCCACGCGGGCGGAGCCGCGGGCAAAAGCTAGTAGACAATAAATCAACAAAATATAACATTTTTATAATTGAAATTCTCATAAAATACACATATTTGAGAGTAAATTGTAGTCTCGTAGGTCTTTTAACGTTATTTTCTGATAGGATGACCATAATTTGTAGTATATTTTTAATGTTGTCAAATAGCCTATTAGTCTTGACATCACCAAAGCTTCCGATAGAGTCTGGCATAAGTCCCTTCTTTCCAAGTTACCAGCCTTTGGTCTGCCTCCTAGACTGTGCGACTGGGTGGCTAGCTTCCTGCAAGGACCGCCGTATTCGCGTCCTTTGTGATGGTCGAACTTCGGAGTTCCTGCAGGTAAATGCTGGCGTACCGCAGGGGTCCGTCTTATCACCCATTCTCTTTCTTCTGCATATCAACGACATGCTGTCCACTGGCAGCATTCATTGCTATGCAGACGATAGCACCTTACACAGGAGTTATCTCGGACATTCTGCGGCCAAGCAGTCTGATACTACTAAATGCTCTCGACAGGTTGCAGCGACGTGGACTGCATTATTGGCAATCCTGAGGTCACCAACACCCTCGAGCCTTTGCAGATGCGTAGAGATATAGAATCCTTGGAATTTTACCGTCTCTACTATGGTGAATGTTTTGATGAGCTCTTCCAATTATTCCCACCCTCTCCTTTCCTATATAGGACAACACATGCAGGACTTAGATGCCACCCGCATACAGTGCCGAATATTCCATCAATAACCAAGCGGTTCGGCAACTCCTTCTTCTACCGCACCATTAAGACCTGGAATTCCTTACCAGTTTACGTGTTTCCCTCTTCCAACAGTCCCGCGTCCTTTAAGCGGGTCGTGAAAATGTATCTGATGAGGCCGTCAAGGTGAGTGCCACCATTGTAACATGGTATGCGTACGTGTCTATAATGGTGACCCTCTTTTCCGAGACTTTGCCTTCAGCTTACCATCAGGCGAGGCGAAGTCAAATTGACGTGTCATATATATATAAAAAACCTGAAGCATACCAAGGGCCCCTTTGCCGAATTTGCTACAGGCCCCGCGCTGACTTAATCCGGCACTGATTATACAGCCTCCGTGGCGTAGTGGTAGTGAACGTGGCCGCAACGCAGGAGGCGCGGGTCCGATCCCCGCTCAGTGCAAATATTTGTATGCATAAAAAGTTCAACAACAACGGTCTAGCTGCAATGCTTCGATATCGCCTAATGTCACCATTGGGTTGTGGAGGTCATATGACAGTCGCTTTACGAAAAATATCGAGGTCCAGCCAAATCCGCAGTTAAGACTGGTAAAGCGGACCCCGAACTCCGAGGTGAAAGCTTCGGATGCGACTGGGAATTAACGCTAGGAAGAAGAAGCATTTCATTATTTCCTCGCTGAGGTGGGATGAAAAGTTACGTGTTGCACTCGAGTGCAAAGATTTTACACCTTGTGCTCTTTTGATTCCCTCGCTAACGCTCAAGATTCTAATTAATGAATCACTCGCTATGCTCGTGATTCAAATTTAGAATCTTTCGCTTGCTCGGTCATCAAAACTGAGCACGCGGTTAAAAAGCAACTTTGCACTCTTGTATAACAAATAACTATTTCAATCGCTAATAGCTTTAACTTTTAGATCACGTATGGAATGGGGCAGAGAATTCCACAGCCGTACTCGTTGCATTACCTTAGGAAAATAACATAGGCTATGTTTGTTCGCGAATTCGCGATAACCGACATCCGCGCGGACGGAACCGCGGGCGAAAACTAGTATGTAATATTGAAAACTCAACAATCTCGCGACAAGCTTTTATATCATATAAAATTGTGTAGTAATTTTATAAGTTGATTAGTATAAGTTTTAAAGGAAAGTTTTATTTTATTCTTTTTAGTGCACTCCAATAAAAGCTTGTTTTTTAAAAAGTTTTTTACTTTTAATTTATTTTTAACTTTTTAGTTATAGGGTGGCATGGTGGTAGTGCAGTCGACTGTTACGCAGGAGGCGCGGGTTCGATTCTCGTTTAGTGCAAATATGTATTTGTATCAAAGTCAAATGTAAATGTAAAAAAATAAAAAAATTGACATAACAACGGCCGGTTACAGAACGTCAAAATTAAAAATATTGAAGACTTGTCTAGTAGGTAGACTGTACTCGTTGTTTAGCAAATGTACCACCCCCCGGTTCGAAACGTGGCCCTGACCTGCAAAGACTCAGCTCAGTTGCACAAACAGCTCATTTCTGTCTACGTCGGGCCAGCTTTGCAAGTCGTCTCTATAAACATCGTATCTTAAACTAAATCTTCGGACGAACCTAAGCGACTGCCACCTGACCTCCACAACCAATTGGTGCTATCGATAAAGACAAAACCAGTGAGCCATTTGATCCGAACAAAATAAGCGACTGCCATCTGACCTCTACAACCAATTGGTTCTATCGATAAAGACAAAACCAATGAGCCATTTTTGATCCGAACAAATTAAGCGACTGCCATCTGAGCTCCGCAACCAATTGGCGCTATCGAAATAATACTAAAGTTAGTACCTACAGATACTCTACTTCTCCGTGTCATCCTCTTGTTGACATTGGCTTTTATTGGAGCGACTGTAATCTTTTTTTTCCTGTCGACTCTATCTTTAAACCTTGAATATTAAGAGAGAGTTTATTAACACAAAACAAATGAGCCCAAACTCGATAGGTTTATCTTATATAACTTAGGAGATCCTATGGCCACCTCCTGACTCCATCATCAGAACAGCACCATGGTACCATATTATTGCATTGTCATCCAAACTTAACCTGTGTGCAAAATTTCATCATAATCAGTTTAGGATATCTGCTTCAAAATCGAGTTACAAGATTCCATCCGAACAAATTTTATACATACATACATACGTTGCAAGTTATTTAAATAAAAGCTTATATTAACACCCCTCTTTTATGTTGGGGGTTAAAAATAAATCATGTTGTAGGTATAATATGTCGCAGCCAACTGCTTAATAAGCCGTTCAGTTAACTGCAGGTGGCTTTTGACTTTGGGATGTAATGTAATATATATTACATCTTGACATATCGCTCGTCATACATTTTGTACGAGACCGTTTACACTACGCTATAATATATATTACATCCCAAACTATAAATATTTTTTCGAGCGATATTTTAAGGTGTATATTTTACCTGACGTCCCCGGACACCACGCCTCCCCCTGTCTCGCCCGTTTGAATGGCGACGTTTGATCGCGCATGCGAAATCACGTTGTCATTTTAAACCGAGCAATCAGAAGTCAGGGAATTCGCACATGCATTCTACACAGACCAATCAGATTCGCGTACGCAGTTCGATAGGGTAACGAAGTTGTCAAATTTTGGTGTCAACTCATGGTAAAGAAAGCTACTGAACTATCCCAAATATATATCTTACAGTGTAAACAGCAATCGCGGGATGTAATATATATCTCAAGATGTAATATATATTACATCCCATAGTGAAAAGCCGGCTTTGGCCTAGGCCGTTCAACAGGGGCGGATCCAGCTTTCAATTTAGGGGGGGGTCATGGTATAGCAGAGACATAGTTTCGGGGGGAGGAGGGGGGGGGGGTTGTCTAGTCTCCCAATAAAACGTCATTGAACAATACAATGAAAATAAATGTGTATGAAATTCATGACGAAATAATGGAGGAGGAATGAGGTGAGAGGAGAAAAGTAAGATACCTTGAACGACTGTTGTTAAATACGATCCAGAACCCGGTTAAGCTGCTGGCCCCCAAGTTGAAGGATGCAGCTGGCACTCTGGCTTGAGGGGGCTGGAGGACTCCTGCAGAAGACTCTATGGCGAATGAAGATGTCAGAGCACCTTCGGTACTATACCCGTATCAAAAGGCGAGAAATCGAGACTACGAAGTCCCAGCTTTATCAAGACATGGTGGAGTTGAAACTACGACTTGGACAACCAAGCGCAGGGCACGCCGTGATAGTGGTGGTATTTCTTACCACCACTATCACGGTGAACTAGCTAGCCGCAGCTTACTATCACCCATCATGGAGAACTGGCTAGAAAGGCTTCAATGGGGAACTCTCGTAGCGGTTGACGCAGATGATCACCGGATATGGATGTTTCGAAAGTAAGCTGCGGCGAATTCAGAAGGAGCCAACGCCCGGGTGTCATCACTGTGATGCAAGCGAGGACACGAGGCTGCATACGCGGACCGAATACCCGGCATGGGAAACGCCGAAACGGGTCCTTGTGGCGGCCCTCGGGATGGGAGTTCTCTCGCTCAGCACTCTCTCTCGCTTGCTTACAGTGATGGCGTAAAACCGTAAGCTCGCGGCTGCCACCGCCTCCATCTTAGAGCAAGTAATGCTCGAGAAGGAGGCGGGGGAACGGGTCTGGAGAAGATTCAGTTGTTTCCCATTCCGCATAATACACAATGCGCGAAGGACTCGGGCGACGTAGGTCACTCAACATCTCCACTATCGTATCAATATCTCCATATCGGTCCCCATTAGCACGGGCCTGGACATGACAGGGGGAACCGCCTGACACTCTAGAAGAAGCAGGCCGCGTTGGCGGCGCGATGCGCGCCTCCCCCTTTCATGATTATCGTACATATTTTCCTGATTGCTTCCGAATCCGAGGTAACCTCGGAGCTCAGGGGCCGCCTCCTCGACTTCGCACGACGTTGGGCGTCCATGGTGGTGAGATGAGACCATTTGCACGCATGTCACCCTTCACGACTTCAAGCCAAGACTTCTTGGGCCTATCCTTTCCACCTGGTCCTGGTGGCTGTGCCAGCCATTTGTTACCCACGTAGCCTGGCGGTTGCACATCCACCGCAGCATTTTCATCTCCGTGACACGTAGCTCCTGCTCAGTCGCTCCAGCAACGGCTACGCCTTACAGCCGTGTAAAAAGACAGGCCTAATGATCGTTTTATAGACCTACCCCGTCCACTGGCGTAGCTATGGGTGGGCAAGGTGGTGCGGTGCACCAGGGCCCCCAGGCTCAGGGGGCCCCCCAAGCCCGAGCCTGAACTAGCAAATCTCATATTGAACTACCAAAAAAGTCTTGATTTTGGAATGCGAAAATGGATTGTAGCACAACTCTAATCAGTGCAACTCATTTGTTGGGAATTTTGTGCAGTATTGTCTCGTTGAAAGATTCGCCATCACATTTGTAGCTAGCTTGGAGGCCCCCTGAACCCTCAGAAGGCCCCCAAGCTTAATGTCTAGAGAGTGATATTATTCTAGCAGTCATAATAAAATATTTTAGGTACTTATAGTAAATTAATTGTAACTAGTAATATTATAATAGTAATACGAGTTCCAGTATCTACTTTTTTTTTTTGCTAGATAATCGCTGCTCTTCTATTGAAGACCATTTGTGCACCCTGGGTAACGGAGACAGCAGCAGCCTGTCTCAAGATGGCATAGACGCTGCGGCCTATGGCTAACTATGAACTTTCCACGTGTAACTCTGATTAGCCACTGTCGCAGTGGAAAGCAAGTGGGATGGTTCTGGGCCGGATGGAGATATCGTGGTTCCCATATTTGAGGGGGCCATCTCAAAGTCGTAGCTATATGGCCCAGGGTCTGTCTAGGTGCAATGGAATTTCTCGCCACTTGGCCCACGCGGCAGTAATGCGTGCCTTGACGTTGTAGTCGATTTCACCAGTCACATGAAGTACAGATCCCAGGTCCCAGGTACTTAGCCTGGTCCGTGTGGTCGACCAAATTATCGCCTATGTGAACGGGTGTGGGATCTGTAGAGTTTAACGCTAAGTATTCTGTAGGCACACGAAAATAAATAGAAATTTACGTATGATTTGCGCGGAAACAAGCTAGATGTATATCTAGATTGTTTCCGCGCGCCTCTCTACAAGGGAAGAAGGATTGGGGTGCGGGGTCCGCAGTCACCACGCGGTGCACCCTAGGCAACGGAGACGGCAGCGCTCCTCTCTCGCGGATCTGTTGAGGGCTGGTCGGAGACTTTTCACATATCTCACTGACTAGCAAAGGGCACAATGGAGAGCAGGCAAGGAGCGGACCGGTTACCGAGCGCAGGCGTGGGGGTTACATGTGCGGCCGCCTGTCATCCTTTCACCCCCACTGGCGCCGCGGTTTGATGTTCGTCCTTCTTTTCAGAGTTCTATGGGGACACCGTGCTTCTTACACCCGAGGAGGCCATTTTAAAACCGTAGATGGCCCAGAATCAGCCGGGGTGCCAGTGATATGCTCTCGGTAACCTTACACCCCGGCAGCTCTGGTATCTGAAGATCCGAGAAGGCGTGTGGCGGTCCGAGTCCCACATAACTACCCCCGATGGCCAACGACGGGGGTGGGATTTCCGCACGAAAAAGAGGGAAAGAGAAGGGATTTGATCGCCAACAGCACGTTAGCGACCGGCAGGGGATAATATGCCTACCTCAACGTTTACTTCTGTAAGGCGACGTGCGACGCCCGAAGGAATTTTCGGAACCAAAAAAAATAGGGGCCCCCTGTTTCTTTTTGCACCGGGGCCCTTGGTCACCCAGCTACGCCACTGACCCCGTCAACCAGACTGGCATTTTAGGTTCAAATGTGACGCCAATCATTTCCCGCCCCTTGGCCCACATGGCGGCAATTCGTGCCTTGACGTCGCGGTTGATGTGACCAGTCACGTGAAGTACAGATCCCAGGTACTCTTTTTTTTTCTTTTTTTTATCGTGCGAAAAATCCCCACGGATACTTCTCCCGCCGGAGCCGGAGGAGGAGGTTATGTCGGACTCGAACCGACTAAAACGCACGCCGTCTGTGGGCCGTCAGTTGCCGGAGGTGAGATTGTCGTAGCCATATCCCTAGCACCCCGGCCGACCCAGAGCCATATCTCTGGATCTGGCCCTCTTCCGGTGTGGGGACCATAGAGTCCCCAACTCGCCCCCGGGTATGGGGAGGCACGCAATGCGCTGAGCTCTCACGCTCGCCACTTTACTCGCAGCGATGGTTCGCTGCGCGGATGCGTGGGCCGCCGGCGCATCCTTCTAATGCTCGTGAAGTAGGCGGCGGAGCGGGAGCGAAGGAGAATCGCAAACCGCGCGGCCCGCGACGAGCGGCAACTCGGGCGTCGGAGGTCGCAGAATGACCTCCGTCCCCCATGAGCGCGGACCTGGGGGTGACGGGTGGAGCCGCCTGTCACCCTAGCAGAAGCAGGCCACGGCGGCGCGCATTGCGTGCCTCCCCGTACCTGGGAGCGAGCTGGGGACTCTATGGTCCCTACACCGGAAGAGGACCAGATCGAGAGATATGGCCCTGGGTCGGCCGGGGTGCGAGGGATATGGCTACGACAATCTCACCTCCGGCAACTGACGGCCCACAGACAGCGTACGTTTTAGTCGGTTCGAGTCCGACATAACCTTCTCCTCCGGCTCCGGTGGGGGAGGTATCCGCGGGGATTTTTCGCACGATAAATAAAAAGGACCAGGCATATGAGCCAGCTGCGTCATCCGCAGCAGAAGATGGCCACTGGCCACAACCGCTGGGTCCGCGGTAATAGCGGTAGTAAGGCCCATCCCATCCTATGGGGGAGTGGCTAGAGAGGCCACATGGCTGCCTCTCGTACCGGCAGACGCAGGTTATTACCGGGCACGGGTGCTTTGGTGACTACCTACGTCGGATCCAGAAAGGAAGGCTTCTTCCAAGTTCACAAAAAGTTTTTGTAAGCAAACATTAACATAAATACGGGGCCTTTGAAGCTGAGCCCAAGCCAAATTATTGCCCGAATCGAAAAAGGACCTCATGGCTGTCAGCTCCAGACCTTCGACTGCCGGCCTGGTTAGTCATTCGCGCTTATTTCTTTAACATATCGGACAGGATGTCAGGTCCGAAAACTATTCGAGTCCATCGGTTGATCGGCTGCGCTGCACGATAAATTGAAATTTTCAATTGTGCGAATAATATTCATACTGATGTTTGGTGCCTCATAAAATTATAATACGATTAGGTACAAAGAGACAGTCTTCTTATGCGTGGTATTTTTTAAAATTTATCAGTGACGTTGGGATATTTTTTAGTAGGTGACCCGCCCAGGGGGGGGTCATGACCCCCACGACCCCCCCCCCTGGATCCGCCACTGCCGTTCAATTAACCACTAAGTTATGTAGTGATAGGTTTTTTCAGTAGGTATATTTTATTCATGAACAATTTTTCAACCACAATGTTTGAACATTTTTACAATATATAATAAAATAATAATAGTAGCTTTATTGAGAAAGCTGCATAATTATAGCCATGCAAAAACAAGTCATTTGCCTAGCTTATTCATATTATTTGTTTCATTAAATGGGTAGGTAAGTAATTAAACATCATCGTTCCAAGCCCTTTGCCTAGCCATTTCATCATAGATTAATATTATACTAGAGATGCATTTAATTAAATGGCTGAATAAGCTGGTTGGCTGCGACAGATCGATGACGTTTATTTACTTGCCTGGCCATTCAAATGACTTGTTTCTGCATGGCTATAAAAAAAAACCACGAAGGCTAAGGCGGGCGAGAGCTCCACTACTCCGCCCTGCCTTAGCCTTCTAACCTAATCTATCCAAGTCGGATTGCGTGGTGTGGACATGGACATGAGTGTATTATTCCTAACATTGACCGAGTCTACCAGTCTCTTCTTTTAACGACTAGAAAGCCTGAAACAGATTATTTTACTTTCGACGTTTGACTGAAAAGTTAGGAACTTCTAGGTTTGACTAAAAATACTTTATTCAAAGGCCGAAATGAAATTTATTTTGGGCGTTTGTCAAACCTAGGACAAACCAGAATCATTCATTCCGCGAAGAGACTGCCTGACTGCCTTTGACTATAACTTAAACATAATTCAAGCGTTTTGTCTTGGATCTTGGAGTGGAGTGCTTTACCAGTTGGCAGTTAGGGATCCCCGACACGGTATCGTAATCGTTATCGTGTCGGCTCCGAATGTCATTGAAAAGTCTTGTTCAATATCTCTGTTTCTACAAGAGCAATCGTTATGAAATTTTGCATAGCGGGAGAAGTATTAGAGCACTATTTTTGTGTGTAAACTCTGTTGCTTTTCAATAAGCCGTTTTCGAGTACGGCCATGTGTACACTAGCTTGATCGTGAAGCCAGCGGGCAGCGTACACAGTGAAAATGGTGTTTATTTCCTAGACTAGGTAAAGAGGAAGAGTTTTATTTTTATTTTTACACTAATTAGGCAGTATTTACACAGAGTTTAATGGCATAGTAAGTAACCAACTCGATATAGCTTTTGTGTACGCTAACATAACGGACGCTATCAAACATTATAAAAAATATTGTGAATACCATAGAGATGTTGAAATCTCTTCCATGTTTTGTTGTGTTGTGCTAGTGAAAATATTGCGAAAAACATGAGCTCTGTAGGGCTAGCTTGGTCCTGGATGAGGCTTTACAATTTTCAAGAAAGAACGTTGAAATCGTGATCATTTTTAACATTAGATCGAAGATTAATTCATAATTTTTTATAACGAGAATTTTTCTGACGACGACGACGACGTGACGTGACGAGACGATGTCTATACCGGGGTCTGTTGTTACTTTGTCCATTATTTTAAGATTGCACATGCACAGGCGTGTCTACACAGCGACAATATCGTTGGTAACAAAGGTATATAACTACGTAATTAGGTACTTTTCACATTCATAGCGAAGCGATTCGATCGCTGATAATAGTGATAATATTCACGTCTAGTTTGACGTCGTCGCGTAGGCGTCGCCAGCAAGTCGCTATCAATAATTTAAATCGTTGCTGCCGTGTAAACCGAGCTTAAGTAACCCGATGCATGGCCGGCTTTACTAGAAAGCATAGACAAGGGATTTTTTTAAACATTGGTTGAATATCGACAACCTTTGTGCTCACGGAATTAATATTCTTTTCAATAGTGCCTAGTTAACATCGCTTGAACTCCTCGTTCTTTCTTTCCTTTTTATCTTGAGGAAAAATGGCTGATAACAAATTATATGAGATTTTGGGAGTTTCCAGAAGTTCAAGCGATTCTGAAATAAAGAGAGTAAGTTTACAATCTCACATTTTATCAATGATCAAATCCCACATGTAATGTCATCAATTGATTGCATGATTTTACTCATTGTTTAGAGCATCGTAATTTTAAGGTTGCATTATTTTTGCTTACAGAACTACCACAAACTTGCGAAAGAATTCCATCCTGACAAAAACCCCGCTGCTGGGGACAAATTCAAAGAAATCAGCTACGCTTATGAAGTATTGTCGGATTCGAAGAAAAGACAAATATACGACAAATATGGGCTGAAAGGTCTTCAGGAAGGTGGCCAAGGTGGTGGATTTCCTCCTGATGATCTGTTTGGACATTTCTTTGGTGATATATTTGGCATGGGAGGTGGCAGCAGAGGTCGAGGTCCTGCTCGCGGAGAAGACACCATGCATCCCCTCAACGTGACTTTAGAGGATTTGTATATGGGTAAAACTACCAAGTTGCAATTAAGTAAAAACGTGATTTGTGGACCTTGTAAAGGCGTAGGTGGCAAGCCTGGATCGGTTGTGACTTGTAAAGATTGCCATGGTCAGGGTATTAAAGTGTCTTATCAACAGATTGCACCACATATGACTCGTCAATTTCAATCTCGTTGTCCTACTTGCCACGGTCAGGGTGAAACCATCAATGAAAAAGATAAGTGCCCAAAATGCAAAGGTAAGAAAGTGGTGAACGAAACAAAAATTCTGGAGGTGCATGTGGACAAAGGCATGCGACACCAGCAAAATATTATTTTTAAGGGAGAGGGTGACCAGCAGCCTGACACTCAACCTGGAGATGTTATTATTGTGTTGCAACAAAAACCTCATGATGTATTCCAGCGGACCGACAATGATCTCTTAATGGTGCATGAAATTTCTTTAACGGAAGCATTGTGCGGTTTTGAATTCATTGTTAAACATTTAGATGGCAGAGATTTACTTGTGAGACACCCACCAGGTGAAGTGATTAAGCCCGGAGATCTCAAAGGCATAGTGGGTGAAGGGATGCCTCAGTACAAAAACCCATTCGAAAAAGGCAACTTATACATTAAATTTGATGTTGTTTTCCCTGAAAATAACTTTGCTACTGAAGAGCAGATGAAACAAATTGAGGCTGTTCTACCTTCCCGCACTGCATTTGTCATGCCAACTGGCGAAGATGTAGAAGAAGTAAACTTGATTGAGTGTACTGGAAATGAAGGCAGTAAAGGACGACAGGAAGCTTACGCTAGTGATGATGAAGAAACCATGCGCTCAGGCCCTGGTGTACAATGTGCGCATCAGTAGTTAAATTGTCCACATTTTTGAGTTTCTACTCGATCCTCACTTTATATAATTTTATAGGTTATGTAATTTAAACTAAGTAGGTATACACTATACTGTTATACTTAGTTCCACAGAAAGCTAGAATTTTTCAACTGTGTAGTGTATTGACTTATTTGGGACTACTGTGTACCTTTGCCTCTAAATATTGGTTGCAGATTTTAAGACTATTTTTGCCCTTAATTGATACATGGTTGTCACAGATGATACAGTTCACTCGGTATTCAATTAATTAGGGCTTTTAAATAACAAAGTGTAGGTATATTTATAGGATTATTATAATATAAAGAGTTCAGTTTGAATTGCAATCTGCCTGTGATACCTCGTTGGTCTAATTGCTGTATCATTCTTAGGTGGTGTTAAATTGTACTGTTTTAATGGGCTAAGTGTGGTTGCATTCTAGGCACAGCTTGAGGAAAATGTCAATGGGAGCAAATCTCAAATACTGTACTAGTTGAGAGGAGTTGAAACTAGAAATAGTATTCATCCTCACATGGGTTATTGAATTCCACATTTAATGTATTATATAAAAATAAATTTAGTAATACCTTATGAACCCATTTTTATTATTATTATCAAGCCATTATAAATAATTTATACTTTCTCTGATCATTAAAAAATTTAGGCTATTAGAGTAAATATTCAATCAATGCAGACTTTTATATGCTGGTTTATTTTACTTTTCATAAAGCAATTGCAGAAAAAAGAATGCCGTTAAAATCCTAAATGTTTATGTGACAAGCTATATAGCAATAAACAAACCTATCACTCATTGTAATGAGGAAAGGCATTGCTTATGTACAATGAATTAGAGGTTTGATATTTGGATAAATAAAGCAATACAACATTTGTGCATGATTTGCAAGGTTTTATTTACATCCTTTCAACAAACAATGTAGGTACCCTAAAACTTAATTTAATATTATGTATTTACAATAAATAAGTTAATCTTTTGTAGATGTTTGTGGACAACTTTCAGTTGTGTCAGCATTAATCATGATGACGAATCATTTCCACCTGAAAAACATAAAATTATCTATCTTAGATTTTTAATTTTAACATGATCAATAATAATAACCTAAGTTGTCTGTAGTCCTTATGCAAATATTTTATCTAAATGATGTCTAAAATTCTAGGCTCAGACTAAAATTCTATCAGTAATGTTAGTAGGTATACATAAACATAAGCTCCAAAGACAGGAACTGTGGTTAAGGCAAACCAATAAAAGCCTGTAAAGTTCTAAAATTCTATCAGTTATGTAGGTAAGTATAGTTATACATAAGCTCCAAAGACAGGAACTGTGGTTAAAGTTAAAGCAAACTAACTAAATTATAAATCCAATTTTTGATTGATGGTTGATTTGATGGAATCACAAAATGCTGACAGACAGCATCGTGGAGCTTCAGGCGCCATCTTGAAAAAACGTTTTTTGGCCAATATCTCGGAAACTCAAGTTTAGGACAAAAGTCATAGTTACCATTACATCTTCTTTTCCCTATTTTTTTTGTAAAACAGCAGGTAAGTTTTACAAAAAAAAAGGGCTTAACAATAAAATTAAGGCTCATTGTAAACGGTTTTTATGTCTTAGTTGGGTTCATGTTCGATTCAGCAAACTATAAACCCCGTCTTTAATGAGGACTGAGAACAAAGACCTCTTTGTATCCTTCTGAAGAGAATAACGTAGATGGAATTCTTAGGTTCACGTGACTTGGTCGAGATTTGATCATGGATTATTAGCTGTTGGCCGCGGCTCCGCTCGCGTGGATGTCGGTTTGCTTTCCCAAGGTCTAATCTACCTCTGTACTAAATTTCACCAAAATCGGTTCAGTGGTTTAGGCGTGAAAGCGTAACAGACAGTTACTTACGCATTTATGATATTAGTATGGAAGCATGGATGATTTGGTTGATATTTTATAGGTACCTACATACTACCTCAGTCAGTGACGGAGCGGTGGCAAGTGCTACCCGACTGGTGTGAGCTAGGTTTGATTACCAGGTGTAGCAAAGCATTTGTATTTTTCAGACTAAAAGAATAACATAGACGGAACATATAGGACTAGAATGAAAAGCCATTTAAAGTAATATTAAAGGTATATTAATAATCTAAGAATTCTAAGACAATGTCGCTCGCACTCTTGCGTGCACACAAAGAGTGCGAGTGAAATGGTACTACTTTAGTATTACTTTTTGCGGCTGCACTATTGAGTGCAGATGGAATGTATATAGCTATTGAGCTATATACATTCCATCTTATGTTATTCTTTTAGTCTGAGTTATTTTTTTTTAAGAAATTTAATTTTGAGGACTCAGACTTAACAATAACAGTGAGTTTGAGTTAACTTCTGATATGCCCAACCTATTGATACTCCTAAGAGGGATCCATAAATTAAATCACTTACTGTCTTTAGAAATGGATTCCATGGAATCACAGTATCTTTTGAAGCCCTTTTTACTTCTGCATAATACATTCAAATTAATTGGACTTATTCCTAAGGTCCGTAATTTTTCTATTCTTTCCTTCACTGTTTTTTGGGCAGCAGATAAAACTCGAGGTTTATCTGCTATATCTTTAACATCAAAACCTTCATTTATTAAAAAATCCAAAAAGTGTTTTACCTGAAAAATATGGAGTTATGTTAGAAATTCATTTGCATTTTGTGAAATATGCAAGTTTTAAGGAAATTTACATAAACACTAACTTTTGTGACACGAATAGTTTTTAAAGCGGGCACTTTCAAACACATGTCTTCAATATTGTCGATTGAAGTGTTTAAACGATTCGCTAAATATATCTGCGTTGATTTAGTTTCACCTAAAATGTCTTTGGTTTCTTGTGATATAATAAAAAATCTGAAAAAGAGATAGAGAGATATTGTTAGGTTTTTTGGTGGTAGGCCAAGGTGTGTAGGAACTTCTATGATTTTTCACTGCAGTATCATTCAACTTTGTGAGTTTCACGTCAATAATTTCTCAGAGTATTTATTTTGTTACTACAATGTGTACTATGTAAAGAACCCAAGTAAAGTAGATAGTACCTATTCAATATGTCTTCAGAACATCTAACCATCCAAGGATATAGATTTTCAATACCCATGTCTTTAACAAGTTGAAGTCTGTTGTGAATTGTTTCATGGTGGTATTTCAGCACCCACAGGTCACGGATTATGCGATCACTGGACACTCCCATTTCTGAAATAACAATATAAAAATAATAAGTAGGATAAATTGATTTAAAGGAATATAAAGAAATCTGATGATGCCATTTAATCAAAATTAGGCTGAAACTCCTTTGGGCATTTTTCAATATTCATCATGGTTACAGATTTGGCTGCCATGTCCAGTATAAAAATTCTATACACAAATATTAATAACATCGAAGACATTTTAACTCTTGACCTGGCAAGTATACGCATAACTGGGAAGCATGTTATAAAAGCAAGTTATGAATGTAGGTGAAACATGTATGCCAGGATCCTATCAAGTGAAAAGATGTTGCTCTGCCTGCCCCAATTCAATGGGCAAGAGGTATGATTGTAAGCATGCAGGCCATTTTAATTAATAAAGATATACTGCATAAAGGATGGATCAGTGTAGCACTTACTTACCAAGCAACACATCTAGTGCTCTCTTTATCCAATCAAATGATAAGCTGTATATAAAAATTCGTTTGGCAAGTTTTTCACTCAATACTGCTGGAGGTACCTACAATTTGTGTAAAATACTTGTAAATGAGTTTAAACAAAAAAAAAACCTATGATAAAGAACCAAACATAAATAATATTTGGTTCTTTCAGTCCCATCTCATCTTATAGGGGTTGGCCTGAATGTGAATGTTACTACCAAGAATTTGTAACATAACAACTTAGTAACTCTGTTACTACCAGGAAAATAGATCTATCATCTATTACATAGCTATTGCTGCAGCTATGTAAGATATTACAGATCTACCAATGGAAGGGTTCTTTCAAGTAGCCACAATAGTTCAAGTTAATAGATACCTTTAAGCGAGAAGAAATATAATACAATCTATTGGTGCAATATCCTTTGGCTTCATCACTTTTGTTGGTTTTAAATATATGAATCAAAGATCTCACTGGTAATTTATAAAAAGGTAAGGCGTCTTCGGCAGATTGAAAATTGAGGGATAAAACAAGTTTCGCTTTGGATTCATCAAACCCTAAAATAATGCATGGAATTTATTAAAAAAGTACCAATAATCTTATATAAAAACCTGAAATAAGAAGAGAGGAGCTTACCAATTTTAGGATTACCTATAGTTTTATTTCTGTATATACTACAAGTTGGATGTATAGACGAACAAGTAACATGATAATATTGTGCTGTTATTGAAGAGTTATAGACTCGAGGTATACGTCTTAAAATACCAGATGTCATTAAATTCGTAGGTCGTAACATTACCGAAACGAATGATTTCAAAGTCATAATGAAGTATTGGGAAGCTTATTTAATTTTAAGTTTGATACGGATACGATATAAAGAATAATTATTATTGTTATGAATGTCCTGGAGTTATCCACTATGGGTTTGATTTTAAGGTAGAGTAATAATAACAGTGAATAATGGGTTAGGCAATTCTATATGTACAGTTCTTATTTGAGTGAACAGTGTTAACTCAGTTAACTGTTAAGAAATACAATGTAATATAAATCTACAATAATAATAATGTAATTTAATTTTGTAATATTTTGATTCAATTGCTTGAACGATTTCACATGACATATGATAAGTGACATTATTGACATTGACAATTTCATTGACATCAATATGTCATCATGACTTTTTTCTTATGCTTTTTAGGCTGGCCACACACGTACGGTTTCCTGATCAAAAAGTCAGATTCGGAAAACCTAATGCTCCATTTTCATACAAAAATAATTGTGTATTCTTCAAAAACTTTATTACAAATTATTGTCAGTTTTGGAGTCGGTGTCGTGAGAAGTTACACCTACCTTGGTTGACACCGACTCCAAACTTGACAATAATTTGTAAAAAAGTTTTTGAAGAATACACAATTTATTTTCAACTTTTTAGTGCATTTTATTTTTATTGGAATAGTTTTTTGAAGTCGGTTTTTTTAAACGTAGTTTTTTTTTTTTTACTTTTTAGTGTCTATAATAGGGATAATAGGCTATTCTGTAAGCTACAGTAGGATTGCTACGGGTAGTCTATAACATTTTTTTTTTTTTTAGTAGCTATGGGTAGGCCTTTGAAAGGTGCAGAAATTTAGTGGTCAAAGGGTGGCCGCACATGTACGGTTTCCGGAGACGGTTTCCGTCCACGGTTTCCTGATTTGGAATTCCGTGTGCCGAGCGCACACGTTCGGTTTTTTGCATTAGGTTTTTTTATTATTAGTTCGAAGCGAGCAGTGTTGCCAGTGCCAAATTGTCAAATGTAACACAAGCTGGCTTAAAAGTTGCATTTTCGGGGGAAAGTTACGTATTCTTGTTTTTTTATATAGTGTTTCTTGTTTTTTACAAATCCTCTCGGTTTATCTCGGGTATCCGCCCAATTTAGGAGCCGGCCTTCCGAGATGCTCCTTGAAATCCCACTGGCCATTGAGTACGAGCCCCAGCTATTTCATCTGGGACTTAATGCAGCTGAGAGCGTCTACCACTATGGGGTTGGGTCGTAAGAGAGTCAAAAGTTACGCAAAATGTAACAAAAGTTACAATACAATCTGGCAACCCCGGAAGCGAGACACAATCAGTGTTGCCAATTACTGATGATCTGAATTCCCCACAAACCCAACAGAAAGGCCCCAATATTAGACATTGATAACTACATTTACTTCTCTTGAAGTTTCCCGCTATATTCACCACTTGCAATGTTTATTGCGGCTCGTGTACATATATTGCCAATAAAGAGTTAAATAGTACCTTAATGTCGAATATTTTGCTTTAATAATTTATCAATATGTATAATACTTGCCACTTATTACTTCTGAGTTTAGGTCTAGTGTGAATGTCTAAATGCCCCACATAAGCACAATCCCCACAAATTCCCTAATCGGCTTGAAAGTCCCCACTCTCTTGGGAATTGACAACGCTGGACACAATTTAAGCGCGATTCCGGATGGAAATTTCCTGACGTGTGCGGCGATTAGTACAAAATGTATGCGAGTGCTGCGTTTGGTATGACGTCATTAGGTTTTTTCCATTCTGAACCGAACGTCAGGTTTTTTCCGTTCTGCAAAAAGTAAGGACGTGTGCGGCTAGTAGAACATTTTGTATGAAAATGGAGCATTCGGTTTTTTGAATCTGACTTTTTGATCAGGAAACCGTGGACGGAAACCGTACGTTTGCGCGGAGCCTAATTCAGTCCAATATATCTTCAATGATAGTACCTACTTACCATAGTATTGACTCGAACTTGACGAAACATTCATGCTATACATCAAATGAGTTCTCCTCATAAACTCATACGAGCTTCTGATGTAATCAGGAAAATACGTCTCCATGAAGATGATGATGATGAATGATGACATTTAGCCCGACGTAGATTAGGTAATTTTAGCACGCCCTTGATCATTGTAATGAGGTGACATAGACACCGTGTCACAGGATCGTCATAAAACTAGCTATTGCTATTGCATAGCATTTTTTATGAACTTATGCAATTATTTATTTATTTATTTATTTATAAAACTTCATGCACAAGTACATAGGCGGACTTCTCTACCAGTCAACCAAAGGTGGTGCAGAGAAAACTCAGTAGGTGCATTATTGAGAGTACCATAAAATAATAGAGGATTTATAAGTAAAAGATGTACATAAATATATTATAATAAATACAGATAATAAATAGGTATAGATAACCATACAATATACACATAATAAATACCATAGACATACTTAATTTGAATTTGAGTTCTGAGTCTGAGTTCTGAGTTCTGAGTCTGAGCCTAAGCCTGAGTCTGAGTTCTGAGTTCTGAGTCTGAGCCTAAGCCTGAGTTCTGAGTTCTGAGTTCTGAGTCTGAATTTGAATTTGAATTTGAAAACTAACAACTTATGCAATTTTAATTACTTACGTTAAGCGGAGCTACTTCGGAGCAGCTCGTCTAGATTCGTGCGAGCTCGGAGTTGGGGGTGTTACCATTTTTCGTTACGGAATTTCTGGATTCGGTCTCCACGCTCAAGGCCCGCGATAGAAGCTATGCAATAGCTTAAAAAAAAAAACTCATCGAATTGAGAACCTCCTCCTTTTTGAAGTCGGTTGAAAAATGTTCTACTATACTAGGCGCACACGTCCTTACTTTTTTCCGAACGGAAAAAACCCGACGTCCGGTTCAGAACGGAAAAAAACCTAATGACGGCATTCCGAGCCTGTGCTCGGAATGACGTCATTAGGTTTTTCCGTACACTTGCATACATTTTGTACTTATCGCCGCACACGTCCAGAAATTTCCATTCAGAATCGCGTTTAAATTGGGGATTTTTAAGCCGATTGCGGAATTTGTGGGGATTGCGCTTATGTGGGGCATTTAGACATTCACACTAGACCTAATCTCAGAAGTAATAAGTGGCAAGTATTATACATATTGATAAATTATTATTAAAGCAAAATATCCGACATTAAGGTACTATTAACTCTTTATTGGCAATATATGTACATGAGCCGCAATAAACATCGCAAGTGGTGAATATAGCGGGCAACGTCAAGAGAAGTAATATAGTTATCAATGTCTAATATTGGGACCTTTCTGTTGGGTTTGTGGGGAATTCAGATCATCAGTAATTGGCAACACTGATTGTGTCTCGTTTCCAGGGTTGCCAGATTGTATTGTAACTTTTGTTCTAAGTCTATGCTTTTGTTACATTTTGCGTAACTTTTGACCCTCTTACGTAACTCTACCGTATCGCTTAGGGCTGGGTCAGTATTCGTCAGGATAATTAGTGGTCTGTGGTCAATATTATCCAATTCGCCAGCCGTATCCAACCAATAATACCACGCATATTGTTAGAAAAATCGCTTGACCGATGGTGGTATCACCCAAACAACTTCAAACATTTTTTGTCAGGAATAAAGGTTACTTTGGCTCAAACAACTATCATTCAAGGAATAATTATGTAGTTTCAATTCATTTTCATTCTTTATTGTAGTCATATAGTTTTTTTTTTTTATCTTTGTTTGATAATATTTATCTACTGAAAGCCATAAACTTAGTAATACTGGCGTAAGATTAACAATTTTTAATGACCTCCACGAGCGCGAGCATGGGGGTGCCAGGTGGAGACGCCTGTTGTTACTCTAGGCAAAGCAGGTCGAGGCGGCGCACTATAGTCACCCTCCGTACAACGCCGTCTCAAAAATGGTTTTAGCGAAACTAGGTACTTATTGCTGAATTCTTTTGATAAAAATCAATAGTTAGTTAACTAGACCATTTAATTCCGATATAATTGCGATTGCGATGCGCGTCTCTCCTTATCAAGTGACAAAATAGGGACACCTTAGTTCCCACGCCCGAGGGGGCTATCTCGAAACCGAAGATGGTCGGTGGCCCTACGACAGCCGGGGTGCGAGAGAGCGTTTCCGGTAACTGATGATGCAAGAAGGCGTGCGGTTTTAATCAGTTCTAGACATAACAATTTCCAGTGGGTGGGGGGTATCCGAGAGGATTTGTCTGTACTATATAAATCTACATAAATGGTTATCAGTTAGTAGGCCTTTAAGGCATAATATGTATCGATGGTCTATTGTAGCTCTTAATTAGAGTCTATGACTCTAGCTCTAGCTAGACTGAACCTTACAAAAATTGGAAAGAAGACAAATTAAAATAAATTAAATAAGTAATATATTATGTACCTAATAAATAATAGAAATATTAAATTGACTTGGCCATTCGCAAGAAAACACAATGTATCGCACATCACAATAATTACAATGCGGTTGCTAAGTCATCCATACTTCCATATCCATACTAATATTATAAATGCGAAAGTAACTCTGTCTGTTACGCTTTCACAGGGGGTTTCTGTTGGGTTGGGGCAGAAGTCAAGGCGGACGACCGGGGATGCTCATGCGTATCATGCATGAGTGCCCCAGCCCCACCCTCCCTGGCCAGCTCGCTTACGGATCATTTTCCTAATCTCTTCTTCGGGGATGCTCATGCGTATCATGCATGAGTGCCCCAGCCCCACCCTCCCTGGGCAGCTCGCTTACGGATCATTTTCCTAATCTCTTCTTACAAATTCTTAACTACGGGTCAGAGAGCAGGGCGGGCGAAGACCCCCACATTGGGTACGGGCCATGCTACATAGGTGATCGGGCACCTCCGCGCAGTGCACCCTTGGAAACGGAGACGGTAGCACCTCGCTCCAAAGGCCAAGGCGGGTGGGGGTGATGTTTCGGCATCGTCATATAGCACTTCGGCTAATTCCAACCGAGATGGAGTATACTGTATAGCATACTGGTTTATAAATGAGATATATAAATTAGGGATGGTATCTGTGTGATGATGATGCAATGATGGTATGTATAATATGGTACAAGTGTACGGAAGCCTAGTGGTATGGGTAATGGACTGCTGAGACGAGGTCTCGGGTTCGATCCCAGGTTTTACCATGGCACACACCAATGACTTTTCGATGCTTTTCGAAGTTATGTGTGTATTTACCGCAGGTTTATAAGTGCCCGGTTAATGGCAATAGGCTCGCCACCTATTACATTGGGACCTAAACATAAACGGCGAAATGTGGGTGCTAGCACCTCTGCCTACCCCTTCGGGGATACAGGCGTGAGTTTATGTTATGTTATGTTAAATTTACGTTATAGAATTCATCAAACCTGAGTACTATTACTTATATACCTACTCGTAAGATGTCTTTAGGGCACAAACCTTTCTCAAACCATACCCACCTGCAAGCCTGTGCACATATTCTACTTCTCCCTTCCATAGTTTGACTCATATGGCTTTTACGCGACCGACTGCCATCTTTTCAGGCTTCTGTATTCGAGGGCTAAAAAAGGGATCCTTTTAATAGGACTTACTGTCCGTCTGTCTTTCTTTATATAGGTATAGAATATAGATAATGGTATACTGGTAATAAAATAGAGTACATACCTAACAAAAAAATGTTATGTTTCTGTACGTAAGACATAAAATTAAAACCCGATGATCAAGTAACCCAATGAAACTACTATGTACTAAAAATAATTTAATAAAATAATGTAATGGACTTTATGATCAGTTCCGCCGAGCACTTCGTCGAGGAGAATGCCTTCTACGTTTTTTATAGTCGTCATCGTCCCTCGAACTTCTGCGCCGTCTTTCTGTACTTCTTGAGCTCCTAGAACTTCTTCTTTTTGGGTCTTCCGGCTCCGGCGACTCAGACCATCTCCACGATCGAACCGAAGAACGCTGAGACCTTGAGACAATAGTATTGTTATAATTATTATCTTCTCATCTCTATAATATTTTATTAATAATAATACATAATAATAAGTAATTATTACCGGTCAGTATCTTGGCTGTGATCGTATGAATATGCACTAAACATATTATTTGGGTTTCTGAATACATGTAGAAAATTACAAGCTCGACCCTTCGGACATCGTCTTTGTAACTGAAGTCCTGCAAATAAATATTTTAAATATTAGGTAACTTTAGCTGATGAATTAAGGAAAGTCATATATGATTAGGTATACACGCCCTGTGACATATTTCTAAGCCCCTTGCACCTCTTTGAACAATATAGTAACATGCCCGTAATTGATAGCGCCCAGGGCCCCTAGTGTCCGAATACCGTATGGGTAGATACTGCAGATGCTGGATTTGTCGATATTTATAATTACCGCTCCACTTAGAATACACCATAGATTCAGACATGTAAACACAATATTCAGCCGCTCTCTATAGTATTAGTATAATGGTATAATTTGAATAATAGTAGTTTATGAAACTGTTGCATAATAAGGGTTCTTAAAACACGAGTGTGAGTTAAAACCACGAGCCGAAGGCGAGTGCTTTTATAGCATCTCACGAGCGTTTTAAGACCAAATAATTATGTGCAGTTTCATACACTACTTTATCTAATCTCATGAAAAAGTTAAAATAATTTGCATAAAATTACTTACAACGTTACGTTCAATGACGTACAATGTTTATAGATACGTCATATAAGAAGAAGTCAGACTTTAAAAAATGGCGCAAACACTAAATATTAAAAAAAATTAGCTACTTACTAAAAATACATCAATATAATTAATTTATATGAATTACATCACATATTATTTCTATTAATAATATTTTATTATTACGAATTTATTATTAAAAAAGGGTAATACGTCATTGACTACTACCTATATATCTATATCTATCCATTGTTGAAGGCGCGCGCATGTGCGATTGCGATTTGCGCCGCGACCACAGATTATCTAGAGACAAACTGCATAGAAACCTATTTAACCCTAGAACCGTACCCATCTTTGACATACACTAACAGTACCACATGGGGTACTGGGTAACCCCAATAATAATAACAATTTTTTGGAAGACTAATAAACTTTTATTATAAAATCAACTTACATAAGGGTTAACACAATAATTTCAGACTTATTAATCATAATCATATCACAATAATAAGGAAATACAAACAATTTTGGCATATTTTGGTTTGATGTTCAACACACATAATATGTTTGGCATTTCACACATTTGCGGTCTTTGGACCTCGGACAGAAAAAACACCTACCAGTTTTCAAACTAAAAGGGTTTACCGCTGGTACCACCCTTTTTTTTTTAATATATCCCCAATACTTATTTGGAGAGGGGTTGGTGTACCCCACAAGCAGCGTGTCGTGTCCACTGACCAGCAAGACCGCATGCCGACTAAGGAATCGGGGGCCACCTCACGTAAATCCAAGGCCGCGCAAAATAAACCGTATAATAATAAAAAAGTTATAAACTATTTTCAAAAGTTTTTTTTTATTGTACCCCAGGGTACGGTTCTAGGGTAAATCTAGCTGCAACTGTATTGTAATGGAAAAAAAGTTATATTATGATACAGTTCCCCAAAGAAGAGCAGTATCATAATGTAATTTTTCAAATTGATTTTGACACTCTGTGCGTAAAGAGTGTCATTAAAGTACTGTTTTTAATGTTTACATTTCAGTACGAGAGTAGATAAAGTATATTAGTATATTAATAAATTATAATAATTAGATAATATACAGATATATAACATACCACATACTGCATTCTTCCAGGAATTTATAAGGCAAAATTGTAAAGATAACTGTCTGCCTCCATACCAACGGGTATGCAAAGCACGGTACGCAGCCACAGCACATCGTAACTCAGCAAACTCTATGTATGTGTTCCCACGAAGATGCTTTTCATAGTTATTGCAAACCTAAAAACAAAAAATTATTAAAATTCACAGTTTCTTAGTAGAATGCAAAATCAATCAACCATTAAATACATCTATACAAACCTTGTCCATTGTAACCCAGTGTCAAGTTATGAATTTATGATCTGATTATTATTTGAGCACAAATTATATAGGTATATAATATATAATGTAACCAGGACAGACAACATGCAACTTTCTTCATCCTAGCTTTAATCCCAGTTGTATCTAAAGCATTTACCTCAGTCTGGGATCTGGTTATTCCAGTCTAACTGTGGGTTTGGCTGAACTTTAATATTTTCCATGAAGTAACTGCCATCTGGCCTCCATAACCCATTGGCGATATGGAAGCATTGCAGTTAGACCAGTTGTTGAACTTTTTAGGGTCTCGACTACCCGTAACAACTACCATAGATGTTGGTATGGCAACGGTGACCGACAGCTAACTACGAGTGAGAGTCGAACCCGCGCCTCCTGCGTAGCAGTCACATTCACTACCATAGGCTATCTCACAGCACAGAGGCTGTCACGTGTCATATCAATTTCATGTTGAAATATTTGCAAACACCAAAATACAATATGTAACAGATTAGCTGTTAAGTAACAGTATAGCCGTTAAATAACAGCATAGCCAATAAGTAATAGCATGGCGGTTAAGTAACAGATTAGCCGTTCAGTAACAGATTAGCCATTTCCTAACCAACTGACTCACAATTGCATTAGAAAAAAGCTTGGAAAATTAAGGCTATTCATTATGATTTACAAATTACATACAGCAGTTTTGAGCTATAGGTTCCTATGGTAGGTTATTTATGTAAAGGATACATCTTACATGGGCATATATTCAGCCTGTTGGATAAACAAATTATCAGCAACTTAGTCCACTTTATCTGCACACTCACCTTAAATTGGATGACTTTACCAAATTTCTCAATTTCACTCATAACATCATAGAAAAACTCTTTGAATTCCTTATATGTATCACTATCTTCATATTCTAGCATGATGTCAGTGTCATACTCATCTGAATTTGCATTACTGAGACCAAAATGGGTATAAAAATTTGTTGCAAGTAAAACCTGAAACATAATAATTTTTTAATAACGAAAGTTTAAAGTAATGGCAATGTATATTTTTTAAACATGTAAAATCAAGTACTTTGCTAATGCCTGGATACCGATGATTTCTGGAACACTGATCCCCAAAGCGACAACATGCAGTTTTAAAAAAAAATGGACACAGGTCAGCGTTTGGCTTAGTCTCACGAATAACTTGCAACTCTGATGGAGGTTCATGTGCATCTCCAGATAAAAACTTGTCCAAGTTAACCATGAACATCTCTTGTTTCTTTTTAATTTCTTCTTGCACTGCCCGTATTCTGTCTTCTTCCATTTTCTTCTTATTTTGTTCTAATTCCAATTCCTGTAAATAGAAAATAAATATTTAGGTGCTTGACTTTTATGAGTTAAAACCTGATTTATTACCACTGCAATATCTTACCATTTTTATTATTGCATCATTTTCAAGTTGTTTCTGACGTAGCCTCTCCTTTTTTTCTTGTAATTTATTCCAACGTGCGATTGCGATTTTCTCAGCTTGAACCCATTTGTCATTTTCTTCATCATTCGATTTTTTTATTTGTTCAATCATCAACTTATATACTAGTTCGTGTTCTTGCATGAAGCTTTCATTTGTGTAATTACTTTCTAGAAATCGAAAAGGGTCATTATATTCCATTAAATAAAACGCAACTACTTACCAACGAGAAAAATGGCTACAATTAATAATACTAGGACAAACAAAATACCTTCTTGTTTTGCTAGACGAGTTCTAATGCGTCTTCTTCTTTCTCTTTTAGCAATTTTTCTCCATTCTTTGTGTCTAAAGGAATAACAATCAAGAGTTAGCGCTTCAATTTAAGAAAATGTCTTGTGATTCATAAATAAGTTAGCTATATTTTACTTACCTGCCCATTTTTTTTTTTAAATGAAGCACTTTACGAAGACGATAGTGTAACTTTTAGGTGTTCTAATTCATAAACATAATTGCATTATTGCAAAAAGCTAAGTAGTTTATTATGACTTGTTTATCTTGAACTCCTCTCCCTGAAGTTGAAGTCGTATTGTGGTATTTAATTTATTTATTTATATTTGAACTGACAGGACCTGGCATTTGCAGTGTTGCCAATGACCACAATCTGAATTCCACACAGAACAAAGAAGAAACCTGACTGAAAATCCTCAATTTGGAGGTTCTTAAAATCAATATTCCCCACCATTTTTCTTTGCAGACTTACATTTACATTACAAATTCTTTGCAAACATGCTTTTTCGCGCGTATCTTGTATGGGTATGTCCAAGAGTATTGTAATGAGTATGTGTATGTTTGCAAACTTCTTTATTATTTGGTACTAGCCTTCCGCCCGCGTGCATGTCGGTTAGCGCGATCTTTGCTCAATCTTCGGTTCTACCGATTGCGATTAAACAAACGTAAGATTTTAAGTCTCAGCAATCCGTCCAGTAGTTTTTGCGTCCATCGCGGACAAACAGACAAACAGATAAACAGACAGGAAATTCAAAAAAAATATTTTCGTGTTCAGTATCGTTAACATAACATAACCCCAGCAATTTTTTTTTTAAATATCTCCAACGTACAGTACAGACACGACAACTTTACAATCATATAATAGTATAGATATAGATATTCCAACCAATCGGCTGGATGAAATGTGGTAGTTATGGCATAAGGTATCATAAGATTTGTCTTAAAAACCCAAGTCAACTTCTAACCATCTATCTATCTGTCAAAACCTCTTTCTAAGGAGTGCCTAAAGGTACTAAGTTGAAATCAATATAAAATACTCTGCAACTTTTCGCAACTGTGTAAAAATGCAACTTCTAAGTCACTGCCATAAAAATAAGTATCTAGATGATCTTCTATTTGTGCACTCGCAAAGTAGCAAGGAAATCAATACTTATTGAAAAATCTTCGTTGGGTTGGAATCAATTTTAGACAATGGTAACATTATTACTTCTCTTGAAGGTTCCCGCAAAACTCACCACTTGCGATATTTATTGAGCCTTGAGGCTCTTATTCCCCAATAAAGTGTTAAATAATATTTACTTTATTGTCGGATATTTTGCTTTAAGGTAACTGTACCAATGCTCGACACTTTAAGGAAAAATAAAATTTCAATCTAAAAAATTTAACAAATTAATTACAGCATGGTCGTTACATTCTTTTTTAACTGTTACAGCAACAATTAGACATTAACTTTTGCCCATAAAATCTTTAAAATCTATCATACTTTTACTTTAAATTAAATTATTATGCACTTGGTCGAAAACACCAATGCTAGACATCATTGTCCCAATGGTCCAAGTATGTCAATAACTTCAATATTTATAACGTTTATACTAAAATTAGTAATAATCATAACTTATAAACAAAAAAATCACACCTATAAAAATCAGTACCCTTGGCAAAAATCTTAAGAAATAACACGACCGTGTTCACGGAGTCACATTATTTGCTGTCAACAGTCTTTCTAAATTTACTTCGGATGGTGTTGCGAATATTTGAACATATCTTATAGATACCATTAGGCATCTTTTAAGTCAATAGTCTTATAAAATAAATGGATAATTTTCTCAAAATACTGGGTTTTGTTCGAAAGTGTCTAGCATTGGTACAGTTACCTTAATAATGTATCAATACTAGAGTAAATGTCTAAATTTCTCGCATTTTCCTCACATAAGCGCAATCCCCACAAATTCCCCACTTGGGTTGAAAATCTCCACAGTTTGGGGAAATCTCCACACATTGGCAACACTGGGTATTTGACTATAAACCATAGATTAACAACTTAATAGACTTTTTAAGATTTTTGGCACAGTTACAAGACCTTTTAAGCCCGCTACAGACGCTCCAATTTGGTCGGGTCCAACCATCCGACAACTTCCGCTAGCCGACAAGTGTTGCCGTTTCGGGAAAAATAAAAAAGTCAGTGTTGCCGTTTCGGGAAAAATAAACTTTACCAAAATGTCACTAGATTGTAAGGAATAAAATAAAAAATTAATTATTTATTATTATTATATTTTAATTATTTTATTCTTTACAATCTAGTGACATTTTGGTAAAGTTTATTTTTCCCGAAACGGCAACACTGACTTTTTTATTTTTCCCGAAACGGCAACACTTGTCGGCTAGCGGAAGTTGTCGGATGGTTGGACCCGACCAAATTGGAGCGTCTGTAGCGAGCTTTAGCCTTATTTTAAACTGTATAATTATTTGTAACTAGCCAACCCGCCCCGGCTTCGCCTGCGGCACATTTCTAAGTCCCGTTACCTCCCGTTACCCCTCTTTCAGTCATTTATAGGCTCGCAAAGTATGAAAATCAGCCGGATTTGTTGACATTTATGGTTACTGCTCCGCTCCCTTATGTAGTAGCGTAATTTTTCTCTGCGTAAGAACCATCTTTGTACTTCAAGGTATATTCTAAAAAAAGAAATAGTGTAATCGGTCCAGCCGTTCACGCGTGATGACGTGACCAAGGAAAATAGGGATTCATTTTTATTTAAATAGATTGTGTGAAGGGACGTCTAGTCTAGAGCTCAATGCCAAACACTACAAGCACCTTACCTTACCGAAAGTATTATTTCTCTAAAGTGCCAAATATTGTGAAAAACCACAGAGATGTACATCTTCTAAAGTTCTAATGCATACATTAATGAGTAAGAGTACCTATGGTATGTATGAACCTATAATATTACCATGCATGCATGCCCCACTCCATGGGGCTATATCCGACCGACTCAGTGTATAAGTCATTTTACTTTTGTAATGACTAATGACGGTAGTTTTAAAAAATTCAGTTGTGAAAAAATTTATGGCCTCTTAACATGGAAAGCATAACACAAAAGATTAAAAATTTGATTCATTGTAGAAAAGAAGACGAATTTGTGAAGCTTTTACGTTCTGGGCTAGATCCTAATTATGAGGGAGGTTGGCCAATTAGATTAGCAGCTCGTTATGGATGTCCTGCAATAGTGGAATTGTTAATTCAGTTTGGAGCTAATCCTCACCTAGTTAGTGAATCTGGTGAGTAAACATTTTTCGATTTGTTTATTTATTATTTTATGTAAAGTTTCAAGTTATTAACGATGAAGACTGTACTGTACGGTTTTTGTCTTTTTGTAGTAGAACTGAGACTAAAAGAATAGGTAACATAGACGGAACGAATAGAACTAGCGTGTGAAGCTGCCTAATAATAATATATCTCTTTATTGTACCAAGCATAGATTATTATATTACAAACAACCCGCGCGCGCCAGGACCTCATTTGTCTCGCGATTTAGGTCCAAGATCCGTGTCCCGAGGTATACACAAAGGACGGATACAGAAAAATACAGCTAGGTACAGTTTTGTGGCATATACAAGTGGTGACCGTTATTGCACAAGGCAATCTCTATTAGGCAACCTAAAGTCCATATTAAAGTAGGTAGTCCCATCTCGCTCGCAGTCGTTTGTGTTACAAATTTACAATTCACAAAGTTTTATCATTAATATGTCTTTAAGCGGCTTCACACGCTAGTTTTAGTCTGAGAACTGAGACCGATAAATGATATCTAGGTAAATAATATTTTTAAGATTTCAACCTTTAGTAGGTAGGTACCTTTTTCTCGTGCGAAAATCTCCACAAAATCTCCCTGCCGCCACCGGCCAGCGGGCGAGACACGGCGGGCGGCGCGGCGTCCCCGTCTTGCCGCGTTGGCCTGTTTCTACTGGGGTGAAAAACGGTCTCACCTGTCACCCTCCACTCGAGCTGCTTCCGAGCAACTTCAATAGGACCACTTCCGCCTCAGTCGGAATTGGCCGTAGATGACAGCGCCTCTTCCACCTTGGGAGAGTGACTCTTCCATTGCCCAGATTGTTGATTGATGGGCCTATCTACTCTATAACTAGATAAATTCTTTATACACTAATAGACTTCGTGGTGCACCTTGGATAATAGGAGTAGCAACGCCTCTCTCTGCTGACGGACGGGATAAGAGGTACTCTTCCGAGGCGGAAGCGATACGTGATACCTTTTGAGTTACACGGTTTTTCTCATTTTATGTTACACGAGCGAGAAACGGCGCGGCGCGAGGCCGAATGGTTCCGGCGTCTCTGAACTCTTTCGGAACAAAGGATATTGTCTGATATACCGACCTGTGAGACCTGTGTCTCTTGTCATCCCATAACCCGGACTGGTTACGTTTACGAATGTATTGATTGAAGGTAACGTTTATGTTTTAGGTGCATCGACGTTACAGTTAGCAGTATTTTCTGACGAGCAGTGGGATACTAATAAATGGAAATTATTATTATCATGTTGCGATTCTTCTCAACTAGCCGACGGAGCAGCTGTAGCAGTTATTTTCAAAAACGACTTAGCTTTGAAGAAAATTTTAGATACAGGACGATGTAACACTAATATTCCTACCACACTTACAGGTTTGACTATTTTCAAACAGTATACCTACAGGAAGGAAGATTTCGACCTTATCTGGAGGGAAAGTACCTACTCCAAATACTATAAGTACCTAGCGAATTTCACTCAAAGGAAATATTCCTTTTTTTTTTTAAAGTAACATTCAAAGTATAACGAAAACTTGCTTGCCGGTAGGTAATTGAACCGACTAAAATCCGAAAAAAAAAATATTCTGTATTTTTATGGTAGGTATCAATCATAAGAATTAAATCTCTCTAATAAACATGGTAAATGCAGTGGAAGGAAATCCCTGAAATGTAAACTACTGGGACTACCACACCCGAGGGAGCTTTCGATGGCCTTGGGCCAGCCGGGAAGTGAGGGGTATGCCAGAGGCTACCTCACCATCGGCAACTGATGACCCGAGACGGCGTACGTTTTAGTCGGTTCGAGTCCGACATAACCACCCCTGCCGGCTCCCTGTGACGTATCCGTGGGGATTTCTCACACGTAAAGAAAGACTGGTTAATCTATGTATAAAATAACTCTATGCTCCAAATAAAAAAATATTACGATATCTTTCGATTTCCTGCCCTGCCCTTGTCTATCTACCCTGCCCTTGTATATAATTGTAAAGTGGTCGTGTCTGTACATTGGAGATATTTAAAAAAACATACTTGGGTTATGATATGTTAACGATACTGAACACGAAAATATTTTTTTTGAATTTCCTGTCTGTTTGTCTGTTTGTCCGCGATGGACGCAAAAACTACTGGACGGATTTTGATGCGGTTTTTTTTGTTAGAAAGGGCTTACTCAGACTTAAAATCTTACGTTTGTTTGATCGCAATCGGTTGAGTAGAACCGAAGATATGAGCAAAGGTCGTGTTAACCGAGATGCACGCGGGCGGAGCCGCGGGCGGAAGGCTAGTTTATAATAAAAATGTATAGGTAATTTTATATTCGGTGTTTTAGGTAAAACCTTAGAACTCTTAGCTAAAGGATACAAGTTAACTCATTTATTAAATTCATCAACGATTCAAAATAACCACGGCTCCTCAACTTTATCGCCCAGAATTACAATGCGAGATAGAATGGTAAGTTGATACCTACTACATAATTATAAAAAAAAAACCAACGAAGAATCTACGAAGTCAGGCCATCACGCATTATGATCTTCCGTATTAAGACCTTCCGCTGCATTCAAGCAACGGGACTACGGCTACGGGACAAAGGGTGGTTGTCGGGAGTTCGGGACTCGGTCCGCTACATCGCGTCGCGTCGCTCGTGAACGTTACAGGCGACTCGCCCTGCATGTATCTGTATTCAGTGGTACGACGAGGAATGACAATTCCTCGTCGTGCCACTGGTGGAACAAGTTGGTGGCACGACGAGGACTAAGCCAATTTATCAACGTGTCAGTATAATTCATTAAGCACAGTTATGTAATAAGTACAGTTGCTGTCTACTGGGTGGCCTGTAAAAACCAGGACGTGCAATTTTTCGCTTTTGCTAAGTACAGTGTTAACTTCCAAACCGGCTGTGATCTTTATTTCATTTTTGGAGATCGTTTGTAGGTACCTACAAGTACTTAACTACTTAATACACGATTCTGCTAAAGCAAACAGACTGTCATACGGTCATACCACTGTATGATACGATACGATGGGATCACCCTTGTTTGACCAAAAAACGTATGACAAAACATCATTTGACAAACCACGTTTGAAAAACTAATCATTTGACAAACTTTCATTTCGCAAACATATTACTTTAAAAAATAATCATTTGACATAATACACGTTTCTTCTTTACAAATTTTATTTTAAAAATTTTCATTTGACTAAATAAAGTTCTGCATGGTTATAAAAAAAAAATAACCACGAAGGCTAATGCAAGAGCTTCGCTCCGCTCCGCTCCCACATTAGCCTTCTAACCTAATCTATCCAAGTCGGAATGAGCAGCTTTCTCAATAATCTATCACTATTTCAAATAATCAATTTGTAAAACGATGTTTTATCTAATGATTTTTTTTTTCAAATAAATAGTTTGTCTAATGAGTAGTTTATTAAACAATAGTTTGTCAAATGATACATTTATCAAGTGTAATTTTGTCAAACGTTGTTTGTCAAATGAAAATTTGTCATTCGTTTTTTGTCAAATGATAGGACACTGGTACGATGTCATAGACTCTAAAAAAATTCATTAAATTTTAGACTAGTGCTATAAAGTCCAAAATTAAATGAAGAGTTTCATTACACTTTTTCATTCACTCTACAAAAAGCCATTTAATTTTAGACTTTATTAGCATTACTTTAATGTCAAAAATTAAATGGAATATTTTGCAGTGTCCGTACCGTGGTATGACAGTGGTATTGATTGTTTTGATTTGAAAATGTCTTCATCTATCTATATACGTATATAAAAATCGGTGTCCTATCATTTGACAAAAACAAATGACAAATTGTCATTTGACAAACAACGTTTGAAAAAATTATACTTGATAAATGTACCTATCATTTGACCAACTATTGTTTAATAAACTACTCATTAGACAAAATATTTATTTGGAAATACATAATTCATTAGGTATTTAAAATATCGTTTCACAAATTGAGTATTTTAAAAACATACTAGTTGACAAACAGACAGTGTTATTGAGAAAGCTGCTCATTCCGACTTGGATAGATTAGAAGGCTAATGCGGGAGCGGAGCGGAGCGAAGCTCCCGCATTGGCCTTCGTGGTTACTTTTTTTTTATAACCATGCAGAACTTTATTTAGTCAAAAGATTTTTTTTTTAAATAAAATTTTAGCAATCGAAATGTTTTCTAAGTACTTAATACATTTGCGAAGCGTGTATTATGTCAAATGATTATTAATTTTTAAAGTAATATGTTTGCGAAATGAAAGTTTTTCAAATGATTAGTTTTTCAAACGTTGTGTGTCAAATGATGTTTTGTTTTACGTTTTTTGTCAAACAAGGGTGAACCATAAAAATCAATTGCTGTTCTTTAGTCTCGCTATAACTAGAGAATGGCTGAATGGATTTAACTTATCTTGGCCTTGAAATGTTCGTGGATGTCCAGGGAAGGTTTAAACGGTGAGAAAATAGGTGCAGCGGGAACAGGAAAAATATGGCGGTACGAACTTAGCGGGGCAGCTAGTTTATAGACCAAAATATTACATAAAAGTAAACAATTGATCTTATTCTAATTGTTACTTAGGTTAATTACACTGCACTGTTTCATAGGCTAAGTGCGCCTTTATGAACTTTCGACATGAGACTAAACATTTTATTATATTTTTTAATATAGGTACAATGTAGTGAGTGAGTCACCTTATTATGACACTACCTAAGTCCAAGTTAGCGAGTTGACAAACTTTCTAACTTACACTAAACCGTGACAGTGGTATTGCTTTAGCAGAATCGAGGCTCCAGGCTTCATAGCCTTTAAAATGGACACAAATACCTACTTGTCCATAAATAATTCAATTTCTCTCAAAACAGGACACAACTGCTACACGGTCTCCGCGCCAGACTCACAGGAACTTGTCCCCTTCCGTTGCAAGGTTTTTCAATCAGACTGCTGGGCAATCGTCATTGTCCCCAACAAGAACACCAATCGTTTTGACTTCCTCACTGTACGCTGATAATGATACTTGAATGCAAATGACAATTTTATTGAAGTTCTGTGTGCAGCGGGTATATATAAATAATAATTGTACCTATTGTAATATTAATATGTAATTCGTACGAATGAAGATGGAAATAATTTTAATCAAGAATAGTAGGTAACAGAGCTAAGTTAAATCAAAGTAGGTATGTTGAACTAGTTAGGTAGGTACGCACTTGTTTGGCAATCAATATACTTAGTAGCTGTAGCAATCAATATTCATATTAAATCTTTAGAGTTTAATTTGTATAGTTGGTAGGATAGTAATAGATGACATTATATTAATCATTTTTAATTTTAATAAATGACGTGTACAGAAATTAAACAATTAAGTACCTACAGTTGTATTATTTTGTTTACGGTTTACCAACTGCTCGAGGATTTTTTATAGATTGGGTTGGTGTACAAAGACTAACAGCTTGCGTGTCTGGGAACCGGAATTTGTTTGAATCCTAAAATAAAAAAGAAGCAAAACAGGTAAGTAATTAAGTTAAAAAGGGCTTGTGTTTAAACGCCGCCCAAAAATGTACAATTTACCAAAATGGATAAATGATCACCAAATTACGTTTCTTAAAATATTATCAAATAAATGCAATTTTCCTTATTAGGTATTGAAATAAATAAATACGTGTTACCAATATTTTATGTCATGAGTTTTAATTTGGTAGTTTTTGGTGTGTGTCAGGTCAGGATGGCGTGAGCGAAATCTGAATTGTCCCAAAATTTGCACCAAATAACTGTCCTAAACTGTACTAAACTGTACCTATGTTAAAAAAAAATTGTACCTCAATCAATTTAATATTAAATAGATAGTAACATAGACACGCCGCCGTTCTGACGTCACGTTGGCGCGCATAGTTGTGTATCGCCCTAAAGTGTGGGAACTATACCTATTAGGTAATCTGTGACTATACTCTGGAACATAATATCAATAAACTGTACCTCATAAAACTGCCAATAAAAAAAATTAAATCACACGTGATATCTGTCAAATCAACAACAATTTTTTTTACTGCTCATTTATTTTATATATACTTTTGCCCGCGGCTCCACACACGTGGATGTCGGATATCGCAACCAAACATAGCCTACCTATATCCTTTCTCAAGGACTAATCTATATCTATATCAAATTTCATCAAGATCGATCATCATATTATTTGTGTGTAATTAGTACACTCTCAGAACTTGAATATAAAACAAGATATAAAACACCTTTTTTTTTCACCCATATTGTAAGTATGTATGTAATATAATGTACACTTGTACCATAATTTCTGTATGTAATGAAAACAAGCGCCTATTGCAAATTGATCGACAAACATACATGTCATTCGTTTAAATCAAATAAATGAGCAGTCATTTTTTTTGTTGATTTGACAGATATCACGTGTGATTTAAATTTTTTCATTGGCAGTTTATTGAGATATATGTTCAACTTAGTTCCGACACGTAGGGCCGATATACGACTATACGCGCCAACCTGACGTCAGAACGGCGTGTCTATGTCACTATTATATTTAATATTGAATTGCTTGAGGTACAGTTTTTTTTAACATAGGTACAGTGTAGTACAGTTTAGGTACAGTTATTTGGTGCAAATTTCGTGACAATTCAGATTTCGCTCACGCCATCCTGACACACACAGTTTTTGCTACGCTAAAAAAAGCTAACGATCGCTAGAACATTTTTTAAATACCAAATAATATAGGTACTGGGCTTCACCATAATATTGTCACTCATACTCGGAAAGAAACATTTACCACTTTGCGAAATTTCAATTTCTTGATGGTTATAAAAAAATAACCACGAAGGCCTAATGCGCCTTCTAACCTAATCTATCCAAGTCTGATTGGGCGGAGTGGACACTGCGCGCAAGGTTTTTGGTAGTAAGTAATATTAATATTTGTGTAAGACATTATTTGGTGATCCATTTGAGAATCAAAATAGTACATTATGGTACAAGCGTGTAAAGTTGGTGATTACCGCTGAGGCGACATTGAGATCCGAGCCGTTAGGCGAGGGTCTTAAGAGAGCCGAGGACGGTAATCACCATACACACGAGTGGCATACGACTATTTTCAACACACTTGCGAATAAAATAATACTAAAAATACAACATAACACAATCAAAACACAATAGTAAATATTACATAATATGAAAAATATTTTATTATTAAAAAAATTAAAAAAGTTTTTTTTTTGGGTGGCGCATTGTCGTGATTCTGATTGGTGCATAAAATGATGACCAAAAGTCATCATTTTTTGTCGCCATTTTAGAGTGTGGACAACATATCTATAGTTTTTAATAATTGGTTGCAGCACGTTCGTCTTGCAAAACACCACTCACTTGTGTACTGTACCATACGTAGTATATTACTTACTCTGTGTACTGTACTGGACCGATAATACGAACGATTTCTGTTTAGTCGCGAGTAGTTTAGCCACTAAATTACACGCTACTCTACTAAATTACTAAAGTAGTCCGAACTAGGCTTTAGGGTCTTAAAAATATTTCTGATGACCCTCTAAATTATACCCGTTATAAAGAGCTGAGTAAGATTAAGTGAATTCTATTGTCAAATAGTTATCAAGTTTGTTACTTACAAGTTCGGAGTTTTTATCCTCTTCTATATTTTGAATAGTTAACGTTCCGCCAAGTATATTAGACATCTTGGCATTCAAACAGTTCAAAAAATTCTGAAGTATAACTTTCTGTCGAGTAAAGCATTTTATTATTCGATATCTACCTACGTAGTTACTAGTTGAAGTTGTAGTACCTACTTACGAGATCCGACTGCAGATTAGTGTCACAGAATGCAGAGGAAGAGCCAGCAGGCGGATTATGTTTCACCTACATGCTGAAGTTCCCCATCAAGTCACATGTAGTGTCTAAAACTCTAAACCACAGAGTTACAGAGTATTCTTAACTATACCTAAATATCTACAAGCTGGTAGGTTGTATTCTACCTGGGAACTTAACAGAAAGAGATTGTCAACGAACTTACCAGTTGAGGTGGCAAACAAGAATATGACCCTCTATATGCTATCGTGGCGTTTCTATTCATTAGGTACCAAATACAATATTATATTGAAATTCAAAATAATAGTTTTTAAAGTCTGTAAGTTTACCTAAGTACCTAACCTACCGATAATGCATGGCCTCTTCAGTAGAAAATTAATTGTACACACTGTGGGTACTATCTAATGCTATTAGGTCACGAAACCTACGTGCTACACGGTAATAGCCTTATATTCATAAAGAATCAACTTTATTTTATTATTTGTTATTTACCTCTAAGCATTTAGTCGTGGGCGTCACTATAGGAAAATTTCGGATAACACATGTCGTAGGATAGAGCAGAGGTTCCCCGCGCCAGAACTGGATAGAATAATATGTGGCTTCTTCTTCTGGCAAACGGTATCCGTGCTATTAGACAGTAAATATTTTGAAATATAGTTTAAAAAATAAGAATTATTAAAAAAACAATGATGGAATAAAATCTAGGTAGGTACCTAAATAAGTCCTGGTAAAAAATTAAACTAAACACTTTTACTTAGCTTGCTGACAGTAGGTATTTTTCAAGGAATGAGGCGATTTTACTACGATTTTTTATTGAGACAATTCTTCGTTGAGGTTAGCTATATCCCGCATGAGGGTGTGAGAATGCTATGAATATGAATGATAATAACTAAAATAATAACATATTGAAGGACTTACAATGTTTTTCCAATGTCGACGAAGATCTTTATAACATCTGAACTTGCTTGTATGGGGTAATGTTTCGTTATACTCTTCTATCACAGCCTTGTTCAAACTAAAATAAATTGGTTGGGTAGAGTAATATTTGATGTTTTCTGTATCTTTCTAGATATTTATTAAATATTTGGTTTCCATTGCTGGCCAACCCGCCAATTCAGAGGCGAACAAACCCCTTCCCTCCCAAAAAGAGCATGAGACACGAGCGTACTGCCGTAGGTATTGCATTCTTTAGCCAGATTTTCTCTGCACCACCTTTGGTTGACTGGTAGAGAATGCCTGTGGCATTAACTCCGCCAATGTACTTGTGCATGAAGTTATATAAATAAAAAAAAATAATGAAGTGACGAACTGATTCGCCCACAACCCCTATCAGGGTAACCTTATAAAGGTTTACCCCTGTCGGTCGCTTAGATACTAGGCTAGGGAGGGTTACGACTTGACGGTAAGGCTGTGGCCACGTGGTCCGACCGCTTCGTTCGACTGGTCGGACGACGCGGATTTTTTTTCCCTGTTAATCCGACCGGTCGGACAACGAGGAATTTCGGTTCCTGTTGATCCGACCGATCGGACGACGCGGAATTTCTCTTCCTGTTGCTCCGATCGTCAACACTTTCCAACGTTGTCGTTCGACCAGTCGGACCAATAGGAAAGTGTTTCCACGTCGTCCGATCGGTCGGAGCAACAGGAAGAGAAATTCCGAGTCGTCCGATCGGTCGGATCAACAGGAACAGAAATTCCTCGTCGTCCGACAGGTCGGATCAACAGGGAAAAAAAAATTCCGCGTCGTCCGATCAGTCGAACGAAGCGGTCGGACCACGTGGCCACAGCCGTCTATACCTAATTATGTCTATCACTCTGAAAGAATAAATACAGAACTCGCCCAAACTTTCGCAGTCTCTCCCCAATGACCTCTGTAAATCAGAGAAACTGAGCGTCCACCACGAGGTGTTCTAGTCCAGCGGACCATTATTAGCTAGAGTCTTAGCTACATAAATATGTATTCGCAACAAAGGACCATTAATATAAGTACTGTTATCAAGTAGATATAGGTATATGTCAAAGATACTTTGCAAACCTTGGCAATACTCTTATCCATTCTCCAGGCATGAACAACTCCGACGTTTTAACCAAATTAATTTTGACTGATTTTATTTCCAAAGTAAGAGTACTGTGATCTGTAAATATGATAAATAGGCGCTACATACTATATTCAATTAAAATGTAATTAGGTAATTGTTTTTATGACAAACATGTTTAGCACTCGCTCTTACCATTGACTAAAATGTTATAGGTAACACCATCCTGAGGTCCCCTTGTAGTTAAAAAGTCTCTGTTATTTACGAGATAATTTTCACCCAATGTATTCCATAATGGTGCGATTCTGGCATTCATAGTGTAATGGAAACACATTTGAAAGATATCTGGAGTGGTCGTCCTAATGCCGCCATCCTTCAACCATAGTTGCATCATCAGATATTTATAATGTATCATTGAGAAAATGAAAAATATACCGAGTAAAACGGGTTGAATAGGGATCAATGGTTGAATAGAGATGAAATGGTCGTTAGATTACATGGAATGGAACTAGGTACCCACTAGGTACATAATAGTTTTAATGGCAACAAAATATGACTAAAGAATTTAGCAGGCCATTTTATAATTTGTCATACTTTGATCTCTATTCACACCGTTTTACGGTAAGTACCTGTAACAAATGAATAACTAAACAACTAAACTTGATGTCACTTACTTGTCTTAGTGAAAATTTTATGAAAAGAGAATTTAATTTGTCATAATCGTCGCCAGACCTATTAAATATTATATGAACTCGCTGCAATTCATTTTTATCTGGTGAGGCTAATATTGACGAGTTTGAAAATATAATCATTCTAGAAGTAATACAAATATATTAGGTACAGTTACCAACACAGCTGCATGCTGCATAACACATACCTACCTACATTTACTTACTTAGCACTATAAAAGTAAGCAATTTACGAACAGAAAATAATGTTGGCCCAAACCTGCACTTAAGAATTTTCCAATGATAATGAGAGGGTGCAGATCTATCATGCTTGTCACCAATATTTGCTATGGCTATTATATAACCAAAGTTACTCAGTTCGAGGTTTATCGTATTAACTTTCATTCTGAGAATCGATAAGAAATTTTAAATTCACCAGCTTGATCCTAGAATTCCTAGATCCTACCCAACATACCTACCTCAACCAACAACCAAACCAAACCAACTAGGCGCAAAAAGGCGCGATTTTTTTTTTTTTTTTAAGGTTTCCTAACATAGCTTTGTGAATTTATTTTTATTTGAGACGCGAGCGGTAAGGTAACTGTACCAATGCTCGACACTGTACCAATGCTAGACACTTTCGAACAAAACCCAGTATTTTGAGAAAATTATCCATTTATTTTATAAGACTATTGACTTAAAAGATGCCTAATGGTATCTATAAGATATGTTCAAATATTCGCAACACCCGAAGTAAATTAAGAAAGACTGTTGACAGCAAATAATGTGACTCCGTGAACACGGTCGTGTTATTTCTTAAGATTTTTGCCAAGGGTACTGATTTTTATAGGTGTGATTTTTTTGTTTATAAGTTATGATTATTACTAATTTTAGTATAAACGTTATAAATATTGAAGTTATTGACATACTTGGACCATTGGGACAATGATGTCTAGCATTGGTGTTTTCGACCAAGTGCATTATAATTTAATTTAAAGTAAAAGTATGATAGATTTTAAAGATTTTATGGGCAAAAGTTAATGTCTAATTGTTGCTGTAACAGTTAAAAAAGAATGTAACGACCATGCTGTAATTAATTTGTTAAATTTTTTAGATTGAAATTTTATTTTTCCTTAAAGTGTCGAGCATTGGTACAGTTACCTTAAATGTTACGCGCGAACTTCATGGCTGAGTTTTGCCGTCAAAACGAGAATGAACGATTGCGGTGTTATTTTATTTTCCAAAATTAGTGTGAGTTCGACTTTTTATGTGTAAAAATGGTGGATTTTTAGACATAACGTCTTGGAAAACGCGCACAAGAGTAGGAAAGTGAAATATTACAGTGAATTGTGACTTCTCGTGTTGGTTTCAAATCTCCGTAGAAGCCTTTATTAAAGTTTCCACCACTTTACTGAGGCAGCCATCATCATCATCATCATCATCCATCCATCCATCCATCCATCCATCCACCCATCCAAATAAAATTATTATTAACTACTTTATAATGGCTAAATGCTAAGCAAGAAGCCAATAAAATTGTAACTTGACATTGGCATAGGTATACTATTACTTGCCATAAAGGAAAAAAAAAAACAAAACTTCATGGCTAAGGTCCATTCATCGCCTTGAACACGTGTTTAGAAGAACAGTTTGCGTTGCAAACCCGTGCGCGATTGGAGGACATGTGCCTGGAATTGAACACGAGTTTGGAAAGGCAATTAGCGCAACAAACCCGTGCGTGTTTCAAGGCAGTACTGCCTCCTATTGTACACGGAAAAGGAAATACGCGTCCCGCCCGAGGTATATTTTCGATGGTCAGTTAGTGCACATGCGCGAACTTTTTAAAGTGGGTTCATGATTATAGCATTATTCTGTGTGACAAATTGTTTCGTAACATATTTATTATTGAATAATTGAAATCAACCGTCTTCTCACGTTACAAATGCGTTCAGAAGTTCCCCAGGCCTTCGATTCTGCTAAAGCAATACCAGTGTCATACCACAGATACTGCAAAAAATGGTATTTTTGGGAATTTATTGCTATAGCCTTAAATACCAAAATGAAATGAAAAGAGCTTCATTACACTTCTTCGTTCACTCTACAAATAGCCATTGAACGGCTTTTAAACTTTACGGGCATTACTTTAAAGTCTAAAATTAAATGGAATTCTTTGGCAGTATCCGTACTATGATTGTGGTTTTGCTTTAGCAGAATTGAGTCCCTGGTTTATATTATTTTGGTTTTTGAAGCCTTTTTTGTTAAAGTTATGTATCTGACTGTGACTGAACGGAATGTTTTTATAATGCTTACAATTCACCTACTTTTTCTTCATCCTCACCTGGTTGCCAACCTGAGGCCCGGAGTTCGCCATCCTATGCCTTTAAACCATTTTTGCTTGGTGCATTGGCTATAATATTACGGGGGTTTAAATATTCTTAGACATTTCCAAAGCAGACAAACTCAAGAAGCTAAATCCATTTAGCCAAATTTCAACTTTTGTCATTGTACCTTTTTCCTAAGCGGATATGGTACCACTTGGATACTGAATTCCACCGCGCTGCTGGTATACCTACCACATAACGGCTTGTCTATAGTAAAGCAGTTATGCCAGATAATAAAAGTACTTGGAAACGCTGTATTAGAGCGGTTGGACGAGACTTCGTAACAAAGGAGATGGATACTCTTCCATACATTCGTGGGCCTGATTGACAGAAAATGGAGCTGTCAGCTGTCACAGCTTAAAAACCTTTTGGCGACTTAAGTCTATCAGGAAAAATAACTAGGTATAAAAATGACGAAACTATAAAATTAAATTGTCGAAGGTTATTTTATGTCGTGATATAAAAATGTCGATATATAAAAATGTCAATATGTAAAAATGTCTGTAACCCAAAAAGTGAAAGTATAGAAATGTCAATATGTAAAAATGTCTATAGCCCATAAAGCAAAAGTATAGAAATGACAACATTTAAAAATATCAACATATTACTTTCGCAAGATGATGATCCAACTAAATATGAAGATGTCCTCTTGCACGGTTGTGAGGCGTGGCCGCTGCTGGAGCGACGCAAGCAAGAGCTGCGTGTCACGGAGATGAAAATGCTGCGGTGGATGTGCGGCGTCATGCGTATAGATCGTGTGAGAAACTCTCGCATCCGCGGTAGCCTTCATGTCCGTGACATCGCAGATAAAATGCAAGAGAGCCGCCTTCACTGGTGCGGCCAAGTCTTGCGACAACCGCCAGGCTACGTGGGTGGCAAATATCTGGTACCTAATGGCGCCCCCGCCGGGTCCAGGTAGAAGGGGTAGGCCCAAGAAGTCCTGGCTTGACGTCGTGGAGGGTGACATGCGTGCAAATGGTCTCACTACTATGGACGCCCAAGATCGTGCGAAGTGGAGGAGGAAGAGCCAGAAGGCGGACCCTGAGCTCCTAGGTCAACGTGGCCATGGATGCGATCATGGTAATACGTCACATGAAGATGGTGATGGGAATTAACGCTAGGATGAAGAAGATTAATAGTTCTAAGTTCCTTCTTTCTTTTAAATAATAAAATAAAACTGTGGTATATTGATCTCATTTTAGCCAAGGTTAATTAGGCCTACCTACCTACAATATTGATCTCATTTTAGCCAAGGTTAATTAGGCCTACCTACCTAAAATTTGATTCCTTAAATAATAATTAACAAAAAGTGCTTGTGAGAATAAAAAAATAATTATTATGAATAAAAAAAGAACTTTATGTCCGAGGATTTCAACCCCCGCTTACCGTATCCACAAAGCATCGGTCATAACCACTAGACCAACATTCCATATTCACAAAGCTTCAAAAAACTTTAATGCTTACATGTCATTATCAAGGGGGGTCCCTTTTCTCTGAAGCTTACTGTACAGTGATATTTATATATCGTTATTTTTATACTAAGGTAATAAATTATCTTAGACTTTTTTAAATGTTGGCATTTTTATACTTAGGCAATAATCATCTTCGACTATTTTTTGATATCGACATTTTTATACATAGTTAATAATCCATTTCTCCAATTTTCCATCTTGCCAATATCACTTTCTAGTCATTTTTATATCTAGTAATTTTTCCTGATAGACTTAAGTCGCCTAAAGGCTTAAAAATACAGTTGATAAACACAAGAAATAATTAATCGATTAACGGAAATCGATTCAGAATTTATTTTTATTACACTATTATTTGGTATTTTAAATGGTTATTATTATTATTATGATTAAGTTTTGTTCACTCTGATTGATTTAATATCAAATTGTGATGCAAGTGTTATAATACGCAATATTGTTTAAATAATTTTTAGTAATCGATATTTTATTTTGCTAGTGAAATAAATTTAGTTTTAAGATTTCTCGTCTTCAAGATTTTCAATTGAGCTGGTTTTTTAATATGTTGAAATAGAAAAAAATTACCGCTTTTTTTAAGTCATATCTCAACTCATTACAATTTTGGCCCAGAAGTCCCCGTCTCCTTTATTAAATCAAACTAAGCCCTAATTTAATTAGTTTCTTTATTTAAAATGAATGTTATTATTAATGATGGTTAAGAAACTTCAACATATAATATTATAATAATTTAAATAGCTTGTCTAAACTGAAATGACACCCCCCAACAGTCACATCATCTGTGTCAATTGTTTCATGAACTTGATCGTCATTTAGGCTTAGATAAACTATACCAGGCGCGGATCCAGGCGCGGAATTAGGTTGTGGGCACAGGTACCCGAAAATATGTGAAAAGTGCGAACTCATGTCAAGCATGTTAAATACGCCCGGGGGCGGGGGGGGGGGGGGGTCTTTGGCGGAGTTGGTCTCACATTGACCTGTTGAATTGAACGCGGCGAGACGAAAATCAAACCTTATGGAGTAGGGTGCAGAAATCGCAGGGGCATATGGTAGTCAGCTTCCTCGAGTCAAGGGCACAGGGCCTCTTTTTCATTAATAGTTCCTTTAAGAAAAACCCCAACAGGAAGTGGACTTGGCAACGCCGGGACTCTGCGATAAAGAACAAGATAAATTATTTAGAGATGTCTTTGTGATCAACAAGTTTCAAACTGAAAGCGATCACTGACTTATCCGATGCTCTCTAAATATCAACATCAAGGCTGAAAGATTCCGAATGATAAGGTCAACTGACCTACGCCGCTCCGAGTAGCTCTAAGGTCCGAAAAGTTCCAATTGGAACTTCAAAATCGTTTCGCAATGCTGGAAACCTAGCGGCATTGACGAGAAGGCCGACATAGTAGTTAAAATATTGCAGGAAGTGTCTCGAAAGTTGTTTCCCGGAAAACACATACAGCAAAAGTCCAAGCTCTCTCCTGAGACTCTCGAACTTATGAGGAAGAAGCGTGAACACTGAACAACCATACACACAGTCGTCTTCGTCAGATGGGAGAACCTTAAACCAATAAATCAAAAAACCGATACGACGCGAACTTAAACGCTCCAACACTCACTCCATCCAGGAGGCAATCGAGCGATATAGGGGGTCAAAAGTGTTCGCTCAGCAGTTGGGAAGGCCCCATCTGACGAAACTTACAACTGAGCTATATGCAGCACGGATGAGTAAACCGACGGGACACAGCGACGAAGACCACAGATCCCCACTCACGCGCTATTACACCGAGGAGATACCAAATGTCGAGTAGTGCGAGGTAGAGGCGGCTCTCAGGCAACTGAAGAACAAAAGATGCCCTGGTGATGATGGAAATTACTACTGAGGTGCTGAAAACAGGTGGCGCTCCAATCCTGAAAGAGCTAGCGAGTCTCTTTAATTCCATCATCCGGCAAGAGCTAACACTTAGGGCACAGAGTGGGAGTGCGGTGGTACTGTTCTTCAAAAAAGGTGATAAGACTCTCTCACTCCTGAGCCATGCCTACAAGTTGTTCTCAAGAGTCGTCACAAATCACCTCGCGGATAAGCTCGACGAGTTCCAGCCACCTGAGCAAGCCGGGTTTCGAAAAGGCTAGTACCGTGGCGTGGACCACATCTATACTGTTCGGCAGATTGTAGAAAAGTCGCAGGAGTACCATCAGCCGCTGTGTATGGCGTTTGTGGACAACGAAAAAGCCTTCGACTCTATCGAAACTTGGGCAGTGCTGGATGCCCTGCAGCAGTGTCGTGTAGATTGGCGATACATCAAGATGCTGAGATGTTTGTATGACACTGCCACAATGTCCATCCTGCTCCAAGACCAGAAGACGAAACCCATTAGCCTCCAGCGTGGAGTGAGATAGGGAGATGTTATATCTCCCAAACTATTAACCAACGCATTGGAGGACGTTTTCAAGACTCTGGATTGGACTTTGGCGGGGTACCAACATCCACGGTGAGTACATCTCGCATCTTCGGTTCGACGACGACTTCGTCATAGTTGCTTAGTAGTGACTAAGCAACTATGACGAAGTCGTCGTCGAACCTTATGAGACCTTATGGAGTAGGGTGCAGAAATCGCAGGGGCAAATGCTAGTCAGCTTCCTCGAGTCAGGGGCACAGGGCCTCTCAAGCTGTGCAGCATTTGCAATGCTGCACAGATTGAATGGAGCTTCTCGACAAGTTGGCCTGGGTGTAAACTTGGACAACACCATGATTATGTTCAACAAACATGTTGTATCGAGTCGATTTCCATCGAAGGGGTGACACTCAGAGTTGTTCAAAAATATATCTCCTGGGGCAGGTTATCCAGCTCGGTAAAAACAACTTCGAGAAAAAAATAGCCAGATCCAACTGGGGTGAGCAGCATTTGGCAAACTACGTCGGGCTTTCTCCTCCCCCTTACCACGATGCCTCAAAGGTTTTCAACCAGTGCGTCCTGCCTGCTATGACCTACGGTGCTGGATGGATTGGATGCGGAAGACGGAGGATCGGCAGACGTGGCGCATTTTCAGAGAAGCAGTGGACTGCAATATACCTACTAACTGATTGATTGATTGACTGTACACCTCAGACCTGTGTGTGCTCCTTATAAAGGTGTACATAAAAGCCGCAATAATAGTGTGTAATTTCTGATATTGTAACAGTGTGAACAAATGCTGGTATATCGTCTATTGCACTATACACTGTGTTCCAAATCACGCGTGATTCATGATTAATTTTGGTTTTTTTTTTTTCAATAAACCATAAAAAAGTGACGTCACAGGTCTATTAAGGTGGTGGGCATGCCCATATTGCCCACCCTAGTGGATCCGCGCCTGAACTATACCTACTGAACCCAACATTAAATTAAAAGAGTTTGGCGAGTAATGTCATTATTGAAAAATGACTAAGTATAAAAATGACGACAATTGTTTTTTTGGTAATTGTTAACTAAGTCTAGAATTCTTTTTGTCGATGTATAATAATGTCGACATGTAAAAATGCTCATCTGATTTTTGTCGATGTATAAAAATGTCGACATGATCACAATGATCGACGTCTGTAGGTAGTTTTAGTACAGTACGATTAAAATCAGTTGAAGATTCGGCCAACCTCGGTAATTGTCGTGAATCCCTCGTCTCTCACATAGAGTTATCAATTTACAGATATGACCTTTAATTATATTACCCGTTGTCTTATTGAATACAATACAAGCACGACATGAGCAACAAAACCTCCTTTGTAGCTCAAAACTAACACAAAAATATTATTTTGACGATTATTATGATACATTTATGTTTATGAACGCTAATTTCATTCGTGAAAATATTCGATTCTATTAAATTTTATCAAAATTACCTTATAGTAGTTATGTATCATGGCTTCAACAAATTTAAAGCGTGTGTAAAATAATTGTTGCTTAATCTCGTGAAATCGTAAATAACGTATATAACTATTTAAAAAAAGAAGATAATTTATTTAAAAAAGAAGAAAATTTACTTTCTTCTTTTTTGTTGATAAATTTATTATCAACAAAAATCGGTAGAAGTCGGTTTTTTAAATTTTTAATTTGGTAATTTTCATATCAATTATTAATCCGATGTACGTAACGGTACGATACTGTTACTTACATCAAACAGTAAAATATTGACTTATATCAATGTATTTTTTTATTTAATGTATACAAGTATAGCTGCAATAAATAATGAATTTTCAAATTCATGTCGCTTCTGCATAATTTTCTTAGGTCTACGGTTAGTAATGTCATCTTGGCAGATGCTATACATTGCGTTTATGATATTTCAAATTAAATGCTACATAAAAGAAATCGCGGTAATGTATGTCGTGTCATTTCCGTCTCCGGATTTAGGCGATGATACCCGAAAAAAGCCGAATGTTCAACTGATTTTAATTGTACTGTACATACTCTTTACATTATCTAACCGCTTGAGTGCTGGCCACTTATACCATGAAGTAAAGTATGACGCTAGTAGGTATATTTCGATAGCGTCGGTGTACAGTCGATAACTATGGATCATTTATTGATATATTACTTAGCCAAAAGACGACGACGTGAACAAAGGCGTCAGCCAATCAACCCAAATATCACGTCTAGATTGTAGTGTGGAGAATTTGTAACCAAGTTTTCGTTATTAAGAGAAAATGGCCAAATTTTTTTTAGTTATTTTTAAAATGTCACCGTCTACATTTGATGAACTGTTTTCGAAACTTGAAACATATTTAAAACATAGTTCATATTATATCTGTCCTCAGATGAATTGAGTTTGAGTTGAGCGTTATTCTAGAAAACGGGCCTTAGTTTATTACAACGACTGTACAAGTACGGCGCGTGTGACACGGATAACGTAGCGGCGCTCAATGATTTTGTAGAAAGCCTTCTGTATCCGTGGTCAGATAGCATTGTTAGATCAGTCTAACCACGTCCACTCTTTTGTGTCCATTGTCAGATCAGTCTAACCACGTCCACTTTTTTGTGTCCTTGGTCAGATTTCAATATGTACATTGTCATATCAGTATAACCACGTCCACTTTTTTGTGTCCATTGTCAGATCAATCTAACCACGTCCACTCTTTTGTGTCCATTGTCAGATCAGTATAACCACGTCCACTTTTTTGTGTCCGCTCCACTCCCGCGTTAGCCTTCTAACCTAACCTATCCAAGTTAGGGCGCGCTATACTCGAATCAACAACACACTTTCTGTATCACGGGTCACTCAGTATTTTAGTCGCCCATTCAATATTTTAAGTTAAGTAACTCATTATCAGTCATCCATTTATTATTTTTATCACACGGCTTATTATAATCTTTTTTGTTTTATTGCTCAGGTAACATCAGTATACTATTAAGTATTTCTGAGAATCTGAAGTTTTAGGTAGGTATCCATCCTTATAAGAAAAATCCAAATCTGGTTATGTCTACCAATCCTTTCTTTATAATTTCTTTAATTTAATTTATGTATATTTATAACTAGCTTTTACCCGCGGCTCCGCACGCGTGGATGTCGGTTATCGCGACCAAACATAGCCTTTTTCCGATGAATTTTCAGTACTGAATTGATGCCGACTCTTGACCAATAGATGGCGCTGTATGTCCGGAATAAATTTTATTTTTTATTTTATTTTTTGTAATAAAAACTATCCTATGTCCTTTCTCAAGTTCCAAACTATGTCTGTACCAAATTTCACACAAATCAGTTCAGTAGTTTAGGCGTGAAGCAAAGACAGACAGACAGACAGACAGACATACAGAAAGACAGACAGACAGACAGACAGAGTTACTTTCGCATTTATAATATTAGTTTGGATTAATTTATATACATACAGATAATAAAACATTTAAAAACATATAAATTTCGATAAACCTTTCTGGTTTTTGTTACACTTCTAGTGCACATGAAAATTGTATACCTTTGTTATTATATATAATTAAATAAAAAAATCTAACCTAGGTCTCTTAATTTCATCAGTCTGACCAAGGACACAAAAGAGTGGACGTGGTTAGACTGACCACGGATACAGAACGCAATCTAACCTAGGACTCTTAATTTAATCAGTCTGACCAAGGATACAAGAATGGACCCTTGGGTTAAATCAGTCTGACCAAGGACACAAAAGAGTGGACGTGGTTAGACTGATCTAACAATGCTATCTGACCACGGATACTGACCCGCTCGCGTGCTCCGTCGCGCGGACACACGGCGCGTGGCCCGACGCCCGCGTGGCGTGCCCCGCCGCCCGCCTCGCGTGCGACGGGTATCCGCTTAACGCAGCGCTGCTCTTGAAATAACATGAATCAAGCAAGCGGACGTCCGTGACCCGCACCCGCCTAACGCAGCGAAGGCGCTAAGGTCTCGTTACTGTTGACTATTCTACTTCATTTTGGAATGCCGTCATTATTATACCTCGACATTACTCTACTTCGTCGTTCTAGAATGTCGTCAATATCATACCTCGACATATTTATAATTTGACTTTTTTATGTTTGCAAAATCGTCATTTTTATACTTAGTCATTTTTCAATAAAGACATTACTCGCCAAACTCAATTAAAATACATCATTTAGGTTAAGTAATCCGTAACTATAATTTTGATCACAGTATTATTCAGTTATAAACATAGAAAAATATGTATTTCCTTCACTTTCAGTCATGCTCACATATACGAGGAATATCGTGCTTAGAATTAGAGATAACTGAAATGAAATACCTACTTGATAACATGGCACCGGAAAATAATTCCAGCCATTTCACTTGCCCCTCCCACCCAGAGAGGCGAATGGGAGACAGAGTGGAAATATTTTTTCAATTTTACATCCAAGAGTGTTTAAGTGAATGCAAAAATCATACACCACCATAGGGTGGAATAGTGGTAAAATAATTTCGCTTCTGCCTCCTAGATGGTATGAGACAAATGGTACAGTCAAATAAACTTTATTGATCGACGTGCTCGAGCAGTCACACGTTTGTATCATCTACAAATTCTAACAAAGATGGCAGTTAAAAATATTGAAGGGCACATTATTATTATTATTATTTTACAGTTCATTTTTTCGTTTCAGTATACTATGAAATGAAATTCATAATATTATACATTATTTAATCACCAGTATTTTAATTTATGATTGTGAAGTTTTTGTCGGCTTTTAGTTATTGCCTTGATTTTCAAACTGGTCACGTGCTTTGCGTAGCACTCCTTGTGTCTTATGAATCTCTCTGCATATAGCCCTTTGTACGCTTCTTTTGCGCAAATTCGCGGCGTTTAGTTGCATCAAAGTTTCTGCTAGAGTTGCTTTTGTCCTTGCTAACTTTTGCTTCAGTGTTACATTTTCCTCATACAATGAACCTGTAACAATAAGCACTTCTATATCATCATACATCAAAGTTCGTAGATATATTTTTTTTTTCAATACCTACTTGTCTAATCTAAATCTTATACTTTATAATCACTCTAATTAAGTTACTAAGGAGATCTCTCCTTCTCCTCCTCTCTATCTAATAATTATAATCATCGCATTAATAAATAGGCATAATATAAAATCTATTCAATTTTTTTATGGCCTTATCGTGGTGAATTGGGTAGCTTAACTTACAGACCATAGACCAACATCATTCTGTAGTAATGTTGAGGGCATTTCGTTTCACAGGCAAACGCTTGTAGCAAAAGGTCTGGTGTCAGAGACACGGAATTGTGTAGTTTTATTAGACTCGATGAGCCCTCGACAAAGCGATTTGAAAATCAGAGGAAGAATATGCTAGAACTAGAAAAAGGAGTAAGAATGTGCAATGTAACCTAGGCATATTGCTAGAATAATTTAATTAACTTACGTGGTGACAAGGCGACAGCGTCATTTTGTTCTAAGCTTGAAAGTCGGTCGCTATCGATGCCTTGATCAGGGGAGGTTGGTCGGTCTTCATCTGAAGGAATATTTTCGTGAACAACAACTATTTTATTATTAGCATCGGCGGCAGCTTTACGCGTGACTTCAATTTCTAATTGAGAATTCACTTCTAAGGCATTTGAAAGCTTTTCACGCGTTTCTTCCAACTCTCTTTCTAAGCGTAGTCTATCATGTTGAGCACGAGCCCGTTCCAAAGCAGCTTGAGAAGCCTGGACTGTTGCTTCATCGGCTGCACGTCTCAATGAACGTTCAGTTTCCATAAAAGTAACCTCCAATTCTTGTCTTTCTGTTCGTAACCTTTCTGTAGTTTGAATAGATTCATCAAGTTTCTGCTCGATATCTTTGATACGCATTTCTAAAGTCGTTACAGTATTTTTCAATGTATCTATATCCATGGTGGCTTCAGTCAACTTCGACTGTTCCAAAGATAAACGTTCTTTTAAATCGTTATTTTCTACAATAAGGTCATTAATTTGTTCTTTTGAAAATTCAAGTTTATTCCTATAATCCTTGTTCTCTATTTCAAAATGCTCATTTAGCTTAGCAAAGTGGTTCAATTCCTCGATAAGTGCTTCGTTTGCAGGTTTATTATCTTCTGAGCGAGAACCATATGATATACGCGCTCGCCTATTCCGACATTTATTATCTGAGCTTGATTCTCGCACACTAACACCAGTGTCACATAGTCCAACACGAGCAAGTGACACATTTCTATCGGGTTCTGACCAACATTCTGATTCAGATATAATATCAGCTTGAGGAAAATGCTTTAACAAAGTCTTCCTGTTGGATGAATATCTTTTATCATCACTGCACATGACATGATGTCCGAACATCATAGTTAAATCTTCAATTCTTAGGGATTGTGATATATCGAGGTTACTTTCGTCCATTGTAAGTTCATCTGGAGCCATAGATTCATCTAACTCTAGGCCAACGGGCAAAGCTAAACTTTGTTCTAGAATACTTTCTGCCAGTTTTTTTTTATCTTCACCGAGAACACACCTATAATATACGTTATGGTACAAGTGAGTAAAGTTGGTGATTACCGTCAAGGCGCCATTGAGACCCGAGTCGTCAGGCGAGGGTCTTAAGAGAGCCGAGGACGGTAAATATCATACTCAAGCGTGGCATACGACGTTTTACAACACACTTGCGAATAAAATAATACTACAAATACTAAATAAACAATACTACAAATTAATTCGTTTTCCAATACCGCGCATCTACCAATGGCGATCGGCCATATTTAAAAGAATGAGGTTTGAATTTAACTTTTTTTTACTGTTTTTTTTCTGTACTTAGCGAAAAAAAAAGTTAAATTTGAGTGAAAATTTTGTTTATTATATAAGTACTTGTAAAGTTGAAATTATTTATTTAAATACGAAAATGCATCAAATGACCATAAAATATTAATTTATTCGTACTATTAAACACGTTCTTTTTTGTATCGAAACTTTTTTAAGAACAAAGAAACTTAACCTATAAAATTTAAAAAAGAATCTATAACTCACTTGTGAATAATAGCAATGAAAAAGTCACAGTTTGATAATAGGTGTCATTACGTGCCTTATTGCGGTGAAATAATATCAATTTTATGAGCAGGTGTGTTGTAAAATAAATTATGTAGAATTTCATATACATGCAAAAAGAACGTATACCTAGAGATGCCCTATGCCGAGGTGTTAAAGTACATATCAAACGAAATATATAGCCAACCAAAGTGGACTGGGCTCATTGTCAGATGATTTTATTATGAGGCACTATAATATTATCGATCTTCTTCTTACCGAAAGTTAAAAATTAATGATTTGTTCTGTTAAAGATCATAAATGTATTCATGTATGTATCTAGTTTATTGGAATTTTTATTAGACCAGTCTTTAAAATTAAGTAATCATTAATCATGTATTGTATGCGTATATCGATACCTCGGGGCTCAAAGGGCGTAAGCGCCAAAAGTCGATTTTACAGGAGAGCAAAAAAACAAAAACAAAATTTCTTTTTTCGGCATAACTTTTTCGATTTTTGACCTAAATAAACCATTCTAAGACCAAAAGTCTTAAATTTTTGTGATGCAGGTCACTGTAAAATTATATTTCGAATAAATTTAAAAGCAACGAAAATAGCTTTCCCATACGCCCTGAAAATTTGTATGTTTGGGGTGTTTACACCCCAAAAATCAATGGATGTATGATGTTTGGGGTGTTTACACCCCAAAGATCAATGGATGTATGATGTTTGGGGTGTTTACACCCCAAAAATCAATGGATGTATGATGAGTGATGGTTTATTAGACAAAATTAGACCGAGTGGGAAACCGAGTAGACATTTCAGGAAATGACGCATTTCAAGCACTTTCACCGTTTTTATCAACTCTGATAACGAATTAATCAATCAATTAGCCTATTGCAGTCCACTGCTGGACATAGACCTCTCCCAATATGCGCCACGTTTGCCGATCGTCCACCTTCCGCATCCAGTCCGTCCCAGACACCCTTCGTAGGTCGTCAGTCCACCTGGCTTGGGGGTGTGTCCCACCTTACGTTTTCCTTCTTGCTGTCTCCACTCTAGGACTCGTCTGCTCCAACGGCCATCAGTCCTTCGACAGATGTGGCCAGCCCACTGCCACTTCAGCCTGCTTATTCTGCGAGCTATGTCGGTAACTTTAGTTCTATGTCGGATGATCTCGTTGCGAATTTTATCCTTCAAAGAAACTCCAAGCATAGCCCGCTCCATAGCCCGCTGCGCAACTTTTAGGTCGTGGACTAATCCCACCTCCAGTGGCCACGTTTCAGCACCGTAAGTCATAACAAGTAGGACGCACTGGTCGAAAACCTTTGTTTTGAGGCATTGCGGTAGGGGCGAGGAGAAAACCCGACGTAATTTGGCAAATGTTGCCCATCCCAGTTGGATCCTTCTGGCTATTTCTTTCTCGAAGTTCTTTTTACCAAGCTGGATAACCTGCCCCAGGTAGCATGGCAATCGGTCTCGGTGTAACATGTTCGTTGAACATAATCTTGGTTTTCTCCAAGTTTACACCGAGGCCGACTTGTCGAGAAGCTCCATTCAGGCTGTGCAGCATTTTGCCCAACTGTTCCAGTGACTCCGCAAATATAACGATATCGTCAGCGAACCGAACGTGCGAGATGTACTCACCGTTGATGTTGACGCCCCACCCAATCTAATCCAGAGTCTTGAAGACGTCATCCAATGCGTTGGTGAATAGTTTGGGAGATATAACATCTCCCTGTCTCACTCCACGCTGGAGGCTAATGGGTTTCGTCTTCTGGTCTTGGAGCTGGACGAACATTGTGGCAGTGTCATATTAGCATCTCAGCACTTCGATGTATCGCCAATCGACACGGCACCGCTGCAGGGCATACAACACTGCCCAGGTTTCGATAGAGTCGAAGGCTTTTTCGTAGTCCACAAACGCCATACACAGCGGCTGATTGTACTCTTGCGTCTTTTCTACAATCTGCTGAACAGTATGGATGTGGTCCACGGTGCTATAGCCTTTTCGAAACCCGGCTTGCTCGCGTGGCTGGAACTCGTCGAGCTTACCCGAGAGGCGATTTGTGACGACCCTTGAGAACAACTTGTAGACATGACTCAGGAGTGAGATGGGTCTATAGTTCTTCAGCAACGAATTAATACTAATAATTATTGATTTACCTGTACCTAATTATGTTACTAGGTATGTCGTTTACTACCCTCAAATTCATTGATCAATATGAGTGATTGCTCTTACGACCCAAACCTAAATATTTTATGATGTAAAAAGGTAGGCGTAAAAACATTTGTATCATCTACGTTGTCGTTTACTACCCTCCCGTTTATAAACAGTAACACTGGTTGCTGTTACGGCACAAAAACTAAAAATATCTGTTTTATTTCCTACAAAAAATGGGGTCGTAAAAACCATTTTTTTGCGAATTGGAAGACTTTAAATACACAGATCGATAGAGGAGAAAAATATAAGTAGGACTGCATTAAAAACTCAATTTCGCCAAAATGGCGGTTACGCCCTTTGAGCCCCGAGGTATCGATATAATTGCGTACGCGACGATCCGATTCGAACCGAATTAGTTGTCTCGGAACACCTCAATCGATCCTGCTCTGGGTGACTCAATATTTTGACTCGATTTTGTTTTTTTCCGAGATTATCGAAATGTATTAACCATAATAACAATAATAATAATCAACCCCAATCAAACTTACTTGTGTGATAGTAGCTTATCCAAGAAATATGCTAATCCTTGCAATCGCCGCGTCAAAAGCTGTTGGAGATTCCTTTAACGAAATAAAATTGAGATAACTACCTAATTATTATGATGTATTAAAATAAAGTAGGTTTCTACATAGACACACATTATGTACTTACCCTGCATCAACGTTTTGAATCGTCTCGAAATGTTTTTGTAAGTCTCGTACTTTATTTTCCAAATCTTTAATGTGTTCATCTTTGCATTTCAGTATTTCCTCGTACTTTTCCAATTGTGAGTCGCTAACATGAGCGTAAACTAATTCTTTGTCCTACAATACATATTAAACATACCGTACATTATTTCATTTTTATATTATTTTATATTACTGAATCTTTGTGCTTTTAACTTTGTAATTAATTTGTACTAAGTACTAATATGATTTGCTTAAAAATTACTTACTAATTTTATTTTTTTAATCTCCTTATCTTGTTGTTGAATTTTTTTCATGCATCCTTTTATCATTTGTAAGGCCTTTTTATTTTCCCTGCGTAGTTTGACAAGTTCGTCGGATTCGTTATTTTTTACGGTTGCAACCAAAAAATCTCTATAAAAAAGTATGATGATAAGAAAATTTCCAAAACATTATTGTTATTTTATTTTTAAATAAGTAAATAACATTTACCCAGCATATTCAGATTCTGCACAAGTTTCATCAATATTCTCACTCTGCCCTGGCCCCTGAAAATGTAAATATACAGGTACAGAAAGAATTTTACTATAGGAAGAAAATAGGAATTAAAGTGCTTATGTATGGACACAATATGTACCTGTTCATTACAAACAATTTCCTTCTTTATTGTAGTGCTATTATTCATCGACAATTCGACACTATCCGTTGACATGGAACCCTGTCATAAAATATAGCACAGAAGTAAGATATGTGATATAAGTATTTTAGAATACAATTACATATAAATAAGAAGAGACACTACCTGCTGTTCTAATACGTCGATAGCTTCAGCTGCTGCAGCTAGAAGTTCCTGTTTGTCAGTTAGTTGGCGTCTTAATTCTTCGACTTCTACTTGTAGTCTCACATTGTGTTCCAAAAGACCCTGGAATTTAAGTCTTTTAGTGTTGTAATTGTGTGCCTTACCTAAGTACTTTGGTGAAGATATTCTTTTCTAATCCCAGAGCCCAGTTCAACAATACTGTATTGTGTCTATGTCTACGAAAGCACCATCTAGAATTATATCTATATTATAATTACATATACCTATATTATAGCTATTTAGAGGGTGATCGTATCACAATGTCTGCAAACTACGCCGAAACGGCTTGACCGATTTATATTAAACTTTTGCTAGGTCTGAGAATTGGCAGTAATTATGTTTTAACCCCTAAGTTATAAGGGTGGTCCACCCGAAAATATTATTATTTAGTTTTCCTTTTGGCATTTTCTCTGCCTACCCCGGAAGGAAATAGGCGTGAGCGTATGTATGTATGTATCATTTGGCATTCAAAACACATACGACCCTAAATTTTCACCATTGTACAACACCCTTTTTTAATAACGGCAAAATAGCGTCCGCTGGGTCAGCTAGTACAGTCTCGTCTTAAAAGATAGTGAACCCAACAGAGCAACGAATCCTTCAAAACTTACTTGGACCGCTGGCGGTGACCCACTGCCTAATTTTTCTTCCAGAAAATAAATCCTTAGCTTTAAATGAAAGTTTTCTTTTCTTAAACCATTGAGTTGTTCTTCATATTGCTTCATACTAACACCACTAGCAGTAGTAACATCTGTTAAAAGGAAAAAATATACTTTAAAATGTATCAACTGTATTATCATTATCATAAAGCCCGAGCATATAATAGAGTTTTCATTTTTTTCATCAAAGTACAATAGTAGATTGTATAACAAGGGAGCAAAATAGTATTTTTACGGCGAGGGCGCACTTTGAACCACGAGTGTAGCGAAGGTTGGTTCTAACGTAGAAACCTGAGCACAGCGAGGGGTTCAAAGTATATCACCCGAGGGAAAAATATTTTGCCTTCGAGTTATATACTCTACTTTTCATCCCCTTTCTATGAGGAAAATATATAGGTACTGATTACAGAGAATCATTTTCAAATGATTTATTTAACATTATTATTGTTATAATTCTTGACATAATTGTAATTTTGTAGCTAGTTATCATTTTGGCGTTCATATTATGCACTTGTGGTGCCTAAACTGAATAAACGAAATTGATTCTTTGATACAAGAACAGAGACGGAATACGCGCTTTTTTTTACATAGCACGGGTCGCCGCACTGCAGTGCAGCCAACACGTACCTACCAGCCAGTAATAAAAAAAAATGGTTCGATTTCTATGAATGATAATGTTCCAAATTCAAATCACTTTTCATCCCTTCTATTCGAAAAGTGTCACTTTGTTCCTCTATAAGTGGGAGCAAAGTAGCACTTTTCTCTTCAGAGCTTTTTAGCGGGCGGAAAAGTGATTTGAATTTGGAACGTATATCGTTCATAGAAATCGAACGCAAATTATATGAATTGCTGGCTGGTATGGCCAGCCAACGACGCTGCGCGGTGCGGGCACCCGTGCTAATAAAAAAAAAACTAAAGCGCGCGGATTACGTCTCTGTTCTTGTAATTAAGTACATATTTTATTTGAGTTGATTTGCTTATTTTGCAATAAAATATGAGTTCCACGTCAACTTATGACAGTGACAATGAGTTAACACCTGAAGCAATAACTTCAGAAGCAAACAACATTGTACAAAACCTATTACCTACGAAATCCCGGGCGAAATATTTAAGGGCCTTTGAAAATTTCATTATATGGAAAAATAAAAAAGGTGCGAAAACGTTTTCAGAAAATGTATTCTTGGCCTATTTTCAAGAATTGGCCAAAACTAAGCAACCTTCTACCCTATGGAGTATATACTCAATGCTTAAGTCAACTGTAAATACCTACAAAAATATAAAAATTGATAATTACTCAAAGTTACTAACTTACTTGAAGAGATTATCCGAAGGACACAAACCAAAGAAATCAAAAGTATTTTCTCATCAAAACGTCGAGACCTTTTTAAATGATGCGCCTGATAAGGAATTTCTCGCAACAAAAGTATGTATCATTTAGTTTTTTCATTGTAATCTATAAACAGAGTGTTTTAAAACGTGTACGTATTGTACCTACTTGTCTGATTTCCTTTCTGTTTTGTTACAGGTGGCTTTAATAATGGCATACATGGAGCATGTCGTAGTAACGAACTTATAAAACTAACAATTGATGATATCAAAAAAACATTCAGATGAATTACTTTTAGTCAATTTAACTGATACTAAAACAAAAATTGATCGGTCATTCGTTATTCGTGGCCAGTATAAACGAATAGTTGAACAATATCAGAGCCTACGTCCTTCTCAAACAACATCAAATAGATTTTTTATTAGATATCAAAGTGGAAAGTGTTTTAAACAAGTAATGGGAAAAAATAGAATGTCTTTAATGCCCTTAGAAATAGCTGCATACTTGAAGTTGCCCGATTGCAAGTCATACACTGGTTATTGTTTTCGCCGAACGTCTGCTACACTTTTGGCAGATTCTGGAGCGGATCTCACTGTTTTAAAGCGGCATGGAGGATGGAAGTCCAGCTCTGTAGCTGAAGGTTACATAGAAGACTCAATTCAAAATAAAGAAAAAACTAGCACCCGCGTTGTAGAAAATATTAAATTAAGACCTAAAGATAATTCACCCATACCATTGTCACCACGTCCTTCTACATCAAAGGATTCTGTACCTTTTCTTGAGCACCAGTCAGATACTAAGATAACAAATACTCAAAATGTAAATGAATCGACAACAATATCGATCCCAAATAAAACAGTGACAATAAATTTTCAAAATTGCGCTAGCGTATGAAATATAAATATAAAATTGTTATTGTTTTTATATGTATATTCACGTCTTTGTTTAATTAAATTTATTCATTAATTCCATAACACAGTCTCTTATTTATTTTCTCATAGAAAGGGGATGAAAAGTAGAGTATATAACTCGAGGAGCAAATTATTTTTCCCTCGGGCGATATACTTTGGACCCCGCGCTGTGCTCAGGTTTCTACGTTAGAACCCCTCGCTAAAGCTCGGGGTTCTATTCTAGAAACCTTCGCTAGACTCGTGGTTCAAAGTGCGCCCTCGCCGTAAAAATACTATTTTGCTCCCTTGTTATACAATCTACTATTTCCGTCCGCTAAAAAGCTCTGAACAGAAAAGTGCTACTTTGCTCCCACTTATTGAGGAACAAAGTGACACTTTTCGAATAGAAGGGATGAAAATAGTAGATTCAAAGTATATCGCCCGAGGGAAAAATAATTTGCTCCTCGAGTTATATACTCTACTTTCCATCCCTTTTCTATGAGAAAAATACATCGGTACTGATTACTTACATAGAATCATTCTCAAATGATTTATTTTACTTTATACCTGAAATACAGGTCTTGAGCCTAGCTTAGGCACCAGTCACTCACAACATATATTTGTAAAAACAAAATATGTAAATATGCAATTCTTTAAATGTAATACTTTTTGAATAAACATTATTATTATTATTATTATTATTTTTGTCATAATTCTTGACATAATTGTAATTTTTTGACGTTCATGTGCTTTTTTGTGCCTAAACTGAATAAACGAAATTGATTCTTTGATTCCATAATACAAGAACAGAGACGGAATTCGCGCGCTGGTTTTTTTTTACATAGCACGGCTCACCATACCGCCGCGCCGTGCAGTCAACACGAACCAGCCAGTAATAAAAAAAAATTAGTTCCATTTCTAATGAATAATATGATGTTCCAAATTCAAATCACTTTTCCGCCCGCTAAAAAGCTCTGAGCAGAAAAGTGCTAGGTACTTTGCTCCCACTTATAGAGGAACAAAGTGACACTTTTCGAATAGAAGGGATGAAAAAATAATTAACGTACCGTGTCCTTCGGTTGTAGGTATTCCCATTTCCTGGAGCTTTCGTGGACTGGTGCTGCAAACAGAGCATACAATTGTAGATTGGTACTAATTTATTAAACTAATTCTAATTTAAGTTGTTGCTTAGTATTATTAAATATGTTAAAAATCATTTTATAACGTTACGTAAGGGGAAATCAGGAAAACAATAATATCAATAATGGGGATAAAAACAACAACAGGATGTTGACAAGGTCATCCGATTGTTCCCATTACTGCTAAATATCTTAGATTTTGGTGCAAAAAATATGCATTGCCAAATAAAATGTTGCCTACCTGAACTGAACTAAAAATAATGAATGTTATAGTTTTTTATAACTTTTTATTATTTTTGGTGCCCAAAGTAGCTCAAAATATCAACAATCAAAAGTCCTAATGTTACCTTAATGCAAAATTAATAATACATAATATTATGTCAACATCAATCAAATAACCCGCCCCTGATCGCGTCCGGTGCAAAGGTGCCCATCACACTTGACCCATTTCCACGCTGGTTTGCGAATTTCAAATTACTTTAATTACAAACTATAAGAACTTTTATTTCCGAGAATATGGTAGGTTACAGGTGTTGGGGTGATTAGGAGTATACAGCATATTCTGCCATTTGTGGCGTGCAAATATTAAATGTTTATTACTAGGTAGTTGTACAGTATTTTCCCACATGCAATACCTCCACACATTATAAAATCCCTACTAATATTATAAATGCGAAAGTAACTCTGTCTGTCTGTATGTCTGTCTCGCTTTTACGACTAAACCGCTGAACCGATTTTGATGAAATTTGGTATAGGGGTAGATTAGGCCTTGAGAAAAGACATAGGCTATGTTTGGTCGCGATAACCGACATCCACGCGGGCGGAGCCGCGGGCAAAAGCTAGTTGTATATACAGGGCATCCCACGGCGATGCCACATGGAGGGAAAGTACCTTAAATCCTTAAGTTAGCTCATTTAACTTAAACGAGACATCATTTTATTTTTTTAAAGAAATAAAACTGCATTCAAAGATTTTTAAAAATTCGCTTGCCACGCCCGGTAATCGAACCGACTAAAATCCAAAAAAATAGCATCCTGTATTTTTATGGCATCTATCAAGAGTGTCAGTCATAAGGATCAAATCTCTCTAAGAAACATGATAAATTAAATGAAAGGAAGTTCACAAAATCTTAACTTATAAATTCAATGCGAACAAACACAGCATTTTTACTTAAGGAACCATCAGATAAGGTATCTTATAAGGTATCAACACTAGATAGATAGAGACTAGATATCTTTGATGAAATTTATTTAGTAAAATGAGTACTAAACTCTCGTACACTCGTTTAACTTAAATGAGCTAACTTAAGGATTCAAGGTACTTTCCCTCCATGTGGCATCGCCGTGGGACGCCCTGTATAGTTGCATCATAGGCTAAATTCTGATTCGTCAATTTAAAAATTCTATGTATCAATATTGTGGGATCGAGGAATTATTATAATAATTAAGTGCAATAATAATAATAATAATAATAATAATAACGCGTCGATCGATTTACCGTTAATTGCATGTTCCGAAGAGACCAGAGGTGGGTATATAGAGGCTGGGAGCAAACAGGTGAAAGTGTGAATGACGTGCGGCGGCCGGAGGCTGCAGCTACAAATGCGTTTTGGCGCAGCATCTGGTCGGTGCCCGTTAGCCATACTGAAGGCGATTGGATGTGTGAGGTAGAAGGAGCGTGCGAGTCCATTCCTGAAATGGAAGACATAACCATCGATGCCATAGATGTTGATTGTGCGGTCCGTCCACTGTCTAATTGGAAATCCCCGGGACCGGACGGATTGCACAATTTCTGGCTAAAATGGCTACGGAGTTCGCACGCTCTTTTGGCCTCACAGTTTCAATCCGCTGTAGAATCTGGGATGCTACCAGCTTTTATGACGACCGGGGTTACCCACCTGCTCCATAAAACAGGTAGTACCCTGGAGCCCAATAATTATAGACCGATCACATGTCTGCCAACGGTCTATAAACTTCTTACATCCATTCTGAGAGTCAAAATTAACAATCATATAAATAATAATTCTATTATGTGTGCCTCTCAGAATGGATGTAGGAATGGGGCCCGGGGTACTAAGGAGCTCCTCCTTATTGATATGGCTATTAGCCAACAAGCTCGCCGTCGTAATAAGGATCTGGCGGCATGCTGGATAGATTACAAGAAAGCGTTCGATTCCGTGCCTCATACATGGCTTTTGAGGGTGTTGGAGTTGTACAAAGTGAATGCAACTCTATGTACCTTCTTAAGGTCATGTATGAGGCAATGGAGGACTGTTCTTTTCTATCCAGGGTGTCGCCAGGCTTTGGGCGATGGCGAACCGATAACTATAGAGCGGGGTATTTTTCAAGGGGACAGTCTGAGTCCCCTATGGTTCTGCTTAGCCCTGAACCCACTTAGTACTTTACTAGTGAATTCAGGGTTAGGTTATAGGTTACGAAGAGAGGGTCAGATGGTATCCCACCTCCTTTATATGGATGATTTGAAGTTGTTTGCTCACACTGATCCTCAATTAATGGCTTTACTGAAGATTACCGAATCATTTAGTAACTCTATTAAAATGGGGTTTGGTGTGGAAAAATGTGCAGTCATTCATGTAAAGCGAGGGCGGGTGGTGGAATCGCAGGGTATACAGCTCTCTGATTCCACTAGCCTGAGATCACTCCTCGTAACCGAAACCTATAAATACTTGGGTATGTCACAGGCATTATGCATCAATGAGGCCGGCATGAAACAAATGTTACAGGAGCGTTTCTTTGGCCGCCTGAAAAAGGTACTTAACAGTCTTTTGTCAGGTGGTAACAAGGTGCGTGCCTGTAATAGTTGGGTCATGCCACTCTTGATGTACTCCTTTGGCATACTCAAGTGGACTCAGACTGAACTCGATACCATCGATAGGAGAGTCCGGACTCAGTTGACTGCATTTCGAATGCATCATCCGCGGTCGTCAGTCATGAGATTGTACATCCCGCGGAAATGTGGGGGTCGAGGATTTTTAAATGCAAAGACCCTTCATAACCGCGAGGTGTGCAATCTCAGAGATTATTTTCTTAAGTCGAACGTGGATATGCACCGTGATGTAGTCAGCGTGGATACCGGGCTCACCCCGCTCGGTTTGGCTAAGGAGAACTGGCGCAGACCTATAGTAGTTGGCACTGACAGCCGGAGGGAGGTATGGCAGAGTAAGGAGCTACACGGCAGGTTCTATCGGGCCCTCCACAGGCCCGAAGTAGACCTACTTGCCTCTCTGTGCTGGCTACGTTTCGGTGACCTTTTTGGGGAAACTGAAGGTTTTGTCTGTGCAATTGCGGACGAAGTTATCAAGACGAATAACTACCGGAAGTATATCATGAGGGATGGCACAATTGACATCTGTCGAGCGTGTCACCAACCTGGTGAATCCCTCAGGCATATTACTTCCGGTTGTTCTCGTCTTGCTAACGGCGAGTACTTGCACAGACATAATCAAGTAGCCAGGATAATCCACCAGCGACTTGCTCTGAGATACAACCTTGTGGAACTTGAAGTGCCGTACTATAGGTATGTACCTGAGCCAGTTCTAGAAAATAGTCATATCACATTGTACTGGGATCGGTCTATCATCACTGATAGGACTGTTGTAGCCAACAAGCCTGACATTGTGGTGATAGACCGATCCGAACGCCGAGCATTGATTGTTGATATTACCATTCCTCATGACGAGAATCTCGTGAAAGCTGAGAAAGATAAACAGGTTAAGTACTTGGACTTGGCCCACGAGATTGTCGACATGTGGAATGTTGACTCAGCAATCATTGTACCGATAGTCGTGACCGTGAACGGTTTAATAGCAAAGAGCCTCGACCAACACCTGAAGAGGCTCGGGTTAGACGGTTGGGTCAAGGGCCAGATGCAGAAGGCGGTGCTTCTCGATACGGCGCGCATCGTGAGGAAGTTCCTCTCTCTGGAGCCCTAACCACCGGTAGCTTGGTCCCTGTACCCGATACCGGTGGAGCACTGTTTTTTATATTTTTAAATAGATGTTTTTCATATATATTTAAAAATGTAATTTACAAGTTTTTTCAAGCGAATAAAGAGTCATAATAATAATAAATTCATTTATTTCAAGTAACAAAGACTCATTATTACATATTTTAAATCAAATTTACATTAATTTTCATTAAACTAAACTGCATTACAAAGATACAATGATTAAATTGAATTGAATTAAATTATATTGAATTGAATTACATTAAATTAAATTGAATTGAATTACATTAAATTAAATTGAATTAAATTACATTAAATTGAGTAATCAGATATGTCAAATTATAATGAGATATTAGGACACAAAAACACATGTCAGGAAATCAAATAATAAATGATAAATTTAAATTGAAACAAATTGAGTAATTAAGTATGTCAGTAGTTACTAAAATGTCAAAAATGAAATAGAATTTATACATTAAAAAAAATTGTCTTCAAAATATTCATTAATGTGATAATATTTTTTGTCACTTAGAAATTCACGTAATTTTTTGCGGAATACACCCATTGGTAATTTCTTAAGACTATCAGGTACATGGTTATATATTTTAATACACATGCAGTAAAAAATTTTTCGAAACATTTCTAAATTTATTTTTGGTATCTGTATTCTGTTTTTGTGCCTCGTTCGACTATTTTCTGAATCTCCCAACTTTTTAAATAATGTGGGATGTTTCTTAACAAAGATACAAATCTCGAACAGATACAGGCATGGGAGGATTTTGTATTGCTTAAAAAGAGGCTTACAACTGTCGGTGAAACCTATTCCGCATATTGCTCGGATGCATTTCTTATACACATGTAAAAGTAACGCCAACCGAGATAAATGCGATTATTCTCTTGTGGTCCATACATATGTAGGTACTACGCGCTACAAGCATGTGTCGTCACAGTTTTGATTGTATAGACTTCAATCAATCAATCAATTAGCCTACTGCAATCCACTGCTGGACATAGGCCTCCCCCATCCTCCGCCTTCCGCATCCAGTCCGTCCCAGCCACCTTTCGCAGGTCGTCGGTCCATCTGGCTAGGGGATGTCCTACCCTCCGTTTTAGACTTATAGAGCGTTATTGGGCGGCTCGAGAAATTGTTTATTCAAAATCAAATCTCTTTAAAACTATTCTAAGTCGTATTTTACTTTAACAGTTCATTATATTATTATAGAGTGGTCGAAAGTTGAAAAAGGTGTCCACATCCCTATTGAATCCCAGCGGTTTATCAAATTACCCCATGTCGGACCGATATAATTGTCTACAGAAAGCATGGTTGACTGTTGAGCAACACGAAAAACTTATTGGCAGATACAATTATTTAAAGACAGCACGTTTCGTTGAGAGCATGCTACGAAGAATAAAATCTACACTGGCCGATTCGATTAGCCGATTTCTTTGTTCGCAGAAACATACTATAACGAAAATAATATTTTAACGATTGAAATATTTCCCGAAAGCACCTTTTCTGACACCAGCTATGTGATCGATGTTTGATCGCAGCATTCGCAGCTGTGGTTCAATACCAAAAACACAAATAAAATTGGATACACTAATTGCGGTGGTAGAGCATTCAAGTGCTAAGTCGGAGGTCGCGAGTTTAATTCCGCTCAGTACAAATATTTGTATGCATATAGGTAGTATTGATGTTTCTATGGAATTTACAAAAAATGTATCTATGTATGTATCCACATTTTAGAACTCGTTTTTCAGGTCAAGGGTCCTACCAACATCACCTGCAACCTGCAAGTCAGTGGACTTTTGAAGGAAGAAGAGTAGAAATTCCGTGCGATGAACGAAACGGGGCCTATTCAAACACAAACAACCACACACATTCCCTATTGGACCGGTAGGTGGCGCTACAATAATTGGGTTACAGGATTTTTTACGACTCCCATGCGAAGCCGAACGTGTTACTAATATTATGTAAATAAATCTACACACATGTAGACATACAAGATAATTTATTACCGAAAAGGTTAAAGTTCTGTGAACGTACAAAGGTTATAAATATTGTGTCAACAAGTAAAATTGTTTTAAAACTGCGCCGTTAATAAATTAACTTACCTAAAAGGGGAAGCTACACTAGTCACCTGTTTAGCATTATGCATTCTAGGTAACGTTGCCATCTTATTGATATACTTATTATATAACAACACCTTTTAAAAGTTCAGAGGCATATCACAAAATAAATAATAGCACTCCGAGCACAAAACAAAACACACAGTACTATCGACGAATACGAGATTACTAATGTCGAAGAACTGAAAATAACGTGTCGAATAACATTAAACTAATTGATAACGAAACAATTCATACAATTAAAATATTATTGCACTTGAGAACACATACAAGGTTAAAATTTGTAAATAAACATGCCCGTAATTAGTAAATTTAATTTGCATTGTATTTGACGTGGTCCACGATCAGACTGAAATTAGGACGAGATGTGGGACTTCGGGCGGGATTCGGGAATGATCGCATATCGTCGTATTGCAACAAAGAAAGAACTACGTAGATGTAGTCCATCGTTTGGTGCTTCACAAGCGGGAATAGAAATATAAAACAGAGAAAAGCGATGTTGTTAGACAGGGACAAATATACAAAAGCGGATATTGTAGTCTACGCTACGCTACAGACAGAAATAGAAGTGGTGCATGGTGGCGTTATTTAACTTCGGTCTGTCCCAAATTTTCGATTAATGCCATACTTCCTGCGTGTATGTATTTAAATTTTTACCCGACTGCCAAGAAGGGTTATGGTTGTCGCGCGTATCTTGTCATAATAAAAAAAGGATAATCTAGTTCTCTGAGTTTCTTGCTGGTATATTCTCAGTAGAACCGAGTTACCGAACCAGCAGCGCAGCGATAGGATCATTTTCAAGTGATTTATTTTACTTTATTTAATTATTTTTTTTACTTCTTGACATAAAATTGTTATATTTTGACGTTCATAATTATGTGCTCTATAAGTGCCTAAACTCAATAAATGAAATTGATTCTTTGATTCTTGATTACTTCTTCGATTCTATGTTGTAGTGTGTATCTATTATTTATTACCCACATCTTCTAAACCACTTCACTGATTACAATTGATATTTCAAATGAAAGCAAAAATGTGAACCAAAGCAGATGGTGGACGGTGGATTTTTGACGCCAAAAAATCAAAAAAATCTTAATAATTTCATTCAAAGTTATCGAGTAGGGTAACTAGGCCATCAAAATTAAGGAAATTAAAAGGCTTTTATAAATATACAGGGTGTAATCGTTAAGTGTGTCCAGTCCAGGCGATTATTCCGTAACTATTACAGATATCAAAAAATTTAATCTGATATCGAAAGTACGTTACCTAATGAATAAAATGACATCAATAACTATTTAAAAATCAAACGAGAGGTATCTAACATTTTGACATTAAACACTCCCATACATTTAGTATGAGATTGGTAGAAAGGTTTTAGTGTCCTTGTTCAAATAAACGATTGGATTGTTAAAATTGTTGTTATTAATTTTTACGTTGTTGTTTAAAAAAACAACAACGATAAATTGGCGGGACCAACAACCCGAGATAAAAGTTTTGAATTTAGAGCGAACACCAAAGAGTATCTTTTATTTTTGTTTTTGTAGTGTGTTGCTTTTCAGTCAGCTCAAATTAATGCGATATTGAAACACGGTTTATTACTAATTTGAAGTGGTAAGATAATTAATCTACACGTGTATCTACTTGAAAATCATCATTGTCATATCATTCGTAATCATAAAATATGATTAAGGTAAAATGAGTACCTACTAGACCACTTAAAATAGGGAAACTAAAACCTTTCTACTAATCTAATACTATATGACGTATGAGAGTGTTTAATGTCAAATGTAAGATACCACTCGTTTTATTTTTAAAAAGTTATTGATGTCATTTTATTCATAAGGTAACGTACTTTCAATATCAGTTTAAAGTTTTTTGATATCCGTAATAGTTACGGAATAATCGCCTGGACACACTTAACGATTACACCCTTTATACAGAGTGTCCCAAAATTCAAGGATAAGCCAGGAACAGAGGGCGTCGTGTTGGAATTGAGCGGCCATCAATGAAATTGGTATAATATGAAAGTACAGTATAAAGTGATCAAAAGTTACTATGGACAAACTTCTCTAAACTATATCGGGACTTAGCTATACAGGGTGGTATTTTTCAACTTTACTTAGATGGGAAAGGAAACATTCCCTTATTTTTTAAAAGAAACAAAACTGCATTAAATGTTTTCTGAAAATGCCACACCCGGTAGTCGAACCGACTAAAATCTTTCTAAACCTTCTATTTCATGGATTTCCTTTTATTTAATTTACCAAGTTTGTTAGAGAGATTTGATCCTTATGATCGACCCTATCGATTAATGCAATAAAAATACAGGGTGTTATTTTTTCGAATTGTAGTCGGTTCGATTATAAGGCGTGGCAAACAATTTTTCAGCATTCCTTAAATGCAGTTCTGTTTCTTTTTTATAAACATACTAAACTGTATTCAAAGTTTTCTGAAAATGCCACACCCGGTAGTCGAACCGACTGAAATCTTTCTAAATCTTCTATTTCATGAATTTCCTTTTATTTAATTTACCAAGTTTGTAAGAGAGATTTGATCCTTATGATCGACCCTATCGATTGATGCAATAAAAATACAGGATGTTATTTTTTCGAATTATAGTCGGTTCGATTATAAGGCGTGGCAAACGATTTTTCAGCATTCCTTAAATGCAGTGCTGTTTCTTTTTTTAAAACACACTAAACTGTATTCAAAGTTTTCTGAAAATGCCACACCCGGTAGTCGAACCGACTGAAATCTTTCTAAATCTTCTATTTCATGGATTTCCTTTTATTTAATTTACCAAGTTTGTTAAAGACATTTGATCCTAATGATCGACCCTATCGATTGATGCAATAAAAATATAGGGTGTTATTTTTTCGAACTGTTCGATTATAGGGCGGGGCAAACGATTTTTCGGCATTCCTTAAATGCAGTTTTGTTTCTTTTTTAAAAACGTACTAAACTGTATTCAAAGTTATCTGAAAATGCCACACCCGGTAGTCGAACCGACTAAAATCTTTCTAAATCTTCTATTTCATGGATTTCCTTTTATTTAATATACCAAGTTTGTTAAAGAGATTTGATCCTTATGATTGACCCTATCGATTGATGCAATAAAAATATAGGGTGTTATTTTTTCGAATTTTAGTCGGTTCGATAACAGGGTGTGGCAAGCGATTTTTCGGTATTCCTTAAATGCAGGTCTGTTTCTTTTTTTAAACAAGGAAACATTTCCTTTGAATGAAATTCGCTATCTCCAGTATTTAGAGTATTATTCCTAGCGAGAAGGAAAACGGAAAGTAGCTCCCCCCCCCCCCCCCCCCCCTATTGTAATCAATTAGCCTGCAATAGGCTAATTGATTACAATAATTACTTCTTGGATGTTAATATGTAGGAAAAGTACCTACTCTTACTACCGGAAATAGCTAATTTCATTCAAGGGAAACACTCTCTTATTTAAAAAAATACAAAGCTGCATTTAAGGAATTTCGAAAAATTGCTTGCCACTAAAATTATAAAAAATAACACCCTGTATTTTTATTGCATCAATCGATAGGATCGATCATAAGGATCAAATCTCTCTAACAAACTTTGTAAATTAAATAAAAGGAAATCCATGAAATAGAAGATCTAGAAAGATTTTAGTCTGTTCGACTACCGGGTGTGGCATTTTCAGAAAACTTTGAATACAGTTTAGTATGTTTTTAAAAAAGAAACAGAACTGCATTTAAGGAATGCTGAAAAATCGTTTGCCACGTCTCACAATCGAACAATTCGAAAAAATAACACCCTATATTTTTATTGCATCAATCGATAGAGTGATCACAACGATCAAATGTCTTTAACAAACTTGGTAAATCAAATAAAAGGAAATCCATGAAATAGAAGATTTAGAAAGATTTCAGTCGGTTCGACTACCGGGTGTGGCATTTTCAGAAAACTTTGAATACAGTTTAGTGTGTTTTAAAAAAAGAAACAGCACTGCATTTAAGGAATGCTGAAAAATCGTTTGCCACGCCTTATAATCGAACCGACTATAATTCGAAAAAATAACACCCTGTATTTTTATTGCATCAGTCGATAGGGTCGATCATAAGGATCAAATCTCTTTAACAAACTTGGTATGTCACACACACACACATGTCCATTGAGGTTGTCTGGAAGAAATCGCGCCTAGCGATAAGGCTGCGGTTCCTTTGACGCGGAGCGGAGAAAGCATTGCATAAAACTCCGCTCCTGCAGCTGAGCGGAGTTTTTTATGCAATCCTGTTAGTTAATCTCTCTCCATTCCGCGTCAATGGAACCGCAGCCTTAAGGTGAACGCAGACCTAGCCGCACCGCACTCACTGCAGTCCCCGCATTCCAAATTCTTTAAATGACGTTCTATGCAACCTCGCACATCGCACACCTAGCCGCGACGCAGTCGCCGCAGTACCCGAAGCGGTCGAATACAAAAGCGATGATTGCGGCGATTGCGTTGAGTGCGATGCGGCCCGTGTGGCTAAATCTGCGTTCACCTTTAGGCTCACAAGGATCACTTCCCACTATTACCGAGTTTGATTATTTTTGTAGTCAATTTGTCTTTTACCCAAATTGACCACTTATTTTCAAAATGTCTAGGTATTCAAAATTGCACGTTCTTGCAATGGCTCATTTCCATAATGTCGACTTCCCAAAATGTCCTGTTCCTAGAACGTCCATATTTCGAAATGACTACTTTTAAGATTATGTATTTTGGGCAGAATTTGGGAAGGATTTACTTAACTCTTTTGTGAAAATGCAATGGCCGTTAAATAAAACTCTTTTGTGAAAATGCAATGGCCGTTAAATAAATTTGTTTTAACATAATTACAAACTAGCCTTCCGCTGTACCTAGACATTCGTCCGTTATCGGTCGTTGCGTGCGGACGCGCCGACCGTCACTATAGATAAGAAATATAATTTTGAGCGAAAAATCTAGTATTCTGTTAGTGTACGATCATGGTTAAGTGTACAAAGTGCGACAAAGGAGTAACTAAGAAATCGGCAGGAATACAATGTGGCAAATGTAATAAATGGCTACACGCGATGTGCGCGGGATTAACCACCGATCAACTGGCTACCCTCACATCTATGGATTCTGTAGACTGGAAATGCAAATCATGTACTGGGTTACTGAAACAAAAGCGTGTCTCGACAATCTTACCGGAGATCGAAGATCACAATACGGACTCCGAGTCACCGAGGGCCACCAATAACAAGGACTCCCCCCAGGATCTACGTCGACTAATAAGGGAGACAATCCAGGATGAAATGAAGAGAAGTTTGCAGTTTTTCTCGGATAAATTCGACGATTTTCAGTTAGCAATAAATAGGTATGAAGATAAAATAAAAGAAATGGACAAGCAACACAAAGACCTTACCAACAAATATATAAATATGAAAAATAAAGTGGAAATGATGGAACAAAAAATGAATCATATAGATCAAACAAAAATCAACAATAAACTTGAAGTATGTGGAATCAGCCGGGTAGACAACGAAAATCTAATTGAAATCGCAAAGTCAATCGGTGCTACGCTGGAGATGGATCCAGAGGATATTATAAAGGTATACCGGAAAGTAAACAAATCAGTCAAAAGTCAGCAAAGGAATAGCGAAACTGTGGTTGTAACAATGAAAGAAGACAAGAGAGACCTATGGCTGGAAAGTGCAAAGACCAAGACAATAACGGGAAGAGACATAGGAAGGAGAGAGGATTCTAGAATATTCTTGAGAGAGGCTCTGACACCAACTACAGCATATTTACTATGGCGTGCCAAAACGGACCTAAAAATGACCGGATTGATGAAATTCGTATGGTGCAAGCGAGGAAACGTACTCATCAGGAAGACCGAAACTGACAAAATAGCCACTATCCGCTCCGAAGACGATATACAAAGATGGGTACAGCAACTGAAAAGCAGGGAGTGAAATTATATATCCCTTTTGCAAAAACGAATAGTATCAAGTGCATAAGGTAATGCGTACTACTTGTTTTTTATAATATGTTGCAAGTACCTACTCATTCCGTTTGATTTATTAGTTAGTGTTCTTTTTTTCTTTTCTATTTATTTGTTTTGTAATGCATAACTTAACCTATATAAATACTCAATCCCAAAATGGATTTTAATGAAAAGGAATGCGTATACGAAAGTACTTATAATACTTGGAACGAGTACTCCAACTCGTTGCCCAAACTTAACAACAAAACCACTATATTACATGTCAACATAAGGTCTATGGTTTTAAATTTTGCATGTCTAGAGCATATAATCTCATCAAGTCAATGTAGAATACATGTTATCGCGTTGACGGAGGTCAACATCAAAGAGAGCTGTAAATCATTGTTTGAATTGTATAACTATAATATGTACTCTAACCTAAGGTCTCATAAAAAGGGTGGTGGCATCATTGTATACGTACATAAAACATTGCAATTTACTGTTACACCAACCAGTTCTTTTTACTGCGAACTTCTATTAGGACAACTACGAAATAATAACACTAAAACCAATATTTGTGTTACCTACAGACCCCCTAATTTCTCTAAACATAATTTCATTTCAGAAATTAAAAGTATATGTACAAACCATTGTGATAGGATGAACTTGATTCTAGTTGGAGACGTGAATATTAATATTTTAACAAACAATGGGGTTGTACAGGACTACTTAAATACTTTATGCGGGATGGGATTATATATAGTAAGAGAGCTTGGATCATTAACTCCGGTACCATCAGCGTACTGAATGAGATGTACATCATTAGACGCGCCTTTAATTGGAGAACACGAAATGGCTATGCTGCAAAGTCAAAAACCTGGTGGTGATACCAAAAATCAATTTTGAAAATGCTAAAAAAATCGGTACCTAATATTGAAAGATTACCAATTTTCGTTTGTTCCTGGCTATAGAGGAGATTTAGGACTATATGATAGTGCAGTGCTGCAAGCCTCCATAACTGGCCTTGTCAGAGGCAGCACCTTGCAAAGTGCCGCCTGAAAACAGGTATCTGGTACGATCGAATTACCAAATAAAACCGGACTCATCTGAAAGATCATCAAATTCTGAGTATGAAAAACTGGTGCTGCAAATCTTAAACACTGGCGAAGGTGGTTGCAGCAGCGATTGAAGATCGCGAGTTGCGCGTCTCGGTTTGGTATTTTCACATTTATACGATCGAGTTACCAAAAAAAAACAGGGCTCATCTGAAAGATCATCAAATTCTGTGTAGAAAAAACCGGTGCTGCAAATCTTAAGCACTGGCGAAGGTAGTTGCAGCAGCGATTGAAGATCCCGAGTTGCGCAACTCGGTTTTGTAATTTTCACATTAGTACGATCGAGTTACCAAAAAAAAACAGAGCTCATCTGAAAGATCATCAAATTCTGTGTAGGAAAAACCGGTGCTGCAAATCTTAAACACTGGCGAAGGTGGTTGCAGCAGCGATTGAAGATCGCGAGTTGCGCGACTCGGTTTGGTATTTTCACATTAGTACGATCGAGGTACCAAAAAAAAACAGGGCTCATCTGAAAGATCATCAAATTCTGCGTAAGAAAAACCAGTGCTGCAAATCTTAAACACTGGTGAAGGTGGTTGCAGCAGCGTTTGAAGATATCGCATTGCGCGACTCGATTTGGTAGGTATTTCCATATTAGTACGATCGAATTACCAAATAAAAGCGGGCTCATCTGAAAGATCATCAAATTCTGTGTAGGAAAAACCGGTGCTGCAAATCTTAAACACTGGTGAAGGTAGTTGCAACAGCGTTTGAAGATCTCGACTCGGTTTGATTTTCATATTAGTACGATCGAATTTCCAAAAAACCAGTGTTTAAGATTTGTAGCACCGGTTTTTCTTACGCAGAATTTGATGATCTTTCAGATGAGCCCTGTTTTTTTTTGGTACCTCGATCGTACTAATGTGAAAATACCAAACCGAGTCGCGCAACTCGCGATCTTCAATCGCTGCTGCAACCACCTTCGCCAGTGTTTAAGATTTGCAGCACCGGTTTTTCCTACACAGAATATGATGATCTTTCAGATGAGCCCTGTTTTTTTTGGTAACTCGATCGTACTAATGTGAAAATTACAAAACCGAGTTGCGCAACTCGTGATCTTCAATCGCTGCTGCAACCACCTTCGCCAGTGTTTAAGATTTGCAGCACCGGTTTTTCCTACACAGAATTTGATGATCTTTCAGATGAGCCCTGTTTTTTTTTTGGTAACTCGATCGTATAAATGTGAAAATACCAAACCGAGACGCGCAACTCGCGATCTTCAATCGCTGCTGCAACCACCTTCGCCAGTGTTTAAGATTTGCAGCACCAGTTTTTCATACTCAGAATTTGATGATCTTTCAGATGAGCCCGGTTTTATTTGGTAATTCGATCGTACCAGATACCTGTTTTCAGGCGGCACTTTGCAAGGTGCTGCCTCTGACAAGGCCAGTTATGGAGGCTTGCAGCACTGCACTATCATATAGTCCTAAATCTCCTCTATAGCCAGGAACAAACGAAAATTGGTAATCTTTCAATATTAGGTACCGATTTTTTTAGCATTTTCAAAATTGATTTTTGGTATCACCACCAGGTTTTTGACTTTGCAGCATAGCCATTTCGTGTTCTCCAATTAAAGGCGCGTCTAATGATGTACATCTCATTCAGTACGCTGATGGTACCGAAGTTAATGATCCAAGCTCTCTTACTAATAGTTGTGTGAACCAGTTCACTAGGATAGAAAAGAAAGGTAGTTTAATTACAAGAAGCTGTATAGACCACATCTTCGCGCGATTCTACTCAACAGATATGTCAGCAATTTACTCCACTGTAGTAAAAGAGTCAGTGGCGGATCACTTCGTCACTGCGTGCACTATTGTTAGCGAGTGCAGCGATAGCGCATCGTCGCCGGGACCAAAACCGGTTAGTTATACCTACGACAACAAACAGCTGTTGAGTGAGTTGAAGCGCGCAGATTGGAATGCACCGTTGCAATACAATACATCAAATGAGGTGTATAAAACCATACGTAGTAATTTCGATCATGCATACGAAAAATGTGTGAAGTGCATAACTAAAAAAAGAAGGAACAAAAATTGTAAGTGGGTTAGTGATAGGTTGGAATACATGTGCAATAAAAAGAAAGACTTATTTATGATTTTTAAAAGAGAACCTACCATCGAAAATAAAATTATTTACAATAAATACAGGAATAAAACGAATAAATACGCGAATTATCTAAAAAATGAATATTACAAAAAGCAAATTAATTTAAATTTTGGCAATACAAAGAAAGTATGGCAATTAGTTAACGAAATATGTGGTAAAACCGGCAACTCAGTCGATGATATTATTCAGAGATACTTCCCACAAGGTGATCGGGATTCGGCCAATCTGTTTGCTAATGAGTTGTGTAAAAATACAAACAAGATAGCCTTAAACTGTGATAAACCACTATTGAATTCTCCACCTGACCGGGTGATGGATGTGTCCATGCTGTTACCAAAAATATCAAATCACACAACACAAAAACTCATCGCCAGACTTAACACCAAAAAAAGTCCCGGGTACGATGGCATACGAGCTAAGGATATCAGACTTATAGCCAACGAGATAACACCATCCATAAGCCACTTGATAAACACTTGCAGGGACACATCTAAGTACCCGGACGAGCTCAAAATAGGAGTGGTGCGACCCATATATAAAAAGGGTGACCACACTGACTGTAATAACTATCGTCCAATAACTATTTTACCCTCTTTAGACAAGATTATTGAGACGTATATCGGAGATAAACTCGACAGTTTCTTGCAATTTAATAACATAATACATAGTAAACAATTTGGGTTCCAAAAAAACAAAAACACGTCTCAGTTATTGTGTCAATTTACCAATGAGATCAACGAGCACCTGAACAGCAGGTGTCACGTGCTCGTTGTTTTCATTGATTTCAGCAAAGCATTTGATATGCTCCGACACGATGTGCTTTATAAGAGACTCGAGCACACTGGTATACGAGGGCCAATGTTAGAACTTATAAAAAACTACCACGAACATAGATTCACTAAAGTAAAAGTGGGAAATCAATATAGTAACTGCGTCCCGACCACAATGGGCACAGCCCAGGGTTCGGTGAACGGTCCGAAAGAATATATTATCTACGTTAATGAAATGTGTAATCTTTTCGAGCATGGTTCCGTATACCAGTTTGCCGACGATACTTGCATTGTGGTGGCAGACAGAGTATTATCTCGTGCAGAAAGCAAAATGCAAGAAAATCTCAACCGTATGTGTCAATGGGCGCATGACGTAGGGTTAGTTATCAATGCACAAAAGACAAAACTTATGTGTATACAATCACCGCAAAACGCGAGGCGGACGAACTGTAATACACCGGTGATAGTAGCTCACAGTCATAATTGTCTACATAATAAAAAAAACTGTCACACTAAGTGTTGTACCAGGTTAGAATTAGTCAAACAGCACATGTACTTAGGCATAATTATTGACCACAGACTTAACTGGCGACCCCACATTGACTACATCTGTAACAAACTTAGGGCTATACTGAGCAAACTGTATATAATAAGATATAAAATACCATATAATGTCTTAAGGCTAATATATTTAGCATTGGCGGATAGTGTTATTAGCTACGGGTTAAGTAGCTACGGACGTTCTTGTAAAACAAACCTACAAAAGATCTACAATTTACAAATAAGATTACTAAAAGCGATTGTTCCTAAAATAGCAATACACCAACACCGCGACTACTACAGCGGATTGTTCAAGTACTGTGACGTGCTCCCCGTACAAAGTAAAGTTAAACTAGCCGTTCTAAAGGAAGAATTTATTAATAGAAACTTAGTAAATACATACAAAAGAAAAAATAACTTAAGGTCCTTAAACTACACTAAGACATGTAGTCTACCAAAAACTAACAATAGATACGGTAATAGGACCTGTAACTACCTATTACCATGGATCATAAATAGCCTACCAAATGGCTTAGCTCAAGAATTCCTACAATGCCCCAAATTCACGCGCAAACTAAATACCTCAATAAAACAATTCCTTAAGAAAGATAATGACTATACATTTATTGCATGTTTGTGACGTGGCGGTGTTGTGGCGTCTGTGTGTGAGTGCGCACTCACGGAGGCGCGACGGCCCGGCGACGTCATGTTAGTAACTTAACTATAATATGTATGCATAATATATGTACGTACTATAGTGATGTCATCATACCTACTCATCATCGATAACTGCATGGCGAACGCTACTCGCACAAAAACCTCAAAGTTTAAGCGAGTAGTTAATATGTTATTGTAATAATATCTAAGTAATACTCTATTGTGAACATTTTAAATAAATAAAAAAATATATGCCCGCGGCTCCGCCCGCGTGCATCTCGATTAACGCGACCTTTGCTTATATCTTCGGTTCTACTCAACCGATTGCGATCAAACAAACGTAAGATTTTAAGTCTGAGTAAGCCCTTTCAAACAAAAAAAACCGCATCAAAATCCGTCCAGTAGTTTTTGCGTCCATCGCGGACAAACAGACAAACAGACAGGAAATTAAAAAAAAATATTTTCTTGTTCAGTATCGTTAATATAACATAACCCAAGTATTTTTTTTTAAATATCTCCAATGTACAGACACGACCACTTTACAATTATATAATAGTATAGATAACAATAAACTTAAATATTCAAAAATAGAGAAAATAAAATAAACAAGCCAGGCTTGTCAGTCGATATTTTGCAGTTCTTGTAGGTACTCGGACGTGGTTATCTGGATATAATATATCACGAAAGAATTATTCTCCTGTTGTTAATAAGACGACGATTAAAATTTTTTACGAAATAACGACTGAGAATTGTAGCACGAGCACCATTGTGCATCACGGCGTGGTACTGGGGTGTCACGGCGACACACGGTACACGGTAGCCGGTGCCGCGCCGTAGACATGGGGCCACGGCCTTTGTACTGTAACTAGGTGAAGCCTAGAAAAATTAGGCTGCTGAGGGTTGTGGTTACTTACTTACTTACTTCCAGCTGGGGACGCCGTTGGCCGGACGGGTGATCCGCCCCTTGGTGTGGGCCACTTCACCCATTTCCCCTAAGTCTCCTCCGTAGAGGATTTGGGGTTATCCGGCCATCACGGCGTATCGTCGACCCTGCCTGTTTCCTTGCAAAAACTTACGATCTGTCCCACCTTCAGATCGCCGATGTCTTCTGTTTCCAGCTTGTCCGTTCCCATTATTTCCCATCTTTTTAGTGAGTACATAGGGCAGTCAGCCAGCAGGTGGAGGCTGGTTTCCTCGGCCTCCATGCACTCTGGGCATGTGGGATCAGTCTTTACTCCTATTAATGTCAGGTGCCTGTTCAGTCGGCAGTGCCCTGTGATTACTTCTATAGCAAGCCTCATGTTTCCCCTTGATAGTGATATCAGTTGGCTTGTCCTTTTTTTGTCCATGCTTTTTATGAAAATCTTCGATTGTCTCATGACGGGCGAGGATTTCCATCTCTGGTTGGTCTCTGCCACGATACTTTGACTGATGACACCTTTGGTTATTTTGTGGGCGATTGGCAGCCTGGGTTCAGGGCCCACTTGGTCTTCATCAGCTCCTTTTCTGGCCAGTTCATCAGCTGTCTCGTTTCCCGTATTGCCTTCATGGCCGGGCACCCAGGCGAGCGTTATATCTGTTGTGCTAGCCAGTCTTTCCAGTGCCTTTTTACATTCCTTCACTACCGCTGAGGTGGTTTCGATCTTGCCTAGCGCCCTCAGCGCAGCTTGGCTGTCGCTGTATATGGTTACTTTCCCTGTGTTCAGGTGTTTAGTCATATCTGCGCACTCCATAATGGCAAAGATCTCTGCTTGAAAGACACTTGCAAACTTACCTAATGATATTGACTTGTTTTTCTCTGTACCGTCTTCGCATTTAATATGCACTCCGGAGCCAGATAGCTTTGTCGATTCTTTTCTGGAGCCGTCTGTGTAGCAGATGGTGCCATCTGTATTGATTTCCCAGTCAGCTCTTTGTCCTATGTGAATTCTGTATTTCTTATCGAATGTCCTCTCTTTTTTGATTAAATCGTTGTTCGAGAGGATCATTGATAGTTTGTCTTCATAGCCCTGGCTGATCTTAGCATGGCCCTTGTCGAATGTATTTGCAGTCCAGAGTCCAGTGCTTTTCAGTTTGAACCAATGTTCCACTGCTTTCTTTTTTACTTCCAGATCTAGGGGGTTTAATCCCAGTATTATTTCTAGCGCGGCAGTGGGTGTTGTTCTCATTGCACCCGTGATTAGTAGTGCCGCCAGTCTTTGGACTTTGTCTAGTTCTTGTTTGTTACTCCCTAAGTTGGCTTTATGCCACCATGCTAGGGCACCATGCAGGATCCTTGGCAATATGATTGCTTTGTAGATCCATAGTACTATGGCTGGTTTCATTCCCCAGCTTCTTCCAATAGCTCTTTTGCATTGCATCATGGCCATTTTGGCCCTTGAGCATGCATTACTTATATGGGTCTTGAATGTCAGTTTGCTGTCCAGTGTTACGCCCAGGTATTTGACCTCTTTCACCACTTCGAGGTCCTTGCCATCCAGTCGTATTGGTTCAGCTCGTCCTAGTTTCCTTTTATTAGTGAATATTACTAGTTTGGTTTTATCAGGGTTGTGGTTTGAGTGATATCAAATAAGGCCATCATTTTAAGAGTCAAGTTACGGATCACCATTTTAAGGTCAATAGCATGAGAAATGGTGGTCTGTAACTTTTGGACCGCAACTCAGCTTTTTACCATCTCTTGTGGTGCAGTCACTTGACAGAGAGATGGAAAAAAAATTTTGATTAAATAGGAGCTGTAAAATGACCGCTATCCTCTAGCCAGATCTACATCTCTGTATTGAAATTCTATGGGAGAGGAATCTGTAAAATTTTAAGATTGCCTCTAACACCTGTTCAGACACATGTTTAACAGCTCTCAGTCTATCTTCTAAAATTTATTTCATTGCATATTTCACAGCCCTCAGCCCTAATACATGATATTATCATCTCTATTCAAAATTCTTCTTTCTTTCATATCTCCCATTTTTTCTCTGGCCACTTGTTAGCCTTATTAAGGCAAACCACATGCTTCATTCAAGATGTGCTTTACTTTACTATGAGACAAGTCCTACTTTGGCAGTACTTCAGAGTCCTTGACTGAGTGAAGATTGTTGCTTCTAATGAGAAAGCGTTTGAACCAATCCATCTTCGACTTATGGTGGACACTTCTGTAATTAGCCACACTGTGCCATTCACTTGTGCTTTTAATTTCTGGATATATGTAGCTTTGAGCTAATTCAAGATATAACTGTATATCAGGTTTCACTGAACACCAGTGTGCATGCAATACCTTGAAGTTTAAGCAACTCCTAAATTGGTGTTCACAAATTGATTAAAACTTGAATGCTCAATTTATATAGATGTAATTTTTAGTGGTAATTACCTATATATTTTTATTATTTTCAACACAACACCACTAACCAGGAGGATGATTGTTGTAAATAGTCTTTATAATATACTCCATTCGGTTAGGTACTGTGGTTCAATTTCGGTTTTTGGTCTTTAAAATGAGTTTCTACACAGAAAAATATGAATAAAGTGAGTAAAACATATTAAAAAGACACATCAAAATTGTTTACTTAGTTTACTAGATTGTTTTAGTTTAAACAATATACAAAATTGGTACACTGGAAATGCAGACACAATCCACATTATGTTAAAAGAGTGATACTTACATCATACCCGCATCTGTAGTTACATCGGCCATAGTAAATAATCTTAAATTTCTATCAAAATACTGGATGAAACAGATTACCTCGCGACTCAAATGTTTTCACTCACATAAAATGGATGAATATCTAATCAAGGGTCTCTATGTAAGGACAATATTTAACGTACGAATATCACTATCATAGAAGGTCACAAACTAATTCATGAGAGACGAGACATTGAGTTCGAGACTTTAATCAAAGAATTACAAGATTATACTATTAATCAATATTAAACAGTGCAGTTTCCGTTAATTCATAAAAAATTAAAAACTTTTCACTTTTTAAAATAGTCGTTCGTTACAGTTGACTTGACAGTTTGTTTTGTGTCAAATTTATCCACAGACTTTTTTTTTTTTTTTTTTTTTATTTGTTCCTTTCGGAACAGGCTAAGGTTCTATGACCATGCTGCCTTGTCATCAGTTATTGTCATTTTACTTTGTATTTGGATGATGATGAGGATGAGGATGATGATGATGATAATAGTGAGTTAATGATGATGACGATGATGATGATTGCTGCCTCAGTAAAGTGGTGGAAACTTTACTAAAGGCTTCTTACGGAGATTTGAAACCAACACGAGAAGTCACAATCCACTGTAATATTTCACTTTCCTACTCTTGTGCGCGTTTTCCAAGACGTTATGTCTAAAATTCCACCATATTTACACATAAAAACTCGAACTCACACTAATTTTGGAAAATAAAATAACACCGGCGACCATTCATTCTCGTTTTGGCGGCAAAACTCCTTATCTTATCCACAGACTGCCCAAGAACAGTTTTAGTTTTTTAATTTATAGCTTTGAGTATCTATCTTACTAGATAGATACTCTACTAAGATTTATAGCGTAGATAGATACTTACTCTAAGATTTATAGCGTATATTACAAAAAATAATTAAACATAATGTAAATGTACCAATAATAGACACTGTACCAATGATAGACACTTTCGAACAAAACCCAGTATTTTAAGAAAAGTAACCATTTGTTTAAGTCTATTGACTTAAAAGACGCCTAATGGTGTCTATAAGACATATTCAAAAATTCGCAACACTGTCCTAAGTAAATTTAGAAAGACGACAGTTGACAGCAAATAATGTAACTCCGTGAACATGGTCGTGTTATTTCTTAAGATTTTCGCCAGGGGTACTGATTTTTTATAAGTGTGATTTTTTGTTTATTATTATTGATTATTACTAATTTTAGTATAGACGTTAAGAATATTGAAGTTATTGACATGCTTAGACCATTGTCCGCGTATTTTGGTTAGGTTTTGTAACATTTAGCTATGTCTATTATTGGTACAAAAAATCTTGAAAGTCCCAATAATAGACACTTTGGAATAATGCCTTTATTTCATGAAAATAAGATGTTATAACCTACACTAAATGTGATATATACATTGAAATTCATCACATGTACTGGTAAATACTAATAATGCCCGTGCTAGCCCGCTCTAACCGTGTGGATGTCGCTTATCGCGTAGTGTTGTAAATTTTAGCGCTGAGAGTCAAGCTTTGAGCGCTGAGTCGACACTATTAAACCACTTGACTCTCTATTCGACTATCTACTCACCTTTCTCCCCCTTCCACCCTCCCCTCCCCCATTCCCTTACCCTGTCCTATACACAATTCTACACCTCTCCACCCATCTCTTTCCGCCCCCATCCCTAACCCCACAATTTCGCCCTTCCCCACGCTTCTCCTTTCCCTACATTCCCCACACCTACTTTCCTTACTCCTTCCCATGTCCTTCTTCCTCAGCTCTTATACCATACCAAAACACACCCTAAGCTTCCCTCTCCATCTCTCACCAATTCCCTCACTCCTTCCCACGCATTCCCACGCTCCTACCCCAAACTTTCCCCACACCTTCCCCCACTTTTTCCATTTCCTCCACCCCTTCTCCCACTCATACCTCTTCCTCGTTGTCCTTCTTCTTTACCTCACTCGCCAAAGAAAGAAATAGCCAGAAGAATTCAGCTGGGGTGGGTAGCATTTGGCAAACTACGTCGGGTCTTCTCCTCCCCCCTGCCGCAATGTCTCAAAACAAAGGTTATCGACCAGTGCGTCCTGCTTGTTATGATCTACGGTGCCGAAACGTGGCTACTGAAAGTGGGGCTAGTCCGTGACCTTAAAGTCGCGCAGTGGGCTATGGAGCGAGCTATGCTTGGAGTCTCTTTGAAGCATAGAATTCGCAACGAGGTCATCCGACATAGAACCATAGTTACCGACGTAGCTCGCAGAATAAGCAAGCTGAAGTGGCAGTAGGCTGGCCATATCTGCCGAAAGACTGATGGCCGTTGGAGCAGACGAGTGCTAGAGTGGAGACCACGAGAAGGAAAACAGAAGGTACGACACCCCCTAGCCAGGTGGACTGACGACCTGCAAAAGGTGGCTGGGACAGACTGGATGCGGAAGGTGGAGGATCGGCAAATGTGGTGCATATTGGGGAGGTCTATGTCCAGCAGTGGACCGCAATAGGCTAATTGATTGATTTACCTCACTCCTTCGTGGTCCTTACTAATCATTTCATCAGGAAGGAAATCTTCAATCAAAATTTTAGCCAGCATTCCCCTCCCTTATACCCCACTTGGATCGATCTGATACCATGTCGAAGTGCTTCACTTGGTAAGTATCCCCCGACTTAACAACAATTGAATCACAACAACACGATGTTTTTACTCTTTGTGTAAGGTTTTTTTAAATTTTTCACTCCATAAATATTGATCTACTAGTCAAGGCCTTTCATTTGATACCCATATTAAGGTAGTTATGAGAAGAAATGTAATCCGCAATTTTCTGGCGGCGGCCATCTTTGACCAATTTTTTATCAAACAAATACCTAAGGTCCCTCCCGACTAATTCAGCTTTCAAACAAAAAAAAACTTTCAAATGTGGTTCATCCGTTCCTACGACGTCACAGACTCACACGCACACACACACAGACACGTCAAATTTGTAACACCCCAACATTGTTATGTCGTCGGGAGTTCAAAAAATAGGTAGCGGTCATTCTCTGATGCATATATTCAATGTTGTAGAGAGAAATTAAAGTGTCTATTATTGGTACAAATAGGTGTCTATCATTGGGACTTGGGACGTTGATGAATAGACACCTTCGAACAAATCCCAGTATTTTAAGAAAAGTAACCATTTGTTTTTTATTACTATTCACTTAAAAGACGCCGCACTGTCCTAAGTAAATTTATTAATGATTATTGGTGTTTTCGACCAAGTGCATAATAATTTTATTTAAAGTAAAAGTATAACAGATTTTAAAGATTTTATGTGCAAAAGTTAAAGTCTAAATGTTGCTGTAACAGTTAAAAAAGGATGTAACGACCATGCTGTAATTAATATGTTTAACTGTTTAAGTGTCTATTACTAGTACATTTCCTTAATTTATAACAGTTTCGTGTGTCGTTTCAATACTTCTATGAATCCAGAGATATGTTTGTCAAATCGTATCTCATAAATTATCGTATCTCATAAATTATTTCAACTGTATTAATAGTAGTTTATAAAGAGAAGAGAGGATAATATTTTTATACATGGGCAACACCGCAGTCACTTGACATTTCTGGTAGGAATGGGTCGTTGACGCTTTTTTAGTAAACGAAACTAGACTGATTATCGTCGACAATAAACTAGTGCATAAATTTGTTTTTTTTTCGACTAGTTTACTGCGACTTCATGACATTGAATTGATGACTATAGAATAAACTGCTGAATTTTCGACTAATTTCCTTGAACTAGTTTCGATGAACTTCATTGAATTGATGACTACGTGCTAATCGAAAAACGACTATTATTTAAAATGAACTTTCCTTCATACTTTTTCCAGGCTTAGGACTGGCAGGCTAACTAATAAATAATAATAACTATACGACACCTCTGGGTTCAATTGGCGTATAAACCATTTTGGCCAAAATGAGTTATATACACCGTTTTGTTCAGAATTTTTTTCTCTATCGATCTGTATATTTAAAATGTTCAAATTCGCAAAAAAAATGCTTTTACGACCCAAAAAATTTCGATCATCCTACCACAAAAAAGATAAAATGTTAATGTAACAGCCAAATTTTTCTTTTTTAAATTTTTAGTAAGACGTTATGACCAAGATTTTTACCAACCCGGGGCGTAAGATCTGCCTTGATTGTAAATGGTTTTTACGCCGTGACGAATAAATATATTTCTTAAACGTAATTTAAAATTGAGGTCGTATATACAAACATTTAAATAACATATGGACGTATAAACCATATCCATTGCAAAAAATGGTATTCAATTTTAGACTTTATTGCTATAGAATTAAAATCCGAAATTAAATGACAATATTTTTACTACACGCTTTCGTTCACTCTACAATAGGCCATTTAATTTTAGATTTTACAAACATTGCTTTAAAGTCTTAAATTAAATGGTAAAAATTCAAAAAATTATTACAGTGTCCGTGTTATGACGGTGGTTTTGCTTTAGCAGAATCGAGGCCCTGGCCCTCGATTCTGCTAAAGTAAAACCACTGCACGAACAGTCATAGGGGTGACAAGTGTGAGGAGTTTGGACATGCCCACGGCGGTTTTGCACACGATAGCCGTAACCCAGAGGGTGAGCACATCCTCAAAACGTGTAAGGCCACCGAACTTGCCGTCGTGAACAGGTTCTTCAAACAGAAAGCCGAACTTCTTGTCGCCTGCAAGAGCGGAGAGCACGCTACCCAGATCGATTTCCTACTCACTAAGAGGCATAGCATCAGCAGGGTGGCCAACTTTGCAATTGGCCAACTTTGCAGTTGGCCACCTTGCGGTAATACCCGGAGAGAGTCTCACTAGCCAACACCGTCTCCTTGTCATGGACCTCTGCGTGAAACTCAAAGACAAACACGCCGAGCGTGGCCAACGCAGAATCAGGTGGTGGTGAAGCCAAGTCCCAAAGTCTCGTCTAAGCTATCGGTGACAAGTGCGCTGATGCTGTAGACGAACCAGTACAGGTTTGCTGGGACAGGATTTCACAGGATTCAGGCAGCTATCCTTGAGGCGGGGAGGGCGGTGCTCGGTACGTCTAAGGGTGGACGCATCTATGACAGGGACACTTGGTGGTGGAACGACACAGTGCAGAGAGAGATCAGAGTGAAGAAAGCCCTTCTTAAAAAAGTGGCAAGCGTCCAAATCTTTCGATGAACGCGACGCGTACAAAGATGCAAAACGCGCCACCAGGACAGCGGTAGCCAGGGCCAAACGAGACCACTTGCAACCGCTATATAACAAGTTGGAATTGTCTGAGGGGCAAAAGCTTATCTATAAGTTGGCGCGTTCCACGGTCAAAATGGCGCAGGCTCTGTTCAAGTGCCGCTGAATTAAAGACAAAGACCCTGAAGACAATCTGTTGTACGAGGAAGTCGCGGTGAAGGAGAGATGGCTGTGGAAGAGCTACAGATTTAAATAATTGCCTTTATTAGTTTGGTAGTCTGATCATGACTGATAATGTGTGCCATAATTATCTGTTTTATTTAATAAAACTAAGTTAATTTCGTTTCTGGTACTTTAATTTCGTAATATCGACCACAATTCTGTAGTAAGACTAATATTAATCTAATTCTGCCACATTCTAGCAGTATCGAGATTGTTTTTATTAATTATAATTCTATTGATGTGCAAAGTAAATAGTTTTTACAGCAAAAAAATCTACAGTTACGTGCTTTTACATCAGTAAATGTGAACTTAATTTTACCAAATATGGATATAAGTACAGCTTATATCCATATTTGGTTTTTCATCCAATTTTCATGGGGTGTATACACCATAAATTGGTATTTTCTAAGACGTATATCCATGCTAACTTCTAAACCAAAGAAGATAGATATGATTGAATGATTTAGCCTTCTTCATCCCCAAATTCTAAGAATCTTTCTCTTTGGAATTTTTTATGTAGCTTCTAAAATAAAAAAGTTATGATTTTTTTTCTAAAAATAAAATCGTTTTTTTGCTCTCCTGAAAAGTCGTGTTTTGGTTTATACGCCAATTGAACCCAGAGGTGTCGATATGATTACATAAATATATGAATTTAGAATACTTATGTACTCAATGTGCATATTTAATTTTTTCACACTACGACACATTCAACTAAAATAGGTACCTAAAACTATACTATATGCACTACACAAAACAGTACAAACAAGAGCCTAATTATTTACACTTTTATACTTTTATAGTCAATACTTTTAAAACCTTGAACAAACAATGATCTGACCTACAGTGAAATTCAAAACAAACTAAAAAAATAAAGTAATGTAAACAAATGAAATGCTAAACATTTTTGTATACGAATAATACAGATGCATATTCTATTACTATGGCAATAGAGTTTAAAACTATACGTCCAGACCGCAAATGAAGATTGTCCTTTTCCTTAGCACGTGCCGATTGGAAGAGAGAGATAGGTAGTCATAAAATTTATCAAGTGTGACAAGAACGAAGTATTACGAAGTAGGTACGCCTCGAACTGTGCATTCACAGATTGTCTGTGTGTGCATCGCATCGATACACGCGCGTCCTCGGTACTACGTACTTCGTAATCCTTCGGGTTAGTTCGTGTTTACTCGGAAGGCGCGCTTATCGTCGCTTCGCGCTTCGCGTCAACCGGTCTCGTTCGCACTCACAGTGCACAAAATGAATGTCGTTCATGAGTAAACCAGTTTATCTGTATACTATAAACTAGTTTACCGTTTATGAGAAATAAAGTCTAAATAAACTGTTCGTTCATTCAACGCCTATCCCTAATTTCTGGCATTATATATTTGCCCTTAGGGGTCCATTACACGCTCATACAAACGTCATGCAGGAAACCATCAAACAACCAAACATGTATTACGTTTGCATGATGGTTTTATATCGACATTACACGTTCAAACAGAAACCATCAAACACACCATAGAGTAGGGATGGCGATTCTTGCCGAAAAATATCAATTTTTAAAATCGATTCGAATCGTGGCCTGATGAATCGATCCACAAAAAAATCGAGGTCTAAAAGATCGATTTCCAGAAAATCGATCTTTTTTAACCGACTACAAAAAAGGAGGTTCTTAATTCGTACACTATTTTTTTTGTATGTTTGTTACGCGATTGTGAAGTCAATTCTAGACGGATTTTGAAAATTCTTTTTTTGTTCGTAAGTAGATTATTCCGAAATAGTCCCATTTAAATTTCGTAAAGATCTGATTATGGGTTTCCGAGATTAGACCAAGGAACTCTTCAAAAAGTACCAGGAATTCAGCCGCGATTGCTGCATTCGCATATTATTGCAATGTTTCTGCCATTACGCATCATAACATCACGCCTGAGTTCTTTGAAGGGATACGCAGAAGTCTTCAGAATATTCAGCTATATTTCCGGTTTACCATATACCAAAGTATCAGATCAGGTAGAATACAAGACATTTATTTTCAAAATCTATAGCAAACAGATAGTTAATTTAGCTTAAAGTTCTTTATGCATATCTAAACTTTTTGAAAACAGTCTGTGAAGTCTACTGGGATCCAAGCGGTTCCGCTCATCACTTGCGATGCGTTCGGCAAATTGAAAAAAGGCGCTCACAAGGAACAGATGATCCTACGCTACTTATATGATACGCATGGCTATTGAGTGAACGTGGTGATAAATAGAGTTTTTTTTGTTGTTACCAGTAAAGTATAGGATCATACTTTAGGTGCACAACGACCTGCGCTAAATAATGTTTGGAATCTTCATTTAAGCCTTGACTTTCCTGTGCAAGTCGGTAGCTTAGTGGTTAAGGAGTCGGCCTTACGATCGAGAGGTCCCGGGTTCGAATCCTGGCCATTACACTACCGACGTGAACCCACTCCTAGCACAAGCAATTTAGCTTAGTTGGAGGGGTTCGGTTGCTAATAGCAACTTATGAAATTCCCAAACAGACACACAAAAAGTCAAAGATTATAAACGTAACTTTTTTTTATTGAAGAGAAGTGACGCGAAGTAGACTAAACTCACAGCCATCTCGCGAGTTTTTGAGTAATTAACCGGCAGCACTCTTGGAATGCGAGCACCTTCAACTAATTTATACTAATACCAAAACAGAAAAAATCAAAATGTCGATTTTAAAGAATGATGTATCGATTCAGTACTACGTCTCGATGTAAAAAATCGATTTTTTTTTCACTCGAAAAATCGATTTTTCGTTTAATCCATCTCAGATACTCCCTACCATAGAGTAAAGTAATACATCGGAAAAATCCACAGACGAAAAATCACACCAAAAACATCACCGGGAGTACAAAAAAAAAACGTACACGTGTTCATGACAAAATAACTAACTATAATATATTATGGATATTCATAAGCGAAAAGCGTGCATAGGAATTTTGTTTGGCATTCTAAGTAATAAACGTGTAAAAGAAAGCGCTAGGCAAAAGACTGACTATTAAAAAGGAATTTGTACAGCCATTTAAACTTGTTGGCTGATATACGGCAATCGAAGGAGGATAAAGATTATGAAAATTATTTTCACATGAAAGATGCATGTTTTGATAACCTCGGAGTATCAGTACGTGTTCCGTCCTGGGCACGGGACCATGGACCCAGTGTTCGCCCTAAGGATTGTGGCGGGGAAATGCAGGGCGAAGAACACGCCCCTGCACTGCCTGTTCTTAGACATGCAGAAGGCCTTCGACTGAGTTCCTCGCGCGGTGATTTGGTGGGCACTGCGGGCCAAGGGAGTTCCAGAGACTTACATAGACACCGTCCGAGACATGTACTACGATTCCGGTTCCGTGGTTCGGACTGCTATTGGTGACTCAAAAGCCTTCCCCATCCCTATCACCGTCGGGGTACACCAAGGATCCGTCCTTAGTCCTTACCTATTAAGCGTGGTATTAGACGTTTTGTCGGACAGCATCAGAAACTCACATGAGCAGCCTCCGTGGTTGCTCACGTATGCTGATGACATTGCGCTGATGGACGCGGACAGGAGCAGATTATTGCGACGCGTGAAAGGGTGGAAAGAAGCGCTTGAGAACGGCGGTCTGAAGCTAAATGTAGCGAAGACAGAATACTTAGCGTTAAACTCCACAGATCCCACACCCGTCCGCATAGGCGATGATTTGGTCGAGCGCACGGACCAGGTTAAGTTCCTGGGATCTGTACTTCATGTGACCGGTGAGATCGACCACGACGTCAAGGCACGCATTGCTGCCGCGTGGGCCAAGTGGCGAGAAATGACTGGCGTCACTTGTGATCTCAAAATGCCAGTCAGGTTGAAGGGGCAGGTCTATAAGACGTTGTGAGGCGTGGCCGCTGCTCGAGCGACACAAGCAAGGGCCTGTCCATTAATCACGTGAGGTTCAACAGGGGGGGGGGGGGGGTTCAGAAAAGATCACGAAATATCACCAGGGGGGAGGGAGAGGGAGGGGTATATTGAGATATCACGTGTATTTAATTTTTCTTATAACTCGTGATTTTTGTCACGATTCTTAGTTTTCTAGCATTAAATAATAAAAACACGTGATTTTGGCTAGGGGTTAGGTCTTAAACCTCACCACGTATCACCATGGGGGTAGGGGGGTTAGAAAATTGCTACAAAAAAACATCACGTGATTAATGGACAGCCCCCAAGAGCTGCGTGTCACGGAGATGAAAATGTTGCGGTGGATGTGCGGCGTCACGCGTAAAGATCGGGTACGGAACTCTCGCATCCGCGGCAGCCTCCATGTCCGTGACATCGTGGATAAAATGCAAGAGAACCGCCTTCACTGGTGCGGCCACGTCTTGCGGCAACCACCAGGTTATGTGGGGAACAAATGCTTGGCAATGGTGCCCCCACCGGGCCCAGGTAAAAGGGGTAGGCCAAAGAAGTCCTAGCTTGACGTCGTGAAGGGTGAGCCGGAAGGCGGACCCTGAGCTTCGAGGTCATCTTGGCCACGGATGCAATCAGGAGAATACGTCTATGTGTAGATGATGATGACTCTTTGAGTCGGCCTTACGATCGAGTGGTCCCGGGTTCGGATCCTGGCCATTGCACTACCGACCGGCGCGAGCCCACTCCAAGCAATTTAGTTTAGCTGGAGGGGTTAACAGAAATATTATTAATTAATACAATGTCACAAACTCACAAACATTATCTCTTTAAATATCCATATTAATCCATAGCCATACTAATATTATAAATGCGAAAGTAACTCTGTCTGTCTGTCTATATGGTACGCTTTCATGCCTAAACCACAGAACCGATTTTGATAAAGGGAAAGGATATAATATATAGCCTATGTTTGATCGCGTTAACCGAAATCCACGTGGGCGGAGCCGCGGGCAGCAGCCTGTAATGTATTTAATATAGATGAAATTTAATTTTACTAAACCTCTAGATAAATCCACCAGCCACTAAAAGCAATATTTCGAGATTAGAAACCACCATATTTGGTGGAAAATCCACTATGTTGGCAACACTGCATTACATGTTCACTCAAAAGTGAGTTTTGGTGCGAACACGTTGAAGGAAACATAGCGGTTTTATTTTATTTTCCGAAATTAGTGTGAGTTCCAATTTTTAAGTGTAAAAATGGTGGATTTTTAGACATAACGTCTTTAGGAAACGCGCACAAGAGTAGGAAAGTGAAATATTAAGGTGAATTGTGACTTCTCGTGTTGGTTTTAAATCTCCGTAAGAAGCCTTTAGTAAAGTTTCCACCACTTTACTAAGGCAGCAATCATCATCACCGTCATCATCATCATCATCAACTCATCATCCTCATCCTTATCGTCATCCAACACCGAAATAAGATAATAAAATATCAAATGAAGACATGGCTCAAAGGTCTTTGTAACCAAGCCAAAAATTTAAAAAAAAAAAAAGGCATGTTTGATGGAAAAAAATCAAAATTTTCGGATAATCGTCAATCCTCTTGCCACACCAAAAAATTTAATTGAATTGAATATTTTATTTTCCTAAATTAGTGTGAGCTCGAGTTTTTATGTGTAAAAATGGTGTATTTTTAGACTTAACGTCTTAGAAAAGGCGCACAAGATTATGAAAGTGAAATATTACAGTGAATTGTGACTTCTCGTGTTATTTTCAAATGGACATAGCTCAAAGGGGTAAAAGCCAAAGCCAAAAATATTCCAAAAAAAAAAGTCATGTTTGATGGTTTTTGGTCAAAATATCCAAATTTCGTCATGCAAACGTCGGTCAGCGCATTAGACGATAGGTTAGTTGTCAGTCATGGCGGTGTTTGATGGCAAAACCATGGTTTGTATGAGCGTGTAATGGACCCCTTAGACTTTGTCAGACTTTGTATTTGCCTCCCTAGCTCTGACAACTTCGGCATAGCTTGCCACACCAAAAAATTTAATTGAATTCTTAATAAATTGAGGTTATTTTATATTAATTATGATATGATAGATTGTATTGTGGTGTCTGACACAGAGTAAGTAATATACTAATATATATGTCTGACTACAATAAAGTGATAAACTGTTCGGATCTAAAATTTAACAATGAACTAGAACTGACTAGAACAGTGCATTAAACAGTTTTACAGGAAGTATCTTTTTAATTTATAACAGGACACCATGGCACTTGCATTTTACATTCGGTCAGCGCTCAGAAGAGGAGTTTTATACGACTTCAGAACAAATGTTCGATTATATTCACAGCAAACTGAAGAATCTACCGAAGATCAAACACCGATAGATCCTACAAAAGATAGAACTAAAATTATCCCTGTCGAAACAAGTATTAAATATTTGCAAAGTAAAGCCTATCAACAAACGTATGGCGACAAAGCTGTTTGGACTCTGTATCGCCGTAACCACAAGGGTGCTTTCGCTCCACGAAAGACTAGACAATCTTGTGTCCGTAAGGGTGTTATATCTACAGGAAACCCTTGCCCAATATGTCGCGATGAATATCTTGTTTTGGATCATAGGAACACAATGCTACTAGAACAGTTCATTTCGGAATATACTGGGCAGGTACGTAACTTTATAATCTATTGCCCTTGTTTTTTATAATTTGGCATTAAACTATACATAATTTTATTATAATCCTTATTTTTCACCCTTCTACCATAAGTCAGCTAGTATAAAATGATTCTTGAACAACTCAAAACATTTTTTTTTTGCTACTTCTACTGTTTTTCTCTGTTCTAGGTCTAATTTTGCATATCATAATATTTGTTTACAGATATTGGACGCCTTCAAGACTGGCCTATGTCAAAAGAAACACAAAGAGTTGCTTGTAGCTATTGAAAGGGCATGGGATCAAGGTTATCTGACTTATGATGTGCCATTTAGGGAATATGATTACTCACTCTACAATAAAACTGCAAATTCAGTATAGAATCTTTTTGTTGTTTATTTAATAGAATATAGATTAATAAAATATATTATGTGTTGTTTCATTGCACAAGTGTTAATTCTGGAATATTATTTTTATAGATACATCAATATATCATTGCAGGGGGCATTATGTTCACCTACATTTTACACTTTCCAGTTCCACATATAAGGCTGTTCAACTGAGCACTTTTAGATATAGCTGCTACTAAGAATCCATAACAGAAAATCAATTAAAATGCCTGACCGTGAAGATTGAACCTGGAACCTTATGCACAGCAGTTGCATTTGCTATTATGGCATCTAAATCAGGTTTGGATATTATGGCACTTTTTAAGCATTATATTCATCTTTATGTAAATATTTTCAATAGATTTATAGAGTAATAGGTTACTCGATTTAAAGAGAAGTTTCATCAGGAATTCTGTCTGTTGTAATGAAATAAAATTAAATAGCGTACACGCAGCATGACGGACTCAGTAGTCCATCATGCTGCGTGTACGCTATTTAATTTTATTTACGCTATTTAAAAATTAAATTGAATGTCAAGCTAAAGTGACTGCACTTAATGGAGAACCTATGTTTTTACAAATTTTTAGATTCCCAGTATTTATGAGCTCTTCATGATCCAAGCACCAATCCCATTTACATCAAAAACTTGTGCTTTATAATCCGGGGTCTGCTCTTCTACTCTTTATCTTGATTTCGCTTTTACGGTAACGTCTGCCGCCTGACCTCTCAACCCCAGGAGTAAAGCTTCCGCCAGGATCTCCTCCAATAATCAGCATGTTGCAGATGATGTGGGCATGGGCATAGGTCCCGAAGACCTACCTACATTGCTATTATTAGATTGTCATTTCACGATCATTTCAAGGCGTATCTATCAGTGGTGGTGTCCCAGAAATAGAATTAATGGCAGAACTCCTGATAGGTACGTCAAATAAACTTGACTAAAGAGATTGCGGTTTTGCTATAGGTATTATTCTATGTAAAATTATCTATTAATTTTGTTCTGTTTCTCTGAACCAAGAGTTCTCTTATTAATGCAGATTTTTCTCGCTCCAAAACCGTTATCCTTTCGTTTTTTCTGTTGATTTCCTGAAAAAGGAGAAGGTCATGAATATTAGTAACTCGTGCAAAATAACAGAAAGGTCTCGTAGCTAAGCTGTGGACAGCGACAGACTGATAGATACACCTACCGTAACCATAAAGGTTAATTGTGAAAAGGTGTTGACTACGGAACCCTAAAACACCATCTGTCCCTATCCTCCACATAAAATTTATCTAGCTATCATGGATCATGAATTCATGACTTGACTCTCAGAATACAGCCAGTACAGGACTTATTTGTAGAGTCGCCATAGTACATAATGCGATATCACAGATTAGATAACAGTTACACCTGTACAGTGTACCTTAAAAACATTTTTCACTAAGAAATATAAATTACTATGCTAAAAAACTATCTTTTTTTTAAATTTTAAAATGATCATCTACTTCTTACGCTGACCGTAAGTGGTGACGCTAACATTCGTAGGCTAAGGTCTTACTCTTACCATCATAAACGAACGCTTTACCTATGTAGGTACTCAATGCACGAGCCGAGCATCCTTGCTGGTAATAAATCAGCATTTTTTCCCTCTATAAGCTTCTGTACAACACTTCGTACTCATGTTCTAAACTCGTTGACTAGTGCGTTCTTATCTTAATTTGGATACGTATTAGACCTACACGAGTAGTTAATAAGTAAGTAGGTGCTTTGGCACATTACCACTTGTACTTCTGTAATTTTTTTCTATCCTCACCTCTGCAAGCAAACGGTTCTGTGATTTTAGGACAGCAGCATTGTTTGGTGTCGCTGTTGTGCCAGGTCTAGACAGCGATGCAGCTGGTAGTGCTAAATTCATATGTAGAGAGAGCTGTCCATGCCGCCAGCCAGCTGCCAACGCTCCTAATTGCCGGTTTAATTCTAGCACTCGTGCTTTTAACAGCTCCAATCGCTCCTGATGTGCTTCACTCCATGGTTCCTGTAATATAAATATTTATTTAAGTTAGCAAAGAATCAAAATGATCATCCATCATTGATTAGGTACCTCCTAACCTCCGTCGCGTGTCGGTAGAAAGTTCGACTGCTACGGAGGTCGCGGTTCGATTCCCGCTCAGTGCCATGCCAATGTTTATACGAATAAATTATGTATAGGTAGATTTGTATTGCTCTGGGTGTTTCTACGCACATATAATATGGATGTAGGTATGTATAACTCGCGCCACGTATCTTGGACCTAATCGTAAGACATACGAGGCTCTGGCGCCCGCGGATTGCTTCGTAATAGTCTATGCTTGGTGAATTTGAGTTCGTCTACCGCAGTAGCATCCCGCGCTATCCTCAAAAGACACCCAAGAAATGTGTACTGCGCGTATTGGGCACGTTTTGAGCACATTTTAGGTCCAAGATACGTGGCGCGGGTTATATGTATCTATTGACAAAAAAAAACTATGTTTGGCCGCATATTAGAACCCAATTTTATTTATGTCTGTAGGCGTATAGTTATTTCTGTGCCTCTGTTGTCGCATTAATTTAATTTAGGTATATATTATACCCGTAGAATGACCTCCGTCCCCCATGAGCGCGGGCCTGGGGGTGACGGGTGGAATCGCCTGTCACCCTAGCAGATGCAGGCCGCGGCGGTGGCCATGCATTGCGTGCCTCCCCATACCCGGGGGCGAGTTGGGGACTTTGTGGTCCCCACACCGGAAGAGGGCCAGATCGAGAGATATGGGACCCCTGTGGCGTAGCGGCAGAGCGTTCGACTGCTACGGAGGTCGCAGGTTCGATTGCCACTAAGTGCAAATACCTATATTATGTGTGTTTCTTCGTATTATATTATGTAAAACCAATGTAAACCTTTGAGAATGCCGTAAGGCGGAACCGGTTAGGACAATAATAAATATCGTGGAAAGGTACAAGTGTGTTATCAATATGTGTATAATATTTATTATGTATGTATTTACAAAAGAACATGTACCTATTTGAGTATTTATATCGGCATCAAAGATTTTATGTATAAAAAAGTAAAAATGTTATTATAATCTAATAACTACGGACTAATTAAAACTACGTTAAGTTAACGTTAAATTGTTAAAACACAGGTTAAAATCTGTATAGATACTTACCACATATGCACCCATTCTTCCCGCATAGCGCATTTTCTCTTGAACTTCTGCCATTTGTTTAAGGTACCATTCTCGCGCTTCTTCTACTGCTGATAAACCTTGCAGTAACACATCCTTCTCTTGTTCAATTTGCTTCATACGTTTTAGGAGATTATAGTCAACACCGTTATGTAGGGTGTGGCGACGAGGTTCCCGCCGCCGAGAAGTGCGACGCAAAGTTTGTGATTGTGTCTCATTAGCAGATCTCCCGTCGCCGAGGCCTCTGCTTTGTTCTTCTACGGCTCGAGACAGTTCTTCGAAATCTATTTTATCCACAGACATTTCTTCATTATCGAAAACAATTTCTTCATTCGTTTTATAACTAGATTTTAAGGTTTCATTTCTTTCCGTGGTCTGCTTTTCTAACCGTGGTGGCTTTGGGGGACCGTACACTCTACGGGAGTCGTGCTTGGGTAATGATGGTGCTCCTATATGTCGGGGTTCTTGTATCAGTCCCTCTTTGCACCCTATTAATTGAGGCATACTAATAGTACGGTGCTGAGTAGAGGTTTCGGCGTTTTTTAAAACTATCCAATTTCTATCCATATTTTGTGTTTCATTTACGTCCAATAAAGGAGCGGAGGGTGGCCGATGAGCTTGGGGACCTATTTGGTTATGTAGTTCAGAAGTGTCAACATCATCGTTGAATCTATTCTCTTTATTAGTTGATATTTCTACCTGATTCCGTAAAAGACATAATTTTAATCCAGTACAAAATCGCTCAAATGTTAACAAACCGTCATGGGATGCAACTTTTTGTAGACTCTCTATAACACCACGGGGTAAACCCTTGGTTCGATCATCACGCCAACGGTTTTCAATATCTGTAAGTTTAACATATCCTGTATGTTTGTCATCCATAATATCAAATAGAGTCCTCATTGCTGCAACAAACTGCTTCGGTAGCGATTCCATATTTCTGGAAGGGGCACGATTCATCTTAGATACCTACGTACTTAACTTTTCAGTAAGTAATTTAATTTAGGTAGTACATTTTAAAATATTGATTTGCGTTTGGTACGATTTTAAATTTTTCATACTGATAAAAAGCAATGGTAGTTCCCTCTATATTTAATAATTCACAATACTGATGATGGCACAAAATCACTTATTAACTTTTTTAAGATCATGATATCAAAACAACGTTCGAAACACTTTATTATATTGTGAAAACAATTTTGTTTACTTAAGCACAGGAAATATATCTACTCATACTGGTTTTCTAGCGCACGGTACACCAGCTACTGCTGTGGGTTGGGTTGTATGACCACATGAGGACAAAAATCTGACCGTTTGTCAAAACGGTAAGTTGTGGGCGAACCAATCGGCCGCTGGGAGAGAATTTGCGAGAGATAATAGCCTACTAGTGCGAGCAGGAGAACCGGTCAAACGACATTTCGGGCACTTCGGCTTTGAGTGAGTAGGTAAGCAGGTAGACAGAGGACCGCGTGTGTGCCGTGTGGGGACTCTGTATTTCACAATAACACATTCAATATAATTATAAATATGTATAGGTTCAAAACCTTTATTTATAGGTAAAGAAGTAGACTTGTAGTTAAAAAATGGTCACTGATACGATAATACTTATTATGATATACTCGTATAGCGTAGGTAGGTACCTACCTAATGTTGCAATAAAGTTAACCACAGCATGACATTGTACTATCAATATTTGACATCAAGTTAGTACCTACCTAGGCAGGTAAATGACCTACTGTCTGCTGCCCGCGACCCGCGACTCATTCTGCAGTCTCGATCCCAAATTCTCAACACGTACGGTACCTACCTACCTAATGCTCGCATTAAGTTAATTCATGTTATATTTTCGATTTCTTCTGCGTGGATTTAGATCCAAGCTTTATGTTTTATTTTATGTATTTGTGGGGTTTAACCAGAATACTAAGTTCTGAATAACAACTGAATGAAATTGCTAAAAACCAAGCGGAGGAAAAAAAACTACGGAATAGCAAAAACTAAAACAACAACAAATAAAATTTTCATCCCATTCCCACCACCTCGGAAAGACTATTAAATTTTTGCTCTTCGATATCTGAGTGCAAAAGTCGTTTTTATCCTCTAGACTAGAGTCTAGGGTCTAGACTAATCTAGAGGGTACCTAAAGTTGAATTTAGAACATAGTGTGCACTAGTTTTGTGAAATCAAAAACTTTTTTTAATTATTGAAAATCTCATACTCGGAAGTCGGAACCTCCTCGGTGTACTTTTTTTTAATTTGCTTCACGCGCATCATATTCTTTTCACTTCTTAATGTTGAACATTGTTGGAATTTTTTTTTTGCATTTCATTATTACACATATTACAGCAGCCTCCGTGTCCGTGCCGTAGCGGTAGTGATTGCGGCCGCTACACAGGAGGCACGGGTTCGATCCCCGCTCAGTGCAAATATTTTTATGCATGAATATGGGTATTTGCATTAGTCTGGGCGGGGCGTGCCTCTGAGCGCATGTTAAGCCGCCGGTTGCCATACGAACATCTATGGCAGTCGTTACGGGTGGTAGGATCCCTAAAAAGTTCAACAACAACGGTCTAACTGCAATGTTTCAATACCGCCTAATGTCACCATTGGGTTATGGAGGTCAGGTGGCAGTCGCTTCACGGAAAATATCGAGGTCCAGTCAAATCCGTAGTTAAGACTGGTAAAGCGGACCCCAGACTCCGAGGTGAAAGCTCGGATGCAACTGGGAATTAACGCTAGGATGAAGAAGAAGCATTTCATTATATCCTCGCTGAGGTGGGATGAAAAGTTACGTGTTGCACTCGAGTGCAAAGATTTTTCACCTTGTGCGCTTTTGATTCCATCGCTAACGCTCAAGATTCTAAATTAGTAAATCACTCGCTGCGCTCGTGATTCAAATTTAGAATCTTTCGCTTGCTCGGTCATCAAAACTGAGCACCCGGTTAAAAAGCAACTTTGCACTCTTGTATAACAAATAACTATTTTAATGTAGTGAACAGTCGCGGGTTCAAGTCTCGTCTTGAACATTCACTTTATCCGATCTATGTCAAAAAAATTATTAGTTGTTCTGTTCGTGATCATACACGGACGTATATCTACTTACTTACTTATATCCATTCACGCCGATGACTCTGAAGGCAGTGAGGGTCACAAAGTGGACAACGCGAAAGATTACCAATACGCCTGCTGCGCTAAGTTATAACGTTGCAGTACTTGCAGTCAGCTACATCTACATCGCTGGAGATTTTCTCAGGACCCCTGTACGTAGTAGGTAGGTACTATTATTTATTCTATGGCCCTGCCCTGTACACAAAGGCACCCCGTAGACACGTTCAAAATCCTCAAGCTCTCTACTCTCTTACTACTCACGTAATCGTCACCCAGGAAAATCTTCTGCGTCAAACGTATGCTCAGAAGCACTTCTCAGAGTTCTTTCACAACATTGGTAAAAATCCCTTCGATAAACACCCTCAGAGTATAACTAAGGGATAGATACCAATTATTAGCCGGTTGCTACAATATTTCACATCTTAAATGTTGCTCTAGGTAGCTGTGTGTGAATAAGAAGAAGGGAATAGCTCTAGAGCTTCTTGAAGGGCACTATGGCTATTCCCTTCTACCCACGAGTTGCACCTGTGTAGTGTGTAGATCAAGTTGTAGTCATTCCTAATTAATTTGCAGTCTCCTGCAGGAACGCCACGACCATCCTCCGCACAGTGGCGGATCCAGGGGGGGGGTCGTGGGGGTCATGACCCCCCCCTGGGCGGGTCACCGACTAAAAAATATCCCAATGTCACTGATAATTTTTAAAAAATACCACGCCTGAGAAGACTGTCTCTTTGTACCTAATAGTATTATAATTTTATGAGGCACCAAACATCAGTATGAATATTATTCGCACGATTGAAAATTTCAATTTATCGTGCAGCGCAGCCGATCAACCGATGGACTCGAATAGTTTTCGGACCTGACACCCTGTCCGCTATGTTAAGAAATAAGCGCGAATGACTAACCAGGCCGGCTGTCGAAGGTCTCGAGCTGACAGCCATGAGGTCCTTTTTCGATTCGAGCAACAATTTGACTTGGGCTCAGCTTCAAAGGCCCCGTATTTATTTTACTGTTTGCTTACAAAAACTTTTTGTGAACTTGGAAGAAGCCTTCCTTTCTGGATCCGACGTAGGTAGTCACCAAAGCACCCGTGCCCGGTAATAACCTGCGTCAGCCGGTACGAGAGGCAGCCATGTGGCCTCTCTAGCCACTCCCCCATAGGATGGGATGGGCCTTACTACCGCTATTACCGCGGGCCCAGCGGTTGTGGCCAGTGGCCATCTTCTGCTGCGGATGACATAGCTGGCTCATATGCCTGGTCCTTTTTTTTTATCGTGCGAAAAATCCCCGCGGATACCTCCCCCGCCGGAGCCGGAGGAGGAGGTTATGTCGGACTCGGACCGACTAAAACGTACGCCGTCTGTGGGCCGTCAGTTGCCGGAGGTGAGATTGGGTGCATTGGTACCATGGGTGCTTCGGGCGGTATCTGCATCGGACCGCGAAGAAAGAGCCAACGTCCGAGTGCCATCACTGCGACGCGAGCGAGGACTCGGCGCTGCACACGCTCACCGAGTGTCCGGCGTGGGAGACGCCGAGACGGGCGCTGGTGGCGACCTTGGGAGTGAGAGTTCTCACGCTCGCCACTTTGCTCGCAGCGATGGTTCGCTGCGCGGATGCGTGGGCCGCCGGCGCCTCCTTCAGCGAGCAAATAATGCTCTTGAAGTGGGCGGCGGAGCGGGAGCGAAGGAGAATCGCAGACCTTGCGGCCCGCGAGGAGCGCAGGAGAATCGCTAACCGCGCGGCCCGCAACGTGCATCGGCAACTCGGGCGTCGGAGGTCGCAGAATGACCTCCACCCCCCATGAGCGCGGGCCTGGGGGTGACGGGTGGAGCCGCCTGTCACCCTAGCAGAAGCAGGCCGCGGCGGCGACGCGCATTGCGTGCCTCCCCATACCCGGGGGCGAGTTGGGGACTCTATGGTCCCCACACCGGAAGAGGGCCAGATCGAGAGATATGGCTCTGGGTCAACCGGGGTGCAACTGACGGCCCAGAGACGGCGTGCGTTTTAGTCGGTTCGAGTCCGACATAACCTCCTCCTCCGGCTCCGGCGGGGGAGGTATCCGTGGAGATTTTTCGCATGATAAAAAAAAAAGTGCCTGGGATCTGTACTTCACATGACTGGTCGCATCAACCGCGACGTCAAGGCACGAATGCCGCCATGTGGGCCAAGGGGCGGGAAATGATTGGCGTCACATTTGAACCTAAAATCCTTTTACTTTTGACGAAATCACTGCTTGTGGTGTTAGGAAGAGCGTAATGCTGTTGGAAATGACAGTATCAGTCGTAATATGGTTGTGCCTATTTTAGACGAAATTCTCCCTATTTTATGTCATATCTTTAATTTTTCTAACTATAACCAGCTGCGTTTATCCTTCTAAATGGAAAGACGCCCAAATCATACCCTTACCTAAAAAGTCCAATCCCACATCTTTCTCTGAATACCGACCAATTTCCATACTCCCATTCCTCTCCAAAGTTATGGAACGACAAATATATAACCAAATTAGTACGTTCCTAAATGGGCACAACCTACTTAATCCTTACCAATCTAGGTTCAGGCCTGGGCACAGTACTACCACGGCCCTTATTAATATTACGGATGATATCAGGTCAGGTATGGAGAGCGGAAAACTTACGGTACTTTCCTTGCTGGATTTCAGCAACGCATTTAACACTGTGGATCATGACATTTTACTTGCCACGCTTCGCTCTCTTAACATATCTCCAACAGTGATCGATTGGTTTCATAGTTACCTGTCTGACCGCCGTCAGTGTACACGAGTTGAAGACAAATTTTCAACGTGGCGTCAGTCTGGTTGACGGGGTAGGTCTATAAAACGATCATTAGGCCTGTCTTTTTACACGGCTGTTAGGCGTGGCCGCTGCTGGAGCGACATAAGCAGGAGCTACGTGTCACGGAGATGAAAATGCTGCGGTGGATGTGCGGCGTCACACGTAAAGATCGCATGAGGAACTCTCAGATCCGCGGCAGCCTTCATGTCCGCGACATCACACATAAAATGCAAAAGAGCCGCCTTCGCTGGTGTGGCCACGTCTTGCAGCAACCGCCAGGCTACGTGGGTAACAAATGGCTGGCAGTAGCACAGCCACCGGGACCAGGTGGAAAGGACTTATCCTTTCTTACCCCACAAGGCTTCCCCAAGAAGTCTTGGCTTGAAGTCGTGAAGGGTGACATGCAAATGGTCTCATCTCACTACCATGGACGCCCAACGTCGTGCGAAGTGGAGGAGGAAGTGACGGAAGGCGGCCCGTGAGCTCCGAGGTCACCTCGGATTCGGAAGCAATCAGGAAAATATGTACGATAATCATGAAAGGGGGAGGCGCGCATCGCGCCGCCAACGCGGCCTGCTTCTTCTAGAGTGTCAGGCGGTTCCCCCTGTCATTTCCAGGCCCGTGCTAATGGGGACCGATATGGAGATATTGATACGATAATGGAGATGTTGAGTGACCTACGTCGCCCGAGTCCTTCGCGCAGGAAACAACTGAATATTCTCCAGACCCGTTCCCCCGCCTCCTTCTCGAGCATTACTTGCTCTCAGATGGAGGCGGTGGCAGCCACGAGCTTACGGTTTTACGCCATCACTGTAAGCAAGCGAGAGAGAGTGCTGAGCGAGAGAACTCCCATCCCGAGGGCCGCCACAAGGACCCGCTTCGGCGTTTCCCATGCCGGGTATTTGGTCCGCGTATGCAGCCCCGTGTCCTCGCTTGCATCACAGTGATAACACCCGGGCGTTGGCTCCTTCTGAATTCGCCGCAGCTAACTTCCGAAACATCCATATCCGGTGATCATCTGCGTCAACCGCTACGAGAGTTCCCCATTGAAGCCTTTTTAGCCACTTCTCCATGATGGGTGATAGTTAGCTGCGGCTAGCTAGTTCACCGTGATAGTGGTAGTAAGAAATACCACCACTATCACGGCGTGCCCTGCGCTTGGTTGTCCAAGTCGTAGTTTCAACTCCACCATATCCCGATAAAGCTGGGACTTCGTAGCCTCGATTTCTCGCCTTTTGATACAGATTTAGTACCGAAGGTGCTCTGACATCTTTTTCCGCCATAGAGTCTCCTGCAGGAGTCCTCCAGCCCCCTCAAGCCAGAGTGCCAGCTGCGTCCTTCAACTTGGGGGCCAGCAGCTTAACCGGGTTCTGATCGTATTTCAATGACATTTTATTGAGAGACTAGACAACCCTCCCCCCGAAACTATGTCTCGGCTACACCATGACCCCCCCCCTGAATTGAAAGCTGGATCCGCCCCTGCCTCCGCAGTCTTTGCGATGGCGTCCTGTCCTGTCCCTGGCAAGTTACCTTTTTGTCAGTTTCTTTCTTTGTGACTAATTTTCGCTTTTGTTGCAGCGACTGCGTCTGACCTCATAACGCCTGCGTCAGGAGCCTCGTCCATTAGCAGGTGTAAGGGTTTACAGGTACCTAAGTAGCCGTTAAAAGTTTCCTGTAAGGCGGTACACCTACCGATTGACGGGGCAGGGTTTGGGTCCCGGAGACGTTGATGAGGCTCCCGCAAACACTCCAAAAAGACAAGATGAATATTAATATGTCGTTCCTAAGTTTTGATGTGCCGCGTGACCTTTTAGAGACGTAGAATTTAACTGATATACAGATGTCTACTGTGCTATCACCATAACCTCGTCTAATGCTAAAGTGACTCACATGAGTTACTATAACAATGACTGCAGATGGTGCCCCGCGTCTCCTTATATGTATATATGTCGCAGCCAACAAGCTTAATCAGCCGTTCAATTAACTGCCTAGGCTGTTAACTAAACGGCGCCGTCCAATGAACGGCCTGAATGATATTCAACCATTTAATTAAACGGCTAGGCAAATAGCTTGGATCGATGCCATTTAATTACTTGCCTACCCATTTAATAAAACAGCAAGCCAAATGACTTGTTAGTGCATGCATGACTATAAAAAAAATTACCACGAAGGCTAAAGCGCATTAGCCTTCTAAACTAATCTATCCAAGTCGGATTGCGCAGCTTTCTCAATAAAGCTACTATTATTATTTTATTATATACTAGCTTTTGCCCGCGGCTCCGCCCGCGTGGATGCCGGTTATCGCGACCAAACATAGCCTATGTCCTTTCTCAAGGTCTAACCTACCTCTATACCAAATTTCATCAAAATCGGTTCAGCGGTTTAGTCGTAAAAGTGAGACAGGCAGACAGACAGACAGAGTTACTTTCGCATTTATAATATTAGTAGGGATAATGTAAAAATGTTCAAACACAATGTAAAAATTGTTCATGAATAAAATAATAAATACTGAAATAATTTATCACTAAAGGGGATTGGGTAATCTTATATGGACCGTGGCGTCATTAATTTTTTCAGTAGCCATCAATAATTTTGATACCACTTCATTGTACTGTGTTAAACACACGTATAAATGTCGTTATTTTCATTGTAAGTAATATCGGAGCTGCGATATACAGGATGGAACATTTCGACTTTACCTAGAAGGAAAGTAACTTAATACTAAAGATAGCGAATTTTACATAAAGGAAGCATTACCTTATTTTTAAAAAAAGAAACAAAACTGCATTCAAAGTTTTCTGAAAATGCCACACCCGGTAGTCGAACCGACTAAAATCTTCCTAAACCTTCTATTTTATGGATTTCCTTTTATTTAATTTGCCAAGTTTGTTAGAGAGATTTGATCCTTATGATCGACCCTATCGAGATCTTATGGATCAAATCTGTCTAACAAACTATCGCTATCTTCAATATTCAGAATACTATCCATCCAAGTATGATCGAAAAATTCCACCCTGTATAGCTATATATCTACGTCCCGATATAGTTTAGAGAAGTTTATCAGTAGTAACTTTTGATCACTTTATACTGTACTTTCATATTATACCAATTTCATTGATGACCGCTCAATTCCAACACGACGCCAACATTACCCAACCCCCTTTGTCTTATTTCGGAGTGGTGCACTATACTATACGTGCGAATGGCCTAAGTAATCGTCAGTTTGTTAAATATTGTAATAAACGTTACGGTTGAATATCATTCCTAGGCAGTTAATTAACAGCCTAGGCAGTTAATTGAAAGGCTGATTAAGATAGTTGGCGGCGACATTTGAACAGGGCGTCCCACGGCAATGTCACATGGAGGGAAAGTACCTTAAATCATATCCTTAGGGGTCCATTACACGCTTATGCAAGCGTCATGCAGGATACCATCATGCGATCAATCATGAATTATGTTTGCATGATGGTTATACATATATATATATATATCGACATTACACGTTCAATCAGAAAACCATGAAACCATCAATCACACGGTCACACCAAAAACTTCACCGGGAGTAGACGTGTTCACGACAAATAACTACCTAATTATGGATATTCATAAGCGAATAGCTTGCAATGTCAAAACTCACAAATTAGAATGGAGATTAGAAACCATGTTTAGTAGAAAATCCACTAAGTTAGCAATACTGCATTTCACGTTCACTCAAAAGTAAGAGTTTTGCCGCGAACATGTTGAAAGAAACATAATTATGCTGTTTTATTTTATTTTCCTAAATTAGAGTGAGTTTATGTGTAAAAATGGTGAATTTTTAGACAAAACGTCTTAGAAAACGCGCACAAGAGTGGTAGAATGTTGGTTTCAAAATTTTCAAATCTTCGTAACAGCGAAATAAGATAATAAAACATCAAAGTAAATGAAGACATGGCTCAAAAGTCTTTGTAACCAAGCCAAAATTATTCCAAAAAAAAAGTCGTGATTGATAAATCAAAATATTCAGCTAATCGGTAATCGTCTTAGAGTATATAAGAGGTGGCATACCTACGAAAAAAAACTGTATACCTAAACTTGGATTAGAACATTAAATGGCGTCTATAATAGAGAAGCCCAGTAAACTGTCGATAACTACTTATCGATATAAAAGAAGCACAGACTAAAAATGTAAGCAAGGGTTTAAACTATTATCTATCTATCTATACTCTATACTATTATATAATTGTAAATGGAAAATGTTTGTCCGTGATGGACGTAAAAACTACTAAAATGGATTTTGATGCAGTTTTTTTTGTTAGAAAGGTCTTGTTTGGATTTAAAATCTTACGTCTGTTTTACTGCAATCGATTGAGGAGAACCGAAGATAAGGGATCCACGCGGGCGAAAGGCTAGTATTTAGCATATATTTGCTAAATATAATAGTTTGAACCATTGTAAACCTATGAGAATGCCGTAAGGCGAAACCGGTTAAGCAACAAAAAAATAAATAATTGTGGAAGAGTACAAGTGCTTTTATTCAATATGTCCTTTATATTACAAAGAAGAACGGGTAGTTCGTTACATAATATTGTAACTTTTTACTTAAATCACAATTTTATTATTTCGTTAAAATGATAATTATTGTATGTTTAAATACATATTTTTCAGTGCATGGTTATTAATACTGTCTAAAAATAATTATTACTGTTATAATAATAAATAAATAAATATTGTAGGACATTCTACACAACGCTATCTAGACCCAAAGTAAGCATAGCTTAACTAGCTTGTGTTATGGGTTCTAGAATGCGGATAAACATACTTAGATATAATTTTTTTTTTGTAAATACATACATATTATACATGGAAACACCCAGACCAATGCAAATATTCATATTTCATGCACACAAATATTTGCACTGAGCGGGGATCGAACCCGCGCCTCCTGCGTAGCGGCCGCGTTCACTACCGCTACGCCACAGAGGCAGTCAAATAATAAATGTAACATTCAGTAATATCAATCAATCAATCAATCAATTAGCCTATCTAATTGCAGTCCACTGCTGGACATAGGCCTCCCCCAATATATTAAATGGCAAATGTAAAGCTTATTTTTACAACAAATTTTTCAACACACTCAAGTCAAGTCATGTAGCTTCATCATTTAATATCATACTGAAATGTACACAATAAAAATTAAAAATAAAACTTTAATGAAGGATAATTATGATCTTTATGCACAGAGTATCAAAATAGATTTAAAAATAGTACATTATGGTATGATATGCGTATCATAATCGAGGAACCTATAAAAAACTTTGTTATCGTTTCAATATTCAAGTCGCCGACACCATCACGAAATAGAATCCATGATACTTAGCACATGCATTATATTTCATTCAGAACACATAATTCCATCACATACGTTGTAGGTATTTTTTAAATTCAAATTCTTTATTTTTCAAAATAGTGCAACACTGTTACAGCTTTTTGACGTCAAATTCTGCTTAAAACTAAGTTTACCACCGCTTCCTAGGCGCTAGTGGAGAAGAAATGGTGCAACAAACTCCACTGCCGCATTTTTAAGACGTCAGTTTACAAAATGTGGTTTCTTATGACTAAATATGAACGTATGTACATTTGTCTCGCGTCAAATATATAAAGGAGCGATGTGCCAGACTCTATCGAAACCTTTGGCAATGTCAAGACTAATTGCCAGTAACTCGCCTTACTTGTCCATAGCCTCACCCTAAAGATGGGTAACGTACGCCAGAAGATCACCAGTTGACTGTTTCGGCCTGAAACCATATTGCGGGTCGTTAATTAAAGAGTAGTATTCTAGGTGACGCATGAGCTATGTGTTAACGATTATGTGCTTGAATACGTTGCACAGCACTGAGGTAGATAGATTGTTAATTTCATTAGGGTGCTTGTTGATGCTTGCTGCATGCTGCATGCCTGATGCTTGCTGCATGATAAATGCCTGATGCTTGCTGCATGCTGCATACCTGATGCATGCTAAATGCCTGATGCTTGCTGCATGCTGCATGCCTGATGCTTGCTGCATGCCTACTACATGCAGGGTTTATGCTTACTTGTTTGCATTCATGGATTATGTTAGCTTTTTTATATAGGATTTGTATGCCAATTTGTTTGAAGATTATGCATGTGAAATGTATGCCAAGTGACGATTCTGCGTGGTTCTACTTTTTGATTATTATGCTTTAAAAGTTATGCCAAAAGATGATTCTGAGTATTCTGACTTACAAAATTATGCGTTATGAAAGTATGACGAATGACTGTATACCAAACCTTTTTCTGCGAAATGAAGTACATAAACATAAACAAACAAGACATAAAAATTTCGGTGAAACGGGGGGGAACCGTTTTATAATACTAATAGAATTATAGACTCCTGATATTTACCATACTATGAGCATCAGCTTGAGACAGTGCCATACAAGGACCTGCATTTCTCTCACTTAGTACTTTTTGGGTATTTATAATACCGGTACATCTCTGCAAAAAAGAACATTGTACATGTGACTTAAAGTATTGTGATCGATGGATGTTACTTTCTTATACACTAACATGATATTTGAGTACAATAAAGAGTTATCTATCTTGATATTTATCATATAACATATGCATCACGTTGATACATTGTTAATTGTATCAGATTACAATAATATTGCTTGTCCTATGTAAACGACGACATCTTTGTAATTGTATAATATACTTTTACAACACACCTGCTCATAAAATTGATATTATTTCACCGCAATTAGGCACGTAATGACACCTATTATCAAACTGTGACTTTTTCATTGCTATTATTCGCAAGTGAGTTACAGATTCTTTTTTAAATTTTATGGGTTAAGTTTCTATGTTCTTCAAAAAGTTTCGATACAAAAAAGAACGTGTTTAATAGTACGAATAAATTAATATGCCTATTGTATGGTCATTTGATGCATTTTCGTATTTAAATAAATAATTTCAACTTGTAATAAGACTTGTATAATAAACAAAATTTTCACTCAAATTCAACTTTTTTTGTCTCTAAGTACAGAAAAAAAAAACAGTAAAAAAAGTTAAATTCAAACCCCACTCTTTTAAATATGACCGATCGCCATTGTTAGATGCGCGCGCATAGGAAAACTAATTAATTTGTAGTATTGTTTATTTAGTGTGTGTAGTATTATTTTATTCGCAAGTGTGTTGTAAAACGTCGTATGCCACGCGTGAGACCAACTTTACTCCCTTATACCATAATGTACTATTATATGACTTACGGTTAATCGTCGTGAAGGTAGAACATTATCATGCAGCTTCACATAATTCAAAGTGCAATTGAAACACGAATCTTCAAAATGCAGAGAACAAACATAGATAGTTTTGTGTGACTTTAAATTTTCCACCCCTATACTTTCTAACCAAGCATTTCTTATTTTAACAGCCGCCGGCAATCTAAAAATATTAATACATTTTGTACCACCGAGTTATACAGGTAATAAAATAAAATACCCGACTGCTGCTGGAAAGGTGGGTAGATTTAGTGTAGATATAACTATAATAACTGTATGAGCGAATGCCTACAAACTGCTGTAGCAGTTTGGTGAAGAAAATTTTGTGAATATTATGTATCTATTAATAAATAAATTAATACATACAAAAAAAAAGTACATACATATATATACGCGTGTAGAAAATTTGCCTCGTGGGCCAGTCGAATAACAATACGGAGTGGATATTAATTTATGAATATATAAATTACAAAACAAAAATCGATAATCAAAATCGTATCACCGCAACACTAGCGTTTTCCATACAAAGATGTTTTATTGAATTTTAGAAAAATACGACGTAATTATTGATTTAAATTGTGAGTTTTACAAGCTCGTTTGCTTTACAGACAGACAAAACGAACTGTTGATGTCGTAGGTCAACAAATAACAATGATATCTCGATGAGAAGAATACGTACTTATGTAATGTTATTTCTGGCTTATTCCTTGCATATTATGATCCACATCCAACAATTGAGCAGGTAGGCATCTTTGTCACACGTATTTTTTCACAATTAACACGATTAACACACCAAAATCACTGGATTACACGTTTATTTGCTAGATAATCGAAGTAAACAATGGTAAACAAGCCTCGAATGACGTAACTATGTACTTGTTGCTTGGAACAAAAGATGGCGATTTGGCGTCAAACTTCAGTCGATTTTATGAATGAAATCGTAGTAGTTTCGTCTCTGTATACTATATACTCTAAGGTAATCGTCAATCACCTTCATGCAAATGTCGATCGTCCACTGAACTCTATTACATTATAACAACTGACAGCAAAACCTACCGTGCAATGGACCCCTTATTATAACATCCCATTGTTTCGAGATAAATTTGAGCGCTAATCATATCATGAAGGTGGTTTTGGCTCTGCTGGAGAGTACGACACCAACATTACCAACATGTTGTGATTTAAGGGACTATGGACAAGACAATAAAAACATCATTGTAAATATGCGAATAAAAACATGAGCTGTAGCCGCACCCTAATGAGAATATTGACTATGTCTATGGAATATTTTGAATGACTTTGACGTGACGACGTGCATGACATAACACCTGTCGTCTGAGTCAGTCGCCTCATATACTCTAAGCCTCGTCCCATGTTTCATCCTATCTTTCATTTATAATTTAAAATGCTATAATCTCCGTCTTCTAATTAATTTAGTTACTCATAGCCTATCGTCGAAGAATTTTTACATTTCGCTACATGAGTATTATGTGAACTACCACTACGCAATAGTCTACCTATAGATATTACTTATAGTGTTGTGAGTCTGATAGTTCATATTAATTATTGTATTTTAAATAGGGCGCGATCTGAAATAGTGTGTAAATAAACTACAGCTTTCTGATAAAATACTGGTTACAAACATGAATAACGAAGCGTTTAAAAGTGAACCTAAAACGAATGAGTTAAACGGTAGTGTAAATCCTGATAAAGTACGTAAAGAATGGGTAAAATTTGACGAAGAATCTCCACAAAACACGATGCCACCAGACACAGAAATAGCTCAAAGCATATCAAACGCTCCTGGTGCTAGTACATCTGGACTCTCTGAACCTCCAGCTGTTCTTAAAACTGAAACAGTACATATTAATCTAGAAAGAGGAGACAAAAATGTTGAACCAATCTCATTGGGGATGTTGTCAAAAAAAGTTGAATTTGTTAATGTTCGTCAAGGTTTCTGTAAGTTTTATCATTGGTAGTGAAATGAAAATTTTCTGAACTTAATTTCACCACAATTTACCTTTTAATTACAGCAAATGGTGATATTATGGTGACACTTTTACCAGTAAATACAAAGTGGCCTTGGGTGACAGCAGCACATTTCCGACCAGAGTTAGTCCCTGAAGAGCTTATGGCTCAAGGCTTAACAGTAAGTTGAAATTATCTCAATTTACTTAATAAGTATTAAATTTATTTGAAATTTATGTTTACACCCCTTCTACAATTTCAGCTCACTGTTGAGGAGTATGTCCATGCCATGGAACTACTCATTAATGATGCTCGTTTTACATTATACAACATTTGCTATAAGCGTGTCCTTGTTTGTTGGATAACACTGGCATTCCTTGTGCTGCTGGCGCTTCTGTTTTCTGGACTCACAGGTCTGATGTTGTTTTCACTTGGTGTGTTATGGCTGATCCTTAATGCTGCTGCAATATTTTTATGCATGTGGATTAAATTGAGGCTGTCAAAAGGATTAGAACAGTGTTTAGCAAGAGTGAACAAGTTACTAAATAAACACAAGTTGATACTAGCTCTAGATGACAGAGGAAAAATATCATGCCATAAAGTAAATCTCTGCTTCATATATTTTGATTCGGCAGCTTGTATTGCTCACATACAACAATTTATTGAAAGTGAAGAAGGTAAAACAATAATGCAAGGCTGGGAACAAAGACTTGATGTACCATCAAATGATATTGTTATTCAAGGCACACAGTCTACCAGACTGTCGCGAAAACAGGTATGGAGCATGTTATATTAGAACAACTTTAATAGACAATTTGTTTACTGGGAGAAATCACAACTTATCAGTTTTTTTCAATTAGCCAAGTGTTTTAAAGTGTGTACAACAGTATGTCCCAACATATTTTTATCAATAATTTGGTATACCTACATATATGTAGTAGTAGTAGTGCACAGTAGATTGTCAACATTTTTAAATTGAATAAGAAATTCATTCACAAGGTATTCAACTTTTTTATATGCTAAAATTGGAATATCAGTGTAGATTCAATTTTTGAGGCTGAACAGAATATCTTATTGGACAGAGATAGCATACTGGCATATTCTGGTCTTCAAAATATGGTATACTATACAAAATACAGAATACAACTTTTGTTTTTGTTTTTGATTGTTTTTGTAACTGGATATATTAATACATTGTATTTATCCTTACTAACATTTTCACAATTCTAGTCAAAAGTATGGTATATATTTGTGTCTGCTTATAGTAAGTACATGTAAATATACTTAAACATGACCTGAGAGCAAAACTTATTTTGACTATCTTGGATTGTAAATATTAGGTCATTATAGGCATTACAGCCTTAGTTTACATTAATAAAAAAGTTCATAGACAAGCACACGGCCCACCTGATGGAAAGTGGTTACCGTGGCCACACTATTTTCAACATTATTATAAATTCCATCTAGTCAAACTAAAGTGCCTACATTATATCATTATGGTTACGTATTAAAATACCGAAAATTAAAATCCCGAATGACAAAATCCCGAAGTTCAAAATCCCGAAGTTCAAAATCCCGAATTTCAAAATCCCGAATGTACGAAATACTGAAGTACGATATACCGAAGTTCAAAATCCCGAAGTTCAGAATCCCGAAAGTTCAAAATCCCGAAGTTGAAAATCCCGAAAATGAAATTTTTATTCGCGTTGCCGATAGTAGGCATCCTGGTTTAATTTTTATACTTATTTTTTACAACGGGGGTAGTTTTAAAATTACTACTTCGTTTCTCGTCTACTTGGACTAATTGGTTACCTCGTCGCGTCGTACTTTAGTGCATCCGAGTAGGTAATTTATAATATAAATATATCAAGCAATCAATCAATCAATTAGCCCATTGCAGACTACTGCTGGACATAGGCCTCTCCCAATATGCGCTACGTTTGCCGATCACCCGCTATCCGCATCCAGTCTGTCCCAGCCACCTTTCGCAAATCGTCAGTCCACCTAATCAACATATGGCGGAGGTCATTCTCATGCCCTTTTAACCTATAATGTTTTCATGTTGAGGCGCGCAATGTCCACCCCGCGCAATTCGACTTGGATAGATTAGGTTAGAAGGCTAAGGCGGGAGCGGAGCGGAGCGGAGCTCCCGCTTAAGCCTTCGTGGTTATTTTTTTTATAACCACCCAAAAGTTTTATTTTCGGGATTTTGAACTTCGGTATTTTGTAATTCGGGATTTTGTACTTTCGGTATTTTGAACATTCGGTCAAATGAACATTCGAGATTTGGAATTTCGGTCTTTCGTACGTCGGTATTATGAAATTCGGTATTGTAAGTTTCGGGATTTTGATATGTAACTATCATTATAGCTTTTTTAATTTCCCTCACTTGTGTTAATTTTAAAATATATATTCATATAGAATTACCCTGTTAACTCTATGCAGCTATGCTAAATTGTTTGTATTGGGAGTGGGTTCATATGGTAGTGTAATGACCAGGGTTCGAATCCGCTACCTCTCAATCGCAATGCCACCTGCTTAGCCACTAAGCTGCCACCGCTTTTGTATATGACCATTTGTTGCTAATACATACTTAACAAATACATATTTGAAAGCCACTGTCAATTTTAGCACATATTTGTCACCTATGAAGGTGAACTTGATGCCACCAACAATTTATAAATTTATCAGTACAATGTCAAAAGTATTCAGAAGTACTTAGAACAATCATTAGTTTAGTCCAAAGGTTATGTGATAAGCTGTTAAGTCTCATGTGTTTGTTACATACTCATACTAAATTACATTTCTAATTCCTTGACTCACTGTGAGAGCTAATCAGTTCTGATTCAGTAGCCTCAATTTGAAGTATTTTTGAAAATCCATAGTGAAGTTATTTCATTAGGATCTTAAATCCTGACTTTAGGATAGTTTGTATTATCCTTTTACCTGACCATACAACAGAGGTCTGAATAAAAATCATGAAAATTGAGTAAGTGGTTCTCCCGTTAAAAGACTAAATAGACCGACTTTGTATATGGAGTTATGGACAGCTCTCACCGAGGCGTTGCCGGTACCGGCAGGTGTGCTTCCGGTCGATCTCCAGGTACATAGACAATAGACATGCAGCTATGTACCTACCTAACTGCACGAGAATATTATGGATGGTAATTATTTTAATGAGATTCACGGGATCGATAAAAGCATTTAATTGCTTCAACAGTGGTACCTTGCAGTCGAATGGCAACGATGCGCGACGATGGGACTGGGACATATCACGTAAGGGACGCTACGTTTATCAGTTCGTTCCATCAGGTCGCGAGTGGTCATCGTGGACATGGCGTGGGATCACTATGTCACTTTTCTTAAAGAGCAACCTCCTTTCATTGAGATTACTCGTAGATTCATGTACACTCCATAGTGTGAATTCTCAACACCAGATTCCAACTTAATAGGTATAATGATCCTCTTGGAATGTAGTCCTAGGTACAAGAAACGAAATATGATACAATGCTTGTTCCTAAATTATCGACTGTATGTTTCACATTGAAGATAATTTTAAGTTCAAATAACATCACCATGTGTGCTTAATGTAATACAGATAAGATCATTTGGGGCTTTACGCGTGTTATTTATTTAAATATCTCCTTTCATGCATAATTTGAACCGCAAAAGACGTTCAATTCAAATAACTTACTAAACCTGTCACTAATATAATTTATTGTAGTGGTCTTCAATATCAATTTTATAAAATGGTGACTAGTTAAGCGGGTAAGCAAGGCATACGAATGTGCAGGGTATGGCAGACCAAGTGTACCTCCGGTACCTGCAGCGGTGGGGCAAAGACTTCCTGCGCCGACGGCTCGACTGGACTCTTGATGAGGAAGGTGGCAATCCTGCTTCTCCGCGACATTTAACGCAGGCGCTCTGCCCTTGTCAGTATATTGAGGAAGTCTTAAGGAACAAAGAGCCCAGAGACATGCGTGCATGTTGCCCGCTATGCAACGATTGGCTCAAACGTCGAGGGCTAGATTGACCAAATCTCTTCATCTTCGGCAAGTTTAACTTTGTTATTGTATACAAAAGTTAATGCCATTTTAAAATTTACTTTAGTATTTTTATTGTATCTTCCACAGGAAAGGGGGCTACTTCTATTTTTGCGGTATGCAGGCCGTTGGGGTGCGTATGCTGTGAAAAATAGACTAAACCTTACTTACACTGTGCCTGGGCGGCACGGCGAGAAATATGTGTGTCCTTGTCAGTTTATAGAAGAACATCTTAAAGTTAAACCCCCTGCAGGTATTGCTAAGTATTTTACTATACCTACCCAAAATATTCACATTTATTAATATTTTTTATGTTATTATGTAACCTATGTAACATAGTAGATAGCTGCTAAGGGAAATGTAAAATAATCCGTCCATTATATATCAGTATCTTTACAATACTTGGTACTTAATACACGTACCTAGGTTTAAATATAATCTTGTAGATGTAGTGTAGGTATTGTAATATAAATACAAGTTTAAAATGCAATAAATGTTTAATATAAATAATATATTACCTATTTGTATATTTGGTCAAATATAATTTAAAAATATATTATCTGAAGTAAATAAACAAAATTTTTGAGGGTATAATGAAATTTAAAGTTCAAGTATTATTTTTGTTTTTATTGCATATAGAACAATACTAAGCCATTTATTTCGACACCCACTGGTTTGTGATAAAATATTTTACAAATTTAATATTAGTGTCATATGATGACCGGTAAACTTCCTGACAATTCGGTCAATTTCATTCCTGACAATTTACTCAGCTGCGCAAAACATGCTTTTTAGTTTGTTCATTTGTCCGTAGTCCGCTTAATGCTTAATGCACATGTGCGAACTTTATTACGTTTGTTCGAGAAGTTTGCCGGCACCTATACATAATATCTGGTATACACAGTGGAATATTTAGACCTTACCTGAAAGAAAAGTTACTGTGGAAAAGTACTCTAAATACTGGAAATTTCACTTACACTATCACAAAGATAACTTTATTGTCGATAAGGTATCTGATAGCTCCTTTAGTAAAAGTAACTGTGTTTGTTGGTAGAGATTAGATCCTTATGATGCATACTAGCAATTGATGCCATAAAATACAGGTGTTATTTTTTCTTTTTTTCGTCGGTTCGATTCCCGGTTACCGGTACAAGCAAGTTTTGAAAATTTTGAAACACAGTTTTTTTTAAATTGAGGAAATGTTGCTTTTAGTTTTAAGTGAAATCCGCTAACGCCATTATTTAGAGTAGGTACTTACCCTCCAGGTAAGGTCGAAATCTTCCACCCTGTATATCAGGTGAATGTATTTTAAATTTGAAGCAAGGGTACACAAAGCCTTCATTTATATCGAGTACCTATGTCTCAATTCATAATTCGAGTATTATAATAATCGTAGACTATAGTTAAATTTAATGAAAATTGGAAGCAAGTAATATGCTAACTTTTCCTATAAATTTATTTGAAGGCTCGTCTTGGAAGTTGACTTGTCGTGATTTAAATTTATTGTGAAATACTTCATTATATAAAAACCATAATTTATATTTAATCTCTTTTGGGGAGTCTCAAATGTGTAGCGTATGATTAAATTCTTATAATTTAAAAGTTATATCAACGTTTAACCAAGTATTTATGTTTGTGGCCATACATTTAATCTTTTACTGTTGTACAGAGCAATACTTATTGTATTTGATTATTTTTTTTTATTTTTTTTTATTTAGGTTTAAGAATAAGTGTAATTACATATTATGTTTATTTTATATGTATATTTTTATAAAATTTACAAGAACTCACGTCATTTTGTTTGAGATAACATAAAATGTAGGTACTGTACCACATTTTTAGTAAGTACCTTATAATATTTTTCATCCCACCACCTCGGAAAGCGTATTTTTGCTCTTCGATATCTGAGTGTAATAGTACATTATGGTACAAGTGAGCAAAGTTGGTGATTACCGCCGAGGCGCCATTGAGACCCAAACCGTCAGGCGAGGGTCTTAAGAGAGCCGAGGACGGTAATCATCATACTCACGCGTGGCATACGACGTTTTACAACACACTTGCGAATAAAATAATACTACAAACACTAAATAAACAATACTACAAATTAATTAGTTTGCTTATGCGCGCGCATCTAACAATGGCGATAGGCCATATTTAAAAGAAAAAAGAATGAGGTTTGAATTCAACTTTTTTTTTACTGTTTTTTTTTTTTTCAGTAAATACTTAGATAAAAAAAATGTTAAATTTGAGTGAAAATTTTGTTTATTAAACGAGTATTACAAGTTGAAATTATTTACGAAAATGCATCAAATGACCATACAATAGGGATATTAATTTATTCGTGCTATTAAACACGTTCTTTTCTGTATCGAAACTTTTTTAAGAACATAGAAACTTAACCTATAAAATTTAAAAAGAATCTATAACTCACTTGTGAATAATAGCAATGAAAAAGTCACAGTTTGATAATAGGTGTCATTACGTGCCTAATTGCGGTGAAATAATATCAATTTTATGAGCTGGTGTGTTGTAAAAGTAGTTTTTATCCTCTAGAGGATAAAGTAAATTTGAATTTAGAACACCGTGTGCACTAGGTTTGTGCATTTAAAACATCATTAAACCTACTTACTTCTACCCCTATGGTGCCGAATTTATCATACAACTTTTTTTTCATTTATGAAAACCTCAGACTCGGAACCTCCTTGGTGTACTTTTTTTTAATTTGCTTTGCGCGCATCATTTTCTTTCACGTCATATTGTTGAAAATTGTTGTTGATTTTTGTTTGCATTTCATTATTACACATACACAGCCTCCGTGTCCGTGGCGTAGCGGTAGTCATCGCGACCGCTACGCAGGAGGCGCGGGTTCGATCCCCGCTCAGTGCAAATATTTGTTTGCATGAATATGAGTATTTGGTGGTCTGGTCGTGCCTCGGAGAGCACGTCAAACCGTCGGTCCCGGTTGCCATACGAACATCTGTAGCAGTCGTTACGGGCAGTTGGAGCCCTAAAAAATTCAACAACAACGTTCTAGCTGCAATGCTTCAATATCGCCTAATGTCACCATTGGGTTATGGAGGTCATTATGGCAGTCGCTTTACGGAAAATATCGAGGTCCAGTCAAATCCGCAGTTAAGACTGGTACCTAAAGCGGACCCCAGACTCCGAGGTGAAAGCTCGGATGCGACTGGGAATTAACGCTAGGATGAAGAAGACGCATTTCATTATTTCCTCGCTGAGGTGGGATGAAAAGTTACGTGTTGCACTCGAGTGCAAAGATTTTTCACCTTGTGCTCTTTTGATTCCCTCGCTAAAGCTCAAGATTCTAATATGTGAATCACTCGCTGCGCTCGTGACTCAAATTTAGAATTTTTCGCTTGCTCGGTCATCAAAACTGAGCACGCGGTTAAAAAGCAACTTTGCACTCTTGTATAACAAATAACTATTATAGTTGGGTTTGGTACTAGGTACTATATATATCTGTATATAATAACGCGCCAATCTGAATAAGCCATGTTAAAATTTATTTGGGAATAATGTTATCACAAGTTTATAGCCTAGTCAACTACAGTTTACACATTGTAATACATATCATATATGTGTCCCTAAATGTTTTCATAAAGTTGGGTGGTATAAGGTTGTAACCAAAGCTCAAATAAAATTGTAAATTATTTTGGGGTTGACGTGATTATAGTGTAATTGTCAATCTTTTGAAAATTTAGCATTTTAATATTAGAATAAGTATCTATTTACTCATATGATAAGCCCGAATGTTACCTACCTAAAAGATTTTTCTTAAATGCACATTTGAGCGCTCGCTACCTTGAGCGTGACCCTTTCGCATGCTCGCCTGACGATATGCATCGTGATGAATAAATTTAATCAGTTTGCAATCGTCATTTGAATTTCCGATGCAACGTGTCTAACGAATATCACTGCAGTGTAATAAAGACCGCATGCAATATCTTCGGATAAAATATTTACATTATACGGATAAATTATAGACAGCCTCTGTGGCGTGGCTGTTGCGAACGCAGGAGGCGCGGGTTCGATCCCCGCTCAGTGCAAATATTTGTATGCATGAATTTGGGTAATTACATTGGTCTGGTCGCGCCTCGGAGAGCACGTTAAGCCGTTGGTCCTGGTTGCCATATGAACATCTATGGCAGTCGTTACGGTTAGTTGGAGCCCTAATAAGTCCTGCAATGCTTCGATATCGCCTAATGTCACCATTGGGTTGTGGAGGTCAGTGGCAGCCGCGTCACGGAAAATATCGAAGTTCCGCCAAATTCGCAAACTGGTAAAGCGGACCCCAGACTTCGGATACGATACGACTGGGATCAACGATAGGACGAAGATCTTCGGATAAATTAACAAAAAAATGAGGTGTCAGAATCACGCTGTGGGCAGCGGACGCCCTAATGTGCACCCGTTTATGGTACACACAAGTTTGTAGGTATGCACTCCATAGTATTCATTCCAATTTAGGAACATAACATTATTATAAACATACAAAAATAACGAAAGGCTGAGATAAAAAGTCGTATTGACTAACATACAATATGTAAAGTATTACTAAAACTAGGCATCTACTGAATAAGCAAATGTTTGCAATGTTGTGATTTATTATAAAACATTCCGTCCTATCCTAAGTAATAAAAAACCTGTTGTTGTAATAATTTGTCATACCTACATATTACCTATAAGTTATTATTACTTATTATATAATATATTGTAACATCGTTGAATAAACCTTATTTTTTTATAAAACTGCGTTTTCTGTCATAGTCTTAGAAAATGTAAATCTGACTCGGAACCTGAAAAGTCGTCGCCCTGTATTGTATAGCGTACCTAATGGTCGGTAGAGCGGTTGGATGTCCGCAAATATTTTGCAGGTATGATAATAGCTTATACCTACTTACATTAGTCTGGCTGGGTATTTCTATACATGTGGCGAGTTAAAACTCACCAAATTAGGGGAAACCTAAATTTTTCCCTTTTTTTTCAGTAGGAACATCATTAATTTGGTTATAATGTACGTTTTGAATTTTTGATAAATATCATAATTACCTACCGTTTTTAAGTGTATTTAAATGGATCTGGATTATTGATACTTTCAATGAGCAGTTTTCCAGTAGGTATAATAATCAGTTGGTTTTTAAGTCATCAGGATATGGCGCTAGCATAGCTTTTGGTAATTTTAATGTACTCTGTGGTTTGTTAGTGGTATTTTCATTGTATCAGAAAAAATGACAGAATATTTAAGTAAAGTAAATCATTACAAAACCGAAGAACATTTTTTCCATAAATTACACTAGATGTGACACCACACTCTTCTTACCAAAAGTGCCGGCTGCGCCATCTAGCGCGTTTTTAGGAACCCTTTAAATACCTACTGGAAAACTGCTCATTGGATCGTGGCTTGGGTTACTTTCTTTCTACCCGACTGCCAGAGAAGGGTTATGTTTTTACTATTTTTGTTCGAGCGACCGACGACGTAAATAGAGGTAAATAAACAATATTTTAAAATAGAAAGATCTTTATTTCATAGGTTTCAAAAATATCTGTTATGCGGATTCGTTTTAAGGAAACCAATACAATTCTTAAAATGCTTAAAATTTTAGAATTAGCAACTTTTATAGGTGCCGGAAAATATCTTGAATCGACCAAAATCCAATAAATGATCAACTTGACAGCCAATGACGCGAAACCATGCGCCTATGATTTGTAAAAATGTATTGTAAATTTGACATTGAATTATGACTTAATAAAGTACTAATAAATATTTAGACATAAACAATCTACAATTAGTTCATTAATTTAAAAGAAAGTTAATTGGCGCGCCCCGCGCCTACCACCAGAGATCTCAAAAACAACTACATTGTCAAGAAGTTTGCCGGTCACTGTAAGTACAACATTGTCTATATCACATATCATACAAGATATTACGACTAGCTAACCGATGCATCTACTAGTTGCAGAGCTCATACAGCAGAGCAGTAAAATTCAATTTATATTTGTTAGGTTAGAATCTCAGAATACAGAACAAACCAGAAACCGCAAGCGCGCTCAAAAGTGAAGACACACAAATCAAGACAAATTGGCTTGATTTGAATATTGTCACTCGCATTCACTCGTATGCACGTAGCGCGTCAGACGTATTACATCAGTGTCAATTTTAATTTTAAAATGTCGGTTTTAGTTGTTCCTTCATGTAAAAATACATCTAGGATTACAAAAAAACAGGATGGGATCACATTTCATCTGTAAGTAGCGTATACAAATGCATAGTTATTTAATTATTGAATTTAATTGTGATTGATTTAGACGAAGACGCTGCCATCTTGTGTGTTGCCATGTCAATTGAAAATTTTACCCACCTATTTTTATGAAATTTAAACTGATATATACTTAGATAGGTCTCTTTATTGTACAATACGGTTCAAATCAAACTAAATGGCTCGGTAGTACGTACGAGTGCCATGCGCAGGTAGGTACAAAAATATTCTGTTCACTTTACTCGTCCAAGCATTATTCCTTGTTGCATTGCAAACAAGTCGGTAAATGATATTATTATAAAAATCTTTTCATTACCTACTTTCACTGTATGTAGGATGTAGGTATGGTACCTACTTAATTTGTTCGAAAAGAAATCTTGCAACTCGATTTTGAAGCAGATATCCTCAACCGATTTTGATGAAATTTTGTATACATGTTAGTTTAGGGGATAATGCATTAATATGGTACCATGGAGCTGGTCTGATGATGGCCTTAAGAAATACTAAACTAAACAAGAAAAACCTATCGAGTTTGAGCTCATTTGTTTTGTCTTAGCTAATTCTCTGGTATTCTTAGTATACAGGATCTGTAGATGGTGTCTGAAGATGACCATAGGAGTTTTGTCTTCAGTAATTGAAGAAATACCATTTATTGTACCAACAGCGACAATTTACTGGCTGTCCGGCTTGTAGGGCTGTATACCCTACATAGCCCCTTCTCTGCTTGTGGAAGGACAATAACAAACTTAACATAATAAATAGCAAACAACAATTTCAACAATCATTGCGTGTAGGTACATACTGCATATGCTGCGAGTCTCGCAGGCGCGTGCATCGTTACGCACAAACTTCGGAATCGTCATTCATTTTGAATCGATAATATATGTAGGTACACCACAGACATCATTAAACACGCTATTATGTGGGTACCTATATACAATTGGTGGTTTTATCGCACAGTAGCAATATTATGTATAATGTAGGTAGGTACTTTTTTTTTCTATAAAATGTTTCTAATTTTAGTTTCCCTACCGATGCATGAAGAGAAAAGTTGAAATGGATGAAATAGGAGATATAAGTATGTACCTATATTGTCAACATGTACCAGAGTAGTAGTTAAGTATTATTTACGCCGCATTGGAGTGACACTGCGTCTATAGACTTTGTATATCATTATACCATTAAAAAAATACTTACCTTATTACCGTGTTTCATTAATATAGGTATTTAAACTTTCATGGTCGTTCACATTATTATTAGAACTATCGGGATATTTACTTGGTGCTTGCAACAGCGCCGAAATACATGGTAAATATCCCGATAGTTCTAATAATAACGTGTTTCATTAAATTTATATATTATATTTAATAGCTTTAACTTACACTGATCACCTCTCTGTATAATACAGATATTAAATATCTTGTGTTACATCTCTTATCTAGTGTTTTATGACTACCCTAAAGTTGGGAACCGCACCTTAGCCTAGTAACATTACGCGAGCGGGAAGTTTCACTATAGAGCGAGACAGAGTATCGTTTTTGGACACAGTGCGGGATATGCAGCTATTAGCGAATGCGGCTTCTGTCTGGACCGAACGTCACGAATCTTTCTTGATGTAACAGTGCTGATGACACGGTGAATAAAACTACGTAGATATTCTTAAAGCTGCGTTTACATACTCGCGGCAGAGCGTTGGAAGTGGCGAGAGAAGTGGGCAGAGACGTGGTATGAATGGTGTGTGTTCGCGCAGCGGAATGTTGTTGAAGTTAAAGATTTTAATTATGCAGATATTTAGCACATGACGTCGTGTAAATGCTTATGGTAAAAAAAAATTTGTGCATGCAGCCATTGTGGAGAAATTCGCTAAAAACAGATTCCGCTGGGCGAACGTTGTCCTGGCGGCACTTTTTTTGAATTCATGGACTTAGAAGAAAAAAAATGTGTCCAAAAATTAGCGTGTATTTGCGTGTAATTGTGTATGTATGAATAAAATTAATGAATGCATAAACTTCGGAGAAATTCAAGTTTCCGCCACGCGAACGTTTGGCCATTAGCTAGTTTTCATATAAAGCGCTTATATAGAGAGCTGTAGATTTTTACATACGTTGTTTTGAATTTGCTTATATTTGTTTAATAAAAAGATTTAGAAAAAATCGAAGGGTTTAACAGATAAAAATATAAACGTAAAATACGCTTATTAGGTCTTAGTTCGTAAAGTATGCACTTTGGGGTCTAGATTTTTACGTTTATACAAACCTTGTAAGTGTCTGCAACATGTTGCCAAGTATCAATGATGTTCCGCTAGTAATTAAAGAGCAATAGGACAATTTACCATGTATAGACCACTGTTTACAAAGCAGTCAAATATCACGACGTTCTAAAGGAATTGCATAGTAAAATATATTCCAATAATTAGCTTACTGATTCAACTATTCACATGCAAAATTTCATCTCATTATATTCAGTAATTAAAGATAAACAATGAAAATACTGACAAAGCATCGAAACCCTACATAACCCGACCAAGTTCGGATGGCTACAAAAAAGCGGCCGTACCATATATCTAAGTAACGTTCTTAACCTTCCAGTATAGTATTCATTAATATGGTACAGTTGCGTACACAAGCGTTAGGAAAAATAAAACAATAAATTGCATTTCTTGAATGAAAAATATTTTTTTATTAATAACGCCACTATCTACGATAAAAATAAATCTTCAATTAACAAGTAGGTGGGTACTTCTCTAATTACATATCCGTCTACAATTTATTTCTCGCCACCTGTTACGTAGAAACCCAAAAATTGGCAAAATGTGAAAACGTAGAAACGTAGAAACCCAAAAATTGGCAAATTATCTATTTTTTCTCTCTAGCTTAATATTTTTGATCAATTCATATCTACTATACTTAGACTATTTAACCAAAGGTCTAGCCTTAAGCGTACCGCTTCGAACAAAATAATTCTGCATATTTTGGTGGGGTGCACGGGAACACGCTCACATACATAAGTCACTGCCGTACCAGTAGGTACAACGCTAATATCATATACTGAGACTGACGCAAGTCTCAAGCGCTTACTTAAATAAAGTACCTACCGCCTACGTAAATAGTACTTACTAATCTTAGTCAAATATGTGGTGTATGTGGGGTGTATGGGGGCTCACCTAGATCTTGAGCCCCAAGCCAACCTCACCTGCTAGCTGGTGCACCTGCTGAACAACGGACGAGGCTCTGGCGCTGGCTTTCCCCTCGGGGTTGGGGGGTCGGACGGCAGTCGCCCCCGGAAAAGCCAAAATTGCCAAATTTAAAATTAATATGGCTCGTAATAAAAGGAATCACAATGAGGGTAGGGCGCCGCCGCAAAACGGCGCGCATGAGGGTCGCCCGCCTCGTGTCGCAAGTGGGCAAGGGCTACCGTGCCTGAGCCGGGCACGGCTAAAGATGTTAGGCCAACACTGTGATTCACGAAAACTCCGCTTCGCAACGTGGAACATCGGCACGTTGACCGGTCGCACGAGGGAGTTGGCTGACGTACTCTGCAGGCGGAGAGTGGCCGTGGCGTTCCTGCAGGAGACTCGGTGGGGTGGCGATAGCACCATGCACATTGGGGAGGGCTACCAGCTGATGTACACAGGTGCACCTGACGGGCAGGCCGGGGTGGGCGTGGTGCTCTCCCGGGCGTTGCAGGATGACATCTTGGAGGTGAAGAGCTATAGCGCCCGACTTATGGTTGTGAGGGTGCTTATCGATGGGATTATAACCCACCTGATAAGTGCTTACGCTCCACAGGCTGGGCGTGGCGAAGCCGAAAAGATCTTGTTCTGGGACCAACTCGGGGGAGTGCTTCGTGACGTCCCGCTGTCGCAGGAGATTGTCCTGGGCGGTGACCTGAACGGTCACGTGGGTGACGGATGTGAGGAGTTTGGGCGTGTCCACGGCGGTTTTGGATACGGTAGTCGCAACCCAGAGGGTGAGCACATCCTTAGAACGTGTGCGACTGCCGACCTGGCCATCGTGAACACGTACTTCAAAAAGAAATCCGAACATCTTGTCACCTACGAGAGCGGGGGGCGCTTAACCCAGGTTGATTTCCTGCTCACTAGGAGGCACAGCATCAGCAGGGTGGCCAACTGCAAGGTTATACCCGGGGAGAGTCTCACTAGCCAACACCGTCTCCTTGTCATGGACCTCCGCGTGAAACCCAAAGACAAACGTGCCGAGCGTGCCCAACGCAAAATCAGGTGGTGGCTGCTTGATGAAGCTAAGTCCCAAAGTTTCGTCTCAGCCATCGGTGACAAGTGCGCCGATGCTGTAGACGAACCAGTACAGGTTTCTTGGGACAGGATTCGGGCAGCTATTCTTGAGGCGGGGAGGGTGGTGCTCGGCATGTCTAAGGGTGGACGCAAGTGTGACAAGGACACCTGGTGGTGGAACGACACAATCCAGAGAGAGATCAGGGTGAAGAAAGCCCTCTTTAAAAAGTGGCAAGCGTCCAAATCTTCCGATGACCGCGATGCGTACAAAGATGCAAAACGCGCCACCAGGAGAGCCGTAGCCAGGGCCAAACGAGACCACTTGCAACCTCTATATACCAAGTTGGAATCGTCTGAGGGGCAAAAGCTCATATATAAGTTGGCGCGTTCCAGGGCCAAAGCGGCGCAGGGTCTATCCAAGTGCCGCTGCATTAAAGACCCTGGGGGCAATTTGTTGTACGAGAAAGTCGCGGTGAAGGAGAGATGGCGCTCATACTTCCACGAGCTGCTGAATAAGCAGCATAAAGAGGTGCAGCCACCAGACCTCCCTCCGAATCAAGGACTAGTGCCACCGATAACGCCTGCGGAAGTCCAGACTGCCATTCGCCGCATGAAGAACCGGAAAGCTGTCGGACCCGACGAAGTCCCCATCGAGGCTTGGAAGGCAATGGGCGCCCGTGGTGTGGGCATTCTAGCAAATCTTTATAACCGCGTACTCCTCACCGGCGAGATCCCGAACCAGTGGAGGCTGAGCATCATCACGCCAGTCTTCAAAGGCAAGGGATCGGTGCAGGAGTGTGGTAGTTACCGCGGTATAAAGATAATGTCCCACACCATGAAGCTCTATGAGCGGATAATCGACTCCCGGATCCGACAGGAAAGTACACTCTCGGAGTGCCAGTACGGGTTCCGTCCCGGGCACGGGATCATGGACCCAGTGTTCGCCCTAAGGGTTGTGGCGGGGAAATACAGGGCGAAGAACACGCCCCTGCACTGCCTATTCTTAGACATGCAGAAGGCCTTCGACTGTGTTCCTCGCGAGGTGATCTGGTGGGCACTGCGGGCCAAGGGTGTCCCAGAGACTTACATTGACACCATCCGAGACATGTACTACGATTCCGGTTCCGTGGTTCGGACTGCTGTTGGCGACTCGAAAGCCTTCCCCATCACCGTCGGGGTACACCAAGGATCCGTCCTTAGTCCTTACCTGTTCAGCGTGGTATTAGATGTTTTGTCGGACAGCATTAGAAACTCACATGAGCAGCCTCCGTGGTTGCTCATGTATGCTGATGATATTGCGCTCATGGACGCGGACAGGAGCAGATTGGTGCGACGCGTGAAAGGATGGAAAGAAGCGCTTGAGAACGGCGGTCTGAAGCTAAATGTAGCGAAGACAGAATACTTAGCGTTAAACTCCACAGATCCCACACCCGTCCGCATAGGCGATGATTTGGTCGAGCGCACGGACCAGGTTAAGTACCTAGGATCTGTACTTCATGTGACCGGTGAGATCGACCACGACGTCAAGGCACGCATTGCTGCCGCGTGGGCCAAGTGGCGAGAAATGACTGGCGTGACCTGTGATCCTAAAATGCCAGTCAGGTTGAAGGGGCAGGTCTATAAGACGATCATTAGGCCTGTTCTCTTGTATGGTTGTGAGGCGTGGCCGCTGCTCGAGCGACACAAGCAAGAGCTGCGTGTCACGGAGATGAAAATGTTGCGGTGGATGTGCGGCGTTACGCGTAAAGATCGCGTACGGAACTCTCGCATCCGCGGCAGCCTCCATGTCCGTGACATCGCGGATAAAATGCAAGAGAGCCGCCTTCGCTGGTGCGGCCACGTCTTGCGGCAACCACCAGGCTACGTGGGGAACAAATGCCTGGCAATGGTACCCCCGCCGGGTCCAGGTAAAAGGGGTAGGCCAAAGAAGTCCTGGCTTGACGTCGTGGAGGGTGATATGCGTGCAAATGGTCTCACTACCATGGACGCCCAAGATCGTGCGAAGTGGAGAAGGAGGAGCCGGAAGGCGGACCCTGAGCTCCGGGGTCATCTTGGCCACGGATGCAATCGGGAGAATACGTCTATATGCAGATGATGAATCTTAGTCAAATACAATTAAAAAAGTAGGTGTAGAAAAAATAAATGATCTATAAATTAAATCGAAATAACAATTGTGTTATCACCTGTACCAATTCAATACCGGTATTATACTGTAAATTTTAGAATGTTACCTAAATATATTGCACGGCCGCTTTTTTGTAGCCATCCGAACTTGGTCGGGTTATGTAGGGTTTCGATGCTTTGTCAGTATTTTCATTGTTTATCTTTAATTACTGAATATAATGAGATGAAATTTTGCATGTGAATAGTTGAATCAGTAAGCTAATTATTGGAATATATTTTACTATGCAATTCCTTTAGAACGTCGTGATATTTGACTGCTTTGTAAACAGTGGTCTATACATGGTAAATTGTCCTATTGCTCTTTAATTACTAGCGGAACATCATTGATACTTGGCAACATGTTGCAGACACTTACAAGGTTTGTATAAACGTAAAAATCTAGACCCCAAAGTGCATACTTTACGAACTAAGACCTAATAAGCGTATTTTACGTTTATATTTTTATCTGTTAAACCCTTCGATTTTTTCTAAATCTTTTTATTAAACAAATATAAGCAAATTCAAAACAACGTATGTAAAAATCTACAGCTCTCTATATAAGCGCTTTATATGAAAACTAGCTAATGGCCAAACGTTCGCGTGGCGGTAACTTGAATTTCTCCGAAGTTTATGCATTCATTAATTTTATTCATACATACACAATTACACGCAAATACACGCTAATTTTTGGACACATTTTTTTTCTTCTAAGTCCATGAATTCAAAAAAAGTGCCGCCAGGACAACGTTCGCCCAGCGGAATCTGTTTTTAGCGAATTTCTCCACAATGGCTGCATGCACAATTTTTTTTTTACCATAAGCATTTACACGACGTCATGTGCTAAATATCTGCATAATTAAAATCTTTAAATTCAACAACATTCCGCTGCGCGAACACACACGTATGAATGGTATATTCGTCATGCCGCGAGTACTACCGCGTATGTTGCTGCGAATGTCGGCTTGGCGGCGCGAGTCAAAGGAGCGGCAATACTAGCGCGATGAACTATACGAGACCGCTAGATGGCGCTAATCAGTAAACACGGCTTTCGTTATTGCTCCTCGAATATTTACTTTTAAAAATATTTAAATCGATCTACGGAAAGTGTATAGTAGTTGAAAGTGATAGTTTTTATTAATAATATACTTAATTAATTCGCTATGCTGTAAAAGCATAATGCGTACACTGCTACAGCGTTGTCCTCCATACGTTTACGTCCGTCTCCATTGCAGAGCGAATACTGTAATGCGGACCAACGCGATGATGGGAGTGTGTGAACACTATGGCATTAATCGCGCGAATATTTCTGGCAACACGATGAGCAATGCGAGCGGCAGTATGTAAACGCGGGGTAAATAACGTAAGTATGTATTTGAAGACCTATTTTGTGGAGACGAGTTTTTCTCACAAGTAAACGATGGTTTTTTCCGCTAGGTGGCGCTAATTCAATGTCATGCGAATAATCGTTTACTTTACTCATCACCAAGCTTCACCAAGTGAATGTGAGAAAAAACTCGCACAACTCATTACTATGTGAAAGAAAAAGGAATGTGAAAACAAACTATATCACTAAATATGACATACCTACCTAATACTTAGGACCATAATATTTTATATGAAAGCCATTATGGTGAATTTACATCATAACAGCTACGTTAGTGACGTGACGGGCTTCGCCATCACTTAATACTTATTTATGAAGAAATACTATCACCTTAGTGCATTGCAAGCAGCATAATTAAGCGAATAAAGCTACTGCGGATTGCGGACCGAATAGAAAGCTAAGTTTGCTAACTTATCTCGCATAGGTGACGCAGTTTTTCATTTTTGCGTGCGGACTATTCTTTTTTTTATACCCCGTTAGGTCGCAGACAAGCACACAGTTCACCTGATGGAAAGTGGACCAGAGACGTTCTGTGCCGTCAGCGCAGAAGACAAGCAGGACACTGGACAAGCCTTTGGTCTTCCCACTAACAGTACCTACCACAAAACCTCTTCAGTGAGCTCTGGCTACCCTACTCACCGCCGGGAACACAACACAAGGTTATTATAGCCGCGGTATTCTGTAGGGCGGAGGTACTTCCCCAGTCGGACTGCTTGATTAGGACGGAAAGACCGTCGTACCTACCTCTTTCAAAATTAAGCCAGGTTAGCCAAAGCTTAAGTAAAATTTGTGACCTTAAGTTACAGAACTAAGCTTCGCAAATGCTGCCGATGGGCAGCCATATACCAGCTAAGCTGAGTTTCTCCCGCCACCCAATTTGATCTTTAGTTGTCTGCCCAACCGAACCTCACATACCTACACTGAACATTCGCTTAAATCTTGGTAGGTAGGTACCTACATACTGGTTTCAAGTTAAGCTTAGCATTGTCATAGCTTAGTTTTCGGTCTGCAACCTGTTTATGAATTATTAAATAGCTTAATTTTATCTAAAATGACACCCAAGTTCTAATGATTCTCCTTAAGAGTGGCAGGTACCTTAATTTGACGAACCCGCTAGATCCTTTGTGTACAGACATAATTGAAAAATACAATTTTAGTATTTCAGGTAATAAGATAAGAAACCATACGAGTACTCTAATACTACAGACAATCTTTCATACATAGAAGATGAATAAATTTATTCAGCGCACGACGTAATTTTTAATGAAAAAGAAAAAACTATTACGGATACATAAAATTTATTAAAATAAATATGTACCTACCTACATTTATTGCTAGGTACTATAAAGGTCTAGTTGAAAATGGGTGGGTACCTACATGGTACAAAGCTCTTCACGTATGTACCTATTAATATATATACCTACTTAGATTTAGTTTTCTAAAGTATTAGTTACTGCTTCAATTCAATATTAAAATATCACAGAAAATATATTGTTAATTGTTTTTAAATTCGTGAAACTATACTAGTGTTCTCACGGTATGCTTTAACCAAAAGGCATTTTTTTTACATAAATCAAAATATGGTCATATATGAACAAAAAAATAACGTAATCCTTTATATAAAGCAAAAATGTTTGCAACCATATTTAGATATTGTCTACATCAAAACAAAAAATACAAATGAGCTAATTACAATACACGTGCGATCACGGGCGTATAGGAACTGTTAGTAATAATTTACAAACCACTATTATTTATATTACAACACAAGTCCGTCTTAATTCTGTTGTTTTGCTATCGAAAGTTTCTATTGAACATCGTCTTTTGGTGGAGTGCTAAACTTTAGCTTGCAAAAGTTTCAGAGATTTGAGCAATTACTAGAGAAACACAGAGAGCCGCAATCTACGTATTGCTTTATTGATTCATCTAAATATGACTAGTAAGGGTGGCGCTGGAGCGAGAGTACTTCCACGCCGTCCTATTGATGATGAACCGCGGAATTTATTTTCCTCATAGATTCATTTTCATTGGTGTACCAAGGAAGTCAAAATATGTATGTATGTATCCTTTTTATCTTAAACCGTTCCATCATTGATTGAAGCTTGAACTTACTTAGTACCACTGATGAAGTTTCACAGAACGCATGATGAAAGGGGAACACCCAAAGAAAAAAAGGCACCACTTAGTGACTAAGGGTATTTCAAGGAATAAACTGCTAAATCATAGCTATAGGTACTATAAACATTGATATTTCACAAAATTTCAAATATTTATATTACCTATAAAACTGTTATTTGGATATGGAGGCCTAAAGAAAAACATTTATACACACAAAGCAATTTTCATACATTACCATTCAAGATAAATGTATTTTCATCGTGTGATAAGCTGTTTCATATTCTTCTTCAGGCTATAAAAATTATATCTACATAAGATAGTATAGTTGGTTACATTATAATATTTATAATACAATTTGTAATATGTTTTTTTATGTTGCATTAATATTTTAACATGAATATTTTAAAACAACTAATGTTTTGTTTGAACAATTATCCAAAAATTACACTTTTAACTCTTTATTTATTATACTAGGTAAATTATATACAGCCCGTTATATACATATTTATAATAATACTAATTATTACGCGGTCTTTTACCAGAACATTCAGGAAATGCGTATCTGAACGCATTTACTTGTTCTTTTAACTGCGATTCCTTGCCAATAGCATTAATGACTTCCTGGTTACGTTTAAGTTGTGCGAACTCCTCTCTAAGGTCCATAGAGGAGGCGAGAGATTCCAACGAGGTAGCGGTAGAAGTATCTCCTACTTTATTGCGAACATATTCCATGTCGAGGAAGGCTGCCGTTCTATTAGACCTACGTACAGAGCCACTTTGTTCTGAATTGTTGTCATCCGTAGGGAATTCTCCAATTGCTGCCAGCCTCATAATTTCTCGCTGCGATTCTCTTGCCTCCACCAAGAATATGCTCTCCTGTTTAATAACATATTGTATTAGTATCTTCGACTTCAACTATGATAAATGTAGTAACACAAGTAATTTAATAAATTATAAGAAGCATGTTATAAAATGATAGTTCCATAGCAGCGCAGCGCAGGTATGATAAGTAGTTGCTTTGCTAGTAAGAAGTACCTGGCTACCCTATCTTAGGTTCTCATACTATCTTTTTCACACGAAAATCGTGATAGTATCCGTTAAAAATAGTTGTATTTCAATGTGTAAGTAGTGTTCGCGTAAACTTCCGACTGTATCAAATAAGTAGTTCACATGTTATGATTGTTATGAAACGCAGCAAACCAAAATGTCGTTCCAATGTATCTAAAATAGACATGAGTGTAGGTACGTAATGTGATTGATGTATTGTATTATGCAGATTATGGATAATAATATCAACACCTCTCCCTTAACCGTGCTATCTGACATGGAACCATGAAACTATATCGGCTAAAAGGGCAATAAGTGCAAACAAACGACAGTAGACAGGAAAATTACTGTGCTTTTGTTTAAAACATTTTCTCTTTGAAAAGTCGTTGACCTACACCACAGTCTATGGATACACCGTCGCGGAACTTCCGCGTGCGAATGCAATAGAATTTATAAAAACATTATAAGAATGAAACATGTATTGGCGATCCGACGCGGAAGATCGGCGACGCCTTTTCCGTCAATTATGGTCGCCCGTGTAGCCCTTAGTACGAAGTAGTTTTCGAAGGATTCGTCCTACTGTGCTATAACTATAATTGCCTGCTAAAAGTGCTGGCAATAATAGTTATAAATGTTAAAACTAACTTAACAGTAATCTTTGCTTGACAACAAGATATATTATTATTCCTACTGATAGTTACCTTCACTGCTTTTGTGGTGTACTGATCAATTCTGTCATATATGACAGCGTGCAATCCCAAGTCCTTCAGCTTCTTGATTGTATCTTTATCGTTATTGTCGTCACCCCAACAAAACATGACTAGCCCAGCGTCTGTTGCCAATTTGACCTGTTAAATGAGAACAATGTGCTACAAGTAGGTCATACACACGGGTGTCATTAAACTCTACAGTGCAAAGAGGTAAACATTATTCATCACGATGATAATGTCGTACACGTGTTATCTTTTAACCAACTTAAAAAAAAGGATGAAGTTATAATTCCACATAATTGAATGTCCATCGACGACGATGTAGGTATGTAAATTATATGATTACTTATAATAATCCTATATTATTTGCTTCTTGTAGATATCATCTGATGAAATGTCATCTTACATTGTTGTTTGAGTTGTCTCCCACTATCATCAACTCGGGAATGGCTGTTCTGATGATGGAAGACACAACTTTTTAATGGTTAGGAGTTAGGCTCTAATAAGAGGGCCGTATAATAAGGCTAGTTGTGTACTATCGAGTTATTTGTTGAGTATCTTTATACTTGGCCTTATGTATTTATTCTAATTTATTGACTTTACATAGTTACTGAAGTATATTGCAGGCTGGAATATGATTGTTTGAAGAAAACAGCTGTACGAACAATATAATAAATAACATAGCATCGTGACGCATTTAGTTTTGTTGTGCAAGGTTTGTTCGTTACGGAACATAGGCTGACATTGAGAATTGTCACGTGTACATTTATAAACAGAATCGAACCGAGGCCATTGTGACATCTGTCTGTAGCTTTGATTGTATTGTATTGTGTATTAATTTCACGACAATTGGTACAATTCTTTTCCATACACCTACCTACCCAAAAAGTATGTTTTTGAAAAATATATCGAGTGAGCTCTAGTGCCGCCCGCAAAAGAACTTCGTGTGAAATTTTTAAAATCTTAAACTTCCGTTCTAATTAATAAGAAGGAACTGGGTACTTAGTTATACCTACCTACTTATAAATTGTATAATCAAATCAAGTAATAACTTCTCCCGTAGGTATCGCAGGAAAAAAATGTAACCTATGTAAAACGGACATATTCTAAATAACCTATTATAGATACATTTTTGATACGTTTTCATATTTTTGTGAAGAGTTTATATTACACCTTGTGGTAGACCTATCTACCTATAACATTAGGCCAATCACAAGTATTAAAAAAGTAGTACGAGCCGATAGGAAAAAGAGTAGGCGTTGGGTTCCAGTCGTCGAGGCAAATGCACGGATTTTCCTAAAAATTTAACCGCTTATTCGTTATGCCGAAACTTCATCATCACTACATCACTACATATTATAAAACAAATTCAAGGGGAAGGTTTATTATGTATAATACACATGCATATAACATTATAGAGAAACACTGATAAATTTAGAAATATGCAGCGGGAACGGGATCAGAAAATACGCCGGGTCAGCTAGTAAACAATAAAATGAGGAAAACAATCATATTTCCAAAAAGTTTCGCCGAATAGACTCAACGTGTCAACGCCATTATTTTGCATTGGTCACGGATAATGACATTCAATTCAGAGCGGATATCCTCAATGGATGATATCCGGTCTGAATTGTGTCGGTGGGGTGAATTAATTGGATACAAATTCTGAAACACAGTCCATGTACCTATACCATCTAAAGGATTATTTTATTGGTGGTAGGTATGTATGTAGTTATAAGTAATGGCAATGTTGTAACTGTCTTATTGAAAGGTATGGGTAGATTACTTGGAGCTAAGTATATGTTGTAACTATAACGAGTGAGTTTTATAATTTGACGTCATAGGCAGATCAGAAGTGGGTGTATAGGGTCACACCATGACCATAGAGGCAGAGTTAACGAGGGGGAGAAGCAGTAAACAGACTTCGAAGTGAAAGCCTCGAATGCAATCGGAAAAATACTGAGATAATAATTCAGATACTGATTCATTATCTTAGTATTTTGACAACTTCTAAAAATGTATGATTGTGGAGAAAGCCGCCGCTAAAAGATAAAGTTGAGAGCGTTGAGATCTCAGACTTCTTTTAGTCTGAGGTAGAGATGTGTTTGAACGACAAAATTCTCACCGACCTCGTAGAAGCATCCGACTAGCACATTGCATGCTGTCAGTAACATAGATAAAATGTAATGTAAAAAGTATAGTTAATATTGAGCTCATGGCCATGCTGCTAATTGATATTATATTATCTCAATATAATTTAAACCTTACGGCTTTAGAATAAAGTTGAACGTGCGAAAAACAGAATTTAATTAAAACTTGCGTAAAACCAGTTTGAATAGATGTAAGATAGTACTCACTAGAATGTTTACGACCTACGACATTGAAACGTGTTGTAAAACTTAAATGTATAAAGCTAAAGTATTACTTTTTATCGTATATAAGTACTGAATTAGTTACCTGAGTGGAGTCCCTGAGTATATCCTCAGTGTGCACAACTATGCCTAGCATGTCTGCACTGACAGCGCACTGCACTGCCGCTGGTATAGATGAACATCTAGGATCACGATAAGGTTCATATTTGTACGAAATACCCTGAAAATAGAAAATATGACATCATTCAATAAGAGTCATTAAATTGTTTTAACTCTGTACAGATATACTCTGTGCATCTTGAACAAAAGTCGGCGTAGTGGTGGGCTCCTAGTTAATGCACGTGAATTAAACGGACCAACCAAAAAAACAAATACTAAACTGATCACCAATGACGTGAGCTTCGCCCGCGTGGAATTTTGATACCGTCCCACAAACCATGGGAACCTATTCCCGGGATAAAAAGTAGCCTGTGTGAATTCCAGACTGTAAGCTATATCTGTACTAAATTTCAGCCAGATCCGTTCAGCCGTAAAGGTATGGGTTCCGTAGCCGACCTGCTGCATGCGTCTGTCGTTGTCATATGCGGTCGGCTTCGGAATCATACCTTTAGTTAGAGTGTGATTGAGTTACTAAATCCAACATACACACACCTCTTCACAAACTTCCACATTCTTAATATTAGTTGGTATAAAGGATTGTCAGATTGTTTGTGCGCCTCGGGTGTTACCGTACCTACCTCGCATATCCACCAAAGAGACCCAAATAAACGCTTTCTACGCAGCTACAGTAGAGTTTGTCAAGATATTTGCCGATCACTATAAATTTGTACGTAAGTGTGTACTTACAACTGTCAAAAACATGATAGGGTATTTGTTCTGCTTCTGCCTGACCATTGTGCATATATCAGGATTGAAACAAGAGAATACGATGCGACGTTCGCCAGCATGTTTTAATACAACTTCCAGTACCTATAAATAATTAAACAACGTATGAGATCATAATAATATTGCTCAAATTTAACTTTTGTAACTGTGATGATTCCCACAATATTTTTAGCATCTGAGCACAACCCTTTCTATTTGCATGCTAAACTCGTACGACTGTCGTCGAACCTTCGAAATCAGAGAGGATTCCTCTCTCCCCCCTCTCTCCTCTCAGAGGAAAGCCTGCACTAGACCCTCGTCTGTCATTCACCAGGTTTACCTGTTTGCAGATGAGGTTGGCTTGGGCCCCTATATAGGCCATTTATAGGAACTCATATACATTCAGTGATGACCCCTACAGTAAAAAGTATTGTTTCTTCACTTCACTATCATCGTCATCACTTCACTTCACTACATATTATTATTATAAAACAAAGTCGCTGTCTGTCCGTCCCTATGTATGCTTAAATCTTCAAAACTACGCAACGGATTTTGAAGCGGTTTTTTTTAATAGATAGAGTGATTCAAGAGGAAGGTTTATATGTATAATACATGCATAATATTGTAGAGAAACACTGATAAATTTAGAGATAACACCACGCGGGCGGAAAATATGGCGGTACGAAGTTCGCCGGGTCAGCTAGTATAATATAAATGCTAACACTTTTCACTTGGAAATCCAATGAAAAAGTGTATTACCAATAGGTACCAATTGCCATTTTCATCCTCTCTTTCGGACTTAATTGAAATCATGCCAGAAAGAGTAAAAAAATCCTACACCTACTGCAATTTGTTTATGTACCTATAGGCACCTGTCCCACCGCCGGCGATAAAACGAGCAACTATCGACTATTTTATCGCTCAAGAAACGTACAATAGATATTACATTCTGTGTAAACAAAAGAGATGCAAATGCAAATAGTTCATCGCTGACTGTTCACACTGCCAGCGAGTACTCGCTTTACTAGTTTGTCGTTGAGCGACAAGAGCTATGAAAATTAACACTCGCTCAGCGATACTCGCTAAGCGATTAAAACACGCCGAGAGAGCAACCAGCGGTCATTTCTCTACAGTGCGAGCGAGTGTTGCGAGTAATCGCTCACCTCACTCGCACACTCGCCTATAGCCGAGCTACTGAACTTTCAAAACTACACACTCGCTCCTCGCTGCTCGTCAACTCGTTTGGTAGCTCTAGCTTTACTCGTTACTCGTTCATCGTTCCCGGTGAGACAACTGCCTAGGTAGCGTGCCCGTGAGGATGTTGTCTCTATCGATGATTCATATTGTAAAGACTAAAACTTGATAAAAGGGAGGTCAATGCCCCTGATATGTACATACAAATTAGAATACGGAATAGCAACAGTTTCGTTTGCAATAACCGTTATATACCTACCTTATGTATACCTTTTAGGACTCGGATTATTTGGTACAAGAGTTATAGACCATACCATATCTGAGTGAGTGCAGGTGCAACTGGACTTTCTTACGATGATTGCCTCTTTTTTTTAAATCTAAGATCGTTGATCCCAATTAAGTTATGTTTGTATTTGAGTACCGTCGTGAAAGGTAGTAGTTTGCGTATACCTGTCTATAAACATATTTGAATGGCATATTCATATTGTATTAGTAAGTATAAGAAACTATACCTTATCGACATAAATGTTCATGTCAAAAGGGTTGTTAAGTTCGAAGGTTCCATCTTTCATCTCCATAGTCCATTTCAACTCAACATTAAAGCCCACGTCATCTTGAATTATTTCTAGAGCATCTTTTAAAGTGGGAAATGGTTGATGTTCATCTGTATCTTCATCAAACACCTTTGGTTCGTGAGTACGACCTTCAACTAAATGGTAAACCTTAAATTAAATAAAATGTATAGAAATATGAGTTTTTTTTCAGAATGCTGTTCAAGTTTTAGTTCGAGTCAAATTTGAGCAAAATGCTCATCAAATGTTTAAAGAACTGGAGCAAAACTCTTGTAATTATTTTTTTTTATTTAATCTAAGTACATAAACAAAAAAAGACTTGTAGTCTTGTGAGCTGTGGCTGTGACTCAAGTATCAAAGCTCACCGAGTGTACTAGCAATATTAAACCAACTACAAAGGTATGAATGTAGTATACCTTTGCACTGCACTCCGCGGTGCGGCGCGGCGTCTTGCTGGAGCTCGCGAGTTCGATTTCCGCTCATTGCAAATATTTGTGTGCATAAAGTTGCTTCTAAACGGGCGATGTTTTACTGCAATACCGGCCAGTATTGCAGTAATGTCCCGGCCATATAGCCAAACATGTTTTGTGTTGCCACATATGGCCGATGTTGCCGCGATGGGTTGCCGGACGATCGCTATCGCTAGGCGGTCGATTTTACTGCAATATTTCTCGGCCAGTTCTATTGTTGTTTCAGTCGCTCTCTTTGTTAAAGCACAGTCTATCCTTTTCTCTTTTATAGCACAGTCTTTCGCGAATTGTTAAATAATTTACTATCAAGGCTTATCTCTAGACTTAAATTATCTAAAGTTTCACGCCTATTTAAGTAAGGTCGAATCCACAATCTCTTCTTTTTCTGTTTATTTTTTAATAAAACAATATAAGCTGCTGCAATAAGTGTGATTTCGTCAGCCATTGTTGCCGGTTTGTGTAGCCCGTTTATGAATCTGCATCAAGAGCCATACTATTGCAGACATATTTGCAACACATTGCCCAGCCATTGATTGTACGGCCATCAGTTGCAATGAAATATTTTTGAGATTTCCGGGCAATCAGTTGCCAATAGTGCAGCCACATATTGCAGAAAAACATGGCCGGTTTAGAAGGGCACTAACGATGTTTATTTGCATTGCTTTGGGTGTTACTTTTTAATTATTATGTAAGTAGGTATTAATTTTTTTTAAAACAAGTATGTCCCATGTCACCATTAGCTTTTTGCACATTTTATGTACCCTAAGAAGACATCGACATGAAACATGAGACATCGTTGAAATCTGTTCAGTGGTTCAGAAGATATGAGGTAATAAAGAATATTACAAACAAACCTACAAGATACGCGTGAAAAACATAACCCTTCTTGGCAGTCGGGTAAATATAGTTACAAATTTATTAACATACCTTCAGTTTCTGTAGCTGTTCCAAAGTCAAGTCCTTCACAGGTAGTTCTAACATGTCTAAACGTTCAATCTCTTTCTTTCTCTTCAGTGATATACAGACATGAAAGTCATGATAAATAACTGGTACCATATCTTTGCTCAGCTGTACATCAAATTCAAGTAAGTCTGCGCCACTAAGAGCTGCTTTTTTAAGGGAAGCAATCGTATTTTCACGTATATTATTACATCTGAAAATTATTGACAATATAAAAAATGATAAATAGAAATCTATACTAAAATTACATAGCTGAAGAGTTTGTTTATTTGGCGGTAATATCAGGAACTACTAGTCCTAGATAAAATGATTTCTAGGAAATATAACACCAAACTTCTGCTGATATTTTTTTAATATATTTTTTATACTACTTAGGTACACACGGTCCTGACGGAAAGTGGTTACCGTGGCCTATGGACGAGTGCAACACCCCCGTGGTGTTGCACTCGTCCCACTCATGCAGTATCGGTAGCACAAGTCACACTCGTGCTACCGACCCTGTAAGAACTGAGAGATGATGAGATGTGCCGTCAGCGCAAAAGATTAGATATATATTCTTTAGGTAGGGACCAGTGGAAAGGGGCCCAATAAACCGCTTCGTTCCACACAAAATTACTGGTTGTTCTACAGGGGGGAAGATTAAATAAATAAATAAATAAATATTGTAGGACATTCTACACATGCCATCAAGAATTTGATGGTTTTTCAAAAAAAAAAATTTTCTTAAATTATACCTATAAAATAAATTTAAAATAATCAAAATAGACTTTGTTGATGTGTGTATGTATATGTCCTGTACATACATAATATTCATAAATATGTATTGTGGCCGTTATCATTCAGTCATTATTTCAAGTCACCGTGACCGTTTCCCATCAGGTGGACCGTGTCCTAACGAAAGTGCGATCTAGTACCTAACGAAATCGGGGGTTCCGGGGCGGTGTTCTTTCAGGGCGGCGGCGAGCCGTGAAATACCTGGCCTCCCCATACCCGGGGGCGAGTTGGACTGTTGGAGACTCCGCGGTCCCCACACCGGAAGAGGGCCAGATCGAGAGATATAGCCCTGGGTCGGCCGAGGTGCGAGGGGTATGTCTACGATAACCTCACCTCCGGCAACAGACGGCGTGCGTTTTAGTCGGCTCGAGTCCGACATAACCTCCACCGGCGGGTTTCGTATCCGTGCAGATTTTTCGCGAGCGATCGAAAAATAATATCAGTTACCTAGTTTGTTTTTTTCTGGACCTCGTTATATTTGCCCACAATATCTAGACCCCACCTAAAACTACTTGCCGACCCCTGATCTAGACCTAGTTCTACTACTTTTTTTATTATACATTATATACTAAGTGGTATAAATATAGGTATAACCCGCGCCACGTATCTTGGACCTAAATCGTAAGACATACGAGGCTCTGGCGCCCGCGGATTGCTTTGTAATAGTCTATGCTTGGTGAATTTGAGTTCGTCTACCGCAGTAGCACCCCGTGCTATCCTCAAAAGACACTCAAGAAATGTGTACTGCGCGTATAGGGCACATTTTGAGCACATTTTAGGTCCAAGATACGTGGCGCGGGTTATACATATTGGTGCATTATACATCGAAATACCTTGGACAATGCAAATATCATAAAAGTTATATAAACCAATATTTGCACTGGGAAGGAGTCGAACCCATGCCCTCTAATCAGTAGTTAGACACTATAACTCTACCACTACACCACAGAGGTCTTTTACAATATAATGTAAACTTTTTAATGTCACTATTTTACACTACAAAGATTTATTACATGCAAAAACATACCTGGTTTTAAAACTGGCACCTAAACCACGATGTCCAACCTCTAAACCGGTCCATGTTTCTGACCAATATTTAGCATAGGAGGCTTCAAATGTATTAATGTTTTCATTCATTGGATGAACAATTAAATATTCAATATCAATAGTACCTAGGGGCCGATGTTTAACATTACATGTCACAGGCAACTGTAATAATCCTTCAGACGGTTTAAACATATTTGGTAACACATATGTATAGCCCACATGGTATGGAGTACTCTCAATTGAAGCCTGGTTACTAAATGAATAACAATCTACCAGATATGCTAGGGTTTTATGGTCTGGAACAGTCATATTTACAATAAACACATCATCTTGTTTATATTCCCTTCCAAACTGCTCTTGAGGCTTCAGGATACATAGAGATTGATCATTATCAAGTGTAGAAACCTCAACAAGGCATGTACATGGCATCTCGTTGTCAGTAATTTCAGTAGTAAGTGATGAATCATCTGTTTCAGTTGAGTCGTTTCCAAAGGATAGTTTCACCGGGGTAACTTTTATTCGCATTGACCTAGTGGATAAACGATGCCTCAATTTAAGAGAATGAGGAAGAAATTTGAACTGCACCAATGTGTGGGTAGTGAGCCACCCTGTAGTAACTGCTGAAACTCCATCATATTTACCAAATTCGTCAATTGTAGGATGTAAGTCAGATTCTGTAAGAATCCTAGGCTTTACAAAAGTTTCCCATTGGCGTATTATAAGATCATTAGTATCATCATTAATGATTCCTAAACCATAACGATATAAAATATCACAGGTGTTAGGGATTGTTGTCGTTAGCGACCACAGATCTGTGCCTTCTTTATTTTCAAGATAAACTACCCTTTTGTAATCCCACTCACCAAGCTCTGGAATATTGCCTGTAATGAACACTTTTTCTTTGGGTTCAGCTTCTGGTACGTTGACAGAAAATTCCCATAGTTGCGATAATATTTCTGCCATTTCTTCTTCTTTCTTTTTGGATAATTTTGGCGGAACTTTGTGTTTTGGACCCTTACGATCTTCTAAAAAAAACCAACGTTGCATCTTGTTATTTGTACAATAAACTAAAATTTTGTAAAAAATGAAAAGAAATTAACCTACGCTGAAATACTAGTTCCACATGTTTTCGACAAATACGTAGTTTTATGAAACGAAACGATACATAATACGTTTAAAATGTAAAAGGTTTGATATCAACTAGGCTGAACTATAAGGCCTAAAGCCTGTTTACCCTTCACAGTAGAGATGGGTCTAAAATTAATAAGCTGCTAAATTAACACTGCTAAATTTTTATAGTGTCAACACTAGAGGTTTGCACCGGTGCGGCGAAACCGGAGAAAAACCGGTGAAGCTCCGGTGAAAAAAACCTAACCGATGAACCGGAGAAAAACCGGTTTTTTCTCCGGTTCTTATTCTCACAACACAAAGCTATTTTTTATTTAAATTTTTATTATGTAGGTAGGGATAAATCCATAGTTACTCCATACTAATATTATAAATGACCGTGTCTGTCTGTCTGTCTGTTTGAATATATATCCGTCTGTCTGTTTGTCTGTTAGGCGCCACGCCTAAACTACTGAACCGATCTTGATGAAATTTGGTACATAGAGGAATTAGAGCTTGGGAACGGACATAATACCTTTTATCGCGAAAAAAGTGGTAAGGGGGGGATAGGGGATGTAAGCATAGTCTAATACAGTCGATCGATGGAGACGTCTAGACAGAGCAATCGTGCGGATAGGTATCATTTTCGAGGTTATCAGGGCTGCCAACTACGAATATATTTATCATCCATTTAGCAATCAAAGATGGCGGACTCGAAATTTTCAATAAAATCGATATGGGTATCGTTTTCGAGGTTATCAGGGCTGCTAATTACGAATATACTATCCATTTAGCGATCAAAGATGGCGGACTCGAAATTTTCAATAAAATCGATATGGGTATCGTTTTCGAAGTTATCGGGGCTGCTAATTACGAATATACTATCCATTTAGCGATCAAAGATGGCGGACTCGAAATTTTCAATAAAATCGATATGGGTATCGTTTTCGAGGTTATCAGGGCTGCTAATTACGAATATACTATCCATTTAGCGATCAAAGATGGCGGACTCGAAATTTTCAATAAAGTCAATATGGGTATCGTTTTCGAGGTTATCAGGGCTGCTAATTACGAATATACTATCCATTTAGCGATCAAAGATGGCGGACTCGAAATTTTCAATAAAATCGATATGGGTATCGTTTTCGAGGTTATCAGGGCTGCTAATTACTAATATACTATCCATTTAGCGATCAAAGATCAAAAACGATACCCATATTGATTTTATTGAAAATTTTGAGTTCACCATCTTTGATTGCTAAATGGATCATATATTCCTAATTAGCAGCCCTGATAACATCGAAAACGATACCCATATTGATTTTATAGAAAATTTCTGGTCCGCCATCTTTGATTGCTAAATGGATGATATATTCGTAATTAGCAGCCCTGATAACCTCGAAAACGATACCCATATCTATTTTATTGAAAATTTCGAGTCCGCCATCTTTGATCGCTAAATGGATAGTATATTCGTAATTAGCAGCCCTGATAACCTCGAAAACGATACCCATATCGATTTTATTGAAAATTTCGAGTCCACCATCTTTGATCGCTAAATGGATAGTATATTCGTAATTAGCAGCCCTGATAACCTCGAAAACGATACCCATATTGATTTTATTGAAAATTTCTGGTCCGCCATCTTTGATTGCTAAATGGATGATATATTCGTAATTAGCAGCCCTGATAACCTCGAAAACGATACCCATATCTATTTTATTGAAAATTTCGAGTCCGCCATCTTTGATCGCTAAATGGATAGTATATTCGTAATTAGCAGCCCTGATAACCTCGAAAACGATACCCATATCGATTTTATTGAAAATTTCGAGTCCACCATCTTTGATCGCTAAATGGATAGTATATTCGTAATTAGCAGCCCTGATAACCTCGAAAACGATACCCATATTGATTTTATTGAAAATTTCTGGTCCGCCATCTTTGATTGCTAAATGGATGATATATTCGTAATTAGCAGCCCTGATAACCTCGAAAACGATACCCATATCGATTTTATTAAAAATTTCGAGTCCGCCATCTTTGATCGCTAAATGGATAGTATAATCGTAATTAGCAGCCCTGATAACTTCGAAAACGATACCCATATCGATTTTATTGAAAATTTCGAGTCCGCCATCTTTGATCGCTAAATGGATAGTATATTCGTAATTAGCAGCCCTGATAACTTCGAAAACGATACCCATATCGATTTTATTGAAAATTTCGAGTCCGCCATCTTTGATCGCTAAATGGATAGTATATTCGTAATTAGCAGCCCTGATAACCTCGAAAACGATACCCATATTGATTTTAATGAAAATTTCGAGTCCGCCATCTTTGATTGCTAAATGGATGATATATTCGTAATTATACCTATTATGTACTGTAGGTAATTAAATTACATACCCCGACCCAAAACCCTCGAAAACGATAATCGTATTGATTTTTTAATATTAATTGAATTATGTATGAAGAATGATTATCATGAACACAAATCGGCCAGCTAGTAAATAATATTTACATTTAATCCATTATATACATAATGCTATAATATACAATTACATTATAATTATGTTTTTAATAATAAATAAATTGGTACTAAACAAAATTTTAAATTAAAATAATTTTTCTTTAACCTTCGCTCTAAGCACCGGTGATTCTCCGGTGAACCACCGGAGCTTGCTAAAACACCGGTGTTTTCCACCGGTAGACGAAATTCCGCACCGGTGCAAACCTCTAGTCAACACCTGTTAAATAAGTTCTGGTATAGCTGTTAAATATAGCAGTCACAACTGTCACAATCACAATCACTAATTTTGTATTTAGTGTTCAGTCACAGTTAGATTGTTAAGGTCGAGCGAGTTGATTTAATTAACTGCTAAGTGCTAACTGCTGAATTTGGAAATATTACATTTAACATTTAACTAGTGTTAATAGACCGATCTTCGTTACGAAGGTTTACGCGGATTTGTCTGTGTTTGTTTGTGGTAGTTAATGTTGTGCTTGTGAGTGAAAATTCCAATTGTTTACATAATTACAAATTACAAATTGGTTACATAATTTCACAAAGAAGAACAGAACTCGCCTTGGAGTCCGAAAAGTTAAACAACTATCATTTTTAAACGGAAATAAAAAATATAAAAAAAATTAAGAAATGATAAGTTAGGTACTAAGTGATAACTAGAAATAAGAAAAAAAAACAAGAAAAAAAGAAAAGAAAAAAAAAAGATAAAAAAAGATAAGAACAAAATTATAAATACTAAAAAAAACAGATACCTATGTAAAAAAAAAGAAATCGTTGTAAATAAATTGATTCTCATTATAAATACACCAACAGAAAAAGTTGACAGTCCTAAGCCTGTGAAAAGTATGAAGGTAATGAGAATTAAATTATGTTACAAATCTATCAGTGACTAAATTTAACAGTTGCTAAAAATAACTACTAATTTTAAGTGTTATTTATTTTTAGCATTCGCATTTAGCAGTGTTATTATTTTTTAACGTTTAAGCCCATCTCTACTTCACAGCTGACACTGTTGACAGTTGCCACCAGTGTTGCCAATATCCTCGTTCTGGATTCCCCAAAAACCTGACTGAAAATTCCCAATTTAGGATCTATTTTCGTTACATTCACCGGAAATTTTTCATTACAGAAATAAATATAAATCAGAATTGTTTAATAAAAAAACACTTTAAGACGGATTTCAGTTCCGTTATAGAGTAAAAGTCTCAATTCACCGCACTTTCCCCCACATAAAACTCTCCCCGCAAATTCCCCAATTGAATTGAATATCCTCATAATTTGGAAATCCCTAAAACATTGGCAAGGCTGGCTGCGAGTGTCAATAAAAGGGTATCACTGGGTCACTGACACTTTATTATTAAATACTCAAAATGACCGGCAGTAATATAAAACCATATAAAACTACAATAATACAATTAATTACATAATTAATTATTTTTATTTTAAAATACATACCTACTTATCTTGAGCTCAAATCAACAGTGAATCCAGGGGTCAAGGGGGCATGGTTCCCCGCCCTTCATCAGCCCTCCGGGTTAAGAAACCTTAATGTCCTTGATACATTACAATAAACATAAAATAAAAAGTTTGTGCGATATACTCCGGACACGTATCTTGGACCTAAAATAACGCGCTGGTAAAACTAAGCGTTTTGTTGAATGCGCGCGAATCACCATCATGTCAAGGGAGTTATGAGTGAATTTGCTATGTTTTCTCTACAATGCACTTCGAATCTGTGATAATATGATGACTCTATTTTTTTTAAATTATTGTTTGTCTCCTACATAACGCAAGCAAACCCTACAGTACGATAAACGGCAGTGCACACATTTTATTAATATCTAGCTAGATTAGACCCAAAGAAAGCATAGCTTAACTAGCTTGTACTATGGGTTATAGAATGCGGATATACATTAAATACCTGCCCTCCCTCTCCCTCCTTAGTCTAGTGGATTGGAAAATCGTTGGCCAGCGCAGCGTATTGTAGAACAGAATGACGAATATATGAGACTTGACGTATATGACAGCGGCGTATTGTAGAATAGAATGTATGGGATATGACGGTATTATACAGGATGGTAAAATAAGTCAGGCTCTGAAGGGTAACCTTAAATCTTTAAATTGTCTCATTTTACTTAAAGGAAAAAAGTCCTTTATTTTTAAAAAGAAACAAAACTGCATTCAAAGATTTTCGTAAACTCGCTTGCCACAGACGGTAATCGAACCGACTAAAATCTGAAAAAATAACATCCTGTATTTTATGACATCAACCGATAGTGTAAATCATAAGAATAAAATTTACCCAAAAAACACGGTGAATTAAATGAAAGGAAATCCTTGAAATCTAAACTAATAAATTCAATTTGGCAAAATAAGGCACTTCATCTCAAGTTCCATCCCGCCTATCTGTGTATATGACGTATATATATTATGTATACGAATATCATTCTTTTCTACAATACGCCGGCCAACGAATTATCACTTGTCTAGGGAGGCTGTATTTTTGTTTTGTTTTGTAAATGTAAAAATAACATAACAAATTGATTTTCTGCCAAAAACATGCACTTATTAGTGCAAGATCTGTTTAAGTCTCGTTTTCAACTTATTTAAATTCATCATTTAGTGAATACGGGTAAAATGAAATAAACACTTTAATAAATTTTATACTTCTATTTCATATAAATGGTTTCTTTTTATCATACCTATTTACATTTATATACAACAAACATTAACTTACTTACATTTAGCAGTCTTTTGAGTCTCTAACTCTAAATAATTGCTTAAACAACAACTGTTTTTGAAACAATATGTTTATGTACATTTTATTTTTTAACACAAATCTAAATAACAACAACAAAAAATATCTTAGAATGGACAATTAACCCCTGGATGTAAAAAAGTACAATTATCACCTTGTCGGCACGACCCTTTCCGTTGAAAATATATACACACAGCTTTACGGCCGCCACGACCACCGCCTCTTCCTCGAGGAGGTCCGTCCCAGTTGTTGGCGTTTTTACCACGCCAGTGTCCGCCAGCTCCACGTCCTCGCATTGCTCCGCGAAAATTCCCTGGGCCAGGAAAACCATCAGGACCAGGAGGCCCTTGGGGTCCTTGCATGTTGAAATCCATGGGAAACATATTTTGTTGCATATTAAAACCTTCTGGTGGCACAGGATACATAGGATTCGGCGGTCCACCAAACATTTCAGGGGCCATCATCATATTTTCTGGAGGCATCATCAATCCTGGAGGCATATTACCTGGAGGTATTACACCGGGTGGTATCGGACCTTGCAACCCGTTCGGGATCATATGAGGTGGAACTCCGTTTTGCCATTCAGGTGGCACCATATTACCTCCCGGGAATACAGGTGGTACACCCGGGAATTGCGGGGTCGGGAAACCGCTTGGAAATTGGTTCATGTTTGTTGGGAACATAGCAGGAGCGTTTATGTTGCTCGATGCAGGGGGAGCATTACCTTTGGGTTCTGGCCAAGGCATGTTTCTAAAGTCACTAATATTATCTTGATTGCCAGTGACATCTTCTAACGGTATTGTTGTAGGTTCCGAGTAAGGATGCGTCTCTGGGTCTGGTTCAAGAGCAGAATCAGGGATCATTGCCTTAGAGAAATAAAGGGGTTGTAGAGTACCCTTTTGACGCGTGGCTTGAATATCTTTTTCTTTACTATTTTTACCGTGCTCTACTTGTATTTGTCCACCCCCGTCAACGGGAATCAGTGGTCTCCATATCGTTTTCTCTTCCATAACATCATCATTGCTAAGGTTTCTTCCTTTCTGGAAGGCGTCCCTTTCGTGGATCCTTTCTAAATATTTCATGTCAGTAAAGGTCTTCGTTACATTAACTCTTTCCGTTTCATCAAGTTCAAAGTATTGAATTTCTTCTAGTTCGGAATCTGGTTTCCATTTAATAGTTTTTTTGGGTCCTTTTCGTTTATGATAACACAAAACACCTTTAAGTCCATTAACTGTTAAAGTATGAGGTTCTGACGTATCCATTTTTTCTTCCTCTTTTTCAATTATAGTTGTATCCTGAGTTTCATTTGTTTCAGGAGTTGTCTCTGACGATTTATCCTTCCCATCTTCAGTCTCGAGAGTATCTTGATAGAATCTTGGTGGCACTGATTTACTTTCACTATTAGGACTAGTCATGGCAGTAGGAGTATGCGGTGGTGAACCATCTCCCGCAGGATTGCCATCTTTGGATCCACTGGTTCTTCGTTTTCGCTTCTTTGGATCCTTTTTGTTCGTAGCCGACGCGTTCAAAGCATCCATGAACATGTCACTTTCTAACAGCAACATAGCTGAAAATAAAGAGAAACCACAGTTAATAATGATAATGACTAATATCACCTATATGTATCTAAATCTATTGTCTAAAATGCATAATAACGGGTTCATTCATGGTGATTTAGAAGACGTTAGTTCAAATCGACAATTAATGGCTATATAAACTTATAAATGTTCTGATAATGTAATTGTTTTAAAGATTATTAGTAACCAGATTATAATTATTCCCCTAACTCCTTCAGCTACGTTGCTTGCGTTAGGAGTGGGTTCACGTCGATAGTACAATGGCCAGGATTCGAACCCGGGACCGCTCGATTACAACGCTGAATCCTTAACTGTTAAGCCGCCGACGCTTCCGTACATTTCATTCAATGAATGCTAGTGACGATGAACGGCTTTTACGAATGATAACAACCATGATTAAGTCGAACTTAATTGCGTTGTCACAATTAGGTATAAATTAATAATATATATATGCTTATTTTCCTCTGTGGCGATGGCGTAGCGATAGAATGTACGACTGCTACGTCGGATGTCGCGGGTTCCATTCTGCTCAGTGGAAATAATTGTATGCATGAATGTTTATTTACATTGGTCTGGGTGTTTCTTTGTTTAATATATACCTATGTACTTACAAAAGAAAATGTGTCTAAGTATGTATATCCGAATTCTAGAGCCCATAACACAAGCTAGTTAAGCTATACTAACGTTGGGTCTAGCGTTATTAATATTAATTAGCATTATGCCTAAAATGTGGGCTCCAGTTTACTTTATCCTAAATCATTTACACTGGTAAAATCCGACAAGTTGGCAATTGTTGTTCTCATAATGTAAAGGTAGACAAGACGATTGTTTTGCAATTGCTATCCATTCTGTCTTGATTATACCTATAGGTATCAAGCGCATAATCTACATGTTTCTCTACTTTCGGTTACTTTAAAAACATCGGTTAGCAACAATATAATAAAATAAATACTATTTCCTAAATAAATGAAGTACTCAATTATTCGGAATTAGATGTTTCAATCATCATCGTCTACTTTAAAATTTTGTTTTAAACCTTAACCCCTTATGAACGTTCTAGCCCTGGAGCTGCATATCTGGGGCATAGTATTATAAGAATACTATATTAGGTATATATACTGTGTCTAGGGCTAAGTCCGCACACCTAGTGTCTCTATTATGTCGATCTCTTAGTCCGTGATTAACTCTCCATTGTAACATTTGTAACGCTCGCAGTTGGCCCGACCCAATAAATAATGACTTCCCATAATGTAGTTGTTATCGTATACTATGTTAATTCAAAAGATAATTTTATAGTCATATTTGAGCTGTAACGTGGTAACTCCATTGTATATCAATGGGTAACTCATAATAATTTATACATAGTACATATTAGCTAGTATTACAGTTCAGCGAGTGCTTGTCTCAGGATTTTTTTTAAATACCTATATAATGTATTTTATTTTTCTGAATTCTTAATTTATGTAAAGGAATCGGCTCCAATACGACTACAAAACCGCTATGAATAAAAAAAAATTGTATCCTATACATACGTATTGTGTACAGCCTAGTATAAGATCTGTTTTAGGAATAGGGCTACCAATTCCAAACAAATCAGAACTAATCGTAAAATTAACAATAACAGGGTGTCTTCCATGTCTTTCCTGTAGCTTAGTGATTAAGAATTCGGCCTTACGATTGAGGTCCCGGGTTCGAATCCTGGCCATTACACTACGGACGTGACCACACTCCCAGTTATTTAGCTTGACATTAGTATGAATGCAATACATACTAGTAATATAACGCATTTTACTTCATTTTAGAACTGTATCAGCTTGTTTGTATAAAGTACGGCGCGGCGCCACCTAATAAGTACGCAAAGGAAGAAGAATGCAGATGAACCAGGGCATCCACCCATATCATGTTGTTATTAAAGTGAAAGTTAATTCTTCTAAATGATTCATTTTCGCCAAGCGCAGCGGGGTCTATGACGTAAGAGTCAGAGAAACGCCGAATCAATATAAAGGATGTCCCAAAGTTGGAACTATCTTTTTTTTTATAAATATCAACCTAACCTTAGAAAACTGAAACGAACGTAGCAAGGGATTTGAATATGCTATCTTATATTTTCTTAGTCGTTTTAAACATGTGCAAGGTGCCACGGTACTATCAGCGTCAAAGGTAGATCACGATAGGACAAATTAAAAAAAAAAAATAAATTGAACGAGTGTTTATCCTATTCCAAAAATTTTGCTAACATTTTCATTGTGTTTCTAAATTAGGTACTTTGCTCAAATACTGTTTTTCAAATCTTACAATGATCATCTACTTTTGATGCTGACTGTACGGTACGTCAAATGAGTGTTCTACCTATTAGAAATAAGAATATACTTTCGTCTTTATTACCCTACAATCTCTGCCGTTGCTCGTTATTCTAGGTAAGAAATATTATGATTGTATTATTCTACTAGCCTTCCGCCCGCGTGGTACTCTTATCTTCGGTTCTACTCAACCGATTGCAATAAAACATACGTAAGATTTTAAGTCTGACCAAGACCTTTCTAACAAAAAAAACCGCATCAAAATCCGTTCAGTAGTTTTTGCGTCCATCGAGGACAAACATTTCCAATTTACAATTATATAATAGTAAAAGATTTAGGTATTTCAATGTTTTTGCAACTGTTGTAAGAACAAAGAAATGCAAATTATAATAATAAGCATATACATTATGATCACTATTACTACGAGTATGATTTCAGGAAATATGTGAACATTACTTTAAATTGTGTAGATCTAATATGAAATTAATGAACGTGAATAGCTAGCTTTAAATCTACTCGTAAAAATAGGTACGTATTCTGTCAAAATGAAATAGATAGGTCCATGTTCACGCAGCCTGCACAGATATTTTTTTATATTACAGCTTTGGTAGCATCAGGTTCTTCGTGTTATTCTTGATAAAGATAACGACAAAACGTGCGAGAGCGATGTGAAAGCGAAGAGCGAAAGGCAAACGCTAGGATCCTAGCAACTCGAGCAAGTGAAAAGATGCAGTCTCTGCCTAGACTGGTGAGATAAAGACGTGACTTATGTCTGTATGTAAGGGCTTGTTCGACCTATATGACTTCAAGAAAAGAAAGTTTATAAATATGTAATTGCAAAGCGTGCAAAGTTCAAGCAGAATGATACTCAGTTCGGAATAGGTATATTACTTTATATAAAAAAAGACTTGAGTATGAATTCAGACTTTAGTATAACACCGGAAGTGTACGTGTACGAACTCTACAAACAAAATTTAGCTTAGCAGGAAGAGCTACGACGAGCCAATTTATGGCATTTTTATTTGCCTTAGGTCAGCGTAACACCATAGCGAGCATGGTCATAATTTTTAAAACGTTCAATTTCTTTATCACTATCACTTCATCACTAGGTACATATTATAAAACAAAGTCGCTGTCGCTGTCTGTCCGTCCCTATGTATGCTTAAATCTTCAAAACTACGCAACGGATTTTGAAGCGGTTTTTTTTTAATAGATAGTGATTCAAGAGGAAAGTTTATATGTATAATACATGCATAATATTGTAGAGAAACACTGATATATCGGGATCAGAATACCACGCAGACGGAAAATATGACGGTACGAAGTTCGCCGGGTCAGCTAGTTAGAAATAAAGTGAACGTTTTTGAAATTACGTACTCTGTTACCTCATAATAATTTTTGGTTCACATCTAGGTAAACCTTTCTAGCAGTGTTTAAGCTTAATTTTAGCAATTAGTTTGTAGGATTGAAAGCTTTCGGTCATTTTCTAGAAGCCAATACGAATCGAATGAGCCACCTATGAGGATAAAAATAGTTCTGATGTACTTATCTACTAATCTCTTGCATTCTGTTAAAATACCTATTCTTACAACAACCGGAAGAGGTGATTCATTAAATCATTACTATAAGCATCAATACGACTACAACGGTTTCTAGAATACCTATAACAAAACATCTAACTACGCATTTCAGCGAACGGAAGAAGCGTAGGTGAATAAATATAATTTAGACATGGGATATGGAAAGATCAGCTTTTTAAGGAAACTTCTACAAATATATACCTTCTCATGTATAAAAACAGAATAATTATCGTTTTAAAGTGCTAATAACATGCATAGGTACCTACTATAATAAGGATGGAGGATATAGATTACATTTACCCCATTTACCTATAATGTGGAACGAACGTGGAACCCTCTTCGACTTTTAGGACACTAATAGGTACCTAAGTTGAACGAATGTATATTTTCGGAACAGCACCCACTATTAAGCATCTACGCTAACACTATTCTCTAGGACGACTAATTTTCTTTGCCGAATTTCATATTATAATAGGTTCTTGTAGTTATCGCAGGCTGTAGTATTCTGTAGATTTAACTCCAGGTATCATTAATATCACAAAACTGTACATGTGAAAAATGGCCCACCTTCACAAATCAGTTGTATGGACTGATTTAGCACAGGTAGAACTGAGAACATTCTATCAGAACTAGCTACATTATCATTCTGTAAGATCTGTTTATCTGTAGGTATACCTATTTTTATTATTATCGACCAAATCAGAGGTTAGTGACCACCACCCGATTTTTCCTCATCGCTTTTCTTATTAGGTAGGTATAGGACCATTTATACATATTATCATATCAAAACCTGTCTGCCTAGTGGTTGATGTAAACAAATATGGTAACGCGACAAAAATAATTTGCAGTCTAATATTATTAGGTAGTTTATTAGATCCATGTTACTACTATTGAACTGTACTGTACAGTACAATTGTACTGATTTATAATAAGAATAATTCGAGGCGCGTTTTGGAACCGAATATAGGTAGGTACATGTTCATGGGGACACCATGCTTCCTACATCCGAGGGAACTATTTCGAAACCGGTGATGACCCTGAGTCAGCCGGGGTGTGAGAGAAATGCCACCTTACACCCCGGTATCCGAGACCCGAGTCGGCGTGCGGTTTAGTCGGTTCGCGCCCGACAACCGGACCCGCCGGCCGGCGGGTTGGAGGTTAGGGATGGTTTCCGTGGGGATTCCCGCATGTGAAACAAAAAAGAAAAGGTACTTATGAGGTCTAAATAGGAAATCGTGCTGTTTTACAGCTAGTTTCTATGACGCATTTACGTTTTGGTTGTAAGTAGGTACTAAAACAATGCGTATTTGTATACTTCAATACATTCATTTTTCAAGTCGTAAGTAGGTATGTGGAAAAAGAAGTCAGTTCAACACTTTGTATTTTATATACAGTATGTTTCACGAATTAATCAAACAGTAGGTCATCTTTACTCCATTTGATTAGGTACAGTCAGCATCAGATCGATCTTGACTGGCAGAGTGCTCAAAATGATCATAATACCATGTCATTAAGATGTTTTTGTGTGCTTTGCTGATCACGATCGATCTGATGCTGACTGTACCTACTTAACTATAGGTAAACAATCTTGTAGCGACTTTTTATACAAACACATGTTAAACAAAAAATTAGGCTAACCCACTATACTCCATTCGGTTAGGTACTTAACTAAAGGTAAACAATCCTGTAGCGACTTTTTATAAAAACACATCAAACAAATAAAACGGGCTAACTGACCAACTAGTGGTTTAATTTCGGTTTTTATTCTTTCAAATGAGTTTCTAAACAGAAAAAGCATTTATGAACTGAGTTTTTAAATAAAACGTATTAAAAAGACACAAATCAATATTGTTTACATTTAGTAGGTAGCTACCTAACCGAATGGAGTATAGTGGTTCGATTCCGATTTTTAGTCTTAAAAATGAGTTTCTAAACAGAGAAATATTAATAATGAGTTTTAAAATAGAACATTAAAAAGACACATTAAGATTGTTCAAGTTTAGTTAAGTCTCTAACCAAATAAAGTAAAATTACTTTTAACGGCTCGGAGTTATTAACTTTCCATGAATTTTCCTATGAACATGCCAATGGTGTATCCGTTAGCTACCAACATTTCGGAACTAATATTCGATAAAATAAATTACAATACACTAATTAATTCAAATTGGTTGATATCTGTTGCTATCATCGTCATACATGGCATGGGTAATTTAGGTAGCGTCTATTCCAGTGTTGGCGTGTCTCAACTCAACTTCTTCGTGTACAACTTAAACTAGTACCTAGTGAAGTTGCATAAATATACCACACATGCAACTGTACTATCGAGTTAATGACTATTAGTTGCCGCAGACCAGATTTACTCCAGTTTTATTTAGGAGATAAGACAATGACAGTGAGTGACTAAAAATTATAATCTAAACGTAATAGGTATGATGACAAGGTTGTCCGATCCTAAAATATACCTACTGCTCTGAGCTTTTGCTAAAAAAAAAAATGCTTTGCTAATTTTATAAAGTATTGCCAACTAAACTAAAACTTTTTATTATTTTTAGTTCCCAAAGCAGCTCAAAATATAAATAATCAAATTGAGTACCTACATAAAAATCTGTAACTTTAGATTCCTTTTTAAATTATTATTATTACTAAATTTTAACTGACTTTTATTGTTAACTATATTTGTGTAAACGCAACGCAGACAGAAAAATGCGTTATTCTCTTGCGCTCCATACATTTCACTACACGCCGCAAAAGCATGACGTCACACCTTGGTAACGATTTTGTAGCGTTTCCGGGCGGTTCGAGAAATTGAATTATCAAAATCTACTAAAACTATTCATTAATTATTATAAACTTTTCAGTTTTCGAGAATAAAGAAATAATAATCGTCCCTATTGAAATAATTATTTCAATCTAATAATTCGAGTAGGTACATTTCTAAGTTTGTGTAGTTCATCAATTTGGATATGACCTACTTATAGTAGGTACCTACTTATTACTTAACATTAACGAAATAGGTAGACAAATCATGTCATTCAGGTCCAAATTAGTATTCCTCCAAGAGGGAAAGTCCACCTTTCCCTCTTGCTAGCCGGTTATACCTGCCTATGTTCCCAAAAATCTGAAGTGATGATTTTCATGGGATTTAATTAATTTGCACGCGCGGATTCTATCGTAAGGACTGATTGCCGCAGATTGACAAAGATGGACGTCGCCTTATTAGGTTTTAATCATATTAAGTGCTCACTGGTAATAGTAGCATTATAGGTAGGTACCCCAAAACTTGCAGATTCACCTAAGTATACTTATTTATTCAGATTCATCGATAATGTACTAGCGTTTTCCCCCGGTTTACACAGTACAGTGGCTTTCATTATTTGCTGTTAGGCGCCACCTTGCTATTGTAGGTGCCTCGACAAATTGAAGTTTGTGGTTAATATATGCGACGAGGTTCCACAAGGCCCTACATAATGCGAGGATGCGCGATACAGCATAACTAAGAACATTAAATTCTCGATTTTATTCCTGAGCGTTACCCATGTATGCCATGCACTCCCTGATCACTAGTGGCTAGGAACCTACATCTTACTCGAGCTATCCACGGTGTTTGAATATAAAAAATATCGACCTTTAAAGGGACATGGATACTTTGGCTTCAATCGACAGTTGGTTAGCTCGTGTAAATGATTAAAAATGCAGATGCATTATATCTATGTAGGTAGACACCTATAATGATAATTTATATAATAACATCTGCTTTTGTTACACCACTCTTAACGAGGATTTGCACCATGATTGTAGAGGTATCAATAATTCAGATTCGACTGATACTTATCTCATTCATAAATAATTGATGTTTTTGGCGCATGAACTTGTAGACCATCAAGCCAGAGGATCGGAGGAACATTGAATATCTGTGTAAATACCATACCCAACCTGTAGGTAGGTATATACTAAATCCTTTTTGTTTTATAGTGTTTTCCATATTCATTGCGCAGAAATTTCCAGTATTCCTAGATGATCATTTCTTTAATTCACCACTTAGATGGCAGACAAGTACACGGCTCACCTTATGGGAAGTGATAACCGTGGCCTATGAATGTGTGTAACGCCAGAGGCGTCACCGGTCACATGTGGGCCACATTTTATGAATTTACCCCATACAATTTATTTTAACCGTAAGCGAGTTATACCTACTGGCTTATGCATTCGTAGATAAATATTTTAAACAAAAATCGGTTGTGAGTAGATTACTAAAGCACTTATCCAGTGTTAGCATTGCAAGTAGGTAGTATAACGACTGCGAACGTATAAACTGTATGGTACTTTATTAGTTTCTGCAATCACCCGCGTAATCATGTAGTAGAACGAGTGATTTCTATGCGAGTCATTGAGAATATTGTAGCCGATTCGTTCGACAGGCATACGAGCATAAAATTGGTTCACGGTGCATGTAATTTTTATAAATTCACAACTAGGGTAATGCCAGTCATGGTGCTCGTGACTTACACCTATTGTATGTTTCTGGTACAGTCCAGGTATAGTGCCGAATGCCTTGTATCTATTTTACGTCAGGTCATATATTTTCTTTTGTTTAGGATTTTATTAGATCAGCTAGTGGCTGTCCATTTATTACGTGAGGCTCATCAGGCTAAGGAATACATCTAGGTACAAACTCTTTGAAGATTAAATTATTCTTTTTTTCGAAGGATAACTATATTCGTGTAGGTATGTTCATAGCTCTTAATTTATTAGTTACCCACCAATTATCTATTCTTGTGGTATATAACTGATATAAGTCTGGTCTGATTAACTAACGTCATCCACTGGCACCTAACTTAGTCCCTTCATGCATTTTGTGAATATTTCGGGCATACACAAAATTTGCATTAACGCTACCTAATAGTCTTGTTAGATAATAATGTAAATATGTGATTATCGTAGACTTAATTTATTTTTTTCTTTTTGTAGAAGCATAATTACTTCACTGCCACACACCAGGTCCACATGTGTAGCACCAGTCGATGTCAACAGCACTGCAGCGTGTCCACCGGTAGATCCAGTAAAGGCGCGCTGATAATTTCACCTCACGATAACGTCTTTGAACAGAGTCAGGTTAACGGAAAGATTCATATTGAATTCAATATTTATTTGAAAATAAGACTTTACAGGTAATATCATTTTAGAACCCGTTAAGTTATGCATTTTAGACTTACCACTGAAGATAAAGCAACCTAAACTATTGTATACACTAGGTGACACTAATGGAAGAACTTGCCACCACCAATGTATATCTGCAAAAAAAGAAACAATTAGTAATCGATTTAAAATTGAATATATAAAAAGATACTTACGTTTGGGTTTAGGAGGAATTAGTTTAATTGCACCGGGTTTTTCAATGGGTGGCTCTATAGTTTTTATCTTCTTTTCTGGAGGAGAGTCGCTATGAACTGGAGATGGTCTCTTTGGTATAGATACCATTGGCGGTAGTATAGGACTCGCCGCTTTCTTAGTTAAGACAGCAGCTCTAGAGGGCGGAGGCTTAACTTCTTCTTCAAGTCCATGCTTCCTAAATTTAGAATGAAATGTTTTTACAGTTTTAGGTTTTGGTTCATCCGGTTTCCGAACTTCGATAGATATTGAAGGTTTCTCTTTCTTGGCGTCGCTCAATTTCGGAATTTTTCCTAATTTATGTACGGATGGTATTTTGTCGTCTACTTTTTCAGCGGGTTTATTGACAATTTCCTTTTTGTCATCCTTTTCCTCTTTAACTTTGTCTTTGCTTTTATCTTTGTCAGATTTGGAACTTCTATCATCTTTAGATCGACTGCTAGACGATGACTTATCACTCGATTTTCTACTACTTTCACTTTTTGACTTAGAACTATGAGAAGAATGCTTATCTCTATCCTTATCTTTTAACTTTTCTTTACTACTACTACTGCTACTACTATGCCGACTTGAACTGCTTTTACGTTTGTCACTGGAAGAATGTGACCTACTAGAATGTTTTGACGAGCTGCTAGATTTTGAACTACTACTTCTTTCTTCAGTTTTATCTTTGTTCTTACTCTTTGATTTTTCTTTAGTTTTCTCCGAATCTGACAGCGTTTCGGAGCTTTTACTTTCGTTTTCCTCATCAACTTGTGAAATCACTTGCTTTCCATCCTTTAGACTAATTTTCAAAACGGGCAATGCTTCAGGTTCTCCTCCATCTATTTCTTTTATATTAACATCAGTAGCTTGTTTTTCAGTCTCGACATCAGATTTTTCTATTTTAATCTTTTCTTCATTGATTACTTTATTTCCAGCATTATCAGTTCTATCCACTTTGTATTCGACATCACATTCCGTTTTAATTAAAGTGTCAGAATCAGGTTGAGCATCACTTATAATTTGTGCTAAGTCAGAAAGCTGGACAGGAATAACTTGCTCACCTTTAACAGTTTTCAACCATTGTTCAACCAGTTTTGACGCTAAGGCCCTGATAGCTGAAAAGAGAATTCTACGTTAATAAGCTATATACGTGTCAGCAAAACCTTATCTATATAGTTGGAATGACGCTGCATTATATAAAAGTAACTTTTTTTTAATGTGCGGTAACCCCCACGTACTTCCATCTTATCGGAGCTAGCACAATGAGTTGTGTATGTTACCGCATGATGTTTGGTGCAAATCTGCTTTTGTGTGCCTATTTCATAATTATGTAGAGATGCTGACAGCGGTATACATAAAGTGAATTGCAGCAGTGTAAGTTGCGTAGGCGTCGTCACAAGGGGAGATACGGACAAAGCCATAAGCGTCGTTTACACGAGAAGAGGTTCTCGCCCGCATTATACGATTATCGAAAGCACAGGAAAAACTTGCTTCGTCTAAACGTTTGCAGAAACAATAGCAGCTCGCTCGTCCTCGCCTGGCGAGAATTGCCTCGCATTTGACATTTGATAGTATCCGTGTAAACAGAATTTTCAATAATCGTACTTCAAACAGGCGATTACCGTCACATGCGAGTCTCGTATGATATAATCGTAGGCGAGAATGTAGTGTTTGCCTGTGTGTGAACACTTTGATACGATAATGGTATGGCGATTATTGCTAGCGATAGCCGCGTACGATTTTTCGGACCGAAACGTGGAAGAAACTCTCGTCGTCTAAACGACGCATTAGGCAGGTAATTCGTCCTCACACATTGCTACGAAACGGTGCACATTGTGCGGTACGAAAAGAATTTCATCCCACACACGCTCAAATTGTGGAATGAACTCCCTGCTGTGGTTTTCCCAAGCCACTACAATATGGAGTTCTTCAAGAAGGGCATTAGGAGGTTTCTTCAGGGTCGGCAGCACGAGCGTAACTCCCCTGGTGTTGCATACGTCCATAGGCCACGGTAACCACTTTCCACCAGATACGCCGTGTGCTTGTCTGCCACCTAAGTATTATAAAAGTATTAGCAATTGTACTGCACGGGCAATTTGTAATGTTTTGTGAAATTTACTAACAGCCTTTTTTTATTATAGAACAGGGCTTAACATTTTTTGACACGATATTATATGCGTACCTAATTATCATGTTATCAACGCCCACATTTGGTATGTTTTGTTCGAACGTAATAAAAGGTAACCCTGGCTTCAGCGGGGCCTATAGCATGTTCAGAAAGATGTTAAAAAGAGTGGCAAACACAAAACTTGCAGTCTTGTTAATTTTAGAAATTATTATAAAATAATCAAATTGTCTCACCAAAATGATCCTCATCCTTCGACAATTCTTTAACTAATTTTGGACAGTTGTTAGTTTTCAAACGTTCTATGTCTACTGGACATAATAACAGCAGTTCTAACAATTCTTTGACTAGTGGCCAATTCTTAGCCACTATACTTTCCGTTAACCACATGTGCACTAGCAGCCATCCCTCGGAGCCCATAAATAAACCAAGTAAATCGGTTTCTGTACATTTTAATATCTGAATGTATATACATTTAGATACCAATTTCTTCGAGTACTTAGTCATAAGTCTGAAAGAATAAAATTAAATGTTTAGTGCAACCGAAAAATACTTGAAAAGTCTATTAAATTAACTCGCTGTTTAAGGTAAGAAGATAATAATTTCATGCATGTAAGTAATAAAAATAAAAACTTACATAGCTAGTCTCTGCACTTCATCTCTGCTCTTGATACCGCCTTTAGGTGACAAAAGCACGCTTAGACAGTTAAGCAGTTGAATTGGATCAATTCGCGGCTGCAACAAACAAAATAATATTATAATCAAATTCATGCGCCGTCATGTAGGCTTATGTATTCTTAAAAAACTATTAATTGAGCTCACATTTGGACACGATACGCAACCCGCCTCAACAGTAATTAGGTAACTATCTATTTTTACTTTTTTTAGACATATTGATGATACCTCCTTGTTTTTTAATAGTAATATTCTATTAATTTAAATGAGTGTGGGCTGCCTTTATGCTTACGAGTCTCTTCAAGTTCTGCTTTGCAAATCGGCAAAAAAGGGGATGGCGTTTAGGTAACTATCTATTTTTACTTTTTTATGTTGATGATACCTTGTTGTTTTTCAATAGTAATATCCTATCCCCTCCTAATTTAAATGAGTGTGGGCGGCCTTTATGAGTTTCTTCATGTTCTGCTTTGCAAATCGGCAAAAAAGGGGATGGCGTTCACAAACCGAAAAATTGTAACGAGATTACGCGTCGCACAGACAAGCATGCCAGAAAGCAAATATAATTTATGCATGTACGGAGAATCTATTCCAAAGTTCTATCAAGATTTTGGTCCATTTAATCTCAGCATTTGATGTTATTAACACTTAAAAACATTAAGCTCAGTCGTTTGGAGCATTAAAAAGATAATTAGTAGAATATTGAGTAACCATAATATTGACGTTTTCGAAGATTTTCATTAGCGCTGTCTTACGATAAGTCGGTAAATTCAACTGGAGTCTATTTTGTTACCAGAAAAATACCGCTCTCAAAAGTATTAAACAAAAAAATCCATCGTATGCCACTTTTTCATAAAATGTATTGTTTAAGTAAGAGTAAGTAACATACGACCACGGCTATCCTTGTTATTTTCTCGTTTAGTACTTTTTAGAGCATGATTTTTCAGTCGTTGGCTTTTAGTTTTTTATAAAAATTATCAACCCTAGTAGCTATACTCATATTTAAATTCTTACTAAATTATTCTGAATTATGTGCTCACATTACGAAAATAAGAAACAAATAATATTATATCAATACATCTATGGAATACTAGCTATCCCGGCGAAATTCATACCGCCATATTTTTCCCGTTCCCGCTGCACCTATTTTCTCACCGTTTAAACCTTCCCTGGACATCCACGAATATTTCAGGACCAAAGAAAATTAGTCAAATCGGTTCAGCCGTTCTTGAGTTATAAAATAACAACGAAAAGTGGCATTGATTTTTATATAATAGATAGAAGAAGAGAGAAGAGAAGATTTTGAAAAGTTCAAACTAACCGACAAAGAAATTAAATATAAATTGTAATGGACAGTTTAACTCAACTCTCATGAAACTACTAGACGATACATATCTTTTTTGCTCAAACTTGTAGTTTCAAAATCCTTGATCTGATCTGAAGGTAGCGCATAGCGCAGAAGTACGCATGCGGACAGCGGGCTGCGGTTAATGTTGCGGCGCATATATAAAACACTCCGATGAAAACTATTGAAACCAATCAAATTCGTGAAAGTTCAAATAAACGACACCTAAACGAGGACTTAAAGGTTATTCGCCTAATGATCTAACGAGATAACACTATTGAGAGTGCTTCTGACCTGCTCTTTTTCCAATACCTTATTAATTGAGTATGTATCGGGAGGTCAACCCCCGCTGCCTGCCCATTCACCTGTTACATACTTGTTGTGTCATTCGCACAGAGAAGATGTAAGTAAGTCTAAATAACGTTTATAAGATAGACAATATTTTTCAACTCCTGAAATCGTTGCCAAAATAGTAATTGAGAAAATGATTGCAGGATATTAAAATTATTGACATCATAATTGCGTATTTTCATCTCTTTAACTACGTCGAGTATGTAAAAGGTTAAAAGTGTTTCTATGTACCTACGTATTAACTTAAAATGGAATTAAGTATGTCTATCCGCATTATGAAATCCATTACACAAGCTAGTTAAGCTATGCTTACATTGGGTCTAGATGGCGCTGTATAGAATATCGTATACCTAAATTCCTGGCGACTAGCAGTGAAACGACTTCAGCTATTTAAAGAACAGTTGTAGGTGTTCCTCCTAAAATGAGCACAGTAGCTATGTTGCGCAAAATATTCTCTAATAATTGCTCGATATTTGAAGGTGCAACTGTATTCTGGAAAATTTTCATCCCTACTAATATTATAAATGTGAAAGTAACTCTGTCTGTCTGTCTGTCACGCTTTCACGCCCAAACCACTGAACCGATTTTGATGAAATTTGGTATAGGGGTAGATTAGACCTCGAGAAAGGACATAGGCTATGTTTGGTCGCGATAACCGACATCCACGCGGGCGGAGCCGCGGGCAAAAGCTAGTAGGACATATTTAGTATTTTTATCGATGTGGTACGGTTAGCATACTGCCTATGCTAACCGTACCAAATTTTGCAATCTTTGCAACTGAATTTTAGAGAATTGGATCATTAGTTATATTTTTACATATATTTTCAGATACCAAGTATTCTCACAAAGTTCCATGAGTTCATTTTGTTACACGATAAATCACTTAAGCATTTCATTGAAATAAATAAAAACTGGTATTTAAGATATTGATAAAATTATGGTATTTTATAATATTGAACCCCCGATTGAGTAGCAACACATAGAAAAGTAGGTTGAAATAGAAACTAAGCATTAAACGTACTACAGCAATTACCGGTTTCTGAATTGAGAAACTGTAGTCTTGTGTCGACAACGCCTGCCTGCGCATAGTGCGCAGTACGAAACTATGTGTAAGTAGGTCAACGACAGTGTTCAATATTTTCATTTGGAAACCGAGTCAAACTGATTTTTTCTTGTTGTAATTACTAATCAGTTCACACTGGTCTAATATATTACCAAAAACCTAACCTACCTAGAGCTCAACACATCCACGACATCCGGCCCGAGATACATTTTATATAACATTGCTAGCTTTTGCCCGCGGGTCCGCCCGTTCTCAAGGTCTAATCTACTCCTATCACAATTTTCTTCGAAATCGGTTCAGTGGTTTAGGCGTGAAAACGTAACAGACAGACATTACCTTCGCATTTATAATATTAGTACTATAACATTATTCTAATGGCTAGTCCTCAGACGGCCCCCAATACTCATTGGTAATAAGTTGTTCAATACAGCAGGTACCGTGGTCTCCCAAAGTTACCCAGTTGCGTTATAGGTACAAGTATAAAATATCTTGACTCGCAACAGAAAAACGCCTTGGTGCGCGCGTATTAGTTTGATTATAATCTATGATGATTGGTGGATTTGAGCTCCATCGGCGTAGCCCCATGTGACGTGTTTGCGGTCAAGGTATATGCCACCTGCTACATAGAGTAATGTCAGAATCCAAAAATAGTTTGGTAAAGAAACAAGCTGGCCAAATATTGATTTTTATACCATCGAGAAGGCCATCGATAGCAGTACTTAATCTACGAAAGGCCGCCTCTTACTCTTATAGCCTCATTGTATGAAGCACAATATGTCGTCCAGTCCATAAATTATGTATTAGGTACCTACCTGGGTTATACTAGTCAATTACTCTATGGTACTACCATAGAGATTAAATAACGCCACTTTGTGGACAAAGGTAATGAACATTTCCAAAATAAGTAGGTAGCATCGTCGTACAAACTGATTCACCCAGGCTCACAGCTATACAGACAAAACAACAAAGGATTCTAATTTTAGCACCGTCATTTGCGCATGAATTTCGATCCGGGTTCAAAGTACAGCAGTATTGCGTCTTAAAATGGCTTTTCAAAATGGTTGCCGTCGAATAACGTCATCGTACAAGCAAGCATCACGTGATGTGAAAAAATCGAACGTGTTCGATGTCTTATTTCTAAAATGATTCATTTTAAATTATCTATACTTATTATTAAATAGGTAGTAGGTACTTATAGTATACAGATGAGTAATTAACAAATCGAATGTTAATGAGATAGTGCGTAGAATGTCCTTTCAGTAAAATAAGACGCCAGGTACATTTCATATACTTACTGATAAATAAATTCTAAACAGTATTATGTAGAACAAAACTTACCATTATTAATATATAGTACTTCAATAATTAGCACGACACCAAGCTCCAACGTGCCACGCCCCTAAGCTTCAGAGAGAACATGGCGACGTGTCATTGTTGTGTAACATTCTAATAATGCACGTAAGAAACACTTATTTGCTAGTTTATTCAGTTCTTTAACAATACCATTTACACTATTTCAAACAATATATATTTAAATATATATCTATTCCAATTGTCTATAATCACAGTAGTGACAATATTGTATTTTTAGTACTTTTTTAGTAAATCAATTAATAATCCTAATATCGAGCATGTTTCAATATCCTTGTAAAATATTGAAAACATTAAATGATGGATTGAATATACTCGGCACTTGATAATTCAGTGAGTTGGCAGAATCCAAGCCAAGGCCAGCTAGACGTTCGATCCGAGTAAACGTAACGGCTGGCTAGCGGAGAGATTTCTTGAAGAATGCGACATTCTGAATGAAATGAACTACGTGAAATATGGAATGGAACGAATGAATGACAAACAAACCGATAGACCGGAACCGGAAAAACAGAAAATTCTGTGCTGCCAGCCTGGCTTTAAAAATGCTACTAAAAACTGTAGATAATCTTCCACACGAGAACATAGAAATAGACACAAAAACATAGGCACAAAGAAATAGATTAAATAAATAAAAAAATAATAAATAAATAATCTACAACACGTCCATGTCTACAACATTCTACACAACGCTATCTAGCTAGCTAGCTAGACCCATGGTAAGCATAGCTTAACTAGCTTATGTTAAGGAATCTAGAATGCAGATAAATATACATAAATACTTTTTTTTTCTAAATACATACATATTATACATAGCAACACCCAGACCTCTGCTAATATACATAATATGCTATTCATGCATATAAATATTTGCACTGAGCGGGAATCGAATCTGCGCCCGTAGTAGTGCGCGCTAGTAGTCGAACGTTCTACCGCTACGCCACAGAGGCCATGTTCTTCTTCTTAAAGAGTAAATATCCCTTCCTTTCTTTTATTACGATATACATAACTTGCTATTGCCTGCAGATCCTCCTTTGTGAATTAGATTTTTATTGTAATAAATAGTTTAATTGAATAGATAGATTATTATTATTTTTTGCTTTGCAAATTATAATTTTGCTGTCGAAACTGTGCCGGTATATGAAATATATCATCATCATCATCATTTCAGCCATAGGAAGTCCACTGCTGGACATAGGACTCCCCTATAGATCTCCAATAGGACCGGTTGGAAGCGGCTCGCATCCAGCGCGTTCCCGCGGCCTTAATGAGGTCGTCTGTCCACCTTGTAGGTGGACGTCCTACGCTGCGCTTGCCGATACGTGGCCTCCACTCGAGGACTTTTCGACCAAATATAGACCACAATTCAATTTATAATGATTTCATCAATCAACCGGGAAGCTCTATCTCATTCTCACAATTTTCGACAAGAGCTATATGTAGTATTTATAGGTGTATCTAGAGTTCATGTTACACACAGAAATACAAAATATTAGTAGTCCGCCGGCCGCAGCGTCCGATGCGCGGGGGCGGAGTTGGTGACATCATCAACTACAAGCGCTACAGCTTGGGGAATTCGACCGCTTCGGGTACTGCGGCGCGACTAGGTGTGCGAGGTTGCATAGAATTTCATATAAAGAATTCGGAATGCGTCGACTGCAGTGCGTGCAGTGCGGCCAGGTCTGCGTTCATGTTAGGAATCTATCTTATCAATCATTACTTAAATAATACTAAAAGAGTTAAAACCTACCAGTTCAGTACATTTTTTTTATAGTGGCTGACTAACGAATGATGAACGGTGAACAAATTTTAATATTTTTTTCTGAGTATTATTTTGATTGCCATGACTAGGAGTCCTTAAAGGCTAACTTAAGTTGGCCAATATTATTTTTAGGCTCCACGCACACGTACGGTTTCCGAACACGGTTTCCTGATCAAAAAGTCAGATTAAAAAAACCGAATGCTTCATTTTCATACAAAATGTTCTACTAGGCGCACACGTCCTTACTTTTTTCAGAACGGAAAAAACCCGACGTCCGGTTCAGAACGGAAAAAACCTAAGGACGTCATTCCGAGCGCATTCCAAAAGGAATTAAAAAAAAAAAATGAGTTGTCATAAGGTTGTCAATCAGCTGTCACACACATTTGTCACAGGTCCTGTCCTCACCTCTCCTCTCACCTCACATTCCTTCTTTTCTTTCCTGGATTCAATAATAATTCATGAATAAAAACATTACCATATCAATCTTATGCTATTTTAAGTGTACAAAATCGAAGCCAGAAGTTTAAATCTTATAAATTCTTTAGATAAAATATATAAAAAGAATAGTATAAATAGTGTACATACATTCGTCATTTATCTTTTTACCTAATAATGTGGAGTGATTCCTTGCTAATAGTTTTCATTTCCATATGTACGGCGTTTTTAGGTGAAGGTAAGTCAGAGGTGAACCTGATCTAGTGCCTTTTATCTTGAACTTAGAAAATTAATCATAATATAATTTTATGCGTTATAGGTCTAACATGGATATTAGTGTACCGGACAGAAAAATATCAGAAACTGAAGGTTGAAGTTGAACGTCAAAGTAAAAAGCGTAAGTATTTGACCGTAAGCATTAAGGAGGCGACACTATTTCCCATAATATCTTCTATAATGTCTTCATCAGATGACACCCTGCTACTTCACCAATAAGGGGCACCACTTAAGGGCTTAATACGTTTATATCAAATTTAAACTGTAGGATAAAATATTATCAATATGTGAGGTGTGAAGAAAAATTTGTTAAGTACCAATTAAATTTTCTTGCTCTTCTTGCTACGGTTGACTGATATGTACATGTTACAGCAATTAGACCACCATACCACTCAATGGGTTAAATCAGACTGTTATATTACACTATTCTATACAATATATTCATTTTCTTAAGTTGGCTGGGAACTTAGACTGGGATATACTAGTGATACAAACCAAGATCTAGCTATATAGTTGAACTGTGCTGTATTACCAAAATTTACTCAATGAGTTAAATTCTGTAAAACTTGGGTTCAGTTTAGGTGAATAATAATTTTTGGTAAGTATGGATGATAATATAATTTTTAGTACCTATCACTTCAGTTAACATTGAATTGTACTTTACTATTCTCATTCTAAGTTTAAATATCTATGTGCTTTAAAGTAGTTCCATTTAATATTCTTCAACAGAGTTTTACAAGATAGAGCTGCAAGACTTCCTGTATAATAATATATAAAACATATACATTCCCTCATTGTAAGGTTAACTTAATTTTAACTTTCCAGTTGAAAAACGTAAGGAAGCCCATGGAGACTCATTGGATAAACAACACAAGAAGAAAATTGAAAGAGAAGAAGAGAGGCTTAAGAACAACAACAGGGATCTTTCATTGGTGAAGATGAAGTCAATGTTTGCCATCGGATTTGCATTTACAGCTTTACTCAGCATGTTTAACAGCATGTAAGGTTACATAATATTTTGTTTGTTGTAATGGCTTGGTGAGCCTGTCAATAGACCACAGGCAATTTGTTTCAATAAGTACCTACCCGGTCTTTAGGTTTTGGCATCGGGGAGAAGAGTCTGGAAGAGAGAGAACACTTAACAAAACTGAAGTTAACCCATCTTAGCCCGATTCTCACTCTTCTCAAACACAACACGACATATCATACACACAGTCCACTAATTGCTTAACATTGCAGTGGTCTGTGTGACTGTAGTCTGCCAAACCTGCTACACTAGTGGTTGAAGGTTTTATTTCCGCTTGGTACAAATACATCTATTAGCATCAGTCTGGGTATTTTTATGTGTAAACATATTTACAAAAAACAAGCATATAAATTTGGGAACCAATATGGGTTCAAAGTATGCTTTATTTGGGTTGAGATGTTGCTATATTCAAATTGTCTATGAAATCTTGCAATATGAAAGGTGTCACCCATAGTTTACCCTTTACTTGCATAGAAAGAGAGAATCCACTTATGGCATAGATGGTGTGCAATATGAAAGACATAAGTAGTTATTAATTTATATTAAAGTTCATCACATAAACATTGGTTTTTTGTTTCCAGCTTTGATGGTAGAGTAGTGGCCAAACTTCCTTTCTATCCTATATCTTGGATCCAAGGTCTAAGCCACAGGAACTTGCCGGGCGACAATTACACAGACTGTTCTTTTATTTTCTTGTACATATTGTGTACAATGAGTATAAGGTAATCATCTTTTTATATTTACAGAATGTTTAGTACTGAAATAATTGGATTTACTTTAATCCATACTAATATTCTAATGTAAAGTAGCTCTATTATGTTTTCCCGTCTAAACCAAAGAACTTATATTCTCTAAATGGGATATAACTATATTATTAATTATTTTAACTTATATTTATGATATTTGACAAAGAGATAGTCAATTCTAGAGCTTGGGAAAGGACAGGCTATGTTGGGTCGCGATAAACGATATCCACGCAAGCGGAGTCGCGGGCAACAGATACTAATACATAAATTGGTATAATTAATATTGTCTCATAACAGTTACAATACATAATACTAGATATTAACAATCTTGAAAGCCTCACGAAAGGGTAGCAGAAATAACATTTATTTAATTGACAAATATTAACACTTTATAATTATTGTTTCAGACAAAACATCCAGAAGCTTTTAGGCTTTGCTCCATCTCGTGCTGCATCCAAACAAGGTGGAGCCTTGTTTGCTGCACCCCCAGCTCAATTTAAGTGAAATGTTTGTACTCTAAAATAGTATAATGAAGAACCTGTAGCAAAGGTTGCTTAAATAATTATTTATTTATTATAACATTTAACAGCTTTTATTTTAAATAAGTATTCTAAGTTAATATACATTGAAATCTACCATTGCTTCATTCATTAAAAATCTATCAAAGCCAAATCTTGTTAAATCTATGGTCATGTAGTGACTGTCAATGATTAGTTCAGCAATTGATCTGCCTATTCCTGGGGCATGTTGGCATCCTGAAAAAAGGAAGATTATGATGAAATCTGTTAGGCATTTCAAGTTTATTATTCAACACCACTATAATTAGGAGTACCATTCTTTTAGTGGGGAACAGGCTGCTGCTTTATCAGTAATTTGTACTGACAAATGGTAAGAATAGGTACTCTTCATATCCAAACTAATTTTAAAAATGCAAAAATAACTCTGTTTGTTTGTTCGACTTGCACTTTCATGCCTAAACCACTGAACTGATTTTGATGAAATTAGGTAGGTACAGATGGGAGCTTGGGGAAGGACATAGTCTATTTTTAGTTAACCAACATCCACGCGTGAGTTACTGGCAACAGCCAGGATGATATATAAAATATGAAGATTACAAACCATATCTACCAAATCCAGTTGCAATATATAAGTTATTGTGATAAGGATGTGGACCCAATACACCAGAGTTGTCGTAAGTATTACAGTCATGACTCTCTCTTTTAAATTTGTTTATCTGTAAAGAAATTAACTATTAATATTAGCAAAATCTTTGGGGCCCAACCAGTCTTCCCTGCCATCCCCATACATCTGCTTATTAACGGACTAAATTCAGGTGTAGATTCCTGTAACAGCCGTATAAGCCAGACCAAAAGAAAAGGGAGAGCAGGAGAGTACACCCTGGGCTCCAAAGTATGAGCTGTGATGAAACTGGCATTGGTGCTCGAAAGAAGTGAGATAGTGAAGCAATTTTTACTTTAAGCGCCTTCGCTGCGTTTAGCGGGTGCGGGTCGCGGCTGCGTTTAGCGGGTGCGGCTCGCGGATGCGCGCGCAGTGCATCCGCCTGTCCGTCGCGTGTGACGGGAGCCGCCTCACGCAGCGCTGCTCTTGAAATAACATGAAACAAGCACGCGAAGCGGACGTCCGCGCCGTGCGCCCGCTAAACGCAGCGACGGCGCTAAATACAAACCTCACCATCCCACAAAAACTAGTTGCAAACCAGCAAGAATAGTCAATATGTAGAATTTTATTATAAATACCTTTGCATTTTTACAGCTTGGGAATCTATGTTCCACAGAGGGTTTAATAATATTATTGAAATAATCAGTTTCAGACATATCTTTAGTGTCATCTGTCATCATTGGTACATTTCCACACAGAAGGTTGTTATCTAAACCATTTCTCATCAGCCACAATCCTGTTGAATCCATCACTAATGGAGTGCATAACCCTGTTTCTGTTGCCTTGTCTTCAATTGAGTACACATTGTATTCTCTGAAAGTAATTAACAAATTACAATTTGGAAAATAACATGTTCCAGTAGAATTCCAAAATGGTTTCTTATAATTATACCCATAGTTATTGCGGTACCAATAGGCCTCCGAAGCATCATGCGCCCGCACGCCATGCATATAGTAAGGATTTCCTTTGCATGTTTCTGTGCAAATTATCTTCATGCAACTAGCTCTATTTTGTTTGCCTCAGACTAAAAGAATGACATAGACAGAACGAATAGAACCCGCGTGTGAATCCATTTTAAGTAATACTAAAGTAGTACCATTTCGCTCGTACTCGTGCGTGCGTACAAAGAATGCGAGCGAAATGGTACTGCTTAATGCGGCTTTACATGCATTATAGTTCTGTGCATTCTGTCTATGTTATTCTTTTAGTCTGTCTGAGATTGTTTGCACGAAACAGGCGCCCGCATAATTATGTGAACACGCACGACATGAATTGGGTTTCTGATGATAATAAATTCATATACATAATAATATTCTAATGCGAAAGTAACAATCTGCCTGTCTGTTACACTTACACACATAAACCACTAATTTTAATAAAATTTGGAATAGACATAGCCTAGAGCTTGAGAAAGGTCATACATAGACTATTTTTAGTATCGATCCATGCGGGCGGAGCCGCAGGCAACAGCTAATATTAGGTCATATTAATACAGTACACATGCCATATGCACCTACTTCAGTAGTAATATTGTTACTCACCTTTTCTCTATTGGCAATGCAACTTTTAGAATACTTTCTCCAGTGCCTATTCCAGATAGTTTGGCCAGATGCCCTGAATTATCACCAGCTGCTAAGATACAGATTGCAAATTTAATTTCATATTCCTCATTATCTGGAGTTTTGTAAATGACTTTATTAATTCTTTCAAATGTTCCTGGTTGAACACCTTCCATGAGAACATCTTTTTGTTTTTCCATTTCAAAATTAATTACTTCAGCATCCACATATGTAGCACCAAGTTCTTTAGATTTCTGAATTAGGCCTTTTAATAAAGCCCAGGAATTAAAAGTGCCTTCGCCCTCAATGGCCATAGAACCTGAAAAATATAAAATATTTTGTTACTTGTAAGACAGAGTTGGGGTGGTTATTATAATAAAAATAAATAATAATAGGGCTTGAATGGAATCTGGTTAAAGCCACACCATCAAATTAACTGTCTAGTTGTGTATGATAATATTTGGTATTGTGTCACATATCATTTGGAAAAATTTGTCACTTTTGTCTGTATCTGCACCTGGCATTTCCAGCAGTCTTTTGTTTAGCACCTACAAAACAAAGCTCCCTGAGAGCTATAGAAGACAGCTCCCTGAGAACTACAGAATCTAGTTGCCTGAGAATTACAGAACACAGCAGCAACTACAAAATGCAGTTCCTTGAAGACTGTAGGGGGAGGGGTGGGCAGCAGGGTATAAACACCCACATTAGGCTAACTATGATTTTCGGACCCTTTTCACCTTCTTGTAAGATTATTGTTCTCGGCCCTTCTAAAGCCTGGCAATGGTATGCTTGCCTAAGGTTACTGTTTAATTAAGACTAACTATATCTTACCAAGTTTGATGTCTTGTGTATTAATCCATGGAAACTTTTTATTTATTTCAGTTGTTGTAAGAATTTGAGTTTTAACACCAAGTTCATTCAGCATAATAGTATTTTCTTCTAATCTATCTGCATATTTCTCACTTGCTAAAACTAAAGAACCCGTGGGGGTGTATTGGAGGTCACATTCTTTATTTAAACTATGTCTGACTGTCCTCAAAAAGTCTATGGAGTATTTTGAGAGCTGTACATTTTCAGGCAATGAAAAGTGCTGGCTTAGTGTACCCAAAGATATGTTTGTCTGAGCTTCTTTATACTGAAACAGATTAAGAGTTATGTTATGTTAAAGTGTATCTGAGTGACACCAAAATCTATGAGGTCCATACCAACCTCACGACGAGACTCGGGTGTAGGTCTTTACTTTGGGTGTGAGTCAATCCCGGAAAATCCAAATCAATCTATGGATAGATTCTGGATTTCTCTAGTTCTACTATACTATCTTGTATAGAACTAGAGGGGTAGATATACGAAGTTGGAAATGGTACATAATAGCGTGAATTTATTTGGTTAACCTACAAGCAAACTCCTGGTAATAAAGATAGAAATATCAATTGAAACACTTACAGTTAAATCTTTCTCTAGGACTACAATAGAGAGTCCTTCACCGGCTCTTGTTTTTAACCAATACGCAGCAGCAGACCCTATATAGCCTCCACCAATTATAACTATATCAGCATGCTCTGGATAGACTTTATAAACCTTTTTTTTAGTAATTATTGATGGCATTTCCATTGAGAGGACTTCCATTGTTTTCTTTATAGGGTTAATACGCCGTGCATTGCTATAAATAGTAGGTGCTACGTTACTATAGAACCTCTTACTAAATAGTAGTTTTAAAGTCATAGTCATGACTATTTTTAAGCATAAAATCAAAATTTAACAACAAACTTGTAGGAGTTGTAGGTTATATTATTACTCTGTCAGTTGTCATTCTGTGACATTTTCTCAGTTTGACAATTTGATTTGACAGTACCTACTTGACATGACAGCTGATTAGGATAGTGATGGGCAGTGTCTCCAACTGCACCGTAATTACGGTAGATCTACCGTATTTCTTACAAATCTGTCACCTACTGTAGACATGTCATTACGGTACTAAAATCTACCGTAATTTCATCTGTCGAATTTTTCAATACATTTTTTTTTTAAATTACTGTATTATGTAATGGATTTACTTTTACACCAGTGTCGCTTAGGCTTAAAAGTCCGGTACCCGTGGCGGTTGAATTAATTTCAAAAAACTACAGTCGCTTATAGTACTGATAGTTTATTTATGCATGCTACCAAATTACGAAGTTACTAAATATGACGGATAATGTAATATTTGCATGTTGTTTTAATACTGCCAAGTTACTGCATTCGGAGTTTAGGGACAAAGACAGTCAAAAATAAATGTTTCGATTTAAAAATAAATGATTAAAAACTAAATAATAGACTACTGCTGGTGGTTTATTACCCTTCATTTTTCATTATTTTTATGATTTGCAAATGGATACCCTGCGCATCGTGCAATTTCGGTACTTCGAGTTTCAGGTATTTCGCGTTTTAGGCAATTTGCTTCATAAGCATCGTGAAATTTAGGTACTTCGCTCAAAAGGGAGCTTGTTTGGGTCTTTAAAGTTTACAGCCGCAGTCGGGTATTTCGATTTTTAATCATTATATTTTATTTTATACTTTTAGTTATACTTAAATAATTTTTTGTAATACCTATCCTTCTAATTTCTTTAATTTTGATCCCCTTTTATCATATAAGAATGACAAAAAAAAATTCATAACATTATATTTCAGCGCCAAAAATTCAAAATTAAAATTAAAAACCTTTCTGTTGTACCTATAATTTTTCAAAACTAACTAACTACCTATCTATTTTCGAGTTTATTTGTAAAAATGGTCGTAATAAAACCACCGTATTTTTACCGTAATCAACATTTAGTGTCTGCCGTAATTTTCTAGAGTTTACCGTATTTTTAGGTTAGAAACACCGTAATTTTGATTGTGACAGTTGGAGACACTGGTGATGGGAGACTACGGTTCAGTCGAGACCGGTACCCAGGCACAGGGAGTACGCACACTTATTCAGCTCTATTCAGCTTTTGTCCATAGAAAACAACTATTTTGTATGGAGACGCGTACGCGTCCTTTCAGCTTTCCGCGTCTATTCAGCTTTCGCGCCAAACCGGTATAAAATGAGGATAAATGTGTTTTTATCATGCGAATGCTATAGAGTGCGTTCAGCGCTGTTCCGCCGCATTCAGCGCTGTTCCGCCGCGTTCAGCGCTGTTCCGCCGCGTTCGACGTCGAACGCGGCGGACAGCTCAGGGATGATTCGCGACTCATCGACAAGTTGCGACCTATTGTTACTGCATTGATTTAATTTATTATTGCGTAATCATTATGCACGAAAGATCAAAGGCTGCAGACGAGTTTTAAAATAATTATAAGTAATTATTTTATTTAGGTAGTTATAAGTACAAAAAATGATCGACGAAGAAAAGCTTATATTGTTAGTTCAAAAATATTCTTGCTTATACGATTTAAGTTCATCACATTATAGCGATCAAATGAGAAAAAATAATGGCACAATACTAAATAAGTAGCATACCTACCGTCTTCTCAGCATATTCAGTGCCGTACGCAGTAGGCAGAAGCGTTTCAGCGGCGATAGCACGCTATGACGGCTTTTCTCATTCTTACGACGCCGTACGCGGCGTACGCGGCTGATAGAAGCAAAGCTGAATAAGTGTGACCAAAATCATTCAGCGAAACGCGAATGGAGCTGAATAAGTGTGCGTAGTCCCACATGCTGTAACAAACATCTCGAATGATCGAAGTGAGCTCGATAGCTGAATCCGCGGTGAGATGTCAATTTGTATGCGAAATTGACATCTCACCGCGGATTCAGCTATCGAGCTCACTTCGATCATTCGAGATGCAAGTTACAGCATGTGCCTACAGTTCGGGGCATAAGGGCCGGCGCCCACTGCCGGCATGGCACGGCATGGAATTTATTACTAATCAAGTTATTTTGAACCTTATCTCATATGCTTTATAATTCATTTTACTTTATTCGTCAAACGATGCCGCGGTAGGCTGTGGCATGCTGCGGCATCGTTTTTATAACTTCATTAGTAATAAATTCCATGCCGTGCCATGCTGGCAGTGGGCGCCGGCCCTAAATGTGCCCAAAACGTGCTCTTAACGCACAGTATACGTTTCTTGGGTGTCTTTTGAGCATAGCACACATTAATTTCGCCTACCCAAGCCGATGATCGTCGTCGACGGCTATCATCTAGCATTCTAGATAAACCAAGCTAGACGCACTTTTTTTAGTGAAACTGTTGCAAAAAAAATAAGCTGTAGGTTGTACCCATACCATAGACTTAGATACTATAGACAGGGTATACCTACAGAATTGACGTGTATACCTATGTTCCATTTTTATGAATGAACGTTTGAAGACGGTTACTATGCTAGGGATGCACCTTCTACTATCGTAATATTTGTCGATATCTATTTATACTATAACCCGCGCCACGTATCTTGGACCTAAAATGTGCTCAAAACGTGCCCTATACGCGCAGTACACATTTCTTGGGTGTCTATTGAGGATAGCACGGGATGCTACTGCGGTAGACGAACTCAAATTCACCCAGCATAGAATATTACAAAGCATTCCGCGGGCGCCAGCCAGAGCCTCGTATGTCTTATGATTTAGGTTCAAGATACGTGGCGCAACTATAAAACTTAAACCCGACTACTGCAGAATCACGAATCCCTAGAATGTATTGTTTTGTTAGAGTAAATAGTATGCGACCACGGTTATTCTTGATATTTTCTTGCTTAATACTTCTCAGGGCGTGATTTGCAGTAGTCGGATTTTAGTTTTAGACTTGATTTTTATTTGTATTGTTTTGGTGCAAGCAACACCCAATAATGTATACATGTTTTTAATGTGCTAATAGAGCCCTTTAATTTCATACCAAACACGTTCTATATATCTCAAGTTTTTTTCTATTATAGTCAGAGTTTCAGATAGTCATTCATACGTCATATTGCCTATAACCAGCGGATGATCAAGACTAGAGATGTCATATTAGGTGACGATTTTGATATTCATGTTATTGAATATAACACTTTGATGATATTATGTTACCTTAAATGTTATCCAATAACACCGAAATAACATCCAAGAGGAATGTTATTGCTAACTATTAATATAGATCGTTCCTATGTTCCGATACCCGTTATAATGCTCTGTAAGTACCACGTGACTCGTCAACTTTACGTTATGTATAATTTTATTGAAAATGTAGATGGATGTATTTATTGTATGATTTTAAATAGTCTAGATGTTCTAACGACACACGTTTTTACATAAAAATATATGCAATAGTACAAATTTCAAATTCAAATTACTTTATTGTGAAACACAGGTACAGAGAATATTTATTTACAGGCCCATGTCTTTGCTGGCGGCGACGAAACATTTTGCTGTTACAAGATTTACGCATTCGCACACCGTATGGTTTTTCATTGAACGCTTGTATTTAATCGTTTAATCGTAGTGCATAGTGTTCATACAAAGAGCGAAATGTAAAGCAAACTATTTGACTCGACTGCCTAAACAGTAGTTTACTCTATTACACATACGTAAATACCAATATTTCTGTCTCGTTCCCGCCCCCCCCCCCCCCCTCGATCGAATGGAACGGCAAACACGGGACACGTATCCTGAACCTAAATCGCGAGATAAACGAGGCCCTGGCGGATGCGTATTGTTTTGTAGTAAACTATTCCTTGTGAATTTGAGCTCGTCCACCGCAGTAGTACTCCGTGTTATCCTCAAAAGACTCTCAAGAAACGTGTACTGCGTATATAGAGCACATTTTGAGCACATTTTAGGTCCAAGAGACTCTGCCTCACTCATACAACTTACATAAGAGAGAGAGAAAAATATAATCTCAATGCGAGGTGTTATTAAAATGTTATATTCTATAATGTTATTCTCTTCGTTAATATGAACAAGCGATAACAAGATAACATCATAACATCTTGTTATTGCTGATAACTAATAAATTAAAATGTTATATTCCAAAATGTTATTCTCTTCGTTAATATGAACAAGCGATAACAAGATAACATCATAACATCTTGTTATTGCTGATAACTAATAACAATGTAGTAGACTTAGTTATTCTTTAACAAGATGTTCTCAGTGTAACTAGATGTACGCTACGTATCAAAACATAGAAACGTTATTGAGATAGCGCTACCTACGGCTTTCGATGTTATTTCGCTGTTATCCAATAACATGTTAAGAGATTCATCAATAACATAATATGAATTTTAGCGCTCATATTATGTTATCGGTAGTTGTTATGAATATATTCATTACACCTCTAATCAAGACGTTTCTAACAATACCACAATTGCCTAGTTCTAATACGGAAAAACAGAAGACATTACAATTTTGTCAATTCGTATTTCTTCAAAAGAGTACCTACATTTTTGTAAAGAAGCATAGTTTCGTCGTCAAATCATTTATTGGAGTACATCACTATTATGCTTGTAGTAGTATGGTCTAGAAAAATTCAACAATGGCTGTCGCAAATCATTCATAATGTTGGCGCAAATCATTCATAAATGTTGGCACCGTCGGCACGCTGTCAAATTCTCATACTCATTTTCCCAAGTGAGCAATAACTTAAATTTTTTGTCTCTTTTTAGCAGACACAACTGTATATTGGAAAAAAAGAGACAAAGTGATATAATCAAGGTTCAATTCATGTTTGCCTCATATTTGTATAACTAGAATTCATAGAGTAAAGTAATACATCGGAAATAGAGGGCCCTCTCGTGAGTTTTTTATGTCACCCACCCAACTTCTATCAGAACAGAATCTACCGCCATCTATTAATCATATTCCGACAACTGCTGTTATTATACCATACATACCTATATTGTGCATACCTACATACATACTACATGCATTGGATATATGGATATATAACCCAAAACCGTTAGGCCTGTTCCTTTACGTTGAATTCATTAAAATTCAACGTAAAGGCCGCGCCGGTTTTAAGTTATGAATTATGACATACTAACTGACATTTTGTGTAAATGACAGCAGGTCTGTTTTACCGACTCAACATGCGGCGCCATCTATCGATCTTTGGAACCAGAGCCACAATTTATAATGACAGCTGGTCTGTTTTATCCGTTTAGTATAGGAAGAAATGGTGTAGATGTCCCTTTTAAACTACTACCACCATACTACCACAGATAACATAATACTAAAGTACTATGTAGTGAAGTTTCCGAGGGCTGCTAGAATTTCTATATGTAGAACGGGGCCCCCCTGTGACCCATACCTTGATTATCTATGGTACCATCGACAAAAAAATGTGAAATAGTCTCTTGTCTCTTGTCTCTGACCGAAGAATTTTGTCGTTACTGTCATTAGTGTCATCGAAAGAAATTGAAAACAATGGTGTGCCGTGTGGTGATAAAATCGTGAAGTTTGTTAAATATGTACTTCCACGTGCTGTTTAAGTGAGATTTTATCGTGATGTTCAATATATTGACTCGTGGTAAGAAGGTCTTATAATGAACGCAGCTCATAAAGTTAGGTAAGTTAATAACAGGCTACTACTCGTACATACTATAGAACTCATTAGGTACCTTTTTAAATACTACGAAATCGAAAGCATTTACGGTAGTTCGCACTTGTTGAGCTGGTAAACATATGGTAAACTAACAGCGAGTGGCCTCATATCCCATGGTGACACGCAGTGCCAGGGGTATTAATAAGTATTGAAACTTAAAAGTGTAAAACAGTTCCTCTGCAGACAGCATATTGACTCTATGGGACTATTAGTGACTATATGTGTTCTATTTTGATGGGTTTCTTCTGTATTCTTATCTTTAAAAAAACATAAATACTGTTGCACTGATTGAAACAAATCAGTGTGGAACTGCAGTAAGGCTGATAATCATGTTTTATTTCCTCCTTGACATGTAATACTTTCTTTCTGTAACAATTTCCAGCAGTGGACTGCAATAGGCTAATTGATTGATGTTCACATGGTTATTATACGTAAATATCATATATTATAAATTTTATATCCTATTTTAGATGCCAGTAAATAAACAGTGACTTACATTTAAATTATAAGCTGTTAAAAATGGATTCCAAATATACAGCTATTGCTATGTCAATTAATTCTAAAGCCAATGGCTTGAAAAGAAATCAAATTATGATTGCTAATATCAAAGAAAAGAAGTTAAAGTTATCAAATGAAAATGGTAATACACCTAATAGCAGTAAAGTGGAGACAAATGGACATAGTAATGTTAAAGAAAATGACTGTAAACTTGTCAGAGAAACTGCACAGGATTTATTGGAAGCAAGGAGGCAGCTACCAGTTTACATGGTTCGAAACAGGTTTGTATTGTTTCATTTCAAGCAATTTGCTCTTTTTTTGTATATTGTGCTATTTAACATATTTGGTTGCTATGAGAATATCCCCCGCAGTTGTAGCCCTTAAAAGTCAGACAGCTGGTATAACTACAGAACTTCAATATCCCCAGTAGGCCATGGTCAGATGGAAATAGTAGCAAAAGTATCAAAGTTGAGCTGCTTCTTAGACTGAGAGGGAGACCATGAGTTGGGAAAGGGTCGGAGGATAACTTCAATACCATTATACAAGACCACAGTGTGATCTTAATGTTAGGTCAACATCATCTGTAGTCTTCACACCAGTGGTTGTGCTGATTGACTGACTGGCATGGATAAATATTCCTTCTTTATACCCTTATACATACTCTGTTAGGTATTTAAACAAATAAACTTCTGCTCAAAATACATGTTGGATATCGGTATTTAGTCAGGTTTTATTTTTAAAGCGGGTTTACACAAAAAAGGAATAATGACCTGAGTTTTTAACAAATATAAAAAAATCACCAAGATTTACCTAACCAAAATGGAATATAGACAAATGACTAATTCTTTCTTCTTTCTTTTTTTCTTTCGATTTGGTCTAGTCAAATCTGTAGCTATGACTGGTAAAGCGGACCCCAGACTCCGAGCTGAAAGCTTCGGATGCGACTGGGAATTAACACTAGGAGGAAGATAAAAAAAATATCACCAAGATTTACCTACCCAAAATGGAATATAGACAAATGACTAATTCTTTCTTCTTTCTTTCTTCTTTCTAATTGAATGTTTTACTACATTGATGTTTCAATAGATTCAGATTTTTGAACATCATAAAGCACTATTAATACCAGATCTATCAATAACCAACTTTAGGAATATTGTAGCACTAGCGACATCTGCCACAAGTATATTTGCTAATTTATTATTATCTTTTCTTCACCCTAATATATAATATGTAACTGTTTCAGACTTCTTGAAGAAGTAAAAAAGAATAGTACAATGATTGTGATAGGAGAAACGGGCAGTGGTAAAACTACACAGATCCCACAGTTGATACATGAACAGAGACTTGAAGGTGCCGGTGCTATTGCTGTGACACAACCTCGTAGAGTTGCTGCCATTACAATAGCTCTTAGAGTGGCTGCTGAAATGAACACTGAGATAGGATCCATTGTTGGGTAAGTCTGTAGTTGATAGAATGTTTAAGGAGATTATGACAGGTGGACAGGGGGACAGTCTGATATTAGAATGTTATTGATATACAGAGTTGCAAAGCAAGCATGTGGGTAAACAAGAGAGCAACAAGCTGTTCCTACCTAAATTTTTAAACTAAAGGGGTCAAGTAAATAAAGACTTTATATTGTATAGTAATGTGATCAATTTAGATAAAAACAAATAAAAATACAAAATATTGGTATGTATTATGGAAATAATATTAGAATATTTTAGTTTACCTTTCCATTTCTTGCTATTAGCATTAAGACACTGCACCACTCTTAGGTTAATAAAATAAGAAATGTTATAATCATGAATTCCTTGAAGAATTGTTTTATTTTTCTGTTATAGATATTCAGTAAGATTCGAAAATGTCACAAGTCCTAGAACGAAAGTAAAATATTTGACAGATGGAATGTTGCTCAGAGAAGCTATTGTGGATCCACTTCTTAAAAAGTACTCCATAATAATATTAGATGAGGCACATGAGCGGACAGTAAGCACTGATGTGCTTTTTGGTATTGTTAAATTAGCACAAAGAGATAGAAGTGATCAGAAATTGAATCCTCTGAAGGTAATATTTGTTTATCTGATTTATATTAATTTAGAAGTAACATGTTTTTATCTTTAAAAACCTGATACTAATAATTGACATTTCAAATTTCAGCTAATAATTATGTCTGCAACAATGGATGTGGATGCTTTTAGTCAATATTTCAATAATTGCCCTGTAATATATTTAGAGGGCCGAACTTTTCCAGTCACTATTTACCACTCGAAACTGAAGCAAGATGACTATCAATTTGCTGCAGTTTGTACCATATTTCAACTACATGAAACAACACCTGCAGAGTGAGCACATTATTAAAATATACTTTGTGTTTTTTAACGTAAATATGATATTATTTATGTTTTTTGTGTATTTTTTCAGTCATGACTTTCTAGTGTTTTTGACGGGCCAAGAAGAAATTGAGTCAGTTATGTACAAAATTAAACAGATAGCCAAAGTGAGTTCCTTACATCATTTAGCAAATCTTCTAGTATTGCTATTTAATTGAAATATGTATATTGTGAAATTACCTTTGTATCTGTTTTTATGTTAGATCGAAAATTCCAGGAAGCCACAGGTCCCCCTCTTAGGGTATGTGCGCTTTATGCCGGTCTGCCTGCGGCGAAGCAATTGCAAGTATGGCGGGATGTGCCTGCTGGCACAAGAAAAATAATACTGGCGACAAACATTGCAGAGGCTTCTCTTACTATACCTCGTATTAAATGTGTCATCGATACAGGCGTCGTAAAAGAAAGGTATGAACAATATACTTTTAAATTTATCAGTTTCAGAGACACGGTCTGTAGGAAACAACAATTTTGTTTGCATCTAGCTGTATTTATACTTCAGTAAAATGCAAGCCAACCAACAACTAGAAGCCCAAGCCAACTTCACCAGAATCCTTGTCGATTTGGGAGACAATAGATACTCCCACAATACATTTCCATTGGTCAAAATAGTCAAATTAATTAGTAGTAGCAGACTCAGTGTTCATTTAGTATGCCAACTATTCAATTCGTTTAACCGTCCGTCGCCCTAAGACGGATGTAGAAGAATTTGGATCAGCTTCGGGCGGGCCTCGCTGGGTTAGTGGTCAGAGTATTCCCCCTGTAAGGGAAAGAAGGCAGGTTCGAGTCCCGCTCGAGGTCGATTCTCTTGTCTATATCTTAATTAGACTAATTGTGACGGTACATCGTCTCCCCAAAGCTGAATGAAACTTGATTTTACTTATTCAACGTGAAATTATATCGATAATGCCAGCACTCGCCCTTTGGCGAGTGGTACGGAGCCCCGCCAAACCGCACACATACCTACTGTGAAATACGACCAACGACAGTTATTTCCCCACTGGACTTAGCCGTCTCAATAGACAAAAAATGTAACCGCGAAAGGAGAATACTCAAAATATATACAACAAGCGATCGGACACGTTGATGAATGTTACTTGCCTCCCACATATTCAATCACACGCATAAACTCGGCTTACAAGCTACCGCACTTCATCAACACAGCTTCCGTACCGTGGGGTGTCCAAACCCCAATCTTCCGCCCGGCATATCTGGTTGCACCGACCTCTGTGCTTGAGAGACTGCTCTTCAGCGCTAGTTCTCCCGTGGGAATCGAACCACACCCGGTCCTAGTTATCCCGAGGCGGTTGTATTAACTTTATACGACGATAGGTCGCGGCCTCTGCACTATAACTTGTTCCTCATCCATACGCGTGATGCTCACCTTCCTCCATCATCATAATGAAGCCACTATCGTTCACGGATTACCGGGGAGATGAGCATCTGCAACCCGAGGCTATCCCAGCGAAGGTAACCCCAGGTCTCTGCTTGACAAGTCTCGGGTCCGCCGCCTAGCTCATCATATGTGACGCTCTCATAAACATCCCATTTACGGTACCACGTAACGTCCATCAACGCACTACGCGGTTCAACAACATAATATAGTCTAAACGTGGATAACTAAATTACTCAGCCCGGGGCCCAAATACACTTATGACAAATAAACACGACAATAATTACAACCGTAAATAATTGTATGAAAGTAACTCACCACGGTCGTAGAGTTTCACGGTGCCTACTTGTTCACCACGATAACTTACTCGATACGCCCGCGCCTGTCTCCGATGTCCCTCGTCTCCTAGTTCCGTCCGCTCTCCCCGGCCTCCCGAAGTAAAGTCCCCAACTTACACCCCGATCACTTTCGTAAAAAATCCCCTTTCCGCTCACTACTTCTACAAGCGACGCTCTCACGCCGATTCTCTGAATTCCTCCCACTTAGACCCGACGTTTCAATAGGTTGGGACCATGGCCATAATTTGTAACATTTTATTATTTGCACATGTTCGACGCTACTTATGCATAACAAGACCAATGTCTTTGTTTCTCGGAAGGGACTCGTTTTTATCTGGTTTTGGAGATTTTATAAGTACCGAAGTGTAAGTAGATAAGAAAATACAATAAATTATGGTATAGTAGGTAGGTACGGAGAACCGTACCTATTAGGAGTTATGTGTTTACGTCTTGGTGTGATTAGTGTACAATCACATTATGTTGTTGTAATAATTGTTATCATAGGACATGGTGCGGCAGTACGGGCGCCGAACGTCTGATGGTGCGCGCTTGCTCGCAGGCGGCGGGCTGGCAACGTGCCGGCCGCGCGGGCCGCACTGCCCCCGGCACCGCCTACCGCCTCTACACCGCCACCGACTTTAAAGCGCGGCCGCACCATCATACGCCGGAGATTATCAGGTAAAGTTTTTATTAAAAAAATAACTCGTTTGTAATGCAGAACGGAACGCACAATGGCCCAAGAAGGAGGCTAAGTGCGGATAAAAGAGTCCCCTTTCCATGCAGAACAGAACTGAAGAATTTATTTTTGAAAAATATATCACCAAGCCATCACTGATGGCAGCACATATATTCACAGATAACATATGTATTAGATATTTTCTATGGATGACTCTTATGACGTTTCTACAGTTTTATAACAACGTTTAATGGGGCCCCATCAAGACTTTTGCGGTCGATCCAATCCATCTGTAAGCTGGTACACGTGTTAATTAACGGATGGGGATCTGGCACTGGCTTCCTTCTCAGCTTTGGAAAGTAAGATGGCAGCTGCTTCCGTGAAAGCTTTATAAGTTTAACTAAAAGAAGGGGAAGGGGTAAGGGGCTCCGAACTCTGTCACACAGAACGCTATAACACTTTGCCAGTTCTAGCAATCGAAACCAGGTCCTCTTCAGGCAATACAAGCTCTCTACCACTGCAAGTCCTCGTAAAAATAATCGTGTTCAAAAAATATTCTTTTACAGATGTCCACTTGCATCTACACTTTTGCTGCTAATCGCGGCGGGAGCTGATCCTAGTACTTTCCCGTTGATTGATGCACCTCCACCAGACTCGGTTAAATCTTCGTTGACTCTGCTAAAGGAATTAGGTGAGTGATAATCTCATTGTGACAGTTGAAATGTTATACAGCGCTTTAGTTGTCATTTACAAAGTAAATCTATATCTATTCCTACTAATCTATACTAATACTAGCTGTCCCGGCGAACTTCGTATCGCCATATTTTTTCCAACCCGCGTGAATTTTTGATCCCGTTCTCGCTGCACCTATTTTCTCATATTTAAACCTTCCCTGGACATTCACGAATATTTCAAGACTAAAATTAGCCAAATCGATTCAGCCGTTCTTGAGTTATAAACTAACAACGAAAAGTGGCATTGATTTTTATATATATAGATTATAAAACCGAAGAGTTTGTTTGTTTGAATACACTCTAATATCCTTTGGCACTACTGGTTCGAATTGAAAAAATATTTTTGTGTTGAATAGTCCATTTATCGAGGAACGTTAAAGGCTATACTTTTCGCAAACTTTTCTCTTGGGGTTAGAGGGCCAGATAGCAGTCGCTCCCGCAAGAGCCAAAATTAATTAAATTATGAAGAGGATCTTGGCTCCAAGGTTGCTTTGGATACCACCAGAATTGGATGCAACTCTGATGAAGAAGAGACGTATTTATTAGATGCCTACTAACATTCCTACTGTTTTCTGTTTCAGGTGCAATTGACAATGAAGTTAACCCTAAATTGACAGTGCTTGGGAAGAAAATGTCAATGTTCCCAATTGATCCAAAATATTCGAAGGTGATTTTAAGTGCACCGGAATATAGCTGTTTAGACGAGGTATGTTCTGTATTCAAATTGTTATAAGATAATTATTACTAAAAAATATCGTATAAAAATAACGTTTTGTGTGTAAAATAAATATTTATATAAAGGCATGGAATGGAAAGGGGGCTCTTTTGTCCGCACTTAGCCTCCTTATTGGGTCATTGTGCGTGATATCTAAAGGCATACAAATCTATATTGCGTAGAGTAAAATATAAAACTTTAAGTATAAAACTTGTCTTTGCAGGCATTGAGTGTGGTTGCAGTTCTTTCAAGTGAAAATCTGTTTCACACACCTATGCACAAGCGAGGCGAAGCTATTAAAGTTAAACAGAAGTTCCTGTCACCTTTAGGCGACCACATAACTCTTCTCAATGTGTTCAAAGGATTTTGTAAAGCACCTTTTAAAAAGGTTAGTACCTGTTGGAGCTCAATTCAGTAACACCACATTTTTAAAATGCGTGGGACCTAATACAATGTATTTGTTAATGTAGGTGTTAATTCACCTCTGCCTTACCCTCTGGGGATAAAGGCGTGATTGTATGTATGTATGTGATTTGAGTTCGATTAGTAAGAAAAATGGATGAAATTTGTCAAAACCAAACCTACCTACGTTTTCGTGAAGTTATTAAACTTTTTAAATCATTCATAACTATTACTATTACATTATAACTAAATGAGTTATAAGTTTTTATATCACACATTTTAAAATAGTAATTTTACTGATTCGGGTCCCTGCTTGTTAACTTCTACAGGCTGAATTATACCCTCCCGACCCGTGGTCCAACTGTGATATACAGGGCCCGTAACTGATTCCAAATTCGAAAAATAAATCAACACTGACCCGATACTGCTGACTCCATTACATTCGAGAACATTCGACCGCGTTCGATAAAAACAGTGCGAATTGTTCTTGATAGTACTCGCAGTTTCATTATTCGGTAAAACACACATGAAACGAATCGAATCGAAACGAACGCTACGAAATTTGACACTTCCCTTATTCGACGATAAATGGTGTTACAATAAAGATGTTATAGTTTGCGTTGTCTCTATTTATCCTTACTAATATTATAAATGCGAAAGTAACTCTGTCTGTCTGTCTATCTGTTACGCTTTCACGCCTAAACCACTGAACCGATTTTAATGAAATTTGGTATAGGGGTAATTTAGACCTTGAGAAAGGAAATAGGCTATGTTTGGTCGCGATAACCAACATCCACGCGTGCAGAGCCGCGGGCAAAAGCTAGTCTTTTATAACAATGCATTTGATTTATAATACTTTTTTTGTGACAGCAATGGTGTAAGGAAAACTACCTAAATCACAAGAATTTGACGCATGCAAGCGAAGTGCGTCACCAGTTACTTGCTATATGCCAGAAGTTAAATATGACTACAAGCAGTTGCGGACAAGCGTATGACCAGGTAATAACTAAAATACTTGAAAAAATTTACAGCACGTATCTCATCTCAAATATTTTCCTTTAAGGGAGTCGATGACATTGTAATTTTATGTAGTACCCAGATCCAAAGTTTTAGTTGTTTAAATTCTGACATATCATACCATATCATTTATGGTGGCGTAAGTAAATGATTAATATAAAAAAAATACCTTAGTCTAGTAAATTCACTCACTTTTCGAGTTCTAATCCCTCTTAGTGCATAAAAATGTATATTTGCATCGGTCTGAGTGTTTATAAGTGTCTAAGCATGTTATCAGCATTCTGTAATCCGTATTATGATATTGTCCAGGACATAATTAAGGTCCAAGATACGTGTCTCGAGGTATAAGTTCAGTAGGCGCTGTGTAATATGTCTTAGAACATAATTTATTTTTTGAATAAAATTTTGAAGCATTTATTATGCTAACTATTCAAATCGATTAAGTAAGAGAAAGAGAAAAGAGAATCGGGTGAGATTCGAACCCGCGATCTTTACCTTACAGGGAGAATGCTCTGACCACAAAGCCACCGAGGCCCGCTTGAAGATCTAAATTTCTCTTTACATCCGTCTTAGGGCAACGATGGTGGGAACCATCTACCGATACTTGTACGAGCTATCGGAACCAATGAATGATGTTACAATCATTTTTAAACATTGATTTTCATTTTATTTAATTTCAGCTACTGAAGTGTCTTCTCTGCGGGTTATTCACAAACTGCGCTTGGTTGAGAGGTGGGATGGGGGTCACAGGGGGCGCTGGGGGCCGCTACGTGACGGCAGGGGGCGCCGCCGCCGGACTGCACCCCGCCGGATCGCTCCACACCGTCCGGCCCGCGCCCGCCACTCTTCTATACACAGACTTATTGCACACAAACCGGGCTTATATGCTCACAGTGTCCGTCATACAACCTCAATGGCTGCACCAAGTCGCGCCCGAGTATGCCCGACGATGCCGCGCTAATCGGTGACGATGACGCTCTCGTGTGTCCCGGTACGTGATTTGTTAAACGTAATTTCTAATAAACTTTTGTGACTATAGTTTAAAAAGTACAAAATACAGGTTTTGACCAAGTAGCACTAGTAAATTCTATACTCCATTCGGTAAGGAAAGCTAAAGGTAATCAATTTTGTAGCGACTTTTTATTGAAACACATATGAAACAAACAAACTAGGATAAGTAACTGACTAACTAGTGGTTTGATTTTGGTTTTAGTCTTTAAAATTAGTTTCTAAACATAAAAATATTTATAAACTGAGTTTTTAAATAAAAAATATTAAAAGAAGGCACTTAGATTGTTTACGTTTAGTTAAGTACCTACCTAATTGAATGTAGTATAAATATTTTTCAATATTTCCAAAAAGGAAAATAAATTTTGGTATACATATTTGATTTGATTACGAAATATAAGATTATGTTTTTAAAATGGCAAATAGTGTCGCCATTTCGAATATTGTAGTCATAATATGCGACACTAGGCCACGTCTCACTTGGCCTAGTCAACTTTATGTGCCAATAGAGAACAATCGTTAATGTAATTAGTGACCAATCGCTTGCGACGAGTTGAACAAACATATCCACACCATTGTGGCGCCACTAGCGATAGCTACGGTGTACTTGTAACTTGTCTATAAATATAATCTGTGAATTCGATGAAATTGAAATCGCATTGATAGTTGGTATGCCTAGGTGAGTTCTAGTTGGTAATGTTGTAGCATTACAGTTTAGGATATCATTAGTGTGTTGTTAAATGTGTAGTTTTTCACCACGACAGGCTTGTTTGAGTAATTCAATTGCCCTTTGATACATTTTTAGGGACTCCTGAGAGGCGTTTCCCAACTTTGTCAGGGTTGGCTTTCAGTTTAACTACGAATTCGTCTGATCTTCAATTTATTTCGTGTAGCAACTGACACCCGCAATCAATAACATAGAATATCGATGTTCTGTAGATATACAAGCCTGTCGGACTATAGGTCGTCCGTGTCTCATGCGTGTGCATGCACTCAGGCGCCCGTTCTGGTACTATATCATTTTAAGCGAATTACATGCTAAAACATAGTAGTAGACTACCCGCAATAAACGCCACACATATCGTATGGGATCGACGACGGCCTAACCGCCTAACGTGCTCTCCGAGGCACGGTGGTGCAGCCTGTATGTAATTATCGTTTGACTAGTTAAGCTCTTGTTTATATTGTAATATACCAACCACTACTTCTACTGTGTCATACACTATTTGTGAAGTAAGTTTTATTAATGTCCTAATAAAGTTAAAATTGTGTAAAAAAAGTCTAAGAAATATGTGTACTTAAGTTATAAATACGTTGGGTGCGAATAACGTTCAATAAAAAACGCGATTCAGCGGATCAGCGAACCTACCACGACGTGCATTAAGCGACCCAGTTTTAGGCAGTGGTTCAGAGGGAGAGAGATGGAGCTATACAAGGGTTTAGAGAGATTAGAGAGCTTATCTCTCTCTATCTCAATCTGAATTGCTGCCTAAAACTGATCGCGTATATGGCGTTGCGGCAGGCTCGCCCGTGTCAATATCGACAGCAAACGCTGCTGATCAATAATATCAATAGATCAATTATATTGACAGGATTGAATTGATCGCGATTTATATTGACCGTTTAATAGCGTCTATGAAAGATAAGTATGTTAAAAGGATACACTTTGTATGTATCCTATTGTAGGTATGATTTTAAAATAATTACATGGTGCTAATGTTCAGTGTCTTACATTAAGTCGTAGGTCGTATCTTCATTGCCACGTATTAATATGGAAATCACTATTGAGTAGTGGTGGTGGCACTGGCTCTAGCTCTCACTAAACTGAAACATTTTTGTACATTGTTATAACCATTGGCTGGTCTTTAATGGAAGAATTGACAAATTGAAGTTGAGTCTCGTAAACGCATTCTTAATTACTTACGCACAGTGCGTAGTAATAATTTATGCGTAAGTAGCATTAAAAGCATTTTAGTAATTTACGTTACTAGCCAATACGTTTCTTTCAAGTATTGATTACGACAAATTTGCACTAAACTGGGCGCGTCAAGATAATGCATGACTGATGTTGGAACCAGAGGCTATTGATATACGGCCGTTCCCAATAACATGTCTACAGGTAAAGGTAGAGATAGTTCCTTTGTCAAATCTTATTGTTATTTTGCTACTATGAATTGCGTTACCATAGAGATTGATGACGTTTTAATCCTTTCTAATGTCAAAACAAATTGGCGCTAGATTGGTTATTGGGAACGGCCGTTAGCAAGTCGGGAAGAAGATTGAGGATCCGACTACGATTGACTTGCTACATTTGTAGAGCGTTCTCTTTATGACTTCATCTCTATTCTTTAACTACTCTTAGTTCAAAGCGTTTGTGTTTATAAAATACTAGCTGTTTCCCGTGGCTCTACTCGCGTGGAACTCGGAACCCGTGATTGTTTTAAAATCACAGAAAAGAATTATCCACTTTGGTGCAGTCGTTCGAAAGTTATGTGTATATTATATTTGTATTTATTTATTCATAACTTTCGAACGACTGCACATTATACCTATATACATATAGGTTCAAACTATAGCTTCGGTTTTAACTATTCTAAAAAGATATCATACTGTAAATAGATATTCTTCACAGAACTGCAGCAAGCCAATTTTAGCCATACAATCACCCTTCTTCAGGACGGGTCAAATTAAAAGCCCGTGACTGTACATATTTACCTTTGTGATCACAGCGAAAAGTCTGCAATCTTTAATAACGCATAACGATATAATAAGAGAAACGTGTAGCTAATCATAGTTGCATTTTTATACTTACCATTCCTGGCTTTGCCTGTCTATTCCGCTCCGTATTACCTAGCCTAGGTACGACTTTGTTTTTAAACTTTTAGTGCTAATGATAACCATACAGATTAACATATTTTTAAGATATTGAATTTTGAAATAAAATTGATATGAATTTGACACCATGCTGTATCATTTTTTACCAAGTACTTAGATTTATTAAATTATCCTTTCTAGTTCAATTTGGTGCGAACGAAAGTTAGTAAGTGGTAGTAGTTAGTAAGGGAGCTATTTTCAAATTTTCAGAGAAGATGCGTTATTGCATTGAGCTTTTTAACCGACTTTAAAAAAAGAGTATGGTTCGTAATTCGTCGGAATCGATTTTGAAAATTCTTTTTAATTGAATTCGGAGTACCCTCCCGCGTCCATTCCGTCTCTCCATTGCCATTCGCTAATCAGAGGGACACGTGATGAGTTTCCGGGCTATCCTCAATAGGGCCGCTCCCGTCTTGGTCAGAGTTGGCGCAAGGGGCAGCGTCTCCCCCACCTTGAGAGAGAGGCACTGCCCTCTCCCAGGTTGCACCGCATGGAGGGTCTCTGACCTGATATAGAACTCGGTAATCTTTTAAATAAATTTTTTTATTATTTATGTAAGTATATTCATTTCGATTCCGACACGAGTGTGAATTTGGTTTTTAGTAAAGTGTAAAGCTCCTTTGACTTCCAATTAAAATAGCAACAGACGAAATTTAATTTTCTCGCCCACTTCTTTAAAATTTATTCTGTAATAAGTGGTAACGGTAGTCGTAAAAAAGGATCCAAGAGAGAATTGAGGACATTCTCTTCATTAAAATGATTCCAGCTGGAAGCGGAACAATGTTAATTCGATAATTATGCAAATTTCTAGAATAATTCATAAAAAATATGACGTAAGTAAGTACCTATCCTATACAAAGTGAAGCTGCTGTTTTGGAATTTAGTTTAAGTAGGTATTTTTTTAGTGTGAACATTGAATTAGGTAGCTTTACCTATCCAAATTCTTTAACCGAACGTTCTACCTACATAATTATCTGGTACTAGCCTTCCGCCCGCGGCTCCGCCCGCGTGCATCTCGGTTAACACGACCTTTGCTCATGTCTTCGGTTCTTCTCAACCGATTGCGATCAAACAAATGTAAGATTTTAAGTCTGAGGAAGCCCTTTCTAACAAAAAAACCGCATCTAAATCCGTCCAGTAGTTTTTGCGTCCATCGGGGACAAACAGACAAACAGGAAATTCAAAAAAAATATTTTCGTGTTCAGTATCGTTAACATAACATAACCCAAGTATTTTTTTTTAAATATCTCCAATGTACAGACACGACCAATTTACAATTAGGTATATAATTATCTGGTATGGACGTATTGGATTGGACGTCTCTATTATGAAGGCTGTGACTTGTGAGTGGAGGTGTCCTTGCACGACCAGGCCTGGGTATATATACTTACTTATGACGTATCTATGCTAGCTATTAGGTAGGTGAGTAGGGTAGCCAGAGCTCACTGGAGAGATTTTGTGTTGTCAGAGGGAAAACCAAAGGCTTTGACCTACTTATCTTTAGCGTTGACGGCACAGAATCTCTCTGTTCTTACAGGGTCGACAGCACGAGTGTGACTCCCCTGGTGTTGCACTCGCCCATAGGCCACGTTAACCTCTTACCATCAGGAGGGCCGTGTGCTTGTGACAGTTGTGACCTAAGTGGTATAAAAAAAAGTATATTTTACTAGTCTTCATTCAAGGATCGAAATTTTAAGATAGAATGGATATTGTTGTAAATATTGTTTAGACTAAATTGGCCACCTACGAGCGGAAAGGGGACTAGGTATAGGTATGTATAGAGACGAATGGGAATAAATAAGAAAAGGAACGGATCCGAGGTGCACAGTTCTCTCAAAAACCCTACGATGACAGTGGGATATGTATATGTCCAGGAGTCACCCCGTCAGATAGTAGGTAGTAGGTACCGATCGTAGGTAACTCGAATCCAGGCCCTAGATTCTGCTAAAGCAAAACCACTGTCGTGCCACAGTCTACAGTTTATTATTATGACATTAAAGTCCAAAATTAAATGACAATATTTTCATTACACGCTTTCGTTCACTCTTCAAAAAGCCATTTAATTTCAAACTTTAGTTGCATTACTTTGAAGGCTAAAATCAAATGAAATTTTCTCGCACTTTCTGTGGTGTGACAGTGGTTGTGCTTTAGCAGAATCGGGGCCCCAGGTCCGCCGAAGCCGGCCTTCTGTGTGGCGATACCGTTCCATACTCGCTGCAGATAATGGGAGTTTGTGATAGATGATGTCGTCAATAACTCTTTACCCGTGTTGGGAGGCTTTTTTATTGTTTTGAAAGCTAATTGCTCAACTTTGGCTAATAAATTACTAACTTTAGATCTGAAATAGGTAGGTAGGCATACACTCATACTGTCTGTGTATGTGTAGGTATGCTACGACTGCTACGAGACGTAGGTACCTATAGGCGACGGTTACACGTAACCCCGCGTTTACATACTGCCGCTCGCATTGCTCATCGCCTTGCCGGCAATATTCACGCGAATAATGCCCTAGCATTCAAACACTCGCATCATCGCGATGTTCATCGCGTTGCCCAACACTCGCATCATCGCGATGTTCATCGCGTTGCCCCGCATACAGTATTCGCCTTGCGATGGAGATGGACGACTTTAGTTAAGTGGACACCTAACCGAATGCAGTATAGGCATTTTATTAGGCTAGGCTATCTACTTAGATACTTAGCTAGTAGGTAATCAGGCTAATTTGGTAGGTAGGTAGGTACCTACCTACCTACCTACCTATTTTAATTTGGTAGGTAATTAGGCTAATTTGGTAGGTAGGTACCCACCTACCTACCTATTCTAGTTTGGTAGGTAGGTACCTACCTACCTACCTATTCTAATTTGGTAGGTATAGGCTAATTTGGTAGGTAGATACCTACCTACCTATTCTACTTTGGTAGGTAGGTACCTACCTACCTACCTATTCTAATTTGGTAGGTATAGGCTAATTTGGTAGGTAGATACCTACCTGCCTATTCTACTTTGGTAGGTAGGTACCTACCTACCTACCTATTCTAATTTAGTAGGTAGAGGTACCTACCTACCTACCAAATTAAAATAGGTAGGTAGGTAAATTAGGCTAATTTGGTAAGTAGGTTACCTACCAAATTAGAATAGGTAGGTAGGTAGGTACCTACCTACCAAATTAGCCTAATTACCTACCAAATTAAAATAGGTAGTTAGGTAGGTAGTACCTACCAAATTAGCCTGATTACCTACCAAATAGGTAGGTAGGTAGGTACCTACCTACCTACCTATTCTAGTTTAGTAGGTAGGTACCTACCTACCTACCTATTCTAGTTTGGTAGGTAGGTACCTACCTACCTACCTATTCTAATTTGGTAGGTAGGTACCTACCTACCTACCTATTCTAATTTGGTAGGTACCCTAGCTACCTGTTTGGTCGGTATACTTAGGCTAATTTGGTAGGTAGGTACCTACCTACCTACCTATTCTAATTTAGTAGGTAGAGGTACCTACCTACCTACCAAATTAAAATAGGTAGGTAGGTAATTAGGCTAATTTGGTAAGTAGGTTACCTACCAAATTAGAATAGGTAGGTAGGTAGGTACCTACCTACCAAATTAGCCTAATTACCTACCAAATTAAAAAAGGTAGGTAGGTAGGTAGTACCTACCAAATTAGCCTGATTACCTACCAAATAGGTTGGTAGGTAGGTACCTACCTATTCTAGTTTGGTAGGTAGGTACCTACCTACCTACCTATTCTAATTTGGTAGGTACCCTACCTACCTATTTGGTAGGTATAATTAGGCTAATTTGGTAGGTAGGTAGGTACCTACCTACCTACCTTTTTTAATTTGGTAGGTAATCAGGCTAATTTGGTAGGTACTACCTACCTACCTACCTATTTTAATTTGGTAGGTAGGTAGGTACCTACCTACCTATCTTTTATATACATATGTATTACCTACATTATTTAATTAGATCCGTAGCAAGCATTTCAATAAATTCTATTGATTTTTCGTTGGACCATTCGATTGGTTGCGTCATTGTCATGATAATAAATTCGAAGTAATCCTGTGACTGTGACACGCGCGTACACAACGAGCGCTCGATGCGAAGTGTGCGCGACGCGAGTATGTGAATGCTTCATCGCGCTAGTATTGCCGCTCCTTCTCGCGCTGCCAAGCCGACACTCGCAGCAACATACGCGGCACTACTCGCGGCATGACGAATATACCATTCACACCACGTCCCTGCCCACTTCTCTCGCCACTTCCCTCGCTCTGCCGCGAGTATGTAAACGAAGCATAAGGTATTTACTGTGATCCATCAGTAAATAATGACGTATTGTGGTATTTAATTAACGTGTAACCTAATGTATTGATGTATGTCATTATTTATTCATGGATTTCTAGATTTCTTGATTCTGTATTGATGATCCGTCGGATTATGATAAATATTGATCGTGTAGCCTCGCGTCAATATTTATCACGTCAGTACGTCCGTGTTGCTATTGTCAGAAGTTCTTCAAAGCAGGGTTCAGGCATTCGAAAATAATTATCGTAATCATCCATTTCACCATGTAATTTAATTTCTGCCATTATATTCACATGTGTGTACCTATCCCTTTGTTGTAACCAATTTTTTGCCCATCGCTTTCGCTTGACCTTTTTATTTAAACTAAGTGCTAAAATAATAGCCACGCAACCTTTAATTTTTAGCTCTGTGGCCATTTTAGTTTAGACGTTTAAACAGCAGGAGACCGGACACAATACTGACGTAATAAATATTGGACGTGTAGGCTGGTGTATTAATCCATCAGTAAAAACTGAAATCCATCAACAAATACTATATTGACGGATCACAGTAGGTAAATACCTTACGTGTAACCGTCGCACATACAGGTATTTGCTCGATCTACGCGGCCAAAAGTCCCATTATCAAAAATTCAATAACATTCATAAAAACTACTTCCACGATCAGAATATGAACCCTGGCACAATACCCATGCTTTATCTACCTGCTACCTTACACCCCGCCTCTGTGGCATCAGTCGCAATTTGACCGTTTCACTTAGTGTGCGTAATTCATGTTGGCGCTTTTCTAAACATCAAACTTTCGAAGTGTGTTTCTAAATTCTCAAGTTCTTCTTACGAATTGAAAGTGATGGATTCTGATGGACAAGGTAAAAGACTTATAAAATGCATAAATAAAATTATGATCAATTAACAAGCTATATTTTTTTTGTAGTGATAAAAAAAACCATTTTCACACCATAACTTATTTAAAAAAAAAATCTTTGCTAGTGTTTTTGTTTATGTATCGGGTTAGATCCGGCTATAATTTGTATTGTAGGTTATTCTCTGATCCTTTACTTTGTAAATACAGTGAAAATCATCTCCGGATACGTCCGGATAAATACAGTTTAGAGGTATTGAAGAGATTCAGCTAAATATCGTTTAAAATAGGAAATATCTTTTAGTGACTTTCTACATTGTATTTGTTTGTTTTAGGTTCAGAAGATGCATCAGGAGTAAGAGTTGTAACACGCCAACACTTATTTGATCTAATAAAGAAAGAAAATTTCCTTACTTTAGATGCCAAATTAAACTATTTAAAAGATAAACTTTTGTCATGTGAAGGTTACAATAACGACCAAATTCATGATTTGCAATCTGAAATAAAACAAAGGTGAACCAAAGCTCAAGATAAATTTATAAAATACAACCGGTCTTGGCTGGAAGGCACTTTTGGAATACCTGTTGATAAAACTTCTCAAAAAGAGCCAGAGCAAAAGGCAAAAGACTGAAGAACTACGTTCTAACTTTGAAAAGTAGACTTTTATACATGCTGCGAAAGTGGAACTGGGTAGATTTGGTAACAAAGATGCATCAATTGTCCGAAAAGATAAAGGCATTTTTGCTTACGCGACCCAGTAAAGAGGAGTCCTCCTTGACACCAATGCAGGCTTTGCAAATGTTTATAGATGCCGATTTGACACAAGGACAGTACGAGATTATGAGAAAGACCAATAAGGTTTTTTTTCCGTGTTAAAGTGCATTACAAAAAGCCAAGAAGAATCGTGTACGATAACGATTATGGCGCAGTCATAATTGAAAAGGCATTATTGTCAATAGAAGAGCTTTCCGAGATGCAGCTGTGGCTAGAAATAAACACTTCAGCTGTTACCATCAAGATTTAGCAAGAAAATGTTCGAGGACAAATTGCAATCAAGATATAATTAACCGATTCTGCTCAGTTCAGATCCTCTGCTAAGTGTATACATTACACATGTATGTACTTAGCAGAGGATCTGAACTGAGCAGAACTCTGCTAAGTAGCATGCGAAATATAAAAAAAAGGAAAGCGAAAACATTTTTGCCTGAAACTTTGGTTGTTTGTGTCTGCAGAATACAATCCAATAATAGAAAATTCATCAGAAAGCGATGAATTAACTTAAAAAAAAATTGTAAAATATAGTATTATTTAAAAAAAAATAAGTATTTTTATTGTTTATTTATCTTGTTTAGATACCAATTATGCATTAAAATAATTTTGGCCGCGTAGATCGAGCAAATACCTGTATGTGCGTCGTCATACGATCGACAGCATTAGAAATGGTGGTCTGTGGGCCTATGGGTATCTTCTGAAAGTGTCACATGCCAAAAGTATGGCATGTGACACTTTGGGAAACGTTTTTTGCCAAACATTAGTAAACCGGGTAAAGCACATAATCATCACACTGGCGCACAAGCCAAGGCTATATTTTTGTAAAATGAGACGAGACGAAGACTTCTCGTAATTACCCCAGAGTATTCGCAATTGCCCTACACGCTATTCGCGTTTACCCCGTAGGCATCAGGCAAACAAGGGCAGCAAGATATTTTTTTTCATGACAAAGAGTAAAGAATTCGTTTTGTTAAAGTAATAGGTAAATAAATAAAATAAAATATAATAATAATATTGAGTGAGCCTATGTGTCCAGAGTCCAGACTATTATAGGTACTTTTCACCATTGACACTCGAAAAAGGGCCCGTGATTCATCAAAAACAGTGAATAAAACGCTCTTTATTTCACTGAGTGAAAAAAAAAATTTGAATTTGGAACATGCTCAAATGTATGTATTGTAGTAAAACATGCAAAGAGGTTGCACACTCTCACTATAGAAACATACTAAAAGCCACCTAAATGTAATCACTGGCTGGATGGAATGTGGCTCAGTTTAAATTAAGAAAAAAAAAAGCCGCCATTTTCTGTGCAATTTTTCTTGTAAAAGGTTTTGTTCGTTTCTTAATCTTAAAATGACTTCATCCAGTGATGAAAATGAAATTCTCGAACGCGAAAAGACTCCGGAGTCTTTTCGCGTTAAAGCGGTAGCTATTACTGATAATTTGCTGCTTCTTTTATGTACTATCCATAACAAATTTTGATTCATGATCACAGAGTAATTGTTTTCTCGTAGTCAATGATGAAAAGTAGCGTACCTAACACGTGAAAAAAGAATTCATCTCGGCTCTTGTATCCCTCGATCCGCTCAGGTTTCTTTCTAGTGCCTCGAAAAGAATTCATCTTTTTTTCACTTGTTGGGTAATCTACTATTATTTATCCCGGTAACTTTCAGCCGTTAGAGCGTGAATGAAATCCCAGTTTACATGCCATGAATAGTTAAATGCACTAACCCACATTGTAAAGTAGGTACTCAACACCTTTACTACGGTAATAACATCTTATTAATTAACAATTTAGAATTGAATGTGATATGCCCTTTGCCCATAGTTTAAGCCTCTGTGGCGTAGCGGTAGTGAACGCGGCCGCTACGCAGGAGGCGCGGGTTCGATCCCCGCTCAGTGCAAATATTTGTGTGCATGAAATATGAATATTTGCATTGGTCTGGGTGTTTCCATGTATAATATGTATGTATTTACAAAAAAAAAAAATGTATCTAAGTAGGTATGTTTATCCGCATTCTAGAACCCATAACACAAGCTAGTTAAGCTATGCTTACTTTGGGTCTAGATAGCGTTGTGTAGAATGTCCTACAATATTTATTTATTTATTTATTTAATCATACACAACACAAACTAACAACAATGCAAGATTCGTTATTTGAAGATCCCAAGGTGTAAGAAGGCGCTATTCGTCGCTCCAATCGATTGGAAATATCCACGTACTTCATTAAGTTCCTACCTCAGTCTAATGGCTTGCTGTATAATAAGTAGGTAGAGCTAGGTACTTTCTATTAGATAAGGACGTTAGAGCTAGACGTGATCATGATAGAATAGTAGGTTGGGTACCTACTCGCTAAAGATTGTGCATGCGTAAGTAGGTATATTATGCTAATAGTAACCTTTATTCTATATTTTTCAACAACATAATAGTAGGTAGGTACTAATCTTAATCTTAAACAATGTTATAAAAATTATTCAGATATCGTCCTCGAGGGTGCAATATATAGTAGGAAGTAATCAAAACGTAGATATTTAAAATATATCTCGTAAGCAATGATGCGAGAAATGGCTCGTAGCTTGGATGAAGATCTTCGTGAAAGTGCTTATTTGCGTCAAGATTAGAATGAACGGAGAAAAAATAGAGGTATGTTGAAAATCGTCATTATCGGGTTATCAAAATAGTTAGTCCATAACCACCTATTAAAAGAGGTACTCGATTGAAGAAGTGTTCTGTTGAAAACAACAGGCATTGACAATAAAAAATTAAAAATAACATTATTTCACGTATAACCCGCGCCACGTATCTTGGACCTAAATCGTAAGACATACGAGGCTCGGGCGCCCGCGGATTGCTTTGTAATAATCTATGATTGGTGAATTTGAGTTCGTCTACCGCAGTAGCATCCTGTGCTATCCTCAAAAGCCCCCCAAAGAAATGTGTACTGCGCGTATAGGGCACATTTTGAGCACATTTTAGGTCCAAGATACGTGGCGTGGGTTATACCTACCTACTTCCCAACTTCATAGCTAGCGGTTGGGATGTTGCAACGGTTACCGCATAGAGGCGTAACCTATCCATCTTCGTAGACAATGGGTTTTACTTCTATGTCGATCTAGAATTAGGTATGTCTCCCATTGTCAGTCTGTGCCATTGTGTAACACTACTTGAGTCATTTTATATATAAATTCAACAGTTTAGACTTTAGATCATCGTTTCCAGTTTGTAGCGAACTTAGCACACGACCATTGTTAGTACAAAGTTATCTGTCGTACTGCTACATCCTACACATTCTAGAATAGGTAGGTACATACAATAAATAAGAATATACAATACAAGTAGGGAGTTTGGGAGGTACTTTACCTCCCCAGTAAGTTAGCTCCTTATTAAGACTAATCTCTAGTCCCCCCGAGTCTAAAGTTAAAAGTGAAATAAGCAAAGGAATATCAACATCTGTCCATCATTAATTATTTTACAATTTATTATATTCTACAAACGGCGGTCTTAAGCTCAAGGCGATTTGTCTAGACAACTCTAGGATAGAAACAAGGAGTAAGTAACAGATAAAGTAATTATGTAACGGCGGCGCTTACAAATTTATTTTCAAAAATAATTGGGTAATGGTAATAAAGTTAAAGGTCTCTCGAAAAGCTAACGTGTTAAATTACAAACGCATCGCAATGAATATTTACTACAGTTTCAATATGTTTGCGGGGAAACTAAAAAGTTTTCAGAGCGTTGTTTTCAGTTTACTATTTATCATTCTGCTCCACGTAAGTGCAAATTTACCCCACTCGTATACTGAGAACACTGTACGTATGCTTTTAAGCACTAATGCTTCGTGTCGATTGAAGTCTCCATTTCGAAGAATGTTTTCATATTAATAAAAACAAGTATTTTCACTGTCAAATTGCGGTACTGTTATTGAGTTATCGCTCCCCAAGGAGCAAGTATGTAATTTACGCGTACATTACCGTTATATAACGGCATAAACGGATTTGCTCGCAGGTAAAGGCATAAAGGTATTTCGTCGCGACGATAGGCGCGGGGCGGGCGGCGGCCGCAGGGTGCGGGCGAGGAGACAATCTCGGCGATGGCTCATTCACTGCTGCAACGAGCCGAGCAGAGAATTGAATTCGAAGCAAATGTGCCGTACGGATACTGCCGTCGAATATAAACTAAACCGCCCTCGAGTAAGGGGCTCTGATCATGATATAAAGAAAGCCTCAGAAACAAATTTCTTATACGCCGACGGAATTCAAATTGGTTAATAAATTTTGCCATTGATCTTGGCAACTTAAGTAATTATCGTACCTACACTTAATAAATCATTGTAAGTACTCATTGTTTTTTTTTATGATAGATAGGTGAGGGAAAGGTATAATGAGAGGAGGGTGACACAGTACCTACTACGTCTGCCACCGCGCCCTGTCAACGCCTGCCTAAGCCTTGTAATAAGACATCCTTTATTGAACAAGTTTATAGAATTATTTGTTGAATGATTCCAGAAGGTCTTTAGCCAGTACATTTAGTAGCCACGGAAGTGAACTATTTCCATGATTACTAAACAAAACAGAAAATCAGTTGACAAACGTAGGAGAAAAATCCACTGAACAGTCTTTGCATATTTATAGTCAGTAGGGTTGCCAACTTTTTTTAGAAGAAATTTCAAAGGAGGAAAAGATTTCAAAGGGGGTAAAAAAAAGTACAGACTTACAAAAAAGAGTACATTTTTATTTACAGTTTAAAAAAATGTTATTTTTAGTACCTTTGACGGTAGGTACCTAAGAGGTTTTACTACTGAACACGAAAATATTTTTTTTTTAAATTTCCTGTCTGTTTGTTCGCGATGCACGTAAAATCTACTGATTGGATTTTAATGCGGTTTTATTTGTTAGCAAGGGCTTCGTCAGACTTAAAATCTTACGTTTGTTTAATCGCGACCGAGATGCACGCGGGCGGAGCCGCGGGCGGAAGGCTAGTCTGACAATACAAATTGACACCGTTGACATTTGAGGTTAGAATGCGTTCAGAAATTGTTAAAAGTAAGAGCTAAGTACAGTAGATATATCGATAAATTCCGTTTAACGAAAACATGCTTTTTGAGTAAACTTTTCAAAATCTCAAAAAAAAATCAGGAAAAATAAAGTATTTTCGCGTACTTTATTGTTCTCATAAAATATAGAGTACAATTACCGGAAATAAAGTACAATACTTTATTATAAAGTACGGTTGGCAACCCTAAGTCAGCGGTAGTGTCCGCAGTGATCTCGACAGAGCGCACTTTAACAAACGTAGTGCGTGCAAGGCGAGGAAGCATCTGCGGGTTGATTCATTTCCGTGCGTGCCTCCGCGGTTGTGGTCCTATTTCCTCCCGTTGATAGTCCATTTAGGAGTCAGGCTTCTGTGCATTTGTCTCAACATTTATATCAAATAAATGTTATTGCAATGTTATTAAACTATTCTGAAGTAAAAAAAACAGTAAAATATATATATTCGATTTATTTTATTTTCGTTTCTTCACGATACTTATAGGTACACTTGCTGGTCAGTTTAAATTAAATTAAAAGGAAAATTCAGCCTTAGGACTAATAGTTATACCTATTAACAACAGAATAAGCTCAATTACCTAGTGCTAATTTTTGAAATATTGTATGACTTTATAGGAATGTAATGCTAATGATACCTACTCATCAAAATTCACCATTCATTGATAAATTGTTACGAAATCTCGAAATCTGGGTATCGTACACCTTCTAATATATTCTTGAAAAGAATTTCCATTGTCATGTTCATTCATTTCTTATGCATATTCACAGAAATTTGTAGGATATAGGGTAAACATAGTGTTGTACCTTGAGTGTATGGTGTACACAGGCTTAATAGTAATAACTACTAACAAAGGAATTGACTGAAGTGCTAATCCTTGCAGATATGTGTAGTTACACTGTAACTAGCGATAATTAATGAATGAATTTGTCAATTATCAGGTGCTAAAGGTAAAATATAAAGTTTGAAATGCACTGAAAAGTAAAGTTAGTAGATACAGTTTTTACTTAAAAAATACTCGTAGTACAAAGTTTACTTCACCTTTCAGTGCTGATTTTTACATATGATTTCCTAGACTTCATTTAAAATAATGCCTGTAGACTTTATTTAAAATGATCCCTGTAGACTTTATTTAAAATGATCCCTGTAGACCTCAACCTGTTCTCTTTGAATCATCGTTAGACTAGTGAAATCGTAGCGCTCATTAGTGCACGCCCATAATTACAAATCCCACGATAGATCTTGTATCTCAATGACTCCGGCAACAGGATGCATTACGATAACGAACCTGATACGTGATAACAAAACCGCGTATTTGAAGCGAATAACTCGTCAATCGTATTGTAGTTATGTATAGAATATTTCACATAAAGTTGTAGATATTTGTAATAAATACACATACCTACTTAGCTATGTACAGTTCCACCTTGTCGAAACGGAGAATTTTGTTCGCTTCGCTTGCTCGGTCAAAATACAATCACATCTTTCTCTCTGGGGAAGGTAGAGGCAATCTGCATATATTCTTATACATTGCACGAGCTTCACAATCATTAGGTAACCTTTTACGCAGCCCGCCTTGTCCTTTCAACGCACAAATTCTTCATCTTTTAATTAATTACATCTCAATCAAAATAATCCCTACTAATCTTAAGAGAAATGTAAAACACAGACGACGGCGACGCTCATTTCAAGTTTTCCGAGAAATTCTAACAGCAAGAAGGATTTCATTTATTGTTTTTACAACATAATAATTATTATTAGAGCTCTCTATACACTAGAGTCGCTTTCCTGTTTCTAGGCTTCGTTAACTTCCCTTTTATAAATAGTATATAATGGAAGAGAGTACTGCTTATTGTACGGCAAAAACTCAGAAAATTATATTATAGCCTTATAAAAGATATTGGTACAATGGGCGGTCGCCATCGCAAACTAATCTAACGGACAACTTTTCGATGGACTATATTGATTAGGAGTGACGGGTAACATGTGCTGTCCTTCTACTAAACATGTCGGTAAACATAATATTTGATCTCGAAAAAGTATTCGTGGCTATATATTTACATTAACACATCAAAAAATATTTGTTCAATTTAGCACAGTTGTTTGGTAGTTATGTGCGTACATACATTTCGGCGATTCATTTTTCTATAGGTACTAGCTGACCCCGCGAACTTCGTACCGCCTAACAGTCGATTCTTTTTTTTTTTTAATTTTTCTCTCCGTAAGAACCATCCCCGTACTTCAAGGAATATTCTAAAAAAAGAATTAGCGAAATCGGTTCAGCCGTTCTCGAGATTTGCGCTTAGCAACACATTTGGGGATTCATATTTATATCATAGATTTGGAGAGGAAATAAATGTGCAATGACCAATGCCGTAGTCCGAATGGCGACCACATAACATACCACGGTGTTCCTGAAACGGTAAAAGAAGTAAAAGACTTACTACATCGAGAGCCACTACTTAGGAAAACTGTACTACGGAGACTGCCGTATACTACGCATAATCGCTTTTTTATATACAGTGAACATATTCAGTGAGGTGAAATGTTATCGTGAACCCTTAAGTATCGTACAAATGAGTTTGTATTTGGATGGGTGAACACTCAGCGACTTTGATACTCTCGCATTTTTTATACACGTCATTAGACTGGGGTATCCATATACGTAGAGGAAATGTGTAGGGTTTTGCCTTGACTGCACCATAAATATTAATTTCAATTTGTACCTACCTATGTTTTTTTAGTTAAGCATCATCTGCTTTTTAATCTGCTCAGGACATTTTTGATTTAAGGAGGATGGGCGTTTCGTCCCATATGGTGTAACACTTTTCTACATATATCAAATGAAAGGTCTCAATGAGTGTATTATTTTTTTGTATGGACATAAATCTGTATTTCGTGCAGGGTGAAAGTTGTGGAGGTTTCAGTTACAAAGAAAGTATTTAATTTATTTTAAATAATTAGTGTTTTTATGACAAAATACTTATTTATTTATGCTATTTTTACCCAACTACGTTAAAGCCAAAGGAGGATTATGATTTTGACAGGCTATGTATGTAATGTATGAACTATGTATGTATATTCACTAATTCCCTCATAGCTCTTCAACTACTAATTAGAACTGGACAAGTAAGGTATCGTTAGAAGTGGCTTGATCGTCCACTTATTATAGGCTATATAACGTGTCACTGAATTTAATGTGGCGCCCTCTAGCGGTCATAAAGTACTGCTTTAAAAAATAAACTTGAGGTAAATATACCGTGTTTGATATCAAATTAAAGGCCCTAATTAGTACATTTCAAATATATAAATTATTGGGATTTTTGAATGAAAGGACATCACCCATTTTAGTCCAAAATTGAAAGTGCCGGCCAAAGAAAATAAATACGATATTCCGTTAGAACTTGTCCTCGCTAGCATTTTCTATTATCGCGTCAAAGTTGAGGGACCACTGCGCTTGGTTTTATTTGAGTTTAAAAATCTTGGAGACATACATTTTTTATGATACGAATAATTAAAAATAAATGAAAAACTTTATTCTATATTGGAACAATAGTTAATAAAAGCAATAAAAAATAAACCCCATATTGCACATCGTTGTATTTCGTCCATTTATTTAGGTCCATAATGGAAAGTGCTGACCAAAGTGTACAAATATGAAATTCCGTTAGAGCTTGTCCTCGTTAGCATTTTTTACTACGGCGTCAAAGCTGAGGGACCACTGCTCTTAGTTTTATTTGAGTTCAAATATCTTGGAACCATACATTTGTATGATATGAATGATTAAAAACGAATAAAAATAATTGTTCAATATTGGAAGAATAGTTAATAAAACCAATAATAAATAAACCCTATTCTGTACGCCGTTGTTTTTCGCCCATTTATTTAGGACCAAAATTGAAAGTGCCGACCAAAGAATACGAGTATGATATTCTATTAGAGCTTGTCCTCATTAGCATTTTTTATTATGGCGTCAAAACTGAGGGTCCACTGTCTGACTCACGGAATATCATATTTGTAATCTTTGGCCGCTACTTATTTTCAATTTAGCACCTAATGGACGAAAAACAACGGTGTGCAGTATGGGGTTTATTTTTTATTAGTTTTATTAACTATTCATCCAATGTAGCACGATATTTTTTATTCATTTTCAATATTTTGTGTCATAAAAAATGAATCTTTTCAAGATTTTCGAACTCAAATGAAACCGAGGGAAGTGGTCCCTCAACTTTGACGCCCCAATAAGAACAAGCTCTAACAAAATATCGTATTTGGCCAGCACTTTCAATTTTGAACCAAAAATGTATGCAGCGTGAATAATGTTCTTTTGAAGCATTTATTATGCTAACTATTCAAATCGATTTAGAAAGAGAAAATTAAAATATTGGGTTCTGCTTTTAATTTTTTTTTGTTTCATGCTTTTTATTGGTAACCGCTGAACCGATTTCCATAAAACCTGCTGTATCGTGATGTATAAATTATGACCTTTCATTTGATACCCAACACGGGTATATTTGAAAATAGATTAGATTTTGGATTGCCACTTTTTTCATTCCGCATATATTTCAAATGGCTGAACCGATTTTTATGAAACATAGCTAAGAATACTCTCGACTAAACCATCTTTCAAACAAAAGATACAGAATCGAAATCGGTTCAGCCGTTTGGGAGCTACGATGTCACAAACAGACTGACACACACACACACATACACACATACACACATACACACGTCAAACTTATAACCCCTCTTTTTTTGTTAAAAATATGTGATTGGTACAAGTGTACAACCAAGAACCATGTCAACCAGTAGGTGAATTAACCCTAGTTGAGTCAACCGTAGTTGTAATTACCGTCGGCGAAATGATACAAAACCGTAGAACTGTACTGCAAAGCCTATTTGCACAAAAAATATTTTTTATAACTTTGGACCTGCACGAATTTCTGATAAAAAACTTTGAGTTTTAGATAAAAATAGACTAAATGAACATGTTTACACTAGTCGCAACTTGTTACAAGGGTTGGGACGCCTCTCATACAAAACTGCCCCTTCTCCTTTAAGAGTGAAATGACGTATATGAAAAAGAAGTTACCTAGTAGATAGGCGGCTGATTCAGAAGCTATTTGGTTCTCTGATCCTATAAAAATTATTCAGCCACGTGTAGGTGAAAAGCTGGCTTTTCACCAAGTACCAACATCCATGGGGCATAAGGCAATCTCACTAGCAAGTCGGTGCACTTGATAGACAAAGTATGAAGGTTTAGCGCAAGCTTACCTCTCGGGAGGGTTGGCGGTAGCTGACATATCAATCAAAAACAATAAGTGAGCTCTAAAGTGCAAACTTTGAACGCAACTGGGAAATCATTAGGAGAACGGCAGAATTATTTACTAAATACAAAGTTTCTCTAATTTGTATAATATTTTGGAATATAAACTGGGACTCGCGATTACCGGAATCACGTTACCGCATTAACGAACAAAACACAACGCGGCAACGTACACTTCGACGTTGAAGGTCTACATTAGAACATTTTAATTACCTAAAAAATGTAGCTAGTTAAAAAAGGGCATCAAAAGCATCTATCGCACCTTTTAGTATCGCTCACTGGTCGCATCTAAAATGGTGGTCTTCACTCTGTAGACTTCACTTATAGTTCCTCACCATCTAGCCGTGTGAAGTCACGTTGATGGTCCTGTATAAAAAAACCTAGTTTTAGTAGATTTACTAGATATACCTACTAACTATACGGCTTTGAATTAAATCACATAGCTTTCATATTAAGGTACCTGCTTAAACATCTTTAAAAAAATAAACGGGAAATTAAGGGCACAAATTGTTCTGTTCACAAATTCTCCAAGTAAGCTAATTCCATATAGGGGTTTGGACCTTTGAGAATTGGTGGCAATAAGCTTATTGAGGAAAGAAATGAAATCCGTCCAGTGGCTATATTTTTCCGGATTCGAGAGTATGGCTATAGCTCCGACATTGCTATCTAGCAAAATAAAAGAGGAGTACTTACGTACAATAAAGAAGTCAATGTAAAGATCTAAAGCGGACATCGGCATGTTAAAAACCGCTTTTCCTTTGTGAACGGTTCTCTTTTATGCACGGTAGCACGGTAGTATCCCGTCTTCCGTTTAAGCAATACCATTACCTTTCGTTCGAATGTGAAGTATTCGCATTAATGAATCCACTTGAATCGAGAAATTTTCCACTCATCTCTTATTTGCAAGAAAAGGGCATTATTCAGCATAACAATGATTCGTTAGATAGCCTACTTTGAACGGATTGGTGATTACATGATGAATAAAATTTTGATGGAGATCTAGATATAATGATATACATTCTTTTGGAGGAAGATAGGTGTCATGAGGTGCAATGGTGAGTGAAATCAATAGTAGTGTTTATGGAGTTGTTGTACAACAAACAAAGTTGGCTGGCACCGACTCCTAATAAATCAGTAAGTCTGTAAATTAAGTTATTTTTCGCTTTTCAGTGTCTCTTTTTCGTTTCTTGAAGTCGGTTAAACTTTTTTGTTAAAATGAATTTATATTATTAACAAAATTACGTAACACTCACGCGCTTCATGCAGGACCCGACGATGAAGCTCTCTGGAAATGATTGCCTTCCCGAAGATTAAATTATTTTAAAATGCGTCAGCGTACCTAGTAGATACTAAAAAGTTAAAAAAATGTTACATCAGCTATTGTAAACTGCGCTGATCCAGTGAAATATGAAACATGTGGGGAAACTGGCGCGGAGCCAGCTGCTTGCATCACACTATAACAAAGGGTTTCATATCAGGAAATTGTTCCTAGAACAATAGGAGAAAATATAAGCCCGCTTGTAGTACAAGCTCGAATATCTCGCACTTGAAAATATTATTCGAGACATTGAATATTGTACGCGCGTTTGACATTGTAACCAATATCTAATAATATTGGAATATTCTCTTTCCTATCTGGTTCAATTGTTTAATCAGTGGGCTGGTGATACCCATTAAGGGTTTTGGGAACGAGAGTGGCGAAGTTAAATAGAAATAGAACGACTGTGAGAAGGAACTTACCGTATCTTCTGTCCTTGGCTGTCGTTTGACTATAATAGAAAAAGGGTCTTATGAGTGAAGGCATATGGTTGATGTCCCACTTCCAACACAAGCAATACGCTGGAGAGGTTAAAGAGGGGGTACTAATTGCGGTTAAAAATAATGATTATATTATATTTATTGGTTAATTGATCACATGAAGAACAAATTGCTTCATTTCGTTATGAATATTATTAGCAGCAGCAGTATTCAGCTACCGAACGGACGTAAGTACTTCCTATATGCATAGTATAATTTGTCAATGTATCCCAAATACAGTTGGCTCAGTAGATTTTCTCCAACTCGATCCACTAGTGGCGCAGACGGTAAATGCAAAAACAGTCGCAAATTTCAAAGGATCCACTAAACCAACGATGGATCAAAGGGAACCACAGAGTGCTGTTTGCTCCACTGGTGGATTGTGGATTGGATCCTATCAGACTGAGAGAACCTGACATGATAACCTCAGTATATTTAACACTTCATTTCAATAAACTATAAAAGCACAAACGTTGGAATTTATTTAGTAACTAGTATTTTTGATACTCAACTACAAACATATAACATTGGACAGGGATTAGTGCAGGTCATAGATTGTGTAGAATTAAGTGCGTCGCAATCTGACCAAGCCATCATTTGGCCGGGGTCCATGGAGAAACACGCAGTTTTTATTGCTTTTTACAATACAGCAATGAAATATCGGTTTATGGCCGCTGTTCCGAAATATTTCCAACGGAACATACGTACCTATCATTTTAACTGCACTTGTGCATTGAGATATGAATATGACTAAAATTTAACGTAACTGAATGAAAAGATAATATTTTTTCATCCCACCACCTGGGAATGAGTGCTTTTGCTCTTCGATACCTGAGTGCAAGTGAATTTAGAAGATCGTGTGCATTAAGTTTGTGAATTCAAAACATCATTAACCCTATTACCTTTCTGGTGCCGAATTTATCGAACAACTTTATTAATTTGTCAAAAACTTAAACTCGGAACCTCCTTGGTGTACTAACCAGTATTTTTTTTTTAATTTGCTTTGCACGCGCCATGTTTTTTCACGTCATAATATCGTAAATTGATTTTTTATAGTTATTTCCTCGAAGGCTGGAGCAGACCAAATGCGTATGCGTCACTACGACGTAGTCGTTCGCGTTGTTACGGCGTAACCCGATGTCACACCGGGTTACGCATACGTCTACGCTTACGGTCACGGAATCGAGCCGAGTACGCAACGGAGTACCATTGCCCGGCCCGGTTGCGGCAGCCATTTATTTACTGTTTTCAACGCTTGTGTTGTGTTGTGCAAGATGTCTGATGAAGATTGGGTACATGGAAAAAGTAGTTCATCTGATGAGGAAGAAGCTCTATTACTACTATTGTGCCAGAATAATTCTGCAAGTGCAAAAAGAATATGGGTTCATGATATAAATGAAAGAAGAGAAACACATAGTGAATATTATAACCTTTGCCGTGAACTCGAATCGTATGAGGATCGCTTTTACCTGTATTTCCACATGTCAAGAAGTTCTTTTGAAGAATTGCATGATTTAGTGAAACCATATATATTTAAAATGGACACCAACTACAGAAAGGCAGTAGCAACAAGAGAAAGACTGGCAATTTTTTTAAGGTTATAAGGAAATACTTCTCCATTTAAAATCAAATAACAATTTTTCAGATAAAACCAAATAAGAAAAAAAAACAGTAACAACTTTTAAACAAATAGAGGTATCTTAACTGTCTTGTTTTTCAATGGAATTATAAAATAATTAACAAAAAAATTACTGATCATTTACACAATCCTTAAACAAATAGGTATTTAGATGCATTGTTTTTCAACGGAATCATAAAGGTCTCGCCACGAAATTAGAACGAAATTATCACTAAAAAACGAAATGTACCTAATTAAAGTAGTACCAAAGTTATGTTATAAGCTTTATTTTTTTTAATGTTTACTGCGACTCATTCGAATCGTGATTCGTTAGATCAATGGCGTCTTCGTGAGCTGGTTCATGAGTAGATTCTTCCACTACCAATACAGGTTGCTCTTCTGTTATTAAAATGGTTTCAGAAGATCCATCAGATATTACAGAATAAGCAGGGGAAAGGTATATCGGAGGTTGGTGGCTGACCGTTTGGTTTTGTCCTTCGTTTGTTGAATTATTTTCAAATTCTTCTAATTCAGCATCAGCAAACACTTTTGCTAATGTTACTTTGATTTTAGTTTGATTCCGCACTGAAAGTTTTTTAAAAGATTTAGCATAGCTCATGAACAAGTGGTCAGCTGCATCCCATTCTGTTTTCTTTTTATTTTTAAGAAAATCTAGAACCTTATCGGCGTTATCTACCGAGTTACGGCTGTAAGTCTTTTTTTTTGTTGTACGTGACACTGGCGACGGCATTTGTTGTAAGCTAGGTGTTGGCGGCTGCTGCAACTCTGATGAAGAAGGTAAATCAACTAATTCTAATAGTGACTGTGAAGAGTCATCAGGTTCAGGATACAGCCATGATGGTCCAGGTTGCGGGGTAGGAGACGAGGGCATTAGTACAGGCGGCGACTGTCTTCCTACTGGCGACGACTGTCTTGGTAAAGATGATGGTGACAGTGGCGCATCGGAACATGGTTGCGGTGGTGTTATATTAGTGCTTGTAGGTCTTAACTCAATCGTGCTGTCTAAAAATGACATCTGAGAACTCCATGTGAAATTTGAATATTTCTTACTAGAACCAGTTTGCCTTCTGACTGATTTTTTGTGTCGAATATACCCGTCTCTCAATGATCTCCATGCATCCTTTGCTTTGGAACCTAAAACAAGAAAAATAGATTATGTAATTTAATAAATACAAAGATACTAATATTATTTCTGTTTTTTTTTTTCAGATACATCAGAACCGGTGACTCCTTTCTTACCATCTCGTTTTCGTTTCGCATAGGACGAAGCACGGTATCTCAAATCATTGGAGAGGTAGCAAAAGCCATTTGGGAAAGTTTACAACCTATATACATGCCTAACCCTGACGATAACATATGGAAACAGTCGGAATTAGGTTACAGAGAAATCTGGAATTTTCCAAACTGTATTGGCAGCATCGATGGGAAACACGTTAAGATAAAATGCCCACCCAGTAGTGGATCGAATTATTATTGTTATAAAAATCATTTCTCAATCGTTTTACTTGCTATTGCCGACCCATTTTATAAATTTACAATGATAGACGTTGGTAGCTACGGTCAACACAGTGACAGCAACATCTTTGAAAATCCTGAGTTTTATCGTCACTATTTACTGGGAAAAACAATATTACCACCGAAACCTCTGCCCGGTACCAACGAACCTGTACCACACGTGCTTATCGGTGATGAAGATTTCGCATTACAAACCTTTTCGACCATTTCCTAGAGCCACAACCTTACATGATACGAGAAAACGAAGATATAACTACAGCTTGTGCCGTGCCCGTCGTATCGTTGAAAATAGTTTTGGTATTTTAGCCGAAAAATGGAGGATTTTTCACAGACCTATGGAATGCCATGTCGAAAAAGCTATTCTTGTTACGAAAGCAGCATGTTGTTTACATAATTATGTAAGAATAAAACACGGTGATATTATGATGCAAGATATTGATAGGAGAAGTGAAACAAGTCAAGCAAACTTGGAAGAAAATGCATTAATACCTTCAAGACGCACTAACACAAGGTCACCTAATGATGCAATTACTATAAGAGAAAAGTTTGTTACATTTTTTAAAAGCTAAATAAGTACATACTTTGTATTTCCAGTGTTGCTCCAATTTTCTCCCATAATAAACTTTTATAAGAAATATTTTTATAGTCTTTATTTTTTGGGTTGTAAATACAGTCATATTTACGGACAATTCCAATAAGTTGTTCTTTTTTTTCCACATTCATTTTATATAACAAATCAAAACACCATTAGCACTACGTAATTACCGGTATTGTTTGTAAGTAAGTACAACTGACTGCGTATTTACGCGCGTAGGGCAACGCACAGCAAAGGTACGTACGTGTTCGAACTTGTTCGGTGTGCCGTCCAATACGGAGCGCCATTGAATACAACGTCATCAATGCGACGTTGCCGTTCTGCTCTGCGTAAGGTACGGCGTAGGTCGCGTAGCCTGTTTGTGTCTTGGGAGCTGCATTGCGTAGGGCTACGCATCACGTCCACGTGCACGTCTACGTTACGCAAGCGGTGTGTCCTGTCTTATACAGTTCCATACATTACAACTCATAGTGGTACGCGCACGTTTACGCTTACGTCTACGCATACGCATTTGGTCTGCTCCAGCCTAACGCATAACTAGCCAAATATGTATATGGTTATTTAGCCATCTTGCATGCTACGATATAGGTATCTGATTTTCTTTGCTACGATATCATATTCTACGAAATGCTACGGTATTATTCGTAGCCGTAGCACTCGCAACAGACAAATTGTTTGCACAATTTTATAGTCCTCCGATTACGGCTACGTTTGACTTGCCGTCTGTAATAAAGAGTCACATGTCACCAGATTTTGTTTTATATTGCGCTTGGATTTAAACTGAAATTGAAAAGTTAAATGCACCCTTATTGATGGATAGGGAACATTCGTCTTTATTTAAATTGACTACGGTTAGCGCAACCTAGTCTTATCTTCAGACAGGTCAAAGGTATTTACATGACTCCTATCATATTTCTAGAGGTATTCATGGTATCCAAGGTGTCGAGTCGTATCCTCGTATCAGCTATCGCACAACATCTTCGAAGAGATATTCTACAAAAGTCAATTCGTGCGTAACATACAATAATCTTTGATTACTGATTGTATGCTCTCTTTTCTGTGAAACGACTCCCTCGACACATATACACAGATTCCTTATACATTATTTTACAACACACCTGCTCATAAAAGTGATATTATTTTACCGCAATTAGGCACGTAATGACACCTATAATCAAACTGTGACTTTTTCATTGCCATTATTCACAAAAGTGAGTTATAGATTCTTTTTTAAATTTTATAGGAAGTGTCTATAATTGTCTATGTTCTTAAAAAAGTTTTGATACAAAAAATAACATGTTTAATAGTACGAATAAATTAATACGCCTATTGTATGGTCATTTGATGCATTTTCGTATTTAAATAAATAATTTCAACTTGTAATCTAATATATAAAATTCTTCTGTCACGGGGTGCGTAATCGAACTCCTCCGAAACGGCTCGACCGATTTTGATGAAATTTTTTGTGCTTATCCGGTATCTATGAGAATCGGCCAACATCTATTTTTCATCCCCCTAAGTGATAAGGGTGCAGCGGGAACGGGATTTGAATACCACGCGGGCCGAAAATATGGCGGTACGAAGTTCGCCGGGGCAGCTAGTACTTGTATAATAAACAAAATTTTCATTCAAATTTAACTTTTCTTTTCTCTAAGTGCAGAAAAAAAAACAGAGTAAAAAAAAGTTAAATTCAAACCTCATTTTTTTTTAAATATGGTCGACCGCCATTGTTAAATGCGCGCGCATAGGAAAACGAATTAATTTGTAGTATTGTTTATTTAGTACTTGTAGTATTATTTTATTCGCAAGTGTGTTGTAAAACGTCGTATGGCACGTGTGAGCATGATGATTACCGTCCTCGGCTCTCTTAAGACCCTCGCCTGACGGCTCGGGTCTCAATGGCGCCTCGGCGGTAATCACCAACTTTGCTCACTTGTACCATAGTGTACTATTATAGCTCTTTTAAAAGTTTCTAATGCTTTACAGCTAATAGGCAGTAGTACTAGTAGTAGAATTTCAGTTCCTTTTTTTCACCACGGTTATCACCCCCGCCCACTTTCTCTGTCTTTCGTTTTGGCTTATCTTGACATATATGGAAGCGACCTACCATTCCATCTAACCTCCCACCCCCGAGAGGAAAGCCTGCGCCAGTGCCTAGTCTGTCAATCTGCACATCTACCGGCTTGCAGGTGATGGAGAAGTTAGTTTGACACCGAAGATTTTGGTGGAGCCCCACACGGCCCCATCACTTAATTTGATTCTGAAGAAAATGGAAAAAGGTTCTTCCAGTCTTTTATTCAGAACCTCTTGAACTTGTCAACATACGACAGCGGTGTTACTATTTCTTTTTATTAAAAAAAAATATAAACATCCGAATTGAGAACCTCCTCCATTTTTGAAGTCGGTTAAAAAAGTAAGTAATCACAAGTTAAGAAGAGACCGAGTTTAATCGGAGCATCTGCGGATTATTTCGTTTACGGCCACATTAATTACTGCTATTCTTCATTAACTTTTATTACATTTTGATATGTTTTTATCTTATCTGTTATTTCCTCAGACTTTCTTAATTGTTTCAAGTACGATGCACGCCTTAAAATGAGTATTATCTATAATAAAATTATCTATATCTATATCTATACTAATATTATAAAGAGAAAAGATTTGTTTTTTTGTTTGTTTGTTTTTTTGTTTTTTTATTTGTAACGAATAGGCTCCGAAACTACTGGACCGATTTCAATAATTCTTTCACCTATAGAAAGCTACACTATCTGGGAGTAACATAGGCTATATAACATCACGCTACTACTAAAGGGAGCGGAGCAGTGAGCATAAATGTCAATAAATCGGGCAGATTTCCATACATTCTTTACTAATATTAGATTTGTATTTTTGTATTCGAGTAAACTCAAGAACTACTGAACCGATTTCAAAATTTTTTTTACCATTAGAAAGCTGCACTATCGCTGACTAACATAGGCTGTAATTAATTTTCAAAAAAATAGGGATCCTGGATAAAACTTCAATAATGTAACCCAAGGTGTAAAAAAAATGACCTAAAAAATTCCTTACATCGCGTACGCTGCGAAAACTATTGAAGATAGAACAAAATAATGTACTGTAGAAATGTATAACTTAAAAAGGTCTACATAAAAGTCCGCGACAGCATATGTCAATCTAATAAGGGTAGCTCACAATAACCATTTTTATCTTTTACAAATTATAAAAAAAATATGTGTCATTTTCGAAGCTATTTTTAACAATATAGTGTTAAGCCTTATCTGACTAAATACGTTAGATACATTGTACATTTAATGTAGATCAAAATTGCCCTTTACACTGTATAATTATAATTAATATTTTAGAATCTATTGCAGTATGAAAGTAACGCGCGACGATATAAATTCAAGCCGAAATGCCGATCAAAGTCAGACCACGGAATCTACACCTTTATATTAATTCTTATCTAAATAAATCGTTTGGTATTTAAGATTGTTTCAATACCTGTTGATTACTTTTTGAATTATTGAAATCGGACGTTCTATTCAAAAGATATTACGAAATTATAATGTCAATAAATCCGGTAAATTACCATACATTATTTGAAAATTAATTATTTACGGGCATGGGCTAAAAGGGTGCAACCACGGGTGTTCGAAGTATTTCACGAGCGAAGACAGGGAAGGTCAGCTGAACACAAGATGCAACGGTAACGGGATCCGAATGCGGGATTGGAACCTCCATGTGATGCATCCTGGGTAACGGAGGCACTCCCCTCACCCAGGGGAGGCGCTACCGCCTACGGCAAATACATACAGCAACGGGAGCAGCTCTATAGATTCCCACATGTCCCTCTGACTACGAGGAGGCCCAGTAGAGAGCAGGAAAGGGAAGGGCTGGTCACCGAGCGCGGACGTGAGGATTATAGGTCCGGCCTCCTGTCATCCATTCACGCCCGTCTCCTCCCTTTCCGGAATTCGATGGGACATCGTGCTTCCCACTTCTGAGAGGGCCATCTTAAAATTGTAGATGGCCCAGGGTCAGCCGGGGGGTGCGGAAAATGCCCTAGGCAATTTTACACTCCAGCAACTGAAGACCCGCGACGGCATGCTGTTTAGTGGGTCCGAATTCCACATGGCACTCCTGATGGCTGACGGGGATGGTATCCGAGGCAATTTTAGCACGAAAGAAAAGTTTGTACGGAATCCGAATTCCACGCGGGCCGAGCCGCGGGCTACAGCTAGTTATATATAATACGAGTAGGGATGACAAGGTCAGATACTGAACAATAATGCTTAATACCTTAATTTGATCTGTAAAACATGCATTGTAAAATAATATAATTGCATACGATCTGTAAATGATATAACAATAATATATTGTAAAATAGTATAACTGTAATAATTATATACTATATAGTTTTAGTTAGAAATTCGTAGCACCCCAAAGTAATCATAAAAGTGTCAGCTGTGAACAATTATATTTTATTCCTTTTATGAAAGACTCCATCAGTCTAGTCTAGTATAAAAACACACCCAAAGGGAAATTTTATGAACAGTCGTTCTCTTTGTGTATTCTAAGCAGGTTTTAGTATTTAACTTAATTAAATTTTAATGCCTCTGTTCTACCATTGTGAGATTGTTGAATCTCCGTTATCTCGGTTAAAACTTTCACATCAATAACGTTTGCGATTGCAAAATAAGTTTAATTATGATGGATAAAGTGTACAAAACTTTATTTCTCCATTGAAAAGAAAAATCTTTATTGTACGAATCATTTCTGTTACTAAATAGTTACTTGAGTATCGTAAAATACATTTTGATGAAAGAAAAATAATTTTGGGCAGTAACATGATCTGCTTGTTTTATGAACCATCAACTGAGCACTAATGCTTCATGATGCCGTGAGTACGTATATGTGTGATTAGTCGATTAATCTACTATATAATTTTTTACCAAAAGAAATATATTGGTGCGTAGATTTATAAATAGGATTTAAAAAATAATTGTATCAACCGTCTTCACCGCAGACCCATAGCTTCGTCGACTTAATATGGCTTTCCAATAACATTTATATTCGGATATGTAATAATAAAACGAAATGGAAATCAGAAACATACTGACCTCTTTGAAGGGGATTGGAACCAATTTTCCCGGGAGAAAAGATCGTGGAGGGTCACGAAGACGATATACTCGTAGTGATGTGTGTATAGTTGTCATCAATTGTGTACGAAATACGAAAAGCTGATTCGTTGTATATGACTTGTTTGCCTTTTCATATTAATTGGTATCGAATCGGTTTCTTTGTTTATGTAATTAAACTGAACAAAGGTTGTGCGCGTGTGTTTTTAATGCCATGGCTATTTTGGCCTTGAGTTAACACAGAAATGAGATAAAGAAGTTTTTTTTATACCACTTAGGTGGCAGACAAGCACACTGCCCACCTGATGGAAAGTGGTTACTGTGGCCCATGGACGTGTGCATGTGCAACACTAGGGGCGTCACACTCGTGCTGCCGACCCTGAAGAAACCTTCTAATCTTGAAGAACCCCATATTGTAGTGGCTTGGGAAAACCATCGCGGGGAGTTCATTCCACAGCTTGAGTGTCCGAGGGATGAAGTTCCTTTCATACCGCACAGTGCGCACCATTTCATTTCAAGTTGCAATCTATTGTGTCATTCAAATGCTATTTTTTATGTATTATCCATTAATTTGACTGCAATCTGCCTGATAAGGAGCGGCTTCTACCTTGGCCGCCTCCACAGATGCCTTTCTTCACGTCCTGATTAAAGAACCTGGGATTGTAAGAGGAAGGGAACACGTGTGATCCTTTATTCCCAGGTCTTCACTTTTCCAATTTTGCACATGGTAAATTACATTCTTAATTTGATTTATTTTGACTTAATCTCAAGATCAATTAAAACAGACTATCCCAGTAGATAGACGCAACATCTTTTCACTAACAACATCTTTTGTAATGTAATAAAGATATTCGTTTGTTTTTGTAATCAACATTTCCACACACGCAGTGACAGCACACAGACATTTTTTAAATTAAGATTTGTAAGAAATATGTTATGGTAAACATATGCAAAGAGTTGGTATCTACCTACGTACTTTGTGCTGTGTACCTACATATGATATTCATATAGAAAGAGAACCCCGACAGAGCTTTATTTCTGTCAGTTGTGATATATAATGGCGTTAGTCGTAATAAATGGTGACGTAAAGATTTAGCACGTTCACGATACTCGTTCGTGTTTCGGAATGATACTGGAACTAATGGTATTTAATGATAGCTTTGTCGGTAGCTATCTCCGAAGAAAATTGTGTGATTCACTGTAATACTCTTAATTTAGCAAATCGTTACTTGTTCATCCTAGCGTTAATCGCATCCAAAGCTTTGACCTCATAGTCTGGGGTCCACTTTGCCCTACTAGTGCGCTTGGTGATGCAAACTGGAAGTACCTCTAGATGAATATATAAAAAAACTTGGAACGAAAGATAAACTCTCCTGAGCTCTTCCAAGTAATCCCACCCTCTCCTTTCCTATATAGGACAACACGAGCAGGACTTAGATGCCACCCGCATACGGTGCAGAATATTCCATCAAGAACCAAGCGATTCGGCGACTCCTTCTTCTGCCGCACTATTAAGACTTGGAATTCCTTGCCAGCTCACGTGTTTCCTTCCTCCTATAGTCCCGGGTCCTTTAAGCGGGGCGTGAAAAAGCATCTGATGAGGCCGTCAAGCTGAGTGCCACCATTGTAACATGGTACGTGTTGTAATGGTGGCCCTCTTTTCAGAGACTTTGCCTTCAGCTTACCATCAGGCGAGGCGAAGTCAAATTGACGTGTCCTATATAAAAAAAAAAAAAAAAAAAACGTACAGGAATTACGTAGAAAATCTTGTTTAGACATTTTGACTGCGGGAGTGCTAAACGGCAATCTTTTTATTTAATTAGCTCTGGCATAAATTCCGCCTCGAAATAGAAATATTGTAATTGGGCCGCCAGAAAGTGATGGGCTGTTTTTCTGGGTCGGATTAATCAGAATTTTAAAACTTGCCGGGATTGTTGGCCCTTCTGTAATTAAACGAGTCAACATAAATCTGAGCTAACGAAATGAATGGAGGAGTCGCCGGCCAGCCGTCATTTTCATTTGTTAGGTAAGAACCCATACGAAATATGATATCTGGGTATGGGGTCTACTAATAGGTATCCCTAGATAGATTTCAATATCATGAATCATGATAGTCATAGGAGTAGAAATATTAAAGTTCCACCAAGCGTATGCCTTAAGTGAATCGGTAAGATTTTTAAAAAGGGAAAACAATAGAAAAAAAAGTTACTTCGATCTACTTTTTCATACACCATGCGACCAACCGAAGCCAGCAGGAAGCAGAACCTCTCACCACTGGTACTCATACAATACAGAGTAGACATTATGATGTATACCTATCTACTTACATGTGTCACATTGGTAGGTAGGCATTCTTGTCAATCTCTTCAATTAATCTTAATTGCTAGGGGAGTGTTGACGTCGACGATACTGCACTGAGTGATAGATTGAATAAGTGACCTCATGATTGCAAGTGCCTAACAATTGCATTACATACAGCTTTGTTTGACCAAAAACCAAACGTGCTTAGTTTTACCTTCTACTCAATAGATGTGGTATTCTCACAAATAGCAGTTTTGTTGCTGTTTTATATATGGTAATTATGTCTAATTTCTCAACAATAGGAGCTAAATATCAAGCTGATCCATACTAGCAGCTGTTCACTATTTGTTATTTTTTTTTAATTATTGAAAGGGAACCGATTTAAGTAGTATTTTGTCGGCGCCCTCTAGCTTACTGGTATGCTTATATCGATGCTTACTCAATACAGTATTACTCGTTGGACCTCGGTAAGCTTGTTTTAAACAAACCAACGTCTGTTTAACTTTACAAAGTACTGACGCGCCCGCAACTCTAACCGCCTATGAGTACCAAATAACAATATCTTCGGCTTACATCATCGTATCAAAAAAAAGTCTTTTTAACATAATCTTTAAAGTAGACTAGATAAGTAGAACCGTACATATATAATTTTTAGATAATATTCATAGACAAGGTACGAGTATAAACGTAGTAGGTACCTACATACACTATATACTCGTATTTGCAAAATCATAATTAGCTAGAATTTATATAACACAAGCTAATTAATCTCTGCTTACTTTAGATCTAGATAGCGTTGAGTGATATTCATATTCATACCAATATAACGACAATAGTATTAAAAGTCACTGCGCTATATAATCAAAGCATAACTGTTCAGCTTAGGTACTTTAATCAAAAGATTGCAACTTCAAACCACACACAAAGGAATAAAACCATTACCAATTCCTTACACATAACTAAAAAGATGAAACTAAATAAGGAAATGTATATATAAACATGTGTATGGTTTTATTCTTGTTACATACGACCATTAAGATCTTGAAACGTTGTTATGTGAAACAAGTAAGTATATGTTAAGATATCTCCTGAGATGTTGAGTGTTGCCGCTACAGAACAAGATTACCCTAGAGGACGGTTACCTGTTTATCTGCTAAAACCTTTTCGCTCAGATACTTATTTATTTAAAGAGTAATGATGAAATCATGTTTGCTTTATGGATTCCAAACAGGTAATATAGAAATCTAAAAGTTTGCTGAAATCTGAATGTTGGGGGTTTTATTTATTTATTTATACTTTATTGTACACCATATAAAATAAAAATTTAAAAATCATGACTAAGGAATCAGTACAAGGGCGGCCTTATCGCTATAAGCGATTTCTGCCAGGCAACCTTTGGATGGTCATAATGTTTGTAGGATTGAGTGGTAGTTGTTTGGCGTACTTTCTGTCAATGTCATAGGTAAATACATAAAAGACAGGTATCATATCTAATTTTATTTACATACACATATACATACATACATCTATAATACATACACATATACATACGTATACATACATACATACATACATACAGGGGCGTATTTACCCTAGGGCCAAGGGGGCCATGGCCCGGGGCGGCAGGTTGCGAGGGGCGGCGGAGCCGCCCCGAGCATTAATTTTTTTTTTATACCACTTAGGTTGCAGACAAGCACACGGTGCGGCCCACCTGATGGAAAGTGGTTACCGTGGCCTATGGACGTATGCAACACCAGGGGCGTCACCGAGTGTGCTGCCGACCCTGAAGACCTGATCTGGGCGCCTTAATCTTGACTTTAAAAGGCGCCCAGAGATAGACGCTCGGGGCGGCTCCACCGCCCCTCGCAACGTGCCGCCCCAAACGTCTATCTCTGGGCGCCTTAATCTTGCTCTAAAAGGCGCCCGGAGATAGACGCTCGGAGCGGCTCCGCCGCCCCTTGCAACGTGCCGCCCCGAACGTCTATCTCTGGGCGCCTTAGTCTTGACTCTAAAAGGCGCCCAGAGATAGATGCTCGGGGTGGTTCCGCCGCCCCTCGCAAAATGCCGCCCCGAACGTCTATCTCTGGGCGCCTTAACCTTGCTCTAAAAGGCGCCCGGAGATAGACGCTCGGGGCGGCTCTGCCGCCCCTCGCAACGTGCCGCCCCGAACGTCTATCTCTGGGCGCCTTAGTCTTGACTCTAAAAGGCGCCCAGAGATAGATGCTCGGGGCGGTTCCGCCGCCCCTCGCAAAATGCCGCCCCGAACGTCTATCTCTGGGCGCCTTAATCTTGCTCTAAAAGGCGCCCGGAGATAGACGCTCGGGGCGGCTCTGCCGCCCCTCGCAAAATGCCGCCCCGAACGTCTATCTCTGGGCGCCTTAATCTTGCTCTAAAAGGCGCCCAGAGATAGACGCTCGGGGCGGTTCCACCGCCCCTTGCAACCTGCCGCCCCGAATGTCTATGTCTCTGGGCGCCTTAATCTTGACTCTAAAAGGCGCCTAATAGTAAATATTACGTATATTTTTTTTTATTTTAATTTTTCGGAGCTTACTCAGTTACAATATGACTATGTCACTCATTATTTTAATTGCATTCAAATTAGAAAACCCTAAATAACATTTGCGTTCAAGTACGGTGTAACTGGGGCCAAGCAGCTTGGGCGCCGAAGACGGCAGCGCCTTCCTCTCGCAGGGAGACGCTACCGCCTACGGTTAATTCCGGCCGAGGTGGTAGCGGCGCTGTAAATGGCTACTCATAGGGTTTCCACGTATCCTTATGACTAGCAGAGAGCACAGATAAGAGCAGCTAAGGGGCGGCTGGTTCCCCGACAGGTGCGGTCGCCTGTTACTCCAATATATTCAGACCAGTAACGCGGCGGTGAAACCCGTACCTTTCCAGGGTTCAATGGGGACACCGACTACCCACACCCGAAGGAGCTATCTTAAAAGGTCAGCCGGGTTGCGAGAGAAATATCTAATTGGGTAACTTTACACCCGATAATTGAGACCCGACAGAGACGGTGTGCGGTTTTAAACCGAGACCGCATGTGGCACTTCACGAGGAATAATCACCCCTCGCAGACGGCCATAACTAGCACCAGGACCTGCTGCGTGAGGTTTCCCGCTCTGACGGTTGCTTAAAGAATACAACGCGTGAAGTGGCATATACATGGAGGAGCCCAGGCAAAGGTGGCATTGCAGGGGTCGGCTCCTGATCTGTATGTCTCAGGAACTCACCGAAGCAGCCATAGCTGGGCGCATTGCGTCAGCTAGTAGGAGAAGCTACTGTGATACCTCTATCGCGTTATCGGCAGCGAAGACGTGTGAAAACCCCCTTCGAGCATCACCTCATCCGAGCTAATCTTCTCCTTTTGTCGAGTCGACGACATAATGTCATATTTTGTTTGCCCAGTGTGCAACCACCCTGATGGCGTTCTCAGAGGCACCCATGAGTTCCTGCGGTGTACACGTGCTTAGGCACGCAGCACACGTTAGCGTCTACCTCACTGTAGTTCCGCATTCACACCGTGGTGCCTGGGTCCACCTTATCTGAGAAACTCCATCTAATTCGGTTTTTGTTACTTCGGCTGACCTGCATCCGAAGTCTATTTAAGGACTGCCAGGTGATGTATGGGCAGCCTCTGTGCTCCCCACACATAAATTGGCCAGAAAGACAAGATAGAGATCTCACGAATCAGGCTGTGACACCCCCTGTGACACCCCCCCCCCCCCCCTCCCCCCCTCGAACCGCGCCTGCATAGGGGGCGGCAAACCTAAGTGGCCCGGGGCGCCAAATCTTTAAATACGCCCCTGCATACATACATACATACATACATACATACATACATACATACATACATACATACATACAAACATACATACATACATACATACATACATACATACATACATACATACATACATACATACATACATACATACAAAAGTTTATACATATCTAGATATAGTAAACTCGCCATCACAGAGCCCCTTCACAGTAATAGATAGTGTTCCTTTACCATGGTTTTGAAATTATTTAAGTTCTGAGCTTTTCTTATGTTTACTGGTAGGTTATTCCATAGACGGATAGCCGTAACTGTGAAGGAGTTGTCGTAAAATACAGTTTTGTGCGACGGCATCCTTATTCTTAAGTTCTCTGATGACCTTAGGCATTTCGAATGTGTATCGTGTAGGAACTCGAAGCGTTCCTTAAGATAGGACGGGGTGGAAGGATGAAATAAAATACTGTACAGCAAAGAAAGGATGTGAGCATTCCGGCGAAGTCGTATGGGTAGCCACTTAAGCTCTGTTCGAATAAACCATAATTAAAATAATGAGTAACATTGGTTGTTCAATAGGATAGCTTGGTATATATAGTCAAACGTCGGTAGCTTAGTGGTTTAGGAGTCGGTCCTACGATCGCGAGGTCCCGGGTTCCAATCCTGGCCATTACACTACCGACGCGACGTGAACCCACTCCTAGCACAAGCAATTTCGCTTAGTTGGTGGGGTTATAGGGAATATTAGTAATTTCGGTTGTTATTATTATTTTATTCTTAAATAAAAAAACATTATTTATTATAATGTTCAATTTTCATCTTCCTACGAGCCTTTTCCGTACTCAGGGGGTCTTTCAATCTAAATACTAAACGGTAGAATTTCAATATTTCATGTGAAGTAACAAAAACACAGTCATGATCTCACTACCCACCTCATTGTCTGAATTTTTAGGGCTCCAACTACCATAGATGTTCGTATGGCGATAGGAACCAATGTGGTTTCTGATGCACGATAACTTAATTAGTTATACAATATTATTGTAGTTAAAATGTAATGGGAATTTGAAACTTCGTCTTTAAAAGGAAATCATTTAAATCATCACTCACTGAAAGTACAGTTAAGTCTAAGTCGGATTTATTAAAACTTACCTGAATTCTCACAAGAGGATAGACTAGGGCGTATGCCATAAAAAGAAATTCGAACTTTAGAAATTGACACAAAAATGCCATACAAAGGATTTATTAGGATCAGGATATTTTTTTAAATTCATAAATAGGTTTTAAAATCTGGAATGTTCATTATTCTCAATGTAACGTAACCAATGGAGCACATTTTCAGATAGCCCAATAGAAAATTCGATCAGTCTTGATCGGTATAGCCTTCACAGCTCTCTATATCTTACTCACACAGTATATCCGTACATCTGAGCCACGTACTTACTCAATTCATCTTTCTTAGCCATCTGCACTCGTTTTCCCTGAGGACGCATGCAGATATTCAAATAGCAGCATTGCGGACCAGTACACTTTCACAAGATATTTCTTCAATAGGTTTCAATAAGATTGAATAAGTAGAAGTGAGACTAATCTAAATTCAGACACCATTTGACACTCAAAAATCACAGACTTACCCTGAAAAAAAAAAGTAATAATATAAATTTATTATGTCCAAAGAAATTGTCATGTTTACAGTTTGTGGGTGTCAGTATTCATGAACTACCTATACCTACTTGTGTCAAATAATTTTAATAGTAAGAAGTGAAACGATTTGTAAAGTGATATTACAAAATGAACTCACAAGAAGTCGATTCAGAAATATAGATTTCACAGCAGATTTCCTGCAAGCATTGAAAGTTAGCTGTAAAGTAATAAATATCGTAATCGCGCTATGATCAAAGATATCCCTCCCACCAGCCATCTAGCGTCAAATTTACGGAGATCTGGAGATACAGATTAATGTATTTGAAGGTCCTTTACTTTAAGTAAAATAGTTAGGAGAAATTTCCATTAAATATGGCACATTTTTTTTTATAAAAGAACGGAATTAATATTAATATAAAAGCGACATAAACAGAAGCTAATAATATACTTCGAATTCAATGTTGGTAAAGCTGAAGGAAGGAGATTACGGGGAATTATATACACAATACGCCAACATGGATATTAAAATTATGCCATAATGTTTATTTAGGCCGTTTCCTACTTATTTTACAAAACACAGAATGACCTTAACCCAAATGTAAGAATGTAGTTATGTAGGTAAACGAAGTTGACAAAAGGTAATTGTTCGTTGGGATATTATATAATGTAGGTACGTACAATTTGTTCACATTTATAATACCCTTAAAAACAACTATAACATGTAACTTAGTATTTGTTAGTGAGTTTATATCAGAAACACAATAACATTTATGCCGCGTATTCGCGTACCTATACACTTTATCTATTTTGATATTTCAGGCCTACTAAGAAACTTACGTCCGAAGTTGGCAACCGAAATTTCGGGTAATTAGTCCCATGAAATGCATTTATTTCAATCGGACCCTCACCGAAGACCGAAGGACCGAAGACCAACGCTACCGAAGTAAATTCAGAGTATATTTATGGTACCTTAATGCTTCGTAATTTTTTCGTGTCTTACGTGGACCCGAAGTTTCGGTTTCGTGCGTTTCATGGATTTTGCAGAAGAGTATACGTAACCATCTGTTGCCTGTTGTATGGGCTTCAAAGATAATGAATATTGCATCAGGGAAATGAAATTCCAAGTACGGTTGTACGATAAGTGTAACAAATTGACACTGTAAGTGTCGATTTGTGGCTATTACATTACTACATTAAGAAGTAGAATATTGTAGAATATAATGTATTCATATCAAAAAATCTATACGTTCCTGGATCCATTATTCTAATCTTTTTTCTACATCTTCGGCTATTTTATTTATCCTTCTCAGCCGCGGATAACACAATAATATACATTTGAAACTTCCCTCTTAAGAACAAATTAGATAAGACGTTTTGCATAAAATAAATGAAATAAGGAAATTATTTAATTAATTGTCGTTTCATTAACCTAAATTAATAATTAGGGAATAAATTAATCCTGCGGGAGAAACACGATGTAATAAATTTCCCATTCAGCACAAAGGCTAAAAAATTAATCAAAGTCCGTAAAGGTCCCTCTTTAGCAATTTGTGATAAAGTTTGTCGTGTTCGACGCGTAACTTATCTGTACCATTTTATTTCAATGGCCATTGGACATGGTACTGTCAGGAGGACTAATGCAAAGGCGCAGAATGACAAAAATGTATCCCCCGCTGTCCGACCTGTGTCACTCAAGATTTTCCCTCAGACCCTTTATTCCGCGCCAACTTACAGAAACACGCAAATCATCTTGGGGCACGTAGTAATGTAATATATTGCCGAGATTTCGTAAATATTTCTACGTCATTAAAACGTTTAACAAAATGTGTTATTTTATGAATGACTGACGTGTTATATTGTTCGTCTCATTTGTACCAACCCAAGACGCCTGTGGTGTTCAAACGTAAATGTCAAGAATACCAAGTTCCAAGTTGGTAAACAATCTATTCATAATCAAAACGCTTTACGTGTTACTTAAAAGTCTATTTTCATTCATTTAAGTAACGCATATGCGCGTTAACTTACTTGTCAACGTTAACTTGCTTGTACAACGTCACCTGTCTTTTATGAAACCCATGAAAGTTGATCAATTCCTCATTCTATTTCAGCAATAACGCACCATACTTTTTCAGTCAATAATTTCAATAAATGTGTTTACAAATTTGTATTCAGCCCATTTAATTGCGTTAAACAGCTAAAAAAAGTACTGAATGGAATTTGGTACGATTTTTTTATTAGATAGGTCTTGATCGGAATTAAAAACCGAAGTTTAAATACAAGTGGTTGAGTAGCACCGGAGACTTGACCAAAAATATAATCATCAATTTAATTTTTGGTGGCGATAGCCGATATCCACGTGGGTACAGCCGTATCTGCTAGTATACTAATATCATCTATATTAATAATATGCCCATGTTGGTTTACTGCCAAAAACCAGATGCGATAGGGGTACGATAGGAGGTATTATAGTGAACTATGAATAAATAACGATCAAATCGTTGTGGCAAGCGGAGCCGCTGGCCCTAACCATCTTTTTATACTTTTCCATTTGCAACATTGGCGTGTACGGATAACTTTAATAATTGTCCTTATTCGTATCACGTAGAGATTATATGAGACATCGTCAGTTCAACCGCAAATGAAGAACTTCGCCCACACGTATCGTCGGTGGAATACCGCTGTTTCTATTTCCGGAAATTTATCCAATCAAGACAAAGTTGATCATTAAAGTAGTCTCAACGTAAGAGGCCCACTATGACATTTGTCATTTGGACGTAACTAGGGATGTAACCACACCACTCGGTACACGATACTCAAGATAAATCGATTCAAGTTTGTATGCGTATTTGATCGATTAGAATATGTATTGTATTGTAGTGTAAAGTTCATTGGCTTAAAGTTCTAATTAGAAAATTTAATCTAAACTTTGATATTGTAGGTATTTTTAAACAATACAATACTGCAAAAAGTCAATTTTCTTTCATTTAACATTTTTATTACAATAATATTCACTCAATAATAACCAATAGAAATCGCATGAAAATGAATCTTTAGTAAATCATTTTCTTGATACCTACTGTCTGAAGTTTACGCTTATATCACTTATTGAAATGAAACCACTTTTTAACGGCTTCTATCGCGATTTATCTGTCACTATTTACTATTAACCCTACGTCGGCTACTTTCTAGCAGCCCTGGTCCCGGGGTGACTTAAGATGATATTTGAAGCCTAGGAATAAAAAAACCTAGATAACAGCAAACACAACAAAGTCACAAATTGGGATAATGTCATATATTTGTCGATGAGACTTGGCTGAACTCGAATCATACCGTGCCGCAGTCATGGACAGATGATACCAAGGCCTCTTGCTCAAAAGTGCCAATAGAAAAAGGTGGACGCTTAATCATCTGCCACGTCGTCGGGTCAGCTAGTGGTGGTTTTGTGAATGATACCTTGCTCGCATTTGAGTCTAAAAGTACAAAATAATATCACAGAGTGGTTTACTAACCTGTTAGCAAACCTCTCTGAACAGTGCATAATAAAATTATTGTGTACAATGCACCGTGACCACTCAGTTCAAATAAATAAAGCACCTACTCAAGCAAACAAAAAGGCCGATTTAGTAGCATGGATACAAAGATCAGGCGTTGAAGCTGATACGAAATAGTTAAGAGCTGAATTGCTGTAACTGGTAAAAAAATTAAACCTGCAAAATTAAAAAATTAAATTGATGAATGGGCACTTCAGCATGGACATAAAGTGACAAGAACGCCGTCATACCATTGTCAGTACAATGCTATTGAGCTGATCTGGGCTCAAATGAAAGGATATGCAGCACGCCACAATACAAAGCGGCCATTCTCCACTAAGAAAATGAATATCGCCATTGGGTTGTGGAGATCATTAGATGGCAGTCGCTTCCGTGAAGAATATATAAGTATATATTCGAATATATATATATATATATATATCACGGATTTTCAAACGCTTCCTTTTATTTGTGCTCTATGACCTTGCTTCGTCTCACATTTCAGGATTCTCGCTCAACGAGGAGTACCCTAAAATCAAACTTCTAATTCAACGCAATCAAAGTATTGCCGGTCTTGTAGTATATTGCCGGCCATGTAGCATATTGCCAGTACTGTAGCATATTGCCGGTCATGTAGCATATTGCCGGTCATGTAGCATTAGTTCGCACCACAATTCAGTTTCGTGAGGAATCTTTAATGCGCAAACACGAGTCGTGTTTGCGCATTAACACACGTTTTGCACTTGACCGGATTTTTACAGATAAGTGTACGATCTTTAACTTTGTCTTAGACATTTTTATGATAAAATTAAAAAAAATATCTTAATCGATTTATTTTTACCATAACCAATTTATTAGTAGTCTGTGGAGAGTATAAAAAACTCGTTATGGACAGCACTGAGCGGAGTGGGCGGTACCCATCAATGAAAAATGTCATTCTACGTTTGAAAAATATCATTGTTTTACGTTCTCAAAATTGAGAACTTCATGGACTTGAAATGTCCAAACGGGCTTTTTACATAGCGATTACTTTAGTTTAGTTACAGTCTAGCCGACGGACGAGCTTATTACTATCTGTACACCACCACAGAGTTTTATGATGCACCATTTAAAATTGTAATTATGTTACTTTTGAATAAAATAGCTTTCTAATAGTATTAATAATTATTAAAATCGGTTCTTCTTTTTATACTACTTAGGTGGCAGACAAGCACGCGACCCACCTAATGGAAAGAAAGGGTTACCGTGGCCTCCGTGTTCAACACCAAGGGAGTCACACTCGCACTGTCGACCTACAGGGTCGGCAGTACGAGTGTGACTCAGAACAGAGAGTTTCTGTGCCGTCAGTGCAGAAGACAAAACAGGACAAGCCTTTGGACTTCCCACTGTCAGTACAAAAACTCTGCAGTGAGCTCTGGCTACCCCACTCACGGTCGGGAACACAACAGGAGGTTATTATGGCCGCGGTATTCTGTAGGGTGGAGGTACTTACACAGTCGGACTGCTCAATTGGGACGGAAATAACGGTTCATTAGTTTCAGAGTTTATCAATTACAAATAAATTACAAACAAATCTTTCCTCTTAACAATATTAATATAGAATGATAGCCTTCCGCCCGCGGCTCATATTTTCGGTTCTACTCAACCGATTGCGATCAAACAAACGTAAAATTTTAAGTCTGAGTAAGCCCTTTCTAACAAAAAAAAACCGCATCAAAATCCGTCCAGTAGTTTTTGCGTCCATCGCGGACAAACAGACAAACAGACAGGAAATTCAAAAAAAATATTTTCGTGTTCAGTATCGTTAACATAACATAACCCAAGTATTTTTTTTAAATATCTCCAATGTACAGACACGACCACTTTACAATTATATAATAGTATAGATAGATAGATTTATACTAAACAAATCAACACCGTCGAGGGATATTTTTTAAAAAGTTTTGCATCTCAAAAAATGCTGGCCGATTTTACAAACTTTTGATTGAATCTTATTTTGTAGGTATATTGAATGATTCCAAATTTGAAATTAAAAAAAAAGAAATTAAAACAAATGATTTGCGCGGCATTAGTATAGCGAAGTTCGAAATTTTAATTTTACCGACGATAGTTAATTGGTATTTGTTTTGTCCAGTTGAAGTTTTAAAGCTAGTTATTGATTAATTACGAATTTATTTCATTGTGTAAGTCATGTAGCGACGCCATTTAACTAGAGAAGAAATGCTAAGGGCAGTAGGCATGCTCCAAGCTGGGGCTACTCAGCGGAGTATTGCTGAGGAAATTGGAACCAGGCAAAACGTTATTTCAAGATTGTGGTCACGTTATCGTGCAACCGGGGAAGTGGCTGAAAGACACCGTGGCGGGAGACGCATAACCACCCAACGACAAGACCGATTTTTAGAAGTTGCCGCGAGAATGCAGCCAAACGTTACAGCCGTGCAGTTGGTTCAACGGCTCCAGTCAGAACACCAATTGCTTGTCAGTGACCAAACTGTGAGGAGGAGACTGCATGAAGCTAACCTTCATGCTCGCAGGCCACTTCGTACTCCAGCACTACGCAGAAGAAATCGTGGACGAAGATTAGAGTGGGCTCGTGAACATTTGCTTTGGGAAGATAACCAGTGGTCTGTAGTACTGTTTACCGATGAGTCCCGATTCGGTTTTCATCCCGATTCACGAAGAGCACGCGTTTGGCGAGTTCCTGGTCGTGAGAGTCGTCTGCAACACCCCCAGGTAGTCCATCCATACAAGGGCGGGACAATTATGGTTTGGGCGGGAATTCGTTTTGGTGGAAGAACGGACCTCGTTTCGATTAGAAACACCATGACCGCTGAAAAATACCGCGACCAGGTGCTTGTATCCATTGTCTACCCTCATCGACTTCAAATGGGTCAAGAATTTACTCTCATGCATGACAACGCCCGTCCGCACACAGCGCGAGCGGTGACCAGCTGGCTGCAGGACCATGACGTGTCGGTTTTACCCTGGCCGGCGCAATCGCCTGATTTAAACCCCATCGAGCATGCGTGGGACATGCTCCAAAGAAGGGCTTATAAGAATTTTCCTGCAGACATTGCGACTGAACAACTTTTTTTGCATCTTAGCAGAACTTGGAACAATATCCCGCAGCGAGACTTTGATAACTTAATTCAAAGCATGAAAAACCGTTGCATGACCGTGGTTAACATAATATTCATTTTTCTTTGCACGAAACTTGGTATTTTGGTATGATCGGTGATGATACTTATTTTACAAGCTTCATTTAAAGCAAGCAAGTTAAGTTTAGATTTACCTGGAGGAAATTAATACTTCACTTTCATAACATTTGGATGTAAACATCCCTTAAGATACTTCTGAGCGCAGATAGGATGAAATGTATTAAGTTTCGAACGCCACGTTCCGGGTCGGGTTGCCCTTTTCATTTTAATAGTATGTATTCTATATTACGTTATTATTCGTAGGTAGGTATGTCCAGTGCTTTCAGTAGGTACAATGTGAATTGAAATATTGTTTACGCCAAGAGAAGTTCAAAACAGTCCACCATCTGCATTTTGCGATTTCTGCTGAATGTGTTACGTTTGATACATTTAATTCTTAATTTTTGTTTTTAATACACCTTCTAAGTATCTAGTTTATTTGCTAACTACACTATATCTTTTGTTTTTATCATACTACTGTCCATCCCAAGGTTGCGCAAGGCCGCCCATTGTACAATGTACATGCTGCAACTGTATACATGCTACCTACTAGTCCTACTTTAAATCCATTGGTTTACAATAAAGATTAATCTATCTATCTTAATAAAGCATATAAATAAATATACGTTGTAATTGTTAATGAATCACCTATTCGAAGTACATTGGCGATTGGTGAGTAATTGAGTGTGGACATGCAGCAATCCCGGCGGAAGTAGGCCGGATACCGATCATTGTGAGAGAAACGCGGCCTACCGCCGAACGGCGGGTAATTTCACTTCCTGTGTCTACAACCCCGGCCACACATTTCCATCATTAGTTTACCTCATTGATGTCTTTATTTATGGTCATTTAATTATACCTGCTGTAATTATTATTGGGAAGAGTGTCTTTAGTAAGAGTTAATTGAAGTAACATATTTTAAATTATAATACATACATACATACATACATACAATCACGCCTTTATCCCTGGGTTAGGTAGAGGTGAATTAACACACACATTTCACCAATCATTGTATTAGGTCCCACGTAATAGGGGCTGAGCTGAGCCTATTGGCGTATTCCGGGCACTGCTGTTGACTCGAGTCATATATCTGAGGCTGAGCCTGGGCTGTATATATGTATCTGATATTAAACAGCCCTATCCCTTAGTCGCCTTGTACGACACCGCAAGGGAGGATATGGGGTGGCCCAAATTCTACTCTGCCGGGAACCACGCAGGAATTATAATAACTAGCTTTAATCCTCGTTTCCAAGTATTTTAAATTTCTTAACAACACAAGGTATCCGCCTGAAATCCGCCTGATAGTGTGCTAATAAACTTTCCTTAAGCAAAAAATAATATGTTGCTTCGTTAAAACAAACAAACAAAATATGAAGCCACAAATAAACTTTCACATTTGTAATTTTAGTAAGGATTGATACCGTTGAGCACTGTTTGCAAAGCACTCATTCATACATGTTCATTTAGAAGAGATTCGCTGGATTTATTACCTTAAATCGGGGATTTGAAGTACCTTTACTTTACTGTTAACAAAAGCCCCACTTTATACTAATCACTTTCAACAGGTAGGTACTTATAAGCTTTAACTACTAAAACCTATGAGTGGGATCGTCAAAATTTCGTAACTTACTGTCTTCATTTTTCTTTGTGTTGAGCTAAAATAAAGTATTGTGTTTTTCCACAAATAAGGAATGTATTATGTAAATTAAATGAGAAATGAGAGTAACGAGTAATAATGAATAAATTCAGCATCATGCGCTTGCTGTTGTTCCAATTCTTTTGGTGTTAGACGTCATCTCTTCAATCAATCTTTTCTTTTGTCATATCATTTCACACTTTAAGGTATGATTCCGAAGCCGACTGCATACGACAACTGCCAACTGCACGCAGCACATGCGCGTAATTCTCAATGGTCCCCTTTATCCGTATCGGAGTTTAACAAGTACCTAATGGGAACGCTGTATCTGCTGCATGCGTCGGCAGTTGCTGTAAGCGGTCGGCTATAGAGTCATACCTTACTAGATGAATAACTTATGGAACTAAATTATGATAAATAATAGATTTTATATAAAAAAAGTCAGCCATAGAGTAGGTACCTATAGACTAATTCGTTGTTGCAAATAAACTTTTATAATACCAATTTAGATTAGCAACAACGATATTTATAACGTTTATTTATTTTCATAATTTCTAAGACTTCTTCTTTAGCTCACCATTAGGTGGGATGAAGTCATATTGATGTGCCCTTCATGAAAGTCTTGTGGTTTGTTATAAAAACATAATTATGTATGAAGATACTCGTAGCGTTAGTTTGTATACGTTTTGTGGAAGTAACATCCCAACGTTACGAAGGTTTTGGTATCAATGAGATAAGTATATCGAAAAGTGCCCAAGGCAGCGTTGTGGAGTATATAACGGAGAGGATATGTATCTCCTACATCCCAATCTTCTAGCGATATTTTCCGCTTTGACGTGTGAAAAAGGTTTATTTATTATCGAAAAAAAAAATCAAATATAAAAATATAAATAATAACAAAACGTCAATACCAAAGAGTCAAAGTCCAAAATAATGTATTTATAGACTATTAAAACGCCACTTACAAAACATCAAAATATAAAAAAATATTGAAGAACAGTTTCGTAAATGGTCCATTACCGGTTTGAAACTCAACGGGCATTTTTTTGGTCTATTTACTACTTAGTCTACATATAATAATTTGCTTGAGTAGTATCATAGTAATATAGTTGAGCGAACAGCTCATTTCCAAGCATGTTTATCATCTCAATAATCTTGGATTTTATAATAGCCTTTTTGGCATAGTTACTACTTAATTACAATTTTAAATTTATTTACAGGTAAATCTCTAATTAGGGAGTTTGTTAAAGAAGCGTATACAGTTGCCCTAGAAAGAATTACGAAAGTCTAATATCACAGACTACAAGATTATTTTTGTTTCTGGTATTTATATTACCGATAAATATATATTTTACTTTATATACATAAGGTTTTCGAAAATGTATTGTGACACTACGGTTAGAATGTCTATTTTCGAAACTTTTCTCGGAAGGAGACTCTTGGGCTCAAATTATGAATAGCTCGCACAGACCGCTTTTGTAAGACAAAAATCGTGTTTAAATCAGCGGAATTACCCCAAAGGAGAGTTCCGTAACTCAAAATACTATGAATAGCTTATGGAAGTATAAACTAATATACTATGCTAGCCGTATCGTACGTCTGTTAAAGCCTTAATCCTTTTCACTGCGTAGGAAGCCGAACTTAATCTACTGGCAATTTTTTCAATACGTACGTGATCCACACTGTAGTTTGGCATCAATATTTAAACCTAAAAACACTGTCGATTCCACAAGGTTTAACACTTGTCCATAGAAATACGTAAAAGTTCTTACACATTTTGTAGTTTATTTTTTAAGAAGAAATAGGTAACAAATATGCTAATGTAATGAGCACAACCAATTATAAGTAGATAAATTGCAGCTGTTTATAAAAAATACATTGAGAATTTAAACTTTGAATTGTAATTAAAGTACCTTTTCTGATATCCATTATAAATATCAATTCATAGTTCAGTAATCTATAAGTTTTACTTCCAAATTAAATCTTAATTCTGATTGTATTATTGTAGGCGAACAGTAATAATGCGTTTGCAAATATGAACGACACACATTCATAATATGACGGTCGGATTCAGTATGCGGGTCTCGCATTCCCGTACCGGTAATCAGACGGCTATCGAATTATTTTTGCGTCGCTGACTTCATTTGCCAGTAATGATCTATGCTGCCTCCCTATGATTTTCCTTATATCTGGTTTATCAAAATATACCATGACCGAAATAAGTACTCCTACAAGCAAACTTAATCCAAAATTTAACGGACTCACTTCAGAAAAACGCGCGTTGTCTAGGAAATACAAGTTTTGTCTAGTCTAGTAGGACTTTTTAACTGATATTTAATTTTAAGTGTTACTTAATTTTAGTTTTAGTTTTAGTTTTTTAAGCTTAAGTTTTCTTGGTTTTCTAACCATTTATAGACAGAAAGCAAATGGAAACATCTGTAATGACTGATGCCGGGTTGCAATATTTTATTGTCACCCTATTTTATCGCCATAGTGAAGTCTTGGTTCCTATTTTTAGTTGTCAATCTCAATACACTCACAGAGAGATAACAAAAGTTTCGTATTTATTGGAACTCTAATTCGTTTTATAGCCTGCGTCACTATTTACGTACATACACATAAACTATTCAGTAAACAGTAGGCTCAGTTCTTATATCCTTACTCTTTCTACTTCTTTCGGTTTGGCTCATTGACAATGAGTTTACCTCGTACCTATAACGTAAGACTAAAATAATTAAGCAAAATGGTTAAATAGAAGTACTCCTTTCATTTGTAGGCGTGGATACCTGAGTGAAAACAACAGTGTAATCAATCTTAAGTTAATTAAAGATTTAATAATTGAGAATGCTATAATATATGCAAGTATACTACCTGTAAGGGTAACGGGTTACGGGTTCATGGCAAAACGTTTCAAACCCCTTCTCAATTTCTGTTTCAGAGAAGGTCAAGATGCCAATAGCTGTAAGATAAAATTACAAATTTATATTATTAGTCTCTATCTAATAATTTCAATTACGAGGATGGTACGTTAGAAAATTCATAAATTTGATTCGATTTCTATTTCTGAAAGAACTAGGCGATGCCACTTAATTAAAATCATGTTATTATTATTTTAAATCAATATTTCTATGTATGAAGTAGCAAGAAATATTGTCGCTCTTTACTCAAGATAGGGCTGAGGCTGAGCTACGAGCCGGTGACTAGCTAGATACTTCATCTTTCCATTCGTATTAGCATAGTTAAGCATTTTTATTCATAAACTCGATTATAAGTCCAATAACTAACTATTTCCATTGCTCCGTTAAATTAAATAAATTCTTCACTTACTCCTCGTCAACTAAGTAACTAATTGACGAAAAAAGCGAACCAACTTTTATCTAATGATCTTTTGTGCAAAGTTTGGAGTTTCCACAATGTGTACTTACGTACTTAATAGTACATACGTAGGTGGAAGTGTGCCGTTTCTGCCGAATCTCTGTACATATACGGAGTCAATCTTTTCACTTTGGAGTTAGTTGCGCACTCAAGTTTCTCTACTGGAGTTTTACGCGTAGGTACACGGCGCTGAAGGAAATAGCCTCCAGCGAGGACGGCGGCGGCCTTGTAAAAAGATTGAGTGACATCGTCCCTCCGTAATTACATAGTTATACCGACGTAATGAAATGTATATGAGTATTACAAAATGGGAGTAGTGAAGCTGTACCAAAAACACAATTGCGGTTGAAAATTAAGGTTAAGGAAACGAGAAAATGTATATTTATGCAATGATGAAAGTCGTCGGAAAAAATTGTGAATTGTAGGTTTAAAGCGACAATCGTTACACGAGGTAACTAACCCAAAAAGGCATATTGCTTATATACGGTTAGTAAGAATGCTGGAAGTCCTTTTTTCCCTTCTCACATCTCATCTGCAGGTAACAACGCGGAAGGAACACTTTTGGTCTTACACGCATTCACAGCTTAAAGTATTTTTGAACTAAGATTAGGTATCCACAATAACAAAAGTAACTACAGTAATGTCCCAAAAACAAAAGTAAGACATAAAATAGGTACATTCCTAAAGTTATAATAAGAAACACAAGACTGTTGCTGGAAAATGTATTAATGGAAACAACATGAAATAGCATTCATTACCCACAGATGTTGACAATGGCACAGAATGTATAAGATTTCATGCTACGCCGGCGATTCTGAACGTGTCGAGACGTAATGAGAATGAGACAGATAATAATAATAAAACCTGTGAGGTTATCACTACAGTCTAGACGCGTAACACAAATAGTTTTGCATGAAGGTGTGCTGGAACAAAGTGAGTGAATATGAAATTAGTTTACTCGGTAAGGAAAGAATATAAATTACCAGGTGGGGAGTACTTATGTTTATTTCAGAGGGTAATAATAGCTTTGCTGGCAGGGTTTCAGCTCAGGTCGGGCTTTGGCCCAGTGCATTGTAAATTACGTTAGCGTGCACTGAATAATACAATGAACTATAATCATATTTTGAGCTGGCAACAAGTTTGAAATGTACTGAATAGTATAATCAATCAAGTTAGTTCTGCTACCGGTTGAAAATACTTGTTGAATTGTATTAATATCATATTTATTTGCTTACAATTTATGCACTCCAAATTGTAAGCGTTTTGTTTACATTACTACAGTTTCCCCGCAACCATGACTGCTGAAAACATTCCCTCGCCCATGTGTACATAACATTTATTTTTCTATCCGAAAATAAACATACACGTCATGAAAAAGTACTCGTTTAATGGTAATAGGCGTGATCTCTATTATGTGGAACCGCATAACATATAGGTCGCTTCCTTCAAAGAAATACAGACAGATGTATTAAAAATATTCTAGGTTTGAGGGAGAATATTTGTAGTGTAAGTAATAAATGCGATGTTATGATAACTGCCGGTGACATAAAATATAATATAATAGTTGAATAATAGCTTCATAACTTAACAACAAATATCTATTAACTTATTCGTCATTTGTTTATTAAACTCATAGCTTCTTGTGATTCAATTAAGCAAAGTGCTGACAAAATTTATGTCGCAATCGGAGTCATCTTCTCGTTTTGCGTTAATTGGGCGTTACTCGAGGAGGTTTAACGACAACTTGTTTCACTGGTGAAAATAACTGTTCATTAAATATTGATACTTTTACAGCGATATTTTAAAATCTCGTATACTTTGTACGCGTTGAATACCTAACTAACTTCGAGGGCAATAATTAGCGTACTAAGTATATTAACTTAATAAAGTCAGTATTAGGCCTTCTTTAACAGTAATTAACTGTAAACATGAAAATATTGGATATAACTCAAATGTCACAGTCAATATAGTAAATTGCCAAGGTAGTGAAGTGTGCCCATTTGAGATTCAAAAAATTATGAGGACCGGTGACGTTTAATCGAAAAGTAGGTACTCTCCTTTGATCTTTGTCGAGACACCGTCTACGACGCCTCTGTCTGGCGCGTTTGTGCCCGAATGAATACTGGGTAGGAATTAGCTCAAGAAAAGCGACGGTATGCAAAAACCTTCAAGTAATTTCCTTCGTTGTGCAAGATTGATGAATCCTTGAATATTTCTTGTTTCTAGCGCATTATACACAAGTACAGTACGTGCACTATACACTACCTACATAGATTTGTATACGTTCATAGACAGTGTTTATGACCCAAGTCAACCTCACTTGCAAGTGGTACCTACACCTGCAAATTTGGCAGACGAGGCCAGAGCACAAGCTTTTATTCTCAGGATAGGGGATCGGATCATAGTCGGTTCCGTAAAAGTCAATCAAACAAAATAATATAAAGGAGAATGTATGTACAAGTTCGGATGCAACCAGGATTGGCGTTCCAAGCAAGAGAAGACGATTTTTAGATAGTGTCAAAAGTTTATGAATTGTCGCATGAATATTATAGCTATATCAAACAAATTACAAGCACAATGTCAGGCACACGCATAATATAAATCACATAGTGTAATAAATATACCTTTATCAGTATATTTCCTTCGGGTGTGTGAAATACGAGATTTTTAAAGCATAATTTTTCCTCATCAGAGGTGTTCTAGTGGAAAAAGTCTTTATTGTTGTGTAATTTAATGTAGTTTAATGGTTTGGGCTACAAAATAAGGATGAAGTAAAGTGTGTTTTGTGTTTTACATTGGACTTCACTTCCTAACTTAATGGCACTTCTTATTACAAATCATCATCTTATTACAAAAACCTAGTACCTATTAAATGTCGACTTTGAGAAAAGGACAGAACTGCATGACGTTAGACATGGACAATTAGATTCTTATCTACCATTATGTAGTATTTTTTGTTAAATCGTACCCTTGTCATTCTATTCTGAGTGCCCCTTAAGTGAGTAATATTTGATATATTATCGAGTATTACCTTGATTATTTTCGGTCCACGTAACGGGAGCGGGCCTATTGCCTTCAAGCAGAGAGTTTGTCATGGGTTGTAGGTATGTTTACTGTCAGATGGAGATCAGCCCTATATCTTAGTCGCCTGTTATAGCACTTACAGAAAGAAATGGAAACAAACTCCACCAGAAAACAACAAAAATAAATGTGTCAGCTAATTCAAATTGTAGTGTAAGGTATTTTAAGTACCTATGGCAAATCTACTTGATATATTGTTTTTGTTTATGCCTTTTTCTTGCAATGAGCAGGAATCTAACTCGCTACCTCAAAGTCGTAGCCAAACACTCTACAACCCTACTGCAGCGGTCATCGTAGTATTATACAGCCTCCCTACGAAGCTTTGGCGACTTAACTCATCAGAACAACATCAACATCAAACGAGTAATCGCATTCTATTCCACCCTGATAATGTTTACGCTACCATTTATATAGAAATCTCGCCTCTTTATCATTTATTGTAAGACATAACGTTTTTAGCTTATTTCTGAATTGAAAGAGAAGTGACGTTTATTATTTCAATGTCAATAAAAAGATAAGTCGCCGATATAAAACGATCTTATCACTCTAATGGTGTCAACAAACAGTGCTAGCCGTGCTATCACTACACGCATCTGTGTCGGCCAATCGCAGAGATTTATAGAGGCGAACAAAGACTATAAAACTTAGTTTATTATTCCATCAAATGTGCCGCTGACTCACGCGCTTTCGGATTTCTTACATACATACATTACATACATACATTACATAATGCATTATATTTAACACAGAAGGTTTTATTGCTGCAGTAAAAAAATAATGGTGTTTATAAGGCACACATTTTTAAGCAGAGTGAAATATGATTCGCTTCGCTATTGGAGTTCTAGGTCAAAATATTTTGATTCCGCTGTCTTTTAATATAGTTTACAACACACCTGCTCATAAAAGTGATATTATTTCACCGCAAATAGGCACGTAATGACACCTATTATCAAACTGTGACTTTTTCATTGCTATTATTCACAAGTGAGTTATAGATTATTTTTTTAAATTTTATAGGTTAAGTTTCTATGTTCTTAAAAAAGTTTAGATACAAAAAAAAAACGTGTTTAATAGTACGAATAAATTAATATGCCTATTGTATGTTCATTTGATGCATTTTCGTATTTAAATAAATAATTTCACCTTGTAATACTTGTTTAATATAATAAACAAAATGTTCAATCAATTATATATACATACATATATTATGTTCAATCAATAGATTCTAAGTACAGAAAAAAAAACAGTAAAAAAAAGTTAAATTCAAACCTCATTTTTTTTTAATATGGCTGACCGCCATTGTTAGATGCGCGCACATAGGAAAACGAATTAATTTGTAGTATTGTTTATTTAGTATTTGTAGTATTATTTTATTCGCAAGTGTGTTGTAAAACGTCGTGTGGCACGCGTGAGTATGATAATTACCGTCCTCGGCTCTCGTAAGACCCGAGCCGCTCTCGGCGGTGATCACCAACTTTGCTCACTTGTACCATAATGTACTATTACACATGGTACACTTGCCAACCAATGAACGTGTCCTGTCGGTCTTTTTAGTACCTTAGTAGTATAATAAAATTATAATATACTATCATTTTCATGGATAATTTGGTAAACCTAAATGTAATGTGATTGACCATGATAGTTTAAATACTATTATTAATTTCGATTCACTCATTTGTTTAAAATGAGCACAATCAGGTTTTGATAAATATAACATGTTAAATCGTCCATTTATACCGCAGGGCATTCACCTAATATGCTTTAGCTTGAATTTTATTGTTTCACAATATTGAATACCCTGTAGTTTACAAATAAGTAATTACGTGATTATATTTTACTAGAACTAGAACTTGTACAAAATACTAATGAAAAAACATGAAAATTTCTCTTCAAATGTTAAATTTTTCGAACTAAAAAAAACAAATGAAAGATCAAACACTCGCTTATATAAAAAATTAATTCCATTTTCTTTTCATTTGCAATTTTTACATCATAGATACAGTATTAAATTTTAAAAATAAAATACAGAATTACCAGTACAATAATACCTACCTACAGTACCAAATAATAAAAAGTATTGACAAGTGTAGTAGTTAAAGCGTAGATGAAATACCGTGTCTGTTTGCTTGCGTACTATATTTCGGAGGGCCCGGTCCAGTGTGTACGTAGCCGATACGACCGCGGTCGTTACTAGACTCAGTGTTGACATAACAAACATTCTGCGGTTCTACAAACGTTTGCTACTATGTTTCGGTCGTAATGTCGGTAAGCTGTTTTCTAAGTCAATTTATTAGTACAAGGTAAAACTAAAAACTAATAAATTGGCTATTGCTAGTTGTGGTTGTAGATAAACTTATTTACTTTGAGTTATAAACTATGAGGGTTATCTCGGGTTTTACTTAACCGATTGCAATCAAACAAACATAAGATTTTAAGTCTGACCAAGATCTTTCTAACGAAAAAAATTGCATCAAAATCCGTTCAGTAGTTTTTGCGTCCATCGCGAACAAACATCTCCAATGTACAATTATTTATTAGTACAGATAGATAGATTATGATACCTCAGCTGAAACTAGTCGCATGGATGACTGATCACGTTCAAAAATATTTTAAGTAAAAATTGTAATGGAATATAATGTATGGGTGCTTGGACGACGCTGTTAGTTCTTTTTATGATATATTGTACCGGCTTAGGGTTAAATATATTCCTTTACGCCAAACAAAAAATACCCAATACCCTCCATGGTACAACGGTGCGCTGATTAAATGCATTAAAGAAAAATTTAAATACTTCAAAAAATTTAGAAATTATAATAACAATTCTGATGGGATCACCTTCAATCTATTACGCGCTAGAGTAAAGGAAATGGAAGATATATGTTATAAAAATTATACTAGGAGTATTGAGAATTCCATAACTGAAAACCCCAAACGTTTCTGGTCTTATATTAAATCCAAACGAGGTGGCAGCAATTACCCAGCACTAATGACTTATGCTGATAGGTGTGGTGACACTGGACCAGTTATTAGTGAGCTTTTCTCTGATTATTTTGCATCCAACTTTCTTGTTGATAACACCTTTTTGCCATCGCGCCATGCTGCGTCATCTGGCCAGGTCTGTGACCTCTCCACAGTTCAGATAAATATAGGGCAGGTCCACGAACTACTGAAAGCACTTGATCCATACAAGTCTGCTGGTCCGGATTCAATACCAGCTTCCTTTTTGCTTTCATGTGCAAAGGAACTATCCACGCCTATCACTTTACTCTTCCAACGGTCACTGAATGAAAGTGTCGTTCCAACTATGTGGAAATCAGCTTTCGTTTCTCCTATTCATAAAAGTGGGTCTAGAAGCGCAGTTACAAACTATAGGCCTATATCAAAATTATGTTTAATTGCAAAAGTTCTGGAACGCCTTGTTTTTAATCAGCTCTATGAGGCAGTGAAGTCTGTGTTCATACCTGAACAGCATGGCTTTTTGAAGGGCAGGTCGGTTGTTACCAACCTGTTGGTATTTAATGAGTACCTAACCAGTAATATGGACTGTGGTAATCAGGTGGATGTGGTCTACACCGATTACAGCAAAGCTTTTGATCGTGTAGATCACTTAATCCTACTTAAAAAGCTTCTGGATATCGGTATCCACGGTAAACTCCATAACTGGTTTTCTTCTTATCTGCTAGACAGGTCCCAGGCAGTGGTGTTGAGTGGTTATGCTTCGTCATGGGTTAAAATCCCCTCTGGAGTTCCTCAGGGTTCCTTGTTGGGCCCCCTACTCTTCGTTATTTTTATTAATGACATTGGCCGCTGCTTCAAATATTCAAATTTTTTGCTCTTTGCCGATGATATGAAGATATTCCGTACGGTTGACAATGTTCACGATGCTGATTTAATGCAGGAGGACCTCCAACGTCTTGATTCATATTGCTATTTAAACAAATTAGATTTAAACGCCTCTAAATGTTTTTCTATGAGTTTTACACGTAAGCGTCAAGTATATGAATACGACTACGCAATCAAAAGCCATAACTTGGAGAGGAGGACTGTCTCTAGAGACTTGGGTGTGGTGCACGATGGCAAGCTTTTATTCAATCAGCATGTTAGCCAATTAGTTAATAAGGCCTTTAGGGCTTTAGGTTTCTTGATCCGGTGCTCCAGGGACTTCAGAAATATGAAAACGGTAAAAATACTCTATTGCGCATACGTACGAAGTCACCTGGAATACGCTTCACAGGTTTGGAACCCATACTATGCTTGCTACTCTAATGAGATCGAGATGATTCAGAGAAAATTTATTAGATATTTGGGGTTTAAATTCAAACTGTCCCACTTAGCCGACCTCACCTATGAGCAGCGCTGTGTTAAACTGCATATCCTACCGTTACACGAAAGAAGAAGAATCTCTGATGTAACTTTTCTTCTCAGTGTTGCTCAGGGTGGGATCGACTGTCCTGGGCTTCTCTCTGAAATTAAGCTAAGAGTGCCAGTTAAAAGACTACGTAAGAATTTCTTATTGTGCAGGCCTCCGTGTCGCACCAATTTTAGAGTGAATAGCTTTCTGCCTAGAATTATTAGTGAATTTAACCAATTGAATGTCGACAGTAACCTGGATCTCTTTAATACCGGTAAGCATTCTGCCAGATCTTGTCTAACGAAGTGTTTTGTTGAAAGTGTGTAGATTTTGATATTTCTATTTGCTCAATCTTATTCCTGTAATCTTGCCCTCGGCTGTTAAACATTTTGTTTTGTATACCTGGTTGATATAATTGTGGAAGCTTGTAATTGGCGTGTACTAACCTAAATGTTATGTATATGTGAATGTAGCTGTAAGCTCCCCAAATAAAATAAAATAAAATAAAATAAAAATAAAATAAGTACACCTACCAGAGTAAGCTAGGTACAATGAATATCTAATAGTACAACTAATAGGTAGTTAATTCATACATTTTGGATCTACTTTGACTCTATAATTATAATTCCAACTTTAGTCACTAACGCTAAGATTTCAAAAACTATTTCTCGAGTGAACGACGTTCAACGGACGGACGTTGAAGGACGGTGACTTCTAAGAATAGGCTTTCAAAGACCAAGTTTCTTTTGACTGTAGTGAGATAATTTTACATTGTTATCTGTCATACCTATGTAATAACGATTGGAGGGTATCCGACTCCCCTGTCGGAACCGGCAGGGGTGGTTATGTCGAACTTTAACTGACTAAAACCGCACGCCGTCTTGGGTCAGCAATTGCTGAGAGTCCGGATAGGAGGAGGCGCGTATTGTACGCGCCACCACCTCGGCCTGCTTCTGCTAGGGCGATAGGTGGCTCCACTTGTCACCCGGTCGGAGGTCATTAAGCGACCTCCGACGCCCTGGTCACCTCCGCACCTTAGTTTTCTCCGGACCCGCTTCGCCGCCTCATTCTCGAGCATTACTTGCTCGCAGAAGGAGGCGGCGGCAGTCCACGCGCTCACGCATCGCACCATCACTGTGAGCAGTGCGATGAGCGAGAGAACTCCTGCCCCTAGGATCGCCACGAGGATCCGCTTCGGTGGATGTTTCTAAGGGTAAATGGGATCGCCAGAATTGCTAGGGACGAACGTAGGCTAAGTAGCACTTCAGCAACCGTTCCTGGTGTTGTAAGCACTGGAAATTTAACATTAGGCAAGCTGTGCGCATGAAAACAAATTGGGTGTTAAAACAAAAGTAATGATTCAGGTTATAGTGTTTCTAGGAAATTCTACATAGCGCTATCTACACCTGAAGTAAGCATAGTTTAACTAGCAAGCTCTAATATCTATTGTATGTTTTAAATACTATCTTAGTTAACTTCTTTGAGTATGGAAGTATATGGAGATGGCATACCTACGAAAAAAAACTGTATACCTAAACTTGGATGAGAACGGAAAATGGCGTCTATAATAGGGAAGCCCAGTAAACTGTCGATAACCACCTTATCGATATAAAAGAAGCACAGACTAAAAATGTAAACAAGGGTTTAAACTATTATCTATCTTCTATCTATATATCTATACTATTATATAATTGTAAATTGAAAATGTTTGTCCGCGATGGACGCAAAAACTACTAAATGGATTTTGATGCAGTTTTTTTGTTAGAAAGGTCTTGTTGGAATTTAAAATCTTACGTCTGTTTTACTGCAATCGTTTGAGTAGAACCGAAGATAAGAGATCCACGCGGGCGGAGCCGCGGGCGAAAGGCTAGTATTTAGCATATATTTGCTAAATATAATAGTTAGAACCATTGTAAACCTTTGAGAATGCCGTAAGGCGAAACCGGTTAGGCAACAAAAAATAAAACGATTGTGGAAGAGTACAAGTTTAGTGCTTTATTCAATATGTCCTCTAAATTAATATATATCCATCAACAAAGGAGAACGGGCAGTTCGTTACATAATATTGTAATACTTTTTACCTATATCACAATTGTTTCGTTAAAATGATAATTATTGTATGTTTAAATACATATTTTTCAGTGCATAGTTATTAATACTGTCTGAAAATAATTATTACTGTTATTATAATAAATGTAACATTCAGTAATTTTACATTTATTAAATGTAAAGCTTATTTTTGCTAAAATATATTTTTCAACACACTCATAATGTAGCTTCATCGTCATACTGAAATGTACACATTAAAAAATTAAAAATAAAACTTTAATGAAGGATAATTAGAAATAATCATTTATTTTATTGTCGCTTTATCTCACATAAACCATAAAATTATCATTATCATTTATCATAATATCATGAGCTTAGCATTTTTCCGCTCTCTTTTGGTTAATACACATTAGATGACAGGATAGATAGATATCGACAAATATTACGATAATAGAGATACATGATACATCCCTAACATAGTAACCGTCTACAATCTAAGTCTATGGTTTACACACGTTCATTCATGAAAATAGAAGTATGTGAGAACGGAAGATGGCGATTTGGCTTCAAGCTTGATTCGATTTTATGAATGAAATCGTAGTTGTTGCTACTCTTTAATACTCTAAGGTTAACTTTAACTGTGCGGTTTGGATTGCAAATTCGTGGGTGGACTTGGTTGGTTACACATGCTCAACTGGCATTTCTATTCGAACTCGTCCTGACATGTAACAATAACTTCTCCATATAGTCTTTTCGTGTGATGGTAGTCTCTAATCTTAATAAAAGTGAATGTTCGGCGAAAAAAAAGAGAAAACAAATTATCCATTACATTAAGAAACCACGAAAAGTCAAAGAAAAAACCAAAATTTTGAATGCACATACTTAATATAATATAACTCAGTAGTTCGTTTCGACATCTTCATGGTTAATTTAGTTAGGTATATGTTCTTTTAAAGTTATTACCATATATACCTGCAGATTTACCTCCCAAGTGTGGCAGCTGTTACAAAAGTCAAAACAACATTAGTCTCATTCACACAAAAATGTCGCGGAATATTAATATAATACACGAAAATCATTTACGTAAAACCATTCAAATGGAACATGAAAAGCTTTTCAAATGATCTGTATCAATATACTTCGTGTTTATTGAAGACTTAAATGTTTGACTTAGAAGCAATTGCGTGTTTGACTAGGATTATTAATACGGGACAAAAAAGCGAGCGACGAAATGAGTGTGAACTTTTATTCATTAATATTCATGACGGAATTATTCCTTTCATTGCCTTCGCCCAATGTTTTGAAATCTAGAAACCAAAATAAACGTCGTGCTGTACCTGCAAGTACATTCTTTTAGTAATATATCGCTCCATTGTGTTCTTTACATGTAGTTTAGAAACTTTAAAATAAAACTACTTTTGTAAGCTAGATAAAAGTTTACCTTTGGAACTCTCTAGATACTCTTGTTCTTGTTTTAAACATGTATTTAAATTTTACATGAGTGGATTTTTAAAACTACTAGCTAACTAAACTCGTTTTTCAGAAACTGTAATTTTAAAAAGTCCTGTGACATTGAATGTTTTATTGCTTTCTAACCTTTTATGTGAATAAGTTGGTATGTACATATTATTTGTACACCTTGATTAAAATAATATTGAAGGAAAATATTTAATAACTACTTACAACATAATATGAATCCGAAAGTTTGATGGAAGAATGGATATTGGTTAATCGATCACAAGAGACTTCTACAATAGACGATTATGTTACGGTTATGGTAAAACCACGGGTTAGAGTTAGTTTAACTAAAGTAGAAAAATCGACAGGTGTATGTCAAGATCGTAGCCAGTGGAAAGATGTGGTATCTTGACTGTATAAAACCACCAATTTTATTTGTTATCAAAGCTTTGCAATCTTCTTTGGTTGTGATGCCAATTGGACAACTAATGTGTGATTAATCGATAGCCCACTGCGGTTATGAAGCTATTGTGTTATTGTATTCGCCACAAAGACAACGGCAAGTGTGTAACTTATTTCTTGTAATCGCTGTCAACACCGAACAAGGACTTTGTTGTTGTTTGCGAAATAATTCTTAAGATAAAGCATCCGCGCACAGTGGGCCGGCACGCGACGCATTCTTGCGTCTCTTTATACTCGTTTACATTTTTCCGTTTATTGCTTACAAACATTGTTCTGGAACGTAAGCATTTACGAGAAGCAGCTTATTATTTGCGAATGTATCACATTGTGTATCAGAGACAGGAATGACAAGCATCTTTATAATAACAAATGCCGAATCAATAAACGCCAAGTAAAGCTGCGAGGTACATATTACGAGTACGTTTCGAGTGTTTACCCACATGCGGATTACGATAGAGTTAGTACCTAGTGCACCTACCTGCTTAAGGCAGGTTCGTTTTATGTATATATGTACATCTTTTTATTGTTGTTTTAAAAAGTCTTGAGAATTTACTTTGAAAGAGTGAAGAAGTAATGCCTGCTTTTTTATTATAAATACAAACTATTTCATAAATTTCTTGTATTTTTATTATGTACCGAAAGCATAGTTTATATTCTGTTTACAGCAGGCTTGAAAGCGACTAGCTTGTACAAATTATACAACCGTATATACATAGTGGACCGATAACTGAATTATGTTCTATATTGCGAGAAGCGAACCAGACAGCCAGGAATTTGACGCCGGACCTCCGATGTGTTAATGGTCCAATGCAGTGATGTTAGACACGCTCAGTGACACAGTAATTGATTAACTAAACCGTGATATGGGCTGACTTTGATACGGTGCTTAATGTTTTCGGGAATGTAAAAGGAGGTCCTAAATATTCCCAAAAGTTTATATAAACCATTTTATTTTTGGTCCCTGGTAACTATAGATGACTATAAGCTTGCAAATACTGAAAATTTACAAATAGAAAACCATTACGTTTATAAATAATGTTACAGTAATAATTTTCCTTTCTATTCGTTTCATTTTTCTCACGGAAATGGAAGCGTTGACTTCGTGATTCCTTTTAAAAATGGAACCTCTCCATCTTTGTCAACGAATATTGTCAATACAAAGGAGACAATCATATGTAACGCTCGTATTTCATAATTTACGTGTTCTGTAAAATAAGCCTATTACAACTGGAATCTGGGAATACTCACTAGGAATTTCTCAGCAATAGGAAGAGAATTTTATTTTTCGAGCTCGAAACTCGGAGTGTGTTAAACTAATATTGATGGTGACTATACCTTTTGAAATGCCTGATGTTTCGGTTAGTTTACACTTGCTGTGGTCGCAGACTGACTGGCTTAACCTTGTTGGCGCTTTGTTGTCAAGTCCGTGACGTAGAAGTTTCACATACAATATTAATAGTATCAACTAATAAGCAAACCGTCATGTCGCTATCTTACGAGTACATGATTCTTGTTGTTTTATAATACCTACAAAAAAATCTACAGCTGGCGGTTCTCGGTTACTCGATTTTAGAAATATCAACCAAGTAGAAATGGCGGTAATTTAATAAATAATGAACCTCACTTCGATTGAAGGAGAAGTATCTCTCTAATAATATAATTCGTGATTCCATTATACTCTATTGGAACTTCAAGCGGTATACGAGTATAAGCTAAGCATATTGACTCTAATACGAAATCACTTCACAAATTGTAATTGGTATATTGTTAGCTTTAGGTATATGTTTCGTTTCTCTAAATAATATAGCCAATACCTGAAGTGTTACGAGAAAAGCTGTAATATTATATCTGGTTATTTAACTTCACTTATAATTTTGTACATTACGGATCAAGTGCGTCATGGAGATGACGCGTACTTTTGTATCTAGTTGTATTTTTTAAAGTTCCGGTTGCATCCAAGGACCACCCGCTTTTCGCTTTACTTCTTCACTACGCACAGTCCGCGTTTTAGGATAGGTACTTGTTTTTATTATTTAAATAGACAAGAAACTATAACTAAAATAAATTAGAATAATACTGTTATAAATCGTAATTTAGGCTACTTTTATTTCTGAACACGTATCAGGGTTCAGCCAAAAAAAGAACCCTGATCTTAGTACGAAGTCGTGTGCGCAGCTAATTATTAGTACAGATAGATAGATAAGGACAAAATTTAGAGTGCTCACAGATTTCATGAAATCAAACTGAGTATCGTTATCGTCGGCAACCACGACAGGTGGATAGCTTCATAGCTTGCGCGGCGAGCGAGGAGTCGCCAGCCACTCAAGAGTGTTTGCCGCGCAAACAGATCTGTACTTGAGAACATGGCAAATATCGCTGTGAGAGTACTTACCTACGGCATGATATCATGCGACAAAGGATCTACGCGCGACAGTCATACCTGTTTTACTTTACCACATAGCAAAGTGTAAAATAGTAGGTACTATCAGTACTATGGTGTATCACCTTCTAGTAGTTCGCATTCTTGCCATTATATTACTCTGTCCTTACCTGAATTATATTAAAAGTGACTTTTACATTTTATATGCGGAATAATGTTAAAGTCACTTTTATCTCCAACATATGAAAAAGAGGTAATTAATTTTATGAAAAAAAAAATGCTGCCATTTATCTGAGATGTCAATATATTATTATGCAAAGTATACATTGGACTTCGTATTGAACTTTGTATAGTAAGTATCTATCGTATTCTACCAGATGTTACAAGTCGAATATAAAGGCGTTTTACGACTTATGTGACTTTCAAAATCTGTCAGGAAATTGTTTTAGCCAAAGTTATTGTATTCTATTTCCAACTGTATGTCGCTCAAAAATTCATATAAGCCGCCTGTAAATAGAATCGAATATAAAATTCCACAACTTCCAGTCTTAAAACTGAACGGTATTCGCCTAAATTGAAATAAACCCAGTGATGTGTGATTGTGAAATTGTGGAGAGTGTGTGCATCAGTTGCGCGCCGCCTGTTAATATCCAATGCTATTTATTGATCTGGAGTTGCCTAATGTGACTTTTGTCATCCACTTAACCGTGAATGCATTGTAGCCACATATAACATGTTTGAAAAATATACTTTCGAGTTTTCGCAAGCAATCATGAAATGCCGCAATGAAAATATTTTGGTGTGTGGGACCAGTGTGTAGAGTTTTATTGCGTCTGCGAATAAACGTAATTGTTTTCACGCGTGAAAAACACACCATGATGAAATCCATTACTTGGATTAGTTTTATAGATTGCTATAAAATGCGCATAGTAAATACGTATATAGCTATCTTACCGACAGTTGCTAAAGCTCTTATCTATCGAACAGATCTGTCTGTGTGGACGGGGTGGTCGTCGAACTGTGAAATATTTTACTCTCTCATCTGCCATGAAATCATTACCGCTGCTTTGATGCTTTCTTATATTTTATCCTTACGTTTGACATGAAACTTATAGGAAAGACAAAGGTTTAGAAAATATCTCAATTCGCAACAAAATTGCTTACAAATCAAATCAATTTAGACGTAGGTGAAATCGACATGTGTTGTTTTTGTTATATTAAAAACAAATATACATTAAACAAGAAATGTGTAATAAATTCCTAGTAAAACATAGACAGAAAGGTTTTACTTATGCCTGAGAGAAATCTTTCCTAACAACTTTGTACTAGACGAAAAGAGTGATCCTATTTTTTTTGACGAAGTTGAAATCGATTACTGCTTCCTTTTGTATGATATTCGCTTCGGCTAAATTATAACCGGTAAACTTCACGGTAATGTACTCAGAATGTGCAAAGCGCGTTTGTAGGTTTCTTTAGCACGGAGTACATTGGCCAATTAACCAATCATAGGTTACATTATACTAATCACGATTTCCAAGTGTTTTCATTCGTTGATCATTCATTGGTTCAGTCACAAATTTTTGGATACAAATCTTGTCCTGACAATGACGAACACAATTATTTAATTCAGCGCAGTCATTGGTGAATTCATTTTAGGGTTCCGTAGCCAAATGGCAAAAAACGGAACCCTTATAGATTCGTCATGTCTGTCCGTCTGTCCGTATGTCACAGCCACTTTTTATACATTTGAGATATAGATTCAGTAGTTTGTTTATCAAGAGGTAATCTGCGATATAATTATAGTAAATAAAATCTGCTCTACTATGAACCTAAAATTGATTGAAATGCATATAATATTTATGCGGCAAATAAGGTATAATAAGAAGAATCTAGTTACAGCACAGTCAGTTTATTAGAGTATCATTTTGCCGTCAGTGATCCAGCGATATTTAATCAGGTTGCCCTTTTTAGCTGACGGGTCAGTTAGGAGAGTTTTCTGGAGTAATTGGTAATATGTTCGGATAGATAGATGGGTCAAATATTATATTCTGAGATAGCAGATTTGCGGTTAGATTCAACTTATTAAGTTCCTAAACTTAGTGAATGAGACATTTTTGGGGATTTTGTGCACTTAAAAAAGAAGTTATAATGAAGAATATATATAAATAATTATTTTGAAGTACATAATCTTTTTGCTGAACAACAGAAAGGTTTTAGAAAAAATAAATGTATTGATACAGTCATTTTTGATTTTTACGTATAATTATGGCTAGAGTTGATAGACGTTTGCCCGTGGCAGCTCTTTATATGGATGTGACGAAGGCATTATGTAGACCACAAAATTCTCATTAATAAGTTAAATTCATACGGCATTAGGTGAAACTTATCTAGTCTGCTCGAGTCATATCTAACAAATCGTCAAGTGATAACTATAATTAACAGGATAAGTTGTAAAACTAACACTGAACACCATTACCAGTCAGATATGAGAAATATAACTTACGGTGTGCCGCAGGGCAGTACACTGGGGCCCCTGCTGTTTAATATCTACATCAATGACTTCCCGTCAGCAACAACATTTCCCATGGTAATGTTTGCTGACGATGCTACGGTTGTATTTGACAAACCTAATGTAAATCAGATTGAATCGGCAATGAATGACAGTATTTGCTCTCTTGTTGCTTGGCTTGAAGCACAAAACTTAAAAATTAATATTGGAAAAACAACTGTAATGACCTTTGGTAGAAACATAGACGAAGATCTACATCTAAATGTAAAATATAATGGTACAAAGGTTAATGAAACTACAGTAACAAAATTTCTTGGGTTACAAATAGAAAGCACATTGCAATGGAAAGAACAGATCGGGAAAATAACCAACACGCATACGCCCTATACATATTAAACAAATCTGCAAATCAAGACACTGTACTCACAGCATACCATGGGTTGGTTGCGTCCACTCTAAGGTATGGCATCATATTCTGGGGAAATGCAGTAGGCAAAGAGTCGGTATTTAAGGCACAAAAGCGTTGTATCAGAGCAATATGCAACTTACACACCACTGACACATGTAAGCCACATTTTATAAGATTGAAACTATTGACAATGCCATCTATGTACATTCTAGAAATGTGCATGTTCGTAAGACGGAACTGGTTGAAATTTTCACCAGTAAGTAGTAGCCGTAGAGCAGGTAAACTCCATGTGGTAGCGTCTAAAACAACCATATATAGGAATAGTGTCTTCTGCATGGCACCTACAATATATAATAAACTGCCTAAATCTGTAAGTTCCACCGAAGCTATACAAGATTTCAAAAATAAACTGCTCACATTATTGGTAGAGAAGGCTTATTATTCAATCAATGAGTACCTGAACGAGAAATTTTAATGTTCGTATAGTTATTATGTTATTATTATTTCATAATTTATTTACATTGACATCAATCAATCAATAAGCCCAGTTCACTGCTGAATATGGACATTGACTTGCAAACCTATTTATTATATAAATATATGACATTAAAATGCATTATTATGAGCAGTATGACCTAATTTATAAATGATATCTACTAACCATAACTTTAAGTCCTAATACTAACCATAATGACATTTAATTTTAATTTTTACGCCATGTAAGTGGTAGGACATAGTGTACTTCTATTAATTATTTTAAGATCTCTGTAAAACCTATGTTCCACAATGTAATAAATAAATGAATAAAAAATAATAAAGAATAAACAAATTATTTTAAATTGGAAAAAGCGAAATCAATGCTCGGGCAGGACTCCTGTAAGGTAAAGATCGCGGGTTCGAGTCCTGCCCGAGCATTGATTTCGCTTTTTCCAATTTAAAATAATTTGTTTATTCTTTATTATTTTTTATTCATTTATTTATTACATTGTGGAACATAGGTTTTACAGAGATCTTAAAATAATTAATAGATAATAAAAAAAAAATACTAAATGCTATAAAAATATTTCAATCGATAAATAAATAGTAATTATTTTTCAAAACACTTCTCAAAACATATACCTATGTATATTAATATAAACGTATTATAAGCTTAATATTGGATAGCGAACTTTTTTTTTTGATATTTATAATTTACCCATATCGATTTTATTTATTAATTATTAATTAAATACAGTGATGTCACCTTTAATACTAAATTCGAACATCATGTCAAAATTAATCAATTAACTCGCCCGTCACCGTACCAGGGGTAAAGCTGCCCATGACGCTGCGGCATTGCCCCGCTGTATAGCAACGGCCAACCTCTCCCCAAGTATGAGGCGGAGCGAGAGTCACCGGTTTTATTCCTCAACCTGCGCCCCAATTCGCTATCTATGGCGTCAGCCCCCCAACTGCCCATCGTCTCAACCGCAAACGGTGCCGAAAATATTTCCTGCGGTTTTTCTCCGCCGCGTCTTCGGCAGCGGCTGCTGGAGATAGGAAATATATAAGTGAAAAATGTATAAATAGAAAAAATAATAATATCAAAGTTTGTGAAGATGTTTGTAGTTCAATCTCTAATTGCTGAACAGATCAGGCTGAAATTAACTACAAGGATAAATTATTACTGTCGAAAATCATGCATTGGTGGAACATTTATTCCTGGCATAGGTTCTCACGGGATGTGAGACCAGAAATCCACGCCAATGAAGCCACAGGCATCAGTTAGCATGTTATAAAAATATTATTGAATATCCCTGGAAAATGACTGAGCCATAAGTAATGAGTGTAATTCCTCCCCGAACTATCCATACATCTAACCAATATCTTGAAAGGTGAGCGCACTTAGTAGATGATAGCGCCATAATAATGAACGAGCACTAATTAATATCTAACACCTTGATTATAGTACAAGCTCATAAGATTTTGATTACAGATTTATTTTTATGAATTTCTCAACGACATGGAAATGTTGCAATAAAATACAATATTCTTTTAGGTCACCATAAACAATATTTACAAAAAGTTACAATTTACAATTTTACCTTCTTTCTATACATCCTGATTTAATGGTTGCTTTTCCGATTAGCGGACACAGTTTCGATAGCAAAATCGTCTGGAACTAAGAATTTAGCGATTTCTTTTTAGGGTTCCGTAGCCAAATGGCAAAAAACGGAACCCTTGTAGATTCGTCATGTCTGTCCGTCTGTCTGTCTGTCTGTCTGTCTGTCCGTCCGTATGTCACAGCCACTTTTCTCCGAAACTATAAGGCTTATGCTGTTGAAACTTGGTCAGTAGATGTATTCTGTAAACCGCATTAAGAATTTCACACAAAAATAAAAAAAAAAGCATTAAATTTTGGGGGTCCCCATACTTAGAACTGAAACTCAAATATTTTTTCTTCATCAAACCGATACGTGTGGGGTATCTATAGATAGGTCTTTAAAAATGCTATTGAGGTTTCTAACATAATTTTTTTCTAAACTGAATAGTTTGCGCGAGAGACACTTCCAAAGTGGAAAAATGTGTGTCCCCCCCCTCTAACTTCTAAAATAAGAGAATGATAAATCTAAAAAAAATATATGATGTAAATTGCCATGCAAACTTCCACTAAAAATTGGTTCGAACGAGATCCAGTCAGTAGTTTTTTTTTAATACGTCATAAACCGCAATTTTCGTCTTTGCTACTACGGAACCCTTCATGGGCGAGTCCGACTCGCACTTGGCACAATTTATTTCATTATGGAAATAATGTGCCGGTGATAGCAATAATGTACGGGGGTTGTAAAAAATCTTTTTTTTTTTCATCAAATGAATACTTTCAGACGATTTTGCTATCGAAACTGTGTCCAAATTATTTTTATCCGAAACGACTATAAACTCACCCGGTATGACTATGTGAGGATGTTTGGATGTTTAGTATTCTCTCACGTTCAAACACCTGAACAGATGTACTTTTTTACTTGCAACGTAATTTGAACACACCATATCACATTGTGCAACTTTTGCGAGTCCACGTAAACTAAAGATTCTTTTTTTTTTTCACATTATATTTATTACTCTTATCAGTTTGGCTGGAGAGCGTTTTCCCAAGCGACTACAATATGGGGTTCTTCAAGAAGGGCATTAGAAGGTTTCTTCAAGGTCGGCAGCGCGAGTGTGACGCCCCTGGTGTTGCATACGTCCATAGGCCAAGGTGACCGCTTCCCATCAGGTGGGCCGTGTGCTTGTCTGCCAACTAAGTGGTAAAAACAAAAAAAAAAGCGAAATTTCACGTCAAATACCAACGCGTATTTCATTGCAAAAGAAAATTAGTTTTCTATCTTACTATTGATTCAGCTCAATAGCAAAAAAAAAGAGTTAAAACTAAATATAACCTTTACCTTTGGACCATCGTTTTTACTTTCTGTGCCTTTTTAAGTAATAATGAAAATGTACTTTTCTAGGTACAGATGTTACTAGCGACTATTGTACTAAGATATACAAATACAGTAACGTCAGATGCAACAAAAACATACTTTTATACTAAACCTTCTTCAAAAACTCTATTTCAAAGTAACTCTAACAACATGCAGAATATCGAACACTTAAGAGTCACTTAAATTTCAGAAATGGGAAAAAGATTACCCCTTTATGATATCCATTTTAGGATAGCTTTGCGAAATATAAAATGTTTAGTATCTCACCTTGTAAGTTCGGCCAGATGTTACCTCTCTGTGAAGACGCAAAAAAGTGTCTGTATATCAAGTCCCACCCGATGTTTGGAATAACGTTTGAGACCCTCTATATATTCCATTATAAATCGTCCGTGTAAATATATTTTTGTAATATTTTTATAAAGTGACCGTTTTATCTAACTTGGAAATTTCGTAGCTGCTTTGCTACGGCGTAGCGCATACGTCTACGACTGTGTGAATGTGTGTTGCTACGAATTTCATCTTTGAATCTTTACAACAATCATTAGGATTGTTGTAAAGATTCATCTCCAATGTCACCCTAAGACCTACATCGATGAGAATTTTAGCTATATAGGTCAAGCTCTGTGGTTCATAAACTTGAACGCGCGACCAGTCCCTTCCTAAGGGAAAGCCAAGGTTACATCCTGGATATTCGAATTTCTCCTTATACATATAAATTGGGGCGTGTCGTCTTGAACTCACGTGTTTACTGATTTACTTTCACGTCCTGAATAGCAGGTTCAAAATTTCATGAAGATGATTATGTATTTTAGCTGGAGAAGGTCATGAAAACGACAGTAATTGTGATACATGTCACAGTAATTTTACAATGAAACAAATCCAGAGTGAAATACAATAAATTAAATCATATCTATAACAAATATTATGACACTTTACATTTTTCTAAAGTAACAAAATACGTATTATAATGAGTCAACAGTCGAGACGTCTAAATTAGACGACAGTCGTGCCATCTTGCCACCTGCAGGTAACAGGTGTCCTGTTTAGCCGAATGAAAAATGAGACGAGTGATATCTCTTCATTTAGTGATTTGTCTTGTGTGACTTTCAAGATTAAATTTGATAACTTTAATTTATAAATGTCGTATTACATTGTTTTCATACATGCAAGCCACTTACGGGTAGATTGAATGAAATTTTGAAGCATTTCTTATGCTCTGTTCAAATCGATAAAGAAAGGGAAAAAAACGACCTCGGACGGGACTCGAACCCGCGATCTATCTTTCCCTTACAGGGGGAACGCTCTGACCACTAAGCCACTTAGACACGTACGAAGCCTATCCAAATTCCCTTATACAACCGTCTTAAGGGCGACGGTGAAGCCATCTACCGACATTCATGCGAACATCGGAATCAATGAATGATGTTGCAATCATTTTTAAACATTGATTTTTGATGACTCCGCCCAAACAATTGAATGAAATTTTGAAGCATTTATTATGCTAACTGCTCAAATCGATTAAGAAAGGGAAAAAAGTAAGGGAAAGATCGCGAGTTCGAGTCCCGTCCGAGGTCGATTTTTCTCCCTTTCTTAATCCACTTACGGGTAATCTTAAAACATCTTCCATCCTGATTAACATTCGCACGTCTAGGTCGACCTTTACCGGGTTGCCTATTCACCATCGCCTCATAAATCTGTTCCGTAAATCTACTTTCCATCTTCTCTACGTGTTCGAACCATATAAATATCCCTTTCTATGGTCTTGGTTACTAATCTTCTACCATATAGGTGTTTAAACTATCATGGTCGTTCACATTACTATTAGAGTTCGGGATATTTACCATGTATCGACATAGTAAATGATAGTTATCATATATTTCTTTACATATCTTCAATTTAACTAGGGGTTTTTATTTCCATTTTATTATTATCAATGATTAAGGGAACAATGGGATTGGGGTTAACCCATCCCCAATCCCATCGTCCCCTTAATCATTGATGAAGTGATTCACTGCTGAACCACCATATCTAAACGAAATTACTTATTAGCCACCACAGACTTTGGTCTTGATAAGATTGTATGTACCCATATCATATTACAGAATTGTTTATTCAATTAGACAACAAATCTAATTGAATAAGCCATCTTATAATACTTTTGATCTAAAGTATGCAAAACAAGTTTTAATTTACGTCCCAAATGAAATGAAATCCTTATTATTTCGAGGCCTTGATTTCTATTTTAACAAGATGCGGCTGAATATTAAATTTCCTCGGCGTACCTGCTACTTGATCGCCGTACGGCAGCCGTTCAAGGGACAACAATATTTTGAGATTTAACTACTTATCTAGAGTTTTAATTGTAGGTACAAATATTTTACATGTAACCACGCCTTTATCCCTGAAGGGTTAGACAGAGGTGAATTAACACCCACATTACACCATAGTTATAGACGACGTAATAGGGGGTGAGCTTATTGCCGTATTCCGGGCACTATTGTTGACTAGAGGAGCAACTGTCGTCTGACCTCCCAGCCTAAGTTCTGGTTAGTGGGTAACCACAGACAGAGTTGTCCTAGTCACCTATATGAGGCCTCCGTATTGACATACACGCGGGTGGAGCCGCGGGCAACAGCTAGTTAGGTATGCATATTATAATAATTGTGCTTTTCATTATAATAATATGCAGTCAGAGGGAGAACCGCTGCTTTTAATAGTCTAATTTCTTACATGATCCCAACCATACTTTCACATTTATAATATTGGTGGAATTACTCTCTCATCCTAGCGTTAATTTCCAGTCGCAATCGAAGCTTTTCAGCTCGGAGTCTGGGGTCCGCTTTACCAGTCTTAACTACGGATTTGACTAGACCTCGATATTTTTTCGTGAAGCGATTGCCATCTCACCTCCACTAACCACTGGAATTACTAATCCCACCAGTATTATAAATTGAAGGCGTTTGGATGTTTGTTATTCAATCACGCTCTAACGGATCTGGTTGAAATTTTGACTGTGGACTGGAAAAACACATAGGCTATTTTATATGCCGGGGATAGATCCCCATGGGTTGCGGGAACGCTATCAAATTTCCACGTGGGTGAAGCTACAGGCAACAGCTAGCTTTTAAATAAATGAAAAGAAATATTGCGAAATTCAAACAGGGACTATCGCTCCATCACCGTTACATCGAAATTAATAAACGTTGACAAGCTAGCCATAAGGGGCAAACAGGTGGTTAGGAACGGGTCGTATGTGCTACGGGACGGTGCTGTACGAGAAAATTCACGCTAGTATAATAGTGCATAAAGCAAAATTGCGACAAGCAAATGTGTTATTGCCCTTCATTTTAATTCAAAATAGTGTTCGCTTAGTGTAAATTGGAATACATGAATTGGTCTTGGTCTGGATATTTTATTTATTCGAATTTTAAAACCCTAGAATGCGTATGCCTATACTTTAGAGTAGTTGTTTATTGAAAAAACGATTACGCATTGATTGATTGGATTTCAAGCAAACAATGATAGTAGTATACGAAACGCTTGCATAGCTTGTATGTTTTAGACTACAATGTTTTAGCATTTTAGTGAATTCAGTCAGTCAGTGTCAGTCTATATAACTACAAGTTCATTAAAGCCAATTCACCAGAACCAGAGTATTTATTAAAATAATATTAGTAACAGATTGCTTTAGTTAGGATTGGGTTCACGTGGGCCAGGCTTTGAACCCGGGACCTTTCAATCGTAAAACCGAATCCTTAACCACTAAGTTATCGGCGACGCTTGTATATTAGTAAGACAAAACGGCTCATACCGGAACAACAACGGAGTTATCCATACCCGGATTTTTTAATGTAACAGATGTTGATGTATTATAATAATAGAAACCTTATGCTACGTTTACATACTCGCGGCAGAGCGAGGGAAGTGGCGAGAGAAGTGGGCAGAGACGTGGTGTGAATGGTATATTCGTCATGCCGCGAGTACTGCCGCGTATGTTGCGCAAATACTAGCGCGATGAAATATACGAGACCGCTAGCTATGGCGCTAAGCTAAATAAAACAAGACTTTCGTTATTGCTCCTCGAATATTTACTTTTAAAAATATTTATATCGATCTACGGAAAGTGTATAGTAGTTGAAAGTGATAGTTTTTATTAATAATCTATTTAATTAATTCGCTATGCTGTAAAAGCTTATTGCGTACACTGCTACAGCGTTGTCCTCCATACGTTTACGTCCGTCTCCGTTGCAGGGCGAATACTGTAATGCGGACCAACGCGATGATGGGAGTGCGTGAATGCTAGGGCATTAATCGCGCGAATATTTCTGGCAACACGATGAGCAATGCGAGCGGCAGTATGTAAACGCGGGGTTAAGTGTAAGTAACTTTAAATCAAAACAAGAAATTTATTTTAGAACATAATATCTTAATTAAAAAAAAAAGACAACGCAACGCTGGGTCCGAGAAAAGATTATCGAACACAAAAAAGCAGTGTTCATATTGGTGCGGCTCTTGGGTGTCCTTTCATCACGTTTTATGTACTCCTTAGGCAGTTGAATGGAAGTTTTTTCTGGTTTAGTGGAGGTTTTTGTCGGAGTATTGCGGAGGGACTGCGCCTCCCGCATGCCTCCCAGCCCCGATGAATATTTTGTGATTTTTACGAGACAGCTGGTTGGGTATATTTATTTGATTATTTGATCAAACTTCTTGATTAGAAATGTTTCGTGCGACGGAGATATGTTTTCATTTAATTTTGAACTTTTTATGTCTTGATGATTTTGATGTGAGTTAATGTTAAAGATTCTGTTGACATTAGGGAAACTACGTAGACCTTTCTAATATACTATGAGTTTTAATCATCTTATAAATAAAAATGAAGCTCCCAAATGTATGTAACATAAAATCAGATTGTTTAATGGTGTGCCAGACAAACCCCCAGTGGTTTATGGCGTGCCAATGTGTAAGAATATTTGTATTATATTTTGTATATAAATAAATAAAAAAAAAAAAAAAAAAAAAAAAAAAAAAAAAAAAAAAAAAAAAATGTACGCGCATAACTTCCGAACGACTGTACCAAATTGAATAATTCTTTTTATTTTGTGTTCGTTATTGTGTGGCCAAGGTTTGTATAAAAAAAGGTGCAGCGGGAACGGGATCAGAATCTAACATGGCGAATAGAAGGTACAGTGGGAACAGGATCTGAATACCACACGGGCGGAAAATATAGCGGTACGAAGTTCGCCGGGTTAGCTAGTTTTAAATAAAAATTACAACGGTACTATTTCTAAACTAACGTGACTTACACACATTTTCGATACACGTCTAACTTTATTACGTTGATATATTTATTTACTAACGTTACTACGTCCTGGGGCTTACTCGCGTTCAGGTTATCTGGATTCTTTTTTTGGAATAGCTTTGATACATTACTTCGATAAAACAAACATGCCGTATAAACATGACCTCAATTCGTCGAGTTTTAACTACATAGTACATTTTAACTAACATACCTTCGTACAAAAGCAACACAAATAAATAACAGATAAGTATACCATAGTAACTGGTTACGTAAATTATAAATTATAGATACCATAGGTTGTACCGCTACCGATCTCTCCCTAGGAGTTCTTATTTATTCCTTTCTTCCTTCTTCTTACTTTTTCTTACTTATTTTTCTTTTCTTTTTATTCTTTTTTTTATTTATTTTTTTATTTTTTATTCTTATTATTCTTACTTAGTCTTTTCTTCTTTTTTACTTATTTATAAATATAAGTTAAGTTAGAACTTAATACGAACCGAAATAATAAAAATTAAATCAATTTTTGCACGCGAACATACGCTAATACCTAGATAATGATTAAGTATAACAAACTCGTGCTGTAACTCACAGCGTCCATAATTGTAACTCAATTTTAATCTGACAACTAACTATATCACCATTATGGAACGCAATAGATATATTCAGTATTGATACGGAATATTGGTAAGTTAAGTCTTGAAAATCCGAGTTTCCGCAAGACTGATAGCTCGCTGTACGATTTAGAGTAACGATGTATCGATGGAAGAGTGTTTATCTCGAGCTGATTAAGCGCCATATAAATTTCGATTGCTTTCCTACGTGCACGGAACTGTGATGCCTTTGTCAAAGTATATTAATACGTGCGAGTATATCATGGTTCTATCCTAATTATGATAATTATAATGATAATTTTAAGTAAAATTTTTCATTGCTCCTGAATATTGATTAATAAAATATATACTCGTATATTGTAGGACATTCTATACAACGCTATCTAGACCCAAAGTAAGCATAGCTTAACTAGCTTGTGTTATGGGTTCTAGAATGCGGATAGACATACTTAGATACATTTTTTTTCGTAAATACATACACATTATACATGGGAACACCCAGACCAATGCAAATATTCATATTCATGCATACAAATATTGGCACTGAGCGGGGATCGAACCCGCGCCTCCTGCGTCGCGGCCGCCCTCACTACCGCTACGCTACAGAGGCAGTCATATCTAACGTAATAATTTATAAGTAGCAATTAGTAAAGCTGGTTTTTTCCAGTTATATTATAGGAAAACCTCTTAGAAACGAATATTACTCTCACTAATATTGGAAACTCAGATACCATTACATAGAAGTGTGCATTATATTATTTCGATAGGGTCGAGGGCACTCGAGGGTCACCAAGATTTTCGGAATCAAGCATGCAACAAACCGGTACATGAGAACACCTTTCAGGGTTGGGTGATCAGATAGCAATTGCTCCAAATAAAAGGCAACCAAGCTTCTCGAGTATTAAATGGATTTGCGATTTGAAATAATATATCTTTATCCCTACTAATATTATAAATGCGAAAGTAACTCGGTCTGTCTGTCTGTCTGTCTGTCTGTCTCACTTTTACGACTAAACCGCTGAACCGATTTTGATGAAATTTGGTATAGAGGTAGGTTAGACCTTGAGAAAGGACATAGGCTATGTTTCGTCGCGATAACCGACATCCACGCGGGCGGAGCCGCGGGCAAAAGCTAGTCTACTAATAAACCTGAAGAGTTTGTTTGTTTTTCTTTGGATATACATACTATATAATTATAATGTACCTATATTAGAAAAAATCTCAGCCATTTAAAGATAGCTCAGGCTTGGCTATAGCCTATCTAACATCACGCATTTTTTATATCACTCTGGTGGCAGACAAGCACACCTGATGTAAGGTGGTTACAGTGGCCTATGGACATATGCAACACCAGGGACGTTACAATCAAACGCATCTTTATGAGCCTAGCAAAAGGCCGGTAAAACTACACAGATTGTGAGTGAAACCAGTATTACCGTTACCCCTAGGGCTCATTTTCCTGACTTCGAAGCTGATAATGTAAATATTCTAATAGACAATCCACTTAGCTCGATCTGAGGCATTCTGCACAGCAGTACTCTCAATAGTGCTATGCCCCCAAGGGATTTTAACATTTAAATACTGAATCTTACCGGTTAAGCTAGCTTCGAGTGTTAAGTAAATTAATTTAAGGGGAATCGTCAAAACTGTGAAACAGTCGCAAGCATGTGTTATGTCGTATGTAGCTACTTTCGGCAACTGCATGAGTCGTACGAGATTATGTGTCACGAGCACATAAAAGAAAATGGTAATGTACAGAAAGGTGGTATGATGGAATTAACTGAGGTTAGGGCGAAAACTCCTTTTAATAAATAAACATGATCACCAACACTTTTCGCCATTTGTAAATATTCTGTTTTCATCCAGTTTTCTTAGGTAATTAAGGCACAGAGCTCTCCGGCCGTATACCTAATCCATCCACTTTCAGAGTAAAATGTGGTCACGCAACCTTGCGCGCCAAATAAATTCGTGACATACATATCGTTGCACTCAGTGCTATATTCGGCACATTAGTAGAGCAATAGGTTTATGACGTAGATAGTAGTGATAGTTGAACAGTTTGGTGCTGTTTCTTTCTTGGCCTGGTGGACGAAAAGTATATCTCAAATTTTGTGATATAGTGATAATGGTAAATATTAAGTTTATTTTACGGTTACAATAATATTTATGTCGTTCCATTTTCAGGTGTAGAAAGCTGTAGCTGCCTATGCTACGCTATCTTTGAGTTCGAACGAAAAATATGAAATATGCATATTTAACTAGTTGTCAAACTTGTACCGCTGCTATACATTTTGTATAAAGTTTCGGTTTTCACTTGACTAAGAGGTGACTGTGAAGGAGAATTCGAAAAATCAAGGCACGCGAAAGGAGCGAGCTGAGGAGACAATTGTGTGCGAGCGTGGCGACAGGCAGTACGAAGCGTGTGTGCGATGGGGTGGGTGTCCAGCGGGCGCAGCGGTGGTTGGGGCGGGGTGTATCGATCCCCGCGGGGCGCTTGCGCCGCGGCGGCGGGCGCGGGCGGCGTCAGCGAGCCTCGCGAGCCGACTGTGTGCCACCCGCGCAGTCCGCAGCCGGCCGCCAGCCAAGCGACTGCCCACGACACCTCTGCGCGTACCTTCTGTCGCAACGTTTGACATTCAACGCGCGACAACATTCGTACAACCTCAAATCGCTTATCTCGCAGGAATTGATCTGGTGTTATCAGCCTGAAACTATTCGAAACTTAATGTTATAGAATTAATTACTTAATAGTCTGACTTTGAATTGACGCATTTTAGAAAGTGATAAACTTTATTTATTTACATACTTTAAATACTTATAAAAATAAATATAGCGGGATATTTATTGGAGATTTGAATTGGATTAATTCGAAGTTGGTGTTGTGTGTTAAGTAAAAAAAAACGTGTATCGTTATCATTTGAAGTGATCGTGTTTGTGACTGAAAAAAAAATTACAGACACTTGGAGCGTTGTTCACGAGTTCACGGGTCGTTAATTCAGTGGAAGAAGGAATCCCAAAAAAAGAGGTCTCGCTTACGTCCGCTCATCGGAGTGATAAAATTTATGACAAACGGTAAGGAGTGCGTAGTGATAAGGGTTGGGTGCGTTATCGGTGCGGGCGGCGGCAAAGCGGGCGGGTGCCGTGTCCGCCGCTTGTGGAATTCTAAGTGCTGTTAATTACTGCTCACCATCTTAAAGAACGAGCTGCTCTATTAATTATCATTCTTATCAACCCGCAATTACATATTGCCGCCGTTACTGTCTACCGATAACCGACCTACTGATGATTTATTTGTAACGAAGAAACTACTTTTTGGTGTGTAGATTGTTTCACATTACCTTTATAGCCACTTCGCAGCCTGACTATTTTATATAAAGGAGCACATTCTGCGTGAGTTATATAACAGGTTTTTTATATTTAAATTAACTTGAACCCATATTGAACTTTTCTTTAGATTTGTAAGATGAGATTTACTCTTCGTGATATAGGTACAGACTGTAATGTTTATTAGAGACTATATATTTTTTTATAGAATGTTTGGATAGGATAGAATATAAAGAATATGAAGAGTTAGGCAATGGTGTATTCCACCAACTATTTTTTTTTCACCACGTAATAAAGGGCGAACCTATATGCGTCCACCAACTTTTCTAGATTTATTCACGAAGAATGTAGGAACCCGGTAGTGTCCGTGGCTTTCAACTCAGAATCCATCGTTCATTTATTGTTCTTCTTTTGGTTTGGCTCATACGGCATTTTATGGGAGCAACTGCCGCCTGACGTACCACCTACGAGAGGAAAGCCCGCACCAGGTGATGTTGGCTCAGACTCAGTAGGTGTGAGGAAGTAGGTACCTTCGCCTTACAGCCAAACAGCACTATTTACATAGAGTTGTATTCCAGTTAGTGTGTAAGATCACCATATCGTTTTGGGAAAGCTAATAGGATCGGGAATGTAAAAATTACAGCTTTGACGAGTGCTGCGGGGGTCTACAGTACACAGTAATACATGTATCATACATATTCATATACAAACGTATAATACTGTGTACTCTACAGGCTGTCAGTCAGTCAGTGTCAGACAGTTTGTGACTGACCAAGATTACAGCCTGAAATCTACTGTCCTCGCACACTTCACGAGCTTCTTCTACTGTCTTCATGGAAGTCCGCCGGTTTCGAGTGCTTTTGACCTGTTCTTCGGCCATTCTTTTTCGATACATCATTAATTTAATCAGTTTATGTTCATAAATATTCGTTACTTCCTATAGACTAACCTACTACTTGCAAGATACATTCTTTGGAACTGACCTCGCATATTTTCAAGCCGCAGCAGTCATTTCCCAGAAGAGCAACTAGATAAGCTTGAGCGCTGCAAAATTTTTGCATAGGATTTATATTTGGTTTATGCAAATATAAGCACGTTTCTAACTTTCGTAGCAATAGAGGAGTACTCATATTCTGGCATTTTAATATAATGTTTAATCATAAGATAATATACCCTACGCAATATTGTTGCACGCTTTGTTGCGAAATGATGCACAACGTTGTAAAATAAAGACGAGCAACAATGCGGAAAAATTTGTCCACGCATGATCAATCGGTTGGTTGATAGCTGGAAACATCTCGCGCGATGTTGCGCAATGTTCAGCAATTTGTTGTGCTACATGTGTTGCGCGTCAAGTGTTACCTTGTGAATACGAGGCTTATAATATATTTTATATTTATTGTATACTAGCTTTTGCCCGCGGTTCCGCCCGCGTGGATGTCGATTATCACGACCAAACATAGCCTATGTCCTTTCGCAAGGTCTAATCTATCCCTGTACCAAATTTCATCAAAATCGGTTCAGTGGTTTAGGCGTGAAAGCGTAACAGACAGACAGACAGACATACAGACAGAGTTACTTTCGCATTTATAATATTCAGTATGGAAGTATGGATAATGCTTTCGATTCCTTCATGACACATATGCACGATCCTTGCAGTCATCAGAGAACCTGACGTTAGAATACTGTCTAGTAATTAAAACAGTTCATTTGAAGTATTGCGATCAATTCAAGTTCCGGTTCACTCCATTTCTTTGAACTGTGGTAAGCGTGAAAGTGTTATTTTTAAAAGAACTGTGGGAAAACCCACTTTAGGTTTTGATTTTTTTAAAGTAAAGAATATGAATAATGTGAGAAAGGTTGCCTGTAAGATATTGCTTTTAGCGATAAGGCCGCCATTTGTACATTACCTAATTATGTTTGCCATTTATTTTATGTATACTTTTCTTTTGTATGGTGTACAATAAAGTTTATTTCTATTCTATTCTAAAGAATATTAGTAACCGGAATTACTAGTATTCCCTCTAATCTCTCGAGCTAAGGTAAATTAATATTGTTTGGAGTAGGTTCATGTTGGTACTACCAACATGAACCTGATTCGAATTCTGATTCCTGATTCGAATCAGGAACCTCACGATAGTAAGGCCAACTCTTTAACCACTGAGCTACCAAGGCTATGAAAAATTAATTTGGCATGTCTTTGAGATTTGAATACCGTCATACCGTGACAGCGTACGGTTTGACTTCGCACGCACGTCATCAATTTTATCATATTCGTGTCGTACGGGTCGATACCATTTGCACACTCTCACCTATATTGGTCGCCTTTATGACACATACCTACATATACGGAAACTGAACGTACTGTATATACTACTATTTTATACTAAATGTTACTTGCGGCTTTGTTCGTGTCGATTTTTAATCTTGTTCGCACAATTCCTGAGGTTAAAAAGACTCCAGACTGTAATCTATCTCTGTACCATATTTCAGCCAGATCCGTTCAGCCGTTAGAGCGTGATTGAATAACAAAACAACCTTTCGCATTCATATAATTAGTATGACTTTATTTTCAAGTTGCAATTTGATGAGTTACTCTATAGAGACAAAAACATAGAAAACCTTTAAATATTTGTAGTATTAAACCTACGTAACTATGTAGTACATAGTAAGTAACAGTGAACGCGATCGATATTTGTAATTATCGGTACATTTTTATTCTTCATATTTTACTAAGGACCAGTACTTATTGAAGGTGGTCCATTACTGTAATTAATATAGCGGGCGTGGACGGTCCGCCGTTGGGGACACCCACTAATGATCCATCCTATTTCATATTAAAATTCTCTGAGGGCCTCCACGCGTTGGATGCACGACCTTTTGGGCTGCATGTACCTTCCAAGAAATGGGTTCCCCTTCAAGCAAATTACTGAAATAGCCGTAATTAGGAACCAATGTAATATAATCCGCGTTTTATGTAGCCCTACTATAACCCTTAGTGTCAACCCAATCTCAACTGTAAGTCAGTACTGCTGAATGATGAACGACGCTCTAGTGCAGGTTTTCCTGGGATTGGATGGTCAGGCGACAGTCGTTGTCATAGAAGTCAAAATGAAAATTGTGGAAGTAATATAGTAAGAGGTGAACTTTAGGTGCAAAAGGGATACAAAATAAACAGTTACATGACTTACAAACGAAAATTTAGTATTCGGTTGAAGAGAAGAGATTCCCTGCTAAAGACTAACGCGTAGAAGTCTGATCTCAATATCACAGAACACATTTTGTGACCATAAAAAGACGCCCTGCAATAACACAGTCGTTAGCCTAAAAATGTTCGTAGAAAAATATACTACTGGGTTAACGCTGTGGATTCAAATATGTGTGATATGATTGTACATACTCGTAGAATATAGCTCTACGGAATTTTCTAGCTCGGCTGTAGAGGGCTCTACAAATCCTCTACGAGACCGCTACGATGCGTCATTTCGTAGATTGACATTCCAGGAATGATATAGAATAATCACTAGAGCATTATATATAAAGTATGACAATTTGTTCTCATTATTATACTTATTGATCATTCTCATATGGTGAATATTAAATTTAGTGTAATTAAGTGCCTATTAAATTATATTAATAAACACAATTTTAACTTGATATCTATACGCGCTTGAGAAAAAAGTCTTGACAAACAGACTGACGTCATCGAAGTTATTCTCTATGGGTTTTCCTTTCGAGGCACAGAACTCTAAAAACACATTCCACTAACATGCTATACCATTCTGATTTACAAGCAAGACTATTATTCATTTATGAAATATATATACACACACATAGCAGGAATGATGACACTCCACATTCATTTGTAATGATGAACGAGAAAATAGGTATGAATATAAACTTCAAACAGATACCTATATATATTTGTATGTTGACATATGCTGAAGCTATATACGTAACTTTATAAATGTGTTTCTAATAACTACAAAATGGATCGACTTATATTCAGCACACAACAATTGTTATTTTTAAAAGCACACTCGTAGCATATTGCTATTCCCAGCATGTTCCTAGATCGATATTTGTAATAATCTTAATAAGACATTGGGGAAAAATCAATTTGAGAGACCCATTTCGGTTGAATTACTTCGAACAATAGAACGCAGCAGCTAGACATAAAATACCTCATTACTTTTTATAACTTAGAGAAATAAAAGTAAGGTCGCCCAAGGGAGCGGCAAGCTTACATCAGTCGTGTACAATACGAAAAACGAAGACGTTCTTATCTACAGACGAAACCCCAAGCATGTCCACAGAATAAATCGTCCGATGACGCCTGCGGTTCAATTTTGTGTGAAAATTACGAGTTTAGGTACGTATCTACAGAAAATTTCCACGAACAAATAGATAGCGAGCCGAAATCACCGTGATTCTCCTCACGTCGCTCACGGCCACAGGGTACTTTAAAAATTCGTTGCCAGACCTTCCGACAAGTTCGTATGCTACGGTCGTGATCTTTTGCTCAAAGTGCTACAACATGGCTACAACCCAACGCGTTGCTTATTTTGTAACAAGAGTTTCATTTTATGAATCACCTTGTTCTAATATGTTGTAAAATCAAGTTATTCAAAGTAATTTCTTTAATGCCGTTGCCGTTGGGTTGAACAGTCAAAGCAATAATTAAAATGTAAATGTTCTTGTGTAAACAAGAGCAACTAGAAATCGACGAACATATTTCAGTATCTCATAATAATTTAATAAAAAAACTTGTATTTAATTAACACATTGTTGCAATTTAATTTATTAGTCACCAGAAAATATTTCCAATTCAATGTAAGAAATAAGCAAACGTGTAGACACGTCATTTTAAGGCGTTCGGAACCCAGTTATGAGCTCGTGAATTAATATGTTTGGTTGATAGGATTGGATGTGTATTTGTGTCGTACATCATATAAATTCATGTATATGGATGACCTGTCTGCTTTCAAATTACACGTATAAGCATTATTTTTTATTTTTTTTGCTTTGAAATGAGATTGTTTAGGTTTTTTAACAGCTTGTTATTTGATAAATACATTCAAAATAGTATTTAATAACTTACAAGTATTTAGTTTACGCAGTGTTGTTATTACACTGAAACAACGTCTAAATTAATAAAGTGTTACTAAGAACTAATTGGCAAACTAGTTGCCTTGGTAATTAACTTATAAGTTAGTCAAGTACAAAATGTCAAGCGTTTTCTAAAGGAAAATTTTAAACGGTTCTGTTCTGATTGACATTTTTGTTATTAAATTAATTATAGTAAAACCCAGGCCAGCTTTTGAATATGCCATCAGTATTTCAAGCTCGTCTGTTCAGTCATTCAATCTTCTCTCATGAGGTTTCAGTGCGTTATTTTATTCAGGTCGTGAAGCGGGCCGTAAGAAGGTGTTAAAGAGTGAATTGGCAAAAAGGGCCGAATGAATGGAATATGCGAACAGGTTGGTGTGTTCATTCCGATCGCCATTTGCAGTTGAATAATGAATACGTCAGGGCCTATAGTACTAAGCGTCGAAAGACCACACCGTTGGCGGTTTATTGGAACAAACGACGCCGTCGCTGTCACAATACGTCGAAGCCGGCACATATTCAATGTGCAATAATAGCTTTATTTCACCGTACATACATAGATACATACATGTAATCACGCCTTTGCTTTTATGCCCGGAGGGTTAGACAGAGGTGAATTAATACCCACATTTTACTAATCATTGTATTCGGGCCCACTTCATAGGGGGTGAGTCCATTGCCGTATTTCGGGCACTATTATTGACTCGAGTCATGCATCTGTATTTTCCTGTACATTCCACTGTTTAAGTGTTTATACGTTTAGGCATTAATGAATGAATTAATATAAATAAACATTTTTATCCTTATGGGATACTGAAGTCATATTTTAGGCTGGTAGGTAATTTGTTCGTCCATAATACATAATGTATTATGTCTCTTATTCCTGAACGAAGTTTCAAACACGAAAGAAGGCCTCATTTAAACGCACTAGCGGTGGCATCAGGCCTACAGCTCCACCCGCAAGGCCTTTATGGCGGAAAATTGGTATTTTCCTTAATAAAAATAGCAGTGCTATAATTTTACACTATCTACATCTGTGCAAAATTTTCCCTTATCCGTTCTGGCGTTCTAGCATGATTTCAATGATCACGGGGTCTCATAGGGCCAACCCGAGAGTGCTCGATGTCAGAGGTGACGAACAAAAAATGCTCCCGCTTTGAATCTGCAACGAACAACCTGGATGTTCCTTAATAGATTCTGATTAAGGCCCCAGGTCCTCTGTTGTACGGCAAACTGGATGGAATGGGGTTATTTGGATGCAGTGGGTGAGGGCTATGACCAGTGCGCCTCTGTAAACAATGGCCACCTCCTATCGGGTCCACTGTGTCTTAACATCTATGCACTTGAGGACTTGAACGAGGCGGGTTGGCAGTCAAAATCGCCGGATATTGGGCTGGACATATTTAGATGATACTACTAAATATGCAATGCGCGAAGAAAAAGAAGTTTGATAGTAAATATTTTTTTTTTGCTTTTTTTAGTAATTGTATTACTAATATTCAGTCAACAGGAAAAGTTTTTCAATCTGGTGAAGCGAAATGCGCACTCACTTCAACGTGAGGCTATGAATGATTTATTATGATATATGTATCAACAAATTACAGCGTAACCGTTCATTATTAGATGTGGCGCTCATTTTCTTTTGCCCATGACTTGGCATTCCTTTGTTGCACCGCATTAGCAACACAAAAGCTTTTCTTCTAAGAATTATACGATGAGATTCTAATAGAACATTAATTACAGACACATTAACACACAACTTGAATATCAGTTACAGACAAACATAATACACCAAAAATAATTAACAGGGACAATAATGCATGTTATGTAATTAAAAACATTATTAAAAGTATTTTGGAGTTTCAAGTTGAATTCGCGTGAAGTTTCATTCTATAAAAGTTGAATTCCCGGAATGTTGAATTCCCAACATGTTGAATTATGATACTTTAAAATGAATATGCAGGCTAGATCTTAAGAAGCTCCACATGAAGTCTTAAAATTTAAGCCGAATAAATGTAGTTATACAAGTTCACAATACCACCACATTCAGTAACTGTGATACATTTTACAGTATAAAATATTGTATCTACATTTGTGAACCCAGAAAAATAATTACGCAATCATGTTAAAATAAAACTATAGTGCTAAGCCAAGAAAGCACTTTATTTCCAGGGAGGTACCGGCGCGACGGTAAAATATTTTTCTGCTTACAGACAGCACAATGGCGACGTCGTCGCCTGGGTACCTTCAACGCAGACATAGTCGTAAAACCAAGGAGTGCGATCCAAAAGTGTGTTCATGTAATCAAAAGTGATAAATCGATGTGTATTGAGCAAAAACAGTCTCAGTGTTCACAGCAGAACTGTGCCAAAATTTTTATGTTGCAATCACCTTAAGAGAATACATAAATCCAGAGAAATATTTTATTTCATCCTCTTGATATTGACTCATTACTTGCGTATTAAACATTATTTGCAACTAGTTAAAGTCTGGATTTCATTAATGAAAGTCCATTTAATTGAATTGAAAATAAAATGTATGTTTAAACGATCTCGGATCCTTGATGCAAACATCATTAAATATATAAGTAGGTTATGATAAACAACTCTAATGAAACCAAAGACTGATCTCAATGCACTGAAAAATCTCAACATTATAAATAAACCTTTTAATTGATCTCGGTTCATTGATAATTATATTGAAGGGTAAACTGTACTCAAGTATCTTAATACTAAAAGGATTGAGTTCGTGTAACTCAAAACATACTGATCCATTTTCTACAGCAACTCAAATGGTTTGCAGACATGACATACAGCTTGATTTCAGCATCACAGACTTGTCCTAGTTCTATTATATGGCAAGACTTTACGTGTTCTAGTCGCAGTGAGCTAACTGGCGTGTTGCGTTGACAGGTAAATCATGATGTTATCTGTGGTACAAAGGTTGGAGGCTAAGTAATACGTAAACTAAGGTTAAGCTACTCATGTAAATGTTATGAAAGACATTGAATTTGACTTTGACTCATCATTGGTTTAGATCTCTAACTGGGTTTAAAATACAAAGGCAACTTAAATTCGACGCTAGTAACATAAATGCATTATAATTATAAATAATAATATAGGTAAGACTTAATATCAATATCACCAATCATTTTTAAAAAATCGATAAAATAAAATAAAATAATAAATGAAATTTTGAAGCATTTATTATGCTAATTGTTCAAATCGATTAAGAAAGAGAGAAGAGAATATAAAATAATAAATATCATCTAAGACAATAATAACAATAAAAACGTGTGGCGAACTGCTATTTAGTTATTTAGTCATCCAATCCATTATCACTTATATCTAAAACGTACAACAGTAAATATTTAGTTTAAAGCACAACTTTTTTTTGGTGTCAACCTGTGTCATAATATAGGTAACTTACCTTACGATTTTGAATAAAAACATATTCAGGTATCTAAATGGGACCAGGATTCTATATGGTGCACGAACAAGTAAAATATTTACAACAATCATTAGAAGTTTTATTACAGTTAGGATGAAATGGAAGTGAACTCAGTTGCCACCTCAGACAGTTACTCTAAAGTTTTTATGGAAAAAGTATTTCGCAAGACACTGTGTATTGAATAAAATATAACCATTTTTGAACGTTAGTTTCACGGTATCTCGTGCTCGTCTCTCAATATCACAGTGCTATTCATTCGAGTCACGTGTTTCACCGCTGTTTATTCACATTCGCATTGGCGTACGTAAATAATGGGGTAACGTTTAGAAGTCACCCGGACTCATGTGCGACATGCTAAAATGACCTATTTGTTCTAAATTGTTTTTTTTTATTACGAGTATGTTTTTAAATTTAATGTTGTAACTAAAATAAGAGGCCCAACATGTGATTTCTCTATTTATTTAGGCACACCAACAATTGTTTTCATTCATGAAAGTGCCTATAGCAATATGTATATATTTATATTCATACATACATATACTCACGCCTGTAAATCCCCGAAGGGGTAGGCAGAGGTGTATTAACACGCACATTTCACCAACTATTCATATATAATTTATTTCCGTTGTTACCCACAACATATTATATCACTACTCTATTTAATTACTAGCTATACAGTTATTGTTGTATACTTACAATAACAAATAAAAATGTTTAACATACCACTGGCGTTATTTCTATACCAATATGAAGCGTTATCGTTAAGGTCAAAGAGTGGTGACGACCAATTAAGTTACTAGTGTACTGAATGCCTTACTGCGGTTATAAGGATCTACTACTAAAACAGAGCAGAATATTCCACCACAGAACCTTGCCGACAAACCGCTACAATGTACGGCTAGTTGAGAATATTCCCACCCAAGGTCTTTGTTAGTAAGTAGGAATGAAAAGTAGAATGAATGAATGAATTGAATGTGCCGTCAGCGTCTAAAGGACATGATCATTTTCAGATGTTGACATACGTTGTGTTACGCAGGAGGCGCGGGTTCGATCTCCGCTCAGTGCAAATTTTTGTGTGCACGAATTATGGGTATTTGCATTGGTCTGGTCGTGCCTCGGAGAGCACGTTAAGCCGTCGTCGGTCCCGGTTGCCATATGAACATCTATGGCAGTCGTTACGGATAGTTGGAGCCCTAAAAAATCCAAAAAATACGGTCTAGCTGCAAATCTTCGATATCGCCTAATGTTACCATTGGGTTGTGGAGGTCAGATGGCAAACGCTTCACGGAAAATATAGAGTTCTTGCCAAATCCGTAGTTAAGGCCCGTATTCTAGAATGCCACTCAGCTCAATCTCGATTTACCTGAGGCAAATCTATACAATCTGTCCTCAGGTAAATCGAGTTTGAGTTGAGCGTCATTCTAGAATACGGGTGAAGCGGACCCCAGACTCCGAGCTTCGATGAAGAAGTTGAAAATTTGTTTTTGAGTAATTTAAATAGCGCGCTAAGTAGTAAAACTTTACTACTTAGTGCACTATTTACATTTACACAATATGTATATCTTTTTTCAGCATAATTAATACTGAGATTTTTATTTTTTAAATCTGAAAATGAGGTCAGGGTGCCAGTACAAAACACTGTTCAAATTAATGACGTATTGTAAAAAGGACAGGGTAAAAGTACTTATGGCGGGTTTGCATAAAAGGTTTAATGAAAGTAGAAGAAGCTTGTGAAGTATGTAGGGGCAGAAGCGGATGACGGGCTATTGTTTCTGCCAACCCTGGAGGCGAAAAAGCGTTAGTATGTATATGTATGCATACGTATGTATATATATGTATATGTATGTATATGTATGTATATGTATGTATATGTATGTATATGTATGTATATGTATGTATATGTATGTATATGTATGTATATGTATGTATATGTATGTATATGTATGTATATGTATGTATATGTATGTATATGTATGTATATGTTTGTAAATGTATGTATGTGAACATGATAATCTACTGATGACGCTGACTGCACTTGTTACATGAAAAGTTTGAAACTACATAAACTCGCTTAAAAATGTCGTCGATACGAAGCCAGATACATGAGATAAAGCCGTTCTCATTTTATCGGTAATCTCTTTGTGAAAGTCGACAGCTGAGCGCCCAGCTAGTCTGTAATCTATTGACTTCAAATGTTAGTTTATGATATTCAGGGTTTCAAAGTTCATTTTTCGTTTAAGACATTTTAAATAGGTATTAGTATCAGAAAAAAATAACTATACATAAATTGGTTTTCATCATTATATGATCTAAATTAAGTTAAATGATGAGGAAATATTGACTTTTTTATGCGGGTCAAGCCGAAAACTACTTTCGACTTGACCCGCGTGAATTATTGATCCAGATCCCACAACCAACAGGTAACTATTTGAGATAAGTAGCTGTGTGGTATGCCAGAGTATTTATAACCTTCATAATGTACCAAATTCTATCAGATCCGTTGAGCTGATGAGTAAAAAGCACACATTTATAATATTGGTAGAATTATTATCAAAAATAAAATAACCACGTTATACATAAACTTAACATAAAAATACTCATCCCTGTAAATCCCTGAACGGGTAGGCAGAGGTGTATTACACCCACATTTCGCCAACTTTGATTTTTGCTTTTACCTAATAGGGGCAAGCCTTAGAGTATACATTTAATGTATACTCTAAGGGGCAAGCCTATTGCCGTCTAACGGGCACTTTGTCACATTATAGTTAAGTAAATACATAAATTTATATTTTATGGGTTACTAGCTGACCCGGCGAACTTCGTACCGCCATATTTTCTGATCCCGTTCCCGCATATCTCCAAATTTATCAGTGTTTCTCTACAATATTATGCATGTATTATACATATAAACCTTCATCTTGAATCACTCTATCTATTAAAAAAACCGCTTCTAAATCCGTTGCGTAGTTTTGAAGATTTAAGCATACTTTGTTTTATAATATGTAGTGATAGTGATATGGCAACATAGTAGGTATGCACCTACTAACTTCCGATGTTTTACTCGGCCATAATACAACCTCGGTTGAGATCCGAATACCTTAAAATTGTGTCCATAAAGATAAGAATTTTTGCGACTTCGTTTGCTAGGCTCGAGGTGCTCTAAAAATTTATTATAACGTTTTCATGACTTCGTAAGAGTTCTGTTGATTTTTCAGCAAAAATATGATATCCGATGACCTCATTTAAAAGAAGCTTCATAAATTGTTTGTAGAGTTCGAATATTGAGTTTTTTTTTGTATGTGAAACGTGAAAATAAACAACTATAACTGTTGCCCGTGGCACCACTCGTGGAATTTAGAACCTGATCCCGTAACTCATGGGTACATATTTCGGGAATAAAAAGTTTCTTAAAAGCCTATGTGTTATTATCCACTATAATTTATCCCTGCTCTATATTTGAGCATTTTTGTTTTATATAGGACACGTCAATTTGACTTCACCTCGCCTAATGGTAAGCTGAAGGTAAAGTCTTAGAAAAGAGACTTTGCCTTCAGCTCTTGGTCACCATTATAGACACACAACAAAGACACACACACAACAAAGACATACACATTACAAAGAGCGTGATTGAGAAACAAATACCCGAACATCTTCTTTCACATTTACGATATTACCAGGATAGGATAAGTATATAATTATAATTGTTCGGTACTACGGGTCATTTTAGTCAAACTTTATTACGTAAGTTCATCCGACCTTTACCCACAACGCTTTATTAAAGCAGCGCCAATTTTGAAAGGGGTGTGGTTGTCGCAACACGTATTTTAATGCGGTTCGAAAGGCACTTCCTTCCGCGGACGCTCAAATTGAGGAATATCCTCCCCTTATGGTTTTCCCAAGTGACTCACTCTTTGCTGGCAGAGAACTCATTTAGAGTTAGCTCGCCTGTATTTATTTATTTATTTGTGCAACTGATTTATTTTCTATGTATTTTTAATGTTCACTAAACAATAAATTGCGGGTTCTCCAAAAGGCTTATTCGTATCTTAGGAATAAAAAAAAAACTGTCCTCAGTGTACTCATTTTGTTGAGATTTTTGGTAAACAATACAATTACGAACATTTCGTGAAGCGCGGTTACGTTAATGGGCTACTAAAAAGGGACGGGTTCTAATTGTTTTGAATAATGTATCTATACATGTGTATTGTGTATACCTTTTCATCAGTAGGCAAGTTGTATAAAACCGACCGAGAGGTAGCCTTTTGTTGCTCTGAATTTAATGAAGGGCTTGTTAAACAAAATACTCATTGAAGCGAGTATGTAAACATGCGAGCAGATAGGAAAATTTTGAGGGCAAACCTACACGTTCGTGTGCGAAATATCACAGGAATAAGCTCTTTAGTGACGACTTATGAATTATGGAGAGCGTCGTCGTCTCCTTCGCCGGCTAATTGATTCCTGAATTTAGCACTAGCGAAACCTCGTTAGGTACATTAAGTAAATGCAAAAGTCACTTTGTCATAAGTGATAGAGTGACTTTTAGATTTACGTCACTGAAATAATTATTCCATGTAGAACTATGTGCTTTTTCGAAAGCGTCAGTAGCTTAGTGGTTAAGGAGTCGGCCTTGCAATCGAGAGGTCCCGGGTTCGAATCCGTGCCATTAAACTACCGACGTGAACCCACTCCTAGTACAAGCAATTTAGCTTAGTTGGAGGGTTTAAAGGGAATATTAGTAATTTCGGTTGCTAATATTCTTCGTTTTTGTGATATCGGGATTTATCGCGATTAATTATTATTATTATGATATCACAAAAACGATGGGTTTACACCGCGATAGTTAAAATAAACTAATATTCTTTTCATTGAAAAAAGAATCATTTCGCTAAATTTTATTTGTGTAAAGCTAAAACTCATTATATTTTAAGCTCACTTTTGTTGATGGCTATCAGTTGCCACTCTTATCTTGATATATTACACAAAAGCAATTCGAATCAGTAGCACACTTAAGCATCGCAACAGTCCATAATATACACAGTCACATTTATATTCAACCTTGAAAGGCCTTCGAGATTCTGTCGAGCGCAAATGGAATTCAAGTTTTCTCGTTTTATACCTATTCACTTTTTTAATGCGCCATAAAAGTTTCAGGGAATGGTGATGTTATTATGATCGATACAAGATATGATACATAAAAATGTATTTGCTATATTGCGATCTATACGATATTCAGTTATTTTACAAGTAAATAGGTAGTAAGATAGAAAGCAGGAAATAGGGGGTTTTTGTTACTTTCTATATTGCTTATGCTAAATATTATAAATGTGAAAGGTTGTGATATATGAATGTTTGTTACTCTTTTGGGCTAAAATTACTGAACGGAACCAGATGAAATTTGACGTAAATGGATTTGTGGTCTGAAATAGGCTTTTTATCCCGACAATGGTTTTTTACTGGTTGCAGGAGCAGGATCAGTATTTCATGCAGGCGGCTACTGTTACACAGAAATTAAATTACCGACATAGTAAAGTAATTATATTGAAAACAAAAAGGGAACCACACGTCACTCTTCCATGCACTCCCGAATATTTTGTATCCTTATCGATCACTTAACCCATCTCGCTTCTGAGCCATGTTTACAAGCTGTTTTCAAGGGTCATTACGAACCGTCTCGAGCGCAGGCTTGATGACTTCCAGCCTCCCGAACAAGCCGGTTTCCGTAGAGGCTACAGTACCATAGACCACATCCATACGCTGCGGCAAGTTATACAGAAGACCGAAGAGTATAATTTACCACTTTGCTTAGCGTTTGTGGACTATGAGAAAGCCTTTGATTCGGTCGAGACATGGGCTGTGCTTGAGTCTCTCCAGCGGTGCCGTATTGACTATCGGTACATCGAAGTGTTGAAGTGTTTGTATAATAACGCCACCATGTCGGTTCGAGTACAGGAACGGAGTTCGAGGGCGATCCCTTTGAAAAGAGGCGTAAGACAGGGAGACGTGATATCTCCGAAACTGTTTACGGCCACTTTGGAGAATGCCTTCAAGCTCCTGGAATGGAAAGGATTCGGCATCAATATTAATGGCGAATACATCACTCACCTCCGGTTTGCCGACGATATTGTAGTCATGGCAGAATCGATGGAAGATCTCAACACGATGCTCGAAGGCCTCAACCGAGTTTCTCAACAGGTGGGTCTTAAAGTGAACATGGACAAGACAAAGGTGATGTGCAATGCCTATGTTGTACCTACCCCGATATCTGTTGAGAGCTCGGTTCTTGAAGTTGTTGACTCGTACGTCTACCTAGGACAAGTAGTCCAGTTAGGTAGGTCCAACTTTAAGAAAGAGGTCAATCGCCGAATCCAACTCGGCTGGGCAGCGTTCGGAAAATTACGCAATGTCTTCTCGTCCGACATACCTCAGTGTCTCAAGTCGAAGGTTTTCGACCAGTGTGTGTTACCAGTGATGACTTATGGCACTGAAACGTAGTCCCTCACTATGGGCCTTATGAGTAAGCTCAAAGTAGCCCAACGAGCTATGGAGAGGGCTATGCTCGGAGTCTCTCTGCGAGATCGAATCAGAAATGAGGAGATCCGTAGAAGAACCAAGGTTACCGACATAGCCCAGCGGATTAGCAAGTTGAAATGGCAGTGGGCAGGGCACATAGCACGGAGGACTGATGACCGATGGGGTCGAAAAGTCCTCGAGTGGAGGCCACGTATCGGCAAGCGCAGCGTAGGACATCCACCCACAAGGTGGACAGACGACCTCATAAAGGCCGCGGGAACGCGCTGGATGCGAGACGCTTCCAACCGGTCCTATTGGAGATCTTTAGGGGAGGCCTATGTCCAGCAGTGGACTTCCTATGGCTGAAATGATGATGATGATGATCGATCACTTCACCTAAACGATAGAGCTGGCATAAAGTTGGGACAGTCATCGAAATATTGTAGCGGCTGACAGATAGTCACATCGCATCACAATATTGACGTCAAATTTAAAAAAAAAAACAGAGGACAGCCTGTGTTTCTTCAAAGTTTGTTAAAATCTCAAACATGTCGAAACATGTTTATATTAGAGAAAGTAACAGGTGGTCTATTTAAAATGTTCACTCTTCCCTTTATGGCCCCCACAAGTAAAAGAACTGATCCCAATAAAATTTTCCCGCAGCATGTTGAGAACTCTCAGTCTATTAATCTATAGGGAAACTGAACCAGTTTAAGTGTTATTATTATTATATTCGTACACATAATCCCATGAGGGGGAACAACAGTAGCTTTGAATGTACTTCCCTGTTTTCGTTAAGAACACATTTTCCTATATCGAACATTTTTGTATTGTGCGAATTTAGTGATTTCTGTTCACTCAACAATTTTTCTGCTTTTCCTTAATTTTGTATCAGCTTGATAAATCTACCAAAATATAACTTTATTTAACGACGCGTGACGCGTGTGTTTTATTAAGTCGTAAACTAAGTATTTGGTGAATTTGCTTTCTTATGTTTATTACAGTATTTGCGTCCTTACGACCATGTGAAGAAATCGTAACATTTTGACAAAATATTATGATGAAGCGCTATCAACTCTAGTCTACTTAAAAAAATAATATTAGAGTAACCGTGAATCTATCTCAACAGCGCTCTGCTTGGAGCGTTGGCATTATGTTTAATTTTTTAAAAGGACATGAAAGCTCCCTAAACCTTCCTCTATATATTTTACTATTTTGCCAGCTTCATTTGATAATATGACGATGATGTGTAAAAACTATAGATGTATAATTACTAGTAATCGCATAAAACAATGTTAGAAACCACCACAACATTGACATTGCGTCTGTGGTTAATCGGAACTTGATATAGTGTGACTCAAATTGTGGCACAACGATGCCACACCAATGTTTACCCACAAGTTTACAAACTCCACTACTCTCTGTATCATGATGCTATAATGCGATATACATTACAATGGTTTTTAGATAAGACAACACCAGCCAATAGCGATTAATAGCGTTTAGAATTTGTAATTTAACAATTAGCCAAACATAAAAAATAATAGAAATTGTCAAACATAAATCTGTAACTGTATCGAAAGAACTGAACATTATAATGTATCTTGGATCTAAATTGCGAGACAAACGAGGCCCTGGCGTGCGCGTATTGTTTTGCAATAATCTATGCTTGGTGAATTTGAGCTCGTACACCGCAGTAGCACCCCATACTATCCTCAAAAGATCATTTTGAGTACCTACATTTTAGGTCCAAGATTATATGTCCCGCATGTATTATAGCAATATATGCAGGTGTTGCTAAGTCTACGTCATCCGACCGCACATAATTGGTCCATAGAAATTTGTCTATAACTATAATTTACATTTTTTCACATACATTACTTATTAAATTTCGATAGGTATAAACGGCACCATTGAGAACCCGCAATGAATTGAAACAATTAAAAAATTATGATATTCAAGTCTATTTCACGGTACCTGTATCTGTTGCATGCGTCTGCTGCTGCGGTCTGCGGTCCGCCTCGGAATCATATCCATAAGCCAAACAAAACCTCTATATATTACATGTTTAGTTTAGTGAGAATTCTATAAAAAATAGAGACTGATAAACGCGCATTGTTCACATTGCTTATGAACGTAAAAGAGATAATGTAGTAGTTTTTCTTACACAGTACCGACTATGTGCACCGAGCACCAACACAATACAGTCACGTGATACTGTTAAGTGGCGGTATTGTATGGTATGAAACGTGGTTTAGCAATTATAAGTTTACTGGTTTGCATCCCAGTAGTAATAGTGTATGTAATTAGTATACTATGGTACTTGAAGCAAATAATAAATTAACACTTCATCTTGAGTGTAATGACTGAAAGTTATCTAGACGAAAGTCGCTCACCGATTTATTCCAGCCCGCGTATTTCGAATATATTTATAATATTTATGTATAAGTAGATACTCAGAAATTGGTATGCAAATAAAGCAATTTAATTTCTGTTCCCAAGTATTGTTGCCCTCGTCATAGTTTGTTAAAGTTCAGAGAATTCTCCCTGAGTAATAATTGATAATTAAGTTTTATTTGTTATTTGAGTCATTAGGAGATGAAATCTTATAAGAACAAAACTTTAGCAAAAGTCTATGAACCTTTGGTGAGCGCTTTGCTTAATTACAATTGATGATATCCAACTTTTAAATATACCTAAGTATGAGTCTCGTTTTCTACGAAAAAAAAAAACATAGTCCTTGAATGCAAATATCAGTTAATCAAAGTGGTGTATAACAGCATTATCACGACAGGTAAAGTACACCCACCTAAAAGAAAACCGAAGCCAAATACAAGTATTTGCACATAGCAAACTATTCACATTCGCAAGAGCTCCTTAGGGAGGACGGAGGAGGATAGTTATGGTAATGCTTGACACGTAAAACCTCAGGTGTTGAAAGCGTCCATAAATGCTCATTGGACAAGCTGCTTGCTTGTTTACCACTTTAGTAGTAGAATAAAAATGTTAGTAAAAATATTTTCTGTTAAAGAAGGGGAGTCGTTGTATGTAGCAGTAGAAAATATTACGTTTGCCTATTTATGTTTTGGGTCTGCGGATCTACGAAACGAGTATTTCTGTTTATAGCTCTATAAAAAAAAACGTTTTCTAGCCTTGTTCGTGTACATTTTATAGGTCGTTTTAGCCGATCGACCGCGTCACTTTTACCTGTTTCGTATGACGAGAGAAGTATGGTGAATTTTCTGAAGAGACATTAACATTTTAGGTATACTCGTTTGATCGTTAAGAGATCACATTTTTATACATTAAAGTCAATACTTAATGCAAAACGTATTTTCATATTATAATGAAAAAATCTTTTCTTGTCGGAAGCTGAGAAGCAATCGATGTTGATAAAAAAACGTGCTTCACCGTACTAAATATTCTATGAGACGGGCTATAAATATCTTAGACAATACGTTTGTCGGTGCTCATACAGTGGCAGTGGCTGCCCATAAACGTTATTGGTAACATTCGAGTTGTGAGAAACGGCTCGTCGCATAGAGCTTAATATTGCTCACATTTGCAAGCTCACGTACACGCTCTGTTAAGTGTTGAACGCCATTTACATTGTATACAAAATTCAATGAATGTGAGTATGTCGATAACATGGCACCGACCGAAATGTCTTAAAGCTGGAATTATTAAGCCGTTTGAGTGCCTATTTGAGAATGTAACACGAGTACTAGGTATATATAATGTACGGATCTAGTCATGCTTAGTAAGAATTTATTTTTATATTTAGGAAAAGGTTTATAGTTTTTCTGAAGAATACTATACGAAGTTTCTTTGTTATTCCCATTAACATTATTGTACCTACTATATGATTTTTAACTAAACGTGTTTAGCCAGGTCTAGATTACTAAATACGCCAAATGTTATCAAGAATATGCTCCGTTTTTGAAGTCGGTTAAAGTGTCATCTGAATTATACTATACTAATATTATAAATGCGAAAGTAACTCGGTCTGTCTGTCTGTTACGCTTTCACGCCTAAACCACTGAACCGATTTTAATGAAATTTGGTATATAGATAGATTAGACCTTGAGAAAGAATATAGGCTATATTTGGTCGCGATAACCGGCATCCACGCGGGCGGAGCTGCGAGAAACTAGCTTTTTCTCGCAGCTCCTATTTTATAACAATCTCGAAAGAGCAAAAACAAAGTTACCAATCCCTTTAAAAGTGTTCAAACTCAAAAGGTAGGTATATGTAATTCAAGTAAACATAAGTAAAATGCATATGGCTAGTCAAGTATATTCACGTATAAATAGAGTTACCTCCCGTCATTCGCTTTTATTTAAGAACACTCCACTAATGTATGCAGCGCCGTGTTCTTTCCATACTGACACTCTAGTGCCGCTAGAGTTAACCGCTGTGTTCTTTCACTGTCATTTCGCTTGAAACACCGATATACCGAATACTCAAAAAAACACGTGGTAAATAGCCCGGTAGTTAATACTAATAATAATGTTAACGACTATGATAGTTTGAGCAGTTTATAGTACGTGCAATTTTAATCCCGTTCTCTTAACCCATGGGAACCTATTCCTGGGATAAAAACCGGTCAAGTGCAAGTCGGACTCGAGCACTGTGGGTTCCGTAGATACAAAACTGAATTGAAATGGTCCGTAAGTACAAATTGAGGGTCGAACTTATGTTATATACTTAAACAGCAAATTTCGTTTTATCACGTTGATCTAGAAGTTTAATTTTTTCACAGCTTTAAGAGGTTGCCAGCTTGAGATTTTGGTATAAATTTCAACTTTTTTTTTTTCTACACATTTCCGAGAAAAAGGTCTTGACAGACAGACAGACGGACAACTAAAAACGATCCTATAAGGGTTTTTTCCCTTTTGAGGAACCCTAAAAAGTAGCCTTTATATGTTATTCAAGACTATGAAGGATAAATTCATAGTCTTGAATAACTAATAGTGTTAGAGCGTGATTGATGGATAAACCTCTAAACGTACAAACATTTTCACAAACTTTCACATTTATAATATAAGTAGGAAGTAGGATTTCAGATTCAAATTGCTCCATAACAGTTTCACAGCCACAAGCTGGTCGTAGTCTAGTTTACAGCGGTAAGGCCTTGCAGTGTGCTGTAGTTAGTAATTTAACTTGAATGTAATTAATGAACTGACCGTCTGCGGCGCACCATTTCTTATTCAAGTGCTTACTCATTAGCATAGAAGCGTTTCATTCAGATAACATAAATAAAATTCTCTCGCTCGTTCATATTTAACTAAATGCTCTATTTTGCGACGTTTACAGTACAACATAAACTGTAATGTCGTGGCGTTAAGTGGTTGCATGTTAAGCAAATTATGCAAAACATGGGTTTATATTTACTGTGCTGGGGCTATTATTTTGGTTTATGGCACACTAAAAGTTACTAATTATACCTACTTGGGAAGCAGATTTGATAACGTCAATAAGGGCGAAGACTATAACGGAAATATAAGGCGATGGATAGACGAATGCGGTGATTATAAAGATGCGACGAGTAGAAAGAATACCGTGAATTATGTATTGATTAATTTTGTTTACAAATGATAATGACATACCTTCTTCTTCCTCTTAGCGTTAATTCCCAGTCGCATCCGAAGCTTCCAGCTCGGAGTCTGGGGTCCGCTTTTACCAGTCTTAACCACGGATTTGGCTAGACCTCGATATTTTCCGTGAAGCGATTGTCATCTGACCTCCACAACCCAATGTTAACATTAGGCGATATCGAAGCTTTGCAGTTAGACCGTTGTTTTTTTGGATTTTTGAGGCCTCCAACTACCCGTAACGACTGCCATAGATGTTCTCATGGCAACCGGGACCGATGGCTTAACGTGCTCTCCGAGGCACGACCAGACCAATGCAAATACTCATATTTAATTCACACAAATATTTGCACTGAGCGGGGATCGAACCCGCGCCTCCTGCGCAGCGGCCGCGTTCACTACCGCTACGCCACGGAGGCTGTCAAATGATAATGACATACCTACTCATAAATAAATTGACTATTGATATTGTAAATGTAGGAACAAATTATCTGTTCCTACATTTACAATATCAAGTAGCAATAAAAATAACCAGCCCCCTAGACAAGTTGCAATTCGTTGGTCGGCGTATTGTTGATTTGACGTATATGACAGTCTATTTCTATTTTTATTATGGCAATCTTTGCCGGTATATGACAGTCGTCAACGTATATGATATACGTCAAAATACGTGTCATAATATGTCAAATTCCATACATTCATCGTTGCTGGCGGGGGCTGATATTGTTGTATTTAGTACGGTACCAACCATTTATCCAAAAATCATAATATGTAGGTATTCCGAATAGAATAATTGTAATAAACATACCGTGGTTAGCGAGAAATAGTATGCCAAACATGTCAATAATAATAAATTAGTGTATAAACCACACTAAAGCAGCGAGCAAACAGAGAGATGTGGTTAATTTACATGAATAAATTGTATACATACATGTAATGGTTACAATCAGTGTCTTACGGCGGCTACATCAATAGCAGGATTAACATTCAAATTAGTTACAGATTTGTGTCTGCTTATGGCAGTGAATGTTACAGGGATGATTAATTTTGTATATCGGTGGAAAGTAAATACTGCAAAATAACTGTTATGGTGTTGTTACACGAATAATTTACCAGCAGTATCGTAAAACAGGAAATATCTGCTATTCTATTATAAATAACTGATACGGTAGCCAGAGTAAACAGTTTATTTCAATTTATAGCTGTATTTAAAACAGTATAATATTTTTACAAAGGATATTATTACTCAGTGGTGTACTATAAAAATATACCTACTGTGAAATTTAATATTATGTTTTCGACACGTCACGATACCGCACCGTTTCACAGTGACCGCGCCACGACTCGACGTGGTTATTTAGCTCGGCTCATAAATTGATTTTATTTTAAATATTAAAGGCTTTGTTATTTTATCTTCAGAATATCTTTATTTTAATTAATTCACGTCACTATGACTTCACCTCGCCCAATGGTAAGGTGAAGGCAAAGTCTCAGGTAGAAAGTCACCATTACAGACACGTACTATGTTATATGTGGTGGCACTCAGCTTGACGGCCTCATCTGGTGCTTTTTCACGTCCGCTTAGAAGAGTATGTTAAATTTCGCTGTGTATATCGTTTGTAAAAATATAACCACAATCAAATTACAGGCATATAGGTACAACACTTTTCCTTTCACTTCATTTCAAACAAGAAGACTGCATAAAAATTCATTCAATAGTTTTGAACTCATAATTGCGAATAAACAAACAAACAAACAAATAAAAATTTTAAAATAACATAACGCAGGTAGTTTATTTTAAATATCTTCTATGTACAGGCATGTCTACTTTACAATTTTATAATAGTACTAGCTTTTCGCCCGCAGCTCCGCCTGCGTGGATGTCGACTACCATCACCAATAGTATTTTTTTCTAAACTGACGGACTTGTTGTATAAATATAAGTATCCCGATAGTTCTAATAGTAATTGTTGTATAAACTTTCGACACCTTATTTCGCTCTCTCAGTAGTGTTTTCAAAATATTAAATGAAAACTGTACTTACAAAAAAGTGGTAGATTTTTAGAATATTACAACAAAATAAAAATACTATTAGTATCTTTATACCAATAGCTAGTAAATGGCTAGAAAAAGACTGGTAAGAAAAAATTACTATTGCCTAACATTTCGTTCTTATCAATCAATCAATCAATAGCCTATTTCAGTCCACTGTTGGACTTAGGCCTCACCCAAAGTATGCCATAGCACTCGATCCTCCACCGTATGTTGGGGACATATGCTGTCAGTTTGCACATTTGGGCCCCATGAGTCATAACAGGGGAGTAGAAACCTCGATGAATTTTCCCAATGTTGCCCAACCCTTGTCGACCCTTCGACGTACCTATATCTCTTTCTGGGTTTCGTCTTCTAATCTAAAATTACCATCTCAGCAATGAAAATATCGTATCAGCACGACACTGTCGTAGACAATCCAGAAATGCCCAGGTCTAGATGATGTCAGAAGGCTTCTCGTAATCTACAAATGCCATACATAGCGGCTGATTATACTCTCAGGTCTTTTGTATAATCTGCTCAACAGTATTGACTGCAACACTATAACCCTTTTAAAACCCGGCTTGCTCCAGTGGCTGGAATTCACAACTATTCAAGACGATTCTCAAGAACAAAACTTCTATAGAGATATGACTCAGGAGTCTTATAATTCTTCAGCAAGACCTTATAGCCTTTTTTGGAGAACAGTACCACCGCACTACAGTTCCATGTTAAGTTCTGCTGGATGACGGAATCAAAGAGGTTCGTAAGCTCTTTTAGAACTGAGATTCCACCTGCTTTTAAGAGCCCTGTCAACCAGTGCGATATCATCAGTATACCATAACTATGAAGGTTGCTGTTGTATGCTAAGGATACAAAAAATCATCAATTGGCCTATTGCAGTCAACTGCTGGACATAGGCCTCTCCTAATATGCGCCACGTTTGCCGATCCTCCGCCTTCCGCATCCAGTACGTCCCAGCCACCTTTCGCAGATCGTCGGTCCAGCTGGCTAGGAGGTGTCCCACCTTCCGTATTCCTTCTCACGGTATCCACTCTAGGACTCGTCTGCTCTAACGGCCATCAGTCCTTCGGCAGATGTGGCCAGCCCACTGCCACTTTAGCTTGCTTATTCTGCAACCCTACGGCCAGATTGGAAACGAAGGTTTGGAAACCGGTTTCCATAGCAGAATTATTTTTCTTTTAACGAACCTGGTTTCCAAGAAAGAATAATAATTCTGTTTTCGAAACTAATTTCCAAAACAGAAAGTTGGATCTTCGTTAGCTATGTCGGTAACTTTGGTTCTATGTCGGATGACCTCGTTTCGAATTCTATCCTTCAAAGAAACTCCAAGCATAGCTCGCTACATAGCCCGCTGCACGACTTTTAGGTCACGGACTACCCCACCTTCAGTGGCCACGTTTCGTCACCGTAGGTCATAGGTAACATAACAGGCAGGACGCACTGGTCGAAAACCTTTGTTTTGAGGCATTGCGGCAGGGGGGAGGAGAATACCCGACGTAGTTTGCCAAATGCTGCCCACCCCAGTTGAATTCTTCTGGCTATTTCTTTCTCGAAGTTGGTTTTACTGAGCTGGATAACCTGCCCCAGGTAGATAATATTTTTGAACAACTTCGAGTGTCGCTCCTTCGATGGCAATCGGTCTCAGTACAACATGTTCGTTGAACATAATCTTGGTTTTATCCAAGTTTACACCGAGGCTGACTTGTCGAGAAGCTCTATTCAGGCTGTGCAGCATTTCGCCCCGTTGTTCTAGCGACTCCGCAACTATGATGATGTCATCGGCGAACCGAAGGTGCGAGATGTAACTACTCCAGCGTCTTGAAGACGTCCTCCAATGCGTTGGTAAATGCTGAGGATACATAAATTACTATGTGATACGTCAAAAATAAATACAAATAAAACAACATACTTGAAATTTGTGGTGGTTTAATTTTTTTATAATTATGTATCTAAAAATAATATTAAAAAAATAAACATTTTGTATTATATTCTTTGTCATCTTAATCAGAAGTGCTCTGTGCTTGAGTAATTGAGCCCACAGCTGATAAGTGGAAGTTATTGAATTGTGTTCTGCCATCTCTATTATTGTTGCCTTATTATACTTCTCATCAAGAAAGAAAGTGAAGTTTTCTAGAAGCCAGGCGTTCGTCTATTTGGTGAAACGTTTCTAGCTGTTGATATAAATTGTTATTTTGTTTCTAGCTATGAAGCCGCCCCTTGTGTTATATCGGCGGCGTCAATAGATTTAAATTCACATACCTTACTGTTTGAGAGCTTGTAAATGAGGATTGATCTGGATGATAATGTGCTGTATTACTTTTAGGCTTTCTTTTATATACAGGTATATTCTTTTATATAGCTCTAGATAGCTATCATCGCTGCTATCATATGTTTTTTTTCTATTTCCAATCAATTAAATAAAGAAACTGCAGTACATAACTCTTACACAATATTTTTCACATTCTTGCATATTATACGTGACAGAGAGTGACATTTTTATAAATATTATCATTTGACAGATCAAAATGTGACTTAGCGTTGACACCATCACTTTAGTTCCGTTGTCATGTAACAATTTTGCTAGCGATATTAGCGCCATAATATTTAGTATTTTCTTTAATATTACATTATTTCGTGAATTTGCCACATTTTAATTGTGATAATTGCTATTCGGCGACAAAGCCAAATTCAATAAACTAAAGATCATGAAAATCTGTTCAGCCATTCTTGAGTTATAAGAAAGTACGTTTTTGGCACTTTTTAGGCACTTAGGGTGTGAATTTCGAAAAATCGTTTCTTAGTACACCTCCACGCATCAAAACATACACTCTCTATAAATTTCAAGTCTCTAGGACCAGCGGTTTAGGCTGTGCGTTGTCTCTAAGTCAATCAGTCAGTCAGTCAGTCAGTCAGGACTAAGAGTTTTATATATAAGATAGCTAGATGGAAGCTACCGTGAGCTACATAGTAATTTATACTTCCCAAAGTCTATCGTCATAAAATCTTTCACTCACATTATTTATATTGTATAGACTACGAGCGAATTCCTTACAGCCGAATTACATCCGCCCATAAATTTCAAACTACCCAGTTGGTCGTATTTGAATAAAGAAGTTTCTACATAATTATTCATCACGTTATTTTGTATTTTATGTTGCATGTTGGTATAGTAGCTAATACATAGGAAACGTTTCTTTTTCGTCGTTATTATAACTAGTTTCGCCTTTCTGTTGTATCTTAAGAAATAATTGTGTATAATATGGAATGTAATATCTTGTGTACGGCGGGTGATATAAAATACCATAATGATTGTATGTGGAATTTGTCTAAGTCTAGACAATATACAGTAGAACATTCGCATACCACATTATTATACATACGAGTAAGTATGAGTATGTAACATGCTCTGTTTGTGGATGTATTGTAAGACGAAATGGATGTAAGTATAAGTGGATTAATTTTGATTATTTGTACAATAACAGGTAGGTTCAAGAACCTACTTGCGGCTAGCCGTAATGTGGAAATCCAGATACGCCTTGCTAGTTAAACTATTTAAGTATGGTTCTGCAAATGATGACGGGTACTGGCAACTTCTCACTAGCAAGAGACGGGGGAGGGGGCTCTCTGTTGCTAGTGAGAAGTTACTCACACAAATAAACAAACTCATTTATCCCGATCCGGCAATCGAAAAATGAGATATGGACACGACAGTCCCACTCGTTACGGCTGCGCCACTCAGTACTCTTCTAAGCTGTAATCGACCGATTAATTCAATTTCAATTAACGCACTATGAACACGCAGCAGCAATATTCAGTTAGATATAGTAATTACTAATTTAATATCTATTGACGCATCTGTAGAGCCGCAAGCACGTCGATATACGTATACAAATGCCTATGGATTGCACGCTCACCGATATCAGCGAGCGGCCAACACAGCACATTAATTTTGATTATTTGTACAATAGTAGGATCATAATATTATGCAGGCTTGCATTACATTATAGTTTGTGAATTGACTTAATGAGTGGTAGCATCAATGTATGCACAAACGGTAGTGGCATAATTACAATAACTCGTAGGCTCGTAGAGGCACTGTAGAGGCGTAGCGGTGTGACGTAGCAAATAGCCCCGAGGTGCATGTAGCGCAACCAAATTATTTGATCGCCGCTCACCATCAAACTCGATTAACTCCTACGTTGGTTGCAAAACTGTTGCTATTAGCACAAAAATTTATGTACACTCTGTGTGTTGAACTTTATTATGGAAATTACAAGGTGTACATATTTTAAGCGTTTTACTTATATTACGTACCTAGTATTTACGTTTATTGCAACTGACGGTGTTTCAGAGACTAGATGACGCTTTCAATCTTGTTTTCTTTCCAACTTAGATACACTAACGATTTTTAAATTGCACTGGGACAACATCGCTGTGTGTACAGTGTCATGTTGTCGTGTGCGTACCTCTTTTGATCCCTTTATTTTCCTTGTTTCTTTGTATAAGACGAATGTGCTATTATTTCTACAAATTGTAAAACAAGCGGAACTGCCCGTCTTATAATGCTAGTATTATTGTTCAAAGTGCCATTAAGCGGTTAGAGGTACGGCCTTCTGAACTTTGGTTTCCTAAACTCCTGTTTTAATTAAAGCAGGTACACAAAAATTAAAATAATAAACCAAGGTAAGCAAAGTAAGTCGAAGTTTTGATAATTAGATTTTAAGTTTGTCAACTGTTCGAAATTTAAATTACTTGACTAAAAAGGTTACAATATAATTTTTGACAGGTGATTTTAACTTTTTTGATTATTGAATCGAAAACTGCTAACGTATTACAAAGCTGGTTGCTTTGTTTATTTTGCTGTTATCGGGAGCTTTTCGCCCCATTATGACGTCATGAAATGGGACGATGTTGGACATTATAAACTTATGTTTATACTGATTTTAGTTATTGTGGTAATAAGACTTTATTAAAGCCAAAGTAACAATACGGTTATATAGGGCTATAAACAACGTTATGCTATAAATTAATATCTATTGAAATCAATAGGTTATGGGAATGGATGTGCTAAGTTAAGAAGTATTTTATTTATTGAAGTCATTATATTTGATGAAATACAGTACTATAGTTTTTGGCTCCATGCTTTTATTGCTATTGTAATAGTGGTTCATCATCTCTGCATAGCGATTTCCTAGTGGCGTTCAAATTCCGCTTTATGGGGCCTGAGGACCGCTTATAGTGTTTTTGATTGGTATGTCGGCTTTTTCAAAAGTGACTGCGGTTTGACCTCCTAACTCCGAGAGGAAAGCCTATGACAGAGCTTCATTCGCAATTAAGCAGATGCACTAACTACCAGATGAGGTTGATTTGGGCTTCAAAAACGTCAGAAGGCCACTGTAAGCAGTGCTTGGTTGGGCATAAAAACAATCACCGGAGATAGTAGTTTTAGTGTTATTTGTAGAAATTAAAATCTCTTTAACCTTATTATTCATCTATATACAAACAAGACAGAAATAGTATCAGATGATTCTGGTACAAAAGAAAATAGTAAGCAAAACTCACTGTCACTGTTATTTATATCGTTTGCTGTAATCCACATGAGTCGATTATGTCACCCTAAAAAAAAAAAATTGTTACATATGGATATTACATAGCAACCGTCGATGGTAATATCAGCAAACTATACTTTCATACGAGTATTAGCAAATCGGGTAAATTTCCTGCATCGATCAGATAAGCGCCAACAAAACATAATTGTCTAATGGCCGAATGAGTACCAAAATCCAGACGCTGTCTAATGAATTCAGTGCGGACACACTCCATTAAATTGTGGTAAACATCTTCAGAGACCCGCAAAGCACACAGTTGGGGGAGCAGTACTTCGCGCATTAGGTATGCAAATTTATTTGTAGGTAAGTATGTTGTGTCCGGATCGCCGTCACTGTGTTATTTCTCTTTGAAATTTTTGTTTGCGTGCGGTGCTCGCAGCAATTATATATTAGCATTAGGAATGCCAGTTATACTTTATTTCGTTGTTATAGACTTGATTTATTTAAGACTAGCTTCCACACTTCGTACCGCCAGATTTTCCACCCGCGTGGTATTCAGATCCCGTTCCCGCTGTACCTTCTATTCAAACCTTAGCTACATAATAAAGAATACAAAACAAAAAGAATTAACAAATTTGGTGCAGTCATTGGGAAGTTATGCGCGTACATACATTTGAGGGGTTTCATTTCTATTTATATATATTACTAGCTTTTGCCCGCGGCTCCGCCCGCGTGGATGTCGGTTATCGCGACCAAACATAGCCTATGTCCTTTATCAAGGTCTAATCTACCCCTATATCAAATTTCATCAAAATCGGTTCAGCGGTTTAGTCGTAAAAGCGAGACAGACAGACAGACAGACAGACAGAGTTACTTTCGCATTTAGAATATTAGTAGGGATATTTTTATTGAGTAAGCTATGGGAAAGATATGCAGAATATCTCTTTACTCTATGATCTCACTAACGGGTCATTGTTGTTAATACTTACGTAGTAATAGGTAATACGTACGTAGTAGGTTTTATAGCATCATCATCATCTGCATATATACACATTTTCCTGATCGTATCCGTGTCCAAGGTGACCTCAGAGCTCAGGGTCCGCATTCCGCCTCTTCCTCTTAGGTTTTATAGCATACACACAACGAAAACTCGATATTTATTAACAATATTATGATATTGTGCGATTATGAGATTGCCCTATAATGTTATTTCCCAACACGTTCTAAACATTAGCATGAATTGCCTCAACAAGTTGCCTAAGTAAACTATAACTTTGCTAGACACGTTTCCCGCAATGCAGTATGCAGCAGCAGCCTATCGTTATAGCCTAAATTAGATTAGATCTTTGAAAGCTGGTCGGCAGCTTGGTTGACCCACTCACACTTAGGGAATCTGAATAATAAGCTCCATTTTACCCCACGAAAAGGTATAAGTAGTAGCTACAAGTGTTTGCCTCCCGTTCCAAGTTTTAAACTCATTCCCACTCTACCCAGAAACCGTGACACAATTTTTGATCTAAACAGTTTGTCTACTATACATTGTCTCTAATACTATACATTATCTCTAATACTATACATTGTCTCTAATACTATTCATTGTCTCTAATTGTACGAAAATGGATTTAATGTTGGATAAATAAAATTCGGAAATGCTAATAAGACTTCTTTATCGTGCGAAAGCTCAACAGTCATTAACTATAATTTTTAAAACTTACAATAAATAATTATAATCTACCGACAGGACGCAGCGCCTGACGTAATGCACATAGTGGTGTATACCGTGGCTCCACTCGTTGCTAGTATACTCTTTCGGGCGCTATAACGCTTGAACATGCCCCCGGGCGTTGAAACACCGGTTTCAACCAGACTCCGACGATATAGGCAATGGACAGATCCTCTTGAATACCCGCCGAACAACTCCAGCAGATGTGTTCAGTTTCAACACGTCTGTAGCGGGGTTTCTTGAACGCCATTTAGTCCGCACCTGCAATTCTGCAACATATTCGTTGCTCCATCTGTACCAAAATGTTCCCGGAGTTGTACATTCAGAAGAATTATCGCGGTAGTCAGGCAGGCTGCGGTAAAGAAGTAATGGGCGTCCAATGAGGAAGTGAAACTGGCGTAAGTGGGCCAAGTGGGGGTGATCTGCTAGATCCGAGGATAACGGCGTCAGTCAACGAGTCGAAATGGCTTCAATCTTCGTCAGTGTGGTGTAAAGCTCTTCAAACTTACCTAATATCACAATTTCCCAACACTCCTTGTAGGTGGTACTTTGTTGACTTAACACCTGCTACCCAGTGACCACCACAATGCGGGGTGTAAGTGGGTACAAAGTGAGACCGAACACCATCGCTCGCCGTACGTTCACTCAAGGACAAATTAATCGAGATTAAAACTTATAGCATTAGGTACAAACACCGACAATGAGGTACCGTAGTCCGAAAAAATCTCAACGGGCTTGCTCTTCGAGATCGAAATCGATACAAAGCTAGCAAATAATTATTAGGTACTTGTTAAATCACCAACAAGCTCTAACTGGATAGCCTTGGTTGTAAACCAAATAAATTACGACATACACCTTTACTAGCCTGCATCCACGACCCTGACGGCTGGCACACGTAATAGGGCCTGCGTAACCAACGCCCGTAGTCTCAAAAGGATAACCGGGACGGAGACGCTCACGTGGTAAGTTGCCCATCAGTGGGGCTACCACCTTACCCTTCATACGATAGTACCTGACACATTTATAATAGCAAAATTTTGCTCAAATTAAATAATAGGTTTGTTAAATAATGATGTATGGACTGTAATAGATAAATAGATAAATATTCAGATGTAGAACAGGTTTTCCTACTTGAATGAATGGATAGGTACCTATTAAAACATAACCTGTGGAACGTAAAGCATGAGTAGTGGTAGTGGTTCCGATCCTAAACACTGAACGTCATTAAACGATACTCGTGTCGACGTTTACGTTTCCATTTAGGTACTAAATAATGTGAACAGTGTGCAGCCTTATGATTTACCCACTCACCATTATTATCGACAGAAATATTACATTTTAAATCATGCGAGGGTAGTGATGAATAGTTCTGCGTAACTGGGCCAGAAACTATCCATCCTAAACGGGTTTCACACAATACTGGCTTCCCAGTACCTAACTTTATTCTTTGAGATCCCAACAAATTCCAAAACAGATCAGCACCTATGAGAATATCAATATCTCCAGGCTTGTAAAACTTGGGATCAGCTAGAGTGATATTCGAGGGTAGTTCGAAATCACTAATATTTATTTCACGGCACGGTACGTTGCTCGTAATATATGGCAAAACAAAACAATTAAGGTTGAATTCAAAGTCGTCTTGTAATGACGTCAGCTTTACTCGACATACTTTGCCTACGCGCGACGTGACATTGTTTATGCCAAGTATAGATTTACTTACCGGGCTAGTTAGTAAATTTAGTCTTTTGCATAACCGATCTGTTATGAATGACGACGTGCTCGCACTGTCTAGAATGGCGCGAACTAAATGGACACCGTTATCATGGTCGCGCAGTTTGATCAAGGCAGTAGACAACAACACATCTCGCTGCTTATGACCACGGACAGACGCAATGGTAGCTGATAAAGCTACGTTAGCTGAGGTCGTATTGGCAGACGGAACAGATGGATGAAAGTTAGTAGTCGTTTCAGGAGGAGAATCATCTATATGTGTATTCGGAATAGTGCATGTATTATTATTTGTGTGAATAAGTGTGTGATGTCTACGTTTGCAGTGTTGACAACCCGGTTTTTTACACTTGTTAGCGTAGTGACCCGAGTGAAGACAATTGTAGCACACTTTATAGCTAGGTAGTAACTTGATACGAGCGTCAGTGTTTAATGCGAGAAACTGATGACAATTGTTCAATGTGTGATCGAGACTATTGCATTTAGGACATACTTTCGGAACCGAATGAGTAGAAGAACTGCTAGAAGACTGCGTGGCTATCATAGACTTTAACTTAGGGTCTGATTTAGATGTCTGTGAATAATGTTGACATGAGGACTCTAAGGTTTCTATGAGATCGGCTCGGCCACGTAAGAACTGTAGAAATACAGCAAACGTAATCGGGCTGTCCTTGTCTAACCTGCCTTTGTATTCCTCCCACTCACGAAAGGTTTTTTGATCAACCTTCGGAGTGATAATACAAATTAAAAGTGTATCCCACTGGTTGACAGGTTCTCCTAACGATGTCAAAGCTCGCAAGTCTTTATTTAATTTATCGATTAAATTCTTCAATGCAACAGAAGATTCCTTATGAATAAACTCAATATTTAATAACGAATTTACGTGATTAGTTACTAATAGTCGTTTGTTGTCAAATCGATCACACAATAAACTCCAGGCTACGGCGTAATTACTCGACGAAAACTCAATGCTTTTTATAACCACGGCAGCAGTACCCTCAAGAGATGCCCTTAAGTAGTGGAATTTGCTAACTACATCAATGTCATCATTAAAGTGAATCAGGCTAGTATAGGTGTCACGAAACTCTAACCAATTATCATATGATCCGCTAAACTTAGGTAACTGAATGGTAGGTAATTTGACTCGTGTGTTCATACCAGTACGAGTGCTTTTACAACTCTGCATCGATTTATTCTCGGTATTAAAACTAACAAGCATACTTTGCGCTCTGGACAAGGACTTGTAATAAATAGACTCGAAGTCAGAACGTTCAGCATATTGCAATTTTACATCCTCAACAAGACATTCTAGGCGCAACTGTACCTCATCGTATCGCTCATACACCGACTCAAGCTTGTCCATACGCAACTGTAGTTCCGAAACATCGCAACTTGACAACTCTTTGTCCTGAAGTGAGTCCAGGAAGTGAACGAAGGTGGTCAATCGACCCTTGTAGCTACCTCGCGTTTTAACTAACTCCTTTTCCTCGGCCATACTGGGAAGCAGGTGTCGTCAACCTAGAATTGATACAATGATACAATTAACAACTAATGCTTATATTACCGGAACAATAAAGTTTTCGATGAATACCTACACTTGACTAAAGCTTACAGAAAGTTACTTTTATAGCAATATGATATGATTCCTCTTATTTAATTGACAAGGGTATATGTAGGTACTTAGGACTTACAATATACCTATAGTACTACTTGTATTAATTTACTATAAAATTACACAATATTATAAAAGACTACCTATATTAAATTAATTTGTAGATCTTTTTACTTTCAAATAATACATTTATTACATATATATATTTTAATGAATAGGTACAATAATAAAATCCTGAACTAATAACTATATTAAATTGAATTGAAATTGAATGACTTGCAATTATTAATATCGAACACTCGAATGTACCACCTGTGTCAAGATACCTAACTACCTATTAACAATCACAGTTAATGATGTAAATTAGTTACAGCTTTATATAAATTTAGTTAAATAATGTAGCAAGTAAGCTAACTATACTATATTCAGTATGATTTACTAAATATTAAATGCTGATGAAAAAAATACTAATTACAATGTAAGTAGGTACCTGATGATTTTACTCTAACACTGTACGTTTAATGGTAAGCTATAATTAGATAATATGTTACCTGAGTGTTGGGTGAAGATATTAAATTATAATAAATAATTGCTTTACACCACGAACTTCGTCTTTCTTGAACTTAATCCTCTGGTTCAGATCCTTAGCAATCCTTAATCCTTATATTTCTTATTCCTTATTTTGCTATATCCACTTCCGCTAATCTTCCAGAATATCCGGTTCGTTAGGACCATGTACGAAAATGGATTTAATGTTGGATAAATAAAATTCGGAAATGCTAATAAGACTTCTTTATCGTGCGAAAGCTCAACAGTCATTAACTATAATTTTTAAAACTTACAATAAATAATTATAATCTACCGACAGGACGCAGCGCCTGACGTAATGCACATAGTGGTGTATACCGTGGCTCCACTCGTTGCTAGTATACTCTTTCGGGCGCTATAACGCTTGAACACTAATACTATTTTTCTATTACTCTCTCTAAATCTGTACTTTTCTGATTGATTCATCTTTATAAATGAGAAATCACTGTGAACGACGTTTTGACTTTTGTGCCAGATTAGATTAGGTGTGACATTACATTAATAAAAATCATGCCCGTGGCTCCACCTGCATAGATTTCTATCGACTATAATCCATCCCTGAACCAAATTTTAGCCAAATCTGTTCAGCTGCTTGTGATTGAATAACAAACATTCAAACATCTTCAAAAACTGTCACATTTATGATATGTTAGAATGTCAACTAAAACGCCAGCAATGTTATCAGTTAACTGTACTTAAATAGGCTGTATATTGGAGACACATGCGAGTTGTGTCGAATATTAATAATTAATTGGCAGACTAAACACTTGTCATTTAATGTCAAGTAGTGGAGCAATTAGGACGTGCCGCGTGAATCATGCACAGTGTTCGTGGTTAACATACTCGTTGATGAATGACAGTCATTCGACTAACTGCTGTAATTTGCATGCTTGATATCTCAATATTATATTGCTTTGATTGCGGGTGTCACGATTTTGGAGTTTGATGTTATACACCTTTGATAACAGTTAGTGTAACTAAGATGTAATATAGGAATCACATCTTAAATTATAACAAGTTTTACAATGTCTTGCCATGTTCCCAATCCATTCCATTACTATTAGAGCTATCGGGTATTTTTTGGAGTTTTCGATATTTCGGCGCTGTAGTCATAGCTAGTATCATATAAATATATAGGACTAGCTGTTGCCCGCGGCTCCGCCCGCGTGGAATTCTGATCCCGTTCATCGCTGATATATAGCCTATATGTTAATCCAGGGTATAACCTATATACATACCAAATTTCAACCAAATCGGTCCAGCCGTTTATGCGTGAAAGAGTAACAAACTTCCACACATCCACACATCCATTCTCACAAACTTTCACATTTATAATATTAGTAGGATAGTAGGATAGGATTAGTAGGATTACAAAGGGATTACAAAGTGACATTTGCAATTGGTAGAATGACAGCAGTTCAATTATTGACCTGTTTTAAGAGTTCATGGTATGGGCCCTGTTCGGTTCAATGCTGACTCCGAACACGTGACGTGAGCCCGCTGCGCTGGTGAGGCGACTCAATTAGATAAGAAAGTTTAATTATTTAGTGTACTTTCGGTAACCGTCGCGACCGGGTGCATTCACCTAACATTTCCAACAGTAACATTTGAACAGTGACATCCTAACATTAACATCTCATACTTAACATTTCATTTAGTTTAACATTTATTCTACGATCATAAAGTGCAATTGTGGGTGTATAACTTAACAATAATCAATTTGACTTTTATAACAAAAAATCTCTTGATTCCAACCCCATTTCCGATCGTAACCTGAACAAGCACCATGATCACGTAGGAACTGGAGTATTGGCGGTAAACGGTGAAAAAGTTTTTAGGAGTAAATATATCGATCTACACCCTTTCGAGTTCTCTTGCTACGCATATTAACGGCACCGAAATTATGCTAAATACAATATATAAAACTACACCGAAACACTTTGTACTTGCAACAGCGCCGAAAAAGAAGTTGGTGAAATGTGGGTGATAAGACTGATAAGATAATACAGCTACTGTCTACCCCTTCGGGGATTTGCAGGCGTGAGTATATGTATATATTTAAATAAAATACTATTAAAATAACCACGATTATTAGGCCACCAATTTTATTATGACTAACCTAACCTAACTCAAAGCTGGGAAATCATTTGAAATTCTGACAGATTTTTCCACGAAATGCTGTCAAAGTGTCTTGTATTTCGTAACTAAAAGTTAGCTGGCATTTTAAAAATCCACTTTAAGACAGTGAAGTCCACTTTCGTTTTAATGTTCAATACCATTTGTATAGTGATTGTAAAACCAAACTGTAATTTCTAACCATTGCTTTTAGGCTATTTGTTTTTCAATTGATAGATATTCATGTGTGATGGATGAATATTCTGCAAATAGGTATAACTTTAATACATAATGAAAATGTAGACTCAGAAGAATTATCTCTGTATCAAACAAGTAATTGCCATATTTGTGGAGCCATACACTCATACAGTGATTAACATAAATCGTTGATCAGTACTATTGCACTATAAGCATATCTGTACATTCTATCTTTCCCATGATCGCGAACGATGCTTAAAAAAACTCAAAGTTGAGAACGAATATTACTCAATTATATATTTTAAGTAATAATTTTAAATATTATAATAGATCTAGCATGAGAGCGAGACAGAGACGTAGCTGAGGCTCAAAACACGATCGTTTATAGCATGTCATGGCTCACTATACATAAATTGCCATTGAGTGACGAAGACCGTTGATACAAAAAGTAGACATTCGTTTTGTTTTGACCCATTGAAATACAAGTAAACGATGTTGCATTGTGCTATTCAGAGAAAGTTTCATTCATATCGACGAAAGACAAAGCAGCAGTGAATGTACTACTTTACTAACTATAGTCAGGCCACGCTCACTCTATGTACTTGCGCGCTATATTCACCTACTCGCCGCGGGTCGCCGACGGTCCTCCGTCGTCAGTCGGGCTGTCGCTAGCCGCGCGTGTGCACGGTGCAAACTAACGTTTGATTATTATTTATTACGTTTCAATCGAGTCTTTTTATTTGTTATTAAAATAATTAATACTCAATCTATGATGATATTATGAACGCATAACGGGGAAGGTTCCGTGTGCAGTGTATGGGTGCGAATTTAACGAATCAAATCTTACTTTATTCTGCTTGCCTGTTAATGTAGAACGGCAAGTAGGTACCTACTTAATAAGTCCAATTACGTTTCGTTAAGTAACTGTACCTACCTTATGACAATATTCAATATACATAGGTATCTTGTACAGTTGTACAAAGTAATTTAAGTACCTACCTTCTTCGCTACCTACTATACGGAAAGACTTAAAAATGTTGGATTCAGTACTTAGGCTATTTAATAATAGGTTGGTTGGTACATGATGTAGCTATCTGACCTGGTACCTACTTATATCTAACGGCCCGGGTCCTGAGTCCTGACTTAACACTTGAATGCAATCGTAAATAAAAAATCGTAGGCAGGATGCTAGTGCGAGGCGCTCAGCGACGGCGACGGCCGGCGCCGCTGCTCCGCTGTCGCGGGCTGGCGCTTGAATCCCATGTACTTGTGTAGGTAATCTGTCGGTGCGTTACCTCTACTTTATGCGCGAATTAATCGTGTATGTTTTTTCAGGAGATCTGCATTGTTTTCGTTCAGACCTATAAAGTAGGAATAATCGCCACTGTGCACTAAGAATGAGCTATTAGCTTATCTACTCTTGAGTTGCTGGTAGGATTGAGATGAAATACATTTTTGACCGAATGTCCAATAATATTCGGCTATTATGCGATATTCGATAAATAGGTGAGAAAATGTCAAACTATTGAAAAAGTAAAGTATTCTTTTATTAAGCGAGACGAGGCAACCCTAGCGTCATACAGTTTGCTAGTACGTTACTACGAGGACGAGGCCGAGCGGCTGCAAAATAATAATAACCGTATGGCTGTCGGTTAAGATTCATATTCGTATGGAGTTGTTGAGCACGTGGACTTGTAGGCACTTAACTGAGTTGGATCGTTGATTTTCCAGGCAGTGAGTTATCTGTTCCAACTATTAGGTAATCTGTGCTATAGTGCCAGTGGTCTTTCAATTGAGGCCGATATTTTTATATTGTTAGTAGAGATTGGACATTATGTTATCACTATGAATTTTTATATATATCAAGTCAAATCAGATGTCAAAGTTCGTACCATGAACTCTTAAAAATATCAATAATTGAACGGCTGTTATACCACCAACTGCAAATGTACTTTTGTAATCCTATATTTTTATATGGAATTAAAGTTATTTATGCAGTTGGTAATATGACAGCCGTTCATTTATTGATCTGTCACCAACTGCAAATGTACTTTTGTAATCCTATATTTTTATATGAAATTAAAGTTATTTATGCAGTTGGCAATATGACAGCCGTTCAATTATTGATCTGTTTTAAGAGTTCATGGCAGGCCTGCAGGTCAGAAATATTCAAAGCTGTCAGGCTTATAATGAATCTCATATCACTCTGCTAGTTGCTACGACAGTCGACGATGCCAATAGAGGGCAGTGGACTATCATAAATTCTCTTAAAGCAAGGTAATGTTAGCCGAGAATTGAACGGTCGCCTTATTTTGTACCATGAATTCGGTGAACAGCAGGCGAGTTAGCAATCTCTGGTCAGAGGTCACGTGATTAATATTTCAGCGGCTTGGCATTATGTAATTTTTGGCATTTATTCCTGTACGTGTGAATAAAAAATGCTGTATATCTCTGCACCGCCGTTCTTTGTAGGTAGTTCCGTTCAACTGTTTGAGTGAATTTAATACTAAATACCTAACAAACACCCACACTTCCTAAAGGTGGATTTAGACCAAACGAACATAGAGCTGGTACAGAACGAGAGCATTTTAAGAACATTCTCTCTTAATATTTTAGTGTAAATAAAACCTTATTTTAAGCGTTTAAGTTGCGTTCGAAAGAACAACAGTCGAATGTTCTGTCACTGGTTACACTAATAGAATTTAACGAAGAGGGGATAGAATGAGCATTCACTCGCTTAGTGTAAACCAACCTTTATATCTTCACAAACGTTCACATTTATAATATAGTTGGAAAGTAATATAGCAGCACTGAAAGTGTTTACGGTACAAATAGAAAACCTGCCGTTATCTATGAAGTTGAGTAGTTCTGAACTTGACAGTTATTGCAAATGCTCATGGTAGGCGCCTTTTGTCTATCAATGTCTTTATCTGGAGAAAGAAAAGCGCTATTTATATGTATGATGTTGAAGTCAGTTGAAGTTATGTATTAGTTATCATTATTTTAAAGAAACTTGTATAAGGTTAAAATGAAAATCAGGAAGGGAGACATTTACACTTTGTTCTACAGAAGAAAACCACGTCGTACAGGCAAACATTGTACAAAACTCTATGGTCTACGAAATAAGATCGATTGCCCCTACTCAGTTGGCATACTAACAGACGAATAAATAACAGTACGAAACTATGAAATGTAGTAATTTTATAACAATAATAGAAGAAAGGAAATTCCTCCAAGAACATCGTAATTTTTTTTATATTGTTTCCTTTTATGTGCGTGTCACCAGTTTTCTGTAAGCCATTATCAAATTTCCAATTACAACAATATTATTTGCAGCTCCATCTCTAACCATAAATTTGTTTTTAATTGAAAATTAACTAGCATTAAGATTAACCTCTCCCGGGAGGGACAAAACATGAAGGTTATTATGACTGTTAAAGTTGTTATTAGTGGATTGGTATACCATACGTTGACTACTTTCATATACGTCAAATCCCATATATACATTCGTCATTCTATTCCACAATACGCCGTCTAACGAATTGCCTCTTGTCTACAATAGGCAGTTGTTGCCCGCGGCTTTATTCCAAACTATAATATATCATTTATCAAACATGGTAGTTTTTCTATTTATATTTGTATTAGGAACTAGCTGACCCTGCGAACATCGTACCGCCTTTTTTTTTAAATTTTCTCGCCGTAAGAACCATCCTCGTACTTTAAGGAGTATTCTGAAAAAAGAATTAGCGAAATCGGTTCAGCCGTTCTCGAGATTTGCGCTTAGCAACACATTTAGTATAGGGATTCATTTTTATATTATAGATACATTCAGCTGGGCTGCAAATTACCAGTTACCTGTGTTACCCTACTTTCCTACTAATGTTATTAATCTGATAGTTCTTTTATATTGCATATATGGGGCTCTATTAAGATCCGGGCCCAAATTAACTACATCAGAAGTATAAGTAACATCAATTTTCAGCTAAAAAAATAAATAAATATGGTAGTTTTTCTTGATTGCGAAAGGCGGCAGTCCAACCACGCGTAGTGTGACTTTTTGCACAGAACAGATAATAGTTTTTGTGTGACGTGTGCATTGTCCAGTCAGATATTAACACATGAAAAGAGAAACGAAGTGAATATCACGCGGTATCTATTTTTATAATAAGGTTGACACTAAACAAGCTACAGCTCTTGACTTTAATGTTTTATACAAAATAGCTTTTACCCGAGGCTCCGCCCGCGTGGATGTCGGTTATCGCGACCAAACATAGCCTATGTCCTTTCTCAAGGTCTAATCTACCCCTATATCAAATTTCATCAAAATCGGTCCAGTGGTTTAGGCGTGAAAACGTAACAGATAGACAGACAGACAGACAGACAGAGTTACTTTCGCATTTATAATATTAGTATGTATATATTTTTTGGTGAGTAGAGCAGAGTGGAATGTAAGAAAAGAATTTTGGCAACTTATAATAATATTGCTTGATAGTATAAAATGTAGAGATCCGATTCTCAGCACTCCATGGATTCACCGTGCGGTCGCCGGGTCCATAGCGTGATACAGAGAGGAACACCGTGACGGCGACTGGGACTTGCGACCCAGATGTAGGTCCTCCTAATATTATAATTATAAACGTAAACGATATCAAAGATGTTTAGATATTTGGATGTTTGTTGCTCAATTACCTTGGATGTTAAACTACTTTGGATGAGAATGGAAAAAGGATACATTGACCATTGCCTAGATTTACATACACATAGACTTTCCATCCTAGGTCTTGGTTCCTGTGGGGAACAGGAACGGTAAAACTGCAAACACCTAGTGAGCCATGCCATAAATAAATGACGAATTTCATGGATTCAGGGAGAGCGAATTTTAAGCATCTCTGTAACGTTAAAATACAAACACCATGTATACATGCAAGTGAAGTCGATTATGCTAGCGTAAACAAAACTAAACCTTGCGTCCAAATACGTAAAGTTTAAAATTTATTGAACAGTTACTGATTAGTAAATAGCCCTATCAAAATTAATAAGTCTCATTGTATTGAAATATGGACTATTATTGAATTATCTTGCTTTGTTAAGTACTTACGTAGCTTATTTTATTGGGTTATTCAGCAGACAACTTTTTCTTTTACGAGTTTTTCGTATTCTTCGTCCCGTTTCTCCATTTACGTGGATTATGTGTTAATTTTAACTGACTTCAAAACAAGGATTTTTATGTGTTTAACGATGATTTGTCGGAGAGAATGGTTTTAAAAATTTAAAATTTCTTTTTTTTTTGGTAATTTATTTTTATTTTGAAGAATTGATAATAGTAACTGAAATTATTAGTACGAGTATTCCCCGAACCCCTCCACTTAAGGCAAATTGCTTGTGTTACGAGTGGGTTCGCGAGGGTAGTATAATAGCCAGGATTTGAACCCGGGACCTCTTGATCGTGTAGATTTTTTTTTTTTTTTTTTTTTTGCTCAAATATATGGATTCTACTCACCCATTTCAATTCGACTGCTTACAAACTCTCAAGTTCTAACGAACTTAACTATAGGTACTAGCGTTCATTATTACAGTAGTTACGTACAGTAGTAGTTTATCTACAATAATAAACTAGTGAACTCGGTAGACAAAAAGTACTTACTGTCAATGCGACAGTATGCGGAAGTAAAGTTTGCATATACATAGCTTTAATTCCGCATACGTGCATGCGGAATGAAAGCTATGTATATGCAAACTTTAATTCCGCAAGCACGTAGAAATGCGGATGGGATTAGTAAAGTTCCGACATGCAATAATATTTCAAAGTAAAAAATAGGATATATCGATTCTGAATCTTCGGAATGTATTTCATACTCCAGTGGGGTTCTTTCCCGGTACTTCTTTGACCCAGTTTTGTTACACTAGGCATATAAATTATAGTTTCATAGACGATTGCAGTCCTATCCAAATAAAATTGGCTGTAACCACGAACCTCGGAAAGAGGTACCTTATTTGAATATGTAAAATTGTCTCAGACAATTTGACTTAAATATGAAGATTTAGTTTTACTTTTATGGTCAGTGTTTCTTTTACCTACAGGGTAACTATATTACAGAGCTAAAATATATCTATAGTAGCCGGCTTTTGACTTGGAATATCGGGAAGTGATAGTTTGACTAAAATTGGCTGGCATCGATTTTATGAAGAGCGTACTCTTTATCCCACATCAGTCTAACAGTTTGATATAAAAATATAAAATTTTCAACAAAAGTTACCCATAAGTTTTCAGATCAGATGAGCTGCTCATTATGAGTAAATTACCGTCACTTATTAAGAAACCATTTAAATCTATGACATTACCACTAAATCGCGTGTGCCTATTTACAGTGAAAAAAATATTTGATGATTTGTTTGAAATTGAGTATCTGAGACTCGAACATATAAGTATTAATGACAATATTATCATCGTCATCCTCTCAATTAGATATGTATAGTTTATAGCTAGGTGAGTTGTCATTATTCATCTACTTATACCTACATGCATAATATAGGTACATATGCTCACGCCTATTTCCCTCTGGAGTAGACAGACCGGCATCTGCTTACGTCCTTTCATACTTCAAGAACTTCCTTCACTGTCACTAAATCTTTCAAGCAAGCCCGCCGGTTTTGAATGCCTCATTGACTTATGTATGAATTTAAACTATTTATCTCTATTTTAGTTGATTCAGTTAGTCAGTTAGTGTGATTTGATGAAACAATTACCTAAACTCCAAACTTTACTAGCACACTAAGCAAGTTTAGTATTCAATAGGTAGAAGGTAGAAGTTACTTCCTAGTCGGTGGTTTGGAATTACAACAGCAAGTCCGTCCACGTTTGAATTGAAATATTTGCATATGTAGATAAAAATGTAGACATGTTAATGTTTAAGTGTGTGGGGTCTCACCAAGATCTGACATACAAGCTTTCAATACATCCGGGACTAACGCTATAATTATGCCTGTAAGAAATTGCCACATAGCGATAAGGCCGCCATCTTTACTTACCACATAACTTGGATCTCTATGTTATATTGTTATATCTATGGTGTACAATAAATACGTTTAAACTTTACTTTTACTTTATGAGTTGCGGTATATTATGGAACGGTTTTACTGCTGTGTAAAGTTATGAAAATAGTGCTTTGCTTTTATCTAAAGCCGTAAGCAAACATACAACTATTTAAACTTTTGCATTCATTCTTATTACCTATGTAGACGTAAGATGACTATTATGTTTAGCTATTATTAGTATGTATAGATGACCAGCGCGATTCAACATGGCCAGTAGGTATTCTATTCTATTCCCGACATATTATTATATCTTAGAGATTTATCAAATTACAGTCTCTTTACATTTTCAAACATATACACAATATTAAAGGAAGTTTTTGTTATGTCAAGAGATCGCGATAATGTCAATAGTTATCTTCAGTAGCGTCTGATGTCTGTAATGACAACTGACAAATGACAAGAGCGTTGAGAAAAGGATTTACCTTTATTTTGTTAAGGGAATTGTTTGAGGAGAATCAATATGACACTCAAGTTCTGACGGGTACTGTAACTTTCCGACTATTATATTAGTAAGAGCAGATTTGTGAATTGTATTCATAAATTAGTTGCATTACTTATTATCATTATATTAGCTTGTCTTACTTCCAGAGAGAGTACTTGACTCTTGTGCCTCATGTTTTTTGCTTACGAGAGAAAGGATTGTTATTTATTTTTAACTAGCTGTTGCCCGCGGCTCCACCACGTGGTTGTCGGTTATCGCGACCAAACATAGCCTATGTCTTTCCCCAAGCTAGCTAGTCTATCTCTGTACCAAATTTCATCAAAATCAGTTCAGTGGTTTAGGTGTGAAAGCATAACAGACGGACAGACAGAGTTACTTTTACATTTATAATATTAGCATGGAGTATGGATGGATACTATTTACCTACGAAAGAACATGCGGAGTGGAAGAGTAAAAGCCGGCAAGTGGATCTCGGAGATAAGAGCCTCGGATGTAACCTAGATTCAACGCTGAGATGATGATGATTGTTCAATTTACCTCTCTGGTTCATTCTGTTATGGTCGCAAGCCATTTTAATTTATCTTAAGTCTGTGTTTACGGGTCATTGCTACTTACCCTGGCGTACTAAGTCACTTTAGTGTTAGTGTAGGTGCGATTAATCCCATAAAATAACGCAAGTGTTTGTGTGCCTACCAATTCACTTCACTTCTAATACCAAATCGATGAACACAACGCGCTCATTCAAACTTAACCCTTTGTTATCGATAGACAAAGGACTTTTGAGACGAGATTCTAATCTCTTTAGACGCAGGCTGGTACCTTAACCAATAAAATTTTAAGTATCCTCTTCAAAAGACCGTTTCGCCTAAAAATAAACCGTTAATTAGGTACTTGACTTGCATTTAGAAATGGGGGTCTTGCGAATTTAATTTATGTGCGGTTAATGAAATATTCTCTAAATTTGGTTAGTGAATTTTGAGAGTAGGTACGTATTTTGTTTCCAAAATCGTAAAAACCCGGCAATGATTTAAATACCGTACTGATAAGTTCAAAAAGAAAAAAAAACTACTTTGTAGTGTCTTAAGACGTGTCTTTTCAGATAAAAATATTCAAAATAAATTAGTTACAGTACCTACCTAAATAAGATATAATTAAACTTTCTTCACATGTATAACATTTAACAACTTGTTGCAAGGAATTGTATCGTAGTGTAGTTCAATCAATCATATCAGTAACAAATGTTGAAAGAAAAATCCAAGTCACCCATAAAAAGTGATGGTCCGAAGATTTAGGAATAAATTGCAAACGACCGCTCATGTGGTGTCTGTAACAAAAGAATAAAAAATAACCTTAGTAGATCAAGTTAAAGGCTATTAAAACCCAATTTCATTTAAATCAGCCTAATTCTAATTCACCCCAGCTCACCACCATTTGGGGTGAAGTCAACTTGACCGACCAAGCATTATAAAAAGACCTTTATTCACTTTTGATTATGATAAACGTGTTTTAATCATATTTGTCAGTTATATGTGTGTAGCTGTTAATGTAAGGCTCAGTCACGGAGCGTGCGTACTCAGATGGTGGAAATGAATTGCTCATGATATTTTCACACGTAATATTTTGTGTAGAACATTTGACGAAAGATGTCTTGATATGATTTTCATTTTATTTTTTCTTGTCAATCTTCTGATATCAATGACTTTATGACTTATTTACAGGGAATTTTATAAAAAGAAAAATTCATGATTCAGATTTTGTTCATTATTAAAAACTAACTGTTTCCCGCAGCTTCGCCCGCGTAGAATTTTGATCGGTCTCGCAACCATTTCCAAGGTGAAAAGTAACCTGTGTGTTATTCCAGACTGCAATTTAACCGTGTACCACATTTCAGCTAGAGCTATTCAGCCGTTAGAGCGTGATTAAATAAAAAAACATCCAAACATACAAACTTCTTCCAGGCTTTCACATTCATATTATTAGAAAGAGGTTTGAAAGGAGACGGGGACTTCTGGGCCAAAATTGTAATGAGTTGAGATATGACTTAAAAAAAGCGGTATTTTTTTCTATTTCAAAATATTAAAAAACCAGCTCAATTGAAAGTCTGGAAGACGAGAAATCTTAAAACTAAGTTTATTCCACTAGCAAAATAAAATATCGATTACTAAAAATTATTTAAACAATATTGCGTATTTAAACACTTGCATCACAATTTGATATTAAATCAATCAGAGTGAACAAAACTTAATCATAATAATAATAATAACCATTTAAAATACCAAATAATAGTGTAATAAAAATAAATTCTGAATCGATTTCCGTTAATCGATTAATTATTTCTTGTGTTTATCAACTGTATTTTTAAGCTGTGACAGCTGACAGCTCCATTTTCAGTCAATCAGTTTATTTATTCAATCTTCAAAATTAATTATTTTATCGAAAAATTGTATATTTACACGGCTTATGGGATATACAATTGTTTATAAAATATGTACAAAAGTATGCTATATCAGTATGCTGTATCAGTTTATTGGTTTAAATCCAATGATCAATTGACTTCTGCGTTTTAAGTATTTCCAGTTGATTTCTTGATTATATTCCCTTAACAGTGATTTCTCTTTACGGACTTCTCAGCTTGCTCCTGGTTACCTTAAAGTACAATGATAAACTTGTTTACTTGTTTGAGTTTTGCTCGGTATTTTGGATTTTGACATGGATCTCTGTGTGAATTGTGGCATAGAAAATGAAGTAAATAAGGTAATATATTTCCACCTGCGCACTTCTTAGACAATACTCTAATTATTATTGAAGAAGAATAAAAGATCATTATTATTTAAAGTGTTTTTTTTTTTAACATAACATCCTTGTACTCCATATCTTTAAAATCTCTTTGTAAGTTTTCGTACATTATCCCTGAGTAAAATATAATACAGTACAATTTAAAAGTATTTTAAGATAAAAAAAATGACCACTTTCTATTAAAACACCACAGAAATCACAGTTCTAAAATGTCAATTTTTTGCATAACCTCACTTTTACTCTCTCTTATAACTCTGCTCTCAGATATCCAAAATCTGCAGAATTTTCAGGGATGGTTTAATAATTTATATGCTCTTAATTGATACCACCCTCATCTTATTACATTTTTGGCCCAAGAATGTATGAAAGCCTCCCCATCTCCTTTGGGAATAAGAAATTTAGATTTTACTATAAATATCTAGGTGTCAGATTATTATTTTCATTAATGTATCAGTTAAATATATGATAATTGAACGTGGATAAATACATACCTACTTAAAGTGGATTTACAAAGAGAAAAGAGAATCGACTTCGGGTGGGATTCGAACCCGCGATCTTTCCCTTACATGGAGAATGCTTTAGAGTATCAAATAATGCATTCTCCCTAAGGGAAAGATCGCGAAAATCGATTTGAACAATCAGTATAATAAATGCTTCAAAATTTCATTCAAATACTTAAGTGCTTTATTTGATGGCAAGCAATCCCTTTAGTCAATATAAATTCTTTATTAGCCACCAATCCTCTATCTCTGATATATATTACACGAGAGAAAAACCAAAATGACCCTTACGACAAGAAACTGTTGAATTTGCAGAGTGCACATTAACAGTAACTGTCTTTAAACCGGGACAGAAGCCACCAGAAAGGGAGTGATTAATTCAACGTACATAAATGTACCTATAAATAAAATGAAAACGATAAATAAGTATTTACTGAAAAGCACCATCCCCGCAATGGCAGCTCTGATAAAAATTGTTAATCGAGTCTTTATTGGAAAATACTTAATAACGATTGCATTAATCCATATGAGACTCATATTTACGGGTTCACGTTGTTGTTTTACTTTACTAGTGTATTTCTTTTCTGGGAGATAGGTTACAGTTTAAAAGGCTATCAAACTTAAAAGATTGTTGAAAATTTTTCAAGTCAAAATAATTCACTAATGAAGAAAACTGACCGGAAACCGGATCAGGTGAATATTCTATGGCCAAATCACACAGGTGTTCGATAGAAATAATAGATTAGGGTCTTGAACTGTTTCAAAAGTTTAATAATGGTAGAGAAACCATTCGTGGTATGTATATAAGTAAACGGCAGATTGAGGTTGAGGCAATAATGCCAAAATATTCAGCAAATTAAAAAAACATGCATATTAAAATGCGGTGCGGAAAACTGGCTTGGTCTGTCAATTACACGTTGAATAACGATAAGTCATATTGTAGAGCGTGTAATCGAGCATTATCAATTTGTGGGGATACGTGGCTGCCAGTGGCGGCCGGTGACGGTACATTTGTCAGCGTGATTAAACGACGTCAAAGCCAATTTCATACACTGCTGTTTTTTGCTGTTATTTTTAACGAAATTCTTAACGTATTAAAAAATGTTACCTACGTTAAAACCATTTTTTTGTGTAAATGCGTGTGCAGAACGGCGGGTGTTACAAATAACAGTTTAGTAATTATTTTGAAACCGTTGTTATCACAAGAAAAATATAAGCCGCCATCCTAATATCAAAATGGCGGGTTGAATTTGAAATTAGAATGTGCCTGCCTGCTATAATACCGAGGTACAATACCATTACATTGTTTAGGCACTAGTACATTGTTTAGGCAGTTAATTTACACTTGGGTAACGTGTTATCTATTCAGATTCAGGTTTAGCCCGCCATTCTAATCTCAGGATTCTGTTTAGGGATTTGGGATAGGTATTCAAACCACGACTGTAAACTGGCGTTTTTCAAACTTTAGGGTTGGCATGGTGTGACTTGGATGATATACATTGGAAAGTAAAAAAAGATTCTTTATTAAAATAAAACCACTTTTCTATCGCGATTTATGGTCTTATTGTATTGTATGGTATTATTTTATTATTTACACTTACTACAAGACAGTTTCTTCAACCAAATCTTTATCGGACATATATGGTAAACAAGAAAGTAAGTTATTTGTTTTGTAACAAGTGTATACATTCTCCTATACACTTTCTATGTGACGTGTATAGGAAAATAAGAGATATTGTGTGAAGAAGAAGGATCGCTAAGTTTAAAAGTACTGGAAGGGGAAAGTAGTTATCGAACTGCCTCAAAACTTGGACAGATTTCGAACTGAGTAAGATCAATAGATTAATGGTTTTATATGTATCTGTTGTGTGATTCACAATAGAATCGAAGTTTCCGACAAAAATACTTATACAGTGCTATTCGCACAATCACTCGATTCTTTGCTCCTTCCTGACCCCAATTCACTTTGGGATCCGAAGTTAAATATTTTCTGGTTCGCACTGAATACAAACAGCTACTCAATTCTGCTAATAAGATATCTGAATCGCAGTAGAAACGTAGCGGTTAGGTGTAATTCTGTTGATGTAGGCTAGGGCTGTCTGCTAAGTTTGCAGTAAGTTGTCTTCATGGTATTCAAGGCACTAGACATCTCATATCAATAACGTCAGCGGGATGTATAATATGGACATTATTAGGTTATTTCACTTAGAAATTACCAAAATTCAAGATGGTTATAAAAATGATACTCGAGGTGAAATATGAACCCCCGAAATGTGATATAAGTCTACTGAATTTAAGACCATTTGCTAGGACGTTTTCAATCCTCTCAATCTCTCAATTATTCTTTATTGCACATGCTATTGCTAGTTGTATAATCTTCAATTCTTGAAAGACGCTCAATCCTGAATCTCGATTTATCTGAGGCGGACGTCGATAAAATCGAGATATCTCTTCAACCAATGAAATCGCTGAAAAAAGGTGTCATGTGACTAAAAAGTCATGATGTAGACACATACCATCAATTTCATTGATCGGAGAGAAGCGTAGAGATATGTCTACGCCGCCATGTTATGGCTGATTTGAAAGATTGTCTATACAATCTGTTCTTAAGCAAGATTCAGAAACAAAGCTAATCCTGAACTGACTAGTCTCATAATATCGATTGTATAAATACCTATATCTTTAGATATAATTTATAATACGATTCTCAAGGCTATGCCGATTTGGAATTTAATTCAGCATTATTGCAAACACAAGGACCCGACGCTGAGTATCAACTCGGCTCTAAGTATGAATACATAATCGCTTATATAACTAATCGCTTATCTCAATCGCAAAACAAGGGTGCCCACCGTAGCGTATTAAAATCCAACGCAATAAAATGATTTGTAAAGGCGACACGTAGCCAAAGTCTAACAGTTTATTACTTTGAACAAACAAAATTAATAAGGATCTCCCAAAATCCGTAACTGAATGTTGATAGACACGAAGAACAATTCCGTTTAGAATTTCAATTAAGAAGTTAGAGACCTATTAAAATTCACGAGAGCGTTGTGGGCGCAAGAGCGCAGCCAGAATGCGATTGTTCAGAAATAAAGGTTAGTGTTTGGTAAACGAGTTTCGGGGTCTATTAATGAATACGGCCCTCTCATTTCTTTTAACATTACCCTTCTGTGATTTACTTACAGAAATAAAACGTATCTGGTGCTAAATTGTTGTAAGGAAACTAAATGTTTACTTCTTGGAAACGGGACCTTGTAGATTTCGATACTATTAGATAGAGCTCTCACGAAGTACAAACACAAGTAGGTACAGTCATTGACATAATATTTAAAAAAAAACTAGGTATGTTTAATATGTCGCCTATTTAAAGATGTAAGTAAATAAAATTGCTTTAGGCAGACTTTACGATAAAATAGTTCCAAAAATGTGCATTTTAGTAGTTTACCTTAAAGTCAGTCAACGGTATTAAGACTATTATCTGGAATGTATAATTTTTAAACTATTAAATATTTGTTCACAGAGATAACTTACAAACTTTGAATGCTAAGTTCTCAGGAACGTTGAAATAGGCATTCTGTTAATCGTTAAATGCCTTTCATGCTATAAAGTTTTAAAAGTTCTCAACCAGATAACAATTTTTAAACAGATTTTCTTTGTTGGTTACTTTAAATAAAGCTTAAAAATTCCGAGCATGAATAAGAGAGTTAATTGCGATTTTGTCAATTGATTCTGAGTAAAACATTTTTCTACAATATACGCTTAACAATACGAGTACATGCTTAAGTGACAGATATAAGTTTAATCATTCAAACATGAAAATGACCTTCAGATTAAATCTGCTCTCCAATTACGGTTGTACAGTAAGCTTCAGAGAAGAGGGACCCCCCTTGATAATGACATGAAAGCATTGAAGTTTTTTGAAACTTTGTGTAAATGTCATGATGGTCTAGTGGTTATGACCTATGCTTTGTGAATACGGTAACCGGGTGTTCAAATCCTAGGACACAAAGTTCTTTTTTTATTTCGTATAATTATTTTTTTATTCTCATAAGCACTTTTTGTTAATTATTATTTAAGGAATCAAATTTTATAGTAGGTATGAGGTTTGTAAGAAAAGATAGGCTTGTTGTATAAACAATATTAATTTATTTCTCGAATAACATTTCTAGGACTACATGGAGTCCATTTCCTGGTTGAGTATACAGTTTTTCTATCTGAGTTAAATTGGGGTTACTTATTTTTAGATTTACTTATTTTTAGAACGTAAATTTATTGACAAAACACAATACCCTAAATATAAAATGTTTACTTCACTTAGGGTCTAAGTGAAGTATAAAATGTTTAATATTATACATAGTTCTAGAAACATAACTACAATATTTATTTACTTATTTATTTAAAGTTGCAAACATTAATTTTTTACATTCTGTATAATCTTTGAATATTTAAAAGAATGGTTGAAAAATGAAATGTTATTTGTTCCTATGAATCACAAAGAAAGAACCAACATGCTAAACTATCAGTATAGCAATATACATCTTCCTCTTTGATCACATTTTCTGATAGGTAAGTAACCCTTTTAACACAACATTAGAAAAATATGTGAGGTCAGATGGTGCATCGTTAACACATTAGAAGATTACTAAACTTGTAAACAAGAGTAATGGGATTAGGTATTAATAATATAATATTATTATTATGAATGTTAGGACACTATTTTGCATTAGTTCCCAATTTCTGTTTACCTTAGTCCCAGTTTAAAACCATCTGACCCCACAAGTTTTATAAAGGATTAAGATCCGGGCTTTAAGCCGGCCACTCAAACACCGTTATATCTTCTTGTGCATCTAACCAGTCTTGCACAATTCGGATGCACTGAAGGGTTATCCTGAACCTAGTAAATTTGTCCTTCTGGATATGCGACCCGCACTGATTATGCATCACTTCTTTCAACACTTCAAGATATCGCTCACTGTTCATGCGGCCACCTCCAGTAACCTAAAATAATAAACCTTTTCAAATCTGTTTTTTTTTGTGATTTTATGTTAAAGAATATTATTATAATCATTTACTTACCTACCTAATGTTAACCGCCCGCTTGTTCTTAAGTCTTATACGTTTTTAGGGTTGAAGGGTGCCACTGAGTGAACTTCCACAATATCATGGTGCCGTTCTGATTTATGAGTGTAAGCAACTGGGCGAGGTCCTTGGCGTTCACATTTTATATCACCCGCCGCTTGATACCTTCGAATCCATCTACGCACTGTATTTCTCTGTAATGAAAATGATAATAAATAAAAGTAACTCCAAAAATCTAACTTGTAAATGAAAATGTAACATGATTAAGCAATAAATAGGTATATAATATATTTTTATCGTAACTCTTACCGTTATGCCCATATCTCCCAGACAATAACAATATTAGCTTTCAAAAATGTTGTTATTCGAACCATACTTTCAATTTACTCAAAAAACTGATCAACAACTTAATAAATTGAATAATATTACGAGGAGGATTAACACCAATGCAAATTACCACGAATTATAAAGTTACCTTCAATCACAGTTTAGAAAATAAGACAAAGAAGTATTCTAATTGCAACCTTAGTGCGCTGTGACAGATATTATAATACTATAGCCGCAGCTCATACAGCAGATAAGTTTTTGAAATAAAAACAAAATGACGGTAGTGCAATAAGCTGTTTCAAACGTAATCTATTGAACTAAACGAGAAATTTATACTAATTTCAACCTTATCTTTTAGTCAATTGAGCAGTTATTATTATCACATATGGTGTAGTTGAAATTTGAACCTTAAGGTCTACAAAATAACACCGTAATCAACTTTGTTCGATAATAGGAGTAGGTAATGTGATTCATATTTTCGCCATTATTATCAAGTGAACCGTAGCCTAGTGGAGTAAGGCGCGGTCTAAGTAATCGGCTGGCGCTGGAGATGCGGGTTCGTATCCTCAAACGGCACATAAATTAATGTGGCATCTTTTTGTGAGTATGTTGTATCTTGGTATACAATTGAGCCGAAAGACGAAAAATATCAGAAAATTACAAATATGAACATGCAAATAAAAGGCAGATGAAGCTGTTTGCAGCTCAGCGACGATCGCATCGCGTGACGTCATTCGTGAGTCATGTGACGCGGCCGGCGCAGGCGGCGATATTCTTTAAGTATTGAGGGGGTCTGTTTTCTCTGACGCTGACTGTACAAAGTACTTATTTTATGTCCCCTATGTAAGGTGACCAAGATTTTATAGGTCGGTGTTCAGATCGGATCATGATTTCAGACGCAAAAACCCGAATCCGATCCTGGGAATTAGGCTTGGGTTTCCTCTCTGGAGAGTTAACAACCCTTTCCAAAGGTCGTTACTTTTTAGCTGTGGGCTCACAATTCCTTCGGGAGTACATTTACATTTGTTTAAAATGCTAGTACGTTCGCAACATTTAATTTAGTGGTGCGATGCCGTGTACATATTAATGTTTTGCAGGCTGTAAAGGGATCAATGTTACTGAAGACCGTCAAACATGCATAATGCTCACAAAACGCAAATGTAAACCAAAATACATCAAGACATAAATAGTTAAAGCTTTTATACGAGTACTACCTGGAGGACAGTTTACTCCGTGTTCTGTTTATCAATTTAGAGAAGATTTTAGAGCTTAGGTTCTCGAAATGTGTAGACTTCAACGATAATATTTGTAAAATTAATCGGCAGATATCAGGTTTTTGCATGAAATTCAGAGGTTACTCTAAAATAACACTTATCTAACATCGTTTAATGGAGCAATCCAATTACTTAAAACAGCTTTATACGAAATTCATCGTATTATATATCTGCGGCTACGGAAATAGCACTTAAACTGCTCCCCTACTGAATTATTTTGATGCTAACTTTTGTAGCGTTTGTAATATTTTATGAGTAAAAATCTTGGTACGTCAGTACATAAATGTTTACGACTTCATGTAAATAAGCAAACGTCTAGAAAAAGCGACGTCATTAATTATATTGTGTTGTGACTTTGGGAGAAATACGCTGATTGTCAACAACATTTACAAGCAATGAGTAGGTATAACCGTATGTGATTACATTGACAGATGACTACAAAACAAACCACTTGTGAATAAGTAGTTAATAGCGTATTTAACATGTTATTTTATGGGATTTGTATACATATATATAAATCTATATATTCTCGACGGGCTAGGAACAGTTGTATTAACACCCTCATTCTCAAAAAATATTGTTTCGTGGCTATTTATTGTTAGATTGAGAATAAACTCATCCGTTAACAACTTTGTACAATGTCCACAAGAAGAGATGGGGTGGCTCATGTATCATTTTACCATCATCATTCATCATCATTGCATCATTCATCATTTAGAATTGTTCCAGGTTGCATCCGAGGCTTTCTTAGGGCTCGCTTTCTCTTTCTCTTTCTAAAGACAGATGTAGGATCTGAAACCGACGCCGATAAAGTAATGGTCAACAACGCCATTCTGTTAATTGTTGTGTAATCTCTAGTTTCAGATCCATCGTCTCATGGTAGTACTAAGGTCGACCTAAAGAGAGTTTTCTCACTCATTCACTTTATTCAGTAGAATGTTATTAATACCGCTGACAGCGACGACATGGGTTTAAGAATGAAAGAGTAAAAAAAAAAGATTAATTAATTAACAAGACAAATGGCAGAAAGTTATTTAGGATATTCCGTTTGTGCTGAAGAAATTTTCATTTTCTGTTTCATTAGTAAAATTTAATCTTATTACGAGGGAGGATGGAGCAGCTATATCTTGAAAACGCTTTTGTAACGAGTGCGGCGATGTTTCTTGTTTTCAGCGTTATACATTTTGAGCGTGATTTAGTTTCTGATTTGTTTTGTAAAGATATATTTTTTGTGTGTTGTTATTTTTAATTTATTATGACTAGCCTATTTTCTCTACTCTCTACATGATTTGTAACCTTTTCTTCAACGAATTATTCTTCTTCTTCTTCTTCCTAGCGTTAATTCCAGTCGCATCCGAAGCTTTCACCTCGTATCTGTACATTGGAGATATTAATGTTTTGTCTGCTCGTGTGTTTGTCATGATATAGTAATTTTATTAATATTCTGTTAACCAGTTATAAAAAGTTATTTTTTTCTCCATTTTCATAACTGATTACGATGACAGTTACGAAAATGTTTTCTTATTTTGATAACCAGTTACAAAAAAAGAAAAGAAAATCCTCTTTCGTAACTAGTTATTGTCATAACCAGTTCTTTTATTGTTCGTTATAGTAGTTGGTTATGAAAACGACAATTTAATTCTATTTTCGTAACTGGTTATGAAAGCAAGAAAAAAATTCCACGTTCGTAGCTGGTTATGACAATGACAGTTACGAAAATGGACGAAGCTGGGGTCTGGGGTCCGCTTTACCTTTTACTATAACTAATTATCATTACGTGTTATTTTTCTATACATTATTTTGAGTCATGATCAAACATAGACCTACAGCCCTCTAGACAAGTGGTAATATGTTTGTAGAATAGAATAGATTGATCAACGTATGGGATTGACATACGTTGACAACTGTCATAAACGTCAAAATACGTGTCAAGCTCATACATTCCTCGTTCTTTTCTACAATAAGCCAGCGAACTACCTAGGACGCCTGGTTGGATTAACAGCAACCACGTTTCACCTTGATAAAAATGCAAAAAGCATTAATGTCATGTTCAAAAAAACTATTATAATTTGTAAATATTCTAAATAAGACTGCATTGACATTAATAGATCAGGAGCGAGCTGGAAGGATAATCGGGTTTGTTCGGGCGGGTTTTAATGAAAGCCATCCGTCACGGTACCGCCGCCGCTCCTCGTCGCCCGGGAATATGCCAGCACCAAGTACCGCTTAAGCTCGACATCGTCAGAGGTATCTGTATATTTACTATCGAACATTTAGCTTAATGAGCGGTGCCGTGTGGGCGAATCAATATTCGGAGTCGAAACTTATTTCTGTTGTCTTGTTTAGAATTATATAAATGTATACTACTTACACCTTTTTCCCTCAGGGGTAGGCAGAAATAAACAGTCCACCCTTTATGCTTATAGACAAGATTACTCTACTAAATAAGGACAGCATTATTAAGCCTTTCATGAAAGCTCGCCGGGTTCGAGTCTTGATTGGGTGTGTGTTATACGTGCAGGGCTAAAATGTTTTATACGATGCAATCGCTATCATCGCAAACCAGACAATCCAACAATTTTTTTCTTTGTCATAAGGGTTAGAACTTTTAATGCTTTACCTTCTTCCTACACTCCCGGGTTCTGAAGCGGGGCATGAAAGAGCGCCTGTCGATACCATTAAAGTAGCGACCACCATTTTGAAATGGTTACCACTACTTTTCGGACTGCATTTCAGGTTAACTGGCAGGGTGCAATCAAATTGACAGACCACAAAAAAAACTTATTAATATTTATCTACAGTTAGAGTAATTTCTACTTGTATAGCCAGACCCACCCTACAGCGAATCGAATTGGAGTCAAATAATCTTATAGTGTATCCCTTGTAGCAGTCATCAGTCACTAGGAATAAGATAAAACCCTACAGAGGTCATCCCATTGGATCGGATCGCATTGGACAAGCTCAGTAGTTGTTGTCCTTTTTACGATAAGTAACCCAACCTTATTTCGTATGTTTCGTCTCTGTAAATCGATCTTACCGCTATTAGAGCAAAAGAACTTCTAAGTATGTAGTTATTTGATACATTATAGATTGCACTTACGCACGGCAATTATATATTTTTTAGTTTAATAGCCTTATAGATGGTAGATTCCACTTTATGGTTTAATTAGTGAAGTGCTATTTACTTATTGTCGTCATAGATTGCGTATTCTGCTTGTATTATTTAATTATTTTATCCTATATGTCACCAGACCCCAGTCATTGCGTTAGAAAATAAATGGTTCTGGGTAATGGACTTGGTTGTGAGGACAGACCGGTATTGTTACGGTTAAGTGTTCTGCCGAGGTAGGAGTTTCTCCATATGTCAAAATTAAGCATTATGTGGAGAGTATCTTCTTTTTGTGTCAAAGGTAATTTCTCATCTCTTTTATGCTACACTATTTTGCTTTGTAAAAAGTCATAGAGCAAACCACGAACGCACTATATTATGCCAGGTACTCGTATATTTACATTCATATACATATAACAAGTATACAAATAGAGAAAAAAAATTGTATACGCGTTGTAATTTTATTTAAATGAAACTAAATCAATCATTGCTTTCAATCTCAGGAACTACGGAGATCTTTTAATTGTTTACCACGGAGTCGCAGTCCTAGTAACTTATAAACAATTTGATTATAAGGGTACATTATTATCCCTAGGTCGGCCGGGGTGCGAGGGATATACCTATGACTACCTCACCTTCGGCAACGACGGCCCACTGATGGCGTGCGTTTTAGTCGGTTCAAGTCCGACATAACCTCCTCCACCAGCTCAGGTGGAGGGTTATCCATGGGGATCGTTCACACGATAAAAAAAAAGATAAAAAAGGTACATTATTATAATTGCCAGCCTAATCGCACTGTGGCAATTCCTGCCGAAATATAGCTATCATGTATCAAATACCATTGCTAACATGGAACAGATAATTCTGAAGCAAACATATTTCTATTTTCTCCTCAACAAATAAACTTCATCGCCATTGTTGGTTAAACAGTTACACTTCGCATGGCCGTCGGGCATTTTCTCGAAAAATATATTTCCTTATGTCAGGCGTTAAGTGGTCTCGAAAGATATTTGCTATTGTTTTGTGTGGCACACTTTACCGAATTGGAAGGTTTGGACTATTTACATAATATATATGTAATATATGACGCTCTATCTGTCGTGGTGGTAGAACGTACAACAGTGACGTAAGAGGCTGCAGTTCACATTTATAGTAATATTTTAGTACCCCGGTGGAAGGTCCAAGAGTGCTGGCTTTACTTTACTTTACCTGGACCTAAATCGCGGAACAAACCTAGCCCTGGAGCCCGCGGATTGTTTTGTAATAATTTATGTATGGTGAATTTGAGCTCGTGTACCGCAGTAGCACCCCGTGCTATCCTCAAAAGATACCCAAAAAAACGTGTACTGAGCCTATAATGCACATTTTGAGCATAACTTAGGTCCAAATTTCTTACTTTTACTTTGGACCCGAGTAATATCACTGTTACTAGAGTTGTCGAAGAACGTGCAATGAAAGCGGACACCGGGCTTCGAGGTGAAGACCTTGTAGGCAATGAGTTTTGAGATAAAAATTAGTTATACAAGTAAAAAGTTTATAGGAAAAAATACGAGTATGTTAGAATAGAAGACGTAACTATTACATTACCTATATAACATATCATGTAGTTTCGGCAATAATAATACGGTTATGTGTAAAGTTTGTCTGATATCGATAAGCATAATGTTTGATAGAGTAGTATGACGTGTATATTACTCTTTTATCACATATTGACATTTCCAAATACTATTTCCAGCATATATTTCATTTATACGGCACTAGAGACTAGTTTGTTCGCTTGGACTACAAGTTTACAATTAATTTTGTTCCTACAAGAACTTATTACTAGAATATAAAGTATCTTTCAGAGGAATTCACCTCGCTGTTTTTGCGTGATTAAGAACTAAATAAACAAACGTATTAACTGTCAAATTTATAATATTTATAGTAGGACAACTTTGTAAAAAAAGTACTTGAATAAGTTAAAATATGTTAAAGTAGTATATACGACGTAACTGCCATGCTTGGGTTTGGGTAATTTATTTAATATACTTCAAATAGGTTCTCAATTATCTTTGACATGTACGACCCTTTTACATTTGACCCCTCTTGTACAAGGGTCTTTTGCAGCCGGTCAACTTCAAAGCGAACTATATTTTAAGCTAGCTTATCCTTTGTGGGGCTAATCGGTAATCCCTATATAGTTGGTCCACTCAAGTTCTTATAAGACAGATATTTTTTATTACAAATAAAATGAGCTTAATTTTTATCCCATAAAAAAATGATTAAGCCTATAAATGATTGATTTCATTTATGTTTAATTAGACATAAAATAAATGAAACCAATGCCTCCATTTGATTTACATAGTTACTATTGCCTCTATTTCTGTCTCTCTCTGTTTCCTTGATAATATATTTCACAGCGTGATGGCGTCATCCTCTACTTGATTGAAATTTGATACTCAGTCGTATCCTTTTTCACACGAAACTACGATCAGTCAGAGTAATATACAAACATTGCACGTTAACAAATATGTATGTATATCTAAAAGCTTATATAGTTTTTATAGATGATTTTATAGATGGAGAAAGCACGATAGTTCGTGCTTTCTCCAAATTTACATAAATCTAATTTTGTCGTATATACATGGGCAACGAAAAGGTTTAATTTAAAAAATCGGTTCAAAGACTATTTCCCTCATCATCGGAGTACGTCGGTGGATAATCTGAAAAAGTTAAATCGCGGCACCAAATCGTTTGAATCAAGCGTGGCTTTGGTTAAATTACCCAATCAACATATAAAGTGGCTACTCAGTAAATGCCGCTTGGATCCAGTCACTAGAGATAAATTAATGTCACTGATTAGATACTAAAAGCTCAGTAATCGATTCAGCAACTAATTTTAACGCATTGATATTCAGTGGGCACGACATCATAAATATTTGCTTTGTGCCTATTACCTCGTGTACACAATAGCCTAACTATAAAATCTAACGCATCATGAAACGTTTTAAGTAAATCGCAGCACAAAAGTGAAAGTCATTCTATGTATATCGATGACCTCACAAAAATAAAAAAAAGATTTGCAGAAATAAGTAAACAAAATATGACCCTGTATCGAAAAACCGAACTGTTTTTCGCACTGCGCTTTCCACAACAATGATCATAAACTACGTCGCGATGGTTCCATTTCGGATAGTTTTCGGGTTACGCTTACACTTGGTGGTCGATATTGTTATTTGCTATTACATATGAAACAGATAGTTGGGTTTTTTACGCTGGAGTTAGCAGAGAGTATAAAAACCAAGATTCGCTCTTGTTTGAACACTGATGTGTTTGTTAGGATAGCTTTGCACAGTACCTATTTATCTCTCTCTCTCTTGGTAGATTGCTGCAATGTGCAAATGCCCATGGATGGGAGTATTGAAGTCACTTATCTCCTTAAATCCTATTCAGAACAACAAGAGCAGGACTGCATATCAATCAATTCCATCTAGGACCAAACGATTTGGTACCTTTTTCTTCACAGCATAAATATTAGAAATTCTGTACCAAAACATATTCTGCCATAGTCCCGGAATTTTCAACCACGGTGCGATGAAGCATCTATCGAGGCACCTTAGTTCGATGGCTCAAGAGCTAACCACCATTTAAGCACTGTTCTCTGTTGGCAACTATTGAGCTACTTTCTGTAGATTTCACTTAGCTTCTTATCATCTAATAGGTTGATGTCATGTTGTCGTGCTCTATACATAACATACACCACAGCTTCTAATTACCTAAGGTACTATTCCTAGTACATTAGGCAAGGGAATGACTGTCAAAGCAATCACACGTTTTTGTTGGCATTTCGTTCATGCCAACTCATTATGTAGTTCAGTCGTAACATCGGTTAAACAGTGTTGTAGAGACGGTTTGTGTTCACGGTTGGCCTTATTCAAGTGGATAACAGCCAGCTGCAATTTCCGTTCGCAAAATATAGTTCGTAAAGACTTCTTTCCAAGATTATATATCAAAGTTTGGATTAGGTCCAGTCTTATACAGGTAAAAAAGGTTAGTAATTTGTTCATAAAAAGTCAAGCTAGACTAATTAAGTAAGTTAAGACAAATTTTAAACTCAGTTTATATCATAAATACAGTTAGTATGGCATGATTTATCTCCTAACGTTCTTAAGTTCTTGTTAAAGTTTTTGAAATCGGGACAAGTTTGTAAAATAAATGACTAACGGTGCCGAAACGTGGGTACTGACAGTGGGATTAGTCCACAATTATGTAAAAGTCACGCAGTAGGCAATGGAGCGAGCTATGCTTAGAGTCTCTTTGAAGGGTCTACCCTTCAAATTCTAATTCGCAGCGAGGTCATAGCTCGCAGAATAAGTAGGCTGAAGTGGCAGTGGGCTGGCCACATCTATCAAAGGATGACCGTTGGAGCATATGAGTCTTGAAGTGGATACCGCGAGAAGGCAAACGGAAGGTAGAAATTGGATGCGGAAGGCGGTGAATCGGGAGCAATGACGCACATTGGGCGAGGCCTATGTTCAGCAGTGGACTGTAATTGACTAATTTGTTACAATTAATCAGATTAGGTACATATAAAACACAGGTTTATTCAGAATTAAAATCTCACGCTTGCTTTTGGTTGTCGCTATTGGTTGAGTGTGATAACCGACCGACGTCCACGCGAACGTAGCCCCGGGCACGAGCTAGCTATGTATAAATACCCACACACGAATTCTGTAATTTACGTGAGCTACAAGCTGGAGCAGTAGGTAGTTATGTTATATTTTAACATTTACGTGTTCAACATTGTGAAAATATGGAATATAGCAATTACCAGAGATATGCTCCGCCAGCTTACTAGCGTAATATTCATATTGCAATTATTTATACTGTAGGTAGCAGTGTGCCGTGATGATATTTGCCATGAGATGTTGTGGTGCACCACTACCACACTGTATTCCATGTTTGTAGAAATGAGGATGCGCCATTATACATGTACCTATATATGTTTTAAAGCTCTGAAATTTTTTTTTCTGCATGGTTCGCAGGGAATGTTTCCTTATAGGTAAACGCGATGGTTTTGGATCTCCCTATACTCACCTCGCAGTTAAAAAAAAAACGCACTGTAAATATTTTTACAACACACCTGCTCATAAAAGTGATATTATTTTACCGCAATTAAGCACGGAATGACACCTATTATAAAACTGTGACTTTTTCATTGCTATTATTCACAAAAGTGAGTTATAGATTCTTTTTTAAATTTTATAGGAAGTGTCTATAATATCTATGTTCTTAAAAAAGTTTTGATACAAAAAATAACGTGTTTAATAGTACGAATAAATTAATACGCCTATTGTATGGTCATTTGATGCATTTTCGTATTTAAATAAATAATTTCAACTTGTAATACAGGTAAATTAGCTTGGAGAAATTTTTGCGTTTGTAGTAGTGTATGGTCAGCAAATAAAAAAAAACAACATTTTATTTTTAGTTTTTATTTTTTTAAAGGTAATATACGTTTGTGGCTGGAGCACACCAAATGCGTACACGTCTACGCATACGCACTACGTACTAATACGGACGTGAAAATGTGTATCCACTGCATTGTAATATAAATGGAACTGTATGGGGCAGACAAGCCAGTTCCAAACATTACAAGCAGTGAATGCCGGTTTTCACTTCAGTGAAGACGTGTATGAATTAGGTGTTCTCCGGCCATAAATGTTTTATTCTAATAATTCATCAACCCCAGGCATATCACAATCATCCCCATCCTCGCTTTCATCAGATGAATTATTTAAATTAATTATGATTCGTTCTGATATTGTGTCTAAAGCTGCGTCTCTACCCTGATATTTGTTTTCCTCCTCAATAGCATGCAGACAAACTTTTCTCCATTCCTCTACAGTTATGGCGTTCATTTTTTCTTCAGCTAATGACATTATAACCTTCATATTCATTGCGAAATTCTTTTTTGCGACATATGTTTTCACTATCCCCCATATATTTTCTATAGGATTAAACTCCGGATAGTATGGTGGTAAACGCAGCACAGTATGACCGTGCTGTCGTAATATTTCGTACTCTCTTTTTCGTACTAATCTTGTACTCTACAAATCTCGCCTGGTTTTGCAGAATCAGTTCATATAATTGAGGCTTAAGCAACGTGGATGAATGCTCAATGTTTCGAAATGTCAACCAGTCAATCATTTGCTGTTTTCTAGAATTACTATTCGGTGCAGGATTTTGTATTGAGTTATGATATGGTGCGTTGTCAACAACAACAACACTATTTGGTTGTAAGTTGGGTATTAATTGATTTTGAATCCACCTTGAATAGTTGTCATAGTTCATTGTCGTGGTAATCTCCACTTTTTTGGTTGGCTTTAAACATAAGCAATGCATTTGGTATAAAGCCATCCATACCACCGGCATGAACAATGATTAAGCGGTTGCCTTTCGATATAATGTTGCTTCAAATCTGAAGTGCTTCCATCTGACCAAGATTTCGAGAGGGTATGTGATGTATGTATATATGTTTGATCGGTGTAAACAATTGGTCGGCGTTGTTTTTTTTTTTTTTTTTATATATAGGACACGTCAATTTGACTTTGCCTCGCCTGATGGTAAGCTGAAGGCAAAGTCTCTGAAAAGAGGGTCACCATTACAGACATGTACGATATTCAGCAATTTTCATCAAATAATTAATTCGCAAGTATCTAATTTCGTGTTTTTCCATAAGAAGTTTCCGGTTATCTTCTGTTTGCTTCCAATTAAAACCTAATGACATGACGTGTTTTCGTAACGTGCTGACACAACCTTTATAATCGATATCTTCTTTCAATTCAATTTTTGAATGAAATGTGTGCTTTATGTTCTAACGGTACCAAGCGCGTGGCACCTGCGGACAGCGTAAACTGGTTTATTCTGGTTTTGTGCGTGTTTCCACTATCAAGTGACGATTTATTTATTTGTTTTGTTTCGTAATTATTATGGTCAAAACTTTTTACCTATAGCTAAACTACTATCATCTAAAAATCTAAAAGAACGACACGATATTTTATTGTTTCACGGTAGTCGCCTTATCGTTTGCTCAAGGACGTGATATTGAATGATTTTTTTTTTTATAAAGTCAAAACCGTTTTCTTTAAAATAAAAACTTGTTTTTATTGAAAACAAAAATCAGAGTGTTGTTAGGGATAAGTATAAAATTAAATAGTAATGTTAGGATATCGAAACATTTTTGTATAGGCCAGAACGATATAGTGGAAACGCGCTCTAAGATCTGAGTAATATACACACCACTACATATGCAAAAATTTCTCGAGACTAATTTCACTGTACTTGTATAATAAACAAAATTTTCACTCAAATTTAACTTTTTTTTTTCTCTAAGTACAGAAAAAAAAACAGAGTAAAAAAAAGTTAAGTTCAAACCACATTTTTTTTTAAATATGGTCGACCGCCATTGTTAAATGCGCGCGCATAGGAAAACGAGTTAATTTGTAGTATTGTTTATTTAGTATTTGTAGTATTATTTTATTCGCAAGTGTGTTGTAAAACGTCGTATGGCACGTGTGAGCATGATGATTACCGTCCTCGGCTGTCTTAAGACCCTCGCCTGGCGGCTCGGGTCTCAATGGCGCCTCGGCGGTAATCACCAACGTTGCTCACTTGTACCATAATGTACTATTACACCATGTCACAGAGGTTGCGTTATATTATTCAGTATTACCTTTATTGTAATGATTTTCTTCAAGTATCAAAGTTGTTACGTACATCGCACTGTGAATACAATCTGTACCGGTGTTGCTATTCGCTCTAATATGAGAACATATTGCGTTAAGTTAAATAAACCTTTCGAATTGGCAGCTACAAGCCACAAAACGTGTAGGCGTGGTGCTTCAGTGCGATATTTATGGCCAACGCGCGGCCTTCTACCACTATGTGGAACGATATTGAACTAGAAACACGATCATGGGATTTGCCGAATCGAGTTTCTGCCCTGTGGGAGATTTAACAGTTGAATCAGTTGATTTCAAACTTTTCCTATTAGTTGAAGAGTCGTGTTGTTATTTTTGGTAGGCCCTTTGAATTTAAGTTAGCTTATTTACTTTGTTTTTCTTGCAATTTCCAATCATCAGGTACTTACGCACGAATCACATCACTGGAAACATATTGCAGTAGCGTGATTTTATTTTGCTACCACGTAGCATCTTAGTTCCTATCGTGTACTTACTATACCATCCTACTTTCTGCTAATTCCACTTCCTACTATTATAATATTATAAATATGAACGTTTGTGAAGATGTTTGGGTGTTTAGGTGTATCTATGTTTGTTACTTAGCCTGGCTGAAATTTAGAACAGGCAAAATTATTTATTTAATTTAATTATTATTATTAAAAAAAAAGAAAAAAAATGCATAACCTCTTTATATTCTTGGGGTAGGATCCCTTAGGCGTTCCCCACGAACGGGATTTTACACAAGCGGGTCCACGGGTAAAATATAGTAGAAAATAAACATACAGTTAGCAATCGGCACTAAAGGTACGGGAATCAGTGACTACTGTAGGCACATGCTGTAACTTGCATCTCGAATGATCGAAGTGAGCTCGATAGCTGAATCCGCGGTGATTGGTCAATTTCGCGAAATTGACCCGAAATTGACCAATCACCGCGGATTCAGCTATCGAGCTCACTTCGATCATTCGAGATGTTTGTTACAGCATGTGCCTGCTGTTATGTTTTCAAATGTAGTCAACGACCCTTGGAGTATCATTCTAATTTGGCTCGACACTGGCAGGCTACCATGACGCATACATCCGAAATATCGGGCCCGCGTGTAACACGACCGAAAGACGTAGCATTTACGCGGTGTCCTGCGTGAGCGACGAATACGACGCGACGCGACGCTGCGAACGCGACGAACGCGATCAAATCAACGGCCTACCCTACTTGTGACATATGTGACACACTGCGACGAGACGCGACGTAACGCGTACTTGTTTTGAGCGCGACCAGACGCGACACTGCGAACTCGAGCAATATTGTACTGTACTTCTTCATCATTCGCGAAGTTATGACCAAAATCACGTAGGACATTTGTCGCGTGTAGCATCGCGTCGCATTACGTCGCATCGTGTTGCGTCGCGTCGCGTCGTATTCGTCGATCACGCAGGACACCGCGTTAGATACCATATACTTACGTTTTCTTCGAAATAAAATGTCACATAACATGTTGTTTTCGGAACCGATTACGGGAAATGCGATTCATGGTACCAATTGCTCGAAATTTCGTTTCGTAACTTCGGATGTACATTTTATAGTAAGCCCACTGTTTTGGATCATGACTGTGTTCTTAATTAGTTTCACGGAATTGTCCTTAGGGGTTCGACTATAGATATCGAGTTTCTTATGTACTGATTGCTTGTTCTTGACTCTCAGAAGCTCTTTGAGTAAATGAACTCTGATTGCTTGCCAGTAACAAGGGCATTACTAGGACTGAAATCAAATTCCAATGCTATTTTCTCGGAATTCTTTTACAATGAAAACCTGCTTTGTGAACTGACTTCCAAATGTTTATTTTGTCGTCTCGAGGCTGTTACTTTTTAAACCCCTGTGCGGGTTATAAATTGAGACTTGACTTTTGTTAGTAGTTACACGTAGGCTTGGCAAATGGTATTTGTGTGTGCGGTTTTATTTAAAAAAAAATAAACGAAATAGTTTTTAACCTCTGCGTGTAAGGAATTGTACTAATGCACGAAGAAAACCTTCGACATCGCACGAGACTATTTGGTGACAAATCTACTATTTTGCGAACAAGCCCTATTATTTTGACGACAGCTTAAATAGTTTCTTCTTCCTCTTAGCGTTAATTCCCAGTCGCATCCGAAGCTTTCAGCTCGGAGACTGGGGTCCGCTTTTACCAGTCTTAACCACGGATTTGGCTAGACCTCGATATTTTCTGTGAAGCGATTGTCATCTGACCTCCACAACCCAATGTTAACATTAGGCGATATCGAAGCTTTGCAGTTAGACCGTTGTTTTTGGATTTTTGAGGGCTCCAACTACCCCGTAACGACTGCCATAGATGTTCTCATGGCAACCGGGACCGACGGCTTAACGTGCTCTCCGAGGCACGACCAGACCAATGCAAATACTCATATTTAATTCACACAAATATTTGCACTGAGCGAGGATCGAACCCGCGCCTACTGCGTAGCGGCCGCTTTCACTACCGCTACGCCACGGAGGCTGTCCAGCTTAAATAGTACCCCTAACTAAACATTATATTCAAGATATGGTTTCAAGCCACACCCTTGCAATCTACATTATAATGAAAGTGTTCAATGTCAGACTGCTATTAGAGAGCAGTATAAGAAGCTACAAGTCCTATACAAGTATTACAAGTTTCACTGACCTTCACTACAGTCTCTTAGAAATTTAGCTCAAGTTATATTGTTGGGATTCTCTGGGATTTAGAAGTTTTATTTTCTCCGTTTATCCGACGACAAAGAAACTGGATTACATCAAGCAGGTAGATGCTTAGTTTTAGTCATGAGGATTTGTGGAGAGGTTTTCTCTCACGTACCCACATTACTTTCTCAAGATTGGTGTTACCAATTTTCACATTTGGTATTTATTCAAATAAACTGAAGCAGAAAAAATACAAGCCGTTAATGTAGTTTTTTAATAAATTGACTTCTGAATTGGTTTTGTCCTTATCTATATCAATAGTATGTTAATTATGGCATGATTTTATTAATTGAAATAAAAATGAAATTTTGATATTAGCTTAGGTATTATTATTGAGTAGCGAGCACGAATAGCAAAGATGAAGTCACTACAACTGTTTATTTTTCGTTTTTTGTCCGAGAAGTATTTAAACATTTTTACAAATTAAGTATGTAAGATAAGTATATACTCGTATTACATAGAAGTATGCTCCTTGCCTGGAGAAAGGTTTGAGTACATGAACATGATGTATGTATTCGAAATCAGTTTCGTGATGATGATTAATGTTAGAAACAAAATGATATTACAACTTTTTACTACTAACGAGTTTATACTACGTTTATGTTGTTTCAGACCAGTTTAGAAATGATTAATCTTTATTCCATTAACTGTGTCGACTTTATATTCACTATAAGCTTAAAATATCATTAGGCTGCATATTTTATCATAATATAGAACGTATGCCTGAATAAATTTTGAAGATAAATTAGGGTTCTAGGTACCTATAATAGGTAAAGGCGGACCGTGAACAAGCTACATTTCTTAAAAAACATAGGTAACAGATACAGACGAATATTTTTTATTAAGGTGTGAAACGTTCGCATTTAGTAGAAAGTCATTGTGACAGTGTTTTACTGAACTATTACTCTGATCGATGTTCGAGTGTTCATTGGGTTGTGAATGTTGTGATATCAAAATACTATGTACGAGAATTACGAGACATTATCATCATCATCTTAATGTCGTTCTCGTGTTTGATTTGTGCGGTTTTATAAGAGTGATTACGGTCTGACCTCAAAATTCTCAGATGATAGCCAGATCCTCATTCTTCAACTACCAAGTAGGCTTCCATTGTACCCAATACACCTAATTAATTTTATTTAATGTGATACTAGATATTCTATTTACTTTTTTACATTAAAATATATAATGTTTATACTGAATTGGGAATTAAAAAGCGACATATAGCTTTCCAATGTGATAAAACGTAATTGAAAGTGATAAACATTGCACTCAAATGACAACAATTTGTCAAATTTTATGATGCCGCGCCGGTGAGATCTTCCGAATTCCGTATACATAAAAAATGTTGTGATAAATGTGCGTTGGAATGATTAGATAGAAGCGACACTGATAAATGGTATTGCAGAAACGCTCAACATCTGTTGTGTCCCAAGAATAAGATAAATATAGTATGTTTTTGCTACATGGATACCCGCCGGTTTGGTGACACATTGGTAAGATTAAGGTTGACTTGTGTTGTTTGGGACTAGTGTAGTTTTACAATTACGTATAATTCTGTGATACATCTGATCTTTCTTTTCAACATGCTTGAGAGTATGGTATTTGCCTTATTGTAGAACTGGGAGCACCACAATAATGCAACTACCGTGTTCTCGGGTATGCTGTATTAGCGCCTTCGCTGCGTTAAGCGGGTGCAGGTCGCGGGTGCGGGTCGCGGATGTCCGCGCAGTGCGTCCGCCTGTCCGTCGAGTGTGACGGGTATCCACCTCACGCAGCGCTGCTCTTGAAAAATCATGAAACAAGCACGCGAAGCGGACGTCCGCGCCGTGCGCCCGCTAAACGCAGCGAAGGCGCTTAGACGAGCCCAAGAAAAAGCAGGGTAGATACTATACAAACTTATGAACTTTTCCTAAAGTTTGCAGGAAATATTCATACCTACTATAGTTATTATGTGGTGATAATGATATTTGGTTCTTGTGGAGTTAGCACAAAGTTCCTCATGAGATCTGATATTTTTTAACAGTAAAAGTGGCATTAATATGAACTCCTGAGTATTTACAGCCTATTTTACATGAAATATTTCTAATGGAATGAAAATGAAACAATTCTATTATGTATTTCAAGACTCCAAATAGAACCAAGAAGTTTAATGCTTAATACAAACAGCCATTCCTTATAAGCAACATTAGAATAGACAAGAACGGTGATAAATCAAAGGTAGCGGGTAAGGGTATAAATTTACAGAGCCCATATCTACATACATATTCATAATTTTAAATGTGCTACAAACAGATAGGTATGTAGGCCTATAGCCTCTTTGGATAGCATGTATCTTTACTTGTAAAACTTATAATGTAAGGCCTTACTGTTGCACGTAACCGTCTACGATGCTTAAATTACGAATACATCGAAGCTTAGATAGGGTAGGGTTGCCTATATTGTACTAGTTAACGAACTTTACAAGCTGTCGTAAAAACTATATCAGTTAAGAGAATTATTTTATCCATACTTCCATGCTAATATTATAAATGCAAAAGTAACTCTGTCTGTTTGCTACGAATTCACGCCTAAACTACTGAACCGATTTTGATGAAATTTGGTAAAGGGGTATATTAGACCTTGAGAAAGATTATAGGCTATGTATGTAGGTATCTATAGACATAGGCAATAGCTAGTAAGAAATAAAAAAGCTGTTCATATTTTATAACTAGGAATAATGGAAGTACGACCCTAACTGATAGTCTTTATAGAATAAAACGATATATCGAATGAAAAAGATATATCGTTATACTGAAAAGAAAAGAGAAAAAACAAGTCTTTATAAGCGGCCGAATTTTTAATATGCTGGTACATTTTGGCTCTCACAGACCTTCGTCTCACGCCAGTCATAACAATGACTTGATCCGACCATTTACATTGTTGTTTAACTTTATGGAAATTCTAATAAACTTGGATTATGTAATCCAGACTTTTATGAAAGGCAAATGGAAGTCGTTTCCAAAAGTTTTGACAATATTGACACAATTTTAATGACTTATTCAGGTTGTATGATTTATTTACATAGTTACCACCTGTTTGTAATTATAATCCCAATTTACTATTTAGCTGTACACTAAAATTGATAAATATTGGAAACTAGTTGATACAGGGCTTCAGATTTACGGATTACTAGTATTAAAATTTAAGAATCAAATAGTACCTGTGGAATAACAACAGTATTCAACACTCCAGCTAAGATAATGGTGTATTTATTTTTATTTTTAAATTAATCGTGAAAAGTACTGAATTCTCAAAAACTAATGGTGTAGTTTCTAGTGGTGCAGTTGTCAGCAAGTCTTCTCCTCTCTCTTTCTTTTTTAATGTTGAGCCTCGGCAGGGCATATATAGAGTTGTTATTTTATTAATGCAGTGAAATATTACCTCGTTAATAGTATGTGTGTTACCGTTCTAAGGCACTGAGTTCTAGGCAACATACTTTCTGCAGGAAAATAACTCCAGCACTATATTCCTGCAAAAAGTATGGTAGTGGTCTAACCATACTTATACAAAAATGTAAAGGAGATAAGGAAAAAGGTGGTCTTGCGGGTGATCCCAATTTGAATAACTGGCACAAGTAAAATTCCTAAAAAAATCGACATTTTTTATGGATATAGATCCACCTGTTGATATCTGTTGATATTTGCAAAAAAGTTATCGGGCGTCATCATAAACTTTGAGCAATGTTTTGTACCTGTTATCAGATACAAAACCCTCTTTATTCTTACGGGGTTGAACGACATTGGTCAAATCTGATATTCGTCAAATCGGCAATTCGTCAAATGTGACAATAGTCAAAGGGAAACAATGGAAGTAATGTGGCGTACAGGTAACGAAGCGGTCTGACGGAACTTAAAAAACAATACATTAGCAGCTATTGTTTGTATCTATTTGTCACTTTGTGCTATTATTTCAGTGTTAAGTACCTATACATATAGATTATAAAGGAGGTAGATACCTGACTTATAGTTCGGGTATCTACCGCCTATCTAGGCGACAGTAGAATAATGTGCTTTGGACTTGTAATTGCGGAGGAATGCGTACACATGCTACCCCGTAAACGATTGACATAAATTCTCCTAACACAAGAAGCGAACTAAGCAAAAATTCTTGTAATACTATAGATATGTGTCCCCACATTGCCAGCAGTATTTTATTAGTAATAAAAATAATAACAGTAATGCGCCAAGGAGGCGACTAAATTAATTATACCGAGGGTAATGGCAAGACCGTATTATGAACGAATAAATAACATTCGTGGAAACTGTGAGTGAGCTACATGAGAAAATCTCATTTGAGTGATGGTAATGGAGTCTTGGTGATATAATCATTTGAAAGCAGAGTTAGATTTTCCGCTCTTTTTTGGTGCTAGCTGTATGAAGTTTCCGAAGTTTTACTTTCATAATTGTTTCATACATGCTCGCCGGTTGCGGGTAGGTACTATTGACCTGACTTTAAATTTGTTCGATCTGATTAACAGACGCAAGTCTAAACCTGAGGTAGATTTAGACTAGTTTGTCCACTCGCCTTCGCCTCATGAATCTGCTTCGTTCATTCTTTTTATCTACGCATCTTTTTCTATTTTGGTCACTACACACATCACAACGCTTAACACTTAAGTATAAAGTACAGCAAGCCATTGAATAACAATACTGAATAAAAATTATACATCGCTATAAAACAACTACTGGATACTATTGTAGTTAACTAAACCTATTAAAGTTTAAATAGGTTAAAATTATATCATCTATTTGAAAGCCAGGCTCATTTGTTCACGTAGGACGCAGATACGCCTTTGACGGATAAGTTTATTATAGTTATCTCCGGGAAAGCCATTTTGTTGAACAAATTGCACGTCACGCTACAGCATGCAATAGCATAGATTACCATAGTAAGTACCTGTTTTCAGAGAAGTAGGTAGGAAAGTACTTTCTAAAGAAGTGTCTTTCACGAATAACAGACTAGCCTGCTATGGTTACAATGATTAAGTTAATGTTTACAGTATTTCTTATTTTACTACAGTACATATATTACTTATCTTTCTTAATTCAAGCATTTGACATAATTCTTAAATAAATTAAGAAGTGATTGAATATTGGTACCTATTGCAAACAAATTGACTTATTATATTGAAACCTTTCCTTATTTGACTAGCCAAGATAAATATTACAACAACAAAATGAAAAAGAAAGTTTAAAAATCAGTGATGCATTATAATATTATTATATTTTACCAGTTGAAATAGTTCATTAACAGTTACAAAGAAGAGATGAATGGACAATGAACCATCTGGAAGGATAGATTATTATACATCTCCAACCATGAGCCATAAAACAAAATCAGTTCCCTGCTTTCAAACTGCCGCAGTCATTAAGCGGGGCTTGAATAGCGGCTCAACTGATTCTTACCATTCGGCCATGGACTTAAGCGACGAGCGGCGCGTCAAGCGGAGCGGTAAGAGGCAAGAACAAATTATACAAGCTTTCCGGTAAAGACCTGCATCAAATATTCCTGAATCATGAATAAAATGTCCGCTCTAATTTTCCCCGGACTTATCACATCCCATGCATTGATTTATATTGTTATTAAAGTATCCCATGTGTTATTAGTTTGTTCGGAAATTTGGTCAAGCGCACGGTATGGAAGTAAATATTTGAGATTGCGGCGTATGTTGTTGTTCACGTGACAAAGAAGAATATGTTTTAAACGGTAATACATGCCCATTCTATTATTTGAGTGATCGTCACTCTCGAGCACATGAAACGGACTAAAGGTCGCTTCACTACAATAAAGTAAGTTGTAAGAACTCTATTTTGAAGGATGAAAATGTATGCCAGGGATTATCCCTCGCTTGCGCAGGTGTACGGCTCACTGCTCACGGCAATGGTACAGCTGAACCAAATGTTATGAGTCGAGCCGCCCATTCCTACCGCGCTGCTCGACGCACCGCCGCTGCCTCATTGGAGCCCGTGGCCAGGCGGTTAATAATTCAAACATAAGTTGAAGACGTCATTGGCATCTTGGGCACAATTACTTGGGCTACTTAAATCGTCTGACGTTTAAAGGGTTAATAGGAATTACCCCATTTAATTGTTTTTACCTCTATTAATTGCTTTTACCCTATTCTCTCAAGCAAAGTTATTTTATCATTTCAATAAATGGGTGTTTTGATAGTTGAGTTATCTCTCTCTTAGTTTCCAGTGAACTTTGTGAAAGTGATTACAATTTTATTCTAACTAGAATAAAATTATTATCACTTTCACAATTCCCCTATTACCTGGGACCTAATACAATGTTTAGTGATATGTGGGTGATAATTCAATTCTGCCTAACCCTTCGAGGATAAAGGCGTGATAATGTGTTTAAGCGTGTATATGTATTAATTTGATAGGAGTATCATGAAAGATCATGAAAGATTACTAAACAAGTACCATAATGTATTCTGTGGTAAAGTGCGTTGCTTTAAAATGTTAACTTCAAATTAGATAAATACATTTGGGTGTGTGAATAAACATGTAAAGGTCAGTACGGCTCAAGTGGCTTTGTTAAATTGATTTTACGTGTATGTGGACTTTACCGGGCCATCCGTTCTTCTACGAGTACCAACGCCTGTTCCCGTTCCGGAATGTAACTCACTGTTAGGGATTTACAATGCATTGTTTTGTTTTCCCGATTTATTTATATCTCACTCTGTCCTCTTGAAGATAAACGTACTACAAGTCCATGACTCTTAAGTTTGTACTATTGTATTAGTTGTTTCTTGGCGCTACTTCTAGTTGGCAAACAATAATCATGTCAGAAGTTGTAGCAAATTTATCTCATTTGCTATATAAGATGTGAAGGGTCGGTAGTTGACATAATGTTTTTTGTTTGTTTGTATCTTGACGTAATACGGTTAGTGGCTACTGTTACGAAGGTTCTTTTACAGTACGCGAGAAAATGTTTATGAGAGTCTTAGAGCAGTTCTATTAATAAGAAACTTAGGTTTGGATGCGAACTTTTCGTTTACCTAAGCTCTCTTTCGGGTGTAAATTGACATAATCTGTTGACAGAGGTCTAAGAGGCTCCGTTGTGCCCATTTGCTTAACGTTCGGTGTTATTTCTATTTCGACTGCTCGTCATTGAAAATTTATCAGTTACTCTGTGCATGACATTCGTATTTTGTTTGCAGTGACTCCCAGTGCAATTTTAATTTAATTTTGTTTCGGGTTTCTTAGAATTTGTCACTTCTAAATAAGATAGAAAAAGGATTGAAAATTTTGACAATTGAAAAACTATTGAATAGCGATATCACCATTTATACTGTCACTTTTATATTAGTGTTGTTTTTTGAATTATTTTCATATGGTGTATAATAAAGAATTTTGAATTGTATTGAATAGAAGGCATATGCTTTCACTTCTACTACTTTGGTAATTGTTTTCATACAAGCACCTTGGTACTCTTGACCTGACCTTTCCTTAAAACGTCCTCGATCTTATTGACATAGTATACGTATGTTTAGGACGATATAACATACCGGACTGCTCAATCACTCGTAATATTTTTTTTTCTTATTCTTTTTTCTATTTTATTTTCCTAAAAAAGGGCTACTTATCCAAAAAAAAGAGGCTTTGTTAAAATTGTTTTCAGTTTGCATTGTTTTAAGTTTTATTATAAACTAAGAGAACTTTCTTATTGTGGACTTAATGACTGTTGATTTCACGTATCCCCTCTTTTACAACATAAATCTCATGGACTGTAGTCTGCAAGATACCTCTAGGCCATTTTTCATGGATAACTTTAATATACCACACTTGATCTTCATAATCCAGAGGGATAATGACATTAATCTATATCGATTTACCTAACAACTTTACACACCATTACTTCGAGGGTAGGAACAATTTAGTACATATCTCATTGAGAATCTACTCGACGTAGGTAATATAACATACCGTATTTCACTTCTTGTAACTTTAGGTAATAAATTATATTCTAATATATTAAGTATAATAAATAAATTATTATAAATGTGAAAGTTTGTGGTGATGTTTGGATGTTTACTTATGTTTGTTAGTAAAATCACACTCAAATAACTGAACAAATCTGACTGGAAATAGATTAAAGTCTGGAATAACATAAAAGTAATTTATATTTCTATATCCCTAGAACCTGTACTTATTTGTAACGCAAACAAACAAAAGTTAGAGTCACGGACAAAATTTATTCGGTAGGTAAATTGTTGTACTTATGTTAATAAGTTCTATTTTTATAAAAAAAATTGAAACTAAAATGTAGGCATGTTTTATCAAATTGATATAATACTTTGTATAATATTATAGCGATCCCAGATATAGAGTCTTTGAGATAAGGTCGGCTAGTTAATCTAGTTTGTGTGGAAGAACCGTGGCAGCAAGCGTGCCGGGTCGCGGCCAGAGGGTGCTTGAGTCGAATAGCCTAGCACAAATAGCCTCACATTTCTTCCCACAAGCCACTTGTGCCGACAGCCAATATCGATCGAACCTCTCTACCTTTATGAGACAAGCACAAGAAAACCTGTCACTATGTTCGCGTATCAGTATGAATTATCTACGTGAACACAACGTGTAAGATAACACCTTGATTGAATGCTTCAGGAGATCATTCAATTAACCCTTTAATCTGATATCTAAAGATTAGCATTGACCTTTAAAATGTATTGTTTTGTTTCTCAGATAGTTAGCTCGTATTTCACCGTTGTTTTGACAACCATCAATATAAACGTATTTGTTTACGTACGCTTCAATATATCACGTCACAAAACATCACATTACAGTTGAAATTATTTAAGAGATACGATTTGACGTTTATAGTCTAGGGTTGGAGCGTCTCAAATCAATTGTCAGAATAATCGATTCAGGTAACAAAAGATTAACCGCAACGTTGCCAGAATGTAACTTTTGTAACATTGTAATTAAATAAAACTATTCGTCATATCATAACATTCATTTATTTTTTAACCGACCTCAATTCGGATGTTTATATTATTATATTTTTTTATGTTTGTACGCTCATAGCTCCGTTATGTGTAAACGGATTTGCAAAATTCTTTTTTTGTTCGAAAGTACATTATTCCGAAATGGACCCGTTTAAATTTCGTAAAGATCTGATGATGGGTTTCCAAGATTAGACCAAGGAACTCTTAAAAAAATACCAGGAAATCGGCCGCGTATTGCTATAATCGCATATTATTGCAATGTCTCTGCCATTACACATCATAACATCACGCCTGAATCCTTTGAAGGCGTACGCAGAAGTATTCAGAATATTCCGCTTTAATTCCTGTGTTTGGGCATCGATTTAAAAAATCTTTTTTCTAGTAATATTTTTATCAAAAGTTACATTCTGGCAATGCCGACCATGAACGTAACGAGTTGACATAAACTTCATACGATTAAAATGTAACAACCATAGAGAATACAGCAAAATCACTCATATGAAAAAACAAGAACGATATGACGTAGCTGTCACACGAGATCTGGTAAAAATGAAGAATCACGTCGTAGTTCAAATTATTTGTAGCAATTCTTAAATTATTTGTAGTAATTTAAAGTGAAATATGTCACACCATGTTTTTTACACTTACTATTATAAGTTGTTACGTACTTACAAATAATTTAACTTAATTTATAACAGTTTCATGTGTCGTTTCAATAGTGCTTAGTTACCTACTATGAATCCAGAGATCTGTCAAATCGTATCTCTTAAATAATTTCAACTGTAAAGTTGAGTTGGTGCCTAGAGAACAAATTTTTGGGGGGAATTGGTAAAAGGGGGAAAAGCCACTAATGTAACATGGTACGTATCTGTAATGGTGACACTCTTTTTAGAGATTTAGCCATCAGCTTACTATCAGGCGAGGCGAAGTCAAATGGACGTGTCCCATATAAAAAAGAATTGGGAATAGGCCAATATGTGTGTTGTGTGTAGTATTTACCTAATTTACTTACCATACGTACCTAATTTAAGATGATGAGATGAATTGTTCTCGATGGACACAAAAATTACGGAACGGATTTTGATATGATTTTAGTTTCAATGGTTAGGGTCAGAGTTAAAATCTGTCGTATTCATCACAATTGGTTAAGTAGAACCGAAGATATGACTAAAACTCGCGATATCAAGCGGTGCCGCGGGCATCAGCTAGTAGAACATACCTACAATATAGAATGTCCCTGAACTTCAAAAGTGTTTGTCACTCAAATAAATAATATGTTTTGATATTGCCAGTTCGTAGTATAAGCAGCTAAATCATGTTGTTTTTATATTTGTTTAGTTGTTGTAAGTAGCCTTTCTATTTAAAGTAAAGGCTGTTTCAAGTCAAAGAAAGAGTTTTTAAGTGGTGAGGTTCCCTCTGTTTGAAACTTTTCCAACAAGAAAGCTTGTCGGGTAGATCCTTCTATATAAATATATTTGTTGTAATAATATTAAGCCCTATTCATACAACATCAATGATTACAGCCCACAATGGATGCGGTCGCAGAGCGCCCGGCTCGCTGGGATAGAATTATGTAAACGGCCGTTGGTTTTGAGATTTGATTAATGGCACTTCATTTAGAGCAGCTATTTCGCGGAATTGTAATGATGTAGATTCTGGTAAGCGTAGAAATTTGAGTATAAATCGTATTAAATTAACTCTCAAGGAGCAGTTTTTATACAATTTGTATCAAAATTTCCATAATTTATTTCTATTTTAAAGCTATCCTCAGGAAAATCTGGTTTGAAAATAAATTTGTTTATCCATTACATTAGGTGTTACTGGTTTGGTTTATACACAAATACAAGATTAAATATGGGTATGTATTTAAAAATAATATTTTTGGTTATTGAGATTAAATTTTTATATCTTATATCTCTTTGGGAGCGGCCTATGTCTAGCAGTGGACTGTAATAGGCTAACTGATTATTATCTCACTATTGTAACTACGTTATTAATATTGTTTAATCGCATGCGTTGAGCTGAGGCAAGTGTATAGCGGAATATCACCCGCCAAAAAATAAAAAAGTTTGTCTCGAAAAAATAAGCAAGAGTAAGTAATTGTATTTCAGAGGGAATGATTTACGAACTAAAAATGCTCGTTTAAATTTCATGAGCAATTTGCGAGACTTTTTCATTTATATTAAAGCGTATCAAAACCTCAAACTGTAGAATTTTAAAGGAGATCAACTTTATTATCAGAGATGTTATTATTTCTTTACGTTTATATTTATTTTTAAATGTCTTATTTCAAAATGAATAAAAGTAAGTACTTATATAAGACAAATATGCTGTATATTTAGTGTTCTTCAGTAGTACTTTCCCTCTTTTCCATATATTATATCCTTAATGATACATTTCCACTAGAATGAATACTTTCAACCAATGGAACAATAACATGATTGTAATATCCTCCAAAATAAAACATTAATCTTCTTTGCCGAGCTCGCACAGACAGTTAGCAAGCCAAGCAATCCTCACGAAGACTTTATAATGTTACTTGAAACTGCAAAATAAACGTGCGTTAAGAATGAATTGTCGTGCTTTAGTCTAGTAAAAAAGATGTATATTATTTGCCAAGGAGTTCTGGCATCCATTAAGTTCCGTCGACATTTAAAGTTACACTGGGAAACGCTTTGAATTTTCATCTGGATTTACAATGCAAATCGAAGTGGAAATTGGCGTGAATTTTTAAAGAAATGTCTTTTCTTAACTTTACGAGTATCAAACCATCATACTCGTACTACTGTAATAATAACTTCTAATATTGATTGGTAGTCTGAAAATAATCGTTTCATGTACTTATTGTAAATATGAAAATAAATAGCTCTCATCGTTTCAGCAATATATAACCAAAAATAAAATCCAATCTGTAACACAGTTAATTAAGTTCCGCGCTTCCTTTCCTCATACGCGTAAAGTGACGAATCAGAATTGGACTAACAACATGAAATTTTTCGCATTATATACGAGCAAATAATTTTAACTTTTGCGATGTAATCGATACTGAGTTGATGAAACGGTGTCCGGAACCAGAAGACTAGTATGCGCCCATTAAAGCTCTGCGCCGGACGGTTCCGTCGTGATTGATGACGCCAATTCGCCACTCGTCCAGGGTTCCCTACCACCCGGCCCCGGCTCGCTCCGTCGTTACTCGACTTGGCACGCTCCATCTCTCTAATTGGTTATTTTTTATTTGAAAGTTCTTTTTATAAAATAATTCCACTTTATGGTAATTTGGCTCAGTTGTAGAATGTATGAGTTTGTTCCTAGGATTTTTCATTATGTCATAGATATGCATTACTATCGTATAAATTACATTTTTTATTATATAATTTCTACGGTAACGTATACGTAACAGAGTAGCATGTTTTACATGTTTTTATTACCTTTATTACCTTAATTTACGCTTTATATTTTTATTACACAAAAAGAAGTAGGATAACAAAACCTTTTTTCAAAAAGATATTCAGAAACGAAGTTTTAATTAGAGTTATAAAAATATTTATTTACGATAAAACATAATTTGAAAATTAGAACGCCTCCGGGGATTTTCCCTGAAACAACGTAATACGCAACCGTTCTGGTTTTAAAATGTGAAGACGCAGATATCTACCTCCTGCAAATTGTGTTATGATAAAAAGCGTCTCTCAGACAATTTTTGTAAATTGCTGTTGAACACTTATATGGAGGCATATTGTTCCTTGAGGCTACATTATTAAGAAAACAATCAGTGGTTAGTAGGTACCTAATATTTATTTATAGAGGGTTTTAATCTTATATTGGTAGAATTTAAATGAAGAATTTATTTCTATTATGACAAAAGTTAAACTTCAAAGTCCTTGCTCTAACTGTCTAACCATTATAGTCCTGTGGTTTCGAATAACAATACCAAAATAATTCAATTAACAGCGCAATCCTAGTCTCAACCAAGTATACATTAGTAATCGAAATACTTCAAAGACATTAATATACCGTAGTAATATCTCAAGCACCTGTCGTACCCACTTCAATTATAAAACACTTCTCCGCTTTTAACTTTACTCATTAATTAAATTGATTATTGAGTTTATCTTGTCTGAATATTACCTAATGATACCGACGACATCGCGTAATAAGTTATAACGTGTCCTTTTAGTAATTATCAATTAAATGTTACTCAAAATAAATTCTCTTGTACGTAAATTAATTAACACTTTGTGAACACCTGCGTCGAGTTAGATAATTCCAACTTAGCACACTCGGGTGACGTACAAACTTTTGGAAATAGATTGGGATTCCAATTACAAATGCGGGATAAGAGATTGGAGCACCCCTTGTCATTTTAGGTTGCACAACGAATAATTTTGTAGTGTTGTATGATTTGAAACATTTGCTTAGAAGATACTGACGGTTTTGGTTACATAATTTAAAAATAAATTGTAAATATAAACAACGGTATGTCACCGTTTTTTTTGTATTCGCCAGTATTTTCCAAATCACTTAATATCACAGTGCAGAAATTATAATGTCTTAACAAATTGTTGTTGTGTCTGTTCATTTTGTATAAATTATACTTTATCAAATCGAGAAACGAGAAAAATAAATCGCAATAGAATCCTATTGCGATTTATCTTTGTGGAACAGCAACTGAAATAAAATTAAATAAACCACGATAGAATCCTTTAAAGTTAGTTTTATCACATAATATTTTAAATTCTTTACACCCTCTATCCAGCAGTTTAATACACATCTCATAAAAGTTGTCTAGTTAACCGCAATAGGCTCGCCTCCTATTTGTGTACTTAGTTGATGTTATATGTTAGTTTTGTTGAGTATATTAGCTAACATTGTATGTTTGGGATGGACTTTTGGGGACAAACCAATCTCATTTGCTAGCCAGAACACCTACTGATTGACTGACGAAACAAAACTCTGGTGCAGGCTTTACTCTCCGAGTTCAGAGGTCAGGTGGTAGTCGCTTCCGAATAAATCGTATAAGCTAAATAAAAAACCGGGCTCTGAGGTGAAAGCCGCGAATGCGATTGGAACAACGTTAAGATGATAATGATTATCATAAATGTTATACTATACTACATTTTAAAAATTCAGTTCAATCTTTTGAACTAAAGTAAAAAGTCTTCCTTAAAAGTTCAGAGGCATATAAAGCCAAGATAAACTTAAGCCAGATATAACTTTAAACAGTTCGACTATTCAAAAAGTCGTAACGAAAGTAACCGTTTCTTGTGTTGCTTGTTATGAGTAGTATCCCCGAAGTTTCGTAAAGAGAAACTTTATCGACAGCCGGGAGCTAGGAACAACCACGGAATTAACCAACGTTGTTCCTAGTATATCTCTTCTGGACATTTATGTAGGGTTAGCTACGTACGAGTAATGGTTTGGCTATCGAAATGTTTATAGCTCCAATTATATTATACTAGCTAGCCGCAGCTCCGCCCGTGAGAAATACTTAACCTGTACCCGCCATTTTTATGAACCTATTTTTGGGATAAGAAGTAGCCGATGTGATATTCCAGGCTATAATCTATACTTGTGGCAAATTTCATTCCTATCCGTTCCGCGCTTTATTCTTAAGAACATCTATCCCTCCATACTCACAGACAAACAAATTGACATATTAGTGAGAGAAATTGGAGAATCTTCCCCCTAGACGAGACCTTGCTTGGACCACCTAGCAGTCCTTAAATAGACTTCGGATGCAGGTCGGTCTAACGTGTGCTGCCTGCCCAAGCACGGGTACTCTGGAGGTACTCATAACTGTCTCTAAGAAAGCTAACGGAGTGACTACGTACTGAGCAAACAAAATATGTCACGATATAACATCGACTCGACAGAAGAAGATGGAATATTAAAATCTACTTTAGATTTGGATGAAAATTGTAAAAGGATAAAATCATCTTGCCTGCATTACTTGACTAAGTAGACGATCAATCAAAAGCAGTACGGGAAGCAAAATTTGGTAATCCTTATGTTATCTTGAGCGCAGCGCGACGCTCATAGCCCACTTATGGTTCAACATATTAATATATTATGGCGCAGATTGATGCTGACACGTTGAAAATATAGCGTCGAGTTTTATAAGCTTCACAATATGCAATTAATAACGTTGTATCAGTTTTCCAATAACTTTAAAAGCTCGTTTGGTCTTTAAATTGGCTATTGCTGAAACGTAATAAGCTTTGTGTCGTTGACGATATATTGCAGATTCAGAAATTAAAAACTGCTTCTCGTTATTTGTTGCTAAAGGCTTTCGCAGTAGCTATGATTGGACTTACATCCCTCTCTTGCCTAAACTGTGGAATGAACTTCATTCTGTGGTTTTTCCAAGTGACTACAGTATAGAGTTCTCAAGAAAGGCATTAGAAGGTTCTTATGGAGTGTGACGCCCCTGGTGTTCCATACGTCCATAGGCCACGATAACCATTTTCCATCAGGTGAGCCGTGTACTTGTCTGCCGCCTAAGTGGTATAAAAAGAAATCATTTTAGCGTACAGGTATGATTCCAAAGCCGACCACGGCAGACGCATGCAGCAGATACGGCGTACCCATTACTTGTTAAACTCCGATACTGATAAAGGGGACCATTGAGAAGCCGCAATGAATTACGCGCTTCTGTTGCGTGCATCGGCAGAATCATACCTTTAGTTCCGGGTGCACCCAAAATAGAGGGACTAGCCCAACATTTGCATCTGCTCCCAGCTCGTTATTTGAGCCTGAATATGCTTACAATTCTCGCCCTTTCAATCAAAACATGTCAAGCCAATGATCCTCTCTTACATAAGAGTAAGTTTGGAGCATAAGCGGTGACAAGAGTGTGACGTGTTATATGTATCATATAGGAGAACACTCAAAGTTTCCAAGAGGAGACAGGTAGCGAGGCGAATTAAAGTGATTTCATCCAATATGAGATAAGAATGGATATTAAAACATAATTTTCGTGACGTATTGTCAGATATTTTAATGACGCCTTCTGCGTCATTGCGGTAAACATTCGACTGCTACGCAAGGAGCGCGGGTTCGATTCCAGTTCAGTGCAAATATTTGTATGCATGAATATGTATAGGTATTTGCATTGGTCTGGGTGTTTCTATGCATAAATATGTATGTATTTACAAAAATTTATATTTTTATTTACAAAATATATTATTATGTTTATCCACCATTCTAGATACCATAACATAAGCTAGTTAAGCTATGCTTACCATGGTTCTAAATAGCGTTGTGTAGAATATTGTAGAGTATTTATTTATTAATATATTATTTAATAAATACCTCTACGCCGTAGCTGTAGTAAAGCTCTACGGCTACGTAGCCGTAGAGTTACTACAGCTACGGCATTTGATGCGTTCGACTACTATCAAAGACTTCCCAATCTACGTAGATTGGGAAGTCTGTGGTAGTAGTCGAACGCATTATCGCTACGCCACAGAGCTTCAATTCCCGTTCAGTAAAAATATTTGAAGGTATGCTGAATATGTAGGTATATTTACATTGGTATACTAGACCAATGTAAATAGACCCAGAAGAAAAAAAAGTGTGGGTGTAAAAGTATAATGAAACTCACCGTTTGCTAGAGTATTTAGTGGGAGTGGCTTTATACTTTTGTAATTAATGTACCGGGAGCAGGCAGGTACATGATGACAAAAAGAGGGTCCAGGTGATACCCTCATTTGAATGAATAAGGATGTTTCATTAATTTTATCTGAAAAGTGACAAAACCCTTTTGTTTTACTGAATAATAATTGTAATTTAAAATATTTTCATTGCTGTTGTTCTCTAGACCTCTATTATTATTTATTATTAGTGCTGGTTTCATCCGAGGATTGCATTTTAGAGACCGGGCCTGTTCTCTTATTATTTATCTTGATTTGACTTATCTATATTACCCGTTGGTTCCCGGTATAGTAAAATAGGGCCACCTCATCTCTTCCTGTGGGTGTCGTAAAAGGCGACTAAGGGATGGGGCTGTTCTCGATCAAACAGTACAGATACAGCCCATGACAAAAATTCCACGCGGGTAGAGCCGCAAGCAACAGCTTTTTTTTTTTTTGTTTTTTTTTTTTTTTTTTATAGATATATATATATAGTTTAATATTATAATATATCGTAACTAAAATTAGTTTCCATAACACAAGCTAGTTAAGCTATGCTTACCCTAGATAGTGCTGTATAGAAAGTTATATTGTAGAATATTGATTACTTATTTATTATATTTTCGTCTTTTATAAAAATAGGACTGTTTAACATCAGACAGATATATACAGCCACGACTCAGCCTATACATGGCTTGAGCCAACAATAGTGCCCGGAAAACGGCAATAGGCTCACCCCCTATTACGTGGGACCTACTACAATGATTGGTGAAATGTGGGTGTTAATTCACCACTGCCTAACCCTCCGGGGATAAAGACGTGATTGTATGTATGTATGTATGTATGTATGTATGTATGTATAAAAATATAACGCACAGCTTTATAGATACCTACCGTCGTCGATTAATTCAGCCGTAATGGTTTTGTTGATACCAGTAACTTTTCAAAGATTGGTAATGGTTCTGCTAATGTCTCTGGTTCTGGCTGTCATGAATTTTAAACGTTTCTTTAAACGGCCTCCCGGAAGACTTTTATTATGCAATTTTCGCTTTAGTGACACTGACAAAATACTTAAATTTATTAAAATATTTCACTTCAAAGGTCAATGGTGACGGGGTGTCAATGGGCGTGCAACAAAATGCGGAGCGACCACAAAGCTTCTGCATGTCACTGGAGTGATTGATGGGACTCCCCCTGATTTGTCCCGCTCTTTGTGGACCACTTGCGTAACCAAATACGTCTATAAACATCACGGTTGTATCACCTATAAACGTTTATTAACTATTTCGACGTGATTTGATGAGATGTTTGTCATGCTTAGACACCATGGCTGCATATTTCACATGCTCTTCACTAAATTATCCAATAATTTACGTGTGTAGTGCTATATTATGTTTAGCAGCACCTTGGCAGTAGGTACACATTTACTTAATGTTTACAGACATAAACACTTTCCTTTCTTGAGATCCAAAGAGGGTTTCTAACATTTAATTGCAATGAATTAGTCTTTGGTTACATAAATGGAGGGGTAATGAACGTTCTTCGAAAATTTCGTTTGGAGGTGCGTGATTAAACTACAAATGTAGGGATAGGACTGTTAGCTAAACATTTTCTGTTATTTATCTACTTCATTAACCGTGGCACGGCTTACTTAGATCGTAATCTTTGAAATAGCCGACTTTGACGGGACTTTCACTGGCAAATTCTTGATATTATAAGACGTAACTTTAGGCTACTTTCATTTTAGAAAAATATTTGGGGTCAATCGGGATTTACCATATTTGGTTGTTAATTTATCGTGGGATACCGGGACATATATTTCCACTTAATATATTCTAATATTGTAAGCATTCTTAACAAGATTTTTTTTTGTTACAGGTAGCACAAATGATAATTTTTATGAATATCAATAGCAGTGCAACAAAAACATGATCCGGGTAAGTGTAACTGTATTTATACGTGTTGTAGTGAAAAAGTGTCATTCGGAGCTCAGAAGATCAGTGCATAACTATGTGTAATGTCAGTGTACGAGGGGTGTTGAGATAGTATGTCGTGCTGGGAGTGCGCGTGGCGGCGGGCGACGTGCGCGAGTGCGCGACGGGGCGCGTGATGCGTAGGGGCGCGCGCGAAGCCGGCGGCGGGTCGCCAGCGACCGCGCTCGCGCCCGAGCCCCGCGCGTGATGCGCGCGGACCGTGCCGCGCTCTTCGCGTGGCTCGTCTGCTGCGCGGCGGCGCTTTCTACGCACAAGTACAGCACGCGTGTCGTGCGGACCAAGTACGGGCCGCTGCGTGGGATAGTAGTCCACTCCCACCCGCAGGTCGAGGCGTACCTCGGCGTGCCGTATGCCACACCACCATTAGGTAGCCTCAGGTAACAATCATTTTATTTTGTTAGACCTACTGGTTTATAAAATCGTATCATAGGATATTAAACGGGAAACTAGAAATAATCTTCAAAGGAGCAATCACTCAAGCTTCGTTTATAAACCTTTACTTATATTAGTCGTCCGTAAAATACAAAGAAAAAGAGATCTGATATTTACCATTATTAGGTATTTTTTCTTTTTAATAATGATGTACTAAATGAAACTGAGAGGATCAAAAATGCTTTTCCACCTTCAATAATTATTCTACAACTGTTAGCGTTAAACAATAAAATTATTCTGTTTTATTTGCCACCAAATTTTGGATTAGTACAAGCTTCACACCTCTAAAAATAGATAACATCTAGGTAGTTAACCGTAAGTATCATTGACTAGATACATGCCACCGGTGACGCCGTCACAGTGGCGGACTCCTCGGCTGGCGGACTCGTCGGGGCCAGCGTGTCCGCAGGTCCCGCCCGCAGCCGTACCGCGAGACGACGCCCTTCTATTACATCCTCGAGCCAGAATACGCCAGCTAGAACGACTGCTACCCGTTCTGGCGAACCAGAGTGAGGACTGCCTTTACGTCAACCTCTATGTGCCTGTAAACGGTGAGCGTTATTACATACTCCTTTATTACATACATGTGTATTTCTACGGTATATGAAAAAATATTTTTTTAAATGAGGAAGTGCTCTAAAACTTCGTTAGTATGGAAACTAGTGTTGCCAATTTTTTTTATAACCTATCGCATAAAACAGTAACGTGATTGATTATAATCTTGATTGTAGAGGAAACCTCGAAATAAACGTTATTGGTAGCCAATCGCATGTGAGCGAGTTGAACATTAGCATTCTGGAACCACAAACGATAGCTATTGGACATTTTAATTTGTTTTTATATCACGTAGATCTATCTCAAGAGCCGTCCACTGCATTATTCGTGGCACTGTTCTGTGCAAATCGTATTTTTTTTGCATGAAATTCGCACGACGCTATTTGCATGAAATTGGCGTCTGCAAACGTGACCACGTTAAAGCGTATATACTAGTCGATTGATGAGTTTTAATCTAAGATGGCAAGCCCATTGACTTGTGAAAATCGATTATTATGCAATGCATTCATCGGCAAGCCTCATTCACTGTCCTTGCGGCTCACTCGGTCTATGATGTAGTCAGCGACATAATATACTTCGGCTAGCTCTAACACTTTTAAAACAAGATATACCTATTTTCATTGAATGAAATTCAATGTTTGTAAATGTATTACTGCACATTACTAAAACAGATTTTCTACTATTTAAGGTGTAATTATTGCTATAATTTCTTTTCCTTCGTATTTGAGCTGTCTAATACAGTAAAACAATGGTAACAACATAATAGAGCAAGCAAAGACGACGGAGCTTGTGGTGCTCATTAATCCTTGCCAGAAGTTTATTCATATAATTCATTCACGTCATTTTGTGGTTAATTTCATGTCTGTTTTCAAGCCCATCTTGAAATTTGTAGCATTTGCAGCGCTGCAAATTTAAAGATGGGCTTGTTCTCCTATAATGACTGCTTGTAAAATAAGTTTATAGTTTTAATTTGGTATTTGTAATTTTTGTCTGAACAACTGTCTTAGCCTGTTCTGTATTTTATACTAATTAGTTTTATAGAACTATAAATATCATGTTTTATTTATATAAACGTTTTATTCAAATAGCTAAGCAAAATATAAATGAGTAATATTTAAGTGAGCCCTACGAACTTGTGAGTTAGGGTGCTATTACGAAGTTTTTGCAAATTCTAAGTGCAGTGTATTATATGAATCACGTCCTTAGCCCTTTAACAGAAAAATCTAAATCAATAACTTACATTTAATAATTTCATTATTCTACGAAGGCACCTCATGATGGGGTTATCATAATATAGAAATATTTTCGATGACGATGGGAATTCAATTCTTACGAAGGAGAGAAAAAAGAAATTGAATGAATCAGCTGCTTATCATTCACACGCCATTTAACTGCTTTTGTTTTGTGGAAGAAACGAGTTTCGAAATAATCACAGACACGATTTATATATTTTATGACCATCATTAGTTTCGTACATCACACTATTGGACAAGGGATTCTTCCATGATGATTGATGTGAGTGTCTTTAACCTTTATTATTCCACGCCATGTACATCGTTCACTTTGACCTGGCAGATCATTTTTGTAAGGGATCCCGCTGTATCTTATTCATTTATTTTATTTAGTCCGAGTTTAGTTTGATATTTTTAGGTAAGAAGTAAGACGTGGCTTCGGTTGTAACAGTGATTAAGTCTTTGGGGAAATAATGTTTTAAAATCAAGAGATTTTTTTGTAATGTTTAACTTTGAAAAAAGTGTAATTAATGAGAATATTTGTCACCGTGAGTTATTTTGCTTTTCTTAATTTTAGTAAAAATAAATATTTTTTACTTAAATTAAGAAAATGTATGTATAATAACTATTGCAGCTTCTTTGGTTGACTCAGTTGAGTCTCTGTTATTATAACAGAGACTCAATTGATGTATAATTTCTTTTCCTTCGTATTTGAGCTCATTCACAGACAAACTGTTTATTTATTTATATATAGGTAGGTATAATATGATAGTTTACATACCCGGTTTTTGGTTCGGCACATCATTAGGAAGAAGAACATAATATATTATAAACACAAACAGTTTTAACTACCCTATAAAGGTAATAAGCCGTCAGTTTAATGTACGATAAAGTCATTGATTTATATTGTTACTTGATAAAGCTCTACAAAACCTAAGCAAGTCGACCTTAACCGGATTCAAACACCGGGTAGATAATAACCTACTGTAATATGTATTCCTATAAAAATAGAACATTATTAAAACCTTCATTGTAATAGATATCACGGTGCCTACCTAGAGCACGCCTATCACTCAGGTCTTCGGTGCCGAATGTTAGCAGATACTTTGCGATGGTATAGCGCACCTATAGTGACGTTTCATGCATTACCGAAAATATCAATAGATGCACTTATTAATGTAGTTTGTTGTTATGAAGTATTTTTTTCGATTTGATATGCATTGATAAAATTAAAGCCAAAATACAAAACAATGGCGTCATTTTGCGTTATATTTGCGTCATTATTACTACAAATATACGATGTTGTATAAAATTTTGATTTAACATATCGAATTAAATGTTATTTGCGAAGTAATTTTGACGGGTATTGTTTTGCTACCGATTGAGGTTGAGCCAGGAGCCTTGGTACTGTTCATACCCGTGATAGCAGTTCATACTTGTAAGGCGCGCTCTAAGGCCTACCCACTTTGTATTAATACTTACCTTTGCTATGGTATACCCATTTATTAGGCTTTAATCCACAAAAGCATTTCTGCGGTGCAGTAGCCACGTACTTATGGTCCTACGTGACAGTGTAAAAAGGATTTAATCCGTATTGTAAAGGTACCGTCCAGTGTACACGTAGTCAGACAGAGCTTTCTTCTATATTTTATGCCCCGTTTGTCTACTTAGTGGAATTTTATTAAACTTTAGACTTTAATCGAAATTCATCCATTTACTAGTTTCTTTCTGGATTTATTAGCCATTTGATAATGTTGAAATACCCGTTTAAATTATGGTAACACAATCCATTTGTAATAAACTAACTAAGGTATAAATTATACTGAAAAGGCAAGTAAAATCGCGTCATACCCATTGATACGTACAATTTTGTTATTATTATGCCTTACATCTTACAACGACCCACTTCTTGTGTTTTTTGTATAGATACTTAATTCGCGTCCTAAAGAACAATGAATTTTCAATAAATTTTATTTCAGTGTCGGCATAGGATTAATTACAGTTCATCCCTAGTAGTAATTTTAGAACCGTAAGCCTTTTCGTTGAGCAGATTAGTACGAATCAGCATTTATATTCTCAAATAGCACCAGAAAACCCTTTACTTTCATGTCACGTTCACAATTAAAATTTAATTTTGTCCTGAGAGCATTTCGTGCCTACATACTCTAAAGAATGGTTGTTGATATTTTATTGCATATGTTTTAAACTTTTTAGGGTCAAGATACTCTATCAATTCAAGATTTATTGCATATATAGTTCGAAACCCTTACAAAGTAACTTTGTTAGTATTGAAATACTCAAATATTGATGTACTATATTTAAGTCGGGCACTCTATTCTGTGGGACTAGCTAGCAAAGTTACCTGCGTCTAAACTTGACGGGCACATAATTTATGCATAGTTGGTTTAGTTGCGAGCACTTAACACACGAATCACAAACAATGTAAAATTTATTACCTGAGAATATACACACAGTCAACCCACACCCTATTCTACATATGTGGAAAATAAAAAGCAAGAACTTATACGGAAGTCGTATAAGATGACAGAGAAGATGCATCGTTGAAGGGGAAGCGAGCCGTACCCGCGGTGGAGGGATGTCGAGACCTCAATTCCGTAGTGCATTGCAGTGCATCCTGCCCCCTGCAAGCAGTGCGGAAGTGAGGTTGAGACACCCCGTATCGACAGTTCAAGAATCTGCCAGCAATCCAAGAGAAACACTGCTGTGAATATCTTATTGTAGTAACCTTTTTATTTACTTTGTCAACATTTATTTATAAGTTTATTGATGTTCATATGATTGCAATTGTGATAACTTCCCTAGATATACAAAGCTGATTTTGTTGACAATGTCCGCTTGTCCCTTTTATATCAGATCCAGATCAAACAGTCTTTAGATTAGATCACAAAGGATATAGTTTTGCGGAGAAGACAGCCACTGTCAACATAATGATATTTATTTTGAAATAATCCTATTTATATAGTTTTAGATGTAGATAGTTGGAGTCATGTTGGAGCGGATTTTTTCGTATGTTTTATTTTTTCAACAACCTTCTTTACTACCTGTTAATATTTATTTAATATTCAGGGACAACCAGGACATTTCTTTTCCCGTATTATTACTTGTGACTTTACCTTTTAGGGCGCTTTCAATTTATACGTTTCGTGTCGGACCGCTGTTGCACGTTTACCGTACCGCTGGTTAAAGCCCGCTGCCGTGCTGCTGCCGTACGGTAGCAGTCCGATACTGTGACGGTACATCGTCTCCCCAAAGCTGAATGAAACTTGATTTTACTTATTCAACGTGAAATTATATCGGTAATGCCAGCACTCGCCCTTTGGCGAGTGGTACGGTGCCCCGCCAAACCGCACACATACTGTGACATACGACCAACGACAGTTATTTCCCCACTGGACTTAGCCGTCTCAATAGACAAAGAATGTACCCGCGAAAGGAGAATACTCAAAATATATACAACAAGCGATCGGACACGTTGATGAATGTTACTTGCCTCCCACATATTCAATCACACGCATAAACTCGGTTTACAAGCTACCGCACTTCATCAACACAGCTTCCGTACCGTGGGGTGTCCAAACCCCAATCTTCCGCCCGGCATATCTGGTTGCACCGACCACTGTGCTTGAGAGACTGCTCTTCAGCGCTAGTACTCCCGAGGGAATCGAACCACACCCGGTCCTAGATATCCCGAGGCGGTTGTATTAACTTTATACGACGATAGGTCGCGGCCTCTGCACTATAACTTGTTCCTCATCCATACGCGTGATGCTCACCTTCCTCCATCATCATAATGAAGCCGCTATCGTTAACGGATTACCGGGGAGATGAGCATCTGCAACCCAAGGCTATCCCGACGAAGGTAACCCCAGGTCTCTGCTTGACAAGTCTCGGGTCCGCCGCCTAGCTCATCATATGTGACGCTCTCACATACATCCCATTTACGGTACCACGTAACGTCCATCAACGCACTACACGGTTCAACAACATATAGACTAAACGTGAATACCTAAATTACTCAGCCCGGGGCTCAAATACACTTATGACAAATAAACACGACAATAATTACAACAGTAAATAATTGTATGAAAGTAACTCACCACGGTCGTAGAGTTTCACGGTGCCTACTTGTTCACCACGATAACTTACTCGATACGCCCGCGCCTGTCCCCGATGTCTCTCGTCTCCTAACTCCGTCCGCTCTCCCCGGCCTCCCGATGTCAAGTCCCCGGTCAACCACTCGCCTCCGCAACCCCAAATCGACTGCCCGACCCTACTCTCCGTAAGCCTTCGTAAAAAATCCCGAGACGCTCTTGTCCTTTGTTTTTGCGCGAGCGACGTTCTCACGACGATTCCTTGAATTCCGCACACTTAGAACCCACGTTTCAATAGGTTGGGACCATAGCCATAAATTGTACAATTTTATACTTTGCACATGTTCGGCTCTACTTATGCTTAACAAGACCAATGTCTATGTTTCTCAGAAGGGATTCATGTTTATCTGCTTTAGGATATTTTTAAAAGTACCGATGTATGCCAAAAGTAGTATAAAAGAAAATACAATAAATTATGGTATTGTATGTACTGACAACGAACCGTACCTATTAGGAGTTACATATGTATTTGAATTTACGTCTTGGTGTGATTAGTGTACTATCACATTTTCCCCCCTGAAATTCAGACGCGAGGATATACCATCATATCATCGAGTATGAGATTTCACTCACAATCCTGAGCTAAGTATAGTACACCTAGATACCTCTAAAATAACCATTCAGCAACCAGCCACTCAGCTACACACATAATCGCACCGGACGAGATTCGAACCCGCTACCCACGATTCAGTAATCACACGTTCAACCGGCGTGCCACAGACGTCATTATAACATCAGCTAGATTATCACCATAAGGTTTACTAATAAGAGTCTTATTTGATATTTCAACCTGCCGCATCACATGTCATCATAATACCACAGTGGCTAATAAGATTTACTAATAAGAATCTTATTTGATATTTCAACCTGCCGCATCACATGTCATCATAATACCACAGTGGCTAATAAGATTTACTAATAAGAATCTTATTTGATATTTCAACCTGCCGCATCACATGTCATCATAATACCACAGTGGCTAATAAGATTTACTAATAAGAATCTTATTTGATATTTCAACCTGCCGCGTCACATGTCATCATAATACCACAGTGGCTAATAAGATTTACTAATAAGAATCTTATTTGATATTTCAACCTGCCGCGTCACATGTCATCATAATACCACAGTGGCTAATAAGATTTACTAATAAGAATCTTATTTGATATTTCAACCTGCCGCGTCACATGTCATCATAATACCACAGTGGCTAATAAGATTTACTAATAAGAATCTTATTTGATATTTCAACCTGCCGCGTCACATGTCATCATAATACCACAGTGGCTAATAAGATTTACTAATAAGAATCTTATTTGATATTTCAACCTGCCGCGTCACATGTCATCATAATACCACAGTGGCTAATAAGATTTACTAATAAGAATCTTTGAGATCTCGGGATACGATTTACTAATAAGAATCTTTGAGATCTCGGGATACGAGTACGTCTCTTGACGACTCAAACGCCCCATTTTATTTTGGTTGTGCTATCTATTAGAAGTTGGCAATAACCAAGAACATAATTATCAAATTTCAAATTCATTGTTTGTGATAGTCCTTATTTATAAACGAGATTCCCCCCTGATAACCAGATGCTGGCATCCACCATACATACTCAAGTTTCCTAGTCATATGATTTTGTATGTTCTAAATTTACAAGTAGCCTCCTCAAACCGCATTTGTAATCTGTAGTATTTCAGTTTAATATACGCAACTATTTGGTACTTAATCATCTAAAATAATCATCAGCGTATTGGGAATTGATTACCGACTTGAGTTTAGCTCAACCACGACTCAATGCCATAATCAAACATATGTTACAATCACCGATCAAATAATAGCCACCACACAACACATAACATTTCCTAAATAAGCGATAATTCACTGAGGAATTACGTTGTTAACCTTCACGCGTCTAGTTATACACTAAGTACAAGGTGTATCTTTCTTTGTAATGTGAGTCCCCTTAGGGTGTCAAACAAGCAGTATGTAAATTGAAAATTAGATTGACGCCACAAATAGATTTATGATTCACTTCTAACGCAGGTACGAAACACGAGTGAAACACTTCCTTCCATTGATCCAATGAAGCTTAGTTTATAGATAGGTAAAAAGTATAAATACCTCTTCATATCTGATTTACCAGATATTAGATGATTTGATCATCGATTAGTAGCCTCCAGTGTGAAGCTTCCCGTGGACACGATGCTCGGGTTCTCTGCTGCTCCGCGAGTAGGAGCACGCAACGCTGCATCTCGATACTGCACAACGCTGGATTTTCATGTTCACGAAGTGATGAGTCTTCCGTGGACCTTCAGGTTACGCCAGTAAACTCGAAGTCCGGTATCGCTGAAATGTTTTAGCACACGAGCAAAGAATCTGTTCCAAGAGAGTTCAGTCGTCGGACCGTAATCCATGTACATAATATATCTAATGTTAACGATATAGTAATCCATGAAATTATATAAGTTTGAAATAGCTTATGATAGTAACAGTTAATTATCTTGGTTTTAATAGTACCCAATAACCCGTAACTAGTTTTATTGTTATTTTTGGGTTTTGTACCATTCATACCCGCCAGATGGTGAGACAATGCCTAGTCCCTTTTTTACTACGGGTCTTTTGTTGTAAATTTGTAGGTTTCTCCATTCAACTTTTAAACTACCATCCATTTAAAAACCATTTCTTTTAAACGTTTTATATGTTCACGCTGTTTCATGTCAGAATGGGTAGGCAGAAGTGTAGTATAGTCTTGGCCGTTATCTTATGTTGTGTCTCTGTGTTGCAAGCCGGAACCTCCTAACAACGCATCGGATAACATCTTTGTTTACGACATTTGAATATTCTGTTGTATTCTGAAATTTCGGGATTCGAACCCGCCATCAATCTTGCTCTAAGACTATTTAGCGAACTTCCCACATAAGAGAATTTTTTACTTAAGCTGTATCGCTAAAAATGTGTCACAAGCGTATACATACAATGCTATAAATCAACAAAATCTATGTCGTGTTTATGTGTTTCAAGCCGGAGCTCCTAACAACGAATCGAATAACATCTTTGTTTACAGCATTCGAATATTCTGTTGTATTCTGAAATTTCGGGATTCGAACCCGCTATCAATCTTGCTTTAAGACTATTTAGCGAACTTCCCACATGAGAGGATTTTTAACTTAAGCTGTATCGCTAAAAAATGTGTCACAAGCGTATATAATACATACAATGCTATAAATCAACAAAATTTTTAACTTAAAATAATCTTCTATAGTTGTTGCAAAACATGTATAGATTCATTCTATGTATTGTGCAAATACCTATGACGGTCTAGGTCTCGAGCCCAGCACTGTGTACCTATATTATATTAATATAACATATAACGGGGATTATTCGTTTATCTATAGTAGATATTAGATACCCAACACCCAGGCTTCTTTTTATCATTTCACGTCATTTCGCCTTAGGATCGAACCGAGGCAGTTTGGCAAGGCCATTATGCAATATCATTATAGCCTAAGCAATTAGGAAAACCCCTTAGACATTTGGTTAGCCATCTTCTGCAAGTTGCGATTAATTTCACCCATACCAAAACTCTTACACTATGTAAGAAATGTAGAGTTTGCATGTTGTTTGATGAGCCGTATAACGGTTTATCTGAGGTGACTGCCGTCAGACCTCCCAGCCCCTACAGGAGCTATTAACATGTTATATTGTACATTAACCGTGCATTTTTGTATGCGTAAGGTTTTAAATAATATATAGGTGTATATATTTAAAACACAGAGTATTTTATGTCGTTGTCATTTATCACAATATGTCAACTCAAATTTGGCCGTTGTTTGAATGTACGCTGTATTATAAGATATCTTACTTGGTAGCGTCACCTCGTCCGTTTACACTACGGACCATTATTATGAGACTGACTATAATATGTTTAAAATAATTATTCTACGTTGTGTTTTGTAGTAACCCATTTTAGTTCAACCTCGTTGCACTGAATCGAATCAGAGCATTTTCTGACGAGGACCCTGGTCCACTGGCACCATTTGTGACGGTACATCGTCTCCCCAAAGCTGAATGAAACTTGATTTTACTTATTCAACGTGAAATTATATCGGTAATGCCAGCACTCGCCCTTTGGCGAGTGGTACGGTGCCCCGCCAAACCGCACACATACTGTGACATACGACCAACGACAGTTATTTCCCCACTGGACTTAGCCGTCTCAATAGACAAAGAATGTACCCGCGAAAGGAGAATACTCAAAATATATACAACAAGCGATCGGACACGTTGATGAATGTTACTTGCCTCCCACATATTCAATCACACGCATAAACTCGGTTTACAAGCTACCGCACTTCATCAACACAGCTTCCGTACCGTGGGGTGTCCAAACCCCAATCTTCCGCCCGGCATATCTGGTTGCACCGACCACTGTGCTTGAGAGACTGCTCTTCAGCGCTAGTACTCCCGAGGGAATCGAACCACACCCGGTCCTAGATATCCCGAGGCGGTTGTATTAACTTTATACGACGATAGGTCGCGGCCTCTGCACTATAACTTGTTCCTCATCCATACGCGTGATGCTCACCTTCCTCCATCATCATAATGAAGCCGCTATCGTTAACGGATTACCGGGGAGATGAGCATCTGCAACCCAAGGCTATCCCGACGAAGGTAACCCCAGGTCTCTGCTTGACAAGTCTCGGGTCCGCCGCCTAGCTCATCATATGTGACGCTCTCACATACATCCCATTTACGGTACCACGTAACGTCCATCAACGCACTACACGGTTCAACAACATATAGACTAAACGTGAATACCTAAATTACTCAGCCCGGGGCTCAAATACACTTATGACAAATAAACACGACAATAATTACAACAGTAAATAATTGTATGAAAGTAACTCACCACGGTCGTAGAGTTTCACGGTGCCTACTTGTTCACCACGATAACTTACTCGATACGCCCGCGCCTGTCCCCGATGTCTCTCGTCTCCTAACTCCGTCCGCTCTCCCCGGCCTCCCGATGTCAAGTCCCCGGTCAACCACTCGCCTCCGCAACCCCAAATCGACTGCCCGACCCTACTCTCCGTAAGCCTTCGTAAAAAATCCCGAGACGCTCTTGTCCTTTGTTTTTGCGCGAGCGACGTTCTCACGACGATTCCTTGAATTCCGCACACTTAGAACCCACGTTTCAATAGGTTGGGACCATAGCCATAAATTGTACAATTTTATACTTTGCACATGTTCGGCTCTACTTATGCTTAACAAGACCAATGTCTATGTTTCTCAGAAGGGATTCATGTTTATCTGCTTTAGGATATTTTTAAAAGTACCGATGTATGCCAAAAGTAGTATAAAAGAAAATACAATAAATTATGGTATTGTATGTACTGACAACGAACCGTACCTATTAGGAGTTACATATGTATTTGAATTTACGTCTTGGTGTGATTAGTGTACTATCACAATACCAAACGCCTAAAATTGTAAGCATATCTGACTACCGTGCGTTTGTATGCTAGTGATGTTTTAAATGTATTTGGCAGCAGTTAAACCATGGACTCTGACGAAGAAACATTACTGTTAGTGCTCTTGTTGAAAAAGATCAAACAGAAACAAAACCGACGCCCCCGTAAAAGAGCATCACCAATGTTTTCGTTAACATGTAATTTTGGTGATTTTCATAATCTTTTCCCTAGGCTAAAACAAGATCCAAGCAATTTTTTTAATTACCTTAGAATGTCTAGAGAATGTCACCGCACTATTCAACAGCCAAATGAACACGTCATAACACGTGAAGCTTACTATGTTACCGTCCTGTCGTCGCGCGTTCGCGGTACAGCGCGCCGCACTGTTGCTGCGCCGTTGCCGCTCCGTGCACTTTGTACTAAAACAAACGACCGTGCGTGCGTCGTACGAGAAACGCACAGTTTCGGCACTGCTGTGGTCCGACACGAAACGTATAAATTGAAAGCGCCTTTACAACGAACCAGCAAGATTCCATTTTTATCGCAACATTAATCTGGAGTTTTATTTGTGTTTGACGAAAATGTTTATATTGTACAGGGGGTGAGGGAGACGGCGAGGGGAGTGGGCTGCCTTGCCTTGTGTTTGTGCACGGCGAGTCTTATGAATGGAGCTCCGGGAACGCGTACGATGGTACAACTTTAGCGGCGCATGGTAACATAGTTGTCGTTACCATCAACTTTAGATTAGGTGTATTGGGTAAGTTTAAGTTGTTACCTACTTATTTTGTGAAGATACATGTTTTAATTAGGTGTTATTTTTTACTTAGTTTCTTTACAGATTGAAGTTACGGCTCATTATAGCTCTTGAACCTTTCCTAAAAAATAAACAAAACGTGATAATATATTTTGAACTTGTTCTCAGAAGGTTATAACAAGCTGTTGCCCGCGATCCGCCTGCGTGGAATTCTGATCACGTATATCATTGTAAAGTTTCATTAAAATCCATTCAGTAGTTTTTACGTGAAAGAGTAACACACATCCTCACATACTTACAAACTTTCACGTTTACATAATTAGTAGGATATAATTAAATATATTATGGTAGTGTAGTGTTGTCGATAAACTGATCTATTAGAGATTAATAACGAACTATAGTACAGCTTCTCTCAGTGTTTATGTTCTACGAATTATCCCCGAATTTTCCGCAGTAATGGTAGCTGTACACATTTACACAGTTCAATTTGTCAGTTGATTTGGAGGGTGTATGGTACGTTGTAATTAACACTCCAGTTATACGAGATCAGACCACGCGCCGCAGAGGTGTCTAGTGAATTTCAGCACCTAGCTAGTATCGTATGTACCTCGAACGAATTAGAATGAACTCTGCGGCTTTATGATGTCCATCGATACACTATTTCGGATTAAAAATCGACCTAATATTTCCATGATACTGTCGGAAGCTTATGCTAACGGCTTTTAAGTCGCGATGGGATCGCGATTTATTTGGTGTATTTTGTTAGTTACACAGACTCTGTCTGTTGATCATCTTTTACAGAAAGAAATTAGTATTAGTATACTTTACTACTTATAAAGAGACAGTATTTTGTTATCTACTATTCGTAGATGACTACTACATTTGACTTGTAACTTTATACGTAAAAATATTCGATAAGCTATTATAATATAATAAAGATATTTCAATTCTTCTGAATCCGATTAATAAATCAATTAGTAACTTCGGTCTGATGCTTGAAAAAGGAAATTTTCCGCGAAGAAATTATTTCTTGGAATAAAGTTGAAGCTAGTCTAGACTTACTTGCAATTTACGAAGATAATAATAACTTGTTCTTTGTACGTCAATAATTCGAAATATAATTTAGATAGGTACTCAAAATTGTATTCTTGTTATGCTAGGTGCTTAAATTTTTATACCCAACAGTTATACGAAACGTTGGATTCAGCAGTAAAAAGACCATTCTGAAAATAATAAAAACAAAATTTATTCTCATTTTCACAGCAACGGATATAATTTTCCTCAATGTTATTTCGTTCATTTTTTAGAGTTCCGTACCTTAAAATGAAAAAATGGAAATCTTATAGGTTTACTTCGTTGTCAATCTCTCAAGTCTCTTTGTCTATCTGTCAAGACCTTTTTCTTGAGAATGTGTGAAGGCGTCAAGTTGAAATTTATTCCAAATGCCGGTCCACTATACCTTGAAGCTGTGAAAAAATCAGACGTCTAAGTAAATCCCATTAAAAGATGCAGTCGTTTATGTAGCCAATTCAACCTAAAGGGTACTTTCGGTTATAATTCTATCTAGCTAAGATTTTGAAATTTGGCATGAAACAAACAACAATAAGCAGATTCCGGGCTCCGAAAATAATTGCCACTGAAAAATCGCGATAGCGAAATGTTTATGATATGAGTGAAATAATATTCCAACGTTATATTCAATTCAAAATGTCTTCAAGTTACACAACCCTTTGTACAGTTTTTTTTTTCACAAACATTGATGCTTCAATATTGTTACTTTAATGATAGAAAATTCAATATTTTCAACACAATTGTTGAACGTTCTGAAATCATTGACTAACAATAATATCGACAACAGTGAGCGAATCCAATACGACTGTTTGTCGGTCTGTTTCCGGTAGCTGAATTTTCCGGTACCAGTATAGAGGTGTATCTGCACGTAAAGACCTCGGTTTTGTTTCGATAAATAAGTTCGACTACGGCGCCTATTCAAATCATTCTTATTTTGTCACTTCATTCTGTTTGTTGGTGTAATATAATCAAAAAGTATTCAAGAAAGCTTTTAGAGTTCCGACAACTTAAATACGCTGTATAAAGAATTATATAACGACGCGACCGAACAAAGGTAAAAAGCTAGAAAGTCTTGTCGTATATGAATGAAAACATTTCCTTTTGAGACTTTAGTAAAAAGTAAGTTGTATTAAGTGGATGTGTATATATATTTTTTGACACTGGTAACGTTGCGTATGTATATTTTTTAGGCCCCTTCAAGTTCTTTGAGACCCTTATCTTTCCTTCTCTTTCTTTACCTTGTCTCCCGCCACACCGCGCATACCTGGGGTTACAACGGTTGCGGTCGATCTATAATACGTACAACACTTCTCATTCCGGTAAAATTGATGGTCAACCTAATAATCATGTACGCCTTCCTTAGGATTGATGAATCAATCCTAAGGAAGGCGTACTACGCTTTCAGCAGTTACGCTTTCCAGTAAATAGTTACTCGAGCATCTGTTTGCCCCAATGGTGAATTCATTTAAAAAAAATACATTCATATATAAGCAAGTCTATATCACTAGACTAGAATTTATAAACAGGCTGCTCCTGACAAGTGGGTTGATTGTTATAGTAGTTTTAAAGAAACGTCTCTACCATAGGTTTTGGATAAAAAATTTAAGTCCCCACTATTCCCTTTTTTTTTATCGTGCGAAAAAATCCCCACGGATACCTCCCCCGCCGAAGCCGGAGAAGGAGGTTATGTCGGACTCGAACCGACTAAAACGCACGCCGTCTGTGGGCCGTCGGTTGCCGGAGGTGAGGTTGTCGTAGCCATATCCCTCGCACCCCGGCCGACCCTGGGCCACATCTCTCGATTCGGCCCTCATCCGGTGTGGGGACCACGGAGTCCCCAACTCGCCCCCGGAGTCCCCACTATTCCCAACCACTTCACTTACACTTAATACTCATTGTCAACAATTTTACTCAGTGAGTCTTCATAAATTATACAAATAAAATTGGGTGTACTGAGCCATGATTCGAAAATTACGTATTCTTTACAGAATTCAAAAAATATCGAATCCCGAAAAAGGGTAAAACTTGATGAGGTACAATAATTATAGTAGTTTTGAATCATTTGACATTGACAATTTGAATTAGAAATTATTAAATTAATTTTAACATTTTAAGTTGTATAAAAAATTGAAATAGATAGAGCAGAATTGAAAATATATTTATGAGTTCGACATGAAAATGACGTCAACAAAAATCTGTAGCAACGACAACTAACGTAAATATCAACAAAAAAATAGACGAACGTAGTATGGTAAAATAAGTAGGTATACCTACGTATTACATCCAACGATGTTGAATTATGTGGTATAAAATATTGATATACCTGTGAGCGTGTCTGTTCGGAGTAACTTTGAATAACGGTGACATATGCGGGGGATCGTGTGAAATATGTAGGTAGATATTTACATAAGTGTCGGTATCCACTGAAGTGTATAGGCATATAATATATGCGGGGAAGAAAAATACTTGCATCAAATACAATATTATGGTGTCATTTTTTATTAATATAATAATTAAATTATTTTAAAATATTGCTCTTATCGTTTAGTAAGTTGTGTAACCTAAACCATTGAACGGATCGTGATGAAATTTGGAACAGAGATGGATTAGAGGTTGAGAACAAACATAGGCTACCTTTTAATGAAAAAAGGGTGTTAAAAGTTTGTACAAAAGTTCATCATTTTACAAAACAGCTAGTTAGAATATAGATATTAAAGAATATTTTCTATTTCTAACCGTAGTTTAACCATTTGATTCTAAGCAGTATTCATTTGTTTTAGGTTTTTTAAAGACTGGTGCTAAGGGGTCGGCGCAGGGTAATTTTGGCCTAATGGACCTAGTGGCAGGGTTGCACTGGCTAAGGGAAAACCTACCAGCGTTCGGCGGGGACCCAGAGAGGGTCACACTTATGGGGCATGGTACGGGGGCAGCATTGGCGAATTTTCTGGCGGTATCACCTGTCGCTAGAGGTAAGTAATTATTGTGTAGGTATTTACCCATATCTAATATCTTAGAGCCTGAAGTCAGCTTTATGGCGAAATCCCTTCGATTAGAGTTTCATCAATATTATAATATGATAAAACTCAAATATTATGTCAACACAAAAATCTAGAATCAAAAGTGCCTTCTCAATATTTTAAAGTTATTTTCCTAATATGCTCTTGTTGATGCACGATGATAATGACAATTGTGTTTTTATTGTTTAACTTTTTTAACATTTAACTTTGTGGATATTAATTTGTGTGTAAAAAATTCGCATCTTTTAAAAAAGTTAAATATATTTTTAATTAACTACGAAGGGGACGGGTAAAAGGTAATGTGCTGGGACGCGGGACGTTTATTGCGCGTGCAGGTAAGGCAAGTTCATTCACGGCATGGCCGCGGGACACGCATTGTCCTTAATTATACCGCTCCAGGCAGATCTCATTATTACGTGTCACCATCCCGTTTGGATCCTCCGTCACTTAATGCGATTAAAAGGGTCACATTAGACATGCACAAGAGCGGGGCTTTCTCAAAGTAATTTAAAAATAAACTCAGCATCATTCTTTAGACTATTCTCACAAGTTCTGTTATTAAAACGAAAGCGAGGATGAAATAAAAATCTTTCTTTAGGAGAGACTTTATTATCTCGGTGATCCTTGTACGAAATGACAAAATTAAATTAGGTTTATCTGTTTCAGAACTACTGAAGCGAGTCATCTTGTTAAGTGGGTCGGGGCTGAGTTCATGGGCGCTGCAAAGGGAGCCTCTCACGATAAAAAGAAAGGTTTGTATGTATACGATAATAGACTGCATCTTGAGTAGATTAAAAAGGCGTTTCAATTGTTCCAGGCTGTTACCAAACGACTGTAAAATGTTTCACTACTAATCATAAAATCGTACAGTTTTAAACGCTTATATACAGTCAGCTGCATAATAATGATGTTATGAAAGCTATTTTCAAACTTGAATTATACAGTTATACCTTGAACGACGTAAAAAGGCGTAATGTAAAATGTAACATGTTACATGATGCCTTTTCACGCGAGCATTTAGTACAGGGAAACAAACAAGCAGTGTGCCACTACTGAATTTTCGGTACACGGAGCGAATGAAATGCTCGTTGCAAATGTGCTATAATGTACCGTGACACAGCTTCGTTCAGTACGCAGCTTTAAATTGTGTGCATTTTCATATAAATGACATGTCATCATCAATAAGATGATATTGATCGATCGTGAACTGTCAACGGGAATAAAGTAATGGGCACATCATTGCATGATTTGTATTTTGTTTAATTATTTATCTGATGTTATCCAACATATCAATAAACTCAATAGCAGCATAAACGGCTCATATATGACAATGATAAGGTAGGGCAATCTAGGAACCTGTCTATTCTATTCTATAGAGAGGTTCCTATTTTGTCTAAACTTGTGTAAACTACAATATCAATAACACAATTCCTCCATTACACATATTTTTTTAAGACCTCATTAAAAAAAAAATGGAAGCACGTAGTATGCTACCTAACTGTTCTTATAAATTTAAAACTTGCATCACATACTTTCTTCACAAGATAGCACTGTAATACTTATTGTATTGTATGTATTAATGTATGTTTTTCCTTGGAATCTCCTTCTTCTTATTTCCTTTATACACACGACATGACATGTGTCAAAGGATAAAAAGACGAAATAGTAAAATAAAACATTATAGACGTCCTCAACTCCAAATTCTACGGTAACCTTTACATGTTTATGGCAGATATTACACAAATTAAGTTCCATTTATGGTAAATAATAAATCCTGACAGGCATAGGTTTGTCTGAATCAAAATTTCATTTAATCTTTGGTGTACGAATTGTGAATCTTTTTTTGATGAGCATTATTATTACGTGGGTGGTTTATCAGGTGGCGGAGCAGACGGGCTGTCACGGTGATTTGTTGGAGGATGATTTAGCGCCGTGCCTGCGCAACAAGCCGCTCGCAGAGTTACTGGCGGTGCGACTCGAGCCGCCGCGATTTCTGCCTGGCTTCGCGCCCTTTGTCGATGGCACCGTCATTGTCAACCCGTCCGCTGTAAGTCACATTTAATTTATATAACAAGGACGTATTAGTATGTACAGTTGGTTTATACGTCATTTTAACTTCGTGATTTAACGTTCTGTTGCGAGTTTATCATAATTTGTATGCGAAGAAAACTTTACACATAGATGAATTGTAAGCATTCTAACATATTTGATTCATACACTGTTTCGAATTAATTTTCCACTTTTAGCTGGTTTTGAATTAATTTTCCATTTTTAGCCGGTTATACTTCAGTTTTGAATTAATTTTCCAGTTTTAGCCGGTTAAACTTGAGTTCAACTACAACCCGGTTGAACTCTTTAAGAGGCGCTAAAACAAATGGACATAAAATGGAATCCTCTCTAAAATAACTCCAGTATTAGTTTCATAATCTTAATTTTTATGTTTAACCGTAATTCTGAATAAAATAATAAATAGGCAATTTACTAACTGCCACATAACTTTGAAAGAAAATTAGTTTTACGTTGTAATAACATCATTTCAAATATGAATATTAAATAGTGTTTCTATGGTTCTGATGCTACCAGTATTACCATTATTTGAATATAATAGTACCTACACTACACCATTATATCAAGATCAATTAGTTGATAGTAGTAGTACAGAGAATATATAGTGTTTTGTGGTAGTAATATCAATTCATTAGACTGTTATGTTTACAGTGTGAAGATTGGGTCTCGAGCCAGTCTTTGATTTACGATATTGTAATATCTTAGCTTCTAGTTACACTAGTGCCTGCTAGTATACGTATTAGTTTGCTCATAGCTATCTAAATAGATACTGTAAACAATGTGGAGAAGGAAAATTGATATGTACATTTGTAGTAACAAGTTACCTACATGGTATCCACGTAAATATTACAATTTATCTTCTTGTTTATACAATGTATTACTCTGTATTGTTACCACAAACAAATCTTAACTAAGGTATTTCTGATATGAAACTTGCGGGGATAAGTTGAATCAAGACTGATATAAAACTAAATTCATGACCGTTGGTTTATTAACTAATTGATTTGATTACTATCTTGAAAATATTTACTAGCTACATACTTTATCTATATTAATATAATAAATGTGAAAGTAACTCGGTCTGGCTTTCTTTCTGCCCGTCTGTCCGACTGTTTGTCTGTTACGCTTTCACGCTTAAACCACTGAACTGATTTTGATGAAATTTGGTATAGAGATAGATTAGATCTTGGGAAAAAACATAGGTTATTTTTAGTCGCGATAACTGACTACAGCTACTACAATAAGTAATGCCATTTCGAGTACTAATGCCACATACGACTATACGACCAATCTGTGTATCCTAATATACCTACGTATGTTAAGGTTACTTATCACAGCTTTTGGTAGTTATGGAAAATGGTTTCTACACAACACGGATAGTAGGTGTAGCTGCTCTTAACTAATAAGTATTAAGAGAGAGGTCGCTATTAGAGAAATATTGTCTTATTTCTTCGTGTATTTTTTTAAACACATGGAAATTGGAATCTTGCTAAAACATATAAAACTGTAATTAAAAAAATGTACAACATTTTCTCCAAAGAGCAAATTTTGTATGCAACTAGAAAATCGCTATGAGAATGATGATGATGATGATGAAAACTGTGATAAAATACAGAAACAATAAACAGAAAAAGCTAATAGAATATAAATTTAGATCACGACGAATTTATATTAAAAAGATTAAGTACCCGATGTCGCAATTATTTTGGGGCTGTTGTAGAGGATGCAAATCACTTTGGAATGTGCCCGAAATTGGAAATAAAAGGACACTTTTAATTGATTTAAAGTGCCAACAGATTGGATTTAGGTGATTTTTAAAGTATTCTATTAATCTGGTAATCTAGTCAATACCGAAACTAGTAAAATTTATGAATTTGTTCTTATTTTCTTATGTCGTACTAAGGACAAACCATGTCGTGTTACGGACAAGTAAAAGCTAGTTTAGCTTCATTCCGTCTATTTCGTCCAAAGCACGAACGCTTTAACACGTCATAGTAGGCTCTACGGGCGAGAATGAAGAATGTAGCTACACCCTGTATTTCATCAGTATTTCATCACTCTGTATAGTTACATCCCTCTTTCTTAGCGCGCATATTCATGATCGCATAGTGTACAGTGTACAATTATCGTACACTAGCTGTTCCCTGCGGCTCCGCCTGCGTGGATGTCGTTTATCGCGACCAGACATAGCCTATGTCCATTCCCTAGGTTTGTCTCTGTAATTAATTTATCTCTGTACCAAATTTCATCAAAATTTGTTCAGTAGTTTAGGTGTGAAAGCGTAACAGACAGACAGACAGATAAACAGACAGAGCTACTTTCGTATTCGTATAATATTAGTATGGATATGGAAGTATGGATATGGATGTATGATATTCGTGGTTAGCAATGTATTTCAAATATTATGCCATAAAATAATATTGATATTTTTGAAATAGAATTTTCAATCTGCATTTTTACAAATTTTATGCAATGCACGGAGTAATATACACAAGATGTTCTCGCCAGTTGTTCCCTATTATTCTACAAATTTTGAATTCAATATTTCTACAAACTTTCTCATCTGCGTAATGTTACACTCATTTTGATCTCTTTTTTCCATGAGGGTCTTTTTATGTCTCGCTCTTATTAAAGAATACGAGAATGCTGTTCCTCTTTAACTTGTTTCAATTATCTTGAATGTTGTTTGTTGAAATAATACTATTTTAACGGCACATAATATTTAACTTGCAACATGAATTTTAAGAATTATACCTTTATCTAGGTACACGGGTAATATTATCTGATGAGATAATACCTATATCATTCTGTATAATTTATTATATCATTAATGTATAAAACATTCATACTCAATACAAAATTCAAATTATGCTATGAAAACACTTCATAGGGATATCTTAACGTAATTTTACGATGTGTAGCGGTTGGCTACGCGTCATTGCTTTTTACGCGCCACATCCCCGCGGGACATGGGACTGTATAATGTACAAATTTACCGGCTGTAACACATAATACAGTGAGCTACGTATCAGTTTATAATCTATGGCTTCTGGATCCAGTGAAAAAAAAAAGAATATTTTTAAATAATAATAACAGTCTTATGTTGTTACAGTTATCAACATGAGACTCTTTTTATTATTTAAAAATATTTTTTTTATATAGGACACGTCAATTTGACTTCGCCTCGCCTGATAGTAAGCTGAAGGCAAAGTCTCTGAAAAGAGGGTCACCATTACAGACACGTACTATGTTACAATGGTGGCACTCATCTTGACGGCCTCATCAGATGCTTTTTCACGCGGCACGCCCCGCTAAAAGGACCCGGGACTGTAGGAGGAGGAAAATACTTGAACTGGTAAGGAATTCCAAGACTAAATGGTACGGCAGATGAAGGAGTCGCCGAACCGCTTGGTTCTTGATGGAATATTCTATAGGTTTTTAAGTTGAATACTTTCTGTTCAGGCACCTCCACCAACGGACAGTTCGAGACTGGGTGCGGGCGCAGCGGCGGTCGCCAACGCAGCAGGACACGAACTGGCTGATTTCTCTCATAGAGAACTACTATTCGGACTCACAACGACGGGTAAAATTATAAAAAAAACAATTTATTTAAAAAATAGAACCATAACAATAAGCGTAGGTAATTAGTGTAATTACTCATAGAGCGTGTTGTAAATATATTTGCTTTTTACATATTTTAAAGTGAAATGCTGTAATAATTTCACTAACCAAATAATAATTCAAAATACTTTTTTATAGACGCAAAAAAGCATATCTTTATTTCGTGATGACTGTCGTCATTGGTATAAAGGAGATAATTATACACCTTTTCATATAAAGTTGTATGAAAAGGTGTGTACATTATCTTCTTAGATCGTCTGTATCTACTTCTAATTCATTTGAATACTATCATCACGTGGTTCAATCATTGAAATTTGTATTACGTCGACGATATTACTTATCTTGCTGCCATGTCAAAAGGAATTTCGTTGTATACAATAAACACGAATACCATCTTATACATCTCCCTTTAATTTATGAATTGGTCCATATATCTCAATCCTCATTAATGTCAACCACAATGAAAACGACATAACTACTCGTGCTTTATGGTTTAGTACTAAAGTTGTAATTCACAGAGTGTTAACATACTTCCGAATAAATTGAATGAGGGCGTCGAGGCGGTGAATGATAAATATATGTAAATAAGAGGTATGCTATGCCTTCCAGAATCCTACCTGGAATTTAACGCCCAAGACTTGGAGTTTGGCTTCAATGAGAGCCGCAGGGATCGCATTCTTCGCACATTTGTTCGCAATGCCTATTATTATCATCTCAACGAGATCTACTCTACTTTGAAGAATGAATATACAGACTGGGATAAGCCTGTGCAAAATCCTCTCAGTGTTCGAGATGCAACCTTAGAAGTAAGCGAATTTGAGTTTAATTTTTTAATTGAGGTTTTTAATCTAGTTGTCACACAAACTAACTTATTTTCCGCTCTGTGTTAAATATTTATTCATTCTTTAAATTCAATATAAAACTAGCCACTTGTCAATAAAATAGTAACTTTTATTAACTGGAATCCGTTCGATATATTACGTAAACTAAAAAAAAACCTTTATTGTGAATTCACAAACAAAAAACATGCGGATACACAAACTAAATTCAACAGAAACTTGATATCCGTTCCTATAATATCGACCTTAATAGGGAAGACGCTGAATATAAATAGAATTAGGGGCTTTTGTTTTGTTTTTCTGCGGCACGAATAAATTGTGTAGAAAAACGCGATTAGCATCATCGATAGTGAAACTGCTGAAAGTTGGTAACTGCCAGCTCGGTTGATATTTCTCGAACATCGATTAGGGTTACCAACGTCAGTATTTGTAGGTACTACATAAAAATATACCTAATTTTAGGGATTGCAGTCAGATATTCAATAAAATAGGAATTTTATTGGTAAATAAATGTTTTCTTAATCAATAAGCTATATGATATATCTCGTAATAATATCATTTATTTGTTCTCTCACATAAAATATTACAAGGACAATACGAAACTTAGGTACCTACACTTCATTTCAAGCTTACATATATGAGAGACTGGTATCGGTACCTACTAGGATTCCTTGTATGACAGATCTCTCTTAGCCTCTCCAGTCTTTGCACACGTGGTATCAGGTAAGTACGTTATGGGAGTAGGTTAAGTAAAGTTAAGGTAAGTAACTCACTCAAAGACGATGATTGGAAGAAGATGACAAACACTTGATACAATTTTTTTTAGTAGGTCTTTTATTTTTTGCGTCTGGTAACCCTAGCTCCGATGTTCTCGGTTCCGTCGGCCTCACAGACGATCTTAATTTAAGCCTCAAGTGGTTTTCGCTACTCACCGAACGTTCGCACAGCTCGACAAAGGGAGTTAATGACGCCCGCGCACCCTGAATACACGACGCCGCCGCGCCGCCGCGCTCGTCTCGTTGAAAGCCTTTATTGGAAAATATTTGCTACGCCAAATAAGAAATTAGAGGGGCGACATTGTTATGATTCGATTATATTGACTTTAGCATCACGAGCGTCTTTTGCTTTACAATTATCTGGATATGTATTGGATTGATTTTTTATTGGTTCTACACAGATATTTGTATTTTTATCTGAGGTCTGAAGGGTGTATAAGGGTGTTGGTAGGCCGCGTACTAATGGGGTTTACAACTTGTGAACGTGGTAACTTAGTTTACGCGTGTTAAGTCTGATCAAATTATGATTCAGTTATTCCGGCGAGTGGAGGAATAAACTTGATATGGGTTAACAATCTAATAAAAAGTTCACTGATTTGGTTTCGTTCTACAGTCACAGATGCATGATTGTTGGAAGATAATAAATGTGATATGTACATGGTATTCATATTATTGCGTTGCGTCTGTTGTTAATTGCTTGTTTTTATTTATTTTTAGTTATCCACTAAACTTATAATAGTGAATTATTAGATAAAAAAATAAAAAATTAAATAAAAATAAATGTATGACGTCATACTTTTTTATTGCAGCTCCCTTAGAACTTACCGTTTCGATGTTTAGTAACTAATTTAACTAGATAGTCAAGTACCTAATTGTTTTTAAAAGTACATGTTTTAAAATAATATAATTTACTATGTCTATTTTTATACAGGTGCTAAGCGATGGACGGACGGCGGCCCCTTTAATAAGATTGGGATATCTACACGCATTACGTGGAGGAACGACTTACTTCACCCACTTCCATCACCTTTCACAAGACAAGGATTATCCACAAGTAAGTTTGTAAGTCTTACGAGATATTGCGGTTTTAATAACTGATGTTTAATTACAATGTGGCATCGAACCGTGTTTATTGCATAACTCTAAACTTATATGTACAGTCAGCTTCAAAATTGGATGATCATTGCACAAATTTCACAAATAGTGATGAACAGATGATTAACAAATAGTGTTACCAGAGCGGGATTGCGGCTTTTGAGTGGTTGTGTGTTATTTCTATTGTTGTTTTTTTTTGTTGTTGTTTTATTCTAAATTGTGTATTATGTAATGTGCGTTGTGTTTTGCAATAATTGTATTTTCTTTCTTTCTTTCTTTCTATTTCAAACTTTAAAATGTGAGTGAAAATTTTAATCATTTTGTTCAAAAACAAATTTTTGTAATCTGAATATTATCATCTACCTATTGACGCTGAATATACATATAAGTTCATCATTTATCGTAGACACTTATTATACGTTTGTGTCGTCTGGATTGTAAGATTTTTCTAATATTGTAATAGTGTAAAATCTTATCGATAAAATCTGATAAAAAATTATTCCATTCTCGTGATAAAAATCTGTTCAATATTCAGTCTCGATCTAATCTCAATTTCTCAAATGTCAAAAACGATATCTCCGTCACATTGTTTTCAAGATCAAACATTGATACAAAATACTTGTATTAGTAGTGGGCTCACGTAGACAAGTACCTACCTACTAAGCGCCAAATCCGATACCTAGAAAATTACACCACTATGTACCTTTTTAGGGTTCCGTAGCCAAATGGCAAAAAACGGAACCCTTATAGATTCGTCATGTCTGTCCGTCCGTCTGTCTGTCTGTCTGTCCGTCCGTATGTCACAGCCACTTTTCTCTGAAACTATAAGGCCTATGCTGTTGAAACTTGGTAAGAAGATGTATTCTGTGAACCGCATTAAGAATTTCACACGAAAATAAAAAAAGCATTAAATTTTGGGGGTCCTCATACTTAGAACTGAAACTCAAATTTTTTTTTTTCATCAAACCCATACGTGTGGGGTATCTATAGTTAGGTCTTTAAAAATGCTATTGAGGTTTGTAACATATTTTTTTTCTAAACTGAATAGTTTGCGCGAGAGACACTTCCAAAGTGGAAAAATGTCCCCCCCCCCCAATGATAAATGTAAAAAAGATATATGATGTAAATTGCCATGCAAACTATCACTAAAAATTGGTTCGAACGAGATCCAGACAGTAGTTTTTTTTTTAATACGTCATAAACCGCAATTTTCGCCTTTGCTACTACGGAACCCTTCATGGACGAGTCCGACTCGCACTTGGCCGATTTTATTTATTTAAATTACAATAATAGAAGCTCTCTGCCATAACTGCGTCACTCAGTAAATACCAATAAAAAAGGTCCTGAATTTGATCGGTTTTGTAGGGTTAGCTATTATTTTACGTTGTAACCGTGTTGAGAGGTGGTAGGTAGACTAAGGGCCCATATATTTACAGATTGTGTTTTTGTTATAGCTATTCAACTTGTTTTGAAAAGAAACAAGTATATAATTAAATCAAAACTCATATTAAACGTTGCTAGGGAGGAAAGGCTCATATTTGACCAACGATACAGATTTTTATTTGCCGTTTTGTACTAAATATACTTAGAAATTAGAAATACTGTTACGTAACAACTTGCTACACATATTTAGTAAGCGTAAAAATCTATAGCTCTTACTTTTGCGAATTGAACAATATACATTAGTGAAAGTATACTTAGTCCATTTTATGTATCTCATCTTTCAAAAATCATCAACTTGTACTTTCTATGATCCTTAATCAAATAAATTAGTGCTTGTCAAGCTTTACAAACATTAAGTTATATTTTTATATTACGAGTATTTAATAATCTAAAAGTTCCCATGACTTTTTATAGCTAAAGCCATATACGAATTTCTTCCAAAGATAAATTTACGTACAAACACCAATTTTCTATCGACTTATCAAAAGCTTACATGTTTTACAAGTTGCTTTGCCAAACTTGTATCATTTAACAACTTTTAAATGGCTTGTTTTGTTTGTATTGGCTCTGTACAGAGTGTACGGTGCAACTGTGGCTCGCAAAATTGTGTAAACCTACCACGTATTTATGCGAATGCATAATAATTATGGTTCATACATTTTAATTAATCAATTCACTACGCAGTACATTCAATGACCCGTACATACTATTAATAAATTAGATCAATGTGATATTATTTTATCAATAATTTAAATCCGTTATAACAAATCTAATGAAATTACGCATCTATCCATCAATAAATTTACAAGTTTAATGAAATCGTAAAATTGCCAATGTTATTGAAATATTTGTTGTACATACTATGCCACTCAAAAAAACTTTGTTATTAGGTAAGTAAGTACTCGTAAACATATTTGTAAGTAGACTACCAAAAAAGACTTTTATCCATAATTACAAAGTTTTGTTTGAGTGGCACAGTAGAACAAATGATTTAATAACATTGGCAATTTTTCGATTGACGTCTGAGTCACCAACCTTGAGGAGAAAAGTAGAATACCTACGCCAAAACCTCGTCCTTTCGTCAGTAGGTATACTGGTTTGCTGGTTAGATTGACTTAGGTCCCTAAGATCTTGTTGAACCCATAAATCCACATCTCAATATCAAATTGCATTTACCTACTAATATATCTGGTGACAATGTATTTATAGTCATCGACGCATTGTGGTGCTTTCGATATATCAACAAGCTTGCGGTTGTTAATTTATTGAAATGATTCCGAACCCATCTGTTTCGACAACCCTATCGCGACAGCCCTGAAACTACACACCAATGAACTTATTATCCGGCTTATGCGGGTTTCAATCGTTTTGATATAGAATTTAGCTTCAAATATTTGAGGGCTGAGTTAAGGACAAACTTAGTTTCAATATTCGGAGTGTTCGGCCCATGTGGTTGAAGTTGTAGGTGTTTCCATATGCATCAGAATTTGAATTAATGAAGTTTTGAAGCAATCGGTAAACTGAATTATCCTATAAATTTGAATCGATAAAGGTCAACATTCAGGACGAGACTGGAATTCGTAATCAGTCCCTTTCTAAGGCTAACACTCTGAACAATTGAGAAATCTGGTCAATTGGTATTTTTTTTAAGCAAACGTCTTGGGTTGATACTGGAGACTATCGGCTGGATTACCGTTTTCTGATATCAATTAATTAGAATACTCTCAAATTTTTAGCCACCCCTAGCACATGGATGTTCAGAAAAACAAAATGGGACCTATTCAGGCATTCAAATTAGTTGAACCCCAGAACCAGTTGCAGGCGTACACTTCTTATTTCTGTATGTATTTTTAAAATAAACTTATTCTGTGTAATGATTATCCAGAGGCCAGGATCAGTTCACGGTGAGGAGCTTCCCTACTATCTCGGCGTGCCACTATCAACAACACATCACCAACAGAATTACACGCAACAGGAGCAACGGGTGTCTAAATTATGTATTCATTACATCTCCAACTTCGTTAAGAACGGGTGAGTATAATATTACTGTTTTTGCTGTGTTTAAATATCTATAATGAACGTTAAGCAACTTGACAATGTATTCTAGCTGTGCAGAAAGCGTTTTTGGTCTCTTTGGTGGTCGTACAAAGCGCGATGGCTAAGGCGCGCACATAAAGCCATCATAAATTACGGGTTCTATTAAGAATGGAAAAAGTGAATCGCTCAGGAGGGACTCGTTTCCGGGACCAGTCCCTTACAAGGGGAGCGCTCTGACCACTGAGCACTGGGCCCAGCCTGAATTACGGGTTAAAAGAACTCAAGTCATTAGTTGATCAGTCTTTTTGATTCAGGGTCTTTTGGTTAGTACGTACACGGTATACGCGTGAATTTTCCGACTTAGTCCAATATTTACCGGCATTTGTAGGTACCGACGTTATGGTTCCCAAGCGTATTGAGTTCAGTTTCTACTTTAATGAGGTATAGGTGAATATCAGGTTTACTTTGGAGTGGCAGTCACCTGACCTACATAAGTTTCCAGAGAATCGTGAGATTACAAAATCAATATCATATTTTGGTATTGATTCGTTCGACGAGCATTTGTGACTATGATAAGTGGTGTCAATGACGGAATACACCTGCGGAGATGTTTCGAAAACTCGGCTAACTTTTTAATTTATGTATGTAGTTACGGAGGAAACCGACTAAGGAAGTACCACCGCCCTATAAATTACCGCGGCTATAATAATCTCGTGTTGTGTTCCCGGCGGTGAGTAGGGTAGTCAGAGCTCGCTGGAGAGGTTTTGTGCTGTCAGTACGAAGACCAAAGGCTTGCTGCTTGTCTTCTTCGCTGACCGTACAGAATCTCTCTGTTCTTACAGGGTCGGCAGCATGAGGGTGACACCCTTGGTGTTGCACTCGTCCACAGGCCATGGCAACCACTTTCCATCAGGTGAGCCGTGTGCTTGTCAGCGACCTAAGTGGTATTAAAAGTTAGCTGTAATTTGATCGTGAGCAGCAGCATTGCATTTTTAATATTAATGGATTGCATGTATGCATATGCAAATTCCGTTTTGATACTTACATTTTTTGTTGGACATTGGCCATAAATACGTCATGTCTAAAGGTATTTTCAAACACCACAAAATAAAAGCGTTAAAAATGCTATAAAGTGTTAACAGTGCAAAAGCAAAACGTTAATACCGGGGCTTATAGTCACCGCTAGATTGGTATAACTTTTTCTGCGAACAATTTTATACAGAATCACAAAATAAAATTTCGTTTGCCTTTTTCGATCGCCAACGTTGGTATTTAAATGGGTATTGTAGTACGTAATTTTGCGGACGGTTCAGAAATATATGACACTACAAACAGTATGTACAGATATTATTATAGTCTGGCTTACTAAATTATTACGTAATAGCTGAAATTGGTAGATACCTAGATACTCTGTGACGATTTTGGTGATGATGATAAACAATACTCGTATTTCGGTATGATTATGTGTGGATGACATTAGTCTCAAGACTGCAGGGAAGAGTTTGCCCATGTGAAATAGTTTTAGTTGTAGGAAATAATAACAGGCCGCGGCGGCGTCACTAGTTTCGAAGGTCAAAACCGATGTATCCGATCAGTGAGAATTGTGATGATGTGTATAAGTAAAAGCACTGGTTAAATTTGGCTAGTACTTACCTATTTCATATTATTTCAATACGACTAAGATAGTAAACTATTACACGGTTAATATGATGGTAAGCCGTCACCATGGCCTGTGATTACTACTCCAGACGTATCGTACGTACGTTGTCACCTGCAGAAGGGAATGGAGACAAAGATATAAGGCTTGAACCACATGCGTTAATAAAATGCAGATACCAATACCCAACTTATAGGTACCTATTATTTTTGTCAAAAGAAAAATACTCACATAAAATCTTTTGTGCTTTTTTCTTGTCTGTAATATTTGTATCTCAATATTCTGAATGTGAATAAACTCCAGTTATATGGATTTTGTAACCAATTGCACATAATAATACACCTACATTATTAGTGAGTTTACGTAACGTAAACCGAAAACTATTTTAGTGGAATAAGTCAAGAATTTCGTGGTGTAGAACGGAATTTCGAATTGAATTTGTTGGGAAACATGATCTCGATAAAGGCTTAATTACGTAAGCAGTTTGCTCAGAAATATTTTCAAAGTTCCTCCACACCTAACGCGCAGCTGTGTTCAGACAGAATGTTGCAAAATTCTACGAGTACTTTTGTTTGTTAAACGAAAGTTTGTCCTTAAAAGAAGTTTAGGATAAAACTACATGCCGAAATGATCAAGTTCAGGGTTAATATTGTACATAGTTCAGAAAAAAATATCCATATTTCTGTATATTATTTTATCTAGCAATGGACCACAATTAAATAGGTGTATTGATTGATTGATATACTATAACGGTGTTTTGTAATAGTTATATTTATTTTTAGAAACCCAAACGATCCATCAGCGACACCACCTCCAAGTCCGATGCTGGGAGAAACTCCAAGACTGGGTCCCGACCAAACACCGTATTGGGACACATATGATACTATCAACCAACTTTACATGGAGATTAGTGAGTTTCGTTCACATGTTACCAACGAAAAACTTCCTGATTAGGTTATTGGAATACATAAGTTACCGTACTTTATGAGCTCTTTGCCCTCGGATCCTTTATAGCTCAACAATTCGTGTCGTAGCATTATACTAAAATGTATACGAGAAAAACTCGGAAAAGTTTTACTTCTTGAGTAGTTACGAAGATTAGCATCAGTAAACACAACAACACACTATACAATCAACATAGATTATAGTATTGTGTCGTTGAATTTGGGGTCGGTCATTTAAAACTTTTGGGTCGCGGAAGTCGAGTGCGTAAAGGTTGGTCTCATTTATTTCAATTCTCGCTCGTTACGGGGACAGGTAGTAAGCCGGAGATGCGCAGTCACTACCGTGGCCACAAAATGTCGCTGTGGCTGTCACTCATTCCGCAGCTCCACCGGCCCGGTTCCGACCTGCCTGATGCCGCGATGAGACATCACCACTTCCAGGACAACAACGCAAACTATTATGAAGGTAAATTTTCCAAATTTTAGATCCTTGACTTTGTAAAACAAATTAATACTCGTTTAATAAACTTGACAGATTAATTATAGAAAGATTAACTAACAGGTGCTGTGAGACCGCAGTCAATGTCACGAGCGCACGTGCCGCATGTGGTGGAGTTAGATGGGGGGCGCGGTGCAGGCGCGCGAAGTACGCTGCCTCCCCGTACCGCCCCGCCCCGCGTGCCCCCCGCACCACCTTCAACAGAGTGTCCTCCTAACGCTACGGCGCCGACAGTGCACCCTGACGATGCTTTACTGCGTCGCCTCGCTTCGTCACACTACCAGTCATACACTGCGGCACTCACAGTCACGATAGCAGTTGGATGTTTCTTGCTACTACTCAATGTACTTATTTTCGCTGGTATCTATCACCAACGAGGTTCCAGACCTCGCCGCTCCAAAGACGATCTAGCAGAAGCAGGTAGTTCGTCTTCTTCGGACAATTACGATGGTAAATTGGATTATGAAGTGCGTGCTTTTGATGGTAAGGGATTCGGATTTGAGTGTAAGTCAGCACATGTGCCGCGTGCAGTTGGCTCGAAATTTGATTTGAGGACGCTATCAGATTGTGGTGAACCAACTTTCGGCGAATATAGTTGCTATGACGAAAAACATCGTGCGGCACGTAGTTCAATGCCTGATGTAAGCGTTGGTAGTGCTATTGAGGCAGGAAGCGTGGTGTGCATAGACACGCAGAAGCCTGACATTCAGAATGTAGACGGACGGTCTGATGCAGTAGGGCGTACGAGTACTTTCGAGCCACGTCAAGTGGACAGTTCAACGCAAGTGAAATTTGGTCCAGATGGAGCGGAGGCACCGGTGGAGGCGGGCGCGGAGGCAGAGGCTGGCGCTGGAAGCGGCATCCTCCGCGCCCCTCCACCGCCTGCCGCTCCAGCACCACCCGGCATAATGAAAAAGAGAGTACAAATACAAGAAATATCCGTATGAGGGTTCCTCGACGCCGCCGCCGAGGTCGTTGTCAATAAACGGACTAAGTTGTGATTTGTGATATAATTTACTGTGTACATAGAACCGTGTGAACTTATCTTACGTACGTGTAAATATTATATAGAGTAAACTAATCGGCAGCGCGTGCAGTGAAATAGAAATGGGTCCCGTGGGAATTTTCTGCCTTGTTTTATGAAACTGTGGCTATAAATTTGTGTGCGCGAATACATCTTCATTTTGCGACTCTGTTTGCTAACGGATCGGGAATGTACGAACACTCGTGTAACTAAACTCAGAGGATGCGATGCGGACGTGATGCGCTTCACGATCGGTAACCGTTAACATATTACACTGTGGATACATACCGTCGGGTTCACACAAATATGTTTAGCTAACTGCGAACATAAACCAATTACCTATTTGGTGAGGCGCCAGTTTGCTAAACATATAACTGTTCCTTACCTGCTATACCATAAACTCAATGTTATGGCCTAGTTATTTCATAAATGACTATTATATCGTATAAAAGTGATCTTTTCTGTTTTGCTATAAAAGATGCTAGACTTGGCTCGAATCCCATGCTCTGTTTTTTCTTGTCTACATTATACAAGAGAGACGATAGTATGTACATAAGTTCAAGCTGCCTGTTATAGCAAACATGTATAGGTACACTTTAATAATTATTTCTGCCGTCAGAAATAGACAAAAGGAATTGTAGGCTCTTGTGAATATATACGTATATATTAAATGTGAATATAACAATAACTTAGGGACAAAAGACTTAACCACAAACCAACAGTAGCTGTAAATACTTATATCAACGTGTTTCAGGTATGTAGGCTAAAACTTATTATTAATAAAAATTGTTTAAAAAACATCGCATATGTTGTACTTTTTTGTAAAGTTAATTTTAAGTGAGGTGTATTGATTTGGAGTAGTTTTTGATAAGTAAATATTGAAAACTTATTACATAGTGGACGAGTACGTAGAATATTACCAATGGAATTGTATGTATATGTTTTTCAATAAAGTCCCAAGAAGGTAATCAGGGTAATAGACCACATTTCAATGCTTCTGTCCTCGAAGAATAAATTCCATTCAAGAACCCTGGCCATTCGAATTAGATAGAGGTCGTAACGTGTATTTTGTAAAGGAAATCATTTTGATTTATAATGACGTGTTCCGTCATTATGTGAACGCTATTCAACATCGTTTATAACAACATAAAAAGTCATTGCATCAATTTAATGTAGTATTTATAAGAATATGTGCTGTTTATAAGTGGTCTACTAACTCAACTCAATATTTCGTAAACTTTGTCCAGTTGTAAAATATTTCTGTAGTTTGGTTGTTGCATTCAAGATATTTTAATAGGTATAGTAAGGAGAGCGTTATAACTGCCAAATTTTTTGTAAGCAAAACCAAACGAACATTATGTGAAAGGATGGGACTATGATACAATTTTAATCTAAATAGCACATGCACACAAGAGTTGAATATATAATAAGTGCTTTTAATTTGTTCACGGCTAAGTTATTGTCATGGTCCATTAGATTTCAATTACGATTCAAACTACTTAGTTCTTTCGTACTCGTCCATATTTTTATCTTCACAGGAATTGATGATGATTAACTAATGGTGATTGAATCATACTTTAAACTTACACCATTTTCCACATTGTGACAAAATGTGAACTGTTTAATACAGTTGTATTTTATTTACGTAGCCTGTAAATCGGCAAAATGTAAAGATGACCATGGATACTTTATTGTTTTAGATTTACGTAGCTTCTAGAATATTTGTAAAAGTATTAGAACGCCAAAACACATCTATGTGTCAAAGATAATGTGAACAAAATGTATGCTCAAAAATTTCAAGGAATTAAATCCACGAGGATGTCAATTTTATACGCCAAAATAATATTTAACCTAAATGATATTTAATTGTCGTATAATGATATTTAATTACAAAAATATTCCATGACGAGCAAATCATCTGTAATATCAGTATTATTATTTGTGATATTTATACCGATTATACAACTTTAAAAAAAAGCTAAAATTATTTTAATATCTTTGAGGAGTCTATGTATAAACATAATGAAACATCCCTTTTATTAATCAATTTTAATATATTTAATCAAATGATAGTTGAAACGAGTACCCGTATAATACTCGTAGATATTTCAATGAATAAAAATAATTCTATTTTATTTTAAAGATTAAAAATCTATTTATTATAATATAAACAAGGATTAGTTAACCTTAGAGGAATTGTGTAAATTAAGTTGTTATATTGCTCATATGTTTACTACTGTTATAGTATAATTTCTTTATTGTTATGTTTAATATTAAGTAGTGAATACAAAATTTTGTAACTGTTGCAAATTTTATGTCCCGATCAGCATTTTGTTACAATTTGGTGTTTAAATGGAATGCATAAATATGGTGTCGAATAAAGAATTGAAATTTAATATTTTTGTTGTATTCGATTATTTCATCCTCCAAAACGGATTTAATGTGGTTACAGATCGGATTTCTGATTCCAAATCTTACACTTTTGAGCCCAAAGGCTAAAGGAAAAACAGGAGAACCTGCTGCTCCTTTTAGTATTTTAGTTAGTTTTGGCTTTTACGGGAGCGATTGCTATCTGACCCCAAACTTTACTCCTTTATTCTCAAAATATTCATTCGTCAATCAGCACGTGTGTACCAGTGACGTAAAGCGTGTGCCAGGCTCGTAGCTAGTGTTGTCTCTGTCTGCCCCAACGGGAAAGACGTGAATGTATATCTACTGCATCGTAAAGCAAAAGATGGCTAGATAATAATTTACTACCAGGTGATGGAAAGTTAATGAAAGTACTGAATCCGGCGCCGGCATCACGTGATAATTCATTTAGTTCCTTTGGTCACTTTGTCACAAAGCTACGCTGTGTGTTTGGAATTATAGCAGTGTGCTAAATTTTCCCAACGTATTATGGTCCAGAGATTGGTTTATGAAACAGGGTAAATCATTGATTCATAGTGCTACTAAAGTAACATCGATTATTGCGATGCAGCCGAACACATGACATGTGAGACATGACGTTGGGTAGGTACGGTAAGTTATTTTTACCGATGCAAACATCGCTGTTACTCTAGATGACTAGTTGTTTGGTGATCCAGGTTTTTTATTTATTTATTTATTTATATAGGACACGTCGTACGTTACGATGTAGGCCGTCAGGCCGTCTAAAATGTGCTCAAAATGTGCCCTATACGCGCAGTACACATTTCTTGGGTGTCTTTTGAAGATAGCACGGGATGCTACTGCGGTAGACGAACTCAAATTCACCAAGCATAGACTATTACAACGCAATCCGCGGGTGCCAGAGCCTCGTATGTCTTACGATTTAGGTCCAAGATACGTGGCGCGGATTATATCATCTAGCACTATCCCAGTTGCTTTCAAAGATGTGGATCTTCGGAGCCCAAGGTCCATTTCTTCTTCTTCTTAAGAGTTGATGGAAATGTTTGAATGATTTTTTTTCGACCACGCTTCCATGCTCTGAATTTAGTTCTGAATTTAGTTCATAGATAGATTTTGGTTCCAAATAACCCATAGGCTTTTTATCCCATACGAAGTCAGAATTCCACTCGGGAGAGACCATGGGGAATAGCTAGTTATCAAATAATAAAAAAAACAGTTCTATAAATAGACCTCTACTCACCTTTTACGAATTGCACGGGAAAAAATGGGGTGATCCAAGGGTAACGACGTGACCGCCGTGGCAAGTATTTGGACAAAAAGACAATGGAAAGAAATGAAGGAATGCCACCTTTTGTAAAAAAGCATCACTAGGTTACTTAACTATATTACGAAGTGAAATGTATATAATTACTAGCTGCCCCGGCGAACTTTGTACCGCCATATTTTCGGCCCGCGTGGTATTCAAATCCCGTTCCCGCTGCACCCTTATCACTTAGGGGGATGAAAAATAGATGTTGGCCGATTCTCATAGATACCGGATAAGCACAAAAAATTTCATCAAAATCGGTCGAGCCGTTTCGGAGGAGTTCGATTACGCACCCCGTGACAGAAGAATTTTATATATTAGAATTCACAAAAAAAAATAAGGGTTGATCGTAGAGGGGTGAAAATTTAGGGTTGCATGTATTTTTGTATGATGTATCATAAAAAAATAAAAACAAAAAATTTTGTCTGAAAAATAAAAAATAAAAATTAAGGGGTGGACCACCCTTAACATTTAGGGGGATGAAAATGTTGGCCGATTCTCATAGATACCGGATAAGCACAAAAAATTTCATCAAAATCGGTCAAGCCGTTTCGGAGGAGTTCGATTACGCACATTTGTGACACGAGAATTTTATATATTTGATATTTCCGATATACATACATATTTTGATCATGGCGATTTCACTGCGGAGCTCAGGGTTCACCTACCGTATGTGTAGGTATGTGGCTTCTGCAGGAGTGACTGCTGTCTGACCTCTAAACCCGAGAACCCACTTGCGTCATAGCCTGTAAACTATACGATTATTATTACGACATTATATCTACATTCTTTCGTAAAAATCTGGAGGTAAAAATACGTTGGTATACCTAGCTACATAATATAAACATACCAAATTCAGCTTGGCTATGAATAAATTAGTTAACCTTATGAAAAGTTTGTGCACTTCCTCGTTCCTTATATTGTCGGATTAGGCGGACATGTTAGCTTCTTATGTTCGCAATATTAGAAAACTTTACGGAAGAATATAGAATTACAAAAGTTCTAGAAGGCACTGAGACGACGAACATCAACTTACTACATGTAAGCGCGACCTGCATCTGTCGTAACTTTACCGAAGTCTATTTATTGTTTCCTGAAAATAGAGTGCTCATTTCGCATTTATCACACGTGCCGATAACACGGATGGATTTATTGCCGTTATGCTAATTCAAAATTATACGGATAATATTTAAATTCATAGTGGTACTCAACAATTTTCAGCTTGACGAAACTTGAATTTATTTCGAAAAGTTTTGTGAATCTGCAGGAGAAACTTGGTCTAGTAGTTATTTAAATTTGAATTTTTGCTTGGTGGCGAGTCCACTACTATTTCGTTTTATATGCAGAGCTCACAACCTGCTTACACTGACTAGCTTTTTATTGTAGTTAGTATTATAGTTTTGACTGCTATAGTCAATAGGTACTATTATTATCAATCAATTTTACTTTTTAACAAAGTTCTAAATGGGAGATAAAGAAGTAAAGAAGAAGAAGCAAGTGAGATAGAAGAAGACAGAAGTGAGTAAACCCCAGTTAACCCACTAACAGTAGGTATACTAACAATGCCACCAACATCTTTCAAATCTAACCTCACCAACCTACATTATTCATAAGAACATCCAATTGTTTTCCTATAAATTCTCTTTAAAAACACACCTCCATTATTTAAACAAGCCGTTTGTCCCCAGACGATAATTATTTGAACATACCCAAGTTACGGCAAAATAATTACGTTTCCATTTGGATATGTGAACAAGTCCAGCTTGTAACGAACGGGGAGAGCGAATGAAGCGGACCGCGAAACCTTCAAATTGAATTTTAAGCATCCAATTTGTTTGCGCGGTGCCGGCTGTACCGGGTTATATCAACGCGGGATCGTTGCCGCCCGGCAGCGCGCGTCGGTCGTCGCCTCCCGCAACTTCCCACACTCGTAAAGCGATTTTTGTCAGCCGTACTGTGACCTCGGATGGTATTAAGATGAATTATTTATGTTATATCTCCATTTTCAATTAGGGCATTTGGGTTTTGGATAAAATGATTTTAATATACGCTATCGATTTTATTTTAAGCTTAGTGGTAAATAATGCTATACTTTATGATAAACTAGCTTTTGCCAGCGGCTCCGCCCGCGTGGATGTCGGCTATCGCGACCAAACATAGCTTATGTCTTTTCCCAAGGTCTAATTTACGCTCTGTACCAAATTTCATCAAAATCGGTTAGTAGTATAAGCGTGATAGCGTAACAGACAGGCAGACAGAGTTACTTTTGTATTTATAATATTAGTACGGGCAAAGCTACGCTGGTTTTGTATGTATAAAATTGTCATCATCGTCTAAGCGTCGCTCCCGGTTGCTTATGAGGTTTTCAATCTGAGGTCCGTGGACGGCTCTCTTACTTTTTATCTGTTCGATTTGGCTAATCTTTGGTTTTTGCCATCTGAATTCCCGATCCCAAGAGAAAAACACTCGAGACTCATTTGTTAATCAGTATGTGTACCGGTAGGCTGGGGCCACGAAGATCTTGATAGGGAATCCACAAACCAGAACGTGAATCTAATTTGTATTTTAAGTAACTTATGTATGTTAATCGTTCACACCATATATATTAGGTAAATTTTTATTATATTGTATTTGTACGATTTATGATATATGTTGCTGTTATGATGTAGGTGGCATGGCGAGCACTCAGAGAAACACTTAGCGAAAGGTGAAGGTAAAGCTTTAATAAGAAATTAAAGGTAAAAGGTGTGCCTATGTATAAAGGTGTGAATCTATAGGGAGATTGAAAACGTTTCACCCTCGCTCATTTCTTTCATCGTGTTGGTGTATTTTATAAAGACGAACTTAAGAGCAGAACAGTATCTAAATACGATAGAGCGATTTCCGAAATAATTATAAATGGGAGGTATCATCATTATGCTCGCATAATATTATTGGATAGAGATTATCGAGGTGTCAAGTATAACCCAATACGACAATTCCCTCGTACGGTAACTAAATCTGGGTCATCTAAGATTTTCAAATCCAATCTCCTTGGGTGTGGGAACCATTCGGGAAGCAAGGAATCTACGCCTACCTACGTTACCTACTTTAGGCCAACTTTTTAATCACTAAAATGTGCAACGTTGATATAACCTTAAATATTTAAGGGGTTGTTGCTGATGTGAAAATCCCCTTACGAAGTATTTAACAAAAAATCTTTTTAGAAAACTAAATTACTTGAATCCACGTGAAATCAAGCGCACTCGTTCAACTAATCCTTTGAAACGACGGAAAACGAACAAACGATGTGGACTTACCACACATTTTGTTCATTTTCAATTTATTCAATGGCTTATGGAAACTAAACTAACTGTTGAAAATCCGTGTGTAGCTGTGTACTGTATGAATTTAGATATCAGATTGCACATTGCAAGTTTTTTCTTGCATCCATTTGCAACTTGCTAGAGAGTAAAAACTATAATTTGCATGGCATTGGATTAAATATACGTGTCAGCATGGGAACGAGTTTTATGCGTCCTCATATTTATTCGCTTCCAAGTAAATGGGTAAAAATCTCAGAAGTCTGAATTTTAAGAGCTATTGATTATGTATGATGAAATGTTAGATGCAATTAATAAAATGTTCTAATAACAAGATAAATGAAATAATAATGACGCATGTGAGACATGAGCAAAAATTGGTATGAGTCAAAACTAAGCACCCCAAAATATATATATTCAAAATAAATCTAAAATATGTGATTGAGATAATAATATTTGCATTGATCTCGGCGTTTTTATTACTTCCCTCAAAAAGCGATAATTATTAACTAGATGGAATATTTTCATAAAGTTCCTTAATAGGTCAGAAAGGTAATGCCGGAATTTTATATCTCGTGGAACTATTTCACGCTCTCTTGACATTTCACTCCAATATGTATCAGTTATCGCCAATTCTCGAATTCTCTACATTTAGGTGCGAACATGATTATACGAATGTAGAGCGCAATCTAAACGCCTTCGGCAAATGAAATATTACGAGGATTTAGATAAAACATGTGGTACGTTAAATGCCACAATAAACATTATTGGAACAGTAAATTCAGTAATTTACAGGAGAGTTATTTAACAGTTATGTCTTCCTCTTACTATTTAGGGTGTATATACCTACATGTGCTGTGCACACTGCTGCTAAGACCTTTGGGGCCCAAGCCAACATCACCTGTAAGCCGGGGTATACCTACTGATTGACGAACGAGGCTTACCTCTCGGGCTTGGGGGTCAAACCCTAGTTACAGCAGTCATCATCATCATCATCACCATGTCAGCCATAGGAAGTCCACTGCTGGACATAGGCCTCCCCCATAGATCTCCAATAACACCGGTAGTAAGCGGCTCGCATCGCAGACCTTGAACTCCAAAGCGGTTTCACTCGCATGGAATTCTGAAATTATCATTTCCACAACCAATGGGAACCTATACCAGCGATATGGTCTATGTGTTATTATGACTAAAGTCTATCCCTGTAGCAAATTTCAGCCTGATCCATTTAACCGGTTGATTGAGTAACAAATATCCAAACAACTTTCCAGATTTTCACATTTATAATATTAGTGGGATAGGATATTATTTTCAACCTTACAAATGCGAAAGGTGACAGATGGATGTACCTTATATTTTTTGGAAAGGTTTGATTTGATCGATAACTTCCATCATTTCTGATTGATTGCAGCTTGAGCGACGCGACCTTACGGTGTATTTGTTTTTCTTGAAACTTTAGCCATAAGTGTATGTTTTTTCCTTACTTGTCAACTAGCTGTTGCCCACGGCATTTGGGTTCTGTTCCCACAACACATAGGAACGTATTCTAGGGATAAAAATAACCTATATATTATTCCAGATTATAAATCAATCCCAAAACTAAACCATTCAGCTGTTTGAGCGTGATCGAGAAATAAACTTCCAAACAATCTCTCACACTTTCACATATTTATTAGTAAGATAGAAAGTATGATATAATGTAGTTTCTAGTTATCGTTTTATTACGTGTCCAACTAGCGATGGATATGATTCCGCCAATGATAGCTTGAGTGGAGCACAGTTTAAAAAGCATCCGAGACCGAGAATCACACTCTCATGAATCTTTCCACCTTCTCTAGAAGAATTGTCCCTTTTTCTGACATGAACACAGAACTATGTAAGTAGCTGCATTTATCTGAAGGGTGAAGATGTTTCTCAAGTCTAGTTGACACATGCCACCTTATGAAAAGTCGCAGACGCTCATGAGTATTAGCATCACTAGCGCACTGCGGGCTTTGGATAGTCAGATTATAATCAAAAATGCAGACAGTACTGCGTCACTTGACAACTTTGCAGAGCAAGAACAAAGAATCCAGAATATGATTCTGTGAAAGTTTGCAATAACTTCGTCGAACGTCCATATTTAAGTAGAAGTACCGTTATTCACGGGTAATTTTTTTCCAGTTTTACACGTAAGATCTCATGATATGCAATGTCAATAAACAGGCTGTAACTTGCCGGTGTTGTAAAGCCACAACAACTTAAAATAGTTGTAAAGTGCTTTGAAACTACGTTTAAGACCGTCAACGCTTCTAAATAAAGTTGTAAAGACGAGGTAAGACATTAGACTTTCAAAAAAGCGTTGCTTTTTAAAGCGTCTCAGGACTTTGCTACCTGGCCAGGACTTTTTGCAATAGTTTGGTGTATTACAATGAAAGTATTTGTGACTTATTATAAAATTATTGAAATCGTTGATTTTTTAAAGTTTTTTTTTAGTTTGACCTACTTGTTGGATGAATTATAGTAGAACAATCAAATATCAATGCGTGTTTGAATTGTAAGTATTGAATAACAAGAGGTGAGGATCAATAGTGTCAATTTCAAAAAGTCACTTATGGGGGACGTTTGGAATGTTGTCGGTGAGGAAGTTAATAGGAGGCGGCTGCAGTAAAATTCGACACCTTTCTGGAAACTTCACAGATCAAAGTAAGAGACCGATGGAAGAACATGACCTCACTGGCGTCACTAAACAAAAGACATCTGTTCAATAAGAAAACTATTGTTGTATTTTTTTATAAAAAGTCCAGTTAAGTGAAATTGCTTATGTTAGGAGTGGGTTTACGTAGGTAGTGCAATAGCTAGGCTAGGAATCCGAGACCTTTCGATCTGACCTTGAAAATAGGTATTGCAATGTTTACCTTATGCCTATGTCCCTTTTGAAAAATCCACATCTTATATTCTAAAAGATACATTATGTACCTACAGCATACTGTTAATAAACGAATAATAGTTATTTGCTTTTATATAAATTGCCGTGTTACTAGTACCCCTTGATAAGAAGTAATATCTACGTAGCATCGTATAGGTATATTGCTTCTTAACATGTTAAGTTGTTAAGTTTTTCTGCATTCCTTTTGCAGCTAGCTGTCTAGACGTTGATGTATTTGCAAAGAAAGCGGTATTGCGAGTAATTTCCAAGCATATGAGCAAATGAGCTCGCTTGCAGGTAGGGTAGGGTAAGAAAACGAAGGCGCGCCTTGTGTTCACTGCTCCCGTTACATAATTCACGCCTCTTCAAACACTTACTTTTATTTTACAGCTTACGCGCGCCGCGTTTGATGTGCTCACAAATTTGTGAGTAGATCTATTTACAAAGCGAGAGAGACGTTTATTGCATTAGCATTCGGTATTTTTTCCATCGTCACTTCAAAAGTCGCTTGTGCGCCGGCCCGTGTGCACTGTTCTTGCTTAAATATTATTATTTACTGTTTTTGTGTCATCAACTCATCATTATCCTCTAGTTCAGTCCAGTTTTCTTTGCGTCCAAAGTTTTCTTTTAGAAATGTAGGTATTTCCCGTATTTCTGGGATCTACTGGCGTTTGATGTCCCAACCCTACATAAGAAGAAAAGCTGTGCCACAGTTTCATACGTTACTTAGTAAGGGTATCGGGTTGCAGGTGACATTTTGGTGGAGTTCCTCATACACCCTTAAAGAACCTGTTATTTGTAGATACATAATTTACAAAACTCATAGAAGTATCTCATTTGCTAAAACGTTATTGCTCTAAATTGGTAACAAAGATGCCTAAGTAGGTGAAGTTTTGGTAAAGTTCCCAGAAAAGTTTCTTTAAGAACTCGTCGGGGCTTTGTTTACCCAAGTGAAGGAGCTTTTCTTTTGAGAGTATGAATTGTTTACAATTATTTATTTTTTCAATTAATTAGGAAAAAATATGTCTAGTTTTGATTTAATTCTATTATTTTTTGCCAAAGTTAATGTTTCATAATCATATCATTGGATTCTGTGGGCTCTGTTAAGTTTTCTATAAACATATTCTTCTTATCGTATTCTTATTAGAAAAAAAAAAAATTGCTTCAAAATAATCTATGTAGGTACCTGTATTTATTATGAAATTGAAAATTAACCATTCTGAACATAACATATTTACTTTCGTGTCCTTGATCACGATCGATGCAAAAACTACTAAACGGATTTTGATGCAGTTTCTTTCTTAGCAAGGTATATTGAATAAAGCACTTGTTTTTTCTCCACAATTATTTTATTATTTTGAACCTAACCCAACAACTTTGAGAATGCCGTAAGGCGAAACCGGATAGGTTCAAAATAATAAAATAATTGTGAAAAAGTACAAGTGCTTTATTCAATACTAGCTGTTACCCGCGGCTCCGCCCGCGTGGAATTCTGATCCCGTTCATCGCTGATATATAGCCTATATGTTAATCTAGGGTATAACCTATATACATACCAAATTTCAACCAAATCGGTCCAGCCGTTTATGCGTGCAAGAGTAACAAACATCCACACATCCACACATCCATTTTCACAAACTTTCACATTTATAATATTAGTAGGATGTGAAGCAAGTTCCACCAAGCGCCATCAATCTCCAGTATGAACAGTCTAACAGAACTATTAGCAAGATGTTGATCAGACTTAAAACTATCGCATTTTTATTTGATTGCAATTTGTAGAGAAGAACCAGAGGTATGGCTAAAATAGAATCAACAAGGGTACACATTAATGTTTAGGTTTACTGTTACTAACAATGGATGTCCATATGATTTTTTTGTAGAGATAGTTTCAAAAGTATGTTAATTTTATCACGTAATATGAATATTTCTGTAGATTAGTATGCGAGCGGTGACTGCAGGTGCGCTGAAAACTGATCGCAGCATCCGCTTCTACGTGATGCGCCTCCTGCAAGACTATGAACGAATAAATGAGCGCTTTATCGTTTCAGCTAGCTACCTAGTTCTGTCTTATAGAAATGGCAAAAAAAATTTAGAAAAGGTACAGAGTGAGGTCAGTGGGTATTCTTCAAGCATGTTACTTTTAGTTAAATTTATAAAGTTGGCCGCCGTTCTATATAATTTACTGCGGTCACAAACTTACTGAGCTATCTAGTTTTAGACCCAAGATTAGTAAACTTTGTAAAGAATTCAAATCTGGCTGGTTTATTGTCAGCATTTGTAGCGTTAATATTATTGTAAGAGTATGAAGTGTCAATGCTCTCAAAGTCTGTTTTGTTTAAAATTAACGACAGGACTGATAATATATAATATATAATTGCCTTGGCGCAAGCCAGTTGAACCTTTTCTTATCCCGATTGTACATGTACATACGCGTATGTCAACATAAGCAACAAACCTTAATATTGGAGGTACCTATGTAACTTAAAATGTATGCATTAAGCGACGTTATCCTCATTATACGTAACAGTCAAAATATATGGCATCACATAATTCTATTGCGTGCATAATTAATTAGGCTTCACGTGAAGTTTATGTCGTTTTAAGCATATGTGCCGAACTGTCTATTAGACTCTGTATTCTTCTCCTGTTTACGTAATTACATACACTTATTCAACTTCGATAAAAATGAACTAAGTCCGATTAATTTCTTCGTAAAAACTGATAAAACAAAATTTTTGTTTTTTATGAAAAGGAAAAGTTCATAAGAGAAGTACCTACGCGAACAAGCCAGCACCCCTGTGATTAATGATGGACACGACACCATTCAATTTAATTCCAGAAATTTCTGTCCAATAAGATAAAAAGGAAAAGTTTTATGCCTTTTTTATTTATTTTTTAATGAAATCCTCACTTTGTCGTGTCGAAAGGTTCAGACAATTAAGATGTCAGTATTAATGACGGGTCGGTCGATGACCAAATTTTCTGACAAAGCCTTAAGAAATTTATAATTTTTGATGAGTTTTTGGGCCACTTTCATTTATTTATTAAATTTAATTATGAAATTATTTTTTTTGTGCAAGCTGCCTTGGTATTGCAGTCATAGGTAAATGCGACTACTGTGTCCTTAAAATGATGAATGAGGTTTCAGGTTCAATCCAATCAAAAAAAATACTAATTGGGTTTTCTGTTGGGATTTTCTCAGTGACAGATTTCAGTCCCAAAAAAGAAGCAAGATGACAACAATAATCTGGCACCCTATTATGTGGCGACCGCAAGCAGCTGACAAAACATTCTTTATTAATGTTTAAATAGGTACTCTATACATTTCTCTACAAATATTATTCTATTTACCTAAATAAAATACCTTCAAGATGTTCTAATTGACTCATAAATTCCTGTAAGTATATGAGAAGATTAGTTCCAGTAACATTTATTAGACCTACGCACGTCTCAGCCTACCATTTACACTTTGTACAATCTAATCTACACGTTTTCTTGATAAAATAATCGTGTTTATTTCAGGAAACCGCCCACGTACGTATGCAGGGCACATAATTACGGGTAGGCAATAGTACCCATCCCTGTCTTTATAAATGGAGCCTCTGACTTAGCTATTTTGCTTCATCAAGCTAACATCAATCTTTTTGCTCCTGTACGCGCCTCGTATTTACTATCATGAACTTCGTGCGGTAAGGATTTTCTAGTGTTATGAGTTTAAGCTTCCAAACTTATGTAGGTGGTGAAAGTTCTAGAAATTTGTTTTTTTTTCAGCTAATACGTGTATAACTTCAGTTTAGAGCTGCCGATTATCAGTTTGGTTAAAACTTAATAACGTAGTGGTCTTATTAACGCAATCGAGTAAATTTTATATATAAATATTTACCCCGTGACCAGTCCCTTACAGGAGAAAATAAAAATGCTGTGACCATTACCGAATCTCCAAACCATTCACTACTGTTTTCTCCTTCATTTTTTTTATATCTAATCGCACCATATATTCTATTTTAGGAACTTCATGGAATTGTTGGTATTACTATTTTTTAATTCAAAAATAGTTATTTTGACTGAGATAGCTAAACAGAGCGTTCTATCAATTGGAAGCCGGGTCGATGGCAAGGTATATAATCTCGTTTGCTGATGGAATTAAACTCTATATGTGTAAATGAACATAAATTTAGTATTCACTGAGAACATATAAATTATGTTAATGCTTACATATTATTAGCATTAGACTAGACAGGGTAATTCTAGCGAATCCTCAAATACTTGCTGACCACATTATTTTACCCAGATTTTCTTTTTCCAAATAAAATCCACTATTTACGGATTTATTTGCATTTGAGTGTTATTTCTCTGGGTTTTATCAGTGAGTGCATCGATATTTATATATAATATCGATATATAATATATATCGATATTATATAATATATATATTATTGTATCAGTTCAAATCGTATATAAGCTATTTACATAAAAGTTTTGCGCTGGAGGAGGCGATCTTACCTTAAAGATCAATATCAGAAAATCGCCTGTAATCGTTACCAAAAATTATTCATTATTTTATATTATTTGGGCTACTCAATTTACCACCATCAGCACCATCTATTGGTGAAAGCTCATAATAAAATTGACCTTCATTATGTTTTCTAGATATACAACAGTTTTATTAGATACTAGCCTTCCGCCCGCGACTCCGCCCGCATGCAAGTCGGTTAACGCGACCTTTGCTCATATCTTCGGTTCTACTCAACCGATTGCGATCAAACAAACGTAAGATTTTAAGTCTGAGTAAGCCCTTTCTAACAAAAAAAAATCGCATCAAACCGTCCAGTAGTTTTTGCATCCATCGCGGACAAACAGACAAATAGACAGGAAATTCAAAAAAAATATTTTCGTGTTCAGTATCGTTAACATAACATAACCCAAGTATTTTTTTTAAATATCTCCAATGTACAGACACGACCACTTTACAATTATATAATAGTATAGATTTATTTTTATTTTGTTAGCTGTTGGTATATTTTCTAAAACTGTAAAGTAAGATAAAATAAATCACGCAATCAAGGTAATTTTAGCACTGTAGGTGTAGGATCAACAAGGATTAATTAAGTAAATATTGTAATACTCACCACATATACAATATACACAGCCCAATTTTATACCAAGTCAGCCTTAGCGTATTTAAAATTATCACGCTCTTGTTAGGAGCAGGTTTATAAATGTATACAGCAAGTATATATCAAATGGTATTATGCGGGGCATTTATCATATCCAACATACTTCAAATAATTTATTCTCTTCATTCATACTCTTCACAGTGTTATTACATTTTATTTTATTTATCGTGTAAGTTATCATCTTCCTCTTTTTTGTATGTAGGTACGATTTTTAACATGAATGTTCTGAAATATTTCGGATTTTTATTATTTAATAGCTGTCGGATTCCTCTTGATCCCGTTACCGCAACCATGGGAATTTATTCCTAGGGTAAAAACCCTATGTGTTTTGTCAGACTACAACTTAAGAACTGTTCAGACGATTGAGCATGATTGATTAACAAACTTATACATTTATATTATTAGGTATAGTAGTAGGATAGGATTCCAATCAACTATACTATACTACGAACTATATGATAACTACACCATATCTTTTGTGTTGTCTCATCACATTACTGTCCATCCCAAGGTTGCCTGGAAGAAATGGCTAGGCCGCCCATTGTACATTAAACTGTATACATGATACCTACTTAGCTCTACTGTAAAACTATTGGTGTACAATAAAGTATTATCTATCTATCTAACTATCCATAATATATATTTTAATGACGCTCATAAAATACAAATCTATAGACTAATCTGGTATGTGGACCACATTACGGTAATATAGCCTGAAAGACCTATACGGGTACGTAATAACATTTTAAGAGCATCGATTTCACTTGTAAATTGTCTAATAAACTTCTGTCATTCGAGTGCCTATCACTCGTATTTTCGTATTTTATTTTACTGCTTCTCTCCAAAAATGGAGCTTTAACAGGCGGTCTTTGTTTCAAAGGCATAATGTATGCTTATGAATGATAATTACATACATTCATGTAATGTACCTACTTAAATTCTTGTATCACTGAACGAGATATGTTTTGTTGGAATATTTAACAATGCAAACGAGAATAATGAAATAATTCAGATACCATCGAATTTTCAATTTTGACGTTTTGTAATTGCCATTTTAATTGTCTATAAATAATAAATCACTTTTGGCTTTGAATTTGACATTTGAAATAACCATAATAACTATAGCTAACACAACATATACCTTCTAAGAAACTTAATTATAATAATTCTTATGAAAGATAACGTGACCTCGAAATTTTCGAAGTATTCCATATTGGGCACCCGTTTTAATGGCACCTGAGTAAATGGCACCTAAGGTATTCCACATTGGGCACCTACCGATATTTTTCGCAGGTGCCATTAGTGGAACAATTTATAAATTAAATTTTTATTCCATATATGGCACCTACGGATCAGTAGTTACTAGTGTTGGGAAGTTTTTATTTTATAGAACGTTAAAATAAAATAAAAACGATTGCAATCAGTAATAAGTTTACTAACTAATCTAATAAAAATAGAACTTCTTTATGTGTTTAATTATTTTAATATCACAATCAGTTTCTTTTAATCACAAGTGTTACAAAATCAGCCTTAAATTACAATCTAGTATCCTTAAAATATATAATATAACAAATAACTAAAAAAATAACATTATGATGACAAAAAATCAATACTTGGCACTACAATTTTGTAAAATCAGTCTTATTTCTTACGTAATACAAAAATTAAAAACATTTCAAATTTGCCAATAAAAAGTTGTAAAAAAAAGTAAAAAAAAAACGATTGCAATCAGTAATAAGTTTAATAACTAATCTAATAAAAATATAACTTCTTTATGTGTTTAATTATTTTAATATCACAATCAGTTTCTTTTAATCACAAGTGTTACAATATCAGCCTTAAATTATAATCTTATGTCCTAAAAATACAAAATATAACAAATAACTAAAAAATAACATTAATATGATGACAAAAATCAATACTTGGCTCTCCAATAAAATTGTAAAAATCAGTCTTATTTTTTATGTAGATACTATAAAAATTAAAAACTATGATATACTTAGGATAGATTTAAAAAAATCAATAAAATCATATCAATACTTGGCACTACAATTGTAAAAATCTTATGTACTATAATATGATTTACTTGGGATAGATTATGAATCACAAGTACCTAAAAAGGTCAGCGCATAATTAAAATGTGGCTATTTTTTTAAAATCGCAGCTTCTCGATCGTGAGTGATCGATTTATTTTAATATGGCACTGTGGCACAATATTTAATGTGATTAGTAGGAATTGTGTTTGATCTTTTGATATTGTTATTTTATTTTTAAAATTCCTCGCTTCGTACGGGTACCTATTGTTAAGGCGAGTCCCACGCGCTCCCCTTGCCTACACTGCCCGGGCTCGGCTAGGCTTTTTGCCCTTCTTTACGGGCTTAGGGTTCACATTGGCAGAATGCATAAGGGCGTCGAGGCGTCCTTAGCGGCGCGGGGGCTTTGGGTCGGTAGTGATGCGGTGCCCGGGGATACCGCGTCTCCGGGGAGAGGGTCGCCGGTGACCACACGGGCGGAGTTTGGCCTTAGCGACTTGCCCTCTCTTGGGTCGAGAGTTCGGGTTCTCAGGCAAGTGCCGAAGGGGGCGAGACATTTGGCAGCCGGGAGGTTGTCCTTTTTAATCGAGCAATGTCTTTTGCGTTCACTTCCTTGAGACTGCCAGGGGCGGAGGACGGTCGTTCGCTTACGTCGAGGGTAAAGGAAAATATAACAAAGATCATCTAGTTGCAGTACCCAATAGACCCTTTGCCCCAAAGGTCACCGTCTTTTTACAAGTCGGTCCAGGCCAAGGTTTATGAGGGGGACCTTCGGGGTGCGGCGCGCCTTCTCACCTCGGACTGCTTGTTTGCCCCCCGCGGGGCTGACACCCTCGCGTCCCTGAGGGACAAACATCCCGCGCCCGCTCGTCCAATAATTATTCCACCGGCGCCAGACATCGATTCCTCACCTTGCCTGGAGGTGAGCATCGGGGACGTGTCGGAGGCAATTAGATCTTTTCCTCGTGGATCGGCTGCCGGTATGGATGGGTTGCGCCCCAACCACGTTAAGGAATTGACCTCCCAATCAGCCGGAGATAATGGCCAAAAGCTACTGGAATCCCTTACGCGACTCTGCAATTTTCTGCTGAGGGGGGACTTGAGCGACGATGTCTGTCCCTTTTTATACGGGGGATCTCTTTTTGCCCTCCAAAAGAAGGACGGTGGTATCAGACCTATCGCTGTGGGTAGTACAGTCCGAAGGTTGGTGGCAAAGTTATGTTGTAGGGCGGTCCGAGGCGCAGTAACACCTTATTTGCAACCTCATCAGCTGGGCTTCGGCACGCCTTTTGGTTGCGAGGCGGCTATCCACGCGGCGCGGGCTTTTGTGTTGCGCCAGGGGAGCGATGACGTCCTGTCGAAGTTGGACATACGCAATGCTTTCAACAGCATTGATAGGGGAGCGTTGCTGGTGGAGGTGAAAGACCTGATGCCATCAATTTTCCCCTTCCTGCGCCAGTGCTACGGGTCCCGCAGCTCACTGTCATACGACGGCGAAACGATATGGTCTCAGGTTGGGGCGCAACAGGGGGACCCACTGGGCCCACTTATGTTCAGCATGGCTATTCACAAAGCCATACAGTCGTTACAGAACCCCCTCAACGTGTGGTACTTAGACGACGGAACCATCGGTGGCAGTCCCGACGTGGTACTGCGGGATGTGGAAGCGCTCTTCCCCGCCTTGAAAGATTTGGGCCTGGAGATAAACTCTGCGAAATGCGAGCTTTATCCCTGTGGTTCAATGGCGCAGGAACAGACCGCGAACTTTATGTCCCTTATTCCCGGACTCAGGTTCATGGATCGGGACTCGCTCTGCCTCTTAGGCTCGCCGCTTTTCCCGGAGGGTATGCCTATCGACTTGGCCGCCCGGGCGCGGGTCCTGGCTTCACTGGCGGACCACTTTCGCCACCTTCCGGCTCACGTGTCCCTGTCGTTGTTGAGGTCCTGCTTCGGGATGCCTAAACTGACGTACGTCATACGGACAACGCCGACATGGGAGTTCCCGGACGAAGTCCTCCGTTTTGACGAAGCGCTCAAAGGCATCGTCGAGGAGATTCTGAATGTGGACCTTAGCGAGCGGCAGTGGTGTCAGGCCAGCCTGCCCATCCGATTCGGAGGGCTAGGAGTGCGCCGTTTGCAGGAGTGTGGCCCGATCGCCTTTCTTGCTTCTTCCCATGGGGTCTCGCGGTTGGTTGGCCATTTATTATCGCGCGTAGGTACTGACATTGGCATTCCCTATTTCAGGGAAGCCCATGAAACCTGGACCGCATTGTATCCGGAGGCTGTTTCGCCCGCGAGACCGGGCGAGCAAAGGGGCTGGGATATCGCGTCCGGGACGTGCATACTCGCTCGTCTGCGCGATAGCGCGGTGGGGGTCGAGTTAGCGCGTCTCAATGCCTCCTCTGAGCGGGAGTCGGGTGCCTGGTTGCATGCCCTACCATCCCCTAACCTGGGCACGTTGCTGGACAATGACTCTCTCAGGGTGGCAGCCGGACTCAGACTTGGCTGCACCGTATGCGAGCCTCACACGTGCATTTTGTGGTGCAAAGGTGGAGGCGAACGGGCTGCACGGCCTTAGTTGCACTCGAAGTGCTGGCCGAAGGTCCCGGCACCACGCCATAAACGGGATCATGAGAAGGGCATTGGTTTCCGCAGGCATCCCCTGCATTTTGAAGCCCCCCGGGCCTCTCGCGCACCGACGGGAAACGGCCGGATGGACTGACTCTGGTCCCGTGGAGGAGAGGTCGCTCCCTCATTTGGCCACGTGCGTATGTACCTTCGCGTCGTGCCACCTCGCGGCTACTCAGAGGGCGGCCGGTGCGGGAGCCGAGTCCGCGGCCTTGCTAAAACATAGTAAGTACGCTGCCCTGGAGGTCGCGGGATATGATTTCGTCCCGTTCGCAGTGGAGACGGCGGGTTCATGGGGCCTAGAGGCTAAGAGGTTCGTGGCTGATTTGGGGTGCCGACTGCGGAGGGAGGGGCAGGATCCGCGCTCGGGGCAATATTTGACCCAGAACATATCCCTGGCCATACAAAGGGGAAACGCCGCGAGCCTGATGGGCACGTTTGGGCGAGGGGACTTAGAGATGACGTGATCCTTCTGATGAAAAAAAAGGAAAGAAAAGAAAGAAAAGAGAGAAAAAAATTTAAATGTTATTTACATTCTAGTTATAAGTTAATGTAGATTTACAAGCGTTGAAGAGTATAAAAATGGTTTTATTACTCTTGGTCACTGTATCGAGAAGCTGCGATTTTAAAAAAATAGCCACATTTTAATTATGCGCTGACCTTTTTAGGTACTTGTGATTCATAATCTATCCCAAGTAAATCATATTATAGTACATAAGATTTTTACAATTGTAGTGCCAAGTATTGATATGATTTTATTGATTTTTTTAAATCTATCCTAAGTATATCATAGTTTTTAATTTTTATAGTATCTACATAAAAAATAAGACTGATTTTTACAATTTTATTGGAGAGCCAAGTATTGATTTTTGTCATCATATTAATGTTATTTTTTAGTTATTTGTTATATTTTGTATTTTTAGGACATAAGATTATAATTTAAGGCTGATATTGTAACACTTGTGATTAAAAGAAACTGATTGTGATATTAAAATAATTAAACACATAAAGAAGTTATATTTTTATTAGATTAGTTATTAAACTTATTACTCGATCCCCGCTCAGTGCAAATATTTGTGTGCATGAAATATGAATATTTGCATTGGTCTGGGTGTTTCTATGTATAATATGTATGTATTTACAAAAAAAAAAATGTATCTAAGTATGTTTATCCGCATTCTAGAACCCATAACACAAGCTAGTTAAGCTATGCTTACTTTGGGTCTAGATAGCGTTGTGTAGAATGTCCTGCAATATTTATTTATTATTATTATTATTATTACTGATTGCAATCGTTTTTATTTTATTTTAACGTTCTATAAAATAAAAACTTCCCAACACTAGTAACTACTGATCCGTAGGTGCCATATGTGGAATAAAAATTTAATTTATAAATTGTTCCACTAATGGCACCTGCGAAAAATATTGGTAGGTGCCCAATGTGGAATACCTTAGGTGCCATTAACTCAGGTGCCATTAAAACGGGTGCCCAATATGGAATACTTCAAATTTTCTTATTTTGTACCTACTGGTAGGCTCGATTCTGTTTTTTGTACTGTTCTACCTTTATTGTATTTAATTAATGATCATGATATTTTCAAAGGTTCGGGTTATATGACAAATATATTGAATTAAAATATATAATTATGAAAAAAGAACATTCAGTCGAATTGAAAACCTGTGTTGAAGTCGGTTAAAAATTGACAACAAACCGTAAAAATGCCTAATGGCTACCTAGTAGGTAAACAAAATTGATAACGCTTCCAAAGTTATCTACTAACAAGGAACAGAAGTTGGTGAACTTTTATGGAACGACTAAATATGGTCGTCTTAAGTTTCTTTTTAGAATCTATTAGACACGAAAGTTATAATATCCGATCCCGGGGCAGAGCGTCGTTTACTATCACTTAACTCATTTTTATATTCGCCATTTCGGCTTGCTCGCTGTCCCAGATTCGCTATGAATACAGAGTGGAGCCTCCCATAATACGATACATGGCCTACTTTGAGAGGGATCTTCGGTACAGAGTTAGCTGTTTACTTTGAACTTACATTGCGTGTATTGTGCGTCGCAACCATTGCTGCGTGTAGATATCTTCACTCTTATGTCTATGTTTTTCTGTAGGTGCTGCTCCTCACTACAGTTCAATTTGCTGATTCCTAGAGATTTTTGCCAAGAAAGTTTTTCTACTAATTTTCGACCTTGCATGCACTCTGTGAATCTGTAATTTACTAAATGGGTACAATTATAAGTTGTTAAGATAGTAGATTGTTTCGTTTAGTAGTGTTAGTACCTACACCTCTGTCTACCTAATCGGCAAATGAATATGAGCAAGAACTAAGGAACCAGGCAAGCCGTGACCTCGTTTGCTGCAACGCATCCGAAATTTTAATACAAAATGATGATTTTGATTTTGATGCAAAAATTTGTATCGAATTATTATGAAAAGTATGAGTATAAACCGCGATAGCTTAAAAATATCGTCGCAGTCGTAGAACAAAGACGGATGTGACTTTTGCTAACTTTACAGGAGAGCACTTTAAAGTTTTTCATCTATAGATGTTGTCATATTTTGAAAACTACTTATTCAATCTTTCTAAAATTTTGATATGTTGCTATGAATTAAATACGTTATGACATGACATACGCAACATATTTTAAATATTGCGTTAATTAGTAAAAAAGTCACATGCGTCGTTATTCTGTGGACACTAAGGTGACGAATAATCTTATACGTCGTTATTTTACGGACTATCTTTGTTTAAAAAGTGGCGTACAGTACATACCGTCACTTTTTAAGGGAATCCTTTCAAAATTTTGTGACGGATTTGGACTAAGAAATGAAAAAGAAGCTAACTTTGAAATGTTTTACTTACGAAATTATTAGTACAAAATTACTAAAAAAAATGCATCAAAATTGCAATAATTACTGCTAATTCTACTTAATAAGAAGACAACCTACAGACTAAGATCAATCACTTACACAGTAATTAATTCTTCAAACCTTTAATTTAAAATTAATAAACTTAACTCTCATAATTGCAATAAATTTATTTGAATTTGAATTTGAATTTGAATAAGAACTTTATAAAAAAACAATCAGATCTTGACTAAAATCTGTTTTTGGCATTTTTAATCAATGAACCTAGATGACATAAGCATAACCAGGTAGCAGAAACCCAAACTATTAATCAATAATAATTATACTTAATCATAATAATTAAAAGTCTCAAGATAAAGACAAAATAAAAAAGTACATAGAGTAAACAATGAATTACTTATATACTGGTAAAAGTATTTATTTGGTATTATTAATACGATTTTTTTTATTACACTTGGGTGGCAGACACGGCCCACCTAATGGGAAGTGGTTACCGTGGCCTATGGACGTATGCAACACCAGGGGAGTCACACTCATGCTGCCGACCTCGAAGAAACCTTCTAAGAACCCCATATTGTCGTCGCTTGGGAAAACCACCGCGGGAAGTTCATTCCACAGCTTGAGTGAGCGAGGAATGAAAATGTTGAAAATGTGTTCCTTTCATACCGCACAGTGCGCTCCGTTTCCGGACGCAATGTGTGAGGATGAATTCTCTGCCTGTGGCGAGAAGTGCCATGATAGAATGTAGCTGTGGGCATCATGTCAAACAGTTCATCTTAGCACAAACCATTTTAGGTATAGGCAGTAAAACACACACAGTGAGGCAAAGTCTCTTCTGAGAGTGAGAGGTTCCACATTGCCTGTGAGTATGGGATTGCCGACGAGCCTTAACGCCCATCTTTGCACCGAGTCGAAAGGGTCAAGCTCACGCAGGCGCTCCGGCAAAAAGGTGACAGCAGTACTTCATGTGGTACCGAATAAAGGAGGAGTTGTTGCCCCGCACTGAAGTACTGCTTCGCCCTGTTGAGCACCCCAAGTTTCTATGATGCCAGTCGCTGGAGATATCGAAACCAAGGATCCCGATACTCGAGGAAATGGTAAGCGGTGTGCCCAGGAATTGCGGCGCTACAATGAATGGAGTTTTCTTAGCGGTGAATACACATACTTGTGTCTTAGTAGGGTTGAATTGGACTAAGTTTAGTCGTCCCAAATCGGATACTCCAGAGAGAGTAGTCTCGATTTGGGAAACAAGTTGTTCGCAACTTTCCTCCACTTCTGACTTAGGGATATTTGCACGGCCCATGTAATACGTGTCCCCGGTGCTGTCATCCACATAGCAATGAACGGAGTTATCAGACAGCATGTCATTGATATGCAGCAGAAACAGGTCGGGGACAACAAGGAACCTTGTGAAACACTAGCGTTTATGTTCATGCGGTCCGAGTAGCTGCCATCGACGACGACTTGGATACTTCTGTTAGATAAAAAGCTGGCAATCCATTCGCATAGTCCCTCGGGGAGTCCATAGCGTGGCAACTTCACAAGAAGAACTCTGTGTGAGACCCGATCGAGGGCCTTCGCTACATCTAGGCTGACCGCTAGTGCCTCACTCCGACTCTCGATGGCTTGCGCTCTGCGGTCAGTGAGATACACCAGGAGGTCACCGGTAGAGCGACTGTGACGAAAATCGTACTGTCGGTCGCTCAGGAGATCGTACCCTCAAGGTATCTCAGGAGCTGTGTATTAATCACACGCTCCATCACAGAATGTGTACCAATAGTGTTCACTGATAGACATTTCAACTCATCTGGTTAATGTTGGGAGCAAAATGGATCATTACAAATTAGCATGTCTGTTGATTGGCTGAACGATGTTCGTCGCACACCAATAGGTACCATACTGCTGTGCGACGAACATCGTTCAGTTGAAAAAAAAAACCGTAATTAAAATAAAACTACAGAATAAGGTTTCTAGGAACAATTATATCATTGTATAATCTAAGGTAATGTAAGTATTTTGGCAAATTAATATAACATTTTTAAAATGTGAAATAGAATAAAGACGTATATTATAATCTATACGACGAACAACGTCGGTTCAGTATATTCGTCCTCCGCTTATCCCTAGAAAAATGACGGTTTATAGCATACGCCTACTATAGGTACGTAAAACATCGACGTATTTTATTATGCGTCACTGAAAAAAATCATAATAAAAACAAACAATTTTAATCATGGATGAACTGAATGATGTTATTTTAAAAGATAAAAGGTAAAAACAAAGACATAAAAAAATATATTTTAGTATCCCAAGGACAACGACGGATTTGACAAACCGCTGTTCTAAGACGTCAAAATTTATATTTACTTAAAATAAACAAAAAATTATGTAATTTATAGTACATTGTGACCAAACTTATCCGTTGACGACTGTTCCTCCTGACGTGACCTTATCCTAGAACATCGACGGTAATGCCAATGCGTCGGGAGCGGAAAGGGCGCGGGGGGCAGGGGACAGCGACAGACAACGGTGCAAGTATCAATCCGTCATTGTTTTACGTTAATTAATCAAAACCGTCAGTATTCAACTCTGTATTTGGATCATTTGTAATGAAATTTGATAAAATGTTTTATTTTTTTTATAAAGTACCATATTTAAAGTTAATTAGAGTAAAAAAAAAAAATTTGCAAAAAGTCAAATCCGTCGTTGTTCTAGGACGATATCAAGAAGCAAGAAGTAAGTTAGAGTAAAGGCAATTAAAAACTACCTCCCCAGGTGCCAACGTTCTTGGGTTACGATAACTATTTTAATTTAGGTGAGCAAATACGCTTAAGTACTACATTAGTGCAAGAAAGGTTCCATTTTCAAGTAAAAATATCAAGATAATGGCATTCTTATTACCGCAAGTCCTCAATTTGGTAACCATATTTGTGGCATTATACGTAAAAATATACCTCCATTCACTCAAATCAATAACCATAATGCTTTAAGTATTCCATATTTTTTATATAAGTAATTCCTAGCGGGTGATTATAATGGTCTTTCAACGTGCTCTCCCTACTTACAAAATTAAGTACACTTTTGTCACTAACGATGGCACCGTTAAGAAAAGGTTCATCGATGGCGGTAATAAAAGGATGAATGTCTAGTCGGTATTTCTTTGAGGATATTCGCTTCATTCGTATCATCTCATTGTCTCTTATGTTGGCAGTTGAAATAATAAAGTGAGATATTCGAACGAAAATGATATGATCTGATGATTTTGGATTTGATTAATAATACATTTTGTGTATACCTAGAGTTCAGTACTGTACATACTATATTTTTATTATGGGTACTTGTTAGTATACTTGATTATACGAGTACAAGAAGAAATGGAGTTGGTACTATAAAATTACATTTTTAAATCAACACGTAGGTATGGAAGGAAAAAAAGGATCTTGATTGGACAATAAGATTTTTCTGTATCACTGACATACACATAACTATTTACTTCGTAATTTAGTTTCAAAATCGATAAATCTCATATTTATCAATTTAGAAGCTAAATCACGAACCAAATTTTTCCGTCTGTAGTTTCTGTTATAAACATGATTTTTTTTTTTTCGCGTTAAATATTCAACATTGCGGAAAATGTTCAGCACTGGGCCACTTTACAAACGCAGCTGTTCCCGTTGCGTTTGTTTGGCCCAAAGCTGTTAAGACCTCTCTAAATCCGCCTACGTTATTAGTGCACTTTATTGAACAGTGAATATCTGAAATCTGGCCTGCGTAGCAGTGGGTGACCACAAGTAGAGCAATAAGGCGCATGAAGCGGTCGGGCCTTGTCTTAATTGTCAATAACCGTGAGTCCCGGCGCGCCCGAGCCTGCTCGCACCGAATAATTAACGAACTTCCGCGATTTTCGAGTTTGTAAATTGCCTCATGGTCTCGTCGACCCGCGTCCTGGTTTGCTGATATAAATTATGTGCGGAGAAAATTAATCTTAGTGATTTAAGAACACCCTTTATTTCCAGGCTTCTATTTAAATCGTATTCTTACTGGGCTTGCTAATGGAAAGTTTCATGACAGTGATATAGAGATTTGTAACTTGTAACAACCTATATTGTATTACTATGAGTTTAAAAAATCAATAGTGGCATTTATTTTAGGATAAAACTTTTAGATTAGAGACTGTACTTTTATATGCAACATAATCTCATTTTGACTCACTGATTAATTACGAGTATTATAAAGCTGAAACCACTGGGTTACTTTGAAATTTCAGAAGTTGATGTCTTCATATTGTAAGCAGACAGGTTGGCAGTCGCTACACTAAAACATTCGCAGTTTGGCCATTTTGTAGTTAAACTGAAACTTAACCCTGAATCGCAAAAAGGATGATGATCATATTACAAGCATATACTAAAGAGGATTTTTTAAGAATTAAGTCCCTGAACTGGTAGGTATAATACGAAATTTTGCTGCGGGCTGGGCTGCTATCATAAAACAATTTGAATACACGCAAGAGGTGTGACAAACACGTTATCGAAGACGCTAAAATCTCCCCAAGGCACCTGATAAATACCATTATTACGTTTATTGTATTTAATTACGGAAACATTTATGAGACGTATCTTAAATATGGCACGATTTTGAGCAAGAGAATTGTGGGATACAGCGAGTGCGCGGATATAAACAGAGAATTTACAAGCGCACGCCTTTCATTAAAATGTAAACAAGCTTCCATATAATTCGTGGTGCGTAAATACATCAGTGGGGATCAGGGGGGCGGAGAACAGCACACCACATTACGGCGAAATGTTTTACGGTCAACATTAACCGCAATACGGTTGACCCTGAAAGCCCATCTTCCCCACTAAATGCACTAAAACCAGAATTTGAATTCTTAAGGGCAGAGGTATAATACCTACATATATTACACTGTCGAGGTAAGTATAATGGTTTTCTGATGCAATATCTTTACTATTGAGTAATTGTAAAGTACCTGCGTAGGTATGTAGGTATATTGGAGGTATTGAAAAAAAAACTTGTGTAACGATACTTTATTATATTGGTTACAAGGGAAGTTAAGTTACACCGTACAGAGCAGGGCACACGCGACAATGATTGTTTGCTATCGTAGCGCAACGTCGACCGTCTGCTCTCACTGCGCGGCACCGACTGTCTCGTAATTCGATTGACATGGCGCGTCGCACGCGCCATAAGTACATCTTTAGGAGTGGTGTAGCTGGTAGACGTGATGTCCGAATAAGCATCGCTTGCCATAAGTACATGTTTAGGAGTGGTGTAGCTAGTAGACGTGATGTCGGGTTACATACTCCCCCTCTAGTTCGGACAAGGCGCCCTCGCGTTCGGACTAGCACTCGATTAGCCTACGTGGCCGACCGCGTCTGCGCTTCTCCCTAACGGGTGGGTCTACGGCGCTGCCTACGTAAGGTGTCAAATGGGAGACGTGATACTTCCCTACGTACTCACCTCTCGTGATGCCTTCCACTATGTATGTCGTGGGGCTCGCCACCTCCTTAACCCGGTAAGGGCCATCCCCTCTAGGTGCGAACTTGGCGGGCTGGCCGGGAGCCACATCCACAGCCACATCGTTAGCGCCTCGCGTCTCCAATAGGGCTAGGTCACTTACCTTACAATCAGAAGGGGTTCTTCTCCCTTCGTCCCCGTATCTCTTCTTGACACGCTGGGCCCTTTCATGGACCTTCCCAGCGTCATGGAAGTCAGCAAATATCCTTGCCCTTTCACGTACAGGGACCACGAGGCAGGCGGAATCGACGTCATCTACCTCGGGTGCGCACCTGTACGGTACTCCGTCGGATATCAAACATCCACGGTTGGACCGGTTTCTCCCCCTGGTGGGGTCGTCGGGGCCCTCCCCCTGCATTGGAACTGCTCCGAGACAGTAACCACTACTGTCGATCTTCGGAGAGGAAAGCCTGGTTTCGTCAGTGCGCTGCAGCTTCTCTATCTCAACGCCTAGTAGCTCTATCTTACCTCGCGACATCCGGTACGATGGGGAAGCGGTCTGCTCCTGCTTCTCATCGACTCGAATGCGTTGGATAGCGCACGGCGTTGGGGGTCTCGCTGCAGCGAAGCGCTCGGCCTTCGACACTGCTTGCTGGTTCAGCTGCGTTCTCTGACCGGGTAACAGCTTGAAGCCCTCGTCCTGCTTGAGACTGACGGTACTAATCCGCATCAGCTCTGCGTCGTTGGCGGTTTCAAGACTGTAAGACTGCACAAAGGGGAATTTCCCCTTTGGTAAATTATTAAAAGACCAACAACCCTGTTGAAGGTCGAGTAGTATACCTGCTTTCGCTATGAAGTCCTGTCCGAGTAGCGTTCTGTTGTCGGCGTCCGGTAACACCAAAAAGCTTACGGGGATAACTCGACCCTGTATAGTAACGGTGGTGTCACCTATTAAGGTTTCTCGTGACTGACGCGTCCCGTCCGCCAGGCCTATGGAGCGACGCACTTCGGTAAAACTTACCCCATTGTCGGTTAAAATCTTGTAGAGTCCGGGACTCGCAAGGCTCTCGGTGGCGCCGGTGTCAAGCACGGCGACACCAGTTCGAGATGCTACTTGAATCATCACTGTGGGTCGCGTCACATCTGAATCGTTAGTGACGGCACTTTGGAAACTTACCTTATTAGTTGCGGAGGCGTCCTTACATGTCGGGCATTTAGACCGTATCACACCTTCCCGTCCGCAGCCATAGCAAGCCAGTGGCACCTTGTTGTCCGTTGTACTATCACTACTTTTTGACTTAACCTTACATTCATCTATCGTATGACCAAACCGTCTACAAAAAGCGCAGCGCGGCCTTACACGTTTCTGTGCAGAGTCGCGATCGTTATTGTTTACATTTTCGGGTTTAGCTACAACTTTGCTATCGGCGATCGCAGGGTTGACACTGCGACGCATTGTATTATTCGCGGCATTAGGGGGAGCAGTATTAGTATTTGATCGACTCACCTCACTCAGCGACTCCTCTACATACCTCGCTCGTGAAAGCAGACCGTCGACACTATCAACACTATCTCTTGACACTCTTTCCCTAACCTTACGATCTAAGAGTCCGTATACAATGTCTAGCTGCACTATCTCCGGTAGATCATACGGTAATCGCGAGAGGTTTGCGCGCACTCGCGATATGTACGAATCGGCACTTTCGTCACTCTGTTCTCGGGCGAAGATCTCACGGAAGATCCGGTGCGCGGGGCGGGGTGCGCCGTACATGAAACGCAGCCGCCGTAATGCTTCGTCCCAGGTCTTCGTGGAATTTTTCACACCGTGCCACCACACGGCGGCTTCTCCAGTCAGCAGCATCGGTAGCCCCCGTAGTGCGTGCTCGTCGCTGACGTTCGCACATTCCTTATACACCTGTGTGCTTTCGAGGAACGTTTCTAGCACATCGGCGCTCCGGGTGGCCCCATCGAATCGGGCCGTGCATCTGGTGAAGTTGCTCGTCGGTCCGGCACATTCGGCGAACGTGGGCGTCGGCGTCGGTGTCGCGACACCTCGCATCACGTTGGTCAGGAGCCTCGTTAGTTGATCTTCCGTCATGGTGATCGTGCCCCTGTCGGCCGCCATCGGCGTCGTCGCCTGGTTTGCCTCAGGTTCGTCGATTGTCGTCGGCGTCGGTGTCGCGGCGTTCTGCGCCGCGTGAGCGTGACGACCAGTCTCGCTACTGCAACCGGCGGCGACGTGATCGCCGGCGCTAACCACGTACCTTATCTCGCTGTTGGCTCCGTTGTTTGTTGTCGGCGTCGCGGCGCGCAGCGCCGCGTGAGCGTGATCTTCAGTCTCGCTACTGCAACCGGCATTGTCGTGGTCATCGGCGGTTTGTTGGCGTGTCCTTGGCATGTCTGTCGTCTATGCCTACGCTCGTTCTCGATCCGACTCGCACTCAAAACGCGGGAACTGTCCACGGATGTACGCAGGTAGGTAAATGCGGCGCGTCGGTGCCGCCTTGTTAGTATTTACTTGAGTACGGGCCCCACGTTGGGCGCCATTTGTAACGATACTTTATTATATTGGTTACAAGGGAAGTTAAGTTACACCGTACAGAGCAGGGCACACGCGACAATGATTGTTTGCTATCGTAGCGCAACGTCGACCGTCTGCTCTCACTGCGCGGCACCGACTGTCTCGTAATTCGATTGACATGGCGCGTCGCACGCGCCATAAGTACATCTTTAGGAGTGGTGTAGCTGGTAGACGTGATGTCCGAATAAGCATCGCTTGCCATAAGTACATGTTTAGGAGTGGTGTAGCTAGTAGACGTGATGTCGGGTTACACTTGGGTTATGTTATATTATATTAACGATATTGAACCCTATAACATTTTCTTCGAAATTATTGTCTGTTTGTTCGCGATGGACGCAAAAACTAGTGAACAGATTTTGATGCGGCTTTTTTGTTTGAAAGGCAAGATCTTCAAAGGAGATGGGGAGGCTTTCATACATTCTTGGGCCAAAAATGTAATAAGATAAGGGTGGTATCAATTACCAGCATATAAATTATTAAACCATCCCTGAAAATTCTGCAGATTTTGGATATCTGAGAGCAGAGTTATAAGAGATTTAGTTAAAGTGAGGTTATGCAAGAAATTGACATTTTAGAACTGTGATTTCTGTGGTGTTTTAATAGAAAGTGGTCATTTTTTTTATCTTAAAATACTTTTAAATTGTACTGTATTATATTTCACTCAGGGATAATGTACGAAAACTTACAAAGAGATTTTAAAGATATGGAGTACAAGGATGTTATGTTAAAAAAAACACTTTAAATAATAATTATCTTTTATTCTTCTTCAATAATAATTAAAGTATTGTCTAAGAAGTGCGCAGGTGGAAATATATTACCTTATTTACTTCATTTTCTATGCCACAATTCACACAGAGATCCATGTCAAAATCCAAAATACCGAGCAAAACTCAAACAAGTAAACAAGTTTATCATTGTACTTTAAGGTAACCAGGAGCAAGCTAGAAGTCCGTAAAGAGAAATCACTGTTAAGGGAATATAATCAAGAAATCAACTGAAAATACTCAAAACGCAGAAGTCAATTGATCATTGGATTTAAACCAATAAACTGATACAGCATACTGATATAGTATACTTTTGTACATATTTTATAAACAATTGTATATCCCATAAGCCGTGTAAATATACAATTTTTCGATAAAATAATTAATTTTGAAGATTGAATAAATAAACTGATTGACTGAAAATGGAGCTGTCAGCTGTCACAGCTTAAAAATACAGTTGATAAACATAAGAAATAATTAATCGATTAACGGAAATCGATTCAGAATTTATTTTTATTACACTATTATTTGGTATTTTAAATGGTTATTATTATTATAATGATTAAGTTTTGTTCACTCTGATTGATTTAATATCAAATTGTGATGCAAGTGTTTTAATACGCAATATTGTTTAAATATTTTTTAGTAATCGATATTTTATTTTGCTAGTGGAATAAACTTAGTTTTAAGATTACTCGTCTTCCAGACTTTCAATTGAGCTGTTTTTTTAATATTTTGAAATAGAAAAAAATACCGCTTTTTTTAAGTCATATCTCAACTCATTACAATTTTGGCCCAGAAGTCCCCGTCTCCTTTAAATATTTACCTTTATGTGATTGCAATTGGTTGAGTAGAACCAGAGCTATGATCAAAAGTCACGATTGCCGACATTCACCCGGGTGGAGCCGCGAGCATGAGCTAGTTTCACAAATGAAATTATGGTCAATATTTTGCGATTAAATCTTAAAGTTAGAAAAAAACATACTTCAACTAAATAATAAACCCATAACAAACTAACTTTTTATGTCAAAGGGAAATTTTGCACGCATTATTTTTTCGGTTTATTAAATTTTACACAAAACGAACTCCAGGATATAAAGTTTCTAACGCGTGTTGTTTCATCAAAGTCGATGTTATGTATTTTCAGGCAACTAATTTTGCTAACTGTTTTATTCACCTCGGAACCCTTGGTCCATTTATCAGCTTTTACTAGTTGATACTAGACAATTGGCACGCATTTCATATTAATCAAGTAAAATATGCTTTGTGAATCATTATAATAGAATAATCATAGATTTCCTAAAAAAATATTATTGTTGGAATTCACACCCTATAAAATAGCCAAAACGAGAGGATGTTCTCTTTAAAGTCAGTTAAAATATCACCCTTTGCATACACTACCACGAGTACATATTTATAATGTGACGGACGGACCCTATTAGACTGAGGAAAAATTGAAGTATCTAGATTTAACATCATAGTTTGTGGAGCTACAAAATTCAGAATTGTTTGCGTACTTGCTAGCTTGAAACCTGCGGTCTGACCGAGTTTCCTGAGGATTTCCTTTTTCGGTTACCGGATGCCCGGTAATAGATCTCCCATGTTGGACCGTGTGGTTTCAGTTGGTTCGATTACATCGTCACTTTACCGATACCCCCGTGAAGCCCTACACTGATTTAAGTGGTTACCTATTTAAGTTGATAGGCACATATCGAATAACTGCTCGAGTGGGTGTATTTTAATCTGAGTTGGGACTATGGATTCTATATAAAACTAACCACGACTGGGTACATATATCTTGAACCTGAAATGTTTATTTTATATAGGACACGTCAATTTGACTTCGCCTCGCCTGATGGTAAGCTGAAGGCAAAGTCTCTGATAAGAGGGTCACCATTACAGACACGTATCATGTTACAATGGTGGCACTCAGCTTGACCGCCTCATCAGATGCTTTTTCACGCCCCGCTTAAAGGACCCGGGACTGTAGGAGGAGAGAAACACGTGAACTGGTAAGGAATTCCAAGACTTAATGGTGCGGCAGAAGAAGGAGTCGCCGAAACGCTTGGTTCTTGATGGAATATTCTGCACCATATACGGGTGGCATCTAAGCCCTGCACGTGTTGTCCTATATAGGAAAGGTGCTCAAAATGTGCTCTATACGCGCAGTACACGTTTCTTGGGTGTTATTTGAGGATATCATGGGGCGCTACTGCGGTGGACGGCTCAAATTCCCAAGCATAGATTATTACGAGAACAAAACAATCCACGAGCAGCAGGGCCTCGGTGTCTCGCGATTTAGGTCCAAGATACGTGTCTCGACGTATAACATGCATTACATTCTCATCTTATCTGGATTAAGTACTACTTACAATACAATATTAAAGAAATCTGAATATTATAGGTAGGTACAGACCGCGTAACGTTAAAAGAAATATTGAGTTAAGCTCGCCTTTGTACATGCTTCTTTAATTTGTTATTATGTTTTACATCTGTATTGTGTGTGTGCAATAAAGAATTAAGAAGAATTAAGAAGAAATATTTTCTGACCACCATTTTTACATGACCTCAAGTTTACAAATCTCATGATAAAATCTACTTCTTTGGATTAAAGCGATTTCTCATCTAAAAATATTGTTGTATGCCGGTTGAAGTTTAAATATTCTCGAGCGAAATGTAAATGCTTTGCATTTTCAATCAGAAACGGTTTACCAGACAGTTTTCTAAGATTTAAATCTTACAACTCTACTTTTATATGTGGAAAAACCCTTTTGGCGACTTAAGTCTATCAGGAAAAATTACTAGGTATAAAAATGACGAAATTATAAAATTAAATAGTAATTTTTCCTGATAGACTTAAGTCACCTAAAGGGGAAAAACATGATTATCCCCCAAAAGAAATGTATGGTTAACGGTATCTAATGAAAATTATCAAATAATTTAGCAAAATAACTAGTCGTTTTGAGATTTCTTCGCTATTTATCTACTGTATGATATTAGTAAAATAATGTCAAATGGTCTTTTGTAATCAGTGATGGCGCTCCATATTTTAGTTTCTATTAAAGTGTGTGTTGATTAATGATCTTTTTCGTATAAACGCCAGCTTAGTCTTTCTCAAATTATGCTGTTTACGGTGTCATATCATACCTATACGGTACTATGCAAACAATTTCATATTGAACCAAAGTTTCAACAGGAACAATATGATTATTCCCTCCTGCTGTCTACTGGCTGTGAAAAAATATCTTTGGAAACCATCAAGCTTTTCATCAAGTGGGGCAAAGTCAACTTGACAAGTCAAGATAGATAATTAAATCGACATTAGTTCATGAAATAAATACACATCTTTTAGTTTTATTAGCCTCATGATGATTTCATTGATCTCTCATTTTTTCTCAATTCATGTGAAATTTGCCAAAATATAGGTTTTGATATAATTCTGCCCACCTCTCCGGTGATATACAGACATAAGTAAGTATATTAAGTATATCGATGGTCCCAATTAAGAAAGTCGATAGTTTCATTTTGTCGATTTTCACTTTTTTACATAAATGTATTCGCAAGAATGAGTTCTACAATGTGCATATTAAATTTCTTTAAAATTCTTTATTTTGACACATTTTTCAGTATTAAAATTGTCGATAGTAATCGCGCGTCCGTACAAGATAGCGTGATATGGCATATCGTGCCCTCTTGCTCGTACCGCACGGGTAGTAGAGGGGCGAGGGGAACGTCGATTCTGCCACTTCGCACTTTATTGGCGGGCAGAGCGTACGCACCTTGTTGTTTTGAGTTGCTTTGTGTTTCTTGGTGCTTTCTGTTAAATTTATTTAAAACTCAGCAATGTCACATCATTCTAAGTGCATTTTGGATATTGTGAGAAAACAAGAAACGAATGTTGAACAAAAAAAAAACGAAAAGGAATAACCGGGAATCATGAAAAACGTGTATTATAAGCGGAACCTGGTAAGTAGTATAATAATTTTATTATACAATTAATGTACAATTCTTATACAAAGCAGTCGTAGGTTATATTATGATTTTGAGCAATCATCGTTGTTTTATAAATCAATAAAGTCAGTTCCCTTCAAAAATGGAGGTAATGGTAGATCCGTCATTTTTAACTGAACACGAGCATTTCAAGATTGTCAAAAGTACCACTTCCTACTTTCTTAGATGTAAATTAAGTAGGTCTGTTTGTCAGAAGTGTCACATTCGACATTATTAAATGTTTGCTTAATCTGTTGATTTGTCAGTTGTAACACGTACGACATTTTTAAACGGAACTTATATTAAATGGCAGGTCCCAAGTGACACTACCGACTTTTTCAAATGGATACTGGGTGTGTTTTTTTGACGGATGTATCTCTATTGATCGATTTCGTTTCAATGTTTTAGGAATGAACATTGTGTTTGACCTTTTCAGGTATCAAAATAAATTTTATTTATTTTCAGATCGAGTTGGAGTATAACTGCAATACACTACGGCTGGAGGAACACCTCACCGAACTCCAGGTGGAACTAGGTCGCATAAACTGGCACATATTAGGACTGTCAGAGATTCGAAGACAGGGGGAGGACACGACAACCCTTGAGTCAGGCGACCTGTTCTACTTCAGAGAAGGTGAGCTGCTCTCCCAGGGAGGCGTCGGCGCTCTAGTCAAAAAAGACCTCATCAGCAGCGTTGTTGATTGAAATTGGCAGTGTGTCGAACCAGGTAGCGTACCTTATCCTGAAAATCACGAACAGTCGTTCGCTGAAGGTGATACAGGTATATGCGCCGACCTCGTCTCACCCCAACGAAACAGCCGAGGTGGTATATGAGGATATTGCTAAAGCAATTAATCACACCGCCAAGGCCACTTACATCGTTGTTATGGGGGACTTCAATGCCAAATTGGGAGTACAAGAACGCGACGAGACAAAAATCGGACCTTATGGAGTGGGGTGCAGAAATCGCAGGGGGCAAATGCTAGTCAGGTTCCTCGAGTCACAGGAGCTCTTCTTAATGAATAGTTTCTTTAAGAAAAACCTCACAGGAAGTGGACTTGGCAACGCCGGGACTCTGCGATAAGGAACGAGATTGACTTTTTTGTAATGGACAGTAAGCACATATTTAGAGATGTCTTTTGATCAACAAGTTTAATACTGAAAGCGATCACCGACCGAGGCTCTCTAAATATCAACATCAAGGCAGAAAGATTCTGAATGATAAGGTCAACCCTCCAACCTACGCCGCCGCTCCAAGTAGCACTAGGGTCCGAAAAGTTCAACCTCTAGGGGCATTGACGAGAAGGCCGACATAGTGGTCAAAACATTGTAGGAAGTTGTTTCCCGGAAAACGCAAACAGCAAGAGTCCAAACTCTCTCCTGAGACTCTCGAACTTATGAGAAAGAGACGTGAACAACCATCCACACAGTCGTCTTCGTCAGATGGGAGAGCCTTAAACCAACAAATCAAAAAGCTAATACGCGACCTCCGACGCTCCAACACTCGCACCATTCAGGGGCAATTGAGCGTAATAGAGGGTCGAAAGTGTTCGTTCAGCAGTTGGGAGGCCCCATCTGATGAAACTTAAAACTGGGGATGACAAAATGATGACTTCGAAGTTCGAGATACTCGAAGAGATCGAGCAATTCTATATCACGGACGTGTAAACCAACGGGACACAGCGATGAGGACCACAGAGCGCCACTACACCGAGGATTTGCCAGATGTCGAGCAGTGCGAGGCAGAGGCGGCTCTCAGGCATCTGAAGAACAACAGGTGCCCTGGTGATGACGGAATTACTACTGAGCTGCTGAAAGCAGGTGGCACTCCAATTCTGAAAGAGCTAGCAAGCCTCTTTAATTCCCTCATTCAGCAAGGGCTTACACCTAAGCACAAGTGTGACGCCCCTGGTGTTGCATACGTCCATAGGCCACGGTAACCACTTTCCATCAGGTGGGCCGTGTGCTTGTCTGCCACCTAAGTGGTATAAAAAAAAAAACCTAGGGCATGGAGCGGGAGTGCGGTGGTACTGTTCTTCTAAAAAGGCGATAAGACCTTGCTGAAGAACTATAGGCCCATCTCACTCCTGAGTCATCTCTACAAGTTGTTCTCGAGAGTCCTCACAAATCGTCTGTCGGGTAAGCTCGACGAGTTCCAGCCACCTGAGTAAGCCGGGTTTCGAAAAGGCTATAGTACCGTGGACCACATCTATACTGTTCGGCAGATTGTAGAAAAGACGCAGGAGTACAACCAACCGCGGTGTATGGCGTTTGTGGACTACGAAAAAACCTTCGACTCTATCGAAACCTGGGCAGTGCCGGATGCCCTGCAGCGGTGCCGTGTTGATTGGCGATACATCGAGGTGTTAAGATGCCTGTATGATACTGCCACAAGAAGGTAGACGGAAGGTGGACACCTAGGTAGACTGACGACCTGTGAATGGTGGCTGGGATAGACTGGATGCGGAAGGTGGAGGATCGGCAAACGTGGCGCGTATTGGGAGAGGCCTATGTCCAGCAGTGGACTACAGTAGTTGATTGATTGACTGTCCAATAATACTTTTTTATTTGTTTTTATAGTAATTTAGCCAAGCTAAGCTCTAAATATCATTATTATGTAACTACCTAATATTGTTCGTTTCATTTTTTATTTTTTTCTTACATTCACCGGACCTCCTAACCCATATTCGACATTTTTTAATTCACGACTTAACATTTAAAAATGTTGCATATTCCACTTCCAACCAAGTTCATCAATGAAAACCCAATTAAAAATGTCGAAAGTGTCACAATCGACAGTCAGTCAGTATTTTTATCCGTGATAAAATGTTGTATGTACATTTTCTCCTAAAATACAAGTGTTTATGTAATTTTATCTATTACATAATATAACTATACATATGTTCATGATATCGATACCTCCCACGTAAGTTGTTGTAACCCACAAAATTGCCATTTTGTGTTTTTCACGTAAAAGTGTCTAATTTTATGTATAGTATCCTGTAACAATTAGATCAAATCCAAAAATCTATTAATTTCGGTAGTTTTCAGAAGTATAACATCGTAAGTTCCGAAGTATCCCGGCGTATATTGTGGTATTTATTACTTGCAATAGTTTACGGCGGGCGGTGTGAGTCTGACGAGCGCGCTCATCCCGCGTATGTGTGACATAAAACAGACTACGTTGGAAGTCGCTGTAGGTTGCATGTCACGCGCGTATTTTATGTGTTGATTTGATATTTATTACGTAATAGTACTAGCACATATTTTCTGTATTTAAAATATTGGTTATTTAAAATGTGGTATTGATTACATACAACAATATACGTTCCCGAATTTACAAGTATTTTGTGTTAAGTAATACATACAACATTTTACTTCGGAATTAGTTATACTAAAGTACATGGCAAGATGACTTACAATGATTTACGTGGTCAAATTAACTATTTTATGGTTACTAAGTAACACATACAACAATCTACTTCGCTTATCACTGACATTGTGTAAGTTGTAAGTAACATTTGCGGTTTATAGATGTGATCAAAAATCTATAGAAATCAATAAAATTGAAGTGTCTGTTTGTAATGTCAAAATAACAAGTGAATAAACATTTGAACCTAAAAAAAATAAGAAGTTGAATGAAATTTTGAAGCATTTATTATGCTAACTTAATCATCTTATCATCTTATCTTCTTCATCTTTTTCATCAAATCTTCTTCTTCGATCATCAATCATCATCATCATATTCAAAATAACAAATTTTTACTAAATGGATGTGAATGTATATCAGGTACCATTAACAAGAACATAATTTAAATGTCTTTGGTCGGTCTGTCTGTCTGTTCCGCTAATCTCCTCCCTCCTGTCGAAGGTGACGGAGCGTATCATTAATACATAGCTTCTGGGGTACTTTGAACTGTATGATCTACTGAGCAACCGACAGTACGGCTTCCGCCACCGTAGCTTAACCGGTGTATCTTATCTTAACCTTCTTTTGTATCTCACAAACCGTTGCGCGCAAGCCATCGAGACTCGAGGTGAGGCACTGGCGGTTAGTCTCGATATCGGAAAGGCCTTTGATCGGGTCTGGCAGACGTCTTCTTGCAAAGCTCTTATGGACTCCCCAAGGAATTATGCGAATGGATTGCCAGCTTTTTGTCCAACAGAAGTATCCAAGCCGTCGTTGATGGCAGTTGCTCGGACCGCATGGACATAAAACGCTGGTGTCCCACAAAGTTCCGTGTTGTCTCGACCTTGTTACTGCTGCATATCAATGACATGCTGTCGGATGACTCCATTCATCACTATGCGGACGACAGTACCGGAGACACTTGTTACACGGACCGTGCAAATATCCCTCAGTCCGAGATGGAGGAAAGCCGCGAACAACTTGTGTATGAAATCGAGACTACGTTATCTAGAGTACCCGATTGGGGCAGACTGAATTTAGTACAATTCAACCCCTCTAAGACACAAGTATGTGTATTCACCGTTAAGAAAATCCCATTTATTGTAGCAACGCAATTCCTGGGCACACTGCTTACCATTTCCTTGAGTATTGGGATCCTTGATATCGATATCTCCAGCGACGTCCAATACCGTAGTCAATTGGAAGACAAGGTGAAGCTAGCATCAAAGAAGCTTGGAGTGATCAACAGGGTGAATACTTAACTGTCGGGCAACGACTCCGCCTACATAAGGCACAGGTTCGGCCCCACTTGGAGTATTGCAATCACCGTTTTGTCGAAGCGCCTACGTGCCAGCTTGAAACTTGAAGTGTTCAACCCCTTCGACTCGGTACAAAGACGACTATTGAGGCTCGTTGACCATCCCATACTCGCAGGTCATGTGGAACGTCTCAGTCTCAGAAGAGACTTTGCCTCACTGTGTGTGTTCTACCGAATATACAATGGTTTGTGCTCAGATGAACTATTTGACATGATACCCACAGCTACATTCTATCATCGCATCTCGCCACAAGCAGGGAAATCATCGTCACATACAACGTCCGGAAACAGTACGCACTGTGCGGTATGAAAGGAACTACATCCCTCGCACACTCAACCTGTGGAATGAACTCCCTGCGGTGGTTTTCCCAAGCGACTACAATTGATTGATAAATTGATAGCTGCCGTTGACTGGACAATACTTGTAGACTACACTTATGAGAAGCACTATAAAAGGAGGATGTCTGTACCTCGTCATCCAAACCCGATATATTCCTTTTTTCACGATCGCATAGGCGAGCAGTGCTTGTAGAACGCACAGTACCGTGGAAAACTAACATAACCTAACCTAAAGACCACGCTATAAAGACGAACAAATACTTTGACCTGACTAACGAGTTAACCAAAAATGGCTACGTGATTAAACTCCACGCCGTAGCAGTAGGACCAAGACGATTTCAAGTTAAATCCCTGTACAACTTAAAGACCTCGGATTGCCAAGAGCTTCAGTAAGCTCTTTACTAAATCGAATGTCCAAAGCGGCATTGATAAGATCTTACCAAATTTGGATAGGTAGGGGGGTACACTACTGACGGTGGAGGTGAGCGCTGATGCATCACAAAATGGCCACCCTTAACCTACATCTGGGTCGCAAGTCCCAGTCGCCGTCACGGTGTGCTCGGTATCACGGGTCCATAAGGACCCGGGACCGCATGGTGAATCCATGGAGTGCTGAGAATCGGATCTCTGGGGCTCTTCAAGAATGGGCATTAGAAGGTTTTTTCAGGGTCGGCAGCGCGAATGTGACGCCCCTGGTGTTGCATACGTCCATAGGCCACGGTAACCACTTCCCATCAGGTGGGCCGTGTACTTCTCTGCCACCTAAGTGGTAAAAATAAAACATACCACACCTTTTTTCTCTCTTGCTTTTCGGCGTAAATTGTTGTATCTGGTACATACGACTAAATGCGACTCATGTGTTCCGGTGTACATAATTGTAAGTGACTGATACAACAATTTGTAAAGGTCATATACCGCGGTAAAGTGTTGTAACAGCAAAATCTCTAAAACCTTTGGTATTTTTGAATAATACCATGAGGTAAACGCTAAAGTATTATTAACTGAAGTCACATATTGAATTTTATAAAGATTAGTTGAAAACTGCGGTTTTTATTGCCAATAGTACCTTTGAAACGCTCTCCTGTAAAATCACATTTTAGAAGTTACAACAGTTTACGTAGGAGGTATCGATATATTCCCAGTTTAAGGTTCCTGCGATTTGTATTTTCCTTTTGGGCGTAAAAATAAACTTCAAACTGCTCTACTGAAAAGTGGTCATTTTGCAGATACGACTTTCTTGATTGGGACCATCGATATATAAAAACAATTATAAGAGTACTGGAGGCCTTACCTCTCATCATTTTTCTTTTCCTTGGCTTTTTGCTTATGCAAGTAGCAACAAAATGAGTGCACCTTGAGTGTTGCAAGCATTCATGTTGAGTGGCGTAATTGTTTGCTACTTTAGTTGTATAACGATGGTAGTAAGTTAAAACATGATGTGTTATTTACCTACCCCTATAGATAGTGCTGAGTTAGTTTTCATGCCTACCAATATAGGCACGAAAACCACAACAGAGACCTTCGCTCTAAAAATAATCTTCTCCTCAGCTGTCCTACTCATACTTCTGGATTTGTTCACTCTTCTTTTCCTATACAGTCTGTGCTCCTTTGGAACGCGCTACCTCTTGAAATCACGAGGGACACCAGCAGTCTAGTGTTCAAGGCGAAAGTTCGCCAATTACTTCTCGACAATCTGGCAGAATCATCGAGGCAATCAAATCTCAATTAGATCATACTTTTATTTATAATATTTATTTAGGTATATGGTATTTGTGATAGGATATTTATTTACTATGCATGTATATGTCTATCTATCTTAATTATGTATAGTGTTCATCTACTAAATGCCACTCTCTATAATGCACCTACTAATATATCTCTGCACCACCTTTGGTTGAGCATAAAGTTCAATAAATAAATAAATATAGAAGGGAAAAAGGCGTGATTGTACAATACTGCATGTATAAAGAAGCCTTAGAAAAGATATTATTAGCAAACTTTTAAGCAAATATTTTTGGAAAAATGTTGAATTTACAGTGAGACAATTTAATGCCTAATAATTTTAAGCGATTGTTCAAGATAGTTCTACCTATATAGTGGTGTATATGTTTATGTATACAAGCGCCGAGAGTAAAGTTGAGTTAGTTGTAGATCTAGTTTGTGTAAGCGAGGTAAGTTACTGCACTGTGAAGAACTTTTCATTGTTCGAATAATAAAGGTTTTCAGAAAATTGTGGAGCAGTTAAAGCGATGTTTTTTATCGTCATCGAGGTAGTTGTTTTATCTTGTAAAAGAAAATGTTAACGATAAACTGGGAGGTAAGTTATGCTTGTGCAATAATAGAGTTTTTGTAAATTTAAATGGAAAAACTTCAACTTCCAAGGTAGGTCTTGAGCTTTCCGTAGTCTATTAGTTATAAATAATATGTAAATAATAATATAAATAATTAGATGTATAGGGATACTCAAACCAACTAAGCTACTACTAATACCAACTTTTCATAGTTAAAATCTTCATCTTCAGCGAGGCCTCTACGGCAATTTTAACGAATTAGGAGATAATTCTGAAACAGTTTATTAGGCAAACTTTTTTTGCATAACCTGCATCAGGGCATCACCCGTTAAATAACAAGTATACCGCGTTTCAATTGAGATCAACTTGAGCCTAATAGGTCTTTGTGGAGCTCCATTTATATCATTTTGCCCATTATCCCTGAAACTAATTTATTTGATACTGTTGTATGCCGCAAGGTCAAATGGTCAAATTATTTATTAATTTGTTTAATATTTTGTAATGAACAACTTTGTACCAACCCCCTACCTGAATTTGCAATATAAATGCATAAATAAATAAACTAAGGAAATACCGTTGGATACATAGTGATTTCAGAACAATAATTGGGGTGGCCTCGGTATATAACTTAGTAGGTTAACTGGAACATTAGTTACGTACGCTACTGCTCATTTGTAGGGGTCTCGATTAACGAAACAGTTTCAACTAATAAGATTATTCCCAACTCAAGATATACACGCATGTCTCTGTGGAATATTAGATCTACTGAGGAGAGTTTAGGATCTCTAACATTAAGCACTTTCAATAAACAATTATTTGATTACGGTTGCCGAGGTGCAGCTTTCAACCGGAGTTCACTTAGAAATGAATAAGCAATTACAGTTTCAATCTATAGATTATTATGTAGTTTCTTGCAGTTATATCACATGCTATAGGTAACTATATTCCTATATACTATAGGTAACTTGTATGGTAACTTATAGATTAGAATTACGGTTATTCAGAACTGGTTCAGGCAACTTAATTGATCAGAGTAGGTATTGGAACTGAGTAGGTAGAACTAGAAAGGAACTTGACTTTTCCAATATAAATTAATACAAAATATCCGATATAAATTAATAATTTGATTGATTTAAAACATAATTTATATTTGGGAAACTGCACTAGCAAACTCAACTGAATACCACAGGTAACATGTAGATATATATTTATCCATCGATATGTTACAAATTACTGTTATTCTTCACACATTTTTGTTTCCTTATAGTGTTTTTACATGTGAGTGATATATGCTGTTACTGCTACTGCCAGCTCTCATATCAGCGATCAGGCGAGTGATGTGTACGAAAATACATCGTATCGGAGTCGAAAAACGTTAAATCTCCGCTCCCGAAGCACCACGATTTATTATTTTCATATTTTTATACACCAGCCCCAGTAAAAAGTTATTGTGTGTATGTCTAGCCAGTTACAATTTATTTATTACAAGTAAAATATGAATGCCTACCATAATTTAAAAAGGTTGTGCTACATTTTTTTGAAACGTCCGCGTCATGTTAATTAGATACAGAAAGAGAAATAATTTAGTCCTTTTAAAATTAAATTACATTATAAATTGTCTGAAGTTTACGCGAACATCACTCATTAAAATAAAACCACCTTTTAACGGATTTTATCGCGATTTATTTGTTATTATTTAGTTTTGGTCCGTGCTTTCGGCTACTTTTTAGGGTCGCGGGGTGACTAGAGATGGTAGTTGTCACATAGTACTAAAAGTAAATAATAAAAAAGACGTGTGGCACTCGGGGACTGCCGCGGTAAAGCTATTGCATAGCATTTTTTATCAACTTATGCAAACAGCTTGCGTTAATAAGCGGAGCTACTTCGGAGCAGCTCGGCTCGATTCGTGCGAGCTCGGGGGGTGTTAGGTTTTTTTCGTTACAGAATTTCTGGATTCGGTCTCCACGCTCAAGGCCCGCGATAGAAGCTATGCAATAGCTTAATAAATAAATCGCGATAGAATCCGTTAAAAAGTAGTTAAATTACATTACATTATTATTACAATATTAATATCACAAAAATGTGAAAGTTTGTGAGAAAGTATGGATGCATGTTTGTTACTCTTTCACGCAAAAACGGCTGAATGGATCTGGAAGTAATTTGGCATAGAGGTAAGAAGAAGAATAGAAAGTATCGCCACTAGGGAATTTATGGTCATGCCGACGCGTGATGTTCGTATTAAACAGGCGACACTTCCCAGGCGCGTCACCGTTGTCGGTGCGGGATGTACGCAGAGATATCGTATATACTTACATAGTAGTACCTAAACTTATTAAATATTCACTTATTTTTATATTATGTCTTCAAGATAAAAAAAGAAAGATTTTTCCTCACGATTTCATTACTCATTAAGAAGACTATTAACAAAGAATGCCATTTACAAAAAACTAACTGTTTTAATATTCCATCAATTCATATATGAAGTTAGCATAAATCTACAATTAACTATAGTATCCTGGGAGAACAAGCAGAATATTATTATATTTATGAGAAGTTTTTTTGCCATAGAATCCTTTTAGGAAAATAAATAATAATGAAATCCGACTGCGATACCTCAAGTCCCTGAGGGGATCTAAAGGGATTCTGAAAACGGAAAAGAGGTTATACTTTGGCCAGCTTCCAACGAGATAAAAGGTAATCATTCACCTAAAAGTTTCATTCGGGGTTATACACGCGACAACTATAATTTTATTTCTTTTGGACCCAGAAATTTTATACAACTTGTTAAGTAAAACTGAATATTTGATAGGAGTTCAATTAGTCAGCGTCTTAAGACGTTTGCAGTAGCTACAACAGCGTATGGTATGATGATTGCAGAAGCTAACCTAAAATTACCTGTCAGAGGTAGATGTTATGGTGTACGTAGAGACAAAGAATAGTCTCCTAAACATAGTTATTAAGTTTTGCTCTAACTGTACGTAATACAGTGTGCTAAGGAGTCAACGCTTTAAAATAACAATTTTAAAACAGCTCAAAAATCTGAAACTTTGCAAAAAATAGCGAAAATGATAATAATATTTGTTGCAAATCATTACAGGAACATTAGCCCGTCGCTTATAGCGCTCAGTAGGTATGATTGTTTCATAAATCTCGGACTGCAATCATTTTCGAGCTCGTTAGCCTACATGCAAGGATAAAGTAATAGGTATATATTATATAGGTACGTCGTAATACAATCCTGGAATAATTTGACAGCCAAGGTATGTTCCCGAAAAATTATAATATGCTCACGGTAAAATTCCGCGTGTGTTTTAGCCGGTTTATGCCGCCCACACATCATTCAAAGCCGCGTGCAAATCTCTTGACAGTTTCCGCAAGGGCCTTGTTACTTGACCGTAAATTTAGAGTTTGGTGAATACTTTTATATTTTTACCCTGCTGAGGTAGCAAACTATCATACGGTTCACTCGGGGCATTAAAGCAAACAAATTTTATCACAATCGTTAGTAGTCAGCGGATTTCAATTGCTTAACATAGAAGAAAAGTCCAACAATAACGGTCTAGCTGCAATGCTTCGATATCGCCTAATGTCACCATTGGGTTGTGGAGGTTAGATGGCAGTCGCTTCGCGGAAAATATCGAGGCCCAGCCAAAACCGCAGTTAAGACTGGTAAGGCGGACCCCAGACTCCTAGGTGAAAGCTTCGGATGCGACTGGGAATTAACGCTAGGATGATGAAGAAGAAGAAAGATTCGAACAAAATATCATATCACGTCAATAAAATTTGGCTCCATCATATATTTTATTAGAGCGCCAATCTTGCTGGCATTTAAAGCACTCTCATACCTCCTTTTCATTATAGGTACTGGCTTTTTAATATACGACTACCATCTAACCCAATTTATCATTGGCGACCCCACTCTTGATGAACCTCTTTAATTCATCTGAGGAAAGATTGTACAGACAATCTGCCAAATCAGCCTTAACATGGCAGCGTAGACATATCTCTTCGCTTCTCTTCGAGCAATAAAGTTGATGAGATAATATGTCTACAACATCATGACGTTTTGGTCACGTGACACTTTTTTCAGGGATTTCGTTGGTCGAAGAGATGTCTGGATTTTGTCGATATCCGCCAGGCTGAGGCTGATGTCCTCAGATAAATCGAGATACGGGCCTTATATCTTCGTATCAATCGCAGTTGTTATTTGCATTGATCCAACTCACAGCACTCGAGGCTGTGCTAACTGGCGAGGTGACCATTTAAAACACTTCATGCTTGCATGCACGTATATGATTCTATAGCTACGAGTAATTGGCGAGAAATTGGCGGCAATTGTTTGTACTTTTGAAATTTATTTACCATTAGTGGCGGCAGGCGAACTCATGTTGGCTATTATAGGTGCAAGCGAAAAGCGAGTGCTGAAAATGTTTACTGGCAAGAGCAAGATCCCAAAGTACTTAAAGAAATGTTTATGGTGTGAAATATTTATTAACTGCGATAGTACCTACTTGTGCAAGCGGTTTCGATAGATGACCCTTGTAACACAATGATCTTCCTAGCAATTAGGTAAGTATAGGTACTTCCTCCTAATACCTACATATTTATAAGGTCGAAGGAATGGGTGCTTTTCACACTATCACATAAAAACGACTGAGCAGATCTGAATGAAATCTCCGGAGCGGCCTCTGATGCAGGTGCTAGTATTTAAATTTACCTCTGTGCCAAATCTGGTATTTTCATCCTAGAATAGGTACCTGTGAGTTGCAGGAACAGGATCGGGATATATCAAATCGTTAATTGTACAGTCGACAAAGGAGATACAGTTGCACTTTTTCATATAAAATTGTATATAAAGGTGCAACCGTATCTCCTTTGTCCGACTGTACATAAATAAAAATTAATCGAGTTAGTTATTATTACGATAAGTTTAGTAGGAAAGATTTTTTTTGATATGTCCACGGGTAAGGTGCTCTAAAATAGGATCAGGGTCACCAGGATAAGTAATACAATTTGGACAAGAAGAGGGCACTGAAGAAAAGGAAATTATATCATCTAATTGTCCTAACAACTCCTGAACAATTTTCTTCGACTTATTCCAGAATGGAATCATTGCGTTTTATCCATCAAAATTAAGTTACAAGGGTTATACAACATACCTACTCACAAGCCATACAAATGATTGCCGGTCACATTATTGCGGTACCGGGTCCTTCATTTGGTTGACCGAGATAATGCGATGTCATTTCGCAACGTCATGTGTTCTGTTTTTACACATTTTTTAAATTTTATTTATGCAGGAGGATATAGGGGAATGCCGCAACTCTGGCTGTCGAGATTAAAAACGAATCATCTATAGGACTTATACTACAATATACATATACAATGACACACGGACAGCCTCCGTGGCGTAGCGGTAGTGAACGCGGCCGCTACGCAGGAGGCGCGGGTTCGATCCCCGCTCAGTGCAAATATTTGTGTGAATTAAATATGAGTATTTGCATTGGTCTGGTCGTGCTTCGGAGAGCACGTTAAGCCGTTGGTCCCGGTTGCCATGAGAACATCTATGGCAGTCGTTACGGGTAGTTGGAGCCCTCAAAAATCCAAAAACAACGGTCTAACTGCAAAGCTTCGATATCGCCTAATGTTAACATTGGGTTGTGGAAGTCAGATGACAATCGCTTCACGGAAAATATCGAGGTCTAGCCAAATCCGTGGTTAAGACTGGTAAAAGTGGACCCCAGACTCCGAGCTGAAAGCTTCGGATGCGACTGGGAATTAACGCTAAGAGGAAGAAGAATACATATACAAATAAATACATTGAAGTGTTTCTGCAATTAATCCAGAAAAGCAAAATAATCCAAATTTGCGCAATAAGGATTATTTCATTAATCCTTGTCACGATGCATGGCCTGCACTTCTAATCTCTATATGAGCGGCTAAAGTGCCCAAGGTGCGGAGAAACAGACAGTGCTCCCAGGCGGAGGCAAAATAGAAGTCGAAAGAAATACGATACTATCGTCTTACAAACTTTATTAAAGCCTAAACAGCTTCAGAACGATAGAACTACCCATATTATATAAATAACTAATTCAAAAGCCGAGCTAGAACTGTTAAGTTTTCTAGATCATAACTAACGCAAATCTTTGAAGTTTGGGGCAGATAGAAGGTATTTATTTCGGTAGAAACAGGCGCAAATGTAACTTTAGATACTAGATTTAACTAGATAGATAAATAGAATCTTTATTGTACGATATTTATTAGTTTACAGATTATCTGAGGTTTAAATATCCAAGTAGGTTCAAGGGGCGTCTTATCGGTAAGAGCGATTTATACCAGATAATCTTGTCTAGAAGACTATAGAAGATGGTACTTATAAGACATACTTCAATAAATATATCTTGTAGATAAGATTCTGATTCTGATACGGACTCTTACAGAGACGTTCCCACTTGATCAAAATAGAAACTAAAACTTTAAACTAGATAAGATAGTGTCTATTGAGGTTCTGTCTGAAGAAAAAAAATACAGCCAATGGATCAAACAACGAAAACGCTAAAGTTTGAGGTTATGCCACGAGTAGAAAATATCTCCGGAAAGTAATGAACACGGATTTATCAATAGACTCATGCTCAATTTCAACCCTTCAATTAAGAAGTTTTTGGAAACCCCACAAAAAAGCCTGTATTCAAGTTTGGTATTAGATTTATTACAAGTATAGTTTTATGTTACATCAATTAACTTTATTTTAAACTTGAGCACCTAGTTAAGTGCTTCAGCTGAATATTATTTTTCTTTGCTTTCTTTATAAGTGGTAATAATAGTAAAAATATTTGATATGTTTTTTGCACAAATATATTAAGTATTATTAATTCATTATAATTATATTTCATTTAATAATACTCTCCTTTTTACGTCAACTGTTCGAAAATTGTCTAATCTCGACTAAAACAACTACAATGCAATGAAATTGGGCGTGATACATAGCAGACTAACATTAAAAATCTTGCGGGAAAAATCCATTTGCTGACTATACATGAGTCTCTATGTAAATAGGGGGCTATATGAACCACGTGAACGAATGACATGGCATTTAGCTTTGAAGTCACTTCGATTTTTTTATGGTAGGATATAATCCGACCCGAAGTGCCTTGTACGGTACAAGGCACTTTGGATTCGATTTTGGGATAAAACATTTCCCTACCTATCCGCATCTATTGCCAGAAACTTCGATCCGTAACTGCGGATGTTTCATGGTAGGCGTAGGCGTAGTAGGTAAACTAGTAGTAGTTTGAAAGAATTTCCAGATTTCAACTTCTAGAGTCCTACATTACCGGGGTAAAATAAAACGTGCGACAAAGTAAATTCGAGGTGTGAGGCATTATCCTCGCCACAGGTAAGTGCGCCGCCTTTGTACAAAATATTTAACGGCAATTTCTCAGCACATGTTCTAAGTTAGCTCTTTGTTTAAATATCACAGATCATTGTATGGGTGAAAGGGTATTTTACAGAAATTTATATTTTTCTGTCATATTACAATTTAAAATGCAAAAATAATATATGCTTTTTACTGAGAAAGCTCTGTAACAAATCAATGAGGTCTACTAGTAGTTTTGAAGAGTTCTACTCAAACTATTCTCATCTTGATTCCAGCATCAGATCAGTTTGATGGTATTAAATTAATGTATTGTCATCCGAAAATTGCCTACTCTCATAAAATTCTAATTTCAAATCAATAGGAAAGATAGAAGTTGTCTATGATTTGTCCAATTGGTAATATTGTTGTGTATCTACTCGGGCATCTACGTACAGTAAGCTTCAGAGAAAAGGGACCCCCCTTGATAATGACATGAAAGCATTGAAGTTTTTTGAAACTTTACGTAAATGTCATGTTGGTCTAGTGGTTATGACCTATGCTTTGTGAATACGGTAACCGGGGGTTCAAATCCTCGGACACAAAGTTCTTTTTTTTATTTCGTATAATTATTTTTTTATTCTCATGAGCACTTTTGTTAATTATTATTTAAGGAATCAAATTTTATAGTAGGTATGAGGTTTGTAAGAAAAGATAGGCTTGTTGTATAAACAATATTAATTTATTTCTCGAATTACATTTCTAGGACTACATGGAGTCCATTTCCTGGTTGAGTATACAGTTTTTCTATCTGAGTTAAATTGGGGTTACTTATTTTTAGATTTACTTATTTTAGAACGTTAATTTATTGACAAAACACAATACCCTAAGTATAAAATGTGATATAAAATGTTTAATATTATACATAGTTCTAGAAACATAACTACAATATTTATTTACTTATTTATTTAAAGTTGCAAACATTAATTTTTTACACTCTGTATAATCTTTGAATATAAAAGAATGGTTGAAAAATGAAATGTTATTTATGCCTGTGAATCACAAAGAAAGAACCAACATGCTAAACTATAACAGTATAGCAATATACATCTTCCTCTTTGATCACATTTTCTGATAAGTAACCCTTTTAATACAACATTAGAAAAATATGTGAGGTCAGATGGTGCATCGTTAACACATTAGAAGATTACTATCCTATATAAAAAAATGTCTTATATAAAAAAAAAAAAACTAAACTTGTAAACAAGAGTAATGGGATTAGGTATTAATAATAATATAATATTATTATTATGAATGTTAGGAGGACACTATTTCGCATTAGTTCCCAAGTTCTGTTTACCTTAGTTCCAGTTTAAAACCATTTGACCCACAAGTTTTTTATAGGATTAAGATCCGGGCTTTTAGCCGGCCACTCAAACACCGTTATATCTTCTTGTGCATTTAGCCAGTCTTGCACAATTCGGGATGCACTAAAGGGTTATCCTGAACCAGGTAAATTTGTCCTTCTGGATATGCGACCCGCACTGATTATGCGCAGCATTACGTCTTTCAACACTTCAAGGTATCGCTCACTGTTCATGCGGCCACCTATTTCCACTAGCTCGCCTGGGCCCACTGAAGAAATCCATCTCCAGTAACCTAAAATAATAAACCTTTTCAAATCTGTTTTTTTTTTGTGATTTTATTTTAAAGAATATTATTATAATCATTTACTTACCTACCTAATGTTAACCGCCCGCTTGTTCTTAAGTCTTATACGTTTTTAGGGTTGAAGGGTGCCACTGAGTGAACTTCCGCAATATCATGGTGCCGTTCTGATTCATGAGTGTAAGCAACTGGGCGAGGTCCTTCGCGTTCACATTTTATATCACCCGTCGCTTGATACCTTCGAATCCATCTACGCACTGTATTTCTCTGTAATGAAAATGATAATAAATAAAAGAAACTCCAAAAATATAACTTGTAAATGAAAATGTAACATGATTAAGCAATAAATAGGTATATAATATATTTTTATCGTAACTCTTACCGTTATGCCTCTATTCTTGCTCCCAGAGAATAACAATTTTAGCTTTCAAAAATGTTGTTATTCGAACCATACTTTCAATTTACTCAAAAAACTGATCAACAACTTAATAAATTGAATAATATTACGAGGAGGATTAACACCAATGCAAATTACCACGAATTATAAAGTTACCTTCAATCACAGTTTAGTAATTATGACAAAGAAGTATTCTAATTGCAACCTTAGCGCGCTGTCACAGATATTAAAATACTATAGCCGCAGCTCATACAGCAGATAAGTTTTTGAAGTAAAAAACAAAATGACGGTAGTGCAATAAGCTGTATCAAGCGTAATCTATTGAACTAAACGAGAAATCTATACTAATTTCAACCTTATCTTTTAGTCAATTGAGCAGTTATTATCATCACATATGATGTAGTTCAAATTTAAACCTTAAGTTCTACAAAATAACACCGTAATCAACTTTGTTCGATAATAGGAGTAGGTAATGTAATTCATATTTTCGCCATTATTATCAAGTGAACCGTAGCCTAGTGGAGTAAGGTGCGGTCTAAGTAATCAGCTGACGCTGGAGATGCGGGTTCGTATCCTCAAACGGCACATAAATTAATGTGGCATCTTTTTGTGAGTATGTTGTATCTTGGTATACAATTGAGCCCAAAGACGAAAAATATCAGAAAATTACAAATATATGAACATGCAAATAAAAGGCTGCAGCTCAGTGACGATCGCATCAAGTGACGTCATTCGTGAGTCATGTAACGCGGTCGGCGCGGCGCAGGCGGCGATATTCTTTAAGTATTGAGGGGGTCCGTTTTCTCTGAAGCTGACTGTACTATCCATCTCTGAACCGAGAATATTCGGCGAAGGCATCATAGTCTCATGGGTTAGTAATGATGATTACCATACCAAAATATAACGAAAAACGTAATGATGATGACCGTAGCGCCATATCGATTCTATGTTGTACAAATTCGATGATAAAGCATTGTTAATGTATCACTAGCTGTTAGCAGCGGTTCCGCCTGCATAAATTATTGATTACCGGATTATAAAACCCATGTTTGGGTTGGGTTGGGTTAGAATTAACCTTTCAATTGCGGGTTGTAAACGTTACTTTAGCAGCCGCTGAAATGGTTAATTGAAAAAAAAAACTTTAATTCACATGTAAAAACATTTTTTAAACAAGACGATGGCAAATTCAGTTGGCTGAGTCACGTTCACGTGTAATCTGAGTTGCGGCTCTGCGTCGGGACAAACTAGATTATAATTAATCACAAACTTGAAAATTGTTCGAGAGAGATGTAGGCGAATTACAATTGATGTTTTGCTTTTTTATGATACGAATTAAATTAAACTAAAATCTATTAAAACTAAAAAAAAGGAACTAAATTAATTAAAACTAATTAAATTAAAATAACTTAATAAAATATTTACATACATAATGCATCGTGAAATTCCTCCACATCGTCACCGACCGGCAACGTTCCCAGAAGACTGGCAGCATTGCCACGTTGAATGGCAATGCTTATTCTTTGTGCAAGATAATAACCAGCCTTCTGGTCACGCGTAGCGTCGATCAGCCGCTTTGCCAAATCTTTAAATACAAATCGGGCACTTGGACCCCATGTCCCCAACGTTTCAACCCCAAACGGCTCAAAAATATAATCACCTGTTAGGTTACAGTATTTGCGCCGTTTGAGGTTTTCCGCAGATGCAGCAGCAGCGCCGGCACAGCCTGCTGTGCCTGGAAGATGTGAAGGCGCCAGGGTGTCAACACATGTTGCGTCCCACACCAAGGGCCTACCCATCTTCCAAGGCAACAACGACATACCGTCCGGTCTCTTGCCATCGTCACGCGCCAGTCCATTAGGTTCACGAATGGCTGGCACGCCAGCAGTGGCAAGAGCACGGCGGATAATGTCGTTGATGCAGGCGTGTCGCGATATACGACCAGCGCTTCTGCTGCATGAAAGGCCATGGTGCCCACGGCTGTCGACAGCTTCACCGCAGTGGCAACGATGGGGAGAAACACACGATGCTCCTAGGCGAAGGCAAGTGGCAAGGCGGAAAGTGGTGTCGTCCAACATAGTACCTATGTTGGGCGATGGAAGTGCCTGAATCCAAAGGCCTGACTCCCACTCCCCCACCGCCAACAGGCGCGCGCGCTCTGAAACATGGGAAGTTGTCTCTTACCAGCTTGCAGAGCGGCGCATCCCATTGTCTCTGGGAGAAAAGGTTACCAGGCAATTCAGTGTTGGGACAAGCAACCTTCCAAGCATTAATGGTATCGGACTTGCACGACACCTCAGAGTCAACCTGTGTATTTATAAGAATTTTCCTGGTTAACTCTTCAGTGCCGTGAACCGATGACAGAAATGCTGGTAGACTAACGTCTGAAATTTTGCGAACACCGAGACCACCCAAGCGAACTGGTAAGGACGCTTGGAGCCAGGCTCGGTCGTTCAAGGCCACATTTAAAATTTCGCTGAGAGTGTTTTGCAGAATTTTGTCAATTTTTGCCAAAAGTGTCAAATGTTGCCAAAACGGGGATGAACGAAGTGCATGAGTAAATTTAGGTACAAAGAGGCAAAACCGAAGTATAGTAAAGGCCGAATGAACACTTATTTTTTGTAAATGATCTGTGATGTTTTCAAAATTTTGAATTTTCTCCTCAATAAATGAATGAAATCCATCTTCCAGAACTGGGGACCCCAGGAGGCGCAGAGAAGCTTTTTCCAGAATTTTTATATTGGGAGCTAATTGGTTAAATTTTTCTATAGTCGAGGGTCTGTCTGTAGTGTCACTAATAAAGATTTCACATTTGTCTGAGTTGAGTTGTAAGCCAACGGATTGAAAGTTATTTTTAATGAATTCTGGTCCCAAAGGGTCACCTTGTTTTGCTTTGAATTTAATATACAAAGTAATTCTTGCCAAATAATACTAATGAGAAGATTAAACATTTTTACATTTCTACATCTATTTAGAAAACATTTCTACATTTATTTAGAATATTTTGAATGAGTTACACCAAACCCAATGCAAAAAGAAATTTTGCAAGAAGAAAATATCGGGTAACACAATATATTCAAATGTGAAATTGAGCATAATAGATATTATCAAAAGCAAAACGGTGTAGCTGCAAAGCTTCGATATCGCCTAATGTTACCATTGGGTTGTGGAGGTCAGATGGCAATCGCTTCACGGAAAATATCGAAGTCTAGCCAAATCCGTAGTCAAGACTGGTAAAGCGGACCCCAGACTCTGAGCTGAAAACTTCGGATGCGAGTGGGAATTAACGCTAGGATGAAAAAGAAGATATTATCGAAAGGTAACATTAATATAACTATTCCATGAAAAAAAAAAGGATTCCATAGCTAACAAGGTTGCTGAGTTATCTTCGAAATAGCCAAATGGCGAAGTGGATTTTTACTAGATGGCATAAGTAATGAACTTAGTCTAGGCTATTTTTATTTTAGAAAAAGAATTAGGGTTCTATGCAAAAAAACCTAGATCTAAATCCACGCGGTAGACGTCGCAGGCACAGCTAGTTATAAATAATATCATTAAGTTTAAATTGAGTCTGTAATATGATTGACCCGAATAACAATAGGAAATACTCCAGACTGATAACGGAATAATGAGGGTCGGTTTCACAGCCCACTAACTTCTATGTCAAGTCTACTCTATTGTGCTCAAGACTCTGACCCCAACATAATACTGAAAAGAATTCCGTAAATATTTCTACGTGACAACAATGACGTCAGTTAAAAGGGTGTTGTCTGTAGTACAGAGTTTTCAGATACCATACCTATACCTTTGCCCTTATAGTATCAAGTACAGTACCCTCAGTCTTCGTCGTTATTTTTAAAGCATACAGATAATTTTCATAGTCCAGGGTGTATTCACAAAATTATCTGATGGTAAAAAAATTGAAACCTATTTCACAAGAGATTTTTCTGTGTGCTACATTATTATTCTGTTACGTTACTAGTAATATCACAAGCCAATTAAGATACCTCACTATTTTCTAGGTGACGATAAAGTGGTACGTCATTAGTACCAATTATAATATCCAGTTTAAGCTTCAAAGTGACACGAAATTATGTCACTAAAATGGATCTCGAATACACATAATGCTTGATTAAGTTTTACGTGTGTCATGAAGCTTTGTGCTCGTGTGCTCTCCTAATGAGCATTTTAAAGCACCGCAAGTAATGTACATTGTACGCCAAGTACACGTTCGGAAAATTATTTGACGTGGGTAACTTGTACACTGGTGTTAGTTAGTGCGCACCGGGTTTATCAGACAAAAGTTTCCTAAGGGTCAATCTATACTAGCGCAGAGTCGAAGCGCATCGAAGCGATAGCAAATTCACCCTTATCTCAGCAATGTAATGCTCATTGTTCTTCCGAGTTAAAAAAAATAGGCATTTTGCTGAATACTATCGGCTACGACCCACTGATGGACTTTACGGTGATTGGTGGGTGGGTTTTTGAAGTGAAAACTACGGAAATAGGAAAAATACGTTGAACCTCCGACATAGTTAACACTTCTTGTGTTAGATTATCAAAAACAACAAAATAAAAAAAAATCAAAACAGAACAAAATAGATTTTGTTCTGTTCGTTCATTACATTGTATTTTATATCACAAATATAATAAAAAGCCTAGTGTTCTGTTTGTGGTCCAAAGAAAGTTATTTCCAAAACATAAACAACGTAGAATGAATCATGACCTTATTTAACGATTGAAGGGAAAGCGATTTGCAAGTACATAATTAAACAGAAGCAAAAACAAAAACAGTATAATTGTTTTTTATCGATTTGAGATTTTACCAAGAAGTTGCCTGTAAGGAATTGCCACCGAGCGATAAGGCCGCCAACTGATGATGTGCTCTTCCAACTAATCCCACCCTCTCCTTTCCTATATATTCCTTTAAGCGGGGCGTGAAAAAGCATCTGATGAGGCCGTCAAGCTGAGTGCCACCATTGTAACATGGTACATGTCTGTAATGGTGACCCTCTTTTCAGAGACTTTGCTTTCAGCTTACCATCAGGCGAGGCGAAGTCAAATTGACGTGTCCTATATAAAAAAAAAAACTGTACTTACCACGAACCTGTAACATTTATGTAACATTGTAAAATCCTTGGTGTACAATAAAGACGTTTTTATTAATATTATTATTTTATTATTATTGTATTTCAGTGTGGCAGGATACGACGAAGGGGTGCCATGATACAATATTCATGACGATTGACGAGTTACCTAAATATTGTAAGAGTATTCCTTGCCTATATATATTATAGATTTTCCTCAAGGTTCCTGCACGTAGAACTTTAACGAGAAATCGTAATTTATGTACGAAATGCGGTCCTGATATAAGTTTTCATTCGGTACTAATTTATTAATGTTTGAATTCCACGGAGTTAGTTGAATTTCTAAGATTTAAGTTATTATAAATTGCAGTTATTGTTAAAAAATATATTTACTCTATTTGTAGTACATATAATACCTATCATATAACTGAAGAGTCTTTCAGGATGAAGTTTGAATGAAAAAAAATATGCGTCAGATAGATTGAAGAAATTCTTACTTAACATTATATGGAATAGAAGGAAGCGAGGTCAGGAGTAACTTGATATAAATTTATTAGTAGTATTTCGGATCGGTTAATCGGTAGGTACGGTTATTTTCATTAGGTTTAATGAAATCTGCTACCGTATGACTGAACAGATCTAGTGAACATTTGGAAGAGATTATATCTGAAATAGCGTAATATACTGCCTCTGTGGCGTAGCGGTAGTGAACGCGGCCGCTACGCAGCAGGGGGCGCGGGTTCGATCCCCGCTCAGTGCAAATATTTGTGTGCATGAATATGAATATTTGCATTGATCTGGGTGTTTCTTTGATAATATGTATGTATTTACGAAAAAAAATGTATCTAAGTATGACCCCATCTAAGTAGAACCCATAACACAAGCTAGTTAAGCTATGCTTACTTTGGGTCTAGATAGCGTTGTATAGAATGTCTTACAATATTATATTATCCCTACTAATATTATAAATGCGAAAGTAACTCTGTCTGTCTGTCTGTCTCGCTTTTACGACTAAACCGCTGAACCGATTTTGATGAAATTTGGTACAGGGGTAGATTAGACCTTGAGAAAGGACATAGGCTATGTTTGGTCGCGATAACCGACATCCACGCGGGCGGAGCCGCGGGCAAAAGCTAGTTATTATTATATTACCACTTTTCATACCGGAAATAGTGCCTGTAGGTGCGGGAATAGGTACATGTCACGCGGGCGGACTCCCAGATAACATCTAGTTATTCAGTAAAATCTACTATGGTGACAGAACATTAAAGAAACGTTTACTCTATTTACTAAATGGTTTGCCAGAAAACAGTCGTCTCGAGCCAGACATCAATAAATTTAAGAAAAAACTAAAGGAATATTTTTTAAGTACAATCCCTTAACGGTGATATAATGGGATGGCCCTTATGTAATATTTATATAGACATAGATATTAGTACATTATGGTACAAGTGAGCTATGTTGGTGATTACCGCCGAGGCGTTATTGAGGCCCGAGCCGGCAGGCGAGGGTCTTAAGAGAGCTGAGGACGGTAATCATCATGCTCACGCGTGCCATACGACGTTTTACAACACACTTGCGAATAACATAACACTACAAATACTAAATAAACAATGCTACAAATTAATTCGTTTTCCAATGTGCGCGCATCTAACAATGGCGGTCGGCCATATTTAAAAAAAAATGAGGTTTGAATTCAACTTTTTTTTACTGTTTTTTTTTCTGTAGGTACTTAAAGAAAAAAAAGTTAAACTTGAGTGAAAATTTTGTTTATTAAACAAATATCACAAGTTGAAATTATTTATTTAAATACGAAAACTCATCAAATGAACATACAATAAGCAATTAAATTTATTAGTACTATTAAACACGTTCTTTTTTGTATCGAAACTTTTTTGAGAACATAGAAACTTAACTTATTAAATTAAAAAAGAATCTATAACTCACTTGTGAATAATAGTAATGAAAAAGTCACAGTTTGATAATAGGTGTCATTCCGTGCCTATTTGCGGTGAAATAATAACACTGTTATGAGCAGGTGTGTTGTAAAAGTATATAATATTTAGATAGTACTTACCTACAGTTCAAAAGAGACTAATTCCTGCAGTCAAACTGTTAGAACAGTTTTGCAGGCTTTTTGTAAACATCATAGATATTTCATTGTATGATAAATAATTTAAAAAAAAATAATCTTTACAAAACCTATAAAGAATAATAATATACACTGATGTAATTTCCTACGTAATTCTTTTACAGGCGTAACATCTTCTAAATTAACTTACACGGAGAATTGTTTCACGCAGGTTAGACCCTCGTCAGCGAACAATAAACTGTATTGCTCGTAAGTTTCACTTCGCACCGCCACAGTTCAAATCGGACAACTTATCGCACAACTTGGAATCAATACATGGCGTAAAATTGTTTCCCTGACGATTATATTACCTGCCAAGCTTGAATTGATTCCCTTCGTATTATTAACGTGTTTATGTAGGAGTATTGTTTTCTATAAACAAGCAATTCTCAGTGTCATTTACACGTGTAACCGTAATGTCTCATTTGAACGCCGCACCGTGAAACAATGTTACCTGTCTTTATTAATGAATATGTAAAAAAAGAATTCATGGAATCATGTTAGAATAACTTTAGTAGTAGCTATTATGGAGTCGATCTTACGATAAGGTCTCGGGTTCGAATCCGAAATTTACAATACTGACGTGAACCCATTTCTAACACAAGCAATTTAGCTTATCTTAAAGAATATTACTAACCGAAATTGCCATTAGGAGAATGGCAATTTCGGTTAGTAATATTCTTTAAGATAATGATGAATTACACGTAGGTACTAATACTCATATTCATTTTGTGGGCGTGTACTGTACTGTCACATTACAACGAAATGTGTTCGCTTGACTGTGGTACTACGAATCTCAGGAACTACTGGTTCGAATTGAAAAATCTTTTTATGTTAAATAGCAAGTTTACCGAGAAAGGTTATAAGTTAATTATCATCATGCTACTACTCAAGGGAGAGGAGCAGTATCTAACCATAAATGTCAACAAATCCGGCAAATTCCCAAACTTTATTTGACAATTAATAACAGAATAAAACCCGAGGCGGGTCATCTAGTGTACTGATAAATAAGATTTGATTACAACAGAAAGTTCTTTACGGTTAAACTCACATGTGGTTTGCAATGAATTCACCTAATCTAGCGAGGTTTGTATTCGCCGAGATTCACAATAAATTACTTTCTTTGTGTTACGAGTGGAGGGTAAACTTATACTATGTACTCTACTCTTTTGTGGATGCCCCCTAGTCACTCGAGTGGTTAATAATGCCACTAGTTCAGTACTGTGATTTTAGCGCCGTACAAATATGATGGGAATCCTTCTCACTCACTGTTATTTGACAACAGATCAACATTTACGTTGTTGTTTTATTTATATCGTATACTTTTATATAAACATTTATTGTTCTTTTTATGCTATTTTTGTAACAATGAACGTTCATAATTAAATATGAAATTTGAAATAACACGCAAAGAATATATCTTGATAATAAAGTCAAAAAAGAGATGCATCTCACTGCCTACAGACATCAACTTGTGAAGGCTAGCTTGATCTAATATTTACCGCCTTAAGACTCATAAGAGTGAATCTGTTCTCCGCAATGTTTTCATGACTAATTCATGTATATACTCGTAGCATGTAACATCAACTCCGGACATTGTTTTTTAAATTTTACCGGTGCTTAACTGGCTAAGTGCGGATCTAAATAAAATTATTTTACACAAAAACTACAACAAAATGAATTCAATGACTCAAATCAGGCGGTAGAAGCTCCTTTAAAAGTCAAAGTAAACCAAGGAGAGTGGACTCTGGGCTATGGAGTGCGAGCTTTAACTACGACCGAGATTTGTGCTGTAATGTTTATTCTAACTCTAACTAAAACTAAAATCTAACAATCTAAAAGTAGGTACACAATTTTATTGTATGTGTGTTCCATACAATTCTGAAATCCTGTTCATTCTAAAATTGCCTCGAAGAATTGCCTCACTATACATTCAACTACTAATATGGATATTAACGTGCAATGATCTTTCATCAAATAATGTATCAATCTTAACTGGTGTGTATACTAATAAAGGTTGTGTTACTTGTGAGTAATTTAACGTACAAATATTTGGCATGCGTTTTAATTAAATAACCAGAGAATGATGTATGACTTAACCGAGGCTTAAAATTCGAAAATAAAGTAGGTACTACGCGCAACTTTGGAAACATGAGGAGACCATAACTTCGGTAAATGAAGGACGGGCGGATCAGCACGAGCACCCACGCCGGTAAACGTAACGGAAGTGACAAGGGATTCCAAAATGATGGAAGGAATTCACTGGAGGTTTTGCTAGAGAGGGTTTATGAGTTTTAACAGAAGATATGTATCAGCGTCCCTTTACTTTTACATCTGCAGTGTTTATAGCTGTTGAAATGGGCATGAGTGACACAATGACAATCGCTTTGACGTTCATGCGTTAGTGCCTCCGATCTATATCATGGTCATTTTATTTCTTGGGATGACAGATATTGTCAGTTTAAGTGCTTATTTTGCGTCTTTTTCTGTACGAATATCTATTAGGTACCTAATATCTTCCCTCAATTGTTATATCTTAAGTTTTGCTCGCTTTGTTTCAAACTAGATGATACCTGCAGGCCTGCAGCTCCTAAATAATTAAACGATAAATAATAGAAAATAAAATGTTATATTGTTGGTTCTTTACCGTAGCTATTACTTATTAGAACACGACTTTAAATAGAGTGTACTAGCTGTTGCCCATGGCTCCGCCCGCGTGGAATTATGATCCCGTTCATTGCTGATATATAGCCTATGTATTATTCTGATGTATGCTATATTATTGTAAAGTTTCATTAAAATCTATGCAGTAGTTTTTAAGAGTAACAAACTTCCTCCCATACATTTCACATACTTACAACTTTCGCGTTTAGATATAGGTAATATTAGTAGGATAACAGTTTTCGTTCTATTATTTCTGAAATTAAGCAGAAAATTTCTTACCCTGTGTCGAGGACACTTTACAAGTACGTACTCAGACAACGCCGAGATTCATGTGGTAATAAAGTATACTATGTTAGACGTAGGTATGAGGATAATGGTTTCTGTCTGATACACTTAGTCTGATACTGTCAGCTTTGCTATATTGTAGTGCATAAGTAATTAGCTTTGCCTGCGACTTCACCCTCGTGCACATACATTTGCTTTAATTTGTTTACGTAAAACCCTAATTGTGTATATGCTTTCTGAAATACAACGCTTTGTTGCTCCTTATAATCAGCAATCTGCCAGTGTAAGCCCTGTCTAAATCGACGTGATCGTTTCAAAGGTTATTCAAATTAAACATACAGACAATACGACACAATCCCGATTATATACTAGCTATCACAGACCTCAAATAGTTGTCAGCATCCAAAGTGTTCAAAACACCTTAGCAATCAATTTTCCATAATAATGTAAGCTGAGAAGAGTGTTCATATTGACATGTGCTAACAGGCATCTAAGCTAGCAGAGTGTTCAAAATTATCTTTACATAATGTCATTTAATCTCATTTTGTATCCATTTCTTGTTAAACCATCCCTTTCATTTCTTGCGTGTCGTGATACGTCTTTTGTTCCAAATTAAAGGGATGGCTAATATAAAATTGGAGTTCTGGTATTACGATCACTTTGAGTACTTTGCTAGTAAACGTCAATCTGATGCTGACTGTATATGTCAAAAGTGATAAGGTAAGCTTAACACACTATTTGTTCGATTGAATGCCATACACATACACCGCTGGACTGGTACAAAAAAAAATCAAAGAAATAAATAAAATTACAGTAACTGTACTGTAAATTTCAAGTTTACCTTAATTTAGTCGTACTTCGTGGGTACCAAACAAATACCTACTTATTGCAATCCACGAAAAGTAATTATTTCGTTGTGTTCAACCCGTTAATCCTATAGCTGTAGTTTATGTCTACGCCTAAGGGAAGGAATAAATGAGCCCATTGTCCCAGGCTCGAGCCCAACCCATTTAAAGATAGACAATACCCATTGTCGCACAGTCAAATAATCCTAAATTTGTTGGGATGTCTTTCCCCGCTCCCAACTTCCCAGACAAACCGAGCAATGAACAATTCACCGCGCATCCTTATGAGTTTATCATTGATGTATATTAATGAAGCTGTCCAATTATGACATTTCACACAGTACATCATTGTATTATAAAAGGGTTGCTACCTTTTCCTTACTGAATGAAACCTTATAACATTAATTCTATACCTATTTATATTTGTATTTTAAATAAAATCAATGTTTTTGTAGGGTTTTATTAAGCAGGCGAGGACTGAGATGCTTTACGTTCTGTACTTATGATTTTATTGATATTTTATGATACTTATCCAGCTACCCAGAAGGAGTTATGTTTATGTTCATACTAAATAATAATCCTCGAAAATGGTTAATCAGATATGACCGAAATTGTCACATCAAAGATGATATAAAAAGTGCGAATTGTCTGAGATCGTTGTGACACTATGAACTAACACATAAAGAAAATTTTATAGCACAGCTGAAACTGCGATCGTAAACTGAAAAGACGCGCTCTACACGTCACCTAAGTGAATGTTCTGAGGTCAAATCTCGCTCAAGTAATGCTTAAGTTTACCTTCAACATAATAACATGAGCGCTCTTTGATCTTAATATCAGATGAGTATTAAAAATTCGTTGCAACGTCGTTGAACAAAAAACACATGACAAATATCTAGGTAGAAAGTTTTACGTACGTCTTTAGACCGACGATGTTCTCATTTTTGAAAGTAAGCAGTAGATTGGACGTCAACATTTCCTCTTTTTCGTCTCGTGACAGACAGTGGTTATACACAAAGAACTCGCATCTTTCGATGAACAGAACTTTACCCATCTACCTGGGAGCTGCAATATTAAAATTCTACTTGCTTTGAAAACGCTTGCAAATGTACATACTTAGATGTCGTCTGGGTAGAAACCTACCTAATGCACCTACCATCTTTCGTGTATTACCTACCGAATTATTTTAATATATAGTGGATAAGCTGACCCTATGTCTGAATAAAAATACGTAAATAAAATGAAATGTGATAAAATCTTTTAAAATGTAGCATTTGGACATTGTGTTGTTGATGTTGTTAAGTATTTATACCTAGTCGTGTATTTCAACTCTTCATTGTAATAAGACAAAATTGCTACCCTTAGTTAAATTGCCAATAAAATTGAGATGAAATTGTAGTAGTGATGTTCATTTTGCGACAATTTGTTCACGAGTGGTCATTTATCATAATGGATTGGGCCAATTTTCGACGTTGTAAAATTTTAATGACAGTATTATTACTCGATTTGGTGCTATTACAACCACTTTGCATTTATGAGAGTAACTGAAATTGTAGTAGATATTTAAATAACACCTTTAAGAGAATAATGTTCAACATTAAATGGCAAACGATTTGCATATTGGTTGAGTAGAACCGGAGATAAACTGAAATCCATGCAGACGGAGTCGCGAACATCACCTAGTAAACAAATACGATCCTTACTGTAATATTACTTCGTATCATTATATTTTCACAACAACGTTCGGGTTAGGACTAAAGCCCGGCTTATATGGAAAAGACAAATCATTGACAACTGAATTTTACAGACACTTCGAAGACACAGACTTGGAGAACTAGTCGTCGGGGCGCGTGGGGCGGTGGTGCGGCGCGTGCACCGGCATAAGCGCAGGGTGTCAAGCCTGTAGCTCAACTCGCGCCTTCACATATCCACCGCCACTCGCTGACACTCGACACGATGTCTACGTGACCGAGCAGACAGCTGCACTAATCCCGTTCCCGAGATGTATAAGAGCCCGGCTAAATACGGTTATATTCCGTACCACGACCTACATTATACAACATCTTCATACGTGATTTAATATTGGAAGTACGGATACCGCATTGATTCAAATCAACTGCAAAACTATGTGTTGGTATATGTAAGTAGGTATGTAGTTACTTTAATGCTAGTGTTTTTTTCATAAGTCCACGGAGTGTGACGGCGGTCCTCTTAAAACATATATTTTGACCAGTAAGGATAGGGTTAGGGGCACGGGAGTTTACATGAAATATTTAGATGAAATTATATTTATTTTTGTGTGAGCTTTCTCTCTAGATCTTTTTATTTTAAGGCCATATTTCTTACTCTTCACCCGTTTTCGTAGCCGTTCTACCGTTACCTCTTATATCCAGGCTGAAGTTATGAGGGTACAAAAATATAAGAAATCGTTTTGATAAAAGATAAGTAGTGTCTTTCCTCCATTGTCTTCGCTTCGTAGGATGCTACCTTGAGCCCGTATTCTAAAAAAATCCTACAGAATAGCTAAAAATGGGAAAAAGTAGGTCATTGATTTCACGCTGAAAGTTACGCGATCGTTTTATTTCAAACCGCAGAAATATAGCCGCAAATACTAAATTACGAAAGGTCGACAAAGAGCATTTTTTTGGATGTACGAAATTCGCTCCTAGTCACGTTCGCAAACACACTAATGCATGAGTTCAACTTTTTCAGTGCCCTTTTATCGATGACAAAAAGATCTGGGCAAAAGTGAGAAATAAATTTTAATGGTATCGTAATGTTGAGCCGTGCTATTTAGTACTTAAACTTTATCGCTAAATCAAAACTAAATAGTTATCGAAGTAGAAAATATTGGGCGACAAAATATATCTTTGATTCTTTTAGATTTGGAATAAATAAACTTTAAAAATATTATGTTTATTCAATTCCAATGCGATACTTTTTTATTAGTCATCGCAAAAAATAACTAACCGATCTGTTACATATTTAAAGTAGAACGATTAAAATAGGTTGCTGTTTATGTTTGCCTAAATTTTCGGCAATACCGAAATTGGATCAAGGTTATAACATTATATTTAAGAGTTCAGTCGCAAGACGTAGAGATTTTTTCAAATTAAAATTAAGTACGAGTAAATATAATACGAGTAAATGCTAAAACCTCTTATTCTAAGCATGGTTTATGTACATTGAAAAAACTCGCCAAAACATTGCATAACGTTTTGTTATGAAAATGATAAAATGTTTTTGAATTTGGAAGTATATTTATGGGGTTCGCGCTCTTAAAAAGTCAAGAACGGCTTCGGGGTGATGTATGATAAATATACAATCATATTTGGAGTGAAGGATTGAGTTCGTATTTGTGTTGACGCCCTGTTAATGCAACATGTATACAGTATTTCGGTTTGTTGACGTCATGTTTTAAATATTTATGTTTAATCGTGTTGTATTTTATGTCAATTTGCTTTTTGGATTTACATAATTTAATGATAAATAGTGGTTTTTCTTAGTGGTTTACCATGTCTCTATTTATTACAAATAATATATGTTCTTGATTTGTTTTGGGTGCTAAAATCATTTTATATTTTTCACACGTGTATTTTAATAAATTGTTTCAATAGACCTTTTGGAAGAGCATACTCTTCAAAAATTAATGTAATCAGAGTCTGTGAGGAAAAAAATCTGATATTAAAAACTTACAGTTACTTTTTTTCAATCATAATAGCAATGTTATTAGCAATGGGGGGAAGACAAAAAATATCACACCTTATTCTCGCCTGTGTGTCAACAAATTCCTTTTTTTTTGGTAGATATTCACGAGCTTTAATGATTTATTCAATTTTTTTTTGTTTTCTTCCAAATTCGAAACAATATAGGTAGATCGATATAGATGTGCTCCTAAAATCTTTTTCACTGTTTACCGCCAGTACTACAGTTCCTCCGTGATCATGGTGCTTGCAACAGCGCCGAAATATCGGAAACTCCAAACAATACATGGTAAATTTCCCGATAGTTCTAATAGTAATGTGTAAAAACGTTTAATCAAGCACCTTTATTTTTGAATTAGCAATTAATGTTAAATTTCAATGAAATGATTTGATTCTAGGTTAAACGTTAAAAAGCCTGACTAATATATAATACGTACCGGTGACTTAATGAAACGTAGGTAATATAATATGTGCAACTTTTAGCCGTGTGGTCTATGCTGAGACTGCAGGTAAAATAATTTGTGTGATCAAACTGTCGTAGTGTTAAGCTAACAATATTTACCTTGTTATATAAGTTTCGACAGTTGGTACAAGTAACATCGTGCAAAGTTTAAGCAAACCGACTCAAATGAATTCTGTTACCCTTTATTGGATTACTTAGAGCTAATAATAATTATAACTATTGTGTTGGGCGACATGCCTAATATCTTATTTAAAAAGTTAACAACATGAGTTTTAGGCTCAAAAATTTAAATGTGGTATATTTTAGGGAGCTGTTTTAATTATATTGTTTTAAGATTCTTTTTTCAAAAATTTACATGGTCAGGTAGACGGGAATATATTATTGCTGAGATAATCCTATAAGTGTTAACAGTAGCGATGTTTTTTTGTTTTAATTAAAAAGGCAGTGCCGTTCTAGCTAGTCCAAAATATTCAAGTCATTAATTTTATGAACGCCTTGCTTTCAAAAAATTAAAAAGTAAACCAAAAAACAAATTAATTAATATTATGTTATTCATGAGAGAGAACTTCAATAGAGTTCAGTGTTAGTCAATCAAACAATTTTCTGTACCTATAGACAGAATCGTTGAATATACCATCCATTAATGGACTAAACCAATTCGCCGTTTGTACCTAAAATCGGCACGTAGCACTAGGAATCGTACATATTTAATCAGACGTTTGGACACATTAATGCATTGCGATGCAGGTTGAAGTTTATTTAATACATAGGTACATACAAATATACATACAATCACGCATATATGCCCGGAGTGTTAGGCAGAGGTGAATTTAGACCCACATTTCACCAATCATTGTATTAGGTCCCATGTAATAGGAGGTGAGCCTATTGCCGTATTCCTTATCTCCTACAATCTTCGTATCTCTTACGATAAAGGTTCAAAAACTGTTCTAACTTGATTCATATGCATTGTTGAATCTATTTGTAAATTAGAATTGAGTTGTTTCCTACTTAGCTCAAGAAGAACGCACTTGACGTAGAAGATGACTGTCGAGCTAATGTTCTCACTGTCAGGCAAATGTCAGGGATGTCCAAGACCATGCGAAATGGAGGCAAAATCCAGATGAATCCAGAAGCAATCGGAACACAAGGCTGTGATGATGGTGATGGTTATACATTATTAATAAATAATTATTATCATTTATTTCAAGGACCAGGATTCATTTCAGATATAAGATAATTTATAGTTAAGATAGATACATTTATAATTATTATGCATAGTCACATTATTATTATTATTAGAGAAATATTATTCAAATCGATTTAGAAAGAGAAAAGAGAATCGACTTCGGGTGGGACTCGAACCCGCGATCTTTGCCTTACAGGGGGAATGCTCTGACCACTAAGCCACCGAAGCCCGCACAAAGTCAATCCAAATTCCTCTATACTTCCGTCTTTGGAGCGACGGTGGAGCCATCTACCGATACTCCTACGAGCTTTCGGAACCAATGAATGATTTTACAATCATTTTCAAACATTGATTTTTGTTCATAAATGCTTCAAAATTTAATTAAAAAATATTAGTACCTAACCGTAAATTATTGTTAGTCCTGTTATGTTTCTTTGATATGTTGAAGGGTTCACTCGTCATGATTGTGAAAGGTTATTATTTATTTCATTATAAACTCCCACTGTTCGATATTGTTAGAATAGTCCGAAAAGCGATCACTATACAGCAAAATTACTTTATCGGTGAGAATTCATGTTGGTGCGGTGATAATATTCAGTCTAATGCTAAATAGCAGATTAAGCATCAGCAAAATTTCAAATTACAATCAAATTTGATCAATATTTCATTTACATACCTGTCTACAAAGCACGTTTTATGCGATTACTTCAAATGACTCAAAAAATCAACCGAGAAATGGAAATGAGGAAAGATTGTTTGAATAGGGAGAATTTTATTTTTCGTTAAGAGGACAAAATAATAACTGGATTACGTCGAGGTGTTATGAAACAAGTGTGAGTACAGTCGTGTGGTAAAGTACGTAGTCATAAGCTTCAAGATATTAGGTTCATTACTTCACGTATAACATAAATACAAATTTGAAACAATGTACCGTCGTAATTAATTAGCATACTTCCCAGGGTTCGTTTTAAGCTGAGGAGCTGGGAGTTTCAACTTTCTGGTGTACTTCCCAGTTACTGGCGTAGTCTAACTTCTACCATTAGTATAATAATTTATGCTAGGATTTGAGTTTATCCCTTTTTTAATTAAAGACCGACCTCAGCTGCCATTTAGACACGTTCACAGTTGAACTAAATTACACGATGTCTATGGAGCAGACAGTAATTTGAGTTCAATATTGCGCATTGCTAAATGAAGTTTTGTACATATAATGTAGATAGTATAGTATCTGTTTAGTTTATGCTAACAGCTTATCTTTAATTTACTTTATAAGCTTATGTATAATTACACTTCTAAACACTTTATTTTATCTCGAATAGAAATCATTAGCTAATAGCAATTTCACTGTTGCATCTAAAGATGCAGCTTTAAGCACGGGATCAGATACACCAGACAGTTCCAGATAAACAAGTTCAAAATAAATATATTAGCAACTAAATTTTTTGTAGAAACCACTTTTACAATGAAGTAGAAATTGCTACACATTGTTTTTGTAAAATTCAAGAAACCGGTATTCTACGCTCCAGATAAGTTAATAAATATAGAAGTTAAAGGAAAACATAAGTGTAGCTTTTAGAACTACAAGAGGAAGCTATACTTTACTCAAGTGTCTGCCCACGGTAAGTTACCTCTTACGTGTACTCCATTCGTTCTTATTACATATTGCCACATGTTTCTACTTACCTCTCAACTGTAAAATTATACTTTAACACACAAAGTTTTAAAATGAAACCAAACGGCGATAACAGAAAACGGTGCAAAAATGTCAAAAACTTTTAACGTTGCTATATAACGCGTTAAAAAGTAAGACATGATATTAATTTCACATTTCCAGCTTTGTGAAGAATATTAACAGTGTACTTAGTTGAAATGTTCCACAACAAACCATTAACTTGCTCGTTTTTCATTGCAAAGTGCGGGAGACATTAACTAGGTAAGTCTAAGTGGCAATGTTGGCGCGTCTCAACCCAATCGCTCGCTCTTTAATTTACGTCCCAACTTTGGTGACACGTGTGTTCTATTGATTTGGTCTACTTCTGGTGAATGAGATCGGTTAACTGCCAAGCTTTTTGATTGTGATCGAATTGAGGACGAGTACTAAACTTCTTGTACACATTCTTTTATTGTTCACCTGTTTGAATATTGAGTATTGAGCTTCGTAAACACGGAAATACGATTGAAGATACGATTTTGTATAGTAGGTAGTCATTTTGTATTATGTGAATTGGTTTGTAATACTATTTATCAGCTAACTTCCAATTCAAGTTTTTATAGGATTATTAGGCATCCGGGCAGAGGACACTATCATGGAAAATTTATTTTATGTTGAATTAGCTCCCGGGTACCACTCCTTTTATTTATCAAAGTAGCAAGTAGTTATGTGGTCTATGAATACATATTTGCTATACTAGGTTGTTACTCGCTCTTTGTCACTTATGTATATTCTGCCTCTGTGGCGTAGCGGTAGTGAACGCGGCTGCTACGCAGGAGGCGCGGGTTCGATCCCCGCTCAGTGCCAATATTTGTATGCATGAATATAAATATTTGCATTGGTCTGGGTGTTTCTATGTATAATATGTATGTATTTACAAAAAAAAAAAGTATCTAAGTATGTTTATCCGCATTCTAGAACCCATAACACAAGCTAGTTTAGCTATGCTTACTTTGGGTCTAGATAGCGTTGTGTAGAATGTCCTACAATATTTATTATTATTTATTTATTATTTATTTTTAAGATTTATAGAACAAAGTTATAGGTATTTACTTCTTCTGCATTCCAACAAAATCCAAAATAATCAATTGGCATTTAAATACAATAATTTATAACGATTTAATTTCTGTCCTTATCATTACTTAAATTAATCTCCTAAGTCTTCAACATTATAGCAACAATGATGGGTACAGTTATGACATTCAACCCACTTTTGTTCGAAAGTTTGTAAATGATGCATTCCGCTTCCTGGTTCCATGAAACTTTGAATGTACCATTATGTTTTAATTCGCTTTTAACTTTGAAATATTCTGATATGTTTTAATTAGTTTTTTTACTCGTTTTCTTTTTATTAGTTACAGATTTTGTTTCATTAATCTTATAATCCTATGTAGTTTGTTTATAAGTGAAGATGATGATGAAGATGTTCCAACTACGATCATTCTACGTGTGGATCTTTAACTTAAAATTATTACAAGACATTTGCAAACACATAAAATTTACCCCATTAAGACCTACACAGTCATAAGTATAACATTGTGTGAATGCAATTGGTTAACATACAAGAAAGGACTAGTGCAAAACAAAAACAATTTAAATATATCGACTTATACGAACGCACGTATGTTCAGATTAAGGTTAGTCAATCCGAATAATAGGGTAGCACTGGTAGTCAATCGTGACCTGTATCAAATAACTCTAAGCCATTTCAAAATTCTATTTTCAGAAGAGCACTTGGAAAATTTACACCGGCCAGGGAGTGACTATAAATTTTAATGCGGATGTAGTAAATTTCAATAAATTCGGTACGGAACAAATTAGTTAAGTTAATAAAGTTCAATTAATTTTATAATACCCAAAAATACTTATAGTTTGGGATGGCAAAATTAATAAAGATATAGGAACCTACGTGAAGTATTCGGTACCAACTAAAGGATTTACTGTACTTAAGTATTTGTTTTTTAGTTGTCTATTGGTACAAGTTTTATTAATGAAGGGGTTTTAGTTTGAAATTGTTAATCTCTGGAACTTTCTGAGCAATTTCATAAAAACTATTTGTAAGGTCACCCAGTTCTTTTCTTATTGCACGGCTCCTAAGGTTCACAGTGAGATGTTAAATAGTCGAAATGGGGAAGGTAAGGTTATTTTTTTGTTCCTATCCATGAAAAAACGTTAAAGGAATAAAACAGTATCAAGTAGCAGGTTACATTTTTATAAAAAATATATTTTTCATACATAATGACGAAAGTGATTGTTTTCAATAAACTTAACCAGTTCACACAATCATTATTATACTGTAATATTCTATCTTCTCGTATATTCAAAACAATAAAACACAAAAGAATAGGTATTATTCTTTGGAATAATAACTGTGTAACAATATTTCTGTTCTGGAATATTACCGCCAATTACTCGTTTCACGGGTTTATGTTAAAACATTTTTCATTTTCATGTAAAGTTGATTTTATTATTTATTCGCCAGGTAGGTATTAGCACAAAGATTACAGAGCAACATTCAGGGCAATGGCACAAAGGGAAAATAAAAATGCCTGAAGCGGTAATGTAAATAAAAAACCTGTATTTTTAAAACACTTCTTGAATCTCAAATGAGCGATTGTTATCAGTTTTTTGATTGTATTCAGATTTATGAATTCAAAATGTGATTAGGTACTATTACAGTTCTCGAGGAGTGTTTAAATGTTCAGTTTTATAATGATAAATATGTCTTGTTTAACAATGACAGAATGATGTTATAATGTTAAATTGTTACCGTATATTATGATAACTTTAAATGATTGCTATAGATTTATCATTAAAAATCTCTCTTTGAAGCCATAATAATTGTTTAATGGATTAAAGAGAAGGCCGCGTTTGGCATAATCCTTCTTAAGTAAAGTCTATTTCGGTGTGTAGCTGCTACAAATAAGAATATATACGTCTCATACAAGGAAATTATTATTTGTGCTCTGAGCCGCTCACCTAATCTTCGTTAATAATTGCCGGCTCCCTTCCAACAATGCTACTTATATCTCTTAATATAAACAAAGCAATATTTCGGATTACGTACCTATTTGTATTTGTAGATCTTCTGGAATTTTGTTAATAAACAGTAAATTGTCTTCTTCTGGGGAGATGATAATAATATTATGAACGCGGCGAGCACCAATCCTATCACCAGTAGAACTTTGGGTCTGTAGGTATGGAGTACTTTTCTTTCTTATCGAAAGTAGATGAACAATTAGGTATAAGTAAAAAATACAAATTGTACTTTAGTTTACTTGGGTACTATGAAGATTACGCAATGAAACTGGAGATTGGACGGTGACTTGATTCCCATTCCTCTTTTCATTATGAACTACCTGACCGTATGTGTCAGTGGGGACACTAAGTTATTTTATATACATACACACTAAATACTTTGTTATGCCATTAAAGAGTGCACTGTGAGTGCACAACTGAGCCTGTCTTTTTCAATAGGTACATGATTACTTCGCTTGGTTTGCGAGAATACTGGTACCCTATATTCTTTTTTTATCATTCCCCATACTAATTTACCCAAATGACAGAAGGGACTGGAGGGAAGGGACTTTACTGGGCTGGGCCTAAAAATAAAACTACAAATTTTATTTTTATTGTTTTGTGTCACCATCCATGGTAAGTGTTAATAATACTACACCTGGGTCTGCCCGTTAGTTACACAGACGCAAAGAAACGTGACAAATAACTATGTACACACTACGGACCACTTCCGACGTAGAATCTGTACATTTTGTGCACGAGTGCTATTCTGTAACGCAAAAGATAGTCTAATAGGATATAATATTGTGTTACATAATACATATCAAAATTAAAGAAACTAATGGTAAGTAATTGTATGTTATTATGCATCTGAATATATTACGTTTTCATTGCCCTACCGTAATTATAAAACGAACTATTATACCTAATCGAGTATGTGGCGGAAGTAAAACAATAGCTCTTCATTTGATTTTGTTCTATATACCTATGAGTTTCTTCTACTATCATTTAACCTGTAACTCTTTACATATTTATGATTTTGAAACTTTTACTACCATACACCATTATGTATGATTTGAGATTGATATGGTCATAGACATTAATAGTGTAACACTCACCGGAATATTTACCATGTTTTTAATTTATTTCAAGTATCCGATATTTCGACACTGTTACACTTACAACACTGTTACAAATAAAAAAGCAAAGCAGCTTAGCAACTCCTTTAATATTTTCTTAGTATCTTGCGTCACACGTTAAACGACGTTATAATGCTGCATATTATAAGTGTAAACCACATACCTACAGGTGAAATACACCTTAAAAACAACTGCTTATTTATTTCGTGATAACATACGTGAAAATAATAAAAACTAAAATATGATCCTTGCAGGATATTAAGCCAAGAAAGTGGTACATAAAGGCGGCAATAAAGGAGCTTTAATATCACGAGAGGCACGACGGTAAAGTCGGGCGAATCGTAATACTTTATAGTTTAGAACTTATCTATTGGCGTTAATTTAATTTCATGTCACTTATAAGTATAATTGTCTAAGTATTAAAAATGTATAGTATTGTAAAGTCTAAGCCTAGCTATAATACTAGCTTTGGACTTTACAATGCCTTTGCAATACCTTGGACTGAAGTACCTTCACTTCAAATATAAACATTTTTATTACTTAATTGATTTACAAGGGTCAACAAGAAGATTATAAATGACTGGCATTGCCTGCATTTAAAAGAGGTTATTTCAGAGGCCCAAACATTAAAAAAATCGGCCAAGTGCGAGTCGGACTCGCCCATGAAGGGTTCCGTAGTAGCAAAGGCAAAAATTGCGGTTAATGACGTATTAAAAAAAACTACTGACTGGATCTCGTTCGAACCAATTTTTAGTGGTACATAGTTTGCATGGCAATTTACATCATATATTTTTTTTTAGATTTATCGTTCTCTTATTTTAGAAGTTAGAGGGGGGGAGGGGGGACACATTTTTCCTCTTTGGAAGTGTCTCTCGCGCAAACTATTCAGTTTAGAAAAAAATGATGTTAGAAACCTCAATAGCATTTTTAAAGACCTATCTATAGATACCCCACACGTATGGGTTTGATGAAAAAAACATTTTTGAGTTTCAGTTCTAAGTATGGGGACCCCCAAAATTTTATGCATTTTTTTTATTTTTGTGTGAAATTCTTAATGCGGTTCACAGAATACATCTTCTTACCAAGTTTCAACAGCATAGGCCTTATAGTTTCGGAGAAAAGTGGCTGTGACATACGGACGGACAGACAGACAGACAGGCAGACAGACAGACAGACAGACGGACGGACAGACATGACGAATCTATAAGGGTTCCGTTTTTTGCCATTTGGCTACGGAACCCTAAAAAGAAGATATTCACGTGGATAAAATCTCTTTATGTTAAAAATTAGTAGGACTGTAATGTCTAAGGTCAATCTTATAATGAAGGAGTGACTACACTCCAAATGGTAATAGTTGAATTAGTTAATAGTTACTAGAGTTTACGAGAATATTAGTAACGACTTACGATCTGACCTCTTTACGAAATAACCTCTTTTTAAATACTAGGTCCTTGAATTCAAAAGAGGTTATTTCAGAAGTCCAAGAAAAAAAAAGACAAGTTTAGTAATGTATCCACGTGGATAAGACCTAATGTTAAACACCTCGTGTTTCTGTCTTGAATCGTTACCTAATGTCAACGAGGAGCTCAAATTGGTTGTGGGAATCTTGAAGAACTTAATGATAATCTGGAACAAGTTGTCAAAGAAAGCGAAACTTTTTTACTTGATACTTACCTTATTTTCTTTTATAAGAGGATCAGCGTAAGTGGAACCTAATAATGAAATCTAATGTTCATTTTCCGGTGTCAGTAAAGTATGACTTGTTCTTCACGTTTGGTGTATTTTAAGGATTAACTTTCCTAACTATTTATTAACAGTTGAATTATAATATAATATAATGCAAAATAAAAACAAAATAGATGAAACAAAATAAATGGAACAAAATAGTTACCTACATCGATTTGAGAAAATATCATGTCCGCAAATTTAAATATTTATTAAGTCCATACACAATGGCATACTTGCGACAACCGTTGTCGATTGAGGATTAAGAGGAGAGGAGATAACAGGATTTGGTATTCGAATTTGAAGCTATCCAACTGGGGAAGTACCTGCTAACCATAAAATCGCTGGAAAAGCACCTAGTTTAGGATTATGTGTGGTGAGTTGGTATACTTGAGCTCTTTAGAGATATTGTCAGTCATACATTTTTTATTGCAAGAGATCTTTATAAAAATATCGATACCATTAGGCAATTTGTACATCGTGTACCTTCTGAACCATTCGTCATATTTATAATATTACGGTAAATAAGCGAATTAGACGGATTTAAGTAAAATTTGAAACTGATATAGCTTATATCCTGGAGTAGCACTGCTGCCTTTGACGTAAAATTTCTTCTTCATCCTAGCGTTAATTCCCAGTCGCATCCGATCCGAAGCTTTCACCTCGGAGTCTAGGGTCCGCTTTACCGGTGTTAACTGCGGATTTGGTTGGACCTTGATATTTTCTGTGAAGCATCTGACCTCCACAACCCAATGATGCAGCATTGCAGCTAGACCGTTGTTGTTGAACTTTTTAGAGGTCCAACTACCCCAATTGACTTGAAACTATCCCTAAATAAAAATATCACACTTCACTTCAATAGGTCCGTCCACCCAAAATGCTGATCTTATTCAAGCTATCTTCAGGAACCTGTTCCTATGTACTACTTCAGATTTTAAATCTGTCTCCATGCTTAAACCCATTCCATCATTTTTGCATATATAAATGAGTAAAAAACATCGTTTCATATGTCCACCCAAATTTTCACATTATGTTAATTTATGATAGCAGTATGATGAATAAGTTTCAATTCAATAGTCAAGTGGTTCACATATAGACATCTCAACCAGCCACCGGTTCAAGTAAGATCCCCTATCACGCCCGTATATTTCGAATTTCATGTACATATATTAGAAATTAATTATCGCCCGCTATAACCGGGAAGGTAAACATTGTCAAGAACATACACACTAGAGAGTTCTCTATAATGTTCTCAAAGGTTTGTGAAGGCTGCCAATTCACTACATGCCAGCTAGTTGCACTGTAGTAGAACCTCTCTCATACTGAGTGAAATTTATTAATTAATACCCATGCTCAATATATAAAATTGAAGTGTCGATTTGTAATTCATATTTTTTTGCTTTTTGATGGTTGCATATGAATGTATTTACGGTACTATCCTTGTCTCTGTTTGTCTGTCTTTCTGTTTATTTGGATGATCTCCGAAGGCACTGGGCTGTTCATTTTAATGAGATTTTTAATGTAGATAGCTGATGTCACCAGTATAAACTTGAATAAGGTAACGTAACGTTTTGACGTTCATAAACGAAATCGATTCTTTGATTTTTTGATTCTAATGTTTTATTCAAAAATTAACACAGCTAGTGTATATTAACGCAGTTATTATAACAACTGGCGTGGGTTTAAAAAAATATAATTTACTTAGTATTATTTCTCTTCACGTAATAATTTTGATTAACTTACAGCCTCCGTGGCGTAGCGGTAGTGAACGTGGCCGCTACGCAGGAGGCGCGGGTTCGATCCCCGCTCAGTGCAAATATTTGTGTTCATGAAATATGAGTATTTGCATTGGTCTGGTCGTGCCTCGGAGAGCACGTTAAGCCGTCGGTCCCGGTTGCCATAAGAACATCTATGGCAGTCGTTACGGGTAGTTGGTGCCCTAAAAAGTCCAAAAAACAACAGTCGGCAATCGCTTCACGGAAAATATCGAGGTCTAGCCAAATATGTAGCTATGACTGGTAAAGCGGACCCCAGACTCTGAGCTGAAAGCTTCGGATGCGACTGGGAGTTAACGCTAGGAGGAAGAATAAATTTGATTAACTTACTGTTTTCAATGTTGGTTAAATTAGAATATACCAAAAGCAAACTAAATTTCTAATAGGAAAGTATAAGAATTGTTTTATGAGTAATGCAACCGTAAATTATTTCCAGCATGTGTCCCATATTGGATTAAATATCTCAAAGATCGTCCACATATTCAACCCCTGTCCCCACGTAAGCCTACCAAAGGATCGAGTAATACTCGTATTACTTTTCCGTATCTCGACACCGGAGGGATATTGTTTTTTTATAATTTAAATGCCCTTTGTTAGCTCAAGTGCAAAAAAAAAATTGAAATATGCATAAATATTAAACCGTGGCAGGATAATAATAATACTACAAATTAAATGCCAACTGCAAATTAATACATTAACATTGTTTATTCTATGTCTACATGAAGCTATGCGCTAACTACAATCAGGTCGGATAATGAATGAATAAGATATAACCTTATTATTCTGGACGAAGTCGTAATTCTTTAGCGATAACGAGACCTCCGACTCTTCACTACGTTATTTACGCACTTGATTGATAGAGATGAATATTTAAGATGGCGTCATGTCGGCAAATCTTACTGTTTGTTTCCACAGCCTTTCTCACTCACACCTCCTACCTCTGGTATTACAACATAAATCTCTCTCGAAAATGGATACTTTGCTTCCCATCATTGCCCTTGTAGTCATAAACGATATCCTGTAACGATATTACGATCCTGGATTAGTCATTAATCTCTATGCTTTAGTGATCCCGATCTGGACAGATGGCGGTGTAGTTTAATTTGTATTTGAGATTGCCAATAGCCATATATTGCTGCTCTTTGCTTCGATTTATACGCAATACAAGTTTCCTTAATTATTATTTCCTGAAATAAATTCTTAGGAAAAATATCGATGTTTTCATTATACTTTACAGAAATAAGGTTACACGAGAACTGTTTATGAATATTATGAGGTACATAAGCGTTACATAAAAACTAAGAATATGAATAGAATTAGTTTATTAATTATAAAGAAATTACAATTACAATTATTTACATAAATACATTACTAAAATAGATACTTCAATTATTATCTGTAGGCTAGCGCGACAGGAACAATGATAGAACGTGAAGAGTTATCGTTTCAATCGAATTTTTAATTAAATTATGAAAGTTGATAAATGTATTCGTATACAGTACCTACTGTATTTGACTCAAGTTGCAAAAATAAAAACCGCTACTGTATTTTTTCATGCTTGTCTATATAAGAACTCCGGCACTCATGAATTTGTATAGAGTTTACGGACACAAAATACATTCTTTGTGTCTGTAAAGTCTATTTGGAGCCAGTCTGCGAAGAATTTATCTGTGGGTCACACGAGCTTAGTGTGTGGCACTTTGATATCTATCTAACACACACACTAACTTTTTTTTTTTACAAATGTAGGTATATAATAAAATTACAGTCTGCGTTATACAAATACAAATACAAATCATTTATTTCAATCAATTTTAGATCATAATATTACCATTTCATTAAATTTAAAACAAATTTAAAACAAAATATATTATATGGAAAACATAGCTTAGAAAAAATAATTGCTAAAAAATTGTTAAAATTTAAGTATAGTACGCAAAGGAGATACATAACTACATAATACACCATCTGCAAAGTTGCATGAATAGGCAAAATTGCATGAATTACCTATCTCCTTTGCTGACTGTACATTTGGAATACTTACTTAACTCTGAGTGTGCATGTATAAGTTGCAGTCACTTCAGCGTGTTTCTGTTCTCTTACTATTGACTGCCCTGACAGTTAAGATCATAAATCCTTGCCGCAGAACGTTGGCAAGGACTGCACTTGGAAATCTACCAAATTTGAATATTCCTTACAAATTCATAAATAACACATCACGAGCGACAAAGGAGACTGCATTGTGTACATTGCACTTTAAACGTCACATTAGTGGCGTTCATTAAATTAAGAGGTTATATCATACTGTTGCAGTTAAAGTTCTTAATCGGTCTATGTACTAAAACAATCACAGGTGAGTGTGTTAGTGAATTTTGACTCTAGATTGATCAAAAATAGAGTTGTGCTTTATTGCCCTGAGTCAAAATTATGTTTAAAACGATAATAATTATAAGATATGCGGACTTCAGTTATTATGATTGTGTGTTATTTTGATTAGTGGCAGCAGTGAGCGAAGCGAGTTCCGGGACGCTGGGCGTCACAACAGTGAAGAATTAGGTTAAAAGGGTATGGCGGAGGTGTCGTAGAAACTTCTGTCAGGCCAATTTGACTGATAAAATACAGACATAGGTAAGTAAGACAGAAGTCGAAGAAAGTTACGATCAACCTTTTCAGTAAGTTTACTTTTGAAGAGCTGAGACTGTAACATTAATTTGTATGAAAGCATGTTGGTGAATTTATTGTCCTTCATCATAATCATCATTATGAGGGTACTCGCCAGATGCTTTCAAGGGAAGCAGTCTGTACTGCTAGTGGAGGAAATGTTCATAGCAAGTAAGTGAAATGGTCATCTAGTATAGACAATACCTTGACTTGGGATCCAAAATTCGGCATAGAGTGTATACTCCAGATGCAAAATAAGACAACAAGAGATTGGAAGGAGCCTTGTGTGGTTTAAGGCGTTTTCTCATAACATTTTATGTCGACAATTTACCGAGGTTTAGCCGGAGGGATCTGCACAACAATTTGTTTGAACTCCCGCTTTCTGGGCGTCGGTCGTAAATAAGACCCAACATAGAACAATGTAAAACTATCTAACACGTACATTCGGTGCAGCATTGCTCTAATAAAATATTTTATTACAATTTTATATTCAGACAGTGTAAGAGTGCCTACCGAAGCAAGTTTCTCATTAGGTAGTATTTTAGTGTCCTGAGTGTGACTGGTAAATACAGCTACTTTTATGTCTGTCATAAAATATATCAGTGTGATGGATAAGTATTTTTCCAAAGGTATCTGAATGTAGATATCTACTACAAACAAGATATCTCTTCGAAATTATAACTAAATGACTGTGTAGGGACACATGATACTGGATATAAATGATTTCCTGATATGCATGTCACTTATGTATGAGTAGGTATGGTAGGTAATCTACTGCAGGTCATTAGGTCTACGCCACAGCATTCGACCCTTTGCTTTCAGTATCAAGTCTAACTCAGAGAGTTACCTTTTTCAGACCGTCTGTTTACTGATTCGCGGATGTGGCCAGTCCACTGTCAAAATTCAGCTTTCGGTGAATTATGTTAGTAGCTCCAGTTGTGCAAAAGCAACGTTAAGTTTTCCCTTAATCCAAATATAATGTGAGCCCGACTCGTACTTGCCTGTTTTTTCAATAGGTAGAGTAGGTGCATTGTTATAATTTTCATGACGTTGTTCAGTTAAAAAGTGGTGTTAAAAATTATCGCAATATCATCTATCATGTTATATACTACTAATTGTACATTGGAAATGTTTGTTCGCGATGGACGCAAAAAGTACTTTTGATGCAGTTTTTTGTTAGTAAGGTCTTGGTCAGACTTAAAATCTTACGTTTGATTGGTTGCAATAGGTTGAGTAGAACCGGAGATAAAGGAGCCGCGGGTGGAAGGCTAATTAATTACATTATTCCCATATTTCTGTATGATTCGGTTAGATAACTTGAAGCCTCGAGCCATGTAGACAAAAATTGATCTGGTTCCTCGACTATAGGAAGATTCGATAAAATACCGTGTGGTCTTTGTCGCTTTGAGTTCGTTTTACCCATCTCCTACCTGTCTTTCTGTTTGCGCCGCAGAGGTGAAGCCTCAGACAGTGGAGGTATCCACATGTAAAAAAAATAAGCAACTTACTTGGTAGCATTCACCTACTATGATAATTGACATAGATTCAGAACCATTCTGAACTATCCAGGTTCATAAAGTGTCTAAGTAAAAAAATTGAACAAGATTACCGTAATTATGACTTGATTTCGGAAAAGACATACTTACAAGGTATTCATTATAGGTATTTAGTGTTAGTTGGACAGTAGTATAATTTGTAGTAGGTAACTGGGTACTTATAGCTGTGCTTATAGTAAGAACAATACACGTACATGTGTTTCGTCTTGTCGCAACCTCAAATGCACCTCGTATATTTCTATCTTGCAGAGTCAATCCAATTTGTGGTGACAGCCGAGTGGCCCCTACAAAGGTTTTATTTGTTCAACATGTCTCACTCTTACGAACTGAGCCGAATAAAGCCGACGTTTGCCGACATTTCTTATAAACGAAACAAATAATTGATTACGGTACAGAAAGTTATGGTTGCGATACGTACGTTTAAATTACAAAGTAATTAATGACGCGAATTGTTTACCAAGTTAAAACTAATTACGATAATTCTCGCGTTAGAAACCATAAAATTAGAATTCGTACTTGTAGGTTTTATATTGATGATACCAACTGAAGTTCATTAGAATTTCGTTGTGTTTGCAGGAACTTTTTGAAGTATGTCTATTGTAATTTAGATTTATATATTTTGCTTTGTCTTCATGAAGTTTTCATTCGCCATAAAGTATTTGAATAGACAACTTAAACGCCGTCAATATTATTTGAACTGTGCTTCCTCATTTCTGGATGCGTGATTTAGAACTCAGTTATTTTGATTGAAGGTGCTTGATTTCTTGAAGTATTGAAATTTATACTTGCGGTAACAGAGATGATTCTTGCTCCCTGATAGTGTGCATAGATCGTTTATACTATGCAAAGGATATTAAAATAGTTTTCCTCAATATACAGAGATTCAAGAGAAAGGTATAATATGTACAGTTTATTTGGGATAAATTATGGAAATATGACGAAAATAATATTTTACCGGCAGTTTTCTCGTGTTTTTGATAGTAATACGGATTTGCATTTCGTGCACCTAAGGCGTCATTTAGACGAGGAGATTTTCTCCTAAGTTTTTCTCACGGAAAATATCGAGGTCCAGTCAAATCCGCAGTTAAGACTAGTAAACCGGACCCCGGACTCCGTGGAGAAAACATCGGATACGACTGGGAATTAACGCTAGGATGAAGAAGAAGATCGAAGCATTGCAGCTTGACCAGTTGTTAGACTTTTAGGGCTCCAACTACCCGAAACGACTACCATAGATCATTATGACAACCGGGACGGCTTAACTTGTTCTCCGAAGCACGACCAGACGAATGCAAATACCCATATTCATGCATACAAATACATACTTGCACTAAGCGGGGATTGAACCCGCGCCTCCTGCGTAGCGGCCGCGTTCACTACCGCTACGCCACGGAGGCTGTCATATAAACATCTATGGTAGTCGTTTCAGGTAGTTGGAGCCCTAAAAGTCTAACAACTAGTTTTAATGTTTATATTACAATTTCACTTTCAATAACTAATTCAAGTAACGTGGCGTACATTGGGAGAGGCCTATGTCCAGCAGTGGACTACAGTAGGCTAATTGACTGATTGATTGATTGATTTGATAACTAATTCAAATTACTTGTTTTATAATTAAGTAACCGTAATTTTTTGAACAAAGCGTTTGGTATAACAGAATGTTTTCTTATAAAGAAATAAAAACATTAAATAAGGATAATCAACTCATATTTTGAAATTAAGTAAATCTTCTGAAGTGAAGGTAGTTAAAAAGTTTTATCTTGTAAAATAAAGAGTGTAGCTTTGTCTGCTGAGCGAGTTCCAAGAAAGTGTCTCTTGGGCGTAATTCAGAGAGGCACCAGTTCGGTAAGCTATCTGAACAAAATTGCACTTACCCGCGAATATTATACTTGATTATATTCGAACTGTTATTTTACTATGCCTTTTACACTGTTATTACTTTTGTTTCAAATATTAAAGTTCAGACTGCTATATGAAAAATCGGCCAAGTGCGAGTCGGACTCGCCCATGAAGGGTTCCGTAGTAGCAAAGGCGAAAATTGCGGTTTATGACGTTTTCAAAAAAACTACTGACTGGATCTCGTTCGAACCAATATTTAGTGGTAGTTTTCATGGCAATTTACATCATATTTTTTTTTTAAATTTATCATTCTCTTATTTTAGAAGTTAGAGGGGGGGGGGGGGGGCACACATTTTTCCACTTTGGAAGTGTCAGTAAACTATTCAGTTTAGAAAAAAATTATGTTAGAAACCTCAATAGCATTTTTAAAGACCTATTTAAAGATACCCACACGTATGGGTTTGATGAAAAAAAAATTTTTGAGTTTCAGTTCTAAGTATGGGGACCCCCAAAATTTAATAATAATAATATAATCTTTCATGCAAGTCTACCGATTTCAAGTGCTTTTTTTTAATACAGTAAAGGAGGACTGTACCACTTAAGTCAGATTTCACCACAAACAATATCTACGATCAAACTGAGCCAAACTGAGTTGTTACTTTTAAGTAGGTACGGTACCTAGGTACTCATTGAATGTCATTGAGTAAAACGTCAGAACCCAGCTGAGTACAGTTGAACTTCAATACCCTTATTTTCACTGACGAAATTTGACTTAAATAAGTTTTTTGAGTGAAATACATTATCATGAAAAATCGTTCAAGAATCCTTTCATCTAATTCAAATACACATTTAAATACAAAATATGAATCAGAATCAGACTGAAACATTTATATAGATGTCAAATAGGTCGTTATAACATAATGGTTGCCATTGAGGACGATGAATGAGTTAGGTTTTAAATTAAATCACGTTCCTTTTTTATTGAATGAAAACAATTTTATATTTTTTTAAATTTTATATGTTAACCATATACCTATGATAAAACAATCGTTATTTGCATCACTGCATACCACAAGACCTTATGCCCAGGTTGAAAAAGCGCAACCGTACTATTTCATTCTATAAATAAATAACCTATCTCTGTACAAAACTTCTACATTTAGGTATAACAATATTAGTAGGATGGTAGAATTTTCTTCTTGAAAATACCTGTTCCTAGAAGACACGTTTGCAATGAACAATCAATTGTTTCACTTTGTATTTCAGTTCCAAGTCTCGCTTCCAATTCAATATAAGTTTAAAATTAAAAAAGCAGTTAAACGTATTTTCTAAATTAGACGTCACAGTTTGTTCTACAAAGCAATTTCATCACAAGAATATCTCTAGCTCTCGCACAAAGCAGTGCTTAGATATGACGCATTTGCTTCATAACTGTTTCAAACTAATGTCAGAGAACGACAGCGCTGCTGATATGAAATTAAACATGACAACTTTTAATTAAATCTTAACAAAACAATCACAAATTTAATTATTATCGTTTTCATTCATTTGTATTTGAAAAGTGAATAATCAAGAGCACTCCGACGTTCCAATTATTACAATAATCACGTACAAACACGGCACGCTTACGAGCCGTTATCAAAATTTCATTCGTTCCAACCACCTCAGTTGTCTGATAATAATTATTTGCAAGTTTGGAGAGCGTTTTATTGTCGTGGCTGCACTCGGTCATGGGAAAATTTGCTGAGACTTTTACAGTGACTTTTTTTTAAATTCCTAATTCCTATTACTGACCATTGTTTGCCGATAGAAAACCTTTCGATCATACGCCATGTATTGGCGAAATATACCTAACCATATAATATTATCTACATAATACATCCAAAGTGTGAATTTTGGTGTCCGCTCTCCTTTTAACAATAATTTACTTTATTTTGGACTTATTTATTTACTTTATTTTACAGAAGCCACTAATTTATTTATGCCTGTACTGTTTATTTATTGATCCATCATAAAGTTTATTTTTATTCTATTCAATCTAGGTGGACCCCATGCAACCGTTTTACTTACTTTTTCGTATTAATTTATGTCCTAATTTAATACAGTAGATACCAATTACTAAAACTTGATTTGGTTTTTGCACAATCGCAATTTTTATGATAAAATACGGCCGTTAATATGTATGAAGTTTAATAAGCTGGGCACAGATTCCCCAATAACTTTGGAAGACCCTACCGTTCGTTCGTTACCAGTAATCGTTTTCGTATAAGTGGCCGTTAAGGTACTTTAAAAGTACTGATGTAAAAAATAAGGGAGTTTGGGTTACCGTCAGGTGGCAAAGCGCTTATAATGTCAGCATTACCGCAGCATGTTATTACATCTCAAGACTTTTAACATTACTGTTTTATATGCCTATAATATCTGAAGGTTTGAAGTCTGAAAAACAAAACATAAGTGGAATAAAAAGATTTCGGTATACTTATGTGTAAGTAAAAGAAAGTATAACGTTTGCATAGAGTATACCACCTACATAATTGATTGATGTTTAAATGAACGAATTGAACAATGATTTAATGTTTCTAATTAAACATTTCTTATGTCTTTAAGGCACATATAGTAAGTAAGTAATTATGTCAAATAAAATCGGCCAAGTGCGAGTCGGACTCACCCATGAAGGGTTCCGTAGTAGCAAAGGCGAAAATTGCGGTTTATGACGTATTAAAAAAAACTACTGACTGGATCTCGTTCGAACCAATTTTTAGTGGAAGTTTGCATGGCAATTTACATCATATATATTTTTTAGATTTATCATTCTCTTATTTTAGAAGTTAGAGGGGGGGGGGAGGGGGGACACACATTTTTGCACTTTGGAAGTGTCTCTCGCGCAAACTATTCAGTTTAGAAAAGAATGATGTTAGAAACCTCAATAGCATTTTCAAAGACCTATCTATAGATACCGCACACGTATGGGTTTGATGGAAAAAAAAATTGAGTTTAAGTTCTAAGTTTGGGGACCCCCAAAATTTAATGCTTTTTTTTTATTTCTGTGTGAAATTCTTAATGCGGTTCACAGAATACATCTTCTTACCTAGTTTCAACAGCATTATAGTTTCGGAGAAAAGTGGCTGTGACATACGGACGGACAGACAGACAGACAGACAGACAGACAGACGGACGGACAGTCATGACGAATCTATAAGGGTTCCGTTTTTTGCCATTTGGCTACGGAACCCTAAAAACATAATTTCAAAAGTAAGTACAAAAATTATTATTATTAAAGTACAAAAATGTCGTAATTTTTATCATAGGTACCTAGTTGATATAGTTTGTTTCATTCATAACGTAGAAAAATTTATAAGAAAGAGCGTTAACAATTTTTAAATTGACTGTCTTTCCCAGTGCCGCGCAATATCGTCGTCGCTTTTCTTTTAAATCTCGGTAAAATTGATAGTGTTAATGCTGCAATATATTGAGCAAGTTATGTCCCTTAGTTATGTTATTCAAAAGAATGTTTGGTTAGTAGTGCATCACACCTTATGATAGCGAATGGTACTTATAGAGGAGCAATAGGATGAAAATTACACACATGTGCATACAGAACCACCACGTGGTGCACGCTGGATAAGAGCGGGGGCACACGATGCGTTGCGGCGGCGGCGGTCCGGCGCCGGAGCGGCGTCGCTGCGTCGTTTTACATAGAAATTCGTCGCCGCACCGGATTTGCAACCACTGAGACGAGGCGGGGAGGGCTGAATGCGTTGCGACGCCGCGCGCCGGAGCGGCACCGCTTAGTTGTTTGTGCGTCACAAGGAAATTAACAGACTGTCCAATGCTACTGGGGCGCACGCGGCGCCGCTTCGTCATAACAACGCAGCGGCGCGCCGCATCGCTCGTGTGCCCGCCAATGCGGCGAAATTTCTGCGGTGCGGCGCCGCAACGCATCGTGTGCCCCCGCTGTAACAGAAACGGCGCGGCGGCTCCTCTTTCCGAAGAAGGGATAGGATACTGCTGCCTACGGTCAACTCCGTCCTTGTAGGAAGCGGTTGCTCAGCTTTCGGAAGTCTGTACCGTTGTACCAGTTACTAGGCGAGGTTGACTTGAGCCCTGAAAATCTACTTGGAGCCTTATACATCCCTTAAATAATATCTCTACGACTAAATTTTTATTCGCTAAAACTACCTACCTATAGTAAGCAGAGTGCTAAAATACTCAAAGTAGTAAGTATATAGAATTTATAGGAACGACCTATATACCTATGTTAAAGTACTCAGACGGTAATGAGGATCTGTAATTACTATCTGTTCAATATATAAATGTTATACACCTGAGAAAAATATAAGAAAATTGGATTTCATTGAACGTAATACTTAGAAATATTAGATACGTAAGGGTTTCCAGCTGTATACTAGCAAACATTGAAATTATTACGACCCGGGATCCCGATTTCCATATAGTTACCCTAATACATTGTATACCATAGATAGCTGAATAATTTCATATTTAGATTGGGTTCTAATTCCTATTTCGGCAAGGATTTCAATTTGTACGGTCCTGGTTTATCGTATTCAATTCTGTATAATAAAACCTGTAAAAACATAAGTTGGTTATTTTTTGGTGGATGGCAGGAGCAATGACTTTAACGGGCTCGTGGTTAAGTGGTAACTAAATAGGTTAACCCACATTAAGGATAAGCAATATTAGCCACGTCGGTCTTAGAATGGGCGATCTGTCTTAACACCCCCAAAAGCACAAAATAAGTAAGATTGTTACGTGCAAAATTTCTGCCAACCTCATCTGACTACAGAAGGCACTTCTCGAGAAATATAGAAGTTCGACCATTTAGTAAAACAGAAAATTGACCCTAGTAAGTTGGGAAAAGAATCGGAGTAGAAACAATGATTTTATATAGCAACTAGTTGATATCCACGGCTCGCTTTACCTATCATGTTCTACTCAATAAATCGCAATCAAACAAACGTAAGAGTTTAAGTAAGAAGAAAAAACTGCACCAGAATTCGTTCAATAGTTTTTGCATCCATCGCGAACAAACAGACAAGAAGACAAAGTATCGTTCATACAACAAAATCCAAGTACCTAACTATTCTTTTTCAAGTAATTATCTTTAATGTATAGACATGACCAATAATTTACAATTCTAAAATAAGCGCATAGGTACTAATAAAACATAATTTTACATATGTTCGACATTTAGCTCAAGTATTACTCAAAAATTCAAGCACTTGGAAAAACATTTGCAAGAAATAACGACATGTTACCATCATGGTTATAGTGCCGTTATGAGCCGAAATGGTCACTTTTATAGCGATATAAACTTAAGGAAATCTTTTCATACACCAGGAAATTTCTTTATCGTGCTAATAAGAAATAATATTAATTACCTACTATCACACACTTCTCATATGGCGCGCGTTAATAAATTTATTTATGCTAAACATCTGGAGTAATATTAAATGCTATTACTTAAAAGCTTTCTCCGTGTTAATGAAAATGTCATAATTGGTTATATTATTTTATCTTTCGTATTAGCGCTGTTTTTGAAGCAGCATAGAAATTAGTGTTAACTTTGTAGGTATGGGTCATAATGAAATAATGCTACAATGGGAACTTGACATAAATTGGTAAACCAGTCATTTGCCGGTTACTTTACTGTACCTATACGCTAGGTAGTAGTGTTCTCGTATCTACTACAGGTTGCGCTATATTATGAAGTTTAACGCCATCTAGTAGAGCATATGAGTACTACAGAGGTGTCAATAACGGTAACGGTAACCGCGTCGCATTTTCAATGGTTGTTTTCCATCTCAAAAAATACTCATCGCACCCAAAACTAATTTTACAGAAAATTTTTAGTTTTGTTTTGAAGTAAGTAAGTATACTTGGTGTGCAGCTGTACAGTGCCCTACCAACGCCTTCAGGGCCCAAGTTACCCTGACAGCCGATAGCATCTGCTCAATTACGTCTGAGGCTCTAGCGCAGGCTTTCCTCTCGAGTTTGGAAGGTCAGACGGCGGTCGCTCTCGTAAAAACCAGAAACCAATCACAGTTAACAAGCGGATACAGATTGTATGGTTTGGACTCACCGGGAAATTGCTAGGGCGATGATGATTTTTCATACCAATTAACGGACAAACCAGAAATCCAGCATGACTGTGCTTCGACCAATCATACTGCTGTAACATATGCGCAGTGGTTAGGACGATTACGAATTTCAAATTATGACTTTATTATTTTAAACTGGGACATTGGAAACCGGACGGAAACCCACCAAAGTTATGACTTTATTGTAAACACTATAACTACTGGGATTTTCTCAACCAGTAACACCAATATTTTGCAGTGTTACTCTTTGTAACAAAAAGTGTTGCATCCAGCAACACCTATGATAATGTTGGATTTTTTTTCCCAACCGGTAACAGTGTTACTCATTTGGGTATTAATGGGTGGGAAAACACCTATTGTGCTAGTGCGAGCCGGCCTTTGTGACGAGTTTCAGATTCGTCCCATCATTCTTGTCATAATGCTGTCTATCATTTCATAACGTCCATTAAGTAGGCTTTAGTTTAAATCATCACGTTTCTATTTAGAGGTTTCCTTCATTTTAATATCTTTCATTAAAGGTATACTAAAGTCTAAAACATTTTCAGCATAAACTTGATTAGGTCTGTCTCAGGGATACGTAGAATTGGTCTGTTAGAATTAAATTATTGTTAGAATCTGAACTTGTCATGTCCATTTGAATTCTACGAAATATCGAAACCCTTAGTTATCAAATTAGTTGTAATAACAAAATTAATAGTGTATTTTATTTATTTTCATACTTATTGCCGGATTCTGGCTTTTACTTGGTCTACTCTTGAGGATTAGTTCCTCCGAAATTTTTATGTCATAATTTAACGCATAGCATAAACTTCATTTCGCAGAAAAAGGTTTGGCATACACTCATTCGTCATACTTTCATAACGCATTTTGTAAGTCAGAATCATCGATTGGCATAACTTTTAAAGCATATTAATCAAAAAGTAGAACCATTATTTCCCTGGTGTCCCTCTTTTCCGAGACTTTGCCTTCAGCATACCATCAGGCGAGGTGAAGGTGAAGTCAAATTGACGTGTCCTATATATAAAAAATGCATGGCAGGCATGCAGCATGCAGCAAGCATCATGCAGCAAGCATCATGCAGCAAGCATCATGCGGCAAGCATCAGGCAGCAAATATGCAGCAAGCATCGTTTCCGTCACAGATTTGCAGCAATCCATTTCTGTCACTAACTTTTTTGTAACAAATTTTGACTTTTCAAAACAATAATTTTAGGGTTAAACTGTTATTTTTTCCGATTAAAATTCCGTACATTACGCCTATGCCCGTTTCATTTCGCAAATATTATTTTAGATACTTTAAAAATAATCATTTGACACAAGACAAGTTTTGCAAATATACTACTTAAGAAATGTTTCAATTGTTAAAATTTTATTTTAAAAATGTTCTTTGACTAAATAAAGTTCAACATGGTTATAAAAAAAATAACCACGAAGGATAATGCGGGAGCTCCGCTCCGCTTCGCTCCCGCATTAGCCTTCTAACCTAATCTATCCAAGTCGGAATGAGGAGGAATGAGCGAGTCAAATGATTGGACACCTCCATGCCCACTATAAAAAGTATTTTAGAGTAACGGGATCAAAATTACATGCGGGCCAAGCCGTGGGCATCAGCTAGTGTGTATTAAAATTGAAAATCCAAAGCAAATTCTGCTATCTTCATTGTATGCTATGCGAAAATATACCAAATAATTTTATTCGAAATAACCGTTATCTATATATTTAAAAATCAATTGCTGTTCGTTAGTCTCGCTAAAACTCGAGAACGGCTGAACGGATTTATATTATCTTGGTCTTGAAATGTTCGTGGATGTCCAGGGAAGGTTTAAACGGTGAGAAAATAGGTGCAGCGGGAACGAGAAAAATATGGCGGTACGAAGTTCGCCGGGACAGCTAGTGCTAAATAAAAATATGCAGAATTATCATTCTGCGAAAGCTATTTATGCGTAATAAAATTCTGCCAACTGAAGAGTATGCCATTGCTAATTCGGATATAAATGACCATTCTGCCAAAATACTATTCTATCGAATAAATTGTTATGCCTTGAAAATGTTCGATTGAATAAAATTATGCCAAATGAGTTATGCTAAATGAATTTCGGAGTATTAAGTTTCTGCCAGATGGAGGGAACCCTTGAGGATTTTGGTAGTGAAACTACTACTCATGTCATCTATAACAACGCCAAGCCACTTCTTGGACCCATCCCCCTTAACAGGACAACAGCCTTTCATTTGTTACCTAGTCGCCGAAAAATGCACTAAATTGTATTATGCATTCCATAGTCCGTGCGGTATTTTAATTGTTATTAAAGGTATAATTCTGAAGCCGACCGCATACGACAACTGCCGACGCACGCAGCAGATGCGCGTAATCTGTACCCCCGAAGCTTCAAATGGTAGGCAAAGATCTGTTGCACATAAAACAAGACAGTTCTGGACATATAGAGCTCAAAAAGGGTGAGATGCTAATGTCCAAACGAATGTTCTAAGCAATACTAGGAATTTTTAGCAATGGTCTTAAACAGGTGTAGATGCTGCCACATTGCGAACAGTTCTGTACCCCACGAAGCTTTAAAATGATAGGCAAAAAGCTTCAAATCATAGGTAAAGTTCAGTTGCACATGAAACAAGACAGTTTTGGACATATAGAGCTCAAAAAGGGTGAGATGCTAATCAGCTAATTAGCTAATGTGCAAACGAATGTTCCACGCAATACAATGAATTTTCAGTAATGGTCTTATACACGCCGTTTTTTGGAATGCATTTGACTAACAAAATGCATCCCAAAAAAGGCTGTGTCTATCAATATATGGTTTGAGGTTTTACAATTAGTAGTGTAGTTATAAGTAATTAATGAACGACGATATATTAGTGAAACTTAGTTTTTCTGCTATATGCAGAGAAACTAAAAAAACAAACATTCATAATCTGCTTAAGTTCCGTGATGTAAATATTTGTATTCAACCGTGGTTAAATTTTGCTCAAAAATAAAGCGTATGTTGCGACTAAGTGGCAATAGGTGGAGCAGCCCATCAGCGGTGTTTTTCTTTCATCAAGCGCCAAATGTGGACCCCGCGCCACATGAGCTTTGCATAATACGACCAAATTTTCTGCGGCTCGTTCAACGGAAACTTTTCAAAATTGGAAAAGTTATCTCATTTATACGAATAGTAACCACGGCCCTTATTAATTGGATAGCATTTTTCCTAAGAGCCTATTGTTATATGAAGAACTTTTCCCAATGTAGTATTTTCCAATAATGGGGATATTCTGACATTTTGGGCAATTCTGAATCAAACAGACTGTCGTTTTCTACGAGTAAAAATGTTGATTTTTAACAATAAAACGTCGTATTCCAGAGAACAAATAACGTAGGCGTCATTGTATGCTGATTAACAATGGTGGGACTTCCTCAAAATAAATTTATCTTCCAGTTATTTAACTGCCAATCTCTTTACGAGACAAACACGTTATTGGAAATTTTCTTCATGTGAAATTTGTATTATATTCTTTACTGCTTAAGGACTTACCCTAACGTTTATTTTCATTTATTTGTATGAGATTTGAGAAATATTATAAGCATATTATACCTATTACAAAAGAGTAATAAATATATTGAATACTCGAATTAGAAACTCATACAAATACAGTTAGAAAATATCTACATAATATGTTATTGTATCGAACGTAAAAAGCATCCGTAACACTCTGTGCTCGAAAATTTTTTACCCTCTATCGTTGATGTAAATTGTATAATGAAATAGTAACTAACTATTACATCCTACAGTCATTCATGGTACAATTTGGTACTATAAGAAAGAGCATGATGACATTCCAATGATGATAATGGTTTAAATTAAAAATTAAAAAAATTGTATAATATTTCATATTTCAATTAAAGATTCATTTTAAAACACATTTTGATCAACAGTATCTTATCCTTTCACTTCTTATCTTTGCTCTGTCCTAGCTAATTTGGATTAGCATAGAGATGCCATACCCACAGCATGGCATCTCTAGACTAATCCAAGTAAACCTGCAGACCAGTAACTATGTAACTGTTTTTAAAAAAAATCTTGGCACGAGTATACTCGAACGCCCGGTTAAAATTGCCGGAATAGTCGCAAGGTAAATAGGTTTAGTTAACAAATTTGGCGAACCGCGCTGTACCTCCTGGATGCGTACAAATTATGTATTTAGCATCATTAGTTACTAACCAGGTAAGATAGATACTCTAAGTTACTAACACAAATAGCTCAGCGAGAGTTTAATATTAAAAGCGGGAGTTAGGTTCATGGGGCCCCCAAGATCTTGTGGGTACCCGCAGGTAAATCTGTTGATCGACAGATAAAGCTCTGGCTCAGGGTTTCCTTCTTGGTTTTCTTTGCAGGTCGCAGTCCCTAGACCAATAATGGTAGATTGGGTCCACGGGCTCCATGGCGCAAACTCTGAGTGCAACCCGAATGGGCGCTCGGATCATGTTAACTATCGTAAATAATTGATTCCCAAAATTGTTCAATAAATTTAGTTAAAGTTAAATCCTTTAACTGAGGACGAAATATCCTTTCTGTCTTGATTCCTTTAAGCAAAAGCAGATATGATAGCAAGAGTGACAGCATCCGTGTTCGACTTTGGGATTAGAAGAATGTTATTTGTTTTTTTTTTTGGAAATTCTTAGCACTAACACGGATTATCACACCTTAATTTACAACTCCGCCTCCGTCTCTATAGAGAAGTCTCCCTCGTGAGTTTATAAAAAGTGCCTGTGACGCACTGTGTTAAGGGCGAAGAATTCAAGACAAGTTACTTTATTAATTAGACTAACACATAATTAGAATGAACATTATTTTATGAGACCGTTAATTAAGAGCACAGTGACGTTGATATAATTATTGAGTCGTCTCCTTGTCCCCGTAACTTTAAGGGTGTGTGAGGTTGGAGAACATTTCATGTTAATTATATTTTATTTTAATTATAAGCTGAAGGTGGATCTCATTAACATAGGTACTAAGATTAATAATATTGCTCGGCCTGTTCCAACTTTGTCTGTCGGTTAACTTTTAGTGAGTAAAATTAATTGAGAAAATTTTCACTAAGGTGTAGACGAAGATTGCGATGTTTCTAAAAGTTTGCAACACCTATTTTTAACAAACTGTTTATCTAAATGTCTGTAAGATATAAATGTTACGTCGATAAGACTTCTTTTTTTATAGTTAGGCATTAAAATACATAATAATGTTCCTAAATTTTCATTCTTCTACAACCAACCCACATTTAATAGTACTCGTAGGCAAAACAACGTTTATCTGGTCAGCTAGTTCGAGTATAAGTTGATTTACATATCGATGATAATTGAACATAAAAGTAGTTTTCTTTCTGCAAATTATTATCATCGTATAACATCGTATGAGACGTGTGATAATGATGATCACACACCGTAATAACAGGACCTCAGAAATACTTGTCTTAAGATCTATTATTTCTTACGTATCTACACTATACCTACGTATCTTAGCATTAAAATTATTTAAATAATTCGAAAAAGTACCTACGTGATATTTTAGAAAAATAAATCAATCTAAAATATTTATAAGCCAGCCTGTTCAAAATAGTGTAAAAAATTCGATCAGAGGATTTAGTTTGAAAGTCAGAAGTCTGTAGACCTGTCAGTTTCTTGCCGCCGCCGATTAGTTTATAAAGTCAATCAAGACTAGGTATACCAGCCTACAGCTGTCTGGCAGTGTAATTATAGTACTGATTCAAATAAGAAAGATACTTTTAACTTTAATATTAGCTTAATTATATTTTAAGTTTTCTTAGGTTTATTCTACTCTGTTACCTCAACTTAAGGTTACGACGAAGCGTTTGTTTTAAAGTCAAACTAACTGAAACCACACAATGCGGTGCCCACTGATTAAAGTTATTGTAAGGCCCTGGCAGACGCTGGTTACTTTAGGTCGACCTTTCGTTTCAGGCAAGTAAATTTTTCCATTGATATTTAACTTTTCTTACATAGTAGCGAAGGGTGGACATAAGTAGGAGCTGTGTATCACGGATATGAAAACTAGACTCAAGAAGTGGTGGCGTAGAGGGTGACATGTATGCCAATCGTCTCATTGGATGTTCTCCTGTGCGAAGTTAGGGAGGAAAAACCGGAAGGCGGACCTAGGGCTCCGACGTGAAATTTTCAGATGCAATCGGGACCCAACGTCTTAATAATGATGATGATTGATGTAATCTACATCTCAGTACCAAATTTCAACCAAATTTGTTCAGCCATTTGAGCGTGATTGACACTTAAAGCATTGATTAGAATTAGTGGGATGGAAAGTTTTTAACACACCTTTTATCTATATTTTTTTTGTTTTTATCACATTACTATCCATGTGTTCTTCCATTGCCTGGAAGGAATCGCTTCCAGTGATAAGGCCGCCCATTGTACAATAAACTGTATACATGCTTTACTAGTCCTACTGTAAATCTATTGGTGAACTATCTATATATCTAAAGTACCAAACTAGTGGCAGTAGCTTATGTAGTATCTAAGTAAAGTAAAAGACGATAAATGTTTATGTTCAATATGATAACAAAGAGTATACAAAAATCCAATCGTATATTACTATCAAGAAAACCCTTCTTCTACGTAACCAGTATCACGTTAAAGTATACATAATTACGTTATGCACTACCAGCTCACACAGTACGAAATAGAGCCACCGCCGAAATCGTATTACCTTATCGGAATACAATTACGTTTCCAAAATATATATCGAGAACACCGAACTTGACTTCGTTCTGCTGAACCGAAGTCGGATTGATCGGATTTTAAGCGTTTGGAAATAGATATCCACTGAGATTTCCACGTGAGGAGATAGCGGGGTCGTACATATCTCACCAACCGTCACTGTGCGAAGGAGGCTATTAAATGGTAGATACGAGTATGTAGATATTCTATTTTAAAAATAGAACTATAGGTGTGGTTTATAGATTGTAATTTTGATTAAATTTACTAAATTAATTGTTCGAAATGATAGCTTCCTTATTCTAAAGCGTAAAAAGTAGAAGTGAAATCAAATTAAGCTTTTAGTATGTTAATATCCTTAACAAATTATTAGCTACTTATTTCTATAAATTGACGTAATATTCAATCATCGGTGTTTAGTTCTATAGTCTAGCAATCAGAATTAGATTTGAATTATTATTACAATCCAATTAGCACATTTAATACATTTAACCCTAATGGGAAATTAGTGTGAAAAAGGTTTCAGTTAGCACAAAGGGTGTATGGGAATGTTCATTGAAAACCTCAGAATTGCGTTCGTAGTAACTTAACATCGATGAGAACAAAGTTTCATCACAAGTTAAAATACATTTTCTACTCAAATACTCAACGGTAAACGATATAAATCTCGTGATGCAAGATACTTAACGGATATAATAGAAATATGAATCAAAACCATTTGACATCAAGTCGAGAACTCTATTATTTCTGGTGGGTATGAAATTATATTGATATAGGTTACAGTCAGCCTTTGCAGCCAAAAAACCAGTATTGATGTCGAAGCAATTTCGTGGAATGGATCATATCATATAATAGCACGTCGCATTTCATGATAAGGAACTTTTACTGGCCATATCATTGTTTGTCAGCTTTTCATCAACATTGTAATAATACCTTACCTACTATATATATAAGGTGCCTAAAATATTTAAATTAATATTCTAAATCTACTTCTTAGGACGTGTAAGACTAAATTACTACGACAGGAGGGAGCGCAGACTGCTCGTATATAGATTAGTAACATATCATAACAACCAATATTTCAATTATTTATAATATTAATTTTGTTTTATTTTGTTTATTTTTTATTCAACCTGAAATTAGTATTGTTTATCGATATTCTAGAATAATATTATAATGAGATGAATAATGTTATATAATGACGAACAACTTCAATGATTCTATTACAAACTTAAGGCACGACTCAGTGCTAAGTATAGGACAAATTTGTCTGTCCTAGAAATTTCATGAGTAGGTTCTATAGGGATCAACTGTAAGCACATCCGCTTTAGAGAAAGGATATTCAAAAAGTCGCACCTACTGAAGCCAGAACTCCGATAAGTAGTTACCTACATGTATTCAGTACTAGGTAGTACAGTTACATAATATGTTGTATCCACAACAACTGTTAAATGATTCAAACTTCATAAAGATCATAATTTTAAGGATTACGTTCACAATCCCATTGCCGGCCTTCTTCTTCGGTCGAGCACTGCATCTCGCGTCATACTTTGTTCGCCTAGTATGGAGGCCTGCACTTCGATAGCGTTCTCTGAGGCACTCATGAGTTCCTCAGCTGTACACGTGCTTGGGCAGGCAGCACACGTAAGCAGGTGGGTCATAGTCTGCGGTGTAGCTCCGCATTCACACCGCGTTTCCAGTATAAATATCGATTATCTAAACTATCGAACCTAATGAAGATAGTAGCTATCATTGTCATGATTTTATCGTTTTCAGTTCCTTCCAAGGCTTTCGAGTCCAGGGACCGCAGAGTTTGCATATCTGAAGACGTAATAGCCTGTTCGTATTGAAACTGAATTTTCTTAACCAATATAGTATAAATTGTCGATTTCCCCAAAGTAAAGGCAAACTTCACTCCCCTCGCTATAAGCCAAAGCGCTAAAAGGCGTTCTAATCTAATAGCTTTCCTAACGATAATATCAAAGTGATTGGTCGGTACGACTTCAGGTCATCTGGCGGTTTGTCGCCGCTTTATCGTATACCAACGTATCGTATCAACGCAACGTATAGATTAAAATTGGTGATAATTTTGTAACGGGTTTTTTAAATACCGAATTGGTTAATGTTCCGTTAAGATACAGTACATAATATTTATTTTTCAAAAGACTCAACCTTACAACTCTGCAAGTAGGTATGCACAGTCAACAAAGGATATACGGTTGCACGTTATCATATAAAGTTGTATGTGAAGGTGCAACCGTATCTTCTTTTCCAACTGTACTATATTAAAGGGGTGATTGGCCAAGAAGGGTTGCTTGATTGGGTACATTCACGTGGTGCACCATGAACAACATAGACGGCAGCAGTTCTTTTTCATGATGTCCTACGTTGCCCAAAGTGCAGTGTGTAAAGGTTCCCGGTCAATTCTTACTGAGACCGGGACGGGGAAACCCTGTAGAGGGTTGCTCGGAGGCTTTACATGGGTAGGGCTAGTTCTTCGAGCGTAGGGCTAGCTATAACAGATGCGGCCGATAACAGAAATCGCCTAGTCTGAAATTCATTATAAGAAAATAAAATAAACCGCGGTTGCCAAAACGTAGATGTTAATACTATAATAAAATAGCACAAAAGGGGTAGGCCCTTTGGGGATTCTCATTTAATTATTAATTTCTTTATTAGGTATTCAGAATACTGCAACGATGTAATTAATCTTTTTGACGTCCAATTCTACTTAAACAAAGTTTACCACCGCTTTCTAGGCGCTAGTGGAGAAGATACGGTGTAACAAACTCCACAGAAACAAACTCCACTGACGTGAATATATTACAAACTAGCTGTTTCCGACGGCTCCGGCCGCGTGGATGTCGGTTATCGCGACTAAACTCCTTCCTTCCTCAAGATCTAATCTATGTTTGTACCAAATTTCATCAAAATCGGTTCAGTGGTATAGGCGTGAAAGCGTAACAGACAGACAGATAGCCAGACAGAATTACTTTCGCATTTATAATATTAGTATGGACGAAATTATACCTCCTTTAATATCATTCGAGTAATGTTATCTTTAAACCAATTTCTCTAACAGCATACAAATAAATGCAAATGTCGACTGCGGAGGCACATAAAAAGTTTAACGTCTCAGCAAATATGTAACTCCAACGTAAAAATGTTATCCGTCGCCGTTGGAAAATTGCTCATAGCCACTAAAACTTCTTATATTAAAAGGTTTTTTAATCTATTCACAGAGAATTTAGAGGGCCGTTAGTGTCAAAGCGTTGCCTTCACTCCTTTCAAGTCTTTTCTTGTGTGTCGCCGAGAATGTTATCGGAATTTTTTGGGTATCACCACATTTCATGCGCGATAACAATCACTCTATACAAGTACTTTCTTGAACTGGAACGATTTCGGGATATTAAATTTTCATATATTATATTGTGCACGTAAATCATCTTTATGGTGGCCCGATAGTATGTATGAGGGATCAAAAAAGTTTACACTTTTTTTGACATAGTTACATTATACAGACAAAGAGAAGAGATGAACGTTTTCATACCAAGCACCTAGATTCGTTATTTAGACATTTTATTTTCACATTGTTATATTTATGTAGCATTGAGGTAACTACAATGTAACTAAGTGGAACAGACCCATAAATTAACGGTTCTCCCTTGTTTGGTATAACAACGTTTGGTCGAATATCACTTGAACTAATTTCAGTTACAATAAAGTCATTTCACATAATTATTCATTTGACCGAATATTTAATTGGTAGAATTTTATTTAGCATAATTATTTAGTTGGAATAATATCATTTCACCGAATTTTCATTTGCACTAATTTTATTTAAACTAATGCTTCATTAGACTAATAATGATTTAGTCGAGAGATCATACCGAATCACTCGGCGGCCGCTGCCGCGGCACGCTCGCTTCGCTCGCTCGCCTCGTGCTTCTTGTGGTCACAGTTCTAACCTAACCTAACCTAACCCTGCCGATTGCTTGGTGCGGACCTCTCGCTGCCGGCCGTAGTTTCAGCTATGGCCGGCAGCGAACAGTGTTGGGCCGCCGTCGCCTCGTTCGCTAGCGAGGTGATGGCGGCCAAGAGAGAGGCTCTGCGGGTGCGGGAGCAAGCTGGGCTTACTCTCCCACCCCTCAGGCCCCCGGCGAGGGGACGCCGGCGAGCACTGTTCGCCCGCGTCCCCGAATGAGAGAGGCCACGGACGGCGGGTCGGGGGACCCACCGCCCCATGCTAATGTGGTGGAATGCGTGCGTGCATATTGATGGTGGGGCCTCAACGAGTCGAGCCCGTTAAATAGGGCGTCCCCAGCCGAGTCGCGGTGAGCAGACTATCCCGCGGCTCGGAGTGGGCGACGGAGGAACACCGTGGTGGTTTAGTGGGTAGTCTGGCCTCCCTTCGAGGTCAGGAGTCCCACACGAAGCGAACCCCCTGCCCCCGCGGGGGGGGAGCGAAGTGCGTAAATGCATTCCCCACTGAGAGTTTTTCAATTTTACTTGTATTGTTTTTCATGAAACATACTCTTAGTGGTTTTCTTACATCACGGAAATCGGCAGGGTTAGGTTAGGTTAGAACTGTGACCACAACAAGCACGAGGCGAGCGAGCGAAGCGAGCGTGCCGCGGCAGCGGCCGCCGAGGGCCAGATAAATAAATTTCTACACTACATTAACATTATACCAATTGAATATTCGATGAAATACATAATAATATCAACTGAACATTACATGAAATGAGCATTATACTTTTTGAACAATAGCGCAAAGGTTGTTATCGCAAATAAATATTCGATGAAATGAAAATTATGTCAATCGATATTATGCAAAGCAATTATTTCCTCAAACGTTGTTCGAATTAGTAACATTCGACCAAACGTTGTTATACCAAACAAGGGAGAACCTAAATTAACAACATACTGTGACCATAATAACTAATATGAAATTTATGTGGTTTCTGTATATCAGGATTCAACACCGCAACCATAACGCCTACTCTCTATCGCCTCTTTGCGTCCTGTAGTATAAAATTCTATTTTTATTACTTTAGTATTACAATTTTTTTTTTATTCTATCATAGGTACTTTGCAGTAGGAAAAGTAAAAAAGGCAAGAAAGACCTTTGGCAGTCTCAACAATGTGCTCATAATGCTATTTAACGTCGAAATTAAGTGAGAGGGTGCTATTTTTCCGGTCGAGTCGACTTTTGTGCTGACAAAAGCTCTAAGCTCTACCACCCAAATGAATTTGAAGTCTTTGTAAATTTTAATGGGTTTGTGATTTTTTGTTACGATTGTTCTGATATTTTCATCATTAACCCAAACAACTTCTCCAAAACAACCTGCCCAACACTTATACCTAAATTCAATTTCTTTTTTCTTACTTAATTTTTTACTTAATACCAACTTAATACTTGTACTAAAAAGATTCAATTCGTGCGCACTTATAAACATTTCTAAGGTAACCTTTTGCTTACCTTATATTATGAGTTCTAGAATGTGGATAAACATATTTAGATACATTTTCTTTTCTAGTTACATACATATTATACTTGGAAATACCTAAAAAATACAAATAAACATAATTATATTTCATGCATACATAAGTATTTTTGTACACATTTATATACATATATCGTACCTCCAATGTAGGAAACGAACGTTCTAACACCACATCACGGGTGTTAATATACACAACCTGAAATCTGAATCGCACCGTGAATCATCTTAATTGCACTCTCAAGGAATTGCAATCTTCACAACATCATATCAAACGGCTTTTTCATCTAAACTACCATGTCCTAAAGAATGAAACTTTTAATTAAATTGAAATTTTCTTCCAATTTTTATACTTTTTTCCTTTCTTAGTGTGAAAGTTTCCCCTTCGTAGGACAAGTTTCGATTTATCGATGCACATTAGTGATACGTTACGATAAAAACTTATTATAAAGTGAAAAGAATATGTTTATTAAGGAAAAATACTTTGATATAAAATTAATTTGTTTTGTTGTATAGTCGAGGTTATAGGTAACTATATACGAATAAATGGGAGATCTCATTGTGCGCTTGCACATAATATTCAAACACTGATTATGTTTATACCATACTTGTTAGTTAAGCATAGTTTAGTGCCCATTCATTTACTTCATCATTTCATACGTGTACTGCATCATCATAGCAGTATGGAAATAGTTTTAAAGCCTACAGGGTAACATAGATAGTGCCTTGTGAAATTCATTTTTTGTGCTCATGTTTTCTTCTTTATCCATCATTCGAGCGCCATACTGATTGCATTCAAAACTTACACTTTAGAGTCCGTTCTCCTGCTACAAGAATAATTTGGTTTACTTGACTTTTACGGGATTAACTGCCGCCTGACCGCCTAACACTGGGGAAACCTACGCCATAGCCTCGTCCGTCAATCAGCAGGTGTACCGGATTGCAGGTGAGGTAATTGAGCCCGTGAGATTGCGTGAGATCACTCTATCTACTTTGTTATATATTACCTACCTATATCACCCCTACAAATAATACCTACTTACGAACAGGATGTAACAATGCATTCTAAAAATCTTAGTCGAAATCTGTCGAAGTCAGATTATTTTGCAATAATCTCCAATGTTTGCCGACTCACAGAGATCCGTTCGTAACCTAATGGCTTAAACTGGGATATCGTTTATTTCGATAGCCAGTTTCTAGAGAGTGTAGCCGGAAATCAGCTTATAAATCAGGCAGTGTGCATCCGGGCGCGAGACGGCTGTACACGGGCGGGAGTGCGGTGCAGCGCATTTTGAGAGGAGCGAATGAATGCGATGAAAATAGCCGCGGGCGCACAGCCAGCTACGTATCGGATGTCCTACACTCATACCTGCATTGCTATTTGTAACTGCAATGACAATATTGCTCGGATATTTTGATCATATCACGGTAAATAAAAATTGATTGATTGTTAAAGATTTTGAAGATATTATTGCTTCTGGATAAGAGTTCCGTTATGTAATTTTAATAGAGTGCATGAAAAGCATTGCCTATGTATATAGGCTCTGCTTACCTCAATAGGAAAGAAACATGACTGTATGTAGGTATATACAGTCAGGTTTCTTTTCTATTGAGGTAAACAAAGACCAAGTTTCTTTTTGCTACGATACATGGTGTACACCTTTCGCTTCTTCTCTTTCATGATTGTTTACATAAAGGTTCTTATTAACCCAGGATCCGCTTTCCTATCGTCTTGATTTGGCTTTTACGGAGCAACTGAAGTCTAACAGCCTAACTCCGATAAGAAAGCCTGGTCCGTTAATCAGCAGCTTTACCGTCTCCGAAGATCTTGATGGTGCTCTCATACATACTGTAGATACTATTATAGATTGAGATAATTTTTAAAGCAATTAGTTTGCTAAACTAAACAAATTATAATAAATTGGAAAAAGCGAAATCAATTCTCGGGCGGGACTCGAACCCGCGATCTTTCCCTTACCATCGCCGTAAGATGGATGTATTGGAAAAATTGGATCACTCTCGGGCGAAGCTCGTGGCTCAGTGGTCAGAGCGTTCCCCCTGTAAGGGAAAGATCGCGGGTTCGAGTCCCGCCCGAGAATTGATTTCGCTTTTTCAAATTTATTATAACTATTATAGATTTTTGATAATTTAAACTCAAATACAAAGATGAAAAAAGTAAAAACATTCAATTTACTTGTTTGTATTATGAAATCAAAAGTGACAGACACAAATAAAGATTAGATATATTAAGCAATGTCGTAAGAAATAGAAAATAAGTTAACAAATAAATGCGAGCAGACGTGCGCAACACAAATTGCGCTAACTTGCGAACGAAATGCAAAACTTGAACGTTGTGGAGGCCAAACGCGAGTCAAGTGTGGAGCGCCTCTCGGTAAATAGGACGGACAGACTTGGGCGAGCGCGAGCTAACTCGGCTACAATATTATTGTGTGCTGTTAACTAACTTGTTTGTCATTTCAGACACAGGCATGACTGCACTGGTCCGTGTGGGCACGCCTTCAGGACGTATTCGGTTAGTTTGCTCATGCTTCGTTGTCATCGTAGAATACAATATATCTAAATCAAAGGGTGAATTTAGTTTATTTGTATAGTTAGTAATGTTAGTATGAGGGTCCAAATTTTTGTTCACTTTAATATGTAGCACAAGTACATTTACACCTTGCAAAACACATTTACTGGTAGGTATTTGTAGAGTTTTTAGAGTCGAAGAGGTTTTATTAATTGTATTATGTATATGTATATATAATAGACTATTGTTCGATTTTTTTTTTACTTATCGTGGTATCAGTATACATCCCGTAAATATATTGCTACTTTCGTGTTTCACTATATTAAGTATAATGAAACATGAAAGTTTAAAAGTTTTGTCTTTGGCTGTGAGTGCTACATTGTTAAAGGCATTTGTTGACACGGAGCTAAAGAAATATTCAAGATTGTTCTTACATTATGAATAAGACTATTTTTGTTATCTCTACCACTTAAATCATCATATTTAACTTTAGAATTAGTTAGATCTTGTCATACAACTCTCATGTGCTCATTCATGACCCGTTGCGGCGCAAGTAAATCTTATTTCCATGACATAAGCGCGTCCCATTTTTTAACACAGTAATAATAGCGCTGACTTGAAAGACTTTTATTGGAGTCCATTCGGTTAGGATTTAGGGGCTGTTTGCGTCATATAACCGCAATTTAACCGTCCCATGTGCTGGCGTCGTAATGTTTTCAAATATTGTTAAAATTACCACATTTCATAATATGTTATGGCTCTGACTTACATATAATGCGTGCCCAAAATAAGCTGAATGCATCAAATCAGAATATTTTATTCGATCTTGGTATTTCTGTAATATTGTCTTACATAAAAATATATCTGAATAATGTTTACTAGCATTCTAGATCAACACAATCTAATTAAGCTATGCTTAGTTCGGTTCTAGATAGCGCTGTGTAAGCTGTCAAATAGTAAAATTAAAACATATTAACATTGATTTGTTGCAGCTGTCGCATCGTTCATTCGATTAAGATAAAACTTTGTTAACTTATAGATTTAACTTGCCTGAAGGTTACACATAGTTTGGATTCGGTAGGTTGCAATCGGGTTATAGGATTTTTCGGATGAAGAGACAGCGGGTCAGCTAAGTCACGAAAAGGTCCCAGAAGTTGAGCACGAGTCTTGGTTTTAGGGGATTATCTTTTAGTATTACCTACTAACGGCCGTTCCCAATAACCTATCTATCGCCAGTTTTGACATTAGAAAGGATAAAAACGAAATTTATAGTAGCAAAATAACAATAGGATTTGACAAAGGAACTATCTCTACCTTTACCATTATCTGTAGATATGTTATTGGGAACGGCCGTAAGTTACAAATTCGATGTGTTCAGGATGTTCAGGATAGTGGGGTCTCCAAATTCAGAGCCCAGACCAACTCACCTGCTAGTCAATACAATTGCTGGTTAACGAACGAAGCTCTGGCGTAGGCTTTCCTCCCAGAATTAGGGGGTCATACCGGTTAGACGGCAGTCACTACCGGAAATACCAAATCAATAGGGAGACTCTACAGTGAACCCTGGACTCCAAAGTATAAGATTTCGATGTAACCGGGACTAGCGCTGAGATGCTGATGAAGTTAAATGTGTATTAATTTTAGCAACGTATTAGGTAGATAAGATACCTAAAATTATTTGACTGCTATTTTTACCTGTTTTAAATTTGTAAGTCCCAAATAAAAAAGGAATGAAAAAAGCTAGTCTTGTTTGTCTTCATAAAATACTTCCCAAGATATTTTGATATAATAAAGCTTTTACAATCGGGATCGTTAGACATCCACGGAAATGAAGTGAGGGGGAACTTAATGCCAAGATAATAGGTTCGGAAATCCTTATAACATACCTTGTTTTTATAACAGCTGTTTGAGGTGCTTTTATGAATTGATTTAAATTCGCACTCAACACGTTCTTTAGCAGATGTTTGAGAAACTATTACATTTCAAGTTAATATACTCGTACCATCGAGATACTTAATTAACGTTTAATGTTACACTGAGGTTTATCAACACGTGGCTTACGCGACTTAACGTAGATTCAAAAGCTTTGTAAGAGTATCCGAGCATCATATTCATGTCGTGACGTCATCCGCCGCCACCGTGAAATCTTGCCGACATGCCTCTCATTGTGTCCGCCCCACTTTTTAATCTAGAGACGTCGAATAAAAGCACAATACTAAGATACATCTTGCTCGCTATTTGTACTTTTAATCAACGGGTATTGAAATGTTTACATTATAAAAATATTTGCACTTTCTCTGTTTTTTTTTTCAGCTTTTCCATTGTTGACGAAACGCACATGGCTGAAAATAAATAGTGTCAGCCGAAATAAAAACTAAAAGTCCAATACTAGCGCTGCAATATTAATATAAGGAGGAGGATGGTAACCTCGACAACACATCTACTGGCGTAAGATTGTCTGCGACGCGAGGATAAATCATAACTGTATTACTAAGACAGTGTGTGGCGTTTCTTAATATATCAAGAGACATAAAAGAGCAGGTCCCTAGGCGTCGGACACTGCTAGACTTTTCACCTCATTGCAGTATTCGCGTGAGAGGAATTTGCCGTACTGTCATGAACCCACCGTTTAGACAATTGAGATGAATGTTCTAACGAACACTGCCTGCCACACGCCTTTGATTCACATGCTTTGTATTCTTCTTATGCAGCGACTGTTACCTTTATTTCAAATGTTGAGTGTTATGCTGTACTAGCACACAGCTGAGTTATTAACATGTAGGTAAAAGTAACTGCGATGAGACAAAGTTTTGCAAAACCATCTGTATGTGAGCGAGCGCTTTGTATCAGCAACAAAGCCACACCGGGACTTGCATCGTTGGAGCTTTTAGGTGGGTAGTTATCGTGCCAGCCACAAATGCGAATTTACGTTTTGCATTTGCAAAAATTAAAAGCGACATTTTCAATGCAATTGCAGGCGTTCTTTCCACAGTCGGCGCAGGTAATGGCCACTCCAATCCGAAATTGCGCCGCTTTTTTGTTGTCGATGCTTTTGTAAACACTCATTTGTACCTCCTATTTACACTACTCTACTTTGACTGAATTACAAGTAAAGCTTTGATTACAGCTCAATAAATAAATCGTCATAAAAAGTTAAAACAGTGCTTATAAAACTTTTAAAATTTACAAAATGTGTAAATGTTGAAAAAGTTGAACATTTTTAATTGATTGAGATAATTTTAAAGCAATTAGTTTGCTAAACTAAACAAATTATAATAAATTGGAAAAAGCGAAATCAATTCTCAGGCGGGACTCGAACCCGCGATCTTTCCCTTACAGGGGGAACGCTCTGACCACTGAGCCACCGAGCTTCGCCCGAGAGTGATCCAATTTTTCCAATACATCCATCTTACGGCGATGGTGGGAGTAATCTACCGATATTCGTACGAACTATCGGAATCAATGAATGATGTTGCAATCATTTTTAAACATTGATTTTTGATAACTCCGCCCAATCAATTGAGATAATTTTAAAGCAATTAGTTTGCTAAACTAAACAAATTATAATAAATTGGAAAAAGCGAAATCAATTCTCGGGCGGGACTCGAACCCGCGATCTTTCCCTTACAGGGGGAACGCTCTGACCACTGAGCCACCGAGCTTCGCCCGAGAGTGATCCAATTTTTCCAATACATCCATCTTACGGCGATGGTGGGAGTAATCTACCGATATTCGTACGAACTATCGGAATCAATGAATGATGTTGCAATCATTTTTAAACATTGATTTTTGATAACTCCGCCCAATCAATTGAGATAATTTTAAAGCAATTAGTTTGCTAAACTAAACAAATTATAATAAATTGGAAGCATTCCTGTACCAATATAATTGATTCAATCCAGTAATAAATTTAATTACGAGCTCAACATACCGAATATTGAGTAAAGTGGTGGAAAATCCAGTTACAAACTTTAATTAGTTACCAACATAATGTAAAACAAAAATAATTTCAATTTTTAGTCGCTGTTGTAACATAAAATTAAAGTACAATCCATTTTGAGCCACCCTTTCAATAGCAACGGTGTAATGATGGTAATTAGCTTAAATACGTAATTTAAATAACCAGATGTTGGATGGGGTTTTGGAGTGCGTCAGAGGCACGATTGGCGATGCTGAAGCCTGCTCTGACTACGCGCGACTGCCGCCACGCTGAGAGCTATGGTCTCCTTAATAGCCACTAATAATAAAAGCAAACGAGCGAACGACTTGTAACAAATTGCATTATCTGCTGAAATGGCCCTTGGAAAGCATTCATGTCGTCGCTCCGTTACGTTAACTCTTTTCCGTTTTGATCTTCTCTAAATTGAGTTTTGGTAAGCGGATCGACTCGTTGTGTTTTAAGTAAATTAAGTAGGTTTATTGTGTTACTTATGGGATTAACAATTCTGTGAAGTAGATTTTGAATCTGGAATAGTAGATTTTGAATGAGGATAAACTTATGTGATTGTACACGTAAACATTGACGTTGTTGACAATTAGAAAGCACTCAAGTTGTCATTCGTATCCAAATCGTTAGAGCGGTTGCTGAGTTGACTTATATAAGACGCATTATTAGATATTGCATTACACTTGACAACATTATGATACCTTTTGATAACGAATGTTTAAGAACTAAATCAATTAATGTTTAAGTGATTTCAAGTAAAGACACTAGGTACCTATAGGTGATTCCGCTTTGCCCAGCCAATCATCCCTTTCAGTTGGGTAAAGTGGAATATTATTAAAAAATAATACAGAAATATTTTTTCAATTTCATTCTCATAACAGATTAAATTAAAAATAGTATAAGAAGCTACTTCTAAGACGCTGCATTCTACAACATTAATCAAAAGTTGTCGTCTGGAGAAAATTGTCAAGCTGAGTGCATAGCTACTGCGGTTTATTTCTTAGCTAAGTTTAGAAAATTAGATGATATTAGAACTACAGACTAAGAACCTTATTTTAAGGGTAATATAAGCGCGAAGTTTTAATTGCATTTGGAATTACTTTAGAAACACAAAACAGTATTCTGATGTTAAGCTCCTGCAGTTAAACTTCGAATGTAGACTATTACGTCTTTTGTTGTGATATAATAGATATTATTACATAGGCTCTTCATCACATTATAGTTGGATTTCAGCTAGTTAGTGACTTTCTTGTAATAAAAAAAAAAGAATTGTTTTGGTATCCAGTAAGCTATTATTGATAATAGAAACTTGATTATTTCAGAAGAATTTATTCTCGCGTAAAGCCGGAACTAGAGCTACAAGCCTTCAATACAAATAACTAGTTCAGTCTTCTTGTGCTCATTCAATGGAAACCAATTTGGAACATGCAAGACAGCTCGAGAACAATAAGCTTTTTGATACACCCAATAACATTAATGTAAGTTATCCTACAAGGTGCAAATGTATCGACATTGTACTTATTGTTAATGGCGTACAATATACATTCGAACTTGGCATTAGAACATTTGTTCCAAAATATAAAGCCCGTTGCACAATAAATGTCTTGTAATAAATTCTTAACCCTGACAGACAAAGGTGGATTGTAGTTTGCCGTTCGTATCGTAAACACGTCTTGTGAAATATTCGGTTCCATTTAGTACGAGTACCTACTTACTTGTATTATTTAAAAAAAGACTGCTAGTGATGTTGCTGCCGCACCATTAAAGATCTGGAATTCCTTACCAGTACAGGTATTTCCCTCTTCCTATAATCCCGGGTCCTTTAAGCGGGGCGTGAAAAAGCAATTTTTTTGAGGTCAATAAGCTGTAACAGTGTTGCAATATTTTGTAAAATAAAGAATTTGAATTAGAACATCTGATTAGGTCGTCAAGCTGAGTACCACCATTGTACCTAATATGGTACGTATCTATAATGGTGACCCTCTTTTCCAAGACTTTGCCTTCAGCTTACCATCAGGCGAGATGAAGTCAAACTGACTTGTCCTATACAAAAAAATATATCCTATCACAACAACCCATGTACTAGAATTACTAACACCAAATTTAGCTTAGATTTAGGCATAGGGAGTAATCACCAATCTAGCTGAGGTACGAGGATAGATTGAAATCTGGAGTATGACATAGGTTATATCGGGAACTGGCTGCCATGGATTATGGAAACGGTATCAGAATTCCAAGCTTTATATGATTCCATTATAAAAAAAATACAACTTTTTATATTTATTCTCTTTATAAGAATTCAAAGGGAACCTTAATACTTATCTTTTAATAAGAGTGGAAATAAATATACTTATGTTGTATACATTTGTACATTTTTACAGCTGAGCTAACTCTTTGATCTATGGGTCATCCAACCGACTATAATTTTTAACATCAAAAATGTATAAGCATTGGGATCAGACATGACAGAACGAAAAGTGCCACTCTTTTTCTCTTTGATTACACTGTAAGGGATATACATATATTGTATAAATGTAATGTATCTTTTATATATCTTAAGGATAAGGAAAAATACAAATCCCTTTAGAGCTAGGAGAAAGACACTTGATTGCAACGCTTTGAGTAATATTTCTTTTAAATAATCATCCATCCATCAATAGCCGGTAAACGGCTATAGCAAAAAGTCGGGTAGCGCTGAAGTAACAGCCTTCCCCGAGTGGTATTACGATAATTGGTGCGCACGACAGGATAAGCGATGGGAATACCTTATACCTACTAATACCTAATACGTAGGTTTAGTCAGCGTTAATATAGATGATCATAAGTAGATTTTCAGAATTCGATTTTGGATAAAAACATTTTTTAAATGAAAATGCTGTAACCTACATAGTGGGCTCTATTGAAAGTTTGATTGAAGATTGATTAATGAATCTCATTAAGATTTAAAATATTTAAATCTGTGCATACTTCATCTACTTTTGACTTTGACCTTATAAGTAAAGTGAATATTTTCTCTTTATTATTATTTATTTATATATATTTCTTTACTCGTAATTTTCACTAGACATTGATGTGAATTCTATTGTTATAAAATTCAACTACAGTTGAGTTTTGATTTTGCAAGAAGACTGATACCTAATCCTAATTACATAGACTTGGTTTGGATTTGTAAGATATTTTCTCTTTTGTACATCAGACTGACAGTTTGACACCTTCGCAGAGTAATCAAAATCTTTTGTGTTTAATAAATATTAGAACTATTTTGATTTGACCTACTCGTAACAGATTTACAAATTCGAAGGACGCCGGTCTTTCGCTCTCTGTGAAATTAAAAGCTAGGTAGAACTGAAAAGTATTCTCATCTTTTTCACATCAAAGGTAAGACAAATCTGTCCTGTCAAATTAGTTTAGTTGAGTTCGTGTAAAAATAGAATAGCTATTATTGACCGAGCTAGGGAAGCGAGCGAGAGTCTCCGTTTTGGTGAGGTGGCTGATTTTGCTTTCATCCGTATCTATGTCTGTATGATTGTCAGTTCCGTTCCAAAGAGCGCATTTCTTAACCATTTTTTAGGGTTCCGTAGCCAAATAGCAAAAAAGGACGCATTAAATTTTGGGGGTCCCCATAACTAGAACTAAAACTCAAAAAAAATTTTTTCATCAAACCTATAAGTGTGGGGTATCTATAGATAGGTCTTTAAAAATGCTATAGAGGTTTCTAATATATTTTTTTCTAAACTGAATAATTTGCGCGAGAGACACTTCCAAAGTGGAATAATGTGTGCCCCCCTCTAACTTCTAAAATAAGAAAATGATAAATCTAAAAAAAATATATGGTGTACATTACCATGCAAACTTCCACCGAAAATTGGTTTGGACGAGATTCAGTTAGTAGTTTTTTTTAAATATGTCGTCATAAACCTCAATTTTCACCTTTGCTCCTACGGAACCCTTCATGAGCGAGTCCGACTCGCACTTGGCCAGTTTTATTTTTAAATATACTTTTTTTTTTTTTTTGAAATGATCATTTTATTGTGAAAAAATAATTACAAGTTCAAAATAATACTAAATTAAATCAACACTACACACTATAATTAATAAAATAAACTAAATTAAATACATAAAATATTTACATGCATAATGCGTCGTGAAATTCCTCCACATCGTCACCGACCGGTAACGTTCCCAGAAGGCTGGCAGCATTGCCACGTTGAATGGCAATGCTTATTCTCTGTGCAAGATAATAACCAGCCTTCTGGTCACGCGTAGCGTCGATCAGCCGCTTTGTTAAATCTTTGTATACAAAGCGGGCACTTGGGCCCCATGTCCCCAACGTTTCAACCCCAAACGGCTCAAAAATATAATCACCTGTTAAATTACAGTATTTGCGCCGTTTGAGGTTTTCCGCAGATGCAGCAGCAGCGCCCCGGCACCAGATTTGATTGGGTACCAGAAAAATGTGGCAAAAGGGGTTCGCGAGGTCTGCTGTTCCCAGAACTACTAGTGATTTCGTGTTGATTGCCACAATCAGTTTAGGATCGGGACATAGAAGTCCACGGAGAATACGGACATAGGTGCACGTTAGGCTGTAAGACTGAAAGTATCTAACGGCCGTTTCCTATAACGTATCTACTGCCAGTTTTGACATTCTAAAGAACAAAAACGTCATCAATCTCTATGGGATAGCCAGATAGATAGATCTACCTTTACTGCAGGTGTGTTTTGGGAACGGCCTTAATGTGGATGGAAACAAATGAATAAGTTATGTACTACTAGCTTTTGCCCGCGGCTCCGCCCGCGTGGATGTCGGTTATCGCGACCAAACATAGCCTATATCCTTTCTCGAGGTCTAATCTACCCCTATACCAAATTTCATCAAAATCGGTTCAGTGGTTTGGGCGTGGAAGCGAGACAGACAGACAGACAGACAGACAGAGTTACTTTCACATTTATAATATTTAGTAGGGATTGTACAATCAAACTTATACTTGGCTCTATCACGTCTTGACCTCACTATTCTTTGTATTTGCGTTAATAGGATGCCATAATGATTGGCCTCAGTTGGTTCAAGAGGTAAACTTGTCGTTGGCAGTGCATTTCAGTGTGTGTGTTGAGTATAAGATTAAATATTGTTAATCTACAAGTCGTCTGTAGCTATATTACAAACAATATTTTATTGTTTACGCTCCAAATGAGCGAAAATTTAATTCCACGCCCATTTTTATAGTAGAAACTTGGAACTATGGCAATTTGATAGGTTTATTAGTATTATTAGATTACTAGCTTTAGCCCGCGGCTCCGCCCGCGTGGATGTCGGTTATCGCGACCAAACATAGCCTATGTCCTTTCTCAAGGTCTAACCTACCTCTATACCAAATTTCATCAAAATCGGTTCAGCGGTTTAGTCGTAAAAGTGAGACAGACAGACAGACAGACAGAGTTACTTTCGCATTTATAATATTAGTAGGGATTAGAAGTTATTGATCGCGTAGCGGTAATTTGTTTGCGTATAACTTATTTGTTTCTGAATCAATTTTTATTTAATACACAAATACTTTATTTACTAATAAAAATAAACTTGTATACCTACCGAATAGATGTTGACTTATATGTAAACGTAACACGCTATAAAAAATGAATACTTTTCCTTCCTCTTCAAGGTGAGAAGGTATGGTATACAAAATCAGTTTGTTTCATGTCATTCACGTCTCTCATTTCACACATACCTATTTGGAAAATATTCTTTTATTACTGAAAGAGCGTAACATTCTCCGACGTGTGATTTCTGTGAATAATAAAAAAATACATTTATCATTTATGAATTACTCCGTGATAAGACATGATTGTCTTACATTCCGTCTAACTTAAGGCCATAGGCTCTTACAATAGGTATAAAGGGTATTAGAACGCCTACTAAAACAAAGGAGCAAATCTGAAAAGGTGTTACTACTTCAATACCTTCTTCACCCGAGCTTTTGGTCCTGCCTTAACGATTATGCTACCTTCTTCAGCTTCTTTATCCTAGCGTTAATCCCAGTCGCATCCGAAACTTCTACCTTGGAGTCTGAGTCCACTTTACCAATCTGACTGCGGATTTGGCTAGATTTCTATATTTTCCGTGAAGCGACTGCCATCTGACCTCCACAACCCAACGATTATGCTACCATTACCCTTAATGTGCTTAATTACTTTTAGGTGAATAGCAGCTACAAATTAAAGATACAAGGGGTGCAGTTATTTACTTCAAAATGTTGCAATATGGATCGAAAGAGCATGATATCGTGTCCGTTGTAAATTTAATCATATTCCATAATACAGATATACGTTCTCATCATGGTAGAAGCATGGGCATATAAAAGTCGTGCACATTTTTATTATAATTATCTATATGAAAAATTGAAATAAATGCGTCAACATACTCCCATTCGTTTCAATTTTTTATCAAAGTACAGGCTAAATGCGAGAGCTGGAGGAGGTGCTCGTAAAATGTAATAAATGCACTTTGTGCCAGGTATTGTAACTGTTGTTCACGTCTTCATTCCCTGATACAAGCTTTGAATCGTTATTAGGAGTATTATTTCTATGCTTACTAACTATACATATGTATTTACATTACCTGCTTGTTGGGAGCAGTTTACTGTAGTATTTACTGTGCATTAATGTTTTGTTGATACCAATCTTGACCTGCATCGAATTATCTATGGAATGCAATACAATGGTTACAGTACCGGTACAGTGGTACAAGATGAAAGTCAATGAGAGATGAATGTCAGACGACTTTTAATTCTTTTTGAGCCTTAAAATAACAAGAAATAGTGAAAAGAAAGTCGTGTTTGTTACAACACTTATAAGTCAAGAACGGCTGAACTGATTTGGCTGAAAATTAGTGGGGAGGTAGCTTAGAACCAGGAGAAGGACATAGGATACTTTTTATTTATTTATTTTTATTTCATTATTTTTTTCACTCAAAGGAAAATTCGAAAGTGAGGAAGTTCTCATTCCAAGGATCCCGATGATCCCAACCGACATGCCGTTTGAATTTAAACGACTTCAATATTCAATCCGTCTTGCATTGGCCATGACCATAAACAAAATCACAAGGACAATCCTTAAAAGTTGTGGTCTGAATCTAGAAAATCCATGTTTTTCCCATGGTCAATTATATGTGGCATATTCACACTGTTCACGGGTCTGGGACGGTGCAGCGAGAACGGGATCAGAATCTAACATGGAAGTTTGAATAGAAGGTACAGCGGGAACGGTTCTGAATCTAGAAAAGCTATGTTTTTCCTATGGTCAATTATATGTGGCATGTTCACATTGTTCACGGGTCGAGGACGGTGCAGCGGGAACGGGATCAGAATCTGACATGGAAGTTTGAATAGAAGGTACAGCGGGAACGGGTCTGAATCTAGAAAAGCCACGTTTTTCCCATGGTCAATTATCTATACGTGACATGTTCACATTGTTCACGGGTCGGGGACGGTGCAGCGGGAACGGGATTAGAATCTAACACGGAAGTTTGAATAGAAGGTACAGCGGGAACGGGTCTGAATCTAGAAAAGCCATATTTTTCCCATGGTAAATTATATGTGGCATGTTCGTGCACGGGTTGGGAATGGTGCAACGGGAACGGGATTAGAATCTATCATGGAAATTTGAATAGAAGGTACAGCGGGGTCGGAATACCACGCGGGCGGCAAATATGGCGGTACGAAGTTCGCCGGGTCAGCTAGTTATTAATAAAGAAAAAAAGTTATTGAAAAAAAAATTGGAATAATATGAAGATAATTTTTACTATTAATACAAAATAATCGTTGATGATGTCATCAATGATCATTTTGTAATAATTTTTGCAATCCGTTTGAATATCTTTAATTTACCTTATTTCTGAATGAAAATGCAAAACACCTGTGAGTTGACTAATCCGCCCGGATCCGACCGAATACAGTTGGATCATAGTATAAATAGAGGTTGGATCGATGGTAAGTAGGTACGCAGCCGCATCCAGCCGGATTAAAATTAGTGTTGGATTGCAATCCCTAGATGCAAAAAAACTTTAAATGTATTCAAAATTAACTTTAGTAAGATAAGATAAGATAAGATAAAATAAATAGGTACTCTTTATTGCACACCAAACATAGGACACATACACCTTTTTTGTCCGTGGTCCCTGTGATCGTCCCTGGAAGGTACCACGGGAATTATTTTACCCGTGGTCCCTGAATGTTGTATAAGCCAAATAATTTAAAAAGGTATTATAACTTAACTGTATATTATTAAAGACAACAAAATGTGTAATTCTATGGGAGTACCTACAAGCCCGCTCTTGAAAAGCATGCATGTGACACCTAAAGCTCAGGGCCGATATTAAGCCATGTGGCCCCTTCCACCTTCTACACAGTACTAGACCGAAAAAATGTCGTAATTTTACTTTAATATACCTAATATTAAATTTTTCCGATAGTAAGACTTGGAATTAATGTCCCATTCAATCTGTTTTGCAGTAAAACTCCTTGGCTTACGAATGACTGGTTTTAGACTAATGCCTTTTAATAAGGGCGTAATCACAGTGATGGCAAAATTACTTACTTTGCATTTTCAAAATGTCCTAAGAAATCCGTTATTAATTTCTACGTTCATAGCATTCATTATGTTTGTGTTAAACCCAAAAAAATAGTAGGTGAATTGACTTTTAGGGGATTATAAGGGATCGCCGCATTTTTATCCAAAAGTGTTTAACATACTATACCTACCTATATCCTGAAATCCTGAAGCCGCTGCTGGAATGGGAAAAAATTCATAGCAGCGAACATAGTTGAGTATAAAATAATATTGCTTGTTATGTATAAAACCATTGTTAAGCACCTAATAAGCAACAACTAATACCAAAAACCGTTTGTAACATTTTTTGTTCTTCTCTTCTCTAATTATATCACTTATAACTAAATAGTACGTAAAATATTTAGTTAAATTCTATAATTATTTGTATATATTTAATTTGTATATAGTTAATTTCTGAATAGTTGAACAACGATGGAAGTGATTTGAATCCAAATTCGCACAGATTTATTGTAGTCTTGGACAATGGACAATGAAATAGGATATGCTGATACTAAAGGTACCAGTGCGTTTCTCGTTCTCTCTTTTTTATAGTTTATAATACTGGATACTTTTCGATGATAAAGCTACATTATGTCAGGTGAGGCGTCAACGTGAAGAACATCAGTTTGACGCCCTCTTTAGGTGCTTTTTCACGGCCCTATGACCTGAGACTGTAGGAAGGTTGCTCATTATCAGGTCCCATCAGACAGTGGATGAAATAAACTTAACTAAACTAATAAAGGCTTAAGTAATTAGTCAATGTTCAGTGTGTCTAAATCCTTATTTATTCCCAGTCAGGAAGTACCTTTTTATCTGTCTAACGACGTCTACAATCGCTACCGGAATGTCTACCTAGGGAGATAATAGTTTCATAGTGTCCTTTGACAACTAAAGCTGTGGATTATTATGATCGATGCCTGGTTTAATATAATATACAGTAGTTTGAGAAACATTTACTTGAAGTAAATATTTAGACATTTTATAAGCGACTCATAATACCAGTTTATGTGTTGACAACATTCATTATTGCTACCAAAATACTTTTCTCACAAGTGTATTTCGTCACATTTAGTACATAAATGACAACATGCATCATCTACAAGCGTTTTGGCAATATTTTTGTAGCACCACCAATATTTTCGGGGTCCAAATCAACCCGAACGATGTTCCGGTGCAGGCTTACCTTGCTGGTTTGGGCAACAAAGTGAACCAAACTAAATTACTCAGTGATCTAAAGCAATTTGATTTGCTTGACTTTTATGGAGCAGAATCGGCTCTTGGATGAATTAGAGGACTCATATATACTAAACAAAACGTATAAAGTGAATACATTGTCGAAGTTAAAGTTAAAACACAACCTACAAACTATCTGCGACATTTTATTCTGCACAATATTGTAAACAGTGAACGTAAATTACATGTAATGGGGTTGACATCAGACCGTCAGCTACGCAAAATTTTGCGAATTCAGCATGAACACGATGACATGATGATTGTATTAATAATAATTATAATTACTCTCGTACCGAAACCGCATTTGCACGTTTCACAGCGGCGTATACTACAATTACCTCTTGATTTTTCATTATGATGCTTATTAAATTTTATAACGAAAAATAAACACCTGCAAGAAAGAATAATAATAGAAATCAGAGGTGCTTCCCCGTTCCCTTTTAAAATATTTAAAAAAAAACTTACTCAAAAATACTTTATCAGACTTATTTGTTAGAACTAATAGAGATATACGGAAAATATCGAGGTCTAGCCAAATCCGCAGTTAAGACTGGTAAAGCAAACCCCAGACTCCGAGGTGAAGGCTTCGAATGCGACTGGGAATTAAAGCTAGAATGAAGAAGAAGAAGAATAGAGATATAAATTAATACCTAATAAGCTTTCGGTATATTTTTCTTTTATAAATAGGTACAAACCGTTAAGTTTAAGTTCGGATAAATTGTTGGAAATCATAATATTACTGAAGTCAACTTCTTACCTAGTTGTAATCAAGTTTTCGATTTCTACATGTAGGTATATTGTAGATTTCTGTATGTGTGTATACCTACTACCTAAATTTGATTTAATTTAATTATGTTATGTTCTGTTTGAGTTTGAATTTACCCTGGTCCATTTCTTGTTTTTCGTTACTCTAAAAGCCAGAAACCCACTTTACGTAAGAGTAATAGGTATGTGTGACCCATTACCAGGGATGGGGGCCTATAGCCATTATCGGAAATTGCTAAATGGGTAAGACAATACATTAAATAACATTAATTTGCTTATACCTTGTCCCTTTTAGTTGATTGTAAATGGATCGAAATTTAGTTTAATATAAAGTTAGTGGTTGAGCAGGCAAACTTTGTTTTCCCGTTATTAAAAAATGAGGGTTTGTGAATTAATAGTTATATAATATTATGCATTTTTAATAACAAATCTTAAATAAAGAATCAAACATAAGATGTTGTTCAAAAAATAAAATAGGTCAGGCCCACTCTTGTCACTTGTCAAACAGTTACAGCCTACCAAAATATAATTAAAAATTTAAAAAAACCCCAACCCAAAACATATAACACCTCTCTTTTTTGTCGGGGGTTAAAAAATATTGAAAATCAGTCAGGCCACCGTTACAAACACTGTGTCATGAGAATTTTATATATAAAGTTGACGTCCCTACCATAGGTCCATTATTAGAACCACGTATGTAGAAAAATTAACGAAATATAAGCTACTGCTTATATTTCGTTAATTTTTAGCTTAGCCACAGTTTTGAGAATTTTTGTTTGCCAAATAAATAATATCCTACATACAAATGTTATAAATGCAAAAGCACCCCTGTCTGCTAATATTCTATTTGCTATTATTTCACGATTAGACTGCTGAACCAATCGTAATGAAAAAGGACAGGATTCCCTGGGATCTGGAAAAAGTCACAAGCTACTTTTAACCCACAACCTTATCCGTGTCTGCAATAACTGAGGTACATACGAGGATGTACAGTTGCAGACAAAAATTAGTACTAAATTGAGCAGAATTATTCTGCGGGGTGTTCAAGTATTACGTGAGGCAAAGAAAACTTAGTTTCCTTTTCCCTGCGGAAACTTTTGTTTGAAAAGAGGACAGTGGATATTAAAAATGTTACAGAAGAAAATAAATTATATATATTTTTTATGTTTTCTGTCCCGCCCTGTCGTCCCCTTTGCCAAACAGCTCAAAGTTAAACATTAATCAAGATTTTTCTCTTCAGTTTTTTCATGCGTAAAAATCCCATTTGATGTCCATGGGGACTTTCCCCCGTTCCGATTTTATTCAGGTCCGGGTTTGTGACCCAGCGCCCGCGCCTCCTTTTGCTCCTTTTGCAGAAAAAGGACTCTCGCATCCAGAATTCACTGTAGCGATCCGGCGGCGATGATACTCGCCGCCTCAAAGTATGTCGAGCGGTACCCCCTGATGGCCCTAGTGGCCATCGTCATCTGCGGCACGCAGATGGCGCGCATCTGGCCTTCAGGGTCGTTCAGCAGCTCTGGCATAATTGAGTAACAAACATCTACCAAACAACTTAAAGTTTCCCATTTATTGTAATAGTAGTAAAATATTGCACCATTTTAAGATTTTTTATTTATCGATTAACGTGATTTTACTTGTTATTTGTAACGTTAATAAAGTATATTGCTTCTTCAAAACGCCATTAATGAAACTTCGATGAAATAAGACTTAAACGAAGATAGTACAAAAATATCTCGTAATTGCCTCATTTCTAGCGAACGCTAGAATAAAGAATGTAAATTCTTTGATATTGAAAATGATATTAGATTTTTGTTGAAGTGGAATTATTTATGAAGGTAATTTAGTTTACAAAGTGGATTGTCAAATTAATATAAATATAAATTAACGACGAGGAGATAGATAACGATTATTAGATTATCAATTTTGGTTTGTACTAGCTGTTGCTCGTGGCTCCGCCCGTGTGGAATTCTGATCCCGTTCATTGCTAATAGTAGCGTGATGATATATATAGCCTATGTTGGTACCAGATAATGTAACTTTTTAATGGCAAAAGAATTCTTCAAATCGATCCGTAGTTTTTGAGTTTCTTCGTAATGTAGCACGAAATGATATCGTACAATTGCCTAGGTACGAGTATATCCTAAACCTGCCAAGTGTGTGACATTATACCATTACATTTACATAATATGAATTAACTACAAAATGTTGAGTCATTTGTGTTAAATCCTCGATAGTAGTAAATTAGACTAATTAACCCCAGTGAGAGTAATAACTGTTTACAAACTCCGATTTCAGTTTTCGGTTCCAATTATTGAATTGGTAATGTATTAAAATGGACACAATTACTTTGATTGTTTTAGGTTAATGTTCCCTTTGATATCCCTTTTGACAATTTTTAATTAGGTAAAATACCTGGTTGGAAATAAATAACTAGTTACATCAGCTATATAATCTGTGATTTCTGGATATTTTGCTTGGTAAAATTTGGGCCCAATTTTCTCTAGCAAAATATTCTATAATCTGAGACTTTTAAACCGACTTCTAAAAAGGAGTTTCTCAATTCGGATATTTATATTTTTTATGTTTGTACTCGCTTAGCTCCGTCATGTGACGGATTTAAAAAAAATCTTCTAAAAAGGGGAAAATTAGGTATCTTTTGACAAAAAAAAACAAACCGACCGAACAAAAGTCCTACACGCATTTTTATCTTTTGAGTTATATTTTTATTTAGTTTATTTGTTTACTTTTCAGTGCATTTTTGTTCTAGAAGTTGGTTTAATTTTTGGTCAATAATATACTTATTCTAATAGTATCACTGTTTCTTAAGTGGAAGTTCTTATTCGTCAGCATTATTTGGTGTATAGACACAACGTATCATACTAGTCAGTGGCAAACTATCATCTGTAAATGAAAACATCGTGTACAAATTAAGTTTGAAAAATGTTGGGTTTCCTATACGCGTCGTAGAGGTGATCATGTTAAGAAGCCCGGTCCCGAAGGTGAGGGATGGAGCTATACATACAACCTATATAGATCGCTCCCTGGTTCTCGAAGTCAGCAATTCTCATTCATCAGAACAGAAGAATCAGTACAGAAGACGGCTCTAACCACACATAAATGTCTTTATAGATCGCTCCCTGGTTCTCGAAGTCAGCAATTCTCATTTATCAGAACAGAAGAATCAGTACAGAAGACGGCTCTAACCGCACATAAATGTCTTTACAGACTTAAGTATATGTTGTATCCCATGCTACGAGTATTTCTTAATTTTATGATCTGGCAAATAACTTTTTAAGTAAAAAAAATCTCACTCGGCAAGCAGTATGAGTTATGGTGTACCTATGTCGAAGTTATACCGGGTAATCTGCGTTCAAGTCAGAACCACTCGCCTAGGGAATTACAGTGTAAATAACTTAAGCTTTATGTGATGTTTTTGCGGTAAGGCCCCATATTTTCTTATTAGCCACGTATTGCAATACTGAAATTGTCTTTTTCATTCCTTTTTATAAAGAATTGATCGAGTGAGCTGCATTAGTGTTTTTGCTATCCTAAGGTACTATAACAGCAGTAGGTATAGTACATTATGGTACAAGCGTGTAAAGTTGGTGATTACCGCTGAGGCGACATTGAGACCCGAGCCGTAAGGCGAGGGTCTTAAGAGAGCCGAGAACGGTAATCACCATACACGCGAGTGGCATACGATTATTTTCAACACACTTGCGAATAAAATAATACTAAAAATACTACATAACACAATCAAAACACAATAGTAAAAATCTATTTGTTGTCATACTTGTCTTGTCATAAATATGCGCGCGCATCTAACATTTTTTTTTGTTCCTTTCGGAACAGGCTAAGGTACTATCACCATGCTGCCTTGTCATCTACTTACTTATTTGAATTATGATTTTTTTTTTCTCTGTAAATACTCACAGAGAAAAAAAAAACATTTTAGTGAAAGTTTTGTTTATTAAACACGTACTACAAGTTGAAATTATTTTTTAAAATACGAAGTTGCATGAAATGAGCAAGCAATAGGTATATTAATTCGTTCATAATATTGGACACGATCTTTTTTGTATCAAAACCTTTTTAAGAACAAAGCAACTTAATCAATGAAATTAAAAAAAAGAAGTCTATAACTCACTTTTGTGAATAATAGCAATGAAAATGTCACAGTTTTGTAATAGGTGTCATTCCGTGCTTAATTGCGGTGAAATAAAAGCCTGTTTATAAGCAAGTGTGTTGAAAATTCATTTTACTTGTTGATAGGGGGTGCAGTCTAAACGATGTACAAAAAAATACTTTTTAACAATTTTTTTATAACTCAGTCAAAATTATACGATTAGAAGAATTATATCAAGACAAAAAAAAACCTATCAAATTGAGAACCTCCTCCTTTTTGAAGTCAGTTAAAAATATAATTTTCTTTAGTAATTTTCTCTTTAGGTGTCTCAAATTTTGTAACTATATTGGCTTTAGGTACTTAGTACAGCATCACTTTCAGCGGCGGCGGTACCGTAATGGATTGTGGTAAGAGATGGCGAATTCGTACCTCTACCAGTGCTCTATCGACTTGTGCTTATTTCCTTTGAGCTAATGAGAGTATTCGAATAGTATTCGAGTACGAATAAGTACCTCACGTAAGAAATAATTTAGTTGAATCAAATATTACATACGAAATACAACTTTACATCATACACACACAAACTTTGTTTATTTGTTTGAGGTGTATATTAAATATGCTCATTTTGTACAGAAAATGATATTTGGAGAAGAATTTCATATTGCTCGTGTACTACTGTTGGCAAATTATTTATTATACATATTTTTCTTCGCGACATGCAGACCCCTATTTACTCAAAATAGTTTTGCTAGATTCATAAGATAGCATTACATTTCAGTTGTGATAAATTGTTTAATATAACAAAACTGGAGCTGAGATAACAGGTTAAGTATAGTCTTGTGATGGAAGTCCAAATTATGTATAATATGAATCTATTTACGAAAAAAAAAATGTATCTAAGTATGTTTATCCGCACTCTAAAACCCATAACACAAGCTAGTTAAGCTATGCTTACTTTGGGTCTAGATAGCGTTGTGTACAATATTTAAAAAAAAAATGCCAATTGATACATCTCCGATGGTTCACAACTTTTCATGACCTGTGGATCTACCATAACGTGCTTTAAGTTCTTCATTTTCTGTGCAAGAAAGAAGAAAGAACTTGTACGAGTACGTGCTTGTTTTCTTGCCTCCACAATTTATGCTATACAACATTTTATAACCAGTGTGCAATAACGATCGCCCATCCAAACATGTCGCGTAGTAGCATAAAATAGTTTATGAACTTATGATGTCAGAAGCTATGCGAATGCTAATATTTATGAAAAAGCGGCGTGCTTGCGCATTTTGCGCCACTTGGCAGCCATTTTAAGATTGACAAAGTTTTTTATACTGAAAGTTTGTTGAAAACTGGACATTGGCGTCTCGCCATTTATGATTTTATAGAATTTAGAATCTGAATTGCTTAAAATAAATCCACCACAGTTTTTAAAACTGGTTAGAAAACAAAAAATGACGTCATCCATGACTGACGTCAATCACGGTTGGACAGATTTGAAATAGAGGAATGAAACAGAGAGATTAATTATTGAATTCTATTGCTGCCTCAAAACATTGGACGCGCTTAATTTGTACGATTTCACGAGCTAAAACGACACAATTTTATAAACTAGGCAAAGGCAAATGCGCAAAATAAAATGTACGTACATTTTATTTTGCGCATAAGTCCTTTACCTGGTTAATAATATTGCCTGATATTCGTAATAAGCGTTTATTTTTAATGTAAAGTCATAAAAGTAATAGTGAGTATTTGTATTGAGTTTAAACTTGATATCGCTACAAATAAATAAAGTTGAAATGTTTGTTTGTAACATAAAAGTGAAAACTTTATAATGATTGCGTTTATATGTATACACGATAGTAATATTCATACCAAAAATACCTAGCATTAGAACTATTTTCCCTATCAATACCTAAACTTACCGCAATGGTAAAATGTTTCTCAAACTTATTGAGTTGGGAGCCCTGGATACGACGTCCTTACAAAATTTCGTACCGAGCTGCCAGGGGACAGAATAGTTCTCGTTTTGACACTTTACAAACTTAGGATGTGAATAGAAGATCGAGTTTGGAATACATACACGATACATTGTTAAGACTTAAAGCACTTATCAGAAAGAGTGGATTGTGATTCAGTATACCTAAGTGTTTACACTAAATTTTTCAAGAGATTAGCAAAATAAACTAAAGAAGAAGTAAAATCTAACCTCTTATTTCTGTATCGTTTATGGAGTCAGTACCCATACAAAGAACTTTTTTTATACCACTTAGCACACAGCCCACCTGATGGAAAGTGGTTACCGTGGCCTATGGACGAATGCAACTGCCATCAGCGCAGATGACAAGCAGGACAAGCCTCTCGAGTGAGCTCTGGGCCTAAGGTCAGCACAAACCCTCGCCAGTTAGCTCTAGCTACCCTACTCACCGCTGGGATCACAAAACGAGGTTATTATAGCCGCGGTATCCTGTAGGGCGGAGGTACTTCCCCAATTAGAGTGCTCATTTGGATCGGAAATACCGTCGAATCCTACTTCCTCTATTAACCTATTAACTTTATTAACCAAATTCAATGCCATCTAGCGAAAGAGAAGAAGAGCGGTGCTCAAAGTGCAAGCTTGGGATATCTTCTGTAATATAAAAATTAATCGCTGAATGTGTTGCTAAGCGCAAATCTCTAGAACAGCTGAACCGATTTCGCTAATTCTTTTTTTAGAATATTCCTTGAAATACGAGGATGGTTCTTACGCATAGAAAAAAGAAATGAAATAAAATAAGAATCGACTGTTAGGCGGTATGAAGTTTGCAGGGGCAGCTAGTAATAAATAAATAGTAAGGTTAAGGTACCTTTGCCAACGTTGGGCCACAACCGAACCCAATTTCATTAATGTGGCCTTAGTCTACACCGCCGCGCCGTTTGCGTGGGTGTTACCCTCGTAAATCCTTTCGGGAGTTCAGGATAAAAACATTAGTTACCAGCTTTTGTTTTTTAAATAATTAAATTTTCGTTGATAGTACAAACAGTATAATGACTTTGTCAATTGAATAAAACTCCCATTTAAACCCAGGTAAAAATCACGCGTGGATTACGCGTTCTATTCTGCCACCCACAGAAATATATTCCCAGGATAACAAATAGTATTATTTTAAGTAATAATAGTAGTAATTTTTCATTTTAGTAATAATAGTTTGTAGTCTTAATTTAATTTAGTAGGTACCTATTATTTTGAACGTGTTTGATCTACTCAAAAAATAATGATTAAGATTTTACAAGAACGTGAAATATGAGATCTAAATCACTTAGTACAAGTAAAATGTTTTAAAACTATAATAAAAAAGGTGGTTCAAATTTCGTACCTTTGTGACTCCTACACATTTATTTTATTCATATTTCGCACGAGTTTAGTCTCATCTTTTTAGTATAACTTACTATGAACCTTTTTACATATTTTAAACGATTTTGTCTAAATTAATATACATATATATATATTTGGAAAGTCACAAGCTTGCAGCCAAAGGCAAAATCTTAAAAAAACCATCACTTTTTCGTCTTCGAGTAATAAATAAATATTTAGATTTTATAATAATAAAGGACAACCTGTAAATTAGACGAGAATCGTGAAGATAAGTAATATTGGGATATTTCTGTCTTGTACTATTCGCAGGGTTGAATATTACACAAGCCCATAAAATTTCATTAATATTCATCGCGAGACGAGCAAATTCATTTTTTGACATTGATTTATGGCTGACTTCATGCATGCACAACTGTGTCCACATAATACCTTTCATAAAATTTGAGATTTCTGTTTAGAATGACATAGATGGCTTCGTTGGTTTGGTGTTTACAGGTTACTGTGAAACCATTGAATATAAAATCACATGGAAGTGTATAACCAATTACGTCTCACAAAGTCACAATTAAGTCTTAGCATTGTTCACGGTTGCATCTGAGGTTCTTTTGGTGATGTCTTCAGAATAGTGCAAATTGTATCTAGTAGGACCGAAGCAAATGGTTGGAGTGCTGTCTTCTGCCAACCTCGAATGCATAAAATTCAAGACTATGTGTACCATTAATACAGTCAAATACCTAAATATAGATTAAAAATACATTAAGGCTGTTTCGATAAAACTGGTTGGAATTTTACACATGGTAAATAAATGAATTACTTATTACCTGATTATGACGCGTTGAACGACAGCATATCGAAAGGGTTCAGAGATAATCATAAATTGGGGCTCTAAAATGTTACGATATGCATTAGCCCCGCGGTTAGAGGACCGGTAAAATGTTAAAACGGAGAATGGTAGGCAGTTTAGATCTTCAAGGAATACATAAATTGAACCATCTTAAGTGAAAATTTTCCAACCCACAATCTCGTCCATTTCGAGTTTTAATAAATATTTTATTTTCAAATCGATTAAGAAAAAAGCGAAATCAACTCAGGCAGGATTTGAACCCGCGATTTTTCCTTTACAGGGGGAATGCTCTGACCACTGAGCCACCGAGCATCGCCCGAAGCTGATCCCAATTTTTTTTATACATCCGTCTTGGGGGGACGGTGAGAGCCATCTACTGATACTCGTAGGAACTATCGGAACCAATGAATGATGTTACAATCATTTTTAAACATTGATATATGATTGATTTTGTGTTAACTGATACCTCGACACATGCCCCTATCGCACCAAACCCAACAATCGCCATCATTATCATCCGAGCACCAACCCCGGTTTCTCTTTGGGATGCTAACCTACTCTTTCTTAATTTATATATTGATACTAGCTGACCCAGCGAACTTTGTACCCCCATATTTTTTAAACCGTTTAAACCTTCCCTGGACATATTTCAAGACTAAAATTAGCCAAATCGGTCCAGCCGTTCTCGAGTTTTAGCGAGACTAACGAACAGCAATTGATTTTTATATATAAAGAGAAGAAGATAGATATTTTTATTATATTTTACGTTAGCAACTAACCTAGGAAATACTACGCCAAAGTTACTGTAATCAATCAACAGGTACTGGCTCGCAAGAGTCGCAAGTTGGCTGGCTTGGGTCCCTAAGATCTTATTGCAACTCTATACACCCTGTACCTACTTAAATAGTTTATATAGTGTTAAATCAATTTTGAAGACCTCTATAATAGTGTAGCGGTAAAGCGGGTGCACGGGTTCGATTCCCGCTCAGTGCAAATATTTGTATGCAAAACTCTTATGTGTATTTGGATTATCCTGGGTGTTTCTATATAGGTATAATATGTATGCATTTACAACAAAAGTATCTAAGTATGTAGGTATGTGTATCCGCATTCTAGAGTCCATAACACAAGCTAGTTCAGCTATGCTTACTTTGAGTCTAGATAGCGTTGTATAAAATGTCCTAGAATGTTAAAAAAATCACAGTAAACTGTTACTTTGTATTTAAATAACGAAGCTCAATTGCTACTTTTTCTTAGTGCAGTAGTTTTAGTGTCAAATAGAAGCAACAGTTTAATTTAACTTCAGTCGTGGCAAGTTATTTGAACTCGTCTCATCCACTAAAATCTTTGAACGGTAAATTTAAAAGGACTGGCTGGTAGCTGGTACCTATGTACTTTTAAGGACAATCAAGTATTTCAAGCAATTTTCTGCACATCTACCAGGTAAGTTCATAATTCGTAGTTGGTAATGGTATCATGGATATAATCATTTTTGGGACTCCAACTGCACTTCTATCATCGCACTGCTCGCGGCCAGAATCAGTGCGCCCCGCGAAGTATGAAAGGAACTTCATCTGACGCACACTCAAGCTGTGGAATGAACTCCCTGTGGTGGTTTTCCCAAGCGACTACAATATCGCGTTCTTCAAGAAGACCATTAGAAGGTTACTTCAGGGTTGACTTGACAGCATGTGTGTAAACTGTGTAACACCCGTGGTATTGAATACGTCCATAGGCCACGGGAACCACCTCCTATCAGGTGGGCCGTGTGCTTGTCTGCCACCTAAGCGATATAAAAAAATGACTTTATAAAATGTGAGCAAAAGGCTTTACGCTCGGGTAACTTTAATAGATTCGCATTCTCGTAGGAGAATGGTCACCCATCCTACACTAACATAGCTATTATTGCATAACTTTGCAATGTGCTACGTACTCGGTTATCTCTTAGGCATGAGGTCCTATTACTACATAAGGTTCCTTTTCCCCTTGAATAGGTTCAGCAGGTTGCAGGAATGGGATCATTATTTCATAAGGGCAGAACTGCGGGCAACAGTGAATATTTAATAAATCACTTATAAATACCTTAATTGTAATAGCGCTTAAGAGCTTGTTTCAATCAAGTACCATAAAATGTAATAAACATGAAGTTTACACCGAGAGATTCTATTTTAACGACTGTTATTAAAAAGACGGTCAAGTGCGAGTCGGACGCGCGCTTCGAGGGTTCCGTACAAAATTGGACTAACTTGTGCTACATAAACCGCAATATATTTTGATTGCGTTATTATGAAGTTCGATTTTTGCACAGTTTCAAGATGTTACAGACCTGAGTATGTGATATAAATTTCAACTTGATATCTCCACATATTCCCTAGAAAAAGGCCTTGACAGATAAACAGACAGACGGACAACGAAGGGATCCTATAGGGGCTCCGTCATTTTCCTTTTGAGATACAGAACCCTAAAAACGAATCGTTATTAATTAAATTCTGACTGATTTTAATAAAGACTCATTAGGATCGTCTCCACATAAATTGTTTAACTAAAGAAATTACATCAATGAGGGCTCTGAGGATCATCGGGGTATGAGGCCCCACCAACATCAAAGGCGCCCAAGACAATCCGTCCTACTAGCCGGTACACCTGCTCCCTAGAAAAGTGGTAATTCTGTAATGTATGGGATTTGACGTTTATGACTTAGGTACGTTGACAACTGTCATATACGTCAAATCCCAATATATTCGTCCTTCTATTCTACAATACGCCGGCCAACGAATTGCCATTTGTCTAGAGGGCCTGTTGATTTATGAAAGAGGCACTGGCGCTGATTTGTCTCTCGGGATTGGGAGTGATTTGGATGATGACGAAGAAGTTATAACGTGATCGATTAATAAGGCTATTAGTATTGCAGATATTTTGTCCGTATGTATGAAATTTACAACATTGTGTTGTGCTCTCACGCTGAGTGCAGACACATACCTCTGTCTACGTTAGCAGGATTTATATTCGATAAGAAAACAGCATGTATTCTTTAGGTCCTACAAACCAAATAAAAAATACTCCTAGACTCGGCGGTTATGTCTACTCAGAATGTCGTAATACACCTTTATGATCAAAACATTTCCGAAGCAAATAAAATACTCTTTTGAGTAAGCAATAACTATCTATTATTTGAGACTACCAAACCCAAAGACTTCTACGTACACTACACTAAAACACAGTAAAAGTAATAAACTGTTCAAGTTAGCTCCATTTTGAACAGTTTCATAATGTTTGCTGTGTTCATTTTAAGTGATATATGATATTTCATATACACGGTAACATTCAGACGCAATTTCAGAAAGTATTTTCCGACCCCACCAAGTACAAATGTAATCTGATTTGGAAATGCACAACACTACGGAATTTTCGCAAAACTAACTTATAACACAATACATCCTGTGTTTAAACCGATGAGAAAGAACAAAAGTGTTAAGCAATTATTTAGATTTAGTATACATACTTAGTACAAGTGTGGAGAAATGCGTGTGATGTTTCCCTAAAGCGAAGGTAGGGTCATCCGACCAAGGTAGGTTTTTTACTTTTTTTTTTTATTTTTTTTTTTTTTTTTAAGACTTTATCAGTATTTATTTGTTTTTACAATTAACTATTATATTTTATTAAATTAATAAATAAAAATATTTACAAGATCAAAAAAAAAGAAAGGGAAAGGAAAAAGGGGTCAGGTGTCGAAGAATTCCTCCCCATCGATGTCGACTGGTAACGTACCCAAAAGGCTGGCAGCATTACCCCGTTGGATGGCAATGCCAATCCTTTGGGCAAAATACAGGCCAGCCCTTTGGTCACGCGAAGCATCGACCAGTCGCTTTGCAATTTCCGTGTAAAGCGACCGTGCGCTCGGACCCCACGAACCCAACGTTTCGACCCCAAACGGCTCAAATATATAATTGTTGGTTATATTATCATACTTGCGCCGTTTGAGGGTCTCCGCAGATGCCGCAGCAGCACAGGCGCAGCCCGTCGTACTTGGAAGATGGGAAGGCGCAAGGGTGTCGGTTTTTTACTTATTTTATTTTATTTATTTAGTTATCATTTAATTAATGAGATCTGGTTGGTTGCGGCTCGATGAATGCTTTTAAGCTGTTAAGTTGTATTAGACATTATTATGTGTCTAAGTTTGGCTATTATTTACATGTCATAACCAAAGGTATGAAGCATAATAATAGCATAACAACATTCATATTGGCATACAAGTTTAGGCTGAATTACCTGAGGAATATTTTGATTCAAATGAAGGACTGCGCCAGGACATTATACGTAATGCTGTTTTTCCTTCAGTATATTCTGATAATAATAATACCTGAAACTTAGTTACACTGGTGAAATTCAAACTTAGTTAGTTCGTAACAGTTGAGCTTGATTTCACTAGATGGGGTTGTGCGTAGTGTCGCCACAGTAGTGAAGGTAAAAACATTGGTATTTAAACTCTCATTTTCGTTCACATTACAGAGGAACATTCCTCCGTGATCATGGTGCTTGCAACATGCCGAAATATCGGATACTCAAAACAATACATGGTAATTATCCCGATAGTTCTAATAGTAAAGAAAAATAATATCCTAAGCGTCGACACTCAAAAAAATTTGATTTACTGAACCACTGAGTTGGGAACTTCCTTCTTTTTAGAAGTCATTTAAAAACTCCGAAAAGATTTTTTTGCACTTATCTATCTAACAGTAAGTAGGCACCTACCTGTTGTAGCGTCCAATTTAATTTGGCTTACAAATAGAAGAACTTGTTGTTTCGATGTCAGTTTCAATCTAACTTAAAACTCCGAAGCTTAATAATTGAACGCACGACACAACTTAGTAACAAAATAACTGTTTTAATGAATTTCACCCTTCTCTACTAATGAAGTTAACGCTTAACTTTCCTTTTCGCTATTAACCTGAGAACACAAACTCCTTAACAGCGAACTTGTAAGAAGTTTTTTTTTCACTGTGATAGAAGGTGGAGGCGGGCAGTGCATCACGTGTTGGCGGGATTAAGCCTGCAGGCGCGCTAGGAAAGCCATTAATTTCGTTCAGCGACTTACAACTTACAGCGTACGCTAAGCCACCGCCCCACTTTGACTGCATCGCAAAAAGAATAATAAGAAGTGTCTGCACAACGAAGCCGGATTACAATGAGTCGCCTTGAGCCGCTACTCATATTGTTCACTTTGCTGAAGATTTCAGTCTCTTAAGTTTTTTATCTACTCATTTTGTGGGGTTGAGTTAATTGATTACCTCTTAAGCTTTCCCAGTTACAGTACCATTTTTAATGCAATATTTTTTTTTTAACAATTTTGTTTGAAGTTGATACTGTTCAACGCTGAAATGCGTAATATTGAACATAATTCAGTTGTTTATCTCTTACGCAATGAGAAATATGCAATCTGCAACCCATATTATAGGTTACACTTAGTTTGTGTCCAGAAAGTCACTACTTATGTAGTTTCTCTCAGCATATAATCATCATCAACTCATTTGGGGTCCGCTATCCAGTGTAACTGTGATGCGACTGAACTTCGATATTTTCTGTGATGCGACTGCCAGCTGACCTTCATAACCAATTGGCGATAACGAATTTCTGCAGTTAGAGTAGTCGGACTTTTGTGGGTAACTACCCGTAACGGCTGCCATAGATGTTCGTATGACAACCGGGACCGACAGCTTAACGTGGCTTACCCAATGCAAATAGCCTTAGGTATTCATGAATACAAATATTTGCACCGCGTTCACTACCGCCATGCCACCAAGCTCTCTCATCCTAGCGTTAATTCCCAGTCGCATCTGAAGCTTTTCAGCTCGGAGTCTGGGGTCCGCTTTACCGTCTTAACTACAGATTTGGCTAGACCTCGATATTTTTTCGTGAAGCGATTGCCATCTGACCTCCACAGCCCAATGATAACATTAGGCGATATCGAAGCTTTGCAGCTAGACCGTTGTTTTTGGATTTTTTAGGGCTCCAACTACCCGTAACGACTGCCATAGATGTTCTTATAGCAACGTGCTCTCCGAGGCACGACCAGACCAATGCAAATACCCATATTTCATGAACACAAATATTTGCACTGAGCGGGGATCGAACCCGCGCCTCCTGCGTAGCGGCGAAGTTCACTTACGTGTACCTGTATAAATGATTGTAAATCAACTTTCGGCCGCGTTCACTACCGCTACGCCACGGAGGCTGTCGTTGATGCCACCCAGCATAGGTATAATATATCATTGTTTAATAGCATTACAAAATCTGAGATATATTCTTTTTTTACTGGATATGCATAATATGTTATGGGCGCTTTAGTTAGAGCCTCGGTCACGTATCGTCCGTAGCAACGTGAGTGCACGTACACGGCCTGCTCTGGTGTTCTGTAGGAATTTAATTTTTCTCCGTAGATTCCTGACTAACTTCCCTCACAATGAGTCCCTCAATATACGACTAGCTGACCCATGAATACAGATTTCTTAACATTTTATGCCAGTCACTATGGATTAATAGTGCGTACAAATCTGGCAGAATTGATGCGTTATTGCTGCTAAGTTTTAATTATACAAAAATAGTTATTTTAATTCACTACTCTATTGACGAAACATCATCAAAAATGAATAAGGTAATTCGAATAATATCAGAAAGACCACTTTCTAGTATAAAATCGCTTCTGAATATCAAAACAGATGCACATCATTGATATCAAAGCCAAATCGATAGCTTCATTGCAGCGCCCAATTATATTATCCGATATATAAATAGATATAATCAGAGTTGCGTCCAACCACACTGTTAACCACAACGAGTCAAATTATTACAATTGAAAGTGTGGTAACAACCACTATGCATATATCACTCTGTCCTTTACAATAATTGAACAACACTCGACCGTAATTGAGCTATATTGACTCAACGAAAATAAATCAGTCAATTATTTTTATGTCTTTATAATTATGGCACGTACTTGGTTAGCTCTTTTGTATCTATCTATCTATCTTATTATTTAAACAATTTATTTGATGTAATTATTTTATTATTCACACTGATCAGATTCCTGTAAATCGCGATAAAACCTATTAAAAGTCGTTTTATTGCAATATTTTAGATATTGTGTGCGTGGATTTCTGATCCCGTTCAGCGCTGATGATAATAATATAGCGTATGTTGGTACCTGATAATGTAACTTTCTAATGGCGAAAGAATTTTTGAAATCAGAGTAGTCTCTGAGTTTATTTGTTACATACAAAAATACATACCTATCTTTCCTCTTTATAATATTAGTATAGATATAAAAGCAGCTGGACCGATTCTAATGACAATTTTTGTGCATATTAAGAGTCTGAGTATTTTATAAACCCTAGTTATAAGGTGGCCCACTCCAAAATACCTATATTTTTTACATTCATTTGTTTGTAAATTTATTTCTATTGTATTATGATTTGACATTGAAAAATACATACATTGAGTAATTGAGTTAAGCTCGCCTTTGTACATAAAATCTCACTAATTTGTATAAATGCCATGTAAGTGTACAATAAGAATAAAAAAATACACCCTTCTATTACCAATCCCCATTTTTTTAGTAGCGACAACGACTTTTGCCGGGTCAGCTAGTTTTACCATAAAAGTATGGTGTTATCAGTTAACGATTATTCTACACGGAAAGGCATTCATGGTTATCAGATAAAGTATGCGCAGTCCCTATTCAATGGCCTATATTTACGAGCTAATGTGTCACGGCTGCAACCACTAGTGGTCGTTAAATGACTATATTTTGCCCATTTGGAAAAATACAACTGATTTATCAAAATTAATGTATTTGTATCAAGAAAGTGAGCATTACTTTACTACAGAAAGTTTACTTGGATCGTTTAGCAAAATTTTCCAATCATTGTTGTAAGTTGGGTTACCTGTACCAATAAATACCTACATCTGCAAATACATCTTACTTGCTTAAACTCTTATCAGTTTATTTAGTTTATATTGTAGATTAAAAATAATAAAATAAAAATAATGCCCGTGGCTCCATTCGCATGAAATTCTGATCCGCTTATTTTTCCACCTATGTCATGTTCCCATCCACACATCTTAATAAACGTTCACATTTATAATATTCATGGGATACTAATAAAAACATACACGTAGCAATAACATAATTGGTATCAAAAATAACATGCGATTGTTAGATGAATTCTTGAAGGCGTAGATTCATCCGGTACTCAATCATACTTGCTACATATAGGTAGGGATACATCACTCAAGTTTAAATTTTGAATGTACCCCAAGTTTTCGTTTCGATTGAAGTTCTTGTAACAAAGCGAATCACAGTGACTCAGAAGGACTTATAAAGCCTGGTTTTAATACTTTGTTAATTGTTTTCAATACAGTCCAAAAAGTTGCAAATGATCATAATTTGGCATTAATTAGGCGTTGAGTGTTGTCGACTACAGACTGTGAGTAGTACAAATTATATTAACACTAATTTGTATCTGTTACTTTAATCCCGTTACTGTGTGGACCTAAATATTTCTAAAATAAACCTGCTGCGGTGCTCGTAGCAGTAGTTTCAGCATTGGTTTACCCCGCGTTTACATACTGCCGCTCGCATTGCTCATCGTGTTGCCAGAAATATTCGCGCGATTAATGCCCTAGCATTCACACACTCCCATCATCGCGTTGGTCCGCATTACAGTATTCGCCCTGCAACGGAGACGGACGTAAACGTATGGAGGACAACGCTGTAGTAGTGTACGCATTATGCTTTTACAGCATAGCGAATTAATTAAATAGATTATTAATAAATACTATCACTTTCAACTACTATACACTTTCCGTAGATCGATATAAATATTTTTAAAAGTAAATATCGAGGAGCAATAACGAAAGTCGTGTTTTATTTAGCTGAGCGCCATCTAGCGGTCTCGTATAGTTCATCGCGCTAGTATTTGCGCAACATACGCGGCAGTACTCGCGGCATGACGAATATACCATTCACACCACGTCTCTGCCCACTTCTCTCGCCACTTCCCTCGCTCTGCCGCGAGTATGTAAACGTAGCATTACATGAAAATAGATTTTCTATCAAACAAAGAGTAATAATAGTAATGACTTCGTATTGTATAGGTTGATATGCCTTTTTATTCATAGTGTAGTATTCTTTATTTTAAAGAGCACATGCCAATAAGCGATATTACTAGAATTCCCATTAACACTCTAAGCTAAATTGCTTGTGTTGGAGTGGATTCACGTCGGTATTGTAATAATGACCGGATTTTAACTCTGGATTCCTTAACCTTAACCACTAAGCTATCGATACTTATTCACTGTATTCACGTACATTTGCATGTAAAATTATGTAAACTTCATGGACAACACTGAGGAACGCTCTATTCCACTTTAATCCATCGATGGATCAGAGTGGAAAAAAAAGTTGAAACAAATCCATCGCTGGATTTGTTTAGTGGATTAAAGTGGAATAGAGCTGAGGAACGGTGTATGAAATTCCTACAAATGGAGAACATCAAATGTGCGTTGCAAGATGAGTAGTTCCTTATAAGTAAAATTTGACTTCGCTTGATGGTGTTGGATATTTTCCATCATCATCATCTTAATACTCTTTCTCAACGAAGAAAAGATAATTTGTACTATTTAAATGGTAAGAAGTGAGGAACTACTCAACGAGTAGCAATAAAAACTACGTAATAAGAGCACACGCAGCATGACTATTCGAACTAGTTGAAAGTTCCCTAAATTGCTAGCATACCTACCTACGCTGAAACAGCTTCTCGAATGGATAATGAAGTTTAAAACTTAGAGATCTGTGTATACAAATTAGTGTTAGTAAGACACACCCTAAGTAGGTATATCTACATTAGGGTGTGTTTTACGTTTCAATAATAATACGTGTAGTATATATAATGCCTACTAGTAGTCATTAAGAATATAACCCATTAAGTAGGACCAAGTATGTTTTGAGACTTCTAGTCTTGAAAATCTGTTCAACTAAACTGAGTTTTCGCATGTTATTCAATGAAACTCAGTAAGTAAAATGTGATCACCACAGTTCCTATTATAACTGAAATCTGCTCTAAGCTAAGTAGGTACAATAAATTTATCTTTCATTTATTTATTAAATAGTAAAATAAATCAGAATGGCTCAATCAGCAGCAGTAGCAACAGGAATCAATCAGCCATAAACAATATAGACAGTAGTTGTAAATAAAATAATGTTCATTAACGATCAAAATATATTCTTGTCAGTTTACGGTGTTATCGGAATCGACGTCCCATCCATTATGATCAGAGTGCGGGCTCTGAGATCTGTCAGCAATTTGACGCAGCCACGAGAAATTAGGTTATGCAAATTGGATGGTTATTGAGCCGCTTGGCTTTGTCATTCAAGAATTACCAAAGATAACAGCGTTAGATAAACACCCAACTTTCTATGTAAAGGTGCCAATGCGTGGTCCCGGCGATAGGACTACGGATATACTTCGTGAAGTGATAATGTACAGTGAAGCTGGAAGGTAGATTACGTCCGTGCCATTGTGATAAACGTCTACTGAACTTGGGTAGATTGGCTAGGTAAAAGAGGGAGTGGTGTTCTTATCGATAGTATCTTTATTCATGGTGGATTTGATGTTATTAAGTAATGAAACTCTGATACTTATTTTTATAAATCTTCAAGCATAGTAAGTGTAGGGTGTTAAAGGACCCCAACCACGTTCCTATCTTGAAAAATATTGTTTTACATTTCACTCGAAAATCAAGTCATTCCTTATTACAGTTATGAAGAACTTAATGTGAATAAAATAACTATATACCTAATATCCTATAACATTAATAAATTTATCAAATGCTAAACAGACAACAAGAAAACCAATAAAATCGCATAATAAGATAATGGTTCTTGGTAGCATTTTGGGGTTTTGACTTAGTTTTTATTGTGATTCTAGAAAACTTGCGAAGAAAGAAACAAAGAAAAAAATTAATTAGATTTCCTAAAATCTAGAAAATTTACTAAACGCAATTAGAATAATTTGTCATGTAAAAAACAACTGTTAACAAACAATTTCATATTTCAAATATCTGTGTTTTGAACTTCTATTTTAAATATCAAAATGTCTGTGTTTTGAACTTCTATTTTAAATATCAAAATGTTCAGGGGTCATTGTTGAAAGTTTAGTGGTGAAAAACAAGCTCATTTACTCGCCTAGAGTGGTGTTTGACGGGAACAGTAATTAATTAGAGCCTGTTTTAAGTAAAGTGTTTTACAGTTACGAGTCTATTAGCAATAACGAAAAAGCAAGGCGTTTGTTGTGAGTGGTGAGCGCTGTGTGGGGCTGAACTTAGTAGGGCTACCATGGAACATATATTATATCCGAAATTTCGGACCCGCATAGTCACTAACGTTTTTACATACCGAAATATACAGATTTCTGGAAGGGTTTAGTTTAGGTTGAACGAAGTGTCACGTGTCGTTTTCAGTCCTTATTGTGGGATATAATGCTTTTTAAGTTACCAATGTTTTGGTCTCTTTACATCATACTGCTCGAAAAAGCTTTCAAACTCTTTTTTCTCATCCATTTCCATCCCTCATGGTTGCCTGTAAGAGATTGTCACTATGCCATAAAACCGCCAATTGTATATACTCACATAATACCTTGTTCATATCAAACTCGTGATGTTCTTGCAGTAAAATAAAGAGATATTATATTATCTATATATTTATCTATCAATAGCCCGAAACTTCGGTCTGCAATTTCAAATGCGCGTTTTATTGTATTTATCGTCTGACTATTTACAAGCACCGCGCAACTGTACCAACAACTATAATTAAATCAGCTTTTGCTGGTGAGAACTTCGCTCGCTTCGCTTGTATGTGAGGTAAATGCTACGTAAACAAAGAAAGCGATGTAAACACACTCACCTGCAGCTATTTCACCAATTACATGAAGGTGAAATGTAATCGTATTAGGAGCTGGTTACTTCCGTGAAAGGTTATTGACGGTAGAGGAAGCTCGTGAAGTATGTAAGTTAAGGAAAGAAACCGATGATGGGTTGTTGTCTTTGCCTACCCCAGAGGGGAAAAGGCGTGAGTATACAATATATTAATTACTAGCAGATGGCTTCGCACGCGTGAAATTTTGATGCCGTTCCCGCTACCCATGGGAAACTATTCTGGGGATAAAAAGTAATCTATATGTTAGTCTAGATTATAATCTAACCCTATACCAAATCAACATAATATCAGGCCCTCGATTCTGCTAAAGCAAAACCACTGTCGTGCCACTGCCACTGCAAGAAATTTCTATATAATTTTAGCCTTTAAAATAATGCAGTTAAAGTTTAAAATTTAATGGCTTTTTGTAGAGCGAATGAGAGAGTGTAATGAAACTTTTTTCATTTAATTTTGAACTTCGAGTCTGTAGCAATAAAGTCTAAAATTTATTGCCATTTTTTGCATTCTCTGTGGTATGACAATGGTATTGCTTTAGTAGAATCGACGCCCATTTCAGCCGTTAGAGCATGACTGAGTAACGAACATCGGAACATACAAACGTCCACAATTATACTCGTAATATTAGTAGGATAGTAGGATAGGATATAATTTCCTCAGTTCCTTCTGTTCTGGATAGTTTTCAAACAGAAGGAATATAGAAGCTATCCCGGGTATGTCCAGGGCCTCGATTCTGCTAAAGCACAACCACTGTGACACCACAGAGACTACGAGAAAATTACATTTGATTTTAGCCTTTATAGTAATACAGTTTCGCTTTTTCCAATTTATTATAATTTGTTTAGTCTAGCAAACTAATTGCTTTAAAATTATCTCAATACAGTTAATGTTTAAAATTAAATGACTTTTTGTAGTGTGAACAAAAGCGTGTATTGAAAATATTGTCATTTAATTTTGTAACTGTAAGTCCATAGAAATAAGGTCTAAAATTTAATGGCAATTTTTGCAGTCTCTGTGGTGTGACAGTGGTTGTGTTTTAGCAGATTCGAGGGCCAGGTAGCTTGACAGTAGGTCACAGTATTCCTTTAGGAGCAGGAAAGGGCTGATCATGTGTAAAGTCCCTTCCTGTTTCACCGATTCAAAATATTTCATACGAGTTTTATTGCACGGTCATAAAATTTACAGAATTGAACGCATTCAAGTGTAAACACTTTTAAAGTGAATTCGTAGTGCACAGTGAATAATTTAATATGATAACTTTGTAACATGAAAAGTTTAGACATAAAAGTCTTTTCTGGAATCTTATAACTTTGAAATAGGAGACATTTGACCTTTAGTTTAACTTTAAAGATAAGGTAAGATATTCTTTATTGTACACCATAAAAGTATTACAAGATATCGATTTAACAATTTTAATATAATTATAATGCACAACGGGTCATCAGGTCATCTTAGTCCCCCTTGCATCTATGCTTGTACTTTGAACCGAACTACTTTTGCGGTGCCACTGCCTTCTGACCTCCTGGTCCCGAGAGGAAAGCCTGCGTCAGAGCCTCATCAATCAATCAGCAGGTGTACCGGCTTACAGATGAGATTGGCTCGGCCCAATGGTATGGTTGACTACACTACCGCATCCAAATAATAAATTAATTATATTTCCTCAGTATGAATATAAACGCTGTGGAATCAAATTTATTGTAATTAATTATTGAAATTTACATTAAATTTATGTAATTAAAATCATCAACAATTATTGCAGCTGAAGGCTCTCTGGCTTTGGCCACAAAGAAAACACACAAAAGCACTGCTAAAATGTTAATACTGTTTAAAAAAATATTTTACGTAATTTTCTGAAAAACCGATATGTAAACACATCATTATTGTTTTATAAATATTGTATTCGGCAACACTCAGAATTTTGTTTGCCAAGGATATTATATTTTACATAAGGAACCATAGCTTTCGTTTTATTGAGAAGAAAATCAAGACAGGTGGAACGGGTACACTGAAAACACGAAAAGTGTTTATTCAGAATTAACTAAACTTTTCTTCAAATAGACTACTTTTCTTTTAAATACCGTCGGTAATATCAGGCATAAAATTTTTGAATTCTCTTTCACTCAATCAAGGTTAAGGCTGAATAGCATTAAACCAATTTTAGATAGCATTAAGTGGTGCCAGGCAAGTGCTTTTAACATCACCGGATAATGCTCTATGTAAATTGTGGGCGGAGGGCTCTCAACCTCTGAATGGGAGCATCCATTCGAGTAGTTACATAATATCATCCTTCATAGACAGGTTCACAATTGTGCTTGTCGTACCATTGTTATTCTATAATGCATAACTTCATCCAACAAAAGCAACTATTTGTGTATAAAGTATTGTCAACAATTATCTGTTTCATGTTTCCTTCTTATGTTCTCTACCATACTGAATGTTCCCTCTACCAAGGTGAATATTCTGATAAGCTCTTCCTATTAGATCCACCCTCTCCTTTCCTACACAACACATGCAGGACTTAGATGTCACCAGTATATGGTGCAGAATATTGAATGATAAATGTGACCATCGGCGGCGACTTCTTCTTTCGCTGCATCATTAAAACCTGGGCCCGATTCACTAACTTTACGTTTAAGTTTTTGTGCGTTTGTGACTTCTCAAACGTAACTACCATTTCGATGAGTCAGGCTATAGTTTTATTTGTGGGTTTTCGGTAAAGAAGAAAATGTAAGTACATATATTATATGACATAATATGACAAAAGCATGCCAGACCAAAAAAATAACTAAAATTATTTATTGTTCTGCCAAGTTTTACTTTGACAGATCTTACTGAATTCCACGTTTTACGTTATCGAAATGGAAGTCACGCGTATACGAAATGTGGCGTTAGTGAATCGGGCCCCAGCTCACGTTTTTCCGTCTTCCTACAGTATCGGGTCCTGTAAGCGGGGCGTGAAAAAGCAGATGCTTTTTACCTGAGCTTAACGGCCTCATCAGATGATGAGGCCGTTAAGCTGAGTGCCACCATTGTAACATGGTATGTGTCTATAACAGCCTCCAGCTTACCATCGGGCGAAGTGAAGTCAAATTGGCGTGTAACAAAAAAAATCCATTTTTTTTTTCATATAAATGACATTAAGTATCAACTTACCATTAGGCCCGTGCCTCCCGCCATTTCGTAGGAGACTAAAGTCAGTCTTATCCTACTTCCTACTAGATAATATTCTAGCTAGATATCCAACTTTCAGCCAGATACGTTCAACCGTTTAAACGTGATGAGTAAAAAAAATAAATTTAAAAGTTTTAAATACTTTTGAAACCAATGGTTAAGGGCGTATTAGGTAATATAAAGCCTATATAATTCTTACACAATTTTCCTACAGTGTTTGATTTACGTTGTTTTACCATCATCACAGTAGGGGTACATCGTACATTAAATACCGGTTTCACAAAGCAAACTAACCAGCGGCAGTTTTGTGCCGGAAATTCCATTTAATATTTTTCGCGTTAAACAATATATCAGCTTTATGAATTATATTTTTCAATCTGTGCTTACGCGTGGCGGCCGTTTGCAGAGCACTTAGCATTCCACCGGGCGGACTGGTTACTTTATAGACAAATATTTCACGGTAACATACGAGTAACGCAAACAAAAGTTTAACGTTTTTCTTCACATTTTCCTCTACGAGATTTTCTATAAAATGAGTATATTTATTAAATATGGGTAGGTAGTTGGTACTATATAGGTACACAATGCTTATAAAAATAAGATAAAACTGAAAGAACTATTACACAAATTATAGCTAAAAATTAGAATGCGTCGTGAAATTCGTCCGGCCGCATCGCATGCCTCTTGTGGTCGCGTTTCCAGAAGACTGGCAGTATTGCATATGACGATGCTTCTTCTCTGACCAAGTTACAAGTTACATACATGTCATACAACATAGTTACATAAGTTCTGTGTAGGCTTTAGTTACTTTGTTACTTTTGTATCAAAAATAACACCGGTAGTTTTCGAACATGCAAAAAATGTACGTTCCCATTTTCCAGCACCAAATGATCGCGACACGCGCGCTCGTGCAACGTGCAAGATGGGTTTTCCATTCGGATACCCTACTTCCTATTACTTACCTTAGTCGTCGATTATGGGATGTCACAATAATACGTTTTGATCACGATTTCAAACCTCATGATGACTTGGATGACGCAAAACGCAATATAAAAACCTCAACTTCGTAATTAAAGGGCTAGTTGCGCCAATTACTTCAGTCTGTTATTAACTTGATTATAGTTAGTTAGTTAGTTAGCTATTAGTTTAGTTTTTGTTATATCAAGATAATTATCTAAGTTATTTAAAAAAAAGTAGTAATTGTGTTCACACCACCAGAATTATGATATATTGATATAAAATTATAGCTTGACAGAGAAATAAACAATAGTTAAATAAAACTAAAAAAACACTTATGCTTTAATAGAAGATCAAATAAGAATTACTTCTATTATATCGTGGTTTTTACTAGATTTTTTTTTTAATAGTCTGATCATTGTATTGTCATCCTGCCATCATGCCATTAGACCATTATATTCCTTGACAAGTGTAAAAAATTACAAATCAATTAGGTGTTCACACAAACATACAAACTTTCAATCATACATGTAAGGTAATAAAAACGTATTAAGAAAATATAATATTATTGGACTCTGTTTCCTCAAACATTGCTAATAGACTAAAGACAGAGTTTGGATTGTCAGATTGTTTTTTTTTTTTATTCCTCAAGGTTAATCCAATTAGACTTGCATTAACTGAACACTTTCGGAAATTCTGCAAAAGACAGGGTAAAGAAAACGTGTGGTGAGGTCCCATTTACACAACATGGATTAGTCAGTTACTAGTAGGACTGCTGTATCGGAGTGGATTTTTTCGAAACGATAAAACGCTAATTTCATACGTAAGGACCTAATATTATCTGAGGCTGAACCTGAGCTGTATATATCTGTCTGATGTTAAACAGTTTTATTATATTACATTGTTTTATTAAACTGATCTCTTAAACTAAATGTCTATGTTAAAAAAAAATAAACTAAAGCTCACTGGAGAGATTTTGTGCTGTTATTGGGGAGACCCAAGGCTTGTCTTGTTTTGTCTTCTGCACTAACAGCGCTCAGAAACTCTGTTCTTACAGGGTCAGCAAAACGAGTGTGTCTCCCCTGGTATTGCACACGTCCATAGGCCACGGTAATCACTTCCCATCAGCTGGTCCGTGTGCTTGTCTGATACCCAAGTGGTATAAAAATTCCTACTAAGTAGTAAGTATACCTTACAGTCCTTGCACGATCGATTTATATTTTGTTGGTTTTATTTTCCGTTTGGTCAATTCATATTTTTTTGCGAAATAGCGAATCTATCACACTTTTTCGTTTATATACAAATTGATGACTTTATAAATTGGCATCATGTGGATCTATCTAGTCCTTTGTGGTCAAGCCAATCTCACCTATGAACTAGTACACCAGGTAATTGACTGATCAGTTTTCCTCTCGAAGTTAGGACGTCAGATGGCAGTCACTCACATAAAATCAGTATGAATAAAATCAAAATAAAAAGAAGGAAATTTTACTGTAGAACTAACAGCTAGGTGAAGAAAGAGATGTCAGAAATTTTTGTCGTTAATTTCGTCTCTTATCGTTTTATTACTGGATACTGGACATGCCATATCTTTACGAACAGAAACTATCTTACCCAAGATAGGGATAAAGTCGTAATAGATGGCAGTTATTTTTATACCAATATAAACATATCAATGATGTCTATAGATCCCACCGCTTTCTACCACAGCTGGTAAGGATAAGACTATCTATATAAATCCCTGAAACGAAGTATTGATCCATTGCGACAATATTTCTTAGAGAACGTATTTACGGATTTGGTAAAACGAGATAACCCTGATTTAAAATCGAGGTACGTTCAGATTGGATTAGATATTCTTCGAATGGTGAAAACAAATGATTCACAGAGATTCAAATTATTGATTGCGTAGACCCATGTCTCCGAAATGAATCATTGTTTGTATTCAACCATGCATCATGACCATAACCCTTGACGGTGTAAGGCAGGCGTGTATTTAATATTTAGGTACATACATATTCGCTTTGACTATGTAAATAGGTAATACAAAATTATTGCTGGCCTGCTGTTAAACTGTTAATAAAAATAAGATCATTTTATATTTTACTAGCTGTTGCCCGCGGCTCCGCCCGCGTAGAATTCTGATCCCGTTCATCGCTGATATATAGCCTATATGTTAATCCAGGGTATAACCTATATACATACCAAATTTCAACCAAATCGGTCCAGCCGTTTATGCGTGAAAGAGTAACAAACATCCACACATCCACACATTCATTCTCACAAACTTTCACATTTATAATATTAGTAGGATTTGTAGTAATAATGTAATAAAATAAACAATTTCATGACTTTTTCTATTGCCCTACAGTAGATATATTTTTATTGTATTTCATTTTACTCTTCTTGATTAACTTACAGCAAAATTTAAGGAATATAGTATAGCATAAAATTATTAATTAGGTAAAGGCAATCAAGTAGTTATAATAGATACAAGGTCTACAGCAGTACAATACGTATATGACTTAAAAGGGGTACACTACATAAATACGAAAAGCCTTATTCCGAAAGTTACAATCACGAATTTCAAAATTCCGAATTTCATAATTCCGAATCATTCAAAATTCCGAAAGTCAGATATCCGATGTATCATAAATCCTATTTATTGAAAACCCGAATTTCAAAATTCCTAACGATTATAACTGCGAATATTAAAATTCCGAATTTGAAGATACCGAACCATTACAATTCCGAATTATTAATAATCCGAAATATCATAAATACGAATTCCGATTATCAAAACTCCGAAACAACACAAACTCGACAATCAAGCGCCTTGTAAACCTGCATTAGGTAAGTAGGATAGTTGCTATTTTCGGGGTACACGAGATAAACAGGAAATAGAATTATTGAACTATTATTTTAATTTATTTATGCTAATGATTACAAAATACACGTTGCCATACAACTTTCAGTAACAAGCATGCATGCAGGCCAGCATGCATGCAGGTAAGCATGCATGCAGGCAAGCATGCATGCAGGCAAGCATGCAGGCATGCATTAGTTTCGCTCTTCTCCGGCGCTACGGGATGTGCAGTCCTTCCGCCCTTGCGTAACAAAGTTCGGGCACCCATGCTCGCTTCCGCAGCTTCGGCTAGCTGGTCGCCTCCGGCGACCAGCCTCAGCCGCTCCAGCTCGCCCGGGCGCCTGAGCTTCGTTACTGCGGGCGAGGACTGCCCTCCCTCCGCGCCTCCGGTTTTTAAATAACACTCTAGTGTAGGGCAAACAAGTACCACGGCAGTAGGACCACGGCAAGTCGGGTTTGGCTTAATTTTTATACGTAATAATTGGCGAGAAAATTAATTTATTATTATAAAAAATCAACTCTAAAGCAACATGTCAAATAAATTTTAACTTTTACCTATTTTTGATACAAATTTTCAATTTGAGCAATGAATTTTCGGAAATTTGAAATTCGGAATAACGTTTTTCGGGCCAATAATACTACGGATTTTTAATTATTCGTAAAAATGAAATTCGGAAGAATGAACATTCGTATTTATAACTTTCGGATAAATAACTATCGTGTTTTTGAATACTCGGAGTTTTGTTTCTTAGGAATTATAATATTCGGAATTTTGAAAATCGGAATATTGAAATTTATTTCGGAATTGTTGGGTGTTCCCACTTAAAAGACCAATAAGACAATGACAAGGAAGAAAAAATCGGCCAAGTGCAAGTCGGACTCGCCCATGAAGGGTTCCGTAGTATCAAAGGCGAAAATTGCGGTTTATGACGTATTAAAAAAAACTACTGACTGGATCTCGTTCGGACCAATTTTTAGTGGAAGTTTGCATGGCAATAATTTTTTTGTTAGATTTATCATTCTCTTATTTTAGAAGTTAGAGGGGGGGGGGGGGAACACACATTTTTCCACTTTGGAAGTGTCTCTCGCGCAAACTATTCAGTTTAGAAAAAAATATGTTGGAAACCTCAATAGCATTTTTAAAGACCTATCTATTGATACATCTATCGATAGATACTATCTATAGACCTATCTATAGACACGTAGGTATGGGTTTGATGAAAAAAAAAATTTTGAGTTTCAGTTCTAAGTATGAGGACCCCCAAAATTTAATGCTTTTTTTTTATTTTTGTGTGTAATTCTTAATGCGGTTTACAGAATACATCTTCTTACCAAGTTTCAACAGCATAGGCCTTATAGTTTCGGAGAAAAGTGGCTGTGACATACGGGCGGACAGACAGACAGACGGACGGACAGACATGACGAATCTATAAGGGTTCCGTTTTTTGCCATTTAGCTACGGAACCCTAAAAACATTTCAATCAAGAAATGACATTTAATTACTTTGTCTTTACAAAAGAATGTCATGGATACCTAATTAAGTTTTTAGTTGATTAAAATAAAGTTTTAAGCTGGTGATAAAAAAAATATCTGGCTAACGGAAAAGTGAACTGTAAAAGAATTAACTATGAATACACGATCTTAAAGCAAATGAATTTAATGTAGCGAAGTACAAAAAAAACGTCTGTTCTGTGATGCAATATTTTCTACGGGTGTACTTTACTGATTGCGTAGCAAAAAGATGAACGCGAATATCCCTTGATCCTTTTCAAATAAACGATAAATAATGTCCAAAAAAAGGTTAGCTTACACTCCATGATGGAACGCAATCAGCTTTTGTATACAAAACTTAGTGAAAAGGGTGACACGGGACAATCAAAATATATTTTTCTTGTCAAGCCTGCTGGCAAAAACAATAATTAATTACATTTAAAAACTACAGAATTTTGTAATGCCAAATACTACTGATCTTTATGTAGAAGATATTATACCTAAACAAATGAGCGATCTTTTAAGAAACTAGCAAAAATACCCTTTTGCCTGAATTTAATTTTCTGTAGGTACCTAATTAAGTTTCTTGTAGTTTGTAAGGTCTTTTGGAGTAAATTTGAATTTTCAATAAATAGATTATTTTTTCAGGTCATTTTCATTGTGACGATTCTTTTTCTTTTTAAAAATCTAATTATAACAATATTAAAAGGTATTCGTTTTAAGATATCTACCCTTCTTTTCACGAAGGCAATATTACGCTGTTCTGGAAATGCTTATAACCCTTGTAACCCCTGCAAGCATAAAAAAACTTGGATATTAAAATGTATAATATTAATAAGTTCTTTCCTTCTGGTACAAAATATGAAATTAATCCATTCAGTATGGCCTATGAGATTCAAGGGGGACGTCAGTGCGCCCAGAGTAGATTTGATTTATTACATCAGGAAATATAAAACGGCTCTCATTCTAATGTTAAAAAGCTTTTTCATCGTAGAAATACGACACAAAATGCAGACATGGCTTCTCGATTCTTTTCTCCATAATTGATTCTGCCTTTGAAAGATATTTATTTTTATTTGAACTACAGTAAGGCTCATGGGAGAGGCTTTGTTTTCTTAGTTTTTGTTTTGCTACCAAACTTGTATGAACAGTTATTACAATAAATCAAATAGAGTGCGAGAATTATTGGAAGTAAGTTGTTTTGCTGTTCTATTGAGTTCAGATACAGAACACGAGTTTACAAGCGACCTGCAAAGCCTTACTGAGGGCCATTTTAGTTTTCATTTAATAAATTACATTGCATCTTTACAGTAAACAAGTTTTCATCCCACCATCTCGGAAAGAGTATTTTTGCTCTTCGATAACTGAGCGTAAAAGTCGTTTTTATCCTCTAGAGGATAAAGTAAATTTGAATTTAGAACATCGTGTGTACTAGGTTTGTGAACTCAAAACATCATTAAACCTATTTACTTCTACCTCTATGGTGCCGAATTTATCATACAACTTTTTTTTAATTTATGAAAAACTCGGACTCGGAACCTCCTTTGTGTACTTTTTTTTTAAATTTACTTTGCGCGCATCAATTTTTTTCACGTCATATTGTTGAACATTGTTCTTGAATGTTTATTTTTTTGTATTTTATTATTAGTATTAATACACATATTATACAGCCTCCGTGGCGTAGTGGTAGTGAACGCGGCCGCTACGCAGGAGGCACGGGTTCGATCCCCGCTCAGTGCAAATATTTTGTATGCATGAAAATGGGTATTTGCATTGGTCTGGTCGTGCCTTGGAGAGCACGTTAAGCCGTCGGTCACGGATGCCATACGAACATCTATGGCAGTCGTTACGGGTAGTTGGAGCCCTAAAAAGTACAACAACAACGGTCTAGCTGCAATGTTTCGATATCGCCTAATGTCACCATTGGGTTATGGAGGTCAGATGGCAGTCGCTTCACGAAAAATATCGAGATCCAGCCAAATCCGCAGTTAAGACTGGTAAAGCGGACCCCGGACTCCGAGGTGAAAGCTTCGGATGCGACTGGGAATTAACGCTAGGAAGGAGAAGCATTTCATTATTTCCTCGCTGAGGTGGGATGAAAAGTTACGTGTTGCACTCGAGTGCAAAGATTTTTCACCTTGTGCTCTTTTGATTCCCTCGCTAACGCGGTCATCAAAACCGAGCACGCGGTTAAAAAGCAACTTTGCACTCTTGTATAACAAATAACTATTACAGTTCACATCTGACCTTTATATTTGTGAGTTTTTTTTCCAGGGCCTTCTTTCAACGGTCACATTGGTATTGTGGACTCTGCGCTGTTTGATCAATTGCATAGTGCTTCTGCCGTCACTAGCAAAATCGGTTTATGTATGGGGCAAGTATGAGCTATTTTATTTTTGATCATTCATGTCACGCACCGATGAGTTGTAGCGGATTGCTTCATTAAAAGGTCAGTGTCATTCAAATTCAAATATTTGTGTCAATTTGGTACATTCGGTCTTCATAATAATAATGTATCTACTGTTCCATTACGAACCGAGGTATACAAAAAATATACTAGCATTTTTACTTAATTATAAAAAAAGCAATGCCTTAAACCTAAATTCAATTCTGAAATTCATAAAAAATTGAAATTTTATCAAGACACACCAAACTTAATCTTTATATATAATCTTAATATTTATAAATCAATTAAGTTCGTAAATTTTTTTAAATGCGGGTAATTAGAAAATCCCATTTTTTCGGCTAGTCTAAAATATAAGTGAAGATATTCTAAAGCGTGGGCGCGTAACAAAGTTACCCCCAAACTTCAGTCGGAACATTTCATTACTTAGTTTGAACGTCCGCTGTTGTTTGAACAATGGCTTGTATAGCCTCTTAACCATTATTTTAGGAAAAAATATATTCCCCAAAGCGTGAAATATGGCATGCTATCCCTTATATTATATTTATCTTATTTAGTAAAAAAAATATATTCGTCTCTTCATCCGAGCGCCAATCCCGGTTGTAATCAAAGTGTTTTGGATCCCTGGCTCATTTGCATTAAGTATTTGGTGCATTAAGTGACTGTAGTCTGACCCCCTGACGAAAAGTTGCGACAATTTACTAACAGAAAAAATCGGCACAGCAATCAATAACAATAAACTGACCCCGAGGTCTAACGAGCAAACTTTGGAACCAATTGGGATATCGATATGAAGATGATGAATCTAGCCAATTAAAATTTTTAATCTATATTTTTCTTAATATTATACAATAATATAATATAAATCACAAACGAACAAAAGCAATATTTTATTTTTATGTCGAAATTTCCCAATTATGCATCCAACTTGAAACTACCAGGTAATTTACGTATATTTAATAAAAAGTTATAAGTAGGTAAAGTCTACTAAAATTTCGACTGTGTGAAAACAGAAGACGATCTGATTCGAAGTTAGGTACAGTACGATTAAAACCAGTTGAACATTCGATCAACCTCGGTAATTGTCGTGAATCCCTCGTCTCTTACATAGAGTTATCAATTTACAGATATGACCTTTAATTATATTACCCGTTGTCATAATGAATACAATACAAGCACGACATGAGCAACAAAACCTCCTTTGTAGCTCAAAACTAATACAAAAATATTGAAATATAAGAAAAATAATTGATTTATTTGACGTATATGATACATTTATGATTATGAACGCTAATTTCATTCGTGAACATATTCGATTCTATCAAATTTTATCAAAATTAACTTACAGTAGGTAGTTATGTATCATGGCTTCAACAAATTTAAAGCGTGGTAAAATAATTGTTGCTCAGTCTCGTGAAATTGTAAATAATGACATGTATGTAACTATTTTAATAAAGAATAGATATAATATATTTAAAAAAGAAGAAAATTTACTTTCTACTTTTTTAATTGATAAATTATTATCAACAAAAATCGGTAGAAGTCGGTTTCTTAAATTTTTAATTTGGTTATTATTATCAATTATTATTAATCCGAAGGTAGGTGTGAACATAAACTTAAGATTAGCCGGCTGAACTTAGGTTTATCTTCGAGAAGCAGCTAAAGTTCGATAACATGTTAGTTTGCGTCGGGATATTCCATGTTTAGCCGGTTAATGTGCACATTAACCAAAACGAAACGGCTAAAAATGTATTCGTTCTACCTTTCAGTTCAAATGACCTGAAAAAATGAATGATTTTCAGTGAAAATGTAGGCAACACCTGCTGCCGGTCTATATTTAATTGCGTATGGCTTTGCGAGACTTAAGTTTCTTTATGGTCATAAAAAAAAATAACCACGAAGGCCTAATGCGGGAGCGGAGCTCCCGCATTAGCCTTTTAACCTAATCTATCCAACTCTGATTGATCGGAGTGGACACTTTGATGTTTGCACTATTGGCGGCATAGAAAAGCTGAAATGAGAGTGATTATTCCTTTCCCATTTCCTTCTACATTTTTAGCCAAGGGCCTGCGGTTAGACTTAAGTTTAGCCGGCTAAAGATAGAAGAAACTAACATTAACACCTCGTCGAAGATAAATCTAAGTTTAGCCGGCTAATCATAAGTTTATGTTCACACCTACCTTTAGCCGTAACATAATATATCTATGTATTTTTTTTATTTAATGTATACAAGTATAGCTATACTTGTATACATTAAATAAAAAATATCGCGTACATTACCGCGATTTCTTATATCTTCAAATTCATTAATTATTGAAGCTTCAATAAATAATGAATTTTCAAATTCATGTCGCTTCTCTATAATTTTCTTAGGTCTGTGGTTAGTAATGTCATTTTGGCAGATGGTATTCATTGCGTTTAGGATACTTCAAATTGAATGTTACATAAAAGAAATCGCGGTAATGTATGTCGTGTCATTTCCGTCTCCGAATTTAGGCGATTATACCCGAAAAAAGCCGAATGTTCAACTAATTTTAATTGTACTGTAGGTACACTTGAAATTATTTAAGAGATACGATTTGACAGCTCTCTGGATTCATGGAAGGTAACTAGGCACTATTGAAAGGATACATGAAACTGTTATAAATTAAGTTAAACCATTTCTAAATACGTAATAACTTATAATAGTAAGTATAAAAAATATGGTGTGACATATTTCACTTTAAATTACTACAAATATTTTAGGAATTGCAACAAATAATTTAAAATAAGACGTGATTCTTCATTTTTCGAAATCTCGTGTGACAGCTACGTCATATAGTTCTTATTTTTTCATTTGAGTGTTGCGGCTGTGTTCTCTATGGTTGTTACATTTTAATCGTATGGAGTTTATGTCAACTCGTTACGTTTATGGTCGGCGTTGCCAGAATGTAACTTTTGTAATATTTCGTAATTCTTTTTACCCTCTCATGTTTCTTCTAAGTAATACAAATCAAAATATTGTTTAGATTTTACTTTTACCATATCGCATACTAGAGACAACAATACTAGAATTTATTAGATTGATTGTGAAAATGCACCTCTTAGATTATTTTGCCTATCATCATAAATAATAATAATAATAATAAATATTCCACAACATTCTACACAACGCTTTCTAGACCCATGGTAAGCTTAATTAGCTTGTGTTATGGAATCTAGAATGCGGATATACATACTTAGATACTTTTTTTTTTTTGTAAATACATACATATTATACATAGAAACACCCAGACCAATGCAAATATTTATATTCATGCATACAAATATTGGCACTGAGCGGGGATCGAACCCGCGCCTCCTGCGTAGCAGCCGCGTTCACTACCGCTACGCCACAGAGGCAGTCAAAAATCATCATCATTCGCATGGAGATGTATTTTCCTAATTGCATCTGAGGCCAAGGCAAGGCAAGGCAAATTTTTATGTTTAAATTTTTACTGAGCCGCGTGGCTCCCGGTAGGAGCCGCGTGGTTCCCGGCAGAGTAGAACTTGGGTCACCCCATCTCTTCCTATGCGGTGTCGAACCCCCTCAAAGGATTCAGCGTGATGTTCAATCGCGGCTGATTTCCTGGTATTTTTTAAGAGTTCCTTGGTCTAATCTCTGAAACCCATCATCAGATCTTTACGAAATTTAGATGAGACCATTTCGGAATACTGTACTGTCGAACAAAAAAAGAATTTTGCAAATCCGTCCACACAAGACGGAGCTATGACCGTACAAACATAAAAAAAATATATTTAAACATCCGTATTGAGAACCTTGATGCAGAAGGCGGTATTGTGAGGCGTGGTCCCTGTACCCTATAGGTACCGGTGGGGCATTGTATTTTATATTTTTAACCGCCTTCAAAAAAGGAGGTTCTCAATTCGTACCCTATTTTTTTTTTTTTTTTGTATGTTTGTTACGCGATTGTGAAGCCAATTCTAGACGGATTTTGAAAATTCTTTTTGTGTTCGTAAGTAGATTATTCCGAAGTGGTCCCATTTTAATTTCGTAAAGATCTGATGATGGGTTTCCGAGATTAGACCAAGGAACTCTTCAAAAAGTACCAGGAAATCAGCCGCAATTGCTGCAATGGCATATTATTGCAATGTTTCTGCCATTACACATCATAACATCACGCCTGAGTCCTTTGAAGGGGTACGCAGAAGTGTTTAGAATATTCAGCTATATTTCCGGTGTATATGCATTGATTTTAAAAATTCTTTTTGAATAATGATTTAATTGTTTTTTGTAGCGTGGCCGGTTCGATCCGTCAGCAGCGCATGTACAGTCAGGTCACTATACATGCGATGTACAGTCGTGAGACTGTACAAACTCACTAAAAAGAGAAAAATAAATTCATTTTTAACAAAAAAGTTTAACCGACTTCAAAGAAAGAGGCACTGAAAAGCGAAAAATAACTTAATTTACAGACTTACTGATTTATTAGAAGTCGGTGACAGCCAACTTTGTTTGTTGTGTCTGAACTACTATGATCGCCATAGAACAAAAAAAAAAAAAAAAAAAAAACTACTATGATGCAATCAATTGAAATATGGCCTCTCTTGGGCTAGGTACCGACTTCTAATAAATCAGTAAGTCTGTAAATTAAGTTATTTTTCGCTTTTCAGTGCCTCTTTTTCGTTTCTTGAAGTCGGTTAAACTTTTTGTTAAAAATGAATTTATTAAATATATGTTTTTTATTGTAAGTAGGTATATGAATTTAAAAATATAGTATCTTACTAGATTATTCAAGAAATAAGGAGGTATAATAATGATACCCATGTTTTCATTAAGCCTCACATAGAGGTACTAATCCTAATATCAATACTAGATATATTAAATGATGAATCAGTGTTGCCAGGGCCAGATAGTCTAATGTAAATGTAAACAACATAGCTTAAAAAGTTACATATCGAGGAAAAAGTAAGGTTTTTTTATGGTATGAAAATCCTGTCGGATAATTATAACGCGCGGTGGGGTAGTTATGACGAATAGTTTTATTTATTTACAAATTACAATGTTACAAAAGTTACATTCGGGCAACGTTGCGATTAATCTTTTGTTACCTGAATCGATTATTCTGACAATTGATTTGAGACACTCCAACCCTAGACTTAAACGTCAAATCGTATCTCTTAAATATTTTTAACTGTAGTTACTTCGAATAAAGCGTCTTCTGTTTTCACTACAACATGCTTGCCATTTTAGAAAAAAATAATTAAACTAATCCTACTAATATTATAAATGTGAAAGTTTGTGAGAATGGATGTGTGGATGTGTGGATGTTTGTTACTCTTTCACGCATAAACGGCTGGACCGATTTGGTTGAAATTTGGTATGTATGTAGGTTATACCCTGGATTAACATATAGGCTATATTTAAGCGATGAACGGGATCAGAATTCCACGCGGGCGGAGCCGCGGGCAACAGCTAGTGATGTAATAAAACAAAATTACCTTAGATATTCGGCTGATTTATGTTTCACTAGCTGTGATTATAATTAAACAAAAATGGAACTAGACAAGTGGAATGGGGGTTAGGCGTACCTACCTAATTATTGTAATTATCTTCTGATTTTCTTCATTAAAATTTGATGGGCTATAATTTTGTTAACTGTCGTTATTAACGTAGGTACATAATACCTACATAGACATAATCAATCAATCATTACTATTGATTTACAAATTGTAACCTCTCCAGAGGCTCCCCTCTGCTATACTAAACATATCAGTCTATGTACTATAGCGTAGGGGGCCACAATATTGCTTATTTAATACCTACTGTATGTTTGTAAATTGTTACACTATATACATATTGTGGCTGTTTATTGTCCCTAATAAATAAAATAAAATACGCCCTATACCTTTGGTCAAATAATATTGTTTTCCTGAGGTAAACTTGGATTAATGCTACAAGCCTACAAACTCCGTACGACGTCCGCAGTAAAACCTACCAAGCCCAAATTAAATTAGGTATAAAAGACATAAATTAAAAATAAAACATTGTGAGCACAAACAAACATCACGTTTTGCTACATTGTTAAAATACTGAGTTAGAACGTGAAGAGCATGGAGTTTACGACGCCACCGGCTCGACGGATCAGGTCGCCCGTAAATTTACCCGGTTAGAGGACGAGGGACGTGCCCTGTATCATGTGAATAATTGTGTACCTAAGTCTGCATGCCACCATAGCGCCACAACACTGAGTTACATATACGAGTACGTGGTCTCCTCGACAATGACAAAATTCTTGCCTATTGTTCACCTTAGAACAATATAATTTATTATAATTTCAAATGCACTTGTTTACATTCTTTCACGGTATATTAATACTTACTGTTGAAATCCGTTACACATTCGATATTATTAAAATGAATGACTATACTTTGTAAACATTAGTACAGTACACGCGTAAAAGATCGCAAAGAGTAAAACTGCAAATTTGAAATAGCTTATTACAGCTTTGATGTTTGTTCTAAATTCAAATCACATATTTTTACAATACAAAATGCTCGGGTAAACTCGGCAACTGTATCTGCGTTTAAAGTTTGCGGTAATAGGGTAACTCTCCCCAACGCGTTACACGATTTCGTCCGCTTTAAGTTTTTTAACTCAGTTCTGTGAAGCAGTTCCCAAATTACTTTTATAACTTTCTTTTCGTATTAAATCGTGTAATGAAGACTTTGGATAATTAATGAAATGTAATGATTATCTCGTCTTAGTTCGTATTTAAATTGTCTGCTGACTTAATTCAATTAATTGTGATCGCTGGCACTAATTGTCTTTTGTATTTAGGCATTCAACAGAGAGATTGAATTCGAATATTATTACAAAATAGTTGATTAGGGAAAGGTAGGTATGTCTATATTGACAGCTGAGGTAGATAGATTATGCGAGGAATATAATTCATAATTAAATATATTGCCCACTTCTTCAATTTACTCATTATAGAATTCGTTGTTGAGAAAGGCAGTTTAAATTTCCCTGGGATTACCACTAATTACCAGGGTCAGTACTACCGTTTCTAGCATACATGAGTTAGTAATGGGAATGTGTATGACATTAGTCCTATTATTACGAACTAGCAATAGCTAGTCATGAGGCAAGCCACGAGGGCGGTGCTGTGGGCAATAGCCCACAGCACCGCCCTCGTGGCGTTGCTTGTGGGGTCCATTCCTTTGGGAACTTATTACAGAAAGCCTATGCGTTCCAGTATTAATCAATTCTTGTACCAAATTTCAATCAGTTTCGTTTAATCAGTCAAGAATGATTGAGTAACAAACATCTAAACATCTTTACATACTTTCACATTTTACAATATTAGTAGGAAATAGGATTGAATAGATTAAACAGCGCCATGAAAGTTCATTAAAGCGAAAACAGATAAACCTTAGACTATACAAACCAGTGGCGAGGGTTACCTTTAACCCGTTACCTACATACACACATTGAAGAACAATATTGACATTAGCTTACTCACCCAAAACGAATTTTTCACACCGTGTTTTACCATGCATTTTGTTAGCAAGCTGTGTATTGCTAACAAAATGCAAGTTAAACAATACAATATAGATGTGCAATGTTTAACTCTTAGACCATATACCTACTGTATAATAATATACGCACACATAAAACTAGTTTTATGACTTCAAACTGCATTAGTTAAAGGAGTTAGCAGGACCAACCGTTAATTTCAACCAATGCTTTGTTCCGCGGAGAAAACTAAGTCTGAGTTAGGGGTTTGAACTAAGCATTCTTGCAAAAGGCCTCAAATTTCCAAGTAAACTAGAGAGTTAGTTGAAAATACCGCATTGCAGTGCTTTATCATAAAGATGTGTATTTTCTTGAATTTCATATTTTGTTACACGAAAACTGAACAGAAGTGTTGGTCCCGGTGGAATAGAATAGGGACCGCATCTCTTCCTGTGGACGTCGTAGAAGGAGGCTAAGAGATTGGGTTGTTCTCGATCCGATAGTTAAAATACAGCCCATGACTAAGTGCCTGCTTGACGGCAATAGGCTCGCCCCCTATTACGTGGGTTCGAAAATCACAGTTGGCACAGGTGGAATAACCCGATATATGGGTATAAATACACCTCTGTCTACACCTTCAGAGATTAACAAGCGTGTTCATAATACATACATCTAATATATAAAAATTAATACTACTTTTCGTTGTTATTTTATAACTCAAGAATGGCTGAACCGATTTGGCTAATTTTAGGCTTGAAATATTCGTGGATGTCCAGGGAAGGTTTAAAGGGTGAGAAACGGCATGAAAAAAATATGGCGGTACGAAGTTCGCCGGGACAGCTAGTATACCTATTATGAACAGAAGTGACATTTTCTTGGTCGCTTTGTTAAGTTGATTTACAATAATTTATACGGGTATATTTCGGACCCATGACAGCATATATGTGGCGTAGTAGTAGTGAACTTCGCCGCTACGCAGGAGGCGCGGGTTCGATCCCCGCTCAGTGCAAATATTTATATGCCTGAATATGGGTATTTGCATTGGTCTGGTCGTGCCTCGGAGAGCACGTTAAGCCGTCAATCCCGGTTGCCATACGAACATCTATAGCTGTCATTACGGGTAGTTGGAGCCCTAAAAAGTCCAACAACGGTCTAGCCGCAATGCTTCGATATCGCCTAATGTCACCATCGGATTGTGGAGGTCAGATGGCAGTCGCTTTACGGAAAATATCGAGGTCCAGCCAAATCCGCAGTTAAGACTGGTACTTAAGCGGACCCCAGACTCCGAGGTGAAAGCTTCGGATGCGACTGGGTTTTAACGTTAGGCTGAAGAAGAGGTATATTTCCGGCCCATGCCAACCTCAGCTGCCAGTCGGTGCACCTGTAAACAACGGACAAGACTCTTGTGCAGGTTTTCATCTCGGAGATGGGAGGTCAGACGGCAGTCCCGAAAGGTTCTAAAGTGTAATCTTTGGAGGCAACTTATAAATCACCCAAAGTACCTAAGCATAGCTTAACTAGCTTGTGTTATGGAATCTAGAATGCGTATAAACATACTTAGATACTTTTTTTTTTGTAAATACATACATATTATACATAGAAACACCCAGACCAATGCAAATATTCATATTCATGCACACAAATATTTGCACTGAGCGGGGATCGAACCCGCGCCTCCTGCGTAGCGGCCGCGTTCACTACCGCTACGCCACAGAGGCAGTCGTGTTAAAATGATGTTGACAATAATATACTCATTCTTAGACGAGTACAGCAGAAGTTAGGTAGTAATTACCTCTATGGCGTAGCGGTAGAGCTTTCGATTACTAAGTATTGGTATGCATGTATATGTATTTTTGAGTTGGTCTGGGTGTTTATATGTATACCTAACAGTTACAAAAACCACAAAATCTAACTAATCTGACCGTTACAACGTTAATAATCAAAATCTCTCGTGTAGGTACTGTAGGAGTCAATTTGGTTTTTAGCTGTATGTTGAAATTTTACGAGTAATCCATACTGTTATTTGTTAGTACCTTGTCTTTCATTAAGCTCACAAACCACGCCCATTTACCCAACAGTATTGGCTCCTACAGTCACGTTCACTGATTGAAACTAAAGAAAAAGTAGAATTTCCAATACTGCACTTCTTACTTTACGTACAGTTTATAGATCAAAGAGAGAAATATTGAAATATTCATTTTAATTAAGTAGTTACTAAACTAATATTGTTTACTAGTTCTCTTTCATATCTACAAGTATATTGGAGCTTGGGTCAGTAAAATCGATCTCAATATTTGTTGTTTACATACATTAATCATTCAGTCGGTTGATTATGTACTGAAATAATATTGGTATCCTACCTATTAATGCTAGATATTATGTAGTATTACAAGATTGTAATACTACATAATATCTGTGTGTATACATACAGCTAGATAGCTGTGAGCCCCAGTTCTATACACACTATTTACCTATCGATATCCATTTATCCATACTCCATACTATTAATATTATTATTGCGGAAGTAACTATGTCTGTCTGTTACTCTTTCACGCACAAACCACTGAATCACCGCTACCAAGATACCGATCATGGACTCCCCTGGTGTTGCACACATCCAAGGCCACGGTAATCACTTTCTATCAGGTGGGCTGTGTGCTTTTCTGCCACCTACATACATACATACAATCACGCCTTTATCCTCGGAGGGTTAGGCAGAGGTGAATTAACACCCACATTTCACCATTGTATTAGGTCCCACGTAATAGGGGGTGAGCCTATCGTCGCATTCCGGGCTCAATTGTTGACTCGTACCATGTATCCGAGGCTGAGTCTGGGCTGTATATATCTGTCTGATGTTGAACAACCCTATCCCTTAGTCGCCTAGTACGACCTCTTCTTTTTCTGCCACCTAAGTAGTAGGTATAAAAAAAGATTTCACTTTTGTCGGCACTCTTTGACTGCCAGTGTTTTTTTTTAATTTATTTTATACACCTCGTTGCAATTTTGGAATTTTTAAACTTGCTTGAAATATTATCTTGTTTACAGACATGCAAGGGCAATAAAACTATTTTATAAGTTAAACTCTTAAATTAATGGCAACAAACAAATTAATTGTGGCTGTCAAGAGCCAAGTTTGTAATAACTGTCACGCGCTCCAGCGATTGCCTACGAGTAACTTGTCTCTCAAAAGTTTCGTGCAACAACGTTTTGACCGCTAGTTGTATCTATAAATAAAATGGAAGTGTATGTTTGTACAATTAAAATAACACGCTTTTAATGATTGCATATGAATGTACCTACACAGGATACTAAACAAAAGGTTAAATTTTAATTTTTTTATCTGTCCGTCTATGATGATTAGGTATATTTTATGTGTTTGTTTCCCTTAATATCCGAAGTGGCTGGGCCAATTTTGACAGAATCTTTACTGCAGATGGCTGATGTTACAAGGCGTAACTTGGGCTACATATTATAGAAAAAGTAGGTATAGGCAATCGCGCAAAAAATACTAAAATTCGAATAGAAGTCCACGCGGACGACGTTACGGCCACAGCTAGTCTTTTATATAGTACCTACACGTGTATTTGTATATTATACACAAAGGCTGGGCGTATTGCCCAGTTTTCTTTAAACATTTGCTCAAATTTATCACTGCAGCTATTCTGTTTTGTAGAGCATTAAAACTTACTATTCTTGGAAATTTAGAAGGATCTCCTTCTGAAATGCATAAGTTGAATATGTCTAGTATTTCCGTATTAAAATTACTGCGTCATAGAAGTAACATTCATAATCATTTACTATTACCTTCTATTAAACGAAGCGCAACAAGAGACAAATTGCAAATGGTCAATTAAGGATATAATTATGTGGGGCATGCAGCTGCGCGTATCTACATTATAAGTTCTGATTAACCGATGGATATATTTTACTTAAATACAGCAGAATGGCCTGTATAAAATTTTAGCTACAGAGATAGATCACTGAAATTGAACTTAGATATTTTCTCAGATCTATCAAACATCCAAATAAAAATATAACAAGAAAGAGCTTGTTATATTTTAGAAGTTTGGTTACATAAACTGTGCACGAGAATTTTAAATACATAGACTGTATTTCATTTATATAATCTACTTGATTGTATGATGATTTTTGAACTTTCACACTAGAAGCATTAATGATTTGTAGAGTTTAAAGTAACACAAAAAATCAAACTTACATACCTTTTACATTCAGAAAGTTATACAGTAGTAAAAATCAAACCAGAAATAGGTAAACTCAAGTAAAGGTCCAATAATTGTAAGTTCACACGATTTAGTCAATTCATGCGGCTAAGGTCACCGGATTGACCAATAATGGGCACTTTATACATTGAGCTTCGGGTCCAAATGAGCGATCATTTCAATGCCTCCCATTTGTACTCAGTTTCGTAGCACATGACAAATTGCCACATCCAAGCGATCCCAAGGAAACGAACTGGAAACAAATCACGTAAATCAGCTAAAACCTTCTAAATGTTAAATCAAGTATCCAATTGGCACTACCTACTACTTTAGTGTTAGAAGTCTTTGATTTACGCAAGAGGTATTTACTAAAGTATATTCATGTTATCCTGAGTTTCTTAAAGTTGAGTTGTTACAAATGAATATAAATTATTAACGAATATAATAACTGTTATTATTTGAGGTTGACATGGTCAATGGTCATTTACATTAATAGTATAACACACATAGGGATATTTGCCATGTTCTTTTAAGGTTTTTCGAGTATCCGATATTGCGGCGCTGTTACAAGCGATTACGCATACACGAAAAACATAAATAAAAAAACGGTGAGTGTTATACTATTAACTATTGAATTATAACTTTTAAATGAGTAGGTATTTTCTATTCCTTGTCCTTGACTATAAGATATGTATAAGAACAGAAATTGCGTAGGTTAATAAATTACAATTCTTGTTTTAGTTTTAACTCGCACGGTTACTATTTCACAGGAAATTAAAGCGGGTAAATTAAATTATGCTGGAATTAAACCGGGTTAAACTACAATATGTTTCAATATCGGAGTATGTTGCTGCAAACCTAAATACAGTTGAGGAAGCAGGTACAACTGGTGGAACTGGTTGAACCTTTCGGCCACGGCTCTTTGCATCAGAGGAAATTTAGAAGAGAGGAACCTAAGGAATATTTCACATCGCCTTCTCATGCATACCTCTTTTTAAATGACGGACCTTACCTGACTATTGCTTCAGATACGTGTTCATAGAAGATGGAGGAGGTATAGAGTTACTCCTCAACTTTTCCCTTTGCGATATGCCGAAAATAGATCCACTAAATACATTAAAGGGCTGATAGTGTGACCTGCTCGTTCCCCTCACACGTTCCCCTCACACGTTAAACTTTATTTTACGTTTACGTTCAAATAAACATTGAATGTGGAACTGATTATCATATCGCGAAAATCGTAAAAATGGTCTGCGGGAAGGGTTACAGTTTTATGAGTAGGCGGGTGACACCGACGAATTGACAACTTGTCGCTTTACAGCTTACTAGCGGTGGCCCATGGCTCCGCCCGCGTGGATGTCGGTTACGCCTATATCCTTTCTCAAGGTCTAATCTATCTCTGTGCCAAATTTCATTCAAATCAGTTCAGTGGTTTAAGCGTGAAAGCGTAACAGACAGACAGGCAGACATAGAGACAGACAGAGTTACTTTTACATTTATAATAATAGTATGGATTACTATTATATAGCCCACCAGTTTTACTTTTTCTTTGTCTAATATGCCTGAAACCAGTCAAAGCCAGTCGGGGTTTTGGGTATATCTAGATAAGCAGTGGCGAAGGGTGAAAGTTTTCAAAAAGGAAACCGGTGGAAAATATCTTACCTCTTATTGAACGACCATAGCAATTATGTTTGTAATTCTGAGCGTTCTGATGTCAGGTACTGAATTTCAGTTGCAAATTTCAGATACTGAATTTTAGATTCCGTATATTATTTAAAGATCTCTACCACGGCTTTCCTTTGCAGAGCCAGCTGGCAAGAATCGGGTTATTGGAACCCCTCGCTATTGGTATCTAGAGTGTACCTTCCCCGCCAATATGGGCAGACCACAGAAGTGACGAAACACGGAGGCGTTTTAATCACTTAAGTCCGACTTACCCACCTCATTGATAGCTGATACGGTGAAGCCTTTACGCACGTTGAAACGGTTCTCCCTTGTTTGGTATAACAACGTTTGGTCGAATGTTACTAATTCGAACAACGTTTGAGAAAATAATTGCTTTGCATAATATCGATTGACATAATTTTCATTTCATCGAATATTTATTTGCGATAACAACCTTTACGCTATTGATCAAAAAGTATAATGCTCATTTCATGTAATGTTCAGTTGATATTATTATGTATTTCATTGAATATTCAATTGGTATAATTTTAATGTAGTGTAGAAATTTATTTATCTGGCCCTCGGCGGCCGCTGCCGCGGCACGCTCGCTTCGCTCGCTCGCCTCGTGCTTGTTGTGGTCACAGTTCTAACCTAACCTAACCCTGCCGATTTCCGTGATGTAAGAAAACCACCAAGAGTATGTTTCATGAAAAACAATACAAGTAAAACTGAAAAACTCTCAGTGCAATCGGCAGGGTTAGGTTAGGTTAGAACTGTGACCACAACAAGTGTGATTCGGTATGATCTCTCGACTAAATCATTATTAGTCTAATGAAGCATTAGTTTAAATAAAATTAGTGCAAATGAAAATTCGGTGAAATGATATTATTCCAACTAAATAATTATGCTAAATAAAATTCTACCAATTAAATATTCGGTCAAATGAATAATTATGTGAAATGACTTTATTGTAACTGAAATTAGTTCAAGTGATATTCGACCAAACGTTGTTATACCAAACAAGGGAGAACCCCCCGTACCATTGGATATGATTAGAAATAAACTTATTGGTGGTGAGAATCGGGTTTTAACCAAGAAGAATCAAATATTCATAGCTTTTACTGATGTTTATATTAAACCAGTTCTGTGAACTCTCTGGAGATGAATGTGACTTTATGTTATCGGTCACCTAATACCTGACCACCGCAACTATGTTAAACAATACGTAATCTGTGTCCACTGCGTCACCACTTATATACACGTAGGTACCTACGATTATATACCTATTTGCTTATTTATCTAAAGTTTCTTCTGTGTGCATCAAAAACATCAGATGAGGCAGTCAAGCTGGATGCCACTATTGTTACATGGTACGTGTCTGTAATGATGATCCTCTTTTTTGAGACTTTGCCTTCAGCTTACCATCAGGTATTGTGAGGTGAAGACAAATTGACGTGTCCTATATAAAAAGAAGTTCACAGATTTTTTTAATATGTCTAAACTAATTAAACTAATTAGCCCGTCTCTGACCGTTCCCAGTGGAAAAGCGCCCATCCCACTCGCCGCGTTTCCACGCTGGATTGCGATGGCCAGCCTTTGCACCAGGAACGAGCCGGATCCATCCAGGAAGGAGTCGAATCGATCCATGAACGAGCCGGATCGATAAGTTTACTGATTAATGATGTTCTAGGCATGTTACTTTAATTTTCAAGTACAATTTATATAACTTAAAGGTTATACGATTATTAACAGTAAATAGAGCCTGTAATACAATTAAACTGGAAACTTGTTAAACATTAGTTTATAATTGAAGCAAAGAGTCTACTTACAAAGTGTACGCGGTATACCTCGGGACACGTATCTTGGACCTAAGTCGCAAGACAAACTAAGCCCTGGCGGATTAATTTTAAATAATTCTATGCTTGGTGAATTTGATCTCATTCACCGCCGTACCACCTCGTTCTATAATCAAAAGACATCCAAGAAAGGTATACTGCACGTATAGATCACATTTTGAGCACATTTTAGGTCCAAGATAGAAGTCCCGTGTTAAGATCGATAACATTGCAATGCTTGCAGTCCCCAAGTCGCTTACGGTTCGTTAAGCGAGGCGGTACCCAAGGAGCAATAACATTAACTATGTGCTGTACAATGTTCCTGTAATGTCTCTTGATCTAGAGACCTGTACAAAAAGCTGTACTTTTTATCGTGACATAATGTTACTTCCAAGACTTCGCTGATCTTAAAAAAATGGAACGTTTTATGTGAAAATTTTATGAAGAGAGGACACACTTGTATTCTGTTTATCATTGAACATCGAAATCATTGATTTGGGATAAAAATTTCAACATGCATCAAATAACATACAATAACGCTTTTATCCCCGGAGGGTTAGGCAGAGGTGAATTAACACCAACGTTTCACTAATCATTGTATCAGGTCCCACGTAATAGGGGGTGAGCCTATTGCCGTATTCCGTGCACTATTGTTGACGCGAGGCATATATCTGAGGCTGAGTCTGGGCTGTATGTATCTGTCTGATGCCTATCCTTTTGTTGCCATATACGATACCACATGGGAGTCGATGGGGTGGCCCAAATTCTACTCAAAAACTGCGCGACAATAATGGGTCAAGTTACTATCAGATTTGATTACTTTGTGATTATCACAGACCTTATTCTGCGTGTCTTTTTCGCTGACGGCACAGAATCTCTCTGTTCTTACAGGATCAGAAGCACGAGTGTGACTCCCCTGGTGTTGCACTCGTCCATACGGCACGGTAACTGCTTTCTATTGTAGGTATCTGCAACCTTAGTGGTATAAAAAGCTACTAATAAATGAAACGGTTATTTCAGCATAGAATAACCACGTTTCACAGACCCTTCAAAGTATAACTCGTCGAATATTAAAGACTTGACATTAAAAACACATTACGCATGTTATGGGTATATCTGGAGTAAAGTAAACGTTCGTTCGACGTCTCCACACGAATATGTCTATATTGTTTCAGAGCACACACCCCGAAGCAATAAATTTTATATTCTCATTGAGACAGTCCTCATGTGATTTAAATTTACAATTTACCTGCAGTAAATTTCTGTAGAGTACACAAGGAACAATAAAATAGGTTCTTCATACATAAATATTTTTCATGTCTGTAGTAAAATTTAAATACTCGTTCTTTAATTTATTATTATTATCAATTTAGATCCCGTTTTTGGATTCTATTTCTTCCAGTTTAGATCCTGAAGTCCGTTTATTGTTTTTGATTGGTATGTAGATTTTTTGTGAGCCATTACCGTCTGACCATCCAACACCGTGAGGAGAACTTGCGTCAAAGACTCTTCTGTTGTTTAGCAGATGCATCGAGTAACATATGGCGTTGGCTTGGGTTCCAAAGGTATTGGTACACCCTGCGCAATAAATTTATTATTATAATGAACGAAATAAAACAATAAATTTATGGGTCCAAAGTTTTGGTTACGTTTCTCAAAATGGCGTCAGTTAGACCAAAGCAAAATGTACATGGACCTGATCATTCGTTCTCAGCTGATTGTATAAAGTGGACAGAATGGAAGTGAAATACATTTTGTGCATCATTTCGTCACGTCATCATAGCATACAAAGCAATGATACGATACAATGATGTTTCATGTCACGCGGTATTAAAATGCATTTACGTATTTATGAGACAATTATCTGATAGTAAGCTGTAAATCCTAATAAGTCAATTTTGCTTGAAATCCTAAAACAATAAATTCAGTAGCAATTGCTTTATCGCACTGTATTTTCATAAAGTGTCATTTGGTCTCCAAGCAGAAATTGAGCCTGTATAGATAAATGGACTTATATTTTAATGAATAATATTAAGAGACGAAATACGTCAATGAACAATTATTTGAAAAAAAAATCAACTCAAGGCAAGGGTTTAAATAATCACACTGAACCGATTCGCCAAAAGGATTATTTAACAATTAATCCTCAAATGTTTTCATAAATCATTATGGAAATTCAAAGAGAATTTCTTTAAAGATCCAACTGTGCACGAAATTATCACCACACCCTATAACATTCATCATAAAATGATACTCTCCTAACGGCGTGCAAAAGTCAGTAAACCTTTTTCAATTAAGGTTTCACCCCGATTATATCACCACCCCGATCCTAGCACATATAACAGGTAACATACGATGAGTGCGGTACCCTGACAGCCATAAGGTTACTTATTTTAACAGTACCACAAAAACGGTGGCAAAGTTTTTTTTTTCTTTTTTTCATTTACTTGGCTACTGTTATCTTCAAAAAGAGTTAGGGTTCCGTCCAAAGAAAATTAAACCCAGGTAATAATTGTCAACAAAGAGCAAGCCTAATAATAAATTTCAGCTGTTGCGTCGCGAATTTAGGAACGAATTGGTAACCTAGTGCAGACAGCAGTAGCAGACGACATTTAATTTTGATCACAACATTACAAGTTTCCGCATTTTTACGAAATACCTTCCGTAGCTAGCGATTGCACAGCAAATTGTTGCCGGCACGTATTTCATAGAAATACTTTGAGACCAATAGTGTCGCGTAGACACGTCGTCGCCTACTGCTGCTGTCTGCAGTGGACTACGACTTCGTACCTTTGTACTGAACATCTTTTTTTTGCAGCATTGCAGTAGCAATATTGTAGAACGCAAGCAACAGCTTGTGTTCTACAAAATTGTTTCTACTTCTTATTCTACGCAATGCTGCGGGGTACTTTACTCTTAGGTACCTACTGTTTTATTTTGTGAGAATGTGGAATTCACCGAACTACGGGGTTAAAGGTGTGATCATATGTATGTACCTATGTTTGTAGCTCATTTTACTCATTGTTTCATCACATCTCATTTCATCACTTAGTATTAAACAAATTTTTACTGCCCAATGAAATTGAACAAAACTGAAACAAAGATCTTATATAGATCACTAGCTTTTGCCCCCGGCTCTGCCCGCGAGGATGTCGGTTATCGCGACCAAACATAGCCTATGTCCTTTTCCAAGATCTAATCTATCTTTGTACTAAAATTCATCCAAATCGGTTCAGCAGTTTAGGCGTGAAAGCGTAACAGACAGACAGACACAGTTACTTTCACATTCAAAATATTAGTATAGATTAGATTGAGACGAGTTGAGATCCTCGTAATTCGATATTATGTCAACAAGAAGTGCGTACCTTTTCACTCATTGAATGAAGATGGCCTTCCATATCTATTTATTATGTGCCCATTTACTCATCGTCGTTTTAATAGCCATAATCATTTAATAAACATAACCAACAGGCATACCTACACACGCGATCCTTGTAACAATCTAATAGAGGCTATTACGTAAATACCTATTTACAAATCTAGTTTTTGTGGTTCCTTTTTAACATAGATATGAAGAGAGGGAAATAAATCGCCTGTTCTTCATAGTTCCTTCTGCTGATACAATTAAATACTATCACCAAAAAACACGTTGGATTAATCTATAAGATGATTTCTCAAGAATATCATAAAATTCTGAAATTATTATATTCTTGAGTATTGAATACATTTTCTGTGATAATAATTCAGTTTTTCATCGGGATTGAAACGTTAGATTGCCTCTGTAGCACTATATGTGTACAAGATGTTGTATGATGTATGTATGTTTTAAAGATAGAGATAAAATAAATTAAATTTATTATTTCGTAGCATCGACTTGAATGAAAGACTTAAATAAAGGGAAATGTGTAATGACAGAAGCAGATGGTGACTGATTGTCTCTGCCTAGCCCAGAGAAAAAAAGCGTACCTATTATGTATATGTACCTATTGTTAAATTTGCTCCGTGGTTCCTGTAACCACCAAATTCCTCTCGTTAGTAGTACGGAGTCTGGAGTTGTGCCCAGTGAATGTTAACTGGCTCCGCGCCTATCACTGTACCTCTGTCGATAACTTAAGCAAAATACCGCCGATACGGGCGTAAACATGTATCTCAAAAATACGTACTTTATTGCCAAGAATAATATTCTGAGTCTTTTATTTTTGTCCTCATTCTGTAGTAAGATTGTGAAAGATTGCCTAGAGCATTGGGAAATGAGACTTTCATTTGCACTATCCTGTATTTTTTATTGTATTGGTGTAACTACCCCTTTATCTTTATGTCGAGAAGCTGTATTTTGCCCTTGTTTATTATTTCGGGATGAAAAGTAGCATAATATTGATCCAGGATATGAAGTATCTCCATTCAAATACATTACTTACACACGCACTTTTCACGTTTACTCGTATATTAATCATGGGATTACTGACATAAGCTGTATACTTATTTTTTTTTAATGTTCATTTAGTAATAAATCACAAAAAGGAAACAAACATAATCAATAGCTACGTAATGAAATTAATGCAATAAACACTATGTTATCAATGCCTAGTAATAAAGTGAATTTATAGACATGTTAATGCAAGTAAAAATAAATTGTTAATCACTACGTAGTGCCTGACATAATGCCATTTTATGGGTAGGTATTGTTGATAAACGTGGCGCTACGTAATCTTTGTGCGTAACGTCACATAGAAACATGAACGGATGCATGAAACTAAGACTTGATACTTTTTATCAATTAAATCTAAAACAAAAAATTACATTTAAAACATAAACGCTTATTACGTAATAACTTAGGACAGAAGGTATCTGAAGTAGGGACTGAATAAATTAACCGACTTGGTATTACATGGATCTCACAACTTTTTGCGGTAGAAGAACCGAAGGCGGCGAGGCTTGGCATTTTTTACAAGTATTGTTTTTGATGGGATTAATATGTCATTAATTAATTGATAAAAAGTAGTAGTGTTATTAATGAAATAAAAGGTATGCCTCTGATGGGCTTGCTCCCGTTCTGACAAAATTTAGGTAAATCTATTCTCTATCTACTATCTCGGTGATGATAAATATTACATGTAGGTATATTTTAGCTTATGTCTGCTATTTCGCGCGTATAGATATGGAATATCGTGACTTTTGATTTTGAACAAAAGTCGTGATATTCCAAATCTATGTGGTTTGCCACAAAAAAACAAAAATCCCAAACAATGGATTAGGTTCATAGCACATCTCTCTGAAAAACACTTTTAATAGGCCTATCGTGTGAAAGTTAATTATTACCTACGCTTATTTATAAATAAACTGTTGCTATATTTACCATATCGATTATAACAAATGTATTACACCGACATCGGCAATCATTGTGTAACTTATCAAACACGATAACAATAACAAGTACTTACTTAACAAGCAATATTCAGATAACATGCCGATAAAATTAATTTGTATAATCGTCATTTGGAAATATTTTTCCACGAATGCTAATAAAAGATTTATTTTTATAATACTGACGTGGTAAACCAGCTTATCGGCTCTAACGGTAAACAGGTACTGAAGTACTTAATTTTTTTCAATAGGTAGGTATATACGAGCAACTTTGTGCGTTTAGCAAATAAGGTACCTATTTCCATATTAAAGTGCGCCTTCTAGCGAAAATAACAACTCCCAATTTTGAATCAAGAGATAATATCCATTCAGTGCATGTATACCTGGGTGTGAGTAAGTGACTAACGCCCAGTTTCCGAAAGGCTGATCAACGTCAAATTAACTAATCAGCTGTTAAATCTCTTGTCAAGTAGCAAATGTGTTGCTAGAAACATAGTTAAAATAGTTTTATTTTATCTTCTTGTCGGTTAAAATAGCTGGTTAACCAACACTATGATCAAATTAAACTATTTAGCCAAGCTTCTAGCAACCCAATTGCTACTTGACAAGAGATTTAACAGCCGATTAGTTAATTTGACGTTGATCAGCCTTTCGGAAACTGGGCGTTAGTATATAATAGGAGGTAGGACAGGACGGTATTTCCGTCCCAATCGAGCAGTCCGACTGGGGAAGTACCTCCACCCTACATATACTGCGGCTATAATAACCTCGTGTTGTGTTCCCGGCGGTGAGTAAGGTAGCGAGAACTCATTGGAGAGGGAAACCGAAGGATCACGACGGTATCTCCCGTCTCAAATCGAGCAGTCCGACTGGGGAAGTACCTCCGCCCTACAGAAGATCGCGGTTTAGCAACCTTGTGTTGTGTTTTCCGTGGTGAGTAGGGTAGCCAGAGCTCATTGGAGGGTTCTTGTGCTGTCAGCGGGAAGACCAAAGGCTTGGGTTAACACCACTGACTGGTGCGGGCGTGAAATGTTGGCGCGGCGGTCAGGGAGACCCGGTGAAACGGTTATCCGCTGGCCGCCCGCAGGCTGTACGGTTCCCGGACCTGGGGAACACTTAATCTCCGCCCCAGGAGGCTGATCCAGCAGCCTGTGTAAAGTTCCCGGTGCTGTAGTCGTGCCGGAGGAGGAGACCGGAGTGGACCCGGCTACAGTATCTGGGAGGGGACCGGGGGCCCTTCCGCCCGCCGCGCCAGCCAGTCACAAAACCTTAACTCGTCGGTGGTGGCATGGAGCCTTGCTTTGTCTTTTACGCTGACGACACAAAGACTCTCTATACCTTCGCCCCCCCCCCCCCCTTCTCCAAATATGGCCAAAAAGAAAAAAATGAGAAACGGTTACACAGCGGCACCATCGTCCACGATACAAGTGGACTATTGTAATATCAGGGGCCTACATTCCAACCTGAACGAGGTCCACCACCACCTCGAAACAGCACAACCGACCCTTTTCTTTCTGACGGAGACGCAAATATCATGCCCGGCCGATACAGCCTACCTAATGTACCCCGGCTACAAGCTCGAGCACAACTTTCTGAGTAAAGCCGGGGTATGCTTGTACGTCCGGGATGATGTTTGCTGTCGCCGTCTAAATGGCCTTGAGGAGCGAGACCTATCAACGCTATGGGTGCGTATGGATCATGGTGGCAACACCCGTGTTTATGCGTGCCTGTACAGGTCTCATAGCGGTGATCTGGGCACGGCTCAACTGTTTGAGCATCTGCAGCGGTCGGCGGACACGGTAATCGAGCAGTACCCTACCGCGGACTTAGTGGTCTTGGGGGACTTTAATGCTCACCACGTGGAGTGGTTGGGGTCCACCGAGACTGATTTTGCGGGAAGGGCTGCATACAACTTCGCCCTGACCTATGGACTCTCGCAACTGGTGCATTCTATCACTAGAATACCAGACATCGAGACCCATAGAAGCTCTATACTGGACCTTCTGCTGACTACGCGCCCGGATGAGTACTCCGTGAATGTGGAAGCGCCATTAGGCACTTCGGACCACTGCCTTGTCCGGGCGCAAGTGACTCTCGCGCGGCCTGAACCACCGCGGCCACCACAGTGGCGGCATGTCTGGCACTATAAGTCGGCAGACTGGGATGGTCTGCGAGAATTCTTCGCGTCGTACCCGTGGAGGCGGCTTTGTTTCACTTCAGATGATCCAAACTCCTGTGCAACAGCAGTCGCTGAAGCGATCCTATCGGGCATGGAATGTTATATTCCTAACCGCTGGATCGCGACAGGAGCGAGCAAACGCCCGTGGTTTAATAGGCCTTGCAGAGAAGCTAGAGACCGCAAGCAATCTGCCTATAAGGCTTGGACCACAGCTCTTGCCAATAGGGATCCGGATATCGCTGAAGTGAAGCGTAAATTGAACGCCGCCTCGAGGTCCAGTAAAAAAGCAATAGCCAGGGCTAAGTTCGAGTTCGTTGGCGGAATTGGCGAGCGGCTTGCGCGGTATCCGTCAGGAAGTCGTGCTTTTTGGTCGCTCGCCAAAGCTGCCGAGGGAAACTTCTGCCAGTCCTGCCTTCCGCCGCTGCAAAAACCTGACGGTAGTCTGGCCCATGGCGCTAAGGAGAAAGCCGATCTCTTGGGTCGTCTCTTTGCGTCAAACTCGACTATGAACGACGGGAACGCCGAGCCACCTATTATTCCCAGCTGTGGTGCTTCCATGCCTGAAGTGAAAATCACGCAACGGGTGGTCCGGCGTGAACTTAAATCCCTAGATGTTCGAAAGTCGAGTGGGCCGGATGGTATACCGGCGATGGTGCTCAAGCACTGTGCTCCTGAGTTGTGCCCAGTGCTTACACGCCTTTTCGCGCTCTCCTACTCCACAAGACAGGTCCCGGCTTCGTGGAAGACTGCATTCGTGCATCCTGTGCATAAGAAAGGCGACAGGACAGATCCGTCCAACTATAGGCCTATCGCTATCACCTCGCTGCTCTCGAAGGTGATGGAGCGTGTGATTAACACACAGCTCCTGAGATACCTTGAGGGAAACGATCTACTGAGCGACCGACAGTACGGTTTTCGCCACCGTCGCTCTACCGGTGACCTCCTAGTGTATCTCACTAACCGATGGGCGCAAGCCATCGAGAGCCGGGGTGAGGCTTTAGCGGTCAGCCTAGATATAGTGAAGGCCTTCGATCGGGTCTGGCACAGAGGTCTTCTTGCGAAGTTGCCACGCTATGGACTCCCCGCGGGATTGTGCGCATGGATTGCCAGCTTTTTGTCCAACAGAAGTATTCAAGCCGTCGTCGATGGCAGCTGCTCGGACCGCATGGACATAAACGCCGGTGTTCCGCAAGGCTCCGTGTTGTCCCCGAGCTTGTTTCTGCTGCATATCAATGACATGCTGTCTGATGGCTCCATCCATTGCTATGCAGATGACAGCACCGGTGACACGTATTACACGGGCCGTGCAAATATGCCTAGGTCGGAAGTGGAGGAGAGTCGCGAACAACTTGTGTCCGAAATTGAGACTACTCTCTCTGGAGTATCCGATTGGGGACGACTAAATTTAGTCCAATTCAACCCTACCAAGACACAAGTATGTGTATTCACCGCTAAGAAGGCCCCATTTGTTGTAGCGCCGCAATTCCTGGGCACACCGCTCACCATCTCCACAAGTATCGGGATTCTTGGTGTCGATATCTCCAGCGACGTCCAATACCGAAGTCATCTGGAAGACAAGGTCAAGTTGGCATCAAAGAAACTTGGGGTGCTCAACAGGGCGAAGCAGTACTTCACTGCGGGGCAACGACTACTCCTTTATAAGGCACAGGTTCGGCCCCACATGGAGTACTGCTGTCACCTTTTCGCCGGAGCGCCTGCGTGCCAGCTTGACCCTTTCGACTCGGTACAAAGACAGGCGTTGAGGCTTGTCGGCAATCCCATACTCACAGGCGATGTGGAACCACTCAGTCTCAGGAGAGACTTTGCTTCACTGTGTGTGTTTTACCGCCTATACAATGGTTTGTACTCAGATGAATTGTTTGACATGATGCCCACAGCTACATTCTATCATCGCACTTCTCGTCATAGGCGGGGAGTTCATCCTCACACATTGCGACCGGAAACGGTGCGCACTGTGCGGTATGAAAGGAACTTCATCCCTCGCACACTCAAGCTGTGGAATGAACTCCCCGCGATGGTTTTCCCAAGCGACTACAATATGGGGTTCTTCAAGAAGGGCATTAGAAGGTTTCTTCAGGGTCGGCAGCGCGAGTGTGACGCCCCTGGTGTTGCATACGTCCATAGGCCACGGTAACCACTTTCCATCAGGTGGGCCGTGTGCTTGTCTGCCACCTAAGTGGTATAAAAAAAAAAAAAAAAAAAAAAAGGATTGTCCTGCGCTGACGGCACGGAATCTCTGTGTTCTTAGTTCTCACAGAGTTGGCAGCACGAGTGCGAATCCCCTGATGTTGCACTCGTTCGTAGACCACGATGACCACTTTCCATGGTGGGCTGTGTGATTGTCTGCGAACTAAGTAGTATAAAGAGGAACTTTTTTGAGTGAAAAGTATAATTTAACTGAAATTAAAAAATAAGCCAAATCAATATGAACAGAATAATGTATAATTACCGGGAATTTTCGCCATACTTACTTCCAGACGATTTTGCTATCGAAACTGTGCCCAAACTTTCGCTGCGAAACGACTATAAAATCAGCCGGTACAATGAATTTAATCTTTCTTTTGTATAAGTGATAATATCTTAAACCGGCTCATAAAACTCAGCCTTTTGTCCTGCCTTTAACTTTGTTACCGCATTTGAAAGTAGCAAATATTTTTTAATTACTTTAATAAAAAGATAGAATGATAATTTGCTTTTGTTCGAATACAGCCCTCATTTTATTATGGAACGTATACTGGTTGAACGATACTTTCCTCCCTTAACTGCTTTATAAACTTAAGAACTAATTACATAAATAGGCAAATAATAAAAAAAATCAGATAATGTTCTAGTAGGTAGGTATCTATAAATATATTACTTTCTGATACAAAGGCTCAAATAACACTACCAAACGAGACAAGAATTCAAACAAGTTACTCGCCAGCATGTGTTCAGTGGCTCTGCATGTCTGGTCTTCTTGTCTACAATCTTCTGATTTACATCAGATGAGCGAATGCTCATTCCATCCCCTCTAAACAGTGACAGAACATTCGTTCGTTGTTCTTTCTTATGTACCTAAACGCTGGAAATATTATTTCATTTACACTAAAATATTAAGAAAGAATGCTCTTAGAATGCTCTTGTTCTAACTCTATGTTCGTTTGGTCTAAATCCAAATTTAAGGAAAGAAAGAAAGAAAGAAAGAAAATGTTTTTATTCTACACAGACATACACGGAAACCTTACAAAACAGTGTCGCACACAGCCATGCAGAACAACGGTCGCCTCTCAGCGTAGGTGCAACGTAGTTTTAATGGTGTGCATATCAAAATACCATAATAATATGATGATGCTGGCAAAATTAAACTGGGAACCCACAGCAAAAATATGGAAACTTTTAAGCTTCCTAAGAATTGGAAAGTCAAAATAAGATTCGATGCCTCAAACAATTTACTACGAAGCACTTCATCAGCTTTTTTTCTTTGTCCGATTTTAGAAGGACCGTTAAAGCAAATATACTTAATCATTTTTCATCGCTTTCAACTTCGACCTCCTGATCCACCTTTGTAATGTTAAAAAGAAATGTCTATTACATCCGACGTTGTCGGCAATGATTGAGTTAGTCGTTCAATCTATTTTTAATAATAATAATTGTCTGTTGGTAATTTTAAATTAACAACGTTTTAATTATTTATACACGGTACATAGGTACTTTTATTAAAAAGTAAACTACGTTTTTATATCTGTCCGTTTATTCTGGATAATCTATAAAACGTCTGTACCGAGTCTAACGGGATTTTCAGATAGCTGATAATAAAAAACATAACTTATGCCAATTTTATTTTGGAGAAATTATTAGTGTTACTTGTAAATAGATGAAACCCAGGATTAATGTTTACCCAGTAGTTTTATTTCCTTATTCATATTATCAAATTTATCATAAATTGACAAGTTTGTATTATTTTAAACAACTTTAGTTCTCAACAGAAACTATATTTATTCAAATCTATCGTAAGTGGCAAAATACCAACATAAAGAGTAAATTTGTGGAAGAACCAAAGTTATACCGCCATAGCTTACAGAATAAGTTAGAACACATTGTTTGGAGAAGCGATAACAGCTGGGAAAGAAAAGTTCGTGCTGGAAAATATAATGCCACCCACGGCACCCACAACCCACTACGAGGACCAATGACCGCAAGCAACAGAGTGACAATTGCTATTTTTCGAATAAACATTTGACTAATAGTATGGAAATGTTATTAGTCGATATCAGCGTATATTTAAAAAGTTTGCTGTTCATAAACATGTTGGATATTGGTTATTTTACGGCTTGAAGTGTAAAGATATCTCAAAGTATCCGAACTGAGTTCATTACTGATTTCACTATTTATGCAGAATAAACTTACAAAGGTGAGCTCATTCTGCTTAAATAGTAGTTCTATTGTTATGGTCTAATTATATTTCACAGTTATTCATTTAATCAAATCCACGAATATCACCATTTGCTTAAACTTTCGAAAATACTAGGCAATTTGAACCAGATACAACACAGGCAACGATTATTCGGCACATTTTGCCAAACATATTATTGAATTAATCTAATTAATATAATTAGATTAATTCAATAAAAATACTTCATTGTAAAGTTATTAAATAAATGCTTTTGCCGTGTGCTTGTTGCCACCTAAGTGGTATAAGAAGAAAAATAATTGTATATCAATGTAGGTATAGTCTTTTAAACCATTATATTAATTACTTTTGATGTTGCGTGACATTACAAACAGTAAAATTATATAGGATAGTAGCACTAAGTGTATAATTATATAATACTTATGGATACAATGTTTTTTTTATTGTTCAATTCATAACATTACAATATCTTACATGTTTACCTACCACCTGCTTGAATCACAATGGTTATGTTAAACCATATAACGGTAATAATAAACTAGAATTAAAAAACACTATTCTATTACGTTAAAATCTTATATCCTTGCGAAATATTTCGTACGACATCAAATCAAGGCACACTGCCAAACATCAATGACTACTGTTATCAGCTATAATGACATAAGACATCCAAATATTTATATTTCAATAGAAACACTTTTCAATAGTTTGGGATGTACAATAATATCAATTCATCTCGTATCGCAATCACCAGATTGAAAATGCTCTCATCCCAATGCAAGAAAACCATTTTCAAAATCAATAACTATTCATACGGCTCGTTCGGTCCCTATACAAACATTATTTGAGAGCTGAACTCTATGATAAATAAGAATATTCTTCAAGCCGACGTCGCGATGTCTTTACGTACCGTAAGAAAATCCTCAGGAACAAATCGACGGCTGCCACGCTTGTATTATACAACCCTTGCAAAATGGTTTAGCTTACTCAAACGTGCCGTTTAGTTTTAAAAACTTTGAAAGGTTGGGTCCAAGATATCTTATAAGAGGCTTTATATCATTACATTCTATTTCGTTTGGAATTGATGCAAAAGGGTATTCTGATGTTAATAGACATGGGTTGAATGATAAATTATATTAGGGGTAAAGTACATGTGTAATATAGGTAAGGCCTTCACATGACAGTGATTCAATTTATAATATGAATCAATTTACGTAACTTGCGGTCAGTACCTACCTAAAACTCATAACATATTTAACATGTACAGGAGGAACGGCTACTGTGTTTTTTGGAGTTGGAAAGTGACATTTTTTTCCTATTGAAAACAAATCTTAGGTGATTGGCATATTTTTCTTCCTTTGACAATCTCTGCATTACTCTTAGGGATTTTTTTTTAATCTTTATATTATTTATAGGACTTTTATCTAATGACATGGCAGTCCTATTGTAACAGAATACTATAAACTAAACTTAACTAATAAACAAAACTTAACCTAGGTTAGATAGTGTATTTATGAGATCTGTAGAAACACATATTATCAACTATTAACACTTCTCTTCAGTCTTCACTCATCTTCACTTCTACACATCTCATAAACACAGTATATATATACATAGCTGTTGCCCGCGGCTCCGCCCGCGTGGAATTCGGATTCCGTACAAACTTTTCTTTCGTGCTAGAATTGCCTCGGATACCATCCCCGTCAGCCATCAGGAGTGCCGTGTGGAATTCGAACCCACTAAACAGCATGCCGTCGCGGGTCTTCAGTTGTTGGAGTGTAAAATTGCCTAGGGTATTTTCCGCACCCCCCGGCTGACCCTGGGCCATCTACAATTTTAAGATGGCCCTCTCAGAAGTGGGAAGCACGATGTCCCATCGAATTCCGGAAAGGGAGGAGACGGGCGTGAAGGGATGACAGGAGGCCGGACCTATAATCCTCACGTCCGCGCTCGGTGACCAGCCCTTCCCTTTCCTGCTCTCTACTGGGCCTCCTCGTAGTCAAAGGGACATGTGGGAAGCCTTTGAGCAGCCCTCTATAGAGCTGCTCCCGTTGCTGTATGTATTTGCCGTAGGCGGTAGCGCCTCCCCTGGGTGAGGGGCGTTAATGCCTCCGTTACCCAGGATGCATCACATGGAGGTTCCAATCCCGCATTCGGATCCCGTTACCGTTGCATCGTGTGTTCAGCTGACCTTCCCTGTCTTCGCTCGTGAAATACTTCGAACACCCGTGGTTGCACCCTTTTAGCCCATGCCCGTAATAATATCTAATTAGTTTTCAAATAATGTATGGTAATTTACCGGATTTATTGACATTATAATTTCGTAATATCTTTTGAATAGAACGTCCGAGTTCAATAATTCAAAAAGTAATCAACAGGTATTGAAACAATCTTAAATACCAAACGATTTATTTAGATAAGAATTAATATAAAGGTATAGATTCTGTGGTCTGACTTTGATCGGCATTTCGGCTTGAATTTATATCGTCGCGCGTTACTTTCATACTGCAATAGATTCTAAAATATTCATTATAATTATACAGTGTAAAGGGCAATTTTGATCTACATTAAATGTACAATGTATCTAATGTATTTAGTCAGATAAGGCTTAACACTATATTGTTAAAAATAGCTTCGAAAATGACACATATTTTTTTTATAATTTGTAAAAGCTAAAAATGGTTATTGTGAGCTACACTTATTAGATAGACATATGCTGTCGCGGACTTTTATGTAGACCTTTTTAAGTTATACATTTCTACAGTACATTATTTTGTTCTATCTTCAATAGTTTTCGCAGCGTACGCGATGTAAGGAATTTTTTAGGTCATTTTTTTTACACCTTGAGTTACATTATTGAAGTTTTATCCAGGATCCCTTTTTTGTTTGAAAATTAATTATAGCCTATGTTAGTCAGTGATAGTGCAGCTTTCTAATGGTAAAAGAATTCTTGAAATCGGTTCAGTAGTTCTTGAGTTTACTCGAATACAAAAATACAAATCTAATATTAGTAAAGAATGTATGGAAATCTGCCCGATTTATTGACATTTATGCTCACTACTCCGCTCCCTTTAGTAGTAGCGTGATGTTATATAGCCTATGTTACTCCCAGATAGTGTAGCTTTCTATAGGTGAAAGAATTATTGAAATCGGTCCAGTAGTTTCGGAGCCTATTCGTTACAAACAAAAAAACAAACAAACAAACAAACAAACAAACAAACAAATCTTTCCTCTTTATAATATTAGTATAGAGTATAGACTAGTATAGATATATATATAGTATAGTTTGGTATGAGCCTATGTCCTGTATACTTATATCTTAAGTTGTCTGGCAAAAATTTTGAATCATTTTGAATTTGTGCAAAACGTTTAAATAAAATTTAAAATAAAACTACTATGTATAAGCAAGGACAGTCAGCATCAGACCCCAACTGACTTGGGACAAAAGGCCCGAAAGGTAACAGGATAGGTGATAAGTACAGTTAGCATCAGATCGATCTTGACTAGCAAAGTATTCAAAATGAGCTTACTACCTTGGTATCCTCGCTTCCTGTGCTGGACTGATTGTTCCGATATTGGTACACACATTTAGTTCGGAAAGTAATACAATTCAAATCATTATAACAATTTGGTGTTACGATCATTAGTACGAGTGCCTAGGTATTAAGATCATTTTGAGTACTTTGCTAGTCAAGATCGATCTGATGCTACCTGTACTTATCACCTCTACTGTTATCTTTCGGGCCATTTTTCACAAGTCAGTTGGGGTCGGTATTTGCTATAGATAGAAGTATGGAACGGTTGAACTTCGATATTGACTTTCACAACCCACTGGCATTCCGAAGTTCTGTAGTTAGACACCTCAGAATACAGTAGACTCTTAGACCTGTAGGTTTGACTTGCTCTCTGGACACTGAGGAATCTCAGTTTCAGAATGGTCACCCATCTAAAACTGACCTGACTGGGATTGCTTAACTTTTTCGGTAACCACTTTGACTCCGGCGCCCCTACTTGCTGTATTTTTGTTTTATCACAACATTATTGTCATTTTATCTGTTGAATGAGTTAGTGGGTGCTGTGGGTGAGTGCAAAACTATGCTCTTTGTGTAAGAAACAAGATACTCGTATGTAGGTCACGATGGGATTTCCCGGTCAAATTTCTAACCGACTAGCGAAAGCGAAGTGCATCACTTTTTCTAATAAAAACCAGAACCAAAAGGTAAATAGCTTAGTTTGGTGCTTCTTCTGTTATTATAATAATTATTCTAGGGTATACAGCGCTATCCAAACCAAAACTAAGCATAGCTTAACTAGTTTGTAATAAGGGTTTGGGAATTTAGATACAATACATATACAGTTTTTTTGTAAATACATAGAAATATTATGACTAATGCAATATATAGCAAATATTATATTCATGCCTACAAACATTTGCACTGTGCGGATTTGGAACCCGCGACCTCTGATTTGCGCAAACCGTCACGATACACGTCGTAATGTTCTAAATACGAAGTTGCTATAACAACCTGAAATTGCTTCAGGGTACCTACCAACTACTTTATTGTACTTAAGACGGTGTTTAAACCCGCGTTAATTAACCGATGCCTTCAGGATACTTCGCAAATTACGTACGTAACTTACTTAAGAGTCATCATAGTAATGTTCCTGTAAATTGGATATTGAGCCGGTCGATGGGAAGGCGTTCCCATAAAACTTGCACTCAGCGCCATCTAGCGACAGCGAGTTGAACTACTAAAGAACTACAGATCCTGCATCGCGCAATTGAAGTCCACGTACTGGATAGCATCGCTGCAGCATGCCAGTTGTGATAGTCTGATACTTTGCCTGATAGGAGGATCTTGCCATGGTGTTAGAGGGTTATTCTCATTACGTTCCTCTACGTTATGTAGGTATATATCATCCCTAGGTACGTCATACACTTATAACAATAAACTATAACTATATACTCCCTCTATTTTGTAGTCTCAAATTACTAAATTAGTAACTACTTAATAATTACTTTTTTTAGTGTGAAATTTATTTAAAAAAAAATATTTTATCTTATTGCACAAACGGTATTTTTTGTGCAATTTTTCAAATAAGTTTGCTATTAAAATATAATAGTGCAAATACGATCTAATTTCAACAGGTGTTACAATCTTTTATAATAATATAGTGGTCTACACATAAGTACCTACCATGATCATAGTAAACTACCTAGTTTACTATGATCATGGTCTTTAGAATGTGTTGTCGTGATAGTTTTTTTTTTCACATTTCACATATTTCTACGCAAACCACAATTTTACATGTTTAATAGACCTGTTCACCTCAAAGCATTCAAGCAAGTTTGCATGTCTTTCAAATCTCCACCACTCCTTTCATATTTCCGCTTCAATTTCGCATCGCAATTTATATGCACTTTGTAGCGTTGGTCGTTCAAAAGCAACTCACCGCAACCGTTTATTCATGGAGAGTGCTACTGGTAAAAGCCGTTTTTTCTACTGAAGAAGAGTCGTTGATGACGGCGTTCATAGTTAATGAGCATCCAGTATCCGGCGGGTGTTACCCCGCAAATTGCCCGCTCTTTACAGTTTCACCGTTTGCAAACTCGACGGGGGCCGGTCTTGCGTGAAAGACGTTTCCGACTGTGCGTTATTGTTTACCGCCGGAATGAATTCTTTTTGCTGGCTAACCTAGCAAACATAGAGATTACTAGTTGTATTGTTGCACCTGCAAAAAGATGCCTCTTTTTGAATGACACGAACAAATATGGTATTCAATGCGGAGCTCTCCACGTTAATAGCACGTTTTGTGTCGACGAATAGGCCTTGGTTTTGTATACGTGACGTTTTTCCATGTTGTGTATTTTGGATCGTGTGTTTTGCTAGTGAGCTTGGCAACGTATTCACTTTACGGCTGTAAAAATATCAAAAAAATGGTATGAAGGACATATTTTACATATCAATCTAATTTTAATTATGATCATAACTTCAAACGAGTTGGAAAACTAAAAAAGTCTATTGAGTTTGAACTTTTGCCAAGCCTGCCGTTTGTACTATTAATGGATTAGATTCTGCTTCTTTTTTATTAAAGGCAGTTGATTTAGTAGTTAGTAATGGTGATAGAAGATATAGCTGTACATTTATAAGTTATAACCTTCACTCATGCTTATCCTACTAACATAAATGTGAAAGTTTGCGAAGATGTTTGAATGTCCGTTATATTATTCACGCTCAAACGGCCGTAGGGATCTGGTTGAATTTTGGTATAGAAATAGATTAAATAAAGTGTGAAATAATACTATAGACTACTTCTCATCCTGGGAAAAATAGTTTTCATATTGTTCAATGCAATTGCGTATTCTAAATCTGTAAGTTCGACTTCATTTATTCGCCTAATTATTTGATACCCTAATTAAGAGGTTTTCTCAGTGCTCTGATTACGATACTATTATTATGCAGTTACAAGAAATGTGGCTGGTGTGGTGTCGGCAGTTGGACATAGGGTTTACCCAATGTGCATACCTCACCCTTCCGGGTTCTATTTTTGTCCCTAATAAATAAAATAAAATAAAAAAAATAATTTTTTTTAAAGTAAAACCTTAATAAATAGTAATCATAATTGGACAAAAGTTACAAATGGTTATGTCAAATGCCTTCGTATACAAAAGGCATTTCCTACACAATTCTAGGATGACAAATGGTTTTAAACTCATTTATTATAAAACATTTACCCACAAGCATTAAGGTCATTCTTACGTACACGTATAGTCGTTATCTGAAGCATATGTGTAACAGTTTCATTTACAGAAACAATTAATTCAACTACGTTGACATAACAATTTAACGACTATTTAATAACCAAAAACCGTGCTAACCGTGTTAGCCGTATTTATTAAAAAGGTATTTTAGTGTTAGCCAAACTTATTAATTACGCAAGTACGGTGCTTTAGAGCGAATTTCAGTAATGATAACGAATGAATATCAATTAAATGTAAACTGCGCTACCACGTTTTATCCTATAAATTTCATTGCGTGAAACGTGTGAACCCAGTCAATTTGGGAGGATTTTCATTGCATTAGTCACTTGGGTAACCCAGACATAAAACAATCTTCATACTAGTTTGAAAATTCGTATAATATACGATACTAGCTGTCCCGGCGAACTTCGTACCGCCATATTTTTCCCGTTCCCGCTGCACCTATTTTCTCACCGTTTAAACCTTCCCTGGACATCCACGAACATTTCAATACTAAAATTTGCCAAATCGGTTCAGCCGTTCTTGAGTTATAAACTAACAACGAAAAGTGGCATTGATTTTTATATATTAGAGATTATAAACGCACTCGAAACCTACGATCTTGCATACCTACATGAAAGGTTTAGTGGCAGTAGAGGAAGCTCATGTATTGTGTAAAGGTATAATTCCGTAGCCGACCGCATACGACAACTGCCTACGCACGCAGCAGATGTGAGTAATTCATTGCGGCTTCTCAATGGTTCCCTTTATCCGTATCGGAGTATAACAAGAATGGGTACGCTGTATCTGCTGCAGGCGTCAGCAGTTGTCGTATGCGGTCGGCTTCGAGATTATACCTTGGATAGAAGCAGCGTGCTGGCTCTTGTCTTCCCCAAAGAAAAAAATACGCGTGTATTTGTATTGTATGTGCGTAGTGTGTACGCTATCAATAGTTCTACAGAATTGATTCAACAAATGGTTTATTTATGTCAATACTATAAATCTCCCGCATGGTTTCCGTGTAAATTTTTATGATCATTATCGTACGAACATACACCCAAGTGCGTCCGGTCCTAGAGCGCTATACGTCCGGCGTACACGTTCCGTGTTGAATAATTCTCGTTTGCTTATTTTCAAACTGCATCGATTGTGTGTCGGCATACCATCCGCATATTTCGACGACCAGTGATTAACGTATTTTCTATTATGGCAATTGAACGCAGAGCGCATGCGACGAATTGTATTATTAGAGGATCGCTTGACGAGATCATACCGGTTCGTCAGTCAAACGAGTAAAGTGTATTTTGTGCTTTTAGTATCAACGATGTGTTCACTTCACTGATGCGCTTTCATCCCACTTCATGTGTTTCAAATGTTAAACGAGATTTTGTTGTACTGTGTTAGGTGAACAACATGACCGCTAATAGTTATGAATTCGGTAAGTTCTTTCACCTATACATTTTTAAAATTTAGAAATTTACTACGTGAATACAAAAGTGGTGGCATTGATCGTAAACTAAACATACGAAAGAGTACATGATAAGAAATCACATTGAAATATTCAGATTTGAAACTGAAAATCAATTTACTCGCAGTAATAATAAAATTGTCATATAATGTTAAAAGAAAAAAAATAACATAGATAACAACGTTTTACTTTAAAAAAAATATTTTGCATAATTTCTATTATAAAATATTTAATTAAATATTATTATGATTAATGTTGGATTTCAGATCATAATATGAACCAGTGGAGCAAATTTCAAAGGATTTTATTGAGTTTATAAATAATCTTAAAACTCAGTTTAGTTAAACGGAATTTCACTGTCAGGTGATGTGAAATCAAACCTAAATCAAATAGTCACCAAACAAAATTTTAAAATTGGTTTACTGTGCAACATTGGATAAAATTTAATGTGAAAATTACGTCCTGTAAATACTTTTTACTATAGAAGAACAATAAAAACCTAGTCAATTATCTTGTTAAATAGATAATTATAATCATTGACCTACAGTTAAAATATTTAAACAATAATAAAGAGCATAAAAGACCTTCAAACTAAAATAACATTTCTATTAAAAAGGTTTAAAAACGTTCGTTAACAGTTCATTTGTGTTACGCATTTCCCAACAAGTTCAGCCTGTGTTGTAAATGTGTATCTTTTCACGGCTGTCCTATACGTATCTCTGGTACTGTGCCAACTGAAGCCAAGACCTCCAGGGTGATCATGTAACCCAGATAACAAGTGACGCACTCTCCATAACTGCTTCCTCTTCAAAAATTTGTACTAGAACATTATAACTGAATCGAGTCGAAGACGTTTGGGACACAAATTCTACGGACACTGTGTCCCTAAGTGTACTTTCAAATTTATTTATTTTTTCGAAGACGTTACGGACACCAATATAAAACGATAGTTTTGTACAGTCGAGTCGGATGGAAAACTTATTCAATATTGGATAGGTCGTACAAAAGAAAGTGTTAATATGTTGTTGGAGGAAGTGCCTGGAATAAGGGAAATTCGGAGGGACCCATTGGGCTTCTGGTGGTTTTATTAAAACTAAGGACAGGTGATTCTGATGACAGAAAATCTACATTAGTTAATGTGCCTAGGCGAACTTTAGAAGTTCTTTTACAGGATTTTGTGCCAGCCCAGCTTGGGATTAGCCATCTTCGTCTCACTGAATCAATTATTTATTTAGAGTTATATATACGTGGGATGTAAGAATTTAATTCATAATTCGAGCATAGTCATCACGTCTACGTAGGTATATTAGACAAACACTGTTTATAACACAAATTGTGTCACGGTCGGGTGAGATGGAAAGGTGGACATGAATTTGAATTTTGAATTTGAAATGGGACGCAGAAACTAGACAGGTCATTATCAATCCTAATACAGGCAATTAAGCCTAGCTCGAGGGGTTACGGAAAATGTTAGTAAATATTCTTTAAAAATATATTCCTTGCAAAAAAAATACTAGAATGTAGTAAAAACTGTAGTATCTAATTTAACCGTGGTTAAACCGACAACAGACAGAGTTTCTTTAATGTTACAAATTCAGGACAGATAAAAACATCCAAACTTAGGCTTATGTATCTGTTACCTCATTCCATTCTTTATTATGAACAATTATGTACCGACCTCTTGTAGTCCAATTAGTAGATTCTGATGTTCTCGTGCTCCGCATTTTGCTAGCTCAAGGCCCTTCGCCTAGAAACGAGCGATTTCTCGAGGTATTTAGATATTAATATTTCTGTGCGTAGTAATTATTTTCTTCTTTTATGTCTCACTACGGCCGTCAGTGAGGATAGTGGTTATCGCAACTTATGGTCATATCTCCGGTTCTTCGCAACCAAATGCACTAAAACATAGAGCAAATTTTAAGGGTAGGTAATATGTACCAAGACGTTGAAGAAAAAACTGCATCAATATCTGTAGTCAGTAGTGCAACGTGAACAAACACACAAGAATTCCAAAAATCATTTTTTAGGTTCAGGATAATTATTTAAAATATAACCCAAGTTTTTTTTATTATTGTTTTTTTGTACTAATCAAACAATCCGCCTTACTAAAGTGATCGCTCCCAAGTGTGTTTTTTTATATCTCTTATTATATTAATATCTATAAAATTGCATGTAATTTGTGTGTATGTAACACGAATTACATGCAATTTTATAACAGTATAGATTGATATTTTCAAACTGTTACGATTGTGATTGTACTATTTTCTATAAAACATATTTTTTGAAACAGTAGGTGTGTGAATCCAATCAATCTGAAAAAAGATCTGATCAATCTGACTATGAACTTGACCAAGGCATATGGCCGATATTTTGTGCATAGCTACAGAGCATACAATTATTTATTTGCCTTATTGACACGACCAGCAGACTTCAGGACAAGCCCAAGACAGATGACTATTTTTTTATTACTAGGCAGGGTGGCAGCACAAGACCCTTTCTTTCCGACTGACGCAGGTGCTATCCGGGCTCGGCTGCTTCAGAAAGTACCTGTTCAAGGTCGCTTCAGGGCATTGAGTTCTGTCTGCCACCACTGCAACTGCTGAGGTCTCAGTGCTGCACACTCGTGCGGTTTGCTCGGCTTGGGAACGCAGTCGCATTCTTCTGTGAAGATCTCATCTTACAGATAGAAGGGGTGCAGCGTATCAAAGAACGAAATGCCCTCACTGGTTCAAATGTTTTAGACTTTTTAATGCTCCAACTACCAGTAACAAGTGGTACCGATGTTTGTATGACAACCGGTAATTAAAGTGCTACGGCAATTAGCGAACTCCGAGGCACGATACGTTTTAAGCGGTCTACACACCAAAGCCGCCGGCCCGCCGGCATTGCCCGCGGGTTGGTTTTTGCGGTATGATTATCGCAAAACAAGGCCGGCGGCCTGACCCGCCGGGTTTGGTGTGTAGAGGCCTTTAGGATGGGTTACCAATAATACCCACCACGCTTAACACGTTGAGGTGTTAAGCATGGTATTTGTCCCCCATCCTAATACTGTCCCGGCTTTGATTACCTAATCTTGCAATGTTATTAATTTGTAATAAGTATACTCATAAAAAATAATGTTGCATGAAGATCCATACAGTACAATAGAGGACTAATTGTTCACTCATGTTATTAATTTTTGCGCACAATGGCCATAGTTACCGCCATTGTGGCGCAGGTGTATAAATAGGTGGAATGTTGTTTTAAAAGTTGAGTTTTAAAAACAATCATTTCGTAGGTTAGTCTCCTTGCGAGAGCAAGTGCAATACATTTTATAAGAGAGTTGTTCCTTGTAAATCTTACTGCGTTATGCCTTATGTCCGACAAAAATACTCCTAATGTTTGTATGCCCCGAATTTATTGAGTTTTAATTGCATTTCATGACTTTTTTGCTTTTAAGTAAAAAATCCTTGATCGCTTTTTACTTTTGCACTGCGGGTCAATGACACGTGAATATTAGGACCCAGAAGGTAGAAATATATGGTATCTTTATTACCTCGATGAACTGGTTGGAATAAAAGTGTTGAATTTTTTTGCCCAATAATAAAACTGAGATAAAAGACATTTGGTTAGTGATAACATTAAGCTTTTTTAAATATCAAACCGTTATTACTAAATATAGTAACAATTTATATTAGGTAATAGTAAGTGGTGGTCTAAATCGACGCCAATTTTTGATGCGTATCTACAACCAGTCTTGAAGTTTACATAGATAAAAGTCATTGCATATTGTTTCCTGATAATATAAGAACTTTCAACACGAGACGGTATTACCTTCGCAATCAAGCAAACAAAGGTAAAAACCGAAATTGAACCACTAGCAGTTCTCAGTTCATTTGTTTAATATTGTGTTTGTGTAAAAGGTCCTATCATGGACCAAATGGATTCTAACCAAACCGAATACCTATACATTATTAATGAGTTCATAATAAGAACAAAAGATCCTCATCTTTCTTACCTTCACCTTCATTATTATGCTAAAACTTTTCTCGTCACCATCTCAAGGAAATTATTCCTATAATTTACAATACTTTTAACTGGTTATAACATTTTTATCCGTAATAATGACTTTTGTTTTAACTTTTTGAGACATCTTATTGTTATAAAAAGGATGAAACCGGTTATCCTATGCAACTTCCGTAGGTAAACCAGATAGATAAAAATGTACTCTTACTCGTTCATCTTAAATCGTTTTCAGGGTTTCTTAGGTGGTAATGCAATGCGGGTCGCGACGGCTAAGGAGGCGGATCAATTATCCAAACATAGATTATATTGAATGAAATTTTAAATCTATGCTATTTATGCTATTCAAATCGATTAAGAATGGAAAAAGTGAATGGCCCAGATGGGACTCGAACCCGCGACCATGCAGTCCCTTAAATGGGGAATGCTCTGAACTCTAAGCTACTGGGCTCCGCCTGGGCGATTTGCTTTTTCCATTCTTAATCGATAGAATATATTACTATGCTTTTCGTACAACAAAAAAGAAAGGTTTTTTGTAGTACGAATTTTCTTTTAGTAGGTCCTATTTCGGACAGCAGCTTGTGTTGAGCAATTCTACCTTAAAATATTTTTATTGCTTGTAATGGTATTAATTTTCTTTTGTAAATGATCTGGTAAGCTAATCAATTAAGCTCAGCGTCAGTGTAGGGTACTCTGACCTTTATATAGGGCACGGTAACCACTTTCCATCAGGTTGGCCGTGTGTCTTCTTTGTTGTCTATCATTGCGCTAGGATGAAAAGAAGAAGGCTTCGTCATCGTAGCGTAAATATCAGTCGCATGATCGCATCCGATTGGAGTCTACCTGGTGTCTACCACCTAAGTGGTACCACGCACCTAAGTAGTACAAAAAGGAGAAATATTAAAATTGTTCTAATTAGTAATATTAATCTATTATGTTGTGTCTATATCCATGATTGTAAAAGTCAAACAGTAGGTGTGTTAATATAATAGACTATCTTTACATTAATATCATTATCATAACAGCGTCATTAGTACCTATAATGTTTTTAATGGAGACGTGGGAGGGCCTCGTAAGTAATACCGTAATTGGAAGTAACCGCTCCCATATTGTAGTGAGATCCAATATTAATAGGCACATAATTACAGGCATTATTCCTCAAAAACAAGAGTATCACGAACCGGGGCACTTGTCCACAGGTACTGTATGTAAACTGCGTTGGGCTCTACATACAGGATTAGTGTTAATGTTGCTTGAGGTTAGTGATGTAATGTTAACGATTAATTTAGATTTATGTCACTGTGCCAGTAGGGTTCTGGTTAAAGATAGGAAAAATTACGAAACAATACGGCAGTGGAGATGGATTTTATCAAGCTGATACCGAACGCGAATATACCTTATGGTTTCAGTGATTAATATTCAATTACGAAACATATTTGGTTGAAACCGGAATTTTTAGATTTATTTTTGGTAAGTTTTCTAAGTGGAAACTTATTTGGGCGCGTTGACCAGTTTTCATACAAAAAAATTTGGGTGAACTAAAATCATGGAATTCGTGTCATCGTCAGTGTCTCGCAAGCACATCCGTCGTTTTCATTTCTGTCAACATTCCCGAAGTACCACTGCTTTTTTAGAATACTGTCAGTGAAGTCAAGGCTTTTTTTTTAAAGAAAGACTATTAGTTACCGAAATTACTGATATTCCTGTTAACCCCTCTAGCTATGCTAAATTGCTTGTGTCAGGAGTGGGTTCAACCATCTACAAAGACGCATGGTCGTTTGTGACTTCAGTACCTACACCTAATCATGCGGATAGCACGCAATCTGTCGAGAGCATGTAGATAGGGTCAATCCCCACTGAAAGAGCGGCGGCCGGCAGCGACTTTTGAAGCAAAATATTACAAACCATTTTGTATCTCATGTACGGGAGAATAGGTTCATAGTCATTTGAAGGCGAAGGAGCGATCGTGCGGTACCGCGAGTTGTCCGCTGTGGATCAGTAGTACTACTGGTAGTAATAGAGAAACAATATCGTATTATTTGTATGTACTTGTACGTGTTTGAGTACTAATGTATCTGATCCGAAGGGGGTCACTAGTACTACTGGTAGTACTAGAGAGTCACTAGTACTACTGGTAGTACTAGTAATACAATAATGTATCATTTGTACTACCAGTTGTACTAATCAGGAGTACTACTGATCCACAGCGGAGTTGTCGCGCCGCCGAGCGAGCCTTCTCGCAATCAATTTTGGTACAAAAGTCTGGCCGCCACCGGCCGCTGCTGGCCGCTGCTCTTTCAGTGGGGATTGACCCTAACTGTGGAGAGATATTTTGTAGGTGTACTCGTAAATATGTATATTATACAAAAGACGGTGCTTCGTCGTAAAAACCGTCCATTTTATTCAAGATGCTAAGTCTACATGAAGCTTGTTTACTGTAAGTTGTTGTACTGCATTGCTATATGCATTATTTATGATTTTTAAAGAATTTGCAAGTAGAATATATTCAGATTTGCCTGAGGTGGTAGTAAGGAAAGAAATGAAAGAAGAGGAAGTCTGGTTGCCATGTTTATCACAATTTCCCTAATTACTCATACCTTCCCCGACCCAACGGGTACTGTGCCACAAGGATTCATGATCGTTACTTAATTACCGCTGGTTAGTAGTGCAGAGGGGAAAAATATTCCCTGGGACATTAGTGTAATTTGTTAGTGGTCAGTGCACGGAAGGCAACATATGAATACCTTTCTGACGTAGAATGACATACTTATAGCACACTATATAGGTGAAGTTATAAAATTGTGAAAAGTGTTGTTATAAAATTTGTGCAGTCTCGTAGCATCTTACTACAGATTCACCATTGTGTCCTGTGCTACGAGAGCTCGAGCTTGAGTTTATTTGACCTATGAAACGAGTCGTTTAAATAGCTGTAGTTCTAAGTAGATATATATTCTCTAATTTAACAGATTCAATTCTCCACCCCCCTCAAACTTTGTTAACATCTTTTCCGACGACCTGACTGATGTAGCGACCGAGTATTTGACTGCTAAGTCAAAGGTATCTGGTTCAACTCCCGCTCAATGCAAATATTTGTTGTTTATTTGCATATGTCTAAGCGTAAAAAAAACTAAGCGTTTTCTACATTCTAGAACTCTATTGATTGCAAACTAATTAAGCTATGCTTAATTTGGGTCTACATAGTGCTATCTCGCATGTCCAAGAATATTATTATTTATTATCAAATTAATTATGTCCTTTTAATTTTCAGATAAAAATGAAAACAGACCTCACAATGTAACAACATTTGAACTTGGATCCTCCAAAACGTGAGTAAGTACATGTATGTGTGTATTTAATTATCTGAACTACTTTACTAAACGTGTTTGAACCAATATTTCTTGTACATCGTAGACATAATATATCTACATTACTCAATTTGTAACAGACAACACCATGTGGAAGAAGAAACGATAACAATCGTGGGAAAGATGTTACAACTACTGCCATCCGTTTCCGAATTGAAACAATATATCGGCGTTTTACTTTGTGGTGAGTATTCATTATCGTCGTGAAAACATAAAACAAAAAGCAAGCCAGTGCTCATGCTGATTTATAAGCACAGGCTTTCCTCTCAAAGGTCGAAGGTCGCTTCCATAAAAGCCGTAAGCTCAACTAAAAAAAGAAGGAAAATGAGTGAGATAATGATAATGAATAAAATATAATATAATATTTATTTATATTTTTTGGTGTAACTTTTTATGGTTAAACACGACGAACAAAAGGTACAAGAAATATAATAACACACAATATAGAGGGCGCCCACAAAGGAGTTGAAACTTTTGATACCTCATCACTTTCGAGAAAAAAAAGAAAGGCAACTCGCGCTAGGTGCAAAATTAACATTTTATTCTTCCCCTAGGACCTTAATTAAAAGTAATTTAGAAGTTCAAATAATTTTTTCAAATACTCTATAAGGAAGATTATCTTGCGATATTTATTGTTGCAATAGTATATGGGTATCCAGAAGCTCATATAATATTATTACAAAAGATATACCTACCTACCTAGAGTAGTTTTATATGCATAAAGTTAGTTAATTCACTTTCCGTTTGGCAGGTAACCTTATAACTTCCATTAGACCTGGGGTGTATAAGTTTACAAACGCATTATACCTATTATAAAAATATCACAAATTTTTATTTGAAAATAAAATTTTGACCGTATTAAATTAGTGCATAGTGAGGCAAAAGATGCAGCGACTAAGTTTAGTGTTTGATAAAAATGGTTTAACGTTATTCACCTAAAAATACAGTTTCAAAATCATTTTATGGGTTTCCGAATACCTCGCGGCAATCTTGAGTTGTAATCGCTTGTGTATCGGGCGTTTTACGTCTTTTTTAGTTTCGTTTCTTGTCTGATGTTCTCCCCATTTTACCAATTTCACCAGAAATAGATTTCTTTTCTGGTTGTTTTTTTGGCGGTTTAGCCTTGCAGGCATAATGCTATTTTTTATGACTAGAACTTAACGCACATTTAATATTCAATGTTAGCCTTCTAAAGATTCATGACGAAGAGATTAGTAGTCATTTAACGAGAACTCCTCGACAAGGTAGTCTAGTAGGGAAGTAATAATTTGTTATTTTTACTCGGTTCTACTAAGTATTAGTTGAAGACGATTTTTGTTTATAATACAATTATACTGGACCGGAACAATGGTTCATTATGTTATTATTATAGGAGCAAGTCATCTCAGAAAGAATAATATTATACAACCATGTCGCAAGTATTCCAGTGAGCTGTATCACAGTAACAAAATAAGGATACTTTAAGAAATTAATTGATCCTACTTCCTACTAATATCTTACTAATTCTTACTAATTCTACGAATATTATGAAAGTAAAAGTTTGTGACGATGTTTGGACGCTTGTTATTCAATCACTCTATAATAGCTGCACGGATCTGGCTGAAAATTTGGCTCAGGGATAAATTTTAGTCTGGAATAACACATATGCTATTTATCCGGTATTAATTAGCTAGGGGTGTTCAGGACCTCTTCAAGATATATGGGGTCAATGCGCCAACCTCAACTGCTAGCTGGTACACTTGCTGACCGATAGATGAGGGTTAGAGTCTTATCCGTTGAAGGCACCCTTTTCTGGTAGGGATGATCAGTCAGTTACTCTCGTAATATAAGCACTATCATTGACCAAAATAAATTAGCTATTTTTTGTAATCTTATTCCGTGCTTAAGCCGTGGAATGAACTCTCTGCTGTGGGTTTTCCAAGCGATTACAAGAAGTGTTAAGTGGTACTTCAAGAAGAGCATCGGGAGGTTCTTACAGGGTCTAATTAAAATTTTAACTCGACGAGAAACTGCTTCAGAGATCTCAGCTATCTTTTTCACACGTAAACGGGTTTGCAGTTGAGGTAAAGAACTGTTTTACATTTTTCTGCCTGGATAAAGTAAGGCCCCGGGCAGCTATTTATAAATACTTAAATAGGTATATTTCAAACTAATATTAGTATTGAGATGTCAGAACGGAAACAAGTACGATTAATTAGGTTGCCATTCAAAAGACTTCACAAACAAATGTCTTACTTAAAACGACCCTCATTTCTGGCAACAGCTTTCGTAGAAACCGTACTAGTACTAGCGGCCACCCTCTAAATGGAAATTACTTTCGAACAACTTCGAGAATTGTTTTATTGCCTACAAACACTAATCACAGTATTACATCTATAGTCACCGCCATATATCATGGATCCATAATGATAATACAAATTAAAAAATTTAAAAACCGACTTCAATCGATTTTTCTTGATATTTCACAAACTGCTTGACCAATTTTGATAAAATTTACATGGGACCACCTGGGAAATATAACCTATCAAACAAAAAAAATATTTTGCAAATCGATCCAGGCGTCTTTGAGTAATCGGTGAACATACATAAAAAAAATATTCCGACGAATTGAGAACCTCCTCCTTTTTTGAAGTCGGTTAAAAATGTGCTCTATATGCGCAGTACGCATTTTTTTTTGTGGCTTTCGAAATAGCACGGGTGCTACGACAGTGAACAAGCTCAAATCTATCAGTCATAGATTTATTTATTTATTTATTCTTTATGCACGAATAAGTGTACAAAGGCGGACTTAATGCCATGGGCATTTTCTACCAGTCAACCTTGGGGTGATGCAGAGATTTGTCAAGGTAGGTGCTCGAAGTATTAATCTAGTGGTGTTAATAACAGGTAAACATAGGTACTACAAACAATATACATAATATACCTACAATGTATTATTATACATAATATATATACACATACATACCTATCATATACATACACAAATATTTATACTCTATGCACATATACTACATATAAATATACATATTATGGAAAAATCCGATGAATATTATTCTGCCTATGGTTCGCTGTAAATCTGTCGTACTCTGTTTCTGAACGTAGACTTCGTCGCCGTCGTATGGGTAGCCAACCCAACTCTGCACGACAAGCCGAAACGTGGTCGTACTTCCTAAGGTTGTAGACGAATCGAATGCAATTGTTGAGAAGCCGGTCAAGTTTATTGAGCAGATCTGCATTCAGGTCGAAATAATAGATTATTATCAAACCAATCCGCTCGCACCATAACCTCATTTCTCTTGCTACTTGAGTCCAAGATATGTGGTACGGATTATACGTTGATTTCTACTCCACAACAATAATTATATCTATCTACCTAAATAATCATCATAATCATTTCAACTATTTTCAGCTTTTGCGTCCTCCTCGGAGCCTGGGTCCGCTTATTTTTCTCCTCCTATCGATATGGCTCATCTTGACTCTTGTAGGAGCAATTGCCGTCAAACTTCCCAAACTCAGGATGAAGCCTACACCATATCCTCATTCATTAATGCCAAGTATAATGCACTCATACACCCTGTCTACATAAATATATCTACTATATTTCCACTTGCGTGATACATATTATGTGCATTATAAAGTAAACCAATTTGTGCAAAAGCTTACATTTGCTTTATGCGCTACTGGGCTAGCGCGTGCGATCGGTGTAAATATAGACGTCAAACAAACATCGTCCTAAAATCGTTGCGGGATTTAAAAAATATTCAATATTTTTAATGAAATTTGCTTATGAGAAGTTATTGGTTTGTAAAGGTATTATGAAATATTTAGCTGATGAAGTAATCAACTGTTATCGGTTAATGAAAACATAACGTAAACATGAGATACTAACCAGACATAACTGAAATGATACGAGCGACGTTGTTGGTGCTATATTTACTACACAAACTCAGTATAGTGAAGTATAGTTTACTATAACAGAGTAGTAATCGTGACATCCGTATGCGGTATGATAGGTTAAAAGAACAAATAATTATACAAGTTTACGTTCATGATCTGTTGACTCCGAGCTGAAAAAAGCTTCGGATGCGATTGGGAATTAACGCTAGGATGAAGGATGACGTTGATGATCTGTGTTTTGTGTGTGTGTGAGTAAAATGTCTGGAGTTAAAATGTCCGGCGTATTCAATATAAAATATTACAAGTAGAAATATTTCTCAATTTTTATCAGAAAACGTTATACAATATCAAATCAAATTTTCCTTTATAATAAATAATAATAATAAATATTCTACAACATTCTACACAACGCTATCTAGACCCATGGTACGCTTAATTAGCTTGTGTTATGGAATCTAGAATGCGGATAAACATACTTAGATACTTTTTTTTTGTAAATACATACATATTATACATAGAAACACCCAGACCAATGCAAATATTTATATTCATGCATACTAATATTGGCACTGAGCGGGGATCGAACCCGCGCCTCCTGCGTAGCAGCCGCGTTCACTACCACTACGCCACAGAGGCAGTCTATGTCTATTACATTATACATATAATATTGCAGTTATTTGCTGGGGCGATAGTTAAGTGATTATCGGAACCAAACAGATCAAAACCTTGTTTCGTTTCGTGAACGTCTAAAGACAACCTAGGGAGGGAATCTAGAAATTCCCAGGAATACAGACTTCTAATCTTAGGAAAATGATCAGAATTACTCATCACCTTCAGAGAGAGTGATAGAGGGGCTTCACGCTCAGCTAGAGATCGTATCACACTCTCTGCTTAATCTATTCCTACAATAGTATACAATCGAGTATGGTTTACGATGTCTACGACGGTCTCTGTAATGGTTATAATGTAGACTTGTGATCCCAATATATTTATACAAGACATGTGCTTGACGTATCTGATGAGTACTTCAATCAGCCGATAGGAATGGTTACGATGCCACCTCACCAGCCAATCTTGAATAACTGGACTACCCGTCACAATTGAGGTGTACATATGTTTACAATCGACTCTTCAATATTAATTTACTAACAACAACTTCTTTGCCACGTAGTAAATTTGTAATTGTTAGCATTGTACGCAATGACGGTGTGAACGTAAACAATTCACTATTCGTACTATGACGCATAAAGACAATCGACTATTGTTAAAACTGTTACAATCGATAAGTAAAATTAGAGGTTTTTTATATTAGATACTCATACATTATCGATTTTATTGAAATTTATGCAATAAGGGAAAATTTGAACCGAGATATTAGAAGCCATAGCATACATGAGTAACAATTACCAAAAAATTATGTAAATCCTTACTTCATACATGTGTACTTATAAGTACTACATAATAAGTGAAGTGAATAAGTAAAATAAAAACAAGTGAAACGAACCTTTTTAGTGAATGTTATTCTGGCATATTCCCACGTTCTCTGCAATTTACATTTCAGATTTTTGCTTGTAAAATCATTAGACTACCGTTTTATAGAAGCAATTAATGTTCAGCTCTTGTGTACTCTACATTATTCTAGAAAAAACACATATTAAAAACGGTTTAACCTTACACTTAGCTATGTTCATTATTTTGCGATATTCACGTTAATGGAATATAAATAATTATCTGAGAACGTCTCGACTTTGGAATACCATTATGGAATTAATGTTCCAAAATATAATGTAGCCGTCTATTAATTATAAAAATCCGATTTTTGAACGATGAACCTCTATTTATGTACTTTGTGTAGTATAAGAATGAGCAGTTTTCCAGTAGGTATTTAAAGGGTTCCTAAAGACGCGCTAGATGGCGCAGCCGGCACTTTTGGTAAGAAGAGTGTGGTGTCACATCTAGTGTAATTTATGGAAAAAATGTTCTTCGGTTTTGTAATGATTTACTTTACTTAAATATTCTGTCATTTTTTCTGATACAATGAAAATACCACTAACAAACCACAGAGTACATTAAAATTACCAAAAGCTATGCTAGCGCCATCTCCTGATGACTTAAAAACCAACTGATGATTATACCTACTGGAAAACTGCTCATTAAAATAAAATCCAGGTGCGGGATATTTCTAGTTATTTGTTTTAAAAATATAGGTTAAATTTAGGTGACCTTTTAAAAGTATCACTATTTAATTACTACACAGTTAATTCACGGTATAATGATTTGCATGATTGCAGGTTCGTGTTAAATAACTAGAGAATAATTAACATGATTCACTTTCCTTCTACTGAGATTTATAAGGCTGCTTAAAAAGGTGCTATATTGCTAATGATGACGTCCACGCTTTTGCTTATAAATAAAAGCAACAGCTTAGTTCTTTAATTTTTGTTACCAGTTGCTAAGTGGTTTAAGAGTCAGACTCACGATCGACAGATCCGGGTTCGAATCCTGGCCATTACACTATGGAACACAAGAAATTTTGCTTAACCGGAGAGATCAGGGAGAATTTAAGAGGGAATTACGGTTACTAACGATCTTCACAAATTATAATGATTTATGAAATTAAAACGTACACAGACAACAACGGCGTATCCGTATCTCCATTTTCGACTATATCTGCTATTTATTACGTTTTCATTACTCAATTTCTTTGCCGTTCCTATAGGTTAGTACCTACATTTAAAATGGTAACAAAATCTTAATTTACAGGTTTAACGATATGGGGCTCATCGTGGTTCTTACTCAAAGACTCCATACTTCCTGATGGAGCATTATTCAATATGACGGGTGTGGTGATAGCTGGATATATGTTTGGCCACGCACTAGAACGACTTACTACCATCAATCCAGTCGTCGGAATGACATTAACAGGAGCGTTGTACAGAAATTTTGGTCCACCAAATTTTCTGAAAGACCCCACTGCAGATTTTATTGATTTCCATTTAAGGTTTGTAAAATAGTATACCGCCCATAACCTCATAGAGATAATATGGAAAATATCAGAAACTATTGTAAATTCGTGGCTTCTTTAATATTGTTATTATTATAGCAAGAGAATCTTTTAAATATTTTCTGCTTCGGGGATACACAACAAAGAAAAACAAATATTCCTATACCGCTAAAAATGCGTATGTTCTAGATTTCTTTGTGATTTTTAATATAAGATCTGTTATACATCATTCTAATTCAATCGAATGTCAACAGACTTTTACAAAATAATAATGAACTTTCGTTCCTTTTCAGACGAATATACCCCGTAATTATTTTGACGAAGGGTCCGCTAAGCTGGAATTGGGAATATATAAGACATAATTCGGTAAAAGTTTTCACATTGGCCACTTTACCCTGGATCATCGAGTGTTTGTCGATAGCCTTCTTTGCGCACATACTGCTCGAGTATCCTTGGTACTGGGGTGAGTTAAATATTATCTTTTCTTCAATACTTATTTCTTTTACTTGCATATTATTTTTCAACTGGAATGAAAACTGCCTTTAAGGGATAGGGCTGTTTAACATCAGACAGATATACAGGCCAAACTCAGCCTCAGATGCATGGTTTGAATCAACAATAGTGCCCGGAATACGGCAAGGCTCACCCCCTATTACGTGAGACCTAATACAATAAATGGTGAAATTTAGGTGTTAATTCACCTCTGCTTATCCCTCCGGGGATATAGGCGTGATTATATGTATGTATGTATGAAAAATGTATAATATTTTAATTCATTCTACGTACTAATGTAAGTGTATGAAGTGTGCGATAAAAACCAGAATCTAGCACCAGTCATTGGTGATAAACGGTTCAGTGAGTCTATTCATACAAATCTCCATTCATTGACGACAATCGAGTCTTGTGAGAGCCGAGAATACTGAATCACATAAAGCTGAATATTTCAAAAGAATTTCTATGCATACGTATTTGAAATCGTTTATTTGATCATTCTAAGACATTTCGCTGTCTTTACAGGTCTACACCTTGGATCTATTTTGGCTTCAGTATCACCGGCAATAGTGGTGCCAACGACTATAACGTTACATTCAAAAGGGCTGGGAACGAAAAATCAAATAGCTCTTTTAGTTGGTAATGCTGGTGGTATTGATACAGCGTTCACAGAAGGCTTGTTCGGAGTAATTAACAGCGCTATCTTCTACCCAGCACCGCTTGCCTATAGAGCTGTAAAGGTAAATAAAAACAAGTGCTCTTTTTTTAAACGAAGTCAAAATAACCACTCCTAAATCATATTTACATTACTATAGCCTAGAATAGATTAAAGACAGTTTCCAAAGTTTATGTAAGTACTCACGGTAACACAAATATATATTCTCGTTCCAACTTCTAGATATTAACACTTTTGTGTTTGATTTTACAGGGATTTTTAGCTATTTTCGTCGGTATCGCGCTTGGAATATTCTGGGGCGTGTTATCAGACACGATTCCGGATCACAGGGACATATACGCACCTACAATACGAAGCATACTCATTCTCGCCGGCGGTGTATTGTTGACGTATGCTGGTGGATATCTGGGATGGGGCGGCGCTTGTACGTATATCCTTTTCCACCTGCTTTAACAAACTTCTCGAGATATTTTATAGGAATAGAAGTACAACTAAATTTCGTATTTTTAAATTAGTACCTATATATTTGGGTGTATGAAACCACACTGAGGCCTCATTACGTTGACCAAAATAGCAAAATCTCAAAGCATATGGACCTCGAACCCACAAGGTAAAAGCTGCAACCGGATGTAGCCGGATTCAAGGTATAATGAATTCCAAAAAATATTAGATTTTAATAAAATTGTATGAGATGAGATGAAAAATATAGCGAGCAGAGAGTGTATCTTGGGTCAATTAAATGAAAATGAATAGATACTTGGAAATAAAAATCCGGGCAGGTAGGTATGCGTGCCGAAGCCTGCTTCACTGATCATAACTTCAACTTCTTCTTCTTAATGGTTTCTGCAGTCACTGAATCCCATCAAGTTATATTATTTTTTGGTTTATCTTATAAGATTTTCCTATTATGTACTCAACGTACGTACGCAAATTTAGAAAAATACCAGTTATAGTTCAATTATTTAATTTTCGCAACCCTTGGGGACCTATTTCCGGGATAAAAGTATTTCTATGTATTATTTCGGACTATAAGCTATCCCTGTATCAAATTTCAGCTAAATCCGTACAGTTGTTAGACCGTAATTCAGTAAATTATTAAATAGCATTTAAATTTTCTTCTGCTTATAAGATAAAAAGTATAAATAATTATGCTCAATGACGTGATTATGTCATAACGTAACAGGTATATACGCTTACAAACCGTCTTCGCAAGTCGTGTCGTTATGAATTATTCCCAATGGTTCTATAATCAGCCTCGGGGTACTCAACAGAAGCATTTTGTCGAGTACACAGCTCATTAATTTTTATTAGCATCAATGTTTGGTATAATCTTATAAATATACGAGATACGAAAAGCCTTTTTTAAATTAATAATGTTCCAGTAGGAAATTCTATTTCAAAAACTTAATTAAGGTGTTACGAACCTTTAAGGAGCGGCCAAGAGTAGATTAATATTTATGAAACCTTTACGGTTGAATTAAAAAGACGTAAATACGTTAAAAAATCAGACGTTAGGGTGGGTATGAAAATTTACTGAATCTTAGTTATTTTACCTAAAACAATCTGACATGAATTTGTTGTGGTTTTGCAGCTACCCGTAGAGCAGGCGCCGCCTTTTGATGACGTACCTTACTTTTGTATAACACTTTTGTTGACGATAGTATAATAAAAGGCCTGCCACGGTATAAAATGTTACAAGCTATCCGATATAGGACCGCAGAATACCTAGCTTATCCGCTAGTTAATAAAATATATGAACCCTGCCATCCAAACGGTCAAAATAGCGCCGCACCACACACGGGGTTCGGTTTTGCAAAATGGTGGATTAGAGAAACAATGATCTCATTTTTTTACTAAAACTACAACATTTTCTTTTACTATTTTCCTTCATAATTAGGTTTTAAAAGTTAACTATTGCTATTTATGTTTGCATTAAAAGTACTTCTCGTAAATTTCTCGTAACGTAGAGTTGTTCTTCACACATCATAGAAGTCAAGGAACTTGATAATATATCAACTTTTCGAAGTATAGGTTCTATAAGGCATAATTATTGAAACTTGCTCCGATTCTAGATATGGCATTTATTAATCATAAGTGAATTATCTTATGAACTTTCTAAAAATCTACTCTTATTCGCGTTAGTCCCTTTCGTATCCGAAGCCAACTTGGAGTCTGATTTTCGATTTTTTTTTCTTGGCACGGTCATGATTTCACTATCATGGATGTCATCTTCTGTGGCAACCATTGACAACCATTGGCAAGCTAGCACTCCTTGGGTGTACTTACGTCTCCTAGTGGAGTAAAAAAACGGTGGTCGAAATAATAGTACATTATGGTACAAGTGAGTAAAGTTGGTGATTACCGCCGAGGCGCCATTGAGACCCGAGCCGGCAGGCGAGGGTCTTAAGAGAGCCGAGGACGGTAATCATCATACTCACGCGTGGCATACGACGTTTTTCAATACACTTGTGAGGAAAATAATACTAAAAAGTCATTTTATATAGTAGAAAAAAAGTTTATTTACAACGCAAACTTTCATACTTCTTGACTATTTCGTAGAATGGACCGTGTATGGTGAATGACCTCGGTATTTTATTTTTCGTCATAGGTATCTTCACTTAAAGCATCTGACCATGATTCTCTATGTCTTTCACAGTTATATTTGTTAATTCTTGTATCCTACATGCACCAGTTACACCAAATATTAAAGCGACCTGAAAAAGATGAACAATAATTTAAGTTCAACACACAACTCGGCAGAAGTCGCGTAGTTAAAATAAACCAAAAAAGTGAATAGTACATTAATTTAACTAACCTTAGTAGCCAGATAATGGTTATCTGGAGCATCTTTTTTGAATTTTTCAATATCGTTAGATGATAAAACCTTTGATTTTTTGCTTCTAAATCCATCGGATAGTCTCTTTAGATAAGCTTTCAAATTAGAGTACGTTTTTAAGTCCACTCCATTCTTTGTTCGGACGGTGTTTATACTTAGAAGATAATTCTTTAAAGTATGCCATGAACACATTTTCTGAAAAAGACTACGTATTCTTGTTGTTTTGCCATTGTATAAAATTTTTGTACGTTAATAGATATTTTTCCTTGGAGTTTTCAGGTAGTAAACTTTCCATAACGTTAAGGGCTTCACATTTTATATTGGTACAAAATAAATCATTTTCTTCACAACTAGTACATACTTGTAGACATCCCTACTAATATTATAAATGTGAAAGTAACTCTGTCTGTCTGTCTGTCTGTCTGTCTGTCTGTCTGTCTCGCTTTCACGCCCAAACCACTGAACCGATTTTGATGAAATTTGGTATAGGGGTAGATTAGACCTTGAGAAAGGACATAGGCTATATTTGGTCGCGATAACCGACATCCACGCGGGCGGAGCAAAAATAGTCTTTCCGAGATGGTGGGATGAAAAAATCTTTTCATCCCACCATCTCGGAAAGAGTACTTTTTTTCTTCGATATCTGAGTGTAAAAGTCGCTTGTATCCTCTAGAGTGGTAAAGTAAATTTGAATTTAGAACATCGTGTGTACTAGGTTTGTGGACTCAAAACATCATTAAACCTATTTACTTCTACCTCTATGGTGCCGAATTTATCATACAACTTTTTTTTAATTCATGAAAAACTCAGACTCGTAACCTCCTTGGTGTACTTTTTTTTTAATTTACTTTGCGCGCATCAATTTTTTTCATGTCATATTGTTGACATTGTTGTTGAATTTTTATTTTGTTGTATTTTATTACTAGTATTAATACACATATTATACAGCCTCCATGGCGTAGTGGTATTGAACGCGGCCGCTACGCAGGAGGCACGGGTTCGATCCCCGCTCAGTGCAAATATTTTTTATGCATGAAAATGGGTATTTGCATTGGTCTGGTCGTGCCTTGGAGAGCACGTTAAGCCGTCGGTCACGGATGCCATACGAACATCTATGGCAGTCGTTACGGGTAGTTGGAGCCCTAAAAAGTTCAACAACAACGGTCTGGCTGCAATGCTTCGATATCGCCTAATGTCATCATTGGGTTGTGGAGGTCAGATGGCAGTCGCTTCACGGCAAATATCGAGGTCCAGCCAAATCCGCAGTTAAGACTGGTAAAGCGGACCCCGGACTCCGAGGTGAAAGCTTCGGATGCTGACTGGGAATTAACGCTAGGAAGGAGAAGCATTTCATTATTTCCTCGCTGAGGTGGGATGAAAAGTTACGTGTTGCACTCGAGTGCAAAGATTTTTCAACTTGTGCTCTTTTGATTCCCTCGCTAACGCTCAAGATTCTAATTTGTGAATCACTCGCTACGCTCGTGATTCAAATTTAGAATCTTTCGCTTGCTCGGTCATCAAAAATGAGCACGCGGTTAAAAAGCAACTTTGCACTCTTGTATAACAAATAACTATTGTAGACAAAATAAAATAAAAAAGTGAAAGTTTTATTTAATAAACATGTATAAGTTGAAATAATCTATTTAAATATGAAGTTGCATGATGGATATCAATTTATTTGTAGGTTACTATTGAACACGATCTTTTTGGTTACCCAACTTTTTTTAAGAAACTCAACCAATAAAAAAAAAGAATCTATAACTCACTTTTGTGAATAATAGTAATGAAAAATTCACAGTTTCATTATAGGTGTACTTACGTGCTTAATTGCGGTGAAGTAAAACGCCAGTTACGAGCAAGTGTATTGAAAACGTATTATTCTTTCTTTCTTTCTAAAATAGCAAAGGGGTATGGCTAGATTTTTGTTACCCACGTTCCCTTTCGGTTGCCTCAAAACGTTTTTCTTATCAACTATAGTTCTATGTACATCAGTTGTTTACTTGTCAATAATAAAGCAATGACATCATGTCTAAACTACAATATAATAGTTGTAAATAACATTACCTACCTATATAATTTCTTTATTGCTATATTACCATTTTTTAAATATGATGTACTACGAAATAGTTCGGTAGTGTTTGAGAATACCGTACAGTTAATAAAGGGTCAGACATTTTTTTGCTTTATCAGTTATAATATAGGTAGTATAGTAAGTAGTGTAAGTAGGGAGGATAAGTTTTTTGGTACATACTTGAATCTACCACAAAGGCTTATTTGTAATGTTCGCAAGTGACATAAAATGTCATACTACTCTGGGAAAAATAGGAATTGACAATTTAGCAATCTTCTTTCGGAATTCATTGAAGGAGGTCACTGACTGTCTAAATTTAGATTAGCGTGGTATTCGGTTCGTTGCGTTCTCCGCCATCTTGAATTTAAGGGTAAATTTTTGTTTCTTCCTTTTGTGACCTCACGTAAACGAATTCAGAAAGAACATTGCCACTAGGATTTTTTTTTCTATGTTTGCCACTTAATTCAGCTACCTAACTTTCTTGTAAGTACCTGCTATAGGATTTCAGTAGTAAAATAATGTTACTGGTATACATCATTTTAAAAACTACCTACATATGAAATATTAGTATATCGTAATCTTTAACTAGCCAAATGTTCATAACCATCAATGTAATCCTTTGAGAATGCCGTGAGGTGAAACCGGTTAGGAGAACAATAAATATTGTGGAAAAGTACAAGTGTGTTATCTATAATGTATAATAATAACTTCCACCAAGTGCCATCAATCAACAGTATAAATAGTAAAATAATCAGAGTCGAATTTTATTATTGTCTTGATTAAATTACACAAAAATTTAATAATATCTTACGTCTAACAACACGTTACATTACGCGGGCTTGTATCGCGAAAGAGCCTATTTTGTTCATTTTGGATGACTGATAGGCATTTGTTATCGCTACCCCGCAACTTGTGCACAATCGCTCTTTTACGCATGATGGTGTAGAAAAAAATTACACGTATTCGAAGAAACATTTCTAATGTGCCATAGCTATGCCAGAATAGCTAAACTATTGACAGGACGGCAGATGGTATGCATGAGGGCTTTAATTTCCTGCAGCACCTTATCCTGTCTCTATCAGACCAAGGCAAACAAGTAATAAAAATATTCCAAAAAAACTGATGACGTCACTACCTGGAGCTTTGCGAATAACCTTGTTGAAGCACAATTCTTCAGAGCACACCGCTATGCACGTAAGAATTCGAATTCCCTGATGACGAAAGAAATCGGTTTTTACATACAGCAATTGCAATAATAATAATCTTTATGGGCATTATTATTATTATGCACATGTGAATGTAATAAATTGTATTACAGAATTCAGACTTCTCGGAGGTATAATATAATATTTACAAGATAAGCTACTTATTCGAACAAATTAAAACAGTCCTTGTTTCTATTAAACTTGTCAAATTTTTGAAGGCTTTATAAACAACTAGCTGTCTTCTGCTGCTTAACTTCGTACCGCCATATTTTTCCCGTTTCCGCTGCACCTATTTTCTCACCGTTTAAACCTTTCCTGGACATCCACGAACATTTCAAGACTAAAATTAGCCAAATCGGTTCAGCCGTGCATGAGTTATAAACTAACAAAGAAAATTGACCTTGATTTTTATATTTTAGATGCTGATAACAAGAAGTGACTCATTTACTGATCGCATCGATCAAGAAATTAAATGAGTGATGTCTTTTATTTTATAAAAAATATCATGTGTAAAACCAGTTTCGCACTACAAAAAGCACCTCTCTTTCTTCTAGCACCACAAAAAATACTGAACCGCTCTTAAACAAATTATAAGCCTTGTGCAAAACCTGGCAATAACTTTATTAGTAACATCCTATCTATTTTGACATCCACTGTTGACTAGAAGACTGTTGACTAGAAGACTGTTGACTAGAAGACTGTTGACTAGAAGACTGTTGACTAGAAGACTATTGACTAGAAGACTATTGACTAGAAGACTGTTGACTAGAAGACTGTTGACTAGAAGACTGTTGACTAGAAGACTGATGACTAGAAGACTGTTGACTAGACTACAAGTTATAAATGACTAGGCCACGTTGCCCACGGTCCAACGTGTCCCAGCTAATCGAAACCTATTCCAGAAATAAAATGTCAATGCATTACTCCAGACTGTATCAAATATCAGCCACATTCGTCAGCAACATTAAAATATATTCACAAAATTTCACATTTATTTCATCAGGTATTCAGTCTATAGGTATATATACAGTCCGAACTAGGATTTTACTCAAGGTACTTTTTCCGAATAATAATTTTCTATTTCAACAAAATGACATCAACAACATCAACAACTTCTTGCATAATTCAAGAGATAAGTAAAAAATAATGTAGGCATACGTAACGTATTGTATGTACCTACATATAATATTGTCTAAGGTTAATATGTCTGATGACGTCATAAGCTGCGTTATTAACACTTATCGATGGAAATTTTCAGATAAATTAAAAGTAACAAAAATATTAAAAAGGACGATAAGCACTGTGTCTGGTGTTATCGAATAATATGTAGTATTAGTACCAATACTGACTAAAGTAATCTTTACAAGCAAAATTAAATTAAGTATATCAATGGAATTATTGCTAATTTTAGATTACTAATACTTTAAGTAAACTATTGGATTGTTATAAAATAATAACGTAAGAATTAATTTAAGTAGGGCAAATACCATTTCAGCAATGAGCGGTAATTAAGTCTGAATCATCTAGCATCTAGCATGGTATTATATTTCAGTCGAAGTTGAACCAAAATAAATATTATGCACCCCGAATGCTGTGACAATTTCATGTTAGTTACCCAATAATAACAATATAAATAGATGTAGTTACCCCTACGATTAAACATATATACTGTAACTATTATAGTTCACTTAAGAAAAATACAACACACTTTGACAGTAGCCGATTATGATGCAGTTACCATTCCCACGCACTGAAGTCTTCGCTGTAGCGTCGCAGCATAATACTCGTAGTTAGCCCCAAATGCCTGGGGCCTGAGAGGAAATCTTATCTAACACAATAGATTCGACCCAACGGAACTATACACAACTGGCACGAGCACGCTTTACAAGAGAGCAACGAGCTGCTCATAAAACAATTAAAGTTGAGTCCTAGCGAAGTGTTTATTTGTTGTTGCGCCATTGCATAGAGCCAGGCCCATTTAGCGACAACAAGCTGAAATTCTTATAAACTTAGTCTGGTCGAAATATCGACACTATTGAGATTCATGGAGAAGGAAATCGTATTCTTTCCTCCGTGATTGAGATTATTTAATATTGGCCACTATTTTTTCTTTAGATGCCCAATGTCCGTACTGTTACTTAACCGATCATAGATACAACTAGGGTATTTTCTCTAACAGTAATGTTCTGTTGCATCTGGCTCCTCAGGAACCCAGTTGCTGAATAAAGTTAAACATTTTATAAGATTCATTGTTTTCGTTCATTTCAATTTGTTTATTTTCTGCGCAAAATTTATCAAATATAGGTACTAAATACAGATCTTAGATTGCATGAACACTACAAAAACTTGTTCTGCGATCTCTGAAACATACGGGGTGAATCTTTTGATATAGCCTTGCCTGAATTATTTGCGGTTTCCGCTGTTATGAAGCGACGAGGATTTAGCGCCAGTATGTTATGAAACCGACTCAAGGAAGTGCATATAAGAAAGAATTTCATTCATCATTCATATACTCTGCGAATGTTGATGTTAAGAAAAGTCTCGACGAATTTCAGGAGAAATATAACGATATCAACTGATAAACGTGGCTCTGCTCGCGTGGGTACTGGTTATCACGTCCAAACATAATCTTTGTCCTCTCCTAAGCTCTTGTCTATCCCTTAAAAAGTTTTATTAGGTTACTTTGGAAAATAACCTATTCTCATGCTGAACACAAAAATACTTTTTTGGAATTCTTTTCGTTTTGTTCGCGATGGACGCAAAGAACCGATTTTAATACAGTTCTATTGATTAAAAGGTTTTGGTCAGACTTAAAAATCTGCCGTCCTTATAATATTTTTCAATGTAATTTGTCGAGTAAAACTGGAAATAAGAGCAAAAATCTCGATACCCGATTCCACGGGAGCTTTTTAAAACTCTTTACCAATCAACGCTTTGTAATTGAAAATAATGAAATTAATCTTATTCAATGAATAAAACCATTATGTCATAATAGGCATAACAGACTATGCAAGGATAGGCCGTTAACCCGGCAGAAGTGGGCAGTGCGACGTGCTTCACGCGCCTCTTAGTAGAAGAGGAAAGGATAAGTTCGTATATAATGGCGAGGTCGTACGTTGACCGGGACAATGTGAAGGTCTCTTTGAATTGTACGTTTATTATCATTTCCTGGATATACCAGGATAGCCTTGAGCTATAAACATTTCTCTGTGTGATTTATTTTACTTAGGTCTGAAATTACAACCACCTTGTATGTTCCGTGGTAGCCGAGAATGTGTTTTTATAAATCAAACTGCTCACGGCATTCAGGGAAAAATACACTATTTATTACTACTGAATGTGTTATTTAGTGCAGGAAACTTCTACTGCAATCTATATAAAGAGTATTACAATTTTACTACCAAAATCCTTACGATTATATTTATTAATTCAGTAAAAGATTAAAACAGTCCTAATGATATTTTGTTGTTTCAGCTGGAGTTGCCATTATGGTGTGCGCGGGTGCGGCAGCGACGCGGTGGGCACGCCGGGATTGGCCACTTACGAACAATCCTGTGTGGGAAGTCTACAAACTGCTCTGGAGAATATTTGAACCGATGCTCTTCACCCTCAGCGGGTATTTTCTAGATGTACATATCTGTATTTACCAACTATTTCTACTGGTAAACGTTTACGTAAATATCTTCGACTTGAAGCTAATTTCAAAATTTTGGTTCTCTTTCGACGACTTACTCGGACTGATATGCAAGCGCTTTCTTCAAATTCCGTGGAGTATATAAATATAAAGGCGTAAAGGTTTTTGAAGTATTTGCGTACGATGATAGAGTTTGGGGTCCACCCACCACAGGTCCAAGCGAACCTCACTTGCAATACGATACTCCTAGGTACTCACGCACAATGGCCTAAAAAGGAGGCTAAGTGCGGAAAAAAAAAGAGTCCCCTTTTCTTTCCATTCACCCCTAGGTACTGATCCTACGGACCTCAGACTCCGAAGTGAAAGCTTCGGATGCGACTGGGATTAACGCTAGGATGAAGATGAAAAGAAGGTTTGTTATTTTATTCAGTACCTAAGTTTATTTCCACCTTGCATAAAACTACAGTCAAACAGTATTACTGGTATAGTATTATGTTAATATTGGTTATTAGATTTGCCAGAGTTCCTAGTATGAGGAAATAGGATCGGGAACGTGTGAATCCACCTATGTTGTAACGAGTGTTTATAGACGTGCTTACCAACTTGCGAGCAGTAAGCTTGTTTACAATTAAAGTTGTTCCATTGTAGGCAAAATTTACTGAATTATTAGGTAATTTATAAGAGAGAGAGAGAGCCTTTCGCCTACGTCATAGTACCTAGGTTTTTAAACAGGTATTCGGAGATGTTATTATAATATACCTAAGTTTACACAGGTAAAGATGGTTGTGATAGGATTATCAATTATTTAAACGGTATGCCAGCTTAATATCATGCATATTACACACCGCATTGGCAGACCGTTTAGCAGTTACAAGTTAGTTATTAATAATATAATAATAATATTGTAGAACATTCTACACAACGCTATCTAGACCCAAAGTAAGCATAGTTTAACTAGCTTGTGTTATGGAATCTAGAATGCGGATAAACATACTTATAAATATAGTTATTATATTATATATTCACGTTTTATATTTTGGTGTTTATGGTCAGCTTTTTAAACACCTTTACCACTTTATACCAATAAGAGAGACCACGATTGTCAGGCATTGTACAAGTAAGAAGTATAAATATGATCAAAAAAAACAAAATAAGAATAAATCTGTGCAAATAAGAAACAAATGTAATTCACAAACGAAGCTAAAGTATGATGAGATAACTATGCACGCGGCTGTATGACGTAATAAAACTTTTTAATGATGTCACGACATACGCGCGCTTTACCTTAGAGATAGTTGTCCTAACATATACATAATTATACAGTAGATGCTTCAAGCTTCAATTCTAGAGTCTATAACGGGAGTTCAACCTAGTCTAAATTCTTTCATAAGTTCATTTTTATGAATAAAGAATATTCATAATCGAAATTGCATGTGTTAGGAGTGGATTCACGTCGGCAGTGTAATGACCGGAATTCGAACCCGAAACCTCTAGATCGTAAAACCGATTCCTTAACCACTAAGCTACCGGCACTTCTATTTAAACTTATTTTATGCTCATTAACCATATTATTATCAATTACCCCACTAAGGAAATAATTTTAAAAAAATGCATGTTATGTAACGGATGTATCTCCCTATAACCTCACCTTTAGGTAACACATTTCTCGTAGACCCTATTTAAAGTAAAACCTTCACCGCTGTAATAGTCAATGTCTGCCTTTCCACCGGAGATTTACTATGCTACGTAGCTATGAATGCAGTTGATATCCACCAATAATATTCATTGATCCACTGGTGGAAATGGATTCAACTAAGCTGTGTTTTATAAATAGAAAGATACGTGCCATGGATGGAGAATAGATCCGAAATTTGAATATTTGTAGGTAGTTTCATAGCACATCTTACTCGCTACGCTACATAGTATAACACATCATCATCTGCATATAGACGTATTCTCCTGATTGCATCCGTGGCTAAGATGACCTCGAAGCTCAGGATCCGCCTTCCGGCTCTTCCTCCTCCACTTCGCACGATCTTGGGCGTCCATGGTAGTGAGACCGTTTGCACGCATGTCACCCTCCACGACGTCAAGTATAACACAGTGAAAACTGTCACATAGTTTCATATCTTCGCTTTTACATTTTCATAGCATAGCACATCTCTGGTGAAAACACAGCCTAGGCCTGTTTTTCCCTGTATAAATGACCTACAGAGAACTTCAACACTTTGTTTCCCAAAGAACCAATACTTTATAGCTCTGACGCGTGAATAATATTCTAGGTAGGTTCTTTTCACCTGATTAGCAACATTCTTATCAATCGAATGTGACGTATTAACTACGTGCAATTTATCTCATTATGATAAGTATACCGACACACAAACATGACACAAAATCTTTAGTTCCTGAATACATGCTATCAAAGTATAATATTTTGGTACGAAATAGAATACAGTTTATTATTGGTCTACAAGTCAGTAAATTTGCACACGATCCTCCTGAGTTAAAGTGCATAAATTATGGCACAGATAAATAAATTATCGAAGTTAAACTGTACATATTCTGATACTCTTTATGAGCGATGTCAATAATATTATGTGAGAACTGATACTTTGATTTGACCGAGTCCCTCAAAGAAGGAGAAGATAATAATATATATGTGGAACATGTCTTATTTTTGGTTCTCTACCGGTGTGCAAAATTGCAGCAAAAGTCATCCAGCCGTTTTTACGTAAAGAAGTAACAAACATACTCACTTTCTATATAATTTAAATTAGGACTATAATGTGAATTGATTATGTATCTATATTTTCCAAGTTCTTTTATTTTTCATTCTTAACTGAATAGCTTTAAAATTTTTCAATAGCTAGCTCGTTGACAAATTAGCCTAAAATTGATAACAAAACTTAAACACAACAAACAAATAAACAGACAGAAAATGAAACAAAATCTTAAAAAGTTTTGTATAGAAAACCTCAATCAATCAATCAAATTATCCTTTCGCAGACCACTATACTGCACATAGGCCTCTCCCAATGTGCGCCATTTCTTCCGATCCTCCTCCTTTCCCATCCAGTCTTATAAAACCTAAGTCTACAAAACATAATATACTTTTTCAGATATCACAAATAAATGGAAAGGAGCTTTGTTTAATCCTGGGATGCATCTGTGCGGCGCTCGTGCTGCGACTGCTGACAGCTTTCCTGGTAGCGCTGGCTAACGAGCTGTCTGTAAAAGAGAGCCTTTTTATCGCAGTCACTTGGATACCTAAAGCCATTGTCGAGGTACGTATTATTTAAAAAACATTAGTAAGCACTAATTTCAAGCGACTTATAGGCGCGTCGATTTATCGATTAGGTATTCATATTGTTTTAAAATGCACGAGTGTGACGGCCTTAGAGTATACATTGTATATAGAGCGCGCGCCTATCACTCAGCGCCGAGTGTTAGCAGATACTTTGATGATATAGCGCACCTATAGTGACGTTTCATGCATTACCGAAAATATCAATAGATGCACTTATTAATGTAGTTTGTTGTTATGAAGTTTTTTGTTCGGTTTGATAAATGCATGGATAAAATTAAAGCCAAAATACAAAAAAATGGCGTCATTTTGCGTTATTTTATGTCATTACATATTACTACAAATATACGATGTATAAAATTTTGATTTAACATATCGAATTAAATATTATTTGCGAAGTCATTTTGATGGGTATTGTTTTGCTACTGATTGAGGTTGAGCCAGGAGCTTCGGTTGGTACTGTTCATACCCGTGATAGCAGTTCATACTTGTAAGGCACGCTCTATAGTAATGAATTCTCTAAGGTGACCCTGCCCCCTTAGACAAATGTAAATTCATTGGCCGGTGTATTCTTGTAGAATAGAATGATGAATGCATGGGATTTGACATTATATGATAGTCACCAACATTTATGTCATAAAATTAGGTAAATGTCAAAATACCACGGCCACTACCAATTGTCGCATGTCTAGGGGGTTGGTATTACACACGTACCTGTATAGCCATGGTAACCACTTTCCAATGGAGAAACTTTCCTTAGGTGACAGACACGCATACTGCCTAACTGATGGAAAGTTTCCATCAGTTAGGCAGTGTGCGTGTCTGTCACCTAAGTGGTATAAATTAAATCACAATCGTTAGATAAACATATTAACATTAAACATAGCCTTCGACAAAATTAACTTTCAGGAGAATAAATATGAGAATATATTTAAATGTATCTGTCTGATAGTCGAAAATGCTTACATAAATAAAAATATCAAATATGTATAGCAACATAAGATGATTTATCTTGTTAATTAACTGTTTAATTTAATACCAAGAAAATTATTCCCACAAATGTATCAAAAATGGCTTTCTTTGAGACTTCACTCTTTGTTTGTCTAAATTTACAAAATAATTTTACTGTACTGAGAGGTAACAGACTACGAAAGCTTTTATAAATTGTCGTCTAAATTAAGAAAGGTAGTTCATAAAGGTACCTAATAAAACAAAGTACATGAATGTTTCACTACGTTGAAACACAAAGAGCTGTATGATGTTTCTCAAAACATTTGGTCGGCGAACTAGCTTTATAATAATATCAAGAGAAATATTTTCTGTTAAAAAGAAAACAAGGTAATAGTATCCTTTTGACAGCCTCCGTGGCGTAGCGGTAGTGAACGCGGCCGCTACGCAGGAGGCGTGGGTTCGATCCCCGCTCAGTGCAAATATTTGTGTTCATGAAATATGGGTATTTGCATTGGTCTGGTCGTGCCTCGGAGAGCACGTTAAGCCGTCGGTCCCGGTTGCCATAAGAACATCTATGGCAGTCGTTACGGGTAGTTGGAGCCCTCAAAAATCCATAAACAACAGTCTAGCTGCAAAACTTCGATATCGCCTAATGTTACCATTGGGATGTGGAGGTCAGATGGCAATCGCTTCACAGAAAATATCGAGGTCTAGCCAAATCCGTAGTTACGACTGGCAAAAGCGGACCCCAGACTCCGAGCTGAAAGCTTCGGATGCGACTGGGAATTAACGCTAAGAGGAAGAGAAGAGAGTATCCTTTTGGAGTCAATTATGTACCGCTATATAAATATACTAGCTGTTGCCCGCGACTTCGTCCGCGTTAAGTTCGGAATGTTGTTCATCCCCTTGGGGGTAAAATTTATCAAAATCCTTTCTTAGGGGATGCCTACGTCATAGTAACTTTATGCCTGCAAAGTCTCTGCCCGACCGGTTTAAAATTGACAAAGTTTCATACAAACTTTCATCTTCTATTTTATCCCCTTGGGGGTAGAATTGATTAAAATCCTTGCTTATGGAGATGCCTACGTTATAGTAACTTTATGCATGCAAAGTCTCAGCCCGATCGGTTTAAAATTGACAGTTTCATACAAACTTTCATCCCCTATTTTATCCCCTTGGGGATAGAATTAATCAAAATCCTTTCTTAGCGGATGCCTACGTCATAACATCTACCTGCATGCCAAATTTCAGCCCGATCCGTCCAGTGGTTCGGGCTGTGCGTTGATAGATGACTATGTCAGTCAGTCAGTCAGTCACCTTTGAATCTATATATTTAGATGTCGAAGGGTATATGGGTAGCTTTTAAACTTTCGCGTTCCATTATATAATTCCCGTTAGCAGTTTTTTTTTTTCATTTCAATGATATTGGCAGATGCGTCTAAATTAGAAATCTAGTTAACAGTAAAAAAAATCAATGTTATCTTATTAGCTTATAATTACTTTAAAATCAGTCACTTATTTTATTTTTACCATCACAATCACCACATTTGTTCTTCTTCTTCTTTTCTTCACTGCACAGAAATTCACACAAATTAATGTAGGTACATTTCAAAAACCACTTTCTATGCACATGCAAACTAGTCATAACTTTGATTTGTGGCCAAGAGACCATTTAGTGCGCTTAGTAACCGAGGATTAAGTAAATTACTGTGGCTCACTGTGCCAAGCAAGTGTAGCTTACAACCTGCTTTTCCTGTTGCGCCAGTAATGAACGGATACTGGCAATCAACATTATATTGTAACGCAACACTAAATCCTTAATCTTATACACAGTCCTGATCGTATACCCGATCCTCTCTACAGCCCCCTAGACAATTAGCAATTCGTTGGCCGGCATATTATAGTATAGAATGACGAAACGTTTATGACATACATTGTCAATCAATCAATCAATTAGCCTATTGCAGTCCACTGCTGGACAAAGGCCTCTCCCAATATACGCCACATTTGCCGATCTTCCGCCTTCGGCATCCAGTCTGTCCCAGCCACCTTTTGACGACTGTCATATACTGTTCAGCTGTTGAGCGTGATTGAGTAACAAACATCCAAACATCTTCACAAAATTCCATATTTATGATATTAGCACGGTATTACCAGATGGTATACTTAGTTAATAATGGGGTATAATAAACCGCGCGATAAAAATAATAAATGGGCGACTGATAATATGAGTTACTTTAAATACTGAGTGGGCGACTAAAATACTGAGTGACCCGTGTGTTGCTAAATTGTGAAGTTATGAGGATTCGAGTATAGCGCGCCCCAACTTGGATAGGTTAGGTTAGAAGGCTAACGCGGGAGCGGAGCCGAGCTCCCGCTTTAGCCTTCGTGGTTATTTTTTTATAACCATCCATAAATAGTGACTCACTTAGTATTTTTGTACGCCCCATTCAGTAATTTTGACACCCAAAAATTGAATAAAATGATTCTTCACTATAGCTGCCAACCTATTATTTTTACTACCTGCTTTTCGGATTAATTTGTGGCCGCGTTAAATACAACCCGTTAATAAGTCTTAGTAGGCGTATAAATACACGCCTACTACGACTGTGACATTAGAAGGATTGTAAGTTCTCTGTATATCTATAACAAAAGATATTAGGTAGTAACCATTATCTATCTATGTACTTATTATGACTTTTATACTATGTAGTTACAAGTATTTTACCATCACAATAATAGATGAATGTAACCACCAATAACATAAATAAAAACCCATCGTATTCATCATCCACCGGTGATAATGACGTTGTCCCTCACCTATAAATAAACGGAAGGCCCTAATATCCCTCGGACATTCATGAGATGCCATAATAATAATATAATAAATCAGCGGGACAGTTGGTGGCAAGCTGAATGTGTGTACGTTTGCATCAGTTGTGATTTTTCAGAAAGCTAGTGTAGGCCTCTTCAGTCAGCTGGCCTTTATGAATTACTAGCTGTTGCCCGCGGCTCCACCCGCATGGATGTTGGTTTTCGTGACCAAACATATCCTTTCCCTAGATCTAATCTGTACCAAATTTCATCAAAATCCTTTCAGTGGTTTGAGCGTGAAAGCGTTACAGACAGACAGACAGTTACTTTAATAGTATATTATAATAATACTCTAGTAAGGATCATAAAATGAACTTCAAAAGTACCAAAAGTCTCTTAATTCTAGGTTATGAGAATTTTCTAGTCTTTCATAGCAATTTCAGGATCGACAGTGCGAATGTGACGCCCCTGGTGTTGCACACGTCCATAGGCCACGGTAACCACTTTCCATCAGGTGGACCGTGTGCTTGTCTGCCTCCTAAGTGATGTGAAAAAAGCAACCAGTTTTAAGTAATAGAACCTACTTCTAACAAAAGCAGTATTATGCTTGTGTTAAGAATAGGTTCACGTCGGATTTGTTATTATTAGTATTCGAACCCGGGACCTCTAGGTCGTGACAACTAGTTGGAATAAATAAAGTAAAACTAAACTACATCGTAAATGTGGTCCCTCACTATGGGCCTATGAGTAAGCTCAAAGTAGCCCAACGAGCTATGGAGAGGGCTATGCTGGGAGTCTCTTTGCGAGATCTAATCAGAAATGAGGAGATCCGTAGAAGAACCAAGGTTACCGACATAGCCCAGCGGATTAGCAAGTTGAAATGGTAGTGGGCAGGGCACATAGCACGGAGGACTGATGACCGATGGGGTCGAAAAGTCCTCGAGTGGAGGCCACGTATCGGCAAGCGCAGCGTAGGACGTCCACCCACAAGGTGGACAGACGACCTCATTAAGGCCGCGGGAACGCGCTGGATGCGAGCCGCTTCCAACCGGTCCTATTGGAGATCTATAGGGGAGGCCTATGTCCAGCAGTGGACTTTCTATGGCTGAAATGATGAATGAAATGATGATGAAACTATATCGTACATAAATTATTGTCATCCATTCTTGCCTCGATCTTAATCCATTCATTCTCTTTAAAATTAGGTAGGAGTACTTCTGAGTTTATTGGTACTGAGTTAACAATAGGTTTACAATGTAGTATTCAAGTACAGAAAATTTTATAGATACATTAAAATTTACAAAAACGTTACGTAATCCATTAGGTTTTACGATTAAAAAAATATTACCGAGCCTATTAAAAAATAATCATAAAATATTATGGTGATATACGCACTGTTTATAGCCGCCTGTGTTGCTGTGGAGTAAACAGAGTTGACAACCTTCCATTTAAATCTGTCTTTTCGTTGTACATTTCACGAGCTTCCTCTACTGTCATTACACCTATCATACAAGCCCCCCGGCCTAGAGTACTCCTTGCCTAACCTGCTCCCCTAGACAAGTGGCAATTCGTTGCTCGGCGTATGATGGAATAGAATGCCAAATGTATGGGATTTGACGTATATGACAGGCGTCAACGAATGTCAAAAACGTCAAATCCTATACATTCGTCATTCTATTTCATCATACGCCGAGCAACGAATTGCCACTTGTCTAGGGGGCTGGTCAATACATCATCAATTTAAGCACTCGATTGATTAAGACAGGAAAAAGTGAAATCACGAAATTCACTCGAACCCGCGATCATTCCTTACAGTGGTCAGAGTATCTCCCTGTAAGGGAAAGATCGCGGGTTCGAGTCCCGCCTGAGCGTGATTTCGCTTTTCCCTATCTTAATCAATTTCAATAGTTAGCATATTAAATGCTTTAACATTTCATTCAATTGAGCACTGGATGTTCTGCGTAATCGACCCCGTCTTGCCTACCCACTTACAATGTGCCTTTCCTTGCCTCATTATTGATTAACATACTTCATTGACGATCCCACCAAATATTGTAGAAGTAACTCTCGACAGGTTGCAGCGACGTGCGGTCCGCATTATTGGGAATCCTGAGATCACTTACACCCTTGAGCCATTGCAGTTGCGTAGAGATGTGGCATCTTTGGCGGTATTTTACCGTCTATAACATGGTGAATGTTCTGATGAGCTCTTCCAAGTAATCCCACCCTCTCCTTTCCTATATAGGACAACACGTGCAGGACTCAGATGCCACCCGCATACGGTGCAAAATATTCCATCAAGAACCAAGCGATTCGGCGACTCCTTCTTCTGCCGCACTATTAAGACTTGGAATTCCTTACCAGCTCACGTGTTTCCCTCCTCCTATAGTCCCGGGTCCTTTAAGCGGGGCGTGAAAAAGCATCTGATGAGGCCGTCAAGCTGAGTGTCACCATTGTAACATGGTACATGTCTGTAATGGTGACCCTCTTTTCAGAGACTTTGCCTTCAGCTTACCATCAGGCGAGGCAAAGTTAAATTGACGTGTCCTATATAAAAAAAAAAAATATATATTATTCATAATTTTCAATACCCCATAACTCTGCCAAATTTCAAAACTACACGAATACTTGCCCTAATTCCTTTAATCATCTCACGCTATAGACCTAGTTGATCATGATGATACTGGATCAAAAATAATGATTGGTGTTATTACTTATTACTGAGTAAAAACTATTTAGTAGTAGGTATAGTAACAGTCCAGTAAAAGTAAACACTGTATGAAGAACTCACATATAGTATGTTGATCTAGGATTTTATGTAAACTAGGTTCAAATGCCCAGAAGTGTTTTTGAGACCGCTCAAAGTGAATTAAACTGAAGTTCCTCGCTGGACAGTCTAGCTCTTGCTCGTTAACAGTAAGGGCACTTAGAAGTTAGATTACTAATTGCTAACTCGCACTAACGACGTCCACAGCAAGGCTAGTCGCAAATCTAAAACAAAGATTTGAGATTTCAATTTTGATTATTATTCGGTTTGAACTTGTACGATTTATGAGCTGATGCCCGAAGCTCCGACCGCTTAGGTGTTGGTTATCTCGGCTTTTGAACATATCTAGAGATCAAATATACGAAAAAAATTAAGTCTAATCAAGACCTTTCTAATGATAAAACCTGCAATAAAATCCATCAAGTAGTTTAAGTTTCCATCGCGACAATCTGACGAAAAATTAAAATTAGAAAATGTGTTCAGAATCGTCAATTTACACCATATACTTGTATATTGGAATACTGTATTTTTATATTTACACACACAGCTAATTTTGATTTACGTTAGTTATGTTTTTTTCTCTCTCTTTCTAGTTTGTATTAGTACACCTTGTATCTAGTTTTTATAATAACTACACCATATTTTTTGTGCTGTCACATCACTGTCCATCCCAAGGTTTTCACCCGAAAGTGTGAAATTGTGAAATATTTCACACTTTCGGGTGAAAACCGTCGTTACAAGAAGGTATAGCGACTGCGCCGGAAGTCATATATCGGACTCGCAATAAGTCGCGTCCTTCAAAGCACAGAAGGTATCTCAGGCACTGTGTGTTAATGACACGCACCATTACCTTCGAGAAAGGGAGCTGATAGCGATAAGTCTGTAATTGGACGCGTCTGATCTATCGCCCTTCTTGATCATTGGGTACACGTATCGGTCTAATAAGTTCGCAAAGTAGAAATAAAAAAAGATATAAACAATTGGGTATAAATCTTATTGAAACCAATATTATCCTTTCAAATTTTTATCTTTAGATACTAATAATAATATTTAAACTGCGAAAGTAACTCTGTCTATAAAATCGATTTTGATGATATTTGGTACAAATACGTAAGACTAGAACTTTGGAAAGGACATAGGCTATGTTTGGACTCGATAGCCGACATCCACGCGGGTGAAGCCACGGGCAACGGCTAGTTTAGATTGGAATAACGGATATAACAATAAAAAAACCGGGGTCATCGATATTTATAATCAATAGTCCACTTGACAGACACAGACAAACCACAGAGGGGTTTGGCGGTAGCGAACGCGGCCGCTACGCAGGAGGCGTGGGTTTGATCCCCACTCAGTGCAAATATTTGTATGCATGAATATGGGTATTTGCATTTGTCTGGTCGTGCCTGGCAATTTCATCAAAACCTATTTATTAGTTACGGGGATATGTGGAAGCAAACCTTCACATACTATCAAATTTATAATATTAAATAGGTAGGATATTAAAGAGTTATTCTCATCTTGGTATAAACTTGAGAGAGAAACATATTTTGATGTACATTTTACATGTAGTGTCAAGGCCAAGATATAAGGTTAGCGGGATCGGGTTATAAGTCAGTCAGTTAGTTGGTAAGTGGCTTTCACCTAGAGCCATTTGTTGCCTGTGGTTAGGCCCTTACAGTACCTACATAAATTACTGTTACTTACGAAATTGTAGTATATAATGTGTCTAAGGGTAGCTCTACGTAGAAATTCTTGCCTTAATCACAGTAATCAAATATTTTAAAATATTCTAAATATTCTACAACATTCTATTGAAAGTAAGCAATTTAACTAGCTTGTGTTATAGCATCTAGAATGCAGATGCTGCTGAACTTCGATATTTTCCGTGAAGCGACTGCCATCTGACCTCCACGACCCAATAGTGATATTAGGCGATATCGAAACATTGCAGCTAGACCAGCTGTTGGGCTTTTTTTTTATTTAACATGCTCCCTGGCGCACAGTATTACCAAGACCAATGCAAATAGACACAGTATGCTACAAATATTTGCACTGCGTGGGAGTCAAACCAGCGCCTTCTGCTTAGCAATCACGTTCTGCCAGGCCAAAGAGGCTGTCGATTCCTATTTCTTTAATAAAACATTTTAACGCCCTTCGACACAGTATTATATACGAATTAGAATGTTACCATTGAAAACACGTATTTTATTTATTCATGAAAGGTGTGACTATTAAAAAGAAATACAATTTACATTCTGTTGTTGTTATAAAAAGAAATGAAGGTCTCATATATTTGCTGTTCAAATAAATCAGCTGTACCTCCAATTGAATTCAAAAAGGAAATGTGGAATGAAAATTTGTATGCAGCAACTGCAGCATAGCCATGGTCGTTTCCTTTGACCTTTAATGAAGTCAAATAACTCACTGGTCAATAACCCGTTAGTATCCGATCATCAATCCTTTTTTTTATACCACTTAGGTCGTGGATAAGCACACGGCCCACTTGGTGGTAACTGGTAAGTGGTTACTATAGCCTATGGACGAGTGCAACACCAGAGGAGTCACACTCGTGCTGCCGACCCTGTAAGAATAAATAGATTATGTGCCGTCAGCGCAAAAGACAAGCAGGACAAGCCTTTGGTCTTCCCACTGACAGCACAAAACCTCTCCAGTGAGCTCTGGCTGCTCTATCCTGGTTGCAATCAAATCTTACACTATGAACTACTTCTCCTTTCCAAATAAGGCTAACTTGGGTCTGACGAAAAGGACTGCCATCCAACCCTCCAACTCCCAGAAGACGTACCTTCATTGTCTATCAGCATAACTATAAGCAAAAAAACCTTTTTAAAGAATTACTGATTTTGGCAGAGTTAGAATGGGACAGAGAACTGCGACGAATAAAATCCAGTCCAGTTACATAAATCTAAATTTCATAATTTAAGCTATTTTTTTTTTAATTGTAACAAAACAATACACCTTCAACGCACTCAATAACCCCATTTTTTTGTAGGAAAATATTTTATTAAGAAACTAGCTGTCCCGGCGAACTTCGTACCGCCATATAGCAATAAATTAAAATTGCGACTATAATTTGAGATTTAAACTATCCTATCTCTCAAGTTGGATCGAACTGCACATGGTGTGCGAATTTTATTATAATCGGTTAAGTGGTTTAGGAGTCCATTGAGGACAAACATTGTGACACGAGATTTATATATATTAAGATGAGTTACGAGAACGCATAATAACAAATAAGTTAATTCAAAAACTTTAATGTTATTTGACCTAAAACACGTTAATTAAATTATGTTATAATTAGGAATTCATTAAATTAACGTGAATTTCAGGCCGTCCTTGTACGTGTTGCAATGGATTCTTTATGGGAAGACGCCACGTTGAAAGACAAGAGAATAGCAACGCAGCATGCAAATATCATCGTTATCGCAATACTAGTAACGTCGACTTTGGGCTCCGTGCTTACAACGGTGTTGGGCCCCATCCTCCTATCACAAGAATCAAGGGTCGCTCCTGAAGGTAACTTTTGTTTTGCCCATTCTGTAAACACTTACGTAGCTATTTAATTAGACAAAGTGCTACACGTTGCTATTGTAATAGTTTATAAGTTATAAGAAAATAAAAATCCGATAGCAAAGTTCGAATGAAAAGTGCAAAAAGTGGACCCTTAGATATTAAACTATTCTCATAAATTAAGGGTAAAGTATTGTTCGGTATGATTTGTTCTTAAACTTTGGTGACATACAGGGGGCAGTGGACTATGGAATATGCAATTCAAACTTGTATCTAAAGTTTCGACTTTGAATATTTATCAAGGATTACCTACCCTTTGCAATTAGTTCAATGACCGCTAACCGATCGAAGCAATATCACTGACGATTTGTAAGGAGGGTATCCTTCTACGGATCTTCAAAAGATTACGTAAGCTCTGTACGGATTAGATAAAAGAGTGACGTTTCAATCAATTCAATCATGTACGTGTAACACAATTAACACACCACAAGGCGTGACTTTTTATAGATAAATATAAAATTTAAATAAATCCCACTAAAAGATAGACAGCTAAATATTTGACAGTAAATTGCGTGATTTACTAGTCATCCCCTTGCATACCTGACTCTTACCTACATGTTATAATTATCATCTTAGTGTTCCCGATTTCATCCGATGCCTTGAGCTCAGAACCCGGGATCCGCATTCTAGCTTTTCCTACGATCTAAGGCATCCACGACAGTGAGGCCATTGGCACGCACGTCATCCCTTACGATGTCTAGCCAGCATTTCCTGTATCACTTCCTTCTACTGAGGCCCGACGTAAGTAGCATGGCCAGACACTTAGCCAGGCGGTTACCATCTTCATTCTCCTCCATTACAACTGCATGTAACTTCTATTGATTAATTTACATGTGAAAATCTCGCGTCACGGTGTTCTGTTCATAGTCGCACTAAACGATTCGATGGATTTTTTTAATATCTACTTTTTAATAATATTTTTAAATATTATTTCTTCCTCCTGTCCCTATTTTTATTGCGATTTTAGATCGTTTGACATTTCATACTGAATTATTGTAAATTACTTTTCATTTCTTTGATTTTAGTAGGTACGGAAAAATTAACTTAAAAATTGACGATCAAACCAAATAACTACACGAAGTAGTTTTGAAAGTCGGTACAGTTATTCCCTAAGGTGCCTAGCCCCTCTAGACAAGTGGCAATTCGTTGCTCGGCGTATGATGGAATAGAATGCCAAATGTATGGGATTTGACGTATATGACAGGCGTCAATTTGTCAAGAGATGGTAGTTGACACATAGATATCAGATATTTAGTTTTCAATAGACAAGCAAAAAATTGAAAAGGGACCTTTCCGCCGTTCGTCTCCTACACTCGGGGACTATTGGTGTGTTCATCTGCCCCCCTAGACAAGTGGCAATTCGTTGCTCGGCGTATGATGGAATAGAATGCCAAATGTATGGGATTTGACGTATATGACAGGCGTCAATTTGTCATTCTATTCCATCATACGCCGAGTAGCGAATTGCCACTTGTCTAGGGGGGCAGATGAACACACCAATAGTCCCCGAGTGTAGGAGACGAACGGCGGAAAGGTCCCTTTTCAATTTTTTGCTTGTCTATTGAAAACTAAATATCTGATATCTATGTGTCAACTAACCATCTCTAGTCACCCCGCGAACATGGCTGCTAAAAAATAGCCGAAACATCGGACTCAAAGTAAATAATAACAAATAAATCACGATAGAATCCGTTAAAAATTAGTTTCATTTCAACTATAATATCTCTTTATTTAATTCTACATTATTTATCTACATAAAACTTCATACATTTCGTATCGACATTACTGTAGGTTCAATACTCAATAAATACAAAAAGTCAAATGTAACAAAGTTTATAATTCGCGACAATATCAAGTTATCAACTCAGCTTGTCCACAGAGAGATCAGCGCTTGTTCCGTTATTTTTATTTTTGGAGAAAAGACGATACTTCAAGAAGATTATTCGTTTACCGGGTCAGCTATATAATTTTTTGCATAAAATCTATTATTACTTGCAAAGTAATTCAGAACTCATTAAACTAAATAAGTAGTAATATTTATATCCCACTACTCATTTAGCTTAATGTCTAAGTCAAGCTTTATAGCTTGACTATCTCGTATGTGCAATCTAAACAATAGGGATGTTTTTCATCTATATCTTGTATGATTAAGGAATGCAATGACAATAGTGAAAATAATTTAATCATTATTTATTTTTGGCATCATTATCATAAAGTTGATCTATTTAATGTTTTTACTGCTTAGCGATCAACGGAAACATCGGCTCACCAACCATAAAATACGTCACAATAATATATTTAGCCAGGTTACTAAAGGAAAATATTTCACATAGATAAGTTCAAAATAGATTGATATCTAAAAATAAATAATACGTTATATTAATTTATGGCATGTGGCATGTTACATTTGGTTATAAAATGACGTGATCAGACGCCCAATAAAAGAATTATTTTCCTCGTATAGACGTTTTGTGATATAAGAAAAGAGTGTAACTTTTATCTGGCGTAGCAACGGCAGATAATACAATTATCTTTGCTTTTTACTGCAGACGGATACAGAGAAATATGTCTAGGAATAGTGCCACTTACCAACTTAAGATTTTTTAAAACAGAGCACTATCCACATGAGTCCACTTAGGTATATTACAAATTTTCTTGTTTAATCGAGACGTAAGAATTGTTGAAAAGTAAATTAAAAATAATCTTAAGTTTCCTTTTCATTTATTTTATTTACGAGTATAGTTAATCGTCGTTATGTAATATCGTTAATCACTGTTGTTTTTTTTTTTTTTCCTTTTTTATGAATTTGAATTCAAAAATGCAAGAAAAATTAATTCTCAATTTATTTGCGTAATCACCTTACGTTTTATATTATAATAAGAGTGCAAGGAAGCATTGTTATTTATCTGATTCACATATAGATTATCTAGATTATATCTGTCCTTTTTCTAATTTTACTGTTTTTTTCCGCCCGAGGTCGATTCTCTTTTCTCTTTCTTAATCGATTTATTCTTTTTATTTCGCGAAAAGGAAGAAAAATCGGCCTCATTGGTTATTCTTATAACCAATGAGGCGGATTTTTTTTCCCTTTTCATTCAAATTAATTTAGACTAAAATTTATACCTATAGTAATTGTGATTTATGTGAATGTATGATTTATTTATAATACATGTGTACACATTACAATACGTGTACTGACGTATCAGTCTGCCTTCACCTTGTATTGTGTACACTATCCACAGAACAATTGAAGGTTCTTGTACCTAAATATAGTCAAGTTTTACTCTATGTACTATTGCATTTCTATTTAATTTACTTTCTATTAATAAAATTACGCCAAGGTGTTTATAAATTTTACATTTCATCCGGTTAACTGGTTAATGAGATACAGGTGAAAGAGAGGTTACTCTTTCATATAATGTAGTCCTAAATAAACAGGGGTCATGAATAACTTTTACAAATGGGGTTAAAGGATTTTTTATTTTTTACGAAAGCGAGAGAAATCGCAAATCATAATACATAAATAAACGTAATGATCAACTTTGACCACAAAAAAAATAAGAAATTTGGTATAATGTATTTAACAAAACCTGCTGCATTCATGTATAATTTAACCCAAGTATGTGAATAAGTATGTGGAACCGATTCTGTAGTTACGTAAGCGAAAGAAACGTCAAGAGACGGATGCACACATTGTATCCGTCTCGTAGGGTAGTGTTACGAAACTAATTTCTCAACAGGTTATCGAAATGATTGAAACTGCAAAATGATCTCTCTCTCTCTCTCTCTGTGAAATATTATGGAAAAAAATATTCTAGACAACTACTATAAATGCATATACCTAATATATTTGATTGCAACCAGTATTCATAAAACAAAAAAAACCGCGTATGGCATAAGGATAGATTAATTTTCATCGCAAATAAAAAATGGAGGGTCAGGAAATTAGCTAGGAATCACTTAAACTTATAGTACTTAAGCTTCAAATAGGGTGAAACAATTTCGAGATAAGACGTTATTATTATAATTATTTTGCTTAAAAGAATATTAGTAGCCGAAATTACTAGAACTCCCCTTAACCCCTCTAGCTAAGCTAAATTGCTTCTGTGTTCACGTCAGTAGTGTAGCCAGGATTCGAATCGTGGATCTCTCGGTCGTAGGGCCCATTCCTCAAGTATCAGTAGCTTCGTGGCCGGTTGGCCACGAAGCTACTGATACTTCGTGAAGGATCCTTCACGAAGCTACTGAAGCCTGTGGGGCACGTATTGTTGTAACCAAGATGTTCAAATACGTGCATAAACATAAGTTTATACACTTTTTCAAAATTTTGAAGCGTCGTCGGTAGCTTAGTGGTTAAGGAGTCAGCCTTACGATCGAGAGGTCCTGGATTTGAATCCTGGCCATTTCACTACTGACATGAACCCAATCCTGACGCAAGCAATTTAGCTTAGCTAGAGGGGTTAGAGGGAATATTAATAATTTCGGTTAATAATATTCTTAAAAATAGTACATTATGGTACAAGTGAGCAACGTTGGTGATTACCGCCGAGGCGCCATTGAGACCCGAGCCGCCAGGCGAGGGTCTTAAGACAGCCGAGGACGGTAATCATCATGCTCACACGTGCCATACGACGTTTTACAACACACTTGCGAATAAAATAATACTACAAATACTAAATAAACAATACTACAAATTAATTCGTTTTCCTATGCGCGCGCATTTAACAATGGCGGTCGACCATATTTAAAAAAAAAATGAGGTTTGAACCTAACTTTTTTTTACTCTGTTTTTTTTTCTGTACTTAGAGAAAAAAAAAAGTTAAATTTGAGCGAAAATTTTGTTCATTACACAAGTATTACAAGTTGAAATTATTTATTTAAATACGAAAATGCATCAAATGACCATACAATAGGCGTATTAATTTATTCGTACTATTAAACACGTTATTTTTTGTATCAAAACTTTTTTAAGAACATAGACAATTATAGACACTTCCTATAAAATTTAAAAAAGAATCTATAACTCACTTTTGTGAATAATAGTAATGAAAAAGTCACAGTTTTATAATAGGTGTCATTCCGTGCTTAATTGCGGTAAAATAATATCACTGTTATGAGCAGGTGTGTTGTAAAAATACTTTATGTTATAAGGTTTAGGTACTTATCTCCTTTGTCGACTGTACCTTGTGTATTAATGAAGAATACGAACGTTAATTAATAGATGTCCATATTATTTGTTTCAGATTTTTATCGAACTCAGACGTTATCCCCACCACAGTCATCGCAACTGGACCGAAGGAATCATAGCCCAAGCACGCTTCAATTTAATATTAATGTTCAATAAATATTTATTACTCAATCATATAGTTAGTTTTTTTCAGTGAAAATAAGACCCGTGTGAAACAATTATGAACGTAGAATAAGCGAAAGATGTATGCCAGGATCGTTGTAGATGCAAACATGCGGTCTCTGCCAACCACACTGGGAAAGAGGCGTAACTGTAGAACTAGAACTAGATTATGACATCACCATCATTACAGCGTTAGCCTTAGCTTACACTTTGAACCGGTTCGTTATTCTACTCTTTCTCTTGATTCGGCTTATCTCGACTTTAATGGGTGGTGACTGCCGTTTGACCAAAACGCCGAAAAGAAAACTTCTGTCAATGCTTCGTCCGTCAGTCGATGAGTTGATAGAATGTAGAATTTTAGACCTTTTCATTATGTTCTAAACGTCAAATCCCATACATTCGTCATTCTATTCTACAATACGCAGGCCAACGAATGCCACTTGTCTTGGGGTACAAATAAACGGAGAGTGGACACCGGAATCCGAAGTGCGATTCCTGGATGAAGAAGAAGAGCCACTCCGAGTGGCGTCTTCTGCATCAATTCGATCTACGCCTCCGACAAAACCATGTAAGTATCATCTGTCAGTGATCGACAGTTGTCAAGACTTGCTTTGATAATTGCTTCAGTAACGCAACTTTAAAAATGCAGAGAATAGGAATTTGTCTTTGCACAAATTTAGATTTTCTTTGCGTGTGAACTGAAAAGAACTGCACCTACAGACAAAACTATAACACCAATATTGTTCAACATATAGGTAACTAACTTATGCATGACATTCCGTGACAAGATGATGTGAATGTTATTTCCGGATTCGTTAATTTGCGCCATGTCGTTATATTCACTAAAAAAGACCTATTGTACTATTCTCCACCATCTTATATCTTTTATAAAAAATATACGGAATATGTGTACCTGTAAGTTTTCCTGAAAAATGAATTATAGGACTGCGCTGGAGGTATTTTGGTAACTCAGCGTGAGTCCTTATAGAAGGGTAAAGAGCTACACGCTTCTTTCAGGGATGACTCCGTTCATGGCCTGCGATTCACTGACCTCTTCAGGAAAACCCAGGGTTTTGTATGTGCTTCATCGAGCAGAAGCTACCATTGCGCCAGGATTTACTGGGACGGTTCCATCATCGCGGCAAATACCATTTTTGCGACTAGGGCTTATATAGTGCTGATAGATCGGGCAGACTCACGGGAAGTTCTTATGGACATCGTTATCCCCTATGCGAGAACAAAACCACCGAAACAGACAAAAACTAAATATGTATACCTAATATATATAAGTATAATGTATTTTTAATCGAGCACGCAAGCCACTGTTTGTTTCAATTCAACTATCAAGTATCTATTATTCTATTACCTAACCTTCTGTCCAAAAACCCAAAAATAACTGTATCTACAAAAACTTACACACAAAAAAGAATTTTGTAAATCCGTCCACAGATGACGGAGGTATGCGCGCACAAATATAGAAAAAAAAAACATCTGAATTAAGAACCTCCCCCTTGTTCAGATGTCGGTTAAAAATCATGCTTAGTCTTAGTCTTAGTCTTAGTCTAGCAAACTAATTGCTTTAAAATTATCTCAAATGCGAGTTGTTAATGGCACAGTGTGTGTGTCGTGTCGTGATACTCGTGATCGAGTGCAAGATGAGAATTTGTACGGTAGTAGCGATGACACTACAAATAAAAGAAGAATTAGGAAGAGGGTAGATCGCTAAGGATTGTCAATAAACAACATAACCTCGTAGCTAAGTTCACCCGTGGTCATAGCGCTTGTAACAATGTATCGAAATTATCCTGATCCTGTAGACTAACATTTTGTTGAGTAACGTTTGTTTGCCACAACATTAAGTAAGTTAGTTTTAGTTTCAACTGTATATTAAGTTTACTTATTCAAGCTTTCATATATTATCTTCACTGTTCACTTTCATCTGTACCTATGCACAATAGTATCTGCCAAGCTGCCATGTGGGTCCCATTTTTTTCTCTCCTGCAATCACTATAATGTATGAAAAATGATAGCAGAGGAATGAAAAATGACAGTCGTAATAAGTATATTATTTGAAATTGTCTAGAAGTATAATAAAAATCTGGAACTATGACTCTTGTATAATTTTTAGTGTGCAATAAAGAATTAAACAAATTAAATAAAAATAAACAATGTAACATAAAGATACACTCAACATAAATTTATATTCTCTTAGAATACAATACATAGGTACATACTAAGTTTTACATAGACACATGATAGTCACGCCTGTTAAGCCAGAAGGGATGGGCAGAGGCGAACTAACATCCGCGTCCAATTTCTGGATTCGCATTCACGTAAGAGAGGTGAAGAAATGAACCTGTTAAAAATAGACGCAAGTATTATTTTAAGGAGATATTATCTTAAGATAAAAGACTGACGAGGAGAAAAGTGTTTATAAAAACAATTATCAGCGGTTTTTCTTTGAAACACGGGATTAAAGCTTCCCTTTTATAAAGATTTAGCCATTGCTACTAAACTGTAGCTACGTGATTCAAGTTAGCGCTACGAACGATAAGACGATACTCGACATCAAGGTGAGCTGAGCCACCGGCATCAGCTAGTTCAATATTTGTCCCCGGTGGAGTAGAATAGATGAGGCTGTTCTTCATCCGATAGTAAACACACAGCCCATGATAAAGAGCTCGATAGACGGCATTAGGCTCGACCCTATTACGTGGGACCGAAAATCATCGTTGGCGAAATGTGGTTGTTAATATACCTCTCCCTACCCCTTCGGGGATTTACAGTTGTGAGTATATGTATGTATGTGTAAAAATATAAATTGTTAAAGTAAACATAATAATAAAATAAAAGGTCATAAGTGCATAAATTTTTACATATTACCAGATGCATTTTGTACGCTTAATATATCTATCATAAAACGCGAAAATAATTTAAATGAACTCGAATAAGGTCAACAACGCGTCTTCAAATATGACTCGTTTAAACCTAACGTAAATATGGTAGTACTTCTGTCGCAGCGCTAGTCTCGAACAAGGCTCTCAAACTTCCGACTTGTCAACACCTATATATTTAAAAATGGACTTTCCCGAACTGCAACTGAGTGATAGATAAAGTTATTTTTACTCATAATCAACGTGGTTTAGAATATCAGTCGTAATCGTGATTAAGTAGTTAAAATTACGTAGCTAAATGATAATAATGGCTATTTATTGGTTCGCGCTGTGACGTGTGCGCAGGCTCAAGCTCGGCGCTTGCCCAGACCGGCGTGTACCATTCAGCAAATACCTCATCGACCATGGTCATGACCACCAATGTCCATAGTGAATTCTAAGAAATATACAGTTGGATTTTTTTATTTTATTGGACTTATATAAAGCTGCTGCTTTCTGTCTACCAAAATGGAATGTAAGTTATTCTTTTAATTCTTTTTTTTTTTGTTAAATTAATGAAATATTGTGCTGTTTATACTGGAGATTGATGGCACTTGGTGGAACTTGCTACACATATTGAATAAATCACTTGTACTTTTCCACAATTATTTATTTATTTAATATTGTGCTTGTCATAAAGTACGGTTATTTCTAAACCTGAACCACTTTATATTCATTTACATAAATTATTTTCAAAATAACAAAACCTAGTAATAATTTAAAATTTGACGTCAAATAATTTATGTGATAATAAATTTCAGTCGTTAGTTTTTAATTACCTTGAAATGTATTCGTGTGCTACAATAACACCTTAATTAATTATCTCATTGTATATTCTTCAAAAAATATTTGCACGGTGACAAACTCCAAAATGTGTGAATTCATTCTATTATTATTAAACGTAAATTATTATTTTTAACTCCTAATTTTTACTAATATCATCAACCAGAACAGTACCAGGAATTTTGTTTACTTCACCCTGTATTTTGCACCATAATAATAGTATATAACACTATTCTAAAAAATATATATTTAAAAAGATTTCTTTATCAAGGTCTAAGTAATTTTCTTAGTATTCCACGTTCCCTTCTCAAGGCGCACATGAAGGAAGTGCAGTTGAAGCTAGGTATATTCTCAGCTGCCAAAAACGTCTCATAAATATTTTAAAATGTTTTAAAAAGGAAATATTTTCAGTCTTAAATGAGGAAAAATAACTATTTCCTTGCGCTTACTATATTTTTTCTATACTTTGCTAATACTTACAGTTTTTTTTAATAATTCCAAAATCATCAATAAAACATGTAGTTCCATAGAGCGTTTGACATATTATCAATCAATTCCAATCAGAATAAATAATAACGAGCCTTTGTATTATTGTTTATCATTGGTTACTTCTTCTCATTTTACTCGTTTAACCATGACCTAGCATGAACACCACTCAAGCATGACATGCACTAAATGCAAGAACGTTATCTACATCACTTAATATTTTCAAATTAGTTTAAAATGTGGTACGGTTTTTAACCGACTTCAAAAAGGAGGAGGTTCTCAATTCGGATGTTTATATATTTTTTACTTTATCGGTTTTTAATTCGTATTTAGCGTATGGGACTACCAGCGTCTCTTCTTCCGATAAATACACATGAGCAACACCTCTGTATATGACAAGTGTAGGTACCTAATATTACTGTTTAGATATCAGGCGTGCTGTGTAACCACAGTCAAATCAATCATGAATAAATTTACGTTCTACGCTTGCAAGAACCACTTACTTTAAGGATTACTAGTTACTAACTACAATATTCGTGTCAGTGACGTTTATTAAATATCTAGCCAGCGGACAAAAACACAATAAACCTAGATAAGTGCTTACATAGTCTAGCTGCTAGATCTTCTATACTATTATATAATTGTACATTGGAAAAAATATTTGTTTGCTATGGACGGCAAAACTACTGAACGGATTTTGATGCGGTTTTTTGGTTAGAAAGGTCTTGGTCAGACTTAAAATGTTATGTTTATTTGGCGGAGCCGCGAGCGGAAGGCTAGTAATACATATAATATAATAGCCAGAACAAATACTTAATGTTGTAATGTTTTTTAAAGTTCGTAATCATAACAGTAGTATTTTTGCTGAAGATACTAAATACAAAAGTTTGTAAGATGTATAGATGGATAGTGAAAATCTGAACAATTTAGAATGTTACATGTTAACAAAAATTATTGGTATTAATTTACAAAACTTAGTGTACCACTAAATAAAATACATGATGTTGTATACCACAATAAGGTATAGAACCTAAATAATAAAAAAATTGAAAGCTGATTTTCCAACTGGCCTAAAATTTCGTATTCCAATTAGTAATGTCACAAAAAATGTTACAAAAAACTGCTCACACAAAAACTTCATTTACAACCAACAAGAATAATATGATAAGTCATGCTACCATATACCTACTCATAATTTGATAAGAAGTGAAAACAGTACTATTAAAATATAAGCTGTTAGGTAGGTATCTAGGTTCAAAACTGTTTAAAGTATACTAAAACAGCATTTGAAGAATTAAGAAATTCAAATACAGTAGCCTGTGATTATAATGAATTATGTTGTTGTATGTAACTAATTAATGTGTGAATTTAGTTGTTGTTTCGTATATTTACTATGATAAAATATTTCTGTACTAATTTGAGGAACGCTTACGAATCTTTTATTTACACTAGCTGTGTCCTATAAGGCTAAGGATTTACGGCGGCGACGCGATGTAAATATACACATATTCATGCATAAAAATATTTGCACTGAGCGGGAGTCATACCTGCCACTTTTGACTTAGCAGTCGGACATTTGACCGCTATGCTACAGTGGTCATGAATAATATCTATTTTAACGTAGCAGGCTTACTACATGCCTATTGCCTTATGGTGAATAATACGTATTGAAAACTCGAAGACCTAACCGCATCGCTATCTCCAGGGCTGTTTCATACGGTAACCTGTTACTTTATGTATCAAAAACTCTGTATTTGAGCTTCAATAAATCTTCAAAGTTAGGAACTGATAAAGAATCCAGAAGATTGCCAGTAGATTGACCAATGGTCAAGTATCACATTTACATAACTTAAGATTAACATTGTAAAAGTCAATAATATCCATAATGTAGTCACACTTGGGCGCCGAGACTGAGCAGTTGCGTGGTTTTGCAACTGCATTACCTGTGTCGCCTCAGTGTGAATCGTATTAATAATGGTAATCATTAAAACTATTTTATTTACTTCAATCTCAGTTGAATCGGGACATGGGTAAGTCTATTTACCAATACTATTGATGGCTACATAGACGAAGCCAAATTGATGCATAAAAAAATATTTAAGACTCATAAATTGGACAACAAGGACAATACCTACCAAGAGTGGGGTAAAGGGGTGGGGTTGTTAGAAAAATATAAAAATCGTATATCTCACTACCGAGTGACCAACCCTATACCTCTTCAATATTTAATTTCACGACCATACCTACAAGTGCGTTTGAAAAGAATATTCATTTCACGATAATATAATATTTGTTCCTTATTTATTATGAAACTATTTGAACTATTCGAACTATTTTGAAACTATTATAACTATTATAAATGACACCATGAGGCTGTTATTACTACCTATTTATTATAATTATGTGGTTTTTATATTAAGTTTAGAATATCTAGCCATCTGTTGCTTCATTGTATGACAATAATAAATATGTATAATCACTAGAAAATTGAGTAAATATGCAGCACAGATGATTAAAGTTAATAAATATTCATCATTCAAATATGGGTTGCATATAGATGTATGTTTACTTACGTAAATGTATAGAAAGTTAAGTTAATAGACGAATCTGAGATAATTGAATAGTGACTTCCTTTCTAGAACGCAACATAACCTAGGACGATTATTCACGGTACCTCACCTACCTCAGTAAGACTAAGCTCAAGGGAAATCCCACGCGCAAAAAAAATATCTTTAATTATGACTTTCATGCTATCATAAATGAGCTAAGTAACTGTTACAATACAGACCAGTATGTAATCTTTTAATATTATGTTAGGAACCGGAGTTTACCTGTATCCCCCGTAACTCTTTCAAGAAAGCTCACGTCAAATGGTAACTGTTGCATATAATGTCGAAACTGCATAGCGGCTTCTAATTTGAGGCCACCCTCTAAGAAGTAAGAATCATCATCAAATTTAGTCATCATTTTCCTGCCTTTATCCCATATTCTTTTGAATTGCGTTTATTATTAAAACTAACGGAACAGGAATATGTCAGTTGTATCAGTTTCGTCCATACGCGCTCAAATTTGAACGCACGATCGCAATATACAATACTTTTAGATATGTAGGTGATGTACCTACTTGGAGGTTTCGTACCAAATCAGAGTCTTTTATAGCCATATTGTCTAGCTACCTAAGACCCTGATTATGATTGCTCATGATTCACGATTGTGAGTTAAAGGGTATACGAAAACATTTATGCATTAAAATGTACATGGGCGCAGCACTGACCACCAAAATTAGGCACCAAAATAAAATAAAAAATTGCATTTGTTATAATTAATTTAGACCAAACGAACATAATGCTAGAACTAGAACAAGAGCGTTCTAAGGGCATTCTTTCCTAGTATCTTAGTGTAAATTAAACTTTATTTTCATTGTTTACGTATGAAAGAACAACGAACACATGTTCTGTCACTGTTTACACAGAATTTGGCGTAGATGGGATAGAATGAGCATTCGCTGGCTTGGTGTACCTAAACAACCTTTACATGACACTAACACCCGTATTCACAAACAATACTGTGAGTTCTCATAGTGTGCTCGAGCGCATAGGGCTGGTAAAATTAATTCACAAAAATCATGGAGCAGTATCTAACGCAGTGCGTTCCCTCAACGAAGTATCACTTAAGTGTTGTCTATGAATAAAAAGGGTTGCCAAAACGAACGCACTGAGAATGTGTTGTTCTTTGCAGAGTCTTGGTAGTACGCATAGCGAAGTATTGTTTGTGAATACGGATGTAAAACTACCTACCATACTTCGCATCCTAATGTTCCTTCTGCTTTGACAACTGAGTACGGATGTACGGATTTCGAAGAAAAAGAACTGTATAATACTGTATATAATTAGCATTATAATTGCAAATAAAAATAAATGGAACTCGTACAAATTAATTAAATAAATATATAACCAGAATTAACATTCAATTTGCTGGAGATAATAGCTAGATGATTGTTTATTATATCAGATGACTATAAAGAGATATTATCGTTATGTCCACATTTAGTAGCCGCATTGGTATTATAATTTGAGCATTTGTAATACAATAGATAGGTAGGTATATAGGTACATAAGATTGTTTGTATTTAAAAATGTCTTGATATTAAAAACCTTACTAAATGAATGTAACAAAAAATGTAGGTAAATAATTATTCATGTCATTATTATGGATAATATGTAGCTTACAATGGCATTAGTAATGAAACCAGTTTATTACCGGCCTCAGGCCTGAAAAATATGGTAATCCACACTTAATCCAGCTACACCAAATAGGTATCAAAGTAATTAAAAATGTACACATACCTATGTATTTTACCTGATTACCGCATATAAATCTCAGCCTATGGCCATTCATTCAAAATTTAATTTTGTTACAAATTTACAAAAAGAAATACTTATACCCACGCCTACGTATACCTATTACAAATGATGCAAGAAGGAACTGATGGCTATTGTTTAGTAAGCATTAGTAGTTGTAAAATACATTTACAAAGAGAAAAGAGAATCGACCTTGGGCGAGATTCAAACCCGCGATCTTTTCCTTACAGGGGAATGCTCTAACCGCTAAGCCACCGAAGCCCGCACGATGCCGATCCAAATTCCTCTATACTTTCCGTCTTTGGGGCGACGGTGTACCTTAATCGACTTGAACAATCAGCATATTAAATGCTTCAAAATTTCAGTCAGTTGTAAAATAGCTTAAAAATGTAGATAAGTGTTTGAACTATTACCTACCTTTGTTTTCAATTTTCAATTTCATATCATTAGCAAATTAATTTTTGTATGAGAATATTGATATCTTCTAATAGTAAAATACTAAATATTTATTATATTTCGTGCATGTAAGTACATTGATATGAGAGTTACTTTAAAAACTGAATCCTTACACCGTTAGGAGGTGAGGGGGGTAAGGTTTAAGCAGATGCAGTGCAGCTGAACGTACAATACTATAATCTACCTACTAGGTATATGATTAGGAAATCAATCATATAGTAGGTAAATTAGGAGTAGGACAGTCACGTTATAAAAAATCATTTACGTAACTAAATTCCCGAAAAACATATAAGTGCAACCATAAAAAGTCGCATCAAGAAATTGTCCAATTATAAAAAGGTACAAAAAAGACCATTCATATGTTGAAAAAAAGGCTTTTGTTAGATCTTAGATACGAATGTAATGTGTTAAAAGTAATGAGATCTATGAATGAAAAAAAAATCTTTGGTAGGTATTGATTTTAGAAGTTATACACGAGTATAATGCTATCAAGCAGCGGGTATTTTGTGGTATCACTCATTCCCGTTTTTTCTCGATATTTTTTATAATTTGTGATGAATTCTGATTATTATAATATTACAGCATCACATTGTATTAGTAGAATACAAGTGACATCATATTAATATAGGAATAATGTTTATTTTCAAGATTTTAAAACAATAAAACGCATCAAATCACGGTACAGGCAACATACCTAAATGCATACAATAACGGTACAGTTACCTACTTCGTATAAATAAACTGTATGAAAGTTATGATAAAAGTTTAACAACAGCCTACTAGTAGCTAGTAGTAGTAGGTAACCATTTTCCATCAGGAGGGCCGTGTGCTTCTCTACCGCCTAAGTGCTATAAAAAAACTAACATGTAAAATGTTGAAGTATTTAGGAATAATAACTGTATAACCGTCATTATAAACCTTAAAGAATGTCGTGAGGCGAAACCGGTGAGGTGAAAAATAAAATACTGCGGAAAAGTGGCACAGAGTAAGCACATAAGCTGATTTTTATTTCTGGAACAGGTTCTATGGGTAATTTGGAACATTTTGTACTGTTATAAATGCGAAAGTTTGATTATGGTGCAACTACAAAAATCGACAAAATAAACATGTTCGAAAAATAACGCAAATGGTACACACGCGAAATGATTAATCTCTAATTCACAAATTGACCAATCTTCTTATTACGCATATTGACCTATATTAATAACGTATATAAAATGGCCCATACAATTAGACGTGTATTGAAAGACTTAAACTTTGGATTTGATTTTGCATATCTTACCTATTATTATTTTGAATATATTTTATTGCAAAATCTATTATAGTTTAAATATTAGAATTTGCAATATTTTTTTTCTTGTTCCATAACATTCATAAAACACAAATGCCATACAATAGTAAATGGAATTCACATTTTGAGAACAATTTATTCATTTCATGTACTTAATATGGAGCAAGCCCGCATGCATCGTTATATTTGTTTAAATACCATTGATATACAGTTACAATGCCAGTTTACATCTGACAGCCATGAATGTCATAATTGTCAGTAATAGACTGAAGTATTTATATGATTACTCATTAATATGAAGCTATTTATAATTGTCATCATTTCAATTAGAACTAATCTTGGTGATGGACGTTACTGCAAAATACTGCCGCGATAAAATTTTGCTCATGTTATAATATTTAGGCACCAGCTGTGACTAAATATAGCCTATGATCTCTCTAAGCTACCAAAATTCATCAAAATCGATTCAGTGGTTTATGCGTGAAAGCGCAACAAACAGGTTTTCTTTTGCACTTAATTATAATAATATGAATCTAATTACCAGTTTCCGACCTAGTCTTATCATATCCTACTTAATATTATAAAAAGTTTTGTAAGGACGGTTAGATGATGTAATTAACGGTTACTTTTAATTCTGAAATTAGATTTTAGTCGGTCGCAAGAACGAGTTCCATATTGATCAATATGTCATGCGGATAAACGTACAGGCAACAGCTAGTCTATATATAAAGATTTGTTCGTATCGTGCCAGTAATCCTATTGCGATAAAACTTTGTCAACTTATTGGTCACACTTGTATGAAGGTGTTAGCATAATACTTAGTGATTGGACCCTGGTTGTTTGGTGCTGCAATTGGGTTACAGATTTAATTACTATCTTTTTCCGTGCGAATAGGTCAGTTAACGTGAACTAAAATAGACATCATGAAAAATATAAACATCCGGATTGAGAACCTCCTCCTCGTTTAAAAATCGGTTAAAAACTTTTCACTTCATTTCTGTTTTACCTCGGTTGGTTGTCGGTTCCTGACTCATACAAACATGCATTAACAAGATAATTCAGATTTAGTTGTATACGTGATTTAGTTGTATTACTCTCATTTACCTCTTTCTAATGATAATGGTTTTCTTTCACTATTCATTCCTTTGTGAACTGTACAGCCTTTTGCACGTCAATTGGTTTTGCCCCTTTAACAGTGCAATATGTTAATGTATGACGTACTTATAAAGTGTCATCGTGGCCCCGCAAAATGGTTGCAATGATAATAGTGCTGTTTGTTGTTATGAATGTTATGACACGTGTTACTGATTAATGGTTACGTACAGTCAGCATCAGATCGATATTTACTAGTAAAGTACCTACCTACTCAAAAACATCTTGATACATGGCATTAAGATCTTTTTGAGTAGGTACTTTGCTAGTCAAGATCGATCTTACGCTGGCTATAGTCGTATATTGCAGTTTCAAAAAATATTCAAGTCAATTCAAGCAATGAAAAATGAGATCAGAAAGTAATAGTATTAAATAAAGCCTAACATATTTGCTATTGTTGATAGTCATTAATCTAATGACTGAATTTGTAAAAGCAAAAAGAAGTCCAAATTAAAGATTATCTCAATTGCTAATGATATGGCACAAAAAAGTGGATAGGTACCTCGTGGCAAATACTTACTACATTTGCTAAATTGCATTTTATTACACAGGTATGAAAGTTAAAAAGAAGAAGAAAGAAAGAAAAGTAGGTACATTTATTTTGGTCACTGCAGCACACTGTTTAGTTAGTATTGTCTGGTAACTAGACTTACTTGGAACATTCATTTTAACCCCCTATACCCCTATACATGTTTAGTTAAATTTGAAATTAACCAAAATATTTGAACGTAAAAGTGTGTCAAACTGAGAATTGCCTTACTAAACCAGTATAAACTAACTTAATGGTATGGGCTAAATCAGACTAAAGTAGTTTATTATCAATTAATCTAAAAACAGCGTTCTTTCAATGTCTCATTCATTGGTTCTTGTTGTATAATAAATGTCGCCCCTTGGGTCAATATAAATGTAGCTGATGATTACAGATAGAGTCAATCAATGCTCTAGTTGTGCTTCGTTGAACATTTTAATAATAACGACAATCACAGAACTACTGACATCGTTATATGGGCATGGAATATTAAACGGATACCTACATCATAAATAATATAGATATAATATATTATTAATCCATATCTATCCATCAAATATTTATATGTATATATATTCATATTTCATTTGCGCAAGTAACTCTGTCTGTCATTTTGTCTGTTACGCATAAACCACTGATCCGATTTAGATACAATTTAGAACAGGGGTAGATTAGATCTTGAGAAAGTATATAGACTATTTTTAGATAGCATCCACGCGGGTGGAGACGCGGGTATAAACTAGATCCTTATAATTGCACGTTATCACCATAGCCATTTTTTTATTGTATGACATTTTCTAATCTTTGTTAGTACTCGTACTTATACACTTATTGGTTTAATAGAAGACTTCGACTTTCTCGTAACAGCTACAATAAAAGGCTCATATTTTTTAAATAATTATTATTGGTTCATATAAATAAGTACCCCAATAAAATGCTGCGAATATACAATAGGTGGTAAATCAACTTAATATCACAGACAATAAATATAGGTCTAATAAATTAAACAATGTTTATTAACAGAAATAAATCTAAGTTATAAAAGATTGCATTCTAATTGCACTCCTTTGTGCATTCGACATTAAAGATTCGACATAGTCTGTATTGAAAAATAGCTACGAAATATACTGTATTTGGCCCTTACGTCTTTAAGCGCAGTGAATATTCATTGTCCTGATTAAAGAAGTATACCCATAGTATATTCTCAGGGCTATAGGTGTTACTTATGTCTTTTGATACATATGTAGTACATTGACATATTATTCATTTATTTTATTCTGTGATTACCTGTTTCGGAAGATGTTTTAAGTACTGAGAGATAATAATGACTCTCTAAAGAACTCGTTGTTCATATCATTTTGCTAATAATGATGTGTAATTTACATTTTTGTTGATACTGAAAATGATAATTATACCTTATTTACTGAGGCAATTCAAAGCAAATATGTTTGAATGCGTATCTCTAGTAAGTGTATTTGCTATGATACATGTAGGATTTAGAAACCATATTACATAAAATAGTAATTATATAATCGATACGCTATTCAAATGATATCACACACTTTGACGCAGGGACATTAGATGATATACCAGTAGCACGAGTAATTGATATCTTAAATAAGCTATTTTGATCTCAAGAATACATGTGACTAATTATTTTCAGATAAAAACACAACTTCAATCTTAGATAAGGGTGTCTATATCATTCACAACGAAGATTCAAAAACGTAAGTAAGTACTATTTATTGCACGTCCCGTTCAGTCTTTGTTTAAAATATGATTTCATAGCATGAACGAAGACGATTCTCTTTTAGCAAGAGTGGTGAGGCGGCAAAGTATAATAATGAAAGGACAAGTGTGAGTCGCATGTCCCGCAATCATTTTAATTGAAACTATTAATGTTCGTGTTTAATTAACGGTCAGACGGTTGTCATTTCAGAACACCCGAAATTACGCTCAATTATAATCCAGAAAAGAAGCCAATTAAAGACGACGATATCAAGAAAAAAAATAAGGAAATCTGTGGGACTGCGACGGCAAAAATCCTGCATTATTTTACCTTATTAGTACTTGGTAAGTGTTTCACTGTGTCGTCTATTCATTTCATTGAATTTAACTAAAGAAACCAAAGCATAATGATAACATTTACCACTACCCAATAGCTTCAACATGACTCTGGTTTCAAGTAATTGAACTAAATTCTTTGACCTACGAACAAATCTTAAGTTATTAAAAAAAAAGTGGTGATAATGATGATACTGCCGGCAGTTTACACGAATATCACATTTGGACTAAAACTATTTTTACTGGATTCTATCACGATTTCATTGGTGTTTAATGTTATCCTCTAGTACCCTCCGCGACGGCGACTGCTAAAAAGCAAACAAAACTTCGGTTCAATATTATCAATAAAAAAATACCTCGCGATGGAATCTATTTTTAGTTTCATTTCAATCGCGATTTTAAAGTTACATAAAAATATTGAACCTGATAAAATTGAGTCTGCTGATGAAAGCATTTGTATAAAAAAAGAAGAAGAATAGGTTATATGAAATTCTCTATAAATATATTTGAAGAATTTTGGAATAAATATTCCTTTTCTTTGATAATTATTTAAAGTCCCTACTACGTTTAATTTAAAAGAATTGACATTTAAATATCTATTAACACAAGATGTCTCGATATCATGTTGAATATATACTAGTGCTAGTTTATCTTTACGAGCTACGAAATACGAAATAGCCGTGACGAATTAGCGCACATACCAACCTATTGTCGGGTTAATCACTGTTCAAGGGATGTATAGTTAGTGACCGTCTTAAGATTGTGTTACTAGTTTTTTGGCTATTAAGAATACTTACTTTTAATGTATATAATATGGCTGAAATAGTGGTGGAGGACGCACCGGAGACCGGAGAAAAAAAATAGAAGGGATTGATACTTTACACAACGTCTTTTATTTAGAAGAAGTTCTTTCACTCACTAATAAAATTAAAAAGGGTGCAAATACCTTTAGCACCTCACGCCTCTTAATTTTATTACTGATTTTAAGATGGTTATGAAGATTCTATTATATTCTAGTTTTTTAAGCAAGCCCCTGCAGACTACACACTTTTCACCTACCGATAGTTTGATAGAGTTAGGCTGTTAAATGCAACTAAGCCAACTAAACTGTGATAATAGTTCAATTAGAAGACCATCGTGAAACTCATTTGATCAACTCAATAAACTATCCCCCGAAAAAAAGTCTGTTTGTAGAAACGGCGAAAATTATAGGATAGCTGATTTTATATATAAAATCCTTGGTGTAGAATTATGGTTAGGTATTTAGTGTCGAAGTATTATTCCAATACGAATTTACATTATTATGTTGTCATTAATAGAATTCAATTGACTTCAGGACTTCTAACATGGGGTTTGCTATGGTGCGCCTTCGGGGACGACTGGAGTTGGGACGGGCGATGGACCAGACTGGCTATAGTAGCGGGTCTGGCGTGGGCCAGTGGCGAAGCATTTCATACCTGTACGTCTATGCCACCGCTCTTAGCGGCACTTATTACTGGCATTTTAGCAAGAAGTATCGATTTTCTTGATATGCGAGACTATACTGAAGTTGATGCGTTTTTGAGGTAAGTGAATCAATTTTTTAAATTAATAACACCATTCATAATGTATTTCTGAAATATGCCTTCTATGCCTTCTTCATAATAGTCAAGTGACTTCTCTCATCTTCTTCACACCTTTAATACATGTAATTTGTAGGCTAAGCCCTAGTGAAAAAATCATGAATATTTTATAACCTAAAGAACTAGTTGCTTATATCCAAAAGTGCATAAATTAACAACTGCATGAGGTGAAAGGGGGGTATGGGTTAATTTCTGGGCAAAAGATGTTATTGGCTTTCTATCAATAACAGTTTCTGAGTAGTCAATAAAAACTGTTGAATTAATAACCGCCTTACTTTTAATAGAAGAAAAATAAAAAAGTTCAAAGTTAAATAAATAATAAATAAAAATAAAAATCTTTTATTGCAGACAACAAAGGCCCATATTTTGTTAGTACATACTTATTCCTAATGTCTATGTTAGTAATACATTATAAGGTAGGTAGGTATCCACAGATGTGCCGCATCACTTGATAGATTCATCAAGCCACATGTAGCTTGATGAATCTACCAAAGGCAGGCCCATCCATCCTCTCCGCAAACACTCCCAGAATGCTGTTGGTGCTCCCCCTGACCCTACGTAGCAATGAAGCTATTTTCATGCGCATCAGAGCGTGAAAGTCATCGGTATGCGCATCCGCGAACATACCAGACGCACTGCAGTAAGGTGGGAGCCTCAACAGCATCCTGAAAGTGTTATTGTACTGTACACGCAGCGTGTTGACTGCTCTATGAGTGTGGTTGAACCAGAGGCTGCCGGTGTAGAATGTCTGGCAATACGCCTTGAACAGTGTAATTTTAACTGGTACAGTACAACCAGCAAACCTTCTAGCCACCATGTTCCCCCTCACAGCCAACGCCCTGCGTTCCCTTTCCAAGTCCAAGTCATCTCTTAGATCCTCGGTAACAATATGACCCAAGTATTTAAATTGTTTCACTCTTTTTAAAAGTGCACCATTGAGTGTAACAGCAGGGACATGTGATGGACTTTTATTTACTCCTCTAAACACCAACATCTCACTTTTCACAGGGTTGTACTTTAATCCATGTCTCTCAGCATACCTCTCGCAAATACTTAAGAGTCTTCGTATACCATTAATTGATGGGCACAGCAGCACCATGTCATCAGCATAACTTAAGTTATTAATGCAGGTGCCATCTATATGACATCCGACATGCGTGCTGCTGAGCTCAACAAGTAAATCATTTACATAGATGTTGAAAAGTCTCGGGGAGGTAAGACCTCCTTGTCTTACACCACATTCGAGCACATATGGGTCCGATAAAGCATTTGACCATTTCACAAAGTTTCTTTGATTATCATACCATACAGTTAATATTGATATCAATGAATCAGGCACATTCATTGCTTTAAGCTTTTTCCATAACACATTATAAGACACCAAGTCAAATGCTTTTGACAGGTCCAGGAAACAAGCATACACTGGTGTTTTCCTATCCGTATAGTATTTGACAGTGTGCTTCAATGCAAAAATGGCACTCTCTGTAGATAGCCCTGGGCGGAACCCAAATTGAGAGTCATGTAACTTTACATATCTGCTTAGATGTGAGTCAAGCACACTGTCAAACACTTTGGCAATCACTGTAGCCAGGGATATAGGCCTGTAGTTACCCTTGTGTGCTATGTCTCCCGTCCTGTCCTTCACAATGGGCACAACCACTGTATCTGACATCTCTTGTGGTAAGTGAGAATGTCCAATACATAAATTGAAGAACATAGTTAATACTCTGGGCAGATGCACCCCAGCATTTTGAAGATGTTCGATGCTAAGTCCATCCTTACCTGGAGATTTGCCCCTTTTCATTTCTTTAATGACAGTTTTTATCTCTTTACATGTAAATATAATGGGAGCCCCCAGTAGCCTGAACTCAGCATCGCTCATCCCTGCCCTCGACTCAAGAGGAGAACTCACTTTAAAATGTTCCTTGAAGATATTTGCTATTTCAGTACAATCGCTAGTACCTTCCACACTAACTGGAAGGCTTGGGCTGTTATTTAATTTTTTTGTACTCTTCCAAAATGCTGAAAAAGATTTTCTAGCATGATGTGAGGCCAAGATATCCATCTCTATTTGATTTTGATTCTTAATACACCATCTTAATTTTGCCTTAAATATTTTACGAGCCAGCCTCATATCTTCAAAGACTGGTCCACTGTCAGGTTGACCATGCCACTGCCACTCTCTAAACTTAAGTCTTGCCTGCGCATGATAGACCTTTACATGCTTGTTCCACCCTTTTATTGGCTTATTTTTTTTAATAATACCAATTGGGGATTTACCATTACTGTTAGTAGCAGCTTCACATAATATACACACAATGTTATTATACATTTTATCCAACAAAATTTTGTGTTCAGCCTTATTACAAAAAGAATCAGCACATTGAGTAAATTCTATGGGAAAATCTATTTTCTTTAAATTATCATTACATAGGTTTAAGTATTTATTTATCTCATCTGCATTACGTTCCCCCCAGTAAGTGCCATTGTATGTAGATCTAATATTAAAAGTTTTTTCTCTAATTACATTTACTTTACATTCCAGTTTCAATGGAAAATGGTCAGATGAATATGAATCATACATAACCTCAATGTTTACAATTGTCTTGCTTGCTGACTGTGTAACAAGACAGTGATCAAGCCATCGCTTGCTCCCAGACACTTCACAACTGAATGTATAGGTCTTTGATAACATACCAAGATAGTCTATGTCTGCACATAGTAATTCTTGTTCTAAACAAAAACTTAGGAGTTCATGACAAAATAACTCACCTGGGTGGGCATTGAAATCCCCTAATACAAATACTGTTTCAATATTACTGTTTTGTATAATGGAATACATTTCACTAAGACATTCTGTGAAGTAAGGAAGGTTGTTTTTATCTTGTGTAGGCATATACATGTTCACAACCATAAAACATTTACTGTTCACTACTACTTTGATTGCATTTAGCCTATCACTGTCACATTGTATTACAGACACACAACTAAATACACTCTTTCTCCATAAGATGGCAAGGCCTCCATATGGCCTACCTTTACATATACCTGCTGAGGTATCCACTGAAGACTTGGCTGTGTAACAAAAATCTAAATCTATGTTTTCAAGGAAGGCTAGGTCATGTGGGTATAACCAGGTTTCTTGTAGTAATACAATGTCAGCCTCCTTACACAGCCCACGTATACTTTTCACTGATGTTTTCACATTTTTGCAGTTAAATGTGATAATGTTCAAAAGCTTATCTGTCATTTGAATTTGTCAAAATAATATCCCCAGCACACTGTGTGCTGACAGGTCTATGCTTGTGACCAAAGATCACAAAGCGCCGATATGCTATACCATCTGGCCAAAAGTCTTCATGCATAAATATATCAACTTTGTCTTTGGGGACAAAGATTTTAAAGGAGTTGTACTCTTTCTCCACCTTCATAGCCATCTTTTCCACAGTAATATTACTTATTCCTGACTTGGTGTTGACATATTCAGTGACGTCACTAGCTGTTACCTCCTTTGCAACATGATAAATATAGATAGGTACTTTAATTTCAGCCGCTTTAAAATTCATAGTCGGGTCGACCACCCCTTTGCCCTTATTTACCATAAATCTATTTTTATATTTCTTTCTCTGCACCTTTATCCAGGCACCATCCTGCTTCTCCCCTTTCCACTCACCTTGTTTTAGCATGTCAGCCATAGTTTTGGTACTTCTCTCCGCAGCCTCCCTATTTTCATCCGCTTTCAGTTGCGGATACTGTGGGGGATGACTAGATATTATATCACCTGTCAGTCTGTTTGCGGCCACTTGAGCAGGTTCCGGACTAGTACACCTTACAACATGTCTTTCATTACTATAGTGAGGTACTTGTTCACTTGTACTGGCACCTTTCTTATTCGCTTTGTTTGCTTCCTTCACTAACGATTGCCTTTTCGGTACATTAAATGAGGTACCCTCTGCTGTAAAATTGTTATTAGCAAATTCACGGTAAACTGTTTCCGGGGAAGATAGTACATTATTTTGAATGCTATTCAAACTAATATCCCCTAGTGCAGTTCCTCTAGGATCAGTTACACTCACACCACCAAAACTTTCCCGCAAACAAGCTCCCCTTCTAATGTTCACATTATCTTCGAAATTTTTGTTATCAGTCGCATTCTTTACTGTCTCCATTTCACATTTTAACATATTTAGCTGATCAGAAGTAACGTACTGCTCCTTTATCGTATTTATATCACGCTGCAATACTAAAAGGTCCTTCAGTATTTTGGTTACATCAACATGGTCGAAAACAATTGGCGGCAATTTTTGCAACTCGCGAGCCACGAAGACAGGAATTTCATCAGGATCTATTACCTTCAGGGTTGAAATAATATCGTCAATGTTCCGACGCGTTTTACCATCTCTTTTTCGAATTCTCTTCATTTTTGTTACCGAGGGTATTGATTCAAATAGCAAATTTTTTGCCTCAACTATATCGTCCTCAGAAAAAGCACTGACACAGATCTTACTGATACTCTCTTCATCCATTATGTCCATCTTGTTATTAATAAAAGCTAACACCTCATTAATTACAATATTACATTTTGAACATTTCACGAAATTCAAAGGCGACATCTTGGAACCAGTGTTGCCACCCGAAAAAAAATGAGAGAGATTAAGAAGCTCTTCGTCCTTAAGTCACTCTGTCGGTCACGACGAAGTTCTATCGTGAAAAATTATTTTATGCAATTAAATATTTTAAGTTCCGTTTCTTACGGTGTGTATTCTTTCCCTCCTTGTCATATATTTATATTTTACTTATTTAAGTTCTATAGGTATTGTACCATTTGATGTAGTGTACCAATAAATAAGTGCACTTCACTTTATTTTCCAAAGGCCTTCGGCTCGGAGACCGAGGTTTATTTACTCCTCCTCCTTTTAATGGGAGTGACTGTCATCTGACCTCGCAATATATGCCAGAGCTTGGACTGTTAAGCAACAGGTGTACTGACTTGCAAGTGAGATCCTCGTACATTTTGTTGGGCCCCAAAAACATCCAATATCATTCTGGCTGTAACATTCCCAAACTTCGTAAATCTTTATATCAAATATTCTGCTACGACGTACTTATCGTATATTAATGTGTTTATAGGAGAATATACCCAGTTATAATTCTGGGTAAGGGTTCCTTGGCGTTTGACACCAGTTATATCAAGCAGAATTGGCGACTGGTGTCTTCTCTGGGTGTCTTGCCTTGGGCTGCAGAGGTAGTCGTTCTAGCTGTTTGCATGCGTGTGTTCTTTGACTTTCCGTGGCTATGGGGTAATTATTATTTCGTTATTAATAGTATATTAACACTCTCTTACACAATAGCTAAGCACGAAAATAACTTTTAAACATCTTCAACTACAAGTAAAAAAAAAACATTATCTAATACAGACTTGCAGTATAGACTTGTAGACAGATTTGTAGTAATATCCTGACACCCATCAGCTAAATCAAAAGATTATTTTTTTATTTCCGTAGTTGTGCATTGAACTACTGTAATACGTAATTTTATTGTGGTTTGTAAAGAAATCCAATGAATTCACAGAACTTATAGCAAACAATTTAAAAGCATGTTCAATTCAATTGATGGTACGAGAGCACCACAGAGATGCGTTCCATTCACGAACTCACCGCCACGGGTTGGTAGGTATTTACTCGTATCTATAGGCGGTAGAAGATACTCTGTTCAAAGAATTTGATTTGTTTGTAGAGTATTCGATTGCACACATGCTACGAGAAATCGCTACGGTAGCACAGTATACCGTACAAACTACACAGATCAATAAATCGATACTAAACTTGTGTGTGAGATTAAACGTAACGCTTTCTTGTGGAGCGTACCTCAATTGATTGAGCGACACTTTGTTTCATGAAAATAACCGCAAAAATTACATAGGTACTTGTGTCACACATAATAATAATACACACATTATTTTGGAACGCAAAACGCATCTATACCTTTTAATATATAATTGATTATCACCATGTTTATTGAAGCATATCGTTACGTAGGCATGCAATTACTTACCAATGTAAAGAAAAGATAGATGTCAAGGTGTAGTTCAATGTAAAACTCTTTTTTATTGCTTCGATGTACTTATAACATCAATGACGAAAAATGTAGTGCATTAGACTGGCAAAAAAGAATTTGAATTGAAGAAATTAACCTTATATCATCAAACAACTAACTAACTAACTAACAACAACAACTAATGAAATGAAATACAGACTGAATTTATATTTTATATTCCAAAAAAAAAACACTGACACCGATAACAACATTTTTCACAGTAATTATGAAGAAACCTTGAGCATGAGTTGTCATAACATAAATTAAAACTAAAACAATCTTCTATTATAGGTTTCCTCCTGGGGTCCACATACGCTTCAGTCTCCTTTGCTATAATCATGCCTGAGGTACAAAAAATCAGTAGTAGCTGCGGAAATCAGTCTCAGAATTGGTGTCAACTGATCTTAACTGCCGGTGGAACTGATACAGCCCTCAGCGTTGGCGTGTTCGGCGTCATACACAGCTTCATGACGCATGACGGCGATGAGACCTATCGTTACGTTAAGGTAAAATATAAAATCACTTTAGAACTATGGGAGTTTATCTTCACTGCATAGTCCACAATACATGAAAATCGCACAATCATTTTGATGGGTAGCCTAGTTGCAGTAATGTATAGAATAGACGCTTACAGTCATATAATCTGTAGTAATTAGTGTATTAGCAATGCGAGCTATCTATTAATTACTGCAAATAATTACGGTAATGTGATAATGAAGTAGTACATATTTAAATGCGTCTCTAAGTGCTTTGATTTGATTCAATTTCCATTTTAACCAAATTACATTATTTTATTAATTTATATACCAATCTATTACCAATAAATCTATGTAAACCTAAATAAATTGTGAATGTGCAAAAAGTACCTATAGGTACGTCCGCCTAAAGCACTAATAAAGGTATGATTCCGAAGCCAATTGCAATGACAAGGCAAGAAGCAGATACAGTGCACTCATTACTTGTTAAACTCCGATACGGATATAGGGGACCATTGATAAGCCGCAATGAATTACGAACGTCGTATGCAGTCACCGTCGGAATTATACCTTACCCATTTTCAATAAAATGGCAAAAGAAGCTAAATGGCAACCTTTCCATATGGCTAAACAGCTTTACCATGACACACTTATAGTACCATCAAAGTCAATGTCCCTAGGCTAGTCATAGTTACCGTAAATTAATGAAGTAAAATGACGATTGCAGGCGGTGTTGGCGCTATTCGTGGGAGTAGCTGCCGGTGTTACTTGGGGCTCACTAGCCAAGTACATCCCTAACTCGAAGGACCTTTTTGTTGCTGAATTGCGCCTCCTCTTCGTACTCATTGGAGGTCTTTTCACTTTCTTCATATGCGGAAAATATGGATGGGGTGGTACTGGTAAGTGTTTACAGCTTCATGATATTTTTTTCATCACCTTATGTATATTATGTAATCAAGGATCATGTGTCTTATTTGAACTTTTAAATTTACTCATATTGAATAAAGTACTTGTACTTTTCCACAATTAATTTATTGTTTATTGCCTTACCAGTTTCGCCTTACGGCATTCTCAAAGGTTTACAATGGTAGAATACCGTAAGACGAAAGACGATAATAGAGAAAACAATAAAATTTCTTAAAAGACTTGAATAGCAAGCTAATATAAATGTTAAAATAAAAACTACTAATAATAATGCATCCTATTTTAAAACCAAAATTGTAATACAGCAGTACAAAACTAATATCTACTTACTCGTGTGCAAACTTAAAAATTCTATCAAAGCATATCCTTCAATAAATACTGCGCAGAAAATATTTTAGTAATAACAGTTTGAATCTCATAGCAATACATTGCACACGATGTAGCATATAACCTGTGATATAACTATCAAGAAAAGCTCCTCTCACGTCCTTCCTTTTTATAACCAATGTAGCATTAAATGTATCCTTTAGTTAGAGCACTCGGTATTTGTAAGGGCTGCTCTGTGTGTATTCTCAGATACAAGCAGAAACTTGTGCACCCATACCGTCCGCAATCACACAAAAAATATTCAGTAGATAAACGTCGCTAATATTGTCAAGAAACAATTAAATTAAATTAATTTATTTATCTTACAAAAATGATAATATGTCACATACCTCTCTATGTATTCATCATAGGATAGACAAATCAATGCATTTAGAGTCCATGTATCTTATGGAGAATATAAACTATATTCAATTAGAATTTGTTAATTATTACTTCATCTAATGTTCTCGCGCTCACGCTCTTTAAAAAATATAAAACTTCTATAATTGAAATTTAACTACTATTCATTTTCTGTATACTGTCCTTCCAGCTGACATTTCTCATGCAAGTGAAGTTTTGTATCACAATATTTGAAGTTCGAAGATTTTATATCACTTAAATAAACCAATGTTGTGCAAATAATATTAGTACAGTAATTATATTAGTTTCAAAACTAAGTTTCTTGTTTCGGTCTAGCTGCAATGCTTCGATATCGCCTAATGTCACCATTGGGTTGTGGATGTAAAATGGCAATCGCTTCACGGAAAATATCGAGGTCTAGCCAAATCCGCAGTTAAGACTGGTAAAGCGGACCCCATACTCAGAGGTGAAAGCTTCGGATGTGACTGGGAATTAACGATAGGATGAAGAAGATCTCGTTTCAAAACTAGATGAAACAGAGCCTCACGAATACGATGCCCTGTACCTTAGAATAGATAATTCCGTGGCTTGCGCAAAATGATATAATAATTCTGTTTTCGAACATTAAAGACGTTTGCAAGATGCATCTACCAATCACGACATCTATAAAATATTTTTTTCATTACGAACATCAAATAAAACCATTATACCTTTTCAGGCGGTGTAGCAGTATTAGCCTGTAATGCTACTGCAGCTAAATGTTGGCAGAAAGATGGTTGGAAACTAAATAAGAATCCAGCATCCACTGCATATCGTGTTATGTGGTCTGCTCTGGAGCCCCTCGTGTTTGCTTACAGTGGAACTTTCTTCGTGGTATGGATTAATTTTAATAATACCTGGTTCAATAGTAGATCTATATTGGTGCTCAATTTCACTTTTTTCCTAATGAATCCCCAATCTATAATTTTAATCGTCAGTTTCACCGTCAATGTTTGCCGCTCCAAAATAGCTTTCTACGAAGCAATACGGCATTGAGAAACTGTGTAATTCAAAGTGACACTCCTAAGAAACTAGCACCCCAGTATTCTTCCACTTATCAATAATAAGAAAAACTATAGTATAGTTAAAATCTCACTGCAGACTCGGTCATAAATCATAATCGGCGTAGGGATGTGCGCTAGTTGACCGACGGCATCTGTGGTTCAGTGGTAGAATGCTCACCTGTCGATTTACAATAAAACACGTTTATAAGGTTTTATACTACTGTAAGAGAGCGAAACACTCGAATGATCTATGACCGAGTCTGCAGCGAGATTTTAACTATACTATAACTATAAATTTCTATAATCAAGATTTTTTCTGTTTCGTTTATTTTAAAACGTAGCCTAACGCATATACCTTTGATTTCAGATAAGAGCACCTTTAGGGAAGGTGATGCTGATAGGATTAGGCGTCCTATGCCTATGTGTGTTGGTCAGGCAAACCGTTGCCTTTCTGGTCTGTTTCAAGATGACCATCCGGGAGCGATTCTTCTTATGTTGTGCATGGATACCTAAATCTATCGTAGAGGTAAAAAAACTTATAATTCTTAAAAATAGATACGCAGAGAACATACCTACCATCCTGAAGATAGTTTAATAATACTAAGACATTTTTTGTCATTTCAATTTTTGTCATACCTATATCGTAATCACATATTGATAAAACACTTGTACTTTTTCACGATATTTATTATTATTGAACCTGACCGGCTTCACCTTACGGCATTCTCGAAGGTTTACAAAATGCTTTAAGGTGAAACCAGTCAGGTTCAATAATAAATATCGTGGCAAAGTATAAGTGTTTTATCAATATGTGTTACAATAAGTTCCACCAAGTGCATTCAATCAATAGTAATATCATAATCATTTCAATTCAAGAATAACGGAAAAAAACAACCGAAATCCTGAAACTAGTAATTTTTGAACACTACTTTGGTCTGGTAGCATAAGTTTGCATTCATATTAACGTGAAGTTCCCATTCTTATGTCGGACTACAGGGGCCCTAGACAAAGTGCCATTTTATTGGCGAAAACGCCAGTGGAATCGCTAATTGTAGTATGAAATTGACATAAATCATTAGTATAACTATAATTTTTTTTATTCAATTTGAGCCTTGTAACTTGATATACATTATTTCACATATAATTATTACTATAACCACCGCAATATCACGTAATCCACTGTTAAAATTTTACAATGATTCGCTTTAAGGCGATTCCATCAATAGAATGTCACTTTGTCTTGGGCCCCAGGATGTTTCTTATACAAAAATCTCATTAGTAGCACGGAATGGCGAACATGATCAGTAAACTGTATTATTGGACTCCCTATGATATCAGGGACTGAAGAGGGATTGATCATGTTTGATCATGTTTGCCATTCCGTGTTACCAATGAGACTTTTGTATAAGAAACATCCTGTAACCCCTTGCCCGACATAAGAATGAAAACTTCACGTTAATATGAATGCAAACTTATGCTACTAGACCAAAGCTTGCACCTTGGAAGGAAAACCAGAACATAATATTAATCGTATTCATATTTTATCGTTCCATTTCAGGCAGTACTGTGTCCTATAGCGTACAACGCGTTAATAACCAGCGGTAAATACACTGAATTGGAGATGGAATATGCACAAACATTCATGTGGATTATGATACAAGCCATACTAATCACGACACCTATTGGTTTCCTGCTCACAAAACATGTAGGACCGATCCTATTGAAACAGAATCCGAAAAAATGTGATGTTGGTAAGTAAATGTTCTAATTATGTATTTACAATGATATGCTACCCAGCCTCTCATAACTGACAAGGAGAACCCATCACACATATCTAGTTTGTAAGTTCTTACGAGATAGGAGAGCCAAAGTTAAATCTTAACTAATTGTAATAGAATGTTAAACCAAAAACTTCAAACCTTAAAACAATTAATCCCATTTAATTTGTAAAATTGACAATATAAATTACGCTGACATTCCATAATGTAATTTTATGTTAAACATCAACTGGTTTACCTTGGGGGGTAAGATCGACTCCTGACAGGAAATGGCCTACCGCCTCTCTATCTTGGAATATACAAAATATGCAATCTACCGAGTGTCGCGCGTCGTACTTTTTTTTTTATTTTGTTTTTTTTTGGAACGGCAGCTCGCGAGACACTCGGTAATACTAATGTGTTGCGTGACTGTAGTGTTGTTTCTCTGAATCTGGCAAAAGTCTGGAAGATAAACTAAAAGAAAGGCTACATCTCCTAAAACAGTTATATTACCTTCTCGTTATTAGAAGTGGAATGATTTATCATTGTTTGGCCTCACCAATAGAGAGTATAAACGACAACACTTACTAAAGCAGCAACATTAGAAACTTGTTGCTTTAATTTAAGCTAGTAAGAGATCGACGTCTACTGGTATTGTGCGTTTAGGAAGTACATGAAGAATTCGAAGTCAACCACGAACCTGCTGGAATCATCAACGGCAGAAGGCGTTTGACGGAACAAGGATTATTATTATAATTTTGAGCATTACAAGATCACAAGCATCTGATTGATTAGTCTATGAAGTATTGTAATACTACGAAGCTATACACAAGGATTGAAAATAACTGTGGCGTCAATAAATTATAACAATGTTATATTATTTCGAAAACAAATAAATTGAATTGAAATTGAACCAAGAGAAAACAAGAGCAAAAAGAAAACCGTCACTTGTCAGTCACTACGATAAGAACCACTTCAATCTACATCAAGTGAAGATCATTATTATACCCAATTGTTAAATCTGCAATTTAAGATTAGATAAGACCGTATATAAGCAAGCCTTTGCCAATAAAGAACAAACCCTCCCAATAACAGAATATCAGACTGGATAGCACCAAATATGCCCTGGATAGATGTAGAATGTAGATGAATCTTTCTATTTCAGATCAGCCATAATATAACCTACAAGGTGAAGCACGGCCATGTCGCAGAATAGAGGGCTATTTAAAGATTGTCAAGGCGTAGATATTGAAATACATAGATGCAATCGGTCAGCCATCAAAACGTTGAAGCAGCAGGGTTTAATGTTAGCGTACTCAAGAGACCATGTTTCGTCGCTTCCATCGAACAAAATTACAAATGATTTGTGAAAGAAACGAAAAATGAATAAAAAACTTATAAATAACTGTTGGTGGTATTATTTGCCGTATTCGGAAGGTGTAACACAAAGATGATGAGTACGAATATAACAGTCATGCTTACCCCATTCAAAACCACTGGACACAGTGGACACACCACAGACATAATAAATTCCAAAAAGATTTCATAAAGTTTCGACACCATAATCCTATCAACTATACATCATACAAAACCATAACTAGGCTTGTGTTAGGAATAGGTAAATGAAATAAGTTTAATAAATGAATAAGTAAAACATTATTGGATTGAATGTAAAGCCTCGAGTCGTTGTTTTATAATCTTATTATAACAAAAACAACATTATAACAACCCATACAAAAGGAGATTTTTTTAAAATCGAAGTAATGTAACTTTCTCAAGTCAGAAAAATTTGTAATGTTAGGATTGATGATTGAGTATCTAATAGTATGTTTTTCCTCTTTTCAGAATCCTAAAAACGAAAGAAAGCAGACGATCCAGTGATCTGAAAATAGGAAATGTATTATAAATTAATTATTTATTGATTTGTTTGTAAGTACATAAAGGAAGGCTCTTAGCTCTTGAAAGAAACGAAAAGACTAATCGACACTTGGTAGATATGCAAATTCTTGTTGAGTCTATGCCATACACTACACAAGCTACCGTAAAATTGAGTTACAGGACAAAGTAAGCATATAGTTAGATATTTTCTTTACAAAGATATCCAACACCAGTCGTGCTCGTAAATGTTACTGATATCAGCTGACAGTATTCGTAGTCACGAATCTTTATGGTCAATATAATCAATTTAACAACGTACCTACTCAGGATTTTGCACTCATACAATACACAGATTAGAAAAAGATAAGTAGCTATATCATATATGGTATCTTATATTAATACCTAAGTAATTTTAGAGTTCTTTAAACAACTGGTCTAGCTGCAATACTTCGATGATCCAATATCGAAATTGGCTTGTGGAGGTCAGGTGGCAGTCGCTTCACGTAAAATATTAAAGTTCAACCAAATCCGCAGTTAGAGCGGACTGTTTTTACCCGACTGCGCCAGCGAGAGGGTAATGTGTTTCGCGCGTATGAGTATGTATATGTATGTGTCTATGTGTGTATGTAGTTTTCTTTGTTCCCCTCTACAGGCCTAACGCCTGGACGGATTTTGATGAATAGGGTCTCAAATGAAAGGTATTCATCTCCCGAGTGTCATAGGGTACATAAAATTCCAACAAAAACTATACGGTAGATTTTTGAGGCTAAAATATCTGTTGGCAAAATTTTTTTTTCATTCAAATTTATCGAGTAGGGTATCAAAATGAAGAGAATTAAAAGGAGATTACAAAAATATATAGATGTCATATCCTAACTAAAAAGGTTAAAATAAAATTAATTATTAAAAAATAAAAAAACCCGACTGCTGTCTAAAGGATTGAAACAAGCTTGATAGCAGGCGGTACCCAATAAATTTCTTTCGGTTTATGATTGGCAAATGGGTACCGCCTGCTATCAAGCTTGTTTCAATCTTTTAGACAGCAGTCGGGTTTTTTATTTTTTAATAATTAATTTTATTTTTTAATATTATTTATTAGACTCCGAGGTGAAAGCTTCGGATGCCGCTGGGATTAACGCTAGGACGAAGAAGAAGAAGAGTTCTATAAAATTTGTTAAATATCAAATATCAAACAAAATCATAATTGCTAATATCACAGAAATATCCTAGATTATGTAACAAGTGAGCACTGCCTACTCTTCATTCTAACACATTGATTCTATGTAGGTATCGATGAACTGTTTAGAACGAAAATCATGTCGGCGTCTATTTATACTATTATCTAATTTTACTATTTAGATACTAGATAAATGAGTTATGAATTGTGAAGATAAACTTTATTGGCGTTTAATGATTTTTTATTAATACCATACCGATATCACGCACCAAGTAATAGTATACCAATAAGAAGATAACAAAAATTATTCTGAATACATATAATCACGTTTATCCCCGGAGGGTTAGGCAGAGGTGAATTTACACCCACATTTCACTTTACTAATAGGACGCGATTAGACAGTCAATAAATATATCGCGACTCAGTATGATATTGGATCGCGATACTGGATACTAAGTTCAGTGTCTTATGTAGATACGAATAATAGTTGTTATATCAGGATTTCAATATTTAATACTTTATAAAAACTACTTGTATGCATATATAGCACACGTGTAGAGGTACCTAATACGACCTTTGAACATGCGCACACTCAATAGTTGAATTTGCATATTTTATCTAGTAGGTAGGCAGGTATCTAATGTAAGCCATGAATACCTATCTAAGACGGACTGCTAACAAATGTACATTATTATAGTTAAGTCGTATAATTTACTGTATTCATTATGCAAAACTATCTCAATACGCTTTAATCGTCTCATTTTAATCGATCTTATGTTGCTAATAATAATGTAAGTAGTAAAATTTATTTTGTATTAATTTAAAAGTTGATTATGTTAACTTGTACAGTCGCTATCAGTATTAGCTTAACACATTCCAACTTATCGACCCCTCAACTCTTAAACTTTACAATTATAGGAACAAAAATTGACAAATTTTAAATTTGTCGTCTGAAAATATTTTGTTTATTGATTTATTTTAATGTAAAGATCGTTTAGTGTTCAACAACTTCTGAGAGTGACTGTATTCTTAAAATAACATAGTTATTAAAATATCTTATTAATAATAATCAAATAGGTTGAACCTCTAAAATAAATAATAACTAGGTTAAATATTAATAGCCTATGATAGTGTATGGACACCTCTTATGTGTAAAGTAAACCAATTTTATTGTTTACCCATATTATGTACCATACCAACTCTTGTGTGTCAATGCTGGCTTTTGTTCACCTAGAGTTCCTTTTTTAAGGTTAATTTCACTAGTGAAAATCTGGTCAAGAAAACTGATTTCGCACATTTTACTATTTGAAATTGGATGAATAAAATAAGCTAACGCAGTTTGAAATGAATTTTCGTACCTATAAGTGAAACCTAAGTAGGTATCATTGGTATCTACAAAATAAACTTAGTATTTTTCACGAGAGATTTTAAATACTCTATAGTAACCTAGTTCTTAATTATATTATACTTACTCATATCTAGGTAGAGTACCGGGACGAAAAGTCTAACTAAGACCTACTTTTTTCGCTTTTATAGAGCGAAGCAAACATTTTAAAATTTTATAAACATAAATAGTTTTAATGACTCTACAAAGGTATTAAATTCAATGTACGATAGAGAGAACGCTCTTCAAACTCGAAGAAATCCGATCTTGGTAAAAATTCCACTCTTTTTACCGAAGCAGTACCTGCTAAATCAAAGGTTGGGTACTTTACACTAAGTTTTGGAAAGAATATGTAATAGAAATTAAATTTCTATAACAACATACGAGTATATTTATGAAGCATGATTATTTAGGTTAAGCTTATACTTTATTATTAGCTTATTATTATTAGATAAAACATGTCTATAAGCCTTAATACATTTGACTGTTATACTAGATTTTAATATTAGGCAAATAAATTTGCATTTAAGAATTTTTCATGTTATTTGATGATATGTTTGCTAGTGTATTCTACACTTTTGTATAGCTATAATAAAGAATTTTCAAGATAAGTTATTTCCTTTCATTTACGCCTATTTTTCCATTTTTACATGCGGAAACTCCCTTGAGTTGCACATGAGCTAACAGCAATACCTACTCATTTCACTGTTAACATTATTGTGTATCAAGGAAAGCAGGACTTTATAGGTAATAGGTATATCAAGTTCCTGCCTACTGCTGCAACCGCACTTCACGTTTCATATAAACCATCATGCAACTCTGCCATGGCATAAAACGTTCGTAGGTATTATGACCATGAAAGAAGCATATAGCAATATACCTTAAAGTTAAAGTAAACAAATATCTATCTTTATAGACCGTTAAAATGGAACAAAAAGTACCTATCGGTCTAAGCAAATACGCGGACCCTGAGTTCACCTTGGCCTCGGATGAAATCAGGAAATATGTCTCCATAATTATGATGATAATGACTTGTTTACAATTGGACCACCGCACGGTGGTACCGCTAATAGGTCATAAATGCAAAAATTTCATCATCAATTACCCCCAATTCAATTATCTATAATGTTTTGCCGGTAGACAAGCTACCCTCAAGTATAAATATATCACCCACTTTACCTAATTATCACTTATTTCTCGACGTCTTTGAATTGAACACAACATTACGTTGCGCTCGCCATATCAGTAAATCATTAGCACTACTGTTTGTGTAACTGAATTATAAGAACTGCATTGTTTTTGAGTGGTGTTTGTGAAATGGATTTCCAAGATCAAGGTATGTTATTACTAATTAGTTATATTTTAAGGTTTTGTTTTACTTATTATGACGTATTTTTACGTGCTACGCCACACAGTATTTCTACCAAATTTGTATCATATAGTTGACTTCACATAGACCTACAAAAAATGTCAACCATAATCGAATACTCTCACATACCTTATATTAAAGATTGAACTGTCTATTTTGAAAATATAATAGGTTTTTTTGCGCCCTTTTGCATCTTTAGTTGCTATATAGGCTCTACAACTGCGTAGGCTAGTCTACGAAAAAATGTATATTATTAATGTTTTTTTTTTCAGGTACTTTGATTAAATGTTCGTTCTCAAGGATGCATATCTTTGAGATTTGGTCTGCCATAGCTGGGACTATTCCTCAGGAACATCAACACGTGTTGGAAACTATCTAGCTTTACTGGAAGAGGTCGAAAATGTAGATATTAGGAACTTAGATAGTAAGATACTCAATTTATGTAAAAGTCTTGATAGATTTTGGAAAGTTGTCTCTAGAAGTAAACCAAAATTTTAAGAAGTGATAGGTTAGGTCGGATGAAGAGAAGAGACAAGTATCAGATAGGAAATCGTATGTACAGAATGAGTTTAGACGTAGACTAGGTTTAATAGTAGACAAACCACGAAGTGGCGGAAGCGGGACATCGAACAATGGAAATACGGCACGAAATTTTTTCTCTCATTCTGCAGTTTCAGCTGAAACTACTGGATTAAGTAAAGATTTGATTGAACGTTGTTCTACAATTTTGCAAGCTTTGTCCTCGGGTTTTAATATAGATACAGACAAATTTAATGAATATTCTTTGGAAACCGCTCGACTTTTAATTCAAGCATATCCGTGGTATAATCTCCCAGCTTTCGTTCACAAAGTCCTCATCCATGGTGCTGAAGTAGCACAGTATGCGTTATTATCTATCGGGGAATTATCCGAAGAGGCAGCAGAATCGAACAACAAAAATTATAAGGCTTTCAGACGGGATCACACGAGAAAAATGTCGCGAGTACTTACGAATACTGACTTACTTAACAGACTTCTACTCAGCTCAGACCCATTCATTACTGGTCTTCGGAAACTTCCCCGTAAGAAAAAGAGCAATATGTCGAGGCAGGTTTTAGATTTATTAAGAATTTAGTTCAAATTGAAATTAGGTTGGTTGTTGTAGTGATTTAGCTTAGTTGTGGTTATGATGACGTTTGTAAATAAATTGTAATTGCAGTTTTCTTGTCTTTTGTTGTACATAATATCTATAATATATAAAATAATACATATTTAATGATAACCCCTACATGAATGGCGTTAATATCATATTCAGATATATTTCCGAACGAGGGAGAATAAATCTCAAATATTGACTATTTAATTTTTTATAAAACAGTACATATTGTGCAGTTTATTGTATATAAAGTATTAAATTATGTAAATAAAGCATAAACATATATTATTAAAGTATTACCCCTCAGAAAAAAGTCCGATTTACGAAATTTAATAATGTAAGGTATTTATGACCGTACTTGTTCAGCGCTGGGACCACCGTGCACCGGTCTTATGTCTACCTCAACTCCATTCCTCTTTCTATAGAAATAACTTCCACCAATTACAAGTAAAGTAGGTACCAGTGCATATAACATAACGTCTATTATATTCTTCGAGAATATTTCGATGACGAACAAACTTGGAAATGAACTGTTGCGCAAATATGCTACCTACTTAAAAAAAAAATTGTAATTAGAAAATAAAATATGTTGGTAAATAGTCCAAAAAAAGCCCGCTAATTTTCTAACCAGAGCGTCTGCTCAAGACGAGGTCTACACTATAGGATAAAATATTTTTGACGTGGATGCCAATACTAGCATAAAAGTTTGCAGAACTTTTGGAGAGCTAGGTCATCAAGCCAGTAGGCACTATTGTCGACTCATATAAATGTTTAACCGTGGTCCGGTCAACTGTACTACCCAACTGCACCAAGGAAAAACAGGTAAAATTAATGATGCCATAATACCTGTCTCCAAGAAATTCGACTAACTGCTTTCTATTGGAATATCTTGTAACTACAGTGTGTTCAATTTAATATTCATGAAATGTCAAAAGTGACCTATTGAATTGATCTTACTGTATCTTTAATTCAGTTTCATATTTTTTAAATCCTGACTCAGGTAGGTAACGTCATCTAGCGGTGCTTATCTGTAGCCAGTTGCGCCGGCAACGCTAGCTGGAAACAATCCGACATTCTGAATACTGCGTCGCGTCGTCGTTTGTGTTGCAACATACTTACTGATTTGAGTAATTCTAACTAGATGGCGGTATTTAGGAAATACATTAATTTTATTCAAGATAAATGACCTAATAAAAACATACGGAAATATTGACACTTTTAAAAAAAAACCTACCTAATACACGTGAGTGGTTTACTTATGTGCAGATATTAATAGATTTAGTCAGTAGTATTTTTATGCTCAATATATTGACACAGCTTGTATTTACATGCCGTATAATAATGTAAATGACCAGCTTGTAGAGCCAAATGTACAGAGTTTGTTTTGAACATAAGACCAGTATAGTTTTCCTCGTGCGAAGGTATATAATTGTAGGCCATTTCCATTACTGTTAAATGTATTGAGGTTAACGATGTTGAGATAACATGTCAAGTGCCATTCGAGAGGATCCCTTTGATTAAGTAGCGGAGATCATACAGCACAGGAGAGCTCGCGCGTGTCGCAGCGCACCAGTCGGAAGAAACCCTGGCGCACGCCCGTACATTACCACGATCCGCACATCGCTCATTCAAATACTGAAACAAATGACATCCCGCGAACCGCGAACACTGCGCCGGCGATACAATAGAAATTCAAGGACTCTACGTGATCACATCGAGGTGTTAATATAAAGGACCTTCACCGTCACGTATCAGCTCAAGGCAGCCGATTTGTCTCCTTTTTATCAAAGTCTCTTTCACCTTCAATGTAAAATATCTTATCTGCGCTTCAGCTTCCTATCAAATTTGTGTTCTGAATATTAAAGATATGTGTGAGTGACACATTGGAATGAACTTTCAAAAATGAAGACTCGCGATCGAGGAGCGAAACAAGATTTCCGAGGAAAGCCACAGGTCAGGAAAGGAGGAAGACAAGGTGGTAAGCGGCTACCACACGCTGCCACCAGTGCTGAAGTACATCACGCACAAACCCACGTGCGTGCTAAGAGATCTGGCGTAGATGCTGTAAAACTGCACCTTCAGGCGACGGGAGATCCTGGAAGAACTTCTCGATCTGCGACTGCGGTATGTTTTCATTTCTTTTAAATAACATTACAATAGGGAGTTTATAATACATGAAACTTGACCTTTCGTATACATATTTTATACTTTTACTTTTATATGAAAGCTCTAATCACTGACGATGTTATGGGAAATATTATATAACGATGACGGTCATAGGTGTTCGATGTAAAACTTATTTATTTATTGCAAAAAAATACAGATTAATATTTTTTAATATCTCTGAACTTCATACTCTATTGTATTCGCATACCTACCTACACAACTGCAACAGTCTCTCTCCCAATGAAGCCAATACGCCAAAAAATATTAGAAATAAATTATACCATATTTATTGTGTGGCTAACATTACTCAATGTTCAAACAATTTTTTTTTACAAATTAATACCTACATAATACCCATAGTTTATGCCCTGAAATCCAATCAGCTGAATCAGCTACCGGGCATTAAAGTAAAAGAATATCAAAGTTACCATTAACTTCCCCTTGCCTCAGCATTTGGTTCGTAAGTGCAATTTTATATACTTAGCCAATACCTGACTGATTGGTAATCTGAGGGTGGGATAATCTCCAACCAAGATATCTTTACAATTCATCGACCTTTCACACAGCAGAGAGCTTGTGGTATCTTGAGGGATAGTTTCTGCGAGTTAATATGATAAAATAATCTTAAACCGGAACAAAAAGACGTGGTAGTTACAAAAACTTGAGGCGGATAGAGCCGGGCAACACTGTAGCCGAGAGCTCGCCGAGTTTAAAGTTCGATTTTTTATTGATTAAATAGGTAGGACCTACTAGATAATTGATGAATAATTGATTGATGGAAACGTGAGGTATATTGAATTAAATAATAAAATTTAACAGCGAAAATACATACTTACACAACTAAATAGGGATGGACAAATTTCATATCAAAACAAGCAGACATTATCATTCTTGGGTCACGAAAGAGAAAGTATGAGACTAATAATTTTGAATTATGTGATTCATATCAACTGGAATATGAATCCAAACGAATTATATTAATGCGACGATTTTTTTTTATAATTCTCGGCTGTTTGCTTGTTTAGTTCGCGTTGGACGCAAAACTACTTAACAGATATTTTACGGTCTTTTTTAGAAAGATCTTAGTAAAATAGAGTGGAATCGAAAATATGGTCAAAGCTAACCGACATCCACGTGGGCAAAACCGGTATACGTTTTTTTTTTAATTTAGATATTTATATACGCAGCAACAAAATACTTTCAGCTCATGTGATCTATTTATCATTTATTATGATCATGAGTTCGTGACAAACAAAGATTACCGTCCTGTGCATTGACATACAAGCTGGTATCGAGTATTCAATATTGTCAGTTGACAATGAGAATTGATAATATTTTGAAACAAATCTCAGTCTCTTTAAAAATCGAGATTTATTGCTGGTATATCTACTGTGTTATTTTAATTTCAACAAAAGTAGTTGAATATCATCGAAGCGACGCGTCGGTAGCATAGTGGTTGAAAGTTGGACTTCTACACTGGTTCGAATCCTGGTCATTACGATACCGACATGAACTCACTGCTAATACTAGTAAATTAGAGGGGTTAGCGGGAAATCGGTTGCCTATTGCTCTTTTTTTTTAAATACGTATGCTCGTGCCTGAGGAAGAACCTATAAGAGGCATATCGACCACGGCTACGCATTAAGTCGTAACGCGATTTTTTCACAAATTGAGATATTTGTGCCATCAGAACAATATTATATCATACTAACTTTTCATGAAGACAGAATTTTGAAAATGTCAATAAATAAGGAGATTTTCAATCGATAACAGTTGTAACTTTTAAACACACCCGCGCATACAGTTGCATTGCAAGTTACAATCATATGCGCCGATCATTTGATTGCGCATGGGTCAAACTCAACAGAGTTCCGACGTCGTATGACACATGGTTCCAACGCAGAACGTCGTAACATGCATGTTAAGACTCTATGGTGACAGTCTATTAGCATATTTTGTGGTTAGTTACGACTTTATACTCTTCAAAAATATTACACCTGGGGTCGTAACTTATACTTACGGCCATATGCGCTGTTGTATTTTAAAATTATACAAGCGTATATAGGGGTATCACAAAGATAAGACTGTTTGCTATGTTATATACTAAAGATACTGCTATTTGTTTTTCAATAATTCACATTAATACTATTAAAATGTTACTTTTTTGTAGATATTGTACAATTTATGTCATTAATCATTATTTCCCTATGTGTTCGAAGTCTCGGTGGCACTTGAAACTGAGTTTCAGATTTTAATCATCAATCAGTGTTAGGAGAGCCAGTACACAGTTCACTACCATTTTGAATCAGAATACTTTAGTTTGTTTGTCTAATAACAGTGAATCAACGTAAAGATTGCAAAAATATGAAATTAAAATATTTGAATAGTTGAGGAAAGTGCATTTATTTGAGTAAAAATGGAGCGCGCACTACCATGTTCAATTTCTGGGCAAAATTCTTCTAAAATTAGGATAATGTAACAAGGAAGATGGACTAATAGCAAAAGGAGTACAGATAATTATATGAAAATGTACACCACTACAACTCGGGTATCATTCTAGGTAATGAAATTACATTGTTAATCGTACCTTTTACTAAATCTAACTCGGATATACCTTTTAAGGTGTTCATCTTTAAAACAAAATTCCTTTACACTCTTTCAATAGGGAAGAGAATAGTTCAAACATAACTACAATGAATGATCTGTTTCTCAGGATTGGTTGGAGTAAACTGGACCTATTTTGATAGATGATGAAACCAAACAGTGAGACGGAAGGTCTTAACATGCCCTAAAAGTTACTGGTCCCGGTTAAATATTATTATGCGCGCAAAATTTTTGCTAATTTTATCCAAAGAATGATGACGAATGATTAAGTTTACAAAATCCAACAGAAACTGACATATGTATTTGCTTTTTATAGTTAAATTATTATTGCAAGAAAGCATGGTGCATACGTTGCTAAACTAGTTAAAAAGTTTTGTAAGATTCAGGACTTTTGGACCAATTTTAAGTTGTTCCTTTACCTATTACATGAGCTACATTTATTTTAATTATTTGTTAAGTATTGATCAACGTTTATAAGGGACCATTAGGTCTGTCTTTCTATATGGCTGCTGCTGGTGTGATATAAGCAGGAGCTGCTCGTCATGGAGATAAAAATACTGGGTTGGATGTACGGAGTCACACATAATGATCGCGTGAGGTACTCCCGTATCCACGGCTGGTTTCATATACGTGACATCCCAGATAAAACGGTAGGTCTTCTTTGCTGGTACGGTTATGTTTTGTGGCTACCGCCAAGCAACGTGGGAAACATATAACTAGCAATGGCTCCTTCACTGGGTTCTTGTAAGGGGTAGACCCAAAACGAGCTAGCTTGACGTCGTAGAGGCTGAGGTATATCTGTGTGTTATTTGTTCCTCAAAATAATGCACTACAACAACATGTTTTTGACGTCAATTAAAAACGTAAAGGCAAGTATAGTAATCCAGTAAAGGAGCCTGCGAGTAGCATACTTTCGGTCCACAGTAAAATTTCACTAGATTTATCTGAATAATTTTGTTAGTGTAATACGGTTAGACTCCTGTCCTTACCTGTTAGATTCCTGTTAGGTAACCTTTAAAATAGTTTTACAGGTAACTTCCCATTTTTCTATATTTTCAAGAATTAGGTTATTATAGTTATCAATCAATCAATTAGCCTACTGCAGTCCACTGCTGGACATAGGCCTCCCCCAATGGGCGCCACGTTTGCCGATCCTCCGCCTTCCGCATCCATTATAGTTATAAAAAAATCATATTTATAAGTATGATTTTTTTATTCCAACACGTGTCTAAAATATTAGAGCAATAGACACTCACATAATATACCTAATAAAATGCCAAAATTCACAAAATGTAACTACTATTTTGCATTTGTTTTTTTAATAAATTGGAATAAAGTTGTTCTCATATCATAAGTACTACATTATCATTTATTATTTTCAACTGCCGAACGTCTGGCATCCAGTGGTCCGTCTATGTAAAAACAACCGGGAGCAAGCCAAAACAAAATCGCGAGTGGATACAGTAAGCATAGTGTGTCGTGAACGAGATCAAGATCGAGTTCGAGTTTGTAGTGAGAGTGAAAACTGTGGTGGTAGTGTCCATACGCGTAACAAAAGAACTCGAAAGAGGGTAGATCGATATATGTTCTCCTAAAAACTTTTTCACCGTTTACCGCCAGTACTACAGTTCCTCCGTGATCATGGTGCTTGCAACAGCGCCGAAATATCGGAAACTCCAAACAATACATGGTAAATATCCCGATAGTTCTAATAGTAATATTATTAATTAATCTTTATTTTTCAAGCAAAGACTCACAGAGAAGTTCCGTTAAATTTTGTTTTATATCAATAAAAAATAATATTACAGGGACGTTTATAGAGAACAAACATTGTGTATGATTTGAACAAGCATTATTGCAGTTTCGTATTGTGTGATACCCTGATACGACTGTTTTTCTTAGATGTATAACGGTATGCCACGTGAAATACTACGCGGTATACCGTCGTAACTTAAACACACGACCTTATTCGTGTTGTCTAAATTGGTTTGAATAGCGGCATATGGTCATAACAATGACATACGACCTTTGGACTACTCGTATAAGGTCGTAATTCACTAAATAAGGCTATATTTTCGTAAATATGACTTTTATGAAATCCATATTTCGGCACAATATTATTATGTCAATTATTCATAACATTACACAAAAACATCGGTGAAAAAGATTTAAAAATTCGAATTAGACAAGAAAATATCTTAAAACGGCTCTCCTGAAAAAACAGCTTTTTAGCGTTTCGACCTTATGCGTAGGTGTGGTCGATATTAGCACCTACGTTTCACTAACAATACTTATAAATTTTCATTTTATCAATGCAAAACAATTCCTTTTCCTGGGTCACTTTTGGAGACAAATACAGATACGTTTAAGGGTACCATTACCACCAAAGATCACTTACGAGTAGTCAACCATCTGTGATCTGACCTTTTTCTCAAGTAGAGGTAATAAGTTGAAAATAAATGCGATAAATAAAAAATGCCCCGCATACGATACCTACCAAAAGAGAGATAGCATCAATATTGAGTTGCACTCGAAGTGCAAAAACTAAGACAACTGTTAGAATTGATATGCAACAGTTATCTCGCACAGTAGTAATATTATCACAATATAGCTATCATCATCTACCTGCCCCTGTCCCAATTATTTGGGGTCAGCGCATATCATTCTCCTTCATACATTCCTGTCAAATGTCATTTCCTCAATTACTCCTTTCTTTGCCATATCCTCTTTCACACAATCCATTCATCTTTGCTTGGGCTTATCTCTGCTCCTAAAGCCCTCTGCATTCATAATTTGAATATTTTTTACAAAATTACTGTCATCTCTTTTCATAGTAAGTACGTCCTTACACGACAGTCGCTCGCTTCTCAATTTTTCATTCACTGGTGCCACTTTCAATCTTCTTCTATTGTCCTCATTCTTTATTCTGTCCCTCTTCTCTAGTTCCACACATTCATCTCAACATTCGCATCTCCGCTACATACCATTGTCTTTCATCCGTCACGTTCAAGACATCCATACAATACGGTAGGTCTAATCATGGACTTATAAATTTTACTCTTAAGCTTGAAGGTAAATTGGGGATCACACATTATACCTCTGATCTGCCGCCATTTTATCCGCCCAGCATCAATTCTGTTTCACTGCTCGATCAATTTCCCCATCTGCCTGAATAAGAGAGCTGAGGTAGCGGAAACTGGAGCAGGCTGATATTGGTGCACTATCCAACACCATGGTTGTAAAACTGGATACTAATACACCGCCGAAATCAGGAACATCCATCTCAGTCCTGGTTCTATTAATTTTGAAGCCTACACTCCTCAGTGTACACTGCCATTTCTCCAATCTGCTCTGGACCTCAGGCCCGTCTTCACCGATGAGAACAATATCATCAGCAAACAGTATACCTACACAATTAGCTATTTACCGTGGCATTGTGCAAGACACGGAAATGCAATCGAAACAATTATTCGGCGTTCTGGATCAGTATAGTGATTCGTGTCTTACTGGCGTGTATTTTGTATATTAATGTTTATTTCACAAATATTAGAGCAGAACGGATATTTAAGCAATAAATTTAGCATCTTCCGATAGGGTGATGACACTCCGACATTTGCATCACCTTGTATAAATCAAAGGATATCGTACTGGTTACCAGACTACGAAACATTACCTTTATGGGTATTACCCCACTACGGTACATAGCCCTTTTATGTATTTACGTATGTTCCACTGTATTTCCTTAGATATTAAACTGAATATGATGAATGAGGTGTCAATCGGTATCGACTATACTGGAAGAGCGGAATTTCCAAACACAAGCATCAATATTATAAGCTTATATGGAAATTCCTACTGAAATTACTCGTAGGTACTAAAATCGTGAAATGAAATAAACTTTTTTATTATTTTAACTTCTAAGTAACGGATGTTAGATACAAAAATAAGGAGTCTCAAAAAATATTTTTGAATTTGTAGTTTCAGATTTTAAACTTTATTTTATTTATCAAGCAATGGCTTTGAATATCTATAAGTGACAACATGGTAGGCACATGAAATACATAATAATTATAAGTTTAAATAGACAAGATGAGCTATTTAGTGTCTCACTGAAGTGCAAAACAATATAACTCGTGTTAATGAATTCGCTTCTCAGTTTGCGTCTACTAAACAAGGAATCGACTTCATTTGACGGTCTTGTGACCGGTACGTGATATCATAGTGGCACAAGAAAATATTCTATGTGTAAAGCAAGGACATCGAACGGTTATATTTTATTTTAGTTTGGCCTGATTGTTGGTGGGTCAAAAGGGTGAAAATGGAACCCTGCCACCTACCAAGGCTCCGCTGTCTGTCTGCCACTAGGCAATATCTCATGAACCGTAATAGCTAGACAAGACACTTAAAATTTTCACTGATGATGTATGATAACAAGAAATACTAATAAAATTACAAAGTAATGTTACGGAACTTTTCGTGCGCGAGTCGGACCGTACCTAATTGTGATAGCGCGTACAATAAAATAATAATAGTTTAAAAAAACTGAATAAACAGCTTGCTCAATGATGAATTGTTGTAAGCACCCTATGCTTTTTAATAATAAAATAAATTGACTAACTATTGATAAATTGTCTCATAAAGCATATTTTTAGGTTTATTAAAACTATTATTTATTTTTGATCATTTTTTATGATACTATCATACTTACATACATACATACATACATACCTATAATCACGCCTTTATCCTCAAAGGGTTACACGAGTACCTACTATCATCGGTGTTCGATAAGTATAAAAAATCAAATATCAATACGACATTTTAAATTGTTACATACAAACCAAGAGCTAATAGAAGCGTGTTAGAAATCTAAACACTATTATCTACCTCAAAATAGAATCAAGTACCTACGGCTTATACCTACAATGATTTCAGTAGTCATAGCCCTATGATTTCATGATAGTGATAACATTTTAGAGGATAAACTAAATAGATAAAAAATCTTGTGATCGTATTAAACAGATGCTATCAATGATAGTGGTAGTCGATATAGATTATATTCAAAAGAGTTCATTGTTCATTGTTCAAAGGACATTGAGAGAGCTTTTATACTTTTATTTCTATTTTCTCCCTTTAATTTTTTATCTTGAAAATGAAACAATACAAGTAATTGACATAAAAGGCTATGGCGTCATAGCGAAGTATTTCCTACAAATTTCCATTGAACTTACTGATTTGACAATGAAAAAAAAAGAAATTTTTCAGTTTACGAGTCCGACTCGCATTTGACCGGCTTTGTTACTAGAATTTCTTATAATAAGGGATAGGGCTGTACTCCATCCGACAGTAAACATACAGCCCAATGACTAAATGCCCGTCTGACGGCAATAGGCTTGCTTCCTATTACGTGGGACCGAAAATCATAGTTAATGATTAAGTCCGCCTTTGTACATTTTTTTGTTCTTGCAAGAAGTTTAAATAAATAAAAAATAAAAATAGTTGGCGAAATGTGGGTGTTAATACACCTCTACCTACCTCTTCGGGGATTTACAGGCGTGAGAGAGTACGTTTACGATTTTTTGTACATGGCCACAGCCGTTTATATCCGGTCTAAAGTAACTGAACTCAAATATTCACGAATTGATATTATACAATCTGGAAATTATTTCTAGGTTATTCAAGAACTTTCTCCAAATATAAAAGGCAAGAACGTATATTAGGTATTGAGTATTCTAACCATAACTGATGTATCTAGCTCTAAGATTCAAACAATTGATTGATAAATTGATTCTGACGTCAGCATAGCAACAATATGCAGACATGTCCAGACTTCATGTAATCTCAATCGCATCGTGGAATGTGAATATGTGATCTTTAAATGATAATGATAAAATAGTTATCGTTTCACACAAATTATTTTTAGTTTTATTTTTACGTCAGCCGTAAAAATAAAACTAAAAATAATTGCTCACGTTTGACCTCTATCTCACTTGTTGGTAAGAAACGATGTGGCTGACGACGGTGGAGCAAGCTTCCTTAGAAGTAACCTATTAAATCTAGTCTTGAAGACTTCAATGCTTGAACAAGTGGACCACTACAACTTCAGAATCACTTACAAAATAATGACAAACTTACGTCAAGGGTCAAACGGCGGAGTCCATAAAAATTATTTAGACATTAATAATTATTTATTTATAAGTTAAATTAGTTAATAAGATCATTTTTAAACATGATTCGTAAAATAATACATACCTACCAATAAGCGGCTCAAACTTAATTTAAAATTCATATCTGCCGTCAGAGTTATAGAACTCGTTTAGTAGTATTAAATCGTACTGCAATCAGTGCAATCATGTAAATGGTAATGAAACAATGTAATTTTGTATGATTCTTGTAATTGTAGTTATACAAAAGCACACGCGTAAGAGCGCGGTAAAACCAAGAATGGGAACGTCAGTTTTACGTCAGAGACAATTCACAAAGATCACTTCGTTCTGTAACCATAGACTATAACAGTTCCTCCCTCACTTAGAAGCGACTGTTTCACCCCCCGGGACGTAAATCTGACGATATCAACTTAGTTCACTAATTTACTAACATACTTAACTTAAAGATTGAAAACATCAACATAAAATATAAAACATAACCCAAACTAAATCTAAGTATTACAAATCAAGGCGAACTACCGGCTTCCTAACTCTTTGACTCCTGCGCAAACCTTGTTCTGAGCATGAGGTGCCCGAACCGGTGTTTGCTTCGGCCTCAGAATTTGCAACAATATTTGGATCAGAGTCCGGTTGAGCAACCGTTGGCTCAGAGTCTGGTTGAGCAACCGTACTCGAGTCCAAACACGGCTCAGCTGGAGAAGAGTCTAATTTTGAATGACAGGCAGGAGTCAGGCTGGAAATCGGTCGTTCGTTATTCTTCTCGCTAGCGACGGGTGCATTTGCACTTTCCTCTGATATGGGTATATTACCGCCCACTTTACGTATCTGATCAATATGTCGACGCCACAGCATGCCATTGTCAAGTTTAACAGAATAATGTAGCTTCCCGAAAACCTTATTAATCACCCCCAGCTTCCAATGACCCTCATTCGTATAGTTTCTAGCAACCACTCTATCCCCAGGCACTAGTGTTCTTACACGCGCCACCTTCACCTCTCCCTCGAAAGGCTCTGTACTATTGCTTAGACCAACCGGATCCTTTCGGGGAAACACTGTACTCTTGTTTGGACAAATTAATGATAACCGCGAATTAGGCTGGTAGGACAAAACCAGGTCACTTGGAGATCTGCCTGTAGCAGGGTGTGGTGTAATGCGATATTGAAAAAGAATTTGGTTTAACTTGGCTTCCAATGAATCCCCCAATGTGCTGAGACAGCGTAATTTATTCTTAAAGGTTTGAACATAGCGTTCTACTTGTCCATTTGTAGCCGGGTTGTACGGAGCTGACCGCCTGTGTGTGATTCCGCGCATTTTAAGAAACTCATTAAATTTAGGATTAACAAATTGTGTTCCATTATCACTAGTCACAACATCTGGGTTACCGAATGTTGTAAAAATTTTGTCTAATACTTCAATTGTAGAATCCGTGTCTATTCTATTTAAAATATGTATTTCAGGCCACTTTGAAAATGCGTCAATTAGTAATAGAAAGTATACATTATGGAACCTGCCGGCAAAATCAATGTGCACTCGTTCGAAAGGTTTCGACGGGTATTCCCACGTATGTTTGGGCGCTACCGACGGCGGTGAATTTAAATGTAAGGAACATTCCGTGCAATTCTTTACTAATTCCCTAATGTCTTTGTCCATCCCAGGCCACCAGCAGTAGCTTCTAGCCAAAGCCAACATCCTAGTAGCTCCGAAATGACATGAATGCAGGTCCTTTAATATCTTGCTTCTCAAGCATATAGGCACAACAACGCGGCTCCCTCTCATTAAGCAATCATTTTGCAAGGAAAACTCTATTTGGTCAATACCGAACCTGTCATTAAGAGGCACCATCTTCCCAGTTCGTAACGCCCCCAACAATGGCTTAAGCGTAGTGTCATGAAGTGTAGCGGCAGCAATGTCAGTGACCGTCACGGGCAGAACAGTAATCATACTGACTTGAACAACATCTGCCTCCTCGAGCGTTGTCGATGGCACTTCTTCCGCTATGGGCAACCGCGAGAAGACATCTGCATTTGCATTACTCTTGGTGTTTTTGTATTTAATATCGTACTGGAACCCTTGTAAAAAAATAGCATAGTGTTGCATGCGTGTAGCAGAAAAATGAGGTAAGGCTTTAGATGGTGAGAAAATTTGAACAAGCGGTTTATGGTCTGTGTAAAGGATAAATTTTCTCCCATATAGGTATTGAAAAAAACGTTTCACGCCAAACACTATTGCATAAGCCTCTTTATCAATCTGTGCCCATTTCCTTTGTGTAACATTTAAAGTCTGAGAAGTGTATTGAATAGGGCGTTCTGTACCATCCGGCATAATGTGTGAAAGTACAGCTCCCACCCCCGTAGAAGAAGCATCTGTAGCCAAAATTAAAGGTAAGTTTGGTGTGTAATGAGCGAGTACCGTGTCTGAAAGCATTTGCTTCTTTATCACCGATAGTGCCTTTTCACAATCAGCAGACCAAACCCAATTAGTTTCCTTTCTTAACAATTCATGCAATGGTTCTAATGTATCACTTAAATTTGGTAAAAACCTGCCATAGTAATTAACTAAACCTAAGAGGGCTTGCAGTTCTGAGATATTTTTAGGTTGAAGAGCGCCAACTACAGCTCTTATTTTACTGTCTGACTTATGGATTCCATCTCTACTGATTTTGTACCCACAATATTCAATCATATCTTTCATGAACTCTGATTTCTCTAAATTAACTTTCAACCCAAATTCAGAAAGCCTAGCAAAAACTTGTTCCAGCCTATCAAGATGTTCCTCATCATTTGGAGCTGATATGCGGATATCGTCAATAAAGCAATGTACCCCCGGTATGCCTTTTAGTATATTCTCAATTTTCCTTTGCCATTTCGCTGGAGCACAGTTAAGACCAAACATTAATCGTGTACATCTGTAAAGCCCCTTGTGGGTATTAAGTGTAAGCAAATGCTGATCTTCTTCTCTAACTTCCCAATTTAAGTAAGCATTTCGAAGGTCAATTTTAGAAAATTTGTCACCACCAGCCAAACCATTAAATAACTCTTCTGAGGTTGGCAAAGGATGTTCATCTACTAGTAAATTTTTATTTAGCGTTATCTTGTAATCTCCACAAAGCCTGATTTTGCCGTTCGCTTTCAAAACTGGTACCACTGGAGTGGCATATTCACTATAATCAACTTTGATCAAAACCCCTTCCCTTACCAAATTATCAATTTCCATTTCAACTCTCTCCTTCAATGCAAAAGGCACTGGTCTAGCCCTATAGAAAATAGGTTTGGCATTTTCTTTTAAGTGCAATGCAACTGGGTCCCCTTTAATTTTACCTACGCTTTTGTCATCAAACAATGTACTGTACTTTTTAAATAATTTTGGCAAAGAATGGGCATGCGACACAATACCTGGAGATACTTGATTAACCTGTGCTATGCAATCCCTGAAGCCACAAAATGCATTAAAATTATTGATCCATTCTCTTCCCAGGAGTGGGTGCTGGTTCCCCGATATGATGTATAACTTGACACTTCTACTCTCCTTTCCAATGGCAGCTGTTACGTTAGCGACACCTACAACATTTAAAAATTGATTAGAATAAGTACACAGTTTAGTTTTTGTAGAAACCAATTCCTCATCACAAATTTCTCTATAGTCTCCCAGGTTCATTATGGACACTGCTGACCCACTGTCAAATTCCATTGACACTTCGGACCCATTGATTTTTACTTTTATCCAAAACTTGTTTGTATTTGCATTTACGTTGCAATTATTAACAAATACCACCTCCTCTGTATTATAATCCACTTGATCCGTTACATCCACAGCATTAACTCTTTTAAATCGAAGGCACATCTTTTTAAGATGTCCTGTTTTCTGGCAGAAATTACATTTAGTGTTCTTCATAATGCATTTGTTAGCATAATGGTTTCCACCACATCGGAAACACACAATGTTTGATGATGTTGCTGGCCCAGATTTCTCCAACGACCCTGCATTGTAATTGATGCCTGGCTTTGTTTGTGATGGTGGAGCAGATGAGGGTTTCTTTTTGTTTATGTACACTGCCTGCACGTCTCTCTCAATTGTTTGTGTTCCCTCTGCTTGAGCACTTTCTATGCCTGTGGCAACCCTCACTGCTTGTTCTAATGTTAGCTTGCTTGACTCAAGAAGCCTGTCACGTATTTTTTGTGATCTGACACCACACACGAACTGATTTCTTAAGGCTGTCTCCAGAAAAGTACCAAAATTGCAGGTCGAGGCCATTTTCCTCAGCGCCGCTAAATATTCCTTAATCGATTCACCTTCCCTTTGGTGACGGTGATGATATTTAAAGTATTCCGCAATCTCCAACGGGTCTGGATCTAAGTGCTTAGTAAGGATTTCAACATTTTGGTTAAAGGAATTTGAGCTTGGTTCCGCTGGCGAGACTAAGTCACATAAAGTCTCGTATAGATCTGCACCGATGTAATGAAGAAGATAGGAGTTCTTATCCTTTTCCTCCTTGATGTCGTAAATAGTTAAGGCACTTTCAAACCTCTGCACCCATCTTCTAAACTTGTTTTTAGTATCATAAAATTCAATGAAATTAGGTGGCACTTTAGCCATGATTCACAGCAGAACTTCACCAATTCTCGTCGCCACTATTAAATCGTACTGCAATCAGTGCAATCATGTAAATGGTAATGAAACAATGTAATTTTGTATGATTCTTGTAATTGTAGTTATACAAAAGCACACGCGTAAGAGCGCGGTAAAACCAAGAATGGGAACGTCAGTTTTACGTCAGAGACAATTCACAAAGATCACTTCGTTCTGTAACCATAGACTATAACAAGTAGCTACCAATTCATAGGAAAAAATATTACGCAATGCATTAATGACCGACTATTAAAAACTGGGTATATTGTGAAGTCACTAATAGAAACTCCGTTGAGAATATGATTTTTGTTTCGGGTATTTACTTCTTGTGAATTTCATTGACTTCTTACCACCTACTAGGGAGAAAATTTTCGAAAGGGAAACCAGTGGGAGATAGTCTTACCCCTTATAGAATGACCTATAGCAATTTTATATGGCTTCCCTTTGCAGAGCAAACTAGCAGGAATATAATGATAGGTGCAGTGCGATCGTATCTAACGATTTAACAAAGCCGGAAATAAACCTGGGATGTATTTTCTTTTTCTTGCACCGCGTGGCGGCATACATCACTTATTGTGTGATATACAATTTTTTTTCCACAATGTGCCACAATACAAATCTTCTGACTCACGTTGACGTGTACAACGTACTACCGCACACGTGCGTATACCAATGAAAGTGACCGTACCAGCATTTTTCGAGCTTCTTGCGTGCGAGATATTTAGCGTAGACGGGGTTACACATATACAGGGGTTGGTGTAATACTCACTACAGCAACCGCTGCACCATTCGTGGTATCAATTATTATTAAGATATAAAAAAATTATCGCCGAATGTCTTGCTGATCACAAATCTCGAGAACATTTGAACCGATTTCGCTAATCCTTTTTTTAGAATATTCCTTGCAGTACGAGGATGGTTCTTACGCAGAGTAAATTACGCTTCTACTTAAGGGAGCAGAGCAGTATTCATAAATGTCAACAAATCCGGCAGATTACCATACTTTGCGGGCCCATAGATGACTGAAAGGGGTGATACGGGACTTCGAAATGTGCCGCGGGTGAAGCCGGGGCAGGTCGGCTAGTTTTTAATATAGTGTATAGATTGAGCTGCAACTGCTGCAAGCAAGAAGCGCTGGCTTGACGTCATAACAATGGTCCCACAATAAAAGCAATTAGTGTGCTAATTATTCAAATCGATTAAGATTGGAAAAAGTGATACGCTTAGACGGGACTCGAACCCGCGACCGAACCTTTTCCAATCTTAATCGATAGTGAAAATTGACATCCCAAGACCGTGCGACGAGTAAAAGCTGGAAAGTGAAATTCTGGCTCCGGATGAGAGCCTCTGATGCTACCAGAACTACGAAGATGTTGAAGATGAGTAACATAGGTAGAGATTGTTATTTAAAATTTGTACAGAACCTATCAATACAAACGCTGTTGACAACCCTATCTATAATAATAGGTATAACAGCAATATGATATGCTGTCAACAGATACATTCTCGTGATAAGGTGCCAAACTGACTTCCACTTCAATCTGTCCCTTAGTTGAAAAAATATCAGATTATTTTAGTGTGTAAAATTTATACAACAATAATATTTAGTGTACTCGAAACTCTGCATATTGTTGGTTGTGTTTTAATTATGAATACTTCTAATTGCGCGCGACAACATTTATAAAAGTAAGTACTTAAATAATTAACATTTAAGAATTAACACGGTTAAATTAGTCATGCTAATTATTTATTTACTGCAACTTTGCACCGGTTGTGATAATAAATGAATACACAATGAGAACGTAAGGATCACATTTTGAAAGGACATTTTTGTTTGTTGTTTGGAGAAAGAACAGAACTATTTTCAATTTCTTCGCGTAATATTGTGCCAAAAATGCAAAATAATTAATAAATAAACAAATATTTATTTTTGTTGATAGAAAATACAAATTTATATGTAGGTATTTTAGGATATACACTGAACAATCTAGACCCAAACGAAGTTTGTAATATTGGTACCGGAAATTGGAAAAACAATATATAAACTTTTTCCTTGTTGTGAATGTAGGTACCTATTTCATAGACATTACATACATCCAGGTCAATATAAATAGATTTATATACTTACATACTGTTTTTTTTTGCATACAAATATTAAGGTACACTCACCCGAAATCCAACATGCCATTTAAAACTTTTTCAAAACTAGTAATCTCAATTCGGTTAGAAAAAAAAAGTAATAAAAACTTGGGTATTCCATATGTTGTTTCAAAACAAACCTGCAACCTTCAGAATCATTCAATTAAGTATGTTTCATGATTACGATTTAACAAGATTTCAGAAGTTTTTAAATCACACGTTCTTAAAACATCCTTTTAGTGAATCGGGCCACCGTGCACAGAAGATCGAAAGAAGTGGTCGTACTTACCTACCTAAAAATATTATATCACTAGCTGTCTCGGCGAACTTCGTTCCGCCATATTTTCCACCCGCGTGCAATTCCGTTCCCATTCCTGTTCCCGTTCCCATTCCCATTACTATTCCCATTCCTATTCCTATTCTCATTCCCATTCCCATTCCTACTACTACCTACTACTACTAAATACTAATCCCGTAACGTAAACATAAACTTCTCTCACATAATAGAAAAAGTTTGTATGAGAAAAAGAAAAGTTACTTTCTGAAATTTTCTGTACAACTGTTTTATTATTTTTTTTCGTAAGAACCTTCTCCCGATAATAACAAACACAACAAAAAAAGAATTAGTGAAATCGGTAGAGCCGTTGGTGAGTTATGCGCTTACCAACACATTTTGCGATTCATTTTTATAAATTTTGCCAGTGACAGTCCAACAAAAGTAAACTTTGTATAAATTAATTAACGAAATGAATCATGTTTTCTTTTATTTACGTCATAATGATAATGTACCAACTTAGTCAATAGACATGAGTTATGGAAAATATTATCTATGTGTGGGAAAAACAGCCGCTTAGTATGTTAACTATATGTACCTATGTGTTTATATCGATCGATCGCGTTAAGTAAATTTAGCCCCTTAAATTCAACCTCACGACCTGATCGGCCACCACAAATCTTCTTCATCCTAGCGTTAATCCCAGTCGCATTCGAAGCTTTCACTTCGGAGTCTGGGGTCCGCTTTACCAGTCTAACTGCGGATTTGGCTGGACTTCAATATTTTACGTGAAGCGACTGCCATCTGATATCTATTATTGAGCGATATCGACCACCACAAATACGGAAACAAATGTAATGGCGCGGCTAACGTGACCCCAGTAGTATTTCTTTAAAAACTTGACATTAGTGTCTCGTCGAATCTCGTGTGATTGCATAAACTATGCGATAATATGCGATTGCAACAATCGCGGTTGATTCCTTGGCATTGATTGAAGAGTTCTGTGATCCGTCTCTAAAATCCATCATCAGATCTTTGCTTACGGAATAAGACCGGAATTTCGGAATAAACCTTTTTTTAACACAAAAGACCTTTGTAAATCCATCTGCACATGACAGAACTATGCGCGTATGAGTAGGTATAAACCTACGAACTGAGAACCTCCTCCTTTTTAGAAGTTGGTTAAAAAATAAGTCGTTTTTCAAGGTTATTGATATTATAGATAGGACAATGCTTATTTATAAATAAGCAAAATAGATATTTAAGCTCTTCTGCGTGCGTGCTAAGAATACTAATCGATATACTTATCCGTAGTCTTTTATAGACTATGCCATCACTGCATTGTATAAAAATAAAAAAGGCTTACGGAGATAATAGCTATTGCTAATGATCTTACTCATTAGCACACATTTAATTACTTCATATTTTATAGAATTTAATTGCATCTGTGCTAAATACTTATAGCTATTGGTAGATAATTTAATAATATAGTATTTATAAATCATAAAAATATACCCAAACATAAACCATGAATCAGTACCCGCTTGACAGCAATAGGCTCGCCCCTTATTACGTGGGACCGAAAATCATAGTGTTGGCGAAATGTGGGTGATAAGATAATACACCTCTGCCAACCCCTTCGCGAATTTACAGGCGTGAATATATATATAGTATATACATACATACATACAATCACGCCTTCATCCCCGGAGGGTTAGGCATATATGTAAACATATAGGTACCTAATTATTTCATTAGGCACATCATGAATCTGTAAAGTTAAAGTTTTTGTAACTGACAGCACACAAACACGTCAGGATTCACAGTCGAGCGAGTTGACGACAAAAATATAATTTAACATCGAAAAGTAAAAACTCGCGCGCGCTAGCGAATTTGTCGATAGCGAGTTGATGAATTACCCATAACATAATATCTTCTACGGGACGGGCATGTAGGTACCAACTTATACTCTCTTGTTCCCATTTCCTTTGCGAAATGAGGTTACATGTCATCCTCCTCCTTCGTACTTCGGGTCATGGACGCATAATCTCCAACAAGAGAGGTTCCCGTATTGACCTTTACGAGGATTTCTACTGCACCCACGTAAAGTACTACTTTGGAGTATAGCGACCTTTGGCAACCATATCAGTTTCATGTAACTTATAAAGTATACGCAATAAATTAAATAAACCTGAATAAAAGTATTACATGGATTTTTGGAAACTAAAGAAATAAAACATTTACTTTATGTATTTATTTTATCCAGAACGATGATAAAGGAGTAATTGATAAAAAAAACATCATAGCTAAACATTTCGATTTAATACTTGCACAGGTGACGGTGATAATAACATAAAAAATCAGTTCATGAACTGATTTTTTATATTATTATCACCGTCACCTGTGCAAGTGTGCACGGCACTCATTTCACCCATATATAATTGTAAAGTAAAAACAACAGAAAGCCATCGTTATACACTTGAATGAAATTTTAAAGCATTTAGTATACTAAGAGGCTCACACCCGTATTCACAAACAATACTTCGCTATGCGTACCACCAAAACTGTGCAAAGAACGACAAATTCTCAGTGCGTTCGTTTTGGCAAGCCTTTTTGTTCATTGATAACACTTAAGTAATACTTCGGTGAGGGAACGCACTGCGTTAGATACTGCTCCGTGATGTTTGTGAATTAATTTTACCAACCCTATGCGCTCGAACACACTATGAGACCTCACAGTATCGTTTGTGAATACGGGTGTTAGTGTCTCTGTAGTCAGAGCATTCCCCTTGTAAGGGAAAGATCGCGGGTTCGAGTCCCACCTGAGCTGATTTCGCTTTTTCCTGTCTTAATCCATCGTTATAAGCCCTTATACTGCCTATGCCTGTTTCCAAGCTCTAATCTATCTCTATACTAAATTGCACCAGGATATCTTGAACAATGACGAACTTTCATATTAAGTTTCATCCCCTATTTTCCCCTTTAACCCCCCATTTTTGCAAAAAAAAAGCCAACCTATGTCCGTTCCCATGCTTCAATCTATCTCTGTACCAAATTTCATCAAGATCGGTTCAGTGGTTTAGGTGTGAAAGTGTAACAGACAGACAGACAGACAGAGACACTTTCGCATTTATAATATTAGTATGGAGTATGGATATGGATATGGATATGGATATGGATATGGATATGGATATGGATATGGATTATATCGGTTTGTAATCTATAACCTCGATTTAGAAGCACTTCAAAACGTCTGATTTCAAAGTTAGTACTCTACAGTGTTTACAATTTATCTATTCTGTGAAACTACACACCTTTATTAGTGATGACAATATCAATTTATATAGCCATCATACCTAGAATGCAGAATTGTATGGTATTAACAACCGAGAGGTTAATATGCATATCAAAAACCTTTTCATTATCTGTATAATAAAGTATGAAAAATATTCAAATCCAAGAAGACCGCCAACACAATATTTAGCTGATTACACATTTTATTTCAAGTGTAAACTTTTTGTAGAAGTTAGGGTCTAATGAGCAAGTTCCCAGTAGGTATAATAATCAGTTGGTTTTTAAGTCATTAGGAGATGGCGCTAGCATAGCTTTTGGTAATTTTAATGTACTCTGTGGTTTGGTTTTAGTATTTTGTCATGAATTTGCGATGTTGAAATGAAATGAAATGAAATGAAAGTTTATTTGTCAGAATATGGGTGAGATGGTACAGAAGTTTTGGATGTTTGCATTATAGGTGCAAGCCATACTCTACCACTTTGTGGCGTACAAAAATTTGTCTTACAATTAAAATTAAATTATTCAATAGTTAAAATTATCAGTATACATTATCATGCAAAAAAAAATAAAAAGACAATTATCACAATTTACCATTATTTAAAAATTCCAAAGTTGCCAAAGTTTAATTTCATTTAGCCATATTATGATAGATAAAATATAATAAAACGCTTAATTCTTTACGCGTCACTGTCTGTAAATTAAAATAATAATATTATATTTAAAATAATTTTATCTGAAAAAATGACAAAATATTTAGGTAAAGTAAATCATTACAAAACCGAAGAACATTTTTTCCATAAATTAGGGAACACTAGATGTGACACCACACTCTGCTTACCAAAAGTGCCAGCTGCGCCATCTAGCGCGTCTTTAGGAACCCTATAAATACCTACTAGAAAACTGCTCATTGAATTGAATAGAATAGGAAATAAACTACATAAAAAGGTTAACAAGAAACAAAATAAAATTATGAACGATTTCATAGTAAACTAGAGGAGAAATACACGATTCTGCCACAGAACGACTTTCAGGCTTCTTTTTAGATTTTGATAACAGCATCAGCTCAACATTCTCTGAGCCTTTTTCGCAGCTCAGATGGGGTCAGCTTTCCAGTGATGCGGCTGAACTTATTATAGACATATAATTTTGCGCTTGAAAGAACGTATTTTAAACCCCCGACAAAAAAGAGGGGTGTTATAAGTTTGACGTGTGTATGGGTGTGTGTGTGTGTGTGTGTGTGTGTGTGTGTGTGTGTGTGTGTGTGTGTGTGTGTGTGTGTGTGTGTGTGTGTGTGTGTGTGTGTGTGTGTGTGTGTGTGTGTGTGTGTGTGTGTGTGTGTGTGTGTGTGTGTGTGTGTGTGTGTGTGTGTGTGTGTGTGTGTGTGTGTGTGTGTGTGTGTGTGTGTGTGTGTGTGTGTGTGTGTGTGTGTGTGTGTGTGTGTGTGTGTGTGTGTGTGTGTGTGTGTGTGTGTGTGTGTGTGTGTGTGTGTGTGTGTGTGTGTGTGTGTGTGTGTGTGTGTGTGTGTGTGTGTGTGTGTGTGTGTGTGTGTGTGTGTGTGTGTGTGTGTGTGTGTGTGTGTGTGTGTGTGTGTGTGTGTGTGTGTGTGTGTGTGTGTGTGTGTGTGTGTGTGTGTGTGTGTGTGTGTGTGTGTGTGTGTGTGTGTGTGTGTGTGTGTGTGTGTGTGTGTGTGTGTGTGTGTGTGTGTGTGTGTGTGTGTGTGTGTGTGTGTGTGTGTGTGTGTGTGTGTGTGTGTGTGTGTGTGTGTGTGTGTGTGTGTGTGTGTGTGTGTGTGTGTGTGTGTGTGTGTGTGTGTGTGTGTGTGTGTGTGTGTGTGTGTGTGTGTGTGTGTGTGTGTGTGTGTGTGTGTGTGTGTGTGTGTGTGTGTGTGTGTGTGTGTGTGTGTGTGTGTGTGTGTGTGTGTGTGTGTGTGTGTGTGTGTGTGTGTGTGTGTGTGTGTGTGTGTGTGTCTGTGTGTGTGTGTGTGTGTGTGTGTGTGTGTGTGTGTGTGTGTGTGTGTGTGTGTGTGTGTGTGTGTGTGTGTGTGTGTGTGTGTGTGTGTGTGTGTGTCTGTGTGTGTGTGTGTGTGTGTGTGTGTGTGTGTGTGTGTGTGTGTGTGTCTGTGTGTGTGTGTGTGTGTGTGTGTGTGTGTGTGTGTGTGTGTGTGTGTGTGGGTATCAAATGTAAGGTCATATATCCACGATACAGGTTTTATGGAAATCGGTTAAGCGGTTACCTATGAAAAGCTTGAAATAAAAAAAAAATAAAGAAATAAAAAAACCCCCGACCCAAAAAGATCCTATAAAAAGTAAAATAATAACTATTACCTTATGACCTACCCTAAGTATTGACCCTTTTGTCATTTGTCTCGTCGGGGGCCCGCCGTCTGACCGTCGGGGAGAATACCAAGGTGCTTAGCGGGCCCCCGACGATGCCGGCCAACAAATTGCCACTTGGCAATACGTTGGCCGGCCCATTGTGGAATGGAATGACGAATGTATAGGATTTGACGTTTATGACATACGTTGACTGTCATATACCTACGTCAAATCCCATACTTTCCTCATTCTTTTCTATAATACGCCGGCCATCGAATTGCTACTTGACTAGGGAGCTGGTCGTGTCCGAGGCTCTCATGCGGTCTTAGACATCCTTGATAGTGAGGCTATTGCCAAGCATGCCAACTTTTACGACATAAGCCCGTACTCCTTGTGTCTACCCATGAATACTATGTGCCATATAAATAGATACTAGGTACACATATGATAATGATATTCGAAATACTAGACTTTTATTCTCTTCTTCCTGAAAATAATCTAATCTTTATTAAATTCAGTAGCAGTCACTTTGCTGCATTGAAATATTTATTATACTTTAGTAGGCCTGTTCTCATAGCTATTATTATCTACTCAAACGGTCTAGTGCCCTGCTGTTGACACACGTCACTACATCTCTATACCTACTTACATACCACAAAATTAGAACCAACCACAGGTAAAATTTTATTATTGTGTTTGTTTTGTAGAAATGCCGCTGGCCTTACCTTCCTTTGTGTATTTGTTGTGCCCAATGCCCTCCTACCCCCCCCCCCCCACCTCTTCGTTTTGCTTCTTCAGATGACAACGAACGAGTGTCACCTCTGGTTTACCTTACCAATGTATTGCAGGCTCACTAACCTAGTGCAGTTTTACATACTTAGCTTACTATACTAAATAGTTATCATCCAGAACCGCCAATAAATATAAATTCAGGCACTACAACTGTTAAACTATCAATAAAAATAAGACTATAACTATATTAAATACTCGTAGCACCTCATTTCCTTCCCAATAGATGGTCAGTGACGAAGTTTCAGTTGTAGCTAGTTATTTAGTACATAAAATATAAGGCTGAATCTTCATTGTTTACAAGTTGTCTGAATATAAAAACCAATGTAAACAGGGAAACCGTGGCAGTTGCTTTTAAGTTTCAACCGATTGAAGAGTCGAACAGCATCTCGTGAATTAGTACAATTAACTTTACCTTGATAATTAATTATATAAAGATCCTTTTGTACGTTCATGGAAATAGCGTCAACAGTTAAGCATTCTTGTAGACTCTCATTTTTGTAGAAGTGTGAATAAGGATTGCTAACCACGTGCTTAGAAAAAAAATGAAGGTTGTGAAATAAGTGCAAACGTGAATTGTTGTCGAGTGCCCTTAGTCGGACTGATCAAGTAGCTAGCTGTTGAATGCCGAGATCCCGACGCCTTTGCCGCCGCGGCAGTCCGCCGCCGTCTACACCCGCGACAATTTCCTATCGCGTTCTTACTCTAATCAAAACAGGTATGCTTTTGTGATTTGAGAATCATCACTGCAGTCACCTGTCATCTTCATTGCGTGATATATCAGTTACCATGAATTAATTTATTTATCACGTACAACAACTTCATAGTTTATATGCGAGCGCTTTGTATTCTCTTCAGTATTTTGAAGTTATTATTCGATTGGTGATGATGTGTAGCCTGATATTTTGAGAGGACCATTTGGTACGTAGTATTTTTTATACATTTTACAGAAATCTTTTTTTTTCGTACGTAAATCATACGAGAATGAAATGATGTATGTAGTATGCTGCACTCTGCAAACTAAAAGCCACGCGAAGTTATCGTTCATGACTTCAATCCTTATCACTGCTTACTGGCAAACGAAAATAATTCAAAAATCCTGCCCGCCACAGCCGTTATTCCTTTGGCATGTGGCCCAGTGCAGTGGGTTATTGGGAAAACATCGGATGGAGTGATGATTGAATGAGAATTATCATGTTGCTGCACTCAAAAAGTTTCCTAAGATTGATTCCATATACCATACTCACTAAAAGGGATCAATTCTCGATACTTATAGTTTGACTAAGTCTGATTGTATTTAGCTGTCCGTTAGTTATATTTGTAAATATCCGTAAATATACGTAGTATACCTATTGATGACAATCATCTAATACAATAATTATAATATGTTAATAAACATACCCAATACCAAGTCAAATAAAAAAGTTATTTTTAACCAAAAATTAAACCTACTTCTAGAACAAAAATGTACCGAAATGTAAAAAAAATACAACTGAAAATATAAAAAAAAAATGATTATATGACTTTCTGCAACCTGCAACCTGCAAACAAACCCAGATCTAAATCCTCGCGGACTAAGTCAATACAAAGTCACGCCTAGTTGTAAATACGAATACTAAACTCTATGCGTGAAGTATTTCTATTGCTTTGTAATGGTATGTAGATGACTGTGTGGGTAGATTCAGAGTGAAATAGGTCAGCTAACAGCTACACAGTAAAAAGCCACGACACATACGTATCTCAGGCACCTTTTTATCTCAAAAACACACTTGTAAGGAAGATGTGGAAAGCTAAGAAAAGAGTAAAGAAGGACAAATATAATTATGAGCATTAATTCAAACGAAACATTTTTTTAGAACTAGCCAGTTTAAAACGAATTTTTTTTTTTTTATACCACTTATGTGACAGACAAGCACTTGAACTTCGAGTTTAAGGTTTGAAAATGGAACTCTATAACGCCTTTGATTTTTTTCACATATCATAACTTGTTTCCCGGTTTAAAAATTCAACGTTGGATAATGTCACTTTAAATATTGAAAGTGAATTTTTATCCATGACTTTTTATATAATACCTTTATATGTGCAAAAATAAAGTTACAAAAGATTTAAATTAGATTTTTAATGATAAAGACTGAAAAATATAAAGAGGCAAAGTTAAGATATTGACCACTGACTTAAAGTTGATTGAGTTGGTTTTGCAATTCATATTGAGTCTCACTGGTGCAGACCTAGATCACTTGGTCGAGTCATCGCACTATAATGGGTGATTCGCAAGAGAATCAAACTTTTATTGCCACTACGTAATTTGTAGCTGTTTATTGCTTCGTAATTTATAATATGTCTTTTCATCCATATGATTGTAATACTGAAGGGGAGGAATTTTTCGACGCCTGAACTTTTGACCCGTTTTTTATTTTTAGTTTATTTGTAACTAAGGGGATCCTGACTTTTCGCCGAAAATTGTCTGGCCGATTACCACTTGCCAACCAACGTTTCGCCTATTTTTCACTTTGACGACTAACGATTGTCAAATTTTTGTATGACAACGTTTCATTTGGTAGAATTATTGTTAAGCTGATTATTGTAATGACAAAAAACGTTTGGACATTTATCTTTTGTCAAATTATTTATTAGGCCAGACAACTTTTAGACGAATCGAGTATAGCGCGCCCCAACTTGGATAGGTTAGGTTAGAAGGCTAACGCGGGAGCGGAGCGGAGCGGAGCTCCCGCTTTAGCCTTCGTGGTTATTTTTTTATAACAATCCATAAATAGTGGCTCACTTAGTATTTTTGTACGCCACATTCAGTAATTTTGACACCCATAAAAACTAAAATATTCGCTATTTGAAAGTTGGCATTTTGAAAAGTGTCATTCTAAAAGGAAGACCAAACGTAAAATTGGCAACTGTGAGGTTGGGTAATAAAAACAAAATTATACCACAAGTTGGCAAATGATTATTCTGCGAAACGTTAGTTGGCAAGTGATAATATAATCGGCCAAACAATTTTCGGCGAAAAGGTAGAGATCCGTAACTAAGTTATTATGAATTTTAATACTGATTACCAAATATAAAATTTATAGCAACTAAAATGTGTGCTATTATGAATGATTTTAGTAGTATTACAAAGATAATTTGAGAAGAATAAAAAGGCTAAACGTTTGGGATTATACGGTATGGATATCTTTGGAATCAAAGCTAACTTTACCTACTAGCTAGTCGGTGCTTATCTATGAACATGGCACTACTGCTGGATTGTCTCCTGGGGTTTGGTTAATCAGCCGGTAGTGGTGCCTGGAGTAGGAAAAATTAGTGGTATACAAAATGTATAAGCGGACATTGGGCTCCGAGGTGGAAATCTCAAATACAAAAGCGTAAATATTATTAACATAATCAAGTTCTTAAGGTTTACATTGTACATTTTGGCAATCGCGGCTCCTAACTTGGCAAATAAATGTTCCCTGCTACGGCACACAGGTTGCAAATTTTTTCGTAGTACTTACTTAATGTTATGACAGCCTCTGTGGCGTAGCGGTAGTGAACGCGGCCGCTACGCATGATGCGCGGGTTCGATCCCCGCTCAGTGCGAATATTTGTATGCATGAATATTTTGTATTTGCATTGGTCCGGTCGTGCCTCAGAGAGCACGTTAAGCCGTCGGTCCCGGTTGCCATACGAACATCTATAGCAGTCTTTACGGGCAGTTGGAGCCCTAAAAAGTCCAACAACAACGGTCTAGCTGCAATGCTTCGATATAGCCTAATGTCACCATTGGGTTGTGGAGGTCAGATGGCAGTCGCTTCACGGAAAATATCGATATCTAGCCAAATCCGCAGTTAAGACTGGTAAAGCGGACCCCAGACTCCGAGGTGAAAGCTTCGGATGCGACTGGGAATTAACGCTAGGCAGAAGAAGACTTAATGTTATGTTAAACGATGGTACTACATGTATGAATGTTTGGCCTGGATAAAATTCCATTGGGTACTAACTACGTCAGTTAGCACGAAAAGTAAATTTAAATAAACTCGCTTGTCACCAATAGTCTACAAGTTTTATTCGCGGATTATGCCCTACGTAGCTGTTTAATCCAAGCTAAAGTTAAAACGGCTGAATAGAAAAAAAACCACAACAATTTATTTAAGTTGTTATTGCTTTTGTTATTACATTTTAGTATTTCGCAGTAATATTAGTAGTGTGACGCCAGTTATCGAAAAAGAGATATTTGCCAAATGCAACGCCAAAAAAGAACTGTTATTCAGCGGGGTTTCCTGTTAGGAATTTTGGGTTCTTGATTAGAAAACCTTTACGATCTGCACCCTTGGTAATAGAAGTGGCAATATCTCTCTCTATCTCTCTCACTTTCTGCATTACTTACTCGGTTTTCGAAAATGCACCAGGGGTGGTTATGTCGAACTCGAACCGCACACCATCTCGGGTTTCAGTTACCGAGGTGTAAGGTTTATCTACCCAATAAGGCATTTCTGTCGGATCTCGACTGACTATAGGCCATCTGGTTTTGACATCACCCCTTTGTGTGTGCCAAAGAATTAATGTAAAATATATACCTATCGCAGAATTCAACACAATTTTTGTTAAGTATAGTGTGTCCATTGCGAGTTGAAAGTTCTTTGTATGTTCACTTTGTGGTGCTCGTTACTACAAGCTGTAAACAGAAGCCACAAACAACATTGAGTTGTTCAATGACTCTAACAGAAGTCATGTGAGTACCTGTACCTATTGAAGTATTATGCTCATATGTTCTGTAATTAAATATGAAAAGATGTTGACTGAAAGCAATTCTTATCTATACCTATATGTTTAAAATATAATGCAAAGACTTGCATAGTCTTTTAACTTTGTTACTTAATATGTAATTATAACAAAAGGCTTTACAATCTACTCAGAATTAGTGTATTTAACAGCACTATAGGGAACCTGTCAAATTAGGTCAAAAACAACAATTGAATAAAATTGTGAATTACAATAATTTTATCTCGAATAAATAATCAGATGCATGAGTTACTTATCTTATTTGATAATGCATTTTTTGTGTTGTAGCTTGTAGCTGATAAGCCTTGAGAACTTTATTAATAGTTTGGAAAATGGTGGTCAATGAAAACTTTACATGATTCAATAATATGAGAGAAAATTAAGTTTCCTAGACTTGATTATAATGGGGTTGGTACTTAGATAAAGACACTTATTATGCTTACACCATAATTAACGACATAACAGCTACAAATTGTTAGCGTACTTGGAGTATTTAGAGCGGAAACACACGATGCGTTGCGGCGGCGGCGCGACGCCGGAGCGGTGTCGCTGCGTCGTTTTACATAGAAATATCTGTAGCATGTCACACGATGCGCTGCGTCGCCGCACCGGACTGGCAACCACCGAGACGAGGCGGGGAGGGGTGAATGCGTTGCGACGCCGGAGCGGCACCGCTCATTTGTTTGATAACAACGCAGCGGCGTCGCACCGCTCGTGTGCCCGCTACTGCGGCGAAATTTCTGCGGTGCGTCGCCGCAACGCATCGTGTGTTTCCGCTCTTACTGTATATAATAATATATTGTACGACAATATATTGTACGACAATATATTGTACGACAATCTACACAACGCTATCTAGACCCAAAGTAAGCATAGCTTAACTAGCTTGTGTTATGGGTTCTAGAATGCGGATAAACATACATAGATACATTTTTTTTTGTAAATACATACATATTAATTATACATAGAAAACACCCAGACCAATGCAAATATTCATATTCATGCATACAAATATTTGCACTGAGCGGGGATCGAACCCGCGCCTCCTGCGTAGCAGCCGCGTTCACTACCGCTACGCCACAGAGGCAGTCAGCGACAAAGTAACCACTTATATTTTATAGCGCAATAAATAAATATTGTAGGACATTCTACACAACGCTATCTAGATCCAAAGTAAGCATAGCTTAACTAGCTTGTGTTATGTATGAGATCTAGAATGAGGATAAGCTTACACATACATTTTTTTTTCTAAATACATACGTATTAAACATAGAAACACCCAGACCAATGCAAATATTCATATTCATGCATATAAATATTTGCACTGAGCGGGGATCGAACCCGCGCCTCCTGCGTAGCGGCCGCGTTCACTATCGCTACGCCACAGAGGCAGTCTATATTTATATATTTATTTGAAGCACCGTTAAATAGATACGAGTGTGCTTAAAAAAGTCGTAAGTACTATTCGTTGCGTGTGCCAACCTATAAGTACCTACAGTCCTTTTCGCTTGAAAGTTAGTTTAATAAAATTTACGTAGGTAATTGAATTTACTTTTCGTCATTCAGGTCGTTAAACTACCAGGATGTTTGAACAACTTGTTTTGTTTTAGATAATATAGTGTGATAAATACTAATATTTCTACAACAACTGCAATTTTATACTCACCGGCCTCTAGAATATGAGCAAGGCAAAGGTAAAGTGATGGTGACAAGTATATTTTCAAAAATAACAGGAAATCGCGTATACTGTCTCACCCTGACCTGGATTTTGTATAAATATTTTTCCCTCATCGGGCATAATTTACGAATCGTAGAGCAATATATGTACTTTATGCCCCTCATTATCCTGCAGATACATTGTTAACACTGTGTTTGTACATTTGTTAACTTCTGCTTAAATATTTAAATTATAAAATCGACACCCGGGATTCGTGACATTCTCACAGCAGAAGAATATTCTACCAGATGGCTCCATCTATGTTTGTGAAAATTGACGCCAACATTTTGATCCCAGCCGATATCCTTTATATTCAATATGTGCAATTAAATAGGTATACAATTACAACCCAAGTAAATTTACAGTCCAAGTAAATAGACAATTTAAATTGAACTGAATAAAACTTGTCGTTTCATCGAATTTAGTGTTTTTGCGTAGAAATCCCCAATACATACGATATCAATCAATCAATCAATTAGCCTATTGCAGTCCACTGCTGGACATAGGCCTCTCCCAATATACGCCACGTCTGTCGATCCTCTTCCGCTTCCGCCATACGATATAATATAAAAAAAAATCTGTCTCAGATTTTTCCGACCATAGTAATCATTACCTATTTAATAAATATCTACTGTTTTATAAAAGGGCGTCTTAAGGTTGATGGTACAAACTAATAATCATATTTCCGAATGAAATTTACCTTGATGTTGACGTGATGGTCACGCAATCATAACGTTGGTGTCCGTATCACTGGACCCAAGGACCATAAACCCAACAGGAAAAATGTAAAGCCATTGCAGTAAATTCTATATTTAATATGTACTTTAATGTACTACGATTTTTTACTGTATTTATAAGTAGATATTCCCAGTGACCACTCAACAATTGAATGCCGTTATTAAAAAAAAATACATAGAATATCAATACAATGAGGAAAATCGGTTTACCATCGTAATACATAAAGATGATTATCTCAGAAGTAAATAACAATAAAACATTTGTCACGTCTGAATTTTTAAATACCGCGAGTTCTTCAAGAAGGGCATAGAAGGTTTCTACAGGGTCGGCAGTGCGAGTGTGACGTCCCTGGTGTTGCACACATCCATTAGGCCACGGCAACCACATTCCATCAGGTGGGCTGAGTGCTTGTCTGCCACCTAAATGGCATAAAAAAAATCGTCCATTGGAGACATAATTTTGAATGACTTTGGTAGAAAAACTATGTTAAATGCTTTACACAACACACACACATAGGCACTGAAGGATTTACCTCGACCCCATTACAGCAGTGAAAATGTGTTCATATCTAATTTTTCTGCAAATAAATATGAAGTAGCGTTGACAAAATATTTGACACTGGTCTGCGAATATCTATTGGTGTATATGCTAATTTCGTACATAATAATTGTGGTTCAATTGGCATGGCTAGGAGCAAACAGGGAGGTGCAACAGCCAAGTATGTTTCATAAGAGTACACTCGCGTAGTCGTATCATTATATATCAGTATGAGAGGACGCGGACACCCAGTTGTTAGCCATAAGGACGGTCTATTAATTGATATTCATCATTCACCATTGATGTTTAGGATCGAATACAGTTCTGTATAGTGACAGTGAAGCGATATCTACTTACTACAACAAGATGGTCAGTACTTTTGTTTTATATACACTGTTGTTTTTATTGCAATTCAATCCATAAGTATGTCACACACGCTCTTTTTATTATTGTGTACACTGTACTTTAAAGCAGTAGTCTAGTACTCTAATTTGTTTGTCATCATCAATTCAATCATTGTTTTTTTTTTCTACCTACTGGCATACTTAGTTACTAGCATGTTGCAACAACCTTGTAGGTTCATTTTCTTTTTTCAAATATTGGTAAACAAGTAAATTGTGCACGTGCTGTACTTGAAATGTTTATTTTTTTATTTACATCGCACTTCTGATACTCGTAAGTTTAGTCAATGTGTGTACGAGTGTCAGTGTTCTGTGACATACAGTCCGAGCAAACGTGAGTAAAATCGGATAAATATTCATCGTAAAGATCCTTTTTAATACTACCTACCGAGATACGTGTACTTTAGCCACGTAAGAATTTTATTGCCTTCTGCTCTGAGTCATAAATCAAGTCCTGGAATAAAACACGTGTATCAGTTGTTACACATGTTTCCCTCTTCCTAAAGCCCCGGGTCCTAAAAAAGCATCTGATGAGGCCGTCAAGCAGAGTACCACCATTGTAACATGGTACATGTCTTTAATGGTGACCCTCTTTTCCGCCTTCAGCTTACCATCAGGCGAGGTGAAGTCAAATTGAGGTGTAAAAAAAAAAAAAAGTAGCTGTGTTTGTACATTGGAAATATTTAAAAAATATAGATACTTGGATAATATTATTTTAACGGTAGGTACTCAACCAAAAAAAAATTGGGAGTTCTTGTCTGTTTTCCCGCGGTGGACGCAAAAACTACTGAACGGACTTTAATGCGGCGGCGGTTTGTTAGAAAGGTCTGGGTCAGACTTAAAATTTCACTTTTATTTAATCGCAATTCGATAAGTAGACCAGAAAATATGACCAAAAGTCTCGATAACCTAGATTGTAACAAACGACATACAAAGAAATAAACTAATATTCAAATCTATAAACCTTTGTATTTAGATGTCGAAAAATTTAATCAATCGCAAATATGCCCAGACAGAATACCTACTGGAGGCATTATCATCAACTTACTCAATGGTTTAAAATTCCAAGCATATAACGTATACTTCCCTGGGGATTCTGCTTAAGCGATACTACACGACAATAATAATTATTATAACTTTCTATCGTTCTAAAGTATATACTCGTACACGTTCCGTATGAATGAAAGTTAAATTTCACTCTTGAAATTTACATCTTTCTATGCATCGCATCAATTATATTAGGAAACAGGAAAAGACAGAAAACACAACAGCTTTTGCCTATTAACTTATTATAGATTATATTATATTTAATTCAATCACGGTTGGTGAAACTAAAAAAAAACGACTGAATAACTATTGACCACCAATAGTTATTCAGTCGTTTTTTTTTTAGTTTTTAGTTGATCTCTACAGTGCACAGGCGTGAAATTTTAACCTAAATTTGGGGTATATTCCGATCCAGTACCATTTTTCTCATACCACGTGGTATTTCTTTTTTATCAAATTAATATTCTGTTCCGAACGAATACCACTGATAAAACGAATACCAAACCGAATTTGTGACAGAATTAGGTATGGCTAGTAAAAAAAACTATTGCTTGGATGGTTCATGACATGACTGAAGTAAGATAGCGTATTACAAAATTAAGCAATACCTACTAGTCAGGTCAGCCTTAGGATGGGTGATCATTCTTAACTAATGGTTACGTTTGAATAAAATTTTGAAGCATTTATTAAGCTGATTGTTCAAATCTGTTACGTATGAATGGTTACGTATTAAAACATCCGACTTGGATAGATTAGGTTAAAAGGCTAAGGCCAAAACCGATCAAAAATCTAATTCTGCCTTGACTAGTATTGCTTAACCTTGTAGAGTGTTAACCTACTCAGTCATCACTTAACTACGAGCCTATCTTTTCTGCTGACAGTACTTTGGTATTCATTCGGAAATAGAATAGAATAGAAATAAACTTTATTGTACACCAAACAAAAAGACAAGTAGTATACATAAAATAAATTGTTTATTGAATAATTCAAAAAATGGTATTCGTTCGGAATAAAATATAAATGCGATAAAAAAGAAATACCACGTGGTATTAGAAAAACGGTACTGGATCGGAATAGATCAAATTTGGAACGGGAGGCAAAAACTGAATAAATGGGGTATTGGATTTTAACACCTATCTGTATAGAAATTACGTGTTTTTTTGTAATGTTAATTGTAAAAAAATAAAATAGCCATATTCAATTTTAATAACTGCCGTTGACTGGACAATACTCGTAGACACGTATGAGAAGCACTATAAAATACCGGATGATATCTGTGCCTCATCATCCAGACCCGATATATTCCTTTTTTCACGATCGCATAGGCGTGCAGTGCTTGTAGAACTCACAGTACCGTGGGAAACTAATATACCTAAAGACCACGCTATAAAGACAAACAAATACTTTAACTTGACTAACGAGTTAACCAAAAACGGCTAAGTGGTTAAACTCTACGCCATAGAAGTAGGAGCAAGGGGAATTCCAGCTAAATCCCTGTACAACTTACTTAAAGACCTCGGATTGCCAAGAGCTTCAGTAAGCTCTTTACTAAATCGAATATCAAAAGCGGCATTGATAGGATCTTACCAAATTTGGATAGGTAGGGGGGGGAACACTACTGACGGTGGAGGTGAGCGCTGATGCATCACAAGGTGGCCACCCTAAACCTACATCTGGGTCGCAAGTCCCAGTCGCCGTCACGGTGTTCCTCTCTGTATCACGCTATGGACCCGGCGACCGCACGGTGAATTCATGGAGTGCTGAGAATCGGATCTCTATGACAGCTGCAAAAAGTTAATAGTCAGTTTGTGGTATGTATTAAATCGATACTATTTTTTTGCCTCGTGCCCACAGTCTAGTACTACATAGAAGTCATAGACCACACCCGTACTACACTTCCCTCCCATGCGTTAGCCGTTTACTTCCTTCCCAAGGAAAGGTACTAACCTGTTGAATACTTAGGTGTTCGATAACCTTGGTGTTCTCCAGGTACTTTTTCATGCCCCTCGTTCAACTACAAGGTGTTCCACTGGTATCTAGAACAAAACAAGTACCTCGTAATTAGATGTGGGGTTATTATTGGATTAAAAATGATTTCCCATTATGCCCCACTTTTCCCCATGACACCTAGACTTGTTTATAATTGTTATTATTGCTTGGTTTTTATAATTATTATTACCTATTGTTTACACGCCAACCGTATGGCAAAATGGCTATTTAATTTTACCATCTCTTGCAATTGATTCAATTTATTTATTCATTTAGGTGGAATGTGATTTCCACGCAAATGAATAATTAAATTGAATTGCAAGAAAAAATCGTAATTATTTCAGTAAAACTTTTGAAAATTACTGTGAAAATGTAGTAAATTCGTACACGCGTGACATTCAAGAATTGTGTTGTTAGAGTACAAACTTTAACTTACGTTCCAGTGAAACCCAATGCAAAACTGAATAAAAAATCGACCCTAGAAATTTTAGAGTAACTCAGCTGACCCACGTCCCTGACACTTCAAAGTATTTTGACTGGAACTACTTAATTGTGACTTCTAGTTCTTAGGTAGTTATAGTGTCTTGCAGGGTTACTCAATTCTGTAGCTTATGTAGCCAGTAAAGTTAAACAGCTAGAATAACTAGAATTTTTCTTTTCACTTCGTTATAGTTGCCGTAGAGAAAAAAGGTACCTATTAGGTAATTAGACCTGAGTCTTAGATTGAGATTAGAACTGGGCCTTGCAAGTTTTTAAACATTATAGTTGACACAACAATTTTTTTTTTTTATTCTGATTGTAAGCTAGATTGTGGCCACTACTTTTTTGAGCTGCACCTCATGCAGCTCAAAAAGTAGTGGCCACCATTTCAAATTTTGGCCCTGGAATTGCGGTCCCTAACTTGACGTCCTCGACAGATATTTCTTCACGCTCCGCTAAAGAAATCTGGGATTATAGAAAGAGGAGAACAGGTGAGAGGGTGTAGCGTTCCAGCTCTTTATCGTTAGACAAAGGAAGGAATTTTTGAACAGCTTCGTACGCGATACTATTATTATGACATTCAATTTTGTCAATTAAGATGTGACCCACTCCACCACAACACTAATAAGTATCACAATGTACATAATATGCAGCTTTTTATTGTGATCACCATGTGTTTACTTATGAATACATATGTACATCGTGATATTGTAGTTAGTTTGCAGTGTGGAGGTATCGTGCTAATCGCATTGATGATAAAGTAAAGGCTGTTGGGCCCACCTTTTATATTCTCGTGTCACATGAAAGAAATTAGCACCGTGATGTTCGTCATATTGACAGTATTATTCATACACAAAGGTACAATGTGTTTTCATTGCTAACAAATGTGAACACTACTACGCGATATGCATGAATACATAATTTAAACACCTATTTAGACGTCTTTAGACTTAATTAAATGTTTCATCTTACACATGATTTGTACACAAAATAATTATATCTACTTAGTGCTAATGTGATATTTCTTTTTACATATTTTGTTTAAACAACCTTATTCTAAATAACAATTTAATATACAAATTTTCAATCAAATGTTTAGAGCTCTTTCTGAGGTGGGTAGTAATTACAAGAAAGAAATACTCGTTTTATAGTATTACAATATAAATATTAAGAGCCCATTGATTTGTCACAAATTCGTGGGTTTCCAAACAATAGAGCTGTTGTACCAATACTTTCTAAACTCAATCAATCAATAAGCCTATCGCAGTCTACAACTACTGGACATACGCCTCTACCAATGTTGCCAGCTTTGGCATACTGTTTCCACGCTGGCCAGATGGGTTGGTACATGGTTTCATTTCTAGTTTTTCTTCTCTCGCAGTGATATTCTGTGATATCGTCTTTGTAGTTTTCCGTTAGTCGCTTCTTAAGAAGGGTGTCTCTTCGGATGTGATGGGGTGGTGATACTTGTATTATTTCCCCGTCACCACACGGATGATGATACTTTCCAACGCTGTATCCTTCCATTCTTAGAATACACTCCAATATCGTAGAACACTGAAAATTTCAGCGAGCACATAAACCTGACTTTGGTGTTTTCAACTGAAAGCTAAATGTTATTCAGTATCTTGTAATTTCAATTCTATAATTTAAATGTAATAAGGTGTTTTCGGTTTTACCCATGGTACTCGGTTATATTCCAGCACGTTGTATCGTCCGTCCGTCCCCGTTATTTTCCGTTATTTCTCTGCTCCTAATGGTCGTGACGTAATGTTATAGTATCCGTTAATCTTCCCCAAGAACTCAGCTATCACATGCAAGAGGACTTTTTCAAATCGCAGCCGTAGTTCCAAAGAGTAGTGCGTTCGAACTAACAAACTCTTCAGTTTCATTTCTAGGGGTAAAAGTAGATAGATAAAGGCAAAATCAAGGGTTTCCCTGTATTCTCTTATCTTATTTACAATCTGTATACATACATATTATACTCAGAATCCTACAGAATGTAATTTTACTTAAGTATAAAATGTTTGTACGTATGAAGCTGAAAACTTAATAGGTACCTATGTAGTTTCTAGGCCACTACAGAATATTGCCATCATGCATCTCACAAGGTCTTATAATTGCTAGAGAAATGTCATTACGACGGTATTAGGCGCCAGAGGACATACCGGGGACTGAAATTAATGTAAAGAGAATTTGAACACTTAAGTATCTATTTTAAGGGGAACTATGATCAACTAGGTGGAATATAATTTCTAAAACATGGGTGCGTCTGTAGCTGATTCTCAATTCAAATAGAAACAGATATACAGTTGGGAAAAATGTAGTTTTCCCCCCAATATCTTCGAAGTTCGAACCAATCTCAATTACACTACTTATCTACCACCTATTGCACAAGTCGTTTGAAAAGGATAAATATCTCCCATCTCGTATTTCTCGTCGACCTCATTTGCAAGCCACGGTGAATACACAGTACGGGTAACCCCTGTAAAAGTCTAAAGAAACTTAGGAGAGCGAACTCTAAAGTGCAAGCTTTAAATGTTACCGGGACTAGAAGAAAAAAAATGCTACGAAAATATGGTGGTCGCTATCAAATGTTATTTTATTGCACATCTAAGTTAATTTCCCAACATTGAAGAGACGGTAGCGCCCCTACAGTTTACGGATTTGATGATTTGATACCACTATAATATATGTGTATACGGGTAGTTACTTATCTGTTTCTGTATCCCGTTCTAAATTCTAAATTCAGTATACATTTCTGCTTCACCCAGGAACAGTGGCACATTTCTGTTGGACCATGAAATGGTTGTCTTATATACCTACATTTAGAGTTAAGACTGCATTCGTTGGAAGGGTCCAACGAATTTCGAAAGAAAATTATTAAGTACTACTTGTTTCAGTCTTCTTTGAACTAATTTGACCGAGCTAATAGGAGTTCTTGCAAATAAAACAAATGTACCTTTACTGACTTGGACTGAAATGGCTACCCACGCCTTATGACTGCTCTATAAAGGCCATTGTCCTTTACCTTTTAATTAAGATCTCATAACAAATACGTCACATCGATGACCGGGTGAGTAATCTGTTTAATTGTCTTGAAGTAATAAAAGTTACGAGAGCGCGTCTCGATTGGAAACTCGTGGTCGCCGTCTCGTAAGTGATCATGTGATTGTGATGAGACCACTTAAGCAAATAAACGCCTTGATGACACACTGCGACTGTCCTCCTTCACGTCGGCAATTAGTTTAAAGCATACTTATCCAAATAACTCAATATCGCCCATTCAAATAATTAAAAAATAATCATACGTAATCGTTTTTGACTGTTGTACAATACTTTGTATTTGATCCTATAATGCGAAGTTATTATCAGTGAAATAATTTGCAGACCTCGAATGTTTCACAAATTTTAGTATATCTTGAGTCAGTTTTTAGATTGAGGTTCTGTATAGTTGGCAGATTTAACTTGGCAACAAACACGTCACAAAATGTACTCTTCATGCGCAGTATGCGCGTATTGAGTGTCTTTTGAGGATAGCTTGAGGTGCTGCGGCGGCGGAGAATCTCAAATCCACCAATCATAGATTATATTAAACCAATCCGCGCGTACCAGAGGCTTGTTTGTATCGCGACTTGTTGCCACGTTAAATGCCGGGAACTAAACGCGTAGGGCAACTAATGGAACACCCTGCGGGCCATACCTGTTTCATAAACAGCAATAAACAGACAGGAGAAATTATGACGCTTTATTTAACAAAAAAAGAAAAAGAAGAGGCGTGTTTCTTTTGCGTTTTATAGGCGCTTCTCTTGTTATTTTAAAGAAGCAGGTATTTAAATTTAATAATATCTTGTACCTATGTAGGCTTGCCTGGATGTTCTTCGTTGAAGCCACTGTTTTATTTATTTGGAGTAACTTAAAGCTAGAAGAATACGAACTTTGAAGGAATTAACCAGTGTTTGAGAAATTTTACTTGTATTGACGTAGATGTTATAGAAAATAACAGTATTTTAAACTCAATCCGTGAGCAAAGTTACAATGACAGATCATTTTTATGTGACCTAGTCAAGACAACTCGAGGAAAAGATAAAGATAAGATGATTGATTATTTCTCGACATAGCAACAGTCTATCAACCTTATTAGATCAGTATAAAGATTTCAAACATAACCGTATTGACTTTCCTGCCAAAAATCTGAAACATCAGTATCATAATCTATATAGAGATTCTAACGATATTTATAAATCAAAAACTGTTCACGCATCTAACTCAATTTACACTCAAACTCATTGCGTAGGGTATCAAAATGAAGGTAATTAGAACAAAACTATAAAAATATAATTATACGAGTACACAACTTAAAACTATCTAGGTTTAAAAGAAAATAAAATCACTTAAAATTGTATCTAAAACATGATTGCAACTGAAAAGATCGAAGCTAAGGTAGCAGGCGGTATCATCTGCTTTTTTTTCTTTGAATCCTACCAAGTATACCAATATCATCGTTAATGCTGTCGGACTAATATAATTTGAGTTATAATACACATAAAACAATTTAAATCTCATGCAGCAGAAGAACGAATAAGTGATATCATATTATATCTATTCTGTGGGTCTGTGGCGATACTTATTAAAATTATATGGGAAGTTCATCACTTTTGAAGGACGAAGCATAAAATTTAATAGTATCCACCTATATGCATAAATAAATGAAGTGTTAAAATTTTGTACGTGTCTTTGAATAAGTTTAGTTTCAATATTGGTGGCGCTCTGCAAGTGAGATCCACGATTACTTTATTATGTCTTGCCCTTATGTTCATTTGAACATAAGGGTAAGACATAATAAAGCGATTATAGCGCCATATGTGGGTGCTAGCACCTCTGCCTACCCCTTCGGGGATAAAGGCGTGAGTTTATGTTATGTTATGTTATAGCGCCACCTTTCACCATTTGGTGAAAGGTGGCGCTATAATCGGGTAACAAGACTTGTTTTACATTATTTTCCCGTGCGACCGGTAGTAACTAGGTATACGATACAAAATACTAACCTATAATAGGTAATTGGTATATAAATCATAATTTCCTAATAATCCATACCTAATATTATAAATGTGGAAGTAACTGTGTCTATCCGTCTGTTACGCTTTCACGCCTAAACCACTGAACCGATTTTGATGAAATTTTGTACAGAGATACATACATAAACATAGGCTATGTTTGGTCGTGATAACCGATATCCACGCGGGCGGAGCCAAGGGCAACAGCTTAATAATATAAATCCATCACTATTTAGAATTATACTTACCTAGTGGATCTCTATAAACAAAAGTATCTAGCAGTCTAATGCTAATGGTGAGGTTTAATTCTCCCTTTTGGAACGCATACAAAAATGTCTCCAAGACAATAATTGTATCGTTGTTGTTGTAAAGTTCGACACAATTATTATATATCTATTTTTCATCGATACATTAAATTTGTCTTTAGTAAGCACGTTATCAAGTGAGCCGTCGGGTCATAAACAAATTCCTTATGTCATTGACATAGAGAATTGTTTTCTTTGACCGACGACTCAGTTGATGACGCGCTTACTATATAGTAAATAATACTTCCATGTAATTGGGAGAGTGCAGCCGCCTCGTCATTACTTGTTGAGAAGCGCCCACGGGCGATTTTTCCTGAACCTCCTTCCAACAACCAGCCTTCAGAAGTACTCGCATTGAACACGAAGGGCGTTCGACGCTTTTGGGCGACACGTTCGGTGTGTTGAATGTTAAATGATCACGCAATGTATGTCTACGTAATCTTTCTGAATAAAAGGGCAAGTTGTATTGGAATTAAATTTGGAACAATAATTTCACAAATCACATAGGTGTAAGTATAACTAGCTGATGCCCGGGGCTTCACTTGCGTGAATATCTATATCGTGACTTTTAGTCATATTATCTCCGGTTTACTCAATCAATTGTCATCAAATAAACGTAAAATTTTCAGTCTGAATAAAATCTTATTAATAAAGAAACCGGAAAACGTTAGAATTCGTTAACGCCTGTGCGTTCATGCATCCCGAAAAAACAGAAACCAAAATTTCCAAAATATGTATTAGTAATTAGAAAGTACTACTCTTAGCAGATCCATATCGCGTTCAAACTATCAAATTTTATAAAAGTATAACCCAATGGCAGCGCTCGCTGGTCCCCTTAATTTTAAATAGGTACTAGGTCTACGACCTTCGCTCAAGTGTAAATACAAGCTGATAAAGTATTATCGCAATCGGATGAGCGGTAGAACAGTGCATATAAAACGTACTATGTATGTCTAGATTTGATAAGTCTAGTTCCTGTTTCCACTCTACGTTGTTTGGTTCGACTTCGTACTCATGAAATTCGTTTTACCCCCTCAAGGGAGGCGTTTCGTAAAATCCGTTCTTAGCGGATGTTTACACCCTATAAGGAAATTCCAAGTTTGTAGGTGTTATAGTTTCTGAGATTTCGTGATAAATCAATGAGTAGTATTTCGCTTTTATATTAGATAGATTTTGAGGATGCATACATATTTTACGGCCGTTGCCAATAACCAATCTAGCGCCAGTTTTGTTTTGACATTAGAAAGGATAAAAACGTCAACAATCTCTATGGTAACGCAATTCATAGTAGCAAAATAACAATAGGATTTGACAAAGGAACTATCTCTACTTTTACCTTTATCTGTAGATATGTTATTAGGAACGGCCGTTAGTAGATAGTATGTGTGGCGAGTGTTCCACCAAGAGCTTTGGGGCCTAGTTAACCTCGCCTGCAAAGCAGTAATACTTGATGATTGACCAACGAGGCTCTGGCCAAATTCTACAATACGCTATCCAACAAGTTGCCCCTTATCTAGGGGGCTGGGATCTGAGGCGAAAACCTGGCATGTAACTTAGAACCACGCTGAGATAATGATAGTAAACAATGACGAGAACCAACTCCAAGCCCAATGCCTTACCCACGGACAATACCTACGATAAAAAGCGGATATAGGTAAATGTAGGTAACTTATTCTTTACTCAGTCAGTGTGATAAATAGAATAAAACCATTCTAGTTTTTGCACTATTAAAATCTATTGTAAAAGCTCTTTGCCAGGATGTTAGCACTTGTCATATTAGGTATTACGTATTTACATTGATCATAATAACTTCCCTGTTACTTTTTACGCAAAAAAAATATACCGACGTTTTCCTATGACGATTGTTCGCTAGCATAAAATATACATAAGAACAAGTACCTTTACACTCATTACAGACATATACACGTGAGCACTACGACCGATCGACCAGTTACAGGGGTCCCCTTTTCACTTTACGCTTAGTTTATTTTGGTGAAGAACCAGATCGGTAGGAGCAACAGTGCAAGAGAACGAGTGTAACGCCTCTGGTGTTGCACACGTCCATAGGCCACGGTAACCGCTTTCCATCAGGTGGGCCGTGTGCTTGTCTGCCACCTAAGTGGTATAAAAAAACAGTTAAATAGCCCACAGACGGCAAATCTGTACATCCGTCACTGAGAGTTTTACCCAGTCGGACAGACATGTCATGCGGTGTTCCTTTCCAATATATGATCGTGATGCTCTATTGGAAGGCGTCAACGTTCGTTGACAAAGACCATCACAAAGGCCACGGCTGGGCTTGCCCAAGTCGTTGAACGGTTTCAGTGACTGGCTCTCGAGGTGGGCCACTTAATTACAAGTGCTTAACTACAAAATACTGAGAGAGAAAAGCCTCCACTAAAGCCTCGTCCGCTAAATGGTTCCTGCCATTTGAGAGACGGACCAAGCCAGTGACAAACTGGAATAGTTACCATCTAAGTAGCAGGTTAGGTTGCCAGGAGCCCTGAATGAGTTAGCAACAGCCTATACATCATAAAAGCGAAGTAATTACTGTACCTACATTACTGTTTACGTCAAGTACTATGAAGAACAACGAAAATGCCATAAGCACATTTTATTGTTAAAATAAAATGCCATCAAGTTAATAACCGTCGTGGTATTTTTCCACCTAAGTGATTTTTACTTAGAACGTATCTGTTAAACTGCAAGAGGCTGCTTTACTGAAACCCTGAAAACAATACAATCAGTCTCGCGATAATTCAGTAAACCGTCGGACTTAGAGCAGCGCGCGCGCTTCATTTTAGCGTCGATTACCTTGAACTTAAAGCTTATGACTTGGTACAGAGTTGGATGTATTCTAACCACGAGATGGACTGCTATCTTAGAAGAAACAGCGTGGACAACATTGCCAGCGGACCATCCAAAACGTAATACAATGCGATTATTAAGTTATATATTACAAAAAATACAGAACTATCGCTTTTTTTTTTCTAAAGTCTGAGAGGTCTGTAAGCCAGAATTACACTAATTTTTCTTAGGCAAAATTTTATTACTGAAAGTCGTTCAACTAGAAAATGAGTTCTCACGTTTCACTCAATGAAAGTTATGGATCGAAGTGTATTCTCTTAAAATCTCGCATCCTATCATTAATAAAATCTTAATCTCTAAGTAAGTAGGACTCTTAATCCAGTTGATTAAAAGCAGATTTCACCAAATAAAATATAACAAATATAATCTAACATTTGGAAAACAGAAAAGGCAGTTAATAGTACGAATAAATTAATATGCCTATTGTATGGTCATTTGATGCACTTTCGTATTTAAACAAATAATTTCAACTTGTAATACTTACACATTACTTACTTACAGAGTAAAAAAAGTTAAATTCAAACCTCATTCTTTTAAATATGGCCGATCGCCATTGTTAGATGCGCGCGCATAAGAAAACGAATTGATTTATAGTATTGTTTATTTAGTGTTTGTAGTATTAGATACCTATTTTATTCGCAAGTGTGTTAACATCGTATGCCACGCGTGAGTATGATGATTGCCGTCCTCGGCTCTCTTAAGACCCTCAGTGGCGCCTTGACGGTAATCACCAACTTTACACACTTGTACCATAATGTATGTACTATTTTTCCATTTAAGTACGATAAAACTTCGGCTAGATCAAGTAGGTTTCTATGTAGTTTGTCTCTGTAATCTATGGACGAGCATGTGCGTTCAGGAAATGGATTTTGGCGCTAAACATTTTTATAATTATATTTTTTTTGGTAATATTAATATTTAAATTAATGGTAATTTTATATAAATTACAATTTCATGAGATTAGGTAAAGTAGTGTATGAAACTGCACATAATTTAGTCTTAAAACACTCGTGTGCACTTTTTGTAACTCCCACTCGTAGGTACCTATATTAAGAACCCTTATTATGGCAACAGTTTCATAAACTAATAAATACATACATACATCTTTTATACTGACGCCTATAAATTCAATCAGTCAGAATATGTTAATGACAAGTGAGATAATCCCTTAACACTCAACATTCAGTGCCTATAGAGGAAATTTATCGTTTCATTTTATTGCTTCCAGGTTCGTAAAACCAGCATCCGAATGACTGCGATAAAGGAATATCCCTTCGACCTAAGTGACCTTCAAAACCAGCCTAGTGCTGGTGGAGACAAAGCTCCTACTCCTGCACAGCAACCGACTACACTAACGAACAACACACTACAAGCTGTCATTGCTGCAGACGGCAAAAGAAAAGTCTCCATAATGGCCGATGAATCTAGCAAAGACCGAGAAGATCTACCGTCGCAACGAGAAAGGTATGTAATTTATGTAAGTTCACTCTTTGTTATTTTATTATACAGTCGCCATCGGCATATGCATAAAATATTACACATTGCCATCGGCATTAGCTTTATACATTACAAATCCCGACCACTTTAGCTTTAAAAGTACTCGTAATACAAGAAATTTGAAAATGCTGAATTTGTCCTCTGAATATTACAAAAATGGTAATTATTTGTTGGCATCATCATCAACTTTGCGTTAACCCCGGCCTTCACCTGGAAGTCCGCGGTGCGGTTTAACATGACGTAGCCTGGTTTTTTAGGCTATATGGTGAGCGAATTCCTTCTGAGCTGCCAACCTGAGTTGTGGTTAATGGCCAACCACTGGCAGAGTTGTTTAGGGTCGCCTGTATGGGCCTCCATCTTAACAATGACTATTGACAACCGGGACCGATATTTTAACGCACCCCCGAAAGCACGGAAGCGCTCAGAGGAAATATCACTGAGCGGTCGCCCATCAAAATGGCCACCGTAGGTAGCTTAGCCCCAGTGGGTTAAGCTACAGGAAAAGTATAGGATCTTTGAGTTCAGTGGGTGGAAATGCTGTGTTAAATCATATTAATTATGTTCATCAACATAGCTCTGTTCCTGGTTGCCTCCGATCCTCCTTTGTTTGACTTATACGGCTTTTACGGGAGTGACTGACATCTGACTTTCCAACCCCGATAGGAATCCCCTTGAATCTCATCCGTTAAGAAGTGCCTATTAACTGAATGATTTAGAACCTCACCAAAACATTCAAGACCCACGTCAGTCTTATCTGGAAACCGGTGCATCAAATCAAATGGAGGTTGAATAATATGTAAGTATGAATACAAAGCGCCTGCTATAGTAATAGAAGCAAGTACCATCTAGATGTTAGTTGAACACAGAGACAAGGCGCTCTTGGTCTGTACTTTTATCAATAAGGCATTTATGATGCGATACCTATAGCAACAAATATAAAATAGCGCAATGAACGATGATAATTCGACTGTAAATAATTATTTTTTTAAATATGAACAGCATGGAGGTTCATTTTCAAAATCTACTTTCAATATCTACTTACCTACTGTCAATTCCATTTTTTTTTTCGTTAAGTTTGTTTTAATTACGTCAGCTTCACTGCTGCAAACCTGTAATTTCAGATATTTATGACGTATTTCTGCAAATACGTCATTTTACGTACTCAGCGATACCGCGATGGCGCGAAAATGATAATGGTGTCTCATTACGTGTCCATACCACTTTTTAATTTAGGTATGTCACTATATTTATATTCTCTGTCAGGTACCTACCTCACTTCTCCAATCCTTTCATCCACATTCGTAACTGCACTGTCGCAACCAGCGAAATGTTATTTAATTAATGTCATTGATTTTTTTTCTTCTATCGATAATACTTTAATCTACTCGTAGGTACCTACTAAGCTGTGTTGTACTTGTACTGCTGATTAAATATTTGCAGAGCAAATTCCAAGTCGTAAAACTTTCTTACCACTATGAATACAAATGTCATGAATATGTTCCTCTTTGAAATGCGTCTTTCATGCAATGCTCGCATTTTTCGGAATATTAATAAAATAATATCACGTACGCAAGATATTTTATTTGATATGAGAATTCATGTGCTTTTATAGGTAGGTACAACCTGATTTTTTCGACACAATATAACAATAGTATGCATTATGCAATATCTATCATGCCTTACTTTGAAACAATATGTATTCTATTCCAATGATAAATAGTTATCAACAGCGTGCATATTTGCTATTTCAAGCGCCTTGTAACTTAACATTACGCATAGATAGAGCTTAAATAGTACCTACATTATATACTTTAATAGACATGTAAAGTATAGCCTTACCTATCAACTTATTAGCGATTTTCCGGTTGCGTCCAAAGCTTACACTTATCTACAGGCCGTTTTATTTTTGATCTATTTGAGGGATTTTACCATGCAGAAGGAACATAATTATTCTGTCCTCCGTGGATATTTCAGAAAGTCGTACCGCACCGCACGTTTAAATAATGTACCTGTCGCAGCCAACTACCTTGATCAGCCGTTCAATTAACTGCCTAGGTTGTTATCTAAAACGCGCCGTTCAATTAACGGCCTGAATGATATTCAGCCATTTGATTAAATAGTTAGACAAAAGACTTGAATCGAAGACGTTTACTTGCCTAGCCATTAAATCAAACAGCTAGGCAAATCTTTTGTTTTTGCATGCTTATAAAAAAATAATCACGAACTTAGTATAACAGCCTAAAAAAATAACCACTAACTTAGTTAACAGCCTAGGCAGTTAATTGAACGTCTGATTAAGCTAGTTGGCTGTGATATATCTACCGCATTCTAGAACTATTTGTTAGCAATTGCTAGCTCGAAAAGCTCCCATCCTCATGAACGCAATAAATGAGCGCCAGTAATAATAATAAATTCATATGATTTGCATAAGTAAGACCATTAGACTGCAGAACTTCGATATTGCCAATTGATAATGGAGGTCAGATGGCAGTCGCTTTACAGAAAATAACTAAGTTCAGCAAAGGTGGGTAAAGGCTCAGAGGATGAAGTAAAAGCTTTAGACAGCTAACTACTATTAAATCCACATCTGATACATACAGTTGAAACAGGTACACCAAAAAGATAGAAATATTTTGCTCATGTTGTATTAATCTTAATATTATCTTAGTATTTATGAACTATATTGCAAAATAGATAGATAACTACGACCAAATACTTTCCAACACGACAAATACGACTTTTCATCAGGTGGGCCGTATGCTTGCCTGCCAACTAAGTGGTATAAAAAATATATAATTAATGTATTGTAAACAGAGATCACTGACCACCAACGCTTTAAACCTTTCAAAGCAGTAGAATTGCAATAACGCAAGACCATCAAGAATAGCTTAGGTACTATTGTGATGTACCTACTAAAGCTCCATTCGACTCCAATCAGGGAAATAAACTGGTGATGGATTAATCGATAAAATAAATTTAATAACTGTTTTTGAATAGAGTTACAAAATATTATGATTCGTCTATTGAATGTTCGGTCTGTCTGTAAGATTTGGCTTTTAATAGATATAATTGTCCCGAGTCTCTTGATAGCTTCACCTTTCACTTAACAATGCTATACTACTTAACTAGTTCTTACGCTCAGCACGTGACTGATATTTTGTGAACGGCATAAATCATATCCAGTCATGATAGACCTTGCTGACTCATACGATGTCCCTTTGTTTACAGCAAGTAAGACAAAAATAGAGGGGATAGCTGAGGTCATATTAATTGGTTGCTACCAAGATGCACAGTATGTACTCACACATTGAGCAAAGCTCGATGTACTCACATCACATGACTCGCATCAAACTGTTGTTTGTATATGTATTGTATAGCAATAATAAGAGCTAAAGATCGCTTCCAACAAGGTATCACGTGCTTCTGTTTTCGATTAAATTTTATTGTAATTATATTGTTGGGCTGTTTGCATTGCACGTCAAGATTGTTAATGTCCACAGCTCCATTAATTGTCTGTCGTCGAGACAACGATAAACTAAAAATAATTATTTGCTTGTATACTGTCATCATTTAAAGCATATCGATCTTTGTTTCTGAAAGCCTAAACTTCTTGTACTTCTTTTTCTTAATTCTAATTTACTATGCGATCGAGGAACTTAATATTATCAAAAGTTATCTTAACATCATCTATTCACTTGTCTGATTAGAACGCATAAAATTACTGATCCCTTCTATCAGTCGTTTTATATTTTAACACCTAACTAACTAGTTTTTAATTTGTCCTTTTATGTATATATTTTTAGTTTTATTGTTAATATTGTAAATATTGAAATTGTATTATAGTAGGATTAACCAGAATAAATATACATTATTACTCTAAAAAACTAACTAACTAATATGAAAGATGAAAATATGTCTAATGGAAAAACCAGAATTTATTTGTAACTTTCTTTCATTAGATTTATCTCGCAACTGAATGTGATTATTGATCTCAAACCTTTTTTTTTAAATATCAAATTTAAATAGACTTTAAGATTGCGCAACTTTCGAGAAAAACAATGAAAGCCCAGGGAATAACATTTTTTGTCGACGCCTTTAATATATATCAGCGCAATACGAAAAATTATGTGAAAAGTGTAAAAGATTGTGTAGCCCTTTAACACAGCACTACTTTGGAAAATAAATACTACTTATAACTTATTTTATGCTACAGTTTGGACGGACTATCATTGTACCCATGGCAGTGCCCTTGTCGAGACGAGTCAAGGAACCTGTTCAGTAGGTACCTGAAAAGGTTTCGCGACGTCGCGTCCAAGTTGCACACCTAGTCTGGCTACTAATAGAGATCTACTCCAATTCTCAGAATAAGGTGTCATAACAGACTAGTAGAACATGCTAAGTTTTCTTTGGCCTAACTTCCATACTTCAGAATGGAACCTAAGAATACGTCAATTTCGTCACTGATCCTCTCACCATCAACAAAACCTCTCGGATTCTTCGTGAAATTCTATTTAGGTTAGGATTTATTCAAAAAGTAATCCGTCACAATTCTAGTGTTTATTTCGGTTGCTGTGGAGCCCAAAGTTCCTTTTCCTTCATCTTCTCCTTCATTTCGCCTTCGCGGACGAATGTAGAATCTGTATCATTCATCGCAAAGAATTCAAAATTTTCCACATTATATTTCATCATTATTTCGCCGTAAAACGTTACAAAAGCAGAAGACTATCGATTCGACACGTATATCACGAAATAATTTTTCACATTTATTAATATTACAATCGTCATGCAAAATTTAACCAATAACTACAGAACGTCATTTTAATACAAATTGATAGATAACATTATTGTGCTTAAAATAAATAGTTTAGATACTTAGCTAACTAAGTAAAACAAAATTTAATGATTCTTATATTGAACTTAGAGGCATTGAACTCGAGAAAGAATCTATCGCGCTATCAAAGCGATGAAAAAAGTCGTCGCCTTCGTAGATACACTCGTCAAGTCATGCTTCAGTGGTTGGCTACTAATAAGATACGCAGGAGATAATTGGATAATCATGTTAGGAGATAGAACGTCTATGTACACTTAGGAACAACACGTGCAAATGGGCTATAAGCACCTTTTTGATTAGATAAGTTGAATGAGCAAGTCTTAATACATAATGAACTTTGGCAGAACAGAGAGTCAGATTTCAAGGAACTTATTCATAATGCTTCATGCACACATAATACCTTCCACCTTATTTTTTCCACATTTAGTTAATAATAAATAAATTAAATATTCACAACATTCCACAACTATCACTCTATCTTTCGATATCCTCATCCACTCTTGACTGGTTGTTGCCATTTACTGTCCTAAGTATACATATTCTTCTACATAGTCGATGTTCTCCAAATCTACTATTATTTTTTATGTCTGTGATGCATTCTTCATAATGTTTGTCTAAGCCGTGTTCATTGAAAGGCCTGCTTTCTTACTTTCATCCGATAGCTCTGGATGTAGCATACGTTCTAGCTTTTTAGGACACTCAGAAAATATAATCAGATCATCTGCGAAACTTAGGTTATTGAAATTTTGACCATTTATATTTAGTCAATATCCATCCCAATCGCGATTCCTGAAAATCATCTCCAGAGTCGCTGAGAGATGTCTTGCGAATGAGATTTATTGGGAACTCCTCGCCCAATGTCTCCAGCCTGATATGGGCTGTGCATTTTGAGTAGATGTTCTTAAGTATTCTATGTTTTTGCATGTACTCCCTGAAAGTTGTTTAGTTTGATTGAAATATTCTAAATCGATGGTTTAATTTTTAAATGTCAAATATGTATAATTAGGATCATATAACCATACCTAGTATTATTACTACGTATAACCATAGTATATGTCAGTACATATGTCAACACACGTCACGTCACGTCACGTCACACACGTCAGCACGGTCAACTGTTGATCCACAGTGGATCAACAGTTGACCGTGCATACTTCCAGACGAAGACGAAGATTATGGTTCCTAATGGCTATCAGTGGCTATTGATTATAATGTTTGGTTTAATATCAATAATACATTTTGAAACATTTCGAATCAGATACAACACTGTGAGTTTGTTATTATTCTACGTACAAATACACCAGCGTCAACGATAATGAAATGCACTCACATCCGGTACATTTGCATAGTCAAATAATGTATCAGCACAGATTTCTGATAACGGTTTTAGAGTCGCTACATTGAATTCCTTCTTCTTTCTTCTTCTTCCTTCAATAGAGAATTTTGGATATACCTAGTACTTAACATACGGGAAGTATATAGCTTTGTTGACGACTTCAGAAGAGTTGGATGTATGGAGGATGTCGGATGTATGTAGTATATATTCCCGGATAGTTATTTGTCAGAAATTATAATTATTCTGTGATCATTTTTGATTATGGCACCTCCGAAGAGAGTCGGGAGCAAATAAAATTGAGAGACCCGTACCGGGTTAAGTAGTTAAACATCATATTAAGTAAAGCGTATATTTATAGTATTAATGTTTTCTTGAATGAATAAATACGAAAGACTGGCTCCTTGTAGGAGTTTATCTAAAATATATCAAAGAGGTAGTTTATTTACACTTTCATGAAGACCGTTCATGAAGGCAAGGGTTAAACGGTCAATAAATATCACGAATAGTATCGTGATATCGGTATCAATTTAAGTACGAACTGCGTTTTTACATCAAAACTAGCAAGTACCTGTTCGAATTTTGATGGGATCGCAAATATTGTGATATTTATTGCTTGGTGTAATTCCTGCCATAAAGTGATCCTGATCATTTTCCGACTAATTCGTTTTTCTATGTAGAATGTAGACGCTCTCCCACTACGATTTCTAATAATGACTTTTTAGATACCATTTTTATTAGTATTTCAATATTCAGCGTACCTATAATGGATGCCAATAAAGCTTAGTTTACAGCGTTCCTATAAGTTACCTATAAAGCTCCTTACTTTTGCCAAATTGTGGCACTTTGTAAAATTCTTTTGACCCAACAAGCAGGCCAAACTAAATAAAACTGTTTATAACATTAACTAATTAGATCAACGACAGTTAAATAGGTGAATATATTTTAATATTTAAATAAATTTGTCTATACAGCCGTTGGTTCAGATATATAGGACAAAGTTATATACTTACGGACATTTTGAAACTGATGCGTAGGTATTAATATTACACCAGTCTCAAATTGGACGGGTAACACTATAAATATAAATAAATATTTTATTATAAAAATATGTAACAATAAATAATAATTTCTAGAATTTTCGATGCTGGTAATTCCTGGGAGCATAACCTAAATATGTAGCATGCAGTTACAGATAAATTTTTGAAGTTCCACTTTCACTTTAAGATTATATAACGGTCACGAACAACCGCATTAAAATTGCAGCTACGGTTAACTGTCATAAAACTTTTGTCCGAAATCTTTGACACATTTAGAGTCAATTCTCATTGGAAGTATTTTTTTTTTTAATCCAAATATCTAAAAAAAAGAACCGGCCGGTGGCCACAACTTGGTAAGAAAAATGGTTGCGAGCAGGCTTTGCAGCCTCAAGGCCTTCCAAGTAAGTATTGACCCTTTTGTCATTTGTCTCGTCGGGGGACTGCCGTCTGACCGTCGCCGTCGGGGAGAATACCAAGGTGCTTAGCGGTCCCCCGACGAGACAAATGACAAAAGGGTCAATACTTAGGGTAGGTCATAAGGTAATAGTTATTATTTTACTTTTTATAGGATCTTTTTGGGTCGGGGTTTTTTTAAATTTTTAATTGAATTCTTTTTATTTCATGCTTTTTATAGGTAACCGCTTAACCGATTTCCATAAAACCTGCTGTATCGTGATGTATAAATTATGACCTTTCATTTGATACCCAACACGGGTATATTTCAAAATATTAGATTTGGTATTGCCACTTTCATGCCTCATATATTTCAAATGGCTGAGCCGATTTTTATATTTCATATTTTTTTTATATTTTTATATTTCATAGCTAAGAACACTCTTGACTAAACCATCTTTCAAACAAAAGAAACAGAATCAAAATCGGTTCAGTCGTTTGGGAGCTACGATGCCACAGACAGTCTGACATACATACACGCACGCACGCACGCACGCACGCACGCACGCACGCACGCACGCACGCACGCACTCACACACACACACACACACACACACACACACACACACACACACACACACACACACACACACACACACACACACACACACACACACACACACACACACGGGTGTGCGTTGTTTTATAGCTAATTGTTTTATAGAATTTCGTTTCACATAAAATTTTCCTCATATTTTCGTTTCATAGAATAATAAATACACAGAATACTTACTTTGAAGATTTTTAAATCATTGATTTTTGTTTCACATAAAGTTTAAGGTTAGAATAATCATATCATAGAATAACAAATCAAATATTCTATATTATCATAACATACATTAAATATAAAATCGTTTGACATACCACTCAAAAGATATAAAACTTATTTGCGCTAAGATATTCCTAAGATCCCATTTCTGGGTGGTTTTAAAAAAAATAACCACGAAGGCCTAAGGCGGGAGCTCCGCTCCGCTTCGCTCCCGCCTTAGCCTTCTAACCTAACCTATCCAAGTCGGGGTACTCTGAGTCGGGGTGTAAACTATAATGACGTGTTCTAAATTATTAAACGTTAGACCAAATTATTTTCGATTATGGTGGTGGTTTAATATTCCTTAAAAAATAATTCTACTGTTTGATAAGTTTATTAAACAAAAAAATGTAAATAAAAATTCATTAAATTGTTTTTTTGTGAAATATGTTTCATTCTAGTTAATTGTCTTTGAAACAATAATATTCGAAATAAAAATATAAGTACCAAATATTATGTGAAACATTTTCTGTGAAACGAAATTCTATGAAATTTCTGTCTGCGAAACAAGGGGCTCCCACACACACACACATACACACCCATACACACGTCAAACTTATAACACCCCTCTTTTTTGTCGGGGGTTAAAAATCGACGGTTTCAGTCATATCATCACAAATAGAATAAAATGTGTTAGTGCTAATTATGTGCGTAAGAATAAAATAAAAAAGAATTTTAAATAATGTATAATCGTATATTTCCATAACTCGTAGGTACGGGTACATTAACAGATCTAAATTAATTACTCTATCATACATTTCTAATTTAAATTTTGAATGCATAAATATGATCATGAACGCATTCTGCTTAGATGAAACATGAATAGATCTTCGTCGGGTTTGGAACTGCAGTAAGATGACGGCGACTAAGTTGAAATTTAAATTCGCGAAGCAAAGTAGGTAAATCATTAAACCAAATAAAACAATAAAATAAAACAGGCATTCAAAAAATTTCCATGAAAGTAACGTTATTTCAGAGTTTTGTTTCTGTATCAATGGCACGGGTGTACCTAACGGTAAACAGGTAGGTATTGAGGAAATTCATTATAGTAGTTATAGGTATTAAACATAACTGCTTCCTTTTTCTCTCATCTTAGTTGTAAGTACTTGAGTGTACACTAGGTAGGACCTACTTATGATAATGAGGTCGTTTACTTAACAACTTTTTTACTTTTCACGTTCCTCATTTGTAGCTTTCCTATACCTAGGTAACAATTACTAAACAGAGTTACATGTATGTTTTTTGTATACCTACATGTATATCAACGTGTAGGTATACAAGTACAACATAACATTAGTCCGACACTGTATATTAAAACCGAGTGACATTGCCGTTAGGCGTTAGTAATTAAACATCTGGGTAGTTACTGTTATAGTAGATACATGTACAGGCTGCGACTACACATACCTACAGTTAGTTCTGAGAATTCATCACACACCTATGTAGTTATCGTTAACAGACGACATATAAAACCACATGGAACAAATCACTTGGGTGTTTTTAATCGCGATCGCACACATTGTATCGATGCGTGCGGAAGAATCGGAGGTTGCGGGTTGAGCGGGCGGTGCGGGCGCACCGTTGTTATACGAGCGTTGTTTGAAATGACTACTATAAACACGGCCGCGACACCACTAGCTCATTTACTCACTACTCACCGAGTTCGCAACCCGTGCAATAGTACAGAACGCATTTTTATGGCAGTGGGTCTACTGTTGTTCTTTTGTAAAAATTTTGCACGTCGGCCAATGACCGGCCAGCCGGCCGGCGAAACTGAACGTACAGAGGCAGTCACGTGCCCGGGGTGAGGAGAGGCGGCCGACTCGTTCGCAGCCAAACCTTCTCTTATAACATGCACATTCGACGCGGCATAGGTGTGGAACGCGCTGAACCGAGCGGCATGCCCCCGCGTAAACCATTCAACAAATTCTCCCGCTAACCTAGTTATAGTGCTAAGACTCTCTGAGTACCATGTAGGATGTCTCACAGCAGCCTAAGTTGTCACTACGACAGCTATCTACCCTCGGACTCATCCCTCGAAACAGACGCACTCAACCGGCACTGGTAAGTTCGTAATACCTCCTTATCTGTGAAAATATAACTGTTTAAAATTTTAACACAAATGTTAAATATTTAATACCCACTTCATATTCTTACCACATCTAAATATTTATAAATAAGTATTGTATTGTTGTTTTTCAAATGCTGTTTAATAATTCAATAGAAATACTGTTTCTAAATAGTATACGATGTTAGTAAACTTACCCGTACAATTATTTTTATCATTGCCAAAGAATATTGCGTGAAATCACATATTCCGCGAATGTTTTAATGATAACAAGAAAGTCCAACTGAGCTCATATTCAGTTTCATAAACTGCGATGGACTGTTGTGATTCTGAAAAGTACTAGCAAGCTGCAGACAAAAACCGACTTCCGGGAAATATCCATATCATATTTTACCAACGTAAATACATAGATGTATGAAAGACGTACATACGTATACGTATATGCCTATTGTAGCTTATCAATTTAGTCACACGTTACAGGCCGTGTCGAAGGATTTCGTCACTAACTCGTACGCTAAAAGATTTTCGTTGCAATTATGCGTATCAAACTTCTGAATAATTCAAAAAGCGAGCGCGTACCAAAACTATATCCTGAACGTTCTAACATTTCACAGTATGAAACGCTCTCCTTGTAGATATTATTTTCTTTTTCTGCATGCTAAATCGTATCTAAGCCATGGCTAAGGTCGTCGCAAACCTATATTTCTCGTAACATGACCCACATTATGTAGTAAGCACAACAATTCATCGTTTATAGACCGCTCGACATCTTGGCGGACAACCACACGCGTCATGACATGACAAACCATAGTACTGGCCTATACATGTACATATTCATATAAGGTATCGAACTGGCTATGTATCATGACAATGATCTTTACATTATCTTTTCTAAACAAATGTCGTATTATGTGAGTTTTCGGGTGATTTTATGGACACTTACCTGCCTATAGCAGTTGGCATCTCAATTAGAATATGGTTAAATTGATTTTCACCATTTGACTAGCGTTGTGCAAAAATACGTTACATATTCATAAATTAAACAATATCTGTTTGTTTATAGACGTGTACTTGTGTGACTAACAACACTATTTCATTTATTTAAACTAACTATCATGGTCGTTCACTAGTTAAAGTTATCGGGATATTTACCATATACTTAAATATATTGCTTTGGAGCTTCCGATATTTCGACGCTGTTGCAAGCACCATGATCACGGAGTTCCTCTACACAACGAACACTATTTCAAACGGAACTGTTTACTTTAATATCGTACTAGTTTATTTAACATCTAATAAATAAATAAAAAAATAAACATATTATCTTATTCTTCATAATAATATCTTCGTCTTCTCATATCTCAGCGTCAATATCCGCGGTTCTCACCTCAGAGTCCGGAATTCACTTTCCGGCTTTTGCTCCTCCACTTCCAAATCAGTTCACGAGTTGTTATTATCTAACTGTTCGCATTAGGCGTCACTCAAGTTCCAACAGACACCGCAAATTAAGTATGGTAGGTATGATCTTTATTCTGACAGTTATGAATACAACAAAAAATAGATTAAACCATATCGATGGTAAATATGTAGTATCTTTTGTGCTATTGTAGACTATCTATCTCTATGCCAAATCTCATGGGTCCTTTCAGCCGTTCTGGCGTGATTTACAAACATCCACAAAAAAAATAATTTATAAAATTTTATATTTAGTAATCACATCGAAATGTCCCTTACCCACTGATGATGAAGATGAAATATAAAATAGTATGAAGCTTTTAGGTATTTACAATTTCATAATAATTATGATAAATCAACAAGCCCACTTGAACAATGAAAAACAAAACCGTTATAGTTCACGCACCTAATATAAGACTTCTTTAGCAAAATTTAATTACTAATATTAAAAGCAGTACGAGCAGTAAAAGGGTTCTTATTGATTTTTAAGAATTTTTATTAGTTTTTTGCGTTAAACATGGCTATTTCCCTGAAACGCTGTTTTAAATTTTTTGAATAAGTATACAAATTGTGTCTGATGGAATACCATCAAAAAGTCATTATTAGCTTAAACCTACTTCGACTAATGCGTTACTCTAAAAATTCTGTGGAATGGAACCTTGACTTCAGTTTTGTATTTATTAATTACTAGCTGACCCGGTGAACTTCGTACCACCATATTTTCCGCCCGCGTGGTATTCTGATCCTGATTTATCAGTGTTTCTCTACAATATTATTCATGTATTATACATATAAACCTTCCTCTTGAATCACTCTATCTATTAAAAAAAACCGCTTCAAAATCCGTTGCGTAGTTTTGAAGATTTAAGCATACATAGGGACGGACAGACAGCGACAGCGACTTTGTTATATAATATGTAGTGATAGCGATAGTGATTATTAACTGCAATATTTTACACAAATTCAGTTTCATACTGTAAACCCCGATCGGTAAAATCGGTAATCTTACACAAACCTTTTGTTTAAGATTACCGATTTTAACTTGATTATAGATTTTAACTTAAATAGAATTTAACACATTATAGGGGCAATGAACAACTTAAAAAGTTAAAACTCATATTTCAGTGGTTCATTTCACAATCAGTGTTGAATGATCATGAACTCATTATAAAAGATGTACATGCCATTTGTAGATAATTTATCTAGAATTATGATTCATGAATAATTTTCATTGTTACGTAGCGCTGTGTCGACCCACGTTCGGCGATAGCAAAATGAGCAGTAAACTCTAAACATGTAACTTTTTTTTAAATTTAGTAAGTTAACCTTTTTTGTTTATTAATTTATTTATGTATTATAAAGAAACAGTAACAAAAGTTTGCAATCAGGATTGGATACTGTATGGTGCATCATCGATCATTGCTGCTAACTCGAAATTAACGCAGCAGTAAAACAAAAAAAAAATCTGGCACAGTCTGCAGACAAAACATATTTCATCACATGTGGGTTTTTTGGTGGTAAGATGTTAGCCTGGGTTGCGCATGGGAGGAAAAATATCATGCAAAATAATGCATACATATCCAAAAAAAATATTTCTGATTTTGCTTCAAATCAGTTCCAATTCTCTAAACACTGATTTCTAGTACCTAAAATTTTGGGAATTGTCCGTTCACAATTACGAATATTAGGAAGAAAAGATAGTATGGACAACTGCGACGTTTCCACTAATCAGTATAACTTATGCAATCTACTAAAAACAACAGTGTTATACTTAAGATAAACATTGACCCAGTGCGCATGAAGTACTTAATTTTCTATCGATAAAACCTTTACCATGAACTCACCTTGCGCCATGGTCTGATTGAACAATAGCATTTAGCGTGGATACACTTTATCGCGATTCATGCACGTGGTTTGATGCATAACATACACCACGAACGCCTATACATACAGTATACCGACACAAATTAAATTATTTTTGACACGTTTAATATATGTAAATGCAAAACAACATGAATTGTTTGCATGTTTTAACGATGCGTCCATGAAGCACGTGGTATACTGGTGCTATTATTCTTATCGTATTGTTAGGAAATCTCTTCGTATACCGTAATTTAATTACCATCAAAATAGGATGGCTTCTCATTTTGGTTTTGGATCGTTTCAAAAATATTCTATTTAACTAGAAACTAGACACTAAGGATGTTTTGAATATTTCTAAGAGACGTGAAACACAATAGTTACCTTCCCATTGAAATTAAAAATACATACGTGTAGGTAACTTGTAAGTCTTGAAACATTAAAAGTCTCTATTAGATAGCATCCGCCGAAGCGTCGACATTGGGAAATGACTTAAGTTTCATAATTTAGTCATACTTAATAATATTTAAAAATAACCACGCACTGGAAGAACAATGTAATCATTATAGATAGCTGGAGAATATTCTGCCGTTATTTATATTTTTTAACTTTTTATTCTTGCTTCCACATGTGGAAAATACCCACGATTGCATTCTCGTGGCGTCCTTGATGAGTGAGTATTTCGGAATTAAAACAACTTAAAACTGTTACTGATCTTAAGACTGAAACACAGTGTGTACGATATGTATACTTTTACGAAATACCTATGTAGTTTCCTCATTGTCAAATCAGTTCCAGCTCAAATCGTTAACGAATGAGGCCGTAGTTTCACAGATGAATATAACTAAACTTAAATTAAGTTAACTTAAACGTAATAACTTAGTTTTGCTAAATGTGTTTTCACTGATGAAATATAATCCGATACGATGTCATCCTGGTTACTGAAGAAGCTGAAGAACCCGTGTAGACAAGCTAAACAGCATGTCGCATACCCACAAGGATTTTGTTGATAGTTGTGCAACCGCCGCGGGCTAGCGAAGTCTATGTTTATAAACTGTTATGAATGTCAAGTTTGACATGTTTTGGGAGTGTCATAATTTTAAAGTTAATTAGTTAATACATACATATAATCACGCCTTTTCCCCTCTGCGTTACGCAGAGATAACACCCGCTATCTGCCTCTGTTCTTACACGCTCCACGAGTTTCCTCTAAGTACATTATTAGTTCATACTGAAATAATTTGACTGTTTTTTTTTCATAAACGAATTAGTTATGGATATGCATTCCCGTGCGTGTTTTAACTTAAATCGCTGTTTATATTTATCATATTTTATAGTAGGTAGTGTATTATACAAGTACAGTGAAGTTTTAAAAAGCTTTTACCTTTTTTTTTTCTTTTTTTTTACGTCAAGTATTACATTCAAAATGTACTGGGCCGTGGGCATGAGCTAGTTGTAATACACATTTATTCGGCCCGTAATCAATTGGATCGAATTTTAAGCACTCTGAATCAGAACCGTCAAAGATTAATAATGTGAGAAATAAGTGTCAGTTGCACCGTTATGGGACATGGGACATATTGGTGAAAGTTATAAATATCAACATAGAAAGTTGTACTTATATGATTCAAGATGTAAATACCATTTCATACCATCAATGATTCTCGTGGGTAGTGACAGATGGTTCATGCCGTTCATGTAACACGACTCCCACCGGATTTTTGTTCCACTAAGGTGGTAATGGGTGGTAAGCAAAAATGTGACATACGAACCGCCTAATAGTAAACGATTACCATTGTTTATGGACGGTAGGTCGGTTACAACACCAGGAAGGAAAAGAAAGTGTAATTAAATTACAATAATGCTAGTAGGGCAAATCAGTGACATCAATCATTGATGATCGATGGTAGGGTATTACTTCAAGGAATAAGAACCTCCAATCTTAGATTAGCATAATATTGCAATCCAACCAATTAGTTAGTTATCCATGTCAGTTAGGTTATTAGCAGTGATCCAACCGACACAGATCTCTGATACTAAACTGTCAATAACGAACATAAAAAAAGGAATTACTCATCGAATTTGGTGCAGTGATTTAGAAGTTTTGTGTATGCCTACATGAAAGAACACAAGCATATACCTAGATGCCAAAGTTTAGATGTAGAACGGCTGAACGGATCTAGATGAAATTTGGCATAGAGATAGATTACCTATAGTCTGCATTAGCGAATGGTCTTCATATCTCGTGAATATGTTCTTATGAGTAGGTAAGTACGGTATAGGTACTTATTTCACGCAAGCGAAGCCGAAGACGATTACAAATTAGAATACTAATAATTTACTTATATAAGTAGTAGTAAGGATAGTTTAGTACCTACCTATCTATAAACGTTAAAAACCGTAGGTAATTAATAGTTAAATTATTCCGATATCTAAATATGGCATCCAGTTCAAGGAATAAGGATGAAAATACTCATTCAAGTTTTTTATAGTGTTCGAGTCGTATTCATTTATTTATCCTTCCTTGTTGCTAACCCAATCTTAACATGTAAATTTGATGACGTCACTATCACCAATCATGCCTATCCCACTAGTTTAGATAATATGAGTATTTACCTATAGTCACTTACGATACCGTAGCCCTTCATGGCATGTATGCTCCATGGGGAATGATTAAAGCATTCGAATTATTACTTAAAAAGGCATATATTGTACATATTTAGTTATTTATATTACCTATATACATTTTAGCTGATTGATAAGATAGTGAGTAATATTTTGGGGGTAATGTATGTTATCTACACAGTTAATAATAATACATCTGTTCCTATATTCCCCTGCTAGCAAAAGCAGATGGTATTATCGAGTAGGTAGATGACGGATATATTGTTAAAATAGTAGATTTTATTCGTAACTGATGTGATGAACCTAATCACTAAGTGATATATCGGCATCCTGGGGTTAAAATTACTGTATCTAAACTAAAGAGTGATCAAACTGAAATCGGATTTGAGATTTTCGGGATTCAATTAAGTATTTTATTGCCAACCCACGCTCACACAGTAGTGGCGAAAAATTGTAAACAAGGAATAACTAATCATGATTATTAATGCATTGATACCTTGAGCAATGATGCGCAGACAGCGCAGATTCTGATGTGAAGCGGGTACGGGCGCGCATGATTTCAAAAAAATTGTTGTAGAGAGAGATCATAGCATAGTGGCTTCTGTGGTCTGTGGGATCCTGCCATTTGGCAAAATATGTTTCGTCAAATTTCACTTCCCAAAAAACTTATCGCAAATTTTCATTTCCCAAAAGAATCTTTAGCAAATTTACATTTCGCACTTTAAATCACTTGGTCAAGTATTGAATAAATCACTTGTACTTTTCCACAATTATTTATTTATTTGAACCTTACCGGTTTCACCTTACGGCATTATCAAAGGTTTACAATCTAATACTTGGTCAAGTATTCATTTGGCAAATATTTACTTGCTCAATTTTCAATAAGTCAAATATACATTTAGCAAATGCTTTATTTTGTAAAGACGTAGTAAAGGCGTAGTTTGTAACTTAGGCTAGATTGGAACTGCTAGAAAACTGGGTTAGGTTAGGTTAGAACTGTGACCCCAACAGAGCGCGAGCCGAGCGAGCGAAGCAAGCGTGCCGCTGTAGCGGCCGGCGAAGCGCCGGAAATGAATTGTATGATAACAATATAATTATTATCGACGTTCTTACCTGTACATTATTTGTCCAAGGTGAAAAAAACATCCATGCAGCAGTTTATTTAAAAAATTGGATCTTTAAATTTCAAAAAATAATGCTCACTGCATTTAGACTCTAAGTAAATCATATGCCAAACCATATTTGACTACCTAATACTTGGTAAAATAAAACTTTGCCATGTAATTATTTGGTAAACAATAATTTGCCAAATTGCTAACTGTAAAATTGCGAAAAGTTGTTTTGCCAAATGTTTTTTTGCCAAATGAAAATTTGGGAAACATACTTTGGCATGTGACACTTTGGGAAACGTTTTTTGCCAAACATTAGTAAACCGTCTTCTGTACCTTCATCGTTATGTTCATGTTTTGAATCCTGAGTTGAGCAGTTTCGTACCTATTAAACAAGATTAGTTGAGCTGCTGTACAAAATGTTCGGACATAAATACGACACGCTCAACTGTTCGATATCAACTGGTTAAGTAGTAGGGAAAGAAACTATATTAACACTTATCTTTTCTAGACCAAGGGTAATAGATAAATGTAAAAGAATAAAATTAAGCAGGTATTACGTCAGCAGGCGACATGTTCTTTAACAAGAACACCTACATTTTTGTCATCAACTATGGTCATGTCATGTGACTTCAATAATACAAATTCGTCACGACCGACGCTATACAGCAAAAAGCTGTGTTCTTTCAATGGTTTCTTAGTCATTTCGTATTAAGTAAGTACTTGTTAATATCCGGCATGTGTTACAAATGTTGCAATGCCTCTTTTTACAACTTGATTGCAAGCTTCATCTAGTAAATTTGTGAACAAATCAGCAATAGTTGCAAGTTGTATCTGACCCAATTCCCAGTTTTTGATTGAGCACAAAATGTATGTTATTATCAATGCGATATTATGGCGCCATAGAGCTGATCTTAACACTACAATGAAGACACAACCCCAGCTTGTCAATTTATAATGGCAGGACTAGGAGAGCAGACTCAGGACTCCAAAGCGCAATCTTTGGATGCTACCGGAATTGACCCTTCGATGATAATAAGGCCAAAAAAGCCCCCCGGAGTTTCTTGCCGGAGTCTTCTCAGGTTGGGACCGCTTTAAGGGTTATGGGTTATATCGCGTCATTCTTATGGTAGAACTAGCTGACGCCCGCGGCTCCGCCGGCGTGCATGTTGTGTGATTCTATTTTTAGTCTTATCTCCTGTTTTAGTCAACCGATTGTAACCAATCATACAGCAGTTTTTAGCTGTGACCAAGACCTTTCCAAAAAAATACCGCATCGAATTCGGTTCAAGATTTTTACTTAACTGATTGATATAACTAATGAACAATTGTTATTATTATACGAGAAAATAACTTAGTTGGTTGTGCTTCGCTTTGAAAAAGAGGCGATAATGTTAAGGAAGAACTAACACTAAATGACGCCATTTTCCTATACAATTCGATTTGAATAGTTATCGCATATTAATTGATTTGAAATGTCAATAAAGTCATAGTCCTATTTATAGATTTGTCCTATTTACAGTTTCACCTTGTATGAAAATAAAAAGCAGAAAAGTGAAAGTTGCCAGGTCAGACCACTGCCAGGATTCGCAGGAACTGAAAAGATGTTGTCTCTGCCTACCCCGATAGGATAAAGGCGTAACTTTATGTATACATGCATGTTATAGTTTTTAATTTTTATCTCTAAAAATAGATCCAAAAAATCATGAGTACATTTTGGAGTCAAAATTGAATACTAAACATTACTACGGTATTGGTACCATGTCTAAACAAATTTAAAATGCTAAAAATTGGTAAAGGAACTTAGAAGAGACAAACTTTTTTATAAATACATTGACTAAGTTATGCGTGCTACTTAGGCAGATCCGTTTCCAGGTGTGCACACAATAACATACCATAGTTTCATCACAATCGAAATAATGGTACGAGCACGCATGAGGGATACACAAAGAAACGTTCATCTAGATACATCTATACCAATAAATAAAGTTTGAAGTGTCTGTTTGTAAAGTTAAATTAAAGACTTTTAATAATTGCATATAAGTTTGCGTATGCTTGTCTGTTTGTATGTATTTCTGTCTGTTTGCTCCGGATAGTCTCTAATGTAGTGGGATCGACTTTAACCAATGGTATATTATAAACTAAATTTAATACATCATTGATTTTGGCAGGCTTTTTACTGCAGAATAACTGACGTAATAAGGCGTAATTTAGGCTACTTTTATTTTAGAAAAAGTATTATGTAAACCCCAGATAAAATTCCACGCGAACGGAATAGCAGGCACAGCTAGTTTATACTTTAAACGTACAAGTTGATTCGTACAAAGCATCTATTACTATGCTTGTCATTGTGTTTCCTAAACAAGACAACGTTCAGGGACTGGCATATCTCTAGAGAGCGGATACTCTCTAGAGAGATGCCAGTCTGTTATGTCATGTACCTATTGTTGACATTGCATGACATGCAAATAATGTAGTTCATATAGCATTAGGTAGGTAGATAATCTTTATTGTACGCCAAAATGCACTGATACTTAAATATTTGCACTCCCAAGTGTAGCCTTACGTACACGTTAAAGGTATGATTTCAAACTCTGCAGCACGCAACAGTTTAGCAGAGCCTGTTGGTTTCTAGGGAGGAGGAGGGCCTCCTCCCTAGAAACCAACAGGCTCTTCCCTGTTTCACACGAGAAAATATAACCAGAAGGTCAATTTTCCTAATAAAAACTATTCAAAATCCAATCTCGATCTGACAAAATGAAATGAAATGTCAAAATGGGGCTTTTATTACACAATTTTCAAGAAATGAGTTCAGGACTTAATTTTGAAATATTATTATTACGAGAATTGGCCCTATTTTCATTACAATCGTGATCGTTTTCGACATTTGTGAGGTTACATCGCGGCTGAATTTTGAACAACATTATTAGAAGAATTGACCTTCCGACTGACAGGCCCTTCCCAGTTTCACACGAGTAAAGCATTACTCGTGTGAAACTGGGCAGGACCTGGTCAGTCGGAAGGGCCTGTCAGTCAAGTTATAGCAATAACCTGATCGAATAGCCGCTTACTGAATCCAATAATTTTGTTCTACGCCCATAACCTTCGCCCAAGTTCAAGCTTGACAAAGTGTTATCGCAATCGTATGAACGATACAGCTGCGCATAAAATACGTGTATGACTATGAACAAACATTAAAGTTTATAATAGTGTTAAAGGGGCCCACCAAGATCTCTTGGGCCCAAACTAGACTTGCCTGAGAACTGGTGCACCTGCTGACCGATTGACGAAGATGCTGAAGATACTCTTTTCATTTATAGCAGTCGTTCTCACAATGTATCATTGTTGGTCAAAAAAGCCAAAGTCAAAAAAATCTTTTAACAAGCAGACCCCGGGCTATGATGTAAAAACCTCGTATATAACCTGGGTCAACGCAAATATGATGATGATGATTGATTGTTACATATTACACTAGCCGTTATTATACTAATGAATCCGCCCGTGTGGATGTATGTTATCGTGATCAAACATAGTCCATATCCTTTCCCAAGCTTTGGTCTATCCCTGTCCCACATTACATCAAAATCGGTTCAGTTTCTTAGGCGTGAAAATATAACAGACAGACAGAGTTTCAAGGAAAATTTTAAAATGGAAGCCAGTGGAAAGTCGTTCTTACCTTGATCTAGTTTATCAAATTTAAACATCTCTATCATCTATGAAAAGGGAAGCCGGAAGGTATCGGGTTATAGGGACCCTTTGCCACTGATGGATGGATTTATAGTCTATTTACCATTACCATAATTCCACACGGATAGACCCGTGGGCCTCAGCTAGTCACAAAATAGATCTCTAATCGTTAGTAAAAGATTTCATCATAACTATGGCTTACTTGATTTATTACAACAATCTGCAATAGATAATATTTTAATGTGTTTTATATTCATATCAACAGGAATGGCAATGTATCAGCTAAAGCGGAAGGGCCTTCGCGGCGCAAAAGTAACCTCCACAATGCTATGGCAGGTGACATGGACTCCTCTTGGGGTAATTACTGTTAATGTTATACATTTCTATAAATAGTTTATTCTTTAACCATGACACTTAAACTACTTTTAGAATATGACGTAATTTTTAACTATAAAATTTCTAAATAGTAAACTGTGAATATAAATGTTCAACTAAGTAGTTACATTAATGTAACTACAATGCAACTAGGTGATACAGACTGTTGTCAACAAGCAAAACACAAACGAATATAGAATTGGTGACTATCAAGTGAACTAAACTACGATGACCCCGTTTGAAATCGACCGAGACCTTGCTACCAATTTTCTCTTTTTTTGTAATTAATCAACCATTACAAAGAACTCCAGCAAGGTCAGTTAAAAGTGTTATTACGTAGTAATGTAAAAACAACAGGTGTCCTGACATATCACTTATTCCCACGATTAATTTCATCGATCGGCACACTAACCCGCATTCGTATTCTAACCTTAGTCTGTTCAATACAGATCGGCAGGGACACATCGAAGGCAGATTTAAGAAATATTCCACCACCTCCTCCGTCTACTCAAAGAAGGCACTTTCACAGCACAGCGAATACATAGAAAGGTAACATAATATTCCTTTATAATTACAAATATTTTATCGATGACCCTTTCAAAGAGAGACTATCCTAAATATTATCAACAGTTTCCAGCAAACCACTTTAAAACATTTTAAAGTACCTTCAATATTTCCCTTGTCAGCTGTCGATGTCGCTTGAGCGCGTTTGCCTTTCATCTATTGATATTTACATCATATTCTGTAATAGGTATTAAGTATATGCCGAAGGAAATTTATCTGGACCTTCAGTCTAACGTCAGTATAACTAAAATCTATATCTATATCTCTAATATATAAAAATCAATGCCACTTTTCGTTGTTATTTTAAAACTCAAGAACGGCTAAACCGATTTGGCTAATTTTAGTCCTGAAATATTCGTGGGTGTCCAGGGAAGGTTAAAAGGATGAGAAAATAGGTGCAGCGGGAACGGGAAAATTATGGCGGTACGAAGTTCGCCGGGACAGCTAGTTTATTAATATAATTTATAGCCTATTTAGAGATTTTGCTCCAAAGAACTCAGAATTTATTACTAAGTTTGGTCATTATAAAAAATACATAGGTATGTGGTAAACGTATATCAATTTTTTACAGGTCTTGGTGGTACGCTTGTTGTGCAAAGTGTCATACAGAGGACGCCGGAATTCCCTCGTGGGAACCCCCGAACTGGCAGAAAGTCTGCCCTTACCCACTATGCCCATCTTACCGGCAATTCGCACAAACCGTTTCAGTATTAACAATTGGTAAGTAGGTAATTTGTATGCTATCGCCGTGAACCTGCTCATGACTTAAATTATTATCAGTAATTCTGTGTAGTTCAGTAGTAATTATTAGAATTTCCTTTAAAGTTTAAGTACTCTATACTTCTATTCAATCCATGTTACCGCGAATATGAGTCACCTGGAAATCTTTATAGGGTCACATGACATTTTTATTAATAAACTGTGCAATTTATAAAGAAGAAGAATAAAAGTTGCATTTCATAAAACAGGCCACGATACATGATAGGCAGGGATTTGAAAGTCAAGGATATCGCGATATCGTAATGTTGTCAATATAGATTGATATATTGATCTGCAAACGTAATTTGTACCTAACTATATGACACTGTCACGTCAATAAACATTGCGATCCCGTATCTTGATAGTTACTGGATCGCAATATTTATTGACAGTCTAACCCACCACACATCGCATTATTCACTATGCAAAAGAATATATGTATATATTTTTTTTTTTATTCTCCATATTCTATAAATTTTCAATCCAATTTTATATCCTTTCGGACGACTAAAAAGTACCTAAATTATTTTCCATCATCATCATCATCATCGATCAGTCAATCATTACTCAACAATTAATTTAATTATAATGACATAATACCTATAAATGGATATCCCTTACGCATTAATGTCTCTAAAGACCTTTAAGTCTACCTTGAAATATATATATTCATCGATTATATCCACCTCAATAGTAGATGCTCTGATAATGCCCCGAGCATGAAAAATATTCGAATTCATAACGGAGAGAACGGAGCATTGCGATTGGTCGCCTGCCTACTGCAAACCTGTGTGTGTGAAGCCTGCCAATCGCAATGCTCTATTCTCTCGATACGTTTACGCTACGAATCCGACTGTGGGCACTAGAAATATTACAAAACTATAGTAAAAGCGTCGTCGTGCAGCTCACATAGAATTTATTTTCAAGAAATAATAAATAAAACGGCGAATTTATCCTTGACAGGAATTTTGGGGTGGGTAGCAGTATGGATTATTATGGGCAACACGGCAGCTCCTGGCGGCCAGCTCTTTATGCTGGCGGTACTGACCATCACATCGTACTTCGGAGGCATGATCCTGATGAAGATCACAACGCTACCAGCCCTCATCGGAATGCTTATCGTTGGCATAATTATGAAAAACATTGGTTTCGTCAACTTTGATCAAGATTACCAACATGTTACTTCTTATATAAGGTGATTATTGTAAAAGTAACAATAAGTTTTAAATTTTAATATTTATAATTTTACTTTTAAACCAGTGTTTAACATTTTTTATTTAACTATTTTAGGAAAATCGCTTTGACAATTATCTTAACGAGAGCGGGGCTGGACCTCGATCCTATAGCTATGAAAAAACACTTCTTCACTGTTGTCAAGCTGGCTTTGGTACCTTGGACCTTCGAGTGTATTCTCTGCGCAGTACTGGCGTACTTCTTCCTAGGGCTGCCTTGGGACTGGGGTGAGACTATCCACACATACCATGTCCCCAAATTCATTTTCTTTGTCAATTTAAACTAAATTTAGGTAATCAAAGAGTTAACTGGGCAGGGCTACTAACAAATAAACATATGAACTTGCATAGCTTTATATAGCTTTTTCAGGTTTCCAGTACTAGTAGCAGTACTAAAAACTTGAAAAAGCTATGCTCCTTAAGTAAAGGTTAAGCTCCTTAGCACACACTACCAGTAAAATAAGTGTACACGTTCACAAGTGAGAGTGTTTGTAAAGATGTATTTTCTTTGCACTGTTTATAGTACCTACATCCAGTTTAAATATTATTTTTTTATCTTTCTCATCATCATAATAATATATCAAATATAGATTTTATCAAATAATAACTTTGTGCACTATTGAAATCTTTAAAATATATTTCACCAAAATGTCACTCAATGAATTTGTGCAATTATTTCAGCTTTCCTGCTATCTTCCATCGTGGCAGCAGTGTCGCCGGCTGTGATCGTTCCATGTCTGTTTCGACTCAGAGAGAAGGGCTACGGCGTGTCCAAGGGCATCCCAACCTTGGTGCTAGCTGTGTCTGGCGTGGACGATGCTGCCAGCGTTGCCGTCTTTGGCATCGTCTTATCTATCATGTTCTCTACTGTTTCCGTCACTATGAATATTATTCAAGTGAGTTTGATTCATTTTTTTTTAATTGTAGGACATCCTACACATCGCTATCTAGACCCAAAGTAAGCATAGCTTAACTAGCTTGTGATAAGGGTTATAGAATGCGGATAAACAGGATACGAGCCCATACGCCCCGCAAGATTGGCCCCGTATTAGGTTTTAGTACCCATTCGCCCCGTGAAATATTAGGCATACTTATACGCCTCGAATTGAAAACAAACTAAAATACATTTTGTTTTTCGTAAATTACAGGTTTATTTTATAACTGTTCTACATACAACTTAATTCTTAACCATAAATCAATCGGCATAATGAGTACACATAATAATATTTTGACACTGACAATCAATTACGAAATCGATCTGGTAGATTAAGAGAACCAATGAAACGAATCAAGTATCTATTTTTAAACGAGTTACTCAATTAATATCGGCTAATTCCATCTCAGCAATAACAATTAGAAAGTGAGTAATAAATTCTGTACGTAACTAATACTAACTTAACGAACATGTGTGTAAAAGTAAGATGAAAGCAATATTTATTTCATGCAAATTAAAAAAAACCGGTTGAATGGAAGCAGAACTTATGTACCGAGGTTCTTAGAAAATACATAAAGGCTCATGCAACAAAGTCTGAACATTGAGAAACATATTTTGTATGAAAAAAAAACGCACGTGATGCGATGAGTAACGCCTAAATTTCCTAAAAAGTGTGAATTATAAAATTAGCAGAGACAGTTTGTTCTTGTATACATGTACATGAAATAGTTATATTTATAATTAAAACATAAAGTGTAAAAACGTAAAATTGTTATTAAAACTAGTTTTATTTTAAATACTGACATTTCGTAAATGTTCAAACAGGTTGGACAATTTATGTTTGCAACCACTGGCCTTGCTTACGGTTCGATTTACGGGGCTATACAGATGCTTGCTACAAACATTCTAAAGTAGTTTATATTTACTTCATATACACTCTTTCGTTTAAACATTTGCTTTCCTTTTCCTAAAAAGTAATTGATAACAGTGTAACAAACCAAACAAAGTAAAAACAGTAAAAATTTCTAAAAAATATTCAGAATGGCATTCAGAGTTTCAGAATGTCTCCCTCGGAAATTATCACTCACTCATAGATTTCTGACGAGGTATTTGACATCTTACAAATAGTCTCTTTTTCCTTGAAATATTTAGTATATTTATCAGGTTCTTCTTTCAGTGTATTTTTCAGGTTCTTGGGCACTTCGTTTTTGTCCGTGAAGCGACTGTCGTCCGGCATCCACAACCTTCTGACCATACCTATCGAAGTTCTGTAGTTAGTTCCACCATTTATCGGACTTTTAAGAATGGTCAACCATCTTAAGACTGATCTTATTTCTTAACATTGCAATCTGTTAACCCACTCGGATACCACCGGGTCATGAGCCCCTTAATTCAATTTCGGACGCCATTCAATAATATTAAACCGTTTGCTGTTATTATACCAAATGGAGTACAGAACAAGCATTTGAACTTATTTTTTTATAATTCCAGGGACCCCTGAGTATAATCGGAGGCATTGTACTGGGCGTGCTGTGCGGCTACGTAGTGAAATTCGTTCCAGAACGGAATGACGCCTTCCTCGTGCCTTTAAGAGTTCTTTTGATGCTTATCGGTGGACTGGCAATGGTTCTTGGCTCCGAAGAGATTGGTTGGGGTGGTTCAGGTGAGCACTATACTTATTTAAATTAAATAAACCCAGGATGATTTGATGCGTAAAGAATTGACTTTACATTGACGTTATTTTAACCTGTGACAATCGTCAACGTATGCACTAAACATCAAATCCCATACATTCGTCATTCTATTCTACAATATAAATCAATGCATTGCATGCCGGTCAATGTATTGCCACTAGTCTAGGGGTGTTGTTAGCCTGTAATCAAGTTGGAGTAAAGCGTTGTGTTTCTGCCCCTCTAGACAAGTGGCAATGCGTTGTGGCAATGTATAGGATTTGACGTTTTTGACATTCGTTGACGCCTGTCATATACGTCAAATCCCATACATTTGGCATTCTATTCCATCATACGCCGAGCACCGAATTGCCTCTTGTCTAGGGGGTTGGTGTTATGTAGAGTCACGAGAGTTTTCTGAGAAGAATATAATATGTAAAAGATAGCCACTCGGAGTCAGACCGTCAAGTCAACCTCACCTTCAATCCGATACACCTGCAGATCACGTTAAATTCTCTGACATACGCTTTTCTCTTGAAGTTGGGAGGTCATATGACAGTTACTTCTATAAAAACCGTAGAAGCCAAATACAAGGCAAGAGAGCATACGTACCCTGGGAAATCGAATGCAATGAGCAGCAATGCTAAGTTGATGATAATAATTGTGGAATATCTCGTGTCTCTTAGTACCTCTAGGTAAGTCACACTACTGAACTGTATCGAATTTTGAATTCATAATTCAATGTAATAAATAACATACCTAATAGGGATTCAACTAGGTACATTGTTGTATATTATTATGGTACCGTATAAAGGTTTTTAACTAGGTTACTAATTTAGTACACTAATTAATTATACATTGTACTAATGAATGCCCAATAACTCTTTACTTTACTACATAGTTATAAAATACGTGATGTGACAGTACTATAATAACATCATACCGTTGGTTTATTACCGAGAGTAAATTCTAAAATGTGTCAATAACCACGGATGATTGTTGTTCGCACGGAAGGTAATGTTTGTGTTTCACCAGAACAATGGCTTGTTATAAATCAATGACTGTGTTGTCAATCGATAAAAGTGGAGAAACAATGAGAAATGAAAAATAATAGTTACCTAAATTGAATACCTAAATGCTAAAGTACGCAGTAGGATCTTAATTGATTTAAAATAGATTTTTTTAAATAAGCAGTTTTATGGACACAAAGTTTTATTACTATTATGAAGTTTAAATTAAACATGTTCTTCATCCTAGCATCAATCCCAGTCGTATCCGAACCTTCCATCTCGGAATCCGGGGTCCGCTTCTTTCAATCTAAGTCTTTGGCTGTCCTCTGACTTCCAGAATCCATTAATGATATCGAAGCATTGCAGTTAGTTGTCTTGTTCAATTTAAATTGAATATTATAATAAATTGGAAAAAGATGGATGTATTGGAAAAATTGGGTCACTCTCGGGCGAAGCTCGGTGGCTCAGTGGTCAGAGCGTTCCCCCTGTAAGGGAAAGATCGCGGGTTCGAGTCCCGCCCGAGAAATGATTTCGCTTTTTCCAATTTATTATAATTTGTTTAGTCTAGCAAACTAATTGCTTTAAAATTATCTCAATTAAATTGAATATATTTAAATTTATTGTACACGGCCTTATCAATATCCGTGTGGCCCAATCCAACCTCCCTGCATGTCGGTGCTCCAAAGCGCAAATTTAGGACGCCACTGGGCAATCATTATGAGAATGATAGTGATAATTCACTTTATTATAAGTATCTCTTCATTTCGAGTTAGTGCCTAAAGAGTTTCATCGAAACACGATCGTTTTATGAAACACAAAAGGATTATAGACATAACAAACACTATGTGCCTTATAGTAAGCTATAATTCTAGACAATAGACGCTTGCATGCATACCTGTATTGGAAACTGTTACTACGAGTCATAGTTGCCACCATTCAGTTGCGGTGACAATCACTTTCCATTTGTTACTTGAATTACTCGAAGTTAGATTGACCGCTTTGTAACTTCTTCAATTGTAACTTCAGTAACTAACGCTACGTTTTCAAAACGGGTGATTTCCATTCGATTAGAAAGAATAATGTTAATAATAACTTTGGTATTCCTTATGATCTTTCAAAACAATACTTACGTACGTTGTCATTAGCGTATCAAAACTTCATAGTTTGATTCGTTTTTTAATTAGCCATAGGCCGTATCCTTGTCTACCACCTAAAATTTTCTCCCAAATCTTCTTAATAACTACCTACCACATGTCCCGTATTATTGTAAGCTACATAATCTTTCCTTGACTTTTTACAGGTCCCTTGGCTGTGATCGCTTTTGCTTTCTTTGCCTGTAAAAACTGGACAGAACTTGGTTGGGAACTCGAAGATAATCCCGTTGCCACCGCTTTCGAAGTCTTCTGGATGTTCTTCGAGCCCATGCTCTTCTCTGTCACTGGTGCGCAAGTAGTCGTAAGTAAAACACATCTGAATATTTATATCCAACAGTGGCGAAGGGTGAAAATTATCAAAAAGGTGAACAAAAATACTTATCTCGATCTAGTTTGTCACTTAGTTGCATAGTGCAACTTATTGGGAACCCGTCAGGAATCGGGCTATAGATACCCCTCGCCACTGAAACCCAAATAGTTAAACCAGTAAAACCTAACCTTCTTCTATTGTGTATATTTTTATTTACTACTATCATATTTAATCAATTAATCATGTTTAGATAAGTACATACAGAAATATAAATGACGACCATGAGTGGATCAATCGCTTTTCCAGCATGGCGGTCAATAGAAAGCCGTCCTCACAAAATGGGAACCCTTGACATTTCGTCGTAATGTACATACATTACAGTAGTAAATACATAGGTACATTAACAAGACTATTACCTTGATTTGTTTAGAAGCTTAGACAAACTACAGTATATTGATATTAATTTAATACAGTGTACTTGTCTGCCACCTAAACGGTATAAAAAAACTACACTAAATTGTGAAGTTATGTAATTTCAAATTTTAGACCATGAGAATTTGCAAAATTTTTGATTCAGTCCGATAAATCATTTTCCTCGTCAATGTAGTTGTTTTAATAAGTACTTTAATTCAATAATATCGTTGTTAATTATCTTAATTTGTAAATAACAAAATTAATAATCAAATATTTTTCAGATTGCCGAGCTAGAGCCTCACCTGGTATTAGTAGGTGGAGGGATACTTGTGGTCTGCGTGGTCTTACGCGCGCTAGTTACCAGCGTTTCTGCCGTTAGAAGTAACCTCAACATGAAGGAAAAGATCTTTGTCGGTCTCTCTTGGATGGCCAAAGCAACAGTACAGGTAAGAAAGTTATTCAATCAATCAATTAGCCTATCGCAGTCCACTGCTGGACATAGGCCTCTCCCAATGTGTGGTGGCTTTGGCCTACTGTTTCCATGCTGGCCAGACGGGTTACTACAGGCGTTTATTTCGAGTTTTCCGTCTCTCATAGTGATATCGTCTGTATATTTTCCCGTTAGTCGCTTCTTTCGACACCCTTCGGATGAGATGATACTTGTATTCTTTCTCCGTCACCACACGGATAGAAAGTTATTAATTTGAGTTTATTCTTTTAAGTGCGAACTTAGATCAGAATCATGGACTTAATCTTGCATAAAGTAGACTACAGTCGAATGAACGTAGTCAGTACATCTTCCCAGTCAGGTCTTCGAGTCATCTCGATAAACATCGAGGGTTTCTCGCAGCACAAGGCAGAGATCCATCCTCCAACCTCTGCCAATAAACGCAGTGCGACATCCTGTGCGTGCTTCCTGCACCCATCGAGACGCTAAAGTCGAATATTTCCTTACGTGGAATTCTAACAAATTACTCTAAATTATAAAACAATCCCCCCAAAAAAGGAGTAGGTACATATACTTAAGTGAGCAGCCTTTATTGCAGCTAATCCCAGTCGTATCCAAAGATCGCTTTCTAGAACCCGGAGCCTGGTCTCCGGCTTTCCCTTTGATTGCTTTGGTTTGACTTTTATGGGAGTGAAAACCATTGGTAGCACCATCTTCCCTCGTAACTATAATTTTGTATAGCGAATAATGTAGGCAATTACTGGCATTAATTCGACACAGATATTCGTACGTTTTCTAAAGATTTTGCATAATAGGACTAATTAGGTGCAATTGTCATTGTATGCGGTTGAAGATAACGTGAGTCGTAATGGAAAATGCGTTAACTAATTATCTGCGAAATTGTAATTCGATCAGGTATTTTACCGGTAGCACTTAAATGGACATGCAATTTTAATTTTAATAATGTAGTTCGGTCTTTCGGCAGATATAGATGCATTAATTACCACTTCAGTTAGCATATTCTGCGAGCTAAGTCGGTAACTTCATTTTCCAGTGTAATTGCGATGCGACTGAACTTCGATATTTTCTGTGAAACGACTGCCATCTGACCTCCACAACCCATTGGCAATACTGAAGTTTTGCGAATACACCAGTCGTCGAATTTTTAGGGCTCTAACTACCTGTAACAAGTGCTATAAATGTTCGTACGGCAACTGGGACCAAGGAGCGAGACACGGATACACCCAGACCGATGCAAATAGATATTTATGCATTCATATATTTGCACTAAGTGAGAATCGAACCTGCACGCCCCCTGCGTAACAGTCGAATGCACTACCGCCACGCTGCAAAGGCTATCAATGGTACTTTATTATTAGCTAGCTGTTCCCGCGGCCCTGCCCGCGTGTAAGTCGGTTATCGCGACCAAACGTAGCCTATACGTTATTCTGATGTATAAGCTGTATTATTGTAAAGTTTCATTAAAATTCATTCAGTAGTTTTTACGCGAAAGAGTTACAAACATCCATCCTTACTTAGAAACTTTCGTGTTTATAATATTAATAGGATGACAATATTAATGCTATTCATCTTCTTCAGGCGGCTTTGGGACCAGTAGCGTTAGATGAAGTCCGCAAGATGGCAGGCGCCGAACCAGACCCAGTGCTAATGGAATACGCCGAGAAAGTTCTTACAGTTTGCATCATGTCTATTGTCATCACTGCCCCGATTGGAGCCATCATCATCACGATCTTAGGGCCTAGACTACTTACCAGAACAACCAAACCGCCAGTAATGGAAGGTAAGATATTTTCCTGTTTAATTTCGTTTACCGCTGACTCCATATTAAGCTTACCAACATGAAAGCCTTTTATTTCATTATTGATGCGACGTATGGCTACATGCTCTCTCCTTACGAGGTATCCATCTATTTCTTCAATGTGTATGCCACAGTAAAGAAGCACGCAATGTTTTTTGTTAGGTTTTTTGGGCAGAACGCATGTCTATTTCTGCTATGTAGGTTTTAGGTAGGTTCTATGTAGGTAAATAAGTAAAAAATGTTAATGTCGACAATAAGTTGACCAATTAAAACACAATTTTACGAAAAAACCAATTCCTTTATTATTGAACATCAATTACAACATTATCACTCGATTTTAAATAGGTAAAACCTACTGAACAAGTACATAACGTTGTATCTTTTTGTATGAACCACCACCATTGAACTTATATAAACTTTACAATAAATTTTTACCATCACAAAACTTAGTAGGTACTTAGTTATTTATATGAAGTTTATTCAGTTATATATGAAGTCAAAAAAGTCGAAATCCGTGGTATATACTAAAAGTTTCACTTTATTCTGGTTTTATTATCAGATCAAGTTAAAAATTAATCGAAATTTTGCATACTTATAAAAATCAAATTGGAATAACAAATTTAATATTTAATGTTAGTTAAGTCGAATTCCAAGATGTTTTTGAAGTCGCACATAATATTAAATAAAGGAAGGAAGGAAGAAATAAAGAAAGGAAAACGTGTTAATAAAATATTCTCGTACATGTATTGCAACTGTGAACTCGTATGCGTAATTTTATAACAATTTATTTGTAATGGTGTTGGGGATAGTTAGAGTTCGTGTTTTGCCCATAAGGGTTAAAGCTTTGAGGATATTGAGATGAAGGGGAACCGCTTGGTACTTTAGAATATGGGTAAGAACTAGAACCATTATAAGGATTCTGGTTAGCACCATAACTGTTATAAGGAGTTCCTTGAGAGGTATTGTACTGATTGCTGGGATTATTATATCCAACACCACTATTGTAAGGTCTAGGAGTAGTTATAACGTTTGCACCCTGGTTATAGGCAGGATATTGACTATTGGTCGGATAAGTTCTATTTGAATTAGTGTTATACTGTCCTTGACTTGGATTGTACTGTCCCTGGCTTGGATACTTCCCTTGGCTTGGATTATATTGTCCTTGGCTTGGATACTGGCCTTGGCTTGGATTATACTGTCCTTGGCTTGGATACTGTCCTTGGCTAGGATTATACTGTCCTTGACTGGGATTATATTGTCCGTGGCTTGGATACTGTCCTTGACTAGGATTATACTGACCTGTATTATATACTCCCTGATTAGAATTATAAGGTGCTTGATTTGGGTTATAAGTTCCTTGGTTTGAATTATAGGGAGTATAAGACGGATTATAAGGTGATTGACTGGGAGTCAAAGAGCCATGACTTGAATACGGGTTTGTAGAATTATTGGGTTTGTAAGGATAAACTGTTTGAGCAGGGTTCTGAGTGTTTGCATTCCATTGTGATTGCTGTGATGAAGCTGATGGTTGATAAGAATTATATGGAGGCCCAGAAGGCACTTGTGGGTAGATTGATCCGTACCCATTATTTGACCTTGCTTGCCGTGTCTTTCGTTCTTTCTTGAGAATATTAATCACTTGGCTTTTCAAATCCTTTAAATCTTCGTCATTGCGTTTTAAATCGGTGAACGCAAATTCTTCATCGCCATCTGGTGCTATTTCCACATAATTTTCTTCAGTCTTAGGTGGGACCACGAATTCTGGATCCTCTGGGTAAACAAACTTAACGGCACTTAGTTTATCTTTCGCTGTATCTTCTAGATTAACTTGTAAACAGTCGTATGTACTGCTAAAAAGTACTAATATAGTCAACGTAGCACAAATGATATGTCCTGTCCACAACATTTTGACGACTAGCAATTATTAACACCAGCTAATTCACAAAACAATATACAGATAACCTCTGGCCTTGTTTATCTACCATTTACATACGTGATAGTCACATGTACTAACTGGTCGACCTTCTAGGAAATATTTCTACCTACGTTCCATATTTGTGTAGGATTTATTTTTTCCTGTAGGTCTTGGCAATAATAGAGGTGCATAAAAGCGCATAAGGTCATTTTATCGCAGCGTATCTAACGATGCTGATAGTATCTGGCTAGTGATAAGTAATAACTTTAGATGTGGAGAAAATATGAAGAAAATTGAATTTGATTCCGTTTTTCGAAGAACCCGTTGTATTGTATATTTACGAAATGTAAATGTAACGCATACTGTTTGTTTGTATTATTATGTTACATATTGTTTTCTGTATTTTAAGTTGTGTACAAATTCTACTCTTGAATCTGTTTTGCACACGAAACCATTATACAGCATAACAAAATTATAATATCACAGAAACCGCTGTATGCGTGCAGGGTGTGTAATGAGTGCGTGTGTGTGTGTGATAACCGGTGCGGGTATGGCGGTAAAACATTCGACTGCTGCATCTAATTGAGGGTCATAGATCCGATCCCGCTAATCCTGTAGTAGTTAAATCTAGAGAATCACAAAGAATAAAAAATAACGAGTTATCACTACTCAAGTACACAGTATACCCAGACTCAGAAGTGAAAATGAAATAATGATAAAATAACTAAGTACCTGTTGATAAAATAGCTATAAACAGTTCGGATTTCGTTGTAAATTTAAGTAGGAATAAAATTCACAATATTAGACGTGATGCAGTTGCAGAACAGGACACGGTGTTTTGGTGGCAGCTAAGCCTAGTGTACCTACCTACGCGTATAGTAAACGGCCTAAACGGGTGATGTAACTAGGCTTACGCGAATTTACTTAGGCCAATCTGTGAAAACTGTGTGATTGATTATAATCTTCGACATTCTTTATTAATATTTGTATTTTTTGTACTCAGGTTGGCGCAGATCTCATCGTCCGTCCATCCGCGACATTTCAATCATCGACGAGGAAGAAGTGGCCGAGCGCGATGCCGAGGCTGAAGCTCAGACGTCGATCCCCGGCAGCCCGGTGGCGCCTGTTGCCTACAGCACGCCCGCGCCCATCACCGTCCAGCCCGCTAGCCACCCTTGACTCAAGTTACCATAACTTTGCTCTTGATACTTAGATTATACATTATACAAGGTGATTTTGTAGTCGTTTCGGAGCGAAAGATTTTGGGCACAGTTTCGATAGCGAAAGCGTCTGGAGGTATTAATTTGGCGAAAAAAAAAAAACTTTTTTTTATAATGTATGGGAATAATAATACAGGTGAAAGACATATTGTATGAGGGTTGTAAAAAAAAAAAAGTTTTTTTGCCAAAATAATACTTCCAGACGAATTTGCTAACGAAGCTGTGAAAAATCTTTCGCTCCGAAACGATTATAAAATCACCCAGTATATTTATAGAGCGCGTGTATTACTCAAGTCTGTGGTGCCGATCGTAGGCAGATACTTTGCGTTGGTAAAGTGCACCTCTAGTGATGTTTAATGCATTACCGAAAATATCAATAGTTGCACTTATGAATCTAGTATAATGTTATGAATTTTTTGTTCGATTTGTTATGGATAGATACAATTAAAGCCTAGATATAAAGAAATGGTGTCATTTTGTGTAGGTACCTATTACAGAAACACTAATACTACAAATATACGATGTATGTAATATAAAATATTGATTTAACATATCGAATTAAATATTATTTGCGAAGTCACTTTGACGAGTACTGTTTTGCTACTGATTGAGGTTGAGCCAGGATCCTCGGGACTGTTCATACCCGTGCCAACGTTCATACTTAGTAAGGCGCGCTCTATATATAAACTCTAAGATTTGATATCATTTTAAATACGGCCTTGTTTATTAACAATGTGTGCTGTGCGTAGTATATCTGCAAGAATTAAACATTTCAAATAGTGTCAAACATTTATAGAACGTTTGTTTTGTTGTTTTAAGTAGGAATATATAGGAAGCAGATAACGCCTCCTCTTGTACTAAACAGTTTAGCTCAGAGAACCTATGACTAAACGCAGTGCCATTCTAGAGCGCTTATGTAGAATTTGTTTCGAGTATTGGATCCAACGTTATCATTATAAATAATATTTAAATTAGGAATAACCACATTTTTTTTTTCGAAATCTTCTATGATATTAAGGTTTTATTACCGAACAGCTGTGAGAACTTAGCGACCAGTGAAATTATTTTAAAACTACACTTACATTCAAAACATAAATGTCTAAAGAAATATACTAAGGTACTTAGAGGGTTTAGATTAGGATATTTGTCGAACTATTTATGTAACTTACTTGTGATAAAGGTGTATACTTAATTATTTGTTGTCTTTAACGAAACCTCGCTATAAAAAATTACTTAATATGTTTGTAAGAATGTTTCCACTTTTAAAATATGTTTAACCTGTAAATACGTCTTTTAAAAATAATATACATAAATGTTTTACTTCGTAGTGGTCATCAGTATTGCTAATTTATGAAGTTAATTAAGGTATGTATCAGAAAGGATATTGCTTTTTATATTCGGTACAAATCATATGCTTAGAATAACTGTCGATGAAGCGTTATTGCTTATTGTTGATATTAAATACATAAGTAAATAAATAGTTTGTATATGTGTGGAAAAATGTTCTCGTAAATATGTTAGTACTCAAACGTACTGGATAATTATTATTAAAGATATCAATTGTAAATAACACCAGACATCAGTGTTACGTATGTATACTCTTATAATGTACCTAATTGTTATGAAACATAGGGTTTGTATAAAGTAATCCCGGGACCAACTTTATTGTTAGCATTGATCAATTGATATTATCATACCTAATTAAACTAACTTAGATATTTAAGAAAGTATTAGTATAGAAAGTATTAGTATTTAAGTAATCGGATTACTCCATGTATCTTTTCTCGAATTTGTCAGTATAAAAAATATGATTATAAATGCCATGAAAAATAATTGAAAAAAAAAACAAATCAATAAATATTTATACATAGAACAACAATTGTTGTACGTTTATTTTAGTTTAGTGAAAGATTCCCTATTACTACCCATACCTTGATTATTAATAAAATTAGGCATAGGGCAACAAAATAGGCATGGATTTTGCTTTATGCCTTAAACCTTTTCTCAATTCACGTCAGTAACAACAGTTTCAATTAACAGGTAAGTCGATAATCATAAGGTATTTTTACTTAATTAGATTTATCTGGTGGAACTTCAATTATCTAAGACTATAACCATTTTTATCCTAAGATAGAGTTTGAGTTCGTTTGTTTTGTTTTAAAAAATTCTCTTTTATTCTTCTTCTCTGAAGATGAAGTCAGAAGGTGGCCATAGGAACTCCTAAACTAAATAAGACAAACCTATGGGCTCATTTGTTTTGTCTTAACAAACTCTCTGGTATTACATGTTATTCACGGTTTGAAGATGGAATAAGAAGGTGGCCATAGGAACTCCTAAACTAAACAAGACAAACCCATCGAGTTTGGGCTCATTTATTTTGTCTTAACAAACTCTCTGGTATTCAAAGATATTATAATAAAAAGAAGTAGATATGTTATTGCGCGAAAATCGTGAAGATCCGAAAACGAGTCAATTAGAACGTTTGCCTCTAGTACCGCGTGCCGAGCGGCGCCGGTCGGACGTTGAGCGGAAGCATCAGTGACTTAAAAAAATAAAGAAAATGCCATCGTATGTTTATAGACACTGCACGAACTATTACTCTAAAGTTAATACACCAAAAGTGTAGATGAATTAAAAATGTGTGTGTGTAAGTTCGGCACATTTTTCTACGTTGATTTGTAAGCATATGACATGTCTATGTTATGAAATGTCATTGCTGGTATTAAATGGTATTCAGGGTCTGAAGATGGAGCCGGTAAGTGTTTAGGTTTCTTTGGGCTAGTCTTGGTAAGCACTACAATGCTTCATGATATTACTAAAACTAAAAAATCGGCCAAGTGCGAGTCGGACTCGCCCATGAAGGGTTCCGTAGTAGCAAAGGCGAAAATTGCGGTTTATGACGTATTAAAAAAAAATTACTGACTGGATCTCGTACGAACCAATTTTTAGTGGAAGTTTGCATGGCAATTTACATCATATATTTTTTTTAGATTTATCATTCTCTATTTTAGAAGTTAGAGGGGAGGAACACACATTTTTCCACTTTGGAAGTGTCTCTCGCGCAAACTATTCAATTTAGAAAAAATATATGTAGGAAACCTCAATAGCATTTTTAAAGACCTATCTATAGATACCCACACGCATGGGTTTGAGGAAAAAAAAAATTTTGAGTTTCAGTTCTAAGTATGGGGACCTCCAAAATTTATTGCTTTTTTTCTATTTTTGTGTGAAATTCTTAATGCGGTTCACAGAATACATCTCCTCACCAAGTTTCAACAGCATAGGCCTTATAGTTTCGGAGAAAAATGGCTGTGACTTACGGACGGACAGACAGACAGACAGACATGACGAATCTATAAGGGTTCCGTTTTTTGCCATTTGGCTACGGAACCCTAAAAATGGAAAAAAAATTACTTATTAATAAAATAACTTTTAAGAACAAGCTTTTCTTTAAAGAATCTATTGTACTAAAACGATTATAATAATTTTATGCAAAATTTGTGCTGATTTGAATTGTATCGCGCAAGTTCTTTTTTCTGTTCACGCTACAAGTTTTTCAAATCAGTACAATTTAAAGAGCACAAAATTACAAAAGCACAGCTTAAAATTATTATAATTATTATCATTTTAGAAAGAAAAAAAAAGTTTCTTCGTGGTTGACATGATCCTGGTACAGTCGGCCTAGCCACCGCCGCGCCGCCGGTAACAAACAACAACGGTGACTGTTCGGTGGTTGCTCGCAATCGTGACTTGAAAACGGCTGCCATAGTTCTTTGAAAAATATTATATTAACGCCTGAATATCTAAGCATGTTAGGTATAATGCTATTGAAAATTACTAGGCGCTAAACAATTATTTTCCTACTATGTTTAAATAACCCTAAATTCTCAATCCAACATTCTTCTACTTAACTGATAATGTAAAAACACCAATTGTATGCATTTTACAAGTAAATTTAAGTTTTGGTGTTTTCATTAACAACAATGAGACCCCTGAGATCCTAATTAGTTAAAAAAAAATTGATATCTTTTTGTCACCACTTTGACTATGTTCTTATTTTTACTTCTTTTTATTTAAAAACAATAAAAAAATCGTGATTTAGTTTCATAAAATGAAGTACCTAGGTAGGTATATCACTTTTCAGTGCAAACCCTAGCTGTAAATAGACCGAAGATAACAATGATTGAATGTATTTTCTTGCAAAATTGTTTACGGTGCCCTTCTACGCAGATTTATTGCCATGACAAGGATTATTTTAACAGAAATAGATAAAAATAATTGTATTAGGTTATCTTAATATCAACACGACGCACCCTAATACATAACAAGTATTTATTAACAAAACAATAGATTATACCAATAATTCAGCGTACGCAATTTACACAAAGAAATACAAGTGCGCCGTGTGTTTGTAATCTATACTAATATACCTATATACAGGGTGTCCCAAAATTCAAGGATAAGCCGGCAATAGAGGGTGGCTTTACTTATGACTACTCAGGAAAAATTAGAAAAAAAAATATATCTCTATTTTATTTAAATTACTCAAACTTTTTCAAAATCTTTCGATATTCGGTACCAACTACCAGGCCCCCAATTTCGCAAATATTTTTGAACTCTTTTCTGTATTAGCAAGCTAAGAGGCACGGCTATCCATCACAACCCTTTTAAAGATTATTAGTAGTAATTTTACAAAAATTAGTCAATATTTTTTTTCGTAAAATTTTCATAGGTTTTTACTTTCGACGCACTTTATCTGATCTAGATATAAAATATTATAATTAAACTCACTATGAAGTACGGGGGTGAAATATTATGGTGTACCTATGCAGCGAAACTAAACATCCTATCGCATAAAGTTAAATGACACAAGTTGCAGGTAATAACAAGGTTAGTACAGTTTTCGAACATACCTAATTGGAAAAAATGTTTTTTTGGTTTTTTGTTTTTATCTGCCACATAAACTCTTTTTTCCCATGAAATTAAGTGAAATTTTATCTGTTCATGTTTCAAACACGATCGAATTGCTTTTTAATCAATACATTTACAGGTATATATATAGGTACGTCATATTTTTATGTTCAAACAATAGACTGCATTTTCAAACGAAAATGCCGAAGTCTAAAAATACCAAAGGTCTCACACTATTAATTATTTCCAATTTGTCTTACTTTTGTCGCTCTCTGCACCGGCTTAATTGGAGAGATGTAAAAAAAGGAGTAGCACTCCGACATTACCGACAGAAGTATAAACTTGACCAATAATATATACTATGCACAGCACACATTGTACAGATTCTTAAATATAATCTACGATTTCTAATACGTAAATGGTGCGCACTGTGCGGTATGAAAGGAACTTCATCCCTCGCACTCTCAAGCTGTGGAATGAACTCCCCGCGATGGTTTTCCCAAGCGACTACAATATGGGGTTATTCAAACGGGCATTAAAAGGTTTCTTCAGGGTCGGCAGCACGAGTGTGACGCCCCTGGTGTTGCATACGTCCATAGGCCACGGTAACCACTTTCCATCAGGTGGGCCGCGTGCTTGTCTGCCACCTAAGTGGTATAAAAAAAAAATAGTGTCTCAGTCAAGCTCGCCACTTCAACAAAGGCGACAAAGATGTGATTCATTACTATCTTATAGGGTGCACGTGTGTCCGTATATTATTTAGATTTACTTACATACTCTGTGTTGACAGTCTAGTGTCAATAAACTGATATCGACAAAACGTTGAAAAATATTGTTATAAATCTCTGATGTTTTGAATGTTTGTTGTTGGAACTGGTAATGGCTTCTACCATCAGTCCAACGGTAGTCGCTTTCACAAAAACCGTGTAAGTCAAACCAAAAGAATGAAGAGTAATTGGAGGGGCCTGGGATGAAAATTTCGGGTGAAATGATTCCGATGTTGACATAGCCATTACTTGTTAAACTGCGATACGAATAAAGGGGACCATTGAGTAGCCGCAATCAAATACGCGTATCTGTCGTATGCGGTTGGCTTCGAAATTATATCATATCAAAATCTTAGGTGTATAAATTCTCGTATATTCTACATGTTCTCAGGATAAATAAACAACACGAAGTTCGGAATGGACAACATCTTTATTTTTCAGCTCTTTCCAAATCCTAATTCTAATTAGGATTAACATACTGGTGAAACCAGCACCTACAATCTGACATACTACAAGCACTTATCTAGTTTTATCTTTAACGTTTAAAGTGCATAATTATGCCAACTATAAGTGGAAAGTATTAGGTTTTCTAGTGCTAGTGTCAATGCAAGTCACGCTCATTTAGAAATACAAGTATCTGTAGTGTGTATACAAACAATATCATACATAGTTAAATGTAATACCTACCGAATTTTATTTGGAGCCTCTAAGTTACAAATTAAGTGGCTAATTATTTACTTTCACAAGATAGCTATATAAATTATTTTATAAAAATAGTGCCGATTGACAAGAGTAATATAGTTCACTTAAGAAAAATTAATAGAACTAAACTTATTTCTCATATTAATATTAATATTTATAATCGTATCATTATATCTTTAGTAAAATATAAGTCAATTAGATTCACAAATAACTGAATATAACGGATAAATGTTACAAAATGTATAAATAGTAACATTTATTCATATTCAATCACTTAAATAAAGCAGGTACTTCATGCAACTAAAACTAGATCTATTCAATTTAAGCTAAACCGTGATTATTTTAGTTTTTAGAAAAATAATAAAATCCTATTAAAAAATCTGTTAACAATACCTACTATAATCCAGTGAAAAAAGCATCTAAATAGATAATATGTGAGCAGAATTATCCGGACATCGGTCCATATACTCGTAGCAGAACCATTCATGGTTCCCACTGTAAAAGCTCTGGTCCAATTCTTGTCCGTTCTCCGGACTACCCATTACCACTGACTTTATTGTGCATTGTGTTTGACAAATCCGTGTGTTACGATAACAATATAAAAACATATTTGGTTTCATAGGGTTTAAAGCTTATTCGATTAATCCAGGGCCTTATGGTTTGAAAATCAAAAAGTTACTGTGGATAATTTATGCAAACAGACGTTATCACTGCATAGTATACGTTGAACGATTACAGAACTAGATAGACTTTAGGCACTCAAGTACTAGGCATTATAATATAAAGTAACTCTATAAACATACAATACAAAAAAAAAGCAAAGAAATGAAGATCAGATAACAGAAACAAAATGCCCAATAAGAAGTTCTAACAATTAAAAAAATATATGGAATACTTTATATCATCACTTAAATGCAACCACTCAGTGCATAAATAGAGGCTGAAAGGTCTATCTGAATCTGATTCAAATATCTAGCAGACAGAATATTAACCAGTTAATAAGAAATGGGTAATCCTAATTACATCAATGCAAATTGTATAATTTGCGTAATTAGGTACTTATTTTATTTTTGTTTGCTCGCACTAATAGCTCACAAACTGGAAAACTTATTTTACTCCTAAAATTAGTACTATCTAGGTTCTCCCTATATTTAAAAAATGCTTGCCCATTGTGCATCAATGGTACTAAATAAGTACATAAATAGGTTTGTGATCTCGTCACAGTCATTGAAATTCTGATAGGCATTCAACAGTCCTTCTCAGAACAATCACAGTCAATTTCTATATGCTATCGGGATATTTACCATGTATTATTGTATGGAATTTTAGATATTTCGGCGCTGTTGCAAGCACCATAATTACGGAGTTGAAAAAGTTTTCAGGAGTAAATACATATATCGTTCTACCCTCTTTCGAGTTCTCTTGCTACGCGTATGAGCACTACCACTGGTTTCACTCTCACTACAAACTCTAACTCGATCTCGATCACGTTCACGACACACTATGCTTACTGTTAATATCCCGATAGCTCTAATAGAAATGTGAATGATCATGATAGTTTAAATATCTATATCAAATTCAATCTCTGTAGTACACTAAAAGTATGGCGAGTCCAGTATATTAGAACATAATGTCGTTATTAATAATACTTATACTACATACTTATACTATGACTAGATCGAGGGAAATATTATATGTAGGTAGGTATATTGAAAGTTACACAGCACAATAATTATTTGTTTACATAATGTTATTTAAATTAGTTCATAGAATATTACGTGGACATGCTACCAGAATATGAGGTGATTTATTATAAATGCAAGAAGACTGAGGTCCCGTTTCAATCAATTATTGAGCTGAGTATTAATCAAAATTAGAAAAAGGAGTTAAAACTATAGAGGTATAAAGTACACTTCCACTTGATGCCAGAAATGGTAAAAAAAATATTGATGGAATATGATTAGAGAAGTCCATATACCTAATGTGCTCAATGACATTATATACCAAATAAGAAATTGGAGTCAAAACTCACAATAAAAACAAAGTACATTGAAATAATTCTGATATACTTATAGAGAACATTATGGTCAAATGTTATGACCGCCATTTTAATAGACAACATTGTAAATTTTCCACCAGTGGATTATATTTTTATTCTTTTAACAGTATAATGCCCGCATATAACTCCTTTTATCTAGTAATATAATATGTGCATATACAATATGGATACGACATATAGGCAATAATTGAAACCATATACTTGGTACCCCCTAAGCTTCAAGCAGGAAAAGTTTGAACAAAATTGGTCCAGTATTAAGGGCAGAAACTAGAGTTTTAATTTTATAGAATTTGAACAACTTTGAGCACTCTGTAGAATCGCATGTTGCCGCTTAGCTGTTCAAGTAAGTTACCTACTATGCCTATTGTTGTGTGTGTGTGTGAAGTTGTTGTGTGTGTGTGTGAAGGTGTGTGCGTATTTATTAATGACTTATGACACAGTCAATGACTTTAAAGCAATGGATGAAACTATTTAATGACTTATACAAGTGGTTGCATTTTCTACATTTATTTTAATAATTATTTTGTTAGAAAATTTCTGATTTTATAAATCAAGGAATTTAAGTTTAAATTTAATTTGGTTCTATTCCTACGGACCAGGATGCTTCGCGGTTTCAGTATTTGCACATATGTGGTATCCATATCGTATAATGTATTTCTCGGGACATACCTATATCTTGGACCTAAAATGTGCTCAAAATGTGCTCCATATGCGCAGTAGGTACACGTTTCTCGGGTGTCTTTTGTAGCACGGGGTGAAACTGCAGTAGACGAGCTCAAAATCACCAAGCATAGATTGTTATCCGCGCGTGCAGGACCTCGTTTGTCCGCGATTTAGGTTCAAGATACGTGTCCTGAGGTATAGTTGTGATATATTGCAATGGTTAATTCTGTTTAACGTTATTCTGGATGGAGAGTCGCATGCGGTCGTCGGTACTGAGTGCGCGCGAAAGGATCGTAGAGGATGTTCGCGCTGATGATGAGGATGTACCATTCTTCTGCGCGTCGGGCTTCTCTAGTCCTGTTGTATATTAGTACACATTAGTCACAAACATATAGTTAACATATAAAAGTGACGTTATAATATAAATTAAATTAAATTTTTAAATTAAATTAAATTAAATTTATTCGCAAGATTAACTGAACTGAACTGAACAATATTTATTTTTCTATAATAACTGTCTTTCATAATCATCATTCCTGATGATTTCCCATTTAATTCTAAAAATGTGAATTTCCTATAGGTAATTTATCAGCAATTAGTCATGCCTAGAATGTTTTAATTAATGCAATTTCATGTTAAAGACGGCATAATGTAATAAAATAGTTATCTATACATAAAAATCAGGGACACCGAAACTAATTAAGTTGAATATTTCAGGTTTTGCGTTTAATTAACAAATTAATAAAATCATGTTGTCGATAAAACAATACAATAACAGATTTGGTATTGGAGTAGGTATTAGGCAGATAACCGTATCAAAATTAATAAATCTAAGTGCGGTGCATAGCCAATCACAGGATAGTTAAATCACTCGGAATGTTAGCTTTCTATTTGTGTTAATTAAGCATAATGATAACGAAAACAAACGCAGTGACAAACCACGTCCAAAGTGGAGTTGTTTTGTGTTTATTAGTTGGTAATAGTTGTAGGGACTACTAAAGTATAGAAAACAAGACAACATTCAATAACTTTAACTAATATATACTTGATTCGATCGGTATCCTTGAACAACCTGAAAACAAAATAAACTCTCACTTATGTTATCAATGATTGATCATCATATCTTAAGCCAATCAGACTTGGATTGTGCAAACAAGGATAGGTAAATAAATTCATAAGCAGAGAACAATAAATTTATTTCGTATTTATTACCAATGGTTTTACGAGTCATCGTAAGATAGTCGCCTATTCAACGTTACATAATAGATAATAAACGTAAAACGAAACTAATGCATCCATTTCTATTTTAGCCAGTAATTGAGTTAAAGTTATGGGTCATAAGACGATGACTCATACATATTAACTGAGGGACTCGAACTCCTACACATTCTACGTAATAAGGAGCGAACCCAAACCCATCAAGCGACCACTTTGGGATTCAAGTTAATAATTGTATTGGGAGTAGAATATGTTGAAATCCTAATACTACAGTGATAGAATCGTAATCCTATTAATCGTATGGACTTGAACCCTTTAGGCTGGTCCCACATATTATTCTTCTCTGGTTTTTTTATGTCACTAAAGTGAAAAATTTTGTATTAATTCATCCTCCATAAAGACATATCCATGAGCTGTATAATACGAGGCTGTGCGGCAAGTTACCGGAATTGAAGACTATTAAATTCAGATTGTGAATTCAGAAAAAATACCGTCTGAATGAGGCCAGCCTTAATGATAAAACTGAACGGTTGTTACGGAAAAATTTTGAAATAATAATAAAATATTTTCTTACCCAGTCTTTTTCTGATGAGATAGTAGAGTTTTGGTTTCATCACAAGTATGATGAAAATGAAAACTCCTTGGAGTGAGTTGATAAAATCGATGATCATCCAAAACCACTTAGGCTCTGTCACCACCGTCGACAGCAGTTCAGAAATCCATCCAGCACCCATCACCACCCATAGCTTTCCGGTCAGCACATATCTGTATTATAGAAATAAAATTTATTACTAAACTAATGCGAAAGTATTGAAGAGATATATTGAATACTTGTTAAGGTTGATTTGCACCAAACGAGCGGACGCTCATTTTATGCTCTCTACGTCAAATTCCATTAGTGTAAACAGTGACAAAACATTCGTTCGTTATTCTTTCTTATGTAAACGCTGAAAATAAGGTTTAATTTACACCAAAATATTATGAAATGCTCTTAGAATGCTCTTGTACTAGTTCTAGATCTAGGTTCGTTTGGTCTAAATCAACGTTTACTTCACTCATTCATGCTCAAACGGCTTAAGTAATCTGACTAACATTTGATGATTTGTTAGGAATAGGTTCCGAAAGATCGCGGGTACAGAATCAAAACAGCATTGGTAATGAAAATACAGAAAGTTTATTTACTGTCGAAGTATATAAACTTTTTATATTTTCATGGCAAGTATTGTGTTCGATGATGTACACAGACATAATACAGTCAAATCTCTTCCCCAATAAGGTGAGCATATGTTTCCTCTTACAACGATTCTGCCATACACCTTTTGCTTCTGCGATAACTTATTTAGTACTTACTTGGCTCTATCAACTCGAAAGCGTTTCTTCGCCCGTTCACCTACAGACCCTGCCTGCAGACGATGCACCTCAGACTTCACTCGGGCACAATGTCGAGCCGTCAGCACCCACAGCACAAAGTTAGTGCACGTCACCAAGCCCATCGGGATCACAAAGAATATGTAATGCGGCATATCAGACTTCGTGTTTTGAACTGTAAACGCCATTAATAATCTTAACGTACATTGAAGGAAAGCAGACGTGTGTTACTCATATTACACATGCCTTTAATGTTATACATTTTGAAATTTGTGAGTGTATGGGTGAGTAATGTTTGTTACTCCTTAAAATGGAAACGATTGGACGGATTTTAATGCTACTTGAAGAGAAAGGATATTCTGTATGTTCCTGAATTAACACAAGCTATTTTCTTTTTCACCGACTGCTCTAAATTGGATATATAAAATAATTTCAGGACGAGTCGAACTCGCACCTCGCACACTGAGGGTTCCGTACAAAACTGAATTGAGGGATGAAGTCATGCTACATAAACGGCTTTATCGTTTAACTGCGTTGACTTACTTAAGAGTTTGATATTTTCACGGGTTAAAGACGTTACAGCCCTAAGCACATATTTGAAATTAATTTCAACTTGATCTTTGACGCGTTTTGGAAAAAGGGTCTTGATAGACAGACACTGATATTTTATGTGAACCCGATCCCAAAAAAGTCGGACATTTCCCTTACTTGTGCTACAAGCCCCGTTCTGTCAATTCAACGGTATAAATTAATGCTGGTTTTAGGAACAGTTAGCCGCCTTTACCCTCTATCAATATCTACGAATAAGCACACACATCGTGACATTCCTTTGTTTTCAAATTCTCACGATGAATAAAAACCCGACATATTCTCTTTTTATTTATTATTAGCTCTATGACAAAACACAACATACTGTTAATTTCAAAAATTATTTAAATTAAACAATATAGTGTGACAAAATACACAATATTTTATTTTCTAAAGTTTACGCGAATGTCACTCATTGAAATAAAACCACTTTTTAACGGATTCTATCGCGACCCAATATTTTGTTTGTAAGAAATCCCAAGCACATGTTCTTTATGCTGATACATGATAATGCTGATACATTAAATCATCATTACAAATATTACAATTTAGGTTAAGCGATGTTATCATTATCTAATAGTAAGTATCTATATCTACAGATAACAATAAAATTCTAGCTATAGAAAGCGTTCAATACACGCCAGGACATAATAAATAACCAAGAGGATTCGTTTATTGTTTTTATCGTAGGTACGCGGAACTCGTACGAAAGTTTACTTTAAATACGCAAGCGTCTAAAACTTAGGTTCCTACTTACCTATACATTATTATTAATCACAACAATATATTCTTAACAAAGAAAATCTTCATTACGCGTTAAATTTATTTATTTATGTTATGATGAATCATATTCCCACAGATGCTCGGTGAATTCGGTAAAACGTCGGATGGTGTTATAATACTCGTAGTCTCATGAGAAACAATTGAAGGAGTATGGATCTTTTTGCATTTTAAGTACCTAGTTCGAATTAATTCAAAACTGTTCATTGTGTATATTTATGTTGCGGTAAAAACGGCGATAAATGTGATAAATACATTGAAATTCACCAACTAAGTCCTTATGTATATGAATGGTAATTGTAAGTAAGACGGTCGTCAGAAAAGGAGATAAATGATACTATTAAAGGTCGTGTTCAGTTATCGTGTTTGGTTCCTTGTAATAACAAGGAACCGAACACGAAAGAGGAGGATGATAATGATGATGATAATTATGATGATCATGGTGATTATGGAGAAGAAAATAATGACGATGATGATGAAGATCCTGAAGAAAAAGCGCTGCGAAAGCTTTATCACTAACTAAAAACTTGAAATTGGTTCGAATTGTTAAATTGAGTATGAAATAAAAAGAAAACAATCTTCAAATGTCGTTGTTATAAAAATACGGCATGCTTTTATTTGTAAAACTTAATTACCTGACTAGTGTGATGCTGATGAATGATTGAATATGAGTAAAGTCGTCAAAAGAAATCTAATTATTATCTTTTAACCGTCGGTATATCGATCTTCGGTATTCTGTACATTTAGGATTTTGAACTTTCCCTATTTTGAACTTTATGAACTTCCGTCTTTCGTCAATCGGTCTAACATCGGTATTCGTTCATACTTCATACTTCGGGATTTTAATTATGTAAGCGTTTATCTGAAGCATAACTGTAAACCATCATATCGCAATACTTACTTGAGCTAAACCAGCATGCACCCATTCCAATATCGGCGTCCAGGTGATGAGAGACGGGGTACTTGTCGAAGAGGAACGTTGTTAATGTCAATAGTGATGCGCTGGTCCACGCATACAGCGAATACCATATGAATCGACGCAATTCGGAGTTTGCTTTTCTCATCGGTTGAACTGTACGCACGCTCCTAAAACATTGTATTGTTTAATTATTTAATTGTAGTTGCATTAAGTATACTGTAAAAGATGTCTACTTAACACTTAAACATCGGTGCTTAACTTAGTAGAGTCAATTGGTAAAGAATAAATTGTATTCTGTCAGTCTAAGGGCTGGTTGCACCATACTACCTGTTAAAGTTAGAGGTTAACCTCAAATTTAACATTAACAGTAACACTGACTTTATCGGTTTCTGCTAACAAGTTTGGACGTAATTTTGACAATTCTCAAATGGTGCAACCTATTTTCATACTTGACCGGTCTTCTTCGTCTACATCGTGTCATTGGCAGCAAATTAAAATTACTTGACCGGTACTTTAACAGCACTGTTAATGTTAAAGTAAGATGGTGCAACCCAGCCTTAATATGTAAAATCCTGCATTTTAACCCAATTTGTCACATTCGCCTCGCCTCCCATTATTCACTACTCTCTCTCTCTCTCTCTCTCTCTTGGTAGGAAACATTAAATTACCGGACCGTACTCTGCCAAATCATAACCATAAAACGATAACTAAATATTTTATGACAATCAATCAAAAACACAACACCTATAGCGAGACCCAAAGTTGCAAAGTTAGCATGAGCAAAAATGATCTAACCATTGTGAATGCAGTACAAAATTAACTTAGTTACCCATCAGAGGTAAAATAAATTAATGAACTCATTTTAAGAAAATACCATAAGTAAATTAGATAGCTACAGACAAAATTGCTGCGCTAAAAGAAGTGGAATTATATTATTTCGATACCCAGATAAGCTAACTATCAGGGAAATAGATAAAACATGAGGATAATAAAGCTCTCGCCGTGTCCATTTTCTTTATGACAATTACAACTAAGCATGGATGTCGTAATGGCGCTGACCATGAAAGCTATAACACCCCATACGAACATTTTATTAGGTTTTACTGCTCGCCATTTCGGTTAGGCAACCTCGCTAATTACTAGGATAAACGAGTGACAAAATATTCGTCGATAAGGCTGTAAATCCGACTAGATAACATTAAAGCCCTTGATAAGTGGGCTTTGAGCATAATAAGTTCATTATGGATGGCGTACAGACATACGCATGCTACTAATCTGTAATCGTGTATACTTCAGCTCAGCTATGAAATTGTAAACATTAGCGATGAACGTGTTAACATTTACCATACATATGGTTTATGAGTGTTATCGTTAATTCTGGACATAATTTAAAATAGAGTTAGTAAATACTTGACCTTCTCGGTTCTTATAATTTGTTGAATAGTTCATATTATTAGTACCTACGTACCTACTTATAATATACCTAGAATTCAATTACTTCAAAATCTCTAAACCCTATTGCTTAGTGCTTGCATTTGCCATAAAAGAGCTAAGGAAAAATTTTCTAGTTTCAGCTTTACGGTTCCAATCGTTTCAATTTCTAAATTTCGAGTAGGTTATGGATTTATTTTCTTACTTTGGGCATTTGTGGCTCCACTAGAACCTTCAGAGCCTATTGAAATGAACGAGACTCTGATGACGACATCATCAACTTTTAATTAGAACAATAATTACTCTTCGGACCCTAGTATTTCACGTAATTGGGCTCTCATTATAATAACAAAGCACTGAATTTACCCTTGAGGAATAACAAGCGTTATGGAAATAATACAACAATTTAGAACTGTATTACATTAGAATAATGGTTATAATAAAGGACAGTTTAATTAAAACCCCGCCTATATAATGACGCGTAGACTGCGTTTTTCTATAGCGGTTTTCATTAGCGTCCGCCTAATTGAAATGGCCGAGCTTGACCTTTTCCATGTAATAAAAAACTAAGAATTAACATACTTTTTAATTAGTAAAAGTTTATACATGTAATGTAATAATTCCTGAAATATATAGCCGATGGTCGCGTTTTTATGTAAACTACATCGATATGACTTCACCCCGCATATGCCTATCTACATAAAAAGAAAGAATTAGTGCCTATGGATAGATTAGTTACAACGAAACTACGTTTTTTATGGAGGTAGGACACGACGGTATATCCGTTCCAATCGAGCAGTCCGACTGGGGAATTACCTCCGCCCTACAGAAGACCGCGGCTTAATAACCTCGGGTTGTGTTTCCGACTGTGAGTAGGGTAACCAGAGCTCACTGGAGAGGTTTTGTGCTGTCAGTGGGAGAACCAAAGGCTTTGTCTTACTTATCTTTTGCGCTGACGGCACAGAATCTGTCTGTTCTTACAGGGTCGGCAGCACGAGTGTGACTCCCCTGGTGTTGCATTCGCCCATAGGCCACGGTAACCACTTACCATCAGGAAGGCCGTGTTCTTGTCTGCTACCTAAGAAGTATAAAAACGTATTTTTATACATACGTAATTACAAATTACTCTCACATCTTTTTCCCTCCGGAGACAATGATATGTACTGTACACTGTACTGTACAGTACTGTAAGCATCAGATCCATCTGTTTCAAATTCAAAGTGAACCATCCATTTCAAAGTGATCTTATGCCCGGTTCACATTATTTCTGTCCAGATCCAGCGAATCAATCTAGACCAGTGCCGAACTGGATTGTAGCATTCATATTATTCCAGTGTTTTAAACGCACTTGAATTGGTGAACACAATAGTGGCATGATTTCAGAGTAACAGTTCGAAAATTGATTTAAATCTGCTCAATCCCTTCTGTTAGCAGAAGTAACTGATTTAGCGGAAGAAGAACTAAAGAAAGAAACACTATTTCTTCTATTATATAGAAGGTTCTTACGGGGTCGGCAGCGCGAGTGTGACGCCCCTGGTGTTGCATACGTCCATAGGCCACAGTAACCACTTTCCATCATGTGGGCCATGTGCTGGTCTGCCACCTAAGTTGTGTAAAAAAATTATAATGAATAATGCGTTTTTGTATTCACAGTACCTATATTTTTGTTATTTCTATAGCAACTTTAAAGATTGTCAATTTTCGTGTATGGTAATAATATTTATCTATCAAAATACTAAAGCCGTACAAGGAAGTGCAGAGATTTTGTCTCTTTGATAAAAGGTCCTCGATAATGCTTAAATTTAAAAATTTAATACCTACAATACAATCAAAAACTTAATATCTATCAACATAATAATATAATGGTTGTCGAAACTAAACAATGCTATTGTTAACAATGTCTGTCTACGTCATCATGTTTAGCTACATCGGACACGTTCTTTTTTCAATAACATTCAAGGCTATTAGTAAAAAAAAGAGGTTTTGTAATTGTTTTTATCATTCCCTTTGCCAATGAACCTAGTACTTCCTATAACTTGAGGAAGATTTTAGCGAATTCAATCATTTTTATAAGCTTTCTAATATTTTGGAGAACTCTTTACAAATTATGAAAAGGAAAAGTAAGAAATATGCGCAAAAGCAATTGGAAAACTTCTGAAAACTTAACAACTAGGTATTTCAGTATTCCCGGTGAGTCGAGCTGCGAGCAATATCCCCTAATTTCACAATTTCTCACACAAAGCTCCGTAACTTCTATATGTAGGTAGGTACTAAACTAACAGACAGGATAACACCCCATACTAGTTACCAAAAAATATTTTACAGCACACGCAAAGTTCTATGTATGGTGTTTCTACGTACAGTACCTATCTAAAAATACCTATATTTAAATATTTTTATCACTTTATCCGCATTATAGGACCCATACCATAACACAATAGCTTGTACAGCTTAACTAGAGTTAAGCTATCCTTAATTTGAGTCGAGACAGCGTTGTCTAAAATGCCCTAGAAAATGTATGTAATATCAAAAATGTTTAATTAGAATTACTGTTAGTTTGTGAGCTTATCGATGTTTGAGCTTAGTATATGCATATTTTATTCAATTAGTGCTACGAACATCAACTACGGTTCATATTAGGTATATAGGTATCTATGTTGTGCCAATAACTAATATTTATCATTAGTGTGAACATCTTTTAGTAAATCTAAGACGTCAGCTTAACAAACACCATTGACCTCAGTCCACCCAAAACGAAGGACGCTTAATTACTTAGGCGATAACATATTAGCACCTACGAGTACGTACTATAGATATATAATTAAGCACTGTCATTGTCACATATTTACGACAGTTTGAGTATCGGGTCAATTGTGAGTAGGTATCGGGTCGATTCCCAGTGTAAATATTTGTGTTTAAGAATAAGTCTACATGCATTGGTCTAAGTGCTTCTATGAATATTAAGTATGTACAAAAAAGGTAGGTCCAACTTAAATATGTTCATCTTAGTGCAACCCACTTAGTTTCATATCGCAACAAGGAACTTACTTATAAAGCAAATATTTTTGTTGGCGTTATTGTGATCCATAATCCAGAAGGAAAACATTCTAAATCTATCCTAACAATAGTATGATTATGACCCAATCGAAGAAACTGAATTTCGTGGAAACCGCCATGACACGAATATGATTCGCGTAAGTTCGTTTCGTTACGATCGTTTTTGATTTATGAAAGGAAATTAAATCAATTGTAAAATATGAAAAATGTAGTTATTTAATTACTGTAATAGACAAAAATTCAAGGTCAGATGACAGTCTCTTCACGGAAAGTATTTAAGTTCAGCCACTTCGTATAACTAGAAAAGAGGACCCCAGACTCCGAGGTGCAGGCCAGAGCGCGAACGGCACTAACGCAAGGAGGATGATGATGACAATACTAAATAAGAAGTCGAAAATAAATAACTGTGTTGTCACAATGTACGAAATACAGGATTCTATTGCGATTTGTCATTATTTTCTTTAGCCCGCCGATTCGGCGACTTTTCAGCAGCCATGCTTACAAAGAGCTTCGAAACTTTTGCACAATACTTGAGTTGTCAGAAGGAAAAGCGTTATTCCTAACAAAAAGTAGTGGAAGTATGTTGCAAATGTAATTAACAACAATCAAAAGCCTACTTAATGAGATATCAGCGCGAAGTAAGTACGATAAAACTGATTAGTTTCGCAGACTAGTGGGAGTATTGATTATATTATTTATGTAAAAGTATGTAGTAGCAGGCCACGCTCACTCTATGTACTTGCGCGCTATATTTACCTACTCGCCGCGGGTCGCCGACGGTCCTCAGTCGTCAGTCGGGCTGTCGCTAGCCGCGCGTGCACACGCGCGTAATAAAGTAACGCTTTTATTATTACGTTTCAATCAAGTATTTTTGTTTGTTATTAATATAATTAATACTCAATCTATGATGCTATTATGAAAGCATAACGGAGAAGGTTCCGTGTGCAGTGTATGGGTGCGAATCTAACAGATTAAATAAAAATCTTTATTCTGCTTGCCTGTTATTGAAGAACGGCAAATAGGTACCTACTTAATAAGTGCAATTACATTCGTTAAGCTACTGTACCTACCTATAACAATATTCAATATACATATATCTTGTACAAAGTAGGTAATATAGGTACCTACCCACTTCGCTACCTACACACGGAAAGACTTAAAAAAATGTTGGATTCAGTACTTAGTAATAATAGGTTGGTTGGTACTTGGTACATGATGTAGCTATCTGACCTAGTACCTACTTATATCTAACGTCCTGACTTAAAACTTGAATGCAATCGTAAATAAAAAATCGTAGGTAGGATGGTAGCGCGAGGCGATCAGCGACGGCGATGACCGGCGCCGCCGCCCGCTGCGCCGCTGTCGCGGGCTGGCGCTTGACTCCCATGTACTTGGGTAGGTAATCTGCCGGTGCGTTACCTCTGCTGCATTGTTTTCGTAAAGACCTATAAAGTAGGAATAATCGCTACTGTGCACTGAGAATAGTAGTTTATTCTAAGGCCGCTCGGTGAGCTATTAGCTTACCTACTCTTGAGTTGCTGGTAGGATTGAGATGAAATACATTTAATGTCCAATAATATTCGGCTATTATTCGATATTCGATGAATAGGTGAGAAAAATGTCAAACTATTGTAAAAGTATTCCTTTATTAAGCGAGGCAACCCTAGCGTCATAAAGTTTGCTAGTACGTAACTACGAGGACGAGGCCGAGCGGCTGCAAAGTAATAATAACCGTGTGGCTGTCTGATAAGATACATATTCGTATGGAGTGGTTGATCACGTGGACTTGTAGGCACTTAACTGAGTTGGATCGTTGATTTTCCAGGCAGTGAGTTATCTGTTCCAACTATTAGGTAATCTGTGGTAGTAGCTTCTAAAACTAAACAGGGTAGGTCTGTTTATACCTAAATTAGATTCCCCTAAAAAGTATTAATTACGTTAATTTGTGAGATTAAAAAAGTATATTATGTTTTACGTTATGTCGATTGTAACATTCTGTTCTTTTTATCTATTTGATTGAAACAACTTCATTGGGGAGACTGGGAACTTTTACGAAAGGACTTGAAAGCGGAAGCTCACAGCTCTAACTATCCCGCTTCGAGCAACTACCGGTTCAATAATCCTCATAAAATATCTAAAAGAGAAAACGAATGTTTCGTAGACTATCATATCGATGATTTGCGTATGTGTGCGTATGCTTTAACAGCTTCAAAAACTCTAAATGTCCCTCTAAACTGCACCAATATGGAGCTCAAATTCCGAAACGATGAGTATCCGCTTCAAATATTACTCGTAGGGCATTTTATCTATTTTACTTTTTTTCAGTTGTTTTTTTATCCAAGCGAAATCGGAAACCGGACCGCTAGTTTAAAATAATTTGCTGCACCCAAGAGTTTTGCAACATATAACTACAACAAATATCAAAGAACTTGTGTGTAAACGTATCGATAACATAACAAGACAAACCAAACATTTGTCCATATTGCCACAGACGGCTCAGTGCAAAACGCGGAATTGTTGAGTGAATGATGACATGTTTGTGGATATATCATTTCCTAAGTAGGCGTCTACGGCACATCACAAATGTGAAGAAATCAATGTTTATTTTCGCATAAAATGTATTACCTGTATTCTTGATAATCACCTACTCACCATCGCATCGTCTAGTTTGTTACGCTAGCCGTAGCTTCATACATCGCATCGGTGAAACCCAAATGCGTAGGCTGACAGATTTGTAATAGGTACTTGCTGCTTACACTCCATTTTTTATGTTTTCTAGAATAACTATAATCTAACGGAAACAAAATTGTAAACATTTTCATTCATTGAAATTCAAAATTTGTTTACAGTGTTATCTAATGATTTTACTCGGAGCAATAGCAGCAATATTACATTTGGGCTGACTCGAATTGGGTCAAAAGTAGAAAATAAAGGTCAATACACATCATGAAAATGCTGCAAAATAATACTAACCCTTCAGTTACTCGTCAATCAAACATGAACGATAAGTAATTATAAATTAATTATAAGCAATACTACTGTTTTGAACCGTACGCAGCAGTTTAAACGGTTTATCCCGTTCTGTTAGACTGTTAGTTTGATTATTCAAAAGCTACATCATTTTCGACCCTAATGATAAAGTTTCTACTTGCTAGCAATTTAAGCGCAATGCCGTGATTGTGACGAAATAATAAATTTTATCGTAAGTAGGAAACCTCCAATGAAATTTAATTTCAAATGAATTTAGATAAATATACTTTGTTAAATATAGTAACGCAGCGTCTGGCGCAACACACCACTAAAAATATTCTTAAAGCCCGATGATTTATAAACTTACGTAATCACTGCCTAATATAATGTAGGTTCATAGACGTGAACATGGTGGATCGAACATGAACTAAGTATTGAACAATATTTTTATCTACGAACGTTGCATCGAGAGCAATTGCTGTTAACAAACAACAATTTCTGTGCAAACCTAATGTAATAAACTTTTCAATAAGACTTTTCGTTACGTTCGTTAGGCTTTTGATAGTTTATTTTTGGCATCCGTACTTATTACTTAAAGTGTAGGTACCTCTACAGTCGACAAAGGAGTTACGGTTGCACTTCTTCATATAAAGTTGTGTGTAAAGGTGCAACCGTATTTTCTTTGTAGACTGTACACAAACTTAGATGATATTATATGCAAAGCATACAAATGTTCTGACGACAAACCGTAAGAATTACGTCGTTCATCGAGTTTCGGCTTTAGAGCTTTAAAAAGTAATGGGTCCCACCTATAAACATGTATCAAATTTAACAGCAATTTCAGCAACAGCCTAGCTTTTTATTTGATTTACAAAAAATGCGCAAAAGAAGCTTTTATAAAAGTTTTCCAACGGAGAGCAAGAGGTAAATTTTGCTATCAGCATGAACCAAAAAGCACAGAGTATAACAATAGCTAGTCTTACATAAGGAAACTTCTTGTCATAAATGATGATAATGTGTGATGAAAATCACATGAGATTTATCAGCATCACTTTTATCTCCTTGCTTTTTAGCCTACGCTTAATAAATACCTATAATGGCATACGTGACTACCCAGTGATAACAGATATAAAATAATACAAAAATGCTTTATTCACACACCATTTGCATCTAGCAACCGATCTATTTGTTTGTGTCGAATATCAACAAAACTCACCCAAATGTCCACCAGATGTCGAAGCACATGACGTTGAGCCAAGAGAACGCTGCTACGAAGCCGAAGTACATTCCATACCCTGTGCAAATAATGTATTACAATTAATATAAATCATATGCATATTTTTCGCACAGTTCTGTCATCTGTTCATCATCAAAGATGATTTTTTGTTTAATTTAAGACTTGACCTGCGATTACTAATATGACCTGCACATGCCGAGGACTAAAGAACTAGGAGTGTTGGGCTAGAAAACCTTCGTGGGGCAACCTGGGCATCAGAAACCGCAACAGACTCTTATATTCTTTGAGGAACGTTGCTGCTTTCAGTTAATATCCTGCCTATGCAGGAGTACTCCATGTATCAATCTGATTAGTAGGGATAAAGTACTACAAGGATAATTTTAAGTAAAATTATTTATCACCTCAGTAGCTACATCTATTTTTTTCGTTAATAAATAGGTGTAGGCACGAAAAGATTAACGATTTGTTTCGTTGTGTACCGAAAAGAGGCTTGTTATCCCTACTAATATTATAAATGTGAAAGTAACTCTGCCTGTCTGTCTGTCTGTCTGTCTCGCTTTCACGCCCAAACCACTGAACCGATTTTGATGAAATTTGGTATAGGGGTAGATTAGACCTCGAGAAAGGACATAGGCTATGTTTGGTCGCGATAACCGACATCCACGCGGACGGAGCCGCGGGCAAAAGCTAGTTTTAAATAATGCAGAAAATTATTAGAGTGAAGTGAAAGAACAACTAGAAATATAAAACACTAGAACTCCCCCCGCGGCTCTGCCCGCGCGGATGTTTTGCTCATAATATGTCCGATACTACTCAACTGATTGCGAAACGTAAGATTCCAAGTCTGACAAAGATCAAACAAAAAAAACCGTACCTACTGAAATCCGTTCAGTAGTTTTCGCGTTTATCGCGGACTCACAGACAAACCGACAAATAGACAAGAATTCCAAAAAAAAAAATGTGTTCAGTATCGTTATTATAGCATAACCCAAGAATTTTTTTTACATATCTCCAATGTACACACACGACCACTTTACAATTATTTACTAGTACCTATAGAGCGCCCGAATTTTTATTTTTACACTTTTAAGTCAGTATCTGTTCATTAACGAGGTCAGAGCTATTTTTAAACTTGTTTTATTTATCACAGATTACGAGATTAATGTTTGATTAGTTCAGTAGTAAACTGAAGTAATCTGAAATTAATCTACCGAAAATGTGTTATTGTTATTTCATTCTGGGTTATTCAATTGATTCATTGTGAATTACGTCACAAGTGAATGAATCAATGTTCAGATAGATAGAGGTATAGTACACAAACATTTACCAATGATACCTACAGTGCGATCACTAAGCTAAGCTGAGTGAATAATAGTCTATAAATATATCTCTTAACCACTCATTCCAAATAATTGATGTACCATTTTAGAAGTCGTTTATTCAGTTATGTCATACTAAATTAAATGGTTATTAAGAATTTATTAAACCGTGAATATATTCTAGAGATACGTATTCAGATATTTCATTCATGAGGAAGCCCTCGGTTAAGTCAAGTCAACTAATTCGACTAAACCGAATCAAAGGAGGTAGGACACAAGTGACACAACGGCATTTCTGTCCCAATCGAGCATTCCGACTGGAGGAGTACCTCCGAAATACAGAAACCGCGGCTCGAGTATGTTACCCAGAGCTCACTGGAGAGGTTTTGTGCTGTCAGTGGGAAGACCAAAGCCTTGTCCTGCTTGTCTTCTGCGCTGACTCCCCTAGTGTTACACTTGTCCAATGGCTACGATAACCACTTTCCATCAGGTTGGCCGTGTGCTTGTCTGTGACTTAGGGCGGTATAAATCGTCATATCAACTATTATTGCTGGAAGGTGTGATTTTATGGGCAGAATGCATATTATTGTTTTGGATACTATGAAAAAAATGTCACTCGGCCTTGTCATCTGAGCTTCAATCGCAGTCGGCTTTGGAACAGTTCGTTCTCCTGCTCAGCAACTTTCGTCTGACCTCCCAATCCCGAGATGGATCCCTGCACCAGAACCTCATTAGTCAACCAACAGGTGAAGCAAAACGTTTATAATAGTTTTCCAATCCAGGGCCCTGAAGATCTTGGCACCCATATTACATATGGGACTCTGCAGGTAAGTTAGCATGCGTCCTAGAAGCGCGGGTGACATACCTCAGTACTTATTAAAAATATGTTCACTATCATGCCCACTAGATTGTGATACATAGCCTAGAAGAAAAGATATAAACGACTATTTCAAAAGTCTCTCAACTATCATGATTGCAATAACTCAGTTAATTCACTACTTAATATCGAAGAGTACTGTCATATGTGATATTTGTGGATGGTTACGCTAGTACTATTATCTATTCTGTGGTATGGTACTGTACATTTTTTGTCTAATTGCGGTCAAATGAACTTGAAGTGCGTGGTTCATCATCACCACAGAATTTAAATGTCTGATTTTGTGAATTCAAACTATAACGTAGCGAATGAATTCGCATATTTGGCATTGTGACTGTGTCTTTAGTAAAAAATCAGTGGAAAAAATCTAGTTAACAGTCGGGCATAGTATCTGCAGGATCTGAATACAATTAGATATCAACAGTCAACCACCCGTGACCAGAGGCTGCGACAGTCTTACTGAAATTGATCACTCTACCTATTCCTGGGCCCATCCATATTTTTTAAAATATCGAGCTAAAATCAGAAGGAATCATGAAGCCTACAAATTTCATTATGTACAATTATTTTGAACATTGTAGGATGCTTTTACTTTTGTTTGCATTTTTGGTCACTATGTAACAAATCACAAATAAGCTTCACTACAATAATAAAATTATAGATTACCTTTTAGGTTTATTTGGTTGCAAGTAGTGCAACCTGTCTAGTAGTGAGCTTGGGTGAAACTCAAAAAGCAAGGGCCATTTTCTAAATGAAAGGGAGCTTCATAATAGCCTAGTGGTTGCCTGATTCCAGCTATTGTTAAATTTTTGTTTATCTCTGTGTTGTTTATGATGTTTTTTTTTTGTGTACTGCGTGATCCGCAATAAAACTATTTTTCTTTCTTTCTTTCTTTCTTTCTCAACACTCTGAATCCGGAATTGTAAGTAGAAGGAAAAATGTGTGCGTTTAATTAACATAGTATGAAGTCTAGGAACTGATGCATTTACAAGTAAACTTCGTTTAGGTACCTTTATAATTATCCTGCCCGATATAATATATAAACCAATCATTATATCTGTTGAATAATTCTCAGATGTTTTAACCCATGGGTGCTATATAGGTAATGAATACCAATACAGTGTTATATTGAATCTTATTATAGGTAAGTATTTGGGTTTTCCTGGTACGAATATACCAACTCCATCTGAAATAAAAATCGCTCTTACCTCAAATTCATTATTATTGGACCGGACCTGGTTCATCTCATCTACGCTACACTACGATCATCCATATCCGTAGTAGTCCTCTACCACATTGAAATAACCCACATGATGTAAGCTATCAAGGGTGAGTTATCCTTCTTGGCAGTCGGGTAAAAAAAAGCATACGACAGCTGCCGGCGCATGCAGCAGATAAGCGTCATTCATTGCGGCTTTTCAATGGTCCCCTTTATCCGTGTGGGAGTTTAACAAGTAATGGGTACGCTGTATCTGCTGCATGCGCCTGTCGTTGTCGTATGCGGTCGGCTTCGGAATCATACCTTTACTGCCTTTACTGTTTTAATAAGCTAAATCGAACTCACCAAGTAATGTGCAGACGGTCTCGTCTTGCACTCGGTCGTATTGAACCCGGGCGAGGCAGCTGAACGCGAACAGCATCGTACTGACGTGGCAAATCAGGGTGCGACCATGCAGGTTACGGAGCTCGGGCAAAGATAGGTACACCACCAGCGTCAAAGCCAGACATGCGATGGTGATGCAGATTATCTACCACACAAAAAAAGAACATACAATATACAAAATGCCGCCACACAATACACTTATCTAAACATATTTAATAGAGCAAATTCTTCCAAGCGTAAAACGTTTAGTAAAACTATGTAGGTATTTTTAGCCTGTGATTATTTTGAAGTGAGCCATACAATTCCTTTTATTCAAATATGTTGTACGTGTATTTTACTACTAGCGCTATTATCGTACTTATTACTTTTATTTTTTTACTTTCGTTTTCTATCGGTTAATACTGCAAAACTTTTCTTTTAACTCAAAAAGAAAAGCTTTGCAAAAGCACGGAATATGAAATGTCCCGTGGTTTTTACAAAACTTATACAATTCTTGCCCTGACAACTTAAAAAAAAATATTATTCATTATTTTTCTAAACTCAACTTTCGAAATTCAAAACTTCAAAATGGTTATGGATGTACATTTCAGCATTTTTTTTTTAATTTACATAAAATAGAGTAGTTTATATAGCGACAACGGTCAAACAATACGCTGACGACCGACGCGACGTTGGAAAGACCCATTCCTAGCGAAGAGTGTGATTTATGACGTGCACAATGATGAATTACTTTTAGCGCTTGATCACGTTAACCGCGTTATCAACTATCTCATATCCGCAAAATATTAAATCCTTCCAGATGTAGATGTAGACGGTGTATAAACATTTTTATAACGGTATCTAAAACTTTATGATGAACTCTGTATGTAGGTAGATATCTCTCTGAATGTTAAATATATTCTTGACATTGTTATTACGAATAAAAAAAAAAAATAATTTATGTTTTCACAAGTGTGGAGAACATCTGTTGAGATATAAAAAAATAACGTAAAAACATTACCTAAGTGTTTACGTAAAAAATATTATAAATATCTTCTTTTCAGGGAATGATCTTTTAACTCTTCCCTGATTTCAGATATTTTGACGTCACAATTACAGATGTAATAGTTTATACCTAATTATGAAAGACAAAGAGTACTTAGTGTAGCGAAAGGTAAGGCATAAGTACCTACGCCTTATAGGATACCTGGAAAGAATATCTCTGCCCAGCACAATGGAAAAAAGTCGTTGATAATGAATACATTTCAGAAAATTTAACAGATATTTCAGTATTCCATTCATTACACGCGGACGGAGCTTCGGGTAATAACTAATGTAAGTATTATGGAAATCAAATGTATAATCACTAGTAGACACACAAAAATACATCCTGCTCGTATTACTCGTACCAACCACTCACAATGTATGAACAGTAAAATAATCCGGAAGGGTCATGATTGTGATGGCCTAATAAACAACCGTTTGATGTCGTCATTATGCAACTTATATGATAGACATGAACAATGAACATAAAAATGTTTTGATTTTTTTCTTTATTATTTTTATTTAGTTATTGCAAACAAGCACTCAGTCCACATAGGGCGTTCAATTTGGGTCCGTAACTTAATTTCGAGAGACATATGTTAGATTATTGGAATATCGACTGAACGATTGTACGAATTTTTTTTAATCGATGGACTGATTTGTCTGCATGGGGAATGGCGAGGGCGAATGGCTGAACTTCGATATTTTCCGTGAAGCCACTGCCATCTAACCTTCAAAACCTAATGGTGATATTGGGCGATATCAAAGCATTACAGCTGGGCCAGTTGTTGGACTTTTTAGGGCTCCAACTACCCGTAACGACTGCCATAGATGTTCGTATGGAAACCGGGACCGACGGCATAATGTGCTCTCCATTTTCATGCATGGAAAAATTTGCACGCACTGAGCGGGTAACGAACCTGCGCCTCCTACGTAGCGGCTGCGTTCACTTACGCCAGTTCTCAGAGGCTGTGTGTTTAAATGGAGTCTTAACGAGCGGTTTTGATCCATTCCATGATGGAATAGAATGACAAATGTATAGGATTTGACGTTTTTGACATTCGTTGACGCCTGTCATATACGTCAAATCCCATACATTTGGCATTCTATTCCATCATACGCCGAGCAAGGAATTGCCACTTGTCTAGAGGGGCAGTTCAACAAATAGACTATACTGCTGCTACGTAGACGCTACGAAGATTTCTAAGCTACTGCTACTTTGATTCCATCATAACGGAGCCTTTACCTTTCTTATTCGTGTTGGAAAAATTGGGTACCTACAGAGATAGATTAGACCGTGGCAAAGCCGCAAAGGACTGGACTTGGAATGGCTATAAGTATTTGGTCGCAATAGCCGACATCCACACGGGCGGAGCCGCGGACCACAGCTGGTAAGAGATATTGAGCTGAAAATTCTTATACAAAATATGTACTCTACAATTTTTATATTAGATGTTAAAAATCCTACCCATATCTAAATAAATAGAAAATAAAAAATCGAGTTTTGTGATATATATAACACTAATTGGCGTATTTTGGGTATAATACGTCTCTACCTTCCTTTATAAGCGTAGTAGGTACCTATACATAATGTTCCTTATAAAAAATAAGGACATTTCAAATAAAAAACGACGTGATATTTGAAATCGTTCACACATTGCGAAATCAAACAAAAATGTATACATTCAAATCAATCTATCAGCATCATTGAAATGATAGAACCTACTGATCATCTATGAGTCAATTACTTGATGTGAACATGTAAACAATTTGGGTCGTAATATGTTTAGCTCTGAGGATATACAAATCCCATTTTTGATTGACACGCACACCAGTTTGTTTTAACTAGTATTAAAGTTTACAAAACTCGCAGATATTTATCGAATTAAAAATAGGGTGCCACGAATTCTTTGCCAATTTCCTCTCGTGTTTAAGACTTTTTAAGAGAAGATAACACTAACACCACCGTTTATACTTGCGAATGATTTCCTGCAATGTTAGCAATTTGTAAGTATACCTATTAAACGAAGCGGAATGAAGGATAGAATCTAGTAGTATTGCAAGGTGCCGTCTACCTTGCAATATAGGAATCGAACCCGTAAAACAACATAGAGACAGCGATCTTTCGATCTAACTCCTTCATGGTGCAGTAGAAGCGAGGGCCACTGCTAAGTGGTTCTATTTTCTGCGATGACTGTCAAATATTAATATCAGATAATATTATTATATATTAATATTATTGTGACAATTCTCCGGGTTGAAAAGGTAAAGGTAAAGGTGCCTAATTATGTTGTTGCTGGAAACCAGCAATCTAAATATTATTTAACTCAAAGGTGACTGACTGACGTTCGTGGCTTACGCCCCCGGTGGTCTTCGCCCCCGTGGCCGAGGCCCCCGAATCCAAATTTGTTCTGTTTCTACTTTTGCACAACCCTGTAGGTCAATGGCTGGGTCGGGTTTTGGATGGGTGACCCACAGCCCGAACCACTGGACGGATCGGGCTGAAATTTGGCATGCAGGTAGATGTTATGACGTAGGCATCCGCTATTTTGATTAATTCTACCCCCAAAGGGATAAAATAGGGGATGAAAGTTTGTATGAAACTTTGTCAATTTAAAACTCACTCAATAATTGTACTTACTTTTTTTTTATTCTCGTAAAGTGTAACTTTAGTTCGTTCAAACGCAATATTTTGTACTTTCTTGAGAATAAGCTGTGTAATAGCACTTAACCCTTAAACTTTACTTCAGTTATCATCGTGCTGTAAGTTTTCTTTTGTCTTTTATTGTTGTGTTCATTGCAAATTAGCATTAGTATAGTAGTGTTTCACGTTTCCACTCACCATGAATCAATATGGCTGGACCGATTTTGACGGGACTTTTATTGGCAGGTAGCTGAAGTAATAAGGAGTAACGTAGGCTACTTTTATTTTAGAATTTTTTTATGCTCAATAGCGTTGACTCAACACTAAGCGATAACCGACATCCACGCGGGCGAAGCCGCGGGCAACAGCTAGTATAATACATATACCTACTTAAGTACTATTATATTAAGTAGTATACTAAGTAAATGATAGGTTACTTACGATAAATGAAATCTGAAAGTTCTTGTCCGGAGATTTAATGAAACAGTTGAGAGCGGTGACGATTACAGAAGCATTACAACGTCGCATGTCAAACGCCTCCAAACAATAGTCATAGCCGAAGCTAACAGGCGAGATCAGACGACCTGACAGGTCCAGCTCGTGGCGGTCCCTCGCCCACGACTTGTTCAGTACTATGCGTCCCTCCTCACACTCCAGCTGCGATCGAAGGCCCATCACATCTAAAAAGTAAGTGTATTTAACGTAACTTGACAAAACATTCAGCTATCATCATTATAGCGATGCACTTTGGAACCCAATTTCTGCCAGGGTTTTGATTGCTTTCCGGGACTGCCAACCTTGAGAGGATAGCCTGTGCTTCACCTATTATAGTCCGTTATATTATGGCTAAAAGAGTCTTTGAAGTCGGTTAAAAACCACGCCCGACCATATCTAGAATAGGACGTTTAACAGTCATGAATGGATACCTTTACCTACTAACGAACGTCAATAGTTTTCTCACCACAGTATATCGTGGTCGTGAACCTTTTGGATCGCGTGGTTGAGACAATTCGTCCATCGTCAAACTGAGGAATATTGATATTTGAATGAGGGATATTCGCGTATTCAATTAAATTTTTAAAATTCAAAAATTTTAAAAATATTGCTCGGGGCTCTCATGATCTTGGACCTAAAATGTGCTCTATACGCACAGTACGCCTTTCTTGAGTGTCTTTTGAGGATAGCACCGGGTGCTTCGGCGGTGGACGAGCTCAAATTCTCCAAGCATAGATTATTACAAAACAATCGCCTCGTTTGTCTTGCGATTTAGATTGAAGATACGTGTACTGAGGTATACCATATACCTAATCGATAGGAATAATCATGAATTTGATGAACAATTTTGACTTAACTATCACGGTTTACAAGTGCGAATGGCCATGTCCCATGTGAAAGTGGCTTGGGTCTCTAAAATCATAATATGAATCAAATAAACCTTGCCACACCCCTCCATAAATAAAAACTAAACTGATGCATGCCTGCCTCTGTTTTTGCATTAGTGAAGAATTTTTTAAAAACAATCGGTACTAAATTTGGAAGCCTTTCAATTCTATCTAATGTAGTAGGTACATTCTGTAGTACGCCTGTACACTAATGAGACATTATACCTACAGAGTATGATTTCCTCTGTTCTACAATTGGACAGATATCGAAAACAGCATGCTAAAATCATTCGAAAATCATTTTGCCATTAGCATCCCAATTCCATCCAAAATTCGCACTTGGTAGCACGAAGTCCATTTATCTTTTTTTATACCTATCACTTATGTGGCAGACAATCACACGGCCCACCTGGTGGAAAGTGGTTACTGTGGCCTATGGACGCGTGCAACACCAGGGGCGTCACACTCGTGCTGCCGACCCTAAAGAAACCTTCTAATGCCCTTCTTGAAGTGCCCCATATTGTGGTCGCTTGGGAAAACCACCCTGGGGAGTTCATTTTTATTGGCATATCGACTTTATGGGAGCGACTAACGTCTAACTGCCTTGTGACTCGGAGAGAACAGCCTACATGAGAGTCTATTCCGTGGTGAGAGGTGCAGCGACTCATCGGCATAAGCCTCAAGGATATTGGTGCTCTCTACGCCCCTATTGTTAACATATTATTGTTAGATAAATGAGTTCCAGTAAACTAAACTTTTCCCAATCCTTCCTATGGTCATAATACAAAAATTAAACATACTTCCGAAACTTACCTGCTATAGCACTGTTGACTTGCTGCAAAGGCTCTAAATAATCTGTTATATTAAACAAAATATCATCGTCGTTAGGAACACAATTGCTAACCATGGATCCACAGCGTCGAGGTCTGAAATGGTGTCCCACCGGACAGCATTTTCTTATGCAATACGCTCCATACTTCTCACAATCATGAGAACATACACGAGCTACGAGATTTTGACTATTATAGTCACGGTCTATGCACCACTCCCCTGGTAATACTTGACCATTGTGTTCTTCGTTATTTTTCATAACATTTAAATTACTTCCGTCTACTGTAAGCGAAAAAAACTTTTCGTTCAATTCCACGTCGTATTCACTGGGTTTGCAATGTAATCCATGATCAACCTCATAAATAGAATTATCAATACCCAGTCTACTCATTAGCCATTCTTCTGTATTTTCTACGTACGTTTCTCTACATAGATGATAGTTAGAATCGTAGCTTTGTCCTCTAGGACAACATTTACGTAAACTGTGAACGCGATTTATTTCAGAAGTTTTGGGAGTGTCATTTTTTATGCATCTTAATGCTACGATTTTGGGAATGTATGGTTTTAATGTTGTATTAACTACTTCTAGTTCAAGTCTATCGTAACAGTTTTCTTTAATGCTTTTTAACCCATCATCTAATGTTGGCAAACTCATCTGAACAGACTGCAGTTCATTACAACCTTCTGGAATACCATATTCGACCTGTACACTATTGCCGAGAATAAGCGGAGTAATAGATGCATTATGATTCGCATAAGCAATATCGCGATCTACACACTCATATAAACTTTCGGTATCTTCAGATTCTGACACTTTTAATAAGCTCTGATTTTTCATACAACACTTATGGAACACCACATCTTGAGGATACACATCACCAATTGCATAAGTTAAAACTGCACTTATTAAAATTAGGAACCACATTGTTACTAAGATCTTGCGCTTGGGGCAGCTTTACCAACATCCATGAACGAAATATTCACGACAGGTGGTGAATGTCGATCGGCGTGGTAAGCATTGTTTATTTTTCGTTCAAAGCGTGCAAACGTTCGTAGTGGCACACTGTCGGCGGCGTTATGATGTGGGTTTCGCCGGCCACCAGACCGCCTCACGGTGACTCTACGGTGGAGGCTGCGATGCTGTCCTTGACGTCAGTTTACGAGCTTTTGGTACACTTGTTTTATTTTTTATTTAATCAAAGCGCAGACAGATTCGAAAATTATTCACCCTTCTTTATTTGACGTAAAATTCAGGAAGCGGAAATTGACGTTCTATTAATAATGCTGTACCTAAATACTTTATTTAGGTATTCTGTATTTTTAACAATTAAATTTCTGTCGTATACAATACACAATGGACGTAAACTTGAGTACTACTTTATCACTTTAAAGACTCCAAATCCAATGTTTATCAGTTATCTGTAGATAAGGCAATGACGCCTACTGGACTACTAAGAATCCAAATATTCTGTAAATAAACATTCTGTTTGCCATATCAATATGACGTGATTAACTGATTTGGTATCAAAAATATTGACGTTCTAGACTACTACAGGAAAAAAAGTTTAAAGCTAATCGATATAAACGTCAAAAAATAACAAAATAAAAAATCTCTACTCCAACTTAACTACGGCAATTAAATTTTAACTTTTCTCTACTATAACTCAAGTCATTCACATTTCAAATTAAAAAAATCAGTAAATCCATATCCATACTTCCATACTAATATTATAAATGCGAAAGTAACTCTGTCTGTCTTTCTATCTGTTACGCTTTCACGCCTAAACCGCTGAACCGATTTGATGAAATTTGGTACAGAGATAGATTAGACCTTAGGAAAGGACATAGGCTATGTTGGTTACGGTAACTGCCATCCACGCGGGCGGAGCCGCGGGCAAAAGCTAGTAGTAAATAAATAGCCTCTGTGGCGCTGGCGTGGCGGTAATAATGCATGCAACTGCTACGCAGGGGGCGCGGGTTTGATTTGTTGATGACATTTATATGCATGAATATGTCTATTTGATGTCTGGGTATTTCCATGCTTTGGAAAACACGTTAAGCCATCGATCCCGGTTGCCATATGAACATCTATGGCAGTCGTTAAGGGTACTTGCAGCCCTAAAAATTTCGACTAGTCTAACTATAGAACTTCGATATAACCTATTGGTTGAAGAAGTCATATGGCAGTCCCTCCACGGAACATATCGAAGTTCAGCCGCATTGTAGTTAGATTAGAAAGCCGACCCCAACTTAGTTGGGAAAAGGTTCAGAGAATAATGATGATGATGAGCAGATAATATACTTAGTACTGAATTTTTAACATTAGAGAGAATGAGATTAGATCGAGACTAAATTCTGAACAGATTTTTGTTGCGACTTGCGAGGTGAAAGCCACAGATAGCCAGAAACAACGCTAAGATAAATTCAGAGGCGAGGGGTCGCTATAATCCGATTCCTGCTGGCTTGCTCTGTAAAGAGAACCCGTGGTAGAAATGATTCTAAAATTCAAAATCAGAAAGTCAGTATCTAAAATTTAGTAACTGAAATTCACCTATATTAAATTCAGTGTCTGAAATCAGGACGCCCAGAATTCCATACAAAATTGTTATGGTCATTGGTCATTCTGTATGAGGTGAGTCAGTTTTCACCGGGTTCCTTTATGAAAAATATCGACCTTCACCACTGAAAATGATGATGAATAATAGCAAACGTTTGAATTAGACCCCGATTACAATTTAATGACACATTTATCAAATGCATTAGGTATATATTTTGTATCGTAAACCGGAACAAGTGTTTGGCGACCGCGATAAAATTTGCGTGTGATAACCGTGATAACTTTATCAATGTCTATAATAATAATATACTCTAGTAATTTTGGATTTATATTGCATACAACATTTGGCAATAGATCCTACTTATATGACCTTTTATTTATTTATTTATTAGCTCACAAAAGAATATTTAAATTTACATTTTACATTTCACTTTAGGGGTCATGTCACCACTTCCCAAAATAGAGCCTGATCCGCTATTTCACTGGTCTTTAGAATCTAAACACAAATATAATGAAAATGAAATATGTATAATAATTTAATTCAATCTTTAGATGAAACTGGGACCAAGGATGCCTTTCCACTAGAGGTTAATCACGTGATGTTTTAGCACTTTTTGAACCTCGTCTCCCTTCCCCATGGTTATACGTTTCGGTTATAGGTTTCAGACTACCCCTCTCTCCCCCTACCCAAAATCACGTGTATTTATTTTTAATGCTAGAAAATCAAGCACCTTGATAAATACCGCGCGCATTAAGGAAACAAATACACGTGGTATCTCACTATACCCCCACCATCCCCCCCCCCCCCCCTACCCTCTTTCAGCCTCACGAGTGATAATGGACATCCTCAGAGAGGTGCAATGCTGCTTTGCTATGGATGCGTTTGGTATTCACCGATCATATTCATTGGTCCAGGATAGCACTGGTGGAAAGGGGTTCAGCTAAGCTTTGTTTTTTAAGGTTACTAGCATAATGTTTTTTTCGCGTATGAAAAGTAGCGTACTTATGTCCTCTGGATGGAGAAAGAAAGTTTCATAGCACATCTTACTCGCTACGCTACATAGCATACAACAGTGGAAACGGTCAAATATAGCTTAGCTTTTACATCTTCGTAGCATAGCACATCTACGGTGGAAAGGCAGCCTAACGCTGTGATGATGATTGATTGGTGCACTAATAAAATAGACCGTTACGTTAAAATTCTAATTAATAAATCAAAACTATAAAGTTATAGCGCATAAGGGGTCCGTTTTTTTTCCTTTTGAAGTACGGAATGTTCAAAAAGAGAATATTGTTGAACTCTTCGTGACTAGTTATGACAGTACACCGCATACCTTAAATTATTTACAATTTATAAAGGGTCTTTGCCTCATAAGTACCTACATTATTATTATTAGTACTAGGTGGATGAAATTAAACAGAAAAATGTTATCAAAATATTTTTATTACAAAATTTCACATCTTAAACGTCAATTCATTTCATTCTTCCTATAAACTATGACGTTCACATTGAATTTTCTTATTAATTATTAATAATTACTTACTTAATTGGCACATACATAGATAAGATAAGTACTTACGTATTAACTGGAAATGCAAGTACAATATACCTAAGCTACAACTTGCTCTTATCAAAGTAGCAGTTTGCTCTCGACATCGTCGTCAGCTTGGTTTATAATAAAGTTCATAGTTTTAGGACAACATTGCATTCAGATCATTTAAATATATCTATCTATATTATTAAAAATCAATATAGAATAATATATACTATAGAATAATTATATTATCTATAATAAGAAGATCATTGTCATTCAACGACTTCCACGCATACTACTAGGCAAGCTGTTAAGAACATTTTTTTTTTAAATTGGAAATGAGGAACGGGTTGCTGTATGAGTGAATGATTTTTTTAATGTCACCTGTAGGTATGACCGCTGCCCTGCTTGACCGCAACAGGCTCGCTTCCTATTACCTGGCACCGATAATCATAGTTGGCGAAGTATGGGTGTACAATGTGTAGGTACATACTGTACATACACCTTTACCCACAACTTCAGGGATTTACAGGAGTTAATATATGTTATGCATGCATGTTTGCAATCGATGCATTATTTGTGCCGTAGGTGCAGCCTGTCTAGTATACCTAGAAGTCATTGTTGTGATTACGCCTGAGCGCAGCCGGGGCTACGGGGCGCAAGAGGGTTGGAGACATAGATCATCTCCGCCACCGAAAATCAAAATAATGATATCGACAAAAAATTATATTTTTCACATGAATAATATTGACAGTTCATTCACATTTTCTTTGACTACACGCGGGTCATTAATTACCTTTACATTTTATGCACCGTTTCAGAACTTGGCGTTTGGGTTGGGACTTGGGACGTCGTCGTCGGAAAAAGACTAAGAAGAGTGAGATTCTGGCCAAGATCGGCAGTTTTGTAGAACATTATCTCTGTCGAACATCGGACTGATAGTTTGATACCTTTACCTATAATAAAACTGTCAGGCTGTTGTGCTATAGAGAGAACGCTCTACAAAACAAAAGTAGGCCGATCTAAGCCTCACACTTCTCGACTTCTTCTCTTCTCAGGTTCTGTACTATAAGTTCCTAGCTATTTGAGGACATTGATGAAGTTCATTCATTTGTTGCTGATACAATAGTAGAGGTTTTAAGGTAAACTTGAAGTTACAAACAATACTTCTTCTTACATGGAAATAATTTATACTTACATACTATAATAAACAGTAACCTAATCTTCCAATTCTGCAAGGGCTTCTACATGTTAGACGCAAGACTTCGTGCAAGACCCTAGAAAGACCAAGTTTTTCCTAACAAAAATACGAAAGAGAATCAACAATAATAGCGCTGTCCATTTCATATAGGTAAAATACTTAAAATATGTAAAAGTTCACTTTGGAACTACAATTAGATACAATACTATATCACTAAAAAGCTTATCTAAAATACATTCTGAGTAAAAATCTGTGGAAACCAGTCTCAAAAAATGGCGAAAACCATCACCTTGAAGAAAATGATACAGCTAAACGTTTGTTTATAATACAATATTCTAAAAAAATCATTATCTTAAAACTCGACTCATATTCATTTATTTTCAATTTGAAACTATCTCGCGATACAGCCAGTGGCGTAGCTAGATGATCAAGGGCCCTGGTGCAAAAAGAAACAAGGGCCCCCCTATTTTTTTTTTGTTTCCGAAAATTCCCTCGGGCGTGGTTCGTCGCCTTACTGAAGTAAACGCTGTGGTGGGCATATCCCCTACCGGTCGGTAACGTGCTATCGGGGATGAAATTTCTCCTCTCTTCCTCTTTTTTGTGCGGAAATCACCTCAGATACCACCCCCGTCGTCGACGGTGGTTATGTCGGACTCGGACCGATTAAAACCACACGCCATCTCGGATCTTCAGATACAAAAGCTGCCGGAGTGTAAGGTTACCGAGAGCAAATCACTGGCACCCCAGCTGATTCTGTTCTGGGCCATCTACGGTTTTAAAATGGCCTCCTTGAGTTTGAGAAGCACGGTGTACCCATAGGACATCGAACCGCGGCGCCAGTGGGGGTGAAAGGATGACAGGCGGCCGCACATGAAACCCCCACACCTGCGCTCGGTAACCGGTCCGCTCCTCGCCTGCTCTCCATTGTGCCCTTTGCTTGTCAGAGGGACATGTGAATGTACAGCAATCCTCCTTCATGTAGATGTAAATTTCCATTTATTTTCGTGTGCGTACAGAATACTTAGCGTTAAACTCCACAGATCCCACACCTGTTCACATAGGCGATGATTACCTAGGCTAAGTACCTGGAATCTGTACTTCATGTGACTGGTGAAATCGACTGCGACGTCAGGGCACGGATTGCTGCCGCGTGGACCAAGTGGCGAGAAATGACTGGCGTCACGTGTGATTCTAAAATGCCAGTCAGGTTGAAGGGGCAGGTTATTAGGCCTGTCCTCTAACATGGTTGTGAGGCGTGGCCGCTGCTAGAGCGACACAAGCAAGAGCTTCGTGTCACGGAGATGAAAATGCTGCGGTGGATATGCGGCGTCACGCGTGAAAATCGCGTGACGAACTCTCGCATCCGCTTCAGCCTTTATGTCCGTGATAAGGTGGATAAAATGCAAGAGAGCCGCCTCCGCTAGTGCGGCCACGTCTTGCGGCAACCGCCAGGCTAAGTGGGTAACAAATGCATGGCAATGGCGGCCCCGCCGAGTCCAGGTAAAAGGGGTAGGCCCAAGAAGTCCTCGCTTGACGTCGTGGAGGGTGACATGCGTACCCATTGTCTCACTACCATGGACGCCCAAGATCGCGCGAAGTGGAGGAGGAAGAGCCGGAAGGCGGACCCTGAGCTACGAGATCATCTTGACCACGGATGCAATCAGGAAAATGCGACATAAACATCCGGTGAAGCTGTTTAGGCCGGAATTGGACCAACTTCAACTGCTTGCAGTCTCGGGTCTCAATCGCCGGGCTGTAAGCGGGACCATTAAGAAAATTCCATGGCACCTCGACAGACTCTGGGACATATACGACTTTAAGATGGGCCCTCTCAAATATGGGAACCACGATATCTCCATCTTGACCAGAACCATCCCACCCCCTTACTTGCTTTCCACTGCGACAGTTGCTAATCAGAGTTACACGTGGACGGTGAAAAGTTCATAGTTGGCCTTAGGCCGCAGCGTCTATGCCATCTTGAGACAGGCGCTGCTGTCTACGTTACCCAGGGTGCACGCGTCTCAAATTTTGTCCAAGCACCTCACGCGCACCCTTACTAGGTCTTCTTCTGCTAGAAAGACGGTTAGTCGAAGGAGATCGTTCCGTGATCTCCACCGTCCTTCTGTGGTACGGGAGAGTTCACTATTCTAGTACCGGCAAAGTTCGATTCGATAGGTGGGGTGGCTGAAGCAAACCCATATCACAAATGGTCTCCAGTTAGAAGACCAGCGATTCTCTAACAAAAAAAAGTAGGTAGCTACTGAAACTCGTATTACTATTATAATATTATTAGGTACAATCAATTGACTATAAGTAAAATATTATATTATGGCTGCTAGAATAATTCTCTAGATATTAAGCTTGGAGGCCTCAGGGGGCCCCCAAGCTAGCTGCAAATATGATGGCAATTGGCGAATCTTTCAACGAGACAATACTGCATAAAATTCCCAACTAATTTGTTGCACTGATTAGTGTTGTGTTTCTACCCATTTTCGCATTACAAAAGTAAGACTTTTTTGGTAGTTCAATATGAAATTTGCTAGTTCAGGCTCGAGGGGCACCTGAGCTTGGGGGCCCCCTGAGCCTGAGGGCCCTGGTGCACCGCACCACCTTGCCCACCCATAGCTACGCCAGTGGATACAGCAAAGGTGCACTTGATATTCGAATTCAACATTTAGATGAATAACTTTAAAACATCAGTATAAAGAACTTCAAAAAAAAAAACGATTAACTCATAAGACGGGTATGTTCTAGGGCACATCGGTAAATATGTATTAAGCGTAGGAAAATGGACGGATGACCTGAAAAAGGTAGCTGGAGTAGACTGAATCCGCAAGGCGAAGGATCGGGTGATAAAAATTATAATGCACCAATATGCATTATAAGTTATAACACCCCAAGTTCCCAATGGAAAGGCCTATTTCCAGCAGTAGAATATAATACGCTAATTGATTGATTGATAGGCACATTGGTGTTTTAGTCAGATCAATTTCGACATCATAGTAACTCCGATAGAGTTCGAGCTAGTAATAAGCGCGAAAAATATAGCATAATCTTGCAGTCTATACTAGTAGACGGTAGTAATAGCCTTATACTTACTCAATTTATACGGCACGAACTTAAAAACTACATTTTATATCTACTAATTATTGAGTACACATTACACAACTACTTGTTCAATATTGTAGAAGCGTTTTAAGACTAGCGTTTTTGTGAAAACGTACGTATCGATGGCAAATCAATGGCATCCACAGCTTTTGACGACCATGTTCTTGTACTTGCGAAGGATTACATTCGAGTCGTCTGTGTAGTACAATACCGATATCGGCGACAGCTTGATAGGGGCACATGACGGCTTCGGCACCTACAAGTAATATTGAAGTTCGATCAAAATCGGACTAGTAGTTTTGGAGAAAAATGGCAACATGGATTTGCACAAACATCCTCTCACCCCAAACGTAACGTCTCCGTTTCGCCACGGGTAAAAACTAAAACTTAACTAGGTAGAGACGCAATTATAGACAGGCAAATTACCTTTCTTTTTTAGTCTCAATAAGTTTTCTTATCCAAAATGAGGATGACCTAGGTCATCCTCATTTTGGATTGCTAGCTAGCAACTAGCAATAAAGCTAAAACTGATGACAAGATCTATGTAACCACTGTATTTAGGTATGTTTGTTAATTGGAGTAAAGTTACTTATCCTATAAATCCTACTCGCTAAATACGAAAGTTGATGAAACTGTTTGGATATTTGTTATCCAGTCAGGCTCTCAAGTCTGAAATTTGATACGGGACTATATACTATAGTCTCGAATAATACAGGCTAAGTGCTATCTCGGAAATAAGTTCACATGGTTTGTAAGAATAAGATTCAAGTTCCACGCGGGCCCTGCCGCAGACAACAGAAAGACGAGAAAGTTTTCTATACAGCCAAAATATTTACTCACCTTAGTAGGGGTTAGAAGATGCACTAATGTCTGGACAATCGCATGATTAGTGGCGTTCTTGTGAGCGTTTAAAGGGAAGTTGCACTCCCCGCTACAGTAGAACGCTCCATATCCATCCGGTGCTATGATCCAGTCCTGCCGAATATGTACGATATTAGCATCTAGCGTTCAAGTTCAAATTATATAATACTACTACTAGGGGAGGCCTATGTCCTGCAGTGGACTTCCTATGGCTGAAATGATGATGATGATGATGATAGTGCCTATACTTAGTATTTGGCTTTGTTTAAGATATCGGGAATACGAACGAGAGTCTACCGCGTCTAAAAAGGCCACATTGAGCGATTTTGCTAAAAACGAGTCACTTTATGAATTCCCAGCAGATCTCAATAGATTCCTATAAAATTCGTGGTCACTCATATGAGCAAGCAGACTCCAATTTCGAGTAAATATCGCTGCATGACAAAATATATGTATTATTGTAATACGATTCCAATTCAGTGGCCTTTTTAGACCTGCAGTCGGCTGCTATTACATGAATTCGATTACTCGAAATTAAGCTGCCTTCCCCAGTCGAGTCATTTAGGCAATAACTCTAACAAATCTAAAACTTATGACAACATTTTAATTGTTTGATTCTTTTAATGAAAAAGTTTAAGTAAAATTTTAGGAGAATCTTTCTTTTTTTATTATTGTAGATGTGAAAGTTTCTGAAGATGTTGGGATGTTTGTAATTCAATCACGCTCTAACGACTGAACGGATCTGACTTTTGGTACAGACGTAGGTGATGGTCACAATTAACACATAGGCGTTCTATACCAGGAAAAGATTCCCACAGGTTACAGACGATGCCGCGGGCATCAGCTAGTTGCATATTATTAGGTATTAATAATGGACACACTACTCGAAAGAGATTTACATGCAATAACATGATATTGGCGCCCCATCGCGTAGGATCCGCGACAGAAGATCTGTCAAGTATGGCGTAGACACCATTATGAGTAGGTATGCTGTGCTGCATGAATACCAACCTGCCACTCCAAGTCTTTAAAACTAACGTAAAGCGTTTGAATCTCGCAGCTCCTAGTGGTCCAGTGCGATGTGTCTGAAATAAAACAGGTGTTCAATGAGTCACAAGTTGTTTACATACGAAAAGATTCAAAGAAACATAAGTGTTATAGTACTATTATCTATTCTACATACATACATACATATAATCACGCATTTATCCCCGGAGGGTTAGGCAGAGGTGAATTAACAGCAATTTCACAAATCTTTATATTCGGTCCCACGTAACAGGGGTGGCCTATTGCCGTATTCCGGACACTATTGTTAACTCGAACCATGCAGCTGCGGCTGAGTCTGGGCTGTATATAATATATCTGTTTGATGTTAAACAGCCCTATCCCTTAGTTGACTTGTACGACACCGCAAGGGTAGAGATGGGGTGGCCCCTAATTCTTCTCTGCCGGGCACCACGCACGGGAGGCACGCGGTTTTCTATTCTGTGGTAATCATTATAGTTTAGACTCTAAAGATATACTAAACCACTACCACGTTTATGGCTATTCCAAAGATAAAGCTTAAATGATAGTAATACAATTGATATTAATTTTTCGGTAAATTATTATGATAGGACATATTTCCGTACATGGCATGTACATTGTACAACGCGTGAATAAGTTGCTAAATCAATTTGCACGAAATTTTGAGATATGTACTTACATAACAATTGTTATAATAAAATTGTTGTTTATGTACATACATAGTAGTTTTACGCACATAGTGTGTAACTATCTGGTTAAAAGTGTACACAAAGTAGAGCACATCCGTCTACCCAGTTACCAGTCTCCACTATTGTGGATAAAATGAGCACTACTGCATGCTTGTATGGTTTATTTTCATGTATTTATAGATCTAAAGAAAATCGGTTACAAATATATAACACATTCTCTCCCTCCGTCAATATTCCATCACGCTGAACTATGTGTGGTAATAAATTACATATAAAACTTATAAATTAGAATACCAGACTGGCTGTATGGAACTAAAAGTTTTGTATCGATTTAAGACCACAATACATGTACATGGCGGCTTTCAGAAATAGCGCAAACCCTATGTAAAAAAATAGCTAAGTACTTACTCGCGTGAAAAAATAATACGTGATTATTATCTATTAATCTATATGAGTTATAAGTAATTATAACACATCCACGCAGGTGGAGTTGGGGGCGGAAAGCTAGTACAACAATAAAAATGGATTCAACGCAACCAACCTGTAAGTGGGTTTCTTGTAAGATAATTCTCTGAATATCCGTGAGATTTCCACAGTCTCGCTTCACGTTTCCGCCTGGCCCCCACGTCTGCCCCGCTAAGCTTCGGTCCACTTTTAAAGAATGCCACTAAGAAAGGCTGCTTTCCATTTGGCACAGTTCCACGCGGTTCCTCCAATCCAATTTCTTCAGGCTTCACATGACGTTCTGTAACGATATAATAATGCTCCTAATAAAAGAGGTTCATTCATCTCAAACTCAGGTTTAATACTGTAAAAATGTTACTGGTCTTGCAGTTCATCGAACTGCGATAAGTGTAATAGTGTGATATTTGTAAAATAGCTACACTTGCCTCAGTGTTTTAAGTGGGTACTCAAGTCAAGCTACGTCAAGTGATTAATACTTAGGTATTAGTTATTATTTTATACTAAAAATATTGAGTGTGTAACGATGAGTAACTGAGTAAGGCTGTGATGCTTTTTTTAATCTAAAAAAATAGTTAAAATTAATACATAGTAACAATTATTGACAGCCTCGGGGGCGAGGCGGTAGTGAACGCGATTGCTACGCAGAAGGCGCTGGTTCGATCCCCGCTCAATGCAAATATTTTTATGGATGAATGTGGGAATTTGCATTGATCAGCGGTTCTAAAAAGGTCACATAAAGCGATTCCGCTAAAAATGAATAACTTTATGGATTCCCAGTAGATCTCAATAGATTCCTATAAAATTCGTAAAATGGTCACTCATATGACCAGAATCACAATAATTTATTTACTAAGCAGATTCCAATTTCGTGTAAATATCGCTAATTACATGACAAAATATTATCCTAATACAATTCCAATAAAGTGGCCTTTTTAGACACGCTGGTCGTGCCTCGGAGAGCACGTTAAACCATGGTTGCCATACGAACATCTGTGGCAGTCGTGCAAGATTGCCCAATGCCTATCCCTCGCGCCCCGGAAAGCATATGTACCTGGTTGTGAATGTGGATGCAAAGTGATAAAAAACCCTCGATTATCAGCTGGAGACGAGAGCCACGCCGCCAGGGCGCTCGTCACGTTCAGTTCGAGCCAGCCTTCAGCGCCAGCACTCGTGTTCACTGCAGCCACCTGCTCCATCTGTATACTCCTAGAATATGATAAATATCACTTTAGCAATATATTCGCTGTCGGCATATATGACCTCTGTGGCGTGGCGGTATTCGACTGCTACGTGGAGGTCGCGGGTTCGATTCCCGTTCAATGAATAAGTGCCATTAGGCGAGGTGAAATCACATTGATGTGACAATTCTGTTGAATAAAATTGAGAGTCTGTTTACAACGACAAAGAAGATAGATTTATAATTTTATTGTTACCTATTGTAATCCATATCCATACTTCCATACTAATATCATAACACGCTTTCACGCCTAAACCACTGAACCGATTTTGATGAAATTATAGGGGTAGATTAGACCTAAATGCGAAAGTAACTCTGTCTGTCTGTCTGTTACGCTTTCACGCCTAAACCACTGAACCGATTTTGATGAAATTATAGGGGTAGATTAGACCTAAATGCGAAAGTAACTCTGTCTGTCTGTCTGTTACGCTTTCACGCCTAAACCACTGAACCGATTTTGATGAAATTATAGGGGTAAATTAGACCTTGAGAAAGGACATAGGCTATGTTTGGTCGCGATAACCGACATCCACGCGGGCGGAGCCGCGGGCAAAAGCTAGTTAATTATTATTATTTTATAATATACATAGATATTAATAGATACAGAATAAAAAATGAAAATGAAATAAGCTCCGTAACCACTTCTTAGCTAGCCTATTTCAGTTTCAGACCCATCACAGAGCTCTACATTTTTGGTTAGAACCAGTGACAAATATCGATGGTTAGAACTAAATGAAATGTTAACACTTACTTACCCCATATTATCCACGCTAATAACTCTGTGTGCAATGACAGTGTACAAGCTGGTGGGGTCTGCGGTCTGTGTTGGGGCCTGGTGCAGCCGCAGCTCAGCAGTGAGAAGAGAAGAAGCGTCCCCAGGCGCGCCAGTCACTTCGAACCAAACGTGCCTCCCGTGTCCGTGGCGAAGCGCACCTAGATGATGCCCTAAAAAAATATATAAAATTAAAAAAATACGTTCATATTTAGGTAAGTAGATTTGTTACCCTTTATCTTTCAGTTACCTTCATTCTCTGACTTAGAAGGTGAGTTTGCGTATATACTAATTAGACTATAGGTAATTACCGGCATTTATTTTAAACCCAAAGACATCCCACCATAATAAGTACCCACTCTGCGCAGTACTCGTTACTTGAATATTTTGGGAGGAGCTCAAATCCATAAATCATAGATTTATACGAAACAAATCCACCGCCAGGGGCTCGAGACTTGGGGTTAAGATACATAATATTATTTGTAGTTGTATTAAATTAAGTAAATACCTACCTACTAACTTATAATGTTAACAAGAATATTTACTTGATGATGTAATTAATTGAATATTGAATATGTATGACCATAATCTCAAATATATTATCTCATGTATGTAAATAATGTAATATGAGTAAGCTGATCTTACACCATACCGCGCGCCGGTGACCACCGGCTGCAAAGCCAGATATTGATTTTGATATATTTTCTCATAAATCATTATTCACGTAAACGTAACAAATGATAGTAGTATAATGATTATTAGATAAGGTAAACCGCACTACCATATTGGGAAGCCACAATGAATTTAAAGAAAACAGTACACAATTGCGGCCCTGTAGAGGGCTGCTTGGAGACTTTTCACATGTCCGTCTAAACCACCCCCCTCCCTTCCAAGGGGTCCATGAGGACACCGTGCTTCCCACACCCATGACATCTTAAAACGAAGATGGCCCGTAGCCAACCGGGATGCACGGGATATGCTCTAGGTAACCTTATACACCCCGGCACGGCATCATCTGAAGACCTGAGAAGGCAACACGTAGGAGACCTGCTTTTTTAATCGGTCCTATTTTTTTTTCCGCGCGCGCGAAAAAAAAAATGTAGATACGTCCCATGAGCATCTTCGCGTAGTTTCCCTTTCACATACGAAACTTTCATCTCGGAGCCCGGGGTCTCTTATTCCTGTTGCTCCTTTAGATTCAGCTTACAGTTCACCACTGCCATTGATCTCTCAACTCTGAGAGGAAAGCCTGATAATTACTCAATGTTTATTCTGCTCATAGTAGATATTAGTTCCCTATAACCCGATTCCCGCCGACTTGCTCTGCAAAGAATTCCATAAGAAAATTTCATGAAAAATTCTTATGATTGTTCTTCTTAGGTGAGATTTTTTCCACCAGCTTCCTTTTTGAAAATTTTCACTCTTCATCACTGGTCACAGTTATAAACAAAGTCTGATCTAAACTAAATCATTGATGTATTACGAACAGGTGTTCAATGATCTGGTTGTAATACGATGCCATCTACAGGTGTATATCATGACTTCTAAGTGTTATGTATAATTCATTAGCAATAAAAATTGATTATTATTCATATATTATAAAGATATTAGAAATATTTAATAATCGTTTAGGAAAATGTAAATTGCGTTGATTTTACTTATTATGAAAAAGATTAATGTGACATGAGTCATGACAGTGTTGAGCACAAGCGACCGACTGCTATGTCATGATTAGCCCAGGCAAATTAGAATTTGAAAAGTTCCCAATTTTCTTTCGGGATTCGTTGAAGGAGGATCTTGAATTTAAGGGTAATTTTTGTTTACTGTTGTTTGTTTTTAATTCTACACGTAAAATGTTAATCACAAAGTTGTTTGTATAATTAAATTTCCTACAATTTTAGTTTTCATAAGCTTTTCCTAGGATCAATATTTTTCGATTTTCGATGCGATTTCGATGAAATTTTTTAAATAGAAATACTTTATAATGTAGTAGCAACTTTGTTTCGGAATGCATTAGGGGAGATCACTGGCAGTCTATATTTTGAATTGCATGGTGTCGGGTTCGTTGTGTTTAATTTTAATTTCACTAGATTTTTTTTCTAGGTTTGTCCATATTTTGAGCTAATTCTCTTGGGGTAGATTCACAAGATCGATTCCAACTCAGTTCGAATAATTTGTATGAATTTATTATTCTGCATTGGTTTGATTATCTCTTTGTATAAATTACGCAGTTATTCTATTTAGAAACAAAAAATTGTAGAGTTAGTAGTACAGAATACTTATTACCTACAATTTTCTCTATATAAACTCTAAAATCCTATAAATTACATTTTTAAATATATATATGGTTTAAAAAGAATGTGATTTATGCTGTCGCCAAAATAATAAGAGTTTGTCATTAAATTAAAATAGTAAATAAATAGTGACCTATTTAATTGTAATTATAAAGTCAATAAAGATCGTTTAACTACTCAAGACACACCTAAGTGAGAGTCGAAACAAATTAGGTACATACGGGTCAAAGTCATCGTCAAAAATAGGGCGATTATAAAAATTATCTCTTCATCTGACGACCTCTGTGGTGGTTCAGTTTTCGGTTTCCGCTGAGTGCAAATATTTATATGCATGAATAGGTAGGTATGTGTATTTGTATTGGTTGGGTGTTTCTATGTAATCGTGTGCAGGTTTGTATTGTCAAATATAAAATCTAATTGTGTTTATCCGCATTCTAGAACCCGTACGTTAAGAAATTCTTCTAGGTAGTTCTAGGTCTAGCGCTGTGTAGAATGTAATAGAATATTTATTTATCTCTCACCCTGTTACATTGACCAATGCAATGTAACAATTCATACATATTTTCCTGGAACTGATAGTGGTTGATAGAATTCAGAAAACATCTCGTACTTATTCAACAGAATTAGTTGTAACTTCAGTATAAATAATTGTATGACCCTTAATTACTTATAGGTCAATTTAATTAATATTCTGACATCATTAGGTAAATGTGTATAAATAATATAAGGTGTAATGTAATTACAAAATCTGTAGCTGTCTTATTCTTAGCATATTGTCTGCATTAAAAACATCTAAATAGCTACTTATAGTAAAAATTAAATAGATGTAATAAATAACATTACAGGATGTTTAGGTGACGAAGTAAATGTCAGAAAAAAGTAAAGTTACGTGCTACCCCCGTGGGGTGGCTAGCCGGACTCGAACGTACTAAAACCACACGCCATCTTGGGTCTTCAGATATGGCGGGGTGTGAGATTGCCTTATCCCTCGCACGCCGGCTGACCCAGACCCATCTCCAGTTGCGAGATAGCCTCCTCGGGGGTGTGGGAAGCACGATGTCCCCATCGAATCCCGGAGGGGGTGGAGGGGAGGGGGTGTTACAAGCATCTTCGGGGTCTATAGGGCGCTAAACGGCCGTTCTAGCCGTAGTGTACCTATCCCCCTGGGCTGAGAGACGCTGCCGTCCCTGTTGCACGTCACACTGTACCTAAAACTTCTTAATTATTTTACCATAATGGAATAAATTCCAGAAAAAATACCAAAACATGACTAATTGTCTGTGCAAAATAAGTATATTCTTTTTTTTATACCACTTAGGTCGCAGACAAGCACACGGCCCACCTGATGGAAAGTAGTTAGCGCAACACCAGAGGAGTCACGTCACACTCGTGCTGCCGACCCTTTAAGAACAGAGAGATTCTGTGCTGTGAGCGAAGAAGACAAGCAGGATAAGCCTTTGGTCTACGTTTACCCACTGACAGCACAAAACCTCTCCCATGATCTCTGGCCGCCGGAAACGGAAACACAACACGTGGTTATTATAGCCGCGCGCTGTGGTATTCTGTGGGGCAGAGGTACTTCCCCAGTCGTCTGCTCGATTGGGACGGCAATACTGTCGTCGTGTTCTACCTCCTCCAACATTTAAGAAGGTAATTGTTAAATTAACCTCTGCCTCTTTCTTTTTCCATTGCCATGTAAAATTCCACCAAAAATTGGTTTGAACGAGCAGCAAGTAGTTTTTTTTTAATACGTCATAATCATAAACCACAATTTTCGCCTTTGCTGCTACGGAACCCTTCATGGGCGAGTCCAACTCACACTTGGCCGATTTATTTAGGTTCGATTTATACACAATTTGAATCGTTTGATGTGTTCCGCTTTTTATTGGTAAGAGATTCTCTACGCTGTAATTTTATTGGTAACAATTTTCAATCAATTGGTAGGTACTTAATTGCTATCTCTAGCTAGATACATGGCCTGTGACATGGGTTATGGGTATATGAATTTTATCTACACTGTTTATTCCCAAAGTTCCTGTATTCTTCTGGAATTTCTAATAGTTATTAGTCATTAGTCAACAATGCCAGAAATACCAAAGATCGTGACTCATAGCTTTTTTGTCTACTTTTTCTTTACCTGCTCAGGTAAGTACCTACCTACCTTAAGAATGCTTATACCGTTTCAATTTAAAAAAGAAGCAATCATCACAAGAAACAAAACTACTCAACGACGGTTTAACAAATTTATGGTACGGCCAAGAGCATTCTCTAAGAAATAGCCGGTTCGTAGAAGCTAAACCGTTCTTTCCTGGAATGTTCCATTCTAATTGAGTGAGTAGGTACCTACCTAATTAGTTCTTACTCTTTAATTTTGAGTGTTATTAACTTGTCTTTATAATTGAATGAAAAGAACTTATCAAAACGTCGTCGTCGCTGTTAATTAAGCTAATCTGTCGCGTCAATGCAAAGACATTTTTTATATATAATATCTTTGCGTCAATGATACTCTTTTTCACTATTTTAAATTACTCTACCATTATGTATATACCTATACGTTAAAAACATTGTTTGTGATAATGATTAATTTCAGGAAGGTAGATAGATTGTACAAATGTACATAACCGGTAAAAAAAATGGTACAGTCAACGACAAAAGTAGCTGAACAAATACTAATTTATACGTCACTGTGGCCCCTGAATCTGACACAAAATAATGAAATGATTAAATACAAATGTTAACTTTGTCCTCTGGGGATCTAAAAACTACATGAATTATTGATATAATTACCTATAAAAAGTAAAATAATAAATATTACATTATGATGACCTACCCTAAGTATTGGCCCTTTTGTCATTTGTCTCGTCGAGGGGGGTTTATAATTTAATATTTTTTATTTCATGCTTTTTATAGGTGGTAACCGCTAAACCGATTTCCATAAAACTGCTGTATCGTGATGTATAAATTATGACCTCTCATTTGATACCCAACACGGGTGTATTTGAAAATATTTGATTTTGTATTGCCACTTTCATTCCTCATATCTTTCAAATAGCTGAACCGATTTTTATGAAACATAGCTAAGAACACTCTCGACTGAACCATCTTTCAAACAAAAGAAACAGAATCGAAATCGGTTCAGCCGTTTGGGAGCTACGATGCCACAGACAGACTGACACACACACACACACACACACACACCCATACACACATCAAACTTATAACACACCTCTTTTTTGTCGGGGGTTAAAAAATACCGCTTTATAAAAGGTTTGTAAATATTTTAGTATTAATCACCTTATACCTATGTCGTTGACTGTACCTACCTAACCTGTTAAATTATTATCAAATTACTAAAAATTCCCTAACAGTAGTTACCTACCTACTGCCTAAATATTTAGTAGATATTGGTTGGGTATATTTTAAATTCGAAACACTCACATAATTTTGTACTGACCATTTTAATGGAAATTACACCTATCTATAAGAACTGGATAGGTCACATGTAATATGAGGTAATTAAGTTCCTACGTAGAGACTCTAATTTTAATAAATATTCAGGTAAGTACTCACTTTTGCTTTGGAAGGTCATGATGAGATCGCTCTCGTCAATGGCATGTTGTTCATCGCCACTAAGCGCCATCTCGGAGCTCCGGGTCGGTCGAGCTTGCTCGTGTTCTTCAGCCAATTGTTTATAAACGTCTAACAAGAAGCTGGGTGCTGAGCGATCCAACGGTGGCGCCCGAGCCCGTCTAGGTCTCTCCCCTAGACCTAGAAGCTCCAATATCTCGTGTTCTACCACCATCCTCTCGTGCCTAGTCATGGAATGATGTATAACAGTTTGATCAACGCCATTATCAAAATACAATCCAGACAGAACGGCCTCAGCTACAGTAAACAAAATAAAACACGCGCTTAGCCACGCCGCCTTCTGACCAGCCATATTCGCTATCGGAGCGCTTACTCGACTGGCGAGAACTAAACGGCGAAGGCGCGCGGCGAGATCAGCCGGTGAACCTGCCCACTCAAGGTAGGCCGCCGCCGCCTCCGGCGCCGCACTAGCCACATTCCTCCCCTCCTTCGCCTTACACACATCATTCGTTTCAATAACGTAAACACTAAACACTCAGCCGGACACGTCCAACTCCGCTACTCAACTGCATAAGTATATATCTATATATTTAGGTAGGTACTATGTTACGTTCATATTGTTTGATGCGGCGCAAATAACATTACTCGAATATGAAATGAAACAAGCTTTCTATCTCAGCAGAGCTGTTTATGGCCCAAAAGGGTCTTCCTAACATTATTTTTTAACATTTACCTATCTAAGTGTATTTCGCAGCGGATTACAGGATAATATTTTGCCAATTTGTCATGCCGCATGCGCTATAGGTGCCTACTTACCTAAACAAGAAGTCAGTGTCGAAGAAGAAACCTATGGGTTTTGGTTCTGTAATCTGTAGAGGTGGTGTAGGTACTGTAGATTTACTCGTAAATTAGTGTGCTAATTATGTACGTAACTTTACAAATAGCTAGCCTATTATAGACTTATGGTTTACACATAGACTTAGATGGTTTACACGACTCCAAATAGGTAGGTAATTATTACAGTTGAAATGAAATAATTTAATAGGTGCATTGTCCTAAGTCAATGGAAGGTAATTTGGCACGATTTGAACGTATCATAAAACTTTTATAATTTAAATTAAACAATTTGTAATTTTACGTAACGTAAACCGTAAACTTAAAACGTAAAACGTAAAACGTAAACGGTGTAATGACTAATGAAATGACTTATAACAGTAAAGGGGATTGGGTAATCTAGTATGGACAGTGGCGTCCTTAATTTTTTCAGTGGCCATCAATAATTTTGATACCACTTCATTGTACTGTGTTAAACACACGTACAAATGTCATTATTTTCATTGTAAGTAATATCGGAGCTGCGATATACAGGGTGCAACATTTCGACTTTACCTTGAAGGAAAGTACCCTCATACTAAAGATAGCGAATTTTACTTAAAGGAAACATTACCTTATTTTTAAAAAGAAACAAAACTGCATTCAAAGTTTTCTGAAAATGCCACACCCGGTAGTCGAACCGACTAAAATCTTCCTAAACCTTCTATTTCATGGATTTCCTTTTATTTAATTTACCAAGTTTGTTAGAGAGATTTGATCCTTATGATCGACCCTATCGATTGATGCAAAAAAATACAGGGTGTTATTTTTGCGAATTGTAGTCGGTTCGATTATAAGGCGTGGCAAACGATTTTTCAGCATTCCTTAAATGCAGTTCTGTTTCTTTTTTATAAACATACTAAACCGTATTCAAAGTTTTCTGAAAATGCCACAGCCGGTAGTCGAACCGACTGAAATCTTTCTAAATCTTCTATTTCATGGATTTCCTTTTATTTAATTTACCAAGTTTGTTAAAGACATTTGATCGTTGTGATTGACTCTATCGATTGATGCAATAAAAATATAGGGTGTTATTTTTTATAATTTTAGTCGGTTCGATTACAGGGCGTGGCAAGCGATTTTTCGAAATTCCTTAAATGCAGCTTTGTATTTTTTTAAATAAGAGAGTGTTTCCCTTGAATGAAATTAGCTATTTCCGGTAGTAAGAGTAGGTACTTTTCCTACATATTAACATCCAAGAAGTAATTATTGTAATCAATTCAAAGGAAATGTTTCCTTATTTAAAAAAAGAAACAGAACTGCATTTAAGGAATGCCGAAAAATCGCTTGCCACACCCTGTAATCCAACCGACTAAAATTCAAAAAAATAACACCCTATATTTTTATCGCATCAATCGATAGGGTCAATCTTATGGATCAAATCTCTTTAACAAACTTGGTATATTAAATAAAAGGAAATCCATGAAATAGAAGATTTAGAAAGATTTTAGTCGGTTCGACTACCGGGTGTGGCATTTTTAGATAACTTTGAATCCAGTTTACGTTTTTAAAAAAGAAACAGAACTGCATTTAAGGAATGCCGAAAAATCGTTTGCTCCGCCCTATAATCGAACAATTCGAAAAAATAACACCCTATATTTTTATTGCATCAATCGATAGAGTCGATCATTAGGATCAAATCTCTCTAACAAACTTGGTAAATTAAATAAAAGGAAATTCATGAAATAGAAGATTTAGAAAGATTTCAGTCGGTTCGACTACCGGGTGTGGCATTTTCAGAAAACTTTGAATACAGTGTAGTATGTTTATAAAAAAGAAACAGAACTGCATTTAAGGAATGCTGAAAAATCGTTTGCCACGCCTTATAATCGAACCGACTACAATTCGCAAAAATAACACCCTGTATTTTTTTGCATCAATCGATAGGGTCAATCATAAGGATCAAATCTCTCTAACAAACTTGGTAAATTAAATAAAAGGAAATCCATGAAATAGAAGGTTTAGGAAGATTTTAGTCGGTTCGACTACCGGGTGTGGCATTTTCAGAAAACTTTGAATGCAGTTTTGTTTCTTTTAAAAAATAAGGGAATGTTTCCTTTCAGTGGAATTCGCTATCTCCAGTATTTAGAGTACTTCCATCTAAGTAAAGTTGAAAAATACCACCCTGTATAGCTAAGTCCCGATATAGTTTAGAGAAGTTTGTCCATAGTAACTTTTGATCACTTTATACTGTATTTTCTTAATATACCAATTTCATTGATGGCCGCTCAATTCCAACACGACGCCAACATTGCCCAACCCCCTTTAAAAAATTAGTGTAACATATTTCAGTTTAAATTACTACAAGCAATTAAACTATGATGAGTATCCTCGTAATCTCGAATAACCACGTAAAACAGTTAAGTTTCATCGTTTTTGTTTTTTTATTTAAGTGTTGTTGCTGTAATAACTTTTGTTGTTACATTTTAATCGGATGGAGATTTTCTCTACTCGTTACGTTTGTGATCAGCAAATGAAACTTTTGTAACATTTTGCGTTACTTTTGACCCTTTTATGTTCCTTGCGTACCTATTACACAGCTCAAATTGTTATTAAATGTTTCTTTTGATGTATCATATTAGGTACTTTATTATTGTTTCTGATAATGAAATTGAAAGTAAGTAGCACGGAAAGTGAATGAATAATAAAGGGGATTGGGTAATCTAGTATGGACAGTGGCTTCCTTAATTTTTTCAGCGGCCATCAATGATTTTGATACCACTTCATTGTACTGTGTTAAACACACGTACAAATGTCATTATTTTCATTGTAAGTAATATCAGGGCTGCGATATACAGGGTGCAACATTTCGAATTTACCTTGAAGGAAAGTACCCTCATACTAAAGATAGCGAATTTTACTTATAGGAAACATTACCTTATTTTTAAAAAGAAACAAAACTGCATTCAAAGACTTTTGAAAATGCCACACCCAGTAGTCGAACCGACTAATATCTTACAAAACCTTCTCTTTCATGGATTTCCTTTTATTTAATTTACCATGTTTTTAGAGAGATTTGATCCTTATGATCGACCCTATCGATTGATGCAATAAAAATACAGGGTGTTATTTTTTCGAATTGTAGTCGGTTCGATTATAAGGCGTGGCAAACGATTTTTCAGCATTCCTTAAATGCAGTGCTGTTTCTTTTTTTAAAACTCACTAAACTGTGTTCAAAGTTTTCTGAAAATGCCACACCCGGTAGTCGAACCGACTAAAATCTTTCTAAATCTTCTATTTCATGGATTTCCTTTTATTTAATTTACCAAGTTTGTTAAAGACATTTGATCGTTGTGATCGACTCTATCGATTGATGCAATAAAAATATAGGGTGTTATTTTTTCGAATTGTTCGATTGTGAGACGTGGCAAACGATTTTTCAGCATTCCTTAAATGCAGTTCTGTTTCTTTTTTAAAAACATACTAAACTGTATTCAAAGTTTTCTGAAAATACCACACCCGGAAGTCGAACAGACTAAAATCTTTCTAAATCTTCTATTTCATGGATTTCCTTTTATTTAATTTACAAAGTTTGTTAGAGAGATTTGATCCTTATGATCGATCCTATCGATTGATGCAATAAAAATACAGGGTGTTATTTTTTATAATTTTAGTCAGTTCGATTACAGGGCGTGGCAACCGATTTTTCGAAATTCCTTGGAATGCCGAAAAATCGTTTGCCCCGCCCTATAATCGAACAATTCGAAAAAATAACACCCTATATTTTTATTGCATCAATCGATAGGGTCGATCATTAGGATCAAATCTCTTTAAAAAACTTGGTAAATTAAATAAAAGGAAATCCATGAAATAGAAGATTTAGAAAGATTTCAGTCGGTTCGACTACCGGGTGTGGCATTTTCAGAAAACTTTGAATACAGTTTAGTATGTTTATAAAAAAGAAAAAAGAACTGCATTTAAGGAATGCTGAAAAATCGTTTGCCACGCCTTATAATCGAACCGACTACAATTCGCAAAAGTAACACCCTGTATTTTTTTGCATCAATCGATAGGGTCAATCATAAGGATCAAATCTCTCTAACAAACTTGGTAAATTAAATAAAAGGAAATCCATGAAATAGAAGGTTTAGGAAGATTTTAGTCGGTTCGACTACCGGGTGTGGCATTTTCAGAAAACTTTGAATGCAGTTTTGTTTCTTTTAAAAAATAAGGGAATGTTTCCTTTCAGTGGAATTCGCTATCTCCAGTATTTAGAGTACTTCCATCTAAGTAAAGTTGAAAAATACCACCCTGTATAGCTAAGTCCCGATATAGTTTAGAGAAGTTTGTCCATAGTAACTTTTGATCACTTTATACTGTATTTTCTTAATATACCAATTTCATTGATGGCCGCTCAATTCCAACACGACGCCAACATTGCCCAACCCCCTTTATTAGTACACTTTTCACAGAGTTTCTAAACAGAAAAATAGTAATAAAGCGAGTTTTTCAATAAAACATGTTAAAAAGATACATCAAGATTGTTCACCTTTAGTAAGTACCTAGCCGAGTATAGACAGATTCATCTGCATATGATAGTGGCGGACGCGGAGACGTCCGCCGACGGACGCGTCAGACCTATGGGAAGTATGGGAACTTATTCCATGAATATAAAGTGACCTAGACCATAATCTACGAGTATACAGCTGTGGACACGAGTGATGGACCTAAATCGGCAAGTTCGCGCATGGTGCACTACCGGACAAAAAAATGGCTACTCTATTTTGTGTTTTACCGTTTCTGACATTTATCGCTCGAACTATTAAAAATCTTCATTTTAAATTACCTATTTAAATTATTTAGGTATTATGTAGAAATTGTTACGTAATAATATTTACAACACACCTGCTCATAACAGTGATATTATTTTACCGCAATTAAGCACGGAATGACACCTATTATAAAACTGTGACTTTTTCATTACTATTATTCACAAAAGTGAGTTATAGATTCTTTTTTAAATTTTATAGGAAGTGTCTATAATTGTCTATGTTCTTAAAAAAGTTTTGATATAAAAAATAACGTGTTTAATAGTACGAATAAATTAATACGCCTATTTGTATGGTCATTTGATGCATTTTCGTATTTAAATAAATAATTTCAACTTGTAATACTTGTGTAATAAACAAAATTTTCGCTCAAATTTAACTTTTTTTTTTCTCTAAGTACAGAAAAAAAAAACAGAGTAAAAAAAAAGTTAAGTTCAAACCTCATTTTTTTTTAAATATGGTCGACCGCCATTGTTAAATGCGCGCGCATAGGAAAACGAATTAATTTGTAGTATTGTTTATTTAGTATTTGTAGTATTATTTTATTCGCAAGTGTGTTGTAAAACGTCGTATGGCACGTGTGAGCATGATGATTACCGTCCTCGGCTGTCTTAAGACCCTCGCCTGGCGGCTCGGGTCTCAATGGCGCCTCGGCGGTAATCACCAACGTTGCTCACTTGTACCATAATGTACTATTAACAGTTAATCGAGTTAATCCCCGTCAACATGATTGTAGGCGTATTAGTATTATATCATGAAACGCTATAATTTAATGGTTAGAAATTAGAATATATTTAATTGTCAACAGTATAAAAAATGTGTCTTATTCTGTCAATTTATTTATTTAAGTATTAACTATACCAATAGATAGGTACTAACCTACAGAATTAATAACCTCGTGTTATGTTTCCGACGGTGAGTAGGGTAGCCAGAGCTCACAGGAGAGGTTTTGTGCTATCAGTGGGAAAACCAAAGGCTTTGTCCTACTATCTTTTCGGTTAATGGACACAATCTCTCTGTTCTTACAGGGTCGGCAGCACGAGTGTGGCTCCCCTGGTGTTGCACTCGCCTATAGGCCACGGTAACCACTTACCACCAGGAGGGCCGTGTGCTTGTCTGCGACCTAAGTAGTATAAATAAATAGTAACCAAAATTACTAATATTCTCATTAATCCCTCACCCCTCCAGCTAAGCCAAATTGCGTGTGTTAGGAGTTCACGTCAGCAGTCCCGTAGGATTTGAACCCGTCCCGAGTTTGATTCGAACACGGGACCTCTCGCTCGTAAGGCCGACTCCTTAACCACTAAGCTCCCGATGATAAAAATAGTTTATTAATCATAAAGAGTATGTGCCTACGCTCGCGTTAAAAAAGCTAGTAGGTTTCCTAGGGTAAACAAAAACCGTATAAATCAAGATCAACATATAAATCGCAAAATAAAAAACTTATATGATATCTTAAAAAATTATATTGTATATACTAATTCGAAATAATTATTGTTGTGATAAATTCAAATTTATTTTTGCACGCAAGTGTACGGAGAAGGACGCGGGAGTTTAGCGCCCGCTGATTGGTTTAAAACGTTGGCACGCAGCTCTATGATTGGTGGATGCGTCGTATTTCCTCCGCCGTCGCACCCCCGTGCTTTCCTCAAAGGGGACCTAAAAATCGTCTACTGCGCAGGGTCCAAGACATATGTCTTCAGTTATACCTGAGAGTGATTTTAATTGATTAGGTAATTCATAAAAAAAATATTAAAACTGATTAACCAACATCCGACAAGTGCATGTCAGACCACGCACAATGTCCGTGGTCCGGAGTTTTCTTATTCATTTAGAAATTACTAAGAATGTGATGATATTTTTTATTATTATTTAATTTTTAGTGTATGGAAACCTCATAATTACTACCTGACACAACTATGTTGGACTAGCTTTTGCCCGCGGCTCCGCCCGCGTGGATGTCGATTATCGCGACCAAACAGAGCCTATGTCCTTTCTCAAGGTCTCCTCTACCCCTATACCAAATTTCATCAAAATCGGTTCAGTGGTTTAGGCGTGAAAGCGTAACAGACAGACAGAGTTACTTTCGCATTCATAATTTATTAGTATGGATATGGATATAGGTAGGTATAATACAAGTCATTTTCAGTGGATTGCCCTCACAAAGTTTATCATTCTCGTATAACCATTCTCGTCATAGTTTTGCAGTTTCCTAAGATCTAGCTAAACCTGTATGGAGCTGCATTGTTCATTGAACAGATCATTGCTTTTCTGCTTTTTTAAGAACTTGAACAATGTCTGGCGAGGAAACTACATCAATACCTTTTTTCGTGCGGAAATCCCTATCTATGGTTACCGCCCCACCTGCCAGGCAGAATCAAGTCAAATAACATCGCACGCGCCGTCTCAGGTCTCAGTGTAAGGTGGCTCAAATAAGGCATTTGCATTGCACTCCGACTGACCCTGCGCCCGACGGCCCCATCGGGTGTGGGAACCACGGCGTCCCTAAGTACCCACATTACCTCAGAGAGATACACCAACGCAACTTCTGCAAGAGTGCCAGGCGACTCCACCTGTCAATCTGGCCAGGGTTGACAGGTGGAGTCGTCTGGTCAGATCATAAGGGGACAGAGGTCAGTGAGTCTGAGACGTGGGCCGGGAGAACTCCCACTTAGAGAGGCGCCACTACGCCACGTCAAGGTTACTTTGAGAATATTATTTAAAAATAAAAAGGCCTTTATATGGTTCCTTCTTACTGTAATTACATTATACAAAGTTTACAATTTAAGTCTTATATGTAAAATTATTAAAATCTGGCCAACGAAAGATGGTTCAAGAAAGCAGTGGCAAATTTCAAAAATTAACAGGTTGGAACACTGACGATATGTACAGTAAGCTTCAGAGAAAAGGGACCCCCCTTGTTAATGATATGAAAGCATGAGGGGGTCTGTTTTCTCTGACGCTGACTGTACACCGGAATAACGGAGTTGATATTTTTTTTTATTGGGTTACCTACTCATAAAAATCTGCCTACAACGACCTACTACGGTACTACCTACCTGTACTAACCACCTGCTCTACTTAAACACATATAATTAGTTAGTACCAACTAATAATAGGTATGTGTTTTAATAGTGCGGTGATAGCAGCAGTAGGCTTGTAACCAAACAAAATTGACGTGTTTGTACTTATAAATACAAACAACTTTTACTATGGAACATAGGGTTACATAAAGTAAATCTCTTTTTTTTAGTAACTACTTTTTATTGGTATGTAATTAATTAATTATTCTGTGACCAAACCAGACTATTAACATCAGGTACCTATATGATATTTAAGTTATATAAACATCATATAAAGCACCTGATGTTCATATAACTATAACGTTTTACCTAAAATATTGTAGGTTTGAAAAGTATTAAAAATTAATAAACATTATCATAAACAGTTTACCTACCGATAATTTTCAAAGTGAATTAATTATTTTTCATACTAGCCAATTTTATAATCAATGAATATAATAATATTATAAGTCTAAATTATCAAGACATTCAAAAAACATAAAATACTGACAGGAAAAAATGTTTTGGTTTGTAAAGTTTTGAAAAAAAAAGACTTGTTCATCTTTCGTTGTTTAATAACAAACTCAAATTTCCAATGAGCAAATCCTTATTACGTATAATTTTTACACGTAATAAGCTTACAATATTAGCTATATGATCAATCTTAGGGCTAACTCTTAGCAGTAACATCAAATTATTGGAGTTTACTTCACATATTTTTCCATAAACTTCTTGTGAAATTCAGACCTTAGTGAGTCATTGATAAATGTGTTTGCTTTCTTCTCAGGTTCGGATCGAGCGCAATTCTTAAAAACAACATCATCATCCCATCTTCTTTTGACCTGTAAGTAAACAATATAAATGAAATGAGGTGAAAACTAAACATTTTGAACTAGTTACCAAGTTTGTTAAAGAGATTTGATCCTTATGATTGACCCTAATGATTGATGCAAAAAGGAAATCCATGAAATAGAAGGTTTAGGAAGATTTTAGTCGGTTCGACTACCGGGTGTGGCATTTTCAGAAAACTTTGAATGCAGTTTTATTCCTTTTTAAAAATAAGGGAATGTTTCTTTTGAGTGGAATTCGCTATCTTCAATATTCAGAATACTATCCATCCAAGTATGATCGAAAAATTCCACCCTGTAAAGCTATATATCTACGTCCCGATATAGTTTAGAGAAGTTTGTCCATAGTAACATTTGATTACTTTATACTGTACTTTCATATTATACCAATTTCATTGATGGCCGCTCAATTCCAACACAACGCCAACATTACCCAACCCCTTTGTTGAATAACTGATTCCGTTCCAAGGGAACCTATTCTCTGAAAAAGTATGTACTCCATGTCCTACTCTCCATCATACACACTGCTGTACAAACTTTTTTCATAATAAAATAACAAATAAATAGGCTGGCTGTCATTTAAACTCACACCTTATATCCCTGTGGATATTAGAACGAATGGAGAAGATGAACTTGTGAAAGAGATTAGAGGAAGGAAATTTAAGACACCTATGTCGAAGGACCACCTGACCAACTAGTTATTAAAAAATGTGTAACTAAAGTTTTGCTCCAATACACTGGCCTTATCTTAATATATATAAATCTCGTGTCACAATGTTTGTCCTCAATGGACTCCTAAACCACTTAACCGATTATAATAAAATTCGCACACCATGTACAGTTCGATCCAACTTGAGAGATAGGATAGTTTAAATCTCAAATTATAGTCGCAATTTTAATTTATCGCGATAACCAACATCCACGCGGGCGGAGCCGCGGGCAAAGGCTAGTTGTATTATAAATCCATACCTTCAAATCATTCTTCTGTCCAGCTGCTGAATAATTTAACAATGGATTCCCTGACAAGATATTCTCCATACGAATCCTCTCTTCTTCCTGTTTTCTTTCTGCTTCCTGCAAGTAAATAGATATCAATAGATATGAATGATTAATGTTTGTTGTGCTTGTATGTTATACCTGAACATAGTAAGCTGATTCTATAGTCATTCTTAAATGAAAGATATTGGGCACAGTTTCTAGAACTAAATAATCAATTTTTTTTCATAGAAGTATTATATTAATTTGAAAAAGAACTACTAAATGAATGAGAATAAAGGGAACACCCAACAATTCCGAAATACTTAATTCCGAATTTCAGTATTCCGATTTTCAAAATTCCGAATATTATAATTCCTAAGAAACAAAACTCCGAGTATTCAAAAACACGATAGTTATTTATCCGAAAGTTATAAATACGAAAGTTCATTCTGCCGAATTTCATTTTTACGAATAATTAAAAATCCGTAGTATTATTGGCCCGAAAAACGTTATTCCGAATTTCAAATTGCCGAAAATTCATTGCTCAAATTGAAAATTTGTATCAAAAATAGGTAAAAGTTAAAATTGATTTGACATGTTGCGCATTTTAGAGTTGATTTTTTATAATAATAAATTAATTTTCTCGCCAATTATTACGTATACAAATTAAGCCAAACCCGACTTGCCGTGGTCCTACTGTCGTGGTACTTGTTTGCCCTACACTAGAGTGTTATTTAAAAACCGGAGGCGCGGAGGGAGGGCAGTCCTCGCCCGCAGTAACGAAGCTCAGGCGCCCGGGCGAGCTGGAGCGGCTGAGGCTGGTCGCCGGAGGCGACCAGCAAGCCGAAGCTGCGGAAGCGAGCATGGGTGCCCGAACTTTGTTACGCAAGGGCGGAAGGACTGCACATCCCGTAGCGCCGGAGAAGAGCGAAACTAATGCATGCCTGCATGCTTGCCTGCTGCATGCTTGCCTGAATGCATGCTTGCCTGAATGCATGCTTGCCTGCATGCATGCTTGCCTGCATGCATGCTTGCCTGCATGCATGCTTGCCTGCACGCATGCTTGTTACTGAAAGTTGTATGGCAACGTGTATTTTGTAATCATTAACATAAATAAATTAAAATAATAGTTCAATAATTCTATTTCCTGTTTATCTCGTGTACCCCGAAAATAGCAACTATCCTACTTACCTAATGCAGGTTTACAAGGCGCTTGATTGTCGGGTTTGTGTTGTTTCGGAGTTTTGATAATCGGAATTCGTATTTATGATATTTCGGATTATTAATAATTCGGAATTGTAATGGTTCGGTATCTTCAAATTCGGAATTTTTATATTCGCAGTTATAATCGTTAGGAATTTTGAAATTCGGGTTTTCAATAAATAGGATTTATGATACATCGGATATCTGACTTTCGGAATTTTGAATGATTCGGAATTATGAAATTCGGAATTTTGAAATTCGTGATTGTAACTTTCGGAATAAGGCTTTTCGTATTTATGTAGTGTACCCGAGAATAAAGTATTGGTGAGTTTTAAAAACAAATATTATTTTTCAAGACAAAACAAGAGCAAAGGTCTCTCTTAATTTTAGCGATACTTGTTGCATACAAGTCAAGATTGACCTTACGACACTCCATGTTATAAGAGTGACATGCTCTAATTATAAGAGTTCTGTCTCAAGTACTCAAGAACTGTAAATTGAACCTATAAAGCCCTATTTTATTTTCTAGTGCCTTCAGAATTACCTTTTTAGCCTGCTCTATTGCCCTCTCTTTCTTTATTTTATTCAGTTCAGCCAACAGAGCTGCAGTATCATCATCGGAGTCATCAGAATCAGACGAATCTCCTTCAAGTGGGTCATCAGCATCTAAACTAGCAGCAGGTACTTGGTCAACCTTCGTTCTCTTTGCTGCAGGCTCAACTGGTCTCCTTGCATTTGAAGTTTTAGAGCCCTCCTTCTCTCTATCATCTAGCTCTTTTCTAAAGTCTCTTGAACGTAACTCCTCTGTGGTGCCCTGACCTTGTTCTCTGTAAACAGTGTTTTATATAGATAGTTTTGAAAAATACAAAAACAAAGAGTAAGAATAATCTTGACTTGATAATGAGAGGTAAGCAAGAACCATAAATTACCTGTATTTTAACTTTGTGTGTCCTGGAAGATCCCTACTCGAATATTGACGAGATATGGCACTCAAATCTTTTTCACCGCGACCTTGACCACCCCTCGCTGGATCAAAAGTAGGTCTAGCAGCTGTAGTCATATTTCAAGACTTAATTTATTGACTTTAAAACTTTTAAAACCCCTTGCTTCTTCTTCTTCTGCTTGTTTACTCTTTAAACTATCATTAAATGAAATATAGTACAAGCACGGTACAAAATACTATTTGTAAAAACTACAAATTACAAACAAGCACGAAAATTCACGAAATTCTTTACACAAAACACCACAAAATACCACAAAACACAAATGCACAGATACCTACAGATACAGATATGAGATATTAATCTATGTATGAGATATGACTGGATATGACACTTATTAGTCTGTGGCATAGGACCATTGACGTTGACCACAGAATAATAAGACTCAAAACCATAGACATAGAATTTCTGAAGATTTCAAAATTTTCAAAGTGAAATCACTTGGTCGAATACAAATAAACAAAAAAATCACACCTATAAAAAATCAGTACCCTTGGCAAAAATCTTAAGAAATAACACGACCATGTTCACGGAGTCACATTATTTATTGTCAACTGTCGTCTTTCTAAATTTACTTACGACAGTGTTGCGAATTTTTGAATATGTCTTAGAGACACCATTAGGCGTCTTTTAAGTCAATATTCTTATAAAACAAATGGTTACTTTTCTTAAAATACTGGGTTTTGTTCGAAAGTGTCTATTATTGGTACAGTGTCTATCATTGGTACATGATACATACATACTAAATAATCGTTGGCAATGGCAACACTGGTTTTAACAATTAAAAAATCATTTATTTCATTTCATTTCATTGCCATTTCGTATGTCGTACTTTTCGTGTTTCGTGTGGTTTCGTGTTTCGTAGTGCCCAACTGAAATAGTTTTTGGAAATCATTCTGCATAATTTGTCGTGTTTCTTAATATAACTAAGGTACGTGGAATAATTGATGTACTAGTTTAGTATTAATTACTCAGTCCAATTTGGTAAATGAGCAGGTAAGCCATATTGTTTGACGCCATTTTGTGGACATATAAAATTCAAAGTATGTATTGCATGGTAATTTTTATGTGCCTTGATGTCGATACTTAGATTATACATTGTAAATGTAAACTAACGCAGCTTGAAGTCAAATAAATAAGTCATTGGTAATGGCTAAGAAAGGAATATTTACAGTAATTTAACATCTAACATTGACAGATAGATTACCAACGCACGATGGGATGGTACCGCAGGATTTCAGATAACCGTGGATGACTTCTTCTATGACCGAATTCTGTTAAGTAATAGAATAATGACCATTGTTATTTCGGCACGATATAAAATTTGGTGTGAAGCCTTGAGGACATAAAAATAATGATGTCAGTCACTCAACAGCAATAAAAATCACTTATCTACAATGGCTGTGGATTGATAGCTTGGGAAAGGCAGACTCATTCCATCTACCTATGTATCTACATCTAAACTAGAACTGAAATATGCCCATACAGCATAATTGATGTGAGTCATTGAGGAGTTCCCTCGACCATGTTTCGGCTCCAATCAGGTCGAAGCTTGGCCTTCATTAATTGTAGTGCTTTGAAATACTTCTTGAAGAAACAGTATTCAGTAGTCCCACCTAAGATTTTCAAAAGTTTCTCTGGGGTGCCGTCATCAGATTCTGGTTTCCTTTTCATGGGACTAACCTGGGGATAACTATTCCAACAAAATAAAGAATCCTCTTAATCAGTTCATAATAAAATTAAAGACGAAAGTTATTTGTGAACCCCTAAAAAGGTATGGTGGAATTGCATACATTACATACATACCCTCACACCTAATTCTGTCTGGGGTATGCAGAGACAACAGCACGCCATTCGACTCTATCCTTACATATTCATAAGCTTCCACTACTCTCATTAATCCTTTTATTCAAGCCTGCCTGTTTCGAGTACTTCTAACCTGCGCTTGTTTCTTCAAAATTGTGTCAACTTGGCCAATGTGTGTAATGCAAGGTCGACCCTGGCTGATCTGCCCATTCACCTTTGCCTTATATAGCCAGTGTGTCATTCGCTCTGTACTCATTCCCTCTACATGTCCAAATCACCTTAGCATTTTCAATCCTCGTTATAACATTCTTATAGTTCTGAATAACCTTTTTTTTTTTAATTTAAAAATAAATCTATCAAAGAAAGTCATGTACATTTTGGATATATTCTATCTATAGATTTGATGTGACAGTGACATAAGAAATGTTTCTATTTTTCAACTGTAAACTTTTGTTACTATGTGTCTAATCTTGAAATGTTAATAGTTGTTGCAGGATGGCTGAAGACTTGGATGTGGAAGCAATGCTGGAAGCACCATATATTAAATCGGTAAGTCCTATTATGGGTTAATATATATCATGAGCCCAATTATTTGTATTGTAACTACTGTAATATTGAGAATTTACCAGTTTGCTATTCTTATATTTTACTCAATTTAATTAAGAAATCTAATTGCAAATAGGGCATTATTTCATTTTGTAATAAATATACATTTGTAATACTGCAAATTATTTGTAAATGTCTCTAAAATTTTGTGTATAATTTTAACTTTAATTTTTTTGGTTATAAATTACTTAGCAGTTCAATTATCCCTTTTTTGGAGTTGTCTGAGAAAATTAAAATAATTATGCAGTAAATGTCTTAACTATCCAGAGTCAAATATATGTGTAGGAGAGAATTTTAGGCTCTCTATTCAAAGATGTTGTACACTAATATTTTACTATAAATTTAACAAATATACTTATGCAATAATTAGTCTACTACATCTCTGAATGAAAACTGGAAAGAAATATAAAACAAAATTACATTTGAGAATCATTTCTTGTATTTATAGAACTTTGTGGTAATAGTCGAGCATACTTCACCGACCTGAACACACAGAGAGGTATCCACTACTATACTTACCTAATTTTTTATTATTTTAAAACTCAACACATCCTAACATATTGTAAATTTTACCACTTGCAATTGTCAAATCAAAATTGAGATTTTCATAGAAAGTTATTTTCAACAAGACCATGAGCTGATGGGTCATAAATCTTTTGCAGAAGTATCCCTGTGTGATGTTAGCGCTGTGTGCATCCTTTGTCAGTGGTTTTATGAACGGTAAGTGTAGACCAGGGCATCGTCGCGACTACCATGACATGGATGAACATTGGCTGGTTATAAAATGCCAGCTGTCTTCAGTAGCCTAGGCAAAGTAAAACCGTCAACATTTGTTTGATTTCATCTGTGACATTTGTAACTGAATGTCATTGTTGAAATACTGCAAATGTTCTCCATGTTGTTGTTATGAATTAACTAATGCAATTTTTATTTATTCACTCGGCGTGTGTTGCTGTGGCGCTGCTTCTACCTTGTGCTTTGTGTGACAGGATAACACTTCCTCTTCAAAGCATCGATCGGACAAGTATTCTGATAAGCACAAAGAAAAGGATCGAGACGGCGGTCGAAGGTGAGTTAAAAGTATTTATACATATTGTATGAGCTGTTGCCCCCGGCTCCGCCTGCATGGATGTCGGTTATCGCGACCAAACATTGCCTATGTACTTTCCCAAGATCTGATCAATCTCTGTATCAAATTTCATCAAAATTGGTTTACTATCGCATCGCATTTATAATATCATCGCTTTCATTCCTGTTACATACACTATTGTCTAAAGTAAAAACACTTTTGAAAAAATCCTGCTTATCGAAACATCGATCGAAGATCGCATAGGCGTGCAGTGCTTGTAGAACTCACAGTACCGTGGGAAACTAATATACCTAAAGACCACGCTTTAAAGACAAACAAATACTTGACTAACGAGTTAACCAAAAAGGACTATGTGGTTAAACTCTAGGTACGCCGTAGAAGTAGGAGTAAGGGGAATTCCAACTAAATCGCTGTACAACTTACTTAAAGACCTCGGATTGCCAAGAGCTTCAGTAAGCTCTTTACTAAATCGAATATCAAAAGCGGCATTGATAGGATCTTACCAAATTTGGATAGGTAGGGGGGGAACACTACTGATGGTGGAGGTGAGCGCTGATGCATCACAAAGTGGTCACCCTAAACCTACATCTGGGTCGCAAGTCCCAGTCGCCGTCACGGTGTTCCTCTCTGTATCACGCTATGGACCCGGCGACCGCACGGTAAATCCATAGAGTGCTGAGAATCGGATCTCTGTGCAGTGTGCTATAAGGGTGTTGATGACTGTCGCTTCACGGAAAACATCGAAGATTAGCAAACACGCAGTTAGACTGGAAACAGCTGACCCCAGACTTCGAAGTGAAAGCTTCGGATGTAACTGGGATTAACACTAAGAACACTAGGAACAAATTGATTAATAGTAAATTTTTTGTACCTATGTGTACCAAAAAGTATATCTAGTGGGAACAAAAGCGATGATTTTTAAAAAGTGTATCCAAAATTAATAAATCCTTCCAATGTAAAAGTAATACCATTTGTTAAATCAAAATTAACTTTATGAACGTAAAAATTAAATTAGGCCTCCTTTGAATTGCGACGCCCTAAAACAAACTTGTTATAATTTTGTAGACGGAGCAGGTCAAGAGACAGAAGAAGATCAAAAGAAAGAGGTAGAGTAGCAAGAGATGGAGATGATAGGAAAGACAGGGATCGTGGAAGAGAAGACCGTAAAGAACGGGATAGGGATCGAGATCGCGAACGTGATAGAGGAGATCGTGATCGCGAACGAGACCGCGGGGATCGTGAACGTGAAAGAGATAAAGATAAAGAAAGAGACAAAAACACAGATCGGGAACGCGGCCACAAAGATAAAGATCGTGAGAAGGACAAGGAGCGCGAACGTGACAAAGAAAAAAGACGCAGTAAAGATAAAGAACGCAGCCGGGAACGAGACCGTAGTAGTCGCGAGCGCAGTGCCGTTAAAAAAGAAAAGAGCAATGAAAGAGATCCAGCCAAAGAACAGCGATCTAAATCAAGAGGCCTTGATGTAAAATTAGATGATTTACCTCCCGAAGAAAGGGATCTTCGAACGGTATTTTGTATGCAATTATCACAACGAATCAGAGCAAAAGATCTTGAAGAATTTTTCTCATCAGTTGGCAAAGTTAGAGATGTAAGACTAATTACATGTAATAAAACTAGACGCTTTAAAGGGATAGCATATATTGAATTCAAGGATGCAGAATCAGTACCTTTGGTAAGATTAAATGATTTTTTTAAATTTCATAATTAGAGTAATATTTCCGAATTAACGTTGTTGTTACTTCCAGGCCTTGGGTCTTACAGGACAAAAATTACTTGGTGTTCCTATCATAGTACAACATACTCAAGCTGAGAAAAACAGAGTAGGGAATACATTACCCAACTTAGCACCAAAGACTAGCAATGGACCAACCAGGTTATATGTGGGTTCCCTGCACTTTAATATTACGGAGGATATGTTACGCGGCATATTTGAGCCTTTTGGAAAAATAGACCACATTCAACTAATGACAGATCCTGAAAATGGAAAAAGTAAAGGATATGGATTTCTTACGGTAAGGCAATCAAATTTCATTTCATATTTTACATTTCTTTTATAGTTCACTAAATAGAATGTCAATTAGGTTGTTGTCATTATTTAATACTTAAATTATTTTTATATTCCAGTTTCATCATGCTGCTGATGCAAAAAAAGCTATGGAACAGTTGAATGGATTTGAACTAGCAGGGCGGCCTATGAAAGTGGGCAATGTAACAGAGCGAACCGATGGCGGTTCTAGCACGCGCTTCGATGCAGATGAGTTGGATAGAGCTGGTATAGACCTGGGTGCTACTGGCCGATTGCAACTTATGTTCAAACTTGCAGAAGGCACTGGATTACAGGTAAGATTTTAATTTGTATACTGTGAGACTTAACTTTGCACCTTGACAGAAATAAGACTAGAGAAGCAAGATAGACTTATTTGGTAAAAATTCTCATTACAAATTTTTTAATTTCCATACAAACTAATAATACTCTGGTCTTAACCAAAATGTAGGGCTGAGGGTACAATAATTCGCACCCAACTGAAACTGGTAAAATTTTTCAAAAAAACACCATTGTAAATGAAATCTAAGAAGTCCTCATCAATCTGATGCCTGGATATTTTTTTATTTCTTTACCCTGAATAAAAAAATCCATGTAGCGGATCAATGAGGACTTTATAGATTACATTTATAATGTTCAATACTACCAACTTTTAGCTGGGTGTGAATTATCGTAATCTCGGATTTGTTAATTGACTGCACTAATAAATTTGTATTAAAAATGTTTATTATTATTTTCCTTTAGTTGCATTATCTATGTAAATGTGAAGAGGGTGCCAAATGCACAAATATGTATGGAATTCATAATATAAAATATTTTTCATTACATAATCTAGACTAGAATAACAAAATAAAATGCTGTCGAAAACATTTTTCACGTAATTCTGTAATGCCTGTTCATTACTTGTAAGGTTTCTATTTATCTAGAGGCTAAACATAGCATTCTTAATTACAGATACCTCCAGCGGCGGCATCGGTTCTGATGGGTGCCGGATCTGCACTTGTAACTCCACAGCCACAAGTTGCACCCCCTATTGCGACACAGTGTTTCATGCTCAATAACATGTTTGATCCTTCATCGTAAGTGTTATTTTTTCACATTCAAATTCTAAGAAATAAAGACCATAATAATAGTGACAAATCAAATGAACTAGCCTTCAGCGTAGAGATGCCTGGAAACAGTTCATTTGATTTATATGATTGGGCAAGTCTGAAAATTGTTTCGACTCATCTAACTGGTTTTTTCTGGTTTAAATAAATATATAGTCTATAATTCTAGAGGGTCCTCTACCCTCTAGAATTATAGACCCATAGGAAGCTTAGCTTACCTGGCTTGTATTATGGGGGTTCTAGAATACGAAAAAACATATGTACTTGATATTATTTTTTTTATAAATACGTAGTCTTGCATATTTACACTGAGTGGGAATAGAACACGCGCCCCCTGCATAGTAATCGAACGTTCTACTACTACGCCACAGAGGCCGTCTAATATGTTGTGTCCACAAATCTGGCTATGATCTTTGGGAATGTCCATTAATCACGTGAGGCACTACAGGGGGGAGGGGTTCGGAAAAAATCACGAAATATCACCAGGGGGGAGGGAGGGGCGTATTGAGATATCACGTGTATTTATTTTTTCTTATAACTCGCTATTTTTGTCACGATTGTTAAGTTTGTTGGGAACATTAGTTCCTTACATCTCGATAGATGGCAATAGGTGGCGATAGGCGATAAATAGAAGTCGGTGTTAAGATTCTCCGCAAACTTAATGACCTTACCGTGTATTTTTGATTAAATTATCTCGCCCTGAACAAGTGTTTCAATATAATATATCACCTTGGTAGCTCTCAAGAAGTGTTTGGAAGTATACAACGATTCTTAGTTTTCTAGCATTAAAAAGTAAATACAAAAATACACGTGATCTTGGCTAGGGGGAGGGGTTGTCTTAATTAAACCTCACCACGTATCACCATGGGGGAGGGGTTAGAAAATTGCTAAAAAAAACATCACGTGATTAATGGACAGCCCCTTTCTCCCAAGTTGACATATATTAGAGCCATAGCTAATGGCCATGCTCATTTTTTATTACTGAATAATATCCACATTCTAAACATATTTAATCAAATATAATTTTATTTACTTACAGAGAATCAAATCCAAGCTGGGATATAGAAATAAGAGACGATGTAATTAGTGAATGCAATAAACATGGTGGTGTGTTACATGTATATGTAGACAAAGCTTCTCCTCAGGGGAACGTATATTGTAAATGTCCAACGATAGCTACGGCGGTCGCCTCAGTAAACACGTTGCACGGACGATGGTTTGCGGGCAGAGTCATTACTGCGGCGTACGTACCACTTGTAAACTACCATTCACTATTTCCTGATGCTATGACAGCACTTACCTTGTTACTACCGTCTCGACAACGATAAAAAAAAGCAAGTATTTATTTTGTAAGGTTATCGTTTTTAGTGTATACTGATATTGTCTAATGATGATGCGACTATTTTCTAGGCAATAAAGTTATTAATATGTGAGTTTTGTTTTATTAAGCACCCAACTAGTTGTTACCGGTGTGGATGTCGGTTCATCATCATCATCATCATCTGCATATAGACGTATTCTCCTGATTGCATCCGTGGCCAAGATGACCTAGGAGCTCAGGGTCCGCCTTCCGGCTCTTCCTTCTCCACTTCGCACGATCTTGGGCGTCCATGGTAGTGAGACCATTAGCACGCATATCACCCTCCACGACGTCAAGCCAGGACTTCTTTGGCCTACCCCTTTTACCTGGACCCGGCGGGCGTACCATTGCCCGGCATTTGTTCCCCACGTAGCCTGGCGGTTGCCGCAAGACGTGGCCGCACCAGCGAAGGCGGCTCTCTTGCATTTTATCCGCGATGTCACGGACATGGAGGCTGCCGCGGATGCGAGAGTTCCGTACGCGATCTTAACGCGTAACGCCGCACATCCACCGCAACATTTTCATCTACGTGACACGCAGCTCTTGCTTGTGTCGCTCGAGCAGCGGCCACGCCTCACAACCATACAAGAGAACAGGCCTAATGATCGTCTTATAGACCTGCCCCTTCAACCTGACTGGCATTTTAGGATCACAGGTGACGCCAGTCATTTCTCGCCACTTGGCCCACGCGGCAGCAATGCGTGCCTTGACGTCGTGGTCGATCTCACCGGTCACATGAAGTACAGATCCCAGGAACTTAACCTGGTCCGTGCGCTCGACCAAATCATCGCCTATGCGGACGGGTGTGGGATCTGTGGAGTTTAACGCTAAGTATTCTGTCTATCGATGTCGGTTATCGCGAACAAACAGCGGGAACGGAATCAGAATAATTTGCCATGGACGCATAAAATTTACCTATAGGGTATTTAAAACTTCTGCGTTTGTGTTTTAAGATGTATATTACTAGCTAGAATAATAGGTCAGCTACAAAATTTCTCAACATCTTCAAACCGCTTTTATCCAATCAATCTCTAAAGTTGCAGGTCCTTTCTGTTTTACTGGTTGATAGACGCCACCATATATTTGAATACCAAGGCTTGTTACTTGTGATAAATCTAAAGTTTCATTAGTGTTTACTCTTTTTCCTCTGTAGTAAGCTCTGAACTCGGAGAATTTGAGATTGCGTATAGCAAATTCGTCCTTCGGCGCCTGAAAAGAAGGTGTAAGAACTCATTAGTTAATTCGAAATGCGACTTGCAACATTGCTTACTATTATAGCTGTGATAAAGACAAAAAAAAACCTACACCATAGAGTGCCTACCTACCTTTTTTTCGTGTGATGTTAGTTCCATTAGTTATGTTCGGGCTCGGACCGACTGAAACCTCACGCCGTTTCTGATCTCATTATCAGGCGCATAAGGGTTCCCCCCAGCAGATCAACGGTTTAGATGGTCCCCTTGGGTGTGGGAACTACGGTGTCCCCATGGAAACTCGAATGGGGGGAGGATCTGTGTCGCGCCGGACTACCCTTGCTACGCCACCTGGAGAGCAGAGGGGCACGTGGAAAGCCTCCGAACAGCTCTCTACAAGGCCTATAAATTTATCACACATCACTATTAAAAAATTAATGTATTCTAGGTGCATACCTGGAAATATTGCTCGAAGGAATAATTGGGCTCATCATTCAGTCCTCGGTGTCTTAAAATAACTTTGAAACCATTGTATTGTCCCTGGCCTCTGCATTTAATTTGCAGTTTTGTATAGCCTGTTAGATCATCATAGGTTCGTATAGCTCGTATACCAGCAAATCCGGCACCATTTAGCTGAGGGTTCAAAAGGGCGAAAAATATTGCTCTTCGAAAGCCAAGATTTTTATGAATAGCCAGTACCGCTTTGGACATCCCCACATCTCTTACAGTATCAGATTGTTCTTGCCAAGCGTCTACTTCATCGTCTTTTGTGAAATCGAAGAGAAACTGTCCATCGGCTTCTTGATCAGCACTGTAAGTATAAGGAAACTTTAATATCTTAAATAAAGTTACCGGCATAAATCTTAATCCACTTTGGGTTAGAGAGTAACGAGGCTTATGGATTGACTTAATAAATAATCTATGGTGGATTTAAGCTCTTCCGCCGTCGTAGCACTCGTAGCACTCCGTGCTCTTCTCATAAGACACCCAAGAAAAAAACGTACATATACCTACAACTAAGAATATAGAATACATTTAATGACGTCACTGGGGTCAAGATATACAATACCGGTAACTAATGTTAGGAATCTGTGTATCTTATCTTGTACATATCTACCTACATGGTAAAATAGAATAATATATTTAATGTAATCAGAATTGGTTAACTGCCTCATAAAAACACTTAACTTTCGTCTGCTGCTTTGTCCTCTAGGTCTATATTATTATCATCATGAACTGCACACGTGTCACTTTCGATAGCGGCCATGTTGACAAACAACTTACAAACGGGTTCAATTCACATTATCGTGTCGAGAGCGCTTATCACGAGGCCACGCGTGCCCGCAGCTACGGCAAGGTCAACTCCAATCAGTCCCATCCAGTGATTTTATGCCGATGATACCGTTATTATAGAAAGTATTGATCATGTATAATATACAATACACTATACACGGATGCGTGTATACAGGACCTATCTTCTATACCCGAACATTTTTATGTGGATATCATAAGACAAGTGTCATATGTATGTACATAATCTATGTAAAATATTGCATTGACCTCCAAGAATATAGACCGGTCATACTACCTACGGAACAGAAATCTGTTCCTTACGTCCATAGATTCTTACGTCATACCTACAAAATGCGCCAGTAATGAGTAATGACTAGGTACGTCACGCAAACGTCACGTTCACGTCCCTCTTTTCTAAAGATGGCCGCCATGTTAGGGCTGCACTACTCACGATAAGATTTCTATGAACGTGTTTAAATTAACCTAATAAGAACGGGCGAAATGTTAGGATGTTGAGAAATTACTATTAATAGTATAAAATACTATCATCATCTGCATATAGACGTATTCTCCTGATTGCATCCGTGGCCAAGATGACCTCGAAGCTCAGGGTCCGCCTTCCGGCTCTTCCTCCTCCACTTCGCACGATCTTGGGCGTCCATGGTAGTGAGACCATTTGCACGCATATCACCCTCCACGACGTCAAGCCAGGACTTCTTTGGCCTACCCCTTTTACCTGGACCCGGCGGGGGTACCATTGCCAGGCATTTGTTCCCCACGTAGCCTGGCGGTTGCCGCAAGACGTGGCCGCACCAGCGAAGGCGGCTCTCTTGCATTTTATCCGCGATGTCACGGACATGGAGGCTGCCGCGGATGCGAGAGTTCCGTACGCGATCTTTACGCGTAACGCCGCACATCCACCGCAACATTTTCATCTCCGTGACACGCAGCTCTTGCTTGTGTCGCTCGAGCAGCGGCCACGCCTCACAACCATACAAGAGAACAGGCCTAATGATCGTCTTATAGACCTGCCCCTTCAACCTGACTGGCATTTTAGGATCACAGGTCACGCCAGTCATTTCTCGCCACTTGGCCCACGCGGCAGCAATGCGTGCCTTGACGTCGTGGTCGATCTCACCGGTCACATGAAGTACAGATCCCAGGTACTTAACCTGGTCCGTGCGCTCGACCAATTCATCGCCTATGCGGACGGGTGTGGGATCTGTGGAGTTTAACGCTAAGTATTCTGTCTTCGCTACATTTAGCTTCAGACCGCCGTTCTCAAGCGCTTCTTTCCATCCTTTCACGCGTCGCACCAATCTGCTCCTGTCCGCGTCCATGAGCGCAATATCATCAGCATACATGAGCAACCACGGAGGCTGCTCATGTGAGTTTCTAATGCTGTCCGACAAAACATCTAATACCACGCTGAACAGGTAAGGACTAAGGACGGATCCTTGGTGTACCCCGACGGTGATGGGGAAGGCTTTCGTGTCGCCAACAGCAGTCCGAACCACGGAACCGGAATCGTAGTACATGTCTCGGATGGTGTCAATGTAAGTCTCTGGGACACCCTTGGCCCGCAGTGCCCACCAGATCACCTCGCGAGGAACACAGTCGAAGGCCTTCTGCATGTCTAAGAATAGGCAGTGCAGGGGCGTGTTCTTCGCCCTGTATTTCCCCGCCACAACCCTTAGGGCGAACACTGGGTCCATGGTCCCGTGCCCGGGACGGAACCCGTACTGGCACTCCGAGAGTGTACTTTCCTGTCGGATCCGGGAGTCGATTATCCGCTCATAGAGCTTCATGGTGTGGGACATTATCTTTATACCGCGGTAACTACCACACTCCTGCACCGATCCCTTGCCTTTGAAGACTGGCGTGATGATGCTCAGCCTCCACTGGCTCGGGATCTCGCCGGTGAGGAGTACGCGGTTATAAAGATTTGCTAGAATGCCCACACCACGGGCGCCCATTGCCTTCCAAGCCTCGATGGGGACTTCGTCGGGTCCGACAGCTTTCCGGTTCTTCATGCGGCGAATGGCAGTCTGGACTATAGATGTAAAAATCCCGAATAATTCCGAATTATTCCATATTATTCGGAATTATTCCCAAATATTCCCAAATATTCCGGAATTATTCCCGCTTAACTCACCTACAAAAATGAAATAACTGTGCTTCCACCTACCTACTAAACGAAAACTTAAGTACAGACCTAAGTAGGTATTGGTATATAGGTAGGTAGATACCGGAATATTATATATCTTGACCTCAGTGACGTCACAAAATGTACCTACTTATATGTATGTACTAGCTGTTGCCCGCGGCTCCGCCCGCGTGGAATTCGGATTCCGTACAAACTTTTCTTTCGTGCTAAAATTGCCTCGGATACCATCCCCGTCAGCCATCAGGAGTGCCATGTGGAATTCGGACCCACTAAACAGCATGCCGTCGCGGGTCTTCAGTTGCTGGAGTGTAAAATTGCCTAGGGCATTTTCCGCACCCCCCGGCTGACCCTGGGTCATCTACAATTTTAAGATGGCCCTCTCAGAAGTTCTTCCGGAAAGGGAGGAGAGGGGTGTGTAGGGATGACAGGAGGCTGGACCTATAATCCTCACGTCCGCGCTCGGTGACCAGCCCTTCCCTTTCCTGCTCTCTACTGGGCCTCCTCGTAGTCAGAGGGACATGTGGGAAGCCTTTGAGCAGCCTTCTATAGAGCTGCTCCCGTTGCTGTATGTATTTGCCGTAGGCGGTAGCGCCTCCCCTGGGTGAAGGGCGTTAATGCCTCCGTTACCCAGGATGCATCACATGGAGGTTCTAATCCCGCATTCGGATCCCGTTACCGTTGCATCTTGTGTTCAGCTGACCTTCCCTGTCTTCGCTCGTGAAATACTTCGAACACCCGTGGTTGCACCCTTTTAGCCCATGCCCGTAATAATAATTAGTTTGCAAATAATGTATGGTAATTTACCGAATTTATTGACATTATAATTTCGTAATATCTTTTGAATAGAACGTCCGATTTCAATAATTCAAAAAGTAATCAACGGGTATTGAAACAATCTTAAATACCAAACGATTTATTTAGATAAGAATTAATATAAAGGTATAGATTCCGTGGTCTGACTTTGATCGGCATTTCGGCTTGAATTTATATCGTCGCGCGTTACTTTCATACTGCAATAGATTCTAAAATATTCATTATAATTATACAGTGTAAAGGGCAATTTTGATCTACATTAAATGTACAATGTATCTAACGTATTTAGTCAGATAAGGCTTAACACTATATTGTTAAAAATAGCTTCGAAAATGACACATATTTTTTTTATAATTTGTAAAAGATAAAAATGGTTATTATGAGCTACCCTTATTAGATAGACATATGCTGTTGCGGACTTTTATGTAGACCTTTTTAAGTTATACATTTCTACAGTACATTATTTTGGTCTATCTTCAATAGTTTTCGCAGCGTACGCGATGTAAGGAAATTTTTAGGTCATTTTTTTACACCTTGGGTTACATTATTGAAGTTTTATCCAGAATCCCTATTTTTTTGAAAATTAATTATAGCCTATGTTAGTCAGTGATAGTGCAGCTTTCTAATGGTAAAAGAATTTTTGAAATCGGTTCAGTAGTTCTTGAGTTTACTCGAATACAAAAATACAAATCAAATATTAGTAAAGAATGTATGGAAATCTGCCCGATTTATTGACATTTATGCTCCCTTTAGTAGAAGCGTGATGTTATATAGCCTATGTTACTCCCAGATAGTGTAGCTTTCTATAGGTGAAAGAATTATTGAAATCGGCCCAGTAGTTTCGGAGCCTATTCGTTACAAACAAAAAAACAAACAAACAAACAAATCTTTCCTCTTTATAATATTAGTATAGATAGTATAGAAGTATAGATATGCGCAGTACGAGTAACAGTAACGCGTACTGTCTGGATACTGGATGTCTTTTGTGGATTAGGTAGATTTGAGCTTCTCCGCCACCATGGTACCCTGTGTACCATGGTGACGGAGAAGCTCAAATCCACCAATCATAGACCATATCAAACCACGAGCATCTCTCGCGACTTGGGGTCAAGTGAAGATGTAGGTACGGTACCTACTTATTTTATTATAATATGTAGGTAATATTATATAATATGACTACAACTTTCACACAGATACTAAAACAGCGACTGTAAGCGACTTTCGACCTTAATGACATTATCTTAATTACGTGTCTTTTTGCGCTAATAGATGACACTGATTACGAATATAAGAAAAAATACTCGATTCTATGTCATGTCAATAAGGTCGAATATTGCTTGCACTACGTTTTTTAAGGTTTTTTATCCCTAGCATCGTTAACTAGGTTGTGCTATGTAGCAAATAGCCAAATCGGACGGACCTTATCGGATATTTATATGAAAACAACATAATAATATGGTGTCGGATATCGGATGTCGGCCATCGTCGTCCGATACGGATATTGGATGGTGTGAAAACACTCTTAAAGAGTTTAAAAGTGTATAAACAGGAAAACATAAGTCTTAGACTGTATTTTCTTAATTATACCGATAGGTATACCTATACACCAACTAGCTGTTGCCCGCGACTTCGTCCGCGTTAAGTTCGGAATGTTGTTCATCCCCTATTTTATCCTCTTGGGGGTAGAACTAATCAAAATCCTTTCTTAGCGGATGCCTACGTCATAGTAGCTTAATGCATGCAAAGTCTCAGCCCGATCGGTTTAAAATTGACAAAGTTTCGTACAAACTTTCATCCCCTATTTTATCCCCTTGGGGGTAGAATTAATCAAAATCCTTTCTTAGCGGATGCCTAAGTCATAACATCTACCTGCGTGCCAAATTTCAGCCCGATCCGTCCAGTGGTTTGGGCTGTGCGTTAATAGATCACTATGTCATGTCAGTCAGTCAGTCAGTCACCTTTGAGATATTATATATTTAGATATCTATAACCGTATAAAACGCGAATCATAACTGCATTTCGAGTCACAAGACTATCAACAAGAGTCAAGACTCTCAATACCTACTACATCTATCTACATAAATATCGACCGGAATAATTCCGAATTATTCCGGGTCATTTGGGAATTATTCGGGATTTTTCGTTTTATCCTCATCGGAATATTTGGAATTATTCCGGCCTTACATCTATAGTCTGGACTTCCGCAGGCGTTATCGGTGGCACTAGTCCTTGATTCGGAGGGAGGTCTGGTGGCTGCACCTCTTTATGCTGCTTATTCAGCAGCTCGTGGAAGTATGAGCGCCATCTCTCCTTCACCGCGACTTTCTCGTACAACAAATTGCCCCCAGGGTCTTTAATGCAGCGGCACTTGGATAGACCCTGCGCCGCTTTGGCCCTGGAACGCGCCAACTTATATATGAGCTTTTGCCCCTCAGACGATTCCAACTTGGTATATAGAGGTTGCAAGTGGTCTCGTTTGGCCCTGGCTACGGCTCTCCTGGTGGCGCGTTTTGCATCTTTGTACGCATCGCGGTCGTCGGAAGATTTGGACGCTTGCCACTTTTTAAAGAGGGCTTTCTTCACCCTGATCTCTCTCTGGACTGTGTCGTTCCACCACCAGGTGTCCTTGTCACACTTGCGTCCACCCTTAGACATGCCGAGCACCACCCTCCCCGCCTCAAGAATAGCTGCCCGAATCCTGTCCCAAGAAACCTGTACTGGTTCGTCTACAGCATCGGCGCACTTGTCACCGATGGCTGAGACGAAACTTTGGGACTTAGCTTCATCAAGCAGCCACCACCTGATTTTGCGTTGGGCACGCTCGGCACGTTTGTCTTTGGGTTTCACGCGGAGGTCCATGACAAGGAGACGGTGTTGGCTAGTGAGACTCTCCCCGGGTATAACCTTGCAGTTGGCCACCCTGCTGATGCTGTGCCTCCTAGTGAGCAGGAAATCAACCTGGGTTAAGCGCCCCCCGCTCTTGTAGGTGACAAGATGTTCGGATTTCTTTTTGAAGTACGTGTTCACGATGGCCAGGTCGGCAGTCGCACACGTTCTAAGGATGTGCTCACCCTCAGGGTTGCGACTACCGTATCCAAAACCGCCGTGGACACGCCCAAACTCCTCACACCCGTCACCCACGTGACCGTTTAGGTCACCGCCCAGGACAATCTCCTGCGACAGCGGGACGTCACGAAGCACTCCCCCGAGTTGGTCCCAGAACAAGATCTTTTCGGCTTCGCCACGCCCAGCCTGTGGAGCGTAAGCACTTATCAGGTGGGTTATAATCCCATCGATAAGCACCCTCACAACCATAAGTCGGGCGCTATAGCTCTTCACCTCCAAGATGTCATCCTGCAACGCCCGGGAGAGCACCACGCCCACCCCGGCCTGCCCATCAGGTGCACCTGTGTACATCAGCTGGTAGCCCTCCCCAATGTGCATGGTGCTATCGCCACCCCACCGAGTCTCCTGCAGGAACGCCACGGCCACTCTCCGCCTGCAGAGTACGTCAGCCAACTCCCTCGTGCGACCGGTCAACGTGCCGATGTTCCACGTTGCGAAGCGGAGTTTACGGGAATCACAAAGTTGGCCTAACATCTTTAGCCGTGCCCGGCTCAGGCACGGTAGCCCTTGCCCACTTGCGACACGAGGCGGGCGACCCTCATGCGCGCCGTTTTGCGGCGGCGCCCTACCCTCATTGCGATTCCTTTTTTTTTTACGAGCCATTTATTTTAATTTTGGCAATTTTGGCTTTTCCGGGGGCGACTGCCGTCCGACCCCCCAACCCCGAGGGGAAAGCCAGCGCCAGAGCCTCGTCCGTTGTTCAGCAGGTGCACCAGCTTGCAGGTGAGGTTGGCTTGGGGCTCAAGATCTAGGTGAGCCCCCATGCACCCAATAGTATAAAATACTAAGTACATATTAATAGTCATATTAGTTAGTCATCACAAAATAAAAGGGCCGTTTTGACATTTAAATTTGCCTTCGCGACGACGTAACTACTAGTGATGTAACCATACGATCCGATACTCGATACTCCTATATATTACTATACTCTTTGCTCGATACTCAAGGTAAATTGATTTAAGTTTGATCCGCAGTCCAAACCGACATCGACAGATCGGAACGGCGCGGCACGGCGGCGGCGGCGGTTTGGAACGCCGCCCGCCGTCCCGATGCGCGGTCCGAACTGCACGTGTTAACCCCGCTTTTGAGTATGTAATGTCAATATCTCGTCTAATGAGCGTGACCTGCGTGACCCATATATATTCCACGCGACGCACGACGACGACGATCATACAAGACTGCTACACTAGGTAGGTACTGTGTTACTTTTTGAAATAATAAAAAGTTCTTTGCATGCCGCTGCAAGGTTTATGGGCTCGGAAGTCGGATAGTCTTAAAAATACACCATATCTATTTCTGTATTTCTATCTATTTTCAGCTACCGATCATATTATTAAAATAACATTATTTAGCAACAACTAGAGCCATAAGTTATGATTCCGTAGCCGACCGCATGCGACAACTGCCGACGCATGCGGCAGATACGTCGTACGGTCGTACCCATTAGGTACTTGTCAAACTCCGATACGGTTATAGGTTATAGTAGACCATTGATAAGCCGCAGTGAATAACGCGCATGTGCTGCGTGCGTCGGCAGTTGTCGTATGCGGTTGGTTGCGGAATCATACCTTTATGATCAAAAGAAAAAGCATCTATCAAGGCCGTCAATGAAACATTAGAAACGCGCGGGCGTAAATAAAACATCACCCCTTGCTGGCGCAACAAATCATGCGCTCAGTTTCTTCCTGCTAACTCGAGTTGTGTAACTCGGAATCAATGAGCAGTTTTCCAGTAGGTATTTATAGGGTTCCCAAAGACGCGCTAGATGGCGCAGCCGGCACTTTTGGTAAGAAGAGTGTGGTGTTACATCTAGTGTTCCCTAAGAATTAAGCTTTTTATTATATTTTATCTATTGTTATATGGGTAAATTAAATTAAACTTTGGCTACATCGCAAATTCATGAAAAAATACTACAAACAAACCACAGAGTACATTAAAATTACCAAAAGCTATGCTAGCGCCATCTCCTGATGACTTAAAAACCAACTGGTTATTATACCTACTGGAAAACTGCTCATTCGAGTTACCTGAATTTCAACTCGGATTAACTCGAGGCGTATTTTTCCAAGTTGACCAATCAGTATCACTCGTACGACAGAGAGACAGAGGACACTAATAAGAATAAAGAGGAAAGAGAAAGAGGAACTATACAATTTTATGGGGTCACGGGGTCGTTGCCCTCGTCGTTCTGTATAATAAAACTATAATGACTTATCAAATCTGTTGATAAACTTGATAGCTTCGGTACAGATAGATTCTGCGACAATAATTTAATGCTAAGTTAACTTTGGGACACTGTTTGAAATTGAACCTACTATAGCGACATGTCCATGGCAACGGACTTGTGTCCCGTCCCGAGGTAAAAAGAGGTAAAAAGTAAGGGCATAATCTTCTTCTTCTTCTCTAATTTATAAAAATCAATGGCACTTTTCGTTGTTATTTTATAACTCAAGAACGGCTGAACCGATTTGGCTAATTTTAGTCTTGAAATATTCGTGGGTGTCCAGGGAAAGGTTTAAAGGATGTGAAAATAGGTGCAGCGGGAACGGGAAAAATATGGCGGGCGGTACGAAGTTTGCCGGGACAACAGCTAGTAATGTATAAAAACTGTAAGGATGCTTCCAGTCGTTTTCGAACGTAAGTATATTACTTACTTACCTACTCTGTCCTGTCTGTGGTGAATGGAACTGTATTTTAACATTTATGGAAGTATACTTACCGGCATATATCTTAAGTAACTCCAGTGACTTCACAAAATGCACTATGCGCAGTAGGTGCGCGTTGTGGGTATCTTTTGAGGATAGCACGGGGTGCTACGGCGACCAATGAGCTCAAATTGTCCACTTTTAGATTATATCAGACCAATACGCGCGGACCTAGGGCCTCGGTTCCCTTGCGACTTGGGATCAAGATATACACCGGGATTATACCGAACCACCAAAGCCCAGTCAGCGTCAGAACGAAGGTATTAAGAGCAAATCAAATTCTTTTATTGATTTAAATCGTATTATTGTCCGAACTAAAGGTGTGCACCAAATATCAGAACAACAGTCATGGAAAAGTCGAAAGCAGAAACTTTGACTTAGGAACTTTGTGTGGACTAGTTAGGAGATAAACATACAGCACAAAGGTCCCGTTTTTTGGTATTTTGCTTACTTCTCGAATACGGTGCTTTGTACGAAATTGTGTTGTAGGACATAATGAAAGCTAATAAATTCTCTACAACTTTGTCTTTTGCACTTTGTATCTATCTCCAACTTAGAGTATACATTGCTATAATGTATGCTATTTATAATGTATACTCTAAGATCTCCAATCATTGCCTTGCCAAGCTATGAGCTTCTAAAGGTGGTCGATTTTTAAAGCGCGCATTGTAACGGTACAAAACCAAAATCATTTTCTTATTTCGTATGGATGAGCACCCACAGTATTAAAAACACCTATATAATATTTAAAAATAACACAAGCTGGGAGTACATCCACGCGGTGAAGGTGGTAACAGTTTGGAACTGGCTAAAACTCCCAATAATATTTTATCTATCAACTAGCTTTTGCCCGCGTCTCCGCCCGCGTGGATGTCGGTTATCGCGACCAAACATAGCCTATGTCCTTTCTTACAGAGCAATCCGCGGGCGCCAGAGCAGAGCCAGAGCCTCGTTTGTCTTGCGATTTAGGTCCAAGATACGTGTCCGGAGTTATAACATAACATAGCAACTCAAAAAAGCGGAACTGTTCCACTTGAACGTATGATGTGTGACGTAGGTATAATCACATGGCCAGTATGGGCACATTGTATATAAATAGACATGAATCATGAATAATTTATTATTGTTCTGCTAACCGGTTCAACTTCTTTAGTCTTTTGTTCTCGGTAGGTAAACCTACTATATATACACTAACCTGACATGACAAAGGCCGTACATCAGCACAAAACCTGAACATATACACGAAATGCATATCACTTTGTCACTAAACATTTTTATAAATTATATATAATATTTGTGAATTATTTACTGGCGACTCTGAAGGATGAAATACAAATTTATAATGATCATATTATCGTAGTATGTAGGTAGGTATCTACTTACTCTGTATATTATAGGTTATCTACTTGTATATGTAGTAATAATAATAATAATGAACATTGTAGGTACTGATATCTAAATGTTATTGACGTCTTTTATTGGGTCTTGAACCTTTGCGACTGTTAGTTATATTATGTATTGATATCTTTGCCTATAGGTACAACTTACCTAATATTATGTTAGCTTAGCACCCCTTTTTCCGCTCCGACCAACGAAACTGAGTAACTAGTTGTTCCGATCGGAACTCAGTGTGAGCCACGTCAGTGCAAATATTTGTATGCATGAATATAGGTATATGCATTGGTAGACCAGGTACCTATATGGGCTAGGATTTCATGGGATTATAGGCATAGGATCCAAGTGGCCAGAGTGGGTATTTGCATTGAGCGGGGATCGAACCCGCGACTCCTGCATTGCGGCCGCATTCACTACCGCTACGCCACAGAGGCTGTCAGGCTGGCCGTAATGGGTTGGCAAAAATAAAAAAATATACAGATCTGATAAATAATTTATTTTACATTTATTTCCCACCACCAGCTACATTACGTTTTATAAATCCAATGTTTCTTAAGTATCGCACAATAAAAGGAGTGGCTGTCAATGTTATGGCTATCCTAAAAGGGGCAAAAAATTTGTGTACAGCATATGCTATAACAAATGTGCCCGCATTCGACCCAGCCGCTTTCATTATCGTTCCTTCACTTAAATTAAAGTACTTGAGTACTGCCACTAAATCCACGCCACTGAAAAAAAAATTATAACATGATACAATAATTAATTAAAATCCATTCAGTAGTTTTTATGTGAAAGAGTAACAAACATCCACCCATGGTTACAAACTTCCGCGTTTTTAATAGGGTTATTGACTTATTGTAAATTCGCCTCAGTGAATATTCGGGGAATATTGTGGGTGCTAGCACCTCTGCCTACCCCTTCGGGGATATAGGCGTGAGTTTATGTTATGTTATGTTTATGAATATTCGTCTCTGTCAAAAATAGTAGTAAACTCGCCTCAGTCCATTTAAAATGATATTTCATGTGCGAAAATTCGTCTCACCCTCAAAAGTACTGTCAGCAAGATAAGTTAAAGTGTTTATACCGGATTATTTATTTGTCATATTTTTGTTGCAAGCATATTATTGTGTGTAAAAGTTGCTGAAAGAAAAGCTGCTCATTCTGACTTGGATAGAATAGGTTAGAAGGCTAATGCGGTAGCTCCGCTCCGCATTAGCTTTAGCCTTCGGAATGAAGTTTTTCTTTCAGCTGTAATATCCATTTTTCAAATCCATAGAGACCTTACAGGATAGCAAATAAATGACGCTTTGTTAATCTATTACTTTGTTTGCTAACAGTACAGAATGTATACACGGACAGAATTTTGAATATTTATTCACTGTACTGACGGACGGACTGTAGAGTGAACATTTGTTCACTCTGAAAATTTCAGAAATAAATCGTCACAATTATCAATATATTCTTTGTAATCATCGGGATTTCACGCAATAATGTAAATTTTTGTCATTTTGCATTTTTTTTTGCATTTATTGCATTTTGCAAATTTATCACTGTATACATATCGGTGCACGTGACTGTACTTATTTATCAAGGTGAGACGAATTTTCGCACATGAATGTCATTTTAGAAGGACTGAGGCGAATTTACTACAACCCTATAATATTAGTAGGATGATAATGTTAATAAAGGTTAATAATTATAATGATGTATGTAGGTACCTACTGAAATTATAATATGTATTGATGAATATTAATAATATTTTTGTTATTACTACACATACCTAGATACAAGAAGATAACAGCTCCCCAAAGAGATCAGGGAAATGCCAACATGAAATACAATCACTGTGGAACCATACTCTTTTATAGCACTTTTCAGTTTCTCTTTATTCGTCAGTTGGGTTTCATTACTTGTACTCATATGCCTTATTCCAACAGCTATGCTTTGAAAAAGGTAAAGATATTACATTAACATACATACACCACGAAACATGATTTAGATATTATTATATAGGTAGGGAATGTTTAGATTGCTTTCTCATTGTCAACTTTAATAATATAACAATGTAGTGAGTGTACCTATAATAGGTATTGAATAAAGCACTTGTACTTTTCCACTTTTTTATTTTGGCACTTAACCGCATTCTCAAAGGTTTATGAAGGTATGGCACAAAAAAAAACATCGTATACTTTCGAGAATGCCGTGAGGCGAAACCGGCTGGGTTCAAAAATAAATAAAAATGAAGTCCAAGTGCTTTTATTCAGTACTAGCTGACCCCGCGAACTTCGTACCGCCTTTTTTTATGTTTCTCGCCGTAAGAACCATCCTCGTACTTTAAGGATATTCTAAAAAAAGAATTAGCGTAATCGGTTCAGCCGTTCTCGAGATTTGCGCTTAGCAACACATTTAGGGATTCATTGTTATATTATAGGTGTGTAACAGTTCCACCAAGTCTATATAAGGTGTTTTTAGCTGCGTGAGAAGTTTCGATGGTTGTTGTCTAGGGTTTGATGTTTGAGAATTTTAAACTGTGTTGACATTTCTGTTGAGTAAGGTTTGGAAACATATTATTATCACGAATTGTTTAACGCCAGAACAACGCTTCCAAATTGTGATGGTCACGGTTAACATAAACGGCCAAGTGAATAAGCAATTTCGTTTTCGCACTGATTTTACAAAGCCATTAAATTATGCTTGTAAATTTTTGTTTGGTGCTGTTTGCATGCTGGCGGCATCATCGGTCCCTATTTCTTTCGAAATGAGGAAGGAGCGAGGAGCGGCCGTTACGATGAATGGCGAACGGTATCGTGTCGTGCTGACTGATTTTCGTTTCCAAAAATTATACAGTTAACAATAAAGACAACTTGCCTCCAGAAATTCCTGCTCCACCATTACGCAATGGTGGAGGTGGAGTGGAAGCAACGACTTGGGCGACCACGCGAAGGCACACCGTGATAGCGTCGATAAGAGCCATCATGGAGGACTGGCTAGGGAGGCCACATGGAAACCTCTCGCACCAACTGACACAGGTGATCACCAGGAATGGGTGTATCGGGGATTACTTGTGTGATAAACGCTTGTGATGCGCGGAGGCGACTCGGGCGTCGGCGGTCCCTCAACGGCCTCCGTCCTCCTTGAACGTAGGCCTAGGGATAACAGATCGAGCCGTCTGTCACCCTAGCAGAAGCAGGCTAGGCGGCACCTCGTTGCGCGCGCCTCTCCCTATCCGGGAGCGAAATGGGAACACCGTGGTTGTCACACCCGAGGGGACCATTTCGAAACCGGAGATGGCCCTGGGTCAGCTAGGATGCGAGAGATATGCCAATGGGTATTATTATTGTGTCGAGTCTGATATAACCGGCCCTGGAGAGGGAGGGTTGGGGGTAACGACCTTTCTGCCCCATCCCTTAAAGGAAGCTACATACGCCCATGCCATCCCATGCTTACATAAAATTTGTATTTTGATATACAAATATTACAAATCATTTTAAGCACTTTTCTAGTCAATATCAATGTGACGCTGACTGGACCTGCTCTTACTGCCCTGCCTCAAAAATCCACTATGTATGTATGTATGACAACATTGACAACCCTATCTCTACACCTTAGTCACCTGGTTCAAATACCACAAATGTAGTTGACCACAATGAATTAATTAAGTTGCACAATGAGAAATCAATTCATAGCCACAACAAGTCATACTTATTAGTTATTATAGAACACAGTAGCTAACTGTTGTAATGCAAAATCAATAAAGTGCCACAAGTGATAGTGTTGAAGACCAGAGCAGACTGGCTGCATGATGTGCAAATGTGGATACATCAGTTTATAATTGAATCACATGCATGCACTCGTCTGCTCTGGCCTCAAAACTTAAAACAATTACTAGCAAACATACCAGTGCACCATACAGTAATGTTAAAATAAATATGTAATAATAAAAATGTATATACATACAAGCTTTCCCTTTGTTGTACAAATATTTATGTTGGTAGATAAATATTTACTATACATTTTATTTATGGAGATGATTATTATGAATGAGTGTAAACTAGTAACTTTTTAGTACAGGTTACTGTGTACACTGTATTGTGAATTGCTTTGGTCTAGCATTTGGCACATATACATACCATCATTCCTTGCTCTCGCACGGTACTCATTCCTCAAGGTGAGGTAATGTGCACTTTGTAGATTGCCAGATAAGTATTTTTGTCCTTGACCCCACTGTGAACCTGGCATATTCAAATGGGTATCGTTTCCACTAAATGGACTAGGGACATTGCTCTGCATAGATGAGTTTAGACTGACAGCACCTCGGCAATCATATTTATTAATATGTGGATCTGCTTGTGCAGTTATATAATTTTTGCCCAATATATTCAGCTTTTGGTAACAAGAATTGATAACAGGTCCAGATATATCTCTTTCTCTAGAAGGTGAAAATCTGCTAACTTCTGTTGCATTTAAATCCACATTTGTAGGCAGCTTCAAAGCCATGGCAGGTGGAAATCTAAGAGTTGTGGTGGCATGAATACGCTGTACATCCTGGCCGATATTACTTATACCTAAAAAGTTATTACAAAAAATTGTTAATCTATAACTTTGCCTTTGTATTCAAGAAACCTCATAATCAAAAAGAAAACTTACCGATTAGTGGATTAACTAGTTGTTTGCCATGAAAATAATTATGCGATCTCGTATATATTTTATGCATTATAGGTAATTTATAAACACAAAGACACAAACTAAGTATTTGAGTAACCAGCTAAGCTTCTAGAAAGAAAACAAGTAGCGGTAACTTTCCGGTACGTATAGGTATATAATATAAGCGAGCACTCAGCACAGTCACAGTATACATAGAATATTATATATTTATATACTAGAGTAGAGACACAGTATATATATATTATCTACCAGTTGAACTAGGTTTTCTACCGTTCTCCCACAAATCACAGACTTTGGGCCTATGCTATAATTTAATTACATAATTATGTGATACGTACGTAGGTATGTAATATGATTTTACGAATCGTGTCGTGTTTGCGCACAGAACTAAGAAATACGGATTTACGGATAAAACACAGGGATAAAAATAATATAGGGAAATTGAGGGGCCTGATTCTGCTAATTTAGGTATAGTCTATAACGTCGTTTCAAAGTTGTAGCCTCGGATTTGCTTTGAACTGTCAAACGTATCACAACGACGTAAACGTATCACAAGGTAAGTTAAAATTCAGTTTCGATTCTACCAAAAACATAATCCCACATAATATGTAGGTATCTACCAAAAACGGTATTAAAAATTTTAAGGGCAATTTTCATGAAAGAATATTGACATCTTGATCGTTTAAAACATTTAGATCGATGTAAAATTAATAATAATATGAGAATTGGCCTTTTTTTTAAGAATGGCTGATTTGGCCTTTTCATAGCCAATTCAATTCAATTTTTTGGTGTGGCAAGCTATGCCGAAGTAGCTTAAGCCCGTACCAGACGATCCAATTCGGTCGGGTCCAACGTATCTAAGTCTATGGGTCCAACCATCCGACAGCTTCCGCTAGCCGACAAGTGTTGCCGTTTCGGGAAAAATAAAAAAGTCAGTGTTGCCGTTTCGGGAAAAATAAACTTTACCAAAATGTCACTAGATTGTAAGGAATAAAATAATTAAAATATAATAATAATAAATAATTAATTTTTTGTTTTATTCCTTACAATCTAGTGACATTTTGGTAAAGTTTATTTTTCCCGAAACGGCAACACTGACTTTTTTATTTTTCCCGAAACGGCAACACTTGTCGGCTAGCGGAAGCCTCTTTGGCGGAAGCTGTCGGATGGTTGGACCCGACCGAATTGGAGCGTCTGTAGCGGGCTTTATAGCTTTCATTGACAACCATAAATTTGACAACTTATGATTGACAATATTGATATCTGTTGATATCGCGTAAGATCTTAGAGTATCGTAAGATTAATACTCTAAGCGTAAGATATAAGCGTAAGATATCGTGTGATCGTTTTTGACATTTCATTTGTCTTTGACTTGACTTGACAGCCAATTTGAAAATTAAATACCAAAAAAGTATGTAATTTTTGTAATACAATTAAAAAAATTGAAGCACAGCGTAGGATGTCCACCCGCAAGGTGGACAGACGAGACGACCTCATTAAGGCCGTGGGAACGCGCTGGATGCGAGCCGCTTCCGTGGCGGTAGTGCACGCGACTGCTACGCACGGGGCGCGGGTTCGATTCCCACTCAGTGCAAAAAGTTGTATGCATGAATATGGCTGTTTGCACTGGTCTGGTCGTGCCTCCTAGAGCACGTTAAGCCGTCGGTCCCGGTTGCCATACAAAGACATCTATGGCAGTCGTTACGGGTAGTTGGAGCCCTCAAACAAAAGTCCAACCAGTCTAACTCGGAACTTCGATATCGCCATTGGTCATTGGACCATTGGTTGTGTAGGTCAGATGGCAGTCGCTTCACGGAAGATATCGAAGTTCAGCCGCATCACAGTTAGACTGAAAAGCCGACCCCAACTGAGTTGGAAAAAGGTTCAGAGAATGATGATCATATTGATAGATAATGTTGACTATCAAAGCTTTTTCTTGCTGACTGATGCTTGGCAACGCGGTATTAATTGAATTGGAGTAATACCATTTTGTCGATTTGGTAATAAAAAAAAGTCGCATTATAATGTTTAATTTATGACTTTTTATAAATCAACAAAATCAATCATTACTAAAATAAAAACAATAACCAATTTGGTAATAGTATAATTTCTAAATAATTGAACACAGACAACTTTTATAATAACAACAATATAATAGTTAACTATTTTACTTAAATTGCAAATCAGAAACTAACGATATATGATCTGAAGGAAACACTACACTCGGTAAAGCTGTGTGTAAAGTTAATTCTTCTATACTGGGCAGAGGAATCACCTGTAAACAGACGTGAAAATTGAAAATTGCATTAAGTATACTTTACACCCTTATTCACAGACAATACTTCGCTATGCGTAACCAACACTGTGCAAAGAACGACAATTCTCAGTGCGTTCGTTTTGGCAAGCCTTTTTATTCATAACAACCATGTAATACTTCGTTGAGGGAACGCACTGAGTTAGATACCGCTTCGTGATTGGCCCATTTGTGTTGCTAAGTTCACTACATAGTTTGACAGAAAGAATATCGACTGCCTCTGTGGCGTAGCGGTAGTGAACGCGGCCGCTACGCAGGAGGCGCGGGTTCGATCCCCGCTCATTGAAAATATTTTTATGCATGAATGTGAATATTTGCATTGGTTTGGGTGTTTTATATATAATATGTATGCATTTACGAAAAAAAATTTATCGAAGTATGTTTATCCGCATTCTAGAACCCATAACACAATCTAGTTAAGCTATGCTTACTTTGGGTCTAGATAGTGTTGTGTAAAATATCCTACAATATAAAAAAAAGATATCTATTGACAAACAATGTTCCATAAAATTGCTGTTTAATCATTTCTAAATTTGATGGGAATTTTATAAATTGTCTAATTTTTAAACAAATTAACCGAGAGACTTTCTTCACAATTCAGTTTACCAACCAACACTATGCCACAGAACAGATAATAGACTATGCGTTGGCTAAAATAGCTAAGGAGCTTCGCACAGTGCGCTTTGGCACTTAAGTGTTGTTTGTGAATTGATTTTACCAGCCCTATGCGCTCGAGCACACTATGAGACCGCACAGTATTGTTTGTGAATACGGGTGTTATTTCGTAAAATTTTGCCGCCGATATTTAATACTTACTTAATCGATTAAATTCACAACAAAAATGTTTAATGAAACAATATAGTTTTATTTTTATTTTATTTGAAAACGAACAGACGCTTCGTTTACAAATAAATAATATTTTTATGCCGGCGACGGGGGCGCTCAAAACGCTCTCTGGTCCCTGGCTATATTCATGCTATTCCACTTATACCTTGAGAAGTACTTAAAAACGGTGACGGTCATCAATCATCATTCTCCTAATGATTTCCCAGTAGAATTAGTCCCTAAAATTTAAACATTAGAGCCCGAAATCTGTTCTGTTTTTGATTAATAATAATATGTCAGCTTTTCCGAGAGCAACTGCTGTCTGATCCCATTAACCCCGAGACTAAAGTCTGTGCCAGATCCTCATAGGTTGTGTAGCAAGTGAGGTGTGTTTATGTTCCAAAAGTGTTAAAAATAATTAATATCATTATATTGCAACTAATAATTTTACTGCCACATAATATTTACCTGTTCCACATCCAAGTTCGTTTTCTCATAATATATATAGTCAATACATTCAGTGAACCCCTCAGTGAAATTGGTAAAAGGAGGAGTTCCACAAGCACTATCAAAGGAAATATTTTGTTCCAAACTTAAGTCAGACACTGCTTCATTGATATCTGTAATAAATAGATTATGTGCCATAAAACCATTATTATCTTTCTATAATTTTTCATACTCTATATGCTATTATACAGGGTGTCCCAAAATTCAAGGATAAGCCGGCAACAGGGGGTGGCCCTACTTATGGCTGCTCAGGAAAAAAAAAGAAAAAAAATACATTTTTTTTTTTTTAATTACTCGAACTTTTTTAAAATCCCTCGAAATTCGGTACCCTTAATGATATTTTCAACTACCAGGTCCACAATTTAGCAAATATTTTTGAACTCTTTTCTGTATTAGCAAGCTAAGAAGCATGGCTATCCATTACCACCCTGAAAAATTATAGGATATTAGTAGTTACTTTACAAAAATAAGTCAAAATATTTTTTCGTCGTCAAATTTTCATACATTTTTACTTTCGACCCACTTTATCTTATCTCGGTGAAAAAAAAAAGTATGGACACCACTATGGCATTCTTTTTCAAAAATTGGCGCAACTATCCAAGATTTCAAAATGGTATAATTTGGGTATGATACTATAATGAAATACTAAAAAAAAATTTTTTTGTAAATAAGAATCACATATAATAGGTACATTGCTCTTATTGAAAATCACCAGATTTACTTTGTACACAATGCATTCATCCTCAATAAAAAACCATTGACGGGACTTGTGACAAAGTGGTAACCGTGTAGGTTATCACATTACGAGGATAAGCAACATAAGCCAGAGTGGTTTTCGGATGGATGACCATTCTTAAGACATTGAGACACCTCCATTCCTCAGAAAGTACGTTAGGCCGTCGATCGTAGTGGCCACACGAGCATCTATGACAGTTGTTACGGGTAGTCGGACCCCTAAAAGTCCAACAACTGGACGCACTACATAATTTTGATATCGCCAATGGTTTGTGGAGGTCAGGTGGCAGTCGCTTCACGGAAAATTTCGCGGTTCTGCTGTTTCACAGTTAACCATAAAATTCGACTCTGTATTTTGTAAAGGTTCAGAGGATGAAAATCCATACTGTAAAAATATTAAACAAACATAATGGTATAATTTTATAATTATTGCATTATTGTTAATATTTTTTTTATTTTACATTTTTAATTGTTTGCCACCGGCATTAATACATTTTATTTTTCGTGCATTTCTTTTGTCAGAAATATAATCCGTAGCCGCATTGATATTTGAATGAAACTAGTCCAGCGTTGCAATTGCTTTCGGAAACCTAATTGTTCTTAAAACAATTCCAATAAAACTCTGAGCCTCAGATTTTCCGGCTAACTGTGAAACAGCAGAAATGCGAAATTTGCCGTGAAGCGACTGCCACCTGACCTCCACAACCCACTGGCGATATCAAAGTTATGTAGTGAGTCCAGTTGTTGGACTTTTAGGGGTCCGACTAACTGTCATAGATACTCATATGGCCACCGGGATCTACGACCTAACGCACTCTCTGAGAAACAGAGGACGGCGGTGTCTTAATGTCTTAAGAATGGTCATCCATCCGAAAACCACCCTGGCTTATGTTGCTTATCCTCGTAATGTGATAACCTACTCGGTTACCACTTTGTCACAAGTCCCGTCAATGATTTTTTATTGAGGATGAATGCATTGTGTACAAAGTAAATCTGGTGATTTTCAATAAGAGCAATGTATTAAATGTGATTCTTATTTACAAAAAAAAATTTTTTTTTAGTATTTCATCATAGTATCATACCCAAATTATTCCATTTTGAAATCTTGGATAGTTGCGCCAATTTTTGAAAAAGAATGCCATAGTGGTGTTCATACTTTTTTTTTTCACCGAGATAAGATAAAGTGGGTAGAAAGTAAAAAATATGAAAATTTGACGACAAAAAAATATTTTGACTTATTTTTGTAAAAAAACTACAAATATTCTAGAATTTTTCAGGGTGTTGGTGGATAGTCATACTTCTTAGCTTGCTAATACAGAAAAGAGTTCAGAAATATTTGCAAAATTGTGGACCTGGTAGTTGAAAATATCATTCATCATCATCTGCATATAGACGTATTCTCCCGATTGCATCCGTGGCCAAGATGACCCCGGAGCTCAGGGTCCGCCTTCCGGCTCCTCCTTCTCCACTGTGCACGATCTTGGGCGTCCATGGTAGTGAGACCATTTGCACGCATATCACCCTCCACGACGTCAAGCCAGGACTTCTTTGGCCTACCCCTTTTACCTGGACCCGGCGGGGGTACCATTGCCAGGCATTTGTTCCCCACGTAGCCTGGCGGTTGCCGCAAGACGTGGCCGCACCAGCGAAGGCGGCTCTCTTGCATTTTATCCGCGATGTCACGGACATGGAGGCTGCCGCGGATGCGAGAGTTCCGTACGCGATCTTTACGCGTAACGCCGCACATCCACCGCAACATTTTCATCTCCGTGACACGCAGCTCTCGCTTGTGTCGCTCGAGCAGCGGCCACGCCTCACAACCATACAAGAGAACAGGCCTAATGATCGTCTTATAGACCTGCCCCTTCAACCTGACTGGCATTTTAGGATCACAGGTCACGCCAGTCATTTCTCGCCACTTGGCCCACGCGGCAGCAATGCGTGCCTTGACGTCGTGGTCGATCTCACCGGTCACATGAAGTACAGATCCTAGGTACTTAACCTGGTCCGTGCGCTCGACCAAATCATCGCCTATGCGGACGGGTGTGGGATCTGTGGAGTTTAACGCTAAGTATTCTGTCTTCGCTACATTTAGCTTCAGACCGCCGTTCTCAAGCGCTTCTTTCCATCCTTTCACGCGTCGCACCAATCTGCTCCTGTCCGCGTCCATGAGCGCAATATCATCAGCATACATGAGCAACCACGGAGGCTGCTCATGTGAGTTTCTAATGCTGTCCGACAAAACATCTAATACCACGCTGAACAGGTAAGGACTAAGGACGGATCCTTGGTGTACCCCGACGGTGATGGGGAAGGCTTTCGTGTCGCCAACAGCAGTCCGAACCACGGAACCGGAATCGTAGTACATGTCTCGGATGGTGTCAATGTAAGTCTCTGGGACACCCTTGACCCGCAGTGCCCACCAGATCACCTCGCGAGGAACACAGTCGAAGGCCTTCTGCATGTCTAAGAATAGGCAGTGCAGGGGCGTGTTCTTCGCCCTGTATTTCCCCGCCACAACCCTTAGGGCGAACACTGGGTCCATGATCCCGTGCCCGGGACGGAACCCGTACTGGCACTCCGAGAGTGTACTTTCCTGTCGGATCCGGGAGTCGATTATCCGCTCATAGAGCTTCATGGTGTGGGACATTATCTTTATACCGCGGTAACTACCACACTCCTGCACCGATCCCTTGCCTTTGAAGACTGGCGTGATGATGCTCAGCCTCCACTGGCTCGGGATCTCGCCGGTGAGGAGTACGCGGTTATAAAGATTTGCTAGAATGCCCACACCACGGGCGCCCATTGCCTTCCAAGCCTCGATGGGGACTTCGTCGGGTCCGACAGCTTTCCGGTTCTTCATGCGGCGAATGGCAGTCTGGACTTCCGCAGGCGTTATCGATGGCACTAGTCCTTGATTCGGAGGGAGGTCTGGTGGCTGCACCTCTTTATGCTGCTTATTCAGCAGCTCGTGGAAGTATGAGCGCCATCTCTCCTTCACCGCGACTTTCTCGTACAACAAATTGCCCCCAGGGTCTTTAATGCAGCGGCACTTGGATAGACCCTGCGCCGCTTTGGCCCTGGAACGCGCCAACTTATATATGAGCTTTTGCCCCTCAGACGATTCCAACTTGGTATATAGAGGTTGCAAGTGGTCTCGTTTGGCCCTGGCTACGGCTCTCCTGGTGGCGCGTTTTGCATCTTTGTACGCATCGCGGTCGTCGGAAGATTTGGACGCTTGCCACTTTTTAAAGAGGGCTTTCTTCACCCTGATCTCTCTCTGGACTGTGTCGTTCCACCACCAGGTGTCCTTGTCACACTTGCGTCCACCCTTAGACATGCCGAGCACCACCCTCCCCGCCTCAAGAATAGCTGCCCGAATCCTGTCCCAAGAAACCTGTACTGGTTCGTCTACAGCATCGGCGCACTTGTCACCGATGGCTGAGACGAAACTTTGGGACTTAGCTTCATCAAGCAGCCACCACCTGATTTTGCGTTGGGCACGCTCGGCACGTTTGTCTTTGGGTTTCACGCGGAGGTCCATGACAAGGAGACGGTGTTGGCTAGTGAGACTCTCCCCGGGTATAACCTTGCAGTTGGCCACCCTGTTGAAAATATCATTAGGGGTACCGAATTTCCAAAGATTTTAAAAAAGTTTAAATAATTAAAAAAAAAATAGAGATACATTTTTTTTCTTATTTTTTCCAGAGCAGCCATAAGTAGGGCCACCCTCTGTTACCGGCTTATCCTTGAATTTTGGGACACCCTGTATATGTAAATGTTTGTCTGCGATAGACACAAAAACGACTGAATGGATTTTGATGCGGTTTTTTTTGTTAGAAAGGTCTTGGTCAGGCTTAAAATCTTAGTTTGTTTGATTGCAATCGCTTGAGTAGAACCTGAGATAAGATATCCACGCGGGCGGAGCCGCGGGCGGAAAGCTAGTAATCTATATTGAATACTAACAAGCAGGGCAGCGTAGGTCCTTAAAAACATACATACTTACTTGATTTCCAATCTGGCAGACTACTTGGTGCTACTCCAGTTGTGTATAGTCGATAGATACCGCTTAAAGGGTCACTATTGAAGTCTCCACAAAGTATCACGCTAATCCGTTTTTCAGGAAACTGTAATAATTATGTAAAATTAAGTCAAAATTTTCATTAGAGATATTTTTGTTCAAAGCCAAATGCAATGCAAAGTCTGAAGTTTACGCGAATCTCACTCATTGATATAAAACTACTTTTTAATGGATTCTATCGCGACACATTTTAATTAGTTTTTACTTTTAGCCCGACGTTTCGGCTACGTTTTAGCAGAGTCGTAGGGATTGAAAAGTAGCTAAAACGTCATCGGACTAAAAGTAAATAAATATACACAATATACATACATATAATCACGCCTTTATCTCTAGCTAGAGTTTTATTAGGTCCACGTTATAGTAAATAATAATAACAAATCGCAATATAATTCGTTAACTACCTACTTTTAACGAATTATATTAAAAAATAATTTATTTCAATACAATACAAAGCTAATTGTAAAAAGTATAACTTTTATATTGTGTAAAAAGTAGGGTCAGCGATAATCATACCTTAGCAACCATTTTTGTCTTCAAATCTATCACCCAGTAAACAACCATACCTCCTTGTAAGAGTCTTATGTGATCAGCATCAGGATGAAAATATAAATGCGTGTTGGCAACTATAAGGATCTCATTAGGATTATCAAATGACTCCAAGAATGTTGCACTAGATGCTGTTGATCTGCCCAATAGGCGCTCCGTTAATGGTATATTGTCCTTGATCTTATCCCAAATAGGTTTCAGACATAATTCAGTCTTTACTGCTTCAGACAACACTATCCTCTCCTCCCCTATTTGCCTGTAAATTGTTTTACATAAATAAGATGATCCTGAACAGCTGAACACCCAGGCCAAAGTTTAATGTGTTTATTACTTTCGAATATTCCTAATATAAAAATTCTAAACTAAGACACTTTGCTTAAGGAAAAAAAAATAAAATAGGTATATATCATTATAAGATCAACTTTCTAAAATCTATAGGTACTAATATTATAAAGATTTTTTTGGTTGAACGCACTAATTTCAGGAAGTACTGGTTCGAATTGAAAAATTATATTTGCCCCTTGAAAGAAGGCAATATTTATATCATCACGTTGCTCCTCAAGGGAGCAGAGCAGTAATCATAAATGTCAACAAATCCAGGAGATTCCACACATGATTTGAAAATGATTGTAATTGTCATGGGTGAAGATGGGACGGGTCATTTTCGTTAAATGTGGGTCTCTTTCTCTCTGTCTCAATACTCTCTTTCTGTGTGTTACAGCCCTGTCAGGTTTCACCTCATCAAACCTACCAATAAGGTGGATATGTTGAACTTGAAACAACTAAAATCATATTATGTTTTAGTCATGCAACATAGGTATAGTCAGAGTTCATAAGTGCATTAGTACAACAAGGCTCAAAATGGCGATGGCGTGGCGTGCGGCCGCGCGCCGGCCTGGTTTTGTGTTTACATATGTGTGTGTGTGTCATTAGATACTAATACAGTAATTTACCAACTTAGTAAATTAACTGATAGCTAAGTGGGTTAAGCAAGACACAATAGATGCACAATGATAATATAAGAGGTTCCAGGTTCGATTCCAGCTTATAACGATTTTTTATATTTATGACAAAAATATAATTTTAAATATTGATAAAGTAATTTTGCATGAAGTTGGCATTCTTTTTACATTTTATGTTGATATTTGCTAAAATTTAACAAATAATACAATGATATTAATTTATAAATGAAACACAAAAAGTATTATTGCAAGATCGTAGAATTTGAACCATCAACCTTTGCATTTCCATAAACCTCATGCTTTAACCACTCGGCCACGGGTTGCTTACGTAGTGACAACGAAATTATCGATAATATTCCTACGGAAGAACAATTTATGTGTGTGTGTAAATTGTCTTAAAAGAAAAAGGTTACAAGTAGCGCTAGAATGTTGACGCTATAGTTACGTAGGATTCCTACTGCACTTTTGAATTCGACTGTACATACCCAAATCTATGCCTTTTGTAGAAGCAAGCTAATCCTTCAGCAGTTTCATTTCCTTTCTTGTGAAATAGTCCATCATAACCTTCTGCTGCCAAATTAGGTTTCAGGTAATTGCGAAAAATTTTGCTATCAACTTCTTGAAGACACATTATGTCACTGTTAAATCCTGAAAGTAAAAGAAACTTCATCAAAATATATTCAGTGGTTTTTGTGTCTATCACAAACAAGAACAAGAATTAAAAAAACAACTTTTGGGTTTTAATGAATTAATCTTCTAGTTCTTACTGGTTTTTACTCTGTACAGGAATGGGATATATTATTATAGATGTTGAATAGAGGAATTTGATTTTATGTGCAATACTAAAATTTATAAGCTAAGAACACAATTTAAAAATAAATCTTAAGCTCCAGCATTCTGCAGTTGTATTGACAGTAATACTTTTCACAAAAAGCATAGCAAAGATCAAACATAGGAACATAGATAAAAAGATTACCTACCCAGTAATTCTTTAACAATAAGTTGTTTTCTGTAATCTATATGCAATGCATATGCTGGACAATAAGGGAAAAGAACTGTTCTAGTATGATCTGAATCACAATACAAATCTGCCAAAATATTGTAGGATAGACACCTAAAGCTGGAAATATACAAAGTGACTTATTTAACACATTCATAAATTGAAACATATTGAGTAGGTACCAGAACTTAAGAGATACCTTTTGTCCTTCAGTTTTTGGTTAGTGAACATATGTCTGATTTCAAATGGACAATTTCCCGGCCCAGCTGCCACTGTATTCTTAGATACTACTTCAACAGACGGACCTACCATTTCATCATTACCTAAAATTAATATGCAAGTTATTCACAGTCATTGATTAATATTTCAACAATAATTAGTTAATTGCTAGTTGAGCTATTTACAGTCATTTGAGATGAACTTCTTAAGACATTCAATAGAATGTAAATCTGACTAAGTTACCTGGTATACATTCCAATTTTAATTTAAAGCCAATGTCTTCCGTGCTTGGTACATATGCATATTTGGTGCCAGTTAATTTCCATTTAACATCTGTCTCATTTAGCTCCTTTCCATCTAAAGTACTGATACCTTTGTACCAGTTAAACAAACTTTTTTCTTGCTTAGCATATTGAGTCTCAAAGTATTCTGGATATACTGGAAACCCGGCTAAAACACTTTGTGGTAAATTCATAGATAAGATCCATGGAGAATTAAATACTACATCAAATTCATTATCTAGCATCTTTAATTTTACAGTTTTAGTCATGGAGAACAATTCTTTACAAGAACTGTTTTCATTAATAACTTCATTGTTATTACTACAAAACTGTACTTCAATATCATCACAGGTTTCGCTACTTTTCTTCTTTTTGTTGCCTTTGCTAACAACTTTTAAAACGTTTGCTTTCATACGATTAAGTAAAACTTTTAAAGTTTCTGATGGGTCTCTACTAAAGTTAAACTGTCGAACAGATCCTTTAATATTTAATAAAAAAGAAATATCAACTTTGTCTTCCTTCTCTATATATCTAAAATAACATTTGTTCATATTCATAGTTCTTGATTTTGATATAACAGTAGAAAAATAAAATCGCTGGCTCCAATTCAAATACGAAATTAGCATAATAACCCACAGAAGAGGCCAGTAGTTACGTCTAACGCTAATGTTTTAGAAAATTAATGAATAAATAAAATTATGTTAGTAGATTAAGAATTTACACTGAAAAACATAACCTTAAATTTTCATAATAACCTCAAACGTCACGTCAACGTCAACTCCACATCATGTCATACCATTTTTTTTTAGTTTTTATGACCTGGTAACTAAGTATTTGGTTAAAACGTCATATTTATTATACACGCCTATGAATACAACAAAATCAACAAATAGCCCAAAGAAGAAGAGTGGCAACTCTATGCAAAAACTTGCATGTATGGAAAGTGCTGCCGCCCTGGGATGGGTGGTGGAACTAATCACGATATCAGTACATAATATAAATAGGTACTTACATGTATGCAAAGATGATCTCTTATGGGTCCATTACACGCTTATGCAAGCGTCGTTTCATCATGCCATCATATCGTCAATCATGAATGTTATTGGTCAATAGCCGATTGACCAATAACAATCATGATTGACGGCATGATGGCATATCACTTGCATAAGCGTGTAATGGACCCCTTAAACGGTCAATGATTGAACGACTTTTTTAGGAGTATAAGGCAAGCCCTTGAGTATATTTATTTATCTGTAAAGAACATAAACTCATTTAATCTTAAATTCATGGAATAATCAGATTTCTCATTCTACGATGATAGATGGACTAGACTTGTCAAAAACAGAGGGCACCACAGTGCTTAACGAATACTATCTGAGTTGCTGGGCCCGGTATCGATAAATAGAATATTTCAATTCTTAAGCCCGTACCAGACGCTCCAATTCGGTCGGCTCCAACCATCCGACAGCCGACGAAGCAACCAACCACCATTGCTTCCAGACGTCCCGACGGTCGGCCATCCAACCGTAGTTCACCATCTCCCTTTGTTTTAAGCAAATTGCTGTGGAGTGGGCGAGATAGCAACAGACGTTCCGACGGTCGGCCATCCAACCGTCGTCAGTGTTGCCAACTTAGTGGATTTTCCACTAAACAGAAATTAATAATATAATAAAATGGATCTCTGCCTTTTCGCCGAAACTTGTTTGGCCGATTATCACTTGCCAACTAACGTTTCGCAGAATTTTATTTCGCATAATAATCATTTGCCAACTTGTGATATAATTTTGTTTTTATTACCCAACCTCACAGTTGCCAATTTTACCTCTGGTCTTCCTTTTAGAATGACACTTTTCAAAATGCCAACTTTCAAGTAGCGAATGTTTTAGTTTGCGGAAAGCTGTGATTCCGTAGCCGACCGCATACGACAACTGCCGACGCTCGCAGCACATGCGCGTAATTCATTGCGGCTTCTCAATGGTGGCCTTTATCCGTACCGGAGTTTGACAAGTAATGGTAACGGCATGCGTCGGCAGTTGTCGTATGCGGTTGGCTGCGGAATCATACCTTAATATTTCAAAAAAAAAAATTTGGAAAGCTGCAATCCTGAGCCTTCGATCAAATTTTGAAGAAATTTATTTACAAGGATGCCTTTTTTATTTGAGGCAAATTATATACAGTAGGTTTTATGGAAATCGGGTAAGCGGTTACCTATAAAAAGCATAAAATAAAAAAAATTAAATTTAAAAAACCCCCGACCCAAAAAGAACCTATAAAATGTAAAATAATAACTATTACATTATGACCTACCCAAGGTATTAACCCTTCTTTAATTTGTCTCGTCGGGGGACCGCCGTCTGACCGTCGCTCGGGGGTAATAGGGCACACCAAGGTAATTAACGGTCTACCGATGAGACAAATGACAAAAGGGTTAATACCTTGGGTAGGTTATAATGTAATAGTTATTATTTTACTTTTTATAGGTTTTTTTTGGGTCGGGGGTTTTTTAAATTTTAATTTTAATTTTTTTCTAGTGACATTTTGGTAAAGTTTATTTTTCCCGAAACGGCAACACTGACTTTTTTATTTTTCCCGAAACGGCAACACTTGTCGGCTGTCGGATGCGTTGGCCATCCAACCACGTCCGACCGGTATTAATAATAATTATGTTGGGCCAACCGCTCTACACACGTTCCGATTCGGTCGGCTGTCGGATGGTTGGACCCGACCGAATTGGAGCGTCTGGTCTGGTACGGGCTTTATACATCTATGTCTATGCTTTATACTGATAGTAGTGCATTGACAGTGGAATGAAACCATAATGCGATCTAAAAAAATTTGACAACTCCATCTAGTAAGCCAAGTAAAACTAATAGCGCGTCAAAATCCGAACGTTACTCGACTCGGCATATGGCGTCGTTTCCGGCGGTGCGCCGAGGTCACTTCAAAATTTCATAATTTTATTTTGTTCTAATAAGTGTGCCCCCCCCCTCCCTGAAATAGCCTCAAATAGGGAAAGTGAAAAACACGGATAATATTCGCATTCACCCAATAGTTGCATATTAAATTATTATAGATAGAAAAAAAAAACAATACCTATCATCTATACATTTTCCCGATTTCCCGATACTTACTTAAATTATTGAAGGAAACTATTACTGGAGCGTAAAATTAAATAAAAACGAAATACACTCATGTTGCATTACAAGTATAAAAATGAAATTGTACTAGCAACATTGTAGTCAACGTGTCATTGAAATTGTACGCGTTGCAATCTGGTAGCTGCCAACACAGTATATGACTTATTGTCTTTCTTGCTCTACTTATAATTCCGAAATTCTTAATTCATTATTCTTAAGTGAAGTTACTGTTTTTAGTGTGCATAATTAAATTTCTCTCTTAAATATGGTACGTATAATAATTATTTCATCAGATGTATCTAGACCGATTCATAAACATTGAAGAAAATTTATAAATCAGTTTTAATGTTATTTAATTGCAGCCTCCGTCTCCAAGTTCTACGTCTGTAGGATCAGGGGGTCGCTCACCAAGCAAAGCGACAACAGCTCCGCGATCTTCAAGTGGTAGCACAGTTCGTCAGCGAAAATCCACAACGACGACTACTGCTGCTAGAAATCGAAGCACAGGTGCTGGGTCAGGTGGCATGTGGAGATTTTACACTGATGACTCTCCTGGTGTCAAAGTGTAAGTTAAATAGATTTATTAAATTACAGTAATTTATTTATTCTGTAGTGACCAATTAGAAATGTGTAACTTTGAATAATTGATTAACTTATGAAGTTATGACAAATAATTTCCAAGTAGATTCTGTGTCTGTAGAATTTATAGTGCAATCGATATTTATAAAATACAATTGTTTGTACCGGTCCATTATATACTTAGAAATTAGAAACCCCAAAAAGTTGTTTGATGCTTTCAAACCAGTTTCATTAGAAAGGCAAAAATATGAAGTTAACCACTATAATAGATTCCTGTTAGACAAAGGATGGGAATCAGTATTCCATGCTAAAGCCATGGGCTATAGCTAGTTATATTTCATTAGTTATTACAACTTTAAATTATATTTTTTGTGTAAGTCATGGCTGAGATAAATTGGTTGAGTACACTTGTTGATTCATGGACCTGGCAGTATTGCAGTAGCTCCCACAAATGCCAAGATAAACCAATCCATACACCATTGAACCTTTCCAATTATGTACACCAAGGCCTATTAAACTGTTGAAATATCACTGTCTCCTTGTAATGCCTATGGAATGACTACAGAAAGGAAGGGAAGACTTGCACTTGCAGCATTTTCCCAACTCATAATGAATGCTGATAGTAGTTTAAAGACTGGTATTTCAGACTAATCCAAGCATACTGAAATACATGGGTCTAGTACATACTTCCAAATTAGTATTAATGTGTAATGTCTTATCAGGTTCTTCATAGTACTATTTGATTGATTTCAGGGGCCCAGTTCCAGTACTAGTGATGTCTCTACTGTTTATTGCCTCAGTGTTTATGCTTCACATTTGGGGTAAATATACAAGAGCCTAATCAACTGCAAGTTAAATGGTCTGTTTTGAGTAAGTGTGAAAGTACTAAGTGGGTGTGATGGAGTTGGGGTGTTAATATATGATTTTTAATAAATTATGTAATTTAATCTTATTCTGAAGTAAAAATAAGTTCTATACATTAGTAACCTGCATTTTATTTCTCATAAACCCAGAATGCATTGCAATTTACAATACAGCACACACTACAGCACTTAATAATCAACCAAGTTACAGATGAATAATAGTAGATTGTATAACAAGGGAGCAAAATACTATTTTTACGGCGAGGGCGCCACTTTGAACCACGAGCGTAGCGAAGGTTTCAGGAACCTGAGTGCAGCTAGGGGTTCAAAGTATATCGCCCGAGGGAAAAATAATTTGCTCTCGAGTTATATAGGTACTCTACTTTTCATCCCCTTTCTATGAGAAAAATATATAGGTAGATACTGTTTACAGAGAATGATTTTCAAATGATTTATTTTACTTTATTGTTGTAATAATTCTTGACATAATTTTAATGTAATATTTGACGTTCTTAAGTGCTCTTTTTGTGCCTAAACTGACGCCTGTAGCATACCGCCGCGAAACCAGAACAGCGGAACCGCTAGATGAAACCGCTTTTTGATCTTGTAAATATTTTTATTTATTAATTTAGTTTTGTTTATCTGTATATTTTTAGAATATGAATTGAATAAATAGTTCCTAATAACATGAATGAATAAAGTAATAACCGATAGATGAATTCAGCTGTGTTCAAATGTAGCTTGAGCAGCGGAACTAGACTAGCGGAACAGAGAAAGGTTAGCCTTAACTTTGCCTTTGACTTAATAAATATATGTATAATAGGTCTATTTCTGATCGCTTGAAGTAGTTTTTCCGTAAACTCCACGTCCATTTTACTAAAAAAAATCTAGTTTCGCTCTATTTTTTGTCGATTTCCACAAACACAACGCGGCACCGACAAATTGGCGGCCGAAGCGCGGAGGTTTGACCGTTTGACTGGCGTAGGAACAGATCGGCGAAACTGCGCAGAGAAAGAAATAGATGATAGGTAAATCTATGCATTAGAACAGGCCATTTCGCTTGTGTTCCGCTCCTCGTACACTTGAATTCTAAGTCAAAGGCAAAGTTAAGGCTAATCTTGCTCTGTTCCGCTGCTCAAGCTACATTTGAACACAGCGGAACTCATCTAGCGGTTCCGCTGTTCTGGTTTCGCGGTGGAGGTGTGCTACAGGCGTTATAGAGGAACAAAGTGACACTTTTCGAATAGAAGGGATGAAAAAAATGTTATGACTTGGCTCCATTAATTAATTTTAGGGGGGCAAGTGCTTGTGCTTGTCTGGTAGATAGAAAGAATCACAGAAGATTGCAAACTCACGGAGGTGCTGGACGAGCTACTACGGAACCACCGCTTTCAGGTACACCTGTGCTTTGATAAAATAAAAGTAGCTGGAGAGTGCAGAAAAACGGTCTACCTCAAGGCAGTGTCCTGGCACTTCTTTTCAACATCTAAACTCTAAACCAACGACCAACCCGAAAGCCAACGCACGACACGCTTCCTCTATGCCGATGACGTGGCTCTCGCGTCACAGGGATCTTTTGATGAGGTGGAGGCAAACCTAAACGGTGCACTTGAAGAGCTAAGCTCCTACTACTGACCAAAACCTTTCTAACAAAAAAAACCGCATCCAAATCCGTCCAGTAGTTTTTGCGTCCATCGTGGATAAACATTTCCAATCTACAATTATATAATAGTAGTATACAAGAAAGTATAGAAATACCTACCTATTGTGATATTGTTTTTAAATTATTTGGCGACAGCTGATCTATTTTAAAAATAAACCATAGCTAATTGTTTTGGGAATTCTATTATCTACGAATTTAATTGGCGATAGCTTAAATCATACCCTCTTCAAAGTTACCAACCCTCGTGTGGCGAATGTATCAAAAAATTGTACAGGTGTAAAGTGGACATAACATTCCACTTCGGCCCACTAGGGAAGATAAGTGGGGTATAATAAAGCGGAAGCACCCCAGCGGAGCCTAAGAAAACCCTTTCTGTACAGCTAAAGTATCACATTGTTGACATTGTCAAGAAGTTTGTTCGTCTTTATAATAACACTCTAAATTTGCAGAAAACATTAATTCGGTGGATGTGATACTCGTCTGCAGACCCTTTGATTTTCCCCTGCCTAGCAACAAGTCAGGATTAGACAATCTGGCACAAACCTCCACTCGAGCAAATCGTATTGCTTGATTGGAGAGTTGTGCCAGAAAAAGAACGACAATTTAAAAATACATTGATTTATTGTTTGTTCAATATTCAATTCCTTAAAAATTAATTACAAAAATTAAAAAATTATTTTATACTTAAGATATTTTAAATGAGAAAAAAATATTTATGTACATGATCAGCCTTATTTTGAAATACAATAGTAAATACAAAAAAAACAAAACCAATTAATACTGCCTCAATGAGCATTAAATAAATTAATCTATAACTGCCTTGTAATAATCAAGTATACCTTGGTGCAAATATCTTGGACTCAAAATGCGCTCTTCATGCGCAGTACGCGTTTTTAGAGGATACTACGGACTGCTACGGTGGTGCACAAGCTCAAATCCACCAATCATAGATTATATCAAAACAATCGGCGCACGCCATTGCCAGGGCCTGGTTTCTCTCGCAACTTGGGTCCAAGATATGTGCCGGCGGTATACCTACAATATGACATTGCTCTGAGTCTGCTGTGTAGCTCTACATATTCTGTAAATTTCATATTATTATTACAATTGTGTTTTATTTATTAGGTACGTTTTGTAAATAATATTCTGTAAGTACAATATAAGACCAAAGCAATATCCTATTGTATTGTACATTTCATTGGACGTGTAATTCTCTTGTCGAGAACTTGTGTACCTTATAACTGATTCAATTGTATGAATTGAATCAAGAATGAGATGGATCTGCACGAAAAATAAAATAAAGATGTTAATCTCACACGAGAGCTCAATAGAGCACAGTTTACTTACATACTTTTACTGTTCAGTTGGTTACTCTACTTGGGTATCGAAACGGGACTTCGTCCACATCAGTCACACACAGTATGTTGATACATACTGTGACTGATGTGGACGAAGAATATGAATTATCATATTGGGCAATCTTGATGGATTGCCCAATATGATAATTCATATTGTGGGCAATCTTGATACATATGAAGCTAAAATATCTTAGTTGTTTTCATGAGATAAATTAGGTATTGCCATGAAAGGTGCCACATAGATGAAGGTGGATTGTATTCCACCATCATCTATGTGGTGACAATTTTTGGAGTAAATATTGCATCAGCTTGGCAAAACGTACCTATAGAAGATATCGTTTATAAAGTAGGCACCTATATTATGTACCTGTACTGTAACTAATGTATAGCGGGAAAATTACAAATAAAGTATATAAAACAGAGTAAAGCTGCAAATTACGAATTTTTCTAAAATTATTTCAGACATACGCTTCAACTCGACGACCTTTTAAAAAATCGATCTTATCAAAAAATTGGCGCCAAGATACCAAAGTCTTTCCAGACCAAATCCAGAAGCTAGACGTAGTTCCGACTATCATAGTCATTAGATATTTTATCATAAACATCTCAAACTTGGGACGATCTGTTTCTCTGCGAGTGAAAGGGCATGGAATAGAATAGAGAGGTGTAGAACACATATCACGGTGCCAAGTTACCATCCAATCATCAAAGTTTGCTTGCTCATAAAATAGACATGCAATTACAATTAAAGCAGGGACTGTATATAAAACACCAAATACACCAATACGGATCATTAGCTTTTCTAATTTGTCTGTTTTTGTGCCATCATGCTTCATCACTGTTCTAATACGAAACAGTGATACAAAACCTGCAAGTAGAAAAATAGTTCCAAAGACTAAGTAAACACATAGCGGTGCTAAGACGAATCCTCGGAGTGCTTCTGCATCCCATAGTCCCACATAGCATACCCCAGACAGCACATCACCTGCAACAAATACATAACAACATTAGCAAATAGTAATGTTTGTTTGGTTTGTCTCTCCAGTTCATTTCAAGACTGCAACTATTTTGGACTATTTTTTTGCAGAGATTGATTTGGTCCATGGTTCACAAGATTTATCTGAGTGTCCCTCTGACTAGCTGAGGGCACAGTGGAGTAATTGACGGCAGCCGAGTTCACTGTACTAGTTTCTCTCAGATCTGTAGATATGGTCTGACACAAAACACCATAGTGCGTTTGACTGCTCGTGACTGATTTTACCACGGCATGCTCTCTCTTCACTCGGCTCGCCAAACCTTTTAAGGTTTTCCACAGCCCTTCGGTTTTTCCTTAGAACAGTTGCAACTGATCCCAAAATTAGGATCGGCGCATTCGTCACCGATAAACAAAGCTAACTTCTGACTTCGGGGGCGTAACTTTATCAAGTAGCTACCACTTGATTTGGCACTGACAATGGTTAACGTGTTTGTCTTTGAGCGTCAGACAGAGGTCCATAACAAGAAGACGATGTTATTCAATATTTTTCTCTCTAGGTACAACCTTGCAGTTGCCTACTTTGCCGATGTTGCGTACTCACATAGGTTACAATACAAGATGTTCGGACTTCTTTTTGAAATACGTGTTCACGAAGGCAAGATCGGTAGCTGCACACGTTCTGAGAATGTTTTCACCCTCCGTATTGCGACCACCGTACCTAAACCAATCGTCGACTCGCTCACAATCCTCACACCCATCACCCACATGATGTACATGGGTAGTCACGGCTACCCATAACAATTTGTTACGATAATGGTGTACAGTCAGCGTCAGAGAAAACAGACTCATGCTTTCATATTATTAACATTAACAAGGGGGGTCCCTTTTCTCTGAAGCTTACTGTACCTAGAAGTTAGTTCCAGAATGGCATCTCTACAAAACTATGGCGCGAAACCACTTATCAGATGGGTAACAATCTTTACGACCATAAGGCAGTCGCTACAGCGTTTCCCTCTCTAAGATGGTGCTCAGTGGCGTAGCAGGATGACCAAGAGCCCCGGGGCAAAAATAAACAGGGGCCCCTGTATATTTTTTTTATTGCAATATCTCATTCGGAATAAACGACGAGGTGGACATATCTTGGTCTTCTGCCTTGGTCACCAACGTGCTGTTGGGGATCAAATCCTTCCTCTCGCTCTTTTTATTCCTGCGGAAATCCCCGTGCCCGTCGATGGTGGTTATGTCAAAATACTGTCAGACTCGGACCGATTAAAACCGCATGCCGTCCCTGGTATTTAGATGCAAGAGGTGCAGGGGTATAAGATTGTCGAGAGCATATCAGTCGCACCCCAACTGCTCTATTTATACTATGCCAACTGATCCTCAGTTTCAAAATGACCTCCTCAGGTGTGAGACACACGTTGTTCCTTTATTAATCCTAAATTAATTATAAACAGCTCTGTTTTGAATTCTTGTAAGTAGCTTAAGCTTTATGTACAAATATTGTTTTATCTAAATATATATAACTCAAAGGTGACTGACTGACTGACTGACATAGTAAATTATCAACGCACAGCCACATTCCCACTGGACGGATCGGGCTGAAATTTGGCATGCAGGTAGATTTTATGACGTACGCATCCGCTAAGAAACGATTTTGATTAATTCTACCCCCAAGGGGATAAAATAGGGGATGAAAGTTTGTATGAAACTTTGTCAATTTTAAACCGATCGGGCTGAGACTTTGCATGTATAAAGCTACTATGACGTAGGCATCCGCTAAGAAAGGATTTTGATTAATTCTACCTCCAAGGGGATGAACAACATTCCGAACTTAACGCGGACGAAGTCGCGGGCAACAGCTAGTTGCTCAATAAAGATATTATTATTATATTATTCCCATAAAAATTTGGAAAGGAGGGCGACCATCGAGCCGCGGCGCCGCGCCGCCGCGCGCCGGCAGGGTTGAAAGGGTGACAGGTGGCCGGTGACCTGTAACCCCCCACGCTCGCTTACGCGCACGCACACTGCGCTCGGTGACCAGTCCGCTTCTTGCCTGCTTTCCACTGTGCCCTCTGCTAGTCATAGGAACATGTGGAAAGCCTCCGAGCACTCCTCAACAGGGCTGCTCTCCTTGGGAAAGCCTTTCGGCTGGAGAGAGGACCGCTGCCGTCTCGCTTGCCCAGGGGGTGCAACCTTGGGCAAGGGACATGGCGGAGGTCCCCTCTCGCGTGGTGGTACTATTTAATTTTGTAAAAAATGAAATGACTCAGACATGATTCGAAGTAGCGATCTGTGCGTATAGAAGAATTAGGAACACTGAAAACATGACTCGGTAGCTCAGAGGTCAGATCATTCCCACTTTTAAGGAACTGGTTGCAGGTTCGAGTTGCCTGCAGGAATGCAGCCCTGAAAGAAAGGTGATGTTGGCTAGGCCCCAAAGATGTTAATAGAACCTAATACACACCTAAATTAAGCTCTTCTACCTTACTTTACTCTTCTTTTGATGATACTACTATGCACATTACAACACTACTAAGTAAAGGATGGAGGATGACATGCCATCTGAGCGTACAGGTTCAATGGCCTGTGGGCCACAGACAGGGTTCATAATACTTTTTATTTTCATTTTTAAATAAATAATTATAACAGCTTTTACCAGCATTTATACTAAATGCATCCAAAACTTTCACTTTAGAGCCTAGGGTCTGATAAGTGATATATTATAATTTTAACAACATATTTTTTTTTACCCCATTCTGGTATTAGTGAAATGTAAATTAGTAGTATAGTTAATGTATAGTTGTAGCTATTTACAACTATACCCTATAAATACATGCCTAAAGTACCCTATACAGCCGTGTAAATCATTGAGTTACAAAGATAAAAACAGAACTTACCATCTACTTTTCCCATGGCCAATATTGATATAGTTTTGATAGCAGGTACTGCCCATGCAGCTAAGTGAAAATATTGTGAATTTGCTTCAATGGCTTCATGACCCCACTTCAGGCCAGCTGCCAAAAACCAGGTAAGTGTCAAAATCACCCACCAAATGCTTGATGCCATACCGAAGAAATATACTACCATAAAGAGTATTGTGCATGGTTCATGTTTTGTACCTTGTGTTATCACTGATATGTTAGGTAATCTTGTACCACTGACAGTGGTAGGAAATGGCCCTTGACAGCTTACACTGTCTCCAGCACTCCAACCCATCACATATGCTGCAGCTACCATAAGGTAACATACAGACAGGAATATAATTGGCCTTTCAGGGTATCTAAATCTATCTGTATCAATTAAGAATGTTAACACTGTAAATAGGCAACTTATAGCACAAAATGTTGCCCAGATACCAATCCATAATCTAGCAAATCTTTTTTCATCGTGAGTAAAGAACATTCCATTGCATGGTGCCCCACAATCATTTTCTATTTTATCTCCAACTTTAAGAGAATACTCCAAATCCATATTTTTCGGTACTTTGAACTGCACTGGACATACAAATCCATAATCTTTTGCTCCATGAAGTTTACTAGGATCACGTTCATTATTGCTGTTGAAGTCCACTTTAGGCAGCTTTGGGCCATGTTTACGAGATTCATGAGTTACATTGTTATCACCAACACATATCACATTTTCATCAGTTGATACAGGAAACTTAGAACATTCTAAATGTTCTGGCCATGGAAACCCAAACCGGCTCATAAGTTCATCACAATTTTGCCTGGCGGACTCACATAAATGCCGACAAGGCGGTATGGCTGTGTCTAAAATAGTACACACAGGTGCATAAACAGAACACAGGAAGAATTTCAGATCAGGTGAACAATTAACTTTGATCAAAGGCGTAAGCTGATGTATTTCAGGTCCTGCATCTTCTTGATTGGCATGATTGAGTATATTCGGAAAAATTGTTTGATTATATTTTATGTGTTGACATATCTCAATGGTAATGGGTTCGCAGCGACCATGGTGAGGTAGTGTGTCTCCGTGATAGACAGTAACTCTTGAAGATTCAATGGTTGTAACAAAACATATCATTAACATGGCAAACGCAACCTCTGCTCTATCCATTATTATGGCTACCGATCTTACACTAAGAACTTATAAACATAAAAATAACAGCTGCAAAATGTTTATGTAGGCCATCACAGTTTATGATGAATTAATATTATAGCTCCTCATGTTCGCCCGTAAATGCACACATTTAGTTATAAAAGTTATTAAATCATTGACGAAAAATGTTATCACAAAAACAACCATTGTCCGTCGCTCACATTTGCAGAGCTTTTTTTGTAATGTCGGTTTCAGGGTTGCAAGAACTCGTTTCTAGATTTTCCCTATAGCCATATATTTTTTTCCTCCTAAGATTTTCGTGTTGCGTTTTGTGACTTGTGTGTCACTTGTTAGCTTGATAGTATCCTTCGTATTTACATTAGAAGTTATTGTTATAGCTTTTGTGGTGGCTTTCTATTGTGCATGTTCAGTGTTTGTTATACTGTTTTAATGTGAATAGTTGACCCAGCAAACTTCAATTCACATCAATGGTGCTGTGATGCTGTGTTTACATTAATTAGCTGTATGTTGAGATTAAGCATTACATGTTATTCAATTTTATGACATTAGCGTAAATAAAATTATTCCATGGATTGCTATCGGGCCGATTTTTCCCAATGAAACAAATTCTAGTATAATGCCGCATTTGGCAATTAGCCCCCAAAACCTGTAGGTGAGGGCCCATACACCTATTGAACCTATAATAGGTCAACGGGGCCTATGTTCTTACGTTACCCATATACCCACTACCCACGTCCCACGAGGCCTATTTGTTGACGGGGTCCATAGACAGATTTTTGGCAATATTTTAACTGTTTTAGCACATTCTTTATTGGTCTTGTTGGCAACACTCTTAGTCATTTCACAAAAGTCTTGTAACCATGCCAAAAAACTTCAAAAATGAACAACACTAAACTTCAATTGGAGATCTATAGGGGAGGCCTATGTCCAGCAGTGGACTTCCTATGGCTGAAATGATGATGATGATGATGAAACTTCAAATTCAACTGACACAAGTGAGTGACAATCAATACTGACTGACAAGTAGTGATGTAAGAACTCAAGTCTTTAAGTCGCTTAAGTTAGGACTAGACTCGATTTTCAAGACTCGACTCCAAAAATACGACTCAAGTCTTTTTATTAATCTGAAGGACTCCAGTTGTTATAATACGACTCGGATATAAAACGACTCGAGTCTTTTATTAAAAAACTCACAACTTAGTCGCGAGTCTTTTATTAAAGGACTCGAGTCGTTTAGCATACTATGAGCTGTTTAAAATTATAATAATAAAACGTAATAAATAAATAAAAAATTGTATTGTAATTCTAAATTAGTACAAATAGGCATTTTTAATTCAAGTCATTATAGCGTTTAGCGTCTATTACAGTACTTCCCTATTCCCTAGGCCATTTTCAACAATCACGATTATTATCACAAATTAAAAAAACACAATAATTTGCAAATTTAGTGGCGGGAACGACAACCTGTAATAAAGGTTTTAAATTCCTCCGAAATTCCGCGCGCGATCAAATAGGTAAGGAACCTTGTTACAATGAAAATGAAAATAATTGTTGTAATGAAAATCGAAAATGATAGTTTTCAAGTAGCGTTAGTAAAATAAGTGAACTGTAGGGCGTAGGTACCTAATCCCTGGATCAACTGAGCCGATTTTGAAAATTGTTTTACTGATAGAAAGCTACATTATTTGTGAGTGTCATAGGCTATAAATGGGTTGCGTTCACGCTGCATACATTTTTGGTCCAAAATTGAGAGTGCCGTCCAAAGAAAAAAAAATGCAATATTTCGTTAGAGCTTGTTCTTACTAGCATTTTTTATTATGGCGTCAAAGCTGAGGGACCACTGCTCTCGGTTTTATTTGAGTTCAAAAATCTTGGAAACGTACATTTTCATTAAAATAAATGATTGAAAAGGAATGAAAAATATCGTATTATATTGGGCGAATAGGTGATAAAAGCAATAAATAATAAAGTAATAAAAAATAGTATACACGTGCAATAGTTTTATCTATGATGATGTATCTATAATGTTAACGAACCTGGCATAATGTGACTGAAATATTTCTCATTCTTCTTTCTCCTAGCGTTAATTCCCAGTCGCATCCGAAGCTTTCACTTTGAAGTCTGGGGTCCGCTTTACCAGTCTAAACTGCGGATTTGGCTAGACCTCGATATCTTCCATGAAGCGAATGCCATCTGACTTCCACAACCCAATGGTGACATTAGGCGATATCAAAGCATTGCAGCTAGATCGTTGTTGTTGGACTTTCTAGGTCTCCAACTACCCGTAACGACTGCCATAGATGTTAGTATGGCAACCGGGACCGATGGCTTAACGTGCTCTCCGAGGCACGACCAGACCAATACAAACACCCATATTCATGCATACAAATATTTGCACTGAGCAGGGATTGAACCCACGCCTCCTGCGTAGCGGCCGCATTCACTACCGGTACACCACGGTGGCTGTCAATTTCTCATTCATTTTCAATGATAAGTATTTTTGAACTCAATAAAACTAAGGGCAGTGGTCCCTCAACTTTGACGGCATAATAAAAAATGCAAATAAGAACAAGTTCTAACGAAATGTAGTCCTTTTTTTAGCCGGCACTTTTAATTTTGAACTAAAATGGGTGATATCCTAGAGATTTTTACGATCTGTCATAGAGTTATGAGAATTGACTTCGTTATCCATCGCTAACTGTGTCATCTCATCATTTTCATTGCGTTAGAATAACGACTTTGTTCTTGATTGAAATATCTATCAACTACCGGAACAAATTTCGAACTTCGACATGAGTTTGCCGATGCTACCAGACCACATAGGTAATAATAAATGTCAACGTCAATCCCATTCTGATCGCGCGCGGATTATACCTTTCTATTAATCTCGTACTAAATGTATGGAACGGTTTAAGTTCAATATTTTAGGTATTTATCGCTTTATTTCTAACAAGTTATTGATGTCATTTTATTCGTTAAGTGACGCACTTTAGATATCAGTTTAAAGTTTTTTGATATCTGTAATAGTTACGGAATAATCACCTGTGCACACTGTACATGAGCACGACTCACGAGTCCAACGAGTCGAGTCCTTTTAAAATGTAGGAGTCTTTTCGTCACGACTGAGTCGTTTAGCAAGACTCAAGTCTTTTTAAAAGACTCAGTTTGAAAATAAAACTCGAGTCGTAGTCGAAGACTCTTAAAAGACTCAGGACTCAAGGTTTAAAGACTCGATCAAGTTGTGAAGCGTCATAAAGACTTAAAAGACTTTAGTTCTTGCATCACTAACTGACAAGTGACAATCCGGCACAATAGTCAAGTCAATTCACTCAATTCACTGCTGCAAACAAACATTTCAATTTCAGACAAAACAAACAAATCTAAAGATTAAAGAATCAATTTTAGGCATATTAAATATTTATTTATTATCTTTAAGTACAATGGATGTTGGAAGTGAACATTCAGATTTCATAAAACTTATCAATGTCAAGGGTAACATTGAAAACATCACACCTCATAAAATAGCTGTTGTAGCCTTTATCAGGGAATATGGACTACTCAAGATTGAAGGTAGGATCATAGCACAGGCAAAGATAGAGTTAACTGGCCTTATAATTATGTTGGTTTAAATTTACTGAAACATGTTACTAAATTGTTTCAGCAAACAAGATGACAGACTGCACAGTAGCCCCTAAATATAGAAAGGACTTTTGTATGTTAGCTTTGAAGCTAATTCAGGTAACTTTATTAGTGTCTTCCTCAACTATTTACGGGTATATTACTGATATTACTACTTATATATTTTGTTATTGTGTCAATATTTTTTTATACTTATAGTCCAGTTAAAATAAAGATTTGAGCTTGCATACATTCGCATAGAGCTGAAAGTTGGTGGAGGTCTTAAATACACCATAATGAAAGAAATATCAAAAGTCCCCATCAATTGCTCTTCTGCATTTTTTTTCATTCAAGGGTAAAGGTCAAATATACTGCAAATGTTATCGTAAAAGAAGATCAGACAAAGTTGTAGATCATGAAAATACCTACAAAAGGGGATTGGGTAATCTAGTATGGACAGTGGCGTCCTTAATTTTTTCAGCGGCCATCAATAATTTTGATACCACTAAATTGTATTGTGTTAAACACATGTACAAATGTCATTATTTTCATTGTAAGTAATATCGGAGCTACGATATACAAGGTGCAACATTTCGACTTTACCTTGAAGGAAAGTACCCTCATACTAAAGATAGCGAATTTTACTTAAAGGAAACATTACCTTATTTTTAAAAAGAAATAAAACTGCATTCAAAGACTTTTGAAAATGCCACACCCGATAGTCGAACCGACTGATATCTTACAAAAGCTTCTCTTTCATGGATTTCCTTTTATTTAATTTACCATGTTTTTTAGAGAGATTTGATCCTTATGATCGACCCTATCGATTGATGCAATAAAAATACAGGGTGTCATTTTTTCGAATTGTAGTCGGTTCGATTATAAGGCGTGGCAAACGATTTTTCAGCATTCCTTAAATGCAGTAGTGTTTCTTTTTTTAAAACACACTAAACTGTATTCAAAGTTTTCTGAAAATGCCACACCCGTAGTTGAACCGACTAAAATCTTTCTAAATCTTCTATTTCATGAATTTCCTTTTATTTAATTTACATAACATAAACTCACGCCTTTATCCCCGAAGGGGTAGGCAGAGGTGCTAGCACCCACATTTCGCCGTTTATGTTTAGGTCCCAATGTAATAGGTGGCGAGCCTATTGCCATTAACCGGGCACTTATAAACCTGCGATAAATACACACATAACTTCGAAAAGCATCGAAAAGTCATTGGTGTGTGCCATGGTAAAACCTGGGATCGAACCCGAGACCTCGTCTCAGCAGTCCATTACCCATACCACTAGGCTACCGCGGTGACTTAATTTACCAAGTTTGTTAAAGACATTTGATCGTTGTGATCGACTCTATCGATTGATGCAATAAAAATATAGGATGTTATTTTTTCGAATTGTTCGATTGTGAGACGTGGCAAATGATTTTTTAGCATTCCTTAAATGCAGTTCTGTTTCTTTTTAAAAACATACTAAACTGTATTCAAAGTTTTCTATAAAAACCACACCCGGTAGTCGAACAGACTAAAATCTTTCTAAATCTTCTATTTCATGGATTTCGTTTTATTTAATTTACAAAGTTTGTTAGAGAGATTTGATCCTTATGATCGATCCTATCGATTGATGCAATAAAAATACAGGGTGTTATTTTTTATAATTTTAGTCGGTTCGATTACAGGGCAATGGCAAGGCTTAAATGCAGCTTTGTTTTTTTTTAAATAAGAGTGTTTCCCTTGAATGAAATTAGCTATTTCCGGTAGTAAGAGTAGGTACTTTTCCAACATATTAACATCCAAGAAGTAATTATTGTAATCAAAGTAGTAAGTACTCTAAATACTGGAGATAGCGAATTTCATTCAAAGGAAATGTTTCCTTATTTAAAAAAAAGAAACAGAACTGCATTTAAGGAATGCCGAAAAATCGCTTGCCACACCCTGTAATCGAACCGACTAAAATTCGAAAAAATAACACCCTATATTTTTATTTCATCAATCGATAGGGTCAATCATAAGAATCAAATCTCTTTAACAAACTTGGTATATTAAATAAAAGGAAATCCATGAAATAGAAGATTTAGAAAGATTTTAGTCGGTTCGACTACCGGGTGTGGCATTTTCAGATAACTTTGAATACAGTTTAGTACGTTTTTAAAAAAGAAACAGAACTGCATTTAAGGAATGCCGAAAAATCGTTTGCCCCGCCCTATAATCGAATAATTCGAAAAAATAACACCCTATATTTTTATTGCATCAATCGATAGGGTCGATCATTAGGATCAAATCTCTCTAACAAACTTGGTAAATTAAATAAAAGGAAATTCATGAAATAGAAGATTTAGAAAGATTTCAGTCGGTTCGACTACCGGGTGTGGCATTTTCAGAAAACTTTGAAAACAGTTTAGTATGTTTTAAAAAAAGAAACAGAACTGCATTTAAGGAATGCTGAAAAATCGTTTGCCACGCCTTTCAATCGAACCAACTACAATTCGAAAAATAACACCCTGTATTTTTATTGCATCAATCGATAGGGTCAATCATAAGGATCAAATCTCTAACAAACTTGGTAAATTTAATAAAAGGAAATCCATGAAATAGAAGGTTTAGGAAGATTTTAGTTGGTTTGACTACCGGGTGTGGCATTTTCAGAAAACTTTGAATGCAGTTTTGTTCCTATTAAAAATAAGGGAATGTTTCCTTTCAGTGGAATTCGCTTTCTCCAGTATTTAGAGTACTTCCATCTAAGTAAAGTTGAAAAATACCACCCTGTATAGCTAAGTCCCGATATAGTTTAGAGAAGTTTGTCTGTAGTAACTTTTGATCACTTTATACTGAACTTTCATATTATACCAATTTCATTGATGGCCGCTCAATTTCAACACGACGCCAACATTACCCAACCCCCTTTGCATCCATTTTTTTTTGTACGGAGCACCATTTCGGAAATATCGCGATTTCTAAATTGTAGGAAGTCATACCTATTATATACAGAACTAGCTGTCCCGGCGAACTTCGTACCGCCATATTTTGTCCGTTCCTGCTGCACCTATTTCCTCATCCTTTAAACCTTCCCTGGACACCCACGAATATTTCAAGAATAAAATTAGCCAAATCGGTTCAGCCGTTCTTAAGTTATAAAATAACAACAAAAGTGGCATTGATTATTATATATTAGATAGTGTTTCCCATAGTATGATTCATCAACACAGAGTCTAAACCGCTGGTCCTATAAACTTGAAATTTTGGCAGTGGATGCTTTTCATGTTGCTTGTATCCATCAAGAAAGGATTTGTGGAGGTAATGTTCCTCCAACCAAAGGGAGGAGCCTCCGACCAGGCAAGGTGATCACGCCTGGCGGGCCGCGGCCCAACGATTGTCGTTGGGATGTTGTATATAGCTTGTACCAGCGCTGGAACTTCACTTTCGCGATTCAGGATTCGTAGTGACGTAGTAGTTCGGCTTGCTGTCGCTAGATGGCGCTGTGTACATGTGGTATCGCCACAGATTTTTAGAAATTTTGTTATTAAGGTGCTAAAATAAACTAAAAATAAATAAAAACGGGAATTAACTTCTAGACAAATTTTAATCCCATATTTTACTTCCTTAGCAATTAAATTTCCAAAATTCCTTTCTTAGTGGATACTAGCAACATGACAACCATCTACTGCCAAAATTTCAAGTTCATAGGGCCAGCGGTTCAGGTTCTGCTTTATTGATGAATCCTACTATGGGGAATAAAATTTCATATAAAATAGATATGATTTCTTCCAATTTTTAAATCGCGATATCTCCGAAATGGTGAACCGCACAAAAATAAATGGCACCTATTTTGTAGGTAATTACATGATCTTCAACTTTGTCTAACCTACTTTTGCAATAGCATTTTGTTGTTTACTAGAAAAATGCGAGAATCATATATTTTTAACCTTTAACTTTGAATAAAAAAAAAGCAGAGGTCCAATCAATGGGGACTTTTGATATTTCTTTCATTATGGTGTATTTAAGACCCCCACAAATTTTTAGCTCTATGCGAATATATACAAGCTTACCATTTAATTTCGTCTATTTTGACTGGATTATTAGTGCCATTCTTGAAATGGTATCAATTTGTTACAGTGTCCAGATATGGAGTTCAAAGAATTAGAAGCTCTTTTGACTGATGGGCGTTATAACTTACTTAGTGTGCATCTACAGAACTTTTGTGTTCGTCTTCAGAACATTTATGTTAATGGAGTTAGTGCACTCACAGATTGTGTTACTTCAACTATAGACAAGCTCATGATTGAATCTATTCCTTGTATTATGGCTAGATACAGTGTTCTAGGTAATGAAAAGTCTTTCTATTATTGAAAAATTAAAAAATTAATGTTTAACTACCCTGAGAAACTAAAAGTGCCAAGGGCAAGAAGGTTTATTAGGTCAGTGGAAACGGAAAACGGGGCGCTATGAAAAAAAGACTTAGAACTTAGAAAATTTTCGACCAAAAAACTTTGCCTCATCATACCTATTGACCCTTTTGACCCTTTTGACCGCCCAGGCAGACATAGTTACTTTCACATTTATAATATTAGTATATTGCTTGTATTTTTATTTGTATGTGGATGATTGTGCTTACCCGACTACCAAGAAGGGTTATGTTTTTCGTGCATATCTTAATTTTTTTATTTTTATAAATTATGAAACGGATGAAAGTTAATGGTTACTGCCTACTATCAAGCTTGTTTCGATATTTTCAGCATCAGTCGGGTTTTTCATTTTTAATAATTTATTAAGTATAAATTTCCCCTCTGTTTTTAGGGTTATATCTAAGAAGAATACTACTTCATCTGGACCGATTAACTTTTGGACAGGTAGTGTCATTGTACAAGTCATTTTGCTTGTACTATCAGAGAGGAAGACCTGGGCAAATGATAAGATCACTAAGTAAAGAGGTAACATATTATACTGGTTAAAATATTGTTATTTTTTAAATCTATTAATCTATACTCTTTGTATTATATTTTTCTAGAAATTAAATAACATGGAGTCGCAAATAAATACATCACCCATAATACCTGAAGAATCAAAACCTCTCGAGTTGTCAATGAAAATGAACATTATAGATAGAGATAAGTAAGTATTTGTTTATTAATATTGAAGAACATACATATAGCATGTGACATTATTATCACCTTGAATTGTTCAAAGTTAATCGTGTACCTACATGAAACCTCGTGCATATCTATCAGTTGGCAATAATCGCGTAACACTAACAATTATGGGGTGCTCTGTACCTAGTACCTACTATTGGCACCGCGCATAAGTATTTTTTGGCGCAATTCATTACACCTACATAGGTACATGCAGTCAAGCTGAATTATTTTCAGCTTGAATATTACCTAGGCACAATTTTTCTACCAATTTGGCGGATTTAGCCAGACATACACCAAAGTTCCGCCAAGCAGAAACAGTGGCTCTTTGAGTCTATGAGGTAGAAAGATATAAAAACACCCTAAGGACTTGGTGGCTGGCATGCTTTTAGTCAGTTCGACTCTGATTGCAATCCATCTTAGAACATAGGCCTTTCACAACTAAATACATGGCACCCATACCCTTGGCCCCTATGACCTGCGCTGGGAAGAGTGTGAACTGTGAAGTTTAGTAGCAGGTGGATTAAGTGGATATTTTGTTTCATGAAATTTTTGCGTCATGTTTGTTCTAAAATTGTAATTATTGCTACCATGGATCACTAGTAAGCCAGCAATAGTTCAGAAGGGAAAATGTAATTTTTTTTTCATAGATTTTTTCTTAAAAATCAATGAAATAAAAAACATGATAAAAATAAACAATGATGCCTACAGTAAAACTATAGGTATACTGTTGGCATCATGGTGTAGCGTAGATATTTATATGGTGTATAACATAATATATTAGAATAAATAAATAAATAAATATTCATATTTTGATATCTATATACATGATTAATTTTAACAATATAAATATTTTAGCAGCTTCGATGAAGGCCAGTGGTCGAAAAAACAAGCTGAATTGTTCACTGCTCAACAAGCAAATTTGTTGCAAATCAATGAAAAAAAAGCCATGCCACCTAGGCAGCTGCAGAAGACAATCATACAAATTATAAATGATATACCCAAGTATCGTGATATAGTGAGTACCCAAATCCACTTTGTCCAAATAGATTTGATAGAAATAATATTTTTAAATTAAATTTTTAATAATTTTCAGCATTATCTCAGTTTCCTAAATTGTATTCGCACCAAGGAGTTTAGTGGCGCCCAGGATTCGCTCTATAATTATTTTGATCGAACTATTTTCGACGTATCGGGCGGTAATTTATGCGACCGGACTAAAAATTTTCGCTATGCAGCTCTGAACAGAGCTGCCATGCATACCCACTTTGGCCATAAGTAAGTACAATACCAGTTGGTACCCAGAGTTATTATAATTTTGCAAATCAATAGACTTTAGCTTCACTTGATTAGAATTCTCACCAATCCAACTAAATTATCTCTTTCTCGCAAATCCAAGTAACGTAATTATGTACAGTCAGAGTTCATAAGTGCATTAGCACAACAAGGCTCAAAATGGTGTGGCGTGCCGCGTGCGGCCGCGCGCCGGCCCGGTTTTGCGTTTACGTAATTATGTGTGTGTGTCATTAGATACTAATACAGTAATTTACCAACCTAGTAAATTAACTGATAGCTAAGTGGCTGAAGCAAGATACTATTGATTCACAGTGATTAGAGATATTTGTGGTTCGATTCCAGCTTATAACGATTTTTTATATTCATGACAAAAATATAATTTTAAAATATTGATAAAGTAATTTTGCATGAAATTGGTATTCTTTTTACATTTTATGTTGATATTTGCTAAAATTTAACAAATAATACAATGATATTAATTTATAAATGAAACACAAAAAGTGTTATTGTAAGATCGTAGGATTCGAATCATCAACTTTTGCATTTCCATAAAACTCATGCTAGAACCACTCGGCCACGGGTTGCTTACGTAGTGCCAACGAAATTATCGATAATATTCCTACGGAAGAACAATTTATGAGTGTGTGTAAATTGTCTTAAAAAAAATGTCACAAGTAGCGCTAAAATGTTGACGCTATAGTTACGTAGGATTGCTACTGCACTTTTGAGTTCGACCGTACTTTTGTCAATAATGAATTATTATTGTTTTTCATAAACAAATCGTAGAATCCATTCAGTTCGATTTTATCCTAAAAGATATGATTATTTGCATAGGAGTAGCCTTCGTGGCGTAGTGGTAGTGAACGTGGTCGCTACGCAGGAGGCGCGGGTTCGATCCCCGCTCAGTGCAAATATTTGTATGAATGAATATGGATATTTGCATTGGTCTGGTCTGGTCGTGCCTCGGAGAGCACGTTAATCCGTCGGTACCGGTTGCCATACGAACATCTATGGCAGTCGTTACGGGTAGTTGGAGCCCTATAAAGTCCAACAACAGCGGTCTAGCTGCAATGCTTCGATATCGCATAATGTCATCATTGGGTTGTGGAGGTCAGATGGCAGTCGCTTCACGGAAAATATTGTGGACTAGCCAAATCCGCAGTTAAGACTGGTAAAGCGGACCCCAGACTCCGTGGTGAAAGCTTCGGATGCGACTGGAAATTAACGATTACCGGGTGTAGCAAGCGAATTTTCAAAATTGTATGAATGCAGTTTTGTTTCTTTTTAAAAATGAAGGAATGTTTCCTTTGAGTGAAATTAGGTATCTCCAGTATTTAAAGTGCTTTCCCTCCAGGTAGGTTAAAATCATCCACCCCTCGATATGCAGGTCTTTAGCAATGGAGGGTGTCCGGGAGGCTCTAGCTCGAGCGCAGGAAGCGGCGGATTACTCTTGCCTCATGGGCGCGGCGGCGTGGGGGGCTCTAGTAGGCGGGCGAGCTCGACGCGCCGCTCTGCTCAACAGGTACAAGTCGCGCGTGCCTGCCCTGCCGGCCGCAGGGCCCGCCGCGCCGGCGGCCCCCGCGCACGGCACCCACACGCCCACACCACCCAGCCCGTCTTGCCCCAGACACACCGCGGCCGCGGCACAACTACTCGCGCAACACATTGCGGTGAATGGCGCTAAACCCTCAACCATATTCCAGGTTAGTTTTAGTGACATGATAATACAGATAATCACGCCTTTATCTCCGGAGGGTTAGGCTGAATTAACACTCACATTTCACTAATCGTTGTATTCGGTCCCATGTAATAGGGGGTGAGCCTATTGCCGTATTCCGGGCACTATTGTTGTGTGTCTGGCTTATCCCTTAGTCGCCTTATACGACACCGCATGGGAAGAGATGGGGTGTCCCAAATTCTTTTCTGCCGGGAACCACGCGTTGGATAATAATAACAATAACTTTTATGTGCTAGGTAACCTCTTTAGAACAAAAATGTGTGATATTATTTCACCGCAAATAGGCACGTAATGACACTTATTATCAAACTGTGACTTTTTCATTGCTATTATTCACAAGTGAGTTATAAATTATTTTTTAAATTTTATAGGTTAAAGTTTCTATGTTCTTAAAAAAGTTTCGCTACAAAAAAGAACGTGTTTAATAGTATGAATAAATTAATATGCCTATTGTATGTTCATTTAATGCATTTTCATATTTAAATAAATAATTTCAACTTGTAATACTTGTTTAATAAACAAAATTTTCACTCAAGTTTAACTTTTTTTTTTCTCTGAGTACAGAAAAAAAAACAGTAAAAAAAAGTAAAATTCAAACCTCTTTTTTTTTTAAATATGCCCGACCGCCATTATAAGATGCGCGCACATAGGAAAACGAATTAATTTGTAGTATTGTTTATTTAGTATTTGTAGTATTATTTTATTCGCAAGTGTGTTGTAAAACGTCGTATGGCACGCGTTAGCATGATGATTACCGTCCTCGGCTCTCTTAAGACCCTCGCCTAGCGACTCGGGTCTCAATGGCGCCTCGGCGGTAATCACCAACTTTGCTCACTTGTACCATAATGTACTAAAACATTGGTTACTTTATTTTCTTGCAGGTTATAATGAGAGGAGATTCTATCAATTACCTGCATTCAATGACTGATCTCACAATGGCTGGATTAGCGAACACGGCAGCGTTGTGGTCACTCTATGGAAAAACTGAAATGGCGTCTGTAGCTTGCCAACTTCTTCTCGGTCTGAATACAAGTGCGTATTAAAAAATGTATTACTATTATATCTAGATTTCATTGCCTTCAATCATTGGAATAGGTACAAACTCAATCTGAGGGGGCCATTACAAAACTGTTAATAGCCCTCTGTGTGCCGGGGTGCGAGCCACCTTATATACAGGGTGTCCCAAAATTCAAGGATAAGCCGGCAACAGGGGGTGGCCCTACTTATGGCTGCTCAGGAAAAAATAAGAAAAAAAAAATATCTCTATTTTTTTTTTTAATTACTCGAACTTTTTAAAATCCCTCGAAATTCGGTACCCTTAATGATATTTTCAACTACCAGGTCCACAATTTTGCAAATATTTTTGAACTCTTTTCTGTATTAGCAAGCTAAGAAGCATGCCTATCCATCACCACCCTGAAAAATTATAGGATATTTGTAGTTTTTTACAAAAATAAGGCAAAATATTTTTTTGTTGTCAAATTTTCATACATTTTTACTTTCAACCCACTTTATCTTATCTCGGTGAAAAAAAAAAGTATGGACACCACTATGGCATTCTTTTTCAAAAATTGGCGCAACTAGCCAAGATTTCAAAATGGTATAATTTGGGTATGATACTATAATGAAATACTAAAAAAAAAATTTTTTTTGTAAATAAGAATCACATTTAATACATTGCTCTTATTGAAAATCACCAGATTTACTTTGTACACAATGCATTCATCCTCAATAAAAAATCATTGACGGGACTTGTGACAAAGTGGTAACCGAGTAGGTTATCACATTACGAGGTTAAGCAACATAAGCCAGGGTGGTTTTCGGATGGATGACCATTCTTAAGACATTGAGACACCTCCATTCCTCAGAAAGTACGTTAGGCCGTCGATCGTAGTGGCCATACGAGCATCTATGACATTTGTTACGGGTAGTCGGAGCCCTAAAAGTCCAACAACTGGACGTACTACATAACTTTGATATCGCCAATGGGTTGTGGTCTGTGGAGGTCAGGTGGCAGTCGCTTCACGGAAAATTTCGCGGTTCTGCTGTTTCACAGTTAACCATAAAATTCGACTCTGTATTTTGTAAAGGTTCAGAGGATGAAAATCTATACTGTTAAAATTTTAAACAAACATAATGGTATAATTTTATAATTATTGCATTATTGTTAATATTTTTTTTATTTTACATTTTTTATTGTTTGCCACCGGCATCAATACATTTTATTTTTCGTGCATTTCTTTTGTCAGAAATATAATCCGTAGCCGCATTGATATTTCAATGAAACTAGTCCAGCGTTGCAATTGCTTTCGGAAACCTAATTCTTCTTAAAACAATTCCAATAAAACTCTGAGCCTCGGATTTCCCGGCTAACTGTGAAACAGCAGAAATGCGAAATTTGCCGTGAAGCGACTGCCACCTGACCTCCACAACCCACTGGCGATATCAAAGTTATGTAGTGAGTCCAGTTGTTGGACTTTTAGGGGTCCGACTAACTGTCATAGATACTCATATGGCCACCGGGATCTACGACCTAACGTACTCTCTGAGAAACAGAGGACGGAGGTGTCTTAATGTCTTAAGAATGGTCATCCATCCGAAAACCACCCTGGCTTATGTTGCTTAACCTCGTAATGTGATAACCTACTCGGTTACCACTTTGTCACAAGTCCCGTCAATGATTTTTTATTGAGGATGAATGCATTGTGTACAAAGTAAATCTGGTGATTTTCAATAAGAGCAATTATGTGATTCTTATTTACAAAAAAATTTTTTTTTAGTATTTCACTATAGTATCATACCCAAATTATACCATTTTGAAATCTTGGATAGTTGCGCCAATTTTTGAAAAAGAATGCCATAGTGGTGTTCGTACTTTTTTTTTTCATCGAGATAAGATAAAGTGGGTCGAAAGTAAAAATGTATGAAAATTTGACGACAAAAAAATATTTTGACTTATTTTTGTAAAATAACTACAAATATTCTATAATTTTTCAGGGTGTTGGTGGATAGTCGTGCTTCTTAGCTTGCTAATACAGAAAAAGAGTTCAGAAATATTTGCAAAATTGTGGACCTGGTAGTTGAAAATATCATTAGGGGTACCGAATTTCCAAAGATTTTAAAAAAGTTTAAATAATTAAAAAAACAATAGAGATACATTTTTTTTCTTATTTTTTCCAGAGCAGCCATAAGTAGGGCCATCCTCTGTTACCGGCTTATCCTTGAATTTTGGGACACCCTGTATATGAGACCCAAGACGGCGTGCGATTTTGGTCTGCGCCTAAGTTAAGAGGCATTATATCCATGGGACTACCGCACGAAAAAAAACACATAAGTACCTAATGAGCTATTTTTGTGGAATAAAGCCGATCATTCGTGAACATATTGAGACAAATTACTTTTTATAGTTTTGGAACTGCCCGGTAGTGCATTATATTTTTTTTCTGAATTCAGCACTTTGCAAAACCGAAACACGCCGATCTTAGACAGACTTTAACTGTTCTTTCCGACGGCGGCGATGCGGTGTCGTAAATCGATAGCCGGTTACTCTTTTTCATCTATGCGGTTCGAATCACAGCAATCCCAGTTGCATCCGCAGCTTTCACCACGAAGTTTGGGTCCGCTTTTTCCAGTCTAACTGCCGGTTTGGCTGATCTTCGATTTTTGTCGTGAAGCGACTACCATCTGACTTCAACAACCCATTGGCAATATCGAAGTATTGCAGTTAGACCGGTTGTTGGATTTTTTTGGACCCCAAGTACCCGTAAAGACTGCCATATAGATGTCTGTACTCTGTATGACAACTGGGCCGACGGCTTATCGGAGGCATGACTAGACCAGTAGCAGTTGCGTTCTCTAACGCCACCGAATTCAATTTTGTTCGGAACGGAACCTCTAGTGTGCGTCCGACTTGCACTTGATCTTTTTTTGAGTAAGCAATTTTAAATATGTATTGCTCGGGACATATATCTTGGACGTAAAATGTGCTCAAAATGTGCTCTACTAGCATAGCACGCGTTTTTTTTTATATAGGATAGCACGGGATGCTACGACGGTAAACGAGTTCATATTCACCAAGCATAGATTATTACAAAACAATCTGCGCGCGCTAGAGCCTCTTTTGTCTAGCGATTTAGGTCCAAGATACGTGTCCCGACTCTCGAGCCACTCACATCAATTTTTTTTTGTTTTGTTCCTTTCGGAACAGGCTAAGGTTCTATGACCATGCTGCCTTGTCATCGGTTATTTTTATTCTTATTTGGATGATGATGAGGATGATGATGATGATAATGGTGAGTTGATGATGATGATGATGACGATGATGATGATTGCTGCCTCAGTAAAGTGGTGGAAACTTTACTAAAGGCTTCTTACGGAGATTTGAAACCAACACGAGAAGTCAAAATTCACTGTAATATTTCACTTTCCTACTCTTGTGAGCGTTTTCCAAGACGTTATGTCTAAAAATTACACCATTTCTACACATAAAAACTCGAACTCACACTAATTTTGGAAATTAAAATAATACCGCGACCGTTTATTCTCGTTTTGGCGCCAAAACTCCCACTCACATCAATATCTTCATGTTGTGTTCGTTGGCGCAGAGTGCGCGGTGGGCGCGGGCAGCGCGTGGCAGTGGACGGAGGCGAGCGAGACGAGCGCGGCGGGCGGCGTGGCGTGCGCGGCGTGGCGCGGCGCGGGCGCGCTGGCGGCCGCGCTCGCCTCGCACCTGCGCTGCCCGCGCACGCGCGCCGTCGCCACGCGCTACCACGCCAGCGCCGCACTCTTCGCTGGTAAGTCTCCCCACTACTGTATTACGCTTTTTTTTATACCACTTAGTATTAGGCCACGCGGTGCGGTGCGGCTCCGGCGCGGTGCCACAACGGCTTCCTACATTCAAAAAATTTAAGGTATGCCACACGCTGCGTCTGGCACCGCTGCTTGTCTATAGACAGACTGTCGTCAACTGGGTAAGCCAATTGAACCCTGTTGCGGTGCCGCAGCGGCGCCGTAAGACAGTTGCGACGCCATACCGCTCGTGTGGCAGCCAGTGCGGTGCGGAGTAATGCGGTACCGCATCGTGTGGTCTTACACTTAGGTGACAGACAAGCACCACTCCACCTGATGGAAAGTGGTTGCCGTGGCCTATGGGCGTTAACACCAGGAGCGTTGCACTTGTGCTGTCGACTGTGGAGAAACCTTCTAATGCCCTTCTTGAAAGAACCCCATATTGTAGTCGCTTGGGAAAACCACCCCAAGCGACTACAATACGAACTCTGAACTTAGTATTCTGCACCTTATTTCCTTATGGATTAGTTTATCTTTTCTTTTACCGGCTACCGTCTGACCCGATTGAGAGTAAAGCTTGTGACAGACAATCACCAGGGGTACCGATTTTGATTGGTTTGAGCCCGAAGATCTTGTGTTGTGTGGAAGGGTTGCGGGGACAGAATCTGGTTCCAGTATCCGTTTCACAGATGCGATTGCACCTTCATGTCTTGCGCGCGCTTATCTGGATTGACAGCGGTTTATAGATGGCGGCACTAGTTGCAAACTGTAGTTATTTACATGCAGACAAATCCTTACATTACACTAGCTACTTTACGCTGCGCCGGCACCTAGCGCACGGTATCGCATTTTCATTCATTTTATAAACGATGTTTTTACTCTAGTTGGTAATAAATGCACCAAAAATTATACTGTGTATCAATCAAAGACACTTTGGTTCGCAGTACTTACTACCAGTCTTCCTAGTTGTCAATGACCTAAAAGGTGTTAGGTCTCTACATCATTTTGGTCCTTTGAGCTGGATAGTACACTAGTGCAATGTACGGGTTTGCGCGTAAAAATTCCATTGTACCTATACTTTTATTTTTATTCAGGAAAGTGGGAAGAAGCAGAACAAAGCATAGGACAACTAGCTTCATCGGATAGATGGGAAAGTCAGCTTTTGAAAGCTGAAATGTATTATTTGAAGGGGGATGCCACAGAGGCGCTGGAGTCTTTGTACGACATCTTGGATTACTGCAAAACTGAAGATGACAGCCTGCATTTTATGTCATTACGAGTGAAAGCATTGATATTAATGTCACAAGTCCAACACTCATTTAGTAATATACAATCAACGAACATAATGCTCCTAAACGAGGCCCTATGGTTAGCAAAGTTATATTATCTACATTACTTAGCTGCTACGGCCGAAATGCATCTAGCAAATGTACAACTGAGTATGGGATGTGCGAAGAACGCCTTGATCCTTGCTAGGAAAGCATTACCTACTATTATGGCAGATGGCAGCGCATACGACATGGCTCGAGGTAATAATATTATCTACTATAGGTACTATACATAATATACCATTATTTTTCTATAACTGATATTATAATGTTGCAAATTTAGAATGATATAAACGGATGTTTCGTTTTTTTCAGCAATGCTACTGTATACAAAATGTCGTGTAGCTACTGCGCCTCCATGTGGTGAAGCGAGACTACAAGTATTGCAATCGTGCTGCGAGGCGTTAGATTTCGTCAAAAAAAACTTTTCTAAAGTTGGTGCCCATGTACGACTATTACAGACATGGTATTTACAGGTATGGAGTTTTTTTAAAAATGCTCAGTTGATATGTGTAAATCAAAAAATCATTCAGAGTGATTAGAGTAGATATTACGTCACGGTGAATTGAAAATTAAACGTTCCAAGCCCATTTTGAAGGTATATAATAAATATTGGGTCAATTTCACGACATAGATTATAATTAACGTAAAAGATGTGCACGAGCACATTAAAACCAACTTACTTCTCGTAAGGACCGAAGTGTCGTCCAGCCCCTAGCAATGTAAAAGACTGACACACTGTGGTGTTCTGTTAAAAATATAAACTATTATAGTGTTGTATATTTTCAGGCTCAACTATATCACGACATTGGTAACCATGCAGCAAGAAACCAAAGCGCTTGGATGTACAGACAATTGGAATTGCAGAATTCTGTGGAACCGTCAAACATGTTATTAGTTATGTATTAAAAACAATTTCGTTAAAACGTTATATTATTTAGAATTTCTATAATATACCTACAACGTCCCAACAGACCATTAGGTATAGGCCAGCTACGCGTATCCTGGTCGTCATGGGCGTACCCATGGGGCATGTGGGGCGTCTGCTTGCTCAATCCGAAGTTAAAACTTAAAACACACGATAACCGTCCCGTCCTTCCTGGATCCGATTAGACTTTTGCCCGTCCCTTAAAGAAAGCTGGGTCGGCCCATACCAACTGGCCGTACGATCCTTCGGAGAAAATATCAAAAAAGAACAGTCCGCGCGCGAGTCGCCGAGGACTCGGGGGCTATGAAAAAAAGCGGCCTCTATGGCTTAGCGGTAGAGTTCGACTACCACGCAGGAGGTGCGGATTTGATTCTCGCTCAGTGTAAATATTTGTATATATGTCGCAGCCAACTAGCTTAATCAGCCGTTCAATTAACTGCCTAGGCTGTTACCTTAACGGCGCCGTTCAATTAATGGCCTGAATGATATTCAGCCATTTGATTAAACAGCTAGGCAAATATCTCGTTTCTGCATGGTTGTAAAATAAATAATTACCATATTCAATAAAATTGTAAATAAAATATTAAATGAGCTGGTATTTATCGGTATGATAACTGAAAGCTATGAAAGTAGCAAATAAAATGACACGGAGTACTTAAGCTTAATTTATTCAATAGATCAATTCAAACAGTTTAATACAGTTTGTCGTTTAAAAGTGCCTTATCCAGGATTTCTGACATGGTTAGTTTTATATCTCTACATAACTCCTCAGCAACTAAAACCTTCGTATCAGGTTGCGCTTCTGAAGACACATAACCTCCTTCCCCTAATATACTAACATCGTTCCAGCAGTAACCCAGAGACGCTTGAGACTCGCATATTCGTCCAAAGTGCAATAATAACGAAGTGATATCTTCTAAAAGTGAAGGGAAAGCTGTACAGATTCGCACGAGAGATTTCAAGGCCGGTTGCGACAGTTCTAGACGCAAATCACATGGAATCACTGCCAGCAGTGTTGACAGAGTATTCACACACAATCTCGCAATAGACATAGCTTTCGGTAATGCGTATTGTATTGATAAATGGGACACTAAGTCGATAGCGAATATTTGCTTTTCGTGAGAAACTTGACTAAGAAGTTCTGGTATAAAATCTAAACATATATGCATTGAAGGTATTCCTTGTACTGTAACTGGTAGAAGTTCTCTTGGATATCCTTGGAAGTGCACTAATTTAGCCAGTGAGGGCTCAGATATAAATATTTGGTGAAGGAAGGAACAAATGATACTTCTGACTTCCCGCAAAGACCACATAAGTTCCGGTTTACATTCGTCCTCTGGAGTTTGCAAACAAGCCTCCAGCAAGATTTGAAGTGCAGCACTTTCTTGAGCGGCTACCAACGCATTTTTCAATTCTTCCCTCTCGGCATCAGATGTGAGCTGGCCACTTTTCTCTAGTAAAGGTCTGTCGAGTAAGTGTCTGCTGAGTTGACTTCTAGAAGCTGCTAAACTTGCTTCTAAAATTCTGAGAATTATCTTAAGTATTGGCCCACATCGAAAAACTCGAATGTCACAACGCAAAACCTGAAGTGGATCTACTAATACATTCTCTTGTGTAATTTGCACAGTTTTGGAACTGCCGTTGATGTCTAATAATGCATTAATGGTCATAATCCAAAGACAACGGGGTAAGACCGTGTTAAGTCGCAACCAAACTTCGTGATATAATTCTTGTATATGTCGTGGAACTTGGTCACCAAGTACACTTTTGAAATATTTGACAAATGTTTCTGCAAAAGGCCATATGTCTGTGGGATTTTTGTTGAGCATAGCTTTTAATATCTTCCCAGTTTTATATGGATTTTCTTCTATAGTTTTAAAAGCATCGTTTATAGACGAATCTGAAAGACAAACGTCGATTTGGTGTCGATTGGTATCTCCAAAGAGTTGATCATCCATCCAGTCATCAACTAGAGACAGCTGTGGGAAGTGTGTTGCTAACAATCGCAAAAGAGGGCTGAATAACCCTCCATAACTCATTTGGTCTTTTTGAGCTCTATGCAACAAATATTTAATCGGCAATTCAGACAAAAAAGCCGCTGAATAACTTTTCACTTTTCTTCCATTAGCAATGAGAGTAGCTGCATTGGCCAGTCTCACATCTTCATACAATAAAAGGTAATAAATCAGTAGTAACTGCGATGCTAAAGTGGGCTTTTCAATAGTTATATCAATTGTAGGTTCTGTATTATCAATTTCCATAGAAGTGAATGGTTTACTCTGAACATCAAAATTAGCACCAAAAATAGAATTCCTGAAAACTCTTCTGATTTCTTCTTCCATAATTGGCTTGTTAACATATTCGTTTGTGCCTTTGTTGTTGATCACAAGAATAGAGTTGACGTACACCTCTACTAATGCTGGCATGACTGGATGCAACGGCGCCGTACAGTTGCATATCTGTCTGTATATCCAATTCTTAATAGGCACTTTATGTTTAGAAAACGCTCGAGACTTTAACAATTGATGGATGCAGTGAACAGGCAAGTAACCTGGTATATTACTGTTAAGATTTGCTGTTACGGGTACTTTAACAGCATGAGCTGTAACAACCTGCAATATCAAAAAATTATATTGGTTACATAGATTTTCTGAGGTAGGACCTTTTATTTTGAAGAGGCATTAGACTGTATTGAGTTTCTATACCTGTTCTGTAAATATTTCTTGGGTGAAAGCCTGTTTTATTCTAGCAAGGCCGTTTGGACGTACAGGAACACGCATTCCTAATGTGGCGCATACAAGTTCGCCCACCGCCGTCAATTGTCCAGAATGAAAATGGATTGCTATCAATAATAACATTTCACCAAAAGATGCTGTCACTCCAGAGTTACTGAAACAAGGTACAGTAGATTGAAGGACCAAACCAAAGGTGCATATAGATAATGTCTATTATATCAATATACCTTTCGAAGTAAGCCTCTTCTTTTACCAACCATTGTACCCATTCAATGGCTTTCTTTTCATGATCAGGAGCAGCTAAAAGGAATAAATATTTAGATATTGATATGAATTAAATTATAAGGATCACAATGTAATCTGATAGTTCTAATACTTACCCATTAAAGATGGACAAGCAAGAATCATACACAAGCTTAAAGACACAAATCTAACTCCAGCTGGAGTAGGTGGCGGTTTTTGGGTCACTAGTCTTAAAAGACCTGCAATTTCATCATCCTGAAATTTTATTCCTGCAATTCCTCTAAGAGCACAATAAAGTCTCAGAAGGGCAGATGCATTCACCCCAGCAGTGGCTTCTTTCAATCTATTGAGTAATTCTTGGCGTAATTTTGTTAATGATGCGTGTCCATCGCCTTTACCTCTCTTGTGGGAGTTACGTAAGAATGTGGCAAACCATGCTCTACTGGCTTGATCGGAACCAAGTAGAAGCCCAGACATAAAAGAGACCTGTGGATAAATTTATTATAAGTATGATGTTACTTAGTGTCTAAACACACTATGCCGAAGTTACGTGACCCAAGTTCGGCGGCTGATTTTACGTTCCGACGTATTCGGTTGATATGACACACCATAAGTGCCGAACTTACGCGGCAGAAATTCAGTTCCGTAACTTTGTGCGTGTATTCAGTGTCGCGGGGCGGGAGCGGATCCCCGCTGCTCCCCGTCCCCGGATCTTCGTCGGCAATCGAACCGAACTTCGGTCGCGTATAATGTGTGCTCACAGAATAAGTTGCCGCTGTACTTACGCCCGACCGAAGTTAGGCTGTACGCTATGACGCGACGTAATTTCGGCATACCTAGTCACTTATAGTGAATTAAGAACGGATTTATTTCTTTTTTTATTATTTTTCTATAGCCTACCAAATCATCTGGCTGATGAGACAAAGTCAAGTTTATGACCAGAGAAGGTAACCGAGATGCAGATGCTGCTTTGGATGTTACAGAAGCAGCTAAATGAGGGCAAGCAGCACAAAGTGTGGCTAATGTCTTAGCTCTTATACCCCCCTCTTCACTTCTATCAGCATTCATTACAAGAGATTCAGCCACTGAAAGAAAATTATGTGCATCAAGTTTACAGGAAAAAAATATATATTTTTTTAATACAAACTAAACAAACTTTTATACATTCATATCATAATATTATCATGGCTATCTTGATGTATCAGTTTTTTCGGTTTTAGGGTCAATAGAACCCTGAGGCGAAAATAATTGAAAATTAACAATGTAAATAATCATAAATGTAAAAAAAAATATATTCTACAACATTCTACACAGTTCTATCTAGGCCCAAAGTAAGCATAGCTTAACTAGCTTGTGTTATGGAATCTAGAATGCAGATAAACATACTTAGATACTTTTAGATATATTTGTATATTACTTACAGTATTATTATAATACATACAATAACAATACTGTGATATAAAACTACTCACCTTCTTGCAGTGTATCAGGCATATTAGCCACTACCCATGATATAATTATGGGACCTTTGTTCACATGTAGCAATATTTCAACTATGTCACAAATGTTTAGCAAGTGAGGCAATTCAGCAAGGCTTATACAGATGACGTCAGTAACCTCTTCCAAATACACATCATTATCAAATAGCTCTGAAGGTTTAACACTAAATTCTGAGTTATTAGAATTTTTATTTTGATTATATTCAACTAATTGTGACTGCATGTGAAGCAGTTCAGATAAAACAAGGCGAACCCGTTGTGTAGAGTCAGACTGCTCAAAATCATTTGTTATGCCATTAGAGATACCCTGTATAAGAAAAGTTTCTGTGCATTGTGATCCACTTTTCAGTCTAGAACAAAAATATATCAAATATGTTAGTATGAATATAATCATAAATAACAATAATATTATACTTAGATATTTTAATTATATAGTTTGGGCATGTAGAACAAATCAGTATGCATGACCCACAAAGCATGTTAGGCATGGGTAAGTGAGGATGCCAGCCAGGGCCAATCTCATGGAACATACACAACACATACTGACCTGACCAGTTATAATAGAAGTGCTTGAAATCTGTTTGCATGACAGGTTTAATAACAACAGAGAAAGTTTGTGAACTGTATAAGGATAGAGGCAGATGGCGGCCTGTTGATTGTCCCTGCCTACCCCGAAGAGATTAAGGCGTGAGCATTATGGATAATATGTGAAATTTAAACATTAATTATTCATTCCTATTCTTCATTTAAAAGAAGAACTGTAACTTACCTCATTTGCTGTTCTTTCTTGAGATCTGTCTCTAAAGTATTAAATTCAATGGATAAAAGAGATACGATGAAGTTGACCAAGTCTATACCGGAGAGTATGATGAGTACATCTTTCTTCGCTTCAGCACAATATCTAGTAACGTCTAAAGGAGATATTAATGCCATACGAACGAGGCAAGGTATTATGGGTCTTATTTCATCTGGGGTACATTGCATGAGCGTCGGTATATCCAAATCTTTTATGGCTTTGAAAATATGTGGTTTTATAGGTTTCATAAACGTCACGTCCATGGTCGATATACTTAGACACTATATTCTCAGAGAATTGATGAACCGAAGTGGTAAAATTTCGTATTAATACTACATTTATGATTTAATTTGGTTTCTTTATAACCTTTTCAAGTCCACCAGTCCACCAACAAACATAATAATCACTGACATGACGAGCTTTTTTTTTTTTTTTTTTTTTTTTTGTTCTATGGCGATCCCAATAATTCCGCCAACAACTCAGTTTTTATACTGATCAAAATAACGTGTGAAAGTACAAGTGTAAAATTATCCATACAAACAGTGAATTTGGAAAAGCGGCCAAAAGGTTTATAGTGTGTTGAAGTACCTGAAAAGAAGAGACATCATTAAAGCAAACAAAGTGTTATGTGGTAGAGCAAACGAACACAGTTTTACAAGTTAATATTGTTAAGATCTATAAAATGACATAACATATAAATTAGTGGGGAGTTGACATACGTCAGGAGGGTGTTAATGTTGGCAGGGAGAGGGACATCATTTGGGGGTAGGAGGTCGTACAGGGAACCATTCATCCTAGTACACGAGAAAAACATGTGATCAGCTGTTCCTTCGTCCAAACCACACTCACAAAGAGAGCTATCCCTAATCCTTATCTTCGACAAAAAAACATTTGTACAGACATGGCCTAAACGAAGACGACAAATAACCGAAGTTGCCCTCTTAGAAGCTTTGCGGAATTTAAAAAACCAAGGTTTGCAAGGGATGCCGTTTTGGATTGAAGCATAATGTCTTCCCTTAGTAGAGCTGGACTGGGACCAATGCCCATTCCACTGAGATGTAATACATATTTTGGCGAGAGAAAGTAAGTCCTGAGAGAAGGCTCTGAATTGTTCACGAGATCCACTAGTCGAAGCAGTCCTGGCTAGAGAGTCAACCATTGAATTGCCTAAGATTCCACTGTGACCTGGAATCCATACCAAAGAGACCATAAGGCCCCTATTGTGGCACCTAAAAAGTGAGTGCTTGATTTGGAAAATTAGGGGTGATCTGGATTTAGAGGCGAATTGGTTGGCTAAGACGGCCAGTAAGCAACTCCTGGATGACGAGCTTGACAAGACAATCTTGACTTGACATGACACTCATGACAGTCTTTTTTTGGAATGATTTTGACTTGGTTACAAAGACTTTTGAGCCATGTCTTTATTTGATATTTTATTATCTTATTTTGGTGTTGGATGACGATGAGGATGATGATGATGATGATGATGATGATGATGAGTTGATGATGATGTTGACGGTGATAATGATTGCTGCCTTAGTAAAGTGGTGGATACTTCACTAAAGGCTTCTTACGGAGACGTTATACCTACTGGAAAACTGCTCATTGGCGTCACGTGGTTTAACCATCAATCACGGCGTGAACGTGATTGATGGTTAAACCGTGGCAAAATAGGTTTTGCCATGTAATGGACCCCTAACACATTAAAACTCGAACTCACACTAATTTCGGAAAATAAAATAAAACCGCTATGTTTCCGTCAACGCGTTCGCGCCAGAACTCCGACATCACAGTCGTCTCGACAGATACGCAATGTTACAAAAGTAAAAAGTAAAAAAAAACTGAAAAAGCCTTCAAAGTCGAATAATATTCCACATAGGAATTTTGATCCCGTTCATTGCTGATAGTAGCGTGATGTGATGATATATGTAGCCTATGTTGGTACCTGATAATGTAGCTTTCTAAGTAATGGTGAAAAAATTATTGAAATCGGTCCATTCGTTTTTGAATTTATTCGTTACATTCAAAAATACAAATCTTTCTTCTTTATAATTTACTTTATATTGGCAAAATTGCGGCGATTCGCTCCAAAAGTCATTAAAAAGAAGAAGAAGAATCTTAGAAGTCGGGATCCACACACGCAATAGTTTTTCTAAGACGCGTCCACACGACGGAAGCTCGATATTTGTTCTGTGTCCACACTGAGCCTGCAGCCTAAACCGGAAATCCGAAATAAATTCCCGCTCATATTTTTTTATATAAACCTTGGCCATTTATTATGGAACAAAAAACCAAAAAGAATTATTCAAATCGGTTCAGCCGTTCTCGAGTTTTAGCGAGACTAACAGAAGTGCAATTCATTTTTAAGCAGTGGCGTAGCTAGATCACAAAGGGCCCCGGTGCAAAAAGAAACAAGGGCCCCCCTATTTTTTTTTGTTTCCGATAATTCCTAGACATTAAGCTTGGGGGCCTCCTGAGGGCTCAGGGGGCCCCCAAGCTAGCTGTAAATGTGATGGCGAACTTTTCAACGAGACAATATTGCACAAAATTTCAAACAAATGAATTGCACTAATTAGAGTTGTACAACCCATTTTCGCCTTCAAAAGTAAGACTTTTTTGGTAGTTAAAAAAAAAGTTGCTAGCTCGAGGGGTCTGTGAGCTTGGGGGCCCCCCTGAGCCTGGGGGCCCTGGTGCACCGCACCACCTTGCCCACCCATAGCTACGCCAGTGATATTAAGTCTAAAGATTCATTTTTAGAGAGCATGCGAACTTTGTACCGCCTAACATTCAATTCTCTAATTCTTTATTATAATTTTTAAAATTTTCTCAATGCTACGTTTACCTCGACGATGGGCGAGAGAAGTGGGCAGAGACGTGGTGTGAATAGTATATTCATCATGCCGCGCGTGAGTGCTGCCGAGTATGTTGCTGCGAATGTCGGCTTGGCTTGGAATGCTACAGCGTTGTCCTCCATACGTTTACGTCCGTCTCCACAGTATTCGCCCTATACTGTAATAAGGACCATCGCGATGATGCGAGTGTGTGAATGCTAGGGCATTATTCGCGTGAATATTTCCAGCAACACGATGAGCAATGCGATGGGCAGAGTGTAAACGCGGGGAAGAACCATCATCGTACTTCAAGGCATATTCTAAAAAAAGATTTAGCGAAATCGGTTCAGCTGTTCTCGAGATTTGCGCTTAGTAACACATTCAGCGATTCATTTTTATATTACTAGCTGACCCCGCGAACTTCGTACCGCAAAGTCGATTCTTTTTCTTTTTTTTTTAGTTTTTTTTTTCAATTTTTATCTCCGTAAGAACCATCCTCGTATTCACTTCAAGGAATATGAAAAAAAAAAAGAATTAGTGAAATCGGTTCAGCGGTCTGGAGATTTACGCTTAGCAACATATTTAGCGATTCATTTTTATTTTATAGATATAAGTAAGTTAAGATAGATGGAACGCAACAGTTAAACTGACGAACTATGTCTGCAGATGCAGACGCATGGTAAACGTTGATATTTTTCTGCTAATGGTTGGAAATATGGGATAATACCCATAGCAAAGATAATATAAATATATTAATTAAGGGGTAATTGCTCCTAATGTCGCTCAACGACCTCCGTCCTTCATGAGCGCAAGAAACACTAGCAGGAGAAGTCCGGAGTGGATTCCAATGTGCCCCCTCCCCCCTTTCCGGGGACAACGCGGGCACAATGTGGTTCCCGCATCTGGGGATTAGAGTCCTAGATGGTCCTAGGTCAGCCGTGGTGCAAGTGCTTTAGGCAATCTTATGCCCTAGCATCTGAAGACCCTAGACGGTGTGCAGTTTTGGTCGGTTTGAACTCGGTCTTACCGCCCCCGCCGGGCTAAGGGGAGGCATATTCATGCATACGAATATTTGCACTGCGTAGCAGCCGCGTTTACTACCGATACCGCTACGCCACAGAGGCAGTCAAATCAAATATGCCGAAAATCTCTAATTTTTTTGTATATTAATGGTGGAAGGTAAAAGTCAGCAGACACGTAGATTGTAGCGTATTTTGTATATCAAATTCTTTCACACATTAAGTACCTAGTACATACATAATTATGTGTGTTTAAATGCACTTGTAACTGTATTTTTTAACATGTCATTTACTGTCAAGGCTGTGCGTTTATGGAATGCACTTGAACATCAGGCAAAAACCCTTAGCAAGTTAGCATATTTAAAAGAATGGTGAAAGACCACTACCTACTACTTATCACCGTGTGCACTATGATTAGTCTCAATTATATATCTACTTAATTTATTATTTCCCCTATAAATTTTAGTATGTGCCTACTGTTTATTTTTCATAACCACTCGTATCCATCTGGTATCTATTTATGTGTTATACCTAGTTAATTTTATTATTAGATATGTTTTTAGTAGGTATGATAATAATACGTGAAGTAAAAACGTATATTTATTTTGATTTACGTTAGTTGTGCTTTTCTCTCTCTTTCATTTTCTATTAATACACCTTGTTTTCATCGTTATCTTTTGTGTTGTCTCATCACTGTCCAACCCAAGGTTGCCTGGAAGAAATCGCTTTCAGCGATAAGGCCTCGGTAGGTACCTTCATTAAACTGTATATACATATTATACATGTTACCTACACTACTTGTCTCTACTGTAAATCTATTAGTGTACAATATAGTGTTATTTATCTATCTATCTAAATAGAAAATTCTACATAAATTCCCCTTTATTAGCAAAACAACTGTTGAGTAAAATTTTACAGATCTGATATATAAATATTATGATAACGTTTTTGTAAACAACTTGGTTATATACTTAGATGAGGTATAAATAATTGTGAAAACCTTTGATTTCTTATTGACGGCTCGAGTTTTTTAAAGTTTTGTTGAAGTGAATTCTAGTAGGTACCTTATATAGATGATAAGACACCACATAATTACCTGTAGGATATTTACAGAATTTTTCTTTCAAAATATTACACAGTTTTTTAAATTGTGCTATGACCGCCTAGGATGTTAACTAAACGTACGACATTAACCAACTGGCTGACTAGGTATTACTTAGGCCCTTAGGCCATTCGCACGAAAGGGCACCGCTCCGAAATAAGACACAAAGTTAGTGATAGGTTTTTTCAGTATTTTCAGTATATTTTATTAATGAAAAATTGTTACATTGTGTTTAAACATTTTTACAATATACAAATAAAATAATAATAGTAGCTTTATTGAGAAAGCTGCTACTGAAAGGCTCCCGCTTTAGCCTTGGTGGTTATTTTTTTATAGCCATGCAGAAACAAGTTGTTTGTCTAGCCAGTTTGTTAAATGTTGTACGTTAAGTTAACAGCCTAGGCAGTTAATTGAACGACTGATTAAGCTAGTTCGCTGCGACATAATAATATACTGATACCTAGTATAGGTAAGTGACTTAAGTGACTGACAAGCACACGGCCAACTTGATGGAAAGATATAATCAATTATGGAAAGTATTAGTTTTCTACCGCTTGTAACTAAGTTTTTTTTTACGCAAGCAAAGTTCCCACGGATACTGTCCCGCCGGTTATGTCGGACTCGAACCACGGAGCACGGAGTCCCCATCTAGCCCCAGGTACTGGTAGGCGCGTATTGCGGCGCCGCCTCAGTCTGCTTCTGCTAGGGTGACAGGCGGCTCCACCCGTTCCCCTCCTACGGACGGGGACGGAGGTCATTCTGCGACCTCCGACACCCGAATCGCCTTTGCGCGTCGCAGGATGTGCTCCTGCCCCACCGCCTCCTTTTCGAGGTTTACCTACTCGCAGAAGGAGACGGCGAGCGAGAGGACTCTCAATCTTCAGACCACCAACCGTCTGTCAGTATGAGATGGTCGACGATCTTCACCTTTTTGTACCGAGATGAAGGAGTCAGGCTGGAATGCAGGTTGCCCGGTAAAAACCCCTACATTATATTTATATTATACACTTCGATCAAAATAAAGCTAGAAAGTGTAGCAGTCTCCTTCCTTGCAGTTTGAAAGAGTGACAGTTTCTGTCTGTTACTGATTACGGTTACAACACAGCTGAACAGACAGAAACAGACCACGTTTCTGATCACACCAACCGCTCTGTAAGAGTAGGTATAGAGACATCGAATTTGTTTGTCCCCTTGCTGTCTGTCCATAGTCATAATGTCCATAATCAGGGAGATTGTTGTTAAGGCGGTGGTGAAACTTAGAGAAACATTGTAAAAGGTAGAGGTATAGAAACGGCACAATTGAATTAAAAGTACCTACTTAAGGCGGCAGCCCCTTGTTTCGCAGACAGAAATTTCATAGAATTTCGTTTCACAGAAAATGTTTCACATAATAGTTGGTACTTATATTTTTACTAGCTGCCCCGGCGAACTTCGTACCGCCATATTTTCGGCCCGCGTGGTATTCAAATCCCGTTCCCGCTGCACCCTTATCACTTAGGGGGATGAAAAATAGATATTGGCCGATTCTCATAGATACCGGATAAGCACAAAAAATTTCATCAAAATCGGTCGAGCCGTTTCGGAGGAGTTCGATTACGCACCCCGTGACAGAAGAATTTTATATATTTTACCAAATAAAAAATAAGGGTTGATCGTAGAGGGGTGAAAATTTAGGGTTGCATGTATTTTTGTATGATGTATCATAAAAAAATAAAAAATAAAAATTTTGTCTGAAAAATAAAAAAAAAAATTAAGGGGTGGACCACCCTTAACATTTAGGGGGATGAAAAATAGATGTTGGCCGATTCTCATAGATACCAGATAAGCACAAAAAATTTCATCAAAATCGGTCGAGCCGTTTCGGAGGAGTTCGATTACGCACATTTGTGACACGAGAATTTTATATATTAGATTTCGAATATTATTGTTTCAAAGACAATTTACCAGAATGAAACATATTTCACAGAAAAACAATTTAATGAATTTTTATTTACATTTTTTTGTTTATTAAACTTATCAAACAGTAGAATTATTTTTTAAGGAATATTAAACCACCACCATAATCGAAAATAATTTGGTCTAACGTTTAATAAATTAGAACACGTCATTTACTGTGATTATAGTTTACACCCCGACTCAGAGTACCCCGACTTGGATAGGTTAGGTTAGAAGGCTAAGGCGGGAGCGAAGCGGAGCGGCGCTCCCGCCTTAGGCCTTCGTGGTTATTTTTTTTTAAAACCACCCAGAAATAGGAGCCCCGCGGGGCTCGAATTATCTTAGCGCAAATAAGTTTTATATCTTCTAAGTGGTATGTCAAACGATTTTATATTCAATGTATCTATGTTATGATAATAAAGAATATTTGATTTGTTATTCTATGATACGATTATTCTAACATTAAACTTTATGTGAAACAAAAATCAATGATTTAAAAATCTTCAAAATAAGTATTCTGTGTATTGATTATTCTATGAAATTAAAATATGAGAAAATTTTTATGTGAAACGAAATTCTATAAAACAATTAGCTATAAAACAACGCACACCCACTTAAGGCAGATAATTGGTTGTCTATTATTGTTTACCCGAAGATAATATGCCTTAATCATCATATTCCCGAATTTCATTTACCCGAACTTCATTTGCCCGAATGTTTTGTTTGCCCTAAAAGACATATGACATACTTTTAATTGCCCGAAACTTAGATACCATAAGATACGAGGGCGGGTCAATAAGTCCGTGACTTTTTCAATGAAATATAGGTTTTTAGATAAAAAGTTATTTTATTTTTCAACATAGTCTCCTTTGCACACTATACACTTAGGCCAAAGTTTCACCAGTTTTTTTATACCTTCTGAATAAAAAGATTTGTCGAGGTCATCAAAATAGGCATTTGTTTGCGAGATGATTTCATCGTTAGAGTCAAATCTCTTTCCGCCAAGCCATTTCTTTTAGTTTGGGAACAAGAAATAGTCACTCGGGGCTAAACCTGCAGAATAGGGTGGGTGAGGGTGAAATTCGTAGCCCAATTGAACATCTTCTAACATGCCTGCGAAATTGTTCCACGGTTGCGTTTGTGGTCGATTGTGAGCAAACGCGGCACCCACCTTGCGGAAAGCTTTCTCGTATCCAAGTGTTCATTCAAAATTGACACCACTGAGCCATATGAGATGCCTTTGGCTTCCACAATCTCTCTCACTTTAAATCTCTGATCGGCTAAAACCATATCGTGATTTTTTTATGATTTCGGACGTGGAGACGCCTCAGCTGGGCGTCAAGAACGTTGCGCATCTTCCGTGCCTGTGCGACCACATCTGAATTCAGTAAACCACTTTTTACCATTTAAATAGATGGTGCAGAGTCCCCATAATACTTATCAAGCTTAGCCTTGGTTTGTGCGATGGTTTTTTTTCGCAAAAAATAATGCTTAATAAGCACTTGAAATTCACTTTTTTCCATTTTCTTCTCCAAAAGCGAGCTAGTCTGCTATCAACAACTGTGAAACACAAACGAAATGACGTAGCTTGTTAAAATTTTGACAATAGTCTACTGAAAGATGCCTGTTGACAGGAGCAGAGTTTTTATTTCAATAAAGAAGCGGGAAATTTAAAAAGTTACGGACTTATTGACCAGCCCTCGTACAAGTGCCATACGTATTGTTTTCATATTTTTAATTGCCATAATAATTATTACACATAATATTTAAACGTCATAATGATTATTATAGACATAATATTTACTTCTGGGTGTTTAATAAAAAAATAACCACGAAGGGGATAGCTAAGCTAGCTAGCCTTCTAACCTAACCTATCCGAGAGGTCCCGATTGCATCCAGTTTCACCCAATGTCGATGGCAGATGAAGTTATGGCATGTGATAATTATGGCATGTGATAATTAGGGCATGTGATAATAATTATGGCTTACAATGATTATGACAAATTATGTTTATTTATTTATTTATTTTTGTTATGGTAAGTGACATTATGGGAAACAAAGCTTCTACGTGCTAGAAGCAAGACTAATATAGCAAATAAAAGTATGGCAAATGAATATTACGTCATATAATATTATGGCTGTTGACTATTATGGAAAATGATATTAGGGTAAATAAAATTCGGGCAAACGGCCGTATACCGGCAGATATGGATTGAAGTCGTTTTTTCCTCTCAATAGTTTTATGTAAGGGTGGTGTTCTTGATGCTTTGCTTTGATTGGTCATGCATGCGTGTTTTATATTGCCTGCTACGAGCAACATGGCTACGGGGCGAAATAAGCGCCCTACACGAGCCCTTAGTAGTTTGCGATGTAGGCAGAAAACAAAAATGTTCGGCGATTTAACCTTACAGAATATAATCGTTGGCCTACTAAAAAATTAACATATCCCTGATTAACAAGCACCCTAATTATGAAGAGTTGTTTAAAAGCTATCGTAAGTACACAGGCAATGGAAACAGGTAGATCTGATCTGTTATACCTACTTAATACCTATATGTCTTCAATAGTGAGTACCTACTCTTACTGAAAAAATACGAATACTGTAATTTAATTACTGTAAGCACAGAACAATATGTTGCTCTTACGAGAAATTTCAATAATCTTGTTAAGTTACATGTGTAATTTACAAAGAAGTAGGTAGGTAGTAAGTAAAATGAATACTGAAATCCGAACATAGTATAACTCCGGACACGTATCTTGGACCTAAATCGCAAGACAATCGAGGCTCTGGCGCCCGCGGAATGCTTTGTAATAATCTATGCTTGGTGAATTTGAGTTCGTCCACCGCAGTAGCACCCCGTGCTATCCTCAAAAGACACCCAAGAAATGTGTACCACGCGTACCAATAGGGCACATTTTAGGTCCAAGTTATGTGTCGGAAGTTATACACGGTGTGGAATCAATGTGTAGTGGGCTGAAGCGGACGGGGCCGTGGGGCGGCTCGGGGGCGCGGGACCGGCGGCGGCGAGATGGGCGGCGGCCGCGGCCGGCGCGGCAGTAGCACGCGGCACGTGCGCACGCCGCCTCCGCGCCGCCCGAGCGCCCGAGAACCACCCGCGCCCTGTGAACCCACCACGCTCAATATCTCGGGATCGCTTCCAACCTCGAACATATTCCTCATAAAACGTACGCTTCCTTTACATAACTACCATATCCCTGCACGGTTTTACAAATGTTGACGCTCTTTTCGGGAATTAAATATTTATGGGTCAATAGTAAGGATTCGGAAATTGCTTACATCATCGACACTGTAATTTAGGCGGGAAATATTATGTATATATAATAATAGCGCCTACTGTAATATCGACTACAAAGAAAACTATGAAATGTTGTGTTTTAATGAGTGTTGCTTACAGTATAGGTACTTTGTAGCTCATGTTCGTAAAATATAGGTATTTGAATACTTAGAATTTTCATGTAAATCTAATAATATATATACAAAATAGTTACCTATACATATCAAAATATTTACTATCTATATAATCGTATTATATACTTCAAATGCGAAATGGATAATAATTAATCAAACATTAAAAACACAATAAGTGGACAAAACTATTGGGGCGTCCATCATAGTAATCACAGGTGATCGCTCGTCATTCATACTTATTTAACTAGCCTGTTACATCAGTACCTAAGGTGGTGAGTACTTTTTAACTATACATTTTAAGAACAATGTGATTGAAAGAAGATGGAGAATATAAGCCTCTAAATCATATTTAGGACTAAAAGGTTTTAAAGCTGGATGAGCTAGACCTCTAGTTATGTGCACTCAATAAGTACTAGCTCATAATTGGGCAGGTTAATAGTGCCCAATAATCAATTCATATTATGTTAAGTCTTAAAAAGCCAATATCCAGTTACGAACACATGTATAGATAGGTTCTTAGAGATTACAGTATTTCAATAGACAGACATCTAGATTACCCTACTACTGACTGTGTCCCAGGTTTTACTGCCATTCATAAATTATATGTCTGACTTAGATTCGCGATTATGTGATCAATCAAGCTACTTTTCTTTGCTCAGACGTGAGCAACAGCCTTTTGTTTCTTTGTAACTACAAGAAAGTCTAGCCATTTGTGTGCTAATTTTAGAGATCCTTAAATGGAACTGATGATAGTAGAACTGATAATATAAGACTGCTTTATCATAGTAAATTAAAATAATTGCAATAAAATTAAACCCAAGCCAACCTTATTTGCTAGTAGGTACGGTGCACCTGCTAAGGCTTTCTTCTCCGGGTTGGGGGGTTAGACGGCTATCCCTCCCGGTAAAGACGACCTATCAATGAAAACTATAGGTAAACAGACCTCGGGACCAAAACTTTAAAGTTTGGTGGATGATGATCGAATGATTTTGCTAGCTTTCGTAGTAATGCTATCTAATTAGGAACTAGGTACTACCAATTTGCTTGTAAGGGTTCCGTATCTCTAGTTTTCAGGAAGGCGTGTAGGTATAAAGAGTAATGTAATATCAAATAATCGGTCCGCAATCTCATGCGGCTCAGATGAAATTCTATGACAACACAATCAAAAGATACATCCGTTTATGCAGCATAAATAGAGAATCGCAAGAGAAACTTTAGGATGGATAGGTACTTCCTGTTTGGAAAGAAATTTGAAAAGAAGCAAGGTCTTACAGTACTCGTACAAGTAAAAGGAAAGGTACGAAAACCGTAAATGTAAAAAAGCGCCATATAGATACCTTGTCCTTAGCATACCGCAGTTAGTCTTTACTTTTTCAAGGCTTCAATTCTTCTGGCTGGCGCGGCGGCCCATCATTCTTTTTACAATTCGCGGTCACTCTAGTTCTCGTTTGCAGCTCTGGGCTCTTTAGCAGGTATGGTCAGTCCGTTGATATCATCAGTTTGCTTATTCTACGAGCTATATTGGTAACCCAGTTTTCCAACAACAACGTTGAGTATGCCCCTCATTGCAGTTTTGTGCGGAAGCCTCAGTGCGCAAGTCCGATTCATAGGTATACTTGACTAGTTTATATCTCAATAGGTACCTAGGTACTATTATCTATCCTATCATGATATCAAAAATGTCTGCGTTGTATGGCAGAAGTAATACTATCTTCTCAATCAATCGTGTACCTCATACCTATGTGCTAATTATTCACTGATTAGTGCGTACCTTGTTGCACTTGTTTACTACTTATGCGTTGCGTTATCCTAGTTTTGAACGACCGTTTTTAAGTGCTAGTGTCGTTTAGCTCGGACATATACGTTGGATCTAAAATGTGCTCAGTACACGTTTCTTGGGTGTCTTTTGAGGATAGCACGGGGTGCGATATACGAGCTCAAATTCACCAAGCAAAGATTATTATAAAATAAACTAATTTTAACAAAAAAGTTTCACCGACTTCAAGAAACGAAAAAGAGGCACTGAAAAGCGAAAAATAACCGTGTGGGTCAGGGCCTTTTGTATCGCGACTTAGGTCCAAGATATGTATCCTGAGGTACGCTACCTCTTTTTAATATAAGATCTATAAGCTCATTGATTACTAGAGATAGATGGATATCTCTAGTCTACAGGAATTACATGCACATCAGCGCATTAATAACTGTAATCAGTGTTTTATAATCTAAAGGATAATAAATAAAATGTATGATGTTGATCGATGCGGCTACGTGAACAATATAAGTGGTTTGATCATACCGTGCAGACCTACTTATACAGTTCCAGTATCTCATTATTCCAGATTATGAGAAAATTATTCCTATATATTATATTCACAGACGTCTGACGTCAACGTCGTTGTTTTTTAAACAAGGACCTATTTATTATATATACCTACTCCGCTCTTGTTTTTAAGTAGGTCTATAGGTAGGTACGTATTTCCTGTTTATTTTTATGATTACTATAGTTTTCCGATTTCTTTAGTAGACATCTAGTAAATTGAAATATTAATCATGTTTGGTTGTCGTCTACACTGCCGCTCAAAATACATGTATTGATGGATGGTGAAAACTGATTTCCAAATTAGAATAATTTGGCAATTAGCGTTCATAATAATGAACGCTTGAAAAAATTTAATCCCCACTGATGTTAAAAATGACGATTATTGTAACTGTTTAGGTACCATTTACATCAATATGTTTTTAAATTATGGATTTACACGCAGAATCTGAAAAAAGATTCTGCGTGTTGTACCGATCGATATTATTTTAAAACTCGAAACTCTGTCCCAGGAATTCTTCTCTATATCAGAAAATATGAAAAATGTACTACTAAAGTAATCGCTATCTAAAAAGCCCGTTTGGACATTTCAAGTCCATGAAGTTCTCAATTTTGAGAACGTAAAACAATGATATTTTTCAAACGTAGAATGACATTTTTCATTGATGGGTACCGCCCACTCCGCTCAGTGCTGTCCATAACGAGTTTTTTATACTCTCCACAGACTATTAATAAATTGGTTATAGTAAAAATAAATCGATTAAGATATTTTTTTTAATTTTATCATAAAAATGTCTAAGACAAAGTTAAAGATCGTACACTTATCTGTAAAAATCCGGTCAAGTGCAAAACGTGTGTTAATGCGCAAACACGCCTCACGAAACTGAATTGTGGTGCGAACTAATGCTACATGACCGGCAATATGCTACATGACCGGCAATATGCTACAGTACTGGCAATATGCTACATGGCCGGCAATATACTACAAGACCGGCAATACTTTGATTGCGTTGAATTAGAAGTTTGATTTTAGGGTACTCCTCGTTGAGCGAGAATCCTGAAATGTGAGACGAAGCAAGGTCATAGAGCACAAATAAAAGGAAGCGTTTAACATTTAACATTTTAACATTTTTAACGGATTCTATCGCGATTAATTCTTTATTACTTTAACCCGAAGTTTCGGCTAACTTTTAGCAACCGTGGTCGCGGAGTGACTAAACATCAGCGACTATTTACGTAGAATGAGCTCGCGGTTTCGTTAAGTCTGACTGTTTTTTGCTGTTTTCTAGGTCTTTTTTTAAATTTTAGGCTTGTAGACTTCAAGATTTGTAGGTTTAATTATGTCTAGAAGCCTGGAAGCCTAGAAACCTAGCCCTGGACCCCCAGATCTATTACCCAGTCTTCTTTAGTAATTTTGGCACAAGCTTCATTCAGCAATGTCATCATTTTCTTAGTGGAGAATGGCCGCTTTGTATTGTGGCGTGCTGCATATCCTTTCATTTGAGCCCAGATCAGCTCAATAGCATTGTACTGACAATGGTATGACGGCGTTCTTGTCACTTTATGTCCATGCTGAAGTGCCCATTCATCAATTTAATTTTTTAATTTTGCAGGTTTAATTTTTTTACCAGTTACAGCAATTCAGCTCTTAACTATTTCGTATCAGTTTCAACGCCTGATCTTTGTATCCATGCTACTAAATCGGCCTTTTTGTTTGCTTGAGTAGGTGCTTTATTTATTTGAACTGAGTGGTCACGGTGCATTGTACACAATAATTTTATTATGCACTGTTCAGAGAGGTTTGCTAACAGGTTAGTAAACCACTCTGTGATATTATTTTGTACTTTTAGACTCAAATGCGAGCAAGGTATCATTCACAAAACCACCACTAGCTGACCCGACGACGTGGCAGATGATTAAGCGTCCACCTTTTCCTATTGGCACTTTTGAGCAAGAGGCCTTGGTATCATCTGTCCATGACTGCGGCACGGTATGATTCGAGTTCAGCCAAGTCTCATCGACAAATATGACATTATCCCAATTTGTGACTTTGTTGTGTTTGCTGTTATCTAGGTTTTTTTATTCCTAGGCTTCAAATATCATCTTAAGTCACCCCGGGACCAGGGCTGCTAGAAAGTAGCCGACGTAGGGTTAAAAGTAAATAGTGACAGATAAATCGCGATAGAAGCCTTTATAAAGTGGTTTCATTTCAATAAGTGATATAAGCGTAAACTTCAGACAGTAGGTATCAAGAAAATGATTTACTAAAGATTCATTTTCATGCGATTTCTATTGGTTATTATTGAGTGAATATTATTGTAATAAAAATGTTAAATGAAAGAAAATTGACTTTTCGCAGTATTGTATTGTTTAAAAATACCTACAATATCAAAGTTTAGATTAAATTTTCTAATTAGAACTTTAAGCCAATGAACTTTACACTACAATACAATACATATTCTAATCGATCAAATACGCATACAAACTTGAATCGATTTATCTTGAGTATCGTGTACCGAGTGGTGTGGTTACATCCCTAGTTACGTCCAAATGACAAATGTCATAGTGGGCCTCTTACGTTGAGACTACTTTACTAATACGATAATACACGTAGCTAAAAGATAGACCATAATACAAATTAACTATCTATATCTACCATAAAGGGATAGTTAGTAACCTAACTCTTTTTGTATGTTTGAAAACCTCGAACAATAATCTCATCAAGGGTATGACTAAGTGGTTATTTCAGGGCCGAGTCGCTTAAAATCACACAAAATGTTTGTGACATTAGAAGGAGTCGGGAGTGGCTATTTACATGAGGCCTAAATTACCTACCACCAGTCCCTGAAAAACTGGACGACGACGTCTGTCTGTGGCGAATAGAGTCAATCAGCCCATCATCTCTGAAAAAAAAGGCAGATGTGGACTAGATCGCACTCCTAGACAAATGGGAATTCGTGAGTAGTTAGAATAAAATAGAATAGAACAACAATTCATGGGATTGACATATGTTTACGATTATCATAAACGTTATACTTATACGCATTGATTTATATTGACCCAACCTCATTGCCTGCCTATACGACAAAATATGTGTCGTTGAAAACTATTGATATGATACGACCAGCTTTTACTCCCTGAAAGTGATACCACAGTAAACAGTGTCTACCTATTACATTGACAGAAATTATGTTAATCACCGATGCGTCAGGATGCGTCAATGTAGAGCTTTATGGTTAGAGTCAAGCAATACAGTGGTCAGAATATTTGAATGTCACGCTTCTCCATTTAGATTGTGGTGGAAGCAGATTACATAAAAGTGTGAGGGAGCACGTACTTTGCTGTCATTTTGCATATTTTCTGGTTCGTTATTACGCCCTCAGGGCCGTTATGCCTATTACGCGTAATGTCATTAAGTCATTCACGCCGGTTCGCTTTAACTTAAGTAAGCCGTAATATTTCAGCACACAATATTTTGTGGTAGGTGAAAAATTTACGGCATTTGTTATCTATGTAGAAGCATATTGGTTTTTTATGGCCTTTCATAAAATACTACACACCCTCTGTTATTATTGCGTCACGTTATATGGCAATCAATACACTTACATAGATTGTATACTTACAGACATTGGTATATTTAAATCCTATTTACTACTATTTATTAAATGTGAAAATCTGTGAGGATGTTTAGATGTTTGTCACTCAATCACGCACAAGCGGATGTACGGATTTGGCTGAAATTTGGTTCAGGGATACTTACATTCAAGTTTGAAAAAAAAACGGCTACTTTTTGTAAAAACGGGATCACAATTTCACGAAGGCCCAGCTACGGGCAACAGCTAGGATAGCACGGGGCATATATCTTGTACCTTGGACAGATGTAGGCTTTCATCCTTGAGAATGTCACAGTGTATTTCACACATCACGCCCCAAAGAAAGTGGTGCATACCAGCATTACCAATACCTACACCACGGCGAAATGTATCTACACCTATCTACACATTTATTCACTGCACCCGGCTCCTTGCTGCATTAGTTCGTTCTAGTTCAATAAGGTTTTGGCGCTTTTTCGATAGGTAAGGGCACATAGAAGTGAAATGTTGTAATGGAAATAAAACCTATTTATGGTATTTCCTGCAGCACAAGTACCAGCAAAAGTTCGAAAATCTTAAATACATAGTCACGTCTCTTTCCCAATAGGGTAAACAGCAACCAAATGATTCCACTTGCTACGGCCGTAAATACACATGTAATTGAAAACTTGTTTTAAAAGTCTACCCCAATTTTATACCTTTTCATTGCTTTTCAGTGCATTCATTACGTGTAAAAAATAAATATTAGGTACCAAATGATGAGTTAAATAAAATTTAGCGAAGAACCGTAAGATCAGCAAAATAATCGTTTCTTTAACACATTATGCGTGTTGGCGCTAATTGACACTCTTTAAATTTAAACTGGCGTTAGGCAATTATAAAGATGATAAAGTTAAATGAATGCAAGTTTTAACATAACGCGTGTCTAACTGTAAACGTTTGGCAATGAGTAGACTAAACGAAACAAATAACTTGAGTTTCACGGTCACATTACTTATCCATCGTAACGATTGTCGATATTGTAATTAGTATGGACAAAATTGTGAGTATGTCATGTACGTATGTTGCTATACTGAACGTCTTTAGACGGCCCAGTTAATGAATGGATATCGGAACAATGTTTCAGCGTGTAATTTATTCATTACACAGGCGTCCTCGATCAAGCCGTCTTACTAACGGAAAGTCTCCGCCTGATGATGTCTCTCACGTTTATAGCTATAATGTCGTACCTATACACATCGTTCAAGTTTGTAGTCCTCTGTTTTATCAGGCTATGACATAATAACGATGAGTACATTTGCCAATTGAATCACGTGACTGGCTAAAATTGTTATTTGAGGGCATGGATATTATGAATTAACTGAATAGTCCTATTATTAAATTAAATTACTTGAATTACATAAGCACTAACATAGCTATAAGTTTTTATTATTACTAACAAAATGTTTTTGGATTCTAGCTGTTGTGTATTTTGATCCCGTTCCCGCAACCCAAACCTATTACCGGGATATAATATTTAGCCTATATTATGTTATTCCACGCTGTAATCTATCTCTGAACCAAATTTCAGCCAGATCCGTTCATATTATATTTGTGGTAGGATAAGTAATAACTATTAGGTATTATAAAAATGGAGAATGGGATCACAACTTTCGTTTCAGGATACAATTTATCCTAAAGTGAAGATAAATCACTAAGGCTGGATTTCACAAAGGAAAAACTGTTTCATTCACTGAGTTCTCAAAAATAAATTCTTTGAGCAAAATGCGATGACGAAAGCTGAAAGAAAAAAACTTACATTGAAGTAAGATGAAGAGAAGAATAATTATTCTGAAATAACATAAACATTACCTAAGCAATAATAATAGATATTATAATTATTTTAACAGCCTACGTGTGTAGCATGTGTGTAGACATAGATATAACCATATAATTATGCACAGTCATATGTTAATATTAGGAACACATACTCATACAATAACGGTACGGCCATATACTTTTATATAGGTACACATACTTAGATATATAATGTACCTATTTACAAAATGCGAAAGCAGTGTACGAATAGAAAAACAAAATCGATGAAAAACACACGTAGGTACGATTGAATTCGGTTGCGGATACTCCGTGAACTGGCATTTATTTCGGTGCTTCATATAGGGTATAGAGGGTATAGTAAGAATTTTGAATGATTTAGATTGATGAAGAATTTTAAACGATAACCATTTTTGGCACACACCTCCAAAAAATATTTTTTTAAAGTTTTTAATTTTTTAGACCAAACATTATACCTACTCAAATAAAATAGTAAAAGTATAAAAAAAGCAATCAAGGTAAAAAAGAGCCATCTTTCAAAATATATTTCGTCTAGTAAACGAAAAATTATCATTCAGGTTCATACCATTTGATGAGACCTTACGCTTAATGCGTTGATTAGTTGGTTAATTTCACCGATATTAGGTATAAATATTTATCATGTTGCGAATAGTTTAGTGCGACAAGTGGCAGGTACCTACTACTTGTTATAAGAATATCGATATAACCTGTAGAACGGTCAATACGAATTAGTTTCGCATAATTTCAATTACAGAGAGGTTGGTTCCATCCGCTTTCATTATCGCCACTTGGAGACACTACATATCATAATTATGTTTTAAACTGTCTTTTTGGCATTATTTAAAAAAAAACAGATTTAATTGAATAGCTAAACATAATAAGATGCTAAGAGGACTTCTTACAAATCCAATGTTCACCATACAAAAGCTCCATTACATTTCCATTTAAATACTTACGTAGGCGGAAGCGAAAGCAGAAGTACACATTTAAGCGGAACTTCTACATTTACGGATGCGGAAGTAAGTCTGTTATAACCCTGGACTGGATCTACTAGGTATAAGTAATTATTTATGTAATGCACTCGTAACTATATGCAGTTACGAGTGCATTACATAAATAATTACCTTTAATTCAAAGTATGACAAGTTTTTTAAGATACTACCTGTAACAAAGTAACAACAAATACTACTATCTAGAAGCTATTACTGATTTAGATCGAAAAAAGTCAACATCCAGGACGGGACTTGAACCCACCAGTCAGAGGAAATACTCTTATTAACTGAGCTACCGGGACACATCCGGATATTCGAATTTCACTTTTACCTGCGTCCTGGGGCGACGCTGGATGCTGGAGGAAAAATTGGCATAGGTAGGTCCTAAATGCTTTACAATTTCATTAAAATATTCTAATATTTAAAGTTGCATCTGGGGAGTCCACTTCGGAGCCCGGGGCTCACCTCCACTGGTTTGGCTTATTCGTGCGGTCTCCCAACCCCGAGAGAAAAGTCTGCGTCAGACCCTCATGCGTAAATCATATTAATAACCTTCCGGATAGATACACACCATAGCTATTCTATAATTTGTATTACTACTATTCCTTCTCCTAATAAAAAATTATGTAATAAGTATTGATTCTCGTAGCTAAGATATTAGGTAGGTAGTTAGTATTAGAACTCAAAGTCAGATAGTACAAATAATAAAGTGGCGACACCAAGAAGGAAATCTCTCTTTGCGTCACCTCATCTCGTTCTCCAATAGAGAGGCAAGGAATACTACAATATTAAAATAAACGAAGATGAAGTATATATGTTTGAAATGTTAAAATACCAAACATTTTTTAATGATTTCACCCACTGAAGACAGAATATGATTAATTAAGGATTTCACCCTAATCACATACCTGTAACAAAAAACATTTTTGAGATTTTTATGTGTGTTTTCCTTCTGTATATTCCCGGTAATTTCCCAAAATAATTGGGACTATTTTCTCAGGCTTTTCATTAACAGATAGCTGATATTAGGTACATATAAGACATAATTTAGCCTACTTTTATTTTAGTAAAAGTAAAGTAATAAAGCTCAGGAATACCGTTATTAAAAAAATTAATACATAGCTAAGCAGACTGCTCGTGTTAGCGGTGTTACCGAAAGTCTTAATAATGGATTTGATTTTGATTGGATTGGTTAGTTTACTTTCATTAATAAAAATCCACTGTATAACCTTTCCAATTAAGTTCCCACACTGAAAATAATAGCTAGCTCGATATACGATATGAGACAAGTCATGGTTGGTGAAAATTTTACACTTTTATTGACTTCAGCAGCCTATGACAAGGTAGATTTTCACATTTCTACCTAAGACGAGGCTTATGGCTAGTCTTAGTTAGAAATGTGGAAATGGGTTACCCAAATCTCTATCTTGGAATAAAAGACGCAATCCCGTTAATTTCAAGTTACCAAAATCGTTTTATCAACAGTGTTAAGAACTTGACAGTGACGAAGGTATAGGTTTTTTGACATTGCGAGTACAAATAAGCTCCGGTAACCGCTTACCGTCAAGACAGACATGCGTTTATTAGGGATTATGGGGAAACTTTATTCTCTATTTGACTTAGTTTAATACATCATCATCCTCCTACCCTTATCCCAAGTTTATTTGGGGTCGGCGTAACATGTGTGCTTTTTCCATTCATCTCTATTTGCAGTCATCTCAGCATTCACTCCTTTCTTAACTATATCATCATTCACACAGTCCATCCACCTCCTTTTAGGTCTTCCTCTCCCCTTGTAGCCATCCACTTCCATAGTTTTAATGGCTTCCTTACAACATTACTTAGTTTATACAAATGTGTATTATACATCCACCGCAATGTCGCTACGGTTTGAATGACAGTTTTACCTTTATATTAGTACCAATATAAATCAATGCTTTTACCTCTCTTAATCTTCTATTCATCATTATCGTGAATATGAGCTTTCGTTTTTCTTAAGATGTGATGTGGGGAAATGTCGGTTCATAGTCGGTTCATAGTCGCGTCCAACTTATACATGAAGATACCCTTGATCTATCTTTAATTTGATTGAATTTAATTTTTTATGAAAATAGTTACTGCTTTTTATATTGGTTTTAATATTTTTCTGTGTATTTTCAAAAAAAAAATAGATGTTTTTCTGTGTATAAATTTAACATTTAATTAGTTTTATAAATAGAAAATTTTTAAGAAAAAAGATACGTCGAAAACAAAAAAGGTACTAAAATGGAAAAATAACTGAATTACAGATTTCATTCAAAAGACAAATTATCAGAGATGCATAAAATAGACGCAAAAATGTGAGCTTTTAAGAAGATCCTTTTGAACAATCCAAATTAAACTAGAAGATCATCCAACACAAAACAAAACAAACAAATGATTGAAAATACGGATTATTTACTCTTCATTTAATTAGTGGTTTAAGGTCATAAATACAACATTTCATAGTTCTCCTTGGAATTGGACTTAGCCTAAAATTCACTTTATGTAGTATGACTGGTACAAAATACAGGTATGAGTTTAAAATCAATGCCTATTTTCTGAATTTTTTAGCTGCTTTGGAGTTCAAACAATCATGACAATAAGGAAAAGCAATTTAGGCTTCATATTATTTAAATTAAACAATTTATATATGCGTGACAACTAGAAGTGATGGAGAAATTAATACAGTCATTGTGTAACAAATCTTCATGTCGGATATGTTTAGTACCACCATGGGGGTTCAAAGACATCGAAGAAGAAAAATTGTATTCTGCGTATACACAGCAGCAGAGGCAAAGAGCTGTTCCTCACTTGCTTACGATCGGCGTGCTTCTCCAAGCATTCGCAGTCGTCGTCCCTGGAGAACGAGATATGGCCTTTGCTTACATCTCCATCATATTAGCATCGGCCGCCAACCTCACGCTGGTCATCGTTTACACATTTGTTCGATCAGCGCGCCCCGTCCTCAACCATATTGTATGGCTAGTGTTATGGATACAGCTTCTGGTGAGCGGTTCACGTCGACTCGGAGATTCATACAACGAGCTACTCGGATGGGCTGTAGTACTTCAATATTTCACACTTGCCACACTGCCGTTACATTACATGATACTGATATTGTACAGCGCACTTTCATTTAGCGCTTATCTTCAGGTGCAATTCTACAATGCTTCATCTTCTGAAAGTAGGCTCCCCGACGATTTCTATCTTCAGGTATGTAAGAGGATTTTGCACTATTAATGTTACTATGTATTGAAGTTTTTTTAATTCAACAATTCATTGCTAAAAACTCAACAATTTTGACAGCAAATTGCAAATGGTGCACTACTCATAGGAGCTACGTTGTTGGGTGGGACTGCATATGCTATAAACGAAAAGCAACAACGAAGCTCTTTTCAGGAAACAAAACGGAGCTTGCGTGACAAACTAACAATTGAGCAACAAAGTAAAGAACAGGTAAGTACGCACTATTGAACATACGTTAGTAGGTATTACCTAAATATTGGACGCAGATTGGCTATTGGGGGATTTTAAAATTAAGCAATTAAACAAATTAAAAATATTTATGATTTTGAGATATAACTCTGATGATAAATATGACTTGAGTTATGGCAGCCTGTGTAGATGACTGACTGGGCGTAAATATTTATTTCAGATGCTGTTTCGTATGATCTTGCTAAGATAGATTTGACAGGCACGCTCTTAATGGTTAAATATTTTACGAGGTTACGTGCGTGGGTATTATTCGTCCTCTTTAGCCATTCATTCCAGATTTTTTAGTGATGAGGTACTAATAAAAGCACCCACATAAATATTACTTATGTTTAATTATGTATTGTACAAAATCCATTGTTTCATTTCTACAGGAACGGTTGTTACTGTCAGTTCTACCGGAACATGTCGCCGTTCAGATGCGGAAAGACCTGGGTCTCATAGACACCCAGTTCAAAAAAATATACATGTCTCGTCACGAAAATGTTAGGTATGTCAGTATTTTCTATATTAATATTAAAACTAATATCGGTGACTATTAGGTACTAACATATTTTTTCTTCATCGCAGTATTCTGTATGCCGATATTGTGGGCTTCACGGCTATTTCCTCAACCTATTCAGCGCAAGATCTTGTTGCAATACTGAATGAACTATTCGCGCGATTTGATCGTCTTGCTGAGGTAAAAAAATAATTATGCTGTCACGTCTATATCTTCTCTATTCTTCTATTCGCTTTTTTATAATATAGGTCTTCCTATACATTATATACATAATGCTCATGCCCTTTTCGAGTAGGCTGTTCTTACACACTCCACGAGCTATCTCTACTGTCGCTAACTAATGTCGCCAATTTCGAGTACATACCTATACAATATACATATTAACAATTATTTGATCATTCTATGTATTGTGAGGTACACCTCGGACACATTTGTTCATTCCCACAGTATTCATCCGTTCTACGTGCTAAAATCACCCTTTTCGATTACTACTTCTTGGTCTTTCAGACCACACCATTTTCTTTTATCTATATTAATCTTCCAGTCAGTTTTCCTTACTCTATCATATTGGGCAACACTGGATCTTATTGCATTCACTTTATGTTTTCTTCTGCGATTTCTAACTACCATGCATTCCGTACATTAACGTGGGGATAAGCGCTGTTAAGAAATGCCAATAGACTTTTCATTGCTAAATTATTTTTAAATTACATGTTAGATAAAAGTAAACGAATTCTTTTTATTATGCTTTGTTTACATTTTGGGGCAAGGTTCGGAAAATAAGCTTTTGCCACGCCTTGGTATTCCAAACATCTAGCAACTAACTAGTGTCCACCTTAGTATATTAATATTATGTACAGTCCAAGGAGTTTATGTAAATAACAGCTACAAACTTGATTTAACACATTTCCAAATACGGAATAAGGGAGTAGTACCTATGCTAATACCTTTTGTAGTGACCTATAGTTAAATAAATGACATAATCACTTTATTTAACTATAGGTCACTATAGATCATATAGGTGTCATTGTATTTTTTAGAAATATCAACAGCTTCGGATAAAGATCCTTGGTGATTGTTATTATTGCATCAGTGGTGCACCTGTAGAACGTCCAGATCATGCCGTTCTTTGTGTGCATATGGGATTATCTATGGTCAAGGCAATCAAGTAAGTTTGCATCAGTCATTTATAGTTCTAAAACTACTGATCAATTTAAAATAACTTCCGCAATTTGGTTCCAACTCGAGTGCACTAATTAACCTATTGATGTATCATGTAAGCTTTTAAATGATCGCCAGTTCATTAGCTCAAGTCTAGGAATATCGGATATCACTGCCACAGCCCGACTCTAGCAGTAGTAATCCCAAGGTAGGCAACGTGTTTCGTACGCATTCTAATTAAAAGTCAATGTTTGTCAGGGATGTAGAAACCATTTCCCAAATTATCCAAGCATCTCCAGTCTCAGTCAAAAGTTATCATAAGGAATACTGTGTTGCCATTACGATAATGACATTTTAATGAGAGCAAGGTGTCAGTGAGAGTTAATTTGCAGTTATGCACGCTATTCTGTTCCTGATAATTTCAGGCTTTTTCGTACTTACTGTACTTTGTTTTACACACCTAGCATGTGTGCCAAGATCGTAAGGGGCCCTAAGAGCTTAATATTATGTAAACAAAAAGAATTAGTTGAGGTGCTAGCATGGCTTCCGGTTTCGTCGGCACCTATCTCACATGGGATATGATTGCGGTGATTTCCATATACATAATTGCAATTTAGTAAATAATCACTTACAAAGTTACTAACCTTTGAGAACGTTACGAATAAAAAAGAGTGGCATTCTGGGAGTACATACCAATTGAAGTGAAAACTTGGCCAAAATATGTAGATAGGTACCTACTTATATACAGAGGTGTAACATGTGCATTTGTCACAATCTATCACAAGAGGTGATAAGGGTGTTAGTTCATTAGTTTTTTCCCCATCTCAAAAAATGTTCTAGAAAAATGCCCAACGAGTCTAAAGAAGTCTTCACTTTAAAAATGTATTCTATTAAATTCAAAGAACAAATCCTAATGTCTATGCTCACATTAAAATGACATTTTGTCCTAGACTATGATCGGAGCAAATCGATCGATGGTTATATAAATAAACGTTCAAGCTATCATTTTAATATAAGTAGGTACACATACTCAGATTTGTGTCCAAAGGTCAAGAAGCCTTTGGGCAATGTCAAATACCGCCCCTTGCTGTAATTTCTAGTAAATAAGAAGTTGTATTTTTGTACAGTAACCTTCACATTCAGTAACCGGGTTGCTAATACATAAAATACCTATATGTATTTTATGTTTCGAGTTTGGAATAATAAATATCACTTATCTTAAGCCAACTGCATTTGAATCAATAATGATTCTCGACACCGGAGCCAATAGAATCGCCAGTTCGGTAGACTACCTTACTACTGCCACCCTAGACAAGTGGCAATTCGTTGCTCGGCGTATCATGGACTAGAATGACGAATGTATAGGATTTGACGTTTTTGACATTCGTTGACGCCTGTCATATACGTCAAATCTCATACATTTGACATTCTATTCTACAAAATGCCGGCCGACGAATTGCCACTAGTCTAGCTAGAGGGGCAGGTGATCTAGCAATACCGAGATAGGACATAGATACTCATGGGCCCTGCCGTGGGTTGTTTACTAAATTACACATCTTTTTGCCTTAGGTGGATACCAATTCATGGCATATATGTATGAATATTAATCTCTTCACATATAACGACACTTTTTTTTTACAACTTTATTGTGTGTAGATATTTAGACTAGGTACAAAAGATACCAGTTTACTGTCTCAAATAAGCTTTAAATCTGAAAACTGTTTAGATACGTACAACAGACGACGAATTCTCCAGTAGATATGAGGGTGGGCATCCATACGGGAGCAGTGCTGGCCGGTGTGCTTGGCCAAAGACAGTGGCAATTCGACGTCTACTCCAGAGATGTAGAGCTCGCTAACAAGATGGAGAGTAGTGGGATGGCTGGGTAAGTAAAGGATTTTCTTTCATCATACCTTTAAATTTTCGTAAAGATGAAGATAAAGATATTAATAGCATAAATTGTGTACATACAGGTTGTGGTAAATTTCATATCTTAACAGTCTACTCCGTTGGGTGTTGCAATTATAAAATTAACAAACATTATACATTTATTAGATAGAAATAAGTAACCTTTGTGCACATAAATGATATACATAATTTCCTCTTTCTTTATTAGAATTCATGGTATCATATATATTATTTTCAAGTAGTCGTTTGTAAATACTGAAAATAGTTACCAATCTTAAATCAATCACAAGTGGTTATAATATATTATCTACTTCTGAAAGTAAATATATTACATTATTTTTACAATTTATATCTCAATCAGTCAATCAAAATTACTTTTATAACATACTTATCACATAATTCTTTATTCATGGGAAGGTTAAATATTGACATCAAATTATATGCATTCGTACAATATTTGCAATGCAAATGCCTATCGATATTTCATAATTTTTGCATCAGTAGGTAAAACAAAACCTTCCTCTGTTCTAGTCATTAGAAACAAAAGAAAATATGATGAACCTGATTCTTGAAGCAATCAGAAGAAAAAAGCAAATTGTAGCAAAGGTGTTGTTAATCAAACGCCTGACTACAAAGACAACGCGACGACTGCGTATTATTTAAATTTTGACCAGTCTCATCAGTTGACGTGAAAATTAATATTAGGTTTCAAAATTCAAGTTTGCATTAGAAAAGAACAATACCTAGGTACACTGATATGCATGACTAGATTAGGTATGATAATGTATACTTATCTCTTCTTATAGCTATTTCTTCTTCTGAGAGCATATTTGCAAGCACATGTCATTACTGCATATTATCCGATTTCCAGTTAACATTATCATCATCACCAATTTCACGCAGTTGAATTCAAAGTTTCAGTTTTTGAACTCGGGGTTTGCTTTTTTGCTTCTTCTCCTCCGCTTCGCATGATCTTGTAATTAACACTATTGGCCATCTGGAGATTCATGAAACATCGGAAACTTCGGGACTGCATAAAGTTAATTTTATATACTTAGGTACCATGAAGTCACTTCCATTTCTTTCGGTAGGGTTTAAGCCGAAATGAAGTGACACATATCGTCTTCTAATCCTATTTTGGAATAAATGTGTTCCATGAAACCAATTGCCTGACTTTTCGATCTTTCGATTTCGATTTCATGGTAGGCTGACTGATATTTGGTTATATTATATTTATATAGACCACGTACACATTAGGTTTAAAATAATAAAGGTATTATATCGAAAATGAGTGTTATATTTACAAATAAATCATAACGCCAACACGCAAATGTCTGTAATGTGAGTGAGCAAACAGTTGTTAGTGAAAATGTATTTGAGTGATTTCGTATTTTGCTTATGATAGTCCGCAGATGTGATGTAAATGTAGATTTTATATCCCAAGCATTACCATAATCTATATAATGCATCAGACCTCCGAATGTTACGCCAATTTATATTTTTTAATCGTTTAAATTTCGCAATTTCTTTATTATGTAGGTATATTGCGAAAACAATACGTGCTTTTCTGAACTCTGAACTTATGTATTGTGACACCGCGTGGAGGTTTCCGACCACGTACCCCAATGATGATTGGCTTTTTTTAGGGTTCCCCATAATTTATAAATGATATGATATAAAAAATGATAATAAAACCATACTCGACGCAAACTCGACGTTCTAAAGTGAACGTGACACTCATAGTTATCAATTTAGATTGGAAAAAGTGAATGCTCAAAACGGGACTTGAAATTGCGACCAGTCCCTTACAGGGTGCTTACTCTGATTAACTGAGCTACATGAGAAATTTATTAAATTTATAGCTTTTCATAATCATAAATTCGTTCAAAATAAAAAAATTGCAGCTAACTAGGTATATAACTTCAAAAGTCTATCAGAGAGACAACAATACATGGTAGCTCATAAACTAAAATCGTCAAAATTTGTGTAGCAGCTGTTTATGTATGCTTATGTTCTATTTATAAAAATGTTGTTTACAGGCGCGTTCATGTTTCTGAAGTTACGCTAAGTTTCCTAAATGACGAGTTTGAGGTGGAACCAGCACACGGCGAACGACGGGAGGAGATGCTACGACAAGCCGGTATCAAAACCTATTTCATTGTACGAGTCCTGAAGCCAGTAAGTAGCTTGTAAACATATTCTTATTATAACTTATACGAGTACCTTCATGAAATATGAATCCGTCTTTCCGTACATTTGAATTAGTTGACTTTTTTATATGGTTGTTTACGGCATAAAAAGGTCGGCATTATCGCAGAGGACAACACGGTCACATAGCCCATTACGTTTCTAATAATAAATATATCGATTACTTATGTAGGTCGTTTTTATAAATCAGGCCGTCCGCTGCCTTATACGTTCGCCTTTTGTGTAAATATATGGAGCACTAGCTGTTGTCCGCGGCTCCGCCCGCGTTGGTGTCGGTTATCGCAACCAAACGTAGCCTATTTCCTTTTGCAAGGTCTAAAGTGGTTTAGACGTGAAAGCGTAACAGACAGACAGAGTTACTTTCGCATTTATAATATTAGTATGGATGCATTAGTACAAAACAGGTATAACGCAACGGACGGCCTTAGAAGGGATGATCTGAGGTGTGAGAAAGGTATGATTGGAGCCTGATTTAGTTATACCACGCTTACAAAACACGTGATCTGAAATCGAATCGAGAAGAAAAATGAAAAACATAGGTACTTTGATATTCCTTAAGATCTGTCAAAGTAAAACTTACGTTATCGTGAGGTTTATAGGTCTTTAGAATCACTTATTATTTCATGCATATTGAATTTATATTATGGAATTTAGTTTTTGTACTGTAACGACATCATGCAAGTTAATAAAACATACTTAAGTCTTAACAAAATGTTGATGGTGTGCGACTATGCGATGCTTACTAATATGGTAAATCTTACTTTTTATAATTAATGGAAGTTGGACCTTTATGATATTGATGAATGACGACACCGCTTGACCAATCATCGTGAAAGTTAAACATGTAAATGTTTTGTCATGTAGAAAGTTTTTATGCCATCAATTTTGTTAAAGTTACCAAGTTACCACTAAACAACCGCTGTACACATCAACCACGAGACTGATCGTCATGCTAATTGATATTTTATTATCTAACTATATATTTAAACACGGAAAATACTTTCCTAACATCACATTAGTGATATTTTTGAGAACGTTTTCCTCACCCGTGCGTACTTACTATTAAAATGCTCTATATAAAAATGTGTGTTTTTGTAAAACTAACCGTATGAGCTCTACCAATGAGCTAACTCCTATATAGCCTGTCTATAGAGATAATTCAAAGTAATATAGAGTGTAAATGCCTTTGTATTAAAGTATGGAGGTACTAGTGAAAAAGAGAGACGTAGTCCTGGAAAGTGTTTGATTCTGTCCAACCCTTTTTTTTTCAACATAATATTGGACGTGTACGTGTTGTCATATAAATAGCCCAGGCTGTCAGTTAAGCAAAGATGGACATATATTTATCAAAAGTACCACCAACTCCAGTGGCAGGTAGGTACGAATCATCTAAAGCATAAATTAAAAATTAGCGTTGTGCATAATTATTTGGTTATACCTTTCTCTTCACTTATATAATTCTGATACTTTTGTATTGAATACCTAAATAAATTAAATTATTTCTTTTTGTCAGCAGACGGTCATATTCTTGTAAGAATTTAAGTATAAAATGAATTACCTACATTGTGAATTGATAGCATATAAATATATATGAGATTCGGTTCTAGGTTATTTACAATACCTACCTTACAAACCAACAGAAATAATACATTTTTATATTTCATGAATAGATTATTTAAATTTCATGTTTTCCACTTAAAAGTGGCAACTTACAACTTATAATAGTCCAAGACGTTGTTAGTGCGAGTTATGTTTATTGTTCGTGTAGTGGTCGGGAGGCGAGGAGAAGAGTGTGCCCGAGGGCGAGGCCGCAGAGGGTGGCGACGACGCCGACGCGCTCTCCGACCTCCGAGACGACGACGAGGACTCAGTAAGTGCACTACTGCGCTTCCTCTCCCTCACCCGCTACCCCACCCCTCATACCCCTCGCGCGCCAGCAGCCTAAATAAATAGGACACTAGGGCACTAGGCGGCCCGAGCTAGATAGTTCCTAGTTTAGCTGATATGTAGGTTAAAAGATTCTCTCACCCGAATCGATTTTTCATTATTTACATATCGTTTGGACATTTGATTGTTGACGCTGTGTACTTGTACGCCAATCATGAGCTCTTTTATTGATTTTCCGCTTGTCAATTACATAGACTTGCTTCGTAAATTATTCGTAGGTTCTGTCGCCACAAGACGAGAGCAAGGACAACGGAGAACTGAAAATACTTAGCATGTTACAAGAAGAACTCGTCAATAGAGACGATGACAAGTAAGTTCACAGGAATTGCAAAATATCCTTTTATATCTGATAATGACGTGGTGTCCTTTGTTTCGTTGTTTTGTAATGACTGGTTTATTTTTATATTTTCTATATATTCGTATTATAGATTAGCCTGACTGACTGTTAACATGAAAACAGTTGTAAATTGTCTAAGAAGGAAACATTTTTATGTTTTAAAAACATTGGAGATTAGATTATTATTTTACAGTACAGCCGATAAGTGTCGTTAATTAGGTTTTGAGGAAGACATTTCAATAATGCTATAGATTGATCTGACATAAAGATACAGATTCACATTTTCGTCTTATTTTTTATCAGTTAAAAATAAAACCAACTGAATAGTCCAAGCTTTCATCTAGTCAATATGTGGGTAAGTATACTCGTATATACTCGTACGTACTACCTCCATTTGCCATGCTAATAAAACAAGGTATCAATTGGAATATAAAGTTGACAATTGGTAATTAAAACATAAAAACAAAAGTATCAAAAAATAATAAACTTTTCCTGAAACATCTGAACTTTTTGAAAGATTAAAAGAAGCCTATTGTCGAAGTTCTACACAATCACGATCCTCTTGTTGCTCAATTTTCCTTAAGGGTGGGAATATTCGATAAGCCTCTCCATACAAAATTATTTTGAACTTTATCACATTAACATTTTATATTTTACTGTTTTGCTCTGTTTATTAATCTATTGGTCGATGTTTGAAAAGTAGATTTTTATTATATGTTTGCAATAATTATTGACTTCTTTTATTGGCCAAAATTACTAGCAATATACCTACGTTTGATATAACATTTGCATAGAAGTGTACTACTAAGTTGCATTTTACTGGTACGATGTAATATGAAGGGCATAATCATCTCGAAGATAGGTGCACAATTGAGGCAACAGTCTATAATTAGCATGTCCGTTTTCCTAGTTGGTAGGTCTTCGCTCGTTAATCCAAATAGAGTAACCGTCATAGTCATTGTATTTGCACCATTAGTTTACACTGCAATGTTTCGTCGTTCCAGTTCACCCCCAAACTTGGATACTGTCATTTATTGGATTCACTTAATCTGTATATTAAGCGACCCATACAAAACGTTTTACATTTTATAGAGTTTGACTTACGATGTCACGATCTTCATATTTAACATGACTACATCGTAAACAAAGTAGTATCATCAAACAAAGTAGATAAAATTCCAAGTTGAATTGTATCTTTTTATAGGTGCGCCTTGAAAAATCATCAGAGAAGATCAAAATGTTCGGATATAACGTGTACTTCAAAACAATATGCTATTTTAAGAATATCTAATGAAACCGTGTCAATAAACACACTATTTCATTCTTCAGAACATACGGTTTTTTCTATTCTTACGTGAATCGTTTTAGGGTCTCGTAAATCAGTCTCTGCGTTCGTAAACTCCTGTTTGTATATTTCAATGTTGCAAATGTTATAGGTAATCACCTCTGAATAATTTGTGAGTAGGATTTGCAGTTACAAATTGTGTTCAAAGTAAATAAATAATCATTGTGCACAATTATTTATATTTGTATCTATCTATTTATTTGATTATAAATGTTAATATTTATTAATAAATTAATGTATTATACCAGGGAACTAGCAGATGCGACTACTCTTTGCTTGACATTCAAAGCATCGGGAGCGGAGGAAGTGTACGCACGGCGCGACGACCCCTGCCCTTTGGCGATAGCAGCTCCACCTCTAATGTTGCTGCCAGCGGTGATGGTACTCACGAAGTTTGCAGTGCCACACACGTGGTCACTGCACGCCGTCTACCTCGCGCTTGTGCTTGAGACCGGCCTAATCAACGTGGTGTACTACACATGCTATCGATATTCTCAATTTAAGGTTTGTTAATTTACCAACATCGACTTTTTTTCCATATACATACATATAATCACGCCTTTATCCCCGGAGGGTTAGGCAGAGACGAATTAACATCCACATTTCACTAATAATTGTATTAGGTCACACGATTGGAGGTGAGCCTATAACCGTAGGTAGGTACTCTGGGCACAATTTTGTTTTTATTACGATATGATCTGTGGTTTTTCAGTTACTGCCATGGTGTAAAGGTAAACGATAATGTGCCTATCTTTACATTTTACCATTTCATTTTGCAAGTAAAGATTTTTCCCACACCGGAACTGCCTATATTATACGTGGTCCATCACGTATTTAATGATTTAATGTGTCCATGTAGCTTAGTTCATCAGAGAAGCCCCTTGTAAGGGACAGGTCGTGGATTCAAGTCCCATTTTGGATGTTCACTTTTTACGATCTAAATCCATACAAGCTAGTTAAGTTATTTCTCTTAGAAAATTAATAGTCACTTATAATAGTACTCACATGTGATGTCGTAGGGGATACTACAGCCGCGTATCTGCGTAAGGCTGCCCTTCCATTACACATCCAATCCAATTTCATTACATTTCCATCCGTTTTCCCTGTGCTATGCTATGTAGCGTAGCGAGTAAGATGTGCTATAAAACTTCCTTCCGGGCAAAGGAAATCTGAAATGTCAAATTGGTTATATTTGTCAAATATGCGGGCTCTTCCAATGCTATAGTTGCGGCACGCTATGCTGGCTGTTTTGATACATTACAATATGTGATGTCAACGTGAAAATAAATAATATTTTCGAAAACGAACTGTATAATGTACCTAGGTGATTATAGCGCCCATTGTACATTGAACCGTAACTTGGTACCTACTTGAATGACTGTAAATCTATTGGTGTACAATAAAGAATTATCTATCTATCTATCTATCTATCTAAAATAGCAGTATGGAAGAATCTGATTAAATATGGCCTTTTGGGGCAAATAATTTCTCCGTGTTGTACTAATTGTCAACATTTTCTAATATTTCAGAAAAAAACAGTGAGCCCTTACTGGAAGTTAACCTGCGGAACATTTAACATCGCAATGTTTGTGGCTGCGAACATTGCGCCACTGGTAAGCAAATTATACTTTGTCCTAACACTCCTACTGTGTATCTTATTGAACTCTCTTTATTAGTTTCCCTGTTACGTTATAACGACATAGGCATTATTACAATATAGTGATTTGATTACATAAGTTCTTAAGCAAATATTTTCATTGGTACATGATATTTGTGATTTAATGTCTAAAATAAAAGAGAGATCTATGAAGTTATAAAGAGTTAAATAAATACGTAAGTTTAGCTCGGTCACTCAGCTTGAGCTAAGCGCTTTTCTACGGTAGACAGGTAATTTTGTAATACCATTTCAAAGAGTTTTAACTAAGTAATTTGCTGATAAATAATATCAGCAAAGAATATCAATACTTGTAACTCAAATATTTACAAGAAAGCGTTACAAAATAAAATCGTGTTTCCTTTTAAATTTAATGAAAAATTGAATACTAAAAAAGCTATATAAAATGAAAAAGTAAAACTTAACTGAACACAAAATTTAATCCAAATTAGTGAATGAAATTTTAAAAGCATTTATTATGTTTACTATTCAAATCGACCAAGATACGGAAAAGAGAATCTAACGACATAAAGAATTTCATTCGACTTCGGGCGTGCCTCGGTGGCTTAATGGTCAGAGCATTCCCCCTGTAGGGGAAGATCGCGGGTTCGAGTACTGCCCGAGGTCGATTTTCTTTTCTCTATCTTGATCTCAATCGATCAAGATATAGAAAAATTCGAATGATTCGAATGATTTACTGTAATGAATATTTGATTGGAAATGATTTTGCACAGATAATCTGCGGTAACTTTGAAACGATGCTACAAGACGGTCTACGAGACGACGCGATTCAGCACGAGGGGGCGAGGCGCTGCATACATCCGTCTTACTATTACCATGTAAAGTACCGTTTTTACTTACATTTATGTATAAACCTAGTAGAAAATGTAATTATGAGATTGTAGCCATATCTGTTATCTTCAGGATGCTGCATTGTAACGCTCTAATCTTTTTGCATTGTTAAAAATAACGCGTTACAGCAAGTTATCTGTAACACGAATAATAATTTACTAAAACTCGAAATGACAAATTTCTACATAGCTCTGACCTCCAAACATCGTAGTAACCCATTTCCCTTGTTCGACTTTAAACCCTGTATCGTGGGAAGATTATACAGCTTTACATACACAACAGTGTTTTGCGATTATTCTCACTATCACGCCTCTATCGCCGCATATCATAAGAAACTTATTAGAAATCTAACTGATCGACATTTTTATTGATTTTATGAGGCTGACTTTAAACTGAATGATATGCTTACATAATATAATCTACCTATCCAGTATTGTACCTACTAGTACCTATATGAATTCTGTGAATTGATAGAGAAATATGTTATGTTATAAAAATAAAAAAGAAGCCTTTCACCAATTTAAACGTAGTCTTGTGTTTTGTATGCATTGAATTAACTCCTATTTCTTAGTCAATATTTTATTTCTAAACTATCTAAGAGTAGATAACAATAATAAAAAATAATTTGTTATTGCGATCCGTAGGTATCTCACATTTTCGTGTTCTGCAATTTTCTCGCATTCTTTTACTATATCCGCATGTCATTCGAGTAAACGAGTAATAAAATTGACGGAAGCACATGGTCAAAATAATACAGTACAGTAAACTGGTTTTGACAGACCTTCTGTATATGATGAAATATACCAAATTAATTAATCCAATCATGCAAGGCGTAAGTAGAAATAGTAATTAAAATACCGAAAATTAAAATCCCGAATAATAAAATCCCGAAGTTCAAAATACCGAATTTCAAAATCCCGAATGTACGAAATACCGAAGTACGATATACCGAAGTTCAAAATTGCGGAATTCAGAATCCCGAAAGTTCAAAATCCCGAAGTTAAAAATCCCGAAAATGAGATTTTGGTACGTTACCGATGCTAGGCGTCTTGGTTTAATTTTTATAGTTACAACGGGGGTCGTTTTAAAATTACTCTTTCGTTTCTCTTGGCCAACTTGTTACGTCACTTTGTACGTACAGTCAGAGTTCATAAGTGCATTAGTACAACAAGGCTCAAAATGGTGTGGCGTGCGGCCAACTTCGTAAATTAACTGATAGCTAAGTGTGATGAATGATAAGAGGTTCCAGATTCAATTCCAGCTTATAACGATTTTTTATATTTATGACAAAAATATAATTCTAAATATTGATAAAGTAATTTTGTATGAAGTTGGCATTCTTTTTACATTTTATGTTGATATTTACTAAAATTTAACAAATAATGCAATTATATTAATTTATAAATGAAACACAAAAAGTGTTATTGCAAGATCGTAGGATTTGAACTATCAACCTTTGCATTTCCACAAACCTCATGCTTTAACCACTCGGCCACGGGTTGCTTACGTAGTGATAACGAAATTATCGATAATATTCCTACGGAAGAACAATTTATGTGTGTGTGTAAATCACAAGTAGCGCTAGAATGTTGACGCTATAGTTACGTAGGATTGCTACTGCACTTTTGAATTCGACTGTACGTTAGTGCATCCGAGTAGGTAATTTATAAAACATACATACATACAATTACGCCTTCATCCCCGGAGGGTTAGACAGAGGTGAATTAACTCCTAACATGATTCATAATATCTAACTTATATATAAATATCCGGTGGAGGTCTTTCTCATACCCTTTTAACCTATATGTTTCCATGTCGCGGCGCGCAATGTCCATACCGCGCACTTGGACTTGGATAGATGAGGTTGGAAGGCAAAAGCGGGAACTCCGCCTTAGTCTTCGTGGTTATTTTTTTTATAACCAAAAAAAATAACTTTCTGGATTTTGTATTTTCCTTATTTTGAACATTCGGTCAAACTTACATTCGGGATTTTGAATTTCGGCCTTTCGTACGTCGGTATTATGATATTCGGTATTGTAAGCTTCGGGATTTTGATATGTAACCGTATCTTCGACATTTACGATTGTACATTTCAACTTGTAGAAATCAGTTATACTGACGGCGACATTTATGCCACTACGAGTATGAAAGGTTAGGTCATGAAAGTGATGTAATCCTATATCAAGCTTGTATCTGAGCCGAATAGTTATATCCTACTTCCTATTTATGTTATACATGCGAAGTGTGTGACTAAGTTAGTGAATATTTTACATAATACTTCTCTTAAAATTTAGATTGGAAGTAGCTTAGGTACAGTGCTCAGGTATATCTTGGATATTTGGAGGTGACGGGTGGAGCCGCCTGTCTCCCTAGTAGAAGCAGGCCGCGGTGGCGGCGCGCATTGCGGCACGGAATCTCTCTATTCTTACAAAGTCGCACGACTGTAACTCCCCTGGTGTTGCACTCGCACATAGGCCACGGTAACCACTTACCATCAGGTGGGCCGAGTGCTTGTCTGCGACCTCAATAATAGTATAAAAATACATTTTTTGTTGATAAGTTTGAACTTGGGGTTTCGTGTGTTCTTAGGGCGCAGTATCTTGGCATCTTAAAAGTAACTCAGTTGCATACCTTAACTTACTTATGTTGTAATATTCTGTATAGGTATGTACCTCCTGAAAATTTACCTATTATTGTCATCATCATCACAGCGTTAGTCGCGGTTGCATCCGAAGATTGACCTCTAGAGTCTGGAATCCGCTTTCCTATTTTCTCTTAATAACTAACGTCGATCTTCTAACTAAACCAATATCTCTCTTATGCTATCACTTTTGCTCTTTGAAAAATAAACAGTTAATATAGGTTTAATCATCGGCATATGATCAGATTGGAGCTGGCGCGGCGTGCGGTGCTCTGTGGGTGTCGCCATTAGGGGCTTGTGCACGAAGCGTGCTTTTGATATTGCTGGCTGCCGTACACGCCATTCCTGCCATTCTTCACCCGTCGCTGCTAATCGCACGACCGAGCCTCGACCGAGATCCGTACCTGAAACCTTACAACGCTACCACCGACTGCATCAATGAGGATCTTTTTACTATACTGTAAGTCATATCAATCAGGCAAGTAGGTAAACATAATAATCATCAGAGAAAATCAGTAACAACTAATGTAGGTATTCAGGGGATTGAACGTTCCTCCCCTCGAAATTCAAATTATTATTATTATTATATTTATCTTCGGTTATTTATTTTTTTAAATCCCTCCATTGAATCTAAAATCCGCTGAAACTAAATCTACTTACATACATATACCTATATTGTAGATATAAGACTAACTTACATATAGATATTAATTTTTCTATATCCCCAGAGCTGGCATCCACAGTCGACGCAATATAATAATGCTGTTCTTCATCGTACTCGCGCTCCTGATTTTCAACAGATACGTGAGTTAAATTATAATACCTTGCGAAATCAGTGCAGCGATTTGGAATAGCCGCTGTAATCCTGTAACAACGCTTTTATAAACAAGCTATAAATACGCCAGGAGTTGTGTTGTGCACTAGGTGGAGTCACTGGAGCGCGCGCGCCACTCGCGCAGCGAGCGCATGCGCGTGCAGGCGGAGCAGGCGGGCGACCTGCGCCGGCGCAACCAGGCGCTCATCCACAACGTGCTGCCGCCGCACGTGGCGCGCCACTTCATGGGCGCGCGCCACCACCACCGCGACCTCTACAGCCAGAGCTACGCTGAAGTCGGCGTGCTTTTTGCCTCTATGCCCAACTTTTCAGGTAAAAAATTGATATAAGATTAAACCTGTTCATATTTTTTAAATAATATAATAAGCTGTATAAGATAAAACTCTATTGACAAATAAAACAATCATACATAGTAGAGTGAACCAATAAATTAACAAAGTTTATACAGAGGTCCCGTTACAGAATTTACTAGTATTCCCGTTAACCCCATCCAGCTAAGCTAAATTGATTGTGCTAAGAGATGGTTCACGTTGCCGTTGGTAGTGTAATGAACCGGAACCTGCTGCTGTCTAATATTTACTAAAAAAATTATGTATGTGTTTATTTAGGTACCTAATTATTTATAGATACTCGTACATATAATAAATAATCTGTGACCTGTTACAGAATTCTACTCGGAAGAAACTGTTAATAACCAAGGCCTAGAATGTTTACGGTTTCTCAACGAAGTTATATCAGACTTTGATTTGGTAGGTAATTGTTGTCTTTATACTTTATACATGACATGCGAGTTACGTCTGCAAGACTCCACGAATTATTTGCAATGATATGATAATGGACTGGACGACTATATGACATGCATCATTAATATTATCAGATGTAGTATTTAGTTAACATCAAAGTTGAAACTGTTCTTTGTTATAAGGACTGGAAATTTGATCTTGGTGTATAAGACCTTGCCAAAGTGATGAAACACCGTGTGGTTTTTGTCAGTTCGAGTCCGACACATCCACCTCATGGTTGACTTCGGTAAGGAGGAGCTGTCTACTCGTAGAGCCCCGCCAAGATCAATGAGGCCCGGATCAACCTCACCTTCGAGTCGGTAAATCTGTTGATACAAACGAGGCTTTGGTCCAGGCTCTCCTCTCGAGGTTGGGGGCAGATAGTAGTCGCTCTCGCAAAACTAATTATGTATACTTAAGCTACGTTCGAACAAGAAAGCCTATTAGAGCTAACTCCTGGCTAAGCCAAGTAATCTCGAGATGATATTAACTAATCTTATACTTTTCATATTATAGACATAAATATTGCTGTTAATGACTATTGACAAACATTTTTTATACATATATTATGCTGACCTCACACATTTGTTTTAACGGTCACAAGTGTTACTTTGAAACCTAAACGAATAATAATTCAATAAAATTTGCATGAATAATTTGGAACTTTCGCGATTCATGACAAATACACATGTTAAATAAAACAAACCGCTATGGTTACTTTGATTTTCCCCACGTATCGATCAACTCATTATGATTGCAGACCATCAATCTACCCATAGACCCATAGCTATGTTTGATTTAGATAAGGACATATTTGATGTCATGACGTTTTAAACACATCAACAAATAAGTAGTAGCAGTAAAAATGCTGCTAGAAGGTAGCTAGTAAAAATGCTGCTAGGAAGGGTTTTTTCTGGCTGTACAAAATATCTATAATAGTTTGATGGTGTCCGAGTTGATGTGACAAATATCCGAATATAGTTGTGACCGAATCGTCGGCTAGGCAGTTTAAAAATCGTATTTCAATATATCGAGATTAACAATAGTATTTACGAGGTATAGTCTGGTCAATCTAGACCAAAAAATGAGAGTGAAGGTAGGTATATAAAATCCCAACAAGCTGAAAATCAGTAAAATTGTTCAAAACATAATTATAAATAATATTTAAAAGTTCCCCATCATTCAAAGTTTTAAAAATACTAAAGAACATTATGGTTTCAGCTGCTGGAGGACTCGAAGTTCAGTAAAGATATTATTAAAATTAAAACTATCAGTTCAACTTACATGGCTGCTTCGGGCCTGAATCCCACGCGAACAATGCAGGTGTGTATTCATAAATATTATAACAAGTTATAGGTAAAAATAATCAAGACGATTGTAATCAAACATTTTCTGAAATTACTAATATTCCCCTAACTTCTCCAGCTGAATTGCTTGTGTTAGAAGTGGTTTCATATCGGTAGTGTAAGGGTCAGGATTCGAATCCAGGACGTCGCTCGTGAGGCAGACTCCTTCACCTCTAAGCTTCCGATGCTTGAATATAGGCACGACCAGCCTGATCTGATTGTATACGGTTACCATGTGGAATCTTGCATCATATGTCTTGGATATTTATCTTTACAAATCTTCAACGGGGCAAGCACCATTACTCTGGCTGTACAATGAAAAGAGATGGACCGTGTCCGTATATATGTATGTAGGTTTATTTTATAGTTGTAAGTAGGGACCAATCGTTATTGTACTTACTTGAACTTTGGAGTGGTCAATGGTGATAGTATTAATAAACCTGAGTCACTGGGTCCGTAGCTAAAGGTCAAACGAAAACTTAACTAAACTCTACATTGTCTGTTCATCAGTGTGTTCTTCTAAAAGTTCGTCGTTGTTGATTCGTTGATTTTGTTGAATATTTTATGAAAATAAAATGTTAACTTGGCATTAAAGTTTTAATTATTTTTAGCTTAAAATAAACAAAAATAAATACTTTTCCTTTATATCTTCTTAATTTCTGAATCGACCTTAGAAAATTTAATTTATGTATTTATTTAAATATTAATGTTCGTGTCTTATTGATTCTAAATGTAAATAATTGCCTCAATATAAGTCAAGCAAGTGTTACACCGACAAGGTTTTATGCATTCTTTCATCTTCTAACTAATAATTTCATAATAAGATTTCATTAGCCTCGACTAAACACATAGGGTAACCAGAACCAAGTTTACGAAAGCGTTAACAAGATTAACTTATGTGCTAAATGTGATCGGTATAATATAAACAATGAAACTTAATAATTTAGATATAAGTTGTATATATTATAGTATGTATGAGGATATAAGAATCATCTAGAAAAATACCGACTGCCTCAAAAATGGATACCTAATTAAAACGTATCTAATAGCACCGCTAGCTATTGATTTAGCTTTTGATAAAATTTCGCACACGCACGCAGAAACGGTGAGCTTTTGAAAATTATTTAAGGAAACTTTTAAGAACATTCTCAGATAAGTGAAAGCTGTGAAAAGTATGTGAAGAGCTCGGGTAGTCATAGGTAAAGAAATTATTGTTCAAAGGTATCCTTTTGTCGAAGACACAGAAACTTTCACAGTTTAATGCCATAAAACTCAATCTTAATTATTCGTTATATTTCAATAATGTAATATTGATACTCCGCTGGTACGTAACATTCATACGTGTCTCGACTGTCCTGCGAGACAGTAATAAACGAACCGAGAGTATGTGACGTATTGTGATTTATTATTATCAATTTGTTGCATTAGCCATCTGACGGAGTACTGGTGCGGTGGGCGCACCTGGCTTGCCTCGTGGAGTTCGCTCTCGAGCTGCAGCGCGTACTCGCAGCCATCAACGAGCAGTCCTTCAACCATTTCGTGCTCCGTATGGGCGTCAACCACGGGCCCATTACTGCCGGTGTCATCGGTGCTAGGAAGCCTCACTACGACATATGGGGAAATACCGTCAACGTCGCCTCGAGAATGGAGAGTACCGGCAAGGCCGGGTGTATTCAGGTAGTGTATTGTTCATTTTGTAATAAAAACCCTGTCCGACCTCTGCAAATGTATTTTTATATTTCACTTTTTCTTTTATTTTAATAACTACCTTCTTTGAGGAAATGTGTTGAAAAAATATCCAGAACAAAATAAGAAAACCAAATTGGTTAAATGAATCTACAAATAAGGCGCAGCTCATGTATTAGTGGGCTTTTTTTTTATATTGGACACGTCAATTTGTCTTCGCCTCGCCTGATGCCTAAAGACTTTGCTTAGTAGTAGTGACCAGTCATCATGCTACACACCTATGTAGGTATTAGATATTTTATGGGCTTCACGAAAACATTGCTATTGGTGGAGATGAGTTCGTATTGCAGTATCTACTCTTCCGCATTCTGCACCATAAACCCTTGGCCAGCCTGTTATATCGAGATGTGTTTCTTGACCGTAAACACTGTTCATTACACACGGTTGTGTAAACATGAAAATGTAGGCTTGCAAAACCGTAAAACGCATCTCGTAATCCCTATGAGTGAGTGCATAACTACAGCCTTTTCTACCAATACTTATCATTATAACGCAGATAAGTTTACGCAAAATGAATGTCATAAAGTGTCTTAATGACCTGTGCAAGGTCGGAATAGTCTATTTAAACACATGCCGGAGGCAACGACGTTGCTTTGATCGTCGATGACGACGTAGGTACAATGCCATTAAAGAAATAGAGACTGATCTAGAGTCGAGTCGAGTCACGGAAACCGCTCGCGTCACCATGAACAACGTCGTCGTCGGCATCATCAAAATTCAAAGGCTCTGCCAAAGTAACTTGTTTAAACTACCCAAATATAAAGATTTGTTATCTGATTTTTAATTTTAAAGCCATAATGTTTATAATTTAAATTATTGCAATTCAAATAATAGACATTTAACCATCATCCGTATTAATAGAGTTAGTAGGTTCACACAAAACATTCTCCTTATGCAATATTATTGATGTGATAGTGAAAATAAAAAAGAAAATCATAATCTATTGCTGTACCTACAAAGCTTGGAAAGCCTAAAGAAATTGAAGGATGCTAATGCACTCACTTTGTACAGTAGGTCCCTAGCTCCGCTACACAAGTATCCACCAAACCTGGTTTCGAATAGACACTAAAATACTTACACACAAACTATTATAGGTATTTTTGCATTTAGTCAGTGCTGAATATAAATGTCAGATTAATCAAAGTCCATTACGTACGAAGCATAAAAATGCAATTAATTGTATAAAAGTAACCGTGAAATATGAGTCCACTTATTTATTCATTTACTGCCGCAGATAATACCTGTATCTAATATGTATAACTCACATGAGGAATATGTGTTACATACATTATTGTGCTTCGAATAATTGGAAAATGTGGTTTTCTGATATATAAATCCATGAATGGATTTGTTTAGTGGATTAAAGTGGAATAGAGCTACATTTATTGTAACTATTGGTAGCAAAATAAATTCTTCAAAAATGCATTATAAGATAGATTGATATAGGTGTATAATAATAGCTTGTATTGTTATTAAAAATGAAGTGATTACATAATATCCAAGACTAGGTAGGTACTTGGCGATGCACAAGGACTGTAAAAAATAGTAGGTGTGGAAGATCAGTGTTATACTTTGATGAAATTTGAAAACACATTATACAACATATCTAAAATGATATATGATTCTAATTCTGACATACTCGCATATTATATGCTCATATTTGCCTTGACCACTAATATGAAACGAATGCAAAAATTTAAAATATACTCAAGCTTATATCTACTTAGCTGTTATTCGGATTGCGAGCAAGAGAGATTATATTCGCGCAATTTTTTGTATTCGTGATAGAACGAAGAAAGTTTTGTAACCTTCGTAATTAATGTCCAAGAAAAGTAAATTAATTGAGTTAAGTGCTCACGATAAAATATGTCCATATTGTTGCTTCTGTTTGTAGTCTTTGATGGATATTATCTGAACCCCTTATAGCTTATTTATTAGCCCCTAACTCATTAACTATTCTCCATTCGCCAGACCAATGGAAATAGACATATTCATGCATACAAATATTTACACTAAGCGGTAATCGATCCCGCGCCCTCTGTGTAGCCGTCACGTTCACTACCACCACGCCACAAAGGTTGTCAACATTCTAAGTCCACATGGACATAGTGGCAATTGGGGCTGGATTCTGAACTAACCTATGTCTAAATGTTCAGTGCAACTAACCTCCTCAACTCAAAGATTGCAAGCCTTCTTCAGCTCGCTGAATTTCTTCATAGACGACCAGCCGTGCCATTATTATGCAATATTATGAGTACAGTGTGTGTGCTTAAATACCTAAGCATTTTGTGTCATTATTTGTTATCAATTTATCATTAATATAATTCATCCAAATACTATTTTTGTTAACAATATGACTTTAACATCAAAAAGTTAAAAGATAGATTCAAGTTGGAAGTTTCTAAAATCCAGATCCCAAACAGCTGGCTGCCGACATTACAAGTAAAATAAAAAAGTAAAACAGCTTATAAGTACCTAATCTTTTGTTGCAGGTCACAGAGGAAACATGCGAGATCTTGCAGAACTTTGGTTACTACTTCGAGCAGCGTGGTTTGGTGGCAGTTAAGGGCAAAGGCCAGCTCATGACTTACTACCTGCAGGGCAAGCGAGACGTGTCCTCCAACCCCATGGACAAACACACAGTCAGTAACACTTAATATTATTCATATAAATCCACATTGTGAAATAAATTACTGACTATGAACCTAAGTACATGTTAATCATGCATTTACACAAACATATTTACTGGCCCTACGAGCATCTCTTGCGTAATACCTTTTTTGTGCTTGCCCACAATATTTTATTATAATTTAATAATATGATGTATAACATTACATGTCAAACACTGTTTGTTGGTTGATAAATAACAAATGTTACAGATATTAGATCTGTAACATTTGTTATTTATCAACCAACAAACAGTGTATGTATTGGGTATTAATAATGATTTTATAATGTATCTATAGCATTGTGTATTTATTTTATAAATAAATCTGAACTTCTTAATTGAAGGTGGAATCCTTGAACTAGAGTTCAAGCAAGGATCTTTTGTGAAGTTTTCGGTATGGGTGACCCTATTTCCAAACAGGTCCTCACACTTTTTGGGACGTTGACTGTAATATTGTCTGTGTTACATAAACCGAAACTATATTGGAAATAATTATTATGTATATAATTCATCCCTACTATTTGTAAATCGTATCTATTATTTTAATGATTTTTTAGGTTTCTGCATTTTTTTCTAATACGAGTATTACTAACAAAGGTGATACCTGCACAGTTATAATTTTATGGAGAAGACGTCAACGGGATTGACTGCAAGATGTCATGGTGGTAAAGGAAGCAAAGCACCGTAGCAATAAGAGTGACGCAGCGGACAGTCTACCCGGACAGGCCGACCTGCGCTCAGTCGCCCTGAACGGGCAGGCCGCCTGCTTCGTCACTCTTCTCATCGTACCTACAACTTCTACGTGAAGTACTTCTGTGTTAAAGCTATATCGTGTAGTGTGTCATCCATCATCATCTACATGGAGACGCATTTTCCTAATTGCATCTGTGGCCAAGATGACCTCTTCCGCCTCGTGTAGTGTGTATAGTTAGTATAATCATAATAATGACTGGCAAACATCTTGACAATGTACTTTAGCTGCGCAAAAAGCGTTTTCAGGTATCTTTGGTAAGAGGTGCGATGGCTGAGCCGCCTCACTGAAACAATCGTAGATTTATGTTAAATTGATTCAGGGCTCAAAGGGCTTCCGACGTTGGTTGACTAGTCCTTTTATTGATTTTGTATACCTACATATATTGCACATGCGCGAGCATTTCCACACCACGCCATCTTACTGAAAAGTTGCAGTAGTTCGATCAACCGGACTAGCAACCGGACTACTGAGACTAGAGGTGTGATTAAATGTTTGCCGGTGTTATGTATAAGTAGGTACTCGTAGTAATACTCGCATTAATACTTAGAAAACTGTGTAAATTGATTAAGGCCCTTGAATATGTAATTCACAAGTCACCTATTATAAGCTCTGTCTATGAATTACCAACCGAATTCTGAATTGAGAATTTCCATCCTTCTACTAGCAACACCCATTTTAACAGCGGCAAAACAAGTAGTCGGGTCAGCTAGTAATCAACGTATTTGTATGTACAGTCGCCATCAAAAGTCGCTTTTGTAAATTTCACAGGATAAATTTAACATTATAAATTTTTACAACATACATAGTACATATAGTCACGCCTCTTTCCCAGTGGGGTAGGGATACACTGTAATACCGATGGCGACAATGTATTCAAATATTTTTCGTATATGGCAGCTGTTAATACCGTTAAGGAAATTATGCAAGTATACAGACTTGCATAATTTCCTGCGCTAGACAGTTATTGATGGATTATATTGAGTATGCGCGGTTCGGTGAAATTCGCGTAACGAAGAGCTTTTTTTCTAAATGAACTTTGACTTGGATTATGCAAAATTTTAAATTTCAATATATTTAATTAATAACTCATTTATTATAGATGGAGGCGCCGGCTGGGCCCGGAGACGCACTACTTGCCAATGGCGACACGGGGTCCGAAGTAAGGGACCCTCTACGAACAGCTGAAGGTGCAGAATCAGCTCGCCCTCTCTTGCAGCCTTAGTTGCTAACAGGCCATTGCAAAAATAGCAATCAGTATTAAAATAGAAAAAGTATTTTCTCTTAGTTTATTTTATAACACTGACATAACACCAAAATTTCATAGATATATTTATATTAGGACTACTTGACGTGTCCAGCGGGTTCTGCCACGTTAAATTATGGTTTATGCATGCATTTATGGTTAGTGTTTCATATCAGTTTTAGCGTTTATGCTTACATATTGAGTTGTGTCGTTAACATTCCTCAATCAGACAGTAGTTCCTGAGATTAACGCTTCAAACATGCAATGATGCAATATTTAACTATAGGTAATAGTTAATTGGTAGCATATATAACATTTCAGCAGTTTTCTCTACAATGACTGTGTTTATAAGGTAGCTATATAGTCACTAGCTAAAGGTAAATTTCTAACTTCTTTGGGATTCATGGGAGTTCCAAATTTTTACTTCTTAACATGACTTCAACAAATAAAACAGTTTATTTTTAACCGAGTACAATAAAGGGGAGGATTAGTATTCTCAAAATATTTGTTTATGTACAAAACTAAAGATGTTGTTAAGAAGTTAAACAGATTTCAGATTATGGTAAGTACCTAATTAGTAAATTACATTGCAGTTTCCACAAGTAATCATTTAAGAGTTCCGTATCTGAAAAGAAAAATATCTAAAATACCTTTTCAGGTTTTCTGTTCATCTACCTTCCTAGCATCGGTTTACAGATCCGCGGTCTCTTTATGAATCGTTTGCGATCCTTCGGTGATGAGTCCAAGCAGCCAGCTGAGAGCTAGGTATATCGGGAACTCGAGCTTCCCAAAAGCAAGTTACCGCATTTGACTGGTTTTTATAAGAAAGGTTTACATCAATTATATATTACTCTATATTACTTTTTATCCCTTCCATTCCCATAATAATATCTGCAGATACTAGGGTTCTATTTCTGATATGGTTAATTTATTTACGATATTGTACAAGTATGTAGTACGTAATTACATAGTTTGAAAACGGCGATAACAAATTTTATTTCCTGTAAATATTTCGCAAATAGGAGTCGTAAGGTTGACAACTTGTAGAGCATGTCCTCAGCTTCCGCTTACATAAAAAAAAAAACAATTTATTTACTTCCATGGCGTTTCACCTTTTTGGGTTATGTCACTGTTGCAAATAAATAGAAACCAATAAATCACATAGAGATAGCGAAATTGTAGATATGTGTCATTGTAATTTGCAAGTGTAGTTTATATTACGGAATATTTTTATGGCTGCACTAAATTTTCTTTATTATGACTGTATATACATGCATATCTATATTATATGTACGATTTACACAGAAATATCGTTAAGTAAAATTAACAAATCAAATTTTGAATTGGCAACTAATTGAGGTCATTTGTACAGACTTTGGTTATATAATTGTCTAGGTGGACTAACGCAGGAGACGTACTCACTAAACAATAAACTAAATAACACATTATGCAAGGACTGCACATTACTGTTACAAACACTCATAACTTATTTACGACGTAGATTAAATGTCTAAAAAATTGATTGAGAATATTCACACTCCTTGACAATCAATATTAATTTCTTATGAGTATATATCCAGTTTTTATATCGTAAATGTTACTTTAGTAACCTATACATTAATGAGATAATCACCTTAAGTTCCTGCCAAAGCGACCACGCAGTTATATTGGAGTAGAACCCATGGCTTAGAAAGGTGGTTTGCCCTTGAAGTTGGTCCCTGTTCACGCAAATCCTGGACATTTTGTTGGACCCTTCTTTGTGTTCTTTCAACAAGCTAACACACGTCTTACTTTAACATCAGATCATTACCTGGATTTGTTCCCTGTAAGGTGTAAGTTAAAAGTTTTTATGTTACCTTGCAAATTGCCAAAACTGCCTCCCAGAAAAAGCTTAAAGTAGCAATTTTATAGCCATGATCTGGTTCTGGTCTAATTTGTTATCGACATTTCGTGAAACAGAGGGATACAGTTTTATGACAAATATATGACCAAAAGACGCGGAGCGACTTTCTCACAAAATTAAAAATTTCTACTTCGAATCAGTTTTTTGTAAGATAATTTGAACTTCAACAAGTGTCCTTCTTGGCTTTTCGTATCGACGAACAACTAAATAGAGAGGTTGATATGTAGAATATGTTAGTAATTTTCTTGGGTAGACATATTATAAGATTTAATTTTAGTAATAGACCCTTATTAATTGAAAAAATACACAGGGTATATTCAGCCGTTGTGTCAAAATTTTGTATCGAAATTTTATAATAGCTGTATATACCTACCGTTGTATTTTTTAATAGTAAGGGCCATAGTGTTTAAATACGTACCGGCTGCTCTTGAAAAGAAATAGTGTGCAGAGTGTACCAGGTGCACTCTGCATACATATGCCATCAGCAAATAGCTAACTAAAAGGGTATTGTTTTTTCTGCTTACAAATTATAATTCATTTTAAACTATAGAAAACTATCAAAAATATGATCAAATGCAATCCAACTTAAAGATTCAACTGAACAGATATAAAAATATATTTCGAAACGATTTTATATGGCACACCATAATGCGAAAACTGCATAGTTTCTCATAATGTATTTTTAATAGCCGACCTTGTAAAATATCAGGGTAATATTAAGTTTAGGAGTTAGACAAAAAGCCTTATGCCTGCATTTTGTGAAACATAGCAATAATTTACTACTTAATTTTAGTTAATGTAATATTTATTAGATAGGTGTATTTTCTCTGACACATTATAGTATCTAAGAGTTTTTAAGTATGTGAATGAAGATGATTCATGTATTTGTTGATGAAAAACTGTAACATGACGAATTATATTGTCTACAAAGTAATCTTCGTAGTGTACCTACCAACTCCGTTTATTAAATTGATATTTATTCTACGATGGGCGTAGCCAGGCGGTATTACTGGATACAAACCAGTAAATATACAAAATATTGTCTATAAATACAAAATATAATGATGTAATTTCATGTACCTACATTTTTTTGTTTTGTTTCCTTCAGACCTAAACCAATACATGTCTAAGCCCGTGCTTCCTTCAACGGTATTCTGAGCTATTTCAAACTCCATAATTTTCAAATGTGTATTTAATGTTAAAAAAAGATTATTTGGTTGTATATTAAATTGATTTAGAAAGGAAAAAGAATTGACTTCGGGTGGGACTCGAACCCGCGATCTTTCTCTTACAGTGGGAATGCTCTGACCGCTAAGCCACCGAAGCCCGTACGAACTCAATCCAAATTCCTCTATACTACCGTCTTTGGGGCGACGACGACGGTTCCAATAGCTCGTATGAGATTCTGTAGATGGCTCCACCGTCGCCCCAAAGACGGTAGTATAGAGAAATTTGGATCGGCTTCGTGCGGGCTTCGGTGGCTTAGCGGTCAGAGCATTCCCCTTGTAAGGGAAAGATCGCGGGTTCGAGTCCCGCCGAAGTTGATTCCTTTTTCTTTATAAATCGATTTGAAAAGTTAGCATAATAAATGCTTCAGAATTTCATTCAAGTGTTTAATAAATTATTTTGTTATTATTGTATCAGTTACAAAATGTTCATTGTGATTTACTTGATGTCCTTTAACGCGACGAACCTTGAATCTATATCTAATCATGCTTTTTATGATATTGTGCTGGCATTTAAATCTTACAGGACGTAACGGATTGCAAGTGTCGGGGATGGTGATGAGACCTGTATGTATACCTGTAACTCACGTTTCATCACCATCCTCGACACTTGTTATACGTTGTAACCTCACTCAGGAGTGGAGCTAATGATCTTTGTGATCACAAACATCTGGAGGGGGAGCTGGAGCATGTTCAGGAAGACTCAAAATAAGGGATATAAAGTGAATGGTCGACGGAAACAACAAATATTGAGGCGTAGACATCCATAGGTGAGCAGACAACCAGCACATACATATGCCCTATGTTAATGGAAAGCGGATGAAATCGGCTCCGTGTTAAAAAAGTTCTCTATTCTGACAGTTCAGAGACCACTCTCAAAAGAGAATAACGTCGTGGCACACTGAAGGGAGGATATCTTACCGCTACAAATTCCAAGTGTCGATGAAATAAATTGCAACTGCGGTAAGCAGGAATTAAATGAAACATTTCATTCCGTAGTCGTATAGACACCGGACAGTGTGGTATATGTGACAGTACATGGTAGGTACGACTAAATATGACCCTGTCTGCGTCTGCGCATCAAACAATAAATGCACTTGTCCATTCGCAACTAATTCACACCTATGGACTTTCAAAAAACGATATGAAGTGCAAAATTTGCGAATATTAATTTAAATGCAATGAAGTTCTTTGGGTAATGATATACATACAGTATGAGATAATAACGCATAGAAATATTGTTTACAAATTTTCGAATATATTTTATCAAATAAACACACACTTTTATCAAACAAAAAATGATAAAACAACGTGGTTTTGTGGCAACTTATAAAATGGGATGAACCTTCGGAAGTAAAGAGACACAAAGATGAACTCTTATAGTAAAAAAAGATGTTAACGTAGGTAATGTAATAGCGTAATGATTTATGTTAGCATTTAAACGTGCGTTTCCATTGGGAGACGAATGCCTTAGTGACTACGCTTTCACTGTTATTTGTATCATCGAGGAATTCGGGGTCTAGCCGTTGTCTTACTCAATACCTATAAAGTGTCACTGCACACTTTACATCTATACAGAGACTTTCGAGTTGTGAGATGATCACACGTCTCGAAATTCAGTCTGTATATTTGATCATAACAAATCTAACGTTACGCTTAATATATTAAACACTTTTCACACCTATTAAATTTAACAGTTAGTGTCATCTTTATATCTTTATGTATTTAAGTAGCTATATTGTGATATTCATTGTTAGGAATTTAGAGTATTAGAATCAGTGTCGCTTACATCTTAACATAGACGATTGAGTAATCAATAGTATGTAACTGAATAAAATTAGATCATTATGTACGTGTAATTGAAATTGTAATCACTAAAACAGTGCTTTTATGATCGCGTAGAGTATCTTCTTAGCCTAAGTATTTATAGCGTACTTTTATAATAGATTTTAACAATGTACTAGAATATAAACGTAATTGTCGTCTTTCGAGTAGGCAGATCAAACTTGTTGTACTTATTACAATATAATGTAGGTATCTCAGTGGTGATATTATTCCTGTAATTCGTATTTAGGTGTAGATACGTAGAAAGATGATATTATTTTCTTTCTCTCTAGTGATATTACCTATGTACTTCCTGTGATTTGTGACTATTAATAATTTTATACATGTTCTGGCTCAAACTAAATCTGGAGGTTGAACTTCTCTTGGCTATAATTTTATGAAATAAAGCAGTGTCTATAATGCGTTTATTCATTTTGAGTGAGAGTGACATAAAATTGAGTTAAATTAATACATTCAATAAATTTTTGTATCACCCACACTCACCGTCGACGCGACCACCACTCACACCGCACAACTCATAACCATAACACATTGCTACTCATAATATGCTGTTTTTTAAAATATCTAAAAGGAATAGTTACTAATACCGTAAATAGGTACTCTAATTTCTGAAGCAGTTTACTAAACTTTTGGTAAATTGCAAATAAATATCGTAATAATTTTATCTAACAGATAAGTACCTAGGTACCTATAACATGTAACGAAAAAAATGTATTTGGTTATGTTTTAATGTAACCTAACTAATGTAATTAAAAAATGGCTATATGAGCCTAAAAATTAATTATAGAAAGTGAATGTAATTGGGTCTACCTGGCTAGCTATTGGAGACGCAAGAGATAAATAAAATATGATTACAATTAAATAATTATAATCTTGATGATAAAAAGGGCGTTACATGAATTTGTATGAAGGTAATTAAGAAGGGAACCTCAGGGGTAGGTTCGGTATAAAAATATTCTGCCGTGGCGTTGCTTGATCCGTTGTGCAAGATGGTAGTAGCACTTAGCTGGTGACACCGGAGCTGGTGTTGTTGACGGCGTGCCAGGGTCCTCGCTGGTGTGCCTCACGACCGAATGATGGCGTGAAGCCCGGTGCGAAGACCCTGGAAAACGAATAAAGTGCGGGTCAGTTTGTCACTAGGTAATTTCGTCCAAGTGACCCGCTAAAATAAAGCAGGTGAAGAGATTCTCCTCAGCGGCAAGACAGCAGTAGCTAAAGCTATAATGAAAGAAAAATAATGCAGCAGAGTGCAAGCAGGCGACGCGACCTCTGACCGTAGAGGTCATCGGCTCGTGGCGCTAAGTAGGGTAGGCTGTAAAAGCACATACAAAAAATATAAACTAAAATAATAAGGCCATGCATTTTAGCAGGCAATAAGCTGGACCGCTGAGAAGGCTTCACCTATAGGAAGAAGTTGGAAATGTTGATCTCAAGGACTTACCCGTAGCCGACAGCAGTAGGCCCGGGGTCAAATGCGACCTGCCTTGGCGGAGTTCGCCAAAAGAAAGGGACGATCAAGTGCCATAGTTTTGACACTTGAGGTAGTGTACTAGTGATGTCCAGTCTCGCTCGCGCTACCATAGACAATTAGTCGATTTAGTATCGAAATACTAGAATTAATTGAGTAAGTTGTGGAACTAATTAAATAAAATTTTGAATAAAATCCACAACGTTACAATACCCCCCCAATTAGTTCTGGGTTTTTGTTACCCAAAAACCCGATACTGGATTGCTCAAGAAAATGCCTGACTTACGCTTACACAAACATACCACCTTACATACCTCCCCAATCATGTTCATCCATACTTTGCGGTTACCACTTATATATTGTAGCACACGCGTTCCTTCCGAAAAGAGTTTCCAGGATAATAGGCACTGGAGACTCAGACGTAAATCGAACAAGATGGTAAACATTGAAGTGTCTTAGACAACAACTTCAATGGGAAGAAAGAGAGCAATGAAATACCACTATATATTTTCGACTTAAAAGAAGAGAAAGTGTTATGTTTTTAGTATAGGGCTTATTTTAGATGTATACATTACCGCATCTGCAATAAGGCTTATTTTACGAGTTTGCAAACCGCTCGGAAGAAGACATAACAAGAATAATGGTATAAAACCATAAAAACTCCCGGCGACTGGTTTAGTATCCCAGCGCCAAGATACGGTATCCGTTGGTTTAAAACGCCAACGGACCCAAAACACGTCGGTTGGTTTAAAACGCCAACCGAACCACGACAACCATTACTAGGCAAAGCCTAATAATAAAAGAAAACGAACATACGTTCAAACTTCCATCTCAAAGAGAGGAAGGAGAAGAAGAAAATATATAGCAGCGGTAGGGTAATAAGATTTAAAAATATTAAAGACAATAAAATTGTCAATCATTATAATTAATAACTTTTAAAGGTAATGACCAAGTCAATTTATTATTAAAAGTGTTATTATTTAAGGTAAAATAGTTAATTATTTGACTCACGTACAGTGAGTATGCAAGCAAACATTAGTTGCAATTAGAACAACTAGTGTTCGAAAAGTTTAAAAAATTAAAAAGTTTCAACGTAGTTGAATATCAAAATTTTATTATGAACCAAAAGTTCAACAAAGAAAGTAATTTATTAACGTTTGGTAGTCGTTTTGTATTATGTTGAAATGTTTAGTGGCAAAAAGTTCCAAAAAAAATTATTTAAAAATAACACCATGAAGGCATTTTAGGGTTAACCCAACGGATCAATAAACTGTTTGCAACAAGGCAAAACATTTAACATTTTTATTTATGAATTTTTTTTAAGTCTCAATGAATCGAGAACCAGAATTTAAAAAAATATTTAATTTTTATTTTTATTTATTTTTTGGAACAAGTCCAACATATTTAATATTATTGTTCACCAATAAAACAGTGAATGTTGTTTACAACAAACAGGACCAAGATAATGAAACAATCATCCCAGGAAAAGTCATACAAGTGTAAGTACGGAAATAACCATAAGGTTAAAAAAATATTTGAAATTTAATTAAAAGGTCCGAAAGATTTTATTCTTAAAAGAATAATAATAATATTATTTTGTTTTGAAAAAAACAAAGTAATTTTAAAAAAAATATTTAGTAGTAATTTAAATTACAACACTGGCAACACTTTTGATTGTCAAAACCATATGACGTTTGACAAGTTGCAGTTATATTTTTCTTTCAGAACATTCAAAACAAACTTGAAAGAAATAATTTAATGTTTAAATTATACGAACGAAAACAACTGAAAAGTTAGTACATTAGTACTTAAGAAGACAATTGACCTGTAGACCATGTCTACAACAGGATACATGAGTTAATTCAAGTGTTAAAAGTTTTCACCAACAACTGTACAAAGTTGGGTACATGGAATAAAAGTTTTTACTGATAACCCTTTCACAGGTAAAAGAATATCATTACGACCATTGTTGTGTTGTGGTATAGGCAGTGTATTACCAAAGTGCAATAACAACAAATGCAAATAATGTTAGTGCAAAATACAAGGTTTGTTATAATTTACAAATATTTGTAAGTGTACATTTGTTTTTGACTTCACCTCGCCTGATGGTAAGCTGAAAGCAAGTCTTGGAAAAGGAGTTTATTTTAATTAATTGTGGTAATTGGAACAAGACAAATGTTGTTCATACATAAGAAGTTAAGTTGTAGGTTAAACTTTAAATTTATTAAATAAATAAGTTGGAACATTGTTTTATTTTTATGTTTGTTTAAATATTTTATTAAATATTGATTATTTTAAGTGACACTGCTATATATTTTGACAACAGTCATTTAAGAGGACTCGGGGAAAAGTTGAAATTTAATTAACTTGTATTTATTTTAGTTTGAAGGGATAATAATTAAATATTAAGGGAATTGCTCTCAACGACTTGAAAATATGCCAGACTCAACAATCCATATGCAGAACCAGACGATGACTACAATTTAAACATTTGAATAATCTTTGCTGTTCTTTTCAAAGATACATAATATATTTAGAGATCTTTTATTATTCTTTGTTTTTCTTTTCAAAGAATGTTAGGATATTTTTTTTTTTTTTTTTTATAAACAAGCTAATCAGATACAGAGATCCAACAAAAAGCGACGCTGACTACAAAACAGTTAAGTATAGAATTTAAAAGGTAAATTAACCCAAAGAAAGTAATATTGAAAACTATGGTGCGAGCGAGGCTGTACAAAAAAATTGTAATGTACTGCTATACAAGGAACTATGCCTATATGATAGCAACAATTAGAATAAAAGTATCCTGTCAGTGAACAGTAAGCTATTTGTGTACATTACAACAAAATAGTATCAAAATAAAAATTTCAACCAGCAATAGGTTGAGTCATAATAACTTTATAAGTTATTACTATGCATATAATAATATGCACATAAAAAGGTAAGTAAATAATAAAATTCACTGACGGGGTACAATTGTGTACAATAAACACGTTTGCACAAAAATTATAAAAAGGTAAGTAAAAAGAAGTACAGTACAGTGAGATCAACAAGTCCAGAGAAAAAGAAGAAAATAGGTCTTTACTTTACCAGTGGTATAAGATAGTAGTATACAATAGAACTTACTGTAAAAAGTGATAAACTTGTCTAGATTAACTAGAACCTAGTTTTCTTTAACCAGATGAGTTAATGCAAAAAAATGTAAAAGTAATGTTAATAAACCTTGTTATTATATTTAACAAAGGTATTATGATGCATATTATAATGTAATATCACTGATATAATGGGATATGTGTACATTATTCAGTTTAATATAAAAATAAAGTTGAAATTATAAAAATGTTCAACTACCCACATTTGGGTGAAAAATAAAATATCAATAAAATTGGTGAAAAATTCACCACACTGGTAAAGTAAAGAGGAAAATATAAGAAACTAAGTACTTACGGATCAAACACACAATACCTACGGCAGAATAATACCTTTGAAGAGCGCCAATGTAACGAAAAAAATGTATTTGGTTATGTTTTAATGTAACCTAACTAATGTAATTAAAAAATGGCTATATGAGCCTAAAAATTAATTATAGAAAGTGAATGTAATTGGGTCTACCTGGCTAGCTATTGGAGACGCAAGAGATAAATAAAATATGATTACAATTAAATAATTATAATCTTGATGATAAAAAGGGCGTTACATGAATTTGTATGAAGGTAATTAAGAAGGGAACCTCAGGGGTAGGTTCGGTATAAAAATATTCTGCCGTGGCGTTGCTTGATCCGTTGTGCAAGATGGTAGTAGCACTTAGCTGGTGACACCGGAGCTGGTGTTGTTGACGGCGTGCCAGGGTCCTCGCTGGTGTGCCTCACGACCGAATGATGGCGTGAAGCCCGGTGCGAAGACCCTGGAAAACGAATAAAGTGCGGGTCAGTTTGTCACTAGGTAATTTCGTCCAAGTGACCCGCTAAAATAAAGCAGGTGAAGAGATTCTCCTCAGCGGCAAGACAGCAGTAGCTAAAGCTATAATGAAAGAAAAATAATGCAGCAGAGTGCAAGCAGGCGACGCGACCTCTGACCGTAGAGGTCATCGGCTCGTGGCGCTAAGTAGGGTAGGCTGTAAAAGCACATACAAAAAATATAAACTAAAATAATAAGGCCATGCATTTTAGCAGGCAATAAGCTGGACCGCTGAGAAGGCTTCACCTATAGGAAGAAGTTGGAAATGTTGATCTCAAGGACTTACCCGTAGCCGACAGCAGTAGGCCCGGGGTCAAATGCGACCTGCCTTGGCGGAGTTCGCCAAAAGAAAGGGACGATCAAGTGCCATAGTTTTGACACTTGAGGTAGTGTACTAGTGATGTCCAGTCTCGCTCGCGCTACCATAGACAATTAGTCGATTTAGTATCGAAATACTAGAATTAATTGAGTAAGTTGTGGAACTAATTAAATAAAATTTTGAATAAAATCCACAACGTTACAAACATTTTATGACGACTGAGCCGTTTGTGTTAAGTTGTTAATTCATTATCAACGAGTGTTTTCGGTTTGATTCCTACAAGATACTATTTGTCTAAAGCTATTAAGTATAATTGCAAAATATTGAATAGGTACACTGGTGGGTAGTGCTGTTAGAATGAATCACTATGAGTAGGTATATCACTAACAATAGTTGATGTTGAGAATGCATAGCTTTACCTATTGTTCGTCATGATAACTCAAATTGTTCTGGGGTAAACAAATGTGATGTAGGGCAGCCATACAATTTTGACAAACATACTCCCACCCCCAGGCTCGTTAATATAGGTATACCTATATACAACAAAACACAGGTAATGCATTCTTACATAATACATATAATGTGGTTGGTATGCAAGAAATCCAGTCAAGTGCGAGTCTGACTCGAGTACTGCGGGTTCCGTACAAAACTTGATTTAGGAAATACAACTGGTTGCAAAACTAGAGTTGCCAATACATCTCACATTATAAGCAAATTGAAATGAGATGGGTTGTCCACATCTGCTGAACGAACTAAAGTGAAGACTGCATATTAGTAAAAAAAATACACACCCGCGTCTACAACTTGATGACCTCCAGAAGGAGGTTAGGTTAAATGGATGCTGAAGGTGAAGAATCGGGTGCTGTCTGTAGCACAAGCCATGCCCATGAAGCCCTCGCAGGATCCCTCTCATCGCAGCAGACGGCAGACTTGAGTACCTATTTGATATTACTTTCAACTTATTACCTCCATGCGTTTGTGGGAAAAAGTTCTGAAACAGATGGACAGGCAGACAGACGGACTCTTTCTTTGAGTATAATTATTATACATAGATAGACCGGGTGAATATACCTATACAAATAAACCTTCATCATGCCTACGATGTTGCCCAAATTAATTGTATTGTATAAACGGGAGTCGAATCGACGGCGTAGTAGTCGCTCTACCGCTACGCCACACAGGTTGCCAGCTCTCTCACAGTCTGTAGCATTGAGAACTAGTCATTAAACGTAAATTCTCATGATTAAATAGTTTCACTTCATTTCATATTATTTTAACGAAAGTAGAGGAAGCAGTTTTATTTTCCCGTCAACACTACAATTAGCTGCGTTCATCATTATAAACATATTTAGAATAAACAAAGGGAATGAAGCTTATTTTGCTATAAAAATACGGTTTATATTATTATTATACGAATGTATAGCGCTTATACAATACAGTCCGTACACACATGTGTACATTTTGTTTCAATTCTACACTACTGATACACAACGCTATCTATACCCAAAGTAAGCATAGAGCTTGTGTCATGGGTTCATTTTTTTTTATAAATACATACATATCATACATAGAACCACCTACTACTGCTAGGCGACGACGTATATGTTACTTGATTTTCAATGAATTCCAAGCTAGCCTTTGTGGCGTGACGGTAGTGAACGCGACTGCTACTCAGGAGCCGCGGGTTCGATTCCCGCTTAGTGCAAATATTTGTAAGCGTGAATATATCTATTTGCATTGGTATGGGTATTTACGTGCCTCGGTTGCCATACGAACAATTGATGTCTGCACTGCCTTGTATCTGTGAAAAAAGCAACCTTTTAATCAATGCCATCCAAAGGTACTTCGTTGATGTAGCTAATTCGTCCCTCAATCCAGTTTTGTATTTTTTTATTTCTGAGCGCTCATAAGGCATCGTTATCCGTTAGACCCTCGGTAAATCAAATGAAATTCGCCAGTTCATTAAAAAAGGATTTACCAATAAAAAAAACCAGGTAAGTGCGAGTCACACTCAAAAATCATTTATTCTGTATGGACCATTAAAACGGCAAAATCAAAATTCTGTCAGGCTCGCGCAAAGCGCTGAAGCTTCCGTACAAAACTGAATTGAGGGACCAACTTATGCTACATAAACGGCTCTTTTTATGTCATTAACTTATAAGTCTGATTTTCACAGTCAGGCTTCAGAGGGGCGGTATAAGTAGTACCAACACCTCAACTGGTATTGTCGATAGCTATCTAAAGGTCCGGGTTTCGATTCGTGTCCATTTCACTAACGGCGTGAATTTACTCCTAACGCAAGGAATTTAACTTAGCTGAACTGACTGTGAATCACATTTGCGTAGAAGGCCGAAGCGGAATGTTAGTAATTTCGGTTCTTTATTATTTTTACAATGCAGCATTCATCTATTCATGTGGCGTAACTACACTGTCATGGGATCAAACCTTATTACTTATTACCTATCCGGTAACAGGAAGGGTACGGTGGCGCTAGTTCTACGGAGCTACGAAAACGAAAGACTCTACATAAATTAGCCTAATGGACTGACAATGGTGGGATACAACTGATCAATCTATTATATGGCCAGAGGAGTCTCTAATGTCTAAATCGGTTCAACCACCTATATGTAAATAAACGATTTTCACAATGTACCTACCTATCTTCTCTTCCCTACTCTCATCATTATCCTTCTGCCCTTACCCGAAGTTTATTTGGGGTCGGCGCAACATGTGTGTTTTTTCCATTCATTTTTGGTTGCAATCATTTCAATATCACCCCTTCCTAACCATATCATCTTTTGCCACCGCCCGCCCATTGTGCATTTAACTGTAACTATATCTACTATGTACAAGAATCTGTAAAATATTGATATACAATAAAGAATTTTCTATCTATCTATCTATCTTTCACACAGCCCATCCATCTCCTTTTAGGTCTTCCTCTCCCCTTGTAGCAATCCACTCCCATAGTGAATGCCTTCCTTACGACATTACATGTAATGGGTAGGGCATTACATGTCCGAACCAGGACAAAAGATTTCCTCGTAGCTTCTCCGTGATTTATGCTACTTTCAATCTTCCTCTATTATACTCATTCCTAATCTTATCTAGGTATTCTTGTCACACCACACATCCATCTCAACATTCGCATCTCGGCTACATGCTACTTTAACATACACGCGTATAACTTCCGAACGACTGCACCAAATTGGATAATTCTATTTTTTGTACATATTCATAATAATCCAGACAAGGTTTGTATATCCACCAGTTCCACCACTCGACAAGGCCTCTCCTAAAGATTTGTATAACTAAAAGAAAACTTTAAATACGTACATCGATATTTATTTTCAAATACGTGATCAATGTTCCGTAGACAACAGCTAATAACTAACGAAAGATGCAGTAGCAGTGGGACAAAACGGCGTAGATAAAAAATCTTACCATTCTTACCCAAAATGTGTCTAAATTGGTTCCTGAGCCATGAAGTCTTATAAAATGCCTTAAGTATACCTAACTGCATCAATTGGAAATACTTTTTAGGACAGACTGTTTATACTGGAGATTGATGGCGCTTGGTGGAACTTGTTACACATAATGAAATAAAAAAATATTCTGGAAAAGTACAACTTTTCCACAATATTTTTTGTTTTTGAACCTGACCAGTCCTTTATTCAACATTTTAATACTATTGACGCAGGCGTTACACTTCTAAAACTTATATTTACAACGCCTGGGAGAATCTGCACGATGCTGTTGGTGTATTATGCTCTAAACTTTTCATTACGTTGAGCAAAATGTACACTAAAGCAAACTCAAGCAATATCGTATCGGAGAGTGCTGGGTCTGCTTGCCGTATAAATATAAATAAATATAAATATTGTAGGACATTCTACACAACGCTATCTAGACCCAAAGTAAGCATAGCTTAACTAGCTTGTGTTATGGGTTCTAGAATGCGGATAAACATACATAGATACATTTTTTTTTGTAAATACATACTTATATATAGAAAACTCCCAGACCAATGCAAATGTTCATATTCATGTATACAAATATTTGCACTGAGCGGGGATCGAACCCGCGCCTCCTGCGTAGCAGCCGCGTTCACTACCGCTACGCCACATATAGAATAGGGCTTCCCCGTCTCTTCCTATGGGTGTTGTAGAGGCCGACTAAAGACTATTATTGGGCTTTTCTCCATTTGATAGTAAATATGAAGCCCATGAAAAAGTGCCCGTTTGACGGCAATAGGCTCACCCACTAAATGTGCGTGCTATAACTTTTGCCTCACAGGCTCCTTACAGGCGTAAATATATGCATGTATGTAACAAGTCAACATCCAGGATGGAGTTTGAACCCGAGACCTGTCCCATGCAGGCGGAATACTCTGATAACTGAGTTACTACACTCGTTCTGTACCTATATTCGAAATTGTCTGAAATACATGCGTCTTGGAGTAACGCTGAAGCCATGTGTCTACTTTCTTACGAACTATAGTAAACAATGAACGATATTTCAATCATTTTTAAATTGGTCACCACAATTAACTTAATGACATTGTAGAGCGATTAGTAAGTATGCTAAGTAAAATGTAAATCTATGGGAAAATTTAGCATACTAATAAAGCTGTTACGACTTTTAAGCATATAGTCGTATTACTTAGGTACTAAACATTATATTGATAGACTAAGAATAGTGACGTGAATAGTGAGTTTGATATATCAATACACAATATTTTGAAAAAAAAAAAAACTTTAAAGTTCTTGGCGTCAATATTTATATATAATATTTAAACTGAAGTCAATATTATTTATGAACTTAACTTAAAAAAAAAAAAGAATTGTTTTAGTTTAGGTATAGCTAATTACATAATTAATAAATTGGTTTACAATACGACTGACGATTATTTTAATGATAAAGAATAATAAAACTAGTTGCTCGCTATTGCTTAAGTTTTAATATTTTGAGTACCAATTTTATTTTTCCATTTTCACTCAATTTGATTATTAACATGTTAGATAATAAGGTAGAATGCATTTATGTCAGACTCGAACCGACTACGACTGCACGCTTCCGTCTCTGGTCTTCAGATCCCAGATCATATTATATGGTATTTGTATGCTTTAAATTAGTTAATTCTATCGAGGTTCATTACAGGAATCAGCTACTACTTGTGCTATAGCGACCTATGTGATTGTGATTTGTAACATTTAGCGTGTCACATTGACGATTTGTCTTATGCAAGACCTCATAAAAATTTCACATACTACACCATCGCGTTAATACAATGGGACCCAATCAACTTAGTCTATCGTGCGTCTGTATAGATAGTATTGCACATAATTAGCGTTTTCTTTTTCGTTATGGAAGCTGTTTCCACAAGACAAAAGAAAATGTACCGCTGAAACGAGGGCACAATATACCTAGTGGTTATGTAGAAATCAAACTGGGTAAAATCAAGCCAACATAACAAATCGATAACCAGGAGTGTCCCAGACAGGTCCAGGCTATTATTTTCAGTGACCCTGTATTCTTCCTCCTCTCGAGTAGAAGGAACTAACTGTCAACTGCGTGCCCACACTGGTAGTGTTTTCCACCGCACACAAATGTGTAAGAAGTACATGCGTAAGAAGTAATGTGAAAATGTTTAGATATCATTGAGGATTTTTTGGATCTTATAGTTCAGTGCTAGTTGCCTTAGGTAGGTTATAACCTTCAACTTTGACGTTCGACCTTCCGACAAAATATTTTAATTTATATTTAAGTACTTGCTGGTAATTTGAGGAGGTGCTTTGTTGTTGTAATTGTGTGTACTTGTTAATAATTAAGTAAGTTTAGTATTTATCGTAAAAAATAATCACTCAACTGACCCTGGTGCAGGCGACGTTTCTAGTAAAGTTCCTATTCGCATTCCAAACAAAAATTCAGTGCAACTGCAAACCGAAATGTTAAGAAGTGAATCACTCACTGGAAATTTTATCAATTCTGCTATAAAACCATACGTCAACTTGTCTGGTATAAAACCATGTCCATTTTAATCCTCTCCATTTTTCCAAGCTTTTTGTTAAGTTGCAACGAATGGACGAGTATGTAATTTTGTTTATTCGGGTGGAATCTTGCAACTCGATTGAAGCAGACAGAATCATTAATATGGTCTCATGGAGCTGGTCTGATGATGGAGTAGGAAGGTGGCCTAAGGAACTCCTGAATAAATACGATAAACCTATCGAGTTTGGGTTCATCCGTTTTGTTATGGTAAGAACTCTGGTGGTACATGATATCCAGGGTCTGAAAATGGAGACGGTAGGTAGTCATAGAAATTTCTGAAGTAAATAAGATAGACTAGTTTTGTTTGGGTTATTGGGATGGTCTTGGTAAGCTCTACATGATATTTATAAAACTAAAAAATTGAATATAAAATTATTAATGAAAATAACTTTTGAAAAACAATCTTTTCTTTAAAATATCTATTGTAATAAAATGTTAAAAATAATAATTTTATGCAAGGGTTGTGTAGATATTAAAAGCTTGTAGCGCAAACATAAAATAAAGAAAGCACGAGTTTCTTTATTTTATGTTTGCGCTACAAGCTTTTGATATCAGCACTCACATAGATGACTTGACCCAGCATAGTTAGTAACCGAAAACACCTTTAGAAATTTTACGATCGGCAAGTTCACTATTTTTACTGTCGTACATAAGTACAATTTAGCGAAACACTTAGCAGCGTCCCAAAACCTGTTCGTTGGGAGGAACTACCTCTTTCATAAGGATTCTGCACTTTTCAAGGAGAGCATCAAGAGCGGAAATGATGTGTGGCAAAATATTATTGTAAGACATTGTAGGACATTCTACACAACGCAATCAAGACCCAAAGTAAGCATAGCTTAACTAGCTTGTGTTATGTGTTCCAGAATGCGGATAAACATAATTAGATACATTTTTTTTTGTAAATATATACATATTATACATATAGAAAACACCCAGACCAATGCAAATATACATATTCATGCATACAAATATTTGCACATACGGGGATCGAACCCGCGCCTCCTGCGTAGCAGCCACGTTCATTACCGCTACGCCACAGAGGCAGTCATCCCTATACAAATTCATTTACCAATATAATATACTAGTAGATGCCCTCGACTCCACCTGCGTGGATGACTGTTATCGCGACTGTTGATCATGTCTCCGGTTTTGATTGAGATGAAATATACGTAAGGCATCCATTACACGGTAGGTTTTACTCTCAGTTTAACCACAGTCACGGCCGTGATTGACGAATAACCTATCGCCTAATGCGGTGAGTGGCGGTTGCATTTGGTTGATTGACGATTATCTGGATATTTTGATTTTTGCTTCATGCAACCATCAGTCATGACTTTTGAGTGAATCAGTTTTTTTATACCCATTCGCTTTCTTTTTACATGTTTATTAATCAAAACGTCAACCAAAATTCCAATACAATCTTTTCGTTCATGTACCTATATCCATAATTAGGTATATTATTTTGCGTGAACACGTGTATCCCCGGTGAAATTTTTAACCGGTTCATTCCCCGGTGAATGAACGTGTAATGTCAACAGTATAACCATCATTCAAACGTAATTAATGACTGATGGCATTAATGACGCTTGCATGAGCGTGTAATAGACGCCTAAGATTCTATCTGACCATGACCTTTCTAACAAAAAAACCGCATCAAATGGCGTTCAGTAGTTTTTGCGTCCATCGCCAAAAATATATTTTTAGGTTCAGTAGTCAGTTAGTGGGTTAATGTAATTAATGATTCTGAACCTTGGGTTCAAGTATTGTTTTTAAATATGTCAAATGAACAGATACAACCAATTTATAATTTTATAATAGTGCCTGCGGTATCTGCCACCTAAGTGGTTCAAAAAATTTAAATACTCAATACTGTCTATTTACTCGTATGTGATGTGAATTGTACTCACTTCGCGTTAGTGCGTTGATTAAATTATACAATCTAAAGCGCCCTAGTCATTGCTAAAACAAACAGAAACACATTTATTTATTTGCTTCACGGGTAACATAATTACGTATTGATGAGTTACGTGATGCATTGAAATTCAGATGTCAGTAATAGGTATGCATTGCGTAATTGTTCACGCGGTTCACAATTTTGTAAAATGATGATGTTTTTAATAATAATGTAAAAAAACATAAATTAATAAGGCCGCACCAATGGCGCAGCCAATCAAAAGAGGGAGCCACTTTTGGGGTTGACGAATCTGACAATCCAGATTATTTTTTACCGATTACCTAAGTAGGTATATGCAAGTGCAAGTCTGACTTGCGTACTGAAGATTCCATGATTCCGTTAAGGGACAAACTTAACATTATTTTTGGCAAACTAGGGTTATGAATATAACTCACACGAAACTGTAGTAACAAAAGTCTGAGCACATCTGGCAATGGCCCAATGGTTACAAATGAGTCCTATAGTGACGACCGCGAATACCCCCAGCCCGATGCCGCGATACTTCCTATCATGGTCATAACTTTATAATGACCATGATGGGAAAAAACAATTGAACTAGCGACACCGTTATCGTTACTGTTACCAACACCTCTGCATACACATAACATGTATTGTTAAACTGTATGGTCTACTAGGCTGTAGCCCAGGCTTATATCCAACTGTAGACTGCAAAAGCCTAGAATTGATTTAGAAATAAGATTTATTTAGACTCCTTACTTTGTGATATAAAAATAGCTACATATTTTGGGGTGCGGGGGCTTTGCGCTATTGAATCACCTTAGCAGAAAGCCCCTGCACCTTGTACCTCTTACACCTCTTTGCAACAAGTTGTAGACCTGATTAGTTGACATTATTTTTCTTACTTAACACCTCCGCATGTTCCTGAGATACAGAAAAATATTCAAACGGACAATGAAGCGACCCTGCCCCCCTAGACAAGTGGCAATTCGTTGTTCGGCGTGTGATGGAATAGAATGACAAATGTACCTATAGGATTTGACGTTTTTGACATTCGTTGACGCCTGTCATATACGTCAAATCTCATACATTTGGCATTCTATTCCATCATACGCCGAGCAACGAATTGCCACTTGTCTAGAGGGGCTGTAAGGGTTCTGCCGTCCTTTCCTTTTGAAATTTACACGGATATAAATATCATCCTTGTACGTAATGACCAAGTCCTTCATAAGTGCATCTTATCAAAATATAATTCAAAAGTTAATCTCGACCCAAAGGTTGGACTGATGCTAATACTGATTGCTAATAGTTTAAAAAAATGATCCTTCTAAGTGCACTCATTTATTGTCCACTTTTCTGTTCTGTATCATTGTCAAGCCCAAGTTTGTATGGGAATCGGGTTTCTCCTTTATTGTCAACTCGAATGTTGAACTTCTAAGTGCGATTGTTGACGTTTTATGATTCTAGTGTGGGAATTAGTCTTAAACGCCTCATTACATTTCATGCTTTTTTGATCTAACAGAAATATTTATTTGACTGCAACTATTGAAGTTATCATCGACTGGCATCGTGTCGAGTGTTGCGGGTTCGATTCCGATAATGTAGAAGTAATTGTGGAAGTCTGAAAAAGTGTCTGTCTAAACGTGCATATGCTTCGTATGCACATTTAGAATAGGGGTATTGAAATGATTATATAAACACTAATACCAATTGATTGTGTAATATGCAACAATTGATTTTGTATCTATCACCAAAGGGTATTTGATTAAATTGATCATAGTATATATCTACCTGTCTCTATTGTAAATTTATTGGTGTACAATAAAGTATTATCTATCTATCTACCTATATAGAGATCGTAGTACAGTGATAAGAGGGAACATTCTGTCTTCCACTTAAAGTTCTCTGAAGCTTACATAACTTGTGATTTATTTGGCGTGCCGAAGGACTTCCCACATGAGGAATGTATATATGCGTGTGCAGCTGCAGATGCGTCGCAGGTCCCGATGATGCAGATGATTCACAGCTGATGAGTGCGAAGGGTGATAGCAGAGGTGCGAGCGGTGTGGGTGAGCGGGGCGGGCGGGGCGCAGATTGAGGCCACTATTTAACCGCACGACAGCCGCGCAACGACCTGTTGTGATCCCGTCATGGCGCGCTACGCCCGTGTCGCTACTCTGGTCGCGTGCCTCTTGTTTGCCTTCGGTGAGTCCTAGCCTTTATTTACGCTCCAGACACCGTCGATCTCGCGACGTCACGGGTGACGCGATGTCACAGTCGTACATCTGCCAATTTGTGATTGCGTCAGTATAAGTGTCGCACTTAGTGAACAGTGAAGTTGCCCGTTCTCGACCATCACGAGATAGACAGTGTCTACGCGAAGTTTACGAATGAATGCAACCGACCGCCATCGACTTGCATCGAACGGCCAGAGGACAGCAGCGCACACCTTCAAGGATAGTCACTCATGTCTGTAGCGTGAACCGAGTCTCCACTTCGCGTCTGCAGCAGTGTTGTGAAAACTTTAAATCTAATTGAATTCCGTGATGCATCGACCGAGCATTCTAATGTTGCGAAAACAAATTGTTGGTTGCATGTTCACTTTTAGTAACAATCACTGAGCAATAAGTTCACTCGGTTTCGTGTTTCACGGCCCATCGAAAATATTCAAATAAATTAAAGAGTCATGTAACGAGATGCTACCAGGATTTATCTTTAATGATTACGTTACAAGTTATAATCAGGACGTGTTTAGTTTAAGTATTGGTTAGCACCTGCTGTGGCTGGGCACTGCGGTTGCGGAGAACTTTCACATTCGTTCCGTGTTGCGCTACGCCTGCGCCCGCGCTTGTGACGTCACAGTCTACATAGTGTCGAGGGCAGCGAGACAGCTACGACGAATACCGAGATTGAGCGATGATATATGGGCTGGCCCTAGTGATTTCTCGAAATTTCAATTTGGTTCGCGGTGTTTGGACACAACACAACGTAATATGATTACTATTATTTCAAAGAATTCAATATCTTTTAGAATGTCTGTGCACAAGAATGTAAATAAAAAGTTTGATTTACACACATTATATCTTTAAAGATATTATTGTCCCCTAAATACAATTTATTAATTTTGTTCAGACTATGGTTCACTAAACAAACTCTTGTCTTCAAATGATAATAACATATTTAGAATAGATTAAAATTTTGATTAGTTCATATATTATTTATTCTGAACCTTTGTTACAATAAATAAATCAGTCTGCAACACAAGTTGTAACAACTTTAATGAAGTTCTGCACTTGCAAGTGCAAGGAAGTCGCAATAAGAATGACAAAACCTTTGACATTTAAAATCATAAGATAGTAGCGGTTGATTTTGATTATTTTCATATAATTTACTGCTTTATATTCTTAATTAAAATTTTAACTTTATCACTTTAGCAAAAGAATTGCAAAAACTTAAAATAATATTCGTACCTATTTGATTGATGATTTCATGAGCTAGATATTTTTTTAACTCGTGTCAAATGTTCAAAAGAAATAATGTGAAATTATATGACCACTGAACAATTTTGGTTTCGGACGTTTTTGATTGTCCTTCGTGTTCTCAATCTGAATATTATATTATTTATTGGTTATCAAATTAGATATGTATTTATTGATTGCATAATATTATTTTGATTTAAAGTGTAATAATTCAGATTTTTTTTATTTTAAAATTTTAATCAAAATTGTTATCGGCATTTATGTTGACGTGGAGTGTATTCACCTTCGAGTTAAATAATATAAAAATTAAAATCGAGGACGTTAACAATGTTATTAAATAATTTTAATTAAGTAGTTTCAATGACTCTTATTTAAATTATTTAATTTAATTAACTTACAAATGAGTTATACTTATTAAGCGATTACTTTATTGTTTTAGTAGGTCAGTCGCATTACTAGGTCAAGACATTGTTGATACACTAAGTATTAATCTGATAATATACAACAGCATTCGCTATAAATATCAATACATATTTTAATTATTGCAACTCATATAGATATAAAATGTACAATGATGTTTACGGAAATGAACGCTTACGAGTTCACTACGTATATACTTTTGAACTGCGTGACGCTCTATAGAGCTCTAACTATTCATAACTTTCGTTTAAAATTGGCAATAACCGTGACGTATGCCCTCGCAGATTCTTTGCTCCGATAATAACAATAAACATGAAGGCACTTAAGTCGCAATATACAACATTCGAAGCACCGGTTATATAAATATTGGTAAACTATTATGACGCTTATTTATCAGTTACCCACTTGTGGTTTTCAGATCTTTAGGTCTGTAGGTCAGATTGGTTGCGCCACGTGAGCGATACATAGACAGGCTTTGGCTCCAACTCGATATTGTGTTGAAATTCTGCCGATGCATAATATTAGTGCCTGCCAATTCGCTTAATATTTCGAATGAAAAATATACATTTCTTCGTATATCTTTCACGGTTTAAACTGATTGTGTAAAGTTTCGTAAACGAATGTCTGACATTTCTCAAATATAAAAAAATGGATTGCACTTTATATTAACATTACACATAGTCACACTTTCTAGGATGTAGTAAACGAGCGTAGGCTATTCATCGCCGATAGGGTGTATCCTAGGCTGCTACTTTCGTGAGATGAAAAGTATGTACCTTTGTATACCTATACCCTAGAGCGCGATTGAATATCGTGATTCGATTTAAGGATCAATCGCTTTTGTTGGCACATCAATAACATCAATGTACATTGAGAAGATCGCGATATCTATGGACTGTAGGTATATTCGCGCTTAAAGTTGTTGAGATAAGTGCGATCAATGGTCATTGAGACCATTGGTTGCGAATGCTGAAGACAAGACGTGCGTAGTGAAGTAGGAAAGTGGACCGTAGGCTCTGTGCTGGAAGCTTCGTACGCAACCGGAACAATACGCTACGGATTGCTACACTTCCAGAACCTTTAGTTTTGTGCTGATCTAATTCTAACTGACTCAGCCTCAAACTGTATTTTATATGACAAACCCGTCTTCTAGATCTATTAACGACAAGTTATTTCCCTTAACCAGGTTCTTTGGGATTAAAATATGGAAAAATTAGTAATGCATGGTGAAAAATGAGAAAAAAGGGGAATATTACTCCTAGGAAATGATTCCGAATGAGCTACTGTCATGGCTATGGTAACCGAGTAGATTAGCACAGTGTAAGGTTAAGTAATACTAGCGAGGTTGAGACTCCTCGCAGAAGCTGTGAGTTCCGGGTTATGGGTAGTTAAACCCCTGAAAAGTTCGATTGTAGAGTCATACGACAGTAATTTAATGGACAATATCAAGTAGTTAGACTGAACGCCGACTCCAATTGGATTTAAGAAAAGGCTCTAAGGATGAAGCCTTAAGAAAAGTAGACAGGGTCGCATTCCTATGATTGTTTCATGTCACCGGAAAAGGGAATAGCAGATTGAGTCCTCTCAATATCATCACGTTTTGCATTGTAGGTTGCATTCATACTTAAAAGCTCGAGGTCCACTCTCCTCTGCTTTTTCTTGTTTCAGCGTATTTGACTTTTACTGTAGCGACTGCCTTAGAGGGCAGTCGCTACAGTAAAAGTCAAATACGATAGTAAACCATACCATCCCCGATAGTAAAGCCTGCGTTATTCTCGATCAGCAAGTATACCGGCTTGCTGATGAAATTGGTTGGAATAGCGAAGATTTAGTGGAGACACATTTAGTCCTCTAGATAACCTAAATGCACTTCTTATAAGCTTTATGATATAATACAGTAGCCGTATGTTTCAACTTTGCCTGGGAATAAATTGTGTGTGTCCGTGTCAGTGACATCTACTGGTTTCAGATGTAATACCAATAGTAAAGCCATAAAGCCACAATGTGCTTCGACTTGAATTTCATACTGCTTGTTTCTAGTGGTTTAGACTCTGGGTTGCTGTATCATTCAGTGGGCATAAGTAATGATATATTTAGATTATTACACAGCCTCATCGAGCGAATATCACGATCGAATGGTGTCAGAATAGTCCTTCATAACAACCCGTGTGATGACGACCTGTTTGGCGCGGCGGTCGGGCGGTTGACAACTGCGTCAGTGGTTGCGGTTTTGATTCCCTTTCACTGCAATTTGCATTCGTCTAGGTGTTTCTGCGTACAGTATGTTAATGTTTCAAGAGTATAGGTATATGTGCTCATAGTTAAAGCTATGTTTTCTATAGGTCTTGTTAGCAAAAATATTTTTGTTATTTAAAAAGAACAAACGGTTTCACCTACTTCCTGTTCAGCTCCTGCGGGTCCTAGGATGATGTTAAATTAAGCCTTTACCAAGAACTGAACTACGAAATGCACAGAGATTTTTTCAAATAGTATGGTAGTGACAAACTAATAAAGAAGCTCTTCAGCTAGACACAGACAACATTTGCCATAAAGAACTGAGTTCCTTATTCTTTATTTTTATAACATTTTATTCTTGATTGTACTCATGAATAGTATAAACTTAAACAATCTAATTAAATTAATGTACGAAAGCGATTTGACTCATAACGAAGTTTTCGTCCAGTAAACCCCGAGAATGTACAGAATCTACTTTGACATTTTGAGTACGTAAGCTCTTATTACTCAGGTCAATATTTAAAACATTCGCGTTTAAGTGGTAACCGAGTAGAGCACATTGCAAGGTTAGGATCAGGTCGGTCTTAGGATGGATGACCAGTCTTAACACAGTGAGGCCACTCCGTGCCTCTGAGATCAAGTTAAGCCGTCGGTCACGGTTGTCGTACTATAATCTGTGGCATTCGTTACGGTTAATTTGTAGCTGTAATACAGAACTTCGATATTGAGTGTGTTGGAGAGGTCAGATGGCAGTTGCTTCACGGAAAATCCCGCAGTTCGGCGATTTTGTAATTTGACAGTAAACCGACCCCAACTAAGTGAGGAAAAAATTGAAGGATGAGTATTTAAAACACGAACAAATACTCTCTACGCCTCACGAAAGACTTCACGATTGTTAGATCCTCGGCCAAATTCCACGTGTCATAAGCAACCTTTCGACTGTTACATAAAATAAGTTTAAGTGAATGTTGATATTGCTTAATTCATTTTTCTATCGCTTGATGTGTGCGTTTCGTTTGTTGAGCTTTCTTGTTTAGTCATGTGTAGGTCGCGTCAATCATTGTCGAATGTAGCCGCGAGTCGCGCCGCACTTGCTAATTGAGTAGATTTCTACAGGCAAAATAAAATATTTAATAAGGTTCACTGAATAAAGTACGCGGAGAGAGGTTTAAATAAAATGTCTAATGTTATTTACTCACTTCAATAACTATTTTATTATTAAATCATACAATAAAAGTAAATGTTACACGAAAGACGATAATGCCATAGCTGAGCATTTCATGCAAGTTTCATACAAAACATTTAATAAAAAGAAACTGATTCGACTTGACAGTAATCTACCTCACTTCGAGTGTTCACCGAAAATTTATGAGCGTATTTTGTTCTCCAATTGAATAGATACGTACAGTCCGAGGGGATTTTCGCACGAAAACAGAAAAAAGCCGGTACATGTACAGACAAAAATAATAGTAACATTTTGCATCCCAATTTACAAAGGGCTTACCATCCCGTGGTTCATGATCCGGGCAGAAACATGACTCATTCAACAATTCTTATACGTGTTTCACAATACGACGAATATCAGTCCGCGGCACTAGACACTCAACTACCTGAAACATGAGGAAAACATAGTACCAATTATTTTCATGGCCAAGTTTAGTTGTGCGTCTAACGACAGACATGAAGCCTCCGTGACTCAATGCGTACGCGCCAGTCAAAATATTTCAAAACAAGAAATAGCAGAATACGAGCAGGATGTTTGTTATCGCCTTATATAATCTCGTAGATTTCTTCTTGGAGGCTAAGTGAAACGTAAACTGAGAATAAATTGAATCAAGTCCAGATGTCGCCGCTGTGATCGTATGTGAGTGACGCAGGCAAGGTGAACGCTATTTACTTCCGCGTACGGAAACGCCCGTCGCCTGTTATCAGAAATTAGCTGTGCTTGAAGGGAGTGCCGCTTTTAACTGCAGAAGGAAAGTCAAGTTGTGGTGCTAAATATTCATAAGGTCGGCGGTTGGTATTCGAACAACGCGCCCGGTCGACGCCCGAACCTACGCGCATACCTAGTTGTTCCCACATTCGTGTTTTGTTATTCAAACTAGGTATACGCTGTAGCTACTTGTGCAGAGACAGTGTTTTTTTCTGTTAATGCCAGTGTTAGGTAAAAGCTAACAATATACTTAAATAAAATATCATCGAAATCTACTCGTCTACCTATCAATAGAATTAAAATTTAACAAAAATATCGCTTAACTTAACATAATTTATGCCAGAAAGTTGAACTTACATGAGTTCAAAACCAGGAAACACAAAACAAGTATGTAGTATAAATGACCACTTATTTCCATACAAGAGACATCAACGCGCTTCGGTCTACGGCGCCTACGATATCAATTATAACACTTTTGTTACGTTTGCCATTTCTCATATATAGGGATTAATTTATTGAACCACTTATCACTATTTGTATCATAACAACACTCGTAATAGATCCGGGTCAAAGAGAACTAGTAGTTATGATAAATTACTTTACTTTAAATTACTTTAACTATAAAAACTAATAATAAAGTGCGTAACCAGTTTTAAAAATATGTCTGCTTAAAATAAATATTTTGATTCTAATCATTTTATAGACTAAATTTATTTTGGGTAAAAAAAATCTAGATCAGATTTAAAAAAAAAATCATTGATTTTATTATAAATAGTGATTTACTTAAGATATAGGCAAGATCGATCAAAGTGAATATTATCCAAAATTACTTCGCTTTTATCTATCTTGACAGTTCAATTAATCAATAAAGATATAGGCAAGATCGATCAAAGTGAATATTACCCAAAATTACTTCGCTTCTATCTATCTTGACAGTTAAATTAATCAATAAAAAAGCAATCGTATAAACCGAAATTCGTCAGCCCGTTTCTATATTTTTCTTTAGCGATGTTGTGTTGTGCAAAACATCTGATTTGCACCAAATATTGTAAAAAATATACGTATATGAGCGTATATTGAGCGTGTGTTATACCGATTGATTTTATAGGCGTATTGGAGCGAAAGATTTTGGAAGAATTAATTTGGTGAAAAGGAAATTGTTTTGTAATGTAGGTATGGGAATAATATACAGGAGAAAGGATTATTGTATGGGTTTGATAAAAAAAGTTGTCAAATCAATCTCACTTCACATAAAATATACGAGTTAGGTACTATACTCTACCTATTTTTTTTTTAGTAGCGCTTTCGACCCCTTCGAAGTCTGTTCTTTCTCGATAATGTTTACTCTAGGCTGTGACTGACACAACCCACACAAGGTTCTTCTACTATTGATTTATTTCCAAAATGGCAATAACTCATTTGTTTTCTGTCATAACCTTCTTTTTATTTGATGTACCTACCAATCAACCGCATACCGCGCGACATGTGAAAGCAGTGGTTTTATGTGGTTCACACCATTCTCTATGCTTGAAATGAGTTGACTCTCGGTCGATGAGGCTTAACTTCAAACTATTTAAATTTACCGACTCAGTATACACTTTTATGATTAGATTCACAGTTTCTCTTTTTATACATCTAGCTTCAATTTAACATGTAAGTGAATCGATTGTTACAAATTAACTAATACTAAGTTACATCGTTTAAGTAACAATTGACTTCAAGAAAAAATTAACGCACCGTCTAGTAGTTCAAGTGAGACAGTTGTATAATGTTGTGAGAGCTCAGTTTCCTCGTGTTACGTGCTCGCCGTTCACAAGACATGCAAACGCAACAAACAGTCATACTTATTTCTTATTGTCTTAAATATCACCTACGCGAAGTGCGCACTTCACACAAGAACCTATTGACGCTCGACACTTTCGAAGGAACTCTTTGTGACTGTCTTACCTATGAGTGACATTGACACAACGCCAAATGTGCTTTTATCATTGACATGTTAGTATTTTACAACTGATAATTATGATAATTGTGTCTTAACACGTATATCATTACATTTTCTGGGATAGAAGGAGATCGACTATTCCGTAACCTTTCAGAATTATAATAATTTCGTCAGCCTAATCGACACACAAATCAAATGCCATGCATAATGTACAATTTTGTACAGACAGAAGACATAGAAAGAGTCGTCCTTGTCGCTTGCCCAAGCGCTGACATTTCGAAGTGAGTCAAATGTCACGAGCGCTCACCCCACCTTTGGCATTTAGACACTTTATGCGCTTCCATGTGACATTTCGTTCTAATGTGAAAAAACTGTAAATTGTGAATGTAACCATAAACCATAAGTTATGTAAATTTAGTTTAATATCACCGGCAATCGTATCGCTAACAACGAATATAACTATAAATAACACAAACAAAATAATTGGCACTGTTGCAATTTCCGGTAAAACCAACTTTTAACAGGTTTGATAATAATTAATGAACGCAACGAACAGTTATTTAATTGTGATTTCTTTATCCAGCATCGGCCGACGCGGATCGGATGCACCGATGGCGGCGACAAGCTGAGAACGCTACAGCAAAGAAAGAGGACAGTTTGGAGCAAGAACTATGCAAGAGCAAGGACGCCGGCGAGTGGTTCCGCCTGGTGCCCGGCGACGGCGACAGCTGTCGCGACGTCATCCAGTGCACTGCCTCGGTACGTACATCTATATATAGTTAAATATTTTACACATACATTCTCTAGTAAATATGTCCTTATATTAATGCTATTTGGAATGTGAGCTACTTTCAAACTGGATCACATTGAGCATATTATAAAGGTAATTATGAAAAATCCTCGTAGCTATTTTGAATTGCTTAATCGCTGAGGAATTTTAATACAAGTACGATTAAGGTAGTATAATTAAAAATATGCGAAATGCAATAAACGTTAGAAATTTGTCCTCAATATAAACAACAGAGCATTGCGTACTTGTGGGTAGGTATTACTGCTGCGTTCTTACGCCATTCAAGGTAATGTAAGAACACACCGCACCGCGCCGGCCGGCTTGCGACGCCGCGCCGCGACCGTCGCGAGCTCGTCAGCAACAGAATTGTTATAATTGTTCACGTCCATACAATAGCCTCCACGGATGTCTTCGCACTATAATAAAATTAATAGCGCTACTAACAACACTTGGATTTCTTTAAATTTAGGTTTACAGACTTCGCTTCCTTTTACTGAATAGTTTAGTAATTAATAATTAGATATAACAACCAAACCAAATAAGAAACAACCTTAGCATCAAATTGTACAAGTATAGTAGTCGTGATAATAGTTAGCATCACTTTGTTGAACTTCTTAGAACAAATTCTGACATTACAGAAATGGACAGTACCTAAGAACTTTTTACAACAGTAGGTACTTAGGACAAATATAAAACGAGTAAACAAATCGAACAAAAAACACTTTTCCGTCTCTCTAGTTGCAATCACGCTGTCATGTATTGTATTAGCTACGTTTGAACCTTGACTGTAAATTGAGTGAATGAATACATTGAAATTGAAAAACATTTTGAGATTGTTGTCACTGAAAGATGTTTAATACATCTTGACGTTTTTAATATTTTTTATTACAGCAACTATGAAACGAATAAATCTAACTTCAATATCCGTTCGTGCTGGAATATTTAATTAATATTTTTATGTAACACGTGATAATATACTTGTTTAATGAATAGACTTACTTATTATTAAGAGCTATCGATGCAATATAAGCGTTTTAATGTTGCTCTTTTGTTGCAGGGTATTCAAGCCATCCGTTGTCCAGCCGGGTTGTACTTTGATATTGAAAAACAGACCTGTGACTGGAAAGATGCTGTTAAAAACTGTCAGTTGAAGAGCAAAGAGCGTAAAGCAAAGCCTTTGCTATATACTGATGAGCCTCTTTGTCAAGATGGTCACCTTGCTTGTGGGGATAGGAACTGTATCGAGCGCGGACTCTTTTGCAACGGTGAAAAAGATTGTGCTGATGGTTCGGACGAAAATACTTGTGGTAAGAACCCCTAATTATTACTATCATTACCATTCACACTCCGAAGTTATGCGCTACTATTCGACGGGTTTTTTTGACCTTTCCGATCTTCATATATAGGTAATTATCACATCATACTTCACATAATAGGAAAAGCTTTCCGCCTTTCTTAGCCCATTTAAACCTTTAAGGTTCAACTGCATCTGGTTCAAGCACACTTTCATTTGAATCTCAATAATATTATATTTTCAATGTCAGGGGCATTAAGTAATCGTGATACTAGCACAGCCTACTTGCTATATTTTATTTATTCTCTTCATGTTTGTCATTATGTTGAAACCAATTTGAATTAAAATAAGTAATTGATTTCAATCTAACAAATTCTCGAGTAAGAACTTGCTTTTAAGTAGTCACGACTAACCTGTCTCATATATACCAGTCATTAGGCCTAAAAGCATCCCAGTGTTACATCATAGCGCGCATATAAGGTGCTCATTAATTGATGAAACTAATATTAGATCTCACTTATATCGTTTGTTTTATAAATGTGGGTTAGAAAGCGTCATATTTATATTTACGTATGCACAGTGTGTGCCTTCTGAATCACCAGGCAGTCGGTATGCATCGAGTAGCTCCACACAGTCCATATAATAAAATTCCCTGCCTTGGTATATGACTTGAAATCACATTGAATTGTAATTAGGTACCTGATTTGGATACTAAATTCCATTCACCACCACAAAGACCCTCGTATGGCAGCGAGACATATTGCTTGGACTTCACGTCTCTAAAGTAAATATATGTGCATATCAAAAAACATTTAACATAAAATTAATACAAATTGCTAAAAAATCTCAATGTCATCCAGTGAATTTTAGAACCAAGTTGTATAATTGATTACAGTGTATATATGGTGTTGGAATGACAACTTTTGTAAAAAAATATATTATTTAACCATTATGTAATGTACAAACAACTTAATATAGCTGAATCAAAAGTGAAATCCAGTATGTGTCAGCTCTGTCGAGTAATTTGACCGAGCGAAAGTACCCATACTGGTTCCTACTCTCGCCCCGCCCAAGATTCATATTATATGCTTGTGCAGCTGCACGACTGGTCCGTAGATAAATTATATTCCTCGACAGTATTACAATACTAATAAAGTAGTTATTCATATTAAAATACTAGCTGAAAAAACTAGATCTATGCCCCAAAATGCCAATATTATACCTACTTTATTTAGTAGTTGAATTTCATAATAAATTACAAATGCGTTCAACTCAATAATTATCATTTAGAATTTTGAAAGTTTTTATTCAGTATTTTAAAATCACGTTAAAGCAATGAGCAGGGTTTGTACAAGAGCTTATCTGATGGAGATAACGTACTAACTATTACATTATCACGTCATAAAGAGTAGGTAGTAAGCTATTGAATGTATTATGATGATGTGTTTCATTTCGCAGATATCGACAATGATCCCAACAGCGCGCCACCGTGTGACCCCACGCAGTGTGTGCTGCCCGATTGCTTCTGTTCCGAGGATGGCACTGTCATCCCGGGCGACCTCCCTGCCAAAGACGTTCCTCAGATGATCACCATAACTTTCGATGATGCTATCAATAACAATAACATTGAACTGTACAAAGAGATATTCAATGGAAAACGTAAAAACCCCAACGGCTGCGATATTAAAGCAACATTCTTCGTTTCACATAAATACAGTAATTACTCCGCTGTTCAGGAAACTCACAGGAAGGGCCATGAAATCGCCGTACATTCAGTCACGTAAGTAATCAAAACATTCATTGTAGCTTTCACGGTTATAACAACAGTACAATACCCTATTACTATGCTAATGTCACTATCTTGTATGCAGGCACAACGACGATGAACGCTTCTGGAGTAACGCTACTGTCGACGACTGGGGCAAGGAGATGGCTGGCATGAGGGTCATCATCGAGAAGTTCTCGAACATCACAGACAACAGCGTAGTAGGTGTACGAGCGCCATACTTGCGTGTCGGTGGCAACAACCAGTTCACTATGATGGAAGAACAGGCATTCTTATATGACAGCACCATAACCGCTCCCTTGTCTAACCCACCACTATGGCCCTACACAATGTACTTCAGAATGCCGCACCGCTGCCACGGTAATCTGCAAAGCTGCCCCACCAGGAGCCACGCCGTCTGGGAAATGGTAATGAATGAACTGGACCGTCGTGAGGATCCCAACATCGATGAATACTTACCCGGATGTGCTATGGTTGACTCATGCTCCAATATTCTAACTGGAGATCAATTCTACAACTTCTTAAACCACAACTTTGACCGCCATTATGAGCAAAATAGGGCACCACTGGGACTTTATTTCCATGCCGCTTGGCTTAAAAATAATCCTGAATTCTTGGAGGCGTTCCTGTACTGGGTTGATGAAATTCTTGAAAGCCACAATGACGTGTTCTTCGTAACCATGACCCAAGTAATTCAATGGATTCAGAACCCACGTACGATCAGCGAAGCTAAGAACTTCGAGCCATGGAGGGAAAAGTGCGCCGTTGAAGGCATCCCCGCCTGTTGGGTACCCCACTCTTGCAAGCTTACGTCCAAGGAGGTGCCCGGCGAAACTATCAATCTGCAGACGTGCTTGAGATGCCCAACCAACTACCCTTGGCTTAACGATCCTACAGGTGACGGCCATTATTAAATAGAGCCATGATCTCACCCCTCTCGAGCTCTAAGTAGTTGATATAAAATTCATAAATGTGATTTGCTCGGATAACATATTTGCAGTTAGAAGATGATAAAATTGTTTGAAGCGAACACACTAAAATTAGGTGACTGTAAATATGTTTTTCAGTGATTCCAAAATGTACCGGGTCATAATCCCGTCCGTAGCCTAAGTACCTACCTTACTATATGTAATATAGATTCACATGAATATTTAAAGTGTCTGTTTAATAGTTTATGTGATTTTTCTAATGTAAGTCTGTTTTATAAATTTGTAAAAATATAAAACATAAAAATTGATTGCTTCCTTTTTTATTTTACCCCAAAGGTCAAAGTTCTTATGACGGTATATGGCCATTACACGCTAATAAAGTTGATGAAATAAAATAATAAATTCAATGGCTGTCTTCATAATATATGATTATAGTAGGTACATATATACAGAAGGTACCCTAATTTTCCATTTAGTTGAAATTTGATTTAACTTTTAAAAAGTCAATTCAATCAGTTTAGTCGAAGTTCAATTCAGTCAAAATAAGAAATTTTATTTAATGTACAAGTATAATTTTTTTTAAACTATTGTTCCCAAATGCCTAAATATAAAGAAATTTAAGAAAAAAACAGGCAGCGCAAAGACATTTTAATGACCCTAAAAGGGTAGGCCTAAAACCGAGTGGATCACTCGCAATCATATTACTCAACCCTTAGCTGAAAAGTAAAACTGCATTTAAGCAAGCAAGCTGATTTTCATGAAATGTAGATATAAATACATCATTGTTTATCCCTTCTAATATATGCATGAGCGATTCTATGTATATGAGAAAAATATGAAAATGGAATCTAAATAAAAATATCTTCACACTTGATAATGCCGAATGCCGACACTGGAACGATGAATTGGTTCACATTTATAACAAAATTGTTTCACAAGAACTCTTTCTTACCTACAGAGTTATTATAACTTGTTAACGCAATCAATATGAAATTAGAGGTATTAAAAATAGACAAATAAATGTGTTGCTAACACGAACAAAAAATAAAATCAAACACCGAACGAAAAGTAAAGATTTGTTCAACGGTCACTGACACGACACCTCTATAGGAATTATTTCGTTGTGGAGCTTGTGTACATAATACAATTTGGATGTTTACTAAAAGCTTGTATAATTACAATTCCTTAGACAAAACGTACAATATTCTGTAAATAAAATACGTTTTTTGACTTTTATACTTTTGCCGTAACGTTGAGATGAATATTATTACATAATATTGTCATTCGTGTTAATTATATCCTTAAGGTGCCTAATATGTATTACTGGTATTTTAAAAACAGAGAAGTACTACAACTTGATAATTTGAGATATATAAAACCAGATCAATTACCACTAGTCACTGTGGCAGAAAAAACTGTGATACCTAATTTAAAAGGACAAGTGGTATTTTCATCAAGACGCTACAAACGAGGTTTCACACAGTCCAATTGGCGTATGTATAACACAAATCTATATTTAAGTAGTATTACCTATAACCCCCTTGACTTTTCTCCAAATGTGAATACCATTCACATAGAAGTAAAACACTGTGACTTTACATTAAAATAAGTCACGGTCAATTCTCCTAATGTTAAGGAAAAACATTCGGAAATTGATTATATTAATTGATATCTAGTATTAAATTAATTATGATTAATTTCCGAATATTTTTCCTTAACTTGACCATCAAGACCTTTCTCTCTTACTTCTTTTCAAATTTCATGATTCAATGCGTGTGTCACATAAAGGTAGGTATACAGTCTCAATCATCTGCATCATTGTTAAATTTTAGTAATGTAACTACCTATTTAATTTTTGAAGTTTGTTACTGTACCTACCTGTAGGTGTTCCTTGTCTCTCTTGTCAACCATCTAATGTTCTCGCCGAACTAACTGAACCTCAAAAACAACATAATAAAAACTCGAGATGTTCGCTCGAGTTAAACGGTGTTTGCTTGTCTGGGTGCAGTCGTTAGCCTCTCGTGGAAAGTTTTTATATTTACTTTGGTATACAACATACCTCATTCACCACCGGTTCAGACCTGCGATAATAAGTAAAAAATGCAAAACCGATTTGAAAGGGCGTTGACCAAATGATTTACGTCTGTTAGATGCAACGGACAGCGGCGATACATGGACTCTCAATTTAAAATGTAATAGATTGCCAATCACTTGTTTAATATTCTTTATTTGCGAGAACAAATCGATAGCACTTTGCAAAACTTGGGATACGAATAAGCTAAAAATATTTTGTTCGTCCTTGATTGTCTTTACCTGCTAAACACTGAGCCAATTCTAAATACTGCATGTCTTGAATAATGTTGGTGTTTTCGTACGTGACATTGTTTATACCACAATGTGACAGCGTTACCACATTGGCATGTCAAAATGTCATCAATTTCTATGAGTTTGACACATTACAGTGGTATGCCTGCGTGACGGGTTGAGCGCCGAACAATAGGTGGCGGGCGCCACCAACACGTTAATCTCCCCTGACATCTGTGGGCGGTTAGTTACGTTGCACATCATCACCTTCATCCATGTAGGTATCAATATATATATCCTCAACTCCATAACCAACTTTCCATTTTGTTTTGCAACACCCAGCATTTATTACAGCGGTGAATCAGGACAATGAAAAACAATCGTATTGTTAGCAGCATCTAAAATAAATAGAGAGTTGGGGCAACGCTCACCGTGGATATTAGACATGGTAGCACGAGAAGTGCTGCAGCTTGCGACAGTGAAAGCAGTGAAAGTCTTCCTCAACCTCGTCACCGCGCATTCGCACTCATAGTATTTATAGTTAGCACTTATTAGATGACAATATTTATAGAAGTAATAGAAAATAAATATTTGAAGTGTCCTCTACAGACTAAAACATAGATATTAGATACATAATATAAACGGCGCGTATGGTCTCTATTTCTTGAAATTAATCAAAGTACCAATAAATAATTATGTAATCAGTTCAGACACATTCCAAAATTATACCTTAACTAAAATTGAACTGGTTCATGAAGTGTAAATCGATACATTTAAATACTTGTTCTAACTAAAACGCAAATGAATGTAGGTACAAATAATAGTTTATTAATAAAGTGGGATACATAATGAAATGGAAAATTGCATAACTCGTGCGATTGCTATTTATTAAAATATGGTCCTGAATCATTTGCAGCCTTGGCCGCCTTGCTTTTTATGTAGTCACCGATGATAAATACTTCTTGGAATATTTTTTGTTCTTAAATCCACTCACAAAGTGTTTTGACGCTTTAAAGCTTCGTGTTTTATTGTTAGTATTTTATTAACCACTAGCCGTTACCCGCGGCACCGCCCGTTTGTTATAGCGATCCGATTCTCAAAACCATCAGAAATCCATTCCCGACATAATAAGATGTAGAGTGTAATCTATCTTCGCGCCAAATTTCATTTGTTACATCCGTCCTGACGTTCTGGCGTGATGTAGTAATTGTACCTAATACCGATATTTTTTTGTGAATATACTTTTTAATATAAACACTCACTGATTGGATTATAGAGTTACTTCGGATAGTCCTTAGAATTCGGATCCAAAATCTTTATTATTCAACTAGTTTTCATAATGATTTAAGAGCGATTTCTCGTAGCTTCTACACGAATCGACACCGCTGATCGGAATAAGGACCTATCGTGTACCCTACTCAAATTAAAACATGCGTATACTTCTGTTAGATCTTTAAATACATTGATAAGTCAAATTTAACAAATCTAAGATGATGATTAGTCAAGCTCCAGGTTATATCCTACTACCGAAATATTAAAATATTAGCAAATTACGCGACATACTGACACGCTTACATGAGCACTAGTATTGTGCGCATATATATTTTTTTGTTTCTTACAATTTGATTTACAATTATTGCAATTCGTTATTCCGTTTATTGGTTGTGTAAGCAGGTTCTGCAATAAAAAACTGAGTGATTTCAGTTTACCAGAATACTGTTAGTAAGTATTTTGCTAATTGCTCCCGTTCTCTGCTAAACCGAATCTGCCGTATTTGAACAAATTTGTAGACCTATTGTCTGTCAACCACCAACCCTGACTAAGAACGTTTTTTGTTGAGACTTTGTCTTTATAGTGGCAGGCTTTATCTTCTGCTACTTTATGGTTCGTGTCACAGTTTGGTTCAACTGTCCATCTGTGCTATACCATCAAATTACCGTAGACCTAGATTCTTATAACTTGGCAGAAAATAAGAACGGTACAAGTAAAAAAAATCTAGTACTAACAAGAAAGTTAAGTTTCTCCTTCAATCTGAGTTATCGTTTAGTTCGCGCATTATTCTGTGCTTCCATAATTTATAAACTGCAGTCATGTCGTAAAAAATTCTAGACTCGATTTCCGTGATGAACAAATGTGGTGTTATCTAAATAAAAAGTTACTCATCATCTTGCCACGGTTCCCGGCTGCATTAGCTGCTCACTCCCCCTACTTTCGGTTTGGCCTATCTTATATATTTTGGTCTTTTATGGAAATGAGTGCTATCTGACCCTATCACCCTGATCTCCGAGAGGAAAGACTGCACCGGAGCCACGTACGTGGCAAGCAGGTTGTCTTCAAATTTCCTATAAATTCTAATCGGTAAAACGAAGATCCAGCAAGGGACTTGACCTGTGATCAGCCGATCTAAAAAGGCCACATTGAGCGATTCCGCTTTCTATAAAAATTCAGATTCAGTTTTTTATAAAATTCCTATGAGAATCACTCACACCTAATGAGCTACATGGACCCGTCCTGGAATTCTCGTTCATATTCTTGCCTTAGAACGACCTAGGAACTTTCCTATTTCATATAAATTAGAATTCTTGATTTAAATTGGAAAAGTCTTTTCCGTATTTTCCGAACTAAATCAATAGGAAAAGTTAGCATAACTACTAAGCATTATCTGCTCTAAAACTTTCATTGGGTAAGAAATCTAACTACTTCAATAAATAGATAAGTCTAAGTCTCTAAGTTCGATGTGTAATATTCGTGTAGGTACGCCTTAAATAGTAGATAGCTATATTTTAAAACTGCATGCTTGCTTATTAGGTATTTCTAACTATTTTTAGCTGTTTCATCTGCAGTCCATCTCGAACATTCGATTAAATTTATCTTTTCCTTATTAATGACTCGTGTTTGGTTGGCCATCCTGAATAAAAAATATATGATTCATTACTCATTTAATTTACTTAAATATAAAAACTTATGAATTCATTGAGTTACGTTTTTAATATCTATTAAAAATAGTAACATCAAACACTTGAAGATCATCTATAAAATTGCTTATATGTAAAAATACATAGATGAATATAAAAATAATATAATTATTATAATTCTCAAAGTTTTAGTTTTATTTTAATATTTTTTAATATTGTATATACAATACCGTAATAAAATTTGAATTTGTAGTAGTACCCTTTATATCGCAGTAGCTTTTTAATCTGAATGAAATTTTGAAGCATTTACTATGCTAACTGTTCAAATCCATTAAGAAAGGGAAAAAAAAATCGACCTCGGACGGGACTCGAACCCGCGATCTTTCCCTTACAGGGGGAACGCTCTGACCACTAAGCCACCGAGACACGTACGAAATCAATCCAATCAATCCAATCGAAAGCATTTTAATCGTTTTTGAAATAATAATAAATGAAGTAGCACCTAAAATTTAAATTGAACATACTTATAATGTAGGTAACATTAAAGTTTCCTGTAAAAAGTTTCATATCAGATCCTGAAATCTCTCTATGATATAACTAGTATCGTAAACGTTATGAGGACATCCCTTCGAACATGCACCAGTTTTGAATTTCAAAAGGCTTGTGATAATCTACTTAATACTATTTTTTCTAAGTACTCTTAATTATTATATTTATGTGTACCTACATAGAAAGGGTACGTTAATTCTAAGCGAGTTAAAAATTCCTATGTTGAAATAGTGAACATTAATATTCATCAAGAACGATTCTAAGCTTGGAAAGATTTTTGTCAAATTTAAACAATCGTGACCTCGATAAGCAATTAAGCATCAAAGGTATTTTATTATATCAATAAATAGTTGTTGTAGCCTTCAAAATAATACATTTGACGTACATGCATAATTATGGAACAGTCTATAAATACCACGTCTAGCTAGGTAATGTAGCCAACGAGTACGCTATACGCATATCTACCAACATATACAATAGCTCTGCATTGTCGCAAGTGAAAGGAAATATCTTGTAGAATCCTTGACTTGTGCGCGCCTACTTGCGTCGTTGTGGGCATGACGCTTTGCGCTTGCGCTTCGTCGCACGTTGCCTCGACATGCACTCTGAGAATCTTAGATAGTTAAGTCCATGTTCCTTACTGATCGTACTTTCCTACATTAAGCAATATCATATAGTAAACAAAAATAAACCAACCATTTGCATGAAATAAAAGAAGGAACCTACTTACAAAAGAATCAGTCAAAGATGTCTTTGCAATATTACTAAGGGAATTCAATGTCGCAAGCTCTTTAAAATAAGGATTATTACAATGATTATGCATAAATTGCACGCTGAAGCATAAAACACGCGAAGCAATAAACATTTTCTATTCTAAAAGGTAACACTTAAAGCTAATTAGAAAACAAAAATACTGAAAAACCACAATTTAATACAATTAAATAAACAGTTATAAAATATTAGTAAATTCATATAACCCGTATTACGTAATCCTATACTATAGTATTGATGCACATCTAACACTGGAAGTAGGTCTAGCTCTAGTATCCAGGTCAGTAGACGTTACGACCGCATATCGGCTAGCTATTGGCAGTTTAAATGTTAAATCTTGAGAATCTTATGCAACTAACTTCATATATAGCATATCTCACAAACTAAAAATAAATGACTGATTTTATTTCTGCTGTAGGGAATTAAATTAATAAATGATTACTTTATATTATCTACACTACATGACTGTGTAGGAATGGCAACCTGCCATTTCTGAACATAACAGTTATTCCTACTAGAACAACCTGGTATTGGCCATTGGCAGGTTGTTCTTGTGGGAAAGGGTTCTTGAATGACTAGTATAATTAAATTGATACAAATTCTTTATTGCGCATTACTTTAAACATAATTACTTAGCTGGCTCCCATTCGCCGTCTATAGGTTTTCTTTTTTTATACATGCAATAGAAAACGAAAGGCATTCAATCAGGTAGGTATTTTTGAATGTTGCATACCATTAGGAAGGGTGGTTCAAAAAGTATCCTGATGGCCTGATAGTATTGAAATACCCAAGCCTCTCATTTCATTATCGGGCCGGATGATATGATACCATCGTGTTTTACGTGTGTTTTCTAAAGCTTGCGCTGCTCAAAAAACGGAAGTCACCAGCAACCGCCGCCGGTAGGTCCGATATTTGAGACATTTTTTAGTCTTAAGCCCGTATTCTAGAATGACACTCAGTCCTAAATATCGATTTATCTGAGGACAGATTGTATAGACAGACTGACATACATATTTGGCAGATTGTCTACATAAATAATCTATCCTCAGATAAATCGAGATTCGGAACTAAGAACCATTCTAGAATACGGGCCTTAGTTAGTTCGACCTATATCTAACTGCTTCATTGAGTAATTTAAGGGATTAATGCATTCGAATTTACATATCGGTTTGAATAGATTTTATTTTAGTCTATTTGACAGCATTTACGAATCAAATTTAAATTTGATTTTCATTTTCACCAGCCGTTTTATTCTTATAAAACCGGACCGGGACTTATCGTGCTCGATACACGGTAGCAGTTTTACCTTGGTCTAAAGTGTAGATGTAGCTTTTCGTATCAATTAATAGTTGAACAAATGCTTAATTATACATGTACAATTGTACATATATAGAACTCATTAGGCTTGTAAGATCTATTTCCCCTTTTAGTATTGAAGTTTCTTTAATGATTTATTTTCCTCCTTTTCTTTTCTTTAAAGGCTAATCAAAACGCAGGACATTTCCGGCATAGTGCTTCCGGACTTCCCATATGGATTCTGTTAATATTATTTCTCAATTTACTAGTATCTCGGTATCCATTCTGCCTTGAAATTGTTGCATTCATTTTCATTTTCAAATTAGACCTCGAATTCTCTCACAAAGTAATTATACCCAATCACATGTAATTTTGCCCATTTTACGCTCTATCTGATGATGCCGGGTGTACGAGTTTACATAAAATTTCAACCGTCATCTCGTCACCTTTAATTAGAAGGTACACAATGAACGCGCTATTATAATTTGTATAGTAATATTACCAATTATACAGTGCTGTATTTATTATTAGGCCGCCTTGAGCAATATTTTTGTATATTACTAAAATCCTCATATTTGTGCAACTTTTATATCTATGAATGAAGATAAGATTTGGATTTCATTAAGAAACTACGCCACTTGATACCACAACAACTTGTTCATTGTACGGGAAATATGGGGCACCACCAAGCTCCTCGGAACGTCACGAGCACGCCGGTACACTTGCTAATTAACTAAAGAAAAAAAAGGGATTCTGACGCAGATCCTCCAGACGGTAGTTGGCTCCCTAAGTATCGAATGAAACAAGTCTAAGATAAATGAATGAATGGAACAATTGTAGTTAGTTGTAATTTTTAATCCGAGAATTATTCAATACAATTTGGATTCACCTGATTAAGGCCTCCCATCCCTCCTCCTAAAGAAACCCACAGTTAAACTATACTCTAGTAGTATTGGTGAATTGGTGCGTGGTAGGTTCTCAAGTAAAAACTCTGGTGTTGCAAACGTTCATGGGCCTCATCACCCGCACAACACCCACCGAGCCGTATCTATACATCTTTTCTTTTATGACTCACTCGTACGAAAAATTTCATCGGTGAAAATTAATTAAAACTTAACCAAATGAGGAAATACATCGAGCAAAATGTTACTAGGTACTATCTTAAAGACGTGGTTAAGGTCCACTCTCAGTTCCCAGTAGCAAAAAAATATTTTTTTATCAATATTATTAATCTGTTAAAGAATGTTTGTACAAGTAAGTCAAAATAATATTATTATTCGTTAATATTTACTATCGGCTACTAAGTAATCTATAAATATTTAGCGAATTCTCGTATACCGAACGAACGTTATTACGTTGAATGATGATAAAATGATGTTTACATACTTTTGAACGTCACGCAATTAAAAATTGTTACCTGCTACCGTGATCGCGTTAATTTCCGTAAACATAATAACATTGTAGTTTCTGTTTAGACTAACGATTGCATAGTTTGTGTTCAATTAATAATTAATGAAAAATACTAAGGTTAAAAAAGAGGACTCTACTTTTTAGACAAAGTGAGTGCACCCCATGAGCCCTAAAAAGTCCAAAAACAACGTTCTAGCTGCAAAGCTTCGATATCGCCTAATGTTACCATTGGGTTGTGGAGGTTACATAGCAATCGCTTCACAGAAAATATCGAGGTCTAGCCAAATCCGTAGTTAAGACTGGTAAAGCGGTCCGATTCCCAGTCGCATCCGGAGCTGAGACCTTCGGATGCGACTGAGAATTAACGCTAGGATGAAGGTGAAGAACAGTTCACCCCATCACCGGTAGATACTTTAATTGCTAGGTATGGATAGATTTTATAAGAAGAATGGTAACTTCTGCAAGGGCTTGTTATACAACCTGCGAATGAATAAGGTTTCAGTTTACGAATACGTAAATAAGGTTAAATTAGAACTTAACCTTAAAGATTTGCTTGCCGGTCTATTTTTTTTTAATTGCGCGTATTATGTATTGTAGGTTATATTTTAATGATAAAATGTTTAAGTAATAAGTATGTTTCACAACAAATGTATAATACTTTTATATTTTATTATTATTTACAATTTTTATTATTATTTATTACATATTAACGCAGTGTAACCTCCAATCAAATATGGAGTATTTACTTTAATATTATTGACAATGTCAGGCATTCGTACAATCGGATTTATTTAAATACCCACCTGAAGCACAGAATAAATAATAAAAGGTACCAGCTCCCCTAGACAAGTGGCAATTCGTTGCTCGGCGTATCATGGAATAGAATGACGAATGTATAGGATTTGACGTTTTTGACATTCGTTGACGCCTGTCATATACGTCAAATCCCATACATTTTGTCATTCTATTACATGATACGCCGAGCAACAAATTGCCACTTATCTAGGGGGGCAGGAGTGGTTAGATTTCTGTTTGCCTGTTTATATCATCATCATCCTTCTAGCGATTTTCTGATTGCGTCCAAAGTTGACACTTTGTAGCCCGGGGTCCACAATCTATTATTTTTGATTCATTTGTTGACTTTTAAAAGAGCTACTACCGTCTGACCACCACTAAGAGGAAAAGCTACTCCAGAGCCTCGTCCGTTTTTTATGAATTTAGGCCCCAAGGATTTTCTTTTTTTTATACCACTTAGGTCGCAGACAAGCACATGGCCCACCGGATGGAAAGTGGTTACCGTGGCCTATGGACAAGTACAACATCAGGGATGTCACACTCGTGCTGCTGACCCTATGTGGGGGAGATTCTGTGACGTTAGCGAAGAAGAAGCAGGACAAGCCTTTGGTCTCCCACTCAAAACCTCGCCAGTGAGCTCTGGCTACCTTCTTACCGCCGGAAACACAACACGAGGTTATTATACCCACGTTATTCTGTAGGGCGGAGGTACTTCCCCAGTCGGAATGCTCGATTGGGATGGAAATACTTCCTCCCTTTACTCCCTGTGCCTACCTATATCAACTCTCTCAGTGTTGACCGATAAAGTTGCGCGAGCTTTTTCATGCATAAATATTCCACGGATAATCTCTCGGCGCGGCGGGGAATATTTTGGACCCGTACCAACTTAAGCCACACGCTGTCTTGGGTCTGAAACACCTTACATACATTTCCGTATTAGGTCACCGTCCAATATAAAAATGGGATTTCCTCGTAACCCGACAGCCGACTGACTTTGGACCATCTACGAGATGACGTCCTCGGGCATCCTCCTTGCGTTAATCCCGTTCGCATCCGGGTTCCGGTTTTTCCAGTCTCATTGCGATGCGGTTGAATTTTCAGTAAAGAGATTGCCATCTGACCTCCACAACTAAACGTATTGCAGTTAGACTAGTTCTCCAACTACCAGTAACGACTGCCATGTTCGCATCGCATGACAACCGAGACTGACGGCTTACCGTGCTCTCCGAGGTACAGAAATGCCCAGATTTAAGCAAATAGACATATTCTTGCATATAAATATTTACACTGAGCGGGCATCGAACCCGCACCCCCTGCGTAGCAGTCGAAGGCACTACCGCTACGTCACAAAGGCGGTCAGCGACAAAGTAACCACTTATATTTTATAGCGCTATATTACAGAATTTCAATACCCAGAAGTGTATGAATGAATACATTAATTAATAGGATTAATACCGTGACGTACAGTTATCCACTTATAAAACAGATAAGAATGTAGGTACTGTACGATGTGATCGGTCAACGGTCACGACTCGAGGCTCAAGAGGTAGGTACGTACTAAAGAGGCATTCGACGTATGTGATATGACTAGCAAGCGGACGCCGTTCACTGCCGCATCACGTTGCTCGGTAGTGAGCCGCGCGGACACACGATGGTCTCGGGCCGCCATTCCACCGCTGCGTGTGACCCCGCGCCCGACAGGCGGCGGCCGCGACGTCCGCACCGCCCGCCGCCTGGGCCTCGTTCCTCGAACATTACATAACTGATACACCCGGATGTTGCCACAAGGCCACCAATAATTCAACTAACATTTTGCTGAAGCCACCACATACTATTCCATTTTATTTAATATGGTACCTATATATCTGGATACAGCTCATCGGGAAGCAAAAAATATAACCTGGCATATAAGCCCAGTCAGCAACAATCAATTTCAAAAGCTCCCTCCCCTTTGGTGAGGGGACCATCTCCTACGAAAATTAAAACTTAAACAGTTACACCTGACATCTGTTTTTATTGAGTCTGCAAAATTACTTACTTCAAAAATACTGCCGATGAAAAGTAAAAGTGAAACAGGACATCTGTGTAAAAGAATTCGTAATTTTTAAAACATTTGTGTGAAGTGTTGTAATGACCAATTCACTTACACTTTTATCTTAGAGAATGACGTCAGATTACTATTATTCTCTTGTTCTATAGTTCCAAAAGTAAACACTGAACTATTTAATGGAAATAGAATTCATTTGAATTTGTAAAGAACCACTCTTATTTTTGTAACGTTCTGTGAAAACTACTAGGGCGTGACAGTTTTTTGTTAATACTTACGCACATATTTTCAATTAAGCAGGTATATTAAAACCACTGCAATGAAAGTTGTAGTATAATAGAATAAATAGTAGTACCTACGGAGTAGTAATATATATAGGATGATAATATAGATAGATGATAGATACTATAACATACATACATATAATCACGCCTTTATCCTGAGGGTTAGGCAGAGGAGAATTAACACCCACATTTCCTCAATCATTTCATTAGGTCCCACGTAGTAGGTGGTGAGCCTATTGCCGTATTCCGGGCACTATTGTTGATTCGAGCCATATATCTGAGGCTGAGTCTGGGATGTATAAATCTGTCTAATGTTAAACAGCCCTATCTCGTAGTCGCCTTGTATGACACCGCATGGGAAGATATTATGGGGTGGCCCATATTCTACAATGCCGGGAGCCACGCGGAAGTTAAACAGTACAAACAGGATGATTTTTGCAGTTCATTACAGAAATTATGCTTACATTTTGAAGCAGTTCGTTAGTTTGTTGCATAGTTATTAGATAACAAACTTTCACCAGTTATCGTGTAAGTGAAGATGTGATTGAGGCAATGTCATGAACTAAAGTTATCAAAGTGCATTAATCACTTCACTATCGTGGTATCAAAACGTTGATATAATCTATATGATGACCTTTAACTAGCACCGAATGGGATAATGTTACCAACTTGCTGCATGCATGAAGAAAACGTATAGCAAAACTTCAACGTGATTCGACCACAAATAGAACGGTCCTAGGATATCAGTTATACCTACATAGTCCGATATTCCAGTCTAACAAGTACACACCTTGTCTATTAATATATTCTACTATTTACGGATTGGTTGAAATTTGCCCAAAATCATTATTTTCAATAATAATTATAATAATGAAGATTTTAGGTCAAGGTGAAGAAAAAAAAATCTACTACTACTTTTTGTATCTATTAATAACAACTCAACTCGAGCTCAGCAATAGCTAGGTAACTACTAAACAAATTTAAAAAAAGCTGGTTTAGTGCGAGTGGGACTCGTGCGCCGAGGGTTCCGTAACTTAAGCTACATAAACCGCAGTATACCTATTTGGTTGCGTTGACATAGAAGTTAAATTTATACACAGTTTCAGGACGTCGTAGACTTCAGTACCTATACATACATACATACAATCACACCTTTATCCCCGAAGGGTTAGGTAGAGGTGAATTAACACCCACATTCTACCAATCATTGTATTAGGTCCCATGTAATAGAGGGTGACCCTATTGCTGTATTCCGGGTACTATTTTTGACTCGAGTCATGTATCTGAGCCTGAGCCTGGGCTATTTATATCTGTCTAATGTTAAACAGCCCTATCCCTTAATTGCCTTGTACGACACCGCAAGGGCTCCTCCCTTGGGTGACCCAAATTCTACTCTCGGGAACCACGCGGAGACTTGAGTAGATATGTGGTATGAATTTGAACTTGATACTTCGACACATTCCTGAAAAAAAGGTCTTGACAGATAGACAGATAGACAGACAGACAGACGAAGTGATCCTATAAGATAATGATTCCTTTAAAGGTACGGAATCCTTAAAACAAAATGGATTGACAAATAGAGGAGAGAAAATGGTTTCAGAAGTTTTCGCGTAGCGTATTAAAATATATTCAGAAGCGTCAGTTCAGTGGATTATTGGTTATGGAAGAGGTCATTACACTACCGATGTAAACTCCTAAAAAAACAGTTTAACCTAGCTGGAAGGGTTAGGACTGTGGAGAATACTAATAATTTCGGTTTCTGATATGACTTTAAAAAAATAATACCTACTTATTGATTTTATAATATAAGGTCATAAGGTAGACTAATGCTACAGTTTATACCTACTGACTATTTCATTTTCTAACGATGTCAAACAATTTAATGGCCTTGACTTCTGACAGATATATTTTCATAGTAAGTAGTAATATTTAAATAAACATGACCTATGAATACATTGACATTTTCAGACTAACATAATCATATATGTAGACGTTTTGAAAGCGATTTATTTAATTGGTGCATACTTGGAATAACTGGCATACACAGGGTATAGGTAGCCAATTCGTACTACAGACCTAGTTACATAGTTATGTAAAGGATTACGTTCCTATACTCTAATAATATATAACCTGAGTGAAGCTTGAACCGATTTGCATAAATTATAAAACGGGATCTTCTTCCACCTCTGTTTGACATTGACATAAATTAATTTCAAACAGGTTCAATCAATAATCGAAAGCGAGTCTTGAAACTTGAAATTACCTATATGTAAACTGGAACATAATGCTTTAGGTATAATGATATCATACGATTTTTAAAAAGTCTCTTCATCTTCATAGTAGCCTACACTAATAAAAAATAAAAAATTATGAACCGCAAGTAGGTAGTTATTGATAAAAACCAGTTACTAACCTGCTATTTAAATGATTCCACGTGGAAATTCACCTTGTTCATTCTGGATACCATGCGACTTTTACTTCATACTGCTCGTCCATTGGTTTGTTTTCTTTTTCTAACTTATGGTTATGATTCTACAGCTATATATGATTCTATAGTTCATTTCAAATCTATCCTTTTTTAAGATGACCTTTACAGCTGCATTGACCTGAGTACCGGTAAATTTAACTGCACTGCTAAAACGGTCTAGTCTAGTGATAGTTGCGGACACGTTTACACTTTATTTGCATTGTGTACAAATTCTTCTAGCTAGTTACCAAGTTAACCTCTTTTAAACCCAAAATTACCTTTAATTTAAATTATTGTCATCAAAAATCTTACGGCGTCGTCTTATTCAAAGTGTATTGAACTCTGTTAAAACTGGCCTCCTCGTTTCGTTTCTGTGTAAACTTTTAAAGCTCACACGGTGGCTGATATGTTGAACTATTAAATTTAGTGGGATAAGTGACTTAATAATTTTGATGCGACGATATGACTAAACAATTTAACTTGTGTCTATTTCAATTCACATTGATATCAATGTTTATGAAATATAGTAGAAGTGAAATATATAATTATGTGTCGAATTGATAAAGTCCTTTAAAAGTTTAAAGTCAATTAAAATTATTACATATAAGGTAAGCCTTGCACAGTATAAGTTCAACGTTGCGTGTTGTCGCCGATGATACTTGTTTGCGTTACAGTTGCTGTTGCTTCTTCCGTAATGTAATTAATTTCATTTACAGACAGCTTATTTCTCATCTTCACTCTTCGTACCTTATCCTGCGACCTAACCTTGTATTCATTGAGAAACAAAAAAACGTTGATATATACAAACTATGATTATTTATACGCTTACGGGTGTGGGATTGCAGTGATTGTGTTGCTTACACTGTGTTGCCTAACGTGGTTGACGCCTACTACAGCGAGGAGTGAAACCATGTTTAAGTTTATCTCATTTAAATCTAAAGGATCGCTATCAGGAAAAGGTACTCCTTCACTTGCCTTTGCCCCATTTTCCTTTTAGGGCCACTGCTGGCACACTGTATAGCGTAGAGAAGATAGCATGCATAATGATAGATTATCAGTTGGGTCCCACCAAGGGCTTTGGGGTTCATTCTAACCTCACTTTCAAGTACCCCTACTGACTGACAGACGGGGATTTATTGTAAGACTTCCTCTCGAGGTGGAGGTAACCTTTGTGAATTGTTGTTCATTATATACGTAGTTTTATGTTTTAGATTCTGCTACAATCCCAGCTTGCAGTCTATTATATAGAGGACCGTTGATGGTCCTTTTAGTATATGCATTAACCGTAATATTTATGTACAATAATCTTGCTACTAAATTAGTACAACGCTAAAATTAGTATTCAATACTCACTAAAATTTTCAATGTATTCGTAAAAACGAATAGGTGGCTACAGAAGTGATTGTATTTGCAATGAAATAACGTGAAAGGTAAATATCAAAATGTCAATGACTTTGAATTAAATATACAGTGAAGAAAAAGTTAGATATTGGAAACGTAAACGTATATTATGCGGTTTTAGTTTATATTTACTGTGACCAATCAAAACTGAATAACATTTTCATGGAAGGAAGGAAAAAGTTAGGGTATATTATTACAGTATCAGTAGATGAAAATTATTTGTACCGATACTCCGGCATCAAAAAAAATAGTTGCAAAATATCTAACAGGCCCACTTATCAGAAGCCTATTCTGTATTTAGTTATGACAGTTCCAATGCAAATAAACTACTTTCTCATTCATATTAGAATATATTGCAAGTTAAAAATATAATACATATTTATTAAATGTATTTTAACTAAGGTCGTATTTCGGTGAATACGACCTCACTTTGCGGACATTACATCGTTTAGCGGCCGTCCGTCGTCGACTAGTGAAAACACGTGTGTAGTCATTTTCATTTATGTTATTAACGGATGTTAATCACTAGGGAATAGTAAATCTGTTGGAGATATTAATTAGTAGGTACGTGATTCGAAAACAGGGCTATTAAAGTGAAATTTATAAAATCGATAATTTCTGTTAGGGGTTCTTGGTATGTTACCTACCTATAAGAAATAAGGTAAACGTCCATTAAAACAGCTTCATCCACAGCATACTCTCGGTATCAAAAATACTACGAATAAATGTCGTGACACTAAAGTAATAGTCTTAAAATGTCAACCGTGCTTATTATAATTTCATCACGATCTTCATTTCAATCGGTTGACCTACATACATATATCACAATTAAATCTATATAACCAAGGTAAAACATTTTTTTTTAAATTTTGCTTACAGCGTAAACTGCAAATTTACTGTACAATATATAAGCCTACTATTAATCAAGTTTATTAGTAAATTGATTGATATCAAGGCCAAGTGCGAGTTGTAGTCTCACTTCAAAGGTTCCACGCTAGAATAATGTTTCTGAAATGGCGAAATTACTGATGTACCTAAGTGAATTCCAGAAGTTCGCTGTATCCAAATATAAGAACAGAATACCTGCAAATTAAACAGTACATAATAAAGCTACAATATATACCGCACTTCAAGTAATAACATTATAATTTGTCACACACACCGTTTAAATGTATTAAAAGTCGCAACTCATTGAATTAAGACTAATTAAAATATTTATTGTCACACTTAATCGCTTCTGTGGGAAAACTTATTCTGTTAAAATGAAACCTATTTAGATGTGACTACTTCCACTTTCCCACAGTATCAGTTGTCTGTTCAATGAAGGAAGTTAGATAATACCTATACCTACTTAATCACAAAACTCGGGCATTTATCATGTTGACATTATTTCTGGAGGACATTTGAATAATAGATAGAATAGGTCATGTGAAGTTTCTCATATATTTATATTCATTCTGTAGGGCAGCTCGTAGAATTTAAATACCTAATTGTAATAGTAAATTGTTATTTTATTTTATTTAACAATAAGTAATGAAACAGAACGGTGTATTACAAAATATTACGAGCGGTAACTATAATATTATTTTCCTTCTTTAAGAAGTCTGTATACCCACAAATCCACTACAACGTTTATTCTTCTTCAACCTAGCGTTAATCCTAATAAATCCTAATCAGACGCATCCGAAGCTTTCACCTCAGAGTCTGGGGTCCGCTTTACCAGTATTAACTGCGGATTTAGCTGGACCTCGATATTTTCCGTGAAGCGACTGCCATCTGACCTCCACAACCCAATGGTGACATTAGGTGATATCGAAGCATTGCAGCTAGATCGTTGTTGGGATCCAACTACCCGTAACGACTGCCATAGATGTTCTTATGGCAACCAGGCTTAACGTGCTCTCCGAGACACGACCAGACCAATGCAAATATCCATATTGATGCATACAAATATTTGCACTGAGCGGGGACCGAACCCGCGCCTCCTGCGTAGCGGCCGCGTTCACTACCGCTACGCCACGGAGACTGCGTCTACAACGTTTATATTCATGGTTTTTAATGTGCTTAAAGTGTAACCAACATTAAAATGTGGTTTATATTATGTTATTATCATTTATTTTAGATGCAATCTGAGTAGCTTACATAGTTGAGCATCGATACTGTCAGTAATGTACGAGTATAAAGGCTGCACTGTGCCCTTCGCATCGTCACTTAATAGAAGAAGAATTCTTAATCGGGAGCATTTTACGGATAATAAATACACCAAACTAATTACTCATTAATGATACATAGGTACTTACTATTCCTAATATATAATTGGTACACATTAGAATTTACTTTATTCCACCACTGCTCGAGATAAACTAAGGCTCTACCTATAAATAAAGTTATTTCTACAAGTTTTCATCTTTGTGAAAGGTTGAAAACAACTACTACCTATTAACATTGAAATCAACAATGCAGATTGACTAGATCGCGGTCATATTACATGTCCTTGAAGAAAATTATTCACTATGGTTTCTATAACGTAACATATGGAGTTACGAAAGTTATTAGCAAATAAAATTAGTTAGAATAAAATGTGGTTTATTACCTAAACAAGAATCTACTATGCTTGTTTAGGTAATAAACCACAACCATGGGTAGCTAAGAAATAAGTCTTGGCCGATTTCAAAGTAGGTTATGAATTAAAACTTGTCGTTTATGAGCACATGTGGGGGCCATGTCATCGAGGGTACTATGGCTTTCTCTAGCCGTTTACGATCAAGCGAATGTATGACAATTAATTTAGTTTCATATAAAAGCAATTTGGCATTTTTTTAATGACTTTATTTATTAAACCTATGCCTATTGTGTTATGAATTTAGGATACCAAACATTTAATGCATAACTGCAGACCAAATAATATATGCTTTTCAAGATTCAGGCTTGGTGTGGCAGACATTCAAACACGAGATTTGTAACTAACCTGATGAGGCAACTACGGAAATACCATTTTCAAATAATTACGGTTAAAATAACCTTATAATGAAGGCTCCATACTATACTGTCTCTACACAGGACTAAATTTTTTTCATACCCTCATATGGAAGATTCATAATTAAAACTTAACTTCAAAAATAACCGTTTTCCACATAAGAAGTACCTATATTTTTATAAGTAAGAAATTATGTTAGTCTTTTGAGAAAGCAAGTCTTGGAACTCTATAATGGGAAACAAATATGGAAGAACAAATTATTGTAAAGGCAAAATAAAAATGTAGTAGTGCATAAAAAATGGCAATGGTACGTCGACCCCAATGGACCGCAGCACGGTGTACATTTACGGAATAATCCTACTTGATTTATAATTCGTTCAAAACTTGTACTAAATCCACCTTAGGTTTTTTATCTCTCGTTTCTTTTACATTTCATCCTCAAAATGAGTTCGTTCTGATTTCAATACATGAGTTCGTTCTGTTTTCAAAACACCCAAACACAAAGACTTTTTAAAAATTGGCCACATGGCCACGAGCAACAAAGATAATGATAATTTTTTTTTTCTTTGATTGATTAGGCTCTGGTGCAGGTTTTCTCGGTGTGTAGGAAGTCAGATGACAGTCGCTCTCATAAAGGCCGAATAAGCAAAATCAAATTGAGAAGGGGTCCCGACGGACCCTCGGCTCCGGGACCCACAGCAAAATGATCATGACGGAGGGTAGGGGTTTAATAAATCTGACTTACTGCTTAGATTCACATTTCGGCTTTCAGATTTTAATTAGGTATGTAAGCATCTTAAAGAGAAGCTCTGATTAGTGCCGTCATTTAAATAATGAATGCATGAAGTACAATGTTTATGCGTAAAACAGAGCTACTGCTCAAATTGTGAGAGTGTATGAAAATCACTTACAAGAGCATGGCATGAATGTCTTGGTAACATTTTCAATAGATACCAGAAGCATTTCTAATACTGAAAGTGTTTTGTAAATTGGAAAAAATATTGACACACCCATGCATTATTCGTGTCATATACTACCTGCCTATATGTGTGTAAGGTAGTTCACTTGTCAAGCAAGCCGGTGATGTTGTTAGGGGCCACGTTATACCTGTTATTAGTGTCGTTCGTGATTATCATTCAGTGTACATTAAGCAAGGAAAGAGACAAGAACTTTGAAGCTTTTTAGGGTTCCGTACTCGAAGGGCAAAAACGGAACTATACTCGTATTACTAAGACTATACTGTACGTCTGTCTGTCTGTCAATAAGCTGTATCTTATGAATTGTAAAAGCTAAACAGTTGACATTTTTACAGATGATGTATATCTGTTCCCGCTATAACAACAAATACCAAAAATAAAATAAATATTTAAGAGCGCTCCCATACAACCCGCGTGATTTTAAACTCATTTACAGCGACCGATAAGGGGGGCTACATAATAGTACGAAACCCTTCGCGAGTCGGACTCGCATTTTGCCGATTTTTATATATAAGCTCTTGCCCGCGGCTCCGCCCGCGTGGATGTCGGTTATCGCGACCAAACATGGCCTATGTCCTTTCTCAAGGTCTAGTCTACCCCTATACCAAATTTCATCAAAATCGGTTCAGTGGTTTGGGCGTGAAAGCGTAATGCTACGTTTACATACTCGCGGCAGAGCGAGGGAAGTGGCGAGAGAAGTGGGCAGAGACGTGGTGTGAATGGTATATTCGTCATGCCGCGAGTACTGCCGCGTATGTTGCGCAAATACTAGCGCGATGAACTATACGAGACCGCTAGATGGCGCTAAGCTAAATAAAACACGACTTTCGTTATTGCTCCTCGAATATTTACCTTTAAAAATATTTATATCGATCTACGGAAAGTGTATAGTAGTTGAAAGTGATAGTTTTTATTAATAATCTATATAATTAATTCGCTATGCTGTAAAAGCTTATTGCGTACACTGCTACAGCGTTGTCCTCGATACGTTTACGTCCGTCTCCGTTGCAGGGCGAATACTGTAATGGGGACCAACGCGATGATGGGAGTGTGTGAATGCTAGGGCATTAATCGCGCGAATATTTCTGGCAACACGATGAGCAATGCGAGCGGCAGTATGTAAACGCGGGGTTACAGACAGACAGACAGACAGACAGTTACTTTCACATTTATAATATTAGTATGGAGTATGGATATGGAAGTATGGATACTACGGTACCCATACGTCCCACAGTATTCCCACAGTTATCTCCAAAGAGTAAGGTACTGATTTTTTTTAAATATTTGCACAGTAATTCTAATAGAAAATGCAATAACAATTTTAACTACACAAGCATCGAACCTGTGGACGCAGTCGTAGCAATAAAATAGGAACAAGATTTATTGCAATCGTACTGCTATATTTAAGGTTCATTCACCGTAAATACACTTTCCCTCCTTAATATTTTATTTGAGTAATCGCATATTGAATTAAATTTCACTGTTCTAGACAATAATGCATCTAACGAAAGCGAAAGTGTACCCACGGAGAATGAACCATACGCAAGTACATGTATTTATCGTCGTACAAAGTGCCTTCATAATTTGGTACAGAATAGGACAAACTATTAGGACGCATTTACATCCTTTTGAGCTTCCCAAAATCTTGTTCAACCTTACAAGTCTGATACACAGAGTGACGTATATGACAGGCGTCAACGAATGTCAGAAACGTCAAATCCTATATATTTGTCATTCTATTCCATCATACGCCGAGCAACGAATTGCCACTTGTCTAGGGGGGCTTCACAGTCTACAGAAATGAACTGACACCAGTAAATATTGGACTATTGACAAATGACAGTTATTAAAATACCCGTGTAAAATACGAGTAGGTATTTGAGGCTAAAGTGATGTTATAATTGCATCTGCCATCGATATTATTTCATAGGTCTGTATACATGTATGAATATGATAGGCATTAATATTATTATTTTGTCTTTTTCCTCCTTCTCATTATTAATAATAGCCAGTTCTTTAATAGGTTTTCATGCGGGCATTGACCCGGATGTAGCGAAAATGAGTATGGGGCCCCCAAGATCTACGGGGCCCGATGCAACCTCACTTGTAAACCACTACTCCTACTGATTGACGGACGAAGATCTGCCGCAGGATTTAGCATTTCTAGGAGACCTTGACCTTGGGCCAAAAACTGAGAAGCTACCGGATCTGGCAACCAGACGAAGTACATATTTCAAGGACACAAAGGGCGAGACAAAATACTTACTGTTTATTTTTTTTCTGCGGACGTATCCACGTACCTTGTAAATTCTATTTGTGGATATAAACGGAATTTAATCGTAACCAGGAAGTAATAAAAAGGAAATACATTTTATGAGATAAATAATTAATGTATCAACTAAGTGTAAAATTATACATGAGCTTGGAGAAATAGAAATAAATTCTACTAATACACATTTTATACTTAGCACGTGCCGTTTCTAAATCTGTAATAAATATATGAATTAATATTCTGGAACATTCTACTCAGCGCTATCAAGACTCAAAGTAAAAAACTGCTTGTGAAATAGATTCTAAAATATGTATAAACATTTAAACATATTCAGTTACATTTTTATTTGTAAATACACATACATAATGATAAATAGAAGCACTCAGACTAATGCAAATAAACATATTCATGCATACAAATATTTATTTGTTCTGAACGGGAATCGAACCCGTTACTACTGACGTAGCAGTTGAACTCAGTTGACCTCTACCGCTACGCCACATATGCAACCATAAATAAATACAGGATGGCAATTATAAACTTCAATACCTCCGATAAATGTAACGATATTATAGTTTACCAATTTAGATTTTATCTAACACCTTAACGGTGAAGTTTTCAAATATGTAATTATTTTAATTACCTATGATAAAAATAGAACATACAAATAAGATGAAAGTTACTAAAATTGTTGCTAAAGTGTGTGGCATTAAAGTTACGACACTAAACTATATAAAAAATAATACTATTAGGATTCTCTTTTCGCGGCACCGCTCGCGTTGATGTCTTTATCACCACTCTTGTCATATTTTCGGTTCTATTCTACTAATTGCTTTCCAACATACTTATGGGGTTCTAATTAGAAAGGTATGGCCAAGATCTTTAAAATTAACAAATCCGCATATCCTCAATATCCGTTCGGTATTTTTTGGTTCCATCACGAACAAACAGACAAGAATTCCGAAAAAAAAAATTGTTTGTCCAGAATCTTTAATTTAAATTTTAACATAACCCGAATACCTACTATTTGCAAAAAATATCTGCCATGTATGTACAGACATGACCAATTGCAATTTTTTAATAGCATAGATATTGAATATTTATAAATGAAATATAATAAACATGGTAAATGATACTTATCCTGTTTTAACGATAATGTCGGTAATTTTGCGAGTTGATGTATTTTTCAGCTTCGATTGCGAGAGTACCTAACATTCACAATTATTAGTTAACTACTTCACAAGTCGTACCTACTAAACACACCCAGTTAGTAATTACTGATGAGGCGCACCACACACCAGTAACTCATTATTGTAATTAAAAAAAGAACAGTGCAAAGATATAAAATTCGTAATTCTTTTTATTAATAGAGCTATCGGGATATTTAACATGTATTGTTTGGATCACGATAGCACTAATAGGATTGTGAACGACCATGATAGTTTAAATACCTATATTCAGATTCCTTTTTAATTGTTCTGTATTATTCTCGGTATTACCTACAAGATACTCGTATATAACCACATTTTTTATCAGGTAGCAGAATCCTTGATGTGTAATTAATTTGGCGTTGTCTTCCGCTATTTCAATTGCATCGTCTGTGGCTAAAACTTCTTAATTTAAGATTTCAAGCTGAATTAACATTAAAACGTCATTTTTTTAGGACTAATTTATGCGTAGCTGAAATATTTCCTTAGTGTAATTATCTATATAGGATGTTGACAAATTTAACTTTTACTTCTTAAGCAAATTTGAATGAGGAAAACGTTTTCAAAAAATTATTCAATTATTCATATTCGAATTCCAAAACATTAAATCGATGTGTACCTACTTTACACATATAGATTGAATAGTTTTGAATTCGTTATTTATTTTCAAACCGTTATAGCATTGCACAAAATAAAATGCCAAAAAAATTGTTCCTGAAGGTGATTTACCGAAATAAAGTCGATGGTCCTCATTATCACTTATAATTATTTACGTCACCTCCAGCACCAACTGCGTATTCTTATTAAAAGCTGCCTGAAAAGTACGAAAGCTTATACTGTCCAGATCTGCAGTACCTATAGGACGGCTGATGTGTCTGAGCGCGCCGGGTGCTGACTCCGCGCTGGTAGCTTATATAAATACAAATAGGTGAAGAGGGGCAGCGGACACCTCTTGCACTTTCTTGACGGCGCACGTCGCAGCCAGCAGTCCTCGCCGAGCATCATGGCTCGATACGCGTGTCTGTGTCTCGGTGTGTTATTGCTCAGCTGTCTCGGTAAGTGTCATAATATTTTTATTTTTATTTTTGTGACAAATTGATTTATCATTGATAATAGAAGTAAACACGGAAAATGGTAGAGCTAATTACCTAGTAAAAGTTTCAAACTCGACTTTGAATATTTTTAATTTTCTTTGCTGGAAACTCAAATGAATAAGTTGGTGATTACATAGCTTTAAATTATTTTTTATTATTAAACAACTGATAATAAACAAATGTGGTAACCTGCTATTTATTCTGTGCATATCTAAATTATAACGGAGTGTAGCAAAATATTTTTTTTTACTATTTTTATTCCAACAGCATTAATTATTCATTCTTTCAGAATATAATAGTAAAATTATGCTACGCTACTTTTACCGTTATATAATAATAGTTAAAATATTGCACAATGTTTAGTAAATTGCATAATAATTAAAGCTCTATCTAATCTCAATTACCTAACAATAAAACGCTTTGATCTAGTCGATGATCATGTTTATATAAGTTAAATTCTGCCTCAGAGCAACAAAGAAAGAACGCCGGCAACCTACGTGGCTCGTTTACTTCGTTTGACCTCGATTTCTTTTCAACGTTTCAACTTTCAATGCCGACCTGGAATGAAACTGCAATTCACTCCGATAATTCTAAAATTAGATTTCCTTTACAACACCATGTCACGCAGTTTGCATAAAGCTCGAAGTATAACGACTTTTATGCGAAGCTTATATTAAGTTGTGACGTATGACGTATCTACCTTTTTTGTCAAATGTTTTCAAGGTAACAGCACTGTTTAGTTAATGCAATTAATGCGCAAGGTATGTATCCATGCACGTATAGGCACGGCACTGCAATCAAACTGCAGGTACTACATTCCATTACCCGCGGTGTTGTAATCACGGCTTACGTTAAGTTGAGTTACCTAATGAGCATGTTAAGAGGCTGGCGCCCCGTTTGTTACTCTAAATTATAGATGAACTTTTATGATTTTGTTATGTAACACTCACTAATTGAAGTAAATGATAGTAAAAGAAATTGACAATAAAACTATGTGTACCGTAGTGAGCAGTACGCGAGTAAAACGGCAGGATGAAGATTCCGGTGGTGAGGATGCAACCGCAGAGCAGTTGTGCGAGGGTCGTCCGGCTGATGAATATTTCCGCCTGTCCACCGACGGAGACTGCCGTGATGTAGTACGGTAAGCTTTACACAACGACGACTTTTTAGCATATTTCATTAGTTATTACAGTGACAAAACGTACCCACATTGTGATATAGTAGTTTCGAAACATATTGAGTTGCAATATTATTCTGTCGTCATATTGTTGTCATGCCTCTACCAGGAGCTTAGAGAAAACTAGTTAGTAATGAAACAAGTTTACGATTTAGACAAAATGAAAGTTTATAGAATTGCTTAGAGTATATAACACGCAAGTAATCAACAAGTAATCGACTGGTACAGGCGAGGCCCTTTGGTGTTTTACAACACTAAAACCTATTGATACCGGTTTTTACAAAAAATAACATTATGCATAGATTTATACTTATATTTCGATTTATTATTGTTGTGAATGTGGCCACAGACCGTTGTTTGCCCTTTGATTTATTTATGGGCACTGTTTAGTATGCGATAAGCAATGACTTGATATTCCAGTCAGTAAGCAGAACGGTCACTATCGTAGAGATCGTGCCGAGAATATGTTTCGATAGTAAACTTGTGAAGCATACAACCATTTGAAGTACCTAGTACCTACACGGGTACATAAATAGAACATTTTTCTAAACCATCTTTTAGTTTCATGCATACATAAATAGATAGATAGCCCTGGGCCCATACCATGAACTCTTAAAACAGGTCAATAATTGAACTACTGTCATTCTACCAACTGCAAATGTCACTTTGTAATCCCTTTGTAATCCTATATATTTATATACAATTACAAAATGACATTTGCAGTTGGTAGAATGACAGCAGTTCAATTATTGACCTGTTTTAAGGTTTATGGTAAGGCCGCTGATGTTTTATGGTCCACTAAGGTAGCAGATAAGCACACAAGTTACCTCATGGTAAACAGATACCTTGGTCTATGAAAGCTTGCAACCCCAAAAATGAAATTTATTTTACCTACCAGGACAAAAGAGTAGAATGAAAAAAGACAAGAAGGAAAGAAAGGTTTCTGGTAGCCAGAACGACCGCACGAATACGGCATACTGCTACCTGCTATCAATTAATAATGACGTTAAGTAGCAATATGCTGTACGGTAAAGGTTGCTTCCCCAATCCAGCTGACCTATTCGTACCAGGAAAAGTACGGCTCTACCTACCTACTACCTACCTTTAATGTTCTATGATTTGCATTTAACTATAATACTTCCACCAGTTTCAGGAAAAAACACAATACCTTACTAAGGTTCTGCGGACTTCTAACACATATTAAGGTTTATACATGTAACTAACGATCCAGGGTGTGTATTTGGGTAGGTATAATAAGATGTGTGCAATGACGATGCTTAGAGTTCCGCTGTATACAGGTGCGACAAGGGCGGTGAGAATGGCGTCACGCGGCTCGCCTCAGTGCGCTGCCCAGGCGGTCTCGCCTTCGATATCGACCGTCAAACTTGTGACTGGAAAACACATGTTAAGAATTGCAAAGAGCTAGAAAGTAAGTTCCGCCAAATAGAGGAAGTGGTTATGCGGAGGGCTAAGCTTCCGTTATGGACCCGCTCGCGGGCAGCGAGCCGGCGAACCTGTTAGCCTTTCGAATGTCCACTTCCTACTGTCAATACATTTTCTTTAATGACATATTTCTTGTCAACGCAGGTGCACTAGGTCAGGTCTTAAACAAATCACTTGCCCGTCTGGACTGGCATTCGATCTTGATAAACAAACCTGCGACTGGAAGGGTAAAGTGAACAACTGTGGCAAAATTGAGAGTAAGTGCCGAAATGAAGCTATTGGCGCGTAGCAAGCAACCGGGCTTGGGTGAAGGGGCCGCGTCGCACTGTAGTTAAGGTGTATTTGCATGAGGCCCCCGACAGAGGGACCGCGGGGCGGCGAGCCCCAGGCCGTTCCGAAAGTTACACGTTAACAAATACCACACACGATAGGTACATTGATCACCCTTACTCTCTATTCATCTATAGTTGCTATGTGTATCTCCAAGCTCAACTATACATTTAAAACCTTTTTCTCTTACAACAGAATAAATAAAAAGTGTTCTAAATATGGAACATGGTAAAACATGAAGAATTAGTTGACATAACTTAGGTACCTAATTCTGTAAATAAAATGTAGGTTTACAAAAGCAAAAACACAGAAATAAATGAAACATGGACACTTACATTTACATATTACAACACAGACAACTTACCTACACTCATCTACTTTGTCAAACAAGCTATTTCTTAACACATTCACTTCTCTACTATTCTTTCAAAACCTAACATTGGCTTAAGCTTCATTATCATGACAATTACTAACACTGAAATTCTGAATATTATATAAAACTTCTTTGTGGAAGTGGTTTAATTAATATATTCTTTAAATTTATATATAAGTAGGTGGCATTGCCAACATTGACTCACTTTATTACTTATGTATTATACACACAATTTGCTTAACCTAATGTTATGCTATTCATAATTTAAGACATTTTCATTACAATATTTCATTTTATGATCGAACCAGAATAACAAGCAAGTGTACATATTCCTTCAAATATTTTACACTGTAAATAAATCTAATTAAGGCACTTTTCTTGCAAGTTATTCTAGTTGGCTTATATTATAATAACATAAATGTTGGCTTTCAGGTATCTTATTGTTAAACCATTATAAAAATATAATTTCTGCGCAAACAAGAACTATTATGTATTAATTATTAAATATAACAGTCTTGGATTCATTGTAAATAAGGATATTTTCATAAATCTTTAACCATTTTTTTTTTCATTCCAATAATAAATCTTTACCAGTGTTTAACCATTCAACCTCTTAAAATAATTTTCTTAAAATTTATTTCTCAACTATCCTCAGCTCAGCTCCTTCTTAAACTTTATTATCTTCCATTATCGAAATCATTCTATGATGCTTTTTCTTCAATATTCTTTTTGACGAATCTCAAAGGAATTGTAAAGCACTGAGAGTATTTTGTTTGCACCTATATGACAAAAATATTTCGCATAAATATTCAATATCCAAAAAGGCTCGGCTCTCGTACTAATAAAGTAATGGACTTCGAAAGCCTTAATTTAAGTTCATTAGAATGATCAAATACAAGGTTACTCAACTTTATTTGTAATGAGGTACTCCATGCTTTAACAATTCCTTCGAGCCCCTAAGACACTGCTACAACGACAACACCAAACGTAACACCTGCATAGTAACATAAAAATAGGCAGGATGAATACACTCCAATAATCCATTTAATTCTAATAATATTATAATGTTTTACAGAGCCAAGGAAAGTGTTGCCCATTCTGAAAACAGATGAGCCCATTTGTCCTGAAGGAAAATTAGCTTGCGGCAGTGGTGACTGCATAGAAAAGGAACTTTTCTGTAACGGCAAACCCGATTGTAAAGATGAATCTGATGAAAATGCGTGCAGTAAGTATCAATTTTAATGTTAAATATCACGTAACTCTAGCTAAAGAAGTCACCCTAATTTTATTTATTTTTTCTACTAGCTGTCGACGTAGATCCCAACAGAGCTCCTGACTGCGACCCTAATCAGTGTGTACTACCTGATTGCTTCTGCTCTGCTGACGGAACTCGTATTCCAGGAGGTATTGAACCCAACCAAGTACCTCAGATGATCACGATCACCTTCAACGGTGCCGTAAACGTAGACAATATTGACCTGTATGAACAATTATTCAACGGAAACCGTCACAATCCCAATGGTTGCACGATTCGTGGTACATTTTTTGTATCCCACAAATACAGCAATTACGCGGCTGTCCAAGAATTGCACCGCAAAGGACACGAAATCTCGGTCTTCTCCATCACACATAAGGATGACCCTCAATATTGGACCAGTGGAAGCTACGACGATTGGTTAGCTGAAATGGCTGGTGGTCGTTTGATTGTAGAGCGTTTTGCAAATATTTCTGATTCTTCAATCATCGGTGTTCGTGCTCCCTACCTTCGTGTTGGCGGCAACAAGCAATTTGAAATGATGGCTGATCAGTATTTCGTTTATGATGCATCAATTACCGCTCCCCTCGGGCGTGTACCCATATGGCCTTACACATTATACTTCCGTATGCCTCACAAATGCAACGGTAATGCTCACAACTGTCCATCAAGAAGCCACCCAGTTTGGGAAATGGTTATGAATGAGTTGGACAGAAGAGATGACCCTACTTTTGATGAATCGCTACCCGGTTGTCACGTTGTTGATTCTTGCTCTAACATCCAAACTGGTGAACAATTCGCACGTCTCCTGCGTCATAACTTCAACCGTCACTACATGACCAACCGTGCCCCACTTGGTCTACATTTCCACGCCTCATGGCTCAAGTCCAAAAAGGAATTCAGAGATGAACTAATCAAATTCATTGAAGAGATGTTGGAAAAGAACGATGTATACTTTACTTCTCTCATTCAAGTTATCCAGTGGATGCAGAATCCTACAGAGCTTACATCCCTAAGAGATTTCCAGGAATGGAAACAAGATAAATGTGACGTGAAAGGGCAGCCTTTCTGCTCGCTACCAAATGCCTGCCCTCTAACAACGCGGGAATTACCAGGAGAGGTTCTCCGTCTTTTCACTTGCATGGAATGCCCCAACAACTATCCTTGGATTTTAGATCCTACGGGCGAAGGCTTCAATGTTAGGAAGTGATCTCTTTAAGATATATTAAAAGACTGTACACATGTAAATAATACTCAATAATGTTAATAATAATTACAATAATTATTATGTATGTGGCAGAACGTCTTCATGCTGAGAGTAAATCTCTATTCACTACTTATATTAGTTAGGTACCAACATTAAATGTGGAATAAAGTGGCAACCGAATACATAATACCAGTTATCAGTGACACTTTTAGTAAATATTATACCAAGAAAGAAAAAACATCATAGTAATTTAGGTTATTACTTATGACAATAAATTTTTAATTTTACATAACCACCTTATTTTATTGCCCCTTGGTCTTACTTATAATTCTTTCTACAATATCCTCGATGTACGAAAAAGCAGAGTTACATTTATATACCTATGCTTTACCATTAGACAAGTGGCTATTCGTTGCCTGGTGTATTGTAAAAAAATATAATAATTAATGTATGAGATTGACACGTATTTTGACGTGTATGACATAATTTGACGACTGTCGTAAATGTCAAAATTCGTGTCAAACCCATCATACATTCATCATTGTATTCTACAATACGGCGGCCAACGAATTACCACTTGACTCCCTAGACAAGTGGTAATTCGTTGGCAGGCGTAGTCCTTCTGGACTGATGTAGATATTTCCAGTATTCTCATTTCATAGTGACAGACATGTTGACATAATCACCCCCATCAGCCAGCGGATTGATGATGATGGACACGAACCGATTAAAACCGCACGTCTTCTCGTGCCTCAGTTACCGGGGTCTAAGGCAATAAAGCACCCTGACATTCTGAATTCTGCAGGGGTAACAAACAGCGGCAATTACTAATCTAGCTGTAAAATCATCAGGAAGTCCTTGAATATGGTTAGTCATTTATATCAATTTGTTTGTTACTCTAACAGGGGAAGGTTGAATGTCGTCATTTGAGTCTAAGAGCTAATAAGCTAAATCTCTTTCTTCTAACTATAATACTTAGTTTGTTGGTTATTTAACAGAAACTGCTAGACGTCTTATATTCGTATCTATATTCAAATATATTACCTATAAACGTAAAAGTAACTCTATCTATCTGTATGTTACACTTTCACGCATAACCGCTAAACAATTCTGATTGAATGAAAAAACTTGGAACAAAAGAATAATAAATCCGTCGAATCCGTTGAAATAAAATGTCAGCCGGAGATTCCCCAACGATACTGCCCGAACCGAACGCTAAATCTGAGTGATACCACTGGTAGGGCTGTTCGTGGGCACGCCACTACTCTACACACACAAGCAAGCCCAGCGTGGATAGAGCGGTGTCGTCATCTGGTAGCTGCCAGCCGACCTTGTAATCTCACACAGCAGACTGGGTGCTGGCCATGTCTGCAGCGAGAATGTAGTATGCCGCCGCCTTGCCGGTACCAGAGTGGTTACTTCTCCGAAGGTGCACCGGGTGGTGGATCACGGAACGATCTCCATCCTTCATAAGCGCCAACCTAGGGATGATGGAGAGGCTAACCGCCGTTCTAACCGGTGCAGACCCAGGGTAGCGGCGCGTGGTTTGATGGACGGGAATTTCGACGCGGTGCAACCTGGGTAACGGAAGTTTTTCACGTGTCCGTCTGATTTGCAGATGTCACAGCGGAATGTAAGCAAGGGGATGAGCTGGCTCTGGGCAAAATGGAGGTACCGTGCTTCCTATACTTGCAAGGGCCATAGAGATGGCCCTTGCAAGTATAGGATCAGTCAGGGTCCGAAGGAATTGCCTTCTATATCCAGTTTAGGTAGATATATTCTTTATTGTACAACAATGGATTTATAGTAGGATAAATAGGTAGCATGTAAGTATACAATTTAATGTACAATGGGCGGCTTCATCGGATGAAGCGATTTCTTCCAGGCTTGCCAGTTTATGCCCTGGCAATTGAAACCCGAAACGGCTTGTTGTTTTAGTTGGTTTAATTTCACACCTACAACACCGGGCGTTTATATCGAATCGCACACGGAAAAAGAGAGGCGGTGCGTCATGCTTCCCCGTGTGCCTTTCCATAGGAAAGGTAAAGTTTAATCTCCAATAACACGTTGGCGGCCAAGGTCGGTTGGGATCTAGACTCGCTCATCTCGTCGTGACGTGTGACACCCGAGGGAGTGTCGCAAAAAAGAAAATATGAGAGGCCCTGTTTCTTTTTGCACCGTGGCCCTTGGTCATTTAGCTACGCCACTGTATGTGCGACCGCAGCTGCTTAGTCCGTACTGAATATAATATTTAGCTAGGGAGTTATACAACATTAATTTGACCTTATACCTATGGGATGCAATTTTTGAGCAATTTTATTTTAGCGAGCTGAGTTTATTACACACATATTCAATACGGGGACAACACACACATATTCAATATGGAGACTGAAAAACAAAAATATGGAGATGTACTACCTATTTATGTTCGCAGGCAAAATATCTTATTTTCCTACCTATATGAGATAATGATTTATCTGAATGCAAGTACAAGTGCTATAGAACAAGCGTCAATAAACTGACAGCATTTTTTTGTATCTGATATTTTTTAGATTACCGTATAACCACAAACGGTATTTTTAAAATGGTAAATCGAGACAAAATTCTTTTTAATTATTTTACAAGCTTTCATTTAACTTGCACTATTATGTATGTATGTAGGTATGTAATTTGTTCGGGTGAAATTTTGCAACACGCGTTTAGATTGGATGAAAATGCATTATGGTACCATGGAACTGGTCTGATGATGGAGTAGGAAGGTGGCCATAGGAACACTTAAATTAAATAATATAAATCTATCGAGTTTAGGTGCATTTGTTATGTCTTAACTACATGATATTCAGGCTCTGTTCATGGAGTTTGAAGGTGGCCATAGGAACTCCTAAACTAAACAAGATACACCTATCGAGCTTGGGCTCAGTTGTTTTGTCTTAACAAACTCTCTGGTATTACACGGTGTTCAGGGTCTGATCCCATGACCCCTCATGGGAATTTCTGAACTAAACAAGAAAGAGTAGTTGTGTTTGGGTTCATTTGGCTGGTCTTGGTAAGCACTAGCTTTTCTTTAAAGAATCTGCTGTACAAATAAGATAATAATGACAGCCTCCGTGGCGTAGCGGTAGTGAACGCGGCCGCTACGCAGGAGGCGTGGGTTCGATCCCCGCTCACTGCAAATATTTGTGTTCATGAAATATGGGTATTTGCATTGGTCTGGTCGTGCCTCGGAGAGCACGTTAAGCCGTCGGTCCCGGTTGCCATAAGAACATCTATGGCAGTCGTTACGGTAGTTGGAGCCCTCAAAAATCCAAAAACAGTCTAGCTGCAAAGCTTCGATATCGCCTAATGTTACCATTGGGATGTGGAGGTCAGATGGCAATCGCTTCACAGAAAATATCGAGGTCTAGCCAAATCCGTAGTTAAGACTGGCAAAAGCGGACCCCAGACTCCGAGCTGAAAGCTTCGGATGCGACTGGGAATTAACGATTAAGAGGAAGAAATAAGATAATAATAATTTTATCTAAGGGTTGTACGATTTGATAAGCTTGTGGCGTGAACAGAAAATAGAGAAAAAACTTGCGTGATAGTAAATTACGCGGAGTGCAAATCAAACCGGTTTTCTTACTCGTTGCCGGATTTTCTGTTTGCGCTCCCCTGCTATTTCTTCGTTCACTATAACAAAAGAGACAAGAAGAGGTAGGTACGCGGCGGAAGTCCGTGAGAACTCCGCCAATCCCTACTAACCTATATCTAGTAACTGTATCGGGGAGCCGTATCCGGTATCACATTTTGCGGACAAGAGTCGATATACTTATCTGGCGGCAGATCTACTATATTTAGTCCGCTTATAATATATATGTATGACTCGAGTATTATAGTTTGGCCAACGAAAGATGAACAAATCAATTTTTCAAAACTTTTGTATGGCAACAATTTTTTCCTGTAAGTACATTGACAGATGGTATTTTTATAGTTTTCGAAAACATCTTGATACTCCGACTTATACTGGGTGGCGCAAAAGTACTGGCACTAAAGAAAATACCTTTATTTTTTTTATATGACATTTTCTGTCATTCTGTTGTTGAAAATTGTGTAGTGAACAAATGTAAAATACACTGAAAATAAACATGGACCGTTTTACTCCCCAAGAACGTGGAATAATTGTGTCAAACGCTTTTCCAGGCCGAGTTATCTCTCGTTTTGGCGATTTGCCTTGGCCTGCAAGATCACCCGATCTGACCAGTCCAGACTTCTTTCTTTGGGGTTTTTTGAAATCTCGGGTGTATGTGAACAAGCCACAGACTCTCGCAGCTCTAAAAGAAAACATTCGTCAAGAAATAACGAACATATCGCAGGTAGTGTTACGGCAAGTTATGCAAAATGTCATAAATAGGGCTCAAATGTATCAACTCTGGAGGTCACCATTTAAAAGACATCATCTTTAAATCCTAATGGTACGAAATTTAATGGTACAAATATACATTTAAAAAAACCTAAATCTAGTTTTCTAATTTGATTTAATTGTGTCAATGTTCTTACGGAATAATTCATCAGTGATAAGAACACAACGTGAATTTCGTCGACGATTTCCCCACCGTCCGGCACCGATTGGTCGCACAATTCGACGCTTTGCCACACGCCTTGAAGCAACTGGCTCAACATTGGATAGACCTAAGTCTGGGAGACCAAGAACAGGCCGTTCAGCTGAAAATATCGATGCTGTGCGCGAAGATGTGGAAGAGTGTCCAGAAACATCAACGAGGCGACGTGCCACGCAATTGGGCATTTCCAGACGGACCCTGCAGCGTATTTTGGTGAAAGACTTAAAGATGTTCCCGTATAAAACTCAAATGACTCATCAGCTGCTGCCTGCTGACCACCGAGCTCGTCTAGATTACTGCCAGCGCGCCATAAACCTCAACCTTGAAGAGGATGATTTTCCTTCAAAATTGGTTATGAGTGACGAAGCGCATTTCCATCTCTCAGGGCATGTCAATAAGCAGAATACTCGGTTCTGGGGCACTGATAATCCGCGCATTATTCAAGAAACACCTCTACACCCACTAAAAGTTACTGTATGGTGTGGCATCTGTGTTGACAGAGTGATCGGACCCTATTTTTTCGAAGACGCTGGAGGCAATGCGATAACTGTCACTGGAGAACGCTACAGAACCATGTTACGTGAGTTTTTGATACCCAGTTTGGACGAATTGGGGCTGGAGCACATCTGGTTTCAACAAGACGGCGCTACGGCACACACAGCGCGCGACACTATGGACTTAGTGAGGGACGCTTTTCCAGGCCGAGTTATCTCTCGTTTTGGCGATTTGCCTTGGCCTGCAAGATCACCCGATCTGACCAGTCCAGACTTCTTTCTTTGGGGTTTTTTGAAATCTCGGGTGTATGTGAACAAGCCACAGACTCTCGCAGCTCTAAAAGAAAACATTCGTCAAGAAATAACGAACATATCGCAGGAAGTGTTACGGCAAGTTATGCAAAATGTCATAAATAGGGCTCAAATGTGTATCAACTCTGGAGGTCACCATTTAAAAGACATCATCTTTAAATCCTAATGGTACGAAATTTAATGGTACAAATATACATTTAAAAAAACCTAAATCTAGTTTTCTAATTTAGAAAAAATGTTATAGCCGAACCAAATAGGGTCTTTACTTTTGCGCCACCCAGTACTATCATGAGCAATTTTCCGATAATTTTCTTAATCATCATAAAATCTTTCTTTTTAGATTAATTTTTATACTGGCCAATTGTACATTTATGATGATAATGACTGTCTCTGTGGCGTGGTGGTAGTGAACGCCGCCGCTACGCAGGAGGTGTGTGCATGATTATGGGTATTGGGTATTTGCATTGGTCTGGGTGTTTCTATATGCATTACATAATATATGTATGTATTTACAAAAAAAATGTATCTAAGTATGTTTATTTAGATTCTAGAACCCATAACATGCTATGCTTACTTTGGGTCTAGATAGCGTTGTGTAGAATGTCCTACCTACAACAGGTACCAATTTATTTATCTATTTATAATTTTCAGTACCCACTAAATTATAGTAGGTAATTGGTCAATATTTATTTTCATCCCACCATCTCGGAAAGAGTACTTTTTTTCTTCGATATCTGAGTGTAAAAGTCGCTTTTATCCTCTAGAGTGGTAAAGTGAATTTGAATTTAGAACATCGTGTGTACTAGGTTTGTGAACTCAAAACATCATTAAACCTATTTACTTCTACCTCTATGGTGCCGATTTATCATACAACTTTTTTTAAATTTATGAAAAACTCAACTCGGAACCTCCTTGGTGTACCTACTTTTTTTTTTAAATTTGCTTTGCGCGCATAATTTTTTTTTCATCCCACCATCTCGGAAAGAGTACTTTTTTTCTTCCATATCTGAGTGTAAAAGTCGCTTTTACCCTCTAGAGTGGTAAAGTAAATTTGAATTTAGAACATCGTGTGTACTAGGTTTGTGAACTCAAAACATCATTAAATCTATTTACTTCTACCTCTATGGTGCCGATTTATCATACAACTTTTTTTTTATTTATGAAAAACTCAACTCGGAACCTCCTTGGTGTACCTCAATGACATTTCATAACATAGACATGTCAAATGCTTACAAATCAACGTAGAAAAATGTGCCGAACTCACACACACACACATTTTTAATTCATCTACACTTTTGGTGTATTAACTCTAAAGTAATAGTTCGTGCAGTGTCTATAAACATACGATGGCATTTTCTTTATTTTTTTATGTCACTGATGCTTCCGCTCAACGTCCGACCGGCGCCGCTCGGCACGCGGTACTAAAGGCAAACGTTCCAATTGACTCGTTTTCGGATCTTCACGATTTTCGCGCAATAACATATCTACTTCTTTTTATATAATATCTTTGGTGTACCTACTTTTTTTTTTAAATTTGCTTTGCGCGCATAATTTTTTTTTCACGTCCTATGGTTGAACATTGTTGTTGAATTTTATTTGTTGATATTTTATTATTAGTATTATTACACATAATTATTATACAGCCTCCGTGGCGTAGTGGTAGTGAACGTGGCCGCAACGCAGGAGGCGCGGGTCCGATCCCCGCTCAGTGCAAATATTTGTATGCATAAAAAGTTCAACAACAACGGTCTAGCTGCAATGCTTCGATATCGCCTAATGTCACCATTGGGTTGTGGAGGTCACATGGCAGTCGCTTTACGAAAAATATCGAGGTCCAGCCAAATCCGCAGTTAAGACTGGTAAAGCGGACCCCCGAACTCCGAGGTGAAAGCTTCGGATGCGACTGGGAATTAACGCTAGGAAGAAGAAGCATTTCATTATTTCCTCGCTGAGGTGGGATGAAAAGTTACGTGTTGCACTCGAGTGCAAAGATTTTACACCTTGTGCTCTTTTGATTCCCTCGCTAACGCTCAAGATTCTAATTTATGAATCACTCGCTATGCTCGTGATTCAAATTTAGAATCTTTCGCTTGCTCGGTCATCAAAACTGAGCACGCGGTTAAAAAGCAACTTTGCACTCTTGTATAACAAATAACTATTTCACGCCCTATGGTTGAACATTGTTGTTGAATTTTATTTGTTGATATTTTATTATTAGTATTATTACACATAATTATTATACAGCCTCCGTGGCGTAGTGGTAGTGAACGTGGCCGCAACGCAGGAGGCGCGGGTCCGATCCCCGCTCAGTGCAAATATTTGTATGCATAAAAAGTTCAACAACAACGGTCTAGCTGCAATGCTTCGATATCGCCTAATGTCACCATTGGGTTGTGGAGGTCACATGGCAGTTGCTTTACGAAAAATATCGAGGTCCAGCCAAATCCGCAGTTAAGACTGGTAAAGCGGACCCCGAACTCCGAGGTGAAAGCTTCGGATGCGACTGGGAATTAACGCTAGGAAGAAGAAGCATTTCATCATTTCCTCGCTGAGGTGGGATGAAAAGTTACGTGTTGCACTCGAGTGCAAAGATTTTACACCTTGTGCTCTTTTGATTCCCTCGCTAACGCTCAAGATTCTAATTTATGAATCACTCGCTATGCTCGTGATTCAAATTTAGAATCTTTCGCTTGCTCGGTCATCAAAACTGAGCACGCGGTTAAAAAGCAACTTTGCACTCTTGTATAACAAATAACTATTTCAAATTTTCAAAGGCATTGAGTACCTACCTGCAGATGTTCATTATAACTTTAATGGTCCATACCTGATGTTTTAATATAGTCTAGCCTGGTGACTGGTCATTAATTAGTTACTTTAACGCTATTTCATAGTAAAAGTTGTTTGTATTTATGAGTACAAACACGTCTTTTTTCGATCACACAAGTCTACTATCACTGTGCTACATAAACACTTAACATTAAGTAGTAGGAGTTTTGGCGCGAAAACGTTGAAAGAAAGATAGCGGTGGTATTTTATTTTCCGAAATTAGTGCGAGTTCGAGTTTTTATGTGTAAAAATGGTAGATTTTGTAGTCTTAGAAAACGTCTTAGAAAACGCGCACAAGAGTAGGAAAGTGAAATATTACAGTGAATTGTGACTTCTCGTCGTGTTGGTTTCAAATCTCCGTAGAAGCCTTTAGTAAAGTTTCCACCACTTTACTGAGGCAGCCATCATCATCATCGTCATCATCATCATCAACTCACCATCACCATTATCATCATCATCCATCCATCCATCCACCCACCCACAGGCGCGGTCGCAACTTGAAATTTTGGGGGGAGTCACTTCGGAAATTCCTTAAGAAATTAAACCCTCCCTCCCCTCGTACTGGGACTTTTCAATATGACGTGCATGGTTTTGGGGGGGGTCATGTCCCCTGTAACCACCCCCCCCCCTCCCCCTCGGACCGCGCCTGCCCATCCATCCAAATAAGATTATTATAAACTACTTGATAATGGCTAAATGCTAATGCAAGAAGCCAATAAAAACAAAACAAAAACTAGTCCCATGTAGCCACGTTTTTTGCGTACGTAATAAAGAAAATTAAACAAAAATCATAGTATCAACTCCGTTATTCCGGTGTCAGTTGATTTTTCAAATTTGCCGCCGTGTTTTTAACCATCTTTCATTGGCCAAACTATAAATAATATTGCATACATCGGAATTGAGAACCTCCTTCTTTTTAGAAGTCGGTTAAAAAGCACTCTATTATTGCATATATTACGAGTAGGTATGATGAGAGTACTCGATACAAATCACAAAAACAATTGCGGCTCGGGTCTTAAGAGAGCCGAGGACGGTAATCATCATGCTCATGCGTGCCATACGACGTTTTACAACACACTTGCGAATAAAATAATACTACAAATACTAAATAAACAATACTACAAATTAATTCGTTTTCACCATTGACACTCGAAAAAGGGCCCGTGATTCATCAAAAACAGTGAATAAAACGCTCTTTGTTTCACCGAGTGAATAAAAAAATTTGAATTTGGAACATGCGCGAATGTACGGATTCTAGTGAAACATACAAAGAGGTTGCACACTCTCACTATAAAAACGTACTAAAAGCCACCTAAATGTAATCACTGGCTGGATGGAATGTGGCTCAGTTTAAATTAAGAAAAAAAAATGCCGCCATTTTCTGTGTAATTTTCCTTGTAAAAGTTTATGTTTGTCTCATAATCATAAAATGACTTCATCTAGTGATGAAAATGAAACTCATATTCTCGAACGCGAAAAGACTCCTGAGTCTTTTCGCGCTAAAGCGGTAGCTATTACTGATAATTTGCTGCTTCTTTTGTGTACTATCCATAACAAAATGTAATTCATAATCACAGAGTTATCGTTTTCTCGTAGTCAATGGTGAAAAGTTGAGTACCTAACACGTGAAAAAAGAATTCATCTCGGCTTTTGTATCCCTCGATCCACTCAGGTTTCTCTCTAGAACCCCTCGCTACGCTCGGGATTCTACCGGAGAAACCTTCACTCCTCTCGGGATACAAATTGGTGCCTCGAAAAGAATTCACCTTTTTTTCACTTGTTGGGTAATCTACTATTTCCTATGCGCGCGCATTTAACAATGGCGGTCGGCCGTATTTAAAAAAAATGTGGTTTGAATTTAACTTTTTTTTACTCTGTAGATTTTTTCTGTAGGTACTTAGAGAAAAAAAAAGTTAAATTTGAGTGAAAATTTTGTTTATTATACAAGTATTACAAGTTGAAATTATTTATTTAAATACGAAAATGCATCAAATGACCATACAATAGGCGTATTAATTTATTCGTACTATTAAACACGTTCTTTTTTGTATCAAAACTTTTTTAAGAACATCTGGGGGCACGGCAGTGCCCCCGCCAAGTCGAGCAAAAAAGCGCTCTTTATTACATTTAAAACATAAAAGCTTATTACGTAATAACTTAGGACAGAAGGTATCTGAAGTAGGGACTGAATAAATTAACCGACTTGGTATTACATGGATCTCACAACTTTTTGCGGTAGAAGAACCGAGCGCGGCGAGGCTTGGCATTGTTTTACAAGTATTGTTTTTTAAAAAAGAATCTATAACTCGCTTGTGAATAATAGCAATGAAAAAGTCACAGTTTGATAATAGGTGTCATTACGTGCCTAATTGCGGTAAAATAATAACACTTTTATGAGCAGGTGTGTTGTAAAAATAATAAATGGACGACTGATAATGAGTTACTTTAAATACTGAGTGGGCGACTAAAATACTGAGTGACCCGTGATACCTACAGAAAGTGTGTTGCTAAATTGTGAAGTTATGAGCAGGCGCGGTCCGAGGGGGGGGGTCACAGGGGACATGACCCCCCCCAAAACCCAGCACGTCAAATTGAAAAGTCTTCATAAAATTTGCAAAGTAATTATATTGCAATATTTAATTGGTAAAATTGTAATTTAGGTAGCATTAAATACTCTTAAAGATACGAACGTTTTGCTTACGGGAAAATGCTGAAGGATTGTTTACAACTTACGTTTCAAGGCACAATCGAAGCCCTATGGCGCCAAGCGTGGATGAGGACGACCTGTCCGAGGTCAGTTGGATAGAATTAAAGCTGGTGATTCATGAGCTTATGGCCGAACCGCGGCACTGCGGGCTGAGCGAGTTTTAGGCGACGACGACCAAGCGCTAGTTTCCGAAATTGTCAAAGACGGGGAAACTGGTCCTCATACGAAATGCTGGCATCCGGTGGATTCGCCGTCCGCCTACCGACCTATAGTGTTGCCTGACGAGGTGTGAAAGCTCTTTGAAAGAGTTATTGCAAAGCGCCTCATAGAGCACCTCTTTAAACCGACCCTTTCTTTATTTTTTTAACGTGCGAAAAATCCCCACGGATACCTCCCCCGCCATAGCCGGAGGAGGAGGTTATGTCGGACTCGAACCGACTAAAACGCACGCCGTCTGTGGGCCGTTGGTTGCCGGAGGTGAGGTTGTCGTAGCCATATCCCTCGCACCCCGGCCGACCCAGTGCCAAATCTCTCGATCTGGACCACAGAGTCCCCAACTCGCCCCCGGGTATGGGGAGGCACGCAATGCGCGCCACCGCCGCGGCCTGCTTCTGCTAGGGTGACAGGCGGCTCCCCCCGTCACCCCCAGGCCCGTGCTCATGGGGGACGGAGGTCATTCTGCGACCTCCGACGCCCGAGTTGCCGCCGCTCGTTGCGGGCCGCACGGTTAGCGATTCTCCTGCGCTCCTCGCGGGCGGCAAGGTCTGCGATTCTCCTTCGCTCCCACTCCACCGCCCACTTCACGAGCATTATTTGCTCGCAGAAGGAGGCGCCGGCGGCCCACGCATCCGCGCAGCGAACCATCACTGCGAGCAAAGTGGCGAGCGTGAGAGCTCTCACTCCCAGGGTCGCCACCAGCTCCCGTCTCGGCGCCTCCCACGCCGGACACTCGGTGAGCGTGTGCAGCGCCGAATCCTCGCTCGCGTCGCAGTGATGGCACTCGGACGTTGGCTCTTTCTTCGCGGTCCGATGCAGATACCGCCCAAAGCATCCATGGTCGGTGTCGGTTCAAGGTGTCGAGTCTCCTTGGCGGCACCCTACTGTGGTACCTGGAGGCAAGAGCCTTTTTGGTGCAATACAGGTACCAAAGGGCGGCGCGGGTGTCCCCGCTGACATGAACCCGAGCCTCGAGAAATCGAGGCAGTGAAGTCCCAGCGCCGCCTGGACGTGGTGGAGGAATGGAAGTTACAACTTCGGCAACCAAACACAAGGCACGTCGTAATAGCGGCGGTAAAGCACATCATGGAGGACTGACTAGAGAGGCCTCACGGGTGCCTCTTGTACCGGCTGACACAGGTGATCACCGGACACGTGTGTTTCGGGAGTCACCTACGTCGGATCCAGAAGGAGCCAACGCCTGAGTGTCATCACTGTGATGCAAGCGAGAACACGGGGCTGCCCACACTGACTGAATGCACGGCGTCGAAAACACCGAGGCAGATCTTAGTGGCGGCCCTGGGGTTGGAAGTTGTCTCACTCACAGTGATGTTGCAGAGTGCGAGTGTGTGGGGTGCCGACGACGCTTCCTTCTGCAAGCAAGTAATACTCGAGAAAGAGGTAGGGGAGCGGGGACAGAGAAGACTCAGGTCCCTTCCGTCCCGCATAGTCCGCAATGCGTGAAGGTGACTCGGGCGTCGGAGGCTTTTTCATAAGCGTTAGGGGTGACAGGTAGAGCCCAGGGCAAGATGGGGACACCGAAGTGTGAGGGATATGCCAGTGGCAATCTTAACCTCGGCAAATAATGATCCAAACCAAGACGGTGTGCAATCATAGTTGGTTTGAGTCCGACCTCAGATATAACCACTCCCATCGGCTTGGTACTTAATGCCATTGGTGTCCGAGTTAACAGGCATACAAACATTAGGCAAATGAAAATGGACAGATGCACTAAGCGAGAATCGAACCCGTACCTCCTACAGCAATCGAATTCACTACCACCAAGTCGATTGGAGTCCGACATAGTTCGAGTACGAGGGGGGGGGGGGGGGGGGTAATTGCCGCACTTAGGTAAGTGACCCCCCCCAAAATGCGAAGCTGCGACCGCGCCTGGTTATGAGGATTCGAGTATAGCGCGCCCCAACTTGGATAGGTTATGTTAGAAGGCTTTAGCCTTCGTGGTTTAAATAGTGGCTCACTTAGTATTTTTGTACGCCACATTCAGTAATTTTGACACCCATAAATTGAATAAAATGAATCTTCACTAATTTATAGCTCTGCCAACCCATTATTTTTACTACCTGCTTTTCTGGATTAATTTGTGGCCGCCTTAAATACAACTCATAAACAATTAACATAAGGTTAAATAAATAAACAAAACACCCAATAGTCAACCACTATGATTTTAATTTACCAATCAGAGAAACACGAATCATACATTGCAGTATTAAAGTGACAGTTGTGTGGGGCTTAATTCTGCTAATTTAAAAAGATTCGATTTCGATTCGATTGGCTATCAAAATCAAACGAAATGTCAAACAAGATCACGATTTCAATGAAAAGAGGGTCAATTCTCGTAATAACAACTTATTCATTAATTTTGCTTGGATGTACTGTTAAAAAGAATCCCGATTATCACTGTTCTTTCTTAAAAATTGTATTACAAAAGTACTGATTTTGACTTTGGGAGTATGAAATGAAATTTGCAGAATTGGTCTTCTGATTGTCACTACTGTCAGTGACATTGTACTATTGTCAGGGTTGCCGATTTATATAGAATTCTCTAAAATATGGGAAAGAAGGGAAACTAAAATCACCAAGAGATTTTGTTTGAGACGAGTTAAATAATTTAGATACTTATTTAACTCGTCTCAAAACAAATAGCTACAGCTTAAACTAGTGGTTCGATTTCGGTATTTAGTCGCATTTTATTTTCAAAAGGAGTCTTTGAAGAAAAAAGATTAATAAACTGAGTTTTTAATATTAAAATAGTATAGAATATCAGTATAACCAAAGAAACGTCGTGGAGGGTGATATGCATGCAAATGGTCTCACTACCATGGACGCCCAAGATCGTGCGAAGTGGAGAAGGAGGAGCCGGAAGGCGGACCCTGAGCTCCGGGGTCATCTTGGCCACGGATGCAATCGGGAGAATACGTCTATATGCAGATGATGATGATGATCAGTATAACCAAAGAAAAATTTAAAAATGAGTCATCAAAAATGAAATACTTTGGCTAAATCCTGTGTCAAGAAATGATAAAATATTGTTTTTTTTACTACTACACTGCCTGCCCATTTGAGAAATTGGAGATGGGGCCCAAGGTTGTAAAACATAATTATAAATTTGGAAATAATAATGTAGTATCTATTTAAAAGAAAGTCGTGTTAGTTACACCACTTATAAGTCAAAAACGGCTGAACTGATTTGGCTGAAAATTGGTGGGGGAAGCTTAGAACCAGGAGAAGGACATAGGATACTTTTTTTAACTTTTTTTATTTTTTTTTACTCAAAATAAAATGTGAATATGCAAAATAAAGGAAGGAAGAAAGGGAAGTTCTCATTTCAAGGAACCCGATGAACCCAACCGACATGCCGTTTGAATTAAACGACTTCAATTTCCGATCCGTCTTGCATTAGCCATGACCATAAACAAATCACTAAGCCAATCCTTAAAAGTTTGTGGTCTATATCTAGAAAATCCATGTCTTTCCCATGGTCAATTATATGTGGCATGTTCACGGGTTGGAAACGGTGCAGCGGGAACGGGATCAGAATCTAGCATGGAAGCTTGAATAGAAAGTACAGCTGGAACGAGATCTGAATACCACGCGGGCGGAAAATATGGCGGTACGAAGTTCACCGGGTCAGCTAGTATTATTATATAGTAAAATTGTTAAGTAGTCGTGCCTGCAAAATGGGGATTTTTTTTTAAATATTCTTGTCTGATTGTTCGCGATAAACGCAAAAACTACTGATTATATTTTTCTGCAGTGTCTTTTTATTTGCAAAATCTTGGTTACACTTAAAATCTTACGTTTGTTTGATCGCAATTGGTTGATTAGAACTGAAAATTCAATAACAAACATCGACACGGAAGGAGCCGCGGGCATAAGCTAGTTTAAATAGTTAAAACCAGAAACTCGTTCTGGTAACCCTGACTGATAATACTGAACTGACGTGACGCTGACGTTACTGACGTTCATGCGCTTTCAGTTTGTTTTGTTCTTGTTATTGTTAAGTTTTACCCAGTTTGATGATAACTACAGAAAAGTAAACGTATTTTAGATATAAGTTACCAATTGCCCATTAAGTAGGACAACATGTCGTCCCCATTAATTGACAAATTTAAGCAACTTGACGCTTATGCCAAGACATTGGAAGACTTTAGGATCAAAACCACTACCGGCGCCGCAAGTAAAATTACTATGAATATATTCTATTTACCAATAATTCCAGTTTGATTAATATTGCAATGTAACCATTTATTTTATTTTAGTAACTGTGAGTGGTGGGCTTATTATGCTCTTGTTGTTCCTTTCGGAGCTATACACATACATGTCGCCTAATATTTCTGAGGAACTTTTTGTGGACACGTCAAGAGGACATAAACTACGAATTAATCTAGATATTATTGTACCCACGATCTCATGTAACTGTAAGTATTTATATTCATGTTTTCATTGTCATACTATCATTTATACACTACACTTATCTGCACTTTAATATTATAGTAGTACTTAGGTGCAGATAAGTGAAGTTTATTTAATTGTTATTAATTGTTGTACAGCAAACCACATAATTTTAGAACAATGAATCTAATAGTAACTTTATTGGGGGGGATTAACTTTTCAGGTATTTATTAGATTATAAAACAAATTGAACACTAAAAATAAGTTGTGAGTTATCACACAATACCAACTTACTAGTCTTTAACTCAGTACAACAGCCTTTGTAGAGAAACTGATAAGTGGCAGGGCACAAAAAATGAATTTAATACTCTTGCAAGAGATTTTGACTAGTATGTTTAAAATGTATCATTGTTCAACAAGAAAATCAAAAAAATATTGCTCAGTTAAATCTCATCTCAATCTCAGAATATACTTATTCACTTTATATTAGCTATGTTTGCATTAATTATAGGTAATCTCAATATGTTCTTTATAACTCATAAATTTTTTAAATTGTAATATTTTACTGACATACTCACACTTTCAGATTTAGTATTAGATGCAATGGACTCCTCAGGTGAACAACATTTGCAAATGGAACACAACATTCACAAAAGAAGGCTAGATCTAGACGGCAATCCTATAGAAGAAGCCAAAAAAGAAGAAATTATGATTACATCTACAGTAAGACAAAATTATTTTATTCCTTGGAGGCTGTCATAGTGACCAGCCACTATTCTGATTTTTAAGCAGCCACACACATTAGATCTTATTTGATATTATATCAATCACTTATAAGTCCCCCTGTAACCACTCAACAGGAACAATATGAGAAAATTGTTATCTTTAAACCGAAAGTTATGTTTATTCTCAGGTTAAACAGAACATTTCCGATGTGGCACTAATAACATGCGGGAGCTGTTATGGAGCAGCATTTAATGAATCTCAGTAAGTTATTCCAACAATTGTTATTATGTTCTAAAGTGCATCTATCATGCAAACATTATGAGCTATACTATTATATTCGAAAAAATAAAGCTACGACAGACAGAGGTGCCTTCACTGTCACCCCCAGACTTGCGCTCATGGAAGACGGAGATTTTTAAGCGACCTCCGGCGTCTGCGAACTCGGTGGGCCAGAAGAGTCGTAATCTCGCCCGGCCGTAAAGGCATACCTATGCCACAATATCGTAGCAATTAGAATGATGTTTTCTCTGCCTACCCGAATGGGGAGGCGTGAGTATAATTATATATTAAATCTCGAACTAACAATTACATGATTATAATAAAATTGTCGTATAAATAACTTACAAAAACCCTTATATTTTTTAGGTGTTGTAATACTTGTGAAGATGTGAAAGAAGCTTACAGGTTGAGAAGGTGGGCTCTACCTGATTTATCCACTGTAGAACAATGCAAAAATGATGAATCCATTGAAAAAACAAATAATGCTCTGAAAGAAGGATGTCAAATATATGGCTATATGGAAGTTAACAGGGTATGTAATGTGTTACCATAAAGTCTCTCATCTTATTACAATTCTACCTACCGTCATCTTTCGTGGCTGCCAAACTGAAATATTTTCTACCTCCCTAACCAAAACCCTAAAGGCAATATCTGTTCTGTAGTTAGCCCAACATAATGTGGGCTTTTTGGTTCCTTACTACCCATAATGACTACCATAGATGTTCATATGGCAAGCGGGTCCACTTGCTACTCAACAATCTACCTAATCTTACATTAGATAAAAGAGAATCGACCCCGGGGCGGGACTCGAACTCGCGATCTTTCCCTTACAAAGGGAATGCCATTGAGGCCCGCCCGATTTGAAAATCATAATAAATGCTTTATCATTCAATAATCTTACATTCTCTTATCTTTTAGGTTGGTGGGAGCTTTCATATAGCTCCAGGAAAAAGTTTTACCATTAATCATGTACATGTCCATGATGTGCAACCGTATTCATCATCAGTATTCAATACAACTCATTACATTAAACACTTATCTTTTGGGACTGACATAGATGGTGCTAATACAGCACCCCTAGATGGTGTTAAAGGTGTTGCCAAAGAAGGTAAGATATATTTGGATACTGGATACTAGTAGGTACCTAATTAAAATTAAAGATTCAATCTAGAAATAATAGATCAAATTTCCACTACCTAAGTTCGTCTGAATTTGCTTTTGATAAATCAGTTACATTCGCCTTCTTTAGTGAATTAGGGAAAAATTAATACCTGTACCAAAAAAATTAAACTGACTTCTAATTTCTAAAACAAAAATGCACCAAAAAGTTAAAAATAAATGAATCAAAGATTGAATACATATTATGTGAAGAAATAATAATTAATTATATACATACATATGCTCACACCTATTTCCCTCCGGTGTAGACAGAGACAGCCTGCCATTTGACTCTATCTTTACATACTTCATGAGCTTTCTCTACTGTCATATACATAATAATATATAATAGGTATATATATACAATACAATATCATTTACATATATATATTATAATGTATATATTATTATACAATATTCTTATACTGTAATACACAATTAATTTAATCTAATCAATTGATGCAATAACGGCAATGGCAAGCTTGTGTAGGTAATATAAAACAGTTATGGAATAAAAGTAAACAAATTGAAAATGCAATGCTATTAAATTTATTTTTCTTTTATGTTCATAAATCACCTCCTTTTAATCATTACCTACTGTAAAGTAAAACACTGAAATATACCTACTTCAGCGTGTCTATTTTGTCTCCGAAACATTAATGGGGTTAGTCCACTTCCAACTATAGTAATCTTATTATTATGTGAAAACTTATACTTACCAAATTAATTTACACAACTAAATTAAATAGTAGCAGTCTAATTCTTGTGTTCCATATTTATTAATAATTGATAGCTGGTTCAACAGCAATTTACTAATAGGATACACCATAATTATAACCCCTATGCCTGATGCAAGACTACTGTTGATATCAATGTTGCTAAACTAAATGATAAACAAATTGTAATCTAAACACTAGAGGATTATATTATTAAAAGTAAAATATATACAAAATCTTCATTTTAAACAGTATCATCATCAACAACGTATTCCTGTGCCAATGGCCATAAATGTGCCGAAAGTTCCTCCGCCTTGAAGCATAACTTTACCCACAGAATGCACTAATTCTCTTCCTCTAGCTCCATATCTGTAATAAAACAATACGGAGATAGTTTATGAGACGGATATTATAAAATCTCAAGCTTATTATGTAGGATAGGAACACGAATTATAAAACTAACCTCAAAGCTGTAAAGCCACCAAATAGGCCACCGCTAGCCATCCCTACGCAAAACCCTATCATAAAACCCATTTTCATTTTGTCGAAACAGGACGGCCCTTGTCCCTGATATACTCCTCCTGGTACGGGCATCTTTATCAGTTCTATTTTAGAAAGCCTAAATTTAATTTGTCAAGTTTTTCCAACAAGACCAATTTCTTTGACATTTGATTTGACAATTGTGACATTAAGTTTTTTTTTATATCTTGACGTGATTGGCATGACCTTAACTGCTAGGCCTTTTGCCATTAACTATAGAGCTGATGCCGAATGGAGTATAGACTCCATTCGGCAAACAATCTTGACGTCTTATTTGTTTTATTTAAAAACTTCATATTTTTTTGTTTAGAAACTCATTTTAAAGACAAAAACCGAAATTAAACCACTAGTTAATCGGTTACTTAGCCTTGTTTATTTGTTTAATACTTATGTGTATTTATAAAAAGTCGCTACAAGATTGTTTACCTTAAGTTAAAGTACCTAACCGAATGGCGTATGGGGCTGCGAATTCATCAGATTATATTTATTTATTATAATGTCTCGTTAATCTAGTTCTAATACAAGAATTGTTATTTGTGTACAAAATATATTTCAGTCCTTAATTATATTAATGTCAAATTATGTCTATAGTTTGGCCAACGAAAGATGGTTCAAGAGAACGGCGGCAATGAGCAGTTTTCCAGTAGGTATAATAATCAGTTGGTTTTTAAAACATCAAGAGATGGCGCTAGCATAGCTTTTGGTAATTTTAATGTACTCTGTGGTTTATTTGTGCGATGTTGCCAAAGTTTAATTTCATTTACCCGTATTACAATAGATAAAATATGATAACACGCTTAATTCTTTTCGCGTCACTGTCTGTAATTTAAAATAATATAATATTTTTTTTATCAAAAAAAAAATGTCAAAACAATTATGTAAAGTAAATCATTACAAAACCGAAGAACATTTTTTCCATAAATTAGGGAACACTAGATGTGAGACCACACTCTACTTACCAAAAGTGCTGGCTGCGCCATCTAGCTTGTCTTTAGCAGGGCCGGATCTAGGGGGGGGCAAGCCGGGGCACGTGCCCCGGGCGGCAGCATCAGGGGGCGGCAAAATCAAACTTTGCAGACGAAAGGCCGCCCCCTTGGGGGCGGCCTTGCCTTATGGTAAGCGGCAAGCTGCGCCCCTGGGCCCCGTTGACTCGGTGTTTCCACCAGTGCTATTCAGAGGAGTTGATGGCTCCCTGTTCCCAGCGCAGCCGACGAAACACGTTCTACCGCAGACTACTGAGCCTCAGTCGCCTATGGCGCCCAGTGTGGATGACGACGACGACTCGAGGTCACTTGGGTAGAAAACCATGCCTAAATAATGTTTGTCGACGAATTCTTCTTTGGTGAAAGATTCTGTCGCCGATTCACTCATGAATTAATCGTTCTGTCGGCGAATCGTTCGTAGTTGAAAGGTTCTGTCGGTGAACAACTGATAATCGAAACGTTCTGTCGGAGGCTCATTCGGCGGAAAAACGTTTGTTGGAGTCATGTTTCAGACCCAAACTAATGCTGGCGGTGCAATACTCAGAGCCAAGAAGTAACAAAACCGCCCCGGGACCCGATGGCGACGGCATTCCAGTACGAGAGTGGGTCCTTGCTCTAGTCGAAGATCTCCAAGTCCGCAACTGACAGAGCTTCTTAACGCACTTTTGTAGCGGAGCCAATTTCCGCAATCGTGGAAGACGAGGTAAATGGTCCCCGTTCGAAAGGGCGCCCGGTGGACTCACCGTTCGCCTACCGACCCATAGTGGTGCTTGACGAGGTGCGCAAACTCTTTGAAAGACTTAAAGGGAAGTGCCTCATCGGACATCTCTCCAGGTTGTGGCCGCAGATGACGAATGGCCAATATCGCTTCAGCCAGAGGCGCTCCATCGTAGATGCCATCATGCGCATGAGGGCTCTGATGAAGGATGCGGTTGCCCGGGGCGAGGTAATGCTAGCGGTGTGCTTGGACATCGCCAATGCGTTCAACACTTGCCCTAGACTTACCTCAGGGAGACGCTCGTGTATCATGAAGTGCATCTCTATCTTCGCCGCCTAGACGGGGCGGGTCGCTCCTGTCAACTCCTGTGGAACATCGAATACGACTGGGTGCTTCGCAATAAGTTTGGTTCGCAATAAGGTGTAAGACTTCAGGGTGCATGTTCAAAGTCTGGTCTCCAAAATTGCTATATTAATGATGAAAGTTGACGTGGGAGCAGGGACGGGAAGGAACGACTTGGGCGACCGAGCGCAGGGCAAGCCGTGTTATCGGCGGTAGGACATCATGGAGGACTGGCTAGAGACGCGACACGGACGAAGTCTGCCCTACCGGCTGATGCAGGTGATCTCCGGGAGAGAGAGTTTCGTAGACCACCTGCATCGGATCAGAAAGGAGTCCACGTCTGTATATCGTCTCTCGTCACTGTGATGCGAGCGAGGACTCAAGGGCTCACGCTGGTGAGGTGCCCGGTATGGAAGGCGCTGACACGGGCCCTCAGAGAAGGAGTCCTTTCGCTCAGCGCTTGAGAGCGCGAGTGCGATGTGCCGCCCAGGGAAAATGACTATTGACACCCCCCCCCCCCCCCCCCCCGCCGGTACCCGAGGGAATTTACGCACGGGAAAAAAGTGGGCGGGGGCGGCATTTTCAGTTTTTGCCCCGCCTCAAAAAAATTGAAGATCCGGGGCTGGTCTTTAGGAACGCTATAAATACCTACTGGAAAACTGCTCATTGTAAAAGTCAATGCAACACTAACTATATACCGAATAACGGACTTGACTATGATTTTTTTTTTCGAGTTTTAATTTTTTACTATATATACTAGCTTTTGCCCGCGGCTCCGCCCGCGTGGATGTCGGTTATAGCGACCAAACATAGCCTATGTCCTTTCTCAAGGTCTAATCTACCCCTATACCAAATTTCCTCAAAATCGGTTCAGTGGTTTAGGCGTGAAAGCGTTACAGACAGACAGACAGAGTTACTTTCGCATTTATAATATTAGTATGGATGGATTTAATTTCAGAATAATTGTTGACCAATTACTATTATTTAATATTAATATTAATAACCATTAATTATGCAATTGGCCAGTGAAAAAGATAATAAATATTATCACTTTGAAATGTAAAGGTACTGAAAACTGAGTTTATGACAGTACAAGTCAAGTGAGTATCAAGACGTTTTCTAAAACTATAAAATAATAACTGAAGACAAACTGACAGGAAAAAAATTGTTGCCATATAAAAATTTAGAAAAAAATTTTTGTTCATTCTTTCATATCTTGCTGCACAAAAAAAACTTGTTGCCGTTTAGCGACTTTAGTTGTAATTTGCTTTTATTACGTGAATTTTAGCTGATTTTTCATTGCGTCCATATCCATACTAAAGTCTGACCGTAGGAGCTGTACCGCGCCTTAGGAATGTGCGCGGCGAGATGGGGGGGAATATCGAACGTCAGATTTGGTCAGTCCGCCGCCAATGCTTGCGGCGGATCTCGTGTAGTTTTTACCGGACGGTCTACGTCAGACGCACATAAGATTATAATTCAAAGATAGTTCGTACGATATCTCGTGATGTGATGAACATCATTGTTAAAATGGTTAATAAATTTACAGGACGACTCTGATTCAAGTTCCGATGGCGAAACGGAAGATGAACTAACGAAGAAAATAACTTTAGTTGAAAAGTTCTGATTTAAATTATCAGTTTACTTAGATTTTACTCATCATCTGCCTGTTTTAATTAAATACCACTGTTGCTTGCGGCTTTGCTGGGGTGGAATGTTGATTCCATTCCGGCAAATTTATGGAAAGCTATTCCCATGATATAAAGTGGCATATAAATATGTTATTCCAGACTAATCTATTCTTGGACCAAATTTCAAAATCTTTTCAGCCATTAGAGCGTTATTGAGTAATGAACGAATGATCCAAACATACAAACATCTTCACAAAATGTCATATTTAAAATATAGTATAAGTATTTTTCGATTGAATTTATTCAACTAACTGTACTTACTTCAATATATTAAAAGATAGTTCATTGATTAAATGGATTTGACAGCGTTGGCGTAGCGGTAGTGAACGCGGCCGCTACGCAGGAGGCGTGGGTTCGATCCCCGCCCTGTGCAAATATCTGTGTGCATGAAATATGGGTATTTGCACCCTGGTCGTGCCTCGGAGAGCAAATTAAGCCGTCGGTCCCGGTTGCCATAAGAACATCTGTGACAGTCGTTACGGGTAGTTGGAGCCCTAAAAAGTCCAAAAACAACGGTCTAGCTGCAAAGCTTCGATATCACCTAATGTTACCATTAGGTTGTGGAGGTCAGATGGCAATTCACGGAAAATATCGAGGTCTAGCCAAATCCGTAGTTAAGACTGGTAAAGCGGACCCCAGACTCCGAGCTGAAAGCTTCGGATGCGACTGGGAATTAACACTAGGATGAAGAAGTTGATTAAATGGATTATTTAGGTACTCCTTTTGAATGTATTATTATTATTTAATACATGTATACGACTGGCGTTTAGACCCTAAAATGGTTAAATGGGGAATTTTAATAACACCCAGCCTTCAAAATGTTAAATGATATCTTAAGATCTGTCCGATATAGCAGATATCATCGATTCATGCTCATTCTTTTCTTTGTTTTTCCTCGACCCCGCCACGCCGCGCGCACCATGGGGACGGTACAGCTCTTACGGCCTAAACCACTGGCCCGATTTTGATGAAAATTGGTACAGAGATAGATTAGATCTTGAGACAGGACATAGGCTATGTAAGCGTAACAGACAGACAGAGTTACTTTCGCATTTATAATATTAGTATGGATAAGTACTAGTTATGAAACATATTGCTAAGCGCCTGCAAAAAGATTGTTAGCAATAGGGAATATGCATGTATTTTTTTTATTTTTTTTTACATTTCTACTAGTTATAACATTACTAAAAATAAATATAACTCATCCGAAATATTAACCATTCGGCTAAAAAAAATATTTTAAAATCACCATAATTTTCGGGCGATTTAAACGCGCCATCTTGGCGCGCTTTTTCTGTGACGTCATAGTACAGACGCGTAGGTACCTACTATGTCAACCATAATGTCAACAGTCAAATGTCAACAAAATCAACAACTTTAAACTGTAAACAACGCAAAGTTATTAAAAGTTAAATTAAAACAGTGAGTTACAAAATCAACTTATTAGCATGGACATGGAGAAGCACAGAAAAGCTAATTATAAAAATTGTGTCGTTCCTATGTGCGAAAATAACATGAAAACTGCACCCGACAAAGTATATTTCCTTATGCCGAGAGATGCAAGTATTAGGAAAAAGTGGTGCAAGGCAATGAGAAGAGATAATGTATCGTGTTTGAGCCCTTTATACTGCTGTGAAGATCATTTTAACGTAAGTACATTATAGTGTGTAGTGTTGATTTAATTTAGTATTATTTTGAACTTGTAATTATTTTTTCACAATAAAATGATCACGTAAGTACATACATTGAAATAGTGGAGCAGGAGCATAATATTTTTTACTTACAAGTATAGTACACACATCAACGAAAACATAATTTAGTTTACGAAAAGTTCGCAAAGTATTCATTATTCATCCATTCATAGATCTTATGAATAGGTAAATACTAAGTAAATGTAAAATAAATGACCCAAACTTTATAAGAACCCTTATTAGCAATACTTACTTAAGAAAGAATACTAAGTAAATGTAGTACTTTTTTTAGTAAGTCATGTCATTGTAAGTAGTCTCATTTTTATTTACCTTTCTATTATTTCTGGGTTTCAGATTGAAGAGGATACAGAAAATTATATTCAATACAAAATAATGACATTAGAACATGGACAAAAAGTGACACTACACTTAAAAAAAGGAGTAGTACCATATTTATTCCATTGTCAAAAAAAAGATAAGTGGCAGCCACCACCAGAGAGTAAGGCTGCTATAAAAAGGAAACGACAAGCACTGGTTGAAGAAGCTCTAGCTGAAGCTGCACTAAGTGAGACTACTCTGACAAAAGCGGGTCCCAGCAGAGTATCTATATCTGAAGCTGATCTACTAGAAGCCGGTCCCAGCACAGCCTCAATACCATACCATATGGATATAGAACTTGCTGAAAATAAAATAGATGGAGAAGCTACATCTAAAGATATAGCGCAGTTTGACAAGGCCGTCCAAGTTAACTATAAAGTTCCTTATAGAAGCAAAGGTGTCAATGTGAATTTAAAACCTAAGAAAAGTGACATAGCTGTATCTCCATTTCTTGCACTGTCTAAGAATACATCCACATCACCGTTGAAATCTACTAAGACTTCTTCAGTAAAAAGAAGTTTATTTTCAGACAACCCCGCTGACATTGTTTCTCTCACAAGTACTGATTCACAGGCTTCTGTAGTGACAACTTCTTATGAACAAGAACATGGTTCATCGGATACCAGTTGGCTTATTGAAGATGAAACAGACAGTGACTTAGAATTTAAGAGCCTAATGCGCAATAGCACTTTAGTGGCTATGGAAAGGGAACCAAAAATGTTATTAGGTTTACCAAAACAAAGATTTTATTTAATCAAACTATTAAGTGAAAATATATCTCTTTCAACTATAGATATTTTAATTACATTAAGGAAAATTAAATTAAATGAATCCTTTAGTTTATTGGCACTAAACTTTGGATATTCACAGAGCACAATCAGCAGAATATTTTCAAAAAGTATAATTGCCATTTCAGAGAAAATGAAAGAGTTGATTGTTTGGCCGACCCCATCCCAAATATATAATAGATTACCAATTTCATTTAGGGCCCGATATGAAAATGTTGTGTCTATAATAGACTGTCTGGAGATTCAAATAGAAAAGCCATCAGATGCTGTTCATCAGTCACTTACTTGGTCACAGTATAAAAAGTGTAATACTATAAAATATCTTATTTCATGTACTCCAGACGGTCTTGTTAATTACATATCTGATGGATATAGCGGCAGAGCAACCGATGTTATGATTGTACAAGATTGTGGTTTTCTTGATCTTTTACCCCCTCAGAAAGCAGTTATGGCAGACCGGGGCTTTAAAGATTTAACACGCCTGCTAACAGACAAAAACTGTACCCTGGTTAGGCCACCATCAGTTTCCCAGTCTACCCCTAGTACTAAAGAGGATGTGAAGCTATCAAAGCAAATAGCAGCTTTAAGAATTAATGTAGAACGTGTTATAGGTAGACTAAGGGAGTTCAATATGTTACTGCCTCATGCATGCATTGATCATCACCTGATCCCTGTCATGGATGAAGTAATAATAATTGCTTGTGGATTAATAAATTTACAGGATGTATTAATAAAAAAGTAATTTGTAATATATCAGTGTTTTATTTATATAACAATGGGAAAATTGCCTTGCACCAAAATTCTGTGCATTTTTGTAAAATAGCTTCGCAGAACTCCTTTTCATATGTTATTTCTAGAATAAATATATTTGAAGTATCTTCAAAATCACTTGCAGCAACACAGAAGAGAGCTTTACTTTTATTATAAAAATGCATTTGAAGTTGTACTTGAGCTTTATATTTTAAAGACACTTGATTGTCTTTTATGTACTGTGTCATTGCTTTGTCTGTTGAAGGGCATTTCACTTCTATGACAAAATCTTCTGTCACTCCATCAGGTGAAGCACCCATAATGGGGTATTGAGAGTCTAGCTTTAAACCACACCTTTTAATTTTAATGTTTTTTAGTTGTTCAACCCTTTTCAAAACATGGTTTTCCAGAAGTCGTCCTCTTTTCATTGCTTCTGTGTCTCTTAATTTTGTTGCCCCCATTATAGACTCAGTCAAGGTACCTTGCAATGTTTTACATTGGGCTGCTTCATGAGCTTTTGAAGCAGTTATACGGGCGTATCTAAGTTCAAACCACAGGGGACAGTCACTTTGACTAACTGTTGCTAGTGCAGCTTCCTCACAAGAGCCCATATCCATGTTCTTTTCACAAAATTCTAAGAATGTTTGAGCATTTGAAGGCTTGTTCCACATTCTACTCCTTAAGTAATGTATGGATAATTTTTCCAAATTGCTTGGTTCCTTGGAATATCGCATTAATTGGTTGTCCATGTCATTCACACTGTGACTATAATTTTTCAATACAGTCCGGAAACTTGGGCTCATATTTTGTGATCTAGGCTCAGTATTTCTGTTTGTTGATGTTATTTCCTTAGCTTTTATAAATTTTAAGCTTGTGCCAACTGTTGATAGCTTTGCTTTTCTCCAATAGCAATCCACACTTGTTGAGGGGGGATCTTCACTTCGTCTGTGAAGCCATGCTAAAAAAGCAACGGCATGCTTACAGCCGCCTAAAACAATACACAGTTTGATTATTCTAAGTTATCAATTAACTGCATTATGAATTCATACTATTCTGTTATGATTAAGAGCTACACATACAGTCAATGTCATATCTTAGTCATAATATAAAATATCTAAGGCTTGATGGTACATATAAAACTGATGTAGATTGTTTATTTTCTAATTTAAATCTCTATTTTGTTTTATAACAATTTCTTACCTAAATGTGCTGCACAATCTTCACATTGCACTGACAGGATATGTCCCTCAGTCTCATTGCAAGTAGCTGTTACATTGTAAGATTTTTGACGGATGTCATGCTCTGGTGTTATTCTAGCTTTTACCACACATATATCTTTATTTCGTTTTACTTGCACATATCCAATAGCTGAATCTCCGTAAGATTCTCGTTCAGATCTGTCACCAAAATAATAACATTAGCTCCCTATGTTATTTACTCAGGTTATGTTTATGGTATATTTATTAGAACCATGGAAAAGATCATGTATTAAATATATACGACTTATTTACCTCGCAGCTTTAACTCCTCTGAGTTCAGTAGACGTATAATCCGAATTAGATGCGAAATATGTAGTCATCATAAAGACATCAATTTTCGGCAGGTTATCTGATTGTCCTTTGACAAAACCGGACTCAGTCATTGTATTTAGTCTTTTTTACTAGGTAATAATTGTTTATACACAGAAAACCAGAAAACTAACAACTCAATATGGAATAATCGCGTAACAACACACTAGAAAGTAAACAAACAACTTGTTGCGAACTCAGCGAAGCGAACTGTCATCAGTGTCATCGGCTGTACTTTGACGTCACATTTTATTTCACCAATAGCGTTGCGTTTTAAAAATTTGCGAGGGAATTTCAAAAAATCCATTTTTTGATTATTAAATTTCACTATCAAGTATTGAAAAAAAAAATAAAAAAATTGTATAAGTATGTTTTATAAACAATAAAGATTACAAATAAAAATATTTTGTCCATTTTAGCGTTACGTGCATATTCCCTATTATTCAGATCTTAATTTTTAATATTTGGGAGCTTCTTCAAGTAGTATATTAAAATTGTGAAGATAGTGAACAGGGTGTATAGGGCCAACACCATCCTCACCTAGACGATATACATGCTGATTAAAGGATGTGGCTCTGACGCACGCTCTCCTCTTGCAGTTGGGGCCAGAGACAGAGCTGCAGACAGGACTCACATTGTCATATTTTGTCAGTGTTAAACATAGCAATAAGTTACATAATCCATTGAGCTTCACATTTAATAAAAAAAATCTCCCTTTACCATCAGCATTAAATCTATTGTATTTATAAGCCAACTTTATATTTTTCAGGTGCTGTTATGTTCCAATATTATTTAAAAATCGTCCCTACAATGTATGTCAAGTTAGACAGAACTATTTTACACAGCAATCAGTTTTCTGTAACGAGACATCAGAAATCTGTTTCCAATATTAATGCAGAAACTGGAATGCCAGGAGCTTTTTTTAGTTATGAACTTTCTCCTCTAATGGTTAAATACACAGAAAAGGAAAGGTAACGTAAATTATAATATTGTTATGTAATCAAAATTAAAAAATAGCCCATGGCTAAACTACTGCTTGCCTATATTTATATGATTTTTTGGTGTACAGCCAGGAAATGGCACACTGCATATGAATATGCAGGTAACCCCATATAAGTATGTAGGTACATTAATAAATACATAAGTTCCAATTCTAACATCTTTATTGTCTTAAAAAAATGTCTCGAAAACATAAAAAAGTACATTCCCAGCAAAATAACATGCATCAGTGAAAATGTGTGAATCGTCGATAAAAGCAAAAAATACGTTCACAAGATGCTTATTTCCAGTAATAAATAGGACTATCGACAAAAATCGTGCACCCAATTATCAATCATATTGACATTGCTTATTTAGTCTTAATACCTGCGGGTTAGGGCTGCATAGTTACAGAAGATTGAAGTAGATGACCGAAACGAGCGACAGATGTCTCCGTCCATCTTCGACAAACTGTGAAACTGATCTCTACATCAGTCTTATATGCAGTTTAGCCATTGTGGAAAATTATGAAACTACAACAATGTAAAGTAGTTAACTCTTGTATATTGCAATTCCACTTTTCCTCCTCCACTTCGAACAGTCTTGAGCATTCATGATAACCATTGACACATGTCACCCTCCATGACGTCAAGACAGCACTTCTTAGGTCTCTACCCCTCCTACTGGGATGCAGTAAGGGCGCTATTGCCAGACATTTATTACCCAAGTAGCACTAGCATAGCGTCGTAAAACGTTTGTCATACTCGGATTACAGATGTCTCATAAGCATAAGAAAGCTATAGATAGAGATACAGCTAAATGCGAAATTCCATCGATAAAAATACGTCCTGTGACCCTTAATAAAATTAATGTAGTGCAAGATATTATTTAATCTTTACAATCATTTTTTCAATGTCTTCTTCAGAAATCGACGTCATTTTTAACATTTAGCACGTCGTGCGCGAGATGCGCGTCACTGTCTCTTGTACGCGAACAGGCACATATCCAAAAAATTTTATTCAAATAGCACTCCGTCTTCTGTTTCTGTTGCAGCTCGAACTCCACCTTGAATATTATTGATCTTGATACATTTTGATGATTTACTCAGGCAAAAGCAATATTAATTTGACTTTCTTTTTCAGGTCAATTGGACATTTTGCCACTAATATTTGCGCTATCATAGGCGGAGTATTTACTGTTGCAGGAATACTAGATGCTCTTCTATATCATTCTTTAAATGTATTCCAAAACAAAATGGTATTAGGCAAATCTGGATAAATCATTGAGTTTTTAGAAAAAGGTTGAAATCATTAACATTACATTTAGCAAATCTTCTACAAAATTCTGTATCAGTGTTTTCAACCAAAGATTTTATTGGAATATAATTTTCTTTTTCTGGGTCATATTGAGACCGTCCTAATTTTTCTAAAAATACATGGCGTTGTTTCACTTTAAAATTTCTACAATTTAATATCTCTGGCTGTTCTAATATACTTTTATGTGGTACCTTCATGACATTGTGGATATAATTAAATCTTTCTAATAGATGCCTTTGATCTGAAAATAAAATATAAATATATATAGGTAATAAATGGATAATGTGGTAGCAACCACCACATCCCACCTGAAATAGTAAAGGGGAAAGAAGAGAGTGAAATAGGAAATGCGTGGATATAAGAACTCCAGCACTTAAAAACTGATCTTAAGTAAGTTTTTACCAGTATAATATTCTTTGTTGTATAACATTAAATAATTCAAGCAGTACCGTTTCTGCTGGCAAATGTTGGCTGCACAAGCTCTTGCCACTGCAAAGAAGGTATACTTGCTTCTCAAAGGTCATGTGAATATCAAATTCATACTTACTACAATATTTGTAATTTAAATATTTTCATAATTATAGTACACATGACTAAATAGTTACCTGGGCAGGGCCATTATCAAATAAACCTGTAAACCTGCACAGCTAATTCTTGGCCGAGTGTATATGACAACTGAAATAATTTATGAAATAAAATACTTACTCAACATAAGAAGTCTGGGTTTATTTAACACAATATTTCTAAGTTCATCATCATTAAACCCCATCTCCTCTTTTATAACAAACATGTTTGTTCTGACATGCTGTAAGTTGTATGTTATCAAGTTTGGCTGTTTGGTTGCCAGATACCTAACATCATTTCCACATAAGCTTAAACTATTTTGAAAGAAACCAAGTCTTCTGTCAATTCTTATGGTGCTGAAAATAGAGATTTATAATAATCATTTTAATTACATTAAGTTCATATTCATGGATGGCTAGGGGGGCGGGGTAGTCTAAAACCTCACCACGTATCACCATGGGGGAGGGGGGGTTAGAAAATTGCTAAAAAAAACATCACATGATTAATGGACAGCCCCTAAACTCGTCTCAGTCTATCAAAAATTATATTTCATGTGCGAAAATTCGTCTCACGGGCTGTCGATTAATCACGTGAGGCTCAACAAGGGGGGGGGGTCGTAAAACATCATGAAATATCACTAGGGTGGAGGGAGGGTATATTAGGATATCATGTGTATTTATTTTTTCTTATAACTGGTGATTTTTGTCACGATTCTTAGTTTTCTAGCATTAACCTGTCAAATACCAACCGGTGCCCGGGCACCGCGAGTGTTAGGTGAGAATTTGTTAACGTGGGTAGACTGGTTAAATAATAAATAAAAAAAATCACGTGATTTTGGCTGGGGGAGGTAGTCTAAAACCTCACTACGTATCACCATGGGGGAGGGGGGGGTTAGAAAATTGCTAAAAAAACATCATGTGATTAATGGACAGCCAGCTCAAAAAGTACTGTCAGCAAGATAAGTGTCTGTTGCAAGCATATTATGTATGTATGTTTGTAGTTAGGCTGACAAGCACAGGGCCCTACCTGATGGAAAGAGAGTGGTTACCGTGGCCTATAGGAGTTCTCTATGGTTATTAAAAAAAATAACCAGGAAGGCTGATGCGGGAGCTCCTAATCTATCCAAGTCGAAATGAGCAGCTTTCTCAAGCTTTATGTTGATCTAGAGAGAGAGAGTAGAGATAGAAGAGTGGTAATCTATTACTTTGTTTGCTAACAGTACTTATTTACCAAGGTGAGACGAATTTTCGCAAGTAAAATATCATTTTAAATGGACTGAGACGAGTTTACTACTATTTTCAACTGAGACGAATTTACAACAACCCGTATTTATATGTTTGTAATAAATAAAATAGTTCAAAAAAAATTACCTCAACATTAACCAAAAAGGGTTTGCACTTATTATTCTCTTTATTTGCTCATCTTCAAATCGCTTTGACTCCAAATAATTAACTCTTGTTTCAAGATCTTGCAATGGTTCACATAAAATCATTACATTCTTTGTTAAAAATTTGCCCATTTCCTCCATTGACACAAAATCAGTAAGAAATACTATGTGATTCTTCACATTTCTCTCGAAATCTAATTTTAAAATTTTTTCCACGATATAAGGCTTCTTTTCTATTTTGCTTAAATTTACATTGAGGTTAACCAAATTCTTTAAAGTATCTGAAGTATTTACATATGCTGCTAAGTTAAACGTGTTCGGGAAATGTGGTGTGGTAGCAGATAAATCTTCAGATGTTATTTGCAACGCAGAGCAGTCATTATTTTGTTTGCACAAACTATCGGTGTAGGTTGCCTTTTGCAGGAACCACGACAAAGCGTTTTTTCTACATTTAAACATCTTATAAATATTGTGAAAGGGAGCAGATAATGCCATTATGGATATATATCATTTAATTATTCATTGAATCTTGAAATAATCATATTCTCACGTTTTATTTACATAGCTCCAGATGAGATGATCAGATGACAGCTATGGTTGACACTTGACACACTTGACACTTGACTGACATATTTGTTTTTTGGTTCCTTTCGGAACAGGCTAAGGTTCTATGACCATGCTGCCTTGTCGTCATGATCATGAGGATGATGATCATGATTTGATTGCTGCCTCAGTAAAGTACTTAGTGGAAACTTTCTTCTTACGGAGATTTGAAACCAACACGAGAAGTCACAATCCACTGTAATATCTCACTTTCCTACTCTTATGCGCGTTTTCCAAGCGCCTTCGCTGCGAAATGCGGGTGCGGGTCGCGGACGTCCGCTTGGCGTGCTTGTTTCATGTTATTTCAAGAGCAGCGCTGCGTGAGGCGGATATAACGAAAGCTTGGTAACAAATTCTCCACACAACAATCTAGACGTGACATATGGGCTAATTGGCTGACGCCTTTGTTCACGTCGTCGTCTTTTGGCTAAGTAATATACCAATAAATGATCCATAGTTATCCACTGTACACCGACGCTACTGAAATTATACTGGTGACGGACGCCCATCGCGGACGTCCGCGACGGACAGGCGGGCGCACGGCGCGGACACCCGCACCGGACGCCCGCGACTCGCACCCGCCTATCGCAGCGAAGGCGCTAAGACTTAGAGTACTCTAAGCGCTAAGACGTTATGTCTGAAATTCTACCATATTTACACATAAAAACTCGAACTCACATCAATTTCGGATAATAAAATAATACTGCGATTTATCATTCTGCGCGCTCGCGCCAAAACTCTGAAACTTGACAATAGTAGTAGGTTTTGCCAGGGTTTAACCATCAATCACGCAGTGATTGACCAATAACATAACGTCTAATAACCGATTGACCAATAATATTCATGATTGACGGCATGAATCATGATGCATGACGCTTGCGTAAGCGTGTATTGTGATTGGACCCCTTAGGCTACTTTGGGAATGAAAAACGGCGATATTAGGCCAAGCGTTGTTGGCAACACTGATTGACTTGTCACTTGTCTTGTCCTTCTTTTCTGTCAGGCAGGCCTGTTTGTGAGTACATGCGGTGGCTTTCTTCCCTGCTAACTATACGTGACTTTGTTTAATTATTTAGACTAATAAACTGTAAGTACTTTAACAAAATTCATTTACGTATTGATTTGCTATTTATAGTGTAAAATTCCCTATTTTTCTTTTCATTGTAACTACATATTGCTAGCAGTGTAGTATACCATATGGGAATTGTTTTTACTTTAAATCAATATAATTTGAAATTAAAAAGCTATATTTGAGATATGAGTTTGATGTTATAGGCTGTAAAGATCCCTAATCAAGAATCTCCAGTGTTTTGTTCACAAACGTAATCTTTTTATTTATTGATGTACATACCACTACAAACCACTTTCTTATTAGCGCAAGATGATGCAATTATGATTACCTACTTACACATTATAGTTTTGAAAAGATAGTAATATGTAAGTTGTTAAGTAGGTACCTAATCATTTTTTAAACCATATTGCATTAATTTAATGTTCATAACTAGACTAAAAATTATCTACATAAGTAAGAGGGAGTGGAAGGCAGGTATAAAAAAAATACTGTGAGAAAGTCAGTTGCACAGTTGTTTTAAAATACATGAAGAAGAATACCAAATAAATCGCAATACTTTATTGCGATTATATTTTACATAATACCTATGTACCATTAAAAAATGGTAGGTATTATTTAATTTTATTAGTTTAAATTAAAAAAAAAACTAACTTTTGTGGCAGAAATTAAAAACTGCTTGTAAAGGCACTCTCCGGCTAATAATGTACAATATACATAATCATCTTTCATTATGCACTAATATCATCATAAATAAGGACATCTATTCTGAACCTCATGACAAATAGATTAATTTTTTAAATACCAGATTATATATGTACATGTAACAATTTAAATTTATTCAATGTAATAATTTCATTTTATTTAGTTAGACAATAACACCCCATTTACAGGAAAACAACCACAACCATTATTACACCTGTTTCAACATTAGTCTTAATGAGGATCAATTGTGTCTGTATTTATATTATTGTAGTTTTAGCTGTTTTTCACAAATCACTAGTAGTAATTATGCTGCTGATTCTGTTGTGACAAAAACCTAATCAAATTGGTTGACAGGGCTAAAAAGACAGATTGTTTTACAAGCTTTTATTTAACTTGCAATATAATTATGTATGTGTATGTAAAGCAGGTATTCAAAATCGCTCAGGTTCAGAATGTCCAATTCTCAAAATGTCAAGTGGTTTCAAAATGTCCTATTCCCATATTGTCCAATTCCCTAATTGTCCAGTTCTTAAAATGTCCAATTCCCAAAATGTCCAATATTTTTTTATTCCATAAGCACTGACAGGGGTACGTATTTGAATACCTAAAATTATAATACCTAAAGTTGAATAACCTAAGTTCTAAATACCTAAAATCTAAATACCTAATGGTGGGTTGACCTAAATTTAAAATACCGAAAGTTTAAAATCGCTAAGTATTTGAATAAGTACCTAAAATTATAATACCTAAGGTTAAATAACCTAAGTTCAAAATACCTAAAATCTAAATACCTAATGGTTGTTTGACTTACTTTTAAAATACCCAAAGCTTTAAATGACAAATTGATATTATAGTGAGTACGTATTACAATGCCTAATTTGAAATTATCGAATTTCATAAGCCCTACGAACGGAAAGCCGAATATTAAAATCCCGAATGTTTATATGATCGAAAGTTCTAAATACCGAAAATTAAAATACCGACAATATTTAAGAAATAATATGTGTACCACTACACACGGCTTAAAGAAAAAGGGACACTGCTCACCCCGACTCGGATAGGTTAGGTTAGAAGGCTAAGGCGGGAGCGGAGCGGAGCGGAGCGGAGCTCCCGCCTTAGCCTTCGTGGTTATTTTTTTTTATAACCACTCATACAAGGATTGTCTGCTCCAATCCTGAAGTTCCAAATCCTTGTATGTGTGGTCATAAAAAAAATAACCACGAACTAACCTAACCTATCCGAGTCGGGGTGGGCAGTGTCCCTTTTTTTAAAGCACTGGATGCGGGCTGCTTTAGGTCGGTCATTCTGGAAGTCTATGGAAGAGGCACAAATAGTAAACGTACAATACAAAATATTTTTTACTGATCTACCCACATATTGTTGTGTGTGGTGTGTGGTGCATTATTTTTAGGTATTTTGACCATTTGGTATATTAAATTTTGGTATATCAACCTTTGTTGTTTTAACTTTGTTGAATTTAAAAAATATTGGACATTTTGGGAATTGGACAATTTGGGATTTGGACATTGAGTTTTGGACATTTTGGGATTAGACAATAGGGGAATAGGACATTTTGAAACCGCTTGACATTTTGAGAATTGGACATTCTGAACCTGAGCGTTCAAAATGAATTGAGATTACACTTTGCTTACATGTTTAGTTTGGATAACAAAGCATTAATATGATACCATAGATGTGGTCTGCTGATTGAGTAGAAAGGTGAACAAAGTAACTCCTAAAATAAATGAGGAAAACTCAGGCTCATTTTTAACTTTTTCATGGTTCTACTCAGATGGTGACAGGAATTAGTCATCAACAGTTTGTAACTAAACAAGATAGACCTGTTGTATTTCAGCCTGTTTGGCTTGGGCAAGTACTCTGGTGCTATATGATATTTCTAAAACAAGAAAGTTGAAAATAAAATTATTTAAAAAATCTTTCGAAAGCAAGCATTTCCAAAAAAAAATCAAGAGAAATTTTGTAATTAAAAAAGAAAAATAGGGTATTGGGATATGTTATAATCTGGAATAACACAAAACAAATTTTTGTTCTGGGAATAGGTTCCCATGAGTAGTAGGAACGGGATCTAAATTTCATACAGGTGGAGATGCAGGCATTAGCTAGAATTACTTTACTTTAGTTAAAAGTAATAGCAGATTCTTTTCTTTTCAGGTCTAGGAAACAATGGATACATCAATGTCTGGGAATGAAATAAGAAAAACGTTTATTGATTTTTTCATTAATAAGAAAGGTCATAAATATGTCCACTCATCATCTACGATACCTCTGGATGACCCAACGCTACTATTTGCTAATGCAGGAATGAATCAATTTAAACCCATATTTTTGGGAAGTGTTGATCCTAACTCCGATATGGCTCAATATGTTCGAGTTGTAAATACTCAAAAGTGCATTAGAGCTGGAGGTAAACATAATGACCTTGATGATGTTGGAAAAGATGTATATCATCATACATTTTTTGAAATGATGGGCAATTGGTCATTTGGTGACTACTTTAAAAAAGAAATATGTGCATGGGCTTGGGAACTTCTAACAGATGTCTTCAAACTGCCTGGTGATCGACTATATGTCACTTACTTTGGTGGAGATACTGCATCCAATCTAGAGCCTGATTTGGAATGTAGGGATATCTGGTTAAAATTAGGTGTTCCTGAATCTCATATTTTGCCCGGCAGTATGAAAGACAACTTTTGGGAAATGGGTGAAACAGGTCCCTGTGGTCCATGCTCAGAATTGCATTTTGATAGAATAGGGGGACGTGAAGCAGCACATCTTGTTAATATGGATGATCCTGACGTGCTTGAAATATGGAATTTAGTTTTTATCCAATTCAATAGAGAAAAAGATGGATCATTAAAGTTGTTGCCCAAAAAACATATTGATTGTGGGCTTGGTTTAGAAAGATTAGTCTCAGTTATTCAAAACAAAAGGGCAAATTATGATACTGATTTCTTTATGCCCATATTCAAAGCTATTGAAAAGGGTACTGGCATGAGACCTTATTCTGGTAAAGTGGGATCTGAAGATGTTGACGGAATTGATATGGCGTATAGAGTTTTAGCTGATCATGCTAGAACACTAACAATTGCATTATCAGACGGTGGTTATCCTGACAATACGGGTAGAGGTTACGTACTTCGCAGAATTTTGAGGCGTGCTGTACGTTATGCATCCGAAAAACTGAATGCTAAACCAGGATTTTTTGGGTCTTTGGTTTATATTGTAGTCGAGTTACTTGGTGAAGTTTTTCCTGAAATTACTAGAGATCCTGAGTCACTTATACAACTTATAAATGAAGAAGAATTACAGTTTTTGAAAACACTATCACGTGGCAGGAACTTGCTTAACAGAACCGTTGAAAAGTTAAGCGGATCCACTATACCAGGTGACGTTGCCTGGCGTCTTTATGATACATATGGTTTTCCAATCGACCTAACATATTTAATGTGTGAGGAAAAGGGCCTGACTATTGATATGGAAGGATATGAAAAGGCAAAGAAGGAATCCCAATTGATATCACAAGGAAAAGCAGCAGGACAAGAAGATTTATTGGCTTTGGATATATATGCTATAAGTCATTTGCAAGAAACTGGCATCCCCACGACTGATGACTCACCAAAATATAAGTATGTAGCATCTTCTACTGAGAAAGATGCAATTTATGAATTTGCTGCTTGTTCTGGAACCATTTTAGCTCTGCGTAGAGACAAAGAATTTGTAAATGAGGTATATACCGGACAAGAGTGTGGCATTATTCTCGATAAAACTAATTTTTATGCTGAACAGGGAGGTCAAATATTTGATGAGGGTTATATGGTTAAAGCTGATGATGATAGTGTCGAATTCATGGTGAAAAATGTACAAGTCAAGGGAGGATATGTACTACATACTGGAAAAGTTGAAGGATCACTAAAGGTTGGAGATAAATTGAACTTGCATCTTGATATTGAGAGGCGACGACTTGTCATGAATAATCATACAGGAACACATGTTCTGAACAATGTATTACGTAAAGTTCTTGGAAATGACTCTGATCAAAGGGGTTCTCTAGTTATGCCAGATCGTCTCAGGTTTGATTTCACTAATAAAGGCCCCATGTCTACACAGCAAATCAAAGAAACAGAAGACGAAATTAAAGATATCATAAACAAGAATAAAACAGTGTATGCCAAACACACACGTTTAACGGATGCTAAGAAAATAAAGGGGTTAAGAGCTATGTTTGATGAGCACTACCCTGACCCAGTACGTGTTGTATCTGTTGGAGTACCCGTAGAGGAACTGGAAACTAATCCAGATGGCCCAACTGGCTATGAGACTTCAGTAGAGTTTTGTGGAGGCTCTCACTTACATCAAACTGGTCACATTGGTGATTACGTAATTGTCAGTGAAGAAGGTATTGCTAAGGGTATTAGAAGAATTGTGGCATTGACAGGACCTGAAGCAATGAAAGCTATAAACAAGTTGAGTACACTAGAAAATGAAGTTAATAATATTTCTAATCTAATCAAAGATCAAAGTAGCGACGTAAATCAAAAAGAAATTGTAAAGAAAATTGTCGACCTAAACAATGACATATCCCAAGCTCAAATATCATATTGGAAAAAAGATGAACTAAGGACTTTGTTGAAAAACTTTAAAAAGCAACTTGATGATAAAGAAAGAGCTGCAAAGGCTGCCACCAGCAATCAAGTAGTAGAGAAAGCTAAGGATATATGTGTAGAAAAGAAGGATAGCAAAGTTATTGTATCTGAATTAAAAGCTTTTAGTAACACGAAAGCCTTAGATAATGCCCTAAAACAAGTAAAGCAACTTTGCCCAACTACGCCAGCCATGTTCTTTTCTACAGACGACGAAACTAATAAAATATTCTGTCTTGCCGCAGTACCTAAAAACGCCATTGACAAAGGTTTGTTAGCATCCGAATGGATTCAATCAATCGTTCCAGTAATAGGCGGTAAAGGTGGTGGTAAAGCAGAATCTGGTCAAGCCTCAGGCAATAAACCGGCCAGTCTCAAAGAAGCTATTGAAATAGCCGAGAAGTTTGCTGATATCAAATTATCATAACTTGTCTGCATTGCATATACTACGCCTTCGTCTGCCTTGGGAGTTCCTCTAAACCTTTTAAACGACCGTCAACGCCGAAACTAAACGCTTTACCACATTTTTTGTAAAACACTAATAAGTAGTTAGTACTGTAACGTAATCTAGAGAATTCGATATGAAAAGAATTGATATCGTTACATTATTAAAATTTGCACAACACTACACAAATGCAAAACAGAATTTATTTAGACATCCAAAACCCGCTACGGCGGAAATTAGCAGGAAGCAGCAAATAAGCAGTAACTAGTGTTTGAATTCGGTTTAATTATTTTATTACAATGTATTGTTGTATGTAGTTATAACAAATAACATTAGAAGATTAATTTTGTTTTAAGAAAAATTCACTCTGACCTTAAAATATTGTTATGTGAGGGAAATGGTCTGCGTATTATATATTTTTAATTTAATAAAGTTTGTATAATTTACTTCTGTTTTTAAATATAACCTACGTCCCGATATTACCTGCTCCTGAGAGTTAGTGCGCTACTCGTCATTTTCCCTGATTCGCCATTTTCGTTAATTTGTCAGTTTCCATAATTCGTCAATTTCAGGGAACACCCAACAATTCTGAAATACTTAATTCCGAATTTCAATATTCCGATTTTCAAAATTCCGAATATTATAATTCCTAAGAAACAAAACTCCGAGTATTCAAAAACACGATAGTTATTTATCCGAAAGTTATAAATACGAATATTCATTCTTCCCAATTTCATTTTTACGAATAATTAAAAATCCGTAGTATTATTGGCACGAAAAACGTTATTCCGAATTTCAAATTTCCGAAAATTCATTGCTCAAATTGAAAATTTGTATTAAAAATAGGTAAAAGTTAAAATTGATTTGACATGTTGCGCATTTTAGAGTTGATTTTTTATAATAATAAATTAATTTTCTCGCCAATTATTACGTATAAAAATTAAGCTAAACCCGACTTGCCGTGGTCCTACTGCCGTGGTACTTGTTTGCCCTACACTAGAGCGTTATTTAAAAACCGGAGGCGCGGAGGGAGGGCAGTCCTCGCCCGCAGTAACGAAGCTCAGGCGCCCGGGCGAGCTGGAGCGGCTGAGGCTGGTCGCCGGAGGCGACCAGCAAGCCGAAGCTGCGGAAGCGAGCATGGGTGCCCGAACTTTGTTACGCAAGGGCGGAAGGACTGCACATCCCGTAGCGGCGGAGAAGAGCGAAACTAATGCATGCCTGCATGCTTGCCTGCATGCATGCTTGTTACTGAAAGTTGTATGGCAACGCGTACTTTGTAATCATTAGCTTAGATAAATTAAAATAATAGTTCAATAATTCTATTTCCTGTTTATCTCGTGTACCCCGAAAATAGCAACTATCCTACTTACCTAATGCAGGTTTACAAGGCGCTTGATTGTCGGATTTGTGTTGTTTCGGAGTTTTGATAATCGGAATTCGTATTTATGATATTTCGGATTATTAATAATTCGGAATTGTAATGGTTCGGTATCTTCAAATTCGGAATTTTAATATTCGCAGTTATAATCGTTAGGAATTTTGAAATTCGTGTTTTCAATAAATAGGATTTATGATACATCGGATATCTGACTTTCGGAATTTTGAATGATTCGGAATTATGAAATTCGGAATTTTGAAATTCGTGATTGTAACTTTCGGAATAAGGCTTTTCGTATTTATGTAGTGTACCCTCAATTTCATCCAAATATTTGATTAGTCAATTTCCCTAACTGGTCATTTTCTTTAGTTCGTCAATTTCCCTAACTGGTCAATTTCTTTAATTCGTCAATTTCCCTAAACACGGTCCGCTCACAATGCAATATGACATCCCGCTAGCCAATCTCCTGCTATAGCAGTTGGGGCTACGACTTCCACTATAATAATTATTAAACTCAAAGCGCCAATCGCGTCCCGCATTTATATAGGTGTCCATCATTCGTTCACAAATTCCAATTAATAACAGTGCTTGATTTATTTCATTTTTTTTATGGTTGATAGGATCGCGTTTTCCACTATATCACCTATTAGTATGTGACGATGTGTGGTCGACGGTAGAGCACGCTTGCCTGGAAGTAACCTATTCAATCTAGTCTAGAAGACATCCAAGTTGTAGCTAGCACGGCATTCCACTCCTTGGCAGTACGCATGATGAACGATGAACGATATGGCGGTACGCCTTATCGTTTGTTACGTATAAGTGGAATGTCCACCGTCCACGATGTATCGGTGGCGCGTCGCCGTGACTCTGGTCGTTCGATGATGGAAAGGGTTTGGAGGAATAAGGTTGCGCAACTCCAGCGCACACTCCCCGAAGTGCACATTGTTTGAGTACAATCACTTCACGTACAGCTCTTTAATACATGTGAGTGTGATGTGATGCTATTAAAAAATGAAACGACATAAAATTGCCTGATCAGGTGTCGTGACGTACTATAAAAATTATGCAAAATGTATAATAAAAACAAAGAATTAATTTGGTGAAGGACTAAAACAAATCTGTTTAAAAATTATTTAATGAACTTTTTGAAGAACTTATTTAAATGAAGTTCATACAAATATTTCTTAAACGATCGACATAATTACACTAACAATATCTACATAGTCTATTTATATAGAAGTTATTTATTACAAATATATTCATATAATTATTTGGTTGGTCTTTTATGACAGCACCAATTCCATTGGTGAATCCCTCACACTGAGGTGGTGCATTCATGATATAATAATTTACAATAACTATTTTAGTGATTCTAATAATACATAACAATAACATTATTCCTGCCCAAAACCTTCAGTTTCTTCTATAGCATAGTTAAGTTTTTCACATAATTGCTCATAGCTCTTGTATGGTGGTAAATCAAGTCGATTGAAACAAGTATGCGAACGCGGTAACCAGGTATCTTTGCCAACCTGTAATCAAAATGATTTAGTTAAAAAGCAATATATACAATCTATACTCATCTGTATTTTGTGTCGCAATAGCCACTATCCACGCAGACGGAGCCGCGGGCATCAGTTAGTAAAAAATAAATAAACATGAGTCTATACATTAGGTAAAAGCATACTGTACTATTCGGGTAAGAATACGACGAGAAATATAGTAACTACCTACATTATTTAAACGCAATAAGGAATGGAACATGAAAGTACCTTTTCTATGCAGAATCTCTGAGGTCCATTTGATCCCATAAGTTCAGCAAACCCACCGACAGGAACTCGACACGTGCCTGTTACAAACTGAAGCAATCGTGCTCGCTTTTCGTTATCCATTTGTCTTACAAACTGAAACAAATAACAATTATTTTATCAAAACACTCATTTTAGTGTACTGATGTCTATGCGTCAATATAGTCTGCGCATAAAATCACGCACACGCACTATTTATTATTTCACCAACTGTTTTGTGTTTAGAACGCGATTTGAATATTTTAGTATAGCAGAGGCAGTCCACCGTAAAACAATATAGAAATTTTCTCATTGCGAAAGATCAATAACATATCTAACGAGAGTAATTATCGGAATCGTTATTTACTCTCTGGTGTGGCGACCCGTATTGTGATATACATGTCGCGGTCAACTAGCTAAATCGGCCATTCAATTAACGGTCTGAATAATATTCAGCCCATGAATTCCTTAAGGGGTAAGCAGTGGTGTATTAGTTCCCACTTTTCGTCCACTGTTTTTGGATTAAACCTAAGGAGTCTATCAACATCAACCGGGCACTATTCCATAGGCTCTATGTTCCTTATTTTCTGACGAGAAGTTAATTTCAACATTACTTGCCTTTGAGTTGGGTTAGGTAATATCAACAGCCTTAATGAATCTTTGAAACATTTTAATACATAAATAAAAATTATATAAATACAAACCTGCCAAAACCAAGCCACTTGCTTGCTGGTGCGAGTGTAGTGCCGATAAATTGTGTTTCGTTGCCAATCGTCGACGTCAACTTCTTGCATTCCACAAAGCATCAATTCCAATTCGCGTTCATCGAAATATTTGAGCCATTCGAGTGGTACAACCTTGCAATAAAATACAAACATTAATATACAAACGTGTCATATTACGATGTAGTTAATCGTAAACGATAGTTTGCACACACCACGAATTTTATGAGATGCAATGATTTTAAAACTTACTTCGTTAAATCCATCCAAGAAAGCAGACGTTTGTTCTTCTATTCCTCGAGTCATTCTCCACTGAGTAACTAGTTGCAGATATTGTTCCTTATTAGTCTGAAAGTAAAATTGATAGAATAAATATATTAGGCGCGTTCAAATATACTTTGTCCAAAAAGTGATAAAATATAAATTGATTAAAATAAATACCTCTGTAACGCGTTCTTTATCACCAGATGGTTTCAGTTCGTGATGTATCACTTGCCCTAAAACTTCAAAGTCGACGCTAAACCACATCTCTAGACCGCACTCGTCTATGTTATTGTCTTTGATCCATACCAGGGAGTTATAGAACTCTGGGTCAATCGATTCTATATCCTTCATAGTAAGCTTCTTATTTAACATTCTCTTGTAGAAAGGCATCGTAAAACCAGAATAAATAAATCTACCATGATATAAGGCCATTGCTATAAATCGTCCGATAAATTTGAAATAAAGAAGGTGGTCGGGGTTGACATAACTCGCTGGGTTAATCTGCAAACTGTAGTTATTTTTGTTCGCGTACTCAAACAGGCAGTACATGGGGTTCAAAACTTCGTGTGACAGCAAGAAGAACCACTCTCGACTGACGCCTCCGTAGTCTAATCCCTCTTCACCACGGAATATTATATACAAACGTCTGCGTAACTCGTACGCGGGTAGCCTCATTATCTGAAAAATGAAGTAATATTTTTAACTATAGGAATACCACTTTAGAATTAAATTTAATAATGCAGTAAAGAGGGAAACATTAAACGCTAACATAGATCATCAACATCAAAGCGATGATCCCGGTTGCATCCAAGGCTTTCACCTGGGAGCCCACGGTCCGCTTTTTCTCCCCACCATTTATTTTTTGTTTGGCGTTGCTGCGCGTTTTTGTTGAACGACGTTGTGCAGCGCGGCGCAGGTCAATATAGTCTAAAGGATACTAGGCTTTGTGGTGAAGGTTGAATATTTTGAAGAGGGAAGCCAGTGGATTGATATGCTTAGTGATACAGTACTTAAGCATAGTGTGTCGTTAACGTGATCGAGATTGTAGTGAGAGTGAAACCCGTTCTAGTGTTCATACGCGTAGCAAAAGAACTCGAAAGACGGCAGATCGATATATTTACTCCTAAAAACTTTTTCACCGTTTATCGCCAGTACTCCAGTTATTCCGTGATCATGGTGCTTGCAACACAACAGCGCCGAAATACAATACAATGGTAAATATCCCGACAAGTTTAATAGTAACAGAATACCTGGTGATAGGAATCCTCGAAGAGCGACTGGCGCGAGAGCGTGATCTTGATGTGGCTGGGCAGCGCGTTGCTCTGGCACAGGTAGCGGAACTGGCTGAGCTTCCAGCGGAAGGAGCGCTCGTAGGCGCGCGGCACGCCGTAGGCGCCGTGCGCGCCCACCGGCGCGCCGGGCCGCGGGTCCTGGAACGTGGTGGTGCGCGTGTTGTGGTCCACGAAGTAGCGCGTGCCGTCCTCCGTGAAGCGGATCTCCCAGCCGCCCGGCAGCGCCTCCTCCAGCGCGCTCACCTCCTGGCCCTGCCGGCAAACATAATGTGAGACACTACTTCACATCTCAATATTGAGTATTAAAAGGCAGTTGTAGCACAAGTAAACAGATATCATTATATTTTTTGGTGTATATAACATTTTGTAACTAACTGTACTTACTATTTATAGAATAGAATTGTCATAGATATCAAAATACGTGCCAATCCCATACATTAAATCCATACTAACATTATAAATGCGAAAGTAACTCTGTCTGTTACGCTTTCACGCCTAAACCATTGAACCGATTTGGATGAAATTTGGTATAGGGGTATTAGACCTTGAGAAAGGACATAGGCTATGTTTGGCTGCGATAATCGATATCCACGTGGGCGGAGCCGCGGGCAAAAGCTAGTATTATATATACTAACAATTGTGCCATTTGCGCTCTGCAGTCAAGCACAAAAAGGTTGTCTCTGGCTCCTAAAATTTTTTTTCTTAGTTTTTTAGCATTAAATAATGAATAAAAACCTACACGTGATTTTGGCTAGGGGCGGGGGGAGGGGGGGGGTAGTCTAATACCTCACCACGTATCAAGGGGGGGGGGAGGGGTTAAAATTGCTAAAAAAAAACATCACGTGATTAATGGACAGCCCCCAACGCACGTCCTAAAGGGGCTGTCGTCGAAGAGCTTTGAGGTAAAATCTCGTATTTGGAGGTAAAACAGTCCACTCACACTTTCTATAAGTTTCATAATTGGTATAATTAGTACGCAATGTAGGTACGCATTACATATTATTACAATTCTGATCATAACAATCTGGTTAAACAAAACATACTTGCAACAAATTAATAATTATGCCATTTGTCTTCACATTCCCTCAAAGAAGTTGACATTAGTTGAATAACCGAGTCACCAGTCGGTACAAGGCTCACCTGAGTCCTGGGGTCCTCCCACTGCGTGGTGCGGTTCTTGTGGTTGACGTAGTAGACCCTGCCGTCGGGCTGCACGCGCCGCTCCCAACCGGCAGGCAGCGCGCCCAGCGAGTCGTCGGCGGCGCCGGCGCTCGACGTGCTGGCGCCGCCGGACCCGGCGGCCGGCGGGGCTGGGCCTGCCGGCGGAGGACCGGTCCCGGCAGTCGTGCTGTTGCCTGGAATTTTCCGTCAATAATATAATAACGAGTAAACCCACTCCTAACACAAGTAATTTAGCTTAGCTGGAGGGGTTAGAGGGAATATTACTAATTTCGGTTGCTAATATCTGTACGGGTTATCGTATAGTAATGCTTATAGTCTAGAATAAGTATTTTGACGCGGCGGGCGTAGCCACGACCAATGGCTAGTACAATTACCTACATTACCTATACCTAAACACAATTATAATATTATATTAAGTATTAATCGGCGCTATCTATATTTAGTATTTATTTTGTTTAATCTAGAGTGACGCAAGGTCGAAAATTTATGCACAAGGATGACACACTACATAGGTATTTGTAATGCGAATGTCAAGCAAAAATGTTTCGCATGCGAACCATGCTCCAATGCAGTGGAAGTAATACAGAAAAGAGCATGAGTATCTGATGGCCGTTCGCCGATAACAACGGTTGGTTCCTAGAACCGGCATTCTATCACTGCTCACGGATTCGCTCTTTGAGGCGCTAGTGACGACCGACCTTCAACCTACGAGACACAGATAAGACACATTAATAACCACTACATAATGAATGACTGCGCAAACAAAAATAGAGAAAGAACTTGCGCGATACAAGCTTCTGAAATCAGTATAACCTTATTGATTGATTGAAGAATACCTTTAATTTCGGACCATTTTTTTCGAAATTCGTCCAAACGTTAGGCTTCTCCGGGGAACAAAGGAGACTTTACATATGTATACATACCTACGTAAAACATTATCTCGCTTGTGCGCAGTCGGATTAAAATGTATTATAAGTTATGATCGATTTTGTCCCTCAAAAAAATTCTTAACAAGAGGTTAAGGTCATATTTGGATTATGACCTTAACCCGAATAAGACACCTAACTTTAGAAATGATAACTTTCTAAGACCTCCTACAGCAAGGGCAAGCTGCATTTTAGTCAAACACGTTGCATTCAGGTTAATAATTCAAACTCTTAAAACGGACTAGTTTTGCCACATTTATATTTACTCGTATATTCGGATCGGAAACAAATTGTTATCCACGGCTCTGTCCGGAAATTTAAACAGGATATCTAGATCGAGTTCATTTCTTTAGGTAAACTCAGTCTCTTGTACTACATTGGTGGTCACAGGTGAATTTATATTCAGAACTTCGCTGCTTGAATATAACGTCAGTCAAGTTAAGTCACAAACTGCAGTGTTTTTTCTAAGTGTCAGTATTCTTAGCAGCAGGATGTCCGTAATAACGCCCATACATAATGTTATCATCGGTACCTAGAGCCGTGTATCTTATTACTACTTCCATTGAGGACGCCGCCGTTGCGTTGACCGGACGGGTGATCAGCCCTTCTGAGTGGGCCATTTTACTCATTTCCCGTACATAACAACTGCCATAGATGTTCGTATGGTTGCCAGGACCGACGGGTTAACGTGCTCTTCGAGGCACGAACAGACCAATACAAATACACATATTCATGCATACAAATATTTGCACTGAACGGGAATCGAACCCGCGCCTCCTGCGTAGCGGTCGCGTTCACTATCGCCACGCCACAGAGGCTATCCGTAGCGTGTATTTTATTAGTAAGGGATGTAATTAATTTGTAGGGGTAAGACCGACCCTTGAAGCACACCGTCATTAACCTTAGTAATCCTTGAGGCTAGACTGTTGCAAAGAAATTGGTTGCAATGCTGTAAAGCTGACAACTCGCTTACACAATCGAGGAGATTGCTATGTTCTAGTAACTTTTTCAACTTGTTTTTACATATTTATCAAATGGCATTCGTTTCTATAATATCACCATTTCCACATGTCTACGTAAGCAATCGGTATTATGTAGATAAGATTATAACATATTAGGTATGATAAATTGATAATGTTAAATATATATGATTACAACATGGGTAGCTTTAGAAAAATAGTATAATAGTACATTATGGTACAAGTGAGCAAAGTTGGTGATTACCGCCGAGGCGCTATTGAGACCCGAACCGTAAGGCGAGGGTCTTAAGAGAGCCGAGGACGGTAATCATCATGCTCACACGTGGCATACGACGTTTTACAACACACTTGCGAATAAAATAACACTACAAATACTAAATAAACAATACTACAAATGAATTCGTTTTCCTATGCGCGCGCATCTAACAATTGCGATCGGCCATATTTAAAAGAATGAGGTTTGACCAATGATATTTTCATAACACAGATATGTCATATTATGCTTACAAATCAACGTGGAAATAGCAATAACACATCTATTTATATTTAATATCATTGGGTTTGACTTTAACTTTTTTTTACTGTTTTTTTTCTGTACTTAGAGAAAAAAAACATGTTAAATTTGAGTGATAATTTTGTTTATTATACAATTATTACAAGTTGAAATTATTTATTTAAATACGAAAATGCATCAAATGACCATACAATGGGCATATTAATTTATTCGTACTATTAAACACGTTCTTTTTTGTATCAAAACTTTTTTAAGAACATAGACAATTATAGACACTTCCTATAAATTTAAAAAAATAATCTATAACTCACTTTTGTGAATAATAGCAATGAAAAAGTCATAGTTTGATAATAGGTGTCATTACGTGCCTAATTGCGATAAAATAATAGCACTTTTATGAGCAGTTGTGTTGTAAAAGTTATTAATTTATTTGGTTAATAGTATAATGACGTTTACTGTACGGTACTTATTGGATAGGCTACCCTATGCTTGCGGTAGCACCCGCTCGAAATACCTACTGATTTCACGAGTCACGAGAGAGAGAGATCAACAAACGAACTCACGTCATCATGTATTATTATATGTATTAAAATGTGCATCATTAATTACAATACCGAACTATTGAGGAAGGAAAATGTGTGGTTTAATCATGTATTACGCAATGTACTAGTATAAATGGTTACTTATCCGGCTTCCGATGTTTTGATTAAAACTAAAAGAAATGTAAATAAGAAACATGAATTTCATAGGATAGTCGAATTTATATAGGTATACTATTATAAAAATTATCATGTAGTTGCGTACAATGATATATTAAAAAAAAATAATTAAAAATACGCTTGTCTGTTTGTCCGCGATGGACTACTGAACGAATTTTGATGCGGTTTTTTTTGTTTGGTATGTCGGCTACAGTCAAATCTCCGAAACCCAAAAGGAAAGCGTGCACCAGAGCTTCGCCCACCAGAGTTTTAGCAGGTGCACCAACTAGCACGTGAGATAAGCTCGGGGCCCGAAGTAACTGGTGGGGGGCACTGTACACGTAACTTAGTGATAGAGATATTGTTCGGGACATATTTCTTGGACCTAAAATGTGCTCAGTACACGCAGTACACGTGTGTTAAGTGTCTTTTGAGGATAACACGGGGCGCTGCTGGACGAGCTCAAAAACACAAACCATAGATTATTGCACAACTATCTACGCACACCAGGGCCACGTTTGTCTCGATATAGGTCCAAGATACGTGTCCCGAGGTACACGAATATGTATAAATCCAACCCTCTCTCCTTTCCTATACAGGACAACACGTGCAGGACTTAAATGTCACCCGCATACGGCGCAGACTATTCCATTAAGAACCAAGCGGTTTGGCGACTCCTTATGCCGCACCATTAAGAGCTAGAAGTCCTTACCAGCTCACGTGTTTCCCTCTTCCTACAGTTCCGGGCCTTTTAAGCGGGGCATTGGCCTTTAGCTTACTATCATACGGGGTGAGATCAAATTGACGTGTCTATAAAAAAAGCGTCATACCAGTCGCGGTAAGGTCGTGGTCGGCGTCGGGCTGCAGCGGCGGGTGCGCGGGGTGCGCGGTGTGGTGCGGCGGGTGCGGCGGCTGCGGGTGCGGGTAGAGGAAGCGCTGGTTGCCCTGCGCGACCACGTGGCGCCGCTCGCCGCGCCAGTGCTGGAAGCGCGCCAGGCGCTCGGTGTCGGGCCGCTGCCACGTGGTGGTGCGCGTGTTGTGGTCCACGTAGTACACGCGGCCGCGCGCGTCGCGCCGCACCTCCCAGCCCGGCGGTAGCGGCTGCGGCCGCTCCCACGACGTCGAGCGCGTGTTGTGGTCCACGTAGTATCTGTCACAAGTTTACATCATATTTTTTCATCCCTTCTATTCGAAAAGTGTCACTTTGTTCCTCTATAAGTGGAAGTAAAATAGTTTTTTTCTTTTAATAACATTTTAGCGGGACTTTTTCCCTCAGGCGATGTATTTTGAATCCTTCGCTGCGCTCAGGAGCCTACGTTAGATTCTATTCTAGAATCTTTCGCTTCGCTCGTGGTTCAAAGTAGCGCCCTCGCCTTATATATAAATACTATTTTGCTTTCTTGTCATACAATCTTATTACACTAGCTGTTGACCGTTCTAGGCAGCCAAGGGAACGTATTCCAGAAGTGTAAATAATAAAATGCTTAATGCACACAACCCAATAAATAGCGATCTGTTTGCTAACGATCGTAACAAATTAACATTTATTTTTTGCTATCACTATAAAGTAACAAAGTAAGCCAGTAAACCTGCTGATTGACGGACGAAATTTTGACGCAGGTTTTTGCTGAGGATTGGGCGGCATATCAAAAGCCAACCCAATATAATCATGGATGTGTGTAACTCCCCTGGTGATGCACACGTCTATGGGACACGATAATGGTATAAAAAAATCATCATTATCATCAAAAAATAATGTTCTGTATAATTTACCTTCTTCCGTAGACATCATATCTCATCTCCCAACCAGCAGGGAGCGGCTCCTCTCCTGTAGTTGGAAAATGCGCGGAGCTACTCGCCGGCGGTCCCGGCAGATCAACGTCCGCGTGAGAAGGCCCCGCGCCTCCTTCCGAAACTGTAGTTGAGTTGCCCACAATCGGTGGGCCGGGAATGTTGGGCGCCGAATTATGGGCAGTCCCGTTGCTTAGCGGCGGTGGGCCTGGAGGTGGCTAATAAATAACACTTATATGAATAGACAACTCACCAATTTTTAAATCTCCTCCATTTTACCTAATTAATTACTATTATTATTTCATTATTCGCCCTTATTCGAAGTTTTGTAAATTGTAATGAACTGTAGTCGAATTCATTCGACAATATGTATCTCGGTGGTAATCAATCGAAATTATGTGTATCGGTGTGGCGCTCTATCGCACTATCATGATTCGCATTTCCGTACTTTAGGGCTACAGTACATTGTGATTTTGAATAATGAATTAATAAATAAAGAATTAATTAATGAGTGAATATGAGATCATCGATAAAGATGGAGAAAAATATATTTTAAACTAAGGAAAAATATTGTTTTACATTGTCTCCACAATAATGTAGGGTAGCTATTATCTCTATAAACATATAAATACTTATGAAAAAAAATGTGAAGTTGGCATTCTGCGAAGTTGTCATTTTGCGAGCGGTTGTCATTTTGCGAAGTTGGCATTATGAGATGAGACGCTTTTAATGCATATAATACTTACCCTTAAGGTTTGTGAGCGACCAATAGATCTGGCATCAGGATTGCTTCTCAATCTCAATTTTGCTCGGACTCCTTCATTAAGAGGACTGCTGGAGTTTGTATTTTCGCCAAGTATTTCATGTGATTGACTAAGAACTGAAGGATCCACTCGCAGTCCATCCAAAAGAATGACCAACTCGGCAGTTTTTACTTCCCCACTTACACTAGACGAATTTTCTTGTGAGACGGACTTCATCAAGTCTGGTTAAACAAAAATTCATATTATACTTTAAATAAATCAAATTCTTTCTTTCTACTAATTCATTTTAACCGCATAAAGTCAACATATTGTATGACCCTGTGAAGTTGTAAGGGTTGTGGATGTTAAGCATTCACGTTCCACTAAAGTAGTACAAATTGTACCGGCCGTGGTCATATTACAGACTGCTTCAGTGATGTACGTCCGCCGTAGTGGGATGGAAGCATGGTAATTACTCAGACTAAAAGAATAACATAGACGAAACGCATAGAACTAGCGTGTGAAGCCGCATCAAGTAAAACCAAATACTAAAGTAGTACCATTTCGCTTGCACTCTTTGTGTGCATGCATGCGCGTGCTAAAGTTTCTGAACCCCCAGTTTGGGGACATGTGGAATTTTGGATTGGTCGCCGAACACTCGTCTAGCGACTTGCGCATTGTCTTAAGACGCCTATCTAGTTTTACAAGTAGCGTGAAAATTACACATAGAGCGTACACCAGTGAACCAGATAGCCGTGACCTACTAAACAAAGAATTATTGATGCTTTTGATGAACAATAAAGAGAGAAGTTTAAAAACCACTTGTTCAAATAAAATGTGCTACTGTCAGGGTCTGTGTACAGACTGACGATATATACTTTGATGATGACTATGTTCTCTCTCTTTTTCTGCCTTTTCGGCCAAAACATGCTGTGGGATAGTTGCTCCGGTTTTAAATACCATATGATAGGAACGCAAATAAGTGCCCGCTTGGCGGCAATAGACTAGCAAACGTCTACAATTTTTTGTTTGTTGGCATGTTTTATCATGACCCAATTTTTTCAGAATTTGTTCCTCTCCTTCTCATTTTCCCTATTAGGTACATTGAAAGGTTAAAATAACAGAAAAAAGGGTTTTTTAACAAAAAAAAAAAGATGATCTATTGTGAAGGCACAATGATCTTGTTGTAGGGGATAAAAGCTTGGTCCCTTTGATGGATGATGATATAATGTAAAAGGAGAGAAATAGCATAAAGTTTTAACTTACCTATAGTTAACTCTACATTATCACATTTCCCATTGAAGTAGAGAAGGATTTTCAACAGATGAATTCTTTTTTCTCCTATAATGTTATCTTTTCTGAAACTGTGATAGTCTGCCAAACGGAATAACAATTGAGACTGTGGTGTAACAAGCACTGTAAGATCTTCCTTCCATTTCGGATGTAATGTGTTTTTGATATAATCTGTTCTTCTGGAAAGCTTGTCATCTATTACCACTTGCAGGTATGGATTCGGTTTAAATAATCCCGAATTTTTTATGTTTGCAGACTCAACTGTTAAAAACATATTAAAATATAAATCACTTAATTTTGTAACAAATTGATAAGTACTAATGCCTTATCTAACATTAATTGAAAATCTTAACACTTTGGTAATCCTCAATTATTGTCATCATTGCTGTATAGTATTTAAGTACATATTAGTACCTATGACGATAGGTAACTGTTAACAATAATACAACAATATGCATCTAACTGTAATAGAAGCGAACATCATCCCCAAATGCCTAGAATGCATGGACAGCAATAGCTTATGATACCTACTGCCTTTTCAATGTTGCACTATACTTTTGTTTTTTGTTTTGATTCCGGTTCCGGCAATCGCCTCGTAAACACACGGCAAAGGCGAATTAAAAATTATTTACAGTGCTAACGTGCAATATAAAAAATGCTACGACAAAAATACAATAGTGCGAACATTGAAGAACAAAGCCAAAAGAGATCACAGTGCACCTAACAATCATTTGCATTGACAAGTGCAAATAGCTCAATCGAAAAATCAGAGACTATAAACAGTGCTCAAAATAGCTTCAATCTGCCCTACACAATACATAATATCGCAGTGATGACTACTGACATTTCCCAGTTTACTAATACAAAAAACATGAAAAAAGTATGGAGCTGTTATTATCGAAATTGAATGAAAAGCGAAATAAACAAGATATAATCATAACAAATGCAGTGACACAAAGTGTAAATAAGCATTGGATAAAAAAATGTAGATACTATCAGAAAAAAATACATTCCTAAAGACACCCATCATTTCATCTATGTGGAAAAAACACTTAATATTGAAAAATAAGTCGAAACTACTCATAGGTGTAAATGTCAAAGAAGATTATCCCAGAGCTGTCCTAGACAAGAGGAACAGCTACAGGCAAAGGTTGGAAAGGAAAGGAAGAAAGGTAATATTGCTTACATAAAGTATGATAGACTGCTAGTGAAAATGCAGACAGATATAACTCGAGACAAACAGCCTCCGTGGCGTAGCGGTAGTGAACGCGGCCGCAACGCAGGAGGCGCGGGTTCGATCCCCGCTCATTGCAAATATTTGTGTTCATGAAATATGGGTATTTGCATTGGTCTGGTCGTGCCTCGGAGAGCACGTTAAGCCGTCGGTCCCGGTTACCATAAAAACATCTATGGCAGTCGTTACGGGTAGTTGAAGCCCTAATAAGTCCAAAAACAACGGTCTAGCTGCAAAGCTTCGATATCGCCTAATGTTAACATTGGGTTGTGGAGGTCAGGTGGCAATCGCTTCACGGAAAAATATCGACGTCTAGCCAAATCCGTAGTTAAGACTGGTAAAGCGGACCCCAGACTCCGAGCTGAAAGCTTCGGATGCGACTGGGAATAACGCTAGGAGGAAGAAGATATCTTCTTGCAAAGTTGCGAGTTATATAACTCGAGACAAAAAGAGCGGAGTCAGAGTCGCCCAACCTGTCTACGCAGAAAAGAGCCAACAAAAAAGACAACCTATTATCATCCTTTGAAAAACTTAGAGTTAAAAAAATCATAAGACCCTCTCTAAAAATGAGATTAATTACATCCTTACAAACGAACGAAGCGTTTTTAACGACTGCAGAGTAATCAACAATATTCACTTCAATAGCATTCACAGGATGGTTAGAGCGACACTGAACAAAGCCAACAGTCACATAGGGGAAATCACACACAAATACCAACTTTTCTATTTTACTACAAATCTTTGGAAACAGGAGAAATGCAACTACTTCTACCAACACTGATAGACGACCTGCGAAGACAGAAAGGAAAGACCAGCTATCAGATACATCAAAAATCCTCCTACACCAAAGAGCCATATTGTTAGCCACAACAACCAGTAAAACAAAGAAGGAAAGGCAGGAATCAAAGAAATTAAAGCCAACATGAGGAAAGGCAGGAAACATAATAAGCCTTATAACTTTCGAAGAACATATAGCAAAAACAGGAGGGATTAAAAAGGCAATAAAGGAGTAAGAGAAGGTTAGAGAATGGATTCCTAAAATATTGGATAAGACAGGGGAGAACAGAAGAAGAATATAATAAAATAAATAAGTACAAACAAAAGGTCTGAAATCATTACTATCGCCACAGAATTTTATCGTCAACTATATTCAAACCAGATAATAATGGAACCAGAGAGAGATATAATCATCCAGAGAAATCAAGATAGCTATTGTAAGTGCCTACTACAATGCAAGCACTATTATTGTTCCAGTACTTACCCCGATTTTTAATGAAATTTTGACGAATGAAGTTGTCCCAATGCAGTGGATGAAGTCAACCATAACATTGATACATAATAAAGGGGATATGAACAACATTAACAACTTCCGGCCCATCAGTCTTCTATCAAATGTGTATAAGTTGTTTAAATCTTACTGAACTGCCTAACTAGTTAACTACACAACTGGAAAGCAATAAACCAAGACAGCAAGCAAGATTCAGAGACTGAACCCTACTCCTGTGTACCAAAATAAACACACAATAGTCTACAAACTCAAAGGTTAGTAGACTATCGTAAGGCGTTTGATTCACTGGACCATGGTAAGACCTGAAGTACCCTAAAAGACCAAGGAATACATATCAAGTACATAAGAATAGTAAAAAAAACTTCTATGAAAGCTTCACAGTAAAAGTGAAACTGGAAAGAGAAGGGCAAGAAATAAAAACGGAAAGAGGAGTGCAACAGGGGAATCCACTGTCTCCCAACCTATTCTTGGGGGTGCTTGAATAGCCTTAACATAAATGGAGAAAAACTTACACATCACTGATTTGCATATGCCAGGATGCCTGACCTAGTCTTTGCCAGGACCTGAGAGGAACTCCAAGGCATGCTCACTGATTAAGACAGGGAAAGTCAAAGGGTGGGATTAACCATGAACTCTCAAAAAACAAAAGCCATGACTAACAGCTCAAAAGAATCTATAACAATACATAACCATCAGATATTGTATGAGGAAAAATACCATTACCTAGGTCTCTCTCTATCTCACAACCAAAGATATTGACACTAGAATTGGCAATACATGAAAAAGATACTGGTCATTGAAGGAGATTATGAGAAATAAGCATACATATGAAGACCAAACTCTTTAACATCTGCATAATGCTCATACTAACCTATGGCTGCCAAAACTGGGCCTTCACAAAAGTATGATGTACGAAGCTGAAATCTTGTCAGATGGCAATGGAGAGAAGCATGCTATGATTTACTACATGCGTCTGCAGTTTTTGTATGTGGTTGGCTTCGGAATCATACTTTTATCATAGTCAATGCCTATGTACCTACCTATTCAAACGCTAACCTCTTTCAAGTGTTGCCTGGTTAATGGCGTTTAATGAATAATAAACAATAAAAGTGATATGGAGTACTGCCAATGACTATCTCCAGTCTATCTATAGCATGACAAATTTAATTAAATTAATGCCAATAAGTAATTGTAAATACCTATATTAATTACACAGGTCAACAAATGAAAACAAAATTTTTGGTGCCGAGGTCTCGTTGGTGGTTTTGTATTAGGTATACATTGGTAACACAAAAAATATTTTTAATGCTTTTTTCCTACGTGTAGTTTTTTGTCTAGACTCTGTTTTTTAAATTTGCTGTAATTAGTACTTTCGGGAACATGATTTCACGTCTAATTAGTATCTTTCTACAAATAAACCGATTTTGATGTCATGTCTTCATCGTGAAGAAGTTGTCTCAATGATCCAAATGTGTTTTGTTACATTTGTGAGGAATAAACAGCTAAAAAGTTCAGGAAACCTAAAACAGATTTTGTAAAAAGGGCTTATTTTTCGTATTTTATGTCGCAAATTGAAGACGAAAACAGGCCGTGGATACCTGAAATTGTTTGCAAAATGTGCTATGAACGCTTGAGACAGTGGGTCAATGGTAAAAGAAGCCATATGAGGTTCGAATTGTCTATGCGATGAAGAAAACAAAAAAAGCGCTTCGATGACTGTTACTTCTGTTGTGTCGATTTGCGTGGTGTTAATGTTAAAAAATGATTTATCCGGACACAATCGGCTAGAAAACCTTTACTACATTCAGAGGAAGTACCTGTTCAAATATTATGTTCTACCCGTGAACCATTATTTGAAGAAATCCATAGTAAAATGTCTACCGATAGTGATATCGAAGAAATAGCGTCTGCAGAGCCAAAACCTTTTACCCAAGTAGAAATAAACGATTTAATGAGGGATCTTGAACTATCTGAAGGATCTGCTGAGGTTTTGGCTTTTAGACTAAGAAAATAACTTGTTGGCGACAGGTACCAAAGTGGCTTTCTATCGTACAAGAGAGCAAGACTTGCTACCATTTTTTTTTTTCGGAAAAGGATCTTGATTTTTATTCGGATGTGCAAGGCCTTTTCAAAATGGGTCTTCCAGAATACCAACCAAATGAATGGCGTCTCTTCATGGATATCTCTAAAAGAAGCCTGTGTTCTTTTACACAATGGTAACCAATATGGTTCAGTTTCGCTGCTCATTCAACCAAATTAAGGGAAGAATATAAAAATATTGCACTTATTCTAGCATGGACAAGATAAAAGCGGGTATTTTTGATGGCCTGCAGATAAGAATATCGATAAAAGATAGTGATTGCTCAAATTTAATGACCAGTTTGCAACTTCTCCTGTGGAATTCGTTTATAGAAGTTACTAAGAACTTACTTGAAAATCACAAGTCAAGTAACTACTCTGAAATTGTTTAAAAACATGCTGGAGAATTTCAAAAACTTAGGATGTAACATGTCCATCAAAATGCATCATCTCTACAGTCACCTGGACCAGTTTCCAGAGAATCTTGGTTCCTAAAGCGAGGAATAAGGGGAACGGTTTCACCAGATCCTAAAAACTATGGATGAGAGGTACCAAGGCTGATGGAACCAGCATATGATGACTGACTAGTGCTGGGGAATGCAACGTGATTGTCCTGCTACACCTCATTCAAGAAAATCACGCCACAGAATGTTTTTATGCACAATAAGATTTTAATAAATGTTGTTTTTGGTGGAAATTTGTTTTTTTCTGTTCAATTAAAAATCTAGAAAACCACACGTAGAAAATCAAAATTTTTGCTATTAATGTAATCAGTATAGGGTCCTAAATTAAAAAAGTATTACAGCTTCTTGGCACCAAAACCACTGTTGACCAGTGTTATAATTAAAGTACACTCACTTTGTTATGTCATTAATAAATCAATTCAAATGTATAAAGAAAGACAGTATTAGTAATAACATCAAACATTTTTATTGATCCCTTTATTGTAGACGAGATAAGTGGTCATAAACAATGTTCTTTTACATTCACCATTTTAGGGTAACAGTGAAAGACCTAATCTTTTAATAAAAGTTGTTTTATAATATTCTTTATAATGTACTTTACCTTATTTAAGGCATGAGAAGAATATTATATCTATTAGAAATGTAAACTACCTATATTATGTATAGATAAGTCTTTATGAACTAATGAGGAACACATTTACCTGTTAAGCTTAGTTGATGATATGTTGACAATGAGATAGGAGCTGTTAAGGCTGGTGTGCTTTCAGACATTTTGATTACTTCAATTCATATTATGTCAGAAATATAATACATTCTCTCTTTATAGTTTGTACACCTAAAAAATATAAGAAATACATACATAGTACAAATTCACACAATCTTTTACTTTATAAAATTATACCAAAACAAATGTCATTAATTACAAGAGGTACCTAGTTTAGATCTAGTTAATCAAGTAACTTATTATTAAACTTAACACAATGTTATGTATTGATTTTTACTAGTTAATAGTTTCAATATCATGCAAACATACAGAACCATCCATTACAGTTCATGGAATGTATATAGTTTAATTGAATTATTCACTTGTTCAAACTTTAATACTTTTTTGTCCTTTCACAAGTAATTTTCAGTCGATCGCGGATGTACACCAATGACAAAATGTTTTATTTAAAACGAGAATACTTGTGCCAAGTTATTACATATGATTGAAGCAAAGTAAACAATAATGCAAGTTCTATAATTTACGACATTAAAGATCACGTCGGAGAATACGTATCTAGAGAATAATATTCAAAAAATACCATTAATGAGGTGATCCAAAGGAAAGAGTCCTTCAAATTATCTCATATCATTGTTCTTATCTCACTGAAAGGAAATACAAAATAATATTGTATCGTCACGGAGCATTCATATTACACTGATATTATCTTTTTAAGTCTGTAAATAAAGATATAATTTTGAGATGTATGCAAATATTACATGGGCCAATCCACTGAAAACACAAACGATTTTAATGAAAGTGAATTCTGAGAACAAATATTGAAAAAATTTGATTGAATTTACAAAATTTCTGAAATTAGTCACTGCACTGTTGTGAGTTTATTGTAAAGTCTAGTGTCAATCAAAATCAATGATTATAGAACACTGATGGAGTTGCCATAATGTCGTGTCGTAGGATAGGCTGGGATAGGCCAAAGGACCAAACCTAGGCATACTAGGCGTAGGTTACACAATAGAATGGAAGGGCAACACAACATCAACATAATCAGTATAAAATGAGCAGTTTTCCAGTAGGTATAATAATCAGTTGGTTTTTAAATCATCAAGAGATGGCGCTAGCATAGCTTTTGGTAATTTTAATGTACTCTGTGGTTTATTTGTGCGATGTTGCCAAAGTTTAATTTCATTTACCCATATTACAATAGATAAAATATGATAAAACGCTTAAATTCTTTTCGCGTCGCTGTCTGTAATTTAAAATAATATTATATTTAAAATAATTTTATCAAAAAAAAATGTCAAAACATTTATGTAAAGTAAATCATTACAAAACCGAAGAACATTTTTTCCATAAATTAGGGAACACTAGATGTGAGACCACACTCTACTTACCAAAAGTGCCGGCTACGCCATCTAGCTTGTCTTTAGGAACGCTATAAATACCTACTGGAAAACTGCTCATTAGTGTATTTAAGTTCGAGTTTTGGAATTTTAGACTAACGTCTTGGAAAACGTGCACAAGAGTAGGAAAGTGAAATTACAGTGGATTGTGACATCTCGTGTTGGTTTCAAATCTCCGTAAGAAGCCTTTAGTAAAGTTTCCACCACTTTACTGAGGCAGCAATCATCATCATCGTCATCATCATCATCATCAACTCACTATTATCATCATCATCCTCATCCTCATCATCATCCAAATAAGAATAAAAATAAAATAACTGATGATAAGGCAGCATGGTCATAGAACCTTAGCGTGTTCCGAAAGGAACTAAATTTAAAAAAAATAAGACTTGTGACAGTGGTGACACCTTAGAGTGACACTTTTGACAACTTGCTTGACATCAATGACACTTTTACATCAGTCTGTCTCTGTTCTGTTTTGTATTGATTTTTCAGAAGAAATAGTGCTCTTATAATTTCATGTCTCATGTATAATTCTATCTAGCAAATTTTGTGAATATAATATTCATTTTTATCTAATTGTAAAATCTCCTAAGTATTGTGAAGGTGTCTAATTTGTCATATTAAATGGTGTAATGTTTTTACGAGATCTTTAAAATTACAATTGTCTTGATTTTACATGTAAATTTGCCTTTGTTGCATTTAATCTTAAGTATTACTATAATTTACATCACTTCTTTGTCATATCCCTTAACTAACAATGTAATGAAGTAGGTAGGTGTTGGTCACCTTGGATTTTTGCTTTCTAACAATGAGACGCAGCACACTAGACATGGCATTACGAAATGAAATAAAACTGTTATTTACACTTTTACGACATCCACCTACTTCATGAAAACTCAACGCAATTTTATGTGATAATATTATGACTATATTTGTTTAACGAATATATAAATTAATTGATATTTTATTGTACTAAAGACAGATTCTAATGTTGGATAGATTGGTGTGTAGCTGTAATTGGAAAATTAGCCTCAACAATGAGTCCTGTGGAGAGTGTTCCAATAGCAGTGTTAAATTGTATTGATGATTATGTGGAACTACTTTATGATGACATACCAGAGAAAATCAAAGGCTCTGCCCTTATATTACAGCTGGCAAGAAATCCTGATAATCTAATTGAGTTAGCACGAAATGGTAATTATCTTTTGGTTCAAAAAGTTGAAAATAATATTCTTCCACCATCAGTTTCTTCTATGAAAATCACCAAATAAGCATACATTGGATTCGAATATAACAATATTATCACACATTCTATTACACAATTGACTAGGTGTTACCTGCAGCTGTGTCCATGTGAAACACCTTTTATTTTCAATTTTCTTAATATATATTCGACTACACAGTATTAGAAAATTGATAGTACAAAAAGATAAATGAAATTGGTTTAATTGTTCTCAAGTTATAATATGACCAAGGGAAACAGAGATTATTTTTTATATTATTATAGAAGATCAAGGCCAATGTAATATACTACTACTGCCCCTAAATTTGTCTGTGTGCCTATGCTGTTGAAACTTGGTAAGAAGATGTATTCTGTGAACCGTCCCCATACTTAGAACTGAAACTCAAAATTTTTTTTCATCAAACCCATACGTGTGGGGCATCTATAGATAGGTCTATAAAAATGCCATTGAGGTTTCTAACATAATTTTTTTCTAAACTGAATAGTTTGCGCGAGAAACACTTCCAAAGTGGAAAAATGTGTCCCCCCCCCTCTCCCCCCCCCCTCTAACTTCTAAAATAAGAGAATGAAAAATCTAAAAAAAATATATGATGTAAATTGCCATGCAAACTTCCACTAAAAATTGGTTTGAACGAGATCCAGTCAGTAGTTTTTTTTTAATACGTCATAAACCGCAATTTTCGCTCTTCATGGGCGAGTCCGACTCGCACTTGGCCGATTTTATTTGGGTTACATATTGACTTTTTTATTTTCAAATTGAAATAAGACAATAAATATTATTTACTTCTATTTAAAATTTTTTTTATTCAGCTATTTCCCAGGTGCATGCAAAGCTAGCACTCTGGAGTGCATCAACAACACTAAGATGATGATGATTATTTTAAAGCTAATTTTTAACCCAAGAATAGATTCCAATAGGTTGCAGTCTGTACCTGGTGCGGGCAGAGTTCATTCGCACAAACGCAATATACCACAACAGACTAGTCATATACCATTATTTAAAATTTCAGAGGCATTGCTAAGTGCACTGTCAAGAGTATTACGAGAGGAATGGAAAAGAAGCATAGAGTTGAGCACTAATATAGTGTATACTTTTTTTTGCTTCTCCACATATAATGAATTTCACCCAGTAATCATTCAGTACAAAATTGGATCACTTTGTATGGATGTCATAGATTATGAACTGAAGAGATATGATCAATGGAAGGAGAAGGTTGAAGGAAAGAAGCAGGTTCTTACACCAGACAAGGTATCTATGGCCTCATCAATAATGTCTACTATAATAAATAAAATTCCAAAGTAAACATAGTTTAATAAGCTTGTGTTGCCAGGAGCTTGTGTTGCAAAATAACATACTTAGATACTTTTTATTTGTAAATGTATACATATTTATTCAAATATACATATAAAACGTGGTGGACTGACAACCTGTGAAGGGTGGCTGGGACGGACTGGATGCGGAAGGCGGAGGATCGGCAAACGTGGCGCATATTGGAAAAGACTTACGTCCAGCAGTGCACTGCCATAGGCTAATTGATTGATTGATTGATTTGACAAATAAAACAAATATTACTACTTTATCATTTATCAATTTAGTTATTGACACATGCAATTACTCAACAAAACATATTATACAATTCCTACTATAATATACCTAATTATGTACTTCCAGAATGAACTACCAAAGAGCCGCATCCCTGAACCTAAACGTCGCCCTAAATCAGGAACATGGGCTGTAGCTGATGTTAACTTACAAAAATCTAGGTCATTAGTATCAAGTTACCATGAAGATCTCTGCAGTGCTTCTGATGAATTCTTGTCCAAAAGTGATGAAGAACAATTAAAGCGCAAATTAAAAACATTGTCAAAGAGACAGGAACAGTTACTAAGAGTAGCATTTTACATGCTACTTAATATTGCAGACAATGTGAAAGTTGAAGAGAAGATGCATAAGAAAGACATTGTTGATTTACTCATTGGTGCAATGGAAAGACATTCAAATATTGATCTTCTCATTCTAATTGTTTCATTTTTGCAAAAGCTGTCTATTTTTGTAGAAAATAAGAACAACATGGCCTCTCGTGGAATTATTGAAAAATTAGCTCCCTTGATGGATTCTTCTAATGCTGATCTAGTGAATGTTACTTTAAAATTATTATTTAATTTAACATTTGATGTAAAATTACGGAACAAAATGATTAAGATTGGTTTATTGCCAAAGTTCATACAGTTTACAAGTATGTTTGTTCTCTTGATTTGACTAGTGAGAAATTGTATGTGAGATAATATATGAATACTGTGTTGAAATTTACAGGTGATGATAAGCATATAAATTTGGCTATGAAAATATTATATCACTTGAGCATGGATGACAGAGTAAAACTAATGTTTACCCAGTCTGATTGTGTGAAACTGGTGAGCAATGGAATGACTATTTCATTAAGTTATTTAGTGACAAATGCTCATATTATTCATCATGTTCGATGGTTTCAGTTGACAGATATGTTATTGTTAAACGTTGGAGGAGAGTCAACTGGCAGTGGCGGCGCCACCGACGTGTTGCTCGCGTTATGTATTAATTTGGCGTGGTGCGAGCGCGCTGCCAATCAAATGGCTGCAGAAGGACGTCTACGGGAATTGCTAGCACGTGCTTTTCGTCATCGAAATGCCATGCTCATGAAACTTGTGCGCAACTTGTCACATCATACACAAAATAAGGCACTCTTTGTTGTAAGTGTTATAATAATACACAATTATTATTATTAGTTTTCTTGTCGTGGTTAAAAGGCTTACAACACTAGTAAAATGATATTCAAGCGGGTCGGCGTGACCGACATTTCTCCTCCTTGGTGGCTCGTCTCAAAGGACTATTGGGAGCCAAAAACTACACACCATCACCTGCACACATTGCTTATTAAGTATTAATATTTTGCAGGAGTATGTAGGTGACATAGCCGGTGCTGTCACAAATGGAGATGCAAACGAAGAATTCACTGTTGAATGTCTAGGGACTCTTACCAACATATTAAATCCAAACAATAATATCGATATTAACGCTGTCGTCGAACGATACAATTTAATCCCACGTATTATGAAGATACTGAATCCAGGTGATTACAACTTTTACTTGAACAAAACAAACTCATTTTAGTTTTAAGTAAATAATAAACATCTCGTCATTAAGTGACCTATTTAGTGAACTATTAATTTTTGTCAAAAGCGTTTGGGCAAACCTATTTTTGTGTTTACCCGATTCACCTTATCAATACAGGTCGATTACGCAGTCGCGCAATTTTCAACTCTCGAAACGCGAGCAGAAGTTATATTTCTGCTTGCAGCTATTGTTACTGTTTTGATATTATTGTCGCTCTTGTGTAGAAGTGTATATGTCGCAGCCAACTAGTTTAATCAGCCGTTCAATTAAGCGCCTAGCCTGTTAACTAAACGGCGCCCTATAATTAACGGCCCGAATGTTAATCAACCGTAACGTTTATTACAAAATTTTACAAACTGACTGGCTAATGCATAGGCCATTCGTACAATAGGGCACCACCCCGAAATAAGACACAGAAAGTTAGTGATAGATTTATTGAGAAAACTGCGCAATCTGACTTGGATGTATTAGGTTAGATTGGATAGATCCGCCTCACGCAGCGCTGCTCTTGAAATAACACGAAACAAGCACACGAAGCGGACGTCCGCGCCGTGCGCCCGCTAAACGCAGCGAAGGCGCTTAGGTTTAGTTTTTTTATAGCCATGCAGAAACAAGTCACTCGCCTTGCTGTTTCATTAAACTAGGCAAATAATTAAACGTCTTCGATCCAAGCAAGTTAGCCGTTTAATCAAATGGCTGAATACGATTGTTGGCTGCGACATGGTCGTTAGGAAGCAGCTAAGTGTGATGTGTCTTGCGGCAGAGAGCGCGAGCTCGCCGGAGCTGGTGCTGGAGGGCGTGGTGTGCGGCGGCGCGCTGTCGGGCGACGAGCGCGCGGCGGCGGCGCTGCTGCGCGCGGGCGCGGCCGACGCGCTCGTGGCGCTGCTGCGCCTGCGCCAGGCCGACGACGACCACGTGCTGCAGACCGTGTTCGCCTTCCGCCAGCTGCTGTCGCACCCGCGCACCGCCGACTACCTCGTCTCGCGCACCGGTATTGTAACTTCCTTTATTTTGTTTCAAAATAACAATATTCGCCGCGTGGTTCCTGGCAAAGTAGAATTTGGGCCACCCCATCTCCTCCCATGTAGTGTCGCACAAGGCGACTAAGAGATAGGGCTGTTTATTATCAGACAGATATTATACAGCCACGACTCAGCCTATACATAGCTCGAGCCATCAATAGTGCCCGGAAAACGGCAATAGGCTCACCCCTTATTACGTGGGACCTAATACAATGATTGGTGAAATGTGGGTGTTAATTCACTTCTGCCTATCCCTCCGGGGGTGAAGGCGTGATTGTATGTATGTAATAACAATATTAGTAACCATGAGTGAATAGCATTATTACTAGCTGTTGCCCGCGGGAAATACTAACCCCGTTCCTGTGCCCCACAGGAACCTATTCCATGGATATTTTACGATCGATTCTCAGACCTACCAAATATGAATAAACATTTTGTTTGCTGACAAATATGAGAAAAAAAAAATGAGAATGTTATATATTAAATTTTCTAACGTCTTAAATGTAACGAACCGTTTATTTACGCATTGCAGAAGCTCCTGCCTACCTTATCGATTTAATGCAAGATAAGAATGCGGAGATTAGAAAAATGTGCGACACGTGCCTCGATATCATCTCGCAGATGCAAAATGAATGGGCCGTTAGAATTAAGGTTGGTCTACCCTCCCACTGTTATAACGTCTACGTAAACTTCACGTAGGTATTTACGCAATGGCGAACACTTACTTAATGGTGGTCATGGTGGACGCTGTAAAGGTCATATTATTATCAACATAGTACGATTAATATTTTTAGTAGTTTATTAACATCACATTTTTTATCACGGTCTAAAAGCCTGAAATATGTCACTTCATGGTTTCGGATGTTGACAAGTTTTTTTTTTTACAAGTGTGTTTTTGTACAACTACCAATGTGTTCTATAGCACTACTGTGGTCCGCGTTGTTAAGTTATCAAATCTGTCAATATCTGGTCATTGAACCAAACATTTACCTTACATTAAATAAATTCTGCCAACCACAACACTTTTTGATAAGTCCATAAGTTGGATTAACTGTATTTGAATTTACTATTTCTAAACCGTAGCTTTTTCACCTTTTTGTCTAATTATATGTACATGGGTTTGCTGGAACAAAACTCATCCTTGAGTTAAGCTCGCCTTTGTACATAAAATCTCACTAATTTGTATAAATGCCATGTAAGTGTACAATAAGAATAAATAAATAAAATAAATAAATATTATTTAGGTGGAGAGGTTCCGCTGTCATAACGGCCAATGGTTGTCGGTTGTGGAAACTCTCGGGGCAGAAGGCGGCGCTGGTGAAGCTACTGACGACTTGCCACCGTACTTGTCTGCCGAGTATCTCACGTCTCATCGACTTACTACCTCAGGTAATTTTGCTAGATGAATTTTCTCCTCCAGAAGGCTTTCATGAAAGCTGTGTGATAGTAGAGGAAGTTCCTGACGTATGTAAGGACAGAAACAGATGGTCTCGCGCTAACCCAAAGGAAAAAAGGCATGACTAATAAGTAGGTATGTGTATGATTGATGATACTACAATTATTTATAAATTAAATTTAACGTTATTTATATGAATGTATTTATAGGTACGTTGTATTTTGATATCCGATATACGAGAATGGGTATTTGGGCATCTATCAAAGATAACTGAATGTATGAAGAATCTTGAACAAGGTAAAGGAGAGAAGCAAATCGGGAGAATAGGAAATAGCGGGCTGTTGTCTCTGCCTACCTCAAAGGGAAAAATGCGGGACTATGTGAATTTTCTGACGATGTTTTCTTTTTTAGATTCTCAAACATCTTTAAACGATGATTCTGACAGCTTTTCTGGAGAAGTTGGCATACATCACCCTAACAGCAGGTAAATCTTCATTTTCTTAGCTTAATCTTAAGGGCAAAGTGTGTCGACAAAATCAGCATAGCTTGCCACACCAAAAAATGAATTAAATTACATTAACTTCCTATGTACAGATTTTTTTTGCTATTCTATCCTACTTGCCTATTATTCCTACTAAAATATAAAAGTTTATGAAGAGGTTCGTCACTTTATAACACTCAACTCAACGTTCGCGGATGCTTGGAACACGACCGTTTAAGTTATCTAAAGATAAGAATGAGCTAATGCAGTCGACAAAAGATATGTGTACACTGTGTTTACTTATACCCTTTGTCGACTGACCGGCCGATAATTTATTACCAATTATACATTAACCATAGTATTTTTGCTTCAGAAACACATTGGATAAACACGCTGATGCATTACTGAGCACAATGGACACCTCTTTGGTTAAATCTACTGAGAAAGATGGTTTGGATATTAATATTTATGCATAAAATGTTTCACAGTTACTAAAGAAAATGTATACCTACCTGCCTATACTTACAATTCCAGCTAATTTATAGTAATTTTATTTATGTAAATATATAAATTAAAACGCTAAACACTACAAATAGTTTAATTATTATAATTATATGTATGTACCTACTAAAATGGCTATCATCATTACAAAAGAAAGATTTGACAACTTCTGTGACGTAGCGTTAGTGAACGCGGCAGTTAGTGCAAATAACTGTATGCATGAAGATGCATTGCATTTCTCTGGTCGTGCCTCGGAGAGCACGTTAAGCCGTCAGTCCCGGTTGCCATACGAACATCTATGGTACCCGACAATGCTCCGATATGGCCAATATCGTTTTCGGGTTGTGGAGTTTAGTGGCAGTCGCTTTACAGAAAAAGCCAAATTCGCAGTTATACTGGTAAAGAGGATCCCAGACTCCCAGGTGAAAAGTTTTGGTTGCGACTGGGATTAACGCTAGGATGAAGAAGAGACTTTGCTTCGGTTTAGAAAGTATTATGGCAAAAGTACCTACATAAAAAAAGTATATACAGTCAAACCTGGATAAGCGAGAGTTCAAGGGAGCACAATCTCATTCTCGCTTATAGAGGTTTCTCACTAATCCGAGTTTCTCGCTAATGCAGGTACATGGGTAGCGTTTCTCGCTTATAGAGGTACGCAGCAATAACAAGTTACATTCGACATATAAGTAGGTACATACTTTATAAAGGTATCAAGATGCTTACGAAAACAAAACAAAAATTCATGCAAAATGTAATTTTATTTTATTTAGAACTTATTTACACTTAAAAAAATCCGTCAATTTCGTTTCGGTTTCTGTTTTTTGTATTTTGAATGTTTTTCCCTAACTCAATCTCGATTTTCTGGATTCAAACGCATTTACTATTTTAAGTTTATCACTTAATGACAGTATTTTAATTTTCCGTTTTGTTATGATGCAGAACAGAACTTTCCTTCGCAATTGCTTAACTATAAACTGAGTAAGTCCGACATACAGAACGGTACACATGCACACGTCCATTCGAAAAGAATGCGATAAAATAACAACGTTATTTTGTTCCACGAAATAGAAGAGGTACAATATTGACGAGAAAACAATACAAAAACAATAGTAGGTATTTTAGTTCCACGAAAGTTAAGAATAAGTCATAAAATAGCAGATGTTAAATTTGTAATTTGTCTTGTTATAAATAAAGCTCGACTGTCGCTTATAGAGGTTTAGATAAGTAGCAGTCTCACTTACGGAGGTCCATGAGGGAAAAACGACTCTCTCTTACAGAGGTTTCTGTTTCTCGCTAATAGAGGTTTTGGGAGCTTAAAATGACGGGTCCTGGCTATTACTCTCACTTAAAGAGTTTTCTCACTTATCCAGTTCTCACTTACCCAGGTTTGACTGTATTAACGACCCGCTGGCCGTTAGGGGGTATCGGTGGGAAAAGCCGCACAAAAAAAAGGGTACACACCATAAAACAAATGACGAAACAATTTGTTATTTTCTATTTTTATTAAGTTTTAAAACAACAAAATAATAAATATTCTATGGTACAGTGTCATTATTTTTGATCAGTTAGCTAGTTTAGTGATCAGCTTTAACGTAACGCAGGCCGCAGTACCCACAGGAGTGGTTTCCTGGTTTATCCTGAAAATGAAACATCAAAATTACTGATGTGTGTAAGAAATAAAAAATAAAATCGGCCAAGTGCGAGTCGGACTCGCCCATGAAGGGTTCCGTAGTAGCAAAGGCGAAAATTGCGGTTTATGACGTATTAAAAAAAAACTACTGACTGGATCTCGTTCGAACCAATTTTTAGTGGTAGTTTGCATGGCAATTTACATCATATATTTTTTTTAGATTTATCATTCTCTTATTTTAAAGTTAGAGGTGGGGGGGGGGGGGGGACATCTTTCCACTTTGGAAGTGTCTCTCGCACAAACTATTCAGTTTAGAAAAAAATTATGTTAGAAACCTCAATAGCATTTCTAAAGACCTATCTATAGATACCCCACACGTATGGGTCTGATGAAAAAAAAAATTTGAGTTTCAGTTGGGGACCCCCAAAAAAATTCAAATTCAGACTCAGACTAAGATTCAGACTCAGAACTCAGGACTCAGACTCAGAACTCAGAACTTAGAACTCAGACTCAGAACTCGGCTCAGAACTCAGCTCAGAACTCAAATTCAAATTATTATTTATTATAATTGCATAAGTTCATAAAAAATACTATGCAATAGATTTACCGCGGCAGTCCCCGAGTGCCACGTCTTTTTTTTTTGTGTGAAATTCTTAATGCGGTTCACAGAATACATCCTCTTACCAAGTTTCAACAGCATAGGCCTTATAGTTTCGGAGAAAAGTGGCTGTGACATACAGACGGACAGACAGACGGACGGACGGACAGACATGACGAATCTATAAGGGTTCCGTTTTTTGCCATTAGGCTACGGAACCCTAAAAAGGGGGCAAATTGCCCTATCGCAATGTACCCAATTTGGGGTTTTATTATTGGCACCAATCTTAACATTTTCACAGTTCTATGGTCATAGGGAGACTAAAGATGGTTCTTGTCTCAGGCTTGCACTACATTCTCGTCTAAGTTAGGCGAGGCGAGGTTTGACGAAGTTAGGCGAGGTTATGTGAGGCGAGGTGACACGAGGTTTGCTAGCACTTCACTCTCGTCGAGGTTAGGCAAGGCGAGGTTTGACGAAGTAAATACCGTAATTTTCTTTATTGTACTAGTACATACCGGCAAATTTCCGATTAAGCACAAGACTATGGCATACTGATTGAACGAACGCGAGAACGTGGAGGCTGCACCTCGCCTCGTCTATCCTCGCACCTCGCGTCTCCTCGCGCGAGGCCAGGCGAGGCGACGCGAGGCGCGGCGATGTGTCGCGAGGGCTCCCACCACACTCTCGTGCTCGCGCTACCTCGCCTAACTTCGACGAGAATGTAGTGCAAGCATCAAAGTCTGAAGTGTTAGTTATCTCAAAGTAGCCAAAGTATGTTGAATTGTTAGTAATAAAATAGAATAAAATAAATAAATATTCTTGAACTTTCTATACAGCGCTATCTAGACCCAAATTAAGCATAGCTTAATTAGCCTGTTATGGGTTCTAGAATGCAGTTAGACATACTTTATCTAATCTCATACTGAAATGTACACATTAAAAAATTAAAAACAAAACTTTAATGATAGTCTTTCATGCACAGAGTATCGAAATAAATTTAAAAATAGTAATTCACGTTCAGCTGAACTTCGATATTTTCCCGATTTAAATATCGAAGTTCGGCCAAATCTGCAATTAGACAAGCGAAGCGGACCACGGACTCCGAGATGAAAGCTTTGTATGTGACTGGGATTAACACTAATGGCTCATTTACACCAGGTCGTCAGTCGACTTCGGCAAATATCTTTCCTCTACCGAAGGCGGCGTAGTCGAAGGCATATTTACACCAGGTCGTCCACCGCCTTCGGCGAGCGACTTTCGTTTGGCGACTTTCGTTTGCCGAAGGCGTAGTCGAAAATGCACCAACGACTTCGTCTACTGCCAGTTTACTAAAATCGTGTCAGTGTATTTGAACTCGTGATTATGATGAGTCGTCACGTGCTGCAGAAGGGAATAGGAATAGTGTGCGAAATAATAGGCTATTTGACTAATTTTCAAAAACCATTTTAAATGGTTGCTTATTACAGTATAAACATATCACATTAATATTTCTGTAAAAAAACAATGCATTATGTTAAAAAATCAATGCTAAAGTTTAAATTTTCAAAAGTGCGCGAAAAACGCTAGGATATTTAAACATGGCGATGCGTGTGAGTTGTGACGTCACTCTATTGTAGGTAAGTTGCTGTTATCATCGGCTCGCACAAAATTTCTATCCATTTCGAACTCAGTCACAAAATATGTCCATAAAACTCGCGATTATCAAGGAAAAAGCAAATAATAACACCGAAACAAACAATAATAGCTCATACAACTGGAGATATTTTGTAGCAATGACGTACGTCACCCAAAGCTCTGACCAACCACGAGCGTTTTTGTCATAGACAATAAATCAACAAAATAAAACATTTTTATATTTGAAATTCTCATAAATAAAATACACATATTTGAGAGTAAATTGTAATCTCGTAGGTTTGCCGAAGGACGATCGTCGCCTCAATGTGTTTACACCGGGTTGGTTGTCGCCTTGGACTGGCAAGCGAAGTCGACCGTCGACCTGGTGTAAATGAGCCATAAGAGGAAGAGAAGAAGTTGAAATGTACCACCAGCTTAGAATCCAGTCACTTACTATTTATTTAGCCCAAAAATGATGATGAGTATTATGAAACCATTTACGAAAGTATCAAACAGATTTAATATTGAATATGGAGAAATTCACCAAGTTAATGTAGACACGGGGGTGGCCTTCAGGGCCACTACCTCCATCACACCACACAACCCTTGCTGAAACTTGTTTGGGTGGCACTTCAGCTATCAGTTTCACAGCCCAATTTTTGTTCACCTGTTTAGGGGCATTCATAAATCGCACCATCCTGTAGTCATCAGAATCCCATTTCTGTGAAAAAAATTTTCAAAGATTTAAATGACTTATCAATTGATTGATTCATATTCATCATACATAAATAGTCACAAACATGTGGCGCAGTGAAGTAATATGCAATATTATTAGTATTATTACCTGGTATAGTTACCAGCATTATATCTTGACCCCCAATTCACATCTCAAAAAAGGCGCATTTCGCGTTTTTTCGAGTGTCTTTTGTGGATAGAACGCGGTACTACTACGGCAGAGGAGCTCTAATCCACTAATGATAGATTATATAAAACCAATCTACACGTGACATAATTCGTGACGTTCATGACGTTCACTTGACATAATTTCACTTAATATAATTTTGTTTAAAACAACAAATGTAGTTATAATGTAGTTATAATTTCATTTTACTTAATTTCTTTTGATATAATGAACATTTCTTATAATGCACATTTGACATAATATTCATTTAGTATATTATTCATTTACTATAATATTCATAATCTCTAAGTAACTTTTAATATAATTTAGAATATCTGATACGATTTTAAACCCACACCCAACTATTGTTACCAGGAGGATCTGGATGCAATCTGGACTTTAGGGCACCCCGACTCGGATAGGTTAGACTAGAAGGTCTACGACCCCGCCATCCCCTTCGTGGCTATTTTTTTTATAAACCAAACAGAAGTAGGAGCCCCGCCGGGGGCCGTCGACCAATTAGGTCAAAAGAACATTAGGTTAAATGAATGTTATATTAAAAGAATATTATACATTTTGAAAATTATATAATATGAACTTTATACTAAATGTTATTGTATCAAAGGAAGATTATATCATATAAAACATTAGATCATATGAAATTAGGTTTTTTGATATTATAGCTATAGCATATGAAAATTATAACATATGAACGTTATTTCAAGTGAAATTAGAGCATTTGTTATTACACACCCCTTTGGATCTGGAGTGCACATCAAGTGTGCAGACAGATCAGAAATTAACAGATCAATATCTCTAGGTAGATTTGCGTCTTCCAAAATGAAGTCTATGCCATTATATATGTGCAAGGCAGGGATGGTTTAATACTTAGAATCTTTTAGGGTCGGATACACTGGACATTGAGAAACTCAAGAGTCTGGAGGAGGAACAGAATGCAAGATATTGATGGAAACAAAAAATTTGGGGCATTGTGAGAACTACATCCACACTCTGCCTAAGTGGTGGGATCAGGAAATGAATGAAGAAACTTGCTTTTCTTGCAGACATCATGGGTGGATCATATTCCAATAAGTATTGAATCTAGGTGTAATAATTGAAAGCATCATTATGACAACTAGGTAGATAAAGGGATCTAGGGAGCCTTAGAGAAGTTTCTATCCATAGACAATGGATGAGGTACTGCGGCTGGCTTTCCTGTCCGGGTTGGGAGTTGTAATGTCATAATAATATGTTTTTTGTTTACACTAATGTACAGGAGCTAGAAAAAATGTGGGTGAGATTAGTCCCAGTAATCTAACACCTATTAAATTTTTTCTAAATAGGCCTAACCTTGCCAAAACACACACATACTGAAATAAGCAAATATACCTATTCAATTGCTTACTACATATTATGTAAGATCGAACTATATTTATTTTAGAACGAGCCCGGAATGACCCGAGTACTGAACTATTCAATATGTCATTGATTTACATAATTATTGTAAGTGAAAATAAGCACTAATATTGATAAATAATAGTTTTACTTGGCCAGTGTGCGTAATAATATCATCCGCTTTCGACGCCATACAACGACGAGAAGTATTTTGAATGTGTCTCAGCATCTTGAATTCTTTACCAGGTAAGCGAAATAAGGAATAATTCATTGTTCCTAACGAAATACTTCGCTGAAATACAAATTATAAGACTACGATTGATAATTTTGTAACCCGATTTTTCTAATTATCAGTGACACTGACATTAGTGACATTCAGTTCAATTCATTGACTTGACACTTTGTGGTTTTGTCACAGTGACAGTTGACAGTTATGAACAAAGAGGTCCAATGGGTCCAATATTAATCTATGGGTCCAATCACGCTTATAAATGCAATATGCTGTTGGCGGAATTGTTGGGATCGCCATAGAATAAAAAAAAAAAAAAAAAAAAAAAAAGCGTCATTTAGGGATGTTCGATCCGGGTACTTTGTATCGATACTCTGGATCGCAATGGATCGTAATACACTGTATCGATACAAATATCGATCCAATAGATTTGATACGATTTTTTTGGATCGATCCAATATCGAATCAAGTAATTCAAGAAATTAAACAAGTTGTATTTTTAACAATTTTAGCTTAATTAAGAACAAAAGAAGCAAAAGTGTTCACATGGGCCAATCTTTATAAGGAAGTGTACGTAAAAATATTAATTTTGATAGCCTCTCTGGATCAATACGATTTCGGCTCTCATTCAAAGTATGGTTGGCCAGTGAGAAAAATCGTTCTGAAGGCACAGCTGACGTTCCTACAACGGACAAGTAACGTAAGGCTACATCGCTTAGTGTTCCCCAAACGACTTTTCTCGCTAACCAATATTTAATTGGATCAGACTTTCTGTTCAGCAAGGGTTCCGACCAAAGAGTATAGTAATATATAGGAGAAGAGTGGCAACTCAATGCAAAAACTTGCATGTATGGAAAGTGCTCCCGCCCCAAGATGGGCAAGATAGGCGCACGAACTAATTTATCACGATAATTTATCTGTACCTATAGAAAAGAACATAACTCATTAATATCGTAAGTTTAAGGAACTATCAGATTTCTCACATTAGACGGCTATATGTCAAAACAGAGGGCACTATTATGTGTATCGAATAATAACTGAGTTGAGAATTTCTGGACCCGATATTTATACCTGACAGTGAAACGAAACCATAACGCGATCTAAAAAAATTTGCGACAACGCCATGTAGTGACCAATTTATATATTATAGAATGAAAGTTACATGACGTCACTCGGCAAAATGGCGTCGCTTATTATTACGTGCGCCAAACTCCAGAGGTCGCTGCAAAATGTCGTAATTTTACTTTGTTCTAAGTGTGCCCCCCCTGGCTCCGACATAAATATTATGGATTATGTTTGTTTATCTTTATCTTGTATCGATCCACTAACGGATCGAAAGCTATTGTATCGATCCACTAACGGATCGAAAGCTATTGTATCGATACAAAAATCGAGTGGATCGCATTGCTTTGTATCGATCCACACAAGTATCGGATCGGATCGAACATCCCTAGCGTCATTCCATCATGCCGTCAATCATGAATGTTATTGGTCAATCGGCTATTATAAATTATATTATTATTATTATAGATGATATTTTCCCTCTGTCCCAACTTGGTACAGTTGACAAATGAGGCCCTAGCGCGTGCAGATTGTTTTGTAATAAGTGTAATAACCTACGGAGTAGCACCTCGTGCTATCTTCAAAAGACGCTCAAGAAACTTGTACACTTTAGGTCCAAGACATAATATATATGTCCCGAGCAATACTACTAGTACTATTAATGGTACTTCTGGGACAAAGATTCCCAGTAGTACCGTTAATGGTACTAGTGGGACAAAAATATTCCCAGTAGTACCATTAATGGTACTAGTGGGACAAAGATTCCCAGTAGTACCATTAATGGTACTAATCAATGGTACAGTTGGGAAAGAGGGGTTTTGCAGCCGGGTTCTTTTAGTCTGAGATCAGATCAGATACATGTCTATAAATATGTGCTTACACACTGTTCGAAAAAGTCTATTTCGTTCCTTACTATGACAGAGTTCTAACGTTGCCAAGGCCACCGGGAACTGAGGGCCTATCATTGTGGCGTCTGTTCATATAGGATTGCTTTTTAGCCTACCAGGTTTTTTAGTTTTTCTCGACTTTTCCTTCTCTCAGGTCAGTCCAACCTCATTTTCATACCACTTAAGTCGCAGACAAGCATACGGCCCACTTGATGGAAATTGGTTACTGTGGCCTGTGGACAAGTGCAACACTCGGGGAGTCACACTCATACTGCCGACCCTGTAAGAACAGAGAATATCAGCCAGGAGCCACAACTCCTCAAAATTGAGGGTGGAGTTGCCCAGGGTGCACAGTGTAGAGGTTTTCTAGCACACAGTTCACCATTTTTGAGTAGTTTATCATACATAAATGCTTGGGATTATAATTAATACCAGTAATTGAACTATAATTCAAATTTAATATAATGTGTGCATATTATAATGGAGATTTTAGCACCATAATTGCTTGGAATAAATGACTTCTCTATACATATCTATATATTTATTTATAAAATACTAATTATTTTCTGGAGTTGCATTCTCATTGCGCAGTGCTTGTCTTATCTCAATATTTGATTGTAATAGCTCCTTCAACCTCTCATGAATGTCATCATTCTTTTGCTCCAGATAGTCTAATGCTGTGTTCAATTCATCCAACTTGGAATCCAATAGAACATATTCTGTAACAAAGTGTAAAGATAGGATAAGGCACTCTCAAAAACATGTAACTTGTATGTATGTAAAAAATACTATGTCCAGCATAATCTATTATGGTTTTTTCCCATTAGAGCACTTTCCTGGTAGACAGCATACTAATATTATAAATGCGAAAGTAACTTTGTCTGTCATAAAACACTTGCACACCTAACCCACTGAATCGATCTTGATGGAATTTAATTGATTTAGAAATCAATTGATGGAATTTGGTACAGAGATGGACTGGAGCTTGGTAAAGAATATAGGCTACCTCTCATAGCAAAATAAGCGGTTAATGGGGGGTTCAAATATAGGATGGTAGTTGGTTTGAAAAGTAAGTTTTTTTGAAGATAACCTGATGAAATATTGAAATACTACTAAAAAGTCTTGGCCCTTAAATTAAAAATGCTTTTGCAGACGAGTAGGTTTGATTTGATCATATTTTTGTTTAGGTTAGTAATCACAATCTTCTTCCTCTTAGCGTTAATTCCCAGTCGCATCCGAAGCTTTCAGCTCGGAGTCTGGGGTCCGCTTTTACCAGTCTTAACTACGGATTGGCTAGACCTCGATATTTTCCGTGAAGCAATTGTCATCTGACCTCCACAACCCAATGTAAACATTAGGCGATATCGAAGCTCTGCAGTTAGACCGTTGTTTTTGGAATTTTTTAGGGCTCCCAACTACCCGTAACGATTGCCATAGATGTTCTTATGGCAACCGGGACCGACGGCTTAACGTGCTCTCCGAGGCACGACCAGACCAATGCAAATACTCATATTTCATGCACACAAATATTTGCACTGAGCGGGGATCGAACCCGCGCCTCCTGCGTAGCGGCCGCGTTCACTACCGCTACGCCACGAAGGCTGTCCGAGTAATCACAATATTATAATATAATTTGTAGACAGACGGAACGCACGATTCTACCTATGACGAGTTTTATTACTTGAGGGGGCTGTTTTTTACGAATTATGGGAATGAGCGAAATCCTTAGGAACCTATAGACGTCGATGTAAAAGTATACTTTATTGTTATACCTTCAGTAACAGCTTCAGCTTCCTCTTCAGTCTGTTCTACGGGTTCTATTTCATTGTCTTCCGATACACCATTTTGATTATCACTTTTTTGATCTTGACCTGCCATTTTAATAATTATCGCAAATTTTATATTTGCATAGAAGAATCAAGCTAGATAATTCTAATTACCCTTCCTTTATTTTGGAGAAACAAACAATTATTATACAGAAGAATACATACAGAAATGACGTTATATTATTGTTTGCATTTCATGTTTCATGGTAAAAAGTGGTCAGCTGACGAACTAACCATGGACAAATGTAAATATTTCTATGGCAACTTTGACCTTGACTTTGTTATGTCATGATTGTCATAAGTTGTCAAAATGACCCAAAGGCCCCATCGCCATGCTTATAAAGTAACCATGCCCATGCCCCCTGAAGCCCGGAAGGCGCAAATTATGAAATTATGTAAAAAATTCCCCATGCTCCATAGGTTTAACCCTTTCCCCCCGGGGTAGTGATTTTTAAAGAATTTCCGGTTTTGAAGTTTATTATCATAATAAGGTAGGTAAAAGGAAACGCACAGATTTTTTTTAGATTTTTATTATACCTAGAAGTACTATTTCCTAGACCTAGACTTAAAAGTACCGCCAGGACCTTCGTGTTATCACAATGTAAGGAACTGTAATAGAAACTACAAAAGTAATGAGATCCTATATTGACTTAGTAGTTATTAAATAAATAGGTTTTTAATTACTGATTAACGTCGTGGTATCCAGCAGAACAATTTTTCTTCTCATTTACACACAAAAACAAGTTGCAATGCGAACATTTACTATGAGGTTTCGACTGAATCTCTTTCAAACTACAAACCTCTCATCTTCCCCTGTTCTCTACGAACGTAGGCCAATGGATGCCTCTGTTACCCAAGCGTACGTCTTTTTTAGTGAATTGCTCAGATTTACGCCTTTTGGAAGGGCCGCTTTTCTCAATATTATCAGTAGAAGACTTTCTTTTCTGACCAGCATCTTTCATTGCCATCAAGCCTTGAGTAACAGAGCGTTGAATATCTTTTACGGTAGTCTGTTCCATCATAAGCCCATGAAGGACATATGAATTGCCCAGAAGTATGTCCAGAAGGCCCCAAAACAACCTGTCTCACCATTTCGGTGATTTACGATCTATACAGTAAAGGGCTCACAAACGATCCGCTGTAGGTATCTACGCCGCCCATGTAACTACGAGTATTGTGATCTTTGACAGCCACAGCCACAGGGCATGTAATGGCAGACTTCCTTCCATTTTTTTCTTTACGTGACACAGTTGCCTCTTGGTTCCCATGATTTCCCATTAGATACTAAATGAACCACTTTGTTATCCTTCCATTTCCAATATCCTTCTTCATCCTAGCGTTAATTTCCAGTCGCATCCGAAACTTTCACCTCGGAGTCTGGGTCCACTTTACCAGTCTAACTGCTGATTTGGCTGGACCTCGATATTTTCCGTGAAGCGACTGCCATGTGACAGATGCCAATATCTTCAGACGGCAGATCAGTCTGAACATTAGATCCAGGTATTAGAGATGTGGGTCCCTGATTTATAAGGCACTCCAATACATCTTCATTTGATGGCGACGATGGTGGAACTTCGGCAAGAACACTATCTAAAACCCTTTCAAAAACTTCATCGAAGCCTCTTGGTGAGGGTAGTTGAAGATTTGCCACGTCATCATCGGATACACCTGCATCAGACTCTTCGTCGCAGTCCGGAAGCTCTTCTAATAACAGGGCTTCAATTAGAGCAGCATTGTTTGTAATATCCATCTCAATAGCGAAAACAATAAGAAAATAAATCAGAACAATAATAAAAGCAAAAAACCATTCGTTTATGATAAAACAAAATACCCACTTCATCTAGTATGTGTATTATAAAAACCCATAATTTTTGAGACTAAAATCACCTGACGGTACTTATAAGTCTGCATCAATTTTTATCAAATAGTCATATAAAATAAAGTGATAATCATTATAACTGTTTTTAGAAATGTAGTCAATAATATAAACAACGTAAATAGTAAAAATAAATAGGACTGACCTATGATATTTTATTTATAAAAAAATTCCAAACACACCGCACAACGAAGTGACAAAATGTTCGACAGGTTGTAACTTGCTGTTCAAATTCTTTGGCAACATCACGCGGGTATTCAAATAACGCGCTGTGATTGGCTTACGGATTGGGTACTCTAAAGGATCGTCAGTTGTAGATATCATAAAGTGTTTTCATACTTAAGTTATTAGGCGAAAAACGTGGTGGTACTTCTAGGTACCGTAAGGAGGGAAAGGGTTAACCATAGTATAACTGTCTTTTTTTATTTCTTGGTCTCACAGACTCTTATCTTATACTAGCTGTCCCGGCGAACTTCGTACCGCCATATTTTTCCTGTTCCCGCTGCACCTATTTTCTCATCCTTTAAACCTTCCCTGGAAAAATATTTCAAGACTAAAATTAGCCAAATCGGTTCAGCCGTTCTTGAGTTAAAAAATAACAACGAAAAGTGCCAGATTTTTAATAAATTCTGTACCACAGGCTATTTAAACTAGGTTGTTACAACTATTCAGACTATTCTGTGTCTGTGCCCTAATATAAAATGGCAACTGCTAAGTGCTAATACGTCATAATTGACGAAGAAGGAAGTCTTTGTTTTGCATTGCAGAAACAGAACAAAGTATTTACGTTGCACTTAAACTTAAATATAGTAAGTTCATATTCCTGTATTTATAATGTTCTTATGTGAAGAAGGTTTTTCAATATTCATAAATCATACGGATTCGAAACTAATACAATTTGAGTGCATCCAACTTGTATTCACGTCTAGTTTCATTCAATAAACATTGTTGTTGCTACCTGTTTAGCCTTTTGTGATCATGATAGTCTTATTGCAATATCATTTGATATTGTTGGTGTACACTGTTTAAATTAATTGTATCTTCGTGTTAATCAACTAAAATGAATCTACGATGACTCATTCGTCAACATAGAAATCGGTCGGTATAAACGATCGATGTATGTACGTGCTACTTTTGGTTCGAATTTTTTTGTAATTAGGACTTAGAAAACACAAAATTTTTAAGCACATTGGAAAATGGGTTAAGTAAAAGTGCAGATATAACTATAATTACTAATGCTAAAATAAAGCGAATCATTTAATGAGTGTTACTATATGGGGCTGGGGGCGTTTGAGGAAACCAGTCTACATGCAATTGTGTATGAGATTATATTTCATATCTATTAGAATTTTTGTCATCTCTCAATAGCCTATGTCTAATTAAATTATTAATGTTATTTACTTATCCACCAATTATTATTCATCATAATTTATTACTTATGATTCCCTTCTATACTTTCTCTCAGCCAGACATCATATCCCCAGTCTACCATGTCTTCTTTCATGCAAACCACGCAGCCCTTGTTTTTAGCTTATAGCTGTTATCAATGGCTCTGCTTCTGTGAAAATTCTGATTCTGTTCCTTTAATTTTAATTAAATATAAGATTGATAAGGGTGACTGATCCTGTACCTGAAACGCATGCCAACCTATTCCAGGGATAAAATATGTAGCCCATGTGTTATTCCAGACTATATGTAGCCAGATTCGTTAAGCTGTTTGAGCGTCAAAAATTCAAACATCTTCACCAACTTTCACATATCTTATAATTAGGAAGATCTTAGGAATTTATGCTGTAACTTTAACTTCGGTATAGAATTAGCCCTGTGCTGTTGCAAACTCATATCACTAAACTATGCTGTTAATCAACCTTTGAATATTTAACAATAAATTTTTTTCATGTTTTTTAGAATCACAATGACGTCAGGACCTTACAACTACTCCTATATATTTAAGTATATTATCATTGGAGACATGGGAGTTGGTAAATCATGCTTACTGCATCAGTTCACAGACAAGAAATGTAAGTGCAGACATACTTTTCAATTTAAAATTATTTATTGTAGGATTTTTGGAAATATCACTCCCTAAGAGCATTATAAATAATTATTAATAGAATGGAAGTGTGATTTTCCAAGTAAGAAGGTGGTTAGAAATAAATGTACACCATCAGCATTCTTTTGAAATTTTGCCCATAAGCAGGTGCAATAATGGATGAATGGTATGTTCATTCTTAGAAATAAATGCACATGTGTATTTTTAGAAATAAATGCATATGTGTATCATCATTAGGGATGAACAGAACAGGATAAGGGATGAAAATTTGTATGAAAGTCAGTCTAGCGTCAGGTGTCAACTCTGTTAATAAAAGACAAGAGGAGAAATGTAAGAGTGATGAGATGAACTCTTGGCCCCTGAGTGCAAGCTTTGTATAACAGTTAGAATGTTGATGATGATTATTACATATAATTATATCTCAGATGAAATGATTGTTGCATTCAAGTGAAAGAAATAACTGAGCAATGAAAATCAATTGCAAGCCGGGGGCGCGTCGAGCGGCGAAATCAAACTTGGGGGTGACCTTACCTTATTGTAAACGGCAAGCTGCGGAGTCCAGGGGGACTCTACCGTTACCTCGGTGTCTCTACAATTGCTACTCGAAGGAGTTGATGGCTCCCTGTTCCCAGCGCAGCCGATGGAATACGTTCCACCGCGGACGACTGAGCCTCGATCGCCTATGCTCGCATCCAGGGTGGATGACAGTGAAGTGCGCGAGGTCACTTGGGTAGAACTAGAGCTGGTGGTGCAATGCTCAGAGCCAAGAAGTAAGAAAACCGCCTCGGGACTCGACGGCACTCCAGGACGAGAGTGGGTCCTTGCTCTATTCGAGAGTAGATGCTTCCGAGCCCCGCCCGACTGACGGAGCTTATTAGCGCAAATCTGTAGCGGAGCCAGATGCCGCAATTGTGGAAGACGGGGAAACTGATCCTCGTTCGAAAGGGCGCCCGGCGGACTCACCATCTGCCTACTCACCCATAGTGTTGCTCGACGAGGTGTGCAAACTCTTTGAAAGAGTTGGGCACTTCTCCAGAGTGTGGCCGGAGATGGCATCATGCGCATGAGGGCTCTGGTGATTGATGCGAGTGTCCGAGGCGAGTTAATGTTGGCGGTGTCCTTGGATGTCGCCAACGCGTTCAAAACCTTGCCCTGGACTTGCATCAAGAAGTGGCGCTCGTGTATCACGAATTAGTCGGGGAATATCTGACGGAGAGAGCCATCATCTACCCAACAGTGACAGACCTTGGTCGTCGTGAAATGTCAGGCGGTAATCCGCAGCGATCGGTTTTTTGTGAAACATCGGATACGACTGGGTGCATCGCAATGAGTTCACAAACGGTGCCGCCATCACGTTTTATGTGGATGACATGAATGTGACGGCGTGCAGCGCTACTACTAGCGTCTGTGTATTGTCACTGAGATGCGAGCCAGGACTCAGGGCAGCACACGCTGGTGGGCTGCCCAGTGGAAGGCGCTGATACGGGCCCCCAGAGAAGGGAGTCCTCTCGCGTGCGCTGCCACCGCCTCCTTCTGACATCGATGGTCGCATGAAGACATTCATCCTTCATGAGGCGCTAGTTCCCCGCCCGGTATCCTATCTGAGGGAATTTACGCACGACAAAAAGTGGGCGGGGGCGGTATTTTCAGTTTTTGCTCTGCCTAAAATATTTGAAGATCCAGGTCTGTGCTAGTGGAAATGTTGCAAAAAACATGAGCTCTGGACAATATACTATTAACCTATAATATAATAAATATTATTATTATTTACAGTTATGGCTGATTGTCCCCACACAATTGGAGTAGAATTTGGGACACGTATTATTGAAGTTGCAGGACAAAAAATTAAACTGCAAATTTGGGACACAGCTGGTCAAGAAAGATTTAGAGCTGTAACTCGTTCTTACTACAGAGGTGCCGCTGGAGCTTTGATGGTGTACGACATAACGAGAAGGTAACTGGGTACCACAATAAGGGCCGCTTAAGACCCCGATGGTAATGACTTTTGTTAGGTATTCGCTTGCAGCATAATTGGCACCTACTTCGTGCCATATGGCGTAGTGCCACTTATCGCTAACTGACACCGAAAGTGCATACAAACAAGGCAAGCCTAATAAGTATTTCCCTGCCAGACACTCCAATGCAATTGCTGAATGTTTCCTATCGAAATGTGTATAACGTATCTGCGCCGACTTTAACAGTTTGGCATCTGTTTCTATCCATACACACTTAAAACTCCATGTATTATATGTTTTAATACTACCTTTTCCAGGTCTACTTACAATCATTTAAGTAGCTGGTTAACAGACACTCGCAATTTGACCAACCCAAGCACTGTGATATTTTTAATTGGCAACAAATCAGATTTAGATGCCCAACGAGATGTTACATACGAAGAAGCCAAACAGTTTGCAGATGAAAATGGACTAATGTTTGTTGAAGCAAGTGCTAAAACGTAAGAATTTAATTTAATTTACCAGCTGTGTCTCATGCAGAGATTAGCTCGATTAAATAAAAGAAGTACATCTTTATTATTAGTGGGTGGTTTTCGTATTTTCTTTTCTAAGTGCACTACTCATCTACTGTGCCACTATTTGTAATATGGGCACTTCCGACTTATTACAACTTCCGTGGCCTTCGCCTGCGGTATAAGTGTATCTAGCTGGTTACTTTTGAATATTCACCTTTCGCCACTAATTCGTACCAGCAGTGCCAATTCTGTAAGCGCACAACGATGAGCACAACGTTGCGACATTGTCATTAGTCGGACTGGGTGACGTCACTGTAGATCGACCAATGACAATCTATATCAAGGCTGTCGCAACGTTGTGCGCTTACAGAGTTGCACTCCAGGTCAACAGTAACCAAATTTATCTGACGGTAGTGAGTGACGGTACTCATCGCCGCCTGCCACAAGTTAAATATAAACGAGTTTATGTCTACCAATATTATTAAGTCAACCACTGAAGGCTCGTTTATTTTTTATTGCAGAGGTCAAAATGTAGAGGAAGCTTTTCTCGAGACAGCTAAGAAAATTTACCAGAGTATTCAGGATGGGCGGCTGGACCTGAACGCGGCCGAGTCGGGCGTGCAGCACAAGCCGGCGTCGCCCGGCCGCCCGCTGGCCGCGCCGCCCGCCGCGCGCGACAACTGCGCCTGCTAGCCGCTAGCCGCTAGCCGCCCGCCGCTAGGCCCGCTAGGCCCGCTAGCCGACCGACCACACGTAGGCGTTAAAGGAAATCAAACTTAACGGTTAAGAATTATCCTATTTATAATTTCAATTATCATAAATTCGGTTTTGTTCTTGACATAATATAAATTAGTGTACATTCCACGTTATATTTATTTTGAGAATGTATAGGGGCTAAGTGATGAAACATAATTAACAGCTGCGGCGATCACTGGAGTCTGTGTGACAAAACACTTTGCCGTAAAATTATGGAAGTTCAAAATGTTGTTGTTGTAAATGTATTATTATTTATGATCTTCACAATCTTTGTATTTTTGTATAGCTGTATTTTATGGGTTCAGATGAAGTTTGCGTGAACAATTTTGTTTTAATATTAAATTAATTCATTGCTAGTATAGAAATGAAACTACAGTTTAAATGAAAGTTGTACATATATACTTATTGCTAAAACCAACCTCAATGTCGGGTACAAGTGGTCTAAGGTATGAGGAATTAGAACAATTAACTTGCTTATGTGTGATTTAAAATATCTTCGCTTGTTTCAATATCTACTAAAATCGAACGAGTGACATAGTTTTCCAACCCGCGCCTGGTATGGAGGTACACATACTAGTTTCTCATATATGTAGATACACAAATATATTCTTTAGCGGTCATTTTCAGACTAATTTCGACATGAAACCGTCATGATTTTAAAATCGAATTATACAGTTTTACATATCTATAGGGTATGATTATGGACAATGTTGATATTTACGCCGATCGCTGCGTTGAGCGGACACCGCGCGGCGTGCTGTTTCGTGTAAATACAAGAACAACGCTACGTGAGGCGGGTAGCCCATCATACGATTTGTTCGTAACGCGATGTAACCAGTCGCGGTCCGACCCGCTTACGCAGTGGACGGCCTTATATTCGTATGTAGGGGAAGATCCAGTTATGGTATCTTCTAACTTAAATAATTAAGATTTAAATTTTATAATTCGAATTTAAGCTTGTGATGGCGACCATGCCACAATGCCGCATATTCGATGGTTCTTTAAAATAATAAAGGGATGAAAGCAATTTATTATACTTACACATAGGTACTACAAACTAACAATGCAAGTTAATTTTCATAAGACTTAAAAACGCACCAGACAATACACAGTGTATTCAATGTTACTTAAAAAGTGGTTATGTTGATCAATTATTTTAAAAAAATAACAAATTGCCTAGCTAATACATAAGTCGACCGGAGTCGCTATACTACAACGAGTTATTACGTATAATATCCGAGCTTCATCAGATATTTATGAGCTTCATCACTTTGTAGTATAACACGATATCATATCGACGATTGAAAAGCATAAGGGTGCGAGCGACATTGAAGATTTAATGAATAAACCCCAAATGACATCATAAACTTTTGACCGAATACTGACGTTCTTGTCAATAGTTGTTAACGCTTACAGTCTATAGGGTCAATTCCCACTGAAGCACTGGTTTATAATATTTTACCACAAAAAGCCCAGCTGCGGCTTTTTGTGGTAAAATATTATAAAACATTTTGAATCTTACCTACGGGAGAAAAAGATCAAGTTCGTTTGAAAGGAGGGGCAGCGCGAGTCGTTGCTCGCTGCACGCCACTTGCAATAGTTTCTTATAAAGGTTGATCTATATCAGACGAGCGAAAGCTCAATCTATACCTTCTGCGTCAAATTCTATTAATGTGAACAGTGACAGAACATTAGTTCGTTGTTCTTTCTTATGTAAAAGCTAAAACTAAGGTTTCATTTGCACTAAATGCTCTTGTTCTAGCTCTAGCTCTATGCTCATTTGGTCTAAATCCACCTTAACAAATTCCGTTTGCTGCTTTTTCAGTGAGAATTGACCTTTAGCCTTCGATCAGTCGATATGCAACGCAGAGCATATCTTTGTGTCACGATGTTCGTCAACCTTGCAAGTTGTTTTACCTAGTTTATGGTACCTATATTTAAATTATATATTTTAAATTATTTGTAATTACCAAATCACAAAATATACAAATTAAAATGAGTGTCATTTGAGAGTAGATCAATTTATAAATAGTACTGTGTATCGTGCATTCGCGCCTCATATCAGTGTATTGTGATGATATGTGTAAATCAAATAAACTTTATTATAAATATTTATTGTAGAGCAGAAATACATTCGGGTTTCACTTGAGTACATGAAGTATTAATTTATTAACATTATTTGCCTATTTTTTATGTTTTAAGCATTTAACCCATCACCTTATTAAATTGAAACTAATATTAAAATATAAATTCCACAACCAATAGAACTAAACATTTTTGTAGTACATTATTAGATAATAGGCATATTATTTGTGTTACATGTTTTGAATAAAGTTTATACAGTGTAGAATGAGGTATCTATTTTAATTCTAAATATAATAGGTTAGCAATAAAGCATTGATTTATATATTTGCCCCAGATGCTTCGACATATTTTAGGAAACAAGTGGCATTTGATGTTACGTATGCGGGTAGTGTACCTACAATATGAATGCCACGTGCACTAAGCATCAGATTACTCATCGATAAGCGTATTAAATTAAATATGCTCTTAGATACGCTTCGACGTGTACTGTTTGGCCCTTGAACTAATAAAAACCATTATGATATAAGATATTTCTTATTTTTTCAAGCGAATGCTAAGATAATATTTAATACGCTAATATTTTTAAGTATGCAACAAAGAGGCCTTAATTTGGGCAGTATAAACTAGTGATGTACAAGCTTCGAGGCGTCGAGTCTTATTTTTGAAGCCTCGAGGCGGAATGGCAAGACTCAGTGAGCTCGGTAAGCTCAGAGCCCCGAGCCTAGCCGAGCCGCGAGTTTTTTGAGCCATGCCTCGAGGCTTCAAAAGAGTTCGAGCCTTCAAAAGAGCTTAAACCTATCAAAAGAGCTCGACCCTTCAAAAGAGCTCGAGCCTTCAAAAGAGCTCGAGCCTTCAAAAGAGCTCGAGCCTTCAAAGAAATCGAGTCTTCATAAGAGCCGTAAAAAATAAATAAAAGTAAATATAGGACAACATATGTATATAAGAAGTTGGGTAAAAATTTGAACTAACAAAACACAAAAAACATCATAAAATGAAAACTACTGGGCCAAACTATGTTAAATTTGTATGGGACCAAATGGCAACTATTTCACATCGAATAAAAAAGAATCACGGAAATCGCATCATAAAGCTAGGAGTAATCGGTGTACATACATTAAAAAAAAACCCCTCGAATTAAGAACCTCCCCCTTTTTGAAGTCGGTTATAAAGGGCTCGAGTCTTCAAAAGAACTCGAACCTTCAAAAGAGCTCGAGCCTTCAAAAGAACTTGAACCTTTAAAAGAGCTCGAGCCTTCAAAAATGGCTCGAGCCTTCAAAAAGAACTCGAGACTTCAAAAAGCTCGAGCTCTGAAAAAGACTCCCGAGTCGTCGAGCGCCATACAAACGAGGCGAGCCTTGTAAATGACACCGAGCTCTAGGCAAAGAGACTCGGACGCCTCGAGGCTTGTACATCACTAGTATAAACACTCCAATATTGATTATGAAACCCTTATTTTAGGCAGTACAAAATACAAATGCACATTTGAAAGTTTATCATTCGACTGTAATCTGATGAGTATTAATAACTTGTTGATTAAGTTCATATTCATAGGAACATACGTATAGGTCTAACAACATTATCATCCGTTGAAAATAAAGCACTATTTTTATTTAACAATCAATTTAGGAACCAATATTATTATCGGCATGCAACACAAAAAATAGCTTCCATGATATTTGATACATTTTATTTTAAATTGAGAAAGGCAAATAAAGACTACTCTTCAATATAAGTGATAACTTCCATATATCGCTTGCTTAAATGAACAGTTATATATAATAAAAAAATCGGCCAAGTGCGAGTCGGACTCGCCCATGTAGGGTTCCGTAGTAGCAAAGGCGAAAATTGCGGTTTATGACGTATTAAAAAAAAACTACTGACTGGATCTCGTTCGAACCAATTTTTAGTGGAAGTTTGCATGGCAATTTACTATGCGTTTCAAATGAGTTGATAACTGTCATAATCGTGTTGACATTTTGCGTGTAGATAACTTCATTGTGTAACGTAAGGTCAGCAAATACATTTTTATACTTCACTATTGCACACTAATAATAGTACTTGATATTTTTAAAATAGAATATTTATGATGATTGTTGAACCTATTACGCGTTCATTTCGAGAATGCCGTCACCTCCCGTCCCGCTTCCTCATACCGCGCGTCAAGCGTCGCCCCTTTAGTACGGAATGTACGGATAGAACTAAACGCTGCCCTGTAACTGCTGCCCCTGCGCGGTATGAGGAAGCGGGATGGGAGGTAACGGCATTCTCGAAATGAACGCGTAGTAATTCCCTTTTCAAGATAGGTAAGTAGGTACATACACATTAAGTAATAAAAATGTACCGATAATTTATTTTCTATCTATTTATCTTTAATCGGGCGGTAACACTTCTATGCCGCTTAAGTCATCACTAACATAGGAGTCGCTTGTTTGAATTATTATTATTACTAAAAAATATGTTATGTACATAATGAAAAAAAAATAAAAATAAAGTCGTTGTTACCATACACGTATAAACCTGTCCGAAATGGAAATTTTGTTGTTAGCTGTACAATTTTGATGAGTACGGAATGAAGTTGCCGCGGTCGCGATTATCTTCTCATTTGAAACGCATAGATTTTTTTTTAGATTTATCATTCTCTTATTTTAGAAGTTAGAGGGGGGGGGGGGACACATTTTTCCACTTTGGAAGTGTCTCTCGCGCAAACTAGGGGAGGACACACATTTTTCCACTTTGGAAGTGTCTCTCGCGCAAACTATTCAGTTTAGAAAAAAAATATATGTTAGAAACCTCAATAGCATTTTTAAAGACCTATCCATAGATACCCCACACGTATGGGTTTCATGAAAAAAAAAATTGAGTTTCAGTTCTAAGTATGGGGACCCCCAAAATTTAATGCTTTTTTTATTTTAGTGTGAAATTCTTAATGCGGTTCACAGAATACATCTTCTTAACAAGTTTCAACAGCATAGGCCTTATAGTTTCGGAGAAAAGTGGCTGTGACATACGGACGGACAGACATGAAGAATATATAAGGGTTCCGTTTTTTGCCATTTGGCTACGGAACCCTAAAAAGAGTAAATTTTTGCAGTGACTGATTTTCTTTTTATATAAAGAATATTAAATCAAAATTATTGGTATTCGCCCTAACCACAGCTAAATGTAAATTGCTTGTGTCAGGTTAGGAGTGAGTTCACCTTTTTTTGGGAATTACATTTTTACATTTTTTAGGTTATTTTTTATGGTTCTTATTACGTTATTGTTTAATTTGTTGTCATTATTGATTCAATACAAAAAAGAAAAAAATATCTACTGAGAGGTACAGTATCCATTGAAATAAAGACGTGGGAATCTGAATAAGATTTTAAATAGTATAGAATTTGATTCAGAGTTCACGTTATAAACAGATTTATCGTTGTACGTTTGCATAATTCTATATTTATACAATACACGATGAAATAGAAAACATACAGGACATTACTTTTCAAGTTGAAAACTTTCTACAACATACCGTTTTTATCACAAGTTCGTACACTTTACATGACTATGTACCTACGTCAAACCAGTAGGCCAAAAAGTGCAAAAAGGATGAAACGAAGTTACTATCCCTTTTTACCACTTTTTGATTGTTATATACACATAGACAGAATTATGCAAAAAAAAAAAAACTAAACATACAATATGCAGCGTTACTTAGCGAAATAAAATCTTGAGTTAGTTTCCTGATCTCCTGAGTAAGCGATATGTATTCCGTTTATCCATTTACTATAATGAAAGTAGGGAGTACCATTTAACAATAGCTTGAAATCAAAGTTTGGAAGGAGTATTTTGTACAAAAAGGTTGTGCATATCTTCTAGCGATTGTACTAATGTTTCTTTGTATCCGTAAAGAGCGGTGTCAGGGTCATCTTTGAACGCAGATATGCCAAATAGAATATCGTTTTCGCGTGGATTGTAGCATGTTGCATATCCATTATTTACCAACGGCCCGTAACACATAAATGTTTCAGATTTAAATGCAACCTAGAAAAAACAGACAATTAGTTAAGAACGAGTACAATTAAGGCCCATTACTGTCGACTAGTCGCTGGTGACTTTGACAGCGACTGTTAATTTAATTAGTTCAAATATTTGTCTACGCACTTAATCGCCGGTTGCTCGAGCCAGTCGAGGACTCGCCGCGCAGTGGCGACTGCTTGTCGCCGGCGACCAATACGAGCACGGCTTCAAATGGAATGGAAGATTCACACTGCGAGCAACTGTCGTAACGATTGGACGTCCATTGCTTTCAATACTTTCTACTAGTCGACAATATGTAATGGCTCTACGTGTACCTAATAACACCCACATTTCGCCATTTATGTTTTCCAGACTTCGCGCTGCCACTAATAATTTCCTAACAGAGAATCCCGTACGGGGCCCTATCGACATCTTCAATGCTCGTGCCAACCTTGCTTACCAGCCGGCCGATGCCGATACACCTTGCCCACTGACTTTTCGGGTTCCAATTACCCGTAACAACTGTCACAAGTTCGTATGGCAACCGAGGTCGACGGCTTAACGTACTCTCTGAGGAAGTCGGAGGCATCTCAAAACCTGGCTAGTGTTGCTTAACCTTTTTTTATACTACTTAGGTCGCAGACAAGCACCCGGCTCTCCTGATGGTAAGAGGTTACCGTGGCCTATGGGCGAGTGCAATACTTGTGCTGTCGACCTTGTAAGAACAAAGAGATTCAGTGCCGTCAGCGCAAAAGATAAGTAGCACAAAGCCTTTGGTTTTCCCACTGACAGCACAAAATCTCTCCAGTGAGCTCTGGGTACCCTACTCACCGTCCGAAACACAACACGAGGTTATTAAGCTGCGATCCTGTAGGACGGAGGTACTTCCCCAGTCGGACTGCTCGATTGGGACGGATATACCGTCGTGTCCCTCCTCTAAATCTCTTTTCTTTATCTCTATAGCCATATGATCTCTTTACATCTCTGTTTAAAAAACATACAGCCATGAAAGTGTCTGGTTCACGGCAATATGTTCTCTTCTTAGCGAAAAACATACCTAAATAATGAAATGTGTGTGATACTGACAAATCTGATGATACACCTTTATACATATAACCTTTTGATAATATATAGGCGTATGTGTATGTAGAATGTAGATAGTTCGTTAAATGAAAGCAAAATATTTAATAACCTTCATTTTTGAGGAGTTTTAACATAATTTAGTTATTAATATATGCCTACCTGACTAGTTGAAATTCTCATATGAGTGCTTTTAGTATAGCTGATATCTCTGTACAAATCGTGTAACTCTATTCCATTTGCTTGTGCAATTAGTTTTAATCCTAAAAGATGTCTGTCAACGCCCAGTCCTTGAATTGCCTGTAAAAAACCAATGAAATAAATTGAATGATGTTTTATAATAAACTAGCTTATGCCCGCGCCTCCGCCCGCGTGGATGTCGGTTTCGCGACCAACTACAGCCTATGTCCTTTCCTTAGGTGTAATCAATGTCTGTACCAAATTTCATCAAAATCGGTCTAGTGGTTTAGCATTTAGGCGTGAAAGCGTAACAAACAGACAGACATAGTTACTTTATAATATTAGTATGGAGCTCTATTCCACTTTAATCCACTAAACAAATCCAGCGATAACGTTAACTTCTGGCCTAAAGACAGCGAGCACCATCTAAGTTTTTATGATTATTATTGTTATACCTGTACTGTATAATTTTTGTGCGAAGTAATAGCATTTTTTAAAGCCTCAATTCTTTCTTTCGTAGTTTTTGTAGGATTCAACATGGTCTTTGCAAATTCTACAGATTCTATAGAACAAGACCGTATTGTTTCTGTTCGTCCACCTTTGTACATTCTTGTTGCTGCCGATTCATAATGAGCACCTGGTTCTCTATGTAGTCTGAAATAAAATCAAGTATATTATGAGAAATGCATCGCAGTATTTAATTTTCGTGACTAATTTTCATATAAATATTGTGTCAGTTTGTCAAAACTCTTAACAGCTCCATTGGGCAAAACTACTTTTGACTGTAATTTCAGATGGAAGTACTTGGGTGTACATGGGGCCCCACTAAATCACCTCTAGAGCGATCCTTAAGGTGTTTCTAAACGGGCGATGTTTTACTGCAATTAGTGGCTGCAACACTGGCCCGGCAACATTGCAACTATTGCAAGCAATGCCGGCCAGTATTGCAGTAATGTCCCGGCCATATAGCCAAACATGTTTTGTGTTGCCACATTATGGCCGATGTTGCCGCGATGGGTTACCGGACAATCGCTAGGTGGTCGATTTTACTGCAATATTGCTCGGCCAGTTCTATTGTTGTTTCAGTCGCTCTCTTTGTTATAGCACAGTCTATCCTTTTCTACGCGAATTGTGAAATAATTCACTATCAAGGCTTATTTCTAGACTTAAATTATCTAAAGTTTCACGCCTATTTAAGTAAGGTTGAATCCACAATCTCTTCTTTTTCTGTTTATCTTTTAATAAAACATTATAAGCTGCTGCAACAAGTCTGATTTCTTCAGCCATTGTTGCCGGTTTGTGTAGCCCGTTTATGAATCTGCATCAAGAGCCATACTATTGCAGACATATTCGCAACACATTGCCAGCCATTGATTGTTCGGCCATCAGTTGCAATGAAATATTTTTGAGATTGCCGTGCAATCAGTTGCCAATAGTGCAGCCACATATTGCAGAAAAACATGGCCCGTTTAGAAGGGCACTTATAGCCAAGCCAAAGTCATCTACTTACAAGCCAGTGTGTACCTATTGACAAAATAGGTAATGCGAGGAGTTAAAAGCATAAAATTGTCATCATAATCGTCTTCATGGAGACGTATTTTGCTGATTAAATTGCTGAACAGTCATCAGTAAGGCCACCTTCTGTTGCCGGCTTATCCTTGAATTTTGGGACACCCTGTATACAAGATGAGACACCGTGGTTCCCAAATCCAAAGAGACCATCTCAAAGCCGTAATGGCCCATGGGCAGCCGGGGTGCGAGGGAATTTCCTTGTTGGGCCACCTTATACGACGGCATAATCGCTTATGCTCTCGCCCAGACGGGAATTCCATAAGAAAAAAATATCATGGAAACCATCAGAATATAACTTCACACTAACCTATAAAACGCATATTGTATGGCCATTTGGATGAAACTGTCTGGGCTCAATTTTTGCGACTTTATAAAACTTTTCCCGAAGTTCTGGAACTTGAAACAATGTAGAAACAGGTTATCGGCAAGCCTGGGAAAACCAAAGTAATAATTATTTCTTTATCACCTGTATACACTCAATATTTTTATTACATTAGAAACATTAATACGAACGTATCCAAATTGGCCTCTGCTTGGTGAATCAGATTCTGCAACTCAGGCGTAACCTTGAAGTCTAAATACTTCGGCGGAATGGGACTCTTAGACGGTGGTGCAGAATCTTTATGTTTGGCACTGAAAAGAACATATTTAAGCAACGGTATTTCTACTATTAAGTTACAACTTACAGTCTGAACTACAAACAGATCTATAGAAAACTCTTCCTTTTATAGAAAATCACTAAATGGATAGTGATTTTCTATAAAAAGGAAGGTCAAAAATAGTAACTACAAAAAACAATAATATTATAGACTATTTAGTTATTAATTAGGTACCTTTCTTTTAACCCATTGGCAATATCGAAATATTCAGTCAGATGTTCGCATGACAATCAAAAGGGATTGACGGCTTAGTACTCTCCGAGGCACGGAAATACCATAGACAAACATGTACAACAAAGTAGGCGTTGACGAGACTCGATTTCAATTTCGCAAATCAGGATATCGGCCATAAAACCAATGACGATTAGAATTAAATAACTAAACAAATCATGCATACATATATTCGATAAGGAAATCCGTCAGAATTGCGATTGGCTGGCCCTCTGCTGGTGAATGTTCATACGACATGCCTGCTAATCCCTCGGCACCAACAATAAACTGCAAACAAGTTAAATTGTAAACAAACGTTCATGCTTGCAATAGGGATGTTGACATGGCCGGCCGATTCTGCCCAATTTCTTATCTTATACTCTTAGTTTTTTTTTTATAAATTGTATGATGCATGCTTTTTTGCAAGATATTAGGTACTTGATTAAACTGAAACCATGACTTTTCATTGTGTTTAGTTCTCACGGTCAAAATACGAACAATCAATTAAGTAGGTACTTTATAAATTTTTCATAATCATTATATTTGTTATATAGATCTTATAAGCTATGTTATGTGCGCTATGATCCTACCACATGGACTTTCTAGATTACTTAAATTTATTTTAACTATACACGTGTAAATGCAACGTAGACCGAGATAAATGCAATATTTTCTTGCATCCATACATTAAACATTTGCACTCTGCGCTACAAGCGCGTAACGTCACTTGCTTGAACGATTTTGTATAGAGCGTTTTGGGGTGGCTCAAGAAATTGAGTTTTTCATAATCTTTTTTAAGCCTATTTGGACAAGAATATTTCACTTTAGCAGTTCATTATTAATATAAAGAGGTCATATCTAGAGATTTAAAAAAGCCAACATCCCTATTAAGAATACAATCTAGCAGACGAAAATATTTTGGCACGTTGCTCGACAACATTGTGCTAGAGAATTGCACAGCTGAATATTAATACCCGAATCCTATGAATATTATCTATTATTATGAACAAACCACAAATCAACATTTAGCAGAGAGTCCATTAACGGGACTAATTGTTGCCGTAAGTCATTTGGATAGTACTGAATTCGTATAACTGATGTTGGGATAGTCTCCACTGTAGGTATAGGTGCCGGCAAACTTAGTGAACAGAACTTAGAAAGTTACACATGGAAAGGGGACTCTTTTATCCGCACTTAGCCTATTTCTTGAGCCATTGTGCGTGAAGTTACACATGATGTATGTAGTACCTATCTACACTTTTGTTTAGTTACACAAGCATGCAATGTACTGTACATTATATGGACCAACTTAAATACCAACAAAAGGATTAACTAGCTCTTTGAGCTTGATGCATGTGAAAAATCGTAAGAATTTTTATTTGGAAAAATGTTTCGAAAGGAAGCTCATTTAGGGCGTGTCAACTGGGAGCATGGGTATTATATTAGGTGCCTAGACGTTTTGTGTCCCTTTACTACACATTAGCATTAAATTGTTAGAGTAATATGTGATATAAATTCATTTTAACAAAAAACTAAAAAGTTCAACCGACTTCAAGAAACGAAAAAGAGGCACTGAAAAGCGAAAAATAACTTAATTTACAGACTTACTGATTTATTAGAAGTCGGTACCTAGCCCAAGAGAGGCCATATTTCAGTTGATTGCATCATAGTAGTTCAGGCACAAAAAACAAAGTTGGCTGGCACCGACTTTTAATAAATCAGTAAGTCTGTGAATTAAGTTATTTTTCGCTTTTCAGTGCCTCTTTTTCGTTTCTTGAAGTCGGCTAAACTTTTTTGTTAAAATGAATTTATTTTTCTCTTTTTAGTGAGTTTGTACAGTCTCACGACTGTACATCGCATGTATAGTGACCTGACTGTACATGCGCTGCTGACGCTGCACTACAGATCGAACCGGCCACGCTAAAAAAAAAATTATTGAAGCATTATTCAAAAAGAATTTTTAAAATCAATGCATATACACCGGAAATATAGCTGAATATTCTGAACACTTCTGCGTACCCGTTCAAAGGACTCAGGCGTGATGTTATGATGTGTAATGGCAGAAACATTGCAATAATATGCCATTGCAGCAATCGCGGCTGATTTCCTGGTACTTTTTGAAGAGTTCCTTGGTCTAATTTCGGAAACCCATCATCAGATCTTTACGAAATTTTAATGGGACCCACTTCGGAATAATCTACTCACGAACAGAAAAAGAATTTTCAAAATCCTTCTAGAATTGGCTTCACAATCGCGTAACAAACATACAAAAAAAAAAAATTGCGTACGAATTGAGCACCTCCTTTTTTGAAGTCAGTTAAAAAAAAATTGGGTACGAATTGAGAACCTCCTTTTTTGAAGTCGGTTAAAAAGTACATACCTATCATATCTGTTTGTAAATCCTGTGCATTACTACAAAAGAAGGACAATAAGCAATTAGTAAGTTATGAAACTTGTTGTCAATCAATGAGAATGTAACTATCTAGGTAGTTATTATTATACTACATTTTTATCATTATGAAATTAGGTACGGCTGATTAAGCTAGTTAGCGGCGACAGATACACTAAAGTTACTAAATGTTGTACGTTTAGTTAACAGCCTAGGCAGTTAATTGAACGGCTGTTTAAGCTAGTTGGCTGCGACATATCTATCGGAATTTTAGCGGTGTTATAGCGAGATCGATGTAACACCGATCCGCACATCGAAACACCAACAAGTTTGGGGATGCTATGAGTTAACATAAGATTTATGAACCCACCTGAATCGTTTTATCAAACCAACGATTACCACCGTTAGACTTCGATCCGCCGCCATGGATCGTTTGCGCACCACCACAACTTCTGAGATAATCAGGTTCTGCAGTTTCCAAATAGCCGCACGGCGCATCCAAGCACAAGGCCACAATGCTTTCATGCACGTCTTTCATTAATTCTTGGTTTTTGGGATCTAAAATTATAAAATTAATGAATGTCCAAAGTTGACACAAGCCATCTTAAGCCACTGTGACGTCTTTTTTATCGCCCATAGCTGGATTGAACTGAACAGGAAATAATATAAGATCTCTTATAACAATAAAATAGAACTTAGAATAAAGGGGATTGGGTAATCTTGTATGGACCGTGGCGTCATTAATTTTTTCAGCGGCCATCAATAATTTTGATACCACTTCATTGTACTGTGTTAAACACACGTACAAATGTCATTATTTTTATTTTAAGTAATATCGGAGCTGCGATATACAGGTTGGAACATTTCGACTTTACCTTGAAGGAAAGTAACCTAATACCAAAGATAGCGAATTTTACTTAAAGGAAACATTACCTTATTTTTAAAAAGAAATAAAACTGCATTCAAAGTTTTCTGAAAATGCCACACCCGGTAGTCGAACCGACTAAAATCTTCCTAAACCTTCTATTTCATGGATTTCCTTTCATTTAATTTGCCAAGTTTGTTAGAGAGATTTGATCCTTATGATCGACCCTATCGATTGATGCAATAAAAATACAGGATGTTATTTTTCGAATTTTAGTCGGTTCGCAGGGTGTGGCAAGCGATTTTTCGACACACTGGATGCCCAAGGCGGAGGACCGACAGAAATGGCGCACATTGCGAGAGGCCTGTCTAGCAGTAGTCTGCAATAGAATTGATTGGAGTAATTACTTCTTTGACTTTAATATGTAGTGAAAGTACTCTAAATACTGGAGATAGCGAATTTCATTCAAGGGAAACACTCTCTCATTTAAAAAAAAATACAAAACTGCATTTAAGGAATTTCGATAAATCGCTTGCCGCACCCTGTAATCGAACCGACTACAATTCGTAAAAATAACACCCTGTATTTTTATTGCATCTATCGCTAGGGTCGATCATAAGGATCAAATCTCTCTAACAAACTTGGAAAATAAATAAAAGGAAATCCATGAAATAGAAGATTTAGGAAGATTTTAGTCGGCTCGACTACCGGGTGTGGCATTTTCAGAAAACTTTGAATGCAGCTTTGTTCCTTTTTAAAAATAAGGGAATGTTTCCTGTGAGTGGAATTCGCTATCTTCAATATTCAGAGTACTATCCATCCAAGTATGATCGAAAAATTCCACCCTGTATTGCTATATATATACGTCCCGATATAGTTTAGAGAAGTTTTTCCATAGTAACTTTTGATCACTTTATACTGTACTTTCATGTTATACCAATTTCATTGATGGCCGCTCAATTCCAACACGACGCCAACATTACCCAACCCCCTTTAATTGTGTGAGTGTTTAGACTTAAAATGAGTGTGATATACTTTTTTCGTGTGGAAATGAGGTGTTTGAAGTATCTAATTATCTATTACCTTATCTACCTAATTTACGTATACTACACTATATTACGTATACTATATTTTGTGAAAAGCAGAGCTAAAGTGGCAGTTTCAACAGTTACCTCGACGACGCGTCGGCGCTCTAAAATTTTGTGTGGTGTATTTTACTCCTAAACGCCTGACATCTAACGTAAAAAGTCTGTCTTTTAAGATCTCATCTCATCATTTTGAAATCTATTTACCTTGCATGAGAATCTGGTAAGATTTGGCCCAATTATCACGGTGTTCTGATGTTAGAATACCGACTCCAAGTTCGTTGTGCAATGCAGAATTGTCCATTACGAATTTTAATTGTTCTACAATTTGACTTGCATTAAGTTGTACATTGTCCTTGCCCCAGAGGTCAACTCGAAAAATCTGAAAGTATAATTTTTTTTTTTAATTAATAAAGATTATATTCAATGTATATACAACTTTTTTTTAATAACTTAGATAATTATCTTGAGATATAACAAAAACTAAACTAATATATTTTAAAACTAAAACTAATAATATAATATACAAATTATAATAAAAAAATCTATATCTATACTATTATATAATTGTAAAGTGGTCGTGTCTGTACATTGGAGATATTTAAAAAAAATACTTGGGTTATGTTATGTTAACGATACTGAACACGAAAATATTTTATTTGAATTTCCTGTCTGTTTGTCTGTTTGTCCGCGATGGACGCAAAAACTACTGGACGGATTTTGATGCGGTTTTTTTTTGTTAGAAAGGGCTTGCTCAGACTTAAAATCTTACGTTTGTTTGATCGCAATCTGTTGAGTAGAACCGGAGATATGAGCAAAGGTCGCGTTAACCGAGATGCACGCGGGCGGAGCCGCGGGCGGAAGGCTAGTAAATAATAATAATAGTTAAAATGCGTCGTGGAATTCCTCCGCATCGCATGCCTCTTGTGGTAACGTTCCCAGAAGACTGGCAGCATTGCCACGTTGAATGGCAATGTTTATTCTCTGACCTAAAAAGAGACCAGCCTTCTGGTCACGAGAAGCGTCGACCATACGTTTCGCAATCTCCCTGAAGAGATTGCGGGCGCTCGGTCGGACCCCATGACCCCAACGTTTCGACTCAAAACGGCACAAATTTATGATCTCCGATGAGATTGGAGTATTTACGCCGTTTAAGAGCCTCTGCAGAAGCAGCAGCAGCACCGGCACAGCCAGCCGTGCCAGGTACAAGGGTAGGGGCAACGGTATCGACGCATGTTGCGTCCCACACTAGAGCCCTACCCATTTTCCATGGCATTAATGACATACCATCCGGTCTCTTGCCATCGTCGCGCGCCAGACCGTTTGGTTCAAGCACAGCTGGCACACCGGCGATGACAAGAGCACGGCGGAGTATGTCATTGAGGCTGGCATGCCGTGGAGTTCGCCCAGCGCTCCTGCAGCACGACAGGCCATGGTGCGCGAGTCTGTCGACGGCTTCTCCACAACGGCATTGATGCGGAGAAACACACGGTGCACCTAAACGTAGGCATGTAGCGATGCGGAAGGTAGTGTCATCTAACATAGTCCCTACGTATAATTAGTATACCTTAATACCTACCTAGACCAGGCCTCCTTCACTGCCAGCGGCCTCGGGCCGTTTGCGGACCAAATTCAGTGCGGTTTTCGCAAGAGAAGCGCACGCACGCTGTTTAATTTTAATCGCTCCGTTCGTTCGTACGCGTACCTACGATGCCGTCTGGTGCCTTATGTGTGTAGATGGGTGACATATATTTTTGTTACATAGAAACGTCATACTAACCTTAAACAATATTTTAACAACGTTTAAAACGCTATTATTATTAAAATAAAATTGTGATAATATTTGACGGACAGTCGCGCAAACCTACCTACGAAAATTTCAACACAAGTCGCGCGGTGCAATTAATGAAATTTCAAAAAAACAAATTTCAACCTGTCTCAATTTGTCGCGCTGTTAGCGTAAACAAACAAACAAGGATGATTCGGTTTTATGCGATTTGTAAAAAATATATAAGTAAATGTTTATGTAAAAAAATAATAATTTAAAGATGTTTGAAGTGATAAAAAATAATTATATTGCAAAGGGTTCATTTTCCATGACATCGTCAAAGAATTCTTGAGCTTGCCCCGTGTTAGAGTTATTAATAAATTGATAAATGTTAATAATCATTCAATGTATTTATTAGTATTATTTATTCAGAATATTAATTTTTTAGGATTGCCTAGTTTGGGATCTGTTATAAATTCGTATTCATCATTCATCAATTCAAAAAATATTTTATAAACGATACAATTTTAAACTCGGTACCACCTATAGTCAGAAGTAGTCAGAATATATTCACAGTTATCAATAACATCGCACAGACAGACAGACAGCCTCCGTGGCGTAGCGGTAGTGAACGCGGCCGCTACGCAGGAGGCGCGGGTTCGATCCCCGCTCAGTGCAAATATTTGTGTGCATTAAATATGGATATTTGCATTGGTCTGGTCGTGCCTCGGAGAGCTCGTTAAGCCGTCGGTTCCGGTTGCCATAAAAACATCTATGGCGGTCGTTACGGGTAGTTGAAGCCCTAAAAAGTCCAAAAACGGTCTAGTTGCAAAACTTCGATATCGCCTAATGTTAACATTGGGTTGTGGAGGTCAGATGGCAATCGCTTCACGGAAAATATCGAGGTCTAGCCAAATCCGTAGTTAAGACTGGTAAAGCGGACCCCAGACTCCGAGCTGAAAGGTTCGGATGCGACTGGGAATAACGCTAGGAGGAAGGATCAATAACATAGACATAAAAAGTTATGTTAATTTAATTTTATCAAAGAGGCAGCCCTGCGATTGCTGTGGAATCGCGCCGTGCGAAGCAATCTCAACTGTACGCATAAGCATTTATGCACATTTTAGCATGCAGTGGTTGCTGTCGCGACGGAGTAGGCTATTATAGCAGTAGGTTTTGGAATTTTTCTACTGAGTGAAGTATCTGTTACGTAGTAACTATTTAGTAATCTGTGCCTAGACTGTGATATGCAACTACTGCCCACGTTAAATACTGATGCCGTTTTCGCAACCCACAGGAAACTATTCTCGGGATAAAAAGTAGCCCATGTGTTATTCAGGACTAAAATTTAGCTCAGTGCCAAATTTCATTCAAATCTCGGTTCTCTTTTTATCAAATTGGCATTCTAAAAGTGTAATGTGGAATGTGGCTAAAAAAATGGTTAGGTAGGTATATGGTAATCATTCTGTTAGGTACTTATTTTATAATCAAAATGGAAAAAAAAACTTCAGTTAACATGCTCGAATTACGTATTTATAAATTAATTTATGTCAAATTTATTCAACAACAATGCCTCCAGAGTTGTACGCCATTATAAAAATATAGTGTGACAAGGTCAAAGTATTCATTTATAAACTCCTCGAAGACAGTACCTCAATACCTAATCTATTCAACTAAAAAAATTTATATACATGTTAATAATACCGTATATTTGCTTCAAACTGAAACTTTATTTCCATAGAACATGGTTACATTACAGGTGTTGTAATATTGTTTTGGAGCAGCACATTCTGCCGTGAGGCGCGGAAATATTTATACATGGAGTAATTAGCATTTGTAAATTCAACTCACCCCGCTAATATATGTATAATTCTTCCCATACCTACCAAATATACAAAAAACAAACTAAAATTGGTGGAACCGTTTCAGAGGCGTTGCATGTTGTCCCGGTGCGGTGATTTAACTACAAACATTTGAAATAATATGTTTGTACCCTATTAGATACCGGTAGATAGTTATATGTATTGTATCTACGTTATTGATGTTATTTTGCCAAGGATTGTTCTAAACAATTTTTTCTATTCTGAAGTAGGTACACACGGCGTCAGACCTCGGTTTACAGGCCACACCAACATAAAGGAAGTGTGCGTGACAGCAATACTATTAATACATTGCTTAAAGATGTGTGTCATAACAAGTAAACCAATCAGGGCCTTTGACGCACTCACACAATTGCTATTTTACTTACATAAAATGCACCAAGGTTATAATATCATATTCTAAACTAATTTTATGAAATGTATGCAGCATTTTGTTTCTATAACTAATAGGAGTTATCAAATTTAGTCACTATACTATCTGTTCTCATAGTCGAGATGGATAAGAATGCAAGTAAGTAAGTTTGGACCTCACCGTTGTCGCCGGTCGTTGGTTCGGAACTTAACAACGGAATTCTCTTTTTGTCATTCGTGCATCTTTATGTCAGTCAATTTAATAGACATAACATTTTATTTTATGTTCCAATATCTTTTTAGAAGTTTATAATAATTATACTTATATGTTTTTTATATTTTTTATTAAAGATCAAATATTTTTATCTGATACTTAATTAATTATTATCTATAAATAATTAAATTAATTATACCCATACTTAAGAAAAATATCATGCTTATAATAGTAAATATATTATTGCATTGCAACAATAAGTTAATTATTTTATTTTCCTTTCCTTTTATCCATTAAGAATAAATAGTATCATCAAGGAAATATACAAAAAATATATTAAATTATATTATATATATGAATTTTATACACTTAGTTTCCTGTAAATAAACTAGACCAATCGGACTTCAATATATTGAGGAACAAAAAGTGCACCTCGCTCGAGGACCGAACCCGGTATTGATTCTATTGGTTCAGCTGCATATTTAAACCATTCAGCTATATCTACTTATTCGTTTTTCGCTAAATATGCTATTATAACTTGGTGCAGTGGCTATCATCAATACCTATATTTCATGTAAGTAAAATAGCGAATGTGTGAGTGCGTCAAGGGCCCTGATTGGTTTACTTGTTATGACACACATCTTTAAGCAATGTATTAATAGTATTGCTGTCACGCACACTTCCTTTATGTTGGTGTGGCCTGTAAACCGAGGTCTGACGCCGTGTGTACTAAGGTACCTACTCTCGCTCGCAGGCAGATTCGGTCGTTGTGTGAATTGAGAATACGTTGCACACAGACCGGTAGTCGGTACTGATGCGTGAGCGACAGACTTATTTAGGTAACTGTCGCTCTAAGAGTTCTAAGACTAGACGTGGCACTATACCGGTCAGATTACACAGCACAACTTCCTATACTACGGATACCACTTTAAAAAAAACGTGGTAAAGAACCTACAAACAGACAAACGGACAAACAGACAAGAATTCAAAAAATAAATTGCAGTATCGCTAATAAGTATAACATAACTTTTACATTTTTTAATATAGGTATATATGTATAGATAGATGGGTAGGTACACCCAATTTACAATTTTATAATCCTCCTTCACAACTTCGTCCACATGGACTTCTGGGTCTTATTTTTTCGTTTCTTCCTAGGCAATTCCTACGTGTACAACGATTGCGAGAAACCCTAATAATTTTTCTAAAGTAAAAGTAGCCTAAGTTATGTCCTAGGGTCAATACAGACATCATCACAAAATATACTAACATGGTCGTTGTGCAGCACAATAATGTGTCGGCTATTGCTATTGAATACCAACTTGTCTCGTTTCTCCAATGGTATCCTACACGTGCCAAATATTTTCTTGTATTGGCCCATGTCGAGAGGAGTTTTGCCCATCATATCTTGAGGGTATTGGTCGCTGAAAAAGTTAAATGTTACTTATTATTAAAATAAAAAAGGTAGTAAGTATTAGCCACCCGGGCGCGTTGTCCGGAACCTCCCGCGGTGTACCCTGGGCAACATAGATGGCAGCACCTATTTCCTTCCCAAATGGAGACGTTGCCACCTACGGTAAGTACTGGCCGCGGCGGGAGCGACCCTGCAGAGGGCTGCTCAAGGGTTTTCACGTGTCCCTCTGACTAGCAGATAGCACAGTGGAGAGCAGGCTGGGTGCGGGCCGGTCGCCGAGCGTAGGCGTGGTATACGACGGGATTTACACACGAAAAAAGTACCTATCTGAGTAGCGGAAATTAAAACTAAAACCCGACCACAGAAGAATCACGCTCTAAAAAGTATTAAACAAGAAAATATCAAGTATAGCCGTGGTCGTATTAATATATGTATTTTGACTGGGCTGAAAATAGTATAGTATTATTTATCTGTTCTGTGGCAGTGGTATGATCACGCTGTAGCGCGCCTTTGCATATATTTTACGCTTTATTTTTAATGGAATAAGGTTGATAGATTCTAATAACGACTTAAAAACTGCTCGAGCGTTTTCCCGCCTGCCATGTAATAGAATGACGAATGTACAATACCTATATGATTTGACGTTTTTGACATTCGTTGACGCCTGTCATATACTTCAAATCCCTTACATTTGGCATTCTATTCTGCAAAACGCCGGCCGACGAATTGCCACTCAGCAAGGGTTATTTCTAATCAGCCCCTCTTGTCTAAAGGGGCTGATTAGAAATAACCCGCATAGTATCAGCTATCTGCTACAGAAGATTCCGTCATAATTCGCTCAGCCACGTTAGACATTAGCCGGAACAAAAAAACAGTTTGCTTTTTAACCTTACAAACAGACACTTAAATTTTATTTATTTGTATTGTATAGGTATGAAATTAAACATTTTGATTAATTAAATTACTCATAGTTATCACTTATCATTATTATTAAATAAAGGACCCACCTACATACCCTTAATAAATTTTAAATACTATACCTGTCTACTTTAGCCTTATATTCTAATGAGCCCAACAATATCTTAGCTGCGAATGCTAGCTGTTCACTTGATTTTTTGATTGTCCCGAAAGGGAGCAGTAAACCAGGGCTAGAATGCACTACAACCGGATCACGGTACTCTAAGTAGGCCGCGTTTAGCCACCAATCTGCAAGCCAGTTCTCATGTTCTTCTGCCCTTTTCTCCAATAAAGCCTGCAATAAAAGGATATTATTGTTTGATACTCAAGCAGCCTAATAATTTTGAAATGTATACTAAACAATCCAATATAAAACTTCATCCATGAATTGGTTGGTTTGTACAAATGTTTGCATGAATAGGTTTATTACCCGACTGCGCCAACCCATTAAATTTCTTATGGTTTAAGATTGGCAAATGGGTTCCACCTGTTATCTAGCATATTTCGATCTTTTAGACAGCGGTCGGGTTTTTTATTTTTTAATAATTATTTACATCAGTCTAGCTAGATGTTTCTATGTAGATCAGTAGTTGTAGGTACCTACTTGAAAATGTATCTGAGTATATTTATACGCATTTTAGAATCCATATTTATTACAAGCTTGTTAAGCTATGCTTACTTTGGGTATAAATAGCGCCATAGAGGTAGAAATAATGGATATCTCTGCATCACCCTAAGGTTGACTGGCAGAAAATGCCTATGGAATTAAGTCCGCCTTTGTACAATGATTTTGTATTTGTGCAAAAAGTTTAATAAATAAACAAAATAAAAGTTCCTAGAGAATGTCATATTGTAGTTATAATTACTCAGACTGTTGAGGTACCTAGTCAGAGACCACGGCCGCAACCTGGTCTAAACTTCAAACTGTTCAATGGTACCTTGTAGCCTACTTATACTCATATTTAGATAATATACTTATCACGATCACATTTACCGTAAACATGAATACAAACGGATAAAAATACTCAATACTCAAATATATCTACTAGCTACCTCAAAGAAGACGCTGCGACAGAAGAAGAAGCTACCTCAAATATACTCAATATACACTTACTTGCAATTTTGATCCCAATCCTTGTTCAAAATCTCTTACTAAACTTGTTGTTTTTCTCATTTGTTTACCATTTAGAAAAGGTTGTACGGACCGCAGGTATTTGTCCAAAGTATCTTTTAACTTTGGAACCGGCTGTATAAGTAACTTGGCACGACTTTTTTGTGTAGCACTGGTGTAGTTAGCAAATACTTGTAGAGAAGAAACATAGGGTTCCAAGAATAAGCCTCGGGAAGCCGACTGTAAATAAAAATAATACGGTTACTGATCATACTTAAAAATAATCAATTCGGGGATAACCCGAAACAAACAGACAAAACTTATTTCAGATCGGAATAAGTCAACATTCAGAATGGGACTTGAGCCCGCGACAAGTCCCTTATAGGTGCAATACTCTGACCGAATTTCAAAATCCCAAAGTTCAAAACCCCGAATGTACGAAATATCGAAGTTCAGAATCCCGAAAGTTCGAAATCCCGAAGTTCAAAATCCCGAAAATTAGTTTTTGATACGTTAACGATTGTAGACGTTCCGGTTTAACATTTATATGTAGTTACTTTTTTCCAACGGGGTTAGTTTTTTTATTCTTATATGTATTATCACAACACAAGTAACCTAACATGAAGGGAGAGTTAGCGGAGGCGCCGCCTGCAGAGATCGTCGTCATTCTAACCTGTATGTATCCATATCTAGGCGCGCAATGTCCACCCCGTGTAATCCGACTTGGATAGTTAATAAGCTGAAGCGGGAGCGGAGCAGGGCGAATGAGGTGAAGTACCCAGGTCGGGGCCGGCGCGCATACCATAGTACCTACTTAATTTTTTTGTTAAGGGTCTAAATTCTGCTAAATACAGTGCGAAAAGGCGAGTCTGATGGTGAAACTATATCACATTGGAATCACCTTTATCGCACTGTATTTAGGAGAAATTAGACCCTTAACAAAAAATTTAAATGTTTTGGTATGCGTCGGCCGCGCCGTGGGTCCTTCGTGTCATTAAGTTTGGAGATTGCAAAGCTGTTGGAATTTCACAATTTGGGCTAGAGTAGTCTAAGGGTGGGAGGGATGCCCATATATCTTCAAGCCAATCCCTTCCAGTAATTATGAACGAATTTCACGTACAGGTAAGTTCGTTTGATCATTAATTACTTTCGGGATTGGCTCTCGATATTCACACATGTTGAGGCGAAGTACCCAGGGCGGGGCCCAGTGGCGGATCCAGGGGGGGGGGGGGGTCATGGGGGTCATGACCCCTCCTGGGCGGGTCACCTACTAAAAAATATCCCAATGTCACTGTTAAATTTTAAAAAATAACACGCATAAGAAGACTGTCTCTTTGTACCTACTAGTATTATAATTTTATGAGGCACCAAACATCAGTATGAATATTATTCACACGATTGAAAATTTCAATTTATCGTGCAGCGCAGCCGATTTACCGATGGACTCGAATAGTTTTCGGACCTGACACCCTGTCCGCTATGTTAAAGAAATAAGCGCGAATGACTAACCAGGCCGGCAGTCGAAGGTCTGGAGCTGACAGCCATGAGGTCCTTTTTCGATTCGGGCAACAACTTGACTTGAGCTCAGCTTCAAAGGCCCCGTATTTATGTTACTGTTTGCTTACAAAAACTTTTTGTGAACTTGGAAGAAGCCTTCCTTTCTGGATCCGACGTAGGTAGTCACCAAAGCACCCGTGCCCGGTAATAACCAGCGTCAGCCGGTACGAGAGGCAGCCGTGTGGCCTCTCTAGCCACTCCCCCATAGGATGGGATGGGCCTTACTACCGCTATTACCGCGGGCCCAGCGGTTGTGGCCAGTGGCCATCTTCTGCTGCGGATGACGCAGCTGGCTCATATGCCTGGTCTTTTTTTTTATCGTGCGAAAAAACCCGCGGATACCTCCCCCGCCAGAGCCGAAGGAAGAGGTTATGTCGGACTCGAACCGACTAAAACGTACGGCGTCTGTGGGCCGTCAGTTGCCGGAGGTGAGATTGTCGTAGCCATATCCCTCGCACCCCGGCCGACCCAGGGCCATATCTCTTGATCTGGTCCTCTTCCGGTGTGGGGACCATAGAGTCCCCAGCTCCAGGTACGGGGAGGCACGCCAAGCGCGCCGCCGCGGCCTGCTTCTGCTTGGGTGACAGGCGGCTCCACCCGTCACCCCCAGGCCCGCGCTCATGGGGGACGAAGGTCATTCTGCGACCTCCGACGCCCGAGTTGCCGCCGCTCGTCGCCGGCCGCGCGGTTTGCGATTCTCCTTCGCTCCTCGCTGGCCGCAAGGTCTGCGATTCTTCTTCGCTCCCGCTCCGCCGCCTCCTTCACGGGCATTAGAAGGATGCGCCGGCGGCCCACGCATCCGCGCAGCGAACCATCGCTGCGAGAAAAGTGGCGAGCGTGAGAGCTCTCACTCCCAGCATATGCCTGGCCTTACATCTGCACATTCTACGACGTCAAGCCAGCACTTTTTGGGGCTACCCCTCCCACAGGGGCCCACCCGGGGCGCCATTGCCAGACTATATATATAAAAAAAACCTGAAGCATACCAAGGGCCCCTTGTCCGAATTTGCTACAGGCCCCGCGCTGACTTAATCCGGCACTGCGCATAGGCGATGACTTGGTCGAGCGCACGGACCAGGCTAAGTATCTGGGATCTGTACTTCACGTGACTGGTCACATCAACCGCGACGTCAAGGCACGGATTGCCGCCATGTGGGCCAAGGGGCGGGAAATGATTGGCGTCACATTTAACCCTAAAATGCCAGTCTGGTTGATGGGGTAGGTCTATAAAACGATCATTAGGCCTGTCTTTTTACGCGGCTGTAAGGCATGGCCGCTGCTGGAGCGACATAAGCAGGAGCTACGTGTCACGGAGATGAAAATGCTATGGTGGATGTGCGGCGTCACACGTAAAGATCGCATGGGGAACTCTCAGATCCGCGGCAGCCTTCATCATGTCCGCGACATCACACATAAAATGCAAGAGAGCCGCCTTCGCTGGTGTGGCCACGTCTTGCAGCAACCGTCAGGCTACGTGGGTAACAAATGGCTGGCAGTAGCACAGCCACCGGGACCAGGTGGAAAGGATAGGCCCAAGAAGTCTTGGCTTGAAGTCGTGAAGAGTGACATGCGTGCAAATGGTCTCATCTCACCACCATGGACGCCCAACGTCGTGCGAAGTGGAGGAGGAAGAGACAGAATACGGCCCCTGAGTTCCGAGGTCACCTCGGATTCGGAAGCAATCAGGAAAATAATGTACGATAATCATGAAAGGGGGAGGCGCGCATCGCGCCGCCAACGCGGCCTGCTTCTTCTAGAGTGTCAGGCGGTTCCCCCTGTCATTTCCAGGCCCGTGCTAATGGGGACCGATATGGAGATATTGATACGATAATGAAGATGTTGAGTGACCTACGTCGCCCGAGTCCTTCGCGCATTGTGTATTATGCGGAATGGGAAACAACTGAATCTTCTCCAGACCCGTTCCCCCGCCTCCTTCTCGAGCATCTAAAGCCGAGATACAGGTTCCCGCCTAGTTCGGCTGCAGATGCTCTCAATAATATTGTAAATGCACCAAACATTATATTTTGAACACATGTATACTTAAGTTCTACTATTGTATTTATAATGTAATGGATTTTGTGAAATAAATAAAAAAAAAAATAAAAAAAATAAAAAAAAAAAAAAAAACTTGCTCTCAGATGGAGGCGGTGGCAGCCGCGAGCTTACGGTTTTACGCCATCACTGTAAGCAAGCGAGAGAGAGAGAGTGCTGAGCGAGAGAACTCCCATCCCGAGGGCCGCCACAAGGACCCACTTCGGTGTTTCCCATGCCGGGTATTCGGTCCGCGTATGCAGCCCTGTGTCCTCGCTTGAATCATAGTGATGACACCCGGGCGTTGGCTCCTTCTGAATTCGCCGCAGCTAACTTCCGAAACATCCATATCCGGTGATCATCTGCGTCAACCGGTACGAGAGTTCCCCATTGAAGCCTTTCTAGCCAGTTCTCCATTATGGGTTTTCTTACCACCACTATCACGGCGTGCCCTACGCTTGGTTGTCCAAGTCGTAGTTTCAACTCCACCATGTCCCGATAGAGCTGGGACTTCGTGGCCTCGATTTCTCGCCTTTTGATACGGATTTAGTACCGAAGGTGCTCTGATATCTATCTATCTAGACCCCCCCCCCTCCCCCCGAAACTATGTCTCGGCTACACCATGACCCCCCCCCTGAATTGAAAGCTGGATCCACCCCTGGCGGGGCCGGCGCGCATACCATAGTACCTACTTAATTTTTTTATTAAGGGTCTAAATTCTCCTAAATACAGTGCGATAAGGAGAGTCTGAAGGTGAAACTAGATCGATCCGAGTCTGACCAAGCCATTTCCAGCACAAAAACCGCATCAAAATCGTTTCAGTAGTTTTTGCGTCCATCGTGAACAAACAGATAAACAGACAGGAAATTAAAAAAAAATATTAGTTCAGTATCGTTAACATAACATAAAGCGAGTTTTTTTAATATTTCCAATGTACGGACACGATCACGTTCCAATTATATAATACTCGTAGTATAAGTAGATAGATATAATATTATAACCAAAACCACACAATAGTCTAATTTTCGGGATTTTGATTTTGGTATTTTTTTTACGGTATTTTTAACATTCGGTCAAACGAACATCGGTATTATGAGTTTCGGGATTTTGAAATGTAACAATTGTATGTATTATCACTCATATCACTAATATCACGACATAGCATGAAAACGGCTGGACCAATTTCGATAATTCTTTTTTTAGAATATTCCTTGAGGTACGAGGATGGCTCTTACGCAGAGAAAAATTACGCTACTACTTAAGGGAGCGGAGCAGTAATCATAAATGTCAAGAAAGCCGGCAGATTTTCATACTTTGCGGGCCTATAGATGACTGAAAGGGGTGATACGGGTAACGGGACTTAGAAATGTGGCGCGGGCGAAGCCGGGGCGGGTCGGCTAGTTAGTTATAATTCAACATTTATTAGAAGACGACCTACATTAAAACTTCCATTTTTTGAGTTCCGTAGCTCAAACAAAAAAAACGCAACCCTTTTAGGATTACTTCGTTGTCCGTCTGTCCGTCCGTCTGGCTATCTGCCTGTCAAGACCTTCATCTCGGGAATGTGTGAACGGATCTGGTTGAAATTTATACCAAATACTCAAGTCTACAACCTCTTACAGCCGTGAAAGAATCAAACTTCTAGATCAAGACAATTAAAAGGCATTGCCGTTAATGTAATCCATACTAATATTATAAATGCGAAAGTAACTCTGTTTATGATTAATGACTGCCTCTGTGACGTAGTGGTAGTGACCGCGCCGCTACGAAGGAGGCACGGGTTCGATCCCCCCTTAGTGCAAATATTTGTATGCATATAGCGTTGTGTAGAATGTCGTATAATATTTATTTGTTTATAAGTTCTCCCCTTAATTCAATTGTCTACGGAACCCTCAGTGCGCTAGTTCGGCTCGTACTTAACCGTTTTTTATATAACATAGTTTATTGCGACAGCACTCACGGCGTCAACACCACGTTGAGGCGAAGTGAAAGGAATTATCACTACTCCTGCCTGACAGACCTTGACAAAAGCAGATATTTAATTAACTAACTAGTTGTCCTGAGCTTACAATAAGCTAAATATATGAATTAGAATCAAATGCGCGGTTTCTGAATTGATAAACCTCGACAACGCCTATTTAATGCCGTGTTTAGTTCAGAAGTTCCTATGACCAATCTACAGTATGCATCTTCAGACAATGAATATCAATTTATCATACCTATTTGCCCAGACAAAATAAAATGAACCAAAATTCGATTGGGTTTATTAGGATTAAAAGTAATCGCTAAATAAGAAGCCCGCTTGGACAGTTCAAGTCCATGAAGTTCTCAATTTTGAGAACGTAAAACAATGACATTTTTCAAACGTAGAATGACATTTTTCATTGATGGGAACCGCCCACTCCGCTCAGTGCTGTCCATAACGATTTTTTCATACTGTCCATAGACAAGAGAATAAAGTCATTTATTACACATAGAAGTTTCTGTTTGGTTTTTGTAAAATTCTTAATGACTAAATTGACAGTCTCACTTGAAAATGATGACTTTGCTTATTGTGAAATGTCCTAGCTTATTATGACCTGTCTTTTATAAATTACACCCAGTTATAGGGACCAATAGGTTTCCTAACACCTCCTGTACTTCTTGGGAAAGTGTTACCTGGTGAGGTTTGGGTACCGCTTAACATTTGGTTTTTTATATAAAATTCTTTGTAACAAATGTATACAATGACTTCATGACTGCCCTATTTTTTTTTATTATATAATATATTTTTTTTATTATATAATATTGTATTATATCCAAACTAATATTATAAATGCGAAAGTAACTCTGTCTGTCTGTCTGTCTGTCTTTCTGTCTGTCTGTCTGTCTGTCTTTGCTTCACGCCTAAACTACTGAACCAATTTGTGTGAAATTTGGTACAGACATAGTTTGGAACTTGAGAAAGGACATAGGATAGTTTTTATTACAAAAAATAAAATAAAAAATAAAATTTATTCCAGACACACAGCGCCATCTATTGGTCAAGAGTCTGCATCAATTCAGTACTGAAAATTCATCGGAAAAAGGCTATGTTTGGTCGCGATAACCGACATCTACGCGGGCGGAGCCGCGGGCAAAAGCTAGTACTTAATAAAAAAAAAAATTGAAGTTATTAAAAAAGAATATATTTAAATTAATTGTATTAAAAATAACTACTGTCAGGGTCGGACTGGGCCGAAAGGGCCCGGGCGGCTAACCACAAGCCGGGGCCCGAAACTAGATTTATATAGGGGAGGTGAAGTCAAATTGACGTGCCTCAATTTGATTTCACCTCGCCTGATGGTAAGCTAAAGGTAAACTCTCTGAAAAGAGGGTTACAATTATTTATAGAGACACATACCTTTTTTTTTTTCTTTTTTGTCGTGCGCAAAATCCCCACGGATACCTCCCCCCCCGTAGCCGGAGGAGGAGGTTATGTCGGACTCGAACCGACTAAAACGCACGCCGTCTGTGTGCCGTCAGTTGCCGGAGGTGAGATTGTCGTAGCCATATCCCTCGCACCCCGGCCGACCCAGGGCCATATCTCTCGATCTGGCCCTCTTCCGGTGAGGGGATCGCAGAGTCCCCAATCCGCCCCCAGGTACACCCCCCGCAACGCGTGCCGCCGCCGCGGCCTGCTTCTGCTAGGGTTACAGGCGGCTCTACCCGTCACCCCCAGGCCCGCGCTCATGGGGGACGGAGGTCATTCTGCGACCTCCGACGCCCAAGTTGCCGCCGCTCGTTGCGGGCCGCGCGGTTTGCGATTCTCCTTCGCTCCTCGCGCTCTCGCTCCGCCGCCTCTTTCACGAGCATTACTTGCTCGCAGAAGGAGTCGCCGGGGGCCCACGCATCTGCGCAGCGAACCATCGCTGCGAGCAAAGTGGCGAGCGTGAGAACTCTCATAAGTTACAATGGTGGCACTCGGCTTGACGGCCTAATCCGATGCTTTTTAGGCCCCGCTTAAAGGACCCGGGACTGTAGGAAGAGGGAAACACGTGAGCTGCTAAGAAATTCCAGGTCTTATTGGTGTGGCAGAAGGAGTCGCCCAGCCCCTGGGTTCTAGATGGAATATTCTGCACCGTATGCGGGTGAGATCTAAGTCCTGCACGTGCTGTTTTATATAGGAAAGGAGAGGGTGGGACTAATTTGGAAGAGCTCATTAGAACATTCACCATTGTAGAGACGGTCAAATATTGCCAAGGACGCAACATCTCTACGCATCTGCAAAGGCTCGAGGATGTTAGTGACCTCCGGATTCCCAATATAGGGACCGCACATCGCTGCAACCTGTCGAGAGCATCTAGTAAGTACTTTACGGAACCATCCTAAAGGTGTGTGAACTTGTGCAGTATTCCACGCAGGAGCAAATTTGTATCTTGTATAGAAAACACCGCTGCTCCGGCTTGAAAAAACGTTTCACTTTGTTCAGAACTCCGATTTTACACGAGGCTGTTTTGATGATACTCTCAATGCAGTTTTTAATAATTATTCAGTTTGTAGCGAACATACTAAGGAAATTGAGATTGTCCTGTAGTGGCATGCTCTAAAGAGTGAGAAGGGGAAGGAAAGAAGATACTGTACCTTTGCTGTAAACGCACATGCCTGCGTCTTCTTGGTATTGAACTCGAGCAGGTTTCTGATTCCCATTGAGAAATGTGGTTCAGGATCCAGTCAAGCCCAGTGACGAGAACCTGCCTTTTTCCCCGATATCAGACTGCTTGGTCGCAGGATATCCGTAATAACTCTCATGTAAGGTGCTATCGTTTGCATAGCAATGAATGCTGCCAGTGGACAGCATGTCGTTGAAATGCATAAGAAAGACAGGTGATAAAACAGACCCCTGTGATACGCCAGCATTTACCTGCAATTACTCCGAAGTTCGACCATTATATAAAATACGCGTATACGGCGCTCCTACAGGAAGCCATCCAGTCGCATAGTCTAGAAGGCAGACCAAAGCTTGGTAGCTTGGAAAGAAGCGATTTTTGCCAGACTCTGTTCAAAGCTTTGGCAATGTCAAGACGATTTGCCAGTGACTCGTGACTCACCTTACTTGTCCATAGCCTCACCCCAAAGATGGGTAACGTGCGCCAGAAGATCACCCGTAAACCGCTTTGACCGAAAACTGTTTTGCCGATCATTGATTATGGAGTGATAATCTAGGTGACTGACTCATGAGCTGTTGATGTGTTGATGATGTGCTCGAATACCTTGCACAGCACTGAGGTGACGGCTATCGGCCGACAGTTGGCTGGGTCTGTGCGATCCCCCTTCTTGGTGATCGGCTGTACATTCGCATATTTTCGAAGGCGATGGCACTTCACCCGAGATGTAAGATAATCGGTACAGCCGCGTAAGCATTGGAGACAACTCCGCTGCACATTTTTGAAGAACCACCACTGGAATACTATCTGGTCAGCTGGCTTGCCAGACATCGAGTGATTGCAGTACAGCACGGACATCGCGTTGTCTGATAAGGATATCAGGCATTGCGTGGTCACTGATGGACAGTGTCGGTGGCTGCATACCATAATCCTAGATTCGGAAGTTGGCCGCAAAGAGATTAACCAGCAAAGGGGGTTGGGTAATGTTGGCGTCGTGTCGGAATTGAGCGGCCATCAATGAAATTGGTATAATATGAAAGTACAGTATAAAGTGATCAAAAGTTACTATGGACAAACTTCTCTAAACTATATCGGGACTTAGCTATACAGGGTGGTATTTTTCAACTTTACTTAGATGGAAGTACTCTAAATACTGAAGATAGCGAATTCCACTGAAAAGAAACATTCCCTTATTTTTAAAAAGAATCAAAACTGCATTCATAGTTTTCTGAAAATGCCACACCCGGTAGTCGAACCGACTAAAATCTTCCTATAACCTTCTATTTCATAGATTTCCTTTTACTTAATTAACTAAGTTTGTTAGAGAGATTTGAACCTTATGATCGACCCTATAGATTGATGTAATAAAAATACAGGATGTTATTTTTTCGAATTGTAGTCGGTTCGATTATAAGGCGTGGTAAACGAGTTTTCAGCATTCCTTAAATGCAGTTCTGTTTCTTTTTTAAAAACATACTAAACTGCATTCATAGTTTTCTGAAAATGCCACACCCGGTAGTCGAACCGACTAAAATCTTCTTAAATCTTCTATTTCATGGATTTCCTTTTATTTAATTTACCAAGTTTGTTAGAGAGATTTGATCCTTATGATCGACCCTATCGATTGATGCAAAAAAATATAGGGTGTTATTTTTTCGAATTGTTCGATTATAGGGCGGGGCAAACGATTTTTCAGCATTCCTTAAATGCAGTTCTATTTCTTTTTTAAAAACATACTAAACTGTATTCAAAGTTTTCCGAAAATGCCACACCCGATAGTCGAACCGACTAAAATCTTTCTAAATCTTCTATTTCATGGATTTCCTTTTATTTAATTTACCAAGTTTGTTAAAGAGATTTGATCCTTATAATTGACCCTATCGATTGATGCAATAAAAATACAGGGTGTTATTTTTTCAAATTGTAGTCGGTTCGATTATGAGGCGTGGCAAATGATTTTTCAGCATTCCTTCAATGCAGGGCTGTTTCTTTTTCAAAAACACACTAAACTGTATTCAAAGTTTTCTGAAAATGCCACACCTAGTAGTCGAACCGAATAAAATCTTTCTAAATCTTCTATTTCATGGATTTCCTTTCATTTAATTTACCAAGTTTGTTAGAGAGATTAGATCCTTATGATCAACCCTATCGATTGATGCAATAAAAATATAGGGTGTTATTTTTTAGAATTTTAGTTGGTTCGATTACAGGGCGTGGCAAGCGATCTTTCGAAATTCCTTAAATGCAGCTTTGTATTCTTTTTTAAATAAGAGAGTGTTTCCTTTGAATGAAATTAACTATCTCCGGTAGTAAGAGTAGGTACTCGTACCCGGTTCGACTACCGTGTGTGGCATTTTCAGAAAACTTTGAATACAGTTTAGTGCGTTTTTAAAAAAGGAACAGCACTGCATTTAAGGAATGCTGAAAAATCGTTTGCCACGCCTTATAATCGAACCGACTACAATTCGAAAAAATAACACCCTGTATTTTTATTACATCAATCGATAGGGTCGATCATAGGGATCAAATCTCTCTAACAAACTTGGTAAATTAAATAAAAGGAAGTCCATGAAAAAGAAGGTTTTGTAAAATATTAGTCGGTTCGACTACCGGGTGTGGCATTTTCAAAAGTCTTTGAATGCAGTTTTGTTTCTTTTAAAAAACAAGGTAAAGTTTCCTATAAGTAAAATTCGCTATCTTTAGTATGAGGGTACTTTCCTTCAAGGTAAAGTCGAAATGTTCCACCCTGTATATCGCAGCTCCGATATTACTTACAATGAAAATAATGACATTTGTACGTGTGTTTAACACAGTACAATGAAGTGGTATCAAAATTAATTATGGCCGCTGAAAAAATTAAGAACGCCACTGTCCATACTAGATTACCCAATCCCCTTTGTTTTATCTTGAGGCTCATGGGCCAGAGAGCGGCCCGGCAGCGACTGCCCATGAGATGCACCACTAGCTTTTGACCAAACCACGCTATGCGCTGAGCATCCGCTCTGACGTAAGCCCTCTCGCAGACCTTTGTGACTCTGTTGTACACCGCTTTGAAGCGCCCATACCCAAGCGCAGTACATATACTCTTTTTGGTCAACAGCCTCTGCGCACTCGCGCGCGAGCATAGGGCGCGCTCTGCTGACACCGGTGACATCAGTGTATGGGTTATAGTATTTCATACCCAGACTGATCTCACTGGCAACAGCAGTGACACTGTCCCATGGGTTCTTACCTTCAAAGCAACGTGCAACCCACGGGATGGACGCAAAATACTCACGCAGTGCATCCCAATCTGCTGATGAGTAGTCCAGAGATATAATTGGCACCTGATGGCAGATGGGATACTATCGGAAAATACTGAAATAGAATAGGTGCCGGAGACTTCATGCGACTCCTTTTTCGGAATTAAGGACCTCACAGAAACAGCCTCCGGAATGGACAACATCTCAGTTGAACAAATCCAACACCTTAGGCCTGTCGCCGTGTCATGACTCCTAACACTAGAATACCTGCATGGCTTCTGTTAGCATCCTCCGTGTCTGGAGTTTCCACGCAGTGGCGTAGCTAGGTGACCAAGGGCCCCGGTGCAAAAAGACACAGGGGCCCCCCTATTTTAGATTAGAGTTGTGTTACAACCCATTTTCACATTCCAAAAGTAAGATTTTTTTGGTAGTTCGATATGAGATTTGGTAGTTCAGGCTCGGGGGCCCTGAGCTTGGGGGCCCTGGTGCACCGCACCACCTTGCCCACCCATAGCTACGCCGGGGTTTCCACCAGAAACCCACTGGCGACCCCAGACACTTTAGACCAATTTCCCTCTTGTGCCAATTTTTTGTGAAACTTTTTTAGAGGATGCCGTCAATCTTCTAACCGCAGATTTCAGGCTGATCCCAGAGCAGGCCGTTTTCGTACCGCTCAGAAAAAAACCTAAACTAGTTTCTGGGGATGGGCTTGCTCAAGATAAACCATTTGTTGAATTTTCTATTTCATTTCTCTCTCATTTCATGAACGATTTATATGATATGATCTAGTTTTATTTTACATTTAATCCACAAGAGCTGGAACCTAGCCTGTGCGGACCAAGTATCATCTCCTATCTTACGTTTGCCGTCCCTCAAACCAGGACCGAGGGGCCCGCGCAGGCTGGGGCCCGTGCGGCAAATGCCACATTGAATGTATGGCCAGTCCGACCCTGACTACTGTTATGTAATTAAAGGGTAACCTTTAAATTACCTATATGTATTAGGTATTTGATTGTTAATTATTCACGATTTTAAACACTATCTACTTACTAAGTAAACAAAATACTATCTACACTTTGTGCAGCACTGTTTAATTAGTCAATGCATTTATTCATAGTTCCACACATAATGAAAAATAATACAGATACTTTATAGAGTAATAAACTATGATAAGGAAATAAGAAAGTATGAACAGAATAATGCTTAGGTAACATTTGGAAGATACTCACTATATTATGAACCATGCGTAACATGTTTTCCTGTAATAGAGGAGAGTTTAACTATTAATATCTTACATATAATATATATTACAGACTGAAAATAGAAATTTCTATCTACAAGTACTTTCCTTTTATTTATTTTTTTGTACACTTGGTACTATAAAGTCAATTTATCCTGTAAACATTGATTAGGTTTGTACAAGAAACACTGATTCTCTAAATGTATGTAGAGTTAAGATAAGCCAGATGCTCAGAATGCAGAACGTAATGTTGAAGAGCTTAAATTCAACGACCTATTTACAGTGCCTATATAAAACCTATGTAAACTTACTTTTTTATCGAGTTCACCAGTGTCAGTGTTCTGTACTTTGGTACTGCACAACATCTGTTTAGATAATATTACACAACAGAGTGCTTATTCTCGACTACGTGTGTTTAATCGCTGAGATCTAGTTGGATCTGCGATAGTGAGAGTGAGAGGTGACACGGAAATCGTTATAGACTTGTGTGACTGTACGTGGAGGCCGCGTTGGTCATTCTGAATATTCTGATAACGTTTACATTCCTACAAGTATGCAAATTCCGTCTGTTTCCATAGACTTTCTGTTTCACATTCACATAATAATATTATTATTGTTATTGAAGCTGTCACAACTGTCACCTGTCAAACTGACAATTTTCCTTTTTTTTTTTTTTTTAAATTTGTTCCTTTCGGAACAGGCTAAGGTTCTATGACCATGCTGCCTTGTCATCAGTTATTTTTATATACATTTACTTTTTGGATGATGATGAGGATGAGGATGATGATGATGATAATAGTGAGTTAATGATGATGACGATGATGATGATTGCTGCCTCAGTAAAGTGGTGGAAACTTTACTAAAGGCTTCTTACGGAGATTTGAAACCAACACGAGAAGTCACAACCCACTGTAATATTTCACTTCCCTACTCTTGTGCGCGTTTTCCAAGACGTTATGTCTAAAATTCCACCATATTTACACATAAAAACTCGAACTCACACTAATTTTGGAAAATAAAATAACACCGGCGACCATTCATTCTCGTTTTGGCGGCAAAACTCTTCTGACAATTTTCCTTTTTTTTTATTGTTCCTTTTTTTTATATATATTTGTTCCTTTCGGAACAGGCTAAGGTTCTATGACCATGCTGCCTTGTCATCAGTTATTTTACTTATTTGGATGATACTTAATGAAGATGAGGATGATGATTATAATAAATTGGAAAAAGCGAAATCAATTCTCGGGCGGGACTCGAACCCGCGATCTTTCCCTTACAGGGGGAACGCTCTGACCACTGAGCCACCGAGCTTCGCCCGAGAGTGACCCAATTTTTCCAATACATATCCATCTTACGGCGATGGTGGGAGTAATCTACCGATATTCGTACGTACGAACTATCGGAATCAATGAATGATGTTGCAATCATTTTTAAACATAGATTTTTGATAACTCCGCCCAATCAATTGAGATAATTTTAAAGCAATTAGTTTGCTAGACTAAACAAATTATAATAAATTGGAAAAAGCGAAATCAATTCTCGGGCGGGACTCGAACCCGCGATGTTTAGTCTAGCAAACTAATTGCTTTAATGATGATGTTGATAATGGTGAGTTGATGATGATGATGATGACGATGATGATGATTGCTGCCTCAGTAAAGTGGTGAAAACTTTACTAAAGGCTTCTTACGGAGACTTGAAACCAAGAAGAGAAGTCACAATCCACTGTAATCTGGGGGCACGGCAGTGCCCCCGCCAAGTCGAGCAAAAAAGAGCGGCACGGCCGTAACACTATTTTCTCTAAGCACTTCAGGCCATTTTCGACCCCCTAGAACTTCGTTGTGGATGAACCTAGAAGCCTGAATCTTCGGTTACTAAGCAGGCACTGTAAAAACACTTTATATTTCAAATTTCATTCAATTTGAACCAATCAATTTGAATTATAACTAGTCAAAGTTTGCAAATTTTGTCACTCACTGACTGACCGATCATCAAAACTCTAAGGCACTTCTAGCAGACGTAGAAGCCTCAAAGGGGATTGGGTAATCTAGTATGGACAGTGGCGTCCTTAATTTTTTCAGCGGCCATCAATAATTTTGATACCACTTCATTGTACTGTGTTAAACACACGTACAAATGTCATTATTTTCATTGTAAGTAATATCGGAGCTGCGATATACAGGGTGCAACATTTCGACTTTACCTTGAAGGAAAGTACCCTCATACTAAAGATAGCGAATTTTACTTAAAGGAAACATTACCTTATTTTTAAAAAGAAACAAAACTGCATTCAAAGTTTTCTGAAAATGCCACACCCGGTAGTCGAACCGACTAAAATCTTCCTAAACCTTCTATTTCATGGATTTCCTTTTATTTAATTTACCAAGTTTGTTAGAGAGATTTGATCCTTATGATCGACCCTATCGATTGATGCAAAAAAATACAGGGTGTTATTTTTGCGAATTGTAGTCGGTTCGATTATAAGGCGTGGCAAACGATTTTTCAGCATTCCTTAAATGCAGTGCTGTTTCTTTTTTTAAAACACACTAAACTGTATTCAAAGTTTTCTGAAAATGTCACACCCGGTAGTCGAACCGACTAAAATCTTTCTAAATCTTCTATTTCATGGATTTCCTTTTATTTAATTTACCAAGTTTGTTAAAGACATTTGATCGTTGTGATTGACTCTATCGATTGATGCAATAAAAATATAGGGTGTTATTTTTTATAATTTTAGTCGGTTTGATTACAGGGTGTGGCAAGCGATTTTTCGAAATTCCTTAAATGCAGCTTTGTATTTTTTTTAATAAGAGAGTGTTTCCCTTGAATTAAATTAGCTATTTCCGGTAGTAAGAGTAGGTACTTTTCCTACATATTAACATCCAAGAAGTAATTATTGTAATCAATTCAAAGGAAATGTTTCCTTATTTAAAAAAAGAAACAGAACTGCATTTAAGGAATGCCGAAAAATCGCTTGCCACACCCTGTAATCGAACCGACTAAAATTCAAAAAAATAACACCCTATATTTTTATTGCATCAATCGATAGGGTCAATCTTATGGATCAAATCTCTTTAACAAACTTGGTATATTAAATAAAAGGAAATCCATGAAATAGAAGATTTTAAAAGATTTTAGTCGGTTCGGCTACCGGGTGTGGCATTTTTAGATAACTTTGAATACAGTTTAGTACGTTTTTAAAAAAGAAACAGAACTGCATTTAAGAAATGCCGAAAAATCGCTTGCCACACCCTGTAATCGAACCGACTAAAATTCAAAAAAATAACACCCTATATTTTTATTGCATCAATCGATAGGGTCAATCTTATGGATCAAATCTCTTTAACAAACTTGGTATATTAAATAAAAGGAAATCCATGAAATAGAAGATTTTAAAAGATTTCAGTCGGTTCGGCTACCGGGTGTGGCATTTTTAGATAACTTTGAATACAGTTTAGTATGTTTTTAAAAAAAGAAACAGAACTGCATTTAAGGAATGCCGAAAAATCGTTTGCCCCGCCCTATAATCGAACAATTCGAAAAAATAACACCCTATATTTTTATTGCATCAATCGATAGAGTCGATCATTAGGATCAAATCTCTCTAACAAACTTGGTAAATTAAATAAAAGGAAATTCATGAAATAGAAGATTTAGAAAGATTTCAGTCGGTTCGACTACCGGGTGTGGCATTTTCAGAAAACTTTGAATACAGTTTAGTATGTTTATAAAAAAGAAACAGAACTGCATTTAAGGAATGCTGAAAAATTGTTTGCCACGCCTTATAATCGAACCGACTACAATTCGCAAAAATAACACCCTGTATTTTTTTGCATCAATCGATAGGGTCGATCATAAGGATCAAATCTCTCTAACAAACTTGGTAAATTAAATAAAAGGAAATCCATGAAATAGAAGGTTTAGGAAGATTTTAGTCGGTTCGACTACCGGGTGTGGCATTTTCAGAAAACTTTGAATGCAGTTTTGTTTCTTTTAAAAAATAAGGGAATGTTTCCTTTCAGTGAAATTGGCTATCTCCAGTATTTAGAGTACTTCCATCTAAGTAAAGTTGAAAAGTACCACCCTGTATAGCTAAGTCCCGATATAGTTTAGAGAAGTTTGTCCATAGTAACTTTTGATCACTTTATACTGTACTTTCATATTATACCAATTTCATTGATGGCCGCTAAATTCCAACACGACGCCAACATTACCCAACCCCCTTTAGAACATAAAAGTAGTGTTTAGGGTACAACTCAAGGGAAAATTAAAATATTCTTCAATTTCAGCAATTTCACCAACTGCATAATAACTTTGTAATAAATATATGGGATTACAAAGTTACATTTGCAGTGAACGTTTCAGTGTATATGAATCCATCCATACTAATATCAGTCTAACGAAGTATTGTAATAAATGCGAAAATAACTATCTGAGCGTCTGTTATTTATTAGTATTACGCTTTCACGCCTAAAATACTAACTAAATAAACTTGATGATGATGAAAACTGAAGAAGTGGGATTGGGAGTGGGAGTGGGAGGGGAGTGGGAGTGGGAGCGTGAGTGCGAGTGGGACTGGGACTGGGAGTGTGGGTGGGACTGGTACTGGGACCGGGAGTGGGACTGGGACCGGATCTGGAACCGGAACCGGGACCGGGACTGTCCAACACAGAGAAACCGGAAAGGTATTCTACAAAAAGAACTGAAATCCCATCAAAATCAATACTTGTAAAAAAATGCCAAGCCTCGCCGCCCTCGATTCTTCTACCGCAAAAAGTTGTGAGATCCATGTTATACCAAGTCGGTTAATTTATTCAGTCCCTACTTCAGAGACTTTCTGTCCTAAGTTATTACGAAATAAGCTTTTATATTTTGAATATAATAAATTGACTTGGCCATCGCATGAAAACACAATGTATCGCACATCACATTAATTACATTAAAATAAGATTGTTTAGTGCGATTGCCAAGTCAATTTATTACATTTAAAACATAAAAGCTTATTACGTAATAACTTAGGACAGAAAGTCTCTGAAGTAGGGACTGAATAAATTAACCGACTTGGTATAACATGGATCTCACAACTTTTTGCGGTAGAAGAATCGAGGGCGGCGAGGCTTGGCATTTTTTTACAAGTATTGTTTTTGATGGGATATAGATATTCATAAAATCGTGATGTCTCGGCATCTCCTGTATTTTAGGTCTAAAGAATAAATAGACCTATGGATGGACATTTTAATACTTTAGACCTTATGAACCTGAAGGACCATTAACAATCTGTAAAAAAAATACCAAAGTCAGTTCTATGTTTATTTTATGATTTGTCACATAATTATATAATACAATTCATCATAGAGCAGTGTAAAATAATAAGAATACATGTAATAAATAATTTTATCACATTCAGTGTTTGACTTAAAACTTACAGTAAAAACTAAATTTTTAAAATATAATAAAACCAAGAATAAATGTAACGCATTTTCACTCACTATGAACGATTTCATATTTTACTTGACAATCCTAACTTAATACAAATAGTAGTCAAAAAGAAACTGAACTACATTATTTGCAAGAGATCTCTATAGTGTCAATAGTTTATATTGTATAAACTACGTAAACGAATTCTAAGCCACATTTCTATACTGTTGGTACAAGGACAATATTGTGAGTAAAGGTACGTCTCAAGCATGCGCTTCTTCGCAATATGTCATTTAAAAAGCACCATACATACATGTTGGATGCAACATTCGGTCAGTTAAAGAAATGTTTCGAAATGTTGTGCTGTCAAAAAACGAAGTTACCTTGAAAAATATTAATGGATAAAGTTCGTGTAAAATAGTAAGATAATAAAATGACTCCAGTAGACGAGGAAGATGTCAACGTGAACAAGAAGACATAAATTTAGAGTGAGACTTTATTTAGTCTCTAGATTTCAATATATAACAAGAATTAAAAACAAAAGTTCGATTTGGAATGGATAATTTGAGAATTCAACAAATGACTATGTTTATCCGATTTCAAACAACTAGTGTCAATGATACCGATGTTTTCTATATCAGATGGGAAGCCATGTGCATCATAAAAAATGTTGTGTAAATACATAGAGGTTTCCATGTTTTGTTGTTGTGCTAGTGAAAATGATGCGAACAAACATATACTGAAGACGCCGGAGTATTGTATTGTAACAGGATTTCATTTATGTGGATATAATTTAAAGTATCTTCAGTTAATATAAAAACTGATTTTGAAAGAAACTGATTGCAAGATCCGTACGATCTGTATGTGGTATATCCAGTCTTCTGTTGTTTATTATACAAGTTTAAAATAAGAATATTATTCTTATAACTAATCTAATTCTTAATGTAGACAAAGTCGGAATTCAGAAGAAATGGTAAATAGATTTCTCTATGTTGTAAGTTTACTGAAGTTCTTAATATCAATAATTTTTCATTATAAGCTGGATCTATCTTAGAACCAATTCAATGATTGGTGTTTATTGCATCAGTTGATTGCCGTCCAGAGCTTGATCTTAATTCTCGCCGGGGACATGCAGGTGGCATTTCTTCGGATGCTTTACGACTTTTTTTTTTATTGCATCTGCGTGAACCATCATTGTCTCCAACAATGCCATCTTCAACAGAACAGCTATCTTTCAGTTCACTGTCTAATTTTACAGTGCATTCCTCATTAGGAGAGTTGTCGTCACTTTGAATGTTGTCATCATGATAGGAACTTATCTTTGACTGAGATTTTTCATCTCTATCTATGTTGGATGTTGAAGTAGTTGTTAACTCTGTGGGTGTCATTTTAGCCACTGTTGCAGAGTCGAAATCTCCTTTTATTCCTGTCTTAATCACTGTTAATGGTGCTATCAAATCTTCAAGATCCATTTCGCCAGTATGTGTAGAGTGATCAGTGGCTTTTTCAATAAATTGTAGAGAATCAGGTCCAGAACTCTCCTTTATTTTTTTTGCAGGATTTAGCTCCGAGGACTGAAGTGCTAAATTTTCTGGTTCATTTGAAATTTCATCATGAGTTCTTTTATGTACCAAAGACAAACCAGTAGTTACATCATCACATGTATTCGATCTTGACAAGTATTCGGATGTACCTTTATTTGAAGAAGAATCTTTTTCATCCTTGGCTTTCTTCGACTCAGCAGAACTAACAAGACTGGCGCTAAGAGCTCCAGAAGCCATCTGTTCAAGTAGCATTTTGCTTATGTCAATATCTTTTTTGTCACCCTTTAGAAGCTTTTCTTGGACTGCTGCAAATTCGGGTGGAACATGTGATCTCAATGAATCGAATGGTAGTTTTTTCTTATCAGTCTTAGATAAATCAGTTGCTGTAGTTTCATGGCTATCAGTATCACGTGACCTTTTGTCTGGCCTCATAATTGCATCATAATTTATAGATTGTTTAGAAAGGGATTCCAAGAGGTATGGATCAGGCGGCAAATGTATCTGTGGTAGTTGGCTCGATTGTTGTCGATCTGAAACTTTTTGATGCCTAGACGTTGATGAGCTGGTGACTACGGTCGACGAACGAGGGGTGGTTGTCTTTGCAGAACTACGTGCAGCACTGTGGCTTAGTGTAGATGCACCAGAGCTTGCTGCTATGTTATTGCTTAATAGACCTAAAGCGTCGTATGCTGATGACATACCAGAATGCATACCAAACGGACTCAGGCCACTTAATCCTAGCTGCGGGTATAACATGTTTGGATTAGGGAACACAAAAGGAAATTGTGAATTGGCTGACTTCGAGCTAGATGAATTTGCACTTTCAGTAGGTTTTCGAGATTTCGATTTAGTATCGGCTGAAACATTAGATGTACTAAGATTATTCATGTCCAAAGAAGAAAATCCTGGTAGTCCTAATCCAGCCAAATTCGCGAAAATGTTTCCTCCGGCTATATTGCCTAGTAAATTTGGCATTCCACTGAAAGAATTCAACAGTGGATTATTTTTTGGATCAAAACTGCTCAAACTGGAGAGCAGTTTTGGATCGAAAGTGTTAAGTAATTTTGGATCAAATCCAGTCAGATTAGAGAGCGTTGCAGCCAATGTCTTAGGATCAAATGCACTTAAACTAGATAAACTAGCCAACAGTGCTGGATTTAAGCCTGCCAAACTTTGATTCAAGTGCGAATTAGAAGATAAAACATTAGAAGATGACGCATCTAATGAAGGCGGTCGACCTTTTTTGCGTTCATTCATACTGCTAGTATTCTGCATAGGGGAGTGTCTCTGACTCCTTACATCTTGAGGCAACTTTATATGTTCTTTTATACCTTCTGTCCATTTAGAATCTATGTCATACATGGGATTTTCTGCAATCCATTGAGCAAGATGCTTTAACTGAGGTGCCTTAGGTCCAACGATTCGTTTGCCAGTGACACGATGAACTACAGGTACATGTTCCTCTGGGGCAAGACGTGGTGCAATACTACGACGCCGCGTGTCAACACTAGCTTGTTCTGCCAGCCATTTGTTTACTTTCGCTTCGTGAGAATATGATTTTATAGGTGTCATTGCAGAAGCTTTCGGCATCTTAGATTGCTCTAGGGACTGTTGCAAAAAGGAGGACAGCTCCTTGGCTGAAGCTTGAGGAGAAGGTACGTTAGTAACAGTAACTGAAAACGGTTTCTGACCAGGAGAAACAGAAGAGGAGGATTGTGGTACTGCCGGGGTTACCGTGACGTCCGGTAACACAGCCGGACCACGCATGCGAGGAGATTCCGATGCCGTTGGGCTCTTACACTTCGCTGCCGACAACCCTAGTACTATCTCGTCCAACTTCTTTCTCTTCTTTTCTTTACCAACAATTTGTTCAGGAGCAGGCTGTAAGAGAGTAAATTATATTTTAGAAACAAAGAATAGTATTTTATGTTGTGTTATTTTAAACAGTGCCACGGGCCCAATTTACGCATAAGCTTGTAATATGGGTTCTACAATGCGAATAAACAATAAGATGCTATTTTAGAAACAAGCTGCCAAGTACTCACCACATTCTTTCTCTTCATGAGCCTGGAGAGCGTGTCGTCCAGGCGGCCGCGCGAGGCGGAGGCGCCGGGTGAGGGCGCGGGCGCGGGCGCGTGCTCGCGGCGCGGCACGCTGAAGTCGTGCGCCTCGCTGAGGTCGAGCGGCGCCGACAGGTCCACGGGCGCGGCGGGCGCGGGCGCGGGCGAGGCGGCGGGCGCGGGCGACGCGGCCACGCGCTGGTGCGCGGGCGGCGGTGCGGCGTCGCCCGCCACGGCCGCGGCCGGTCCGCCCAGGTGCGCCTGCTGCGGCGACGACAGCAGCGCGTGCAGCTTGGCGCGGTCGGTCTCCACGTCGATGGCGATGTGACGCTTCTGAGCGTGCTTCCGCTCGTCGGGCGCGTCGGGCTTCGCGGCGGCGGCGGCGGCGGGCCACTCCCGGTTCTGCACGGCGTGAGCGATGTGGTGCAGGCGCGTCTCGAGCGCGCGTTCGCTGAACCACCGCTCGGGCGGCAGCGAGTCCTCGATGCGGCCGAGCTTGGCGAGAGTCTCGAGCTCGGACAACGCGTCCGTGTCGTCGTCCGGGGCGCGCTCGGGCGCGGCGGAGGTGCGCTTACTGCGGCGCAGCGCCATGCGCCCGTCGGCAGGCTCGTCAGTGGTTGCGTCCTCCTCGTCGGACGATATCTTGTGAGTGTCATTGCCTCCTGCGGGTTTCTGACCCGCGTACCATTTGCTGGCGCAGTCGGCGAACGGCATTTTCGGGTCACAAAATAGTTTGCTGTATGTATCCCCTAAACCGTGCCTAAAAAATATTGAAATTGAAATTAAAATTGGTAGCTATTTACATCTGACTACTACAGATAATAACATCTATAAAACACTTCTTAAGTAGATGGGTACTTACTTGCACACGCCTAGAACCAAGAGTTTATCATGTCTGGCGGGCTGCCACCATGGTGGCGTGTCCGGCGAACGCTCGCACAAGGCGAGCCGAGTGTCTAACGCGGGGTGTGGTGCTACCTCTTCCCGCAATACTCGCAGTAAGTCGATTCTGTAAAACAATCAACAATAAGTTTCTTTCTACTATTTTTATACCATTTAAGTGGCAGACAAGCACACGGCCCATTTTATGGAAAGTCGTTACCGCGGTCTGTGGACGTCACACTCGTGCTGGCATGTAGGAACCCTCTAATGCCCTTCTTGAAGAACCCAATATCGTAGTCGCTTGGAAGCAGAGAGTCCTCACAGCTTAAGCGTGTGTGGGATGAAGTTCCTTTCATACATGACTGGACGGACCGTTCCAATCGCAACGTGTGAGGGAGGATAGATTCCCTGTCCGTGACGAGAGGTGCAATGATAGAATGTAGCCGTGGGCATCATGTCGAACAATTCATCTGAACACAGATATTTGTACAGGCGGTACACACGCACAGCGAGTGAGTATAGGATTGTCGACGATCCTCAGCCTCAGCGCCCATAATGACGATAATGATGCATAGAGATTACATAAATAAATTAAAAAACGAAATGGCATACGGTCTTTTAAGAATATGATATGCCACTACGGGTCACTGTATTATTTATTGTTCAAAAATACAAGCATTTAATTAACATACCTTTCAAGAGTAGCAATAGCTCTGTCTTCACCAATAGGTTCAGCTTTTAAGTCCGCTCTCGTAGGTAATTCTGCTTCGCCTACTGAGAGACCACATTGACGTTTGCACATTGCCATAAATGCTTTCAAATAATCTGTTAGTGCGTCGTCGCTTTTCGAATCTAAACGAGCCAATGTTCTAAACCGGCTCCAACGAAGGCTTTTTGTTGTTGGGTCGAATTCAACTCCATATGATGCTACAGTACGACGGAATGCCTCTTCGTCGGCACGAGTCCATCGCCACTGCGATACTTCATCTCTAGCAAGCTGGTCCATGCGCTCCCTTCGCTCCATCTTCAAGAGATAAATTGAATCCGTCATTTAATTAGTCTATTTTAATTCGTATACAGCTAATTAAAATTTACTGCCCTATGGCAGTATGGGGTCCCTTACGTCAACGGGGCCAATACGCTCAAGGGTAAGGTGCAGTCAATTAGATGATCTAAGTAAAAAGAAAACAGTCATGGATCCCCATACTGCCACGTAGCACCGAACATCCACTATCACCATAAAGATTTCCAGTACCCAAATGAAAAAAAGTAGTAAGAAAATATTGCCAAAAATTCAGATGTACGCAAAATCGAAACGCCGAAATAGGGTTAGGCAGATGTACATATATTATATTATATATTATTTATTAAAAAAAAAAAAAAAAATATTATATATTATTTATTTTAGAAAATTATCTCTGAAATATACATTTGGGAATGATGGCACACAATTAACTTGAGAGTCGAGCACGTACCTTAGCTCGCTGCTGCATCTTGAGCTCCTCGCGCTTGTAGTTCCTCTGGTAGGCGGTGATGAGCCTGCGCAGGCGCGTGTTGAGGTCCTGCATGGAGGGCCACAGGTGCGGGCCGCCGCCCTGCGCGCTGTCGTCGTCGGCGCGCGGCGACGCGGCGGGCGACGTGGCGCCGGCGCCGCTCGACACGTCGTCCGTGCAGTCCTCGTCGCCGAGCCCGACCGCGCCGCGCACCTTGCGCTCCTCGCTCCTACACCGAGTGATTGTGTTAACGATACATGCATTGTTCGGGACGTGCTGTATACGATGTGCTGTATACGCGCAGTATACGTTTCTTTGGTGTCTTTTGAGGATAGCACGGGGTGCTACTGCGGTGGACGAGCTCAAATTCACCAAGCATACTTTATTACAAAACTTACCGCGCGCGCCAGGGTTTCGTTTGTCTCGCGATGGTCCAAGATACGTGTCCCGAGTTATACCTACTTACTATGTATATTGCTTCCAAGGAATAAGTTAGCTTTGACGTTTAATGTAGTTATGTCTCAATGAGTGACCTGTTTGATTTTATATGACAATCGACTTTGTTTATGAAGAAGTTTCAATCAGTTATACGGTTCAATATTTTTGATTATGTCGAAAAATCAAGCAAATATTACACATTGAAATAAAACTATTACTAACGGTTTGTATTCCTATACCAAAAATATATTATGCAGACTATAAATCACTACATATTATAAAACAAAGTCGCTGTCGCTGTCTGTCCGTCCCTATGTATGCTTAAATCTTCAAAACTACGCAACGGATTTTGAAGCGGTTTTTTTTTAAATAGATAGAGTGATTCAAGAGGAAGGTTTATATGTATAATACATGTAAAATATTGTAGAGAAACATTGATAAATTTCGAGATAATACCACGCGGGCGGAAAATATGGCGGTACGAAGTTCGCCGCGTCAGCTAGTTTAAAATATAATGATAACTTTCACATTTTGTTGCTATTCATTGAAAGTAGGTAAAATAATCCTTGATTGTAAAAGCCATGCCTTAATATTTGACGTAAATGCAACTAAATGTGAACGATTGAATAAATGTGAACGATGCGATTCGATTATTTGCAAAGAATACACTCAATCTCAACTAGTGATGAAAGATATTTTATAGCATACCTACACATTGTGAGCCTAAATAAAATATTTTTCTTTCTTTCTTTCTTTCTAAGTTGTTTAAGTCCTTTAAAATATGACTTATAAAACTTGTTCAGACTAAAAAGACTATCTTTAGACTAATAAGACTAGCTTGAAGGCTTAAAGAGCTTAAAAGACTGATACAACTAAAACGACTCAGTCCTTTAAGAAAATGCTTACACCTTAGTCGGTTAATAGTATCTTATACAGCTAGCCTTGTAAGTCAGTGTCCCCATTATAATTATCCAGCACTAAATATGAAAGAGATGGTACCTGATCATCATCATCATAAAGACGCATTTTCCTGATTGCATCCGTGGCCAAGATGACCTCGGAGCTCAGGGTCCTTCCGGCTCTTCCTCCTCCACTTCGCACGATCTTGGGCGTCCAAGGTAGTGAGACCACTTGCACGCATGTCATCTTCCACGACTACGACCATGTAAGAGAACAGGCCTAATGATATTCTTATAAACCTGCCCCTTCAACCTGACTGGCATTTTATGATCACACGTGCGTGACGCCAGTCATTTCTCGTGATTTGGTCCAAGCGGCAGCAATGCGCGCCCGTAACGTCGTAGGCGATTTCACAAGCCATATGAAGTACAGTTCCCAGGTACTTAACCTGGTCCGTGCGCTTGACCAAATCATCGCCTATGCGAACGGGTGTGGGATCTGTCGAGTTTAAGGCCCAGTATTCTGTCTTCGCTACATTTAGCTTCATACCGCCGTTCTCAAGCGCTTCCTACTACCCTTTCACTCGTCGCACGCACCAATCTGCTCCTGTCTGTGTCTATCAGCGCAATATCATCAGCATACATGAGCAACCACGGGGGTTGCTCATGTGAATTTCTGATGCTGTCCGACAAAACGTCTATACCACGCTGAACTGATAAGGACTAAGGACGGATCCTTAGTGTACCCCGACAGTGATTGGGAATGCTTTCATGTCGCCAACAGCGGTCCGAACCAAGGAACCGGAATCGTGGTACATGTTCCGGATGGTGTCAATATAAGTTTTTTAACAAGTTTTTTCCAAATCTGGTAGATAATTTATGTAATTACAAAAAAACTAAATAGCTTAGAAACGCAAAGCATTAGAGCGTCAATGTGTCTATCATCATGAATGATAAGCTTATAATATGGCTATTTTTATTTACTTCTGATTAGACTTCTAAATTAATAGAATGATACAAAAGATATTAGCTGAGAGTGTTTCTTTTTGATAATTCTTAAAAGATGGAGTAATTTTAAGTCTTTTTTATAACTTATCACAGTAATCACTTATACACGACTCCGTAGACGAGTCTTTTTAGCTCAAACTTAAAAGTCTTAAAAGACTTACAGGCCTTATAAGACTAACAAGCCTTATAAGCCTCAAAGTATAAGACACTATGCTTAATCTACGCAAGCCTTAGTCGAGAACTAAAAAGACTTACGAGACTAAAAACTAAGGGCTTAAAGGACTAAGTCAGTCTTTAGCTGTCAAAATGTAGTCTAGTCGCTTCTTACAAGACTAAAACGACTGAGTCTCTTTCATCACTAATCTCAACACTAACTAAATACCTACTTTGACATCAATAATGTCGGGATCGAGTGTATTCATCAGTATTCGATGCAAATTATCGAATCGCATTGTATAATCGTCCACACTTCTTATATTTACGTCAATTATTATAGCCTGGCTTTTACTGTAGAACTGTAATAATCTTCTGTGTGTGTACTTTTCATTAAAAAATGCGATCTAGAAGTTAATTCTATTTTTCAATTCTATGACGCTGCCATTTAATCATTTGAGAATGACACGAATAGTAATAAACACAAACAAACAAAATATTGAATTCGGTATACTCACTTAATATCGGTACATTCAGCGTCGTCAGGTGGACCTAGCTTATCCACGAAGCAGAGTTGCGGATCTGATCGCATTGCCAGATAATTTTCGTAACCGTGAATGTATGTTCCTACTAATAGGGAGACGTCACATTCGCTGTCCCACCAAAGTCGCGGAGGCGTGCTATCGACACCACGTGGAACCCGCATACCCAAAGCGCTAAAACAGAAAAAAATATGCCTAACATCTCTGATCATCTCTGATTGAGGTGTCCTACATGGTGGTACTGTTTTGATACTTCCTATATTTTTATTCTTTGTCACATAATATTAATAATAAAATTACAAAATAATAAAATAACGTTCCACAAAATATTTATTATTTTGTGGAACACAAGCGATGGTAATGTTTTTGTCACTTACCTGGCATGAAGTCCACTTTCTATTTGTGTCGCATAATCTCCAATAACTTCATGTTTTATGTAATACATCATGCGAACTCTTAGTAGTACCCTGAAAATACAAGTTTATTATATTATTATAACATACGAAAAATTAGGGACATAATGCTGAGAAGCTGCGAAGCGCATGCATCCGCCAGTGCGCCACACGACTCACAGCACTGCGTGCAGGCACCTCCCGCCTCGTCGTCCGATCAGTCGAACGAAGCGGTCGGACCACGTGGCCACAGCCTACAATGTCACATTACTAATTTCTTCTTGTAACCAGTAATTATTATTGGAAATGAATACATACATATGGAGTGTCACTACTTCTAATACCACGTGTACGAAGTCACGGCCGCAGCTAGCTACTACATAGCTGATACTAACCAAAATCTATGCTCAGAGAGTATGCGGCTCCACCCCACCAAGAACTACGGGGCCAAGCCGGTACACCTTTTGATTGACGGACTAGGTTCTGGCGCAGGTTTTCCTTCTCCCATAAAACCCGTATCAGTCAAATAAAAGTAAAAGGAGTAAGTGCAGTAATATGCAGCAAAGTATAATTATTAAGATTAACAAAGTATAATTAATAATTATACTTTACTACTTTAATAATTATTAATTATTAAGATTAAGACGACTTACTTATTGGCATGTCTAAATAAATGTTTTTTATAACTGTTTTCTAAATATGTTTCACAGTCATATTTTTCTGTAGAACTCCAATGATTAAGATCCTCCCATTTTTGAAGATCATTAGTTTTTGGTAAATCTTTAGGTCTGTTCTTCTTTTTGGCATTTCTGCCTCGAGGCACAGGATTATGCAATCCACTGTGATTTCTAGATATTGTTACTTCACCATTTTCACATGGCTCTATAAGATCCCAAATGAAATTTCTTATTTTTTCATCGCCTTTGTAATGTCGTAAACAATATAATACCTGTAATACATAAAACAAGTACTACTTATTTAGGTTTATTATGCGTAGTTTATTTACTACAGAAATAAATACAAAGTTTCAGTGTGATCAATTCCACTCAATGAACGTCTCAAACGCTCTCAGTATTAGCATGGCAAAATCATCATTAGTGGTAAGCTTGGTTGTTGAGGGGTTAAAGCTTTTTTAGGGCTAGATAGGACCTATGTATTGAATTGTTTGCACCATAGGCACGCGCAATAAGATATTCTTCAATTGAACTCGCTTTATTTAGAAATCCCTACTTAATATTATAAATGCGAAAGTAACTCTGTCTGTCTTTCTGTCTGTCTGTCTGTCTATCTTTCACGCCTAAACCACTGAACCGATTTTGATGAAAGGCGATCATTCAGATTGGGCTAATTTTTATTTTGCCGGCCACTAAAAAAAAGTGCTTGATTTTGATAGAACTCAACATTGTAAGCATTTTTTATTACTACACCAAAGTTCTAAATCGATTCCTTGAGATTTTGTTTAGGGTTAAATATTTAGTATAAAGTGTAACTATTTAATTAGGTAGTTCAAAAATTTAAAGTGCCGGCCAAAGAAAACAAATATGATATTCCGCTAGAGCTTGTCCTCATTAGCATTTTTTTATGGTGTCAAAGCTGAAGGACAACTTCCCTCGGTTTTATTTGAGTTCAAAAATCTTGGATATTTACATTTTTTTACGAATTATTGAAAATGAATGAGAAATATTGATTTATATTGGTTAAAAGTGCATTTCCAATTGAACTTAGTAAATGAGTTCATCATATTCCACAGATACAAGGCACTAATGGCAATGCCTTATGGATGATTCGTGGACGATAGCAGTCACGTCATGTCCAGGTTCGTCAACATTATACATACATTATCATAGATAAAACAAGAAGGGTGAAGTGCAATGAAACAGTATTATTGCTCGTGTATTTTATTTTTTATGCTTATTTTTATTGCTTTATTATTTATTGCTTTTATCAACTATTCTTCCAATATAATACGACATTTATCATTCCTTTTCAATTATCTATTTTATTGAAAATGTGCGTTTCCAAGGTTTTTGAACTCTAATAAAACCGAGAGCAGTGTTCCCTCAGCTATGACGCCATAATAAAAATGCCAATAAGGACAAGCGCTAACGGAATATCATTTTTTTTTGGCCGGCACTTTCAATTTTAGACCTAAATAAACTAACGAAAAACAGCGATATGCAGTATGGGGTTTATTTGTTATTGCGTTTAATAACTATTCTTCCAATATAGAACAATATTTTTCATTCATTTCCAATATATCGTATCATAAAAATTATATATGTTTCTAAGATTTTTGAACGCCAATAAAACCGAGGGCAGTGGTCTCTCAGCTTTGACGACATAATAAAAAGTGCTGATGAGGACAAGCTCTAGTGGAATATTATATTTGTTTTCTTTGGCCGGCACTTTTAATTTTGGATCTAAATAAATGGACGAAAAACAACAATATATGCAGTATAGGGTTTATTTTATATTGCTTTTATTAACTATTCTTCCAATGTAGAACAATATTTTTCATTTATTTTTAATAGTTCGTATCTTAAAAAGTGTATATTTTTAAGATTTTTAAACTCAAATAAAACCGTTGGAAGTGGTCTCTCAACTTTGACGCAGTAATAAAAAATGCTAGTAAGAACAAGCTCTAACGGAATATCGTATTTTTTTTCTTTGGCCGGCACTTACAAAATTAGCCCAGATATGTATGGAGAGTGAATGTTCTCCTTTGGTACAGAGGTAGATTAGACCTTGAGAAAGGACATAGGCTATGTTTGGTCGCGATAACCGACATCCACGCGGGCGGAGCCGCGGGCGAAAGCTAGTACTGTAATATTAAGTCGGGGAAAAAGTATTTTCGTAGTTTTCATAAAAAGGAAAACATTTTTTAGGTGTATTTTTTTATTTATGTATAATATGTTTGTGCCGTTTTGATCAATGACTTGTTGCTATCTTATGAGTAGTGCCTTGATCCAATCACCGTACAAATTTTGACATTTTGAATTAAAAAAACTACGACAGGTAATTTCACAGTGCTCTTTTGAGGTTAACTTTATGCAGTTGCATACCATTTCCAATTCTTTATTTTCTATTTGACAGCTGACGCATATGAATTATTGTTTTTATTTTCGGAATAATGGTGTCCCTTCGCCCAGCATACTCACCATGGAATCTTGATATTTCATGAATGCCAAAAAGTAGTTCTGAAATAGTTTTAAATAGTTGCGAAAGGAAAAAAATAGTTCTCTTATACTTACGAAATTACAGCCAAAGTTCTATGAGTATGCTGGGCGAAGGTTTCGTCCAGCATACTCACCTCCGTTTGGGGAATCTGCGTACGCTTCAAACATAATTCATACTTCAAAAAATAGTTCATAATGGTGTCCAAAAAGAAAAAATAGTGGTCTAATAACGCCGGAGTTATAGGCTTTGTTCACTGAGTATGCTGGGCGTAGGTTCTACGCCCAGCATACTCACCTCACTGCGCAAATACCGAACGAGCTATAGGTACAATTTATGTCTCAAAAAATAGTTCTTGAAATAGTTGTCAATATCAGTCTAATTTTAGCTTGAATTTTGACCTAGAAAACCATTAAATTTGGTTGTAAACTTCTACATACTAACGTTAAATGAGGTACAGTCGTCCACACATGTTTTTATAATATAAAAATATTAAACATTCTAATGGTGGGCGTTGTGATTGGGAATAATATTGTGGTATTATCTCACATTCAAAAACAGTCGAAAAAAAAATATTAGCATTTAGCTAGTAAGTATATATTTTTTAATAATAATAAAATAAATGAAACTGTAAGCGTAAATAAATCCTATTACTTCATTGCTTGTAGGGTGAACTATTTGCCAAAAAAAATTGTCTGGACACTAAAGTCTATTGCAGCCTGCCGAGAAGGCGACGACCTAAGAATACATTGTCGCCTCCCCTTACATGCTTGAGGGGGTCGTAAGGGCCGGCGCCCACTGCCGGCATGGCACGGCATGGCAAAGGATTTTCTTTCAGTCAAGACAAGGAATCTTATTTCAGTGACTTTAGAATTCATTTTACTTTATTTCGTCAAACGATGCCGCGGCAGGCCGCGACGTGCCACATTCCGTTTGACTGCCTCTTTGTCGGTAGTGAAGGCGGCCGCTAAGCTGGAGGCGCGGGTTCGATTCCTGCTCAGTGTAAATATTTTTGTATGCATGAATATGAATATTTGCATTGGTCTGGTTTCTATCCTACTAATATTATAAACGTGAAAGTTTACGTAAAAACGTAAAAACTACTGAATGGATGTTGATGAAACTTTACGATAATATAGCTTGTACATCAGAATAACGTATTGGCTATATTAAGCGACTAGCTGTTGCCCGCGGCTCCGCCCGCGTGGAATTCGGATTCCGTACAAACTTTTCTTTCGTGCTAAAATTGCCTCGGATACCATCCCCGTCAGCCATCAGGAGTGCCATGTGGAATTCGGACCCACTAAACAGCATGCCGTCGCGGTTCTTCAGTTGCTGGAGTGTAAAATTGCCTAGGGCATTTTCCGCACCCCCCGACTGACCCTGGGCCATCTACAATTTTAAGATGGCCCTCTCATAAGTGGGAAGCACGATGTCCCATCGAATTCCGGAAAGAGAGGAGACGGGCGTGAAGGGATGACAGGAGGCCGGACCTATAATCCTCACGTCCGCGCTCGGTGACCAGCCCACATACAGGTATTTGCTCGATCTACGCGGCCAAAATTATTTTAATGCATAATTGGTATCTAAACAAGATAAATAAACAATAAAAATACTTATTTTTTTTAAATAATACTATATTTTACAAAAAACACCTTAGTGGAGTACCTAGTATAGTAATATAGCTTTTTTTAAGTTAATTCATCGCTTTCTGATGAATTTTCTATTATTGGATTGTATTCTGCAGACACAAACAGCCAAAGTTTCAGGCAAAAATGTTTTCGCTTTCCTTTTTTTTATATTTCGCATGCTACTTAGCAGAGTTCTGCTCAGTTCAGATCCTCTGCTAAGTACATACATGTGTAATGTATATACTTAGCAGAGGATCTGAACTGAGCAGAATCGGTTAATTATATCTTGATTGCAATTTGTCTTCGAACATTTTCTTGCTAAATCTTGATGGTAACAGCTGAAGTGTTTATTTCTAGCCACAGCTGCATCTCGAAAAGCTCTCCTATTGACAATAATGCTTTTTCAATTATGACTGCGCCATAATCGTTATCGTACACGATTCTTCTTGGCTTTTTGTAATGCACTTTAACACGGAAAAAAAACCTTATTGGTCTTTCTCATAATCTCGTACTGTCCTTGTGTCAAATCGGCATCTATAAACATTTGCAAAGCCTGCATTGGTGTCAAGGAGGACTCCTCTTTACTGGGTCGCATAAGCAAAAATGCCTTTATCTTTTCGGACAATTGATGCATATTTGTTACCAGATCTACCCAGTTCCACTTTCACAGCATGTATAAAAGTCTACTTTTCAAAGTTAGAACGTAGTTCTTCAGTCTTTTGCCTTTTGCTCTGGCTTTTTTTGAGAAGTTTTATCAACAGGTATTCCAAAAGTGCCTTCCAGCCAAGACCGATTGTATTTTATAAATTTATCTTGAGCTTTGGTTCACCTTTGTTTTATTTCAGATTGCAAATCATGAATTTGGTCGTTATTGTAACCTTCACATGACAAAAGTTTATCTTTTAAATAGTTTAATTTGGCATCTAAAGTAAGGAAATTTTCTTTCTTTATTAGATCAAATAAGTGTTGGCGTGTTACAACTCTTACTCCTGATGCATCTTCTGAACCTAAAACAAACAAATACAATGTAGAAAGTCACTAAAAGATATTGCCTATTTTAAACGATATTTAGCTGAATCTCTTCAATACCTCTAAACTGTATTTATCCGGACGTATCCGGAGATGATTTTCACTGTATTTACAAAGTAAAGGATCAGAGAATAACCTACAATACAAATTATAGCCGGATCTAACCCGATACATAAACAAAAACACTAGCAAAGATTTTTTTTTGAAATAAGTTATGGTGTGAAAATCGGTTTTTTTATCACTACAAAAAAAATATAGCTTGTTAATTGATCATAATTTTATTTATGCATTTTATAAGTCTTTTACCTTGTCCATCAGAATCCATCACTTTCAATTCGTAGGAAGAACTTGAAAATTTAGAAACACACTTCGAAAGTTTGATGTTTAGAAAAGCGCCAACATGAAATACGCACACTAAGTGAAACGGTCAAATTGCGACTGATGCCACAGAGGCGGGGTGTAAGGTAGCAGGTAGATAAAGCATGGGTATTGTGCCAGGGTTCATATTCTGATCGTGGAACTAGTTTTTATGAATGTTATTGAATTTTTGATAATGGGACTTTTGGCCGCGTAGATCGAGCAAATACCTGTATGTGCAGCCCTTCCCTTTCCTGCTCTCTACTGGGCCTCCTCGTAGTCAGAGGGACATGTGGGAAGCCTTTGAGCAGCCCTCTATAGAGCTGCTCCCGTTGCTGTATGTATTTGCCGTAGGCGGTAGCGCCTCCCCTGGGTGAGGGGCGTTAATGCCTCCGTTACCCAGGATGCATCACATGGAGGTTCCAATCCCGCATTCGGATCCCGTTACCGTTGCATCTTGTGTTCAGCTGACCTTCCCTGTCTTCGCTCGTGAAATACTTCGAACACCCGTGGTTGCACCCTTTTAGCCCATGCCCGTAATAATAATTAGTTTTCAAATAATGTATGGTAATTTACCGGATTTATTGACATTATAATTTCGTAATATCTTTTGAATAGAACGTCCGATTTCAATAATTCAAAAAGTAATCAACAGGTATTGAAACAATCTTAAATATCAAATGATTTATTTAGATAAGAATTAATATAAAGGTATAGATTCCGTGGTCTGACTTTGATCGGCATTTCGGCTTGAATTTATATCGTCGCGCGTTACTTTCATACTGCAATAGATTCTAAAATATTCATTATAATTATACAGTGTGAAGGGCAATTTTGATCTACATTAAATGTACAATGTATCTAATGTATTTAGTCAGATAAGGCTTAACACTATATTGTTCAAAATAGCTTCGAAAATGACACATATTTTTTTTATAATTTGTAAAAGATAAAAATGGTTATTGTGAGCTACCCTTATTAGATAGACATATGCTGTCGCGGACTTTTATGTAGACCTTTTTAAGTTATACATTTCTACAGTACATTATTTTGTTCTATCTTCAATAGTTTTCGCAGCGTACGCGATGTAAGGAATTTTTTAGGTCATTTTTTTTACACCTTGGGTTACATTATTGAAGTTTTATCCAGGATCCCTATTTTTTTGAAAATTAATTATAGCCTATGTTAGTCAGTGATAGTGCAGCTTTCTAATGGTAAAAGAATTTTTGAAATCGGTTCAGTAGTTCTTGAGTTTACTCGAATACAAAAATACAAATCTAATATTAGTAAAGAATGTATGGAAATCTGCCCGATTTATTGACATTTATGCTCACTGCTCCGCTCCCTTTAGTAGTAGCGTGATGTTATATAGCCTATGTTACTCCCAGATAGTGTAGCTTTCTATAGGTGAAAGAATTATTGAAATCGGTCCAGTAGTTTCGGAGCCTATTCGTTACAAACAAAAAAACAAACAAACAAACAAACAAAAAAACAAATCTTTCCTCTTTATAATATTAGTATAGATGAATGGGATCAGAATTTCACGCGGGCGGAGCCGCGGGCAACAGCTGCTGTATAATATGTATATATTTACAAAAAAAAAATGTATCAAGTATGTTTATCCCATAACACAAGCTAGTTAAGCTATACTTACTTTGGGTCTGGATAGCGTTGTGTAGATTGTCATATAATATACACCGTGGTTAAACAACTGAACCAATTTTCATCAAACATAGCTAAGAACACTCCCGACTAATTCGCCTTTCAAACAAAAAAAAAATCGGTTCGGGAGCTACGATGTACACAGACATACACACAGACACGTCAAACTTCCGTCCGTTTTTGCATCGGGGGTTAAAAAATTGTTATACCTAGTACAAAATGTACCTAAGATATTAGAAAGTTTTGTATACGACTGTACTAAAATCGAATGTATGTAGAAGTTTACAACCAAATTTAATGGTTTTCTAGGTCAAAATTCAAACGAAAATTAGACTGATATTGACAACTATTTCAAGAACTATTTTTTGAGACATAAATTGTACCTATAGCTCGTTCGGTATTTGCGCAGTGAGGTGAGTATGCTGGGCGTAGAACCTACGCCCAGCATACTCAGTGAACAAAGCCTATAACTCCGGAGTTATTAGACCACTATTTTTTCTCTTTGGACACCATTATGAACTATTTATGAACTATTTTTTGAAGTATGAATTATGTTTGAAGCGTACGCAGATTCCCCAAACGGAGGTGAGTATGCTGGACGAAACCTTCGCCCAGCATACTCATAGAACTATGGCTGTAATTTCGTAAGTATAAGAGAACTATTTTTTTCCTTTCGCAACTATTTAAAACTATTTCAGAACTATTTTTTGGCATTCATGAAATATCAAGATTCCATGGTGAGTATGCTGGGCGAAGGGACACGAATAATGTACTACAGTAATGTCATACTTTATTGACAGGTAACGCCCACTTAGTGAAGTGATCTGTGCATAGCAACCAGACACAGACTATAAAACAGATTTTGAAAAATGATAAATCGATCAATTGTCTTCAAATCGATTTTGTTAATTTTTTTTTTTCGACACCTTACTTAGATTGTAAATATGCACGCGTTAGTGAAATTATTTTAAAACGCATAGTTAATAACGTCTACGTCAAGTTTAAATTAAGATATATGAACAGGTATGCTTGGAAAATCACACATAACTACCTACCTATTTATTTAACAAACTATACATATTCCATTTCTTTATTTTCTCCATGACAGCTCCTGTGGAAACTTGAACGAGCGTCTTTTTTACATTGTGTATGCATTATTTTATAAAAATATGACGGTTACGCACGCACAAGGTTATACCAGAGTCGAAGAAACTGATAGGGATTAAAATAATTATCGATAAACGTAAAGGCGGCCACTCACTAAAGGCGGCCACCCACTTACAGTCCGCCTGCAGTTTTTCGTCTGTCCGGCGGCCTGCAGTCCTTCTGTCATCAATGAACTAAAATGAGCTAAAAATCTCTAAAAGTTAGTTTAGTCCTATCAAAATATCGTTTCGTATTCTGAGAACACACAACTAACTTAAAATTAGCATGACACAACTAAAATTAAAGAAAGTACTCAACTGTCATTTTTGGTTAAACGGTATTCTGTTGTACGTTTTAAATGTCAAATAAGCACTAAAATTAGAAATTTAAAACAAAAATTAGACGTCATATAAAAAATACTGCCCAATAAATTTGAACAATGTTCTATAAACGTTTAAAGCTCTATAAATCGTCGATTGATTTGGATTTTATAAATAACTAGCTGACCCCGCGAACTTCGTACCGCCTAAGTCAATTCTTTTTTTTTTTTCAATTTTTCTCTCCGTAAGAACCATCCCCGTACTTTAAGGAATGTTCTAAAAAAAGAATTAGCGAAATCGGTCCAGCCGTTTTCATGCCATGTCGTGACAACGGAAAACGGGTTTCATTTTTATATATATAGACTAGCTGACCCCGCGAACTTGCCAGGTACGTGGACCGAGAAAAACTGTATTTGCTTAGGTATGACTGAGAAATATCACACTTTGTTTACTATTTAATCAATAATATGTACTAATTATCATTTGTCGGCATTCTAAAGACTGATAAAGATAAGTTTTTACAGATTTTATGAAAAGACCCTTTATCGTTCATTCTTAATTTTTAACAGCTGTAACACTCGTTTTAGCGATGTCATATTCAAATTTAGTGCTGTCTTAGCTTAGCAAACACTAAATTTGATTTGACATTATAACAACAGAATACGGTTATAAATGTCAATCGCTTAACTAAAATAAGAAAATTTTAGAGAAATTTAAGTTTAGAGATGGTAACAACAGAATTGGCATCAATGTCTTCATAATTTTATTACCTCAGACTAAAATAATAACATTATTTTATTCTTTTAGTCTGATGTTATTACGTATAAAATGCCGACGGCCATAGACTGTCCGGCTTATAACTGTCTTTGCTGACCGAAATAGTCAAGCGGCCACACACATATTAGCCGTCAGTCCAAAATCGTACCTATACAAAACTGTAAGTGTGTGGGCTATTGCGATGAACTGACAGACCGATATCATCCGTTTGTCGTTCGATAAACTGCTAGTGGGTGGCCGCCTTACAGTCCGCCTGCAATTTCTGGTCCTATCGAGCGGCATGCAGTCCTAGGCCGATAGCGCCAACACACTAAAACGATTTTGGCCTGCCGGCTTTGCCCTGCTGCCACTTTTGCGACTACATACTAGCAGTTGGGAGTCGACAGTTTCCCACCGTATGATCGCCTGTCGGCAATCGTCTGATGCTTCCAAATCAGTCATAGATTGATAAATGTATCTACTTTTAGCCTCAAAAAAATTGTTGAATTGTTCTTAAAAACAATCAAAACTAATAATTACTTTATTTATGTAAATAGAAGCAATTTCTAAAACTTTTTTTCGTGCGGAAACCTCTTGCATCATCTCACAGGAGGTAATTAAGGAGGTGCGTGTGTTATTTGGGACTCGAACCGACTACAAGTTACACACAGAGACTATTAAGAACAGAAAAACGATTTTCGACCTTATTGACATTTTCTTAATTACGTGTTTTTTCGCATTAATAGATGCCGCTGATCACGAATATAAGAAAAAAATCTCTGTACTATGTGATGTCAATAAGGTCGAAAATTGCTTACACTAGTCTTATTCAATCTGCAGCCGTAGGTCCTTCCGACGACGACAGTCGACAGGCCGCCGGCCGACTACCCGTCGCCGACAATTGCCGGCGCTGGCCGGAATCGTCGTCTAATTCTAAAATTAAATCTTTAGAATAAAAACCTGCTAAAAAGGGAATTCCACATAAAGCTAGATTTGAATTTTTTTACAAAATGTAAAAAACTAAACTACTGCCGGATACTTTTGTACAAAGGGGGTTGGGTAATGTTGGCGTCGTGTTGGAATTGAGCGGCCATCAATGAAATTGGTATAATATGAAAGTACAGTGTAAAGTCATCAAAAGTTACTATGGACAAACTTCTCTAAACTATATCGGGACTAGCTATACAGGGTGGTATTTTTCAACTTTACTTAGATGGAAGTACTCTAAATACTGGAGATAGCGAATTCCACTGAAAGGAAACATTCCCTTATTTTTTAAAAGAAACAAAACTGCATTCAAAGTTTTCTGAAAATGCCACACCCGGTAGTCGAACCGACTAAAATCTGCCTAAACCTTCTATTTCATGGATTTCCTTTTATTTAATTTACCAAGTTTGTTAGAGAGATTTGATCCTTATGATCGACCCTATCGATTGATGCAATAAAAATACAGGGTGTTATTTTTTCGAATTGTAGTCGGTTCGATTATAAGGCGTGGCAAACAATTTTTCAGCATTCCTTAAATGCAGTTCTGTTTCTTTTTTATAAACATACTAAACTGTATTCAAAGTTTTCTGAAAATGCCACACCCGGTAGTCGAACCGACTAAAATCTTTCTAAAACTTCTATTTCATGGATTTCCTTTTATTTAATTTACCATGTTTTTAGAGAGATTTGATCCTTATGATCAACCCTATCGATTGATGCAATAAAAATATAGGGTGTTATTTTTTCGAATTTTAGTCGGTTCGATTACAGGGTGTGGCAAGCGATTTTTCGGCATTCCTTAAATGCAGTTCTGTTTCTTTTTTTAAACAAGGAAACATTTCCTTTAAATGAAATTCGCTATCTCCAGTATTTAGAGTACTATTCCTAGCGAGAAGGAAAACGGAAAGTAGCCCCCCAAGCCAGATGGACTGAAATGGCGCACATTGGTAGAGGCCTATGTCTAGCAGTAGTCTGCAATAGGCTAATTGATTACAATAATTACTTCTTGGATGTTAATATGTAGGAAAAGTACCTACTCTTACTACCGGAAATAGCTAACTTCATTCAAGGGAAACACTCTCTTATTTAAAAAAATACAAAGGTGCATTTAAGGAATTTCGAAAAATCGCTTGCCACGCCCTGTAATCGAACCGACTAAAATTATAAAAAATAACACCCTGTATTTTTATTGCATCAATCGATAGGATCGATCATAAGGATCAAATCTCTCTAACAAACTTTGTAAATTAAATAAAAGGAAATCCATGAAATAGAAGATTTAGAAAGATTTTAGTCTGTTCGACTACCAGGTGTGGTATTTTCAGAAAACTTTGAATACAGTTTAGTATGTTTTTAAAAAAGAAACAGAACTGCATTTAAGGAATGCTGAAAAATCGTTTGCCACGTCTCACAATCGAACAATTCGAAAAAATAATACCCTATATTTTTATTGCATCAATCGATAGAGTCGATCACAACGATCAAATGTCTTTAACAAACTTGGTAAATTAAATGAAAGGAAATCCATGAAATAGAAGATTTAGAAAGATTTTAGTCGGTTCGACTACCGGGTGTGGCATTTTCAGAAAACTTTGAATACAGTTTAGTGTATTTAAAAAAAAGAAACAGCACTGCATTTAAGGAATGCTGAAAAATCGTTTGCCACGCCTTATAATCGAACCGACTACAATTCGAAAAAATAACACCCTGTATTTTTATTGCATCAATCGATAGGGTCGATCATAAGGATCAAATCTCTCTAAAAACATGGTAAATTAAATAAAAGGAAATCCATGAAAGAGAAGGTTTTGTAAGATATTAGTCGGTTCGACTACCGGGTGTGGTGGCATTTTCAAAAGTCTTTGAATGCAGTTTTATTTCTTTTAAAAAATAAGGTAATGTTTCCTTTAAGTAAAATTCGCTATCTTTAGTATGAGGGTACTTTCCTTCAAGGTAAAGTCGAAATGTTGCACCCTGTATATCGCAGCTCCGATATTACTTACAATGAAAATAATGACATTTGTACGTGTGTTTAACACAGTACAATGAAGTGGTATCAAAATTATTGATGGCCGCTGAAAAAATTAAGGACGCCACTGTCCATACTAGATTACCCAATCCCCTTTATTAACTAATATTATATTTGATTTGATTGATAATGCCAACATTCTTTAAATTTTTCAAAACTGTTGTAAAATAAGTAGGTAATGTGGCGTAGCGGTAGTGAACGCGGCCGCTACGCAGGAGGCGCGGGTTCGATCCCCGCTCAGTGCAAATATTTGTGTGCGTGAATATGAATATTTGCATTGGTCTGGGTGTTTCTATGTATAATATGTATGTATTTACAAAAAAAATGTATCTAAGTATGTTTATCCGCATTCTAGAACCCATAACACAAGCTAGTTAAGCTATGCTTACTTTGGGTCTAGATAGCGATGTGTAGAATGTCCTACAATTATTTATATTTATTTATTTATTACATTGATTCATCAGACTCTTCCTCGTAATTTACACTAGACTCGTCAGTTGAGTCTTCTGTTACTGGAATAATCAATTCTTGTTCCATTATATTGTCAATTACAACGTCTTGATCCCAATCAGACAATTATTTTTCTTGTCCTCTCTACGACACTCGCTCTGTTTTCCAGTGTCACGTCACTTTTATTTATTTCATGTATAAATTTAAAATACTTGATAAACGAATCATTAATTCAAAAATTCAAAATTCAAAATTTTTGAATTTTGAATTTTGAAATCATTAATACTCTATGTTATTAAAAATATGACGATGCATTAAATCAATAGAAAAATGTTCATAAGTAAAATCGATATTTTTTTCGAATCGAAACGGTAACGTACGCGGGCGTAACTATTTTCAAATTATCTCAATCTGTCATAGAGAAAATAAAGAAATGGAAATGGTATAATAGTAGAGGTCAAAATCGATAGGTTTACTCGGCGGCAAAAGCTCATAGTGGATAATTTCTTTCCAATCCCACCATACATACAGCATCACCTAGATGCAAGTCAGGCCAGGCTTAGCCACGGTCTGTGAGGCATGTCCAATATGTCCATGCTTCGACCTTAGATCTTTTTTGCACATTCTTATCGTAAGTGACCCATTTTTCATCACCCGTAATCAACCGTATAAGAAATGGTTCAAAATTGTTACGTTTCGATAAAGAGTCGCATATGGAAACACGTTGCATTAGGTTTCTCTCAGTGAGATCATGTGATACCCAAATATCAAGATTTCTCTTTTACCCAGACTTTTTAAATGACGTAAAACTGTTTTGTGATCAACATCCAGTTCTTCAGCAATATCGTAACTACCAATATGTCGATCTTGCTCCACTTTTTCAAAGATGGCACTGATTTTATCCGTGACTGGTCGTCCGGAGCGAACCTGATCTTTCACACTAAAATTTCCAAACTTGAAACACTTGAGCCATATTTGTGCCACTCTTATTAATACCGGATTAGGTCCGTAAACAGCACGAATTTTGTTCATGGCGTTCGTCGCAATTCAGGGGTCGGGGTTCGGAAAAAATCACGAAACATCACCAGGGGGAAAGGGAGGGATATATTGAGATATCACGTGTATTTATTTTTTCTTATAACTCGCGATTTTTGTCACGATTCTTAGTTTTTTAGCATTAAATAATGAATAAAAAAATACACGTGATTTTGGCTAGGGGGGCGGGGAGGGGGGGGGGGTTTAGTCTAAAACCTCACCACGTATCACCATGGGGGAGGGGGGGTTAAAAAATTGCTAAAAAACATCATGTGATTAATGGACAGCCCCCATGTGGTTTCACAGAATAAAAATCCTTGATCGGAGTTCCATACCACCATGAGTATATAAACTTTAAAAAAAGTCAGTACTCACGATTATTCGAGCGCAGTCTTCAATGACAGGTATGGTCCAACCTTTCCTGAACTGGTTTTTGTCTACAATCTCTTCCCATCGCGCCCACCTTAAATATTCAGACAAACACACTATTAGACACATCATTATAATATATAAAATAAAACCATCAGCGGAGCAATTCCTGTAAATAACATAGTCTTACTTCTCTTCAGCTTACGTGCGTTGCACTAAGCAAGATTATGGACTGTTATTGGATTCCAGGACTTTTCATGCGAAGTCAAGACAGGTTAGCAAGTAATTCCCTTTCTAAGTTCTTGCCTAGCCTGGGAATTCAATTTGTGAAAAAAAACCTACAACCCGACAGTAGCGCCATGTACCAAGGCAAAAAAAAAAACCTAAGGACTATCTCTGAAGCGGGTTGTATATCGTAACTTTATGAGTTATTTGAATCATACAAAAACGAACTTAACATTTTTATAGCGGCTAGGGTCCCAGGTTCGCTCGGGAATAAATTCATTAAAAGATCTTACAACCTGATTGCAGCATCACTTATGGAGTCCAAACTATGCCTTTAAAAGGAAATTAACAATTTCACTGACCCAAATGTGAGAAGGCCTCTTTCTATCTTGAAACATTCCGATCTAGTCCATGATCCATAAACTACTTCTTCATCTATTGGGACACCTTCATGACGAGGTATATAATCATCGCTGGCATATCTTCTTCCTTTCTTGCCCAGTTTTTCCTTCTTCCTTTTACTTCTTAAGCTAATGCCTGTAAGAGATAGATAAATATGTATATTGCATAATACAATTAATAGTTCGGTTTGCACAGATACATAATATTGTAAAACAATCATCACCTTCCTCATCTTCATCAGAATCTGGTGTTACTTCCATATCGGACATTTCCATAGGACCATCATCATGGCCATATCTTTTAATAACTGTACGTTTTCTGGGCTCTGTAACTATTAAATCTTCGTCTTCTTTCTTCTCTGTGGTATCAATTTCGGCCTTTTTAGCCCATTTATTCCAAAAATCAGGATCTCTAATATCAATATCAGATCTTTGATCAGCTGCTGCGAAACTAGCTTTTGAAAATGTCGATCCTTTTTCAGACTCCATCTGAATAACTTGAGTTCTACGAGCCAAGATCATTTCAATATCTTCCTCACAAAATTTGTCACCTGCATTGTCTTCATCCATTACTGCTCCATATGCACCTTTTTTAAGTAAATCTTCAATTTCTTTTTTCGACAATTGCTTCAAACCTGTTTCTTTTCCTTGCGTCGTATTCATACTTTGCAATATAGCTTTATCCAAACCTAACTTCAAAGATGCTTTATCAAACATTTCTCTTTCATATGAATTACGGCAAATTAATCTATAAATCTTAACCATCTTTTGCTGCCCAATACGATGACAGCGAGCTTGTGCTTGTAAATCATTTTGTGGATTCCAATCGCTGTCATAAATTATAACTGTATCAGCAGCTGTTAAATTTATTCCTAAACCTCCAGCTTTTGTACATAAAAGAAACACAAACCTATCAGAATCTGGTTTGGAAAACCGGTCAATGGCTTCTTGTCTTAAATTACCTCTTATACGGCCATCAATTCTTTCATATGGATATTTTCTAAATACCAGATAATCCTCCAAAATATCCAAACACCTAACCATTTGACTAAATATTAAAACTCGATGACCACCAGCTTTTAGTTTTGGTAGTAATTTATCTACAAGTACCATTTTACCAGATGAGTCGATTAGTGCTTCATAATACGCCTGTTTATCCTCGCCATTAGCTTGCTTATAGTCAAATTGGATTTGATCTTCTGCACCATTTAACAAATAAGGGTGAATACAACACTTTCGAAGCTCCATCATGGTATTCATTAAATTAGGTATGTTAGCAGCAGATGCAGTTCCTTTTTGTAAAAAACTGAAATTTCGTTCAAGTATAGCCCTATAATATTTTTTTTGTATATTGGTTAATTCTACTTCAATAATCGTTTCTTCTTTGGGTGCCAATGTTTTTTCGACGTCTTCTTTTAACCGCCGTAACATCATAGGTTTTAGAAGTGCTTGCAATTTTAACACTTCGGACTCTGTCTTTAGCTGACCGAATTCGTTTAAAAAGGCATCACTGCTGGAAAATTGGGAAGGTTCTAGAAAATTAAGAAGTGAGAACAACTCATTAACATTATTTTGAAGCGGAGTTCCTGATAGTAATACTCTATGCTCCAGATGAAGCTGCCGTAATCCTTCTAATAATTTACAATTACGGTTTTTAAGTCTATGTGCTTCGTCAATTACACAAATACGCCAATTAAAGGATTTTAATTCCTGGAAATCTGTTACTATTATTTCAAATGTGGTAATTAGTACATTGAATTTTGTAATGTCTTTTATTGGTTCACCTTGTTCATTTTTATAGTAGAATTCATACTCTTGTAGCATACTCTTACTTTGCTGTGATCCATGATAAACAACAACATTCATTTCGGTCCATCCTTCAAATTCTCTCTGCCAGTTAGGTATGGTCGAGAGAGGGGCTATAATCAAGAAGGGTCCTCTAATGCCATATTCCCAAACAGAATTTACGAATGTTAAACTTTGAATGGTTTTACCTAAGCCCATTTCATCTGCTAGTATGCAATTACGATTATTATGCCATGAAAACAGTAGCCAATTTAGTCCTTCAAGTTGGTAAGGCCTCAATGTGTTGCCACCTTTGTACAAGGGAGATTCCTTTAATTGTACCCACTGATCGGCAGAAGGCCTTTTTTTAAACTTCCACTTTTCTTTAGGTGGAATTTCACTGAATGTTTTATATTGCCTGATTTTATCTACATCAATATCTTCTTCCAACTCCCATGTACTATCCTCATACTGCAAGCTTTTCCATTTAACTAAATAATGCTTAACAACAGTATTGTTGGCAGGATCTTGATTTTCCGACATATCTAAGATTCTTTCTACTTCCACGTAATCTGGATTAAATGGTTCATCATCTAACAATTCGAAAATATTCATTTGTTGGGCCTGTTTTTGTTTAAATCGTTTAATTTTAGAAAATATTCTTTTATCACCTTTATACAACTCTTCTTCAGTTTTCCATTCGCAGTGCAGGTATGAGAAGTTTCTATACTTAACAAAGTATTCTTCAACATCTACCATAATAGGTTTTTTATTTTTAAGCTCAGTATTATCTTTATCGGAATCAGTATTTTTATCTAATTTCTGTACCTCTAGCGGCTCCACAGTTTTTGTGTCAATTTCAGGAGGTGTAGTTGCCTCTTTATCGGTTTTTTCTACATCATCTATGTCTTCTTTCATTTCTTCATCAGGTACCTGTGCCTCGCAAGTAGATTTATTGGGCATTGGATCGGAAGTGTCAGGTTCTAGTTGTTTTGATGTACTTTCAGCAGGTAAAGGTTCATTTTTTAATTCTCGTTTACCCATGCGGCATGCTAGTACATGGTGAACTATCATAGCGTCTTCTTCCGTCGTATTCACGTATATGTAGTTCGGTTTAGGCATACCTTCAGGTCTTATAGTTTCTTTGGTGTCTAAATCTTCAGACTTTGGTTCTTTTTCCGTTTTTGGAGCGGATAAGGCAAATTCATCATCAGATAACCGTAGCATGACGTCATCAGTATATTTCTTACGCTGAGTATTTCGAGCAGATCGCCTTTTTAGGCTATCATCTTCTGGCGGCGGTGATGGAGGAGGTGTAGACATCATGTCATCCGGTTCGCCATCGGAATCTGGGATTAAACCTCCGCGCTTTCTTCTTCTTCCACCACCTAAAGACTTTTTCAATGGCACTTTTTTACAACTACCGCCAGCAGAAGCTCGCTTCTTTGACTTTCTCTTTTGACAAATTGAATCCACGTCTTCATCTTTATCACCTTGATCTCGCTTTGCTTCTGCTTCCTCTAAAAGGTCTTTAATAGCTATTTTTGAAACTGGAATATCATCGAAATCCGTAACATTCGACTCATCTAAACTTACATCTTGCGATGTTTTAGTAACGTTTAGGGTTTCCAGATTTGGAATATTTGTACCCACTGGTAAATCAGTGGATTTAGTATCCTTGTCAAGGTCTATCATTTCATAAGAAGTTGTAGTATCAGCTTGAATTTCCAGTGCATCTTTTTTGGAAATCCTTTTTCTTTTCGGAGCATTTGGATCTCGAGGTTCCCGTTTTTTTCGTTCTTTCACTGGTTTGTCACCCATTTCTTTGAGTTTAGGTTCTTTAGGTGTTCGCGGTTTTCGTTCTTTGTTTTTGCGTGGTCCTCTTTGTTTTCTGATTTTACCGCCATTCACATCTTCAATTGAAATAGCACTGCTATCTAAATTCGTTATTTCTTCACTTAAGTCCAAATCCAGTTCAGAATTACTTGGTATGCCTGTCCCAGCTGTAACACAATCTTCAGATACAGGTAGTTGATCTAAAGTTTGTATTGCGGGTACTGTTTTTTCTTTTTTTGCTCTAGGTTTTCTTGGTTTAGCTGGCCCTTTACCTCGCCCACGGCCAGTAGTACTAGTGACTTGAGGACTTTCCACCATTTTTGCACCATATAATGAGTTTTGCAGAGTACAATTTGGCCCACCATTGCATTTATCATTAGATTCGTGTTGTTGAAGTAAAGCTAGTCTTTCCTGTAAGCATCTAACCTTTTCTTGATTTTCATTAGATGGTGGTAAGCAGTAAATTTCTTGTATTTGTTGTTGAAGAGCCATTCGCTCTTGATGGTGAGATGCCGAATACATAGCAGACATATTGGGATGAGGCATTGGACTGGATCCCATCATCATAATATTCGGATTTATATTATGAGGCATATTTGGCACAATGTTTGTTTGATTTGGCGGTATAGGCGTATGAACGTTCATAGGGTGGGCCACTGGAATATTCGACATATTCGGTGGTACACTTGGCTGACCCATTGGTGTTAAAGGATTGGCAACATTCGATATATTTGGTTGCATATTCCCTGGCATTGTAGGTGGAATTTGCGGTAAAGTACTTTGTGAATTATGGACAGCCATACTAGATGACACAGAATTAGTTAAATTAGGATGTTGCATTGTATGATTTTGTTGTATATTTGTTGGTACGTTGGCAACTGTTGGTGTAACAGAAGTAGGAACAGTTTGGAAACTAGAAGAGACACCATGAGTTACGTTTGTATGAACTGAAGGTGGAATACTTGTTGATAAATTTGGTGCAATGCCTTGAGGCATGGTAATATTAGGCAGATTTGTTGTTACATTTTGTATGTTTGCTGCCTGATAAACTGCAGTCCTACTTATATTCATATTTGGTAAATTTTCATACTGACTTGTTGTACTGGTATTAGTCATTCCAGGAGGAATATGAATTGGCTGTGATGTTCGTATTTGTGGATGATCAGTGCTTGAAGGACTCGCATTTGTCAAATTAGAAGATGGCAATGTTGTAAGTTGTCCTGTTGGCATATCTGATATGTTAATATTTTCGTTACATTTTTGTTTAGTGTCTCCTTTTTGTTCTATATTATATGACTTTTGAATATTACTGTCATTGTTATCGTCATCTTTTTGTGGTAAAAGGTCCATATTTTCCGTAATCAGACTTCCACCTGATAAGTTATCAATTTTGTCAGAGTTTTCTACTGAAGCAGCTTTGTTAATACTACTTACTTGAGTCAATGGGTTATTGTTTGAACTAATACTGGTCATAGTATCTTTCAAAATATTGCTGATATTTGATTGTGATACAAAGGTATGAGTAGCATTGTCAGCTGATCTCTCACTTTCTGTTTCAATTTTCTCGATAGATTTGACTTCTGTGTTAGTGACAGTCACATTCTTAGCCAATTCTGGCTTAGAGGGTTGCAGTGATTGAGCAGTTTCTGAAGACTTATTAGGCTGCTCACTATTGTCAATCTGGGTCACTGTACTTGCTGGAATGATTTTACTTTGATTCCATTGCGACGGTGAAGAAACCACGTGCGGCACGGCCGGCGAAGCAGGATTGCGTTGATATGGATATTCAGAACCAGCAGGTAACACCATTTGCTCCAAAGCTTGAAGAGTATTCTGTGATGCAAAGGGCACAGAAACCGCTGAAGGACCCGTGGAAACTGGTGATTGCACCAAATTTCGAGAACTATGTGGTGAGGCACTAGGACCCTTAACTGGAGACATAACAGGGCGAGGAGATAATTGGGACTGGGCCTGCTGTCGAGGAGATATTTGAGCCCGCGGTGACATCTGTGGAGAAAGCTGTGGAAATGGTGGTCGGTATTGAGGACTCCCAGTTTCAATGCCAGTTGATTTTACAGAGCCATATTGATTTGTAACATTCACATCTAAGGGATGTTGTATTTGATGAGACTGATAATTAAGTGACACAGAATGATGGGGAGATGCAAAAGGCATCTGCGTCGGTACCGAATGTGAAGATGCCACCGAAGATGGAGGCACTGGAGATTGTCGAGGTACATGGTGCAGTGGTGGAGCACCAGGATGATGAAGGTGTACATTAGGATGACTCTGAATTCCAGATGACATGCCACCAGTATGCCCAGTCATATTTTGGTGAGTCTGATGTTGTGGTATTGGGGCATGACTTTGTTGACCATGTGGTATTCCATACTGATGAGGATTTACATCCAATTGCTGATGATATGTAGGATGTTGGCTAATTCTGGACGCAGCTGGTGGATGCATTTGTGTGTAGTTGGGATAGTTCTGCAAAAAGCAAAGAAATCGAAAATCTAAGACACTTTATTTAATAAAGTACAGATATCATAAAACGAATGTATAGTATATTACCTGTTGTTGCCCATACATTTGTTGTGATGTTGGCTGTGAGAAGTGGGGCTGTCTAGGTAGATAAGCTCCATTTTGTGACTGTAAACTTCCTATTGCAGCTCCCTTTAAAATTATAACATACATTTATAACATCATTAAGACACATTACAACAGTAGCCTTGCTAGTTTTAGGACCACCTGGTATGTTATTAACTTATCATAATAAGTAACAATAGGTTTTGATAAAACTTAACTCTTACCTGTTGAGGTGGATACTGATGCATTTTTTGTTGGTGTTCATAACTATGTCGGTAGCTCGGAGTTATGGGAGAATACCGGTTGGCACTTGGAGGTCCAGACCACACTCCCATTTCTCCAATACCTAAAAACATATTCCAAATTTATTATAATGCAATGAATCTTTATTGTGTTTGTTATGTTTCCAAAACCGTTTACGTTACCTGGTTGTTCAGGTATGGCATATATTGGCTCTGGACCAGGATGGTATCCTGGATATGCATGTGATGGATGCACATGATGTGATGGATGAAGTGGAGCATGTGGAGGTTGCGGGAGGCGTGGACGCGGTGGGTAATTTCCATAGTCATGGTATTCGGGTGCAGGAGGACCTGCACTTGGATTGGATCCTGGCTGGGCACTACTATTGATGACACCAGGACCTCCAAATGACGCCAGTTTCTGAATTGATCCTTCCTGTGGTACACTGCCTTGACTGTAAGGTTGTCTGTAACTAAGAAAAAAGTTATAATTTATAGGTATGATTTAAGCTGTCACCAAAATATGTAATAGGGTTTGTCTGCAAAATACTAGATCTGCCGCCTAAATGTAGTCTCTAGCGATGTCGATGTCGCTATTTCTTCGTGCATTATCTCAAAGTAACCTAACATGAATAGATAGGCGAAACCTATATCTATCTATGTCAGGGCGCGCGGACTCGTATTCTGCGGATAATAATCGATATATTTGGCGGTAGAACTACCATATTTTGCGACAGATTTACCCTTTTAAGTGCTAACTTTAGATGATAATTCGGATTCAAGCTAAAAAGTTATAAATTACCTATTTTCTGTTGTATCTTTATTGTCTCCTGTTACTCCCGAAGCCGCTCCCCCAGCAAAGCTGTCTGATCCACCAAGATCAGTAAGTCCTTCCAACATACCGCTTCCATCATCAAATAAATTATATGAGTCCATCACTCTATTAAGAGTGAATTATTATAAAAATTCCATCGAGTATTGAAAGAAGATTTGGTACATCCATCTTACCCTGCAACATTAAAATAATCTTGAAATAATCTTCTTCCTCCTAGCGTTAATTCCCAGTCGCATACGAAGCTTTCAAGCGATTGCCACTGACCTCCACAACCCAATGTTAACATTAGGCGATAACGCAGCTTTGCAGCTAAACTGTTTTTTGGACTTTTTAGGGTTCCAACTACCATAGATTTTCTTATGGCAACCGGGACCGACGGCTTAACGTGCTCTCCGAGCACGACCATACCAATGCAAATACCCATATTTCATGCACACAAATATTTGCACTGAGCGGGGATCTAACACGCGCCTCCTGCGTAGCGGCCGCGTTCACTACCGCTACGCCACGGAGGCTGTCAACTGGAGAGATTATGTTTAATAATAATATTATTTAACATGTGGTGTGGTTTGATTCCTCCATCATGCAAATAATTGTTTGCATGAATGAATATGTGCATTTGCTCAATGCTGGGAGTATCATGTATAACATTTTTTATGTATGTGCTTGCAAAAAATAATGTGTATAAATATATAGGCTGTATTTTTGAGATGGGGAACTAAGGGCAGATACCTTAATCGTTATAGTTACAGCAAAACCTTACCAGGAGATTATTATACTATTATACTTTTAAGGTACTCTGAACTGCATTCACAAAATTTGGAAAAATCATATAGACAAAGAGAAAAATGCTAAATAAGGAAAAACAAAACTAAAGCTATATTATCGGATGGGTCTTAGGTTGTCAAGATAGCATAATGACTTAGGTCCTATTCCTATGTTGTCTACATAGCAGAATGTCTAATTAGCTGAAAGACTGCATCGCAATATGACTAGATATCATTTTGCCTAGGTCTTTGATTGTCCTAATATCAAAATAAGTTGATCGCAAAATGACTACTAAGGTATATTGAACACTTCATTCATCACCTGTACCTTCGCGTGCAGTATGCCTTAGTAAGCAAATATGCCTATTTTAACTTGCTTTTTGCAACTGCAGTTTTCTAGTTTGCAAAGTAGATATACATTTTAGAAAAGTGCATAGATACTTATTGGAATGAGGAGACTACTGGAGTAAGCATGCTGGAGTAAGTTATCATCATATGAGTCCAAAAACTATATCGAATACACTTACTATTAAAGTGTATTCGATATAGTTTTTGGACATAATATTATTTATAAAACAATTTTTTTAAAGAAGTGAGAGTTTGAGTTACTATCTTTTTAATAAACAACTTAATGTAGTTTCATTTGAGTGTACATAACATAAACTAGTCAATATGCGATCAAGTAATTTTGCGATCAAGTTATTTTGATATTAGGACAATCAAAGACCTAGGCAAAATGATATCTAGTCATTTTGCGATGCAGTCTTTCAGCTAATTAGGCATTCTGATATGTAAACAAATAGGACCTAAGTCATTATTCTATCTTGACAACCTAAAACCCACCCATATTATCATATTGATTTGAAAAAAAAAAATTGTCTGTTAAACCTTTCCAGTTTCCACCCTAATGATTTTTTTTGTATTTAAATACCTTAAATACCTACATTAAATATTCTTAAATCATCAAATCAATCAATAAAGTAATATATTATTTAAAATACAAATTGTCATGAGATTTTTATTGATATATATTCTGAAGATCATCCATACTTTAAATTTATTTGGGCAATCATACCCATGCATGTATTTTGTATGGTGACACATGACTAACACAAGAAGGTTCTATTTTCACATTATAAAACTTTATTATGAGTCAGTACATATTAAATGCAAATATTAAAAGTGGATAGTTTCAAAATAGTGATGTATGTTTAAACTTTAAATTTCAATTGGTTCAATATAATTACAACTCTTATAATATAGTACTCACGTTATGTTGGAACTAGCCAATCTTAGTAACATTTAAAAAGACTGTAAATAATTAATAACATTCAGCCATAACTTAATTTGACCTTTGGGAAAGAAATGTTGCTTAAATTGTTTGATTACAGCATATACAGGGTGTCCCAAAATTCAAGGATAAGCCGGCAACAGGGGGTGGCCCTAATGATGGCTGCTCAGGAAAAATAAGAAAAAAAATATAAAGGGTTTTTTTTTTAGAGGTATAGAACTTTAAATTGCAATAAAACAAGGATGGATTATTCGATTGACATGAATTTTATTTATCCGCAAGATAATCTTGTGGCATTACATTTTAAATATGATTTCTGGCATATTATGACTGCCACGGCTGGCTCGGATGTAGTCCAATCACAAAAAAAAAACGTTTGGTGACCGCCTAATTTCACGTTTTGGACCATGGCCACTGGGATCGACGGCCTAAGGTACTCTCTAAGAAACGGAGGTGTCTTGTCTTGTCAATGTCTTAAGAATGGTCATCCATCCGAAAACCAACCTGGCTTGTGGTGCTTAACCTCGTTATGTGTTAACCTACTAGGTTACCGCTAGGTTACGAGTCCCGTCAATGACTTTTTGATTGATGATGAATGCATTGTGTACAAAGTAAATCTGGTGATTTTCAATAAAAGCAATGTATGAAATGTGATTCTTTTTACTTAATCTTTTTTTTTTTGAGTATGTTATTAGATTATCATACCCAAATCATACCATTTTGAAATCTTGGATAGTTGCGTCAATTTTTGAAAAAGGATGCCATAGTGGTGTCCATACTTTTTTTTTTTCACCGAGATAAGATAAAGTGGGTCGAAAGTAAAAATGTATAAAAAATTGACGACAAAAAAATATTTTGACTTATTTTTATAAATTAATTTAATACTATAATTTTTCAGGATGGTGATGGATAGCCATGCTTCTTAGCTTGCTAATACAGAAAAGAGTTCAAAAATATTTGCAAAATTGTGAGCCTGGTAGTTGAAAATATCATTAGGGGTACCAAATTTGGAAGGATTTTAAAAAAGTTTAAATAATAAAAAAAAATAGAGATATTTTTTTTTCTTATTTTTTCCAGAGCAGCCATAAGTAGGGCCACCCTCTGTTGCCGGCTTATCCTTGAATTGCCCACAAAACAATGGCCCAAGAACGAGGCTAAGTTCGGATAAAAGAGTCCCCTTTCCATTATCCTTGAATTTTGGGACCCCTTGCTTCTTCATGTTGCCTTCTGTAGGCTGTAGCTGGCATAGTCCAAATGAAAATATTTAGTAGAGTAGGTTCTTCTACAGCACTGTCTGGATGATCCATCTTTGGTTTTTAAGAATTAATCCATTCTTCAATCTGTTGGCTCAGGCTTGCATAACCAAGGGGAAAAGCTATACGCTTATGACATTACAATAAACATAGAGCGCTACAACTTCTCCCGTTTAGTTACACAGCATAGTCTTCTAAAGAGATCTTGAGAATCATAAGATATCTGTATTCTTATAGTGTATTGCAAAAAAATTATTGACATTGTACTAACATTAATGAATAATATTATTCAAATCATGGTATACTAGCTGATGCCCATGGTTCTGCCAGTGTGTGTCACTTATTGCAACTTTTGGTCTTGTGTCCAGTTCCACTTAACTCGAATGTACAGACAGACACAATCACTTAACAATTATGTAATAGTAAGGTAGGTATGTAGATTATACAGGATTATATAGACTGGAATTTTTTACCCTTACCTGGAGAAGTTCTCTTATTACTGAAGATTTTATGCAAAGGAAATATTATTTTACTTTAACGTTAAAAATTAGCTCTTTTGTAAACTTGCTGCCCAATTTGGTAAATGAGTCAGCTAAAATCAGAAAAAATAACATGCTGTGCTTTAATGCATCAATTACTAACGTCAATCATAATAAGGATCAACACACTCTTACAAAGAAAATAGGTGTTAAACATGCATTAAGCAAACAAGCTTTATTATATCACATTGAAATTATATCTGTTTAAGATTGCATAGGTTTACTTTGTAATATATTATTATCATAATTTAAGTTTGTTAGGGAGATTTGGCTTTCATGATTGACAATAAATAATATATATATAATTAAAAGAATAGAATGTTATTTTTTCAGATTCAGATTTTTGCTAAACTCAGATATTGAACTGGATGACAGTTCAATATCCGAGTTTGGCAATCAGTTTATTAAAATATTTAAATGCAGCTTTTTCCTTTTGGAAATGAAGGAATGTTTGCTTTGAGTAAACTTGCCTATCTCCAGTATTGAAATTACTTTCCCTCAAGGTAGAGTTCAAAAATTCCACCCTGTAAATGATGGCAGAATAATAAATACAGTAATTCTAATGTGACACATTTTAGTGGATATATCTGCAAATGAACGAGTTGAAGTACAGTGTTTTACCATAGTTCAGACTGTTCAGAATTTTGTTAGTGTTTTGTAGTGAAAGTATAGTATTAGTGTTGGCACAACTTTCACAATTTTTGTATTACTTCACTGACTGCCAGTTTGATTTTCAGAAGCTTTAATGTATAAGTACTGGTAAAGATCACCTTATAATAAATCAATAAGGGAATCAGAACACAAAATAAAATTTGTCACAATCACAAGGATTTATGCATAAGAAATAATAATTTGAGATCTGGTTTATTTCTAAACTCATTAACCACACACCACATGCCAGGTAGACCTATCCATGAATTCTTGTCAGTGCCTCAGAAGCAGATACAAAAACTCTCGAATAAACAGAATAATAGCACCTTAGTCTTGAATTTAATGTCAGAACATAACACAGAAAGGACCTACTTGTGTTTGCAATTTGTGACAATTCCGATGCAAAAGAGCTATATTATTGTTTAGAATAAACTGAAACCTTAAAAATTATGTATTATCAGAATTTATAACATTTATGTCTAAAGGGAACAATACCTTTGCGATGGGTTTTCATTATAAGTTACAGTTCAGTGTCATTTAGGTACCATTATGTAGTAGTTATAAAAATAAATCATTATACAAATTTTAAAATAAAGTTACAACTATTGTCAGTATTCATTCCAACAGAGCGTCGCGTAATCACAACGAGACACCCCAGACAAAATTAACAATGGTGGATAGCATGATTAAGAATACGTACCTGATTTTATCATGTACACAGCAATTTGGAGGATCATCAATTTAATTGTGACTGAACTTTTACATTACAAGTTAATACTTCACTGTGATAAAAGCAGATTATTCTCACTATAAACGCCACACAACAAGTTGTTCACAAAATGGATACCGTATTCCGAAAATGTAGGTCCATAAAATTTATCAATGAAAAACTGTCGCGACTAGAAGAATACTTAACGATAGAGATAGTTTTTAACGTGTAACTATCGTATTACTGAGATTCAATGCCCAAATAAGCATAATATCTCACATCGCTAACAAGTATGTAAGAGAAACGCCATTTTCCAAAATTAGTTTTTTTAAATACATGTGCGCTTGCAAAGGTGGCTATATAATATCTATGTATGTTGGCATTACTTTGTCTTTGTGGTTTTTGGTAGCCATTGGTAGGCATAGATTGAGCAAGTAAAATAATTTTGAATGTTTATTTTTTATGGGAATTGGAACTATGATAAATCCAAATTTATTAATTGATAAAAATAAAATAATCATATTGTATGGAAATCATAGCGGGTACCGAGGTATACCTCTCGCGTTTCGCTCTTGGACTCAAAATATGCTCCACCACATACCACAACCACATGAGCATTTCCCCGACAATCAAGACTAGAGAGTGTACGTTACCCCAGCAAGAAAGTACCTCGTAGAGTGACATGAGTGGCACGTATAATTAGAGCGTGATATGCTTTAAATGTGCGCCGCATAACAAAATTTGTGCGTGTTGTAGTTTTGGAAAAAAAACGGAGAAAATGATTTCTGCTGGGGTAACGTTGTTCCAGCAAGAAAATTCTGAACGAATAATCGGAGAGAGAAATATTATGCATGGGCAGAGAGCTTATATTTGTGCTATAATGTGCGCCGAAAATGAATGCCGTCGCTTTTTTGTAGTCATTCTAATTTGGTCGGATAATCAGTCGTGGCTTATACGTTTAGTATTATATTAAATAATAATTTAAATGCGAAACATTTCAAGCTGATATTTTGCAATAAGTTAATTGACTAGACGCTCTATTTATTAGCTTACACCCATACATCTTAGCTTAGGCCGTTTTCTTGTACGTCGACCTCAAAGTTAAGGTGCCGTCGGTTTGGCTTTTAGTAATATTATTCAATAACGAGTGAATGCACGCGTTTGAAATCATTTATGGTTATTATACACGCCAAGGAGGACCGAATAAAGTTTTCAGCGAGTTCATAAGTTTTATCATGTAGGCGCAGCGAAGGTTTATTTTATTTTCAAAAAAGCGAAAATACTTGAAAACTATAAATGTTTTGTAAAATCTAATTCTGCCAGAAATAAGCACAAATTAAGAGATTCTCGTATATGTTTACTACACAGCCGCACATAGAATGGTTTCAGAGATACACGATTATGCGAAACGTTACTCCAGCAAGAAATGCAATTTCTAGAAAACCTGAAGAGGCACAAATTTCATTTTAGGCGCACATTATAGCACAAATATAAGCTCTCTGCCCATGCATAATATTTCTCTCTCCAATTATTCGTTCAGAATTTTCTTTCTGGAACAACGTTACCCCAGCAGAAATCATTTTCTCCGTTTTTTTCCAAAACTACAACACGCACTAATTTTTTTATGCGGCGCACATTTATAGCATATCACGCTCTAATTATACGTGCCACTCATGTCACTATACGAGGTACTTTCTTGCTGGGGTAACGTACACGACCAAAGACGGCGTCCGGTTTTGTTGCTTTAATTCCAATATAACCACATTAACCACCTGTCGCCACGATTCTTTTTTATACCACTTAGTTCGCAGATAAGCACATGGCTCACTGGTGGAAAGTGGTTACCGTGACCTAATGGACGAGTGCAAATAACAGGGGAGTGTCACTGTCACTCGTACTGCCGACTCTTTAAGAATAGAGAGACTCTGTGCCATCAGCGAAGAAGACAAGCAGGACAAGCCTTTGGTCTTCCCCTTAGAGTATACATTGCTATAATAATGTATACTCTAAGGTCTTCCCATTGACAGCACAAAACCTCTCCAGTGAGCTCTAGCTACCCTACTCACCGCCGAAAACACGACGATCTGCGAGGTTTCAGGAGTACAATCAGGCGCGGTCCGAGGGGGGGGGAGGGTCACAGGGGACATGACCCCCCCCAAAACCCAGCACGTCAAATTGAAAAGTCTTCATAAAATTTGCAAAGTAATTATATTGCAATATTTAATTCCTTGTCACGTCTTTTATAGGTAAACAATTGGTAAAATTGTAATTTAGGTAGCATCTCTCAGCAATACTCTTAAAGATACGAACGTTTTGCTTCGTAAACGGGAAAATGCTGAAGGATTATTTACAACTTACGTGTCAAGTCAAGGCACAATCGAAGCCCTATGGCGCCAAGTGTGGATGAGGACGACCTGTCCGAGGTTAATTGGATAGAATTAAAGCTGGTGGTTCATAAGCTTATGGCCGAACCGCGGCACTCCGGGCTGAGCGAGCTTTAGGCGACGACGACCAAGCGCTTGTTTCCGAAATTGTTAAAGACGGGGAAACTGGTCCTCATACGAAAGGCGGGCATCCGGTGAATTCACCGTCCGCCTACCGACCTATAGTGTTGCCGACGAGGTGTGAAAGCTCTTTGAAAGAGTTATTGCAAAGCGCCTCGTCGAGCACCTCTTTAGAGCGTCTCTGGCGGAATTCATATTGACCACCCGTCAATATGAATTCCGCCAGAGACGCTCCACTGTGAACTGTGGATGCCCACTTGTGGGCCAGGTGATGTTGGTGGTTTCTTTGGACATCGCTAACGCATTCAACACTTTGCCCTCGAGTTGCATTAAGGAGACGCTCATGTATCACGAGTTATGAAGTGCCTCTCCACCCTCGCCGCATAGCCCGCCTAACCGATAGAGAGAGTCGTCAGCTACCCAACCGCGTCCGGCCTCGGCTGGCGAGAGATGTCGTGCTGTTTTCCGCAGGGATTGGTTCTGCGCCCGCTCCTGCAGTATACTCCATCGGATACGTCTGGGTGTTCGCGGTGAGCTCGAGGACGGTGTCACCGTCACGTGCATGCGGATGACACGTCAGTCATGGCATGCGTTGCTACACAGCGCGAAGCGACCCTGAAAGGCACGACCACGGTTGCCCATAACGATAGCCCATGGTCCTGCATAAAATCGAGGCCATGTTCTTTTATGGACCTCAGCGCGCGCCACCTAGGGAACCAACCTCATAGCGCGAGGCACTCCCGTCGGCATCAAGCCCATATGAAATACTTGGCTCGTTCTCGTCTGGAACCCAATCTGAAAGGCGCAGCTGCCGCTTTGGTGGAATTGCTGTCCAACTTGAAGGGGCAAGAAGATGGCCAACTAGGTCTTCAGAGGGTACCGCACGATCTCCTTCAAGGTGTCGAGTCTCCTTGGCGGAACCCTACTGTGGTACCAGGAGGCGAGAGGCTTTTCGGTGCAATACAGGTACTGACATGAACCTGAGCCTCGAAAAATCGAGGCAGTGAAGTCCCAGCGCCACCTGGACGTGGTGGAGGAATGGAAGTTACAACTTCGGTAACCAAACACAAGGCACGTCGTAATAGCGGCGGAAAAGCACATCATGGAGGACTGACTAGAGAGGCCTCACGGGTGCCTCTTGTACCGCCTGATAAAGGTGATCGCCGGACACGTGTGTTTCGGGAGTCACCTACGTCGGATCCAGAAGAAGCCAACGCCTGAGTGCAGGGGCGTATTTAAAGATTTGGCGCCCCGGGCCACTTAGGTTTGCCGCCCCTATGCAGGCGCGGTCCGAGGGGGGGAGGGGTCACAGGGGACATGACCTCCCCCCCCCCAAACCATGCACATCATATTGAAAAGTCCCAGTACGAAGGGAGGGGGGGGGGGGGGTTAAATTTCTTAAGGAATTTCCGAAGTGACCCCCCCCCAAAACTTCAAGCTGCGACCGCGCCTGCCCCTATGTGACGTTCGCGTTCACCGTTAGCCTGCGCCCAAGGGGCTGTCAAAAAAAAGGGGGCCGTCAGAAATTGCCGGAGATTTTCAAGCCTGATTCGTGAGATCTCTATCTTATGGTGCGAGGGAAGTGACTTACATCGATCTCTCCACTAACCCAGGCTCCTAACCAGAATCCCTTCAAGGGGAAATATTTGCATTCCATTCCATTAAAGCGCCCTACGTAGAAGATGATATCGCAACCAAAAATCACTTGAGTACAGCAATAGCTTGTGAAGAATGATGTTTTATGGCTCAAAGGCAACAGCAAAAGCACCGCTTTGGGACCTGGCAGCACTCTAGGCTCTAAAGGCACTCGGAACACGTTTTGAAGGGCTCTATAACATATGCCTCAAGTAGAGACGGATTCCGAAAATTTGAAAGACAGGAAAACTGGTCCTCTTCTGCAAAGTTACCGTCCACCTATCGGCTCATTGTATTGATGGACAAGGTGTGCAGTCATGCAGGTGTTTTAAACGAATTATACCTCGTGAAGTGCCACATCGAGCGCCTTACAGGAGTGAGGCCGAATTTGGTAGACAAATGGTTATAGTCGGGAGCACCGTGGATGCCAACACGCGCTTGAGGGCCCTGGTGGCAGAAGCAGTGGCACGGCGAGTTGATGCTGGCAGTGTCTATTGTTGCCTACGTCTTTAACACCTTGCCATGGAGCTGCATCAGAGCTGCACTCTTTCAGCACGGGGTGCCTCTCTATCCTCGCGTCATTGTCGGGGCTTACTTATCGGTGAAAGCCAGTATCTACCCAGGGCTTGGTAAGTGAGATATGTGGCGGGGTGTTCCGGCTGGCGCGGATCTGGGGCCGCTTCTGTGGAACATCGGCTAGGACTGAAGCAGCCAAGTAAGCCACAGCTGGAGTTACCCAAGTCCTTGGACGTATTTGGTGACTGGATCTGAAGTGGGCATACCTGATTCTCTTACTTACGAACCCTTTCTGGCCAATTGATGTGTGGGGAGCACAGAGGCTTCCCATACACCACCTGGCAGTCCTTAAATAGACTTCGGATGCAGGTCAGCCGAAGTAACGAAAACCGAATTAGATGGAGTTTCTCAGATAAGGTGGACCCAGGCACCACGGTGTGAATGCGGAACTACAGTGAGGTAGGCGCTAACGTGTTCTGCATGCCTAAGCACGTGTACACTGCAGGAACTCATGGGTGCCTCTGAGAACGCCATCAGGGTGGTTGCACACTGGGCAAACAAAATATGACATATGTCGTCGACTCGACAAAAGGAGAAGATTAGCTCGGATGAGGTGATGCTCGAAGGGGGTTCTCACACGTCTTCGCTGCCGATAACGCGATGAGGTATCACAGTAGCTTCTCCTACCAGCTGACGCAATGCGCCCAGCTATGGCTGCTTCGGTGAGTTCCTGAGACATACAGATCAGGAGCCGACCCCTGCAATGCCACCTCTGCCTGGGCTCCTCCATGTATATGCCACTTCACGCGTTGTATTCTTTAAGCAACCGTCAGAGCGGGAAACCTCTCGTCGCAGGTCCTGGTGCTAGTTATGGCCGTCTGCGAGGGGTGATTATTCCTCGTGAAGTGCCACATGCGGTCTCGGTTTAAAACCGCACACCATCTCTGTCGGGTCTCAATTATCGGGTGTAAAGTTACCCAATTAGATATTTCCCTCGCAACCCGGCTGACCTTTTCAGATAGCTCCTTCGGGTGTGGGTAGTCGGTGTCCCCATTGAACCCTGAAAAGGTACGGGTTTCACCGCCGCGTTACCGGTCTGAATATATTGGAGTAACAGGCGACCGCACCTGTCGCCCCCAGGTCTCGGGGAACCAGCCGCCCCTTAGCTGCTCTTATCTGTGCTCTCTGCTAGTCATAAGGGTACGTGGAAACCCTATGAGTAGCCATTTACAGCGCCGCTACCACCTCGGCCGGAATTAACCGTAGGCGGTAGCGTCTCCCTGCGCGAAAAAGGCGCTGCCGTCTTCGGCGCCCAAGCTGCTTGGCCCCAGTTACACCGTACTTGAACGCAAATGTTATTTAGGGTTTTCTAATTTGAATGCAATTAAAATAATGAGTGACATAGTCATATTGTAACTAAGTAAGCTCCGAAAAATTAAAATAAAAAAAAATATACGTAATATTTACTCTAATAGGCGCCTTTTAGAGTCAAGATTAAGGCGCCCAGAGATAGACGCTCGGGGCGGTTCCGCCGCCCCTTGCAACCTGCCGCCCCGAATGTCTATGTCTCTGGGCGCCCAGAATGGGCGAATTAACAGGCGGCTCCGCCGCCCCGAGCGTCTATCTCCGGGCGCCTTTTAGAGCAAGCTTAAGGCGCCCAGAGATAGACGTTCGGGGCGGCACGTTGCGAGGGAGCCGCCCCGAGCGTCTATCTCTGGGCGCCTTTTAGAGCAAGATTAAGGCGCCCCGAGATATACGTTCGGGGCGGCAGGTTGCGAGGGGCGGCGATACCGCCCCGAGCGTCTATCTCTAGGCGCCTTTTAGAGCAAGATTAAGGCGCCCCGAGATATACGTTCGGGGCGGCAGGTTGCGAGGGGCGACGAAACCGCCCCGAGCGTCTATCTCTGGGCGCCTTTTAGAGTCAAGATTAAAGCGCCCAGATCAGATCTTCAGGGTCGGCAGCACGAGTGTGACGCCCCTGGTGTTGCATACGTCCATAGGCCACGGTAACCACTTTCCATCAGGTGGGCCGCACCGTGTGCTTGTCTGCAACCTAAGTGGTATAAAAAAAAATTAGACGCTCGGGGCGGCTCCGCCGCCCCTCGCAACCTGCCGCCCCGGGCCATGGCCCCCTTGGCCCTAGGGTAAATACGCCCCTGCCTGAGTGTCATCACTGTGATGGAAGCGAGGACACGGGGTTGCCCATACTGACTGAATGCACGGCGTGGAAAACACCGAGGCAGATCTTTGTGGCGGCCCTGGGGTTGGAAGTTGTCTCCCTCAGCACGTGCCTCAGTCAGAGTGATGTTGCAGAGTGCGAGTGTGTGGGGTGCCGCTGCTTCCTTCTGCAAGCAAGTAATGCTCGAGAAAAAGGTGGGGGAGCGGGGACAGAGAAGACTCAGGTCCCTTCCTTCCCGCATAATCCGCAATGCGCGTAGGCGACTCGGGCGTCGCAGGCTTTTTCATAAGCGTTAGGCGTGACAGGTAGAGCCCGGGACAAGATGGGGACACCGAAGTATGAGGGATATGCCAGTGGCAATCTCAACCTCGGCAAATAATGATCCAACCCAAGACGGTGTGCAATTATAGTTGGTTTGAGTCCGACATAACCACTCCCATCGACTTGGGCTTAATGCCATTGCTGTCCGAGTTAACAGGCATACAAACATCAGGCAAATGCAAATAGACAGATCCATGTATACAAATATTTGCACTAAGCGAGAATCGAACCCGTACCACCTACAGCAGTCGAATTCACTACCACCACGCAGACTCTTAATTTTAGTCGATTGGAGTACGACATAGTTCGAGTACGATGGGGGGGAGGGGGGTTATTGCCGCACTTGGTTAAGTGACCCCCCCCAAAATGTGAAGCTGCGACCGCGCCTGAGTACAATACAACTTCAAAGAGGTTTCTACTTGAGGTAAAAAACTCGACATCAAATAGATATTTTACAGTTCGCATCGATCGGGCACTGAAGAACATAATATATTTTTCTAATACGATATATTATCAAGATTCGCAAGAGTTGCGCGATCGTTCAAGTCCATGCAAGTATAGCAACACGAATCATTCCTAGTCGCGTGAGTACATACAAGGCGTATTGGTTGTACCTACTCTTGCTCGTCAAAGGCTTACGACGCGACGGTGCAGAGTTGCAGAGGCTGTGCTGAGCTTGACTCTTGTTGATAGTCTTGTGACTCGAAATGCAGTTATGATTCGCGTTTTATACGGTTATAGATATCTAAATATATATAACTCAAAGGTGACTTACTGACTGACTGACTGACTTAGTGATCTATTAACGCACAGCCACAGCCCAAACCACTGGACGGATCGGGCTGAAATTTGGCATGCAGGTAGATGTTATGACTTAGGCATCCGCTAAGAAAGGATTTTGATTTATTCTACCCCCAAGGGGATAAAATAGGGGATGAAAGTTTGTACGAAACTGTGTAAATTTTAAACCGATCGGGCTGAGACTACGCATGCATTAAGCTACTATGACGTAGGCATCCGCTAAGAAAGGATTTTGATTAATTCTACCCCCAAGGGGATAAAATAGGTGATGAACAACATTCCGAACTTAACGCAGACGAAGTCGCGGGCAACAGCTAGTTAGTGTATATACCTATCGGTATAATTCAGAAAATACAGTCTAAGACTTATGTTTTCCTGAGTACCTACTTATACACTTTTAAACTCTTTAAGAGTGTTTTCACACCATCCAATATCCGTATCGGACGACGATGGCCGACATCCGATATCCGACACCATATTATTATGCTGTTTTCATATAAATATCCGATAAGATCGGTCCGATTTGGCTATTTGCTACATAGCACAGACTAGTTAATGCTAGGGATAAAAAACCTTAAAAAACGTAGTGCAAGCAATTTTCGACCTTATTGACATGACATAAAATCGAGTTTTTTTTCTTATTCGTAATCAGTGTCATCTATTAGCGCAAAAAGACACGTAATTAAGATAATGTCATTAAGGTCGAAAGTCGCTTGCAGTCGCTGTTTTAGTATCTGTGTGAAAGTTGTAGTCATATTACATAATACTAGCTTTTGCTCGCGGCTCCGCCCGCGTGGATGTCGGTTATCGCGACCAAACATAGCCTATGTCCTTTCTCAAGGTCTAATCTACCCCTATACCAAATTTCATCAAAATCGGTTCAGCGGTTTAGTCGTAAAAGCGAGACAGACAGACAGAGTTACTTTCGCATTTATAATATTAGTAGGGATTACCTACATATTATAATAAAATAAGTAGGTACCGTACCTACATCTTGACTTGATCCCAAGTCGCGAGAGAAGCTCGAATTGGTTTGATATGGTCTATGATTGGTGGATTTGAGCTTCTCCTTCATTATGGTACACGGGGTACCATGGTGGCGGAGAAGCTCAAATCTACCTAATCCACAAAAGACATCCAAAAACGCGTACTGTTACTCGTACTGCGCATATACATACATATCTATATATTACTAGCTGCCCCGGCGAACTTCGTACCGCCATATTTTCGGCCCGCGTGGTATTCAAATCCCGTTCCCGCTGCACCCTTATCACTTAGGGGGATGAAAAATAGATGTTGGCCGATTCTCATAGATACCGGATAAGCACAAAAAATTTCATCAAAATCGGTCGAGCCGTTTCGGAGGAGTTCGATTACGCACCCCGTGACAGAAGAATTTTATATATTAGAAAATAAAACTTTTTAATTAAATAAAAAATAAGGGTTGATCGTAGAGGGGTGAAAATTTAGGGTTGCATGTATTTTTGTATGATGTATCATAAAAAAATAAAAACAAAAAATTTTGTCTGAAAAAAAAAAAATTAAGGGGTGGACCACCCTTAACATTTAGGGGGATGAAAAATAGATGTTGGCCGATTCTCATAGATACCGGATAAGCACAAAAAATTTCATCAAAATCGGTCAAGCCGTTTCGGAGGAGTTCGATTACGCACATTTTGTGACACGAGAATTTTATATATTAAAATTAAAAATAATTCTTACCAAAAAAATTGAAATCGTAGAGGGATGAAAAATTGAGAGTATAATCAGATTTTTTTTTTAAGTCGACAGAATAAAAAAAAAATTTTTGCCACAAAATTAAAGTTTATAATTCACAAAAAAAAATAGGGGTTGATCGTAGAGGGGTGAAAATTGAGAGTCATATGAGATTTTTCATTATAAGTCATGACAAAATAAAAAAAAATTCTTGCAAAAAAATAAAACTTTTTAATTACCAAATAAAAAATAAGGGTTGATCGTAGAGGGGTGAAAATTTAGGGTTGCATGTATTTTGTATGATGTATCATAAAAAAATAAAAACAAAAAATTTTCTCTGAAAAATAAAAATAAAAAATTAAGGGGTGGACCACCCTTAACATTTAGGGGGATGAAAAATAGATGTTGGCCGATTCTCATAGATACCGGATGAGCACAAAAAATTTCATCAAAATCGGTCAAGCCGTTTCGGAGGAGCTCGATTACGCACATTTGTGACACGAGAATTTTATATATTAGATATAAAAGAAAGTCGTGTTTGTTACAACACTTATATTATAAGTCAAGAACGGCTGAACTGATTTGGCTGAAAATTGGTGGGGAGGTAGCTTAGAACCAGGAAGGACATAATATACTTTTTAATATATTTTTTTAATTCTTTTTTTAATTTTTTTTTTCACTCAAAGGAAAATTAGAAGGTGAGGAAGTTCTCATTCCAAGGATCCCGATGATCCCAACCGACATGCCGCTTGAATTTAAAAGACTTCAATTTTCGATCCGTCTTGCATTGGCCATGACCATAAACAAATCACAAAGGACAATCCTTAAAAGACCACACTGAATCTAGAAAATCCATGCTTTTCCCATGGTCAATTATATGTGGCATGTTCATGGGTCGGGGACGGTGCAGCGGGAACGGGATCAGAATCTTCTAACATGGAAGTTTTTATAGAAGGTACAACGGGAACGGGTCTGAATCTAGAAAAGCCATGTTTTTCCCATGGTCAATCATATGTGGCATGTTCACATTGTTCACGGGTCGGGGACGGTGCAGCGGGAACGGGATCAGAATCTAACATTGAAATTTGAATAGAAGGTACAGCGGGAACGGGTCTGTATCTAGAAAACCCATGTTTTTCCCATGGTCAATTATTTATGTGGCATGTTCACATTGTTCACGGGTCGGGGACGGTGCAGCGGGAACGGGATCAGAATCTAACATGGAAGTTTGAATAGAAGGTACAGCGGGAACGAGTCTGAATCTAGAAAAGCCATATTTTTCCCATGGTCAATTATATGTGGCATGTTGGTTCATAACACGGGTCGGGAATGGTGCAGCGGGAACGGGATTAGAATCTAACATGGAAATTTGAATAGAAGGTACAGCGGGATCGGAATACCACGCGGGTGGCAAATATGGCGGTACGAAGTTCGCCGGGTCAGCTAGTAATATACAGGGTGTCCCAAAATTCAAGGATAAGCCGGCAACAGAGGGTGGCCCTACTTATGGCTGCTCTGGAAAAAATAAGAAAAAAAATATATCTCTATTTTTTTTTTAATTATTTAAACTTTTTTAAAATCCTTCGAAATTCGGTACCCCTAATGATATTTTCAACTATCAGGCCCACAATTTTGCAAATATTTTTGAACTCTTTTCTGTATTAGCAAGCTAAGAAGCATAACTATCCATCACCACACTGAAAAATTATAGAATATTTGTAGTTATTTTACAAAAATGTGTCAAAATATTTTTTTGTCGTCAAATTTTCATACATTTTTACTTTCGACCCACTTTATCTTATCTCGGTGAAAAAAAAAAGTATGGACACGACTATGGCATCCTTTTTCAAAAATTGGCGCAACTATCCAAGATTTCAAAATGGTATGATTTGGGTATGATACTATAATGAAATACTAAAAAAAAAATTTTTGTAAATAAGAATCATATTTCATACATTGCTTTTATTGAAAATCACCAGATTTACTTTGTACACAATGCATTCATCCTCAATAAAAAATCATTGACGGGACTTTTGACTTTGTGATAACCGAGTAGGTTATCCCATTACGAAGTCAAGCAACACAAGCCAGGGTGGTTTTCGGATGGATGACCATTCTTAAGACATTGAGGCACCTCCGTTCCTCAGAGAGTACGTTAGGCCGTCGATCCCGGTGGCCATATGAGTATCTATGACAGTTGTTACGGGTAGTCGGAGCGCTTAAAGGTGAAAAACTAGACTCACTACATAACTTTGATATCACCAGTGGGTTGTGGAGGTCAGGTGGCAGTCGCTTCACGGCAAATTTCGCATTTCTGCTGTTTCACAGTTAGCCGGGAAATCAGAGGCTTAGAGTTTTATTGGAATTGTCTTAAGAACAATAGGTCTCCGAAAGCAATTGCAACAATGGACTATCAATGCGGTTGCGGATTATATTTCTGGCAAAAGATATGCACGAAAAATAATGTATTAATGCCAGTGACAAAAAATCAAAACATGTAAAATAAATAAAAAAATTATCAACAATGCAATAATTATAAAATTATACCATTATATTTGTTTAATTTTTTATCAGTATGGATGTTCAACACTCATCATCCTCTGAGCCTTTACAAAATACAGAGTCGGATTTTAAGATTAACTGTGAAACAGCAGAACCGCGAAATTTTTCGTGAAGCGACTGCCACCTGACCTCCACAACCCATTGCCGATATCAAAGTTATGTAGTGCGTCCAGTTGTTGGACTTTTAGGGCTCCAATTACCCGTAACAACTGTCATAGATACTCATATGGCCACCGGGATCGACGGCCTAACGTACTCTCTGAGGAACGGAGGTGCCTCAATGTCTTAAGAATGGTCATCCATCCGAAAACCACCCTGGCTTGTGTTGCTTAACCTCGTAATGTGATAAGCTACTCGGTTACCACTTAGTCAAAAGTCCCATCAATGATTTTTTATTGAGGATGAATGCATTGTGTACAAAGTAAATCTGGTGATTTTCAATAAAAGCAATGTATGAAATATGATTCTTATTTACAAAAAAATTTTTTTATTGTATTTCATTATAGTATCATACCCAAGTCATACCATTTTGAAATCTTGGATAGTTGCGCCAATTTTTGAAAAAGGATGCCATAGTCGTGTCCATACTTTTTTTTTCACCTAGATAAGATAAAGTGGGTCGAAAGTAAAAATGTATGAAAATTTGACGACAAAAAAATATTTTGACTCATTTTTGTAAAATAACTACAAATATTCTATAATTTTTCAGGGTGGTGATGGATAGTCATGCTTCTTAGCTTGCTAATACAGAAAAGAGTTTAAAAATATTTGCAAAATTGTGGGCCTGGTAGTTGAAAATATCATTAGGGGTACCGAATTTCGAAGGATTTTAAAAAAGTTTAAATAATTAAAAAAAAAAAAGAGATATATTTTTTTTCTTATTTTTCCCAGAGCAGCCATAAGTAGGGCCACCCTCTGTTGCCGGCTTATCCTTGAATTTTGGGACACCCTGTATATAAAAGAAAGTCGTGTTTGTTACAACACTTATAAGTCAAGAACGGCTGAGCTGATTTGGCTGAAAATTTGTGGGGAGGTAGCTTAGAACCAGGAAGGACATAGTATACTTTTAAATTTTTTTTTTTTTAATTTTTTTTTCACTCAAAGGAAAATTAGAAGGTGAGGAAGTTCTCATTCCAAGGATCCCGATAATCCCAACCGACATGCCCCTCTAATTTAAAAGACTTAAATTTTCGTTCCGTCTTGCATTGGCCATGACCATAAACAAATCACAAAGGACAACCCTTAAAAGACCACACTGAATTTAGAAAATCCATGTTTTTCCCATGGTCAATTATATTTGGCATGTTCATGGGTCGGGGACGGTGCAGTGGGAACGGGATCAGAATCTTCTAACATGGAAGTTTGAATAGAAGGTACAACGGAAACGGGTCTGAATCTAGAAAAGCCATGTTTTTCCCATGGTCAATTATATGTGGCATGTTCACATTGTACACGGGTCGGGGACGGTGCAGCGGGAACGGGATCAGAATCTAACATTGAAATTTGAATAGAAGGTACAGCGGGAACGGGTCTGTATCAAGATAAGCCATGTTTTTCCCATGGTCAATTATTTATGTGGCATGTTCACATTGTTCACGGGTCGGGGACGGTGCAGCGGGAACGGGATCAGAATCTAACATGGAAGTTTGAATAGAAGGTACAGCGGGAACGAGTCTGAATCTAGAAAAGCCATATTTTTCCCATGGTCAATTATGTGGCATGTTTGTTCATAACACGGGTCGGGAATGGTGCAGCGGGAACGGGATTAGAATCTAACATGGAAATTTGAATAGAAGGTACAGCGGGATCGGAATACCACGCGGGCGGCAAATATGGCGGTACGAAGTTCGCCGGGTCAGCTAGTACATACATATAAGTAGGTACATTTTGTGACGTCACTGAGGTCAAGATTATAATATTCTGGTATCTACCTACCTATATACCAATACCTACATAGGTCTGTACTTAAGTTTTCGTTTAGTAGGTAGGTGGAAGCACAGTTATTTCATTTTGGAAAAATGTGTGTCCCCCCCCTCTAACTTCTAAAATAAGAGAATGATAAATCTAAAAAAAATATATGATGTACATAGTCATGTAAACTTCCACTGAAAATTAGTTTGAACGAGATCCAGTAAGTAGTTTTTTTTTAATACGTCATAAACCGCAATTTTCGCCTTTACTGCTACGGAACCCTTCATGGGCGAGTCCGATTCGCACTTGGCCGGTTTTTATTTTGCACAGCATTCATGTTTCTGGTATGCATTTAAAAATATCCCAAAAAAGATAACGATCGAACTGAGGACCTCCTTCTTTTTTGAAGTATGTTAATGAAAAAATTACTGGCATTTAAAGTATGAAATACAGTGAAGTTGCTTAAAAAAATGTTAAATTTTAATAATAGTCAGAGTATGTAGCAGTTTAAATATCATATATTACTTGAATCTTTATTTATCTAAAATACATAATTATTCACTACTAGGAAACTAATTAAATATATTGTGCATTATACATTACACATCTATTAGCTTTCCAGAACAACAATTACATGGATAAAAATTGTTAAACTCAAGACTTTTCTTTTTAGGATCAACAAGTGAATTATTTTTTAAATTTGTAAGTAAGACCATAACCTTTTCCATATCAGCACGTTTTGATTCAATCTGAAAATAAGATAACAATTCGCTATCTTCTGCAAATCGCGAAAGAATTCCACTGAGTTCTTCTAACTCACATTTGAGTTTACCACATTCCTGTTGGAATACTTTTAATTGGGCACTTCTTTCTTCGTCCCGTCGTTTTAGTAGACTGCGCTGTTGTTGATATAAAGCTACATATTCACAAATAGTGTCCGTTTCATTTTGCAGTTGTAATATTATATGCTCAAGTCTATGTTTTTCATCAGACAAATCAGCTACTTCTCCCATGATTTTTAAAAATCGTTCCTGAAGTTGAGACATGGCATCTCCCTTTGGTAGACGAATACTACTACTCGTAGTTTTGTCATTTCTTTTTTCTGTTAAAAGTTCATTTTCAGCCTCTGTTTCATTAACCAATTCCATACCATTATTATTTTCTGACGTTTCTTCAACCATTAAGGCCTTTTCTGCTGAAATTTCAGAATTCTTGCTAACTCTCAAGTCTTCGCATTGTTTCTGAATGTCTCTATAATTAGATTGTAATCTTATCATCTCTTCATCTTTGGCTTTTAGTTTAATTTGCATACCTTTTGCTAGTTCTCCTATTTCAGCTAATTTAATAGTTAATTCTCTGTTCAAATACTTTTCTGCAGTTAGCTTTTCGGTTAACTCCAATTTATCTTTGCTCTGAAATGGAGAGAAAAGTCATTCAATTGTTTCACTTGGTTGTGGTTATTGGTGTAGGCATGGACGTAGGTATCTAGTATGTTTTACATAAGCGTGATACCTAACACTCTTGCATTAGTCGCGGTTGCATCAGAGACCTTCACCTTTTCCAGTCTAACTGCAATGTGTCTGTATTTTGATTTATCCCGTGAAGCGACTGACATAAATATATTATTATTATGACCTCCACAACCTATTAGCGATATCGAAGTTCTGTAGTTAGACCAGTTATTGGACTTCTTACGGCTCTAGTTACCCGTAACGGAGATGTTACGAACATAGATGTTCGTATGTCAACGGGAACTGACATCTCATTGTCTTATGAATGGTCACTTATCATAAGACCAGCCTGGTTAGTGTGGTAAACAACTTTTACAACACACCTGCTCATAAAAGTGCTATTATTTCACCGCAAATAGGCACGTAATGACACCTATTATCAAACTGTGACTTTTTCATTGCTATTATTCACAAGTGAGTTATAGATTCTTTTTTAAATTTTATAGGTTAAGTATCTATGTTCTTAAAAAAGTTTTGATACAAAAAAGAACGTGTTTAATAGTACGAATAAATTAATATGCCTATTGTATGTTCATTTGATGCATTTTCGTATTTAAATAAATAATTTCAACTTGTAATAACTTGTTTAATAAACAAAATTTTCACTCAACTTTAACTTTTTTTTTTAAGTACAGAAAAAAAAGCAGTAAAAAAAGTTAAATTCAAACCTCATTTTTTTTTAAATATGGCCGACCGCCATTGTTAGATGCGCGAACATAGGAAAACGAATTAATTTGTAGTATTGTTTATTTAGTATTTGTAGTATTATTTTATTCGCAAGTGTGTTGTAAAACGTCGTATGGCACGCGTGAGTATGATGATTACCGTCCTCGGCTCTCTTAAGACCCTCGCCTAGCGGTTTGGGTCTCAATGGCGCCTCGGTGGTAATCACCAACTTTGCTTACTTGTACCATAATGTACTATTGCATTACCATTTTTCGTGTAAAATCTATATACAGGGTGTCCCAAAATTCAAGGATAAGCCGGCAACAGAGGGCGGTACTTATGGCTGCTCTGGAAAAAATAAGAAAAAAAATATCTCTATTTTTTTTTTAATTATTTAAACTTTTTTAAAATCCTTCGAAATTCGGTACCCCTAATGATATTTTCAACTACCAGGCCCATAATTTTGCAAATATTTTTGAACTCTTTTCTGTATTAGCAAGCTAAGAAGCATGACTATCCATCACCATCCTGAAAAATTATAGAATATTTGTAGTTATTTTACAAAATCAAAATATTTTTTTGTCGTCAAATTTTCATACATTTTTACTTTCAACCCACTTTATCTTATCTCGGTGAAAAAAAAAGTATGGACACGACTATGGCATCCTTTTTCAAAAATTGGCGCAGCTATCCAAGATTTCAAAATGGTATGATTTGGGTATGATACTATAATAAAATACTTAAAAAATTTTTTTTTTGTAATTAACAATCATATTTCATACATTGTTTTTATTGAAAATCACCAGATTTACTTTGTACACAATGCATTCATCCTCAATAAAAAATCATTGACGGGACTTTTGACTAAGTGGTAACCGAGTAGGTTATCACATTACGAGGTTAAGCAACACAAGCCAGGGTGGTTTTCGGATGGATGACCATTCTTAAGACATTGAGGCACCTCCGTTCCTCAGAGAGTACGTTAGGCCGTCGATCCCTGAGGCCATATGAGTATCTATGACAGTTATTACGGGTAGTTGGAGCCCTAAAAGTCCAACAACTGGACGCACTACATAACTTTGATATCGCCAATGGGTTGTGGAGGTCAGGTGGCAGTCGCTTCACGGAAAATATCGCGGTTCTGCTGTTTCACAGTTAATCATAAAATCCGACTCTATATTTTGTAAAGGCTCAGAGGATGATGAGTGTTGAACATCCATACTGTTAAAAAATTAAACAAACATAATGGTATAATATTATAATTATTGCATTATTGTTAATATTTTTTTTATTTTACATGTTTTAATTGTTTGCCACTGGCATTAATACATTATTTTTCGTGAATATCTTTTGTCAGAAATATAATCCGCAACCGCATTGATAGTCCAGCGTTGCAATTGTTTTCGGAGACCTATTGTTCTTAAGACAATTCCAATAAAACTTTGAGCCTCTGATTTCCCGGCTAACTGTGAAACAGCAGAAATGTGAAATTTGCCGTGAAGCGACTGCCACCTGACCTCCACAACCCACTGGCGATATCAAAGTTATGTAGTGAGTCCAGTTTTTCGCCTTTAAGTGCTCCGACTACCCGTAACAACTGTCATAGATACTCATATGGCCACCGGGATCGACGGCCTGAAGAACGGAGGTGCCTCAATGTCTTAAGAATGGTCATCCATCCGAAAACCACCCTGGCTTGTGTTGCTTAACCTCGTAATGTGATAACCTACTCGGTTACCACTTAGTCAAAAGTCCCGTCAATGATTTTTTATTGAGGATGAATGCATTGTGTACAAATTAAATCTGGTGACTTTCAATAAAAGCAATGTATGAAATATGATTCTTATTTACAAAAAAAATTTTTTTAGTATTTCATTATAGTATCATACCCAAATCATACCATTTTGAAATCTTGGATAGTTGCGCCAATTTTTGAAAAAGGATGCCATAGTCGTGTCCATACTTTTTTTATTCACCGAGATAAGATAAAGTGGGTCGAAAGTGTGGGCCTGGTAGTTGATCTAATGATACCGAATTTCGAAGGATTTTAAAAAAGTTTAAATAAATAAAATTAAAATAGAGATATATATTTTTTCTTTTTTTTTCCAGAGCAGCCATAAGTAGGGCCACCCTCTGTTGCCGGCTTATCCTTGAATTTTGGGACACTCTGTATATAAAAGAAAGTCGTGTTTGTTACAACACTTATAAGTCAAGAACGGCTGAACTGATTTGGCTGAAAATTGGTGGGGAGGTAGGTAGCTTAGAACCAGGAAGGACATAGTATACTTTAAAAAAAAAAAAAAAATATTTTTTTTTTTCACTCAAAGGAAAATTAGAAGGTGAGGAAGTTCTCATTCCAAGGATCCCGATGATCCCAACCGACATGCCGCTTGAATTTAAAAGACTTCAATTTTCGATCCGTCTTGCATTGGTCATGACCATAAACAAATCACAAAGGACAATCCTTAAAAGACCACACTGAATCTAGAAAATCCATGTTTTTTCCATGGTCAATTATATGTGGCATGTTCATGGGTCGGGAACGGTGCAGCGGGAACGGGATCAGAATCTTCTAACATGGAAGTTTGAATAGAAGGTACAACGGGAACGGGTCTGAATCTAGAAAAGTCATGTTTTTCCCATGGTCAATTATATGTGGCATGTTCACATTGTTCACGGGTCGGGGACGGTGCAGCGGGAACGGGATCAGAATCTAACATTGAAATTTGAATAGAAGGTACAGCGAGAACGGGTTTGTATCTAGAAAAGCCATGTTTTTCCCATGGTCAATTATTTATGTGGCATGTTCACATTGTTCACGGGTCGGGGACGGTGCAGCGGGAACGGGACCAGAGTCTAACATGGAAGTTTGAATAGAAGGTACAGCGGGAAAGGGTTTGAATCTAGAAAAGCTATATTTTTCCCATGGTCAATTATATGTGGCATGTTTGTTCATAACACGGGTCGGGAATGGTGCAGCGGGACTGCGGGAACGGGATTAGAATCTAACATGGAAATTTGAATAGAAGGTACAGCGGGATCGGAATACCACGCGGGCGGCAAATATGGCGGTACGAAGTTCGCCGGGTCAGCTAGTTAAAAATAAAGGAATTATTCAGTAAACAAAATTCACTCTTAAAATCAAGATGGCGAATAACGCAGCGGACCGAATACCACGCAAAAGCAAATGTAGACTGCCAGTGACCTCCCCTAACGAATTCCTAATAGACGCCTCCGTTCCTCAGAGAGCACGTTATGATAGATGTTACGGGTAGTTAGAGGCCTAAAAGTCTAGCATCTGGTCTAACTGCAGAACTTCGATATCGCCAGTGGGTTGTGGAGGTCAGTTGACAGTCACTTCACGAAAAATATCGAAGTTCAGCTAAATCCGTAGTTAGATTGGTAAAGCGGACCCCAGAATCTGATGTGAAAGCTTCGGACGTGACTGGGATTAACGCTAGAATGAAGAAGAAAAACCAGAGCTTGCGACTCCATTAAAGAAGATTCCAACTATCCCTAGCAACCGGGCCGATGGATTAACTTCATCTGCAATTAATTGTTGTAGCTAGTACATTACCATTTTTACAAATGCGTCTTCTAAACCTCGCACATCATGTTTTAACTTTTTGTTTTGCTCTGTGGCTCTTTGAGCGGCAACTTTATCACTTGTCATATCTGCACTTAGTTTAGTTATACTTATGTTGTCATGATTACATCCAACATCCTTTAGTTCAGTCAATTCTTTAACTTTTGCTTCACTTTCGGCGTACTGACTTTTCAGTTGTTGATGATGTTGTTGTAACTCTTTTAAAACATCCTGAAAGTAAAAGTAGTTGCAATAGAAATATATCTAAGCAATATCAATTATTTGCACTACATAGTACCTAATAATTTTACAGACAAATACACAATCTCAAACAACTAGAACCACGTATTCTAATTTAAACTTTTTTATTTTTGAAAATACTGATCCTGACGAAATACATACGGGGTTAAATAAATTCATTAAGATCAAATGCACAAACTGGGACATTACTCCACTTATTTTAAAATATTATGCTAATATCCTGGCATCTATTCTGAGTCGTATTTTTAATTTCTGCTTTCATCTATCTGTTTTTCCAACCTCACTGAAGAGACCATAATATAAAAATTAATATATAATTGACGTTCCTCAGGGATCGATATTGGGACCTATACTCTATCTGCTATTCACAGCTGACGTACCGGAATCTGATATCGTGATCACGTCCACATTTGCAGATGACACCGCTGTACTTTCATCTGATAAAAGATCCAGATATTGCGTCTAGAAATCTGCAGCAGCACTTGGACAAAGTTCATCACTGGATGCAGTCATGGAAAATCATGGCTAGTGAACTAAATCCAACCCCATGACATATAGCTTAAGGAAAGAAGACTGCCCCCCTGTAAAAATAGGTCAAGAAGAGCTGCCTCACAGTACAAGCGTAAAGTACCTCGGATTTCACCTTGACAGAAAGCAGACCTGGAAGACGCATATCCAAAAAAAAACGGGATGAACTCAATCACAGGTTCAGGTCATTGGAATGGCTCCTAGGCAGAGGATCACGGCTATCTGTGGAAAATAAACTGCTAATCTACAAAGCTATACTAAAACCAAATGTGGGCTCAGTTGACCATGAAAGGGTTTGGACATATGGCATCCAACTTTGGGGTACTGCAAAAACATCAAACATTGAAATTCTACAAAGATTTCAGAATACAGTGCTCAAATCTATAACCAACAATATTAACGCTCCATGGTTTACCAGAGTGGACGAAATACACAATTACCTAGATGTTCACACAGTAAAGGAGGAAATAGTGAAAACTACCCAATCATACGAGGACCGGATCAGTCACCATCAGAATAGACTAGCACAGAGTCTCGGGAATCAACTGGGAACAAGGCGGTTGAAAAGATTACACACATGGGATAACCTTTGAAAAGGCTTATTATTAGGAAGGCAGCCCAACAGTGGGAGGGCATGCCTAACACGACAAAAATCTCATAAAACAACTGCTTATGGTTCTAATAGAAACCGATCGCAAGTTAGGTGCAAAATAACAAAAAAAATATATATATATATCTATACTATTATAAAATTGTAAAGTGGTCGTGTCTGTACATTAGAGATATTTAAAAAAAATACTTGGGTTATGTTATATTAACGATACTGAACACGAAAATATTTTTTTTTCATTTCCTGTCTGTTTGTCTGTTTGTCCGCGATGGACGCAAAAACTACTGGGCGGATTTTGATGCGGTTTTTTTTGTTAGAAAGGGCTTACTCAGACTTAAAATCTTACGTTTGTTTGATCGCAATCGGTTGAGTAGAACCGAAGATATGAGCAAAGGTCGTGTTAACCGAGATGCACGCGGGCGGAGCCGCGGGCGGAAGGCTAGTAATCTATACTATTATAAAATTGTAAAGCGGTCGTGTTACAGACACGACCGCTTTATTGGAGATATTTAAAAAAAAATACTTGGGTTATGTTATATTAACGATACTGAACACGAAAATATTTTTTTTTAATTTCCTGTCTGTTTGTCTGTTTATCTGTTTGTCTGTTTGTCCGCGATGGACGCAAAAACTACTGGACGGATTTTGATGCGGTTTATTTTGTTAGAAAGGGATTGCTCAGACTTAAAATCTTACGTTTGTTTCATCGCAATCGGTTGAGTAGAACCGGAGTGGTGAACAATATTCATATTATACGGAATATGAGCGGCAATATAGATGGCGCTTTTTATTATTATTGGACAATTTTTATAGCAATTTTTATCCGGGCAAGTATGTAAATTTATAGATTTTATTTTTACATACACAATTATGTAAACCAATACGTTTTTAATCATGAAATTAAAATTTGAATTTTAATGATTTATAGATACAGAATCATAACTAGATGGCGTTCTCGCGTTTAAATTCAAGCTATCGTTTGGTTTTAAACTCCCGATATACCCGAACCGGTATTTTGTAATACTTTTTAATTTCTAATTTGTCAATTGTGAAATAGATCAAAATCGTTTTTCACGCAAAGATAAGAGCTTAACGAGAAAGGAGAAGGGCAAAGGTATGGGCCATGAGGACTAGAGAGTCGAGTAGATATCCAGGTAGAAGGATTATTATTACGTGTCCTACCTCTAAAAAATAAAGGTCCTCTAATCAGCGTTCAACGCGCAACTCTCAGCACCAAATTAATAACACCACGCGATTAACGACATCCACGCGGGCAGAGCCGCGGGCAACAGCTAGTTATATATATTATTATTAGGATAAATAATTATTTACAACACACCTGCTCATAAAAGTGCTATTGTTTCACCGCAAATAGGTACGTAATGACACCTATTATCAAACTGTGACTTTTTCATTGCTATTATTCACAAGTGAGTTATAGATTCTTTTTTTATATTATATGTTATATCTGTTATAGATTGGGTGTATGGGGGTCCACCTAGATCTTGGGCCCCAAGCCAACCTCACCTGCAAGCCGGTGCACCTGCTGAACAACGGACGAGGCTCTGGCGCTGGCTTTCCCTTCGGGGTTGGGGGGTCGGACGGTAGTCGCCCTCGGAAAAGCCAAAATTTTGCCAAACAAAAATGAAATGGTAACAACAGGGAATTGCGATGAAGGTAGGGCGCCGCCGCGAAACGGCGCGCATGAGGGTCGCCCGCCTCGTGTCGCAAGTGGGCAAGGGCTACCGTGCCTGAGCCGGGCACGGCTAAAGATGTTAGGCCAACACCGTAATTCCCGAAAACTCCGCTTCGCAACATGGAACATTGGCACGTTGACCGGTCGCACGAGGGAGTTGGCTGACGTACTCTGCAGGCGGAGAGTGGCCGTGGCGTTCCTGCAGGAGACTCGGTGGGGTGGCGATAGCTCCATGCACATTGGGGAAGGCTACCAGCTGATGTACACAGGTGCACCTGATGGGCAGGCCGGGTGGGCGTGGTGCTCTCCCGGGCGTTGCAGGATGACATCTTGGAGGTGAAGCTATAGCGCCCGACTTATGGTTGTGAGGTTGCTTATCGATGGGACTATAACCCACCTGATAAGTGCCTACGCTCCACAGGCTGGGCGTGGCGAAGCCGAAAAGATCTTGTTCTGGGACCAACTCGGGGTAGTGCTTCGTGACGTCCCGCTATCGCAGGAAATTGTCCTGGGCGGTGACCTGAACGGTCATGTGGGTGACGGGTGTGAGGAGTTTGGGCGTGTCCACGGTGGTTTTCGATACGGTAGTCGCAACCCAGAGGGTGGGCACATCCTTAGAACGTGTGCGACTGCCGATCTTGCCATCGTGAACACGTACTTCAAAAAGAAATCCAGACATCTTGTCACCTACGAGAGCGGGGGGCGCTCAACCCAGGTTGATTTCCTGCTCACTAGGAGGCACAGCATCGGCAGGGTTGCCAACTGCAAGGTTATACCCGGGGAGAGTCTCACTAGCCAACACCGTCTCCTTGTCATGGACCTCCGCGTGAAACCCAAAGGCAAACTTGCCGAGCGTGCCCAACGTAAAATCAGGTGGTGGCTGCTTGATGAAGCCAAGTCCCAAAGTTTCGTATAGACGAACCAGTACAGGTTTCTTGGGACAGGATTCAGGCAGCTATTCTTGAAGCGGGGAGGGTGGTGCTCGGCATGTCTAAGGGTGGACGCAAGTGTGACAAGGACACCTGGTGGTGGAACGACACAGTCCAGAGAGAGATCAGGGTGAAGAAAGCCCTCTTTAAAAAGTGGCAAGCGTCCAAATGTTCCGACGACCGCGATGCGTACAAAGATGCAAAACGCGCCGCCAGGAGAGCCGTAGCCAGGGCCAAACGAGACCACTTGCAACCTCTATATACCAAGTTGGAATCGTCTGAGGGGCAAAAGCTCATATATAAGTTGGCGCGTTCCAGGGCCAAAGCGGCGTAGGGTCTATCCAAGTGCCGCTGCATTAAAGACCCTGGGGGCTATTTGTTGTACGAGAAAGTCGCGGTAAAGGAGAGATGGCGCTCATACTTCCACGAGCTGCTGAATAAGCAGCATAAAGAGGTGCAGCCACCAGACCTCCCTCCGAATCAAGGACTAGTGCCACCGATAACGCCTGCGGAAGTCCAGACTGCCATTCGCCGCATGAAGAACCGGAAAGCTGTCGGACCCGACGAGATCCCCATCGAGGCTTGGAAGGCAATGGGCGCCCGTGGTGTGGGCATTCTAGCAAATCTTTATAACCGCGTACTCCTCACCGGTGAGATCCCGAGCCAGTGGAGGCTGAGCATCATCACGCCAGTCTTCAAAGGCAAGGGATCGGTGCAGGAGTGTGGTAGTTACCGCGGTATAAAGATAATGTCCCACACCATGAAGCTCTATGAGCGGATAATCGACTCTCGGATCCGACAGGAAAGTACACTCTCGGAGTGCCAGTACGGGTTCCGTCCCGGGCACGGGACCATGGACCCAGTGTTCGCCCTAAGGGTTGTGCGCGCACATAGAAAAACGAATTAATTTGTAGTATTGTTTATTTAGTATTTGTAGTATTATTTTATTCGCAAGTGTGTTGTAAAACGTCGTATGGCACGCGTGAGTATGATGATTACCGTCCTCGGCTCTCTTAAGACCCTCGCCTAGCAGCTCGGGTCTCAATGGCGCCGGCGGTAATCACCAACTTTGCTCACTTGTACCATAATGTTCTATTATCCCATATACAAAAGTGGAGACAGAAACTTAATTAGTGGATATCGTATAGCTGCCTTTTCGAAGATTCTGGAATGATTGGTAAGTTGTAGGATCCCTCCGTATCAGAATGTCAAACTAGTAAAATGTCAAGTTCTTAGAACATTACAACATTATTTTCCGCTTTGGTTTTCCGAAAAATAATTCTACCTATGAAGTACTTTACGGTACGCAGTTCGGAAACTTATCACTTATACTATTTTTCCAACCTCACTGAAGAGACCATAAACACACCTGACTGCTGCTGAAAAGACCAAAACCAAGTTGTTTGACCAAATGGTTCACCTGTATAAATATGATAAATATTTATTTTGGTGTTATCAAAAAACTTACCTTAACATTCTTCAAATCATCTTCTAATACCTTTATATTGCTGGTATTTTGATCCATTTCAAACCGCTTTTTATCAATGTTGTAATTTTGAATTCTTATTTCCATATCACTTATTTGTTCAATTAAACTGTTTTCTCTATTTGATAGAGTCTGGACTTCTTTATTAAGCTCCTCATTTCTCTTAACCGCTGATCTTAATTGTTCATTTAACTCAGAAACATAATGTTCGTAATGTAAATTCATCTGATCTCTCTCTTTTTGCATCAAACTTACTTGTTGTTCTAAATGGAAAATTTTCTGCAAATTGGCTTCATTTCTCTCAATATCAACAGCTTTCTCATTTAGTAGACCAGCAGGTGAACCATTAGTTAACTGTTGCAATTGAAGATGTATTACATCATACTGATTTTGAAGATTACTTAATTGAGTGTTGAGTGAATCATTTTCAGCCTCTTTGGCATTTAAAATAGTTTTAGTAAATTCAAGCTGCTCTAATAAGTTATTATTATCTTCTGTTAGTGATGACCTAATTGAAATTAGTTCATTAATAGTTGAATTTTGGTGTAACAGTTCTTGTGCAGCATGTTTATACTTATCATTTATATTTTTCAGTTCATTTTCCAAATCAATTATTTTTTGCTTAGATGTGTTTAAGTCATTGATAACTAATGCATGACTCTGGTCAAGGTGGCTAAGCTTTGTTTGCAGTTCACATACTTGCAACTCTAAATTCCTCTTATTAGATATTAATATTTCAGTTACATTAACATTACTTGGAAATACATGAGCTTCCTCAGTTGGATTAGATTGTTTATCATTAGTTAGACTAAGCATTGAGTTATATGTTGCACTATTACTGTCTGGACTTGGAGCTTCACCATGTATAATCTCAGCCATGCCTACACTATTAGGAGTAACATCAAGTTCCTCTACATGACCAGCTGTCTGAACAGGGTTGGTGAACTTATCTGAATAATTAATATTTTCATCTTTCTGTATTGTTTTTTTTTCTTGATGATCTTTCAGCTGAAACAGTACAATACACAATTAAAAATAACACTATTTTTATATCTCTTCCATTATATCTTAGCAGGTCATAAGAGTGACCTGCTAAGATAGGATAAGAGAGCTTTTTGATCACAGGATTTTTCGATAATTTATTTAACTGTCACAGTTGTTTGCTTGTGGAATAAACTACCAGGATACGGTCATACTGCATACCATTGCCCTAACATTTTAGACTTTATTAATACAGAATTGAAGTCCAAAATTAAATGCAAAACAGTTCATTACAGTTTTCATTCACTCAACATATATGTATAATGTATATTAATGTATATTGTACTAATTGATGATACCATTTAAATTTAGACTTTAACAGCATAAAACAAATGGCATTTTTGTGTCTGTGATTTGACAGTGGTTGACATTAGCAGAATAGGGGTGCAGTTGAAATAAGACGAGCTGAGACCTTTACGATATTTAAATAAATGGTTAAGGAGCATTACTTTTCCAGTGTAACTAAGATGGACAATTTCCTATATACAGGGTGTCCCACGGCGATGGCACATGGAGGGCAAGTACCTTAAATCCTTAAGTTAGCTCATTCCAGGAGACAATTCTTTATTTTTAAAAAGAAACAAAAGTGCATTCAAAGATTTCTAAAAATTCGCTTGCCACACCCGGTAATCGAACCGACTAAAATCCGAAAAAGTAACACCCTGTATTTTTATGGCATCAATCGATAGTGTCAATCATACGGATCAAATCTCTCTAAGAAACATGGTAAATTAAATGAAAGGAACACATTCACAAAATCTTAACTTATAAATTCAATGCAAGCAGACACAGCACTTTTACTCAAGGAACCATCAAATACCTTTTCAACAAGATATCTTTGATGAAATTTATGTACAAAAATTAGTACTAAATGAATGAACTTTGTTACCTGTTTAGAACGTAACTTTATTGGGTAACTGCATGAGGTTTGTAGGTAGGGTAGGTAGGTACCGTAAAATGGGGCGAATAGATACAGTTTTCAACTTCTACATAGATTTACTCAGATATTTTGTATGCAAGTGAATATTAGAGGATTGTGATTATCGTGAGTCACGTTGTAATTAACTAAATATTTATGCTAAAAATGAGTAAAAATATGCGTATTAATTGTAAATTAAGAAAAAGTACACGATTTCTATTCACCTGGAAACAGGGGTCAAAAGATACGAGAGGGGGGTGAATAGAAAAATTGCGCTAGGGCTGTCAAAATCAACTTATATTTTAAATAAATATACAAGGTATCTATGATATCGATCTATGGTTCGTCATAGCCTATGAGCAACCTTAATAGATTAAAAACCCTAAAAATCATGTTTCTATTAACCCCTCATTCGTATCTATTAACGTCTTACCCGTATCTAATCACCTCGAATTCGAAAAAATATGCAAGCATCTTGAATTTACATGATATAAGAATGTTATTAATCGTTTATGGACATTTATCTTTGTTTTTCTTAAAGTTAAGAAACTTATGCACCGAATGAAACCCATTCACAGAGTAGGAGCAACGAAAAACTTGATGTTTATCGAAAAGTTTTACACAGCAAAAAATACTTGAGAAAACACTTCCACTTTAACCGCTTTTTACTCAGGTCATTTGAACTTGACGTTAATTTGTGGGTGCTCAGCTTATAGAACAAATGTTGCCATGTAATAAATCATAGAGAAAAACATTCAATAAAAGGCTACAGACAAACTAGAGTTAACATTATCAAACTTCCGGATTTTTCTCTATTCACCCCACGATATCTTTCTCTTTCCCATCCTTGATTATGCAGATGCCAGCTATTTAGATCTCACTGAAGACCAACTGAATAAACTTGAGAGACTCCAAAACTTCTGCATAAGATTCATATTCGGTCTACGCAAATATGATCACGTTTCTGATTATCGAAAAAAACTCAAGTGGTTACCCATCCGTCTTCGCCGGAACACTCACATACTCTCGTTATTGTATAGCATACTCTTCAATCCTGCTACTTCCTCCTACCTTAAAAAACATTTTGAGTTTTTGGACGCCACACATTCAAAGTTTCTGAGATCGGCAAAGGCTCGAGATTAAAAATGCCGGGACATTCCACAAAATTTACAGACAAATCCTTCTCAGTCCAAGCTGTTCGTCTGTGGAATGCTTTACCGGTAACTATTAGACGCGCACAATCCTTAACAGCATTCAAAAAATCCGTGAACGATCACTACCTGCGGGACATCGGCTACATCTAGATATCTTAGTCACTCCTACGACAAGATGAGTTATATATAGTAAGTATATGTATGTATCATATTGTATTGTGTATGTATGTGTATTATAATATATGTATATATATGTATGGGTACATATATTTTGTTATTCGTATGTATGATGTACACACATCAACACCGTCTAGGGATATTTCACATTTTCTCAATTTTCAGAAAATCTGTTAGGAATAATATGCAACAATGTTATATTCTTAGGAAGCCCATTTTTCAGACTATATTTTAAAATAAAATAAAAATATATTTTCGACTTATATAAAATTTTATTAAAATGAAAACAAAAAGTAAAAAAATGGGGCAACTAAAGATGAATGTGTCATTTACGAAAAAATAAAAAAATAAGTAATTTCTTTTAAATTTTTTGCACTGATAGGAAAAATCAGTAGTCAGTAAAACCACCCATGACGTTAACCACGGTCCTGCAACGGTTTTTCATGCTTTGAATTAAGTTATCAAAGTCTCGCTGCGGGATATTGTTCCAAGTTCTGCTAAGATGCAAAAAAAGTTGCTCTTCAGTCGCAATGTCTGCAGGAAAATTCTTATAAGCCCTTCTTTGGAGCATGTCCCACGCATGCTCGATGGGGTTTAAATCAGGCGATTGCGCCGGCCAGGGTAAAACCGACACGTCATGGTCCTGCAGCCAGCTGGTCACCGCTCGCGCTGTGTGCGGACGGGCGTTGTCATGCATGAGAGTAAATTCTTGACCCATTTGAAGTCGATGAGGGTAGACAATGGATACAAGCACCTGGTCGCGGTATTTTTCAGCGGTCATGGTGTTTCTAATCGAAACGAGGTCCGTTCTTCCACCAAAACGAATTCCCGGCCAAAACATAATTGTCCCGCCCTTGTATGGATGGACTACCTGGGGGTGTTGCAGACGACTCTCACGACCAGGAACTCGCCAAACGCGTACTCTTCGTGAATCGGGATGAAAACCGAATCGGGACTCATCGGTAAACAGTACTACAGACCACTGGTTATCTTCCCAAAGCAAATGTTCACGAGCCCACTCTAATCTTCGTCCACGATTTCCTCTGCGTAGTGCTGGAGTACGAAGTGGCCTGCGAGCATGAAGGTTAGCTTCATGCAGTCTCCTCTTCACAGTTTGGTCACTGACAAGCAATTGGTGTTCTGACTGGAGCCGTTGAACCAACTGCACGGCTGTAACGTTTGGCTGCATTCTCGCGGCAACTTGTAAAAATCGGTCTTGTCGTTGGGTGGTTATGCGTCTCCCGCCACGGTGTCTTTCAGCCACTTCCCCGGTTGCACGATAACGTGACCACAATCTTGAAATAATGTTTTGCCTGGTTCCAATTTCCTCAGCAATACTCCGCTGAGTAGCCCCAGCTTGGAGCATGCCTACTGCCCTTAGCATTTCTTCTCTAGTTAAATGGCGTCGCTGCATGACTTACACAATGAAATAAATTCGTAATTAATCAATAACTAGCTTTAAAACTTCAACTGGACAAAACAAATACCAATTAACTATCGTCGGTAAAATTAAAATTTCAAACTTCGCTATACTAATGCCGCGCAAATCATTTGTTTTAATTTCTTTTTTTAAATTTCAAATTTGGAATCATTCAATATACCTACAAAATAAGATTCAATCAAAAGTTTTTAAAACAGCCAGTATTTTTTGAGATGCAGAACTTTTTAAAAAATATCCCTAGACGGTGTTGATGTGTTTATATTTAGGTGTGTAGGTATATATTTTATGTACCTACTCGTATAGTAATTATGTTCTTTCCGACTCCTATGTAAAGTGTAGGTACCTATATGGTACCAAAAACAGACTTTGTACACCACACTACCCGAACAAAGACTCGAACTCTTTTTTCCATCCAAAGGTTGCCTGTAAGAGATTGCCACTAGGTGATAAGGCCGCCTATTGTTTATACCTAGAATGTACTACATAATGATACTTGTTTTTCTCCATGGTGTGCACAATAAAGATATACTTACTTACTTACTATATCTATTCACCCCATTTTACGGTAGTTATTTTTGGGTGCTTGATCAGAAACCTGCACGCGGTGTACCCTGGGCAACGAAGATGGCGAGAGAATTGCCCTATTGGATCAACTTATAACCTGTTAATTGAGACGGCGTGCAGAGTCGGTTTGAGTTCGACATACGTAAAGAAAGAAAAGATGTTTATTAAAACAGTTCATTTAATACTACTGACCAGTAGCGGTCTCCGCACGAAAAATGAAATGTAATTTAAATATGGAATTTTATTGTTAATCAATCAATAGATGATTAAGTCAATAGAATAAGTCAATCAGATAGATGGGTTGGAACTTTGAGTTAAAGTGCTTTATTTTGCCAAATTAAATTTAAAGGTTATGATTTTGTGGACTTTCTTTCATTAAATTTAGAATAGAATAGAATAGAAATAAACTTTATTGTACACCAAACAAAAAGAAAAGTAAGTAATAATAATAAACATAATTAAGTAATGTACAAATGGCGGCCTTATCGCTAAAAGCAATATCTTACAGGCAACCTTTGGATGGATATGAATCTATATCTATATCTATACTAATATTATAAAGAGGCAAGATTTGTTTGTTTGTTTGTTTGTTTGTTTGTTTTTTTGTTTGTAACGAATAGGCTCCGAAACTACTGGACCGATTTCAATAATTCTTTCACCTATAGAAAGCTACACTATCTGGGAGTAACATAGGCTATATAACATCACGCTACTACTAAAGGGAGCGGAGCAGTGAGCATAAATGTCAATAAATCGGGCAGATTTCCATACATTCTTTACTAATATTAGATTTGTATTTTTGTATTCGAGTAAACTCAAGAACTACTGAACCGATTTCAAAAATTCTTTTACCATTAGAAAGCTGCACTATCACTGACTAACATAGGTTACAATTAATTTTCAAAAAAATAGGGATCCTGGATAAAACTTCAATAATGTAACCCAAGGTGTAAAAAAAATGACCTAAAAAATTCCTTACATCGCGTACGCTGCGAAAACTATTGAAGATAGAACAAAATAATGTAATGTAGAAATGTATAACTTAAAAAGATCTACATAAAAGTCCGCGACAGCATATGTCTATCTAATAAGGGTAGCTCACAATAACCATTTTTCTGCCTCTGTGGCGTAGCGGTAGTGAACGCGGCTGCTACGCAGGAGGCGCGGGTTCGATCCCCGCTCAGTGCCAATATTTGTATGCATGAATATAAATATTTGCATTGGTCTGGGTGTTTCTATGTATAATATGTATGTATTTACAAAAAAAAAAGTATTTTAAGTATGTATATCCGCATTCTAGATTCCATAACACAAGCTAATTAAGCTTACCATGGGTCTAGAAAGCGTTGTGTAGAATGTTGTAGAATATTTATTATTATTTATTATTTATTTTTATCTTTTACAAATTATAAAAAAAATATGTGTCATTTTCGAAGCTATTTTGAACAATATAGTGTTAAGCCTTATCTGACTAAATACGTTAGATACATTGTACATTTCATGTAGATCAAAATTGCCCTTTACACTGTATAATTATAATGAATATTTTAGAATCTATTGCAGTATGAAAGTAACGCGCGACGATATAAATTCAAGCCGAAATGCCGATCAAAGTCAGACCACGGAATCTATACCTTTATATTAATTCTTATCTAAATAAATCGTTTGGTATTTAAGATTGTTTCAATACCTGTTGATTACTTTTTGAATTATTGAAATCGGACGTTCTATTCAAAAGATATTACGAAATTATAATGTCAATAAATCCGGTAAATTACCATACATTATTTGAAAACTAATTATTATTACGGGCATGGGCTAAAAGGGTGCAACCACGGGTGTTCGAAGTATTTCACGAGCGAAGACAGGGAAGGTCAGCTGAACACAAGATGCAACGGTAACGGGATCCGAATGCGGGATTGGAACCTCCATGTGATGCATCCTGGGTAACGGAGGCATTAACGCCCCTCACCCAGGGGAGGCGCTACCGCCTACGACAAATACATACAGCAACGGGAGCAGCTCTATAGAGGGCTGCTCAAAGGCTTCCCACATGTCCCTCTGACTACGAGGAGGCCCGGCCGCGGACGTGAGGATTATAGGTCCGGCCTCCTGTCATCCCTTCACGCCCGTCTCCTCCCTTTCCGGAATTCGATGGGACATCGTGCTTCCCACTTCTGAGAGGGCCATCTTAAAATTGTAGATGGCCCAGGGTCAGCCGGGGGGTGCGGAAAATGCCCTAGGCAATTTTACACTCCAGCAACTGAAGACCCGCGACGGCATGCTGTTTAGTGGGTCCGAATTCCACATGGCACTCCTGATGGCTGACGGGGATGGTATCCGAGGCAATTTTAGCACGAAAGAAAAGTTTGTACGGAATCCGAATTCCACGCGGGCGGAGCCGCGGGCAACAGCTAGTATAGAATAAAGTTTTTCATTTATTTTTAATAATTCGTATCATAAAAAATGTATGTTTCCAAGATTTTTAAATTCAAATAAAACCAAGCGCAGTGGTCCCTCAACTTTGACGTGGTAATAGAAAATGCTAGCGAGGACAAGTTCTAACGAAATATCGTATTTATTTTCTTTGGCCGGCACTTTCAATTTTGGACTAAAATGGGTGATGTCCTTTCATTCAAAAATCCCAATAATTTATACATATTTGAAATGTACTAATTAAGGCCTTTAATTTGATATCAAACACGGTATATTTACCTCAATTTTATTTTTTAACGCAGTACTTTATGACCGCTAGAGGGCGCCACATTAAATTCAGTGACACATTATATAGCCTATAATAAGTGGACGATCAAGACACTTCTAACAATACCTTACTTGTCCAGTTCTAATTAGTAGTTGAAGAGCTATGAGGGAATTAGTGAATATACATACAGTTCATACATACATACATAGCCTGTCAAAATCATAATCCTCCTTTGGCTTTAACATAGTCGGGTAAAAATAGCATAAATAAATAAGTATTTTGTCATAAAAACACTAATTATTTAAAATAAATTAAATACTTTCTTAGTAACTGAAACCCCCACAACTTTTACCCTGCACGAAATAAAGATTTATGGCGGTACAAAAAAATAATACACTCATTGAGACCTTTCATTTGATATAGGTCAAAAAGTGTTACACCATATGGGACGAAACGCCCATTCGCCTTTGCCATTGTCATACAGGCAGGAATACAATTTTATTGATAAAGGGGATGGGTAATCTTGTATGGACCGTGGCGTCATTATTTTTTTCAGCGGCCATCAATAATTTCGATACCACTTCATTGTACTGTGTTAACACAGTAGGAATGCTGAAAAATCGCTTGCCACACCCTGTAATCGAACCGAATAAAATTCGAAAAAATAACGCCTTGTATTTTTATTGCATCAATCGATAGGGTCAATCATAAGGATCAAATTACTATTAGAACTACCGGGATATTTCCCATGTATTGTTTGGAGTTTCCGATATTTCGGCGCTGTTGCAAGCACCATGATCACGGAGGACCTGTAGTACTGGCGGTAAACGGTGAAAAAGTTTTTAGGAGCACATATATCGATCTACCCTCTTTCGAGTTCTTTTGCTACGCGTATGGACACTACCACTGGTTTCACTCTCACTACAAACTCGAACTCGATCTCGATCACGTTCACGACACACTATGCTTACTGTATCCACTCGCGATTTCGTTTTGGCTTGCTCCCGGTTGTTTTTACATAGACGGACCACTGGATGCCAGACGTTCGGCAGTTGAAACCCATCCTCACGATTGAAATTTTTGTAATTTTTTATTTCATCTGAGGGTTATGTAACTCGATCCAGTGGTCAGTACGGGACTCCAATAAATGTTGAGCGATAGCAGATTTATGCGGTTCGTTGTTTTTGACTGCCTTGATGTGTTCCTTGATTCGACATGTGAAGTAAGTAAGTAAGTAAGTAAGTAAGAATATCTTTATTGTGCATACCATGGAGAAAAACAAGTATCATTATGTAGTACATTCTAGGTATAAACAATAGGCGGCCTTATCACCTAGTGGCAATCTCTTACAGGCAACCTTTGGATGGAAAAAAGAGTTCGAGTCTTTGTTCGGGTAGTGTGGTGTACAAAGTCTGTTTTTGGTACCATATAGGTACCTACACTTTACATAGGAGTCGGAAAGAACATAATTACTATACGAGTAGGTACATAAAATATATACCTACACACCTAAATATACATCATACATACGAATAACAAAATATATGTACCCATACATATATATACATATATTATAATACACATACATACACAATACAATATGATACATACATATACTTACTATATATAACTCATCTTGTCGTAGGAGTGACTAAGATATCTAGATGTAGCCGATGTCCCGCAGGTAGTGATCGTTCACGGATTTTTTGAATGCTGTTAAGGATTGTGCGCGTCTAATAGTTACCGGTAAAGCATTCCACAGACGAACAGCTTGGACTGAGAAGGATTTGTCTGTAAATTTTGTGGAATGTCCCGGCATTTTTAATCTCGAGCCTTTGCCGATCTCAGAAACTTTGAATGTGTGGCGTCCAAAAACTCAAAATGTTTTTTAAGGTAGGAGGGAGTAGCAGGATTGAAGAGTATGCTATACAATAGCGAGAGTATGTGAGTGTTCCGGCGAAGACGGATGGGTAACCACTTGAGTTTTTTTCGATAATCAGAAACGTGATCATATTTGCGTAGACCGAATATGAATCTTATGCAGAAGTTTTGGAGTCTCTCAAGTTTATTCAGTTGGTCTTCAGTGAGATCTAAATAGCTGGCATCTGCATAATCAAGGATGGGAAAGAGAAAGATATCGTGGGGTGAATAGAGAAAAATCCGGAAGTTTGATAATGTTAACTCTAGTTTGTCTGTAGCCTTTTATTGAATGTTTTTCTCTATGATTTATTACATGGCAACATTTGTTCTATAAGCTGAGCACCCACAAATTAACGTCAAGTTCAAATGACCTGAGTAAAAAGCGGTTAAAGTGGAAGTGTTTTCTCAAGTATTTTTTGCTGTGTAAAACTTTTCGATAAACATCAAGTTTTTCGTTGCTCCTACTCTGTGAATGGGTTTCATTCGGTGCATAAGTTTCTTAACTTTAAGAAAAACAAAGATAAATGTCCATAAACGATTAATAACATTCTTATATTATGTAAATTCAAGATGCTTGCATATTTTTTCGAATTCGAGGTGATTAGATACGGGTAAGACGTTAATAGATACGAATGAGGGGTTAATAGAAACATGATTTTTAGGGTTTTTAATCTATTAAGGTTGCTCATAGGCTATGACGAACCATAGATCGATATCATAGATACCTTGTATATTTATTTAAAATATAAGTTGATTTTGACAGCCCTAGCGCAATTTTTCTATTCACCCCCCTCTCGTATCTTTTGACCCCTGTTTCCAGGTGAATAGAAATCGTGTACTTTTTCTTAATTTACAATTAATACGCATATTTTTACTCATTTTTAGCATAAATATTTAGTTAATTACAACGACTCAGGTCTTGTAATTGAGGGCCCCAGGTCAAGCAACTATCAATATATATCCCTAGGTTCTTGACTTTGTCACTGTACGTGATATCTATACCGTCACACGTAACTTGCGGGAGCGTTGACCACTCTATTCTTGCGACCATCCAAGGGCTGCCAACAATGATGACCTGAGTCTTGGTCGGGTTCACCTTTATACCATACGATTCGCTCCATTTGCAGATACAGTTCAGGTCAGCATTGACAATGTCAACGGCCTTGTCCAGTTCGTTCAGTGGAGCTTGCGAGTAAATTTGGAGATCATCTGCGTACAGGTGGTAGGAAGAAGTTAAATTATTAGTGATGGTGTTTATAAAAACTGCGAAGAGTAGGGGAGATAAAACGCCACCCTGTGGCACGCCAGCAGATGTAGTACACCAAGAGGAGAGGGTATCTTCGATATTAATACGCTGCCGGCGACCAAACAGGTAACTATGAAAAGATGAAACCAGTCAATCGCTGTTGGAGATATGTTAAGAGAGCGTAGTATGGCGAGTAGGATGTCGAAGTCCACGGTATTAAACGCGTTGCTGAAGTCTAACAGAGTTAGAACTGTCAGCTTACCGTTCTCCATACCGGCTCTGATGTCTTCTGCGACATGAACTAAAGTGGTGGTAGTACTGTGTCCGGCACGGAACCCAGACTGAAAGGAATTTAAGAGTGAGTTTTTAGAAAGAAATTTAGAGAGTTGAGTGTGAACTAGTCGCTCGAGAACTTTGGAGAGAAATGGTAAAATAGAGATCGGGCGATAGTCAGAGAAAGAGCAAGGGTTATTCTTCTTGGCAATAGGAGTAATCTGGGCGTCTTTCCAGGCTTCTGGGAACACACCGCAGGTTATTGAATAATTTAGAATATGGCAGATGATGGGAAGAATTTTATCAATGATGGGAATGATCATGTTGCGACTTACACAGTCGGTGCTTACCGCATTTGAACTGATTGACATTATGCTCTTCTTAACATCACAAGCAGAAAATTGACTAAAGAAGAATGGAGAGCAGTCAGGAGTAGGAATAGTTGAAAGATGATTGAGAGTGGTACATTTTGTCATTGTATCAATATTTGACGAAGCAGAGAAAAAAGTATTAAGTGAGTTTAGATTTATGTTTGCAGGAAAAGATTTTTGACGAGGTTTACCTACTCCCAGTGACCTGAGAAATTTCCAGACTTTAGCTGGATCTCCGTTTTGAACAGAGCTATGGATGTATTGGCGTTGTGCGTTCCTACACACCCTACTGCAGTGATTCCTGATAAGAACGTACTTTTCCCAATTCACGGCTGTAGGACAATATTTATGCTTCGTCTTGGCTCTGGCTTTTTTGGTTATGAGTACTTTGATGTCAGCAGTTAGCCAAGGTGCAGGAAAGTGTTTCACTTTAATCTTGCGGATAGGAGCGTGAACATCATAAAGAGAGATTAAATGTGATGTAAGCAGTTTAACCTTCTCGTCAATGCAGTTTGAGTGAAGAAGGGATCCCCAGTCGATACCATGGGCATCTTTGCGCAAATTATCCTGACTAATACCACCAAAACTGCGCCGTAGCAGGATTTTGGGTTTGATTTTAGGTAGACGAAGACGATAGGATAGGAAAAGTATATCATGGTAGGAGAACTCATCTGCTGTGCGTTGACCATGCTTTGCTACGCAATCTGGAGAGGAAAAAATTGTAAGGTCAAGCATAGTATGGACACAGTCTGGTTTGTGGTGAGTTGCCATAGTTGGGAGTATGGATAGATTGTTGGATTGGATAATAGACTGGAAGATAGAGGAACGGGAGTCATGTTTAAGGAGACAAGTGTTGAAGTCACCCATGATTATTGTGTGACTGTAAGTAGAAACGAAATTATCTAAAAGAAGTTCGAAAGAAGAAGAAAGAAGTCGAATAGTTTATGCCAGAAGAAGGACAGTAATAGACACCTAGAAGAATTTTAGTGTGGAAAAGTTCCACTTCCAAAAAGAGATGCTCACCAGCATGCGGTGGAGGCGGCTGTGGTGATAGACTAATAACGCTATAGGAAAGATGACATGTGACCGTTCTTTTGGTCTGACCTATATAGGAACTGTCACAGCTGCAGTCAATTATATAAACTCCGGGCTTGTCTAGTGGAGAGCCATCTTTGGGTGAGCGCAGGCATTGTGACAGCTTTTTAAAAGGAGTGAAGATAGTTTTGACAGAAACCTTATTCAGGATGTTAGCGACCTTATCTGTCACTCCTTTGATGTAGTTAGTAGATTGTTTATAAAATAATGTACAAAAGTGTACCATATCAGTGTGCTGTATGAGTTTATTGGTTTAAATCAAATCAAAGTTCAAAAACGTTCATGTCTTGCATAACCTCACTTATTTAATCTCTTAAAACTCTGCTCTTAGATCACCAAAATCTGCAGAATTCTCAGGGATGGTTTAATAATATAAGGTTAAGGTTAAGTAAGCTCTTAATTGAGACCACTCTCATCTTTTTACATCTTGGCCCAAGTATGTATGAAAGCATATTATGAATCTCCTTTGGTACATTAAATAAAAGGAAATCCATGAAATAGAAGGTTTAGCAAGATTTTAGTCGGTTTGACTACCAGGTATGGCATTTTCAGAAAACTAAGGGAATGTTTCCTTTGAGTGGAATTCGCTACCTTCAATATTCAGAGTACTATCCATCCAAGTAAGATCAAAAAATTCCACCCTGTATAGCTATATATCTACGTCCCGATATAGTATAGAGAAGTTTGTCCATAGTAACTTTTGATCACTTTATACTGTACTTTCATATTATACCAATTTCATTGATGGCCGCTCAATTCCAACACAACACCAACATTACCCAACCCCCTTTACAAACAATGTTATTTACTAACAATGTAAATGTCAACAATAAGATTAATAAGGACCCCTGAAGAAGGAAACGTAACATTATACACTTTAAAACAAGCACCAGGGAAGGTGACGCCATCTGAGATTAATACTGTCTTGCCTATCTATTCACACAGCATTTTTATCATTTTCTTTAACAACTGTCTCACAGAAATCTGTGATACATCACTTCATATAAAGGTAAATGGAATTTGAAAATGATAATTAAAAATATAGGTGACTGTATGTATTAAAACTTTCGTTACAAATTTAATACATTTGTATAACTCCGGACACGTATCTTGGACCTAAAATGTGCTCAAATGTGCCTTATACACACAGTACACATTTTTTGGATGTCTTTTGAGGATAGCACGGGGTGCTATGCTACTGCGGTGGACGAACTCAAATTCACCAAGCATAGATTATTACAAAGCAATCCGCGGCCGCCAGAGCCTCGTTTGTCTTGCGATTTAGGTCCAAGATACGTGTACTGTACATACATGCATTTTCTTTATCACTTTAAGGGTTGACAGATGTGTGTGACGTGTCACTAATGTTTTCTAAATAAATCCACGATGTTCATGACTTATTATGTATGACTTAATCGAAATTGGAATTAGAACTGGATCAGTCACTGAATTCTTTCATCCTACGTCTAGGTAAATATGATAACTATTACCTTTTGCCGTGCCAAGGCTAACTTCGCTGCCCGATTATTATCCATTGTCAACTTCTTTTATGACTACTTCCCTTATGTACTATCGTGAAATAAGGGAAATAAACTATAATTCTGAAAAAAAAAATTAGATCTTCACAACAAAATATTTAAATTGCAATATTTTGGTATTTCCCATCTACCACAGACACAGATAGAGTTTCAAACACAACAAAATATCTTATAAATACAAATATCATCTTTCATCTTCTGTCAATCTGTCACTTCTAGAGGTTTGCACCGGTGCGGCGAAACCGGAGAAAAACCGGTGAAGCTCCGGTGAAAAAAACCTAACCGATGAACCGGAGAAAAACCGGTTTTTTCTCCGGTTCTTATTCTCACAACACAAAGCTATTTTTTATTTAAATTTTTATTATTGTAGGTAGGGATAAATCCATAGTTACTCCATACTAATATTATAAATGACCGTGTCTGTCTGTCTGTTTGAATATATATCCGTCTGTCTGTTAGGCGCCACGCCTAAACTACTGAAACGATCTTGATGAAATTTGGTACATAGAGGAATTAGAGCTTGGGAACGGACATAATACCTTTTATCGCGAAAAAAGTGGTAAGGGGGGGATAGGGGATGTAAGCATAGTCTAATACAGTCGATCGATGGAGATGTCTAGACTATAGATGTAAAAATTCCGAATTATTCCGAATTATTCCATATTATTCGGAATTATTCCCAAATATTCTCAAATATTCCGGAATTATTCCCGCTGAACTCACCTACAAAAAATGAAATAACTGTGCTTCCACCTACCTTCTAAGCGAAAACTTAAGTACAGACCTATGTAGGTATTGGTATATAGGTAGGTAGATACCGGAATATTATATATCTTGACCTCAGTGACGTCACAAAATGTACCTACTTATATGTATGTATATGCGCAGTACGAGTAACAGTACGCGTTTTTGGATGTCTTTTGTAGATTAGGTAGATTTGAGCTTCTCCGCCACCATGGTACCCCGTGTACCATGGTGACGGAGAAGCTCAAATCCACCAATCGTAGACCATATCAAACCAATTCGAGCATCTCTCGCGATTTGGGGTCAAGTCAAGATGTACGTTACCTACTTATTTTATTATAATTATGTAGGTAATATGATATAATATGACTACAACTTTCACACAGATACTAAAACAGCGACTGTAAGCGACTTTCGACCTTAATGACATTATCTTAATTACGTGTCTTTTTGCGCTAATAGATGACACTGATTACGAATATAAGAAAAAAAAACTCGATTCTATGTCATGTCAATAAGGTCGAAAATTGCTTGCACTACGTTTTTTAAGGCTTTTTATCCCTAGCATCCTTAATTAGTGTCTGCTATGTAGCAAATAGCCAAATCGGATCGATCTTATCTGATATTTATATGAAAACAACATAATAATAATGGTGTCGGATATCGGATGTCGGCCATCGTCGTCCGATACGGATATTGGATGGTGTGAAAACACTCATAAAGAGTTTAAAAGTGTATAAGTAGGTACTCAGGAAAACATAAGTCTTAGACTGTATTTTCTCAATTATACCGATAGGTATATACATCAACTAGCTGTTGCCCGCGACTTCGTCCGCGTTAAGTTCGGAATGTTGTTCATCCCCTATTTTATCCCCTTATGGGTAGAATTAATCAAAATCCTTTCTTAGCGGATGCCTTCATCATAGTAGCTTAATGCATGCAAAGTCTCAGCCCGATCGGTTTAAAATTTACAAAGTTTCGTACAAACTTTCATCCCCTATTTTATCCCCTTGGGGGTAGAATTAATCAAAATCCTTTCTTACCGGATGCCTAAGTCATAACATCTACCTGCATGCCAAATTTCAGCCCAATCCGTCCAGTGGTTTAGGCTGTGCGTTAATAGATCACTATGTCAGTCAGTCACCTTTGAGTTATATATATTTAGATATATCTATAACCGTATAAAACGCGAATCATAACTGCATTTCGAGTCACAAGACTATCAACAAGAGTCAAGACTACAATACCTACTACATCTATCTACATAAATATCGACCGGAATAATTCCGAATTATTCCGGGTCATTTGGGAATTATTCGGGATTTTTCGTTTTATCCTCATCGGAATATTTGGAATTATTCCGGCCTTACATCTATAGTCTAGACAGAGCAATCGTGCGGCTAGGTATCATTTTCGAGGTTATCAGGGCTGCCAACTACGAATATATTTATCATGGTATACCGCCGTTTGCCCGAATTTTATTTACCCTAATATCATTAGCCATAATAGTCAACAGCCATAATATTAACAGACATAATATTCATTTGCCCTACTCTTATTTGCTATATTAATCACGTGCTAGAATCTTTGTTTCCCATAAAATCACTTACCATAACATCATTTGTCAGAATCATTGTAAGCCCTAATTATCACATGCCATAATTATCACATGCCCTAACTATCACATGCCATAATTTTCACATGCCATAATTATCACATGTCATAATTATCATATGCCATAACATCAACTGCCATCGACATTGTGTAACAGTGACAGGTGACAGTGTGTAACGGTTATATCAGGTGAAACTGGATGCAATCGGGACTTTAGGGCACCCCGACTCGGATAGGTTAGGTTAGAAGGGGATGGCGGGGTCGTTTGAGCGAGCGAAGCGAGCGAATAGACCCCGCTGTCCCTTTCGTGGTTATTTTTTTATAAACCACCCAGAAGTAGTTTGGTTAGGTGCCATTTGAGTTAGGTTAGAACTGTGACCATTAACCCATTAACCCATTCACCCATCACACCCATCGACATCGACAGCCAAAAAGAGCAAGAAGAAAATATTATGTCTAATAATCATTATGGCGTATAAATATTATGTCTAATAATCATTATGGCGTTTAAATATTATGTCTAATAATTATTATGGCAAATAAAAATATGTAAAACAATACGTATGGCACTCGTATGTTATGGTATCTAAGTTTCGGGCAATTAAAAGTATGTCATAATATGTCTTTTAGGTCAAACAAAACATTCGGGCAAATGAAATTCGGGTAAATGAAATTCGGGAATATGATGATTATGGCATATAATCTTCGGTTAAACAATAGACAACCATTTATCATCCATTTAGCAATCAAAGATGGCGGACTCGAAATTTTCAATAAAATCGATATGGGTATCGTTTTCAAAGTTATCAGGGCTGCTAATTACGAATATACTATCCATTTAGCGATCAAAGAATGATGGCGGACTCGAAATTTTCAATAAAATCGATATGGGTATCGTTTTCGAAGTTATCAGGGCTACTAATTACGAATATACTATCCATTTAGCGATCAAAGATGGCGGACTCGAAATTTTCAATAAAATCGATATGGGTATCATTTTCGAGGTTATCAGGGCTGCTAATTACGAATATACTATCCATTTAGCGATCAAAGATGGCGGACTCGAAATTTTCAATAAAATCGATATGGGTATCGTTTTCGAGGTTATAAGGGCTGCTAATTACGAATATACTATCCATTTAGCGACCAAAGATGGCGGTCTCGAAATTTTCAATAAAATCGATATGGGTATCGTTTTCGAGGTTATCAGGGCTGCTAATTACGAATATACTATCCATTTAGCGATCAAAGATAAAAAACGATACCCATATTGATTTTATTGAAAATTTCTGGTCCGCCATCTTTGATTGCTAAATGGATGATATATTCATAATTAGCAGCCCTGATAACCTCGAAAACGATACCCATATCGATTTTATTGAAAATTTCGAGTCCGCCATCTTTGATCGCTAAATGGATAGTATATTCGTAATTAGCAGCCCTGATAACCTCGAAAACGATACCCATATCGATTTTATTGAAAATTTCGAGTCCGCCATCTTTGATCGCTAAATGGATAGTATAATCGTAATTAGCAGCCCTGATAACTTCGAAAACGATACCCATATCGATTTTATTGAAAATTTCGAGACCGCCATCTTTGGTCGCTAAATGGATAGTATATTCGTAATTAGCAGCCCTGATAACCTCGAAAACGATACCCGTATCGATTTTATTGAAAATTTCGAGTCCGCCATCTTTGATCGCTAAATGGATAGTATAATCGTAATTAGCAGCCCTGATAACTTCGAAAACGATACCCATATCGATTTTATTGAAAATTTCGAGACCGCCATCTTTGATCGCTAAATGGATAGTATATTCGTAATTAGCAGCCCTGATAACTTCGAAAACGATACCCATATCGATTTTATTGAAAATTTCGAGTCCGCCATCACTCTTTGATCGCTAAATGGATAGTATATTCGTAATTAGCAGCCCTGATAACTTCGAAAACGATACCATATCGATTTTATTGAAAATTTCGAGTCCGCCATCTTTGATCGCTAAATGGATAGTATATTCGTAATTAGCAGCCCTGATAACCTCGGAAACGATACCCATATTGATTTTAATGAAAATTTCGAGTCCGCCATCTTTGATAATACCTATTATGTACAGTCAGCGTCAGAGAAAACAGACCCCCTCAATAGGTACTTAAAGAATATCGCCGCCTGCGCCGGCCGCGTCACATGACTCACGAATGACGTCACGCGATGCGATCGTCGCTGAGCTGCAAACAGCTTCATCTGCCTTTTATTTGCATGTTCATATTTGTAATTTTCTGATATTTTTCGTCTTTCGGCTCAATTGTATACCAAGATACAACATACTCACAAAAAGATGCCACATTAATTTATGTGCCGTTTGAGGATACGAACCCGCATCGTGTCCCTTCGCCCAGCATACTCACCACGGAATCTTGATATTTCATGAATGCCAAAAAATAGTTCTGAAATAGTTTTAAATAGTTGCGAAAGGAAAAAAATAGTTCTCTTATACTTACGAAATTACAGCCATAGTTCTATGAGTATGCTGGGCGAAGGTTTCGTCCAGCATACTCACCTCCGTTTGGGGAATCTGCGTACGCTTCAAACATAATTTATACTTCAAAAAATAGTTCATAAATAGTTCATAATGGTGTCCAAAAAGAAAAAATAGTGCTCTAATAACTCCGGAGTTATAGGCTTTGTTCACTGAGTATGCTGGGCGTAGGTTCTACGCCCAGCATACTCACCTTACTGCGCAAATACCGAACGAGCTATAGGTACAATTTATGTCTCAAAAAATAGTTCTTGAAATAGTTGTCAATATCAGTCTAATTTTCGCGTGACTTTTGACCTAGAAAACCATTAAATTTGGTTGTAAACTTCTACATACTAACGTTAAATGAGGTACAGTCGTCCACACATGTTTTTATAATATAAAAATATTAAACATTCTAATGGTGGGCGTTGTGATTGGGAATAATATTGTGGTATTATCGTTATAGTATATTATTATATAAATTGTACCTATAGCTCGTTCGGTATTTGCGCAGTGAGGTGAGTATGCTGGGCGTAGAACCTACGCCCAGCATACTCAGTGAAAAAAGCCTATAACTCCGGAGTTATTAGACCACTATTTTTTCTTTTTGGACACCATTATGAACTATTTATGAACTATTTTTTGAAGTATGAATTATTTTTTTTTTTTTTTTTTTTTTTAATAAATATTCCACAACATTCTACACAACGCTTTCTAGACCCATGGTAAGCTTAATTAGCTTGTGTTATGGAATCTAGAATGCGGATATACATACTTAGATACTTTTTTTTTTTTGTAAAAATACATACATATTATACATAGAAACACCCAGACCAATGCAAATATTTATATTCATGCATACAAATATCGGCACTGAGCGGGGATCGAACCCGCGCCTCCTGCGTAGCAGCCGCGTTCACTACCGCTACGCCACAGAGGCAGTGTTTGAAGCGTACACAGATTCCCCAAATGGAGGTGAGTATGCTGGACGAAACCTTCGCCCAGCATACTCATAGAACTATGGCTGTAATTTCGTAAGTATAAGAGAACTATTTTTTTCCTTTCGCAACTATTTAAAACTATTTCAGAACTATTTTTTGGCATTCATGAAATATCAAGATTCCATGGTGAGTATGCTGGGCGAAGGGACACCCCGCATCTCCAGCGCCAGCCGATTACTTAGACCGCGCCTTACTTTATAGGCTACTGGCTACGGTTCACTTGATAATAATGGCGAAAATATGAATCCATTACCTACTCCTATTAACGAACAAAGTTGATTACGGTGTTATTTTGTAGAAGTTAAGGTTTAAATTTCAACTACACCATATGTGATAATAATAACTGCTCAATTGACTAAAAGATAAGGTTGAAATTAGTATAGATTTCTCGTTTAGTTCAATAGATTACGCTTGATACAGCTTGTTGCACTACCGTCATTTTGTTTTTTACTTCAAAAACTTATCTGCTGTATGAGCTGCGGCTATAGTATTTTAATATCTGTGACAGCGCGCTAAGGTTGCAATTAGAATACTTCTTTGTCTTATTTACTAAACTGTGATTGAAGGTAACTTTATAATTCGTGGTAATTTGCATTGGTGTTAATCCTCCTCGTAATATTATTCAATTTATTAAGTTGTTGATCAGTTTTTTGAGTAAATTGAAAGTATGGTTCGAATAACAACATTTTTGAAAGCTAAAATTGTTATTCTCTGGGAGCAAGAATAGAGGCATAACGGTAAGAGTTAAGATAAAAATATAGATATTATATACCTATTTATTGCTTAATCATGTTACATTTTCATTTACAAGTTAGATTTTTGGACTTTCTTTTATTTATTATCATTTTCATTACAGAGAAATACAGTGCGTAGATAGATTCGAAGGTATCAAGCGACGGGTGATATAAAATGTGAACGCCAAGGACCTCGCCCAGTTGCTTACACTTATGAATCAGAACGGCACCATGATATTGTGGAAGTTCACTCAGTGGCACCCTTCAACCCTAAAAACGTATAAGACTTAAGACAAGACAAGCGGGCGGTTAACATTAGGTAGGTAAGTAAATGATTATAATAATATTCTTGAAAATAAAATCACAAAAAAAAACAGATTTGAAAAGGTTTATTATTTTAGGTTACTGGAGATGGATGTCTTTAATGCGCCCAGGCGAGCTAGTGGAAATAGGTGGCCGCATGAACAGTGAGCGATACCTTGAAGTGTTGAAAGACGTAATGCTGCGCATAATCAGTGCGGCTCGCATATCCAGAAGGACAAATTTACCTGGTTCAGGATAACCCTTTAGTGCATCCCGAATTGTGCAAGACTGGCTAAATGCACAAGAAGATATATATATAACGGTGTTTGAGTGGCCGCCTAAAAGCCCGGATCTTAATCCTATAAAAAACTTGTGGGGTCAGATGGTTTTAAACTGGAACTAAGGTAAACAGAACTTGGGAACTAATGCGAAATCGTGTCCTAACATTCATAATAATATTATATTATATATAATAATATTATAATATTAATTATATTATTATTAATACCTAATCCCATTACTCTTGTTTACAAGTCTAGTAATCTTCTAATGTTGTCGCGAGGGGCACTGTGTCTCTTTCGAGGGCCTGGCAGTGCAACTGGCGAAAGTGATGTTGATCTTTACGGACGTATCTGACATGCAATGTTCCTCTGCTTCGCTTAGGGATGAGGATTGAATCACGCATCTGGAATGAGAAAGTAACCGTTGATTCCAAATGTATGGAATCAGCTAACTACCCTTATATCTTAGTCAGATCATTGACATACTCAAATTGGCATCGAGAAGGATATAGTTCTTCCGTATACTGCCAGGTGAACACGCCTCGCAAGGCATCACCGATATCCATCATTAACTAAATCTTTGCTCAATTAGTCACAACAAAGGTGGAAAATTACTCTAGGGTACTTAGCTGTTTTCATAGCGATGCTGTATCCGTTACAGCTCTGTAATTCTATAACATTATTTCCATATTCATAATTTATTCCATGAAAACTTATGCTGACACAAGACTGAATTTGATTGTCATAGACATGAGAAAAGAAACAATATTTGAATTTGACATGAATCATAAATCGACGGCCAGTAAGCTAACAAGGAGGTTTAATCGTGAAGGAACTTCGCGACATTCCCCACGCGAAATAAAATTGAAAATTATAGCAATTTTTTAAGTTAGCTGCGGCGTTTACACCTCGTGACGAAAGGTCGCGACACTCGCGGCGGGATGAAAAGAAGTTCTCGTTATTGTACTATTTCACTAAACCTACTAACTGTTTAGAAAATCCACTTCACCACAGAGTCAATTCTAGTATAACAACACAGTGTCAATTTCCACTTCATTTTATTCTCAACAGAGATTTATCCGACACTATGTTAGCAATCATCTCAAACTCCATACAAATGTACCATTGTACTATGCCGCGTACCACTGTACCGCGCTGCACACCCATGTACCAGACTGTACACACATTGTATCCATAATATGTCGCTAACATAGGTCTCCAATCAATCAACTCAATAAAGGTCATCATTAAATAATTTACTATAATCAACTCTCATGTGGTAGTGGCAGAGTAATGGTTAAACAATTTAAATTGAACCGAACTATTTGCAAAATTTTACCGAAAAATTATATTATTGAGGCAGCAAAACATGTCAGACAATTTTGAAAATAAATAACTGAATTATATTTTGATTTCGTTTCTTAAACCAGAGTTAAGAATCAGCATCTCCACCATGTCGCGAGGGGCACTGTGTCTCTTTCGAGGGCCTGGCAGTGCAACTGGCGAAAGTGATGTTGATCTTTACGGACGTATCTGACATGCAATGTTCCTCTGCTTCGCTTAGGGATGAGGATTGAATCACGCATCTGGAATGAGAAAGTAACCGTTGATTCCAAATGTATGGAATCAGCTAACTACCCTTATATCTTAGTCAGATCATTGACATACTCAAATTGGCATCGAGAAGGATATAGTTCTTGGGCGCCCCGTATACTGCCAGGTGAACACGCCTCGCAAGGCATCACCGATATCCATCATTAACTAAATCTTTGCTCAATTAGTCACAACAAAGGTGGAAAATTACTCTAGGGTACTTAGCTGTTTTCATAGCGATGCTGTATCCGTTACAGCTCTGTAATTCTATAACATTATTTCCATATTCATAATTTATTCCATGAAAACTTATGCTGACACAAGACTGAATTTGATTGTCATAGACATGAGAAAAGAAACAATATTTGAATTTGACATGAATCATAAATCGACGGCCAGTAAGCTAACAAGGAGGTTTAATCGTGAAGGAACTTCGCGACAAATGTGTTAACGATGCACCATCTGACCTCACATATTTTTCTAATGTTGTGTTAAAAGGGTTACTTATCAGAAAATGTGATCAAAGAGGAAGATGTATATTGCTATACTGTTATAGTTTAGCATGTTGGTTCTTTCTTTGTGATTCACAGGCATAAATAACATTTCATTTTACAACCATTCTTTTATATTCAAAGATTATACAGAGTGTAAAAAATTAATGTTTGCAACTTTAAATAAATAAGTAAATAAATATTGTAGTTATGTTTCTAGAACTATGTGTAATATTAAACATTTTATACTTCACTTAGATAGACCCTAAGTGAAGTAAACATTTTATACTTAGGGTATTGTGTTTTGTCAATAAATTTACGTTCTAAAAATAAGTAAATCTAAAAATAAGTAACCCCAATTTAACTCAGATAGAAAAACTGTATACTCAACCAGGAAATGGACTCCATGTAGTCCTAGAAATGTAATTCGAGAAATAAATTAATATAAAATATTATAATAAATTAATATTGTTTATACAACAAGCCTATCTTTTCTTACAAACCTCATACCTACTATAAAATTTGATTTCTTGAATAAAAAAATAATTATACGAAATAAAAAAAGAACTTTGTGTCCGAGGATTTGAACCCCCGGTTTACTGTCGCGAAAACAACAAGAAATAAATTGCAACAAGAAATAAATTGCAACTTAATTATTTGTGGTATATATATATTATTGCCTGGGTACAGCTGTTTCTGTCTTCTCATTGTGTGGATGTACATCTGGGGACAAAAGATATTATCTGTTACTCCAAGTTTGGAATAAGTTGAGCATCATAATTATATTCAAATGAGACATAACATATCTATGCCTATACAAATACATAAACCGCGTCATGTGCCTACAACAGACAAATTGTCGCTAGTGAATTACTCAAAGGTACGCACTGCGGACGTGGTAACTCTGTACGATGGCAGTCCTCTCCCAAAGACCGTTACCAATGCCTTGACAGGGGCCGACATATGAATCTCCACCTGCAGGCCACCTCTTGAGGATTTAGCATCACCACTGTTAAGATGCAATTTCTCGGGGGGCAGCAACCCTGCCCCAGGCCGCAGCCTCATAGAACACATATTAAGTTTTCCGTATCAACTCAACCTCGCTTGAGCTGATAGGGAACAACTGTATACATCATAATAAAATTCATGTATCCACAATTCTAGTATTATTTAACAAATCATGATACTCAACTGTAATGAATCCTTGGCTGGCCTTGGTAATTCACATTCAATTAACACTAGTAATTCTATCTCCAAATAATTACATAGTTTTTGTTAGATATTCTTTTCACACAAACTAGAACTAAAGTTAGTAAACTTTTCAATTTAACAGTTACCAAAGAGTTCAACCAAAGAGTCATAGAGGATTCAAAGAGGAATCATAGCGTTTCTTTTTCGTGAACTAATTTCACGACAGTTACCGTAACACAAAGCATAGGTCATAACCGCTAGACCAACATGACATTTAAACACAAAGTTTCAAAAAACTTCAATGCTTTCATGTCATTATCAAGGGGGGTCCCTTTTCTCTGAAGCTTACTGTACTGTAGGTAATTAGGTACATACCCCGACCCAAAACCCTCGAAAACGATAATCGTATTGATTTTTTAATATTAATTGAATTATGTATGAAGAATGATTACTTATCATGAACACAAATCGGCCAGCTAGTAAATAATATTTACAACACACCTGCTCATAAAAGTCATATTATTTTACCGCAATTAAGCACGGAATGACACCTATTATAAAACTGTGACTTTTTCATTGCTATTATTCACAAAATTGAGTTATAGATTCTTTTTTAAATTTTATAGGAAGTGTCTATAATTGTCTATGTTCTTAAAAAAGTTTTGATACAAAAAATAACGTGTTTAATAGTACGAATAAATTAATACGCCTATTGTATGGTCATTTGATGCATTTTCGTATTTAAATAAATAATTTCAACTTGTAATACTTGTGTACTGTGTAGAATGTTGTACAATATAAAAAAAAAAAAAAAAAAAAAAAAAAAAAAAAATTCACTCAAATTTAACTTTTTTTTTCTCTAAGTAAGGTAACTGTACCAATGCTCGACACTTTAAGGAAAAATAAAATTTCAATCTAAAAAATTTAACAAATTAATTACAGCATGGTCGTTACATTCTTTTTTAACTGTTACAGCAACAATTAGACATTAACTTTTGCCCATAAAATCTTTAAAATCTATCATACTTTTACTTTAAATTAAATTATTATGCACTTGGTCGAAAACACCAATGCTAGACATCATTGTCCCAATGGTCCAAGTATGTCAATAACTTCAATATTTATAACGTTTATACTAAAATTAGTAATAATCATAACTTATAAACAAAAAAATCACACCTATAAAAATCAGTACCCTTGGCAAAAATCTTAAGAAATAACACGACCGTGTTCACGGAGTCACATTATTTGCTGTCAACAGTCTTTCTAAATTTACTTCGGATGGTGTTGCGAATATTTGAACATATCTTATAGATACCATTAGGCATCTTTTAAGTCAATAGTCTTATAAAACAAATGGATAATTTTCTCAAAATACTGGGTTTTGTTCGAAAGTGTCTAGCATTGGTACAGTGTCGAGCATTGGTACAGTTACCTTACAGAAAAAAAAACAGAGTAAAAAAAAGTTAAGTTCAAACCTCATTTTTTTTTAAATATGGTCGACCGCCATTGTTAAATGCGCGCGCATAGGAAAATGAATTAATTTGTAGTATTGTTTATTTAGTATTTGTAGTATTATTTTATTCGCAAGTGTGTTGTAAAACGTCGTATGGCACGTGTGAGCATGATGATTACCGTCCTCGGCTGTCTTAAGACCCTCGCCTGGCGGCTCGGGTCTCAATGGCGCCTCGGCGGTAATCACCAACGTTGCTCACTTGTACCATAATGTACTATTACATTTAATCCATTATATACATAATGCTATATACAATTACATTATAATTATGTTTTTAATAATAAATAAATTGGTACCAAACAAAATTTTAAATTAAAATATTTTTTCTTCATCCTTCGCTCTAAGCACCGGTGATTCTCCGGTGAACCACCGGAGCTTGCTAAAACACCGGTGTTTTTCACCGGTTCACGAAATTCCGCACCGGTGCAAACCTCTCACTTCTGTCAATTTTTTTTTATTTGTCTTTCGGAACAGGCTAACGTTCTATGAGCATGCTGCCTTGTCATCAGTTATTTTTTTATAAGCAATGACATTTCATAACATAGACATGTCATATGCTTACAAATCAACGTAGAAAAATGTGCCGAACTCACACTCACACATTTTTAATTCATCTACACTTTTGGTGTATTAACTTTAGAGTAATAGTTCGTGCAGTGTCTATAAACATTTTCTTTATTTTTTTAAGTCACTGATGCTTCCGCCGACCGGCGTCGCTCGGCACGCGCTAGAGGCAAACGTTCCAATTGACTCGTTTTCGGATCTTCACGATTTTCGCGCAATAACATATCTACTTCTTTTTATATAATATCTTTGTTTATAAGTAAGTATTTGGATGATGATGAGGATGAGGATGATGATGACGATGATGATGATTGCTCCCTCAGTAAAGTGAATTAAAAGTAAATGCCGAATTATTCCATATTATTCGGAATTATTCCCATATATTCCCAAATTTTCCGGAATTTTCCCGCTAAACTCACCTACAAAAATGAAATAACTGTGCTTCCACCGACTTACTAAACGAAAACTTAAGTACAGACCTATGTTAGTAGGTATTGGTATATAGGTAGGTAGATACCGGAATATTATATCCAGCGTTGCCAGATTGTAACTTTTGTTACATTTTGCGTAACTTTTGACCCTCTTAGGTAACTTCGGCGTAACACGACTCAAAATGTAACTTTGACGTAACTTTTGCCTTATCGCTGAGGTGTCAATATTCGTCAGGATAATTATTAGTGTTCTGTGGTCAATATTATCCAATTCGCCAGCCGTATCACCAATAATACCAAGCGTATTGTCAGAAAAACCGCTTGACCGGTGGTGGTATCACTCCTATCACTCAAACAACTTCAAATCTTTTTTTGGCAGTATTATACTTACTGTAGAATCATTTTTAAATGCCCCTTTTGAAGTTTCATCAAAATTTGACAACGTAACCTTGTAACGGAGGAACAAAATATTGTATAGCTCAAAATGCATATTTATTGCATTAGGGACAAAATTAGGCTATTTTACGGTTCAGTCGTGATAATGTCAACAGAGTCAAACATGAAGTAAGTAGACTTCAATAAAAACCCATTTCAATACACGAAAAATATTTTCAAGGAACAGCCTTGAAAATATTTTTCGAGTATTGAAATGGGAAAGCTATATTTGACTGAAGCCATACGAAATGCCTAAACGCGCAAGCCCATACGTAGATCCAAACATCCAAAGACGTATGATCTTCAGATTAATCTTCAAAGTACTCCACCCAACGAAGATGAAATAAACTGTTAAATTAAAAAGAAAACTTCCAAATCTGCCCAGACCCCAACGGCATTCCTTACAAAGTACCTATTTATAAAGTGTCCGACAGTTCCGACAGTTCGTAAACATATTATACAGTAAGATCTGAAAATAGCCGCGTGGTTCCCGACAGAGTAGAGTTTGGGCCACCCCATCTCTTCCCATGCGGTGTAGTACAAGGCGACTAAGAGATAGGGCTGTTTAACACCAGACAGCTCAAACTCAGCTTCAGATGGCTCGAGTCAACAAAAGTGCCCAGTATACGGTAATAGGCTCACCCCCTATTACGTGGGACCGAATACAATGACTGGTGGAATTGTGGGTGTTGATTCACCTCTGCCTCTCCGGGGATAAAGCCTTAAGAGGATGGAGAGAGAAAATAGGAGAAGAAAATAGGGAAAGAAAATGAAAATAAAACTACTTTTTAACGGATTCTATCGCGATTTATTTCTTATCAGTTACTTTTAGTCCGACAACTAACAAATAAATCGCGATAGAATCCATTAAAAAGTATAACCCACGCCACGTATCTTGGACCTAAATCGTAAGACATGAGGCTCTGGCGCCCGCGGGTTGCTTTGTAATAGTCTATGCTTGGTGAATTTGAGTTCATCTACCGCAGTACCATCCCGTGCTATCCTCAAAAGACACCCAAGCAATGTGTACTGCGCGTATAGAGCACATTTTAGGTCCAAGTTACATGGCGCGGATTATAGTTTTATTTCAATGAGTGACATTCGCGTAAACTTTAGAAAATATCGTATATTTATTCCTGATGTCGCACAGTCGTCATTATAAGGTTACGTTAGTACACCTTTTTTCTTTATTGACACTAGGGATAATACCCAGAACCGTATGTATAAAAACCTTTCTTCTATAAATCTATGATCAAAACTAAGAATTTATAAAATTTGTATTTAAGGTAACTGTACCAATGCTCGACACTGTACCAACGCTAGACACTTTCGAACAAAACCCAGTATTTTGTGAAAATTATCCATTTATTTTATAAGACTATTGACTTAAAAGATGCCTTATGGTATCTATAAGATATGTTCAAATATTCGCAACACCATCCGAAGTAAATTTAGAAAGACTGTTGACAGCAAATAATGTGACTCCGTGAACACGGTCGTGTTATTTCTTAAGATTTTTGCCAAGGGTACTGATTTTTATAGGTGTGATTTTTTTGTTTATAAGTTATGATTATTACTAATTTTAGTATAAACGTTATAAATATTGAAGTTATTGACATACTTGGACCATTGGGACAATGATGTCTAGCATTGGTGTTTTCGACCAAGTGCATAATAATTTAATTTAAAGTAAAAGTATGATAGATTTTAAAGATTTTATGGGCAAAAGTTAATGTCTAATTGTTGCTGTAACAGTTAAAAAAGAATGTAACGACCATGCTGTAATTAATTTGTTAAATTTTTTAGATTGAAATTTTATTTTTCCTTAAAGTGTCGAGCATTGGTACAGTTACCTTAATACAAATTATGCAAATACATTTAAAGATTGATGAACGGTTAATTTAAATTAAATGCTGCATTACTTGCGAAGGAATATTTAACCTAATTCAGGGATGAAGTTATCTATGATAATCTATACCTAATAAAAATTTAAGGATCATACAATTATCTATAGGGCGGCGGCGTCCTACCCTTAGTACCCTTCCCATGTTCCAATAATAGACCCCCCAACCCCGAAAGGAAAGCCAGCACCAGAGTCACGTTTGTTGTTCAGCGGGTGCACCAGCTTGCAGGTGAGGTTGGCTTAGTCCCGAAGATCTTGGTGGACCCCCAAAGCACCGCTGGTCACGTGTCAATGACAATAATTTGACAAAATAAGTATTTATTCTGATGAACACTATCAGTGTTATTGTCATCACTGCTATCCGCCCTCAAACATATAAATCATTTTCAATAGTATTGCCTATGCATATATCACGTTGAAAGTCGTTCAATATAATGTTTTTCGTTTTCTCGACGAATTTTCTGAAGTCCTCTACAATAACATCTGCACACGCAGTTTCTAGCAGTTTAAGCACCTTTCCAGTGCTGAAGGGTGGCTCAGTATTGTTGCGCGCTGCATTTCCTTTTATTTGTGCCCAAATTAGCTTAATAGCGTTATATTGGCAGTGGTAGGGAGGCAAACTTATGACTTTGTGCCCATATTCTAAAGTTAGTTCATGAATTACATAGCGTGGCTTGGACGACTTAGTTGCATTTACCAAATGCAATAAGTCCACTTTCAGTAAGATTGGACTTCTTGCTTCCACTCCATTCCTTTCCAGCCACCCCACTATGTCTTGTTTTTTGTTTGTTTGAGTTGGTAGTTTGTCAACTTACAGGGAAAAGAACGTGGCATTATCCTTGAAAAAAAATGATGGGTTTTCTAAACTGAGTAGCAATTTTTGAAACCACTCGTTACAGTTTTTGATGCGAACGTGAGGAGGCTTGGAATAAATCCTCGAGAAGCTGAGCCCGCGTGATATATATTAAGGCAGACTCCTTTTTCCAAAGGTACCTACTTTTGAGGTGAACGCCGCTGTATCATTGGTCCATGACCGGAAAACTGTATAGTTCGCATTCAACCACGTTTCGTCAGTGAACACTATATTTTCTCAATCAGTAATTCTCTTCAAACTCTCTTCACAATAATATCGTAGCGTTTCAGTAGGATTTACCGCTTGTCAGATTGTTTGTATCTAAAGCCAATGAGCAGTTTTCCAGTAGGTATTTAAAGGGTTCCTAAAGACGCGCTAGATGGCGCAGCCGGCACTTTTGGTAAGAAGAGTGTGGTGTCACATCTAGTGTAATTTATGGAAAAAATGTTCTTCGGTTTTGTAATGATTTACTTTACTTAAATATTCTGTCATTTTTTCTGATACAATGAAAATACCACTAACAAACAACAGAGTACATTAAAATTACCAAAAGCTATGCTAGCGCCATCTCCTGATGACTTAAAAACCAACTGATTATTATACCTACTGGAAAACTGCTCATTGATTTCAAAACCTTTGGCAGAGATAACTGACAACCAGAAAAAAACCATTTCGAGGAATAGGGTTACTGATCACTACTAATGACTTAGAATTAAAAAATAATCAAGGATTATTTGGATTTTCGGCTAAATGTAAATGACCTTTATTTAACCTTCAAATGACGTCATCTATGGCTTTACGGCATTGATGCCTTTGTCAAGTCCACGTTCCACGTCCGTTAAAAAGGGTGATTTGACATTATACAATAATAAACAACTAAAACAACCTAGAGATTGGTTGGATTAGGCGAAAAATACTTGATGCCAATACCCTGTTCCACCTAGTCCCAATCGGTAAACGTATCGTGAGTGATTGGGAGTATTGGGACTAGGTGGACTTCTTGAATGTATACAATATTTGATCTGACAAAATGATGAATGATGAATCTGGCAAAATTGTAACTAATTATTGATTTTGGACACTTGTACAAATATTTGGTATACTCCAGCATAATCATCGGAAAGTATTAACTGGGCGGACCACATCTGTCGGAGGACTGATGACCATTATAGCAGACGAGTCCTAGAGTGGAGAGCCCGAGAAGCAAAACGGAAAGGGGGACACCCCCTAGCCAGGCGGACTGTCGACCTGCGACGGTGGCTAATTGATTGATTGTTTACCAAGTTCAGCCCTCTAATATAAAACTATGCAGATCTCGAGTTATAAGTGTTGTCAGGGCCGGATCTAGGGGGGGGCAAGCCGGGGCACGTGCCCCGGGCGGCAGCATCAGGGGGCGGCAAAATCAAACTTTGCAGACGAAAGGCCGCCCCCTTGGGGGCGGCCTTTCCTTATGGTAAGCGGCAATCTGCGCCCCTGGACCCCGTTGACTCGGTGTCTCCACCAGTGCTAATCAGAGGAGTTGATGGCTCCCTGTTTGGGAACAGGGAGCGCTGGGGCGCAGCCGACGAAACACGTTCTACCGCAGACTCGGTCGCCTATGGCGCCCAGTGTGGATGACGACGACGACTCTAGGTCATTTGGGTAGAAAACCATGCCTAAATAATGTTTGTCGACGAATTCTTCTTTGGTGAAAGATTATGTCGTCGATTCACTCATGAATTAATCGTTCTGTCGGCGAAACGTTCGTAGTAGAAAGGTTCTGTCGGTGAACAACTGATAATCGAAACGTTCTGTCGGCGGCTCATTCGGCGGAGAAACGTTTGTCGGAGTTATGTTTCAGACCCGAACTAAAGCTGGCGGTACAATACTCAGAGCCAAGAAGTAACAGAACCGCCCAGGGACCCGATGGCGACGGCATTCCAGGACGAGAGTGGGTCCTTGCTCTAGTCGAAGATCTCCAAGTCCGCAACTGACAGAACTTCTTAACGCACGTTTGTAGCGGAGCCAATTTCCGCAATCGTGGAAGACGAGGTAAATGGTCCCCGTTCGAAAGGGTGCCCGGTGGACTCACTGTTCGCCTACCGACCCATTAAGTGGTGCTTGACGAGGTGCGCAAACTCTTTGTAAGAGTTATAGGGAAGGGCCTCATCGGACATCTCTCCAGGTTGTGGCCGGAGATGACGAATGGCCAATATCGCTTCAACCAGAGGCGCTCCACCGTAGATGCCATCATGCGCATGAGGGCTCTGGTGAAGGATGCGGTTGCCCGGAGCGAGGTAATGCTAACGGTGTGCTTTGACATCGCCAATGCGTTCAACACCTTGCCCTAGACTTACCTCAGAGAGACGCTCGTGTATCATGAAGTGCATCTCTACCTTCGCCGCCTAGACGGGGCGTATCTGACGGAGAGAGCCATCATCTACCTAACACTGACCGGCCTTGGTCGTCATCAAAAGTTATGCGGTACTCCGCAGATATCAGTCTTGGGGTCGCTTCTGTCAACTCCTGTGGAACATCGAATACGACTGGGTGCTTCGCAATAAGTTCGGTTCGCAATAAGGTGTAAGACTTCAGGGTGCATCTCCAAAGCCTGGTCTCCAAAACTGTTATATTAAATGATGAAAGTTGACTCGGGAGCAGGGACGGGAACTCGAGCCTCGAGAAATCCAGCTCCACCAGGACATCATGGTGGAGTAAAAGGAACGACTTGGGCGACCGAGCGCAGGGCAAGCCGAGTTATCGGCGGTAGGACATCATGGAGGACTGGCTGACATGGAGAGACGCGACACGGACGAAGCCTGCTGTACCGGCTGATGTAGGTGATCGCCGGGAGAGAGAGATTCGTGGACCACCTGTATCGGATCAGAAAGGATTCCACGTCTGTATATCGTCTCTCGTCACTGTGATGCGAGCGAGGACTCAAGGGCTCACGCTGGTGGGGTGCCTGGTATGGAAGGCGCTGACACGGGCCCTCTGATAAGGAGTCCTTTCGCTCAGCGCTTTGCTTCCAGCGCGCTGGGACAGAGCGTGAGTGCGTGGGATGCCACCAGGTGGCACAAGTGCCGCCCAGGGAAAGATGGGTTAAACTTATGACTATAGACCCCCCCCCCCCCCCCCCCGCCGGTACCCAAGGGAATTTACGCACGGCAAAAAAGTGGGCGGGGGCGGCATTTTCAGTTTTTGCCCCGCCTCAAAAAAATTGAAGATCCGGGGCTGAGTGTTGTAACAAACACGACTTTCTTTAAAAAAAAAAAAAGTATCCTATGTCCTTCTCCTGGTTCTAAGCTACCTCCCCACCAATTTTCAGCCAAATCAGTTCAGCCGTTCTTGACTTATAAGTGTTGTAACTAACACGACTTTCTTTTATAAGAAAGTCGTGTTACTTTTTTTTTTTTTAAAGAAAGTCGTGTTTGTTACAACACTTATAACTCGAGATCTGCTGAACCAATATTCATGGTTATTGATTCGTTGGATTTGTCTCCGCCCTGAATAGCATAATAAATATTAAAAACAATTAAAATGAAAAGAAATGAAAATCTATATATAAATGTATAAAAGAAAGTCGTGTTAGTTACAACACTTATAAGTCAAGAACGGCTGAACTGATTTGATAATCATAATAATCATCATAATCATAATAATCATAATCATAATCTTTATTTGCATAAAACATGGTATAGATAAAAGTTATAACAAATAGGTACATTTACAATATTGAGCATGCATGTTTTGCCAGTGGTGTACTAGCGCGCAAATATATACATCTTTTTTTTTTTTTTTTTGTATCAACACCTTTGTTCCAGAAATTCATCAATGCTATAGAAGTTATGTTCATTTAACCATTTGTACAATTCTTTTTTAAATAGTCTAGTGTTTAGTGCTTTGAGATACATTGGTATTTTATTGAAAATTCGTACACACATAGCAAGGCAACTCTTATTATATTTGGTGGACTTCGGGATATCACTCAGCACAAGCCTATAAGGATCTCTCCGGCTGCGTGAGTTTACGTCTTTAGCTACTTTAAATAGGGCATTATGCTGCCACACAAATATACATATCTCGTAAATATATAACGATGGCAACGGTAACAGACTAAGTTTTTTAAACAGCGGTCGACAAGACTCGTCTGGTGGAATTCCACATATAGCTCTAATGCACTTCTTTTGAGCAATAAATGCCTTATTGCAGTCTGTACTATTACCCCACATTATAAGGCCATATCGTAATACAGATTCTACGTAAGCACGGTAGGATGTTATGGCAGTTTCACGGTTAGTGATATGTTTTATTTGTTTTAGAGCGTATACGTATTTATTAATTTTATTTGTTACGCTTTCAACTTGAGTCTTCCAGGTCATATGTTGGTCCAGTATTATACCTAGAAATTTGGTCTCATTCACTTCATTTATTTTTGGTATATTCAAGTCAAAATTATACTTTTCATTGTAACATTGGTTAAACTGCACATATACTGATTTATTTAAATTAATTTTTAGATTATTTATATTTAGATATTCTATTAGCATGTCAATAGTATTATTTATGTCGTCTTCGTGATGTTTAATTGCATTTGTTGTTTTTTTTGATGTCACAATAATCGAGATGTCGTCAGCATATAAGATGCATTTGTGGTTGAAAATACTGGTGATGTCATTAATATATATTAGAAACAGTATGGGACCTAGTACACTCCCCTGAGGAACGCCACATAAGTTGTATCGAAAATCAGATGAATAATCCATCATATTAGAGTTTTTGTCAATTTTTGTAGTTACTACACGTTGTTGTCTGTTTCTCAGGTATGTTGATAGCCATAGAAGTGCAGGTCCCCTTATTCCAATATCATCAAGTTTCTCTATCAGAATGTCATGTGAAACGTAGTCAAAGGCCTTGGATAAGTCAAAAAATAAACCCGTAGTCAAATTATTATCATTAATATTAGTCAATGTTATGTTTATCAAAGAATACATGGCTAGAGTCGTAGATTTTTGCTTTTGAAATCCGTACTGCTCGATGCCTATCAGTTCAAATGTATTGCAGAAACTCATTAACCTCTTATACATACATTTCTCAAAGACTTTAGAAAGAACAGGTATTAACGTAATTGGGCGATAGTTATTGATATCAGTCCTTTCTCCTTTCTTAAAAATAGGCTTAACTATTGATATTTTTAAAGCTTCAGGGAAAATTCCAGATGAGAATGATAGGTTTATTAAATGTGTCAAGATGGCCACTATTTCGTCTACAGACGATTTTATGATTTTGGTGTTAATTTCATCGTAGCCTTCCGACTTGGTGTTTTTCAATGACATTATTTCCTTTTTTACTTCGCTTTCAGTCATCGGCATAAGATAAATAGAATTCACTTGCGTACGTCTTATATTTGAATGGGTTTTGTTCTCACCTTTCGGGCTATTCGCCATGTCAATAAAATTATTATTAAAAACGGATGCTATCTCTGCTGGATCTGTTAAAGTTTTAGTGTCTATTTTAATTGTGTCAATGTCATCCTTGCGTTTAGTGTTGAGTACTTCATTTTTGACAACCCTCCATGTCGCGATACATTTATTGTCATGTTTATTTATAAATTTCATATTTTCATTCTTCTTTGAATTAAAAATACATTTTTTTAATAAATTAGAATATCGAACGTATTTATTTTTATTCAGAATAGTTTTATTTTTGTAATATTTGTAACGCAACATTCGTTTCATCGTACAGCTTTTTTTCAGGCCTTTAGTAATCCAGTTTTGTCTTTTAGCGGTATTATACATTTTTACACGGATTTTGGGAAAACATAGGCTATTGAAAAGACGTAGTAATTCGTGAAATTCATTGAATGCTTTATTAACGTCATTTTCTTCGTAGATATCAGTCCAACTCAGACTTTGCAGGCATTCCTTGAACTTCCGGATATAGTCAGGGCTATAGTCTCTTTTGAATATCGTGTATGAGATAGGTTTTTGTTCTTTATATGTGACAGGAAAGCTCAGCATTTGTGCCGTGTCGTGGTCAGACAAATTCAGCGGTAACACTGTAGCCGTTGCATCTGGAATGTTACTTATTATATGGTCTAGACAGGAGAACTTACGAGTTGGTACGTCAATGTGTATCTTTAGTTTGTGATTATACGATAAATCCCTAAGTTCGTCACTGATTTTTGTCTTTATTAGCGTGTTGATATTTATATCTCCAACCAACACTATAACCCTTTACACCCGACTCCATACAAGCGTGCATTTAACTTAGAAAAAATCTGGCACTTTTTTTATTTTGTTTTTCCGAACGCAACCGGCATCGATCTATCGTGCATGATCTTACGCGCTAGAAAAAAACTACTTTTACACGTTATGACATGTCAGTGAGCCACAGTGCGTGGTGAAAGATGGCTGCATTTTTTGGCGGGAGAGGCGCTTCACGTAAGTATTTTATTTACCGAGTATTTACTTCAAAATTACGATTTATGTTATTGAACACACTTTATTGTGAAGTAATAAATGTGTTTTGTGCATTTTGATGTAATTTAATTCGTTAGTTTTTTACTAATTGATCATCTAATTTGAAGATGCACGTACGTGCTTGTAAGGGTTCAACTGTACTTTATTTGTGTAAATAACCTATTTTTGATATTCAATTATCATGTAATATATCCCTATTTGTTTTGTTGTTTTAGATGCTCTTGGCGAAGATGACATTATAGATGCTTTAGGAGAAGGAAATGAGTCAAAAATCGAAGAATTCTTCGACGACTTTGAAAATGAGAACCTGAATTTTAATCAGACTTTCCTTGATGGTTTGGATGAGCAAGCAAATAATAGTTATAAATGAAGTTCCTGATCCTGCACCTTCCACCAGCTCACGGCCAACAAGGTCAACAACTTCAGCACGTCCTAGTCGCTCTGTTTCCCGCCCACGTCACTGGAGAGTCACAACGTTTGAAGATTTGCCACACACATACCTTGAGCGACCTGTCCATGTGGTGTATTTATGGATGGGATTAACAATTCCATACAGATTAAACAATTTTTTTATACCTCATTGGTTTTATTTGCGTGTAAACATAAGAATATTAAAAAAATGCACGGTCATGAATATGTCAGATTATACCTGAGGTGCACGATCGTGCAGGGAAATTCCCGGGAAACTGGGCTTTCCTGATTTTTTTTATTATTTTTCCTAGATCACTGGGCCCACTAACAATAAGTATATTATGTCAAAATACCAAATATGATTTTTTTTTCAGTCAGGTTGTAAAGGGATACGTTTTTTAAATTTATACTTCTTATTAATAACATGTAACAGATTGTCCAATTTACTTAGAAATAGGTTTGGGTCCGATGCTGGTATGCGATAGAGGCATATTATGATTAATTTATAAGCATGGATTTCTACGCCACAAATTTCAAATACCTTTTGTACAGCATACTGCTGCAGAAATTGCATTTTGTTATAATGAAGGGTATTTTTCATCAGAATGCAGCACCCTCCCCTTTTCTTCTCTCTGCAGTAACTATCACCTAACACGTAATTATGAATTTTTAAATAGTGTTCGAAGTTTTTTTGTAGAAACGTTTCTGATAAGCATATTACGTCGGGTTCGTTGTTTTTTTCTCGTAGCTCTTCAAGAGTTAATTCTACTATTTCTTTCTTTGATAGGATACTAGCGATATTTTGATGAAAAATTTTAAAGTAGTACTTAGGGGGATGAGTTTTAGTTTCGAAAAAATGCTTCGTCTTTTTTGATTACCGGATAATAATCTGTTAACGTAACTTTCTTTTTAACCGCTGTTTTATTTAATGTGTTGCTAACAAGATTTTTAGACATCCGTTCAAAATAGTAAGGGATCGTGCCTCTTGTCATTTTGTAAGATTGCATATTATTTAGTTTATTAGATGCCATATGTTTCCTTACCTCGCTGAAAATTGGTGGGGAGGTAGCTTAGAACCAGAAGAAGGACATAGGATACTTTTTTTTTTTACTTTTTTTTCACTCAAAGGAAAATTCTAAGGTGAGGAAGTTCTCATTCCAAAGATCCCGATGATCCCAACCGACATGCCGTTTGAATCACAAGGACAATCCTTAAAAGTTGTGGTCTGAATCTAGAAAATCCATGTTTTTCCCATGGTCAATTATATGTGGCATGTTCACATTGTTCACGGGTCTGGGACGGTGCAGCGGGAACGGGATCAGAATCTAACATGGAAGTTTGAATAGAAGGTACAGCGGGAACGGGTCTGAATCTAGAAAAGCTATGTTTTTCCCATGGTCTATTATATGTGGCATGTTCACATTGTTCACGGGTCGAGGACGGTGCAGCGGGAACGGGATCAGAATCTAACATGGAAGTTTGAATAGAAGGTACAGCGGGAACGGGTCTGAATGTAGAAAAGTCACGTTTTTCCCATGGTCAATTATCTATACGTGGCATGTTCACATTGTTTAGGGTTCGGGGACGGTGCAGCGGGAACGGGATCAGAATCTAACACGGAAGTTTGAATAGAATGTACAGCGGGAACGGGTCTGAATCTAGAAAAGCCATATTTTTCCCATGGTCAATTATTATGTGGCATGTTCGTGCACAGGTCGGGAATGGTGCAGCGGGAACGGGATTAGAATCTATCATGGAAATTTGAATAGAAGGTACACGCGGGCGGCAAATATGGCGGTACGAAGTTCGCCGGGTCAGCTAGTTTATAATAATTTAAATGCGAAACATTTCAAGCTGATATTTTTCAATAAGTTAATTGACTAGACGCTCTACTTATTAGCTTACACCCATACATCTTAGCTTGGCCGTTTTCTTGTGCGGCGACCTCAAAGTTAAGGTGCCGTCGGTTTGGCTTTTAGTAATATTATTCAATAACTAGCCTTCCGCCCGCGTGCATCTCGGTTAACGTGACCTTTGCTCATATCTTCGGTTCTACTCAACCGATTGCGATCAAACAAACGTAAGATTTTAAGTCTGAGTAAGCCCTTTCTAACAAAAAAAACCGCATCAAAATCCGTCCGGTAGTTTTTGCGTCCATCGCGGACAAACAGACAGGAAATGAAAAATAGTTATTTGTTATACAAGAGTGCAAAGTTGCTTTTTAACCGCGTGCTCATTTTTGATGACCGAGCAAGCGAAAGATTCTAAATTTGAATCACGAGCGTAGCGAGTGATTCACAAATTAGAATCTTGAGCGTTAGCGAGGGAATCAAAAGAGCACAAGGTGAAAAATCTTTGCACTCGAGTGCAACACGTAACTTTTCATCCCACCTCAGCGAGGAAATAATGAAAATAATGCTTCTCCTTCCTAGCGTTAATTCCCAGTCAGCATCCGAAGCTTTCACCTCGGAGTCCGGGGTCCGCTTTACCAGTCTTAACTGCGGATTTGGCTGGACCTCGATATTTGCCGTGAAGCGACTGCCATATGACCTCCACAACCTAATGATGACATTAGGCGATATCGAAGCATTGCAGCCAGACCGTTGTTGTTGAACTTTTTAGGGCTCCAACTACCCGTAACGACTGCCATAGATGTTCGTATGGCATCCGTGACCGACGGCTTAACGTGCTCTCCAAGGCACGACCAGACCAATGCAAATACCCATTTTCATGCATAAAAAATATTTGCACTGAGCGGGGATCGAACCCGTGCCTCCTGCGTAGCGGCCGCGTTCAATACCACTACGCCATGGAGGCTGTATAATATGTGTATTAATACTAGTAATAAAATACAACAAAATAAAAATTCAACAACAATGTCAACAATATGACGTGAAAAAAATTAATGCGCGCAAAGCAAATTAAAAAAAAAGTACACCAAGAAGGTTACGAGTCTGAGTTTTTCATGAATTAAAAAAAAGTTGTATGATAAATTCGGCACCATAGAGGTAGAAGTAAATAGGTTTAATGATGTTTTGAGTCCACAAACCTAGTACACACGATGTTCTAAATTCAAATTTACTTTACCTCTCTAGAGGATAAAAACGACTTTTACGCTCAGTTATCGAAGAGCAAAAATAGTCTTTCCGAGATGGTGGGATGAAAAATATATTTTCGTGTTCAGTATCGTTAACATAACATAACCCAAGTATTTTTTTTTAAATATCTCCAATGTACAGACACGACCACTTTACAATTTTCTAATAGATAGTATAGACGAGTGAATGCACGCGTTTGAAATCATTTATGGTTATTATACACGCCAAGGAGGACCGAATAAAGTTTTCAACAAGCTCATAAATTTTATCATGTAGGCGCAAGGAAGGTTTATTTTATTTTTTAAAAAAAGCGAAAATACTTGAAAACTATAAATGTTTTGTAAAATCTAATTCTGCCAGAAATAAGCACAAATTAAGAGATTCTCGTATATGTTTTTGTGCATATTAATTTTTATCACTTTCCATCAGGTGGGCCATGTGCTTGTATGCGACCTAAGTAGTACTAATAGTATTAAAAAAAAAACGAAGTAGTATTAATAAGACTAAAATTAACAAATATACTGAATGTACTTGTACTTAGTAATGTGCAAAGTCAAAAAACTAACATATATCCAGATTATTCAATAGTAAATTTAATTCTTTGAGTTAGTTATTTTCTACGTAAGTGTACTCATGTATGTACAACACTTTACAACCAGTTCGTGAACAAAGTTAAGAAGGTTATCAATATGTACTATCCCGTCGCTTTTTTGTAGTCATTCTAATTTGGTCGGATAATCAGTCGTGGCTTATACGTTTAGTATTATATTTATAACAATTTAAATGCGAAACATTTCAAGCTGATATTTTGCAATAAGTTAATTGACTAGACGCTCTATTTATTAGCTTACACCCATACATCTTAACTTGGCCGTTTTCTTGTGCGGCGACGTCAAAGATAAGGTACCGTCGTCGGTTTGGCTTTTAGTAATATTATTCAATAACGAGTAAATGCACGCGTTTGAAATCATTTATGATTTATTATAGACGCCAAAGAGGACCGAATAAAGTTTTCAAAGAGCTCATAAGTTTTATCATGTAGGCGCAGCGAAGGTTTATTTTATTTTCAAAAAAGCGAAAACACTTGAAAACTATTAATGTTTTGTAAAAACCAATTCTGCCAGAAATAAGCACAAATTAAGATATTCTTGTATATGTTTACTACACAGCCGCACATAGAATGGTTTCAGAGATACACGATTATGCGAAACGTTACTCCAGCAAGAAATGCAATTTCTCGAAAACCTGAAGAGGCACAAATTTCATTTTCGGCGCACATTATAGCACAAATATAAGCTCTCTGCCCATGCATAATATTTCTCTCTACGATTATTCGTTCAGAATTTTCTTGCTGGAACAACGTTACCCTAGCAAAAATCATTTTCTCCGTTTTTTTTTTCCAAAACTACAACACGCACAATTTTTTTTATGCGGCGCACATTTATAGCATTTAACGCTCTAATTACCTATACGTGCCACTCATGTCACTCTACGAGGTACTTTCTTGCTGGGGTAACGTACACCTTTTTTATAGTGCTAAAAGTCCCACGGATACCCCACCGCTGGAGGAGGTTACGTCTGAGTTGAACCGACTAAAACGCACGCCATCTGTGGGCCGTTAGTTGCTGCTGTGCAATTCACTAAGCAAGCACAACGATGCGAGTCGCAACGATGTGCGCGATAGACACTGTCATTGGTCGATTTCCAATGACGTGCGTGATACAATCTGACCAATGACAATCTACGTTGCGCCTCGCATCGTTGTGCTCGCTTCTCGCTTAGTGAATTGCAGTGCTGGAGGTGAGGTAATCGTAAAAATATCCCTCGCACACTACGGTGACACCTAGGGTTGCCAACTCTTTTTTCGAGAAAAAAAGTATATTTAGGTCTGAGAAGAAAATTGAACAGTATTCTAGAAAATAGAACAGTATTTTACAATTACATAAATTAATTTTAACAAAAAAGTTTAACCGACTTCAAGAAACGAAAAAGAAGCACTAAAAAGCTAAAAATAACTGCGGTGCCTAGCCCGAGAGGCTGTTAATTTATTTTTCTCTTTTTAGTGAGTTATAATCGATCCATCGTCCATCCTTTGCTTAGGTTCCTATCATCAGCAGCTTAAAATCACGAGCAGATAATTTTTAAATGCAAATACTGAAATTAAATTATGTTAAAACAGCAGAAACAGTGTTTTGCCATCATTTTGAGGATTTCCCTAGATCCTGTTATCCAATCCTGACTCCCTTGATCCTGTCATCCGATTCTGGCTCCCTGAACCAACTTTCTCTCTCCAACAAAACAAAGATCATAAAAATCCGTTTCACAAAATACGGTTTTACATACAAGAGTTCGTCACCCATTTTGCCCCCTTAGGTCTGTCTGTCTTAGAAGAAAGCATGGTTTCGTAAACATCTAAAATGGTAATATGGTTCCCATCAATTTTTTTATGGATAAATTAAACATATCATAAACTCACGCCTATATCCCGAAGGGGTAGGCAGAGGTGCTAGCACCCACATTTCGCCGTTTATGTTTAGGTCCCAATGTAATAGGTGGCGAGCCTATTGCCATTAACCGGGCACTTATAAACCTGCAATAAATACACACAACTTCGAAAAGCATCGAAAAGTCATTGGTGTGTGCCACCGGTGGATAAATTAAAAGATTTGATATGGCTGGCAAATAGAAGATAGCTGTGAACTGTATTATTTTCTATATTATGATCCATCATTAATTTTGGATTATCATGGGACAATCAACACCTACACTTATAAAATAATTGCAAATTGGTGCCCAATTAATTAAAATTGCATCAATTGCTGCACATTTTTGTAGTGTTATGCATTTTGATGCTGAAAACAGTATTTTGGATACTGTTTGTTTGTTGAACAGTAAACAGTATAATTGGGTGTAAAACAGTATAATACTGTTTTAAACAGTATGGTTGGCAACCCTCTGACACCTAACCTGAGACGAAAAAGGAAGTCCTGGGTTAAAAGCTGGTTGATGAAACGTCATGAACGTTATAAGACACTTAGAAGCAGCTGATACTTACATCCACGCTTCGCGGTGCTTTTCTTTCGCCATGTTTACGCGGAAAAAAAGCTATAGCGCAAGCACGTCTTATCCACGTCTTATCCACAGAGTACTATACTATATACTGGTCTTATCGCGGCGGCACTCGGGCGCATACTGCGTAGCGTAGAAATTGGCCCGATTTCGCTATAATATAATTTCGATATAGGTACACACGCGCCGACTCCCTAGACGCCCGAAGCGATTTCAGAGTTAGGGCGGAAAATAAAATTCGTGTCACGATTTACGTACACACGACGCGATTTATAGTACGATCTAGGCCCATCTAGGGTCCTCCCCACCAAAACCATCATGTATAACCTAGCGTGTAGCGTGTATAGCCTTCATTACCCGTCGTCGGTCCCAGTTGCCATACGAATATCTATCTATCGAACATCTATGGCACTATGGCCGTCATTATGGGTAGTTGGAACCGCTCACCGAAGATTAACCAATGCCGTAGTTAGACTGGAAGAAGCGGAACCCAGACTCCGAGATAAAAGCTTCGGATGCAACTGGGTTTAACACTAGGATGAAGAAGTAACTTACTGGAGTTTAAAAATAACATTACATTATTTAAAGGTCTCTGCATACGTAACGGGTTTTTTCACGGACGGGACGGGGACGTGAAGTTTTGGAAATATCGTTTCATACAATTTCATGCATAATGTCACAGGGCCACGGACGGGACGGGACGGGATGGGCCGCATACATTTTGCTTCACGTCCCGTCCCGTCCGTGAAAAAACCCGTTACGTATGCAGAGACCTTAAGAACTAGCCAACCCGCCCCGTCTTCGCCTGTGGCTTAGTTTGTAACCCAGTACCACACCATTGAGTCCTCAAAATAATGTATGGATATCTACCAGCGTTGTTGACATTTATGATCACTGCTCCACTCCTTTGAGTAGTAGCTTGATGAAAAATAGCCTTATAACCTTTGTCGATAAGCAGGCTATTGAACACAAAAATAAATTTTCAATTCAAACCAGTACTTAGTTCCTGAGATTCCTGGGTTCCCAAAGAAACTCTTCAGCTTTATAATAGTAGTACCTATAGATAAGGCAAATTGTAAGTAATCAAATCAGGTTTGCAATATTTAAATTAGAAATTAACCAAACCTTGTTCAAGATAGTTCCTTGCATAGTTATGTAGTTAGTTCCTCCCATCCTTATACAGGGCGTCCCACGGCGATGCCACATGGAGGGAAAGTACCTTAAATCCTTAAGTTAGCTCATTTTACTTAAAGGAGACATCATTTTTTTTTTTTAAAAAGGTTTAGGTATTTCACCTACCCTACCTACCTGCCCTTCCTACATACCTTATGCAGTTACCCAATAAAGTTACATTCTAAGGTAACAAAGTTCATTCATTTGGTACTAATGCAGTTTTTTCTTTTTAAAAATAAAATGATGTCTCCTTTAAGTAAAATGAGCTAACTTAAGGATTTAAGGTACTTTCCCTCCATGTGGCATCGCCGTGTGACGCCCTGTATATAGTTATACCTTCTTGACAGTTGGGTTTGAGTAAACCCAACTGATACTAAAAGATCGATACAAGTTTGATAGCAGGCGATACCAATTTTGCAAATTATAAACCGGATGAAAATTAATGGGTACCGCCTGCTATCAAACTTGTTTAAATCTTTTTAGTACATATCTGTCAGGTTTTCTAATTTTAATTTTGTAGTAAATTCATACCAAAACTATTTTTAGTAATCAGGTAATCACTCAAAATGTTGCAATACATTGTCTTGTCACACACTGAATTCCCTAAATACCATTATATTATAAGTAACATAATATATTTAGGCAAAAGAAAAAAAAACAAACTTATGATTTAAAATATATCTAATTATTAAAGGCTATGTGAAGATATTAAATTTACTGTAACAGCTAAGTAATATAAGTATATGAATTTAGATCTCACCTACTTGGAATATAGGTAAATCTTTATTTGGAATGAAAACTATGTAAATGCATATACTTACTAGGGCTCAAATACACAAATTCAACTTTTGTTACCTAATACATTGACTTATTAATTATTAAGATCATTCAACTGCAATCAACTCCATCATAATCAGAGTACACTTTTCAAGTAGGTACCATAATGACATATTTTATCACACCTGAATGAACATTTAGGTAAATTTCTATAAGTAACAGAATTATTCATATCATGTTAAATGTTTTGTTTGTTGTCATAAACATTGAAGTTGTTTTAGCTCCATATGTATTTATGTCCCTAATTTAATATAAATACATAATTAAACATCATCTACAGTGGGTAACCAAAATGCCATATTGGTACAAGCTGAAGCAAGCATCATAAACTTAGGATTAAATTGTACACATTGGATAGGTGCAGGATGATCACCATTCAACACACACACTTTGTAACCTGTATCAGCATTCCAGACATGGACTCTTCCATCTGTTGAGCCACTAAAAATGTATTGTGAATCAGGACTGAATGAGGCTTCTATTGGTATGCCTTTGTTATTAAGATGTCCGGTGAATGTCTGCAATGGTGTGCCATGGTAAGCATCAACTAGGCGAATTATAGACCCATTTGTACTGATTAACATTGTTTTGCCATCACGAGAGAATTTCAATCCTGTCCAATCACATTCTTTCTCTTGATTTAATTTAAAAGTGACAAAGGGACCTTTGTCAAATGATCTCAAGTCATACAATTTGATACTTTCTGAATTAACACCAGCTGCAAATATAAGACCTTCTGGATCGTATGCGGCAACAGGTCTTCCGGACAGATGCATCAATCCTTGGCAGTTAGGCGAACGTAAATCCCAGAGTCTTAATGTTTTATCTAATGATCCAGAAAGAAATGTGTCTTCAACAGGTGACAAACATAATGTTACCACCTTTTTCGTGTGTCCAGGAAAGTATCGGATGTATTTGTTATCATGAAGTGATAAATACCGGATAGTATCATCAACTTTGGTTGAACTGTGAATAGCTGTGTTCTTGGCATGTGTAAAATGTATAAGATCAACACCATATTTTTTACTATTGACTGTGATCATTTGTGTGCCCTTCTCACAATCATATATAACAATTTGATCATCTTCACTACATGATATTAATGTCTCGCCGCTTGGAGAAAAGTCAATACTATTTATTTTATCTGTGTTTTCTCTAAACACCTTTGCTACCTTAAAACTTCGTACGACTTGGTCCACTAATTTAATCATTTGTAATAAATTTCACAAAACAGTGGTTCCAATGAAAATATTCACTTTAGTTGTAATAACAACATAACAAACTAATGTAGTTGCCTGGATTGAAACTATGATTGTATTGGTATTGATGGTATTGATAGTTTGATACAAAAAAGCGCACACCACGCACCACCCATACCAATATATCTAGGATGAAGAATACTCTGGATAAGTCAAGCGCGTACACCCGAAAGGGACGACAACATAGTACTTATGATACCAGTGTTGTTAGTCCCTACCAAATTTTAACCCGCGACTTTTTTAAATCCGTTAGGTGTTATATGAATTTAATGTTTTCTGGCATTAGTGGCATTACATCCTTTAAAAAACTCGAATACAAAACAATTTAGGCATCTGGATCTGGATTTGGAAATCTGAAACAACATTTTCATTAATGTGAAGTTTTAAGAATAAATAAGAAATACCCCACATTATGGGTAATTTACCAGTACCTCAACTGGTATCCCTAATAATTCTATAACCCGGACAAATTATAAAGTAGATAAAAATGGCGGACAAGTCTGGCTTTTGTATCGAGTTCGATAATTTTAACTCACCACTTTATTTGGTTGGTTAATACACGTATTATGGTGATAATAAATCAATATTTTGAGCCATTATTTCTACTTTAAAGAACTTGTTAATATGCTACGGCTCTTAATCTATTAATATCTTTACAAAAAAAGGGATATTTTGTCTAAAATTCGTACTTACGTATGATAGGTTATGTCTTGTGATTTCCGCTCACTACGGCTTTTGCAGCCTAATATATAACATATCACCATGTTGAATACAATGAGTTTTAAGCAACAAACTTATGCCACTTAGTTTCACCACTTAAATTTCTGTCAATTATGAAGAATTCTCAGAAAATTCACGATCACAAAAGATTTGTTGGTCACAACTTTCCACTTGTGACCAACAAAAAAAACAGAAACTCTGACAAAGACAGAGCATATAGTTTTTGTCCTATTCATTCCTTACAGTTTTTGTATGTTGTGTCTCGTTCATACGCGGTATTATTATTTGCGTAGCAAATCCAGAGTATACTTGATCCTAGCAATATATAGATATACTCTATGGCCGAAGGGCCATAGATTATATGCACAGTCCACAGACAGAATCATCCTCACACCTAATGCCCGCTACAGACGCTCCAATTCGGTCGGGTCCAACCATCCGACAGCTTCCGCAAGCCGACAAGTGTTGCCGTTTCGGGAAAAATAAAAAAGTCAGTGTTGCCGTTTCGGGAAAAATAAACTTTACCAAAATGTCACTAGATTGTAAGGAATAAAATAATTAAAATATAATAATAATAAATAATTAATTTTTTATTTTATTCCTTACAATCTAGTGACATTTTGGTAAAGTTTATTTTTCCCGAAACGGCAACACTTGTCGGCTTGCGGAAGCTGTCGGATGGTTGGACCCGACCGAATTGGAGCGTCTGGTACGGGCTTAAGGTCCCTCCCGACTAATTCACCTTTCAAACAAAACAAAAACTTTCAAATGCGGTTCACCCGTTCAGACGACGTCACAGACTCACACAAACACACACACACACAGCCACATCAAACTTGTAACACCCCAACATTGTTACGTCGTCGGGAGTTAAAAAAATATGTAACGGTCATTCTCTGATGCATGTATTCAATTTTGTAGAGGTAAATTAAAGTGTCTATTATTGGTACAAATAGGTGTCTATTAGTTTGAAATGTAATTTGTTAGAAATATATATAACAGTAACATCATACGGTAACATCATCAAAGTAATATTGTTATTATTATTATTTTAACAGGCAGGCAGTCGAAACAACTGATAATGCCCGTATCCTGCTTGTGCCCACTAGTGTTTATTCAAAAACACTAGTACCCGTAACGACTGCCATAGATGTTCTTATGGCAACCGGGACGGGACCGACGGCTTAGGCTCCGCGCAAACGTACGGTTTCCGTCCACGGTTTCCTGATCAAAAAGTCAGATTCAAAAAACCGAATGCTCCATTTTCATACAAAATGTTCTACTAGCCGCACACGTCCTTACTTTTTGCAGAACGGAAAAAACCTGACGTATGGTTAAGAATGGAAAAAACCTAATGACGTCATACCGAACGCAGCACTCGCATACATTTTGTACTAATCGCCGCACACGTCAGGAAATTTCCAACCGGAATCGCGCTTAAATTGTGTCCAGCGTTGTCAATTCCCAAGAAAGTGGGGACTTTCAAGCCGATTAGGGAATTTGTGGGGATTGTGCTTATGTGGGGCATTTAGACATTCACACTAGACCTAAACTCAGAAGTAATAAGTGGCAAGTATTATACATATTGATAAATTATTAAAGCAGAATATCCGACATTAAGGTACTATTTAACTCTTTATTGGCAATATATGTACACGAGCCGCAATAAACATCGCAAGTGGTGAATATAGCGGGAAACTTCAAGAGAAGTAATGTAGTTATCAATGTCTAATATTGGGGCCTTTCTGTTGGGTTTGTGGGGAATTCAGATCATCAGTAATTGGCAACACTGATTGTGTCTCGCTTCCGGGGTTGCCAGATTGTATTGTAACTTTTGTTACATTTTGCGTAACTTTTGACTCTCTTACGACCCAGCCCCATAGTGGTAGACGCTCTCAGCTGCATTAAGTCCCAGATGAAATAGCTGGGGCTCGTACTCAATGGCCAGTGGGATTTCAAGGAGCATCTCGGAAGGCCGGCTCCTAAATTGGGCGGATACCCGAGATAAACCGAGAGGATTTGTAAAAAACAAGAAACACTATATAAAAAAAACAAGAATACGTAACTTTTCCCCCGAAAATGCAACTTTTAAGCCAGCTTGTGTTACATTTGACAATTTGGCACTGGCAACACTGCTCGCTTCGAAGTAATAATAAAAAAACCTAATGCAAAAAACCGGACGTGTGCGCTCGGCACACGGAATTCCAAATCAGGAAACCGTGGACGGAAACCGTCTCCGGAAACCGTACATGTGCGGCCACCCTAACGTGCTCTCCGAGGAATGACCAGACCAATGCAAATACCCATATTTCATGAACACAAATATTTGCACTGAGCGGGGATCGAACCCGCGCCTCCTGCTTAGGCCGCGTTCACTACCGCTACGCTACGGAGGCAGTCAAACGAATATATCACTCAATAGTATATATATTATAGATTTAGAAATAGGTCGGCCGCACACGCACGGTTTCCTGATTAGGAATTCAGATTGGGAAACCTAAATGACAGCAATGCCGCCAGCGTGATGGGCACGTTTGCACCTGGGTACGGTGAGGTGCGGGTTAATAGATTAAAATGAATGTGACTTTGTATCTTTGTATTGATTTATTTGTATAAATTCCTAGTAATAAAACTAGAAAAATACTGAAAATTAAATTAATTCGTTTTCCTACGCGCGCGCGTTTGATTATGTTGATCGGGCATAGTTATATTAAAAGATCATTCTTTTCTCATTGTTATTCAAGAAAAAATAGTCACTTTTTATCTTAGTAAATATAAATACTTACAAAGAAAAAAAGTAAAATTATAGTGAAAGATTTGTTTATTAAACACGTATGTACTACAAGTTGAAACTATCTATTGAAATACGAAGTTGCATGTAATGAGCAAGCAATAGGTTATATTAATTCATAAGTACTATTGAACATGATCTCTTTTGTATCGAAACTTTTTTAAGAACAAAGGAACTCAACCAATAAAATTTAAAAAATCTTGAAGTCACTTGTGAATAATAGCAATAAAAAAGTCATAGTTTTGGTAATTAGGTGTTATTACCCCTTACGCGCCTTATTGCGGTGAAATAAGCTTTATATTTGCCATTTAGTATATTACTGAATGTTACATTTATTATTATAACAGTAATAGTTATTTTCAGACAGTAATAAACATACACTGAAAAATATGTATTTAAACATACAATTATTATTTTAACGAAACAATTGCGATATAGGTAAAAAAGTTTTACAATATACCTATTATGTAACGAATTGCCCGTTCTCCTTTGTTGATGACAATTAATATAAAAGACGCGGTCCTTTTATATATATATTTTTAGTTTTATTGTTAATATTGTACATATTTAAATTGTATTATAGTAGGATTAACCAGAATAAATTTTATATAGTGAAAAAAGACATATTGAATAAAGCACATGGACTCTTTCACAATAATATATTATTTTTTGTTGCATAACCGGTTTCGCCTAACGGCATTCTCAAAGGTTTACAATGGTTTAAACTATTATATTTGTTAAATATTATATTTGCTTAATACAATAGTTTAAACCATCGTTTACATTTTTAGTCTGTGCTTCTGTTATATCGATAAGTAGTTATCGACAGTTTACTGGGCTTCTCTATTATAGGCGCCATTTGTTTAGGGTGGCCGCACATGTACGGTTTCCGGAGACGTTTTCCGTCCACTGTTTCCTGATTTGGAATTCCGTGTGCCGAGCGCACACGTTCGGTTTTTTGCATTAGGTTTTTTTATTATTAGTTCGAAGCGAGCAGTGTTGCCAGTGCCAAATTGTCAAATGTAACACAAGCTGGCTTAAAAGTTGCATTTTCGGGGGAAAAGTTACGTATTCTTGTTTTTTTATATAGTGTTTCTTGTTTTTTACAAATCCTCTCGGTTTATCTCGGGTATCCGCCCAATTTAGGAGCCGGCCTTCCGAGAGGCTCCTTGAAATCCCACTGGCCATTGAGTACGAGCCCCAGCTATTTCATCTGGGACTTAATGCAGCTGAGAGCGTCTACCACTATGGGGCTGGGTCGTAAGAGAGTCAAAAGTTACGCAAAATGTAACAAAAGTTACAATACAATCTGGCAACCCCGGAAGCGAGACACAATCAGTGTTGCCAATTACTGATGATCTGAATTCCCCACAAACCCAACAGAAAGGCCCCAATATTAGACATTGATAACTACATTACTTCTCTTGAAGTTTCCCGCTATATTCACCAGTTGCGATGTTTATTGCGGCTCGTGTACATATATTGCCAATAAAGAGTTAAATAGTACCTTAATGTCGGATATTTTGCTTTAATAATTTATCAATATGTATAATACTTGCCACTTATTACTTCTGAGTTTAGGTCTAGTGTGAATGTCTAAATGCCCCACATAAGCACAATCCCCACAAATTTCCTAATCGGCTTGAAAGTCCCCACTCTCTTGGGAATTGACAACGCTGGACACAATTTAAGCGCGATTCCGGATGGAAATTTCCTGACGTGTGCGGCGATTAGTACAAAATGTATGCGAGTGCTGCGTTCGGTATGACGTCATTAGGTTTTTTCCATTCTGAACCGAACGTCAGGTTTTTTCCGTTCTGCAAAAAGTAAGGACGTGTGCGGCTAGTAGAACATTTTGTATGAAAATGGAGCATTCGGTTTTTTGAATCTGACTTTTTGATCAGGAAACCGTGGACGGAAACCGTACGTTTGCGCGGAGCCTAGGGTGGCCGCACATGTACGGTTTCCGGAGACGGTTTCCGTCCACGGTTTCCTGATTTGGAATTCCGTGTGCCGAGCGCACACGTTCGGTTTTTTGCATTAGGTTTTTTTATTATTAGTTCGAAGCGAGCAGTGTTGCCAGTGCCAAATTGTCAAATGTAACACAAGCTGGCTTAAAAGTTGCATTTTCGGGGGAAAAGTTACGTATTCTTGTTCTTTTATATGGTGTTTCTTGTTTTTTACAAATCCTCTCGGTTTATCTCGGGTATCCGCCCAATTTAGGAGCCGGCCTTCCGAGAGGCTCCTTGAAATCCCACTGGCCATTGAGTACGAGCCCCAGCTATTTCATCTGGGACTTAATGCAGCTGAGAGCGTCTACCACTATGGGGCTGGGTCGTAAGAGAGTCAAAAGTTACGCAAAATGTAACAAAAGTTACAATACAATCTGGCAACCCCGGAAGCGAGACACAATCAGTGTTGCCAATTACTGATGATCTGAATTCCCCACAAACCCAACAGAAAGGCCCCAATATTAGACATTGATAACTACATTACTTCTCTTGAAGTTTCCCGCTATATTCACCAGTTGCGATGTTTATTGCGGCTCGTGTACATATATTGCCAATAAAGAGTTAAATAGTACCTTAATGTCGGATATTTTGCTTTAATAATTTATCAATATGTATAATACTTGCCACTTATTACTTCTGAGTTTAGGTCTAGTGTGAATGTCTAAATGCCCCACATAAGCACAATCCCCACAAATTTCCTAATCGGCTTGAAAGTCCCCACTCTCTTGGGAATTGACAACGCTGGACACAATTTAAGCGCGATCCCGGATGGAAATTTCCTGACGTGTGCGGCGATTAGTACAAAATGTATGCGAGTGCTGCGTTCGGTATGACGTCATTAGGTTTTTTCCATTCTGAACCGAACGTCAGGTTTTTTCCGTTCTGCAAAAAGTAAGGACGTGTGCGGCTAGTAGAACATTTTGTATGAAAATGGAGCATTCGGTTTTTTGAATCTGACTTTTTGATCAGGAAACCGTGGACGGAAACCGTACGTTTGCGCGGAGCCTTAGCCAATCCAAGTATAGGTATACGGTTTTTTTTCGTAGGTATGCCATCTCTATATACTTCTATACTCTAAGATTTCATGTCACTACACTATTCATATTTGTCACTAACTAATGTCACTAATGTCACTTATGTCATTTTGTTGTCTTGTTCTGTCTGTAGTCATTCTCAAATTCTCAAAAATTCAATTCTCATATCATTCATTTGGAGATTTGGTTTGTGTGGTGATGTGTGTACATAAAAATTATTTAATAATGTGATTAAGATTATTTAGTTCATAATTTTAAAGTTAAAAACTATTTAAATATGAAAGACACAAAGGAAAGGACGATGTCGGGTAGCAGTACCATGCTCAATAATGAATATGCGGACGCTTTTAGTTCTATCAATGAAAGACCGGTAGATGATATATCTTTAGAATTTTTTTACAAACCCCATACCATTACACTACTGGCAGTGTCAATTGCGTCAGTTATTTACACAGCGTTTGTAAGGTAATTTAATATAGTTTCAGTATACATATATTATATCTAATTAAGTTAAGCCTCTTTTCTTATGATGTAACCACACATTACTATGATCAAAGGTGTCTACATTATTATCGACTACAATGTTCATTGGCATTGTATATTATATAGCCAGACTAACACAGTACCTAACCTTAACATTAATTCTTGTAAACTCAGCATTGATTACAGATGATTAGGAACAATTATTATGTATTTAACCTTAAATGTTATTTATTATTAAGTTGATTCATCTACCATCATGATTTTATCATTAAGTAATTTCTCCAAAAATGTATCTTACTCAAAATAAATAATAATGCTACATTGTTATTTTCCTGCTTAATTTATGCATGTGTATGTATAATAATTATTAACCAATAATGGCATTGTTACTTACAGAGATGAGACAAGCATTCAAGACAACATCTGGTCGGGGATATGTTGTGTGGTCTTTTTCTTTTTGATAGTATCTGTCCTCACATTTCCCAATGGACCTTTTACTCGACCCCACCCTGCAGTCTGGAGAATGGTTTTTGGAATGTCAGTGTTGTATCTACTGGCACTACTGTTCCTACTATTTCAAAGCTACTCAACTGTATATGAGATAATGTATTGGATTGACCCAAACCTGCGAAACTTCCACATTGACATGGATAAGGTAAAAAGTTGTTTATGCAGGTATTTTTTATTAGTGAATTGTGGCAAATAATCTAAATTATAATAATTATGATTATTTAATGCATTATATAGGTATAGTTATTTATTTTAGATACTGTTAATATTGTTTACATTTTCATTTCATACTTTCCAGGAGTATGCAGTCAATTGCTCAGACATAAGCTTGTCTAAGGTGTGGTCTCATGTAGATGTTTTTGCCTGGGGTCACTTTTTTGGGTGGCTCTTCAAAGCCATTCTATTTCGACATGCAGGATTACTATGGGCTATATCCATTATGTGGGAAATTACTGAAGTGGCTTTTGCACATCTCCTACCTAACTTTTTAGAATGTTGGTGGGATTCCGTGATATTAGATGTTTTAATTTGCAACGGCTTAGGTATCTGGTGCGGACTTAAGATATGCAAAGTATTAGAAATGAGGGAGTATAAGTGGATCAGTATAAGGTAAGTAACTTTAACATTGATAAATGGTTTGTGATTGTGTGTGTACATGGTTGTGATAACAGAGTAGAGTTGTGAGATAAGAAAAAGTGGCCTAAACGCCAAAGGCTCAGAAAACAGAGATTGATGAAATGTGAAGGTTAATTCGCATCTGCCTAACCCTTCTGGGATGACTGGCATGAGTATATGTGTGCATGTGTTGATATCTGTATCAGAGGGAGAATAAATCTCCATGTAAGGAAGTACACAGGTGTTTGGGCCTCTACTAACACCCGTGAGGCCTGAGCCAACCCCACTAATACCAATTATAAACAGTAAGCAAACCCAGACTTTAAAGTTCAAACTTTGGATGCAACTGGGTAATGGCTGTGAGGGTGGTATGAAACCGCGCCACAATGTACCGGCCTGCCGGTGAGGTTGGCATTGACCTCAAGGGTCTTGACTGTAGTATTGCATTACTATAATTCATTTAATTTTGTATGTACATAATAATATATAATATGTGGTCTAATGTAGTTACTAAAAAAACAACTACAAAAGTATGACAAATGACATTGGTTGAGACAAGTTATGGATTAAGCGAGGTAAACGGATTCAATTTTGGTTTATTTAGATGATGTCCCAAAAAAACTTAAGGATGAGTTTGATTTTTTAATTCTTGCATATCATTTACTGCACACGCACAATGGCCTAAGAAAGAGGCTAAGTGCGGATAAAAGAGTCCCCTTTCCATCATTTACTGCAGACAAATTACCAGTCACTGAGACCATCTAAACCATCTTAATTAGTACCATCCAGATTCTAAGCTTTTTGCGTGGAATCCTAATTTATTTATTTTATTTACATATTTACCTAAAATGATTTCAAGCATAATAATATAGGTATATAATATACGCATCATATAGGTAGGTACATCATATTATACAGGGCGTCCCACGGCACGGCAATGCATACAGGGAAAGTACCTTAATTATTGTAGATGGGACATTTTACTAAAAGAAGTCTTTATTTTAATTTAAAAAATCATTTGAACTGCATTCATACATTTTTAATAATTGTGTCTTTGAATCGGACCCGGTACACGAGAAAAAAAAATCGTTCTATAGCAAGGTCCAACCCCACTAAACGGACGGCATCGGCCCGGATTTTACAATCTTTAAACAAAATTAAATCTTATTATCACAGTGTTTGAAGTTTATATTACCAAGTCACGCACAACAGCTTGACAGCGACGTGCGGCGGCATGACGCACGTCAAGCTGTCATGCGTGACTTGGTAATATTTTTTTTTTTATTTATTTATTTATTTATCACACGTAACAGATTACAACCAATAAAAAATACAATAATAACACGAAGCAATAGGATCAGAGTCAGGGTTGCATTCCACAAGAACGCGTGTACAAATGAGTTAAGATGAAGGAGTTTCTTACAATAACACATATAAACAGTTTACAATTTACAATTTTACATTTTACAATTTTACAATTTTACTTTAAATGCAAAAGATTTATTTTGTTTAAACATTGTAAAATCCGTTCCGATGCCGTCCGTTTGGTGGGGTTGGACCAATACGATACCGATCGGAAGGCATCATCGTAGGGTTATTTTTTGCTAAATAAATTAGTATCAGAAATAAAGGGAAGACCGCCCCATCCTGCTGAATACAAAGTCGCACTCTTTTGATTATTTTTCTCCCTGTCGATTTTTTTATCTTGTTGTGAGGATATTTAGAATAATACGTCTAACTTCTCTTTGTAGCTCGTTGACACTTTCATACTGGTTCCTGTAAACTATTTTTTTTTACATAGATAAGCCCATAAAATTAAATCTAACGGGGTTAGATCTGGGGATCTCGGCGACCACCTTATTTGTCCATTTGTCCCGATCAAGAGACGAAAGTGTTCATTGAGATAGTCCCTTGTTCTGTGACAGTTGTGAGCCGAAGCCCCATCTTGCTGAAAAGTAAGGTTTTATGATAATGTCAGCTATATTATGTCCTTACGTACGGCAAAGTCAGCTTTTCATTTTTCTGAACAAAATTTCACATTAAATGTTAAAATTCATGGTCTTCCCTTCTCATACTAATTTATTTACCAAATAAAATCGACCAAGTACGAGTCGGACTCGCCCATGAAGGGTTCCGTAGTAGCAAAGGCGAAAATTGCGGTTTATGACGTATTAAAAAAAAACTACTGACTGAATCTCGTTCGAACCAATTTTTAGTGGAAGATTGCATGGCAATTTACATCATATATTTTTTTTTAGATTTATCATTCTCTTATTTTAGAAGTTAGAGGGGGACACACACACACATTTTTCCACTTTGGAAGTGTCTCTCGCGCAAACTATTCAGTTTAGAAAAAAAATATTTTAGAAACCTCAATAGCATTTTTAAAGACCTATCTATAAATACCCCACCCCACACGTATGGGTTTGATGAAAAAAAAAAAAAATTGAGTTTCAGTTCTAAGTATGGGGACCCCCAAAATTTAATGCTTTTTTTTTTATTTTTGTGTGAAATTCTTAATGCGGTTCACAGAATACATCTTCTTACCAAGTTTCAACAGCATAGGCCTTATAGTTTCGGAGAAAAGTAGCTGTGACATACGGACGGACAGACAGCCAGACAGACGGACGGACAGTCATGACGAATCTATAAAGGTTCCGTTTTTTGCCATTTGGCTGCGGAACCCTAAAAATAACCCTTACGATATGATGCCTTCCTATCCCTACTAATATTATCCCTACTAATATTATAAATGCGAAAGTAACTCTGTCTGTCTGTCTGTCTTACTTTTACGACTAAACCGCTGAACCGATTTTGATGAAATTTGGTATAGAGGTAGATTAGACCTTGAGAAAGGACATAGGCTATGTTTGGTCGCGATAACCGACATCCACGCGGGCGGAGCCGCGGGCAAAAGCTAGTCGGTATCATAAAACTACAGAACGATTTTTTTTCACGTGTACCGGGTTCGATTCCCGGTTCAACGAGGCAATTATTAAAAACTAGCTTTTGCCCGCGGCTCCGCCCGCGTGGATGTCGGTTATCGCGACCAAACATAGCCTATGTCCTTTCTCAAGGTCTAACCTACCTCTATACCAAATTTCATCAAAATCGGTTCAGCGGTTTAGTCGTAAAAGTGAGACAGACAGACAGACAGACAGACAGACAGACAGACAGAGTTACTTTCGCATTTATAATATTAGTAGGGAAGTAGGGATGTATGGTTCAGTATTATTATTATTAAAAATAACAGTTCAAATGGTTTTCAAAATTAAAATAATGTCTTCTTTCAGTAAAATGTCCCATCTACAATAAATTAAGGTACTTTCCCTTCATGTGTTATTGCCGTGGGACGCCCTGTATTGTTAGTACTACACACATGAATATTTCCTCTTAAATGTTAGTAGTGAAAGGTGTAGATTGCAGCAATAGATTATGCACGTACAATCTAGCGGGTCAGCAATCATCTTCAGGAGGGAGTTGCAACTTGCAACTCGCCCTGACCCTGCGCACGAGTGAAACGGCGGCGCGCTTCTCCATATCGTAGTGTAGAAGCAATCTACTCGCGCCTGAGCGAACAAGCCTGACGCGCTGCTCCGCCAGGGCAGTCCCATCAACCTCCTGAATGCGTTATTGTATTGCACCCGAAGGGCCCCGTACGCCTTTTGAGTGTAGTTAACCCACTGACTGCACGTGGAAAAAGAAATACAATACTCTGAAAACAATAGTTTTTACTCGAGGTGAGCAACGTGCAAATCTGTGAGCTCGGACAGACAGAGCCCTTCGTTCCCGATCGATATCAGCATTGTTGTTGAGGTCGGTGGTGACCAGGTGACCCAGGTATTTGAATTGATCCACTCGTTCGAGTGCAACACCTCCGAGCCGCACGACCAATACTTTCACATGTCTCACATCACATTATCCCCGAATGGGTAGACAGAGGCGCTTATTACGCCCACGTTTCGTCAGTCACTTCGTTAACCTGACTAGGAATTTCGCTAGTCACTTCGTTAACCCCACGAGGAATTTCGATCGATAAGTCAGGTCTATGATCAGTGATTTTATGAGTTCAGATGTTTACGACGCGACGTTTGATCGTTAGTATGTATTTAAAAAATATGAAAGTGATCATTATGATGTATAATGGCTTTTTCTGACTTCCAATAATAGAACTTAAAAAAGTTATGTGAAATAATGCGCACCCAGTAGAATTATATAATAATGTAGGCATTTGTTGCATGATTATTTGTTCAAGACTAATTTTATTCCATTACTTATATTATGTATTATGTATCCTGGTAATTTATTGTCCTGCTAGTTACTTCTTCAATTGAATCTGTTACGATGATATTTATATGTTGTAATTTTTATTATTTTAGAGATATTTCTTCCACAACGGGTAAAATTAAAAGAGCAATCCTACAGTTCACACCTGTAACATGGACTCCAGTGCGTTGGCTGGATCCAACAAGCACATACATGAGGTTCTGTGCATTGAGTCAACTAGTAGTATTTTGGCAAATCTCCGAGTTGAACACATTTTTCTTAAAACACGTATTTGAGATGCCGCCATCACATCCACTAGTTATAGCACGTCTTTGTCTAATAGGAGTCATCGTTGCACCATCTGTGAGGTAATGTGATCAATGTATTTTTTCAATTGTGTTTGATAATAGGCACTGTAGTATAATAAATTCTTATCCCTGATGGTGTGATGTACCACATAAGAATTTAATCCTCTATCTAGCTAGGTAAATATGTTGTTCAGCGTGAAATGCCACCTCATTATGTGAAGTCAATATATTATCTCGATGAACTATCGAGTTGTATGTTCTAATAGAATAACGAAATTGCAGAATCGAAAGCTGTGTGATAGGTAGATAGTACCTACTGTTTAATAAAATAAACAATTTACAAGACTTTATGATGTAGGTACCTATAGGTAAACATCGACCATTGCGTAGTGATGAATCTATCTATATTTTATACTTATTATTACCTACATAAGTTGTCATATATTGTGCCGAGCGCCAGTCGCGCTAATTCCTCTACGGAACTACAAACTTAAAATTTTAGCAAGGCTGACCCAATTACCACCGGCCACAGGTGCTTCGGGGATTTCCTGTACCATTTGCGCACATTAAAAAATACTTAAATTTTAGCAGCGGATGCCTTTCCCATTGTAAACATCTACAAAATTTTACCAAGAAGGGGTAAAACGTTGATTGATTGATTGATTGACTGCTTCTGGATAAAAGAACACCCTGCAGTTTTCAAAATTTCATTTTATTCATTACTAGGTAAGGGGGTAAAAATGACGATGACCAGTTGTATGGAAAGATAGTTATTTTCAAACTACGTGTTTAGACATTTTTTTTTAAATGCACTCTTAAGTGGTAAATAAACGGTGAACTGGTGAATAGAGGTCCAAACCCACCAAACGGACCTCACCGGCCCGCATCGCATCGCATACGAACGGACGCGGCCACATCCGAACGCGTCCGGCCGTAGGTACGTTGTCGCATCAACCGCCCGGCCCGCATCGCAACGCATAGTAACGGATGCGGCCGCATCCGAACGCGTCCAGCCGGACGTCGCCGCATACTACCGGCTAGCCACTTCGCTTGAGAACGCAACCCTTTTGCGCACGCTACGGTATCCGAACGAATCCGGTAACATGCGGGCAGAGCCGTACGTGTGCCGACTGCCGTGGCATGTCGTCATACGCGGACGGAGCCGATCGTATGCCGCGGCCGCGGCATGCCGCCACACGCGGCCGCAGTCAAGTTGTCGTGCGTGGCTTGGTAATATAAATTTTAAACAGTGTGATAATAAGATTTAATTTTGTTTAAAGATTGTAAAATCCGTTCCGATGCGGGCCGGAGCGGTCCGTTTGGTGGGGTTGAACCTTAATCGGTTGTATGGAGACTCGTCATATGGAAAGTGCTCCCCTGTTGACGTAAGAAGCATGAAATAAAATATTGAAGCTTCTTTTTACACAAAAAGAAGCTTCAATATTTTATTTCATGCTACTGGTACACACCTTTACAACTGTAACCCGTAAGTGGCGCCTGTCTATCCCACTAGTCTAGTCCCATTGAGTTGTCCCATCATGGGACAACTGAGACGATTACGTCCCAGTAGTTCCATGGGACAAGTGGAACTAATATTATATCATATTGTTGTCCCAGTAGTTCCATTGCCATCATCACCGTACATATGAAAGAGTTGTCGATCATGGGACAACCGAGACGATTAAGTCCCAGTAGTTCCATGGGACAAGTGGAACTAATATTTTATCATAATTTTGTCCCAGTAGTTCCATTACCGTCATTACCGTATATATGATCTCTTCTTTTGATCTCTTTTTTCTTAGGCGTGTAATGCCTCTTTGGTATTAAAAAAAATACGTATTTAAAATATGTGCCAAAAAACCTGAACAAGTGGAAATTCCTAAACAATATGAACATTTTCTCTTTGCGGACTATTCCTGTGATGGAGTGAGGATTTTAGTGTTTGGGTGCAATGAAGCAAAATCGTTGTCCCGTTACTTTATGCCTTTATGTCACATAAAGACGAAAAATGTTACACGATATTATTTGAACTGATTATAACACAACTGCTTTGGCGACCACTTAAAGTGACAGTTGATTTTGAACAGGCAGTTACTAAAGCATTAGGCAATACATTTCCAAACACTATTGTAAAAGGATGTTTTTATAATTTTTCAAATAGTACAAAAAGAAAGCAAAAGCACTGGGACTCAAAAAATCAATAAGGATTGTTGGCTTATGTTGTGCTATGCCACTTGGAAAATATGATAAACATAGGATGGAAGTATATCTCGGAAAAATTACCATGTGGTGATATCAGATTTAAACAGTTACAAAACTATATAACTAAACAGAGGCTTAATTAACAAAAACTATGGTGTGTATACGAAGAGAGACGTCGTACAACAAATACAATAGAAGGGTGGCATCCTAAGATTAATAAAAAGGTGACAAAGGCTGACGTCAATCTTTTAAAGATTTTGCCAATATTAATCGATGACGCCACGTTAAACACTGTGCGTAATGACGAGGAGACAGCAGCACGTAAACGGAAAACATCTAATGTGGAAAGAGATGTATATAATTTATACAAAATACTCAGATGGAGCTCAAAACGGGTGCGATCATCGTAGGACACTGTAGAAAACATTGTGCGGTATGGCTTCTATTAAAACAATTTTCATTTAACTATGTTACATGTTTCTGTCCCTCCACTTTTTTGACATCTCGTACCAAAATATTACCGATAGCGATGTTCATTTGTTTTTAGATCAATTCACTGCAATAGAACTTATGGGATTAAAATATTAGTTAAACTTGTCCCATGGAACTACTGGTACGTAATCGTCTCAGTTGTCCCATGATAGACAACTCTTTCATATGTACGGTGATAACGGCAATGGAACTACTGGGACAACAATATGATAAAATATTAGTTCCACTTGTCCCATGGAACTACTGGGACGTAATCGTCTCAGTTGTCCCATGATGGGACAACTCAATGGAGCTAGTGGGATAGACAGCTGCAAGCGGGTTACCTTAAGGAAACAAGTGTTCGTTTTACCACCATCGTCGTGACGTTGCGTCGTTGAATCATACATCACTATTATGTACACTGTACAACTTATAATACTTGTCTTACTGGTCTTTATTTACTGAATTAAGGTTTTCAGATTAAAACAAACCCTAAATTCCAGACCATCTTGATGGATACTATTAAATTTGGAACTTTCTTGTAGTTCCTTTAGTAAATTAATTATTTATTAATTTTTAAAAGAGCTTTAAAAGATGCGTCTGAATTTATTTTATCGTTTTTATTTATTTTTAATCATCTACCCAACCAATTAGTAAATTATTTGCAATTAAAAAGTATATTTCTTTATTTCATACACGTTTCCTTAGAACTTACTGTTTGACGTTTAATAAAAGGTTACTAAATTGACTAGGCAGTCAAATACCCAATTGATATCAATCAATCAATCAATTAGCCTATTGCAGTCCACTGCTGGACATAGGCCTCTCCCAATTGATAAGAATTTCGCTATTCAGGCACGTCTCCCTAAATCGAAGGTACAGTATTTCCATTGTATGTAACACTGACAATTTCTTTCAGACAATATTATACCTATGTTACTGACCCCAATTGCAAACGGGTTGGTACCCAGTGCTGGGTATATGGCGCAATCATGGTTACTGAATCAATGTTGTGCATCAAAAATGGCAAAGAGCTTTTTGGGCAAGCACAAGTGTGTAATGTTATAATATGGCTAGTCATCCAAATTCTAGTCTCCATAGGAGTTGTATATGGTGTAGTACTTTACCATCGATATATTGAGGTGAGTTCTGTAAAACTGTTTCAAAATTTACATAGCAAGTATAAAATAAACAGCAATTATTGTGTTACAAAGAGTGGATTTCATTCAAGTTCTTTTTTATTCTAGTTTATTGTTTCACTTATTGGCATTTGCATTATAATTTTAATAATTAGATTTATAGTTTGCCAGGGCATGTAAGGGCATGTAGGTATAAGGTTTATATTTAAATTATCAATCTTCATTAATGGGCTTTTCTTTATATATACGACACGTCAATTTGACTTCACCTTACCTGATGGTAAGCTGAATGCAAAGTCTCGTTAAAGAGGCTCACCCATAAAGACACGGACCATGTTACAATGGTGGCTCTCAGCTTGACGGCTAAGGAAGATTTTTTGGAATTCATGGCCTATGTTGGGTTGTCTATTGTTTAACCGAAGATTATATGCCATAATCATCATATTCCCGAATTTCATTTACCCGAATTTCATTTGTCCGAATGTTTTGTTTGACCTAAAAGACATATGACATACTTTTAATTGCCCGAAACTTAGATGCCATAACATACGAGTGACATACATATTGTTTTACATATTTTTATTTGCCATAATAATTATTAGACATAATATTTAAACGCCATAATGATTATTAGACATAATATTTAAACGCCATAATGATTATTAGACATAATATTTTCTTCTTGCTCTTTCTGGCTGTCGATGTCCATGGGTGTGATGGGTGGATGGATTAATGGTCATAGTTCTAACCTAACTCAAATGGCACCTACCTAACCAAACTACTTCTGGGTGGTTTATAAAAAAATAACCACGAAAGGGATAGCGGGGTCTATTCGCTCGCTTCGCTCGCTCAAACGACCCCGCCATCACCTTCTAACCTAACCTATCCGAGTCGGGTGCCCTAAAGTCCGGATTGCATCCAGTTTCACCTGATTTAACAACCGTTACACACTGTCACGGTTACACAATGTCGATGGCAGTTGATTTATGGCATATGATAATTATGGCATGTGATAATTATGGCATGTGATAATTATGGCATGTGATAGTTAGGGCATGTGATAATTATGGCATGTGATATTTAGGGCTTACAATGATTCTGACAAATGATGTTATGGTAAGTGACTTTATGGGAAACAAAGATTCTAGCACGTGATTAATATAGCAAATAAGAGTAGGGCAAATGAATATTATGTCTGTAAATATTATAGCTGTTGACTATTATGGCAAGTGATATTAGGGTAAATAAAATTCGGGCAAACGGCGGTATACCCCTATGTTGGTACCTGATAATGTAGCATTCTAATGGCGAAAGATTTTTTGAAATCGGTCCAGTAGAAGTTTATTAGTCAAATACAAAAATACAAATCTTTCCTCTTTATAATATTAGTATAATAGGTCAATAATATTGACATTTCTTGGTCGTTAAAATAAGGGTCCGAGCGGTTATACCGGGTGTATTTTTTAAACGGGGCAGTAAGGGCAAGTACTTTAACCGTTGTAGTTACAGCAAAATGTTCTAAGGAGACCTTCCCTAACTTTTTGAGATATTTTGAACTGCATTCACAGATTTTGCAAAAATCTTACAGTTAGCAAAAAAAAATGCAAAAAGTCCAAAAAAAATTATTCTGTGCCAATCGATTCTATTTCATGTGGGGATCAAAAGACTATGGGACGTCCTAAGAACGTTTTGCTGTAACTATAACGGTTAAGGTACCTGCCCTTACTGCCCCGTTTCAAAAATACACCCTGTATAGAAGTGCACTATGAAAATTCTTGACTTTTTTAGAATCATGAAATTCTATATTGTAGTCTCATAGGTTTATTTTTGTTTTCAGCCAAATAGTGACTCCAACACCGGCACTCCCAAAAAAAATGATTAATACTGCGTTGGTGAGTTCATTACCTTTCGAATTACCTACTTAATTTTTAATGAAGGATAAATGGTGTCCTATCATTTGACAAAATACGAATGGCAAATTTTCATTTGACAAAATTATACTTGATAAATGTATCATTTGACAAACTTTTGTTTAATAAACTAGGTACTCATTAGACAAAATATTTATTTGGAAAAAATTCATTATATAAAACATCATTTCACAAATTGATTATTTTAAAAACATGTTAGTTGACAAACAGACAGTGACAGATTATTGAGAAAGCTGCTCATTCCGACCGAATTTTTTTTATAACCGCAGAACTTCATTTAGTCAAATGAACATTTTTAAAATAAAATTTTAGCAATCGAAATGTTTTCTAAGTAATACATTTGCGAGACGTGTATTATGTCAAATGATTATTTTTAAAGTAATATTTTTGCGAAATGAAAGTTTGTTAAATGATTAGTTTTTCAAACGTTTCTCAAATGATGTTTTGTCATACGTTTTTTCAAACAAGGGTGAACCAGGATCAATACATAGATTACATAATAAACTGTGTGTAAAATGGTACATTTAAGCTTGTAAGATAAAAAATACAGTTGCGAGCGTACTAAGACTAACATATCTAACAATCTTAGATTACCAATCTTGTGAAATTGATTGTCAAGAACCACCAAATTCATACCACGGACACTGCAAAAAAATCATGTAATTTTAAAGTTTAAAATAATACTGTTAAAGTCTAAAATTAATTTACTATTTTTAGAGTGAAAGAAGAAGTATAATAATGATAATCTTTTCATTTTATTTTGGACTTATTTTTGGCAGTAAAGTCGAAAATTAAATGCCATTTTTTTGCATTGTCTGTAGTATGACAGTGGTTTTGCTTTAGCAGAATCGAAGGTCTGTACAGTATTGTGACTATTTGTGAGTATGGTCACACTAACAAACCTAACCGATAGTTATATTATAGTCCGGTCAAACTAAACTAAATTCTTGGGGTGAGGGTACAATAATTCGCACCCGGCTGAAAGTTGGTAGGATTGTTCAAGACACTATCATAAACGAACTCTAAAAAGTCCTCATCAATCCGATGCCTTTATCCAAGGTCAAACTTCACACAAACGGGTTTTTCGCGATTTTCAGCCAAACTATAAGTTTTATCATAAAAATATCTTAGACAAAATTGAAGATTAATTTTCTCCGGAATGCGTGAAGGTATTAAGTTGAAATTCATACCAAATACTCAAGCCTACAGTGCCTTGAGCCTGTAAAAAATTTCTACGTCAATGCGATAATAATAATAATAATATAATAAATATTCTACAACATTCTACACAACGCTATCTAGACCCATGGTAAGCTTAATTAGCTTGTGTTATGGAATCTAGAATGCGGATATACATACTTAGATACTTTTTTTTTTTTTTTTTTGTAAATACATACATATTATACATAGAAACACCCAGACCAATGCAAATATTTATATTCATGCATACAAATATTGGCACTGAGCGGGGATCGAACCCGATCAAAAGTTACAGATGTTTATGTAGCTTTATACATTACGATAACCGCAGCAATGAATAAAAACGAATTATTTTTTATTTTTGTCCGTGCTGAAATTCCATCGGATACACCCCCCTCCCACGCCGCCTCGAGGGGACAATTATGTCGGACTCCAACCGACTAAAACCGCACGCCGATTCGGTTATCTTTTGATTGCATTGACGTAGAAGTTTGATTTTTACACACAATCAAGGCGTTAGAGACTTGAGTCTATAACACGATCATTAGGCCTGTCCTCTTGCACGGTTGTGAGGCGTGGCCGCTGCTGGAGCGACATAAGCAAGAGCTGCGGGTCACGGAGATGGAGATAAAAATGCTGCGGTGGATGTGCGGCGTCACGCGTAAAGCTCGCGTGAGGAACTCGCATCCGCGGCAGCCTTCATGTCCGTGACATCGCAGATAAGATGCAAGAGAGCCGCCTTCGCTGGTGCGGCCACGTGTTGCGGCAACCACCGAGCTACGTGAGTAGCAAATGCCTGGCAATGGCGCCCCCGCCGGGTCCAAGTAGAAGGGGTAGGCCTGAAGAAGTAGAAGTCCTGGCTTGACGTCGTGGAGGTTGGCATGCGTGCAAATGGTCTCACTACTATGGACGCCCAAGATCGTGCGAAGTAGAGGAGGAAGAGCCGGAAGGCGGACCGTGAGCTCTGAGGTCATCTTGGCCACGGATGCAATCAGGAAATTGCGTTTGCATGAAGATGATGATGGCGCGTAACTTTTTCTATTTGTTTTTTATTTATTTTACTAAAACCGAAAATACCGAATATCCCGGTTTTTGTGAAATGAATACCGGTATTCATCATCATCATCATCATTTCAGCCATAGGAAGGCCACTGCTGGACATAGGCCTCCCCTATAGATCTCCAATAGGACCGGTTGGAAGCGGCTCGCATCCAGCGCGTTCCCGCGGCCTTAGGTCTAATTAATACCGGTATTAATTAGACCTAAATTTGGCCCGGTATTCCGGTATTTTCGAAATTCGGTATCCCGGTTTGCGACCCCTAGTATTGAAGCGCTCAGATGAAATATAACTTAGGTCACCCATCCAAATTACAATCGCGTCTATGTAGCTTAACCCACTGATCGTTTAGTGAAAAGTGAGCGCACTTGGCCACGAGCACTTCAACACTGTTGTTGTGTGTTGTGATACTGTTGTTTATCCTTTAGAATCTAAAGTATCTTTACCTACTCAGTGTTCATTCACATGCCTATTTCCTTCCGCGGTAGGCAGAGACATCAGCTCGCCATTCTAATAATCATTAGTCTAAATGATATAGAATAATAACATTTATTATAACAAATAAATATTCCATATGTCCAATAGGTACATAGATATTTCTGGGAGACTTTTTCATTTGTCGGCAACATTACGCACACACCGTTAGTGGTATCGGTACACGGAAATCCGAGTCACACACGCACACATTGAAAATGTTTGGCTTCAAGTGTTTATTCGAAGCGTTCCGTCTATACTATTCTTTTAGTCTGAGGGTTAAAATTACAACATTCCACTATGTGATTCATCCTCATTATTATGATCTTCAATTTTGTCTCAGATATTTTTATCATAAAATATACCGTTTGGCAGAAAATCGTGAAAAACCTTGAATAAAAAAAAAATCCAGGCATCGTAGACTACTGGCCCGTGTAGAAAAATGATGGGTCATCTGAACCACCAGGTGACCTATATAGAACGATATAAGAGCATAAAATAATAAGATTCAGCACTATGCCGTCACTTGTAAGCTGTCCAACTGAGTGCAGGTGAGCATTCAAAAGCACATGTAGAGTGAGTACATTTTGGTCATATATTTTTGTACGGCAATCTTAACCATCGATAGATCCATGAAAAATAACAAGAAAACGCGTAGTGCCGTACAAAAATGGTGATCCACAAAGTCGGAATTTTTATTTTATTTTCCGACAATAATTTCCAGGGTAAATTTGGTCATTCATTTGATTTTGTACGGCATCCGTTTCATACTATTTCAATACTGCTTCTAATCCATTATTCCGCAACGCCGTACCTAAATCATGATCCAAGGGGAAATAATCGAGGGTTACAAACCCCTCTCTTTCCGTGGTCCACGGGGTGATTTGAAAAAATACGGCTTTGGTTCCAAAACATTATCTGGCATTCAAAAGTACTATTATAAATAATGCCATCAAAAAATGATAGTTCATTTGAATGTATTATCAATAATTATGTTAATTTCATCGTATTCTTGATTTATAGCTGTAAAATCGTTTGATCCTGTACAGGAACTTTTTTTTTAACATGATATTGTAAAATACAATTGTTATATAGTATTGCCGTTCAAAAGAAACCGTTCTAAAAAAAATTATAGAGAAATACAAAAACTGAAATTTTGCTAATTATTGTAAAACTTTAAATATCATAGATTAATGAAATATAGCAGTTTTCTACATTTTATCCCTTGTTTTAAATAGTATTAACATAGATAAATTAGGAAAATATGATGCCGTACATTTTTATGCAGACTATACAGGGTGATCAATCCAAATGGGTCAGTAGGGAGAAGTCAGAAACTATGAGAGATAGCAAGATTTGTTCTTAAGAACCATGGCTTCGATTTTAGATTTAATAATAATGGCATTCAAGTTTTTCCTCAAACTCTCATACATAACCGGGAATCAAACCTGGGTCGAAGTGACTGTGAACAAACAAAAATTTCTTTTTCGTTTTTTGTCGTTGTTATATTGTTGATGATGCTAATAATAAGTCACATAAACATAATAATAATGTAAAAGTTATCTAAAATAATATAAAGTGGTTTTGAAAAGGCTCGTTTGATTTGAAACATAACATTCATTCCAAGAAAACAAAATGTTATTAAGTGTTCCATTTTCAAATCCATATCCATACTAATATTCTAAATGCGAAAGTAACTCTGTCTGTCTGTCTGTCTATTACGCTTTTACGCGTAAACCACTGACCCGATTTTGAAGAAAATTGGAACAGGGATAGATTAGACCTTTGGAAAGGATACAGGCTATGTTTGGTCGCGATAACTGACGTCCACGCGGGTGGAGTCGCGGGCAACAGCTAGGTTTAAATGAATTATTATTAACAGACAGACAGACAGACAGATAGACAGAGTTATTTTCGCATTTATAATATTAGTATGATTTCGATTGTCTCTTTAATATTATTTAGTATTAAAGAGACGTATGTCGTGTCGCAGAGATTTGGAAATCTGTCTGTTGAGCTGCCTTTAAGACTCTGCATCATCAGAAGACTGCAGTCGAAGCGAGCGTCGTTTAGCCATGAGTTTTTGAGTATGATCGGAGAGTTTCTGAGGTCTATTTGAACGGCGGGGTCTGAAGTGCTTAAAGCCCACCGTTTGGACAGTTTCTACGAACCTGTTGTTGATCTCGTCCACCGACGCATAGTTCTCTAGGCAATCAAAGCTATTTGAAAGCTCAAGCTGAAAGTTCTCGGAGTTTTGGATTTGGGCACGAGCAGGTTGGAGTGTAGACTTCATCAGGCGGGACCTTTGGAGTTTAACTTTAATACCCAATGTGCCTCTTACGATTCTGTGATCACTACCGGTTTTCACCCTGTGGATCACGGAGACATCACTGAATATTCGTTTCTCGTTGGTCATGGTCAAATTTTACAGGTGTCTGCTAACTTCAGTGTCCTGAGTACTTCTCAAAAATATGTTGTATTTTGGAATTATCAGTGACAACATGTTTATATTTTGATATAAATCGATAGTATATAAACCCACATTTAACATGGTTTCTAACTAGGAACGTAGAATCACGAAAATACTATGAAAATCAGTACAATGAAACTATCTAAATGCCGTATCAAAAAAAATTTACCTTACATTTCGTTATATGGATTTTTTCTTTTTGATTTTTTCTTTTTCAGTTTTTTTTTCCCCTATGGACCAACAAAAATGTACGGCATATGAAAAAATATTATCTATGCATAAAATACTTTCAAAATAAATTTATTTCATGTTGTGTCAAATCACCCCTTGGACCACGGAAAGAGAGGGGTTTGTAACCCTCGATTATAAACCTCGAGTATGAAACGGATGCCGTACAAAATCAAATGACCAAATTTACCCTGGAAATTGTCGGAAAATAAAATAAAAATTCCGACTTTGTGGATTACCATTTTTGTACGGCACTACGCGTTTTCTTGTTATTTTTCATGGATCTATCGATGGTTAAGAATGCCGTACAAAAATATATGACCAAAATGTACTCACTCTACATGTGCTTTTGAATGCTTACCTGCACTCAGTTGGACAGCTTACAAGTGACGGCATAGTGCTGAATCTTATTATTTTATGCTCTTATATCGTTCTATATAGGTCACCTGGTGGTTCAGATGACCCATCATTTTTCTACACGGGCCAGTAGTCTATCGGATTGATGAAGACTTTTTAGAGTTCGTTTATGATAGTGTCTTGAACAATCCTACCAACTTTCAGCCGGGTGCGAATTATTGTAACCTCGAATGTGTAGATTGACCGGAGTATTTACGCAGTTTATTATTTTTTTTTAAATTATTTTCCTCTAATAAGTTAACAATATTTATTTAATTTGTTTCAGAGTCATTTTACATATAAGAAGATTTCCTATTCTGTGATGTGTTAATAGTTATAAATAGATTACTTCAGGTGTGGTGCGCTTAGTGGTGATACATATTATTAATATCTATCTATACCTTACCTAAAGGCCGCTTCCCACCGTCCGCGATTCTGCGGATCATCACGCACAGCCGACGATCGCGGACGGCAACGCACGCAGACAGGGCTCTTCCAACGGTGCGTGTTGGTCTGTGTAGATCTTTTGATAACTTCATTTCAAAATGCAAAGTGAAAGAGAACGTGTCGTCGCTGCAGCCGCGGCTGTGGTATTAGTTAATTAACAATTACCAAATTATGCGATCTAGTAAAAGTAAAAAGAAACCACGTCGCTGGTGGATATCAGCATACAACAAAATGTCGTTTAACGTAAGTGTACATAGACATACCTATATCAAATTTTATTTATTTTTTATTTTGTCACCCATAGCAGTGGAATCACGGTAGAAAATTACCGAATGACATAAAATACTCCTTGTCCTGTGATCCTACCACCGGCGCGGTGGGATTATGATTCGGAAAATGATCGCGCCGCACCGCACCTTTGAAGTTACCGCCTCGCGACGGATACCGGCGCACCGCCACGGACGTCCTCTGCTACCACGGACGAGACCCTTCCCACGGTGTGCCGTGCGAGCTGGTCCGCGTCCGTCCGCGATATCGCAGACCGTGGGAACCGGCTATTAGAAAAAATCTTTCCACTGGTATTTCCAAAACTAGTTGCATGCTGTTTGTGTGACAACCAATTTCACTCAACTAACAGCGCATACATCTCAACTTAGTCATGTTCTTGTAATATAATTGTCGAATATTTCCTGCGTAGTATTGTCGTTGTGATTGTCTTAGAATAATGATGTGATAAATAAATGTCTTGTACTTGTGTATGATTCCATTAGGTAATTTTGCCAGATAGCAATATTATGTTACTATTTTGTCGTTATGATTCCTAACATTGAGCCTTTAGTCCAGTCATTTGGGCGAAAACCTAGAACATTACCTGGAAAGTTTTCCGGGAGTTTTGAAAATTGGCAATTTTATAGATTTTGATATATGCTCTTTCCAAATTTGAACTTTGCCACCTCGTATGTTTGCCGCTCGCGCCGCCATTTTGAAAAAATGGCGCCCAAAAGCAGTTTTTAGATAATAACTCCTTTCCGGCGCATTTTAAAGGAAAAACATATTACACAAAATAAAAGTAGAGAAAATTTCCTACAATTTATGTCAAACCTTTTCTTTCCTAAAATCAATAGTTTCGGCGTACGAGCGCCGTAAACCATTATACATCCACACCAACGTGTAATATTTACTTTAAACTGCTCATACTGTGATTTGTAAATTATAAAAATTATACGAAGGTTATCTATAGTAATTATAGGTAACTATAGTCTGTCATGTCTCCGCAGGTATAAAGAAATGCGCCCCTTCTAAGAAACATCTAGCCCCGGTTGAGCTCAACAGAAATATTTAGTCTGAGTCATCAGTATACGTTTATCATTTCACAGTGTCATTTGCATTTACAGAGCCATGGCTTCTAATGAAGTAGATAGAAGGGATACCACGATAAAAAAACGCGCCGATTTCTCTACCTCATGGTGGTGTGGAAATGAGTATTTCTGCCGAAACGTGTATTGAATTACACTTTACGGCGCTCCTACACCGAAACTATTAATTTTAGGGAAAAAAAAATATCACAAATTGTAGGAAATTTCCTCTACTTTTATTTTATTAAATATATGTTTTTCCTGTAAAATGCGTCGGAAAGGAGTAATTATCAAAAAACTGCTTTTAGGCGCATACGAGGTGGCAAAGTTCAAATTTGGAAAGAGCATGTCGGTCTATGGCCTTCGCCTAACCTGACCTGGCGATCAGCTGACACCAAGTCGGTCTGTGGCCTTCGCCTAACCAGACTCGGGATCAGCTGATGGTAGACCGAACGAGTGTAGCAGCTGATTGGGGATCAGCTGAGGGGTCAATGACCCGAGAGGTAGGTACTGATCAGCTGACCCGCAAGGTAGGGATCAGCTGAGGGGTCACTGACCCGTGAGGTAGGTACTGCCCTAGTAGGTAGCTATGCCAGCTGGCTGATGCCTCTAGACCGGCTGGGTTCAAGAAGTGAACCCTGTCCGTTGCTAGAGAGCTCTGTCTGTTTGGACCGGAGTGTTACCGTGGCCAAAGTGAAAGCCAGAGCATGGAACTGATTATTTTATTGAGCAAAAGGGGCTACTAATATATAATAAATCGTCATTCAATATCCATACAATTAAGCGAGCTTACAAACTATCTACACCAATCACAGCTTAGTATTCTATTTACATAAGGAATCTTAAATCTATTATATACAATACAGTTCACAAATACGCCGCGTGGGGCGCTTATCTTTCGCTATAAATATAAACTGTGTGTGCCGAGGTGCGCCAGCTATAAATATACGAAGACCGTGTTACGCGCCGCACTCGACGAGACTCTTCACTGCGTACGGACGTGTTTGGGGCTCCGCATTTCGGCACTGCTGTTATCGTATGATAATGTTGCTCTTGTAGGTAAAGTGAGTAAGTAGGTATTATGTATGTTCCTACATTACCCCCCTCTAAGAAAAACGTACGTTTGGTCTTACTACTCTTCCTGTACGAGTCATATAGGGGTCTTGCTGATTGTTACTCACATTTGTAGATTTCTCGGAATTTGCAGTCGGCGAGTTCTTAGAATTGGATGCACTCGATGTCGTAGGTTCCTGACGTATAATTGTTGCAGGCCTCGTACACGGGGATTGCGGTACGTTGGCTGCAGGCGTCTCATCATTATGTAATATGTATGCTGGTTTCAGTCTGTCTATGGATATGCATGTTTGACGATTTGGTAGTTGAATTGTGAATAACTTGCCGTTTTGACTTCGTTTGATAACTTTGTATGGGCCGTCATATGGTGGGATCAATGGTCGTCGTACTGTATCATTTCTCAGGAACACATGAGTACAAGTTTCGAGTTCTTTGTATATGAAGGGTTGCTTAGATGAGTGTGATATTTGCTTCGGTGCTAGTGACGTCATCGTTTCAGTGAGTTGGCGAACGAATTCTGCGTCATCAATGTTTGGCTTGGTAGGCACAAAGAAATCCGACGGAATTCGAATTGTAGACCCATAAGTCATTAGTGCGGGACTTACAGATGTATCTTGACATAGTGCTGTGCGTAGTCCTAGTAGTACTGTAGGTAATTCCTCACTCCAGTTGGTACCTGCTGATCTGGCCATCAGCGAAGCTTTCAAACATCTGTGTCTTCTTTCTAGGAATCCGTTTGCTTGTGGGTGGAATGGAGTTGTGCGTATACGATTAATACCTAGTCGTTGCATTAGTGTGCGAAATAATGACGATTCGAACTGTCTGCCTTGATCAGTTGTGATTCGTAGGGGACAACCGAATCGTGAGATCCATCCGTCGTATACTGCCTTCGTTACTGTTTCAGCGGTGATGTCACGAGTAGGTATAGCTTCAATCCATTTCGTGCATCGATCTATCATTGTGACTATGTATCGATATTCGTTTGATATGCATAAAGGTCCGACGATGTCTAGGTGTACGTGTTCGAAACGCGATGATTCTTGAAACTCACCAAGCGGACTGCTAACGTGTCTTTGAACCTTCGAGCGTTGACAACCAATGCATGATTTTGCCCAGGTGGTTACATCTTTATTCATAGAAGGCCAGAAGAATTTGGATGTGATTAGTTTTCTAGTTGCGCGAACGCCAGGATGACTTAGTTCGTGTTGTGCTTTGAATGCTATTTCACGAAAAGTCACTGGTAGGTATGGTCGAATGTTTGTTGTTGATACTTCACACCATATGGATATCGGTTGTTGACCTCCAGGGAGATTTACGAGAGCGAATGTGAGGTTTGATTGTTGTTTGCAGGCTTCTAATTCGGTGTCATTTTGTTGATCTGTCGCTAATTTGTTGTAGTCGATTGTGTTATTTAATATTTCGATCTCCGTGATTCGTGATAAGGCGTCAGCGGCTGTGTTGTACTCGCCTTGAATGAATTTGATACTTGTGCAGAATTGACTAATGAAATGAAGTTGTCTTTCTCTTCTTGGAGTGTCACTGTTGTTGGCTGATCTCGTGAGTGCGAAGGTTAGAGGTTTGTGATCAGTGTATATTGTGAGTTCATTACCCTCTATCAGTCGTCGTAAGCTTTTCACAGCGGTATACATAGCTAGTAATTCGCGATCGTATACGCTGTACCTTCGTTGTGTGTCGCTCATGTTTTTGGAGAAGAATGCGAGTGGTTTCCATATTCCGTCAACCTTCTGTTGTAGTACCGCGCCGATGCCTGTGTCTGAAGCGTCGGTGAGTAGGCATAGCGGTGCATTAGGTATCGGATGGGTTAATGAGGTTGCATCGAGAATACTTTGTTGACATAATTGAAATGATTTTTCGGCTTCGGGTGTCCATTGTATGGGTGATTTATCGTTCTTCTTGGCATTGTGTAGGTATTTATTAAGAAGGTGCTGATGGTTAGCTTGATGGGGTAGGCAGCTTCGATAGAAGTTGATCATACCCAGAAATCTTCTTAACTCTTGTACTGTAGTTGGTTTGGGATATTGGAGTATGACTTGAATGCGTTCGTCTGTGGGTTTGATTCCGTCTGATGACACTTCGTAACCGAGGAATTGGACTTTTTTCTTGCTGAATTCGCACTTATCGATGTTGAGTGTGACGCCATATTGATTTAAGCGCTCGAGCACTCTTTTTACGTTGCGTTTGTGTTCTTCTTCGTTGTCGTCTGAGTATATGAGTAGGTCGTCTATGTAGCAGTAGCATATGTCATCGAGGCCGCGTAGTACTTCGTGCATGAACCTTTGAAATGAAGCACTACTGTTCACTAAGCCGAAGGTCATAACTTTGAAGGTAAAGCTTCCGAATGGGGTGGTTATAGCTGTCTTAGGGATGTCTTCTTTTTCGATAGGTATACTGTAATATGCCATTTTCATATCGAGCTTCGAGAATAACACTTTTCCGTGCAGTTGGTAGGTGAAATCTTGTATTCTAGGTATTGGGTATCTGTCGGGGATTGTGACAGCATTTAATCTTCTGTAGTCGCCACATACACGTAAAGAACCATCTTTTTTCTTTACCACGTGCAGTGGACTGGCCCATGGACTGTTGGCGGGTTCGCATATACCCATTTCCATTAACTTTTCAAATTCTAATTTGGCAGCTTTGTACTTGTCTGGCGGTAATGGTCGCGGTCGGGAGTATATAGGTTGACCTTTGGTTTCTATACGGTGAGTGACGCTATGTTTTGCAGTTGATTTGATTGCCATCGGACGTAATAAGTCTGGGAATTGCTTCAAGATGTCGTGATATGCGTGATTTTGGTTGATAATATAGACTGATTCTTCTGTGTTCTGTATCTTTATAGTGTTCACGGTGAGGTCTGTGACACTATCGATGAGTTTCTTTTGATGCAAGTCGACTAGTAATTTGTGTTTTACTAGGAAATCTGCGCCTAATATTGAAGTCTTCACATCGGCAACTATGAATGTCCATTTGTAACTTCTACGTAAACCTAAGTTGAGTTCTAATGTACGCTCTCCATAGGTTCGTATTTGTGTACCGTTTGCAGCAAATAATTTGTAATTGTTTTCTATAGGTTGTGAATATTTCTTGTTTCTTGCGGCTAACACTGAAATATCGGCTCCAGTGTCAATAAGGAACTTTTCTTTATTGTTTCTGTCCATTATACATAGGCGGTGGCCTTGGTTAACATCGACGCCCGCCACAGTCGATGTATTGCTTAGTTTTCCTGTTGCTTCGTATTAGTGTTTGTATTTGTATTTGTATTTCTTTTAGCACATGGTTCTTCGCATTTACGAGCATTATTACCGAACTTGAGGTGGTAATAGCATAACCAATCCGGATCGCCTGGCTGTCGACGTGTTGACCGCGAGTGTGAACGCGGCCTTATGTTGCGCCTATCGTCAAAGCGCTCGTTGCTACGTGGCTGGCGATGCGGGTTTTGCGTCGGTCGATATTGGTTCGAACGTAATTCTGCTACTTCGAGGGATAGTTTCTCTATTTGTTTGGTAATTAAGTCGAGTTGTAGTTTTTCGACTGCAGTAGATGTAGTAGTTGTGGTAGTTTCGTTCTGAGATGGATTTGATACGGGAATCGAAGTAGATATAGCGGCGGCTGTAGCGGGTTCGAAGTGCTCTATCATCTTGTCGGCCATAGCAGATAGGGTTTCTAGTGATGACTCTGTATTTATTGCTAGTATGCCTCGTATTTGAGTAGGTAAATGATTCAACCATATGACTCGGAGTGCTTCGTCGGTTAGTAGCTTCCCACTTAATTCTCTCATTTTTCGTAATAGCTGACTAGGTTTAGAATCGCCAAGTTCTAGGCCACTAAGTAGCTTTTGAAGCTGACGATGATCTGATTCTTGGTATGTCGATATGAGTCTGTCCTTCAATTTGGTGTATTTGCCATTAGCGGGAGGGTTGAGGATGATATCTGCTACTTGTTCTAGATCATTGCAACCTAGCAGTGGCATGACTAGGTTGAATTTCTGTTCTTCGCCTATTTTGCTTGCCGCGATGGCCGCTTCGAACTGAGCGAACCATAATCGAGGATTCTGACGCCAGAAAGGTGGTAGACGTGCGGGAAGAGATATCATGGCGACGTCGCTGGTTGGTTTGATCTCACTACCTGATGGTAGCGATGGTGGTGCTGTGCCGCCTTCTGTAGACATGATGTCTGTAGGTAGGTACACTAGGTACGACAATCAGCTGTGCGTGCAGTAGTGCGCTGTGATACCGTAGGTACGTAGGTATCAGCTGTTCGGGTCGTCGGGGGTCACCAATGTCGGTCTATGGCCTTCGCCTAACCTGACCTGGCGATCAGCTGACACCAAGTCGGTCTGTGGCCTTCGCCTAACCAGACTCGGGATCAGCTGATGGTAGACCGAACGAGTGTAGCAGCTGATTGGGGATCAGCTGAGGGGTCAATGACCCGAGAGGTAGGTACTGATCAGCTGACCCGCAAGGTAGGGATCAGCTGAGGGGTCACTGACCCGTGAGGTAGGTACTGCCCTAGTAGGTAGCTATGCCAGCTGGCTGATGCCTCTAGACCGGCTGGGTTCAAGAAGTGAACCCTGTCCGTTGCTAGAGAGCTCTGTCTGTTTGGACCGGAGTGTTACCGTGGCCAAAGTGAAAGCCAGAGCATGGAACTGATTATTTTATTGAGCAAAAGGGGCTACTAATATATAATAAATCGTCATTCAATATCCATACAATTAAGCGAGCTTACAAACTATCTACACCAATCACAGCTTAGTATTCTATTTACATAAGGAATCTTAAATCTATTATATACAATACAGTTCACAAATACGCCGCGTGGGGCGCTTATCTTTCGCTATAAATATAAACTGTGTGTGCCGAGGTGCGCCAGCTATAAATATACGAAGACCGTGTTACGCGCCGCACTCGACGAGACTCTTCACTGCGTACGGACGTGTTTGGGGCTCCGCATTTCGGCACTGCTGTTATCGTATGATAATGTTGCTCTTGTAGGTAAAGTGAGTAAGTAGGTATTATGTATGTTCCTACAAGCATATCAAAATCTATAAAATTGTCAATTTTCGAACCTCCCGGAAAACTTTCCAGGTAAAAATACCAAATGACTGGACTACTTATGGTCGTATGATATTGATTTTGCAATATCATTTATAGTTAAATAGAATGTGAGTTAATGTTTAGGTAGGTACATGAGAAGGATGACCCGCAGCCTGACTTGAACCTTACAAGATCTGTTTTCGAATACTCTCTGTTTCTTGCGTAACAACTTTAATAATAATACCTGGGAAGTAGATATTACTAGTTATAAATTGCACGGGTTAACTAAGGCCAATTTATAAATGTATCGCAAGGTTATCATTTCATCCGACACCGATACGATATGCGTGTTATTTACCCCTATTATTATTAGAAGGAAATAAATATTTAACTTCTACTACTTATTTGAATCAATTGAATTGAAAAAACTCCTCAAATACCTATTCCTGAATAAGCTATAAACATCCGCTCATTGTCACTTTAGTGTTAAAAATATTGTGAAACGAAACCAAATATGTATGATATTATTGTACTTACATAATAAAATTCAATTTTAGAAGACGAGATGATTTCATTTCAAACTTCTTCAAATATATAATTTTATAGTAGGTAAAAAACCTTTACAAAAATGTGCATGATATGACTTTATTCTTCATTTGACAGAAACTCTAACAGCAGGTTCGAAGGCGAATTCAAATAATGTAATAGGTATCTGCTTTCGACTTTTCCATCCACAAGTTATTCGTTTACTAGGCAATGTTTATTCATTTCATTTATTAATGATATTTCTAGATTTAACATAGGCATTTAGTTACAATAGTTTTAAAGACGCGTTCCAATGAAAAATAATTTGATACGGACATTCTGCGTTTTGCACTCTCTGAACATTTTGATTCCCGTAATACAGTTGATTCCCGTAATACAGTTTTTTTATAAGAACTAGCTCGGGAACCAGGGATTCTTTCACACAAATGTACTTCTATTTGTCAATAAAGATTTTTTTTAAATTTTAATTTTGGGATTTGGCGATTCTGAACCAAAACCACCGTAAATATTTAACGGGAACGAAAGAGGGGACTTTCAAAGTGTATCTACGAAGAAAGTGTTGATATCTAAAGACAATGGTCAACCATTGCCTCATACAACCTCTATGGCGATGGCGTAGCGGTAGAACTTTCGTAGCTACACAGGGGAGTTCGATTCCTGCTCAGTGTACATATTTGTATGCATGAATATGAATAGGTACATATTTGCATTGGGTATTTCTATAGTCGAACTTTTAATCAGCTGCAGTAAAATGACGTTTTGTGGGATACCACTTTTTGAAGAAAAATAAATAGGGATGTGGCTAAGTGAGCAAGTGAATCATTCAATAAATGAATGATCTTTGATTTAGTTTTAAAGATTCAATATTAAGTTGTAATGTATTTTTTATAATTACATATGATAAAGAATTGATCTTTTTCAGTGAAAGTATAGGAATGTACATTCAAAACGAATCAAAAATGTCATAATAATGTTATTTAGGTAATCAATAGATATTTTTCGGAATCACTGTCGCTGTCGCTTTCGGTCACACTAATGACAAATCTGTCTGTCTATTCATCATCTAATATGATGGAGGTGGTACATATTGTGTTCCTCTTTTATAGTGTGAGACACAAAAGTCACTCCACTTAGCCGGTGTCACAAGGTTGATTACTTCTTGGAAAAAAGTTTTCACTTCTAGCATTTCATACGTCTTATTAAATTATCTGCGACGTGCCCCTTTGCCTGAGACCAAAATAACTCATCGGTTTAATTCACATTGATAAGGGGGCAGTCTTAGAAGTCTGATACCTTTACAGCCATCTCGAATGGCCTTCACCATATTTGGTTCAAATGCAATATTTTTAGTGGTCAGCCACTCTTGAATTCGTGCTTTCGTCCACCATAACTTCGGGATTGTTTCGATCGAGAGTGATAGAGCGCGTAATGCAACTGAAGAGTTGCAGTAGTCCGGTCAACCGAACTACTCACCGGACTGCTGCTACACAAAAGTAGCAACAGTTCTATTCCGTTTGACAACCGGACTACTGCTACTGAAAAGTTGCAGTAGTCCGATTAACCGGACTAGCAACCGAACTACTGAGACTAAAGGTTGATAATATAATTGAACGTTGCGAATAATTAGATCATGTAAACTACTTAGTTTACATGATCTAATTACATGAAGCTTTCTTAAGCTGAATACTTATAGAAGTGTCTCAAACTGACCCGAAGAAATGTTGACCGCCGTGGCACCCACACAAAACACAACTATTAAGTTTGAAACTTATTTGATACTAACACTTTTGAAATAGCTGTCATGTAAACGTTATTTTTCCATTACAAGAAGTAAAAAAAAATCCTCGTGAAAGAGAGACCGTTTTGGCCGTGTCAAAACCGACATGTCCGGAAGATACCACTTATTACGTTTTTATTTGAGATTAAACTAACATACCTAAACAGCATAAGACTCGAATTAGAAACTTAGGACACTGCTAGGTGTCAAGGATATCTTTCAAATGGGACCTACAACTCATGCTAGCCTAGTACAAAAAAATTCAGTATCGCTTCTACATAATATTCAATAACTTGAGTACACGCCAAAAACTGATGTTTCGGTGTATAAAAATCATCACAATTGAAATATTACGGCAAATAGGGTAAAATAATGAATGGATTCCACTACTTTAGAGTATGTTTATATTTTTAAAATATTAAAATCATTACCCAGAATATAGTACGAATATCTTTTTTCTTATTGAAATTCAAACGCAGCTAGGTGCTCAAAAGTGGAGGGTAGGTACACTTTTTTTTTGGAAAACGCTCAATTACGACTACTGCTACTGCATTCGGCATGAGTTTGGGTAGAATGCCGGCGAACCACACCTCGAAACACTCAAAAAGGAAATGTGTAAAAGGATCAACGTTTATACAGCCTTTTATTTATAAATGAATAATAAATAGAATTAAGTATGATCATTATGAGTAAGTTATGGAACGATTAGAATGATCTTCTGTGAACTGAATCACATCCCTATTGAGATTAGGCTGTAAACATTATTTTACGCAATGACATTTTGAAACGTCATTTTACTGCATCTGATTAAAAGTCGAAGTATATGTATAATATTATGTACAGTCAGAGCTCATAAGTGCATTAGCACAACAAGGCTCAAAATGGTGTGGCGTGCGGCCGCCGCGTTGCGTTTACTTATATGTTTGTGTGTGTAGTGTTTCAATGCAACACGACGCGAAGCGTCATAGCACTCATAGCGTAGACTAGAACAACAAAATACCTATGAGTAGTTCGTGCTAGACAAAGATAACAATATAATAATAATATGTTCGTTTTCATAACTGTATTATTCTTTATACTACTAGATAGTAACAGACGCTCCAACTTGGTCGGGCCTATATAGATGTAAAAAATTCCGATGAGGATAAAACGAAAAATCCCGAATAATTCCCAAATGACCCGGAATAATTCGAAATTATTCCGGTCGATATTTATGTAGATAGATGTAGTATTGAGAGTCTTGACTCTTGTTGATAGTCTTGTGACTCTAAATGCAGTTACGATTCGCGTTTTATACGGTTATAGATATTCTAAAAATAATATTGATACTCATATTTGGTTACTCAAATTTATAATACCAGTACGTAATAGCAAAGATATTATATATAAAAAGAAGTAGATACGTTATTGCGCGAAAATCGTGAAGATTCGAAAACGAGTCAATTGGAACGTTTGCCTCTAGTACCGCGTGCCGAGCGGCGCCGGCCGGACGTTGAGCGGAAGCATCAGTGACTTATAAAAATAACAAAAATGCCATCGTATGTTTATAGACACTGCACGAACTATTACTCTAAAGTTAATACATCAAAAGGGATTTCATATCACATGGAAATAATACATATTTCGACTGATAAAGACCAAATTTCTGACTTTCATAATATTCAAGTTAAAATTGTCAGCACGAAAATAAAAAGAGACAGTATGATATAATTTGGTGCGTGAGCGACAAGGACGTGTGTGATCCGAACATAGATTAAAGTACAGATGAGAATATCGTAGGCATTAAACTCACTACATACTACCTCCCAATTTTAATTTGTTGTTTTTTATAATTGCCTACTAATACTATGTGGTTCAAGTAAGTTAATAAGTGCGAACTTCACTTCACTGGCAAGTATCTACTTAGGTAAGTACCTACTTGTTAAAATTTGTAGGTACTATTGGCAGCAACAAAATAATGAAATATAATAAACACACCTAGCTTTTTTATACTTAACTAGCTGCCCCGGCGAACTTCGTACCGCCATATTTTCGGCCCGCGTGGTATTCAAATCCCGTTCCCGCTTCACCCTTATCACTTCACTTAGGGGTTTGAAAAATAGATGTTGGCCGATTCTCAGACCTACTCAATATGCTCACAAAATTTCATGAGAATCGGTCAAGCCGTTTCGGAGGAGTACGGGAACGAACATTGTGACACGAGAATTTTATATATAAGACTAGCTGCCCCGGCGAACTTCGTACCGCCATATTTTCGGCCCGCGTGGTATTCAAATCCCGTTCCCGCTGCACCCTTAACATTTAGGGGGATGAAAAATAGATGTTGGCCGATTCTCATAGATACCGGATAAGCACAAAAAATTTCATCAAAATCGGTCAAGCCGTTTCGGAGGAGTTCGATTACGCACATTGTGACACGAGAATTTTATATATTAGAAGATACAATAACAATGACAAACAAACATCTTTGTCTAAACAAAATTACGCAATTATCTCAAACTTCACTTTACTGGCAAGTACCTACTTAGGTACTTGTTAAAATTGTACTATTGACAGCAACAAAATAATGAAATTTAAAAATTATACCTAGCTTTTTTATAATACACAAAGATATTATATATAAAAAGAAGTAGATTCGTTATTGCGCGAAAATCGTGAAGATTCGAAAACGAGTCAATTGGAACGTTTGCCTCTAGTACCGCGTGCCGAGCGGCGCCGGCCGGACGTTGAGCGGAAGCATCAGTGACTTATAAAAATAACGAAAATGCCATCGTATGTTTATAGACACTGCACGAACTATTACTCTTAAGTTAATACATCAAAAGGGATTTCATATCACATGGAAATAATACATATTTCGACTGATAAAGACCAAATTTCTGACTTTCATAATATTCAAGTTAAAATTGTTAAAAAGAGACAGTATGATATAATTTGGTGCGTGAGCGACAAGGACGTGTGTGATCCGAACATAGATTAAAGTACAGATGAGAATATCGTAGGCATTAAACTCACTACATACTACCTCCCAATTTTAATTTGTTGTTTTTTATAATTGCCTACTAATACTATGTGGTTCAAGTAAGTTAATAAGTGCGAACTTCAGTTCACTGGCAAGTATCTACTTAGGTAAGTACCTACTTGTTAAAATTTGTAGGTACTATTGGCAGCAACAAAATAATGAAATAGAATAAACATACCTAGCTTTTTTATACTTAACTAGCTGCCCCGGCGAACTTCGTACCACCATACTTTCGGCCCGCGTGGTATTCAAATCCCATTCCCGCTGCACCCTTATCACTTAGGGGGATGAAAAATAGATGTTGGCCGATTCTCATAGATACCGGATAAGCACAAAAAATTTCATCAAAATCGGTCGAGCCGTTTCGGAGGAGTTCGATTACGCACCCCGTGACAGAAGAATTTTATATATTAGAAGATACAATAACAATGACAAACAAACATCTTTGTCTAAACAAAATTACGCAATTATCTCAAACTTCACTTTACTGGCAAGTACCTACTTAGGTACTTGTTAAAATTGTACTACTGACAGCAACAAAATAATGAAATTTAAAAATTATACCTACCTAGCTTTTTCATAATACATTAACAAAGTTAAACAAACATCTTTGTCTAAACAAAATTAGGCAATAACCTCAATTCAGAGAGCTCTGTATCTTTTTTTTTAATAATTTTGTTAGCCTATGTCACCGACTAGCAACCGCACTGTGATTGGTACATTGTTATCATTAAAGTCCAAGTGACAAACAATAGCTGTCTTCTTCTTTTATATTGTATTTTTCATGTCCTCTCTTTTCAATCCATTGGTTATGTAGGGAAGTGTAGATGAATTAAAAATGTGTGTGTGTGGGTTCGGCACATTTTTCTACGTTGATTTGTAAGCATTATGACATGTCTATGTTATGAAATGTCTTTGATAATACATTAACAAAGTTAAACAAACATCTTTGTCTAAACAAAATTAGCACAGAACACTTATATCCTAAAAAATTAGGCAATAACCTCAATTCAGAGAGCTCTGTACTTGTACCTTCTTTTTCAATAATTTGTTAGCCTATGTCACCGACTAGCAACCGCACTGTGATTCGTACATTGTTATCATTAAAGTCCAAGTGACAAACAATAGCTTTCTTCTTTTATATAAGTTATTGCTCACTTGGGAAAATGAAGAATTTGACAGCGTGCCGACGGTGCCAACATTTATGAATGATTTGCGCCAACATTATGAATGATTTGCGACAGCCATTGTTGAATTTTTCTAGACCATACCTACTACTACAAGCATAATAGTGATGTACTCCAATAAATGATTTGACGACGAAACTATTCTTCTTTACAAAAATGTAGGTACTCTTTTGAAGAAATACGAATCGACAAAATTGTAATGTCTTCTGTTTTTCCGTATTAGAACTAGGCAATTCTTGATCATCCGCTGGTTATAGGCAATATGACGTATGAATGACTATCTGAAACTCTAACTATAATGGAAAAAAACTTGAGATATATAGAACGTGTTTGGTATGAAATTAAAGGGCTCTATTAGCACATTAAAAACATGTATACATTATTGGGTGTTGCTTGCACCAAAACAATACAAATAAAAATTAAAAACTAAAATCCGACTACTGCAAATCACGCCCTAAGAAGTATTAAGCAAGAAAATATCAAGAATAACCGTGGTCGCATACCATTTACTCTAACAAAACAATACATTCTAGGGATTCGTGATTCTGCAGTAGTCGGGTTTTAGTTTTATAGTTGCGCCACGTATCTTGAACCTAAATCATAAGACATACGAGGCTCTGGCTGGCGCCCGCGGAATGCTTTGTAATATTCTATGCTGGGTGAATTTGAGTTCGTCTACCGCAGTAGCATCCCGTGCTATCCTCAATAGACACCCAAGAAATGTGTACTGCGCGTATAGGGCACGTTTTGAGCACATTTTAGGTCCAAGATACGTGGCGCGGGTTATAGTAAAAATAGATATCGACAAATATTACGATAGTAGAAGGTGCATCCCTAGCATAGTAACCGTCGTCAAACGTTCATTCAATAAAAATGGAACATAGGTATACACGTCAATTCTGTAGGTATACCCTGTCTATAGTATCTAAGTCTATGGTATAATATAGTCAGTTTATGCACGCACGAGTAACAGGTATTATACCATCGACACACTAGTGTGGTAAAATAGTGTGGACACGAGTCTGAAGGGGTTATTTTATGAAATTTATGCTGAGATTAGGAAAATCGCTACTTATAACAACCAGTACAGGGGGGGGGGGGGGGGGGGGTCTGGATCCGCCCTTGGTGATGGATGTAGTGGATTTGAATTTTGAACACCGAAACTGTCACATAGGTTTCATAGCTAATTTTTTACATCCTCCCTTTATAGCTGAATAGCACATCCCTGGTGGAAAAGAAGGCTGCCTTTCCACTAGAGACCTTGGTATTAAGACCATTTTGAGTCGTTTGCATCGACTTGATGCTGACTGTACCTACATCACGGTGATGATGTGTGAGAAAAAGTAGGTACCTACTTAAAATGATCCTAAGTAAGTACTATTGGCTAGTAAAGATCGATCTGATGCTGACTGTAGGTACCTAACAGTGGGTTGATGACTAAATTAAAAGACAGCAGGTAATAATACAAAAGAATATTTTATTATTATGTTAAATCCGTGCAGTCATGTATTACTTTATGTAGTAGGTGAATACAGAATTTAATAAAAAGATAAATAATTACAAAATCTTTATTATTAGGAAAGAATATTACGTAGTTTATAGTTTTGTGAAGTATCACAAAAATATAAACTACATAATATACTCCATTCGGTTAAGAACCTACTTCACTAAAGGTAAACAATCTTGTAGCAACTTTTTATAAAAAAAAAAACAGGTACGAGTAGGTACCTAATGAACAAATAAACTAGGATCACTAACCGACTAACTAGTGGTTCAATTTCGGTTTTTAGTTTTTAAAATGATTTTCACCATTGACACTCGAAAAAGGGCCCGTGATTCATCAAAAACTTTCTTTTCTTTCTTTCTTTCTAGTAATACATGCAAAGAGATTGCACACTCTCACTATAATAACGTAATAAAAGCCACCTAAATGTAATAACTGGCTGGATGGAATGTGGCTGTTTAAATTAAGAAAAAACTTGCCACCAATTTTCTGTGTAATTTTCCTTGTAAAAGTTTCTGTTTGTCTCTTAATCTTAAAATAACTTCATCCAGTGATGAAAATGAAACTCTCATATTCTCGAACGCGAAAAGACTCCGGAGTCTTTTTGTGCCAAAGCAGTAGCTGATAATCTGCTGCTTTTTTTATGTAGGTACTATCCATAACAAAATTTAATCCATAATCACAGAGTAATTGTTTTCTCGTAGTCAATGATGAAAAGTAGCGTACCTAACACGTGAAAAAAGAATTCATCTCGGCTCTTGTATCCATCGATCCGCTCAGGTTTCCATGTAGAATCCCTCGCTACGCTCGGGATTCTACCGCAGAAACCTTCGCTCCTCTCGGGATACAACTTAGTGCCTCGAAAAGAATTCATCTTTTTTCACTTGTTGGGTAATCTACTATTTCTAAACCGAAAATTATTAATAAACTGAGTTTTTAATTAAAACAATTAAAATGATACATCTCAAGATTGTTTACGTGTAGTTATGTAGGTAGGCGGTAGGTATCTAAGCGAATGGAGTTTATGTAGCTTTGCTAGAGTTGATTCGGTTGGTGCAGTGTAGGTACTACCTACTCGAGGCTTTTACTACCTTTTCTTTCCATAAGTTCTCCTTTTTCGCCTTTTTTATACCACCCGAGCACCGGGCACAGACAAGCACACACACGGCCCCCCTGATGTCAAATGGTTACGGTGGCCTATGGGCGCGTGCATACTAGGGGTGTCACATTCGTGCTGCCGACCCTGTAAGAACAGAGTTTCTGTGCCGTCAGGGCAGCAGACAAAACAGGACAAGCTTTTGAACTTCCCACTGATAGCACAAAAACTCTCCAGTGAACTCTGATGCTATGCTACCCTACTCACCGCTGGGAACACAACACGAGTATATTATGTAGGTACGCGGTATGCGTAGGTATGTGGTATGTATGCGGGTATGCTGTTACTTCCCCAGTCGGACTGCTCAATTGTGCTCACCCCTTTATGTAAGTAGCAACGCGCGAGTGATTATCTTGTGTGGAAGCGTACAGTAACAGCTTGCCGCGCGGTGTACTTATTTGCTACCTCAGTACTATTTGTAAAAAAAATTATGAATCCGTTACAAAACAATTATTGACCATTTCAAGTACCTACGCTTCCTACATACCTAGGTACGCGTTGATCAGAACACCTGAATCCGACGCACGGTGCACGGCGCGGTGTATAAATATCATCAATAACGTCAATTAGATCGATTTTGCTCTACTACTATTACTATCACACCTACAATAATGGGTTGATACCTTGATACTGATACACAGGTGAGTTTATCAGTACAGCGTGGGTAGGTATATGGCTAAATGCACAACTATGAGAAGTAACAGATAGCTAAGGAGGTAGGACACGACCGACGGTATATCCGTCCCAATCCCAATCGAGCAGGTCCTCGATTCCTGCTCGATTCTGCTAATAAAGTAAAACCACTGTCTTAGTCTTATTACCACCGACACTACAAAAAAAATGGCATTTAATTTTAGACCATATTGCTATAGACTTGATATCAAAAATTTAGTAAAAAGAGTTAGTGGTTTTGCTTTAGCAGAATCGAGGCCCAGTCCGACTGGGGAAGTACCTCCGCCCTACAGAAGACCGCGGTTTAATAACCTCGTCTTGTGTTTCCGACGGTGAGTAGGCTAGCCAGAGCTCATTGGAAAGGTTTTGAGAGTTGTCAGTAGGAAAACCAAAGACGTTGCCCTACTTCTCTTTTGAGCTGAGGGCACAAAATCTCTGTTCTTACAGGGTCAGCAGCAAGAGTTACTCCCCTGGTTTTGCACTCGCCATGGTAACCACTTACCATCAGGTGGGGCCATGTGCTTGTCTGTGACCTACTAAGTAGTATAAAAAAAAGCAGTCTTGGGTTCGATTTAGATAAAAGAAATCAAAAGTGCATTAAGTATCTATTGGATTGTTTATAATAACAATATTCCTAACCAGGAATCGAGCCCGTACCTATATTTTGAATAAAAGAAACACCTCGTTTTATAATATTACACCATTTATTTTATAGTGTCGCTAATAAGGAGCCAATTATGGGAAATAATTACATAATTACTGCAAATTTGAAAAGCCCTCATCTTTGTTCACCGAGGGGAGAAAGTGACTGATTCACCAACGAGGGGGTACTAGGCCCGACGTGCAACGGAGGGCCTCAATTCACCTGAGTTGGGAATCGCACTTTCTTCCCAGTCTTACTTAGTGCTTTATACTACACCTACAAAGACTCCACACGGAGTCCACTCCGAATTCAAACCGACTCCCCTCCGATTCTAAACCGTTTCCACTCTGCCTCCATGCCGACTCCACTCCAACTCCGTACAGACTTCACTCCGACTCAATTCTGACCTTACTACGACTCCAAACAGACTCCAAGAGTAATAGGTTGCTTTCTGAGTAGGTGTAGTACCTATTTTCAATACTTGATGGACATTGTTCTCAATACCAGTTTCGTATAGATTTGAGGTCTAAGGGATTTAGTAAAAACTTGCGCGAATTTAATTACATAGGTACCTACTTAATTGCAATTACGCGAATTTAAATTACTAGGTAAATTAAATTTCGCGCAAGTGCATTCTTAAGGTTTTTCATTTCATTTTAGGATTATATTGTGATCCTCATAATATCCCAAATCCTTTTTTGCTTAATTGACAATGACATTGCTTAAACAAAATAGCGTCTAACAATCCTATTCGGAGTTGAATCGCATAAGTATACAAAATTGTGATTAAGGCCGCTACTAGTGTGCTAAAAAGAAAAGGTAATAATTATATTCTATCATTATCTCCTTTATATCTTGTGTTAATTTGGGGCACTGGATTCAATATTTGGCTTAGCGATAGATATACTTTAAAACATGTATGTACTTAAGTAATAAATTCCTTAGGTATCACGTTCATCTTCTGTATTGATTGTGCTTTCATTACAAACATTTGTGAGTTCATTTATACCTATATTATATCTTATTCTTTATCCTACCTACAATAAAGATTAATTATTTCAAATATTGTCAGGTATGTTTGCCTTCATTATATACATCATATACTTATAAAATATAATATCGAATCTTGAATCAAAATTAAGCAAATTCATTATTTTTTAACGTAATCATGAAAAGGAATGCGACACATGGAAAGTCTACCTCTCACCTTTAATTTTAACTAAGTAAATACCGATGTACCCGCAACATACCTACCCACAATGTGCGAATTGTCTTATTTATATCACGAAACATGAAGGGTTCTTCAGCTAAGGTTAGGTTAGGCTACTCAACTATTTTTTCTTCGTGATGGTCAATCATGATTGAATGTTCACCCATGTTCATCGTTACAGTTAGGTATATAGTCTAGGGTAGGTACTTACCTAAAAGTCCTAACAGACGACCGGATTTTGGACTGGTGCAAACCGGCGGTGGTTGGGTGTCTTTTGAGGATAGTACGGGGTGCTATGGCGCCGAAGGAGCTAAATCCACCACTCATAGAATTTATCAAACCAATATGCGCACGGCAGGGCTTGTTTTTCGCCGCGACTTGGGGTCAAGATATATACCGACAACTACCTTCTGGACTAACTATACCTACCGAAACATCCAAACGGTTCGATGGCCGTAGGTGATCGAACTTGATTCGGAGCAGACCAAGTTCGGTGTCGAACAACCGGACCGATGATAATAATAATAATAATGTCCGGTGGACTGCTCTCCAGACGATCGGATTTGATTCGCAGCGTACCAAGTTAGGTTAGGTTAGCTTCAGTCCAAATCCGGTCGTCTGTTAGGACTTTTATATGCCTATAATGGTGGAACGAAACATGTTTGATGCACCAATATGATTTGTTTTTGACACTTTGTGTACAATTTGGAATCATAAACAATTAGGTAATCGTGCGTGACTAATGTGACTATTTCACAAACAAGAAAGTCAATTAGGTAATAATAGGTACCCACACCACGATAAGATTCATCAATCGTCATCCACATTAACAATTTTATTATTTATTGTTACATAATTATCATAGTATCACAAATGCATTGTAATATTGCACTGAAGACCAATACTGATGAAAAAAAATCTGTTCAAAAATCAATCTCGATCTAGTCTCAAGTCTCAATCTCCCAAATGTCAAAAAACGGGCAATTAATTTTTTTGGTGATCCATTGTATTATTTGTATTGTGTATCATAAACGACAAAGAATTTTTTTTCTTTCTTTCTTAAGAAGAGGTCATGATGTCAATGTTCTTTCTTGAAAATTGTGTTACGAAAATACTGTTTTTGACATTTGGGAGACCGAGATTGAATTTTGATTAAATTTTGTTTAGGAGTAATGGCCTAAAGATCGACTTATCCACTTCATTACCGCCACCATATACTACGCTAATGCCTTTGAGACTCATGCATGATGGTATCTTCTCTCTCTTACATACATAGATTTTATCGTAAATGTAAAACTTTGTCATCTCATCTACTTACAAGGCCACATTAATACAAGTAATAATATTATTATCTGTTGTTAGCTAGTCCACAATGAAAAATAAGTAGATAACGTTATATACTATTTGCCGATACACAATCACAATAGTTTCTATGCAGAATTAGTTACTATTTTTTCAAAGCAGTAGATTTTCTACTTATGAATGTAATAACGAGGGTTTACATTTTTTATAAGATAAACTATGAACTGATGTAGTTTCACTGTAGGCACTCTCAATTCAACGTAGATAAACTTATTTTAGTCGTATTATTTAACGTTATTCTCTCAATAACCTCTTACATGCGTTGTGATATCAATACCATCAACTTCTCACACTGCAGATTCCGACTACCATGCATGGTATTTCAACGGTTTCATTAGAAAAATATAATTTCAGATATGAAAATACATATGAACGTAACATAATTCATCTAACATTACGTTTACATTTATATTCAATAGCCGCACATCCACACTGAGCGAACAACCTCGAGAGGTAGCCATAGCCAGGGCCGAGTGCGGTACGGCTTTGTCCCTGGTTGGACGCTTAAAGCATTGCCTCGCATGACCGTATCTACCCTATGCCTCGGCCAGAGCCGAATATTGTCGGTTTTTATTGATGCTGAAAGAATCTCGGTAGGTTTGCCATAGGACAGCTGTGTTTTGCCCCGCTTGTTCAATGAATGATGGAGCTCGACTCACGTAACGTGTAGCCTATTCGAATGTTGTTTAATTAGCACACATCGTGGCTCGGGGTTAACTTATGCAAAAAAATTCAAACCGAAGCTGTCTCGCGGGGCTGCTCATTCAGTGTGGACGCGGCTGATTACTAAAATAACTCGAATCGTTTCCTTAGGAAAATATTTAGCCTACTCTTATTAATTGATTTGGTAGATGTGGACGAGTGTGATTTGTATAAAAATGTAATATCATTCGACAAAATGTTCAACTAGGAATGCTTTTGCGCCCATTTTAAATCGTCAGCTCGAGGTTTACACCCAGTCAGGGCTTCAATTATAGTCTCTAGCGTGGACCAGAAGTGAAGCTTTTCAAGTGGCCAATTAAGCCAACCAGTAGTGATACAAAAGTAAGTCTCGTGCGGCGCTACATGGTGAATACGGTGATGGCGGCGTGGCAACACTATATGGCATTCTTGTAACCACACCACCCACGTTGGCAAACCGAAATATGTATGGGACCATTTATGGATCTGAAATGTGTACAAATGTGATGAAAAAAAAAATCAAATTTCATAGACATATTTAATATTATTATGGAGTCATAATAATATTAGCTTTGTCTATAATATGTTATGTATCGACATAAGACGAAATAACATATAACTGCGTAAATTCATTTAATTTAAAAAGGTGTTTTAATGCGTACCTAAATAATATAGAAGTTAAAATTATTACCTGATTTGTCATTGCTACAAAGATGCAACACAAGTACCAATAAGCAATCCAATTAAACTGTTCATCGATGCTGCCTTTTTCGTAGGTGAGAAGCTGCCATACAATTCTTGCTAAAACAGGTATTGTTATGGCGAAATTATCACCATTAGTTTCGATGAAATCATGCCTCGTTATTGATGTAGGGTCAATATGATGTTCACGAAATGGGCGCAAGAAATTCTGCAACAGAAAGAAATTTATTGCAAATAAAATTAATTATACTCGCAGTACTTGGTGACGGGTATCATTTTGAAATAAATCTACTACATATAATGCTTACCTATTTACAGCTTTGGAATATTTTAGTGAACTATAATATTCCAAAGACCTCATGATAAGTAAGGCTCTGTATGTTTTGTAAGCATATAAGAAAGTAATGTAATGGTTAATCTATGATATTTTGGAGTCACCCTCTTGCATTCCGTTACGTGCAATATCCCTCCTAAGTTAACGACGAAAATTATCTATAGGGTATAGCGCGATTTAAAACTGAAATAAATGTTATAAGCTATACTTAACCTAAATTGTCTATTTCAATTGGATGTTTTTATTATCTATTAAACAAAGCCAACAAGGTAATTAACTTTATTTTATTTTTTTATCGTCCAACTGGGACCGTAAATCGACAATTTTGTAGCGAATATATTTATGGGGTCCAAATTCCAAAGCCAGTAATTTATCAGCGCAGGCTTTTATTTTCACATTTCCCTAAAGAAAGTAGTTTATAGGTGTGATTATGTGCCAGTTCCCGCAATGAAATGATGGTTTCGCGCACTGTGTGTAATACACCATCTTATCGAAACTAAAGTTCTTATAGGTTTGCCACATCGAGAATATTCAATTGAGAAACAATATCAGTAAACTATTCCACAGTGCAGGAGTATAGTTCTAGCTGAGCTTCTTCATCCTAGCGTTAATCCCCGTCGCATCCGAGTCTGGGGTCCGCTTTATCGGTCTAACTGCGGATTTGGTTGAACTTCGATATTTTATTCGATAGTTCTAGCTGAGCAAGATGACGAATCGACTCCTTCGGGTCCTTCACAGTGCGCACTGTCTGTCATCTCTATAGATGACAATTATTGGCTAGATTGTGTGAGCGTACCTAAGAGCGGCTACACACACACCTGCCGCAGGGGCGATCTAGGGTGAAAACGTGAGTATGAGCCTTAATTGACCCTTAATCGCTTCCTAAGTTGTTATGTGTGTAGCCATTTTCTAGATTGCGCCGATATTGTCCCGACCGCTTTGCACCCTAGATCGCTCCTGCGGCAGGTGTGTGTGTAGCGCCTAAGTTGCCCCTGCCGTTGCCGTGTGTGTAGCGCGATTGGAGCAATTTCTGCTGGCCACAACGTTCAAGTATACTTGCGCAAGTTGAGACTTGCACAAGTATACTTGAACGTGTGTTGGATATACAAGTATACATGAACGTGTGTGCCAGCGTTGCGTTCAAGTCTCAGTACCGTACTAGGCGCGCGCCTATACATACGTTTGTTCTGCGATCAATTTCCCGTCAAAATGAGTGAGATTTTCTTCATAAAAAATCATTATCCCTAAATTATATCTATTTTTTTTTATAATATAGGACTCGTCAATTTGACTTCACCTCGCCTGATGGTCAGTCTATATATTATGCCAATATTTGAATGCAACATTCAATTTGGATAATAAATTTGATGCGCGAATACCCACTTTTTTTATACATGGGCAGAGGTGTAATAACTTTGTTTACACACAGTTCGTTTTGTGTTCTTAGTTTTAATTTTTACCCGACTACCGAAGAAAGGAGGGTAATGTTTTTCGAGACTATGTATGTAGGTAGATATGTATGTATGTCCATTTCTTTGGCACGCCCTACAGCCTGAACGGCTAGACCGCTATGTACCCACAGATTAATAAATGTAGCGAAGTTTACGTGGGCTGACTGCGCGGCAGGCAAGTGTGTAGAGAACCCCCGATATTGGCCCAATATTGCTCCGATATTGCCCCAACCGCTTTGCACCCTAGATCGCCCCTGCGGCAGGTGTGTGTGTAGAGATCTCCGATATTGTCCCAATATTGCCCCAACCGCTTTGCTTCCTAGATCGCCCCTGCGGCAGGTGTGTGTGTAGCCCCTCTAATCTTCCATCCTAAGAGTCCATGGTTCTCCATGGCTCGCCGAATTAATCTCACTCTCATCTCATCTCATAATGGACGATTTTATTGACGACAAAATGAAAAAAATGCACGCAAATTTGGCCAACTGAACTGAACCCTGATTTTCAAAATAAGTTTGCGCAATTTGAAAGACAACCTAATACAAGTTGGTTTCGAGACTACAGAAGTCTCGAACCCCACATGTATTAAGTAATTTCATCATTATATTTTCAAGTAGGTAATTATCGTAGTAGAAAGCCTTTTTCGGATGACTAATCAATACAGAGCTACAAGTGCACAGCAAGACTGTGACCGCAAGAGTGATGCGCTCCACAAGCTAATGAAGTGCGCGAAAATATGAAAATAAAAATTCAAAAAATTGTGACACTCCGGGAATGCCAATAGAAGTGGAAACAGTATGTGTAAGAAGTATTTACTTCACAAAAAAAATGCTCAATGCGCCAATAAATAGTTTCACTTCAAAAAGTTGTCATATGAATAGCCATTTCGTCAAATATTTACTTTCTTTTTTATACCCCTTAAGTGGTAGAGAAGCACACGGCCTTGATGGAAAGTGGTTACCGAGGCCTATGGACGTATGCAACACCAGAGGCTTTACACTCGTGCTGCCGGCCCTGAAGAAACCTTCTAATGCTCTTTTTGAAAAACCCCATATTGTAGTCGATTGGGAAAACCATAGCAGGGAGTTCATTCCACAACTTGAGCGTGGGTGGTATGAATTTTCTTTCTTACCGCACAGTGGGCACCGTTTCCGTGCGCACTGTAGGCCAGTAGTAGTCTATACGCACTGCGTATAGACTACTACTGGCCGTATATACTTTTTTTCAACTCAACTCAACTTTTGACACTTTCTCTACTATACAACAGCTATTTAGTTTAGCTTATTTTTGTTAAAAGTTAGTATCAACCAGTGTTGGCCGAAAGTTAATCTGATTAATGATTAAAAATTAATTATTAATTAATCATAATCAAAGGAGACGGGGACTTCTGGGCCAAAATTGTAATGAGTTGAGATATGACTAAAAAAAGCGGTATTTTTTTCTATTTCCAGCAAAATAAAATATCGATTACTAAAAATTATTTAAACAATATTGCGTATTATAACACTTGCATCACAATTTGATATTAAATCAATCAGAGTGAACAAAACTTAATCATAATAATAATAATAACCATTTAAAATACCAAATAATAGTGTAATAAAAATAAATTCTGAATCGATTTCCGTTAATCGATTAATTATTTCTTGTGTTTATCAACTGAATTTTTAAGCTGTGACAGCTGACAGCTCCATTTTCTGTCAATCAGGCCCACGAATGTATGGAAGAGTATCCATCTCCTTTGACATGATTATGATTATTAATCATAATCATTAATCGTTAATTTGATTATTTGATTAATCAGGTATTTATCAGCTACTTTATTGGAACGAAGTTCCTTATCGCGCGTTGCGAAAGGGGGCTAAACGGAAAAAATTAAGAGCAAAAGTCGTAACGACACTTTTTGCATGACGTCTCGTCACGTCGTATTCGTATACTTTCGTTACGTAGAATTAATAATAATAATCAAGTTAATCAATTGATGATTAATGATTAATGATTAAATCAATAATCATGATTAAGATATATTTTTTAATCATGATTAAACTAACCATGATTAAACTAATCAATCATGATTAATTTAATCTGATTAAAATTAATCAAATTAATTAATTGATTAAAAATATAATCGATTAATGCCAACACTGGTGTCAACGAAGTGCGTGTCATTAGTTTTGTGTAAGAGCATGACTCATGTTAGGCACTCAGAATACAGGTTTGTTCTGTATTCTGAGGTTAGGCACTAGGCCAATCACTACTTACGCACTGGTCAGGGAGACAGTGGGACAGATTTGCGATATTGTCAAACTTCGCCCGACTGTCTTGCGACAAAAAAAAGACAAAATAGCACTACCTCGATCGATAGCATAATATTTAAAAAAGAGATATGAATGGGCGTGAGGCATCGATCGGGCAACGTGGGGCGAAGTCGTCTGATGTCTCCGGGGACATAATCGTGAATCAATATTCAGCTGATGAATGTATTATTACGAAGCCTAATTCGATGTTAGTGGCTAGGACGGGTAAGCATTTTTTTATTCTTATCCAAGGAGGTAGGTAGTAATAATTCTATGAAATGCCTCCAGTAAATCTTTGTTTTTGGAATTTGTATACGACTAAAAATACATGCTTCTAGGATACTAGGATACAATACAGGCCATGACCACTTTTTGCTACTTGGTAGAGTTTTCGATGCAACAAATCACAAAATAGATGCTTATAATGTGCGCAATACGGTGCAAAATCTAAACTAAGTCTATAAAACTGAATATAAAGGAGAACGGGCACTTTTGTATGAGCTGCGTCCCAACCCTTGTAACAAGTTGCGACTAGTGTAAACATGTTCATTTAGTCTATTTATATGTAAAAATGAAAGATTTATATCAGAAATTCGTGCAGGTCCAAAGTTATAAGGGTGTAAGTAAAAAATATTTTTTTGTGCAAATAGGCTTTGCAGTACAGTTTTATGGTTTTGTATCATTTCGCCGACGGTCATTACAACTACGGTTGACTCAACTAGGGTTAATTCACCTACTGGTTGACATGGTTCATGGTTGTACCGATCACATATTTTTAACAAAAAAAGAGGGGTGTTATAAGTTTGACGTGTGAGTGTGTGTGTGTGTGTGTGTGTGTGTGTGTGTGTTTGTGTGTGCGTGTGTGTCAGTCTGTCTGTGGCATCGTATCGTAGCTCCCAAACGGCTGAACCGAATTCAATTCTGTTTCTTTTGATCGAAAGATGGTTTAGTCGAGAGTATTCTTAGCTATGTTTCATAAAAATCGGTTCAACCATTTGAAATATATTATGAGAAATGAAAATCAATCCAAAATCTAATCTATTTTCAAATATACCCGTATTGGGTATCAAATGAAAGGTCATAATTTATACATCACGATACAGCAGGTTTTATGGAAATCCATAAAACCTGCTATTATTATAGGTATATAAAAAGCATGAAACAAAAAAAAATAAAAGCAGAACCCAATATTTTAATTTTCTCTTTCTAAATCGATTTGAATAGTTAGCATAATAAATGCTTCAAAAGAACATTATTCACGCTGCATACATTTTTGGTCCAAAATTGAAAGTGCTGGCCAAATACGATATTTCGTTAGAACTTGTTCTTATTGGGGCGTCAAAGTTGAGGGACCACTTCCTTCGGTTTTATTTGAGTTCGAAAATCTTGAAAACATACATTTTTTATGACACAAACTATTGAAAATGGATAAAAAATGTCGTGCTACATTGGAAGAATAGTTAATAAAACTAATAAAAAATAAACCCCATACTGCACACCGTTGTTTTTCATCTATTTATTTAGGTGCTAAATTGAAAATAAGTAGCGGCCAAAGAATACAAATATGACATTCCGTTAGTCGGGCAGTGGACCCTCAGCTTTGACGCCATAATAAAAAATGCTAATGAGGACAAGCTCTAACAGAATATCATACTCGTATTCTTTGGCCGGCACTTTCAATTTTGGACCCAAATAAATGGGTGAAAAACAACGGTGTGCAGAATGGGGTTTATTTATTACTGATTTTTATTGACTATTCTTCCAATATAGAACAATGATTTTTATTCGTTTTTAATCATTCATATCATAAAAATGTATGGTTCCAAGAATTTGAACTCAAATAAAACTGAGAGCAGTGGTCCCTCAGCTTTGACGCCATAGTAAAAAATGCTAACGAGGACAAGCTCTAACGGAATTTCATATTTGTATAGGTACTTTGGCCAGCACTTTCCATTATGGACCTAAATAAATGGATGAAATACAACGATATGCAATATGGGGTTATTTTTTATTGCTTTTATTAACTATTGTTCCAATATAGAATAAAGTTTTTCATTTATTTTTAATAATTCGTATCATAAAAAATGTATGTTTCCAAGATTTTTAAATTGAAATAAAACCAAGCGCAGTGGTCCCTCAACTTTGACGTGGTAATATAAAATGCTAGCGAGGACAAGTTCTAACGGAATATCGTATTTATTTTCTTTGGCCGGCACTTTCAATTTTGGACTAAAATGGGTGATGTCCTTTCATTCAAAAATCCCAATAATTTATACATATTTGAAATGTACTAATTAAGGCCTTTAATTTGATATCAAACACGGTATATTTACCTCAATTTTATTTTTTAACGCAGTACTTTATGACCGCTAGAGGGCGCCTCATTAAATTCAGTGACACATTATATAGCCTATAATAAGTGGACTATCAAGACACTTCTAACAATACCTTACTTGTCCAGTTCTAATTAGTAGTTGAAGAGCTATGAGGGAATTAGTGAATATACATACATAGTTCATACATACATACATAGCCTGTCAAAATCATAATCCTCCTTTGGCTTTTACATAGTCGGGTAAAAATAGCATAAATAAATAAGTATTTTGTCATAAAAACACTAATTATTTAAAATAAATTAAATACTTTCTTAGTAACTGAAACCCCCACAACTTTTACCCTGCACGAAATACAGATTTATGTCCATACAAAAAAATAATACACTCATTGAGACCTTTCATTTGATATAGGTCAAAAAGTGTTACACCATATGGGACGAAACGCCCATTCGCCTTTAATTCAGTTCAGTTTACCGAATGGATGTGCATGCAGACAAAGAAAATAAAGCAACTTCAATAATTACTGTTTAGGCAATACCTACCTACTGTTTTGTTGCTCCATAAAGGACCCAAGGTTTGGGGATGAGTAGGTCGACGTGAACTGTTAAGAGGCTTCTGAAGCACACCACATACAAGTCTTACATCCCAGAAGGGATGGGCGTTTTTTGGCATTTGGCTAGACATTTTTAGGGTCTCTTATCACATGAGACCAAAAAAATATAAGACAATTTAGGATTGAAATGAGAAAATCAGATAATATAATTGAAATGGAAGGACGAATGGAATACCGCGGGTTTCTGAGCTTCATCAATGCGAATTGACTGTAGTTGTGAAATCCAACTCTTCGAAATTCTATAAAAAAACTTAATACCTATATCTACTGCATGCTACTAATGCACGTGAGACATGCTTCAGAGAAACTGAAAAGGAGACATTTCCATGCATGGTGGCAAACTTTCAATAATACCTATTGTATTATTGAAAGTTTACGCGAATACTTTTTTTTTTTCGTAAATGAGATTCAAACCGGTTCGTAATAATTTACCTCAAAATGCCACTGCTGGCCGTTCTTTCATGGGGATTCCCATGGAATTGATCCTTTAGGTGAGACCACACCGGAAGCCAGTGAGCGAGCGCATTTAGTCCGAAAGCTGATACGATTTTTTGCGTACGTTCTTGAGGTAAGCTGGAAACTTGTCAGACAACTCGTGAGAAGGTGCAGATGGAGTTTAATGTATAAGGAATACATAAAAAAAGGGGGGCGATTTTGTGGGGGCTTTACCATTGCCAGGCGGGTTCAAAGGTCATTAGGACAGTAACTACTAATATAACGTAGAATTGATACTGATAGCCTCTGTGGCATGGCGGTAATGAAAGCGGCCGCTACGCAGGAGGCACGGTTTCGATCCTCGCTCAGTCCAATATTTGTTTTTGTTCTTTTTTTTTGGAAATTACCTTTTAATGTGCTTTTAATCCGCCTGGCAATGGCAAAGCCCCCACAAAATCACCTGTCTTTTTTTATGTATTCCATAAACATTAAACTACAACATTATAAAAATTGCATATTGCCTAAAACATGTATTTTTGTTTTTTTTTTAATATGTTTAAAAATTTGGGGGTTGATTTAGCCCCCGTTCCCACTAGCCAGGTCTGCATCTTCGTGTTGAGGTATAACAGGAGAGTTGTCTGACAAGTTTCCAGCTTGCCACAAGAACGTACTCAAAAAATCGTATCACCTCTCGGATTATATAGCGTTCGGGGTAGTCACTGTTTAACCTCTAATTCCAACGACGAGCGGCGCGCACTAAGAGATAATTTTATTTTATAAATTTACTGGCTAGTATCGTCAGACAATGAATGAAATATTCACCACAAGTAGCGCTAGTTTATCTCTTAGCTCGCGTCACTTGCAGTGTGAACCATTGTATGAAAAGAGGTGAAACAGTATATCGCTCACTAGCTTCTGGATTATGCTTTTGCTTGACCTAATTCTTAAAAATATTAATAAATAATTGGATTAGCCGTATTAGCCCCAATGTTTAAATAGATGATGATGGTCTATTAAAATTTATCTTTTAGTAATTAGTTAAACTTTTAATCCTAAGAATCATGGTTAATATATTATATATTAAATCTCATAACCTATTTGATTACATTTTGAAAACTAAACCAAAAGAATGAAAATTAATGAATGTTACTATTTGACTCCTAATTATTGTGTACATAGCAGTATGTGTGTGTCTCAAACAATGCCATGATAGGTATTGATGTGCAATAACTTGTGCAGTAACTTTACTAACACTACAATTTCCACCAAAGCATGATCAAACTTCATTTTCCTATTTACAAGCACTAAAAGTTACTTTTTTAAGAAGTTTTAAGGTTTCAGTCAAAAACTACTTTATTGAGGTGTTCATAATGCACAGGCAGACTCAAATGGTGATGGGCAGACCATACAGTGAGAGTGAGAAATAAATGGAGTATTTTAATCATGAAAAGGGATGATCTAAGGCGAAAGAGCAGACCAAGAAGAAGGTGTAATGATGATATAAATAAGACAAGTTACAGAGACACATGTAAGAGATATGCTGTAGAGTTGCTTGAAAGAATGGTTAAAAAGTTTGTCAACTGGCATATAGACCTTCAAAATGGTACTAAAACACAAATTATACAATTTGTGATTGTTCTGTCTGTATAAAGGCTATTATTACAAGTGGAGCGATATACTAAAGAATGCCTAATGTATGAAGGCAATATGTATATGCAAGGTTAACACAGAGTGTTTCTTTGTCAATTTTATGCTAGTGAATTCATAATATTATCTATTGGTCTGACAGGTGAAATGTTGATATCTTATCTAGTAGCTAGTAGCAATGACAAGAATTTACAATGAAATAAATAATGTCTGCAATGAGCAAATAAGTTAAGCAGATGAGTGTTGTTATGGTATAAAACACAGACAAGTATAGCTAGATACAGTTGAAAGACATTATTACTTTGCCTATAAGAGGAAGGTCAACTGCTCCCCAAGTATCAGCAGCCCAATGAACTACTCCAGATGCAAAATCTGCCGTTAGGACACCAGCCATAGCTGCTAATAATAATGAAGCATCGGCTCGTATGTGTTTAGCCATTAGAAGGCCTGCACTGACACAAAGTGTGCAACAAACCACCACACACACCCATTCTTGTAGTCTTTTGCCTGTCAAAACAGAAAATTACATTCTAATTCCTCTAAAATAATATATCTCCTTATAAACTGCTAAGGGAAATCTAAGAAATATAATTCATTCTGATGAACACTAATGAAATTAAAACAAGGAAAAACCATGACAACATTCATAACTAAGTATAAAGAATTTTAATAGAATTTAATCTCATTTGAACCTCATATTAACTAATAACATTTAGATCACTAAAAGATAAAAACAATGGCATTAATAAATTACGAATTTGAATTAGGTTCCTACTTACTTTTTTATAGATAACCGAAATGAACTTACCTGGACTGTATAGTTCGGCAAGCTCTTGAGCTCCACGATGTCGTGGGCCCCAACGTAGTTCAGTGCCCACTACACTTGGTAATTGTGTATTTGCATTAGGATCGTCTTCCAACATGGAATGCTCGAGAATTTGTCGTTCAGTTTTCACCGGTGCCATTAAAGTTGTAGCCATACTACTAGCATAATCAAAACGTTCACAACTTAGACCACTAAGACCATCTCTTTTCGCGCACGGGGGTATTGGTAACTGTAACGCCATTACTTACGTTGCTAATGGCAATAACCAACTGAAACAATGAGAAATAACTAATAAAATATTCATATTCCTTGCCATACATACTGAGTCTCTTATAACATTCTAATAACTTCGGATACAATATTTGCATTCACTACCTACAGCAAACTTATCATGTGTCAACTTATCAGTTATCGTGTAGATAAATCACAGAAACTTCTTACAAATTTGACAAGAAATAAAAACTATGGACAATATTATCTTCATACACTCGTCCACCGTCGCCAAAAATCACAAAGACACTTGAGTTTGAGAATGACAATTTGACAATCACAATGAAAATGATGTGATGATGACAAATGAAATGACAATGACAAAATTGACAAGGAAAGGAATGTCATGTCATTTGTTTTTTTTTTTATTGGCTTCTTGCTTAGCATTTAGCCATTATCAAGTAGTCTATGCTAATATTATAAAGAAGTAAAGTTTGTGTGGTTGTATATTTGTTAAATTGTAAGGGGTAATCTCGGGATCTACTGAACCGATTTTAAAAATTCTTTCACCAGTAAAAAGCCACATTATTGCTGAGTGTCATAAAGCGCTATTACACCTTCCTAAATTTAAGAAACGGTATTTAGGAAACGATTTAGGACGAGAAATTCAGTCGCCGGAGCTCGCGATTACACTTTCACTAAATTATGCCGGCCACACACGTTGCGGTATACTTGTACAAGTCTAGACTTGTACAAGTCCGTGTTTTTTCGATGTGCCCACAGACGCTCAAGTATACTTGTACAAGTTACAAGTGTCATTTTTGTCAAAGCGAGCGTCCAGGTATGTCGTGCTGCGATGGATGACGCATTGCCAGTAGTTGGCAATAAGCATGCAGAAAATTATTAAAAAATAAAAATATTTGTACTTTTCCACAATTATTTATTTATATCAAACTTACCGGTTTCACCTTACGGCATTATCAAAGGTTTTTTCTTTTTTCCCCAAATTTTGGGGACTTGTACAAGTCTAGACTTGTACAAGTCCGCGTTTTTTCGATGTGCCCACAGACGCTCAAGTATACTTGTACAAGTGTAATTTTTGACAAAGCGAGCGTCCAGGTATGTCGTGCTCAAAGATATTATATAAAAAGAAGTAGATATGTTATTGCGCGAAAATCTTGAAGATCCGAAAACGAGTCAATTGGAACGTTTGCCTCTAGTATCGCGTGCCGAGCGGCGCCGGTCGGACGTTGCGCGGAAGCATCAGTGACTTAAAAAAATAACGAAAATGCCATCGTATGTTTATAGACACTGCACGAACTATTACTCTAAAGTTAAAACACCAAAAGTGTAGATGAATTAAAAATGTGTGTGTGTGAGTTCGGCACATTTTTCTACGTTGATTTGTAAGCATATGACATGTCTATGTTATGAAATGTCATTGGTCGTGCTGCGATGGATGACGCATTGGTTTTTTTTTTTGGATCGGTGACATCGTGCTTGCCACAAGTGCTCGTCAATTCAAAGAAGAAATTACTGATAATAGTGATAATACTGTGTTGTTCAAGTACTTTATTGCTTTTGTATTGTTTCTGTGTGCTTAGTTTACTTATATTTACTGGGTAAGTCCTAAAATTAACACTCATAGAAGGTATGGATAACCATCCTCCCGATCCTGGAGGGGATGAAGAGCGTCCGAGGTTGCTCCTCGGCCGATCTTCTTCCATAAAGCGTCCGAATGAACAATTCCGGTGCAGCCAAAAAAACAATAACAAATCCATCTGAATCTGCTCCCTCTGTCCAAACTAGTTACATCCACCCGGATCATGCAGATAAGCCTTCCACATATACAGATTCGGACACTGGCCCATTTTTAGTACATGTCACAAGAGACGTTGGTGATTCATCATCAGGAACAGTTTTTAGCTCTATTAAATTTGGTCATTTTCTATCTCGTAACAATATCAAAAACATCGTACTTGGCGGCGTGAAACGAGTTGGCAGGAATAGAGGTTCCGTGGAGTTTAAGTCGTCCACTGATGCAAATAATTTTTTAACCCATCCCGCACTACTTAGGGCTAAATATGCAACCTCAATTCCCTCATTTGCATGCTCCCGTATGGGAATAATAAGACAGGTGCCGGTGGAATGGACATTGGAGGAAGTAGTCCAGTCCATTGAGGTTCCGCCTGGCTTTGGATCTGTTATGAAGGCCAGAAGATTAAATAGACGAGTTACTAGCGACAATAACACCCCCACATACGTGCCTACGCGAACCATAGTAGTTACTTTCACTGGTCAGAGACTGCCTTCGCATGTTTATTGCTTCCATAAATCCTTGCCCGTCGAAACTTATGTTCTTCCAACAATCCAGTGCTTTAAGTGCTGCAGATTCGGCCATGTAACCTCCCAATGCAGATCGTCTCCGAGGTGCTTTTTGTGTAGACAGGCCCATGAGGGTTCAACCTGTACAACCTCAACCCCCACGTGCCTATTTTGCTCAGGTCCCCACTCGGCTAAAGATTCTTCCTGCCCTGAACATTCGCGACAAAAATCGATTAAAATCACCATGTCTCAGGAGAATATTTCCTACATGGAGGCTTCCGCCAGATTCCCTCATGTTAGGAAATCCTTTGCAGACACTACGAGACAGGCACTAACCCCAAATTTGCCTAATTCCCAGCCTAGTTCCCAACAATTCCCCTCCCTCAGTTCCCATCACCTATCCTCTTCCTTCTCTCAAGGCCCATCTCAATCTTATAGAAAGACAGTCTTCTCCACATAGACAATACAATCCAGCTTCGAGTCCTGGCTATAATAGACAGGCTCTTATTGTTTTAACCCAACCTCCTCCTTCTTCCATGCCTAATGGCTCCGCTCTCTTAGTTGAGCAATCAAAATCTCCTTCTAATGATAATCTCCTTGACCTACTTCTCTCCACCCTCATTAACATGCTAACTAGGTTTAGTGATACTGAGCTGCCAGCCAAATTCAAACATAAACTTTCTCAGCTATTAACTCTCACAAGTCAAATTCCCACCCCTTCTTCAATGGAACTGTAGGAGTATCCGTAATAAAAAGAACGAATTAATACACTTAATCAATAAATATAAGCCGCTCATTGTTGCCATTCAGGAAGCCTGGCTTAAGCCCAACTCCCGCTTTAGGGTGTCTGGGTTCGCCTGCTTTCGGGATGACAGGAATGACGGTCATGCTGGATCCACTATTTTGGTGTCCAGAAATATTGTATTCTCACAAATCTCTATCCCTCCTCATAGTGACTTGTTCCACATTGTTGGTGTTAGAACAATGAACATTTCTTTTCTTTCTGTTTACATTCCTTACCCTGATTCTTCCATACTTTCAGACCTTTTTAACATTATATCATCTATCTCTCCTCCTGTGGTCATATTGGGTGATTTTAACATCCACCATACCTCTTGGGGATCATACCAATGTGACGACTTATCTTCTTCATTTATTGATTATTTGGATTCCTTAAACCTGTGCATCCTGAATAATGGCAGTGCTACTCGTAGACCGACTTTGTCACACCCTGGTCCTTCTACGGTTGATCTCTCTCTGTGTCCTCCTTCTCTTTCTTCATGTCTTATATGGCAGGTCTTAGGTAGCTCCCATGGCAGTGATCACTTCCCTATTCTCATTTCAACGCTTACCAGCCAAATCCAAAATCCTATATTTAATCCTCTTCTAAAATACAACTTATCAAGAGCAGATTAGGTAGTTTATTCTAATTGTCTTGATCATGAAGTAGAGATATTACCAACTCCTGACCCTGACAACTACCATTCAGTGTATGCACGTTTCAAGAATGCTCTTCTGATTGCTGCAGATAAGTCATTCCCACTAAAGAAGCCTCCCAGGAATATGCTGCCTTCCCTGCCTTGGTGGGATCAATCCTGTACAGCAGCCTGCAAAAGGAGAAAGGATGCTGAAAAAGCATACACTAGAGAAATGTCCCGGTCAAATTACCTAGCTTATCAAAGGGTGGCTGCTGAAACCACCAGACTTCTCTCTCAGAAGAAACAAGATGGTTGGCGCAGGTTTTGCGAGAATCTATCCCTCGTACACGCTCATCTATGGTATAGAAAAATATCAGAAAATTCAAATATTCTATATGAACTAACCACATTGCGTCAAACGACTCATCAGTCTGGATCCAGGAGTTCGCGCAGAAACTGGCTCCCCCGTCTGTCCCTACCTCTTCCGAGTGCTCTGTAAACCACTCCTCTTCCCATCTCAGACATAACTTTGACTCCCCTTTCTCACTCAATGAACTTTTAGCTGTTTTAGAACCACTAAAGGATTCCTCTCCTGGGGTGGATGGCATCCCATACTCCTTTATTGTCAAGAGTAGTCTATCTACAAAAATCTTTTTCTTAAGTATACTTAATCAAATTTTTGGCTCTGGTATTCCCCCAGAAGAGTGGCAGTCCTTGAGACGTACGTGAAGACTTGCGCAAGTATACCGCAACGTGTGTGGCCGGCATTAGGATCCTAAATCAGTTTTGGAGGACGAGCGGCAAGTGACGGACGTGTCGCTGTCGAATAGAGATGGATGATAATAGTACATTATGGTACAAGTGAGCAAAGTTGGTGATTACCGCCGAGGCGCTATTGAGACCCGAGCCGTCAGGCGAGGGTCTTAAGAGAGCCTAGGACGGTAATCATCATGCTCACACGTGGCATACGACGTTTTACAACACACTTGCGAATAAAATAACACTACAAATACTAAATAAACAATACTACAAATGAATTCGTTTTCCTATGCGCGCGCATCTAACAATGGCGATCGGCCATATTTAAAAGAATGAGGTTTGACCAATGATATTTTCATAACATAGATATGTCATATGCTTACAAATCAACGTAGAAATAGCAATAACACATCTATTTATATTTAATATTATTGGGTTTGACTTTAACTTTTTTTTTACTGTTTTTTTTTTCTGTACTTAGAGAAAAAAAAATGTTGAGTGATAATTTTGTTTATTATACAACTAGCTGACCCGGCGAACTTCGTACCGCCATATTTGCCGCCCGCGTGGTATTCCGATCCCTCTGTACCTTCTATTCAAAGGAGAATGCCCATATTAGTATGGGGATTGTTTCACACTTTTTTTTGCCGTGTCACATATGTATAAACTGCGTTATAAAGCCTGTATTAAGTATTATATGAAATATAAACGTATATTGTAACAGAACTTCGGGTTATTGAGAAATTAAATGATAAAAACTAGAAAACCAATAACATTGAGAAGAAAATATTGTGACATTGACATTTGAGTTCATTTTCTTAATGTTGGCATTTTTGTGACACTAAAATATACGTTAATGAGTAACTCATTATCATTAAATAAACTCGACAACATACACGAATAGGGATTTCTAATTTGAATATATTTAAATGGGGTGGGATTAATCTGTCGCCAAAATAATAGGGTTTTTCCGCAAAATAGTAGTTCTGCCGCCAAAATGTACGATCGAGCGACTGATGTCGACGTTGCTTTTGTTCCTAACCTCCTCAAATACTATAGATATTATCCCATTTCAATGTAGCATTACAAATTATTACCATGTAATGTTGAGATGGTGGACCTCGTCTAGTACTACTTACTACTGCCAGTGAGGACGCACGCCGTTGACCGGACGGGTGATCAGCTGTTGTGTTGCCCATTTCACCTACTTCCTCTATATGACTGCCATAGATGTTCGTATGACAACCGGGACCGACGGCTTTACGTGCTCACCGATTCACGGTGATACTCAGACCAATCAATCAATCAATCAATTAGCCTACTGCAGTCCACTGCTGGACATAGGCCTCTCCCAATGTGCGCCACGTTTGCCGATCCTCCGCCTTCCGCATCCAGTCCGTCCCAGCCACCTTTCGCAGACCAATGCAAAATGCAAATAAATGAGTAGACATATTCATGTATATAAACATTGAACCGATTTGGCCGTCTCGAAAGATAAAGGTTAGAAAAATATATCAATGAAAAAAAAAAATATTTATACTGAGAATATTTAATCATCTTCATATACATATTCATCAAAAATATCATCTAAGAAAGTGGTAAAGTGGCATCTGAGATGATGATGGTGTTGGCGTCCTGGATGATGGTGTTGGCGTCCTAGATGATGGTGTTGGCGTCATGGGTGGTGGTGACAGTGGCGGCCGTGCTTCATCATGTAGCATTTGCCTTCTGGCATGTCTGGTTGCATATTCCCAACATGATCTACAGACTCTTTGCAGATGTGGTACCTAAAATAAAAGATTATAAATAAATACTTTATGACTTATGTATTCTGAAGTGACTACTTGTGCATAGAGGCTACCTAACTTTCAATCAGAAGCACCCTATATGAGGAATAACAGATTGAAATATAAATAGATAGTATCCATATTAAACCTTTGTCATGTGAAATTATGATGCATCAAATGTATTGTTTTTTTTATTATAAAAAAAGATGATTATTATGATTAATTACATAATGTTCCTTTTATATTTGAGTAAGCCCGACTTTGAGGTGAGGGCCTCGGATGCGACTAGGATTAACATAATGACAATGATGATGAGTACATAGTGTACCCAACCACATAATAAACTTAATTCCTATGTTCTTTTAAACAATATTAATTATGATGTGTTAATACACTGTGATCTGTTACTCGTACTGTATTTAATCATTCCCTATTTAACTGGAGTAAACTCCAAGCTGGGGACTCGGGCCTGGTCGGCCAGTACCTAGGATGATATAATTATATTACATATATTTATATACATAGTAGGTACGATATGATAACATAGTTCTTGATAATTTGTATATTATATAATTTGAGGTAGGTGTGCTTGCTTACATTATGTGCTAGACTAACTAGTAACGGCAACCAACTATGTAAAACAAAACAATAGTACTTTGGTTAGTAATATGAAAGGTACTTACCAAATGAGGAGCAACAGTTTCTAAAAATATATTGCGTTGAGGACAATTCAATGTTACATTATGACTTCTAGTACGTAAAATAGATACTCCACAGCCAAAACAAACATTATTATGTCCTCTTGAGGATGTAACATTCATTCCTGTGTTATTTGCTGCATTCTGTAGCAATGCATGACATTCCACGCATATTGCATTTGTATCTGAAAATAGTTACGTACATGATAATAAAAAGTAAGAGAGAGCGATGAATGATGAGTAGAGATCAGGTAATAGGTAAACATTTTCATTGTACTCTAAAATAAATCAATTGAATAGGTAACATCAACAACACATATTATGTTACATTAACGTAAAGGTTTCTTGGAAAGTTATAGGTACTCTGGCAATATAAAAGTATAATAATATTATGTCTATGTATGTAAATCTTGTGATATTTTCTTACCGGTGTAGGTGATATCCATGCGCGTAAAATATCAAACATTATCTGAGATATTTCATAGTAGACGTAGCCGGCGTAAGCGCACAAGAGAGATGGAGCAATTAATACAGCGTGAATCCATGATTATTCAAACAATAATGTTGTATTACAGAAGAGGAAATAAATGAACTTGTAAGTTGTATTCTCTTTGTAAACTACTGAGTTGAGTTTTTAGTTATTGTCATTTGTGAGGGATACCATATAAAACTACCAATGAAACAAAGAATATTTTGCTATCCTAATAAAACTACCGCTACATACACGAAATATATTAAGATAAATAAAGTGCAATATATTTTAATATTACATTGCGAATTATTATCACGTTTATTATTATTTAACCGTTTTATTTTATAAAGATTTCTATATTTACATTCAACCATCAATAGTTTATTTTATATTTCATGTAATGGCAACATTAGCAAAAAATGGTGTTGGTATTACTAAAATAAAATGGTATTCTATAATTTTACGCATTCTTATGATTCAATTTCAAACCCCAAGTTCTACAGAAGCGGTTTAGGGTCGAAAAGTCATGTTTTAATCAATATTATTTTTTAACATTTGAAATATTGACGCGAGCGACTAAAAGCGAAACCAACAATGGGCATTCTCCTTTCCATGTTAGATTCTAATCCCGTTCCCGCTGCACCATTCCCGACCCGTGTTATGAACCAACATGCCACATATAATTGACCATGGGAAAAATATGGCTTTTCTAGATTCAGACCCGTTCCCGCTGTACCTTCTATTCAAACTTCCATGTTAGATTCTGATCCCGTTCCCGCTGCACCGTCCCCGACCCGTGAACAATGTGAACATGCCACATAAATAATTGACCATGGGAAAAACATGGCTTTTCTAGATACAGACCCGTTCCCGCTGTACCTTCTATTCAAATTTCAATGTTAGATTCTGATCCCGTTCCCGCTGCACCGTCCCTGACCCGTGAACAATGTGAACATGCCACATATAATTGACCATGGGAAAGACATGGCTTTTCTAGATTCAGACCCGTTCCCGTTGTACCTTCTATTCAAACTTCCATGTTAGAAGTTGACCATGGGAAAAACATGGATTTTCTAGATTCAGAGTGGTCTTTTAAGGATTGTCCTTTGTGATTTGTTTATGGTCATGGCCAATGCAAGACGGATCGAAAATTGAAGTCTTTTAAATTCAAGCGGCATGTCGGTTGGGATCATCGGGATCCTTGGAATGAAAACTTCCTCACCTTCTAATTTTCCTTTGAGTGAAAAAAAAAAATTAAAAAAAAACAATTTAAAAGTATATTATGTCCTTCCTGGTTCTTCTAAGCTACCTCCCCACCAATTTTCAGCCAAATCAGTTCAGCCGTTCTTGACTTATAAGTGTTGTAACAAACACGACTTTCTTTTATATATATATTATATAGATTACTAGCTGCCCCGGCGAACTTCGTACCGCCATATTTTCGGCCCGCGTGGTATTCAAATCCCGTTCCCGCTGCACCCTTATCACTTAGGGGGATGAAAAATAGATGTTGGCCGATTCTCATAGATACCGGATAAGCACAAAAAATTTCATCAAAATCGGTCAAGCCTATAGATGTAAGGCCGGAATAATTCCAAATATTCCGTGAGGATAAAACGAAAAATCCCGAATAATTCCCAAATGACCCGGAATAATTCGGAATTATTCCGGTCGGTTGTGTTCGGTATCATTAAGAAAAAATGTAGTCTTGACTCTTGATGACTCGAAATGCAGTTATGATTAGCGTTATAAACGGTTATAGATATTGGTATAATTAAGAACATACAATCTACATGTATTCTTATTAATACCGATATTATACCAACCGTGCTAAAACGAATGAAGTGGTGAATTATAACAACATTTTCTTGATTTTACCGAGTTAGGGATATAACTGAGTACCTACTTATACACTTTTAAACTCTTTAAGAGTGTTTTCACACCATCCGATATCTGTATCCGACGACGATGGCCGACATCCGATATCCGACACCATTTATTATGTTGTTTTCATATAAATATCCGATAAAATCGGTCCGATTTGGCTATTTGCTCCATAGCACAGACTAGTTAAGGATGCTAGGGATAAAAAACCTTAAAAAACGTAGTGCAAGCAATTTTCAACCTTAATGACATGACATAGAATCGAGTTTTTTTTCTTATATTCGTAATCAGTGTCATCTATTAGCGCAAAAAGACACGTAATTAAGATAATGTCATTAAGGTCGAAAGTCGCTTACAGTCGCTGTTTTAGTATCTGTGTGAAAGTTGTACTCAAATTATATAATATTCCTACATATTATAATAAAATAAGTAGGTACCGTAACATCTTGACTCCAAGTCGCGAGAGATGCTCGTATTGGTTTGATATGGTCTATGATTGGTGGATTTGAGCTTTTCCGTCACCATGGTACACGGGGTACCATGGTGGCGGAGAAGCTCAAATCCACCTAATCCACAAAAGACATCCAAAAAACGCGTGTTACTGCGCATAAACATACTTATAAGTAGGTACATTTTGTGACGTCACTGAGGTCAAGATATATAATATTCCGGTATCTACCTACATATATACCAATACCTACATAGGTCTGTACTTAAGTTTTCGCTTAGTAGGTAGGTGGAAGCACAGTTATTTCATTTTTTGTAGGTGAGTTTAGCGGGAATAATTCCGGAATATTTGAGAATATTTGGGAATAATTCCGAATAATATGGAATAATTCGGAATTATTCGGGATTTTTACATCTATAGTCAAGCCGTTTCGGAGGAGTTCGATTACGCACCCCGTGACAGAAGAATTTTATATACTTACTAGCTGCCCCGGCGAACTTCGTACCGCCATATTTTCGGCCCGCGTGGTATTCAAATCCCGTTCCCGCTGCACCCTTATCACTTAGGGGGATGAAAAATAGATGTTGGCCGACTCTCATAGATACCGGATAAGCACAAAAAATTTCATCAAAATCGGTCAAGCCGTTTCGGAGGAGTTCGATTACGCACCCTGTGACAGAAGAATTTTATATATTAGATAAAACTTTTTAATTACCAAATAAAAAATAAGGGTTGATCGTAGAGGGGTGAAAATTTAGGGTTGCATGTATTTTTGTATGATATATCATAAAAAAATAAAAACAAAAAATTTTGTCTGAAAAATAAAAATAAAAATTAAGGGGTGGACCACCCTTAACATTTAGGGGGATGAAAAATAGATGTTGGCCGATTCTCATAGATACCGGATAAGCACAAAAAATTTCATCAAAATCGGTCAAGCCGTTTCGGAGGAGTTCGATTACGCACATTTGTGACACGAGAATTTTATATATTAGATTACAAGTTGAAATTATTTATTTAAATACGAAAATGCATCAAATGACCACACAATGGCCATATTAATCTATTCGTACTATTAAACACGTTCTTTTTTGTGTCAAAACTTTTTTAAGAACATAGACAATTATAGACACTTCCTATAAAATTTAAAAATAATCTATAACTCACTTTTGTGAATAATAGCAATGAAAAAGTCACAGTTTGATAATAGGTGTCATTACATGCCTTGCGGTGAAATAATATCACTTTTATGAGCAGGTGTGTTGTAAATTAAGTTACGATTTTGATATTGATGTTATTGAATATCACTTTGACGATGTTACCGTATGATGTTACTGTTACATATTATATTTCTAACAAATTTACATTATATTATTGTTATGGTCGACTCTATTTGCTGAGGCTTTTTTAATTTGTTACTTAATTTTTAAGTTGGCAACTTAGTCTGTCAATAATCTCATTGCGCGCATACTTCTGAATAAAACAAGAATCAATAATATATACATATCGACACCTCTGGGTTCAATTGGCGTATAAACCAAAACACGACTTTTCAGGAGAGCAAAAAAACGATTTTATTTTTAGAAAAAAAATCATAACTTTTTTATTTTAGAAGCTACATAAAAAATTCCAAAGAGAAAGATTCTTAGAATTTGGGGATGAAGAAGGCTAAATCATTCAATCATATCTATCTTCTTTGGTTTAGAAGTTAGCATGGATATACGTCTTAGAAAATACCAATTTATGGTATATACACCCCATGAAAATTGGATGAAAAACCAAATATGGATATAAGCTGTACTTATATCCATATTTGGTAAAATTAAGTTCACATTTACTGATGTAAAAGCACGTAACTGTAGATTTTTTTGCTGTAAAAACTATTTACTTTGCACATCAATAGAATTATAATTAATAAAAACAATCTCGATACTGTTAGAATGTGGCAGAATTACATTAATATTAGTCTTACTACAGAATTGTGGTCGATATATACGAAATTAAACTACCAAAAACGAAATTAACTTAGTTTTATTAAATAAAACAGATAATTATGGCACACATTATCAGTCATGATCAGATTACCAAACTAATAAAGGCAATTATTTAAATCTGTAACTCTTCCACAGCCATCTCTCCTTCACCGCGACTTCCTCGTACAACAGATTGTCCTCAGGGTCTTTGTCTTTAATTCAGCGGCACTTGAACAAAGCCTGCGCCATTTTGACCGTGGAACGCGCCAACTTATAGATAAGCTTTTGCCCCTCAGACGATTCCAACTTGTTATATAGCGGTTGCAAGTGGTCTCGTTTGGCCCTGGCTACCGCTGTCCTGGTGGCGCGTTTTGCATCTTTGTACGCGTCGCGGTCATCGAAAGATTTGGACGCTTGCCACTTTTTTAAGGAGGGCTTTCTTCACCCTGATCTCTCTCTGCACTGTGTCGGTCCACCACCAAGTGTCCCTGTCATAGATGCGTCCACCCTTAGATGTACCGAGCACCGCCCTTCCCGCCTCAAGGATAGCTGCCTGAATCCTGTCCCAGCAAACCTGTACTGGTTCGTCTACAGCATCAGCGCACTTGTCACCGATAGCTGAGACGAGACTTTGGGACTTGGCTTCACCACCACCTGATTCTGCGTTGGCCACGCTCGGCGCGTTTGTCTTTGAGTTTCATGCGGAGGTCCATGACAAGGAGACGGTGTTGGCTAGTGAGACTCTCTCCGGGTATTACCTTGCAGTTGGCCACCCTGCTGATGCTATGCCTCTTAGTGAGTAGGAAATCGATCTGGGTAGCGTGCTCTCCGCTCTTGCAGGTGACAAGAAGTTCGGCTTTCTTTTTGAAGAACCTGTTCACGACGGCAAGTTCGGTGGCCGTACACGTTTTGAGGATGTACTCACCCTCTGGGTTACGGCTACCGTGTGCAAAACCGCCGTGGGCATGTCCAAATTCCTCGCACTTGTCACCCACATGACTATTCGTGCAGTGGTTTTACTTTAGCAGAATCGAGGGCCAGGGCCTTGATTCTGCTAAAGCAAAACCACCGTCATAACACGGACACTGTAATAATTTTTTGAATTTTTACCATTTAATTTAAGACTTTAAAGCAATGTTTGTAAAATCTAAAATTAAATGGCCTATTGTATAGTGAACGAAAGCTTGTAGTAAAATATTGTCATTTAATTTTGGACTTTAACTCTATAGCAATAAAGTCTAAAATTGAATACCATTTTTTGCAATGGATATGGTTTATATGTCCATTTGTTATTTAAATGTTTGGATTTACGATCTCAATTTTAAATTACGTTTAAGAAATATATTTATTCGTCACGGCGTAAAAACCATTTACAATCAAGGCAGATCTTACGCCCCGGGTTGGTAAAAATCTTGGTCATAACGTCTTACTAAAAATTTAAAAAAGAAACATTTGGCTGTTACATTAACATTTTATCTTTTTTCTGGTAGGATGATCTAAATTTTTTGGGTCGTAAAAGCATTTGCGAATTTGAACATTTTAAATATACAGATCGATAGAGAAAAAAATTCTGAACTAAACGGTGTATATAACTCATTTTGGCCAAAATGGTTTATACGCCAATTGAACCCAGAGGTGTCGATATATACGTAGGGCATCTAGCCCGGGTTTACCCGTTTCGAAAAAACCCGGGTTTTCCGGGTTTTCGGTGCGAAAAAAAAACCCGGGTTTTTTTTAATCAAAACCCGGGTTTTTCGAGCTTTTTTCAAATCGTTTTCTTTTCCTTACTTGATAAGTAAGTATGAGTATAGGACGCAAAGGGTTCGACCGTGTTGCTCGCCCGTACTTTTTACCTTCAAGATTGGGTAGGAGAAGACAACGGGGCATCGAGAAACAAGAGAAAAGCCCAAAAGTTCGGATGAGCAAGGGAGGAAGGGAGGTTTTAAAAGGCATCAAAGAGTTCGCTTATAGTAAAGGGCGGGCCATTATCATAATGACCCCCATTAAGATAAAGACACACCCTTTACTATAGGCGAACTCTTTGACGCCCGCCCTTCAAAAGCTCAATCCCAAGAAAGCTCCGCAGAGGATGACCTCACTGCACATATCTGCACCCGCACCATTGAGGCCAACCTATAGATGTAAAAATCCCGAATAATTCCGAATTATTCCATATTATTCGGAATTATTCCCAAATATTCCCAAATATTCCGGAATTATTCCCGCTTAACTCACCTACAAAAATGAAATAACTGTGCTTCCACCTACCTTAAGTACAGACCTATGTAGGTATTGGTATATAGGTAGGTAGATACCGGAATATTATATAGGTATATCTTGACCTCAGTGACGTCACAAAATGTACCTACTTATATGTATATGCGCAGTACGAGTAACAGTAGGTACGCGTTTTTGGATGTCTTTTGTGGATTAGGTAGATTTGAGCTTCTCCGCCAGCATGGTACCCCGTGTACCATGGTGACGGAGAAGCTCAAATCCACCAATCATAGACCATATCAAACCAATCAAGTCAAGATGTACAATACCTACAAAAAAAAAATCTACATCCGAGCCAGCCGTGGCGGTCATATGCCAGAAATCATATTTAAAATGTATTGCCACAAGATTATCTTGCGGATAAATAAAATTCATGTCAATCGAATAATCCATCGTTGTTTTATTGCAATTTAAAGTTCTATACCTCTAAAAAAAACACCCATTATTTAGATATCTGTAACCGTATAAAACGCGAATCATAAGTGCATTTCGAGTCACAAGACTATCAACAAGAGTCAAGACTCTCAATACCTACTACATCTATCTACATAAATATCGACCGGAATAATTCCGAATTATTCCGGGTCATTTGGGAATTATTCGGGATTTTTCGTTTTATCCTCATCGGAATATTTGGAATTATTCCGGCCTTGCCAACCGCACCGCTTGCTCCTCGTGAAGCTGCTGGATCGGTACCTTCACTGCAGCTACTTTTCTAAGATGTAGGAGAAAACTGTTGTGGTGACACTGAGTAGCCAGTTAACTTACATTCACAGTTGTGTAAACAAATGCGTTTTTAATCATGAAATTATTCATTTTTGATTTAGTTCCACATACGTAACTAGATGGCGTTAACGCGGTTTTGAACTTACTATGGTTTCGTTCCAACTGGACGTATATAAGCATTTTTTATTTTTTTTTTAATTTCTAATTTGTCAGGTAAGTATGAAACAGATGTCGAAACTGTCATAAGATCAGTTACAAAATCGTTTTCCCTTTTCCACACAAAGGCAAATTACTTAGAGCGTGGTGAAGGATAGGATAGAATATAGTGGAGTAGAGTAGACAAGCGATTAACAAGATGATGGCTGCCTCAGTAAAGTGGTGGAAACTTTACTAAAGGCTTCTACGGAGATTTGAAACCAACACGAGAAGTCACAATCAACTGTAATATTTCACTTTCCTACTCTTGTGCGCGTTTTCCAAGACGTTATGTCTAAAATCCCTAATATTATAAATGCGAAAGTAACTCTGTCTGTCTGTCTGTCTGTCTCGCTTTTACGACTAAACTGCTAAACCGATTTTGATGAAATTTGGTATAGGGGTAGATTAGACCATGAGAAAGGACATAGGCTATGTTCGCGATAACCAACATCCACGCGGGCGGAGCCGCGGGCAAAAGCTAGTTCCACCATATTTACACTCACTCTGTAAATACTCACAGAGAAAAAAAAACATTTTAGTGAAAGTTTTGTTTATTATACACGTACTACGTAGTACAAGTTTGGTACAAGTTGAAATTATCTTTTATAAAAAAAAAACATAAAATACGAAGTTGCATGAAATAGATAGTTGCATGAAATAGGTAGATATATTAATTCGTTTGTAATATGGACACGATCTTTTTGTATCGAAACTTTTTTAAGAACAAAGCAACTTATTCAATGAAATTTAAAAAAAGAAGTCTATAACTCACTTGTGAATAATAGTAATGAAAAAGTCACAGTTTTATAATAGCTAAATAGGTTTTATAATAAATAAAAGTTTTCACAAGCCGGTACACCATTTTTGCGTGCGTACGTAAGCCCCCGCGGGCTGATCCTCACCAGAGCTAACGGATGAGGTGCAGGGAGTGTCCTAGAAAGGATATCCCTGTGATCTCGACATGTAGAAGACGTGCGCGCGGAAATAATGATGTAGGTACGTAGGTACCTACTACCACCTTGTGCCTGCTTCTGCTAGGACTTTAGTAGAGTAGAGAACCCTTCGGCCGTCTACGAAACCAGAGCTACGTAACTAGTTACTAACTAAACATAATTCGTCCTTGTACGATATCAGTTACGTACACACACGTTTTTTTTCTTCAACGTACGTTTACTTCACGGTAGATAATAGTAGAGTAAGGCTTCACGTACTAAATATACCTAATCATGTACCAAAAGATTGAATGAGACCTACGTTAAACTTATAAGTAAATTGCGAACAACAAAAATAATCCCGAGCGTTCGTCAAAGATAAAAATAGTATCAGCGCATGCGCAGCAACACAACACAACATGGACTCTCACTCACAATATGGCACAAAGCTCGTATTCGGAATGCTTGAGTAATTTCTGTTGAAAATAACAGCTTTCAATATTATGCTAATAGTTCCTATATAGGATAAGTATCTGTATCAATATATTTTCAATTGCTGGATCTACGAAAAGAAAAAATAATGTCGGTAAGTGTCAATTTAAATATCTATTATTTGTATTTAGGTGATTTGGAAATGAGGATGTGTCCTAGATGGCAATTTCTTCTCTGAACAATATTAATGCTGAAAATTTATAATTATGTACCTAACCTTCATCCTATTAATATTAAGTATACCTAATAAATGTGATTTGTGATGATGTTTGGATACTTTGGATCTCAATGTATGCTTTGGATGTTTGTTACTCGTTCACGCTCAAACGGCTGATCTGATCGGATATGGCCGAAATTTGGGTAGGTATAGGGACAGTTTATAGTCTGGCGGTCTGGCCAGAATGTCGCTGGTATAGATTCCCATTGGTTGCGGAAACCGCATGCACCGTTACGAGTCGGCTTCCAACTCGCAACAGCAGACGACGGCGACGTGTCGTCGCTGATTTATGAACACAAATCGGTACTAAATAAAGCTAGGAAACAAAATTTTGTGTGAGTCACCTACATATCGCCTACATGATATTTTTTTTGTTTTCAAACCCATCTAAACATCACACTTTAGGCACCTACCTACCTAACTTCCATCCGAAAATCATAAGTATTACTTATTTTTGCAGATTTTTTTAGCCAGATACAAGCAACCCAGAAAGTTGGAAGATTTAGCATTAATCAAACTTGGAGATTGGGTGGCACAGCAAGCTGAATGGCAAATGCTCCCCATCGCGATTCTCTCGCAGCGAGATATAAATAAGGCCCAATTGATGCTGTCCAGTAATATTAATTGGATGCGAACCTACTTAGATTATAATGTTCCATGGATGCTTCAGGATCTATTTGCCAATGAAGCTATCAGGGCCTTGTCGGAATTACTTGAGAAAACCAAAAACTCATTAGGGTTTCGAGCTTCTATGGGAAAATTCGTTAGTCAAATGAATGTTATTGTAAGAACGGCGGAGGTGTTGTTTACAAAAAAATTAACTGTGGTCGTTATAGACACCCTGCCTAAGATGCTACGAGCTGTTTTCTACACCAATTTACATTTACTTACTGGGCTCGTTTACTTGAATTTAGGATCACTTTCAGGAGGGTGGAAAACTGCAGATATGGAGGGAGCTATGGTTAACTCTTTAAAGTCACTGCATTGTTTAAAATATTTAATCATAAATTATGACTGTACTGACACTGTATTAAGGTGTGTTGTTGAAAACTGTAAGCTTTTAGAGACTTTAGATGTTTCGTCTTCTAAATGTGTAACGAACGAGAGTGTAGACATCATTTGTAAAATGCAAAAACTGAAAAATATTCAATTGTACAGAACTTTTGTATCTTTAATAGGCTTCGTTAACTTGCTTGTAAATTCCAAACATTTAGAAGATATAGGTAGATGCGATGACATCGGACGAGTTTTAGAATTCATTGACATGAATCATTCTGAAATTATCACACTTAACTTAAAAACATACGTTAGTCGGTACGCTACACATAACCAATTACAATTAGCAGTGCAAATGTGTCCTTATATTAGAAGTATAACTGTGTTCCATAAAACCTTAGAAACAGACCTTATGTCACTCATAGGTCTACAAGACCTTCGAGAGCTAAAATTGCTATCTTGTGACTTTTATGCAGATCAAATAAAGCAAGTTCTTCAAGTTAAAGGTTGTAATTTAGTAAGCTTACATCTTGAACATGTAGATCAAATCGACCTAAATGCTTTAATGTACATAAGTCAGATGTGTCCGTTTTTGGAATCCTTAATTTTATATAATTGTACTTTAATAAAGCATACATCATTATATACTAAAAAATTAGAAATAACACCGTTCCGTAATTTAAAAAATCTCACCTGCGTATCTACCTGCACAGACGAACAGTTAATTTTCATTCTTTCAAATTGTTTGAACGTTCGATTCATTCACTTTGGTACTGCAGTACAACTAACGGATGATTTCATATTTAAAATATTAGATAAGAATCCCTTAATATATTTAAAAGAACTTCGTATAATGCAGTCCGATTTCTTAACTATGGTATCGGTAGAAAGAATCATTCATAGCTGTATGAGTTTGGAAGTATTAGTAGAGATAGAATGTTGGACGCTGTTATCAGACAATGATCGAGAATACATAAAAAATTACATAAAATTTAATAATTATAACGTAGCTACAAGTAATAAAAGAAAATACGAATCGGAAAATGAATAAATATATTTTCATAAAAAAATTGTTTAATTTGTTCTAAGAACATAAGAGTGGGTTGGAGAAGTTTCTCGCTTTAACTACCTACTAGGCAATTTTTTATACAAGACGGTTTTTTTAAATTAAATATACTACGCATAAAAAAATCATAATAATTAGGGTCACAAAAAAATATACAGGGCGTCCCACGGCGATGCCACATGGAGGGCAAGTACCTTAAATCCTTAAGTTGGCGCATTTTACTTAAAGGAGACATCATTTTATTTTTAAAAAGAAACAAAACTGCATTCAAAGATTTTTAAAAATTCGCTTGCTACACCCGGTAATCGAACCGACTAAAATCCGAAAAAGTAACATCCTGTATTTTTATGGCATCAATCGATAGTGTCAATCAAAAGGATCAAATCTCTCTAAGAAACATGGTAAATTAAATGAAAGGAAGTCCTTGAAACCTAAACTTATAAATTCAATTTGGCAAAATAAAACACTAACTCAAAGTTCATCCATCCATCTGATACCATATTAACAATGAAATTCCATATATAAATCACTTTTCTTTTTTTATCGTGTGGAGACCGCTGCTGGTCAGCAGTAGTATTTAGGTATGTCGAACTCAAACCGACTAAAACCGCACGCCGCGCCGTCTCAATTGACAGGTTATAAGTTGATCCAATAGGGCAATTCACTCGCCATCTTCGTTGCCCAGGGTACACCGCGTGCAGGTTTCTAATCAAGCACCTAAAAATTACTACCTACCCTACCTACATAACCTCATGCAGTTACCCAATAAAGTTACATTCTAAACAGGTAACAAAGTTCATTCATTCAGTATGTACTTATTTTACCAAATAAATTTCATCAAAGATATCTCTAGTGTTGACCTTATAAGATACCTTATCTGATGGTTTCTGGAGTAAAAGTGCTGTGTCTGTTTGCATTGATTTATAAGTTAAGATTTTGTGAACTTCCTTTCATTTAATTTTCCATGTTTTTTAGAGAGATTTGATCCTTTTGATTGACACTATCGATTGATGCAGCGGTCTTCACACGATAAAAAAAGAAAAGTGATTTAAATATGGAATTTCATTGTTAATATGGTATCAGATGGATGGATGAACTTTGAGTTAGTGTTTTATTTTGCCAAATTGAATTTATAAGTTAAGGTTTCAAGGACTTCCTTTCATTTAATTTACCATGTTTCTTAGAGAGATTTGATCCTTTTGATTGACACTATCGATTGGTGCCATAAAAATACAGGATGTTACTTTTTCGGATTTTAGTCGGTTCGATTACCGGGTGTGGCAAGCGAATTTTAAAAATCTTTGAATGCAGTTTTGTTTCTTTTTAAAAATAAAATGATGTCTCCTTTAAGTAAAATGAGCCAACTTAAGGATTTAAGGTACTTGCCCTCCATGTGGCATCGCCGTGGGACGCCCTGTATACAGGGTTATTGGTAACTCGACGTATTCCTGTTAGTGGGTGTTAGGGGACCCAAAATGCTACAATTTCGAGCCCACATAAATGTATGGCCGAAAATCAATAGTTTTCGAAATAATTGACTTTTTAACACGTTCCTTGTCCCTATACAAAAATATTAAACTGCCCCGCAAGTCCCCATACATATTCAACCCTGATACACATATGGTTCATGAGCGTAGAGAGACATTTTTGCTTCTGCACGTTCATGAAACATATGTGGTTCAGGGTGTGGATAATTTTAAAAATTAATTATTTCATAGACTTTATAGAAAAGAGGTGAAATAATTGCTCGTCAGAAGGAGAATATAACAGTGATGAAATGGAGAGACAAGCGAGACGTTGCCATAATTTCTACATGCCATGACGATAGTACGCAAATGTCTACAGGATATCGGCCAATTTTGAAACCGGAAGCCGTCCTCTATTACAATGAGCGAAAAAAAGGCATAGATGTATCCGACCAGCTTTCAAGTTATTATTATCCGAAAAGAAAATCTCTGGCATGGTACAAAAAGAGCGCTTTAGACGTTTTGATTTGTGCATCAGTAACAAACGCCACGCTTTTGTATCAGAAACTACATTCCACTACTAACAGAAAATTACGCAAAACTGTACTACAAACCCAGCAAGATATTATTAGAGAGTTTTTGCAATTGAACAATACACCAGACGCGCGTGCAAATACTTTGAATAATAGTCCAAGACCGTCTACTAGTTCGATCACAAATGATCACTCGCTGTCTAAAATTCCGAGGAAAGAGGACCGAAAAATTGTCCGGAAACGATGCCATGGCTGCTACCAAAACTTGCGAAATGAAGGTGCAAACTGGGAACAAGCAGCAAAAAGAGTCAAACGAGTGGATACTGAGTGTTTGCAATGTAAAAAATCTTTTGTTTGGGTTGCTTCAATAACCAACATAAGAAATAATAATTTGTATTTTTTTTTTTTCATTTTTTGTAATAAAATAAAAATATTTTTTCGTACGTCCCGGCGTTTTTCTTTGCTATATGATCGTACTAGCACGTCCAGTCCAGAAACAGTGCAGTCCCAGCACGTTCTGTAGAATTATTCACTGTAGAAGTTGTACATGTCCTCTGACGTATATATGGCTCAGGAACGTATTAGTACTTTTCAAGCGCACGTTTCCTGAACCATATATGGCTCAGTGGACAGCGAACGTGCTAAGTTTTTTCCATAGTAACCCAAAATTCAGCCTTCAATGAGCAGTTTTCCAGTAGGTATTTATAGCGTTCCTAAAGACAAGCTAGATGGCGCAGCCGGCACTTTTGGTAAGTAGAGTGTGGTCTGGTCTCACATCTAGTGTTCCCTAATTTATGGAAAAAAAATTTCTTCGGTTTTGTAATGATTTACTTTAAATAAATGTTTTGACATATTTTTTTTGATAAAATTATTTTAAATATAATATTATTTTAAATTACAGACAGTGACGCGAAAAGAATTAAGCGTTTTATCATATTTTATCTATTGTAATATGGGTAAATGAAATTAAACTTTGGCAACATCGCACAAATAAACCACAGAGTACATTAAAATTACCAAATGCTATGCTAGCGCCATCTCCTGATGACTTAAAAACCAACTGATTATTATACCTACTGGAAAACTGCTCATTGCAAATTAAAAAAAAAGTTTTTGCAAAGTGCGACTTCTTCTAATTTATTTTTGTAGGCAACACTTTTACTAACCTAAACTAGTAATAAAAACTAAAAAAAATTTAAAAAATAAAAATTGGGTAGTATTTCATAAATTTTTTTTTTTCAATTTTCACCTTACTCTCCAGTAATTGATGTATGTTTCAAAAAATTACTATGGCAGTGAGCGTACAAATTACAGGAAAAAATTGTGCATTTAATTAGCTTTCCAAAAAGGTAATGACATCCATAGAATAATATTGTATTTATGAAAAAAAAGTGAGTTATTAAAACTTACTCTTTTTCGTAAATACATTTCATAAACGCATTTTCGCCCACGCTTATTAAAAGCGCGGGCGAAAATGCGACGGGGACATTTTCGTTGTTTATGATCGGCAAATTGGGTACCGGTCATTCGTTTATCATTTTACCTGACTTCGAAAGTGTCAATTGGCTATTATGCTGTGTCATAGTATTAATTAGTTACAATTTTGACATACGTACGTGTTTTGTTTTAATTTGCCTACCCTCAAATCATTCGTGGAATTACTTCGCTTTCATTCATTGCTTTTGTTGTTATTATTATTTAAAATAATATCACTTTTTTGTAATATGACCGAATATTCTAATAATTCGAATACGCTGATGTCATGTTTTTTTTTTCGGTTTTGCTGGTTTTGCTGATGGCAATGGTGCTGAAGCTCGCCGAGAATATCAACATCACCTTCCTTAACGTCGACCATACAAAGTCGTCTTAATAATGTAGTTTTTGCATCTCTTCCAAGTAGAAAATCTTTGTCAGAAGAGACCCAAAATTAGTAACTCCGACTATGACAAATTTTGTGACGGATATTTTTGATTTCATAATATTATGTAGTTTCGTTGTAAGTATCGTATACATTTATAAACTTGTAGGTGATTTTTTTATTTATTATAGCAAAACCAAGAGCCCTTCAATATGACTGGCATCTTAGGATTGCATATGACACCAATTATTTTCCGATTGACCCACATGGCGGCAAAGCGTGCCTTCACGTCTAGTAGCAAAGTGGTTATAGATTAGTGCGTCATCATCATTCATCATTTCAGCCATAGGAAGTCCACTGCTGGACATAGGCCTCCCCTATAGATCTCCAATAGGACCGCGGCCTTAATGAGGTCATCTGTCCACCTTGTGGGTGGACGTCCTACGCTGCGCTTGCCGATACGTGGCCTCCACTCGAGGACTTTTCGACCCCATCGGTCATCAGTCCTCCGTGCTATGTGCCCTGCCCACTGCCATTTCAACTTGCTAATCCGCTGGGCTATGTCGGTAACCTTGGTTCTTCTACGGATCTCCTCATTTCTGATTCGATCTCGCAGAGAGACTCCGAGCATAGCCCTCTCCATAGCTCGTTGGGCTACTTTGAGCTTACTCATAAGGCATCAATATTAATGGCGAATACATCACTCACCTCCGGTTTGCCGACGATATTGTAGTCATGGCAGAATCGATGGAAGATCTCAACACGATGCTCGAAGGCCTCAACCGAGTTTTCTCAACAGGTGGGTCTTAAAATGAACATGGACAAGACAAAGGTGATGTGCAATGCCCATGTTGTACCTACCCCAATATCTGTTGAGAGCTCGGTTCTTGAAGTTGTTGACTCGTACGTCTACCTAGGACAAGTAGTCCAGTTAGGTAGGTCCGACTTCAAGAAAGAGGTCAATCGCCGAATCCAACTCGGCTGGGCAGCGTTCGGAAAATTGCGCAATGTCTTCTCGTCCGACATACCTCAGTGTCTCAAGTCGAAGGTTTTCGACCAGTGTGTGTTACCAGTGATGACTTATGGCACTGAAACGATTAGTGCGTAATTGAGGACAATTGATTTTTTGTCATTTTAGAGTGTGGACTACGCATCTACAGCTCATAATATATCATTGCATTTAGATGTATTTGTGTAGTGAGTTTATATAAAGAAAGTCACGGAAAATCCGACGGAATAAGCTTGACTTGCCCCCCCTAGGCCAGAAGCTGGTTACGCCCATGAAAATAACATTGACTTTGACCAGCAATGCAATTCTGTAAGCGCATAACGACGAGCACAACGTTGCGACAGCCTTGATATAGATTGTCATTGGTCGATCTACAGTGACGTCACCCAGTCCGACCAATGACAATCTCTATTAGTGATGAAACGAATATTCGCATTCACGTTCGCAATTGCGAATATTCGCATGCTTTTGCCACATTCGCATTCGCAAAAAAACATGCGAAAGTATTGCGAATGTTATCAGTAAAAAAAATTAAGGATGATTAGTAGGTTAGTAAAATCAAAATCCATCTTAGTAGGGGAGCCGATGATACTAAGTTTGCTACCTTCCCACGTCCATAGGTTATGCTTAAATTATCAGATTAGCAGAATTGACAATAGTTAGTAACTAACCTACCCTATCTTAATCTGATGCGTACTTTCTGACGCGCTTGAGTAACTACCGAATTGCCTTCTACGAGTACGCTTCCACTACTATTAGTTTCATGTTTTTTAATGCAAGGGAAAGTAACTTAAGCACATTATTAGTCTTCATTTTATCATTTGGTATTATTTATTGTCAATAAAATCAAATCAATTAGCCTATTGCAGTCCACCGCTGGACGTAGGCCTATCCCAATATGCGCCACATTTGCCGATCCTCCGCTATCCGCATCCAGTCCGTCCCAGCCACCCTTCGCAGGTCGTCTGTCCACCTGCCGAGGGGGTGTCCCACCTTCCGTTTTCCTTCTCGCGGTCTCCATTTTAGGACTCCTCTGCTCCAACGGTCATCAGTCCTTCAACAGATGTGGCCAGCCCACTGACACTTCAGCTTTCTTATTCTTCGAGCTATTTCGGTTACTTTGGTTCTATGTCGGACGACCTCGTTGCTAATTCTATCCTTCAAAGAAACTCCAAGCATAGCCCGCTGCGCAACTTTTAGGTCGTGGACTAGCCCCTCCCCCACAGTCATAACAGGCAAGACGCACTGACCGAAATCCTTTGTTTTGAGATTGCTGTAGGGACGAGCAAAAAACCCAACGTAATTTGGCAAATGCTGCCCACCCCAGTTGGATTCTTCTGGCTATTTCCCTCTCGAGGTTGTTTTTACCGAGCTGGATAGCCTGCCCCAGGTTGACATATTTTTGAACAACTTCCGAGTGTCACCCTCCGATGTCGATCGGTTTCGGTGCAACATGTTCGTTGAACATCCAAGTTTACACCGAGGCCGACGTGTCGAGAAACTCCATTCAGGCTGTGCAGCATTTCGCCCAGGTTGTTTCAGCGATTCCGCAACTATGACGGTGTCGTCGGCGAACCGTTGATGTTGATGCCCCGCCCAGTTCAATCTAGAGTCTTGAAGACGTCCTGCAATGCGTTGGTGAATAGTTTGGGAGATATAACATCTCCCTGTCTCACTCCACGCTGGAGGCTAATGGGTTTTGTTGTCTGGTCTCAGAGCTGGACGGACATTGTGGTAGTGTCATACAAGCATTTCAGCACTTCGATGTATCGCCAATCGACACGACACCGCTGCAGAGCGTCCAACACTGCCCAGGTTTCGATAGAGTCGAAGGCTTTTTCGTAGTCCACAAACGCCAAACACAGCGGCTGATTGTACTCTTGCGTCTTTTCTACAACCTGCCGAACAGTATGGATGTGGTCCACGGTGCTATAGCCTTTTCGAAACCCGGCTTGCTCAGGTGGCTGGAACTCGTCGAGCTTACCCGAGAGCCGATTTGTGATGACTCTCGAGAACAAATTGAAGACATGGCTCAGGAGTGAGATGGGCCTGTAGTTCTTCAGCAAGGTCTTATCGCCTTTTTTGTAGAACAGTACCACCGCACTCCCGCTCCATGCCCTAGGTCAGGGATGGCGAACCATTGGCACGCGTGCCAGAGATGGCACGCGGCACAATTTTTTGGGCACGCCACCAGTGCCACCTGGGTTAGTAGGAGAGCATAAAGAGGCGGACTATGCCATATTATCAGAAATTAATATTCTCCCAGCCCCAAATAATCTTGGGATACATTTATTTGGGTTCGGCCAAATATCCATACTAATATTATAAATGCGAAAGTAACTCTGTCTGGCTGTCTGTCTGTTACGCTTTTTGTTGAACCGATTTTGATGAAATCCTCCCGTCGGCACGTCTAGGACTTCATTGAACTTTTTTTAGGAATATGGCACGTTGATGCATAAAGGTTCGCCACCCCTGCCCTAGGTGTTAACCCTTGCTGGATGACGGAATTAAAGAGATGTATTAAATTTTCATTAGAAGTTATCTTAAGTTTTTAATGTTATGTAATCTGAGAGTATACATCATAATATAGAGCGCGCGTATGACTCAGGTCTTTGGCGCCGAGTGTTGGCAGATACTTTGCGATGGTATAGCGCACCTATAGCACAGTATAGAACAGTACGCCATCTTCATAGAAACGTGCGGCTGCCGCACAGTGGGACGAAAGTACGATTTGAGTGACTTAGGACCCAATGTTTCTTATTTACTTTTTTCTTTGTGCCGATGGATAGAGCTCGTTGAGCCCAATAATAATTTCTACTGACGTTTTTCTCTAAACTTTATACTTTGGGCAGAATAATACTTTTTATTTTTTTTTGTATGGAGCGAATCAAATAAACTTAAATTTCTGGTAAGTCTCTTTTGATCCCGCTTTGAAACTACATTTTTCTTATACCTTGTCTAGTCTAATGTCATATGATACTATAAACATGTACCTAAAGTTGCAATTCTGCGAAATAAATGGATCGGTAAAATTGAAAAATCACATAGAATAAAGAGTTTTAATTTTGTTTTTGAAAGTTCTTTTAAGTTGAATTTAATATGAAATAGTAAGTTAAACCACGTTATAATATACATAATTACTTAACAAGTAACAACAAAACAGTTAAAGGTCCCTATTTCGCTATTACTTAAAAATATAGGTAAGTAATTCTATTTATTTTCGTAATGACTGTAATTAGTTTATCCTTTTTACTTGTTAATATTACAGCACTCTCACCTTTACCTATTACTATAATGTTAAATCGGATAATTAGTTAATGAGGGTAGTAAAAAAATAATTTACATTTATTGTATGTTATCTAGTATTCGTTTAATTACATTACTACTAACATCTCTTGATTTTCATCGTCCCTATATTTTATATAATGGAGAGTTTAGTTAACAATTTAGATTTATTTATGATTTTAAGAGATCATCTGAATTCATTGTCGGATAGTAAAAAAAAATCCAATTCCTACTACATAAAATAGATGTGACCGAAAAGAACAGTGCTCAACTCCAAAAATTCTGTACGCGATTTTGTTCAAATATAAGTGCAAGGTGGGAACGAAGTAGTCGTACATTAGCACAATTCATAAGAAAAAATGGTGATTGGTTACACCGTGCTATAAACTGGCCCGAAGGAGTAATACCTGTGAATGTGGAACAAGAAGAGCTCGAAATTTGTAATACTGAAGATGTTGAAAATCTTCTACCACCATCAACAAGAAAAGCTTCGACATCTACATTTACACCTAGAAAACTTTTTGAAGATGGATGGTGGTAGAAGATTTTCAACATCTTCAGTATTACAAATTTCGAGCTCTTCTTGTTCCACATTCACAGGTATTACTCCTTCGGGCCAGTTTATAGCACGGTGTAACCAATCACCATTTTTTCTTATAAATTGTGCTAATGTACGACTACTTCGTTCCCACCTTGCACTTATATTTGAACAAAATCGCGTACAGAATTTTTGGAGTTGAGCACTGTTCTCTTCGGTCACATCTATTTTATGTAGTAGGAATTGGATTTTTTTTTACTATCTGACAATGAATTCAGATGATCTCTTAAAATTCTAAAATAAATCTAAATTATTAACTAAACTCTCCATTATATAAAATATAGGGACGATCAAAATCACGAGATGTTAGTAGTAATGTAATTAAACGAATACTAGATAACATACAATAAATATAAATTATTTTTTACTACCCTCATTAACTAATTATCCGATTTAACATTATAGTAATAGGTAAAGGTGAGAGCGCTGTAATTTTAACAAGTAAAAAGGATAAACTAATTACAGTCATTACATACATACATAAACTCACGCCTATATTCCCCGAAGGGGTAGGCAGAGGTGCTAGCACCCACATTTCGCCGTTTATATTTAGGTCCCAATGTAATAGGTGGCGAGCCTATTGCCATTAACCGGGCACTTATAAACCTGCGATAAATACACACATAACTTCGAAAAGCATCGAAAAGTCATTTGTGTGTGCCATGGTAATACCTGGGATCAAACCCGAGACCTCGTCTCAGCAGTCCATTACCCATACCACTAGGCTATCGCGGTTACAGTCATTACGAAAATAAATAGAATTACTTACCTATATTTTTAAGTAATAGCGAAATAGGGACCTGTAACTGTTTTGTTGTTACTTGTTAAGTAATTATGTGTATTATAACGTGGTTTAACTTACTATTTCATATTAAATTCAACTTAAAAGAACTTTCAAAAACAAAATTAAAACTCTTTATTCTATGTGATTTTTCATTTTTACCAATCCATTTATTTCGCAGAATTGCAACTTTAGGTACATGTTTATAGTATCATATGACATTAGACTAGACAAGGTATAAGAAAAATGTAGTTTCAATGCGGGATCAAAAGAGACTTACCAGAAATTTAAGTTTATTTGATTCGCTCCATACAAAAAAAAATAAAAAGTATTATTCTGCCCAAAGTATACAGTTTAGAGAAAAACGTCAGTAGAAATTATTATTGGGCTCAACGAGCTCTATCCATCGGCACAAAGAAAAAAGTAAATAAGAAACATTGGGTCCTAAGTCACTCAAATCGTACTTTCGTCCCACTGTGTGCCGGTTTGAATGTGTGCGTACGCGCCCGGCGCCGTGTACGAACGCGCTGCCGCCGCACACCTTCGTATATTTACCGGGGCGCACCGAGGATTCAGTGCGGGCTGTGTCGTGAATGAGATCGCGCGCGTACCGCTACGTATCACTTTATTTCATTGTTTAGCGCAGTTTGCATTTAATGATCAGGACTTCGAACAAAACCGAAACCTATTGTAGTATCTTTGGGTATATGAATAACGACTAGGTAGGTACGCAAACCCAGACTTAACTTTCTTTACAATACCTACTGAAGAAGAAAGGAAAAGTGAAGTTATTTACCACCTTAGGCATTTGTTTCAATCAGCATTATGTTTTCTATAAACGTTTATGTATTTTTTGTTGTAGGTATATAACTGTTAGAATGATAAATATATTAACAAAAATACCTACCTAAACATTTGTGGTGGAATTATGTGTTCTGAACTTCTGAATTTTAAAAGTTCTTTACAGTTTCCACGATCTACAAACTAACATAGAACTTTTTCAGGACTTTTTTATTCTTTACCTATACCTATAGGTACCTATAAGTTTTTTAATTGTTATAATAAACTAAAATTTTAAAATTTTTCGTAGTTATAACAATGCCTTTGATGAAACTAGAAATAGGTACCTATTCCATTCGGTTAGGTACCTACCTACATTACGAAACGTAAACAATCTTGATGTATCTTTTTAATATTATGTTTCATTTAAAAAACACTGAGTTTAGTAGTATAAGTATTTTTTAGTTTAGAAACTTATTTTGAAGACTAAAAACCGAAATCGAACCACTAGTTAGTTAGCCTACCTAGTTTATTTGTTTAAAATGTGTTTTTGTAAGAAGTCGCTAGAAGATTGTTTACCTTTAGTTGAATACCTAACCGAATGGAGTATTGTCACAAATACAATCAACATCACATTATTAAAATAGGTACATACACAATAGAGAAGAGCCTGGCGCCCGGCCACAGATTACCTAATAGTTGGAACAGATAACTCACTGCCTGGAAAATTAACGATCCAACTCAGATAAGTGCCTACTAGTCCACGTGATCAACCACCTCCATACGAATATGTATCTTAACAGACAGCCATACGGTTATTATTACTTTGCAGTCGCTCGGCGTCGTCCTCGTAGTTACGTATAATGACGCTAGGGTTGCCTCGCTTAATAAAGGCTTTACACTAGTTTACAATAGTTTGACATTTTTCTCACCTATTCATCGAATATCGAATAATAGCCGAATATTATTGGACATTCGGTCAATATGTATTTCATCTCAATCACAATCCTACCGGTCAGCAACTCAAGAGTAGGTAAGCTTAGACAAGGCCTTAGATAAACTACTATTCTCAGTGCACAGTGGCGATTATTATATATTTGGTCTGAACGCAAACAATACAGTAGAGGTAACGCACCGACAATACCTACACAAGTACACGAGAGTCAAACGCCAGCCCGCGACAGAGCGGTGCGGGCGGCGGCGGCCATCGCCGGTCGCTGATCGCCTCGCGATACCATCCTACGAGTACTACTAGATAACTACATCTTGTAACAACCAATCTGTTACTGAATAGACTAAGTACTGAATCCAACATTTTTTAAGTCTTTCCGTATAGTAGGTAGCCAAGTGGGTAGGTTGGTACCTATATTACTTTGTACAAGATATGTACCTACCTATGTATATTAAATATTGTCATAGGTAGGTACCTACAGTAACTTAACGAATGTAATTACACTTATTAAGTAAGTACCTACTTGCCGTTTTTCATTAACAGGCAAGCAGAAGTAAGATTTTTATTTGATTTGTTAGATTCGCATCCGTGATATGCTTTCATAATAGCATCATAGATTGAGTATTAATTATATTAATAACAAACAAAAAGATTGAAACGTAATAATCTAATAATATAACCAAACCTTAGGTACTTTATTACGCGCGTATGCACGCGCGGCCGCGGCTAGCGACAGCCCGACTGACGACCGAGGACCGTCGGCGACCGGCGCACAGTGGTTCGAAATTTGAGCTCCATTGACATAGAAACTTAAAGTGAGGAAATTAAAAAAAAAAAATTGTAATGGCTCTGGCATACCTCGCTGTATGTCATATTAACGTATGAATGGTATAAGTAGCTCCACGCGTGAGAAAAAAAAGTTTTAAGTTTTTTTTGTATGGGAGAAAACACTTAAAGTGCTTTTTCTTTCAATTGAATGGAACTGAAGGGCTGGTGCTCACACCAGCTATTGTACCACACACGGCGATCAAGATGACATCAAATTCACGCACCTTTACGCACCACTCCGCACGTAGTAAAATTTTGAAATATTGAATTTTCGATATGTGATTTTTCAAATCTTTGACGTAGTTAAATGTAGTTGCCGGCCCATTTACTTATAATGTCATTAGTTTTTAGCCTATTAGTGACTTTTAGGATGTCAATAATTAAAAATAATATTGATTATACGCATAAGTTTTTTACAAAATTGCATTCCGAGAGCTAAGTAGCTCATTTGTTAATCACCGTGATTATGGTTGTTTATGATTAAATATGATTGACGTGAGATTAACCAATTAGACTCTGGCATATCTCGCTTTATGTCATATTAACGTATGAATGGTATAAGTAGCCCCACGCGTGAGAAAAAAAGTTTTGTGTTTTTTTTTGTATGGGAGATAACACTTAAAGTGCTTTTTCTTTCAACTGAATGGAACTGAAGGGCTGGTGCTCACACCAGCTATTGTACCACACACGGCGATCAAGATGACATCAAATTCACGCACCTTTACGCACCACTCCGCACGTAGTAAAATTTTGAAATATTGAATTTTCGATATATGATTTTTCAAATCTTTGACGTAGTTAAATGTAGTTGCCGGCCCATTTACTTATAATGTCATTAGTTTTTAGCCTATTAGTGACTTTTAGGATGTCAATAATTAAAAATAATATTGATTATACGCATAAGTTTTTTACAAAATTGCATTCCGAGAGCTAAGTAGCTCATTTGTTAATCACCGTGATTATGGTTGTTTATGATTAAATATGATTGACGTGAGATTAACCAATTAGACTCTGGCATATCTCGCTTTATGTCATATTAACGTATGAATGGTATAAGTAGCCCCACGCGTGAGAAAAAAAGTTTTGTGTTTTTTTTTGTATGGGAGATAACACTTTGTATCCGCTGAACGTGCCAGACGGACTACTCACCGGCTACGAATTGGGGATCACTGAGTTTAGGATTTTAGGTTATATAAAAAAATTACAAAGAGATTACAGACTGTACACAAGATGACCGTTATAGGGTCTCGACAAAGTTTTCTGAAGTGCCGGCCCGCCAGCTGACTCGGCCTTTTATAAAGTCTAGCGAAGAAGTTTCTGGAAAAACACCAAATTTCACCGCTCCTCCATGAGCCGTCTCACATTAAAACATCAAGTCACTCCGAAAGTGCGGCAAAATCAGGTGTCATCTTGTAACTACGAACTCAAGGCGGACCAGGTATCTACTTACTTTAGTCGCATTAAACCAGAAAGACCATAGTGCTTACATAGACGAAAATCATAGAATAATATATCCCGAGAAATTAGGAACAAAAACTGGACTTCAACGCCTAACTAAAAATCAACATTATTATTTATAATACATAGATAAATCTATCAAAATCCACGTTTACAAAGCTACCCGTGTTGAAACGCCATCTCGTGACATTAGTGTGTACTAACACCAATATGCGTCTTACAGCACAGCCAATACATCCCGTACGAGTGTAAACGTGTGTATGAGTTAAAACAATAGATGTCGCTACTAGTCCTGAAAATTACATGTTACAACTTAAAGTGCTTTTTCTTTCAACTGAATGGAACTGAAGGGCTGGTGTTCACACCAGCTATTGTACCACACACGGCGATCAAGATGACATCAAATTCACGCACCTTTACGCGCCACTCCGCACGTAGTAAAATTTTGAAATGTTGAATTTCTGATATGTGATTTTTAAAATAAGAAAAGAGAAGGAGAGTGGAAGAGCTCCTAACGCATAGCACTGAAAGCCTTGTTCATGCTACTGTTTTAAAATCAGAAAACCAGAATATAGCAGATATAATTAAACTTGTCACGGAACATCCCGAAGAGGCTACAAAAATAAAAAATAAAATGTTAAAGGCTTTTAACAGCAAAAATAGACAATAGGCTTTCAGTGCTATGCGTTAGGAGCTCTTCCACTCTCCTTCTCTTTTGTCGCGCACTTAGCTCCATGAAAGGTTTTCTTGGACTCACAACTAATGTTGACGTTCCAACATTGCATGTCTCCGGTCCAGAGGATGTGGATGCACCCTCATTTAAACTAGAGTCAAAACTGGTACATGGTTGCTCCTCTACTGACACTGAAGAGGAGTTAATTTTTTCCCCTCACGACCTCAGGTCATTTTATATTCTCTTGCAGCCATGTCTCATACTTTTTAATGAATGTACATCTAATGCGTTTACACGAGACCCATTTATCCTCAACGAGCACACAGGTCTGGATGAATTGTTTTAATTCCTTTTTTTCATTTTCTGACATTACAACAATATTTTTAAAAACTTCAAATAACACACTAGGTTGTGAAAAACAACTATTGTTTGCCACAAATATAAAAATGTCCAAATTGGTAGCAAAACCTTCCATCATAACACAGTAACAAAATATAATATGTAGGTAATAAGTTAGCAGGCACAAGTGCCGAGAGCTACTGATAAAATTAGGCTCAACGTCCTATTTTTATACAACTACTCTCATTAACGTTCGCTATTGTTCAATTAAGTACCTATATTACAGATAATGGAGTTGCATTGTGAGTAGGTGAGTAGGACCTATTTGGCTCCGCTAGAGCCTAATTGGTTAATCTCATGTCAATAATATTTAATCATAAACAACCATAATCACGGTGATTAACAAGGGAGCTACTTAGCTCTCGGAATGCAATTTTGTAAAAAACTTACGCGTATAATCAATATTATTTTTATTTATTGACATCCTAAAAGTCACTAACAGGCTAAAAACTAATGACATTATAAGTAAATGGGCCGGCAACTACATTTAACTACGTCAAAGATTTGAAAAATCACATATCGAAAATTCAATATTTCAAAATTTTACTACGTGCGGAGTGGCGCGTAAAGGTGCGTCAATTTGATGTCATCTTGATCGCCGTGTGTGGTACAATAGCTGGTGTGAGCACCAGCCCTTCAGTTCCATTCAGTTGAAAGAAAAAGCACTTTAAGTGTTTTCTCCCATACAAAAAAAACTTAAAACTTTTTTTTCTCACGCGTGGAGCTACTTATACCATTCATACGTTAATATGACATAAAGTGAGATATGCCAGAGCCTAATTGGTTAATCTCACGTCAATCATATTTAATCATAAACAACCATAATCACGGTGATTAACAAATGAACTACTTAGCTCTCGGAATGCAATTTTGTAAAAAACTTATGCGTATAATCAATATTATTTTTAATTATTGTCATCCTAAAAGTCACTAATAGGCTAAAAACTAATGGCATTATAAGTAAATGGGCCGGCAACTACATTTAACTACGTCAAAGATTTGAAAAATCACATATCGAAAATTCAATATTTCAAAGTTTTACTACGTGCGGAGTGGTGCGTAAAGGTGCGCAAATTTGATGTCATCTTGATCGCCGTGTGTGGTACAATAGCTGGTGTGAGCACCAGCCCTTCAGTTCCATTCAGTTGAAATAAAAAGCACTTTAAGTGTTTTCTCCCATACAAAAAAAACACAAAACTTTTTTTTCTCACGCGTGGAGCCACTTATACCATTTATACGTTAATATGACATAAAGCGAGATATGCCAGAGCCATTACAATTTTTTTTTTTTAATTTCCTCACTTTAAGTTTCTATGTCAACGGAGCTCAAATTTCGAACCACTGTGCGGCGGCGAGAGCGCGCAAGTACATAGAGTGAGCGTGGCCTGGCCCGGCGGCCGTTGCCGCGTTACGCGTGTACGCTCGCAACCCTAAGGTTTAGGTATATAACTCGCCGAGCGGCCTTAGATAATCTACTTTTCTATTTATACTTTGCCTATAGTGACGTTTCATGCATTATCGAAAATATCAATAGATGTACTTATTAATGTAGTGTAATGTTATGAAGTTTTTTTTTTCGATTTGATATGCATGGACAAAATGAGCAGTTTTCCAGTAGGTATAATAATCAGTTGGTTTTTAAGTCATCAGGAGATGGCGCTAGTATAGCTTTTGGTAATTTAATGTACTCTGTGGTTCGTTTGTGGTATTTTTTCATGGATTTGCGATGTTGCCAAAGTTTAATTTCATTTACCCATATTATAATAGATAAAATATAATAAAACGCTTAATTCTTTTCGCGTCACTGTCTGTAATTTAAAACAATAATATTATATTTAAATATTTTATCAGAAAAAATTACAGAATATTTAAGTAAAGTAAATCATTACAAAACCGAAGAACATTTTTTCCATAAATTAGGGAACACTAGATGTGACACCACACTCTTCTTACCAAAAGTGCCGGCTGCGCCATCTAGAGCGTCTTTAGGAACCCTATAAATACCTACTGGAAAACTGCTCATTAAAGCCAAGATACAAAAAAAATAGTTATTTGTTATACAAGAGTGCAAAGTTGCTTTTTAACCGCGTGCTCAGTTTTGATGACCGAGCAAGCGAAAGATTCTAAATTTGAATCACGAGCATAGCGAGTGATTCATAAATTAGAATCTTGAGCGTTAGCGAGGGAATCAAAAGAGCACAAGGTGTAAAATCTTTGCACTCGAGTGCAACACGTAACTTTTCATCCCACCTCAGCGAGGAAATAATGAAATGCTTCTTCGTCCTAGCGTTAATTCCCAGTCGCATCCGAAGCTTTCACCTCGGAGTTCGGAGTCCGCTTTACCAGTCTTAACTGCGGATTTGGCTGGACCTCGATATTTTCCGTAAAGCGACTGCCATGTGACCTCCACAACCCAATGGTGACATTAGGCGATATCGAAGCATTGCAGCTAGACCGTTGTTGTTGAACTTTTTATGCATACAAATATTTGCACTGAGCGGGGATCGGACCCCGTTCACTACCACTACGCCACGGAGGCTGTATAATAATTATGTGTAATAATACTAATAATAAAATATCAACAAATAAAATTCAACAACAATGTTCAACCATAGGACGTGAAAAAAAAATTATGCGCGCAAAGCAAATTTAAAAAAAAAAGTAGGTACACCAAGGAGGTTCCGAGTTGAGTTTTTCATAAATTAAAAAAAAAGTTGTATGATAAATCGGCACCATAGAGGTAGAAGTAAATAGGTTTAATGATGTTTTGAGTTCACAAACCTAGTACACACGATGTTCTAAATTCAAATTTACTTTACCACTCTAGAGGATAAAAGCGACTTTTACACTCAGATATCGAAGAAAAAAAGTACTCTTTCCGAGATGGTGGGATGAAAACGTCATTTTGTGTATTACAAAAACAATTAATACTACAAAAATGTACGATATTTTTTATATAAAATTTTGATTTAACATATCGAATTAAATATTTTTTGCGAAGTTACTTAGATGGATATTGTTTTGCTACTGATTGAGGTTGAGCCATGATCCTCGGTACTGTTCATACCCGTGCTTACGTTCATACTTAGTAAGGCGCACTCTATAGCATGTATACTCCAGGTACAGTCAGCGTCAAATTGATCTTGACTGGCAGGGTGCTCAAAAAGATCTTAATACCATGTCATTAAGATCTTTTTGAGCACTCTGTCAGTCAAGATCAATTTGACGCTGACTGTACTTATGTACCTAATCGTTTTCTTGAACAAAACTAAACAAACACATTATTATTCTACAATATAACCAAACCTTAGGTTATGCGCTTGAGTAGGCATAGAATAGCATTGCTTATGCTTAGTACTAACAACCTTGACATCCATTGAGGTCACAGATTGAGTATACCAACCAAGACCTTTTCCTCACCATTTCACCTAAGTCATCTCAGACTTAATCACCATCTGTGATCTTGACCTGAGTGTCTCACGAAGCCTGTGGCCTTGGTATGGCTCCACTCAAATACCTATTCCCATATCGCACTTATAGCCCAAAGACTAAATTAAGCAAGACTTTTGGTAAAAAAAAAAGACAAGGGAGAAAATTTCGTAGGGAACAATTGGTTCGGTCTTTAAGCAAGTCAGTCAAATGTTATTAAAGGAAGGAGTAGGTCTGAGGACTTCAATAACTAAGAAGCAGAACAATGGCCCAGGCGAATGGACGCAAAAGCGTCCACCGATACACCCCAAACAAAGCCAGGCAAAATGACCTCTTCTTGATAAACTAATAAACCAGGCATGCCCTTTAGATGGGCATTACTTCCATGTTAAGTCAAGCACTGGAGAGACACTGTTATAGTTTCTCATCTGTGATTTCAGAATTCGAGGTATAAGTACTCTAAGAGATGAAGTCTTTCCCCTGGGTGACTCAACAAAAACAACTACAGGATGGAGCTTAAAATTCTTTGCTGGGAAATACTTTAAGGCCATTCATGGGAATAAAATTTAATGTGGGAGCCAGTCAGAAATGTACAAGGGTGCTAGGCTAGACTAAATTTGAATAAAATTGTCACAATTTGCATAGGATAAATCATGTAATCTTACATAGTCGCTTCCATCTGATTTTGTGAACCAGAAACTGCTTTTACATTGTGATTAGGTACATTTTCATTTAAATTTTCAATATTTTTATCATTTGCTATTAATGCAAACATATATACAGGGTATATACCATTAGGAAAATTTGTTTGCTTACACTGCTTGATCCTCTTTAAGTTACATTTCTTGAAAATTCTAATATATTGTTTGAAAGTCCTAGTAACTGATGAATCTACATCATCCTTTTCAATTTTCCCTGATGAAGTAACATTTTCTTTGATAACTATAACTCCATTTTCGGAAAGTGCATCCCTGAAAAGACAATAATTTTATTACCATAATATAAGTATTTGGAGATCCTACCAAGATATAATTTAGATTGCTCTTAGATTGATGGATAAGTGATGTATTACATAAATTAGTTAATGCAACAAATTGCGACTTTTGTAGTCTGTATTTTAATTGACAAGCATAGTCATGTATAAAAATAAAAATTACAATGTATCATGTAATTTTTTTTTCTTTTGCAAGGGCGTGTAGTGAATAGACACGCATTAAACCTATATAAATCTATGTACCGTTTAGATTTTAAGACAGTCATGGAATAAACCTATCATTAATAGCACGTGTATCTATTATTTCTCGCTCCCGCTACTACGTACCGTACAGCTCTGGTGCAGGTTTTCCTTTATACTGAGGGAAGTCAATAACATTGGAATACATTTTTGATTCATAAGGCTCTATACATATAAATCATAAACATATTCTGTTAGTGAACTAGTTAATTGTGTGCAATATTACTTCCTAAAACTACAGGTTATTTTTTCACTATATAAAACTAACCTGTAGTTTATAATTTAAAAAAAAATGTCTACCAGCCCTCCCCTGCACCGGGTTATAAACGAGAGAATACTTATCTAGGACTATTGATGATTAACTTCTCTCTGCCTTACTTAGTGATGACAAAAAGCTAGGCAGAGACTCTATCATAACATACTATTTATACTGTTGATTGATGGCACTTGGTGGAACTTGTTGTAACACATATTGACAACACACTTGTACTTTTCCACGAAAAGTACAAGTGTGTTATCAATATGTGTCTATCATAACAGTTAACTAGGGTAAGATTGAGATGAGATTCTTGGGAGATTTAAAAAGCATATTATCAAAATATACACTTATGTTTGATTTAAGTTTAAGTAAGGCAATGAACTGTAATGCAATTGACATTTTACTGAACTTTCTATAGTCAAACATTTATTTATTGAATTATTAAGAATATTTACCTGCAGCGAATAAGGTGGGCTATTAAATCATCATCAGTTAGGTATCCTAACACCCACTGATTCCAAATAACATCATACTTTTTATTAGGCTTAAACTCCTGTAGTCCAACTTTATGCAAGGTACCTAATTTTGATCTTTGTTCACCTACAAATTCTATAATGGAGTTAATAAACTTCTCATCAGGTTCCACAGCATCAACTGTTTGAAAATATGGTAAAAGTAAGAGTTTGGTTATTCTTCCTATTCCAGCACCGCAATCAAGTGCAGTATTTGATAGAGGTGGGTTATCAGAAGTGAACAGTGATTTCAGAAACAGTTCTGAACCTTCGATGTCGATGTTAGATATAAACCCAAAACCTCCTAGTACTCCGTCAACAGTGGGTGGGATGTCTGCCCAATATTGCAAGGATTTTTCGTAATTAATAATACCGATACCATTATTATCATTCATGATAAAAAAAATGCAAAGCACCAATCCCTTGCCTAAATTAATGTTAAATATTTTATATCACATTCACATCACACGTGCACATGCATTACGTTGAATTGATCACTCGGTTAGCCACAGAACACTACCCAGACAGCCAATAATTCGGCACCCGGTACACTACACTGGTGGTAATCTTCCTATATTTTCTTTTAGTCAGGCTCTTTCTGGTAATAAGTAGTGTTGAAGTTTTGAGATTGAGAAATCGGGCGTTAGAGCTTAGAGCCTCAGTATTAACTTAACCATTATAATAATGTGTATGTATGTCTATGTATTATAAAATCATTTTAAAAAGCCACATTTGACATAAGCTTCATAGTGAGGTGACATCATGTTTGAAAACCCAATTCTGTTGGATAAATCGATAAGAATTTCAAACATCTCTGAATCGAATAAACTGAAATTTATTCCTAAAAATATTTATAGATTAGGTATGTAGGTACTATAATTTTAACTGAACATTGAAATTCAAATTAAAAATTGATACAAATCCGTCTTTCATTTTTTTTCTATCGTGGTATAAATTTAGGAAACAATAAGACACGTACATTTTATCCGGTAAATTTACACAATCCAAGGTTATAATACTTAATTCATACCCACCTGAAATCACAATTCATCAAATCACTTTTACCTAGGACACCAGTGACAGGCCAGTATCCATAGCATTAGGAACAGGGGACAAGATTGTGTGCGAAATTCTAAAAGAAAAATATGGACCCCATGGCTAAACAAGAATATCCTACACGGAAAAGCTATCGGGTTCCTTAAATGAAGCAGGTTATTTTCTGGTTGTCAGTTATCTCTGCCTAAGGTTTTGAAATCAATTGGCTTTAGATACAAACAATCTAACAAGCGGTAAATCCTACTGAAACGCTACGATATTATTTTGAAGAGAATTACTGATTGAGAAAATATAGTGTTCATTGACGAAACGTGGTTGAATGCGAACTATACAGTTTTCCGGTCATGGACCAATGATATAGCGGCGTTCACCTCAAAAGTAGGTACCTTTGGAAAAAGGAGTCCACCTTAATATATATCACGCGGGCTCAGCTTCTCGAGGATTTATTCCAAACTGCCTCCTCACGTTCGCATCAAAAACTGTAACGAGTGGTTTCAAAAATTGCTACTCAGTTTAGAAAACCCATCATTTTTTTTTTCAAGGATAATGCCCTGTAAGTTGACAAACTACCAACTCAAACAAACAAAAAACAAGACATAGTGGGGTGGCTGGAAAGGAATGTATTGTATAAAAATATTTAATAAAATTCCTCAGGATTGGGTTGACATGCCTCTTAATAAGTTTAAAATTAAAATAAAAAATTGTTTAATGGAAAAAGGATACTATAAAGTAGATGAATATCTTAATGATAAAAATGCATGGTCATCCTAATCACTGATTGCTCGCACATTATAAATTGTATAAATTGTATAAAAACTATATTTAAAAAATAAAATAAAAAGGATAATTGAGTTCTCTGAGTTTCTTGCTGGTATCTTCTCAGTAGAACCAACTACCGAACCAGCGAAAGAATCATTTTCAAATGATTTATTAATTTACTTTATTTTAACTTGACATGATATTGTAATATTTTGACGTTCATATGTGCTCTTTATGTGCCTAAATTGAATAAATGAAATTGATTCTTTGATTCTTTGAATGAAGTGGAAGCAAGAAGTCCAATCTTACTGAAAGTGGACTTATTGCACTTGGTAAATGCAACTAAGTCGTCCAAGCCACGCTATGTAATTCATGAACTAGCTTTAGAATATGGGCACAAAGTCATAAGTTTGCCTCCCTACCACTGCCAATATAACGCTATTAAGCTAATTTGGGCACAAATAAAAGGAAATGCAGCGCGCAACAATACTGAGCCACCCTTCAGCACTGGAAAGGTGCTGAAACGGCTAGAAACTGCGTGTGCAGATGTTATTGTATAGGACTTCAGAAAATTCGTCGAGAAAACGAAAAACATTATATTGAACGACTTTCAATGTGATATAAGCATAGGCAATACTATTGAAAATGATTTAATCATATGTTTGAGGGCGAATAGCAGTGATGACAATGATTATGACACTGATAGTGTTCATCAGAATAAATACTTATTTTGTCAAATTATTGACATTGACACGTGACCAGCGGTGCTTTGGGGGTCCACCAAGATCTTCGGGCACTAAGCCAACCTCACCTGCAAGCCGGTGCACTTGCTGAACAACAAACGTGACTCTGGCGCTGGCTTTCCTTTCGGGGTTGGGGGGTCGGACGGCAGTCGCCCTCGGAAAGGCCAAAAACACCACATCAGAAAGTTAATGGCTATATTGGAACATGGGAAGGGTAGGACGCCGCCGCCCTATAGATAATTGTATGATCCTTAAATTTTTATTAAGTATAGATTATCATGGATAACTTCATCCCTGAATTAGATTAAAGTTAAACATTCCTTCGCAAGTAATCATAGCATTTAATTTAAATTAACCGTTCATCAATCTTTTAATGTATTTGCATAATTTGTATTAAATACAAATTTTATAAATTCTTAGTTTTGATCATAGATTTATAGAAGAAAGGTTTTTATGTATAAAAAAACCGGTTCTGGGTATCATCCCTAGTGTCAATGAAGAAAAAAGGTGTACTAACGTAACCTTGTAATGACGACTGTGTGACATGAGGAATAAATATACGATATTTTCTATAGTTTGTAACTTGGACCTAAAATGGGCTCTATACACGCAGTACACATTGCTTGGGTGTCTTTTGAGGATAGCACGGGATGGTACTGCGGTAGATGAACTCAAATTCACCAAGCATAGACTATTACAAAGCAACCCGCGGGCGCCAGAGCCTCGTCTCTTACGATTTAGGTCCAAGATACGTAGCGCGGGTTATACTTTTTGATGGATTCTATCGCGATTTATTTGTTAGTTGTCGGACTAAAAGTAACTGATAACAAATAAATCGTTTTTCACAAATTTTCTTTTCCTATTTTCTTCTCCTATTTTCTCTCTCCATCTGCCGGGAAACTCTCGGGAAAGAGGATCCTCTTAAGAGGATGGAGAGAGATCTCTTTATTATTATTCTCTTTATCCCCGGAGAGGCAGAGGTGAATCAACACCCACATTTCAACCAGTCATTGTATTTGGTCCAACGTAATAGGGGGTGAGCCTATTACCGTATACTGGGCACTATTGTTGACTCGAGCCATCTGAGGCTGAGTTTGAGCTGTCTGGTGTTAAACAGCCCTATCTCTTAGTCGCCTTGTACTACACCGCATGGGAAGAGATGGGGTGACCCAAACTCTACTGTTTACGAACTGTCGGACACTTTTTATATAGGTACTTTGTAAGGAATGCCGTTGGGGTCTGGGCAGATTTGGAAGTTTTCTTTTTAATTTAACAGTTAATTTTTCATCTTCGTTGGGTGGAGTACTTTGAAGATTAATCTGAAGATCATACGTCTTTGGATGTTTGGATCTACGTATGGGCTCGCGCGTTTAGGCATTTCGTATGGCTTCAGTCAAATATAGCTTTCCCATTTCAATACTCGAAAAATATTTTCAAGGCTGTTCCTTGAAAATATTTTTCGTGTATTGAAATGGGTTTTTATTGAAGTCTACTTACTTCATGTTTGACTCTGTTGAAATTATCACGACTGAACCGTAAAATTGCCTAATTTGGTCCCTAATGCAATAAATATGCATTTTGAGCTATACAATATTTTGTTCCTCCGTTACAAGGTTACGTTGTCAAATTTTGATGAAACTTCAAAAGGGGCATATAAAAATGACTCTACAGTAATTGTAATATAACGGTAAAACTGGCAATGGTTGCCTCTTATGGGTTGCCTTTTTGCTAATTTCAAATTTAACAAGGCCATATAGAGAGCAGAAGCAGATACCACAGAGTACTATATACTATACAATACATAAATACTGAGCAGATACGCAGATAGCCAAACTGCCCCTTAGTGTTGCCGATCGATAGTCGACTTTATTCTTCGTGAGCTACAATACTATCGATAGTATCGATAGTATCGATAGTAAGGATACTATCAATGGGGTTGGCAACTGTCAAAGTGGCGCTAGCATAGCTGGCCCCAAAACATTGCATTTTTGTATGGATAATTTCAGAAAATAATTTCAAACAGCTACAATGACGCGCTGAATTGTTTCTAAATGCTCTGAAGTCGGCACGCACCAAATGCAGAAGGATATAAAAATACGAAAGCTTTGATTAAAAGCCATCCGTCGCCAATTATTAATTATTACCAAAAGTACGAGGTTATGTTGTGGTAAACACTTTGTTGAAAGTGATGAAATAATAAGTAAATACACAGGTAAGCTACTTATGAATAAATCTTTGAGTACCTATTATCTTTTCAATAATTCTTAGCGTAGCAAGGTGTATTGTCAACACATTTCGCCTGATATCCTAAGTCCCATGTAAGGGGGCGAGGATATTCTTACACTTATATTTCAATATTTCGTTCATGCCTATTTAAAATGTTAAAAATCACTTGTTCTAGGAGTTACAAACCAACACAAATTCTTGAAGAAAGGTGCTACACCATCTATTTTTCCATGGAATACACAAGCAATCTCCGAGAACCTAAGAGAAGTAAGATTGGTAAACCGCAAGCTCAGGAAAAGACACCTTTTTGATCTGCCTAGTACAAGTACACAATCTTGTGAAGATATATTGCCATTAGAAGGATATAATAGTGTGTCTCAAGACTGCAATGTATCTCTAGACCTACTGATACAATGTAGTTCTCCAATTCCTGAATGTATTCAGCCAAATCACAGCATTCTTGTGGAACACAAACATCTAATATATTAAGATTGTTCTCTACATAACTATTATTTGCAGATGATGTGACAGTGCATTTTTATACTGGGTTAGGAACATTGGGTAAATTTTATGCTGTCCCTATTATGTACTGTAATGTATTTGTGTACAATAAAGAATTATCTATCTATCTATCTATGTATGCATTATCATTTCTGTACTGTTAAGGATGTTGTAAATAAAACTAACATAATACCAATGCTATGTTTTATTTTGTTTCAAAGTTTTCATTGTAGTTAAAGTAACTATTTGTACTGTAGATTCTTCATAGTTTTTCTGCAATATCCTCTAATGTAAGTATTTTGAACGATGATTGATGACTGAAGATCTTGTCATCAGTGCCCGGAGATTGCTCGTGTATTCCATGGAAAAATAGATGGTGTAGCACCTTTCTTTAAGAATTTGTGTTGGTTTGTAACTCCTAGAACAAGTGATATCCTCGCCCCCTTCCCTTACATGGGACTTAGGATATCAGGCGAAATGTGGTTGACAATACACCTTGCTACGCTAAGAATTATTGAAAAGATAATAGTTAGTCAAAGATTTATTCATAAGTAGCTTACCTGTGTATTTACTTATTATTTCATAATCACTTTCAACAAAGTGTTTACCACAACATAACCTCGTACTTTTGGTAATAATTAATAATTGGCGACGGATGGCTTCTAATCAAAGCTTTCGTATTTTTATATCCTTCTGCATTTGGTGCGTGCCGACTTCAGAGCATTTAGAAACAATTCAGCGCGTCATTGTAGCTGTTTGAAATTATTTTCTGAAATTATCCATACAAAAATGCAATTTTTTGGGGCCAGCTATGCTGGCGCCATCTGCTTTTAGCTTTCACCGGCCAACCCCATTGTTTGCCAATTTACAATAGTATTGTCATCATTATAGACACGTACCATGTTACAAATGGACTTCACCTCGCCTGATGGTAAGCTGAAGGCAAAGTCTCGGAAAAAAGGGTCACCATTATAGACACTTACCATGTTACAATTGGACTTCACATCGCCTGATGGTAAGCTGAAGGTAAAGTCTCGGAAAAGAAGGTCACCATTAAAGACACGTACCATGTTACAATTTGACTTCGCCTCGCCTGATGGTAAGCTGAAGTGGGGGCTGAAGCACTGAGCGGGGATCAAACACGTGCCTCCTGTGACAAACTCTGTGGCATGGACCAAACCATGCCACAGAGTTTGTCAACCACCCGCATACGGTGCAGAATATTCCATCAAGAACCAAGCAGTTCGGCGACTCCTTCTGCCACACTATTAAGATTAAGACCTGGAATTCTTTACCAGCTCACGTAGGAAGAGGGAAACCCTCTTCCTACTGTCCCCGGGTCCTTTTAGGCCGGATTTAGTGCACGACCGACGGTGAGCGCTGACGGTCAGCGCTGACGGTGAGCGCTGAGCGTCGGTCCAGCGCCGGTCAAAATTTCTGTTAGTGTTACGCTGACAAGAAACTTAACCGGACGTATACTATCGCAAAAAAAAAAATGAACCCGTTTACAAGCGCCTCAATAATTATGTTCGCTCTGTATCAATGGAACACATTTTTTTCCGTTGCGAAAAACTTGTTTACAAAAATTTCTTGTCGCAATACTACGTACGCGCGTACGCTCGGTCGCTCCATCGGCGTGGCTTTCAGTATATGTATAGTACTCTGTGGGCGTGGCTCTGAACGCACGCATAAGCCGCCATAGCGCGTCAGCGGACCGACGCACGCCGGGCGGACGAGCTCGACCGATGGTCCCCATCAGCGCGACGTAGCTGTACGCGCGTAGGTAACCATCAGCCTTGCACTGAAGCTGTTCATCGATTTTAATGAATATAGCTACGTTCGACCGACGTCAGCGCTCACCGTCGGTCGTGCACTAAATCCGGCCTAAGCGGAGCGTGAAAAAGCATCTGATGAAGCCGTCAAGCTGAGAGCCATCATCGGAACATGGAACACGTGTCTGTAATGAAGACACTCTTTTCTGAGACTTTTCCTTCAGCTTACCATCAGGCGAGGCCAAGTCAAATTGTAACATGGTACGTGTCTATAATGGTGACCTTCTTTTCCGAGACTTTACCTTCAGCTTACCATCAGGCGAGGTGAAGTTCAACTGTAACATGATAAGTGTCTATAATGGTGACGTTTTTTTCCGAGACTGCCTTCAGCTTACCATCAGGCGAGGTGAAGTCCAATTGTAACATGGTCATGGTACGTGTCTATAATGATGACAATACTATTGTAAATTGGCAAACAATATAAATAGTCTAAAACAAGCGATGGTATAGTCGGTTTTATAATACTAATTTATTTATTTTTTATATTCATTAGGTTTTTTTATTAAGGGTGGCCGCACATGTACGGTTTCCGGAGACGGTTTCCGTCCACGGTTTCCTGATTTGGAATTCCGTGTGCCGAGCGCACACGTTCGGTTTTTTGCATTAGGTTTTTTTATTATTATTTCGAAGCGAGCAGTGTTGCCAGTGCCAAATTGTCAAATGTAACACAAGCTGGCTTAAAAGTTGCATTTTCGGGGGAAAAGTTACGTATTCTGGTTTTTTTATATAGTGTTTCTTGTTTTTTACAAATCCTCTCGGTTTATCTCGGGTATCCGCCCAATTTAGGAGCCGGCCTTCCGAGATGCTCCTTGAAATCCCACTGGCCATTGAGTACGAGCCCCAGCTATTTCATCTGGGACTTAATGCAGCTGAGAGCGTCTACCACTATGGGGCTGGGTCGTAAGAGAGTCAAAAGTTACGCAAAATGTAACAAAAGTTACAATACAATCTGGCAACCCCGGAAGCGAGACACAATCAGTGTTGCCAATTACTGATGATCTGAATTCCCCACAAACCCAACAGAAAGGCCCCAATATTAGACATTGATAACTACATTACTTCTCTTAAAGTTTCCCGCTATATTCACCACTTGCGATGTTTATTGCGGCTCGTGTACATATATATTGCCAATAAAGAGTTAAATAGTACCTTAATGTCGGATATTTTGCTTTAATAATTTATCAATATGTATAATACTTGCCACTTATTACTTCTGAGTTTAGGTCTAGTGTGAATGTCTAAATGCCCCACATAAGCACAATCCCCACAAATTCCCTAATCGGCTTGAAAGTCCCCACTCTCTTGGGAATTGACAACGCTGGACACAATTTAAGCGCGATTCCGGATGGAAATTTCCTGACGTGTGCGGCGATTAGTACAAAATGTATGCGAGTGCTGCGTTCGGTATGACGTCATTAGGTTTTTTCCATTCTGAACCGAACGTCAGGTTTTTTCCGTTCTGCAAAAAGTAAGGACGTGTGCGGCTAGTAGAACATTTTGCCGCGATTAGGAACGTTTTAATTAAACAAGAACGTATCTTCATCGATTGGACTTCATGCCCAGTCCGAGACTTCACACTTGTAACCAGGTGTTACAAGTGTCAACAATATGGACACTCGGCTAAATACTGCCGGGATAACGACCCAACTTGTGGTCAGTGTGGATGTGTTGGTCACACCCTCAAAGAGTGCCCTGTTCGCGATCAGTCGCCAAAGTGTGCATCCTGCATGCGCTTTAAGAAGCCTCACAATCACAGTACTGGTGACGTACAGTGCCCGTCCCGTAAAATTGCAGAGAACCGACTACTTCAATCAACAGACTATGAGGGCGCCTAGAGCGCCGTAACAAACAACTTTTCTGGCCCTACAGTAGTTTAAACGCTATTATGGTTGATGTACATAAAGAAATTGAGGACTTAGGTGATGGAGATTCGTACTTGTGTTCGCCTAGTGAGTGCAAATTAAAAATAGGAAATAAAAACTCTCGTATTAAGATTTTTCATATGAATATACGTAGCTTAAATCGTAATTTTAATCAACTCTTAGTTTTGTTAGCGGACATTAAGTGTACTTTCGACGTCATAATACTGTCTGAGTGTTGGTTAAGTAAAGTGTCGAACATTCCACCAATGGCCGGCTATGATTCATATAGTACAAATGTAAACATTAATCAAAATGATGGCGTAGTGATATATGTAAAAAGCAACATGCAATGTCAAATTGAATGCCCTACATTTAATGAAGGTTCGGTCTTAGTGTGCAAATTTAAAAGCGATCTTGCTGTTGTGGCAATTTACCGTTCACCATCTTTTTCTAGCACAGATGTGTTTACAAATTGTTTGTATGAAGTTTTATGTAATTTATCATCATTTAAAACTGTGTCTATTCTTGGCGATATTAATATTGACATCTTACCGGGGATAGACTCTCCAGCTGCTGATCAATACCTGCAGATGCTGGCGGAACAGGGCTACCTCTCTAAGCATTTTTTTGCTACTCACGACAAAACTTGCTATGACCATGTTATTCTAAAATCCAAGCTTAGCACTAAAACGTTAGTAGTTACATCAACAATAACAGACCATTATTCAACCATTCTATGCATTGATTACCCTAAATGTAACATGAATTCTTCGTCATACACAAGGCGTCTAGACATTGAAGCGGCACTAAGTGAACTTGAACAATTAGATTTTAGTGAACTAACGAACATGACTGACCCAAACACTTACACCGACGTACTGATCTCTAAGATAAGAAAGACCATAGAAAATTGTACCAAAACAAAACTAGCGTCTAAAAAAAAAATACGCCATTAAACCATGGATAACCCCAGGTCTCTTAAAGTGTATAAGAAACCGCGATAGATTGCATCTAAAAAGCAGAAGCGATCCAAATAATGTGACCTTAAAAATAACCTATACGCGATACCGGAATTTTTGCTGTAGATTATTAAATAAATTAAAGCGAGTGCACGAAGCTGGACAGTTTGCAAAGGCGGGAAAAGATCCAAAGGCTACTTGGAAGACTATAAAGATGGTTGCAAATATGTCTGTTAAATCCACCGGGTCCACCAGTTCGTTACTAGCTGCTGAGAATCCAAAAATCTCTGCCAACTTGATAAACACTTACTTTGCGACTGTCGGGCAAATGCTGGCTAGTGATATCACCAATAAAACTATCCCTATGGCTTTGCCACCTAACTTTTTTCCCCTTACCAGCTACTCAAACTCGATTGCCATTATAGAAACAGATAACAGGGAGATAGAGAACTTGATCCTTTCACTCAAAAACGACTGCGCCTCGGGGTGGGACAATATCTCAGTATCCTTTGTAAAAAATGCAAGAACTATTCTGGTGCCCCTTCTAACTCAACTATGTAACCTCTGCATTAGTGTAGGGGTATTTCCAAGAGCCCTTAAACAAGCAATTGTGCACCCCATCTATAAAGGTGCAGGGGATAAAGCCAAAGCTGAAAACTACCGACCTATATCTGTACTGAATATCTTCTCTAAAATTTTGGAAAAAGTTTTGAATAAAAGGTTATTAGATTTCCTTGAAAAAGAAAACATACTTTCAAAAAATCAGTATGGCTTTCGAAAAAATAGATCCACGGAAGACGCTGTTCTCCACTTGACTGAAACCGTCTCGAAAACACTAGATAAAAAACTAAAATGTGTTGGTATATTCCTTGACCTGAAAAAAGCATTTGACACGGTTTCGATTCCTGTTCTCTTAAATAAACTAGAGAACATTGGAATTAGAGGATTGGCACTCAAACTTTTCCATGATTACTTGAGTGACCGGACACAGTGTATAAGAGTCGATGATGTCACTAGCGAGTATGCTCAACTATCCTTTGGTGTTCCGCAGGGAAGCGTTCTGGGACCTACACTCTTCCTGATTTACATAAATCAGCTATGCCAGCTTTGCTTTGCCGGGTGTTCAGTAATTACTTACGCAGACGATACAGCCCTAATAGTAGAAGGAGCGACGTGGCAAGAAGTGCAATCTAAGGCTGCAGAGATTATGGAACTAGTAACTATCTGGCTTTCAAACAATCTACTCACCCTAAATATAGCAAAGACAGTGTACGTAACATTCGCGACAATCTCTAGCTGCTTACCTCCACCAGACTCGATATGCGTCAGGGCCCATACTAACTTGACTGACTGTGCAGGACTAGAATTAGCAAGATCTTCCTTGATTAAATACTTAGGGGTATATATAGACGAAACGCTCTCGTGGAAACAACAGATTGAAACTTTAAAAACTCGCACTCGCAAGCTAATATACATTTTCAAATTGTTACGGAACTCAGCGAATGCCACCATCTTAAAAACTGTGTACTTTACCCTTGCACAGTCATTACTAACATATTGTATACTAGCGTGGGGAGGAGCACACAAAACGACTCTGCTACCACTGGAAAGAGCGCAAAGGGCTGTAATTAAGGTGATAAATAGGAAGCCCTTTAGATACCCGACCGACCAACTATATCGTAATTACAAAGTCCTGACAGTTCGTCAACTTTTTATGCTAAAAGCAATTCACCATACTCACACAAGTCTTGAGTACGATCCTATCGCCTACACCTTAGCCCGTAGAAAGCATGCGATATGCGAGCCGGTTGCGCATAGAACTTCGTTCGCGGCTCGCCAGTGTTACGTTGTGGGTCCAAGACTTTACAATAGAGCAAATAGAAGCATAAGCCTGTACACTAAATCTAGATATGAATGCAAAAAAATGCTTACAGATTGGTTGCAGCATCTGAACTACGACGAAACAGAGCATTTGCTCGAGGTTCTAAGTTAACTGTACCTAGTACCTAATCTATAGTTAATCCATAATGTAGTTTGTTTTTGTTTATATAATAAATCATAATATATTGTACCTTTTCTACTCGTGTTTACTGGTTGCGTGGGTTTCCTGGTGACCTATAAATACAGATACAAACTGTTGTATCTAGTTTAGGCACCAGTCTCACAATTACAGTTTTTTGTATAGCCCCTAAGATTCACTAAGAAATAAGTTTTATTATTGCTATTATTTATTTGTATTTTAATTGTATTTTAATTGTTTGAGAGAATAAAAATATTTTTATTTTTATTTTATTTATTTTATTTTGTATGAAAATGGAGCATTCGGTTTTTTGAATCTGACTTTTTGATCAGGAAACCGTGGACGGAAACCGTACGTTTGCGCGGAGCCTAAGTTCGAAGCGAGCAGTGTTGCCAGTGCTAAATTATCAAATGTAACACAAGCTGGCTTAAAAGTTGCATTTTCGGGGGAAAAGTTACGTATTCTTGTTTTTTTATATAGTGTTTCTTGTTTTTTACAAATCCTCTCGGTTTATCTCGGGTATCCGCCCAATTTAGGAGCCGGCCTTCCGAGATGCTCCTTGAAATCCCACTGGCCATTGAGTACGAGCCCCAGCTATTTCATCTGGGACTTAATGCAGCTGAGAGCGTCTACCACTATGGGGCTGGGCCGTAAGAGAGTCAAAAGTTACGCAAAATGTAACAAAAGTTACAATACAATCTGGCAACCCCGGAAGCGAGACACAATCAGTGTTGCCAATTGGCAATTCAGATCATCAGTAATTACTGATGATCTGAATTCCCCACAAACCCAACAGAAAGGCCCCAATATTAGACATTGATAACTATATTACTTCTCTTGAAGTTTCCCGCTATATTCACCACTTGCGATGTTTATTGCGGCTCGTGTTATATTGCCAATAAAGAGTTAAATAGTACCATAATATCGGATATCTTGCTTTAATAATTTATCAATATGTATAATACTTACCACATAATACTTCTGAGTTTAGGTCTAGTGTGAATGTCTAAATGCCCCACATAAGCACAATCCCCACAAATTCGCTAATCGGCTTGAAAGTCCCCACTCTCTTGGGAATTGACAACGCTGGACACAATTTAAGCGCGATTCCGGATGGAAATTACCTGACGTGTGCGGCGATTAGTACAAAATGTATGCGAGTGCTGCGTTCGGTATGACGTCATTAGGTTTTTTCCGTTCTGAACCGAACGTCGGGTTTTTTCCGTTCTGCAAAAAGTAAGGCCGTGTGCGCCTAGTAGAACATTTTGTATGAAAATGGAGCATTCGGTTTTTCAAATCTGACTTTTTGATCAGGAAACCGTGGACGGAAACCGTACGTGTGCGCGGAGCCTAAATTGTATTTCTCTACAATATTATGCATGTATTATACATATAACCCTTCCTCTTGAATCATTCTATCTAATAAAAAACCGCTTCAAAATCCGTTGTGTAGTTTTAAAGATTTAAGCATACATAGGGACGGACAGACGTAAGGTAACTGTACCAATGCTCGACACTTTAAGGAAAAATAAAATTTCAATCTAAAAAATTTAACAAATTAATTACAGCATGGTCGTTACATTCTTTTTTAACTGTTACAGCAACAATTAGACATTAACTTTTGCCCATAAAATCTTTAAAATCTATCATACTTTTACTTTAAATTAAATTATTATGCACTTGGTCGAAAACACCAATGCTAGACATCATTGTCCCAATGGTCCAAGTATGTCAATAACTTCAATATTTATAACGTTTATACTAAAATTAGTAATAATCATAACTTATAAACAAAAAAATCACACCTATAAAAATCAGTACCCTTGGCAAAAATCATAAGAAATAACACGACCGTGTTCACGGAGTCACATTATTTGCTGTCAACAGTCTTTCTAAATTTACTTCGGATGGTGTTGCGAATATTTGAACATATCTTATAGATACCATAAGGCATCTTTTAAGTCAATAGTCTTATAAAATAAATGGATAATTTTCTCAAAATACTGGGTTTTGTTCGAAAGTGTCTAGCATTGGTACAGTGTCGAGCATTGGTACAGTTACCTTAACGCACAGCAAAATAAATTCAAGCAGAAATCCCGATTGACATTAGAAACCCCTAAATTTAGTATTGTTTCTCTACAATATTATGCATGTATTATATATATAAACCTTCCTCTTGAATCACTCTATCTACTAAAAAAAACTGCTTTAAAATCCGTTGGGTACTTTTGAAGATTTAAGCATACATAGGGACGGACAGCGACAATATGTAGTGAAGTGATCCAGCAGTGGACTGCAATAGGCTCGCTGTCTGTCCGTCCCTATGTATGCTTAAATCTTCAAAACTACGCAACGGATTTTGAAGCAGGTTTTTTTAATAGATAGAGTGATTCAAGAGGAAGGTTTATTATGTATAATACATGCATAATATTGTAGAGAAACACTGATAAATTTAGATATATGCAGCGGGAACGGGATCAGAAAATATGGCGATACGAAGTTCGCCGGGTCAGCTAGTTACTAATAAATAAAAAATCAGTACCCTTGGCAAAAATCTTAAGAAATAACACGTTCACGTTGTTCACGGAGTCACATTACTTGCTATCAACTGTCGTCTTTCTAAATTTACTTAGGACAGTCAACAGTGTTGCGATCTTTTGAACATGTCTTGTAGATACCATTAGGCGTCTTTTAAGTCAATAGTCTTATAAAACAAATGGTTAATTTTCTTAGAATACTTTTTTTTAGGCTTTTGTTCGAAATTGTCTATTATTGGTACAGTGTCTATTATTGGTACACTTACCTTACTTTTTTAATATTTCATTCAACACGAGTTTTGGTATTATTTAGTATTGGCAGCATTTTAATTTAGTACTTTACCGTTTTTTAAAGCGGTCACACTGGTTCTTTTCTTTTCTTTACGTCAGAAACGCAGGTCGGGACGTTTTCAAAATGGTTTGTGAAATTATTATAAATCTCTTAATTCACAGTTAATCCCAATAAGTGGTGCAATTATTATAGTATTAATCTATTATGTGATGCATGTGAAGTGCTAATTTACTATTATTTTATACATGAAATGTATTGAAATAATGCCGCAGTATGAACAGTAGTACCTTGGTTAAATTTGTTTAATGTGCCGATAATTTCCTTTGAAATATCTAGGTTTCGGGCTAATATGAATGTCTCGGGGTTAAAATTTATATTATCTGAATTTTGTATTCAGTTTAGTGTTCAAAACATTGTTATTGTTTAGGTTATGACTAGCGACTCGGTGTAGTGATTGATCAGTGCTTTATTATTATGTCTACTTTCAGGGTAAAGTCAAATGTTCAGAATTACGCACGAAAGACAAGAAGGAGTTGTTTAAGCAACTCGAGGAGCTGAAAACAGAACTGACGAATCTTCGAGTTGCTAAAGTAACCGGTGGAGTTGCGTCTAAACTGTCCAAAATGTAAGTACCTATTGGTTCTAATGGTTTCATGCCTTACCTACTGTAGTGTTGCATTTCTGACATGTGCTTCATACATAACATTATAACATCAAAATATTATTGCATTTAATTAGTAGTGAAGACAGTTACTTTCTACCTTGGTGTTTTGAAAAGTGTTCAATAATGAGAATGGATGACACATTTTTGTATGTTGCATGTCCAAGTGCTTCACTTCTAATTCTGAAGTCATACTCCAAATCTAATAGGTAGGACGTCTACAGAATAATCATTCATAACTGGGTGAAACAAAATTAAATAATTGTTTCCATTATGTACCTACATAGTTTAGTTACAAATATTATTAATATTAATCACAACCAGCTTGTTGTTATCTATATTCCATTCAGTTAGGTACTTAACTAAAGGTAAATCAAATAAATACAATCGTGGAGCTACTCATTATAAAAAAAAATATTAAACAAAATAAATAAACTAGGCTAAGTAACAGACTAACTAGTGGTTCAATTTCGGTTTTTAGTCTTCATGATATACTAATTGATTTTTTTAATTTGATATAGACACATCAAGATTGTTCACATTTAGTTATGTAACTAATAAATAAATAGTACCATAAATAATGACTCAATAGTTGTACCATTCATGTATCCTCTTAGGGGTCTATGAAGTTGACCCTTTTGGAGCCCTTTGCAGCATTATTCTATTTCCTAGTGCTGAAACAGTGGAATCTGTGATAATGAATTGTTAAGAAATGCAGTTATTTAGATAAAAGTTAGTAATACAAATAATACTTGTTTCCAGTCGTGTAGTGAGGAAAGCTATTGCCCGTGTCTACATTGTCTACCACCAGAAGATGAAGGTCAACCTCCGCAACCACTACAAAAACAAGAAATACAAGCCTTTGGACTTGAGGACTAAGAAAACCCGTGCTATGCGCAAAGCTCTTAGCAAGCATGAATCAAGGATCAAGACCAGGAAAGAGATTAGAAAGAAATCTCTATTCCCTCCTCGAGTTTATGCTGTCAAGGCTTAAATTAAATATTTAAGTGAATACCTCATTTTCATTTATCTTTAGAACCCTAGCATAGGTTATTCTCTTTTTATTGTTATAAAATATGCATTTTCACAAAGCATGAGTAGATAGATGATTTTTAGGATTTCCAGTATATAGAAAAGTGGTGAGATCGTTAACAGCAACCATAGCATGCTGTAACTGTAGCAACTGATTGTTTCCACCTACCTTGGTTCAAATTTAAATATTGACTATACATGCCAATAAATTTATGAAGTCACATTTCTAGTACCTAATCAATTGTAGCACCACCCACTCCATACAAACGTTCAATGGATTTAGATTGGATAAAGTGAATGCTTGGATGTCTGAGCTACTGAGCCACATCTTGAGCATTTGAAAAAGCATATTACTTTAAAATGTATTTATTGAAGCCATCAAAATTCTCCCTTACTGAGCAGAAGCTGCCTAAATTTAAAGTTTGGCATACATACGACAGAAATTTTAATTTCTTGTATTGATGGATCGGAGTGAATGCTTACGGGATGTCTGAGCTACTGAGCCACATCTTGAGCATTTGAAAAAGCATATTACTTTAAAATTTATTTATTAAAGCCATCAAAATCCTCCCTTACTGAGCAGAAGCTACCTAAATTTAAAGTTGGCATACTGCAGAAATTTTAATTTCTTGTATTGATGGATCAGTCAGTCAGGACTTCGATAAATGGAGGATGTATAACTTTTCCTTGTAAAAGTATGTAAAATCCATTAAAGAGAAATAAATCCAAAAGCTGAACTTTGGAGCTCTAGGTCTCTGCCTCTAGTTTTAACTTTTGCTGTTGCTAACCACCCAACCGTAGAGGAGCAAACAGCAAGTGCACCAGCTAGCATTTAAGGTTGGCTTTGTCCATTGAAGATCCCCAGGCGGTGTGTCTCGTACATAACATTAATATTTTTTCCCATCACTTGCCGGTGACAAATGGGAAGACAATTCCCAGCTGTCACCCTGGGGGACAGGGCTAGAGGGGACTACTGGGAATAATCGACATGGTTGTAGTGTACTTAGTGCCAATTATATAGTTAAAAGTAAAACTAAACGAAATTAAAATTAACTTAGGTTTATTATTATTTTTCAATTATTTAATAACATTGAAGGCATGATTGAATGGGGCTTTTATTATAATACTGCTATCGTATTTCTTGTAGTAATACTTGAAATATTATTAAAAAGGTTTTGTCTGTCCATTTGATGTTACACTCCTGATCAAACTGGTCATGTACCTATAATTCTTGGTCTCGAATGGTATTGTAGCTTCCTGAAGTCATCTGTCTGAACTGGAAGTAGATTCAGTAACACTAAGTGTAGGAGATAAATATTATGAACAGCTGGAAATAATTCTCCGACCGACGTTTATTGTACTTATTGATACACTTTGTTCTATGTTAGTACCTACTACTAATATATCTACAACTCCTCATGTTTGCTCTTTTTCCTGTGAGGAAATGACCAAAACTCGGAAGGCAGGCCCCTTACATCTCTTTCCCTTTTCACAAAGGCTGAGTATGATGATACACAGTTACCAATGAAGTAGTTAGCCTGACCCAAGATCGCCAAATCTAGATGTGGGTTTGAGGGCTGTAACCGAATGACAGAAATTTCTGCACGATGTAATCCCTTATTCAAGTCATCAATCATGTGGTTAGAATCCGATGCCACAAAGATATACTTTAAATTGTCATGTTTTTTGAGGGCCCTTTTCACTTGCCTGAAACAATATAACTTTTTATGATACGATGCTTAAATCTATCAATAATGGTCTTGCGGCAGCGATTTCTCCATAGTTTGTAGCTGGTTTATCTGGAATACCAACCAAGGTAGTTACTGTGGATGAAGACATACCATACCAAGGGCCTGCACTGCATTGTGCGTGTGCTTATTTTTTTTTTATCGTGCGAAAAGTCCTCACGGATACCCCTCCGCATCGTGCGTGTGCTTGGGTGTGACCACGTTTTGTACAAATAATACTGAGGTAATATCCGACAATTTGCACAAAATCGTGCAAAAAATATATATATTTGTGTGACGTGTAGGACACATGCATGACAAACAGGAGGCAGTTACACTACAAGTAAAGGATAATTCTCAACAAAAGGGTCTGTTCCTGTTTGGACAGATGGTAACAGTAGGTTAAGTCTAAAATATATAGAATGATAAGGCTCCCAGTTACTGTAGCAATGCTCAATTCCACTTTAATCCACTAAACAAATCATTCATTTACTATACATAGTAATGGAAGACAATTTACACAGTAATGGTCTTCCATTACTGTGAATAACTATTGTCTTCCTATTCAATGACTAGACAAACACTGCACTCAAGGTAGAATAGCATCTATAGCATTTAATACAACAGACTGGCAACTCTGAAGTTTTTGATGAAGAAGCTAATCAAAACTCTGAATTTTTTGATCATAGTTGACTTAGGGAACGAATAGGAGATGTCTGCCCATGCAAAAGGGCAGAGCACCCGTTTGGCCAATAGCATTCCCTGCTGTAAGTATCCTGTAAAGCATCAGCTTTGCTTGGAGTTAGGATATAAAGGTGACTTTGTTTTAAAAATTAGATTTGATGCAATCACTAAATTTCACCGTCATCATTTCATTCTCACCATCCAGTTGTTTGACAGAAAAAAACTTACTTTATTATATCAGCTGTTTGTGGTAAACACATTGACAAAGTCAATGGTCCTCGTTCATTTTTATATCCCACACACTGTGGTGCAGCAAATAATATGATACTATCTTGGACATGATGACAAGCCTTGACCCAGTCTTGTCCATTTCTCAAATGGATACCTAGAAAGCCACCTCCACTCATATTTTTTTTTATGAATAACCTTGTTTTATTGGCAATATCTTCACTCCACTTTAAATATTTCTGAAGATGAACATTTTCTTTTTGTACTGGAAAACTTGCAGGAGCTCCTGAAATTTTATGACTATAATTTAATTTCCCCAGCTTTCTTTGGATTTAATACTATTAAACTGTAAATGAAACTGACTATAGACTTACCAGTAAAAGCAAGCACGGGCCATTGGTCTGGAGGGTACTTTACTCTCCATTTATCCATCATAACAAAATTATGCACATCATAATTAAGAGGCCCATAGAATTCTGATCCAACAAAATCTATACTGAAGGTGTCCCAGAATGGACCAAATGGGTTACCCGATTTAGCATTGCAACTATTCTCAACTTCACCAGTTCTTTGGGTATAACAGAATGAAATTCGATTCTGTTTAGGCCAAACAGAAGGAGCAATGTCATGCATGAATGACTCCATTGTGATTACATTATGATAATGTAACAATTCCTGTACATTAAAGTAAGTGCTGAATGGCACTTGTACTGATTTTGGATCGCCATATCGATATTCAACCCACGGAGGGAGAATTAAAGTTCTGTTTAAACCTTTACTGAATGCTAGTGCACCCAAAAAATGATCAGCTTGGTTGCCAAATCGACCTAAAACAAGAAATATTCAATTAGGTATTATTTTAATTATGTACACTTACGAGTACGTACAATTTTAGTAGTAGAGTAGTAGTAGTAGGGCTACTGTGGTTTTAGACTTTCTTGAGACTTTTAATAGTAAAAAAATGGTATTTGTCTTTTCTCGAGTTATTTCTTACCCATGCAAGGACAGTAAGCTATGTATCCATTTACATCGTAACATGAAGCAGTTTTAATACATAAAACGAACAGAATTAAAAATGGATTAAACATGGCAAGCGTATGATCAAGAGTTGGAATCTATTATCGGACATAGAACATACAAAACAAACTTTCTTCCTGAAATTATTGTAAACAGAAAGATTCTGTCAGAAACACGCGTGCATAAACCGGTGATAGTAAGTCATAAAAGTAAACAATCAAATTCAAGTCCACCATGTCCAAATCATGTCAACAGTGTCAATACTGTCAGTCAAGCAAGTTTTTTTTATTTATTGCCACACAAAAAAATTGAATTGAATTGAAATCTTAGGGGAGTTTTGGCGCGAACGCGTAGAATGATAAATCGCGGTGTTATTTTATTTTCCGAAATTGATGTGAGTTCGAGTTATTATGTGTAAATATGGTGGAATTTTAGGCATAACGTCTTAGAAAACGCGCACAAGAGTAGGAAAGTGAAATATTACAGTGGATTGTGATTTCTCGTGTTGGTTTCAAATCTCCGTAAGAAGCCTTTAGTCTTAGAGCCTTTAGTAAAGTTTCCACCACTTTACTGAAGCAGCAATCATCATCATCGTCATCATCATCATCATCAACTCACCATTATCATCATAATCATCCTCATCATCATCCAAATAAAAATAAATATAACTGATGACAAAGCAGCATGGTCATAGAACCTTAGCCTGTTCCGAAAGGAACAAATATATTATATTTAAAAAAAGACGTGTGGCACTCGGGGACTGCCGCGATAAAGCTATTGCATAGCATTTTTATGAACTTATGCAATTATAATAAATAATAATTTGAATTTGAATTTGAATTTCGGATTTCGGATTTAGGATTTCGGACTTCGGACTTCGGACTTCTGACTTCGAGTCCGAGTCCGAGTCTGAATTTGAATTTGAAAACTAACAACTTATGCAATTATAATTACTTACGTTAAGCGAAGCTACTTCGGAGCAGCTCGGCTCTTGTCGTGCGAGCTCGGAGGTGTTACCATTTTTCGTTACGGAATTTCTGGATTCGGTCTCCCACGCTCAAGGCCCGCGATAAAAGCTATGCAATAGCTTAAAAAAAAAATTAAATCTTAGGGGTCCATTACACGCTCATGCAAGTGTCATGCATCATGCCGTCAATCATGAATATTATTGGTCAATCACGGCGTGATTGATGGTTAAACCATGGCAAAACCTAGCAGGCGCGGATCCACTAGGGTGGGCAATATGGGCATGCCCACCACCTTAATAGACCTGTGACGTCACTTTTTTATGGTTTATTGAAAAAAAAACCAAAATTAATCATGAATCACGCGTGATTTGGAACACAGTGTATAGTGCAATAGACGATATACCAGCATTTGTTCACACTGTTACAATATCAGAAATTACACACTATTATTGCGGCTTTTATGTACACCTTTATAAGGAGCACACACAGGTCTGAGGTGTACAGTCAATCAATCAATCAGTTACTATATTGCAGTCCACTGCTTCTCCGAAAATGCGCCACGTCTGCCGATCCTCCGTCTTCCGCATCCAGTCCATCCAGCACCGTAGGTCATAGCAGGCAGGACGCACTGGTTGAAAACCTTTGAGGCATTGTGGTAGGGGGGAGGAGAAGACCCGACGTAGTTTGCCAAATGCTGCCCACCCCAGTTGGATCTGGCTATTTCTTTCTCGAAGTTGATTTTACCGAGCTGGATAACCTGCCCCAGGAGATATATTTTTGAACAACTCTGAGTGTCACCCCTTCGATGGAAATCAACTCGATACAACATGTTTGTTGAACATAATCATGGTGTTGTCCAAGTTTACACCCAGGCCAACTTGTCGAGAAGCTCCATTCAAGCTGTGCAGCATTTCGCCCAGTTGTTCCCACTGGAACAACTGGGCGAAATGCTACACAGCTTGAGAGGCCCTGTGCCCCTGACTCGAGGAAGCTGACTAGCATTTGCCCCTGCGATTTCTGCACCCTACTCCATAAGGTCTCATAAGGTTCGACGACGACTTCGTCATAGTTGCTTAGTCACTACTAAGCAACTATGACGAAGTCGTCGTTGAACCGAAGATGCGAGATGTACTCACTGTGGATGTTGGTACCCCGCCAAAGTCCAATCCAGAGTCTTGAAAACGTCCTCCAATGCGTTGGTGAATAGTTTGGGAGATATAACATCTCCCTATTTACTCCACGCTGGAGGCTAATGGGTTTCGTCTTCTGGTCTTGGAGCAGGATGGACATTGTGGCAGTGTCATACAAACATCTCAGCATCTTGATGTATCGCCAATCTACACGACACTGCTGCAGGGCATCCAGCACTGCCCAAGTTTCGATAGAGTCGAAAGGCTTTTTCGTTGTCTACAAACGCCATACACAGCGGCTGATTGTACTCCTGCGACTTTTCTACAATCTGCCGAACAGTATAGATGTGGTCCACGCCACGGTACTATAGCCTTTTCGAAACCCGGCTTGCTCAGGTGGCTGGAACTCGTCGAGCTTATCCGCGAGGTGATTTGTGACGACTCTTGAGAACAACTTGTAGACATGGCTCAGGAGTGAGAGAGTCTTATCACCTTTTTTGAAGAACAGTACCACCGCACTCCCGCTCTGTGCCCTAGGTGTTAGCTCTTGCCGGATGATGGAATTAAAGAGACTCGCTAGCTCTTTCAGGATTGGAGCGCCACCTGTTTTCAGCACGTCAGTAGTAATTTCCATCATCACCAGGGCATCTGTTGTTCTTCAGTTGCCTGAGAGCCGCCTCTACCTCGCACTACTCGACATTTGGTATCTCCTCGGTGTAATGGCGCGTGAGTGGGGATCTGTGGCCTTCGTCGCTGTGTCCCGTCGGTTTACTCATCCGTGCTGCATATAGCTCAGTTGTAAGTTTCGTCAGATGGGGCCTTCCCAACTGCTGAGCGAACACTTTTGACCCCCTATATCGCTCGATTGCCTCCTGGATGGAGTGAGTGTTGGAGCTTTTAAGGTCGCGCCGTATCGGCTTTTTGATTTATTGGTTTCAGGCTCTCCCATCTGACGAAGACGACTGTGTGTATGGTTGTTCAGTGTTCACGCTTCTTTCTCATAAGTTCGAGAGTCTCAGGAGAGAGCTTGGACTTTTGCTGTATGCGTTTTCCGGGAAACAACTTTCGAGACACTTCCTGCAATATTTTGACCACTATGTCGGCCTTCTCGTCAATGCCGCTAGGTTTCCAGCATTGCGAAACGATTCTGAAGTTCCAATTGGAACTTTTCGGACCCTAGAGCTACTTGGAGCGGCGTAGGTCGGTTGACCTTATCATTCGGAATCTTTCAACCTTGATGTTGATATTTAGAGAGCATCGGATAAGTCAGTGATCGCTTTCAGTTTGAAACTTGTTGATCACAAAGACATCTCTAAATAATTTATCTTGTTCTTTATCGCAGAGTCCCGGCGTTGCCAAGTCCACTTCCTGTTGGGGTTTTTCTTAAAGGAACTATTAATGAAAAAGAGGCCCTGTGCCCTTGACTCGAGGAAGCTGACTAGCATTTGCCCCTGCGATTTCTGCACCCTACTCCATAAGGTTTGATTATCGTCTCGCCGTGTTCAATTCAACAGGTCAATGTGAGACCAACTCCGCCAAAGACACCTCCCCCCCCCCCCCCCCCCCCCCGGGCGTATTTAACATGCTTGACATGAGTTCGCACTTTTCACACATTTTCGGGTACCTGTGCCCACAACCTAATTCCGCGCCTGGATCCGCGCCTGAAACCTAGCCTTAGAGTATAGAAGTATGATTTAAAACCTAGGATGAAGAATACTCTGGATTAGTCAAGCGCGTACACCCGAAAGGGACGACAACATAGTACTTATGATACCAGTGTTGTTAGTCCCTACTAAATTTTACCCCGCGACTTTTTTAAATCCGTTAGGTGGTATATGAATTTAATGTTTTCTGGCATTAGTGGCATTACATCCTTTAAAAAACTCAAATACAAAACAATTTAGGCATCTGGATCTGGATTTGGAAATCTGAAACAACATTTTCATTAATGTGAAGTTTTAAGAATAAATAAGAAATACCCCACATTATGGGTAATTTACCAGTACCTCAACTGGTATCCCTAATAATTCTATAACCCGGAAAAATTATAAAGTAGATAAAAATGGCGGACAAGTCTGGCTTTTGTTTCGAGTTCGATAATTTTAACTCACCACTTTATTTGGTTGGTTAATACACGTATTAAACTACTTGACCGTCACTGGAAGCTTTTATTTGAGAGAGCTATCGTATTTCGTCTATTTCCGTCTTAAATATTGACCTCATTTCCGGTAACAGTGGCCCCACCTGGCGTACGCGCGTGTTTTTGCACTTTTATTTGACACGCCATTTTTGTTTCATTGGCTTTTTGTATTTCGTCGAAGCAACAGGTCGGCAGCAATTCTTTCTGCGACTAAGTACTTACTTATCACAAATTAATATTAATATTAATATTTAGCTTCATATTTCTACAAATAAGTCTTTAGATTTTTAAATTCCAGAACTAATTTAAGTGTAGATAAACATAAGTGAACAAAATTTAAAAAGCAAGTACCCTCATCATCACGTGAGTACTAAACCACCTTGTGTCTTGGTGTTATATTAATTATTATTAATAATATAATTAATTTAATTATTATTTATAAATTAATTTTTAACGGTTTTCCGTTCGAGTAATTATTAGAGTATTAATATATTTTGTTATACTCGCATTAGAGTATTCGGTTTTATCTTGGCGGATACTAAAAGACTTTAATTTCTAGTGAATGTCTTCCGCAAATCAAGAAGATGGCGCGGTCGCGGGACCGAGCGGGCTGTCGCGCAAAAGAACGCGCAGTAGTAGCTCCTCAAGTAGCAGTTCATCGAGCTCGTCCTCTTCGGACTGTAAACGAGGTAAGCGGTCGCGTCACACGCGCCGCGATCGCCGCCATCATAAGAAAAGTAAGCGTTCAATACCTTCTAATGACAATGAACATGTATTGCAACAATTATTTCATGAAATAGCTGAGCTACGTCAGCATATTTTACCACAAAATGTGGCACCTTGTGGCGATAATGTGTCGGTTTCATCAGCAATCAGTGGTGAATTATATGAACAGGGCGATGAAATTGCCCAGTTTACGTTTGATATTGAAACAAAAACTAAGGAACCCTCTGTTCCTACAACACCTGACAATTATTTAAAACAATTGAAAGAAATACAGCGTTTTGGTAATGTGAATTGGTCAGATGTAAGATATGCGGAAACGCAAAAACTTTATAATCATACCCCCGGTTTTGTCGAATTACAAACTAATGAAGAGATTGCTCAGTATGACACCTTACGGTATCAATCCAACATTGATAAATCATACGCATCTATAACCTTTTGCATTCTTAAGCAGAAGGAAGCCTTACAAAACGCTATTAGAGATCTTTTATCTTGGGCCAAGGATGTGCCTATTCATTATGAAAATCTTAGTGTTAAATTAGAAGAATTGTTCCAAAAAGGTGAGTTCCATAAAATTTCATCAGATCTTTTGCAATTAGCCTGTGGCCACAGGGCCGAGATAATAGAAATGCGTAGAGAAACTATAACTAGTAAGGTAAGGGATCCGCTCGTGAAAGCAGCCTTAAACAGAATACCTCCTTCCGTTAGTCACCTGTTTGACTCTGGTATACTAACTTCCACATTGGAAAAAGCCGGTGGGGTACGTAAAGCATTTTGGCCTATAAAGACCGATGATAATTTACAAAAACCTATTAGGTCTAATCGCCGCCTCTCGCGGGGGCAAGTGGCACAAAAATTTGTAGTTCCATCGCGTGGAACTGACTATGGCCAAACATTAGGTTACATAGACCAAGCACATATGCACATGGCTTATAATATTCCACCCTCGCGGGGTGGTTACTCTGGTTACCAGCATCCTATGAATTACCCTCCCAGGGGTAACAATCATTACCCTCTACAAAATAACATTCAATTTGGTAGAGGTACATTTCATAGACGCGGGTCACGAACAGATCGTGGATCGAATAGAGGAGGTGCAAATACCTCCCGAGGAGCTAAACGTAATCAGTTTAAGTCAAAACAATGACTCAAACCCCTTTCGAGCGGGTCAGTTAGCACACTACCGTTCGAAATGGGAGAAAATGGGAGCTCCCAAGATTATTTTAAAAATAATTCAAGGGTACCGCATACCCTTCTTCCAGAAACCGCCTCTTATCTATCCAAATTTAAGAAACAGTCCTTATCAAACACCTGTATCGAAAGAAATGTCTGTAATCATTCAAAAAATGAAAAAGCAGGGTGTATTAAAAATAGCACTACCCACACCAAGTTTTTTATCCGCGCTATTTCTAGTACCAAAAACAGACGGGTCCCTTCGACCCATTTTCAACCTAAAATCACTAAACAATTACATAATGACAGACCCGCTTCGATTAATTTCAATGCACAATGTTCCAAACTTTATCCAGCCTCGGGACTGGATGGCCAAAATCGATCTGTCCCAGGCCTATTTCCATATAAAAATTCAAGAATGTCACAGGCGCTTCCTACGTCTTATTTACAAGGGAGAATTACTAGAAATGACTTGCCTTCCATTCGGCCTGAATACGGCTCCAAAAACATTCTCGATTTTAACGAATTGGGTGGCTCGAGTACTAAGAGACCGATGGAGCATGAGAATTATAGTGTACTTGGACGATTTCTTGCTCGCGCATCAAAACGCAGATATACTTCAAGAACATGTCAGGATCACAATAACGACGTTACAACATCTAGGCTGGCTAATAAATTTTCAGAAGTCGATCATATACCCTCAAAAAAGTTTAGTATTTTTGGGCATTCATTGGCAACCATGGTCAAATCAAAAGTCGTTAACAGACGAAAAGGTAATACAGATAACCAACATATTGCAACTTGCTATGCAAAAGCAGCAATTAACTCTGAAAGATACACAGAGAATAGTGGGACACTTAAATTTTGCCAGTTTTGTCGTACCTCGAGGTCGACTAAACCATCGGTATACAGTAATGTTTCTAAACTCGCTAGAGAAACGAAGTCCAAAGAGGCCATACTCAATACCTCAAAAAGTCTCAAACGAGTTAACGTGGTGGATTATCAACTGTCAGGCATCAACGCCCATTCATTACCCACCTCCAGACAACTCCCTCACCACGGACGCTTCCGGTCGAGGTTGGGGAGGACAGTTAAACAATTTGTCAATATCAGGCACGTGGACCAGTGTGGAAAAGCCTTTCCACAGCAATCGAAAAGAAATGTTGGCCATATTTCATGTTCTCCAAGAACATGCTCATTCTCTGCGTCACAGTTCAATGTTAATACAATGCGACAACAGAACTGCAGTAGCCCACTTGAGAAACGAAGGGGGGACGAAATCTATGTTCCTATTGAACCTCACGTATCGAATTCTTTCACTACTAGACAAGTATCAAATACATTTCAACATACAATACATACCAGGCCATTACAACAACCATGCCGACCACTTGTCGCGTCACCGTCCACCTCCGGAGTGGCACCTATTACCAGCATGCGTAGAGAAGATATTCTCCAAATGGGGCACGCCAGTAATCGACCTATTTGCCTCGCAAACTGCTCACGTAATAGACAACTACGTGTCTCGGGATCTCCGAGACCGTCAAGCCCTGTTCCACGATGCTTTCAGCACCCAGTGGAACTACCCTCTGGCCTGGGTGTTTCCACCGCCATTCCTGATTCCCAAAGTAATGGCTCACCTAAATCAGTCAACGGGAATATACCTTCTAATAGTACCCCGTTGGGAGAAGGTATATTGGCGGGCAGACCTGAAAGCTCGAGCGCTCGCAGCGCCCATAACCCTCAAGAATCTAGAGAAACACCTAATCGACACATCGACCTCCGAAAGTCAAAGACTTAACCCTAGAAGCCTGGAAATGTGGGGGTGGACTAGGGAAATAGAAGGTTGGAATCCTGAACAAAAGTTGCTGCTCAGGAATTCTTGGAGAAAATCCACCTTGAAGACCTACGATGTCGCTTGGAAACGCTGGATTTCCTGGTGTGGAGCTAAAGATGTTGATCCTATTAACCCTACAGGTTCGCAATTAGCTCAGTTTTTATCAGACTTGCATTTAATTTATAAATTATCCTATAATACTGTTCTTTTACATAAATCGGTAGTTTCTACCTTGTGCAATAGTGACTCATCAGGTCGTTTAAGCTCGCATGTTATAGTTAAACACATTTTAAAATCAATTTCACTCAAAAATCCAAAAACAAATAAACCACCAGTTTGGAATGTGTCTACATTTATAAATTTTTTGTCTAACTACACAGTGGATACAAATAACCTATTTCAAACTTCTAGACACACAGCAATATTGCTTTTACTCTGCTCAGGGAGACGCATTCATGACCTGACCTTACTTGCTGTTGATTCAGAACATTGCATTAGGTCTAATGATTATATTCTGTTTTGGCCTCTGTACGGTTCCAAAACCGATAATAGTAATTTTAGACAAACAGGTTGGAAGTTGTTATTTAACTCGGAGAACAATAATTTAAACCCTGTTTTCTGGATAGAAAGAACTATATTCTTACTTAATGAAAGACGTAACTCAACACAATCCTTTAGTCTATTCATTACAGTCAGAGGTGTAGCCAAACCAGCTTCCCGTGCAGTTATAGCCAGTTGGATAAAGACCCTTTTCAAAGAAGCAGGGATAACGGAACCCCCTGGCACTGTACGATCTGCAGTTGCTTCACACAGCTGGCTAGAAAATAACTCCATTGAGGACATCTTAGCTCGAGGGAACTGGAGATCAGCAGATACATTTCGTCGGTTCTACAGACGGGAAGTGATCACACATTCTAATACAGTTAATGTTACAAGGTTATTTCATCCCGTTACTTAATTATACTGATGATAATAAACTTTCCTGATTGTAATAAGATTAAGTTACCTACATACTAATGGGTATTTTGGAATTGTTCATAATATACCTTATTTAATTTTCTACTTATTTAAATTCATAGGATTGATTTTTAACGATACGTAATTTTGTCAATGTCATATTAGGTAATAAAACATGTTGTGAAAACCTATTTTTATTTACCTATCAAAACTCTTAAAAGTAGGTGGGTAGACAGTGTTATCCTAATGCTGAAATAGATTATTAAAGGTACTCCTCTACTTGAAAAATATTAATAAGGATACCAGTACTTACATTACTATATATTGTAATATACAGTAGATATACAACATAGTTATTTCATTCTATCACATTGGCTTTGGGATAACTTTGTGGCGTCACCAGGCGAAAACAAACAGATCTCAAATAAAAGCTTCCAGTGACGGTCAAGTAGTTTAATAGCAGCGTTTTACCTGAAATAAAACGCATATTAAAATACTTACCTCACTGGAAGCTTTCACTTAATTTCTGCCTGGTGAAATAATAAAAATGCCAATGAGACAAAAATGGCGTGTCAAATAAAAGTGCAAAAACACGCGCGTACGCCAGGTGGCGCCACTGTTACCGGAAATGAGGTCAATATTTAAGACGGAAATAGACGAAATACGATAGCTCTCTCAAATAAAAGCTTCCAGTGAGGTAAGTATTTTAATATGCGTTTTATTTCAGGTAAAACGCTGCTATTATGGTGATAATAAATCAATATTTTGAGCCATTATTTCTACTTTAAAGAACTTGTTAATATGCTACGGCTCTTAATCTATATTTCTACTTTAAAGAACTTGTTAATATGCTACGGCTCTTAATCTATTAATATCTTTACAAAAAAAGGGATATTTTGTCTAAAAATCGTACTTACGTATGATAGGTTATGTCTTGTGATTTCCGCTCACTACGGCTTTTGCAGCCTAATATATATAACATATCACCATGTTGAATACAATGAGTTTTAAGCAACAAACTTATGCCACTTAGTTTCACCACTTAAATTACTGTCAATTATGAAGAATTCTCAGAACATTCACGATCACAAATGATTTGTTGGTCACAACTTTCCACTTGTGACCAACAAAAAAAACAGAAACTCTGACAAAGACAGAGCATATAGTTTTTGTCCTATTCACTCCTTACAGTTTTTGTATGTTGTGTCTCGTTCATACGCGGTATTATTATTTGCGTAGCAAATCCAGAGTATACTTGATCCTAGTTTAAAACGGTCATGAATACAGATCCTTGACGTCTAAGGGCCGGCGCCCACTGCCGGCATGGAATTTATTACTAATCAAGTTATTTTGAACCTTATCTCATATGCTTTATAATTCATTTTTCTTTATTCGTCAAACGATGCCGCGGCAGGCTGTGGCATGCAGCGGCATCGTTGTATGAAAGTTCGTCATCTATGGAGAAGTCCGGAAGAGGGGAGTGGCGAGGCGAAATAAGAGCCGAGTAGAGAAGCCAGTAAAGAGACGAGTAGAGAGTCGAGTAGGTAAGTAGAGAATCGAGTACAGGCTAGTTGAGTAGAGGCATGTAGAGAGGCGAGAAGAGAGGGAAGTAGAGAGGCGAGTAGAGACTAGATATGCGAGTAGATAATCGAATAGAGTATAGAAGAGGGACGTATACAGAGTACCATAAACTTGAAAGTTGAACTGAAGACAAACGCTGACATCGAAGCCGGTTACACTCGGCCGCTGCTGCTTCAACCCCTAAAACTGCAAAATCAAAAACCAGAATAAAAGAGTAGGTACCCAAAAAATATACTCAAGAAAGTCAGTGAACAACGCAAGTTAGGAGGAATATGGCATAGGACCAGATATCCCTCCGACAAAACGGCAAACAAACTAACAAAAGAACTCAAACACATGATAAAAGAGCATGAAAATCGAAGTTTACAGAGTCACTTATTTATTTATTTATTTATTTTTATTTATTTATTTATTTCTCCTTACAACTATCATTACAGGTTTATCCCAATGCAATCTCACCTCACTGCCCATAAGGATACAGAATATTCATTATGGCGCGCAACTAACAATCTCAAACAACCAAAGGATCGCATCCCACCACTGAGGAGGGAAGACAGAAGTTGAGCAGTAGATGTAAAAATCCCGAATAATTCCGAATTATTCCATATTATTCGGAATTATTCCCAAATATTCTCAAATATTCCGGAATTATTCCCGCCGAACTCACCTACAAAAAATGAATTAACTGTGCTTCCACCTACCTACTAAGCGAAAACTTAAGTACAGACCTATGTAGGTATTGGTATATAGGTAGGTAGATACCGGAATATTATGTCTTGACCTCAGTGACGTCACAAAATGTACCTACTTATATGTATTTATATATGCGCAGTAACACTCGTTTTTTGGATGTCTTTTGTGGATTAGGTGGATTTGAGCTTCTCCGCCACCGTGGTACCCCATGTACCATGGTGACGGAAAAGCTCAAATCCACCAATCATAGACCATATCAGTCGATATCAAACCAATACGAGCATCTCTCGCGACTTGGAGTCAAGATGTACGGTACCTACTTATTTTATTATAATATGTAGGAATATTATATAATTTGAGTACAACTTTCACACAGATACTAAAACAGCGACTGTAAGCGATTTTCGACCTTAATGACATTATCTTAATTACGTGTCTTTTTGCGCTAATAGATGACACTGATTACGAATATAAGAAAAAAAACTCGATTCTATGTCATGTCATTAAGGTCGAAAATTGCTTGCACTACGTTTTTTAAGGTTTTTTATCCCTAGCATCCTGAACTAGTCTGTGCTATGGAGCAAATAGCCAAATCGGACCGATTTTATCGGATATTTATATGAAAACAACATAATAATATCGTCGTCCGATACGGATATTGGATGGTGTGAAAACACTCTTAAAGAGTTTAAAAGTGTATAAGTAGGTACTCAGGAAAACATAAGTCTTAGACTGTATTTTCTTAATTATACCGATAGGTATAAAAACACCAACTAACTGTTGCCCGCGACTTCGTCCGCGTTAAGTTCGGAATGTTGTTCATCCCCTATTTTATCCCCTTGGGGGTAGAATTAATCAAAATCCTTTCTTAGCGGATGCCTACGTCATAGTAGCTTAATGCATGCAAAGTCTCAACCCGATCGGTTTAAAATTGACAAAGTTTCGTACAAACTTTCATCCCCTATTTTATCCCCTTGGGGGTAGAATTAATCAAAATCCTTTCTTAGCGGATGCCTAAGTCATAACATCTACCTGCATGCCAAATTTCAGCCCGATCCGTCCAGTGGTTTGGGCTGTGCGTTAATAAATCACTATGTCAGTCAGTCAGTCAGTCAGTCAGTCACCTTTGAGTTATATATATTTAGATATCTATAACCGTATAAAACGCGAATCATAACTGCATTTCGATTCACAAGACTAACAACAAGAGTCAAGACTCAATACCTACTACATCTATCTACATAAATATCGACCGGAATAATTCCGAATTATTCCGGGTCATTTAGGAATTATTCGGGATTTTTCGTTTTATCCTCATCGGAATATTTGGAATTATTCCGGCCTTACATCTATAGTGAGCTAGAACTGATGTTGAAAAATCAACAGTATTCGCTGAACATCTATCCAAGGTCTTTACACCACTACCCTGGTACCAGCCCCAGTGGAGACGAAGAAATATTGGAATAGTTACACAGATCAGCTGTCGCTTCCATTAAAACCTGTTAGCCGTAAAGAGATATGTCTAGAGATTAAATATCTGCCGCATAATAAAGCAACGGGCTATGATCTACTAGATTCCGTACTATTGAGCAACCTGCCAAAGATAGGTATTATGTTTCTAGTGTTCCTCTTCAATGCATGCCTGAGACAATCCCACTATCCATGTCAGTGGAAACTTGCGCTACCTGTCCTGATCCTTAAATCCGGAAATCAACCAGAGGACTTTTCATCCTACAGACCAATTAGCCTTCTCCCTGTGGTTGGTAAACTATTCGAAAGAGTTATTCTTAATAGAATGCGACTTTACTTGAATATCATTCTCCCTGAGCACCAATTTGGATTCAGACAGAACAGAAGCATGGAACCATTGAGCATGTCCATAGGTTGACAGACACAATCAGCTACGCGCTAGAAAATAAGAAATATTGCTCAGCTGTTTTCTTGGATATAAGCCAGGCTTTTGACAGGGTCTGGCATGACGGTCTATTATTCAAAATCAAAAAATACCTGCCTCACTCGTTCTACAACATACATTAAATTAAAGCCCGACCAGTAAAATAAAAAACCTCGCCATATTGCGGTAAACTATTGGAAATAATTTCTTCATATGGTAACAATCTATACAATGTCATTATGGTCATCTGTCAGTGTGGTGTCAATTGTGCGTGTTGTTGAGTTTGAGAGCGCTACAAAACTACAAAACTATAGTAATATGCCGAAAACTATTAAAAGCCAGTTAAGAAAAGTAATTTATAATATAACAAAGTATTTGTCGGATAAAAAGTAGGAAGGATTGGACCTTAGAGTATCTATCTTACTATAGAGCAAGTCTAACACTATGGTCCATTGTGCCGAGTGTAAGCAGTTTTTTATCTGTGGTATAAAGCGCCTATAGTGATGTTTCATGTACATATTACCAAAATTATCGATAGTTGGTTATGTTGTGAATTTAGTGTGACGCATGAATGGATAAAATTAAAACCAAGATACAAATATATTAGTATCCTTTAATGAATTATAGAAATTAAAATCCCACAAATCTAGCATATCAACAGACAGAGTCGTATATAATATTAGTATGGATAAGCATATAAAGTTTTGACGCACTTTGAAAGAGGCCAGTGGTTAATTGAAATATAAAGTTTTGCATAAGCATTTACCTACGTGGAGGTAAAGTTCTGGTACTGCATCGTCATTCAGTTTGCAAAGCCCTTTCTTAGTTACTTATTCGAAATCAAGCTTAAAATAGATAGAACAGATGAAACTTCGAATATTCGGCTCCCAATCAGGCCTCTTTATAGCTTTTAGCTTTCACTCATGCATCTATTATTATGCATCTTAATATTTTTGTAAACCTAACAAAAATAATAGTGCATAATATATAAAAGTAAAATGAGCAGATTTATTTGTTTACGCAGTAAATACTCTAAGAAAATAAACCTACAATGAAACTCTACTGCAAAAAGAAAATTATCGTAACCGAAAGTGCATGTGCTACATCACTATTCATTTAAAAGAAAAAATGGCCGATGACAGCCGTCAGGTGTAACCCGCCCCGCGTTTCTCGCATCCCCCTAGGAGACCCATACAAATTTTATGAAAACAAATAAATTAGTCATATACTCAGAATACAGAACAAACCAGAAACCGCAAGCGCGCTCAAAAGTGAAGACACACAAATCAAGACAAATTGTCTTGATTTGAATATTGTCACTCGCATTCACTCGTATGCACGTAGCGCGTCAGACGTATTACATCAGTGTCAATTTTAATTTTAAAATGTCGGTTTTAGTTGTTCCTTCATGTAAAAATACATCTAGGATTACAAAAAAACAGGATGGGATCACATTTCATCTGTAATTAGCGTATACAAATGCATAGTTATTTAATTATTGAATTTAATTGTGATTGATTTAGACGAAGACGCTGCCATCTTGTGTGTTGCCATGTCAATTGAAAATTTTACCCACCTATTTTTATGAAATTTAAACAGATATATACTTAGATAGGTCTCTTTATTGTACAATACGGTTCAAATCAAACTAAATGGCTCGGTAGTACGTACGAGTGCCATGCGCAGGTAGGTACAAAAATATTCTGTTCACTTTACTCGTCCAAGCATTATTCCTTGTTGCATTGCAAACAAGTCGGTAAATGATATTATTATAAAAATCTTTTCATTACCTACTTTCACTGTATGTAGGATGTAGGTATGGTACCTACTTAATTTGTTCGAAAATAAATCTTGCAACTCGATTTTGAAGCAGATATCCTCAACCGATTTTGATGAAATTTTGTATACATGTTAGTTTAGGGGATAATGCATTAATATGGTACCATGGAGCTGGTCTGATGATAAAGTCAGAAGATGGCCTTATCGAGTTTGAGCTCATTTGTTTTGTCTTAGCTAATTCTCTGGTATTCTTAGTATACAGGACCTGTAGATGGTGTCTGAAGATGACCATAGGAGTTTGTCTTCAGTAATTGAAGAAATACCATTTATTGTACCAACAGCGACAATTTACTGGCTGTCCGGCTTGTAGGGCTGTATACCCTACATAGCCCCTTCTCGGCTTGTGGAAGGACAATAACAAACTTAACATAATAAATAGCAAACAACAATTTCAACAATCACTGCGTGTAGGTACATACTGCATATATATATAAATCTTCTGGTAATTGGTGATACAAATATTGACCTAAAATCCATATCATCGCACAAAGATATGTATCTTGAAACACTCAGCGAGCACGGACTAATGTGTGGAGTATCCGACTACACCCGAATAGAAAAGAAACTAAACGTTATTACTAAATCTTGCATTGACCACATTTTTACACGATTCCCCACATTTGCTCCGTACTCGGCGGTGTTAGATATCGTACTGGCCGACCATCGAGCAGTCATTGTCACCTGCGTAGACGACACGCCTACCAAGTGTATACCTACAGGTTGTTACTAAAACTGTGGTAAACAATGAAATATTGAGAGACGAATTGAAAAAAGTTAATTGGTCTTTGACGAAGGACATGGATAACCCTAACGACATTTATGAATTCATTCGGAATTCGCATCAAAACGCTATCAGTATAGCAAGCTGTGAAAAAACTTTAAAAAATTATGTACATAGTAATAAGAATAAAATAAGGTTACCCTGGATTAGTGAAAATGTGAATCGCCTCTGTAGCAAGCGTGATGCGTTATTCAGCTCCTGGAAAAAAAGTCCTAATGACGCCCAAATAAGGTTGCAATACAATAAGACCCGTAACAAGGTACACAAAGTCTTAGAAGCTAGAAGAAATGCCTATTATATAAACGAAATTAACAAAAGCTTCAAAAATACGAAAAAAGTGTATGGAATTGTTAACCAAATACTGGGACGAGTGACATTGTCGATTGATGCAGGGATTCGTAAAGCATTTGATGCCCAGGGTTTTACCACCGAAATGATCGCCAATAACTTTGCGAGAGGTTTCGACAACGCTGTCAGAACCATAATCCCTAATTGCAACCGAAAACTCTCATTTGGGCCTACTTGTGAACCATTGAACACTTCCTTATATTTTAATAAAGCCACAGGCGAAAAAATAGATAAAATTATAAACAAATTAAATTTAAACAAAGCACCTGGAATAGATAAAATAAAAGTTTCTGACATCAAGATGGCAGGTCGCACATCAGACGCAATAGCTAATCTGATTAATAGCAGTGTAACGTGTGGCGTGTACCCCGATGAACTGAAGTTAGGATGTGTACGTCCAGTCTATAAGAAAGGTAAACGAAACGAGTATGCCAATTATCGTCCTATTACGTTGCTTTCTTCTATAGACAAAATAGTAGAAAAATATATTAGTCAGCAAATGCACGCATTCTTCAGTAAACATAACGTGATCTACCGCAATCAATTTGGTTTTCAAACTGGGAAAAGTTCTTCGGGGTTATTATCAAAATTTACCGATCAAGTAAACGAGTACCTCAATCAGAAAATGACGGTGTTTTCATTGTTCATTGATTTTTCGCGTGCATTTGATACACTAGACCATAAGCAAATAATTCACAACCTTAACCTTTGTGGAATACGTGGTCCGCTACTAGAGTGGTGCACAAACTATCTCCATAGTAGGAAATTTGTCGTTAGGGTTGCCAATTCACTAAGCGAACCTATTCAAGTAACAAAGGGTACGGCACAAGGATCAGTCTTGGGACCTCTCTATTTCCTATCATATGTAAATGATATGAGCAAAAGTATCAAACACTGCACATGCTATCAGTTTGCGGATGATACATGTATCTTAATAGCCGATAGGGACCCACAAAAAGCACGTGACCTTTTGCAGGCTGATTTCAACTCTTTGTTAACATGGTGCCATGATGCGGGTCTTGTACTCAATTCGGATAAAACAAAACTACTAATAATAAAATCACCATACAATAAAAATATCCTCCCGGCGAGTATAACCGCACATAACCATAGCTGCCTGCATGATTTGAATAGCGATTGCAACTGTCCCCTCATAGATGTAGTAAATTCACAGAAGTATTTGGGATTGGAAATTGATAACAAGTTTAATTGGGGTAAGCATATTGAGCACGTGTGTAATAAGTTGAGACAGTTCCTAGCTAATCTCATAATTATTAAAAACCGCATACCGTTTAAAACAAAAATTATGCTATACAATTCACTGGCTGAATCATATATACAATACGGGCTCAGTAGCTATGGTCGTACGTTCGAAACTTACCTCAATCAGATTTATAATCTCCAAGTGAAAATACTAAAAAATATCGTGTCTAAAACTATCAAAGACCAATGCCAGAACTGCGAATATAAATTATTTAAGCACTGCAATGTACTACCTGTTCAAACTCAATTTAAGTTGATTTCACTAAAGGAACAGTTTTTTAATGAGGAATTACAAAATAAAATCCAACATCCTGTATACACTAGGGCCGTCGCTCGGAATCAACTGTTGACGGTAAGCGCTGATAATATCGATACCTCGGGGCTCAAAGGGCGTAACCGCCATTTTGGCGAAATTGAGTTTTTAATGCAGTCCTACTTATATTTTTCTCCTCTATCGATCTGTGTATTTAAAGTCTTTCAATTCGCAAAAAAAATGGTTTTTACGACCCCATTTTTTGTAGGAAATAAAACAGATATTTTTAGTTTTTGTGCCGTAACAGCAACCAGTGTTACTGTTTATAAACGCGAGGGTAGTAAACGACAACGTAGATGATACAAATGTTTTTACGCCTACCATTTTACATCATAAAATATTTAGGTTTGGGTCGTAAGAGCAATCACTCATATTGATCAATAAATTTGAGGGTAGTAAACGATATACCTAGTAACATAATTAGGTACAGGTAAATCAACAATTGTTAGTATTAATTCATTGCTGAAGAACTACAGGCCCATCTCACTCCTGAGTCATGTCTACAAGTTGTTCTCGAGGGTCGTCACAAATCGCCTCTCGGGTAAGCTTGACGAGTTCCAGCCACGCGAGCAAGCCGGGTTTCGAAAAGGCTATTGCACCGTGGACCACATCCATACTGTTCGGCAGAAAGTAAAATGGCAAACGGCCATTGTAGAAAAGACGCAAGAGTACAATCAGCCGCTGTGTATGGCGTTTGTGGACTACGAAAAAGCCTTCGACTCTATCGAAATCTGGGCAGTGTTGGATGCCCTGCAGCGGTGCCGTGTCGATTGGCGATACATCGAAGTGCTGAGATGCTTATATGACACTGCCACAATGTTCGTCCAACTCCAAGACCAGAAGACGAAACCCATTAGCCTCCAGCGTGGAGTGAGACAGGTAGATGTTATATCTCCCAAACTATTCACCAACGCATTGGAGGACGTCGTCAAGACTCTGGATTAGACTGGGCGGGGCGTCAACATCAACGGTGAGTACATCTCGCACCTTCGGTTCGCTGACGACATCGTCTTATTTGCGGAGTCGCTGGAACAATTGGACAAAATGCTGCACAGCCTGAATGGAGCTTATCGACGAGTCGGCCTCGGTGTAAACTTGGAGAAAACCAAGATTATGTTCAACGAACATGTTACACCGAGACCGCTTGCCATCGAAGGGGCGACACTCGAAGTTGTTCAAAAATATGTCTACCTGGGGCTGGTTATCCAGCTTGGTAAAAACAACTTCGAGAAAGAAATAGCCAGAAGGATCCAACTGGGATGGGCAACATTTGCCAAATTACGTCGGGTTTTCTCCTCGCCCCTACCGCAATGCCTCAAAACAAAGGTTTTCGACCAGTGCGTCCTACTTGTTATGACTTACGGTGCCGAAACGTGGCCACTGAAGGTGGGGTTAGTCCACGACCTAAAAGTTGCGCAGCGGGCTATGGAGCGAGCTACGCTTGGAGTTTCTTTGAAGGATAAAATTCGCAACGAGATCATCCGACATAGAACTAAAGTTACCGACATAGCTCGCAGAATAAGCAGGCTGAAGTGGCAGTGGGCTGGCCACATCTGTCGAAGGACCGAAAAAGGCCGTTGGAGCAGACGAGTCCTAGAGTGGAGACCGCAAGAAGGAGAACGTAAGGTTGGACACAACCCCAAGCCAGGTGGACTGACGACCTACGAAGGGTGGCTGGGACGGACTGGATGCGGAAGGCGGAGGATCGGCAAACGTGGCGCATATTGGGAGAGGTCTATGTCCAGCAGTGGACTGCAATAGGCTAATTGATTGATTAATTCGTTATCTGAGTTGATAAAAACGGTGAAAGTGGACCAAATGGTCCACTTTCCTGAAATGCCTACTCGGTTTCCCACTCGGTCTACTTTCTCTAATGGTCCTCTTTCCTGAAATTGACGGTTACAACCATCACTCATCATACATCCATTGATTTTTGGGGTGTAAACACCCCAAACATCATACATCCATTGATTTTTGGGCTGTAAACACCCCAAACATACAAATTTTCGGGGCGTATAGGAAAGCTATTTTCGTTGCTTTTAAATTTATTCGAAATATAATTTTACAGTGACCTGCATCACAAAAATTTAAGACTTTTGGTCTTAGAATGGTTTATTTAGGTCAAAAATCAAAAAAGTTATGCCGAAAAAAGAAATTTTGTTTTTGTTTTTTTGCTCTCCTGTAAAATCGACTTTTGGCGCTTACGCCCTTTGAGCCCCGAGGTATCGATATGTACGGCGAGCGCACATCTGCGTATCTACTCCCTCGCCTTATAAACCAACTACCGCCAGATATAAGAAATGTATTGTCACCAACAAATATTAATTATAAACTCAAAGCCCACTTTCTGCAGAGTATGGAAAGTTAATTGTAAGTACCTGCATAATCGGGAATGCCTCGACCGGGCTCCGTTATTTGTTTTGTCTAACTGTGTAACCTACCCCCTTTCAAGTATTTAATGTAAATTATCAATAAATAACCGTTGTTTTTTTAAATATGACATAACTTGTAGTGTTAGCACAAACCTTAGTGGTTTTTAAATGCTACTATAATGTAATTATATCCGTTTTTATGTATTTTGGTAAATAAAAAAAAAAAAAAAAAAAAATATGCTGCGAGTCTCGCAGGCGCGTGCATCGTCACGCACAAACTTCGGAATCGTCATTCATTTTGAATCGATATGTAGGTACACCACAGACATCATTAAACACGCTATTATGTGGGTACCTATATACAATTGGTGGTTTTATCGCACAGTAGCAATATTATGTATAAAGTAGGTAGGTACTTTTTTTTTCTATAAAATGTTTCTAATTTTAGTTTCCCTACCGATGCATGAAGAGAAAAGTTGAAATGGATGAAATAGGAGATATAAGTATGTACCTATATTGTCAACATGTACCAGAGTAGTAGCTAAGTATTATTTACGCCGCATTGGAGTGACACTGCGTCTATAGACTTTGTATATCATTATACCATTAAAAAAATACTTACCTTATTACCGTGTTTCATAAAATTTATATATATCTAATAGCTTTAACTTACACTGATCACCTCTCTGTATAATACAGATATTAAATATCTAGTGTTATATCTCTTATCTAGTGTTTTATGACTACCCTAAAGTTGGGAACCGCACCTTAGCCTAGTAACATTACGCGAGCGGGAAGTTTCACTATAGAGCGAGACAGAGTATCGTTTTTGGACACAGTGCGGGATATGCAGCTATTAGCGAATGCGGCTTCTGGTTTGTTCTGTATTCTGAGGTCATATAATACTACTCACGGGTGATATGAAATGTTATCATTCTTTTTATTTTTTTTTCGGGAATCGTTTTGAGAGTCTGGCAATGCACAGTTCACCATTATTACCACAAAATGAAATAAACTGTTATTTGCGAAATCACTTTGGCAGATATTGTTTTGCTACTGATTGCAGTTGTCAAAAATTCTAGGCACTGTTCACACCTGTGATAGCAGTTCATACTTGCTAAGACGCGCTCTACAGGTAAGATAGATACTCTAAGGATTGGACTCTGTTCCTCTAAATAACATCACGGACCTTGTTGTCAACATGACGGGTAGGACATCATAGAGTACGTGCAACTGAAATTGGCCTAATCTACTGATTTTACTGTGACTAATTATTATTCACATTTTTAGGTATATCCCGATCTTCTGTAATAAAAATACGAAGAGAAGGTCAACCGTCAAATGTATTTTCTACGCCTAAGAAAAATAAGCCTAACGCAAAAAAGAAAATCATGCTCGATTATTTTGATCTCTGTGCTGTTAGGCGTAAAATACAAGAATTTTATGCAGTCCGAAAAACAATATCGCGTGGTCCCTGTTCTATACATGGTGTAACTGTATGTCTAACTTGTATTTACCATTCCAAGCAGTAAACTATTATACGGATACTACTGTGTTGTGATTTGTGCCCAGTCCTTGTAACCAGTATAACACGCCGCGTCTATTTTTCTATTTTAACCAGAAAACTTAACAGAGAAAAACTTAACTTTTTAACAGAGAAAAAAAAAAATACATTTTAGTGAAAGTTTTGTATATTAAACACGTACTACAAGTTCTTTCTTTTTCTTTTCTTTCTATATTAATTCGTTTGTAATATTGGACACGATCTTTTTTGTATCGAAACTTAAGAACAAAGCAACTTAATAAAATTAAAAAAAAAGATGTCTATAACTCACTTTTGTGAATAATAGCAATGAAAAACATGACAGCCTCCGTGGCGTAGCGGTAGTGAACGCGGCCGCTACGCAGGAGGCGCGGGTTCGATCCCCGCTCAGTGCAAATATTTGTGTGCATTAAATATGGGTATTTGCATTGGTCTGGTCGTGCCTCGGAGAGCACGTTAAGCCGTCGGTCCCGGTTGCCATAAGGACATCTATGGCAGTCGTTACGGGTAGTTGGTGCCCTAAAAAGTCCAAAAACAACGGTCTAGCTGCAAAGCTTCCATATCGCCTAATGTTAACATTGGGTCGTGGAGGTCAGGTGGCAATCGCTTCACGGAAAATATCGAGGTCTAGCCAAATCTGTAGCTATGACTGGTAAAAGCGGACCCCAGACTCCAAGCTGAAAGCTTCGGATGCGACTGGGAATAACGCTAGGAGGAAGAAGAAGCAATGAAAAAGTCACAGTTTTATATTAGGTGTCATTCCGTGCTTAATTGCGGGGAAATAAAAGCCTGTTCATAAGCAAGTGTGTTGAAAAATATTGGCATTTTACATGTGTATCACTATACTTGGTGTTGTCATAATCATAGATGTTTTTGGCGCCCCCAGTACGGGTTTTTTCTTTTATTGGTCGGACTTTAAAAGTTATTTACATAAAAGATGCTTTGGGGTTAAATTTAACAACGTGACGTCGGATTATGTTTGAAATCAAGTCAGGGGTGCCCCAGGGGAGCATCTTGGGGCCTGTGCTGTATCTCATATTTACGGCTGACGTGACGTGCCGGTTGTCAATAACACCCTCATTGCCACGTACGCTGATGATACGGCAATAATGACAGTACACACGCAGCCCGAGATTGCATCACTAAATTTACAGAAGTACATTTTCGAGATTGAAAAGTGACTGAGTGCATGGAGAATAAAGGCAAACCAAAGCAAATCGGTTCATGTCACCTTCACCTTGAGAGTGGTCGACTGTCCACCACTTCCACCAGTCACGCTAAATGGAGAACAAATTCCATACGACACTAACGCGAAATATCTTGGCATGTATTTAGATAGAAGGCTAACCTGACAGAAACATATGTGGAGCAAGAGAAAAGCCCTGGACACAAAACTTAGGACCATGTATTGGTTAATTGGCAAAAGGTCACAGTTGACAAATGAGAGTAAAATGGCAATTTATAAAACTATACTGAAGCTGGTTTGGACATACGGAATAGAGCTCTGGGGTACAGCAAGTAACAGCAATATAGAAATTCTGGAAAGGTTTCAGACCAAAGCAGTTAGATCCATGTTCGACATTCCAAAATGCATCTCTAACAAATATATCCTGCATGATCTGGGGCTCAACTCAACACTGTGAAATTAGAAATCGCTGCCAGGAGCCAAAACTATCAACAAAAATTAACCACTCATGTTAATGTTTTAGCCGCTAAATTAAAAGGATCTGGAAGTTACAGAAGACTGAGAAGGAACAGCGTTCCGAATCTCACAAATCGTTTTGACTCGGACAGTGAGAATGGTCATTGGTCAATTCCTCACGGCTTAATTAACCAGACATTCACCGACAAAGACAAAGAAGCAGCTAAATGTCCTCCCCAGATAGATTGTTGCGTTGAGCAGGATACAAAAAAAAAGAAGAGGGACGAGTAAAGAGTCAAGTACATAGTTAAGTCGACTAAGTCGAGTACAGAAGAGAGTAGAGAGTTAAGTGGAGATTAGAGTACGCTCGAGTGTTTAGCGCTCAAAAGTATCGGCTCAACTCCCAGTGCTTACAACTGAACACTACGCGATAACCAACATTCACGTGGGCGGAGCCGCGCTCAACAGCTGGTTATACATAGTTCGTATCGTTATAATCAAATCGGTCACAATTTCAGATGATATTTCAGAGTCGAGTTTTATTGTTCATGAGTGGGCAGTGGGCATGACTTTTTAATATGTATCGTGTGCTTTACATTACCTACCTCGTCCCTGCCCGCGGAATAATTTCTAAAATTTGATAAATACAGTTACAGCAAAAAATACGTTTACAGTGAACTTCGATACCTAGGTACCAAACATGTTGAACTTGTCCTGCAGTGGGAACGATAGGGACATAAATCTTGTGAAGAGTAGATAGAAAAGAAATAGAATAGAATTGAATATTTATTTTCACCATTGACACTCGAAAAAGAGCCCGTGATTCATCAAAAACAGTGAATAAAACGCTCTTTATTTCACTGAGTGAATAAAAAAAAGATTGAATTTGGAACATGCGCGAATGTACGGATTGTAGTAAAACATGCAAAGAGGTTGCACACTCTCACTATAAAAACGTACTAAAAGCCACCTAAATGTAATCACTCTGGCTGGATGGAATGTGGCTCAGTTTAAATTAAGAAAAAAAAAATGCCGCCATTTTTCTGTGCAATTTTTCTTGTAAAAGTTTCTGTTTGTTTCTTAATCTTAAAATTACTTCATCCAGTGATAAAAATGAAAATCTCGAACGCGAAAAGACTCCGGAGTCTTTTCGCGCTAAAGCGGTAGCTATTACTGATAATTTGCTGCTTCTTTTATGTACTATTCATAACAAAATTTAATTCATGATCACAGAGTAATTGTTTTCTCGTAGTCAATTATGAAAAGTAGCGTACCTAACACGTGAAAAAAGAATTCATCTCGGCTCTTGTATCCCTCGATCCGCTCAGGTTTCTATCTAGAATTCTACCGCAGAAACCTTCGCTCTTCTCGGATACAACTTAGTGCCTCGAAAAGAATTCATCTTTTTTTTCACTTGTTGGGTAATCTGCTATTTATTTATGTTAATTTGAAAATTATTTTTATTCAGCCAGTTTACCATAGTATCAATCGTTTTGTTTATATCACTTTCATATTTTCTTTGTCTGTACATTTAATTAATGCCGTACTGTCATTTGCAAATAGGACCATAGGGTGATTTATTTGGAGGGGAAAGTCATTTATATACAGTATAAATAAAAGAGGCCCGATAACACTTCCTTGTGGGACGCCATATTCAATAGTACGGGAAGAGGATACATATTTTTCTTCCCGTGAAAGAAAAGAAAGAAAAGATGGGTACTTGCTGCGAATATGCATACCTGTGTCTTCTCACTCTTCTCGGCATTGAACTGAAACAGGTCCTCCCGTCTTTTCTCCCCAATTTCGACCTGACGCATGTTCGATTATTTAAAACAAACAAAAATGCTTAGGCAAATATTTTATTACTAACTTCATAGTAATACAAAATAGTGTTTAATGAAACTGTATACTTACAGGTGTTTTGGATTTTTTTAAGTAGGTACCTACCTACGTATAACCTATCCTAAGCTAAACCAGAGAAGAAATCAGATGCATTTTTTAAGTTACTCGACGGCAAGTTATTGCTTAGATCTCTTCTTTTGTTTTGCTTTTGGTTAACATCTATAATAGACTCAATGGATTCAAAGTATGAAATGTTCCAAAATTTGACATCATTGTCATGCGAGCATGAAGCAATGTACAAGCCATCGTGACTTATGTCAAGACGTTCAACAGGTAATCTGTGTTGACCAACTACACCTAATTGACGCTGTGGGAACATGTGAGACGCTCTCAATACGCCGTCTTCGCCTGACGTCACAACAATATTTTGAGTGATGGGTACCATACACTGAATGGCATGTTTTTGTCCAACATATTCATCAGTGTGTAAACCAAATTCCTTCCAGTTGAACAAATATAGTTTACCCGTTGATGATGCAACCAGAAGTTTTGTATCTGATTTGAATAGTCCCATGCAGGTTAATTCTCCATCGTATTCCTCGGACCTTGAATAAATTTTACTGAAACAAAATTTATCTATTACTAAAAGCACAGATGCCACTTTTCCCCCTACTTTCTTAAGAAAAGCAATATAAGAAGAGTGACCTATCGACATTAAATTTTTATTGACGAATTCTAACGTGATTCGATTAAGATAGGAAAACGACTCAGGCGGGACCTGAAACAGTCCAGTTGGACTAGTCTCTCACCGGGACACTTATTTGATATTATTATTTACACTGAGCCCGACGTTTTGATTGCTTCTCAGCAGCCATGACCACAGAATAAAACTCCTCCAACAAGCCTCCTGCACCACTCTTTGGCATTTAGCCAAAACTGCACTATCTATCTATTTCCTCCTCACTCTTTAGAGAAATCGGTAATTCAATTCAATGATCATTTATTTTGAAAGTTTGTTACGTATCTCTTTTATACAACACTTGTTTTTTTTTCATTAATAAATACCAAGTAGGTAATTACGATTTTACAGGCATTCAAAGGCATCTCTGCTGGAGCTAGAGCACATAAGGGATGGCGTCTGCCCTGGGCACACATTGATCGAACGCCTACTACCGTACGCTGAACAAACGCTAGTGTGAAGGGGCTCTAAGTGCCTCTAATAGTGCTTGTGTACTGTACTGTTCTTTAATACTATTTCTATGTAAAACTTAAACTTTTTATTGAATATCGAGCCATGGATAAAATTTAGATAGTTTACTACACTTACTTTGCTTTTAAGTCAATGGATGTAAGAACGCCGTCACCAGCAGCACAAACTAAGTATTTCTGAGCATCGTTTGAAATCATGTCAGAAACATGTTCATCTCCTATATTAATAGTGAATATTGGATCTGGTTTCCTCAAGTCCCATAATTTGACAGTTCCTTCATCATCACCTGGAAAAATATTATTGCGTGGAATTATCCATACTCCATACTAAAATTATAAATGCGAAAGTACTCTGTCTGTCTGTAACGCTTTCACGCCTAAACCACTGAACCGATTTTGATGAAATTTGGTATAGAGATAGCTTAGACCTTAGACCTTAGGAAAGGAAATTGGCTATGTTTGGTCGCGATAACCGACATCCACGCGGGTGGAGCCGCGGGCAAAAGCTAGTATATAATTTATGTATGGATATATTATTCCAATTAAGGAAAAATCCACATCCATTTATAAAAGTGAACAAGGTTGTATGTTTTAACAGGATAATTTTCAAATCTTAATAATAACAATAGGTACTTCTAGTGTTGCCGCAGGATAGTCGACTATTGATAGTCTATTGATAGACTATTGATAGTCGACTATTGTTAGACTATCGATAGGAATATAGATAGAATTGTTTTTCAATACCCAATGTACTATCGATAGTAGGTATCAATACTATTGATGCTGAACATTGATGCACAACATCTGGCCATCATGCACTTATTAATAATAAGTGCATGATGGCCAGATGATTTCAAAATTTTCGCACATTTAGATTAGAAAACTTGCAAGAAACGGAGATATACAAAGTACAGAAACTACCTGAGTTGTTTGGGCTTGGGCTTCCACAAATGTGGATTAAATAATAGGATGATTGTGTGACATACCTCTTTACAAGCTATTTAGGTACCTACCTACTATATTATTGAAGCACTCTTTAACTTTTAATAAAACCTTGAAGTGAATTATTGAGTACAAATTAAATTTACATTACCTGTCACAAATTTGTTTTTATCCAAAGGTACAAGTCTGTAAATAGGTTCTTCATGTGCATCTTCATAGCACATTTTTAGTTTCCCTGTTTCTAAATCTGTTATCATGATCCCTTTATCCTAAAAAACACAGTACAAAAATTATAAATATAATAATGGCTTTCCTCTTTTCTTCTAAAATTGAATTCATAGAAAAAGCTACTCACTTTTGCAGTTGAAAATAAAGATGTTCCTTCATCATCAAATTCTACATCTCGACAGGCTTTCAAGTGTAATTCTAATGTGCTCACACATTTAGTTGCATCATTATCATATTCATACAACAAAACATCTCCAACTATATTGGCTATAGCTATTATATTTTTAGCTGGGTGCATAGATATGTCTACTATAAAATCTTCACATATTATGGCTGGAGGATGATCACGAGGTTTAGTTTTCTCAGCTTTAATAGCTTTAACAACTTCATCTTCATCATCGTCTTCAATTGTACTTCCACTTGCTTCATTTTCTTGTGCTTCATCTGCACTCATATCATTTTCATCTTCGCCTGATAAACAATTAAACAACCATAGCTGATTGATAATTACCTACACTGATGTATAAGAATAAGACTAGGATTAATAATACCTAACACAAATATGTGACTAAGTATAACAACCTGGGTTGGCGAAGCCTTATCCTCAGTATTCATCCAGTGCTGAGGATAGTATGCCATGGGGGGAGCGCAAAAGTCGCGTTAGCACCCCCATGGCCAGACAGAGGTTACCTGCACGTGGTACCGCCTGCTATTGGTCTGATTCCTTATGAAACAGACGTAACTAAACTCCTCCGTCGAAGCAACCCCTCTTTTCCCTCCTCACCACCACTCCTGTTAACCTATATCCTATCTCCGTGTCTGGGTGGCGCATGTCGTACAAGACAGCTTGGGCGGCATGCGGCGCACAGACACGGACACTACCTTATACCCTTCCCATCTATCCCATCCAAATACCCCCTCCCCTCCAAAAGCCCTATCCACATCCCCTCAATCAATCCGGCAACCCCGGCAAAAACAATTCGTCAACCATGAGCGCAGACAAAAAAGAAATTATACCCCAGGAGGGTACCGGCAAGGCCGGAGAATCCCTCCCTGTATCATCTGATGCAGGCTGTCCCTCGTATTCTGGGGGGGACAAATCAGTGCATAATAATAAAAATACAACTCAAGACTCAAAAGTCCCATGCCAAAGGGTAAGACCCGGGAGATCCGTATCGGAGTCTCTAGGGGAGGACCTTACCCAAATGAGCATAGGTGAAGGTAAGAAGCCACAAGGTAGCGATTGGACTACCGTCAAGTACAGGCGGAAGAGGACTCGCAGGAATAAGGAACCAGCGGAGTCTTCGAACCAGATCCGACCCGGCGCGTCGACCAGCTCGGGAGCGCCGACGACAGATCCAGGTAAGAAGGCTCATAAAGTTAAGAGACAAGGCACGGACCCCGAGGAACGGACGCAGCAACGTCCCTCCAAGCGGCCGAGAAACCATCCTCCGAGTACTGAGGGCCCGAGAAAACCCACGGCGGGTCAGAGCGAGCTCTCGGTCATCATTGAACGAGAGGATGGAGTCACAATGGACGAGACCACAGCTGCGGAGATCAGAATCAGGTTAGTTGACCTGATAGAGATCGCTGCGTTGAGCGGAATTGGCGGCCGGAGCCTGCAGTTCGTCGCCTCGGGATTAGTGGCGGAAGGATACTTCCTGGTCAGCCCTAAAACCGAGGAGGCGATGACATGGCTGTTAGGGTGCGAATTTGGTAAGTTCAACGGAGTTGCTCTAAGGCCAAAGAAACTAGATCTATATCGAGTAGCGGTCTGGCTTCCCGGCAAAGCAGGCGGAATTAGGATCGAGCCCCTGGAACTGATCAGGATCCAGAACGGAGACCGGGAAGAGGACCTCAAGATATCCGAGTGGAACCTCATCCGCAAGGAAGTTCTCCCCCTGGGGGTGCGACTTGTGGTGGGGGTCCCCAAAGAAGCTTGCAAAGACTCCTGGCTTATCTATCAGGCAACGACGGTCTTCGTCCGCGCCTTGAGTAAACCAGCACAAGAACCAAAAAAGTCCGAAGAGGTTAGGTGTAACTGTCCCGTCCACCCCACAAAGACACCGGGTATGGAGCTAAGCAGTAGTGCCGATCAGCTCGTAGCCCCGAAGGTGGGCGCAGCCGACACTGGTACGCTGCAACATAAGCGCCCCAACCCAATCAGCACACAACAAGCGCCCCACACGCAGGTGGCATTGGCCGTAAGCGGGGGGAACGAACCCCGGACAGGAACCTCGCAGGAGGACCTCTCCGGGACTAGGACACCCCGTAAAAAGCCATGCCCAGACATCACTACACATCCCCTCCCTGCAAAGCGTAGTGATGTGACTCCTCCACCAAGCGTTGCATTATTGCTACCGTCTTGGATGGAGAAGAGTCCGCCTGCGTAATGCAGTACAAGGAGGTAGCAGGAACACTCACAAACAGACACACACTACACACTCTCATTCACATGGACACAAACAGGAACACACCACAAACAAACACACAAAAAATAAGAATAGTTCAAGTAAATCTCCACCACTGTCGCGAGGCCATGACCGAGTTATGCAGACACGTGGTAGATGAGAAAATAGACATTGCCCTACTGCAAGAGCCGTACGTCGTCAAAGGACGTATCTCTGGACTGAGCTCTCTGGGAGGTGAAATCATCTACCACGAAAACGGTGAGTCAACTCCCAGGGCCTGCATATATGTCAGCAACAGGGTAAGATCATTAGGTATAATAAAGGCAGATTGTTACAGTGACCTAGCCAGCGCCACAGCAACAATACAGTTCAACACAGGTGAAAAAGTAAGGGTGCTCATAGTCTCCGCTTATATACCGAGCGAAGAAGACTACAAACCACCATCGCCAGAAATGGAAGAGATAACAAGGAAATACCATGGTAAGAACATTCCCATTATTCTAGGTTGCGATGCCAACGCCCATCACGTGGTGTGGGGCAGCACCGACTGCAATAAAAAAGGTGACTTACTACTAGATTTCATTAGTTCCACAGGTTTCGACATACTAAATGTGGGCAACACACCGACATTTGTAACGAGAAACCGAAGAGAGGTGCTTGATATTACTATTGCAACAGATAGGATAAGCAAGCATATTAAAGACTGGAAAGTGGACGAAAGAGACTCGAAATCGGACCACAGACGGATATCGTTCTATCTGAGCGCTGAAATCGAGAAGACCTTGACAAGAAACGCGAGGAAAACCGACTGGTCCATATTTGAAAACCACATCAAGAAGTGGGGCCGAGTCGATCAAAACTCGCTGAATGACACAGAAGATATAGAAAGAGTGGCCAACCGACTGGACGAAGCCCTTAGGGGGGCATACCATAAGGCGTGCCCACTCAAGGAGATCAAGCCAGGCAAAGGTCAGCCATGGTGGACAAAAGAACTGGAGAAGAAAAGGAAAAAGACAAGGCGAGCCCTACGAAATGCCCTCAGGAAGGGCGACGAGGTAAGCTGGCTTATATATAGGAGCGAAAGAAACACATTCAAAAAAGAATGCAGAAGGGAGAACAGGAATAGCTGGAAAGCCTTTTGCGAGGGAGTAGAGAAATACCCCGATGCAGCAAGACTCGCTAAAATGTTCCCCAAAACTGATACCTGCAAACTAGGAAGCATAAGAAAAGGGAACGAACTAATATCTGACCCGGCAAGAATACTGGAAATCATGCTGGACACCCATTTTCCAGAATGTGAGGAGTACACAAGCGCAGACACTAACGTCGCAGCAGACACCCCAAATCACACCGGGGAGAAGACACTGATCACCAAAGAGCATCTACTCTGGAGCATCGGATCGTTCCAGCCCTACAAGGCCGCTGGACCAGATCAAATCTTCCCGGGAATGCTACAAAAAGCCATAAAGTACATAGGAGATGACCTTCTGGCTCTGTACAACAGCAGCATCAGAATGAACTACATCCCCAAAAAATGGAGGGAGGTAAGGGCGGTATTCATACCTAAGCCCGGCAAGGCGTCGTATCAAGAGGCCAAAGCCTTCAGATGCATAAGCCTATCCTCATTCCTACTCAAGACAATGGAAAAGATATTAGATAGATTAATAAGAGAACAAGTGGCAACAAGTGGATCTCCGTTACACCAGAACCAACATGCATACATGGAAGGCAAGTCGATTGAGACAGCCCTGCATAACCTGGTAAACAGAATACAGAGATCGATTAGCAACACAGAATACGCATTAGGATGCTTCTTTGACGTTGAGGGCGCCTTTGATAAGGCCACCTCAGCCTCGATTGCAGAAACCCTAAATCGCGAAGGAATAAACAAGGACATATCAGGATGGGTCAAAACCATGCTGAACCAGCGATTGATACAAGCCGAAATTGCAGGCACAACACGCACGGTGATTGCAAGGAGAGGTTTCCCCCAAGGAGGATGTCTATCACCCCTGCTATGGTGTCTACTAATAGACGAACTAGTAAACAAGATAAATAGGATGCACATTTACACACAGGTTTATTCTGATGATGGAGTGCTTCTGATAACAGGAAAAGTTCTCAGTGTCATGTGCAACATCATGAACAGGGGGCTAAACAAAGCACTAGAATGGTGTAGGAGCAAAGGCCTAAACCTGAACCCTGACAAAACCAAACTAGTAATATTCACCAATAAAAGGAAACTAGGACGAGCTGAACCAATACGACTGGATGGCAGGGACCTCGAAGTGGTGAAGGAGGTCAAATACCTGGGCGTAACACTGGACAGCAAACTGACATTCAAGACCCATATAAGCAATGCATGCTCAAGGGCCAAAATGGCCATGATGCAATGCAAAAGAGCTATTGGAAGAAGCTGGGGAATGAAACCAGCCATAGTACTATGGATCTACAAAGCAATCATATTGCCAAGGATCCTGCACGGTGCCCTAGCATGGTGGCATAAAGCCAACTTAGGGAGTAACAAACAAGAACTAGACAAAGTCCAAAGACTGGCGGCATTACTAATCACGGGTGCAATGAGAACAACACCCACTGCCGCGCTAGAAATAATACTGGGATTAAACCCCCTAGATCTGGAAGTAAAAAAGAAAGCAGTGGAGCATTGGTTCAAACTGAAAAGCACTGGCCTATGGACTGCAAATACATTCGACAAGGGCCATGCTAAGATCAGCCAGGGCTATGAAGACAAACTATCAATGATCCTCTCGAACAACGATTTAATCAATAAAGAGAGGACATTCGATAAGAAATACAGAGTTCACATAGGACAAAGAGCTGACTGGGAAATTAATACAGATGGCACCATCTGCTACACAGACGGCTCCAGAAAAGAATCGACAAAGCTCTCTGGCTCCGGAGTGCATATTAAATGCGAAGACGGTACAGAGATAAACAAGTCAATATCATTAGGTAAGTTTGCAAGTGTTTTTCAAGCAGAGATCTTTGCCATTATGGAGTGCGCAGATATGACCAAACACCTGAACACAGGGAAAGTAACCATATACAGCGACAGCCAAGCAGAGATCTTTGCCATTATGGAGTGCGCAGATATGACCAAACACCTGAACACAGGGAAAGTAACCATATACAGCGACAGCCAAGCAGCGCTGAGGGCGCTAGGCAAGATCGAAACTACCTCAGCGGTAGTGAAGGAATGTAAAAAGGTATTGGAAAGACTGGCCAGTACAACAGATATAACGCTCGCCTGGGTACCCGGCCATGAAGGCAATACGGGTAACGAGACAGCTGACGAACTGGCCAGAAAAGGCGCTGATGAAGACCAAGTGGGCCCTGAACCCAGGCTGCCAATCGCCCACAAAATAACCAAAGGTGTCATCAGTCAAAGCATCGTGGCAGAGACCAACCAGAGATGGAAATCCTCGCCCGTCATGAGACAATCGAAGATTTTCATAAAAAGCATGGACAAAAAAAGGACAAGCCAACTGATATCACTATCAAGGGGAAACATGAGGCTTGCTGTAGAAATAATCACAGGGCACTGCCGACTGAACAGGCACCTGACATTAATAGGAGTAAAGACCGATCCCACATGCCCAGAGTGCATGGAGGCCGAGGAAACCAGCTTCCACCTGCTGGCTGAATGCCCTATGTACTCACTAAAAAGATGGGAAATAACGGGAACGGACAAGCTGGAAACAGAAGACATCGGCGATCTGAAGGTGGGACAGATCGTTAGTTTTTGCAAGGAAACAGGTAGGTTCGACGATACGCCGTGATAGCCGGATAACCCCAAATCCTCTACGGAGGAGACACAGGGGAAATGGGTGAAGTGGCCCACACCAAAGGGCGGATCACCCGACCGGCCAACGGCGTCCCCAGCTGGAAGTAAGTAAGTAAGTAAGTAAGTATAACAATATATTGTACGCACTGAGATAAGTCCTGGTACTTGAAATGAATGATTTATTATTTTAGTATTAGCCATATACACTTATGTACACTAGCTGACTTTTAAAATAAAGTCGTGCAGATATGGTGACATATTAACAGCAGCACCGGCTCAGCACCAACTGAGTCCAATTATGTTTTCAAACCATTCAGTGACATTACAACATACAATCAAAATTCCTTTGAAATCATTTCATGTAAGAGTTTGACATTGGAGCCTGAAGTCCACTTAATGCTTCTCCTTTTTATTTGGCATATACCTATTGGGCCCCGAAGATCTTAGTGGGGCTTAAAAATACCACGATCAAGACTACATACGTACGTACCGTTATTATCCGAAAAATTAAATTCACTGGAATCGTAACTTGATTCACCCTCCTCATCAGATGAATTTTTATCAAATTCTTTAAAACTTTTCATTTTCTGATTTCTGAAATAGTCCTATAGACGAATAACGCGGACTAAGAAATTATTACGTTAGAACGTTCAAAAATTTCAGCACAACAAAATAGTAACTCCAGATTACGGTAAGAAAGATTCATCCAACTGAATTCAACATGACAATGTCCACGAGGAGTTGATTATTATTTATTATTAACTTATACAGCGAATAAAATAACTACTCAAGAGCTATACAGTTTCAAAAAGGTTATGTATCTTTCTTTATCTTCAAAATAATTATGAAAAGAAAGAAAGATTTCTTCCATACTCAAAGATTTGGGTTCAGGTTTGACAAATTGACACCACGTTTGTTTGACACTATTGACAGTGACAGTTTACATGAACTTAAGGGGCGTTTACAGCTAGTAATTTTTCTCAACATCTCACAGCATATTATTATCATATTATATTTTTGCTGTTCGCAACATATCCTTTGCTTGCACCATTCAGTCCATAACAGCAAACAAAGGGGTCCATTACACGCTCATGCAAGCGTCATGCATCATGCCGTCAATCATGAATATTATTGGTCAATCGGTTATTATACGTTATGTTATGAGCAGTTTTCCAGTAGGTATTTATAGCGTTCCTAAAGACGCGCTAGATGGCGCAGCCGGCACTTTTGGTAAGAAGAGTGTGGTGTCACATCTAGTGTTCCCTAATTTATGGAAAAAATGTTCTTCGTGTTTGTAATGATTTACTTTACATAAATCTTTTGTCATTTTTTCTGATAAAATTTGTTAAATATAATATTATTATTTTAAATAACAGACAGTGACGCGAAAAGAAATAAGCTTTTTATTATATTTTATCTATTTTAATATGGGTAAATGAAAATAAACTTTGGCAACATCGCAAAAACAAACCACAGAGTAAGTATATTAAAATTACCAAAAGCTATGCTAGCGCCATCTCCTGATGACTTAAAAACCAACTGATTATTATACCTACTGGAAAACTGCTCATTGGTCAATCACGGCGTGATTGATGGTTAAACCATGGCAAAACCTAGCGTGTAATGGACCCCATAGAGTCTGGCCTGGCCAACGAAAGATAGATCAAGAAAATGGCGGCCAGTTTGAAAAATCAACAAGTTGCAACATCTGGGGGTATGCGTACGGCAGTGCTCCCGCCAAGTCATGCAAAAGCGACACGGCCGTGACACTATTTTTTCGAAGCACTATAAGCCATTATCGACCCCCTATACCTACGTTGTGGAGAAACCTAGAAGTCTGAAGAAATTAACACTTTATATTTTAAATTTCAACCAGTAGTAGAATTATAACTAGTCAAAGTTTGCAGTTTTGTCACTCACTGACCGATCATCAAAACTCTAAGGGGTCCATAACATGCTTATGCAAGCGTCATGCATCATGCCGTCAATCATGAATGTTTTTTGTCAATCGGTTATTAGACGTTATGTTATTGGCTTAGAGTATCTACTTAGATACTCTAAGGTTATTGGTTAATTACGGTGTGATTGATGGTTAAACTGACAGCAAAACTTACCGTGTAATGGACCCCATACACTTCATACAAGGAGAGTGTGGGTTCCTGTATATTACTATACTCTTTGGTGTGGGTTCTCGTCGTATTTCGTGTTAATGTTGGTACTTAGGGGTCCATTACACGCTAGGTTTTGCCATGGTTTAACCATCAATCACGCCGAGATTGACCAATAACATAACGTCTAATAACCGATTGACCAATAACATTCATGATTGACGGCATGATGCATGACGCTTGCATGAGCGTGTAATGGGCCCCATAGACTGACAAAACTCACCTCTGGATCATAGGGGTCCAATACATGGTAGATTTTGCTGTCAGTTTAACCATCAATCACGCCGCCGTGATTGACTAATAACTTAATAACATAACGTCTATTAACTGATTGACTAATAACATTCATGATTGACGGCATGATGCATGACGCTTGCATAAGCATGTATATAATGGACCCCAGACCCCATACAATCATAGTACAAATAGAAATAAAATTAGAATTTACTGTGTCTGGAATGTCTGGATCCTCCTATAGAAAATAGTGTTGTGTTATGGAATCTAGAATGCGGATATACATACTTAGATACTTTTTTTTTGTAAATACATACATATTATACATAGAAACACCCAGACCAATGCAAATATTTATATTCATGCATACAAATATTGGCACTGAGCGGGGATCGAACCCGCGCCTCCTGCGTAGCAGCCGCGTTCACTACCGCTACGCCACAGAGGCAGTCATTACAATTACTCACAAAATATATACAAAACTATGCTAATATACCTACTGTATATACAAAAAAAAATTGAAATATAGGGAGTGACTGTAACGTTAGGCATTGAAAAATTCCTCCCCATCGATCTCTACTGGGACCGTGCCCAGAAGGCTGGCGGCGTTACCAAATTACCACGTTGAATGGCGATGCCAATGAGCAGTTTTCCAGTAGGTATTTACAGGGTTCCTAAGGACAAGCTAGATGGCGCAGCCGGCACTTTTGGTAAGAAGAGTGTGGTCTCACATCTAGTGTTCCCTAATTTATGGAAAAAATGTTCTTCAGTTTTGTAATAATTTACTTTACATAAATGTTTTGACATTTTTTTTTTTGATAATATTATTATAAATATAATATTATTTTAAATTACAGACAGTGACGCGAAAAGAATTAAGCGTTTTATCATATTTTATCTATTGTAATATGGGTAAATGAAATTAAACTTTGGCAGCATCGCACAAACAAACCACAGAGTACATTAAAATTACCAAAAGCTATGCTAGCGTCATCTCTTTATGATTTAAAAACCAACTGATTATTATACCTACTGGAAAACTGCTCATTGTCTGAGCGAGGTAAAGGCCAGCCCTATGGTCACGGGAAGCGTCGATCTTGATTTCGATTAGTCACTTCGCTATTTCTTTGAATAGCGTGCGCGCGATTGGACATCACGGACGCAACGTCTCGACTCCAAACTGCTCAAAAATGTAGTTACCGGCTAAATTGGTGTATTTGCGCCGTTTGAGAGTCTCCACTCCACTGATGCCGCAGCAGCGCATACGCAGTCCATCGTACTGTTATGTTGCGTGTTTTGTGTGGTGATAATGTTGCGAAAAACATGAACTATTGAGTTGTAATTCAATTCAATTCTTAATGAATGGCTCTGTGCTTTTAGCATCAATTCCGCCAATGTCCCGTAGTAGAGCTACTAACGCAGGAGATAGAGTGGCCCAGAATTTGACCGGTTGACTCGAGTTTGCAGTTACTTCCCGCAGAATCTAAACAAAAGGACAACACAAATATTATTACTTATCATATAATTATATAGATAAACGAACACAAATAGAATATTATAACAATACAGAGGAGGATATATTTATATATATAAGTCAAAAAGAATTTACAATTTTAATGAGTTAATTTCTATAAATTTGGCAAGTATTTTAACAAAGGGCGTATATACTAAGGCTAGGAGAGATTTAACAGATGTAGGACGAGGGATATGGGAAGGAAGGATGTCGTACAGTGAGAGACGCTGGTTGGGACAACAGAAGAAGATATGATCAACATCACCATCAGCCAAACCGCATTCGCAAAGTGAGTGGTCCCTTATCCTAATTTTGGCCAGATGAACAGGTGTGCAGGCATGACCCAGTCGAAGGCGAGTAATAATATAGACGTCGTACTTTTATTAAAGAACCGATATATCTTAAACCAAGGTTTGTTCGGGATGTCAGGTTGAATATCCGCGTAATATTTACCCTTAACTTTTTTAGATTCGCGCCAATCCACACTCCACGAACTAAATAAACTAGCCTTCAGTACCGGGACTAAGTCGTGCGTGAACAATTGGAAGTGCTCCAGGGTACCAATTCCAATTGCACTTTTTGCGCAAGAATCAGCCGTCTCGTTTCCTGGAATATTGGAATGGCCAGGAATCCAAGCCACCGCAATTTCCAAACCTCGCTGATGGCAGAGGAATAGTGCCTCTCTTATTTTGAAAATAATAGGGAATTTGGACTTAGAACGGAAGGGATGGGAAAGGATGGCTTGCAGACAACTTTTAGAGTCGGAATGTATGATGGACTTATTAAGGTTGTGGGACAGGACATATTGTACGATTTCAAGGACGGCAACAGATTCCCCAGTGAAAACTGAGGTCATAGGGGGACATTTATAGCTTAAGATTACATTATAAGCAGGTATCCATACTGCTACGCCAACGGGATCACTGGAGCTCAGTTTAGAGGAATCTCTAAACATCCGAAGCCATCCCTCATATTTATTATCAATGCTATTGTTGAAACATAGGTTCGCGTCTCATCATCTGCATATAGACGTATTCTCCTGATTGCATCCGTGGCCAAGATGACCTCGGAGCTCAGGGTCCGCCTTCCGGCTCTTCCTTCTCCACTTCGCACGATCTTGGGCGTCCATGGTAGTGAGACCATTAGCACGCATATCACCCTCCACGACGTCAAGCCAGGACTTCTTTGGCCTACCCCTTTTACCTGGACCCGGCGGGGGTACCATTGCCAGGCATTTGTTCCCCACGTAGCCTGGCGGTTGCCGCAAGACGTGGCCGCACCAGCGAAGGCGGCTCTCTTGCATTTTATCCGCGATGTCACGGACATGGAGGCTGCCGCGGATGCGAGAGTTCCGTACGCGATCTTTACGCGTAACGCCGCACATCCACCGCAACATTTTCATCTCCGTGACACGCAGCTCTTGCTTATGTCGCTCGAGCACCGGCCACGCCTCACAACCATACAAGAGAACAGGCCTAATGATCGTCTTATAGACCTGCCCCTTCAACCTGACTGGCATTTTAGGATCACAGGTGACGCCAGTCATTTCTCGCCACTTGGCCCACGCGGCAGCAATGCGTGCCTTGACGTCGTGGTCGATCTCACCGGTCACATGAAGTACAGATCCCAGGTACTTAACCTGGTCCGTGCGCTCGACCAAATCATCGCCTATGCGAGGTTCGCGTCTATAGCACCTTTTTGTACTCCCAAATCGATAACAACAGGGGGACGGAAAGTAATAGCTTTAAAAGGTAGAGAGTAAAGCGGGTGTAGTCGAATCTGAATGACTGGGTTAGGGAGGCGGAGAAATTTAATGTAGCTATTAACAAGGCAGGGCAGGTTGCTAGGGTAGGAATCAGAATGTATGTTATATAGATCAGACAGATTTTTGAGTTTATCAAGAAGAATATGTTGAGAATTTTGGATTAGCTTGAAAAGAAATGTATCACAAAGATACTGCCTTCGCAGAAAAAGAGGAGGGTCAACGGCTTCCAACTGCAAAGCATTAGTGGGGGACGACTTCATCGCGCCCAAAATGATGCGTAAACATTTAAACTGAATTTTGTCCAATTTTATCATAGCTATTTTATTGCAGGGCTCTAAAAGAAATGAACCATAGTCCAAATGACTACGGACAATTGCGTTGTACAGGAGTTTTTGTGTGAGAGGATGGCTACCCCACCTTACACCGGATAAAGAGCGAAGGATGTTAATATTTTTCTCACACTTACCCAAGACATAGTCTACGTGAGGGTTCCCGGTCATTCTAGAGTCAAGCCAGACACTAAGAAACTTTGCGCTAGAACATTGTGGTATAGTCTCACCCTCTATCTGGAGGTCAACAAGAGGAATATTCTTTTTCCTTGTAAACACCACTGCCCTACTTTTGGCTGGAGATAGGGATAAGCCATGTTCCAGTAGCCAACCATTTAGGTGATTTAAATCACTGTTCAGATTCTCGGATATCTCATCAATCGAGCCAGCTGACACATAGAGAGCTAGGTCATCCGCATATTGTAGAATTTGGCAGAAGGGTTGGACAACCAATTCTAGGTCGTGTGTGTAAAGGCTATAAAGTAGGGGGCTTAACACGGAACCCTGGGGAAGGCCCTTCCAAATGGTCCTAGGTGGTAGGTGGGTATGTTGATTCCTAACAACAATAGATCTCTCCATCAAAAGTTTTGCGCAGAATTGAACTAGCTTCTCAGGGATGCTCAGCTGAAGAAGTTTATTCCTGAGTACCGGAAGCAGAACATTATCATACGCAGACTGGACATCCAGGAACACAGTGACTAGATAGTGCTTCTGAAGGAAAGTTGTACGGATGTCAGTGGTCAAAACACCAATACTATCCAGAGTGCTCAAATTCTTCCTAAAGCCAAATTGGGATTTAGCCAATATTCCCTGGCTCTCCACGTACCATTCCAGTCGATGTTTGATTAGGTGCTCTGTCACCTTGCACAACACTGCTGAGAGTGCTATTGGGCGTCTACTGTTGGGAGAAGAGGGGTCTGCGCCCGGTTTTGGGATGGGGATAATGATTTGGGTCTTCCAATCAGGTGGGATTGCACCACTGGTAAAAATTTCATTAATAATACTTAAAAAATGCAATTTCGTTCTGTCTGAAGCTTTAGTAATAAAGAAGAATGGAATATGATCAATTCCAGGTACTGAGTCTTTCAAGCCGTTCACAGCTAACTGAAATTCATCATAAGTAAAGTCCTCGTTAAGCATGCCATGTGATTGGACTAGGCTGGGTACTGTGAGGTGGCTGGGGATAGAATCCTTAGTAGGCACCCACGGAGGGGCCAGCTTGTCTGTAAAAGCATCAACCCATGACGTCAGATCATTGTTACAGACATTTTCGGTGTTACAAGAGCCTCTAAACCTTTTGATCTGCTTCCATACAATTGTGGAAGGTGCCCTAGGTGACAGGTTTTCGCAAAATCTCAACCATCCGTTCTTTTTTTTTGCTGACAGAGTTCTTCTTGTTAGAGCTGCCTTCTGTCGGTAAGCTATTAAATTGCTTTCTGTCATTGCATTGTCGTATATAACCTCTTATTCGTGTCGGACTCTAACTGCCTCCGTACATTCAGCATCCCACCAAGGTGTGGAGAGGACGAAATTAGCCTTCCTTGTCTTGATAGGGATATTGTCATTGGCAGAGGAAATTATGGCATCGCGAAATTTATTATAGGACTGTAGGATAGTGTTATTGAGTTGTAGCCGCACCTTTAAGGTAACTGTACCAATGCTCGACACTGTACCAATGCTAGACACTTTCGAACAAAACCCAGTATTTTGAGAAAATTATCCATTTGTTTTATAAGACTATTGACTTAAAAGATGCCTAATGGTATCTATAAGATATGTTCAAATATTCGCAACACCATCCGAAGTAAATTTAGAAAGACTGTTGACAGCAAATAATGTGACTCCGTGAACACGGTCGTGTTATTTCTTAAGATTTTTGCCAAGGGTACTGATTTTTATAAGTGTGATTTTTTTGTTTATAAGTTATGATTATTACTAATTTTAGTATAAACGTTATAAATATTGAAGTTATTGACATTTTTGGACCATTGGGACAATGATGTCTAGCATTGGTGTTTTCGACCAAGTGCATAATAATTTAATTTAAAGTAAAAGTATGATAGATTTTAAAGATTATATGGGCAAAAGTTAATGTCTAATTGTTGCTGTAACAGTTAAAAAAGAATGTAACGACCATACTGTAATTAATTTGTTAAATTTTTTAGATTGAAATTTTATTTTTCCTTAAAGTGTCTACCATTGGTACAGTTACCTTAGTTATGAAAAGTTTGACAGTGACAATTTGGTGACAAATGACAATATTGACAATGTACCGTACTTTATACTTAGAGTAGGTATAGAAAGAAGACTGTACTACCTGCATTTATACCACTGATCTCGAAAATAAGATAATAGATATGATTAAAGTATACATACTTTTAAGATAACAATCAATTCCATTAAAAAAAAACTTCAACTTCTTCTTAATGAAAAAAAAAAAATACCTAAACGCTTAGATCTAAGCCTAAACGTAACATAACATTGACAAGATTGACAACAATGACAACTACCCTATTACTTACTCTGTGAACAGTGTGAACTACCCATGAAAAAGAAAAATCTGAAAAACCTTTGGTCACCTTAATTTGATTCATTTGATTAAGATATTTAAAATTAAAATAAAGTGTGCCAGCGGACAGCGCGCTGCGCATATTTGTAAAACGTAGTTAATAGTTATATTATCTTTAGTAGGTAATTGTGTTAAAATAATAATAATAATTTATTAATACATTATAAGCATCTTACAAAAAAGTGAGAATGCCCCAATAAGTTATTGTAACAATTGTGTTGGGGCTTGGTGCTATCTCATTTCTTCACGAGTTACAAGACATTAGCACAATTAAGACAGGTACCTACATATTTGATCTTAAAAAAATACTCACCTAAAAGAGTATGTAGGTATTATAGTGTATACATTTTTTTGTTGAATAAGCCATTCTGCCTCGCATGGTGGAATGTTTATAAACGCTTTGGTTGTCATTATATTATTTGAAATTTTTTCAGTCAATAAAACAAAAATAAACATAGAACAAAAACTAAAGTGAAATATTTAAAATTCAACAATCAGACAACTATCTGAAGATTCTGCAACTGCATTTAAATTTGTTAATGGTAAGTACTGGTTTAAGTAGTTTTATATTTTAGTCCACATTTAGTTAAAAAAATATTTTTGGCTCATTGACCTATTCTATTGACATCAGAAATAATAACTCAATATTGTAGATGTAAATGTCTTCTAATTTCATTGATTTTCATAATAAAGTAGCCTCACTAAATTGGCAAGTCTAAGCATCTTGTACCTTCTTGTCCTTTCTTGTGAAGAAGTACAGATGTCATATAAAGAAGTCATATAAATATTAGAGTCACCAATTAGTTCAATTGCTTAAATAAAACGGCGCAGCATTTAATTATTTCAATACCTGAAAGAACTTAAATCCTGACCTCCCATTCTGTTAATTTTATATCATAACATAACAAAAGGTATCTGAAGTAGGGACTGAATAAATTAACCGACTTGGTATTTCATGGATCTCACAACTTTTTGCGGTAGAAGAACAGAGGGCGGCGAGGCTTGGCATTTTTTTACAAGTATTGTTTTTGATTGGATTTCAGTTCTTTTTGTCGACTCCCACTCCCACTCCCACTCCCTCTCCCACTCCGTCTCCCACTCTCACTCCCACTCCCACTTCTTCACTTTTCGTCATCATCAAGTTTATTCAGATACTAGTTTAGGCGTGAAAGCAGTGTTGCCAACCCCTGCATGGCTCCGAACTGTAGATATACTTGAAAAAAACTGTAGAAACCTGTAAACCTCAAATTAAAAAACTGTAAATCTACATCTTTATCTATTTACTAGCTTTTGCCCGCGGCTCCGCCCGCGTGGATGTCGTTTATCGCGTGGTGTTGTAAATAGTGCTGAAAGTTGAGCGTTGAACGCTGTTTAGACATTGTACTCGCCTCTAAGTTCGACTCAAGGAGGTACACGACGGTATATCCGTCCGAATCGAGCAGTCCAACTGGGGAAGTATCTCCGCCCTACAGAAGGCCGTGGCTTAATAACCTCGTGTTGTGTTTCCGACGGTGAGTAGGGTAGCCAGAACTCACTGCAGAGGAGCTTGCGCCTTCTTCTTCCTCTTAGCGTTAATTTCCAGTCGCATCCGAAGCTTTTTCAGCTCGGAGTCTGGGGTCCGATTTATCAGTCTTAACTACGAATTTGGCTAGACCTCGATATTTTCCGTGAAGCGATTGTCATCTGACCTCCACAACCCAATGTTAACATTAGGCGATATCGAAGCTTTGCAGTTAGACCGTTGTTTTTGGATTTTTGAGGGCTCCAACTACCCGTAACGACTGCCATAGATGTTCTTATGGCAACCGGGACCGACGGCTTAACGTGCTCTCCGAGGCACGACCAGACCAATGCAAATACCCATATTTCATTCACACAAATATTTGCACTGAGCGGGGATCGAACCCTTGCCTCCTGCGTAGCGGCCGCGTTCACTACCGCTGCGCCACGGAGGCTGTCCGGAGCTTGCGCTTTGTGCTATGGGAAAACCAAAGGCTTTGTCCGACTTATCTTTTGCGCTGACGGCACAGATTCTCTAAGCTCTTACAGGGTAGGTAGGCAGCACGAGTGTGACGTACCTGGTGTTGCACTCACCCATAGGCCACGATAACCACTTACCATCAGGAGGGCCGTATGCTTGTTTGCGACCTCATTACTACAGTACGACTCATGACTATAGTATGGGGTACTTCAAGAAGGACGAGTGTGACGCCCCTGGTATTGCATACGTTCATAGGGCACAGTAACCACTTTCCATCAGGTGGGCCGTGTGCTTGTCTGCCACCTAAGTGGTATAAAAAAAATGTTCTACCTGCATACTATCTACTCGACTCTCTACTCCCAATACCTTTGCCCTTCCCCCACCCTCTCCCCTACTCCTTCGCTTCCCCGTTGTATCTCTTGTCTACTCCACTATATCCTTCACCTGTTCACCAAGCTCTAAGTAATCTGTCTGCTGTCTTTGTGCGGAAAACGATTTTGTATCTGATCTTAAGACAGTACCGACATCTATTTCATACTTGACAAAATTAGAAAATTGCAAAAAAAATGATTAAAAATGCTTATATACGTCCAGTTGGAACGAAACCATAGTAAGTTCAAAACCGCGTTAACGCCATCTAGTTACGCAGGTGGAAATAAATTCTTTGACAAAAAAATAATAATTTCATGATTAAAATCGCATTTGTTTACACAACTGTAAATGTAAATTAAAGTCTATTTATTTACATACTTGCTCGGATGTAATAAGATATAAAATTTCATCCATAAGAATAAAAAAGCGCCATCTATATTTCCGTTCATATTCCGTATAATATCAATATTGTTCACAACTCCGGTTCTACTCAACCGATTGCGATCAAACAAACGTAAGATTTTAAGTCTGACCAAGCCCTATCTAACAAAAAAAACCGCATCAAAATCCGTCCAGTAACAGACAAACAGACAAACAGACAGGAAATGAAAAAAATATATTTTCGTGTTCAGTATCGTTAATATAACATAACCCAAGTATTTTTTTTTAAATATCTCCAATGTACAGACACGACCACTTTACAATTTTATAATAGTATAGATTATGTTAAATGTAACACATGATAAAGATGGAATTAAAAACCAAAAAAATATCGTGTAATTAATCAAAGGTCATTAAGGTCATCAAGGAATTTAATGTCAAAAAGTGTCAGACAATCTAGTCTAATAAAACTGGCTAAAGTAATAGCTGTGGATACGTCTTACATTTAGATAGTGTCACTAGCTAGTACTTCTATTTCTAAATCTTCTTGATTTTCATTTTCATCTCTAACAAACATAGAAGTTTTCAGTTTTCATAGACATTTTAATATCTGTTTTACACATAATTATCGACCGAAACTACATAAGTGGGTATATCTAGGATTGACCCCTAATAACGCCTTCCATTAAATCGGTTGACAATTACCACAGTAGTAGGGATACCAAAGAAGAGTACCTATAGGGTTTACTGAACCCGAGTTTCAGTGTATGGTACTGACTTTGTAGCCTGCTAGCATCTTAAATAAAAAACTGTAGATTTGGAGGCCTAAACTAAAAACTGAGAGGATTTCCAAAAACCTGAAGATCTACAGTTAAAACTGTAGGGTTGGCTACACTGCGTGAAAGCGTAATACTAACAAATAACAGACGCTTAGATAATTACTTTCGCATTTATTATAATACTTCGTTAGACTGATATTAGTATGGATGGATTCATGTACACTGAAACGTTCACTGCAAATGTAACTTTGTAATCCCATATATTTATACAAGATTACAAAGTTATTTATGCAGTTGGTAAAATTGCTGAAATTGAAGAATATTTTAATTTTCCCTTGAGTTGTACACTAAACACTACTTATCTTCTAAATGTGAGGCTTCTACGTCTCCTAGAAGTGCCTTAGAGTTTTGATGATCGGTCAGTCAGTGAGTGACAAAATTTGCAAAATTTGCAAATTTTGACTAGTTATAATTCTTAAACTACTGGTTCAAATTGAATGAAATTTGAAACATAAAGTGTTTTTACAGCGCCTACTTAGTAACCGAAGATTCAGGCTTCTAGGTTTATCCACAACGAAGTTCTCGGGGGTCGAAAATGGCCTGAAGTGCTTCGAGAAAATAGTGTTACGGCCGCGGCCGTGCCGCTCTTTTTTGCTCGACTTGGCGGGGGCACTGCCGTGCCCCCAGATAATATATTATAGTCTATTTATAGTAGTAATTATATTATGATAGTAATACGACTTCCAGTACCTACTTTTTAGGGTTCCGTAGCCAAATGGCAAAAAACGGAACCCTTATAGATTCGTCATGTCTGTCCGTCCATCTGTCTGTCTGTCCGTCCGTATGTCACAGCCACTTTTCTACGAAACTATAGGCCTATGCTGTTGAAACTTGGTAAGAAGATGTATTCTGTGAACCGCATTAAGAATTTCACACAAAAATAAAAAAAAGCATTAAATCTGGGGGGTCCCCATACTTAGAACTGAAACTTAAAATTTTTTTTTTCATCAAACCCATACGTGTGGGGTATCTATAGATAGGTCTATAAAAATGCTATTGAGGTTTCTAACATATTTTTTTTCTAAACTGAATAGTTTGCGCGAGAGACACTTCCAAAGTGGAAAAATGTGTCCCCCCCCCCCCCCCCCCCCTCTAACTTCCTACTAATATTATAAATGTGAAAGTTTGTGAGAATGGATGTGTGGATGTGTGGATGTTTGTTACTCTTTCACGCATAAACGGCTGGACCGATTTGGTTGAAATTTGGTATGTATATAGGTTATACCCTGGATTAACATATAGGCTATATATCAGCGATGAACGGGATCAGAATTCCACGCGGGCGGAGCCGCGGGCAACAGCTAGTCTAAAATAAGAGAATGATAAATCTAAAAAAAATATATGATTTAAATTGCCATGCAAACTTGCACTAAAAATTGGTTCGAACGAGATCCAGTCAGTAGTTTTTTTTAATACGTCATAAACCGCAATTTTCGCCTTTGCTACTACGGAACCCTCCATGGGGGAGTCCGACTCGCACTTGGCCGATTTTATTTTTAATACGTCATAAACCGCAATTTTCGCCTTTGCTGCTACGGAACCCTTCATGGGCGAATCCGACTCGCACTTGGCCGATTTTATGGCGGTGCGTCTTGTTTCCGCGGGTTCGTAACCACCCGGCGGTGTACCCTGGGCAATGGAGACGGCTGCGCTCCTCTCTCTCTCTCCCTGTTGAGGGCTGCTCAAAGGCTTTCCACATGTTCCTCTGACTAGCAAGGGGCACAGTGGAGAGCAGGCAAGGGGCGGAACGTTCGCCGAGCGCAGTCGTGAGGCTTACCCTTTCACCCGCGCCGGCGGCGCTGCGGCTCGATGTTCGCTTCCCTTTCCAGAGTTCTATGGGGACACCGTGCTTCTCATACCCGAGGAGGCCATTTTAAAACCGTAGATGGCCCGAATGAGCCAGGGTGCGGGGTGCTCTCGGCAACCTTACACCTCTGTACCCCTTGCACCTGTAGACCCGAAACGGCGTGCGGTTTTAATCGGTTCAAGTCCAATATAACCACCCCTGATGGCCGACGGGGGTGGTATCCGAGGTGATTTCCGCATGAAAATGCGAGATAGAAAGGATTTGATCCACGTTAGAGGCCAAGGCCGGTTGTTTACTCCGGTAAGGCGACGTGCAACGCCCGAGGGAGATTTCGCAACCAAAAAAAATATAGGAGCCCCTGTTTCTTTTTGCACCGGGGCCCTTGAGCACCTAGCCCACTGGCCAACGTCCTGAGTCGTAAGTGGATTTCCTGCGTCGGATCCATCAAGAGCCTCCGAGTGCCATCGCTGTGACGCGAGCGAGGACTCGGGGCTGCATACGCTCACCGACTGCTCGGTGTGGAAGAATCCGAAACGTGCGTCAGGGGCGGCCTAATTCTCTCGCTCGCCGCCTTGCTTTTTTTACACCTTTTTTCACCTTTTACACCTTAATGACCCTTTCTATACAATCTGGTATTTGAACACCCTTTGTGTATTGTAACCGTGTGGGTTTCAAGGCAATGCTGCCTTCTATTGTAAACTGAAACCCAACCCAGGGCCCACTCTCCTAGTTCCTTAAATTATGATTCCGTAGCCGACCGCAAACGACTACTGCCGACGCACGCAGCAGATGCGTATAATTCATTGCGACTTCTCATTGGTCCCGTTTTTCCGTATTGGAGTTTAACAAGTAATGTCTACACTGTATCTGCTACACGCGTCTGTCGTTGTCGTATGCGGTCGGCTTCGGATTCATACCTTTAAGGATATGTTTATCTTGGTTTTTACGGGGCGATCCCTCTAACCCCAATTCATGATATAACAGTGAGGTTGGCTTGAACCCAGAATATCATGGTAGGGTAGGGCCTCATAAAAGCTGAAGACCAAGGGGTGCTGTGCTAAATGAAAGTGGCAATAATTCTTTTCATTCTTCTGGGTGCCTCCGGCTGATGTTGATCTGAGGAAGGATTGGCCCATACTTTTATCTACGTATAGTTCATACAACCCTAGATTGCGGGTATCCGCGGATATCTTCGCACAATAAAAAAAAGCACATAGGGTCGCCACGAGGACTTTATTCCCAGAAATCACCTGTGTTAGCCTTAGCCGCTACGAGGGGCCCCCGTGTGGTCTCTCTAGTCAGTCCTCCATGATAGGTCTTACCGCTGCTATCAGGCTATCACGGCGTGCCCTGAGCTCACGATCATGAAACGGACACGAAGAAAATACAATATGCAATGCGAGCCGAGCCGCGGTTATGTGGTTGAAGGATTCATTTTCTTTTTAACCCCCGAAGCAAAAACGACTGGGTGTTATTATAAGTTTGACGTGTCTGTATCGTCGTAGCTCCCGCACTGATGAACCGATTTTGATTTAGTTTTTTTGTTTGTTTATTCACCTTGAATTAATCGGGAGTGTTCTTAACTAGGTATGTTGGATGAAAACCGGTCCAAGATCGCCGTCGACATAAAAAAAAATATTTTTTTCAACTCCCTTTTTGTCAATATGGATATCAAATAAATCAAAGAGCTTAGATCAATTTAAAAAGTATAAAATAAAAACTAAATTCAAAATTTAAAAACCCCCGTCACAAAACACCTCCAAAAAGTAGACAGTATGCAACACCAGGGGCGCCACACTCGTGCTGCCGACCCTGAAGAAACCTTCTATTGCCCTTCTTGAAGAACCCCATATTGTAGTCGCTTGGGAAAACCACCGCGGGGATATACCTATTACCTAGTAATATTGTGGTAATATTCACAGATTCAAGCGAAGCTATGTCGGGGGACCATGGATCGTTTCGATATTATCATGAAGTGCTTTACCGTTTACGCTTAGGCACGGGGGTTTAAAAAAATTTAATTTAATTTTATGTTTGCGTGTAGTTTGACGTCTAATATTCTAAGGCTAAGGTAACAAACTTTTTTTGCTGTAAACTTGTGTTAAAATTAATTTCTTTGTATTTTTTTAATGAAATGTGTAGGTATATATGATAATATGTATCGCACAACCATTAATTAATTATCCCTACCGTTCGACATTTACCGCAACAAGTTATTCGTCGGTTACAGCGGGTGTACGTACTACGTACCTACGCGTAGGTAGCAGTGCGATGAATCGATGACGAACGACGACCTAGCACGTGCAGTGTACACGCGACTCGCGTTGAGCGTGACCTACTATTGGCTCTTGGGTGAGCGTTGTTTATGCTCACGTGGGGTAGTTTAGATACTTGCTTAAATCCAGTGCGACGTTTACATCGGTTCCAGTGAATATTATGGATTTAAAAAGTGTTTATTTTATAATATTGTTTATTTAAGTTATTGGACTGAATAGTTTTATTATATAGGTATATGAATGTGTTGTGATTTTGTGATGAAAGTAAACTTCTTAGGGGCTTAAAGTTCGTTGTTGAATTGGTCGTCAATCTGTAGAATACATCCATGTTTAGTAAGTATCAGATTATTTACTATATACCTACCTAGCTACTAAAATATTTTGGTGCGCGATGCTTATCTAAGTACTCTTATCGAAACTACTGCGATTTCGATATAGGTATAAATATTAAAATATGTCTATGTCGCCGCCAACTAGCCTAATCAGCCGTTCAATTAACTGCCTAGGCTAGGCCGTTAACAAAACGGCGCCGCGCCGTTCAATAAACGGCCTGAAGGATATTCAGCCATTTAATTAAACGGCTAGGCAAATTGCTTGGATCGATGACGTTTAGTTACTTGCCTAGCCATTTAATGAAACAGCAAGGCAAATGATTTGTTTGATGAATGATAAAATAAACTACTATTATTACCTATTTTATCATTATTATATTGTAAAAACTAAAAATGTCCAAACACATTGTAAAAATTGATCATGAAATCACTGACTTTGCGTCTTATTTCGAGGTAGTGCCCTATCGTGCGAATGGCCTACTAAGCAATAGTCAGCCAGTTTGTTAAAATGTAGTAATAAACATTACGGCTGAGTGAATATCATTCAGGCCGTTAATTGAACGGCGGTTTCGTTAACTGCCTAGGCAGTTAATTGAACGGCTAATTATGCTAGTTGGCGGCGACATTTACATAAGTAGGGCTTTTGCCAAATGTCACCAATAAAGGATACTCTTCCATGTCTTCCATACATTCGTGGGCCTGATTGACAGAAAATGGAGCTGTCAGCTGTCACAGCTTAAAAATACAGTTGATAAACACAAGAAATAATTAATCGATTAACGGAAATCGATTCAGAATTTATTTTTATTAAGTACACTATAATTTGGTATTTTAAATGGTTATTATTATTATTATGATTAAGTTTTGTTCACTCTGATTGATTTAATATCAAATTGTGATGCAAGTGTTATAATACGCAATATTGTTTAAATAATTTTTAGTAATCGATATTTTATTTTGCTAGTGAAATAAATTTAGTTTTAAGATTTCTCGTCTTCAAGATTTTCAATTGAGCTGGTTTTTTAATATTTTGAAATAGAAAAAAATACCGCTTTTTTTAAGTCATATCTCAACTCATTACAATTTTGGCCCACAAGTCCCCGTCTCCTTTAATAAATAAGTACCTACCTACCTGCGTACTGCGCACTATTCATAATCATACGAGTACCTATTTCTATATCGATTATTCGGTGTAACTAGGTACGACAGATTCGTGGATTGGACAGATTCTTGAACTCGACAGATTTGTTAGACGGCAGAAGTACAGTTGTAAATCTAGCAAGTGAAAAATAGCAATACGGAAACCTTAAACTTTTACTAACACGAAAAAATAATTCGATTAAGATTGACGAAGACGACGAAAAAGACGAAAGAAATTAGTAGATTACCCAACAAGTGAAAAAAAGGTGAATTGTTTTCGAGGCACCAAGTTGTATCCCGAGAGGAGTGAAGGTTTCTCCGGTAGAATCCCGAGCGTAGCGAGGGGTTCTAGATAGAAACCTAAGTGGATCGAGGGATACAAGAGCCGAGATGAATTCTTTTTTCACGTGTTAGGTACTCAACTTTTCACCATTGACTACGAGAAAACGATTACTCTGTGATTATGAATTACATTTTGTTATGGATAGTACCTATACAAAAGAAACAGCAAATTATCAGTAATAAAAGACTCAGGAGTCTTTTCGCGTTCGAGAATATGAGTTTTATTTTCATCACTAGATGAAGTCATTTTATGATTAGGTATGAGACAAACAGAAACTTTTACAAGGAAAATTACACAGAAAATGGCGGCATTTTTTTTTCTTAATTCCAACTGAGCCACATTGCATCCAGCCAGTTATTACATTTAGGTGACTTTTAGTACGTTTTTATAGTGAGAGTGTGCAATCTCTTTGCATGTTTCACTAGAATCCGTACATTCGCGCATGTTCCAAATTCAAATTTTTTTATTCACTCGGTGAAACAAAGAGCGTTTTATTCACTGTTTTTGATGAATCACGGGCCCTTTTTCGAGTGTCAATGGTGAAAACCATATTTACTTATTTATAAATAACATACATGTAGGTAATCCTATGAAAAATATTTTCTTTTAATTTGGATGTTCTTTGAAATCATTATTATTTGTTTTCATATTGTCATAAATTATTGTAATATATCCGCTTCCGCGCGGGAAAATAAAATACGTAAACAAATAACCCTTCAGCAAATTCGTGGAGATTGTAGTTTAATAGTAAATTATGGTACAAGTGAGCAAAGTTGGTGATTACCGCCGAGGCGCTATTGCTCACACGTGGCATACGACGTTTTACAACACACTTGCGAATAAAATAACACTACAAATACTAAATAAACAATACTACAAATGAATTCGTTTTCCTATGCGCACGCATCTAACAATGGCGATCGGCCATATTTAAAAGAATGAGGTTTGACCAATGATATTTTCATAACATAGATACTATGTCATATGCTTACAAATCAACGTAGAAATAGCAATAACACATCTATTTATATTTAATATCATTGGGTTTGACTTTAACTTTTTTTTACTGTTTTTTTTTCTGTACTTAGAGAAAAAAAAATGAGTGATAATTTTGTTTATTATACAATTATTACAAGTTGAAATTATTTATTTAAATACGAAAATGCATCAAATGACCATACAATGGGCATATTAATTTATTCGTACTAAACACGTTCTTTTTTGTATCTAAACTTTTTTAAGAACATAGACAATTATAAACACTTCCTATAAAATTTAAAAAAGAATCTATAACATAACTCACTTTTGTGAATAATAGCAATGAAAAAGTCACAGTTTGATAATAGGTGTCATTACGTGCCTAATTGCGGTAAAATAATAGCACTTTTATGAGCAGGTGTGTTGTAAAAGATATTTCCGAAAAACTAATTTTGCTGCAGTCATTCTCGAAACGTTACCCCAGGCCCCAACTAATAGTATATTATGGTACAAGTGAGTAAAGTTGGTGATTACCGCCGAGGCGTCATTGAGAGCTTAAGAGAGCTGAGGATACGGGGTCACGCGTGGCATACGACGTTTTACAACACACTTGCGAATAAAATAATACTACAAATACTAAATAAACAATACTACAAATTACATAATTCGTTTTCCTATGCGCGCGCATCTATCAATGGCGATCGGCAATATTTAAAAGAATGAGGTTTGAATTTAACTTTTTTTAGTTTTTTTTTCTGTACTTAGAGAAAAAAAAAGTTTAATTTGAGTGAAAATTTTGTTTATTATACAAGTATTACAAGTTGAAATTATTTACTCAAATATGAAAATGAATAGAATGACCATACAATAGGCATATTAATTTATTCGTACTATTAAACACGTTCTTTTTTGCATCGAGACTTTTTTAAGAAAATAGAAACAACCTATAAAATTTAAAAAATAATCTATAACTCACTTGTGAATAATAGCAATGAAAAAGTCACAGTTTGATAATAGGTGTCATTACGTGCCTAATTGCGGTGAAATAATATTAATTTTATGAGCAGGTGTGTTGTAAAAGGATTTAATAGCACAGACAGAACCAAATATCGGAAAAGATAGCTTATGTTATGTATTAAATTTTAGCCAAAATTCGTGTGTGTTGTGTTGTGTAACTTAAAACCAAGTTATACAAGTTTTTGCTGCGGGGCGCACGTTGAGGGAGATGGGGCGCAGGTTGAGAGAGAAAGGGCGCAGGTTGAGGCCCTTCCTCAACCTGCGCCCCTTCTCCCTCAATGTGGACTCACGCTCTGCCTCGTATTAGGGGCAAAGCTGATAATTATGAGTACCTATGCAGCGGGTACGGCGCGGGGCGAGTTAAAAGATTAGACAAAATGTGGAAAATTCAATTAATCCATTTTAAATTACGCTAATACTCCGGTCAAATTAAAACCAAAATGTAGGAGTGAGAGTACAATAATTCGCACCCAGCTGAAAGTTGGTAGGATTGTTCAAAACACATAAAATAAATCTAAAAACTCCTTATTGATCGGATGTCTGGATTATTTATTCGAGGTCAAAGGTCATTAAAATGTCATCACCATAATCACACTATTTATACTATGCCATAATCCACCTACGTATCTAGTGTTGTAGCTGTAGCAGAACGATACGGTACCGTACAGGTACATATTTACGGTTTTCGAACTCTTCCTTTAATTTATGGTATAAGAGAGACCTTGCTTCGTCCCAAATTTCATGATTCTAGCTCAACGGGAAGTAGGTACCCTGAAATCAAACTTCAACACAAACAAAGGACCTTTGACCCCGAATAAAAAAATCCCAGGTATCGAAACGATGAAGACTTTTTAGATTAAGTACATTATAATGGTGTTTTGTATAATCCTACCAACTTTCAGCTGGGTGAGAATTATTTTATCCTCGGATTTGTAAGCCCCTGTCTAGGAGCAATTTGTTACTATTATAAGTAGCTTGCTTTGCCTGGTAGGTACCTACGAATACATACTTTAGTAACAAAAATATTAATAAATTAAAAAACCCAACAGCTGTTTCGCCTATTGATTCCCTTCATTTTGATACCCTACTCCAGTGGTGGCGAACCTTTATGACGTGCCATCATTCTGTGCGCGCTTACCCCGCCCTGCCAGAAGTTAAAAAAATTAAAACTTCTACGCTTTCACGCCTTCAATTCGATTCCATTATTTCACATCTGATACGTAAAGGTCCCAAGATTATTTGGAGCTATCGCTGGCTAATATGTATACCACATAATATGTATATTAATTATTATTGCAGGAGGATGATGATGATATGGCAAAGTCCAACTTTAATAAATATTTTTACTTTCTGAAAAAATGTCCGTCTGTTCATTCATTTCCTAGCGCCTAACTAAAGTATGGCAAGGGCGCCTAATTACTAAATACCTACTTCGTGGTGGCTCGTGGCGTGCCAAAAAATTGTGCCGCGTGCCATAGGTTCGCCATCCCAGCCCCATTCGATAAGCTTGAGAAAAAAAAACATTAACACACATTTCAGCACCTAAAATCCAGTGTACGACATTTTATGTACCTACCCTATGACCTTTCATTTCACACCCCACTCATCGAAATCCGCCCAGCCTTTTAAAAAACCGAATAGGTACATTTGAAAGTTGTAGGTTTTCGTTTCGTTAGAAAAACTTTGTTACTTTTTAATTTATTTTATCCACTTACTTTGTATGGATTCTTGATTCTTAAAGACCAACAATATCCCTGGGACCCCCAGACGTAACTTATTTTCTGATGGAATTACTCTTTCGAATAGAGTATTTTTTAAATATAATTAAGTACTTACCTACTCAAAATGCCTGCATACTGCAATTAGTTAGCAGCTAATTTATGTTTCTGTGATTTTTCTCTATTCCTACTACATATTTGACTATTTCGAACTGACAGCATTGATAAAAATTTGTTTCTGCAGTTATCGATTAAATTTCTAGGTTTTATACTACTTATTAGTAAAGTGCCTACAGATTACTTAATAGTCCGGTATATGGGTCACGGTCACAGCAGCTGCTCTATATAAAAAAGTTTCACATATTATTAGAAAGGGTTGAACGACATCCTCTATGGCGTAATGGTAGTGAACGCGGCCACTACGCAGGACGCGCGTGTTTGATCCCCGCTCAGTGCAAAAAAAAATGTATACATGAATATGGGTACATATTTCCATTGGTCAGGTAGTGCCTCGGAGAGCACGTTAAGCCGTCGCTCGGTCCCGGTTGCCATACGAACATCTATGGCAGTCGCTACGGATAGTTAAAAGCCCTAAAACTGTTCTAGCTGCAGTACTTCGATATCGCCCAATATCGCTATTGGGTTGTGAAGGTCAGATGGCAGTCGCTTCACAGAAAATATCGAAGTCCAGCCAAATCTGCAGTTAGACTGGTAAAGCGGACCCCAGATTCAGAGGTGAAAACTTCGGATGCGACTGGGATTAACACTAGGATAAAGAAGAAAGGGTTGTATAATATTTACTACTACTTATTAAAAGCTACATATTTTTTTTGCAGCAGAAAAATGGAATGGGTTTTGCGAAGTCCACAGATACACAGTACATTCAGCAACCTTGGCTTTATACATGCAGATAGATATCACGTGAACAAAAATTGCAATGGTAATTATTTTTAGTTATATAAATAAATCGTTAATGGGTCAAAACAAAATTTTTGTCAAAACGGAATGTGCCAAAATTTTATTTTTGACCCTAATCTACATTAAATATTGATTTTTAAATGTATTGTAAATTATTTGCAGCGGCTTTGGAGACGATACTTCATAACATTTTAACCGAAGACAAGTATCTACGCACTTATCGTAGGAGTATTAGTTTTGGCCAAAATATAAAAAAAGACCTCATACCTTTGTTGATACACGCAAAGGAAGATGTAACAATAGAGCTTTTGATAAGGATATTAGTGAACCTTACAATTCCGATCGAGTGTTTACTCTCAGTGGACGTAATATCCAAAAATGATTTTGGGAGACATACAATATTTGAAATAAATAATTTACTCGCTGCTACCAAACAAGCGTTTACGGATCAGCGAGCTACAAAAGTTATCATAGAATTTTTGAAGAAAAACGTTGATATCGAACAAAAGGCAAAGTTATCATCGGAGCAATGCACAAATATTAGCAACTGTCTTTTATTACTGAGAAATATTTTACACATACCTGAGGATACAAGCAACCAAAGTCCTGGCTACAATGGCCCCACACACGCCGTACAAAATCAAATTCTATGGAATATATTTAGCCAAAGTATCGATAAACTTCTTATTAAATTAACTATAATTCCTGACGCGGTAAGTGATGTAATATTTTAATAAACCGTTTTATTTAATGTTTGCAAGTTGTTGTTTTGAGCTTCAGTAGGTATATATTGCATTTACAATGCACACTGCATTTGGGCAAAATGTTATGTGTGATAGTTTTAAGATTCGAGATGTGTGTTTTGTATTTTTTTACTTCCAGAATAAATGGGCAGTAACTATGGTTCAACTAATAGCTCTGCTATATAAAGATCAACACGTAGTAACTTTGCATAAGTTACTGAATTTATGGCTTGAGGCCTCTCTATCTGAGAGTTCCGAAGACAATGAAAGTAATACATCTCCACCAGATAGAGGTATTTAAAAGCGTAATCATAATAGTAAGTAAATAATCGAGTGTAGGAATAAACTAATATTATTTATTTTATAATCTATAGGGAGCGAAGACTTTTCTCCGACGTCCACATCGGATCCTACGTCGGATTCGTCGGATACGGGTGCCAGTGGCAAGAGTAACGGTGAACCTAATTCTGTAACTAAGGATTGGGATGCGTCCTCTGGTTTAAAAAATGCTAATGAAAACGATAATCAGCAATTTGTTTTACCGACGGACAAGAACTTAACCGCAAGGGAAAATAAAGTTTGTATTCAAAATACTAACGAGGGTACTATAAAATCTGATAATGTACGTTTCATTTTTGGTATCTCGTCATCAACATACTTGCCAACAGGTTTTGCTTAAGTATCACCTGTTTTATTACAGACTTGCAGCAGCGGTGTGCAATCAGATGCCAGAAGTGATCGGGTATTTCCGTTAGGTAATAAGGATAAAAAACTTGTGATTTCGGAAAATTCTGATTATGGATACGATACACAGATAGAAAACCAGGAGTCTATATCAACATCTAGCAACGAGGATGAGTTGCCAGCTAAGAAACCTGTTCATCAAAAGCCACATAATCCAAAGCAGAGGATCAATAACAAGGTGCGCTCCGGCGCTACCATGCAGGATCGAAAGCGCAAAAAGATTGTGAAGAGGGGGAAAGCACACATGTATATACCATAACTTAACTATTACTATGACACTGCATACTTTTCTTAATTTCGCTTCATCGAATAAGTTATAAACAGTGTGCCTTTGTTTTCAGCATCAACGTACAAGGTCTCTCTCATAAAACGCCTACAGATGAAGATATATCGAATGTTCTAAAAGAGTTTACCGTCGATTTCCTTCTAAAAGGATATAATGCGTTGGTGCAGACGCTTCACAATCAAATTCTAACCAATCAACAACTCGAAATTGATACATCGCACTTTTTCTGGCTTGTTACATATTTCTTGAAGTTTGCTACGCAGATAGAGTTAGACGTGGAGCACGTATGCTCGGTGTTGTCGTTTGACATCGTATCCTATTTGACAGCAGAAGGTGTTAATTTGTGTGAGCAGTTTGAACTTGCCATAAAACTGGATGGCGATGCTTTAAAGCCCAACGTAAGGAGACTTCACTTGGTAAGTGCTAGTAACTTTTCTTTGGGATTCTTTCCCTTGTCCATATGGTTTTGGAGCTGGGCGAGGCCCCAGCAGGCCGTATTACGGCGGCGCGGCGCCTTATCCCGCTAGGTTTACTCGTATGATCTATAATATGTAGGTATCTCATAAAAATGCGCTCGTACCATCTATATCTCTCTACCAAGGCATTAATGCGTAATTAATTATTGTTGTTAATGCAATTAAGTAGGTGCATGAGTAGGTATGATAACAAACTGCATATGTAGGCATTGTGATTTGTATCGTGTTTCAAATACACTTGTTTGTAACTAAAATGTCATTGACTTGGCATGAGTAACATCAAGCCACAACCGTTCTGTTTGAGGGTCACAGGTTGTATAGATCTATCTTATTAATTTATTTAGATACAATTTGTATAATAACCAGCAAACATCTTTACAATGTACTTACTGTAGCTGCGTAGAAAGCGATTTTTCGGTCTCTGTGGGTTGTATTTATGGGACGCGATAGCTGATACGCGCCAATTAAATACCTAATCATGAGGTTCTGATTAACTTGAACATTCAAATTGTAATGAGCATTCTTGTGAATTATAGAAAAAATAATGAGAGCGTTCTAGCGAGCTTTCACGCGAAAGGATATAAAATTTGCATCGACCCTCGCACCTCGGTTGACTTTGGACATCTACAGTTTTAAGATGGCCATCTCTGATATGGGAAGCACGGTAGTCTATATAATCCTGGAAAGGTGGATAGGGGTTTTGAAATCGCGCCGGCGAGTATGAATGCCTCTCACCCCCAGCCTGCGCTTAGAGAATCTACCCATCTCTTGCCTGCTCTCTAAGTTTTTACCTATATCAGAATTAATTGCAGTTAAAATATATGTTATTTTTTTAAACGATAGGTTGTCACAGCTTTAAGAGAAATTATTCAAGCTATAGAAGTCTACAAAAAGTTTCCGCACGTTTGCAAGGATGATCAAGACGCGCTTGTCAATTTACAAATAAAAATGTGTGATACTGCGGAACTTCGATCTCTACTTGTACTGCTGCTGCGCCACTATAATCCAAAGTACCACTCCAAACAATATCTGCAGGTAATGTATTATTATATTTGATACGCACTATGTCGTTCGCGGCCAGTCCTGGTTGAAGTTTCTTTGAATATTTTTTCCATATTTCAGGACCTTGTAGTAACCAATCATATATTACTAATCTTCTTGGATAGTGTAACAAAGTTACCAGAATACAATGGGAACACTAATATACTTGACCATATTAGACAGTGAGTATTTAATTTAACTAATGCGTCTGCATATTCGCTTGACAGTAGTTATTGAGTAACAAAGAGGAGTTGATCATAAGGTTGTTACACGTTAAAACTGGTGAATTCACTTTTACGTTAGCTGCTATTAAAAATCCAGTCCAAACTAAATCGTTATGAAATAGTACTTACAAATTAGTTGCGTAAAAGACACGCTCACGATGGGAGGGAATTGCAGAGTCTTGGTGGGAATTGGTGGGCATTGTTGTCTAACTTGGGGCCTCATGAAAAGCAACCTTACTAACGCTGCGCTGCCGAGGTAATCAATATTTATTTATAAATATTCAGCACTTGATCTATGTGCCCGGTGGTTCCTTTCAATCCTTAGGTATCTAGACAATTACGAACACAACAAAAAATAAATCTTACACTTTTTTGTGCTTGTTTTGTACTTGGTAGTGGTATCTCGTTCTGAGCGTAACTCTACGATAATATATTTTGAAAATAAGCATAAACAAAAGCTCAGAAGTCATTGGATTTTTATAAAAACAGTCGACTGTAATTTGTTATTTGCTTATAAGATTTGCTGCATCTGAAATAATGTACCAGTACGGCTTGTTACTGGAAGATTACACTAGCAACGGTGAATTCGTGAACGACTGCATATTTACGTTGATGCACCACGTCGGAGGTGAGCTCGAAAGCTTGATAACATTGTTTCAACCAAAAATTTTGAAAACGTTCACCGCTATCTGGAAAACAGAGTTCGAAATATGTGACGTAAGTACCTAACTTTAAATAAAGATGGGTATACCTACTATATGATTTAATTAAATTAAGAATCTAACTTTCGTTTAATTTTTCAGGATTGGTCTGATCTTATAGAGTATGTTATAAATACATTTATTAAAAAACCTAATTCTCTTCAAAGTACTGCCTTTATTCGCTTGGATACGGAAAGTTTTGATGACGACAAAGTGATGCCGAAAGATGTTGTTCCAAACTCACAAAAGAAGTCAGAGGCGGACGTCACTGGGGAGGGAACCAATAATAATAACCTGACGAACAGTAACTTGGGCAACCAACCACCATTTGAGGAAAAGTACGTCATATTTAATACTTACCCACGGCTTCACTCATCTGATCGCGTTTTCGCTACCTTCGGGAATATCATCGATCATCCTAGACTAATCTATCTCCATGCGGAATTTTAACAGATTCGAGCAGCCATTCTGGCGTGATTCACTTCCATCTATCCAAGTTTTCTCAATTAAACTAGACTAACTGAGGACCGCGGCTCCGCCCGCGTGGAATCTGATCCCGTTTGCGCAACATGAACCTATTCAAGGGTTTAAAAGTATCCCATTTGAATTTTTGTATGTCTTGAAATATTACAATAATTACATCATCAGTACGATAGGATACACTACTAAGATGTTTGGGGCTTATGTTATGAAAATGTTTTATTTAATTAAATATACTAAAATAACTTTGTAGATGGACTGAGGATGAGATATCGTCATTGAGTTGGAACTACATGCAATGCAGTGCTCAACATGACTATGTAGGTGAAATCATCAAGTTGTTTAAAGAAGACGGTATATTCAAGTCTAGGGATTCGATCATCCAGGAGCTTTTTAAACACAATGTGATAAACAAAGAGGAATACGAGAAACTAGTAAAAAGCGAAACTTCGACTGTACCCGTTACTAAGAAAATGAGAGATGATGAGATTGGCAAACTTTGTGAGCAGTTGACTCAAGATGGCAAACTAACCTTCTTAGAATGGGTCCAAAGAGTATTGTTAGATACATGCTATGCCAAAATATGCTTAGAGAAAAGGTCTAGAGAGAGTGAAAGTGAAGACACGTCAGATATAGCGAAAACTAAATGGGCCAAGCCAAAGACTTCTCAAGAAATGCATGTTTTATCACCAGTGTCATATCATTCGCTGGGTAAGCACAGTTTGATCATTTTTATGCAAATGCCAATGATAGTATACTAAAAAGCAGTAGAGGCGGCACTGGCACATTAAAACGGTCATGCAAACGAGGCTAATAAACCTACCTTTTCTTTGCTATCTGTCAGCAGTCTACTGTAAGCTGTATGTTGTAAGAATTTGTGAGGTCGAGGGTATCCTCAAGCGAGGATAACCACATCGTTTATTTTCCTAGTTTCCTAGTCATGTTGATATAAAGGCGTTTTTAGCAGTTTTTTTATGTGGGACTTGTCAATTTGACTTCACCTCCCCTGATGGTAAGCTGAAGGCAGTCTCAAGAAAGAGGGTCACTTTTACAGACACACACATATACAGCTGCGCGTTAGACACGCTGCAAGTACCTATGTTTGGATGATTTTCCAGTCGCTTATACAATTGTTTGAGGGCAGACCGCGATTTCCTCAGTCTGACTGTGAAGTCACACTCCTCCACAATCCGCTTTGCATACCGCAGCAAGCTACCGAGTACCGACGCTTATACGTTGTTATTTATTTATTGCCAAGTGCCGATGTCGAATTCAGTCACTCGCTCTCTTAGACCATCATCAGATGTGATCGAGGCAAGCTTAGCCTAAAACGGTTCATTTCACGTGGTTTCGAGTACAAATGATTTAACTTTTTTAGTTTCCAACCAGTCTGTGCCACTAGTACCGTGGAACTGCATGCAAGCTTCAATCTGCAAGGACTTGAAGTTCCTTCAGCTGTTACATAAACTCGGATTCCATATGCCTGTAGATTCAGGCAAAGTTTTCATTCGGATACCTCATTTTTGGACCGCCGACTTTTTGTACGACGTGGCTGGAAAAGTTTTACCCATTGACAAAAGTAAGTCTCACAATTATATTCATGTTCTATTCGAAGTATTATTTAGTAAAACATATTTACATAAATAATAATGTTAGCGGGAATTAACACGGTTATGGTAGGTATAGGTACATACATACCTTTGTTTTGCCTGACATTTCGACCAGGTTACACCGGCCGTGGTCACAGGCTGACTGACTCACAATATATTTACTTGATAAGACTATTGAGACTTGATTATTCTACCAACTAGTACAATTATTGTAACTAATAATTATTTCAATGCCTACTTCTAATGCCTATTCTAATTTCAATTGAGGAGTTAATGTAGTCTCTCAAGCTCCTCAGGTTCCTGCTGTCCCACCTATTTTTCATCTCTTTATTTTACACCATTGTACTACTTTTATTAAAATAGTTATTTATGTTGTGTTGAAATATCTAGGCTAAGTACTAGAACGGAAATATCACTGATTAATTATTTAAATTTTGCAGGTAAATTAAAATTCTCCATAAACGATATTTCTGATAGCAGCATTACGAACTCGAAACAGCAAGACAGCCTGGTACTGTCCGCTGATCTCACAAAGGACATTACAATGACGGAGGCTACAGAGAACTTTTATCAAATTCATAAACAGAAACACTTAGCCACAATGGTGAACTTCACGCCTACGTAAGTACTCGTGTGTGACTCAATTTTAAGTAACTTGGTAGATATTAATCAGCTTTGCGTCTTACTGTAAATTCCCGATAACGACATTTATATAAGTAATCTGTTCTTTCAAAATCTAAAAAAAAAAAAAAAAAGTATCTAAGTACATTGTATATCCGCATTCTAGATTCCATAACACAAGCTAATTAAGCTTATCATGGGTCTAGATAGCCTTGTGTAGAATATTTATTTATTTATTTATTATTTATTCATAATATAACATTTGTATATTTCTTTTCAGACCCGGGTCTTCCTTTAGTTCCGAAACTGCTAATGTTGACAAAAATAACTGGCTGGAAGTTGTACAAAAGTCACAAGAGTACAAAATCGCTTTAAATTTAGAAAGGTAAAATATTTATAAAGCGTCTTAATTTGTAGGTCGTAAAGCACCGTTTCTTTCGGCGTAGTCGTTACCGTGGAAGGCCGGGACGGAATGATACCATATAATATAAATAATGTAAGGAGGAGAAATAGTAGGACCAGGCAAGATTTCAATGCAACCAGGATTAGCGCTCGGATGAAGGAGACTAGACATTTGCTCATTAAGAAATAAATCTCCATATTTATTTCCGTAATTGTCTTGTAGGTGCTGGTCGATTCTAGCACATAGGTTGATCAAACACCCAATACCAAAGTAAAAAAGTAATTGAAGAAAAAAAAGTGTTCATCATCTGCATATAGACGCATTTTCCTGATTGCATCCGTAACCAAGATGACCTCGGAGCTCAGGGTCCGCCTTCCGGCTCTTCCTCCTCCACTTCGCACGATCTTGGGCGTCCATGGTAGTGAGACCATTGGCACGCAAGAAAAAAAAGTGTTCAATTATGGTATTTATTTATAGTAACATCGTAGAAGACGAAGACGGTCTCTCGGACGTGATAATGCAATCTTTGGACGAGGAGGTGACAGTTCCCCCGTCGTTGTTAGCCAACATCCCGGCGGAACCCAGCGCGTCTTCATTCGCCGGCCCCTCGCTTTTGATGCCGACGCTACTGGGCATTAAACAGCAGACGACATCGCATTTCAACATGCAAGTTGCTGAATCCGAATATTTATTTATTTATTTATTTATTTATAAGTACAACCACATCATATGTATTGACACAATTTAAACAAATAATTATTATAGGTAATTTTCCCGATACATACAACAATTACGGTGTACATAACATGCATTAGGAAAGCCTTAAATCAACACAGCGGCTATATTACAACAAAAAATACAATATTATAATAACAGGTACCTAGTTGCTTTTTTATATTAAACTAGCTGTCCCGGCGAACTTCGTTCTGCCATATTTATCCCGTTCCCGCTGCACCTATTTTCTCATCCTTTAAACCTTCCCTGGACACCCACGAATATTTCAAGACTAAAATTAGCCAAATCGGTTCAGCCGTTCTTGAGTTATAAAATAACAACGAAAAGTGGCATTGATTTTTATATATTAGAAGATTAACAACATGGCAAAAGCACAACATATAGTCACTGCACGGAAAATAATGAGTAACTACAAAAGAGTAAAGGCTCAGATAATGATGCTCAAGCAGCAACCCATGTAATGGTAAACGTCCCATTGATTTTGAAGATTGCAACACTATCTGATAAATACCTAATGATAACAAATAAACCTAGGACAGATACAACACAGTACTATCAGAACCAAAGAATCTAAGTATAACGTAACATGTACTAGCTTGTTTTTTTTTTGGTGTAAATGCATAGCCAAGCGTGTCAAGTCAGCGCTCTATCCAAAAATTACTATCATTCGCTTCAGGTGACGTTGCTTTTGTCGTTATCGTTGCGTAGCTGAGACTCGAAGTCCTAAACTCTCGATCGTGAATCCGCAGTTAGCCATTAGGTGAGCCATGTGAGAGGGGAAAAGGGGAGAATGGATAAACAAAAATACCACGTCATCGCCTGACACACTATTGATCATGGTATTTCACTAATCGATCAATCGAATTTCGGTGTAGGTAAACTAAAAGAAATTCCTATGAAATAATATTACAAAATGTGAAAGTTCGTGAAGATATTAAAATTTGGAACTTTGTTATTCAATCACGCTCTTATTGCTGAACGCAGATTTGTTCAGCAGTTAGAGCTGAATTTTGGTCTAGTGATAGATTATACAGGGCGTCCCACGGCGATGCCACATGGAGGGAAAGTACCTTAAATCCTTAAGTTAGCTCATTTTGTTTAAAGGAGACATCATTTTATTTTTTAAAAGAAACAAAACTGCATTCAAAGATTTTTTAAAATTCGCTTGCCACACCCGGTAATCGAACCGACTAAAATCCGAAAAAGTAACACCCTGTATTTTTATGGCATCAATCGATAGTGTCAATCATAAGGATCAAATCTCTCTAAGAAACATGGTAAATTAAATGAAAGGAAGTCCTTGAAATCTAAAATTATAAATTCAATTTGGCAAAATAAAACACTTTAACTCAAAGTTCATCCATCCATCTGATACCATATTAACAATAAAATTCCATATTTAAACTATTTTTCTTTTTTTATCGTGCTGACACCGCTGCTGGTCAGCAGTAGTATTTAGGTATGTCGAACTCAAACCGACTAAAACCGCACGCCATCTAAATTAACAGGTTATAAGTTGATCCATAGGGCAATTCTCTTGCCATTTTCGTTGCACAGGTGCAGGTTTCTAATCAAATCAAAGATATCTCTAGTGTTGATACCTTGTAAGAATTTCTTACAAGGTATCAACACATCAAAGATATCTCTAGTGTTGATACCTTGTAAGAATTTCTCACAAGGTATCAACACTAGAGATATCTTTGATGAAATTTATTTAGTAAAATGAGTACTAAATGAATGAACTTTGTTACCTGTTTAGAATGTAACTTTATTGGGTAACTGCATGAGGTATGTGTGTGTAGGTAGGGTAGGTAGTTATTTTAGGGTGCTTGATTAGAAACCTGCACGCGGTGTACCCTGGGCAACGAAAATGGCAAGAGAATTGCCCTATGGATCAACTTATAACCTGTTAATTTAGACGGCGTGCGCTTTTAGTCGGTTTGAGTTCGACATACCTAAATACTACTGCTGACCAGCAGCGGTGTCAGCACGATAAAAAAAGAAAAATAGTTTAAATATGGAATTTTATTGTTAATATGGTATCAGATGGATGGATGAACTTTGAGTTAAAGTGTTTTTTTTTGCCAAATTGAACTTATAATTTTAGATTTCAAGGACTTCCTTTCATTTAATTTACCATGTTTCTTAGAGAGATTTGATCCTTATGATTGATACTATCGATTGATGCCATAAAAATACAGAGTGTTACTTTTTCGGATTTTAGTCGGTTCGATTACCGGGTATGGCAAGCGAATTTTTAAAAATCTTTAAATGCAGTTTTGTTTCTTTTTAAAAATAAAATGATGTCTCCTATAAGTAAAATGAGCTAACTTAAGGATTTAAGGTACCTTCCCTCCATGTGGCATCGCCGTGGGACGCCCTGTATAGTCTGGAATATCACAAAGGCTAAATTATATCCCGGTAATAGATTCCCATGGGTTGCGGGAACGGAATCAAAATTCAACGCGAACGACAGCTAGTATCTACTTATTTAATGATCTTGTGGCATTCCATTCGAAGTGTACATGAAAGTATATTCACTGTATCAGTAATAGCGCAGAATGAAACTTACAAGCAAATTTTTAATTTCCACAGTGCATGTGAAACTGCATCGGTCGCTTCAGATTTGACGCGGATGTACGTGTCGGATGAAGATGAAAAACCGGACATTTTACTGCGACCCGTCATTAAAATCAAGCCATCCCCTGTTGAGCAAATGACGTTAGATGATTCTGAGAACAACAGTGCAAGCAAACGTCCTCGAGTACAATTTTACCCTCCTTTTAATGAATAAATAGGTATTAGTATACTTACCTAATACTAAGTTACCGATAGTGTTTTACATTATATAAGCATATGATAGTTTTTTTTGAACATGTTCATTGCAAAATTGGGTTCTAATGTTACAACTAATTTAATTTTTCTATACGTCTATTGCGTTACGTAAACCTAAGATAAGTTTTAGTTTGTTTTTTTACAAAACACTGAATCAAAAAGTTATTGACGGCGTCGCGCTACTATTATGCAACTTAAAGTTGTGTAACATAACAAGCAAGTGGCTATAACTTCGATTAGGTATAAAAAAATCAATACTTCTCTCATTCCTAAGATATAAGTGAATTTTCTTAGACAATGTTATGATGCCTAAGCATTAAAATAAATGTTTATTATAATATATTTAATCATGTTATATTCTAACGATTTGAATAGTTTAATCGATGTGACAACAGTGGCAATGGTAAATAAATAGATTTCGTAATGGTATTAAGTTTTATTAAAGTGCAACATACACATATAGTAACAACAATAGAATAACAACAAAACAATTAAGTTACCTTAACAATAAAACTACTGTAAACTCTGTATACTCGCTTCTCACTCAAAAAACACACGCACCCAATTATGGTACTCACACAATACTATGTACAGAAAATAGGTACTAAAACAAACATTAATCCAGTCAGGTACATGTCACTTAACCGCCCTAACATTACTTAACCGTAACTTTAGTAGCCGTGGCCAGCATTGCTGACTGAGTTAGCGTTTTGCCAGTAGTTTTTTATAGCGCTGTCATAATTTTTGGATTCTAAATTCTCCGCGGAGCTTCCACCGAGACTTCCGTAGTTGTGAGACGGACCTTCGTAAGAATTACCAGGACCTCCTTCTGAAGAGTAGTCATCACTATACGGCAGGAACTGGTGAGATTGTCTGGAATAACCTTCGTTGTAAGAGTGTACTTCTGGTTCAAAAGATTCTCCATTCGATGATCCGTCCTTTGAATGTTGCTCTTGGACCTGGTAGTTTCCGGGTTGGCTATTGTACGAATGCTGTTGGCTGTCATGGCTACCGAGTGCTTCGTGCCCATGCAATGTTTTTGGAGACTCGACGTGAGGGACCTTGACAATGTGAGGCACGGGAACGGGATACGGCTTAGAAATGTGCACCGGATATGGCACCTTTTGAATAACCTTTACTGGATATGGCACTGGCACCTTAACGGCTACGGTTTTTGTAATTTTAATAACTCTGACTGGTGTTTCAGGTATTTCTACGTGTTCACCGAGATTATGTAGCTCAGTTTCATAGTTTTCGACAGGTATTAGGTGACCATCGTGTGATGCGAAGCCATAGTACACGCAGCACAGTAGTATTATTGATTTCTGGAATTAAATAAAAAGTTGTAAAGATGCATCTAAATGATCACAAAAATAGTACCTAGGTAGGTACTATAATTAATAATTATACAATTTTATTTAGGTATGTATGTCATTCAAATACGCATAATATACGGTACCGCCATGCAACCTGGTTCTACCTAATAACACTTCCCTAACGAATAGATTGTTCACCACGTATACCTCGGGACATGTCTTCTTCCTCTTAGCGTTAATTCCCAGTCGCATCCGAAGCTTTCAGCTCGGAGTCTGGGGTCCGCTTTGGCAGTCTTAACTACGGATTTGGCTAGACCTCGATATTTTCTGTGAAGCGATTGCCATCTGACCTCCACATCCCAATGGCAACATTAGGCGATATCGAAGCTTTGCAGCTAGACTGTTGTTTTTGGATTTTTGAGGGCTCCAACTTCTTCAGCTTCACTACCGCTACGCCACGGAGGCTGTCCGGGATTTAGGTCATGTTACCTCGGGACATGTAACATGACCTAAATCGCGAGACAAATGGGACCCTGGCGCCCGCGGATTGTTTTGTAAAAAATAACCTGTGTTTGGTGAATTTGAGATCGTCCGGTCCGACGCAGTAGCACCCCGTGCTATCCTCAAAAGACACCCAAGAAACTTGTACTGCGCGTATAAAGCACATTTTGGTTTCGGACTGACCTCTCCCCTAGCTGGTTCCCCTGGGGGGGACGCAAGGATTTTCTAGTACTAGCGTCTCCACTTAGTGAGGGGAGATACTAAAACTCCTTTTTATAGTTTTCCTTTCGGTCTGAAGTCTCCCCTATCTGGTTCCCCGGGGAGACGTTAGGATTCCCAAGTACCAGCGTCAGACTAAGGGGAGGCCATCATTAGGGGAGACGTTGGAACTTCTTAGTACTAGCGTCTCTCTTAGATCCAATATGTATATACCTACATATGTCCCGAGTAAAACTACCATCTAAAACCACAATCAAGCGAGCTAGATGAATGATAGTGGTTGGTGCTTATGAAATGAGTTGAGTTTGGTTCCTGGACATGGACAAAACAACGATTTTGAACCATTAGTGAGGTCAGAATTAAAGATTTTACTTGTTTGGGGGTAGGTGTATGAAAAGCTTTTCCTCTATTATTACCCCTCGTTTTCCCAAGAATCAAGTTGTATACTTGTTGAAGACTGGTAGAAGATTTGTTGAAGACTAAACACAATTAGTTACTTATTTTATTGTATTGAGACTGTCTCAAACAGTTTTTCAACAAGTTGTTGACAAGTTTAAAACACATATTATTATTTGCGTTCACACTGAAGCCTGTGACATATTGCAACTAGTGAAATACATGTATAAAACTTAGGTGTAAACGAGGGGTTAGAGACCAATTATCTACTGCACCTAGAGTTGACCATAAATTGTTTATGTTATGCCTAAGCAAACGTAATAGCACAATTACAAAAACAGGAAGTACCTAGGTACCTATAATGTTATGTAACGAATTATATAACATTGCCGAGGCCTTATAAAAAAAGTAAAAAAAGGAAGACCAGATGCAATAAAATAAGAGCAAATAATTTGTCTACTAACCGGTATTTCCATTGTTGCGTAGGTACGAGCGTACGTCCGCAGTGCAAGTAAAAAACTATCGAATGGCAACTCTACGTAGTGGCTTATATATGGCACATTCCCTCTGTAGTGAAAGACTGACTACGTCGCTCGATCGACCAATTACTTTTCTCAGCAGTCACTCGCGATCTAGATGTGCTGCTGTGCCAATGGTTAAATATCTATTTGTTAGCTGTACTTATATGTAGCTGTGTCATTACAAGTTATAGTGACTACACAATTGTGTAGATTTACTAGCTGGTGTAAAATCACTAGCTGAATGTCGGTTATCGCGACCTTTGGTCATTTCCCTTGTTCTACTCAACCGACTGAGATCAAACTTACGTGTGATTTTGACTCTGGCAAAGACCTTTCTTAAAAAATATCAAATTCGTTCAGTGGGAGAACCTAGTTCTGAGTCGAACAAGAATTTAAAAAAATAGAGCTCGGTATCGTTAATATACCTATAACCCAAGGTACTTAGATTTTATTTTAATAGGTATCTCCAATGTACAGAAACAACTACTTTACAATAGATAATATAATACGGAATAATACCTACCTGCTAGGTAGGTATATTACCCATAGAAGTTTAGACAGACTTCGTCATTCCGTGCGAAAAAGGGTAGTTGTCTCCAACTGCTTTAACTGCTTATTTGTCCCTTATGTCACTCATCAGGGCAGGGTTAACAAGAGACTTAAATCTTAATGATCTAAGATAATTTGAAAAAAAGAAAGAAAGAATAAGGCATAGAAGCATTTAATTATAGCCACTTAAACTGGATGAATGACGTTCTAAAATGAACAAACCGTTAATTAAATACGCAGGTCTATAGTCTTTTATAAAAGTAGATGGTCTTGAGTAAACGGCGACATAAGATACACTACAAGATACACACAGGTTTATTTAATCAAAAACTTTGTATTTCAAGCTGTTGATTAATTTATAATTTCGTGACGACGGGGTTTGTGGAATGGAATTATTATGCAATAAATTCTTAATTGCATGAAAGGATTAATGGCAGTAGAGAAAGCTCGTGAAGTACGTAGGTACGGATAGATCAAATGGAATGGCAGGCGGTTGTCTCTGCCTACCCCGAAGGTAAATGGGCGTAAGCGTATGTATCTATTATATTCTTCAAATTATATTCATCCTAGTTCCATAGCGGCAAACCTAGACTTTGTTGGGATTGTGATTGGCGCGGCGTCTGTAGTGAGAATAGTTTTTTGTTGGAACGTAATCTAATGAGTAATGAATGATGTAAGAAATAAGTATGTAGGAAGTTGGTGGGTAGGCACTAGGCAGTAGTAGTAGCCTTCTGTTCTGTTACAAAAAAATACTTAGGTAATAGGTATGAAATTTCAAGAGTTGTAACGACCATATTTGTAAGTCCACAACTACTCCCGATGTCGACTTTAGGGTCCGTTCACACAGACCGGCTCGGAGAGGACAGCAGATTCTTATCACGTTGAAAACAGAGTTTTTAATATTGTATTTTTGTATTTAGGTTTATTTTGGGTGCACCAAAGTTCACCTAAATTTTCAACTCCGATAATTGGAAATCCGAAAATGTTCTTCCTAACATTATTTTTTCATCCTAACTACTCTGTCTCTAAAGCTGCGTTTACCTACATAATCGCGGCAGAGCGAGGGAAGTGGCGAGAGAAGTGGGCAGAGACGTGGTGTGAATGGTATATTCGTCATGCCGCGAGTACTGCCGCGTATGTTGCTGCGAATGTCGGCTTGGCGGCGCGAGTCAAAGGAGCGGCAATACTAGCGCGATGAACTATACGAGACCGCTAGATGGCGCTAATCAGTAAACACGGCTTTCGTTATTGCTCCTCGAATATTTACTTTTAAAAATATTTATATCGATCTACGGAAAGTGTATAGTAGTTGAAAGTGATAGTTTTTATTAATAATCTATTTAATTAATTCGCTAGCATAATGCGTACACTGCTACAGCGTTGTCCTCCATATAGTACGAGAGCCCACGACCAAAATTTTTGTCTCATAGCAATACAGCCAAAACCGCATCAAATCGTTAGATACGATTATCCTGAACTCGAAAAAACCAATATCAGACATTTTCCGCGTAGCGTTTGATCTGACCGAATTTTCAAAATTGTCAAGAATTTTACCGAACTGCATCATAGCAATATGTCTGATTTGCAGACTGTAGTTGAATGATAGTTCTGAGATACCGGAAACATATTTTTCAGACGTTAGTGGTGTAGCGCAAACCCGTAAAATCACTTAAAAAAATTAAAAATGAGACAAAAAAAATGTCTCATAGCAATACGTCTGAAAATCTTTTTTATTAGTAAATTTTGGTTATTTGATGCGAACAAAACAATTTTCAGACGGAAATGTGAACGCATTAAATTTTGAGACCGTTTTGAAAATGTTAACAAATTTTACCGATCAGTATCATAGCAATATGTCTGAAAATTGTTGGACATGATAAAATAAGTTGTCCACATGTGCAAAAAATTTATATCAGACAAATTAAGTGTAGCATCTTCTCTATCAGACAACTTTTCGATACTCAGATATCATTTAAAAATCGTATTGAGGCATCTTGAATTCTCTGTTACAAACCAATGAATACGTTGCGACCCTGAATTCATTACATGATAATTAACAAAGAATTTACCCGAAACCGTAACATTGAAGTTGAAGGACTGAAATAAATCGCACAAAAGGAAACTGGGATGAAGTTGAAAAAAAAACACTACTACACTTAAAGTGTCTGAAAACAGGTTTTTGGTAATCATGGCAGCAATACGAAAAGTTAAAAATTTTTTTATCCGTATTGCTATGATACAGGTCGGCTAAATTTGTTGACATTTTCAAAAATGCGCTCAGGCTATGTGCTACGCACAAAATGTCTGAAAACAAACTTTTTCGTAATACAATTAAAAAATCTATGTACATTTTCACTATCAGACGTATTGCTATAATACCGAATGCCTTTTTTTTTTTGACACAGCAGAAATGGCCTCCCACGCAGTTGCTACACTTTCGACCGTTACTACACACCTAGTCGGGTTCAGAATCATACAATCTAACGATTTTATAGGGTTTTTGCCGTATTGCTATGAGACATAGTTTTGGTCGTGGGCTCTCGTACTAATACGTTTACGTCCGTCTCCGTTGCAGGGCGAATACTGTAATGCGGACCAACACGATGATGCGCGTTTATGAACGCTAGGGCATTAATCGCGCGAATATTTCCGGCAACACGATGAGCAATGCGAGCGGCAGTATGTAAACGCGGAGTAATGTTCATAATTTCGAAGCATTTAACTTCATAATGTCAGTAGCAAGAAACATCTATCATCATACTTTTATTAGTTATCCTATATTTTTTCAACATAAACATCTTTTACACTATTATTCAAAGTCATATCTTTTTGTTTAGATTTCCTTTTATTCATATGGACCCATAAGGCATCATTTCACAAATTGATTATTTTAAAAACATGTTACGAGTAGTTGACTAACAGACAATAAATATGATAGATTTATTGAGAAAGCTGTTCTTTCCGAGTATGAGTGACAATATTATGGTAATTATGTTTAGGGATAAAAGCATTATGATAAAAAACAGTAGGAGTTTTAAAACATTTGCTTAATTAATAATGTTATTAATTACAATTTTCGAAAACATTAGTGTTATGAACATCACCGGTAGCACTACCTACTAATAGTATGAATGAAAACTTTAGGATGATAATTTTCAGGACGAGTGATCATTCGGATTAGAAATCATTAGGAAAAACAATTTCGGCTAAAGAAGTTTAGGTGAGCCAATATTGACCCGTTTATTTTTGCTTGTGCGCAGCTTTTGTCATTATGAATGCTTGAACGCGCTTGGTGTGAAATAATTAGATGAGCTGACCGGCTCCGATTGCATGCTCTTTCTTGCTCGCGCAGCCGTTCGGCTCCAATTGCATATGGTGTGAAACTCCCCATGGATTAATAGATTTTTATATTTTCATTTACCCATATTTGTCTCCGCTTGCGCTTTCCTTTGTTTTGTTCTGCTTCAAAAAATCATGCTAACGAATATTTCTTCATCGGAGCTAAGCTATCTAAATTTATGTTCCAGAAAGCACACGCTAACACCGAAAACAAAACTTGGACTGCGTGGAATACTGGTAGGTACTGCCTTTGTAGTGTATCCACATGGTTCCGAGCGCATCCGACTCGTGCATCAGACCGGCTGCGAGTGCATCCGACCGGCTGCGAACGCATCCGACCGGCTCCGAGCGCATCCGCTTTCAGATCGCTTCCAGCCGGTCTATGTGAAATAGTTGGCGGTTCTGCTCCGACCAACTCCAAGCGTATACGATCCGGTCTGTGTGAAAAGAAAAATGCTCTCCGAGCTGGGGCCTGTTTAATAAACGCGACAATGACAGGTGACAGGCGACAGGCGACAATCCGACAATTTGACAATATTTTGTTTAATATAAATTATTGCTGACAAATAAGTCATGGTGGAAAATCTACAATAATGTCGACTTTTTATGAGAATTTGACTTATTTCTGTTTAATAAATATTAAACCTTGACAGGCGACAGGTGACAATTTGTCAGGAAAAACTTGTAAAATTTGTTTTATTAAACACTAAATTGTCATTGCAGGCGGACATATTTGTCAATTTGTCACAGATTTTCGACAGGCATTTCATCCAATGTCAACGGTAATCGGGAATTAAATTAGTACGATTAGTTTATTAATTTTCATTTCGTGTGTTAAACTATCACAAAATCTGCCAAATAAAACCTCTCTGTTTTCATAGATAAGCCCTAAAATTGTTAATTTGGCATCCATTTCAAAAAGCAAACAAAACAAGTTCAAGTCAAAAACAAAAGTAAAATTGTTGTAGGTAGTTACTTTTTTTGATATTTCCCTCATGTTGTCTCATATGCATGCCTCGATATTGAGTTGTGACAAATATGTCGGAATTAGTGACAAACTTGTCAATTGTCATGACAAATAACTCACAGAATATTTTCTTAGAGACTCGACAGGTAAAACCTGACAATTGCCGCTTTTATTAAACAGTTTTATAGCTTGACAATTTTGTCAGTATTTGCCTGTCGCATTTGGACTTAATTGTCAACTTTATTAAACGCCACTTGTCGCGACAATTCGACTAATTTGTCAAAAAGTGACAAATTTGTCGTATTGTCGCTTTTATTAAACAGGCCCCTGGTCTGTGTGAACGGACCCTTACTCAGACGCTAATTACTCGATTTATGATTTTGGGTTCACTGGTTTACTTAATAGGTACCTACCTTTAGGTACCTAGTAGGCTATTGCAGGTACTAAGGTACCTAGTGTACCTACATACCTACGGAATACCGAAGTATTTATTTCTTACTTGTGTCGACAATTAAACAACAGAGCTGGAGAGGTAGAGTCGTAGAGAGCAACTTATTCCATTGTGCATTAGCAGGCAGTCCGACTAGTCTTCTCTGCCATGCTGAGGCCTGAGGCTTTATAATCGAATTAGTGTTGTAACTTGTAAGTAGGTATATACCAGAAATTACCTTCCTTCTAATAGGCACTCCCCTAACTCTTCTGGCTAAGCTAAATTTCTTTGTGTTTGGAGTGGGTTCAAATCGATAGTGTACCTAAAATTCGTACCCAACTCCTGAACCACTATATTACCGGCGCGGCGCTTGGGCGTCGATTCTACTGAAGCAAAACCATTGTCATACCACAGAGCAAAAAATGGTATTAAATTTTAGACTTTATTGCTATAGGTTCAAAGTCCAAAATTAAATGAAAAGGGTTTCATTACACTCTCATTCACTCTACAAAAAAACATTTAAACTTAAACTTTAACGGCGTTACTTACCTAAATGGAATTTTTTTGCAGTGTCAGTGGCATGACAGTGGTTATGCTTTAGCATAATCGAGGGCCTGTAGGAGTAGGTACGTATACTATAGCATATGGTATAAAAACAAGCATATATATCACTACATGTTATAAAACAAAGTCGCTGTCGCTGTCTGTCCGTCCCTATGCATGCTATCTTCAAAACTACGCACCGGATTTTGAAGCGGTGTTTTTTTATTAGATAGAGTGATTCAAGAGGAAGGTTTATATGTATAATACATGCATAATATTGTAGAGAAACACTGATAAATTTAGAGATATGTAGCGGGAACGGGATCAGAAAATATGGCGGAACGAAGTTCGCCGGGTCAGCTAGTTATACATGATTAACTGTTGTAAAAAACCAACAGTGTAACCTACCCCACCCTCTGTATAAAGATCTAGATTAGAAAACTGCAGCGAAGCGTTCTAATTTTGTTCCACGCTATAGACATTGTTCCAACATTTCTATTGTTTCTAACTTGTCCATTTTAGAAACTGTTTCGTAAGCTTGATTATGTTATGTTATGACATGACATTATGATCCTCATTCTTGTTAGATACCTATGCAATACAAAAATGTATGATCGTGGTAAAACGACTGTTTTATCGTACTTTAGGCAGACATCTTTGTAAACGGGGCTCCAAATACCTTCCTTCTTGAGCGTGTGGAAACTTCCGGGTAGCATGTACCGTGGTCATAGGCACGCCAAAGTGGTTGTATCGGAGTCGAACCAACTAACAAACACATTGATGTTAAATTGACTGTTACCTACTGTGTCGACTACTGATTTGACTCTTGATGATTGTAGATCTATCAATTCAATAAGGTAGGTAATAAAAAACCAAAATAGTGTATTAGATTATATTATATATATTAAGCTTAAAGTAAGATTTTTAATAAGTAGGTTAAACTCTCATTCTGTCCGACAATACCCTGACTATGGATCCAGAACCACCGATGGTGAAAGCTTTTTCGTGCCAGAGCAGCAAATGGCCACTCGACCCTTCAGATGGGGACTCGAAGCCTCTGTAGATGTATTTCATCAATACGTCAATATCATCCGTAGACAGGTTTCCCACAGCTTCTTCAATTTGAGTTGATTTTATGGCAAGTAGCACTTTTAATGTCAGTGCTAAAGCATTATCCTGCAAAAGAAATCAAGGTTAACAAAAAAAGTAAGTATGTACGTTGTACGTAATAAGAGAAGCAATTACTAGCCCCAATTTTCTTTTAATCGTCAACAGTATTAATAGTCCCTTCTTTCAAAATGATGATGATGATGATTACTTTTACCAAAACCGCAAACGGGATGCAGCGAGTGAATTAGTAAACAGGAACATTTGCGAGTGAAAGTACGTAGGTACGTAGGTAGTGGTAGGTACGTACTAAGTAGATAGTGGTTAGTGGTACACTCATGATTCATTATAGTGCGCTAGTTCCCACCTTTAGGTAAGGTAGGTATTTTAGCAACGTGACAAAGGAATGAAGGATTATGGTTAAAAGGCATGTTCAAGTATGAATATTGTACGACAACCTACACAACGCTATCTAGACCCAAAATAAGCATAGCTTAACTAGCTTGTGTTATGGGTTCTAGAATGCGGATAAACATACATAGATACATTTTTTTTTGTATATACATACATATTATACATAGAAAACACCCAGACCAATGCAAATATTCATATTCATGCATACAAATATTTGCACTGAGCGGGGATCGAACCCGCGCCTCCTGCGTAGCAGCCGCGTTCACTACCGCTACGCCACAGAACATAGTGTGCATCATACATTGAGACACATTGAGAGGTATTATTTTGTTGTTGTTGTTTGGCCACTGCGAGATTTTTCGGCTGCGTAAGTAGCTGTACGACCTCCTAGTTTGGACCCTATCATCAAAATATTACATCGCTCTCATTTTTAGATCCTCTAAAAATAATATTCAACGCTGAAAAAGGGGTGTATGCCCCCATTAAGATCTTAAGGGCTAAGCTAACCTCACCGGCAAGCGGGCGCACCTAGTGAGTTTTTGAAACCATAGTCGCGCCCACAAAAATCAAGAGATCATGAGAGCGTAAGGTCATTGTGCGTGGTCATGTGGCCAGTGTAGGTACATGACCTGTGGTAAGTTTCAAAATAGTAATTTCACAATCATCTATGTTAACGTTTCTCAAATAGAGGGGTCACAAACCCGCACCGCGCCACGAAACTGGTTGCAACATTCATCATCCCCATCAGTCTCTTTGGAGCCTGAGTTCCGCTCATTGCCTTTGATTGGTAGCGACTACCGCTTGGCTAGGTTCCCAACCCTAAAAGCCTGCACCAGAACCTCGTCCGATGTTTAGCAGATAGATCGATCAGCAGGTGAGGTTAGTTTGGGCTTTAATGATGGTGATAAGGCCCTCTACACCTGGTCGCAACATTATCTCATAGTTAACAATCAATCATACTCGTTCAGAATCTAGAGACATGTTCATTTTGTGTCTACTCGCCCTGACTTCGCTTTCGCACTAAATTTACGTCAGTATTTTACGATCACAATATAAATAAGATATTGATATCTTATTTTTCATCCCTTCTATTCTAAAAGTGTCACTTTGTTCCTCTATAAGTGGGAGCAAAGTAGCTCTTTTCTTCTTCTTCGACCCGTGCCAAGGTAAAAAAAACCAAGCGCGCGTATTCCGTTTCTGTCTGTTCTTGTTTCAAAGAATCAATTTCGTTTATTCAATTTAGACACATAAAGTGCACATATGAACGTCAAAATATTAAAATTATGTCAAGAATTATAACAACAATAAAGTAAAATAAATCATTTGAAAATTATTCTCTGTAATCAGTATCAAAATATTTTTCTCATAGAAAGGGGTAGTAGAGTATAATGACTCGAGAGCAAATTATATTTCTCTCGGGCGATTTACTTTTAACCCCTTGCTGCGCTCAGGTTTCTACGTTAGAACCTCTCGCTACGATCGGGACTTCTATTCTAGAAACCTTTGCATCGCTCGTGGTTCATGCTAGTGTGTGTGTGTGTGTGTGTGTGTGTGTGTGTGTGTGTGTGTGTGTGTGTGTGTGTGTGTGTGTGTGTGTCCCTGATCATATCTGGAAAGTTCCCCATAGATCCCGTGTACGCTCCCCCCTCTCCCACTCAAACGTTGTATTGAATTTCGTTTTTTCTAAATTTCGAGTCTTTGGATTTTTTTTTTGCAAAATCCAGACATGATATTTAAACAGGGATAAGAAATCTTACATTAAAATGATAATATTATCTATTAGATTTTACAATAAAAACGCGACATCCGAAAAATGGGCTTCATTAAACACAGTGGGACATTTTAAAATAAAGAAACCTTCCGCTGGAATTAGTTCTAGGTTTCATGGAATTTTTGTCTAAAATTCCTGAGCTAGAATTTGAATGATTTGAATAAAGGGTCGATACTAAGGTTAGGTCTTATGACCTATATAATACTTAGTTTTTTTTTTTTTACTTTTTATAGGTTTTTTTGTTTTTGATTTTTGAGATTTTGATTTTTTGGGTCGGGGATTTTAATTTTTTTTTTTTTTTTGTAATAATATAATGAATACTACAAATAGTTTTAAAGATATTTGATTTTGAAAATACAATTTCTCGCGCCGCCCGCCTCGCCCGAAAACGCTCTATACAAATAGGTACAGGCGACGTCACACTCTATAATAGATGCGAGTATTGCCTATGTATGGTGGAGCATGGAGCGCAAGAAAGTTTTGGATTTATCTCGGTCTACGTTGCGTTTTCATGATAAATGTAATTTGAAATTACTTTGGTAATTCAAAACAATGAAAAGTCATAGTTTCAGTTTAGTTAGGCAATATCTTATTTTGGAAGACTTATTTTTTTCAGAATAGATCCCTAATGGGTCCAAATGGATTTTGGGCTTCTCCAACCCCCACATCAGTGTTTACATAAAATTAAAACCACATCACTAGCCAAAGGTTAAAATTAGTCTTGTTTCAATATGTACATACACTTCCGACATAATCATGTACATAATTAATGGAATATTTCAAATAATTAATGGCATTTGTATATATATTCATGATATTCATGATCAACCCATACAAAATTATAACAATTTGGCTTGGATCCCATAATCACTTATAATATGAGACCCAAGTTAATCTCACTTGCAATGCGTCAATCTCTGGTGTAGGCTTTCTCTTCTGGGCTGTGAGGTCAGCAGCAGTCTCCCTTAAAAGCCCTAAAGGTTCTGTAGTGTAAGCTATCTGCAAGGTTACTTGGGTACAACCGGGGTTAGTGCTGCAAAGCTTGCATTTTCAATAACAGACATTATAAAATATTTCTAATTAGATGACTTACCTTAATTTGTTGATTAGCAGATCCCAAAGGTGCATTATTCAACACAACTTTCAAAGCATCAATGTATCTGCCTGTATTATAAGAGTTAAGGATATTATTACTTTAACATAGAACTGTAGAAATGTATTATAGTATAAATTCACAAACTTCTACATCAATATTGTGATTATGTCTAATCTATAAGAAAATCTTCCTTCGTGTTTTAATTCAATTCGATTAATTCATTTGCTTCGAATATTGTTATAAATATTACAACTCTTAGAAACTAGCAAATGATAATTTGATAATTAATTTTAGTTCGATTAATGTGCTGTTTCAAAAAACTACTCTCTCATTAAGAAAATATACATGTATTGCAGGGTTTTGCAAACATACGATAAACAGATATAATACACCCCCAATCAGAACCAATGTATAAATAACGCAAATAAATTAAAGCCACACCAGTCAGCCTAGTGGTAATTGGTGAGGTGTAAGCCTGTAAAAATGTTTCCTCTCAGAGTATTTTATACCTACTAAACCTACATAGTTTTTTTATCAGATATCATATTGATAATGGTATTTGGTCTTTGACAATAGAAATAGCCCAATTTACCCTGATAACTTTATAAACGTTACATTATTTTGTAGTCTGATAATGGGTAAGTATGACTCATGGGGAGGTGGGCACACAACCCAGCAATAACAGGAAAATAGGCTTCGTAGTGCCATATAGCTGAAACAAAAAAATATAAATTCCCTTCATTAGCGCAGCATGGTATGTTTAGTTATTTAAAAAGGATATTGGTTCAGCAACGCGCAAACTTCTCCTTCATCAGGTCCAGTAGGAATGGACTGTTCTGCTTCGTCTTCTTTAAAATTGTCTTCATTGTACTGATCGATGTCTATCTTGCGAAATGCAGAACTAGAAGTGTTCTTGGCCATCTTTTTTGACCTAACTCTCAAGAAAATTATAAACGTATGTAGTATTTAAATTTTGATATAAATGTTATTTAATTTATATTTGCCTTTACTTATGGCCTTTACCGACTAAATAATAAGATACGAGTTCAAATTGTTCAAAACACAAGTATAATTTTTAGCTCATGTCATCACATCCATAGATTAATATATATACTGGAGAATCAGCTTAGAGAATCAGTCATCTCATCAGTCATCCTTTTTTTTTAATGTTTTTGGCTTGGCTGCAAGGACCTTTGAGCCATGTCTTCATATGATATTTTATTATTTATTTGGATGATGATGATGATGACGGTGAGTTAATGACTTAGAGTATCAAAGGTTAATGATAATGATGATTGCTGCCTCAGTAAAGTGGTGGAAACTTTACTAAAGGCTTCTACAAAGATTTGAAACCAACATGAGAAGTCACAATTTCACTATAATATTTCACTTTCCTACTCTTGTGCGTGTTTTCTAAGATATTACTTATGTCTAAAACCACTATTTTTACTAAGATTTTTACTCATCAAAACTCGAATTCCCGCGATGCTTCATTGCTTCCATCCCATCTCAAAGAGCTTAGTAATATATACAGGAGAAGAGTGGCAACTCTCTGCAAAAACTTGCATGTATGGAAAGTGCTGCCGCCCCGGGACGGGTCCCGGAACTATTTAATTATGATAACAGTACACAATAATAATATGATCTGAAAGATCATTAAATTCTGTGTATGAAAAACTAGTGCTGCAATTTATAAGCACTGGTGAAGGTGGTTGCTGCAGCGATTGAAGTTCGCGAGTCGCGTGCCTCGGTTTAGTATTTATGTTCTATTATATCAGATGATCGTAATACATACAAGCAGGGTTCATCTGATAGATCATCAAATTCATATCTAGCCGTAGATATAAAAAAGAAATTTAATTTTATTAACATTTCTAAATAAATACCATCACGGGTGCCATACGCTCTCGAGGACCTTTTTGATAAACAATCAATAAACTTTATTTTTTTCCAAAATGTTGACATAATTTTGAACACCATGACTGCGTAGATATACTTATTGCTACATCGGATGCGGCGATATTTGAATTATTGGATGTGAAGAACAAATGAGCAGTTTTCCAGTAGGTATTTATAGGGTTCCTAAAGACGCTCTAGATGGCGCAGCCGGCAGTTTTGGTAAGAAGAGTGTGGTGTCACATCTAGTGTTCCCTAATTTATGGAAAAAATGTTCTTCGGTTTTGTAATGATTTACTTTACTTAAATATTTTGCAATTTTTTCTGATACAATTATTTAAATATAATATTATTATTTTAAATTACAGACAGTGACGCGAAAAGAATTAAGCGTTTTATTATATTTTATCTATTATAATAGGGTAAATGAAATTAAACTTTGGCAACATAGCAAATCCATGAAAAAATACCACAAACGAACCACAGAGTACATTAAAATTACCAAAAGCTATGCTAGCGCCATCTCCTGATGACTTAAAAACCAACTGATTATTATACCTACTGGAAAACTGCTCAATGCTTAAATAATTTTGCAGTGACTGCTGAGTTACTTTTGGCGCTTTAGCTGCTTCAATAAAAATGACAAATTGTTTGCTGAAATCAATTCTTATTGTTGAGACATTTTTGCGGATTTTAACTGCTGCAATCGATATGATGCTGACTGTACCTACTTAGGTACTTGTTAAAATTGTACTATTGGCAGCAACAAAATAATGAAATTTAAAAAATATACCTAGCTTTTTTATCTATCTATTTAAATAAAAGAACTAGCTTTTGCCCGCGGCTCCGCCCGCGTGGATATAGCCTATGTCCCCGATACCGATCGAACCCGCGATCTTTCCCTTACAGGGGGAACGCTCTGACCACTAAGCCACCGAGACACGTACGAAGTCGATCCAAATTCCCTTATACAACCGTCTTAAGGGGGACGGTGAAGCCATCTACCGACATTCATACGAACTGAACCCTTTCTTAATCGATTTGAACAGTTAGCATAACAAATGCTTCAAAATTTCATTCAATAGCTTTCTTCTTCTTTCATATGGTATTTTTCATGTCATCTCTTTTCAATCGATTGGTTAGGTAGGGAAATGTAGATGAATTACAAATGTGTTCGGCACATTTTTCTACGTTGATTTGTAAGCATAATATGACATATCTATGTTATGAAATATCATTGGACGGCCCCATATCATGCATGACTGAGCCGGATGCTAATTTACCAACTTGCCGGTACATAAACCAGATCAGTAGGTACTTAGGATTTACATAACCAACAGACATTTATTAATTTTTAAAAGTTTTATTTTTCATTAGGAAACCTGTACGTCGTACAATTTTTTTCCTTTCTAGGTGGTGATTTTCTTTCGATTTCTTCCCTCTCATAGAGAATTTCATTTCTCGATTGCCTCCAGTAGTAGTAACTACCGCCGAAAAACCTTCATTTAGCCGATCTCCCAAATTGGCCTTACTCACTCGAGTTAAGTTTTTAATCATACTAGGCGCTTTATTAAATTCATCAACTTTTTCTTCCCTAGGTTCTAAATCTTCTTGCGCTTTAGTTTTTCTTAATATTTTATGTTGCTTTTTCACTTCTTTTACCCAGGATCTATCTTCATCTGAACTACCATCGTCGCTAGTATCGTACAGTTCCATGTCTGAATCTTGATCTTGAGTTTCATCAACCTGGAAAAATCATTGATCATAAGGATTTGTATGTAGTTGTGTGTAAAAAAAAAAACTAGTTGCAAGTGGTATTATGTAGAGTTTCTCTGGAAATAATATTCTTTACAACACACCTGCTTATAAAAGTGATATTATTTTACCGCAATTAAGCACGGAATGACACCTATTATAAAACTGTGACTTTTTCATTGCTATTATTCACAAAAGTGAGTTATAGATTCTTTTTTAAATTTTATAGGAAGTGTCTATAATTGTCTATGTTCTTAAAAAAGTTTTGATACAAAAAATAACGTGTTTAATAGTACGAATAAATTAATACGCCTATTGTATGTTCATTTGATGCATTTTCGTATTTAAATAAATAATTTCAACTTGTAATACTTGTGTAATAAACAAAATTTTCACTCAAATTTAACTTTTTTTTTTCTCTAAGTACAGAAAAAAAAACAGAGTAAAAAAAAGTTAAGTTCAAACCTCATTTTTTTTTTAAATATGGTCGACCGCCATTGTTAAATGCGCGCGCATAGGAAAACGAATTAATTTGTAGTATTGTTTATTTAGTATTTGTAGTATTATTTTATTCGCAAGTGTGTTGTAAAACGTCGTATGGCACGTGTGAGCATGATGATTACCGTCCTCGGCTGTCTTAAGACCCTCGCCTGGCGGCTCGGGTCTCAATGGCGCCTCGGCGGTAATCACCAACGTTGCTCACTTGTACCATAATGTACTCTTATATTATAGCCTCGAAATATTACGATTATAATATTTTATATTGAAGGGAAAAATTCTAACCAGAGTCAATGTACTTTTTTTAGACGATAGCTGTTTTTGCTTATCAAACAACATGTCATTAGCATAGCTTTTTACAACTAAGTTTTTTCTGATTCGACTATCAACTGTAAATATTTTTTGAGCATATATGAAAAACTAGCTTTTGCCCGCGGCTCTGCCCGCGTGGATGTCTGTTATCGCGACCAAACATAGCGTATGTCCTTTCTCAAGGTCTAACCTACCTCTATACTAAATTTCATCAAAATCGGTTCAGCGGTTTAGTCGTAAAAGTGAGACAGACAGACAGACAGACAGACAGAGTTACTTTCGCATTTATAATATTAGTAGGGATGAGAATGTTTTAAGAAAATAGTTGTGAAGCTGACAAAATTGATGTTTTAGATAATAATTAATCGATCCCATGGAGATTCTATCATCATGATCATAAAGTATGAGAGCCTACGACATTAACTCAAGTCTGATCAGATTGCTGGATGATATGTATATCATTACAATACCAAATCGAGTCGTGCGACTCGCGAACTTCAATCGCTGCAGCAACCACCTTAACAGTGTTGAAGAATTGCAGCACAGTGCACTATCATAATTATAGTCCTAAATCTCCTCTATTTCCAGGAACAAACGAAATTTCGGAATGTTTTTATATTAGGTACAGATTTTTTAAGGCTTTTTCAAAATTGGTTTTTGGTATCACCACCAGATTTTTAGCCTTGTAGCATAGCCATTTCGTGTTTTCCATTTAAAGACGCGTCTAATGATATACATAATTATCATCCAGGAAACTACATTAACAAAGCGTAATCGAATATGTTTCAAATGTACTGTTACTATGATAACAGAATAAAACCATATCTGTACCTGCATATTTTCAACGATTGGTTTCTTGTCCTTATTTTTATCCTTTCTAGACAGAACTGGATTAATGAGGCGAAATTCTTCAGCATCTTTGTCGACCTCAAAATCAGGATTCTCAAACAAGGCCTGCAAAATAAATTTAAAAAAATAAGAATTATCTCACTGTACATTTGAATAACACCAATTTGAATCATACCAAAACTATCCCATCATCATTCATCCGCATATAGACGTATTCTCCTGATTGCATCCGTGGCCAAGATGACCTCGAAGCTCAGGGTCCGCCTTCCGGCTCTTCCTCCTCCACTTCGCACGATCTTGGGCGTCCATGGTAGTGAGACCATTTGCACGCATATCACCCTCCACGACGTCAAGCCAGGACTTCTTTGGCCTACCCCTTTTACCTGGACCCGGCGGGGGCACCATTGCCAGGCATTTGCTCCCCACGTAGCCTGGCGGTTGCCGCAAGACGTGGCCGCACCAGCGAAGGCGGCTCTCTTGCATTTTATCCGCGATGTCACGGACATGGAGGCTACCGCGGATGCGAGAGTTCCGTACGCGATCTTTATGCGTAACGCCGCACATCCACCGCAACATTTTCATCTCCGTGACACGCAGCTCTTGCTTGTGTCGCTCTAGCAGCGGCCACGCCTCACAACCATGCAAGAGGACAGGCCTAATGATCGTCTTATAGACCTGCCCCTTCAACCTGACTGGCATTTTAGGATCACAAGTGACGCCAGTCAATTCTCGCCACTTGGCCCACGTAGCAGCAATGCGTGCCTTGACGTCGTGGTCGATCTCGCCGTTCGCATGAAGTACAGATCCCAGGTACTTAACCTGGTCCGTGCGCTCGACCAAATCATCGCCTATGCGGACGGGTGTGGGATCTGTGAAGTTTAACGCTAGGTATTCTGTCTTCGCTACATTTAGCTTCAGACCGCCGCTTTCAAGCGCTTCTTTCCACCCTTTCACGCGTCGCACCAATCTGCTCCTGTCCGCGTCCATCAGCGCAATATCATCAGCATACATGAGCAACCACGGAGGCTGCTCATGTGAGTTTCTAATGCTGTCCGACAAAACATCTAATACCACGCTGAACAGGTAAGGACTAAGGACGGATCCTTGGTGTACCCCGACGGTGAAGGGGAAGGCTTTCGAGTCGCCAACAGCAGTCCGAACCACGGAACCGGAATCGTAGTACATGTCTCGGATGGTGTCAATGTAAGTCTCTGGAACACCCTTGGCCCGCAGTGCCCACCAGATCACCGCGCGAGGAACACAGTCGAAGGCCTTCTGCATGTCTAAGAATAGGCAGTGCAGGGGCGTGTTCTTCGCCCTGTATTTCCCCGCCACAACCCTTATGGCGAACACTGGGTCTATCTACTAACTACTACTACTAACTATCCCATAGCTGTATGAAATAATTTTGGAGCTAAATCACATGCCCCAAAAATGTATCTCATTAATAGCATAAATGCGAAAGTTCGTATGAGTAGATCTCTACTGGGTGTTTGTTACTATTTTATGCAAAAACTACTGAACAGTTCTAGATCCCATTTGGCACAGAGATAGATAGTAGTCTGGAATAGGATACAGTTTTTATTCTGGAAATATGTTCCAGTGAGTCACGGGAATTGTATCACTAATTGATGCAGGTGGAGTCGCTGGCAACAGCAAATTTTAATAATATACCTTAAATCTGTTATCCTGGAGCAAGTTGGATGTATGTTTCTTTTTCTTGCCATCATTATCCATAAGTTTAGATGCCAGGTCCCTATTAACTTTGGGTAAATTGTCTTCAACTTTAATTCTGGATGGCCTTTCTTGTTCAATCTTTTCTCTAATTTTACGTTTTTTGTACTGTTCAAAGGCAAATGGCTCCGCAATAGACTTCGCGCGTTTATACAATCGCACATCCACAAAGTACCTGAAATTTAGAAAACGTTATTATTATATAACATAGAATTAGAAGTACCTTCCACAATGTAAGTGTGAGTATTTTAGTGTAGCATGAATCACATATCCAGGACACTCGACAAATCTGAAGCTTGTCATTTTATACTCAATAATAAGCGCAACTTACCGCCTCCGTGGCGTAGCGGTAGTGAACGCGGCCGCTACGCAGGAGGCGCGGGTTCGATCCCCGCTCAGTGCAAACATTTGTGTGAATGAAATATGAGTATTTGCATTGGTCTGGTCGTGCCTCGGAGAGCACGTTAAGCCGTCGGTCCCGGTTGCCATAAGAACATCTATGGCAGTCGTTACGGGTAGTTGGAGCCCTCAAAAATCCAAAAACAACGGTCTAACTGCTAAACTTCGATATCGCCTAATGTTAACATTGGGTTGTGGAGGTCAGATGACAATCGCTTCACGGAAAATATCGAGGTCTAGTCAAATCCGTGGTTAAGACTGGTAAAAGCGGACCCCAGACTCCGAGCTGAAAGCTTCGGATGCGACTGGGAAATAACGCTAAGAGGAAGAAGAATAAGCGCAACTTACCCGTGCATGTATGCTCTCAACAGATTGGTTCCTAGCAAGTGATCCAAGCCAAGGGATTCAAGTTCCTGTTTAGTGATAAACTTATAATCATCATAAACTGTTAGTGATGCTGAACTCTCCAATTCTTCAGTCAAGTTGTCTAAGAATGCACACCATCTTGGAGCTGGACCTGAAATATTGGTTATACAAAGTTAATAACTTGATAAATACTTTGATCGGGTCGCCACTCACAGATATTTATCTGCAATGTATCCCGCCACAAAGCTCACGCTAGGACACAGCCTAATACCATTAGTCTGTACAAGTGTCAAACTGAAAAAATCACCATTCACCAGTCTAGTATATAAGAAAAAAAAAACAATTAACAAACCTAGAGAGGGTATGTAATAGATTTGCATTTTTTGATCTTCAACTGCCATCATATTCAGTCCTGTATTTGGTATAACACATAGGTCATTGAAATCTGCTGATGATTCTATGCTTGTGTATTGCTTGCCCTTGAAGAAAAATCATAACACAAATATTAACACTTTTTATCATTGTTCTATCAAGAATACTACTTGTATTATTTAATTACAAAAAAAAAATATAGCAAATCCCCGAGGACATCTGAGGCCTTCAAGGGGCCTCAGATGTGACCGAGATTAACACAGTGATATTAATGAGAGAAGATATTAACTATCACACCTTTCACCATATTATAAGCATAACTTAGAATACTAAAATATAAAATACATTTTATACATACTGTGTTTTTGTCCCAAATTTTCACCACAGTAGAGTCCATAGAATAAACATAGTTCATCTGTTTGTGGAATTCTAATGTCTTTATAGGTATTTCATTCATGTGGTCTTTTACTAGCAGAGGTTTACTAGATCTAATGTCATACAGTAATACATGACCTGTAGAGGTACCCACACCCATTCTTAGCGGGCCATCAAACTTAACAGCAGTTATCGCAGGTAATTTGTCATTCCTGTAAATATAATGTTAATAAAAGGAAAAAGGTTTTTAGTTCTAAATATAAAAAAAATCACACAAATATATTGATATAATATAATATTCCTTTTTCTTTGTTCTTTATAGGCTTTATTTTAAAGTAAAGTATAAAATAAAATTATAAATTATTAAATTCAATATAATTGAAAGTCCAAATTATGAGGGTGTGTCCATATAGTAATATTTGAGGATTGCTATGATGATGTTAGACAAGATCTAAAATAAATAAATTAACACAAGATAACTTTGAGAAAATATCTCCAATTTTCTTAAATTTTTAGACAAAGCAGAATGAAATGTTAAGCAATAAGGCTTGTTCAGCAATTGTTTTGTTATTTGTATTGTATACAAATAAAAAGAAAGTTATTTACTTGTATTCTGAATCTGTACAATGCATGGCACAGTCAAGGATTCCTTGTCTAGATTTGGTGCGTGGGTCCCAAGCTTCTACATGGCCAGACTCTGTGCCTAATATTAATAATCCATGTTCTGCATTGACGGCACAGCAATTTATTTCATTAGCTTTTGTTATATAAGGTGCTAGAAACTGACCTAATTCCAAGTTTAATCTGTATACTTCCTGAAAAGAATTTATGTTTATTAATTACATACTCAATAAAATATTTTTTTAAATATATTAATTTAATGAAAAACATACTGATGATGCTCCCACAACAAACAGGTCACAAGAAGGTCTATGGTATGCTATATCCCTCCCAAAGCGTGGCACTCTTAGACGGTAGTGGCGACCATGGCCAACATGGAATTCAACATACCGGTCACATTGTAGAAAAACAAGCTGAAACAGAAAATTATATATTGTATAGATTAGAAGCTCCCACCTCTCACTACCACCATCATACAGCCTCATCAATGTGAGTTGACAACTTGACTATACCTGGATCAAAGAGTGATGATTGATGTGTAACTGGTAATGTGTTATTGAATAGAGTATACAAATTGTTACATACCTTTGAATAATCCTCACTTAATATTTCAAATGCAACAACTTCAGAGTCCAAGCAGCGCTCAAACTTTAGTGATAAATTATTTACATCATAACATTTGACTCTGGGTTTGTAGATGCCCGTTGCCATAATATATTGTCCATCTTTAGAAACCCGCATGCTGGTGCTAACGCCTGGCATATCAAACTCTTGAATCAATTCTATACGCCTTCTCAAGTCTACATTCTTTTTTAAAAGAGCTCGCTTTTTTCTTTCTGTTAACCACTGGAATAATACAAAAGTTAAGTTACAACAAATTTACTTAGTCAAAAAGACCACTGTGGTATTTACTATTTAAAACACTTACATCTGGTAGAGATTTTCCTACACTGAGGTTGTAAATTTTCACATTATCTATTTCTGATACCTGCATCGTTAAAAGTTTTATTCACTACAAACAAAAATAAGTTTTAAATGGAAATTCACACATAAAAAAGGTTTTGCATGCAACACATTATGTCAATTTTGTCAGTTTGACATAGGAGTTAAGACAACACGTGGGGTACATTCGAGGAGTAAGCTCCGTTCATTTATTTTCTTTCACAGTTAGATTGTTTTGTTCACAGAGTAAGTAATATAATACTACGTATGATTGTTGTTGAAATAAAGTTAAAGTGGGATATTAAGGTGACTGTACCAATGGTAGACACTTTAAGGAAAAATAAAATTTCAATCTAAAAAATTTAACAAATTAATTACAGCATGGTCGTTACATTCTTTTTTAACTGTTACAGCAACAATTAGACATTAACTTTTGCCCATAAAATCTTTAAAATCTATCATACTTTTACTTTAAATTAAATTATTATGCACTTGGTCGAAAACACCAATGCTAGACATCATTGTCCCAATGCTAGACACCTATTTGTACCAATAGTAGACACTTTAATTTCTCTCTACAAAATTGAATATCAGACCGCTAAGTGCCTTGGTATGCCCTATTCCTCCCGAGCGACGGTCAGACGGCGGTCCCCCGACGAGACAAATGACAAAAGGTGGGTTTTACTTTTTAAAGGTTCATTTTGGATCGGGAGTTTTTTAAATTTTTAATTTTTTTTTATTTCATTCTTTTTACAGGTATAACCACTCAACCGATTTCCATAAGACTTGCTGTATCGTGATGTATAAATTATGACCTGTCACTTGATACCCAACACACCATATTTGAAAATATTAGATTTTACATTGCCACTTTCACTCCTCATATTTATCAAATGGCTGAACCGATTTTTATGAAACATAGCTAAGAACACTCTCGACTAAACCATCTTTCAAACAAAAGAAACAGAATCTAAATCAGTTCAGCCGTTTGGGAGCTACGATGCCACACACACGCATACACACACACACATCCATACACACATACACACCCATGCACACGTCAAACTTACAACACCCCTCTTTCTTGTTGGGGGTTAAAAATCGGTCCAGGAATGCGCGCCACTGCGCATCGCTCGGTGTGCGTTGGGCCGTATCCATCCATATTTGCCGATGACGGACGCCATCTATCGAGCCAACTTTACACTTGCAAAAGCTCACGCGTCGATAAGGTCAGAACACCCCTTCATCATGTGTTTAGGACAGGGTAAGGGAATGGGGGAGGGGAGGGTGGAAAGGGGAGAAAGGTGAGTAGATAGTCGAATAGAGAGTCAAGTGTTTCAATAGTGTCGACTCAGAGCTCAATGCTTGACTCTCAGCGCTAAAATTTACAACAATAAGCGACATCCACGTGGTTAGAGCGGGCTAGCGCGGGCATTATTAGTAATTTCCGGTACATGTGATGAATCTCAATGTATATAATATCACATTTAGCGTAGGTATAACATCTTATTTTCATGAAATAAAGGCATTATTCCAAAGTGTCTATCATTGGAACATCTAAGATTTTTTGTACCAATACTAGACATAGCATATAAATGTTACAAAACCTAATCAAAATATGCGGGCAATGGTCCAAGTATATCAATAACTTCAATATTTATAACGTTTATACTAAAATTAGTAATAATCATAACTTATAAACAAAAAAATCACACCTATAAAAATCAGTACCCTTGGCAAAAATCTTAAGAGATAACACGACCGTGTTCACGGAGTCACATTATTTGCTGTCAACTGTCGTCTTTCTAAATTTACTTCGGATGGTGTTGCGAATATTTGAACATATCTTATAGACACCATTAGGCATCTTTTAAGTCAATAGTCTTATAAAACAAATGGATAATTTTCTCAAAATACTGGGTTTTGTTCGAAAGTGTCTAGCATTGGTACAGTTACCTTATGGTATACTTGAATCTCATGGCACCTCTAAGATATTTATTCTGTGGTCACTACTGTCAGATAACTTGTCATAAAAGTTCTGTCAAAACGTCAAAACTTATTGCCAAATATCGTTTATTAATTCCAATATTGTCCAATACTTTTCGCCAACGCAGAAAAACAAGAGCTCTTACTTTATATTTGATTCATTAATATTCTTACCACAATGACAATGGGTGATGAACTACCTGTTACATCTTTAGTTTTACCAGTTCTTATACGTCCTGTGTTAACTCAAGTAAGTAATGGCATGTCTTTATTGTGTACCTTGAAGATGGACACGACTGAAATATGTACATACTACATAGTATGATCTTTCTTATCATCTAATTTATTTGATCCCTTTCAACTATATTGATTAAAAATACATGTTCTGTATTTTTGTACGTGTAACTTCATATTTGTGATTAGAACACTCCTTGAAATCATTATCTGGCCCAATCTTGTTGTGAAATTGATTGTTATGTAGATGTTCAATATTTTTAGGTGGTGTGTGAAAACGTTTCGGAAATAACTTTCACCTTAATTTGAATGATACACATAGGTACTTTTAAAGTGCAACTTTCAATAGTTAGGTTATAAGTGAAGTTAAAAACTCTTTCTTTTTCCAGTTAGAGAAATATGATTTGGGTGCCTCTCAGACACTCCGTGCTGCTCTCACTAAGGCTGAAGCTGCAGTTCCAGGCTTGAACTATGACTTGGTGGCAGGAATCATGAGAAGAGCTGATATCCCTGTCAACATGAATGAAAGTTTATTACGGCTGCAGGGGACACTTACAGAGGCTGAATGTGAGTTACACATCCTTAGCTGACTTTATTTACATGTGTATTTGTGTGTACCTATTATTTAAACAGAAACCTGTCATTTCTGTATTTATTTATTTATATTCCTATTTATTTCTTTTTCCTCATCTTATTATTCTACATTTCTTGTTCCTATATTTTTAATAATATATCAGAAACAGCCTGTCACTATTACTGTAGCTTTTGACTGTTAGTCTCATATTTAAAATCGTGCTGTGAATTTTCTACATTTTTGAGAAATAAAATGGCACAGTGATAACACTCTCATCTAATAAATTACATAAACCTAATTTACATTAAACAAAGTAACAGGAAGTTACCTTGTTTAATGTAAACATTACATTGTTGTTATGGTAGCCTAACTTGCTCAGTCTGCTCTCTTTTTTGAGGATTTTAGTGGGTTTGTTTATGTGTGTTATGTCTAAACATACTTAAGTCATAACCTGGGTATTTATTGCACCAAGTTTTCCCTGAGAAGTTTCATAGACAGAAAAACATAATAGCATGTTTTACTCAACCTTAAATTACACTCCATAGCAATCACACATACTTTGCACTGCTAAGGCATTATAATTATTATATTACTAGCTTTTGCCCGCGGCTCCGCCCGCGTGGATGTCGGTTATCGCGACCAAACATAGCCTATGTCCTTTCTCAAGGTCTAAACTACATCTATACCAAATTTCATCCAAATCGGTTCAGTGGTTTAGGCGTGAAAGCCCGACAGACAGACAGACAGACAGACAGACAGACAGAGTTACTTTCGCATTTATAATATTAGTAGGGATATCCTTATTATTCCCTGTTCCCATTTAAAATATTTTATTATCATTATGTTATAAAAAATCTTGTAGACTTATTTTAGTAACAGAGATTTATAAGGAAATTTCTGATACCTTGGGTTACATTTTTATTTATTTTTATTTATTTAATACTTTATTGTACACAATATTTTTACAAGTATATATTATAGTGACATTATCCTATTTAAAAAAAAAAAAGCATAACCCATGCTACTCTTTGGCCCATTAGGGATTTTGAAATCATTACTAGCAAGAATCTTGCATTTTATTTTAAATCACAAACAACCATCATGTTGTAAAGTCTGGAGTACTTGTGGGTCCTATAGTTGCCAGGCAATAAGTCATTGAGAATATGTATGCAATGTAAATTGTGACCTACATGCTTAAATTATTTCATTTCATTGCATACTATGTATGTCTGATGTAATAATGAGTCATTTTAAGTAGTGTAATGTCTGTTTATGTGTATGTACTCTTTATGGTTGATTTTACTATTGGATTAGGTATTACTAATATGTTACGTTCATAGATGTCTAATTCTAGAGATATACCATTAGCACCTATTCATTGCACCCTGTGCCACGCACTCAAACAAATCATATTACACAATGTTCATTGCACCCTAGTAAACAAACACTTCAAGCTGTTCCATAGACTTATATCCTTATAATGAGTACTGTTAAAACTTTTTGTAATTGGTTATTTTCGTTAGAAATAACTATGTATTTAGGTACTTAGAAGGTTAAAACTTTGTTTTTACCACTTAGGAGATAGACAAATACAAGGCCCACCTGATAGGGATTGATACCGTGGCCTATGAAAGTGTGCAACACCAAGGGATTCACACTCATGCTGCTGATCCTACTCTATTTATTCAATCAATCAATTAGATTATTGCAGTCCTATTGATCCTTTCTCTATTTAATTGCCATAAATAGTATTTACGTAATTTTTTATTCTGTTATTGCTAGTATTCATTCTACAAACCGTTATTTCAAATATTACAGTATTACCGCTGCACATACCCATCCCACCCTCACGCAAATAACCGCACCATGACGTGTAGTTGCATATACCAACTCGTTATACAATACCATACCACCATACCATGCACATACCCATTGTCGACTAGGCACTACTTTTAGGCCATAGCCATAGGCTAATATGGTCATAGCACTCATAGCTCAAGTGGTGTTAATTTAATTGGTATGTGTATGCATATATTGAAATGTGTATCTTAATATAAAACCCTTGAGTACAAGAAAAGTGTCTATCTATTGTCGAGAACCTTGTAATTTAAATGAGAATTATCCGATTATATTAAAAAAAATGCTACTACCTACCTACTTAGGACTAGTATCTTTTTATGTATTTTATATTTTGTGTTTATGTAAGCAGAGTGTATAAACATAAAATTTCTTGGAGGTAATAATTGTAATCATTCCAAAGTTTATGACGTGCTCCATTGAAATCGACATCATACCTACGGGTACTTAGTTAATGCTGGTGAAACAAGTGACAAACGTTTAGTTATTTATACAGTTAAAGTAAGTAGGTACATACAACCATGTTATTATATAACGAAAGAGTTGTATTAAATTAAATCACTTGCACAAGGCCTTACACCACAAGTATTGCATTTTTGTTTCATGATTCTAAGTTAGAAGTCAGTAACAAAAGTCACACTAATATTATAAACGCGAAAGTTTGTATGGATGTCTGAATATGGTGTTACTCTTTCATGCATAAACGGCTGACCGAATCTGAATGAATCACCTGATATTTTTATTGCAGGTGCTGATTTGAGACTTAATCGAACTGAAGAGGCATTCCAGGAACTGAACAAAAAGTCTACTGCTTTGAAAAAGATTTTGAGTCGCATTCCAGATGAAATTACAGACAGAAAGACATTCTTAGAGACTATAAAGTAAGTAGAGCTTGAGGATCCTATTTATGTACTTTAAAAAGAGTTTACATTGTTGAAAACCCTTTTTTGCACAATACTCCATGCTCGCAAGGTATTATGATAGAGGAAACTCATGTAGTGTGTAACGACAGAAGCAGATGGCGCGCTATTGTCTTTACCTACCCCCGAGGTAGGAAATCTATTTAAGTTAGTCCTATGACTAATAAATTGTGCTCTATCTCTCTCATACTCATGCTCTTGTATTGAGACTTTCCCCTCAAAGTAAGAAATGACAGTCAAGAAAATAATGTTGCTAATATAACCAAAGCTTTTTGGAATATATAATTACAAGTTGTGTTTTCTTAGATATTGGCATAAAAAATTGATTGAATGGATAAACGCTCAAGAATGCCTAAATCGGTATCTCGCTAAAAACTTGAATTCTTCTATCTTGAAGAATCGTCAAACGTAAAATTACGAGCAAAATAAAACTTAGGACGTATGAACACTAAAGTATTTTTCTATCAATTACTGGGACATCACATCACAGATCCAAGTAGCAGATGTAGTAGGTATTAGTATTGTACTGAATATTCTGTAAATCATTGTTTTACAGGGAAATAGCTTCAGCCATTAAGAAGCTCCTCGATGCTGTCAACGAAGTTTCAACATACACTCCTGGTGCTGGCAAACAAGTGCTAGAACAGAGGAAGAGAGAGTTTGTCAAATATTCCAAGAGGTTCTCAAACACCTTGAAAGAATATTTCAAAGAAGGACAGTAAGTACCTGTTTGAATCTGGCTCGTGTATTAACTCCTTCGGCAATGGAAACAAAATGACTAGCATATATTATATTAAAGAAAACCTTTTCGAATACTGAATAAACACTTGTACTGTTCCACACTTATATTATCACGTCTGATGTACTGTCTGATGTTATTAAAATTGTCATACGCCTTTAATATGCCGTGAGGCGAAACCGGTAAGGTCAAAAAGTACACGCGTTTATTTAATATGTGTAGTAAGTTGCACCAAGTGCCATCAATCAACAATATAAAACCTTCTAAGTTTTAAGTTTGTGACTCAAGTTATTCAGTAACAGAAGTATTATACGCAATGATGTAGAATTATTTTTTATGGAATTATGTTATCTGAGCGGCCGATGGTACTTTGACGTATGAAGGTGGCCTGATTTTCCACCACGGTTATGTTTATAAGCGGAAGCGGGTTGTGTTAGCGGATACGACTCCTACAAGGGCATAATATTTTGTTAGTACTACGTATCGAAATGGCGTAATGCGGTATATCTCTAATAAAAAAATATTACGTGCAAAACAAGGTAAGTAGGTAAACTGTCCAAAATAGCCTTGAGTCAGCTGAAGTCAAAAATATATTAACTTTTTATTGTACACAAAAAAAAAAACTAAATTTATTATCATTTTTTAAAAATTAATATACATAATGGTCCACAAACCAGCGACTGGGTCGCATGACCAATCGTCTCCCAAATAATTTCTCGTACAATGGTTAAGAAAGTTAATTAAGAATTTTCGTGGTCGTCAGCTGCAACTTTGATGGTGGGTTAAAAGGGGTGACCACAAACACGCAAAAAAAATCAGTAATTTCCTCCTAGCTGAAAATTAGCTAAACTACGGTGCAAATGTCTTGGAGGAAACCAAACGCCAATAGCGCGGTGAAAAATACTTAAGCTGGTGACCTGTGGGTCTAAAATGGCCACATTGAGTGATTCTGCTAAAAATATTCTTATAATATTCGTAAAATGGACACTCATATGAACAGAATCACAATTATTAATTTACTAAGCTGATTCTAATTTTGTGTAAATAACGCCGCATGAATAAATATTTTCCCAATACGATTCCTATAAAGTGGCCTTTATAGACCGACTAGCTTTTGCCCGCGGCTCCGCCCGCGTGGCAAAAGCTATCGCGACCAAACATAGCCTTTTTCCGATGAATTTTCAGTACTGAATTGATGCCGACTCTTGACCAATAGATGGCGCTGTGTGTCTGGAATAAATTTTATTTTTTATTTTATTTTTTGTAATAAAAACTATCCTATGTCCTTTCTCAAGTTCCAAACTATGTCTGTACCAAATTTCACACAAATCGGTTCAGTAGTTTAGGCGTGAAGCAAAGACAGACAGACAGACAGACAGACAGAAAGACAGACAGACAGACAGACAGACAGACAGACAGACAGACAGACAGACAGAGTTACTTTCGCATTTATAATATTAGTTTGGATTAGAACTTGTAAAAAAAAAACCGTCAGACATTTCCTCCCGACTCCATTTTAGCAAAATTACAATTAATCCAATGTCTTGAAGAAAACAAAAGGTCAGTTGCCGATAGTGCGGTGGAAAATACGTCAGCTGGTGGTGACCTGAACTAGTTCAGTCGTTTCCTCTCGGCTGAAAATTGGGTAAATTATAGCTGTTGAAATCGATTTAGAAAGGAAATTAAAGTGTAAGGAAAATATTGCGGGTTCGAGTCTCTCCCGAAGTCGATTATTTTTCCTTTCTAAATCGATTTGAATAGTTAGCTTAATAAATACTTCAAAATTTCATTCAATATAGCTTTTGATTAGTTTTGATGCAATGTCTTGAAAGAGACAAAACGTCAGCTGTAGCAACTATAAGTAAAGGTTTAACGTTCTTTCCGAGTACCTCGGCAGTTAATCCCGATTATTTGGCTGATAACGAGTAGTTACTAACAGAACAGTGAAGTTAGCCAAATATGCTGGGTATCGAATAATAAACGAGTAATCGGTGCATCTCCGCGGTTGAAAGATGACGATCTTTCATACAAACTTTCGTCCCCTATATCCCCCCTTTAACCCCCATTTTTACGAAAAAAGGTAGCCTATGTCCGTTCCCATGCTTCAGACAGTTACTTTCGCATTTATAATATTATAGTATGAATAATTAAAGTTAAATAAACATTATTATAGGTTTTTCTATGTTGGTTTGTACGTGATCATCATTCATTACAACAGTAATTCTAACTTGTTAATGTGAAAAAATAGCATACGGTGGGTCAGTCTTACGATCAAAACGTAATTTGTGTTTTTTTTTATTGTTTCAGAGCCAATGCCGTATTCGTGAGTGCTCTGTACCTGATACATCAAACAAACCAAATCCTATATACTGTTAAGAGTAAGTCTGAGTAAATTATGTGTGTCACATAATTTGATGGAAATACGGTATATAAAGGCTGAACCACATTTCGTCATGTGTTATTCGTTATGCGGCGAGGTAGTATTCGCACAAATATTTGATATTTAGGTTTGCGAAGAACATACATGCCTTCCACATTTCGAGGTGATGTGTCAAACATGCCAAATATTATGCGTTATTAGCTGTTACCCTGATACTAGGGGCTTAGCGGGCCCTACAACGTGTGTTAAAGAACAGAAAAGTGGCCAAATACGCGTATTTGCTATTCGCGCTTATGCAATATGCGTGCGAATATAGCCAATCTAGATGAATAGCCCTCAAATATTTAATAGGGTGAATAACAGATAACACACATCGAAGTGTGGTTCCGCCTTATGAGAGACTTGTCAAATTTATTGCATTCGTTATTATTTAGTCGTAACATAAGCTTGAACACCCTAATATATTTTTGTTGCTATATTTTCGATTGCTGGGGTGGATTTCTATTACTTTAGTATACATATTTTATTATAGAACAAAAGTAAAATATTATGTAAATAATTTATCGGTTCAATTGTTGTCATTATTTGGTTATGTGTATTCTGATCTATGCATGTTAAGGAGATGCAATATTTTAGATTAGATTACGGCTATGTGTCATTGCTGCTTGAGACTCAAGTTGTAATATTGTTAACCAAACTTGACGAAGTTGTCACAGGAGCACTCCTTCCACAACAACTTATAATAATAAAGAAATAAATATATTTCACCACTATTGATACCGCGGCTTTTAATAAAAAGAATAATTGAACGCCATTGAAGTACACAAAACCTGTGACTTTTTTTTTGTATAATTTTAACATTTATTGGTTAATTATATAGTTAATGAATCGTTCTGTTGTACTTTATACATATGCATCTTAAATTGTGAATTAGAAGCTAACATGTTGTAGGTATAAATAAAAATATTACAGTACTCTAAACGTTTTACTTTTATTTCAATCCACTACTTTACTCACAGCTATGTATACCTACTATTACGAGTATATAATTGTAAAGTGGTCGTGTCTGTACATTGAAGATATTAAAAAAAAAATTTTTTTTGGAATTATCTGTTTGTTTGTTCGCTATGTGATTTTGAAGCGTTTTTTTTGTTAGAAACGTCTTTGTCAGACTTATAATCTCAAGGTTAAATAGGACTGGTGATGTGATGAAAAGTCACGAAAACCGATGTCCAAGCGGGCAGAGTCGCGGGTAACAACTAGTTTATCTATAAAATGAATATTTGAGTTGAGACCCCTCGTTAACCATTTTGTCATACTGGTGTACTGGTGACCGGTGGCTACATTGATGTAACCACTGATCGAACTACTCAATATCATTTATATTATGTGCTACATAATACCTGGCCCTCGATTCTACTAAAACACAACCACTGTCATGCCACTGCCACTTCAAGAAATTTCTATTTAATTTTAGCCTTTGAAGTAATGCAGTGAAAGTTTAAAAGAAAGTTGGCGTACCTATATGCCTAAATGGGAACGATGAGTACGATGACGTCTCACCCCGAGAAAATCTGATCCCGAGAAAAAGAACCTGCAAGAGCCTCGTCGGTCAATCAAATAGGTACACCTTAACTAAAAAGAGGGGAGTAAGCAGACTGGATTATTGTTACTTTAGTATTTTTCAGTATTGCCAACTGTACCTCCACTATTAACAGTCAACACTTCAATGCAGGTTATGTACGTTCGCACTTTATAGCATTCGTAACCTAAATCATGGTAACCGCTTGCCAACAAGTGGGCCATACACCTGAACGGATTTTGATGCGGTTTTTTTGTTTGAAAGGCCTTCTCCTTTGATTTGGTTTATACGAATTTTATGGGACCTACTGCCGTCTGACCACCCAACCTCGTAATCAAAACCTGCGACAGACCCTTGTCCGTTAATCAGTAGATGTAACCAGTTGCAGGTGAGGTTATCTTGACCCAGTAGCTTAGTTATTCGTGGGACACGTATTATAAGTAGGTAAACTTTCTGTGAATACTCGAATTATTGTAGAAGAGCTATAATTTTATGGGTGTATGGGGGCTCACCTAGATCTTGAGCCCCAAGCCAACCTCACCTGCTAGCTGGTGCACCTGCTGAACAACGGACGAGGCTCTGGCGCTGGCTTTCCCCTCGGGGTTGGGGGGTCGGACGGCAGTCGCCCCCGGAAAAGCCAAAATTGCCAAATTTAAAATTAATATGGCTCGTAATAAAAGGAATCACAATGAGGGTAGGGCGCCGCCGCAAAACGGCGCGCATGAGGGTCGCCCGCCTCGTGTCGCAAGTGGGCAAGGGCTACCGTGCCTGAGCCGGGCACGGCTAAAGATGTTAGGCCAACACTGTGATTCACGAAAACTCCGCTTCGCAACGTGGAACATCGGCACGTTGACCGGTCGCACGAGGGAGTTGGCTGACGTACTCTGCAGGCGGAGAGTGGCCGTGGCGTTCCTGCAGGAGACTCGGTGGGGTGGCGATAGCACCATGCACATTGGGGAGGGCTACCAGCTGATGTACACAGGTGCACCTGACGGGCAGGCCGGGGTGGGCGTGGTGCTCTCACGGGCGTTGCAGGATGACATCTTGGAGGTGAAGAGCTATAGCGCCCGACTTATGGTTGTGAGGGTGCTTATCGATGGGATTATAACCCACCTGATAAGTGCTTACGCTCCACAGGCTGGGCGTGGCGAAGCCGAAAAGATCTTGTTCTGGGACCAACTCGGGGGAGTGCTTCGTGACGTCCCGCTGTCGCGGGAGATTGTCCTGGGCGGTGACCTGAACGGTCACGTGGGTGACGGATGTGAGGAGTTTGGGCGTGTCCACGGCGGTTTTGGATACGGTAGTCGCAACCCAGAGGGTGAGCACATCCTTAGAACGTGTGCGACTGCCGACCTGGCCATCGTGAACACGTACTTCAAAAAGAAATCCGAACATCTTGTCACCTACAAGAGCGGGGGGCGCTTAACCCAGGTTGATTTCCTGCTCACTAGGAGGCACAGCATCAGCAGGGTGGCCAACTGCAAGGTTATACCCGGGGAGAGTCTCACTAGCCAACACCGTCTCCTTGTCATGGACCTCCGCGTGAAACCCAAAGACAAACGTGCCGAGCGTGCCCAACGCAAAATCAGGTGGTGGCTGCTTGATGAAGCTAAGTCCGAAAGTTTCGTCTCAGCCATCGGTGACAAGTGCGCCGATGCTGTAGTCGAACCAGTACAGGTTTCTTGGGACAGGATTCGGGCAGCTATTCTTGAGGCGGGGAGGGTGGTGCTCGGCATGTCTAAGGGTGGACGCAAGTGTGACAAGGACACCTGGTGGTAGAACGACACAGTCCAGAGAGAGATCAGGGTGAAGAAAGCCCTCTTTAAAAAGTGGCAAGCGTCCAAATCTTCCGATGACCGCGATGCGTACAAAGATGCAAAACGCGCCACCAGGAGAGCCGTAGCCAGGGCCAAACGAGACCACTTGCAACCTCTATATACCAAGTTGGAATCGTCTGAGGGGCAAAAGCTCATATATAAGTTGGCGCGTTCCAGGGCCAAAGCGGCGCAGGGTCTATCCAAGTGCCGCTGCATTAAAGACCCTGGGGGCAATTTGTTGTACGAGAAAGTCACGGTGAAGGAGAGATGGCGCTCATACTTCCACGAGCTGCTGAATAAGCAGCATAAAGAGGTGCAGCCACCAGACCTCCCTCCGAATCAAGGACTAGTGCCACCGATAACGCCTGCGGAAGTCCAGACTGCCATTCGCCGCATGAAGAACCGGAAAGCTGTCGGACCCGACGAAGTCCCCATCGAGGCTTGGAAGGCAATGGGCGCCCGTGGTGTGGGCATTCTAGCAAATCTTTATAACCGCGTACTCCTCACCGGCGAGATCCCGAACCAGTGGAGGCTGAGCATCATCACGCCAGTCTTCAAAGGCAAGGGATCGGTGCAGGAGTGTGGTAGTTACCGCGGTATAAAGATAATGTCCCACACCATGAAGCTCTATGAGCGGATAATCGACTCCCGGATCCGACAGGAAAGTACACTCTCGGAGTGCCAGTACGGGTTCCGTCCCGGGCACGGGATCATGGACCCAGTGTTCGCCCTAAGGGTTGTGGCGGGGAAATACAGGGCGAAGAACACGCCCCTGCACTGCTTATTCTTAGACATGCAGAAGGCCTTCGACTGTGTTCCTCGCGAGGTGATCTGGTGGGCACTGCGGGCCAAGGGAGTTCCAGATACTTACATTGACACCATCCGAGACATGTACTACGATTCCGGTTCCGTGGTTCGGACTGCTGTTGGCGACTCGAAAGCCTTCCCCATCACCGTCGGGGTACACCAAGGATCCGTCATTAGTCCTTACCTGTTCAGCGTGGTATTAGATGTTTTGTCGGACAGCATTAGAAACTCACATGAGCAGCCTCCGTGGTTGCTCATGTATGCTGATGATATTGCGCTCATGGACGCGGACAGGAGCAGATTGGTGCGACGCGTGAAAGGATGGAAAGAAGCGCTTGAGAACGGCGGTCTGAAGCTAAATGTAGCGAAGACAGAATACTTAGCGTTAAACTCCACAGATCCCACACCCGTCCGCATAGGCGATGATTTGGTCGAGCGCACGGACCAGGTTAAGTACCTAGGATCTGTACTTCATGTGACCGGTGAGATCGACCACGACGTCAAGGCACGCATTGCTGCCGCGTGGGCCAAGTGGCGAGAAATGACTGGCGTGACCTGCGATCCTAAAATGCCAGTCAGGTTGAAGGGGCAGGTCTATAAGACGATCATTAGGCCTGTTCTCTTGTATGGTTGTGAGGCGTGGCCGCTGCTCGAGCGACACAAGCAAGAGCTGCGTGTCACGGAGATGAAAATGTTGCGGTGGATGTGCGGCGTTACGCGTAAAGATCGCGTACGGAACTCTCGCATCCGCGGCAGCCTCCATGTCCGTGACATCGCGGATAAAATGCAAGAGAGCCGCCTTCGCTGGTGCGGCCACGTCTTGCGGCAACCGCCAGGCTACGTGGGGAACAAATGCCTGGCAATGGTACCCCCGCCGGGTCTAGGTAAAAGGGGTAGGCCAAAGAAGTCCTGGCTTGACGTCGTGGAGGGTGATATGCGTGCAAATGGTCTCACTACCATGGACGCCCAAGATCGTGCGAAGTGGAGAAGGAGGAGCCGGAAGGCGGACCCTGAGCTCCGGGGTCATCTTGGCCACGGATGCAATCGGGAGAATACGTCTATATGCAGATGATGATGATGATGATGAGCTATAATTTTACTATACATTTTGAAGAACTATTATTTTCTTAAAAAAAAAAAACAGGAAAACTATCATAAAAATTTTCAATATAGTAGTTTAATAAAAATGAAAGGTAATATTTTTATCTCTTTTTTATTTGATTTTAGGGTGCCTTCTGAAAAATAGGTGGTGCGAGTGTAGGATTTGCCGTATAAAAATAGTAGGCGCTATATTTTTTTTCGTAGTTCTGTTATCTAATTATTTAGGTATTATTCCGTATTATAATCCCTTTTGATATTCGAGAAATTTTGCAGTTCGAGAGAACTAGGTGTGTTGAACATCTAAACTATAAGTCAACACACTGTGGCTGAAAGGTGGTAAGCAGTAAAACAAAGCGCGGAATAGGTAGGTACTGACCTTCTCAATATATCTCTATTTACACTAAACTTTTCCACTATTGTATACCCTACAAATATGTTAGCTTTTAGCTTATGAATAGGCGAATTGTAAGAATATGGAAGCAGTACAAAATATATCTACCTACGAAGGTGTAGCGGCGCAAATACGAAAAACCATGAGCAAGATAGGTTAGAAGTATACGCAAGTGGTACCTACGATAAAAAAAAAAGATTTGAAATTGTAATTTAATTAAGTAAGCTTTTTCAGATCTGTACTTAAGTATATTCCTATACCGACCGACTATACCGACTTTAGTAGCGTCAGTAGGTATCTACTTATTTATATAATTATGCTTCTTTGTAGAATTGTAAAGTAGTCGTGTTAATATTTAAAAAAAAGTAGGTATACTTGGGAAAAGGCTATTTGACTAATGTTCAAAAACCACTTTAAATGATTGCTTATTACAGTATAAACATATCACATTAATATTTCTGTAAAAAAACAACGCATTATGTTAAAAAATCAATGATAAAGTTTAAATTTTCTGAAGTGCGCGAAAAACGCTATATTTAATCAAAATGGCGATGCGTGTGAGTATTGACGTCACCGTAAGTTGCTGTTATCATCAGCTCGCACAAAATTTGTATCCATTTCGAACTTAATCACAAAATATGTCCATAAAACTCGCGATAATCAAGGAAAAAGCAAATAATAACACCGAAACAAACAATAATAGCAAGATAATAGCTGATACAACTGGAGATATTTTGTAACAATGACGTCACCCTGAGCTCTGACCAATCACGAGCGTTTTTGCCATCCCTACTATTATTAATATTATAAATGCGAAAGTAACTCTGTATGTCTGTCTGTCTGCCTGTCTGTCTGTCTGTCTGTCTGTCTCGCTTTTACGACTAAACCGCTGAACCGATTTTGATGAAATTTGGTATAGGGGTAGATTAGACCTTGAGATAGGACATAGGCTATGTAAAGCTAGTAGACAATAAATCAACAAAATAAAACATTTTTATAATTTTATTGAGATTCTCATAAAATACAAATATTTGAGAGTAAATTGTAGTCTCGTAGGTCTTTTAACGTTATTTTCTAATAGGATGACCATAATTTGTAGTATATTTTTAATGTTGTCAAATAGCCTAGGTATTATGCTTATTAAGGTAACTGTACCAATGCTCGACACTGTACCAATGCTAGACACTTTCGAACAAAACCCAGTATTTTGAGAAAATTATCCATTTGTTTTATAAGACTATTGACTTAAAAGATGCCTAATGGTATCTATAAGATATGTTCAAATATTCGCAACACCATCCGAAGTAAATTTAGAAAGACTGTTGACAGCAAATAATGTGACTCCGTGAACACGGTCGTGTTATTTCTTAAGATTTTTGCCAAGGGTACTGATTTTTATAGGTGTGATTTTTTTGTTTATAAGTTATGATTATTACTAATTTTAGTATAAACGTTATAAATATTGAAGTTATTGACATACTTGGACCATTGGGACAATGATGTCTAGCATTGGTGTTTTCGACCAAGTGCATAATAATTTAATTTAAAGTAAAAGTATGATAGATTTTAAAGATTTTATGGGCAAAAGTTAATGTCTAATTGTTGCTGTAACAGTTAAAAAAGAATGTAACGACCATGCTGTAATTAATTTGTTAAATTTTTTAGATTGAAATTTTATTTTTCCTTAAAGTGTCGAGCATTGGTACAGTTACCTTATGTTAGATAATGATTTTTTTTGGTATTCTTGTCTGTATGTTCGCGATGGATGCAACTGTACTGAACGGATTTTGATGCCTTTTTGTTTGTTTGAAAGGTCTTGATCAGACTTAAAACTCAAACTTAAAAACGTAAGTATACCTCGGGACACGTATCTAAGTCGCAAGACAAACGCGGCCCTGGCGCCCGCGGATTGTTTTGTTTTGTAATTTTTTTTTCAGCAAGCATGGATTACCATGCTTGCTGAATTTTATTTATTTATTATTTATTTTAGCTCGTCCATTGCAGTAGCACTCATGTACGCGGGATCTATTAGTAGGTCTGTACCTAATTTACTAATTATCATTCTACAGTAGGTACTAGGTAGTACCTAAGTGGTTTTTAAGTAGGTATGAGCAAATACGATAACACATAGACACATAAGTAATAACTGAGTACCTATCTACTTGATGCTGATAATTTCTGTTGAGAATGTAACCACTTGTTAGTTGATACAATAAAAAGTTCAAAAGCAACGAAGCGACAATAGTCTCACAATGAGAGTTCGTGGGAATAAAGCAAGGTTTTTGGCAGTTCAAGCCGGTGGCTGGTGTCAGTGAAAGAGTCTGGTAAAATGATTTCGTGACCGAGTTTAATGGGTCATGAAGCATTCGTTGCGATTCGTCTCGTCGTGCGAGTGCGGACAATGGCTGGTCGTGTCTTCTGCCCTCGACGCCCCTCCCCTCCGCCTGCCCGTGACACTTGACACAGGAACCCGCAGCCCACGACCTCCAAATATTTCCGCGTCCATCTTTTTTATAACACAAAACGTGGACTACCTACCTACGTATTAATTTACTGACCCAAGGTAAAAACGACATCATCGACTTTAAAATTAGGAATGAAAAAAAAAATCTTTTGAATAGATAGGTGGGTATTCCAAACATATCGCCGTTGGAATGAAAAAGCGAAAGCTAAATCTTGTGTACAACGAGTTTTTATTAGCGAAGCTTGGATTACCATCAAGCTATGTATGATTGTACTAATGATATTCTAGACTTAAAAGGAGTCGGAAAGGAGTCTATACACGAATATAGGACCTACCTATTATTATATTATATATAAATATTTTTATGTAAGCAGGTGATAGATATACAGATAATTAAAGAGGTAAGTAGGTGCCTACTTGGGATAGGAAACACCCTCTCACGCTCACCCCAAAAGCATATATCTACCTAATATCTTCTCCGTACCTACAGTCGCTGTCGCGGGTAAAAAGAATAATGAACTTGCAATCGTTCAATTTTAATTGGGGAGCTCTGGTGACCACACCAGAATTTCCCATAGATACGTACCTATACAATTTGGTCGGTTCGAGTTCGGCATAACTGCGACGACCGAACGGGGCAGTTATGTCGGATTCGAACTCGAATAAAATTGCATACGGTCTCGGGTCTTAAATGTCGAGGTGTAAGATGTCCCGTTAGGGCATTTCCTTCACAACTTGGCTGACCCTGGGCCATTTCTTGTCTCGAGATGGCCCCCACAGGCTCAAAAATACACTCTAGTCTAGATAATAAATATTACCTGTCGTTCTATACCTACATGAATTTTGAGCATTAATATGCATATTATCATCGTATTTATAGCACCTTCCCAGTTGCGTCCGCAGTTCGTACTTTGGAGATTAGCGTTCGTTTATTTGGGGATTGGGGACTAATTTTATTGCTACCTATATCGGCTTTTCTGAGAGCAACTGCCGTCTGACCTACCAAGCCCAAGAGGAAAGCCTACACCAGCGCTTTGTCCGGTGTTTAGCAGTACACTGGCTAGCAGGTGTGGTTGACTTAGACCCCAAAGGTCCTGATACGGCCCTGTAAATCTGTATAGCTATGTCTTGTAGGTATATGTAAATAGCACTATGTCCTATCACCTTATGCCGCGAATCAGATCCGCAAACAAATCAAATTACCTACTTACACGAATTGTTTTTTATAAAAGAATATTAGCAACTGAAATTGCTAATATTCCCACTAATCCCTTCAGCTAAGTAAAATTGCTTAGGAGGACTTCAGGAGTGTGTTCACGTCGGTAGTGTAACGGTCAGGATTCAAACCCGGGACCTTTCGATCGTAAGGCCGACTTCTTAACCACTAAGCTACCGACGCTTACATTGTTATTTGGGTACAGGTTATAATACTTCTCGTAATACCCTACTTATCTAATATGCAAATAACTAAATTAATTTAGGAAAATTATTTCTACAATAAGTACGCACAAACTGACACTTTAATTTTATTTAGGTATGTGTGTTGATGGTAATTTGATTTGAGGCGCACAACACAATAGTGAACTTTCTTTCGGGATCAAATGCGAGAGTTAGGTACTTGTTATGACACCAAATCTCAACAATGAGTCAATCACGTGCATCAGTTAAAATATTCATAGCTTTAAAGCGGAGGCGTAATCGATTTTAACTTCGACGCATTCGGTCTTGCGACGGCGGCGCCGCACTGAGCAGATGAAAGTGCACGATATGATGGACTTTATTGTATGTAGGTATGAGTGTGATTCACATTGTCATGCTGCTTCCCAAACGGTTTATTTAATCTTTAGACACAAGTAATTAATTTAAACCATACGTTTTTGGTTCTGTACCCAGTGAACTCTATGTGACGGAAGCATATTTTAATTTAAATGTGTCAATAAAATAAAATATTCTTTACTTACTAATACAATTTTTTTAAACATATATGGTGATAGAAGTAACTTTAGAATTGAATCAACTTAGGTATAACTATTGGTATCGTAGTCAGTGTAACGTGTACTTACGGCCCTAACGGGGCCGAGGGCTGCACTTACCCGGAGTGAGGATATGCAACGTCATTCAGCTTATTTAATCAGGTAGCATTGGGATTTTAGGGTGGCTGCGCACATCACAGCGAGATCGCGTACTATTTGAGAAGCAGGTCAGCTTAGTTTTACGTCACCAATGATGGAAATTCGTGTGGTTTTAGTCAATTCGATTCTTCATCCTAGCGTTATTTCCCAGTCGCATCCGAAGCTTTCACCTCGGAGTCTGGGGTTCACTTTACCAGTCTTTTCCGTGAAGACCTCGATATTTTCCGTGAAGCGACTGCCATATGACCTCCAAAACTGGTGATATTAGGCGGTATCGAAGAATTGCAGCTAGAACATTGTCGTTGGACTTTTTAGGGCTCCAACTACCCGTAACGACTGCCATAGATGTTCGTATGGCAGCCTGGACCGACGGCTTAACGTGGTCTACGAGGTACGACCAGACCAATGCAAATACCCATACGCATGCATACAAATATTTACACTGAGCGGGGATCGAACCCGCGCCTCTTGCGTAGCGGCCACGTTCACTACCGCTACGCCACAGAGACCGTCTTACTAGAGCTGTCAGCTCTTAACGACTCTACATTTTTATAGGCAGTACGTCATTGATATACCTACAAAAACATCAATGCAGTACGTTGTGGCGAGTGCTATCCATGGGGCAGTAAATGCGTTAATCACTAAAAATATGTAGGTATTTCATTGTAATACCTACTTCAGGTACCTATCTATAATAAATATTAAAAAGTGTACCTATCTATAGGAAGTGTACCTATCTATAGGTAGGTATAGCTAGCAGTTCATATTTCTTTTCTCAAAACGTGTAAGATATATCATTTGATGTAAATGCAGGTAGGTAGAGCAGATAAAATGTAAAGTAGAACGATGGATTGATCCTGAGTGTTACCATTTATTTCCACGTACGCATTAGCATCACAGACTTCCAAAAAAGCTGTTTGTCGATGCATCACATTGTGAATACATGGTTCAGGAGCATCTCGTAATTGTTGCACATCAATCTCCGTTCGTAGTTGCAAAAACAAAGCATTTGTTATTGAAGACATTATGATTCGGTAACCGAAGCTGTTATCATGATTTATATTGACCATTTGAATTGGTCCATTATACAAAACGAAATGCATGAAAGTTCAACGACGAGTTGTGCTTAAATCAAAACGGATGACGTTAATGTTAACCGAATGTCATTTAAACGTTTGTTACGGGTTTGAATGTTTGATGTTTACTAAAACAATGATAGCGAGTCAACAGCTTTATACTGGTGAGAGATATAGTCAGCAGAAACATATATTTTTTATTAAATCCGTACACATGCCCAGGTGAGCGCAAGTTATTAGAATCGAAGATGCATTTACATCATTTAAAAAACGGTTGTTGACTGAATACCAGACGCGTGAATGTATAATTTATATGTCCGTGTCTAGATTTCCCGTTCAATGAATAGAACATCCAGGAAGATATTGATGGACACCAGTAGGTAGCTCATAAATTTCCCTAAATGTTTTCATGAGTTGATAAATTTCCATGTTTCAGCAGACAGATGTGCCGATGAAAAGTTTGACGATATAGCAACTGGACTAAAAAACTGAATTTAATGTTATGCATTATGAAATATTAATGGAGCATCTGCTGGTCTTGTGCGTCGCGCGGGGTCGTGGCGAGGTGCGGGTGCGGGCTACCGTCGCATATGCAATGGCGTCTCATGCGCCACCGGCAGGCAAATCGATGCTAATGTGACACTCGCTGAATAACGTTACGACGTTTGACGGGTCAAGTGTCTGTTTGTTGTATCGCATGCTATTACCCATAAAACAATCATCATTTTTAACATCTGCACATATAATTTCATTTATTCGTTTCGTTTTATTTATACGAGACACGTACGTGAATATGTTTTAAGCATATCACAATTCACAATATAAGTATAATATTTGTCATTTTGGTGTTTATATGAAATTAAAGAGATTTGTATTTTTACGACACCATTAGGCAAGATAGACCTGAATTAGGTACTGCGCTGGTAATAAAATGAATATACTTCTATTGAAAGGTGCTTTTGGTGTGGCGTAGCGGTAGTGAACGCGGCCGGTACGCAGGAGGCGCGGGTTCGATCCCCGCTCAGTGCAAATATTTGTATGCATATGGATATTTGCATTAGTCTGGTCGTGCCTCGTAGAGCATGTTAAGTCGTTAGTCCCGGTTGCCATACGAACATCTATGGATGTCGTTACGGGTAGTTGGAGCCCTAAAAAGTTCAACAACTGGTCTGTTTAGCTGCAATGCTTCGATATCGCCTAAATATGACCAATGGATTGTGGAGATCGAAGTCCAATCAAATCCGCAGTTTGACTGGTAAAATGTACCCCAGACTCCGAAGTGAAAGCTTCGGATGCGACTGGGATTAAAGCTGGGATGAAGATGAAGAAGATGGCACAGTGGTAGAGAGTGCAACTGCTGCACACGAAGGTTCATGGTTTAATTCCAATGTCGGGCAAATTCACACCATCATAATAAGTATCTTATTCCTAGTTATATCCAATTCCAAGGCTTTCACCTCGGAGTACGGGGTTCGCCTATTTCTTTTCTTCCTCTTGATTTAGCTTAGGTCATCATCATCATCTTCATGTAGACGTATTTTCCAGATTGCATCCGTGGCCAAGATGATCTCAGCCTTTGTGCCGGCTTAGGGTGAGGTCGGTCCCGAAGATTTTGGTCCTAAAAACACCCTATGAGAAAAGTTAGTTATTTATGCTATTTGTTGAATTTTATGAAAAAAAGACAGTTCCTCGTTTTGGTTTTTACAGAATATTTTCATGTTTTGTTATTATTATTTTTAAGAAAGACTCTAGGATGTTATCTGTGCTGTAGGTAATCGGTAACTTGGAATATATTAAGCTACTTTTAGGCACCTATCCACTATTATAATATGCCGTGAAAAGAACCAAATAAAAAAATAATTTTAAGGTACTAAATTATTACGTTCCACACCTATATTAACAAAATATTTAAACAAGGGTATTATAATCTAAATTCTCAATATTAAACAACATCAACAATAATTGGTAAAGCACCCTGAATGTATTACGCAACAATGATGAGTATTGTTACACTCCCCTTAACGGGTAGTTTTCCCACAGCTCCCACGAGGGTCACTGGTGAGACAATATTGTGAGTGACAGTGGCTGCGCCGGCGCCGCGCTCCATCTGCTCGCTGTCGTGGGAGTGCGTGCGGAAACCGATCGCACCAGCCAGCGCCAACAATAACACACAAATCAACGAGCCGACCGTGCAGTCCGAACCGCCTCACCCCTCTGGAAGCTGTGGGAACCAAACAATTAATAATATCATTCGCAAAATCCCTATCTAAATCTAAACAAACCGTACTCGAGTGCGATGTGGGGTGGGATAATGGGTAAACTTTTCTATACAAGTACACTGACCGGAAGCCGAGGTACGTGTGGTGCTATTGAACAATGGGCTTGAGTTCAACAGTTCAGATTTCTCTTCAAATAAATTTAGTCACTCTTCTAGAACGTTCAATTGATGATATTGATATGAACATTTTTCATTATGTGAAAATCTATGCCATATACTCTCATGAGCTTTTATTTCAATATAGTGTACGTCATTTAAGGTCAACTGTACTTATTATTAGCAGCGGACTCTGATATGAAAGCCTCGGATGCAACCGGCACTAACGCAAAGCGAAGATGATGACTTAATTTATGAAACTTGGTACAGGAATCTATTCCTCGGTCCATCCAAACGTTGGTTGAATTGGATAAAATGAGTTTTAGTTTCCGCATGCCGACTCTGAGTTCTGAGGTGAAAACCTCGGTTTCGACTGGGAGACACACTGAGATGATGACATTGGACAAAATAAAAGCACATCAAATGCTTTCTACGTACAAACAATTGTATAACTCTTATAATTGGTTACGTTTTGCATTAATTGCTTGACACCCTATTTTGTCCACTAGGTAGGTATAATGTATTCCTTACCTCTTGAGGGTAGTCATCCTCGATCAAGATTGCTATACAACAGCAGTTAAATATTACTAAAATAATACTACTAAAAACATTAATTAATTAATATGCATTTGGGTTGATATTCCTACGTAGGGGTGGCGACCATCACCTGACGCCTGTGATGAACTGTGCGTGACCACAACAAACGCGTGCGCATATGAGGATGATATTATCATTTTTTTTTTAATACATTATACCTGTGTAACTACATTTGGTGCTGTTTTTTATGATGGAAAAGAGAATTTGATCCTTTATTTTTGCTTAGTCAAGTACATACAAGAGGGATTTTAAGGGATTTCATATTAGTAGGAAGTTCATATCAGAATATAGGTACTCTCTTGCCTTGTAAAAATTTAACTGTTCGATGCGTGCCGCAAAACTATATCAACTAGGTACCTATATGTTTTGAATGCGTCTTCTTGTGTAGATACTGTACATACAATAAAGAGAATATTACTACATATTTTATAATATGTTCAGTAAAATCTCCACATTGCTATTTAAATAAAAGAACAAAAAGAGATGTAACATGCAGACAATTACATAGTAAATAAATACACAGGCGAGTAGTGTTACGGACCATAAGTTTTTCGATTAGATCGCGCGTGCCGGGCGCAACTGTCAGCAGTCGCGTGCCCGCTTAATAAGCTCTTAATGAAATTAACGACTGTGCCATATTGATGGGGATGACCAACAAAAACGTAACAATTACAAATTTAGCCTGTTGTTTGATACGCTACCCTCTGTTGTTGTATAAATTACTGTTAATATTACCTGCATGCTTGTTTACTGCATCGGAAATGAAAACGTATTATATAATTAATAATCCACTTATAATTTATGTCTTCTAATATCCAACGTATTTGAAATTAGTGCTGATGCACCAATATTTTTGTAATATTGTAGAGATCTGTCGAAATATTTTCGTACCCCCCTATAATATTTTTATGTAAATAGACCTACTTACATGATAAGAATGATGTAAAGAAATGTTGTTTCAAGTTTATTGACATGATATTTCACATTCCCTGCTGTGGAAACCACGATTACTACTATCAGATTTCCACGCTCTACATACAAATATGAATAAGTACTTACTATATACCAGAGGCGCATAAAGATTTTCTTTGTAAACATTATCGAGGGACGGTGCTTATCTATGGGTTGCTTAATATCCCATAGTCGCCGGTACGGCCCTTCTGAGACGGGTGGATATGTGAATGAACACGTGCGCAAGCGCAAACACATGTGTCGCAGTGTTCACACCGGCTCCTTTCAGAGTATGATTAGATAAGGCGGGGTGCTAAAGTAATTAGTTGAAAACGATTGAAAAAATCATTGGTTGCTCTCTTGTTTGTTCAGATATACATAATTATATACATACCTGTTTGACATAATTCTATCAACACGTTTGAATCTACTTCGAAGTAATTCTATTCTACAGCTTTTTAGGGTTCCGTAGCCAGCTGTCTGTCTGTCTGTCTGTCTGTTCGTCCGTATGTCACAGCCACTTTTCTCCGAAACTATAAGGCCTATGCTGTTGAAACTTGGTAAGAAGATGTATTATGTGAACCGCATTAAGAATTTCACACAAAAATAAAAAAAAGCATTAAATTTTGGGGGTCCCCATACTTAGAACTGAAACTCAAAATTTTTTTTTTCATCAAACCCATACGTGTGGGGTATCTATAGATAGGTATTTAAAAATGCTATTGAAGTTTCTAACATATTTTTTTTCTAAACTGAAAAGTTTGCGCGAGAGACACTTCCAAAGTGGAAAAATGTGTCCCCCCCCCTCTAACTTCTAAAATAAGAGAATGATAAATCTAAAAAAAATATATGATGTACATTGCCATGCAAACTACCACTAAAAATTGGTTCGAACGAGATCCAGTCAGTAGTTTTTTTTAATACGTCATAAACCGCAATTTTCGCCTTTGCTACTACGGATTCTACGGAACCCTTCATGGGCGAGTCCGACTCGCACTTGCCCAATTTTATTTTTAACTATTACTTTTAAAAGTATTAAAATCATACGGATAAGTTCGGAGTAGGACTTTAACAAAAAATACAATAACAAAATTTCAAAATTGAAATTGTATACCTATCTGAAGTTATACTCATAAACAGAAAATTATCTATAGATTAGTTAGGTAAATCTTCATATTCAAGCCATAAATAACATTGCTGGGATGGAAAAGCTCTTGTAGACCAATGTGCTAGATTTTTGTTGAATTACCTTGAACACTTGACAGAATTCCACAAATAGGTACATTTAAGGGTATTATATGAAGAGACGCATATAATTTACTAGTATGTTCTCGTAGCTACGGTTACGTAATTTTTTAGTGTCAGATGTAGTATCGGTATACCCGTTAGGGGAGGCGCACTATATTTAAATATTGGTGAGGGTAAGTAACACATCTGGTTTATTAAGGTGACATATTTTAAATGTTCACTCTATAGGTGCGTGTAGTTTTGTATGTAGAGTGCTTAATAAGATACACTTATATAGGTTTACTACATTTGAATTGTAAAACACTCGTAAAGCAAAGTGGTCTTCATTGATAACAAGTTTTTATTTCTAAATAAGTAATTAAGTATATCATGTAAGTATAACAGCAATTAGCAAAGCTCATTTATCATTCCCATAGATTTCATTAGAATTCGTGCTGAGAGTTATCTAAATATTTTTTCTTAACTTTATATGTATTAATGTTTTATTTATGAATCTATATCTCTATCTATTTACACAGTACACTCCTTTAATCGTTACAAATAGCATTTATCATACTTCAGTTACAATTTTTATTGAAACTGAATTACAGAATTACACTATATACATATTAGAAAATTATTAAGGGATTACCTTACCTACTCATTACAGTCTGGTGAATACTACCGTAGTTTGGGGTTGCAGCCCTCAGAAGTATGAAATAGTATCGAAATTGATATCATAATTTGGAAATGTATTATGCTGATTGTACACTTACCAGTGGTTACGGGTGGTTTTATAGCTATCATCCGGTCTCTGCGACCTACACTTTGATTATCGGTAAGCTCACATTGTCTTTATGGTTAGTGGATACTAAAATTGTCAGCTTATCATCATAATATGGACTAGGCAGTTGTTGATTCATTTCATGGGCTATAATAGAGCGAATTTATGTGTATTTAACAGCCGAATTAGAAACCATTGATATGAAAAAAAATAGTAAGTAATAAGTAATTACTATCCATTGAAATGTATACTAGCCGTTCCCCGCGGATCTGCCTGCATGAAGAACTTTTCCCGTTTCCGAAAACCATGCCCATTCTCAGGATAAAAACTAACTTATCCATCCATCCATCTAACTTCAACATCTAACTTCTTATATTTGAAGTTGACAAGCCGGATTAGTTTCTTAGACTGTGGCATTCTAGCTGATTAATATAATCAATCCACGTTCTGGTCCATATGATCGCTATCCCGACATTTGTTGCACATTTGCCTATTAGTAGATTGCAGATTACCAGCGACCAGAGTCGCTCTAGGAACCAGTCTACTAGCCAGTAAACTATAGCTTATCTACTGTATTAGAGAGATTCTAGAAATAGCAATGTTTGTCGTAATAGCAATAGTTTAACGAAATTCTGCAGTATCTAGTTGTAGCTAACTAGTATCTAATAGTAGCGGCAACTATAAGTTGTAAGAACTGCCTGCCAGATTAAATAATAATAATAATAAATATATGGATCGATGCTATGCTAGAGATATTATTGATAAATCAGACAGTTTATTGAATTGCTTTACGTGCATGTACTAATCAGATTTTTATAGATTTCAGGAAGACGTGTAAACATACACAGAGAACTAGTTAAATCCTCGCGAAGGTAATTTTATTAAGGTGTAGTAGTAAGTTAAATTTACTATGATACCTACTATTTTTTTGCAAGTGCCTACCCCAGAGTATTGTGTACATATAAAAACATCAATATAAATCCTGTGAAAGTATTGCATTTTTCCGTTACTCTATGAATATTCAAAAACGAAGATTTATGGAGTATTTGTGTTAATGTTAAGTAACGTATTTAAGTGCTCCACATCGTGTGATCGCGGAGACGGATTGGGCACACCTGCTTACAGCTTCCGATTGAGAACATTGAAAAGGGAGAGCCCGTTCGACTCGACCCAACCAGTCATCGTCTATTTCGTCAAACAATGTATTCTGGTTTATAATTAATTCAATATAAATATGCACTACTTTTTTGTTCGATTTCTTTTGTCATCTACTGATCGAATTTTTTATCAAACTTCTATTCTGAATCAAATTCATGTGATTTATTGTGACAGTTATCATTGTTCAGTGCCAAGGTAGAAGAACCGCATCGTGCAAGCATTGCATTGAATTTTTAAAGTAACACTTTATAATTATTCACATTATAAAGTTAAATTCTTTTGTTATTATTTTATTCCCAAGTATTTCTATCTAATTCTAAGTAGTCGATGATTTTAATTCGTTATTCCGTATAATTTTTAATTTTATTTTACTCAGCTTACATATGCATCAGAGAAAAAATTATGGAAGTAGTGAAAGTATACACATTTCGTAAAAAGTTCTCGATTAGTGACCAGTAGATCCCAAATTAAATAGAGACGGTTGGATTGGACAGATCACATTGCTATATCAATAAGTCATCGGAAGTTACCGGCAGGTGTGTTTAATATACATACTGTTTGATATAACTAAAATAGTGTTTCATCCGTTATCGGCACAATGCCCACACCAAAGTCTCCATATTCAATGCGCACCTCTCGGCACATGACCCTATGCAAATAAAATCAAGTTATAGGTACCGAAGTCACCGGTACTTATTCGTTCTTGCTCCGGATGTGAGGACTCCAAATACAAATCGTATTTACCTAAGAGCCGAGGGCACATACAACACGTGCTTTGCACATAGGTGTTCAGGTAAAGGGGGAGCGTACAGCTGTTTCCACAAGAGAAACATTAAACCACGCCTGCCTGACTTCGCCTTGTGCAACGTTCTAAGAATTAACAATCACATTTGTTATTGTCAGAATAGAAAATCTTAGATTCATTATGTAAAGGTAAATGAGCAACAGAATGTCATGAAATTCTTTTGGGATACAGCAGAAAAATACCGGCTGATTGTATTAGTCGTTTTGGAACGAAAGATTTTGGGCACAATTAATCAAAATCGTCTAGAAGCTAGAAGAAATTAAATTGGCGAAAAAAAAAAAAAACTCGTACATTATTCCGTTCACCTACATTTATCCTATACATAATGAAAATGGTCAAATTGAGACTTCCAGACTTTAGAAGAAATTCTCCTGCTATCGAAAATGTGTCCAAAATGTTTCACTCAAAAACAACTGCAAAATCAGCAGAAATAAATGAGTTATTTAATTGCACACGAGGCTTAGTCTTGACAACATAAACTGCAGTTGATAATGTTTGAGCTGCTCAAAGATCGTGGTTCAATGGGCAATGTCTATTTGCAAGTCTGACGCCCACGCGTACACATTTTCCACACTTAACATGATTAGGTATATGAGAACAAGAACATTAGCCTTTCATATATTACGTGTAGGTATCTCACAAATGCCTACGTAACACGCTTTTTAACAGTTACATTATGCAGAAATTAGTTTTACAAGTTCCTATTAAACTCGCAAATCTTTGCAATTTTGGCCATTTGCAGTTTACATGTCGATTTCCGAATGAACTGAAATTGAGTACACTTACGTAGTTTCGGTGACTACATATAGGTACCTACTATATTATGGTAAATATGAATACCACTGAGCTGGTCTAATGTATTGTCGAAAAGGATTTATTCTGAACATGACAAAATTATAAAAAAAAATATTTAAGTTTACATTGTTTGGGTTTTTTAATCAAAGCTGATTTTAAGGTTTTTTTAAGTATAGCCCTTTAATAGATATATTTCGTCTATTCTAGACATGTCCGACAAAGCTATCGGTGTTAAACAATCAGTATCTCCTCACATTGTGTGTAAGGGGATGCAATGGGGCGAAGGTGAATTTCTTCGAAAGTGAGATCATTTATAGTGATGCAACAACCTGCGAAAATCTATTGTGTGCGAAGGATCAGGCACGCAGCTGCCGCAGCCTGCTGAGTTGCATAAACTGCAATTGATACTGCAAGATGTACGTTTGGTTTTTGGCATAATAATAATTTTGGTTAATTTGGAAACAACAAACTTGTTGTTTCGTGATGTCTGATTCTAATTTTGTTTCAATTCGTTAGATACCCACAGCAATGTCTGTATATGGGGATAATGTAGGGTTTATAAGTTTTCGAGATGATATGCCTTGGATATCTACCTAATAAATACCTACCTATACCCAAACTGTATTGATTGTTGAAACCCTTTCGGTGTTTGCCTGAACCATCAGCTATTTTTCAATTTATCACCATGTTATAAAGTAAACTAATCGTATCTATCAACAAAAAAGCAACGGATTTGAGTTTAGCGGTGTTCACATTTTCATTAAATGTCATAAAGCTGAATGAAGGTTACAATGGTTGATTTTACGACATTTTTTGTATGTTCGGGATTTATATGGAAACGGTTTTATTTATTTTGTTACGTAAAAAATATTTCATTGTGCTTACTGTGCGTGCTACCTGTGCGTCAGCGCCGGATTTGTGCAAATAGTTGTCTCAAGAATGCTTTGTGGATGTTGCTGGGCCGCTATAATATCTGCTATCTACATATTTTTCTTTTGGTGGATATCGTAAACGCGTTTTAGAAAGTTAGATCCAGAAAAATGCTTTTTATGAAAATCTTGTTCTTCTCAGTCAAATATTCAGTTACGCAAGCGCTAGGTACTAGATTTTGCCCGCAGATAAGAGCGCGCGTAGCTCAGGCCCTGAACTCAGCTAACCTAATTGACAAGCGGAGCCCGCACGCGCACACATCATCGATCAACTTGACCACCTCACAATCGACTTACGAAATTCACATTCGACTAGATATTGATCCTGTACAATTACCGTAACAGTTAGAGCTGGTCTAGTTCCATTATGAGGAAGTTTAAAGGTTTGCTGTAAACAGCTGGTATCCTGTATTCTATCTATACATCTGTGTGGACTGATACAGGTAAGCAATCGTTGAATAGACCACTTAAAATGCCATTTGATTATTCTACTACCAAAAAGGAGATCACTTCAAGGGATAACATATTACGAACTTGTATGCTTCTGTTCTAACAATTACTTAATAATAATTTTATTTATTTCGTCTAGGTTACAACGGCGGAAACCCAATAATAATAAAATGTATTGAATGTTACCTCATTACGTTACTTATATAGAACTTGTTTCAGAACCAGGCAGTATTTTCGTAATTTCATACCAAATAGGTACAAATAATAACAAAATTCATATATCATTGGAGCAAACCATTCTTCGAGTGGAGATGATGAATCAGTAAACGGAAGGTGGGGCGGGACGTCCACCAACTAGATGACGACTGGCGACCTGAAAAGGTAGAGTTGGAAGGAAGACCGAGTTTTGTAATGGAGAGGCCTTTGTCCAGAGGTGGACTTCAATAAGCTAATTCATTGACAACTATAAATAAATGGCAGAGTGCTATTGGTGCAGACGTTTAATACTAGCTTCATAAGCTGATATAATATTGCGTCACCGACTGCTCAGCACTTTATCACGGTATTTTATTGAGCCTGAAGAAAATTGACGCAATATAAGTCATATAAATCAATAATCACCAAATTAAAAATTTAAAAAACCGACTTCAACCGATTTTTGTTGATATTTCATAAATTGTTTGACCGATTTTGATAAAATTTACCTGGGAAGTATAACCTATCAAACAAAAAAATAATTTTGCAAATCGGTCCAGCCGTCTTTGAGTAATCGGTGAACATACATAAAATAATACAGGACTACCTCAAAAGTAAACCAAAACGAATGCAAAAAGAATTTTTAATTAAAATCAACGCATATACACCGGAAATATAGCTGAATATTCTGAACACTTCTGCATACCCTTTCAAAGGATTCAGGCGTGATGTTATGATGTGTAATGGCAGAGACATTGCAATAATTTGCGATTGCAGCAATCGCGGCTGATTTCCTGGTATTTTTTTAAGAGTTCCTTAGTCTAATCTCGGAAACCCATCATCAGATCTTTACGAAATTTAAATGGGACCATTTCGGAATAATCTACTTTCGAACAAAAAAAGAATTTTGCAAATCCGTCGACGCATGGCGGAGCTATGAGCGAACAAACATAAAAAAAAAAAACATCCGAACATCCGAATTGAGAACCTCCTCCTTTTTTGAAGTCGGTTAAAAAACTACTGTAACAGCACTACATTAAAATAAAGTGATACATTATGATTCATTAACGTGGTCTAGAAACTGTAATCTTTTTAGATACATCAAAATAAATATTGTTGAATCTATTTGCAAGAAAATAACGGATTTTCTCTATCATCTGCTTTTATACATTTTCTTAGGTTTTCTTAATACTAATGTAAATGCTCTTCATACACTAATAAGACAATGTAAATAATCAAAATAATACGCTATCCTAATACGACCAATAGATAGGTACAACATGTAGACGAGTTATTCTCATTGAGAGTTCAGCTATTATTAACACTTTATTAGTTTCGTAGTTATTAGCGCTTCAAATTTGACAGTGGTGCTGATTCTGCTGTTACAAAACTCTTTAAATTAGATTAGAAATCGTTTAAATTTCGGTCACTTCTGTCATAACGACAATATCACATTTTGTAAGTTATTGTTTTTAATTTGTTGTTGGTAAAGTTTAAAGTTAATACGACAATTTTGAACTATAGTGTAGCACATACGGTAGAAATAATACTGTACAAGTGATTCGAAAATTCATGCCTTGGTTTCACGGTAAAGAACTGGAATGCTCTTCCCAGACACAAGTTTCCTTGGTCAGAAATCTTGAGTTTTAAACGGGGCGTGAGAGGCCATCATCTTAGAATCGTCAGCATTTGGAATGGTGGACTTCACCATAGTTTCTTAACCATATCATCTAGCAGTTCGCAGTCCATTGACGCGCCAAATATTAAAAAAAAATTATAGAATATTTATTTTTCGATATTAAAAATAAAACATTTTGGTAACAGTTTAGTGTATTGAGATGCGCAACAGAATCGGCACCAGTATGTTGTAACACAAGAAGGTCTGACTAACTATCATTGTAGGTACTTATTGAGCAAATAGATGTCCACGTCACATGTCACAATAATTAGATTTAACATTTTGTAAAGGTTAACTTGTTGAATGTTTTGAAAGTTCGATTCTAATAACTAATTCATTATAATTACTTATTAACTGTTCATGTTCGGCTTCACTCGGCTGCCAATCTGCTAAAAAGGTCTGTCATATATACATTTGACAATTACGAACAACAAAAAGATGAATCATGCAAATAGGTAGAGCCGTATTCGGATGCCGCCGGGACAAACGCAAAGATTATGATGAAGGTAGAGCCATTCCGTTCATAAGTTTTACGCTAAGCAACAACATTAACGATTTATTTATAGGTATGGAGATTTTGCAAAAAAGAGTATCGATAGTTACAAATATATAATGTGAAGGGGTGAATTGCAAATCTACAGGTTATTGCTCTGTTAAATCAAATTCTGGCGGTGGTCTTGTTAGCACAAAGGATTTTCAGGTAAAGCACCTGGAAACTATCATCATCATTATGGTGACGTATTTTTTGATTGCATCCGAGGTCAAGGTGAACTTTGAGCTCGGGGTCCGCCTCCCGACTTCCATTGAGTGAGGCCATTGGCACGCATGTCCACAATTTCAAGCCAGGACTTCTTGGGCCTGCCCAACCTACAGGGACCTGGCGTGGGCGCCATTGCAAGACATTGGTTACCATCGTTGTCTGGCTGTTGCAAGAGTTCCCCAAGCGATCTTTACGGGTGACTCCGCTAAATCCGCTTACCTGGGAACTATTGTCCTATTAATAAATAACGACTTCAAGTAACACTATTTGTACGGTTTTTTAGTAAATTTACCTCCCTTCCTTTAATTTTTTTATATTAAACCAGGCATTTGATAGCACCTCACCAGATGGTAAAATTAGGGTGAAATTTATAAGCTAAATGCCTCCATTAACAGATCATGGTAAACACTCACCATTAGGTGAATCCAGCGCATAATTGTTACGTAATTACAAGTCTTAAGCATAAAGCTTAGTTTATTCGACAACATATAGTAAACTCATAAATAAATAACCTATTTACTGTTCTCTCACAGGCTTAGAAATGAAATGTAGAACGAGGTAAATCTTGAAAGTAATGTCAATATATCTTATTAGCACATAGCAGTGGATGACACGTCACTCATCGCGCCGAGGACGCTGGAACAATCGGCTGCCGGCGCCCGACACCGCCACCGATGCGATCTTTGCGCCTGTGATGTGGTGCAAGTAAGAAGCTTAAGTTTAACCCGAGGGAAATTATTCCGTAAAATCTAAATGAAAATATTTAGTTCAGTTATACTGCAAATGAACAGTATAATGTACAATCATTTTGCTGAGGTACATGTACGAACGTATGTAACGTTTAACAGAATTGGTGACGGAGTATCATTGCAGAGGCGCAAGGCATCGTAAAGACTTGGAGCGAAATGAAACGCGACGCTCAAGACCGACAGGGATGGCGGTGTACCGTGGACGCCCTCTGTCCCATCTAGAGGCCGCAGGACCTTACGTAAATTCAAACTACAAACACAGAGGTTATTATATCTCAGCAACCAAGCATCATCTGCGCATCAATCCCGGTTGCATCCAAGGTCTGATCTCCTACAACTCTATTCTTTGGCAAGTAACTGCCATCAGATCCCTCCAATTCCGAAAAGAAAGTCTGCAGTGCTCCATAATAATTACATGGGACTGAACTATAGAGATTGGGGAAATAAAGCCTTCTGGGAGGTATATTTATTGTGTGGAACATGTGCCACAAATGAAAGTATTAATTCACTAGTATCAACAATTCCCTATCCTGGAAATTGAAAGCGTATCCCCCATCGCTTGCGTAGCGCCCTTCAAGCATTATAGTATTGCTAACATTGGTTTCCTGCACGCAATGCGCAATATTATACGTACATCATTATTTCTTGTTGTTGACAGCCTGATAGCTGGGTGAACATGTTAACTGGACCGTTCTCGTTACTATTTTGTTACAAACACCACTTCATTTAAGTTGCGTCGTTTTTGTTTGATATAAGGTTGACAATCACGTGCTCGGAGGGCCATAAATCTTGAACAGGTTTTTTGAAAAGTCGTAGAAGGAACACAATCAATGAAGACATTAAATTAAGCAGGATTACAAAAAGTAATTGAATTTAATATGATATCTCGTAGGCGGCAGGGTATAACGGGATTTTCTACATACCTAACTGTTGTGTGATTTATCTTCTTCTTCTTCTTTATCTTAGCGTTAATCCCAGTCGCATTCTAAGCTTTGGAAGCTGGGGTCCGCTTTTTCCAATTTATTTGCGGGTTTGGCTATCTTTGATATTTTCCTTGAAGTGCTTGACTGCCATCTGACCTCTACAACCTATTGGGGATATATAGTGTAGTATTGGTGAAATTTGACTTGAATTTGAAATTTTCGACTTGTCAGTGATCAAATACCCGTAACGACTGCTATAGATGATCGAATCACAACCGGAACAGACGGATTAACGTGCTCTCCGAAGCACGTTAAATTCGCAGACCATTGCAAATAGACGGGAATCGAACCCACCCCCACCGCGTAGCAGTCGCCTTCGCTATCACCACGCCACAGAGGCTGTGTGACTTCAACCCTTTCGTGACCTCTAGGAGCGGTTGAGGATGACATAGATTAAGGTAGATTTACACGGGGTGAGGCAGAAACACTTATATGAAAAAGCCTTTATTTCATTCATATTATGGTAAGTGCACAGGTATCGCAATAACATTAAACTCGATGTATGGTAAAACTTATGTTTATTCATAATTAGGCCACATTTTACTGATACGTCTTGTATATAACCAGCACTAAATATTTTAATGATCTTTTTGACACCGAATATAATGGTGACACTTGAATATGCTTCGCCATAATATACAGAATTGGGTTGATATCTTGTCTGTGTAATGATACCTTTTTAGGGTTCCGAAACGTACCTAAAAGTGAAAAAAGTAACCCATATAGGATCGCTTCGTCCGTGTGATCCGTCTGTCTGTCATGACCTTTTTCTTGAGAGTATGTGGATGGATCTAGTTGAAATTGATAATACTAAATACACAAGTCTGCAACCTCTTACAGCTGTGAAAAAATCAAACTTATAGATCAACGCAATAAAAAAATATTGCGGTTTATATAACTTAAGTTCGTCCCTCATTTCAGTTTTCGGAACCCTCAGTGCCCGAGTCCAACTCTCGTACTTGACTGGTTTTTTTTAAATTTAAACAGTAGAGCATCATGATAAAAGTTATGTAGGTACTGCGCGCTGACCTCGAATTGATGAGATGGTGATTAAATGGTAATCTATCAATGCGCGAACTGAATTCATTGGGGATCATAAAAATACTGCAAGATACAATTATAATTTTCATGAACAGGATGTTCGTTGTGCGTGAATAATAAGTAATTTATACAAATAACTACATACCTACATATCGTAGATGCAGAGTTTGTATCTTTATTAGGGGTTTCTAACGTAACTTCTTTACATTTTTACGTATTACTTTTCATGTTTACATAATGGAGAAAAATTGCATAATAGAGTAAAAGCAATGGGTTAAGAGAGATCTCATGGGCTGTTTAGTCTACCGTCGCCGCGTCGCTTCGGTAAAAAGGTCAAGATGGTCCTAAAAAGGTCCTAAAAAACTCCATGTGTGCTTTACAAAGCAAAGCATTATCTTACTGTATTCGGTTTCCCATTGGTCAACCAATGGTAGATTGGTATCTATTTGGTGCGATTGTTTAAATAGGTATAGGTACAAATAGTAGACAGTCAAAAACAAGATTTGAAACAGGTATGTAGGTACAAATCTTATACCAAAGTTCATTTACTTCCCATTCAAACTTAGACAAAAGCTTTGCTATAAACAAAAGTTTAACGCAGCTTCATTTAAAACTAGGGTCATTAGGCATTGTCATCTTAACTACACTAACTCAATACCCTCTAATCACGCTTTCATCATATTTGAACAAGTGTATAGAAGCAAGTATTTGCTCAAGCTTCATTGAGAGGTTGTTAATAGCGAACATGAGTAATGCATTGATTACGCTCTAGGCGTCAGCGGGGATACGGCGGGTGTCAGCGCTCATTGAGCGGCAATCAGATTCATTCATAGCTTATTTGTCGGTTCGGTGATCATTCCACGATGTTAATTGCATGACGTTAGTTGTTGGTATTGGATCAGCAATCGACAGATACTGGCTGTAAACACGTCGTCTGTATCGCAACAATCTATTTATAATCACCGGCCGGCGAGACCACTGTGTGTTAAATGTCTGATATTTACGATTACGAGCCGAGACGCCGGCTCTAGTGCTGCCTGTAATATATTTTAACTGATCTATCGATAGTTTATAAATTGTCATATTCGAAAGTTATCGAGGTGGACATGATAGAGAGCGCCTAAGTAGGTACCTACTTCTTGAAGTATTTTTATGTCTAGCTACATTAGACATAAATAATTATATTATAACAACATTGAATTTCAGTATGGATAAATATTTCGTTCTCTCAAATAAAAAATAAAATAAGATATTTTAAAAACCGGTTGACCTGTCGAAATAATTCTCAGTGATATTATGCGGGTAGTAATAGTTGCAACATTAGTAATAACGTAGGTCAATATATAATTAGCACTTGTCGGACATAATGTGCATACTGAAGTTATCGACATGATTGTAAGCTAAGGCACTAATCTCGAAACGATTAGCGCAGTGGCGGCCGCAGCGCGCGCGCACGTGCGCCGCCAGCCGGTGAGTAAGCTCCAGGTACCACTTAACACAGATAACTTTGTTTAATAAACAAAACTTTTATGACCTCAAGCACTCTAACACAACCACATACGGTTCTAAGTCGCGTTACACTTTCCAGTGACATATGCAAATATGAAATGGTCAGTATACTGGCCCGTAGCATAACTATCTCTAGACTGTCACGCAAACAAAATCCGAGTAAACAACTGTTCGGAAAATGTGTCTCAAATATTGTAATTTTAATAATTGTTAGCGGTGTAGAATAATTGACCACCTGTTTTTGTAAAGTTTGTGAACGTATTCCGGACTCGGCATTCTTGACGAGGGAGTGGATCGTAATTGGATTCCTGTCGATATGAATGTGCTCTACGATTGAGAGATTGTTTCTAGGCGGATCTAATATAGCAAATTGCCAATTTTACAAGTACGTAGTTAACGAGTACTGTTACCGACGAATGGAGGTGAACTCTAACGAATTTACAAAGCATGTTTACATTGAAATACATAAAATAATTGATGCGATCAAGCAATGCGAAATTTCGTCAACTGATCGAGCTGCGGAAAGCTCGAGATTCGGCGTATAAAATTGATGTGGGTAGTAGTACTCGTATAGGTAGTATAATCACTAAGAAATTTCTTTTATAAGAACTTAGTAAAAGATTTAGGCTATATTATTCAATGGCAGCCTCTGTGGCGTAGCGGTAGAACGTTCGACTGCTATACAGGGGGCGCGGATTCGATTCCCGCATTTCCCGCTCAGTGCAAATATTACACTACTGATGTGAAGCTACTCCTCATACAAGCAATATAGCTTAGCTGGATGGATTAAGGAGTTTACTAGTAATTTAGTTTATCTATCAAAATAACAGTATCGGTTGGCTAAGATAAACTTTCCCTCTAGCAACTGGCTGAAACTGCGGCGACTATGTAGGTATGTGCATGTTGCAGTACCGAGGTCTGCTACTCTTCTTTCAGTTATTTAAATTGTATTGGCTTCTACGGTAGCAACTGCCGTTCGACCCCCAACCCCGAAAGAAATGTCTTCGTCAGAGTCTTATCCATCCATTAGCAAAGATCTTGATGGAACTTCTTCCACCCCATAGAATAAGAAAACGTATATAATAATAAGCCGTAATAATAATTTCCATCCCTCTTACCTACATGACACACATTCTCGTGAAACGTAACGATTTGAAGCCGGCTGCTCGCCGTTACAGTTTAGTAACACAATGAATCAATGGCTGTCAGAAAAAAATGCGATAGATAGGTATAAAGCTTCACAGATGTGCACAGTATTATTGTCACCTGCGCGCACGCACGTGCGCATATGGGCAGATAAACACGCTGTGACGTCAATGTTCGCAACGAAGACGAACAACACTCTACTATAAAAAAACTACGTACCTATAGGTATGTATCTACACACACCTACCTGCTTACAGGTCTTCATATGCTGGTTTACGAGAAAGGATACTTTTTTCAGAATAATTTCGTGGAAAGTATGTATTTATAATTTTACATACTGTAAGTACTCGTATATAATAGGAGAGCAAGTAAAGTTCTGCAGATATTTCAGTTAGCGTAAAACTAAGTAAGTCATACTACGTAAATATCCCGCTTACAACATTCTGCAACTTCAATCCGCTGATACGACAGAATCCATTACTATCGGGTGACGATTTGTTTAAGATGATAAGGGGCTCCAGGCTGTAAATCTAATAGTTTTTCTATCTAGAAAATGTAGATGGATACAATCTTGCAGTTTCTAGTTTCAAATTTTACAAACTGTTGAAGGTATCTGCCTATGTTTTATGTGTAATTTATGTAAAATGCAATTAAACAATTTTTTTTAACAAAAAGTGATGAATAAGGTAGAGTTCCACCCGCGCGTTGCGGTTACCTGCGCAGATGCATTAGCAACGCTCATCACATCACTGTTACGACCACCCCTTCACTCCCTGATGCGTGGTGGTTTCAATTAATTTTCATTACACAAAATCCATTTACGTTCCCTAATGAGTTTAAGATGATTGTACGCTATTTTGTTAACCTCCAAGTGGATTAATAAACTCACAATTAAAATTTCTAGTTTTTTGTCCTATTCAATATGTTATAGTGTTAAAGAATTTCTTGTTTGTTATTAGAATATGACACGGATATTGTAATATTACTTTGAGAACGATACCTTTCTTTATTTCATTGAGACGGTTAGAATTTAAATTGTGGCCTTTGTTACACTTCGGTGAAATCAAAAAGAGTTATATATCCAAATCGTTTCAATATTGTAGGTTTATATTATTAAACACGTTTAATGTAAGCGCTACCCATTCTTAAATTTAAGCCCCTCATTAGGAAACAATTGAAAATATGAATAATAATACACCGAATAGGAATGTTCTCATGGCTGTACCAGATTTGAAATTGCTTCATTTCAAGTTCACAGGGGAGAGCGATTAGGTGCCTACAAAACACTCACTCAACACGGGACAAAAGGAAATTATACCCATTATTATATGGCTGTTATAGTTCAGTGCCCGCAAAACAACGATTATTAAAATTGCAAATTATATTCATATACCTAATTCTAAACTAGGAAGGAACATATCGTCCATATTTTAAAAATTATTGTGAGAAATTATCGCGAGGTGCTAGGTGAAACTTGTAGTCGTAAAGGTGCTGACAAACTTGATGAAAGAGTAAAGGAAAATTTGTGAAAAGTATGGTAATAATAGAGAAACAATAAATACACAGTATAATAAGAATAAAATTACTTAGCCTTAAATTGAAATTGTGGTATCAGGTTTTAATGAAATCCCTGGCGCAGTACGAATGGCAATTACCCGCCTCTTTGTCAAGTGAGAGAAAGGGCTCGGCAGTGCGACAGTAAATAAAAGATAGAAAGTGGCTTTATTTTAGAACAAGAATAGATTCAAGGAGCTAATTTACCACTCGTTTATATCGCGCAACTAGTTCGAAGCTGTTTTGGTTTGTTTGTTTTGTTTTTGATGGAAGTGCATTGTTTCGAATAATATGAAAACAACCATGGCATGCGCATTGATTTACATAGTTACTTAGTTAATCTTATTGAGCCTGCGGGACACATTGAGCGATTCCACTAAAAATCAGTACCTTTATGAATCGCCGCATGACAAAATATTATCATAATACGACTGCCTCTGTGGCGTAGCGGTAGTGAACGCGGCTGCTACGCAGGAGGCGCGGGTTCGATCCCCGCTCAGTGCCAATATTTGTATGCATGCCAATATTTGCATTGGTCTGGGTGTTTCTATGTATAATATTATTATGTATGTATTTACAAAAAAAGTATCTAAGTTTGTATATCCGCATTCTAGATTCCATAACACAAGCTAATTAAGCTTACCATGGGTCTTGAAAGCGTTGTGTAGAATGTTGTGGAATATTTATTATTTATTTATATTATACTATATAAAATGACCCTTACCTACTGTTTGTGTAAATAACTATACCTACTTTTAATATTATGTTCTTATCTACCACTTTACCTAAATTAACGTACCTAATTATGAAATAAGGAACGTACGTTGTTCCTTTGTTTTTTTTTGGTTATAGTTTCTCCAAAAATACAGGGCAAGGGCAATAAGGCGAATCTGAAGCAAAGTTATGTGTATTAATTGTAATCTGTACTAGATATTACAATACATGCATATTATATGCAGGTATATTCATACACTCAGGCTTTTCTCGTTCAGATGTAGGTAGAGACAACAGCCTGTCACTGGCTTCAGAACAGCTATGACACAGTCGGAGTATGAGGCAGAAATGGTTCAGTGTAAAGCATTAAGGAACCTAAGTACATATAGATTGGTGTAGATGATGCGATTGTGAGGCCCTGAGTTTGGTTCCCTATTTGATGTTTGTTTAATTGGGAAAATCTTAGCAGCAGCACAGCGTACAAAAATATAGATATGAAAACACATTTACATAAAATCCTTTACGCTATGGTCCTGGTTTGTTTTAATTAGTTGGGATTGAGTTGAGTGAATGTTGAAAATGAAGTGAGGCAAGACGGGTCGTGGCGGGAGGCGGTGGAGGTCGGATAAAGCGAGCGCCAAGTTAGCGCTAAGTGAGCTCCGATAGCCGCTGACGAGTCAATCGCGCCCACGCACTCTGTCGCCGCTATCTTCAATAACGAATACCGTGCCGTATTCCATTTTACTTACAATGATTTAATTTAAAAGCTTAATTTATTTTATTTATTTAACCTTCTTGTAGAAATAAGTACATAATATAGATAGTAGGTATATGTGGGTATAAATAAACCTCTTCACATCCCTTCACCGATTTGAAGACGTGAATGTATTATGTTTTTATGGGAGCGACTGCCGTCTGACTAGCCTAGCCTGAAAGGAAAGCTTGCACAGCCTTGTCCGTTAGTCAGTAAGTGTAAGGTGATAAGTTTGCCTTATGCCCGGTAGATCTCAGTGAAGCTCACCCTCACCATTCACACATAATCGAAAATTTGGTCTTAAAGTTGACGAAACGTTCTTTCTATACATAATTTTATTATAAACATGCATGAGGATATGTAGGTAAGTACGTATGATAAAGATTTAAAATGTCATAGTCACTTACATTAGTATCCTAGAGTTTTCGGGGCTACTATTGCAAGAGCTACGGTGGTAAGTGTCCCGAAAACTCCAATTGTAAGCTATATTATGTGCACGCCTTTGTGTGCTGCGTACGGCACTCTGGTGTACCCGTATAATCCTACCACCGTTAATACACCTGCCAATGGCGCAAGGGAAAAATATTCACACTTATGCTGTCGACCCTGTTAGAACAGAGAGATTCTGTGCCGTCAGCGCACTGACAGCACAAAATCTCTCCCAGTACCTACAGTAAAACGCAAATAGGGCACGTAGGTACGATTTGTCAACCAAATTAACAAGTGTAAATTTGAACTCAGGCAATGATTTGATATTAAAATGATAATCTAAATCGTGATCGGGATGTCAAAAGTATACTTATTACGTACTTATTCACGTAACTGCTGTTTTAGAAATAAACGTTGAGTTTTCTGATTTGAATTTATAATTTACTTTTCGAATAACAATTTACTGTATCAAGTAAATCTTTTATAAATTATGTAGACTTCTATGATTCATAACCAATAATGAGTGCAGCTATAAACAATGGATATAAATTCGAGGGAAGGTACTTTTTACTGCATATAAGTAGAATAACAGTAATCTACACATTAAAATCTGCGTTGACCTTATCCGTAAAATGTAGGAGCTAGCGACTTAAAACTTATATTAAGTATAATGTGGCTTGCAACGGGTTCTAAATAGGGAACCCAAACTTGTGGAACTTAGTAAGAAATAGCAAGTGAATAGCATATTTAAATCATACTGCTTAGAATTCATAGGTAGTAGAACCGGGGGTTGTGGAGGTCAGATGGCAGACGCTTCACGTAAAATATCGAATTCTAGCCAAATACGCAGTTCTACTGGTAACGCGGACCTCAAACTCCGAGGTGAAAGCTTCGTATACGACTGGGATTAACGCTAGGGTGAAAAAGAACTAGGCAATGCTATTGCTATTTTGCTGTCTAAGTAAGCAAGTGCAGAAGCAAGTTCGTAAGCAAAAGCAGCCCTTAATGAGAACGAGGTGAGGGTTTGATAATAGCTGAGCATAATTTTACATGTGAACATGCTGAACTACCTTTTTCAGACATTACATTAATTTTATTTGTGAATTACATTAGTACTCATTTTATTTACTTCCTAAAAAGCAATTAGAAAAATTGAGTGAGTTCCCGTATTTGCGGGATCCCATTTTTGCAGGATTGGAGTCTTAAATAATTAACTACCTTTTACGTTATTCTTTTAGTCTTTATTTGTGCACACAAAGGAGAAATGCAAGCGCGATTACATGCTAAATGCGCTTATGGCGGCAAAGGTGCCGCCTTGCAGGCGTAGGAGCCCTAATGCAGTGTCTATGTACGCGGATAGCTCGCGGCTATCTCCGTCGCCGCCTGCGCCACCGCTACTCACACAGAATTACAATCGATAACCCATACTACAATGTTTCCGAGATCTTATTTAAAAGCCTCACTAATCACCCAGCATCCCTACGAGTTAACTTTATAATAACCTGTACATTTTGTGAGTAAAGTTTATTTATAATAAAAAGAGAAATAATTCGATTGCTTGAACAAGACGATGCATTCCTCGAAGAGCAATGATTCGAATAGCAATGATTCGAAGAGCAACGATACCATTCCTCGAAGAGCAATGATTCGTATTTTAGATCATTGCTCTTCGCGGAATAAAAACCAAACTCAATTTTGTTCCTCGAAGAGCAGGTTTTTCTAAGTAGCTGATAGAGATGTGGTACTAATATGAATTATTTTGCTCGAATTTAATAAAAATATCGATAAAATCATCAACTCGTTTATTTTTCAAATAATAATTGAATACTACAGTGGAGCCGAATCCTAAAGTTACGTACGAGTATGACGTTATGTCAATTTGGTATAACTTGTGATTATTTCAAATGATATTAATATTACAAAACATTTTTTTTAGTTTAGAGTTATGATAATGTATAATTATCTTTTGTTTGTAATTAATTAGGGAGGTATGGTATTATTTAATTTTGATTGGAAAAGAAATGGCGGTAACAAGGTTATAGCGGCCTGTGGTTGAGTTGTCATACGTAACTTTAGGATTCGGCTCTACTTTACACGTAAATATAAATGATGAATCATTTACATTAATTGACTGTTGTGTTATTATAATATGTCTAAATCACAGTTTCTTTGATGATTAAAAGATATATTTATATAAGTAAATCATTCCTTTTTTTACAAGTTTACGTAATATTAAATCAATCTTTTACAGATCTTTCATTATTTGAATCATCATCATCATCTTCATCTGCATATAGACGTATTCTCCTGATTGCATCCGTGGCCAAGATGACCTCGGAGCTCAGGGTCCGCCTTCCGGCTCTTCCTCCTCCACTTCGCACGATCTTGGGCGTCCATGGTAGTGAGACCATTAGCACGCATATCACCCTCCACGACGTCAAGCCAGGACTTCTTTGGCCTACCCCTTTTACCTGGACCCGGCGGGGGCACCATTGCCAGGCATTTGTTCCCCACGTAGCCTGGCGGTTGCCGCAAGACGTGGCCGCACCAGCGAAGGCGGCTCTCTTGCATTTTATCCGCGATGTCACGGACATGGAGGCTGCCGCGGATGCGAGAGTTCCGTACGCGATCTTTACGCGTAACGCCGCACATCCACCGCAACATTTTCATCTCCGTGACACGCAGCTCTTGCTTGTGTCGCTCGAGCAGCGGCCACGCCTTACAACCATACAAGAGAACAGGCCTAATGATCGTCTTATAGACCTGACCCTTCTACCTGACTGGCATTTTAGGATCACAGGTGACGCCAGTCATTTCTCGCCACTTGGCCCACGCGGCAGCAATGCGTGCCTTGACGTCGTGGTCGATCTCACCGGTCTCATGAAGTACAGATCCCAGGTACTTAACCTGGTCCGTGCGCTCGACCAAATCATCGCCTATGCGGACGGGTGTGGGATCTGTGGAGTTTAACGCTAAGTATTCTGTCTTCGCTACATTTAGCTTCAGACCGCCGTTCTCAAGCGCTTCTTTCCATCCTTTCACGCGTCGCACCAATCTGCTCCTGTCCGCGTCCATGAGCGCAATATCATCAGCATACATGAGCAACCACGGAGGCTGCTCATGTGAGTTTCTAATGCTGTCCGACAAAACATCTAATACCACGCTGAACAGGTAAGGACTAAGGACGGATCCTTGGTGTACCCCGACGGTGATAGGGAAGGCTTTCGAGTCGCCAACAGCAGTCCGAACCACGGAACCGGAATCGTAGTACATGTCTCGGATGGTGTCAATGTAAGTCTCTGGAACACCCTTGGCCCGCAGTGCCCACCAGATCACCGCGCGAGGAACACAGTCGAAGGCCTTCTGCATGTCTAAGAATAGGCAGTGCAGGGGCGTGTTCTTCGCCCTGTATTTCCCCGCCACAACCCTTAGGGCGAACACTGGGTCCATGGTCCCGTGCCCGGGACGGAACCCGTACTGGCACTCCGAGAGTGCACTTTCCTGTCGGATCCGGGAGTCGATTATCCGCTCATAGAGCTTCATGGTGTGGGACATTATCTTTATACCGCGGTAACTACCACACTCCTGCACCGATCCCTTACCTTTGAAGACTGGCATGATGATGCTCAGCCTCCACTGGCTCGGGATCTCGCCGGAGAGGAGTACGCGGTTATAAAGATTTGCTAGAATGCCCACACCACGGGCGCCCATTGCCTTCCAAGCCTCGATGGGGACTTCGTCGGGTCCGACAGCTTTCCGGTTCTTCATGCGGCGAATGGCAGTCTGGACTTCCGCAGGCGTTATCGGTGGCACTAGTCCTTGATTCGGAGGAAGATCTGGTGGCTGCACCTCTTTATGCTGCTTATTCAGCAGCTCGTGGAAGTATGAGCGCCATCTCTCCTTCACCGCGACTTTCTCGTGCAACAAATTGCCCCCAGGGTCTTTAATGCAGCGGCACTTGGATAGACCCTGCGCCGCTTTGGCCCTGGAGCGCGCCAACTTATATATGAGCTTTTGCCCCTCAGACGATTCTAACTTGGTATATAGAGGTTGCAAGTGGTCTCGTTTGGCCCTGGCTACGGCTCTCCTGGTGGCGCGTTTTGCATCTTTGTACGCATCGCGGTCGTCGGAAGATTTGGACGCTTGCCACTTTTTAAAGAGGCCTTTCTTCACCCTGATCTCTCTCTGGACTGTGTCGTTCCACCACCAGGTGTCCTTGTCACACTTGCGTCCACCCTTAGGCATGCCGAGCACCATCCTCCCCGCCTCAAGAATAGCTGCCCGAATCCTGTCCCAAGAAACCTGTACTGGTTCGTCTACAGCATCGGCGCACTTGTCACCGATGGCTGAGACGAAACTTTGGGACTTAGCTTCATCAAGCAGCCACCACCTGATTTTGCGTTGGGCACGCTCGGCACGTATGTCTTTGGGTTTCACGCGGAGGTCCATGACAAGGAGACGGTGTTGGCTAGTGAGACTCTCCCCGGGTATAACCTTGCAGTTGGCCACCCTGCTGATGCTGTGCCTCCTAGTGAGCAGGAAATCAACCTGGGTTAAGTGCCCCCCGCTCTTGTAGGTGACAAGATGTCCGGATGTCTTTTTGAAGTACGTGTTCACGATGGCCAGGTCGGCAATCGCACACGTTCTAAGGATGTTCTCACCCTCTGGGTTGCGACTACCGTATCCAAAACCGCCGTGGCCACGCCCAAACTCCTCACACCCGTCACCCACGTGACCGTTCAGGTCACCGCCCAGGACAATCTCCTGCGACAGCGGGACGTCACGAAGTACTCCCCCGAGTTGGTCCCAGAACAAGATCTTTTCGGCTTCGCCACGCCCAGCCTGTGGAGCGTAAGCACTTATCAGGTGGGTTATAATCCCATCGATAAGCACCCTCACAACCATAAGTCGGGCGCTATAGCTCTTCACCTCCAAGATGTCATCCTGCAACGCCCGGGAGAGCACCACGCCCACCCCGGCCTGCCCATCAGGTGCACCTGTGTACATCAGCTGGTAGCCTTCCCCAATGTGCATGGTGCTATCGCCACCCCACCGAGTCTCCTGCAGGAACGCCACGGCCACTCTCCACCTGCAGAGTACGTCAGCCAACTCCCTCGTGCGACCGGTCAACGTGCCGATGTTCCACGTTGCGAAGCGGAGTTTTCGGGAATCACAAAGTTGGCCTAACATCTTTAGCCGTGCCCGGCTCAGGCACGGTAGCCCTTGCTCACTTGCGACACGAGGGGGGCGACCCCCTTCGAAAAAAATAACGTAAGGCTGATTTACCAAAGATTATTTACACAGTGTTATTATTATTATTTAAATATTCATATTTTAGTTATGGTAAGGGAAACTGAGACTATTCTTCTAAGAATAATTTATTATTTAATAATAACTCATTCAAAATGTGACTTGAATGTTTCTTAGACAAAATGTTTATAAAAGATTTCAAAAATCTTAAAGTGTCTTAAAATAATGTTAAAAATATGTCATTATTATACAGGATGATGAATCCAAATGGGTCAGTAGGGAGAAGTCAGAAACTATGAGATATAGCAAGATTTGTTCTTAGGAACCATGGCTTCGACTTTAGATTTAATAATAATGGCATTCAAATTTTTCCTCAAACTCGCATACATAACCGGGTATCGAACCGGGGTCGAAGTGGCAGTAAACTATTTTTTTTTTAGTTTTTTGTCGTTGTTATTGTTGATGATGCTAATCATAAGTCACATCATATATCTCTAATTTTATCAGTGTTTCTCTACAATATTATGCATGTATTATACATATAAAACTTCCTCTTGAATCACTCTAATCTATTAAGAAAAACCGCTTCAAAATCCGTTGCGTAGTTTTGAAGATTTCAGCATACATAGGGACGGACAGACAGCGACTTTGTTTTATAATAATTATGTAGTGATATTCTAAAGACTGATTTAGTAACAATACTGTCAACATCTTAATTAATATCCTAGGCTATATTCAAATAATGAAAGATCTGTAAAAGATTGATTTAATATTACGTAAACTTGTAAAAAAGGAATGATTTACTTATATATATCTTTTAATCATCAAAGAAACTGTGATTTAGACATATTATAATGAGCACAACAGTCAATTAATGTAAATGATTCATCATTTATATTTACGTGTAAAGTAGAGCCGAATCTTAAAGTTACGTATGACAACTCAACCACAGGCCGCTATAACCTTGTTACCGCTATTTCTTTTCCAATCAAAATTAAATAATACCATACCTCCCTAATTAATTACAAACAAAAGATATACATTATCATAACTCTAAACTAAAAAAATGTTTTGTAATATTAATATCATTTGAAATAATCACAAGTTATACCAAATTGACATAACGTCATACTCGTACGTAACTTTAGGATTCGGCTCCACTGTAGTATTCAATTATTATTTGAAAAATAAACGAGTTGATGATTTTATCGATATTTTTATTAAATTCGAGCAAAATAATTCATATTAGTACCACATCTCTATCAGCTACTTAGAAAAACCTGCTCTTCGAGGAACAAAATTGAGTTTGGTTTTTATTCCGCGAAGAGCAATGATCTAAAATACGAATCATTGCTCTTCGAGGAATGGTATCGTTGCTCTTCGAATCATTGCTATTCGAATCATTGCTCTTCGAGGAATGCATCAACAAGACTACAACGTTTTCTTTCGATAGGTATACACTTGTGACTTCTCTTTATTATCTTCTATTAAATTATGTAGATTGATATGTTATTTAATTACCATTCGATGTCAAACGTGTGCCGGGTTGTATAAGAGAAGTCTTACCTACTTTGCCCTCGTTCGCACTCATTAATTAGTGCATGCATCTTAATGCACTCGTGCCTGACTTGATGCAGACAAAATCACCTTCGTTTTGAGCGGCTGTTGTTAAGAGCTAATACCATATCCACCTTTTTTAATAACAGTTCATTGTAGTTACACTAGTTTTAATGATGTCATGTGATGATTGCATAGAACGTCTTAAATAGTCGCAACACATTACATTGCAGACTATACGTAATACTTAATGTCAGACAACACTCTGTAATCGTTATAGAGCTAAAACAATTGATATGAAAGACTCTTCAAAACCGTTTCACAACGCGATGATAGGCAAAATGTTATGGCGAAGTGGGTATCTACGTATTCATTAATTGAAAACGTTCGTAAGATGGCGTGTGGCAATAACGCCAGCGAGCCACAATTATCTCGTCACAGTACCGAGATCAATCAAACCATATCACGTTATATGGGTCATTAATTACTGTAAACAGTAATTACTTTAATTATTCTTGACAGTCTTTGTGTAAAGTCGTGAAGTCGCCGCACGCGGCCGAAGGTCGGCGTGGTGTCTGTTACAAAGAGGACTCGAGAAAGGTGATCATTCTGGTGTGCCCCGTCAAATGTTACTCTCAGAATACATATTTATAATTTGTACTAGCTGCTGCCCGTGGCTATGCCTGCATGAAATACTGATACCGTTCTCGCGACGCACCACGGGCATCGATGCCCGGGGTAAAAAGTAGCCAATGTCGTATAATTATTTTTTGTGCTCAGCTCTGATAAGAAACATGCATCTTCTACTCATTGTCTGTCTCCTTCATACATTCCTGGCATAAGTCAGTTCCTCAGCAACTTCCCCAGCCCTTCTTTGCCATATCATAGCCTACCTCTTTCACGCAATCCGTCAATCTTTTCTTGGGCATACCTACCTCTGCTCTTAAAGCCCTTTACAGTCATCTGATAAGAACATTTGTATCTCTCGTAGACAATAATGTTGTTATTTTTCACAGTTCGTCACGTGTTCAACATAAATAAAGATTGATCGTCCTTCAAGTTCCTGCAAACCTGGTAGGACTTCATTTAAAAAGTAAAATTAATTTGCTGTCCGCCGTTCTGACCACGTGAAATACGATCCCGTTCCCACGATCTACAGGAAACTATTCAACTATTGTCAAATTTCATCCAGAATGAGAGAAACAAACACCGATCCATGCATACATCCAAGTGCTTAGTGTAGCAGGCACTCAATATCAACGACATTGGGTGCCTATGATTAGAAATGGAACGAACGTTACCTGAGTCATGGAACATTACACATGTTGGATTTAATTTGCAGATTTATTGAAACAAACATTTACCTATGATTTTTTGTAAAGTCAGAATCATTTATTTATTATCATTTATAACCAACTTCAAAGAAAGAAGGTTTTCATTCGCCGGCTTTTTTTTTCATGTAATGTTGAATGAAAAGTGAAAAACGACTGGATATTATAGATTTAATTGAATGGATAATTGCTAAGACAGTAAAGATTATACAATACAATGGCCCATAACTTTTGATTTATTTTTTACCACAATTTTTTTACTATACTTACTAAATGCTCGACAGCTTTTCAACAAAATTTCATATAATTTTCGGCTGATAAGTATTATTTTACAAACGTGCTTCACACCGTTTCATTTTTTGTTGCCACACTTTTTGTTTTAGCGGGTAAATGTTAAATTGCTACCTTTTTTATTATAGAGCCATTACTCACAGGGTAATAATAAGGTGCTAATTTTGATACCTTGTTATATCGTTTTTTTATCTGAGCGCCAATCCCGTTTGCATACAATAGTCAGCTTGCACATTGGAGCCCTGAACGCCAATTCTTTTAATGAAAATCTATTAAAAATTATTTAAATGTAAATGAATAAATTTATTATAGCGGTAACAGAAATAAAAATCTTTTCCTTAAAAATAAAGTCTCAATATAATCACAATCTCCCAAATGTCAAAAATGATCGCGATTTTAATGAAAAAATTGTAAAATAGTGTTGTGACAATACCATTTGCAGTCTTGGTGGATTTGGGTCGCAAAGATCTTGACAGGACAGGACCTCATATCATATACATACCACTATGTTGTTATACATTAAATACGTATAATTGATGTTATAACAAGAAAGCTAGATATTATACAAAACGATTAGGTAGGTTTGGTACCTAGTAACTACGCAAATGGTGAGTCATTTGCGTAACTTGTATTTTGCTGGCTTTTGACGATGACGTTGTATAAGTTCGCTTAGAATTGAAAATTGATGGGTTCTTAAATACATCATTATAAAAGAAATATCAAAATTCCCATGGATTGCACTTGTGCAATTTTTTTGTTCAAAGTTAAATATTGGATTCTCGCATTTTTCTCCTAAACAGCAAGTGTCGTATATCGCAAAAATAGGTTACACAAAGTTATAGATCATGCAATCACTACAGTCTTAAATAATATTATCCCTGTCTAATCCTTTTTATTGTGGTATTTTTATCAGTCCTCCGAGTAAATTGGTTAATAGGTACAATTTTAATATTTTTATTCTGATTTTATCGGAATTGAAAAATAGTAGCTATTAAATTACTACTATTCCATATTGATATACATATATTATGATAATATATTCAACTGCTTCGGTCACAGTGAATAAAGCTGTGTAGAGTCTTCGAGAAAAGAGCCAGATAATAAAAACTTATGACCACTCTTCCAATTCCCAAATTACTGTGTGTTTCTTACGATCGAGACATAAGTGAGGTCCTGCAGCCAATATACCAAGCAGTTAAAATTATAATTATCGTAACTATTTTTCATTTTCTTAAAAAAATATTTTTATGAGGAGCCCGATGATGAGCGTTAACTTAAACGTTACCATAGCTTAAAGACGTAAGGTTCGACAACCGCCATTTCCTCACTCGCAGAAATACTACAATATCACAAGAAGTTACCTATATTGTAGAATTTGTAGATTTGCCGGTAGGGGTGGACCTGGAGCAAATAGGTTAAATATGTAGCTTTGTAAAGGAGATTAAAAAGGCTAATAAGGACTGGTGAGTGGTGACTACCGTTCAGAATCGTTTCTGACGCAGAGGCCAGCCATCGCAATCCAGGGTGGAAACACGTCGAGTGTGATGGACACTTTTGCGCCGAGAACGTTGACTACATTCTATTACAAAAATTAAGATAGCAGTACATGCCCCACATAATAAAGTAGGATTATCCTTGAAGTAAAACGATTCTCTCGCGATTTATTTGGTGGATACCAAATAAATGGCATGGTATTCCAAAAGTATCTGAATTGTCCTACTCGATGCGCGACGTATGGTCACACTATAATATTATGACCACATCTGAGTCTTATAGTATTGCTATGATCTATTCAGTGGTCTAGGCGAGCTGGCGGTATTGCGCGTGCGCGTGTGTGCTGCATCGCGCGCTGTCAAAAGCACCCCGTCAGGTGATCTTTGGGTCCGTGACTCAACAGTTACACTAACGAACCGGTGCACGTTGCGGCGCGTGCTTCATTGTGCCGTATTATCTATCATTATCTCGGTTAGCCTAGATACAGACGTATTCAATAACGCATGGAGCAATATCAAAATGTAAAACAATAAACTTTTAATAAAGAGAATGCTTACCGCAACTTCTTGTGTTGAACCGGATTAATAAGTTGTGTAACATTCGATCGCAGTGTCATGAAAGGTTGCTACAAGCGTAGCTGCGGGTCAATGTTACAATGTCCAATGCTTTTGTCATTAATTGTTCTATAATTTATTGTGTAATTTGCGATGTTAGGTTCATGCTTGCTATAACATATTTTTTGCTATTGTCCGTGGTTTCGTACCGTGTTATATTTTTTAATCCTATTTTTTCAGCCTAGGTATGCTTTTAAGAACTCTATTGTTTGAGATACTCGTTGTACCTATACGTTTTAATATCATGGAAACTTGGAAACTCAAGGTTGCCTGGAAGAAATCGCTTCTAGCGATAAGGCCGCCCATTGTACATTGAACTGTAACATGCTACCTACTTGTATTACTGTAAATCTATTGGTCTACAATAAAGAATTATCTATCTATCTATCTATCTATATCATGGAGACTGCAATCATCGTTAGTTTCATAAGCATATCACCATAAGTACCTAGGTATAGAAAACATGGAAAAATATGCAGATTGACAAATTATGCATCATTCTGCCACAGCGAAATTTTGTGTTTGGGCACAGAACAGAATAGTACTAGCGTACGTTTGGGATTGTATATTTTCCTGACTAATAGCGTCTTCATATTGTATTCATTGCGTTGCTTCGAAATATTTTATGCTTTGAATGGTACAGTCAGCTTCAGAGAAAACGGACCCCCTCAATACTTAAAGAATATCGCCGCCTGCGCCGCGCCGCACAGTGGGACGAAAGTACGATTTGAGTGACTTAGGGCCCAATTTTGTTTATTTACTTTTTTCTTTGTGCCGATGGATAGAGCTTGTTGAGCTCAATAATAATGTCTACTGACGTTTTTCTCTAAACTTTATAATTTGGGCAGAATAATTATTTTTATTTTTTTTTGTATGGAGCGAATCAAATAAACTTAAATTTCTGGTAAGTCTCTTTTGATCCCGCTTTGAAACTATATTTTTCTTATACCTTGTCTAGTCTAATGTCATATGTTACCATAAACATGTACCTAAAGTTGCAATTCTGCGAAATAAATGGATCGAAAAAAATGAAAAATCACATAGAATAAATAGTTTTAATTTTGTTTTTGAAAGTTCTTTTAAGTTGAATTTAATATGAAATAGTAAGTTACCACGTTGTAATACACATAATTACTTAACAAGTAACAACGAAACAGTTAAAGGTCCCTATTTCGCTATTACTTAAAAATATAGGTAATTCTATTTATTTTCGTAATGACTGTAATTAGATTATCCTTTTACTTATTAAAATAACAGAGCTCTCACCTTTACCTATTACTATAATGTTAAATCGGATAATTAGTTAATGAGGGTAGTAAAAAAATAATTTATATTTATTGTATGTCATCTAGTATTCGTTTAATTGCATTACTACTAACATCTCGTGATTTTGATAATGGAGAGTTTAGTAAACAATTTAGATTTATTTATGACTAGCTTTTGCCCGCGGCTCCGCCTATGTCCTTTCTCAAGGTCTAATCTACCCCTATACCAAACTTCATCAAAATCGGTTCAGTGGTTTAGGCGTGAAAGCCAGACAGACAGACAGAGTTACTTTCGCATTTATAATATTAGTATGGATTTTAAGAGATCATCTGAATTCATTGTCGGATAGTAAAAAACTTTTCCAATTCCTACAACATAAAATAGATGTGACCGAAGAGAACAGTGCTCAACTCCAAAAATTCTGTACGCGATTTTGTTCAAATATAAGTGCAAGGTGGGAAGGAAGTAGTTAGCACAATTTATAAGAAAAAATGGTGATTGGTTAGACCGTGCTATAAACTGGCCCAAAGCAGTAATACCTGTGAATGTGGAACAAGAAGAGCTCGAAATTTATAATACTGAAGATGTTGAAAATCTTCTACCACCATCAACAAGAAAAGCTACGACATCTACATTTACACCTAGAAAACCTTTTGAAGAATTGGGTTCCAGACAAAAATGAAGACGCGTAGAGGAAATCAGTAAATCGCTTTCGTTGTCCCCGGATGAACTGAAAGCTTCTATGAATGGAAATTTAAGAAAAATAATAGATCAGTTGCTCAATAACCCAGAAGATGTTGAAAAAGTTAAACAGTGTAAGCAAAACTAAAGCTAAAAGTACGTATTCACCCGATAAAGCCTTGTCTTTAATCATTTCACTTAAATTAAGTAAGTGGCAATATGTAAGCATAAGAGAAGCAGCAAGTGAAAACGGATCTGACTTATACCTTCTTATTATAAAATAAAACAAGCAAAAATATTACTCCTTCGGGCCAGTTTATAGCACGGTCTAACCAATCACCATTTTTTCTTATAAATTGTGCTAATGTACGACTACTTCGTTCCCACCTTGCACTTATACTTGAACAAAATCGCGTACAGAATTTTTGGAGTTGAGCACTGTTCTCTTCGGTCACATCTATTTTATGTTGTAGGAATTAGATTTTTTTTTCACTATCCGACAATGAATTCAGATGATCTCTTAAAATCATGAATAAATCTAAATTGTTAACTAAACCCTCCATTATATAAAATATAGGGACGATCAAAATCACGAGATGTTAGTAGTAATGTAATTAAACGAATACTAGATAACATACAATAAATATAATTTTTTTTTTTGCTACACTCATTAACTAATTATCCGATTTAACATTATAGTAATAGGTAAAGGTGAGTTCGCTGTAATTTTAACAAGTAAAAAGGATAAACTAATTACAGTCATTACGAAAATAAATAGAATTACCTATATTTTTAAGTAATAGCGAAATAGGGAGCTTTAACTGTTTTGGTGTTACTTGTTAAGTAATTATGTGTATTATAACGTGGTTTAACTTACTATTTCATATTAAATTCAACTTAAAAGAACTTTCAAAAACAAAATTAAAACTCTTTATTCTATGTGATTTTTCATTTTTTCCGATCCATTTATTTCGCAGAATTGCAACTTTAGGTACATGTTTATGGTATCATAAGACATTAGACTAGACAAGGTATAAGAATAATGTAGTTTCAAAGCGGGATCTAAAGAGACTTACCAGAATTTTAAGTTTATTTGATTCGCTCCATACAAAAAAAAATAAAAAGTATTATTCTGCCCAAATTATAAAGTTTAGAGAAAAACGTCAGTAGACATTATTATTGGGCTCAACGAGCTCTATCCATCGGCACAAAGAAAAAAGTAAATAAAAAAAATTGGGCCCTAAGTCACTCAAATCGTACTTTCGTCCCACTGTGCGCCGACCGCGTTACATGACTCACGAATGACGTCACTTGATGCGATCGTCACTGAGCTGCAGCCTTTTATTTGCATGTTCATATATTTGTAATTTTCTGATATTTTTCGTCTTTGGGCTCAATTGTATACCAAGATACAACATACTCACAAAAAGATGCCACATTAATTTATGTGCCGTTTGAGGATACGAACCCGCATCTCCAGCGTCAGCTAGTTACTTAGACCGCACCTTACTCCACTAGGCTACGGTTCACTTGATAATAATGGCGAAAATATGAATTACATTACCTACTCCTATTATCGAACAAAGTTGATTACGGTGTTATTTTGTAGAACTTAAGGTTTAAATTTGAACTACATCATATGTGATGATAATAACTGCTCAATTGACTAAAAGATAAGGTTGAAATTAGTATAGATTTCTCGTTTAGTTCAATAGATTACGCTTGATACAGCTTATTGCACTACCGTCATTTTGTTTTTTACAGGATAGTAATCTTCTAATGTGTTAACGATGCACCATCTGACCTCACATATTTTTCTAATGTTGTATTAAAAGGGTTACTTATCAGAAAATGTGATCAAAGAGGAAGATGTAGGTATATTGCTATACTGTTATAGTTTAGCATGTTGGTTCTTTCTTTGTGATTCACAGGCATAAATAACATTTCATTTTTCAACCATTCTTTTATATTCAAAGATTATACAGAGTGTAAAAAATTAATGTTTGCAACTTTAAATAAATAAGTAAATAAATATTGTAGTTATGTTTCTAGAACTATGTATAATATTAAACATTTTATATCACATTTTATACTTAGGGTATTGTGTTTTGTCAATAAATTAACGTTCTAAAATAAGTAAATCTAAAAATAAGTAACCCCAATTTAACTCAGATAGAAAAACTGTATACTCAACCAGGAAATGGACTCCATGTAGTCCTAGAAATGTAATTCGAGAAATAAATTAATATTGTTTATACAACAAGCCTATCTTTTCTTACAAACCTCATACCTACTATAAAATTTGATTCCTTAAATAATAATTAACAAAAGTGCTCATGAGAATAAAAAAATAATTATACGAAATAAAAAAAAGAACTTTGTGTCCGAGGATTTGAACCCCCGGTTACCGTATTCACAAAGCATAGGTCATAACCACTAGACCAACATGACATTTACGTAAAGTTTCAAAAAACTTCAATGCTTTCATGTCATTATCAAGGGGGGTCCCTTTTCTCTGAAGCTTACTGTACAAACCAAAATCAGTACAAGTACGACTTGTACATTGTTTGTACTATGTGTAGAAACAGTGATTGAACATAACAGGTGGAAATAAATCACCAACAGATTAAAGATACTCGCCCAGTTGGGCGAGCTAAGCGTTTAAGGTCCGTGATTAATTCCATTATATTCAGTTTATGATACTTATCAATAGTTATTATGTTTCATTAGCGTTGTAAACTATCTGTATCGTCAAAACGATCCATCAAGGTGTTAAGTAGAATCATCGGAGTTTGGGGGTACAAGGCCCGATAGACTCTATTTATTAAACGCGTTGAAGCTCGTTCCATAACACCTGCCACAGATATCCAATCGTAACATATGAGGTGCCGGCACATCGCGTCGTTAAATCATCACTATTGTTACAGGATGTTCGTCAAATGTTTCGTGCTCTGTGTCGGCAAATCACGAAATAGATGATGATTTATCGCGCATGTCATACCAGCAAATATATTATTATATGTATTAGGACTTTCGGTCTATTTGTATGTCAAACGTAATGATCATTTTACAAACAGTTATGTACCTAATTTCTACTGCAGCAAGATCTATACGTTCTTAGCGAACACGTTTTCGGCATCGCCATGTTACAGCGATTATCGCGCGAATTTGTCTTTTTAACCGACTTCAAAAAAGGAGGTTCTCAATTCGTACCCTATTTTTTTTTTTATTTTTTTTATTTTTTTGTATGTTTGTTACGCGATTGTGAAGCCAATTCTAGACGGATTTTAAAAATTCTTTTTCTGTTCGTAAGTAGATTATTCCGAAGTGGTCCCATTTAAATTTCGTAAAGATCTGATGATGGGTTTCCGAGATTAGACCAAGGAACTCTTCAAAAAGTACCAGGAAATCAGCCGCGATTGCTGCAATGGCATATTATTGCAATGTTTCTGCCATTACACATCATAACATCACGCCTGAGTCCTTTGAACGGGTCCGCAGAAGTGTTCAGAACATTCAGCTATATTTCCGGTGTATATGCATTGATTTTAAAAATTCTTTTTGAATAATGCTTTAATAATTTTTTTTTAGCGTGGCCGGTTCGATCTGTAGTGCAGCGTCAGCAGCGCATGTACAGTCAGGTCACTATACATGCGATGTACAGTCAGCGTCAGAGAAAACAGACCCCCTTTCACTACGATGTCATTATCAAGGGGGGGTCCCTTTTCTCTGAAGCTTACTGTACAGTCGTGAGACTGTACAAACTCACTAAAAAGAGAAAAATAAATTCTTTTTAACAAAAAAGTTTAACCGACTTCAAGAAACGAAAAAGAGGCACTGAAAAGCAAAAAATAACTTAATTTACAGACTTACTGATTTATTAGAAGTCGGTGCCAGCCAACTTTGTTTGTTGTGTCTGAACTACTATGATGCAATCAATTGAAATATGGCCTCTCTTGGGCTAGGTACCGACTTCTAATAAATCAGTAAGTCTGTAAATTAAGTTATTTTTTGCTTTTCAGTGCCTCTTTTTCGTTTCTTGAAGTCGGTTAAACTTTTTTGTTAAAAAGAATTTATTTTACCTATTCGTACTTGCGAACCCGCGAAATACCTTAATGATATGGAAAAGGTGTACTAATGCGTCTCGTGTGATGGGTGATTAAAATGTTTGCATAGAGATACGAGCTGCGACAATCGATAGACTGCGTAAGAATCGCAACAATCAGAAAACCTGTAAAATAATATTTTAATGTTAACACCCTGTGAAGTATTTCTTGACAGAATTTTTGACACAGTGAATAGGCAATCTAACACATGATTTAGATGAATATAACTGATAAGGCAATCGTTCCACTTAATATTATTTTCGAATACTATTTATGGAACGGAAAACAATGAGAATCATTAACTTCACCTTGATGTCAATCTGTATAGTGAATAACGTTTCGCAGGCTTATTAGCTAACTCGCGATAGCAAAGCGATAGCAAAATTTGCGCGGTAATCGCACAAAAACGACAAATTGGTATTACGTATCACATTTGACAGAAAGCGATCAGCGAAAAAGGCGCGATAAGAAATGTCATCGCGATCACTCAAAAGGTCCTTTTTTAATGGCCGCCATTGTGAAAATAATAAATACAGAAATTTTCATTGTAAAAAACCAGTGGTAAATCAAGAAATACATAAATTAGTCTTAGAAACAAAACTATCGCTATTTTTCAGTTCCGCAGCATATATAATTATTAAGGCGATCTGATCGCAAATCCTTACGTAATACCAATTTTTTTGACGTATCGCGATCCATCGCGCAGTGATCTCGTTCTTACTGCTCATCGCTCGCTCGCTGGTCGCGAAAAGTTAGCTAATAAGCCTGCCGGTCTTATTGGAGATTTATAGGGGAGGCCTATTTCCAGCAGTGGACTTCCTATGGCTGAAATGATGATGATGATGATGATGATAGTAAACATTGTGAATGTGTTATTTCTTAAGATATTATTTTTATTGAAATTATGATGTAAGGTAGATATAGTACCTACCTATATTTTTAAGAAAATAACTTAGTGAATTCATCCTATTCATCTGATTATTATATTATGTTAACTACATCGGAATTACTGCTTAGCATCTATCACATTATAACTTAAACGATTAATATCTACGCAATTTGTAATCGTTAATCTTATTTCAATATTTAACTTGAAATTAAAGAAATTAAATATTCTACTTTTTGTTGGAAACAGGCTTATACAGACAACTGGTGACTCCCGTTCTGGAGAGTTCCTAGTGTAAAGGCTGGCCATCACAATCAACGCCGCGAGAGGCGACGAGTGTGATGGGTTATTTGACTAACTTACTCACAAAAAATTAGAATAAAGGTATGAATCCGAAGTCGATCGCATACGACAACTGCAGACGCATGCAGCAGATACAGTGTATCCATTACTTGTTAAACTGCGATACGAATAAAGGGGGGCATGGAGAAATTGCAATGAATTACGCGTATCTGCTGCGTGCGTCGGCAGTTGTCGTATGCGGTCAGCTTCGAAATCATATCTTAAGGTTTATTTATTAATAAACTAGCCTGCCGCCCGCGGCTCCGCCCGCGTGCATCTCTGTTAACGCGACCTTTGCTCATATTGCCGGTTCTACTCAACCGATTGCGATCAAACAAACGTAAGATTTTAAGTCTGAGCAAGCCCTTTCTAACAAAAAAAACCGCATCAAAATCCGTCCAGTAGTTTTTGCGTCCATCGCGGACAAACAGACAAACAGACAGGAAATTCAAAAAAAATATTTTCGTGTTCAGTATCGTTAACATAACATAACTCAAGTATTTTTTTTTAAATATCTCCATTGTACAGACACGACCACTGTACAATTATATAATAGTATAGATAGATGTCTTTAAGTATCTTTATTTAAATATTTATAAATTGTTACAATCACTACCAACACAAAGGAGAAATCTTTTGCGTCGGTAGTGAAGTAAGGAAATCAGCTATCCTCACCTGCTGGCTAGCATACCTGCTAATTAAAGGACGAGGTTCTGGCGTGCTTTTTCTTGGGGTCGGAGAGCTTGGGCTGACGGCAGTTGCTAGCATAAAAGCCATGTTAACCCTAATCAAAAGAAAGAGTACAAGCTTTGATCACATAAACTGATAATCCATCCATACTAATATTATAAATGCGAAAATAACTCTGTCTGTCTGTCTGTCTGTCTGTCTGTTTGCCTGTTACGCTTTCACGCCTAAACCGCTGAACCGATTTTCATGAAATTTGGTATAGGGGTAGTTTAGACCTTGAAAAAGGACATAGGCTATGTTTGGTCGCGATAACCGACATCTACGCGGGCGGAGCCGCGGGCAAAAGCTAGTTTTAAATATTTTTAATCGACACCGAATTTTTATGGTATTTTACGAATATCAAATTAATTATCCTTTCTTTGCCGTATGATTAAGACCTGGCTTTACCCACAAACGTATTCGCTTCTTCCTTCCTATATGTGATCCCGGATTCTTTAAGTGGACGTGAAATAGGGAAACTATTTCGAGGCTGTTAAAGTAGGTAAGATCGAGCATTTCAGGACTGGCATTCCGCATGGTGGCCTTTTCTCTTTAGAATTCAGTTCAGCTTATCATCAGGTAGGATAGAGTCATATTGACGGATCAAATATAAAAAAAAAATCATTCACGATCAGAATATTAATGTTGAATTTTTATGCGATGTCGCAGTTATTAGACTCAGACGAGTTACTTTTTTTACAGCGCTCTATATGTACCGGTATGGAGAAGGAGGCTAAGTTCGGCATCACGACGTCGCTACTCAACTTTCGACTACGGCTGTCGATTAAGAATCACTTGCGACAACACCGGGTTGATCGATGTAGCCCTTGGCATTTGTGCGACATAACTGTACACTTTATAACAAACAGATGACATAGATAGCACTCGGCACAGTTTCGAGTGTCGCTCGATTGACACAATGTTTATATTGATTAATCATAAGACGTACGTACTCATACATAATGAGGCTCGAGTGCAGCTAGATTAGAAGTAGGTGGGTAATCTCGGAGACATAACCCGGTACTTGGAATTCGCCAAGTGCTTTTATCCACATGCCTTTTAAATCTGCAACGTGAAGGCATTTCTTGTCGTACGTATAAACAACCGTAAAACGGGTAGCCTCTTCTTAATAAGCTTAACATGAGAACGGGTTGCGGTGACCGCACGTGGATAACTGCCGTGGCCGGCGGCACATCAAAGCAAACACTCGTTTAAGCCAATTGTGCGTGCTGGCGCGCGCGCAACTACAACATGTAATTATACGGTTATAGGGCGCACCCCCGCGCTGCGTGCTCTGCGAGCGCCCCATCACCCGCGCTGACAAAAAACAACCATCTGTTGAACCGCGGCCAGGATAACGCCCGCTGGGTCAGTAATTGACCGCCGACATTGTGTTTTCTATATTAACTTTTTTTCTATGTAAATGATTACGAATGAGTGAATTATCATTAAATTTGGTCGTGTTTATACCATTTGTAAAATATTGTGTATTTTACGAATTGTATTTATATTTTTTTCCTTAACTTTCTAGTATATCATTAAGGTTGAGTAAGATTTTGAGATTTAAATGCTGTTAATTTTTTTACTACTAAGGCAGCTAAAAAGTTCATGATTTACTTGCTTGGTTCCACGTGCTGGGCAAAGAGCAAGAGAAACAGGAAGAAGGTGGGAAACACAATAATTGAAAAAAGGCGTTCAGTTATTTTATTAACTGCACGAGAATGTATACAGTACAGTATAATTAGTGTGTTAGTTAAGGACGTCCGCGACGGAGCAGCGGACGCCCGGGACGGATTAACGTCATCGATAAGGGTTTTGACTTCGCGAAATGTCACACAGGTCGTGGGTTCGATTCCCGTTCATTGCAAATATTTGTACGCCTTGGTCTGCGTGTTTCCATGTATAATATTATGTATCATCATCGCCATCCCTTTAGGCGACTTAAGTCTATCAGGAAAAATTACTAGGTATAAAAATGACGAAATTATAAAATTAAATTGTCGAAGGTTATTTTATGCCGTGATCGTGGTATCCGATTGCATTAGAGGTTGAGAGTCAACTTATTCCGTTTCCTTCTTTAGATTAGAACATCAATAAAAGAGCGATTGTTGTCTGCGCTCCCGATTCCGAAAGAAAAGCATTTTCGAACCTGGGACCTCTCGATCGCTGACATGAACCCACTTCAAACTAATTGAATTTAGGTAACGAGATTGAAAAGAACACCACTAATGTTATGCCAGGATAGATATCAGCCCCGGATCTTCAATTTTTTTTAGGCGGGGCAAAATCTGAAAATGCCGCCCCCGCCCACTTTTTTCCGAGCGTAAATTCCCTTGGATACCGGCGGGGGTGGGGAGGGGGGGGGTGTCTATCTGATAGGATTTTATTTTGAGACATAAGTATAACCCATCTTTCACTGGGCGGCACATCGTGCTATGTCACCACATTGGTGGCATCCCACGCGCTCACGCTCTGCCCCGATATTGGCCATTCGCCATCTCCACACAACCTGGAGTGGTGTCCGATGAGGCACTTCCCTATAACTCTTTCAAAGAGCTTGCGCACCTCGTTAAGCACCACTATGGGTCGGTTGGCGAACAGTGAGTCTACCGGGCGCCCTTTCGAACGGGCACCATTTACCTCATCTTCCACGATTGCATTGCACCGCCAGCTCTGGTTCTACCCAAGTGACCTCGAGTCGTCGTCGTCATCCACACTGAGTGCCATAGGCGACCGAGGCTCAGTAGTGGTGGAACGTGTTTCGTCGGTTGCACTGAGAACAGGGAGCCATCAACTCCTTGGAATAGCACTGGTGGAGACACCGAGTCAACGGGGTCCAGGGGCACAGCTTGCCGCTTACCATAAATACCATAAGGCATGCTTTCATCTGCAAAGTTAGATTTTGCCGCCCTCTGATGCGCGTGCCCCGGCTTGCCCCCCCCTAGATCCGGCCCTGATAGATATGCACATAATATAATATTATACACTTACACACGGCAAGAAATATACCTACACCTTTATATATGTGAAGGTGAATATCTACTTATTCTCTCTATTCTTCTTGCCTGTATTTTTTTATTCAATTTTAGAGAGCATTTTGATTATTATAAATTACTGTTGCTAGTTTTCGTAATATCCATAAGAAACACGATTTTAATTGCTACTTTCTATAGTTAGTTTCTAAAACAAACATTTTATCATCGTTAATCTATATTTGTTTCCAAAAATCAATAAATTCACCTAAAATAAACTTATAATTAAAGAAGGTGTCTGTAATTAATTTTTTGAAACCTTGTATCAGAATTATTACTGTAAAAAAGGCTGCCTACTGTAACATGAAATTAATAATATTAATAGCATAATTTAAATCAATTTCCGCCGCACGGGTTAACCCTTTTAGTGAGGGCGTTACGACCAGTTGTATTTCATAATAGTGTGTAATCGCCTTGTTCATCTTTAGATCTGGCACCAGCTGGATACTAACTCGAGTTTTATTTTGGTTCACCGTGATGAGTGAACGATGAGTGTTATGAACCGTAAAAATTAAACAATAACCCGGTTTGATGCGCCTATCATATCCAACTAATTACAAAATGGTCATACTAATCTAATAATCTTAATATTGTGACCCAAATAAACGCATAATTTAAGACGAGGCTGTAAATATTTTTAAGAAATATGCCAAGGCTAGATTTAAAAAGACGAATAGGTCGTGTGAACTAACTGGAAGAGCGGACGTACCAAAAGAACCTTTTGTTGTTTTAATGTCACGTTTGTAGAAATTTTGTAATAAAGTAATTTAAATCAGGTGTTGGTGTTAGTCATTGTGCGTAGTACATTGGGACCACGTGCTGCAGCCGACAATAGTTTGTCTGGCCTTTGGTCCATTGTTTCGGCAGTAAAGCACCGCACCAAAGCATGCCTCGCCCCGCTCGGCGTCGCGCCAGGCTCACAGGTGGCGCACAGATCCTTGTTTTAAAATGAAAGTCGATTGTATGTACTTTACGATTATTGCTTACATTTTACACTGTTCCTTGGTTATTCGTCTGTGGGAAACTTTTACAAGATATGGCTTCAAGTGGAGAATAAGCTTGTACGTAGTTGACAAAACAGTCGATGAAATTAAATTTCAATGTGTTCAATCTAATTGAAGCATTTTAATTATAATGTCGTTCTTAATTCTATAACATAAGTGTGAATGACGATTAAAATGTTTAATATCATATTAATACAGTACGAATTTTGTACTGTTTTCTGTGATTTAAGTTACTTTGAAATCACAAGATGATAAAAAATATTTAGAGCTTTGATTTAATATTAATATATCTTTGTTAGTCTAATACTAAAAATCTTTTATAATTTTTTTCAGTTTTGATCATTACGAAATACGAATATTTCTAGTAGGTACTCCTACCTACTGACAACAATGTTAGGTATAGCTGTCTATCAGAAGTCATTTTCTTCATTCGTAGGCCAATATCGAAAGCGAAATTGCCCTTTGGAGCCAAAAGTATGTTCCTTGACTTCCCCATTCCGTAATTTGATTATTTTTTGCTAATCTGATCTCTCAACCCCAAGAGGAGAGTCTACGTTAGAGATTCTTCCGTCCATCAGCAAGTGAAGACCGACTTGTAGGCGAAGTCGATTTGAGCTCTGAAGACCTTGGTGGGGTCCTATACCTACATCAAGTCTATTCAAATTTAATCTGTTATAATCTAAGAAAAGGTTAAATGGGTAATAAGTAAAAGGATACATAATTCTACTAATTAGTATCCATTATTTAATTAATGTAGGTTGATATGAGTTTTCTTTGCAAATTCAAAGTAAACAGAGAAACATCTACCTATACAGCAAATGTAAATTTATTTCCTTTCATTTCATTTTTCTCATTCTCTTTTCTGAGTTGAAAACGTAGCTGACTGTTAATAAATTGATGATATGGTTTTCAGTTCAATCAGTGCGACTAAAGTCAAACAAAAAATAATGAGAAGATGACACAGTAAGATTTTTAATATCGATCGCGGTCGCAACTATTACCATCTATTACGTAGATAAACTATTAATAATTCTTGGACCATCAATCACCGTAAGGTCAAAGCTGCACGCGGAAACGGAATGTTCACTCTTAGCAGTTTTTTATGAATTGTTTTTGGGTTAGATATCATTAAGTAGTGTACTGGTCGACGTTGGTGGGCGTCGGAGTGACACGTAGCAACGGATTATTTCGACGGACTATTTATAATGTGAGGCTCGGAGACGCGGATTGCGGACGATGGAATCTGCTCCTTTGTCATTGGAGCAACCTGTTCTCTCGGGTTCGAGCTCACAGCGGGCACAATGTAATGTAACGGGCCACCTGATTAACCGCCATTCCGCCCGGCTATGCAGATATCGAGTGCCACGCACCACCACGAGTCCACGACGAGTGACCGCTGCGCCGCCGCCGCCGCCGCACCGATCTCCGATCATATTAATTTCAAATGATAGATTACTTTTATATTGTTAATGCCTTATTAAGATAAAGATAAGAGCATCAAGGTCAGTGAACTTACCATAGCTTAATATAAGCGGGCATGATAGTGTATAACTTACAGATGATTCTTATTTGATCGATAAAGCAGTGTGGGAACGGATCTCACAAGTGTATATAGTTTTAAATGTTACGCACTCATCATAACCGGCACCATTTACGTTTCCTTCTCGTTGTTTTTGTTATGATTTTTTTCAAACACGACTCTGTAGCAGGTGAAGGGATCCAAATTTCACACGAGTTATGTTTGGAACATAAAATCAAGAACAATGTTACTTACAGGAATACCGATAAAAGCGGAAACATAAAATTATGTTCATACTATTTGTATTCGAAACTTTACTTTAATATTATTTTAATTTTTACGATTTTATTGCTTTTATATTATACTTTATTACTTTTAAGAATGGCCTAAAATTCAATAATTTATGATTGGAGAAGTGACGAGTAGTTCTCAGGAATCATTAAGCAGGAGACGGAATCACCCTTAATCCCATTTCATCAATATGTAACACTTGAAAAAAAAACAGGGGCACCTTTAGAACATCCGCTGTCAATTCTCACGAGACAGGTAGCAGCTTCCGTTGAATCTTTTATCAAAAAGAGTAGGATAATCATTACAATATGTGCAATGTCGGATATGGGGTACTGTACCGGACAGGTAATGTTCCCCTTGCGAGCATCAAACAATTTGTACCATTACAATGATACGAGAGCTATCTTAAGTAACTTTTGTTTGGTATGGACCTCGAGTGTGTGAACCGTGGACAAGTAATCATTACTTGTTCAATATTATGTTGCAATATTATGTTACTCCTGAATTTACTAAGTAAGTAAACGGGTTAAAGCTCTTATTTGGTTACGAAAAGTTTGTTCGTAACTCAAACCAAACTTGCAACAAAGAAACAAGCCTTGCATTGCATTTTGTGCTATACTTACGAGTGAGTAAACTATAAAAGTTGAGACAATTTTGTTTAATTTGATGAAAAAAATAGAGTATTTACGTAAGGAAGGTACCTATTGTAGTATGTTTTTTTGATACTAAGTAATATCAGTTTATTGCCAGTGGTCTGCTAACTCCTTCTCTCACTTTACATTCGGCTTATACAATCTTTACAGGAGCGACTGCCCGTTGACCTCCTAACTCCGAGAGGAATTAGGAAGTCAACGGGCCATTTGCTGATTTGACATATCTAATCAGAGTACTGCTGAGTGCGGTAGTCAATAAGCGTATAGTGAAATGGTAAGAAGACTGATTTCTTTCAAATCATTGAAAATTGCCTGGCACCTTCAGGCCGCAGTCCTTACCAGTAACAGATAATGAGAGCTCTTTAGGGTCCGGGGATGAAAAAAAATCTGGGTTTTTAGTGGCTGGGTAAGTCATCGGTATATATATGGGCCATAGAATGTGGCCACACGTGTCATGTAAGTGCTCATTAGAGGGGATGGAGACTTGTTCTTCTCCAAAATAGTCTATTGTGAACAAGTGCTTTTAGGTCAACTTTTTTCTCAGTCTCCGAGAATTATGAATGTGGATGTCGATTCAGAATAGCATGTAGATGACTTTTGAAGTTTTACCTATAGGTATATTACGTGCCTATGAATATGTCGTTAACTATTGCACTATGAATCTACATATTCATAGTGCAATAGTTAATATTAAAATTAAGGTTTATTTGGGTTTGAATTGGATTGGATGGAAATGTAGATTTATGATAATGTTATAGATTGTTAGTCTTGTTACTATAAATAATTCATTTATAATTATTATGTAGGCGAATTCACGATATATGCACGCGTACAATGTGTAAAAATAAAATCCTATAGAAGTTATGTAAATATATTCAGTTTTTTCATACTTCTCACTGCCGTTGCAGTGTTATGCTAAAAAGTGCATACATTGCATAAATAATTGAGGAAGTGATTTAACAGGTCACTTTGGGTACTTTTGGAGCAGGAACTGGTTCACAGTGACAAGTTGAATGTGCCGACGACGGCGACGCGGGGAGCGCCTGGGAGCCGATCGCGCATGTAAGTAGGTACAGTAGGAGCGACGTACATTGGTTGTTATGAAATTTTAAGCTGTTTACAGTACATAAGTAGTTAATACATAATTATTTTGTAGTTTCTTTTCTTTATTATTAATAGCTGACCCGGCGAACTTCGTACCGCCATATTTTCTGATCCCGTTCCCGCTGCATATCTCGAAATTTATCAGTGTTTCTCTACAATATTATGCATGTATTATACATATAAACCTTCCTATTTATTAAAAAACCGCTTCAAAATCCGTTGCGTAGTTTTGAAGATTTAAGCATACATTTGGACGGACAGACAGCGACAGCGACTTTGTTTTATAATATTACTAGCTTTTGCCCGCGGCTCCGCCCGCGTGGATGTCGGTTATCGCGACCAAACATAGCCTATGTCCTTTCTCAAGGTCTCATCTACCTCTATACCAAATTTCATCAAAATCGGTTCAGCGGTTTAGTCGTAAAAGTGAGACAGACAGACAGACAGACAGACAGACAGGCAGACAGACAGACAGACAGAGTTACTTTCGCATTTATAATATTAGTAGGGATGTAGTGATGATTTGACCTGATTTTTCCTGAGGGTTCCGTAGTAGCAAAGGCGAAAATTGCGGTTTATGACGTTAGAGGGGGGGACACACATTTTTCCACTTTGGAAGTGTCTCTCGCGCAAACTATTCAGTTTAGAAAAAAAATATGTTAGAAACCTCAATAGCATTTTTAAAGACCTATCTATAGATACCCCACACGTATGAGTTTGATAAAAAAAAAAATTTTGAGTTCTAAGTATGGGGACCCCCAAAATTTAATACTTTTTTTCTATTTTTGTATGAAATTCTTAATGCGGTTCACAGAATACATCTACTTACCAAGTTTCAACAGCATAGGCCCTATAGTTTCGGAGAAAAGTGGCTGTGACATACGGACGGACAGACAGACAGACAGACAGACAGACAGACAGACAGACAGACAGACGGACAGACATGACGAATCTATAAGGGTTCCGTTTTTTGCCATTTGGCTACGGAACCCTAAAAAACGAAGTATATTAGTATAATGATCTGCATCTTTTTTAGACGCTATGAAAACATGAGAATTCAATATAACTTTGAATAGGTACTTACATTTTTGTATTTAAAAAAAAATGCTTGTGTTATATTTAATTGCTGTGTATCCTATCTACATTTCGTATTTTACTTTTATTTATTTTCATTCCGTGGAAAACGATCAGCTTATAATTGAAATAAACAAATATATAATCATGGTTCATACATTAGTTCTTACATATGTGGAAAAAGAAAACATTAAGCAATACTTAAAAGCTGCAGAGCAACCCATGTAAAAAAATCGGCCAATTTGAAAGATCGTGACTATAAATACGCATAAATGAATATTGGTCGGCCGGTGCGGCCGCGGCGACGTACTTCCAACCCTCCATCCATCCGCACGGTGATCTATTGTTTGCTGAGGGAAATGAAACGAGAAAAAACTTCGTTCCCAAACGCATCGTGAGAATTCATCAAATGTGCTCCCAATATTAACGAGAGATGTACTAGCCGATGCCGAAATCAGTATCGAATTACTTTGATAGAAATTGAATAAATATATACCTCTATCTATTACTCTACGATTTACGCGAATATTACCCAAAAAAGCGTACCTATTTAGCGTAGAGTCGTAGACGATGATATTTTTTGCCGAGCGTTGCTGGACACTCATAAAATAAACGAATTGAAATACTATGTTTCTCTTAGAATACATCACCACATTATTGGAGTTTATGGGACTCCACCTAGGTCTTCTGGATTTTTTTTTAAGCCAATCTCACTTATAACCTTGTGTACTTACTGATTGACGGTCAAGGAACTGGTGCAGATTTTTCTTTCAGGATAAAGGCTAATTAACCAATTTCTAGAAAGTAGAATACGAGAGTGGACCGTGAGTCTGCGAAGAGTCAAAAGCGAACTGCTGGTAAATAAAAGTTGGCAAGATCAATAGCATTTTATTGTTGGTATTTCAACATAGTAGTGGCGAAGGGTCCCTATAATTATAACACGATTGTTTTTGTAGATATGGTAGAGACCAATATGTATCGCATTGTGCATGAAAAACTAGATCACGGTAAAAAAAAATCACTGTCGTTCCTATTAGAAATTTTCACCCTTTCCCCTGGTAGTTTGGGAATTACATGTGAAAATTATTATGCTCCCAATGTGCCTACCTACCTACAGTCAGTTAAGCACGTAGTGTTTACTTTTAGAGGCACTTAACGGTTATTTGAAAACTGAATTCATGATCAACAGACGCCATAGTCGATAGTACCTATTCATGTTAGTCATCTATGACCTACTTAAGACTAAACAAGGGTTTCTTTAGTCTTAATTAGGTCATAGTTTTGTTACAGGTCCTGACCTGTCTTATAATAAATGTGCTAGGTCGTTCTACACTGTGCTACCTAGACCCGCAGTAAGCAATCTACCTGCTAAGCTTCCTTCCTCGTTCCAAAATAACAACAACTTTATTTACCGTTTACCATTATCCTTTTTACAAATTGGTATTCGTCGTAAAAGGAAAAAAAAAGTAAACGGTTATTTTTTAACACCGCAGATAACGTTTTTTCGGTTTTGTTTTGACGCACATCTGCTGTTTTTTTTGTCTTTTTGAGGAAGTAGTGCCACGGATTTTTGTTCATAGAGTTAAGTGACAAGTGTTTTTCATGTCCTGTGTCTGGTGTCATGTGTAAACTTTAATCGTGAGATATTTTGTGAGAATAACTGGCGTACACAAAGCGCAACCAGTTACTAAAATGAAATAAAAAGACTATGAGGGGGGTTTGCATTGAGAGAATTTGGTAACTACTGACAGTATACCTCCTCATAGATCTAAGATGCGCCAGTTTAAAAAACAGATGAGGATTTAAGAGTTTCTATATTTACCCAAAGTGATCATGAAACCCTTGAATATTTATAGGTATAAAGCGGGTTAAAAATTCTATTTGATGCTCCTAAAAGTCCTCGAAAAACCAAAATGCTGGTTATAAAGCAGTGCAATATCTTTAACTTGTCGAGCAGGCACAATATCCGACAAAAATCTGTCAATTAGTACTTAATATTGTCATAATTTGGGTGTTCCCAGTCACTAGTGGTGTCGACCTGCGTTTGCGCATTGGCAGTGGCACGTTGGAGTTGCGTTGCGCCACGAGGCGCACGCGACGCTACCGTTCGCCGCCGCACTGGCGCGCCTGAGTCATGCCTAAGGATTCCTGTTTTGTACCACCAGTGTACTATCAACGTAACACTATGCCCAAACGATCTGCCAACGCATTGTCTTTGAACTTACTGTTTGGCGATAAATGTCAGTGTTGATTTACAGTTGTTAAATATTGGCGATTGGCGTATTGTGTACCGTTCTTGGAATATCATATTTATGTTATTTATGTTTTGGTAGAATGATAGACTATTATTGCTGTAGGTAATATTACGTACTATCTACTTAGTGTTTTAGATTCCTAAAGCACTAAGTGCTGTGTGTAATTTATTAAATCAATTAAAATCTAAAATCCTCCGAGTAGGTATTTTGGATCTTTATTCCGCCCTACTCGGAGGAATGCTGCTTACCGATTTACTTCTAGTATGGCATTGACCTGCCATGTATTACTTTGTATGAGGGTTTATGTCGACTAAACGGACCAAGTCTTCCGAGCAATTATGCACAGCCTCTGCATAGACATTCTAAGTCATATAAACTTTCGCATTCATTTTACACATTAGTGGGATGTAATTAGCGGTACGAAGACTCGGCGCACGCAGTTAACCATAGAAGAATTAATATTATTAGGTATACTTGGATGGATCGCTTATCTTTCTTTAACAAGTGGTGATTTGAAGACCAGATGAGTACCTAGCAGTCTCGTGATGTATCATCATCATTCTAGCGTAGTTCCCGCTTACATCCGCGGCTTTTACTTGTAGACCTGGAAAGTCTACAATTTTATTTTTATTCCTTTTTATAATTGGTATTCTGTAGGGCAGAGGTACTTCCCTAGTCGGACTGTTCGATTAGGATGGAAATACCTTCGTGTCCTACCTCCTAATAGATAGTAACCTTAAGTATACTGTACGTGTAATTATCGTATTTAAAAGTTGGAAGGCGAAGTATGAAATGTTTTCTTAAATTTCAAACTAACAAATATGCATTGTCTAGTTTTGATTTCAAATTACAATGCAAAAAATAATTCTTCCTCCTACTGCTATAGATAATCTTATCTTCAATTAAAACTTTCCCTATTGAATTTTAGGAAGCACGTGCTGTTCTGATACTTTTGGGCTAGGATAAAATCATTTTTATTTCAACTGTCGCAAGAGCTACATCACAATCATTAACTTTTATCGTTAACCGACTACTGCCCACTCATTCAAGTCGCAAATGTCGGTTGCTCGTGCCCATAGACCACATGGTATACATTCGTCATTATTATTTTTCAGTCCGAGTATCATTTGTCACAATTAGAAGTTTGTCGCTTTAGGAATATATTATTGAGACGGATGTTGACTATATTCATTAAAAATAATATATTTATGGCTCTAAATGGTGGGGCAGCGGGCTTGATGCGCCGCGCCGGCATGCGACTGCGCAGGTACTACGTCACAGTGCTGTACTGATTTTATTGCGATCTTGATTAATATTTATGATTCAATTCTTTGTATCTCTCGTGAATTGCATATGATGGCACCGACTGTATACCACTTTCTGACCGTAATTTGATAAATCGGTTTAGGTAAGTTCTTTAATATTATCGATTCGCAACGCATTTCCGCTGTTTATGTAGGTGTGCGATAATCGTAAAATCAACATGAATCATGATTAACTATAACAGTACGTAATACACAAATAAATATTTTGCAAATACTTTCTCATCTTTCACTTTAAGAATTTTGATTAAAATGACGAGTGTGACATGTAATTTTGTATTTTGATAGTGTTGGTTATGTACCTATGTAAAGAAGGCATCTCAATAAGAAATACATTAATAAGTATAATAATATTGATATAAAAGTAACAATTGTCATCCAGCCCGTTGCAACAGCCCACCCACTTTGTGTCATACTCATATCATAATTATTATGATAGAACAACTTTCTCGGTGTTTTTTCTGTTCAAATTCAAAGGGTAATCCAATCTGACAAGCACGAATGATTTGCGACAATTGTCAATCATGTACCTACTTACAAATAAATCTGAGATGCGAATAATTACCTAAATACTTATGCAAATTCTCGCACGTGGTGCTGTTAGAAAGTTGGATGAAAATAGTGGGTTGTTCGGGCTGGTGATAGGCGCGTGGACTTGAGGGGCGGAGGCACCGCCGCTCTTGTTGCTCTTGAGGCGCGCGGCGGAAGCGGGTAGCGGTCCATCCGCGCGTCTGCGTCACACCTCATAAACAAACGCTCCTGTTTGACAGATGCTATCAACGTCCGCGCGCCGCCGATTGTCAGCGGTCCATTCTATTGTGACAGCCACGAACTATGCCAAAAAGAAAAGTCATTACAATTAACCGGTTAGTTTTTAGTTCACTTATTAAGTGTAACGGAAGAATCGAGGTGTAGATACAAAACCGATATGTGCACTGCATTTGCATATATAGTATCTAAAAGTACTAGTATTTAAAACATAGGCTGAACGTTTCTGATACTCGATATGTATTAAAACAATATGTTTCAGTTAACGTTAGTCGTCCATCCTGAGAAGTGAGAAGAAATATGGACAAGAGAAATTAAAGGTTTCTTTTTCAAGGACAAGTGGTCCTGTATAGCTCTGTTTACCAATGGTATGATATAAATTACAAAGTCAGGCTCCATACTTTAATGAATGTACTTAATGGAAGCTCGGAACCCTATCCTTCTAGCCGTGATACCTACCATACCTACCGTAATTTATTATGGTCTTCTTTATATCTATACCTCAATAATCAAAAGACCCAAAGAAAGATCTTTAAGCATTTTGTTCGCGTGCGTGCACCTATGTAACTATACTATAGGATTGCCTAATTTTACTAATTGTTTTAAATTTTTATTATACTATTAACCGCAGGTTGTGCCTACCCGCTACCGTTACTGTCGAGGACAAATCTTAAGTCACTACTTCCGCTCTCCAACCTGTCGCTGCTCCGGCCCAACTCTCCGTAGAGGTCGAGGGAGAATATAATAGATCTGCAGGCCTACGGTTTCCGAAATACGTAAAAAAATTCGGATTTGAATTTCACGATACTCCCCCCTCCACCCTGATCTCGTTACCTTAAATTCTTCTTCAAAGCTGACCGTAATAAGAACAAGTGATAGATCATTAATCAATGCTGATGCTATAGTGATTGCTTTGTCAACATAGCAACCTCATTAGTTTGTTTGATATAAAAATTAAATCATTATTCAATGTGAGCCTTTATTTCCTCTCGAGGTTTCGACAGAAAAGCCTCCCTCGACTCATCCGTTGAACAGAAAGTTGTAAGTGAAATGGTTTAAGGCTCGATAGTCCCGAAGGTCTTTACGGCCCCCATACACCATAATATCCTTAGATTATTACAACGTAATTTTAATAGCTACAAAATTTATACTCATATTTCATTCACACAAATATTTGCACTGAGCGGGGATCGAACCCGCGCCTCCTGCGTAGCGACCGCGTTCACTACCGCTACGCCACGGAGGTTTTAAATAAATCATTATATAAAAAATATTCATTTAAAACAAAACAATACATTTATTTTAATAAACGGCGCACGTTATTCACCCGCCGCCAGGAGAGCCAAAGTTTTAATTAAACGTTATGATATACAATGACACAATTAATAGAGTCGTGAATTTAGGCTCCGTTAGCCTGTTATTTATGAATTGATCGACTACCGTCCGCGAGTGACGAAAGCAGACCACTTCGTGATCAACGGTGCTCCCAAATCAATGCTAAACACAGTTGTCTCAACGTTATCTTTGAGACTGGGTTGTGTACAGGGTACCCACTTACAACGGAATTTTAATTCGTCATGAATTCTTTGTCTCTTATCTCGCCTATTACAGTTATATCAATAAAGTTTTTGTTTTATTTTTCAACGGTGGTTTTTGTATTGTTTTTCTTATTCCGGATATAGATTTTCTTGACGATCAAAAAAAAATTGTTGAATAATTTTACAATTTGATATGATTTTACAATTTGGTGCATTGGATCATTATGATATGGTACCTACCATTAGTGAAACTTAGACATAGAAAATTACGACAAAAGAAAAAGAAAGACTGAGACCTGTAAAACTGCTCTTAACTTTTCTTAACGTCATAATCATTTCTTTTAGAAGTCGTGTTAGTGTGATGAGTCTGTTGCGGTTCAGTGTATAACAGATTCAATAAGCAAGATAATAAAGTTACATCAGCAAGGAACTAAACTCGCTACTTAAAGTATCAAGTGCTTCAATTGAGCTACCTGACACGTCCTGGATGCTTTAAATTCTTCATCGGTTCGTCAGAAGTTCGGCAAATGACTCCAGCGTCACCCCAAGACGTTTGTACAAGAGAATTTCAATTATCCAGGACCATAGTCCAGGACGCATCCAGGTAACTCAATTCGTCAGAGTAATTCGTCTAGAAAGGGACTGGTCGCGGGTTCTAGTCCCGTAACTTATCATACTAATTGATTCAAAATTTAAACTAATATTAAACTATTGAGTGTGATCAGGTGGCGTGTCATTGGATTTCTCCTAGTTAAGTGTGCGCTATCGTGAATTGTACATTAGATGAGATAGTGATCAAATGCCAGCCAATAAAAAATACTGAGCACATCTTAATGTCAGAACCAAGTTTGTTCGTAATTAGAACATACTATGTGTAGAATATTTTGTTGTAGTACACTTTGGTGGAATTTGAACGGGTGACACTTCATTAATTGCCCAGAACTTGAAAGTTACATACATGGCTTCACGGCTGTAAATCCCCGAAGGGGCAAGCAGAGCTGTATTATCCACATTTCGGTCAACATGATTTTGGGTTTTTCAGTCGTACGATAGGCGACGAGCTTATTATCGTCAAGCGGGCACTTTTTCATTATTATTAATGACAATTATTACATTTACGTAGACACTACATTATAGTATTGTGTTTAGTCTGTAACAGCAATATATGATGACAAACGAATAAAAAGTTGGTTATGGTACCAACTTGTGTTTTAAATACGCTGCTTTTATACTTCTCGTGATTGCAAACAAAAACACATTCCACTTGATGGTAAGCTACTTGTCCACGCACGTTATCAACTTAAAACAGGAAGGGAGAAGGAAACAAGATAAGGGAGAAAAACGCTACTCTCGTAAACCGAACGATGCAATCCCACTTGAAGTCAATATTAAGTGGTATTTTTCTGCAGTCGGCCAAGGATTGAAAACTCCACTTCAATCGCGCCTTTTTTACAGGGCGTATAAATTCAATTAACATAAAGTTAAGTACCTATGAACATCTAAAAGTTTGAATAAAAAAACAAGATATAGTACTCGTAGTTACTAAAACCTTACAAGATCTCATATATAGAGATACATACACTAAAATCACTGCCATGGCGTACCATATTCTCGAAGTACATATTTTATGGAGGTAGAGCCACAGACCATATTATTGTTGATCATATCGACACCTCTGGGTTCAATTGGCGTATAAACCATTTTGGCCAAAATGAGTTATATACACCGTTTAATTCAGATTTTTTTTCTCTATCAATCTGTATATTTGAAATGTTCAAATTCGCAAAAAAAATGCTTTTATGACCCAAAAAAATTAGATCATCCTACCACAAAAAAGATAAAATATTAATGTAACAGCCAAATTTTTCTTTTTTAAATTTTTAGTAAGACGTTATGACCAAGATTTTTACCAACCCGGGGCGTACGATCTGCGTTGATTGTAAATGGATTTAATTAAAACGTAATTTAAAATTGACGTCGTAAATCCAAACATTTAAATAACATGGACGTATAAACCATATCCATTGCAAAAAATGGTATTCAATTTTAGACTTTATTGCTATAGAATTAAAGTCCAAAATTAAATGACAATATTTTTAGTACACGCTTGCGTTCACTCTACAAAAAGCCATTTAATTTTAAATTTTATAGACATTGCTTTAAAGTCTAAAATTAAATGTTAAAAATTAAAAAACCAATTACAGTGTCCGTGTTATGACGGTGGTTTTGCTTTAGCTAAAACCACTGCACGAACGGTCATGTGGGTGACAGGTGTGAGGAGTTTGGACATGTGCACGGTGGTTTTGAGTACGGTAGCCGTAACCCAGTGGATGAGCACATCCTTAGAATGTGTACGGCCACCGAACTTTCCGTCGTCTTCAAAAAGAAAGTTCGATTTCCTACTCACTAGGAGGCACAGCATCAGCAGGGTGGCCAACTGCAAGGTAATACCCGGAGAGTGTCGCACTAGCCAACACCGTCTCCTTGTCATGGACCTTCGCGTGAAACCCAAAGACAAACGCGCCAAGCGTGGCCAACGCAGAATCAGGTGGTCATTCAAAGTCATCGGCGAAAAGAGTGCTGATGTTATAGATGAACCAGTACAGGTTTACTGGGACAGGATTCAGGCAGCTATCCTTGAGGCGGGGAGGGCGGTTCTCGGTACGTCTAAGGGTGGATGCAAGTATGACAGGGACACTTGGTGGTGTAACGACACAGTCCAGAGAGAGATCAGGGTGAAGAAAACCCTCCTTAAAAAGTGGCAAGCGTCCAAATCTGCCGAAGACCGCGACGCGTACAAAGATGCAAAACGCGCCACCAGGTGAGCGGTAGCCAGGGTCAAACGAGACAACTTCTTCTTCTATCGTGTCGACGGCGATAAGGATAGAGATGTATGGTTTACTCTGGCAAGCATCCCTGTGAGTTTCCTGCACACACAGGATATCACAGCGGGTGTTCTGGCAGGGACTAGAAAGTATCTGCCTTGTCCCGAGAGAAACTGTTAATGGAGATGATGCGCAGAGCTGACTTTGAGTGTGGACTAACAGAGTGGTGGGATTGGTTTTTAGCCATCGAGACGACTTGCAACAGCTATATAACAACTTGGAATCGTCTGAGGGGCAAAAGCTTATCTATAAGTTGGCGAGTTCCAGGGCCAAAACGGCGCAGGCTCTGTCCAAGTGCCACTGAATTAAAGGCAAAGACCTTGAGGACAATCTGTTGTACGAGGAAGTCGCGGTGAAGGAGAGATGACTGTTTGTTGAGTTACTAAAGATTTAAATAATTGCCTTTTTAAGTTTGATAATCTGATCATGACTGATAATGTTGTCATAATTATAATAGACATAATTATCGGTTTATTTAATGAAACCAAGTTAATTTTGTTTCTGGTAGTTTAGTTTCGTGTATATCGACCATAATTCTGTAGTAAGAGTAATACCAATGTAATTCTGACACATTCTAACAGTATCGAGATTATTTTTATTAATTATAATTCTATTGATGTGCAAATTAATAGTTTTTACAGCCAAAAAATCTACAGCTACATGCTTTTACATCAGTAAATTTGAACATAATTTTACCAAATATGGATATAAGCTGTTAGCTGTCAATTGTTATCCAATTTTCATGGGGTGTATAAACCATAAATTGATATTTTCTAAGACGTATATCCATGCTAACTTCCAAACCAAAGGGGATAGATATGATTGAATGATTTAGCCTTTTTCATCCCCAAATTCTAAGAATTTTTCCCCTTGGAATTTTTTATGTAGCTTCTAAAATAAAAAAGTTATGATTTTTTTTCTGAAAATAAAATCGTTTTTTTGCTCTCCTGAAAAGTCGTGTTTTGGTTTATACGCCAATTGAACCCAGAGGTGTCGATATGATACCCGGACAGGGTCCTTATCTTTATTGCCTTTCTATCTTTGTTCATGTTTGGCTTCTACCTATACGTCAATTTAAAATCAAAATGCACACGAGATCGAATCAATTGCATGGCAATTGTTTGTATGCCTTATTAAACTCATAGATCTGTTTCCGTAGAAGTTAGTAGCCATTAGTAGATTATTTTACTCACTGGCCGTAAATGGCCGATTTTCGTACCTTCTATTTTTGTCTGTGCGTAAATACCTACGGATACCATTACTTACTATTTATAAATTTTCAAATATTGTGTGAATTGTTGACATTTATGATCACTATTCCGCTTTCTTAAGTAGTAGCGTGATGTTATATATCCTATGTCCACAGGGATGGTGAGATTTTTTCCAATAAGTGCTGTGGTTCAGAAGATAACCAGGATAGTTTGTTTATAACACACATTTTACCTATAACTAGTGGGAAAGTAACGTAAGATGTAACAAAACTTACAACCCAAGTCACAAGTTTCGGGATTTGCTTAGGTTTCTCACTCTGCCACATGGTGGATCCGACATTTGCATGGCGAATCCATGGATGGCTAACAATTGCGTCTCTTAATATACCTACTCGTAGATGAGTAGCCGACCCGTCCCGGCATTACACCGGAAAATTTGTTAAAAAATATCCCATAACCCGATTGCTGGATTCACACTTCCAGCAAATAACAGTTAAGTCGAAATGCGTAGAAAATAACTATAAGTTCTACGAGGTTCTACGAATATAAGGCTTTTTTCATATTACGTGTCAACTATTTATAAAATTTTCATGGTCTAAGAAGTGTTTAAAGAACTGTGATGTAATACTTATCTTCCCCCGCTGCGCTTGTTGATGACCAGTTGAACCATGTCCATCACGTTTTGTGGTTTTGATTGGGCTTTTCAATGTATTCAGATACCAATTGGTCAGAATACTCGCATAATTATTTATTTATTTATTGTATTATGTTATACTAGGGCTTTCAAGCATGCTTGAACAACAAATATGCTTAGGTACTTAGTAAGTATACAAGACAAAGATTTTTTTATTAATTTGGTTTTATTATTTGAGATGATGCTGATCAAATACAAGTGACTTCCTACAAAGTGTTTTGTATATGACCAATTAAAATGCGTGTCCACACTCTGGTTTGCTACGCACGTACTGCTTTCTTGAATATTTTCTCGTAGGTGACGGAAAAAATTAAGAAGTAGTAATGTTACGTCGGGGGTTGTTCGCGCACGTTTAACAATTTACATTCCTCACGACTCGGGGTCGACATGCCGGGTCGGGTCGATTCCTACATGTAAAACTATTTAAAAAAATCATGACAAAAGAAATCATTGGGAATTACGGAAACCAGCATTCCACGAAATTATTTTTCAACTGACCGATGATTTTTAGAATTTTTTGTTAGAGGTAAAAAAATCAATTGGGAACGAGCTGTTCAGTTGCAATCAAATGAGGGCACGAGTTAAACAAATAGGGAGGCGGTGAGGGGTGCGGGCTGCGGTAGCCCGCGGTAGAGCGCACGGGCAGGATCAGGAGGTCAGTCAGGTAGCGTGCAGCGGCTGCCAGTTTACTTACCAGTTTAGGATAACATTGTATAGTACCCTGCAGCTAACCGGACCTATTTGAATTGGACCTAGATTTAATTACACTATATAATTAAGATTAATGATGATGAATTGCAGCAAGTATCTTAACCGAAAGGATATTAATTTTTTAAAATAGTCAACAGCAATTTTGGCATCACAAAATAAATAGTTGGTACTTTCCAATGTTATTAATACAGTGGTAAATGTGGAAATAGAATCCTTTACAGTTTATTATATGTGTTTCCACTAGTAATAAATTTACCAACATACCAACGCCGTCGCGATATTTAATGAAGTCGTTACGATCCTCATAAATTAACGGTTTATGTTTATGATTCAATGTCAATTAATTGAGTTTTTAATCGGTTAATCGTCTACTATTAATCTAAATGCGCTCGATTTATTGACTAATAGAATTCAAAGGATTAATTTCTACATTTATAATTGGATAACTGAATCACTGTGTAATGTAGCTAATATATAGCTAAATATACTTACTTGTTCTGAGTAACTAATGAAACGGAGCCAGACCCTTTAGAAAGAAAGAAAGAAAAGTTTTTTTATTTTGCACAGATTTGCACGAAAACCATACAAAGAAACAAGAGCTTATCTAAAGTAGGTATCGATACACCATTCCAACCAAAGGAAAACAACCTTGTTGCGACCTTTTATAAATAAATACATATAGGTAAAACAAAAAAGTTGCACTAAGAGTATTTGAAAATTTCACCCATAAGGGAGTAAAATGAAGAAAGATTGTTTGTATGGAAGACCGTCATTTTCGTAATAATAAGCATGAAAACCGTTACTTTTAAACGGGTGAGTTAGATATGGAAAGTTCAGTAGTAAGAAGCTTGAAATTCGATATTAAAGCTATTGAAATTTTGTGTATTTTATATTTATGTAAGTCTACGGATGATTTATATTCACAATTGCCTGGCGTTACAATAGGTGTATGACTAAAATTTAAAAGTATGTTTATATGGGTTGGTTCCATAGATACTTAGTTGAAATTCATTCGTTATAGTTCCTACCCACGTAATCAAAACCTTTAGGAAGATGCATTTTTCGCTGTCGTTTGCAGGACCGTTTATATAGTGGTTACATCAGTCTATTGTCTCAGTTTATTGACTTTGCTTAGATAAGTGAGCTATTAACTTACGATCGACTCTCGACAAATTTGGCAATACATTGTAGTTCTTGCGCGTCGTGCGGTATTAATGATGTGATGTCGCAGCAGTGGCCCGAGGCAAGAAACTGCTCTTTCATTACTTTTGTTACACTGTTTATTGCTTTTTGGAAGCTTCTAATTTAGTGTTTGACTGGCCAATAGGTCTGTTCGATTTCAAAGCATAAATAATTTTCTATTCGCACAAAGCATTAATGAGATAATTTCTATTTTTATTTGTTTTATTTCTGGTGAACGTTTGCTTTCTTTTAAAATTTTATTGTTCTGGCAGTTAATAACACCTTTATCCATATATTTTGTCTCCCTCTTGTCAAGGATTGGATATATATTTCTAGCTCCTTCAATTTACTTCTCATTAATTTCCATATGGGTTTAAACTTTTCCTGAAATCTCCTTCTTGTCAAGGATTGGATATATATTTCTAGCTCCTTCAATTTACTTCTTATTAATTTCCATATGGGTTTAAACTTTTCCTGAAATCTCCCTCTTGTCAAGGATTGGATATTTCTAGCTCCTTCAATTTACTTCTCATTAATTTCCATATGGATTTAAACTTTTCCTGAAAAGTACCGAGTATCGTTTTCGTTGTCGTCAGAGAGAGTGAGTCATCATCTGGGGGCACGGCAGTGCCCCCGCCAAGTCGAGCAAAAAAGAGCGGCACGGCCGTAACACTATTTTCTCGAAGCACTTCAGGCCATTTTCGACCCCTTAGAACAAGGGTGCCCACCCTTTTTAGCTGTCGGGCCAAACTTACGATTTGGACATTTTTGGCGGGCCAGTGCAACTTTTTAATACATACCCCCCCCCCCCCCCCCTAGGTTTCCGAAGATGAAATTGGCTGATCTCTCGCCCATCTCCTTCGAGTTGTCTCTCTTCGGGTAAGAGGACGACCGTGTCCCCATCTAGCCCCTGGGAAACTTCCGCCGCCTGCGTCCCCTACGCTCGTCACGGGCTGTGCGGGCTGCGAATCTCCTCCGTTCCTACCCCGCCATCTCCTTTTGAAGTATTACTTGCTCACAGAAGGAGGGGCGGCAGCCCACGCACTTGCGCAGCGTACCATCACCGTGAGTAAGGTGGCAAGCGAGAGAACTCTCAATCCTAGGTTGATGGCGTCTCCCACGTCATAACGATGGCATTTGGAGGTTGGCTCTTACCGGATCCGACGCAGAAAATCCCCGAAGTATCCGTGCCCGGTGATAACCTGCAGGATGGAGGAGTGGCTAGAGAGGCTACATGGCGGCCTCTCTAGCTTTCCCTCATGATAGGCCTTATCGCCGCCATCAGACAGCCTCCGTGGCGTAGCGGTAGTGAACGCGGCCGCTACGCAGGAGGCGCGGGTTCGATCCCCGCTCAGTGCAAATATTTGTGTTCATGAAATATGGGTATTTGCATTGGTCTGGTCGTGCCTCGAAGAGCACGTTAAGCCGTCGGTCCCGGTTGCCATAAGAACATCTATGGCAGTCGTTACGGGTAGTTGGAGCCCTCAAAAATCCAAAAAAAAAAAAACTAACTAAAAGTCTAACTGCAAAGCTTCGATATCGCCTAATGTTAACATTGGGTTGTGGAGGTCAGATGACAATCGCTTCACGGAAAATATCGAGGTCTAGCCAAATTCGTAGTTAAGACTGTTAAAGCGGACCCCAGACTCCGAGCTGAAAAAGCTTCGGATGCGACTGGGAATTAACGCTAAGAGGAAGAAGAAGGCCTTATCGCCGCTACTACGGTGTGCCCTTCACGGCTCGGGTTCGTGTCCCCGTCCGTTCCCGCGCCTTCTTTCGGTAACGATATGCGACCGAAAGAACTTTTTTTTATATATATGGGACACGTCAATTTGACTTTACCTTGCCTGAAGGTAAGCTGAAGGCAGTCTCGGAAAAGAGGGTCACCATTATAGACACGTACCATGTTACGATGGTGGTACTCAGCTTGACAGCCTCATCAGATGCTTTATCGCGCCCCCGCTTAAAGGAACCGGGACTGTAGGAAGAGGGAATCTGGTAAGGAATTCCAGGAGTTAATGGTACGGCAGAGGAAGGAGTCCCGAATATTTTGCACCTTAAGCGGGTGACATTTATGTTCTGCACGAGTTGTTCGGTGTAGGAAAGGATAGGCTGGGATTAATTGGAAAAGCTCATCAGAACATTCACCATAGCAGAGACGGTAAAATACTGCCAAGGATGCACGACTCTACGCATCTGCAGAGACTCGAGGGTGTTCGTGATCTCAGGATTCCCAATAATGCGGACCGCACGATACTGTATCAAGTAAGTACTTTGCGAAGCCATCCCAGAGATGCGAGCAGTATTCCACGCAGGAGACAGAAGACACCGCTGCTCCGGCGTGCTATAACATCTCACTTTGTTCAGGACTCCGAGTTTACGCGAGGCTGTTTTGATGATACTCTCAATATAATTTTTGCAGCGAACATCCATACCGCATAGCAATGAATGCTGCCGGTGGTCAGAATATCGTTAGAAGAAAGAGAATGGGTGATAAGACAGACCACTGCGGCACGCCAGCATTTATCTGCAAGAACTACGAAGTTCGTCCATCACAAAGGACGCGAATATGGCGCTCCTGCAGGAAGCTATCCACCCAGTTGCACAGACTGAGAGGCAGACCGAAGGCTGGTAGCTTGGAAAGAAGTGATTTGTGGCAGACTCTATAAAAGCTTGGCGATGTCAAGATTAATTGCCGGTGACTCGCCATGTTTGTCCATAGCCTCGCTCTCGGAGATCCGGCAAGAAAACTCGCCGCGTCATAGGATATCGTGCGGTAACCCCTGATGGCCTTGATGGCCATCGTCTGTTGCGGTGCACGCGGTAGGTGCACGTGCCTAGACTTCAGGGCATCCACTCACACGGGACACCCGTATAGGGCAATGGAGCGTACGATTCCCCCAGCCATCTGCCTCCTGCTCTGCTCTGGCTCCCTCATGTTGGACAGCAGCCACACCAGAGCGTTAGCTGTGCCTCTTAATTTGGGAGCCAGACTTCGGAGACGCTCCCCGATATCTGGGCCGTCGAACACGAGCCCCAGATAGCCCCAGATATGTCATTTGGGGCCTGATGCCGATGAGAGTGTCTCCCAATGTGAGGCTGGATTCCTTCGGTGGTGCACGCCGAGGCCTATGAGAGAATATGGCCTTTTATTTTTTTTTTTTTTTTATCGTGCGCAAGATCCCCACGGATACCTCCCCACCGTAGCCGGAGGAGGAGGTTATGTCGGACTCGAACCGACTAAAACGCACGCCGTCTGTGGGCCGTCAGTTGCCGGAGGTGAGATTGTCGTAGCCATATCCCTCGCACCCCGGCCGACCCAGGACCATATCTCTCGATCTGGCCCTCTTCCGGTGAGGGGACCACAGAGTCCCCAACCCGCCCCCGGGTGTGGGGAGGCACGCAATGCGTGCCGCCGCCGCGGCCTGCTTCTGCTAGGGTGACAGGCGGCTCTACCCGTCACCCCCAGGCCCGCGCTCATGGGGGACGGAGGTCATTCTGCGACCTCCGACGCCCGAGTTGCCGCTGCTCGTTGCGGGCCGCGCGGTTTGCGATTCTCCTTCGCTCCTCGCGCTCCCGCTCCGCCGCCTCCTTCACGAGCATTACTTGCTCGCAGAAGGAGTCGCCGGCGGCCCACGAATCTGCGCAGCGAACGTGAGAACTCTCACTCCTAGGGTCGCCACCAGCTCCCGTCTCGGCGTCTCCCACGCCGGACACTCGGTGAGCGTGTGCAGCGCCGAGTCCTCGCTCGCGTCGCAGTGATGGCACTCGGACGTTGGCTCTTTCTTCGCGGTCCGATGCAGATACCGCCCAAAACACCCATGATTGGTGATGATCTGCGTCAGCCAGAACGAGAGGCCGCCGTGTGGCCTCTCTAGCCACTCCCCCATGATGGGTCTTACCGCCGCTACTACGGCGTGCCCTGCGCGTGGTTGCCCAAGTTGTAGCTCCCACTCCGCCACCATGAGAGAATATGGCCTCGGTTTTGTACAACTACAGAGCCACCTTAGACCCAGCCGCCGGATCCGTTCCACGCCAGTGACTGCTCCAATTTTACTACATTTTTACGCGTATAAATGAAAACTTAATGCTATGGAATATAACTACAAAAATTGGTATAATAACAAAGTGCACTAGTACAATATTAGGTGTATTATAATACCAAACTATCAATACAATCAAAATCATAAAAATAAATTAAAATAAATTTTATTTTAAGCTTTTTAGTTATGATATGAAGAGATATAATTTTGATGAATACTCGATAGATTTGAGTGAAAAGAAAAAATTGTACAGCATTTTGTGACTGCGACTAATGCAATTGCTTTTGTACAAGCTTTTTTTTTTTTGCTCCTCTCGCAGTGGCTTGCGCGTGCCACCCGAAATTCGTCCGCGGGCCACATTGTGGCCCGCGGGCCTGGGGTTGGGCACCCTTGCCCTAGAACTTCGTTGTGGATAAACCTAGAAGCCTGAATCTTCGGTTACCAAGTAGGCACTGTAAAAACACTTTATGTTTCAAATTTCATTCAATTTGAACCAGTAGTTTAAGAATTATAACTAGTCAAAGTTTGCAAATTTTGCAAATTTTGTCACTCACTGACTGACCGATCATCAAAACTCTAAAGCTGCGTTTACATACTCGCGGCAGAGCGAGGGAAGTGGCGAGAGAAGTGGGCAGAGACGTGGTGTGAATGGTATATTCGTCATGCCACGAGTACTGCCGTGTATGTTGCTGCGAATGTCGGCTTGGCGGCGCGAGTCAAAGGAGCGGCAATACTAGCGCGATGCACTATACGAGACCGCTAGATGGCGCTAATCAGTAAACACGGCTTTCGTTATTGCTCCTCGAATATTTACTTTTAAAAATATTTATATCGATCTACGGAAAGTGTATAGTAGTTGAAAGTGATAGTTTTTATTAATAGTCAAAGTCAAAGTCAAAAATCATTTATTCTGTATAGACCATTAAAACGGCACTTACAAAACGTCAAAAATATATAATTATCTACTAAAGACTAGCTTAGCAAATGGACCACCACCGGTTCGAAACGCGGCCCTGGCCTGAGAAGACTCCGGCAAGAAATAATCTATTTAATTAATTCGCTATGCTGTAAAAGCATAATGCGTACACTGCTACAGCGTTGTCCTCCATACGTTTACGTCCGTCTCCATTGCAGGGCGAATACTGTAATGCGGACCAACACGATGATGCGCGTGTGTGAACACTAGGGCATTAATCGCGCGAATATTTCTGGCAACACGATGAGCAATGCGAGCGGCAGTATGTAAACGCGGGGTAAGGCACTTCTAGCAGACGTAGAAGCCTCAAAGGAGACGGATACTCTTCCATACATTCGTGGGCCTGATTGACAGAAAATGGAGCTGTCAGCTGTCACGGCTTAAAAATACAGTTGATAAACACAAGAAATAATTAATCGATTAACGGAAATCGATTCAGAATTTATTTTTATTACACTATTATTTGGTATTTTAAATGGTTATTATTATTATTATGATTAAGTTTTGTTCACTCTGATTGATTTAATATCAAATTGTGATGCAAGTGTTTTAATACGCAATATTGTTTAAATAATTTTTAGCAATCGATATTTTATTTTGCTAGTGAAATAAAGGAGATGATTTCTTTTGGGCCCATCAATACAACGACTTTTAAGTTTTTGTTTCTTATGTAAAACATCAAAGCGAGAGTGAGAGAAGAGAGAGACAACAGAGAATAGGGCATGAACGGTCATTGTACAATATGCACAAAATACGAATCCATTTATTATCATAATTGGACGAAGAATGTTCCAAAGTCTAACCGATTCACGATAACTTATTAAAGAGTGTTTTTTTCATTTATTATATTTGTGAAAATTCTTAATATTTCACATGACAAGATGTTAAAATGTTGCCAGACATCTTCTTTACCATAGACTCAAATCGATTAAGAATGCGATTGTATTCGATAAAACTTCAGGCACATATTATAGGTTTTCTCTTCAAATCTTCAATCTTACAATTCTCATTCCATAAATGACATTATCGAAAGTTTTTGCTAATAAAAGTATTTTGCTATAAATGAATCTTCATAGAATGCGTTGTAGTTACTATCTACAACGCATTCTATGAAGATTCGTTTTCGGTTATTTCATTACATACTGTCATCATCATATTATACTGATTTATCTCCGGTGGATTAGGCAGAGTGAATTAACACCTACATTTCAGCAGTCCCACGTACCTATTATGCTGTAATAGAATCCGTTTAAAATTTTTATTTCAATGATGTTATAACACAACAGTCCATATATTATTATTTACACTATGTCTGTCTAGAAGTAAACACTAAACTATAATACTCTCAGGTTATAGCTTTACGAATACAAAAATACAACGTTAGGTTGGGCATTGCACTCTTTACCTACTTGGTTGTCGTCATCATTATCGTGGCCTAACCTTGGAGTCCGGGGTGCACCTCTTCCAGTCATCTGACCTCCACAACCCGATAATGAAGATTATTTTAATTTAAAACTGATGTTTTAGTTTTATTTTAAAGTATCAATCGAGGAATCGATTCCATGTGGTAAAAATTGTTAGCGATTACGATTTCATTATTTCGAATGGCAATACAATCCCAAAAGTGCCAAAAATTGTTTGACAGTAGAGGTTTGCACCGGTGCGGAATTTCGTGCACCGGTGGAAAACACCGGTGTTTTAGCAAGCTCCGGTGTTTCACCGGAGAATCACCGGTGCTTAGAGCGAAGGATAAAGAAAAAATATTTTAATTTAAAATTTTGTTTAGTACCAATTTATTTATTATTAAAAACATAATTATAATGTAATTGTATATAGCATTATGTATATAATGGATTAAATGTTAATATTATTTACTAGCTGGCCGATTTGTGTTCATGATAATCATTCTTCATACATAATTCAATTATTATTAAAAAGTCAATACGATTATCGTTTTCGAGGGTTTCGGGTCGGGGTATGTAATTACCTACAGTACATAATAGGTATTATCAAAGATGGCAGACTCGAAATTTCCAATAAAATCAATATGGATATCGTTGTCGAGGTTATCAGGGCAGCTAATTACGAATATAGTATCCATTTAGCGATCAAAGATGGCGGTCTCGAAATTTTCAATAAAATCGATATAGGTATCGTTTTCGAAGTTATCAGGGCTGCTAATTACGAATATATTATCCATTTAGCGATCAAAGATGGCGGACTCGAAATTTTCAATAAAATCGATATGGGTATCGTTTTCGAGGTTATCAGGGCTGCTAACTACGAATTTAATATCCATTTAGCGATCAAAGATGGCGGACTCGAAATTTTCAGTAAAATCGATATGGGTATCGTTTTCGAAGTTATCAGTGCTGCTAATTACGAATATATACTATCCATTTAGCGATCAAAGATGGCGGACTCGAAATTTTCTATAAAATCGATATGGGTATCGTTTTCGAAGTTATCAGGGCTGCTAATTACGAATATACTATCCATTTAGCGATCAAAGATGGCGGAATCGAAATTTTCAATAAAATCGATATGGGTATCGTTTTCGAAGTTATCAGGGCTCCTAATTACGAATATACTATCCATTTAGCGATCAAAGATGGCGGACTCGAAATTTTCAATAAAATCGATATGGGTATCGTTTTCGAGGTTATCAGGGCTGCTAACTACGAATTTAATATCCATTTAGCGATCAAAGATGGCGGACTCGAAATTTTCAGTAAAATCGATATGGGTATCGTTTTCGAAGTTATCAGGGCTGCTAATTACGAATATACTATCCATTTAGCGATCAAAGATGGCGGACTCGAAATTTTCAATAAAATCGATATGGGTATCGTTTTCGAAGTTATCAGGGCTGCTAATTACGAATATACTATCCATTTAGCGATCAAAGATGGCGGAATCGAAATTTTCAATAAAATCGATATGGGTATCGTTTTCGAAGTTATCAGGGCTCCTAATTACGAATATACTATCCATTTAGCGATCAAAGATGGCGGACTCGAAATTTTCAATAAAATCGATATGGGTATCGTTTTCGAAGTTATCAGGGCTGCTAATTACGAATATACTATCCTTTTAGCGATCAAAGATGGCGGACTCGAAATTTTCAATAAAATCGATATGGGTATCGTTTTCGAGGTTATCAGGGCTGCTAATTACGAATATACTATCCATTTAGCGATCAAAGATGGCGGACTCGAAATTTTCTATAAAATCGATATGGGTATCGTTTTCGAGGTTATCAGGGCTGCTAATTACGAATATACTATCCATTTAGCGATCAAAGATGGCGGACTCGAAATTTTCAATAAAATCGATATGGGTATCGTTTTCGAGGTTATTAGGGCTGCTAATTACGAATATACTATCCATTTAGCGATCAAAGATCAAAAACGATACCCATATTGATTTTATTGAAAATTTTGAGTCCTCCATCTTTGATTGCTAAATGGATGATATATTCGTAATTAGCAGCCCTGATAACCTCGAAAACAATACCTATATTGATTTTATTGAAAATTTCTGTTCCGCCATCTCTGATTGCTAAATGGATGATATATTCGTAATTAGCAGCCCTAATAACCTCGAAAACGATACCCATATCGATTTTATTGAAAATTTCGAGTCCGCCATCTTTGATCGCTAAATGGATAGTATATTCGTAATTAGCAGCCCTGACAACCTCGAAAACGATACCCATATCGATTTTATTGAAAATTTCGAGTCCACCATCTTTGATCGCTAAAAGGATAGTATATTCGTAATTAGCAGCCCTAATAACCTCGAAAACGATACCCATATCGATTTTATTGAAAATTTCGAGTCCGCCATCTTTGATCGCTAAATGGATAGTATATTCGTAATTAGCAGCCCTGATAACCTCGAAAATGATACCTATCCGCATGATTGCTCTGTCTAGACGTCTGCATCGATCGACTGTATTAGACTATGCTTACATCCCCTATCTCCCCCTTTCCACTTTTTTCGCGATAAAAGGTAAGCTTATGTCCGTTCCCAAGCTCTAATTCCTCTATGTACCAAATTTCATCAAGATCGCTTCAGTAGTTTAGGCGTGGCGCCTAACAGACAAACAGACAGACGGATATATATTCAAACAGACAGACAGACAGACACGGTCATTTATAATATTAGTATGGAGTAACTATGGATTTATCCCTACCTACATAATAAAAATGTAAATAAAAAATAGCTTTGTGTTGTGAGAATAAGAACCGGTGAAAAAACCGGTTTTTCTCCGGTTCATCGGTTAGGTTTTTTTCACCGGAGCTTCATCGGTTTTTCTCCGGTTTCGCCGCACCGGTGCAAACCTCTATTTGACAGTTATTTGGTGATTATTTTGAGTGATTGATTTAGTGAATTTTCTTGTTGTTCAATGATCATTGTAAAAAAAGATAATATTATATAGTACAGACGTTACACAGGCAGCTGCTATGTAAATCAATGGCTAGTATTGAATAATATGGACGAGTGGAGTATTACAGTGTCTATAAGTGATGTAGTCAAACAATTCTAATAAATACACCAGTCTTACCGCCAACCATCTTTTTCAGATGAATTACTGCAAATCAGTAAACAACCAAGGCACTAGGAGAATGTATGTTATATACATTAATTGAGTTTTCTTTTTGCTCATTTACTATAATTACTATGATTTGTATGCTTTTTGGACGACATACCTACCAACAATAAGAAACGTTTTATATACCTATGTAATAAATAAATATTAATATAATATGGTTTTGTTTGTTTTTATTTCATTGGATACCTACTTTCATTTCATGGTGTAAGTATGAATCATCATCTTAGGAATTGTGCCTAGTTGTAACCGAGGCTTTTACCGGCCGCTTGCTTCTTCTCTTTTATTCGGTTTGGAAATATGCCTTTTATGGCAGTGGCTGCCGTCTGACCGCCCAACTAGTAAAGATTATCCTGCTTTTCTACATCCGAAAACATATAGACTGTGAAAAACGGCACATGCCCGTACTTTGAAATCACAGATTGATGCACGGCCATGCGGGTTTTGTCGGTTCGAGTCCGACATAACCAACCTCACTGGCTCCGGCGGATTTGAGTGGATTTCCACTTGTTAAAAAGAAGGTTATTGCCCTATCCATCTTCTATTTATTCAATACATTGCATAAGACATGATTTTAATGACGTCTATTATTATGTCATACTAAATAATAAAATTATAATTTTCTGAGATTGGCGCCATGACAGTTTCACATTGATTTTAGTATCAGTTTTGATTTGGTTTATATCAATGCTCCGGTTAGACTGGCTAAGAAGCAATGTACCATTGTAATCCCGATAAAATTACAAATAAATCAATACTCGTTTCATTATTGTTCTCCAAAATTTGTAGGTGGCCTAAAGCTCAAACATAAAAAATCGTCTCCTTTAGTTTTAAGATTTCTCATCTTCAAGATTTTCAATTGAGCTGGTTTTTTAATATTTTGAAATAGAAAAAAATACCGCTTTTTTTAAGTCATATCTCAACTCATTACAATTTTGGCCCAGAAGTCCCCGTCTCCTTTAGAAGATAAGTAGTGTTTAGTGTACAACTCAAGGGAAAATTAAAATATTCTTCAATTTCAGCAATTTCACCAACTGCATTTGCAGTGAACGTTTCAGTGTACATGAATCCATTCATACTCTCTAACTCTAACTCCAGTCTAACGAAGTATTATAATAAGCGAGGAGCGAAGGAGAATCGCAAACCGCGTGGCCCGCGAAGAGCGGCGGCAACTCGGGCGTCGGAGGTCGCAGAATGACCTCCGTCCCCCATGAGCGCGGGCCTGGGGGTGACGGGTGGAGCCGCCTGTCACCCTAGCAGAAGCAGGCCGCGGCGGCAGCACGCATTGCGTGCTTCCCCATACCCGGGGGCGAGTCGGGGACTCTATGGTCCCCACACCGGAAGAGGGCCAGATTGAGAGATATGGTCCTGGGTCGGCCGGGGTGCGAGGGATATGGCTACGACAATCTCACCTCCGGCAACTGACGGCCCACAGACGGCGTGCGAGTGCGAGTGCGAGTGCGAGTGCGAGTGCGAGTGCGGGACTGGGACTGGGACTGGGACTGGGACTGGGACTGGGACTGGGACTGGGACTGGGACTGGGACTGGGACTGGGACTGGGACTGGGACTGGGACTGGGACTGGGACTGGGACTGGGACTGGGACTGGGACTGGGACTGGGACTGGGACTGGGACTGGGACTGGGACTGGGACTGGGACTGGGACTGGGACTGGGACTGGGACTGGGACTGGGACTGGGACTGGGACTGGGACTGGGACTGGGACTGGGACTGGGACTGGGACTGGGACTGGGACTGGGACTGGGACTGGGACTGGGACTGGGACTGGGACTGGGACTGGGACTGGGACTGGGACTGGGACTGGGACTGGGACTGGGACTGGGACTGGGACTGGGACTGGGACTGGGACTGGGACTGGGACTGGGACTGGGACTGGGACTGGGACTGGGACTGGGACTGGGACTGGGACTGGGACTGGGACTGGGACTGGGACTGGGACTGGGACTGGGACTGGGACTGGGACTGGGACTGGGACTGGGACTGGGACTGGGACTGGGACTGGGACTGGGACTGGGACTGGGACTGGGACTGGGACTGGGACTGGGACTGGGACTGGGACTGGGACTGGGACTGGGACTGGGACTGGGACTGGGACTGGGACTGGGACTGGGACTGGGACTGGGACTGGGACTGGGACTGGGACTGGGACTGGGACTGGGACTGGGACTGGGACTGGGACTGGGACTGGGACTGGGACTGGGACTGGGACTGGGACTGGGACTGGGACTGGGACTGGGACTGGGACTGGGACTGGGACTGGGACTGGGACTGGGACTGGGACTGGGACTGGGACTGGGACTGGGACTGGGACTGGGACTGGGACTGGGACTGGGACTGGGACTGGGACTGGGACTGGGACTGGGACTGGGACTGGGACTGGGACTGGGACTGGGACTGGGACTGGGACTGGGACTGGGACTGGGACTGGGACTGGGACTGGGACTGGGACTGGGACTGGGACTGGGACTGGGACTGGGACTGGGACTGGGACTGGGACTGGGACTGGGACTGGGACTGACAAACCATATAGTAACTTCCCTTACTTTTCGCTTCACATCAAATTTAGAATGATGCTATTGTGATTGCAAGACATTTTACAATTCTTATTTTCAACCTGTTAACTAATTGATAATAATTGTAGCATAAACAGGTGTGGAGCAGTGGAATTTCCGTATAAGTTCGAGCAATTACCTCTACTGAACAGTCTCAGTGCCGCAAAAATGTATTTTGTGCTTTACGAGTTGTAAAGCTCGGCTGAGAGTGCGCTAACGATGCTTGGATAATCTTTTTCCTTGAACTACCAGCTCAAAGATTCCTGCAGTAATTTTTACAAAGGTGGTGTACGTGACCTTCCCAATGTCGAAACCTTATTACTTGGCTTAGATGTAGCTTAGGTTTTGCTTGTTAACCAAACAATTTTGACCCATTTCGATGTTGGTAGATTTTAGAGGGTTGCGATTGGGTGCACGTTGGTAATGTGATGGCCATTTCTACTTATTCTTCTGCTATATGGTTTCTGACACTTAACTGTCTTATTAGTAATATATCTGAAAATATGGGGTTATAGAGCCCCACCAGGCTCTGAAGCTGGATGTCATCTCGGGGTTAGGGGATTAGATGGTAGTCACACCCGTAAAAGCCAAAATGAACCAAATCCAATTTGGAAGGGAGGAGTAAGAGAGGGCAACCCGGACTCCAAGCTTTGGATACAAATATTTATGATGTAGATAGACAACGATTTCCGTATTTTTAGCCTCATTGGAGGTCAGTTTATAAATTAGGAATATTTTTTTAAAGATACAAAAATTATGAAACAATACAATATTCTGAACACATTTCTCAGTGATACAACAGTATATTTCACATATTAGTTAAGCCGTTGAATATAAATATGCCTTATGAAGTGGCGCCATCTAGACTCCGTTAGAAAATAACGTCAAGTTAATCATTGACTTAATGCTAACTTATTGAAATGTTAAAATACCGTACCTATATTAGGATTATTACCATTATTAGTTAATGTAGGTACTTATTTGTTACATTAGCACGATACATGATAAATAATGTTGTTGTAGTAGGTATGTCGTAGTTGGTTTGTTTATTTTCTTATCATAGTATAAAAAACATCGAACTAATAACATGATAAGGACTAAGGACCTAACATAACAAGAGTAAAATTATGATTTGAAAATATGTTATGTAGTTAGTTGTCCATTTCATAACTAAATAATATACTTAACCAATATAACAAGGGTTTGTTGTATTTTTAACAAAATTCTATTCTCTTATTCGAATTATGTCTAAAAATAGTAGAAATACAGTTAACGTAAAAATTAACTACCAAAAAATTATGCTCCAGGTGAGGCTCGAACTCACAACCCCGGCATTGCTCACGAACACTGTCTTATAAGTACCGTGCGCTAACCAATTGCGCCACTGGAGCGCTGTTCGGCTTCACGAAATTATAGCTCAGTTACCACACACCCCCCTGCCCGCACCTCATGCGTCTTGTTACACATTCATTGAAATACTGAGGAAATATTAACAATTTTCATAGATATGTACTGATGTACCCTGTGGTTTGATTGTAATATTACGTAGATATAACGTAATATTGCGCAATATAATTTTATTTTATGTAAATTATTATGCAATATCACGTTATACATAACTAATCAATACATTGACTTATTTGACCTTACTGTTTTTGTATAGAGGTTAACTGAATGATTTTTATTTATAAAACCTTTGATTGTATTTTATTCCCATTATTTTTTTAAACGATTCATAAGGTGTGTTCCCAGTTTTCATTTGTAATGACTAAAAATTAATCATTATGATTAAAATTTAGCGTGAATATTACCTTAGTGATTAGGTAGATTGTTCTTATCAGAGTATCTAGGTACATGGTGGTAACTGTCTAGTAACTTACAATCTTTTCACAGAGTATGGATACGGTGGTGTTTGGAATTGAAGTTTCAAGAGTACTTTCATAGAGTTAACTTTTCGTTACCGTCTAGGTACATTGATGATAAATCATTTGAAATGAAAAAAAAAAAGATTGAATATCTTATCCAGGCAATCTGTAATGGAGAAATAATTTTTATTAGTTCAAATCAAAATTTATAGTACATTATGGTACATGTGAGCAAAGTTGGTGATTACGCGGTGGCGCCGAGGCGCTATTGAGACCCGAGCCGTCAGGCGAGGACGGTAATCATCATGCTCACGCGTGGCATACGACGTTTTACAACACACTTGCGAATAAAATAATACTACAAATACTAAATAAACAATACTACAAATTAATTCGTTTTCCTATGTGCGCGCATCTAACAATGGCGACCAGCCATATTTAAAAGAATGAGGTTTGACTTTAACTTTTATTTACTCTGTTTTTTTTTCTGTACTTAGAGAAACAAAAAAAAAATAATTTGAGTGAATATTTTGTTTATTATACAAGTATTATAGTTGAAATTATTCATTTGAAAACGAAAATGCATCAAATGACCATACAATAGGCATATTATTTTATTTGTACTATTAAACAAGTTCTTTTTTGTATCGAAAATTTTTTAAGAACATAGAAACTTAACCTATAAAATTAAAAAATAATAATCTATAACTCACTTGTGAATAATAGTAATGAAAAAGTCAGTTTGATAATAGGGAGTCATTACGTGCCTAATTGCGGTGAAATAAAAGCGATTTTATGAGCAGGTGTGTTGTAAAATATAATTAAATAAATTCTAATTTATTGATCATTGTAGTGAATTTCAAATCGTAGCAGTGTGTCTTCGTAGCCGCGTCCGAATATCGCAATAACGCTGGCGGTACTATCGAACGATATAACGCGCCTGTGTGTCTGAGCCTTTATCTTCTTAAAATGCGTGCTTAAAAGCTCCTCCTGCCGTAAGACTAAACTAACTTCAATGTGTCGAACTAAACTAAAGGCGAACGTGCGCGTTTACGTTAGATACGGTTGGTCAATCGGAAGAATCAACATTGCCCGTTCATTCTTCTCTCAATGGTATCTATCAGTAGTACCTATATTATTATAATCAATATTTGTTATTATCAATGAAATAATGATTGCGCAAACGAACTACGTAGTAACAACTATTACCACTATTACTCGCGTTTTTATCAGTCCGTAACAACTTGAATTGGTTATAATTAGCATAGCTGTTATAGCATTCTTTTGATAAGTACTAACTCTTGCGTTGTAAGTACATGGTTAACACCTTCTTAGAATTAAGTCAGAAGGCAGAAGGCAGAAGAAATAATACCTAAATTCTTCCATCACCATCCATTCACCATCTTTAAACGACTTTGGAAAAGGAGGTGGTTCGAATTTTAAGGCTTTTTAATGTATGTTCGGGTATATGGGCAGATTAGTAAAAAACGTTTACAACACACCTGCTCATAAAATTGATATTCTTTCACCGCAATTAGTCACGTAATGACACCTATTATCAAACTGTCACTTTTTCATTGCTATTATTCACAAGTGAGTTATAGATTCTTTTTAAAATTTTATAGGTTAAGTTTCTATGTTCTTAAAAAAGTTTCGATACAAAAAAGAACGTGTTTAATAGTACGAATAAATTAATATGCCTATTGTATGGTCATTTGATGCATTTTCGTATTTAAATAAATAATTTCAACTTGTAATACTGGTATAATAAACAAAATTTTCACTCAAATTCAACTTTTCTTTTTCTCTAAGTACAGAAAAAAAAACAGTAAAAAAAAAGTTCAATTCAAACCTCATTCTTTTAAATATGACCGATCACCATTGTTAGATGCGCGCGCATAGGAAAACGAATTAATTTGTAATATTGTTTATTTAGTATTTGTAGTATTATTTTATTCGCAAGTGTGTGGTCGTATGCCACGCGTGAGTGTAATACCAGTAAAACAACCACGATTGACGCTACTAATTGTGATATCGATGGGCATTGTTTACGCAATTACACAATAACCCAATGAACACTTTTGTTTTGATAGATTTTGAGCACATACTGTCATATTAGCGGTCCATGGGTAAGTAAGTCGGTAAGTAAGTATTTAAGAACGTCAAATACTTAGTTTCTGGTAAGCAAATAGTTATCTTCCGTTAGAAAAAGTATTTTTTTCAAAATACTGCAACCACCCTCTCTTCATAGACGACTTCCACCCTAAGGAATCATTCCTTTACTGGTGTTGTAAAAATCCTACCTACACTCATAGACTAGATGCAAGTATTGTAGTGCCGTACCTATATACATTGTGGCAACCATTAATTTGAATGGTTACTTAATAAGTAACGTGGCAACCGTCTTCGTGCGCACAAACATCAATAAATTATCTAAATTATGCCAAAGAATGTCATGTGCTTGAAGATTCTGTTTTTTTTTCTGTTTTGTAAATTAATTTATTGACCAAGAAGAAACCTCTTCTGTACCTACCTATATACTTAATTCTTAGCGACTCCTTATAGGCAAGCCAATAATGCCTGTGTTAAAGTATGATTCCGAAATCGACCGCATACGACAACTGCCGACGCATGCAGCAGATACATTTTTTGAATTATATCTTTAAGGCAATATTTATAGCAGTGGTACTTGAGAAAATAATTATTAACTAATTTCCATTACCGTATAGCCTTGGAAAGTTGCTCAGGGCAATAGCACAGACTATCGGATTTCTTTACTGGTAGTTCCGGATATTGGATTAACGCTTTACAATGGTAGGTATGTTAATGGCTAATCGAGAAATATAGCTTATTGTTCGCTAGTATTATCGATGGGCATACTGCTACCAGTTCTTAAAGTTAGCTATAGTATCTCTAACTGATGCCCGCGGCTCGGCCTTCGTGGAATTCAGACCCCGTTCCCGCGACCCATGGTAACATACACTAGTGATAAAATAAGACGTGTGAGCGCGATGGGCGATTGACTATAACATCAAAACATCTGTCCAAACTTGCACATTTATATACCTTAGTAGGAATAGCAAGTAGTTCAATTAAATTTAATTCATGAAGTTCAGTGTTAGACATGGACGTAGACGTTTCCCAAGTTAGCATCATAGCATTTGGTCCTCCCCAATAAAATTGTCTGATCAAATAAAATCATGTATTATACTATTGTACAATATTGTACAACATTCTACACAACGCTACCTAGACCCATGGTAAGCTTAATTAGCTTGTGTGTTATGAAATCTAGAATGCGGATATACATACTTAGATTTTTTTTTTTTTATAGACATACATATTATACATAGAAACATCCAGACCAATGCAAAATAGTTCATATCATCACCTGTTGGAAACATTCCAAGAAGTTATCAGCACTATCATATGTTTTTTACATAATTTACAGTGATGCAGTAAGCCGAGAAGCGACCAGTTTTGGCAACTGCAGCGCATTATGTATTTACGGACGGTAATATAAACTAGGCTTATGTTATGTAACCATTTTTAGGGTTCCGTAGCCAAATGGCAAAAAACGGAACCCTTATAGATTCGTCATGTCTGTCCGTCTGTCTGTCTGTCCGTCCGTATGTCACAGCCACTTTTCTCCGAAACTATAAGGCCTATGCTGTTGAAACTTGGTAAGAAGATGTATTCTGTGAACCGCGTTAAGAATTTGACACAAAAATAAAAAAAAAGCATGAAATTTTGGGGGTCCCCATACTTAGAACTGAAACTCAAAATTTTTTTCTTTCATTAAACCCATACGTGTGGGGTATCTATAGATAGGTCTTTAAAAATGCTATTGAGGTTCCTAACATAATTTTTTTCTAAACTGAATAGTTTGCGCGAGAGACACTTCCAAAGTGGAAAAATGTGTGTCACCCCCCTCTAATTTCTAAAATAATAGAATGATTAATCTAAAAAAAATATATGATGTAAATTGCCATGTAAACTACCACTAAAAATTAGTTCGAACGAGATCCAGTCAGTAGTTTTTTTTAATACGTCATAAACCGCAATTTTCGAATTTGCTACTACGGAGCCCTTCATGGGCGAATCCGACTCGCACTTGGCCGATTTTATTCTTTGGGGTGTAAGCTTAGGGTGTAAGGCACTGCACTTTGTTATTTTGTTTATTTACTATTTTGCTTTTTTTTGTACTCAATCATAGACTACAGACCACAGACTAATAAGAGTCACACCATAATGTTATGTACAACACAGATAAGTAAACTGATGCTGGGCAGTGTTGCCACTATGAAAAAAAAACATTTAATTTTGTCTGATTTAACCTATATTTTTTTGTTTTTAACTGCTAAAACGTGTTTATTTTATAATTTATTTTGTGTGCTGCAGTAACCAAAATAATAGTTAAGTATTTGTTATACAAGAGTGCAAAGTTGCTTTTTAACCGCGTGCTCAGTTTTGATGACCGAGCAAGCGAAAGATTCTAAATTTGAATCACGAGCGTAGCGAGTGATTCACAAATTAGAATCTTGAGCGTAAGCGAGGGAATCAAAAGAGCACAAGGTGAAAAATCTTTGCACTCGAGTGCAACACGTAACTTTTCATCCCACCTCAGCGAGGAAATAAAGTAATGCAAAAAAAAATCAACAATGTTCAACAATATGACATGAGAAGAAAATGAAGTTCGCAAAGCAAATTAAAAAAAAGTACACCAAGGAGGTTCCGAGTCTGAGTTTATCAAAAAGACAGATTCAGATTCAGAGATAGATTCAGATTCAGAGACAGATTCAGAGACAGATTCAGAGACAGATTCAGATTCAGATTCAGAGACAGATTCAGAGACAGATTCAGATTCAGAGAGAGATTCAGATTCAGAGACAGATTCAGATTCAGAGACAGATTCAGATTCAGAGACAGATTCAGATTCAGAGACAGATTCAGATTCAGAGACAGATTCAGAGAAATATTCAGAGACAGATTCGGAGACAGATTCAGAGTCAGAGACAGATTCAGAGACAGATTCAGATTCAGAGACAGATTCAGAGACAGATTCAGAGACAGATTCAGATTCAGAGACAGATTCAGATTCAGATTCAGATTCAGACAGATTCAGATTCAGATTCAGAGACAGATTCAGATTCAGAGACAGAGTCAGATTCAGATTCAGAGACAGATTCAGATTCAGAGTCAGATTCAGAGACATTCAGATTTATATAAAGATTCAAATCCAAATTCAAATTCAAATTCAAATTTATTTTATGAAGCATATAGGTTACAAAATAGGCCACGGTAACCTCTTACCATCAGGAGGTAGTATAAAAAAAGATGTAAAAAACAATAGCTATGTTCCGCCAAAGGCATACAAAATATTGAATGAGATCACAATTCACAAGATTATTATTATATGTATGTACAGTCGAATTCAAAAGTGCAGTAGCAATCCTACGTAACTATAGCGTCAACATTCTAGCGCTACTTGTGACCTTTTTCTTTTAAGACAATTTACATACACACATAAATTGTTCTTCCGTAGGAATATTATCGATAATTTCGTTGTCACTACGTAAGCGACCCGTGGCCGAGTGGTTAAAGCATGAGGTTTGTGGAAATGCAAAGGTTGATGGTTCAAATCCTACGATCTTGCAATAACACTTTTTGTGTTTCATTTATAAATTAATATCATTGTATTATTTGTTAAATTTTAGCAAATATCAACATAAAATGTAAAAAAAGGCCAACTTCATGCAAAATTACTTTATCAATTTTTAAATTATATTTTTGTCATAAATATGAAAAATCGTTATAAGCTGGAATCGAACCTGGAACCTCTTATCATTGTGCATCTATCTATACTATCTTGCTTAACCCACTTAGCTATCAGTTAATTTATTAAGTTGGTAAATTACTGTATTAGTATCTAATGACACACACACACACACACACATATGTAAACACAAAACCGGGCCGGCGCGCGGCCGCACGCCACGCCATTTTGAGCCTTGTTGTGCTAACGCACTTATGAACTCTGACTGTACAATGTGTCATTAAAAAAATTTACTTTATCCTCTAGAGGATAAAAACGACTTTTACACTCAGTTATCGAATAGCAAAAGTACTCTTTCCGAGATGGTGGGATGAAAATAGTTATTTGTTATACAAGAGTGCAAAATTGCTTTTTAACCGCGTGCTCAGTTTTGATGACCGAGCAAGCGAAAGATTCTAAATTTGAATCACGAGCGTAGCGAGTGATTCACAAATTAGAATCTTGAGCGTTAGCGAGGGAATCAAAAGAGCACAAGGTGAAAAATCTTTGCACTCGAGTGCAACACGTAACTTTTCATCCCACCTCAGCGAGGAAATAATGAAATGCTTCTCCTTCTTAGCGTTAATTCCCAGTCGTGTCCGAAGCTTTCACCTCGGAGTCCGGGGTCCGCTTTACCAGTATTAACTGCGGATTTGGCTGGACCTCGATATTTTCCGTGAAGCGACTGCCATCTGACCTCCACAACCCAATGGTGACATTAGACGATATCGAAACATTGCAGCTAGACCGTTGTTGTTGAACTTTTTAGGGCTCCAACTACCCGTAACGACTGCCATAGATGTTCGTATGGCATCCATGACCGACGGCTTAACGTGCTCTCCAAGGCACGACCAGACCAATGCAAATACCCATTTTCATGCATAAAAAATATTTGCACTGAGCGGGGATCGAACCCGTGCCTCCTGCGTAGCGGCCGCGTTCACTACCACTACGCCACGGAAGCTGTATAATATGTGTAGATATTAATACTAATAATAAAATACAAAAAAATAAAAATTCAACAACAATGTTCAACAATATGACGTGAAAAAAATTGACGCGCGCAAAGCAAATTAAAAAAAAAAAGTACACCAAGGAGGTTCCTAGTCTGAGTTTTTCATAAATTAAAAAAAAGTTGTATGATAAATTCGGCACCATAGAGGTAGAAGTAAATAGGTTTAATGATGTTTTGAGTTCACAAACCTAGTACACACGATGTTCTAAATTCAAATTTACTTTATCCTCTAGAGGATAAAAACGACTTTTACGCTCAGTTATCGAAGAGCAAAAATACTCTTTCCGAGATGGTGGGATGAAAAATACTTTTCTTTCTTTCTTTCTTTCTTTCTGATGTTCAGATCCAAAGTTAGTTTGATAACTAACTGTAAATTATGTAAAAAACATCATCATCAATCAATTGCTCTATTCCACTTTAATCCACTAAACAAATCCAATTAGCCAATCGCAGTCCACTGCTGGACGCCCAATGTACACGATTGCTCCCGATGCAAAGTAAGTATAGCTTAACTTAATTTTATAACGATTATACAATTTAATTTCTATTTCTAATGTTGTTTTTTAAACAGTTGTTTAAACAGTGTTGAATAGGAATCGAACACGCGATCTGTTTTAGGAGCTAGCCGCTCTACCTACTGCTACGCCACAGAGCTGAACATTCGCGGAAGGTTAGAATAGCAATGCTAATATTATTTGTTGTGTATTTTGTGTGTTATAAAAAAACAAGCAGGTTTCCAGAATTCTGTATGGATCTATTCCAGGTGGGCCTTAGGATAATATTGTCAAATTTGTAATTTATTACAATTAATGCAACCAGCGAAATGGCGTCACCATAGAGATCCGATTCTCAACACTCCATGGATTCACCGTGCGGTCGCCGGGTGCATAGGACAGAACAGAGGAACACCGTGACGGCGACTGGGACTTGCGATCCAGATGTAGGTTTAGGTTGGCCACCTTGTGATGCATCAGCGCTCACCTTCACCGTCTGTAGTGTCCCCCCCCCTACCTATCCAAATTTGGTAAGGTCCTATCAATGCCGCTTTTGATATTCGATTTAATAAAGAGCTTACAGAACCTCTTGGCAATCCGAGGTCTTTAAGTAAGTTGTACAGGGATTTAGCTGGAATACCTCTTGCTCCTACTTCTACGGCGTAGAGTTTAACCACGTAGCCGTTTTTGGTTAACTCGTTAGTCAAGTCAAAGTATTTGTTTGTCTTTATAGCGTGGTCTTTAGGTATATTAGTTTCCCACGGTACTGTGAGTTCTACAAGCACTGCACGCCTATGCAATCATGAAAATAGGAATATGTCGGGTCTGGATGATGAGGCACAGATATCCTACGGTATTTTAAGGTGCTTCTCATACAGTCTACGAGTATTGTCCAGTCAACGGCAGCTATCAAAATTGAATATGGCTTTTGAGGTGATTTCTTTGAGCAGCCTTCCTTTACAAACACAATGTCATTTCTTTGGTTTGTGGTTAAATCCTTTTTTCGCTCTAGCTACCGCCAAACTTACAGCCTCACGTATGATTTCTAATACCTTATCATGTAGGCGCGAGTAAAGGTATGATTCCATAGGCGACCGCATACGACAAAATTTATCCGTATCGGAGTTTGACAAGTAATGGGTACGCTGTATGTGCTGCATGCGTCGGCAGTTGTCGTATGCGGTCGGCTGCGGAATCATATCTTAATGACCCCGGTCTAATAGCGTCCTAGGCTACAACCCACTAGCAGATGCCTAGCCGTACCAGTTGCTTCACCATATGAGTTACATGTTTTATCTGTGGCTTTTTCCCATCTGACTAGATTGCTTTGGTCGGGGAGGGTCAACTGGTATGCATTTAGGTAAAATTTAAGTAGCCCCGGTGACCAGTCGTTATGGTACACCATTTTAAGGCTATGGAAATACAAAATTCACCTAGGGTCAACCATTTGTTTTGCATTTCTAGGTTCATTGCGTGCATTTTTTTATGTTTTTGATGATCTTTTATAGTGTACACGCAGTGGGTGTGCGATTAAAAAAAACTTGTGCATCGGTTTCGCAGGATACCATGGATCACTCAAGAATTTACGCGTCCGTTGCGTACGCTAGCTATTAATTCAACTCCAGTTGGATATGTTGTGAAAATAAAAGCGTAACTATACAAGATATCACTGTAAGTCGTATTTTGTGCTAGCGGTCTGCTCTTAGGGTCACAAACTATCTCAAAACTTCAATTAAAACTTAGATAAGAACATGTAGACTATTCATGTAAGATTTATTTCGTACGAAACAAACTAATGATATTGAGAGGAAATATCGAGCGGCGGCAAACTGACTGATCAAACCGATTGAGCAGGACAATTGCCCTTAATGAAAGTAATTAACACGACGCGATCGGTCGGCATCGATAGCGCGCGGCTATGCCACGCTGCGTCTACACACCGCTGCGCAACCGAACGCCCAGACACTACAATATACGCCTAAATCAACCTACACACGCTTCGATTTAATTAGAAAATAAATCACTGCTCCATTACACCGAATTCAATCGATACAGGAACAAATTTAGTAGATCCACGCATCTGGACCTCCTGAGCGACATTTAATGTTGCGATGTCAATCACACTCGCATAATCAAAATCATATTCAGCATACATTCTATTTTCCCACCGTAAGGTGCACGTTTCTCAACGCAATTTCAATTGGCAAGAAAATAGCAGGTAGTTGCCCTACAGAGAAGCCTTAATATGTTCATTCAAGCCGTTCGAATTCATAAAATCAGCTGATTCAGGTAAACACAATGTTGTTCAAAGGACGTCGTTTTGTTAGTGAATACCATTTGGCGTTATTCACTGGCTGCGTGAGAAAGTGAACCATCTTATCAATATGGTTTATGAGAACATAAAATTTGTAGCCAACAGTATTTGAATTGTGTTTAAATTCAAGGTTGGTATTATTATTATCACCATGTTGATATCGTTCGTGGAATACAGCTCGTAACCAATACGCAATACATTTACCCACCTTTGTTTGCCTACAATTTCCAATATCAAGATGTGTGTAGATCAAGGTTACGGCTGCATTTATCTTTTATGGGCTCTCTAAATCAAGAACAAATTTATCGATAAAATGGTATAAAGCTAACAGTGCGACTTGTTGATCTGTTTGTTTATGATATTCTACAGATATCTATGGATATGTAAACATATAGAATCAATATTTGCTATGTCCCATCCAAATTATTCAAGGTTAAAGTAAGTGTTAAAATGTTGTGTGCCTACATGCTAGACTAGCTACAATATGGCCTACCACTTACGTGTAACTTAAGGAAAATTAACGCGTTTTAATCTTTTTTACGCAGATAAATGCGAAAAAATCGTATTTACTTGTAAGTGTAGTGTAGACTGTAGAGTACGTACACGGTTGCATTATGTGGAAGTGTCAGGTTTAAATGGGCCATAGGTATGCGACAACGCCCTGCTTGCAATGTTTTGTCCAGCACTTTATCAAGGTTGTCACGAGCACGTGACACATGCTATTAAAATATAATAGTTCAGCAAATTACATGTCAAAATCTCACGTGTGACAACTTAAGAGATATTTTATTTTTAACCTGTAATATAAAATCTTTAAAGTTGTTTCATAATAATGTTGTTTATTATGTATTACATATTGTATATCCAATTTCATACACCTTTGTGTTTTATTTAATTTTCTACCAGTCGGTTGTTGATATAGGTGTATTGTTGCTATGCTCATCTGTGTAGTGCTGTCTTATATTTGGTTTGGTAATGGTAGGTATTCGATTCCCGCTGAGTGCAAATATTATTTCTATAAATGAATGAATATGTATATTTGCATTGATTTAGGTGTTTCTATGTACCTATAACTTGTATGTATTTAGAAGAAAATGTATCTAAATATTTATTTATTTCATTTAATTATAAAGAACATTATTATATCTTCCTTAAATAATTACACAGTACACAGTACAGTACAGTACATACATGTACATACCTACATCATGTTATTGTTCTGTAATGTTTATTTATAGATAATAATAGAATCTTCATAACCATCCTTGAGGCACACACTGGCACATAATCATCTATGTAATGGTGAAGCGAGACAATAAAAATAAGATCGAGTTCGACCAGCAAATATAAAAGAATTCCACGCCGAACGATGAATGAATCGGAGCATCATTCTCAAACGAGCATGTAGTTCGTTTTGTTTGATTGTATGTCCGTAATGAAAAAGCGCGTCTGGTCTCAGGTGCACACCTGTTGAGGCGCCGAGGCCGTGGGACACGGCTCATGCAGGTAACGAGACGCGCAAAAACCAATCTATTGTACTTACGATACGCATCAAACGCTTTCTGGGCTTTGTCAATCAAATTATAGAATTAGATTTTTAAGATGAACTCTCTTATCTCATAATTTTCCAAATATGCCCAAATTTTTCAATCTCAATCTTTTTGGCAATCATTGACCTTCATCGTTTGGTTAAAACATGACAGTTTAGATTTTTATGATGCATTACATTTATGGTTGTTGTAATAATATGCGGCACCTGTGTGATATACAGATCGTCGACAAGATTTTATTTTGTATACCATACAGGGGCGGGACATGAAGAAAGCACGAACGCAGCTCTTTATGTGTAGGCAGAGGCCCACTCAGATATGTACGTTCCGTGTTTCAATTTTTGCCCATATCTGGCAGTGGCGGTGTGCCGCGGCGTGTAGACAGATTCAGATATGCTAAGAACGTGCAGATCGTTGTGCGCAGGCGCGCGACTTCACCATCGCAAAGCCTCTGTAGGCGTGAACATCAAGCCGCCACCGGCCGCGCTCGCGCCGCAAATTTATGCTCGGGCTCCCAACACTACCCGCACCCAGCGCAATGCCACATGCTGCATAACCTCTCAAACCCACTCAGATATTCGCTAGACGTCTCTCCCACGCACAAAGTTTCCCGGCTAAACCGAATTTCTCTTTATCCAAACAAAATATCTTTAGACTTTTTTTTTAACTCGAGGTGTAAACTATATTCTCTTACTAGACTATTCAATAATCGGGTGTGTGTGATTTAATGCGTTGTTGATTTTATACACATTCCTTGCCGCTCTACAATACCCCTGGCGCAATGCGAAATTCCATTAAACTTTTTGGATACGGATAAAAGATTTTGAGAAAAAAATGTTTTTTTTTTTTGCATCTGAACAGGTTATTGTTCAAGGTTTAAGAGGTACAATTGCACTGTTGTGTTTTCAGTTAACCGTGACAAATGTTGATGCGTATTTTACCTGTGGGCATCTTGTTATTTTACTTTTTGCGTAATGATTAAAAGTGTGATAACAGATACATATTTCGCTTCTATATTCTCTTCAATATCCATCTACATGTTTGTTACTCGTGGAAATCGATAATACATACTAAGTATTTTCTTTACTGCAGATGTAGGCAGATACTAAGAGGTGCTGTTTTACCTAGTAACAAGTGACTTTTGAGGTCAAAATACTGTCACAAGAAATCACGTGTATTTTTTTATTACACGAGGATTTGCAAACCTGCAAATTTCTCATGTTTATGTCTTCTCTTGCTGATTCATAATATTGCTCTGATCGGTAAAAAACAGGTTAAGTGCTATTTGAACAATAAGAAGTGCAGGGTTCCGTGTATTGTTATGAAAGATATAATACACATACATTTATGTTAAATGAGGGTGTATGGAGCCCATATCACCCTCACCTGCCAATACACACCTGCCTATCAACGGTGGAGGTTCTGGTGAAGGATTTCCTCTCGAAGTTGGAAAGTCATTTCTAAGATAACCAAAATCAACCATATATAAGAATTGATGGGGAGGGAAATGGTTCCAAGACGAAAGTCACGAAAGCAACTGGGTCCAAATCACCGTTAAGATGATGATGATGATGATGACTATTATAAGGTGTTCCCAGTTCCAGATTCAATTTTGAATACTTGGAACAGACATACGTTTGTGAATTCTTCAAAAGGACATATGTCTCAAACACATTTTCAGTGCCAAATGTAAATTATTAGATGCAATTTAGCCAGATAGTATTTTTTCTTGTCTAAAACTGCGTAAGGAAGTAATTGGCATGTCTCAATTTTTCAATGTGTTGAGAAAAAAAAAATCATCTGATGGTAAATAACGGCTCTAATCAGTGCTACATGGACATCACTACCGTCTCTCGCAGACCGGGACAGACGTAGAGGGAGAATTCTCCCTCTACGGGGACAGACGTCTGCGAAACTGATACCCTGTGATCTATCCCGCTCTCAAGGAGCTATGATGATCCTATTTAATGTAGTAGTATTTATATCTGACTCCATGCTGAATGGAACTGTACCTACTTCTTCAGTCAGATATTTCCAAATAATAATACTACCTCATTTATATTATTAGTTTTGTTTGATGGAAAGACTGTCAATAAAAATGATTTCTTCGAATGTTTCTTGGAATTATCAATTTTTTATTTGATATTAAAATAAATGAAGCTCTACATTCAGTCCGGATATGACACACTGCTTATGTGCCCCTGTATATCCAGTTTTAATGATTTATGATGAAACTTTTACGTATATGCCGGAGATCTAATCCCGTAACTTCATACGCTAATATGCAGTCTAGAGGAACGTTGACCACGTCAGCTGAAAGCCCGTACACCTGCTGATAGACAGATGAGGCCTTTACGCAAGCTTGCCTCTCAGGGTTGGGGTAGAACCAAATTCTGAGAACGGACTCCAAAGTGAAAGCTTTCGATGCTCCAGTAGCATTGAAACTCGGATGAAGAAGAGAGACATGGCAAACAGATTCCAAAATTTACTATGGAATTCTAAATACTTATTCACGTTTTGATAAACGTGACCGATCTCTTGCCTATATTTAATTATTCATCGATAATGATTAGTCATTTGTACCTAAATATCATATTTCATCGTTATCGATTAGGTATGATCGATTGGCGACGCAACTTAAGAAACACGCTGCCCTGTTACATTTATTGGTAGGTATGTATATGAAAGAGGCCGTCAACTTGTCGTGTTTTGATAAACAACCTACTCTATGTTGATACATACATATGTGTATAGTTACCCACGCTTTATTCTCTACAGGGTAGGACAACAGCTGCTTTTATCCACTGCTGGACATAAGCCTCTCTCGAAATCCCGGGAAAAATCCCAAAAATCTGGACACTTTCTGCCGATCCTCCACCTTCCGCATCCAGTCTGTCCCAGCCACCTTTTTTCAGGTCGTCAGTCCATCTAGCTAGGGTTCCTAGCTTCCTTTTGCCTTCTCGGGGTCTCCACTCTAGGACTCATCTGCTCCAACGGCCATCAGTACTTTATATTCAACTCATCATCAATTTGGTCAGTGTATATTCTGCAAAGTTGACTCCGGCCAGCCTGCCCACTAACACGTGCCTTAAATGCTTGGTGTGTTATTCACTCAGTAGTTTACGAGTTCAAAGTCAAACTACCTTCGCATACCCTTTTCGTTCTACCATTGAGATCACACTATTCTCGTATATCTGTATTCATATTGATCTTGAACTGAAATAATATCTATAATCTGTACAGCGAACATCGTGCTGCGTTATGGGCTTCGTACACCGGCAACTTGTCTCTACTTATTGCTATGCGATCTCAGCAATGATATTTTTGACCTGATCGCGAGTTTTCGTTATTTATAATGTGGTTTGATTTATTTTCCCTCACGTCGAAAGTAATATATCAATTTATATTATTGGGTACTTGGACAACTGGCGAGCGCGGGCAAGTTGACACCTTACGATTACATTTTGAGGTTGAAGAACTTACCTCGTAGCAGAGTCCTATTTTTCTGGGTGTGTGGGGTTCCACCAAGATCTTTGAGGCCCAAACCTACGAAAAAGAAAAATGAGTTTTGCTTTCGAAGTTGAGGTATTAATGGGGTATGAAACAAATAATGTACATATACTAGAGATAAAAGTGCGAGTTTCGAAAGTAGATACATAAAAATACGATATCCTTATCAATAGAGCTTTCGATTGCAAAATCGAAGGCCGCGAGTTCGATTTCTACTGAGTGTAAATATTTGTACCTTAGTAGGTAATGATTAGTATCATGAGAATATATATTTATTTTGCAATATTTGCATTGGTATATGTATAATAATTGTATATATAAAAAAAATATTTAAATATGTTTAACTGTATTCTAGAATAAATATAGCGAGCTATGCTAACTTTGGGTCTGTGCACATAATGTCACAGAAAATAAATTAGAATAACTCTACTTCTGTTAGTAGTACTGCGGAAGACTACAAAGCTAATTATGAATACGGTCACGAGTGTTCATCAGCCTTATAACAAATGCATTGTCTTACATTGGTCCATTTGCGTTTGATACCAGATGAATCTTCCGCCTCTCAAAGGTAGTTTTGATATTAAATTAGCATTTTATCACGTGGTCAGCGATACGTCGATACGATCACGGCGATGTTGGGGATGCACGATAATAAAACTGTGTTAGTTGGATAGCGCACGTCCGAATAACGTGCGGATGTCCCCGTCGCAAGATAAGGCGCCACAACCTGTCCGAACCTTATCGCCGTACCTATGCTTTGTCAACACTCCCTATGCAAATAACTCGCAGATAACTTTTTATAGAGTCTCATCTTACTACAAACCTGAAGTGTAATCATTTTAGATACGTTATATTATGTACTGCCACGATCAGATAATGCATAGGTATTTAAAACGGCCATGCCTACAATATGGAGCATTACTCGTATATAAGTATGATTTTTTAAATGTAGGTCGCATCATTATGGTTTGACCTTGTCCGATGGTACGCTGAAGGAGTAGACTCAGAAATATAGGTTACTATCGCTTTTTCACGTCACGCTTACCTATAGCAGCTGGAATTGAAGGAATAAGGAAACACGAGGGTTTGTAAAGAATTTCAAGTATTTGCAGTGTGGCTAAAGTTTCCTTTTCCAGGATAGAACTTAACCTCCGTCAGTCTTCTCCTTTCTATGCTTTTGACGACCGCTGCGCGGCGGTGCGGCGGCGCGTAGAGCGTTCGACTGCTACGTCGCCATCAGAGGGCGCAGATTCGATTCCCGCTCAGTGGACTGGATGTATAAATTTACAAAAAATACCCATAACACAAGCTAGTTAAGTCTAGATAGCGTTGTGTAGAATATCCAAAGACATTTATTTATACCTATACCTAAGCACTCTTCTCACTGAGGTAGCTATCTGGACACGTCCTGCTTAGCTGAAATTTTGATTATATGCCCGTCGTCACTGAAACATAAGTCATTTTTTTCCGGTCATTTCATGAGTCGTTCGTAAGAATTACGGTAGACATCCGGTCACCCTAAGACGTGTATAGTTCTAATTTGTACACTACTTACATATAAGCCATGGCAAGTTACGAGTCTATTACGAACTTAAGAGTGGTATTATTTTCTAAAAATCGATATTATAACTTGGAGTTTAGAATCGTACAGTTCTCAGATTTGTTTGTGATTGTTATCAAACTGCCAAGTATTGATAATGACATTTGTATCTAACTACTGACCGAGTTTGCTTCATACTGTACCCATAACATACTTGATTGAAGCTTCATTTTAGCTGATCTAAGTTAGCTCTGATGTTGAACGGGGTCCATTGGGAATGTTTGAAATATAAACCATATTACGCGAAGGTCGCAGTAAGTGGGTCGATGGCGAGGAACTTCCGGCCGCGTGGACGGCACGTGCTCTCGCAGGATGCGCATATGCGCTGAAGTCGAGCTATACATCATGTGCGTAATTTAATGGCAATGGTTCCACGCCTATCAAGTACAGTAATATATTATATTACAAATTAGATTCGTTTCAATAGATTTACATAGTATCTACAAAAAGTTAATGTACCTACTATCAAAGTTTTTACAAAACTTTTAGTAGATGAAACTATGGATAAGAAGCGTCGATAGCTTAGTGGTTAAGGAGTCGGCCTTACGATCGAGAGGTCCCGGGTTCGATTCCATTACACTACCGACGTGAACCCGTGCACAAGCAATTTTTTTAATTGGAGGGGTTAACGGGAATATTAGAACCAATTTCATAAAGATTCTTCTTTGATTGATGACTGAGCGTGGTTCCATTTCAGTTTCCAAAATTCACAAAGAAATGTCAAAGTATGTAAAAAAATATTTACATTTGTCATTGTTTATTTAAGGGATCCCATTTTTTCTCATAATGATTTTTGTCCTAATTTAAATTGTCATAACAAGTTAGGCATAATTTTCTTTGTCATAATAATAGTGTGTCATAATTGGTTTTTAGCATACTATGTTATTAAGCATAAATATTGTATATCCTAATGTTTTTATTCATAACTTTGAAATGCATAAAGTTGTAAAGCATATTGTTTATTTGTCTAATAGTTATTTGGCATAATGATCAATAAGAAATAATAATTTCATAATTATTTCTTATTCATAGATTTATTGAGAAAGCCCCTGAATCCGACTTGGATAGATTAGGTTAGAAGGCTAATGCGGGAGCGGAGCGGAGCGAAGCTCCCGCATTAGGCCTTCGTGGTTATTTTTTTTTATAACCATGTAGAACTTTATTTAGTCAATATAATTTGTATGCTTAAAATAGTTATGGTTACGCGTCGTTATGCTTAAGTAAACTTATGCTTTGGGACAGTATGCTTATGAAATATTATGCTTATAGTAAATAGGATTAAAAAAATTATGATTAAAAAGTTATGGCAAATGAGTATTATGCGTAAATAATGTTAGGACAAGTAACATTATGCAATGTTAAATTATGACATAAAATTGTAGGAATAAAAATAGAGAACCTTTATTTAATATAGGTACTTATATAAAGATTTATTAGTAAAATGCGTTTTTCGAATTTTCTGCCGCATTAAGGTTTTGTCAAAGTACCTATTTATTTGGTAGGTAATTTAATTACTATGAATAATTTGTTTGAGCGTAGGAATTAATTTCGGTCAAAGATTTCTATCGGTAAAGTAGTTTTGCAGGTGCACAATGACTAACAGACACACTAACTACAGAAGTACTGGTATCCTATATACCTATATAATACTAGCCTTTGCCCGCGGCTCCGCCCGCGTGGATGTTGGTTATCGCGATAAATTAAAATTGCGACTATAATTTGAGATTTAAACTATCCTATCTCTCAAGTTGGATCGAACTGTACATGGTGTGCGAATTTTATTATAATCGGTTAAGTGGTTTAGGAGTCCATTGAGGACAAACATTGTGACACGAGATTTATATATATTAAGAATAACCTTTAAGTTTTAATGCAATAGTTATTTGATGTCTGTTCATTAGTAGCTATGCTATATGTTATATGCTAAGTAATCGGTATTCCCCTGCCCTAATTAGACTAGTGTCATTGACACTAACGTTACTAATCAATTAAATTAATTCTATTTAGGTTCAAAACATAGTCATAAAATATTCAACGTACAATTGAAAAGCAGTTACGAAAGCGCAACATAAGAAGGAATATTTCTTTCAAGAAGTGATAAACGACGACATTCATAAAGGCAAAGAAAAAAATTAATTCGTGAATTCCTTAAGTTATTGGCACAAAAAGGGAAAATTTAAGACGTGCCAAGACAGACAATGCGGAGTGGTGTTAATCTTACCACGATCAATAAACTCTCTGATTACACATTCATGGAATACTTTGTGCCTTGTCCCTCGGAAGCGTGTAGTATGTAGTGGCCACTGCGGCGAGTGTATGTACGGGCATACAGCCTTACAATGTAAGTAGGTAGTCGTGTAGTATGCCTGTATGATATTGTCCGCGCCACGTATCTTGGACCTAAAATGTGCTCAAAATGTGCCCTATACGCGCAGTACACAACTCTTGGGTGTCTTTTGAAGATAGCACGGGATGCTACTGCGGTAGACGAAATCAAATTCACCAAGCATAGACTACTACAAAGCAATCCGCGGGCGCCAGAGCCTCGTATGTCTTACGATTTAGGTCCAAGATACGTGGCGCGGGTTATACAGGCATACTACACGACTACCTACTTACATTGTATTGCCGATTGTCCGACTATGTATTTAGTGTTTATCATTTAAGGATAATTCTGGTAACCTTTTCCGGTAAATTTTATTTTCGGCGAACAAAGGAATTTGGTAGGCGTTATTAAGTTTGTAGTATTTGTAAATTGATGTAAAAATGTACTTGGAATACAACTACATACCTACTTCTGAATTTCGTTAATATAAAAAAAAACGCATAAGAAACGTATACTGCGTGTATATTTTATTTTCTTTTTACATTCTAGGTCCAAATTATAATGTCCCGAACAATACCTACCATTATTAGGCTCAGAGAGGTTGGTGAAAAAATTTAAAAAAAATACCTTGTCTCCTGTTGTCTCCTAGTACCTAGTTAACGTGCTACCCACACTTTGCTCTCATAAAAAATAGTCAATTAGTAAGATTGAGCTACTGATTTCGCTTAACTAAAATTCATCACATATCAATTCAAATGTGTGCTAAATTTTACTATGATAAATTTTATATAATTATAATAAATTCCAGTTAGAGATATTGGTATGTTGAGAAACGTTACGTTTACGAGACATATGGGTCAGCAGACGTATAAAATTCGACCAACTGATCCAGATTAGTTGAAAAAATATGCCAGCTGACCGTTTCCTATACCGTAGTTAATTGCTATTGGGAGGTGGGTGAGGTGACACGGGCTAAATTGGCGCATCTGTCATTGTTGTATTCTAACTATGGGCTCTGCCCCAAGGTTGTGCTTTGTGCGTCATCTGGAAACCTATTAAACGTTCTTTCAAGACTTTTTGCTTTTGTTTTTCGACATAATAGACTAGCTCCATAATTAGATAATGTTTTTGAAACTGTGGACCATTTAAATCACCCCAAAACAATAAATCGCACGGTGAGAACGAAAGTGACCTAACTCAAAATTTTGGCAAAATGAGTTAAATATACAAGATGACTCAAAAAAGTGAGATCTATCACACTAGTAAATAAAAAACTGGCACTTTATTGTCCAAGAGGGACAAACGTATCTTCGGTCTCTTTGTCTTTAAGCGTTACACTCCTTCCGCGCGCGAGCGAAAGGGACACATTCAGTATTGTATTACGAGTCCTTGCAACGATTACGCTTTGAGTCAGTTTTGTGTTAATCAGTGGGGTAAGTTTTACTTCAATATTTTATTCATAAAGTGACCGATTTACATTAAGGTCACTTTCTTGTTACTAATGTAAGCAAGTTGTGTGACGAAAATCAAATTCAGTCACTTATTTATTAAGGCATAAGTTTAACTCATAGACTCATTTTGAATCAGGTCTTTTTTATTTTAAATATTCTTTTTTTTCTTTGTAGTATTATAAAAGAAGACTGTTTACGTCTCTTGGTATGTGTTTTATTACTGACATATTAATAAATTAGTCCATTTCATTATTTTTCAGAATTTTAGAATATACTATTGAGACGGTTATAACCAAAATGACAAGGAGTTAATAAAAAATATGGTGGCGAAACAGAAAACTGAGGTCATTAAATATGGTTTTATTTATAGATAATGTTTCACTTTATGTAATTAGTAAGCAGTTTATAAAGCAGTTTATTTTTTAGGACATTAATAGTGCTCAGAAAAAAAAAACAATTCTTGCATCAAAAACTACCGAGACGAACTCGGGTAACGTTTTTGTCGTCCGACCACGTTCGAGAATTTCAAGTACAAGTACGTCATCATCAACCTCAAGTAGCAGTAGCTCTTCATCCTCCAGTCTTCTTCTTCTGTCGAGTCGACGACGTTGGATTGCCATAGTGGTGTAGTAATTGGTTTCACGGCGGTGCCGCTACTCACAGAGAGGGCCTGAGCATAGGTATCGCTCTTCGGAAAGGCTTACTACGTCCTCTCCCTCCCTCCAGTAATAGAAGAACTTCATAAACGTCAAGTTCTAGCATGGATAAATATGAAAATGCAGCAATTTCTGACCCAAGTTCTAATTTAAGGTCTCAAACAGGTACCCAAAATTCGTATGCTCAATCACCAATTAACCCGAAGGAAAGTGATGTTGATCTAAGTGACACAGATCCAACATAACATGTTGAACACACCAATAATCAAATAGGTAGACGTATTTCCAGTTCTAGCTCTTCATCTCTAGATTCTGTGGTCCAACCGGAACCCTCAAAAAGTAGAAAACGGCAAAGAAACCCTGGTAACTGGAAACAAAACCAAAGTAAAAAATTAAGAAACGCCGGGGAAACTTATAGGTCGTTGTCAAAGTTTAAAAAAGTCATTCCGGCTAGACAAATGAAAGAAACTTGTACAAGTAAGTGTAGGCTTAAGTGTTTTGATAATATAAATGAGGCTGAGAGATCTCAATTGTTTAAAAACTATTGGGCCTTGTCTAATTTAGAATTACAACGATCTCATATTAGGGTGTGTATGATGGAAGTACGAGTACAACCTAGATACAGATACTCTAATGCTCAAAAACCTCGCCTGCCAAACAACGCTTTTTATTTCACCTAATTATAGAACATAGTTACACAAAATGAAGCGGATAATGTACATAGCTTGATCGAAAAGGAAATTAAAAAGAACGGTAGAGCTGGCCCCATACATGTTCAATTTGCTACCTTATTTAAAAGCGCTCGCAAATCTGGAAAGTCAAATCATGAAAAATCTTTCATGGTCAAAGAACTAAATTATGATATCTTTAAAAAAAAATCTCAAAATACTTCAAGAACGATGGGCATAATTATAATTTCAACGAAAATATAAATAAATTACCCGTATTATGGAATGACCTTAAAACAATTAAATTGATTAAAGGGGAGCTGTTTCACTTTCATTACAAAATATTATAATCTGATGAGGCATTTTCTTAAAATAATATGAGGAATAAACGACCAGGAGCGTCACAGTCGTGCTGCTGACCTTGAAAAAACCTTCTAATGCCCTTCTTGAAGAACCCATATTGTAGTCGCTTGAGAAAACCAAAAAGCTTGAGTGTGCATGGGATGAAGTGCCTTTCAAAACGCACAGTGCGCACCGTTTCCGGACACAATGTGTGAGGATGAATTCCCTACCCGTGGCGAGAGGTGCGATGATAGAATGTAGCTGTTGGCATCATGTCAAACAGTTCTTCTGAGCACAAACTATTGTTTATACGGTAAAACACACACAGTGAGGCAAAGTCGCTTCTGAGGCTGAGAGGTTCCACATCGACTGCGAGTATGGAATTGCCGACGAGCCTCAACGCCCGTCTTTGTACTGAGTCAAAGGGATCAAGCTGGCATGCAGGCGCCCCAGCAAAAAGGTGTAAATAATTATTATTTTCAGTTATCATTTCTTTAGTCAAAAAGTGTTGTTTTTGTTACGAAAGTTATTATTTTTAAATACTCACTGAGTGGTATTGTATGATAGAAAGACTAATGTTTTATTTTATGCTGGTTTTGTTTTTGTTACAGAAGTTATTATTTTTAGAAGTTTCGTTTTTTTGTTTCATATTATAAACCAGTGTATGGTACAAAACACTCACTGTGTGGTTTGAATTATGATACCTATTTTTGATTTTGATACAATTTTGATTGATAATTTTGTATATTATGTTAATTATAGGTGTTTCATGTCCCAGAGTAACTGAATAAATAGCACTTAAAAAATTTTGTAGTGTTTTATTTTGTCCTTTTTTGAGACATAGCACAAAATCGTTAGAGAGAAACTGACATCTTTTGAAAAAGGAACAATACTTTAAAGTACTGGTAAAAATGAAATAGACCTTAAGCAAAAAAAAGTCGTCATGAATTATAATATTTTATTACTAAAGTGACCTATTTTTTCCACTTTTTTTTCATGAATTTATTTATATTAGAGAATTATACTATTTAAAAAAAATATCAGGTATATTTTATGCTCCTGAAGTCAAATAATGTAAAACAAAAGAAAATGTTAACACGTGTGTTCAAAATAATATATTATTGAAGGATAAAGAGGAAATATTCAATAAGCCGGACACATTTTCGTCGATTCCCAAAAATTGCAATTTTTGAGTTGGGTCACTTTCGTTCTCACCGTGCGAAATATTAGGCACAAAAAACCTTATACTTAGGTATTGCAGCGCTTGCCACCTCATATCACTATTTGTTGAGTATGCTAATGGTGAAGTACCTATATGTAGGTATATAATACATGAAATATTTGCAGTATTAGCATACTTTAGTGATGTAAATTACGCTCGCCAGCTTTAGATTAATGACGTGACAAGACAACAGGCTTACTTAAAAGATAATAATTTATGATAATGATGGAAACAAATTTATCGAATTATACAAGAGGAAATATATGAATAGAACTAAAGCCTTCGCTCATATCCAAATGAATGAAGTTAATAAGCTCGTAGACGAATGCCAGCCCACGACTGCGACGTCGATCTCACGGTTTAACAAAGTCCCCGCATTTGACAACATGTCGCTCTCTATAGTAAAATCCGATGACACATCTCGGTTCCTCATCGCTCATTTGACGCGGGTGACCATATAAATGATAATCTCCAAAGGCATTTTATCGTTTTATTATTTCACAATAGCCCACTAACTTCCCCTTAATTTTAGTCACCAAATAACTTTCTAACAGACAGCGATGTATTATTGTGAACATGATTTATAAGATTGCTGTAAAGTTAAAGATTATGCGGTTAGGTAGCTACATGTGCTTCTTAGCATCTGTATATGTCTTTCTAAATAATTATAATAATTCATCAAAAATATCAATACTATCAATCCTACATCTTAATGAACTATTAGCACATAGGTGTGTATAATTTGCAGGTAGGCACTATTAGGTGTTATATTATTATTGTTTTGTTTGCTAATACTTTCAAACGCGTTTAGAAAGAAACTGTGTCAAAAATATTATTAACGTTTAGAGAAAGACCTCAGAGATCAGCGACCGTAAACCTCCCAAGACACACCTGCTCGCTATTCATAATGCCAAACAGCGAGCACAATAAGACCTATTCAAATGTTAAACAAAAATGGCGTTCGATAGACAGCAGCACTATATTGAATTAACTTGAAGGCGGAACAATGCTTACATCGATATCTCTACCTACTTTCTTTTCGAGAAAGACAAAGTTCCTTCTTGCTAAGACGCTGACAAGCGAGCCGCGACACAAAGAAGATCGACGGCGGTTGCCCGTAATGCACAAAGGTCAACTCGGCTCGAGATCACCTTACATCGGTCGCAGCCGCCCGCGCACCACCGCACCACCGCACCACCGCACCACTATGCATCGTGAGCCGGTGCGCCACGCTCTATACTTTTGTGAGTCGACGACGACGAGTATTATCGCGCGATCTGGGAGCGGAGATGCTTCTCATAATGCGTCCAGATAAACCCGCTTTGTGTCGTGTGCTCTCTATAACAAGAACAATATTCCATGAAAGGAGTGCGCAACGCAACAGGTACATGCCCCCGCGATTATCTTCTAGTTTAGGTGACGTGTGCCTCTTTTCAATCTCTAACTACGACATTTATCTTTTCAAATAATACAAATCTCGGTGAATCTAAGACACATGTTTCACAAGAAGTAAGTAGGTCCAACTATGTTTCTGCAGATATCGTGAACCTTTTATTTATTTTTAGCACACATTTGCAGTATTTTCTGATAGATAGGTACTTTTAATAATATTCCAAGCCCAATCTCGCGAGATTAAGGTAGTAACAGCCTGATTACATTGCTTTACCAAACGAACATAAGTAAGAGTACATTAATCGTATGAATCAAAATTGTAGTTGTGACTGGTCGCATGCGCCATAAGCCACGACACGATTAGAAGCACTGAATTAAACAATCACGGCTGACTCATAATACCGGTTGGCTATAAAGACAACTGAAATAATCTTTGTCTAGTTTATTTCCCCGACAAAACGCCATGTTACAACGATAGTATAATTTAACACTGTTTTATACCGACTCCTAAAGCTTAAACAACATTATCGCTGGTTCATAAATAGCGCCGGTGATTCTAAGTCATCCAATTTGTATAGACTATTTGTGTAGGTTTGTCCGAGCTACTGACAATATTACTTTTTATTACAATTTTATTTCATAATTACGTACCTACTTTTTATATATTAGCACCTGTTTATCCTCAGTAGAGGTACAGCTCTAGTTGTCCAACTATTTTCGGTTTCACATTATAGGAGGTAACCCTACTACTAACCCGGCTCTATAAACCAGAAAGCCTAAAAAAAGATCACACAATATTAAAATAAGTCTACCGTATCGAAAAAGATACGAAAAAGAGTTTCGCGATGATCACCAATGATCCTTTAAGCAAACAGTGCTAGGAAAGCGAAACAAATTGCGCGAAGTATTGTCTGCATGTTTATGTTCGTAGTGTGTGGTGCGATGCAGCGGTGGTACACTGGTACCTGCGGCGTGCAATGTGGAGCATGCGATAGAGCGGCCCACCCAGGCGGTGCACCAACAAAGGCAGCGCGACCGTGAAGTGAACGCATTTACGCAATCTGCGAAGCAACCCCAATAAGTTATACCTACCCGCTGTCCGTGCCACTGGACGCGCTCTGACAAACTACCTTTATACTAGTTTACAAGTATACCTACCCACGTGTGGTGTTCTCGATACTGCTCAGTACTCAGTAACCATATTCGCTTTTGATCATGATGAAGAAAATATTTGATCAAATAATAAAAGGAGGCTAACTTTCTTAGGCTCTATTTTCTAAAGAAGCTCAATAAATCACAGGTGGGATATTAGGTGCCTTTCACGCCGTGCACTCCGGGCAATGGCGTCCACCTGTGACTCCAGCAGAAGCAGGCCTGAGAGAGGCCATCCCATACCCTAGGAGGCCAACTCAAAACTGAAGATTCAGTCGGGGTGCAAGGAAATTGACTTAGTGGATCACCTTTACCGTATCGAATACACCACAGTCTTGAGATCCTAGACGGCGTGCGGTTTTAGTCAGTTGGAATCCGACATAGCCACCTCCGCTGGTTTGGGAAGGGGAGGGGTGACCCTTGAGAGGTCACAGTTGCATAAATACACCTTTATAACGTCAGGTAAGATAAGACTGATTCTCTGTTTCCGTGCGTTATCCTACTTCTATAAAATTTAATTAATCCAAAGCACAAATCACACAAATCCAGAGTAACAAAACATTCAGAACCAGCTCCAGCGCTCAGGTTCACGACTCGCGACACTTACACTCAATATTTACGCTGAACGTTGACTGTCGCCATCAAGTATTCAGTTTCGGTTCATCGCACAAGTTGACCTCTTAGCTATTTTGGTTTACTATTATCTAATAGAACGTTATAGGAGTGTATTCAGGTCGCTACTGGTACTTATAAATAAAGATCACGTTTCCTTTATGGTTATTAAGGAGCTAATGAAAAAATACAATACGACTACGACTAGGTACTCTAATATTTAGTAGTTTAAATTAAGCTAATAAATTACAAGCATACATATCTACACCAATTTTAAAAGCCCCAATTGAAGCGAATATAGAGGCAGTTTCAATAAAATTGAAGTATAGTCAGTAGAAAATATATTCTATTCAGAATTGGCTACATTTCACTTGACATACCTACCTGCCTACATTTCATAGTAGTATTAAACGCCAGTATTAATTAATGATGTATGGTGTTATTATGAGTGTTGACGATTTGTCGAATCGCATTACACAGGTTTAACTATTTCATAATATTGCATTATGTCTGGAGGATGCTGACATAACAAAATGAGGCTCTTATAATCGCTACACGCGATGCAGTATCTCCTGCATGTTCGGAATTTATTTGATAGCTTGCTGCATGGGAGTCATAAACATGGGGCGTATATTGTAGCGGTGTCTCAATTAGTCTATTATCTGCTCCTGAATTATTTACAGCATGTGTTATGATGCTACTACATTTAAAATTAATTCATGTTAATTTTTTAGTCAATTAAGTTTTATAGTAGATATCTATTCCTGCCTAAAAGTAGACAAATATGGTCAGTATTCTGGACTGGAGCACATAAACGATAAACAGCAGGTTGGAATTCCAGGTACACATTGGTATTAATACCTACAATATGAACTCCTTGGTCAATTTAAACTTGCTCGGTATTTAGATATAAATCGGGACTTAATTGCGATACTACTGTAAGATACGATGCCCTTTGTTTTCCTACGTTTTGATCGGATTGCACCGACTGTGGTCATGGACAGACTCGCAGAACTAGATATTTTTTACATCATTACCGTAAGTTAGAGATACTAAAAACATAATACGCTAGGCTTAGCGTAATATTTTTTAAGTATCTCTTAAATATGAGTACGAATTTGCACATAAAATAAAATTTGAAGTAGATAATTAATTTCATCATAATGAATGAACGATTAATCAGCGCAAGATACCGATCTAATTACCTCCACCTAATGGGCTAATAGCGTTCTACGAGCTAGCGGTTGTAGGCAAATTGAAGTGATTGAATGTGACATGCAAATAGTATAGGTTTTGCATACACTTGTAGCTGCCAAGTGGCGAGAAATTGTGCAGCGGGTCGAAACAGGCCAGTTGCAAGTCACCGCCTGTGTGGTACAATTAAATCACGAGAAACAACACAGCTTGCGCAGCTCCCGAGGGCGCGGCTCGCCCCACTGCGCCGCCACACCGATACTATTCCGGTCAAACTTGACACTAACTACCCGTGTTTCTTACTAAACTACTTATTTATCAATGTTCTGACCATAGGTAAACATATTTTAACATCTTAATTCAAGTTTTCCCCAGCTTGATTTTTCCCCTTATTTGTATAAAAATCTTACCTTTAACACTATAAATAATTCGACTTGTATGATTCTCCCTAGCAATGTAGTTCTTTCTAAAAGTAAACCTAATGCGATCAGGTTAAGCGACGATGTCGATGAGTGTAGTGCAGGCGATGCGGTAACTGAAATTGAAATCATTGATTTCACTGTTTCATCGGCGATCGGCGAAGCATCGATTATTGTGATTGCGCAAGTGGCTCAGTTCGCCGATGCCTGCCCGTGCCCGATGCGGCCACTGTGCAAATCGGTGTCTGTCCACCGTCCAATTATGCAAGTGACTCGATTAGAAAATGAGATGGCCTGTGCGATATTTGAACTCGATTGATTTACTTACGTAATAGATGCCGGAAATAATGTCAGCTGCATTCTAAGAATAGAATCGTTGGTATTTGTTATAATGTCATAGTAGAGACACTTCAAATTTAATCGAAGGGAATTCAGGACGGAACTTTAATCCGTGAAAGTAGCATACCTTGCTATATTGCCTCTGTTCAACTAAGCTACCCGAGTAATGACTTTTTGTACCACATACCACTTAAGTGGCAAATAAGCACACGGTCTACCTGATGGAAAATGGTTACCGTGGCCTATGGACGTGTGCCACACCAGGGGAGTCACACCCGTGCTGCCGACCCTGTAAGAACAGAGAGTTTCTGTGCCGTCAGCGCAGAGGACAATGCAGGATAAGCCTTTGGTCTTCCCACTGACAACGTAAAAACTCTCTAGTGAGCTCTGGTTACCCTACACGAGGTTATTATGCTGTGGTATTCTGTAGGACGGGGGCACTTCCCCAGTCGGACTGTTCAGTTGGGACGGGAAAACCGTCGCATCGTGTCCTACCTCCTATTAAAAACGATTTGTTGAAAAATTCGACTTATAGTATACATATATATTTAGATAGGTACCAGGTACCTACCTATTCGTTTATAGGTATTGGATTTCACGCGATATAAGAGTCGTTAATCTTTTAGCATTTTTTATGCTAGTCCAAACCAATTAACTTTTAGATCAAAACATGTTTATTATTACTAAAAACATTTTACGCATTATTAAAAACATTTTACAAAAGCCAATATAAGCCAAATCGAGAGAAAGTGGAGGATAGTGGACCCCGGGCTCCAAAACATCTAGATAGGAACAAGCTTTGGATACCACTAGGACCAACACGGTGATGATGATGTCGTTTTGAAGAAGAGTCACACTTCGCATTGCTACCTTTCAGACTGAATTAGACTAATATAACCCAAAAAGCGCAGCAAGGAATCACAAAAATTCTCTTCTGCCCTAAAACTTCATTATGAAGATGACGCTCATTATCACGATGAGGAAAGATTTAAACTGTGACATTTTTTATGACAGCTTGTCAAACTATGCGAACATAAAAAAATTGTGATGTTTTTTCTAGATTTTGAAAATACCGTTTTCATCCCTTCTATTCAAAAAGTGTCATTTTGTTCCTCTATAGGTGGGAGCAAAATAGCTCTTTTCTGTTAGGAACTTATTAGCGGGCGGAAAAGTGATTTGAATCTAACGAAATTATTTTGAGTTACGCTATTTGGCTGGTACGCGTTGGCTGCACGGCGGCGCGGCGACTCGTGCTAAGTAAAAAGAACATGCGGGAGTATTCCGCGTCTGTACTTGTAATCAGTACCTAAATATTGTTTTTATAGAAAGGGGATGAAAAGTATAATATATAATTATGTACGACTCGAGAGCAAATTATTTTTCCCTCGAGCGACGTACTTTGAACCCCTCGCTGCGCTCAGGATTTTACGTTAGAATCCCGCGCTACGCTCGGTATTCTATCCTAAAATCCGTCGCTTCGCTCGTGGTGCAAAGTAAAATAGTATTTTGCTCCCTTGTCATACAATCTTAAAAAAAAAAAACTACTATTTATGTAGGTACAGACTTTAGTGTAGAGACACCCTCTTACGGTGTTTCGGGACCCACCAAGATCTTCGGAGCCCCAATCAAACTCATTTGCGAGCCGGAACACAAAACTTGTTGATTGACGGTCATTGATATACAAAAAACCTTTTTTGTATATCAATGTTGACGGTCATTGTTCTATCGTAAGCTTCTCTCTTGGGATCGGGGGGATGAACCTGATGGCAGATTATAATCATTTACCAAAATCAAAAGATGCGGCTTAATAACTGGTATTTTTTATTGTGCGCAAAACGTCCGCGGACAAAAGACCCGGCGGGAGTGGTTATATCGAACTCGAACCGACTAAGAGCTCTGCCTCACTAGGACGCCATGGATACGTTGCCGGCTACGTATCCAAGTAGTTAATATTGAAATGCAACGTTGTCAAACCGTCGCCAGATGAGTTAGGTACTATATATTTCAATATTAACTACTTGGATAGGTACGTAGCCGGCGACGTCGCTATGGCATCCTAGTGCGCAGAGCTCTAAAACGCACGCCGTCTTTGGATCTTGGTGGATCGAGGTGATATTAGGCCGACCCTCTTCGGATGTGGGGACTACGGTGTCTCCATCGAGTATGGGCTCGTTTTGCGGAGCCTGGGACGGGTGAATCCGCCCATCACCCCTAGGCCTGCGCTCATGGACGACGAATGTCGTCCTTCGCCTAATAACTGGTGCTTATATTTTTTATCACCCTACGGTGATGGAAGAAATTCAATGAAAATCGGTGTAAAGTCTATTCCGATCTAATACCATTTTTCTAATACCACGTGGTATTTCTTTTTTAATTCATCATCAATCAAATGGATATTCTGCTCCGAATGAATACCACTGATAAAACGAATACCAAAACGAGTTTGTCACAGAATAAGGTACGGTTAGTGAAAAAACTATTGCTTGGATGGTTCATGACTGAAGTAAGTTAGCGCATTTCAAAATTAGGCAATACTAGTAAGGTCAGTTTTAGAATGGGTGATCATTCTAAACTAATGTTTACGTATTAAAACATCCGAGATAGATTAGGTTAGAATCGTGGTAATTTTTTTTATAACCACCAAAACCGATCAAAATCTAAAACTGCCTTGGCTAGTAGGTATAGCTTAACCTTGTAGTGTGTCAACCTACTCAGTCATCACTTACGAGTCTATCTTTTCTGCTGACAGTACTTTGGTATTCGCTCGGAATAGATTATTTATTATTTATTGAATAATTTCAAAAATGACATTCGTTCGGAATCTAAATATATATAACTCAAAGGTGACTGACTGACTGACTGATTGACATAGTAATCTATCAACGCACAGCCCAAACCACTGCACGGATCGGGCTGAAATTTGGCATGCAGGTAGATGTTATGACGTAGGCATCCGCTAAGAAAGGATTTTGATTAATTCTACCCCCAAGGGGATAAAATAGGGGATGAAAGTTTGTATGAAACTTTGTCAATTTTAATCCGATCGGGCTGAGACTTTGCATGCATAAAGCTACTATGACGTAGGCATCCCCTAAGAAAGGATTTTGATTAATTCTAGCCCCAAGGGGATAAAATAGGGGATGAACAACATTCCGAACTTAACGCGGACGAAGTCGCGGGCAACAGCCTAGTAGAATATAAATGCGATAAAAAAGAAATACCATGTGGTATTAGAAAAATGGTACCTGGATCGGAATAGATCCGGGTAAGCTACGCTGTTATCAAACACCCAACAAGGAAATCGCATTCACACAATATACCTACGTAAGTAGTACGATGAATTGTATAGGTATATGGATTTATATTTCAACTGTCACCAACTCATATTACGTATCAAATAAATTCCACACGCTTCAGGTAACCTAATTAATAAATGATGTATATGTAAACATATCGTATTACAAGTTAATGTGGGTCTATATTGGCTATTACATAAGATAACGTACTAGAAGTGCACTGATTTATCTTGTGAAACCGGTCCAGTATTCATAGTCCACGCACGTCACCTTTTCTCAAAGTACGAGAATGTAGGTACATTCCATATAAGTCGCTGAATTAGCTTGCGCTGATGCATGTTAAATTTAATTTTGGGTGCACATTGAATAATATTTTCAACATCATTTTGAAAGTTTTAACGAAACTTAAATGAGACATTTCGAAATAAACACCAATTCATCAAATAAAAATTTGCAGATTCCATAAAGGACAGAATTATTTAGATACAGAGATATCGGTAACGGTAGCAGCATCGCTAGTTTAATTGTTTTTCTCCCATCTCAAATAATGCCCAACGCACCTATAGAAGTTTTCACTCTAAAATAAACTAAAGTAACGAGACCTAAGAACGTATTTCTTGGGTGCGAAATGCAGAAGAAAAATAGGAAAGCGGACCAGAGTGAAAGAAGACTTTATTAGATAGGCACAACCGAGACTAACCCTTGGGTGATGATCCAATTCTTATCTTCTATGCATCCACAGCGGTGGATACGCGATTTCGCACATCGGACAGAAGAGGTAGACCAGCTAAGATCGGCGTGTTTTGGTTTGTAGAGCCTTTTCTTCATCATATATATACATACATATACATACATACATATAATCACGCCTTTATCCCCGGAGAGTTAGGCAGAGGTGAATTACCACCCACATTTCACCAATCATTGGATTCGGTCCCACGTAACAGGGGGTAAGCCTATTGCCGCATTTCAGGTACTATTGTTGACTCGAGCCATGTATCTGAGGCTGAGTCTGGGCTGTATATATCTGTCTGATGTTAAACAGCCCTATCCCTTCATCATATATCGAACTGATTTTTATCTTTGTAACCCTTATAGTTTTTGAGATGGAGAAGATTGAAAACTACAGTTTCAGTCGTACAAATCTACCCTAATAGATATTAAACCGTAGATAATTATGTACTCTGTGTGACCGTGAGAGAATACGGCGTCAAAACATCGATAAAAAAATAGTTATTTTCCGACATGTGTCAAATCAAAATCAACAAGTTGTTTTAGTGATTTTGAGAATTCAGGTGCTATGACATTTGTAACTTTGTCTCAAGAAATAATCTATACCCACGTTTTAAACTCTTCACGGACTTGTAGTTAATTTTCCTAAAACAATCAATTGAAACCATTTCGATACCTCCCACGTAAGTTGTTGTAACCCACAAAATTGCCATTTTGTGTTTTTCACGTAAAAGTGTCTAATTTTATGTATAGTATCCTGTGACAATTAGATCAAATCCAAAAATCTAATAATTTCGGTAGTTTTCAGAAGTATAACATCGTAAGTTCCGAAGTATCCCGGCGTATATTGTGGTATTTATTACTTGCAATAGTTTACGGCGGGCGGTGTGAGTCTGACGAGCGCGCTCATTCCGCGTATGTGTGACATAAAACAGACTACGTTGGAACTCGCTGTAGGTTGCATGTCACGCGCGTATTTTATGTGTTGATTTGATATTTATTACGTAATAGTACTAGCACATATTTTCTGTATTTAAAATATTGGTTATTTAAAATGTGGTATTGATTACATACAACAATATACGTTCCCGAATTTACAAGTATTTTGTGTTAAGTAATACATACAACATTTTACTTCGGAATTAGTTATACTAAAGTACATGGCAAGATGACTTACAATGATTTACGTGGTCAAATTAACTATTTTATGGTTACTAAGTAACACATACAACAATCTACTTCGCTTATCACTGACATTGTGTAAGTTGTAAGTAACATTTGCGGTTTATAGATGTGATCAAAAATCTAAAGAAATAAATAAAATTGAAGTGTCTGTTTGTAATGTCAAAATAACAAGTGAATAAACATTTAAACCTAAAAAAAATAAGAAGTTGAATGAAATTTTGAAGCATTTATTATGCTAACTCAATCATCTTATCATCTTATCTTCTTCATCTTTTTCATCAAATCTTCTTCTTCGATCATCAATTATCATCATCATATTCAAAATAACAAATTTTTACTAAATAGGTGTGAATGTATATCTGGTACCATTAACAAGAACATAATTTAAATGTCTTTGGTCGGTCTGTCTGTCTGTTCCGCTAATCTCCTCCCTCCTCTCGAAGGTGACGGAGCGTATCATTAATACATAGCTTCTGGGGTACTTTGAACTGTATGATCTACTGAGCAACCGACAGTACGGCTTCCGCCACCGTAGCTTAACCGGTGTATCTTATCTTAACCTTCTTTTGTATCTCACAAACCGTTGCGCGCAAGCCATCGAGACTCGAGGTGAGGCACTGGCGGTTAGTCTCGATATCGGAAAGGCCTTTGATCGGGTCTGGCAGACGTCTTCTTGCAAAGCTCTTATGGACTCCCCAAGGAATTATGCGAATGGATTGCCAGCTTTTTGTCCAACAGAAATATCCAAGCCGTCGTTGATGGCAGTTGCTCGGACCGCATGGACATAAAACGCTGGTGTCCCACAAAGTTCCGTGTTGTCTCGACCTTGTTACTGCTGCATATCAATGACATGCTGTCGGATGACTCCATTCATCGCTATGCGGACGACAGTACCGGAGACGCTTGTTACACGGACCGTGCAAATATCCCTCAGTCCGAGATGGAGGAAAGCCGCGAACAACTTGTGTCTGAAATTGAGACTACGTTATCTAGAGTACCCGATTGGGGCAGACTGAATTTAGTACAATTCAACCCCTCTAAGACACAAGTATGTGTATTCACCGTTAAGAAAATCCCATTTATTGTAGCAACGCAATTCCTGGGCACACTGCTTACCATTTCCTTGAGTATTGGGATCCTTGATATCGATATCTCCAGCGACGTCTTCCAATTGACTACGGTATTCCAATACCGTAGTCAATTGGAAGACAAGGTGAAGCTAGCATCAAAGAAGCTTGGAGTGATCAACAGGGTGAATACTTAACTGTCGGGCAACGACTCCGCCTACATAAGGCACAGGGGCCTTACTCCGAAAATCGAAAACTATCGTGTTCGTTGACGTTTCGGCCATTTAGCTACCCCGAAAGTGTTTCGTATCCGTCTTCGATCGTTTGACATTGAGGTTGTCGATCGTGGTCGGTGCACCTACTCCCAAAATACATTTGACGTTTTCGTTGTCGTTGTTTGACAAGTAATCTTGCGGATTATTACTTGAAATTCAACGAAAGCTATATACCTTTCGTAAGGCTTTCGAAGCTGAATTTTTATCCAAGAAAATGGCGAGATTTTTATTGTTGGATGAAATGATGAGGGAAGAAGCGGCTGAGCGAAGCCAAAATCGTCACCGGCTTCGTGAAAAAAAATTTTTGAGGCAAATTCCGGACATGGAATTTGTCTCTAATTATAGATTGACGAGGGTACTTTTTGAGGAGCTATGCGAGGAAATCATTCCTCTACTTCCTCAAAAAAACAACATTTTGGTAAAGGGGCATTGAACCAAACCAACAACCATTATCCATTACGGAAGTATTTGATGACCCCAGTAGATGGCGCTACACACATACGGGCACCATGACGGGCACTCATCTCTATTAACTTAATAGAGATAGTGCATACGGGTATCAAAGATTCAAATTTGAAATTGTCAAACTGTCAAAGTACGTATTAAAAACATAGAACGATATTATGGCACGAGGGTTTTTAAGATCGTTCACATTAAATATACGTAAATTCTTGAAAAATTACATTTTAGTGATCTAACAGTACCTTTGTAATAAAAATCTCATATATTTTTTAATTTGACGCTCTTTTCATGAGAATACAACTATATTTGTTGATTTTTATTTGTTAACGGTTTTTAGATGTTTATAATATATCGGTCCACACTATTCATCTAGACTCGATTGTTAGTCTATGATTCCGAAGACGGCGGCATCCGTCAGTCGTCACCGAAAGGTTTTCAGAGTAACTTTAATGGTCCGTGTTCGGCGACCGTTCGTTTCGATCCGAAACGTTCATGTTCGTTTTTGGGAGTAAGGCCCCAGGTTCGGCCCCACTTGGAGTACTGCAATCACCGTTTTGTCGAAGCGCCTACGTGCCAGCTTGAAACTTGAAGTGTTCAACCCCTTCGACTCGGTACAAAGACGACTATTGAGGCTCGTTGACCATCCCATACTCGCAGGTCATGTGGAACGTCTCAGTCTCAGGAGAGACTTTGCCTCACTGTGTGTGTTCTACCGAATATACAATGGTTTGTGCTCAGATGAACTATTTGACATGATACCCACAGCTACATTCTATCATCGCATCTCGCCACAAGCAGGGAAATCATCGTCACACACAACGTCCGGAAACAGTACGCACTGTGCGGTATGAAAGGAACTACATCCCTCGCACACTCAACCTGTGGAATGAACTCCCTGCGGTGGTTTTCCCAAGCGACTACAATTGATTGATAAATTGATAGCTGCCGTTGACTGGACAATACTTGTAGACTACACTTATGAGAAGCACTATAAAAGGAGGATGTCTGTACCTCGTCATTCAAACCCGATATATTCCTTTTTTCACGATCGCATAGGCGAGCAGTGCTTGTAGAACGCACAGTACCGTGGAAAACTAACATAACCTAACCTAAAGACCACGCTATAAAGACGAACAAATACTTTGACCTGACTAACGAGTTAACCAAAAATGGTTACGTGATTAAACTCTACGCCGTAGCAGTAGGACCAAGACGATTTCAAGCTAAATCCCTGTACAACTTAAAGACCTCGGATTGCCAAGAGCTTACTGAAGCTCTTTACTAAATCGAATGTCCAAAGCGGCATTGATAAGATCTTACCAAATTTGGATAGGTAGGGGGGTACACTACTGACGGTGGAGGTGAGCGCTGATGCATCACAAAATGGCCACCCTTAACCTACATCTGGGTCGCAAGTCCCAGTCGCCGTCACGGTGTGCTCTGTATCACGGGTCCATAAGGACCCGGCGACCGCATGGTGAATCCATGGAGTGCTGAGAATCGGATCTCTGGGGCTCTTCAAGAATGGGCATTAGAAGGTTTTTTCAGGGTCGGCAGCGCGAATGTGACGCCCCTGGTGTTGCATACGTCCATAGGCCACGGTAACCACTTCCCATCAGGTGGGCCGTGTACTTGTCTGCCACCTAAGTGGTAAAAATAAAACATACCACACCTTTTTTCTCTCCTGCTTTTCGGCGTAAATTGTTGTATCTGGTACATACGACTAAATGCGACTCATGTGTTCCGGTGTACATAATTGTAAGTGACTGATACAACAATTTGTAAAGGTCATATACCGCGGTAAAGTGTTGTAACAGCAAAATCTCTAAAACCTTTGGTATTTTTGAATAATACCATGAGGTTAACGCTAAAGTATTATTAACTGAAGTCACATATTGAATTTTATAAAGATTAGTTGAAAACTGCGGTTTTTATTGCCAATAGTACCTTTGAAACGCTCTCCTGTAAAATCACATTTTAGAAGTTACAACAGTTTACGTAGGAGGTATCGATTTGTAATGGACCAGAGGGAACCGTCCAATTATGTGGGAAAATTGAGATATACTATGTCAACGCCATTACTTTAATTAACAAATTATGGAGTCGTGAGTTCAATTAGGTTATAACAACAGTACTGTACAAATTGTGGAACCGAAAATATCTGTTGTTAGTGTAAATGTCCATATATCATCATTAACCCATTAATATCCTACTGCTATCACTTCTCATCAGCATCTTGTTGGCGATGTTCTCAGTTGCTTCGAAGGCTTACACTGTAGAGTCCGGAGTCCGCCTATTCCTACTCATTTTGGTTTGACTTATACGGCTCTAATGGACGTGACAGCCGTTAGACCCTCCATCCCCTAGAGGAAAACCTGTGCCGGAACCGCGTCCGTTAGCAGGTGAGGATCACTTGAGCTTGAAGATTTTGGTGGGGCCCCAAAACCACTCGCTGCTACTACTATAATTTCTCTCTAATTAAAATTAAAGATGCAGGTCTAATAAGGTCACTTTATTGGAATCGTATTAGGATAATATTTTGGCATGTATACGTACTAGGTACGTACATGAAATTGGAATCTGCTCATAATGAGTGACCATTATACCTACGAATTTTATAGGAATCTATTGAGATCTACAACTGGGCATTTATAATGTTACTCGTTTTCAGTGGAATCGCTCAATGTTACCTTTTTAGACCCCTAAAAAGCTGAGTGTTTTTGTTTTGTACACTAAACTTTAAAATAATTATAATATCTTTCACGACTTTTAGACAGTGTGATTCAGACCCTTAGTTTGTAGTCCAGTTGGCATTATAGCAATTTTATTTCTAAGAAATTATAGGTATACTTATAAACTACCAGACTGCTGGAGAATCGAATCATGCCACATACTTCACCATTTCCTATTACGTCGCTTACATTTTTAGTAACGTACTCGTACGAGTTTATGAAGTGTTAGCAAATTACTTACACTTAATTTTTTCGTTACACGTGTTTCAATCATTATGACAAAATTGTGCTGTAATAGGTAATAGTAGTCCAATAATTTCATTTATGTAATCGTATTTAAGTAATTTCGTACTTAAATGTAAATATCCGTGTAAGTGCACACTCTGATCCAATTTTTTTGTTACGTCTTAAGTATTACTGCCATCTGATTCAGATCGGAAGAGATCGTTATTCTCGCTGAGCTTAGTCAAAGTAAGAGGAAGGTCAAGAACATATGGTTCCGATATTTTTGAATTTCGTGAGGGGAGCAAGCTGCGTACCGGGGTCAATGCTCTTTTTGATGTAAAGGAGGGTTGTCACCGGTGCGGTGCGACACACGTGGGATATTGTATATGAGCCTTATGCAGTTCGGGAAGCGCCTGCGCAGGTGACGTGCCCCAATATTCAAAAGAAACCTACGAGTCTTCGGAATGCTTCTATGCAGTAATCGAAATAATTAAATTCCGCTATAAATGGCAGTAAGCAACTTAAACAAATGATGACTTTTTACGCTTTGTTAATTGCAATGAATATTGCTTAGTACAATAGGAACACAGAAGTTGTAACATTTTTATCTGCTGATAGTCGCAGCATACCTATAGTTCCACACCCGCATCGGGTACAGGCACCAAACTAATTTCACTTTTTAGTATAACGTCATGCAAGATTTTGTTTTTCTGCCTCCTTAATTTCAGAAATCCTAACGCCTATATCAGTTGTATCACTTTGATCCAAAGCTTTCGTTTGGAACCCGGTGTCTGCTCTCCTATTCCTTCTATGGAAGTTTGGTTTATCTTGATAAACCAAAGTATTAACAGGAGGAGTAATAGTAGAAGCGGTGGCCCCATAATGCAAGCTTTAGATGCAACCGGGATTGGCGCTCGGATGAAGAAATGAGATATTACAATAACATTGCAAAACCTATTCTGTTTTACAAGGCTTAGTGACGAGCTTATAATGATGATTTACAGGCTCCGCTGTTTTACTTCGTTGATGTATTGATATCTTGTTAGATCGAAGAGACATTGCCAATAAAATAAACAATAAACAGACAGATATGTGTACGACCAGAGCGATCTTGTTCGCGATATCGGCTGGTGTACGATTTCCTTACAATGATATTTAAATTTTATGGCGCGCGCTTGTTTACTCTACTCAATGTTTATGAGCTATGATTTATATGTCTACTCAAACTTAACTAGTACACCATAGCTTGTTTGATTTATCCACTTATGAGGAATGAGAGCGCTCCTGCGTGTTGACTGCAGCTATTCATAAACATTTACTTGGAAAGGAAATAGTTAAAACTTTTAACTACCTCAAGAGTTGATACTGATTTAGTAATTTGAGAAGTGCGGTAGGAAGTTTAGTTAGAGGTTATTGATGAAGGTGGCTGTCGCTACAAGTGGCTCCGAGCCATTAGCCGCCGCGGTCGGCCGGAGGCCGCGCCTGCGCTTGTCTCATGCGAACGCCATAATCTCCGCTTCACTGATCTTTATAATCGCTCAGTATTGTTTCCAACTCCATTATATTGTCAGATATACTCCTTCGATAAATTTAGCCAACGTTGAACAATATCGTGTTTGATTGAGCGAAACAGGACTCCTATCAAGTTAATTTCCTCAAGACTTCATTGTTCGACAAATTTGATATAATTTTTATTCGATATGAAAGAAGAAAGGCATTGCTTCACTTGTGGTCATTGAATTAAACTAATTTGCTTATATATGATTGTATGAAAGACTGCGAACTTGTGGAGTGTCACTGTGCTAAGCGATGCTATTCAAAATGATGGACTGGCTCGGTTTATCAGTGGAGACAGACGCAGCGAGCGCAGAGATAGGTGAGGGTGACAGTAATTGACAGGTCGGCGGGCGCAGGACACTTGACGCACGTGCGAGAGCGGACTCGGGCCCTCGCACTAAGCAGGATGTCTTTAAATAGACTAAATGCCTTTGTGAAGGCATGCCCTCTGAAGGGTGGCGGCATCCGGCTCCGATCGCGCACACGATTTGCTTCTAAAGAGGAAACTTATAAATAACTTCTTCAATTATTCTGAACCATTCAAGTATAAACATGAAATACTCGTTGCGTCTGAATCAATGCGAGTGCGGGCGCGGCGCGCCGCGAGTGCGCGACCAGCAGGAGTCGTTTGCGCCGCTACGCTACCGGGGCCTTATCGACCATCTTGCCGACACACTGTTTCACGGAATGCCTATTGTTTGATTAATAATATCGGTGTACAACTTGATATATTGTTATTTGTCGTAAGTGATGTAACGAGAACTTCGTAGCTGGGTCGATGTTGTCCTCAATCTGTCCTAAACTTGTTACATTGTTCATATACGGTGTCATACTAAATCATCATGTGCAACTGAGACATTTTTTTTAATTACTGTACTTCTAACATGATAGCTACGAGTACATGTATGTCGCGGATCACGAAAGTGTTGCCAAAGTCAGTAAAGTCAATAAAGTCATTATCATATTTGAATATATTATATCTATTAGGCTCATTCTACCACCCTCAAACAGAGATTACATCCATTAAGCCTGCCCAGTAGAGTTAGCTTATCAATGCCGATAAGTTACAGGTTCCGACAGTATCTCAACAATATTTTTTTTTTGGAAAACAAAGATATGATTGTATACTTATTGAGACATGTATACTATGCATAGTATACAGATGATATAAGTACCTATACACCATTTTGATACACCGTTTTTTGGGTGATATGTAAAGGTGTACACTTAGATACATCCTTTAGCAACTGTATCTACCTACAATGTACCTACGTTCCTTATAATAACTATCATAAAGAGATTTTGTAACCATTCAAAGACTAACGACGCAATAAAATCTGGATCTCATTGAAGGGATTACGTGCGAGTACATATCCTTTGCACGTGTTCACGTGAAGGGTCGCGAGGTACTCCTCTCAGATAGCGTACCAATAGGAACGCGAGCGTACATACCTGCAGTGCTGAGCTCAAACAAGTGTTTCCGGTCATGGTGCTGCGATATCCGGCGAGCTGTGAAACTAAACCTGCGATTTATTTGTTCGATCCTTTCAATTGGCGATACTCCATTGACATAAAATTTATCAGGAGATTCAATTTATAGTTTTTAAAGGTATCATGGTAGACAAAGAAACTGCTTGTGATATGAATATTAACGCACTCTCTCGATTTGAATCGAATTTAATACAGGAAATTCATTGAAGAAGTAATAAATATGTTAGAAGTTAATAATATAAATTATTTCGTAAATATTTGTAACAACCGTTAGACTTAGTTACTAATTGAGGAATATTTACATACGTAAAATTAAGAAGAACTATTGTACCCATCTTAAGAAATTAAGTTAAAGACAGAAAAACCTATACTAAAATATTTGTAATAAATAAAGCATTATAGGCATAGAGATGGATTATTGATCTAAAGAATAATATAGAAAACTGTTGCGGAACACAACTTCTGTGATCCATGGGGCAGTAGGTATTCCTAGACGTTTCTTTACGATACCCTAAAAGTAAGTGAATTTTTAATTAGTTGTCTAAAGTTGGAAAGTATTTCACGTTTTCCCCGTCATTAAAAGGTAATTGCATAAATAAAAGTATAAACCCTTACAATTATACAAATTATTGTACCACATTAGTAATGTCTGGCTGCTAGTACTTATTTATTGCCATAGGTTTTTATAAAGAACTAAAAATAAATTCACTGACTCTGACATTTAAATGGATTGAATACGTTTAGGGTTCGCCTTTTACCATAATTTGAACTAGATTTCAACATAGGGTGACCATATTATATTTTTCAATATTGAAGATAGCTGACAAAATCATTTGGTCGTTCGTAGTACCTATACATTAAATCAAAATTTGTAGTCTCTATTTTTATAGCAGGAGGAGAAATTCGGGATGATAGTCGGGGTGATAATTATGAGCAAATTAGAGATGGATGGAGACCATTGTAGCAAGATTTGACTACGATCTCTATCCTTAGAAATCACAATGTATACTTGAAAATCACACAACCCACGAGTTGGTAATATGAAGATTATTTCAATGTCGCTGTTGTGGTGTTAGCACAATGATTTAATGTAAAGAACACAGAAACATATACCTACAACATTATAGTAAACTAGCTTTGCCCGCGGCTCCGCCCGCGTGGATGTCGGTTATCGCGACCAAACATAGCCTATGTCCTTTCTCAAGGTCTAACCTACCTCTATACCAAATTTCATCAAAATCGGTTCAGCGGTTTAGTCGTAAAAGTGAGACAGACAGACAGACAGACAGACAGAGTTACTTTCGCATTTATAATATTAGTAGGGATAATAACAGATTTGTACCTAGGCATAGATTACGTGCGCTTTTAATTTGTATTCTAAGTTTATAAACTAATTTACAATTAGGACTCGTCCTCAACAAATCGCAAGTGGGGAATCCCTAGCAAAGCACCCCGACAGTGCTGAGACGCAAATGCACGTCGGGCCGTAGCCCGCGGCGTCATTCAGCGCGAGCACAAATAGTCACAATAACAACAAGTCCTGCAGGTGACGACTCGCCTCAATAGCGCTGATTACACCTCCATTCAGCCATGTGCCCTACTTGAACAACCTGTTCCTTAATATAGACTCTTCAATAAAATATGTAAACCCATTCGATATCGAACGATACCAGTTTATGATCGGGGAATACATGTATTCATTTACCTACCTACTATTGTTACGTAAACCACTTTTTAAATCGGTAATCTAGTTCACCAGTGAAAATCGGTTTAACTAAACTAAGTTCTTACTGTTACTATAGAATAAATTTCTATGAAAATCGGGTGATATGCTTCGCGATTTTCATTGATATTTTCATCGGTGAAAGTAGCTACGAAAGTAGGTATTATTTAGATGCATCCAAATTAGCATTATTCGACAGCCAATTCCACCCGCATCGTTACCTCTCTTACCTATCCTTCAGCTTAACAAAATTACTTGTGGGTATTATGAGTGGTTTTACATCGATAGCATAATAGTCAGAATTCCAACAAGAAAACTCTCTATCGTAAGACCGACCACCTACCTCCAAGCTATGGACTTTATTCTATTGAGAAGATTTCTAGGTACTATAACCGTCAATGCAACCCTATCAAAGCAATCTACGTCCCATTTTTCTTGTATTATTCAATTGTAATGCAAATATTAAAGTGCCATTTAAATATTGTGTTACACTGTAGATTTATTGAATGCAATTGCCATATCCGCTTCCGTTACGTTGTCGTGTGCACGCGCCGCTGCTGCGACTCTCTCTGAGCGATACTTCCGCTGTAATAGCTTTACTCTTGACTTGAACGCCTGTTCGTCCCTTTCAATAGACTGTAACTATAAATCAACAAATATGTATATAGAATACTAACAGTACGGGCATAAATGAGTAAATATCCTATATACTGATTGCAGCATCGGAAATTAGACCAGAAAACAGTCAAACTCCAAAAAGTTGTTTTCATTAGGCGAGGATAGGGTCCGCCAAGATCCGAGAGGTGGATCCAACCAGCGTGGCAATCAGACCACAGATCGGAAATCGGAGGAAGAAGATTAAGGAAGAAAGAGCAAGAGAGCAGACCTCGGGCTTCAAAGTCCTTTGGGTGCCACTGGGATTGGTACTCAGATGAGAAAGGAGACTGTTTGGTCCTGAAAATTGCAAGATTGACAAAATTCAAGAAGGAAAAACAAGGAGTTTTCAAGACTTGCAAGATATCAACTACCGCAATAAACTTTATAGATAAATTCTCTATAGATATAAAAGTAGGTATACGGAATAGGATGTGAAGTGTATTCGAGCGAGTCAAGTTCCAGTCAAGTGGCAATGCGTAAGTGCGTATTCCGCCGAGTCGACGCGCGACATTGCGCCCGCGCGCCCTGAGGAACCATCCCATTGTCTTTCATATCATTAAGGCCATTATATTTGCTTGTTCAAGCGTGCTTTTATCGTTTGTTATTATAACTTTGATCAGTGGCTGACATCTTCATAATGATTTTCAATAATCATTGTTTTATGATTCTTAAACAATAGCTATAATCACAATACCAATAATAACCTCGACTCTTTTATAATTTGTATAAACAGAATTGAAAGCGATATCGGGGTTGCTCCGGGTACGTAGGACGTAAAAAGAAAGTGGGTTAGGTGAGACTTTCTATTGTTTCAGACGCTCGCATTAATTGATTACAACGTTTGTGCTGTCTATCAATGTAGTCACTAAGCACTAATCACTAGAATTATACTTAAGCTCTTCTTGATACGAGATATACTGAGGTAAATTATTTACATACCTAAGCATTAAATCGAACTGCGTAATAAGACTGCTGTCTTTACTTAAACTGCGCATAAGGTAGGTGCGTTCAATGAAGTCATAAGAAATCAAGGAAATTATCGCAAAAATTTGGCATCAATTTTTGTAGGTAATTGACATTGCTCAGTGTTGCAACAAAATTCCTGACTCAGGCGCACTGCAGGTCAATGACAAAGTACAAAGGAGAATTATGTAATAATAAACAATAACTCACATTGTAACTTGAATCCTTTTCTACTTTGTAATCCGGTTAAATCTATTGATTCATTCAGTTTCATATTCATAATAATTATGTTTTTTTTTCAGCAGAAACTAAGTACTGATAGATATTTTATTTCTTCACATTGATGAATCATGCTGAAGTGATGAAATCACCTCAAGCTTGAGGAATTTAATTCTACTGATAAAAGGAATTATGTCAATGTTAAGGGTCCAAATGCCAAACTTTCAGACCTTATGTCCAAATGTGAATATATCGTTACGCGTCGTAGAATTGAAATCTTTTCTACTCTACGTAGGCATATTTTCATAATTTATGTTTTGTAAAGATAGATGGTGCTCTATAAGTAGTTAAATATATGAGATACTAGCTGTTGCCCGCGGCTCCGCCCGCGTGGAATTCTGATCCCATTCGACGCTAATATATAGCCTATATGTTAATCCAGGGTATAACCTAATAACATACCAAATTTCAACCAAATCGGTCCAGCCGTTTATGCGTGAAAGAGTAACAAACATCCACACATCCACACATCCATTCTCACAAACTTTCACATTTATAATATTAGTAGGATTAGGAGTTTTGTGCTACAAAACGGTAACTATAGATATTTGTAATGGATAATAACTTGTTTCAAGTCACTGTCTATCTACATTGTAAGGGCTAGTGATTCGTAAAATATTCTGTGAAGTGTAACGTACAAGTTGTTATACTTTATGAGATTATCTCCTTTCTCATTTATTAACAACCCAAAACATCGAGACCTGCCCAAATCACGGATTTAAGTTCAAGACACGTCAAAGTGATTTACCTTTCTTTAGCACTTAAAATTCGAAGGCTATTAAACCGAGCGGGATTTCAACGGAGACGATGGCCCGTAAAAGTTTCGCAAGACTCGGTCGTAACCCATTTTGGTTATAACTCGCCGTGACGTGCCGAGCTTTTACACGGCATGCCGAAGAAAATAGGGAGACGGCCATCGCCGAAAACAACAATGAGGTACTGTTACCATAATGACACTTTATGAGCACAAACATCGGGCCGCAGCCGAACACGACACGGTCGCGGTCGCGATGCACGAATGTGGTCCGCGCATTGTTTCCGCATTATACCTCCAGCAACGAGGACGACATTGATGCCTCACGGACAAAGGCACCCATTGCAACAGTCGACCCGCCGGAGCCGACCTCCATCGACATTCAGATCGATTCTCTGAAATGGATTCGATTAGTTATTAGCTTCTGGATATTTACTTAGAACCATAAAGCACTTACGTTCATGGAGCATACGCCTAAGTACCTATAATATAATCTATAAATATTTATGTATAAAGAGATTCAGATAAGCATAACGCATAATATATCAGTTTGGCAATCAAAAAGCATTCGGATTCCATTGAATTACGTCCTAGGCACATGTGGTTCTCCTGTGCAGGTACCTACTGACTTAGCTACCCCTTTTAGTTTAAGCTCGCCCTTTTAGGGTTAACTTCTAACAAGAATAGGGCTAGATTTATAATCCGTAAGCCTAGTAGTAGGTTGAATATAACGTTAATTTTATGTACCTATTAGATGCGTCAAGTCCACCAGAGTTATTTGCTTTTATTTTTTTATCTCAAACTTTACTGAATCCCGATATTTTTTTATTATTGAAAATTTTCAGGAATTACTAAACCTAAGCTAAGAAAGGTTTAGGATTTATTACTAAGTATTTTTTATACTGGTTAGGTATGTCTTTATGAGATCGAGAGAGACCTTTAATCGTATTTTTATGACTTTATAATCGGTTATCTTCCATTTATGTATGCATTTAACTACCATTAAATTTCACTTGAAAATACTGTAAAGATCTTACTCGTAACGAGGGTTTTGATGTAAACCACATATTTATTACTATGCAATGCAAGCGAGTTTTTGTACCGTTCAACGCTGCTCAAGGGCCCAATTCAGTAACATTACGTCTATAAAACGTAAGATTTCAAAACGAGTGGAAAATTATAAAATATATTTTTGGAAAACTACTTGAAAACACATAATTTAGAGTGATGCTGAAGGTTTCATAACTAACGAAAACGTAGCTAGGTTTTGTTTAGACAGATTACCTGAATATTAAAGATTTTTTTCATCCCCATACATCGGAAAGAGTTCTTTGCTCTTCGATATCTGAGTGCAATTAAAAGTAGTTTTTATCCTCTAGAGGCTAAAGTAAATTTGAATTTACTTTATCCTCTAGAGGATCGTGTGCACAAAGTTTGTAAATTCAAAACATCATTAAACCTATTTACTTCTACCTTTAAGGTACCGAATTTATCATACAACTTTTTTTTAATTTATGAAAAGCTCAGACTCGGAACCTCCTTGGTGTACTTACTTTTTTTTAAATTTACTTTACGCGCATTATTTTCTTTTCACGTCATATTTTTGTTTTGCATTTCGTTATTTCCTCGCTGAGGTGGGATGAAAACTTAGATTTTTCACCTTGAGCTCTTTCGATTCCCTCGCTAACGCTCAGAGTTCTAATTTGCGAATCACTCGCTGTGCTCGTGATTTAATAATTTTAGAACCCTTCGTTTGCTCTGTCATCAAAATTGAGCACGTGGTTAAAAAGCAACTTTGCACTCTTGTAGAACAAACAACTATTAAAGTAGAATTGAAAGCATGCGTTTTAAGATCATGGCGTTACAGAATCGGGCACCAAGTCTGAAATCTTACATCCCAGATGATGAAGTTGTAACTAAATAGGTACTCACATAGCCACAAATTTGGATGATTCGTGTAAAAGATAATCGCTTGAAATTGAGATATCAACTTTCGGCTCTTGTAACTTTCTTCTTTAACGGCATTGTGGTTAGTGGTCATTATAGGTCAATGGAATATCCTCATGGGAATTGCATACTGGTTGTGCCGCGTAAAGTATCTCATAGGATAAGACCACATAGTCGGTGCTCGGTGGGCGGTCGATAACATGACACGTATCAACATTAACTTACACGAGGACCGCAGCGTCGTCGCCGTTGCCGGCTCACCGTTCAGCGCACGCAATGTTCCCTGAACAGACTGACGTAATGCAACTTGCACAGCGGCACACGATTCAACCGTGTGGTCTGAGACGTGAACTGCGCTCGGCGATCGGCCCTAGTAGCTAATATTACGATATAGTGTCAAATATTTTGCCCTTGTCCAGTTTTCGCTTCATTAAATGTCTAACTTCTAGGTCATACTTAATTTGCCTTAAATCGTGGATTCTTTTTAAGAACGATGGGTGTAATTTAATTCGTTTGCCCAAATCGCGAAGGAAATACAGTATCAAGGTATCATTATACCTAATTATTTGCCTGAGGATAATACATTCTTAGTACATTGTTCCATGTTGATAGCAAGCATCATAAAATACGGTAAGCGCTCACTGTTAGATTTAAGTCGGGAGCTTATCACTAAAAAAATGATGTAAACAAATCATTGTTAGATACTTTACTGACCTTCGACCTTCATGTTTGTTTCTAAAAAGCTATTGACCTGGGAGTCCTCAATAGATTATTAGACTAGCTAGATGAATGGAAGGCAAGCGTGCTCCACCGTCGACCAAATCATCACTTACCAACAGGTGAGATAGTGGTTAAATGCGAGCCCTTTAACCATAAAAAAGTTTTTTTTTTTTAAGTATATTAGCAACCGAAATTACTAATATTCCCGTTAACCCCTCCAACTAAGCTAAATTGCTTGTGCTAGGAGTGGGTTCACGTCGGTAGTGTAATGGCCAGGATTCGTACCCGGGATCTCTCGATCGTAAGGCCGACTTCTTAACCACTAAGCTACCGACGCTAGATCTCTAAAATGCGGTTATTTAATCATGTTTGTTTATATTTTATTATAAACAATTGCTATTAAAAGGTTTTTGAAAATAAAAGTGATCAATATGAATAAGAGACCCGGTTTCATTATCATATGAAGCAAATAATTATTAACTGCTTACAATAATAAAATTAACGGATTTTATATATTTATTCAAATTATTATGCACAAACTGTACTGAATAAATACTGAGGTCACATCACATGTATTGTGATATGACTGGAGAGCGCGCGCGTGGGCCAGGTGCGCGCAACAATCTCGGCAGTTGTCGCGCGCACGCGCACCCTCCCTGCGCTTTTAATAAATTTCGGTTCGTATATAAAGGATCTATCAAAAGATGGATACGGCAAAAAAAACCGGTGTACGTATGCAACTATGCAGCACTCGGTCGGTTCCGTCGCCCTCCGCGAACTAAACACCGTTTGTTGGGTGTGCAAACAAGTTCTGATTAAATGAAAAGGTGTCCCGGAACGGGTGTGTCCGTCGTTTGCTCTAAGTAATTACATTTCATTTGATATTTGTGTATAATGTACATAATAGGAGCCGTTCGGTTCAAACTGTCACTTAGTTTAGATATACGAGCAGTGAATAGTATCTAACGCTGAATATTAGTTTGTTAACACACATTTACGGCGTAATTGTTTCAATAAAGTACTTCATCAAAATATCAACCCCGGGACTTAGAAATACCTAAATAAATATATATTCGGAGAATATTTCCCACAGCGCTATCTAGACTCAACGTAAGCATACCTTGTGGTATGGGAACGAATGAGGATAAATATACCTATTACATATTTTATGTAAATACATACAATATATATACATAGAAACGCTCAGGTCAATGCAAATATTAAGTTCATATATATACATACTAGCTTTTGCCCGCGGCTCAGCCCACGTGGATGTCGGTTATCGCGACCAAACATAGCCTATGTCCTTTCTCAAGGTCTAACCTACCCATGTACCAAATTTCATCAAAATCGGTTCAGTGGTTTAAGCGTGAAAGCGTAACAGACAGACAGACAGACAGAGTTACTTTCGCATTTATAATATTAAGTATACTCACACCTGTAAATTCCCGAAGGGGTAGGCAGAGGTGTATTAACAGTATTAACACCCACATTTCGCCGACTACGATTTTCTCTCTATAATTTTTTGTATACAAATATTTGCACTGAACGGGCATCTATAGGAATGAAACATAACCTATATGCTATTCCAGACTATAGTCTATCTGTGTTCTGCCAGAACTTCTGGCGCGATCAACAACATACATCCACCTATTATTCATCCATTCAAACTTTCACATTTGTATTAGTAGTCAGATTAATACGGTTTACATTAAATACCGTATGGTTCGTATGCATTCATGTAATAGTACCATATCGGTTATAGATAAAAAAACACAATGTAACCGTTATTCGTCACTTACGGTTGTGTTAATCCTGTACGGAATGATCTACTTGTCGGAGTCTGCGCCGGCGCAGTGGTGCAGCTGTCCTCGCGACCCCAGGTCTTCTCCCCTTCACACAGTAACACTATAAATACCTTTTCGGCTAAGATACGCAAAAAATACGTATAACGGTGAGATTTAAGTAAAAATAGCGAATGTGGGAAACAGTCCAGTCCTTAGATTCCGTGTTATTGTAGAAATTGTTACGGTATGAATAGCAAGGGAAGATAATAAATTTAATCTTTTTAATATAAATAAAATTTGTTTTTTTGCGAATAGGCTTACTACAGTAAGCCTAAAAAGAAGAACTTTGTGTGACGAAATGTTTGTATTATTAAAAATTTACTTTAAAATACGGCTTATTCCCGTGCGCTCCAAATCTATTGTTCTCTAAAATTCATATTTCATACATTGATTACCAGGAGCTCCAAGGATGTTTGTATTAAAATAATAAACAAAGCCACATTTACCACTTTCATTCCCTAGAGCTCCGAAATATTGTCTAGGTACTTTGAGATATTATTCCCAGCAGCTCCAAGAAAAAGCCAATTCTTCAATATAAAAATCGTTCCCAAAGCTGCTCATTCCGACTTGGATAGATAAGGTTAGAAGGCTAATGCGGGAGCGGAGCGGAGCGAAGCTCCCGCATTAGCCTTCGTGGTTATTTTTTTTATAAAACCATGTTTACCGTTATCTAATAAAAAGGTAATATTATAGTATTAATTGTTTTAATTCTGCTAACCGTATACTTTGTTTTAGAGCTGTTGGGAACACAGTAGGTATTATATGAGTCTTCTTTAATTTAAGTAGTATAATTTGGAGTTCCTGGGAATTGATGTATAGAGATGAGAAGTTATGAAGGAAAAAGCTTTCATAAGTTTTTAGAGCTCTTGGGAACGATTTTATAAAATAACAATCATATTTAATTTTAGTCTTGGAGCGCTTGGGAGCAAAATCGTGGAGCGGACGGGAATAAGCCTAAAATACACAATTATTACTATGACTAGCTTTTGCCCGCGGCTCCGCTCGCGTGGATGTCGGTTATCGCGACCAAACATAGCCTATGTCCTTTCTCGAGGTCTAATCTACCCCTATACCAAATTTCATCAAAATCGGTACAGTGGTTTGGGCGTGACAGACAGACAGACAGATAGACAGACAGAAAGACAGACAGACAGACAGACAGAGTTACTTTCACATTTATAATATTAGTAGGGATTTACCGGAAAACTGACAATTATTGTAATAATTGTTAGTATTTTTGTGTAGGTATTTTTCAATCTTCGCTTACAACATCTTTAGAATTCATGAAATGTATAAGAAAAGAGGAAAACCAATTGTGAGTTAAACACAAACCTCACGAATAAAGGCTTACAGTAATTTAATTCTAGAGCTTAACTCAGTAATTATCACTTATTTAATCGTTTCGTGAAATAGATAACACTATAGAGCAAATTTAACACTATGCAAAATGCAAAATTAACACTATTTCAAATAAAATCGGCCAAGTGCGAGTCGGACTCGCCCATGAAGGGTTCCGTAGTAGCAAAGGCGAAAATTGCGGTTTATGACATATTAAAAAAAAACTACTGACTGGATCTCGTTCGAACCAATTTTTAGTGGTAGTTTTCATGGCAATTTACATCATATTTTTTTTTTAGATTTATCATTCTCTTAGTTTAGAAGTTAGAGGGGGGGGGGGGGGGGGGACATTTTTCCACTTTGGAAGTGTCTCTCGCGCAAACTATTCAGTTTAGAAAAAAAATATGTTGGAAACCTCAATAGCATTTTTAAAGACCTATCTATAGATACCCCACACAAATGGGTTTGATGAAAAAAAAAAATTGAGTTTCAGTTCTAAGTATGGGGACCCCCAAAATTTAATGCTTTTTTTTGTTATTTTTGTGTGAAACTCTTAATGCAGTTCACAGAATACATCTTCTTACCAAGTTTCAACAGCATAGGCCTTATAGTTTCGGAGAAAAGTGGCTGTGACATACGGACGCGCGGACGGACAGACAGACAGACAGACAGACGGACGGACAGACATGACGAATCTATAAGGGTTCCGTTTTTTGCCATTTGGCTACGGAACCCTAAAAATGAATATTCTATTTACGGTATTGCAGCTTAACTAGCTAGTATATGGGTTCTAGAATGCGGATAAACATACTTACTTAGTCGTGAAATATATTTTAAAGATCTATATTTATACATTGAATACATTTTAAAATATCTGATAACTAGTCCAAACTACAATATCATATCTTTGCATTATAATTAACGTACAAGTAGTAGTTGCTTTCAATCTTGAAAATATTCGAGAAAAGAATGATAATTTAATCGTTATTATTTAAGAAAGTAAATAAATTAAAATATCCGATTAGCAATGTTGTACCGAAGCGACTACATACAACACGGTAGTCTGCTTAGATTGAAATCGTTCGAAAGTATCGAAAAAATAAAATAGCACAATGTTCTTTTGCTTCTGTGGCTTTGATCTCAACCTCGTATAAACCTAAAAACCTAAACCTTGATATAAACTCTGCTTTGACTTTTCCATAAGATGTAACAGTAATATAAGAACTCTCTACAAGGGAAAAGGAGATAGAGGTGAGTACCAGTGGCGATTTTAAAACCACTGTTATCAAACAAAATGTAAGAACTTGCTTAAAACAAAATAAATTATGCTTAACTGTGCGAGTTTTTAAATTTCGGTGGTAATTGTTGTCAAATAATTTTCAGAGGGAATCGGTAAAAGGGGTAATTGGGAATAAGTCCTGTTAGAGTATTTATAGCTTGTCTAAACTGTAATGACACAGTCACAATCTGTAAAAACGTCAATTACTCGTATTTCATGAACTTGATCATCAATAGTAATTAATATAATTTGCTTTTGTGCGTTAGATAGGTGCTGGGGCACGTCATTCAAGCTTAGCTATACCTACTCTTATTGTGTATGGTGGATAAGGTATTTGCATGGGTTCTATGTCACATGTTTCAAGTAATTTCACATTGAGTAATCTATAATTGTAGGGAAAACCTCCACATAGTTTCAGTCTGTCAGATTCGACTATAACAGTTGCCAAAGAAAATTCAGGACAAATTAAAGTAAAAAGTTTACTTATTAAAAGAGCTTAAGCTGCCACAATTTAATATACCCATTATGACCATAGCCGACGCACATACAGGTATTTGCTCGATCTACGCGGCCAAAATTATTTTAATGCATAATTGGTATCTAAACAAGATAAAGAAACAATAAAAATACTTATTTTTTTTAATAATACTATATTTTACAAAAAAACACCTTAGTGGAGTACCTAGTATAGTAATATAGCTTTTTTAAGTTAATTCATCGCTTTCTGATGAATTTTCTATTATTGGATTGTATTCTGCAGACACACAACAGTCAAAGTTTCAGGCAAAAATGTTTTCGCTTTCCTTTTTTTTATATTTCGCATGCTACTTATCAGAGTTCTGCTCAGTTCAGATCCTCTGCTAAGTACATACATGTTGTATGTATATACTTAGCAGAGGATCTGAACTGAGCAAAATTGGTTAATTATATCTTGATTGTAATTTGTCCTTGAACATTTTCTTGCTAAATCTTGATGGTAACAGCTGAAGTGTTTATTTCTAGCCACAGCTGCATCTCGGAAGCTCTCCTATTGAAAATAATGACTTTTCAATTATGACTGCGCCATAATCGTTATCGTACACGATTCTTCTTGGCTTTTTGTAATGCACTTTAACACGAAAAAAAAACCTTATTGGTCTTTCTCATAATCTCGTACTGTCCTTGTGTCAAATCGGCATCTATAAACATTTGCAAAGCCTGCATTGGTGTCAAGGAGGACTCCTCTTTACTGGGTCGCGTAAGCAAAAATGTCTTTATCTTTTCGGACAATTGATGCATCTCTGTTACCAGATCTACCCAGTTCCACTTTCGCAGCATGCATAAAAGTCTACTTTTCAAAGTTAGAACGTAGTTCTTCAGTCTTTTGCCTTTTGCTCTGGCTCTTTTTGAGAAGTTTTATCAACAGGTATTCCAAAAGTGCCTTCCAGCCAAGACCGGTTGTATTTTATAAATTTATCTTGAGCTTTGGTTCATCTTTGTTTTATTTCAGATTGCAAATCATGAATTTGGTCGTTATTGTAACCTTCACATGACAAAAGTTTTTCTTTTAAATAGTTTAATTTGGCATCTAAAGTAAGGAAATTTTCTTTCTTTATTAGATCAAATAAGTGTTGGCGTGTTACAACTCTTACTCCTGATGCATCTTCTGAACCTAAAACAAACAAATACAATGTAGAAAGTCACTAAAAGATATTTCCTATTTTAAACGATATTTAGCTGAATCTCTTCAATACCTCTAAACTGTATTTATCCGGACGTTTCCGGAGATGATTTTCACTGTATTTACAAAGTAAAGGATCAGAGAATAACCTACAATAAAAATTATAGCCGGATCTAACCCGATACATAAACAAAAACACTAGCAAAGATTTTTTTTTTAAATAAGTTATGGTGTGAAAATGGGTTTTATTATCACTACAAAAAAAATATAGCTTGTTAATTGATCATAATTTTATTTATTCATTTTATAAGTCTTTTACCTTGTCCATCAGAATCCATCACTTTCAATTCGTAGGAAGAACTTGAGAATTTAGAAACACACTTCGAAAGTTTGATGTTTAGAAAATCGCCAACATGAAATACGCACACTAAGTGAAACGGTCAAATTGCGACTGATGCCACAGAGGCGGGGTGTAAGATAGCAGGTAAATAGGGCATGGGTATTGTGCCAGGGTTCATATTCTGATCGTGGAACTAGTTTTTATGAATGTTATTGAATTTTTGATAATGGGACTTTTGGCCGCGTAGATCGAGCAAATACCTGTATGTGCGACGTTTCCTTCGACTGTACGGACTGTGACTTCTAACCTGCAAGTTCTTCAATGCGAAGAATTTATCCTTGGGAACGTTCGAATTGGAGGCTTGTACATTGCAGTTTGGGGTAAGCGTAGTGGCAATTATTTTCGTTTTGACATACTTTCAAGACTGTCATATAATGACGAATGTATATTCATCATTCAATATTACTATACGCCGGCCAACGAATTGCCACTAGTCTAAGGGGGATGATGTGACTTAGCTCGACTTTAACAGAAGCTACTGCCATTTGACCCTCCAACCTCGAGAGGAAAGCGTGACCTGAGCATCACCCATAAACCGGCAGGTGTTACAGCTGACAGGTCAGGTTGGTTTGGGCTCCGAAGGTCCTGGTGGGGCTCCATGCACCCCAAACCCCCTGCTGCTGTTATCATAATTATAATCCAATAAATGACCTCGCACTTTTAAGAGGAGCAGGATATGTTTCCAAACAACGTGTAGGTTTACGAACTATATTTAATTAGAATTTAAAACAACGGAAATGTTCCATACAGTACTATAATCGTATGTACTTAGATATAAATAGTATGCTACGTATAGAAGAAGGCCGTAAAGGGAATATACGAGGGGTGAAAGGTGGCCGGTGCGCGGTGGCGCGGTGACGCACCGGCCGCGTAGCGTGTGCCGAAATCTCAGCTGTTGCCGTGCTTGCATATACAGGATGATGTTTTTATTTATGATTAAAGCAAAAAAGCGGTGTTTTATTAAAGTATGTACCTATGTCTATATAAAATTAGGGAATGTTAAGATTCAATGGACGGTACGCTATATCACCTGCAAATGGTGTTATTTAGTGTTTATCTCTGAACTAATGGAGTGTCACCCTCTCACTTATTATCGACTATAAATAAGCTGCATTTTGTATGGTTTGAGGAGACGATATCTAAATTATTCTAGTTAAATATTCCCTCTACTGAGATAGCTAAAACATTTAAAACTGGTCAATGGAAAATATGTAATAAGTCGAAACTTTATATTTACCTACCTTAATGATTACTTATATCTATAGATATCAGTTATCACCAACAAGAGTAATGTATTCCATTACAATTTTAAAAACATCGTCAAAATGCCATGATTAAATATCAAATTTAATTTAAGAACAACCTGTATAAAATCCAATCCATCTGTGTTAAAAATGTTTATAAAAGCGTTGAATGGCCCTGTGCGCTTTATATAGAATACTCTGCAGCTATGCCATTATTTAAAATTAAACTACTCACCTACCTGCAACCACGGCTTTATATCATAGAACGGCACAAGGGAGAAAAAAAATCAACTGGATTTTGAACCTTACGAACAAACGCATATTTTCTTAAATTAAGCTATTTCAAACCGTATTTTTAGAATCGTAAAGTTTACTTCCGCTTTACGATAAGCTGTGAAGGAATAACCGCAATATACCAGTCCCACTTTTAAAATGACGCCAACGTTCGTATCAACACCGTACTTAAAACCTTTTTACTCCCCGTATGCGTAACAATGAATGAGGGAGACCCTAATCGTGGATCGTATTTTTAAAAGGTAATAACTTTTATCGGTATGTTTAAGCATCAAAGAAGGTGACGAGGCCTTTAGGCTGTTTTGTTTCGTAGAGGTTGTTTCATGCAGATGTGCGATTCGGGTACAGACATGTGATTCTGCACACGTAGCCAGCTGCCAGCATAGCTGTGCACTGATTCAATACAATGCAGGGTTGGACTGAGCTCGTGGGTGCCTATGCTTTGAATAACATTTTATGTGTAGGCAAGCTCAACAAACAATGATACAAATCCATGGAATAACAATAGTAGGTACAGTTCAGGTGTGTCAGGGGTTGGCTCGCTAGTTAGTCATAATAATAATAAATGTGATATCTAGATAAAACTGATGAAAGTAAATGTCTTACTTATTGTCCATTCACTTTACTGCTGTATCGACAAACACAACTATTAACATAGTAATAACAAATTAAGTGTTATTTATCTATTATAAAATTACCTTATCTCGTTAGACAACTATTGTTTTCGATGCATTTGTATTTAAAAAGAAATTGTCGATGTGTTTACAAAACTGGTCAAACTAAAAGTGAAAGTATCTAAGTAATATACATATTAGGTTTATAAATGTCTTTACAGTATAGGGCACATGTAAACTAATTTGTATGGAATGTATGCAAGAAATTAACCGCCAATTGTGTGACATTGAGAGTGGAGTTGGTATATCGCACCACCTGCCCGCGGCGCCCCTGTCCATCGCTATTTCCGCCATAGCGCACGTCCCCTGCGCCGGCGCAGCTCGTGCCGCGACCGTTACGCACGCGCCCCTGCCCCCGCGACGTCGCACCTGGCCGACGCAGCCGCCCGCCCCGACACATCACACTTGTGTACGTAATAACTATGTGCCGTATGATGATAGTTATTTACGAGTTTATTTATAAATTGCTCTTCTAGTCTATGTAGAATATGTTATTACATTTTCAACTAATAGGTACATAAGTATTTATGAGATGTAATCTGCTAAGATATTTTTCTCTAATGTAACAACAGTCAAATTTCAAATCTTAATATTAACAAATGACATAATAATTTTATTGTTCGAAGACTTGCTTGCTTACTTAACGAGGTGCTTTTCAAGTAGGTCCTTGTCCATTATCGGCATGTCATTCAAATCGATAAAACGATACGTCTAATGTTGTTTACCCATAACAATCTTCCGGTGTTATGTTTACGTTTCCCAGGCATAGGTTGAGATAACTTGTCCATTCACAACAAGTATCCAAATAATTAGTTAATGAGTGACGGTTTATTTGTATTTGAGACTCGTCATTACCACTTAGGTACTTACTGCGCCAAAAGCCTCTAATGACACGATAATGAATAAGTATTTTGTTGACAATCGATCGGAGAGATTAGTCACAGATTTAAAAAATATAACTGAGATGTTGATGTCAATTACACGTTCATACCTTGACACATTGGCGATATGAGAGCTGAGTCACAAGTCACAAGGTGAATTTCACCGCGTCAATGCATGGCGCCCGTAATCACGATACCGATGATACACTTGGACGTTGAACTTGCATTACTAGCAATTATAATGCGGTGAAATCATTATATCATTCGACGGATATCGGATGAGCAACACCTTCATGTTTACTATTTAAACTTGCTTATAATAAACCTTTGTTTTGGTGTTTTGTTACGGTACTAATGTAAGTAAGTGTAAATTTGATGTCATGCAATCACGAAGTGACCTCGTGAAATAATCGCGACAGATATGCATCTACATATTCTGCCTTTGTTAGGCTGAAATGTTCCGATGTTTCAGCAACGCATATATGTACATGAATGGACAAAGTCATTGCAGGCATATAATTTATTAGTTACACCGAAGGTACGAGATTTTATGTTTAGAGGGCAAAACTGGGATGTGTCTATTAGATCTAAGTAAGATCATAAAGAAAAATCCTTTCTGGTAGCGTTTATGTTAACGTTATGAGAAAAAAGCTATCTGACAAAATAATATATTGTGCTGTAAGATATTTAGCTAGTATATAAGCATGATAGATACTGGATTAAAAGAGTTGAAGATGTAACGAACGACTATTTCTAAGGCATAAAGCAACTTCTTTAATAGACACCTGCAAGATTTTAAATGAGTTGACCAATAAAAGTTTGCTTGATTTTGTACCCAACCCTTGATTGTGTTTTAGTTTTGGTCCGATGATATTAAAGTATTATACATAATGGGGTTTTCTAGTCTAATACACTTAACACCATACTGAGCTGCAGTGAACTTGTTTCTGTGAGAAAACCAAAATTGCCCAGTGAACAGTCTGACCTGTGGGAATTAACACTGGTTGCAAAAAATACAACAAAGACTCTATGGACGTTATATTTCCGCGTTGGGAAGGGGTTGTAAAAATATCTTGTTTGGTTTGATACACACAAGGAAATGTTTTTGTTAACGATCTACAGCATAAACGGGTTCTCAGCCTTTCCGGTTAGGTACCGTTTATTACTATTATTCATTTAGTCCGTTATGCGCTATCGTGAGATTTTGAAGAAACTACTGATTCTATATTTAAATCAATAACTGAAATAGTTTCTCCAATAACTATGGCAAAATGTTTCAAACGAATCTTTGATCGTTAATTTTGGAATTTACGTGACATAACTGGAATTAATAGTAGGTATTTAAAATTATATATAAGTATCTACCTGCTTCAACATTGTTGATTCAGCAGTCAAAATTCAACACGTTTCACTATGCCTACGTAAGTATGTGCGATATTAAATAATATCCCTACATACTAAGTCGCACAATCAAGTACACTATTATGTGCCTATAGGTAGGAGCAGTACGTGTTAGAGCCTATAGTTGAATATGGCAAGTGTATAAGAGATATGCAAACTGAACTCCTTCCGTGTAACCAGTAGATATATGATAAGGAATATTGTTATGTAATTGTTGCGTATCGCAAATACTTTAAAGGAAGACGAATCGCAACAGGAAGGAGGACAAGGTCATTTAAGACGATAACTTTGGCCCGTGTCAAACAATTAATAATAACCGTACCCATGTGTCATCGGTTTCATGTAACATACCTTTTGTGCTAAGTAGGTCGACACATAATTTGTACCTATATGTTTTTGATTACTGTTGCTTTCTGATCATGTTACGATAATCTGCGAACCCTTAATGACGTACATAGTGCGTTCTTTGTTGTGTACATTGAGACTTCCTTCATTGTTCATGATTGTAGTAGGTATGTATTTATGATCAAATTGCTTCAATTTCGTAACTAGGTAGTTAATACTAATAGAAAATAATTAGAAGAAAAGTAAATATCTTAATGGGAATACATATTTTCTAATAAACAAATGATTGTTATTAATGCTAAAATATTAAAATGATGACAATCCAAAATTATTAATATCATCTTATTTTTTTAAATGCAGTTTCTGTTTTTTGTTCCTGTATCCAATTAACGGGACGCTTAATACTGTCACCATCGAGTCCCAGATGGATCCTTCTAGCCCAACGTAAGCTGGCTTGATATTGAGGCGAGTCGTTGATACAACGGTCAACATTGTAGAGCATCTCTAAGAATGCGACTCAAAGTCATATAGGTACATATACCTACATACGTTGAATATTATTCTCCTGGGACAACTGGGTAATAATTAGGTTAAAGTAAGAACTCATTTCTCTTTATCAGTGTCAGACATCATCAATATATCACTCGTACGTAGCCAACCTAGGTATTTATAGGGGGCTTAGGACATAATATTATCTCATATTTACTTATAGGAGACCAGGGAGATATACTAGACCGTTAGCTAGTTCCCTACGTATTACCTCTTCGACACTTCTACAGTATGCTCTTATTTGCAACGTGTTATTTAAATGGTTAGTAATTTTCATACCTAACACGAATGTTGCAAATAACTATGTAGGTAATTCACCCAATAGTAACTTATTGTACCCTATCTTCACTTGTGCCTCTGTGATTAGTGCACGTCTATACCTAAAATGGAACCTAATGGAAATTCGAATTTTGCAGGAGCAAAACACAAGGATATTATAGCTACAATATTTATAATGTGTGGCTTCTAAGATACTTCTACAGTTGAGCAGCAACAGTCAAATATAGCTGATACAATATTTTATACTAATCTATCGTAGTATAGAAAATGGCATGTAAGTATGTCTAATAAAGAGAGCTCCTAAAATTTAACCAATTTCAGAGATGTGCATTTATATAATTATTTAATGCGTAGATTGATGTGAAAAATTTCGTCCATCTGTTGCTGGTGTCGTCAACTTAAATTTACAATAGATGGAGGTGAACAAAGGTATCAGAACCGTTAAAAAAAGCATTGGTTCAGTTCAAAGGTGCTTAACCCCAAGATTTGTGCAAAAAATCGTTTGGTTCTCAACGACAGCGTGCGGACCGGTGCGATGCTGAAGCTGGGCATATCGCACTGAAAGGCAGCAGTTCCGCCGGGTGCGGAGGCGCAGGTGCCGCCGCCGCCCCGCGCCGCGCCGCTCCGCTATTGGCCCGAGCCCCGCGCCCTCCGCCGATTGGGTATGGCGCACGTGCGAAGCCTACCCGCCGCCACCTGGCTGCGCCGCTGACGGGGAGCGCTATATAAGCGCGCAACCTTCCCTCACCGCACCACTCGAGCTCAGGACGCCGACGAGTGCACGTGTTCGTTTAACGCGTTCTGATCACGACACTACTGCCGCGAAATCGTCGACACTCTGTGATATTTGGATTGTTACAATTACAGTGAACTTGTGTTACGTTTTATAAACATATTATTGAAGACTTTCTTGAGTGTTTGTGAAAATTGTGCAAGATGCTCGTGGAGGACTCTCAGATGACTCGTGCTTTGATGACGAAGAAGTACGCACATTGCCCGCTGAAGAAACGGCCGGTGTTGGTGCGGGAGGAGCGGCCGGCGACACCGCCCACTACGCCGCCTCACCCCGCCCACCTCGCCACGCGTCTTTACTACGATTATCATTGTAAGTATCATTTTCTTATCATCTAACCACTTATGATCAATTTCTAAGTTCAAAAGTATTTGAGTAAAAAGCTTTGTAACTAAGACTCGAACCTAAGTAAAGGAACCTCAACCAAAGCAACAGTGTGTTTTAGACCGTTTAAATATATAATGTTCTTATCTGTATCTTTTGAATAAAAAATTCTGTTGGGCATCTCAAATAAAAAAAAATTTACAATCTATTAAGTTCTTTTTTTATTGTCTACAGGTGATACAGAAAATGATGAACCACAAAACCTAAGTACTAAGCCTGAAGATTTATCTAAGACTGGCAACTACCCAAGCAAGGCTTCATCCCCTGTTGCAACAGCAGCAGTGAAGATTGAGCCCCGAGAATGGCCACAACAATTAGAATATTTGGCTGCTTGTCGCGCAAGACTTGAACCTGCGCCTGCTGAACTTGCCCGCCCGACTCCTCAGTACGCCTACCTACCTACACTTTACGCGCCGTACCCTCTAGAAGAACTCTACCCAGCAGCACCATCATTGTCACCGCCTGCGCACCCGCAGATGTACTCTCACTACTCGCCTGCCTCACCTCCTTCATCGTGTTCACCGCCACCGTGCCCAGAAGACTTACGTTCTCCTGGCTCGGTATCCTCTGACTCAGGGATATCTGTATCAGCACCTCGCCGCCCACGGTATCAGTGTCCAGATTGTGCGAAGTCTTACTCTACGTATTCCGGACTTTCAAAACACCAGCAGTACCATTGCGCCGCAGCCGAAGGCAGTCTTGCTCGAAAATCCTTTAGTTGCAAGTACTGCGCCAAAGTCTACACATCCCTCGGTGCTCTCAAGATGCACATCCGCACCCATACGTTACCATGCAAATGTCATTTGTGCGGTAAAGCTTTCTCGAGACCGTGGTTATTGCAGGGCCATATCCGTACTCATACTGGTGAAAAACCGTTTTCTTGCCATCATTGTCGCCGCGCTTTTGCAGATAGGTCGAATTTGCGTGCTCATCTCCAAACGCATTCAGATGTCAAGAAATACTCGTGCTCTGGATGCGGGAAGACATTTTCTCGCATGTCACTTTTGAGCAAACATTTAGAAGGCGGATGTGGAGTACCCGGTGCTGCAGCTTATGAGTACAGGCCCGAAGCGATGCCAACTGCGCACACGCACCAACAGCTCTCACCATCCGCCCCTGTTCATGCGTATTAGAAAGACTGAGCCCTGTAGTTTCCCCGATCTCGAATTTAGATGTAAATGTTTTAATTATAAGCGTTGGCCTTGTGGCACTCGAGTTTCTAGTATTTAAAATTAAATTATTTTTGTAAATGTTTTGAAATCGTAATGACGTGTAAAATTGTAAAATTATATTTCTATGTTACATGTTAAGGGGACCAATGTAAATTTAGGCATTCTAGTGTAAACTAGGTTTAGTTCTATAAGTTTATATAATTCGGTCGCGTCCATCGCGACTTCACTAGTCATATGGCATTTGCCAAGTGTCATACACTTATTAAAAATATATTTTGTATCCTAAGCCATGTACAAAGTGCCTTAAGTATAAATGATTAATATATTCTCAACAAAGTATAACAATACCTATGCTATTATTTTGATACAGGTATTATATTAAAATAATAGGTATCTATCAATGAGGCTATAGTTAAGCCGACTGTCAAATGCGTTCCTTTCTGTTACCTCCATACGCAGAAAATTAAACATTACACAAATTACATGCAATTGTATTTTTTACGATACCCTTCTTCCAGATCCGTTAGAATTAATATAATGTATACCGCTATATAGTTAAAGAAGTAGGCTTGATAGTATCAAGACTTCAGAGCAAAACCTAAGACTGAATTTTACCAGTGAAAATCCAATTAACTAGAAACTACATGGAACTTTAACTCTTATATGATAAAACTTCAACAAGAATTAAAATTACATAAAATTAATCGTGGTACTCTCTGTTAATTACATATAACTACATACAATATTAATTTTATGTACGTACATATATGTATTGCCGAAAAAAAACCTCAAACAAAGAAATCTATAGGTACCTAGTAAAACTCTACTTAGGGAAAGAATTGAGTACCCTTTCGTTTAACGAAAGGGTACTTTTTCGGTAATGAGTGAATCAGGTCTGACGACGAACATGTCACAACTACATGTCTACCTACTTTTTATCCTTTCTACACAAATCTATTTACATAGCTTTTGTTATCGCAACGGAACGTGTAGACCACGGAGGACAGAATATGTATGTGTAGATCGATGTTCGAAGACATGATTTCTAAAGTGTTTAAGAACGACATCCCTACTAATATTATAAATGTGAAAGTAACTCTGTCTGTCTGTTTGTCTGTCTGTCTGTCACACCCAAACCACTGTACCGATTTTGATGAAATTTGGTATAGGGGTAGATTAGACCTCGAGAAGGGACATAGGCTATGTTTGGTCGCGATAACCGACATCCACGCGGGCGGAGCCGCGGGCAAAAAGTAGTAAATAATATATATTATTTCTTTTGGGGTAAGTTCATTTTTATATTATTACTGAAACAAATTTCAATCAATCGTTTAAGTGATGAAGGTCTTACCTATACTCGTAGACATAGCGCTGATAAGAACGTAATCTTTACAGAAATATGAAAAGGAAAGCGTTCACATTCAAATACAATTCTTCACACGGATACCAGTAATTATTATTATTGATTATTATTTATCAATTGGGCAGTCGTAAACATCTGATAATTCATCTGTCCAGTTTCCTTTTTTTATTGTTTATTTGTATTGAGGTAATTGTACAGTCGACAGTCGTCAGGAGATACGGTTGCACTTTTACATACAGCTTTATATTAAAAAGTGCAACCGTATCTCTTTTGTCGATTGTACTTACCTATATAGTCTGTTTTTGAACTAAAACCGATGTAGGTATCCAAAACTTGCACTTTGGAGCAAGCTCTCCTACTCCTTCCTTCTACAATTTGCTTTATTTGAACTTTAAATTTCTTGGAGGGCCTCATACACCCCATTCAAATAAGACTTTGAAGTTATTTGTATTAGATAGATAAGACACTCGTTTGTGCATATAGTGGGTTCTTTATTTAACGGATTTATTTCAAATAGATAATATTATAGGAGATAGGTAAATAAATAAATATTCTACGAAATTCTACACACCAATATTTTAAGCAAAAGGAAGCATAACTCAATTAACTCGTGTTATGGGTTCTAGAATGCGGATAATCATATTCAGATACCTACTTACATTGATAATATTCAGGCCTATGCAAATATACATATATAATTCATGAATATATATTTTTGCACTGAGCGGGAATCGAACCCACTACGTCTGACTTAGCATTCTAACGCTATATCGCTACTTGAACTTAAGTACGTAGATATAGTTAAACAAGATATGTTAATTTTTGTTATCAAATCAGTTTGTTTATAATATATTATTATGTACCAAATTGACCCAAAATCAACAATTAAAATAACAATTGGATTAAGTTTAAAAATGAGTGCATAACGATTATATGTACTTAATTAATAAACACAATGCTAAATAAGATACAAATCAGTTTTTTTTAATTAACTAATTTACACTATATACAAATACACTCGTTATCACTACTAGTGTTCCTGAATTGCAGGAACAATTCTGTCCACGAAGTAATTAATAAGCGGTGTAATATAATACAAACAAAATTGTATCGCGTCGTTTGGACGCAATTTGTGGTTTGGTAAGTGGTTATTTAGCGGCAGCGAGTTTATCGACGAGACAATAGCGGAGAACACCGGGGCACCGGTCTGATGTGGGTCGAGCGGCGACCGCCGAGCGTCGAGCGTCGAGCATTAGACGGTGGGCGCCTTTCCGACGGTCACCCGGCCACGAGGTCAACCCGGGGCCCGCACTCCACTCAGCCTTCCTGATACCTAATTAATGGAAATACCTCAATTTATTACCTCAACTACAATAAACTGCCAACTTGGAGATCTGTAGTTCAGAAATGTTTCTCGAAAATAATTTACAGCGCACGTAAATATATTACTTACCGCTACCAATTTCAGGTTCGCAAATAATTGGGATTTTTGCAAACGGGAAGAAAGAGAATCCATTCCAATGATTTAATAAAAAATTGTAGTCGAAGGTATACTTACTTATATAAACATTTCAAATAGGAAGGTACTTTGAGGTACGAAGGGTACGAAGATGAATGTTTAAAAAAAATAACAAAAAAATTGCAGGATCATAAAATAAAATAAAAATAAATCATTTTAAAAGTGAAGCACAACAGGTTACAGATAAACAAGTAAGTAACATACCATCCCTATAACACGGAGACCTGCCTGCTCATTGTAATGTCAACTGCCAACACAGTTCGTAGACCTATACGAGTATATCTCATTATAACTTTGTAATTCAAATCATCTGACGCGAGACATTGTTTCCTAACATTTACGCAAACCACTGACTCACTCGATGAATAAACATTTAAAATTTAATTGACAACATAATCCAATAAGTTTATCGAAACGTAACGCTGATCATGTCGCTTACTAGTCCGATAGTTGTCCAATCAGATATAGATCTCACCGCTGACCCCTGACCCTGTCAGGCAAGTGCACGTTTCTTAAACATAAGATACCTACTTAGTATTGGCACTTTTCTATAGAATTGTTTCAAGTAATGATACTATCGCAATTCGGTTACGCAACGTATTATTCCAATAAGATTTCGAGCAGTTGGGATATTCTAGCGACATCTGTGGATGAGTAGTGACAATTCGTGAAATAAATATTTGAGAGTTTGCTTGTACAAAGTTTGGTCGTTACCTAATAGCAGGTCAACGATAATTTACCTGAGGTGACATCGAATCTCTTCTAATTCCAAAAATAATATTGTGTATTCATAAAATTAAGATAAGCTACCTACATAGATTTTGTGTGACCCACTTTTGAAATCAAAATGTCGCATAGTAAATGTTGATTGTGGTTAAGTTATTTTCAGACCAGATAATGTATGTGAAAAATTTAATCCTGAGCCATTGGATGGATGCCTCACTGGATTCTCACAAATTTTCACTTTAATATTATTAAGTAAGTGATACATATAAAAGGTGAACTATGCAAAAATATAACTGAACGGGATATCTTTGAGTTCCGTTTAAAATATGTTGATTATGCAAGGCCATACGCTACTACTACAAGAAACGGAAGAAATTCACATTATCTTATACGAATGCCAATTAGTGCTGTAGAGTGAAGACGTGTTGAGAGCGCGAATGCGCGTACGGGCCCCAGTGATTGGTCACCGGCGACCACCGGAGCGCGGGCGAGCGGCGCGTGCGCAGCGTCGCCGCACCGCAGCCAATCCAATGCATTCTCATTAATTAATTCTGTTCCTATTTGCATCGTGATTATCTAATCCGATATCGATCGCTGATATGCGGTACCAATTAGAGTTCACACCTAATAGTCTAATAGAACTTTGAACTTTTCTATTAGTTATAAGTTATAAGTGATCGCCTTAAAGATAACGCAAACGGGTTTCGACACTAATGCGACCTCGTTCGAGAAGAGCTTTGGCATTGTTATGTTTAATTATTTATATCTTTTAAACTAGAAACATTATTAATGTAGTACGAAGATTTTATATAGATAATAAAGAGAACGAGTGTAGGTACCAATGGCAATGTAACTACAAAAGTTACGCAATGTTGTTCCACCAGGTCATACCCAAGTAGGTATGTGCTTATATGTGTCGGTGAGGAGACGCTGTCGTTCGTAAATATCTAGATCCGTCTAGATTTAGTACTGGCGGCAGCAATGGACCAAGTCAAGCCGCGATAAGCATGATTTGTAACGTCGCGCGTCGGCGCGTGCGCACAAATAAATGCGATTTCAATGCGCACCTCTCAATAAATTATCTAACCCACTCTTGATATGACATTGTAACGATTTATAATCTGCTCACACACGAATGTTCGCTCTGATATTAGGGATTTCCGCCCGCCAACCTTTATCTTTGCACATGTTATGTTGATGTCAACATTTACGAAGCGAACTGTCAAGTGAACGATACGCCTCTATATTAAAGTTGGAAATTATAATTTATTGAAGTGTTGATTACTTTAATAGATACGTGTAATAAAATCGGTACGTTTATAGAGTGGTTTGCAATTACACAATAATATAAACGCAGCACGATTAATCAATAACTGCGAACAAGACCAGTAACGTTGGCAACAGTTGGGAACATGCGCTAATCACATTTATACAGCCTGTTGTTATAATTTGCTGCTTTTATAGGTAGCTATTACAACATGTGCTATGGATCTTGTGGTATACTTCTAAATTTACTATGGTTTATACGGACGTATGGGGCCCTAGCAAGGTTTTCGGGACCCAAGCCAATTCCATCTGCAAACTGTAAAATTGTAGATTGATGGACGAGGTTCTAAAGCAAGCTTTCCTCCTGGAGTCGGTGGAGTCAGTTGACAATCTCTCCCAGAAAGCAAAAACAAGCCTATTCCATTCAACTGTGCTTTTAGCATTTGCTCCATCATCTGTTAGGTCTTCCTCTCCTCTTGCTACCGTCTACTTAATTACTTTCATCCCTAAGGATCATATCCAAACGAGGACGAGCCAGTACTTCTTATACCATATTCAAAGATATTTATATCCAGAGAGGACATGATTTAGACAGTTTTGTCGGTTTATCGGTTTGATTCCCGTTTAGGGCAATTATTTGTGTGCATGAATATGGGTATTTGAATTATTCTGGTCGTGCCTTTGAGAGCACGTTAAGCTGACGGTCCCGGTTGTCATATGAATATCTATGGCAGTCGTTACGGGTAGTTGGCGAGTCCGATAACTGGTCTAACTGCAATACTTCGATATCGCCAAATGGGTTGTGGAGGTCATATGGCAGTCGCTTCCCGGAAAATTCGAAGATCAGTCAAATCCGCAGTTAGACCGGAACAAGCGGACCCCAGACTCCGAGGTGAAACACTAGGAAGATGAAGAAGAAGGACATGATCAATTTTCCACGTCATAATTTCAAGAAACTGCATTTACGTACCGAAACTACAATCTAAAGATGACACCTGCTAGGACCCACTGGTGGCTCCACATGGAATATACATAATATATGATAATTATAATAAACAATTAAGAAAATCGAAAAAGCTCTTAGTTGTAAGTATGTCGGGATCATAGCAAGTGGAATGGAAGGATCTTGTATCGGTCTACTCCAATAGGGAAGAGGCGTGGTTGCATAATTTCAATAAATAAATTATAATTATAAACGAACACGGAACAAAAAAAAAACAATAAAGTACTTAATGCATAAAATTTCTGTGTCGATTTAAAAAAAGTTTGTAGCCATGTGTCAACATCGCGGCAAAATGGTTCATTATGAAACCTTGAAGTGCATGAAGGATTTGAGTAAAATATTACATTCACATGGAAAAGGCTACTATAACCGTTGATTAGTTGCTGCCACCTATATTATTGTCTTACGTTCCGTCCGGTTCTGAGTTCAAATCTTAAAGGTCATAATGCTCATAACAACTCAATTATATGCACAACTGCATAACTCCTTCAATAGTTTTATTGTAGTAGTTATGTTGTGCTATAAACTGAACACATAAACTATTCAATCAACTACGAAGACTAATAGAAATACTGAACTGAAATATGATAAATTCAAAGGACTAAATAAATAAAATGCATGAAATTTGTTATTTGATTGGAATTTTAATTCAGTTCCCGCAACCCATAGGAATTATTTCCGAGATAAAAAGTGGCCTATGTAGGTACCATATTTAAGCCAGATCCATTCAGCCGTTGTAGGTAGACCTTGATTGAATTCTCGACAACTCTTGTCAATTGAACTTTTGTCATTAACTGTATCTATGTTCTTTCTATATTAGTCTGGCGTCCTAAAAATCAGTACAGTCATATAAAGAGCTCATTAATTGTATTATTTTTATTTCTTTTAAACATCATAAATGAGCCACCAGTATCAAATGCATTGTCTTCTTATTCAAATTCGTGAAACGCCTTTCACGCACTTAAGCGAACAAGGAAGTACGTAATAAATAATCATCACAAAGTCAGATATACCCTTGCATTTAAATACTGCGATTTATAATAGTATATAAATATTTACAGTTTAACATACTTATTATATTAGCAGTATATATCATCATCATCATCTCAACATTTAGTCTCGCTTTCATCTTCTCTTACCTTGGATCCTGAGGTCCGGGTTCTGATAATGTACATTGTATTTAATAATTTTTTTCGCCCGAGCGAAATACTGATCCCAACATCCCTGCATCCTACAGGAATCCTATGATCTTTCTCTGTGTGAATATTCATTCAGATTCGTTCAACTGCTTTGGCATGATGGAGTTGCGAACATTCATCCATCCAAACTTTCACATTTATAATAATAAAACTAGCTATTACCCGCGGCTTCTTTTTCGTGGAAATTTGGTCCCTAAGCCACATCAAACCATGGGAACACGTAATCTATGTGTTATTCCATACAATTTCATACCAAATTTCAGCCAAATTTGTTCAGGGAAACAAACATTACAACGTCTCAACTTTCACATTTATAATTTTGTATTATCCATAGGCCAAGGTGACCGCTTCCCATCAGGTGGGCCGTGTGCTTGTCTGCCAACTAAGTGGTATAAAAAAAAAGAAGTAGCAATAAGGTTGGTCAGCGGTCTTTACTCCCAGACCCTCTCTCCCCACCTCCCTATTTCAAGATTAACCCTTAACAAGATAAACTCGCAGACTTTCTAGACAGTATATTTACAACAAGACATGTTGATTACATGTCGGTCATTAAAAGCTATAATTAGTAGATGAAGGTCTCCGAGAATGTCACCTTGTAAATTATGATTACTTAAGTGTTTGGCAGATCGTTAACGAGCGGTTTTGTGGTTTGTCACGATGTGGTAGAACGTGTGAACTCAATTATGTAGAATGCGTCGATCACAGAACTACAGTATTTACTGGATAAGTGGAAAGCAAAAAGGTAGAAACGTTTATTTGATGCGTGTCACATTTTTTTTTTTTTTATATAGGACACGTCAATTTGACTTCGCCTCGCCTGATGGTAAGCTGAAGGCAAAGTCCCTGAAAAGAGCGTCACCATTACAGACACGTATCATGTTACAATGGTGGCACTCAGCTTGACGGCCTCATCAGACGCTTTTTCACGCCCCACAGTGGATCGTTTCATACAAGCTAGACGTCGGAAATTCATTACTTAATTAAGCTTTTTCTTATAGTCTTATTGATTTACAGATAATCAGGGACCTCAAAAACAATATTACTAATGATCTACCCTCACGCGGTTATTAAGCATGACGGTAGAAAAGTTTATAAAGTAAGTTACTTGAAAAAATAATTATTTTGCTATTTTTGTGTCTCTTTTTTGTGACTGATTTTTATAAGTTGTGAGTGTGTGAACGTGAAACAAAAAATTGAGAATATTAATGAAGGTATGTACTTTCTATTTATGGATTTTTACATTATTAATCCACTTAGTTCTCGTAGAAAAAAAATTTGAATTGAACCTATGTTATACCTTAAAAAAATCCCAATTCTTAACTTTAACAGAGAATCTAAATATGAGTATACCTTGGTGTCCCTACAGTACCTAGTTTATTTTAAAGCTCCAACCCTCTAAATTAAAAATCAGTCATTGTTTGACTTCGCATGAGTTTGCATCATATTGTTTTATCACGAATATGGAAGTTGATGGGATCTCGCAGGATCTCGCAAAGAAAGGTGACTAACCATTATTTGACTACTTGAAATTCTCATCATTCATCATCATTCTCATTATTGTCCAATGACAAGTTAATAGGTAAGCCCAATGGACTAAATAACCCCTCCGGACCATCTGACCACCATGAACTTGCCACTGGTGGTGACTTGGGATTTCTATATCCCAACTGACTACCAGTGACCAATTAACACAGTATTACTCCCATATCACCACCAGTGGTGAAAATTGTCTCATTTTACCACTAGTGGTAAAATGAGACAACATCAGTAGTACTTTACCACCAGTGGTCAAATTATAAGATCAGTTTCAATTTAGTAAAATCAAGATTATCTAAACCACTTGAATAAATATACCGTTTACTATATCCAAAACATTTATTTGTATTTATTTGTACTTAAACCAAACTATCCGCTCTTAGCTATCATAACCTATATTTATATTATAAACTATTTGGATCTAAATTAGGTACCCATTCGCGCTAAGTTTGTAAACCGCGTCCCGTCCTCCTTCTCTACGGTAGCGGCAAAATTAGTGCGAACGAGTATATTATCAATACGTATTGAAGATCACTTTTATTGTTATATTTTACGTAAATACGTAGGAAATAAATAAATAAACATACTTAAAATATAATTAGAATTTCCGACGTCTAGCTTGTATGAAACGATCCACTGTGCGCCCCGCTTAAAGGATCCGGGACTGTAGGAGGAGGGAAACACGTGAACTGGTAAAGAATTCCAAGACTTAATGGTGCGGCAGAAGAAGGAGTCGCCGAACCGCTTGGTTCTTGATGGAATATTCTGCACCGTATGCGGGTGGCATCTAAGCCCTGCACGTGTTGTCCTATATAGGAAAGGAGAGGGTGGGATTAATTGGATTGATTGGATTGGATTGTTTTATTTTAATTAGTAAGTAAATGTAGTATTCTATCATGTGTCTCAAGATTGTATCAAATAGATGTCCAGTTCATGTGGAGTTTCGATATGTTATTGACGTTTAGAAATTACCCATTGAAATACATTTTTTATTAGGAATTTTCATATCTTTGCAAGTAAACCATAGATTCATTTTCGATGTTTACATTTGTAATTGAAACTTTGTCGCACAATAAGCTGAGTAGGTAGTGTGATAATTTACCAGGTTTAGACAAGTTATATGTACATGTTTTTAACAAGTGTGAATAATGAGACCATATAAACAACACTTATAAAATATCAAAAAGACCAGTAAGACTATTGTTTAGCAAATGGACAACTGCGGTTCATAACGCGCCCTACCGTGCTTGCCAGCTTACGTATACTTAGATACTTGACAATAAAATCAAGGTACCAATAAATAGTACGATGCTGTGTCTTCATGTAGTGTCAGCGCCACAGTCCGTGAGATATGGACGCTCGGTGGACGCCGCGCCAGTGCTAGCGTGGGCGGCTCGACGTCGCGCTTCACCGACTCTGAAAAGATAATCCACCGGTAGCCATGCTTTGTGGATCCACCTAAATGGATTCTCATGCTTTATTCCCTTAAGCTTTCTCAGCGAGATTGCGCAATCAAGACTCTGTATCACTACAATAAACAAAAGTAAATAAAAGTAAATATTTACAACTGTAGATAGATATAAACATGATCGTATTGTCATTGATACACAGCCATCCATTTTGAATTTATTGACTAGGATTTAGAAACGGTTGGGATATGAAATTTATAAGCGTATAAGTCAACCGACGGATTACGAGTGGATATCGGTAAACTTGGTGTTAAATTTTTAATGAGCTCATAGAGTGTCTATAACATGTCGCTAAGCGTATCCAAATGTTCAAAATATGAGAGTAAGAAATATTTTAATAATTATTATAGTAAGAATTATCATCGAGAATTAGACATTCGTCGGCATGCAGTGTGTGAGGCCCAACTCCCAAGGCAACCTCACTTGCTTGCGGGTTCACCTGTTGATGAAGGATCAGGCTTTGGCGTAGGCTTTTTGGCTTCCATAAATCATAAAATCATAAAAAATAATATAATCTATCTCTGCAACAATCATCATCACCTGGATATAGACGTATTCTCCTGATTGCATCCGTGGCCAAGATGACCTCGGAGCTCAGGGTCCGCCTTCCGGCTCTGCAACAAATTGCAGCCAAATCTGTTTAGCCCTTGGAACGTGAAACATACAAACATCTTCATAAACTTTCACATTTATAATATTAATAGGATCGAATTATTAACAAAACTCAACAAAATGTGTACCTACTCAGACTACTACATTTACTTATTAACAAACCCTTCCCCTCCAAAACAAAACCCTATGCCTGCGCAAATAGGTACCTAGGCATCATTGCGTAATTTGGGTAATATTTTCCATCCGGTTCTTATTCCTTAATTATTACCTTTCGCTGTTTACTCAACGCTATTATTTATGTCCGTACAATTTATTCATGAACGGTCGTAAAACTGTTGTTACTTTTCCTCCTACAAAAGACATCAACGGGCTCTCGAGTTCTGTTTATCATAAAAGTTAATAGTAATGTTATTTTATTATTAAGACCAAACATTTTAAATGCTATCTAGTAATAAATTTTAACATTGACAGCAATAGTTTATAATAAACTATGTAAGACGACCTTCAACTACGAAGCGGTGGAGTTTCTGATTACTAAGTCAGAGGTCGCTAGTTTGATTCTCGCTTTGAGCGAATATTTGTGTGTTTGAATATGTATATTAACATTTGTCTACCTACGGGTTTCAGTGTTTAATATTTATCGTGACAATAAACTGGTCAAGTGCGAGTTGTACCTACTATGTTTGTTGTACGAAATATGCTTCATGAACGACTGTATATTTTGGTTGTATTGGATTATAGTTTCAAGAGCTTGTTGATTTGAGTAAATATCTATTTGATTTTAAATACAATTTAATACCTCCACGTGTCCCTGTGAAAAATTCTTGACTAAGACACAAATAGGAAACGTGGTGTTTCCCAAGCGACTACAATATGGGGTTCTTCAAGAAGAGCATTAGAAGACTTCTAGAAGATACGTTCATAGGCCACGGTAACCACTTCCTATCATGTGGGCCGTGCGCTTGTCAGCCACCTTCGTGTTATAAAAAAAAATAGGGAGACAATGAAGTGATCTTATAAAGGTTCCACTTTTAGGTGTCTTAAAATGATTAAGTAGATAATTTTTTACATATATTTATCTGCATCGTAGAACCGATAACAAAAGATAACGAAGCTAAATTTAATTTAGGTCTATTACTGTTAAAAAAATATTTGTTTCTAAAAAATGGTAACGGAAACAGAATCTGTTATTGGAAACTTTCATTCATGTTTTAGTATAATAAATAAACAAAGATTATGGAATTGTGTAGGAAGAGATATGACTCACGTCTGAAATATCTCGCAGCAATAAAAACATACTTAACTATAATACAGAGCTCAGCACCCGCCGCCGCCCGCCGCCGCCGCGCACATTAGCATCCGATGTTAATTACGAACCGCCGTCTCTCTCTCTAAGTTATGCGAACGAGATTATAAAATGTACAATAAACTTTCAACCTGTTTGTTTACGCTTTTCACTGTACACTTATTGTGCAGACATGCGTGTATAGGGTGTTCACACTGTTCGCCTAGATCTTTGAGGCCCAAACCTGACTATGACTATGACCTGACTATGACCTGCTGGTCCTTGATATCTTTTTATCGTGGTACATATTAAAAATATACTTTTCTTAGTTTAAGTGTCATGTTGCGCAACATGTTGTACAACGTAGCACAATAAAGAAGCGGACCAATGTTGTCTGTCCACACATGATCAATCGTCGAATAAACAACAAGCCGCGCGTCATGTTGTGCATTAACTTGCAACATCGCACGTGTTGCACGTGGTTGCCGATCTTGTTGAGCAATGCGTGTTGCACTATAAATGTTGCTTAGTGGATATGAGGCTTCGTACTTACAAACGGTTTTAACTATTCGGTCAAAGTATCAAATCAGTAGGAAATTCAATAGTGAGACTTCTTTATAAAATCGAAGTAGACGCACTCTCACTCTTCTTCAAAAAGATGGTTGCAATATTCGACCTTTAAGAATATATAATATTTTTATACCTTAAATTATATTACTAACTGTTGCCCCCGGGTCCACTCGCTTGCACTTCTGATCCAGTTCCGGTAACCCAGGAATAAACCTGTTCCAATAAAAATCCTATACTAACTTCAGAAATCTATCCATCTACTAAATTTAAGCTGGATCCGTTCAGCCTGTTGAACGGAACCCCTAATATTTCACATTTTTTTAAATATTTATTTATTTACCGAATATGGTTATTGCGTTAAAACAGTTACATTATAATATTAGTAGGAGTAGGATAGGATAGGAGATATATTTCACACCCACATTTCACCAGTGATATTTGTTATCCCACGTAATAGGTGCCGATATTAGCGCTTATCACGCACATTTTCACGCCCGTTCCGCTACTTCACTTTCCTAACTAAAACGTTAATAACACACATTTGACTAAGGAATTGAACCCTAGACCTCACAAATATAACCGACACACCTAGTTCAACATGTAGGTATAACCTTCACCGAGATCTACGGGTCCTTCCTATAAATATGATCCGAAGCCGACCACGACAATTGCCGAGTGCAGCGTACCCATTACTTGTTAAACTCCTATACGGATAAAGGGCACCATTGAGAAGCCGCAATGAATGACGCATATCTCCTGCGTTCGTCTGCAGTTGTCGTATGCGGTCACCTTAGGTATCATACCTTTAGTTGCCAGCCGGTGCACCAGCCCCTCTAGACAAGAGGCAATTCGTTGCTCAGCGTATGATGGAATAGAATGCCAATGGGATTTGACGTATATGACAGGCGTCAACGAATGTCAAAAACGTCAAATCCTATACAACAGGCAACGAATTGCCTCTTGTCTAGGGGGGCTGTTGATAAACGGATGAGGATCTAGCCCTGTCTACTAACTGAGCAAAGTTCAGACACTTATAGACATCACCCCTCCGCGGAATGTAAATACATGATTTACACGACTAATATCATACCGGAAATATGTCCAGCATACTAAAAATGTCTAATCATACTAATGTCAGCCCGGAAAAATGTCATCCCGGAAAAATGTCATCCCGGCAAAATGTCTTAAATATTATAAGTATGCATATTCGATGTTTTTCCCCTTTTGGCGACTTAGGTCTATCAGGAAAAATTTGCCTTCTCTTCCTACAGTGTTTAAGGTAAAGATGTATCAATCACAAATCTATTGAAACCACAGGTATAATATTACGATAGGACCTGTAGACTCGATTCTAACCACGCATTTAACTCCCGGAGAATCTTGGCTGACCTTTGTGGCAAGGTCGAGTGAACGACCTTATACTCTCCGATTAAAAGAGTTACACTAATAAGTTTCAATTCTGTTTCTGCTGGGCATTTGACAGCTGTACTCGTTGACTTCCAGCTACTGTTAGAGTAAGTTACCATGGGTTGCCAGAACGAAACCAGAATTCCATGAAAGCGGAGGTACGGGCAACAACAATATATGCCGTACGGCGCAGCCTAAAAGTAAGTATAACTTAACTAGAACACCATGTATTAGTAGCTAGTAGCTACTATACAATTTATACCCTACTAGCTTTTGCCCGCGGCTTCGCCCGCGTGAATGTTGGTTATCGCGACCAAACATAGCCTATGTCCTTTCTCAAGGTCTAAACTACCCCTACACCAAATTTCATCAAAATCGGTTCAGCGGTTTAGGCGTGAAAGCGTAACAGACAGACAGACAGATAGACAGACAGACAGACCGACAGACAGAGTTACTTTCGCATTTATAATATAAGTATGGATATGGATATAACAAGGATTCTGTAACACGGATAATACACTTCTCCGCTACCTAGCTATGTAGGTTTGTATCGGAGTTCCCTTAATATTATTTGTAATTACTGATATAGTTTATTCAGTTGGTGCGTATAATCGAATATAACAGTAATAAAAATTAAACCACCTAAAGTAGGTCCAAAACAATAAACAACAAAACACAATGTAACTCAAACTGGAATGTAAAAACCATTATCAACATGTTCCTGACTGACATGACATTTATTTATATGTAAAATTGTGATACGAATTTAATATGATTATTACAAAGCGCTTGCGGCATAAAGTCATTTTTTTTTCATTTCACATCGCAGCGTGACAGTTACTCGGATCAAATCGAAGCGAAGCTTTTGTTCTCGCGTCGTTTCCTTGTACGCGGCTAGAGGGCGCGGGCGTTAATACAATAATCTGGTGTCTGCATAAAAATTAACCGGTGTGTAACGGTACTGCGCGTAGGAGGCGCGCACCTCGCGAGCACCGCGCAGGGCGCCGGCGTCACCTCCGACCTGCCGCGGTCGCGTCGCCACATCAAGAGCGTGGCGATAAATCAACGGACATCTAATGACGTCATTCTGATACATATTTATACGTGCATTAGATTACCGCATATTTTATTTTTGTTTACTTTCAATTTGAGCTTCTTTTTTTTTTAAATATAGGACACGTCAATTTGACTTCGCCTCGCCTGATGGTAAGCTGAAAGCAAAGTCTCTGAAAAGAGGGCCACCATTACAGCCATATACCATGTTACAATGGTGGCACTCAGCTTGACGGCCTCATCAGATGCTTCTATCCCTATAGGAACAAATCAAACCCATTGTGTTGACCTTGTGGCGCAGTGATAGAGCATTTGACACCTAGGTCATGCGTGTGCTCCTTGCTGCAAATCAATGTATGTATGGGTTCGTAGATTCGCATTGGTTTTGATGTTAAGTAAAGTGCCTATCTAAACATATTTAAACGCATTCTAGAACTTCATTCATTCATGCCTACCAATATATTTTGTCCTAGGAATCGAACCTAGCGACCTCCGACTTTGCAGTTAAACACTCTAGGTACAGTAGGTACTATCACTTTATGCGCCACAGCGGTCGTTACAGATACCATTTACATATTGATTGCGCAGATGATATGGAGCATGGAGTAAGAATAGGTATAAATCACTGCATATAGGGTAGTGCTGTTTATATATAGGTACTTTATGTCATGAACATCGGAGTAGCTCGGGCGCTCCATTTTGAATAACGAGAGAATAAAGTATAAGAATGTGTATAAGAAATACAGAATAAATATGTATAAAAGATCACTCAGCTAATTCTTGTACTATCGCGATCATAAGTGCAGTACCAATCTGACGCGACTATTGCGCGTCAACATTAATCGTACTTATGACCTTATTCTTTGAAGACAATTCACACACACATACACAACACTAGTCGTACAGTACTCTTACTAAACTTTTGAAGTTATGACCTTAATCTTTGAAGATAATTCACACACACACATACACACACATTAATATTGTTCACTCGTTGATAGATATTGGTAATTTCAATATCATACGTAAGCCGCCCCGTAGCTGAGTCGTTTAGCGTGCGGCTTGACGAATAGTATGAAACCTGTCGGTGATGGTTCGAACCTACCGGAACTAATATAACTTTTTGTGTTTTATATTTAAAATTTATGATATTATAAATGTTGATACGAATATAAAAATGTTTCTTAGGTAGAATTTTAAACTTAGCGAGAAAATCATTATTTGAGGGTGCATTTGAAATAAAATGGATTCATTGGCTATGAGTGAAGTTGTTGGTTGGTGAAGTCAGTTACGACTACCCTATTTATATATTATATCATCTATGGTTACGACTGTTTGTGTTAATTACTGTTCGAGCGATTACATTTCTTTTTTAATAAATCAATATGTCAAATATAAGTATTGAAGCAAAAGCTAATATTGTGGCCATATTCGAATGGTCTGAATATATCTCAAATTTCTAATGAGACGGGCTTATCTGTAAGTTAATTAATTAATTAATATTGTTGTAGTGCAATTTTGTTCATTGGTTGCAATTGTGTAATATGGTTGTTGTTTTTTTAGAGAAATACTGGGAGTCGTTGCGTGAAACAATTTGAGGAAGAAGAGTTGCAGAGTTGGAGGAGAAATGGAAGACCTGCTGAAGCGGCGTTATATGGTAGCAGAATATGAAACGAATAACGAAGAGTATTTACTTTAACTGGGAATCAACAATATTTTCTGATGAAAAACGTTTAAATCATCTCAAAAAGGAAGATTACATTTATGGCATAAGGATAAAACACGGTGGTGTGAAAACACCATAGTACTGAACACTGAATCTAAGTGTAAATTATGTGGGGGTGGATTAGAGCGCAAGGGCCGGGTGAATTAGACCCAATATCTACGCGTGCAAATAGTGCAAATTATGTGAAAGTGTTAGAAGATATAATGTTGCCCACAGTGCGAAATGTCTATCCAGATATAAATGAAGGTTTAAGGGCATTAGAAGGTTTCTTCAGGGTCGGCAGCATGAGTGTGACGCCCCTGGTGTTGTATACGTCCAAAGGCCACGGTAATCACTTTCTATCAGGTGGGCCGTGTGCTTGTCTCCCACCTAAGTGGTATAAAAAAATGATATAAGTTTTGTGCACGATAATTCTCCCATCCATCGAGCCACCATACTTCGCGAATGGTTTAGTGAACGTAAATTTATTCCTTGCTGTAGCGAAGGGTGAAAATGTTCAAAAGGGAAGCCGGTGGCAAATCCCAAAGAACAACCATGGCAATTTTGTATGAAATTCTCTCAAATTTTAGATAGGTACTGAATTTTAGGTGTAATACATGTAATAATGCATTAAACTTAAGCATCTCTACCATGACTTCCCTTTGCAGAGCAAGCCGGCAGGAATCGTGTTATGAGTACTCCTCGCCACTGAATTTCCTTGGCCAGCACGATCCCCTGATTTGAACCCTTGTTTAAATATTTTTGTTATTTAATTTCAGTTGAGCCTATTGAGACTACTGAGCCTATCAAGGGACGTGCTGGCCTGTAATTAGTATAAGACTGTATGGTTGAGGTTAAGTTTCAATCCTCTTTTCCGAAAAAAAACTTTCGAGAAAATGAATAATTAAGCTATAACCTCAATATGCAATATTAATTTTATTATAAAAGTATATTTTTTGGATGAAATTATTATAACCACAAATTAACATTGGATTATTCTTTTAATAAACTTTTTTTTTAAACTATTGTTTTATTTATAATCTATTGTAAATTAAGTATAATATTTTTCTATTTGTAAATAATTATTTCTAATTCTGTTAACTTTTTCCTAAAATTTCATGAAAACAAAACAACAAAAAGTGGGAAAACTAAGATCCGAACCCACGACATTCGATTTCAACACTATCCATAGCAGCCTTGTTACCAACCAGGCTACGCACTGCCTTACGTAGAATCACGAATTTTTGCATTACTTTATAGTATAGATGCATGCTTCGAACATAATAGTATGAAAAGGCGAGCATAACGTTTTCTTTGTTTCGCATCACACACATTTATATTTTCTCATATCGATACTGTGTGACGTATAAATGTATGCGTTAAACATTACATAAACATAGATACGCGTTTAAACGGACAAGCCATTATAAACATTACGGTGCTAATGCACTTTTAATTTCGATAGTACATTGCTTACGAACATTTACAGTATCGGCTCTGTACTGTTACTGTTACTCATGGTTGCCAAGTCAACTACGACAAATTCAGCAGTGTAAGAACCATTAAAATAAATATAAAACGTCCAGCTACAACTACAAGGTAATGGATACCGGTATATATCTTATACAAATGTCCGCATCATTCTTAAGCGATCGATAAAGCAGACAGATAAAGAAAATGCATCCTGACATGAGTCGATCATATTGATACCTCTCGATGATTCCCCTGACGATACTTTTTATTAATCGTAAATATTCTCGAATATTAACGATTAATGAAAAGGATAATCAATTTCAACTGAAGGAACAAGAACATTTATTATATGAAAGTTAAACATTAATGTTGAATTCTCCTTTACTTTCTTTTCACATTGTGTATCAGAACTGGTGGAACATTAAAACTTAATCATATCAATTAAATCGGCACCGCTCGCAATAAGATGAGATCGTTACACGTGTGCGTTTATAAGGAGAAATCAGCACGGAGATATAGTCTCATCATTAAGAGCCATTCGTTAAAACCTACAGACAGTAAAATCTGTAACAAGCAGCGTAATAAATGCAATAACAATGAACAAAATGGCAATAATAGCAGGTGAAATCGCGACAGGTCCGGGTCTCGGGTCGTCGTCCGTAATTATAAATAAAATACGGCAACCGTGCGCCCGCGCCGAGCTACCGCCCCCGCATCGACGCTGTATGTGTGCTGCGCGTGCGACGCACCGCGCCGAGCCTTGCCGCGTACGTCCCTCGCAATGCTCTCGAACACAATAGTGCATTATTGGACTTATATGGAATTTTACATACAGTCATTCCAAAATTTGTTACGAGTACAAGCTCACCCACTAATGCAAGGATACGGCTATTATTTGGACGTTTTGTTGTTTCATAAAAACAACTCACTTGGTCATTCCGTTTTATGGTAAGGTTCTGACTCAAATGGTCAGTTGCTAAGGAAAGAAGTAGCTGATACTGATATGGCTAATGAATGAGGTATGAAAATGTAGAGTTAAGTGTTTTGATCCAAAATCATCTCTACATAATAGTGGACGAGTGAAGCTTATGGCTTCTATTAACTAACTATAATTGTTTTAAGACCTTTCGTCTTGCTGTTAGTGAGTTTTCCCTTAGGTATGACATTCTCTGGATCAGGTGAAAATCCTTATATAGACTTCGAACACGGGGTCGGCCATAGCATGGAGAACTGCAGGCACATGCTGTAACAAACATCTCGAATGATCGAAGTGAGCTCGATAGCTCACTTCGATCATTCGAGATGCAAGTTACAGCATGTGCCTACAGGTCTCGCGTGATCCGGACGTGCGGTATAAAAGTGGGGTTGCTCCTCAGAGTAGATTCACCTTCTGACATCTACTGAATGAAAACGCATTCCGAGGAACAGCAGACTAGGTAAGCAGAATTTAAGAATAGATGAGTCATCGAGTCGATAGAAGAAGACTATTTCAATACTGCAAAACCAGTTGAATATAAAACTTAATTTAATCAGAATTCTATTTAAGTAGATACAGTAAGAAATAAAAGTGTCAAAAAGTGTCTTCGATCAAAAATAATAAGTATTCAACAATATTTATGCAACATGTTATATCACAACTATCACAAGATTGTTTCGGTTTCAAATGATTTCTAAGCATTTTTCAAAAAAGGAACTCTAAGAAGAAGTAATCAATTACTTTCATTCTATTAACACCTAATTTATTTTATAATATAAAATAATAGTTAAAACTGATTTCAGGTGATTAAATCGTGGTAAATTTATGTCGTGCAATCGTTTACCCGAGCCTCCTACGCTATCGCTGCTGAGCAGCTCATTTGCATTTTATACTGTCAGATGAAAAATGATAACACGGAACAACAGAAGTTAACACATTTAAATAAGCGCACGGCTATTTGTGGTATGTTGTTTTAATTACATAAATGTGTTAATGCTGAATCAGCCTTATCGGTGTCTAAGCCCAACTGTCGCGAACATGGCGGTTAGAAGAGTATTTAGGAATGGTAAAAAGTGGTAATGTCGAACGGACGATAGGGGTGGAGGGTGTCGGGCGGTGGAGCGTGGCGTGGAAGCGCAGCACGCGCCGACACACGACACACACGTGACCAGCACACATAAATAGGTACAGAATTCATCGCTTTTTCACCCTAGAACCGTTGAATATTGTTCTATTACAATAACCATCATAAAACTCTCAGACAATGATAACATGTTTCTGAATTATTTTAATTAGAGTCGTAAGTGCTCTTTTCGTTGCACTTCCAGAAATAAATCAATACTTTAATGTTCTTCGAACCACTTATGAATCCATCATCGTCATTAGTCTAACGTTGTTTTTGCTTAGATCTGAGAATTTCACCTCGATGCCTTGGGTCTTACTCATACTTCTCCTCTAGATTGGGCAGATTTTTACATCCAACTCTCAACCCTAAGAAAATAGTCTTCACCAAAGCCTCGTCCATCAATCAGCAGGTGTACCGACTTACCTCAAGTGAGGCCGCGAGGGTGGTATTGTCATGGTGAGCGCCCATACACCCGCGACATATTGAATTAAAAACAGAAATATTAATATTACTCCTTGTCCGCCCTTTAGCTTGTTTGGGCAAACTTCTGTGATCAATTATATCCTTGGAGAAATCTATAAAGTAATTTTATCTAAAAAGGAATGATTAATAATAATATTAGTGCATATTTTGCAATTATGAAATACATTGAAACACGCCAATAATTTCGATTTTTTCTTACTTTTCTCATCCATACTAATATAAGGTATAAATACGAAAGTAACTCTATCTGTCTGTATGTTACGCGTTCACGCCCAAACCACTGAACGGATTTTGATGAAATTTGGTACAGGGGTAGATTAGACCTTGGGAAAGGCTATATTTGGTAGCGATAACCGACATCCACGCGGGCAAAAGCTAGTATTACTATTATAAAAAAATAGTGTCACTCCGAGAAGGCCGACAGACTAATAAATATATGCAGTGTACCATGTGAATTGCCGTAATAGGTGAATTGTCACAATTTGTCACAAGAGTTGTCGAAAACGGAGGTGTGAGTAGTTATTCCCATCTCAAAAAAAACAAAGAGTTTTAGGGACTTTAAATGCATATATTATGCAGTTTTTCAAGTGAATTAAACTTCGGTAATCTAGGCTAAAGAGAAACTACGAAACTCAACGTACAAACAGTTAATCTAATTGGATCACCAGATATATTAGTCATATGAGCTATTGGCAGTGTCGTACTAGAAAAGGAGAAACCACACGCTTCGCCACGGTAATGATTTCTAAAATAGTCAGTTGATATCGTCTGTTTGTTTAATGATGGTAGATATACTTATATAGCGAGTATCTACTAAAATATGTTGCGTAAACTCTTTTGCATGGTCCCTGATAACCTTTGCCTGAATGAAGTTAGCGTAGGCGATCTAGTTGTTTGTTCACTGCGGCCACCCAGTGAGCAGATATTATCCTTCATATTTTTACATGTTTTCTTGTTTTATTGCTTTTATTTATAGTCTTTATACAAATTTATCAATTCAGATGCCCACGTTGTTTGCCAAACATAAAATGTTTTAAAACTTAGACTGGGACGTTTCAAATAAAATAAATTGATGAATTACATCGATATTTGTGTTTTAAATGGTAATTGAATAAGGCGGATGTTAAGATAGGTGTTGAAATTCATTAACTCATTTATCAAAATTCGAAATTCTAAATCATTCCCGACCACCCAGGAACCACGAAACAATATTTGTACTAAACAGTTGACAGAACATTTGTTGTAAAGTGTTGTCCAGTAGGCATATAAAGCGCACTACGCCATCTCAAATTGAAATTACTACAATGAATTTATGCCCTTTAAAAGACGTCCACAACTATGTTATTCGCTTTACCTGCAATATTACTATTTCTGTCATCCAACAGGTGAATGTTTAGCTATTATGAGGGCACCCGCATAGCTTTTTTACCGCACGTCACTTGGAATAAAATCGAATAGTTATTGATCGAACACTTGCTAACTTGATCAACTTAGAGTACTCGCATAGTATTTATTTATTTATTTATTTATTTTAAACTTTTTGCACAAATACAAAATAATTGTACAAAGGCGGACTTAATGCCCAAGGCATTTTCTGCCAGTCAACCTTAGGGTGATGCAGAGATATGTCACAAGTAGGTGCACGATGTATTGTGGTGAGAGTTTGACCTAGTTTGGTACAAAAAAGTTTATGCAGAATTGGATAATAGAATATTGATAACAATAATAATATATACATTTATATAAATATATAATTATACAAATACAAATATAATAAACTACATACACTTGTATACTGTTATATGCATAAATAGGTATAATATACATACATATATATGTTAAAATAAATACATACAAGCGGAAAAATCCTACGGATACAGTATTAGTATATTAGCTTGTATTGTAGTAGTATTTGTATATTAGCTTTGTTATCCCGGTTCGAGAAAAGCTAATTAAGTATATCTTACGTCCACAAGCTAAGCTGTGCTTTTCTATGTTGCTATCTTTGGCTATACTTAGATGCATCAATGGGACAAATAGTTCAAAGCTTTCCAAGGGTATTTCCAAGTACAGCTGTGCTATAGACCTTATTCAAGGAAGTCGCGATGTCTCTCCTTAGAGACGACGTTTTTTTACTTCCACGACCTCTACGAAAGTTTTACAGCCACACCACATAGGTCACCCTTAGTCCAGCCTATGACTCGCTCTATCTAATGTGACTATACCTACTTATTGAAATCGTTATTTTTTTAGATTAAGTAACGAACCAACGTGAACCACAACAAATAGTTTAGTTGCCAATCGTTTGGTGACGTTCAGGTGTAGAGTATGTAGGTAACGTATTGTCATAGCAACACGTATGTAACGCTATGTGAGCTCACGTCAGGTGTGTGGTTCTTGTCCACGGTCGGTGGGCGCGGGCGCCGGTAAGCAGCGGCAGCGGCATCAAGTGCAGGCGCGGCCACGGTTGAGCGTGCCGCCGGTTGGCAGTTGGCGCGGGTGGTGCGCACGCGCCGCGCACGCGACAGGTGGACGTCACGCGCCGTTACCTTACACCCATGTACTGTACACCTAGTCCACAAGTGTGTCGTTACTTTAATACTAATACAATGAAGCATAGGGTACTTAAAGGACATGCATTCTACAGTTTGTTAGAAAGCAAATGTTGCCATGGAGGCTTTAGAGTCTATCGAATGATGGGATGTTTAAGCGGGTCGATCATTGTGGAATAAAATTTGAATGCTTTTGTTCTGAAAATAAGAAAAAATGACAATCAACAGTGGTACATAAGCTTTAAACACTAGAAGTAACATTTCCTTGTCTTCGATTGAAACAAAGGGCGCCCGAAATCTATCAAAAGCAAAATCTATTAGTACGTTACTGAGATGGACGAATATGTGAATTTCATATAAACAGCAGCTGTTAATATGAAATTCACGTATATAAGACTGTTTAATATCAGACAGATATATACAGCCCAGACTCAGCCTCAGATGCATGGCTCGACTCAACAATAGTGCCCGGAATACGGCAATAGGCTCACCCCCACGTTGATTGATGAAATATGGATGTTAATTCACCTCTGCCTAACACGCCGGGATAAAGGCGTAATTGTATGTATGTATGTATAAACAGCTAGGTACTTCAGGTTGTTGAGTTGTTCAACTACCTATCCTTACTACCTATATGACGCTGTCGCGGATTCAAGTACCTCACTATTTTCCAGTTAGAAACTAACAAGTAACAAGCCAAAGTTAGGAGGGTTTGTAGTTGAGAGCAGCTTCAATCTTTTATAAGCTTTCCAGGTTAAGGAGAAATACCTGCCCCTTCCCCATCCCTAGACAAAGTGGCAATACGTTGGGGGTAATATTGTAGAATAGAATGATGAATGTATGAGATTTAACGTATGTGACATGTATTTTGAAGTTTATGACATACGTTGATGATTGACATATACGTCAAATCTCAAATACAGTACACCAGTCAACTAATTGCTGCCTGTCTAGGAGTCCTATTAATCCTAAAAGGTTCTGACTTACCAGCTTCTATCTATGACCACTCTCTCCTCTTGAAATGTTAATAAGCGAATGTAATGTAACAAGCGCTGGACATCTTAAAGTTTAAAAGTGTTAGCTACCTGAAGTCAATATCATGATGAAATATCAAATATGGCCTTGTTTCTCTAAGTGGCTCGGTTATCTCAGGCGTCATCGTTAAATGAAACAAATATGACGTTAAAAGTTAATGTCACGTTATAAATATCATTTTAAAAAGGTTACCGAAATGGATCAATCGAGAAATTCATGACAAGTGCAAATGAGCTAAAATGTTTCGATGGCTGAGTCGACGGTAACCGATAAGTCCATTTAAAAGGACACATGCCCCAAGGATCGTACATACTCATATATGTCACTTTTTGAGTGCTTCGAACTCACGTACTCACAATTTACAGCTTTATCGTCAGTTATTATTCATAATAATATGGTCAAGATGTAGTGACAAAACATTTTTTATTTCGAAGTGCTTTAATATTTATGTTACTGGCTGTTGCCGGTGGTTACACTCGCGTGGCATTTTGATCCCGTTCCCGCATCCCATGCATTAGGACCTATTCCTGGGATAAAAAGTCTATTGATTATTCCAGATTATAATCTTTCCCTCTTCCAATATAATTTCGAAGTGCTGTAACACTTTAGTTTTACTAGCTGTTGCCGGTGGTTTCACTCGCGTGGTATTTTGATCCCGTTCCCGCATCCCATGTATTGGGACCTATTCCTAGGATAAAAAGCCTATTGATTGTCAAGCCTATTGAAATGCCACGCGAGTGAAACAACCGGTTTCACTAGCGTGGTATTTTGATCCCGTTCCCGCATCCCATACTACGCATACTAGGATAAAAAGCCTATTGATTATTCCAGATTATAATCTTTCCCTGTTCCAAGTTTCAGCCAGATCCGTTCAGTCGTTAGAGCGATTGAATAACAGACATCTTCACAAACATTCACAATTTATGATATTAATAGGAGTAGCATAGGAAGTAGGATTGAAAGTGCATGGAAATAGAGTGTCCAAATGGATTATTAAATTTATAAACCAAACCTTGATACGTGAAAGTTATTTTACCACAACAAAACCTGAATTAGCCACAATACAATTAAGCCAATTTAATAAATGTCAGAACCATTGCTTGTGTCAAAGCTAGGCGGAGTTTACATCTAAATATAATCAGGCTTAATAAAATTGTGCAAGTGCCCTAAGTCGATGCAGTGTAGATAGATACTAAAATCAATTGCCAGTTTAATAGTTTTTGGAATACAACCATAAATCACGTGGCGTAAAGAATGTTTCGGGGAACACTTCTCACGATAAACAGGGCGTCGTTGTTCGTCGTCTGTACATCTTGAATCGTCAGATTAAGATACCGCCTGTTTACAAAGATTTTGAATTCCACGCATCGAAAAAACTCTTTAAAACTCATTACATCACCGTTATGGAGCGATAACAGCGTGAAATTTTCGTAATTGGTAATACACAGGTACTCCGCATGTTTGTATGTAGGACTTATATGCGTTGTAATTTGGTATATACGATTATTATAATTTTACGCATCATGTAAATTCTTAAATATTTTTTCATTAAATAAAACACGAATTGGTCCCGAGCCAATGAACGGCAAATCTGTGTCATAGTATAAACGCAAAATAAGTAGAAATACTTTCAAAATGTTATAGAAACTTTGAAAAGTTAGTTGTTTCAGTAGCATTCTCTACATTGATGAATCAATCATTACAAGTAATCATAATTATAATAACTAGCAGACCCGGCAGACATCGTCCTGCCCAGAGAAGCAGTGCACATACAGCTCATACCGACAGCAGCACCACCTGCCGGGTCCAATTGAGTTTCAAACAATCCAGGAATCTAGAAATATACCTACCTATATAGAAACTTTCATCCAAATCGATCCACTTGTTAAGACTTAAGAGGAGTTAGAGAGGCAAACACACTTACGGAATAATTATGTATATTGAGATGTATAGAAGATAGATATATTACAACCTACTGACTACCGGGCCACTTTAATGGCCAGGATCGATTACACTAATAGACCATGTTTATTTCATATGTGGAAAAAAAACCGTGTTATAAATTCCATAGCATTGCTATTTAAAATACCGTATTGAGTGAGTCGCTGGCAGGCGTCGGTGTCCATTACCTTATAATCAATCATCATGTACGTTCAGGTTTCAATCTGCGTTTGCGCCGCTTTAGGTTCGGCGAGGCTTTCGACACGGGCGCAATCAATATAGCAGATAAGTGCGATAAGATCCGACGCAGCCTCGTCGCTCTGTCGTTGTCGTTTTGCAGCGTAGTTCCGCACGCCCCTCCCCGCATTACACCTTCAACTAGCTCCAAGACATCTTCATCAAACAATCTACAACAGGCTTTGAATTTATTAAGTAAACAGTACTTAATGTGTACATTTATAAATGATGACTCTTAATGTTACTAAGTTTTAGTTATCTCTAAATGAATTTATAAGTGAGGATAACTAACAAATGAATGTAGTGTCAGTAATGTTGATATATGATGCTAATTACAGTTTTGGTTTGTTTTTATTGCGATTTGTTATATATGGATGTGGTTAAGGGAGCAAAAGTGAAAAAAAAAACATGACCAATTTCGTTTCATTAGTGAACAAAATACAGAACTAGGATAAGCCCATAAGGATGGGCATTTAATGTGTAGAGATACGACAGTAGTAGGTAACATTAAGCATGAATGTGAACATGGGATACATGGGGAGGAGAAAATATAAGAGAAGGACTCTATGGAAGATGACATCGCTAGATAGGAACAGGATGTTGATACGACTAAAGATAAATAGAAAAAGGACACATAAATATGAAATGTCCCCACCAAGATCTTCAAAGCTAAGCTAAACTAATCTACAAATGTGTAGTTGTAGGTGAATTTGTCCTGATGGTAGATGCACTGATTTGTACCAGCTACACAACACCTTGGATCAGACTGATATAGGTTCATTATGAGGATGTCAAATCATAGGTCTCAGATTTGATTGTTTTTTTTTTGTGTTCAGCCTTGAAATGGTGCATAGTATGCGTGGTTTCCATTATCGCCCCAACCATGTGTGTATGTGTATCAAGAATGCATATTTTTACAAATTCTGAAGCTTATATGATTGTTTAGGTTGTTGATCCTGAATATTTGAAACTGTTGTCGTAAAAAAACAATTAGATACCTACAAAAGTTTTTAAACGCTTAAATTAACAGGTATTTTCAATATACTAAAATACAGGATACAAAATGAGAATCAAGAAAAGTATTTCAGGTGCAAAAGGAAAATATGTGTTTGTATATCAGATAAGAAATGCCTCTGGTTCACATTCCTGAAATTTACCAATTATTGTGACTCAGCATTTGTAAAAAATACCAATTCCACTGTAATACGTAAGTGCGTGCCAGTAGCGCGTGCGCAATGTTTTGTGAAGTGCCCTTAACGACTTAAGTGTTGATGTACGGGAGTGGGATCATTTATTATTTTATCGTGTGATTGAATCTTGTTTTTAATTCAGTCCATGTTACAAACCGACATAACTCTGATATTCTTAAAAAATACATTGATTCAATTGAAATACAACACAAAATATGCAACGGTAAATCTTAATATCAGTGCTGTTAAATATTAAACAATTATTTTAAAACTGGTACAGGGTTTTCAATATATCATCATCGTTTTAATAAATCTCTGACATCCTTAATCATTTAGATCTTTGAACTTCTTGCCACTGATGAAGAAAGTGATAAGTATTTGTATGACATCCATTATCCAATTAGGTCCTGAAGATATTAATCACGGACGCCAAAATGTGGAAGCTCAGACATTTCATAACATTCGCATAGCAGTTACTTTTCGTATGACAACCGTTACTGACGCCTTAATGTGCTTTCTGATAAGATGACACTGGATACGTAAACAAAAGTGAACACTCGACTGACCACGCCAAAAAGTTGTTCAACCAGTAGCCATTTAGCCTCCGGCTAAAAGCGTAAGTTGATAATTATTATTGATAACATTATATGAACCTGTATAAAATCACTTCATTAATTACCTATATAGAATATCTTGTTCCATTTATCCTCCAAATTTTTAAAATACTTTTGAAAATAAAAAGCTTTAGCATTCCCTATACCTACGTTTTGTGAGATTGTTAAACCATCGGAATCACTCATACTTTGACTCCTTTTTAATGAAGTTTTGCAAGTATAATTTTATAAGTTTTCAGTTTGGCGTCATTCGTTTTATAAACGTATTTATAATTGGGTAGATAAACCTACATCAAATTATGTACATCCAATATCTCCGGATTGGATGCATTCAATATAAACGCGATAGTTATTTGATAATATAAACAAACCTGACTATTCGTGCTATGACTCATTCTATTATTTCATCAATTTTATTTTGTTCAGTAGGTACATACTCCTACAACTATCACTCGAAACATAATATTGCGAGACGGACAGAAACGGTCGTGACAAACGTCGAGTTGGAAGTAACAGGCTTCTCACCTGATATGGTGATGAATAGGTTCATTACGTTACACATCTTGCTCACGCGTGTGCATGTATATGAATGTATACTACTTCGTTGGACCTCACTTATTAAATCGTATTCGAATCTAAAAAGTAATACGCGATGTGGCAGAGTCAGCGTCACGCTGTGTGTGATCATCATTTACGAGTATAAGCGGGCATGCGGGCACAGGTGCGCACGCGCCGTGTTCATACAGGTAGCCAATCGTAACTTGGGCATCGTATCGTCTGTCCACTTGTATTTCTAAACACTGCCCATTATCACTAAAACTAAAGGATGGCAAAAAATATCTTAACAGATGTTGTTTAGTGCCACTTTTAACTAAGGGGTGTGAAAAACTAAACGATTATATCTATCTGATACGGTCTCTCCGTAACCACATAAAAGGGTCCATAGAGGAATGGATGTACTTTAGTTTAACCTACATTCTATAAACAATGTTGTTTTTATGCCTTAATCTAAAGTGTACTAAGATGTTGGTTAATATTAAATAAGATAATTAGGTGAGTTCCTTTTAAACAACAATGTGAAATGTTGTTTGAAGTCGATTAGTAATGGAAACTATCCATTAATGAGCGACGTGAGACGGCTGCTATCGTCGGCAATAAGTTACACGAGCATTAGTAAACTAGGGAGTAATTGCGGAGGCGGGCCGATTTCCTAGCTAGTGCCGAAGCAATTAATACTCACAACGTGATCAACAAAGCCGGTCCCGTCTTCGCCATACTTTACAGATCGAATACACAATTTAATGATGAAAGTATTTATTTATGGGAACGGTATACGGAACTATCTGTCATTAATATATATTAATTTAAACATCAAATTAGCAATTTCAAGATAATCTACGAAAAAAATCTCCAGCAGGTGGAAACATGTGATATCTGCCAACCATAATGTGGTATAGTATAGTAGAAAGAGGCGTGACTGTATGTATGTATGTATGTAGTTGTATAAACATATTATAAGATTCTACATTTCATTATAATAATAAATGAAATGTTAAAAAGAAATGAGATAAAAGAATAAACAGGAACTAAGGTAATAACATGACTTGACACATTATTTAAATTTGAAACAGGTCTGTACGTCCGATTTTTTATGTTTCACTTGATTGTTTTGTCGGTGTAGTTCCAGCCCGTTTTTGCACTGGACAAAAAAAGATTGCACCATATGGAGTCTTATCTTCTCTAAAAGAGTATGTTTAATGAACAACGTAGCAAAAACATATGGCCAATTAATTTCTGCTAGCTTTATAAATGAACACATTTGGAACGAATTTGAAAGGCGCAATAAAATGTTAAATATATGTAGGTACTAGCACCTTATGGTGCCGTGTTATAAATATTAGGTAAATAAATTTTATGATGTATAGTAACAATCCAAGCTTTCACGTGCGGTGCTCGTAATTAGTAGTGTGAGTGCTGTTATTGCAAGGTCTCAGTTTTAGTGCAGCCGAGAGGTGGATTTATGACCTTGAATAAATTTCTCCATCGAGAGCTGGGGGACAGTCGGTTGTTCGCAGTTCATAACGATTAATCGTATTTGTTATTCAATTTTCCCTGTATTCAAAAGCGCGAATAAATATGCGTGGTAAGTCACAACCTGCTCAAAAGCGGGTTTCTCGACGCGTCGAGGCGACCATCTGGTGGGCGAGAGCTTTTTTTATTTTCCAAACGTGTCGTCTTGGATTCTCGTTTTTTGCACTGGCTGGCGCTCGTTCCTTTTCTTTTTTTATATTGCTGAGTTGCAGTTAACAGGTGGCTGGTTGTGTGCAGGTGAGACCTGAGATTTTAACTCGCGTCAGGTTCACCTTAGTGTGAAAAATTACGCGTGCTACCAGTCCAATTAACGTGTCCCAAAAATGTATACACTAAAAGGATATTCAAATTACAACACGTTTTTTTAGAACTTTAACGGCTGAGCTCTCACAATGCACTTATGAGACAAGGACAACTTGATTTTCTAGGTGTGAGTGATGGTAACTTATTATATTATTCAAATCTACATATTGTTTTTTGCAATGCAACTTTCTTCTTTACTCTCTACTCTAGTTTCAGATGCATTGAGATTCGTATAATATGTTTTATGGGCTCCAGTATTTTAAGTTTTACTTAGATCTCTGTGAAATTCACACACAAAATCAACCTTATTAATTTATTTGTGGTTTTATTTTTTATATTGGCATCATGTGGTATCAGTCAATTAGCCCATTGCAGTAAACTGCTGGACATAGGCCTCTCCCAATATGCGCCACGTTTGCCGATTCATATCATGTTGTAATATGTATTAAATGTTTTACACTAGTACGAATCAGAGATTGTAAATCATTGGATAGAGACCTTTTGTTCATTTTATAATCTTCTTACAGCGCATATTTTTTAATTTCCACAATACGACATTATCTAGATGAGTACTTCGAAATCCTGAACGAGACGTCAAGAAATTCCATTGAACAGAGACATTATCATCACAGAGTTGTGTCCTCAACCAAAGGGAAGGTGGGACGCCCCCAGCCAAACAAATGAATTGGCAATAGAACTTTGTCTACTTTGCTAGGCTTTGTGTATACTCGTACTTCATCGATAGGTTATAATTAAATTATTTAACTTTAACACAAGTTGTATTGTGGAATTTAGAATGCGGATAAACATACTTTGATACATTTTTTTAAATATATAGATAGGAACACCCAGACCAATGCAAATATACATATACATGTATACAAATATTTGCAATGAGCGGGAATAGAACCCGCGCCCCCTGCGTAGCAGTCGAATGCTCTACCGCTATGCCACAGAGGTCGTCATAAGGTAAACTTGTTTTCCTGTGCGTGACTTAGGTATTAATTGTGCATACCTATATAAATACTATTGATAGTTTTACTTAACTCATATTTTTTACTCATCAACTTATCCCACTAAACACTTATTAACTAAAGGTTATCTCAAATTAGATTTTTGGAAATTTTACCGAAACCAAGTCATACTTCAGACTACTTCATAGCCTGATAAATACCTCACAGCACAGTTTTACTGAAATCAATAGGTAATGATAACCGCTTAACGTCAGACCTGTGCGCTCAATACGCTAAACTTTAACTTCATTACTTTAAAGGCTAAAATTAAATGGAATTTTCTTGCAGTGTCAGTGGCATGACGGTGGTTTCGTTTTAGCAGAATCGAGGGCTTGGTTATCGTATACCAATATACTTGTTTACCCATCTTAATATTTTAAAACTATATCTGCAAAGTCTACGTCTACTATGTCTGGTATGTTAAAAACTTTTTATGAAGACATTCAGTAATTAGATCATTTTCATAAATATCTAATCAGCAATCTACGATAATAATACATCATTCATTGGTTTTGGACTTAAGCGGTATTAGTGTAGACTTATGTGAAAGCTTGAAAAATTGTGCCTATTACGGAGAGCGTAGTCAATAGGCTCGCAGACCTGCACCGTTAGACTCCAGATCACGACGCGGCGGATTATTTGAGAACACAAAGAGATCGAGTGCCGAGCGACGGACAGACACAATCACTCATAGCGTTGCGTTTGTCATAGAGAGCGCGCAGCTACGACGCGTCGATCACCGGCCGACACGCTTTGTCAGCCTGCTCCGATTTGTTAGCTGACGTCTGACGCTGTACCAGCCTGTAGCACTGTAGGCACTCGGCGTCAGCGAGCGACCCACTGACAAACAAGCGCAAATATATCACCTGTGATAATTATGTTCACAGTTCATATTAGCAAATCGAAATGTTCAAATGCGAAACTACTCATCTTTATTGATTTCTGTAGAGTGTGTTCGGTAAACCGTTGTCAATTAAGTCAGAGGTTTCCTCTAGAATTCAATTCCTGCTCATTACAAAAATGTGTATTTGGATTGTTATTGGTATTTCTTTATATAACAGGTATTTATTATTTTGTAATAATCATATTATATTTATTTAAAACTAGCTTTTGCCCGCGGCTCCGCCTGCGTGGATGTCGGCTATCGCGACCAAAAATAGCCTATATCCTTTCTCAAGGTCTAAACAACCCCTACCCCAAATTTCATCAAAATTGGTTCAGTGGTTTAGGCGTGAAAGCGTAACAGACAGACAGACAGAGTTACTTTCGTATATTTATTATGGATATTTAATATGGATATTATTATGGATTAGAAATACGAAAGTAACTGTGTTTGTTTCCTTTTCAAAACCCTAATAAGAATAAATTGCATTAATCATTTGACACTGAACTGCATTATCCTTCTCATCACAGACTATTTTAAAACGTACCTAACTGCAAGGATTTCCTTCTTGTGATCTTGTGTAAAGTTAAAACGTGCACTTCGATGATTTCGAAAAACAAGCCTTGAAAGCGGAAACGTATTATGTTACTATGTAATTGCAGATGCATCAAGCATGTTGATCACTGCAACATGTTTGATGCATCAGGAATTTTACTAAGTTTACTCATAATTACATTTGTCAACCATCATTTTCATCATGTAGTTAATAACTTACCACAGTTATACTGATATGTCAGAGTGGTCCTTCCCAATACAGAGCATCATTTGCTTAACGGGGTCCAAATTCTGTTCTGTTTATTTTTTCTTCAACAAAATTAAATGAGTATCAAATTTTATTTATAAAATTTCAAAAATATCAATCAATTTTACAGAAGTTGAAGACTATATTCAGCTTTGTGATCAGGCTTACGATGTGGTAGATTGTTAAGCATTATTATAATTATATTTGAAGGTCAATTATAGACAGAAACTTTAGGTCGTAACAATAAGGAAACTTGGCTGGCAGTACCGGCAGTTAATTTCGAAACGATTTCAGAAACTTTCTACAGAGCTGTAGTCGTTTGGATTGTCCGCGAGAAGGCTGTAAAAATCGTTCACCCATAAAGTGAAATATAGGTTAAGACCGTCTGTCGAAAAATTCATTCAAAGTACCGTAATCTCATCCTTTTATTTTGTAATTTCTTCTTACCACCAATTTTGAGCAGTCGTTTAACATTTTAGGGCTCGTTTTATGATCTTGTGTCTGATGAACATCTTTTTTATTTCTTGTTTTGACTCCACGAATACGAATATTGACCGCTACAATACCTGGTTTCAACGTCCTGACCTGATTCAGCTACTGTTTTTTACTGATGTGAGAAAGGTAACACTTAAAAACAAGCATTTCTACACGATATAATTATAAAATTTATTTCGTTCTTTTTTTAATACTGAATATAAAGCGAAACTGAATACAGATTTCTCTTGCATTTTTACCTATCGACTTTTGTACCATTATCGAGGAACTATGATTTATAGACGTAAATGTTAACGTATATGAATAACGTTTACATATACGAAGATCGATGTAGACCGAGATTCAAAAGCTTGTACTTGAAGTCTAGGGTCCGCTCTCCTACTCCTCCTGAACCAATGTTTAGTTTATTTTGGCTTCTACGGGAGCAACTACGATCTCACCATAACTAACAAACATATTGTTCTACACAATAATTTAGTTAGATTCGGCCAGTACAAGTCGATTGCCGCCACCGCGTACAGTGACGTCTTAATGTCGAGGAGCACAGGAGCTTCGCGCCCACGTCTTCTGTCGCCCGGGAACAGAACCTCGTTCGTGTCGCCGGTACGAGGTTCAACCGCAATAATATCTTACTTTCACAATTGTAATAAGCAAACGTCAAAAACTCATCATGTTGGACAACAATAAGGCACGCGTCTCGCCCGCCACGTGCAGATCGATTTACATCGTGGTAAGATCACTGCGCTTTTACCTTATGACCTTATTTCCTGTTGGTAAAATAAACCTCTGCCAACCCAAGTAATAGGCGTTATTATAAATGAATGTTTTTTAAGCAATTAGCACGGGAATGGGCACAACTTACAATGTTTTGAGTACCTTAAGCATGCAAATACAAAGTTTTAAATAGAGCCGAAGTTAATATTTGCACGCTATTGAATGGTAGATGTGCTAAAATGCAATATTCTTATGTAACGTCATGTATGACCACATTTCTGCAAATAAATGAATTTGAATTTGACTATAGTCGTGATGACTGTTATGGCTAGACGTAGCTGAAGTGTTAAAACAGTTATAAAGTGGATATATCTTCGATTGTTTTATTTGACGATAAAGTTTTATCTTACACTTGCGAAAGATAAAAGTTAGCATAGGTACTTCCCATGCTAACTTTTTCTAATAATTTTAAATCGGAACAGGAATTCCGTCAAAATTTCAGTTATGTATTGTTACGGTGGTTCCTAAGAATTTCACTGTTCTAGCTCATGCGTAAACTCAAAGTGCTCATAGTTGCAGGCAGTTTTGTTGGCAGGCTATATCCTAAAAAGTGACAATCAAGTCTCGTCCTGAATGGAGCGATGAAAATTTAAAAGGTATAGGTACATATTGTTTCATTGTTAATTGGTCCTATAAGCATTCCTTTACGCTTTATCCGTCCAATATTAAAATCTGTTTGAACAAAGTGCACATACTTGGGAAGGAGGAATCCAGCAGCAAGTAGGTTAAAGTAAAAAATCTTGTGTTCAATCAATTATCCTCTACAGTACACAAATGTTATAGGTACAATCTATGACAGTTTAAGATTGTTTTACTCTACTAGCCTTCTGTCCGCGGCTACGCCCGCGTGTATCCTCGTGTATCTCTTATATCCTGTACTACTCAAGCGATTGCAATCAAGCAAACATAAGATTTTAAGTCTGTCCAAGACCTTTCTAACAAAAAAGTCGCATCAAAATCCGTTTAGCAGTTTTTACGTCCATCGCGAACAAACATTTCCAATGTACTAATAGTATAGATGTAGGTACAGTGCACACAGTATCCTATCAGGTGTAGGTGTGTGAATACACTTTCTCAGTTAAGTATGTACTTAGTAATAGAAATAGAATGAATTGTTATACTCACATATTATTATATTATAATTTTGATGGCTGGCATGATAACTACAGCGTTTAAGATATGCAAATAAAGAACTTTCATTTCGCTATCGGAACAATGGTGATGTATTCGCGGGGGTTTGTCTAGTTGACAGTGGAGATAATAATACGATGAATAATAATAGTGTGAAAGCATGGTAATTTTCGATTTAACATTTTATTATCTGTGACACATTTCAAATTCGAATTCTATGAATACTTGACGTCAGCCATAGGTACTGGACATGAAGTACATGAAAGAGGCTTAACAAAAACCAATTTGGCTTTAGAAGTACCCAATGTATATGAGTACGATCGATATAGTTAAAATTATGGGGAAATTCGAGACTTCTTCTCTCTCGTTCTTGGATATCTTTGATCTTATTTACTTGTTAAACATTGTGTTATTCAATTTTAACGCTAGGATATTACTTTGCATTGAAGGATATCCTCATTAATTTAGAGATACCAAAGTAAGGGTGTAATTACATTTGACAAACAAAGTTTAACAAAATTACACTTGATAAGTGTATCATTTGACAAACTATTGTTTAATAAACTACTCATTAGACAAACTATTTAATTGAAAAAAATTCAATTAAATAAAACATCATTTTACAAATTGATTATTTTAAAAACATGTTAGTTGACAAACAGACAGTTAGTGATAGATTATTGAGAAAGCTACTCATTCCGACTTGGATAGATTAGGTTAGAAGGCAAATGCGGGATCGGAGCGGAGCGAAGCTCTCGCATTAGACTTCGTGGTTATTTTTTTTTATAACCATGCAGAACTTTATTTAGTCAAATGAAAATTTATAAAATAAAATTTTAAATTTTTTTTAATACATTTTGCGAAACGTGTATTATGTCAAATGATTATTTTTAAAGTAATAGGTATGTTTGCGAAATGAAAGTTTGTCAAATGGTTAGTTTTTCAAACGTGGTTTATCAAATGATGTTTTGTCATACGTTTTTTGGTCAAACAAGGGTGATCCCAAAGTAACACTTACGCTTAATACTTCTACATTTACCTTCACCGATCCGCATGGTGTGACCGTAAACAATGTCGAGTCACCAATGCTCGCTGTAATAACAGAAAATACCAATAAAATTATAGGTACCGCCAATAATCTCGAGGTGCAAACCTAACAATTTAATAATTATTAAGTGAGTTTTTTAACAACAAGATAAAACATCACTACCATCTGACCTCAATATCGAGTAAGGAGTAAGTAACGAGTTCAATTTCTCATCATCATTAAAATAATCGCTAATAGCCCTTGAAATTTGTTATGTTTACTGCATGTGTTTTATTACCCGGCGAACTTCGTACCGCTATATTTTCCGCCCGCGTGGTATTATCTCTAAATTTATCAGTGTTTCTCTACAATATTATGCATGTATTATACATATAAACCTTCCTATTGAATCACTCTATCTATTAAAAAAAACTGCTTCAAAATCCGTTGCGTAGTTTTGAAGATTTAAGCATACATAGGGACGGACAGACAGCGACAGCGACTTTGTTTTATAATATGTAGTGATGATTAAAATGAAAGACTTGGCGTATCTGCTTTGACTATAGGTAATCTATCTCCACAATTTAATACAGTTCTGTTCATCTATCCGTGTATTGTGAACATCCAAGCATATGCATTTATAAATTTATAATAGTAGAAAGATTTATTTACACGTGTGTTTTTTCCATTCATCTTGGGTTGCAGTCATCTCAACATTCACACTCTTCCCAACCATTATCATCTTTCACACAGTCCATCCAGCTTCTTTTAGGTCTTCCTCTCCCCTCGTAGCTTAATTGGTGCTGCTTCCAAACTTCCTCTAATATAGGTTCTCATTCTTAATGTTACCCATATATTTTATATCGATTAGAAAGAAAAATCTGTGAAAATAGGTAAAATCTACATTTTAGTGAGGTTATGAAACCTCCAGAATCACTCCTAGTTTGATACTTAAACGAAATTATCTAAAATTAATCTCGAAATCACACATTTTAAAATTCAATCTAACTGAATCAGTCCTCAGAGCGCCAACACTACTGGCCACGCCCGTTTCCTTCCACGAACAAGTGAGTGCGCTAATGAAGCGAGCTAAATATTCATGAAACTACTCATCGCATGCATGCACTCACTCCAAAAACTGGGAGTTCACATTTACGCACAGGCATATAACTTAGGTATCTAAAGGAACCTATAATAAGGGGCTGAATTTCACCGATGAAAGTAAACATGATGAATCTAAACAAAATATTTTATTTTCGGCGAAACTCGGTGGCTCAGTGGTCAGAGCATTCCCCCTGTAAGGGAAAGATCGCGGGTTCGAGTCCTGCCCGAGCATTGATTTCGCTTTTTCCAATTAAAAATAATTTGTTTAGTTTAGCATACTAAATGCTTTAAAATTATTTCAAATGATGAATCTAATTTAAACTACCATTTTACTAGACTGAGAATGAAATTCATTAAGCAAATAATGTTTTAAAAGAATATTAGTACCTAGTCTAAATTTTATTTTATTTTATTTTATTTTATTTTTGAATTTCGGAAAACTTACAGCTAACATTAACAATAGCAAGGTCAGTAACATAATGATGGCCAATTACTAATATTCCCTCTAAACACTCCAGCTAAGCTGAATTACTTATAGTAAAGAGTGGGTTCACGTTGGCAGTGTAACGGCCGGGATTCGTAACCGGGATATCTCGATCGTTATGCAAGCTCCTTGAACACTAAGCTACCGACGACGCTTCAATCTCATTCTCAATTTAGTAAAACCGATTTTCATTGGTGAAATCGAGCCTATTACAAAGTTTACGTTTAACGAAGTAGCTGCATGATTTGTTCGAAACACTGAGGTATTTTTGCACAATGCAGGGGCTTAATAGGATACGGATTTATTTTATTGCCAGATAGTAATTAAGATAATCATAGTAATTGGCTAAAGAGGCAACATTATATTTTAAGGGTCTTAGGTGGCTGCCAATAATTTTGTATATTATCGTAATCTCTTTTAATTCCTTGTAATAGTGTAAAGCTTTAATAGTTTAACGAAGCATAGTTTCTAATTTAATTACACTATTCACGAAAATTATATATTTTTAATTATAATACACACGCTGTACCTATTGTAATTCTTTAATTTCTGCAAATCTGTATGACATGGCGGTAGGGCGTTTGACTGTTAAGTTGGAGGTTGCAGAGTCGATTCCTGCTCAGTGCAAATACTTGTATGCATGAATATGGATGTTGTGACAAATAAAGAACATGTGGCATGAGGGTGATCTTATAAGGTTGACCATTGCCATCGCATATACCCGGAGTTTGATTAGAATTATATCTCATCACACAAAAAAACCTATTAAAAAGTTGTATCGATGTCGGCCCGATTTCACTTTGAAAGCCCTAACTTTATAAGCCCATAACATACTCTGGATTTTATTGAAGAGTAGATATGGACTCGGAAATAAGCACTCAAGATTGCAAATCAGTACAGGGGTCGCGCTGTGACTTGAATGACTCATAAACACCTTGATTTACTGAACACGCCACGAGATTTGTAGTGTATTAATTCCAATGTCACTGGCTTGAAGATAGAGGCTAGCCGCGCCATCATAGAAATGTTTATACTCAATTAAACTAAGTTATTAGTATGGATAGACGAGTCGCGTGCTCTACATCACACACGTCCTAACGTTATGCTCGCGTTTGACTGAGCCGACGTAACTAATCGTTAAATCACGGGTGGCAGAGGCAGTGTGGCACCGACACCGACTCTCGTGATCAACATAAAAACTCTTATCTTTATTATCTCATTGAAAAACGAACGCGAGTAGGTAATACATCTATAAAAGAGACAATATTTATGGCCATGATTTATAACTGAAATAATTTTACGTGTCGTATTTTTATGTAATCCATCGTAAATGGTTTATTGTATAACATGCCACGAATCATTCACAAGACATCATAAGTATCATAACACAGGTGATTGAGACTAGATATTCCTACGCTATTATACAGCCAAATGATTTAAATGCCATTGTACCTATTAACCGTTGTAAGAACGTTGTCGATGCTCCACAATTTTGTTTTCAACACCATGAAAGTTTCAACTCATTCAACTGAACAGGAAAGGACTCCTCTTGAACCCATTGCCAATCCCAGTTGCACAATCTAGGGTTTGGTTTGATTAGCTTTTACGGGCACAAGTACCGTCTTAACCGTCACTTTCATTAATCCGTAGAAGTCTGTGCCATAGCCTTATCAGCATGCATATCATCTTGCAGGTGTTATTGACTCGATCTTTGAAGACCTTGGGTTACCTGTTACTCACATCGAATAAGTACTTAACGGGGAAAATTACATGACATGAAAATATAACATCAAATATAGGTAGTAAAGTCCTCCTGCTTGTCTTCTTTGCTGACAGCAAGCAGAATCTCTCTGTTCTCAAAAGGTCGGCAGCATGAGTGTCTCTCCCCTGGTGTTGCACTCGTCCATAGGCTATGGTAACCACTTTCCATCAGGTGGGCTGTAGCATATAACCCACTTGATGGTCTGTGACATAAATTGTTAAAAAAAAAATTAAATTCAGCAATTGAACGCACATTTATTATTTGTAGAAAATTCAATGGAATAAATATTCAACATGTTTTGAGAACTTTTATCTGTACGCTAGTTTATACATAAACAATATATCTCACATTATTAAAATACATTGTGTTCTCCTACATTTAAAGAAGATCTCAAACCGAACAACCCTAAAGCCCAGCAAATAAATAGGAACGTATCGCTCATATTAATTTTATTACTATTATAGGCCGGCCGCAAATCAACAATCGTAAACGCAAACTTTGTAAGGGTCGTATGACTATACAAGTACTCACACAGTTGTATCGTTTCGTATCATTCAGTTCTGATTTCTTTTTTATACTACATGAAAAGAAACTAAAACTTGTTCAGTCAATCATCACATTTTAAACAATGCATTGGTAATATCTTAGGTGACCGGCTTCGGAATTGTTGTATTTTTTTAAGTCACTGAATATAATACTATTTCTCAACTTGAAACTGAAAAATTAATAAATAACAGTCCAACGCTGGTTCCCGATTTGTGATGTTTTCAAAACACGGCTTTAAAGAAAAACGTATGATCTCTCAAAACAAAACCTACCTGCGTTTTCGTGAAGTTCTTAAACCTTCGAAATCATTGATGGTTTAATTCGTTTTAATTAAAATTTGAAGTTTTAATTTTATGAACTTTCGAAAGTTAAGCTTTGAAATTCCACATGTTAAAAACTTAATAATATTGAATCATATACCTACAGTAGGTACTCCTAGCGCTATCTAGCGAACTAACGCTACACTACTTCAAACGAACTTACTTTTTGTGGTACCTTAGTTCACACAGTAGGTAAACTGCCAGCCTATTATCGTTTTAGTTATTAACATTATTTAAAAATTAAAAATCACAAGGTTTTGTCTCGTAGGCAGTCATAACATAGACACCAAATAACATTCTATTGTTTTCGATTAGTCACGAAAAAGTGTGCCTTCCAAATCCACATACTACGAGTATACTAATTAAATGACACTACACGGAGAAGCTACACTAGATAGAAGACAGGGTTCTCACCGCAGTTAATTAACCTGCCATATAGGTACTGCGATTAAATGAGTAAACGACTGAAATGTAGCGTGCGTCATCCATGGTCCAAGATACCAAAAACCTGATGAAGAAGTTTTCATCTGCTAAGTTTCGATTTAGGGATGTCAAATGTCCGTTCTCCTACTCCTCCTAGGCAGTCCCAAGAACACTTATTTAGCGTACCTACTGGCGTTTATGAAAGCGACTATCGTCTTACCGCACAATCGCGAAAGGAAAGTCTGCACCGAACCTCGTCCATTATTTGGCAGGTGCATAGGCTGATAAATGAAGTAGGCTGAGGTGTCGTACCTACGTCTTTTTTTATAACAAAAGCAGAATCAAGTAACGTCGGCAGCTTAAGCTACGTGGTTAAGGAGTCGTCCTGACGATCGAAAGGCCCCGGGTTCGAATCTTGGTCATTACACTACCGACGTGAACCCACTCCTAACGCAAGCAATTTAGCTTAACTGGAGGGATTAACAGGAATATTAGTAATTTCGGTTACTAATACTCTTAAAATAAAATCTTTTAATAGTTTGATATCAATGTGAATATTCTCGTAATTTCTAATACATTTGCGTCTATGAACCAATCGTATTATAATTATTAATTAGGCACAAAACTTACAGTAGAAACCAAAGATATGCCTTTACCCCTACTGACAGGACTGTGCTGTTTTAAATATCTTTATAAACTACCTACTACTATCTTTTATGGTCAAGTTAGGTATTTCCACAGCCGCAGTCGGAGTGGTCTCTAAGTTGGAGCAGAAATTTCGCGGTATTTTATCTTTCAAAATGCCGCATCGTCACTCACACTGTTCTTTAAAATAGGTACATATTTCTATCGTATAAGTATTCGGTTATTTCTCGATTCGATCGGTATTGGTTATTTAACATTAAAATATCTATATCTTTATCTTTATCCTATAGCAAATCGAAACCTATTTCACTGCAGTTCAGATGAGTTTAATTTATATGACACGTTTAACATTTTTATACGATGCTATGAATCAGTCAATGTTGGATAATGAACTGGGTACTAAGAAACTTTCCATCGTACGTGCAATGAGTACCTAATTAATGCAGCAGATGTCCTCCTAAATTTTGCTCAGACTGATTTATAGGATATTAATTAAATATAAAGGCAGTTTCTTGTATACAAACTTCAGTGTAAGTAGATATGTAGCAACCTGCTATTTAGTACAAACTAGCATGTCCTGGCGTTGCCCCTGCGCACATTACCTGTGGACTTTTTCTAAAATTGTCTTCATTTCCTAAAAAAGGATTTTCCTATTTAGAGCAGTTGTTCGAAAATTATGCGAGTACCTAAATATCAGTGATTCCTTTTTCCTTACATAGATGTGCCAATATTAAAGTTTTAGGTCAATTGAAAGCCTCTAAAACGTTGATATAAATAGATAGGGGCCTGTGTCCTGCTTTATCACCAAATGTATTCTTCATTTATGAACCAATCTCAGTCCCCATTCTTTGGATCCCGGCATGGTTGTCTTACTGTTTATTGCCATGCTTTGGTAATTCTGTATTTATATATGCAACTGCCATCTGCAAAAAGCGCCATTTACCAATTATAGATATGTAACAATCCTTCTACTAAACACAATGAATTTCTTGTAAAATACAATTTACCATCAGTCGAAGTGTTTTTCTGTATTTATGACGAACTTTAGAAAGCTGGTTGCGTTGGTGGCTGACTGAAACATTAAAGAATGTCACTGTGGGCAGTAGAATACCAATTTTCATTGATTTTAACTAATATCGCATCACACAAAACATACCTGAATTCTTATATCGCTATGTTCAGAGCGGTTCATGAACTCTATTCAATAACAACCTACATTGCTACTGTTTTACCACAGTGGAACGAAAAGAGTTCGTTAGACTGTAGTATTACCATACCTAAAATAACTTCGTGAATTATGCAATGTTTTCCCTTTGTGCACCGTTGCATCTGAGCTTAACATACATCGTGACGTAACTCACTTGCGTTAAATATCAATGGATGCGTAGTTTTATCTCTTCCACGAACAAAAAATGAGCATAACTTAATATACATATTTTCCCTTTAATAACTGTGTGATGTATTGTGATCGATGGTTGCATTATATCACAAACTCATATAATTATTCAAAAGAAATCAGACAGTTAAGTCATTACGGTGTGACCGACATGTCTGAACACTGCCTGACGAATTTTAACGTAAAGCAGTGAACAATAGTGATATGTGAAATATAAATACCAATGGTGAAGGTCCCTAAAGCTAGACATTCGTTAGCTCCGTTGATGGCTTCGTTCGATATTAGAATATTTGTTAGTTATTCAAAAATATTCGCCCTCGTTATTGACTGGCGGCGGCGTGAGCCATTATTGCCAGTTGCTCGAGGAATTCAGTTATAGCGCTATTGATCGACATCTATTTGGGTTTCTAACTTAAGAACAGAGCAAACACCCATTATTATATTAGCGTGTAATAAAAACGAGTCGTGAACTCTGTCCATCGCAGTTTAGTTAAAACCGTTACAAAGATCACGGCCAATCGTCCTACAAAGCTCGCTTTTAAACTATATTGCGTTAGGTGCCTTTCTAAATTTTCTAAATTATTGATTTTTCATGATCGAAACACAATAAAAAGTAATCAACATGAGGTCATGGTGATATTATTCGTAAATAAGTCACGATTTGAAGACTTAGGTCTACTTAGACTACTTAGAGAATCGTTTTGTGTCACTAAGGTAGCATACAAGTTAAGATGCAACTAATGAAATTTATAAATCATAGAATATTATAAACCAGATATATAAAGAGGGTGTAACTTGTTGATTCTGGCAATAGGTATTAGTATATCCCTGACAGAAAAACGCCTGATTAAGGAGCTCTATAGACCCTATTAAACACAATCCAAGGATATTTGGCTGCAATTTTCCAATCAAGAGTACTTTTGTGTACCTATAAATTATGGAATAGCAATTTACTTCTTATATTATATAGCATAAAACAGGCGGTAGGCACAACATAAGCTTAAAGTTATTAATCGTTAAGTGCTTTTAACTTCATTTTGGAAAAATTCTAAACGAAGGACTTTGTTTGTGATTCATTATTAAGGGATTTTCAGAACAGTGCGTTTGTTTAAAAAACTGTAGATTTTACTGTTTATTGAATAGGGTCTGGAAAGAGACCTAGTTTGACATTACTGTCAGTATTGGCGGGACAGTGTCACTCGTCAAATAGTCGTATAGATTTATTAGAAACCAATCCGCGTGCACCAGGGCACCATTTGTCTCACTTAGGTCCAAGATGCGTCCCGATATATACCTAATTTGACGAGTGACACTGTCCCGCCAATACTGACAGTAATGTCAAACTAGGTCTCTTTCCAGACCCTATTCAATAAACAGTAAAATCCCCGTGCTATCCTTAAAAGACACCCAAGAAACGTGTACTGCACATATAGAGCACTTTTTACGTCAAAGATATATTATGTCCCTAGGTATATGCGGAACCGAAGACATAATTAAAAAAAAGTGACGATTAATTCGTCTCTTTGTCCTCCTGCAAAATTTACAGCCGTACATATCTAAATGACTGTTATCAACAACATTTTACTCGTATACATCAGGATTATATTCCCACTACCTTTAATATAGTCCGATACTCATTGTCGCCATTAAAATGATGAAGGGATGATTTTTACGAGTCAGTAGGCATTAAGTGTTGGTCCGCAATCTTTATAGAGCCGTAGATTCAGATTAGGTGCCATTAGTAGTGCGTACAGCTGAATCGCACGCCGCGAATCATTAACGTCTATAGCAAACAACATTACATCGATTATAACTTACAGAATTCTTATCGTGATTAGGGATGAAAATCACAAGTACAATACATGTATTTTTCAATCGGACTTTGTATTTTTCAATAAAATACAGAAACTTTCAATGAGACCTTACGATGTATCTTTCGGAAGTATCCGTTTTTTACATGTATTTTACATTGTATATTTCGCTGTTCTCCCAACAAATTGTATTTGCACGATTATTCATTAGTTTATTATTATAACTAGCTGTTGCGGATTCCGTTCCAACTTTTATTTCGTGCTAAAGTTCGGACACCACCCCTGTCGGCCATCAGGAGTGATTATGTCGGACTCGGACCCACTAAAACGCATGCCGTCGCCTATCTTCAGTGGCTACGGTGTAAGATTGCCTAGGGCATATTGCGCGCTCCCCGGCACACCCTGGGCCATCTACAATTTTAAGATGGCCCCCTCAGGAGTGGTAAGATCGGTGTCCGTATTGAATCCCGGAAACCTGTAAACCTCACGCCTACGCTCGGTGACCAGTCCTCCCATTGCCTGCTCTCCACTGTGCCCTCAGTAGTCAGAGAGGCTTGTGGGAAGCCTCTGAGCAGCCCTCTACAGAGTTGCTCCCGTTACGGCTGGTATTTGCCGTAGGCGGCAGCGCCTCCCGTGGGTGAGAGGTGCTACCGCCTCCGTTGCCCATGATGTATCGTATGGAGGTTCCGACCCCGCATTCGGATCCCGTTCCCGTTGTATCTTCTGTTCAGCTGACCCTCCCCGTCCTCGATCGCTGAGTACTCGTGACATAGATACTTCGAACGCCCGTTGCACCCTTTTAGCCCATGCCCGTAATAAAATTAAATAGTCAGTTTTCATATACATATTATAATGTATGGGAATGTACCGGATTTAATGCCATTTATAATTTCGTAATATCTTTTGAATTAAACGTCCGATTTCAATAATTCAAAAGTTATCAATAGGTATCGAAACAATCTTTAATACCAAACAATTTATTAGATAAGAATTAATACAAAGGTATAGATTCCGTGGTCTGACTTTGATCGGCATTTCAGCTTGAATTTATTTCGCTGCGTTTTTTTTTTCATATTGCGCTAACTCTTAAAATATTCATTGTAATTATATAGTGTAAATGGCAATTTTGATCTACATTAAATATACAACGTATGTAACGTATTTAATCGCAGACTTTTATATAGATCTTTTCAAGTTATACATTTCCACAGTACATTATTTTGTTATATATTCAATAGTTTTCGCAGCGCACGCGATGTAAGGAATTTTTTAGGTTTTTTTTACACCTTGGGTTACATTATTGAAGTTTAAGTAAAGATCTCTAATTTAAAAAGAAAAAAAAATTAACCCGTGTTAGTCAGTAATAGTGCAGCTTTTTAATGGTAAAAGAATTTTTGAAATCGGTTCAGTAGTTCTTGAGTTTACTCGTATACAAAAATACAAATAAGTAAAGATGTATGGAAATCTGCCGGATTTATTGACATTTATGTTCACTGCTCCGCTCCCTTTTGTAGTAGCGTGATGTTATATAGCCTATGTTACTCCCAGATATTGTAGCTTTCTATAGGTGAAAGAATTATTGAAATCGGTCCAGTAGTTTCGGAGCCTATTCGTTACAAACAAAAAAAAAAAAACAAAAAAACCAAAAACAAAAAAACAAAAAAAAAAATCTTTCCTCTTTATAATATTAGTGTAGATAATAAATAACGTAAAATTATTATAAACACTGCCATTATCATTGTTCTTTTTTCATTCACAATGAAAAATACATTGATTAATACATGTAATAAACATGTAAATTTATATTTTTCAAATAGCCCTAAATTTGTATTATTACAAAGTTACATGTATTTTACTGGAAAGTTTCAAAGTTGCGAAAAAAACAAATGAGTATCTTTCGCCATTTTCATCCCTAATCGTGATGTTAATAGTTAATATTATATTTATTTATTTAGCAATACTTTTAACTAAACCTTTTTTTGTTGAACCCCTACAAATTTCACCTCACTAGCGCGGCGGCAAAGATGAAGGGAGTATGTCGAACTGGAAATGCTACACGGTGTTTCTTCCAGTGTGCCTATTTTACTCGGCAACTGGTCTTGGTGGTATTTAGATTCAAATTGTATTCGAATAAAGCATCTTGAGAATGACTTGTTTTTTTACCACAGTGGTAGACAAGCACATGGCCCACCTTATGGGAAGCAGTTGCCATGATCTATGGACGTGTGCAATTCCAGGAGCTACACACTCGAACTGCCGACCCGTCGACGTTGTCTGTAAGGTAATAAAGCTATTTTTAGATAATAAAACCAGTGTCTTCTTATCGTTATCCCACCAAAACTTAATAAATATACCAAGATCTTCGGTGTGCCAGTTAACTATAACTGTATGTCGGTACACTTTTGAATTAATTAATGAGGCACAGGCGTAGGCTTTCTTCTCGGGGTAACAAGATCGGATAGTAGTTGCTCCTGTAACAACGATGATAATTGTGGAAAGAAGGATTGGAGAGTGGATCTAGGGATCCAAAATGCAAACTTTAGATTCAACAGGGATCGGCCCTTCAATGATGATGATAGTCTCTAAGTACATTCATCAATTCAGTTTCATTATGTACTTTCTTTTATGCATCTTTCATGCAGTTCATCCATGCATTCCTGCCATAATTTCCACTGCTCTCATCACATGTTAAATAAATGATGATTAATGTTTGCGCTACGTTTACGGGTACGCAAGCAATAAATTTAGCGACTGTCATAAGCAGTTGCAAATATTCGGTAATTTCATTTAATGTGCTGCATCCGGATAAACTCCAAAATACAGTTCCATAAGGAGGCAATGTACTGTAAGTCAGAGAACAATTTTTGGTTCTGCATTATGTCGACACCTAGAACTTTAGTCTAGTGAAGATGTTTTTCGTCATTTTCAAAATTTCCTTAAATCCTTGGTTAAACTTACCTAAATTTATGACAAATTAACTTTCGCTTCAAAGTAGGTATTATTTTGATCGTATACTAGACAGGGAAATCCACCTGATAAGGGTGCAGAACTAAACAGGAAAGGCACATTTATCTTAAGGTGGTACAGTAATGTGCATATATTTTACAATTTTCTACAATGAAACCTAACCATTGTTTAAAACTCATTCAAACCTTAACTAGTAGGTATATCAGGTTTGATAACCATAATCAGTCAAAAATTGTAATTAAATACAAAACTATTAATCACAATGTTAGTTTTCTCAACTTTTCCGCGCGAGCTACTCGTATATAACTGGAGAAAGCAGTGCATATTGAAGCTAGCCGCGAACTCGACACGTGTCGATAGTTGTTAATTAGTGTAGGGTGTCAGGAGCGACCAGCGACCGCTAGCCGGCGGTCGCGACCGCAGTCTACAACGGTTACCTGCGGCCGACGCGGGCGACTACAACGCACACACAACCGGAACGTAATGTAACATAACACCGCTACCACTATTGCTCACACGCATCGAACTTCAACTTCTCTTCCTGAAGCCGTCTGAAATTTCCGCACATTCCAAAGAAATCTTTACTACAATGTCAGCTTTATGGGGATGGCAACCAGATTTAGCATAAAAGGTGCCAGTCCAGACTGGGAGTAAAATAACGATTTTACTATACAAAATTGATCTATGTTTATAACTATTTCCCAGAGGCCACCACTCAACTTATGAACAGTCGCCATGAAGGGCATGAAGACACCATATTCATAGCCTTTTATAATATTCTGGTCTAATCCTTGACGAGAGTCATCAATAAACCCCTATGGTATTAAATATCCTAATAAAGCTAAGTGAATTTTCTTTACACGCATAGCTATACTCGTAAATATATACATAAACACAAACTCGTACTTGATTCAGAGTTTCAGACAATAGTCAATACAATCTTTTCAAACAAAACTATTTAGCATCTAGCAACAACTAGTAATGAACCAAATTGAGCATATTTATTCACTGTTAATTTTCGTTGGAGCGTTTAATTATTTTAAAATTAATGATGGTACACACAAATGAGTTATTAGTTATCTCCAACTTCTTTTGTACTAAAAGCGTGTAACTTATTAAGTAACAAAGTTGGCTAAGTCACGTTTAACTTTATCGATACGGCATCGCACAAATTACGTAACAGCCAAACAATCATGTCTCGATTGCAAAGAAGACGTACCTGTGTATTATACAGATTCATTGAATCTGACAAACTATAAGTAGACTATATCTGTTTTCTCTATTTTTACAGGGTCGAATCCCCTGGCGATCCACACGTCCATAGATCACGGTAACCACTTTTCATCAGGTGAGCCGAGTGCTTGTCTCCCACCTAAGCAGTAAAAAAAATCTGTTTTCTCATCTCGCGGGCATATTGTAAGATTTGAAGGTAACAATCTAAAAAATAAATTGTTATATTCTTGTATTAAAATCATAATATAGGACAGCATATCTTGGCCAGCATGTAATAAGGGTTCGAAGAAGAGAATTTAAATGAACATACTAAGATATATTTTTTAAGATCGTAACTACATTTTATTGGTTAATATGTAGTTACGATCTTAAAAACCATCTCCAGTGGCTAACTTGGACGTCATTAAATCACCTGCCAAACTGCAAAGAAAATATGACAAAATGGTGCTATATAAACCAATCGCAAGTGTCTTACGATTGCGAGGCCCAAACCCAGTCCATACCGCATTTGTTCTTTTACCCACTGTGCCCTCCGATCTTTACTATCGAGGACCTGGGCAAAGCAACAGACAAAGCTGTGACTATGACCAAGTATTGGGTCCACCAAATGAAGAAGAAGAGGAAGATTATACATAGAAACATTCAAACCAATTCAAGCATACATATTGAATACAAATCGAACCCACGACCTCTGGCTTAGCGGTCGAACGTTTATCATTAACATCGAACTACGAAATCTTTCCTGTACACGAGTCCAAAAGCACGTAGGTAGATAACTAACCTACTCGTTTTTATTCTGAAATCTCTACTTAGTACTAATTGCGATGCATGTAAATTTTGAGTCATAAATGTCAATTTAGTTGGAAATTATTGTCTATTGTTTGTCACTAGAAGACAATGCTAACAGGCTTTGTTCATGTCTGTCTTCTTATTATACATATACATAATTATGTAGATAAGCTATATAAGATCTACGGGTTCTAAGTCAACCCCGCCTACAGGCTGGACGCTCTGTAATTACTACTCTTGGGGTTGAGAGGTGAGATGATAGTCCCTCTCGCAAAAGTCAAGAGAAAAAGTAGCACTGGCTTACACAAGCTATTTAACCTATGCTTACTTTAGTTCTACATAACATTGTGTAGAAATGACCTTTTTTTATATACCAACATAGATACGGATAATATTGTCTGAAATCATAATACGATTTCAGACAATATTATCCGTATCTATGATCTTACTATTATTATGACGTATAATAAATATTTACAGGCTATCTACATATATCTATGGTAGATAGCTTGTAAATATTTTATCTATACTTAAATTAGATATTATGCAAAAATAATTCACATCAAAAACTAAACGCTAATTATATATACCGCGAACAAAAGACATCAACGACATCACGAACCAAACTCGACTTGACTAGTATTAAACTAATAATTACAGCATTACCGAATAGATTGTTATAAAAATATCTAGTTCAGTCAATATTACGATGCTATTCCATTTCCCACATAGTTGGAGGTCTGTACTAGAAGAAATCGAAGGTGCTTCGGCATAAATCGTGGGAAGATCTACATAGTTAGCCGCGCGGGGTCGGCCGGCGCGTGTTATGCCGGGGTGAACGTCTCACTTAACTGTGCTGTGCACCTGAGCACTAAACACTGCCCCGCACCGCTCCGCCCGCTACTTACCTGCGCTTCGCTACGTACGTACGTAGTACTACTACTTCTTACTTTATATTACTTATATTATTTTATACGTATTTTTGGTTAGATTTTTGGTCAATTGTAATATTAAGTAGTGCACCGAGTGGGTGACAAAGGCGCGTGTCATTCAGTTTATTTACGATAGATATAGATATAGGGGATATCAATCAATCAATAAACTAGCTTTTGCCCGCGGCTCCGCCCGCATGGATGTCGGTTATCGTGACCAAATATAGCCTATGTCCTTTCTCAAGGTCTTATCTACGCCTATACCAAATTTCATCAAAATCGGTTCAGTGGTTTAGGCGTGAAAGCGTAACAGACAGACAGACAGAGTTACTTTCGAATTTATAATATTAGTATTAGTAAGTATGGGTGGATTATTTTATACGTATTTTTGGTTAGATTTTTGGTCAATTGTAATAATAAGTAGGGCACCAAGTGGGTGACAAAGGTGCGTGTTATTCAGTTTATTTACGATAGATATAGATATAGGGGATATCAATCAATCAATCAATTAGCCTATTTCAGTCCATTGCTGGACATAGGCCTCTCCCAATATCCTATAGGGGATAGGATTATCTTTATTTATTTATTTATTTATTTTATTTATTTATTTATTTAAGGACTACCATTGGTCAAGTACAACAATACTATTACATCTTAATCGACATACCTATAGAACGTACAGATAGACTTAAAAAATAAAACTTCATCTAAGTACGATTTTTTATTCAAATTGCTCCTTTGACATAAGATAGGTCTGACTGATAAAAAGAGCATCTTTTCGGGACACTATGCTTCTAATGAGATTTTTACAATAACATACCTTACTTTTTTCTAATTTTTTGTCAGTAGAGGAAGTTTATGAATTATGTTGTCTCTGCCTACCCTGGAAGGAAATAAAAGTGAGTAAATACGTATATTACTATTTTCTAACAATTCTGTATCTAACTTCTTAGTCAAGAAAGGAACCCAGGGCCACACTAGTCGCACATATATTACCGCTTTACCACCGAGACTATTATTCAATTAATAAATCTAATCCAAGTATTTCCGATACTAGATAAAAGTACAAGTTATGTTTTCTATGTTGAATAAGAAATCAGTTTACAAGCTTGAATAGTAATTAACTTTAGTTTAAAAAGTTTATTTAAAACTGTAGCGTTTGAAATGTGACGACCTCCGTGGCGTAGCACTTGACTGCTACGTCGGAGGTCGCGGGTTCGATTCCCGCTCAGTGCAAATATTTGTACACATGAATATGTCTATTTGTATTGACGTTGGTGGTTACACAAATGTACATTTATCTCACTATGTTCATCCGCATTCTAGAAATTAAAATGAAAGCTAATTAAGCTATGCTTACCTTGAGTCTAGCTGTGTAGAATGTCCTAGAAGATTTAATATTTCAACATTATGGCTATAATCTACTGAACTAGAAGAAGAATCTGAAGATATCAACTATAGTCAGATTCGTTTGGTAATAAATTTCTATTGTAACACTATTTCTTGCCCCGAGAATGGTTTTAACGATTACAGATTTCTCTATAAACCAATCTGTCATATCGTATTTTATGGGAACCATTTCTTATTTCCTACAAGAATGTGATTATTTATATTACTAAAGAAAGAAAGAAAGAAAGAAAGAAAGAAAGAAAGAAAGAAAAGAAATTTATTAAACCTCACACACGCACACCAACATGTAGCAAATGTTACTACACACAAATGAAACTTACAAATAAAAAAAAAATTAAATCAATGTAGGTACTAATACTACTATGTGGTGTTATCAGGGTCCCACCAAAATCTTCTGGACCCAAGCCAACATCACCTACAAGTACCCCAGCTGACTGATAGACCAGGCTCGGGGGCAGGCTTTTTTCTTGGGGTTGGGGAGCTATACGATAGTAGTAAAAATCTCCCAAGTAATATTTCATCTGTGTTCAAAAAGCCAGCCTTCTGATTGCGAGAAGCATCAACTATTCGCTTCATTCTAAAGAGATTACGAAGACTCGGACCGCAATACATACTAGTAATATAGTAATACTGCCTAAAGTACTCGTAGGTAGGTACCACATAACGTACTACACACGAATATGTTGCTCCACAATATGATACTCATCGAACAAGGTGATAAATCCTACGTTAGATAGATATGTATCGAAAAATTACCTTCGTAGGGTCGGCGCAACAAAAGAAGCTCGGCTCTTTTGAACCTCCGCTCCACAAATACTTGGAACAAATATTTTCATAATGAACATACGTTACCTGTTTCCTATAAATACTAGCAATCTATACAAATAAAAAGTAAAATGTCTGTTTGTTATATTAAAATAAGAACTTTTTAGTAAATGCCTATAAATATGGTACTTATTTCTACAAAAGCAAAATTGTCCGTCTCTCTGTCTGCTTGTGACGACCAGTCTCCGAGCTCTGGGTCGATTTTGATAAGATTTCCACTGGCAGGTAGCTAATATCATAATGCGAATATTTTGGAAAACAGTTAGGGACCCGCACAAAATACGAAGTAGATTCAAGTTCATGCAGACAAAGTCGCGGGTATATCTAGTTCCTTACAATATATAACAGGTCATAGGTATGTGGAGGTGTTTGGAGATCAAAACGAGACTTCGAATGTAGGCTATTGGTCCGTCTAAGCAAGACGATTCTTTGTCTCGCTTCTTAGAAATTCTAACGAAATAAAATCAGAATACCATGTTTTTTCACAATGTTGCTATAGGCGAAGCTTATTCGCCTGTCAACGTTTAAAAATTAATAGCTATTATTAATTTTGAAATTAATGCTAATTAGTTCATTTCTGTTCACATACCAAGAGTCGTAACCATTGCGACATTTTTACGACAGTGGTATTAACTTTTATTCAAAAACAAAGACTTTGTAGTCTAATTCATTATAGAATAGGTATCATAAAAATGATATTAATAAGTATTCATTATTGGAGAATATATTCGACGTTCAGTTTTAAGTCTTAAATAAAGAGGAACAAAATTGTTGTATTTTAATGGATTGTTATTATTTAGGTATCTAGAACAAAATCAATGGGACTGTATTTTGCCCAAGATCTCCAAAACCCAAGTCAGCCTGCATTGCTCCACCAGCTAACTAACGGAGGAGGCTCAGTCGCAGGCTTTTCTCTCAAGGATGAAGGGTTAGACTGCAGTCGGTCCTGTAAAAGACTACTCGGCTTTTATAGGTTCGACTGCAGTCCAACCCGTCATCTATCAGTCAAATTACCATGAGCAAAAACCTAGGAGAGAGAACTCCGGGTTCCAAAGTGATAGGGATGATGATACATACAAGTTGTCAATCGATACCGAAACTGGATTGCCTCAAATTCATCTTGTAAATTAAAAATATATTCCGAACCAACCAAAAAAAAGTTTATTGGTTTGAAGTCTTCACTTCAAACCAATAAACTTTTTTTTGCTATAACCACTTAAAACCGCACAAAATAGGTAGCTCCAAGCTAAGTAGCTCTCGTAGTGAAGTCACGTTATAACCACTGCATAAGTAAAGCTTGCAAATGAAGTGAATTTGTAGATCGATTGGAAATAGATCGTGTGTCAGCAATCGGGAGGCTGCGGGGCATGATCATCGGCCGCGAGAGCACGCGCACGATCCACGTACAGCGCCCGCGGCGACACCACACTGCACACTATCGCGCAAGAATAACAACGCGCTGTTAGTGCCGAGTAAAAAATGTTATAATGTAACAAAGTATAAATGGCTGCACATTAGCGGAATCTATTTCGCTAACGCGCAGCTAGCTATACTTTGTTACTTAGTCGACAAAAGAGATGCGGTTGCACCTTTACATACTTTATATGTAAAGGTATCTCCTTTGTCAACTGTACTTACTACCAATCAATCAATTAGTCTATTTACCTACCTACTGTACTTGCCTAATCACTATACTTTCTAACAAAGAATAAATAATAGAAAAATCTAGAGTAGGTTCAAATCGATTTACAAAGAGAAAAGAGAATTAACCTCGGGCGGGATTCGAACCAGCGACCTTTCCCTTTCGGGGGGAATGCTTTAACCGCTAAGCCACCGAAGCCCGCACGAAGCCAATCTCTTTTCTCTTTATAAATCGATTTGAACAATCAGCATAATAAATGCTTCAAAATTTAATTCAATAGAGTAGGTTATTTGTTACCACAATATGAATAAAAAAAAATAACTTGGAATCAGACATTTATTTTACATTTAATTTAGTTACCGAACGCAGTTCCGGTGACAGGTCATTGACGCAAGCAAATTCGTCGCACAAAAAACAGCTACAGCAGCATCGTACCTGCTGGCTTGGTAACAAGCAGGCCACCTCCATCTCATTAAATACTTTACTACAATAAACCCCATCAATGTCAACATATATGAAAATGTATAAACAAAAACCTTCAATTAATCTAATTACGATTGAATCTTTTACAATAAATTTTAATTTGATATTTACAAAAATAATGCCAAAATAAAAACATGATCAGAAACATTAACTATGACTGGTATGCAAAAGAAATAATATGTCGATCATAATTAGGACAGTCATTAAGTGAATGAACAGGAGGATACTGTAGCCTTAATTTGTACTCGAAATGATAAAAAATGTATTTATTTACCTTTCTAGTTTTTTAAAGATTCGAAAAAATCGTTATTGCCTTAAATAGCAACCATTTTTTAAAATTGGCGCATTTGGACAAAGCATTTTATTAGAGAAAGTGCATTTTAAGAACAGAAAATAAAACGATTTCCCACTGACCTTTCCTATTGTTCGGTGTGAAACAAAGAAGATCAAAGTAACCGGAATATAAACACGCAATTAATGATTTCTAAAACAATAATTTATGTTATGCCTCGTAAGTATCTTGTTAAAGAAATTTGTAGCCTGCAAAACATTTCGCGATCATATCGCGATTCAACTTATATATAAAATTAGCTAACAAAGTCGACCCAATATTCTATTTCATACTAATTATGTTTATGCATAACATATATTGTTATATTTGTACACAAGTTATGGACTCACTCAACAGCCCCAGACTCGTAAACAATTTCGGCGGTTATTGTAACTTCAAGTCAGAGTTTACACAAAGTTGATGCACATAAATCTCCGACACCATAGTCGCTTGACATTGAATTATGGAAACACAAGGCGCCAGTTGAATAGGTAAAATGTAAGTACAACATTATGATGAAACATAATTGCCTATTTCATCCAAATGTCCGTCTAAGGTGTCCGAATGTAATTACCAAAAGTCAAAATGGTCCCGCCCACGAGTGCTCTCACGCGCCGTGAGGTCACCTTCTCTGACAACCTGCTCACAAAAGCAAATTACACCACTATATTTAGTGAACTGCTTTTTGACTATTATCTTTATTATAGGTTTGTAATGTAATGGTTCATTTTTGTTAGTATTAGTGGTATTAGCACCATACATTGTGTTGTATCGATTGGTTTGTTTGAGCGTACGTACATTGTTTAGTTTAGCTGAGGCTTTTTGGGTCATTAACGTAATTGTTACTGATGGTCGCGAGTACTCGTGAGCTCATGGATTCGTTCTTTGTGCTAGGCACTTTTTCTTATCTTGAACACATTTTTCTGAGTACGATTTTATAACTTTCATGTGTGGTAATAATGTGAGTACAGCGGCTTGAGAGCTCAGTTTTGGTGAAGGCACGATTGAGTAATGTATCTAAGTAGGTAGATATCTACGAAAGTAAATATTTTCTAGTTATAGCAAATTGCTACATATTAATGAATGAACTCACCGTCGGCTACTGCTTAATCTATTCAGGAGATATAGGGATGAAAGTCACATGAAATTTTAAGTTGACTAGCACAGTAACGAGTTCGACTGATATTAATATTTAAGGTCCCGGGATAAATTCTTATTCCCATTTGTGGGAGCGAACAGAGATTACGAAATTTGGGTTTTAATACTCTTCCACTTACCACTTGGCGATATGACAAAAATATCATGTCTATTTTAATGTATCCTAATGACATCCAATGATCCATTAATCCAAAGATTGCCGGGAAGATGTCACTTTTAGCAATAGGGATAGCCATGGATTACAGAGAGATTACGGACCTGTTCAACGATTAGCATGCATATATTGCCCTAATGTGATCTCGCATAAAGTAAAGGCACAGAATGGAAGCAGCGCGTAACTCCGGACGAGTGACAAGACAATAATTGTAGTGGGCTACGGGCTCAAGCGAGGCAAATTTACGTTTGCACTGATGATAGACAAACAATTCTACCGCAAACCTTACCATTCATTTCCCTCGTAATTCTCTAATAAAACTTCATTTGTCGAAATGCTATTACATAGATTTCTGTAGAGATTGATGCCACGACGTTGCGTTGTAACAATTGCTAGGAAGTTGGCCTTTATTTCAGTCCGAAACCGTGCGCCTTTCTATATCATCCTTTATATTTCTAAGTAAAATGCAATGCCATTTCATAATACCTTTAATTAATGAATCGCAATTCAAATTGATGATTTGACTGCTCTTCTAGAGTAGGTACTTGTGTTTGTCTGGTTCATACCAAAATTACAATGGTCCATAAAAGAATATTCAAACTTAAAGCGCATTTTATGAACTACACACACACACACACAACTTTCGATATGGATGATTTTACCTCTACACCTTTCAATTAAGACCAATACGTGGGTTTATATGATTGTGCCTATATCAAACTTATAGATTAATAAGATATTTCATTGCGAAAAAATAAACTGCTTGTATGATAATAAATCATTACACTAACAGCTGAGGCATTAATGTAACTGATTGATAGATAAACATGCTATAACATATAAACAGTCACAGCGCTCGGTATAATTTAATTTTATATTCTTCTATTGAGCGTGTCGCGGCCGCCTTAGTCAGTTCCATCAATTAGAGTAAGCATTTAATCGGATAATGATGACAGATACCTAATAATCTCGAGACCGTTAAAATATTTTAAGCGTTTTAAAATAATAATGGCTGACATTAGTCTCTGCTAGAGGCGAATTATTATTTATTGTTATATTTCAAATACTTACTTACGCATTTTTAATCTTCATTTACGATTTGTGAGGTTTTTATATCACGTTAAACTTTTAAGATAAAATACGAGACACATCAATAAACAGGTCAATAAAGCATAAAGTGACTTCTTTCTGTTCACTCATATAAAAATATGCGGGTCTGTTTACATAAATGTGTTATCATCATTCACATATTAATTTTCAAAAGCTTTGAGAAGTTTATAAAATAACAAAATACGTATTGATATAATAAAACCCTTTAAAGCCGCAATGAGTGCGTATGTTTATGTAGATTTAATTCACACTCCACTATACATTCTAAAATAGTTAGATATAATCCCGAAAATACCAAAAAGAACACACAGATATTGGTAGAATTTCGACCACCAGTAACAGCCATTCCACTTGGATTCCTTCCAATTGAATTCCCCTGGAGATGCCGCTACACTTTATATGCGTATCTATAGCTTTATAATGATAATGTAATGACTTTAATGAATGTACTGTACACTTAACAAAAGAATTTACCGTGTGTACACACGTTAACAATACATTACATTCAATCAACTAGGTTGTTACGACTAGGCACTCTAAATTTTAAGCTCAAATCACAAGTTTGCGCTTCAAACTGATATGTTTTTAACAAGAATCCTAACAGTAAAGATCGACTAATGGCCGCCTAAAACACAAGCAATTTACTTTTTAGATCGAAGCTTAACATCACGACATTGTCTCAGTTGAAAAGTAGATCGTATCATTGCATCAGTGAGTGGTGTGGAGAGCGCGCCGCGGACTGCGAGCTCCCGCGCCTGCGCTAGCTCCTCACCCGCACCGGCGACAAGTGAACGCAATCACTAATTGAATCAGTCGCTAGTCATTGCCACTGGCATTTTCCATGTAGGGCTTCCATATAATTATTATTTTAATTACAGGATAAAACTCGGAAATATTATAATGTTACCTTCATCAAATGAAAAGCACCTATTAGACAATGTAAATCTATTTGCAGTATTATTACAACAAAAAATCAATAAAAAATAAAAACCTTAATGTTGCTAAAAAGACTGAAACAAGTTTGATAACTGGCGGAGCAAAATTTTCATTCGGTTTATGATTTGCAAATGGCTACCGCAGTCGCACCTATAATAACCAAAATAACTCTAACATAAAATGAAAAGCGAGTTGTTGGCTCCGAGGTGAAAGCTTCGGATTCAACCGGGATCATCTGTTAGATAATGACATCCATCCGAAATATTATGCAATATATTTGATTACTTCTGTGTGTGTAAGTTAATTATTTTAAAGAATAAAATAATTAACTTAATCCCATCTTCTAACTTCCTATCGAGAACAACACGTGCAGGATTAAGATGTCACGCCTACGGTGCAAGCAATACCTACCGTCACGGATCAAACGGTATTTACCCACACACCCACCCCACACACGTGTTTCCTTCTTCCGGCGATCCCGGGTTTTTAAGCAAATCGTGAAAAGCATATGTCGAGGCCGTCAAAGTAATGGTAACTATGTCTTTTAGAAATGATAATATTCTTCCCTTTTCGTATTTCACCTTAGCTTACCATCAGCTGAAGTGCAGTCAAGTAACAGACTAAGACATTCACCGGTCAGAGTCCCATTCGTGTAAAACAACTAGGTACTTTTCGATTTAAAAAAAATATGTGCCTAAAGATGTCACAGTGACTTTCATCTCACAGTTGGAGCCACATTGAATAGTAGACACCAGTTACTACAATCACAGTCTAAGAATTAAGCTTCTCGTCTTGTCCAAACAAATGAGAATGCTTGGCATCCGTAGGCCGATATCACTTTCAGTTGACGAAATTATGATTTCTTCCGCGTTATCGCATCAACAGATTTCAAAGAATCCCCGATGAAACCGCGATATGGCTGACAATGCGCGGGTATGAGTACTCCAAGTAGTGGTCCATATAGTCAACCGATAAGTAACTAAAAGGTATCTTTGCATCTCCAGCCGACTTTCAACTGATGGGAACGTATTCGTAATGCGTTAGCTATAGCACTGTGAACAGAGTACGTGCACACGAAAGCTTACAAAAGTGGTCCTCGATTCGATTACTGAATCGTGACTTTTCAGTATGACGAACGACATCAGATATTTAATCTATCTGAATCAACTGACAGTCTGCACCGGTGACTCGCCACTTATGGAAATATGAAAGTCTAGACTTATTTCTCTTATATAAGAAATTAATTCTGAAAGTGAAAATCAAATTGAATACATTTCATTTAAGTCCAGTCTTAGAAGAAACCCCTAAAAACAACGAATAAAAAAATACGTGCATGGTTAATTAAAATTATTTTTCTAAGAATTTAAAGAAAGATTTGATATCAATTAAATACACTAATTTTCACACTGAGTGAAAAATCCATATGGATATCCGGCGTAGTCGTACCATCCATCTCTTCTCGTGAAGGATACGGCATTTGTGAAAGTGACACGGCCGTTTCCAATAACATATCTACAGATAAAGGTAAAGGTAGAGATAGTTCCTTTATCAAATCCTATTGTCATTTACTACTATGAATTTGCTTTACCATAGAGATTGATGACGTTTTTATCCTTTCTAATGTCAAAACCTGGCGATAGATAGGTTATTGGGCACGGCCGTTAGAGACATGAGTAGGTAATTGTAACCTTATTCCAAGGAACTGAAAAACATTGCTGGCGAAATGTGGGTGTTAACGCTTTTGGGATATAAAGACGTGGGTGTAAAGTAACTAAACACCGATACCATATTACAATGTTGCATTTGTATCGAATTTTAAGTAAATCGATCGACATTACTAGTTTTGGGAGCACCGACTTACCTACGCATGTTGAAATTTTAACCGACTTAAAAAAGTAAGAGGTTATCAATTGGTATTTTTAATGTATGTTTACAAATTAGTTCAGATAAAGGAAAACCCTGATTCGCATATAGGTAGGTAAACATGGACTGCGCGATGATAGAAAACTGAAAATTAGACCATTAGACGACAGATCCAATTACGGTCCTGCCATCGTTAACTCCATGTTTGTGCAGGAATCGGGTTACCTTTTTTAAATCATACCCAACACATAGCCAATTTCATACTGAGGTTGCATTGTAAAAACACACAACCTATTTTTTGTTACAATTAAGATTCAAAATTAGGTCATTAAACTGATGAGTGGACACGTACCAACATGCGCATAGATTTGTTACAAGTCAGCGATAATTATTATTGGCCGACAAATCCTCACTTAAAGGAACCGTTATTCGTGTTTTGTTGCAGTGAAAACATTCATTACTTCATTTGCATACAATGGCTTGGTGCCAAAAAATATTGGAGTGTAAACGGTTACCACGAACGCATTTATGAAAGTTCTCTTTAGATTTATCATTATGAATGAATATCCAAATGTATATAATGACAAGATAATACCTACTAGCTTGTGTCCGTTTTGTTATCACATGCATAATGTATGCATTATCTGTATCATTCGTGTATCTAATATCATTCATGTTTTACGATTATGCTGTACTATAAACTTTGTAACATAATAAATCAATTGAACTGATGATACGTGATACATTATTCATATTGTTTTTATTACTTGTGTTGGTTTTTTACTATTTATTCATAGCTCACAGTCAGTAATGTAGTGTAGTAGGTACCTATATCACTGTAAGAAGAAATTGGCACTTTTACATATTGTAAATCCACTCTGATAAGGGTAGGTAGATACACAATGAGCCCACCGTCTGTCCTGGTGGTGCAGTACCCACTTACTTACTGAACCCAGGTTTTGATTTTCAGTTTAGATGGAGTTATACGGGTTTTTCTGGTCAGTCAGCCTTTTCTACACAGTTGGGGAAAACGAGCACTGTTGACAACAATAAGCTCGCCGTAAGACGGATGTATAGAAGAATTTGGATCAGATTTGGGCGAGGCTCGGTGGCTTAGTGGCTCAGTGGCTTAGTGGCTCAGTGGTCAGAGCAATCCCCTGTAAGGTAAATATCGCGGGTTCGAGTCCCGCCCAGGCTGTATTCGATTTTTCTATCTTAAAAACGATTTGATGGATAATGAGTGTAAGAAAGGTAAGAATAAGCAATGAAGTAGGATAACTACTATCGGGATAATTAATTAATTTCCCAATAAACATGTCTTATACGATTTGCACGTACTTGCATGCAAAAAAGTTCTTTAACATTTTAAGCTAAGCATTTATAAACTTGGTTGTTCTAAAAAAAATTGTCCTAGCTAAAAGCGTCTAATGTAAACTTCTCTTCACCATTATATCTATATGATTGGTAGTAACCAATCATATAGATTTATATAGTATATGACTAGTAAGTCATATACTCAATAAAAAGGGATGGAGAGATCTGTATTGATAAAAACCAAAAAGTTTACCAGAAAATGGTATACATTGTTTAAAACATATAATTAAACGTCTTGCTGTTTCTTCGCACTGGTGTTGCAAGTATTCGCATTTTACAATAATGCCTTATTAGCAAAAGGGCAGTAAGCTAGTGCGAGCTACACAAGCTTACCAGTATCAAAAAAAAACCAAATGATATATATGTCACCCTTTCTATGATTAATGTCATTGATTAAACTTGATATGCATAGCCAAGTCACGTTCACAAAGATAATAATACCTATAAGAAAATATACGAGATACCCAAAACAATACATTAAACAGGTCTGCCAAGATGGCCCATTCACATTTGGACCTGCTATTAATTCATATAAAAAATAAACCGTAATTAAATCGGCCATTGTGGTATCTCTACATGTGTATGCAAATGTACTTTTTATTATCTGGTGCAGATACAGTGATATGGAAGAGGACTTTATAATATTATTATTTTGCTTCATTCCAACCGAAAGTACCTATACAATCGATTATTCCATTCCACAGCTGGATAAGGCATTTCCTAATGTCATGGTGCTCAAGCCTCCGGCTTCCACATGAAGGCGTGAACTTACGTTACGGAAGTTGTGAACTTACGTTAAAGAACAGACAGTAACGGCCAATAAAATAGCTGTACAGGGTTACATGTTTATTCATCATTATCCTGCCTCCTGGGCAAGGCACATGAGAAGTCCTAGTAACCTTTGAGTCCCACATCACATTAGCTTCTGAACATTACATAGAACAATGTATAACAGTCAATTCTAATACCAGGAAGTACTTCAAATTGTGAAGCCGCATCCATAGTTGCCGAGCGATCTCGTAGGACTTTCGAGTATTCGATCCGGTGATGGTCGATAAACATATTTCGGCACGGAGCTCTCTTGACGCAGATAGAGTGAACTAACGGAGCTTTTGTAAACGCAATTGTTTTAAACTATTAATTGTAGCGATAGTGCTACGAACAATGCACGCACTAAGAAACAATGAAACCGGAAAAATCTTTTGCACTGATGTAAGGTTTGGTCGTTGTGGCCTCTTAAATATCTCAATCTCAGACAGTAAATTACACATACTCTATATGCTTTCTTTCAATATGTACTTGTTTAACTTATTTTACATAAGTAAGAATAACATGTTATGTTGTGCGAGTTATATAAACTGAATTATCCTACTAATATCATAAATGTGAAAGTTTACGAAGATATTGGGATGTTTGTCATCAATTATGCTCTACCACCCGGATCTGGCTGAAATTTGGAAACTACCTAACTCAGTTTCAGTAGATAGACTATAAAAAAAATTAAGTATGGGTATGTCACATTTTCTTCAATTCATTTTAGCTCGAACTTTAAAAACAAAACCTCCGTAAATTGATCTTGCTACGCTGCCTCACGGAAGCCGGAGCATTAATTTTTATGTAACTCAAGAACCTTGTCGATTATTACTAAGCGAGAGAAGATCACTCTTTAGTATTATGTTATCTGTGTTACAGACCACAAATGTATCTAGAGAGGTTTGAATGCCTACTTTTTGTTCACGGACTATTGTTTTAAAGTGTTTACGGTATTGAACTAAAAATATGCTTTATTTTGCTTTGCTTATCAATCGAAATATGTTTTAATTTTATTGTAAAAGACGTAAGAGTCTACAGCAAACTTAAAATTCAAACGTCATACCTTGCGGATCAAACGAAATAGTGATAGGATGAACCAGAAAATTGGACTGACTAGAATAATGTTGCAACTCCTTACCTACTACGACACTCTCGTAGCATGCTGACTTTTATATTTCATAAGAGTGCTGGAACTTTTTCTTTTTCTGTTTTCCTCATTTCCTACTTCTTTGTAGAATACAGATTAAACTGGGACTGGAGTTCTCTTGCTAGCAGCTTAAAAAGGTTCCTGTTACTAACCAGCACCATCCCTGTCTTTACCACAGGAAATCATAAATTGCACTAATAAGGCCTGTGCAACGGACCATCTTAAGACGCTGTTACCATCCGCCCTTAAATTTCTTCATTGTGGTACCTACGACACGACCGCCAATTAAAAACAGATTGACCTAAAACATGAGTTGCTCAAGAATACAACGGTAATTTTTCTAGTGAAGCACTCCATCCACTTAGTCCTAGGTTCAAATAGCTGATTAAGTTTCAAGGAAAATGATCATATAATAAATTCGTACATGGGCCAGACGAGAAAAGCTAGGGCTTTTATAAAATAAACCATACAAAACCAAGTCAAGCACATAATTGATAACTTTCACCTTGATAAGTGACTTTATAACATCCTTTTTTCCAATCTCGTCTGTTGGATAACGTTTTTATTTCCATCATAAAGACATAACAGCAAGTGTTGTAGGCTGTGTTGTGTATGTGGTATATCGTTAAAGATTAGGAGTGTGGGGCGCAATGATTCGGTTTCGCGGGCGGAAACGGGCGCGCCCACGCGCAGGTCAGAGCAGTGACCCCGGAGCTCACCTCGCGCAGGCACCGCACCGGCGCGGGCGCACGCAGCACCACCGCACGACGCACGTCTACTGCTTGCACTCGTCTCATTGTTCCACCTTACCTACTATTATGAAATCACTTGCCACGTACTTCGTTCAGTGCTACTACACATTTGACACAAACGGATCCCTATTTGTGTCAAATGCATGCAAAAAATTGTATCTAAACAAATAGGATAGTAAATTTACTTTCGGGTTGGATAAAATTGAACTATACTTACATAAAGTATTTTTATGCATATAATGCATATTTGTACACAGTAGAGATAGTCACATTAGATTTAGGTATCCAAACGTTGTAAATTATAGAACTGGAAGTTTATTCGAATATAACCCCACCCCACCCCACACATTGAAATAAAACTATTCGGGGAATCTCCTCGACACCATGGCTGCTGAAAAACAATAAGTAAAATAACACCAAATAAATCACGATAGAATCCGTTGAAAATCGATTTTAATCCACACATAGAGTGCCAATGCCAAACATCTGCAAAAAACTTCTGTGCCTAAATCAATTAATAATACATTATCACGTCTATCGCGTTTCCCGTAGTAAACTTACAATAGCTATATTTTAGTCATAGAATTCGCACTAAACTTGATTTTATTTAAGTAAATAAAAGTAGATTTCCTCACCAATTTATGTTCAATTAAACTATAATTAAAAATATCAACTTCATCAACAAATCATGGTAACGCGTGTAGGTTTTCTTCATAAACTTTACCATTGCGGATGCAAACACAATAGTATTGTAATAGAAAATGGTATTCAGTAATTAGAAAGACGAATAAGGCGGGGTCATCAGTGCACAAATTACACCTGCGTTACTAATACGTCTACCACGGATATATTTCTCACGAGTAATTTTTTACTCTTAAGGCTCGTTTAGACAAGGAGAATTTCGCGCACGTTTCGGTCTGAAAAATCGTACCCGACTAGGTATAGCTAGCAATAATCACCAAAGTAAATCGTATCAAAGTGTTTAAATACAGGCACAACACTAGATACATTCTCACCTCAGATGAGACGTAAGAGACTTCATACGAGACTCGCATGTGACGTGACGTGACGTAATCGCCTATGTTTGACATACGATTATTATTGCTTGAAAATTCTGTTAAAGCCTCGTTTACATGAGGAGAGTTTCTCGACCCTAAGATTTTTCTGTCCTTTCGATAATCGTATAATGCGGACGGGAAACTCTCTCGTGTACACGACCCTTTATCCGTGTTCAAATGGTATTTATTACTACCATCTGTCACTGCAGTAATGACTGCTACGCGTGATACCTGCTCACCAGTCGCCACGTCAAACAATCAATTAGCCTGCTTGAGAGACATCAACGTAATGATGCTAACAAAAGAGTGATACTTGTGAAATTTCCCTTTCGATAATAAATCTGTACATCTATAGATACAAAAAAATAAAGTTGAAGTGTCTGTATGTAATATTGGCATTTTTAAATAACAGTTCAGCTTTTTAATGATTGCATATGAATGTAGGTGTAAATACCTATACATATACGGTACTTATAGTAAAAATATAATTTTAAATTTTTTGACTGTCTGTTTTTCTGACTGTTGGTTTTCGATAATCTCCAAAATAATTGGACCGATTTTGACAATTTTTTTGTGCAGATAGCTGATGTTATAAGGCGTAACAGGCAACTTTTATTTTAGAAAAGTTTAGAGATTCCGTTCAAAAGAATATTATAACTCGGATCGAAGTTTAAACGGACGAAGTTGCGAGCTCACCTAGTGATATACTAAATATTAGTATATTATCATTTACGGGAAATTATGAAAGTAAGGGTCGATTACCGCTACGTCATAAATTTGTGCACTTTGAGCAAAAATCTCTTACATATAAACATCGAAGCACGTAAACCGGAGCATTACAATCAATATTTTCGTTTAAGCTACAGTTCAGATCTTGATTTATGGATGTGCGCTTTAAACCTGCGGTATTATTAACAAGTTGTAAATCATTCATCGGAATTAAGACCGAGAATCGACTCACAAGCACACGATTTGTTGATGGAGTCAATTATAATAACGGAAGAATTGAATCTCACATTTACTTAAGTTCTAAGTAAATAATAAAAATAAAATATTCTACGATATAATAGCGCTAGACCCAAACTAAGTAGAGCCTGGCGTATGATTTTTAGAATGCGGATAAACATACTTAGATAACTACTAGGTATGAATGAATGAATATAGGAACACCCAGACTAAAGCAAATATATTAAATTCATACGTAAATGCAAATACTGAATTTACTTAATTACAATTGACGAGTATTAATGAACATTTGTTTAGTTAATTGTTAGTTTTTTCTTATTAATATGTTTCAGAAATTAAAGATAAAACATCATAAACAAACATATATCAATACATGTGAGATTTTCAGAGGTGCTTGTGGATAAGTGGCAACCTTTATACGTAAATCGTAGTCATTGAAAAGATGAGCAATACCAACTTGGTGACCATTCCATGACTAAGTAGAGTTTCTGTGATATTTTACATATAAATGCTCTTTTTAGGGTTCCGTAGCCAAATGGCAAAAAACGGAACCCTTATAGATTCGTCATGTCTGTCCGTCCGTCTGTCTGTCTGTCTGTCTGTCTGTCTGTCTGTCTGTCTGTCTGTCCGTCCGTCCGTATGTCACAGCCACTTTTCTCTGAAACTATAAGGCCTATGCTGTTGAAACTTGGTAAGAAGATGTATTCTGTGAACCGCATTAAGAATTTCACATAAAAATAAAAAAAAGCATTAAATTTTGGGGGTCCCCATACTTAGAACTGAAACTCAAATTTTTTTTTTCATGAAAACCAAAATACGTGTGGGGTATCTATAGATAGGTCTTTAAAAATGCTATTGAGGTTTCTAACATATTTTTTTTCTAAACTGAATAGTTTGCGCGAGAGACACTTCCAAAGTGGAAAAATGTGTCCCCCCCCCCCCCCCTCTAACTTCTAAACTAAGAGTATGATAAATCTAAAAAAAAAATATGATGTAAATTGCCATGAAAACTACCACTAAAAATTGGTTCGAACGAGATCCAGTCAGTAGTTTTTTTTAACACGTCATAAACCGCAATTTTCGCCTTTGCTACTACGGAACCCTTCATGGGCGAGTCCGACTCGCACTTGGCCGTTTTTTTATTTTACTATTATTTAAAGTTTATGCACACACAAAAGTACATATACCCACATAGATTAGATAGTGAAAAAAATTGTACAATGGTTTTACATAAAGAAAATTCTTCCAGCAGACCGGCGAGAGGAGATCAAGCTTTGGGTAGGTCATTTTTTTATAAGTTAACAGGTGTTCCCTATCTCCCCTGCTGGTAAGTGATGATGCGATCTGAAATAAATCAATTTTGCTTAGAAGGAACTTATTCTGACTGCCTCTGTGGCGTAGCGGTAGTGAACGCGGCTGCTACGCAGGAGGCGCGGGTTCGATCCCCGCTCAGTGCCAATATTTGTATGCATGAATATAAATATTTGCATTGGACTGGGTGTTTGCATTGCTGGTCTATGTATAATATGTACATGTATTTACAAAAAAAAAAAAAGTATCTAAGTATGTATATCCGCATTCTAGATTCCATAACACAAGCTAATTAAGCTTACCATGGGTCTAGCGTTGTGTAGAATGTTTTAGAATATTTTTTTTTTTTATTCACTTGAAGACATGTAAATTCAGCGGCTTAACGTAATTATTTTGTAGGAGGTAGGACACGACAGTAGGTAAGCAATCCGACTGGGGAAGTACCTCCGTCCTACAAAATACCGCGGCTAATAACCTCGTGTTGTGTTCCCGGCAGTGAGTAGGGTAGCCAGAGCTCACCGGAGAGGTTTTGTGCTGCCGGTGGGAAAATCAAAGGCTTGTCCTTCTTATCTTTTGCGCTGACGACACAGAATCTCTATTAACTGTGTGACTCCCCTGGTGTTGCACTCGCCCATACGCCACGGTAACTACTTGCCATCAGTTGGGCCGTGTGTTTTTCTGCGACCTAAGTAGTATAAAAAGAATTGCCAGATCATAGCTTTCTGGAAACACAGATCCAGGCAGGGAGATTTAATATAAACAAATATTTTGTAATAGCCACGTGTTACTAGTATGTTTTTAAAATCATTTTCCTTATATATTAGTATTTATGATTGGAAATGAGCGCCAGAATTCATTGCTTTAGGGATGCCAACCACTTAGATGTATGCAACAATGTTTGTATTTTCATTGACCTGAGTTCTATGTTTAATAATGCCTACTAGCTGTTGCCCGCGACTGGTGAAATTATGATCCTGTTCTCGCAACCCGTGGAAACCTATTCCATATTCCTATTTGGTACAGAAATAGGTTAGTCCAGAGACTAACCTATTCCTGTACCAAATTTCAACCAGATCCGTTTAGCCGGTACAGCGTGATTCAATAACAAAAATCCAAACATTCAAATATCTTCCCAACCTTCACATTTATTATTTTAGTAGGATCAGTAGGAAGTAGGTAAAAGGATTAACAAAAATGTATCTACACTACAAGCTAGTCAAACCTACATCTATAATAAAAGCTAATTAATCTTGCTTTATTTTGGTTCCAGTAGATAAAACTTCAAAAAACATTTGTATTTAATTTTATTTTATTAAAATATGTACCTAGCACAAAATATGGTTTTAAAGAAAGAAGAAAAGAAAATACATAAGTCGTACCACCTAAGTTTTGTTACAGACCTCTTTTTTTCTATAAATAAATAAAATACTAGCTTTTGCCCGCGGCTCCGCCCGCGTGGATGTCGGTTATCGCGACCAAACATAGCCTATGTCCTTTCTCAAGGTCTAATGTACCCCTATACCAATTTCATCAAAATCGGTTCAGTGGTTTAGGCGTGAAAGCGTAACAGACAGACAGACAGAGTTACCTTCGCATTTATAATATTAGTATGGAAGTATGGATAATATTGTATACTATAATATTATAAATGTGAAAGTTTGTGGAGTTGTTTTGATATATTTAAACCAAACGAACATAGAGCTAGAGCTAGAACAAGAGCATTGTTTCTTAATATTTTAGTGTAAATAAAACCTTATTTTCAGCGTTTACATAAGAAAGAACAACGAACGAATGTTCTGTTACTGTTTACACTACTTAATAGAATTCCACACACACAAATAACCATCTCACTCGCACTCTTTGTGTGCACGCACGAGTGCGAGCGAAATGGTGATACTTTAGTATCACTTTATATGGCTTCACATGCTGGTTCTATACGTTCCGTCTATATTATTCTTTTAGTCTGAGAATTAGACGTAGTAGGAATAAATTTTGTATTCGCTCGTCTGGTGTAAATCAACCTTTAGATAGATGATGGTCCTATGGAATCAATTTTACTTTTAAGAATTTCCAGGATCTCGAACTCTATATGAATGAAATCGAATATAATTATACTTAAAATCTATGAGCATAATATATACTTACAGGTCAGTTAATAGGTTAACAATATAATAATGGGATCTAAAAATTCGGAAATAAAATAGAAAAGTTGTAAAGAATACACTTTTTATGCACAACAATTTGGATATTTTTGTCATAAACACCGTTGAAACTAAGTTGACACTAATAAGAAAGTGTCATCGACTTCAAATTTGTTAATAATTAATTAAAATGAATAAAAAGGAACGCTTTTGTATTAAATCATACATATACTCATACTCACGCCAGTAAATCCTTGTAATGTAATGTAAAATAGTACATTATGGTACAAGTGAGCAACGTTGGTGATTACCGCCGAGGCGCCATTGACGCCGAGGACGCCGAGGACGGTAATCATCATGCTCACACGTGCCATACGACGTTTTACAACACACTTGCGAATAAAATAATACTACAAATACTAAATAAACAATACTACAAATTAATTCGTTTTCCTATGCGCGCGCATTTAACAATGGCGGTCGACCATATTTAAAAAAAAGTGAGGTTTGAACTTAACTTTTTTTTACTCTGTTTTTTTTTCTGTACTTAGAGAAAAAAAAAGTTAAATTTGAGTGAAAATTTTGTTTAAGTATTATACAAGTATTACAAGTTGAAATTATTTATTTAAATACGAAAATGCATCAAATGACCATACAATAGGCGTATTAATTTATTCGTACTATTAAACACGTTATTTTTTGTATCAAAACTTTTTTAAGAACATAGACAATTATAGACACTTCCTATAAAATTTAAAAAAGAATCTATAACTCACTTGTGAATAATAGCAATGAAAAAGTCACAGTTTGATAATAGGTGTCATTACGTGCCTAATTGCGGTAAAATAATATCACTTTTATAAGCAGGTGTGTTGTAAAAGTATTTACCTACTACACATTTAAAATTGCTCTTTTTTTTTCAAGCACCATTAAATAAATAAATATTCTACAACATTCTACACAACGCCATCTAGACCCATGGTAAGCTTAATTAGCTTGTGTTATGGAATCTAGAATGCGGATATAAATACTTTTTTTTTTTTGTAAATACATACATACCATTGGATCTAATAGGCTGCGGTAATTGCTTCCCATGACCGAATCCCTACTAATATTATAAATGCGAAAGCAACTCTGTCTGTCTGTCTGTCTGTTACGTTTTCACGCCTAAACCGCTGCACCGATTTGGATGAAATTTGGTACAGGGGTAGTTTAGAACTTGAGAAAGGACATAGGCTATGTTTGGTCGCGATAAACGACATCCACGCGAGCAGAGCCGCGGGCGAAAGCTATTACTATATATTGTCTGCCGCCTAACTGACAATAATAGTTATTTGTTATACAAGAGTGCAAAGTTGCTTTTTAACCGCGTGCTCAGTTTTGATGACCGAGCAAGCGAAAGATTCTAAATTTGAATCACGAGCATAGCGAGTGATTCATAAATTAGAATCTTGAGTGTTAGCGAGGGAATCAAAAGAGCACAAGGTGTAAAATCTTTGCACTCGAGTGCAACACGTAACTTTTCATCCCACCTCAGCGAGGAAATAATGAAATGCTTCTTCTTCCTAGCGTTAATTCCCAGTCGCATCCGAAGCTTTCACCTCGGAGTTCGGGGTCCGCTTTACCAGTCTTAACTGCGGATTTGGCTGGACCTCGATATTTTCCGTAAAGCGACTGCCATGTGACCTCCACAACCCAATGGTGACATTAGGCGATATCGAAGCATTGCAGCTAGACTGTTGTTGTTGAACTTTTTATGCATACAAATATTTGCACTGAGCGGGGATCGGACCCGCGCCTCCTGCGTTGCGGCCACGTTCACTACCACTACGCCACGGAGGCTGTATAATAATTATGTGTAATAATACTAATAATAAAATATCAACAAATAAAATTCAACAACAATTTTCAACCATAGGACGTGAAAAAAAAATTATGCGCGCAAAGCAAATTAAAAAAAAAAAGTAGGTACACCAAGGAGGTTCCGAGTTGAGATTTTCATAAATTAAAAAAAAGTTGTATGATAAATCGGCACCATAGAGGTAGAAGTAAATAGGTTTAATGATGTTTTGAGTTCACAAACCTAGTACACACGATGTTCTAAATTCAAATTTACTTTACCACTCTAGAGGATAAAAGCGACTTTTACACTCAGATATCGAAGAAAAAAAGTACTCTTTCCGAGATGGTGGGATGAAAAATTATTGTCATATGTTATCTTGAATTTTATATTTTTTAAGTAAATAGGTTAATTTATAACACGTGGATGAGGTCGCAATTCGAATTCTCGATAACTATGGCAGAATAATTGTGTCTCTCGATTAATTGTGGTTTATTGCTTGCCTTTACTAGCAACTTGCTAGCAAATGCAATTGCTTTAATTGTTGTCGGTAGTATAATTTTTAATTGTCTTAGGACCAAAGACATTTCATAATATATATAATATCTTTGCTTAGGACTATAATTTCATTTGATATTATTAGCTGAAACTTAGACATCGCACCTAATGACTGACCCAGCCCTGATTAAACTGTGAAATTATTACGAACCTGCTCTTTCAAAACAACACGTCTACTGTTATTGATTTTTGTTTTAAACTTTATGAATTATTAACGAGTTCCGCGAATTCGAATTGTTTTTCATTGGTATCGGGAAAAAATAGTATGCGTAATACACACATGAAACCAGTGAACTCGTAATTTGTAAGTTATCCGTTGATATACAAATTTTCGACAGATTTCCATTCAGCATAGATTATCATCTTTTTTTATCAATAGTAGTAAATGATCACGTGTCAGTGCGTGAGCCAAGTTCGAAAAAGAAGTAGGTAGGTGACGCGCCAGCAGAGTGGATATTTGAAGTAATTTTGGGCCCTACATAACTAGGAAATAAACAGGCCAGTGGATCTGTAATTTCTCATATTTATTAAAACTTTCCTAAATAGAATATCTACTATTTTAAATCCATGAAATATCTTATGTAATTATTGAATTATCAGAAGCTTCAAAAAACCTTTTTAACACTCACTGACTGAATACAGGCGACTAATACGCAACCTAAATGTTTTTTCATTAAACATAATAATCAGGTGCAATTGGGACCTGTTTTTCATACCAATGACATAAGCAAATATTATTTTAAAAAATCATAAGATTGTAGGTTTGTATACCTAACAGAAATTAAAAAGTGCAAAGAAACTTGACACCCGTTCCGATCTCTACTTTTTACAGTACCGTCAACTCCTGATATCTTATAAAGCTTGGACATTTTTTCACATATTTGTTTTGAGAGAACTGAGCTCAAGTAATATATAGAAACGAATACTATAAGACAATAGTGAAATCAAGGATGATTGTTGGTGCTATATTGGAGAGCGAACATTATGGGACACGCAGACGACGGTGGGCGGTAAGCGCAAATGCATCACGAGCGATAATGAACCAACTCGTGTGCACGACTGCTCTTGCGCACTCACACGTAATCCACTATCCTCACCTCGGCAAGTCGTGCCGAGCTCACTGTTACCATATAAAACTACCCTCCTTTATGATTTTGGCTGTGTGAACATTACCTTTAGTGGGTATAAGCAGTATCCGGCCATTGTTGCAATTAATAGCGCTGGTGTTACGCTGTTTGCGTATAAGGGCGTAAGTCAAAGTTAATTTAATGCTCCCATCTGTCTCAGATTGAATACCTAGCGCTAATTCAGTTTGAATCAACGTCGTTATGATAAAGCTAATTCTGTAATTTCCATAAACCACTGTCGATGTATTAATCAATTTTATCTTCGAGAAAACTAATCAAATATCGTTTTATTCTTACTTGTTTGGAATTGATTAAAAGTTCCTGATAATAATTAGATATTAATTTCATATGGCACTTTTGGAACGTCATATAAAAACCAAAAGGTTTCTATTTGACCGACTGCACCTACTAAAATGTCCACAATGTATAATATTCATAAAGTGACAGGTCAGTAATTTTAAGATCGGTGAAACCGCAATGATACTTAGTACCTACCTAACTAAAACATTGTAGGTAACTTTCAAGGAATACAACTTCAACACATGCCTAAGGTACTAAGCCCAATTTTATTATTCTTGTTCTCATCCTCTACTTAATTACTAAAACTTTAATACTTGTTAAGTGCTTTTCTAACAGACGGGACCTATTAGATATGGACATAAAATGTGAATATCCTTAAAACAAAGTTAACATTTCTTAAATCCAAGTTATATCTTGCACCTGAATAATATACCTGTTATTTCTTATAGATAGAGTTATAGTATTTTAATATTCAGTTGAAATATTATTGTTATTGTAATAGCCTATTCCACAAAATGTATTACCCTAACCGACAATCTCAAGTACCTACGTTTTATTGTACCAATATTTCCACATAGTAAAGTATAGTACCTTATTAATGCATTTCTAGAACAAAGTTGCAGTGAAAATGGACGCCATTTGTGAACAAGACAGGATCTCGGATTTCTTAAACTGGCACCTCCCACGTGGTGTCTTGTGCCCTTAACCTTTGCAACGGCCGTATCGCGGTTTATGCGCCTTATAGTGCGGTCTCCATACAGGCTTATACAGTTTTAAGCTTTGTCTAAATTTGGAGCAATACCCAAACTATACAATAAAGGAAAAAGGTTAAAGTTTTAGACATGCTGACATGCTACTGCTCTTTACATCAGCAAACCCTAAGACATGTAACTTGTTTTATCGACGTATTACTATTTGAATTTGTATTGTACAAAGAAAGTACACAATTTTATTAATTGCTATTGCCACTTGTAGTTATGCTATCAGAATACTCAGTAGAAATTAGATACATCCTGAAATAAGACTACCTACATGGGGCACACTAAAAGTTTTGCACTTCTAGCTAATCGGAACTAATTGCATTAAAATGTAAAGGAGACTATTTTGAAAAGCAATGAACATAATATTTTGGTTATTAAACATGTTGTTGTTTTTAAGTTACGCAAACTTATAGTGTGACCTACGTATAAGATATTATTAACGGCTATAGCGCAAGCAAACGTATAGGACTCTTTATGTTGAAACTATGACTTCAAATCGCGGTTTGATTTGGTCTGTATTGTCAAATCCTATAAAAACTAACTTACCTGCTACACTCATACCTATTTGCAGTAGCGTATTTCATTGTGCAAACCGGTTTACAAAGTTTTATAGAACCTGTGAGGAATCGTTCCAAGTTTTATTTGCACAGTGCATCGTCGTAATTAGCATTTTATGCTACTTTATAGCATATCTAGCGGCATCGCCGTCGGTAGTGCAGTAAGTAGTCAGTAAAAAATATTGTTATAGGTACTACTGTGACAGCCTAAATCCATACGTAAAAACAGTGTAGAATGGTTAGACTGTTCAACCAACAGAAAAAAATATAGTGGAGACCTTGTCGATAAATAACAACACTGCGCATCGTTGGAATATGTAGGGATATCAATTACCTGAGGGGTATATTTGTCTGTCTTTGCCAGACGTTCGCCAACGACTGGACATGGATTAAGGTGGACTCCTGTGTTGTTCAGTCAATTCTTACTGGTCATGGTAACTTTGAGAGCAAATATTCGTTTAAGTTAGTCCCCCGTAGAAGAATCCCCGCTCTATCAAGTTCTGTTCAACATCTTATTCTAAATATGAGTAAACTTAGGGACTTTACCTAGTATGTATTTGGAAAAATTATTGTACTGTTATGTTCAATTGTTTACAGAAGATAAGTGGAACGGTATAGTTACTATGCGCATCTCGTATCAACTACGTCTACTGCGTGTTACATTTCAGTGCGCATTGCGCATGCATGCACGGTTCCTACACATTGAAACCATAATGTTTGTGTCCGTGGTGCTTAATCGTTTCTATAGGTAGTTTGCCTATTTGTTATAATATATCGTCTCCCGTATGCTAGGGCCCTCAGTGGATTTATTATATTTTTGACTTTTGAAATGATATTTTGTTGTTCTAAAAGTTGTCTCAGAATTCTCATAATCTAATCAATGCAGCAAGTTAAAGAAATAAAAAAGTAAAATAAGTGAAGGAAATAGTTTTAACATACCTACTCCAATACTTAGAATTTCAGCTTTACCTGCAAGCTGATAGTGGCTCTGGCGCAGTCTTTCCACTCGTCGTTGGGGATCTGATACGTATAATGGTAATATGATAAGGAAGACGTCATTCTAGACTTTGTTTTAATTTAAAGGGCATTCGCCAGTTCATGAAACAAAAAATGTTATCGTGTTACATCACATCTTCACTATTTCTATGGTAGATAATGGTGATAATACGAGTATATATACCTAGGTCATAGAAGTTTCAGGGCTCTATGAATAAATGCAGATATCTAATGGTGGCGTATGGAGATACTACTAGTGCCACTCACTAGTCATAAGTTGTATGTTATCAGAAACTCACTATTCAACACAATAGTCTTTAAATGAACTTTGACGTTTGAAGTGATGAAATTGTAGGTAACATAGGTAATACAAAACCGAACAAAAGGACATTTATTGATAAATCACCAGCTAATTTTACAAGCAATCAATTGCAATAGCGTAGTGCACAAGTGTTCAGTGTTCACACTTTGATCTCGTATTTTAGTTTAATACTACAGCAGCGTTATCTGAGATCCGCGACAATCGCGCACCTGCGCCAAGACGGCGCCGACGCCGACGCACTTTCAAAAAAGGCTTACGTACGAACATAGTAACCAACACTATTCTCGTGGCGTGGCCTGATTCTTAATTTATGTAAACAAACATGAGGATGTCGTGTTTCGATTTATCAATAAAGTTCATTATACAGCCTCTCATTCTTTTTAGATGATGCATTCTATACGGTTTTTCTGTGATTTTACCCAACGAAACAGAAAGTACCTAGCTACCTAGGTGGGTACTGCACAGCAAACTTGGAGTTAACTTTACAAGAACCTCTCTGTCCTCTGACTTTTGCTACCTACCTCAAATGTAACTTCTCAAGGGCCAGCTAGAAGGAAAAATACGATAAAAATAATGTGTTTACTAGGTACATCAATGAGATAATAGTATAACTACGTAGCTAATATGAAATAATTTTATTTAGTTTGTCGAGTATCCCACGCCATTGGATTCAATTATGGAGGAAAGGTAGATAGGTCGGCGCGCGAGTGGTCCGCTCGTGACCCGTAAATTGGAACGGTCCGTCGCACGCCCTTGTCGCACCTCGACCACGTCGGCCATCGTTGTCCCGTAACACAGCCCGATACATATTGTAACGGCATCCGAATCTACATCCGTACAACATACATAAATATTGAGTACTACTTCACGCACAACCAATTTAGGATCTCCTTCGTAAGTGCATAAAAATACCATTTTCTGAAATATCGAGGCCTGCTTTATAACGATAAGACAATTTATATTTATGATTATTCTCAATAAGATTTACTAAATTAAGGGCACATCATTTTAAGTATTAAGTAGGCACAAAATTATAGTTGCTTTGACTGAAAACTTTGATTAGTAATAGGGTGTGTTGTCTAGGTATGTGTCTGTATGTTTTATACCTGTAATAGCCTATGTAATCTTTTATCAAACGCTTTTAAATAAGTATCCATATAAAAATAACTTTGACTTAAAAACAACTAATATTCTTGTACCTATAAGTAGTTGTTCGATGTTATCGTTGATGTTATCATTCTAGTTGTTTTTGTTTGTTAGTTCTAGATCTGGCTATCCACTTGATTCTTTTGATAGCTTATGACAGTCGATATGGTTACTAATTGTCCATACCTATTGATTTCGACCATATATAAATAGGTACTTATCTTATTATCTGAGTTACTAGATACCTACCCAAAAAATATTGTTGAATTATCATGTAAAGGTCAATCAAATAAATAGTCTTACAGTGATAAGGTAATCCCTCTCGGCCGCCATGGCAACTAAACTTTGCAACCGGCATACTGAAGATATAGGTAGTACTATTAGGTACTTATTCTGTGATATAGGTAACAAAAAAATTAGACAAAAGCTGCCTACCATTTCTATATTCATACCAATCCTTTCATTTGGCCTTATTTGTTAAAATTAGTAATAGAATTACCATACCGCGTAGACTTTCTAAGTAAACTGGTCATACATTTATTAAACTGCCAAGTTAATAAACTAGGTTAAGTTAGTAAGGTATCGGGCAACGCTAACAGGTGTGCACGCCGTATTTGGGGCATAATGTCTTAAACAATGGCCGGTTGGGACTCGTACCATAACAGAAATTCAAATCATAACTATTCTTTATTTATACATGCTCAAATCCGTTGTTCTAATCCGCCTACTGTATCTAACTTTGTACTGATTAATGAGGCGTAATGAATGAGACAAATGTGTTTATGAATAAGGTGTATGAAGCTCCATCAAGATCTTTGGAGCCCAAGACTTATCTCACCTGTAAGCCAGTACCCACCACTTGCTGACTAACGAACAATGCTCTGATGAGGCGTCAATTGGGTCCACCATTGTAATATTGTTGGTGTCCGTAATAGAGAACCTCTTTTCTGAGACTTTACTTCCAGTTTACCATCAGGCAAGATGAAGTCATATTGCCGTGTATGTACTATATTCAGAAAATCTAAACAGAAGTACCTATCGACAATAACCAAAATTATTACATACCTACATAATATACCTCAGTTGTACATTTAGCTACCATCATCCACTATTAACTTCCTAAGCTTTCTCCTCTCGATTTGACTTAGGTACCTTGGCTTTTACGGAAGCGACAACAATCTGACCAAATAGATGGTACAATTTCTAATTGCCCTTTTAAATTTTTACGTGCTAAATTGAAATATTGTGTCTCAATAAATCTCCATCAGGACTACTTTCACGCAATGGTTTATTACTATTTCAATTGTAGATTGGAATCAGGTCAATCTTTACTATTCAAATTGTATTTTATCGATAAAGGTCTAAGACTACCGCTTTCTGATGAAGTATGGTTGACTACTTTGTAAGATGAAAGCAATGGGCTCTCCAATGGTTGCCTCAGAGGCAGAGGCTGTAAAAGTGATAGCAAAGATTTTTGACTGTATAATTTCAGCAATCGAGGATCTTTGTTCTACTGGGATTCCGAAACATCAACAACACAAAGTACCATAAAACTCAATCTTGTGTATATGATTGACACATCTTTTGAATCACATAAATTATCGCATGAAAAAGAAGGGGCGACTACCAGTAACGCATATAGGTAGTTGAAACTTGAAACCCAACCAAAAGTAAAATTAACATAGTGTAGTTACATCATTTATTAATTTAGGTACTTAGTGTTAATATCCAACAGCTACTGTTTGTTTACATTTACGGAAATGTGTGGTTATTACAGTAGCGTTTAAAAAAGTTCATTATTCTTGCTTTATTTAAGAATTATGATTACTTTAATTATACACTATAACCGCAGATGGCTGGAGTGAATGCTTCTTAGCTAATTTTCCGAGTAGGTACGCTAATAGCAGCTTATTAAGTAAGAACGCAGCAAGCAGGTCTCGCAGGTTAAGGAATAGAGATGAACACGTTTTATTTACTTTTGTAGTACTTAGTTTGTGTCTTTTAAAAGTTGCAAAGAAACCATGGGCATTAAATAATTCATATTCAAGTGAAATTATTTAAGTAAGTTGCTCCAGTGCGAGTCGGTCCGTAGGCAACTGTATTGAATTAAATCTGTAATCCAGTTATTTTGCACTGGTCCTTCCTTGTTGGTTATTTAAGTCGGGTTAATTTGTTTTTGTTAAATAGTTATTTCCTTTGGAAAACAATGAGCTTCTACAATAATTTATATGCTTCAACTTATTTTTTATGATTTATGTTATTACTCAATTTTCAGTTACCTCTGAACCCAGATCATAGTGTCTTCTACTATGCCCAGGTATATACCATTAGATCAAATTGCCAGGAATAGGTATTTATTAACACTATTAACACAGTAGGTACATATTTAAAAAGGCGAAAACTATTGGATTGTGCAAAAATGTACATTTACCGTGAGAGTCTAAAATCACTTATCTAACTCTTATTCTTAACAAAATTTTACTACTGTTACGCATCAAACGCTAATAGTATCTACTTAGTAATGCATTTATAACAATAATAAAATAAAGTGCCATTTAAATTTCTCCGATAAATAATAATGTCCTCCTTCATCTTTCTAACCAGATCTTATACACAGATAAAATGGATTATCTAAGTTAACGAGTCATAAAATGTCAATTACTAACGCCGCTCTATCGGCTACAGCTGGCGGCCGCGTAGCGCGACAAGGAGGCTAGGCGCGTGCGCACCTACAATTATTCCGCCGCGCCACCGCACCGCTCCAAGAAATTATAAAAGTTTTAAACACTTCAGACTAAATATTTCACCTTCTTTCCACTTACTTTGAAAAGCTACGACTACTCGTATAATATGTAATAGATGTTTGCTTGTTTATACCTAAGCCTATGTTAATAATTTCAACAGTTATAGTATAGTTATATTCATCTTGAATACCCAAGCTTCCTTAGGTGTTTGAAAAACTGGTTAACTAAAAGTAAATAAATATTCTAGCTACCCAGTGCAGGTGCAGGTATGACATGTCTAAGTTTCAGCTGATTTTTATAGGTACATTCATATCGTCAAGTTTTGCTCATGCAAATACATACCTACATACAATGCATACAAATTGAGCACCGAGTGGGAATTGAACCTGTGACCTCCGTCGTCGAAGCACACAAATATTCATGGGTTAGGTATGTCAAGTTTTATAGGTACCTACTCTGAAGCTAAAAAAAATCTTTTTAATTGTTGTCTGTTCGCGATGGAAGCAAAATTACTGAACTGTTTTTGTGCAGTTGGTTAAGTAGAATTATTGCAGATGATGACCGACATTCACACGGGCGGGGCCATGGGCATCAGCTAGTATTATGATATTTATAATATACCTATAGGTATAATGAGTGTCTTCAATATACTTTTAACGACAAACCAACAGGGCTTATCGTAACCATCACGTATTCAAGCCTCATCGTGACTCGTTTGCTACTGCAGGGCGATCGATCATAGCGTTTACGTTTTTACCGTTTAGGCCCCTCCGTGTCTCGAAGACGCTAAGCCGTTGGCCGGCCCAGTTTATCACGCGGCTCTCTGATTTATCGGCAACAGGTAGCAGATGATGTAACGTTACAGTGGCGAAGGATCAAAATTTTCAAAATGGAAGCCGGTAGAAAAATTTCTTACCTCGATCAAGTTTCTGGTTATAGGGACCCTCGCCACGTAAACAACATCTAACTAGACTAAATTTAACCTACTAGCTATTGCCCGTGCCCACATCAAATTGTGATCTCATTCCCCCAATTCACAGGAAGTTATTCCAGCAATAAAAAAGTTTATGTTGTGGTTTTTCCAGACTATAAATTAGTCTTGTTCCAAATTTCAGTCAAATCTATTCAGCCGTTTAAGCGTGATTGAATAGTAAACATCTTCACAAACTTTCACATTTATAATATTAGTAGAAAAGAATCTGCAAAGGCATGTGTCCATGCTCATGACGTATCTGGAGTAGACAGACAACGCTGTAGAGACAGCAGTCGTTGCATGTTATTTCTACTAGACCACCTCTGCCACACTAGATTAGACCGAGAGCTTTCTATGAAACGGAGAAAATTGTGAAAATAGTGTTTTCAGACCAGTTATAGAACAGCTTATAGAACAACTAACTGACCCGGTAAACATTGTTTCACCATTAGAACTTAACTCTGGAGAGGATCACCCTTATCACTTAAGAGTATAAAAAAAGACGTGTGGCACTCGGGGACTGCCGCGGTAAAGCTATTGCATAGCATTTTTTATCAACTTATGCAATTATAATTACTTGCGTTAATAAGCGGAGCTACTTCGGAGCAGCTCGGCTCGATTCGTGCGAGCTCGGGGGTGTTAGGTTTTTTTCGTTACGGAATCTGGATTCGGTCTCCACGCTCAAGGCTAATCAATAGCTTCTATCGCGGATAGAAGCTATGCAATAGCTTAAAATAATTTTCGACCTATTCTCAGACCCAATACACAATCGTAAACATTGGTCAAACCGTTTCTGAGGAATTTGGTTACAATCTTTGTGACATAAGAATTTTATATTTACTCATAGATAATATTATTTACCTTTTAATACATAGGTATATGCGATAATTTGATCATTAATCATTAAAATTGGAATTTATTAATAAAAATGTGAATATTAAATAATTATTAAGGATTTCTCATCGAGTAGGTACCTGATGGTATTTCTCAATGTTTTGCCCCTTCTGTCTCAATTCAAAGCAGCTACTTTGAAACCTATTTTGGTGCACCTCTAGTTCGTTTGTTTTGTTTTCCTAATTGGTTTATTATTTTTTTGACCAATTTGTTATTTTCTATGCTGGCAATGTGGCCACTTTGGCCAGCCCATCTCTATTTACGTCTTTTATAGTATTTTTGAATAATATACTACCTAAACCTGCCCCTCTAGACAAGTGGCATATATCGTTAGCAGAATTTCGACACGTATTTTGACATTTATGACATTCGTAAATATACGTGTCATGCCCTACATTGATTGTTTGTTCTACTCTATTCTATCCTACTATTACCACTTGTCTAGAGGGGCTGAGCGGTTAGCGTACCTTTTTTTAATTGTACTTGTCGAACTCCTCTTTCAATTTCATATATTTCTTTCAATATTATATTCCACAAGACAGTAGTAGTACCTAACACTAGTAACATCTATAGGTACATGGTATACTAGTACTTACTTGAATTTTATGCATGGGCTACACATTGTATTCTCGATGTGATACGACATTATTAATCTTGCACAGTCATCGTAGAAAAGTTTCAAAAGCCCACTGCATATTAATGAGCATTTGTCTTAATTATGTTATCATTCAATGACGAGGTACCGAATGAGTCGCATTCATAAATATTTAAATAAGGTGCACGTTTATCAGAGCCGTCAAGTTGTTCGCGGAAAGCGGCAGGCGTGGTCGCCCTCGCACAGCCACGGCGGCGCGAGAGTTTGTATAATAGTGAGGCCATTGTTCCCATGTGCCACGGTACAGCACTATATTTACTGCTAACGACGATCCTCATATATCATATCTCATTAATTCAAATAAATTCGTACCCTTCACAACTAAATATTTAGGTACATGTCTCCGGATGTTCACTTGTTGGATTATGCACAATGCACATCACCGTTTTACCGATGGAGGAAAATGAAGCGCGAATCTCAAAGTAATTGAAAGTAAGTATTACTCAAAAGATACTCCTTGCAACATTGTCAAAATAAAGGGCGTAATTTATGGAAGTCGAACTTGGAATAATAAATGAATCGTCGCAATAAAAAATTATTCACATCGTCAACTTTCCCTTAATACTCATGTCATGCATATTTAACAATATGAATTTTACATTAAATCATTACCTACGTTTTGTTAAAAATGTCATTTATCATTTTCATGCACAATTATACTAATATAAATCATGAGATCATGACACTAATTCTGTCCGTCTCAATTCCCATCTTACTCTGTAAAATAGAATTTTTGGGAATTCGAGGTGATGTGCTCGATATCTTTAAAAGTTAAGCGTCTCAGACTTAATCGTGTAACAAGCATTATCAATCGTATTTTATGGAATAGTATCAATAATATCTTCAGGAGCAACTTATAGGTAGGTTATAATAAGATGAGAACGTACCCTGGGGTAGTTTTAAAAGTCATATCATATAAACCTCATTGGTATAATACAGTTACCTTAAGTCAGGGATTGTATCTTAATAATTACCTAGGTAACTTCTATTTATACATATAGCGGGTAATCTGTCAACAATAAATAAAATATATTAAAATTGAAGTACACGGAAATAGAATACAAAAGCAAACAATGACTTCTTCAATTTACAGAAGCAGTAAATATATACAGAAATCTAATTCAAATTATTTCAGCAAATACGGATAATACGGTAGACGGCCAAGCAATATTACAATGCAACTACACACAACTTACTATTAATAAACATCTTAATTGCTAAACCATGTCGATAAACTTTGTACCAGAATTAACAGGTTTGTGTTTATACTTAGAATCTATGCGTCTTAAGGCTGTGTAAAAGGTGTACTGTAATATGAACCTATCCTAATTTCCAATCATGGTCTCATACTGCACGCTAACTGCATGAACGATTAGAAAAGTCAGAGCTATTGCTGGTAAGCTACTATGGGAGGTTTACAAGACACTATTATAATGTTAGGTACCTTTTTCATTGTATCCTGTTTGCTTAATTGATGCTCTTTTACCTTTTGCTTCAACAACTTCTGCAACTAAATAATTTAGATTGTAAAAAATTACCGTCCAAGATGCGACGTGTCCCTGTAGCTCAGTCAGAGTAATCCTCCTCTAAGGGACTGTTCCTGGGTTCAAATTTCGTCTTGGGCATTCATTTTTTCCAATATAAATCGAAAGGAATAGTTAACATTTTTCGCACTGATTTCATAGGTCGCTGTTGTTGATACTGGGTAGAAAAGTCACATTAGTGAAAGCATGAGAACGTTTAGTGGTATCTTCGCGTTTTTAGAGGAGTTTTAATGCGGTCTCAACAAGATTTTTGGGACCGAAGACCACCTCGCCTGAAAGCTTATTGATTCATTTGCTTGTACGTTGCATTACTCGAGTTCCGAAATGAAAACATCGGATGCAATGACGTTGTCGATGAATTTTTAAAATATTCAGGTATCTTCAACAATATAATCATATTTCCCGGAAATGTAACAAATCTGGATTGGTTTTCCAATTCAATTCTAATTTCAATTTTGGTTTGGAAATACCACTAGGTATCTAACTTACCTATATACATATTATGTATAATCTATTAACAAATGTACTGCTGTTGAATTTTACTACATGAAATTCTTCAACATCGAAGAACCTCTTTTGAAAAATTCCGGAGGTATATTAATTAGGCGTTATACCCAATACTGCGATGGAACCAAAGAATAGAGATAAAGATAGATACTACTGATTTTTCTTTCTTGATGCGATTGTTCAAATATTATTGGTAACTTGTAGTGTATGGAACTCATTGTCATCTTAGCTATTCGGAAGTAGGTATTTAGTCAAATTGGCTGTACGAAATATCTGATCGCGACTGTATCCAAGTTAAGTATAATTTATTTACTTCACTCATTTCGTTACCACCGTAGATTCTGAACATCAAAAGTCACCTTCAATTAGGAATGTTTTGAATGTAGAAGCCTAATGTAACCAGTCAAATAATTGAAAATAGCACCGGTGTGATTTATGCAAATCGATAGCTTGACGTTCAATTTAAACTGTGAGGCACGTTGCGCCCGCGGCGAAGACGGCCATTAGGCGCTTCGCAGGACACGCGCTGCCTGCCGCCTTATCTTGTGTATCTGACGTGTCCACGGCAAAACGCCACATGCTATCTGTCCCACATCACACACTATAAGTCTTGTAATAGCAATTTTCAAATCAATAAATTAGCATAAACACTTCGTAGGTACTTGCTCCACAAAAACGCAAACTAACAGGTTCACCGATGGTGTGTCTTTAGGCAGATACTGATGTAGTTTCTGGTGCACAATAAATTCAATATGCAGGTACATACCACTGATTAGTCTACACCTAAGCGTAGAACAAAAGTCCTACATCAGGAAGGAAGGTCACAAAGAACAATTTTACCGAGGAATGTGAAGTAGTAGTAGTAGTGCGGTGGTTTTCCCAAGCGACTACAATATGGGGTTCTTCAAGAAGGGCATTAGAAGGTTTCTTCAGGGTCGGCAGCGCGAGTGTGACGCCCCTGGTGTTGCATACGTCCATAGGCCACGGTAACTAATTCCCATCAGGTGGGCCGTGTGCTTGTCTGCCACCTAAGTGGTATAAAAAATATAAAAAAATACCCTACGTTACTTACTATAAACCGATTTGTTTATTTTTTAGGTAAGTAACGCATCCTACGCAGTTAAGTCGATACTGTGGCCAACTAGTCCATCTCCAAAATTATGGATTCTTATATACTTTTGGTTCAAAGCTCTATAGAAGATTTATTTGCAAACTCGTATAAGTCAATTGACGGACCAAATATATAATACAAAATATATAAGGCTTCTCTCGCCTTATGGAACATACTACTTTATGTAACTAAGCGTTTGTCATGCAATTATATTTTAATTAGCATACACTTTCGATTTCATGACCCTTTTGTAGTAACAGTCGCGTAAAATTAGTTGGTAAGTTCACACCTAAATAAGGCAGCCTGGAACATTACTAGGTAACCAATATAACCACATTAACCACGTCTCTGAACTGCCAAAGCTAAGCTACTGAAGTGTAAAAAATCTCGTTTTCTTTGGACGAGGTGTTTACATTATGCCTAGATTTCTGCCTTGATAGGAGTACTTTGCATCTTAGGTATGTACTACCTAGTTAGGTACCTAACTAAATTTCCCCACATGTCCCTCTGTCTAGTAGACACAGCGAGAGATTCGCCGTCACTAAATACTTTCGGAAATATGATAAATCTTTAACCCCACGTTAAATGGAAGCTCAGTAATAGAATATATCGATTTTAGCTGTATTAAGGTAACCAGATTTTATGACCAAACCAAAAAGCACTATCAATGACCTAATCTTATTATGAAGAATGAAGTTGTACAGACCTACTTTAACGTTTGTGCCTAATCATTAAAATTTAGAATATCGTAAGTAGGTACGTAAACAAGCCAGCAATAACTATGAACTTAATATAGTACCTATATGCAAATACTGGTGGCGTAGCTGAGTCATCAATTCGAGTGAAAGCAGGCACAAATTTCGATCGCGGTGCTAAAATAGATAACACCTGACAATCAACAATAAATCACATAGATCGAACTATACATATAAACATATCGTATATCACTTCATGTCCCCGATAGATTCCTATGATAATAAAACTTTAGTATTTGCTCATACTAAGAAAACACTTGAAACTGCTAAAAAAATGAACACACATAAGCACGACAATGACTTTTGCGACTCGCACGTGGATAAAAGGTTAAGTGCCATCGAAGTCAATACTACATTCATCACTTTTTGTTTACGAATTGCACCCACACGCTACACTTCAAAATTCGAACTAGTGCAGACAGTCCATCTTGAAATTAAACTCTATTCAATTGCCGCTCTCTTTGCTACTGCTGAAGCACACATAGGTGCTCGTATTATATGCGATGTATGAATAGGTAGATATTTAGGTTGCTGTATCTAAGTACTCAATTCTACATTATCTGCCAAAAGTTTGGTTTGACACATCGGGTCCAGCTAAGTTCGGCTTGCTTCCGTTTTGCAAAGCATTCTATCGCTCACTCATCGTAATTTCAGCATAAGTCTACGTCGCATCGTTAAGGAAAGGTAAAACCAGAGTTATACTATAGTTTTAATATTTTATAAACACATACGGTTTAACTACTCTATGAAGGTTTCAAACTGTCGCCCTATGCGCGATAGGGAGAATGCTCTACAAAACCGAAGGAAGCCGATCTTCGCCGGCCCATCACTATCACTCATCATCCCGACATGCCAACAACCGGGTATGTTGGTTGATCTTTACACCCAGACCTCTAGTTGTGTAGTGATGTAAGATTAGTAGGTACGTTTCGCCACATAGACGCCACTCGCACGAGGATCACTTATTCAATATTGACAATAGCTGTTAATAGGGTACCTTGCAATATATATCATATACGAAACTCACCGAGTAATTGACAGTAACCTTGCTAGTTTAATTGAGTGCTACTTCCACCGAGACGTATATTGAGTAGAGATTGCCACCTTGACACGTGGACCATTCAGTGAATATTTTTTTCTTTCGTGTATAGGTGTAAAATTAAATTGCTTGACGCATAATGTGAGCACAACAGCACTCACCTATGAACTTTTTGCTTATTATTAAAAAAGAGATACTTATTAACAAATAATGTCATCATCGTTATGTCAGCATTTTGCTTCTTATTATAATATATTGTATGTTGATCGAACCGTTTCTTGTCTCACTTATTATTTATAAAAAGCTTTTCATTAATAATTGTATATATTTGAAACCTTTATATGTGAAAATACTTTATTACTTAGAAGTAAATCTTTAGCAACTTTTTGTGTGTAGAGGACGTCCTTGAGGTCAAAGCCAACCTCACCTACAAGTTGTGCACCTGCTAAACAACGGACGAGGCTATGGCGTAGGCTTTCCTCCTAGGCCTGGAAGGTTAGCGGCAGTCGCGTCGTTGGTAAAGTCGACATAGTAGATACCAATGAAAAGCAATAAGTGGACCAAAGTACCTACCTACCTACAAACTTTGGTGGGACGCACTGGGAAAATGCTATGGGGATGATGAATCATTAACAGTTTTTTTCAAGTACCTAGTTATAGTTTTCCAATTGCTATGAAGCTATGATTTATTCATACACGTATTCGCATTCACATTCGCATTCGTATTCGTATTCGAATGTATCGGTAATAGTAAATCGAAATTACTAGTATTCCCTTTAACCCCTCGAATTAAGCTAATTTGCTTGTGTTAGGAGGAGTGGGTTCACGTCGGTAGTGTATTGGCCAGGATTCGAACCTGGGACCTCTCGAACGCAAGGCCTTCTCCTCAAACACTACGCTTACGACCCTGGCAAGTAGATTTTGCTTGTGACCACCACTGTTTATTTTTTTTAATTCATCAGTTAGCATACGCACGTACTCGTATCTACCTACTTTATCTTCTTTTTTTTTCTTTTAATCAACAATTTTTTATTCTTGTGTTAGGTACTTTAACTGGGAACGGAAATAGAATAATAAAGGGGACATCTCACGAGGACATCTCACGGAGACATCCAAAAGATACCAATTGCTTTGACGAATGACACCAGACATGATTCAAGCTGTCAAAATAATAATGAGTACCTACCCATATCGTAACAGAAATCGTGCTTGCAACTGCTTGTTGAAGTTGGTAAGGACAGTGAGCATCATAATCACGCACGTCGTAGGCACACCACACGTCAAAGAACGTCCCATGCATGTCCCATATGCCCTCAGAGGTGGCGCACTCGGTCGCGCGACGGGACAAACGCCGCCACCCGCTCCACTGCATCGTGTCGCTGATATCGCTTTCACGTCATGGTTATCGCCCCAGTGATAATCTGCATAGTGTGAACCGTTATTGAAAGCCACGGTACTAGTTTGTGCGTGAAGGCTACAATAGCGGCACTTTAATCTGATATTTATTGACCGAGAGATCGAATGAAGCTGGCTGTTCGGTGAGCTGACCTAAATATTATAATAATATGTCTAGCTATTTAACTGCTTACATATATCTAAGTACCTGCTGGTAGAAACTGTGCTATTTCCTCTTCGGCAGCTATCAAAATAATTAAATAAAATTGGCAATTTTAAGAAACAAACTTCATGAAATTAAAAATGAGTTAATATTTGCGTGGGCGTGTGCTGGTGGCAGGCACAGGACGCGCGCGCTGCGCCTCCTATCAATGATCAATTTTGGTTCCGATGAGATTATCTTTTGATCGGAGCAATTTCTCTTCGGCCTTACGTCTGATAACATCTAGAGAACAACGGTTTGCATCGTTCTGCATAATTATAAACCAGGAATTTATTCCGTGATTTTACCGTGTGAGTACCTACCTACCTACCAACTACACCTACCTACTCTGTCACAACAATAGCTAATTTTCGATCGTCCATAATTTTGGTTCTGGTTTTTGACAAAACTAAATGAGCTTAATTAAATAAAATATGTTAGTTATTTTCATTACCACCTAAAATAGCCGGTAGGTACCTATTAACATTACCTATAGGTACCTAGGTATGTATTCGTAAATGATCAAATTAAATGTTATTCAATGACTAACAAACAACACTAGACACTAGGTAGGTCTACCATTTAAAGAACACTGCCATTGTTTCAAGCAAGTACCGTCAGAAAGTAAAGTTCTATGAAATACTTATTCCATTAGGTAATAATAAAAATAGGATGATCAAAGTAGGTAGAGAGCGAAGCAATCAGAAACAATTTTCTATTACTATTTCTCGTTGGACATATTCCGACAACAAACACGATCGTCCCGAGAGCCGTGGGAATGTCCCAGTCGAGTAACGGACGGACGGACAAATGATGTTGGGCGATCTATTGCCTGTAATTGATGACGACTATTGTGTGCCTTTGAAAGAGCCACGAATGTTTGTCTTCGTTCTGTTACCTTCTGTTTGTTTGATGCCATTGTTAATCTTAGGCTTGGTGCCTTAATTCGCGCGACCTTTTAAGTATGTACCTACTCGTTGACACTAGACTAATTACCTATATTCTCTCAAAGATACAGTTTTACTTCTCGGAAGCCGTTAATCAACTTGACATGGTAAATAGATTGTTTACTAGGTAGGACCCTATAGGCATTTTGCGTACGGTAACATGTCCGTTTTGGATCACTGTCTTCAATTCGAATTTTAAGAGTTAATAAGACAATATACCTACTGAGGTACTTTATCCATGAGCAGGTAGCTTCAGTGGGTGAAAAGCTTCAGACATTTTAGATATTTCGTATTGTAGATATAATTTTATGTCTTATTTAATTATATAGGTAAGTGGAAGAGGCCTATATCCAGCAGTGGACTTCAATAGGCAAATTTAATTAATCTTACAATATGCTGGCATTGCTGGCTTCACCGATATGTAAAAAAATTAACTTAAGCTTTCAATAAAATCGAACATTCAATTTTCGTTAGCATGATTCACTCTATGATTATCATTTAGTGAAACGTAGGTAGGTATAAGCTCAATTTAGTTGAACGAATTTTAACTGGGAAGTTCGTGAAGTCTGTAAGGACGGGCTGTTGTCGCTGTCAAGGCCACAGGGAAAAATTCACCTACGTTTGGATTGATACTGATGAAATTCAGCCTTAGGATCTTACTGTAGGTAGGTACAACCCGGTAACCATAAGTAAAGCTACCTTTTCATAAATTATATTCTGAGAGGTTAGACGGTGGTCGCTTCCTCAAAAGCCACATAAAGCATAATCTAGATTACCTAGGATGAGCAGTCAGACCTAAGCGGACCTCGGGCTCCGAAGTGTCACGTTGCAACAACAAATAAAAAAAACCAACCACCCTTTGAAATGACCCGCAGACCCACCGTGAGTCACGTTCAGAAGGCTACACTAAGTAGCTAGGCCAGAAAATAACTTTTAGCCCCATATCTTAGATACTTACAGGAAAATTTCTACTTTTGAGCCGTAGAAATAACCTTTTTATTTCTTTGGGACATCCTTTTCCATTAAAACATCTTTAATACAAAAATGAATCCCTAAATGTGTTGCTAAGCTCAAATCTCGAGAACGGCTGAACCGATTCTTTTTTTAGAATATTCCTTGAAGTAGGTACGAGGATGGTTCTTACGGAGAGAAAGATTAAAAAAGAAAAGAATCGACTGTTAGGCGGTAAGAAGTTCGCGGGGTCAGCTAATTGCTAATAAAATGTAGATTATGCATTGAGTAGATAGTTATTGTATGTATGTGGGTAGCTACATTTATATAATCAGAGATAGGTCCGATCAGGCTCGGATTTTTCTTTAGGTACCTACTTAGAATTATAGATGCCTGTATTAAAACCCACAGTACGCATGGTAGGCGAATACGAATGGTGATAAATTTAGAAAATATCACTGGGCGCCGGCGCCTGCGATTGCTATCAGCGACATGAATCAGCGGCGTCGTCGCATCGCCGACCACCCGGGCTCGTAGCCACCGCCCGTGCGCCTGCGCCGAGCCCGCGGCCTGCGCCTACACTGCACACGGGATATGCTTCTTACACTATTTGTACACGCCTTCTAAATTATTCCCTCAGATTATTCCCTACAAATAATTTAATCTAATACCTATATACATAATATAAGTAGGTATCGCAGTATTTTCGTCAATGGTGTAGAATCTGAGGTTATTACGGTCACTTCTGGAATTCCTCAAGAGTCCATAATTGGCCCGCTCCTCTTTATTTTATATGTCAACGATATTAACCGTTGCTTTATCAACTCCCAGTTTTTGATGTATGCAGATGACATAAAAATATACAAATCTTGCAAGAATACACACGACTGTACATTACTACAGGAGGATCTTGACAGACTGTCCTTGTATTGCACAATTAATAAACTTCAGCTTAGTCTACCTAAATGTAATGTAATATCTTTCACAAAAAAGAGGAATAAGACATCATTCGATTACACTTTACAATCCACCTCGCTTCAGGCCGTTTCCTCCATCCGGGATCTCGGCGTAACACTAGATTCCAAATTGCATTTCGACCAGCATGTGGAAAACATTATTAATAAAGCATACAAAATGTACGGCTTCATTATGAGAACGTCCAATAACTTTAAGCGCACATCTACTTACTTGCTTTTATACAAAACATTGGTACGTTCTCAGCTAGAATTTGCAGTCCCTATTTGGTCTCCTTTCTACAGCTGTTATGAGAATAGGCTTGAAACGGTGCAGAAAAAGTTCCTTAGATCTATGCATTACAGATGTTGCCGCTCAAGATTGACACTTTCCTATCCCGAGACCCTTGACCATTACAAACTTCTTAGCCTGGAGTCTAGGCGTAATCTTCTAAAAGTCATGATGCTGCATGGAATGTGTAATAACAGATTCGATTGTTCCAATATTTGTAACAATATATGCTACATTGTACCAAGAACTGTAAACCGGCGAGAGGCGCGTGTGCCCAGGCTTTTCCACACTGCGAAGTGTAGAACCAACGCCGGGGTGCGCGCGCCTCTGCGCCGCCTTTTAGACAATTATAACACGCACTTTGTTCATCTGGATATATTCGCACTCTCGCACAATGAATTCAAGATGCAAGCTATATCTTCACTTCTTTGAGTCAATATGGCACAGGATTGGCACAATTCTATTTTTTTTTTACTACTACATTACTTCGCGGACATAAGTGTGGGTTATACATTTACCAAATTCTATAATGTTAACTTTCATGTTGTATAACACAATGTATAACTGTTTTGTGTCCCAATAAAAGAAAATAAAATAAAATAAAATAAAAGTATCTACTAGCTAATACCCGCTGCACCGCCGCAAGGATTTCGATTTTATCGTTTGAAGTCATATCATATCGATAGTTCTACTCAGTACTCAACCAAGTGCAGTCACACGTAGACTAAGATCTTACTAATAAAAGCGCATTTAAATTCGATGTACACGTACGGTACCTAACCTACTGTTGTGTCTATCGTGAACAAACACAGACATTCCAATATGTATACTTTTTTAATATGTACGTAGGTATATAAAATGCATAATAACCATATCCATATCCATACTAATACTATAAATGCGAAAGTAACTTTGTCTGTCTGGATTTCGGTCAATCTGTCTATCTGTTACGGTTTCACGCCTAAACCACTGAACCGATTTCGATGAAATTTACCACGGAGATTAGACCTTCGGAAAGGACATTATAGGCTAATTTGATCGCGATAACCGCCATCCACGCGGGCAGAGCCGCGGGTAACAGCTAGTCGTTAATAAAACATAACCTAAGTATTTTTTAAGTGCAATGTAAGATACCTACCTACAACTTATTTTCAATTTTATAATAGGAGATACCTACAATACCTACACCTACAATATACCTACCTACTTAAGTACAGCCGGAAAAGGATGTAAGTAGGTATACGCCTTTTCATAAAACTTTATATGAAAAGGTGTATAGGTACCTACTTACATTCTTTGTCGACTGTACCTACCTCGGATGTGAGTACCTACTAACTTAGGCAGGTAATACATTCGGCGCGTACTCTATTCGATGGAATTGATTCATCAATCGTTTTAATAATATTGTTTAGTTGAAGTTAATTAATCATGTTGGATTGGAATTGCACTGTAGACGTTATTCTGATATTAGTTAGATACTAATTAAGTAGATACTTATCCATTTTGGTGGGTAATTGTATTTTCTATCAGGTAGCACCGGATGGAATAGTGGTGACATCGCCCTGGGTTCATTCAGGCATAATGAGGCGTAGGTAAGTATTACTAGGTATGCTCAGAATAAGTCATTTAGCTACGAATTTCGTTTATTTCGATTGTGTTTAATTAGCTGATATTATGGAGTTTCCCCATCCCTAACAACAGAACCCAAACACGTGAAAGAATTCGGGTAGTAGTCGTATTGAATTTTTGATGCTTTATAATACGTAGAGATTATCACATTGTGTTTCGGGCTTGGCACCGACTTCAACAGAAAAAGTCTTTAAATTCTTACCCGTTCGAACCTTCTCCATCTTTGAAGTCGGTTTATATCCCAGTGAAGAAGAATAGGACCACCCCATCTCCGCCTGTTGGGGTGTCAAGCAGGCCACTAAGAGATAGGACTGCTCTCCATCCGATAGTAGAAATACATGGACAAAGTGCCCGCTTGACGACAATAGGCTCGACCCCTATTTCGTGGGACCAACACTTCAGAGAGCAACATTACCAATGTAGGTACTGCTGCTTACATTATATTTTTGATAATGGTATTGTGAGCAATCATTATTGAACGCTTGAAATTGTTATGAGTACAAAAAAATTGCTAATTTAAATAAAAGACAGTCACATCGGGATCATATTTTATTAAAACTGTAAATACAATTATTATCTTACCGATAGATCATAACAATACTATAATACAATACAGCAATACAATGCAATAATGCAAACATTATAATAATATCCCCGGTCGCAATAACAAAAATAACTGCATTCCGTAGGTACTAAATCACTAACAAAAAACATTACTAATATTATTATTAAACATTTAACACTAGATCACACAATGTTACCCAATACTATTAGAATAGTAGATATAGTCGGCGTCAAAAGTAGAGGATGATTGTATAGATTTTAAAACTATTTCTTTTCATGAAAGCTAGTAAATATTTAACATATTAGACAGATATATACGAGTATATACAGCCCAGACCCAGCCTCAGATGCATGGCTCGAGTCAACGATAGTGCCCGGAATAAGGCAATAGGCTCACCCCCTATTACGTCGGACCTGATACAATGTTAATTCACCTCAGCCTAGCCCTCCGGGGATAAAGACATGATTATATGTATGTATTCACTCAAAAATATATTTTTTCATATCTGATATTGATCAACTATTTAGACGCTGACTGTACATAATTAAAATATCCATAGGTATTACAATCACAGACATTAGTACAATAAGTATAACACTACATACTCGGTATAAAATTAAATTCGGAGTGATAAAATTAAATCAATTAACATTTTGATTTTATTTCGTGATACGATCTGGTTATGCCAAAAAGTTACGAGCGCGAAGGCCCGAGGGCTGCGCGGCCATCGGTTATTAATTTTCCTCTGTAAATATTGCCTCCACATTATGCGATTGTTTTACGATTTAATGCTCTCTCCTCCGACCTCTTTTAAATCAGGGGTCCGCAATACAAACATAAAATCTAAAAAGTAAACAACAAAATACTTTTGTTCGTTGGACTGCACGAGTCGATGTATGATTAGTATGATTACATAATATCTCTGCATATGCACTATTATTATATATGAATGTATGGAATTATAATAATACTAAGCAGTACCTACGCGTACTTAAAATACAAAAATAAAGGTTGAATTTCATCGTAAATGAGTTTAATACATTTAAACGAGGCACATTAGCACATCTCATTTCATTCTATTTATAAAACGTGTGAGCTCAATTAAATGGATCTTTACTGGTGGAAACCACCTTATATTTTTCTTGACGACGTTTTCTATTCTACATCACATTATACCTACTAAGCTAAGTTTAATCTCATTATCTTATTAACTAAACTTATTGACAAAGTGGACTATTTGACATCACTCGAACGATTTGCTTGCTACTAAGTACCTATTGCCTATTAGAAAACAAATGTGGTATTGTTTACTTTGCATTTACCTAATATATAGATATTGCTATTTTCTTTTAATTGAGAAGTTGCTAGTGCATAATTGAAATGACACAAGCAGTGCAACATAATCATCAATCAATCAATTAGCCTATTGCAGTCCACTGCTGGACATAGGCCTCTCCCAATAATCATAATTTGACTAAAAAGAAGAAAAAGATTCCAAAATGTAAATACTCGACTTGAAACCAATAGAAACCAAATATAGTGGGTATGACGTAATAAATCACAGAATGAATTGTAACAGTACCTACATACGTACAATGTACATATAAATAATTCGATGAATACGGGTACTTCGCCAATCTTGTGAACAATTTATCTGCACATCGCAAACTGTAATTAAGGAACTGGTGTTCGACGCGCTGTTACAATTAAACTAGCGGTGCGTTCGCGAAATAATAAATGAATCAGATTATATCAACTACATTTATTGTTGTGTTTTAACAATTATACGAATAGCTATTAATAATGCCAGAGTTTGCGTCGTTCCATTTTGAACCTACAATACTCCTTTAAAAAGGTGTACAATGTGCAATAGTAACCAGATTAAAAGTAAGAAATCAGAAAATAAAGAGGTAATACATACACACATTAAACACACAAAAAACTGCCTTTGGCTCGACTTAATTGCATAAATCTGCTATTTTTACCCACTACACTGTGCAGCCACTGTAGAAAATTTATCAAACGGCTTTTTTGTTCAACACGTTTTAAAGGCATTCTCATCACTCTCTAAATTGTGACCGGCTAAAACAGCTATATGAGGTGTCAACATATTGCTCAATTGGTTAAATTCATCCCATTTTGGGTAACTATCGACCAGCCTATCAAAAGCTATTTGACGCTAACTTAATAATCAGTGAGAACAGCATAACATTTACACATATTAACACTTGTGGAACCTATTGTTACACATATTATATTTATTATAGAACCTAACCGGTTTCGCCTTATGGCATTTTCAAACGTTTACATTGACAGTTACAGTACAGTATAAAAGTATAAATAGCATAACATTTGGCCAAGGTTCGTGTCAATGACTGATACCTACTGATTGATGGAAATTTTGTACAGTTATAGATTATAGCCGGGAATAATACATAAGGTTACTTTTTAACTCCGCAATAGATACCCAACCAAGAGGTTGGGATCAGAACACCACGCAGACGGAGCCGCGGGTAACAGTTAGTATTTGTATATAACTAAATAAGCTGTAAGTTGTAGAATGTTTATCGGTTAATGTTTGTCAATGCATAGGTTTAGGTTTAATTTCCTTCCAGTATTTTTAACGTATCTATATATTTATTGTTAAAGATTGAACGAAAGCAAAAACCAGAAGGTAAGAAACAGAACTCAGAAACCATCGTTGGTAATCCTGTATGGATAATTCCGATGTAAACCTGTGTCTGGCCTCAGAAACAGAAACAAAAAAGTAAAATGATCAATGGCTCAAAGACCGGGACTTTCAGGGGCTGGTTATGAAAAAGTTCGAACTTGAAAGACTTCAATAATTGCGCATACAAGTGACCTAATTCGCCATAATGAAAACAGAACTTCAAAATACCACAGATATAAAAGATGAAAGAACTGAAACCGGAAGTGAAAAAACTGTTGAAAACACAGTCAGCAAATTACATCATGAATCTTACCTATGTCAGATCCTGTCAAAACATTTTGTCAGCTGAATTTATAAAAACAGCTATTTTATTTTGTTGATTTAGAAATTATACACATCGGTGTGACAGTGTCAAAAAGTATTGAGAACTTGAGAAAAGATCCAAATGTTCCAAATGTTTAGATTTCTATAAATCCTCCATATTAAATCCGTCACGAAAAACAATGTGAAATGTTTTCAAATTTTAAATACGCAATAAACCTATTGCGCGTTCTATTTTTTTTTTGAAACACATCGGCAAAAAGAAAATTTATCGTCTTGAAAAATTTAAAAACTTAAAACCGTAATCACCTACAGGTTGAAAATGCAGTAGCGCTCATAGCCACTAGAGAAGACATAAAGAAGGAGGGAGTTTACATTTTACACTCTACAAATGCAACAGAAATTTTCAAATTATTCATTCATTAAATTACGCTATGCAATATTAGATTAAAAAACGCGGGCAACGTCTCGGTGCGGTGCCGGGAAGTATTAATTAATTTGAGTGATCAGTTGGGTGTTTTAGTGTATTGTATATATTGCCCTGTCATATATATTGGTTTGTATTTATTAGTAGTTAGTTAATTCATAGTTTTGTTTGCTGATTCCGTTTCCGCTGCATGTCTCTAATTTTGTCAGTGTTTCTCTACAATATTATGCATGTATTATACATATAAACCTTCCTCTTGAATCACTCTATCTATTTAAAAAAAAACCGCTTCAAAATCCGTTGCGTCGTTTTGAAGATTTAAGCATAAGGGACGGACAGACAGCGACAGCAACTTTGTTTTATAATATGTGGTGATGAGCCACCTGACCCATGAGGTCACTCCCTCTGGATGTCGGCGCATTTGCCACCATTTCTAACGAATCTGGTTTGGATTCGGATGCTTCATCCGCATCCAAAGGCAGAAAACGCATTAACATTTCTAAAATATGCAAGATGTGTAATAAACGCCGTAAGAAAAATGCGAATGATTTGACAGATTTAACAAATATATGTATTTGTAATATCTTAGATATAAATTCCTGAATCTATATCTATTGTACCAATGGACACTACAACATTCTTTACTAATTTAAATAAATTACACCACGGTCGGTATTACCACGGTCGATAGGCATTGGTAGGAAATTGTATAAAAAGACGATTGTGCTCCCTATGTTGTCCATGTACAAAAAATAGCTTCCTCTCCAAATGATAGGACCACTCTTCAACCTATCACCTTTGGCAATTTTCTTAAAAACATTAAACAACAAAATATTGTAAATGGCAGCATAAAAAGAATAGGAATAAATAAAACCTCGATAGCATTCAGAAGTTTTTAAAATGCCAATGACTTTGTGAATAATAAAAGTGGAAGTCGAACTCTAACAGAAACTGAGATTAACCCATATATGCCCACGGGGGCGATAATGACCCCAAATTCCTTTATGACTTCTAGTGCACACTGATAGCGAGCTGTTGCACTAATTTATATTGTAATACTATATTTTGTTAGATGGATGAACTATGTTGAAACACAGCTCAAGTTCATATAAAAATCTATAAATAGTTCAAGTGACAACTGGGCTTGAAGTTTATATTTATTTTTTTGTGACAAAAATTGGCGACTGAGTTCATATAAATGTCATTTTTGTTATATGAATGTTGTCATTTTACTAAATAAAATGTTTATCATACTAAATGAGATGTATATCTTGAAGGTAAGAGTATGTATTCTTGTATATAACATATTTTACTATTAGCGATCAGTTGATATATTTGTGTGGGTCGATAACGACCCCGTGGGCACATTTCGACACCTCTGGGTTCAATTGGCGTATAAACCATTTTGGTCAAAATGAGTTATATACACCGTTTAGTTCAGATTTTTTTTCTCTATCGATCTGTATATTTAAAACATTCAAATTCGCAAAAAAAAATGCTTTCACGACCCAAAAAATTTAGATCATCCTACCACAAAAAAGGTAAAATGTTAATGTAACAGCCAAATTTATCTTTTTTAAATTTTTAGTAAGACGTTATGACCAAGATTTTTACCAACCCGGGGCGTAAGATCTGCGTTGACTGTAAATGGATTTTACGCCATGACGAGTAAATGTATTTCTTAAACGTATTTTAAAATTGAGGTCGTTAATCCAAACATTTAAATAACATATATGGACGTATTAAAGTCCAAAATTAAATGACAATATTTTACTGCACGCTTTCGTTCACTCTACAAAAATCCATTTAATTTTAGATTTTACACACATTGCTTTAAAGTCTAAAATTAAATGGTAAAAATTTTAAAAATTATTACAGTGTCCGTGTTATGACGGTGGATGGATTTTACGCCATGACGAGTAAATGTATTTCTTAAACGTAATTTAAAATTGAGGTCGTTAATCCAAACATTTAAATAACATATATGGACGTATAAACCATATCCATTGCAAACAATGATATTCAATTTTAGACTTTATTGACATAGTATTTAAGTCCAAAATTAAATGACAATATTTTTACTGCACGCTTTCGTTCACTCTACAAAAATCCATTTAATTTTAGATTTTACACACATTGCTTTAAAGTCTAAAATTAAATGGTAAACATTTTAAAAATTATTACAGTGTCCGTGTTATGACGGTGGTTTTGCTTTAGCAGAATCGAAGCCCTGGCCCTCGATTCTGCTAAAGTATAACCACTGCACGAACGGTCATGTGGGTAACAGGTGCGGGGAGTTTGGACATGTCCACGGCGGTTTTGGATACGGTAGCCGTAACCCAGAGGGTGAGCACATCCTCAGAACATGTACGGCCACCGAACTTGCCGTCGTGAACAGGTTCTTAAAAAAAAAAGCCGAACTTCTTGTCACTTCCAAGAGCGGAGAGCACGCTACCCAGATGGATTTCCTACTCACTAGGAGGCACAGCATCAGCAGGATGGCCAACTGCAAGGTAATACCCGGAGAGAGTCTCACTACACTTGAAATTATTTAAGAGATACGATTTGACAGATCTCTGGATTCATGGAGGGTAACTAGGCACTATTGAAAGGATACATGAAACTGTTATAAATTAAGTTAAACCATTTCTAAATACGTAATAACTTATAATAATAAGTGTAAAAAATATGGTGTAACATATTTCACTTTAAATTACTACAAATATTTTAAGAATTGCTACAAATAATTTAAAATAAGACGTGATTCTTCATTTTTCGAAATCTCGTGTGATAGCTACGTCATATCGTTCTTATTTTTTCATTTGAGTGTTGGGGCTGTGTTCTCTATGGTTGTTACATTTTAATCGTATGGAGTTTATGTCAACTCGTTACGTTTATGGTCGGCGTTGCCAGAATGTAACTTTTGTAATATTTTGTATTTCTTTTTAGCCTCTCATGTTTCTTCTAAGTAATACAAATCAAAATATTGTTTAGATTTTACTTTTGCCGTATCGCATACTAGAGACAACAATACTAGATTATATTAGATTGATTGTGAAAATGCACCTCTTAGATTATTTCGCCTATCATCATCATCATGCGCATGGAGATGTATTTTCCTAATTGCATCTGAGGCCAAGGCAAGGCAAGGCAAATTTTTATGTTTCAATTTTTACTGAGCCGCGTGGTTCCCGGTAGTAGCCGCGTGGTTCCCGGCAGAGTAGAACTTGGGTCACTTCATCTCTTCCTATGCGGTGTCGTACCAGGCGACTAAGGGATAGGGCTGTTTAACGCCAGACAGATATATACAGCCATGACTCAGCCTCAGATGCATAGCTCGAGTCAACAATAGTGCCAGGAATATGGCAATAGGCTCACTCCCTATTACGTGGGACCGAATAACTACAAGTACCGTGTTTCCGTTTCTAACATTTTTCGCACGAACCATTTAAAATCTTAATTTTAAATTGCCAGTTGCCAATAAAAAAGGTGGATTCGCTTTTCTGTCTTAATAGATTTGTACAATTTAAATTATTTAAGTTTTATTGTTACAAACTTCAATAGCTTATATATGTATTATTATAGCTGAATATTCTGAACAATTCTGCGAACCCCTCAAAGGATTCAGGCGTGATGTTCAATCGCGGCTGATTTCCTGGTATTTTTTTAAGAGTTCCTTGGTCTAATTTCGGAAACCCATCATCATCAGATCTTTACGAAATTTAGATGGGACCATTTCGGAATACTGTACTGCCGAACAAAAAAAGAATTTTGCAAATCCGTCTACGCAAGACGGAGCTATGACAAAACATAAAAAAATATATATATTTAAACATCCGTATTGAGAACCTTGATGCCACCAGCCTCCGTGGCGTAGCGGTAGTGAACGCGGCCGCTACGCAGGAGGCGCGGGTTCGCTCAGTGCAAATATTTGTGTGAATGAAATATATGTATTTGCATTGGTCTGGTCGTGCCTCGGGGGGCACGTTAAGCCGTTGGTCCCGGTTGCCATGAGAACATCTATGGCAGTCGTTACGGGTAGTTGGAGCCCTCAAAAAAAAAAAAAAAAACAACGGTCTAACTGCAAAACTTCGATATCACCTAATGTTAACATTGGGTTGTGGAGGTCAGATGACAATCGCTTCACGGAAAATATCGAGGTCTAGCCAAAAATCCGTGGTTAAGACTGGTAAAGCGGACCCCAGACTCCGAGCTGAAAGCTTCGGATGCGACTGGGAATTAACGCTAAGAGGAAGAAGATTGAGAACCTTGATGCAGAAGGCGGTATTCTTCGAGGGTACACTACATAAATACGAAAAGCCTTATTCCGAAAGTTACAATCACGAATTTCAAAATTCCGAATTTTATAATTCCGAATCATTCAAAATTCCGAAAGTCAGATATCCGATGTATCATAAATCCTATTTACTGAAAACCCGAATTTCAAAATTCCTAATGATTATAACTGCGAATATTAAAATTCTGAATTTGAAGATACCGAACCATTACAATTCCGAATAATTAATAATCCGAAATATCATAAATACGAATTCCGATTATCAAAACTCCGAAACAACACAAACCCGACAATCAAGCGCCTTGTAAACCTGCATTAGGTAAGTAGGATAGTTGCTATTTTCGGGGTACACGAGATAAACAGGAAATAGAATTATTGAACTATTATTTTAATTTATTTATGCTAATGATTACAAAATACACGTTGCCATACAACTATCAGTAACAAGCATGCATGCAGGCAAGCATGCAGGCAAGCATGCAGGCAAGCATGCAGGCAAGCATGCAGGCAAGCATGCAGGCAAGCATGCAGGCAAGCATGCAGGCAAGCATGCAGGCAAGCATGCAGGCAAGCATGCATGCAGGCAAGCATGCATGCAGGCAAGCATGCATGCAGGCAAGCATGCATGCAGGCAAGCATGCATTCAGGCAAGCATGCATGCAGGCAAGCATGCAGGCATGCATTAGTTTCGCTCTTCTCCGGCGCTACGGGATGTGCAGTCCTTCCGCCCTTGCGTAACAAAGTTCAGGCACCCATGCTCGCGCTCCGCGCCTCCGGTTTTTAAATAACACTCTAGTGTAGGGCAAACAAGTACCACGGCAGTAGGACCACGGCAAGTCGGGTTTGGCTTAATTTTTATACGTACCTAATAATTGGCGAGAAAATTAATTTATTATTACAAAAAATCAACTCTAAAATGCGCAACATGTCAAATAAATTTTAACTTTTACCTATTTTTGATACAAATTTTCAATTTGAGCAATACGATGGGGTTGACTGACATATCCTTACTGGATCAAAACCCCAAAATAAATAAAGATTAAAAAAAAAAAAAAAAAGCAATGAATTTTCGGAAATTTGAAATTCGGAATAACGTTTTTCGGGCCAATAATACTACGGATTTTTAATTATTCGTAAAAATGAAATTCGGAAGAATGAACATTCGTATTTATAACTTTCGGATAAATAACTATCGTGTTTTTGAATACTCGGAGTTTTGTTTCTTAGGAATTATAATATTCGGAATTTTGAAAATCGGAATATTGAAATTCGGAATTAAGTATTTCGGAATTGTTGGGTGTTCCCACACGGCACGTATTGTGTGAGGCGTGGTCCCTGTACCCTATAGGTACCGGTGGGGCATTGTATTTTATATTTTTAAACATATGTTTTTTTTGTAAGTAGGTATATGAATTTAAAAATATAGTATCTTAATAAATTTTTCAAGAAATTCAGAGGTATAATAATGATACCCATGTTTTCCTTAAGCCTAACACATAGAGGTACTTATCCTAATATCAATACTAGATATACAATACAATACAATATAATATTCTTTATTGTACACCATATAAAAAAACAAAATAAAAACAACAATGATACATTGGTGGCAGTACAAACGGCGGTCTTATCGCTAAGCGCGATTTCTTCCAGACAACTTCAATGGAAAAGTGCGCAATGGATTGGTGTATGGGCAGTTAACGGGAACAAAGATTCAATTGTAGTGAAATATAAATACACACTTAAATAAAAATAAAAATAGAAAAATAATTTAAAATATACATATACTAATAAATATAAATATTAAATATATATATATATATATTTAATATATAAATATATATATTAAATGATTAATCAGTGTTGCCAGGGCCAGATAGTCTAATGTAAATGTAAACAAGATAGCTTAAAAAGTTACATATCGTGGAAAAAGTAAGGTTTTTTTATGGTATGAAAATCCTGTCGGATAATTATATAGCGCGGTGGGGTAGTTATGACGAATAGTTTTATTTATTTACAAATTACAATGTTACAAAAGTTACATTCGGGCAACGTTGCGATTAATCTTTTGTTACCTGAATCGATTATTCTGACAATTGATTTGAGACACTCCAACCCTAGACTATAAACGTCAAATCGTATCTCTTAAATAATTTTAACTGTAGCCAAAACCGTCTTCTTGTCATAGACCTCCGCGTGAAACCCAAAGACAAACGCGCCGAGCGTGGCCAACGCAGAATCAGGTGGTGGTTGCTCGATGAAGACAAGTCCCAAAGTCTCGTCTCAGCCATCGGTGACAAGTGCGCTGATGCTGTAGACGAACCAGTACAGGTTTGCTGAGACAGGATTCAGACAGCTATCGTCTAAGGCGCAGGCCAGATAGAAGAGACCTAAGACGCGGACGGGACGCGGACCTTTGTTTTACTGCGTCCCTTCTATACAAAATGTATAGAAGCGACGCGACACACGTCTTACGTCTCTTCTGCCTGGCCTGCCCCTAAGGGTAGACGCAAGTATGACAGGGATACCTTGGTGGTGGAACGACATAGTCCAGAGAGAGATCAGGGTGAAGAAAGCTCTCCTTAAAAAGTGGCAAGCTTCCAAATCTTCTGAGACCGTGACGTGTACAAAGATGCAAAACGCACCACCAGGAGAGCGGTAGCCAGGGCCAAACGAGACCACTTGCAACCGCTATATAACAAGTTGGAATCGTCTGAGGGACAAAAGCTTATCTATAAGTTGGCGCGTTCCAGAGCCAAAACGACGCAGGCTCTGTCCAAGTGCCGCTAAATTAAAGACCCAGAGCACAGTCTGTTGTACGAAGATGCGGTGAAGGAGAGATGGCTGTTACAAAAGATTTAAACAATTGAACTTGTTTTATTTGATAAAGCTAAGTTAATTTCGTTTCTGGTAGTTTAATTTCGTGTATATCGACCATAATTCTGTAGTAAGACTAATATTAATGTAATTCTGACACATTCTAACAGTGTAGAGATTGTTTTTATTAATTATAATTCTATTGATGTGCAAAGTAAATAGTTTTTACAGCAAAAAAATCTACAGCTACGTGCTTTTACATCAGTAAATGTGATTTCTTTTGACCAAATTTGGATATAAGCTGTAAGCTGTTAACTTTTATCCAATTTTCATGGGGTGTATAAACCATAAATTGGTATTTTCTAAGACGTATATCCATGCTAACTTCCAAACCAAAAGAGATAGATATGATTGAACGATTTAGCCTTTTTCATCCCCAAATTCTAAGAATCTTTCTCCTTGGAATTTTTTATGTAGCTTCTAAAATAAAAAAGTTATGATTTTTTTTCTGAAAATAAAATCGTTTTTTTGCTCTCCTGAAAAGTCGTATTTTGGTTTATACGCCAATTGAACCCAGAGGCACAGATTACCTAATAGTTGGAACAGATAACTCACTGCCTGGAAAATTAACGATTCAACTCAGATAAGTGCCTACAAGTCCACGTGATCAACCACCTCCATACGAATATGTATCTTAACAGACAGCCATACGGTTATTATTACTTTGCAGTCGCTCGGCGTCGTCCTCGTAGTTACGTATAATAACGCTAGGGTTGCCTCGCTTAATAAAGGCTTTACACTAGTTTACAATAGTTTGACATTTTTCTCACCTATTCATCGAATATCGAATAATAGCCGAATATTATTGGACATTCGGTCAATATGTATTTCATCTCAATCACAATCCTACCGGTCAGCAACTCAAGAGTAGGTAAGCTTAGACAAGGCCTTAGATAAACTACTATTCTCAGTGCACAGTGGCGATTATTATATATTTGGTCTGAACGCAAACAATGCAGTAGAGGTAACGCACCGACAATACCTACACAAGTACACGAGAGTCAAACGCCAGCAGGCACATGCTGTAACAAACATCTCGAATGATCGAAGTGAGCTCGATAGCTGAATCCGCGGTGAGATGTCAATTTGTATGCGAAATTGACATCTCACCGCGGATTCAGCTATCGAGCTCACTTCGATCATTCGAGATGCAAGTTACAGCATGTGCCTACAGCCCGCGACAGAGCGGTGCGGGCGGCGGCGGCCATCGCCGGTCGCTGATCGCCTCGCGATACCATCCTACGAGTACTTACAATTTTTTATTTATGATTGCATTCAAGTGTTGAGACTGAACCCGAGCCGTTAGCTATAAGTAGGTACTAGGTCAGATAACTACATCTTGTAACAACCGATCTGTTACTGAATAGACTAAGTACTGAATCCAACATTTTTTAAGTCTTTCCGTATAGTAGGTAGCGAAGTGGGTAGGTAGGTACCTACCTATATTACTTTGTACAAGATATGTACCTACCTATGTATATTAAATATTGTCATAGGTAGGTACCTACAGTAACATAACGAATGTAATTACACTTATTAAGTAAGTACCTACTTGCCGTTCTTCATTAACAGGCAAGCAGAAGTAAGATTTTTATTTGATTTGTTAGATTCGCATCCGTGATATGCTTTCATAATAGCATCATAGATTGAGTATTAATTATATTAATAACAAACAAAAAGACTCAACAAACAAAAAGATTGAAACGTAATAATATAACCAAACCTTAGGTACTTTATTACGCGCGTGTGCACGCGCGGCTAGCGACAGCCCGACTGACGACCGAGGACCGTCGGCGACCGGCGGCGAGAGCGCGCAAGTACATAGAGTGAGCGTGGCCTGCCAGAGGTGTCGATTTGATACTTTATATCAGTCATCTTATAATGTATTGTTTGAAATTATAAAAAGCTAAATTCCGGGTTGGGCACCAAAAAAGTTCACTTCCGATTATGAAACAGCGGCACGGGCTGCGATTATTGATGTGTTTCCAAATATAATCACCAAAGGATGTTATTATTATTTTTCAAATGCTATTTGGCGTAAGGGCAAAAATTTTAACCTTGTAAAGCCGTCATACAATCGAAAAATTGTGCAACTCACGAGTGTTCTGCCACTGCTTCCTTCTATGAACATGATGATGGATGGTTTACATTTTAGAAAAGATTGAAATTTGGAAACGAATTCCAATTTAGGACTCTTCGTAAAATATGTTGAGTCGTATTGGCTCAAAGACGACGATTTCTTTAGCACTTGGTGTGTCTTTGGAGAACGCCATAGAACAACGAATAGTGTTGAAGGATGGCATCTTAATCTAAATAACGAGTGCGTTAAAAATAAAAAATAAGTCACACTTATGCAGCTTTTAAAAGTACAATTAGACGATGCTGTCAAAGAAAAGCTAATAAAAAATAAACAAACGATTAACAAACGCAATAAAGTCAGTATTTTGAACGACAAAATAATAATGGACTTACAAATGAAACTGATTAACAAGGAAATAAGTGTCTGCCAATTTCTATTAGAATGTGCAATGTAATTAGGAATATTTTTTTAATATATCTAATGATGACTGTACTATGTTAGATAAATAAATAAGTACCTAGTAGATTTCTTCTTTGAACCAAATATGTACCTAGTAGTTCTTCTTTGAACCCTGTAACGATATTATGATTGAACTTATTGTAATTTTCAGTCCAGCTAGTTCAACTACATTTTGAAGTTGAAAACCCTGGGGAAAAGTTGTCCAATTTGTTCAACCGGTTGAACAGATAGTTGAACATACTGGAGTAGAGGGACTGATAACACGTTGTTTTATTTAAAGAATATTAAATACGCTACCCATTCACACGGTCAGTATTTTATTTGCATGTATTATATAAGAGAAATTGATGTTTTCCCTTAAGTGGCGTAATTCAACAGAGGCACCTTACTACTACCACTTTTATAACAGTTAAATGGAATGCTTTTAGCCTATTTCTTCATTCAAGTGATATCTTTTAAAGTATCATTAGATCTTAACAATGTACTTATTTTCTAAACATTAGATTGTTCCCTCCTCATGCTTGGTTATTTAGATCTTAATCCTTACACAATAATAAAAACATACAACATTGCATTTAAAGCTATAACTCTTCATGATATCGCTGTACATTAGAGTTGCTGAGAAAATCGTTAAACTGTTTATGCTTACGGACGTGTTCTGCGCATTTTGCCACCAATCGCAGGAACTCGCGCTCGTCGAATGAGTAATTAGTAAACTTAGCATGTGAACCACCACCAGGTCCATGGCCCTGTAATTAATTATTAAAAAATCATAACCTGTGCCAGTATTATTTACTAGCAGCTGTTGCATGCGGCTCTGCTTCGTGTGAATATCGGGTATCGCAACCAAATACAGGCTATTTCCTTTCCCAAGCTCTAATCCCTCTCTGGTTTAGGCAGATAGACGGACAGAATTACTTTCGCGTTTCTAAACTAACTTCGGGGTAACGAAGTCAGACGGCAGGCGCTGTCGTAAAATCCTTACTATAATTTTTGCTAGAAGTGCTCTAAAACGCAAGCTTTTGAAGTCACTGGAATTAGTCGGTTCGGATGAAGGACAGGAAGATATAAATTTAATACAAATAAATTTATAAATTAAAAATATAAATAAATTAAATAAATATATTGATATATTTATTGAATTTGTGTAAATTATTGTAATAATAATTATTAAATAAAATACAATAAGATAAAAAAAATAAGATAATATAGGAAGATACCGACTGTAGTGTCTTGAGAAAATCATATATGGCGGGTCATTTTGCAGATGCAATCCGACTGCGATAGATACGCACCAAGTGTTTAAAATAAAACGACAAATAACGTAACATACCTGATCCTGTTGTACAAGTTTAGATGGATCCTCCCAGGTCACATATTTGAGGCCTCGTAATCTTGTTAAGTCTAAGTAGCAATTAGGATCCTCGCAGTTGTATCTGTAACACATAATTATTAACAATAACATAACAAAATGAAATATGTGCATTGGAATGGTCGGAAAGGTGGGAATGGGAATCACTATCAGGAGCCCGGTCTGTAATATCAAAGGGAATGTCTTTCAAGATGAGGTAGAGAACGTCCTCTTGATACACCCTGGGCAAAAGAAGTGAGCAAACAATACTTCTTTTCTATGAATTGTGCAGAAAAGAAAGCGGTCTATGTTTCCGGGTTATTTGTTTATGCTGTGTGTGTCTCTGATTAGCAGAAATAACAATATGCCTACATATCAGATCGACTCGATGCGTTTCGCGAAACTATAATGTTACACAGAGAAGTAAAATCGCAACAGACAAGTAAAATCGCAATAAACGAACCGATACTCACACTTCAAATACTGCAGCCCAATCAGGTAAGAAAAGAAGGTGGGTTAAACCTGCACCATGCATTCCGATAAACACATCCGTATTGTGAGTGATTTCCAGTTGCTTCTTGAATGGCACAGTTTTGTCGTAAACAACTCGTTGAACTTCATAGCCCTCAACTTTTTGTAATGCTTCAATTATAGCCTTCTCATTTAAAATAGATCTGTATGTTGTCCCTCTAGAGAGTAAGGTTACTCTAACTTTGTTATCGGCTCTCTGATGTAATTTAATATTTAATGAATAAATAATATGTTTCGAAAACGCATGGAAGAGACCACTTCGTTCACAGCCATATATCTGTAAAAATAACATAATAAGATTGTATCAGCTGTTAGACTGGAGAGCTAGAACTACGCTACAGTATAATATAAAAATGAATCCCTAAATGTGTTGCTAAGCGCCAATCTCGAGAACGGCTGAACAGATTTCACTAATTATTTTTTTAGAATATTCCTTGAAATACGAGGATGGTTCTTACGGAGAGAAAATAATTAAAAATTGTCTGAAAGGCGGTACGAAGTTCGCGGGGTCAGCTAGTATATGAATAAAAATCTAATGCCATAGATGCTTGTTCATGCGTCATTTCAACTGGCTTCCTTTTTGAAAATTTTCAATGTATAGGGTGTTTCATTGTAGTTTATTATGTGGCATTTGATAGTAATCATCTATACACATCTAAACACAATCTGCAACAATCTACTACACAATCTAAATGTAGGCAGGTGTATGGGCAAGCCAACCCCACCTCAAAACGGAAACACCTGATGATCGATGGATGAAGGTCTGGTGTAGGTTTTACCTCTGAAGTAAAAGCGAAAATAAACTAATAGATAAATAAAGTATGAATGTACTGTAGTTTGTTTGTGTATAATAAAAAATTATCTTATCTTATCTTATGAATAGGAGAGTGGACCTAGGGTTCGAAAGTGCAAGGATACAACTGGGATTGGCTCTCAGACGATGATCATGATGATAAACTGGACGTAGGGATCGTAAAATTAGACAGGTTTTTTTAGATTAACAAACTTACCAAAGGTGTGTTGTAATAGAGACCAAATATCATTCTAGGCAATAGTGGTAAGACTACATTTTTAAAACAAACTACTTTCCCTCGAAAGGTTTTTAAATCCCAAATAGGATTATCAGTAAAAGCATTAAATGCTTCCTTAAATGCTGAATCGTAAGTGTATGTTTCCCACACTAATATGTGATTGTCTTTAGAAAATGTAGAAGGATGTGTTGAGTTTACATGAAGTGATGCATACAAGTTGAAAAAATCACAGAAGTGATGATACATGTTAACAGCTGAAAAAGATATAAAACCAATGTTTATATGGACGAACAGAATAGAATACATGAAACAGTAAGTGTGAGTAGTACATTGATATGAACATACATGCGTCCAACTTCATGATATATGTAGGTTTTTGTATAACTACATCACATATGCCATCAACTATTGGTCTTTGGGGTGTTTTAACAAAATGCACAAGTTCTGGTGACCATGATTGAAGTGCACTCATATGTTCCGCTTCTTTAAAAAGTCGTTCTGAATGTAAATTGCAGTATCCACCTGAAGAAAATTAAATGTAGTAGCATATTAATGATGAATGATGAATTACTCATAAGTCAAGCCACAGAAAAAATCTACACAGTACCTAATCAAATATGAATGTATAGGGCGATTTACACATACCTATCTGACCAGGCCCAAGAATATCCATTTTATAACGTAAATTGTCTCCACGTCCAACAAGTCCCGTAAAATTCAACATCATGTTACGCCCGCGACAAAATCTGGAAAACATAATGTTATAGTAGTAGTACTAGTATATAATACAGCAGGTAATCGGTAGGTTAAGCTTTAAGGCCCTATCAAGATTGAACCACATCTACCACAGCCAGCATATCTGCCGAACAATAGAGCTGTCTTTTTGGGGCTCAACACAGTAAACAAACAGACTTATGCAATTTGGTACAGTTGTTCAGTAGTTATGCGCATACATACATTTAAGCGGTTCCTTTTTTTTTATAAATCATACTAATATTATAAACGCGAAAGTTTGTAAGTTTGGATGTATGTATGTATGGATGTTTGTTTCTCTTTCACGTAAAAACTACTGAATGGATTTTATTTAAACTTTACAATAAAATTTAGCATAAACAGGGTGTCTGGCTGCAGATTTACATTTAAAAAAAATAATATCTCAAAAAGTTGTAAGCGGTGCGGGGGAGCGTCTTTCGAATGATAGTGCGTGTGTGAGGAGTGTTCGGGTAAGCAAGGGTGAGCATCACGCGTACGCTATCGAGGCATTTTTCAAGAGCAACGATTCTTACGTACTCGCTCGCCAACAATTTTGTTCACACTTCTAAATCCGACGAAAAGGCGATGGGCCGAGTGTGAATTGAATTCGGTCGTGGGTGGAGAGTGGTGGAGAGGTTCCGCGCAATAGCTTCGGCTATGAATGAACCACCGACAATCGACAAGGCCAGTCGATCGTCAAGGACCCCCGAAAATATTGAACTGGTGAAACGGAGTTTACGTGAAAATGCGCGACTTTCGATACGGAAAAGGGCAGATTCACTGGGACTTCCAAGAGCGATTGTCCACGAAATATTGAAAAAGAGTTTGAAGTTCCATCCTTTTAAAATTCAAATTATTCAAGAACTAAAGGAAAATGACTTTGTGTCACGAAATTTTGGAGCGTTTTCGCACTGAGAATTCCATATTTTGGAGTAACGAGGCTCATTTCCATTAAAACGTACATGTTAACAAACACAAACTGCCGTTACTGGGCTCCGAGAACACACAATCCTTGACTGAAGCACCAAAAACCATTGCATTGCCCAAAGGTAACTGTTTGGTGCGCTTGATCCGCGGAATAATTGGACCATTTTTTTTTTTTTGAAAATGTACGAGGCGAAGCTACGAATGTGAATGGAGAAGTCTGAGGGAGAGAATTATCGGCTCATGATTACCAATTTCTTTTTGCCGAACATGCGAGCTCATCCATCGTAGTCATCACACGCGTGGTTCCAACAGGATGGTGCGACCGCACAACTGCCTACCTTCAATGAATTTACTGCGAGAGAATTTCCCTCAAAAACTGATAAGTCGCTATGGGGACAACCCGTGACCACCAAGGTCACCCGACCTGACCACAATGGACTTCTTTTTGTGGGGCTACCTCAACAATCCGCGAACTAATGTGGACTTAAAAGATAATATTCGGCAAGAAATCAGCGCAATTGAACCAAGCTTACTGCAGCGTATGGTGCGGAATACGATGCTCCGTTTTGAACCAAGATGGAAGACATTTGGATGACATCATCTTTAAAAAATGAAATCCGCATGTGTACTTTATATTTAAATACTTTTATTAAAACTATATGTCAAACAGTACTTTTTTATTTAATTTTACGAATACAAATCTACCACCACACACCCTGTACATCAGAACAACACATAGGCTATATATCAAGTATCAAGGATGTACAGGATCAGAATTTCACGCTGGTGGAGCCGCGGACAACAGCTAGTTGTCAAAGAAAATAATGCTAGGGTATAGGAGATACATTACAGTAATTAAAAAGTAGTGAAGTTTTCAAAAAATTTCAACAGTTTTAATATTGTGATGTCTTATTGCATTTTGGTTTATCTTGCACTGGTTTTCAAAATCACAAGCTTTGATCTCCACCATACATGTTCTCTCTGGATAACTTTTCATTGGGGTTTTTTCATGTAGCATGATTACAGAACTTCCTAGCAACCACAGAACTGAGAAAAACAAATACAAATAGAAATAGTAAGGGGATACAGTACTTTAGACAAGTTGCAGAACTACACCCAGAACAGGCAAACCAGTATTGTTAGACATTATCAAATGATTGTTTGTTCTGTTTCAGAAAATGGAGTCTGATTTTGCAAACATTAAAAAAAGGAGTACATACTGTTTAATTATTTATGCTTGTTACCAGGAGCCTTATCATATACTGATTTAGAATATTATTTTTTTATCACTGTATATCCTGCAGCATTCTTAGACTTTAACACAATTTATTGTTTTTAACCAGTTAGCCTGGTTGGTCAGATAGGTACTTAACTAAACGTAAACAATCTTGATGCATCTTTTTGATATATTTTGTCCCGGTGAACTTCGTGCCGCCATATTTTTTCCGTTCCCGCTGCACCTATTTTCTCACAGTTTAAACCTTCCCTGCACCATTACGAACATTTCAAGATCAAGATAAGATAAATCCGTTCAGCCGTTCTCGAGTTTTAGCGAGATTAACGAACAGCGATTGATTTTTAAATATATATATTTTTAAAACTCACTTTATTAATGGTTTTCTGTTTAGAAACTCATTTTAAAGACAATAAACCGAAACTGAACCATTAGTTCATCAGTTAGTGAGCCTAGTTTATTTTTTTAATACATGTTTTCATAAAAAGTCGCCACAAGGTTGTTTACCTTTAGTTAAGTAGGTACCTACCTAACCAAATGGAGTATAGTAGCATAGTGTACATAGACTGTATACACAGACACTCTTTGGGTAAATATTATGATTTTTTTACCTCAGGTATTTTGAACATTCAAGTGATGTGTCATCTGGGTAGGAAGCTTCACACATTACCATCAAGTCATTTATTTGTTCTTTAACGTAACCTGGAAAACACAAATAAAGTTTTAAATTCACAAGAATCATGATTTATACTCTGCCTAAATTAACTGTTGACACAGTTGAATAAAAGGGTGGTTTGAAAACATAACGTATCATTATTTGTATAAGTAAAGATAGAAATGCACTGCAAAAGAAATATAAAAACTACTTAAGTATATGTATCTACCCTATTTATGACCCATAAATATACTAAAATGATTTGAATGTCTCAGTTAAATTTAAATATATGATAATTCACTTGCAGATTAATACAGTTATATTCTAACTGTACCAAAGTAGTGTTGGAATTGAACCTACATAGTTACCGAGCTAGCTAACACAGTAAAAATGTGTTTATCTGAGGCCCTTCCTACATTTTAAAACTCAGATTATACTAATAAAATTATTATAAGGCAATCGAAATCTGTTTTTATTGATATAAAAGTATTCATTAAGTAAATTAATACTCAAAGGAAACTTAAAAACATATTGCATATTAGAAAAACTTGGTTAAGTGTTCATTCCATATTATCTGCATCTAAGACTAAAACAATAAAATAGATGGAATGCATAAAACATGCTTGTGAAGCCAAGTAAAGTAATACTAAGAAGTACCATTTTGCTCACACTTAAGGGTGCAAGAAAAATAGTACTACTTTAGTATTACTTTATACTCTGCTTCACACACTAGTTATATGCATTCTGTATGTTATTCTTTAAGATCCATACCTAAACAAAGTGCTTAGATAAGGCCATCTCATTGCCTCAAATAAAATGAGCTTTTATCGTGAAGTTTTACTAGAACTGTAGAAGCCAAAAATATCTATGTTATATTGTTATATCTATGGTGTACAATAAAGACGTTTTTACTTTACTTACTTACTAACCTAAATATTTGGTTTTGCTCTTGATATAAAAGATATTTCACTTATCGCATTTTTCACTTACCAAAATCGGCCTGAGTATAAAATGTATCATATTGAGCCGCTTTTGTTTTGACCCAGCCGCGATGATCGCCAGGGCATGTAGGGCGGACGTTATAGGATACGTCATTCTTGCACTCCCTTTCATAACCCCAACACCTCTTAACTTTGACTTGTTCTTTATATGGACACTTGGGATCTAATAAACAAGAATTTGCTACACTAGGAAACGCATTGAAAACGTATGTTACATGTTCCGGCGGTATATTAAGATTGGCAATATCTATTGAACAGATATTGCTAAGCGATATTATAATGTAGAAAATATACAATTGCCAACACATTTCAATTGAAAATAAATACAATAAAAATTAAAAAAACTTTTACAAACTATACTCTCTCAAACCAATCAAAGCACCAAAAAACACCAAAAAAATGCATTTGATTTGAAAGTTGAATTGACACTATTGACAGAAAGGTGAGATGTCACTGTCAGACAACATTCTGAATTCTGAATTTTAGGCTCCGCGCACACGTACGGTTTCCGTCCACGGTTTCCTGATCAAAAAGTCAGATTTGAAAAACCGAATGCTCCATTTTCATACAAAATGTTCTACTAGGCACTAGGCGCACACGTCCTTACTTTTTGCAGAACGGAAAAAACCCGACGTTCGGTTCAGAACGGAAAAAACCTAATGACGTCATACCGAACGCAGCACTCGCATACATTTTGTACTAATCGCCGCACACGTCAGGAAATTTCCATCCGGAATCGCGCTTAAATTGTGTCTAGCGTTGTCAATTCCCAAGAGAGTGGGGTCTTTCAAGCCGATTAGCGAATTTGTTGGGATTGTGCTTATGTGGGGAATTTAGACATTCACACTAGACCTAAACTCAGAAGTAATAAGTGGCAAGTATTATACATATTGATAAATTATTAAAGCAAAACATCTGACATTAAGGTACTATTTAACTCTTTATTGGCAATATTATGTACACGAGCCGCAATAAACATCGCTAGTGGTGAATATAGCGGGAAACTTCAAGAGAAGTAATATAGTTATCAATGTCTAATATTGGGGCCTTTCTGTTGGGTTTGTGGGGAATTCAGATCATCACTAATTGGCAACACTGATTGTGTCTCGCTTCCGGGGTTGCCAGATTGTATTGTAACTTTTGTTACATTTTGCGTAACTTTTGACTCTCTTACGACCCAGCCCCATAGTGGTAGACGCTCTCAGCTGCATTAAGTCCCAGATGAAATAGCTGGGGCTCGTACTCAATGGCCGGTAGGATTTCAAGGAGCATCTCGGAAGGCCGGCTCCTAAATTGGGCGGATATCCGAGATAAACCGAAAGGATTTGTCTCTACTATATAAAAAAACAAGAATACGTAACTTTTCCCCCAAAAATGCAACTTTTAAGCCAGCTTGTGTTACATTTGACAATTTGGCACTGGCAACACTGCTCGCTAGGGTGGCCGCACATGTACGGTTTCCGGAGACGGTTTCCGTCCACGGTTTCCTGATTTGGAATTCCGTGTGCCGAGCGCACACGTTCCGTTTTTTGCATTAGGTTTTTTTATTATTAGTTTGAAGCGAGCAGTGTTGCCAGTGCCAGATTGTCAAATGTTACACAAGCTAGCTTAAAAGTTGCATTTTCGGGGGAAAAGTTACGTATTCTTGTTTTTTTTATATAGTAGAGACAAATCCTCTCGGTTTATCTCGGGTATCCGCCCAATTTGGGAGCCGGTCTTTCAAGATGCTCCCTGAAATCCCACCGACCATTGAGTACGAGCCCCAGCTATTTCATCTGGGACTTAATGCAGCTGAGAGCGTCTACCACTATGGGGCTGGGTCGTAAGAGAGTCAAAAGTTACGCAAAATGTAACAAAAGTTACAATACAATCTGGCAACCCCGGAAGCGAGACACAATCAGTGCTGCCAATAACTGATGATCTGAATTCCCCACAAACCCAACAGAAAGGCCCCAATGTTAGACATTGATAACTATATTACTTCTCTTTTAGTTTCCCGCTATATTCACCACTAGCGATGTTTATTGCGGCTCGTGTACATATATTGCCAATAAAGAGTTTAATAGTACCTTAATGTCGGATATTTTGCTTTAATAATTTATCAATATGTATAATACTTGCCAATTATTACTTCTGAGTTTAGGTCTAGTGTGAATGTCTAAATGCCCCACATAAACACAATCCCCACAAATTCCCTAATCGGCTTGAAAGTCCCCACTCTATTGGGAATTGAGTTTTGCCGCCAAAACGAGAATGAACGATCACGGTGTTATTTTATTTTCCAAAATTAGTGTGAGTTCGAGTTTTTATGTGTAAAAATGGTGGATTTTTAGACATGACGTCTTGGAAAACGCGCACAAGAGTAGGAAAGTGAAATATTGCAGTGAATTGTGACTTCTCGTGTTGGTTTCAAATCTCCGTAGAAGCCTTTAGTAAAGTTTCCACCACTTTACTGAGGCAGCCATCATCATCATCGTCATCATAATCAACTCACCATCATCATCATCATCCATCCATCCATCCATCCACCCATCCAAATAAGATTATTATAAACTACTTGATAAATAAAGAAGAAAAAAAAAATTTAAATAACATCATTTTGTAATATTTAATAAGTAGGTATTATTTTTTGTTATAATATAATTTATTTTATTAATTATAAAAAAATAAAATTGTTGTAATCTATTAAATAAAAATGAATCCCTAAATGTGTTGCTAAGCGCAAATCTCGAGAACAGCTGAGCCGATTTCCCTAATTTTTTTTTAGAATATTCCCTTAAGTACGAGGATGGTTCTTACGGCGAGAAAAATTTAAAAAAAAGGCGGTACGAAGTTCGCGGGGTCAGCTAGTATGATAGAAATTCATATAATCTTTTTAGATGAATTAATCAAAACAAGCTATAAGTATAAATACTTATAAAATAATGTATGGTACTGAATATCTAATGTAACGCGACGTATAATGGAACGTAAAACTATAACGGTTTTTTTCCACAGAACGATAACGTGATATGCTCGGGCGGAACATAATATAACTTGAACCTAAAATGTGCCTATAATGTGCTCAAGCTCAATACTCGCAGTATACGTTTCTTGGGTGTCTTTTTAGCATAGCACGACGACGGTGGAAGAGCTCAAATTCACCAAGTATAGATTAATTAATACAAAACAACCCACACGCACCAGGGCCTCACTTGTCTCGCTATTTAGGTCCAAGATATAATACGTGGAATACCCATGAACCTATAAAATGACAATAGCTTCACTGTGCTATAGCCGTAGCCGTTCTAAACACTCCTACTAAAAGCCTTATATTCAAACTTCAGAATAGAAACTTTCAGAAGATACTCTTTGCTCTATGTTAGCCATAGCCAACAAGATACCTATCAATTTAGTGTTTCATAATTACACTAGATGTCGCTAGTCGCAAGTAATTTGGCGCCTTTTCCGGAATACAAAATTCCCGGTGGATGCCACCGCGATTAACCACGTGAACACAACAGCAGTGTCCAATCAGCTGGTAAATCATAAAACCGCCCGCCCGCGTATGTCTGTTTACTCTACCGTTGTTTAAATTGAGTCCGAGCTTCTTGTTCAAAGAATATTTGCGTTTCTTTTTGTGCACTGATTTAAGTATGATTAATGTGACAATATTCATTAGTGGTTTTATGAAGTAAAAGTTAATTTGATTACATTTTTCTGACCTTCGAAGTTAACCCTAAACTAATGTCGCCATTTTGACCAATACAACTTGGGTTTAGTAGGTATTTTTATTTTGTTTGGTCATCAACACATGTTTTAATGTTGCTTTAGTGAGTTGCGTAAATGGATGTTCAATTGCGAAGAATACGGAGAAAATGTCTCAGACGAATAGTACTGTAAATATCCTTATACATGACGCTAATGGTTAGTAGCGAAGATGCTTTTATTTGAAGCATTTTCTATGTTATTCTTACAGTAGTTTTTAATTTACTTTAATCATATCTTCATGTAAAGTTTAAGTAGAACTTTAGATTTACAAAATTTGTGTTCTGGCGTCATTCGTATAAATGTTCTACCATTACCAAGTTTAGTATTCTATCGAATTGATTTCCTACTTGTGATTTTTTTGCTTTTCAATGATATCATTGTAAATAATAATAGTAATTTTTGTTTTGTGCACAGTGCAAGTACTTCAGTTATCCCTTTCTTGACATCTGCTACTGGTTGATAAAATCTAATATCCTACAATATTTTAGGACATCCCCAAATGGTGAAAGTCGTTCAAAATACCAATAAACAGTCTATTGCTCAAATCAAAATTAAACCAAACCCTGTGAAAGTAATAAAACTGCCAGCGACAAATGAGGGGAATATCAAGGTACATGTCTTAAAATTTACTAACTTACTATTATAACTTTGTAAACATAATGTTATTACTGGTATCATTAGTATACATCTCAATAAAATAGTACCTGAAGATTGGATTGAGTGATAAAAATTAAAAATCAATTTAATAAGTTTCTTTGGGTAACAGTCGACCCGATTCTATAAACTACTTATTTTGTATGTTTGGTTTAATAAATGCTACTTATTAATGGGTGCTAATTTACAAATCTAAACCTATTACAAACCTATATAGTTATCAAATTCAAAAGTTAAATACAAATAAAATATATAATACATGTAATAGGTTATTTAACCAAAATTTATTTAGATCAAGATATTATTATTATGTCTTGTAGGTAAAAGACATGAAACTCTATTTATTGTTTATACTAAATTGCTCAAACTAAAAACTTGAAACTGCCTGCTTACTTAATAATAATTACTAAAATTCCATGGTGTGAAGACAGTCCAGGGATATTTGGTGGTTAGAGAGCTAATGGTAAAAGTACCAGAAGTTATTTATTTTATTGTTTTGCAACAGTTGCATATCTTCTCAGACTAAACGTTGCATACTTACCTAACATGAATAAATTATCCAAAGACCTATGTTAGACATCCTGATGCAATTGTGATGGGTGTAATACTCTCATAGATCAAGGAAGATAGGTACTAAATATCAATAAACACCTTCTATACATAATAAAGCTGTTTAACATAAATAATTATGGTCATAGCATTTATGTGTTCAAAACTGCCTCTATTTTTATTATTAGAATAACATAATTCTCTTCTCTCACTTATTTTCTTCTATTTTTTATTTTTTTTGAATATAATGTGACTTCAAAAACTACCTATATTATTGTATTCATTTGCTTGACTTATTCCATTTTCAATACACATGCTTAAGATTTTCTTTTTAATAACTTTCTGTTCTGAATATATATTTTTTATTGTGTTTGCAGACACCTGTTTACAGAACATTGAAGTTGACTGGTGTTAAATGTGACACAAGTAAGTTCATTATATCATAAGATTCATAATATATCAACCCTATAAAGATAGTTCTGCAATCTTTACAGGACAGCAATTTGAAGTGAGTCATACACAAAAGTAGCTTTATTGTATTTATCATCTAGAGATATCACTAATTTACAGGAATATTAAGTATGAAATATTTACCAAAATACAAAAAAAGTACAAATGAAATTAATATGATTTCATCATATTAATAACATATAAGTAACTTTATTACTCATAATATATAACCTATCAACCTAGAGTCTATTAATTCAACCTAGAAACATGTACCAACACAGAATAAAATATAATACAAGATATAAAAATACCACAATGAAATTTTATTTCAGAATTATTGCAGGTTCCAGTTGATAATCTAGCAATTTTACAAAACATTAAACTTGAACCAAAAGAAATTGACGAAAATCAGGTAAAACTGTCACTCTCCACTTTCATCGAGATAATTATAAACTAAGGTTGATCTACATAGCTAATCATTTCATATTTTACAGATAAATCACGATCATTTGACAGAATTTAAATACATCCATCCAGTAGAACTTGTGTCTCTACCTATAAAGTCTGAAAATCAAGTGACAAGTACCAGTTTTGGAAATAACTTATCAGCTATGTCACATGCATCCAGGAGGAGACATGATTCGGACAATGATCCCCCAGCAGAATAGTGAGTAACTCTAGTATACTATGTGTCATATCCCACTGGCTACCTGGGTGTGAATGTGCTATAGGAAATCTATTACAATATATTAGAGAAGGCTCAGCAGAGTAGCATCCTTCACCTCACCTTCTCCAGCGTTACTTGCTCGAGTGAGAGAACTTTCACTTCAATGGCTGCCGCGAGGACCTGCTTCGGCGTCTTCCAAACCGGGCACTCTATCAATGTGTGCGCTCTGCAGCCCTGTGTCCTCGCTTGCATCACAGTGATGGTATCCATTTGGCGGCTCCTTCCTGATCCGTAACAGGTTCCCGAGGACTCCCCGGAGATCACCTGCGTCAGCCGGTACGAGAGACCCCCGTGTCACCCATCTAGCCAGTTTTTCGTCTATGATGAAGTCTTACCGCCGCTACTACGACATACCACACGCTCGGTTGCCCAAATCGTTCCTTTCACGCCACCATTTTGTTCTGGTGGAGCTGGGACTCCCGACCTCGTTTTCTCAACACTCTGGTTCTCTTCCCTGCCCCTGCGTCAACGTTCGCCAACGGTATCCCCAGGTGGGGTTTCCAGACTAGCCGCCTCGGAGAATATCGTACGGTGCCTCTGACTCTGTTGGTCATCACCCAGCATCCGTATATTTTTGACCTTCAGGGCCTCCGCACAGATATCCCATTTCAGGCCATTGACTGCACAATCCTGCTCTCCTGCAGGAGCCATCTGGCCACTCATGTTCGGCTTCAGCCCCGCCAGAGCGGCAGCTGTGCCCTTCCATTTGAGACTTTGGAGATGCTTCCTGAAGTCTCATCAGCCATCAAGCCCGAGCTCCAAATATTTCATTTATTAAAGGCCTCCCACTATGTAACTGGATCCCTCACTAGTGACAATCTCTGACACCCTTGGAAGAACAGTCATACCCATAGGTTTTCCAGGACCGGCCCCAGGTCCGCACGACATCAACCGTAGCCGATTATGGTTGGATAGATCACGATCAGATAGCCCTGACTATGCGGCGAAGGTGGAGACGGACTTAGCCTCCCTAAAGCAACTCGAGTGCAAGTTTTCGAATGGGGTAGCGATGTTCAGGGACACATCACCTCGCCCGGGCCTCTGGTGGAAGTCATATTAGCCGTCCGCCAGGTCCTGTGGCGGCGCTCTTACTGTCTTGGCGCCACCGCACACTTCGCACAAAGAGCCGCGTGGCCCTGCATCTCGGGGGTCATCAGTTGCCGTGGCTGAGTTAGCCTCTGACTTATTCCTCACTCCACGGCAAACCCCCCGCGGGTATGGAACTAAGGTGTCCCCATTTTTCCCCGAATAGGGCGAGGGGGGGGGGGGGGGGATGCGCCGACGCCACGGTCTTCTTCTGCTAGGGATATCCAGCGGCTCCACCCATCACCCACAGGCCCGCACACTTGACGTACGGAGGTCTTAGAGCGATTTTTTAGCTAAGGATTTGTTCTCGAGTAGGTTCAGCCGTATTTTTAAGTAACAGACTATACACCTTACACCTATAGAGGTATAGAACTTTAAATTGCAATAAAACAACGATGGATTATTCGATTGACATGAATTTTATTTATCCGCAAGATAATCTTGTGGCAATACATTTTAAATATGATTTCTGGCATATGACCGCCACGGCTGGCTCGGATGTAGTCCAATCACAAAAAAGACACGCTTGGTGACCGCCTAATTTCACGTTTTGGACCTGTGAATTGGCCTCCAAGATCTTGTGATTTAACACCGCTAGACTACTTTCTGTGGGGTTATGTAAAGTCATTGGTCTATGCGGATAAGCCACAAACCCTTGACCATTTGGAAGACAACATTCGCCGTGTTATTGCCGATATACGGCCACAAATGTTGGAAAAAGTCATCGAAAATTGGACGTCCAGATTGGACTACATCCGAGCCAGCCGTGGCGGTCATATGCCAGAAATCATATTTAAAATGTATTGCCACAAGATTATCTTGCTCATAAATAAAATTCATGTCAATCGAATAATCCATCGTTGTTTTATTGCAATTTAAAGTTCTATACCTCTAAAAAAAACACCCTAAAAAATCACTTCGTTGTCCGTCTGTCTGTCTGTCTGTCAAGACCTTTTTCTCAGGAATGCGTAGAGGTATCAAGTTGAAATTAATATACCACATACTCGCACTCAGGTTTATAACGTCTTGAAACCGTGTAAAAATTAAACTTCTAAGTCAACGCAATCAAAATATATTGCGGTTTATGTAGGTTAAGTTACGGAACCTTCGGTGCGCGAGTCTGACTCGCACTTGGCCGCCTTTTGTTTTTAATTCAATATTTTATTTATAGCTGTTGCCCGCGGCTCCGCCCGCGTGGAATTCGGATTCCGTTCCAACTTTTCTTACGTACTGAAGTTCCCTCGGATACCACCCCCGTCGGCCATCAGGAGTGGTTATGTCGGACTCGGATTGACTAAAACCATATACCGTCTCGGGTCTTCAGATGCCGGGGGCATATTCCCGTGACTCCCCCGTGGCTCTATCCAATGGCACAACTTGTAGTTCCACGCTCCTCGACTCCCCACGCCTGCGCTCGGTGACCAGCCTGCCCCTGGCCTGGTCTCCACTCTGCCCTCTGGTAGTCAGAGGTGCATGTAGGAACTCTTTAAGCAACCCTCTACATGGCCGCTCCCGTTGCGACCGGTATTTGCCGCAGGTAGCAGCGCCGCCTCCGTTGCCCAGGGTGCATTGCATGGAGGTTCCGGATCACGCATTCGGATCCCGCTCCCTTTGCATCTTCTGTTCTTCGCTCGTGACATACGTGAGGACCCCCGTAGCACCCTTTTAACCCATACTCGTATTAATAGTTCTTAAATAATGTGTAGGAATCTACTGGATTTATTGACATTTAAAATTACGTAATATCTTTTGAATGGCCGATGTTGCCGCGATGGGTTGCCGGACGATCGCTAGGCTATCGATTTTACTGCAATATTGCTCGGCCCTTTCTATTGTTGTTTCAGTCGCTCTCTTTGTTATAGCAGTCTATTTCTACGCGAATTGTTAAATAATTTACTATAAAGGCTTATTTCTAGACTTAAATTATCTAAAGTTTCACGCCTATTTAAGTAAGGTCGAATCCACAATCTCTTCTTTTTCTGTTTATTTTTTAACCGACTTCAAAAAAGGAGGTTCTCAATTCGTACCCTATTTATGTTTTGTATGTTTGTTACGCGATTGTGAAGCCAATTCTAGACGGATTTAGAAAATTCTTTTTCTGTTCGTAAGTAGATTATTCCGAAATTGTCCCATCTAAATTTTTTTAAATCTGATGATGGGTTTCCGAATTAGACCAAGGAACTCTTCAAAAAGTACCAGGAAATCAGCCGCGATTGCTGTAATCGCATATTATTGCAATGTTTCTGCCATTACACATCATAACATCACGCCTTAGTCCTTTGAAGGGGTACGCAGAAGTGTTCAGAATATTCAGCTATATTTCCGGTGTATATGCATTGATTTTAGAAAGTATTCGCTTTGGCATACTTTTGAGGTAGTCCTATATTAATTTCATTGATATTGGACCTTTAACCGACTTCTAAACAAGAATTAGGTTTCAATTCGGATGTTTTTATATTTTTTTTACGTTACTGGTACATCGACTCCTGTTGTGGTACTCCACTATGTGTATGTGGTAGTGGTAGTTGTTGTGGAGATCCAAAGGAAAGATAGCCGAAAGTAGTTGTGACGTATGTTGTTAAGTTAAAGCCAACCTTTCCTAGTTTTCACTGGTAACGTCGTAATGATAGTCTTAAAAGTTTATTGGTTTGTGGTCGATTTAAATAAACTATATTGTGCAAGAAATAATGACGCACGCCGCCGGTTCGGTCTGTAGTGTAGCGTCAGCAGCACATGTACAGTCAGGTCACTATACATGCGATGTACAGTCGTGAGACTGTACAAACTCACTAAAAAGAGAAAAATAAATTAATTTTAACAAAAAAAAGACGTGTGGCACTCGGGGACTGCCGCGGTAAAGCTATTGCATAGCATTTTTAAGCTATTGCATAGCTTCTATCGCGGGCCTTGAGCGTGGAGACCGAATCCAGAAATTCCGTAACGAAAAATGGTAACACCCCCAACTCCGAGCTCGCATGAATCTAGCCGAGCTGCTCCGAAGTAGCTCCGCTTAACGTAAGTAATTATAATTGCATAAGTTGTTAGTTTTCAAATTCAGAACTCAGAACTCAGAACTCAAATTCATACTCAGACTCAGAACTCAAATTCATACTCAGAACTCAGACTCAGACTCAGAACTCAAATTCATACTCAGACTCAGAATTCAGAATTCAAATTCAAATTCAAATTATATTATTATTTATTATAATTGCATAAGTTCATAAAAAATGCTATGCAATAGCTTTACCGCGGCAGTCTCCAAACGCAAACGACGCACTCCAAGCCCCCCGAATCGGATTGGCAGGCTGGCCTGGCACCACTGCCGCTCACTAAGGTCAACGTTGAGAGTCTCCTCGACGATGCGTTTGAGCGTCTCGTCGAAGCGGAGCTTTATTATTAGTATAGATTCTTATTTTTCTCACAAGCTCTTTACCTACTACATACTATGCCTATAAATTGAGTTGCGATGAACAGATTTTTTAGACATTGTAACATGGACCTCAATATTGTGCAGCTATTTTAAATTTAAAAGCTATTTTCTATCATTAGCTAGAGATAAATGCATTCATTATGTATTGTGCATGTACTAAGTGGAGCATGTAAACACGCTACTTTTACATATGTAACTTAGTTTAATAGGATAACCATACTCGTACACAGTAGCAAAGTAACCTACATAGTACGTTATCAAAGCTGATTTTTATATTAGCAGATTGAACTCGCAGAGGGTGTATTTCGTCCTTTCACAGTAGAGCATCCCCAGAAAGGATGATGTCCTTTTTTTTTTATATATAAGTAGGACACGTCAATTTGACTTCGCCTCGCCTGATGGTAAGCTGAAGGCAAAGTCTCTGAAAAGAGCGTCACCATTACAGACACGTATCATGTTACAATGGTGGCACTCAGCTTGACGGCCTCATCAGATGCTTTTTCACGCCCCGCTTAAAGGACCCGGGACTGTAGGAGGAGGGAAACACGTGAACTGGTAAAGAATTCCAAGACTTAATGGTGCGGCAGAAGAAGGAGTCGCCGAACCGCTTGGTTCTTGATGGAATATTTTGCACCGTATGCGGGTGGCATCTAAGCCCTGCACGTGTTGTCCTATATAGGAAAGGAGAGGGTGGGATTACTTGGAAGAGCTCATCAGAACATTCACCATGGTAGAGACGGTAAAATACCGCCAAAGATGCCACATCTCTACGCAACTGCTTGTATATCTTAACACCTCCCAGTTGATTGATGGAGCCCATAAGTAGATTTTTAACTGCCAAGGAGTCAGGGTGGCGGTGCATGATTCCATTCGTGCCTGTCTATAGGAGAGGGGGTATTTTGTATCCCTAACAACAAGCCAGGTTCGCCTATGTTGGTGGCCAAGGACGGTTAGGGTCCACTAGATTCTTCGGCCACGTAGGCCAATGTGACGAAACACCGTGCTGTTTTAGTCGGTTCGAGACCGACACACCTACCACACCGGACTCTATGGCACTGGATACCGGTGAAGTTGATAACTGTGTTAAGTATTAAATGAAACCACTTTCTTGGCATTTATATAATTATATCTGTTTGCATATGATTTCAGTACCACCAAGAGACGTAAGCATGCCGACAAAGTTGGTAAAGGATTGAGGCATTTCTCCATGAAAGTATGTGAAAAAGTGAGAAATAAAGGGTTTACTTCGTATAATGAAGTAGCAGATGAGTTAGTGCTTGAATTTGCAGCAGGAATGCATGGTTCTGCAGATAGCCAGGTAACCCTAAAAATATTCATATTTTCTGTTAAACTCGAATTAATTCTGCTATCTACTTATTGATGAGCATAAGTACTAAAAAAGGTGCAGTTATGTAGATGATGATTATAAACTTTAAACTATTACAAAAATTTAATTAGTTTCATTGAGTAATAAGTAGATGAACTTAAATTAAACTCATGAACTAAATTATAAATAAAAATAAATTTATAAATTCATAAACTTAACATTGTAGCAATATGATCAGAAGAATATACGCAGAAGAGTTTATGACGCACTAAATGTTCTAATGGCCATGAATATTATATCGAAAGAAAAAAAAGAAATCAGATGGCTTGGCTTACCCACAAATAGTGTACAAGAGTGCACTGCTTTAGAAAAAGAGAAACAATTGAAATTAGAGCAGATACAAAAAAAGACTCAACAATTGCAAGAACTGATATTACAGGTAAATGATTATGCTGATTTATTAAAATAAAATGTTTACCGAAAGCTATTGAAAATTTTGAGTACTAAAGTATATTCTTTTTTTAGCATATTTCTTTTAAGAGTTTGATTGAAAGAAATAAGGAGGCGGAAAGTAAAGGAGTAAAACCCTCGCCATCATCAGCAATCCATTTGCCATTTATTGTTGTGAATACTAGTGATAAAGCTTTAATTGACTGCAGTATTTCTAATGATAAGTAAGTTTATTTTCCAAAATGGTACAGTTAAATAACTAGGTAAAATTTGAGATACTATAATGTAAAGGGTATTTATTCTGGTTAATCCAACTATAATACAATTTAAATATGTACAATATTAACAATAAAACTAAAAATACTATAGTTGATGTACTTATATTTTTCAGGACAGAGTATATGTTCAACTTTAATAAAAGGTTTCAAATACATGACGATATTGACATTTTAAAAAGAATGGGTCTATTATTTGGTGAGTGTACGAAATAAAATTTTGTATAACATTCTCTTTAAGCCCATTGCTGAATTTACACCACATTGAATTCATTTTACAACACACCTGCTCATAAAAGTGCTATTATTTCACCGCAAATAGGCACGTAATGACACCTATTATCAAACTGTGACTTTTTCATTGCTATTATTCACAAGTGAGTTATAGATTCTTTTTTAAATTTTATAGGTTAAGTTTCTATGTTCTTAAAAAAGTTTCGATACAAAAAAACGTGTTTTATGGTACGAATAAATTAATATGTCTATTGTATGTTCATTTGATGCATTTTCGTATTTAAATAAATAATTTCAACTTGTAATACTTGTTTAATAAACAAAATTTTCACTCAAATTTAACTTTTTTTTTCTCTAAGTACAGAAAAAAAAATCAGTAAGAAAAAGTTAAATTCAAACCTCATTTTATTTTTTAAATATGGCCGACCGCCATTGTTAGATGCGCGCACATAGGAAAACGAATTAATTTGTAGTATTGTTTATTTAGTATTTGTAGTATTATTTTATTCGCAAGTGTGTTGTAAAACGTCGTATGGCACGCGTGAGTATGATGATTACCGTCCTCGGCTCTCTTAAGACCCTCGCCTGGCGGCTCGGTTCTCAATTGTGCCTCGGCGGTAATCACCAACTTTGCTCACTTGTACCATAATGTACTATTTCACCATTGACACTCGAAAAAGGGCTCGTTATTCTTCAAAAATAGTGAATAAAACGCTCATTATTTCACTGAGTGAATAAAAATAATTGAATTTGGAACATGCCCGAATGTACGGATTATAGTAAAACTGTGCAAAGAGGTTGCACACTCTCACTATAAAAACATACTAAAAGCCACCTAAATGTATTATCTGGCTGGATGGAATGTGGCTCAGTTTAAATTAAGAAAATGTAATTTTCCTTGTAAACGTTTCTGTCTCTTAATCTTAAATTACTTCATCCAGAGATGAAAATGAAACTCGTATTCTCGAACGCGAAAAGACTCCGGAGTCTTTTCGCGCTAAAGCGGTAGCTATTACTGATAATTTGCTGCTTCTTTTATGTAGGTACTATCCGGGAACACCCAACAATTCCGAAATACTTAATTCCGAATTTCAATATTCCGATTTTCAAAATTCCGAATATTATAATTCCTAAGAAACAAAACTCCGAGTATTCAAAAACACGATAGTTATTTATCCGACAGTTATAAATACGAATGTTCATTCTTCCGAATTTCATTTTTACGAATAATTAAAAATCCGTAGTATTATTGGCCCGAAAAACGTTATTCCGAATTTCAAATTTCCGAAAATTCATTGCTCAAATTGAAAATTTGTATCAAAAATAGGTAAAAGTTAAAATTGATTTGACATGTTGCGCATTTTAGAGTTGATTTATAATATAAGAATAAATTAATTTTCTCGCCAATTATTACGTATAAAAATTAAGCCAAACCCGACTTGCCGTGGTCCTACTGCCGTGGTACTTGTTTGCCCTACACTAGAGTGTTATTTAAAAACCGGAGGCGCGGAGGGAGGGCAGTCCTCGCCCGCAGTAACGAAGCTCAGGCGCCCGGGCGAGCTGGAGCGGCTGAGGCTGGTCGCCGCGGCGACCAGCAAGCCGAAATTGCGGAAGCGAGCATGGGTGCTCGAACTTTGTTACGCAAGGGCGGAAGGACTGCACATCCCATAGCGCCGGAGAAGAGTGAAACTAATGCATGCCTGCATGCATGCTTGCCTGAATGCATGCTTGCTTGAATGCATGCTTACCTGCATGCATGCTTGCCTGCATGCATGCTTGCCTGCATGCATGCTTGCCTGCATGCATGCTTGCCTGCATGCATGCTTGCCTGCATGCATGCTTGTTACTGAAAGTTGTATGGCAACGTGTTTTTTGTAATCATTAGCATAAATAAATTAAAATAATAGTTCAATAATTCTATTTCCTGTTTATCTCGTGTACCCTGAAAATAGCAACTATCCTACTTACCTAATGCAGGTTTACAAGGCGCTTGATTGTCGGGTTTGTGTTGTTTCGGAGTTTTGATAATCGGAATTCGTATTTATGATATTTCGGATTATTAATAATTCGGAATTGTAATGGTTCGGTATCTTCAAATTCGGAATTTTAATATTCGCAGTTATAATCGTTAGGAATTTTGAAATTCGGGTTTTCAATAAATAGGATTTATGATACATCGGATATCTGACTTTCGGAATTTTGAATGATTCGGAATTATGAAATTCGGAATTTTGAAATTCGTGATTGTAACTTTCGGAATAAGGCTTTTCGTATTTATGTAGTCAAAGTCAAAGTCAAAAATCATTTATTCTGTATAGACCATCAAAACGGCACTTACAAAACGTCAATAATATACATATATGTACTAAAGACTAGCTTAGCAAATGGACCACCGGTTCGAAACGCGGCCCCGGCCTGAGAAGACTCCGGCAAGAAACTCAGCGGGCTTTTTTTTTTTTTTGGTCTATTTACAAAAAATGCTTAGTCTACTTAGTCTAAATACAATCATTTGTTTGAGAAGCATGCATGAGTGAACAGCTCAATTCCAAGCAAGTTTATCATCTAAATATTCTTGTATTTTATAATAGCCTTTTTGGCACAATTTCCTCTTAACTTCATTTTTAAATTTATTTATAGGTAAATCCCTAATTTCATTAGGGAGCTTGTTAAAAAAGCGTATACAGTTACCCTGGAAAGAATTACTAATTTTTTGGAGTCTGCTATCACAGACTACAAGATTGTTTTTATGTCTCGTATTTACGTTATGCCTGTCACAAATTTTTGGAAATTTGGAAATATTTTTCCTTACATACATTAGGTTCTCGAAAATGTATTGTGACACTACGGTCAGAATGTCTATTTCTTTAAACTTTTCTCTGAGGGAGACTCTTGGGCCCAAATTATAAATAGCTCGCACAGCCCGCTTTTGTAATATAAATATTGTATTCAAATCCGCGGAATTACCCCAAAGGAGAATTCCGTAGCTCAAAATACTATGAAAATAACTGAAATAAACTATTCTAGCCGTATCCACATCTGTCAGAGTCCTAATCTTTTTTACAGCGTAGGAAGCTGAACTTAATCTACTGGCTATTTTATCAATATGTGATCCCCACTGCAGTTTGGCATCAATACTTAAACCTAAGAACACTGTTGATTCCACAAGGTTCAACACCTGACCATTGAGTTGTACATTGGTTTCCACCTGTTCAACATTAGGTAGGGTAAATTTAATACATTTAGTTTTATTCCCGTTAAGGCAAAGATTATTTGTACTAAACCAATGGACCACTCTTGTTAGTGCACTATTCACTTCGTCATAATTGTTTAGTTGCCTCTTAATTTTAAATATTAACGAAGTATCGTCAGCAAATAAAATAATACTATTTTTGTCTCTTACGTAGTAAGGGAGGTCGTTTATATAAATTAAGAATAAAAATGGTCCTAGTATCGAACCCTGTGGAACGCCCATCGAAACCACAGATCCTACTGAGCGTGTACCGTTAACATCGACCCTCTGAATTCTATTGTTCAGATATGAAGTCAGAAGATCGAGAGCCTTGTTCCTTATTCCGTAATGTTCTAATTTCCTGATTAATGTGTCATGGTGGACGCAATCGAAAGCCTTGGATAGATCACAGAAGACACCCAATGCATCATGCTTATCTTCCCAGGCTTTGTGAATACAATTTAATAATTCTACACCAGCATCGGTGGTCGAACGTCCTTTAGTAAACCCAAACTGTTTATCATGAAACAGTTTGTTTTCACCAAAATGGGTTAGCATCTGTCCTAGAATTAGTTTCTCAAATACCCTACTCAAGGTCGGCAACACAGAAACGGGTCGGAAATTAGAAGGATCTGTGGTGCTGCCAGCCTTGAACAAAGGTATGACTTTGCTATGTTTCATTAAATCAGGAAATATACCGTTGCTGACACAGTCATTAAACACAGTTGCTAGGTGGGGAGCAATGACATCAATAATACTTGATACAGTTTTGACTGATAATCCCCATAGATCCGCGGTCTTTTTAATATCAATAGATTTAAACGCTTTGGTGATATCCTTGCTATTAACAACTGAGAATACGAAAGTGTCCTCACATTTTTTTACTGATTCCATAAGCAATGACTCGGCGGAGGTGGAAGACGACTGGAGAGTTTTGGTTGTCAATAAGGGAATGTTTGTAAAAAAATTTTCAAACTCTGTCGCAACTTCCATGTCCTCCGTGACATGGCGATCTTCTATTTTTAAATGGAAATCTCTTGCAACTGATGAAGATTTCCCACATTCAGAATTTATTATGTTCCAAGTAGTCTTAATTTTATTAACAGAATTCGCTATTTTCTTTTTAATGAAGTTTGACTTCGCAAAGGAACAGGCTCGCTTGAATATTTTGGAGTAATTTTTAACATAATTCTGAAAAGCAGGGTTGAAATTGTATGATTTTTCAGAATACAGATCAAACAATCTCCTCCTACTTCTATAGATTCCCGTCGTTGCCCAGTCACTGAAAATAGGACGCTCGCCAATCGATATTGTTTTTGAGGTAAAAATTCTCCCAAACTCAGTATTGATTAGGTTAATTAGATCCACATAAGACTCTTCTACACTAGTATACGAGGGCAAGTCGGGTAGTTTATTCACTATACTTTCTTTAAAAGAGTCTAAACGATGCTGGTTAATCGGCACAAATTTAATTTCCTTTTTACTAACTTTACAATTATTTCTCTCACAGGATATTAATTGACCACGGTGGTCCGAGCCTACCGCATCCACAATACATTTATTAATTGGTTTAATATCTGTGAATAAGTGTACCCGGTACTATCCATAACAAAATTTAATTCATAATTACAGAGTAATTGTTTTCTCGTACAAGCGCGATCCGAGAGGGGGGGGGGGGGGTCACAGGATACATGCCACCCCCCCTCCCCCAAAACCATGCACGTCATATTGAAAAGTCCCAGTACGAGGGGAGGAGGGGTTAAATTTCTTAAGGAATTTCCGAAGTGACCCCCCGAAAACTTCAAGCTGCGACCGGCCCTGTTCTCGTAGTCAATGATGAAAAGTAGCGTACCTAACACGTGAAAAAAGAATTCATCTCGGCTCTTGTATCCCTCGATCCGCTCAGGTTTCTATCTAGAATCCCTCGCTGCGCTCGGGATTCTACTGGAGAAACGTTCGGTCCTCTCGGGATACAACTTAGTGCCTCGAAAAGAATTCATCTTTTTTTCACTTGTTGGGTAATCTACTATTAGATACACAGACGCAGTTTTAGAAAAACATCACGTATAGCTACAGTTAACGTAGGCAGGCTGTATGTTCTTCTTTGTCACTGTTGAGAATTTGAAATTGTTTATTGTAAAGTTTGTATACCTTTGGGTTTCGAAGTTGTACTTTTACGTAATATTGTTGTTATCAATATAAACGATGAAACAGACGTAACGCGTCACGGGAGTTTTCTTACAACTGCTAAATTGTAATGTATTGAATATTTTTCTTGACAGGTCTTGATAAAGGGGAGTGTTCAGAAGAGGACATTGAAAGAGCGAAAAACATGGTCCCGAAATCACTAAAAACATACGTAGAACGTAAGTATTCCTTACCGACTAAACACGTCTTTGACATTAGGTACGCATTTTGTCTGCAGGTGCTCTTCAGCCCTTGGCAGGTTTTGGCTACCATTAATGGAGAGGAAGCATACTTCTCTCATTAAGCACACGCGAGACCGCTCTGCCTTCTTTAGCCGATCTAAAGCGATTTAAAAAAAACATTTCACATTTCATTAATATTGGAAACTAGCTTTTGCCCGCGGCTCCGCCCGCGTGGATGTCGGTTATCGCGGCCAAACATAGCCTATGTCCTTACTCAAGGTCTAATCTACCCCTATACCAAATTTCATCAAAATCGGTTCAGCGGTTTAGTCGTAAAAGCGAGACAGACAGACAGACAGACAGGCAGACAGACAGACAGACAGAGTTACTTTCGCATTTATAATATTAGTAGGGATGACACAAAGGGGGTTGGGTAATGTTGGCGTCGTGTCGGAATTGAGCGGCCATCAATGAAATTGGTATAATATGAAAGTACAGTATAAAGTGATCAAAAGTTACTATGGGCAAACTTCTGTAAACTATATCGGGACTTAGCTATACAGGGTGGTATTTTTCAACTTTACTTAGATGGAAGTACTCTAAATACTGAAGATAGCGAATTCCACTGAAAAGAAACATTCCCTTATTTTTAAAAAGAATCAAGACTGCATTCATAGTTTTCTGAAAATGCCACACCCGGTAGTCGAACCGACTAAAATCTTCCTATAACCTTCTATTTCATAGATTTCCTTTTACTTAATTTACCAAGTTTGTTAGAGAGATTTGAACCTTATGATCGACCCTATAGATTGATGTAATAAAAATACAGGGTGTTATTTTTTCGAATTGTAGTCGGTTCGGTTATAAGGCGTGGTAAACGAGTTTTCAGCATTCCTTAAATGCAGTTCTGTTTCTTTTTTAAAAACGTACTAAACTGTATGCAAAGTTTTCTGAAAATGCCACACCCGGTAGTCGAACCGACTAAAATCTTCCTAAATCTTCTTAAATCTTCTATTTCATGGATTTCCTTTTATTTAATTTACCAAGTTTGTTAGAGAGATTTGATCCTTATGATCGACCCTATCGATTGATGCAATAAAAATATAGGGTGTTATTTTTTCGAATTGTTCGATTATAGGGCGGGGCAAACGATTTTTCAGCATTCCTTAAATGCAGTTCTATTTCTTTTTTAAAAACATACTAAACTGTATTCAAAATTTTCCGAAAATGCCACACCCGATAGTCGAACCGACTAAAATCTTTCTAAATCTTCTATTTCATGGATTTCCTTTTATTTAATTTACCAAGTTTGTTAAAGAGATTTGATCCTTATAATTGACCCTATCGATTGATACAATAAAAATACAGGGTGTTATTTTTTCAAATTGTAGTCGGTTCGATTATGAGGCGTGGCAAATGATTTTTCAGCATTCCTTCAATGCAGGGCTGTTTCTTTTTCAAAAACACACTAAAGTCACTAAACTGTATTCAAAGTTTTCTGAAAATGCCACACCTAGTAGTCGAACCGAATAAAATCTTTCTAAATCTTCTATTTCATGGATTTCCTTTCATTTAATTTACCAAGTTTGTTAGAGAGATTAGATCCTTATGATCAACCCTATCGATTGATGCAATAAAAATATAGGGTGTTATTTTTTAGAATTTTAGTCGGTTCGATTCCAGGGCGTGGCAAGCGATCTTTCGAAATTCCTTAAATGCAGCTTTGTATTCTTTTTTAAATAAGAGAGTGTTTCCTTTGAATGAAATTAACTATCTCCGGTAGTAAGAGTAGGTACTCGTACCCGGTTCGACTACCGTGTGTGGCATTTTCAAAAAACTTTGAATACAGTTTAGTGTGTTTTTAAAAAAGAAACAGCACTGCATTTAAGGAATGCTGAAAAATCGTTTGCCACGCCTTATAATCGAACCGACTACAATTCGAAAAAATAACACCCTGTATTTTTATTACATCAATCGATAGGGTCGATCATAGGGATCAAATCTCTCTAACAAACTTGGTAAATGAAATAAAAGGAAGTCCATGAAAAAGAAGGTTTTGTAAAATATTAGTCGGTTCGACTACTGGGTGTGGCATTTTCAAAAGTCTTTGAATGCAGTTTTGTTTCTTTTAAAAAATAAGGTAAAGTTTCCTTTAAGTAAAATTCGCTATCTTTAGTATGAGGGTACTTTCCTTCAAGGTAAAGTCGAAATGTTGCACCCTGTATATCGCAGCTCCGATATTACTTACAATGAAAATAATGACATTTGTACGTGTGTTTAACACAGTACAATGAAGTGGTATCAAAATTAATTATGGCCGCTGAAAAAATTAAGAACGCCACTGTCCATACTAGATTACCCAATCCCCTTTAATATGTTTCTTATTTTGACTGATCTCATAGTCTACCGGCATTTTACTATAAATAAGTATTGAGTATAAAAAATAAAAACGAAGAAGGTTGCATAGAAATAGTAATAAAAAATTTCGGGAAATATGATTGCGCCGATACGTACCTACCTATGTTTTTAACTAATTCGAACTTGCACATGATGTATTTTACTTTATACAAGAATTTCTTTTACAGAAATGGGTAGGGGAGTTATAACAAAACTATCGACTATGCTCGAGGAGGAAGATCTTGAAGAAGAAACGGAGGAGGAGGAAGCATTAGAAGGAGAGGGAGAAGTAGAAGATGAACAAGAGGCTGAAGCAAACGACTATAGTGACGATAGCAGTGACGTGGATGTTTAGCGAGCACGTTCTGCGCACTGGTTTGCGCACCATTTATAATTATTTTGTTTATACTATCTAGGTGTTACTGTTGCATGTGGCCTAGGTTTATGTAATACGCCACACAAGTTCAAACATTATATTAGCTTATAACATATTTTGACACAATGTAATGCTAATGAGTTAACACTACATTTAAAACAATTCCAAATGATTGATTCAACTGACGACTATTAGTCACATTTTATGAATTTTTATATTTTAACTTGCTCAGTTCCAGAGTACATGCATTTAAAACAAAATACATGGACGAAGCGTACTGCTGGTGCAATTCTCTAAGTATTCAGCGCTGAGCGCATCGCTGTGACCGACCTTGATAGAGATTGTCATTGGTCGGACTGGATGACGTCACTAGATATCGACTAATGACAATCTCTATCGAAGTCTGTCGTAGCGATGCGCTCGACGCTAAATACTTAGAGAATTACACAGCTGATCTTTAGAACAATATTTAATGCTCCTTAAAGTACCTAGATACACAAAAAAACCTAGGTATTAACAATCATAACAGTAGGATGACAATCATTGGATTTAAACTGCGTTAACTCATTTGTTCCAATAATTTCGTTGAGTAAACTGAAAATTATGTAGTTTTTGCGTCCCTCGCGAACAAACACAAGAATCAATAAAAAATCTGATTCAGAATCGTTAATATAACAAAACTATAACTATAAATATCTCCAATGTACAGACGCGACTTAGATACAATTTTATAATAGTAAAGACGAAGTAGTATAATCTCAATATTATCGCAATGTCAAAAACGTCCCGCATTGTAAAGGTGGATTTAGACCGAACTAACATAGAGCTACAGCATTCTTTCTTCACATTTTAGTGTAAACGAAACCTTGTTATCAGAAAAAACAACGAACGAATGTTCTCTCATTATTTACACTACTATTGATCATTCGGTCGTCTGTTGTAAATCAGCCCTAACCTAGACGATGTCATACTTTGTTGTCACGCACGCACTCACACGCACTGATTATTGCATGTCTTATGGCACTCATGCTTGCGACGATTGAGGCGAATTAGCTTTACTTGTGGTAGATATAGCAGTGCCATATTTATCACTTTTTAGTTTGACCTGCTTAATGTATTTCATTTGTTAGTCTGTTTTGTAACAACAGAGAATGGGACTAATTTTATTGTGCCATCAAGGTTTTATTGAATAACAATACATGTTTCTCTCCAAAATTTGTAATTCAGAAAATTGTATTTATTGAACATGTAATTATTAGTGTTGTACATATAATTTTCAACAGAACCAATATGTGTATACAAACAATTTGAAGCAAAAACAGCATCATTGTTTAATTCTTTTATTTTGATATGGAATTGTTTTAATGATAAGTGAAATAAATGTCAAAAATATGTAAAGTGGTTTATTTAATAATCAAATAACTTCTGCATTCCATAATCACTTCAAGTCCTCATCATCGAATAAGTCTTCAAAATCTGAAAACAAAACCTATGAATGTAATTAATGTGTTTTGTTATGATCTTATGCATAATGTGGTGATAATCCGGCCCTGTTGGCTGGTAATTGAACAAATGGCACTTTTTCTTTACCTACACACTTGGTAAAGACAATCCATCATCATAAAAGTGAATCTCCCACACTAATAATGAGGCATATGAGGCAGCAGGAACCTTATTCAACAGGAAAGATTGTGATGTGTAAAGCTGGTCGACTCTACAGTCAATTTAATGAAATTAAGTAAGTTTGCTAACCATTCAAATTGATTTGGGATACTCTGACCACCATCACCCCATGATGATTGTTTATGAATTTCGAATGCTCAAGATGTGGCTCAGTAACATAGTGGTCAGAGCATACCTTTGGTATGAAACAAGCTACAGCTTCAAGTCCTGTCTGAGCACACTTTTTCCGAACTAAATTTTAGGCAGGCTTTAGGATCAATTTCCCAAAGAAATAGCAGTGGCTGGAATTTGTTACCAGAAAAAGTTATGAGGTAGGTACATGCAATCTCATTGTGCCCCATATTCTTCTGTAGATTAAAACTGTTTTGTAATAGTTTACATTAAAAAGCGCTGCAAACCACTGCTAATTCAGTTGGAATTGAAACAAACTGGTTTGTAATAGTTTACATCAAAAAGCACTGCAAATCACTACTAATTCAGTGGGAATTGAAACAACATAAACAAATTACCATTGAAAAAGTCTGAATGAACAGCCTTTTCATTTGCAGCTAAGTCCATGAGTAAATTAGAGGGCCCACCAGCCTGTTAACAAAAAGGGTAAATATTAGTGTTAATTTCAATCTATTTGGAATTACAAATGATGAAATCTAATTATGAATATGCTCAATGAGTTATCAAACAAGAAGCTAATAAAGCCATTGAATAAAATAGAAAAGAATAAATATTATAATTTGAGTAAAAGACATCATAATAACTTCATCATTTTAAAATATGCTAAGAAATGGTATTGCTACCACATAAGCAGTAAGTATAAAAAATCAATCTTATTTATTTCATATTAGCTAGAAAGGAGTATATAATTGAAACAATTCCGTCCAAAAAATTTAGACTATGATAAATCAATGACTAGATTTGATGCAAACAAGAAGTTATCACTAATGAGCTTTGGGGATATTTGCCATGTATTGTATTGTTTTGACAACAGTACCTACATGGTAAATATCCCGATATAGTAATGTGCACGAACATGAAAGTTTAAATTCCTATATCTATACAAGAACTTACTTCCTCTAAATCCATGTAAGGCCCCACACCCTCAGGAAACATTTCATCAGCTGCAACTGTTGGTTTCATTTTACGTGATCCTCGCTATTGCGGCTGAAACGAAGAATACAACTTTGTAAAAACTCACTCACTAGACTATCATAATCTCACTTTTTATTTAGAAATTGGTGTAAATTACCTATTTTCTGTTATATTTTTACAGCAAACGCTTCTTTGTTGTCAAACAAGCAATGGAATAAACCAGCCCTCGGAAACTTCACTACATAGTACTTTAGTATTATGTTATCTGTGGTAGTAGTTTAAAAGGGACATCTACAGAATTTCTTCCTATACTAAACGGATAAAACAGACCAGCTGTCATTATAAATTGTGGCTCTGGTTCCAAAGATCGATAGATGGCGCCGCATGTTGAGTCGGTAAAACAGACCTGCTGTCATTTACACAAAATGTCAGTTAGTATGTCATAATTCATAACTTAAAACCGGCGCGGCCTTTACGTTGAATTTTAATGAATTCAACGTAAAGGAACAGGCCTAACGGTTTTGGGTTATATATCCATATATCCAATGCATGTAGTATGTATGTAGGTATGCACAATATAGGTATGTATGGTATAATAACAGCAGTTGTCGGAATATGATTAATAGATGGCGGTAGATTCTGTTCTGATAGAAGTTGAGTGGGTGACATAAAAAACTCACGAGAGGGCCCTCTATTTCCGATGTATTACTTTACTCTATGGAATAAACATAGATTATTATAATCTTTCATAGACATAGATACTATAGACAGGGTATACCTACAGAATTAACGTGTATACCTATGTTCCATTTTTATGAATGAACGTTTGACGACGGTTACTATGCTAGGGATGCACCTTCTACTATCGTAATATTTGTCGATATCTATTTATACTATAACCCGCGCCACGTATCTTGGACCTAAAATGTGCTCTAAACGTGCCCTATACGCGCAGTACACATTTCTTGGGTGTCTATTGAGGATAGCACGGGATGCTACTGCGGTAGACGAACTCAAATTCACCCAGCATAGAATATTACAAAGCATTCCGCGGGTGCCAGCCAGAGCCTCGTATGTCATATGATTTAGGTTCAAGATACGTGGCGCAACTATAAAACTAAAACCCGACTACTGCCGAATCACGAATCCCTAGAATGTATTGTTTTGTTAGAGTAAATGGTATGCGACCACGGTTATTCTTGATATTTTCTTGCTTAATACTTCTTAGGGCGTGATTTGCAGTAGTCGGATTTTAGTTTTAGACTTGATTTTTATTTGTATTGTTTTGGTGCAAGCAACACCCAATAATGTATACATGTTTTTAATGTGCTAATAGAGCCCTTTAATTTCATACCAAACACGTTCTATATATCTCAAGTTTTATTCTATTATAGTCAGAGTTTCTGATAGTCATTCATACGTCATATTGCCTATAAACAGCGGATGATCAAGACGTTTCTAACAATGCCACAATTGCCCAGTTCTAATACGGAAAAACAGAAGACATTACAATTTTGTCTATTCGTATTTCTTCAAAAGAGTACATTTTTGTAAAGCAAGAATAGTTTCGTCGTCAAATCTTTTATTAGAGTACATCACTATTATGCTTGTAGTAGTATGTTCTAGAAAAATTCAACAATGGCTGTCGCAAATCATTCATAATGTTGGCGCAAATCATTCATAAATGTTGGCACCGTTGGCACGCTGTCAAATTCTCATACTCATTTTCCCAAATGAGCAATAACTTAAATTTTTTGTCTCTTTTTAGCAGACACAACTGTATATTGGAAAAAAAGAGACAAAGTGATATATTCAAGGTTCAATTCATGTTTGCCTCATATTTGTATAACTAGAATTTCTATATGTTGAACGGGGCCCCCCTGTGTAATCTTTGAGTATCTATCTTACTGATCTTACTATAGAGCAAGTCTAACACTATGGTCCATTGTGCCGAGTGTAAGCAGTTTTTTATCTGTGGTATAAAGCGCCTATAGTGATGTTTCATGTACAGTCGAATTCAAAAGTGCAGTAGCAATCCTACGTAACTATAGCGTCAACGTTCTAGCGCTACTTGTGACCTTTTTCTTTTAAGACAATTTACACACACATAAATTGTTCTTCCGTAGGAATATTATCGATAATTTCGTTATTACTACGTAAGCAACCCGTGGCCGAGTGGTTAAAGCATGAGGTTTGTGGAAATGCAAAGGTTGATGGTTCAAATCCTACGATCTTGCAATAACACTTTTTGTGTTTCATTTACAAATTAATATTATTGTATTATTTGTAAAATTTTAGCAAATATCAACAAGAAATGTAAAAAGAATGCCAACTTCATGCAAAATTACTTTATTAATATTTAAAATTATATTTTTGTCATAAATATAAAAAATCGTTATAAGCTGGAATCGAACCTAGAACCTCTTATCTTTGTGAACCAATAGTATCTTGCTTAACCCACTTAGCTATCAGTTAATTTACGAAGTTGGTAAATTACTGTATTAGTATCTAATGACACACACACACATAATGTAAACCCAAAACCGGGCCGGCGCGCGGCCGCACGCCACACCATTTTGAGCCTTGTTGGGCTAATGCACTTATAAACTCTGACTGTACATATTACCAAAATTATCGATAGTTGGTTATGTTGTGAATTTAGTGTGACGCATGCGTGGATGAATGGATAAAATTAAACCAAGATACAAATATATAACTTAGTATCATTTAATGAATAATAATTATAGAAATTAAAATCCCACAAATCTAACATATCAACAGACAGAGTCGTATATAATATTGGTATGGATAAGCATATAAAGTTTTGACGCACTTTGGAAGAGGCCAGTGGTTAATCCAAACTATTCCAAACTTCCAAACTAATATTATAAATGCAAAAGTAACTCTGTCTGTCTGTCTGTCTTTGCTTCACGCCTAAACTACTGAACCGATTTGTGTGAAATTTGGTACAGACATAGTTTGGAACTTGAGAAAGGACATAGGATAGTTCTTATTACAAAAAATAAAATAAAAAATAAAATTTATTTCGGACATACAGCGCCATCTATTGGTCAAGAGTCGGCATCAATTCAGTACTGAGTATAAGGGTAGATTGAACCTCGAGAAAGGACATAGGCTATGTTTGGTCGCGATAACCGACATCCACGCGGGCGGAGCCGCGGGCAACAGCTAGTTGAAATATAAAGTTTTGTATAAGCATTTACCTACGTGGAGGTAAAGTCTGGTACTGCATCGTCATTCAGTTTGCAAAGCCCTTTCTTAGTTACTTATTTGAAATCAAGCTTAAAATAGATAGAACAGATGAAACTTCAAATATTCGGCTCCCAATCAGGCCTCTTTATAGCTTTTAGCTTTCACTCATGCATCTATTATTATGCATCTTAATATTTTTGTAAACCTAACAAAAATAATAGTGCTTAGGTAATATATAAAAGTAAAATGAGCAGATTTATTTGTTTACGCAGTAAATACTCTATACTATAAAAGAAAATAAACCTACAATGAAATTCTACTGCAAAAAGAAAATTATCGTAACCGAAAGTGCATGTGCTACATCACTATTCATTTAAAAGCAAAAATGGCCGGTGACAGCCGTCAGCTGTAACCCGCCCCGCGTTTCTCGCATCCCCCTAGGAGACCCGTATAAATTTTATGAAAACAAATAAATTAGTCATATAATACTACTCACGGGTGATATGAAATGTTATCATTCTTTTTATTTTTCTTTCGGGAATCGTTTTGAGAGCCTGGCAATGCACAGTTCACCATTATTACCACAAAATGAAATAAACTGTTATTTGCGAAATCACTTTGGCAGATATTGTTTTGCTACTGATTGCAGTTGTCAAAAATTCTAGGCACTGTTCACACCCGTGATAGCAGTTCATACTTGCTAAGACGCGCTCTACAGGTGATAGATACTCTAAGATCATAATGCAATGCAGCTGTGCTGTAAAAACCATAAAGATGTAATAACGGTGTGTTGCGAAAAACATGAGCTATGGACGAGGCTTAATATTTTGAACATTGCGGTGTTACCATAGTTAATAATTACATAACATTTTGATTGATTTGACACTGACAACTGACAGTAGTTGAGTCAGTGCCAGAATTGACATACTTGACAGTACAGTGCTGAAACGGTGTTTATGAGTTTTTGCTGATTTTGGAGTTTTTATTGATATTATACTGGGATTATATGGTGGAGAACATGCTATCATATGAGAATAAAATAATATTAGCGCCTATGGTACGCATTGGCACGTTACCCATGCGTCTCTTAGCATTACGTTATGGAGCCGACTTGGTTTACACAGAGGAATTAATTGACTGGAAGTTCTTGAGATCGAAGCGTAAATACAATGGTCAGTGTTGGTTATCTATCATAGGTTATTATGATTAAGGTTATCATTGCTGTAATATTGAGCCTTATGGCTCTACAATCAACAGCAATCAAATTTTAATGGAAATATCAATAATTAATCAATAATGATCAATATCTTTAATATAGATAATAACCAAAACATCTTGCTCCTAATGTGTAATACTAATTATTTCAGATACTTTGAATACTGTCGATTATATAGACCAAACGGATGGTACTGTTGTCTTTAGAACATGTGATGAAGAGAAAGGCAAAGTCATATTACAACTTGGAACATGCAGTGCTGAAAGAGCCTTAAAAGTAGCTAAGCTAGTGTAAGAGTATGTTACTAATTATTTTAAAAAATACTACTAGTTTAAAACTTAACTTACAGATTAATTTCTGTTTTCAGAGAAAATGATGTAGCTGCAATAGACGTAAATATGGGATGTCCAAAGGAATTTTCTATTAAAGGTGGCATGGGTGTAGCACTACTAGGTCAACCTGAGAAAGCTCACAATATTTTAGCTACTTTAGTTAACAATTTATCTATACCTGTTACTTGTAAGATTAGGATACTCAACACACCAGAAGACACTTTAAAAGTAGTAGAAAAACTAGCGAGTTCTGGAATCAAAGCCATTGCAATTCACGGTCGAACACGTGATGAACGGCCTCAACATAATGTACATCCAGATGTTATAAAATATGTTGCAGAAAGGATTTCCATTCCTGTAATAGCAAAGTATGTTGATTCTAAATCTTGGTTGTAAACAAATATTGATGGGAATCTGATATAAATTTAATTATGTGTTCTTGCAGTGGAGGGTCTAAAGAAATTGAAAAACATCATCACATTCAAAAATTTAAAGAAATGACGGGGTGTACAAGTGTGATGCTGGCACGAGCTGCAGAATGGAACTGTTCAATATTTAGGAAAGAAGGTTTACTTCCAATGGACACAGTGATCAAGGAATACCTAAAGCTTGCAGTTGAGTATGATAATTCACCTTCTAACACAAAATACTGTGTACAAAATATATTACGAGATTTACAAGATACTCCAAGAGGAAGACAATTCTTAGATTGTCAAACATTAGAACAAATATGGTAAGTTACATAATATTTCAAGTGCGGATTTCACCAATAGTAGGGACCATGATCGGGCCAAACTAAACCATATTACTATATTTTGCTCAATACCTCTGAAAATCATCATCATCATCATCACATAAGCTCTGAAAAATTTAGTCAAAAAATTGTCACTAGTGAAATACAGTCCTAATATGAATGATGTATACATCTATTTACATTTATTGTAAAAAAATACATACATAATTATGTATATTTATCTGCATTCTAGAACACATTACAACCTATGCTTAGTCTGGATCTAGATGGCCCTATGTTATGTGCAACAATATTTTGAATATTATTAAATATGAATGAATCCTACACATAATTATTATAAAGAATATATATTATATTACTTTACAGTGCTATTTGGGATTTAGAAGAATATTGTCGAGAAAAGCAATCTAAATATCAAAAACTGGGTATACAGGGTAGATGGCAGGTCTGTCCTCATGAACTAGAACCACCACAGAAGAAGTTAAAAATGGGTGGTACAAACCTTACTGATGTAATACAAATGAAGGTAAGGATTTTTACTACATAAACTAATAATTTGTAGATACAAACACTCAGACAACTTATAGGTACTACTGTTACTTACTTGTTTGTTGTTGTTACCTAATTTGCATAATCTATCCATATAATTTTATCTGTTCTAGGTATCTTTTATTAGAGGTAACTTCAATGACCTAAATATGCCTAAAGCAAAGCTCCATGCATGGGCAGGAAAAAATGGGCACAAACTGCCAACGTATGAAACTCACCAAGTGGAAAAATTATTTCGCACCATAATAACATTTATTGACAAAAAATATACATCATCATTCTGGGAAAAAAATAAAAAGTTTGCTGAGCAAGGTGCAGCTTTAGTGTGTATGTTTCATATAGGATTAGTGACAGAAGAAGATTTAATTAAATTCGGAAGCATATTAAAATAACTATAATCATGTGTTGTTTGTTTTTTTCCTTCAACATTGTTTCAATATTTTGCAAAACAAAACCATAGATTTTTAACATTAAAAATCAATATTATAAATTTTAAATACTTGAATAAATATGAATAGTTGATTGGTAGAGTTAAAGTTTCTTCCTAATAAAATTGATATAACAAATAACAAAATAATCATCATATTGATGTAATATGAAATGTATGTGATTAACATAATATAGCTACATTAGCTACCAAATAATGATCTATAAAATACTGCTACATGTAAACTATGCAGTTGGCCATACACACTTGTAACAAGAGAAAAGCAAAGTAAACTCAAATATAGTATAATTCAAAATAATTACAAATTACATACAAAAACATGAAATGAACAGTGGTCATCATAATTATGTAATTTAAACACATCATTTATTTTATAAACCTTCTGAAATCTGTTTTCTTTTACAGTTTTGATTATGAGTGTAATAACAATCATACAAGAATTTCTTATAAAACCACTGTTCTTTACCCCAATGAGCAACTCTTGATACAGTTATCTAGACAAACCTAATATTATAAATCTATACCAATTGATTTGACAGATCTACTATTCGCAGACAAATCACGAAATCAAAACCAATTTATTTGACAACAACTTTCTTTAATCATACCTTTTTCATACTAGCTATATTTTCCACTAATTTCTTATTTAATTCATCTAATTTCGAATTCAAGGTATCTTGTAGTAATAAATCTCCCTGTAGTTGTCGAAAATTCATGAAACAGCCTTGCGCGTTTTGTACTTCATCGTTACCATCTTGCGATTTCGTTGGTTTACTGTTTGTTTGTACAACATCCATACTGCATAAATCTTCTAAAATAAGTTGGGTATTTGGAATATTAGGTGCCGTGTACTTTTCCATTTTTCACTTTAACTCACTACTCACTTAACTGAAGCTGAAACCTCAGACTAGAAGGAAACATATATCACATTTTTATTTTATAACGATATGATAAACAATAAATGGGTCGAATCCACTATACTTACATACTAAAACTTAGAGCTTTTACGAATTACGATGTTAACATTAGTATTGTCCTAAAAAGTAAAAACTGCTGTGAACTGCGTTTACAGCAATTAAGAAGTAATTTTTCAGGCTGAAACTACGTAGTAACTATTTATTAATCTGTGCTGAAACTTTCAATTAGGGATGTTAAAAAATAATCGATTTTTAAAAAAATCGATTATTTTTTTCTTATAATCGATTTTTTAAACGCGATTTTTTTAGTAATATTAATCGATTTTTAAAAAATCGATTTTTTTAGCTTACACGTTTAAATCGATTTTCGTAAATGCGAAATTTTCGTAACATTTTATGAACACTTTGTATGATATATGACTTCTCGGTTCTCGAATCACTCACACTATGGTTACGCTAGTAGTATTATCTGTTCAGTTTATAGTTTAATTTAATTTATAATTTTCTAAAAGAGTTACAAAAAAGTTTGTTCATATTGTTGTGATAATGAAAATATGATACGGACAAAATTGACTTCGTTGACTTATCTTTGACGACAAACTAACAGTAAAGGTCCAACCCCACCAAACGGACGGCATCGGAACGGATTTTACAATCTTTAAACAAAATAAATCTTATATCACAGCATTTAAAGTTTATATTACCAAGTCACGCATGACAGCTTGACGTGCGTCATGCCGCCGCACGTCGCTGTCAAGCGGTTGTGCGTGACTTGGTAATATAAACTTCAAACACTGTGATAATAAAATTTAATTTTGTTTGAAGATTGTAAAATCCGGGCCGATGCCATCCGTTTGGTGGGGTTGGACCTTTACACCGCTGCCTGTGTCATTATAACAATGACAGCGAATAGTGTGACGATTATAATTTTCTTCCCTAACCGTCACACCAGTGCCATTATGACACAGCGGCAGCGGTGTTACGGAGCGGTCGTCGTTTCTTTTAGTGTTGCCAGTAAAAAAAATAGTTTTGCGGAAATCAATTTCTACATTTTTATGAAATTGAAATAGTTACCTTGAAAGTTTAAAAGAACATTTTCTTTGAGATTTAGTTATAATTGGTTATTATTTTTATTAATCATTATTATTTTATTTTATTTTTAATCTGATAATTTTGTAATGTCAGTAGGTTTATTATTAGAATACGAAAAGCATGCAGATTTTTAAAAATTAGAAAAAAAAATCGATTTTTTCAAAAAAATCGATTATTTATTTTCATAAAATCGATTTTTGACAAATCGATTTTTATTTAATCGATTTTTTTCCTTCAATGTCACATCCCTACTTTCAAATTCAATTCTTTACAATGAGATACCCGAGATACCTTGAGATACTAGGTTTTTGATTTGACATATAAGGGTGGCCGCACATGTACGGTTTCCGGAGACGGTTTCCGTCCACGGTTTCCTGATTTGGAATTCCGTGTGCCGAGCGCACACGTCAGGTTTTTTGCATTAGGTTTTTTTATTATTATTTCGAAGCGAGCAGTGTTGCCAGTGCCAAATTGTCAAATGTAACACAAGCTGGCTTAAAAGTTGCATTTTCGGGGGAAAAGTTACGTATTCTTGTTTTTTTATATAGTGTTTCTTGTTTTTTACAAATCCTCTCGGTTTATCTCGGGTATCCGCCCAATTTAGGAGCCGGCCTTCCGAGATGCTCCTTGAAATCTCACTGGCCATTGAGTACGAGCCCCAGCTATTTCATCTGGGACTTAATGCAGCTGAGAGCGTCTACCACTATGGGGCTGGGTCGTAAGAGAGTCAAAAGTTACGCAAAATGTAACAAAAATTACAATACAATCTGGCAACCCCGGAAGCGAGACACAATCAGTGTTGCCAATTACTGATGATCTGAATTCCCCACAAACCCAACAGAAAGGCCCCAATATTAGACATTGATAACTACATTACTTCTCTTGAAGTTTCCCGCTATATTCACCACTTGCGATGTTTATTGCGGCTCGTGTACATATATTGCCAATAAAGAGTTAAATAGTACCTTAATGTCGGATATTTTGCTTTAATAATTTATCAATATGTATAATACTTGCCACTTATTACTTCTGAGTTTAGGTCTAGTGTGAATGTCTAAATGCCCCACATAAGCACAATCCCCACAAATTCCCTAATCGGCTTGAAAGTCCCCACTCTCTTGGGAATTGACAACGCTGGACACAATTTAAGCGCGATTTCGGATGGAAATTTCCTGACGTGTGCGGCGATTAGTACAAAATGTATGCGAGTGCTGCGTTCGGTATGACGTCATTAGGTTTTTTTCCATTCTGAACCGAACGTCAGGTTTTTTCCGTTCTGCAAAAAGAAAGGACGTGTGCGGCTAGTAGAACATTTTGTATGAAAATGGAGCATTCGGTTTTTTGAATCTGACTTTTTGATCAGGAAACCGTGGACGGAAACCGATTTCGAAACCCGATTTCGGAACCGAATCTGAAAGCCCACAGATAATGTGACTTTAAAGGTGCGACTACAGCTCATGTTTATCGCAATATTTGAAATATTGCTGATGCTTGTTGTTTAATTTATTTTATTTATTTAATTAATGTTTGGCACCATAAAGAAAATAAATTAAAGAATAGTGTGCAAAACCATAGAGACGTAAATCTCTATGTTTTGTTGCGTGTTTTTATTTTAGTGAAAATCATCTTATAAATTTATGGAAAATCATGGTGAAAATTTACTAAAAACGATCTATGGACGAAGCTTCAGAATATTAAAATATAATCACAGCTTTTCACCGATAGATGGCACTAGTAGGAATTAAAATTATATTTTTTATCATTTGGTATAATTTATATTATTACATAGAATAGACTGTATGTACTGTATTTCTATTTCATTTTATATCACACTCGATACGATAGCCAAAAAAAAAATCTTAAAGTTTCGCATTTTTGTACTTAACATCCGTTATATTAATGTTATTCGTTGCACACAGGAGCATGATAATGAATCATTTGACACCTCATTAATTAGGAAATAAAAGGCTACAGCAGAACATACCTACCTATTAATACGTGTAAATACATAGGACTATTTATTATAGAAAGTTACTTATACCTACTGCTAATCACATTAGGTACCTACTTACTTGTCCGTTTATGTTACGTGTCGTAGTCAGGGTAGGCACAAAGCAAGATATTAACAATTTTGCATACAATAAAACAGTTAATACTGTTAGCCAATTTTTTTTCGTTGACGATTGATTTTCGACATTCGTCGGCTAAGTTATTTTTTATACCACTTATGTGGAGTGTGTAGTGTAGTGGTGGTGTACTGTAGATAGGACAGCCTCCGTGGCGTAGCGGTAGTGTACGCGGCCGCTACGCAGGAGGCGCGGGACGTAGTACTATTACTTATTCTGTGGCGCGGGTTCGATCCCCGCTCAGTGCAAATATTTTTGTGCATGAAATATGGGTATTTGCATTGGTCTGGTCGTGCCTCGGAGAGCACGTTAAGGGTCAGCGCAGATAGAGAGGAGCGCAGCGAAGAGGATTTTATAAAGGCACTCGAAAGTCAACTTTAAAATTATTGAAATAAAATGTATATAGGTATGCTTGAACCTAACGAAAAACAATTAGGTAATCTGCGCCTATGTTTTATTGATCTATTTTATATATTTTTTCATATTGTATTATGTAATTTTCACTCATAGTGAGCGAAATGTGGGCGATAATAGGTACACTTCTGCCTACCCCTTCGGGGATTTATAGGAGTGAGTGTATGTAGGTATGTATGTATATTTATATTTACTAACAAACAACACTAAGACTAACAGAAAAATAGAAAAAAATATTTTAATCTCTTCATGTCCATTTTTTCATTTCTTTTTTGCTAATTTTCGAAAAAATATACGCACATTGCGACTTAAGCACATTTGCAATTGTTATTTAGTACCTACCTATAGTTTCATAGATGGTTTTCCTATTTTTTGGAAAATTCTTATCTGAATTACACTTTTTTACTCACCTCTATAGACTTAATACAGTATAGTATAGGTAATATAGATGAAGTAAAACAGATTGTTGAATAGCCTAAACAAAAAGAAATACCGCTTCTCTGGTACACTGTAGTTATTTAGGTGGATAGTTTGCGGTTTCCTGTGGCAACCGCGACTGGACTGGCCTCGATTTCACGAGCTTATGTTACGCTCTACTCATTTACTTCAAAAATAAAACTCATAAAGTACCTACATGTACCTACATACCTACCTTGCGGTCGCAGAATATAGAATAAAAAAACTTTTATTCAATCTGAGTAAAAGAAGGAGGGTAGGCAGGTAGGTATTTCAATGCTTTTAGCAATTAGAATCAGGATCAAATTGAAAGGGCAAACCATCAAGCATCATAATATGTACCTATCTCCTTTTTAAGTTTTGACTACATACGTAGGTATTTCTAACATTTAATTATATTTATAAATAATTTCTTCGTTCGTTGATTATGATTTCCTATTTGATAGAGGTAGCAAACAAACGTAAGTTGTATCTAAGTTTTTATAGGTGATATTTACGATATCCTATATGTACATATCTTCTTCATGTCGCATCCGAAGCCTTCAACTCGGTGTCTGGAGTTCACTTTTACCAGTCTAACTGCGGATTTGGCTGGACTTCGATATTTTCTGTGAAGTGACTGCCATAGATGTTCGTATAGCAACCGGGATCGTCGGATTTACGTACTCTCCGGGGCACGACCAGACCATAACCATATTCATGCATAATAATATTTGCACGTATCGAACCCGCTCCTCCTGCCGGGGCGTAGCGGCAGCCGCAGCGGCCGCGTTCACTACCGCCACGCCGCCGGTCGCCGGATGCTGTTTGTATAATATGCCCGAATATCCCGTGATGATACCGATCGACAGCCTCCGTGGCGTAGCGGTAGTGAACGCGGCCGCTACGCAGGAGGCGCGGGTTCGATCCCCGCTCAGTGCAAATATTTGTGTTCATGAAATATGGGTATTTGCATTGGTCTGGTCGTGCCTCGGAGAGCACGTTAAGCCGTCGGTCCCGGTTGCCATAAGAACATCTATGGCAGTCGTTACGGGTAGTTGGGAGCCCTAAAAAATCCAAAAACAACGGTCTAGCTGCAAAGCTTCGATATCGCCTAATGTTACCATTGGGCTGTGGAGTGTGGAGGTCAGATGGCAATCGCTTCACGAAAAAATGTCGAGGTCTAGCCAAATCTGTATTTAAGACTGGTAAAAGCGGACCCCAGACTCCGAGCTAAAAAGCTTCGGATGCGACTGGGAATTAACGCTAGGATGAGAGAATCCCGTGATGATACCGATGGCGACTGTTGTTATTGTACTTGTTCAACTTGACTCCTGGGAGGCGAAATGTTAACGTACCTACCTAAAGTTTTTCGAACAGAAAAACTACCTAAAATGGGGTGAATAGGGATAAAATGATCGTTAGATTTTTTTAATAATTTCTCTCCCCAATTTCAAGTATCTAACCAGATATTATTGATAACTTTGCTCATTATTACATTGAACTAATTCATAATTTCACTTGAAAGAAAATAAGTAGATACAGAATTCAGCTGACCATTTTATCTCTATTCACCCACTGATCATATTCACCCCATAGTACCGGTACCTACAGGTATGATAAGTATATAAAAAAAATCTTGATTATACTGACAAGGCTGAGGGCTTATTGTTAAGTAGACAAGAATTACGAAGATAACGATTCACTATAGGAAAAGTTAGGGTTTTCTAATTTTCTACCTTAAAACTTTGCTGCCTTCTATTTTAATAGAAGCACTTATTCTGTTACATAATACAGCTTTTATCTACGTTCATATTAGACTAAGTTACCTACCCTGTGTACCATATAAAGCATGTATGGATATCAAACCACAACACGTGTGGTCTTCTCTTCAATCTCTCAACAAGTTTGGTTCGATACCAGTTGACAGGTGTCGAGTTACGAGGTTCGCTGCTCATTTCAATATTAAATATTATGCTTGCTTGATATGGTAATTATTATTATTAATTTATTAAATTTTGAGTACGTACCTACCTACCTAATTAATATTCACATGTTTTGGCATTTTTGAATAGGTATAGGTGTATCCGGTCCGGGTGTATCAGTTTTTTGGCAGTGGCATTTTGTTTAGTAGAAGTTAATTCGGTTTAATTAGCCTCATTACTAGATAAGTAGGTACCTAAGTGATATGGAAAAGCGAACCTGAGCTCTGAGGCCATTTTGGCCTCAATTGCAATCAGGAAAATACGCCTTCATGTTAATGATGATGATGATGATGAGCTGATATGAGAATGACAATGTGGTGACGGAGACAGAATACAAGTATCACCACCCCATCTTATCCGAAGGGTGTCATAACGGAAAAATACGCAGACGTTATCGCTGCGAGAGAAGGAAAACTCGAAATAAAACCCTGTATAAAACCATCGGTCAGCGTGGAAACAGTAGGCCAAAGCCTTCCAACATTGGGTGAGGCCTATGTCCAGCAGTGGAATGCAATAGGCTAATTGATAATTAATTGATGACTGATTACCTAGCTACCTATTAGGTACTTATCTACTCTGTGGGTATATAGTGCGTACTGACGAACAATACATATCGTAATGTGTTGCAGTCATGTAGCCTACCGAAAATCTTAGGCGTTACGTTAAACTCGACGGAAATGCAGTCGCGAAACTTGCAGATTTTCTGTTCGTTGGAGCTCCATGTTACTGCATATAGGTATAGGTATTATGACTAATAATGTCTTACCTACTAGGTATATGTTCTTCTTCCTCTTAGCGTTAATTCCCAGTCGCATCTGAAGCTTTCAGCTCGGCCTCGGCGTCTGGGGTCCGCTTTACCAGTCTTACCTAACTACGGATTTGGCTAGACCTCGATATTTTCCGTGTAGCGATTGTCATCTGACCTCCACAACCCAATGTTAACATTAGGCGATATCGAAGCTTTGCAGCTAGACCGTTGTTTTTTGTTTTGGATTTTTGAGGGCTCCAACTACCCGTAACGACTGCCATAGATGTTCTTATGGCAACCGGGACCGACGGCTTAACGTGCTCCCCGAGGCACGACCAGACCAATGCAAATACTCATATTTCATGCACACAAATATTTGCACTAAGCGGGGATCGAACCCGCGCCTCCTGCGTAGCGGCCGCGTTCACTACCGCTACGCCACGGAGGCTGTCTACTTAGGTATAATATGTTAAATGGTAGATAAAGACTCACCTTTTATTTAACACCACCACACCACCAATGCACTTTGTGCATGAAATTTATCTAAAAAAAATTAATAAAGAAATGAGCAGGGCGAGTGAGAGTAGCCACATAGAAGAGAGTAGGTACTTTTAGTTTTAGTTATGGTAAAGTAATACAATGCAATATGCGTTGTTTTAAAGAGAAATAAAAACAAATTACAACTCATATCTGAATGTAATGTATCGGTGGCCTGATGAGATTTTTGATTTACAACCACATTCCCTCGCCAAGAATAAAATCCGCATATTTGAAAGAAACCGCGAAATTATAAGTCGACGGAAATGCTGGTGCATTTGACGATGTCGGCCGCGAGTCGACGCGGATGGCTAAACCGCAAACTCTTCTTCGATGCCCGTATGCATCTTCAATGTTCAAAACACTCTAAATTATCTTTAGAACACTTGTCTGTTGCGGTCTTTTACGGTTACACACCACAGAGCTTTCAAAGTGTGCACATAGATGTATAGGTACCTATTCTACATAGAAAGCTGTAAAATAGCTTCGCGTAGAGGAAAAGTAACTTGGATCTCATTTCTTCAAAATCTGTAAAATTCTTAAAGGTTGATTACGATGCTATAAATCAAGGAGAAAGATCATCGTCATTAACAATCATATCTATCTAAATAAAACAAATGTACCGTTAGAAGATAAGTAATACCTATCTATAGGTACTTTATCTAGAGATAGATACATACCTACCTAGACGATTCCTTCAACATATTTACCTACTTAAAATATTGTTAAAAGAAAGTAAGCCTAGTTGCCATGAATGAATTTGAATTTCTATTTGGTATTTGTTAGTGGAACGAGGAACGAACGACCAAATACTTAAGTGGAAATTCAAGAAAGGACCTAGGTAGTTCCTAAAGGAAAGGCGTCAGGGGTTTACACTGTCTCCGGTAAAAGAGCTAAGATTTGAATAGGAGAAAGTTCCTTACTTTCTTATTGTGAAAAAAAAAAACTCGATGATAATTTAATCACAAAATATGAGTCTTAAGTATGCATGCTGCCCCTAAAGAAGGAATAGAGGTATTGTCCAAGATGCAGCAATAGGAGGCACCCATTCTAGTCCTCTATGATATAAACCCTTATTTCGTAACTTTTAAGTATCAACTTTTTCTAAATCGTTTAAAAGGTTTGTCGTTAGGATGGTGCATTTTCCATAACATACCTAAACAGAGATTACCTATGGATAAAATTGCCTGTAATATAGGTAAACATCTATATTTTTATATAGGTACCTATTCAACTAGTTAGTGCTTTATATTTGCCTTATAGTTACGTTTTTATAAGTATACAGTGATTATAAGAGCTACCTAAACAGTGAACCCGAACATGCAAGTGGCACAATCGTTAGTAGAATACAATATCTGAAAAAAAAAACTCATAGAATTTTATTAGAAAGACAATTTTGTAAATGTTTCAAGTTTTAAATGACGTCGACTGAATCTCGAAGCTTTGTTTTGACTGGTGACAATAGTCTGTTCACTACTCATAATCTGTCACCCTACTTTGTGTTGCATATTAAATGACAAGCAATGCGACACTTCGTATGCAATTCGATAAAATGACAGCCATAATATTTTCGACAATTCAATGAATGCCACTTCACATCTCCGCTTATAGGTAGGTACTCGTAGCATCTCATTACTGGGGTTTAAAATTAAAAGGGTCATAAAATGAAATTGAAATATTTGATCTCTATTGAGTTCCAAGAGAGAATAGAAATAGTTGTCGCTCGATTTTTAAAATTAAATTATATTAAATTTTTCCATAATATCATGTAGATACGATTTTTATGTATTGTTACTAAATAACTTGTATAATTAATTATTAATAACTATATACTAAAGAAAGAAAGAAAATATTTTTATTCGACTTGGAATACATAAGATGTAAACATTTCAGCAACACAAAAACTACAACAATGTGCTTATATATTAAAAGTAAATGCATCAAAAATAGCCAGGTAGAGTAATACTACAACATTCTACCTACACAACGCTATCTAGTCTAGACCCATAGTAAGCATAACTTATCAAGCTTGTGTTATGGAAGAGAATGCGGATATACATACTTACCTAGATACTTTTTTTTAATCAACTAGGTATCATAAAATTATTTATAATACAGAGCTACATACATAGCTGCAAATATTCTTGTCATTACACTGGATGTTCTACATGTGCAACATTTTTCAGTACTTCCCCTGATATTTTCAATTTCAGAGTAACTAGCCACAAATTAACATTAATGAAGCAAGGCATTAGGCATTGAAATCTATTAAGCATCAATTAAAAGAAAACATCTTGATTAGGATTTACCGTACCGTGAACAAAGCTCTATAAATATTTTAAGAGATTTTATTTAGTTGCGTTGAGAGCGATTAGGCTGGGACGCGTGTCAGAGCATAATCGGTAGATCTCATAAATAAACTGAGCGCTTTGTGTAGAAAAACAAAAGGGGGTTAAGTTATTAGTGCCAGGGCGCGTTTCCACTATATCGGAGCGACAGATAGTCAGTCATACAGTACAGTTTTAAACCGTCACCGTCATTGTCGCAGTCCATTTAAATGAAGGTACGCACATAATGGGGTAGAGCTATTTTAAAACTGTACCGACTTTCTGAATGTGATCTGTCATCATAATCAGGAAGTAGTTGACGACAGTAAAGTTAAATAAAGTAGAGATAACTACTAGCAGGAGTCATAAAACGATAAGAAATCGTTACGACTACAACTATCGTATCGTTGCAACGATAAAATATCGTCTATCAGCCGCACCGTCTTATCGTCACGATTCAATCATATCAACATGACGTGTGTCCCGATTGCATCTGAGCCCAGCTTCGGACTTTTGGCTTTTCGTTTTCCACGTATCACGGTCTTGGACATCCAGTTGGTGGTGAGACCATTGACACGTATGTCACCCTCTCGTCACGATTTGATGGGAACAGCTAAATACGAACGAAGGATAGTCGTTCGATAAAAAAATTCGACGAACCTGACGACAGTTTTTGTTTTTAATGGGACGCTACGATAGGTACTCACGAAATGCGTCCAACGATAAACTACCAGTCACGTCACGTCGCAATATACTTACCTATGGAAACGCGCTCTCCTGTCTCGGAAGGGCGCGCGTGCCAGTGCGCGGGTGGCGGCAAGGCCCCGGGTTACCGGAGTGCCTGACACCAAATATATTGCTTCCAGAGACAGATGACGCAAACGAAGAATGTTGTTTTAATACCTTCTGGAGCAATTTCTAGTCACTGTTGTCGAACTTCATAAATTCCGAAACAAATTGTTTGGAGAGATGACATATTACAGTTTGAATAATTTGCTACATGATCTGATTTGCATTTTAAAATAAAACTGCATTTTAAAACATGCGTGAGTAGCGATGTACGGATGTTTATGACTCAATCACGCCAGAACGACTGAACGGATCTGGATGAAACAGATTATAATGGCATACCTAGAGATGGATTAGGTACCTACCTATGGCACATTGGCTTATAACTTTTTATCCTGTGAACTGGGCATGGGTCCCTGTGCCTAGACTATGAAATTAATATTTCAAGATTCCTGCGGACCGCGGACCTGTCCGGCGTAGTGTGGACTGTAACATTTTCTGTGGCCATGCAAGTAGATGTACCTACCTAAGTAATTTGGAGCCGTATAAGCCAATTGTAAAGGGGGAGTAGAAGTACATAAAAGGATCCCGGGTGCTGAGGTTAAAACCTCGGATGCCATCGGGACTAACTTTGTACATTCATACTACAATATGAATGATTATGATTACCTACTAATGTATGTAAAATACTGTAGTATTGTCCTATATTAGATACTAGCTTTTGCCCGCGGCTCCGCCCGCGTGGATGTCGGTTATAAATTGCGACCAAACATAGCCCATGTCCTTTCTCAAGATCTAATCTACCCCTATACCAAATTTCATCAAAATCACTTCAGTGGTTAAGGGGTGAAAGCGTAACAGACAGACAGACAGAGTTACTTTCACATTTGAGTATGGACTAAATCTTCCTTCATCCATTTAAATTCTAGTTACGCTTACGACGAGAAAGTTTATGACATTTGAAAACAAGAAACTTGCATTAAAATAAATAAAAGAAAAGTGATAATGTTTAGACTATTCGGAACAGGATGATATATGTATAACGACGACACGGGCCAACTGCTCGAGTGACGGTGGAATTTACGAGCACATTTCAACACGGCAACTACATTTGTTAGTAGACACATTAACAGTTAAATGCGCCTTCGGTTCTTAATTGCCGACATATTGGCATGTGTCCCTACACGATTTTTTTATTCTAGGTCACTCTGAATAACATCTAACTAAAAGATTAACTAGCTTGTATTATGGGTTCTAGAATGTCGACAAACAGGAAGACCTAAGTAAGCACATAATGTGTTACACAGCAGCATAGTTAGATTTTTTTTGTAAAAACATACTTAATATCTTTACTTATAATATTATACATAGAAACACCCAAAAGTGCCAATATTTCTATTGTATATTTTTACACCGGGTGGAAATCGAACCCGCATCTTCTGGCCTAACAGTCACGCTTACACTCTACGCACCGCTACGCCACATGTTATTAGACACATTTAACAGTTTAAATGCGCCTGCGCCGGTCCTTAATTGCCGACATATTGATGTGTGTCCCTCCATACAATGGGCCGGCTGACGTAGATTAAGTGCAATATAACTATCTGTAACACTAATTGTTAAACTGGCTGCAAATAGTTAACAATTAGGCAGGTAAGGCCGATTTCTACATAATTGGGTATTGATTGATTATCTAGTCAAATTATACTTTTTACTAACGTTTAGTTATAAGGCGAAATATATGATATGAATAATTGTGACGTCATAATTTTTCATTGTCAAATAATTAAGAATTATAGGTTTGGTGGATTGTTAAAAATAATTAATTAACACGATAAAATAAGAACGAAATAAATAATTTATTTTAACTACAGGAAGGAACCCAATTGAGTTCTATTTGTAAGTAGTTCTTGCTACTTGAAACTATTTTCTTCTAGCTGTGAACCAAAACTCTCATCATCATCATCATCATCAACCCGAAGTAACTCCATGGACCCATTGTATTTCCCAGTAGAATCTAATGTTTGCACCTTGAAGGCCGAAGGTCGCTCATTGTTTTTCATTGGTATTTTGACTTTTCCGGTGGAGACTGCCGTCTGTCCTCCCAACCCCGAGAGAAAAATCTGCACCAGACCTTCGTGCGTTGTTTAGTAGGTGCACCAACTTGTAGGTGAAGATGGCTGTACACCTAAAGCTCTGTCCTATGTGTCATACACATCACCGTTTACCTACCCGTTACCGGTGAATGTAAGATAAACCTCGCACTAGGTACTCTGTTACCCAAAGCTCCATCCGCGTAGAGTATTGAAAAAGTAGTTAAGTTGCCTGAAATGTTTTCTTTACCCTCTAAACTACAATCCTCTACAAGGTATGAAAATAAGAAAGCCTTTGAAAAACAAAGAGTCACAGGTGGCAGTACTTATCATATTTAATCAGCACATTAATTAATTAAAAGTATTTATATAGGTAACTGTCTGTCACAAGTTAACAACAATGATGGGCAAACAAAGATTATGACGGGGTGCCTAATAGCTGACTGAAAACAAAACCGATGCTTGTGTGGCCTTTGTGCAATTAGCGTAATGGTAACGTATTGTTTTAGTTCATTGTAATGCGAGTGCGTCGCTAACGAGCATCAAGTGGCGCGTGCGCCGAACACGGCAACAAGCTCCTCTCGACGGCCAACTCCCTTTGTTATGCTCATTCAACCCTCCCTCACTCGCATTGAGTTTCTACTAATATTATGAATGTGAAAGTTTATGAAGATGTTAGGATGTTTGTTACTCAATCGTGTTCAAACCGCTGAACGACTCTGGCTGGTACAGCAAAAGCTAGTAGAATAATATTTCATTCAAAATTTGCTTTTACCCTTAGCTTTGTTTGTATGTACTTATATCAGTAATTACCTAGGTACTTCTTCAGGCTCTAGAACTAGACCACCTCCTTGTTTTGTTAAGTTACATTGCGATCAGTTTGAAGGTATAAAAAAACGCATCACCTAGAGAAACAAAGTTAGTTCTTTTCATTTTTATCATATTACGTATTACCTAGTTGTGCCCGTGACTTTGCCTACGTGGATTCAGATTCAGTTTTCAATACCTAATAATTGCGCACAACTTAATGTTTACAATTTCTAAAGTAAAAGTAGAAAAAGTTAATGAAGTATTTTAACCCAAGTACAATTATACGCTTACTCATTGAAGTACCTGCGTCAAAAAGATTACTCGTAAAGCAATTTTTTTATATATTCTTCATGCACACATGTAAGTACACAGGTGGACTTAATGCCATAGGCATTCTTTACCAGTCAACTTAAGTCAGCTATCTGGATCTCTTAATGAAAACCCCGTTGAAAAGTATTATAAGGTAGCGTAGGTATTATAAGTTTATAAAATGGTAATTCTGATTACAATACTAGAATTATTTCCAACTAAACGGATTTAGTTTGATGTAGCAAAAGTTGAACGGATAACGTTTACAATTCACAACAATAGTTTGACGTCGCTATGTCTGCCATTTCTACCAACTCAATAGGTGAAGTAGCTCGCTAGAATGCACTCGATTGAGATTTGGATAACAACAGCATACAATGAACACTTTTCATTGATCCTTAAGTTTTTGAAAGTAAAGCTTTAAGTAAAGAATGGTGGACGACGTTGATGGACATCGAATGGAGAGACCACCGACGGCGTCGGCGGCACGTTGCAAGGTGACCGGTGATGCGTGATGGCCTACTCTATTGCTCACTGAACACTCTTATAGGCATCTACATAATTGTGATGTTACGTGTTTTGTCTACTGTCTTAAACTACATAATATGCCTAGATAAGAATAGGTAACCCTAAACCTCTTTCGATTAATCTATTGCCTAGAAGGTTAGGCTGCTACACAACATTTGTTAGGAATATAGGTGAGTAGGTTCAATTTCCCATTTCAGTATAATAAAATGTGTACTAATTTCGCTTACCTAATATGGTAAATATAAGTACTTAGGTATCTATACGTTTTTTTTACAATATCTATAAATATAGGAGCATAGCTAATAAGCTAACTAATAGGTAATGACACACTGCCTACCGATTTATTTTGCTAGACATATTGCAACTTTATGACCATACTAGACCAGCCAGACCAGCCCGAATGCTGATTAAGTCTTATGATTTAATCTGCATTCTGGCTGTTAGATTTGACTTTGAATTAATTATTATATTTATCAATGAAAAATTAATCGAATGACAAAATTGATTGTTATATAAGTGCATTAGTCTGTGCACTTATATTGTTATTATTAACTTTCACAATAAAATAAATGTAGCTGTATGCTGTAAGTAGCAGAGTGATCGTATTGTCAAGGGCCATTCATCGCACAGCCATTGAATACCAATCAATACTTGTCTGAAGATCTCTTATTCACGCATACTTTAACAAACAACAAACAGTATTCGAAGTTGCGCATCGCACCTCTCCCGTTGAGCTACTTTACATTTGATCAAAAACTGCCTCTATGCGATAGTAACTTGAGTTCAGTATTGTACTGTGGGCGGAAAAAGCGAGGCGGCATATCATGACACAAGGTAATGTTACCTATTCACATATAATCCATTGTATAAGTCTTTATAAAAACTTTTATTGAAATGTTTGGCTCTATGTCAGTAATTCGATAAAAGAAAATCCATCATTGAATACATTTAGTTAACAATTGCATCTTTTGAAACGTAATTGAGAATCGTAACATAGAAAAACATAGAAATGGGTATGGAAGATTCTTTAGGATCTCAAAGTTAAGTCAGTTCAGTACCCGGTTTTTGATTTGGCCAGTCGTGTTACAGAGTAGGTACTACTCAGATCGGGTTTGCCTAGGATTTTTAGGGAGAGCCATGTGGGAGAGCTATGTAGGCACGATAAAAGGATTCAAGAAAAAGTACCTATTGAAATCTCAGTATAATTAGGTATGTTATGTATACAATAAAATTTTGCCTTACTTTAGTCATCAAAATTCGGCGTAACAACCAAACTTATATCATTATTTTAAAATTACAAGTGATTGATTTTTTTTTTGAATCAACAAAGACAATTATGTGGGTCTGCATAAAGGTAATGATTACGGCAATCATAATCGGCTGCCAGTTTACGCTTCATCTTTGTAAGCAATATAAAACGTGATGGTTCGAGTGCCACGTTTCTCCACGACCCCGCCTCGTCACGTCCGCACCAAGCCGCAGCCTAAGCTTCTGTTATTTGCCAGAAGCAGGTACCAGCACATTATCCACAATAGTAGGATGAACGGAAATAAGCGAGGCTACATTAGTAATTTAAATTCTAGCCTGCACTGTATCAATATTCTTCAGTACCTTACATTCAGAAATAGACATCAACGTGAATCGGTCGACACGGGTAGGCTAATGGTCCAGTGTTGCGTTTTTCCGCTTGGGCACCAATTTGGACTTATCCATCATCATAGTGACATAATGTCCTAATTGGCCTACGGTCCGCTTTCCAACTTTTCCTTCGTCATTTCGCACGATTTCGGGTATCCTTAGCAGTGAGACCATGGGCACGCATGTCAACCTTATTCTTAAATACTTATCCACGATGGTAATATCGGCAGCTGAACATTTTCTGAGGATGTATTCGGGTGAATTTCCCGGGACCAAAAATTGCGTGGCATCGATGAAATCGGTACTAAAAATCATTGTTACAATACTCTAACATTTTTTTCTGGTTAGGTGAAATAGTGATCTATGTGAAGCACTAAATATTTCATTAAATAGGATTATAGAAGTAATGTAAGTATAATTACTCATGTAAGTAGGTATATAAAATATTATGTTTTATATTATGTATTTTCATTTCCATGGTTGATTTTTTCATTCCCTTGGTATATTTATTTCATGACCGTGGACGCTTGTTTCATTGCCGCGCACGCATGTATCATCGCCGTGGCGCGTAATTTTTGATCTTGTATATCTCGTTAGTTTTTTTAGTTATCTGCTAGATATTAAGCAAGAATACATATAGTATCAAAACCTATAATAAACGCGATTTGTTTTAACTATAAAACTTAAGAAAAAAAAAATCCACGGAATGAAGATTTTATTGGACCTGTTGAAATTCACCCATTCAACCTCCGTGTTGCGTTGCGACCTTTTCCCAGAAGCCAAAGCTAGATATTTTGTTGCCGATATATTTTAATCCATTATCCATATAAATGTTTATTTTATTCCAGTAGGCTAACTATCACTAAATATACCTACGCCTCACACGATTTTACTACCGTAGCACATGAGTGCTTGAATTTTTGAAGAAGTACCTAGCAGTAGGTATGGGCAGGTCATAGGTTGGTACATATACTGAAATCTCTTGAGAAAACTATGTCTAAGAAGACTATCCGCAATGCAAGTCCGCGCCAGGAAATCCTTCTCAACCCGTAATATAAATATCTTCGACTAATGATATTTCAATACACTTGTTGTTGGTAACGTCCTCCAAAATAAAATACCTACCAATATATCAGAGTTTTTGTCGTCCAACGACGATACTATAATAAACTATCCCATAATTTAAGTTGTAATAAGTTCAAAGTGTATAATTTACTTAAATGTTATTCCATTAGTGAAGATAATAACAGCGGATGAGTATTTATCGATGGGACTTAATCATCGCCGGCATATGTTAACATTGTAATAACGAGGTAACAGAGTCATTAAAGATCGCTCAGGCCGCGTGGTGCAGCACACGCCCTCGCTGCCGACAGTGCCGGCCTCGCTGGCCTGCTCCTCACTATATCATCGCATCGGTCACGCGCGCCTCGCTCCAATTTTATCCCTCAACAAAAAGGCGCAACGACAGGAAGGGTTGGATTTAATTACGATATTTTTCTATTATTTTCTCCGCTGTCTTAGTTTCGGGGCAAGGGTCGTGAGATGTAATAAATTCCGCTTTTTATGAGGTCACGGTTAACCCTCTTGATAACGTTTATCGCACATCTGGTCTAAATGAAAAGCCTATTGTTATTTGACGCTAATGTATGATCTATAAGATTTTTCGTTTATTCTATCAAATACAAGAAAAGAAACCGAAGAACTAAAATGTATTCCAGATTCATTAAAAAATATTAAGCACATGTTTTTCAGCCTATGTTGGCGACCAGTCGGCAGTTAATTAAAGAAGGTAAATAAAAAATCATCGTGGTTTTTGTTTAACCTTTAGCTAGTGTCGTAGTTTTCATTTTACGTAAGCTTTGACGTGGGGGCCTCAAAGGCCCGTACTTTAAAATATGTTTTTTTATTAGTCTAGAGGTTCTATTTATCCTTATATTTAATAATTACATTAAATAAGTATATTCTAATAAAACAAACAAAATTATTAAAAAATATTAATCAAAATAAGACTTATTTTTAACAATTAAACTACAGTTAACAATTCTTTGGTAGAAATTACTTGAGATCAGAAATCATCTTAAATCCTTCAATTTTTTTAATAAAACAAACAAATTAACCTTTATTATGAAAGTTCAATAATGCCTCTAATAAACTAACTAATAAACATTCGTAGTATTATAAAGAAAATAAAAAACTGCAAGGCATCAAATCTCACAATTTATGCACAATCTGGGCATATTTCCTTCGGGCATTGAAGACAAACATGCTTTTTACATACGTAACAGGTATGTGTAGACTTCCTCTGAAGCTTCAGTGGACACGTGTGGCATCTTCTCCTTTGTTTTACGTCTTCTTCTAGAACTTCTGGACGCTCAGGCATATCAGAGCCTAACTAAACAACTTTTCAAAAAGTTACGTACATACTGATGTGGGGCCTGAGAGGCCCTCAAAAAACTTTCTAACGAATTTACTCACCAGAATTGCGCGCGATGACACGTGCACCACCTTTAACGACCTCTCGGTGACTTAACTTGAAGCTACAAGAAGCCGCGTATGCGTCGCGTGCGGGGGAGGGGAGTAATTCAATATTATTACTTTTGCTAGGCCTGAGCGGCCCCCACGTCACCAGTTAAAGGTTAATAAAATAACTGAATAACGTAAAATTGGTAAGATTTCAGAAACAGATATAATTATGCTCGGAGCGTTCTAGAGCGTTTTAATTTTGGTGTGATACCCAAGTGATACCTAATGGTGCGTATAAAGTATTGAGGGGCACTTATATCTACCTACCTCGGCATGTCAAAGTACACGGTACATGTGATCACGTCACAGCAGAACATGTCATGGGACGACCTGCTCCGCCATGCATGAAATGAAGCGACCCGCTTTAACATTTTCAACCGATTGCATCCGAGAAGCGTGAGTTCGGATAATTTTATTGATTACCTAACGCACACGTTCGACTGAATTCAATAAAAAACTGCATGGAAGGGTTTAATGGTTACACTTACAACACTGATACTTATTGTTACATCAATTTATTTTATGATTCGTGACGCAAAATTTATTATTCTATGTGATAACTTTATACTTTGCGATTAGATGTGTGAAAATAGTAGCAATTCCGATTCACTTTTAGATAATTTTATTGTTTTATGACCCGAAGAGAACATTTCAGAGTTCGTAAATATCATAACATAACATAAACATAAACTCACGCCTATATCCCCGAAGGGATAGGGAGAGGTGCTAGCACCCACATTAACAGCAAAATTAATAGGTACTGTAAATCACGTGTAAGTAAATTTGATATCCTAACTATTCATAAAACCAATTTCAGCGCTGGCTAATAGCAATATTTTTTACTTAAAAAATCGACACGTATTAGATATGCAAACAATAATGTAGATGGAAAGGATTGCTGTCGGCGTCGCCTATGAATAATTATAATTCGTTAGTAGCGAGAATGGATTTGTGTACTTAAGCGATTAAAGTTATTTGAATACAGCTTTGTATCAATAGGCGTAAGAGTGGGAGCGCCATACGCAAATACAGATGTTCACACTTAGGGATCAAGCGAGAATTGAGCATAGGCACAGATCGATGTAAGCTTTTTAAACTCACAGTTGAACAGTTGAAATTACTTAATTAAATTTTAAACAAAATAATAAATCCCTGATTCCGTCTTGCCATACATACTTGAGACTGTGACTTGAGCGATTTCATTCATCTTTTTAATAATGTTAAAACTTTGAAGAAGGTTTTCATAGAAAGAATAATTAAAAAGAAATTTTCAGAAAATTTAACGACTGTATTCTTGCGAGCCGAGCTGTCGGCAATAGCAGAGTTTATTACAAAAATATCAATTATCTTCATACCTTCTCTGTACCGTACTTGCTCGGTGATCGATCACGCGACACGTGCTTGCACGTCCAAAGTATTTTTTCGATAAAAAGCTATTTTATCAAAAAAAAACACGCTGAATTTTAACAATAGCTTCGATAGCGATAAAAGTAGGCGCATTGAGATAAACAAATATTTGAGCGAGGGCGTAACGGAGCACGAAACTGGCGAACAAAGGAATTATCCCAGGATTGAGATGGGTATTAACGTTATTTGATTACTTAGACACATACACGAGCATGAGAATATTAGAGTCTTTTCTTACAACTTAAAAAAGAGACAATCTCCTCTGTTAAGAGGATTAAAAGTTTGAGTAGCCTACCCATGTAAACTTTTAAATATCCTTCATGAATAACCATACTTTTTATTTAATGTTGAACTAACTTTTGCTCCTGGCTTCGTTCAGGTGTACAAAGTCGACAGCCTTGAATTCTTTTGTTAGATTTCCTTACCATGCTCAAGCGACGAGCTAAGCTTTATTAAAGGATTTTTTTGTTTTATTGAATTTTTATATGAACATTTGCAAAAGAGGACCAAACATTCCTTGAAATTTATTTTATTTTATTTTATTTGGAGAACTTACAGCTAGTGTACAGTTTGTAGTCTTAAATAATAAATAGCTGAAGGCCATTAACAAGTTCTCACGAATAAACAGTAATAAGTACTATATGGAAGAAAAAAAAAACAGTAGGTAAGCAATATTGAACATCTGTCAACTGAGACTACTGCTGGTAATTAAATCTCGATATATTTATATATCTCTCGATATAATTAACTATTGCCAAAGAACCTTTCCGCAAGAACGAATGAAATGAAATGAATGAAAATATACCTACCATAGATACTTAAAATCACTAAAAACATTAGGATGATCCACTAGGCTATTACTCGTATCTAAATAAGATTAAAAATACCCTAATTTCAATACAGAATATATCTACCTATGCCAAATTCTATTTATTTTAAGAGCAGTGCTAACACACAATAATAAGTTGAACTATCGATATTAGTATGAAATTGAGACAGGCTTTTTCTATGGCCTAGACTATATAGTATTTATTTAATAATACCTTTAATGTGTGAAAAACTCTTTACTTGATCAGACTCCTGTGCAAGGTTGGATGGAAAGCTATTTTTAGTTCCTACCGGCTGATGTACACAATTGTCACTCAATTTATCTATGTGTGTCTTATCTCTGAATAGTAGAAAATACTGTAGGGAGAGAGAAATACGGCTGGCGATGTTTACCATGATCTGGCACTTGACCGGCAATGAAATGGTGAATTTTTGGGACTGCGACGAAGAAACATCTCTCTTTATCTACTTCTTGTAAATTACAACAAGACAAACCTCCAGCACGCCCAGTACTATCTGTCAGCTACATGATGCATGAAGATACAAGGCTCTAATTTAAATGTAGAAGAAAATCTTGCAAAGAAAATGCTTCAAAATCAGTTCGATGCGAGGAGGTACCTATACTATTATGTACTATATTCGAAGTATTCACAGCGTGTCGCAATGTTCTGGGGCTGGGGAGAGAGCACGCGCTCGAAATCAACGCTACTCCTGCGCCTGCGTGATTGTTACCCCGCGTTTACATACTGCCGCTCGCATTGCTCATCGTGTTGCCAGAAATATTCGCGCGATTAATGCCCTAGCATTCACACACTCCCATCATCGCGTTGGTCCGCATTACAGTATTCGCCCTGCAACGGAGACGGACGTAAACGTATGGAGGACAACGCTGTAGCAGTGTACGCAGTAAGCTTTTACAGCATAGCGAATTAATTAAATAGATTATTAATAAAAACTATCAGTTTCAACTACTATACACTTTCCGTAGATCGATATAAATATTTTTAAAAGTAAATATTCGAGGAGCAATAACGAAAGTCGTGTTTACTGAGATTAGCGCCATCTAGCGGTCTCGTATAGTTCATCGCGCTAGTATTTGCGCAACATACGCGGCAGTACTCGCGGCATGACGAATATACCATTCACACCACGTCTCTGCCCATTTCTCTCGCCACTTCCCTCGCTCTGCCGCGAGTATGTAAACGTAGCATACAGGCAGTTAGAGGCGATCAATAATAAACTTCTACTATCTTAAAAAAGTTAATGTTAATTATTTTTATTTATCTACCCAATATGAAAAAGGTGCTTTTGCTTTTACTGTATAAAAGTTCGCTATTAACAATGATTCTAATATAGACACAGCAAGTGTGGTGCAGCACCACTGGTGCTAACAAAATGCATAGCAGAAAACGGCGTGAAAAACGCGTTTTATGTCAGTAAGCTACTATAATGTCAATATTGTTCTTTAAACAATTTTTAAATTGTCAATGTGTGCATGTCATGAGATGTATTATTATGTCAACTTATACCGAAGTAGTAGCCATTTTTACGGCGCGTTAAAATGATTTGCTGCGTCTAGGTGTAGAGTTTGTATGTAGTCTAAGGATTCGAATTTCAAACACCACCATTTTAGAATTATCTTTAGGTAGATATCTATGTGTTGAAAAATAACTACCTACTTTAAGTTTTAATTTAACTTGTTGAATCAAATTCAATTTTTGACAAGACATCAAGAACATGAAAAAAGAAAAACAAAACAAAACGTCTATCATCCCAGTGGGTATTCCCGTTGCATCCAAATTCCAAGGTTCGCAATTTTGAACCCCGGGTCTCCTCCTAATATGACCTCTGACCCCCCATGTCATGTATGTTAGCTTGGCCTACGAAGCGACACGTTACAAAATATTGCAGTAAAAAATCAAGTCCTTTCAGTCATTTTCAGGCATGGTAAAGCAGAATATAAGATCTAGGTGGCAAGCTGGAGGAACGGTGACCTTTTCTTATTACCACATGGATATAAGAAAAGGTCACCTTTATATCATAGGCTTACTTGCTACATGTTTTAAATGATATTAATAATAGTACTTTTAAAATTTATTATTAGAATGGAACTCAGACTAAAAGAATAGTCTGAGGAATGGAAGTAAATACAGTTAGGCAGGTTAACAGTTAGCAGTTAGGTACAGTTAACCTTTATGACCTACTTGGTGCTGAATTCAAGCTATTACTAATCAATTCAATGTTCCTACCATTTTCGTTAATTGAGTCATTTACATGTGAAATAAAATAAATGTCAACGAAGAAATAAAAACTAAAGGGTGATCAAACAGCAGATATCGTTTTGTCTCTTTATGGAGCACGAACGGGTCACGTGGCGCTTTCTATTAACATCCATATATGAACAACAGGGGAAGGAAGCGAACTCTGAGCTCCGAATTGAATAATATAATTAGGGAAATTATGTTGATCACCGTAGAATCCGTAGATGTGAACAGTTCAAATAAAATGTAAATTCGTATACGGTCAAGTAAGTAATACTTTCTAGAACGTCCTAGAAATTCATCGTCATCCCCATGGCGATTTTCCAGTTGCGTCCAAAGTTTGTACTTTGGAACCTAAATCTGCTTATTGTTTTTGATTAGTATGACGGTTTTTCCGGAAGCTACTTTTTCTTATTTTATTTTTTTCTATTTTCCTTATTAACAAGCAGAAGGCCTTGGTAAGTGTTACCATGACCTAAGAAAGAAACTTTAAAATACACGAGGCCTACTCAGGACTTTTTACGAACAGAAGAGAAGTGGAAGTGGCGAGGGACAGGAGAGGAAAAGCACTCGCACAAACCCTGCGACTGCAGCATCACTTCTTCTGACTTCGGGTTGCATCCAAAGCTTGCAACTTGGCGCCCGGTGGACCTGCTTACAAGTGAGGTTGGCTTGGCACCATTCACCAAATTTTAATTGTTAGGGTGATATTTTCTCAGGACACGTCATAGTAGGTGGTAGGATCCACCACGGAGGACTGGTTAGAGAAGCGACACGGGAGTTTCGCGTACCGGCTAACGCAGATGATATCCAGGAAGGGATGTTTCGGGGACCACCTATTTCGGATTAGACTGTGTGCCATTACAGTGTCGCGAGCGAAGACTCGGGGCTGCACCAGCTGGTGGAGTGTCCGACGTAGCTTTGTGGCAGCCCTCGCCCTCGAGTGGTAAGCATTGACCTTTCTGTTACGTTATGATCATTCACAACAATGGTCAGCGCAGTTTATTTCATATTTTCGCATCTTATAAAGACATTTAACAATAAAAAACGTAATATAGGTCTAAATCGGTAAAATATGGAGCGATAAGGCACGGGCATTAATCATTGGACTAGCGTGAAATCAAATTACCGTTTACCAGTCACAGGCGCAATGAAGGGGTTGCATCCAATGCACACTCATACTTTGACTCATATAAACCCTACCGCTTTAACGCTTCGGTCTCTTTCCCACATATACTGAAAACTATCTGTGAAAGTGAGACGGCATATTTTAATTCTAAACAGAATCCGTGATAGACCGCAAATCAAGAATTGTGCAAATCTAAAATGCAAACAAATTCAGACATGAAATCGGTTTTGTGTAGGCGATAAAATAAGTTATTATTTGCGATGAAACTACATCATGGGGTTAGATGTGAAAAGTATTCGTTTCGATTTTCGTTAAATTCGGACTGTGGGAACTTTTCATCAAATTCAGTCTTCCAATGGGTGTTTCTTTGAAACCGAGTGTATTTGCCTCATTGATATGGCTCAATTTTTTTTTTACTTTTAGACTTTAACTCACATAAAATCGTGACCAGATCATTATATGTTACATCATATTTCGAAGGCATTGATTTGTACCCAGTAGTTTAGGATATAGACTGTGCTGATAAATTGGTCAACCAGATTAATGATGACCAAGGCAGATGAATGGGCTTTTGCACCATATTAATTAGAAGCATGCAGATAAATGAGAATAACATATTATCTTCCATCAACTTTCTTATAAAATATCTGGCAATCATCATCACCATCTGCATAAAGACGCATTTTACTGATTGCATCCGTGGCCAAGATGACCTCGGAGCTCAGGGACCGCCTTCCGGCTCTTCCTCCTCCACTTCGCACAATCTCGGGCGTCAATGGCAGTGAGACCATTTGCACGCATGTTACCCTCCATGGCGTCAAGCCAGGAATTCTCGGGCCTACCCCTTTTACCTGGACCCGGCGGGGGCACCATTCGCGCAATTGCTAGGCATTTGTTACCCACGTAGCCTGGCGGTTGCCGCAAGACGTGGCCGCACCAGCGAAGGCGGCTCTCTTGCATTTTATCTGCGATGTCACGGACGTGAAGGCTGCCGCGGATGCGAGAGTTTCTTTACGCGTGACGCCACACATCCATCGTAGCATTGTCATCACCGTGACTTGTGTCGGTCCAGCAGCGGTCACGCCTCGCAACCATGTAAGAGGACAGGTCTAATGATCGTCTTATAGACCTGCCTCTTCAACCTAACTGGCATTTTGGGATCACGCGTGACGCCAGTCATTTCTTGCCACTTGGCCCACGCGGTAGCAATCCATGCCCTGATGTCGTAGTTGATTTCACCAGTCACATGAAGTACGGATCCCAGGAACTTAACCTGGTCCATGCGCTCGACCAAGTCATCGCCTATGCGAATGGGTATGGGATCTGTGGAGTTTAACGCTAAGTATTCTGTCTTCGCTACATTTAGCTTCAGACCGCCGCCGCGCCGTTCTCAAGCACTTCCTTCCACCCTTTCACGCGTCGCACCAATCTGCTCCTGTCCACGTCCTTCAGCGCAATATCATCAGCATACATAGGCAACCACGGAGGCTGCTCATGCGAGTTTCTGATGCTGTCCGACAAAACGTCTTATACTACCCTGAACAGGTAAGGACTAAGGACGGATCCTTGGTGTACCCCGACGGTGATGGGGAAGGCATTCGAGTCACCAACAGCAGTCCGAACCACAGAACCGGAATCGTAGTACAAGTCTCGGATGGTGTCAATGTATACAATACCGCGCGAAGAACACAGTCAAAAGCCTTCTGTATGTCTAAGAATAGGCAGTGCAGAGGCGTGTTCTTCACCCTGTGTTTCCCCGTCACAATCCTTAGGGCGAACACCGGGTCCATGGTTCCGTGCCTGGGACGAAACCCGTACTGACAACCCGAGAGTGTACTTTCCTGTCGGATCCGGGAGTCGGTTATCCGCGGTAACTGCCACTCTCCTGCACCGATTCCTTACCTTTGAAGATTGGTGGAGTGATACTCAGCCTCCACTGGCTCGGGATCTCACCGGGTACGCGGTTATAGAGATTTACTAGAATGCTCACACCATGGGTACCCATTGCCTTCCAAGCCTCGATAGGGACTTCGTCGGGAGCTTTCCGGTTCTTCATGCGGCGAATGGCAGTCTCGACTTCTGCAGGCGTTATCGGTGGCACTAGTCCTTGATTCGGAGGGAGGTCTGGTGGCTGCACCTCTTTATGCTGCTTATTCAGCAGCTCGTGGTAGATGGGCGCCATCTCTCCTTCGCCGCGACTTTCTCGTACAACAGATTGCCCCCAGGGTTTTGAATGCAGCGGCACTTGGATAGACCCTGTGCCGCTTTGGCCCTGGACCGCGCCAACTTTTGCCCCTCAGATGATTCCACTATAATGTAAACATCATTTTTGTACAATATTCAACAAATAAAGGACATTGAACTTTGAACTTTGCACTTTGCACTTTGCACTTTGAACTTGAACTTTGAACTTCAGTATATAGCCGTTGCAAGTGGTCTTGTTTGGCCCTGGCTACGGCTCTCCTGGGAGCGAATTTGCATCTTTGTACGCATCGTGGTCTTCGGAAGATTTGGACGCTTGCTGCTTTTTAAAGAGGGCTTTCTTCGCCCTGATCTCTTTCTGGAGTCGTTCCACCAACAAGTGTCCCTGTCACACTTGCATCCACCCTTAGACATACCGAGTGCCGCCCTCCCCGCTTCAAGAATAGCTGCCTGAATCCTGTCCCAGGAAACCTGTACTGGTTGGTCTACAGCATCAGCGTACTGGTCACTGATGGCTGAGACGAGACTTTGGGACTTGACTTCATCAAGCAACCACTACTTGATTCTGCGTTGGGCACGCTCAGCACGTTTGCCTTTGGGTTTCACGCGGAGGTCCATGACAAGGAGACGGTGTTGGCTAGTGAGCCTCGCCCCGGGTATAACCTTGCAGTTGGCCACCTAGCTGATGCTGTGCCTCCTAGTGAGTAGGTACGGGTAGGCACGGTAGCCCTAGCCGACTTGCGACACGAGGCGGGCGACCCTGATGCGCGCCGTTTTGCAGCGGCGCCCTACCCTTATCGTATTCCCTTATTCTTATAACCATTTATGTTGTGATTTGGCATTTTTTGGCCTTTCCGGGGGCAATTGCCAACCTCCAACCCCGAAGGGAAAGCCAGCGCCATAGCCTCGTCCGTTTATCAGCAGGTGCACCGGCTTGCAGGTGAGGTTGGCTTGGGGCCCAAGATCTTGGTGGACCCCCTTGCACCTAAAAATTCTTCTTCATTAAAGCTCATAAAAACGTAAAAAAAACTGGTCATAATATGATGAGATTGTTGTTATTTTTAATTAATCCTAATTTATCTGGCCTGGTCAAATTCATCTGGGCATAAGAGCCAGATAAAACCAGACTAATGGGAGTCATACAAATTAGAAATTTATAGTTAATCGAACCCTGCATCTTTATTTATGAACAGATAGAATGAAAGGTGTAATTAACATGAATAGACAACATTATGACAGACCTTGGTTTAGTTACAAAACATAACTAAAAACCCGCAATCCATGAAGGAATACAGATTAATAATGCGACATACGTGACAAACTCCCAAATAACAACTTTCAATCGTATTTTTTTACAAAATATAACCCTTAAACGTGCAAGTGTCCGATAGCTCGCTACTGACTGACGCGACCAATCACGAGTCGGTATTCATATAACAAATATTCTGTGTTTACATTGAAATTATGCTTGAACAAGATGCGCCAGTTGAATTATTATTTTCGTCGGGGACATTTTTTAAAGTAATGTAATTACGAATATATCCAATTATTTTGAATTTCAGTTAAAACATATCAAGAAACATGTATTCAAATATCGATGCAACATTCTTATTTTAATATAATTGCTTCTTAAGATCGAAAAAAATCTAATAATTCAACAAAAAGCGGCATGGGGACACACCAGATTAATTAGTTTTTACTGTTTTCTGTTAGTTAAATGATTGCTTGTATTAAATAATCCCAATTAATTAATATATGCGTCAGCGTTCTTCAGTCAAAAACATGTTTAATCTGTGTTACAAAGAATCACCCCAATACGCAATGATCTAGGCAGGTAGACATAGTATATGGCAGGTACTGCATGTATTTAATCTATTAGATTAAAAATGTACCTACATTACTTCAAAATGGTAATTATAAATAGCCTTTTGTAAATTTTGATTAGGTAACTGATTTCAAAGGAAAAACTAATCTCTCAAAGTTCGACGTTCTAATAGCAGACCGTACAAAGGACCATTAAAATAGTCAGGAAAGGTTCGTTCACGTCAAACTTTAATCCCGAGATTGACTTTTATAAATAGGGGTTCGGCGTTTAATTAGAGCGAATGTTCCGGACCAAAGCAAGCCATGGGCCACCTCCGCCTGCGCTTCGGGTACAATAGGCTAGTGATTGACACAAATTACCTCTAATCGAGGACATCGAACCGAACACTCGTTCCATCCATAAATTTTAACCTTTTGTCGATAGTTTTGCGCAATTTAGAATACACACTATAGTGTTGAAAAGTTACTTATAACAACGGTCTAGCTGCAACGCTTCGATATCGCCTAATGTCACCATTGGATTGTGGAGGTCAGATGGCAGTCGCTTCACGGAAAATATCGAGGTCCAGCCAAATCCGCAAATAAGACTGGTTAAGCGGACCCCAGACTCCGATGTGAAAGCTTTGGATGCGAATGGGAATTAACGCTAAGATGAAGGATGAACACTGTACCTAGTGTTGAAAAGTTGTAAAATATAATAATACTTGGGTACATAGGTAATGATACTTTTGATAGTGTTGTATTATTATTCGCTACTGAATCTTGTAAAGGGTTATATAAAATTTGTGCTCAATTTAAAATTAAATTTAATTGTATTTTAATCCGAGCGATAAACGTCAATCAAGTCTCTCCTGCGACTGTGATACATGTATCAAGAGAGCTCAACATCACGTCGCGCCCCCATCTATCGCCATTCAAAATGGATTTTGAGTAAGGGTGAAATTAAAATGTCAAAATAGTAGCGACCGGGTTGTATTTGTCTCCGGCTTTATACGACGCTATTGTTGTATTCGTTCTTTAAAGCTCACATGAAAACGATACCGTTTAAGCCCTTTTATCAGTAAAATACTAAAGAAGCCAACACCTACCTGCTACTCCTATTGAAACATAGTGTAAAAAGCTATAAAGGACTATAAACTCGTGTTTGAAAATTTAAGTTCTGAGACGGTTATAAAATATTGTGTTCCTCCATTTGTAAACAGAGGATGATGCAGCCGGATGTTTCAACGCTCACAACATCAACACAAGATTTTAATCACGTTCAATTAATAAAATAGAATACTGTTTGTACGTATGTATCGAAATCTTCAATCGTTTTAGCAATAGGTACATCAAGTCGTCCAATATGGTTCATGCTAGTATGACTTCCATTTACTGCACCAAACATTGGAACAAATATTTTCCAATAATTTTATTTCACTAAATGGGAAACTCTAAATTACACAAAATATATATTTCAGAAATAAATAAGTGCATGAATTTTCCATCCGGCCGCCAGGTTCGATCGTATAGTTCGATCAATCGAACTACGACACATTTTATTTCCTTGTGGTTCGATCAATCGAACTACGACTGAAATGCGGCAACCAAAACAAGAAAAGAGAACTTGGCAAAATAATATCAGAAATGTTGATTGTGACAATTTAAGCGAAGAGTAAAAGTTACTGACATAGTGCATAAGTTATTTTACAACACACCTGCTCATAAAAGTGCTATTATTTCACCGCAAATAGGCACGTAATGACACCTATTATCAAACTGTGACTTTTTCATTGCTATTATTCACAAGTGAGTTATAAATTCTTTTTTAAATTTTATAGGTAAAGTTTCTATGTTCTTAAAAAAGTTTCGATACAAAAAAGAACGTGTTTAATAGTACTACGAATAAATTAATATGCCTATCGTATGTTCATTTGATGCATTTTCGTATTTAAATAAATAATTTCAACTTGTAATACTGGTTAAAAATAATACTAAATTAAATTAAAACTACAAACTATTATTACTAAAATAAACTAAATTAAATAAATACTTGTTGTAATACTTGTTTAATAAACAAAATTTTCACTAAAAATTAACTTTTTTTTTTCTCTAAGTAAAGAAAAAAAACAGTAAAAAAAGTTAAATTCAAACCTCATTTTTTAGGGTTCCGTAGCCAAATGGCAAAAAACGGAACCCTTATAGATTCGTCATGTCTGTCCGTCCGTCTGTCTGTCTGTCTATCTGCCTGTCTGTCCGTCCGTATGTCACAGCCACTTTTCTCCGAAACTATAAGGCCTATGCTGTTGAAACTTGGTAAGAAGATGTATTCTGTGAACCGCATTAAGAATTTCACATAAAAATAAAAAAAAAGCATTAAATTTTGGAGGTCCCCATACTTAGAACTGAAACTCAAATTTTTTTTTTTCCTCAAACCCATACGTGTGGGGTATCTATAGATAGGTCTTTAAAAATGCTATTGAGGTTTCTAACATAATTTTTTTCTAAACTGAATAGTTTGCGCGACACTTCCAAAGTGGAAAAATGTGTGTCCCCCCCCTCTAACTTCTAAACTAAGAGAATGATAAATCAAAAAAAAATATATGATGTAAATTGCCATGAAAACTACCACTAAAAATTGGTTCGAACGAGATCCAGTCAGTAGTTTTTTTTAATACGTCATAAACCGCAATTTTCGCCTTTGCTACTACGGAACCCTTCATGGGCGAGTCCGACTCGTACTTGGCCGATTTTATTTTAAACATGGCCGACCGCCATTCTTAGATGCGCGCACATAGGAAAACGAATTAATTTGTAGTATTGTTTATTTAGTATTTGTAGTATTATTTTATTCGCAAGTGTGTTGTAAAACGTCGTATGGCACGCGTGAGCATGATGATTACCGTCCTCGGCTCTCTCTCGGCGGTAATCACCAACTTTGCTCACTTGTACCATAATGTACTATTTCAACACACTTGCTTATAAACAGGCTTTTATTTCACCACAATTAAGCACGGAATGACACCTATAATAAAACTGTGACTTATTCATTGCTATTATTCACGAAAGTGAGTTATAGACTTCTTTTTTTTAATTTCAATGATTAAGTTGCTTTGTTCTTAAAAAAGTTTTGATACAAAAAAGATCGTGTCCAATATTACAAACGAATTAATATACTTACCTATTGCTTACTCATTTCATGCAACTTCGTATTTTAAAAGATAATTTCAACTTGTAGTACGTGTTTAATAAACAAAACTTTCACTAATTTTTTTTTTCTCTGTGAGTATTTACAGAGAAAAAAAAATCATAATTCAAATATGTAAGTAGATGACAAGGCAGCATGGAGATAGCACCTTAGCCTGTTCCGAAAGGAACAAATAAAAAAAATGTTAGATGCGCGCGCATATTTATGACAAGTATGACAACAAATAGATTTTTACTATTGTGTTTTGATTGTGTTATGTAGTATTTTTAGTATTATTTTATTCGCAAGCGTGTTGAAAATAATCGTATGCCACTCGCGTGTATGGTGATTACCGTCCTCGGCTCTCTTAAGACCCTCGCCCTACAGCTCGGGTCTCAATGTCGCCTCAGCGGTAATCACCAACTTTACACGCTTGTACCATAATGTATCTACTAGTATGTGATGATACTAACAACATGGTGTTACAGGCTGGCTAAGGCACTGAATACCAACGAATTTTATGAAAGAAAATGCTATAAAAATGATATAATTGCACCGGGGAGAAAGTGCAGTTAGTTATTATTTCACTTGGTCTGAATTATATGTATGTCTTTATATTATAATATGTTTGTTTCCGGTATCATAATTTCTTCTTTTTGTTTTTATCAGGCTAAATAATATCTAACATAATAGTTTTTTTTTTCAGTAAATAATAAACACCTGCGCTGACTATTTCGATTGCTGAACTACTTAACTATAAAACATGTGGGTACTCCACATTTCTAATATTTTGCTTCACTATTGCATTCCTATTGCATTTATTTGTTTGGCTGTTGAATGAGCGAGTGGACAGGGGCACGAGGGCTTGCCGAGCAAATAAATAATTACACGCATTCTGCAGATATTTGCCTCGGGCAGCCGTGGGGCGAGGAAAATGCCGATTGTATACCGGGGGGCTAGGACATAAAAAATCTCTTTATATCGGAACATTTCAAGTATTTTCCGTAATAATGGTCTCGTTGTAATTTCTACTCTTAGAAATCTGGGGAGAATTATTTAGAAAATCGGTAAGCTTACCATATCTACACGATGATTTGGAACCGACCACATGGTAACTACATAACCAACGTGTCAAATCGGTGTTATTGTAACAATATCTCAGTGTGTATTCCGATTACATTCGAGTCCTTCACCGCGGTGTTCGGAATCCTCTTTTCGACTATTCCTCCTCCAGTCAGGTACTCCTTAAGAGGCCTCATGGTTATACATAGTCGAAATATACTGCACTCTCGATTTTGGATGATACCGTGCCGACGACCTTTGAATTAATTAGGTACCTGGACAGTCATGAAGTACTTATGTACCTACTTACAAATTTGAATTTTAAGAATTCTGAGTAGAACCAGCTGCAAACTAATTTAAATAGACCCAATAGAATATAAATTAACATTTCACATGTCATAAAGTATTGTACAGACAGGGAACGGTACGGTGAAATCAATGCTTTATGCGACATGACGTATTTTAGTGTGTCAATTAGAGTTCTGTGTACCGACGGCTCTGCGTGAAGTGACGGCGCGCGGCGGGGCTCGCAGTAGGACTCCGCCACCCTCCTGCTCTCTGCTCATTGCATATTCGGACAAATTGATCGTGTTGTTTTGGAACAAAAATAATTTTGCAGATGTTTGTTCCGTGTAGTTTTGTTTTGAGGTGCAAATGTTCAATATGATTATTACATCTGCGGAGATTTTTTTGTTTCTTTCAAAACAGTTGTTGTGTTTAGTTAGATGTTAGATCCCTAGCTATAAGACACTTTTTCAAACATATGTTACCTAGTTAAGAAATAGTTTCTATGCATAGAATAAACTAGTAGGTAGGTAGGTAGGTATTCACTTTCTTTAGGGTTCCGTATGCGAAGGGTCAAAACTGAACCCTATTAGGTACTAAGACTCCACAGTCCGACTGTCTGTCACCAGGCTGTATTTCATGAACCATTATAGCTAGTTCAAATCTTGACAGATGATCTTTTTTGCCGCTATATCAATAAACATTAAACACGGAATAAAATAAAATATTTAATGGTTGCAATACAACAAAAATGTAATCTTAAAGGGGGCTAGGTAATGGTAAATACGGAACTCTTCGTGCGCAATTTCGATTCGCACTTGGCCGGTTTTTTCAGGAATTTAATTGTAGTGTTGTATTGCAATAATAGGAAGGCTTTCGTAAACATGTGCTTGTAATCCGCAGCTAGTATAAGCACAGATTACCTAATAGTTGGAATAAGGCTGATAAATAACAAGTCAATAGTTTTTTCAGGGCAATATTATTTGGTAATATTCATTTTATGACGTTGAAGTATCCTATCTGAAACCTGCGCTTCCTTTTTTCTTTATGACGTAAGTGATGCCTTACGTATACCTACCTCACGAAATAAGTGAATCTTCTGTGTAAGTAGGTAGGTACAAAAAATTTACTTTGATTGATTTCATAAGTAAGAAAACTAAAAATATTCAAATGCGCAATTCCTGCCAAGCGTTGCAGTGTCCTTTTTTCTATTTTTTTTTGTTAAGGTTTTCTGTTTTTTTTTCGTCAATGGTGTCGGATCAATGGCAGAGGCTCGTATATTGAACAAACAAAATGTTCCTTTATTTTTGTTAAATGTAGTTATTTTTTTATTTATATTTGTTATACTTACTAGCAGACATCACTAAAGACAAAGTGAATCATTAACAAAGCTCACTTCTTGGTTTCGGACTGATTTCGTAGAACAATCATAATTCGTTTCATCAGTAATTAACTCTGCTAAAATGGCAATAACATCAACTTTGCTATGAATTTTTTTAGATATTAAATTGAATACCTGGAAACACCATGTTGTGTCGAACAAGTAATTATTTCTTCTATGAATTTGTTACTATAACAACAAAAGGCGCTCACAAAAACTGTTTTTAACCTACGTCTAAATGAAAAGCAATTATGATTTTGTTCATAGTCGCTACGTTTAGTCTGCAGACTACCTGCTGCGCTGCTCTATAATTACGCCCTGAGTGACATTTCCAAAGCTTTTGTAAACGATAACGCGGAAGCTGCTACGAAAACTTAAAAAACCAAGTAAGTATTGTTACATTAATGCATTTGGGAGTAAATATTGAGGAGGCACAAAGCGGGGTCCGACAACCCTTAAATATAGTCCACGGGGTGCCATTAGAGCGGCTCAAAGAGTTGGGTGTTGCCCACGGAACTGCGAGGAACGACTTTGTAAATCTAATTAAAATATCAATATGTTCACTGGAGTCCGCGTTGACAATTTGATTTCACGCCTTATGCCCTTCCGACCCTGCAATGCCTCGATATTAAATATTAATACATTGTTCCAACAGTTTTGTTTTTATTTTCCGTAGGATGTAAAAATGAGTCAGTCGTTGCCTATCTGAATAATTGAAAAAATGAGTGTAAAGATTTGAGATTTATTATATTTTAACAGGGATTCTGCGAATGAGCATGCATCAATTATCCGGTCGACGTGATATTTTTGTGTACAATAAAGTCAACGACTCCTCCATGAAACTGTCATAGATATTCGTCGAGCGGCGTGAAAGGCTCCAAACTGTCGACGCGCAATCAATACACGCTACCCTTATTTTTTTGGATATGAAAGATTCAGGTAGCAATACAAACAACAATAAAAACGTGACATATCAATCGTATTTTTTTCTTAATGTCGCAAATTCGCACAAATCAAACATTGAAGTGTTAAAAATTTCTGATTACAAAGGGCTTTTAAAGTCGCTTGACAGGGAGCGAGCAGACGCATTGTGACATGGAATCATTAGTTAGCAAATGTCAAGCCCGAATCCGTTTCTTTTATTACACAAGCAGCCTTACAAGAAGTTTAAGTCAAACAAGTAGGTAAACAACTCGCTCGTTTAGCTGTGATTTATAGTTTCTTTAACTTTGCTCTTAGCAACTTTATTTGTATTTCACTTGTCTCTATTTACATTCAGTGTAATTTTTAATTTACTGCATCATATATAGGTTCTTCTGAAATCTATTTGTGCAAAATTTGGGAACAATAATATAAAAATTTCCATATCATTAATCTCTAACAGCTTCACTAAGTAGGCAGTAAGGAACAAATGTTACAATGCACGGCTGGCGCAATATTTCATCGCGTCGTTTTAGCAAAAACGCAACCCTTTTTTGTTTTCTATTACAATTGTCACCCTTTCACTTCTATTTCAATTAAATAATGTCTGGTCATTTGGGACGGGAGCGGGACTGCGGGACCGGCCGACTCGCAACAGTCGCGATGTTGTGCAGTGTCGTGTTCGCGCCTCCCTTTATCCCTCGGCGCAAAGTGCACGTCATCCTGTGAGCACATTAATCACTCCTATTATTAAACTTGTTATTGTGTTCATTTGAAGATAACGTTTTATAAACGGTGCCGTCCGCTTGCAACAAAAATAGCTTTATGTAATAACGTGTAAGCGATCCACCCGGAGAATGTTTTAGCAATGATTAATGATACTTTACGTTTTGTTGATAACTTCAATAAATCGATAACAGCAAATCCGATTAACCTACTAATAGATTTATACTTTTGTGATTAATAAAAAACATCAATTGAGTCTTGTAATACCCACGTAATTGTACCTCTAACAATATGCTAAAGAAACTAGTTACACGTGGTGTACCTATGTATGTGGAAGGCTCACGGGAAAGCCCCGATTTGTATAGAACAATATAAAGTAGGTTTATACGACTGGTTCTATTTGTTAAGCAATCGATGACGCAGTGCGTAACACTTGCTACGAGCTAGGCGTCTGTATATTAGTCCGAAATAGACAGTCACGGTAAGGAATTTCCGATGTTGTTTTGACGTAAGCGAGACCCGTTGGAGGTTTGATGCGACGAGGCGAGGTTTATTTCTTAGAAATATGTAGATAAACTGAGCATTTTGTCGAGATTTTTCCTTGTTTACCTTATTCCTAAAATGTTTATAAAAATCGGTGAAGGGCCCTTGACAATACTGTTTGTCATATTTGGATATAATATTCTGTCTGGTGTCTATCGGGCTTTACGAGTACTTTGGTCTTTTGAAAAAATAATTTGAAGAGCATTTTAGAGCACAGCGTAACCTTATATTTATTTGGGTAAAAGAGGCACTTACCCTGTTACCTAAAAAGAGGTAATAGGGGTTATCGCTATATATATAAACGCGAAACTCTTATTTTTAATACTAGTGTCCAGTATACAATTGTTCGGGTTTAGTTATTAATTACTAGAACTTCCAGGGCCTCGATTCTGCTAAAGCAAAACCACCGTCATAACAAGGATACTGCGAAAAAATCCATATGAGCTAGAGATTTGAAACTAAGTAACTAATTTTTAAATCGTAGTAATGAGCAAGCAAAGAAAAGGAAGGTGGAGTATTTTTTTAAATATGTTTTTATCAATATAATATAATCATTATTGATAGAACAATATAATACACTAATTATTATGTAGGTAGATACCTACCTAGGCGACATTACCTTACCTATTTTTTAGATTGGGAAGTGAAGTGAAGTAGGTACCTATTGACTTGTATTTAAATTAAAAGTGTAATGAAATGTCGAAAACTGTTTTAAAAACCCGAAGGTCAATGAGTCAATTTGCACCAGAATGTGCTATGCAAATGATCGCGGAAGGTCATTGCTAGTAGGTTTATTACAGACACAAATATTCAACTTAGTCTGTATGTCTGACTGTTAGGTACTTTATACGATTCAAAACACTGAACTATCGTAGTGAAACTGGACAGGGAACTCCTTGAAATCTAGAGGATATCTGCGGTGCCTGACCGAACTCGAACTATAAACGTAGCACCAGAGCCTAGATTTTGCTAAAGCAAAACTACTGTCATACCATGGATACTGCAAAAAAAAAACAATTTCAGTCAAATTTTAGTCATCAAAGTAATGCCGTTAAAATCTGAAATGAAATGTTTTTTTTTGTAGAGCGAATGAAAAAGTGTGATGAAACTCCTATCACTTAATTTTGAACTTTAAGACTGTAGCAATAAAATCTTAATTTAATGTGTTCTTTTGCAGTGTATGTGGTATAACAGTGGTTTTGGGATTCTCGGGAGAGTAGGTAGTAGTTCAGTTTTCAGCGCTTTTTGTATCAGCAATTTGAAATAAAACCAAATAAGTACCACCAAACACCTACCTAGTAATCAATAGTCAACACACATATTGAGAAAATGCTAATAACGTTTCGATTTTGCTTTAGCCGGATATAAAGTTAACAAATCATCAGCAGATAAGTAAAAACGATTTGACTGAATCAATTATATTAATTTTTAAATATCGCAAAAAGTTTATACAGCCAGTGTATAGGTACCAAGATCATTGACACACAATACCTCGTGTCAATGGCATAATGAATAAGCATTACCTACTTATTGACGAGGACACGCCATACATGTAGGGAATTCCAAAACGAATTTAAATTAGTGAACCTACGTACTTTACACTGTATGACTGTACTTAATAGCTGCGTGGTAAACTGCACGACAAAAACCTTTCACATTTACAACGTATGTCTAAATATTGATCTTCGCGTAAACCGGATTCTTACTTAATCATCTGATATACCTAGTATAGACATACTAATCTGTGCTATCAAAATGTATTTTTTATGATATTGTACATTATATTTACCATTAAAACGTGAAAGATTTAAGCACCTTATAACGACGCAATAGGTACGTACCTACCATGGGACCCCTATTGCACGCTATATTTAGTGTTGATCTAGGTAACATATAGATTGTCCAAGAATATTTATGCACTACCCCGAAATAAGACACAAAGTTAGTGATAAGTTTTTTCAGTATTTTCAGTATATTTTATTCATGAACAATTTTTACATTGTACATTTTTATAATATACTTACAAATAAAATTATAATAGTACCTAGCTTTATTGAGAAAGCTGCGCAATCCGACTTGGATAGATTAGGTTAGAAGCCCGCTTTAGCCTTCGTGGTTATTTTTTTTATAGCCATGCAGAAACAAGCTTAGGCCTAGTGCCAGTAAGCAATAGTGAGCCAGTTTGTTAAATGTTATAGGTTTAGTTAACAGCCTTGGCAGTTAATTGAACGGCTGATTAAGCTAGTTGGATGCGACATATATGGTTACATAGGCATTAATTAACTGTTGTTCTGTCCACGTCGAATTCTGGTCTAATTTTCTGGTCTGGATTAACATACTATGCTAATATTATAAATGCGAAAGTTACTCTGTCTGTCTGCATGTCTTTCTATCTGTCTGTTTTACGCCTAAACCACTGAACTGATTTTGATGAAATTTGGTACAAAGATGGATTGGACTTTGGGAAAGGATATAGACATGTTTGGTCGCGATAACCGACAACCACGCGGGCAGAATCGCAGGCAACAGGCTGTTGTGTATTTTAACTCTTTACGGCACAAAATTTTATTTCCAGAGTAAAACGAATATTTTTAGGTATTCTTAATTTCTTATGGTTAGTTTTAGTTAGATTTCTCGGTTTTTTGTATGTGGGTTGATGGGGGGGTCAGATATGGGGTGGTTACTGTGGGTGACCACTGTGAAGAAAATAGTTAAATATAGTAGAAAAATAATGTATTATAAAAATCACTTTTACAGGTTTTGGACAAAAATGCTTAATTACTATACTAAAATACATTAAGAAATAACAAAGTAATAATGTATCTATTCAGAAAATAAATTATTGTTTGTGGTGATCCTCAAAGCAAGATTTGCCCTCTCGGTAGCATAAGGGAACTTTGCATATTTTGCAACCCCAAATTGTTCGCACGGGTTCTTTTTTTTTGTGCTGCACCTGCTGCAACGCCTGGAAGTTCTTCGAACCGGCTGATGACATCAGGCTTATGTTTTTTTATAGACGCCAAACTCGGTGATGAAGAAATTGGTTCTAGATCTCTTTCTCATTCAGTGTTTTATTCCTTACATATGAAGGTGCCAACATATCTTGATAAACCCTACGTCTAAAATCTTTATATTGTACATATATCTATAAATATGTACAAAATATAATATAATACTTGTACTGAAAAAATATGCCTTTACGTACGGTGGTTATTGCTGCTAACCACTTCAAATAAGGTGTGATTGTCAAGATAATATTCTGTTTATTTGTTATATATATACTTATTATACATAATTAATCATATATCAACAATTTGAGCATATAAATTAATCATATTTGTAAATAATAACTTACCAATGAAATATTGTACTTGCAGAACTAAGAATTCAAATTTCACCAACTTTCGTTTTAAAATTTAATTCTACGTTTACCCGTCAAAGCACTGACAATTGGTGCTGTTCAAATGTTACACGATAATTTCGTACATATGAATACAAATCAAAACCAATAGATGTCACTATACTATAAAACTAGCGAACTAATAGGTGGTTAGTGATGATGACCACTATGAAGAAAAGAGTTAATAAAAGTAAATAATAAAATAAGGAAAGTCCCCCAAACGCACGTCACACCAATGCTGACAATCAATGACGTTGGTGATTTGAGCCGACGTAAACGGAACTAACCAAACCGGTTCCATTCTACACATTAGTATTCGATGGCAGCTCTAATGACTCACTCACAATAACAAGCATACATGTAGGCTTTGCAAACCTTTATTCGGTTAGTAGGTTAAATTAAATACCTATGTTAGGTAACCTTACTACTGTTAATTTTGTGTATAGGTGTAAGTACAGTTTACCTATACCTATTCGGAATAAAGTCTTGGTCGCGGAAACGGAATCAGAAGATGAATTACCATAATAATATTCTGAAATTCAGTCTTGATCTGTCAAATTCAGATAAAAATGTCAAGAACTAATTTGCCGTAAGTAACACAATTTTCCAGAAGGTTTGTTATTAATTGGCCCTCTTTGCATTGAAATCGTGATCGTTTTTAACATTTTGGAAATTTTGATTAGATCGAGACTGAATTTTGTACAGATTTAAATTACGAGAATTGAATAATTTGCCTAGGTACAGGCAGCTACCTATTTCACAATTGGAAGCGGCAACTGCTAGTATTCAAATTCTTTTTTATTGGAATCTGTTACAAACTTCCATACCTACTTCATGATTTAGATATAATAGCCATTTAAATTTATATTGTTACAGCACAGCGAAAGCTAAGGATCTTTGTTTAATGTAAAGAATACAAACTGTCTAAAGCAAACAAAGAAATAGTGTCCTACAATAATTTATTGGGTAACAATAAGAGAGTAAGTACAGCTAGGAATTTGAACATAAATAACTTCGGAGCAGAACCGCTACCCGTTCTACCCCTCATTATAACAAGAAAAAAGACAATAGTCGAAAGTTACATGCCTATAAAACAAGGTCCCTAGTCCCTACAAATTTCGGGCTTCGGGCCCAACGAACTCGTCCGGAACTATGTCTGTAGTTGAAACGTTTACAGTTCTAAATTTAACAAAGGCTAATTTTGTTGCATTTTATTGCTTTGAAATAGGATCAGCGGCCATTAGGGCACTTTTTGCCACGCCTTTTATTAGGGTGTCGTCCGAAGGCCGCGCGGCAAAAGACAAAGCGTTGACCGGAATTGCATGCATAAACAACATTTGACGGCTTCTTTGCCGTTTTACGACCGACCAGAGGATCTTCTGTCAGCCGGCTGGTTCTAACGAAACTGCCAGAACACTGTCTTTGAATTTGCACATGGTTGTCTCGTAAATCCTGCAAAAAACTGATTCCACTGGATGAAATTGTAAATTAAAGCGCTAATTAAAGTTAGAAAACGCACAATTTAGGGAATAATTGTGTTACAATTACAATGACTTAGGTTGGATTTCACCGTTGAAAATCCCTTCAAAGTGCCACAAACTGAGTTTTCATTGATTTTTGTTCCAATGAGGTAACGCTGTTTGGTTCGCTGTAATCGCATTTCCTATAGTTAGTGCAATTAATTTTTGAACAACTACAACAATCAAATAAGTAGACTGTTATGAGTAGGTACCTCGCAACGATGTTACATAGGATTATTGCATTATACCGGTACTATTTTGAAATCCGTTTATACTCGTACAGCAAAACTGATTTATTTGTTGTTGAAAGAAGCTAGTGTCACTGACCGAACGAAACTGAAATTAAGTATACCCAAAGCCATTTCATAACATAGACATGTCATATGCTTACAAATCAACGTAGAAAAATGTGCCGAACTCACACACACACATTTTTAATTCATCTACACTTCCCTACAACATAACCAATGGATTGAAAAGAGATGACATGAAATATACCATATAAAAGAAGAAGAAAGCTATTGTTTGTCACTTGGACTTTAAAGATAACAATGTACCAATCACAGTGCGGTTGCTAGTCGGTGACATAGGCTAACAAAATTATTGAAAAAGAAGGTACAGAGCTCTCTGAATTGAGGTTATTGCCTAATTTTGTTTAGACAAAGATGTTTGTTTAACTTTGTTAATGTATTATAAAAAAGCTAGGTATAATTTTTAAATTTCATTATTTTGTTGCTGTCAATAGTACAATTTTAACAAGTACCTAAGTAGGTACTTGCCAGTAAAGTGAAGTTTGATATAATTGCGTAATTTTGTTTAGACAAAGATGTTTGTTTGTCGTTGTTATTGTATCTTCTAATATATAAAATTCTTCTGTCACGGGGTGCGTAATCGAACTCCTCCGAAACGGCTCGACCGATTTTGAAGAAATTTTTTGTGCTTATCCGGTATCTATGAGAATCGGCCAACATCTATTTTTCATCCCCCTAAGTGATAAGGGTGCAGCGGGAACGGGATTTGAATACCACGCGGGCCGAAAATATGGCGGTACGAAGTTCGCTGGGGCAGCTAGTCTTATATATAAAATTCTCGTGTCACAATGTTCGTTCCCGTACTCCTCCGAAACGGCTTGACCGATTCTCATGAAATTTTGTGAGCATATTGAGTAGGTCTGAGAATCGGCCAACATCTATTTTTCAAACCCCTAAGTTAAGTGATAAGGGTGAAGCGGGAACGGGATTTGAATACCACGCGGGCCGAAAATATGGCGGTACGAAGTTCGCCGGGGCAGCTAGTTAAGTATAAAAAAGCTATTATATTTCATTATTTTGTTGCTGCCAATAGTACCTACAAATTTTAACAAGTAGGTACTTACCTAAGTAGATACTTGCCAGTGAAGTGAAGTTCGCACTTATTAACTTACTTGAACCACATAGTATTAGTAGGCAATTATAAAAAACAACAAATTAAAATTGGGAGGTAGTATGTAGTGAGTTCAATGCCTACGATATTCTCATCTGTACTTTAATCTATGTTCGGATCACACACGTCCTTGTCGCTCACGCACCAAATTATATCATACTGTCTCTTTTTATTTAAGTGCTGACAATTTTAACTTGAATATTATGAAAGTCCGAAATTTGGTCTTTATCAGTCGAAATATGTATTATTTCCATGTGATATGAAATCCCTTTTAATGTATTAACTTTAGAGTAATAGTTCGTGCCAAAGATATTAAATAAAAAGAAGTAGATATGTTATTGCGCGAAAATCGTGAAGATCCGAAAACGAGTCAATTGGAACGTTTGCCTCTAGTACCGCGTGCCGAGCGGCGCCGGCCGGACGTTGAGCGGAAGCATCAGTGACTTAAAAAAAATAACGAAAATGCCATCGTATGTTTATAGACACTGTACGAACTATTACTCTAAAGTTAATACACCAAAAGTGTAGATGGATTAAAAATGTGTGTGTGTGAGTTCGGCACATTTTTCTACGTTGATTTGTAAGCATATGACATGTCTATGTTATGAAATGTCATTGGTTCGTGCAGTGTCTATAAACATACGATGGCATTTTCGTTATTTTTATAAGTCACTGATGCTTCCGCTCAACGTTCGGCCGGCGCCGCTCGGCACGCGGTACTAGGGGCAAACGTTCCAATTGACTCGTTTTCGAATCTTCACGATTTTCGCGCAATAACGTATCTACTTCTTTTTATATATAATATCTTTGAGTATACCTAAGTATTTTAAAATGAATGGTTCAACAGTAAGTCAAAATTAATATTTATTACCTATATCTGAATGAAGAAAATTAATTACCTACCTACAAGCATTTTATCGCACTTCCATAAGCGTCACCTAAGATCCCTTCTTTTGTTCTCTTCGAGTCGATGGTATTTGCTATAGGTACGGTCGTACGTATATGGTCCTTGGTCATTGTCTTATTTTGATAAACATGTGATATGTGATAGATAATGATCAGTGTTAGAATAAACACTTACCGAATTATTCATGTTTTTAACATAGAAAATGTTGTAGTTCTTGTTTCGTATTGTTTCTTATCAAAGTGAAGTACCTACAACAGGCACATAGCTAGATAGTCTATACTTACATGGGTACATAATTAGTTTGAGATATTTAAACACAACAACGTTTACTATAAAGATCATAAAAGTTAAATTTTACAACTTTAATTAAACAGAACTAGCAAAGAAATGGTAGAACAAAAAACATAATTCCGAAGGGTGGTAATAAAATAAAAGATCGTAACAAATGAGTCAACTGCCCGAGCGGCGCACATTAAAATACATGTTAATAGGAACACGTTGTAACCCTTTCTTTATTGTGTTCTGTACTTTTTGTTTTATTCAGGGGTCAATGTGTACTTTTTGCTCTACAACTATGAAAAGGTTTATGAATCAATTAATTAAATGTCTCCACGGTCATTGTCACTGTGTAAATATGTAAATGAGGCGGCGAGTAACAATGATTTGATTTATTGGTCAGGTCCACAAAAACTTGTAATACTGAAGGTGAGAATTATAGACCATTTGTTAAGTTGGCAATTCGTCGTGTAAATAATAGAAGTGATATGCTTACAATGACAGAACTGGATTATGTTTGTGAAATTGAATAATATGTTATTATAGAATTTGAAAAACATGTCCGAGCAAAAAGAAATTACGGCAATTAAGGTATCGTTAGATTCATCTCATAAGCCTTAGATTAGTGTTCTTTTTTGTTAGTAACCTACCAGTGGCTAAGGGTGAAAAGTTTCAAAAGATAAGCCGGTGGCAAAATAAACTTACTTCGATCAAGTCTGTCATGCACCATGCGACGCATCGTCGAAGACGGAAGAAATCATGTCATAAGGACCCGTCCACTAGTCCTACATCTTGACATAACTACCTACTTCCAATAATATATTTATCTAATATTAAAATTTTAAATTTATTTTATTTATATTTTGTGTATTAAACTCATGAACCATTACAAGATCTACTTATACAAGATAGCGTCAATTAACTGCCTCGGGTTTTAAATATTAATTTAAATTGATATCTTATCTTTTTTATCAACCTTATGCCAATCACAGGACCATCCAATCCCCACACTTTTAAGCCCAAGGTCTCTCCTCCTCACCAGGCCCTCGATTCTGCTAAAGCAAAACCACTGTCATGCCACTGACACTGCAAGAAATTTCTATTTAATTTTAACCTTTAAAGTAATGCAGTTAATGTTTAAAAATAAATAGCTTTTTGTAGAGCGAATGAAAGAGTGTAATGAAACTCTTTTCATTCTTTGAGTTTATAGCGATAAAGTCTGAAATTTAATGCCATTTTTTGCAGTCTCTGTGGTGTGACAATAGTTTTGCTTTAGTAGAATCGACGCCCTGTTCTTCATTTTATTAGTCTGTTTAAACTTTTGAGGGAGTGACCGTCTAATGTGCCAGGCTCTGAGAGGAAGGCCAACACCAACACCAGAGCCTCGATTGTCAATCAGCGGATATACCAGCTTGGGCCTCAAAGATCTTGTAGGGGCCTCATAATATTGACCCCATTAGTGTATCTAATACGTCCATACTAAACTCAGAAAGTAAACTCAATTTTTCTGTCTTTCTGTCTGTCTGACTGTCTGTTACGCTTTGACGCCTAAGCCACTGAACCGATTTTGATGAAATTTGGCGCAGAGATAGATTAGTCCTTGGAACAACTTTGCAACAGCTAGTAACGTTATATTATTGTTAAACAAGTCGTTTTAATATATAGGTATAAAATAAAGTGAATAGTTTTATTTACGAGTGTACCTACACGGTAAAATAATTTAAAATAATAGGCTTATCTAAAAGGATGTGGGTGACTTGCTATCAACCGCGTCACGAATTGTATTATAGGCACAAATTATATTTAGTCGTCAGAATTTGAAAAGAAAGAAAACATAATATTTATTATGTGATCTTAACCAAACCAGTGCTATCCCAGTGTATAATCTGTCACTTTGCTAAATTTCATCCAGATCCATTCAGCCTTTTTGCGTGAACGAGTAGCAAACTTACATTGATTCCTACATGCACCTTCACACATTTTCACATTTTTTATTCTCTTGGACCTAGGAAGGAAAACTTAGTTAGCAAGTAGGTACATATCTAGGTAGGTAAAAACGTAGGTTTATTAACTTACTTATAAATAGCCTACGTTTGTTCCAACACGAATGCTATAGGTACCTAGATATTACAGGTACCTATTAATCCTATGATGGACGACTCCGCCATGTTCATCTGGATGGTATCACTGGAATCAAGGTACCTACGTATCAGGTGATCATACTTAAAATAATAAAAAGTAAAAAAAAAACTACGTTTAAAAAAACCGACTTCAAAAAACTATTCCAATAAAAATAAAATGCACTAAAAAGTTGAAAATAATTGTGTATTCTTAAAAAACTTTATTACCAATTATTGTCAGGTTTGGAGTCGGTGTCAACCTAGGTAGGTGTAACTTCTCACGACACCGACTCCAAAACTGACAATAATTTGTAATAAAGTTTTTTTAAACGTAGTTTTTTTTTTTACTTTTTAGTGTCTATAATAGGCTATTCTGAAGCTACAGTAGGATTGCTACGGGTAGTCTATAACATTTCGTTGTTTTTTTAGTAACTATGGGTAGGCCTTCGTAAGGTGCAGAAATTTAGTGGTCTAATTCAGTCCAATATATCTTCAATGATAGTACCTACTTATCATAGTATTGATTCAAACTTGACGAGACATTCATGCTATACATCAAATGAGTTCTCCTCATAAACTCATATGAGCTTCTGATGTAATCAGGAAAGTACGTCTCCATGAAGATGATGATGATGAATGATGACATTTAGCCCGACGTAGACTAGGTAATTTTGCCCTTGACCATCGTAATGAGGTGACATAAGACACCGTGTCACAGGATCGTCATAAAACTAGCTAATTTCTTATCACCTATTTGATTTCGAGGAGTTCTCTGGTGTATCGCCGGAGTTCAAGGTCCAGTACCCATGAAATTAATATGGAACTACCTGTGACTAATACCGAACCCAATGCAAAAAGATTTTTCGAAACCAGTTCATAAATGACGGAAATATGGGACAACATATATAAGAAGTTGGGTAAAAATTTGAACTAAGAAAACACAAAAAACATCATAAAATGAAAACTACTAGGCCAAACTATGTTAAATTTCTATGGAACCAAATGACAACTATTTCGCATCGAATAAAAAAAGAATCACGGAAATCGCATCATAAAGCTAGGAGTAATCGGTGTACTTACATAAAAAAAAAACTCATCGAATTGGGAACCTCCTCCTTTTTGAAGTCGGTTAAAAAATAAAAAACCAACCACATTCGTCATATTTAGGCCTCTCCCAACGCGCGCCATAGTATCTAATCCTCCGCCTTGTGCATCGAGTCTATCTCAGCCATCTTTTTCGTGTCGTCCGTCTATCTTCCGTTTGCTGATTCACCAAACCGAACCGAACCAAACCAAATATCTTTTAAGGTTCCAGTGACACCTTGAAGTGTTGTGCATTTATGGTTGAATGTCTTAGATGCAAGTTTGGGTTACTGGTAGGGTTGGGCAGTATTTGAATTACTTGTAATTAATATACGTAATCGAAATACAAATACGTATATTTGGTATTTGTATTTTAATTACTTCCTGAAAATTTAATTTGTATTTCACATTTCTGACGCCGAGGTATTTTGTAATAAGTAGTTTAAATATTGGAGGCTTCAAAATACATTTTAGCATTAAAATACATTAACACAAGTTTTTGCTCATCAAGACCTACTTATAGAAAGATTTTTTTCTTTAGCGGGTTTTATTCACTCTCCAACAAGAGGCTATTTGTCTGACAGTACATTTAAAAATCTAGTGTTCATGAAAGAAAACTCTGATAATCTTGTGTTCCTTTACTTTTCAGCCCGTGCTGGTCTACTTAGATTAATTTTGTATTTCGTATTTCAATTGAAAATAGCTACAATACTGCAATGTTTATCAGTGTAGCGTTTAGATTAAAGTTGTGTGGTATCGATCAAAAGTTCTGTCACCCTATCATTAGAACGTCTGTTGATTCTGTTGAATGCTTTGAAGCATCTTTAAAATTGCATTTCTATATTGCACATAGTCTATCATCATCATCCGAGTGCAAATTACATACTTATGCTTATATTTTGGACCTCGGAGTCGGCCTCTTATCTTTATTGATTTATTAGATCAGTTTATCTTGGCTCTTAAGGGAGTGACTGCCATGTTCCCCCAATCCCGAAAGTTACGTCTTGGGGCTGCCAGAGCATGATGTATCGTCCAATGGACTGACTTGCAGGTGAGGTTGGCTTAGGCGCTGACGATCTTGTTGTGGCTCTATACATCCGACTCGTAACTGTGTCTATAGTGCAAATAGTACCCAAAGTAAAATGAGTCTAGCAGACGCAAAAACAGGACATAGCGAAATTATAAAAGTTTCCGTTTCAACTACGAAACCCTAAAACATTGTTATCTGCCACCTATATAGACAAGTACGATATAAAACATAGTAGGCGTGGGAATGTTTTTGTGGGAACCACATTATCAGTAGAAGTTATTACATTAAGCAATGAATATTGCTCATAATATGTATTTATATAACTAGCTAAGTACGCTCCATGGTTTTTTAATCGCGATAAATAGTAGGTAATACCTAATAACCTTCTCCATGAAAATATAATATAAATGTGAATTTTTCGAGTGTATCGGTTTCATACTTTCATATTAATCATCTAGGTATAAATCGCGACCCGAGTCCCTACATAACCAAAAAACTCGTACAAAATCTTATAAAACAGCAGCTAAGAACCATCTGTGAAACAGGTTGTTATCGAGGGAAAATTTGTGTTTCTTTAAATGATACGAGTATACCTGAACATGGGTACGTAGAAGTACATATTTTTTCCAAACTTGCTTTTCTTGTAGCAGACGTGCTGAAAGTGCCTTTAATATGATGTAACATGTGTAGGTATAAGTAGACCTGACGCCTTAGGTTCAATTTAAATGTACACATATCTACAGTGGATTTTACCTCAGATGATACATAGTTCGTATCAATGACATTTCATGATATAATTTCATTTCATTTCATTAAAATATAATTTCATTCCATAATATTTCATAATATCTTTTTATATAATATCTTTGGTTCGTATACTTCGTAATGCGAGGAAATAAGAAGAAAAGTGAATTCGAGTAACTGAGTGAACTGTAGTTAGACATCTTTTAGGGTAGGCTCACGAATTATAATAACGCACTGATATATTAACATCTACCTCATATGATATCATGAATTGGGTATGGAATGGATAGCATGAATGTTGAATGAGACAGTCTATTTGGCGTGTTGGTAGTAAACGCTACTGCTACGTAGGAGGCGCGGGTTCGATTCCCGCTCAGTGTGAATATTTGTCTGCATGAATATGATTATTTTCATTGGTCTGGCCACGTTAAGCCGTTAATCCCGGTTGCCATATGAACATCTATGGCAGTCGTTACGGGTAGTTTGGAGCCCTAAAAAGTTCAACAACTGATCTAACTGCAACACTTCGATATAACCAATTAGTTGTGGAGGTCAGATGGCAGTCGCTTCACGGAAATCATCAAAGTTCGGCCAAACCAGCAATAAGACTGACTCCGGACTCCGAGGTAAAAGCTTCGGATGCGACCGGGATTAACGCTAGGATGAAGAAAAAAGAAGCATGAAATTGAAGAATTGAAAGGAGAAGTTGAATCAAGTTACATGTTGTCCATAACCAATTCTGATATTATAGCGTGAAGTATGTTATGAGTTCATAGGAAGAGGAACAGTGTGGCTAGATAGATTACAGTGACTGAATGAATAACAAATCAAATTAATTCATTAAAATAATTAGATATAAGTAACCATGTCAGTCGTTCGTAGTTAACCACGAAAACATAAATTACCTACATGGTATTTCATAAAAATATGGGTCAATGTTAAAAGCTTAGGCAACAATGATAGAGGAATATTATGAGGTAAATACCTAACGATCTAAGCAAATGAAGGAGGAGTTCAGTCTTCTCAATGCACGAAGATTTAAAATATGAAATACCTACTTATTTCAATTTCAATTTTCAACATAAGTATAGTAATTTTGGCGATTCTTTGATCGACCAATCAATCAGGAGATTTTTTTTTAATATTATAGAAGCTCATGCTGTCTGCTCTCCTCTCAAACGGACTCACAAGGATCAAACGGCGTGCGTCGTCGGAGCGCTCGACACGTGGCCGTCACATCGCTACAAAACAGAATACGTGACGAATTGCAATATTTGAGATTCGTTTATTGAGCCACTTATATGGATGCTCTTTGATGGTGAGCACGTAGTCTTGCAATATTGCATTGCATTATGCTTTCTTTTTTTTCAATTGCAAAAGTTTTACTATTCGTTTTATTGCTCCCAACAATGTCTCTCCCAATTTTGTGTTGTCCGCTAGATTGGTGTCCCATTTATGTTTGCCCAAACTGGTTGTCTTTTTTTTTGTGGATAATTACGTGTTCTCCTTAGTCGAGAAAGCTGCAACGTGAAACAAAAAAGCGTAAACAATTCAGGAGTGTGAAGACCGTTCTCGTTTATAGTTAAAAAAAATATCTATTATGCGTCTCTTTTGCTTAGATCGTATACCTACTAGCTAATACAGAATACTAGTATAAACGAATGCCATTTACCGTTAAAAATACAACGATCTTTATGAAAATGAGCGCCAATTAATCCATTCAAGCCATAATCATCCCCTTGCTAATAAATATCCGAATAAAACTGATCAAAAACTACCTACCTAAAGTCTAGTAAATCCCAACAGTGGACATGTGTTAATGATATTATTTATTCATTGACAGTGGTTCTTGTCACACGCCTTGTCAAACTAAACGGATGCAAAGAAAATGCATAAAAAATAGAGTGCCAATGTAAACTAATATTTTCAGAATAAACGGTAGTAACAATCCGACACTTAACATTGATTATATCGAAGAATGATCGTACATGGACACTTTGAACAACACTCGATACATTTCACAAAGTGCCGCCGCCTATTGTCACACAACAAACACATTAAACTGTTCGCCTGTCGGTAATCGTTCTGTAGAAGATTTAGCTCCATCCAAATGTTTAGATGTGTATCTGCTAATTGACACTATGTTTGTCTAATCCACCACAATTTGAACATGAAAAATGCATTTTTAAACCAAACCATTGGATGAGTACCTACATGCACACGTATCTAAAAATACTTGCATTATCAGATCTTACAAAATACTTGTATGATCTATATAATCTTCACAGATGCTATACCTTTCTAATTACGGATTAATACATGTCTATAATACAGCATTCTCTTAATCAACTGACTCGATCAATCAATTAGCCTATCACAGTTCACTGCTGAACATAGACCTCACTCACCCAATGTTGGGAGGCTTCGGCCTACTGTTTCCACGCTGGCGCTGGCCAGACGGGTTGCTACAGGGCGTTATTTCGAGTTTTACTTCTCTTCTCTCGCAGTGATAACGTCTGCGTTTTCCCGTTAGTCATCTTTTACTGCACACTTTGGATGGGATGGGGTGGTGATACTTGTGTTCGTTCTCCGTCACCACACGGATCAACTGACTGTACTCCTTAAAAACACGTTACTCGTAAGGTATTCAAGGTTAGAGGCAAAAAGTGGATAACTAAATATGCCTGTCCCCTTAGAGAGAAAAACGTGAATGTAAGTATGTCTAGTACCTATATACCTATATTATATTTTGTCCTTTATATCCCTCTTCGCGAAACTAGCAATATTTTTGCATACATAGGTATTGCTAGCACCTATACCTAGGCCTAGGTGAGCTAGTTTGGCGAGTCTATCTAGATTTTCCACAATAATTCATGTTAAGACTTATTTTGATTTACCTAAGCACTGTCACTACACATGCTTGACTACATACATAGCACTTTTGTTCAGCATTCCCTGAAGCTAACTTTTCTTTCAAAATAGGAATTCTGCTCTTGGGGTACTGGATGAGTGATGCTGACAAAATAATTATAGGTATCTCCTTAATTCAGACTTAGAAATTGAAGTTGAAACTACTATATTTTTTGTAATAGTACCTATTAGTTTAGTAAGTAGGTAGGTACGCCTACGTTTTAGAAAATAAAATAAATCTAGACTTACATTTAGATGTTGTTATTCTTGGGTCCCGGCCCAGTCTCGGGACCAGCAAATTAGAATTCTTCGATTCCAACTAAAAGCATTAGTATACACATTAAAAATACTATCTAAAAAGAACACTACGTAGGTATACCTATCCCGACCTAAATGAAAGTAGGTAGGTATAATTATGTTAATATAGGTAGGGCCTTATATTGCATCTATGGGCAATAGATTAGCACTGAGTTCCGCCTCGTTCAGTATCAGTATCAGTTACTTACATGTAGTAATAATAATAAGATGGCACATGCGAGACCCTTTATTAATGGATTGAATACAATTAGGCTACTGGCGTCCAATAAATGCAGCTTTCATGACGAAAAATATCATGTTTCATGCTCTCTATCACATCCTGGGATCCTAGTCCCCTTTATAAAAATATACATAACGTACATTTATCTCGTTACAAAGGAACAAAGGATTTGATACAAATACATAAAACACTCCAAACGCTGAGAGGATAATGCCCATCATTATAAATTCATGTGTTTTGTCGTTTACAGTATTTATTTTGTACAATTTCGAGGGGGGAAAATCCCCCTTTTCGCTTGGAAGCGCCCGAAAGCGCGTAAAGAAGGCGGCGGGCGGCATCGCAAGCCGTCGTCATTGGCCCGTAGCTCCCCATCGCTCCCCACCATACAGAGACTCCGCCCTTGTGGAAATTCTACCCGGACCTTTGCGTACACGTTCATTTAGTACGCTGTTGTCGCTGTCGAAGGTAGCCGTGTTGCACGAGTGCGAGTTCTGCGAACTGACACATTTGAATCATCGCCGCTGAGTCAGTTTGTTGCGTGAGTTAAGTGATGGTGAATAGTATCCTAGTGCATTTTTAGTCGTAGTGTGATGCACGCAATGAGTGATCCCGCCGCTTTGGCAGGCATGTTGCCATTCGACTCTATTGGTCTGTACGAACAACCCAAACCGCGTTTTATCTTCAAAATGCCGAGGGTAGTCCCTGATCAAAAAGGAAAGTTTGAGTCTGATGACCTCTTCAAACGATTGAGCAGGGAGAGTGAGGTATGTGTTATAATTTAATTTAAGATCATATTAGTAAATATTTAAGTGAAATCTAATTCAATATCCCATTATTATTCGAGTAATTGAATCATTTGTAACAGGAAAACGACCTACCAACGAACTTAGTCATTAGTTTCAAAACCGTAATCACTCCTTTCGTAATATTTTCCTTCTGTCCAATACTGTTGTGCTAAGTGATATATTATATAACTCACTTAACTCTGCACCTTTTTTTCATTATTTATTGGGAAAGTTGTATTTTGGGTAATAGCGCGTTGAATTCTTTTCTTAAGTATTTACGCTATTGGAACAAAATATTCTAGAAACGTTTAATTATGATTGAATGGCGTCATATTTGTAGTGAATCACAGAAATAATGTTCTATTTGTCAGGTGAGGTACACGGGTTACCGCGACAGGCCCCCAGAGGAGCGCCAGATGCGATTCCAAAGCGGGTGCCGTGAAGGGCACACGGAGATTGCGTTCACCGCCACCGGCACCAACCTGCAGCTGGTGTTCGACCACACGCCCTACAACAACCGAGGTTGTGACTTCCAGAAAGAGAGCGGCAAGGTAAATATTAATTATTTTTTTATTTTATTTATAACTAGCTTTTGCCCACGGCTCCGCCCGTGTGGATGTCGGTTATCGCGCCCAAACATAGCCTATGTCCTTTCTCAAGGTCTAATCTACCCCTATACCAAATTTCATTAAAATCGGTTCAGTGGTTTAGGCGTGAAAACGTAAAAGACAGACAGACAGAGTTACTTTCGCATTTATAATATTAGTATGGATATGGCTATGGATTTACTAGTGACGCGCCAACGCGGAGTAGTAGAATCTATTAGGAAGATACTCATACAGTGACTCACACTCAGTGCCTATAGTATCCGACGTTGTTGTCCGTTGCGTTATGTTATTGTTATTTACAAGTGCCCATTAGTTCCTAAGTACGTGTTATACCTAATAATACACAGAAATTAATAAGACACCTAACCTAAGTAGTTATTTACCTAGTTATTCTAAACTTTCATAAAACATTATTATACATTAGCGGTTTTCCGGGGCTCCGCCTGCGTGGATGTCTTTCCCAAGGTCTAATCTATCTCAGTACCAAAATTTATCAAAATTGGTTCAGTGGTTTAGGCGTGAAAATGAAACAGACTGTCAAACAGAGTTACTTTCACATTTATAATATTACTAGCTGTTGCCCGCGGCTCCGCCCGCGTGAATGTCGGTTATCGCGACCATCTACCCCTATACCAAATTTCATCAAAATGGGTTCAGTGGTTTAGGCAGGTTTTAGGAAAGCGTAACAGACAGACAGAGTTACTTTCGCATTTATATTATTAAGTAATGGATTACACATACCTACGTATGTGTCAAGCCTCTTTCCCATTGATGTTAGCAGAGACTACATGATTCACTTCCTACGATCCTGGTGCGCAAATGTTCCTCGTACCACCCACACATGCTGATTACCAGAAGAGACTGTGTTATCCACTTTCCCTGAGAGGAAGTCATGAGGTTAGTAGCTCCCGTAAAAGCCACCTTAAACCGGCCCTGTGTTTGGGATTGGGGCTTGGGAGAAGATTGTTCATGCACCGTCAACTCAATGTGAGATTAAATATATGGAATTGGATAGGATTGTGGTGATTGAATCGACTACATCCACACAGTATTCCATCTCTTAGTAGGGGAACCTCTTAGTCGTTAAAAGGTAAACCTTGCATACGTCCATAGGCCATGGTGACCACTTCCCATCAGGTGGGCCGTGTGCTTGTCTGCCATCTAAGTGGTATAAAAAAAAGCCGCTATCAAACTTCTGCTGCCTGTAAAACGGTTGACAGACTCCAAATCGTGTTCAAGCCTATATATTAGAGATAGGCCTCCCATATTAAGATGGGTATAAAATTCGTAGTGTCGTTGATTCGTGTCCGGATCGTTGCAGGCGTCTTCTGGGTATATCGATTTTCATGGAGTCCCGCAGGGCACGCGTTTTATGTGAACAAACCCATGGAGCTTTCGAGGAAGCCGCCGCCGTCGTGGTCTCGAGTTATCTAACACAGAACTGTTGAGCCATTTCAACGTAATTGAGTCATAAACATCCAAACGCCTTCATAAACTTTTGAAATGTTAGCATTAAATAGGATGAAATAACCATCTCATAGCACCTTGGTCTCTTGTGGTCTCGGGTTTTTTTTATTGAGTAATTCTCGTGAGCGGACTCTCAATGGCAATGGGCTTATATCACAAAGAAATGATGTAGAAAATTGCGAGTGTACGTTTAATTTCTTCTTTGTGTATTATCCCTGAAGGCATCGCCTTCAGGGATAATACACTAGAAGCAGAGTGAGTGAAGCAAGTGAGCTCGGTAGTTTAGTGGTTAGGATTTAAGAGGCTGGCCTTACGCTGAAGAGGTCTAGTTTTCAAATCCTGGCCATTGCATTACCGATCAGAACCATTATTAACGAAGCAATTTAGTTCAGCTGGACGGGTTAGATAAAATATTAGTACATATATTCTTTTGTAGTGGACTTCGTATAGCTGAAATGATGATGATGATGATGAATATTCTTTTCAAAAATCGGTCAAGCGTCGCGCTTGACCTCTGACGCTACGAAACTGGATTGTAAGGAGCTTATGCTGCATACACATAACGGCAATATCTTCACATAGAAGATTGATTTTTTCATGACCAAAATATTTCATGTTAATTTTGACTTGATACCTTAACATTCCTGATAAAAAAAAATCTTGATACAAACAGACTGACAACGAAGTGATCCTGTAAAGTTCCGTACCGCAAAAGGAAAAACCCGTAACCTCATGGGATCACTTCGTTATCCGCATGTCAGTGTGTTTGTACGACCTTTCTTTTTCACAGAAACGCGTAAAATATCAAAAATGTTACCGTGTTGGTTCCCAGTGGAGTAGAATAGGGCCACACCCCATCTTTTCCTGTGGGTGTCTTAGAAGGCGACTATGGGATAGGGCAGTTCTCCATCTGGCAGTAAATTTACAGCCTATGACTAAGTGCCCGTTTGACGGCAATAGCCTCTCCCCCTATTACGTGGGACCGAAATCATGGTTGGCGAAATTTGGGTGTTAATACGCCTCTGCCTACCCCTTTGGGCATTTACAGGCGCCTGAGTATATGTATGTAGGTATGTATCTCAAAAACTGAATACATATATTATCAGCTTTACAGCCTCTTGCAGTTGTAAAAAAATAAAACTTCTAAGTCAACTCAATTAAATGATTAAAACGTTTCTGTAGCATATTTGCTATGGTTATGCAGCAAGGACATCAAAACGTCTGATCACCGTAAATATATAGTACCTATCTTTATCACAAAAAAAGCACATCACAAAAAATAACACATGAATGACGATTTTTCTGTAACAATCCTGAAAATAAGATCGTTAAACTAAATAGCCCCAACCATCAACAGATATCGTATGATGTACTCTCGCGTCATCAGCATACCAAACTTCCGGACCACATTGTCATAACCGAAATTAAGACATAAATAACTTGTAAAGTTACTAATGATAAAATGTAAAGCCATAACACCGCACCTAACTCGCCAGTCACGCTCAACGGCAACTTAATACCATCACCGGGTAACTGACGAATGACACATCTATGCATGAAGACATATTCTGGTTCACCTAATGTCCGTGCTGATGCATATGAAAGCATTAATTTTGTAGATAGAATTATCATTACAAAAGTACTCCATCTGAGTGATGACCACACAGTTGATGTACCTAATCATTTTTAAGATCCTATTGCTAGTTTTGATTCCTATAACTACATCTGTATTTTGTATTCTGTACTGTATAATAAATAAATCATGGAATTAGTAACGTTGCAGAAATTAATGACCCTATAAGCAGGTACAGAAATTAGGTAAAGTGCATAATATTTGAATTATTTTCATGAAAAATCGTAATTATCAGACTTAAAATGCTGTGCCTATTTTAAGTTTGATTCTTGCAAAAGTGTTGCAATTTCCATTGTCCAGTTGACTCCATGAATGCATATATCACCGCATCGCACCCGACCCGACTTTACTTTGGTCACAGTAAACATTTTATGAGTAAACATACTTATTATCAGATTAAATTTGTTAATAATATGTATTTACTGTGCTTTAGTCGAGGAAGTTTCCGGCTATATCAATCAGTATTTAGTCGGAAAACTTAGTACACGTTAATATTTTCAAAGAACCATGAACGTAGTATACTCTTGTAAAATTGAAATATCGTACATTATTGTTGGTAAATAATCATACTAGGTAATTTATATACATATTCGTACTACTATTATATAGCCCCTCGGGCAATATGAGATTATATCTTTGAGATTATTTTATTACTATGTAATGCTATCTTTATGTATTCATGTTTTTCATAACAATAGGAGAGCCCATGCATTTGATGTACGTTTTATTGAATTTAGCCCCTTCATAGCGTAGAGGCCACCCGCTGGTCTCTTGTATGAATACTTATATTTATTTACACTCGGTTCATTAAACAAAGCGCTCGAGTGTGCACTAGCCCTCGTCTTGTAACGATGTTTTATTAGAGTATGCTTCAACGTACTTGTCTGTACATTTAGATTTACATTGGACGGTTATAAAATGTATTCGGCACATCTCCTATGAGTTTGAGATTGGTTGGGTCAATAACAATTACGTAAATGTACCTATGACCCACGCTTAAGGAAGATTAATGAATATGTATTATTAATAATTTTCTACTGAACGGCCGTATGTATAGGTATACAGCATTATAAACTTAAATAATATTTAGTTTATCCTAAGTATCCATTCATTTAAAAAAAAAAATTACTAACAGTAGTTTTCAGCGGTTCTTAAATGCAATACAGTATTCTAATTATCTCGATAAAAAAGGAGTAATATGTATTTCAGCAGATCCTACTAAGTAGATTACTGCTCATTACTGCCAAATGCACGCGTCTGCAGGGGAACGGGAAAATTTGTACTTAAAATTACAGTCCCTTGTGAAGGGGAGAAAAACATTTCCCCTGAAATCAATACTGGAAACGCTTCACGATTGGTGGGCGTCCCGACGCCGTTCCCACCCAACCATCATGGCCGACACCGACGTCACTTCTGTTCACCTCCCTACTTGCTGGCTACTTTCTGCAAGTAAATCATACCCTTAACTCCATAATTTCATTTTTCCATGTCAAATACAAGTTTCTTCAAGTTATGGACGTTAATTGAATATAGGTGATAGGTACTCATGGGTACTTAGCTATCATAGCATCTTAGTGTTTACTATATTCATCATAGTATTTATTATAGGTACCTACTATAGTAAAATTTACAATTTGCTAGTTTAACCTTTTGAATTCGAAGTGCGGTACTGTTATACCTTCGTAGTTGTCCATAGCACATACTACATAATATAATGGATATCTACCAAGAATAATTGCATTACCTCTTACAATGTCCACAAGTTACTTTATAACTGAAGAACATAGATAACCTAATTACAATTCTTACCTTATTAAGAACGTTGACGATAAAAATGTAACCGAGAGGCTGAGACCCCGTATCTAGTCCTAATAATTTTAATTAGTAGGAATTTTTGAATCAACCGTTGACTTATCAATCAAATAGGCCTAAAGCATTAATATCATTAGATACAATCTCAAAATTTTCTTTCATACAAATCAAGACAACAAAGATTCTAATATATACGGCAAAAATGTGTATAATGTTAAAACGATGCATGACTAAGATTAGGAGACCTGTCACTTTTTATTATTTATTAAGGTGCATGTGCTTGCACCTGTGCAAAATATACACAAATCACAAATATAGTTAACACCTACACGATTTAATCCATTCAAATTTTCTTGTCTTATGTGCGCAATATAATGTTCTGCGAGTAGCGACTAACAACAACAGTATGATGTGGTAAATTACCAACATACGGTAGGCGTCAGTTCTCTGTAAAATATTTTAAAAGAAAGAAAAGCGAACTTGTTATTAGTTAAATTGCATCCTGGTCGAATGTCTGGCACAATTAAAGGTTTGTTTGAAGCGGATGCCGGAACAAAGCGAGCACGCGATCTGGATCGACATTCGTCTGCCTTCTGTCGATGTGTCCTTCTGTTTGGTAACCAACACTCGTATAATATATCCTTTTGGAGTTTACTTCATTTTGTTGAAAATATTAAAACAAAAACGACGTAACTAGGTGCTTATTTAGATAAATCAGTTAATGAAGTTTTAAAAGCTTAGAAAAAAATCTTAGGCTAATGTCAGTCATGGACAGATACAGACGAACATAGGCTCATTTTTAACTTTCCTTTCCAAAAACTTTACCCGTCGATAAACGGACACATCTACCTGTTCACTTTTTGTTGTTTAGAATGATCACTTCCGAGCCATGTGTGACTGATAAACTATTTCTACGTCTACCACCTACGGTGCAATAGTTTTTGTCTAAATTTTTTGTGACGTTTTGTAATTGAGAACATTTGTCATCAGGCACACATCGTTTCAAGATTTATCATGAATGGCGTGTGCGTTCGGTGGCGCGGCTACATCGACCTAGAGCGACTGGACGGAGTTGGGTGTCTGGAGCTAGATGAAGAACGAATGGCCGTAGAAGACGCGGCACTTCGTGATCAAATCGATCGATACAACCAACGGTTGCGTGACTTCGAGGACAAGCAGCGTGCGTACCGTGAACATGGTGAGGAGCAGCTGCGCGCACATTCCCATGTGCACGCGCAACGCTGTCACCAGAGCCGGCAGCCTCCACACGGCGCACACCCATCTCACCCGCACCCAACACATGCTGTACACATCAAACCACATTCACAGGGTGCTCTAATCTCCTAAACGGCTAAGTTAAAGAGACATTATATATATTCTAAGTATTCATACAATACATTAACTTATTAGATTGCAGGTCAGTATTTCAAAAAAAAGTAATTCACTTGCCGATTACACTTAGTAGAGATAGAGAATTAGTCAGGTAACCCTACGTTACTAATATTTTGTAATATGTTATTAACGTATTCTCAATATGTATTCCACATTGTTTTAGTTACTCGTATAGTTTGATAAAAATACAGTAGGTATTAACAGATGCGGACGAAGTGAAGACTATGACAAATAACTGTAATGCATTACACTATTATTAAATAGTGTTAAGTACCTAATTAAATTTAAGTAAATGTTTGTATTTTAGAACCTAATATACTACAATACTCTACTTTCCTATGTAGAAATATCAGATCTTAGCTTCTCCAAACTTTTTGTAGTAAAAACAGTGTGAAACGCATCATCAGATGTACCTAGAACGTATTAAAAAATACTTGGAAATTTAAGGACAAATTATCTAAGCAAGCTGATGAACTCCGATAAGATACCTACCATTTTTCTTCTTTATTACTTTTTTATCTTATCTACAATAACAGTAACGTTGATTCAACAATCTCAGTTATCTATTTTTTTTTCTCCACCATCATTTGCAATTCTTACAGCAAAAACTGACTTGACTTGAGAGTTTGGATACAGGCCTCTCGCTGTGTGTCCCTTAGTTTATGAGCAAACCATTTGTCAAGTATATTTATTTTACCAATCTATCGTAAATTTATTCTTTCACACTCGCATAAAAGTTAACGTAGCCTAGTAGCTAAAAGGTAGGACTTGGAAGTGAAACGTCGCGGCTTTGAAACTCAGACATTAAAATCTCGAAGTTCCAAGACCCACTTGTAACAGAAGCAGTTTAATGGAGCTGGAAGAGTTAAAAGAATACTTATAAATTCGGCTATGGTCTTCATTTCGTGTTTATTAACTTCTCGTGAGCGGCAATGCTGTTCGTTTGTGAGATTACCCGACAAAAAATATTTAATCAATAACACCTAACATAGGCATAATAAAGCATAGAGTAGTACTAACATATTTACTAGCTAAAAGATTTTTAAAGACAAAATGGTTTCCGTATATAACTTTCTATCTTCAATATTATTATTGAATTTCATCGTATTATATTGAAAAAATGTAATGATGTATTTGTATAGAAAAGTGTATTTAGACAATATTCGATATGTTTCTACTATTCTCTGTTTTATTATTAGTTCTTCCTACATAAAGATAAATAAGACATCACTTAAGTACATGAGTACATATATGTATTATAGTACCTACATCATAGATATCCTTTCATTATTAATATGGACAGTGATATTATAGGCCATTTTTTCATTAGTTATTCACACGTCATTTTAATAAATTACGAATAAGAATGTAAACTTTTGTATACCAATGGTGTCGAATGAACACCATGCGGACAGTCTTCGCACAAATACCTACTTTCCCCAAAATACTTTCCACAGATGCAAATAAACAACGAATAACAATCAAACTATTAAATCCTGGCATACTAATCTATTACCTAAATCCAGTCAGCTTCTCTTTTCAGTTACTAGTTAAACCTTTCGCCATTGGTGTACCTATACCTACCCTATTCGTAATACTTATCTACTAGTAATCGAACTGTAAGTACCTAGGTACTATAGTAAAATGGGAAACAATGCAGTCAAATAGAACATGCCTAAGAGTGTTTATACTTAGTTTTTATACCAAGGTTTAGTGCTATAACAATTTAAATATAGTAGAAACAGACTTTTAATATCGTCATCTAATGAATACAATCGTTAATTGCTGATTTATTGTATCATTCATTAGTTATAATTAGGTATTTTTATTATCATTCTTGTTCAGTTGACATGTTATTTATTTCTAAGTTGATTTTCTATGCAACATAAATATATTGTGATAATAATGTAAATAAATCTTAGTGGATTTTAATTATATTTGCAGTTTTAGTTTTATATCTCTCTTAGCGTACCTACGTATAACGAAAAATATGTAGGTAGATACTGGGTCTACTTACAGTTAGTCTATGACAAGCTCATAAACTTTACGTAAACGGGCCATAGTCTTATTTATTCTATTGCCTACTAAGTATTATACTAATGGAAGCGGTACAATGATATGAATTTCATGATTATGACATCTGAAACAATAAACTTCGAACCTTAATTACATTATCATTAGGTAAGTGATTTGTACCGTACCTACTCATAAATTACCTATTACCTCATATGTACCTACCTGGAGCCAATCCAAAATAATATGTACTTTAACAAAACTAGTAGTTCTGTGAACAGTAGAGCCTTGCGAGCACCCTTTGCCACATTTTTCTTGTAGGTACCCTTAATGAAATCCTTAAGAAACGATGTAGCTTCATATTTTACACAGCCAAGGGCTGTGATGATGAAGAAATAATGACGATCCGTTCTTACAAGAAAAACGCTACTTCCCCCAATGACGTATTATATTAATAAGTTTATAATACTCGTATATCATTGACTTCCCCCTTTTTTTCATAATTTTTTTTTATATCACCTTTACGAGGCATGATATTTTTCACAACAACCTGTGAAATGTGAAACATCAACAAGATCCGTTCGTGAATAATGTGACAGAAGACTTTTCTACTTTTTCCCCCTTTTTCCCCCATTTTCCTGCCAATCACAAAAAACTCTCGATAAAAATTGTGTTTCAAATCAAAGAACATCTGTGTCAAGTTTGGTGAAAATCGGTTAAGAAATGCGCCCCGTAGACCTGAACTGACAAACTGACATAGACCTACGGACAAAAGTAAAATCTGCCACCTTGTTGAAACGGAGACTCTCGCTCGCTTCGCTCGCTCGGTCAGTAATGAAAACCTTTTTTTACGGCCTAATAACTATACAATTAATTGTCACGATCTGTAAGCATTGACAAGGTTTCCAATGTCGTTCAATTATAAAATTAGGGTGGTGGATCCCTAAGTTACACGCTAGTGAAGTTGAACATAATTAGCCTTGGATCGCATGTTTCGTTTGGCGCAGGCCAGTCGGTGGAAGCGTTGTCCGTGTAGCACACAAGCCGTGTCACACGGGTGGTGCACCTGTGCTCGGCGCTCGTTTGACGGCGGCGCCTGAACCGCTCTACCCCGCCCTTAATCATTCATTATACGCAATATACTCGACTAAGGATATATTTATATTCACACTCATTGAACACGAGACAAGTTGATCGCTTGTTTTAAACGTCACTTAATTTATTGTACTCATACGCTGAACACTTGGAGCGTATCTTCAGTATCTTAGTCTAAAATAGAGCAGTGTTGGTAGCTTAGTGGTAAGGGGCAGGTCTTTCGGTTGAGAGTTCCCGGGTTCGAATCCTGGCCATTACCCTAGATACCGAGGTGAACTTCTTAGGTCAGAGAGAGAATTGAACTAGTTAGTAATTTCGGTTACTAATATCCTCTAAAAAGTTTTAGACGTAGACATTCAATCAATCATACCAAATATTATGATCTATTTAGAAGTACATAATATAGGTAAAATTACTAGTCCCGATAGATAGTGACTAGAACTTAATGACTCAATAATTTACTAACGCAGAGCCTAAAGCTGGACCTACAAACTTTAAATTTTGTCGTAGATACTTTTCATGTTGTAAACACCCAGTTAGAAAGGACTTTTGGAAATTTTGCTACTAAGGTTGTAAAATAAGAGATGAACGTTATGATGTATCTAGGCATAGAATAGGTAAAATTCGTACCAGCAACCAGCAAAATACAATCAATACTAGATAATATCTAAAAACACGAGATATTTTTTTTAATCCCTAGAAGCATCTAATATCAAGCAATCTCAAAAGAAATCTCTTTTTTTTTCATGGTATTGTAAAATTATACGCGGAACTAAGCATTATCCGAGGAACAACATTGATGGTATCGCAGGTTTATATTGGGACGAACGGCACCTTGACCGTCAAAATTAAGCAGGTACCTTCTTTATTGGACATGATCTCTGATCGATGCCACAAAAAACTTGCTATTTTACAATGCATAAATCGGAGAACGCTATCCAAAGGCGGCACACAATGAACCCGTGATTTATCGGAGCATTCTTTTTGCGCAAAAAGCTCAGGTCAGTGTCGGAGCGAAGCACCAAAAGGGCATTTCGTGTAATCCGCGCGCATACCGTGGGAACGATGCACCGACTCATAGCTATTTGATTATGATAACTACATACTACTTATTTTTACAACCGAGTACCTAATGTATCATATTAATAATCTCATATCCATTTAACATTAACCGAATAGGTACCTACGAAATTGTTTCAAAGGTAGGTAAGTAATTAAGATTTAGGTAGATATGATTGGTTTGAGAGTGCAAATACTTATTTCATTTCTACCTTTGCACAGATGAGACAAATTACTCAGACACTGAGTGATTAGCTAGAAAACATTAGGTATATTATTAAGTAACCCTAACCTACTCATATCCTGCTGTACCCTAGGTAACAATATTTTAACGCCTCTATTCTAAGAGCCAGGTATTTTCTGCCAAAATGCCAGGCACATAAGATTAGTTTCTTCACATGTTATTGATGAGATTCTGATTGGGGAGAAAATGTATCGTCCAAACATAACTAGCTATGATTGCAGACTAGATAGCCCATCACATACTCTGCGGATACACCACCTCTACCCGGCAATACTTTCAAACTGGTGCCGTCAATTTAAAATTCGAAAGTGATTTCATGATATCTAAAAACTAAGCTTTTGCTCAGGCTTTTGGCCCTAGCCTAGGCGGTACACGTATATAAATAATTTTGGACACTAGTCCTCTACTCTAACAGCAAGGCAGAACTATTAATAAGGATACCGGAAATAAGTCGTTAAATAAATTTGAGGGTCTATAGTGATTTATTGTTTTGTTACTGTTCCTCGAAAGAAGAATAGTTCGGAAATACCTTTTAGGAGTTAAAATGTCATAAGTAAGCCAGTAAAGTTTATTTATGACGTTTTATATTCATTATTATAACTTAAGTAGGTGCTTATTAAACTAATAAAGGTACCTATGAATTAGTAGTAGATGCTAAGTTCTCTGCAACAGATATATTATCGGAAATTTCAGAAGCCTCTGTGGCGTGACGGTTGAGAACGCAACTGCTACGCACAGGAGCGCTGGTTCTATTCCCCCTCAGTGCAGTGCAATTATTTGTATGCATGAATATGTCTATTTGCTATGATCTGGATGTTTCCGTGCCTCGGAGAGCACCCAGTTGCCATCAATGGTATGGTAGTCGTTACGGGTAGTTGGAGACTTCAGAAGTAACTATGCACACAACTTCATTATCGCCAATTGGTTAGGGGCGTCAAATGGCAGTCGCTTCACGGCAGATATCGAAGTTCAGCCGCATCACTGTTAGTTATACTGGAAAGCTGACCCAAACTGAGTTGGGAATAGGTACCTTAAAAATAAAATTCCTAAACGTTAAGATAACGTAAAGAAAGTCGTTTGAACATGACACCCAGCTTTAAGTACGTTTGAAAGGCTTCGCTAAGACACGTTAGTCGACCAGTCTCGTATCACACATGAGTGACTCGAGTGCAAGGCGTCTGCGTGAGGCTTCACGACCCAAAACACAGCATCAAAATGTATCTATTAAAAGATATTAACATGATATCAAAATTAAGTTTATACTTAATATTTTAGACCAAACTACAAATCTTTACAATTAAATTTTTTATAATTATTAATTAATTAGACCGTTTTGTATGCTACGAGAAGGGCACAATTTGTACTTAATGGTACTACCTACCTACTTATCTATTTATTTTGTTCATTTTTGTTATTAAAATCGTTTAAATGCATATTTACATTGAGTACCAACATACCATTATAATTAGCATCTAATATATTCTATTAATAAATTCTAGATTGTCGGATATCGAATGAAGATATTGTTTACGTAACTCACATTTAATTAGGGATTTGAAGTTGTAAAACATTTAAAGCTGTTTATTTATACGACGTGCCTAAATGACGGGGCTGCTGAGCGTGGATACATCAAATGTCGGCGTTTTATAACCGTCGAGCTGCCAGCGGCACTTTGAAACCGAGTATCTACTGCCATTTCATCCATATGTTTCCTCGAATTAACGTCTGTTTTCTACGAACAAAACGGCTGTCATAAAACTCGTTATAGATTTAACGCGCATTAAACATTATTAACTAGTTGTTTGTAATAAAAAGTGTGAAGAAAATGTGCTGAAAAAAATGTTTGCCTGTGGTTGTGCAGCTACTTTATATATTTTCAGGAGGTGGCATAAGAACGGGATTATCGAATTTGCACTGAGCAAAACCTTCACCCTAAAATCATAGAGAAATAAGTCTATTTGTTCAGGGACAATATTCTTCTACGGCTTCTATTTAGGGCATAGATTAATATGATTTAGGGTGTATGGGACTACCAAAGTATTTGGGGCAAACCAATCCTACCTGCAAATCAGTAATACCTGCAGTTGGACAGAGAAAGCTTCGGTGCAGGCTTTTGGGGATGGGAGTCACACGACAGTTGCTCTCATAAAAGTGAAAATAAAACATTTTTTACCCGACTATGACAAAGCCAAAGGAAGGTTAAAATCATGACGAGCTATTTAGTTATGTATGTATAATACCTAAACATGCATATACTCACGCCTGTAAAACCCCGAAGGGGTAGGCAGAGGTGATTTAACATACACATTTCGCCAACTATGATTTTCGGCCCCAAGTAATAGGGGGCGAGCCTATTGCCGTCTAGCGGGCGGTTTGTCACGGGCTGTATGTTTTTGTTTACCTACTGACAAATGAAGTATCGTTAGAAGCTACCCGACTACGACGGTAAAGTCAAAGGAGGGTTATGATTTTGACAGGCTATGTATATAGGTATGAATGTACATTGTACAGGTAATTATGACGTTACTGAATCGAAAAGCACCCTCTAGCGGTCATAGAGAGCTAGAATTTGAGATAAATATCAAATGAAAGGGCATAATTAGCACAGTTTAAAAAATATAGGTGTTACATTTTTGGCAGTTTTGCTTGCCCCCAAAATAATTTAAATAAAAATCAACCCGACTACTAAAAATCTCGCTCTAAAAATTATTAAACAAAAAAATATCAAGAACATCCGTGCATACGACCCTTCGACCACGGTTATCACATCCCTATCCTTATAGATATTGTTGTTTATTACCTTTTTTGAGCGTGATTTTTCAGTAGACGGGTTATGTTATGATACGTAATTTTTAATACTACGCACGGCATGTATGTGTGTACCTATCTACGTGGTGATATCCCTACGAACAATTTTATATTTTATCAAAATGTCATTAACACAGGTAAGTGCTACAACTGAGCGTAAGAATTGAAAAATGTAATCCGGCACGTGCGGGATAATCCCAACTAATTGAGAGCGCGCGCCTCTGATCCCTCGATGATCAGGTGCTCATCCTCCCTGAGCCGTTCACGCTAGCTCATAAGCCCACATCTCTCAATAGTTATTAATATCACATGCATTATTTACGGGGTCTGTAATTTATTACTAAATAGCTTTTTCAAGGAACCCCCAGTTCTTGTTCTATAATAATATAAAAAAATATCTAATAAAAAAAACACACAGACGAATTGAGAACCTCCTCCTTTTTTTGAAGTCGGTTAAAAAGTAGCTTAATTTACGCCATAAAATGTTAGCTATCTGCCAATGAAAGTCCCCTCAAAATTGGTGCAGCTATTCCAGATTTTACCTAATTCAAACATTTCAAACAGACAGAAATACCTACAGATAATTATGTGATTCTTGAAATTGTTTTTTTTCTTCTTCTTTATGAATATGCCTAGGGTAGGGTTGCCATAAGTGTGGGGACCCAGACGGGGACATTTGAAGAAAAATTAGTAAAGGTAGAAAAATAGGAACTTTTATTACAACAACTTTTAACATTGCCATTAAACAAGCGTTAAACAAGCGGGCAGCGACCCGGGCTTCCTATGTTTTCTGGAAGGCGAAAAATTATCAGAATTAACTTCTGATAATTAATTGTACAAAATATTTTGACGAAATCAATAGGGCGCATTCACACGGGATACGTCTTTGACGATTCGTTATAAAACACGATACGCCTTGACGTATAGATGTTCACATTGAATACGGAATCGTGTTTTTTCACGATTCGTCAAAATATCCGAATTGATGTTCACATTTGTTTCGCGATTGAGTTCAGTTCAGAGTTCAGCGCAACAGCGGATCCGCCATAAAGCATTCACGATTCGAGATTTTCAAAAGCCGATACGTGATTTTTAACGAATCATGATTTTTAAAAGACGTATCCATATCCGTCGTTTTTCACGATTCGTGAAGCGTGTGAACATGGGTATTTAAAAAGCATTGCTCCCGTCAAAAAAAATAACGAATCGTGCAAAAAAACGACTCGTGAAAAAACACGATTCGTCTTCGTGTGAACGAGCTCTTAAACATCATCTTCATGTAGACGCTTTCTCCCGATTGCATCCCTGGCCAAGATGACCCCGGAGCTCAGGGTCCGCCTTCCGGCTCTTCCTCCTCCACTTGACACGATCTTGGGCGTCCCATGGTAGTGAGATCATTTGCACGCATATCACTCTCCATGACGTCAAGCCAGGACTTCTTGGGCCTATCCCTTCTACCTGGACCCGCTGGGGGCGCCATTGTCAGGCATTTGCTACCCACGTATCCTGGCGGTTGCCGCAAGACGTGGCCGCACCAGCGAAGGCGGCTCTCTAGCATTATTTTTATCTGCGATGTCATGGACATGAAGACTGCCGCGGCTGCAAGAGTTCCTCACGCAGCATTTTTATCTCCGTGACATGCAGCTCTTACGTGCTTACGCTTTTGCTCTCACAACCATGTAAGAGGACAGGCTTAATGATCGTCTTATAGACCTGCTCCTTCAACCTGACTGGTATTTTGGGATCACCCGTCACGCCAGTCATTTCTCACCACCTGGCCCACGCGGAAGCAATGCGTGCCCTGATGTCGTAGTCGATTTCACTGGTCACATGAAGTACAGATCCCAGGTACTTAAACCGAATCATCGCCTATGCGGACCGGTGTGAAATCTGTCGAGTTTAACGCTAAACTTTCTGTCATCGCTACATTTAGCTTCATACCACCGTTCTCAAGCGCTTCCTTCCACACTTTCACGTGTTGCACCAATCTGCTCCTGTCCGCGTCTTTCAGCGCAATATCATCAGCATACATGAGCAACCACGGAGGCTGCTTATGTGGTTTTCTGATACTGTCCAACAAGACGTCTAATACCGAGCTGAACAAGTAAGGACTAAGGACGGATCCTTGGTGTACTCCGATGGTGATGGGGAAGGCTTTTGAGTCACCAAAAGCACTCCGAACCACGGAACCAGAATCATGATACATATCTTGGATGGTGTCAATGTAGGTCTCTGGAACTCCCTTAGCCCACAGTACCCACCAGATCACCGCGCGAGGAACACAGTCGAAGGCCTTCTGCATGTCTAAGAATAGGCAGTGCAGGGGCGTGTTCTTCGCCCTGTATTTCCCCACCACAATCCTTAGGGAGAACACCAGATCAATGATCCCGTGCCCGGGACGAAACCCATACTGACACTCCGAGAATGTACTCTCCTGTCGGATCCAGGAGTCGATTATCTGCTCATAGAGCTTCATGGTGTGGGACATTATCTTTATACCGCGGTTACTACCACACTCCTGCACCGATCCCTTGCCTTTGAATACTGGCGTAATGAAGCTCAGTCTCCACTGGCTCAGGATCTCACGGTGAGAAGTACGCGGTTATACAGATTTGTTAGAATGCTCACACTACGAGCACCCAATGCACCCATTGCCTTCCAAGCCTCGATGGGGATTTCATCGAGGCCGAGTCTGTACTTCTGCAGGCGTTATCGGTGGCACTAGTCCTTGTCCTTGTTGGAAAGAGGTCTGGTGGATGCACCTCTTGCTGCTTATTCAGCATGTCGTTGGAAGTATGAGCGCCATCTGTCCTTCATCGCGTTATTCTCGTAAAATCATTGGCCCCGGGGTCTTTATTACTCATTAACATATTCATGTATGGAAAAATATCAGCGCTTTCGTCGTTCTATCTACGTATTAATAGCCTAGCTACTTAGTCGCGTTTATTGTAGGTATATTACTGATTACCAACCAAGTCCAGCTCTCTAATATAATACTAAAAATATTTAACCGGGACAATTTGCTTATTGGCCGGGACGCCGGGACACCAGGCCTCAAACGGGGACATGTCCCGGCGTACGGGGACGTATGGCAACCCTAGCCTAGGGGTAAGTTTAGAAACATTACGAGCTACTACGCCCTCGGCAATAGCTATTGCTAATATCTATAGATATATTTTTTATTGACTGCCTCTGTGGCGTAGCGGTAGTGAACAAGGCCGCTAGGCAGGAAGTGCGGGTTCGGTCCCCGATCCGTGCAAATATTTATTTTGTATGCATGAATATTAATATTTATACTAGTCTGGGTGTTCCTATGTATTATGTATGTACTTACAAAAAAAATGTGTCTAAGTATGTTTATCCGCATTCTAGAACCCATAACACAAGCTAGTTATGCTATGCTTACCTACATTGGGTCTAGACAGCGTTGTGTAGAATGTCTTACAATATTTATTATTATTTATGCATTGAATAGGTAGGTATAAGTGTATATACCTAACACTGTCCCGACGTACCTATTCTCAGGTCCCGACTGACTGATCCAATCCATCAACGCAGAGTCTAACTCTAAACTAACTGTAACCTACAAACTTGAAATTTTGACAGTAGGTAAATGTGAGCATCCAATAAGAAAGGATTACTAAGGTTGTAAAATAAGGGAATTTGTATGAAAAGCAATTTCTGTCAATATTTTACGGCAGGAATTTGCCCGAGCATGTACAAAACAGCTTAGGTAGTTATGTAGGTATCTACACCGTGCCTAAGTAGATTTTTCAATTTTCTTCTTTCTTCTTCCTTCTTTCCATTCAAAGTAGTTATAATAGTAGGTCGTCAGTCCACCTGGCAAGGGGGTATCCCATCTTCCGTTTTCCACTCTAGGACACGCCTGCTCCAATGGCCATCAGTCCTTCTACAGATGTGGCCAGCCCACTGCCACTTCAGCTTGCTTATTCTGCTAGCCATGTCGGCAACTTTGGTTCTATGTATGTCGGATGACCTCGTTGCGAATTCTACCCTTCAAAGAAACTCCAAGCATAGCCTCTGCCATGCTCCATAGCCGCTACGCAACTTTTAGGTCGTGGACTAACCCCACCTCCAGTAGCCATGTTTCGGCACCGTAAGTCATAACAGGCAAGACGCACTGGTCGAAATCCTTTATTTTAAGGCATTGCTGTAGGGGCGAGGAAAAAACCCGACGTAATTTGGCAAATGCTGCCCACCCCAGTTGGATTCTTCTGGCTATCTCACTCTCGAGGTTTTTTTACCGAGCTGGATAGCCTGCCCCAGGTAGACATATTTTTGAACAACTTCGAGTGTCGCCCCTTCGATGTCAATCGGTCTCGGTGCAACTTGTTCGTTGAACAAAATGTTGGTTTCATCTAAGTTTACACCGAGGCCGACGCGCGACGTGTCGAGAAGCCCCATTCAGGCTGTGCAGCATTTCACCCGCAACTATCCGAATCCGCATCCGCAACTATGTCGTCGGCGAACCGAAGATGCGAGATCTACTCGCCGTTGATGTTGATGCCCCGTCCAGTTCAATCTAGAGTCTTGAGGATGTCCTCCAATGCGTTGGTGAATAGTTTGGGAGATATAACAACTCCCTGTCTCACTTCACGCTGGAGGCTAATGGGTTTCGTCTTCTGGTGTTGGAGCTGGACGAACATTGTGGTAGTGTCATACAAGCATTTCAGCACTTTGATGTATCGCCAATCGACACGACACATGGGCACGACACGACACGACAGGAGTCAGATGGACCTATTCTTCAGTAAAGTCTTATCGCCTTTTTTGAAGAACAGTACCACCGCACTTCCGCTCCATGCCCTAGGTGTTAACCCTTGCTGGATGACGGAATTAAAGATATTTATTGATTATATTGCTTTGAGCAATTATTCTTGATAATTAAATTTTCATTAGAAGTTGTCTTAAGTTTATAATGTTGTGTAATCTTGGAGTATACCTACATATATAGAGCGCGCGTATCACTCAGGTTTATTGGCGCCGAGTGTTCGCAGATACTTTGCGATGGTATAGCGCACCTATAGTGACGTTTCATGCATTACCGAAAATATCAACAGATGTTCTTAGTCTAGTCTAGTCTAGTCTAGTCTTAGTGTAGGTAATGTTATGAATTTTTTTTCGATTTGATACCGTAAAATGGGGTGAATAGATATCGTGGGGTGAATAGAGAAAAATCCGGGAGTTTGATAATGTTAACTCTAGTTTGTCTGTAGCCATTTATTGAATGTTTTTCTCTATGATTTATTACACGGCAACATTTTTTCTATAAGCTGAGCACCCACAAATTAACGTCAAGTTCAAATGACCTGAGTAAAAAGCGGTTAAAGTGGAAGTGTTTTCTCGAATATTTTTTGCTGTGTAAAACTTTTCGATAAACATCAAGTTTTTCGTTGCTCCTACTCTGTGAATGGGTTTCATTCGGTGCATAAGTTTCTTAACTTTAAGAAAAACAAAGGTAAATGTCCATAAACGATTAATAACATTCTTATTTCATGCAAAATCAAGATGCTTGCAGATTTTTTCGAATTCGAGGTGAATAGATACGGGTGGGGGGTTAATAGATACGCCATTGGAGGTGATTAGATACGGGTAAGACGTTAATAGATACGAATGAGGGGTTAATAGAAACATGATTTTTAGGGTTTTCAATCTATTAAAGTTGGTCATAGGCTATGACGAACCATAGATCGATATCATAGATACCTTGTATATTTATTTAAAATATAAGTTGATTTTGACAGCCCTAGCGCAATTTTTCTATTCACCCCCCTCTCGTATCTTTTGACCCCTGTTTCCAGGTGAATAGAAATCGTGTAGTTTTTCTTAATTTACAATTAAAGTAGTCTCAACGTAAGAGGCCCACTATGACATTTGTCATTTGGACGTAACTAGGGATGTAACCACACCACTCGGTACACGATACTCAAGATAAATCGATTCAAGTTTGTATGCGTATTTGATCGATTAGAATATGTATTGTATTGTAGTGTAAAGTTCATTGGCTTAAAGTTCTAATTAGAAAATTTTATCTAAACTTTGATATTGTAGGTATTTTTAAACAATACAATACTGCAAAAAAGTCAATTTTCTTTCATTTAACATTTTTATTACAATAATATTCACTCAATAATAACCAATAGAAATCGCATGAAAATGAATCTTTAGTAAATAATTTTCTTGATACCTACTGTCTGAAGTTTACGCTTATATCACTTATTGAAATGAAACCACTTTTTAACGGCTTCTATCGCGATTTATCTGTCACTATTTACTTTTAACCCTACGTCGGCTACTTTCTAGCAGCCCTGGTCCCGGGGTGACTTAAGATGATATTTGAAGCCTAGGAATAAAAAAACCTAGATAACAGCAAACACAACAAAGTCACAAATTGGGATAATGTCATATTTGTCGATGAGACTTGGCTGAACTCGAATCATACCGTGCCGCAGTCATGGACAGATGATACCAAGGCCTCTTGCTCAAAAGTGCCAATAGGAAAAGGTGGACGCTTAATCATCTGCCACGTCGTCGGGTCAGCTAGTGGTGGTTTTGTGAATGATACCTTGCTCGCATTTGAGTCTAAAAGTACAAAATAATATCACAGAGTGGTTTACTAACCTGTTAGCAAACCTCTCTGAACAGTGCATAATAAAATTATTGTGTACAATGCACCGTGACCACTCAGTTCACATAAATAAAGCACCTACTCAAGCAAACAAAAAGGCCGATTTAGTAGCATGGATACAAAGATCAGGCGTTGAAGCTGATACGAAATAGTTAAGAGCTGAATTGCTGTAACTGGTAAAAAAATTAAACCTGTTATTAATTTTGTTGTTTTATAGCTAATTGTTTTATAGAATTTCGTTTCACATAAAATTTTTCTCATATTTTCGTTTCATAGAATAATCAATACACAGAATACTTGCTTTGAAGATTTTTAAATCATTGATTTTTGTTTCACATAAAGTTTAATGTTAGAATAATCATATATTATCATAGAATAACAAATCAAATATTCTTTATTATCATAACATACATTAAATATAAAATCGTTTGGCATACCACTCAAAAGATATAAAACTTATTTGCGCTAAGATAATTCGACGGAGCCCCGCTCCGCGGGGCTCCTATTTCTGGGTGGTTTTAATAAGTCGGGGTACTCTGAGTCGAGGTGTAAACTATAATGACGTGTTCTAAATTATTAAACGTTAGACCAAATTATTTTCGATTATGGTGGTGGTTTAATATACCTTAAAAAATAATTCTACTGTTTGATAAGTTTATTAAACAAAACAATGTAAATAAAAATTCATTAAATGGTTTTTCTATGAAATATGTTTCATTCTGGTAAATTGTCTTTGAAACAATAATATTCGAAATAAAAATATAAGTAGGGGAAGGTGAGGTATAATGATCCCCTTAAGGGAAAAACTTAACTGTGGCTAAAGTTAGAGGCAAAATCGAAAGATTTCTATTGTTGGAGGTAGTGAATTTACTGAACTTTGTAACTGCATACTTATTTTCTATTGTATGTATGCAGTTTTTTTGTATTAGAGGTTTTTGTAAAAGTTTAGAAAAGGATCATTTTATACACACCTATGTATAAAATGATCCCTGGGGTAGGGGTAAAATAATCCCAGGGATCATTTTATACCATAAGTTATTAATATCAGTGAAATAAAACATTTAGCTGTTTATTTTAATCATATGTATTGTTCATAACAATTTAAGTATGTAAACAAGTTAGAAAAAAGTTTTGCAGTGTTCTAGTTTCATTAGAAATCTTTTTTTTTGTTATTATCTACTACTCAATCAACAAAACTAAGCATTAAACATTGCAACAAACTTTTAAAAGGTTTGTAAAATTAACAAGATACCTATTCAAGCAATGGACAAATAACTAGTAAACAAATAAACTCTAAAAAAGTAGAACAGGTCGCCTGACTCAAGGGTTGTCGTCTCCTCACCCTCTCTTCGAACCTCTGACAGTCGCAATATCTGCCAGTTTATGCAACCCAGTTCCACCTCGAGTTCGGTGAGGTGCTCGTCCAGCCGTAGTGTACCACAGTTTTAAGCTGCCAGCAGTAGTTGGAATAGCTGTGGAATGAACTCCCAGCGGTGGTTTTCCCAAGCGACTACAATATGGGGTTCTTCAAGAAGGGCATTAGAAGGTTTCTTCAAGGTCGGCAGCGCGAGTGTGACACCCCTGGTGTTGCATACGTCCATAGGCCACGGTGACCGCTTCCCATCAGGTGGGCCGTGTGCTTGTCTGCCAACTAAGTGGTATAAAAAAAAATGGTTTCGGTAGCCTCCGAAAAGCCCGAACCGGGAATTGGTATTAGCGGGACCACCGAGAACTGGGGCCTTTTATTTTCGCGTCTGTGCATTGTGAGGGTGTTTAGCCTACTATCTCCACGCGCTGGTTAGAAGGGTCGGCGAAGGGTTTTTCTCGAGTTTTCCTTCTCTCAGGTTGTTTCGACCTCGGCAGAATATCGGCCAGAAGCCACAACTCTTCCTTAAGTTTTTTTTAAGCGTAGGTAGTGTAGTGTGTAGACGGCATCTAATGCCTTTTGCATTTGTTTTGTGTACCTGATTTTTTGTTTAATGTGTTTTGTGTACCTGAATAAATAAAATAAAATAAAAAATAAAATTTGTTCTTAAGCCAATTTTGGCGATTAGTTTGGCGTAGGTATATATATTTTCTCGGCATGATCTGTAAAAAGAACAAATACTAATGGGGTAAAACGATTCCAGGGATCATTTTAAACACAAGAAAGGGATCATTTCGCCCCAAACACAAAATTCCAAGATATCGATCAAAATATAACTTTCAAATACCGTGTGCGGTATCGAACACTGCTTAAATATTAGCTAACTGCTATTCATACCCGCAAGTAAAACAACATTTCAATAAATACGAACACGTAAAAAGCAATGAGAGTCCAAAAACATGCTTACCTTAGATCAGAGCCACACTTTTTGATTATTTTTTAATAAAATCACGCCAAGCGCTCGCACCGTCATGCCATTTGGAGAAGCAACTGGCAGGGGTGTGGAGAATATGTTTCATGCGCATTTGGATAGATGACACTAGTTGTCTCTGATTTACTGAGGGGGATCATTTGACTCTCAGGGATCGTATTACCTCACCTTCCCCTACTAAATATTATGTGAAACATTTTCTGGGAAACGAAATTCTATGAAATTTCTGTCTGCGAAACAAGGGGCTCCCAGTTGGAACCCTATAAGTACAATCTAGTCTAGCTGCAGTGCTTCGATATCGCCCAATATCGCCATTGGGTTGTGGAGATCATTAGATGGCAGTCGCTTCCGTGAAGAATATATATATATTCGAATATATATATATATATTCGAATATATATATATATATTCGAATATATATATATATATATATATATATATATATATATATCACGGATTTTCAAACGCTTCCTTTTATTTGTGCTCTATGACCTTGCTTCGTCTCACATTTCAGGATTCTCGCTCAACGAGGAGTACCCTAAAATCAAACTTCTAATTCAACGCAATCAAAGTATTGCCGGTCTTGTAGTATATTGCCGGCCATGTAGCATATTGCCAGTACTGTAGCATATTGCCGGTCATGTAGCATATTGCCGGTCATGTAGCATTAGTTCGCACGGGTTATTAGACGGAAGTCATGTTCGGCTTTAGTCATGTTCTACCTTTGGTCATGAATTTTTCAAGTTCACTTTTTGTCGTATTCTGATTTTGTCATGTTCTGCTTTCGTCATGTTCTGTTTTCGGCATATTCTGCTGTCATCATATTCAGCGTTCGTCATATTCTGCTTTCGCCATGTTCTGCTTTTGTCATATTACGATTAAGTCATGTTCTTCCAGTTCTTCTGTCGGGGTCGATGCCGCGCTGCTATTAAGCTACTTGTCTACTAAGGCTGTACTTCTTGATACGACGCGCATCGTGCGGAAGTTCCTATTATATGACTTAAGCAGAATGTAGTTATGGCTATACAAGAACATGACTAAACCAGAACATGACTAGATCAGAATATGACCAAGGGTAGAACATGACTAAAGCCGAACATGACTTCCGTCTAATAACCCGTTCGCACCACAATTCAGTTTCGTGAGGAATCTTTAATGCGCAAACACGAGTCGTGTTTGCGCATTAACACACGTTTTGCACTTGACCGGATTTTTACAGATAAGTGTACGATCTTTAACTTTGTCTTAGACATTTTTATGATAAAATTAAAAAAAATATCTTAATCGATTTATTTTTACCATAACCAATTTATTAATAGTCTGTGGAGAGTATAAAAAACTCGTTATGGACAGCACTGAGCGGAGTGGGCGGTACCCATCAATGAAAAATGTCATTCTACGTTTGAAAAATATCATTGTTTTACGTTCTCAAAATTGAGAACTTCATGGACTTGAAATGTCCAAACGGGCTTTTTACATAGCGATTACTTTAATACACATATTTTTACTCATTTTTAGCATAAATATTTAGTTAATTACAACGTGACTCACGATAATCACAATCCTCTAATATTCACTTGCATACAAAATATCTGAGTAAATCTATGTAGAAGTTGAAAACTGTATCTATTCGCCCCATTTTACGGTATGCATGGATAAAGTTAAAGCCAAGATACAAAAAAAGGCGTCATTTTGTGTATTAAAAAACAATTAATAGTGCAAAAAATATACGATATTAAATAAAATTTAGATTTATTAAGTATATCGAATTAAATTTTGACAGCCTCCGTGGCGTAGCGGTAGTGAACGCGGCCGCTACGCAGGAGGCGCGGGTTCGATCCCCGCTCAGTGCAAATATTTGTGTGAATGAAATATGAGTATTTGCATTGGTCTGGTCGTGCCTCGGAGAGCACGTTAAGCCGTCGGTCCCGGTTGCCATGAGAACATCTATGGCAATCGTTACGGGTAGTTGGAGCCCTCAAAAATCCAAAAACAACGGTCTAACTGCTAAACTTCGATATCGCCTAATGTTAACATTGGGTTGTGGAGGTCAGATGACAATCGCTTCACGGAAAATATCGAGGTCTAGTCAAATCCGTGGTTAAGACTGGTAAAAAGCGGACCCCAGACTCCGAGCTGAAAGCTTCGGATGCGACTGGGAATTAACGCTAAGAGGAAGTAAGTATCGAATTAAATTTTAATATTATTTGCGAAATTACTTTGATGGGTATTGTTTTGCTACTGATTGAGGTTGAACCAGGATCCTCGCTACTGTTCATACCCGTGCTTACAGTTCATACTTAGTAAGGCGCACTCTATAGCATGTATACTCTAAATTATGTAATAATTTTCTTGAACAAAATTATACAAACACATTATTATTCTTCTACAATAGACTATGATACTATATTTTTTCTTATGAATCACTAGTAAGTATTAACCACGGAGGACAGAATGTATTAACCTTAGAGTATCTATGGATACTCTAAGGTATTAACAAACAAAAACAAAATGTCAGTGGCCGATATTCGCATTCGCATTTGCGAATGTCCAAAAAACGACATTACATCACTACTACCTACCAAACTTTAGTATCGGTTCAGTATTAGGTATCTTAGCAGTGTAAGCGGCATCTGTTATCTACTATTGTAACGAAATCTAAGAATTGAAAATTAAGATTAAGTAAGTATTCATTTACACAACTGTGTGCAAAACTAAATATCATTTAATTTATATACCCCGATGATGTAGGTTAATAAGCAATAGAAAATCCGTCCACAAGAATGATCTTAAAATTCCAAATTTTGTGTAAGCGACATCTATTATCTTTTTTTGTAACGAAATCTGCAAATTATAAAAACTTTAAATTCATTATGTACATAAGTAGTTATGTATTTATTGTGTTCATTTACACAATTAAATCAATTTAGTACTTTTTGCATCCATCCCGAACCAACAGACTAGAATATTTTTTGTTTAGTATGATTTTGGTAGAATTTTGGATTCATGGCTGGTTATAGTCTGCTAACCTCCTAAGCTTTAAAGACCTATATCCATGGTTTATTTCATTCTTTTTAGCAGTGGCAACATTGCTAAAGAAACGTCAAGAAGCAAGCAAGGACAAAAATAGTAAATTTTATTCACTTCACAATACATAAAATTCACGTAATTTAGTCGATAGTGAGCCTCAAATAAGTACTATTGATAATTTGAATACAAATACATATGCACCTACTTTAGTTTTACATAAAACGAGGTCTGTAAAATTATGAACGATGATTCAAAAAATTATAAAGAAAAAGATTTACATTCCATGTACCATCAAGAATGTATTATCATGGCCGAGTAGTAAGTAAACTTGTTTACCTTAATCTTATGCCTTTAAACGGCTATTGGATGGACTACGATCTACTTATGGACGGTAGAAGTTTTGATAATATATAGATTAGAGCTATCAACACAATGAGGATATTAATAAATTTCTATATTAGGTGTTTATGTTTCAGTCGTATGTTGCAAACAGAAAATCTACAAGGGATCTACGTGATTCCATCCTATGAAAACTCTTTTCGTAAGTATTGTTCAATCCATATCCATGACATATTATTCTTAATCACTTATCATTCCTAATTTATGATATTACAGTATGGTTTGGAGTTATCTTTGTCCGATCTGATTACTATGAAGGGGGAGTTTTCAGATTCACATTGACATTACCTGAAAAGTTCCCAGAGGAAGAGGTACCTGTAAGTGATTTACTGTTCTTTATGTGGTATTGATAATGAGTATAAAAAATATTGTAAGATATAAAAATTATTATCCTTACAATTTTCAGGTATTGACATTCACATCACATTTGTATCACCCTGCTGTTGATGCTAATACAGGCATAGTTAATTTGACTGAAGTGTTCCCACAGTGGGATAAAAAGCAGCATCATATTTGGCTTATATTAAAGTATTTATATTCCATTTTTCATAATTTAAATGTTAAAGTGCCTGCCAATGTTGAAGCTTCCATTGCGTAAGTATAACTATTACCTTAGGAGATGTCTAATTAGATAGTTTTAGAATTTCTATTAAGAACAACAATGTTCAGGAACTGAATATGTAGTTGGGAAAATTGTTGATGTCAAACATGTTAATAAGTTTTTTTTTCTATGTACACTTTTACCAGTACCTATATTCACCATATGACAGGTAGAGGTGTGAAGATTTTTACTAAGTGTTTTTGGCAGTTGAAGGACAACCCATTTCTATCAACTTCACACCTTCATGGACTATATATTGTCAAATGGAGAACAGCCCTACCCCTTAATAGTATTTTATGATACAAGAGAAGAAATTAATAAAATTGTTTTCTACTTTTCTGGTAACTAAATTGTCTGGAGCATTCAATACTTTTTTTTTTTTTAGGTATAAGAGTAACAAAAAATTATTTATGGAGAAAGTAAGAGAATGTGTTGTGTTAAGTATAGATCATATTTATGATGACCCACCTACAGAAGATAAACACTACATAACTTTTAAGCCATATGACCCTAATGTTCATGATAATGCAAAAAATATTATGCTTAAAACACCAACAAATGAATGTGCTAACCAAGGAATATCTTGGATACAACAAGGTTCTTTTCAACCGTTTTCTAAAGAAGAAGCTACTTAATTGAAAATATAAATGCAATAAATTACTTCTAAATATACATACATTATTTGTATATGTACACTATATCATTATAATACAATTTGATTAGCCATAACCATGTGATAATAATCTGTATTTCTTTTTAGTACAACCAAATTAATGTAAGTTATCTAAATGTTATACTTGTTATAATAAATTTTATAAGGTTACATAGACAAGATTTGTTTCTGCAAAGACTTTAATTTACAGCATTTCCTCTTTCCTGGCACATTATAAGTATGCCTTTCCTAAACTTGAAGTACTTTAAAAGTAAGGTTCAACACATTTTTCCTTCCATGGTGGCCTGTTAGTGCTTGCAACACTAGCATTAAGCTGCTAGTGTTGCAAGCACTCACAGGCCACCATAATACTTGCTAGGATGCTTTGTAGATAGATTGTGCTTCTTTGCTACTATATTAAAATGAAAGAAAACAATTTTATTCCAGAGCTATCTTTATCGGTCAAATCACATGGTATGACTGATTTTCTTTTGGAATCTTAAAATAAAAAGGGAATAGGTGTGATTCAGATATAAAAAATATGGTTCATTCTGAGACAGATCTTATATTCAATTTATATTTCGATACTTTTTCCTGAAACCAGTTTTGATCTAATTCATATGTGTTACTTTGCCATTTAAAGTGTGTAGGAGATTGTACTTCTTTGTTATTGAATTCAAAATATTTACTGAACTCTATAGCAAGTTTAGACTTCACTAAGCCCACTCCTCCATATTTATCATCAGCTGGGTGATAAACTCTACCAGTTGAAGGCAACATATAAATTTTGTCTGGTTCAAACTTCGAAGTTAACAAATCTCCTGCATATCCGTAACATAGGACATCATTTCCATTCAAATGGGCAAGATTTGTATAAACTATAGGAATATCATCACATCTTATAAAATTTCTTTCTCTTCCACACAGTGAAATGAAAGGAAATTCTTCGTATCTGCCTGTATTATTAAGACGAATCCTTTTGAAAAAGAACTCCAAAAACTTCTTTTCCTTAAAGCATGAAGTAAAATTTTTCATTCTGGAGTCATCTAAAAACAGCTGTAATAAAACAAAATTTAAGTAGGTAAGTACCTAGGTATCATAAGTATGCCAAAAGTCAAGACACCTATCTATACTCCACTTAGTAGGTACCTACTTAACTAAACTTAATCAATCATCAACGTAAACAAGACAATCATCAACGTATAAATTCTTGATGTGTCATTCATTACCCGACTGCGCCAGCGAGGGTAATGTGTTTTTTTAGTGTTTTATTTAAAAACCCAGTTTATTAATATTATATTTCTCAGTTTATAAACTCATTTTAAAGAAAAACCGAAATCAAGTCACTAGTTGGGCCAGTTAGTTAGCCTAGTTTAGATAGAAATTTGTTTATTTGTTTTCCTAAAAAAAGGTACAAGATTTTTTACTGACCTTTAGTTAAATACCTATTCAAATGGAGTACCTTTACTACCTATATAGGTGGATACTTAATGAAACCATCTTTAATATAAGCTTACTTATAGACAAAACGTTTAAACAAATAAACTGCAGATGGGTACTTACCATACCTTGGTGATCAATATAATAAAAATATTCTCTAATTTTTGGTTCTGGTTCCTGACCTTGTACATAATTAATTCGCCGCACCTGGAAATAATTAGATGAAAATGTCCTTTTGGAAATAAAATGTAAACAACTTTGTATTACCATTGTACTGTAATAAAAATCTGTCGGATCGGGGTATCCGATTGTGTAATGCAGATAGGATATTAATGTTCTGTGGTCTGTGGTGTAATGTGTATGTATATTGTATTGGGCTATAAATGGTAGAACCAACAAAAAATTTCAAAATAATGAACGGCACTATTGTTAATGATTCTAGAAAAAGATGATTCACAAATCAAAAATTAATTTGCCATTCAAACTTATTTCGACCTTTTCAGCATCAGTCGGGTTTTTAATATTTTGATTATTTATTTTATTTTATTGTTTTTAGTTATGTTATATTATGACAAGTGTTATATATTGAATTGAATTTTGAAGCATTTATTATGCTGATTGTTCAAATCGATTTACAAAGAGAAAAGATAATTTGACTTCGGGCAGGATATCACTAACTCCATACTTAATTATGTTGTGTTGCATGTTGCGAAAAACACGAGCTGTAGACACAACTTAAGTGTCATGTCATAATGATACGTTAATGTGAAAAATATGTTATCTGTGGAAAGGATCTTAACCCTGATGACAGGTGAAAGACTGTAAAAAAACCAAAAAGTATACAAATAAATATCTACGTAAAATAAATATGAAAATTGTGATAGTGTAAGCATTTAAAGATCTGAAACTGAACACATATGTAACACTAATCTTAGATTAATTGTTTCACACGAGTTCATAAACCTTATATGGAATCCACATGAATTGCGATCACGATGGAGGCTGTCCGACGATCATGGAAACTGCGTATGTATAATACAGTTACTATTAACCTTCATTCGTTTATGCGTACATATTTGAGTTTTATTTATTTTTTCAGAAGAATTCGTTGCTCACAAGGCAAATGTCAATTGCCTGGCCATGGGCCACAAGTCCAACCAGGTGTTAGCCACTGGTGGTGATGATAAAAAGGTCAATTTGTGGGCTATTGGTAGACAAAGTTGTTTAATGGTAAGCAAAATTTCTTAAAATTTTATTTATTTCATTAATGTATTTTGTGTAACATAAACACTAATTTTTCTACTTCATATTACAGAGCTTGAGTGGACATACAACCCCTGTAGAATGTGTATGTTTTGGCCATTCTGAAGACTTGGTTTGTGCAGGATCACAAACGGGTGCCTTAAAAATTTGGGACTTAGAAGCAGCTAAATTGTTAAGAACTTTCACTGGACATAAAGGAGCTATTAAGTGCATGGATTTCCACCCTTATGGTGATTACCTAACGACAGGTTCTTGTGACAGTAATGTGAAGTTGTGGGATACTAGAAAAAGAGGTTGTATTGTGACTTATGCAAGCCATCGCCTTGCTGTAAACAGTTTACAGTTTAGCCCTGATGGACAATGGATTGCATCTGCTTGTGAGGATGGTATGTTGAGAAACATTTCAAAGTATTACATTAGATTGGAGCATCAGCTCAATATACATTTTTTATTGAAATATGTAGCAACATAATCAACATATACATTTCACTGAGTAATAAAGAATACACAAAAATATTTTTTTGGCAAAGAAAATTACATGTACTGGAATTGTGTATTGAGAAATTATTTACATTTTGTGACAACACTTTCAGGTTTGGTAAAAGTGTGGGATGTTCGAGTTGGTAAAGTGCTGCATGAGTTTGTAGAGCATACATCACCTGTGACATGTGTAAAGTTTCACCCTCATGAGTTCTTGCTTGCCAGTTGTGGCACAGACAAAACTGTTAATTTTTGGGATATGGAGAAATTCCAACTAGTCTCTAAATTTGAAAAAGATAATACATCTATAAGGTAGGTCATACTATTTACACATAACTATGTTGCTATTAAATTAAGATCAAAATATATTACTTCCCTTTATATTATGTTTCAAACTAAATAATCTTTTAATTTATATATCTTTTATTGACAGACCATTTATTTATATACCCATCTTTTAAAAGTAAACAATATACTGGTTATAGTATGTAGATTTTTTTAGTTAAGACTTTACAAATAATATTATCTGTTTAGTTTTAAATAAGTATTTGTATGTATATTTAATTGTATTTGTTTAGACACATGGTGTTCAGTGAAGATGGTGCAACATTGCTTGGTTGTGCCAATGATGGTTTGCATGTGGTTGGTTGGGAACCAGCCAGAGTATTTGATACTGTCCCAGGACATTGGGGACAAATTCATGACATAACTGTTGCTCACACACAATTAGTAAGTAATTTATTGCCATTAGTATAATAAGCAGGCATTATTGATATATGAAAATAGCCTGGCCAAATAGGCCCTCAGTTAATATTACATAATCATCATTCTCATAGCAATTCCCCAGTAAGCATTGGTATTGCCATGTGCTGAAAGATATTACCTGTTTATTAATAATATAATATTTATTAAAAAATTTCAGATAGCAGGATCATTCCATTCAACTTATGTAGTATTATCAGTTGTTGATCTCAGCAAAGTTCATCCATTTGGGGGACCACCGCCAGTTTCATCACCAGTGGTGAGGGATATTTCACCATTCCAAAAAGGCCACTCTGTTCGCAAGAGCTTCTCAAAAGAAAAGCCTCCAAAAGAAGGTATTCACAACTTAATTTTACAACTTTTTTGTATTCACTACTTACTAGCTTTTTACTGAACATCTACTTGATTATTGTGCACACACAGTATATCACTAGTAGTTCTTTATACAGCCCCATTTTTAAAAGACACCTACAACTAGGAGATTAAGAGCAAACCAGCTTGCTTGCTATTTCCTACAAAAATATTACTAAAACTTAGGCTTCTTTACATTGTGTGCATATTTAATTACTTGGTCATGTGTACATATAATCATAAAAGAAATACAAACAATTTTATCCATAACTACTGATGATGTATCTTGATATTTTGTTTCTCTGCTTTCTCACTATAAGGCTATTTATTTATTTCACTTATAAACATGGCAGGGATATCTTCCTACATTTAGAAAAATGCAAGGTTAAACTATTGCCACACTGTACATTTTTTTTTTCTCCTAGCCTCTTTCCCAATTCCCATGGGGTCAGTCTTTCAGTCTAACAATGAATCACGTAATTATCACGTTGTCACATAATCCCACGCCATCGCATTTTCGCGCCTCATGCCATGGACATCTTCAAACCTGAAAACGCGGTGCGGTCCCAGTCCCATCGCATCTTGCGGGCCTGCGCTTAGGTGATCCGTCGAAGAGGCGTACCATTTCTGACGGTTCACTTAATAAGTCGCGGTGTATAGCACACGTCTGATTGTTTTAGCGTGATGAGAGTCCATCATGACCACATGGCTTCCTCGTGAATACGTGTCTATGAAGCTCCACCTCCGTGGACAGTAAGGCCTAAAAAAGGTCCTGGGATTTTGTATAATATCAGCTATATTATAGTGCTACTATCCATTGTTGACAGCAGTATTTTCTGTGAGCCTGGCCTTGCAACCTCTAAAGACTTCTAAACTGCCTTTGCCCATCCTGTACTGTATGATTACTGAGCACATTGAACTTTTTGAAGTCAGTTTAATTTTTGTATGCCAAGTGACTGTCTACTGGACCCCACTTGAGATGACTTCGCCAAGGGCATCTATGTAAAGCTACTCATGTGGATAACACTGATTGAAGCTTGGCCAGGAAACTGTACTAGTTGCTCACTCAATAATTGTTAATAAGACGTGGCCGTGTCTTTACGCCCGCAGCGATCGCAGGTTAGGAATATAGCAGTTTATGCCCGCCAAGTATGCCATAGATGGAGTCTGCTTTGCACAACAACTGCAAAGCTCCAGTATAGATATTACAATCGGTCCGATTTTTTTAACAACTGACTTGTTTGTTTTTATGGCAGTTATACATAGACCAACATTGCTTGATGAGAAAACAGCTGAAGAGTCAACATCAGGCACTGAAGCGGATGAGGAATCAGGTGCTGTTATACCCAATTTTAATGACTACACTGAAATATTTCGTCCTGCTAGAACATGTGAGTAGATTGTTAGACCCCGAAAAATCCCAAAATCCAATATCATATGTAATATAATAAAATATTGATATTTTTTGTTAGTGAATCGCACACCTCCACCAGCCGCTAGCTTGAGTTCAGAAGACTATTCACTACCAGGTATATTTTTGCTATTCTGATTTAGTCGCTTCTCACGCTTATATGCAAATAAATTATTTTAAATTTTAGGTGAAACAGAAAATAATCTTATTTTGCAACTCATTGTCTTCATGGGGTTTAGTTAAAGAGTAAACTGTTTGTTGGTGCACAGTGCAAGCGGTCCCGACCAACCTGGAGACGTCGATGGGCACATCTCTACGTGACCTGATGCTGGAGGGAGGTGGTGGGGGCGGTGCGGGGGCAGGTGGCCCGTGCCCCGCGCGGCCCGCGCCGCAGCCCTCGCCGCCGCAGCGTCAGCGCGCCGACCACTACTCGCGCATCCCCACCTCCACCAAGGAGCATTACGCTGTCATTGACAAGAAACCTGACGCTTTTACTAGTAAGGAAATTATTATATCAAGGATATAATGCTTCTGTGTAAGGGTTTCGTATGAGAGGTGTGTAATATTTATGGTATAACAACAGATAAGGTGATTTTCATAGCTGTAATTTCATGAATATTGGCTATTTGCATTGGTCTGGTTGAGTCTCAGAGAACTGCTTACGAGGATGTAATATAATTTGATCTAAAAGCAACTGAATGTTAGTTCAAATGTGCATTGTAGCATCTATAGCCAATATTCATTATACCATAAAAAATAGGTCTTATGATCATTAGACCTTTTGTTATTATATCAATCGTTACACACCCATAACGCTTACTTGCTCTTCAATTGCTTGTATATAATATCGATAAGTTGTTAAGTACCACGTAAAATTAACCATGCTTATATGCTTGTATCAGGGGTGATAGACAACACTAAAGAAAATAGTACATTCCCGACAGCACAAGCCTTAAGGGACTATACTGCCAGCCCACTCACAGCAAATTCGCTTAATCGACATAACTCTTATAAAGAAACAAAGTCTACTACAGATATAAGTAAGTTATTTACGTTTGATAATATATGTGAATGTTTTTGTTAACAATGGAAATATCTATAAAAATAATATTATTTTAGCAACAAGCAACCTGCGACCAAGTAACAGCGAAGTCTCGTTGGGACCGCCTTCTTTGGGACCTAGATCTTTATCTTTTACCAGAGCTGCTACTGCAGAGAGTACAAGGTACATAGTTGGATTATTATATTCACTCACCTCTAGTCAGATAGAACTTGGAATGTACGCTACCTCGTGCGTATGTATGCTATGTAGGCGTGCGGTCATAAAGCTAATTTCGTGCTCAAAAATCGTGCAAACGTACATACGATTTGCACAACGTGTGGGCAGCGGCTGATCTTTTGTTTGTACGACGTGTTTTATATTATAAAATGGTTAATCTCGGATGACAAATACCGCCTAATAACGGGCATAGTCCATAAACTTAGACATACTTACTAGGGATATAATTTTATCCGAAATTGTATCTGATTATTATATGTTATCTATTTCAGACGAAGAGTAGAAACTACCAGAGAAAACATTACAGTTTCTTGCAACGTTGAGGCTCCAGAAGCCGAGACGGAAACGGAATTTGTCCCATACACTATGGACAGGCCAGTCGGCCTTGATCTCGATGAATTCCTACCCGTGAGTATCTCTTAAATCATGTCAAATTCTGATCTAACTTTTCAGAGTATGTCGTCATAAGAGAATCAATCAAGTAATCCATAAGAATTTTGGTAGACGATTCCTACGTGCCGATTCCTATATGCCGATGTTCAAACATAACTAATTATTATTTAAGATCAATTTGGCAAAGTATCTACCAGATGAACTTCTAAATGATTTGTAATTATTTAGCATTATGCCAATACATTAAATACTAATTTATAAAAACTAAAATACCAATAAAAGAACTCATCAACAAATGACACTCTTTGCGCCCGTGATTGGTGTAATGTGATCTAAGATTGCAACATTACCGCCGTATAAATACGCTTTTCATCTCTTCTATTCGAAAAGTGTCTCTTTGTTCCTCTATATGTGGGAGCAAAATAACTCTTTCCTGTTAAGAACGCCCTCCCCGTGAAAATACTATTTTACTCCCCTGTTATGCAATCTACTATTGCACAGCCTAAGTACCTATATTGTTTGCAATCGAAGTGTGCACTTCGTCACCAAAAAAAATTTGCAAGACCTTTGAATGAATTTTGAAGCATTTATTATGCTGATTGTTTCAAAGACGGAAAGTCTAGAGGAATTTGGATCGGCGTCGTGCGAGCTTCGATGGCTTAGAGTTTAGAGCATTCCCCCTGTAAGGGAAAGATCGCGGGTTCGATTCCCGCCCGAAGTCGATTCTCTTTTCTCTTTGTAAATCGAATTGCAAGACCTGTTTAAAACGTTTCGCTTTTACTTTTTATTGAAGCGGACAATGGCGGGTGGTGGAGCAAGGCGAGGCGCGCGCGGAGGCGTGGCCGAGCCCAGCGAGCAGGAGGTGCTCGGTGTTATGATGCGAGGGCACGACTCGATGATGGCCGTCCTCACCGCTAGGCAACGCGCTTTACAGGTATGCATTTGTACTTTAACCTCCTCCTCCGACTCCGGCGGGGGAGGTATCCGTGGGGATTTTTCGCACGATAAAAAAAAAAAAAAAAAAAGGTACGGTATGCATTTGTCAATCAAATAAGAACCCAGTACAATACAGGGTGGAAGATTTTAACCTTACCTGGAGGGCAAGTACTTCAAATACTGGAGATAGCTAATTTCACTCAAAGGAAACATTCCTTTATTTTTTAAAGAAACAAAACTGCATTTATAGTTTTTTGAAAATTCCCTTGCCATGCCCGGTAATCGAACCGACTAAAATCCAAAAAAATAACATCCTGTATTTTTATAGCATCAATCGATAGTGTCAATCATAAGGATCGAAACTCTCTAATAAACATGGTAAATTAAATGAAAGGAAGTCAATAAAATCTTAACTTATAAATTCCATTCCAACAGATACAGTACTTTTGCTCAACGTGCCATCACATACCTTATCAACAATAATGCCATTTGTTTAGTAAAATGAGTACTAAATGACTAAATTTTGATTCTGATTTAGAATGTAACGTTATTGTGTGACTGCATGAGGTAGGCAAGTCTCCCGATTTTTTTTTATAAAGAATATTAGTAACCGAAATTACTAATATTCCTGTTAACCCCCCCAAGTAAGCTAAATTGCTTGTACTAGGAGTGGGTTCACGTCTGTAGTGTAATGGTCAGGATTCGAACCCGGGACCTCTCGATCGTAAGGCTGACTCCTTAACCACTAAGCTACCGACGGCGACGCTACTATAATACCCCTGCTGGCCAGTGAGGGCCAGCCATGAAACAGGGACAAGTAATTTAAATATGGAATTTTATTCTTAATATGATAGGTTATGGATCCTTGAGTTAAGTTCTCTATTTTGTTACATCGAATTTGAAAATTGAATTTTCAGGGATTTACTTTCATTTAATTAACCATGTTTGTTAGACAGATTTGATCCTTATGATTTATACTATTGATTGATGTCATAAAAATACAGGATGTTATTTTTTCGGATTTTAGTTGGTTCGATTACCGGGTGTGGCAAGCGAATTTTCAAAAATCTATGAATGCAGTTTTATTTCTTTTTAAAAATAAAGGAATGTTTTCTTTGAGTGAAATTCGGTCTCCAGTATTTAGAGAACTTTCCCTCCAGGTAAGGTTAAAATCTTCCACCCTGTATAGGTACTTCTTCATCTTAGCATCAATCTCAGTTATATAAAGTTTTCTTTTATTAATTAAAATCCTTTTGTGGAGTTAATAACGTTACCATAAGTAATGTGACTATGCACGTACGTAACCATAGATAAATCTTTCACTATTCAAGCTATCCCATTGTGGAATGCTCTACCTGTAACCAATTAGTTTGAAGTATTAGATGATACGGAACACGAAGATCCGCGACCGCATTTTCGTAGAGTATAGCAAGGCCCTTAAAATTTTAATCATCCTCCTGCCCTTATTTCGAGTTTATTTACGGTCGGCGCAACATGTGTGCAGGCCCTAAAATTTTAATCCTATCATTAATTGTTGTTTTTTGTATTATAGATTTTCCATTCTGTCCGTGTTAATAAAAGTCTGAAGTCTGCGTTGGAATCAGTCATTGCACTGGAAGATACATCCGTTATTTTGGACATTCTCAACATTATGGCACATAAGCCGTAAGTATTCTTTCAAATGTAGTGTGGAGCATAGTAAAAGATTTTCTTTTTTTAAATCAATTTGAATTTAAGGCGGACATAGTCGCGGGTAACAGCTAGTTTAATAATAGTTGGTTATCTTTAAACGTTAATACAACTTGTTTCAGATCCTTGTGGAACTTGGACATATGCCTACTGATGTTGCCTAAAATATATGAACTATTGCAGAGCAAATATGAGTCGTATGTATATCCCTACTAATATTATAAATGTGGGCCATGGTCTGTGTATAGCTCCACAGACCATGGCCCACCTGCTGACGTGTGCTGCATGTCCATCTACCTGTACTCCGGAGAACCTAATGAGTGCCTCCGAGAATGCGATTCAGGTAGCAGCATACTGGGAAGATAGAATTTGAGAGTAGAAGCACCATCGATTCGACTGAATGAATGAATGTGAAAGTAACTCTGTCTGTCTGTCTCGCTTTCACGCCCAAACCACTGAACCGATTTTGATGAAATTTGGTATAGGGGTAGATTAGACCTCGAGAAAGGACATAGGCTATGTTTGGTCGCGATAACCGACATCCACGCGGGCGGAGCCGCGGGCAAAAGCTAGTCTTATATATAAAATTCTGGTGTCTCAATGTTCGTTCCCGTACTCCTCCGAAACAGCTTGACCGATTCTCATGAAATTTTGTGAGCATATTGAGTAGGTCTGAGAATCGGCCAACATCTATTTTTCATACCCCTAAGTGATAAGGGTGCAGCGGGAATTGGGTTTGAATACCAAGAGGGCCGAAAATATGGCGGTACGAAGTTCGCCGGGGCAGCTAGTATTACTATAAAACTAAGAATTGCGGTTTAAACTATTTATACATTTCTATTAATAACAATGATTTTTCGGTACAGATACATGCAATGCGGCTGCAACGCTTTGAGATTGATAGTACGCAACTTTTCGTCCGTTGTAAGAGCTAATGTCAGTGCACCGGTGCGCACGCTGGGCGTCGACATTCCTCGCGAGGAGCGATATGCAAAATGCATGCAGATACATCGGTTACTTCTTGACGTCCGAGCCTTCTTGCTCAAACGACAGACGCTCCAGGGCCGGCTCGGGGCAGCTTTTAGAGACCTACACAATCTGATGCAACAAGGGCTCGACTGACATGTTTTATAAATATATAGGGTATATAAGGTATGCGTAGAAAAGTGTTTTCTGAATGAATAATATATACCACTAGCGGCAAGAACTGACAAAGTAACTTCTCATCCTAAGTATTAATATTTTTATGAATTTAATTCTCATTGTTTTTTTTTTGTAAATGTTGACATAGATTGACAAAGAATTTACAGTTTGAAATGCGTACATACGACATAATATATTTATTAACAATAAAACATATTACAAAACTATTGAATTTTTCTTTGATTATCCTAATTTCATTGTGGGAGACGTATACCGTATTGGGCTCAATATCTCGAATTTTAGCACGCTGTCACTACATATGAAACACCATGAAGTATATGCGTGGGTATCTCCTCCGCTCGGCAACCACGGCTTCTGCGTTTGTATTACGCTATAAGATGCAAAATTACGAACAGAGTGCCTAGTGCGTGGTTTTTCTCACATTCACCGGTGACGAGTAAACGGTGATTTTTATGACAATGAAAAGCCTTTTCAGAAGTTTTGAAGATCGAAATTTAATAAAATATTGCAGCATATGATATCTACGTCGAGATTGAGCAAAGTCAAACTGTGATTCTCACCGGTACAGACAGAGGCAAAAGCTTAGTTAAGTTAGTTTAATTCCCTTGAGAGCAATGAAAAAAAAAAGTATATCTTACAGCCGCGGGAACATCATGTATAGATCGATAAAGATATATAAAGATTATGCGCATCAATAGATAATATATCCATAGAAAATCTAAAACTTTATCGGGACCCCTAACTGGTAAAGCCTTTGGGTTAAAACTCTATGGGAACAATCCGATTCCTACTGGCTTCCCAATGGGTCGCATGGTGCATGCAATCTAGATCAAGGAGTGAAGGTATAAGTTTTTTTTTTCCACCAACTTACTTTTTGAGAATTTTCATCCCTGCCTACTGACAGGTGATAGGAGTTATATTGAAGTTAAAGGGTTACATTTCCATAGTAATTGTATGTAAAAGTAGAAACCTCTGAATAAATTGGAATTGCTGTACCGATTCTAGCAAACCCAGTAAATAATATACACAAAATTTCAAATCATTTGGATAAGTAAAAGTAAGATCCTATATCAACTAGAAAAGAACTCAGAATTCTCAATATAAATAAAAATGAAACTCCCTCAAATGTATATAAGCACACAATGTAACTTTCGAACGACCACCAAATTGGATAATTCATTTGTTTCTGATTAGGTTGTAAATTGCGGAATATCTCGTCTGTGTATCTATACATTCACTGGTGTAAGTCTGATTTTAGTAAAAATTAAAAAAAGTTTCGTAGTTACACCATTGATGATGGCGATTGTCGACATACAAAGGTGCATATCACAGTAACATAATTCATAATAAAACACATTTATTAATTTCAATGACTTATATTAATAGTATAACATGTTATGACCACTGTTTCATCTAAGATAATAAACACTATTATAGAATCATTGTGTACAAGTTTCAAACAGAATATTCTCAAATAAAAAGCTCTTAGCCAGTTAATGTTACATTATAATGTAGGACTTACTAAACTTTAACCTTATTTAATATATAACAGTACTACAAGTACATAAATTAAAACATTTTACTTTTTCTTTTTATGACTCATACCTACAGATTTAGGACCATCTATTGGCCTTTTCCTTTTGTTAAAAGCTTCCATTTTCTTAGCAAGTGTTTCATCACTAACATCTTTATCCATCTCACCAATGGGCCTTTCATTTTTAGCATTGTCTAATTCCATGAGTCTTTCTATCTCGGGGTTCATACCTTTGAATGATAATCTGCCCTCAATCAATGGTTCGCAAAATATAAAACTTGATTCCGATATGTAGTTTCCAGAAGCACTACGCATTTCATTGGTTATAATATTTGCGTATAAACTGCTATGGTCTCGAGTATTTTCTATTTCCTTTTCTATTCTTTCTTTTGTCTTCTTCATGAATTTCATATCCAGTACCGATTTCGGCAATTGTACTTTCTTATTTATTCCAGCCATGGCTGTGTACTTCAGTAACTATTCAAGATTCTGAAAAGTTTTTAAATATCACAATAGCACGCGTGTATATACAATTTTTCTAAATTACGAGCTTTGCGAGAAAGGTTCCCCAAGCTCCTGATACATTATATTATGAATAAAACTTATTCTCTTTTGTGGATATAAATGTTCGTAAGGAATTTATTTTACAATAAAATAACTCGAGTAAAATACACAACACGACTATCTCGAAATAATAAAATGTTCTTTTCAATAATATTGACACGCTTGACGTGCTTGACACAGTTGACACCTTAGTTGACACTGTCAACTTGACACTATCAACATAACCTCAAAAAGTGTTTTATTTTTATTTTTTGACATGGTTACAAGACTTTTAAGTAACGTCTTTTAATGAAAAGGAAAATGGTGAACACATAAATAATGCTTTATTTGTATACAAGCGTTGCTTGCACACAAGCACACAAGTTATCTAAGCAGTTGGGTAGTATGACAGCCGTTCAATTATTGACCTTAAAAGAGTTCATGTTTAATCCAATTGATTCTACAATTTTAATAAGAAATTACAATTAAGTACAATTATTTACATAAATTAATTACTAGTATAAAAACAATATCTGTATACCTATATACAAAGCTGCAGGTTTAGGCGTCAAAAAATTCCTCCCCATCGACGTCAACTGGGAGGGTGGCCAGAAGGCTGGCGGCATTGCCACGTTGAATGGCAATGCCAATCCTTTGTGCAAGGAATGAACCAGCCATGTTCATGTTTGCATATAATATCATAGATTAGCCCGACTGACGACTGAGGACCGTCGGCGACCCGCGGCGAGCAGGTGAATATAGCGCGCAAGTACTTAATAAACATAAATTATTTTTAGGAAGTATACAGATTAAACTTGGAATTAGGTCAGTTTCTAGCACCTTATGTAACAAAAGCTAATGAAATAAATTGCTGTGCTGTTAATGCAGAACATGGATTATTAATATTAGGCACAGAGACTGGCCATGTAGAAGCTTGGGAGCCAAGCTTCTACATGGCCACGCATTGTACAGATTCAGAATACAAGTAAACAACTTTCTTTTTATAGTATTACAAGTAACAAAAGAATTGCTGAACAAGCCTTATTGCTTAAGTTTTTATTGTGCTTTATCTGATAATTTAAGAAAATTGGAGACAGAGTTATCTTGTGTGTTAATTTATTTCTTTTAGGACATGCCTAACATCATCATAACAATCCTCAAATATAATATTAGTATATGGACACGCCCTCATAAGGGGCTGTCCATTAATCACGTGATATTTATTTAGCAATGAGGATGAATCACATAATGGAATATTGTATTTTTAATCAGTATACCAGGTGCGCTATACCTTTCTGAGTATCCTATTTTTTAAATAATCTAAATCCGTCAAGAAATGACGTACCTAGCTATTAGGGATTTCTTAACGAGTACTTAAAAACGCCCGCTTACACTGCGATTTAGACGATGACGTCATCTGTTATGAACGCGTCCCGACTAGCGCAGTCGCCAGTCAGTCAGTACAAATTCTTTCGTGGATCGACTAGTAGTGCTTGCGTTTTATTGGTTTTTCTTAGTACTTTATTTGTGTTTTGAGTTCTTTGGTGATTATTCAAATACAGTTTGTTTTTAAAATACTTTATAATATACGTAGTTCGTCCTAACGCTTGTACTTATTTACCTACCTTATGATGTTCTGTCGAAAGTTGTACCTACTGTGTTGTCAAGCGAGTAATAAACCACGTTAGAAATTACGTGAAATAACTGAAGCTAGTATACTACAGGTTCAGAAAAGGAAAAGGTATTAAGTTTTATAATAAAATGAAGTACTTAAGTAGGTATTGCCGTCATGACCACTTCAAAAGTATTTAGGAGACTTGTTCGTAGTGGTGCAAGTCTGTAACTTTTAAAAATAATAGAATAGGTAGGTACGCCTGCAGGATAATCTCTAGACTGAATTTTGTTATCATGTATAGACATAGGTAGGTACCTACGCAATATAGGTATTTAAACTTTCATGGCCTTTTACATTACTATTAAGGTCCAACCCCATCAAACGGACGGCATCGGAACGGATTTTACAATCTTTAAACAAAATTAATAGGTACACAATACCTACTTACGTCAAAATGATCTTCGCAACAATGTAAAACACTTTCGCTTGAAAGAGGAGTTTTATCATCTCTTCTCATTACATTAACCCATTTTTAGGGTTCCGTAGCCAAATGGCAAAAAACGGAACCCTTATAGATTCGTCATGTCTGTCCGTCCGTCTGTCTGTCTGTCTGTCTGTCTGTCTGTCCGTCCGTATGTCACAGCCACTTTTCTCCGAAACTATAAGGCCTATGCTGTTGAAACTTGGTAAGTAGATGTATTCTGTGAATTCATACAAAAAGCATTTAATTTTGGGGGTCCCTATACTTAGAACTGAAACTTAAAAAAATTTTTTTCATCAAACCCATACGCGTGGGGTATCTATAGATAGGTCTTTAAAAATGCTATTGAGGTTTCTAACATAATTTTTTTCTAAACTGAATAGTTTGCGCAAGAGACACTTCCAAAGTGGAAAAAAGTGTGTGTCCCCCCCCCCCCCCTCTAACTTCTAAAATAAGAGAATGATAAATCTAAAAAAAATATATGATGTAAATTGCCATGCAAACTTCCACAAAAAATTGGTTTGAACGAGATCCAGTCAGTAGTTTTTTTTAATACGTCACACCGCACCGCACGTTTCCCGCTCTTACGCTTACCTAACGCTGAAGTTCTTCATTGTAATCAAATAGTTTGAATAGCAATTTTAATCTACATTAAATGCACAATATATTGAACGTATTTAATTGGATAAGGAATGATACTGTATTGTTAAAAATTGCTTCGATAATGACACATTATTATTTTGTAATTTTGAAAAGATAAAAATGATTGCTGTGGGTTTTTCTTAGGAGATAGACATATGCTATCGCGGACTTTTATGTAGACCTTTTTAAGTTATATATTTCCGCAGTACATTATCTTTTTCTATTATCAACAGTTTTCACAGCGCACGCGATGTAAGAAATATTTTAAGTAATTTTTTTACATCTTGGATTTCATTATTGAAGTTTTAGTAAGGATTCCTAATTTGTTTGAAAATAAAATAAAGTCTATGTTAGTCAGTGATAATGCAGCTTTCTAATGGTAAAAGAATTTTCGAAATCGGTTTAGTAGTTTTTGAGTTTAATCGAATACAAAAATACAAATCTTCCCTCTTTATTACTATGTTAACATAGATGTATGGAAGTCTGCCGGATTTGTTGACATTTATGAACACTGCTCCGCTCCCTTTTGTAGTAGCGTGATGTTATATAGCCTATAACCTTCATCGATAAATGGACTATTCAACAGAAAAAGAGCTTTTCAATTCGAACCGGTGGTTCCTGAGATTAGCGCGTTCAAACAAACAAACTCTTCAGTTTCATAATATTATAAGTAGGTATAGATATAGTTATTTTTATTTAAAAAAATATTGAAGTAAATAGCACAAAAACTATATTATTAGAAGCTTTGTAAATTACTTAAAATCCGTACAAAATTTCAAAATTATACGTTACAAAATAAAACAGCTATGGAGTCTTAACCCAAAAGAGCCCTAAGTCTTCATACTCTCCATAGCGGCGGCGCGCGCTGTCATAACAGATGACGTCACACAGTATTTTGGCGCGGCGGCGAGCGTTTTTGAGATTACTGCATTAAAATTGCTGTATCTTCGTCATTTTTGATCGGATTGAAATAATTTTTTCACAGTGTTTATGTGTCCCTTCGCCCAGCATACTCACCATGGAATCTTGATATTTCATGAATGCCAAAAAATAGTTCTGAAATAGTTTTAAATAGTTGCGAAAGGAAAAAAATAGTTCTCTTATACTTACGAAATTACAGCCATAGTTCTATGAGTATGCTGGGCGAAGGTTTCGTCCAGCATACTCACCTCCGTTTGGGGAATCTGCGTACGCTTCAAACATAATTCATACTTCAAAAAATAGTTCATAAATAGTTCATAATGGTGTCCAAAAAGAAAAAATAGTGCTCTAATAACTCCGGAGTTATAGGCTTTGTTCACTGAGTATGCTGGGCGTAGGTTCTACGCCCAGCATACTCACCTCACTGCGCAAATACCGAACGAGCTATAGGTACAATTTATGTCTCAAAAAATAGTTCTTGAAATAGTTGTCAATATCAGTCTAATTTTCGCTTGACTTTTGACCTAGAAAACCATTAAATTTGGTTGTAAACTTCTACATACTAACGTAAAATGAGGTACAGTCGTCCACACATGTTTTATAATATAAAAATATTAAACATTCTAATGGTGGGCGTTGTGATTGGGAATAATATTGTGGTATTATCTCACATTCAAAAACAGTCGAAAAAAATATATTAGCATTTAGCTAGTAAGTATATATTTTTTAATAATAATAAAATAAATGAAACTGTAAGCGTAAATAAATCCTATTACTTCATTGCTTGTAGGGTGAACTATTTGCCAAAAAAATTGTCTGGACACTAAAGTCTATTGCAGCCTCCTGCCGAGAAGGCGACGGCCTAAGAATACATTGTCGCCTCCCCTTACATGCTTGAGGGGGTCGTAAGGGCCGGCGCCCACTGCCGGCATGGCAAAGGATTTTATTACTAATCAAGTTATTTTGAATCTTATTTCAGTGACTTTAGAATTCATTTTACTTTATTTCGTCAAACGATGCCGCAGCAGGCCGCGACGTGCCACATTCCGTTTGACTGCCTCTTTGTCGGTAGTGAAAGCGGCCGCTAAGCTGGAGGCGCGGGTTCGATTCCTGCACAGTGCAAATATTTGTATATATGAATATGAATATTTGCATTGGTCTGGTTTCTATCCTACTAATATTATAAACGTGAAAGTTTGTATGTGAGGATGTTTGTTACTCTTTCACGTAAAAACTACTGAATGGATGTTGATGAAACTTTACGATAATATAGCTTGTACATCAGAATAACGTATTGGCTATATTAAGCGATGAACGGGATCAGAATTTCACGCGGACGGAGCCGCGGGTAACAGCTGCTGTATAATATGTATATATTTAGAAAAAAAATTGTATCAAGTATGTTTATAGGCTTTCTAGAACCCATAACACAAGCTAGTTAGGCTATACTTACTTTGGGTCTGGATAGCGTTGTGTAGATTGTCGTATAATATACACCGTGGTTAAACAACTGAACCAATTTTCATCAAACATAGCTAAGAACACTCCCGACTAATTCGCCTTTCAAACAAAAAAAAAAAAATCGGTTCGGGAGCTACGATGTACACAGACATACACACAGACACGTCAAACTTCCGTCCGTTTTTGCATCGGGGGTTAAAAAATTATTATACCTAGTACAAAATGTAGGTACCTAAGTTATTAGAAAGTTTTGTATCCGACTGTACTAAAATCGAATGTATGTAGAAGTTTACAACCAAATTTAATGGTTTTCTAGGTCAAAAGTCAAGCGAAAATTAGACTGATATTGACAACTATTTCAAGAACTATTTTTTGAGACATAAATTGTACCTATAGCTCGTTCGGTATTTGCGCAGTGAGGTGAGTATGCTGGGCGTAGAACCTACGCCCAGCATACTCAGTGAACAAAGCCTATAACTCCGGAGTTATTAGAGCACTATTTTTTCTTTTTGGACACCATTATGAACTATTTATGAACTATTTTTTGAAGTATGAATTATGTTTGAAGCGTACGCAGATTCCCCAAACGGAGGTGAGTATGCTGGACGAAACCTTCGCCCAGCATACTCATAGAACTATGGCTGTAATTTCGTAAGTATAAGAGAACTATTTTTTTCCTTTCGCAACTATTTAAAACTATTTCAGAACTATTTTTTGGCATTCATGAAATATCAAGATTCCATGGTGAGTATGCTGGGCGAAGGGACACGTGTTTATTGTTTTTTTAATCATTATAAATGTGCATAGTCAGCTAAAAACGTGAATGATCCTCATTATTTAACCCCCCCTCCCCCATGGTGATATGTGGTGAGGTTTTAGACTAACCCCCCCCCCCCCCCCCCTTCTCCTAGCCAAAATCACGTTGAAAAGTATCAGGATATTCTTAAGAATTCAGACCACAACACGTTAGCCATACAACATTTATTTACGACAAAGACTTATAGAAGAGTGACGTTTTAGACAGCATTTTACAGAGTTCTAAAAAGTATAAAATATTAGATACGAAACCACGCGAATACCTTACACCTCCACCCTAAAATCATACATAGAAAAGACTTAATAATATTAAGATGTAGAACTAATTTAAACATTAAGTGAGTATCATTATTTCTACAACATCTTGCAACTAGGGCTGATACCTAACAATAGGGTTCCGTATTCGTTTTGGACGGTTCATCGGCTGCGGTGTTGTACTTAGCGGCGGCTCCAAAGAAGGCGCGTCCAGTGTTGGGGACGCCGGCACGGAACGCGGTCCACTCGCCGAAGGCGTACTGAACACATCATCGCGTTCGCCTTCCTGTGAGTTGGGTGCCCGAGGCGTAGTGACTTCGGACGTATCATCCCCGAAGGTAACCGGTCGTTGAGGTGTATCTCGAGTGGCCGATACCTCCCCAATTTCCCCGGACCATGGTATGGTACAGCCGACATGCGTGACCTACGTCGCAACTGATCCACGTGCTTAATAGTTTCTCGACCATTACCATCATTCCTTAACGAGCAACCTGCGCGACCCCGATTCATTGATTACAGTGCCCTCTTCCCACCTATTTCGGCCGTTGTAACTCCTAGCCCACACCCTGTCACCGGACTTAAACTGACGCTGACTACCTCCCGCGTATTCTACCTGTTTCTTTTGTACCTCGCTCACCCGAGACAGTACCGCTCTATCACTACGCAGTAGATCCAGCCTTGTGCGAAGTGGCCTGCGTTAGTGCGTTGTAACATAAACGCTGGTTTTATAAAAGATAAAAATGCAAAACAAACCAGAACAAATACACAATAACACAAAATTACACGAACAAAATAATTAAAGCAACATATAACAATAGACCATACCCTAATTAGTAACAGTGCTCCCGAGTAATGCTGTCTAAGTACTACTCTAATAACTAAAACAGAGCGTAATTTATAAACCTTAAATTAAATCATTTTCCAAATGTACCTTCTTCTAAATTTTATAAAAACTCTAATATATCTATTCCCTTATTTGCTTACTTTATATTGTTGTTATCATATATTTAATTCTATCTCTTTTTTCTAGTAATTGTGAAAATTTTCCTAAGGAAAATTTGACCAATCATGCACCTATAAATTTTTTTTTTTATCTTCCCACCTACTAGCTATCAATCTACTCAATATTTTAATTAAATACAACGCTTATACACTTATTCCTACCTATTAACTATCAACTTACTAAATACTACATTTAAAAACAACATATCGCACATCCGCTGAAAAACTGTTGTATCCCAAAATAACAGAAATTGACATAATGAGTCTCAAACTTTTTACTAAATTGTAAATCAATATTGTAGTAAGATTTTTAATAAAAATTTCACACAAATAACAAAAATTGATACTTAGCATATTCATGAATAGAAAATATCCTAATTTAGTTGATTATTTTTGGTTTAAATTGACAGAAATTAAGATTATTTCAATAAATCCGCATTTTATGACTCTTTTCAGGTAGAAATATTAGTCTAATTAGAAAAAAATACACCAAAATTACCTTTAAAATTGTCATATTTATTCACAACATCACATTAATCAGTCTCTTAATTATGTTATAATACTTTAACATGGCACATGAGTACTTTGGTAACTAAAATTAAAAATTTCTGTTATAAAATAATTAATATTTGTCTCTTTTCTATAAGCTAGTTAATTAATATTCAACAATCAATATCAAAATTAGTTAGGTATAAATCATCTCAATTTAACTTCAAAAGTTGGTCAGATATAAAAAATACCATTAATTTAGAGTAATCATTTAAATTAAACCTAGGCTTAGGTAGTTAGGTAGGTAAATAGTTTATTTTAGATGGTTTATAACTAACATAATTATAATTTTAAGTTTCCAGCTAATCAGTCTCTTATAATCAGTCACTAAAATGATTGAATACTATTACTTATAATGTACTCATTATTAGTAATAGTATCCGTTCATTTTAGTTATTATGGATATTTTTGTTTTAACTAAATTTAAGTTTTGTGGTAACTCAGAATAGAAAAAGAAGAAATTACAAATTATCAGGGGCCGTAGATAAACAATTGGCAATCAAATTAGGTAGGCACCTAGTATTAAAAAAATAGAGTTAACTTTGGTTACAAAGATCTATGGTAAGTACCTACCTATTTAAAAATATTCTGCAAACATGATTAAATTGAAATGTAAAGATTAACAATCAGCTCCTTATAAAAAAAAAAATATAAAAATCCTAACTAATATTATAAATGCGAAAGTAACTCTGTCTGTCTGTCTGTCTGTCTCGCTTTCACGCTAAAACTACTGAACCGAATTTGATGAAATTTGGCATAGGGGTAGATTAGACCTTGAGAAAGGACATAGGCTATGTTTGGTCGCGATAACCGACATCCACGCGGCCGGAGCCGCGGGCAACAGCTAGTTCTCTTTATAAACTATTGTATGTATGTAATGTAAATAGTTTATAAACTATTGTAAAAATAACTATAAAATGACGGAATGTGTTGGCTTTGAAGCAAGCTCATTAAACTTTCTTTTTGTTATCTTTAATCCTTGGTTTAGTCTTATACACTCTCTTCAAATTAATATCGGATATATTTTTCTTAGTTCGTGTAATAATAATCTCTTTGAACTCCTTTTGTTCGTATGATGTTTTGTAAAATGCCTTGGTAGGTTCATTTTTAATAACCTTAAACATTTTTACCTCCGTAACTTTAAATTCTTTGTTTTTCGTAAATCCGATATCATCAGCGAGTATTTTCATAGAATGGAAGTCCTTGAAACCCATCTCATTAATTGAATAAGGATTTCCTTTCTTCTTTGCCAATTTTATCATCTGTGCATATTGGCTTGGCACGTATATAGGACCAGATTTGAGAGAACGTTTGATTTGTTTTTCGATGGTAGAGTGCACAGCATCACCCTCATTTTGAGTGTGACCAGTTATGAGGTATTTGTGGGTGATGGAATTTAATTCAGGATATTTTTGAACAGCGTAGGTATACATCGACAAAATGAAACGATTTTTTTGCTGTCCACAGCAGTTATCGGAATAGAACACAAGATCCAATTTTTCACCATTATAATTATTCATAGTTTTGTCAATAAATTTAAGAACACAGGTTCCGATTTCATCTGCTCCTCTGGCAGCCTCTCCTTCGTGCCATAAGTAGCTTTCTGTATGATCAGCGCCTAGTTCCGATACGGTAAAGTTAAAATTGTTAAGTTTCGATTTATAATAAAATACTGATACTTCTCCACGTGGGAGTTGTAATACAGCTTGGAGGTCATAAGCGGCTACAATATAATCTGGCGACACCTTTGCTTTATCATTTTCTTTTTCTTTTCTTGATAAAAGTTTTTCTTTTAGATGCATATCATATTTTTGTCCAAGATTCTCTTTTCCAGTGGCATCTGAATTTTCATAGGCAACGCAAAGTTCGCAACGGTCTTTTTTCGGTGAAAAAAAACTAATGTTATATTCAGTATTAAATATTTTATAGTACATGTCATAGTTGGCTGGTGGAATACCTTTCTCATTACAAGAAATGTAATAGTCGGCATGAAGCTCAGTTAATGTCCTACCGCCATCTATGAATTCACGACTAGTATTTTGTCTAACATAGTGACTTTCCATGCGAGGAATCGAATTTATGTGATCTCTTACACTCTGCTTCACACAATCAGCAAGCTTATTATGTTTTCCATGTCTACCTCTTAAATCTTTCTCCAGGAAGCCTTGATCGGTCTTATCGAAGACAGTACGAATCACACGATCATTTATATCCAATGTGGCCATAAAAAAATTCTTGCACACTCTAATCTCTTGATCATTATGTTTGAAATGAAATGCATGGTTGTGTTTTCTGGGTTTTGCTTTTCCAGTGAATCTTATTGCCGGCACAATGGATTTCGTATGATTACTTATGAAATTTCTTTGCAACGTAATGTCACCCAGTGCCCAGTATTTTTTAAAAATGTTATTTCTTGTATCATCATCAAATTTTGAAGGACATTGGAATTTACATCCAGAGCCACAAGCAGGTTTAACGGCGCGGGCACGCATTAATTTTTGGGACTTCGCTCGCGATACATAAGCTTGCCCTGTGTTTCTTAATTTTTTGGCTTTGTTGCTAAGCCAATTTTCGGCTTTTGCCACACGTTTTTTTCCTTTTTTCACGGGTTCATTTTCGGCTATATCGGCATTTTGTATGGGTATTTCAGCTTCTCTAATCATTTCACACTCTAAAGTAACATTTGGATTACCTGCATTAATGCTTGGAGTAGAAATTAAGGAAGGAGAATTACTACGTGAGGATATACTTGATGAGCTAGATGAACTACTTGACTTGTAATCTGGATCTTTCACGGAGTCATCGTCATCCTCTAATAGTTCATCTGATTTTGCATCCATTACTGATTGGCTGTAGCTATCAGGAATATTTGTAATATCTTGAAGGTTAGCTGTGAAAAGAAAATATACTTATTTAATATAAATACCATCACGCCTGTATTCCCCGAAGGGTTAGGCAGAGTTGTGTTACATTTCGCCGGTATGTTTAGGTCTCATGCAAAAGGAGGCAAGCCCGTTGAAATTAACCGGGCAGAACTCAAAAATCCGAGCTCCTACTGAGAATATCATAGACTAGTAGGTTAAAACCCAATAACACTGCTCACCCTGGGTTCAACTCCCAGGGCGAGCAAAGAGTTCTCTAACGTAGCAGTCACACTTAGGACCACTACTGACTACACCATCAAGGCAGATGATAACAATAATAATAACATAATAACGTAGGTAGTAAGTTATAAATTACCTACTCATTATTATAAAGCAACTAACCTGGGTCCCAAATAGATCCGTAATCCCTTGCTAAGCCAGTATAGTCGGGTTGCTGACTACAATGAGGAAGATTCTCAAGATTTTCAACTGTAAAAAAGTATTTTTACATAGGTATAAAGTATAGGCACATAATATTATAGAAACAACATTTCTTAACTTACCAACGATCTGGGGGTTTTCTTCCTTGGAATTATTACAATCTGTTGTGTTGTTAAGTAAACTTAAAAATTTTTCTGCTCGCTTCATTTTACGTGTTGATACCTGATAGAAATAATAAAATTGATTAATTAGATATAGGTAGGTACATAGGTATACATTTTGTCAAAATCCATCACAAAACGTGTTATGACTAGTTTTTAGACGGTAATTAGAAGATAATATGTTACAAAATGTTACTAAAATACAACCATAAAACAGCTTATAACAACTTTTTAGTCAGTATTCAGAACACAATATTATAAAATGCTATTAAAAAACAACCATAAAACAGTTTATGACAACTTTTTAGCCAGAATTCAGAACACAATATTATAAAATGTTATTAAAAAACAACCATAAAACAGCTTATGACAACTTTTTAGCCAGTATTCAGAACACAATATTATAAAATGCTATTAAAAAACAAACATAAAACAGCTTATGACAACTTTTTAGCCAGAATTCAGAATACAATATTGCAATTTTTTATTAAAAAACCATCATAAAACAGCTTATGACACTTTTTTACATAATATTTTAATAGAAAATGTAACATTTACTCACCAAAACACCGACATAAAACAGGTTAAGACACTTTTCAAGAGTAACAATACACGTCCGTACGTGACAACGTATGATGACACACTATTTCACAAGATGGCGGCGCGATTTGATGTAAATGAAAAGAGACACTTACGCCATCACACGTCCATATTGCGAAGTAAATTTATGGCGTTTTTACAGTAGATAGAGCAACTAAAATTACTTTTATTACTGGCGAAAGCTGAAATATACAATTTTGTAGCTTATGACAGTTTTTCAGCGGATGTGCGATATATAAACTGTGACTTGTTTAATGTTTTTGAAAAATGTCGAACAGTCGAATACACTAATTAGACTATATACATAACATATAGGTATTATTTTTATTAATTATATTATACAACATATCTATTATATATTATCATTCCACTTTTCTACAACCAAACTTTTCTATTACTATACATAAAATGTGTGAATATAATTTACATAACTATACCTATGCATAATTCTGCTGCTCAAGCTGACTTGAGGCAGCAGAAACTGCCTTTATTATTACACACTTGCAACTTCATTCTAACTACTTATGTAAATTATATCTTTTAGCATAATATCACTAATTATAACTCTATATCGAATCTTATATTATATAATCATTGATTTGTAACTAAACTGTATCCTTCTAGTATGTATTATTATCATAGTTTCTTTCTAATTTGTATTGTATTCTTTAATAAGCTATCATTTGATTTATAAACTGTAATAAGGGCCCCACATGTTTCATCGGGTGGGGGAATTCCTGAAGAGGCTCAATGGAGGGATGTTGTGCTCTGATGGGTCTCCAAACATAAAAAAAAAAAAAAAAAAAACATAAACGCTGGAGTCTCCCCCGTCGTACTATGACTCGAATTTCGATAAGCTAACAGGAATGTCTGCAAAGCCGTGTCTATATCTACTTTATCCGTGATCGCTTTTTTAATGGCCCTTTTGCACAGCTTAACCGCGTTCTCAGCCAAGCTATTGGAAGCTGGATGATACGCAGGTGAAAATGACTGTTTGATGCCGTTATTTTTTAAAAATGTCGCAAATTCGGCACTCTGAAAAGGGGGCCCTTGATCTGATACTACCTCTATAGGTAACCCGAACCCCGCGAATAGCCTTCGTAAAATTTTAATTACTACTGTTCAGTTGTACAGCTTGGCAAAAAAGTCGTGAAATTAATAGGAGCGCCACAATCGTGCATGTAGCCACCCTATATTATACTACGACCAAAATAGTTTTGATACTTCGATTTTGTACACTATTTATAAAGTGTACCTACCTACTACTTCTGTTTGTCAGTATATTTGATAAAATTTGTATGCATGAATATGGATATTTGTACTGGTCATGGTCGTGCCTCGGAGAGCGCGTTAAGCTGTCGGTCCCGGTTGCCATACGAACATCTTATGGCAGTCATTAAGGGTAGTTAGAGCCCTAAAAAGTCTAAAAACTGATCTAGCTGCAATACTTTATTATCGCCCAAATATCGTGTCCCTTCGCCCAGCATACTCACCATGGAATCTTTATATTTCATGAATGCCAAAAAATAGTTCTGAAATAGTTTTAAATAGTTGCGAAAGGAAAAAAATAGTTCTCTTATACTTACGAAATTACAGCCATATTTCTATGAGTATGCTGGGCGAAGGTTTCGTCCAGCATACTCACCTCCGTTTGGGGAATCTGCGTACGCTACAAACATAATTCAAAAAATAGTTCATAAATAGTTCATAATGGTGTCCAAAAAGAAAAAATAGTGCTCTAATAACTCCGGAGTTATAGGCTTTGTTCACTGAGTATGTTGGGCGCACTGGCGTAGCTATGGGTGGGCAAGGTGGTGCGGCGCACCAGGGCCCCCAGGCTCAGGGGGCCCTCAAGCTCAGAGGCCCCTCGAGCCTGAACAAGTAAATCTCATATTGAAAGTCTTAATTTTGGAATGCGAAAATGGGTTGTAACACAGCTCTAATCAGTGCAACTCATTTGTTTGGAATTTCGTGCAGTATTGTCTCGTTAAAAGATTCGCCATCACATTTTGCAGCTAGCTTGGGGGCCCCCTGAGCCCTCAGGACTGTAACTTTACACCCCGGCAGCTCTTGTATCTGAAGATCCGAGACGGCGCGTGGTTCTAATCGGTCTGAGTCCGACTTAACCACCCCGATGGCTGACAATGGGGGTGGTATCTGAGGGGATTTCCGCACGAAAAAGAGGGCGAGAGGAATAGGGGGCCCCTGTTTCGTTTCGCACCGGGGCCCTTGGTCACCTAGCTACGCCACTGGCTGGGCGTAGGTTCTACGCCCAGCATACTCACCTCACTGGGCACATACCGAACGAGCTATAGGTACAATTTATGCCTCAAAAAATAGTTCTTGAAATAGTTGTCAATATCAGTCTAATTTTCGCTTGAATTTTGACCTAGAAAACCATTAAAGGCGAATGGGCGTTTCGTCCCATATGGTGTAACACTTTTTGACCTATATCAAATGAAAGGTCTCAATGAGTGTATTATTTTTTTGTATGGACATAAATCTGTATTTCGTGCAGGGTAAAAGTTGTGGGGGTTTCAGTTACTAAGAAAGTATTTAATTTATTTTAAATAATTAGTGTTTTTATGACAAAATACTTATTTATTTATGCTATTTTTACCCGACTATGTTAAAGCCAAAGGAGGATTATGATTTTGACAGGGTATGTATGTATGAACTATGTATGTATATTCACTAATTCCCTCATAGCTCTTCAACTACTAATTAGAACTGGACAAGTAAGGTATTGTTAGAAGTGTCTTGATCGTCCACTTATTATAGGCTATATAATGTGTCACTGAATTTAATGAGGCGCCCTCTAGCGGTCATAAAGTACTGCGTTAAAAAATAAAATTGAGGTAAATATACCGTGTTTGATATCAAATTAAAGGCCTTAATTAGTACATTTCAAATATGTAGAAATTATGGGGATTTTTGAATGAAAGGACATCACCCATTTTAGTCCAAAATTGAAAGTGCCGGCCAAAGAAAATAAATACGATATTCCGTTAGAACTTGTCCTCGCTAGCATTTTCTATTACCACGTCAAAGTTGAGGGACCACTGCGCTTGGTTTTATTTGAATTTAAAAATCTTGGAAACATACATTTTTTATGATACGAATAATTAAAAATAAATGAAAAACTTTATTCTATATTGGAACATTAGTTAATAAAAGCAATAAAAAATAACCCCATATTGCATATCGTTGTATTTAGTCCATTTATTTAGGTCCATAATGGAAAGTGCTGGCCAAAGTACCTATACAAATATGAAATTCCGTTAGAGCTTGTCCTCGTTAGCATTTTTTACTACGGCGTCAAAGCTGAGAGACCACTGCTCTCAGTTTTATTTGAGTTCAAATATCTTGGAACCATACATTTTTATGATATGAATGATTAAAAACGAATAAAAATCATTGTTCTATATTGGAAGAATAGTCAATAAAATCAATAATATATAAACCTCATTCTGCACACCGTTGTTTTTCACCCATTTATTTAGGTCCAAAATTGAAAGTGCCGGCCAAAGAATACGAGTATGATATTCTGTTAGAGCTTGTCCTCATTGGCATTTTTTATTATGGCGTCAAAGCTGAGGGTCCACTGCCCGACTAACGGAATGTCATATTTGTATTCTTTGGCCGCTACTTATTTTCAATTTAGCACCTAAATAAATAGACGAAAAACAACGGTGTGCAGTATGGGGTTTATTTTTTATTAGTTTTATTAACTATTCTTCCAATGTAGCACGACATTTTTTATCCATTTTCAATAGTTTGTGTCATAAAAAATCCTTCCGGCCGCCAGGTTCGATCGTATAGTTCGATCAATCGAACTACGAGATATTTTATTTCCTTGTGGTTCGATCAATCGAACTACGAAGATTTGTAATTCCTTGTAGTTCGATCAATTTGGTTTAATCGAACTACCAGGAATTTTTAAGTCCTTGTTGTTCGATCAATCGAACTACGGCGATCTGTAATTTGTTGTAGTTCGATGGGTAAAAAAAACAAAGTGGTCTGTTTATGGAGAGCTACACCGGACAACAAATTGTCTTGAAGGGTGGCATAAAAAAATGTTCAATGCTCTTATAGGAAAAATTGGGCCAAATTGGATGACCATATTGACCAGTTTGCATCGAGATTCTGAGTATTATATCATCAAAATGAAAGGAGGATTGTTAGAGAAGCGAGAAAAAGAACCACGAAGACGGAATGAGTTCATAATTTCAACGAATATGATGCTTGCTCATGGCGATATGCATGTGGGATTTTTCCTGGAACGTATGGCGTGGAAAGGATCTTTATTTAAATAAAATATATTTATTAAATAGCAATTACTTTTCTAATACAGTAGCACGTTTAAATTATTGATTTTAACATTTTAATCGAAACACGTTTCAATTATTAATTTTAATCGAACCATAAGGACATAAAATTCCTCATAGTTCGATTAATCGAACCACGTTTACCTAAAATAGCAAACGCTGCACAGTTCGACTTTTCAATCGAACCATAAGGACATAAAATTCCTCATAGTTCGATTAATCGAACTGTGCGATCGAACCTGGCGGCCGGAGCGTAAAAAATGTATGTTTTCAAGATTTTCGAACTCAAATAAAACCGAAGGAAGTGGTCCCTCAACTTTGACGCCCCAATAAGAACAAGTTCTAACGAAATATCGTATTTGGCCAGCACTTTCAATTTTGGACCAAAAATGTATGCAGCGTGAATAATGTTCTTTTGAAGCATTTATTATGCTAACTATTCAAATCGATTTAGAAAGAGAAAATTAAAATATTGGTTTCTGCTTTTAATTTTTTTTGTTTCATGCTTTTTATATACCTATAATAATAGCAGGTTTTATGGAATTTCCATAAAACCTGCTGTATCGTGATGTATAAATTATGACCTTTCATTTGATACCCAATACGGGTATATTTGAAAATAGATTAGATTTTGGATTGATTTTCATTCCTCATAATATATTTCAAATGGTTGAACCGATTTTTATGAAACATAGCTAAGAATACTCTCGACTAAACCATCTTTCGATCAAAAGAAACAGAATTGAATTCGGTTCAGCCGTTTGGGAGCTACGATGCCACAGACAGACTGACACACACGCACATACATACACACACACACACACTCACACGTCAAACTTATAACACCCCTCTTTTTTTGTTAAAAATATGTGATCGGTACAAGTACAACCATGAACCATGTCAACCAGTAGGTGAATTAACCCTAGTTGAGTCAACCGTAGTTGTAATGACCGTCGGTGAAATGATACAAAACCGTAGAACTATTACTGCAAAGCCTATTTGCACAAAAAATATTTTTACTTACACCCTTATAACTTTGGACCTGCACGAATTTCTGATAAAAATCTTTCATTTTTACATTTAAATAGACTAAATGAACATGTTTACACTAGTCGCAACTTGTTACAAGGGTTGGGACGCAGCTCATACAAAAGTGCCCGTTCTCCTTTGTTTGTAAACTTCTACATAGGGTGAAGTCTCCTAGTATCGGCCACGTCCTAATATCGGCCTTTTCGAAAAAATGGATCATAACTATGAAAATAACCCTAAAATTATGATCGTTTTTATGGAAAAAGCGACTCTATATCCATACGAATAACATCCCATATTTTGGTGCGGGTACCTCCACATTTGAACGCTCAGGTGGCAATAGAGCACGCGCAGGTACTGACTTGTGTCGTTTGTTGGCATTTCCGAGTCAAATCCCGGAGTCGACGCACTCCGTTGATATGTATTTGAATGGAATTAAACATACCTATGGTATTTTATATTATTTTATAATAAAGAAAAATAGTCGAAGTACCGTTTAGGTAGTGTGTTTTTAAATTTATTTGTACTTTTTATGAAATAATCGGGGGGTCGAGATTAGGGATCTTTATTTTGGATAAATCTCAATATCGGCCACCTGGTCGATATTGGGGAAATGCATGAAAACACTAAACAATAGGTTTAGCTATTTTATATATTAGCAGTAACATTAATAAGGTTAAAAATAAAATAACAGCTCTGTTTGATGACTAGATCCTAACATCGGCCGCCTAAAAACTTTTTTTGCCAGCTACGGCCGATATCTAGAAAATCGATGCGTAATAACGGCCACTTTATTTTGTATAGGGTACTTACTTTCTTATAACCTTCGAACTTTACAATAAACAGGGACGTGGTAAAAAATGAACAAATACTTATATTTTATTTTTAGTCAACAGGTAGGTATGCCATGTCCCAACAAAAAGAGAAAGGTTTCAAACCTATGGTTATATGACCATAGGTTTTATGACCCCTACAGGTTCTATGATACCTATAGGTTCTATGATCTCTATAGGTTCTATGACCTCCATAGGTTCTATGACCTCTATAGGTTCTATGACCCCTATACTTTCTTACAACCTTCGAACTTTACAATAAACAGGGACGTGGTAAAGAATGACCAAATACTTAGGTATTTTAATTTTAGTCAACAGGTAGGTATGCCATGTCCCAACAAAAAGAGAAAGGTTTCAAACCTATGGTTATATGACCATAGGTTCTATGACCCCTACAGGTTCTATGACCCCTAGAGGTTCTATAACCTCTATAGGTTCTATGACCTCTATAGGTTCTATGACCCCTATAGGTTCTATGACCTCTATAGGTTCTATGACCCCTATAGGTTCTATGAACCCTATAGGTTCTATGACCCCTATAGGTTCTATGACCTCTATAGGTTCTATGACCCCTATAGGTTCTATGAGCTCTATAGGTTCTATGACCCCTATAGGTTCTATGACCCCTATAGGTTCTATGACCGTAGTCATAGTAGAATAAGAGATGGAGTAAATGCCGTTCAAAGAAGCAGGCAGTAATACAATGCTTCGATGTTACCATTGGGCTTGTGGAGGAAAGATGGAAGACGTTTCGCGGAAAATATCGAGGTCTAGCCATATCCGCAGTTAAGACTGGCAAAGCGGACCCCAGAATCCAAGGTGTAAGCTTCGATTGCGACTGGGAATTAATGATAGGATGAAGTAGAAGAAGAGTAGCATTTCGACAATACGAAATTTCCAGGATCACTTTACAAGACAGACTTCCTAGAAGAATAGATACAGAGAGAAAGAGAAATCTGGACAATAGAATATAAAACATAAACCAGTCAAATAAAAAAAAACTAGTAGTTAGAAGAAGAGTATTAAAATAGAAGAAGAGAATATTAACGGACAGCGTAGCTGACCTCATGATTTACCTTTTTAAGAAGAAAAGGTGTAAATTCTTTATGGTGGCTGTGAAGTAGAACTAATTAGTGATGTCGAAGAAGATGAAGCCAAAAATATTAAACGTGACATGTATACAAATGGTTCCACTTAAAGTGTACAGTTCATCGTGGGCGAAATTATATTTGTGTGGTTAAAGAAGATTTTACTTGCCGTCACTGTTTAGTGCATTTAAATTGAAAAGCCTTTAAAGAAAGTCAAGTTTTCTGTTGACTTTATAAATAATATTTTTTCTTTATAATAATATATTTTGGAAATCTTCATTTGTCTTAAATTTATTTAATCATTGTGATCATTAGTTTATAATAACAGCAATTACTGTAATTTTCAAGGCTAAGATATAAAGAAAAGACAAATTAATGATAGACAAGCGTTAAAAAAAATTATTAGAACCTGAATTGGAATATAAAACGTTATATTTTTTTACTTTACTTAGTTTTATTGACCTAAATTCACGTTGGAAAAGGTATGACGATATTAGGGTCACAGGCGGCAGAAATTAGGGTGTTAGAGGCCGATGTTAAGGGAAATCGACATACTCGGAAAAAAACATCTATATTTTCAAAAATAACGAAGAATTGGTAATTTTACGAATGTAGTAATGGAGTTTCAGTATCCCTCTACCCAAAAAAGGCATTGCAGGAAAGCAAATGCTATAAACCAAAAAATTACAATCAATCAAAGGTCAAAAAATGTTGACATGGCCGATATATGGTGCCACCACCCTACTAACGTTAAATGAGGTACAGTCGTCCACACATGTTTTTATAATATAAAAATATAAAACATTCTGATGGTGGGCGTTGTGATTGGGAATAATATTGTGAGAGATCAAGCTCTGAAACGCTGACGACCGACCGACCAACTGTGACCGCGTGGTGCAGCCTAGGCACATGGTGGTTGCTGCAGCGATTGAAGTTCGCGCGTCGCGCGGCTAAATTTAAATAATAATTTATTGTTGCACACTTAAATAAATAAATAAATAAATAAATATTCCACAACATTCTACACAACGCTTTCTAGACCCATGGTAAGCTTAGTTAGCTTGTGTTATGGAATCTAGAATGCGGATATACATACTTAGATACTTTTTTTTTTTTTGTAAATACATAACATACATAGAAACACCCAGACCAATGCAAATATTTATATTCTGCATACAAATATTGGCACTGAGCGGGGATCGATAGGATTGCACTGGCACTTGTAGATATATTCAAATGCAGTTCTTTTTTAGAGCTCACATCACTTTTTATCTCATTTTCTGGGTTTATCAAAGTTCAACGCCTCCGTTACATAAATTTGATTTAGGTCCACACCAAAATTAGTGAAAAACTAAATGATAAATAAGTAGGTACAGATTCTTTTTGGCAATTAAAGCAAAAAGATAGAAATCAATGCAAATATAAAATTTATGGAGATAAGGCAAGTGCCAACAAATACAATTTTAACCATTCATCTTCGTATTGTTTCCAATGACTTTAAAATAGCATTGGTCATTTTATCAGTTCGATACATTGACTCGGTGCAATACATATAGGTACCTACCTAAGTAGGTAGGTATAGTATATACACAATAATGTTATTACTATTAAAAAATATTGCAGTGGAATGTTATCTGTTGCTCTCGGTGTATCCTTTGTAACTCAGTGAAAGTATACCTAAATATTATTTTGTTGGTTATTGTGTATGTACCTACCTCGTTACCTAATAAGAAAATGCAAAATGACAATGCATCATATGGCAGTGGTAAGTTAGCTATGAGTTTTAACTACCTACCGTCATTATTTAGATCCTAAGAACATAGTTGTTTGCTTCGTAAATAATCAATAATTAATATATTTATCATTTTATATAATGTGCGCACTGGCAATTAAAGTATAGATATGGGCAATAAACTGGATAATGTAATTTTTTTTAATGATTATGTAGCCAGTGATTTACTGGACAGCCATGTACTGGGAAACGACAAGCTTGCTGAACCAGCGATGGAGAGATCTAGAAGATCCAGTCTTGATGCCAATAGTGTAGACGTGAGTTTTGTTTATAATCAAATATAAGTCCTACCTACCCACCTGCCAGTTTTTTAAAATGCCAACTTAATGAGTGTTCCTAAAATACTGTTACTGTGTACAAAGGGTTTATTTAAATAATAAATTAGTGTCACATGTATTAAAAACAGGCAAAGCGTAGCTGGTATTGCCTAAAAGAGAAAACTACTTGGCAGGCTGCAAAATGATGAAGGTAAAGTAAGAATTTGGAATAGCAAATGTTACAAATAAACTAGTGTTAAAATGTGTACCTGCTTCTAGGCAAATCTTTTTGCATTAAGAAACTATTATGCTACTTCCCATATTTTACCATCATAAAGGGAATAGATAGGTACTAGGTAGTTAGGTACCTATATGACTATTTACCATCATTTAAAAGTAATAGATAAGTACCTATGTTAGGTACCTACTAATGATTATAGAATTATATTTGTTTCTAATATACTTAACTAACATACATATTGGACCTAAACTATAGGTGCTCATACATTTCATAATGTTTTTTTTTCTATAATTTTTTTTTAATGATAAATTCCAGATTGGCGAAATAACGGAGTCCCCTGATACCGAATATATGAGCACCTCTGCTATATTACATTATTGTAAATCAAAGGTATTTATTTCTAGCTATTTAATATAGATAGATACATACCTACTTAGTATGTTTTCATATCCTTACAATTGTAGCGGTAACACCCGTTACTGAAAACTGGCTGGAGAGGCACCACACAACACATACCTACTGCACTCCTACCGGCTGACGTAGGTATGTGTTGTGTGATGGCTATGTATATGGATCGTACTAAAGATTGGGAGCCGATGCCCGAGTGCCCCCAACCGGGGTAGTTCCGTGGATATGTCGCTTCAGACACTAGTGTCTTTGAAGCAACCGTCAGAGTAGGAAGCCACACGCAGCAGAACCTCACTATGCTGGCTATGGTCGGCAACGAAAGTATGTGATACGCCCTTCTTTTGCGAGGCAGTGATGTGAGCAGAAGTGGCAGAATACAAGGAGGAGGAGAGGTCTAGCATTCTGACTCTCTCGTGCCGCAAAAGGATCACCGGGCGGCGGTCGGAGATCATAGAACGATCTCCGTCCCCATTAGATAAACCAGTATCTACACAAATCATGTTATAATGACAATGACATGACTCAACATCATTACGTACCTACCTAATAATAATTTGAAACTGATATTTTGTTTATCTCATTTCAGATATTACTGCCATACCTTAAGTTATTGACAATTATGGGTTTGCGACCGGTACTGGATGTATCTAACTCGTCCAAATGCGCAATATGCTGCTCCCACTTTCACTCGCTGCAAGTTGCAATACTTATGTTTTTAGGATACGTGCTTCAATATATGGCTTGCTTCAGGTACCTACCTATAAGTATATAATTCCACTAATATTTACAAATATGAAAGTTTGTGCAGATAACTTTATAGGTCACTCTTTCACACTGAAACGGCTGGCCGCTAAAATGTTCATTTAAGGTGAACGCAGACCTAACCGCACCGAACTCACCACAGTCCCCCGCATTTCGAATTCTTCATATGAAGTTCTATGCAACCTCGCACACCTAGCCGCGCCGCAGTCGCCGCAGTACCCAGAGCGGTCGAATACAAAAACGTTGACTGCGGTGAGTGCCGTGCGGCTAGGTCTGCGTTCACCTTTACTGGTAGCATAATGAGAAGCTTTGATTATTTACAGGCGAGATAGAGGGTTTTGCTACAAATTAGTGCCATTGGCGCTAACATCCACTCTGGAATATGACACTTATAAAGAAGTGTGTTATGGAAATATAATTTTTACCTATATTGGACCTAGTATACTTCATTTTATTGGATTCCTATACGCTCTGTATTTATTTAGAATTTCTGATAATGAACAGTTGCAAAATCTAATGGAAAGAGTAAGTAAAAAGATTTATTGTGAGTCCCTATGTGTCAGTAATAGGAACCTACATATTCTGTATGTAGTACCTCACATAACAATCTGTTTTTTTAGGTATTTCTGTTATCGTCGTATGCACCTCAGGGAATGCCCACAAGCAAGCCGAAAAGACTCTTACGTATGTTGTGGTTCTTCATAATACTCAGTGTTTTGTGGATGTGTTTATCGTTGTGTTCCGTTAATCTAATGCTGGCTAAAGGCAATGTTATCTTCAGGTGGATGGAATCCAGGTAAATAAACACTTGATAAATCAGTCTTATACTTGCATGTCACCTAAGAATCAACTTTGATAATCATGACGTTTTTTTTAGCTCATATGAAGTGAGACTTGGGTTAAAAATTTTGTTGATAATTTGTACATTAATCCACGATATGGTGCAAGCAACTATTATTACAAGTTATTGTTTACAAGCGCAGTTGTTGCAAGCTCATTTAATGTTTCTGAAAGAGCGGCTACTAAATAGAACTATAACACCGTTGAACTGGATGAGAGTAAGTTTCAAAACTAGTTACATACTCGCACCTATCTATGTACTGTACCCGACTTTTGATTTGAGAAGAATAAAGATAAGATAAACTTGCTTCGGTTTTGTGCAATCTCCAGCCGATAAAATGTACCAGGAAACTAAAGTTATGAATATTAGGCAAATATATAAATATGCCTACTAACTGGACATAATTTGGTCTGAAATATTAGGCAAATATATAAATATACCTACTAACTGCACATAATTTGGTCTTAAAACACTCGTGTGATACTATAAAAAAACTCGCCTATACGGCTCGTTTTTTTTAAATCACACTCGTGTTTTAAGAACCCTTATTATGCATAAACTACTATTATGTTTCAGGAAATCGCCGAATTTAGAAAACTTTTAAAGTATTTGAATGACGATTTAGCTCCTGCTGTTTGCTTGTTCACTATAGTGAACATTTCTTGGGCTATGTCAGGTCTCATGTGGCTTTTAAATTTGGACAAAGTGGATACAGAAACAGAACCTATTATTGGTATTAGTGTACTAAATGAGTTTATATGGATATCAGCAGTCGTCGTACCTTTTGTACAGGTATTATAATTATTATAACTTTATATCGAGCCTGAGGTAAATGAATAATTTGTTTATTTTCTCACCACAAGTCAGAAAATAAGATTGCTACTTTACATAATGATATCTGTGCCTGGAAAAGGTAATAATAACTGAATTACAGGACCCTGATTCTGTTAATTGTCAACTCCTGTCATACCACTGATACTGCAAAAAAGCTATTCAATTTTAGACTTCTTCTTCCTTATCCTAGCGTTAATCCCAGTATTCCCAGTCGCATCCGAAGCTTCCACCTTGGAGTCTGGAGTTCGCTTTACCAGTCTATTGATTTAAGCTTAAGTCCAAAATTAAATGAAAAGGAGTACATTACATTTTTTAATTCACTCTACAAGATGCCATTTAATATTTGACTTTAACAGCATTACAGACGATTAGCAGAATCGAGGGCCTGTTCGCCAGGTTCGCACTATAAACTTGGGAATTTACTGCTATATTCATGGGCGTACCCAGATGGGGAGCAACTGGGGCGCCTGCCTCACCCTGCTCTGCTCTGCTTGTCCTCCAATTTGAAAGTCCGCCTTATTCCTAAAAGAAAGCTGGGTACGCCCATAGCATTTTATAAGAATAACATAAAATAAGTTCGATACAGTGCAGCAATCAAAGATATCGTAATTTTACTGTAAACATGTAGTTAGCAATATTTATAATTATAATGCAACTGTTAAAATTAAATAAACAGTTTCCTAAAAATATCGTTTAATTTTACAGGCCGCACGCTTATCAGATGAATGCAGGAAGACCCAATCAGTTGGCCATGAGTTGTGTGTTCGGCCTTTCCTCCACCAAGACACGTCACAAGAGGACATAACTACAGTGCTCATGTATGCGTCTACACTCAAACTACGTGCTAAACTGTTCCACTACCCTATTGCAGGACGATATCTCTGCCTTGTGCTCACTATAACCATCATTGTACTCTTTTCTTTAGGAATGTGTCACTACTTACAATGACGTATGGTCATTCATATTATTTGTAATATCTAATGATTCTGTTGTAAAAATTACAATTGTAAATATTTAGTAATATTTTATGTAAAGAAATTGTTTTAGAAAGACTTTAATGCAATTATGTAATTTATTAAATTCAAATGTTAAAATTCATTATTAAACGTATGTAATAGTTACCTACCTACTTAATCACTAAAAAATAAAACAGAAGCTTATTTTTTAAAGTGTTTTTATATTTCAACTACTTTGGCACGAATAACAGTATTAAACATGCGGTTAACACATTCAATTATATTGATTGATCTATACTTAACTAATACATTATTATTATATTTTATTACAAATAACATTGATACCCCTTCGAAATTGACACAAATATCATACACGCGTATAAACGGGAATTTCCTTTGTACGAGCCCAAAATGCCACGTTGTAATCATCTGGCCCAGTGATAAGTTTTCCCATCATGATCCACCACAATTTTATTTAATTCTTTCGGTGCATATAAGGACGTACCTACTATATAAGAGCGTGTGCACGATAATATTAGTGAAATGCCGTTATTGCTCGGGACATATATCTTGGACCTAAAATGTGCTCTATACGCGCAGTACACGTTTCTTAGGCGTCTTTTGAGGGTGGCGCGGTGTATTACTGCGGTGGAAGAACTCAAATTCACCAAGTATGGATTAATATGAAACAATTCGTGCGCGCTAAGGACTCGTTTGTCTTACGATTCAGGTCCAAGATACGTGGCCTGAGGTATACTATAATATGAGTACGTTACGATGATATACGCAGGTGTCAACATAGATGTTCCTGCTATTTAAATCGATGTTTAGTCGCATTCGAAGACGGCGAGTCGCGCGACCTGTGCGCCCCACCACGAGTGCACGTCGTGCAGCGCGGGCAGGTCGCGCGAGCCGCCCGCGTACGCGCCCCCCGAGCTCGTGTGTTGCGAGCGGCTGTTGCTCTTCACCGCTAAACAAAATAAACTCACCTTCAGACACTGATATATGAGGGTGTATTTTAACCCTACACATGCAGGGAAGTATTCTAGAATGGTACTCAGTTTTATATCTCGATTTATCTGAGTACAGATTGTATACAATCTGTAAAATCTGTCAATCAGTATAAATCCAATCTGTCCTCAAATAAAATGAGATTCAAGGCTTAGTATCGTTCTAGAATACGGGCTCAATAACGGAAGACAGCAAATTTGACACAAAGGAAACATGCCTTTACTTTTAAAAAGAAACAAATTCACACAACATTTTTTAGGAAACATAGAACTAAGTACTAAAATCCGGGAAATAGCATTCTATATGGATCGTTAGGGTCAACCATAAGGATCAAATCTCTTCAATAAATGTGGTATATTAAATGAAAAAAAAAATCCCTGAAATCTAAAATATAGACGCTTAACTATAGGCGCGCTACCCGCACCAACCAGTGTCATATTAAGTATGCTGCACTTCATTGTAAAGTTTCGGGACAGCATACACAGGGCTAGTCCCAGTCGATACTACTTTAGCCACTGTTATAGGTAAAACAGACAGGCAAACAGATAACAAGGTAGTAAGAAATATAATTACAAAATAAAAGGGATTCTATACCATTAAAATATGTAAATACTTACATGTAGATTTCTTGTTAAGAGCTGGATGTGGGTCACTGAGGGTTGGCTGGAGATACTTTTTAATCGGGCTTTCAGGCCTGCAATAATATACCGTGTATTTAATCAAATGATTGCTTAACAATCTTAGGAGGTATACTACAATTCACATTAAGACAAGAATTTCTGCTATTCAGAACAGGGCCAGGTAGATTAGTTAGCCAGTAGTCTTCCCTATAGAAAGGACTGATCACGTGCTCAAGTCCCGCCCTGGAAGTGGACTTTATCCAATTTTATTGGAAAGTTAGCACCGTTTGAGCTCATAATGACAACTTCCTAAAATGACAACCGGACGCAAAAAAGAAAGAAAGCCAACTTCTCGAAATGCCAACTCAGAATGCCAACTTCGCATAATGACAACTTCTCAAAATGACAACTTTTGAGGGGCAGGCCGGCAGGCATAAAAAAATACCAAAATCTAAAAAAAAATCCTTGTATGGGTGGTTATAAAAAAATAGCGAGTCGAAGTGGGTAGTGTCCATTTTTGGGAAAGGGACATTATACTATCTATCTAGGGGTACATTAAATGTGATTTTTTAGATTTTGGTATTTTTTTATGCCTGCCGGCCTGCCTCTCAAAAGTTGTCATTTTGTGAAGTTGGCATTATGCAAAGTTGGCATTCTGAGAAGTTGGCATTTCGAGAAGTTGACTTTCTGAGAAGTTGTCATTTTGCGAGCGGTTGTCATTTTAGGAAGTTGTCATTATGAGCTGATACTGTTTAGCACACCACTAGCTTTCATTTTTAACTTGTCGGATTTCATGTAGAAAATGTAATTTTACCAACATATTGGACTTACCTTGGAATTGTTACAGATGGTAATCCAGGTCTTTTAAACTGAGTTTTGGTTGACGATCTTTTTGGCGGTAAATCAAATGATGACGTTATGTCTGCGAAATAAAATAAAAGTAAATAAACATTGACTAATGACTTAAAAAAATAGCAAATATACTGTCCTTCAAATCACTTACTGGATATGACGGGTTGTGAAGTCGACTCTGTAATTTCTGCACGTCCTATGATTGCCACGACCTGAGGCAAAGATTTGTAAGTACAGTTATATCTAAAGCTTACAAAGATATTGCTCGGGACATATATCTGGAACTAGCTATTGCCCACGGCTCTGCCCACGTGGGTATCGGTAATCGCGACCAAACATTTTCTTTTTCAAACAATCTATAGTCCATATCCGTACTAATATTATAAATGCGAAAGTAACTCTGTCTGTCTGTTACGCTTTCACGCCTAAACCACTAAATCGATTTTGATGAATTTTGGTATAGGGGTAGATTAGACCTTGAGAATGGACATAGGCAACTTTTGGTAGATATAACCGACATCCACGCGGGCGGAGCCGCGGGCAAAAGCTAGTCTGTACTAAATTTCATAAAAATCGTTCAGTGGTTTAGGCGTGAAAGCCTAACAGCCAATAATTACACACGCTTTGAGGGTTGCGGTTTAGAATGCTATTATAAGTACTGACGAACTGAAAAGTTTGGTGACTTCCTGCTAATTTTTTTATTAGACGAAATCAGAAAAATAGTCAATATTACCTGAGGTTCAGCTTCTTGTTTCTCCTTATCAACTTTCTCGTTGTTGAAGTCTACAGCCTGTTCATTCGTTTTTCTTAGACCAGCTATTAGACTTGTTTGTTGTTTCTGAAATAAATAAATGTAACTCAATATCGATTGTCGTTCAACCGTTGATATTTTGTATTTACTACTCTCTACTCTACTTTTCCCATGCAGTTGCTCGTAATTATCAACTACAGAGGAGAGTACTTACACTGCTATTAGCGCGTATTTTCTTAAGACATCCCTCCAACCACGTGCGTATAGTTTGCTTAGCCACTTCCTCTTCAATCAAGAACTCAAATTCTTCTCTTGCTAACAATTCCTCCATTTGTAGGGATTTGCGGATATCTACCGTGCGATAAGATAGCATACTGAAAGTAAAAAGTAAATATTTAATATTTTTAATAAAGACAAATTTTAAATAAAGTAAGCCAAATAAACTTATACAGCTTATTTAACTTACCTTATTATTTTTATTATCAAACACAGACAAGCCAAAACCTAACCCAAATATACCACTATACTGGAGCTTGTGTAGGATAAAATTATGATTACTGGTTCCCTGAGTGAGTTCACAAGGACATTATTGTATATTATTAGTTCCAAGCTATAACAGTACCTAAGTTATAAATACCTATCATTTGTATTACGAACTGCCACAACCTGCAATGGTGAAAAATAAAAAAAATAAAAAATATGTGAAACCCCTTTTGGGGGTTCGATGGGGATATCCCAGTGCTTCCCACACACGAGAGGGGTCATTTTACCGTAGATCTAATTGGGTAACTGAACTGAAATGTAATTTAATGTAAAATTTAATTGAGATTGAGACTCGAGACGGCGGCGTGCGGTTTTAGTAGATCCAAGTCCGACCTAACTACCCACGTCGGGCGTGGTATCCGTGGGGATTTCAAGGCAAACGCAAAGATGGGCTGGTAGCGTAATGTCATATAAACATAAATAATTTAATTCAATCAAATGGTAAACACAAAATCACCATTTTCCAGTTTAATATCATTTTATTTTTGCTAAATTAAGATGTACACTTACTTGATGACGTCATGGAAGGTAACATCTTCCCCGTTGTGTAGCCGCTCAAGTTCATAGCACATGTATTTAAATAATAGCCTCTCTTTATGCGTGTCGCATTCCAGGCGACCTTTTAGTAATCGTAAAATGAATTTCACCTATGAAAACACAAAGTATGACTTCGAATATCAACAGAAAGTAAAGTTAAACAAAACTGTGTAATTCAAAATGTACCTTCTTCACTGGTATTACACCTTTTTGATGCACATCCACAACATTCCAGGTGTTTTGGAAATTTCTTATGTCAGCATACGATAGTAAGGCGTCTTCTTCGTTTGAATAGAATAATGAGAAATTCTCCATGATAATAGCTGCAAAGAAAAGAAATGCTTTGAGATGAGTTTGAATGCAGTTTGAAAGTAGTTAATATTACAGCAGTCATTTAAATATTTTTTTAATACATTATATCAATATTTCTTTGCCAAAATTTGAAGTTAAACTAATCTCCATACTAACGAAGTACTCCTTTGAATTTTCGCAATCACAACTGATTCTGCTATTTTGTGTCATAGCAAAACCACTACCATTCCACTGTCATTGTTCACAAAATGTCTTTAAACAAACTTTATTAATATAGAAGTAATGTTCAAAATGAAATGAAAATAGTTAATTATATTTTTCCATTCACTCTACAAGATGCTATTTAATTTTAGACTTTAACTGCATACAGGCAAAGTCTGAAATTATATTTAACACTGTAAAATGGATTGACAGTGGCTTTACTATGACACAAAATAGCTGAGCGTAGCCACGCTCAGCTATTTTGTGTCATAGTAAAGCCAGTTCGTTGATACAGTCGGCCGTCTTACCCACAAGCAGATTGAGCACAATGTAGGTAATGATGACGTAGAAGGTGCAGAAGTATGCGAGTGACGCAGTAAAGTTGCCGCAGTCAGTCTCCCAGTAGTTATCGGCTGGCGTGCAGTACGGCGGCGCCACCATACAATCATGCATTATCTTATTCCAATCCTCGCCTGTTACTATCCGGAATAGCATTGCCACACTATGGATTGGCGAGTTGAAGTTCGCCCGTCTGCAAATTGTTTAAATCATTTTATTCTTATCTGTCTATGGTGTTGCAGGTTGCTTCTGATAGAGACAAATCAATTAAGACGCACTACAAAAAAAGAAATGTGCATACCGTCCAATACCCTCGCCATATTTGACATTACCAAATACGATAGTACCCGCCAGAGCATAAAAAAATACGAGCAGGAACATGCCGAATATGATGAAGAAACTCTTGCAAACGCTCACTCCGACGGTGAGCATTAACATCTTCAGCGTCGTGTGCTTGCCCGTGATCGTGAAGAAACGCAGGATCACCACCATGAAGCCCACGAAGTATGATAAATCGTTCTAAAAATTGACAAAATAAGTACCAGGTTTTGGATAAGTTAATTAGGGCTAGCAATATACATGTCGCCGCCAACTAGCTTAATCAGCCGTTCAATTAACTGCCTAGGCTGTCAACTAAACGGCGCCGTTCAATTAACGGCCTGAATGATATTCAGCCCTAACGTTTATTACAACATTTAACAAACTGGTTGACTATTGCTTAGTAGGTCATTCGCACGATAGGGCACCACCCCGAAATAAGACACAAAGTTAGTGATATGTTTTTTCAGTATATTTTATTCATAAACAATTTTTACATTGCGTTCACACATTTTTACGATATATAATAATAGTAGCTTTATTGGGAAAGCTGCGCAATCCGACTTGGATAGATTAGGTTAGAGCTAAAGCGGTTTTTTTTTATAGCCATGGAGAAACAAGTCAATTGCCTAGCTGTCTCATTAAATGGCTAGGCAAGTAATTAAACGTCATCGATCCAAGCCATTTGCATAGCCGTTTAATTAAATGGCTGAATATAATTCAGGCCGTTTATTGAACAGCGCCGTTTAGTTAACAGCCTAGGCAGTTAACTGAACGGCTGATTAAGCTAGTTGGCTGCGACATACATTCAATAATGTATACTAGGAGACAGTACCTTCAAAGTGAAATGCATAAATATCCATATACAGCCAGTGACAGTGACAAGCAAGTCATATCGGTTGCGTCGACTCTGCCAATACCCGCGGGGAGTGAATGCTATAGTCTTCAAAAGTACTTCCACTACGAACACTAGCGTTAGCAGAGCGGATGTGAGAGCTAGTTGTTCGGTATAAGGAGAGTAGCGTGACCACTGCAATTGTTAACATGTCAAATCAAGTCAAGTTAAAGTCAAAGTTCTGTTGTATTTTATCATAATAGGCTATTTGACTAATGTTCAAAAACCACTTCAAATGATTGCTTATTACAGTATAAAAATATCACATTAATATTTCTGTAAAAAAACAATGCATTATGTTAAAAAATCAATGATAAAGTTTAAATTTTCAATAGTGCGCGAAACACGCTATATTAAATCAAAATGGCGATGCGTGTGAGTATTGACGTCACTGTAAGTTGCTGTTATCATCAGCTCGCACAAAATTTGTATCCACTTCGAACTTAATCACAAAATATGTCCATAAAACTCGCGATAATCAAGGAAAAAGCAAATAATAACACCGAAACAAACAATAATAGCTCATACAACTGGAGATATTTTGTAGGAATGACGTCACCCAGAGCTCTGACCAATCACGAGCGTTTTTGCCATAGACAATAAATCAACAAAATATGACATTTTTATAATTGAAATTCTCTTAAAATACACATAATTGAGGGTAAATTGTAGTCTCGTAGGTCTTTTAACGTTATTTTCTAATAGGATGACCATAATTTGTAGTATATTTTTAATGTTGTCAAATAGCCTATTACATATTGCTACATCAGACGCATTATGCGTACGTTATAGGAAAATTTAGATATTAAACCTACCGTAACGGCTAACAGTCCACTGTTGATAAGAACAACGATTGCAATCACTCGTTTAAAACTTAGATTTTGCGTGACATCATACGCAAAAGCTCGAACTTTGCGTTTATTTGGACGAGGCGGTAAATGCAGCGGCTGAGCGATTTTTAATCTCTTTTTCAGATCACACCTAATAAATTCAGATGATTAATTAATATAAGGACTAAAGTCTTAACAACATAGCTGCACAAAAATTTTACAGGACATACACAATGTGTCTCTCTGTATTATGTACTTGCTAACGAAAATGAAAATTATCTATCTCGAAATTGGTTAGTGAGCAGCTAGTAGTATAAAAACATAATAATTATCGAGAGAACGGGGACTTGTGATTAGCAAGCTTCACACACACAGGTTTTCAGTACCTATCTCAATGCTTGGTTCTCTCGATAACTTAAACGTTACGAATTCCAATATTTTTCGTGCTCGGGGCAGTTACACGTTCTGAATATCCTGAAAAATTGAGCAGCTATATTGTTAAGACCTTATAAGAAGTTAGATTTATAAATGACTGAATATTAAATGTTAAGAGAAAAATAAAATCTTACCAACGTCTCTGGTCAACCGTCAATAATGCGGTTCCTTTATTTTCTGAATAGTTTGCTATCACAACACCTACGAACAAAGTCAATCCAATCATGCAGCCCAAGAATATATAAACGTGTATGTAGATGGCATGAACCTGAAAATAAAGTAATGCGTCAAGATCAATCTTGGTACGCTAGACGCATCAGATCACGTCTTATAACATTGCTTACAAAAAATATATTTTCCATTTTGATTTACGAGTAGGTACTTGAGACGTATTTTGTAATCTCTACAACAGGTGGCATGTGTAAATCACGCTATAATCAAAATGGAACTAGGATAAAAGGTGCTATTCATTAGCTAACTTGTAATTTTATGATCTTTGTGACTGCTTATTTTACCAGCGATTTTTACTGATTAAAACATGGTATCATTTAATATTTCAATATACCTAAATGACCTCTCAGAAGTTTTTTTAGAAAGTGTTTTAAGAATTTACATGGAATGTTCCATGTAAATTCTAGTTCTTGTTATGCAGTGTAACATAAATATCTTCAGATATAAATAGAGTACTTGGCTTTTGATTAGGCATGTCGGGATGAGTGATAGTACGGCTACGATAGGCTTTGTAGAGCGTTCTCTCTATCGTACAAGTACAGTGGACTGATAGTCTAATACCTTTTTGAAGTTCTTATCGTTCTTTCGTAACTTAGTAAACTTGAACGTTATATATCCTTTATTTATTCATGAATACTCACCGGTCCCAGTGCTTTGATCAACACGTCTCGAACATCTAGCCAACCTTTGAAAGAGAGCACTTCAAATAATGTAAGAAGTGCATCACCAATGTTGTCAAAATTAAATCGTTTCGGATTGGCCCTGAAAAGTAAACAAAACGTTCATTATGACCAATCGAGTCTTGACAAGCATGATTGTAAGTCACTCATTAAAGCTTTTGTAGTTCGCGATTTGTTGTCACCCTTTGAACACCCCTAAAATTGGTCCTGAATTGATAGTTTTGCAAGGTGGCGCTGTCATCGAGGTAATTTTATTTTTACACAGAAAGATGTCTATATCTGGCATACATTTGCCCGGGCCAACAACTGCATAATATTATACATCAACTAAGTAACACAACACGTCTTGTCGCAAGGGCGGTTACAGTACCTAATCATACATACCATACTCTCGGTACTAGCATCGAAGGGAAGGTCTCATTGGGTCCTGGTTTTATCTTCATCTTGGTAACGAACACGCGACGCATAAACACTCCTACACAATCTTCACGTCGTGTTATAGTTGGGTCGTTACATCGAGCCAGCCTGAAATATTCGTCAAAAAAAGTTATTTTAACAATACTTGCAAAATACGGCCATTTTATGATGTACAGGTACACCTTAAACTTAAAGTTACCTACCTAAATATATCCGACAAAGAGGTAAATACAATAGTCAGTTACCTGCCACCATAAAGCTGAACGCCGTAGCTCGCGAAGACAAACATCAGAAGAATTAGAAGAGTCGATACCTGGGAGAGAAAAGAATTGTTTATTATTATTAGGAACTGTTTAAAATTAACTTAGATGGTTTAACTGATTGTTTTTGACACTTACCAGTAAGATCTCCTTAAATCCACGACAGAGTTCATAGACTACCTTCCGCATATGCGGAACGAGAGTAAAAATCCGCAGTGGACGTACGCAGCGAAGAATCATGAGCATCTGTGCGGGCGAGCCAGGCGGCACCCGTACTGGCATCCAGCACAGAAACGTTAGAGATACCTGCGCAGATTGAAGCATGTGATAATAACTATATATAGAGGGTGGATGATTTTGACCTCATCTGGAGGAAAAGTCCTTTATTCCCAATAGTTCAGTTGTCTAGTTCAGTTGACTGAATTAATCACTAATGGGATTGTTTTTCTCACTTGTTCAGATAATTGAACTAGGGATACTTTTTTCTCACTTGTTCCGTCAACTGAACAAATGAGAATAGTTTTTCTTATTTGTTCAGTTGACTTAACTGGTGAGAACTGTTTTCTCACTAGTTTAGTTTACTATTAAATACTTTATTAAGTAAATACACCTTCATTTCATCAATGATTGAAAACAGAACAGAACAAAACAGAATTGTTGGCCTATGTTGTAGTCTGTCGTTATTACCGCCGGATCGTATTGACCAAGGATTTGATTACATTACATCCCAAATAAAAGATTTTGAAGATACCTCTAATTTAAATAGCTTCATACAATATATGCAATTTTGGATGAAACGCAAAGATTCCTGGAATGTCTTCGGTAGGCGCCACAGAACTACAAACTGTGCTGAAGGATGTGGCATCGTGCCATAAATGGAACGTTTAAAACAAGGCCAGCTACAATCACGCAATTTTTGGAAAATTAGACAATAGAGAGTGCTTCTTTTTCTGTTCGTACTATCCAGGCGAAATGTGGGTGCTAGCACCTCTGCCTACCCCTTCGGGGATATAGGCGTGAGTTTATGTTATATATGTTACTATCCAGGTCCAAAATAATACATGTAGAAAGCTGAGAACTAAAACACAAATCGAAAACGATTTCTTCATTCGAAAAGTTCAAACGCAAATTGTACAAGGCGAGATTAATGTTGCTATGTTCTTAGAAAAACTTAGAATTAATAAAAAAAATGGTTTAAACAAAATATTATTTTTATTTTAGTCAACTGAACTAATGAGAAAAAAAATATCACAAGTTCAGTTGTCAAGTTGAGTGGACTGTACTAACGTGTGGCACCAGGTGCAAAAGCTTGTTTTAATTTCAACTGAACAAGTGAGAAAAACATTCTCATTAGTTCAGTCAACTGAACTAGTTGGAATAGAGGGGAAAAGTACCCTGAATACTGGAAGTAGCGAATTCACTCAAACGAAACATTCCTTTATTTTATAGAAGAAACAAAACTACATTCTTAGATTTTCGAAAATTAGCTTGCCACACCCGGTAATCGAACCTACTAAAATCTGAAAAAATAGCATCCTGTATTTTTATGGCATCAACCGATAGTCCCTAAGAAACATTACCTTTGAGTAAAATTTGCTATCTCCAGTATTTAGAGTACTTTCCCTCTAGGTAAGATCAAAATCTTCCACCTGTATAACAATCTAAAGTGGGTGACAGACGGGCGAGTAAGTACGCGGACTTATGGCTCGGCGACCTTACTCGCACGTCTGTCACCATAAGTTCGCGTGCTTTAAAACCGCCGAGTAAGTTCGTCGGCGATCTAACAAGTTTGAAATTTTGCTCGAACTAGAGGTTTGCACAGGTGCGGAATTTCGTGAACCGGTGAAAAACACCGGTGTTTTAGCAAGCTCTTAGAAAAATATGACATGATAGAATTCCTAGATAGCACAAAGCCTCTTCTCTCGATGACATTGCAATACAGTGTGAGCAAGCTTGCCGTCTGTCACCGACGGCGAGCCGAGTAAGTTCGGGAACTTAAAAACCGCGTGCTTAAAGTACGTACGTCTATCACCCACTTAAGGGTTGAGTCAGAGAGCCTTCGCAATGAATTCACAACAATATTATTTTGACTTACAATGTAAATAAAAACGTCTAATACTGCAGCAGCATCCTTAAGATATGCTTTGGGTGTGAAAAATAATCCGTCAGCTAAAATTTTCAATGCCAGTTCCAGGCTCATGAATATTACAAATCCATATTCGGCGATCTGGAACAAATACCACTTTGTATTAAGTACGTTGTACGTGTGTTGTAAGTACCATTATTAACAAAGTAATTTATGTCACCTGCAAAACAAAATTTTCCATAACTCGGTATGTGGGAGTTTCGAACATCATCGAAAAGCACGAGAGAGTGGTGACCATAATCATGACCCAATCCATATAAGTAACCAGGCCGAGGAAATTACTGCAAAAAGAAAATGTTGTGTGTTATGTTTACCAAAACCCACATATATATTTTAATCTATGGCAGTGACATGTACATCTATCAAGATAAATAGCTATTTCAAAAGAGAACTGAAAGAACTCAACGTAAAAACGCATAATATATACATAATTTCTGCCATACATTCCTATAAAGAGATCTAATTTTATTATTGAGTATGAACAAGATGTGAATTATTACTTACTGAAAGCTTTTGTAGTGCACTTTTCTTTCATTTCCAGTGACCGGGTCCCGCAACCGTGCATCATAGCGAGCGTCAACAATAGCGCGACATATCTTCCTAAAGCGTGATTCTCTTGGCACTATCAAAAGAGGTGTGTCGAATAACGGATGATTCTCACGCAAATCCTCTTCTCGCTGATTCCTGAATTTAAAAATATTGTTTAAGTATAAGGGAGGTAAAAACGAATATCTAATACATTAAGGCGGTTATTATTCAAATGTTGATAACTGCCATGATCTGATAAGGCAATGACTTCTGTGTATGATGACTTACGAACCCAAAAAAATCTGCAGCAACCGATCACTAACCATGTGCATCTTGTGGTTGCTGTCATACAGATGACGCTACAGACAATCGTTAAAATATTTACAATGTATTATCACATTTATCACTCATTTATCATGCGTTCTATAATTATGCCCCTGTTCAAATCACTGGTAAGAGAGATGGAGCTATATTTTACGACCGTATGTGTCATAGTAGGATGCCTTTTTCTTACGGAAATCCTCAGAACCCCCCCCCCCCCCCTCCTCGCCTTGCCCTAGCCGGCGAGGTGCTTATATCGGATTCGAACCGTCTAAAACCGCACGCCATCTCAGGTTAATCATGAAGGCGTTTCCTTAGCATCCAGGTTGACCCTAGGACATTTACAATGGGCTCTTGGGCGTGGGAAGCATGGTGTCCACATCGAACCCCGGAATGGGGTGAAAGGCAGTGATATAGATAGGCTAATGCGTATTATGTACCGGCGCATTTCAGCTTGTTGTCTCTTGGCCTGCAGTAGACGTATGTCGAGGTAGGGCGGGCGCGCTCTCGACGACGGCACGACGCGAGACGCGGCGCCGATGTCGCCGTTCTCCAGCAGGTGCTCGTACGTCTGCTTCAGCTTGATGGATCCGCTGCGCACCGACCGCCGGATCGAGCGTGAACCGAACCTTAGAGCCATATTATTTATTGCACGTTAATCAGGCTGTGATTACATTTCTATTTCAAAGTATGAATAAAATGTTAATATTTACAAAAAAAATAATGTATCTAGTACTTATGTTGATCGGTATTCTAGAACCCACTATAGTGACTATAAGATAGTTAAGTTTAATTTAATTTGAATACAATATGCTAGAAAAGACAAACGAATACCAAACTTTAACTCCAATGAGCTTAATTGTGTTTTATTAAAATCATCTATTGAGGCCTTTAGCTTGAGGTACATAATATTAGAATTACTAGCATCGAGAATGGCGGAAAACAACTCGATGAATCAAATTTAAAAATGCTTTAAGTACCTATACATTTTTGAGTGAATTTTGGTACTCAAACACGTTGTGTTAGGACTGAAAATATTATCCACCACACTAATTTTATATTTACATTACATACATTATAGTTCTGTAATCTGTAACATATTTATAATCTTTCCTTTTATTATAGACAAATTAAAATTGCAATCGATTTAAATACATACTTTTTTTGATCCACCCGTAATTGTTTAGCACTAGATATAGTTCCTTGGGGCTTGAGTCCGGATTTTCCTCCGGTCGCCAACATAGCTGAGTCGCCCAGAAGCGGTCTATGGTTATTTGAATCCCTGTAAATAAGAATTAAAATTTAAAAGTCTTTGTAATCTACATTACTGTGAATAAAGTTGATTTAAATTTGTCAAAATGTTTAATGTTATTATATATAAATAAAAAGAAAAATAACAAACGAATCATAAATTATAATAATAAAAACAAAAGCAAAAACCTGAATAGATGCTCAATGACAATGAATGTTGCACCTGAAAATAAATTGAAAACAAATAATAAAATTATCTTCTGACAAATAAATAAAATCAAAGTCTGTTCCATAATTTTTACCTTTTTATTTAGGATTTTAAAAATATTTAATACGGCTTAAATTAAGTAATAGCTTACTCAATAATAGAGCTAACGACATGTCTCCTTAGGGCGGAACTGGGCCGTTGCGATGGTGGCGCCACCATGAGAGTCTTCACGAGGCATCGCTTTCGGTACGGAAACGCGATTTTAGCGACGCCTATATACTCGAAAGCTCGTCTCGATACATCACCGCCTCCACCGGTGACACCCACGTCCTCTTCACCTTCTACTTCACACACGAATTGGCGCATGAATGACTCGCGAACCTGCACATTTTTCGGGTATTATTACTATATTGATAACATAAAGCTGCGGACCCACGGCATGTCAGGCGACGGGCCGTACTGAGCATTCCCACGGCCTGTGCCGGCCTGTTGAGGCCTGTTCACTGACATTTTTTAACTCCGTTGGGATAGTTCCATCTTTCAAATTAGTTATTATGCGTAACCACGCATCATGGGCATCGTTTTTGTTTTTATGTTGAGGCGACGAACTATTCCAAAGCGCCGCGCCGCCGCGGTTCATTTTCGTAGAGAGTTGAAAACTCGAATAGTAGAGCTCGTTCGTCCACTCCGTCATTGTCGTTTGTCGCACGTCCATCATGTGCAAAGAGTATTATCATGTGCGCCGCCGCAGGCGAAATGAGCGATTACAACGGACGCAGACGCGCCGATACAGACTGCAACGGGCACCGACGCACCGCGCCTTTAAAGTTACTGACTCCCGATGGATCGGACGGGCGACAACAGGCGACAACGGGCCTCATCGGACGCAACGGTTCCCACTGCCTGTTGGTCTGGCCTGGCGTGATCTGACCTGTGATAAAACGGGCTTGGGGACCGCGGCTTAACACATCAAATATCAATTTATAACCAGCGGCAGCGTCAAAATATGATGATGATTGCCAAGATTTTTAATTTTTAATCTGATTGGAAATTAGTTATTGTAATAGACTTGTACATAAACAGCATCTTAATTCAAATTAAAAAAAAAGTTCGCTCTTAAGTCATTTTTAAATTCTGAAAATGATCATATTTTTTTTACTGCTGACTCGCTGACTGTATTAAAATACTGGCATTGCTGTGTCAGTGTTTTTAGTTTTACCTTGGGTAAATTAAAATCACCAGGCACTTTATGCAACTTTGTCATTTGTGGACTGTCAGGGAACTTCTCAAATATTCTCAGTCTAAATGGCAGGCTCTCTTTAATTTCAGCGCTTTGTTGTCGATATCTCAGTTGCTTCAATTTTTTTATATCCTCGTCCAGTTCCAAGTTATCTAAGATTACGGCTACGAAGAGCGATAACACAATCTGGAAGTAAGAAGACAATATATGGTAACTTAGGAGCTATTCTAACGTAGTATTTGGCAAGATCGCTGTTGTCATTTTAGTTCTTACCAATGTGACAAATAGATGATACAATATGAAGTAGACGGCGACCAAAGGTGTTAAAGTTTGACTGGTTCGCACCATTGTTTCGTCCATTACTTCTACCCATGCCTCCTGGGTTAGGATTTGAAACATAGACATAAATGCCTGAAATGAAAAATATTATTATTATTTCGAAGCAAAAGACGACTTATTAAAACGACGATAATTAAAATTTAATGGTGTTCAGATCATGGGTATATCTGACGGCTTCTAGGCATAGCAGCCTTTTTTCATATATGAAAATCTCATTTAGTCTATCTAGCAAGACTCCCCATAGGTACCCGCGTTAGATTAAACTTGTGCGATCCTTATTTACTTTTTAGTATAGCAGACTTTGGAGGCCCTTTTATGAATAAAAAAAATTACCTATAGGCAATATATACGTTATTCGCATTCAGCCTCAAACACACAGGCATGTGATAATGTGTCCCTATTCCTTCAAACAATTGTTTGAGTCATTATCGCAGTAGTTTGTCCTTGTAGCCGCGTCCTAATACATAATGTACTAAAAACAATTATCGCAATAACGCTTACGGTATTATCGACCGATAATAAGGTGCCAGTGTGTTTGAGGCTTTCACATTCACCAAAATATTAATCACAAGTACAAGTAGTACATAGTTGTTAGAATTTTTTAATTACATAGAAGCTTATTTAGTTAGTTACCTCATCAAAAGTTTCAAACTTTGTAAATTCGCATAGGAAACAAAATAGTTGCATGGATATAGACGAACTGATTATCAGTAAGCACATAGTAAATATTATCAGGCTTCCAAGTTTCTTCCCAGGCCCAAAGATTTTGTAAACAAATCCTTCCAATAGTGGAGATGCCTTAATCAGTCGTACAATTCGAAGAACCTGAAATAAGATTATCTAAATATAGCATCAACTTGACTATTTTCATCTAAATTAGCTATTTATAATAAAGACTGTACCTGAAAGTATGTGAAACCTGACATGTAAAGCTGGGGTATTATATGAATTGTAGTGCCAATTGCCAAAAGCAGTTCAAATTTATGTACAGAGTGCTTGAAGTAACCTTTTAACCCCAAACACCATATTTTTATTAATGCTTCCAAATCCAAGAATATGGTAAACGCAATCTGAAAAGTAAGTAACATAATTATTATAAACTACTAGCTGTCCCGGCGAACTTCGTACCGCCATTTTTTTCCCGTTCCCGCTGCACCTATTTTCTCATCCTTTAAAACTTCCCTGGACATCCACGAATATTTCAAGACTAAAATTAGCCAAATTGGTTCAGCCGTTCTTGAGTTATAAAATAACAACGAAAAGTGGCATTGATTTTTATAAATTTTTTTTTTATACCACTTAGGTGGCAGACAAGCACACGGCCCACCTGATGGAAAGTGGTTACCGTGGCCTATGGACGTATGCAACACCAGGGGCGTCACACTCGTGCTGCCTATATTAGAGAAGAGAGAAGATACATTAGCCTTAAGGTGAACGCAGACCTAGCCGCACTGAACTTACCGCAGTGCCCGCATTCAGAATTCTTTGTATGAAGTGAATTAATGACTGCGGCGACTGCGGTGCGGCTAGGTGTGCGAGGTTGCATAGAACTTCGTATAAAGAACCTTAATAGTCACTAGTGAAAATCAATTCGTTAAGGAATCATAAAGTAAGTATGCAAGCAGGAATGCCATTCATCAATGCCATAGCCTGGCTTATAGGGATTTCATATTATTTTTACAAAATATTATATTTATCTATAGAATGTTATCAATAATCATCAATAAATTAGATAGATTAAATCACCTCTATGTAATAGTATTTCTCATAGAAGAACTCTCTAGGATTATCATCATGTTTGAAGTTCATGGTTGCTGTTATTACCCCATTAGCTAGTACAACTCCCATGACCAATAAGCGAAAGTATGCCGATCTTAATAACTTGTGGAATATTTCTGGAGCACCACCTGGAACATTGAAATACATAATGAACATTTTTCAACGCCTAACTCAAAGTGGTGTGGCGGTAGAGCCATTGACTGCTAAACCAGAGGTCGCATGTTCGATTTCCACTCAGTGCAAATATTGATATGCATCTCTTCCTCCTAGCGTTAATTTCCAGTCGCATCCGAAGCTTTCACCTTGGAGTCTGGGGTCCGCTTTACCAGTCTTAACTACGAATTTAGTTAGACCTCGATATTTATTGATATGCATGAATATGGATGTTTGCACTGTATGTATTCCTAAAAAAGAATTCCAGAGCCCATATTATGACAAGCTCTGCTTAGATTGGGTCTAGAAGAAATTGTGTAATATGTCCTAGGATATTAATTATTATTATTAATTAAAAAATACCTGAATGTTTATTTTCATCTATGGTAACTAATTTCCACCCATTGTCATCTCCAGTAAAAAATTGTGTTGTGCTACCCTTAGTTATAGGGTTCCTCACACCCCACATTTGTTGAAATTGCACCCGTATTTCATTGAATGTCTCTGTTATGACTGCTATGAACACATTCTTCACCAACCAAGCCAGGAAGAATATCATTGTACTGAAATAAAAGTCATGTAGTCAATAAAAGTAATTTTATATGTATAGTGGAGGTGTATTTCATTTTGCCATAATATATCCAGTACAAACCAAAGTTCAGTAGTTTAGTTACCTGAAGTATAGAGCTGATCTCCAAGTTGGTAGGGAATCTATAGCTCTATACATTATAAAAACCCATCCTTCCTGGGAAGATGCTTGGTAGACAGTGAACAAACTTGTAGCTGGAAAGAAATGCATCATTTTTAGTAAAATTGTTGATACCCCTTAAATTTATAAGCATTATAAAAGGTCCAAAGATAATCCTATGCTCAACTGAGCATAATATCGCAAAAATTTAAAGGTAGATAATTTTATTTACGTCACATATCAATAAGTTAAAATGTTAGTAAATAACTAGGCTGTGTCATATACTTACTAAATTCTTCAAAACCATTAAAGCCCATAATATATTTAGATAGGTGAAGTTTCATACATTTCATGCCTGGAGGACACTGGTATCCTGAACCAGCATCAGGAGAACAAAATGTATCAGGAATGGCCAAAGAGTTTATAGTTATTTCACTGTAAAAAAGAAAAATATTTTTTTTTTACTTTTAGAATTTTTTTATACTACTTAGGTCGCAGACAAGCACACGGCTCTCCTGATGGTAAGTGGTTACCGTGGCCTATGGGCGAGTGCAACACCAGGGGAGACACACTAGTGCTGCCGACCCTGTAAGAGCAGAGATTCTGTGCCGTCAGCGCAAAAGGTAAGTAGAACAAAGCCTTTGGCTTTCCCACTCACAGCACAAAACGTCTTCAGTGAGCTCTGGCTTCGCTACTCACCGTCGGAAACACAGCACGAGGTTATTGGGCCGCGGTCTGTAGAGCGGAGGTACTTCCCCAATCGGACTGCTCGATGGGGATGGATATACTGTTGTGTCCTACCTTGTGTCTTGTGTACTTTTTTCAATTCTTACTAGCGTTTATCTGAGCTTCTCTTGGGGTTCTGATCCCATCCCCACAACAATGGTTTATGGGTAACTTCTTCTTCCTCTTAGCGTTAATTCCCAGTCGCATCCGAAGCTTTTTTCAGCTCGGAGTCTGGGGTCTGCTTTATCAGTCTTAACTACGAATTTGGCTAGACCTCGATATTTTCCGTGAAGCGATTGTCATCTGAACCCAATGTTAACATTAGGCGATATCGAAGCTTTGCAGTTAGACCGTTGTTTTTGGATTTTTGAGGGCTCCAACTACCCGTAACGTCTGCCATAGATGTTCTTATGGCAACCGGGACCGACGGCTTAACGTGCTCTCCGAGGCACGACCAGACCAATGCAAATACCCATATTTCATGAACACAAATATTTGCACTGAGCGGGGATCGAACCCGCGCCTCCTGCGTAGCGGCCGCGTTCACTACCGCTACGCCACGGAGGCTGTTATGGGTAACTATTTCAGGGTAAAAAGTAGACCATGTAACATTCCAAGTTACTAACTACCCACCACCACACATTACAAACACAAAAATAGACCAAATTTCAGCCAAATCCATGGTATGGGTATGGTATCATGGGCTGGTATCTGCAACTCTACGTCAAGGCGCGGTTCTTGCATGAGCCATGAGGGTGGGTAATCTAAATCCATTTAGCCGTTTGAATGTGATTGAGTAACAAACATCTTCAGAAACTTTCACATTTATAATATTGGTAAGATCATTAATTCATAATATACTTACTGGGGATTGGTATTATTTCTGACACAGTGATGTGTTAATTCACCAAAAAATTGTACTCCAAGTAAACTATAAAGTGACATAAAAAACAAGAAGAATAGTGTCACATTATAAATCTGTTGACTGGATCGCCTGTAAAATTCAAATACAAAAGAATTAGTGTACTTACATTCATACTATTAAGACAGAATGCAATATGCATTCTGTCTTAATAGTATATGGTCACACCTCTTTCCCAATGGGGTAGGCAGAGACCACATGACTTGCTTTGGTACTGGCAAACATATATATAATGAATTAATGTTAAAGTTAAAGCAATGAGTATGCTATCTATCATAGTCCTGTAAGGTCCTAGTCATGGTTTCGAGTCCCATCTGAGCATTTTAACTTTTTCCAATCTGAATTGATACATCATTTAATTTTAAATCAAATAAACCCCAAGGTAAAATAAATTTAAACACTAAAGAAACTACTGTCTGTACTGCCACTCAGAGTTGATAGTTTAGATGAGTAGTTGCCTTCTTAAGAGCTGTATAAGTCAAAGGCAAAAGGAAGAGAACGGGGTAGAGGATAAGGTGCAAAATGGTTCAACTTACTTGAATATCTGATTGATTCTAGACTTTGGCATGGAGAATTTCAAGAATACTCTCAAAAATCTAATCATAATTAAAGGTCTTGGTGCTCTTAGTATGCTTAAATAACTGTATCTTGGCACAATACCAGTTAATTCAAACATTTGTAGTAAAACTGATACCCAAAGGAAAAATACCATTGATGCATCAAATTGGCACCAGTGGTCTTTCAAATATGCCACATCTCCCTAAAAAGTAGAAAATAAATTAGTAACAAAAGCTGAGTAATATCTTTATTGCATAAAATTTATTCTTCTAATAAGATGCTGTAAGAAAGGGTCTGAAAACTGGTTGCTAAGTACCACACAAATTCCCACATGAAGTCTGATTGGAGGAATTTGTGACAAAAACGTCTCCAATCTGACTGAATGATAATAATGAAATACAAACCTTGAGTATTCCTCTTATATGCATTTTTGCTATCATTTCTGCAGTGAACAAGAGAGTGACACAGCAATCAACTGCAAATGTTATTGTTTGCAGATATGGATACTTCTCAAAGGACTTTGGTGTATTTAGTGACACAGACATCAAACTAAGTAATGCACATAGTCTCAATATTCTTCTAACCCACAGCTGAAATATTTGAGTATAAAATAAGTTGAATCAATATGAAAATAAATTATGCTCTTTATTTAACAGTTATTAAAGTTATTATAAATATTCAAATATTAGTAATACAAAGTTATATTACCTTGTTAACCCATTCAATATCAGCACTCTCATTTAAAGATTCTTCTGGGCCATAGTCTGCCAGAACCGGTTCTCCCTTCAGGCTTTGTTTTCGGCCTAACATTTTCATCAATTTCAACTCAATGATAGCTGTTTTTATAGGGCTTTGTAGCCCTGTTTTCTCGGAATAATAATAATGGACCTATATTTTGTAATGCTTGGAAATTTTGAATTGTTGGAAGTTTGATTCCTTAAATTCATTTCATTACGAGATAGTATTCTTCAGCTGTCAACATTTCGCATAAATATTGAATACATAAAAGAAATACAAGTGAAATTAATAACTACTTCTTTATTTGATTTATCTTAAATCTAAAAAAAAATATTCGGCTTTTACATTTTGAAGTAAATAAATCGGGTATATTAGAAACACCAAAGCTAAATGTACTTATCGTACTCCAATAAAACATTAACACCATTCATTTGTATTGTACATTTTGTACTACTTTCAAAATCAAAGTTTTACATTTACATGTTTTTAATTTTTATCACTTACAAGAATAAAATTGTAAATATTATTGATTTTTGAAAGGGAGGAACCATAGATATCGTATAGATAGTAGATAGATAATAGAGTTCAGTGGGAGGAACATTTTAACGGCCATGGATATAGGTCCTTTTGACAGGAGGACTTAGTACTAATCGCACTCCTTGTACTGCTGATTCATGGCAAAAAGGAATCACATTTTGAATAAACCAATATTGCACCAATCCATCCGTACCATAGAGAAATATTGGTAAAAACCGTATGCTAAAAACGGCAAAAACCGTAAACAGTAAAATATTGGATTGGGATTACTATATTCTGTGGTACTCAGTTTCCATAGCGACAAAACACGAGTCCAATCACAACAAACAAATTTGACATTTAGGGTGGCCGCACATGTACGGTTTCCGGAGACGGTTTCCGTCCACGGTTTCCTGATTTGGAATTCCGTGTGCCGAGCGCACACGTTCGGTTTTTTGCATTAGGTTTTTTTATTATTAGTTCGAAGCGAGCAGTGTTGCCAGTGCCAAATTGTCAAATGTAACACAAGCTGGCTTAAAAGTTGCATTTTCGGGGGAAAAGTTACGTATTCTTGTTTTTTTATATAGTGTTTCTTGTTTTTTACAAATCCTCTCGGTTTATCTCGGGTATCCGCCCAATTTAGGAGCCGGCCTTCCGAGATGCTCTTTGAAATCCCACTGGCCATTGAGTACGAGCCCCAGCTATTTCATCTGGGACTTAATGCAGCTGAGAGCGTCTACCACTATGGGGCTGGGTCGTAAGAGAGTCAAAAGTTACGCAAAATGTAACAAAAGTTACAATACAATCTGGCAACCCCGGAAGCGAGACACAATCAGTGTTGCCAATTACTGATGATCTGAATTCCCCACAAACCACTTGCGATGTTTATTGCGGCTCGTGTACATATATTGCCAATAAAGAGTTAAAATAGTACCTTAATGTCGGATATTTTGCTTTAATAATTTATCAATATGTATAATACTTGCCACTTATTACTTCTGAGTTTAGGTCTAGTGTGAATGTCTAAATGCCCCACATAAGCACAATCCCCACAAATTCCCTAATCGGCTTGAAAGTCCCCACTCTCTTGGGAATTGACAACGCTGGACACAATTTAAGCGCGATTCCGGATGGAAATTTCCTGACGTGTGCGGCGATTAGTACAAAATGTATGCGAGTGCTGCGTTCGGTATGACGTCATTAGGTTTTTTCCATTCTGAACCGAACGTCAGGTTTTTTCCGTTCTGCAAAAAGTAAGGACGTGTGCGGCTAGTAGAACATTTTGTATGAAAATGGAGCATTCGGTTTTTTTAATCTGACTTTTTGATCAGGAAACCGTGGACGGAAACCGTACGTTTGCGCGGAGCCTAAGTTGACACAAAATCAACCACATACAATCGCCGAATTGTTAGAAAAGTTTTTCATAATAACTTGTATTTACATAAAGTATAACTTAAATAATATAAGCGACGTATGAATTTAATAATAAGCTTCATTCTTAGAATGAAATTTAAGAACCGAACCGTTAAAAATATAGTATAAATATTAATAAATACGACAAAACTTGTCCTTATCCAAAATGTTCATTTATATGAGTAAAAAGGTATTTACTCTTTTCCCAAAAGATTGTGAATGTTAATATTTGTAGAGAAGTAATGGACTTAATAAAATTATTGAGTTACTTTTAGATTGCTATACCAAAGCAGTCAAATGTTTCATGTTTATCATGGAATCACTCATCAGGATACATTGCTGTTGGTGGAGAGGATGGAATGCTAAAAGTTTTGAAATTAGAATCTGGTAAATATGCAAACTGAAATCTTTCATTCTTTCAAATATGATCCAAAGTTGTGGAAGCTTTGGATAAAAGTTTATCTAGGCAAGCAATAACCCTCAAATCTTTTTTATGAAACTGAATAGAACTCATTTCACTGCTACAACCTTGAAGACATTATTACATTGTTTATTTGTTTTCTTTTTCTTATAAACATTGCTATAACAAAACCTGTGAATAAGATTATAAAAAAACCTGTGAATGAGATTATTTTTTGTTATCATAAGTGGTTAAACAGGTTTTGAAGTGAATATATTATCACTATTATATCTTGCCCATGTCAGAAGCAAAAAAGAGATAGCAGTAAGAAGAGACCTATTCTTAAAATGTGGCAAGGGGTTGGCACACTGTTCAGTCAACAACAAACTTTATTTTAGAAGCTTTTAAAAGCCATTTCTTCTATTCTACAACTCAAGTCAGAAAATCTGTTATAAATAGTTAATATTTTTTTTAGGTGGTGGGGGGAACCTGTCCATGAATCTCAGTTTGGAAGGTCACACAGGCCAGTTGTGTGTGGCCATATGGAATGAAGTCTTCCAAAAACTAACAACAAGTGATGAACATGGTGTTATTATTGTTTGGATGTTATATAAGGTATTCTACAATAGGTGTTAATTATTATGAAAGTTGTGCCATTCACGCTCCATACAAAAAGTACCCAAAAAAAAAGTGCCGGCCAACGAAAAAAAATGGTTTTATCGGTTAGGGAATGAAATTCTAAGATTTTTTTCTTTAGACGGCTAAGAGCTAAGACCGATTACTCATGAGTTATATGACTTAGAAATAATAAAAAAATGCATTTATACGAGTTCGTCTGAACAATTTTTACTTCATTACTATAGCAAAAATCAAATAATGATGATAAAGAATAACTTAATCTCGCTTAATAATAATATAATATGACAAAAAGCCTCATCATCATCCGCATATAGATGTATTCTCCTGATTGCATCTGTGGACACAAGAAGACAGGCCTAATGATCGTCTTATAGACCTACCCCTTCAACCTGATTGGCATTTTGGGATCACATGTGACGCCAGTCATTTCTCGCCACTTGGTCGTGGTCGATTTCACTGGTCACATGAAGTACAGATCCCAGGTACATAACCTGGTCCGTGCGCTCGACCAAATCATCGCCTATGCGAACGGGTGTGGGATCTGTGGAGTTTAACGCTAAGTATTCTGTCTTCGCTACATTTAGCTTCAGACCGCCGTTCTCAAGCGCTTCCTTCCACCCTTTCACGCGTCGCACCAATCTGCTCCTATCCGCGTCCATCAGCGCAATATCATCAGCATACATGAGCAACCACGGAGGCTGCTCATGTGAGTTTCTGATGCTGTCCGACAAAACGTCTAATACCACGCTGAACAGGTAAGGACTAAGGACGGATCCTTGGTGTACCCCGACGGTGACGGGAAGGCTTTCGAGTCGCCAACAGCAGTCCTAACCACGGAACCGGAATCGTAGTACATGTCTCGGATGGTGTCAATGTAAGTCTCTGGAACTCCCTTGGACCGCAGTGCCCACCAGATCACCGCGCAAGGAACACAGTCGAAGGCCTTCTGCATATCTAAGAATAGGCAGTGCAGGGGCGTGTTCTTCGCCCTGTATTTCCCCGCCACAATCCTTAGGACGAACACTGGGTCCATGGTCCCGTGCCCGGGACGAAACCCGTACTGAAAATCCGAGAGTGTACTTTCCTGTCGGATCCGGGAGTCGATTATCCGCTCATAGAGCTTCATGATGTGGGACATTATCTTTACACCGCGGTAACTGCCACACTCCTGCACTGATCCCTTGCCTTTTAAGACTGGCGTGATGATGCTCAGCCTCCACTGACTTGGGATCTCACTGGTGAGGAGTACGTGGTTGTAAAGATTTGCTAGAATACTCACACCACGGGCACCCATTGCCTTCCAAGCCTCGATGGGGACTTCGTCGGGTCCGACAGCTTGCCGGTTCTTCATGCGGCGAATGGCAGTCTGGACTTCTGCAGGCGTTATCGGTAGCACTAGTCCTTGGTTCGGAGGGAGGTCAGGTGGCTGCACCTCTTTATGCTGCTTATTTAGAAGCTCGGAAGTATGAGCGCCATCTCTCCTTCACTGCGACTTTCTCGTACAGCAGATTACCCCCAGGGTCTTTAATGCAGCGGCACTTGGATAGACCCTGCGCCGCTTTGGCCCTGGAACACACCAACTTATATATGAGCTTTTGCCCCTCAGACGATTCCAACTTTGTATATAGCGGTTGCAAGTGGTCTCGTTTGGCCCTGGCTATGGCTCTCCTGGTGGTGCGTTTTGCACCACCAAGTGTCCTTGTCATACTTGCGTCCACCCTTAGACATGCCGAGCACCGCCCTCCCCGCCTCAAGAATAGCTGCCGGAATCCTGTCCCAGCAAACCTGTACTAGTTCGTCTACAGCCTCGGCGCACTTGTCACTGATGGCTGAGACCAGACTTTGGTTCTTGGCTTCATCAAGCAGCCACCACCTGATTCTGCGTTGGGCACGCTCGGCACGTTTGCCTTTGGGTCTCACGCGGAGGTCCATGACAAGGAGACGGTGTTGGCTAGTGAGACTCTCTCCGGGTATAACCTTGCAGTTGGCTACCTTGCTGATGCTGTGCCTCCTAGTGAGTAGGAAATCTACCTGGGTAGAGTATTCCCTCCGCTCCTGTAGGTGACAAGGTGTTTGGATTTTTTTTTGAAGTAGGTACATGTTCACGATGGCAAGGTCGGCAGTCGCACACGTTCAAAGGATGTGCTCACCCTCTGGGTTGCGACTACCGTATCCAAAACTGCCGTGGACACGACCAAACTTCTCAGACCCGTCACCCTCATGACCGTTCAGGTCACTGCCCAGGACAATTCCCTGCGACAGCGGGATGTCACGAAGCACTCCCCCGAGTTGGTCCCAGTGTCCCAGAACGAGATCTTTTCGGCTTCGCTACGCCCAGCCTGCGAAACGTAGGCACTTATCAGGTGGGTTACAATTCCATCGATAAGCACACTCAATGGCAATTTTTGGCTTTTCCGGGGACGACCATTTCCATTTTGGGTCTAAAAGTTGGTCGTAGACGTTTGTTGTAGTAATAAAAAATGTTTATAAGATCATTTGCCGTAAGATCACACAGTTTTTTTTTACTGGCCGGCACTTTAATTTTTGGGTACGTTTTGAATGATGTCCTTTGCTAAACAACTTTATTAACTCAAAGTCATGTAAATAATACAAGCATCAATAGCTTAGTGGTTAAGGAGTCAGCCTTATGATTGTGAGGTACACTAATGATGTGAACCCACTTGTAACACAAGCCATATAACTTAGCTGAACGGGTTAGGGGGAATATTAGTAATATTGGTTAAATAATTTTATTAAAAAAAAACCATTTTACAACACACCTGCTCATAAAAGTGATATTATTTTACCGCAATTAAGCACGGAATGACACCTATTATAAAACTGTGACTTTTTCATTGCTATTATTCACAAAAGTGAGTTATAGATTCTTTTTTAAATTTTATAGGAAGTGTCTATAATTGTCTATGTTCTTAAAAAAGTTTTGATACAAAAAATAACGTGTTTAATAGTACGAATAAATTAATACGCATATTGTATGGTCATTTGATGCATTTTCGTATTTAAATAAATAATTTCAACTTGTATACTTGTGTAATAAACAAAATTTTCACTCAAATTTAACTTTTTTTTTCTCTAAGTACAGAAAAAAAAACAAAGTTAAGTTCAAACCTCATTTTTTTTAAAATATGGTCGACCGCCATTGTTAAATGCGCGCGCATAGGAAAACGAATTAATTTGTAGTATTGTTTATTTAGTATTTGTAGTATTATTTTTTTTTTTTTTTTTTTTTTTTTTTTTATATAGGACAAGTGTGTTGTAAAACGTCGTATGGCACGTGTGAGCATGATGATTACCGTCCTCGGCTGTCTTAAGACCCTCGCCTGGCGGCTCGGGTCTCAATGGCGCCTCGGCGGTAATCACCAACGTTGCTCACTTGTACCATAATGTACCTACTATTATCTGTCTATTACATCCATAGTATCAAATTAGACCAATAAAATAATTTATATTAACTACATACAATTTTTTCCTACAGGGATCATGGTATGAAGAAATGATAAATAATAGAAATAAATCCACTGTCAAAAGCATGGCATGGGGCTCCGATGGGCAAAAAATTTGCATAGCTTATGAGGATGGTAAGTAAACACTGAGAGGAGTTTTCACGTGGGTACACCTTGCCGGGGGGCACCCTCACGGCGCGGCGTGCTTTTTGTGCAAATACAAAATGCAACGCATCGCATACAACGCATCGCTGTATTAAGGTCTCTGCATACGTAACGGGTTTTTTCACGGACGGGACGGGACGTGAAGTTTTGGAAATATCGTTTCATGCAAAATGTATGCGGCAATGCATATGTCACGGGACAACGGAGGGGGCGGGAACGTGGCACGCACGGGGCGCGAAAAATATCGTCGTCGACGATGTTTAGCACGTCCCGCCACGTAAGTGCTACGTCCCGTCCGTGTTCCCGCGATGTATGCACAGTCACCCCGTTCGTTCCGGAGAGAGAAATAGTGTTGTCGAAAAATGGATGACGAAAAACTTATCGATGTGTACGGTAACATCCAGCAATATACAATTTATCTAACTCAAAGTACTTAGATGCCAAATACAAGAGTTAGGTAGCTGTGGCGAGTTATGTATGTCTTTTTAATTAAATTAAGGCTTAGCTTATTTTCTAGCAAAATATTCTTTTCATATACGAAAATACTCATAAAATTGTGTCTCATCATCCAGAAGTGGTTTGAAGAGAGTGTGGTATTCAGAAAATCTCCTTTTCTTTTTCATAGCCGTAGCTTCTCCATCGTCTAGCTAGAGCAATAGCAATTAAAGTCAATTATTATACTTGAAATGAAAAATCTATCTTGCCTTGGGTACAACACTAGCACGTTAGAGCACCGTCACTGCCCCGGTTCGTATGCATTAACACCACGTCCCCGTTGTCAACGGGGCAGCCACGTGCCTATCACGTCCACGTCCCGTCCGGGGTTTTATCCCGTTACGTATGCAGAGACCTTTAGAGATGTACGATACATGTACGAACATAAACAAATCGAGGAACGATCGCGCCGCGTCCTTTGAAATCACAATAGAGTTGAGATTGTGTTTTCTTTCAACTTCAGGTGCAGTTATTGTTGGATCAGTTGATGGTTCCCGAGTCTGGGGTAAAGACATAAAGGGACCGGGACTAGCTGCTGTCCAATGGTCTCCAGACAACTCACAGTTGCTGTTTGCATTATCTAATGGCGAGCTACACATATATGATGATCAAGGAAACTTTACGGTAGGTAGAATAAAATGTACTGAACTAATATTGGCTCAGGGCTTCAGTCTCAAGTTGTAACTCAGCTGTTATCATCATAATAGATTAGTCAGGTGATTGAGCTTAGTACCTTAGCACAGTAGTTTTTTTTGGCATGTATTTAACGCGGCGACAAATTAATCCGAAAAGCAGGTAGTAAAAATAATAGGTTAGCAGTTATAGTGAAGAATCATTTTATTCAATTTATGGGTGTCAAAATTACTGAATATGGCGTACAAAGATACTAAGTGAGCTACTATTTCTGGATGGTTATAAAAAAACAACCACGAAGGCTATAGCGCGAGCTCCGCTCCCGCGTTAGCCTTCTAACCTATCCAAGTTGGGGCGCGCTATACTCGAATCCTCATAACTTCACAATTTAGCACCACACTTTCTGTATCACGGGTCACTCAGTAAGTACTTTAGTCGCCCACTCAGTATTTTAGTCGCCCACTGAGTATCTTGAAATTGGGTGGGGGGGATCACTTACCTAAGTGCGGAAATTCCCTAAGACACCCCCCTCCTCCCCCTCCCTCGGAGAACATGTTAACCCGTTAGTCCCGGTTGCCATTCGAACATCTATAGCACTAAGCCCAAGCCGACAGAGGTGGTTATGTCGGACTCCAACTCAACTCTATTTGCACACCGTCTTAGGTTGGGTCCGTCTTGGGCGCAGAAGGAAGCGGTGGCAGCTCACACACTCACACTCTGCAACATTACTGTGAGGCTCTGCTGACCAAGACAATTTCTACCCCCAGAGCCGCCACAAGGAGATCCTTTGGATCCTTTGCTTCCGGCTCGGTATTTCCCACGCCGCGCGCCGTACTTTCAGTCAGTGTGTGCAGCCCCGTGTCCTCGCTTGCATCAAGGCTATGACACTCAGGCGTTGGCTCCTACTGAATTGACGTAGGTGAGTCTCGAAACACACGTAACCGGTGATCACCTGCGTCAGCCGTCCTCCATAATGTGCCTTACCGCGGCTATCACGGCGTGCCTTGCGCTTGGTTGCCCAAGTCGTAACTTCCATTCCTCCACCAGGTCCAGGCGGCGCTGGGACTGCGAGGCCTCAATTTCTCGAGGCTCGGGTTCATGTCCCCGCTCCCGCGCCGCCCTTCGGTACCTGTATTGCACCGAAAGGGTTCCGCCTGAAGGAGATCATGCGGCCTGCATGAAGACCCCGTTGGCGATGGCCAGAAGATGTTCTGGCCCCCTCAAGTTGGGCAGCAGCCCCACCAGAGAGGCAGCTGCGCCCTTCAGATCGGGAAGCAGACTTCGGAAAAATTTCATCTTAAAAATCAATCTGACCTACACGACCCAATAACGATATTGGGCGATATCGAAGCATTGCAATTACACCAGTTGTTAGACTTTTTAGGGCCCAACTACCGGTAACGACTGCCATAGATGTTAGTATGGCAACCGGTACCGACGGCTTAACGTGCTCTCTGTCCGAGGCACGAACAGACCAATGCAAATACCCATATTCATGCATACGTCTGGTGGCGTTGTCATCCTATTTGGGAGTCGCGCGTCGCACCACCCTGCTTTTGCTGGACTAACCTGTCGTCCCCAGGGCTGCTCTCAGAAAACCAGCCCGACCCCCGGCGTACCCTCTAACATATCTACAGGGGATTTAATTTTATTTTTATTACAAGAAAATTTTATCAAGTTTATTATTGTGCTGTTTCAGAGGCCAGTGCCCATTCAAAGCATTTCAGGGTCGATGGAGGTTGTTTCAATGGATTGGTATTCGGGTAGCGCGCCCAGTAATCGGCCTGTGTTAGCAATATGCTACAAAAGTGGTGGGATATTGCTGTTAAAAAACTGCAGTGAAGAAGGTAAATATTGCGAAGATTTCTCGCTGTTGACCATTTTTGCGGTAGTTGTTTCAAGAGATCAGCATCGTAAATACCTATATCCGCTATACCTATATATTTATTACTAGCCTATGCTTGCGACTCCGCCCATGGGGAATATTATATCTACCCGGTCGTGAGGCCAATGGAACCTATTCCCGAGATAAAAAGTATAAGTTGAACACTCGCTCTATCGCTGCGCTACATAACTTATTGCGATTGTCAGTAGTAAATTGATTGATTTTTAATTGTTTTAGATAGTGTAGGGGTAGAGACAAACATGTTGATAATAGATTGTCACTGGAATCATAACGGCAGTATCCTGGCTGCAGCAGGCTGTACAGCCGACAATTCTAATGTAGTGCAGTTCTTCAGTGCATATGGAGAGGTATAGTGTTGGTACTTTTATTCCCAGCTTTTATTATGCAAAGTATTTAAATGAGGGTGTTTTATACTTTGAACTGATGATGATTTGTATAATTTGTATTACACATGTTTTTGGGTTATTAATAAGACACTTTTTAGGGTTCCGTAGCCAAATGGCAAAAAACGGAACCCTTATAGATTCGTCATGTCTGTCCGTCTGTCTGTCTGTCTGTCTGTCTGTCTGTCCGTCCGTATGTCACAGCCACTTTTCTCCGAAACTATAAGGCCTATGCTGTTGAAACTTGGTAAGAAGATGTATTCTGTAACCGCATTAAGAATTTCACACAAAAATAAAAAAAGCATTAAAGTTTTTTTCTAAACTGAATAGTTTGCGCGAGAGACACTTCCAAAGTGGAAAACTGTGTGTCCCCCCCCCCCCCCCTCTAACTTCTAAACTAAGAGAATGATAAATCTAAAAAAAATATATGATGTATATTGCCATGAAAACTACCACTAAAAATTGGTTCGAACGAGATCCAGTCAGTACTTTTTTTTTAATACGTCATAAACCGCAATTTTCGCCTTTGCTACTACGGAACCCTTCATGGGCGAGTCCGACTCGCACTTGGCCGATTTTATTTATTGAATGTATGTGTGGGGCCCATAAATCCAATTGGGAACAATGTTAAGAACAGTGGTGATAATGATGAGCGCTCAAGATATAATTCTGTACTTAATAATGGAGCTTATTATTTTGTCTATTTTACCAATAAAATAAATATAGCCTATTAAGTAATGCACCATTGGTTAATGCAGGATTTACCCAACCATATCCCTACGCTTTACTCTGGACGATTGTGGTATATTTTCAGATCTAACCAAGGGGCCTAGAAGTTATTTTTTTGTTACCCAAAGGCAATAAATTAATGCTTCTGTATTTTTATAGCATATACGTACATTACGCGTGCCTGGAGGTTCAATGAGAGCATTGTCGTGGGAAAAGAGGTCGTTGCGTCTTGCTATTGCCATTGACTCTTTTATATACTTTGCAAACGTTAAAATGGATCACAAGTATGCATTTTATGGGAATACACTAGCATATGTATCAGCTAACGAGACTGTTACGTTTTGGGACACTGTTACGCATCAGGTAAACCAAATATGTATATTCTACTCACTTGAATCCTTATTCTTTTATAGAGAGAATTTAGAGAAAGAGAGAGATACTATTTTAATTATTTTTTTGCCATTCTAGTCGTGGATAAACCATATTCCTGACGTCATTGATATGTATGGAGTTGATGAATATTGTGTGATCGCCACTCTTGAGTCCATCATTGTATCAAATCAGCAAGGTATCCAGTGCGATGGTAAGTGCAATATTATAAACAATAACTTATGGTTATACCAAATAATGAAACGTAAAACTATTTTTTAATATTTTTATTTTTATTTCTTCAGCTAAGACGTTAAGTATACCAGTTGTTTATGTGACAATCAATAGCAAAGCAATTGTGGTAGCCGCAAGCAAGGAATCGTTCGTGATTTGGCAATTCTCTATTCCTGGCAGACCATGTAAGTGTACTAACTAAAGTGCATTATGAATATTGATTTTGTTGAATGACTACAATATTCGTTATGACTACAATATTCATTATGATTACAATATTCATTGTGACTACAATATTCGTTATGACTAATTATGACTACAATATTCATTATGACTACAATATTCATTATGACTACAATATTCATTATGACTACAATATTCATTATGACTACAATATTCATTATGACTACAATATTCATTGTGACTACAAGATTCATAATATTATTTCAATATCAGGCGTTGCAGACCAGCTATACCATGCCGATGGATCACCTGTAGTATCCAATGATGGAGGGTTTCAAGATGATACAATATGCTGTATTACTTGTTCTGATAGCCATTTATTAGTGGGAAGGGAGTCAGGTTCAATATTACTGTTCTCTTTAGTAAACTTCAAGAAAATAACATCTATAAATATGACGTCAAGGCCTTATAAGTTAGGACTGAATTCTAATTCTAGGTACGTTCTTAATTAATTAATTACTTAATTTAATAAGTGTTAAGTATATTAGTATATCTACAAAAATCTAAGTACCTACTTACTCATGCTTGATTTATTTACATAATGTATTATTGGTAGGTATAATGTCGATTTTACCAGCGAAAATCCGTTAACTTCTTTCTCAATTAATTTCGTGCACTAAAATGTGTTAGGGTTGTTTCAATACTTTCAATTGAATTAAACTGTTTTATGGATACTCCTTGGTGAAAACTAGCCTATAAATAAGTTGACTTTGCTTTGTTAATTCTCTATCGACTATTTGTGTATTTTTATTTGTAACAAGCTGATGCCCGGGCCCGCGTAAAATTCTGTTTAAAAAAAATAGCCGAATGTGTCGAACAGTTCTCGTTTATGCGCCATTTTTTTTTATCATATAGATGTCGTGTGTGTATCTACTTCAGTATAACTTCTTAAATAAATTGAAGATCACATCTGGTGTATTCTGATTTCAGTAAATTTTACGTGATTGATCAACCGGGATCTCTATATTTATTAGACACAGACATGGCTAATAACATAAGTATAGGTCAAGCTTTACGAAAGGATGTTTGGAGCGCGCTTTGGGCATCTGATAATCCTCAAATGTTAGCTGTGGCGGAGAAAGCACGACTTTATGTAATGCGAGACAATGAACCTGAAGAACCATTGACGATGCAAGGCTATCTTTGTAAATTTAAGGTAGGTCTCTTCTTCATTCTAACCTCAATCAAGGTGGCCTCCGAAACTTCCATTTTAGAGTCTGGGGTCCGCTTCCATGTTCCGAGCCATTTTTGTGTAGCTATTAGGGGGAGCGACCTGACCACAACTACCTTTTTTTCGTGCGGAATTCGTCTTGGATACCCCTCGGTTATGTCGACTTCGCAGCGACTAAATCCGCACACCGTCTTGGATCTTCAAATACCCACAGCCCCTTAGAGGAAAGTTGTGCACCAGAACCTCGACAATTGTTCAGTAGGTGCGCTGGTTGGTAGGTGAAGTTGGGTCGGGCTCCGAAGAAATTGATAGGGCCCAGCCAGTAGGTAGGTACACTACGGGAGGTAACTTTATTATAAGTAGATGACATAAAGATACATGTAACGTGTTTCGAAACCCCCGACTAGCTTTCCCTTAGAAGTAGGCCTGCCTTGCTTTTATTTTAACATACTGTGAATTTTTTTAGGCGTAGGTTTGAAGATTGACTAGAAAGATGTTTTCAATCCTAGTTCAGTAGTTCAATGCTCGATAACTATATTAAAATACCAGATACCTATCTACAGATGTCTGCCCAGAGTTTCACGGGCCTGATATGTCATACAATAATTTTGGTCTTTATATTCTTATAAGGAACTCGAAATTACTTCTGCGTTACTAGACAGTGTGGATGAAAAGTGTTCGCCTCAGCATATTGTAAGAGTTGAAGTAAAATCCTTGAGAGATACACGTCAGCTCATTGAGAAAGTGGGATTAAAGGAAGCTGAAAATTTTATAAAGGATAACCCTCATCCTCAGTTATGGTGCGTTTTACGTTACTTTATATTGTCTTTAACAAGCGAGCTTCCTCACAATTGTGTAATACCTTCCTTTTTATATTCTCCATTATGTTCAGGTTATTACTTGCGGAAGCTGCTCTTAAAAATTTCGAAGCCGAGTCTGCACTAGAGACTGCGGAAGCTGCTTTCGTTCGACGATATGACTATGCCGGCGTAAAGTTCGTGGCTCGTTTGAACGCATTGCATTCAAACGCACTTAAAAAGGCAGAGATCTTAGCTTATTTTAAAGATTTTGATGCAGCGGAAAAGATATATCATAATGAAGACCGGCGGTATGTATATTTAGGCACAAGCGAAGCTTATTTTTATAAAAAAACAATGTTCCGCCTCCGAATTTTTTCTAGACCCAGTGTAGTTACTTCCTTCTGCTGAATATATTTTTATATACTTATAAATACTAGCTGCCCCGGCGAACTTCGTACCGCCATATTTTCGGCCCGCGTGGTATTCAAATCCCGTTCCCGCTGCACCCTTATCACTTATACCGGATAAGCACAAAAAATTTCATCAAAATCGGTCGAGCCGTTTCGGAGGAGTTCGATTACGCACCCCGTGACAGAAGAATTTTATATATTAGATTGTAAATTAAATGAATGAAAATATTTTGCCGCTAACGCCAATTAATAAGAACATTACTTTATTACTATTAGAGGGGGGTGGGGGGGGCACACGATGCGTTGCGGCGGCGGTGCGGCGCCGCAGCGGTGTCGCTGCGTCGTTTTACATAGAAATTTCTGTGGCATGTCACACGATGCGCTGCAGCGCCGCGCCGGATTTGCAATCACCGAGACGAGGCGGGGAAGGGTGAATGCGTTGCGGCGCCGCACCGCAGAAATTTCGGCCAATCGGCGGCCATACGAGCGGCCGCACGCCGCTTGTATGGCGGCCGTACACTGGGGCAAGGTATATGGAAGCGTTACCCAAAATCACATTTCTAAAATGTGGGTACTTTGAAAAAAAACTGTTTAGACATTAAAGTTAGAGAAATGTCAAATCAGTTAGCGTCTATTTTATCTATCCAAAGGTTATCGGTTCGTTTATACACTGCTGTAAAGTTCATAATTTTCGTAGTTGTTGAATTTGCAGGATTTTTATTGGTGAATTTAAGTGTCTGTTACTTCAGTTTAATTTAAGTTATATCAAAACTAAAAAATGGCGAGTCAAGATCAAGGTTAGTACTACGAAAAGTGAACATTAGATTGAATAAATATATTACGTTAGATCAGGAATTTTAATTTAATTTTGGTATTTAGTTTCGTAACGAAATAGATGATATCTGAATTGGGTTCCCTCCATCTGGCAGAAACTTAATACTCCGAAATTCATTTGGCATAACTCATTTGGCATAATTTTATTCAATCGAACATTTTCAAGGCATAACGATTTATTTAATAGAATCATATTTTGGCAGAATGGTCATATATCCGAATTAGCAATGGCATACTCTTCAGTTGGCAGAAAAGTTAAAATTTGTTACAAAAAAGTTAGTGACAGAAATGAATTGCTGCAAATCCGACTTCACGTAGTCTTGTTTGCCCTACCCCTAGAGTGTTATTTAAGCCCGCGTAGGCGCGGAGGGGCGAGGCGGCCCACGAGCTGAGGAGCAGGTGGTTTTAATGGCCGCCGCCGCGGCTGAGGCTGGCCGGCGGAGTTACAACCATCTGCGACGGTAAGCTCGTGTGGGGCCGCCGGAGCCCCGCAGCGCCGGAGCTGTGACAGAAACGATGCTTGCTGCATGTTTACTGCCTGATGCTTGTTGCATGATGCTTGCTGCATGATACTTGCTGCATGCATGCTGCATGCCTGATGCTTGCTGCATGCTGCATGCTGCATGCCTGATGCTTGCTGCATGCTGCATGCCTGAAGCATGCTGCATGTCTGATGCTTGCTGCATGCACGGTTTTACTTTTTGATTATTATGCTTTAAAAGTTTATGCCAAAAGATGATTCTGACTTACAAAATTATGCGTTATGAAAGTATGACGAATGAGTGTATGCCAAACCTTTTTCTGCGAAATGAAGTTTATGCTATGCGTTGTTATGCGAAACAAAATTATGACATAAAAATTTCGGTGAAACGGGGGGGGAACCATCTGAATTTTGCGCAAAGTTCTTTTGGTATTGCTTTTAGTTTCTTATTAAGGAAGGTTTAAGCTATCTTAAACATGAATTCGTTTCAAAAGAACTTTGTGCAAAATTCAGATAACATCTATTTCGTTACGAAACTAAATACCAAAATTAAAATTAAAATTCCTGACCTAACGTAATACATTTATTCAATCTAATGTTCACTTTTCATAGTACTAACCTTTATCTTGACTTGCCATTTTTTAGTTTTGATATAACTTAAATTAAACTGAAGTAATAGACACTTAAATTCACCAACAAAAATCCTGCAAATTCAACAACTACGAAGATTATGAACTTTACAGCAGTGTATAAACAAACCGATAACCTTTGGATAGATAAAATAGACGCTAACTGATGTGACATTTATCTAACTTTAATGTCTAAACAAATTTTTTTCAAAGTACCCACATTTTAGAAATGTGATTTTGGGTAACGCTTCCATAGACCTTGCCCCAGTGTGCGCCGATTGGCCGCGGTATCTGCGGTGCGGCGCCGCAACGCACCGTGTGCCCCCGTACTCAGTTCTTTGATAACAAAGGTGCGGCGCCGCACCGCTCGTGTGCCCGCCAATGCGGCGAAATTTCTGCGGTTGCGTCGCCGCAACGCATCGTGTTATACGTTATGCTCTTATTATACTTATTTGTTTTCTAATAAAATTATTATTATTTTAGAGACTTAGCCATAGCTCTTCGGAAACGTTTAGGACATTGTTTCCGTGTAGTAGAATTACTGAAAATGTCACCGAGTACCACAGAAGCACAAGTCAAGCAAGCTTATAGCAATATCGGCGACTATTACATTGATAGACAAACTTGGTAAGTCTACGCACATAATCTCATTTTTGAAGTCGGTTAAAAATCGATAGGGAATAGGGAAAGTAAGATTTGTGTTTAAATTTATGAATAAATTTTTGACACTTGGTAATAAGAAACATGAAAATATGTTTACAAAAGCAATAAAATTCTTCCGATTCCTTAGATACTAACTTTGGATACTAAGCAATTTTTTAAGGTTTCATATAGCTACTTTTGTAATACAAGTTAATTACGCTAGGCTTAATTTGGGACTAACTAGCGCTGTGTAGAATGTCCTAGAATCAATATCATCTTCGCATTCTTCGCGTTCGATTCATTCATCAGTCCAGGCCAGAATGTTTATTATCACTTACCTATCAGCACCTATCTACTTTTTTAATCCGAATAAATCACACTGCGCAGCTAGTTACATTATATGTAAAAGATCAAGCAAGAGGAAGGGCAGGAGAGCAGCCCCCGGGGTCTTAATTACAAGCTATAGATTATACGAAACCGGGACTAATACTGTAATGGTAATAATGATGAGAGACTATAACCGGCAACCGGCAAAGTGCAACGAGTATATACTAATATATAAAAAATAAAAAATTTACGCTAAAAAGTTATGTTTTTATAGGAATAGTGCGCTAGAATATTATTCAATGTCGAATAATACAGAAGGATTAAAAAAATGTTATAATGCACTGGAAGATAATGAATCATTGACAAAATTATTCACTGGATCTCCAAAAATAACCAAGGTGTGTAGAACTCCTGAATACCACAATTCACATAATTTGCACATTTGGCAGCATTGTTGCATTAATGAATTACCTATATAATCTGGGACCTGGTTGGACCGAATGGACTTTAAGCAAGGGCCTCGAGTTGTCTACGGCGGGGCCCATGGAACAACAGGGCCTTCACTGATATGGCAGTAAATGTGAAATAATTCTATTTTTTTATTGTAGCAGGAAGTAGGTACATCGAAACAAAATCTTTTAGATGATTCTATTGATAATTTTGGACAAGAGCCTTCTATACAAGCCATAATGCAACTAAAAGAAAGTGGAAGGTTAATACAAGCTGGTGAAGTAGCTTTTCAAGTAAGTTTATTGATCTATGTTCGTATAGTAGGTATTATGTTATCTGTGGTTCAAATCGTTTATTGTGGTAATAATAAAACGTTAATTTGAACAAATTTCTTACGATTCGTATTTGATCTGCGCAAATATGAGCACGTTTCAGATTTTTGTAAATAATCAAGTGGTTTTAAAATAGAAAAAGTGAATACAGCATACAGCTTAGGCGGGACTGCGATCTTTGTCCATCCTAAGGCTTCCTGGTAGAAGTCGCTTTAAGTTAAGCGATAAGGCCGCCCATTGTACATTCAACTGTTACCTACTGGTAGGTACTTAGCTATGTCTTTACTGTAAACTTGATGTAAAATAGAAAGTTATCTCTCTCTGTAATTATTTACACTCTGAGTTTTTCAATATGTATTTTTTTTTAGTTGGCAGCTTTGGAAGCATCTAAAAAGACATCGCCGCTGAGGGTCAAGAAGCTTTACATTTTAGCTGGTCATTTGTACAGTCAAAGTGGTGTCGGTTAGTTATTACTTATTTATTTATTACCTATATACCTACGTACCTATTTTATCGATATTTTACATAACGAGATGCAGTTGCAATATATGCATATACCTACAGCCTTGGGGCCAAAGACAACCTCACCTGCTAGACGCTGCACCTAATAAATATTGGATGAGGCTCTGCAGGGCCTGATTAACCCTTAGGCTAATTAGGCTGTAGCCTAGGGCGCGAGGATCGGGGGGGCACGAGAATCGGGGCGGGGCGCAGCATCGGGGGCACGCGCGCTAAAATCGTTTCGTCGCATGCACTAATATTCATTTAGCATCAATGCATCCACCCTACATATTTCAAATAGGCACTTAAACTAAATGCGCTATGAACTGATTAATTTTGAGAGTTCATTTTAAGAAATATTAAAAAGTGCGCACTAAACCAACACCGACTCGAATCGAGTCACTCAATTTAAATAGTTTGCAAAAAATCACTTTCTATGGCAGCCGCCCCCCTGGAATTCTGGCAAAAGATCGAGTTATAAACGGGGCCATCTGAGCTGACTTTTGAATAAACCCCTGGCGAAATGTTGCATGGTACCTATTTTTAGGCAAGTTGTCCGTTCAAAATAAGTAAACCATTCTTCGGACGCTTCGTTCGTCTTCCGGCTCTTCTTCCGCTCCCCTTTGCATGATCTTGTGCGTGATAGTAGTGAGACTATTCGCACGCGCATTTCACCCTCCACGACGCCAATCCAGAACTTGGTGGGGGCGCCATTGCCATCAGTCTGGCGGATTTCGTAAAACGTGACCGCACTTTTTTTTTTATTGTGCGAAATACCCCCAAGTATACCACTCCGCTCCACCCAGGCCCGCGCTCATGGGGGACGAAGGTCATTCTGCGACCACCGATGCCCGAGTTGCCGCCGCCGCTCGTCGCGGGACGTACGGTTTGCGATTCTCCTCCGCTCGTTGCGCTTCCGCTCTGCCGCCGCCTCCTTCACGAGCATTACTTGCTCGCAAAAGGAGGCGCCGGCAGCCCACGCATCCCAGAGAGAACTCTCACTCCCAGGGTCACTACCAGCTCCCTCCTCAGCGTCTCCCACGCTGGACACTCGGTGAGCATGTGCAGCGCCGAGTCCTCGCTCGCGTCGCAGTGATGGCACTTGTTGGCTCTTTCTTCGCGATCATAAGCAGATACCACCCGAAGCACCCGTGCCCGGTGATAATCTGCGTAAGCCAGAACGAGAGGCCGCCATGTGACCTCTCTAGCCACTCCCCCATGATGAGTCTTACCGCCGCTACTACGGTGCGTTCTGTGCGGGGTCGCCCAAGTTGTAGCTGCCACTCCGTCACCCTGTGGAGCCGGGATCTCACGGTCCGAATTTCTTCAGGCTCAGGATCGTGTCCCCGCTCCCGCACCTCCTTTCGAAACCGATCATCATCATCTGCATATAGACGTATTCTCCTGATTGCATCCGTGGCCAAGATGACCCCGAAGCTCAGGGTCTGCCTTCCGGCTCTTCCTTCTCCACTTCGCACGATCTTGGGCGTCCATGGTAGTGAACCTCACCCTCCACGACGTCAAGCCAGGACTTCTTTGGCCTACCCCTTTTATCTGGACCCGGCGGGGGTACCATTGCCAGGCATTTGTTCCCCACGTAGCCTGGCGGTTGCCGCAATACGTGGCCGCACCAGCGAAGGAGGCTCTCTTGCATTTTATCCGCGATGTCACGGACATGGAGGTTGCCGCGGATGTGAGAGTTCCGTACGCGATCTTTACGCGTAACGCCGCACATCCACCGCAATATTTTCTTCTCCGTGACACGCAGCTCTTGCTTGTGTCGCTCGAGCAGCGGCCACGCCTCACAACCATACAAGAGAACAGGCCTAATGATCGTCTTATAGACCTGCCCCTTCAACCTGACTGGCATTTTTTCACAGGTGACGCCAGTCATTTCTCGCCACTTGGCCCACGCGGCAGCAATGCGTGCCTTGACGTCGTGGTCGATCTCACCGGTCACATGAAGTACAGATCCCAGTTACTTAACCTGGTCCGTGCGCTCGACCAACCGCTCCTTTCGAAACCGATATAGTGCCGAAAGGGTTCTCGCTTGCAGGATCCACGGTGGCGATCCAGCAAGGAGACTCGCTGCTTCAAAGAATATCGTGCGGTACCTACCCCCTGATGGTCCTGGAAACCATTTTCTAATGTGGTTTACACAGCAGGTCCACGTGCCTGGCCTTTAGATTGTCTGCCTATACTGCTCACCCATATAGAGCCATGGACCGCACGACACCCGCGTAGAGTTTCCTGCAGGATTCCTCCGGGCCCCTCAAATTGGGCAGCAGACGCGTCAAAAAGTTAGCTATGAGTGCCAATTTGGGGACTAGACTTCGGAAATGCTCCCCGAAGTGCCACCGACCGTCGAGCATGAGCCCCAGATATTTAATCTGGGGCTTGATGTCGATGGGCGAGTCTCCCACTGTGATGCTGGACCCCGCCGGCGGTGGTCCGCGCTGGGGTCCATGAAAGAACATGGCCTTGGTTTTCTGCGGAGCCTTGGGACCCTGGGAGGATGAGGACCTTGCCACCGGATCCGTTCCAGACTTAGGCAACCGCAGTCGCGGCCTTCAGGGTCGCTTCGCGGTGTGTAGCCCCGCTCGCCGTCACTAGCGTGTCGTCCGCATAGCCCATAGCACGTTACGGCGGCACCATCCACGAGCTCACTGCGAAGCACCCAGTCTTATCCGATGTTCCACAGGAGAGGCCCCAGGACCGATCCCTGCGGAACACCGCACCACTTCTATCTCCGACCGACACCGGTCGTACTTGGGTAGATGACGGAACGTGACCACACTAGCGAAGGCGACTTTCTTGCCATTTATCTGCCATGTCACAGACATGAGGGCTGCAGTGGATGCGAGAGTTCCTCTCGCGATCTTTACGCGTGTCTCCGCACATCCACCGCAGTATTTTCATGTTTGTGACACGTTGCTCCTGCTTATGTCGCTCCAGCAGCGGTCACGCTTCACTGCACTGTAAAAGGACAGGCCTAATGATCGTTTTATAGACCTGTCCCTCCAATCTAAATAGCATTTTAGGGTTGCATATGACGACAGTCGTTTTCAGCTTGACCCACGCGGCTGCAAAACGTGCCTTAGACCGCAGTGCCCACTAGATCATCGCACGAGGAATAGGCAATGTGGAGGCGTATTCTTCGCCTTGTATTTCTCCGCAAATCCTTAGGGCATACGTCGGATCCATGGTCCCGTGACCGGAACGAAACTCATACTGACGCTTCGTGAGTGCACTCTCCTGTCAGATCTGGAAGTCCATTATCCTCCGGTAGATTTTCATGATGTGAAATATTACCTTCAAAACGCGATAGCTGCCATACTCCTGCGCCAATCCCTTGCCTTTGAAAACTGGCGGATATTGCACCTTGGAACTGGTCTGATGATGGAAAAAAGGTGCTTTGCCTTTATGTACAGTCAGCTAAAAAAATGGTTTCCCACCCTAAGGTTGACTGTCGAGTAAATTAAAGAACAACGTTAGTTTTGCTTGCTCTGAAAACTTTTGTAGTATTATGAATTTAAACCATGTTAAAATTTGCACACTTCTAAACAAAGTCAAAACTGCTATTGTATACTACTCTTTAAGGTGACCGTAACGGTAGACACACTTGATGGGGGCGCGTCTTCAAAATTAGCCTAGGGCGGTCAGAACTCTTGATCAGTCCCTGAGGCTCTGGTATTTACGCTTTTCTCTTGGGGTTGGCTCAGGTGGCAGTAGTTCTCGGAAAAGCCTACAAAACAAGTGCAAACTTCGGATGCAAAATTGCGGTTGAAAAATTCATTCTGTACAGGTAGGTATCTACTAATGGTTGTCCATAAAAAACATACAAACCTAATTTCAGTTAGACGTGAATAGAATTTCAAAGTTATAAATGCCATGTTTAGGTCCTAATATCAACGAAACATATTATAAATATCAAATCAAAATCGTAAAAGAGTACCTACCTACTAATTAAAAAACAATGTTTCAAAATTATTGTAACGACATTCATTGTTTCCGATAGTCCGTACTACCAACTATCGGTAGATGACTCCCACACCGTCCCACCCCAAGATATTATAGGAGAATTTGGGATGCCAAACGCGTGGCTGTAAGGAATTGTTGGGTTCAAGTCCCGCCTAAGTATTTCATTTTTCTGATCTTAATCGATATTATCTATAAATAACTGGACTTGACTGGCTTCGCCAACTGGACGTTGACATATGAGGACTCGAGCAAAAGCCATACGACATGATGATGATGAATAACTGGACTCAAATACAAATTTCCAAAATGATTATCCACTTTCGACGCTGACTATACCTATCTATACCATAGACCATAGGGTACATATCTTGGACCTAAGTCGCGAGACAAACGTCGCGTCGCCCGGGGCGGGCGGCTTGTTTTGTCTATTAGTTTTTCCACCGCTGTAGCACCCCGTGCTATCCTAAAAAGTCCTTAAGAAACATGCACTGCGCGTATAGAGCACATTTTAAGTCCAAGATATATGTCCCGATGCTGACTGTCCATAGCTAGGCTCTGCAATGCAATTCCGTACAAATAAAAAAGCGCACAACGACGAGCACAACGTTGCGACAACCTTGATAGAGATTGTCATTGGTCGGTGTAAGTGCACAACGTTGCGACAGCCTTGATATAGATTGTCATTGGTCGGTGTAAGTGCACAACGTTGCGACAACCTTGATAGAGATTGTCATTGGTCGGTGTAAGTGCACAACGTTGCGACAGCCTTGATATAGATTGTCATTGGTCGGTGTAAGTGCACAACGTTGCGACAGCCTTGATATAGATTGTCATTGGTGGGTGTAAGTGCACAACGTTGCGACAACCTTGATAGAGATTGTCATTGGTCGGTGTAAGTGCACAACGTTGCGACAGCCTTGATATAGATTGTCATTGGTCGGTGTAAGTGCACAACGTTGCGACAGCCTTGATATAGATTGTCATTGGCCGACCTCCAGTGGCGTCACCTAGTCCGACCAATGACAATCTCTATCAAGGTTGTCGCAACGTTGTGCGCTTACAGAATAGGGTTGTGTCCCATTTTTTTTTTATCATCGTAAACTGTAAATTTTACAATAATATAATGAACTGCTAAAGTGAAATATTCCTACGACAAATAGTTTTAAAGATATTTGATTTTGAAAATACATTTTCTCGAGCCGCCCGAAAACGCTCCATACAAAATTGTGCCACGTGATGACATCATAGCGTGTTAGTGCGTAGTGCAAAATGTATGGAGTGCAAAAGAATATCGCATTTATCTCGGTCCACGCTGCATTTACACGTGTACAATGTGTAATAAGATCGATTTGAAATTTAATAAGGAATCTAAAAAGTTATAAATTTTGACTTTAATTCGATTGTTTATATTTTGACCTATTTTCGAAATTGAAACTAATGAAAAATCATAGTTTCAGTTTAGATAGGCACTATCTTAGTTTACTATGCATATTTTTTGAGAAAATACTAAGATACTAAGCAGTATTGGAAAGGATCTGATGACGCAGGACACTACCCTGTTGCATTGCTGATTGTGACTTGCGTGTAGAAGGAGCCCGCGGTCGCGAGGCAGCGCGGTGCTGGCGGCGTGGCACGGCGACGCACTGGGCCGCGGTGGCGGCGAGTCGCGCGCGCGCTCGGCCTCTGCGCCTCGACGCAGCACTGCGTGCCGCCGCCCGCCTCGCGCAGCACCACCGCCTGCTACACGACGCGCAGCAGACCGAGGTATTTATGACCCGAAACGAACTACTCCTATGTATTGTAACGCCGCCCGCCTCGCGCAGCACCACCGCCTGCTACACGACGCGCTAACAACTCCTATCACCTATGTATTGAAATAAAACAGCTTTTTAACGGATTCTAGTGCGATTTATTTATTACTAGTTGTTGCCCACGGCTCCGCTCGCGTGGATGTCGGTTATTGCGATCAAACATAGACTATGTCCTTTCTCAATGTCTAATCTACTCCTATACCTACCAAATCTCTTCAAAATCGGTTTCAGTAGTTTAGGCGTGAAAGCGTAACAGACAGACAGAGTTACTTTCGCATTTATAATACATATTAGTATGGATTATTTACTTTACGTTTTAGCTACTTTTCAGCGGCCATGGTCGCTGAGTGACTTAATCAGTCACCCAAAAAGTGGTTTTTATTTCAATGAGTAGGTACCTAATATTCGCGTAAATTTCAAAAAGTATCATGTAAAACTCCTATGTATTCTTACCAGTGATGAAGGGTGTCAATTTTGAAAAGAGAAGCCGGTGGAAATATCTTCCCTCTTGTAGAACGACCATAGCTATTTTGTATGGAATTCTGCCACGGCTTCTCTTTGTAGAGCAAGCAGGCAGGAATCGGGTTATAGGGACCCCTCGCCACTGATACTTACTAGTACTTCTCTGTAAGCACAAATTAGATACCAGTAACTTCGTATAGCTCGGGAAATATAATATCTTGGACCTAAAATGTGCTCTATACGCGCAGTTCCTACAAGCTTCTTGGGCGTCTTTTGAGGATATCACGGGGCGCTACTGCGGTAGACGAGCTTCAATTCACCATGCATAGATTATAACAAAACTTTCCGCGCGCGCCAGGGCCCTGTTTGTATCGCAATTTAGGTCCAAGATACGTGTCCCGAGGTATAACAGATACAGTACCTACTTACAGTGCTTCTCTGCTTATTTGTTATTTTATTGTTGTTTTAGGCTTGGTGTACCATAGCGTCGATAGCTATTCAAGCTCGAGCATTTGAATTATGTTCCAAGGCCATGATCAAATTGGAAGCCCTCGACGTGAGCTTACTTTTTAAATATCATTTATTTTTTTAATCGTTAAAAGTCAACATTCAGAACAGGACCCCGATTCTGCTAATTGTCAACCACTGTCACACTACAGAAGTACAGACACTGCATAAAATGCCATTTCAGTTTAGACTTTACTTTGATGCTGTTAGTCTAAAATTAAATGAACTCTTTTTGATTCAATTTGAGCTATGTCTATATCAATAATGTCCAAAATATTATGTCATATTTGCAATGTCAGTGGTACCTATGACAGTGGTTGAAAATTAGCAGAATCGGGGTCCAGAAGGTGAACCCGCGAGCATTCCCTTTCTAGAGGAACGCTCTGACCAACGAAGCTACCTGGACACGACCTGGATAGTGAAAATTTTCCTATACTTAGGGTAACACTAGAGGCTCTATACAAAACAAACATAACATTTTTATTTTTTTTACAGCCAGATACATTTGAAAATTTAGCTATTGAGATATTCACAAGATTCAAACCCAAGGACGCAAAAGGAAACAAAATAGAGTGCTCCAGTTGTGAAGTTAGCATGCCTGAATGGTAAGTACATAATCTTTTCGTGTTAAAATTCTCGGATTTGTTACTCTTGGAGTTGGAGTAGAATAATGATTAAGTAGGTACAGTCTGCGGCAAGTCTTAGATGTTGATCGCACAGGTTATAATTAAAATATAAAAACATTTTAATTGGTCTTGCTGTGTATTTCAATGTTATTTTCATTAAGAAATAAAAATTACTTTGACGCTGACTGTACGAACCTCCAAAGATAATAGAGACAAGCACACGAGACACAATTTCGTGACTAGGTAACAGTTGCAGGAAGTTCACATATTTGGTTACACTAATAACGAATGCCTATTTAATCACAGACATTTATTTCCAGGATGTCAACTTGCCCTGGGTGTGGAAATGAGTACCCAGAGTGCGTAGTTTCCGGACGAGCACTAGTGGCGCCGCATACGGTTTGGACGTGCAACACTTGCGGAGCGCGTGCGCAACAACATGAACTCGTGCTGCGTCACTCCTGCCCTATGTGTCATGCACAGCTTTCGTAAGATACCCTACTTAGTAGCAGACTACAAAGAGTAAACGTAAACGCATATTCTAATTATCATTTAAGGTCATACGAAGTCTATTTGCAATGTAAATAAATCTTTCAAAAGTATTTGTATATCTAGCAAAGGTCGTTATTGCGACAATTAAGTAACAAGTAATCTCATGTTATGTTTTGTACATAGGCACAGTTAAAATAACAGTGTTGAATGTTTTAAAATTTTGAGGCTCTATTTTTAAGTATTCACATCTTGAATGACACCTTCAATAAGTCACATAAGATCTAACCATTTATGTTTTATCTGAGATGTATTTGGATAACACTATCTGCAATATGATAACAGGATAATGTAAATAACCAATTGTCATGGTTTTAAAAATAAATTGTGTGATTAAACATTATAAAAAAGCTAAGAAAGCAGTTGTATAATTTTTAAACCAGCTCTTACATTTTATTGTCCTTATTACTAAACCTCGGAACTCTATTCGACATCGAGGGGAGTTACATTTCAAGGTTTGTATATTAATTCTAAAGGCTGCAAAATGCTTGAGCAAAGTGTTATTTAAATATGAAGCTTACTCGATTTGCACAAGGCTAAAAACAGTAGGTAGGTACCTACCTATGCAGCATTAACTCTTATCCGATAAGACAGCAGCGCGTTGTTGCTTTCTATTTAAAGCTGTCTTATTGGAAAAAGGTTGATATTTAATTATCACTTAAACACTGCTCAAGAATTTTTTCGCCTGATTTGAATTGAGGTGTCGATATTTTGTGAGTTTCCCGGCCTATAAGACGCGAGTTCCTGCATCGTATAAGTTGGGAGCCAACGTCGTTTCTCAAACTGGCAGTGTCCCGCATGGACAGAGCAGCGTGCAGACTGGCCATGATGCACACCAATGAGGCCACGCAAAGGTCAGAGACCTCCGAACGATCGCCGTCCTATTGAGCGCGGGTCTGGGAGAGCGACGACGGTTCGGGCAAACGGTCACGACATCATCCGTGTTCAATTGGATTGGAGGCACACGTCCTCCGATCGCACACAGAATGAGAGTCGAAGTCGCAGGTGTACGATTGCGAATTATGTTGTACCTTCCTTCCTCTTAGCGTTAATTGTGTACCACTTACCAAAAAAATGTACCTAAAATATACTAAATTGTACCTAGGTCTAAAAAATGTGTACCCGATTCAGAACGAAATTATTTCTGAAATAATATACACCCGATTCATTATTAAATTTTTCTTCCAAACCTGTGTTCAATTCTTATTTTATTTTTGTATGTAACGAATATAAAAAACTATTGGATATTATTGGATATTTAATTTTGTATTTTTGTATGTAACCCCGCGTTTACATACTGCCGCTCGCATTGCTCATCGTGTTGCCGGCAATAGTCGCGCGATTAATGCCCCAGTGTTCACACACGCGCATCATCGTATTGGTCCGCATTACAGGCAGTATTCGCCCTGCAACGGAGACGGACGTAAACGTAATTAGTACGAGAGCCCACGACCAAAATTTTTGTCTCATAGCAATACAGCCAAAACCGCATCAAATCGATAGATACGATTATCCTGAACTCGAAAAAACCAATATCAGACATTTTCCGCGTAGCGTTTGATCTGACCGAATTTTCAAAATTGGTTAAGAATTTTACCGAACTGCATCATAGCAATATGTCTGATTTGCAGACTGTAGTTGAATGATAATTCTGAGATACCGGAAACATATTTTTCAGACGTTAGTGGTGTAGCGCAAACCCGTAAAATCACTTAAAAAAATTAAAAATGAGACAAAAAAAATGTCTCATAGCAATACGTCTGAAAATCTTTTTTATTAGTAAATTTTGGTTATTTGATGCGAACAAAACAATTTTCAGACTGAAATGTGAACGCATTAAATTTTGAGACCGTTTTGAAAATGTTAACAAATTTTACCGATCGGTATCATAGCAATATGTCTGAAAATTGTTGGACATGATAAAATAAGTTGTCCACATGTGCAAAAAATTTATATCAGACAAATTAAGTGTAGCATCTTCTCTATCAGACAACTTTTCGATACTCAGATATCATTTAAAAATCGTATTGAGGCATCTTGAATTCTCTGTTACAAACCAATGAATACGTTGCGACCCTGAATTCATTACATGATAATGAGCAGTTTTCCAGTAGGTATTTATAGGGTTCCTAAGGACAAGCTAGATGGCGCAGCCGGCACTTTTGGTAAGAAGAGTGTGGTCTCACATCTGGTGTTCCCTAATTTATGGAAAAAATGTTCTTCGGTTTTGTAATAATTTACTTTACATAAATGTTTTGACATTTTTTTTTTGATAATATTATTATAAATATAATATTATTTTAAATTACAGACAGTGACGCGAAAATAATTAAGCGTTTTATCATATTTTATCTATTGTAATATGGGTAAATGAAATTAAACTTTGGCAACATCGCACAAACAAACCACAGAGTACATTAAAATTACCAAAAGCTATGCTAGCGCCATCTCCTGATGACTTAAAAACCAACTGATTATTATACCTACTGGAAAACTGCTCATTAACAAAGAATTTATCCGAAACCGTAACATTGAAGTTGAAGGACTGAAATAAATCGCACAAAAGGAAACTGGGATGAAGTTGAAAAAAAAAACGGTTTATTTTACACCACCTTTTACCACATTTTACACCACCACAACCGCACAACGCATGACAACTATGGTAAGTGAGCGTCGTCGTTCCAACGTTTGGAGCAGCTGCCGCGTGAGCTGTATAATAGTAATAGTATAAGAAAGGGGCAGGAGCGTAAGAAGCGCTGAGGCTGTTGAAATTAAATACTGATGGATTTGATAGTTTTGGTTTTATTTAATGCACACTTGAGTAACTTTTACAAAAGAAATAAGTAATGACATCTGTCATCTGTCAAAGTACATATAATAGACAAGGGAGATTCTTGAATATCTATGAAGGCTGTAAATTTAAAAAAAAACATTTTCGTACTTATTTTCGTTTTTGGGAGTATATGCTACACTTAAAGTGTCTGAAAACAGGTTTTTGGTAATCATGGCAGCAATACGAAAAGTAAAAAAAAAAAATTATCCGTATTGCCATGATACAGGTCGGCTAAATTTGTTGACATTTTCAAAAATGCGCTCAGGCTATGTGCTACGCACAAAATGTCTGAAAACAAACTTTTTCGTAATACAATTATAAAATCTATGTACATTTTCACTATCAGACGTATTGCTATAATACCGACTGCCTTTTTTTTTTGACACAGCAGAAATGGCCTCCCACGCAGTTGCTACACTTTCGACCGTTACTACACACCTACTCGGGTTCAGAATCATACAATCTAACGATTTTATAGGGTTTTTGCCGTATTGCTATGAGACATGGTTTTGGTCGTGGGCTCTCGTACTATATGGAGGACAACGCTGTAGCAGTGTACGCATTATGCTTTCACAGCATAGCGAATTAATTAAATAGATTATTAATAAAAACTATCACTTTCAACTACTATACACTTTCCGTAGATCGATATAAATATTTTTAAAAGTAAATATTCGAGGAGCAATAACGAAAGTCGTGTTTACTGATTAGCGCCATCTAGCGGTCTCGTATAGTTCATCGCGTTAGTATTTCCGCTCGTTTGACTCGCGCCGCCAAGCCGACATTCACAGCAACATACGCGGCAGTACTGGCGGCATGACGAATATACCATTCACACCACTTCTCTCGCCAGTTCCCTCGCTCTGCCGCGAGTATGTAAACGCAGCTTAACGAATATAAAAAACTATTGGACCGTTTTCAAAAATTCTTTCGCCATTAGAAAGCTACATTATTAGTCAACATAGGCTATACGTTATCACGTTACTATTAGCGATGAACAGAAGTCTACGCAGGAGGAGCCGCGAGCAACAGAGTTATCTATAATATAAAATGAATCCCTAAATGTGTTGCTAAGCTCAAATCTCGAGAACGGCTGAACCGATTTAGCTAATTCTTTTTTAGAATAGGTATTCCTTAAAGTACGAGGATGGTTCTTACGGCGAGAAAATTTTTAAAAAACGGCGGTACGAAGTTCGCGGGGTCAGCTAGTTTAAAATAAAAGTTCTGTTTCATAATCTATTTTCTTTTTATTTATAGGGATTTACAAAGTAAGAATATTTTTATATTAACCATTTCATGACTGAAATGCGGTAGTTCAGTTCTGAAATATTTTTTTAGAATTAATGAACCTATTAGTTACATTTTGTACTATTAAAATATATTAAGATAAAAAGAAACATAACATTTTTGCCATTAAAATCACTTGGAAATATATACAAAGACAATAATAGGTACTCTAAACATGTTTAACTACACAATAATTATGATTGTGTTTCATAAAAATAAGTGGTACTGCAAAACATCCTAGCTAACAGGAGGTATCATTGTCTACAATAGGCTTATTTTCATACTAAATGTTGAATTTAGTTTCTGACTATGTTTCACCCTATGCATCATTTAAAAACCACAGTTCCTTTAAAAAATAAACAAATATTACTGTGCAAAGTTATTATTTGCTAGATCCATTTTTGAGAACTGCAAGGTATTGTCGATAATCTGAAATAGTTCTGGTGGCTGTGGAATCCGTCCAGTTTCTAGTTTAGACCACAAAGGAATGTTGTTCAATGATATTTCAAAAGCACCAGATGAGACTAACTGGCCCTCAATCATATTGGCTAAGAAGAACATCATCATACAGGCATATAGTTTATTCTCAAGGCACCAGCTCCACCAAGCAGGTTGTGGTTTGTTTAACCAAGCAAAAATGTTGACTCCACTTAGTATGCACATGATGAGTATCATTTTACCAAAACTCTGCAAAATAAAAAATATGGAATTAAAAACAACAATAAAGGCTTTTTCATTGAACTGCATAAATATAATAACTACCTTGGACTAATGATACAAAAATGGATGACTGTTTCATCAGCATCATTATAATATATGCAACTGTATTCACTTATCTACATTTATTTATTTAACCAGTCTACCCACGTTAACAAACTCTCACCTAACACTCGCGGTGCCCGGGCACCGGTTGATATTTGAGAGGTTAAGCGAAAATAGTACCTATAGGTACACTTAATGTATGTTGCATAATGTACAAAATAATATGACTGCTGTTGCATCCCTTCAACCTAAGAGAAAAGCCTGTGCCAGAGGCTTGTGTGCAGCAGAAGGCCAATTTCTCCAAATATAAAAAGATTTAATCACAATTCAATCCACTGTCAAAATCAAATTCGTAGTCAAACAGGATCACAATTTCAATTAAAAGAGAGCTATTTGCTATAATAAAAATAAAAAAGAAGAATTTTATTACAATTTTACCATTTTTGACATTTAGTTTTATTTGGACAGTGAATGGAATCAAGACAATCTTTTATATTCAATTGACCATCAGATAGTATGTGACGTTGGATTGGGCCCCATACCCCTAGATCTGATTGGGTTATTTTTGTATTTATAGCTTTATCTACAAAACAATACATCTATAATAAATGGCATGGAGAGATGTAGGGAATGAAAACATCAACCAAAGGTAGCTGAAAGACAAACTCACTCTACCTTGAGCAGGTGTTGCTTTGATACACAAATAAATAGTATACTTTAACAAAATACTAATACATAATCATAATGGGCCTAGTCAAGGCGTACTTACAATTAATCTGGACATATACATATTAAGGCCTGGTGGATCATAATTAGCCCCAATTACAGAAATCTCTGGATACTTTTGCTGTATTATACCTGCATAGTCTTCAAACACTTTTCTATATCCGCATGAATAACTGTAATAATAATATTATGATGACAAAATGTCCACAAAAAATGTGTTATTTTTATAATACATTATAATACTGACAAAATAACCTTACCAATAATAAATGTTCATGATATGCCCTACTCCCTGTCCAATTTTAGTGATACTTTCTGCATTATTTTCACTTCCCTGTGCGTAATTGTCGCTGGATATAATCACACACGTAAATATTAATAAAATCGAACTTATTGAAATACATAAATTAGTGGACAAAGGCATTTTTCTTAGACAGAATATTTTGGGTTTAGTTTACAAGTTGTACAAAATCTAAGAACATTTATTTTATGGTTGTTCGTTAGCAGATAACGACAATATCTCTATATAGTGCAATATTATTAGCGCCCCGGATCTATCAATTCAAATATTAAAATTATTCGAATATGATTATGAATGACAAATCACAGATCAAAAGAAATAATACGACAGATAGGATAGAGTGACAGATAGGCCGTCAAATAGAGATGAGTCGTATTTATTATAATATTATGACCGAATACGACGGTAATAGAACGACGGATCCCAATACTAGGTATTTTTATTAGAAGAGGCTTTTTATACTCTTTGGAAGTGATTATGATTTAAGTGGAAATGGAAGTGGCATGTCCAATTCTAATTTGACAATACGAATGGTAACTTTACATACATACATAATATAATCACGCCTTTATCCCCGGAGGGTTAGGCAGAGGTGATCTAACACCCACATTTCACCAATCATTGTATTGGGTCCCACGTAATTGGTGGTAACTTTTAAGAGCTGCTTATTAGTGTTAAAAGCCAACTTGCCCAATGTACTCGAATTGCAACTAGTCTAACTGCTTAAATAGTACTCCTAAGCCACGCATCTATAGATAGTTTACGTGACGTAAGCATTCGTTTTGTTTAACAGGTAAACCGGAGCATCTGCTTAACAGCTTTGACTTGTTACAAAGTGTCCACTCACCGTTACTGAATCTGATGATCGATTTGTTTTATTCTCACAGTAACTCTCACCTACCTACATGCAAACCTACAATCTGACGGACGTAAGGAGATAACACATCCCTACTAATATTATAAATGTGAAAGTAACTCTGTCTGTCTGTCTGTCTGTCACGCCCAAACCACTGTACCGATTTTGATGAAATTTGGTATAGGGGTAGATTAGACCTCGAGAAAGGACATAGGCTATGTTTGGTCGCGATAACCAACATCCACGCGGGCGGAGCCGCGGGCAAAAGCTAGTAATAAATAAATATGAATTGTATCAATGTAATATAATGTGGCACTTCTATAAAAAAACAGCTTCCGTGGCGTAATGGTAGTGAACGTGGCCACGATGCAGGAGGCGTGGGTTCGATCCCCGCTCAGTGCATATATTTGTATGCATGAATATTGGTATTTGCATGGGTCTGGTCATGCCTCGGAGAGCAAGTTAAGCCGTCGTCGGTCCCAGTTGCCATACGAACATCTATGGCAGTCATTGCGGGTAGTTGGAGCCCTAAACAGTTCAACAACAACGGTCTAACTGCAATGCTTCGATATCACCTAATGCATCATTGGGTTGTGGAGGTCAGATGGCAGTCACTTCACGGAAAATATCGAGATCCAGCCAAATCGGCAGTTAAGACTGGTAAAGCGGAACCCCAGACTCCGAGGTGATTCGGATGCGATTGAGAATTAACGCTAGGATTATGATGGCACTTCTACAAAAACAGTCTATTTTTCATCTGTCTGTTTCGTTCCCCTCTCATCAAGGTGCTTAAAATACATGACAATTTGGTCATGGAGGTAGTAGTGGTATAATAGGATACTAATCAGGTAACGGTGTACAAAATTTTTGTTCTTAAAAAGAGTGTGTAATAACTTGGTAATAATCAATGACGTATGTAACATAATTTGTTGTGTGCTATAAGCAGACTGCGTAATTCGTGTGTACCTTATCGATCGCCGAAAATGGTACACCGAAAGCAGTAAAAGTATCTCCCTAGGTTAGTTACTTATAGGACTTAACTTAAACTACCTTTATTTCAGAAATAGAATAATTATAGTTCCACATTTAAATTCACGTTAACGAAGTCACGATCGCCGGTATAGCTAGTTTGTATTATTGAGATGGGGTACTTTTACTTTATAATATTGCAAGCTGTTGTTCGTGGCTCCGCCCACGTGGAATTCTGATCCCGTTCATCGCTGATAGCGTAATGATATGTATGGTATCTGACACAACACTACCAAGTGGCCAAGATTGTACATCAGCAACTTGCCCTTAATATATAACCTTGTGAAGGTATGAGCCAGACACAGTTCCCGAAAACATTATATTGGAATCGATCTATCAAAGTCAAAGTCAAAGTCAAAGTCAAAAATCATTTATTCTGTATAGACCATCAAAACGGAACATACAAAACGTCAAAATTAATAAAAAAAAATATTAATATATTTACTATATATCATCACTGACCCTGGACTATTGCCACCATTAAACCTGATATAGTGGTAATAGATCGATTAGAGCGCCTTGCAATGATTATTGATGTCACCATTCCTCATGACGAAAACCTCATGAAAGCCGAAAAATACAAATACTTAAATAAAATATTTTTTTGTTTCTGGCTCATGAGGTTGTTGACATGACATAAAAATCAAAGAATGTTTTGAAAATCATTCAAAATTATCGGTGGAAAGGCGAATCAATGTATGGTCTAAATACCTACGCGGTCCGTAGACGAAAAAATCCAAACACTGGCTAGATGGAATGGGTATGAGGAAAGCAAGAAATCACGTATTTTTTTAGGAAAAACAATAGGAACGTTAAGAATAGGCATACCTAGTCCAAAATTTATCTAGTAAAGAGCCCAGCTCTAGACCAAAGAGTATAAATTAGATTAGGTGAAGAGGAGATTCATGAGATTGCACTTTTTAGACTTTTTTACATTCATTTGTCTATGATCCTATCTTAATCACGCAGCACGTTTTGTAAATGGTATAATAAACTTACCTACAATAAATAAAATATAGTATAAATTATTGTACGTGATTGCGTAAAAGTGCGTCCAAAGCTCATGGTTTTCGTAACGGTGCCAAACATTTAACAACAAGCACTTTAGAGAAGTATGTAAAGTTTTTTTTAATACCACTTTCTCTAAAGTATTACTTCTCTAAAGTGTCATAATATAATGTAAACATGTTGTGAAAAACTCTAGAGATGTAAATCTGTATGTATTGTAGTGTTGCATGTTTTCATATATACTTAGTGAAAATGTTGCGAAAAACATGAGCTGTAACCGTACCTTAAGTAATGCCCCCTCAACTATCCAGAATTCTAGTGTAGAATCAGGCGGGCCATGTCCTTGTCTGCTACCTAATGGACCTATGGTGCCCATTACACGTTAGGTTTTGCTCAACCACAATCACGCCGATGTTGGGGTCCATTACACGCTTATGCAAGCATCAAGCATTAAGCCCGTACCAGACGCTCCAATTCGGTCGGGTCCAACCTTAAGGAGCTCGTATACATTATGTTTGCTGCAGCGCCCCCTGGTGAGTTCTTACATCTAAGTATTTGGGAATATTCTCTAATCAAACCCGAACCTATAACTGAAAACTGCATTAAAATCGGACCAGCAGTTTTAGTGAACAATGAGTATATTAATTTGCTCAAAAAACGTTTGCTGCAGCGCCCCCTGGTGAGTTTTCACCATAACACCTATCTAAGAACATACGCCAATCAAACCAGGACCTTTAACTGAAATCTGCATCAAAATCAGACGGCTACACGGGGTTGTCCGTCAGAAATCCGAGGAAGATCCACATTAATATCAACATTTCGTCGCAAGTAAAAAATCACTCTACCTAATTCCGACCTCTGATTATAATTCATCTTTGGTGTAAGGGGTCCAATAAGGGTCCAATATTGGTCAATCACGGCGTGTGGCGTGATTGATGGTTAAAAACCTTATAGTATTAAAGAGTAGCAACAACTACGATTTCATTCATAAAATCGAATCAAGCTTGACGCCAAATCGCCATCTTTCGTTCTCATATACTTCTATTTTCATGAATGAACGTGTGTAGACCATAGACTTAGATTGTAGACGGTTACTATGTTAGGGATGTATCATGTATCTCTATTATCGTAATATTTGTCGATATCTATCTATCCTGTCATCTAATGTGTATTAACCAAAAGAGAGCGGAAAAATGCTAAGCTCATGATATTATGATAAATGATAATGATAATTTTATGGTTTATGTGAGATAAAGCGACAATAAAATAAATGATTATTTCTAAATATGATTGATAATAAAATTTAATATCTAAGAACTAAGAAGGCCTCATCAGATGCTTTTTATGCCCCGCTTAAAGGACCCGGGACTGTAGGAGGGAATTTTGTATGGTTAGTATCATTTATATACCATAAACGAAGTATATTTATTTCTTCTTCATCCTAGTGTTAACTCCCCGTCGCATCTGAAGCTTTCACCTCGGAGTCTGTCCGCTTTACCAGTCTTAACAGCGGATTTGACTGGACCTCGATATTTTCCGTGAAGCGGCTGCCATCTGCCAACTAAGTTGAGTGTCATAGGTTCTGATATTAGTAGATTGGAACGTAATTTAAATTTTGTAGTACAAGGCAAGGGTCCATATTGACATGCATAATTTTTTTTATTCTAATCTCGTGTTTTCCTCACGATTTTTGTGTGATGGTACTTTGTTAATATTTAAAATTAAAAGACAACTAAATAATTATGACGAAGTGAATGGCCTACCTACAACGTATGTGATGGAATTATGTGTTCTGAATGAAATTAATGAATGTGTTAAGTGTCATGGATTCTATTTCGTGTTGGTGTCGGCGACTTGAATATTGAAACGTTTTCAAAGTTTTTTATAGGTTCCACGATTATGATACGCATATCATCCACGAATTTGATCAGACTAAAGTTAATTTCATCGGCTCTCATACTATAAGATTTAGATAATAACTCGCCGAGCGGCGTTAGATATTCCTTTTTAGGGTTCCGTACAGTAATATGAAAAACTAGAACCCTTATAGGATCACTTTGTTGTCCGTTTGTCTGTTTGTCTGTCTGTTAAGACCTTTTTTTCGGGAATGTGTGGACGGATAAGTTGTAATTTTTATTATTATAATTATGTATTATGAGTTTGTTCTTTAATTTAGTTCTGTACAGTGCGCGAGTCTGACTCGCACTTGTCCGGTTTTTTATCAAACTGTGACTTTTTCATTGCTATTATTCACAAGTGAGTTATAGATTCTTTTTTAAATCTTACAGGTTAAGTTTCTATGTTCTTAAAAAAGTTTCGATACAAAAAAGAACGTGTTTAATAGAACGAAAACCAACTTGTAATACTTGTATAATAAACAAAATTATCACTCAAATTTAACTTTTTTTTTCTCAAGTACAGAAAAAAACAGAGTAAAAAAAAGTCAAATTCAAACCTCACTTTTAAATATGGCCGATCGCCATTGTTAGATGCGCGCGCATAGGAAAACGATTGTAGTATTGTTTATTTAGTTTTATTTTATTCGCAAGTGTGTATATTTTACAAATATATGCTAAATACTAGCCTTTCGCCCGCGGCTCCGCCCCCGTGGATCTCTTATCTTCGGTTCTACTCAACCGATTGCAGTAAAACAGACGTAAGATTTTAAATTCCAACAAGACCTTTCTAACAAAAAAACTGCATCAAAATCCATTTAGTAGTCTTTGCGTCCATCGCGGACAAACATTTTCAATTTACAATTATATAATAGTATAGATAGATAGAAGATAGATTAATAGTTTAAACCCTTGTTTACATTTTTAGTCTGTGCTTCTTTTATATCGATATGGTGGTTATCGACAGTTTACTGGGCTTCCCTATTATAGACGCCATTTTCCGTTCTCATCCAAGTTTAGGTATACAGTTTTTTTTCGTAGGTATTTCATCTCCATATACTTCCATACTCAAAGTTAAAAACCGATAGTCATCGCAAAGTTGACGAATGTGTCAATTCGTCAACTGTCAATAGTGTCAATCAATTGTGTCAAACGTGTCAAACTCAAAAAGTTGCTGTTGCATGTTATTACCTCTTGATTTTAAATATTATTTGTTAAATAGACTAGAAAGTTTACATCATCTAGAGTATAGCTAGGTTCTAACATAAAAAGGCTTTTTAGAAGATTACTATGTCACATAACCACTGTCATGGTCATGATCACGACCATAGCGATGCTGAAGAACTTGGAATCCAATATAATCTTTATCAAAAGATTGACAAAGATAATTTGCAATGTTTAAATGAAAGTATTGAAGGCGCAGGCAAAACCGTTTTCAAGCCGTGGGACAAACGCTTTGATAGAACTCAAGTTAGTGTTAGAAGTAATTACATACCTACATACAATCACGCCTTTATCCCCGGAGGGTTAGGCAGAGGGGAAATTAACACCTACATTTCACGAAAGATTGTATTAGGTCCCATGTAATAGGGAGTGAGCCTATTGCCGTATTCCGGGCACTGGTGTCGATTCGACCCATGTATCTGAGGCTGAGCCTGGGCTGTATATATCTGACTGATGTTAAACAACCCTATCCCTTATTCGCCTTGTACGACACCGCAAGGGAGGAGATGGGGTGGCCCAAATTCTACCCTGCCGGGAATCTTGCAGCGGCATAAATAATTACTTACTTGACTATTACTTTGCCCTCACTCATATTACCATCACTGGCATACCTTTTTATTCCTGATTATTATTTTTCCACATAGCCATATAAATTCATCACCACTGGGTTAGTCAACTATTTATTATTGAAAACTAAACAGGGAAAATGGTAAGATCTAATAATCTTACCATTTGTTTGCATTGGTCCAAGGGGCTTTATTGCATAATATTGATGTATATATGTGATAAAATAAGTAGGCATCTTTGTTTTAAAGTCATGATCATGATCCAAACTTTGCTTAGTTTAGATCTGGATGATAGCTCTGTGTGGTGAGACCCAGTATGAAAATTATTATAGTACTTCTTTAAATGTAAAAAAAAGTAATTGAGGAGATGGAAAGACATGTCACAAAATTGTTAGATGACATGACCTAACATCTTGCAATTTCTATCACTACATTGTACTTTCGATTGCATTAAAATAGACTTTTCATAACCATGACTTGGAATAGTGTGATCTTTCAATGATATTGTTTTATAGGCACAACTCTTATTTAGGTACTGTTTCTTCACTCTTACAGTCTTTTCACTTCTGTGCCAGTCTACCTCAGGTATAGCTGTTCTAACAAATTCATCTAGCCATCTTCTGAATTGGTTTTCCTTTTTCTTTCCAGTACTTATGTACCACATACTTTTATTATATATTTTTCTTCAGTCCATTTCCACTTATTTTTAGCACCACAACTTGAGTCTACACCTGAGTTGAGAAAAGGCTCTGAGAATGATGAGGGAGTGCAACCATGTATCCTAGAGTACTGTCCAACCTTGAAGCAATCAATGTGAAAATAGTTTGACTTTACTATAATTTCCATTGATTGCTACACCCACAATATCTGCATACCACCATTGCCCAAGTTTTAGGCAAAATAAAGAAATTGTCCTTGATCATAGCACAAGTCTATTTCGCAATTTCGCATATCTATCGCTTGGTGCTAAGTTTTTGTCTACAAGAACAATAAATGTTCCCATAATATAATAATAGAAGAATTAATCCACATTCGAAAGTATAAGGCCACTAAAACCTATGAAATATATTCTGGGGTACCACAAGGATCAGTCCTGGGTCCTCTTCTGAGTGCCTAGTGCGAATTTTTTTTCCATTCACCAGTGATGATTACACGGTGATTTGTATACACAAAAAATGTTTCACAACTTTGCCGCCAAGTGGCACTAATTCAATGTCATAAAAATTACGTTTACTCTTCACTGGTGAATGTGAGAAAAATCTCGCACCAGGCACTCATTTCACAATACAGCTTTAGCACCTTTGCCGTTGGTACCAGCATACAATCGTATAGCAAGCAACAAACCCTGTCAATAAGTTTCGGCATAAATAACATTGTATCTAAAAATGAGTACCTAGTAAAAGAATGGGTAGCGCGTCCAAATCGGTGCAGATAACATTCCGCGGGAAGACAGCAGACACCACGACAGTGTTAAATACCTAGGATTACATCAAAATTACTGCCTTGTATAAGTCAAACGTAATAGGACAACGAGAGAAGAAAAGAGATCTTAAAATCTACTGAATTTTGGATCGAAAAAGCAAAGTTACTACGTACTAATGATCCAGTACTACTAGCTACTGGTTGATTGTCTTAAAAGTTGACATGATACAACAGAATTTTTTTTTGTTTAGAATTTAAAAAAAAAGGTATCGTTACCATCGTTGCTTATTGTCAGCTCGCTCGTCAGAAGTTACACAATAGGCAAGACAAGTACTTATAATAAATTCATCATTTGTGAAAATAATCGAGAAAACTGCAATGGGCCAAATAGGCGATAAAGGATATAGGTACGTTTACATCTTTACATACAACTTTATCTGTAAAGGTGCAAGCGTATCGAGAAGTCCGGCTGGGGTAGTTTTTTTCGCCCTACAGAATACTGAGGCTAGGTAGGGTAGCCAGCGGTCAATGGAGAGGTTTTGTGCTGTCAGTGGGAAAACCAAAGGCTTGCCCTGCTTGTCGCCTTGGCGGACAGTACAGTATCTCTCTGTTCTTACAGAGTCGGCAGCACGGGTGTGACTCCCCTGGTGTTGCGCTCGTCCATAGGCTATGGTAACCACTTTTCATCAGGTGGGCCGTGCTTGTCTGCGACCTAAGTGGTATAAAAAAAATCGTCTTTGTTGACTGAACCTCAAAAATTAACTTCCTTATCATCATCATCATAACGTTAATCCCTGTTGCATCCAAAGCGTGTACTTGAGCGGGAATCGAACCTGCGACTTTTGACTTAGCAGTCGAACCCCCGGACGCTCGAATAGCTACGCCTCAAGAGATCCTGAACGTCCCAAGCTTTGGAGACATCAAGCTTTACGTTGAGCTAAGTTCCTGAGATTTACGAATTTGTTTAATGTGTTTTGTTAAACTTAAGTCGTCAAATTGACGGCACCCTGCTTGTTGTTAAGCTGAGGTGCAGTCCAAAGAATAAAGGCTGCCATTTCCGATGCTGTCACTAGAATGGCAGTCCCTACATTGATAGCGTCGAAAGAGAACCCAGGATTATATAAAGTGGGAGCATTTGTGAGGGGTTTCATTTGGCTTGCATCTACTTCAAGAATTAACGATATCAATCAATCAATCAATTAGTCTTTCGCAGTGCCATGCCGGACATAGGCCTCTCCTAATGTGCTCCGCAACACCTGTTCCTCTGCCTTCCGCAAAAACTCTATCTTAGCAACATTTATATATTGGTATGTAATGCATTCGTTATTTTCTAGTTTGTCGAGAGTGATGCAGATGAAGAGCTGCTGTTCAATATACCGTTTACAGGAAATGTGAAGTTGAAGGGAATAAAAATATCAGCAGAAGACTCTGACTACCATCCTGCTAAATTAAGATTGTGAGTAAAGATTTTGTTGCTTATTGAGGTGAACGAAACCATCCTGATCAGTGTGTTAGGTCGGCAGCGACTTCGTTCCTTATGTGTAGTGATAGCATCATCATCAGATAACGGTGGGCACAGCAGGCCTGAGTACATTCGCACGAAGTTTGGGGCTGTCCATTTTATCACGTGAGGCTCAACAGTTAGGGGGAGCGTGATTCAGGAAAAAATCACGAAATATCAACAGGTGGAAAGTAGGGGTATAATCAGATATCACGTGTATTTTTTTTTATAACACAATCCTTAATTTTGTAGCATTAAATAATTTATCTTCTACTAGCACTGCCCCGGCGAACTTCGTACCGCCATATTTTCGGCCCGCGTGGTATTCAAATCCCGTTCCCGCTGCACCCTTATCACTTAGGGGGATGAAAAATAGATGTTGGCCGAAAAAATTGAAATCGTAGAGGGATGAAAAAGATTTTTTTTTAAGTCGACAGAATAAAAAAAAAAATTTTGCCAAAAAATTAAAGTTTATAATTCACAAAAAAAAATAGGGGTTGATCGTAGAGGGGTGAAAATTGAGAGTCATATGAGATTTTTCATTATAAGTCATGACAAAATAAAAAAAAATTCTTGCAAAAAAAATAAAACTTTTTAATTACCAAATAAAAAATAAGGGTTGATCGTAGAGGGGTGAAAATTTAGGGTTGCATGTATTTTTGTATGATGTATCATAAAAAAATAAAAACAAAAAATTTTGTCTGAAAAATAAAAAAATAAAATTAAGGGGTGGACCACCCTTAACATTTAGGGGGATGAAAAATAGATGTTGGCCGATTCTCATAGATACCGGATAAGCACAAAAAATTTCATCAAAATCGGTCAAGCCGTTTCGGAGGAGTTCGATTACGCACATTGTGACACGAGAATTTTATATATAAGATAATATAAAAATGAATCCCTAAATGTGTTGCTTGCTAAGCGCAAATCTCGAGAACGGCTGAACCGATTTCGCAAATTTTTTTATAGAATGTTCCTTGTAATACGAGAATGGTTCTTACGGAGAGAAAAATTTAAAAAAATGATAATCGACCGTTAGGCGGTACGAAGTTCGCGGGGTCAGCTAGTCTACCATAAAAACAGATCTGCACCACAGTCTGCACTAATTCCTATTTAACATTTCGGCACAAAAGTTCCTGCTCTCATGGTTGCTTGTGATATCAATTATTATACTTCTAGGTTTAAAAATAAGCCCAATATGACATTTGATGATGTAACAATGGAACCAGATCAAGTTTTTGAACTTCAAAAAGATAGTGAAGGAGTTTTAGAATATTCACCAAAGTAAGTGCTTTTTTTTGTTAAATTTATGTTGTGTGTATTGTTTTTGATGTAGATAAACAAATTTATTAATTTTGTCCAGCAAGCGTATTACTATTTTACGTGACTGAAGCTGAAAGGATTATTTTTTAAATTGAATGTTCCTGAATCTCTGAATTTTTCGTCAAATTAAAATACATTGATGGAAAAAGAGAACTGAACATTAATTGAATACCGTAAAATGGGGCGAATAGATACAGTTTTCAACTTCTACATAGATTTACTCAGATATTTTGTATGCAAGTGAATATTAGAGGATTGTGATTATCGTGAGTCACGTTGTAATTAACTAAATATTTATGCTAAAAATGAGTAAAAATATGTGTATTAATTGTAAATTAAGAAAAACTACACGATTTCTATTCACCTGGAAACAGGGGTCAAAAGATACGAGAAGGGGGTGAATAGAAAAATTGCGCTAGGGCTGTCAAAATCAACTTATATTTTAAATAAATATACAAGGTATCTATGATATCGATCTATGGTTCGTCATAGCCTATGACCAACCTTAATAGATTGAAAACCCTAAAAATCATGTTTCTAATAACCCCTCATTCGTATCTATTAACGTCTTACCCGTATCTAATCACCTCCAATGGCGTATCTATTGACCCTAATGTAGGGTTGCCATAAGTGTGGGGACCCAGACCGGGACATTTGAAGAAAAATTTGTAAAGGTAGAAGAATTAGAACTTTTATTACAATAATAGGACCTTGTAAAAGTCTAAAACAACTTTTAACACTGCCATTAAATACCAGCAGGCAGCGACTCGGGCTTTCTGTTTTTTTCTGAAAGGCGAAAAATTATCAGAATTAACTGCTGATAATTTTACAAAATATTTTGAAGAAATTAAAATTAACTTAAACATCATCTTCATGTAGACGCTTTCTCCAAATTGCATCTGTGGCCAAGATGGCCTCGGAGCTCAGGGTCCGCCTTCCGGCTCTTCCTCCTTCACTTCACACGATCTTGGGCGTCGATAGTAGTGAGACCATTCGCACGCATGGCACTCTCCATGACGTCAAGCCAGGACTTCTTGGGCCTACCCCTTCTACCTGGACACGGCGCGGAGGCGGGGGTGCCATTATTAGGCTTTTGCTACCTACGTAGCCCGGCGGCGGTTGCCGCAAGACGTGGCCGCACCAGCGAAGGCGACTCTCTTGCATTTTATCCGCGATGTCACGGACATGAAGGCTGCCGCGGATGCGAGAGTTCCTCACGCGATCTTTCGACGCCACATCATTTTCATCTCCGTGACACGCAGCTCTTGCTTGTGTCGCTCCAGCAGCGGCCACGCCTCACAGCCACGTAAGAGGACAGGCCTCATGATCGTCTCATAGACTTGCCCCTTCAACCTGACTGGCAATTTGGGATCACACGTGAGGCCAGTCATTTCTCACCACCTGGCCCACGCGGCAGCAATGCGCGCCCTGACGTGTAGTCGATTTCACCGGTCATATGAAGTATAGATCTCCTGGGTATTTAAACCGAATCATCGCCTATGCGGACGGCTCGGCTGTGGAATCTGTCGAGTTTAACGCTAAGCTTTCTGTCAAAGGCCTTCTGCATGTCTAAGAATAGGCAGTGCAGGGGTGTGTTCTTCGCTCTGTATTTCCCCATCACAATCCTTAGGGCAAACACCGGATCAATGGTCCCGTGCACGGGACGGAACCCATAAGGACACTCCGAGAGTCTCCGGACTGTGTCGGGTCCGACAGCTTTCCGGTTCTTCATGCGGCGAATGACAGTCTGTACTTCTGCAGGCGTTGTCGGTGGCACTAGTCCTTGATTCGGAAAGAGGTTTGGTGGCTGCACATCTTTAAGCTGCTTATTCAGCAGGTCGTGGAAATATGAGCGCCATCTCTCGTTCACCGCGTCTATCTCGTACTTACAGATTGCCCCCAGGGTCTTTATAACTCATTAACTTAATAGTGTACGGAAAAATGTCCGCGCTTACGTCGTTCTATCTACGTATGAATAGCCTAGCTGGTTAGTCGCGTTTATTGTAGGTATATTACTGTTTACTAAGTCCAGCTCTATAATATAATACTATGATTTTTAAACCGGGACAATTTGCTTATCGGCCGGGACGCCGGGACACCATGCTTCAAACGGGGACATGTCCCGGCGTACCGGGACGTATGGCAACCCTACCCTAATGGCGTATCTATTAACCCCCCACCCGTATCTATTCACCTCGAATTCGAAAAAATATGCAAGCATCTTGATTTTGCATGAAATAAGAATGTTATTAATCGTTTATGGACATTTACCTTTGTTTTTCTTAAAGTTAAGAAACTTATGCACCGAATGAAACCCATTCACAGAGTAGGAGCAACGAAAAACTTGATGTTTATCGAAAAGTTTTACACAGCAAAAAATATTCGAGAAAACACTTCCACTTTAACCGCTTTTTACTCAGGTCATATGAACTTGACGTTAATTTGTGGGTGCTCAGCTTATAGAAAAAATGTTGCCGTGTAATAAATCATAGAGAAAACATTCAATAAAAGGCTACAGACAAACTAGAGTTAACATTATCAAACTCCCGGATTTTTCTCTATTCACCCCACGATATCTATTCACCCCATTTTACGGTATTATAATAACAAAACCTCTCCAAAATCAAATTAAATATAATTTACAAATCAACTTGTTGCTTCTAAGAATATGAAGAATAACATCTATTAAGCAGTCGTTACGGGTAGATACCTACCTGGAGTCCCTAAAAAGGTCAACAACTGATCTAATTGCAATACTTCGATGTCGTTAATGGGTTGTGGAGGATGTCGTATTTCAGCCAAACAGGCAGTTAGACTGGAAAAGCGGACCCCAGACTCCGAGGTGACAGCTTCGGATGCGACCGGGATTAACGCAAGGATGATGATGATGTGAACGTATTGCTCATTTCTATCTTTGTGTGCTAGCGAAATTAAAATATCAGAGTTAAAAAACTAGAATTTATCCAAAAGGGACGAAATTGGTAAAAAAGTGTTGGCCAGCAGGACAAAGACGAAGTGTTTACCGTATTGAGTGTCCACTTCCGTCCTGTGCGGTTCGTTCATGATAGGAAAGGATATACTATGTTTGTTCCTTTGGAGCTTGTAAAGTAATTTTATTTTTCAGAATAGTCACATTTTCATCAGTTACTCATTTGACAATGCATTTTCCAACCAATTTTGGTGCAGATACGACTAAAATTGACTATATTGGACTAAAAGGGGAATGGACGCCGGGCCACAGACATGGTGTTACCATTTGTACTTACGAAGTTAGACCTAATCTTGATGATCATAAACTAAAAAATGAAGATTCTGTATCTCGGCAAATCGAATAAGTATGAAGTTGTAATCGACGTAACATTAGCGATTTACGAGTTATAAACAAATATGTACATAATAATTTTCAATTCTTTTTTATGGTCGCTGATAAATAAAATATCTAAGTCCATAGCAGTGTTTCATTTCAATATTGTGTAAAATCAAGTATTTTACCTTACCTTAATCAAGTTACAATACGGCAAGTTGTAAATAAGTGACATTTACAAAGCAGCGGCCATACCACATGCACCCAGGACGATCTCTACTACAGAATTATTAATCATACATCGCGCTATTCAAGTTCACGTGCTGAAAAATTAAACTAGAGCTTGAGAAAGGACTAAAGGACGTAGGCTAGGTTTGGTTGTGGTAACCGACATCCACGCGGGCAGAGCCGCGGGCAACAGCTAGACCAAACTACATAATGCTATGTAAACCCAAAACTAGCATAGTTGGTAATATGGGTGTAGAATGTGCATAAACATACCTACTTAAATATTCGTTTTAGTAGGTGCACTGTAGGTAAAGGGCTTTACCAACACCCAAGACCTTCGGGGGCCAAGTCAACCTGAGCTGATAGCTAGTCGGTGCACCTGCTATTAAACAACGGACGAGGCTCTAGCGCAGCTCTCCTCTTGTGTTTGGGAGGTCAGACGGAAGTTGCTCTAGTAAAAGCCAACAAATCCAATCAAAAATAATAAGCGAACCCCGGGCTCGAATCGAAAGCGTAAACTTTGGACGCAGCCTAGAAACCGCTAGGAGGAGCATGTTGATACCTTTTATAAATATATAGGTAGGTACATTTATAATGATAACCACTTACTGAAATTGAAAGAGTAGAGTCGAAAGCTTTAATTTTTTATTAGGTATTTATATTTAACGAAGATAGGTCGGAAGTTATATTTACAACACTATAATAACGCGCGATGTTTATGGTTAGGTACTCTATAGGACTACGTCTCATGAAATAAACATACAATTTATTTCATGGATTAACTTTTGTGAAGTGACAAAGACAGCCATACTCTTAGGTACTGTAGTTATAGGTATTAACTAAGCTCATTTATCGATAACAGTAACATTTAAATAAAATTAATAATATTAAGGTATTAAGACCAAATACATATATTGCAAGATGTGTACCTAAGTAGGTACTTACCTACTTATCTAGCTATTGATTATCTGAATATCCGAGTAATATTGACTAAATGAAGGTATTAATTACATGCTACATAATTACGTAGATATAAGTTACTTTAAAATATGGCAGTGACTTTTATTTAGATTTTCTTCGTTCTTTTAATTCCTGTACAGAACACATCACAGTATTCAATTAGTCCTAAAATTAATTATTCAATAGAATCTCAATAATATTAGCGAAGATCTTTTCACTGTCGACGTTTTCCTCGCACCATGCGGGCGGCGTACCGGCGACGCGGCCTATACCCATATTGACCACGATATGGTCGATACACAGGTGGTCGATAAGCTTCATTAGGCACAGAGTTAAGATCGCCACCCGTAGGAATAGGGGCGGTCTTCTTGTGTGGAATTGGCCAATCTCTTATGCAAACAGCACACCTGCGAAAATAACATGAACGATAAAGCTCACCCAGCCGCAGATTAGAACTTCAAGTGGCGTTGTAAAAAAATATTGTGAAGTCAGGTTCTCATTTTAGAAAATTGAAATTTTCAGCGAACAACAACATACGTTAAGTAGGTATTAGTGTAGTAAAGGAATGCTCAAAAGGCGGGTGTGGATGGAAAAGTCGAAAGCAGAAACTTTGACTTAGGAACTTTGTTTGGACTAGTTAGGAGATAAACACACTAAAAGTCCCCACCCCTCCGAGGTGAGCCCGAGGGGGGGGGGGGGGGGGGCACAAAGAAGGTCCCGTTTTTTGGTCTTTTGCTTAATTCTCGAAAACGGTGCGTCGCACGAAATTTTGTTCAACTAAATATTAAATGCTTATTAAATTCTCTACAAGTTTGTTCTTTGTATGTTGTATCTATCTCCAATAATTGCCTAGCTATGAGCTTCTAAAAGTGGATGATTTTCAAAAATGCACTTTTCTGTACGTTTTTTGGCACTTGTTCTTAGCTGCGACCGTAGATATACAAGAATCATGACTAATTAACCAGTCGCCTCCTCTTTGGGCTTGACGGACCTGGTTGGGGTTCCTTATTTCCTGCCTGTTCTGTCTCGTCATCAGTCAAATCAGTATATGACAACGGAACGTACGACGATGGGGATGATGAAGCAGGAGTAGTAGATACCTGAAAAATGATTTGCGACATTCATCGTGGTATAAGGCTTCCACTGCAACCAGATCTATTATTGTCAGTAAACGACCCACTACTTCTTCGCCCCAATCATCTTGTCTTGCATGTCCAGCCTCAATGTAAGTGTCCCCAAAGGCTACGTTTCTAACAGAGTATACTGTCTGACGCTTTTCCACAGCTTTCTTCTTTTCATCTTTGAATGCGCATGCACAAAAAAGACATCGAGTTTTGAAGTCAAATTTGGGTTTTGATGATCTTAAAGTATGAACTTTGGAGGGCCCACCAGACGGAACATCTTTTGTCAGATCAGCTTTGATGCTGTTGAGTCTTGTGTAGTTTTTTCGACAAGATGTATGGACCATCAGTGACTTAAAACCCTTAAGTTGGGAACTTTTTTGATAATTTCTGAGGTTACTGGCAGAAATCAATGAATTTATTCCTTTTTCACCAACCTTGGAGACATTTTCTCCACTTTCATCGAGCAGTTCATGACATATGAAATACTTGTCTGACATGTTGGAACTGTGCGGATGTTCAAAATATTTTGTGACTGCTTCCCTGCGTTACCGGGTGCACAGTCACAATAATCGATAGGTCACAATAGAAACAACAACATAAGCCCGAAGGCATCTTAATAGATATTATTGGGAGTTTTAGCCAGTTTTAAACTGTTTCCGCCTGCACCGCGTGGAGGTACTCCCAGCTTATGTGCTATATTTAAATATTGTGTAGGTGTTTTTAATACTGTGGGTGCTCATCCATACGAAATAAGAAAGGTTTTTGGTAAATTTGTACCGTTACAATGTGCTCCAGAGGGAAAAAAACACAACTTTGAAAATCATCCACTTTTAGAAGCTCATAGCTAGGCAATTATTGGAGATAGATACAACATACAAAGAACAAACTTGTAGAGAATTTAATAAGCATTTAATATGTAGTTGAACAAAATTTCGTGCGACGCACGCATTTTCGAGTTTTAAGCAAAAGACCAAAAAACGGGACCTTCTTTGTGCTCCCCCCCCTCGGGCTCACCTCGGAGGGGTGGGGACTTTTAGTATGTTTATCTCCTAACTAGTCCAAACAAAGTTCCTAAGTCAAAATTTCTGCTTTCGACTTTTCCATCCACAATCATTCCTTTACTGGACTATATCTACATTGTTTAATTTCTTGAAGCAGATACTAATCGATGTTACTGTTTGCTAAGCCTCTTGCTGGGATTGAAGCGTGATGTAAATAATAAATAATTGAATGGACATTGCTGAAATCAAAGCCAGATTAGGGCCTCGATTCTGCTAAAGCACAATCACTGTCACACCACAGAGACTGCGAGAAACTGCAGACTCTGTGGTTTGACAGTAATTGTGCTTTAGCAGAATCGAGGGCCAGAATGTAGTGATGTATGAGACAATGAGTATTATTAGGTATTATCTAATACTAATGCACAAAGAATAATTCAGTGGATTTTGCCTAGTGGACGTACCTGCTGACTTTAGATACAAGGTCGGCTTTAAGAGTTTGTTGCTTAGGTTTATCGAACATTTTACTATCTTCGATAACTGAGAGCCAGTATGAAACAGCTGTTGCAAAGTAGTTGCAGCGGCCCAACCCGTTACATTCGATGAATGGCCGTGCGCGGAATTCTCTCATGCAAGAACCCGGCGATATGAGACTTTGGCCAGATGCGTCTGCGCCAGCAGTGTGCTGTAAAATTAAATTAAATTCGTGTTACGTTCAATAAAATTATTAAGAGAATAAAGTGGCAAAGATATAAAAACTTGCTGAATAAAGGGGTAGATAATGGACATGTTAAATGTTATCCAGATCTTGGTAGAGATGAGAAGCACGACAATCGTTTGCGGTGAAGTTATTACTTCCGGCGCGTAATTTGAAATTTTGAAAGAGTTTCCCTTGAAGTCATATGAAGTGAAGCCACACAGAAGCTACGAATTTGAGACGACAAGGCACAGTAAAAATTAAAGATTGTCCTCTAAGTATGAAAGCAGGTATGTATTTAGTTACCTACATTTAGTAGGTACTAGCTTTTGCCCGCGACTTCGTCCGCGTTAAGTTCGGAATAGAATAAGATATTTGAATGAAATTTTAAAGCAATTAGTATGCTAACTATTCAAACCAATTATGATAGCAAAATAATTTAGAGAAAACTAAAAATGATTTTTAAATACCTATTCAACGATACCCCAATTGACATAGTTTAAGTAGTTTGTAGACTTTTATTTTTTTTCATTTTCACAATATGGCGTTCAGTAGTCGCCATATTGAATTTTCACTAACGTCATGTCTTTAGTGACACTCGCCGGACTAAGAGAAATCGATTGACGTGTAAATCATAAAAATCGGTCCAGGCGTTTGGTCTTTATAGAGCTTCAAAGGAACATACAAACATACATACATAGATACATAGGCTGATAAACACATTACCACTCATTTGCGCCGTGCAGTCGGGTAAAAAGAGAAACGACTTAGGCAGGACTCGTACCCGCGACCATTCCCTAACAGGGGGAATGCTTTGACAACTTCAGTCAATTATTGTTGGGGCGGAGTAATCACTAAACAATTTTAAAAAATGATTGTAACATCATTAATTAACGTAGATAGCTCCCACCGTCGTCGTCGTCGCGTCGCCCCAAGATGGTTGTATAGGAGAATTTGGAGCACTCAAAGCGTGGCGTAGCGGTAGTGAACGCGGCCGCTACGCTGGAGGCACGGATTCGATCCGCACTCAGTGCAAATATTTGTATGCATGAATATGGGTTGTACCTCGGAAAGCACGTTAAGCCGTCGCCGTCGCCGCGTCGTCGGTCCCGGTTGCTATACGAACATCTATGGCAGTCGTTACGGATAGTTGGAGCCCTAAACATGCTAACAACTGATCTAGCTGCAATGCTTCGATGACTCCCAAACTGAACTCCGACAAATCTTTCTACGACAAGATTTTACTTCGACAACATGAAACTCCGATACGACTCAATTTCGACAATATTTTTGATCGAAACAACTCAATCCCGACACTACTATACTCTGACAAAGCGTTTCTTCGACATGACTTTAATAAGAAACGACGTGAGTCCGACGACATTCTACTTAGACAATAATGCTTGTCCGAAATGAGTCAAATTCGACATACCCTACTCTGAAATATTGTAGCTCGATAATATCTTGAATCGACGTGACATATTTATGACACGATGTTATTGCGAAATTATTAGATAAGTACCTTTAAAAGAGATCCGATTCTCAGCACTCCATGGATTCACCGTGCGGTCGCCGGGTCCATAGCGTGATACAGAGAGGAACACCGTGACGGCGACTGGGACTTGCGACCCAGACGTGGGAACTAATATACCTAAAGACCACGCTATAAAGACAAACAAATACTTTAAATTGACTAACGAGTTACCAAAAAAACGGCTACGTGGTTAAGCTCTACGCCGTAGAAGTAGGAGCAAGGGGACTTCCAGCTAAATCTCTGTACATCTTACTTAAAGACCTCGAATTGCCAAGAGCTTCAGTAAGCTCTTTACTAAATCGAATATCAAAAGCGGCATTTTAACAAATTTGGATAAGTAGGGGGGGAACACTACTGACGATGGAGGTGAGCGCTGATGCATCACAAGGTGATGTCCACCCTAAACCTACATCTGGGTCGCAAGTCCCAGTCGCCGTCACGGTGTTCCTCTCTGTATCACGCTATGGACCCGGCGACCGCACGGTGAATCCATGGAGTGCTGAGAATCGGATCTCTTTTAAAGATACTTATCTAATAATTTCGCAATAACATCGTGTCATAAATATGTCACGTCGATTCAAGATATTATCGAGCTACAATATTTCAGAGTAGGGTATGTCGAATTTGACTTATTTCGGACAAGCATTATTGTCTAAGTAGAATGTCGTCGAACTCACGTCGTTTCTTATTAAAGTCATGTCGAAGAAACGCTTTGTCAGAGTACAGTAGTGTCGGGATTGAGTTGTTTCGATCAAAAATATTGTCGAAATTGAGTCGTATCGGAGTTTCATGTTGTCGAAGTAAAATCTTGTCGTAGAGAGATTTGTCGGAGTTCAGTTTGGGAGTCTGCTTCGATATCGGTATTGGGTTGTGGAGGTCAGATAACAGTCGCTTCACGAAAAATATGGTTATTTCCTCGCGGCCAAACTATACTAAGGAGTGCCGGCGTGAATGGTGAATGGAAGTAAAAACAGTTTGTATAATAGTACATTATGGTACAAGTGAGCAACGTTGGTGATTACCGCCGAGGCGCCATTGAGACCCGAGCCGCCAGGCGAGGGTCTTAAACAGCCGAGGACGGTAATCATCATGCTCACACGTGCCATACGACGTTTTACAACACACTTGCGAATAAAATAATACTACAAATACTAAATAAACAATACTACAAATTAATTCGTTTTCCTATGCGCGCGCATTTAACAATGGCGGTCGACCATATTTAAAAAAAAATGAGGTTTGAACTTAACTTTTTTTTACTGTTTTTTTTTTCTGTACTTAGAGAAAAAAAAAAGTTAAATTTGAGTGAAAATTTTGTTTATTACACAAGTATTACAAGTTGAAATTATTTATTTAAATACGAAAATGCATCAAATGACCATACAATAGGCGTATTAATTTATTCGTACTATTAAACACGTTATTTTTTGTATCAAAACTTTTTTAAGAACATAGACAATTATAGACACTTCCTATGAAATTTAAAAAAGAATCTATAACTCACTTTTGTGAATAATAGCAATGAAAAAGTCACAGTTTTATAATAGGTGTCATTCCGTGCTTAATTGCGGTAAAATAATATCACATTTATGAGCAGGTGTGTTGTAAAAAAGATTTATTTCACAAAAAATCCTCAAAGCGTCTAAAAAAGTTTTCACTTCAAAAAGTCACGTGAGATCTCATGTGAATTATCGGCACAATTTTTTTCATAATATATGGAATCATTCGTATAGTTTTTAACCAAAATGTTCTAGTCCTAATAGTAAGAGAGCTTGGATCATTAACTCCGGTACCATCAGCGTACTGAATGAGATGTACATCATTAGACGCGCCTTTAATTGGAGAACACGAAATGGCTATGCTGCAAAGTCAAAAACCTGGTGGTGATACCAAAAATCAATTTTGAAAATGCTAAAAAAATCGGTACCTAATATTGAAAGATTACCAATTTTCGTTTGTTCCTGGCAATAGAGGAGATTTAGGACTATATGATAGTGCAGTGCTGCAAGCCTCCATAACTGGCCTTGTCAGAGGCAGCACCTTGCAAAGTGCCGCCTGAAAACAGGTATCTGGTACGATCGAATTACCAAATAAAACCGGGCTCATCTGAAAGATCATCAAATTCTGAGTATGAAAAACTGGTGCTGCAAATCTTAAACACTGGCGAAGGTGGTTGCAGCAGCGATTGAAGATCGCGAGTTGCCCGTCTCGGTTTGGTATTTTCACATTTATACGATCGAGTTACCAAAAAAAAACAGGGCTCATCTGAAAGATCATCAAATTCTGTGTAGGAAAAACCGGTGCTGCAAATCTTAAACACTGGCGAAGGTAGTTGCAGCAGCGATTGAAGATCACGAGTTGCGCAACTCGGTTTTGTAATTTTCACATTAGTACGATCGAGTTACCAAAAAAAACAGGGCTCATCTGAAAGATCATCAAATTCTGTGTAGGAAAAACCGGTGCTGCAAATCTTAAACACTGGTGAAGGTGGTTGCAGCAGCGATTGAAGATCGCGAGTTGCGCGACTCGGTTTGGTATTTTCACATTAGTACGATCGAGGTACCAAAAAAAAACAGAGCTCATCTGAAAGATCATCAAATTCTGCGTAAGAAAAACCAGTGCTGCAAATCTTAAACACTGGTGAAGGTGGTTGCAGCAGCGTTTGAAGATATCGCATTGCGCGACTCGATTTGGTAGGTATTTCCATATTAGTACGATCGAATTACCAAATAAGAGCGGGCTCATCTGAAAGATCATCAAATTCTGAGTATGAAAAACCGGTGCTGCAAATCTTAAACACTGGTGAAGGTAGTTGCAGCAGCGTTTGAAGATCGCGCGTCGCGCGACTCGGTTTGATTTTCATATTAGTACGATCGAATTTCCAAAAAACCAGTGTTTAAGATTTGTAGTACCGGTTTTTCTTACGCAGAATTTGATGATCTTTCAGATGAGCCTTGTTTTTTTTTGGTACCTCGATCGTACTAATGTGAAAATACCAATCCGAGTCGCGCAACTCGCGATCTTCAAACGCTGCTGCAACCACCTTCGCCAGTGTTTAAGATTTGCAGCACCGGTTTTTCCTACACAGAATTTGATGATCTTTCAGATGAGCCCTGTTTTTTTTGGTAACTCGATCGTACTAATGTGAAAATTACAAAACCGAGTTGCGCAACTCGTGATCTTCAATCGCTGCTGCAACTACCTTCACCAGTGTTTAAGATTTACAGCACCGGTTTTTCCTACACAGAATTTGATGATCTTTCAGATGAGCCCTGTTTTTTTTTTTGGTAACTCGATCGTATAAATGTGAAAATACCAAACCGAGACGCGCAACTCGCGATCTTCAATCGCTGCTGCAACTACCTTCGCCAGTGTTTAAGATTTGCAGCACCAGTTTTTCATACTCAGAATTTGATGATCTTTCAGATGAGCCCGGTTTTATTTGGTAATTCGATCGTACCAGATACCTGTTTTCAGGCGGAACTTTGCAAGGTGCTGCCTCTGACAAGGCCAGTTATGAAGGCTTGCAGCACTGCACTATCATATAGTCCTAAATCTCCTCTATTGCCAGGAACAAACGAAAATTGGTAATCTTTCAATATTAGGTACCGATTTTTTTAGCATTTTCAAAATTGATTTTTGGTATCACCACCAGGTTTTTGACTTTGCAGCATAGCCATTTCGTGTTCTCCAATTAAAGGCGCGTCTAATGATGTACATCTCATTCAGTACGCTGATGGTACCGGAGTTAATGATCCAAGCTCTCTTACTATAACCATTTTAAATTTCGAACACTGCATTCCTATGAGGCCTGTTTGAACACAAACTTTTTGAATATCGAATGAGTTTTCAAGGGTAACTATTATAATCCCGAAATAGAAAATATAGAATTTAAGACTTTTAAACGAAAGGTCGAATAATAGAACGCTGAATGTTACTTGATGTAGGTAGGTATTTCTGTTCAAAATACGTAAAACGTGAAAGTTAAGAATCCTATCATCATTTTCATGGAGACGAATTTTCCTGATTGCATCCGTGGCCAAGATGACCTCGGAGCTCAAGGTCCACCTTCCGGCTCTTCTTCCTCTACTTCGCACGATCTTGGGCGTCGATGGTAGTGAAACCATTTGCACGCATGTCACCCTCCACGACATCTAGCCAGGACTTCTTGGGCCTACCCCTTCTACATGAACCCGGCGGGGGCGCCATTGCCAGGCATTTGCTACCCACCGCAAAACGTGGACGCACCAGCGAAGGCGGCTCTCTTGCATTTTATCTGCGATGTCACGGCTGCCGCGGATGCGAGTGTTCCTTATGCGATCTTTACGCATGACGCCGCACATCCACATCAGCATTTTCATCTTCGTGACACGCAGCTCTTACTTTTGTCACTACAGCGGAGGCCACGCCTCCCAACCACGTAAGAGGACAGGCCTAATGATCGTCTTATAGAGCTGCCTCTTCAACCTGACTGGCATTTCAGGATCACACGTGACGCCAGTCATTTCTTACCACTTGACCCACGCGACAGCAATGCGTGCCTTGACGTCGTGGTCGATTTCACCAGTCACATGAAGTACACTGCGATCCGAGGCGCTCGACCAAATCATCGCCTATGCGGACGGGTGTGGAATCTGTCGAGTTTAAAGCCAAGTATTCTGTCTTCGCTACATTTAGCTTCGGACCGCCGTTCTCAAGCGCCTGATTCCACTCTGTCACGCGTCGCACTAATCTGCTCCTGTTCGCGTCCATCAGCATACATGAGCAACCGAAGAGCCAAATTTCAAACGACTATTTATTTGACCGATTTTTATAATACTTACCTGCGATATAACATCTACCAACTTACTTAATATGACGGTATTTTATTATTTCGATGTTGTTAATGTTGGTATTTTAGTTGTAGGCAATATAAAATTTCAGGATTATGACACGGACCCGCTTTCAAATAATGATGTGTCAAAATAAAATGCCATCAAAAGAATAAAATTAAAAACAAAAGTACTAAAGAGTATTAATATCAAATCACCCCCAAAATAACTTTCTACCCCTTTTTAACCCAGTTAAGGGAAGAATTTCAATAAAATAAAATAAATACTTTATGCCAAATTTCAAGTAGATTGGACCACGGAATCACGTTGTCCCATACAAACTTTGCCCCCCTTTTTCCCCCACTTAGGGGTGGAATTTTGGAAAATCCCTTCTTATCGGATGCCTCCGTCATACAGAGAACACACCCTCCAAGTTTCAGGTCTCTACGATCAGCGGTTTAGGCTGTGCTTTGATACCTCATCATTCAGGACAAAGCCTTTTATATATATAATATAATATAGATATAGATTATAATTCAATATTAGGTTTTTATTACTTATCTACTATCATTATTATTAGAACTATCGGGATATTTACCATGTATTGTTTGGAGTTTCCGATATTTCGGCGCTGTTGCAAGCACCATGATCACGGAGGAACTGTAGTACTGGCGGTAAACGGTGAAAAAGTTTCTAGGAGAACATATATCGATCTACCCTCTTTCGAGTTCTTTTGTGACGCGTATGGACACTACCACTGGTTTCACTCTCACTACAAACTCGAACTCGATCTCGATCACGTTCACGACACACTATGCTTACTGTATCCACTCGCGATTTTGTTTTGGCTTGCTCCCGATTGTTTGTACATAGACGGACCACTGGATGCCAGACGTTCGGCAGTTGAAACCCATCCTCACGATTGAAATTGTTGTACTTTTTTATTTCAATCGCTTCCCTAACCAATCTTGGTATGTAGTGGCGTTCTGTCGAGAGCATCTGAGGGTTATGTAACTCGATCCAGTGGTCAGTACCGGACTCCAATAAATGTTGAGCGATAGCAGATTTATGCGGTTCGTTGTTTTTGACTGCCCTGATGTGTTCCTTGATTCTTCTAATAATTGATAGTTCTAATAATAATGTGAACGACCATGAAAGTTTAAATACCTAAATTATCTACTATCCCCTTGATAGGTAAGTTTACTGACAATTGCTACAATAATATAAATTAAAGCATTGGTTGGTATAAGAATAAAATTCTCACCATTAAGAAACTGTAACCTTGCCACAGTTCTCTCCATCCAGTAGGACATGAAGGTACATAATTACTTTGACTATGTATGGCAATACTTCGTGTTGGCGCTTCGCAAACTTGACACCTGAAATTTGAGTAATATTGTGGTAATATGGTGAATAGGTCCGAATAACAGCACCACCTTTAGGTACTTAAACCAGTTTTGGGTGATATAAGAAATCCTCAGAATACAGAACAAACCAGAAACCGCAAGCGCGCTCAAAAGTGAAGACACACAAACCAAGACAAATCGTCTTGGTTTGAATATTGTCACTCGCATTCACTCGTATGCACGTAGCGCGTCAGACGTATTACATCAGTGTCAATTTTAATTTTAAAATGTCGGTTTTAGTTGTTCCTTCATGCAAAAATACATCTAGGATTACAAAAAAACAGGATGGGATCACATTTCATCTGTAATTAGCGTATACAAATGCATAGTTATTTAATTATTGAATTTAATTGTGATTGATTTAGACGAAGACGCTGCCATCTTGTGTGTTGCCATGTCAATTGAAAATTTTACCCACCTATTTTTATGAAATTTAAACAGATATATACTTAGATAGGTCTCTTTATTGTACAATACGGTTCAAATCAAACGAAATGGCTCGGTAGTACGTACGAGTGCCATGCGCAGGTAGGTACAAAAATATTCTGTTCACTTTACTCGTCCAAGCATTATTCCTTGTTGCATTGCAAACAAGTCGGTAAATGATATTATTATAAAAATATTTTCATTACCTACTTTCACTGTATGTAGGATGTAGGTATGTTACCTACTTAATTTGTTCGAAAAGAAATCTTGCAACTCGACTTTGAAGCAGATATCCTCAACCGATTTTGATGAAATTTTGCAACTAACATTTAGGGGATAATGCATTAATATGGTACCATGGAGCTGGTCTGATGATAAAGTCAGAAGATGGCCTTAAGAAATACTAAACCAAACAAGAAAAACCTATCGAGTTTGTGCTCATTTGTTTTGTCTTGGCTAATTCTCTGGTATTCTTAGTATACAGGATCTGTAGATGGTGTCGGAAGATGACCATAGGAGTTTGTCTTCAGTATTTGAAGAAATACCATTTATTGTACCAACAGCGACAATTTACTGGCTGTCCGGCTTGAAGGGCTGTATACCCTACATAGCCCCTTCTCTGCTTGTGGAAGGACAATAACAAACTTAACATAATAAATAGCAAACAACAATTTCAACAATCACTGCGAGTAGGTACATACTGCATATGCTGCGAGTCTCGCAGGCGCGTGCATCGTTACGCACAAACTTCGGAATCGTCATTCATTTTGAATCGATATGTAGGTACACCACAGACATCATTAAACACGCTATTATGTGGGTACCTATATACAATTGGTGGTTTTATCGCACAGTAGCAATATTATGTATAATGTAGGTAGGTACTTATTTTTTTTCTGTAAAATGTTTCTAATTTTAGTTTCCTTACCGATGCATGAAGAGAAAAGTTGAAATGGATGAAATAGGATATGAGTAGGTATGTACCTATATTGTCAACATGTACCAGAGTAGTAGCTAGGTATTATTTACGCCGCATTGGAGTGACACTGCGTCTATAGACTTTGTATAAATCATTATACCATTAAAAAAATACTTACCTTATTACCGTGTTTCATTAAATTTATATATATTTAATAGCTTTAACTTACACTGATCACATCTCTGTATAATACGGTTCTCCCTTGTTTGGTATAACAACGTTTGGTCGAATGTTACTAATTCGAACAACGTTTGAGAAAATAATTGCTTTGCATAATATCGATTGACATAATTTTCATTTCATCGAATATTTATTTGCGATAACAACCTTTGCGCTATTGATCAAAAAGTATAATGCTCATTTCATGTAATGTTCAGTTGATATTATTATGTATTTCATCGAATATTCAATTGGTATAATGTTAATGTAGTGTAGAAATTTATTTATCTGGCCCTCGGCGGCCGCTACCGCGGCACGCTCGCTTCGCTCGCTCGCCTCGTGCTTGTTGTGGTCACAGTTCTAACCTAACCTAACCCTGCCGATTTCCGTGATGTAAGAAAACCACTAAGAGTATGTTTCATGAAAAACAATACAAGTAAAATTGAAAAACTCTCAGTGCAATCGGCAGGGTTAGGTTAGGTTAGAACTGTGACCACAACAAGCACGAGGCGAGCGAGCGAAGCGAGCGTGCCGCGGCAGCGGCCGCCGAGTGATTCGGTATGATCTCTCGACTAAATCATTATTAGTCTAATGAAGCATTAGTTTAAATAAAATTAGTGCAAATGAAAATTCGGTGAAATGATATTATTCCAACTAAATAATTATGCTAAATAAAATTCTACCAATTAAATATTCGGTCAAATGAATAATTATGTGAAATGACTTTATTGTAACTGAAATTAGTTCAAATGATATTCGACCAAACGTTGTTATACCAAACAAGGGAGAACCGTATAATACAGATATTAAATATCTAGTGTTATATCTCTTATCTAGTGTTTTATGACTGCCCTAAAGTTGGGAACCGCACCTTAGCCTAGCAACATTACGCGAGCGGGAAGTTTCACTATAGAGCGAGACAGAGTATCGTTTTTGGACACAGTGCGGGATATGCAGCTATTAGCGAATGCGGCTTCTGGTTTGTTCTGTATTCTGAGAAGAAATCCTAATTTACCTACCAGGGTCAATTGTCATTCAAAAAATGCTAAATTTTTAGTGGAAGTAGTTTGTCAAAATACATGTATTAATGTGTGAGTTTTATTCGTCATTCAAATCCAGAGATGAATAGTAAGAAAGTTGGCTGTTTTCTAAATTTTGACCAACTTCGGCAATTATATTCAAACGAGCTCTTATTACCGTGCTGCATGGTATTCAAATTACAATCATCTATTTAAATGGTTTAATATTACATCCTATTTTGTTTTAAACGCCTACTTTATATGTAATGAGAGTAGTAAACAGTTGTACCTACAGGGATGAAGACTAAAGGTAGCCGATATTATAGATGATACCTACCTGGAAATGTAATCTTTTACGTTTTCAGCCTGTATAGGTGTCATCGCCATAGGCATAGGTTCCGGTGTGGACAACCAGAAACTATAGTCCTCACGCTGAGCGAAATTACATATCTCGTTAAAGTTGCAGAACATATACGGCATTGTGGAAAATTTGCGTAAACAGCTGCCAGCAGCGCCTAGGAGAGCAGAAAATTAAGCTTAACTATGACCTGTTTAACCCTACGGTTTACGGTTACGGTTTTACCCTAAGGTACCTACCTAAGTACTATACGTAACGTAGGTAATTTGTAGTAGGTAGGTATGTTTTTTAAAGCTGTTTAATGTTAACTCATAAATAAAATAAGCGTTATTTTTTAAATTGAATCAAGGATAATCACGGAACATATTTACCTAAATCTTGTCCATGTGCCTTGCCATTTGCTATGATATGGATGAGAGAATATCCACTCCAAAGTGGCACAGTTCCCAAAGGACATTGAGGTATAGTCCTTTTTTGTGAGTGAATGGTAAAGAAAAATCCTCTTGATTTTGGTGTTGGTTGAACTGCAGGTCGGCCGGGTATACCACGGGAACCTTGTTGTCCTTCAAAACCTTGTAAACCTTTAATACCCTGTACACCTTCTAATCCTATTGGTCCTGGAGCTCCAACAGAGCCGTAGGAACCAGTGTCACCTCTATCGCCTTTTCTTCCTGGTACTCCATTACGTCCGAAGCTACCAGGCATTCCATCTCGACCTGGTAATCCTTCTGGACCTGGTAAACCAATTTCACCTCTTGGACCAGGTTTGATTTCAAATATAGGAACTGGTTCTCCTGGTTCACCTTTTCTGCCTTTGCTTCCTTCAACTCCGTAAAACCCTTCCGTTCCTTCATCTCCTCTTTCACCTTTCAATCCTCGTAAACCTGGAAGACCTTGGCGGCCATTTGCCCCACTGTCACCTTGACTGCCTTTTTCTCCTTTGGCGCCATCGTAACCAGGTGCTCCTTGACCTCCGATCTCTCCCCTTGGACTGATTGCATCACCAATTTCTCCAGCATCTCCCTTTAGACCGCGAATTCCAGTAAGTCCAGTAGGCCCTGGACTACCAGGTGTTCCAGGAGTTCCTCGTTGCCCAGGTACTCCTACCATACCCTGCATTCCTTTACGTCCTTGGAATGACAAACCCGGCGAACCGGCTGCTCCATCAGGTCCATTAATACCATATTCTCCGGGTGCACCTTTTTGACCCATAGGACCTGGCCATCCAGGTAGTCCATCAAAACCTGGTTTGCCTGGCTCACCTCTAGGAGCATTAATTCCGTTAATACCCGGTAAACCAGGTGGACCTTCATCTCCCGATAAACCTGTGAATCCAGGCAATCCAGTGGCTCCAAATTCTCCTTGAAGGCCTTCGTCTCCTCGTTCACCTTTAATACCCCTGAGACCAGGGAAACCAATATCACCGAGCGGACCTGGTAAACCGGGAAACCCATCCATACCACTATCACCGATATCCCCTTTGTCTCCTCTTACAGATTCGGAAAATCCTGTTTCACCAGTTTCGCCTTTGACTCCCGCAAAACCTTGTAAACCCATTAGGCCAGCAAAACCCCTTCCGCCAGGTCGACCAGGATTGCCCATACGTCCGGGTCTACCAAGTTTCCCTTGGTCTCCTTTAATACCAGGTTCACCAGGAATGCCAGGTAAACCTAGTGCACCTTTAACTCCATTTAAACCTGGTCTTCCTGGGCTGCCAACATTGCCAGGAAAACCATTATCACCAATATCACCTTTTGCCCCACCTAAGCCGTAGTCACCTCTGAATCCTTTTTCACCATTAATGCCTGGTCTGCCGGCATAACCTTCATCGCCTTCTTCACCTTTCAATCCAGGACGTCCTTCAATATTTAATCCTGGTAACCCAATATCACCTTCCCGTCCTTTAGAACCCTTCAAACCGAGGCTTCCAAATAATCCATCATAACCTCGATTACCACTTTCACCTTTCATACCCTGAAGAGCATGATCCCCCGGTAATCCTGATCGCCCATCGAAACCGCTGTCGCCTCTGTTTCCCTTGAAACCGGGTCTACCATTATTGCCAGGATATCCTTGTAGACCTTCGTCTCCTGAAATTCCTTTCACTCCCTGGAGTCCTGGAAAACCTATACGGCCATCTATTCCGACGTCACCAGTAGCACCAGGGTTACCCTGGTCACCACGCTCTCCTTTAGTGCCAGCTATACCCGATATTCCAGCAAAGCCTTTTATGCCTATGCGTCCTTCATATCCCTGTATACCACGAATACCAATAAGTCCGGTGTTTCCTTTTACTCCTTTAGGGCCGGTATCCCCTAGTATGCCATGAGCACCTTGTAAACCGGGTTCCCCAATTATTCCCTTCGGCCCAGGATATCCTGGTGCACCAGGCAATCCAGGTGGCCCTCGAATTTCTGCACCCAGAATTCCTTTTCTTCCCTGTAATAAAAATAAGAGTTATAGTTCGGCTTTAATAGATTAGTTAATAGAGGCAAGCATATTATAATAATTCGCATGGAGCTTTAACACTATCCTACCAATTCCGTTCATATTCTGTACTTCGTGCCGTGATCCTACCCAATAATACCTACTTATTTTTTTTTATTTATGTTGGACCAACATGGACCTAAAATCTTTTTTCATCCCACCATCTCATCTCGGAAAGAGTATTTTTGCTCTTCGATATCTGCGCGCAAAAGTCGTTTTTATCCTCTGGAGGATAAAGTAAATTTGAATTTAGAACATCATTAAACCTATTTACTTCTACCTCTATGGTGCCGAATTTATCATACAACTTTTTTTTAATTTATGAAAAACTCAGACTCGGAACCTCCTTGGTATACTTTTTTTTTAAATTTGCTTTGCGCGCATCATTTTTTTCCACGTCATATTGTTCAACATTGTTGTTGAATTATTTTAAATTGGAAAAAGCGAAATAATTTGTTTAGTTTAGCATACTAAATGCTTTAAAATTAATTGAGATAATTTTAAAGCAATTAGTTTGCTAGACTAAACAAATTATAATAAATTGGAAAAAGCGAAATCAATTCTCGGGCGGGACTCGAACCCGCGATCTTTCCCTTACAGGAGGAACGCTCTGACCACTGAGCCACCGAGCTTCGCCCGAGAGTGACCCAATTTTTCCAATACATCCATCTTACGGCGATGGTGGGAGTAATCTACCGATATTCGTACGAACTATCGGAATCAATGAATGATGTTGCAATCATTTTTAAACATTGATTTTTGATAACTCCGCCCAATCAATTGAGATAATTTTAAAGCAATTAGTTTGCTAGACTAAACAAATTATAATAAATTGGAAAAAGCGAAATCAATTCTCGGGCGGGACTCGAACCCGCGATCTTTCCCTTACAGGGGGAACGCTCTGACCACTGAGCCACCGAGCTTCGCCCGAGAGTGACCCAATTTTTTTCCAATACATCCATCTTACGGCGATGGTGGGAGTAATCTACCGATATTCGTACGAACTATCGGAATCAATGAATGATGTTGCAATAATTTTTAAACATTGATTTTTGATAACTCCGGCCAATCAATTGAGATAATTTTAAAGCAATTAGTTTGCTAGACTAAACAAATTATAATAAATTGGAAAAAGCGAAATCAATTCTCGGGCGGGACTCGAACCCGCGATCTTTCCCTTACAGGGGGAACGCTCTGACCACTGAGCCACCGAGCTTCGCCCGAGAGTGACCCAATTTTTCCAATACATCCATCTTACGGCGATGGTGGGAGTAATCTACCGATATTCGTACGAACTATCGGAATCAATGAATGATGTTGCAATCATTTTTAAACATTGATTTTTGATAACTCCGCCCAATCAATTGAGATAATTTTAAAGCAATTAGTTTGCTAGACTAAACAAATTATAATAAATTGGAAAAAGCGAAATCAATTCTCGGGCGGGCTTTAAAATTATCTCAATTGTTGTTGAACTTTTATTTTTTTGTGTTTTATTGTTAGTATTAATACACATATTATACAGCTTCCGTGGCGTAGTGGTAGTGAACGCGGCCGCTACGCAGGAGGCACGGGTTCGATCCCCGCTCAGTGCAAATATTTTGTATGCATGAAAATGGGTATTTGCATTGATCTGGTCGTTCCTTGGAGAACACGTTAAGCCGTCGGTCACGGATGCCATACGAACATCTATGGCAGTCGTTACGGGTAGTTGGAGCCCTAAAAGTTCAACAACAACGGTCTAGCTGCAATGCTTCGATATCGCTTAATGTCACCATTGGGTTGTGGAGGTCAGATGGCAGTCGCTTCACGGAAAATATCGAGGTCCAGCCAAATCCGCAGTTAAGACTGGTAAAGCGGACCCCGGACTCCGAGGTGAAAGCTTCGGATGCGACTGGGAATTAACGTTAGGAAGAAGAAGCATTTCATTATTTCCTCGCTGAGGTGGGATGAAAAGTTACGTGTTGCACTCGATTGCAAAGATTTTTCACCTTGTGCTCTTTTGATTCCCTCGCTCACGCTCAAGATTCTAATTTGTGAATCTTTCGCTTGCTCGGTCATCAAAAATGAGCACGCGGTTAAAAAGCAGCTTTGCACTCTTGTATAACAAATAACTATTTCCGTTTTCATATCGTAAGTAATAAAAAAAAGTATTCTACTTAGGTATATAGTGCGTTTTTCCGTACAGCATTATACTGTAGAAGGAACACTTGGTGTATTAACGAGTATTATTCATCACCAGTCATATTTACTACATCATATGCAGTGCCGGATTTAGAGGTGTGGAGGCCCCCTGGCCCTAACTTGTTTTCCAAATAATATGAACAAATAAAAACAGTAGTCTGGAATAATGGTGAATAAACTCTGCTAGCTTTTATCACAAAAATATAATAGATAATAAGGAAAAAAAGAACATAAGTTCATTATGTAGAACTGAAGGTCACTTTTCGAGCTTTTTTCGATCGAAAATTCAACGAAAAGACAAATTATTCGTCTAAGATGTCGCTGAAATCTAACTCCCGAAGTAAATCGCTAGGGATAGGTTTGAAAGGCGGTTTTGCCCCGTCATGGTGCGCAGGTGGATTTTTTATTCTTTTTTATTTTCATAAAAGTGCACTTTCTGGTACAATTCGATGTCATCAAAACCAAATAAATTCATTATGCTACTTCAATATTCGGAAATGTGGTTTAAATTCTGATTTTTTGCCAATACTGGATTTGTTGTGCCCCTTACATCACCGGATCCATTCCGAGAGTTTACCCCTTTGTACTAAACTCATTACTGATTCCAAATGAGACTGAAGTTTCATGTTCATATAGAGTATATAGACGATCGGATACCTACGTATTTACAGTCACAGTAATTGGAGAAAAACAAAGCCAGAATCGAATTATGAAAAAATTAAAATATCCTATTCACATCACAGTGTGGCTCGAACATTTGACTTAGGTATAGCATCTACTTCCAGTTTGCCCCACCAAGCGTCCCCACTGGTGGGGCAAAGTGGAATGGTAAAAAAATGTATATCCACTTTACCCCACTAAATTCATTCTGGTGGGGAAAATTATACCCATTTAAATTCCTGGTGCAATCCAGAAATCCCCCACTAGGGTTGGTACTTTTAATGGGGGAGGTATTTTTAAATATAATAAAATAAGATTATTTGTTTTTTATTTATGCGCTACCATTATGAGGAATTATTTATATATGTTTTTTTTACCTCAGTAGTTAAAGTTTTATAATTTGAATACCTGATGTTTAAACTAGCGATTAAAACAAAAATATTTTTTATTTACCGAAGTTATCAAACCTAATGGGGACGATTATACTAGGAATTTAAATGGGTATAATTTTCCCCACCAGTATGAAATTAGTGGGGAAAAATGGATATACATTTTTTTACCATTCCACTTTGCCCCACCAGTGGGGACGCTTGTTGGGGCATACTGGAAGTAAGGGACTAACAAATTATATTATTAAAGAATGATAAAAAATTGCTAAGTATCGGTTGGATATTTTATATTCATCATCAGATTTCTACGTTTTTAGTGTTCCGTACCCAAAGAGAAAAACGCAGCCCTATTACTAAAACTCCACTACAATACCTGTCTGTCTATCTGTTTGTCTGTCTGTCATCAGGCTGTACCTACCTCATGAACCTTAATAGCTAAACAGTTCAAATTTTCACATAAACGATGAATTTCAACAATAAACAGAATAAAATAAATATTTAAGGGGCTCCCATACGACAAACGCTTTTTTGTCGTTTTTGCTTGATATTAATAACGGCAACAGGGCTTGAAATATTCACAAATTATTAAGTTGTATATTCACCAAAATAAATTGAAATACGAGTATAATTAATATTTATGAAGCTCACCCTTAAATTAGTATTTTATTTTTTGTTGTGTTTTTCTCAGTAATAATAATACTGGATAGGTAAAACTAAAAAAAAACATGTGTTATATTGTAGGGTCTAATGTTGTATAGATAATGGTACGGAACCCTTTAAGTAGGTAAGTGCAAGTCCGCGAATTTGGCCGGTTTTTATAATAATTTTTATGACGAGTATACAAAATTATCTTACTGGTTGTCCTGGAGGCCCTTTTGGACCTATATCTCCCAATCCTCCTTGTTGCCCTTTGACACCCATAGCACCGGTTCTTCCTTGCAATCCAGCAAACCCTTTATCTCCATCATCTCCTCGTATACCAGGCAGTCCATCAAGACCCTTTTCTCCCATTATATGAAATAAACCATCGTCTCCTCGTGCTCCTTTTTTTCCTGTATTGCCCGGGTATCCACTGGGACCAGGTTGACCTGGACTTCCAGGTAATCCATAAGGTCCCATATCTCCTCTTTGACCTTCATAGCCTTTAAAACCTTTAGGACCCATTTTTGAAGTACCACTTGGTCCTTGATCTCCTTGAATGCCTTTGAAGCCATCGTAACCTTGATCACCAATGTCACCCTTTATTCCAGAATAACCTGTAAATTATTTAAAGAATTACTCATTGATAATACCCCCATATAATAGTCTGATAATAGCCCCATATAAGGATAGGTTCAGTTCTATCAGAAAGTAAAACCCAAAAATATCCTGTAGAAAACTATCATACCTAGGTCTAGGTAGGTAGGTTTGTAGGCTTTACAATTTTGCGAGTAATACTCAACAGCGACAAATTAATAAATAATACACTTAGAAAATTTATTTTCCATCCCTTCTATTCGAAAAGTGTCACTCAGCTCAGCTCAGCGCGTATACCTTTGTTCTTGTATCAAAAATCAATAATCATACATACATACAATCACGCCTTTATCCCCGGACGGTTAGGCAGAGGTGAATTAACACCCACATTTCACCAATCATTGTATCAGGTTCCACGTAATAGGGGGTGAGCCTATTGCCGTTTTTTGGGCACTATTGTTTGCTCGAGCCATGTATAGGCTGAGTCTGGGCTGTATGTATATGTCTGTCTGACGTTAAACAGCCCTATCCCTTAGTCGCCTTGTACGACACCGCATGGGAGAAGATGGGGTGGCCCAAATTCTACTCTGCCGGGAACTACTCGGCTTCAATAATCAATTTCGTTTATTCAGTTTAGGTAGGTACATAAAGAGCACATATGAACATCAAAATATTACAATTATAACAATAATAAAGTAAAATAAATCATTTGAAATTATTCTCTGTAATCAGTACCTACCCATATATTTTTCTCGTAGAAAGGGGATGAAAAGTACATACATACATACAGTCACGCCTCTTTCCTAGTGGGGTAGGCAAAGACCACAGTTTTCCAAAAGTAGAGTACCTGTATAACTCGAGAGCAAATTATTTTTCCCTCGGGCGATGTACAGTAAGCTTCAGAGAAAAGGGACCCCCTTGTTAATGAAATGTAAGCATGAGGGGGTCTGTATTCTCTGACGCTCACTGTACTTTGAAAACCTCGCTGCGCTCAGGTTTCTACGTTAGAACTATTCTAGAAACCTTCGCTACGCTCGCTCGTGGTTTAAAGTGGTGCCCTCGCCGTAAAACTTCTAAGTATATATTTTGCTCCCTTGTTATACAATCTACTATTTTGCCACATAAACCTGTGGAAGTGAACTGAAACTCTTACCTTTTAGTCCAAGCGATCCAGGGACACCTTTATCCCCTTTAGCATTTAACCCCGCATCACTGGAGTCTCCAGTTAATCCTTGTAGACCGTCTTCTCCTGGTTCTCCTTGCTCTCCTCTACAAAAGCAGTTAAAATTCTTTAATATTGTAATGTGAGGTCTGTGTAAACCGGATCCACTGTAATTCTTTGTACGAGTATTTTTATCTTTTAATTAGCCCATATCCGCGGCTCCGCCCGTTTGGGTGTCCGTTTTCGGAAATTTATGTCATATCTCCGGTTCTATTCAACTGATTTCACTGAAAGTGAAAACCGTACCTGACTACCTAACGAGAAAAATGTAACTAAATGAGCAAGTATCTTCTTCTCCATCCTAGCGTTAATTCCCAGTCCCATCCGAAGCTTTCACCTCGGAGTCTGTCCAGTCTTAACTGCGGATTTGGCTGGGCTTCGATATTTTCCGTGAAGCGACTGCCATATGACCTCCACAACCCAATGGTGACATTAGGCGATATCGAAGCATTGCAGGTAGACCGTTGTTGTTAAACTTTTTTGGGCTCCAACTATCCGTAACGACTGCCATAGATGTTCGTATGGCAACCGGGACCGATGGCTTAACGTGCTCTCCGAGGCACGACCAGACCAATGCAAATACCCATATTCATGCATACAAATATTTGCACTGAGCGGGGATCGAACCCGACTGCGTCACTACCGCTACGCCACAGAGGCTGTCAGAAATGAGCAAGTATGTAAGGCACATAAAGCAGGTAGGCAGGTTGGGAATGTTGGGATCGACCTCGCAGAACATACACTTTTTTATACACTTAAGATCGCAGACAAGCACACGGCCCACCTGATGGGGATGGAGTGGTTACCGTGGCCAAGTGCAACACCAGGGAAGTCACACTCGTGCAGCTAACCCTGTAAGAACACAGATTTTGTGCCGTCAGCGCAGCAGACAAGCAGGACAAGCCTTTGGTCTTCCTATTGACGGCACAAAACCTCTCCAGTAAGCTCTGGCTACCCGACTCACCGCCGGAAACAACACACTGATCAAATTGAACTGGCAGACTTTTCTTTTGTACCACTTAGGTCTAGCGCAAGGAAGCGCACTGAAAGTGGTTACCGTGACCTATGGACGAGTGCAACACTTGGGGAGTCACACTCGTGCAGACAACACGAGGGTATTATACCCGCGATATTCCGCCGTTGGGCGGAGGTATTTCCCCAGTTGGACTGCTCGATTGGGACGGAAATGCCGTCGTGTCCTACCTCCTCCAAAAAGTGGCTTGCATTGCATGAAAGGTTTACAGGACAGAAGCTTGATAGCGGGCTGTTGTCCCTGCCCACCTCTGTGGGAAATAGGCATGAGTAACTATGTATCTATGTAAAAATTACGTATATTTACTTTTGACCGCTTTCTCCAGGATCCCCAGTTAGAAACTGAATGGGTATTTTTGGTTGCCGGCCTGGCCAACCCGGCGGTCCATCACGGCCTTTCAATCCATTTTTCCCTGGCTGACCTGGAAATCCATCGCGGCCGGTAACACCTTTTACACCCGTTTCGCCGACATCTCCCGGCTGTCCTGGCAAGCCTGCATCTCCAGGTAAGCCCGGGGGACCGTTGAAACCTAAGTATGACAATTATTATTTGTTCAGTGTTTTTTTTTACAACAGATGCATAGCATAGGTAGATTATGGTTGGTTTTATTTGTTTATTTTCTTTGATGTTTTGTAAATTCTTTTTTATTGGTTATTCCGTATAGAATGTTAGATTTATTACAGTTTTGTCTTATGATTTTGACTTTGGTTAAGTTTCCCGGTAGCAGTAAAGTTTTAACTAAAAATAAAAAAACAATAAAAACATTATAGAGAGACTTGCTTCGACAATCTCCGATCGGCGAGTTTCAACAAACATTTTGATTGTAAATTCTCATAGGTACCTACTTTATAGGTTTTAAAATTACGTAGGTATTAATTAAATTATATTTAAATATTTTTTGGTAGGTAGGTGTAGGTAGACTTACCCCTGTCGCCCATTGGTCCAAAGTCAGGCCGTGTTAGCTTCTCAGGTGGATATATGAGTCTTCCAGTTTCACCTTTCACTCCGGCTCGACCCATTTGTCCCTCTCCACCTTTATTACCCTTAGGTCCTTTGGGTCCTTCAAACCCGGGTCTGCCAGGTTGACCTTGAGTACCTCTTATTCCTGGTAGCCCTCCAGGACCCGGGTTTCCTTTTACTCCTGGAATACCATCATCTCCTTTTTGTCCTTTTGGACCCGGCAAGCCTAAAAATATAATAGGTGTTAGGTATTAAGATCCATAGCACGCGACCCTGGCAAACTTTTTTACCATTACCTATATGCCGAGGAATTCTATGTTTTAACGGATTTATTTTCTCCAGTAGGTATTTATAGTACTTTCCTCCAGGAAATTTCCAATATAAAGCTAGGAACTTATATTGGAAATTTCTTGCTCTAAGAAAATCTGTTTTTAATCTGTCTTTAACTACCTACCTACTTAGAGTAAATATTGTCATAGTTTTTTTAATTTATTAATAGAAAACTGGAAACTGGATACAATTATTTTTTCGTCTTATTTTGTTACCTACTAACAAGTGTAGGTTTTTTCGTTCGCTTCAATCAAAATACACTCAATCTCTAAGGTAATATGTACATGTTTGTACCTACCTACATACATATCTCCAAAAAATACACACTTCGGCTATTTAAAATCAAAACCTAGTAACGGGTGGCGCAAAAGTAGTGGCACCAAAGAAAATACCTTTATTTTTTTTATATGAAATTTTCTGTCATTCTGTTGTTGAAAATTGTGTAGTGAACAAATGTAAAATACACTGAAAATAAACATGGACCGTTTTACTCCCCAAGAACGTGGAATAATTGTGTCAAACGCTTTTCCAGGCCGAGTTATCTCTCGTTTTGGCGATTTGCCTTGGCCTGCAAGATCACCCGATCTGACCAGTCCAGACTTCTTTCTTTGGGGTTTTTTGAAATCTCGGGTGTATGTGAACAAGCCACAGACTCTCGCAGCTCTAAAAGAAAACATTCGTCAAGAAATAACGAACATATCGCAGGTAGTGTTACGGCAAGTTATGCAAAATGTCATAAATAGGGCTCAAATGTATCAACTCTGGAGGTCACCATTTAAAAGACATCATCTTTAAATCCTAATGGTACGAAATTTAATGGTACAAATATACATTCAAAAAAACCTAAATCTAGTTTTCTAATTTAGAAAAAATGTTATAGCCGAACCAAATAGGGTCTTTACTTTTGCGCCACCCGTTATAATAACTCCTTCCAACAAAAATTCATAACCTAAAAGTAGCTTGAACTGCTAGGGTTTTAAATTTGTATTCTGACATACTATGTTTAGAATTTGTATTTCAAGGAAATTTTCGTAATCCTGCCAAATTGCCTAGACTTACTAAAAAATATTTTCTAAATTACGTAGAAAACTGGGTGTTTTAAAGTCTATAGGGGCTGTCCATTAATCACGTGAGGCACTACAGGGGGAGGGGGGTTCGGAAAAAATCACGAAATATCACCAGGGGGGAGAGAGGGGTATATTGAGATATCACGTGTATTTATTTTTTCTTATAACTCGCGATTTTTGTCACGATTCTTAGTTTTCTAGCATTAAAAATACATGTGATTTTGGCTAGGGGGGAGGGGGGGGGAGGTCTAAAACCTCACCACGTATCACCATGGGGGATAATGAACAGCCCCATACCGATTCGATGCTGTCTAGTAAGCCTAAAAATGTCAAAAAACGGTTTTTTCTCAAAACAGGAGTTACTAGGTTTTGAATTTGGGCAGTCGACTTGTCACGGCGAATAGCGCAATTTTATTATAATAGTAGGTTGAATTTCCCGGGCCCAAGAATTGCGTGGCATCGATGAAATCGGTACTAAAAATCATAGTTATAATACTCTAACATTTTTTTCTGATTAGGTCATATAGTGATCTATGTGTAGCACTAAATATTCTATTAAATAGGATTATAGGTATGTACTCCAAAAAAAAAAATTAAACCTAGAAATCTTACATTGCATTGCCGTGTTTGTCCACACGTCACCTAATTTTGATAAAATCTATTGTTTTTTTTTTATTAAAACCAAGTGTTATTTGATACGTGAATAGTTAAAGTATTGTTACGAAATACATTTATTCAAATATATTTTAAACAATACAACGAATGGTTTATAAAAATTCATTTGTCCCAGAATTACCTTTAATCGCCGTGTTCTAAACATGTTTTATGATATTTTGGCACCCTGGATGGTTCACAACCCAAAAAATAAAAAATCATGCAGGACGTCTGTCCGGTCCGCTATATGGAGGTATAATTCTACTGTACGTGTGTATGTCACTGAACTCTTCCTAAACGGCTGGACCGATTTGAATGATTTTTTTTGTATGCGTTTGGGTGGCATCCTGGATGGTTTGGAATAACAAAAAAATCTTCAGGACAACGTCTGCCCGGTCCGCTAGTATGAATATAGATTACAACAGGAAAATAATACCCTTGCGAACTTTTTTGTTTGTTCATGACTTTAAAGTTCACAAGTGAAAAAGCATCTGATGAAGCTGTCAAGTTGAGTACCACCATGGTAACATGGTACGTGTCTATAATGGTGACCCTCTTCTCAGAGCTTTGCCTTCAGCTTACCATCAGGCGAGGCGAAATCTATTGACGTGTCCTATATAAAAAATAAAATAAAAAAAAAACCATAGAAGTATTGGTAATCCAATGACAAAAGAGTTCGTGTGCCCGTGGTTAGTTTAATATAAATCTACGATGGGTTGATTCGCGTACCTCCGCTGTCGCTCCCCGCCCTCACCACCAAAGAGACTGAAGAACTCACTTTGCCGATCACTATACGAAACTAAATATATGTATATTATAAATATGAAAATAAATATAGTGCTATGTACCTGATCTGCATTTTGGACAGTCATCACCACGATCTCCTTTTAACCCATGGAATCCTGGACGTCCAGGTGTACCTGCGTCACCGCCATATCCTGGAGGCCCTGGAGGGCCAACTTCTCCTGGAGGACCAACACCGTGAATACCTCTCCCTGGAAATCCTGGTGGTCCAGCGTCACCATGTTCTCCACGATCTCCACGCAAACCCGGCATGCCATCTACACCAGGTAACCCATCTTCACCATCCGGGCCAATAACTTTTGCTCCTTTAAAGCCCTTAGGTCCAAGTATCCCTGGTAGTCCAGGTAATCCGGAATGACCCTGGAATCCAGGAAGCCCTTTAAATCCATCATTGCCTGGCTCGCCTTTAATGGATGTACCCGGACTTCCTTGTCTTCCTTGGAATCCTTTAATTCCTGGTAATCCAGTTGGCCCTACTGTGCCAGGTAAACCGCGTTCTCCCGGTAAGCCCGGGAATCCCGGCGGGCCCATAGGACCTTCTGAACCTTGAGGGCCCGCAGTTCCTTGCGTTGGTGGAACATCTAATCTTTCGTCGTAAATACCGGGTTCTCCAATCGGTCCTTGAAGTCCAGGGTTGCCTGGTATACCATTTTCTCCTGGTATACCTTTTTGTCCATCTGTGCCGTCAGGACCAGCATAGCCTGGCGCACCTTTGTCACCTTTTGGGCCTGAATCACCATCACGACCACGGTGGCCTGGTTTTCCTCTAGGGCCATCGTCACCTTGAGCACCCTTGATGCCTTGTACACCGGGTAGTCCGTAAGGGCCCTATAAAATAAAGACAACTCAATAATTGTAACCAACAGAAGCAAAAATAAACTGAGCGGAATTGAAAAAGTAAACATTCGAAACTTACAGTTTGACCTATAGTCCCGACCATTCCTTTTATACCCTTTACTCCTCGTTGTCCTTGTAATCCTTTGTCTCCTTTACTTCCCTTCGTAATTATCGTAACATTAGCTCGAACATTATTATTCACATATACAACAGCACGTCGTCCGGTTTCACCCACCGGCCCTTGGTCACCTTTTTGTCCAGGAGGCCCAACTGTGTCGTCACCAAATGTACCACTTTCTCCTCGTTCTCCTCGAGCGCCTGGCAAACCCTTGAATTGAAAATTAAAATGTTAGGAATCAGTTATTACTTAGTTATTCTCTTCTCTAAATCTTAATCAATTTGAATAGTTACCATAATAAATGCTTTAAAATTTCATTCAAATATTTATTAATATTTAAATTATAAAGTGGAAAAAGTCTTTACATTGCATCGTATATTTTTCCGCTAATTATCTAGAAAGTCTAAAAATAAATCAGAATACAATCCTGCTCCTTGGTTGGTTGGTTACAGGTCCAACCTGTAACCTGGACCTGTGACTGTAGGAAGAAGAAAACACGTGTACCTACTGCGAAAGAATTCCAAGACCTTAGATATGGTGCGACAAAGAAGAGAGGCGCTAATTTGTGTGCACCATAATTGAGGGTGACATTTAAGCCTTACTACACTCGATTACATTCTGACTATACATACAGGGCATCCCACGGCGATGCCACATGGAGGGAAAGCTCATTTTGTTTAAAGGAGACATCATTTTATTTTTAAAAAGAAACAAAACTGCATTCAAAGATTTTTAAAAATTCGCTTACCACACCCGGTAATCGAACCGACTAAAATCCGAAAAAGTAATTCGTATTTTTATGGCATCAATCGATAGTGTCAATCATAAGGATCAAATCTCTCTAAGTAACATGGTAAATTAAACGAAAGGGAGTCCTTGAAACCTAAAATTATAAATTCAATTTGGTAAAATAAAACACTTTCTTATAAGGTACCTATCAACACTAGAGATATCTTTGATGAAATTTATGATACCATAATGAAAAACTTTAAAAAAAAAATTTTGTTAATAAGAATCACATTTCATACATTGCTTTTATTGAAAATCACCAGATTTACTTTGTACACAATGTATTCATCCTCAATAAAAATCATTGACGGGACTTGTGACTAAGTGGTAACAGAGTAGGTTATCACATTACGAGTTTAAGCAACACAAGCCAGGGTGGTTTTCGGATGGATGATCATTCTTAAGACATTGAGACACCTCCGTTTCTCAGAGAGTATGTTAGGCCGTAGATCCCGATGGCCATATGAGTATCTATGACAGTTAAAAAGTCCAAGAACTGGACTCACTACGTAACTTTGATATCGCCAGTAGGTTGTGGAGGTCACGTGGCAGTCGCTTCACGGCAAATTTCGCATTTCTGCTGTTTCACAGTTAGCCAGGAAATCCGAGGCTCAGTTTTATTGGAATTGTCTTAAGAACAATTAGGTCTCCGAAAGCAATTGCAACGCTAGACTAGTATAATTCAAATATCAATGCGGCTGCGGATTATATTTCTGGCAAAAGATATGCACGAAAAATAATGTATTAATGCCGGTGGCAAACAATTAAAACATGTAAAATTCAAAAAAATATTAACAATAAAGCAATAATTATAAAATTATACCATTATGTTAGTTTAATTTTTTAACAGTATTATCATCGTCTTTTCATCATCCTCTAAACCTTTACAAAATACAGAGTCGGATTTTATGGTTAACTGTGAAACAGCAGAACCGCGAATTTTTCCGTCAAGCGACTGCCACCTGACCTCCACAACCCATTGGCGATATCAAAGTTATGTAGTGCGTGTAGTTGTTGGACTTTTAGGGCTCCGACTACCCGTAACAACTGTCATAGATGCTCGTATGGCCATCGGGATCGACGGCCTAACATACTCTCTGAGGAATGGAGGTGTCTCAATGTCTTAAGAATGGTCATCCATCCGAAAACCAATCTGGCTTGTGGTGCCCATGTTGTGTGTAAACCTACTAGGTTACCACTTAGTCACGAGTCCCGTCAATGATTTTTTTATTTATAATGAGTACATTGTGTACAAAATAAATCTGGTGATTTTCAATAAAAGCAATGTATGAAATGTGATTCTTATTTACAAAAATTTTTTTTTTTAGTATTTCATTATAGTATCATACCCAAATTATACTAGTTTGAAATCTTGGATAGTTGCGCCAATTTTTGAAAAAGGATGCCATAGTGGTCTTCATACTTTTTTTTTTCACCGAGATAAGATAAAGTGGGTCGAAATTAAAAATGTATGAAAATTTGACGACAAAAAAATATTTTGACTTATTTTTGTAAATTAACTACAAATATCCTATATTTTTTCAGGGTGGTGATAGATAGCCATGCTTCTTAACTTGCTAATACAGAAAAGAGTTCAGAAATATTTGCAAAATTGTGAACCTGGTAGTTGAAAATATCATTAGGGGTACCGAATTTCGTAGGATTTTAAAAAAGTTTAAATAATTTAAAAAAAAAATAGAGATATATTTTTTTCTTATTTTTTCCAGAGCAGCCAACCCTCTGTTACTGGCTTATCCTTGAATTTTGGGACACCCTGTATATAATTCTAGTGTATGTGTGTATGTAAGTGAACTCCTCCTAAAAACAAAAAAAAATCCAAATCGGACACACGTACACTAGAATTATATGTGTTACTGAACTTCTCCTTAACGGCTGATGAATGATTTTTTTGGAAAAAAAAAAAAAAAAAAAATTAGAACAAAACACTGTCCTGCATGATATTTTTTTTTATTAATTCAAAAATTAAAAAAACCATCGTTCCAGCCGTTTAGGAGGTTTGAATGACAAAAAATATCATGCAGGACAACGTCTGTCCGGTCCGCTAGTAGGTATATAAGTTTTAATGAAATCGAAAATAGTAATAACGAAAACCGTTCAGGGATGGTGATAATTACCTGGTCTCCTTCTTCGCCTCTAGCACCATCAACACCCGCCCATCCCATGGGACCTTGTAACCCTGGTCTTCCAGGAAAGCCTAATTCTCCTGCGTCTCCCTTTGCACCTCTCGAGTTCGCACCTCCTTCACCAGCCATACCACGGAACCCCTTTTCACCAGGAGCTCCAGGCGCGCCTCTTTCACCTTGCACACCAACTCTACCAGGTGGACCCGTGACTCCATCAACACCGCTACAGCCGTCCAATCCATCAAAACCAGGAATACCTTGTTCTCCATATGGACCCTAAAAAAAAGAATGATTGAGTTATTATCGATGCTAAAGTGATTGTTTTTTTTTTAATTTACCTACATCATTTTCTAGGATAAGCAAGGAATCTTGAAAGAGTTAGTTAATAATTATCACTTTTTACATCGTCACAGTACCTATGTTATACATCTCCTTACTCTTTTCTAAAAATTCTAATTTATTTCTCACCTTAGTTCTTGACCTTTCAGTAAATAATAAACAATATATAGAGCCAATAAATGTATCATACCTGTGGCCCGGTGTCTCCTCTTGGTCCGTAGGGGCCATCGATTCCCTAAAACATTAATTTGATTTTAGGCAGATGACATGGAAAATTGGAGAAGGTTCTTTATAAATGTTAATTTCTTCATTGTCATAGATCCATGACAGGATATTTACTTTTTTACAAAGGGGGCGTTGTGGGAGGCGTTTTAGTCCCACTCTTTTTTCACGAATGACGGAGTTACTTTCTGGGTGGAAAGAGGTATGCCCTCAAACTTTAGTAGAGTTATCCACAAAACAGTAATATCTATGTGAACATTGACGTCAACGAGTCAGTATAGAGATAAGTAGAGATGAACACGTCTCAAACCTAAGAATCATGTAAGTAGATTACAATAATTATTTTACAAATCCCAAATTAAAATCATGATTACGTTCCCCGTCTGTCAAATAGAGATAAGTAGACAGAGACAAGCCTCTAACCTAAGAATAATTTAAACGTAGATTACAAATTACTTTACATGTTTTTATTTTAAAAAGAAGTTGGTTAATTATGATGACATTCCCCTCAGCAAGTAATAAGAAAGAAGTATCACAAGAACACTGATACATACTCTGATACCCTTGTCGCCAGAGTCGCCTCGGTCGCCAGTGTCGCCTGTATAACCTTCTCGCCCAGTACGTCCAATAGGTCCATCATCGCCGTACTCTCCTTGAAAGCCAGTAATTCCTGGGGGTCCAGGCGTTCCCTGGTCACCTTTGATTCCAGAGCAATCGCATACTGTTTGATTGCACACTACCTGAAAAAAAATTGCAAATGAGTTCGATGATACTTTTATCATCACTAACTAAGGCTGTAGGTACTCGTATTTGTATCTAATACTAAACTCCATAAAGGTTCGCGTAGTATTTATTAACATCATTGGATATAATTTCTATCTTGATTTATTTGTTATTCTATTATCCGTATTGAACACCAATCACCAATATTCAACGGCTGAACGAATCTGGTAAAAATTTGGTACAGGCATATTTATTTTTACACCTGCTGTAGCCGCTGCCTAGACGCAGGGGAAAAATGCGGCAAATATGCTCAGCCTTGACGGAGTGGTGTATATTCACTCCCTTTGTGGTCGAGACGATAGGTAGTTGGGTGCCGACGACTCCAAGAATTTAGTAAGCGAATTGGGGCGCAGGTTGGGGACTATGTAATGTTTACTTATTTCATAAATATTGTTTTTCTACATTTTTAAGTACCTACCTAATCCATTTCCCCTCTAACCCTAGCTTAGCTGGAGAGCTAAGCTAAATTGATTGTGTTAGGAATGGGTTGACGTCGGTTGTGTAATGGCCAGAACTCGAACCCAGGAACTCTTAATCGTAATGCCGGTCCTTAACCACTTCACGCTTCAATAGATTAGAATAATACATAGACATTTCCATGGGTTGCGTGAACGGGATCAGCTGATCCCGTTCGAAGCTGATCCGATCCGAGGCTGATCTACTACCTAGTAGAGAATAATTGAGAATGGATTCGATCAAGATCTTCGGGGCCTCATCAACCTCACTTACAACTACATCTGCCGATTGATGTATCATCTTTTGGCGCCGGATCCCTCTTGCGGTTGGGGATTAGACGGTAGTAGCTCCCGTAAAAGAAAACTAAACCAAATCAAAAGGAGGATTAATATTAAAGCTGACCATGGGCGCCACAATGCAAATTTGGGATACAACCGGAATTACACACGACTCACGAGTGATGAGAACAAGAATAACTCAGAATCAATCGGGTGTCATCCAATGTTAAATGACACATTCTATGTGTAAGTATTACACATTAATTAAAAAAACTGTGTAATAGAATCGTCGGTAACAATGAACGTGCCTTATCGTTCGGACCTCTGACATACATTCGACGCAGAGCAAGTGTAAGAACATTGCACTTCCTACTTTATAATGGAGCATGATATTACATAAATTACTATACCTAATATAGGTAATAATTGCTTATATTACATACATACATAATACCTACTACTCTACTCATTCTTTAATTTCTCTAAAGTCGTTTATACTGGAGATTGATGGCGCTTGGTGAAACTAGCTACAATATTAAATGAAGCACTTGTACTTTTTCACAATTGGACATACTAACAGCTGGTAAGTCATATGACAAAATGAAAAATTAAATCAGCAGAAATAATATAAAGCCAGGCTATCAGTTGTTTTTCTCGAATATCTCAAAATAATGAAAAGTGGAAATGATGCAGTTTGAAAATAACCTCCTCAATTATTTATTATTTTGAACCTAACGTAAGTATTTAATTGTTATTTAATAAAGTATTAGAATAAAATAAAGGTTCAAAATAATAAATAGGTAATTGGGGAAAAGTACAAGTGCTTTATTCAACATGTTCTCTAAAGTTAATTAATCGTTAATTGGAAAACCTTTTTTTTTCCAAATAGTTAAAAAGTGGAAACATACACCGACGATGTACCTACTGAATTTTTTTTATTTTATTTTGTATTTTTGTCGCTAATAAAAGTCTGTTAGCAACAAAAATTTTTCTTCGAAATATCACTCACTGATCACTCAGTGATCAATTACGAAATCTCAGAAACTAAGTAGGTATAACACCTACAAACTTAGTCGGGTAGGTTCCTTATGGGGTGTTGACATCCGCTAAGAATAAATTTCATGAAACTTTTTTTTTATGTAGGACACGTCAATTTGATTTCGCCTCGCCTAATGGTAAGCTGAAGGCAAAGTCTTGGAAAAGAGGATCACCATTATAGACACGAACCATGTTACAATGATGGCACTCAGCTTGACGGCTTCATTAGATGCTTTTTCACGCCCCGCTTAAAGGACCCGGGACTGTAGCCTAAGGGGGTCAAACGAACTCCACGCGTACGAAGTCGCGAGCGGCCTCTAATACTTAATATTATAAACATGAAAATTTGTTTGGATGGATGAATGGATATTTGTTATTCTTTCACGTAAAAGTTAAATTACTTAATTAAGAATTTTGAGTTTATTATAAATCTGGAATAACATAGGTTACAGGCTACATTTTATCCCGAGAATATGTTCCTGTGACTTTCGGGAACGATTTATATTTTTAGTCATTCTGTATGTAAGTAAGTATCTGTAGTAGGTAAGCACGCAGGTTATGTCTCACCACTGTGCTTTATGCAGTCCAACGACTTTACCGTTCATAATTATAACAAACCGAAATGGATTTTGCAGAATAGTTATTGCTGAAGAATGATGTCAGCGTCGTATTACATCATCTTTTTGAACAGACATTAAGCAACGCTGGTCACATCGCTTTGCGTTTCTGTTTCGTCCAACTATTTAGATAGTAGATACCTATCTCTATTATAAAAAAAATGTTTTGATAGACATAACTGTACCTACTAGTACATTGTTTCATTTAAATATAGAATGTAGGGTAGGTACACAGGTATGATGTACCTACCGCGAGGTAATAGAAGGGTTATTTATTAGATGTAAAGGTACAGTTAGTAGCATAGCAACGCGTCGTCATGGCTAGGCTAGGGGACTACGAGTATACCTAATAGTAGGTATTATTATCTGTGCTAGGGAAGAACTCTTATTTATTTATTTAAACTTTTTGGACAAATAGGTACAATACGATTGTACACAGGCGCCGGCAGGCTTAATGCCATGGGCATTTTCTGCCAGTCAACCTTTGGCTAGGTAATGCAGAGATACGCGTAAATATGTCAAAGGTAGGTATAATGTACCTACCTATCTTATTACCGTATGTACCTATCTTATATATTATGTAGAGTTCCTTCAACACAATACTTCATATACCAGGTACTACATGAAGTATTGTGTTGAAGGAACTCTTTTACGTTGATGAACAAAAATGACACGAAAAATAATAATAGATCTTATTGCAATGTGTACCTACTGTATATTTCAAATAGATCCTACATGGTAATGAAAGCCGTTTAACCCTCCAAACTCTTCAATCCATAGAGGAAAGCCTGCGCCACAGATACAGTCTCGGTATACCGATTTGTAGGTACGGTTAACTTGTGTACATTATCGTGATTGGACCCTATACACTATACACCATTGAAAACTCTTACAAATAAAACATGACAATAGTTGATGTTTAAAAGGAAAATTTGTATGAAGGTATTTCTGTCATTTCTGATAGTAGTTACTTAGTTATTTTTGGTTCTACGACTAAAGTCACAGAAGCAAAATTGTAAGGAATTTTATTAGCAACAAAACTGCTCTTATAAATTTCCTGGGTGACGGATACTTTACTCGACAATACCTACCTATAAAAAACTATTGCTAACCACGTCGTTAGCAGCACTCTAAGGGATGGCTTTACGTCGATGATACTCTTGATGGGTCTCCATAATCAGCACCGTCAGTACCACTCGTAGTACCACTTACCATTCGTGGGTAAATGTAAAAACTATTAAACTCAGTCTGTCTGTTACGCTTTCACGCCTAAACCACGGAACCGATCTTGATGAAATTGGGTACAGAGATGGAGTAGAGCTTAGGAACGGACTGACATAGGCTTCCTCTTATCGCGACAAAAGGGGTTAAGGGGGAGGGGATAGGGGATGAAAGTTCGTCATTTTTGAAGATAACCTGATGAAATTTAAGCGTCGGTAGCTTAGTGGTTAAGGAGTCGGCCTTACGATCGAGAGGTCCCGGGTTCGAATCCTGGCCATTACACTACCGGCGTGAACCCACTCCTAACACAAGCAATTTAGCTTAGCTGGAGGGGTTAACGGGAATATTAGTAATTTCGATTGCTAATATTCTTTAAAAAAAAAAAAAAAAAAAAAAAAAAAAAAAAAAAAAAAAAAAAAAATTTGTACGCGTAAAGATTAGAGGTTGGGTAAGGATAAGTATATTAATATCTTCTTCCTCTTAACGTTAATTCCCAGTCGCATCCGAAGCTTTCAGCTCGGAGTCTGGGGTCCGCTTTTAACAGTCTTAACCACGGATTTGGCTAGACCTCGATATTTTCTGTGAAGCGATTGTCATCTGACCTCCACAACCCAATGTTAACATTAGGCGATATCGAAGTTTTCTAGTTAGACCGTTGTTTTTGGATTTTTGAGGGCTCCAACTACCCGTAACGACTGCCATAGATGTTCCCATGGCAACCGGGACTGACGGCTTAACGTGCTCTCCGAGGCACGACCAGACCAATGCAAATACTCATATTTCATTCACACAAATATTTGCACTGAGCGGGGATCGAACCCGCGCCTCTTGCGTAGCGGCCGCGTTCACTACCGCTACGCCACGGAGGCTGTCTTAAGTAAGTATATTAATATAAACATAGATAATTATTGAATGAATTTTGAAGCATTTATTATGCTGATTGTTCAAATCGATTTACAAAGAGAATTGACTTCGGGCGGGATTCGAACCCGCGATCCTTCCCTTACAGGGGGATTGCTCTAACCGCTAAGCCACCGAAGCTCGCACGAAGCCAATTATGTTTGGTCGCAAGTCGCAATACTCGACATCCAAGCGGGTGGAGCCATGGGCAACAGCTAGTTCAATATAAGTATAAACCATAGGCAGATATTTGTATAAAAACCAATAACAAACAATTTAAACAGTCTCGACTTAACCTACATTGGAACATTTTACTATTAAGAAAGTAATGGGTTACCATAGCTCATTCTATTGTAAAGATCTTAAAATTAACTTTACGAAGCCTGACACTACTTCTATTAATTTAAAAATAGTACGTGAGAGTGTAAGTCTAGTATGTGCTCTATTGCATTGCGTCGTCATGCAAATTTAGCAATGTTGTTGACTGTAAATTGATACGTTTGAAATGGCGTTTTATTAAACGGAGACGACACTATTATGGTATGAAGATACTATACTCACACACATTTGACTCCACGTACCAATACGAGTACAAATAGGGTGGTGGCACCAATTATCGGCCATGTCAACATTTTTTGACCTTTGATTGATTGTAATTTTATGGTTTATAGCATTTGCTTTCCTGCAATGCCTTTTTTGGGTAGAGGGATACTGAAACTCCATTACTACATTCGCAAAATTACCAATTCTTTGTTATTTTTGAAAATATAGATGTTTTTTTCCGAGTATGTCGATTTCCCTTAATATCGGCCTCTAACACCCTAATTTCTGCCGCCTGTGACCCTAATATCGTCATACCTTTTCCAACGTGAATTTAGGTCAATAAAACTAAGTAAAGTAAAAAATTATTACGTTTTATATTCCAATTCAGGTTCAAATAATTTTTTTAACGCTTATCTATCATTAATTTGTCTTTTCTTTATATCTCAGATTAAAAATTACAGTAATTGCTGTTATTATAAACTAATGATCACAATGGTTAAAAAAAATTAAGATAAATAAAGATTTCCAAAATATATTATTACAAAGAAAATATATTATTACATAAAGTCAAAAGAAAACTTGACTTTCTTTGAAGGCTTTTCAATTTAAATGCACTAAACAGTGACGGCAAGTAAAATCCTCTATAGCCACATCAATATAATTTTGCCCACGATCAACTGTATACTTTAAGGCCGTTTGGAGCATATGTCACATTCAATATTTTTTGGCTTCATCTTCTTCGACATCATTAATTACTTCTACTTTACAGCCACCACAAAAAAAATTCTCCTTTTCTTTTTGAGAAGGTAAATCATGAGGTCAGTTACGCTGTCCTTTAATATTCTCTTCTTCTATTCTAATAGTCTTCTTCTTTTATCTACTAGTTTTGTTTTATTTGACTGGTTTGTTTTATATTCTATTTTCCAGATTTTTCTTTCTCTCTGTATCTATTCTTCCAGGAAGTCTATCTTGTAAAGTGGTGCTGGGAATTTCGTATTGTCGAAATGCTACTCTTCTTCTACTTCATCCTATCATTAATTCCCAGTCGCAACCGAAGCTTACACCTCGGATTCTGGAGTCCGCATTGCCAGTCTTAACTGCGGATTTGGCTAAATCTCGATATTTTCCGCGAAGCGACTTCCATCTATACTCCACAACCCCAATGGTAACATTAGACAATATCGAAGCATTGCATTACTGCCTGCTTCTTTGAACGGCATTTACTCCATCTCTTATTCTACTACGGTCATAGAAACTATAGGGGTCATAGATCCTATAGGGGTCATAGAACCTATAGGGGTCATAGAACCTATAGGGGTCAAAGAACCTATAGGGGTCATAGAACCTGTAGGGGTCATAGAACCTATAGGGGTCATAAAACCTATAGGGGTCATAGAACCTATGGTCATATAACCATAGTTTTGAAACGTTTCTCTTTTTGTTGGGACGACATGATTATATTATTGATTAAATGAAAATACATAAGTATTTGTTCATTTTGCACCACGTTCCTGTTTATTGTAAAGTTCGAAGGTTGTAGGAAAGTAAGTACCCTATACAAACTAAGGTGGCCGTTATTACGCATCGACTTTCTAGATATCGGCCGTAGCTGGCAAAAAAAGTTTTTAGGCGGCCGATGTTAGGATCTGGTGCTCAAACAGAGCTGCTATTTCATTTTTAACCTTATTAATGTTACTGCTAACATATAAAATAGCTAAACATACAGTTTAGTGTTTTCATGCATTTCCCCAATATCGACCAGGTGGCCGATATTGAGATTTATCCAAAATAAAGATCCCTAATCTCGACCCCGCGATTATTTCATAAAAAGTACAAATAAATTTAAAAACACACTACCTAAACGGTACTCCGACTGATTTTCTTTAATAAAAAATAATATAAAATACCATAGGTATATTTAATTCCTTTCAAATACTTTCCCACTCAGTGCGTCGACTCCGGGATTTGACTCGGTATTGCCACAAAATCACACCCGTCGATACCTGCGCGTGCTCTATTGCCACCTGAACGTTCAAATGTGGAGGTACCCGCACCAAAATATGAGATGTTATTCGTACGGATATAGAGTCGCTTTTTGCATAAAAACTATCATAATTTTAGGGTTATTTTCATAGTTATGTTTCATTTTCTCGAAAAGGCCGATATTAGGACGTGGCCGATACTAGGAGACTTCACCCTACAACACTTTAGAAATGCGAGTATCGAGTAAGTACCTACTTATATTATACTTATGTAGTACTACTATACATACCTCTAAGTCAGCAAATAAAATCTTACCTGTTACTATGTCCTTAGTAGTTAGATATCCACATAAGTATAAGTAGGTACCTATTAGAAGAATTGAATGACCAATGATCAATATAAGAAAAATATATAATAACTAGCTTTTGCCCACGGCTCCACCCGCGTGGATGTCGGTTGTCGCGTTCAAACATAGCCCATGTCCTTTCTCAAGGTCTAAACCACCCCTATACCAAATTTCATCAAAATCGGGTCAGTGGTTTAGGCGTGAAAGCGTAAGTAACAGATCGACAGACAGACAGACAGACAGACAGACGGATAGACAGACAGAGTTACTTTCGCATTTATAATATTATTATGGATGGTTATGGATACACGTTAACGTTACATCTCACACTAAATAAATTAGTTTTTCATCCCACCATCTCGGAAAGAGTACTTTTTTTCTTCGATATCTGAGTGGAAAAGTCGCTTTTATCCTCTAGAGTGGAAAGTAAATTTGAATTTAGAACATCGTGTGTACTAGGTTTGTGAACTCAAAACATCATTAAACCTATTTACTTCTACCTCTATGGTGCCGATTTATCATACAACTTTTTTTTAATTTATGAAAAACTCAACTCGGAACCTCCTTGGTGTACCTACTTTTTTTTTTAAATTTGCTTTGCGCGCATAATTTTTTTTTTCACGTCCTATGGTTGAACATTGTTGTTGAATTTTATTTGTTGATATTTTATTATTAGTATTATTACACATAATTATTATACAGCCTCCGTGGCGTAGTGGTAGTGAACGTGGCCGCAACGCAGGAGGCGCGGGTCCGATCCCCGCTCAGTGCAAATATTTGTATGCATAAAAAGTTCAACAACAACGGTCTAGCTGCAATGCTTCGATATCGCCTAATGTCACCATTGGGTTGTGGAGGTCACATGGCAGTCGCTTTACGAAAAATATCGAGGTCCAGCCAAATCCGCAGTTAAGACTGGTAAAGCGGACCCCGAACTCCGAGGTGAGAGCTTCGGATGCGACTGGGAATTAACGCTAGGAAGAAGAAGCATTTCATTATTTCCTCGCTGAGGTGGGATGAAAAGTTACGTGTTGCACTCGAGTGCAAAGATTTTACACCTTGTGCTCTTTTGATTCCCTCGCTAACGCTCAAGATTCTAATTTATGAATCACTCGCTATGCTCGTGATTCAAATTTAGAATCTTTCGCTTGCTCGGTCATCAAAACTGAGCACGCGGTTAAAAAGCAACTTTGCACTCTTGTATAACAAATAACTATTAACGTTATAACTAGTACATGAATAGATGATAATTAGGTAAGTACCTATATGTAATTGTTACTCAAAGATTAAGTATAAAATTTAAAATCAATTAAATTAGACGAAACTCTACTCTAAATGACGAAACCAAAACAATTTCCTGTGACAGCTGCGGTATAATGAAAAGCACTTCCCCAGGTGGTTTCGTGGCTTTAGGAGCAGTAGGTACCTACGCGTTTTTTTGGGTGTCTTTTGAGGATAACACGGGGTGCTACGGCGGCAGAGGAGCACAAATCTACCAATCATAGATTACATTGAACTAATCTGCCGGTATATGCCGGTATCTATGTGTAATTAGCATCACATCACAGTCTCTCATCTCGGAGTCTGTGATCCGATTTCCGGTTTCTACTCCTCCACTTAGCACGATTTTCAACATCCCTGGTGGTTAGACCCTCGTAGGTACAAGTGTGGCATCGTGACTATCATTTTCAAGACGCATAAGCTGGTATACGACGGTATCGATTGTAGGGGATGAAGGGTGGCGGCGGAGGGTAGGTAGGTACTTCCGGAACGCGTGAGTGTCCAGTCCACATCTCATGATGGTCGCGATTGCGGTCATCCGGCAGTGACTAAGTATTTTAAAACCATTATAACGTACTAAGTATATGTACTAAGTAGTTATTATAAAATTGTAAATTAAAAATTCATAAACATGTGTGCATGTATGTAAAGTGGACATTAGACATATTAAAAAAAATCTTGCGATGCCTTTGGCGCTAAAACTATCTCATGTTCAGCAAACCACTTCAAGTTACCTACTTAGTTCTAAATAACGTTATACGAAGTTAGATCAGGATGACATTGTGGTCGTTTTACTGTGAAGATTTTGTCCGTATAGGTTCTACAGCGTACCTAACAGGGAAGAATTCTTTAAGCACAGCTTACTACGTGGGTACTAACTTTGATATAACTAGAATATATTTATTTTAAATGTCATATAAATTAGGAACATTACATTCGAGTACAATCCATTTCCCAAATCACTGGGTAAGAAAATATCAACCACCCAAAAGCTCTATTGCAAAAGCCCATCAAAGTCAAATAGCTGAAACTGTGTAACACACTGAAACAAGTGACCTATCTAACAAAATAAGTAACAATACCTACATTATGTTTCCTAACACGGACCTATCTGTGTGCTATTAATTATACACCAACATATTATGGCAGCACGCGATTATAGAGTTGGTGAGTCATTAGTTGCCATTCAAGGAACAGGCTGGATAAACAATCATTGCAGTGTCCGAAGCGATAACGGCCATTCGCACATCCCGCTGTGCGCTGCCCAGAGCCCGCGCCCTCTCCGCACCTCCCACTTCCCTCTTGAGCCCCTGCCACCACGTGTACCTATACGATGACATACATACTACACTGTAACAATATTTATATAACTATGCATTTATATACCCGGACATATTCTTACATGATGTGAGAAAGGACCATTCTATTAAAAAAAGCATTTATTTTACTAGGTACACATTAGTCATTTCATTAATGACTACTGTTAATAAATAAATATTGTAGAATATTCTACACAACGCTATCTAGACCCAAAGACTATTATCTGTTCTGTGCCCAAAGTGAGCATAGCTTAACTAGCTTGTGTTATGGGTTCTAGAATGCGGATAAACATACTTAGATACACTGCTTTTTCGTAAATACACACAAATTTATACATAGGAACACTCAGACCAATGCAAATGTTCATATTCATGCATAACTACAAATATTTGCACTGAGCGGGGATCGAACCCGCGCGTCCTGCGTAGCGGCCGTGTTCACTACCGCTACGCCACAGAACCAGTCGAAGAGTATTTTTATTGGAAATGAGATTGCACAAATTAGGAATGCATACTTCCAAAGTTTGTATATTGTAGGTACTTTTTCTTGGTAGGTATTTTGTTTTTTCGGGAACGACCTCTCAAACTCTCAACTCTGAGAGGAAGCGACAGAACCTCGTCTATTGTTCAGGAGGTGCATCGACTAGCACGTGACTTTGACTTCAGTTGGAGTTGATTAATGTCCGCCTTCCATCTTAGAATTATATTATATTATAGTTGCTTTACGACGTTTTGACGACTCCTATAATTACACAATATTTACAGAATCAGATGCGCCGTGTGCTTGCGACCTAAGTGGTAGGTTGCCAGTTGCCCACCACTACACTAGTTTAGACAATAGTCGATCTCTGAGGCACAGAATTATTCTGTGTCTGCGGGTAGCGGTAGAGCGTTCGACTACTGAGTCAGAGCACAGATGCAACCAATCAATCAATATTTCCAAGCATGAATATCTATGTATAGGTAGGTACCTACTTAATATTATCCCTACTAATATTATAAATGTGAAAGTAACTCTGTCTGTCTGTCTGTCTGTTACGCTTTCACGCCCAAACCACTGAACCGATTTTGGTGAAATTTGGTATAGGGGTAGATTAGACCTTGAGAAAGGACATAGGCTATGTTTGGTCGCGATAACCGACATCCACGCGGGCGGAGCCGCGGGCAAAAGCTAGTAGGACCTAAATGCGAAAGTAGCTCTGTCTGTCTGTCTGTTACGCTTTCACATCTAAACCACTAAACCGATTTTGATAAAATTCGGTACAGGGGTAAATTAGACCTTGAGAAAGGACATAGGCTATGTTTGGTCGACATCCACGCGGGCGGAGCCGCGGGGAAAAGCTAGTAATTTATAAAGCTGAAGAGTTTGTTTATTTGTTTGAACGCCCTAATCTCAGGAACTACTGGTACGAATTGAAAAATTATTAAGTAATTGTAGAATAACCCAGTTATTGAGGAGGGTTATTGGCTAAATACACTGTTTAACAAAATTAAACTTCCTCATGCCACACGAACTTTTTTTGTGTTATTTTATAATGTGTTGTGAATAGAAATAAGCAGATATTTTTTTATCACCCATTAATTTTATTTATTTAGCTATCATCGAACATCAAGGAAAATAATATACGATTCTCAAAAAAAAAATGAAATAAATAATAATATGTAAAACAATGTGGTCTTTTCCCTTATTTGAGGTCCTACAAAAATGCCCTCTTTGATTTTAGCATCGCTTATTCTGGGGAATTTCTCTATTAGATACAAAAATCCATTGCCATTGCGATTCATCGCCTTTACAAAAATTTTCATAAGGCCTAAGTTGATCTGGAGTGGCGGCAGAAAAACATAAGAGGTAGGTAAGAGGGCTTTACAACCAACGCACTTTAAATTAATGAAGAAAACGAATATAATTATCACTGTTCATATCTAACGTTCACTTATCACTATAAAGCTAATTAAATAATGAACTTATTACAAGCAATCTGAGGGTGATTGAAGCAAAATAGGCGCATTTTGGTAATAAGGGTAGGGAGTTAAAATACGAGAGTTCGTGTGGTATGACCACTGTTGATCAGTGATATCATCACGCTATCTACTATTCAAGGGCGCGTAGCTGTATCCATAAATGTCATCAAATCTGGTAATTCCCTTACATTATTTGAAAATTAATCAAATGCGTGCATATAATACCTATGTTTTAAAGGGGTAATACGGTTTTGAAGTTTGCCAAGGGCAAAGCCGGGGCGGGTCAGCTAGTGTATAATATACAATCAATTAATAAACATATTTTTAAGTAGGTACTAGCTACAGTAGGGACATAAAGATAGTTTAGTCATGGTCATGCCTTGAGTTTAGATATAATTGTGTGTAATATCGTAGAAAAAAAAACTCACAAGTGCTTGAGGTAGAATTTATTAATGCCTCAGTGGGTGGGGAAAAATCGCATCCTCTCGACTCCTATTAATCACCATACTTAAAGTCCGACCAATAAAATAAAAACCCGTACTGGGGGCGCCAAAAACACTATGATTATGACAACACCAAGTATAGTGATACACATGTAAAATGCCAAGTGTACAAATATTTTTACAACACACTTGCTTATGAACAGGCTTTTATTTCCCCGCAATTAAGCACGGAATGACACCTAATATAAAACTGTGACTTTTTCATTGCTTCTTCTTCCTCCTAGCGTTATTCCCAGTCGCATCCGAAGCTTTCAGCTTGGAGTCTGGGGTCCGCTTTTATCAGTCATAGCTACAGATTTGGCTAGACCTCGATATTTTCCGTGAAGCGATTGCCACCTGACCTCCACGACCCAATGTTAACATTAGGTGATATCGAAGCTTTGCAGCTAGACCGTTGTTTTTGGACTTTTTAGGGCATCAACTACCCGTAACGACTGCCATAGATGTTCTTATGGCAACCGGGACCGACGGCTTAACGTGCTCTCCGAGGCACGACCAGACCAATGCAAATACCCATATTTAATGCACACAAATATTTGCACTGAGCGGGGATCGAACCCGCGCCTAGTGCGTAGCGGCCGCGTTCACTACCGCTACGCCACGGAGGCTGTCATGTTTTTCATTGCTATTATTCACAAAAGTGAGTTATAGACTTACAAGGACTGGGCACAAATCACAACACAGTAGTATCCGTATAATAATTTATTGCTTGGAATGGTAAATACAAGTTAGACATACAGTTACAAGACATACAGTGTACATTACACTATGTATAGAACAGGGACCACGCGATATTGTTTTTCGGACTGCATAAAATTCTTGTATTTTATGCCTAACAGCACAGAGATCAAAATAATCGAGCATGATTTTCTTTTTTGCGTTAGGCTTATTTTTCTTAGGCGTAGAATAGTTATTTGTTATACAAGAGTGCAAAGTTGCTTTTTAACCGCGTGCTCATTTTTGATGACCGAGCAAGCGAAAGATTCTAAATTTGAATCACGAGCGTAGCGAGTGATTCACAAATTAGAATCTTGAGCGTTAGCGAGGGAATCAAAAGAGCACAAGGTGAAAAATCTTTGCACTCGAGTGCAACACGTAACTTTTCATCCCACCTCAGCGAGGAAATAATGAAATGCTTCTCCTTCCTAGCGTTAATTCCCAGTCAGCATCCGAAGCTTTCACCTCGGAGTCCGGGGTCCGCTTTACCAGTCTTAACTGCGGATTTGGCTGGACCTCGATATTTGCCGTGAAGCGACTACCATCTGACCTCCACAACCCAATGATGACATTAGGCGATATCGAAGCATTGCAGCCAGACCGTTGTTGTTGAACTTTTTAGGGCTCCAACTACCCGTAACGACTGCCATAGATGTTCGTATGGCATCCGTGACCGACGGCTTAACGTGCACTCCAAGGCACGACCAGACCAATGCAAATACCCATTTTCATGCATAAAAAATATTTGCACTGAGCGGGAATCGAACCCGTGCCTCCTGCGTAGCGGCCGCGTTCAATACCACTACGCCATGGAGGCTGTATAATATGTGTAGGTATTAATACTAGTAATAAAATACAACAAAATAAAAATTCAACAACAATGTCAACAATATGACGTGAAAAAAATTGATGCGCGCAAAGCAAATTAAAAAAAAAGTACACCAAGGAGGTTACGAGTCTGAGTTTTTCATGAATTAAAAAAAAGTTGTATGATAAATTCGGCACCATAGAGGTAGAAGTAAATAGGTTTAATGATGTTTTGAGTCCACAAACCTAGTACACACGATGTTCTAAATTCAAATTTACTTTACCTCTCTAGAGGATAAAAACGACTTTTACGCTCAGTTATCGAAGAGCAAAAATAGTCTTTCCGAGATGGTGGGATGAAAAATACATTTGACGTTTGACCTTCTTTTCGTATTTTTATTACAGAAGATCGGGATATACCTAAAAATGTGAATAATAATTAGTCACAGTAAAATCAGTAGTTTAGGCCAATTTCATTGCACGTACTCTATGATGTACCTATCCGTCATGTTGACAACAAGGTCCGTGATGTTATTTAGAGGAACAGAGTCCAATCCTTCCTACTTTTTATCCGACAAATACTTTGTTATATTATAAATTACTTTTCTTAACTGGCTTTTAATAGTTTTCGGCATATTACTATAGTTTTGTAGTTTTGTAGCGCTCTCAAACTCAACAACACGCACAATTGACACCACACTGACAGATGACCATAATGACATTGTATAGATTGTTACCATATGAAGAAATTAGTTCCAATAGTTTACCGCAATATGGCGAGGTATTTTATTTTACTGGTCGGGCTTTACATATATTTTACTCAAGTGTAAAATGAATAAGTACCTACTAGCGTATTGATCGTTCTATTTAATCACATCGGATTGCGTCCGCAATGACCTAGTTAGGTACTGGACTGCTCTTTATATGCAATCTAGTAGGTTAATTAACACAGTAGTTACTTTTACAATTGAAGTAGCAGTCCTTAAAATCTATCTATACTCTATATACTATTATATAATTGTAAAGTGGTCGTGTCTGTACATTGGAGATATTTAAAAAAAAATACTTGGGTTATGTTATGTTAACGATACTGAATACGAATAGTTATTTTCATCCCACCATCTCGGAAAGACTATTTTTGCTCTTCGATAACTGAGCGTAAAAGTCGTTTTTATCCTCTAGAGAGGTAAAGTAAATTTGAATTTAGAACATCGTGTGTACTAGGTTTGTGGACTCAAAACATCATTAAACCTATTTACTTCTACCTCTATGGTGCCGAATTTATCATACAACTTTTTTTTAATTCATGAAAAACTCAGACTCGTAACCTCCTTGGTGTACTTTTTTTTTAATTTGCTTTGCGCGCATCAATTTTTTTCACGTCATATTGTTGACATTGTTGTTGAATTTTTATTTTGTTGTATTTTATTACTAGTATTAATACACATATTATACAGCCTCCATGGCGTAGTGGTATTGAACGCGGCCGCTACGCAGGAGGCACGGGTTCGATCCCCGCTCAGTGCAAATATTTTTTATGCATGAAAATGGGTATTTGCATTGGTCTGGTCGTGCCTTGGAGAGCACGTTAAGCCGTCGGTCACGGATGCCATACGAACATCTATGGCAGTTGTTACGGGTAGTTGGAGCCCTAAAAAGTTCAACAACAACGGTCTGGCTGCAATGCTTCGATATCGCCTAATGTCATCATTGGGTTGTGGAGGTCAGATGGCAGTCGCTTCACGGCAAATATCGAGGTCCAGCCAAATCCGCAGTTAAGACTGGTAAAGCGGACCCCGGACTCCGAGGTGAAAGCTTCGGATGCTGACTGGGAATTAACGCTAGGAAGGAGAAGCATTTCATTATTTCCTCGCTGAGGTGGGATGAAAAGTTAAGTGTTGCACTCGAGTGCAAAGATTTTTCACCTTGTGCTCTTTTGATTCCCTCGCTAACGCTCAAGATTCTAATTTGTGTTTCGCTTGCTCGGTCATCAAAAATGAGCACGCGGTTAAAAAGCAACTTTGCACTCTTGTATAACAAATAGATTCTAAATTTGAATCACGAGCGCAGCGAGTGATTCACAAATTAGAATCTTGAGCTTTAGCGAGGGAATCAAAAGAGCACAAGGTGAAAAATCTTTGCACTCGAGTGCAACACGTAACTTTTCATTCCACCTCAGTGAGGAAATAATGAAATGCTTCTTCTTCATCCTAGCGGTAATTCCCAGTCGCATCCGAGCTTTCACCTCGGAGTCTGGGGTCCGCTTTAGGTACCAGTCTTAACTGCGGATTTGACTGGACCTCGATATTTTCCGTAAAGCGACTGCCATCTGACCTCCATAGCCTAATGGTAACATTAGGCGATATTGAAGCATTGCAGCTAGAACGTTGTTGTTGAATTTTTTAGGGGTCCAACTGCCCGTAACGACTGCTATAGATGTTCGTATGGCAACCGGGACCGACGACGGTTTAATGTGCTCTCCGAGACACGACCAGACCACCAAATATCCATATTCATGCAAACAAATATTTACACTGAGCGGGGATCGAACCCGCGCCTCCTGCGTAGCGGTCGCGATGACTACCGCTACGCCACGGACACGGAGGCTGTATATGTGTAAATAATGAAATGAAAAAAAAAAATCAACATCAATTTTCAACAATATGACGTGAAAGAAAATGATGCGCGCAAAGCAAATTAAAAAAAAAGAAGTACACCAAGGAGGTACCGAGTTTGACGTTTTCATAAATTAAAAAAAAGTTGTATGATAAATTCGGCACCATAGAGGTAGAAGTAAGTAGGTTTAATGATGTTTTGAATTCACAAACCTAGTGCACACGATGTTCTAAATTCAAATTTACTTTATCCTCTAGAGGATAAAAACGACTTTTACACTCAGATATCGAAAAGCAAAAGTACGCTTTCCGAGGTGGTGGGATGAAAAATATTTTTTTCATCCCACCAGTCGTAGTAATCGAATACTTTGGTTTATTAACTTTATTATTTACTAGCCTTCCGCCCGCGTGCATCTCGGTTAACGCGACCTTTGCTCATAATCTTCGGTTCTACTCAACCGATTGCGATCAAAAAAACGTAAGATTTTAAGTCTGAGTAAGCCCTTTCTAACAAAAAAAACCGCATCAAAATCCGTCCAGTAGTTTTTGCGTCCAGACAAACAGACAAACAGACAGGAAATTAAAAAAAAAAATTTTCTTGTTCAGTATCGTTAACATAACATAACCCAAGTATTTTTTTTTAAATATCTCCAATGTACAGACACGACCACTTTATAATAAAGAGATAATGTTGCAACAAGAATTGTAAAGGGCTTAGCATAGGTACCTACTTACCTACGCTTTTGTGGTTTTGGCACTGTATACCTATAGTGATCGGTAAAGATGAACCCTGCGCAAAGTGCGGTTTTCGGTCTCTTGCACCAATTAATAGATTTATTATATATCAATCACGGCAATCGAGTTTGCGGTCGCATCAATGATATTGTCGCGTCATTAATTGAAAACAAACAGAGGTCTGCTCTACATCTAAAGGTTTCCTAAGGGTCGGCAGCACGAGTGTGACGGCCCTGGTGTTGCATACATCAATAGGCCACGGTAACCACTTCCCATCAGGTGGGCCGTGTGCTTGTCTGCCACCTGAGTGGTATGAAAAAAACATCTTGTCATCTAAACTTTCCAATGGTGTAAAAATTGTAAAAGATCTCTAAACAACTTCAGTCCGCTACATGTCGTGTTTTGAATTAATCTATAGATACGTACAGCGACCTTTTATTATTGTAACTATGTCAAAAGTTGAAAAATGGAGCTTAGTGTCGGGATTTACGAGCAGTTGCCGGAATCTGGTGACCCCGTGGGCTCATAAACGCGTTCCCAATATACACGCCGCGCCGCCGCACTGGCTGTATGGCGACACGCATGTGTGGCAAACACAATCTACAGGATTCTTAAAATCTGCACACATCATTTTACATGTTATACGAGTAGACACATAGACCGGCCGGTATACATTTGCAAATTGTACAGTCATTTATAGTTACCTATCTATATTATCGAGCAGTGACGTAAGGTGGACATAGTAACGAATGCGACTAGGTTGTAATCCCTGATTGAACAGTTTGATAAAAGCAATGAGACATGGTTGTGCATGTATTTTATTACAATGTCAATTTCTCTACATTTATACTCAAAATTCATGTTAGGAAATAACACCGGAAAGGGTATAGAAGTGTTCTATTCGTAGACACTTCGCGATTTGTAGCAATTTTTTTCTATAAATAGTTAAAAAAGTAGACAGGGCAGTAGACAGTCCTACATGCATTCTTTTTGAAGAATTCCAAGATAAATCTACTCGTAGTTTTCTGTAAACACTGACTCAATCATCATGTTTTATGATATCTATTTTTATCCGACTGCCAAGGACGTGTCTTTTAAATTTTGACTTGAAAATGTTTTATCATAGCTGATTAATTAGGCAATGCATAAAATATGGAAAAACAAACATTCATTCATTCATGACAATCATAATAACATTATCTAAGTACATAATGAGTAGTGTAGTAGGTACCTATAGGTATTTAAAGGGATTGACAGCCTCCGTGGCGTAGCGGTAGTGAACGCGGCCGCTACGCAGGAGGCGCGGATTCAATCCCCGCTCAGTGCAAATATTTGTGTTCATGAAATATGGGTATTTGCATTGGTCTGGTCGTGCCTCGGAGAGCACGTTAAGCCGTCGGTCCCGGTTACCATAAAAACAACTATGGCAGTCGTTACGGGTAGTTGGAGCAGTTGCAAAGCTTCGATATACCTAATGTTACCATTGGGTTGTGGAGGTCAGATGACAATCGCTTCACGGAAAATATCGAGGTCTAGCCAAATCTGTAGTTAACACTGGTAAAGCGGACCCCAGACTCCGAGCTGAAAAAAAGCTTCGGATGCGACTGGGAATAACGCTAGGAGGAAGAAGAAGGTATTTAAAGGGATTATTTATCTGACTATTAAGTATGAAAACCTTCCGTAAACGTTACATTATACAATCTGAGTAACCTTTTTTAACTGAGCGATGATAAGGGGTCGTGACCCTCGCGGCTCTGCGTATGTGCGTAAGTCGACTATGATATGAGATGGTCAGGAATGTTTGCTACTGTAATGGTAGAAAATATAATTTTGGATTACATCGTAAGTATTATTTACAAAATTATTTACTTACTTCAAATATTTTTCAAAGGATTTGGATAGTAAAAAATCGAGGAAAATTTTGGAAATCCAAAATAATGTCCAATATTTATTATGTGTGTGTCCAGTCATAATCACGATGTTTGTGATCGCACTCCGGACTCAGAAACAGTTCGATCGATTTAACGAATCTGTCTTGAATATTTGGTCCGGAACTTCCACGTGGGGCACCCTGGGTAACGGCAACGGCAGTGTTTCTCTCACGCGAGTGAGACGCCCTCTGCCGAGGAGGGACTTGGAATTGGCCGTAGGGGGCAGCCCCTACGGCCAATTCCGAGTCCCTCCTCGGCAGAGGGCAGAGTGAAAAGTTGACAAGGGATGGGCTGGTCGCAGGACCGGTGAACCAGCCACTGGTGACAGTAACGGTCGCCTATGAACCCAGTAGAAGCTGGCCTGCGCAACGGTGCGACGTGTGCCACTTTCCACTTTCCGGGGTAGGATGGGGCTGTCTCAAAACCGTAGATGGCTCAGGGTTAGTTGGGGATAACCGCCCCGACGGGGGTGGTATCCAATGGTACCTATGATTTGTGTATGGTGATATTGTGTATGGTATGATTACCATTCCATCTAACTCCAACGAATAGAGAGAGAGACTGCATTTTGAGGTCACAGGTGACATACCTACTCGTTTACAGCTTTTTTCAAAATATCTATACCTACCTACTTATTGTGAATTTAAGAGGCAAATAGTTTACGCTGGTATTGCACTGTCAGAGTTAGTTGCAGAGTATTAACGTGTAGTCCGGCACATTCAACTAGCTTTTGTTACAGTACTGAAACTATTGACCTATTTCACATTACTGGAAGTAAGCAATAACTTTCAGTGCAACGCTCGCACCATAAAACCGCGTGTGCCGTGAGTAACGCACACGTAAAGCTACAAACTGTACCAAATGAAATTTTGTCCTGTTTCCGCAAGTAGAATCAGAAACGATAGCATGCAATAATTATAATTGCGTAGGTAACTAGGTACCATGGTGCACAAGAATAGCCGAGATGAATACCTACAGTATGTTAGTAAATGAAAGTCACATTGGCAGCAATTAAACCATAAATAAATATCGTGATAATATAAATATTGTCTATCATATCAATATAAGTGCGAAATGGGTTTGCACATCAATCATATCAATATTATAAATAAAATCGGCCAAGTGCGAGTCGGACTCGCCCATGAAGGGTTCCGCAGTAGCACAGGCTAAAATTGCGGTTTATGACGTATTAAAAAAAAACTACTGACTGGATCTCGTTCGAACCAATTTTTAGTGGAAGTTTGCATGGCAATTTACATCATTATATTTTTTTAGATTTATCATTCCCTTATTTTAGAAGACAGAGGGGGGGGGGGGGGGGCACACCTTTTTCCACTTTGGAAGTGTCTCTCGCGCAAACTATTTAAAGACCTATCTATAGATACCCCACACGTATGGGTTTGATGGAAAAAAAAAATTTGAGTTTCAGTTAAAGTATGGGGACCCCCAAAATTTTATGGTTTATTTTTTATTTTTGTGTGACATTCTTAATGCGGTTCACAGAATACATCTTCTTACCAAATTTCAACAGCATAGGCCTTATAGTTTCGGAGAAAAGTGGCTGTGACATACGGACGGACGGACAGACAGACAGACGGACGGACAGACATGACGAATCTATAAGGGTTCCGTTTTTTGCCATTTGGCTACGGAACCCTAAAAAGGTACCTATAATATTGATATGATTGATGTGCAAACCCATTTCGCACTTATATTGACATCAATATTACGATATTAGATAGTGGTATTTATTGGACTAGAAATTCATATAAGTAGGTAAGCACAAATAGACAGTCAATATAAGCCGTATCGCGGTACGTTCAATATATTTATGTATATTAAGTATATTTATGATATTATACAATCTTGCTAAGTATGCAAACGCTATTAAAGGGCTTAAAAATTCTTCTTTTCGTGCAGAAATCCCCACGAATGTCCCGTTGGTCAGTAGGGCTGTTATGTCCATGGCGCACTTGAAACGACTAAAACCGCACGCCGCCGCCTTGGGTGCCAAAGGCTGGTGCGTATGGTGGCCCAGTAAGGTATTACCTTCCCTCGCACTCCAACTGGCCCTGGGTCATCTCCGGTTTCAAAATGGCTTACTCGGGAGTGGGATTATGATTATGTTCTTTTCCTCTTCGGGTACATCCCTGGGGCGAAGACAGGGTCTTTTTCCTACCGAATTATATTTGTTTATTTAGGTACCTATCCAAAGACAGAAAAAAGTACCTAACCGAAAAACCTACCGTTTATTACTTAAAATAAATAAGGCAAATATATGTGTAATAAGTAGCAATTTATTACCAGTAGAAGACATAATAATATCGGCTGAAAGTAAAAATATGAGGAACATGGACTACTTCCCTTTGGGTTCAACGTTCGGTACAAGTGTACGTCACGGTGATAAAAGAGCGAGTCTTATGATCATGAATGAGAACGAGCATTGACAGGGCGAGTCACCCCGCTTAATATTATAAACTAAACGGTCACATTAAAACAGGATAATGTATTTTAATGTGGGGTTGATAAAGTTGGTCAGGTGGCTAGGCATGTGTTATTATTAGGGCTTATTTAGGGTATATTTAAATAGTTTACATTTTATGTGGGTTTCTACAATTAAAAAAACAAAATAAAGTAGAAGAAAAAATCCCTATCCCTACTAATATTATAAATGCGAAAGTAACTCTGTCTGTCTGTCTGTCTCGCGTTTACGACTAAACCGCTGAACCGATTTTGATGAAATTTCGTATAGGGGTAGATTAGACCTTGAGAAAGGACATAGGCTATGTTTGGTCGCGATAACCGACATCCACGCGGGCGGAGCCGCGGGCAAAAGCTAGTAAATTATAAAGCATCTACTATTTCTCATGACTGTCTTACATAAAAAAACTAAATTCAAAATTTGTAAAACCCCCGACATAATAAATACCTCCAAAAAGTAAAAAGTAAATCGTGCTGGTCAGCCCTTTAACTTTGATATACCTACGGTACTCGTACCTACCTAGCAATACGTATTATATTTAGTTCATGCGTTGTGGTGTCGGAAGTCCCCTGTCCCCTAACTGGTGATGATCTAGGTGCGAAGTGTTATGGGCACGATTCAAGGTTTATGGAGGATCCGAGGACTGGGCTTATAATTTCTAGGACTACCTATTTCATATTAACTTCTAGGTAGGTATCGTGTTATCACCAAAGATGTATTAGATGTATGTGATGAACGATGGATCACAGAATATAGAAGTTTTTTCAATAGGAATCTCGCTACTCTGGCCCCATTCTCTGTAAGGTTTTTCATAAAATTGTGCAGTACCCTTCAATGGCGTGGGCTTAATTTGAATCATATTGTGCTTTCCTAATTCATAGTTAATTTTCTTATATTAAGTAGGTACTTCATGAATGAGCAAAAAACGCATACTTATTTTATAACTATTAAACATATGAATGCTGCTAAAACGCTTAACATCGAAAAGTTTATGCATATTATACTTTTGACCTCATTTTTACTTATATAACTAAACTTAATTAAAAGAGTTTGTTGTATCTGTCTCGTCGTCGCGTCGTCGGTCAGTTTTATCTTCTCGACATACAAAGGCTTATATCAGTTAGAGATACGAAATCGTGGGAGTTATATTATTATTTCGGCAATAATTGCAAAAATTGTGTTTTATACATAACGACAAGTTGATAGCGGTTTCCTGTCAGTGATAACAACCGGTCCCTCATGTTTATACGGCGACCTCGTTTTAAGAGCTTTGTCAATGGATGCTGATTTTGACCCAATTTATAAGCATTTTGATAAACTACAATGCTCTAAATAATTAGCGATTTGTAGTGACTCCTGATTCACAAAATTAAAATTTACTAATGGGATATTAAACAAAGATAAAATATTGTCATTATCAATATTAACACTAAGTACATGATTAAGTCTCTATCTTTTTCTTTTTTTTTCGTGCGGAAATCTCATCGAATACAGCTACCCGGCGGGGATAGTTATATCGGCCTCGAACCGACTAAAACCGCACGCCGTCTCGGGTCTGCAGATGTAAGATTGCTAAAGACATACCTTGTACACCTGCTGACCCAAAGCCATCTCCTACAGGCAAGCAAGAGGCAAGTACCTACTGCTCTTACGTAGATCCGTACACAACTCTATGTTCAGTTTTGTCTTGTCATTATCGAACAACAAGACGACGAATTTAAGATTGGATTAGAAAGAACTAGCAGCGATGGCCTATTGATTTACAGGGTACAGTTTATATCATTGACTTATAACGCGTAACTTATAATGCGTTATACTTATAATTCTATGGTTTATATTATATTCTCACTAGTTTCAGTATCAAATTGTCCCATGGAACAACTGAGACTGTGGATTATCAACTTCCCTCGGCCCAAGTTTGTATTTAGAAGCCTGGGGCCGCTTTTTCTGTTTGATTGACCTCCTTACTTTTGGAGTAAAGTCTGCGACAGAGCCTCGTCCGTTGTTCAGCAGGTGCATTAACTAACAGGTGTGGTAGGTTTGGGCCCTAAAATTCGTGGTAGGTCTCTGTACACTTTGTGCCTAGTCCTTAGAATATAGAACAAACGTAGGTACAACAAGTGAGAATGTATGAAGAAAGAGAAAAGAGGATCGACCTCGGGCGCGACTCGAACCCGCGATCTTTTCCTTACTTAACAGGTCTGGTAGGTTTGGGCCCTAAAATTCGTGGTAGGTCTCTATACACTCTGTGCCTAGTCCTTAGAATATAGAACAAACGTAGATATCTACAACAAGTGAGAATGTATAAAGAAAGAGAAAAGAGAATCGACCTCGGGCGCGACTCGAACCCGCGATCTTTTCCTTACAGGCGGAATGCTCTGACCACTAAGCCACCGAGGCCCGCACGAAGTCGATCCAAAATCTCATATACCTACATCCGTCTTAGGGCGAGCGACGTCTTAATCGATTTGAATAGCTTAATAAATGCTTCAAAATTTCATTCAAGTGAGAATGTAGGTAGTAATTTAAATATATTCATACCTATACTTACAGAAGCATGCATGACCATATTTCTAGTTACGTAAATTAATAGGTACTTATAGTAATTAGGTCGAAACTTTAAAGCGAGTAGGATTTCATATTATCGTACGTCATTGATCCGCTAGTTTATCGGAGGTTATAAACTTATAACCTCAAAAATCAAAATTAGTTTAAATATCGAAGATAACGTTTATATAGCACCGTGTTTAGTGTTGTGTTGAGTTTATGTAAATGTTTATTTATAAATTAAAGAGACTAACTGCAATTTAACGTTAGAAATGGCAATTAAGTAGGAAGGTATTGCCAAACTAACCCAAAATAAAGAGCACAAATATTTAAACTTCATATTATAAGTTTTTATTAAGTCTTTATTTAACTTTGTCCTACACTACAAGGAGTGGAAATAGTAGATTACCCAACAAGTGAAAAAAAGGTGATTTCTTTTCGAAGCACTAAGTTGTATCCCGAAAGGAGAAGGAGCAAAGGTTTCTACGGTTTGAAAACTGAGCCATAGGTATTCCATCCAGCCAGTTTTCACATTTAGGTGGCTTTATTACTCGTAAAAGCTCTAGTTTTTAACAATTATCTGCATTTTGATTAGTCTTTATTTTTTGAACTACTTATAGGTAGGCACATGCCAACGAAACCGACGATTAAGAAATTGCAATTATTATTTAAGAACAAATGAGTCTTAAAATACATTTTTCTTGTTGTATTTTTAGGTCATGAGGCTAAGAGATGATAAAATATGTTGTTGCCAGTTGATATATAAAACGTACCAAATAAGAACTTAAATGATAATATATTTATAGAGCAAAGGTTACGGTAACATCAGATTATATCAAAGTGAACGTATTTTATATGTTTTACGCGGTTTAATTCATAAAAACTTAGACTAAAATTGAACAACCTACTTACTTACTTATATATAGGAAATTACTCATTTATAGACACATTGAAGTCACAAACAGGTAGGACCAAGAAGTACTGGCTTGACGTCGTGGAGAGTGACATGCGTCCGAATGGTCTCGCAACCATGGACGCCCAAGATCATGCGAAGTGGAGGAGGAAGAGCCGGAAGGCGGACCCTGAGCTCCGAGTTCATCTTGGCTACGGATGCAATCAGGAAAATGCGTCTACATGCAGATAGTCATGATGAAGGAAGTTACAAACAGGTAATTTTTTTATACCACTTAGGTCGCAGACGAGCACACGGCCCACCTGATGGAAAGCTTTTAAATAAATGCAACTGTGAGTAATATAGATACGATATGTACTTAAGTAGTTATAAAAAGGTAGATAGATAGATAGATAATTCTTTATTGTACATACATACATACAAGGTAGGTAGGTATGTAGGTACAATTTATTAAAAAAATGTTTCTGTCTTTCTGTTTGTTTCAGCTAATCTCATATTGATCTCACCGGAAGCGAATCTCACTAAGCGTAACTAAAAGCTACCTACTTTTATTTTCGAAAAAATAATTAGGGTTCCGCGTAAAAATATAAAACCCAAATCTAAAGTTCGTTACGGGGTCGTGGGCACAGCTAGATAATATTTCTGAATTTCTCGAGCTAATGTATTTCAAATGGGTACCTAGATCAATTGAAGTATATATTTAACAATACAGTTTATTTTCTTTAATATAGTTTAGATGCTATCACAAGTTGTACTGAGCTGCGCTGCACCCGCGCGATATCTCGTTTTCAGTGCTCACTTCCGCGATCTATGACATCATTGCGGGGTAGCAGGGTCTCAACCAAAGCGGTAGGACTGAGGGAGGAGAATCATTTTTGTTGAAATGAAACCATTTATAACGGATTCCATCACGATTTCTTATACTTAAGTATTATTTTGTTACTTACACTGAGCCCGATGTTTCAGTTGCTTTTCATCAACGGAGTTTGAAAAATGATGTTTATTTATACGTGACGTTATGATTAGGTATGAGGCTTCCAAAAGTTCTTACATGAACTTTAATTAGGTATGCTATTCTCTTACAATATAGATACTCTAAGCTTACAACACTTTTAGGCAGAGTTTTACTACCGAAGTATAATTTGGTTATGGTACATATACCATAACCAAATTATACTTCGGTAGTAAAACTCTGCATAAAAATTTGCATAAATTTTAAAATTGTTATACGTTCTTATCAAGTGGGTATAATTTTTTAATAGTTTATGCAAAAATAAGGTAGCATAAACATATGACTTAGAAGATGAGTGCATAGAAATACATTGATATAGGTCAGATGTAGGTAGTTAGATTACGATAACGGTAGAGCGGATCTGGATGAAAGACAGAAAGATAGATTGTACCTACTCTGGACTGAAATAACAACATACGCTACCTTTTAATCCTGGCAGTAGTCACTGTAGTTCTATTATTATATACATAATTGTATTCTGATCTCGTTCGTGAGACCCGCAGGAAGTGGGTCACAGGAACCACATCAGAATACCACTCGAGAGATGCTGCAAGAATCAGCTAGTTAGAAACGATTAGGTACATAATGAAATAAAAATTAGGTGAGAGTATTGTGTTGATAACATCAAACAGTCGAAGCACATTACAAGAAATCAGCAAATCCGTCAATTCATGATAGTGTTATTATTGGCTTATTCCCGTCCGCTCCACGATTTTGCTTCCAAGCGCTCCAAGACTAAAATTAAATATTATTGTTATTTTATAAAATCGTTCCCAAGAGCTCCAAAAACTTATCAAAGCTTTTTCCTTCATAACTTCTTATCTCTATACATCAATTCCCAGGAACTCCAAATTATACTACTTAAATTTAAAAAGACTCATATAATACCTACTATGTTCCCAACAGCTCTAAAACAAAGTATACGGTTAGCAGAATTAAAACAATTAATACTATAATATTACCTTTTTATTTGATAACGGTAAACATGGTTTTATAAAAAAAAATAACCACGAAGGCTAATCTATCCAAGTCGGAATGAGCAGCTTTGGGAACGATTTTTATATTGAAGAATTGGCTTTTTCTTGGAGCTGCTGGGAATAATATCTCAAAGTACCTAGACAATATTTTGGAGCTCTAGGGAATGAAAGTGGTAAATGTGGCTTTGTTTATTATTTTAATACAAACATCCTTGGAGCTCCTGGTAATCAATGTATGAAATATGAATTTTAGAGAACAATAGATTTGGAGCGCACGGGATAAGCCTTATTATTTTTGGTAGGTACCTACTCGTAACTACCTTATCTATAATACAATAAATATACTATGATACATGAAATCGATAATTAAATTACGCTCCCAAAATGTCATTATAAATTATCTGTATATGAATATTGTTTATTCGATTGAGTTCGTATCCTATAACGTTAACATATTTTGATATAATCCTATACTAAACGCTCTTATGAGCTGTAATCATTTATGTTTATAATTACCGAATGATGACATCAATGTTTTACTTTAATGATAGCCTCTGTATCCAGTAGCTATTTTATCACTTCATTTTATTTGAACTAACCGTATTTTTTGTTCTAAAGTAGATCTAATCGTAATATAAGGTCAATTACCTACCTACAATTTTTTTTTAAATATCGTATCGTTTTATATAAATTTTATATACCTAACTATGTCCACGGTTTTAGACAAGAATAGAGCTTTTTTTTCCTCAATACTTATCTGTGAAACATCGTCTCGACAAAAGCTATATCGATAATTGGATTGGGCAGTTGTGATCTCAATCGGTCTAGTTGTTTCGAAGTTACACTTTATCTGACAGACGCGCCGATGATCATTATGTTATCAACTATTCAATAACGAAGTACTTACCTATTAATTTATATTAAAATCATATATCTTTTAATATAAGAAAATTAAAATTTCCTTATAAGTACCTACGTGTTTGGTAAAAGCTAAGAAAGTTAGAATATAACATTTCAAATTTATACGGTAGTTAAAGCAACTGCTACGCAGGTGGCGCAGGTTCGATTTCCGCTCATTGCTAATATTTGCTATTTATCCTAGCGTTAATTCCTGTCACATCTGAAGCTTTCACCTCGGAGTCTAGAGTCCGTTTTTTCCATCTAACTGCGGGTTTTGGTTGATCTTCGAGATTTACCGTGAACGACTGCCATCTGACCTCCACAACCTAATGATGAAGTATTGCAGTTAGACCAGTTGTTGGACTTTTTAGGGCTCCAATTAGCCATAACGACTACCATAGATGCGGCGCAGAACGCACCTCCGCATACGCGGGGGTTAGATGGGGACTACGTAGGACAATCATGGTGGGTCATCTCACACGAAGGGTTCGACCAGGGCGAGAGAGATATGTTTCCGGTAATCTCACCTCCGGCAACCGAAGACCTAAAGACAGCGTGCATTTTAGTCGGTTCGAGTCCGACGAAACCACCGGTATTCGCGGGGATTTTGCGCACAAAGAAAAATGATTGTGAAAGTTGAATTTTTTTTATGCCACTTAGGTGACAGACAAGCACACGGCTCACCTGATGGGAAGTGGTCACCGTGGCCTATAGACATATGCAACACCAGGGGTGTCACACAATTTGCATGTTTGTTATTAGTGTCGCTAAAACTTGAGAACAGCTGAACCGATTTGGCTAATTTTAGTCTTGAAATATTCGTGGATGTCCAGGGAAAGTTTAAACGTTGAGAAAATATGGAAAAAGGTTCTGTGTTCCACGCGGGCGGAAAAAATATGGCGGTACAAAGTTCACCGGGTCAGGTAGTACTAAATATATTGCGACAGAAAATTTGTTAAAAAAAATTATTCGCATAAAATTCGGACATTATCATTAGTTTTTTTTTCAAAGGTAGTTGAAGGTTGAAGTACTTCTGTATTTCAGGATCTGATCAGTAAGGTATGTCAAAATATTGTCGGTTTTTCTTTTATAAATATTTATCTATCGCCACTAGTAAGGTCATAATCTATCCCGCTGATTTGTTAATATTGTCAGATTACATCAATTTTAGAAAACATATGATTTTTGTTATTATACCTACTGACGCTTTGGTTCCAAAGGTGTGTAAGTTGGCAGGCGACAGGAAGGTATTTTTTTTTGTCGTCAGCTACTCAGCTATGGACCTACATATATTTGACTCTACATAATAAGTCCACCATCAACAACGTGTTGGTTTCACGTGTAGCTATTCGAAATATTTTAAATGTAAATTCAATAATTCTTTACCCGGCCCGGGAATCGAAATCAGGAGCTCACGATCACATACAAAACTTCGAGGAACGAGTCCTTTTAATTAAGTAATACAAATAATGCCATGAACCTATTTTGGCTATAACAATATTTGAAATGTAAAAAATCCGCCTCTATAGATATTTTTAATTATTTATATCATCAATATTCAGTTAGAAGATAAAATACTTATTATGGATAAAATGGCTACATTATATAATAAATAACACCATTTTGATTATATTTCCGATAGGTACTCGAAGGGCAACTAAGCATGATCGAGCTATAGGTAGTTATACAAACAATTCAGATTTTGATAACGCGTCGATGTCTTTTGCACGGCCTAAAGGGCAATACGCTTAATACGTTTCACCTGTAAAAGGATTGAGTATTCAAAGCTGTGGTACTTACTGCTGAAGATGGAGCAATAGTCCATGACAGGAGTAGAAGTGCAGCGGGCGCGAAGTGTAGCGCGAAGGACCGCGCACGCACCGGGCCCGACATGGCTGCGCCACCACTACTGGATGCGCGCCCTCGCGACCAGGCCGGTGCCGCAGGCGCCTCGCCCGCGCCTCCGCGGGGCGGGGGTGTCCATACTGCCGCCCGAGCACTCCTCTATCCTTTAGTATCCCGGCACAAACGGCGCGCGCGCACGGGATTCTGGCGCAGCGCGCACCGTGCTATGGCGGTGTACGTGCTATGGTAAGACTTATCTTCTACCTACTACTTACTAATTACTAAACTATCTTTGGAAAATAAAAAAATACTCGAAACAAATGAGAACCTCGGTTTAGAATTATGTAACTATTTATTATAAAATTTAATTTAATTAAACCAAGAATTCAGAATTTAACTGCAATAATTTAATATGCCCCCATTTATTTCAACATTACCTTTTTTATATAAAATTCCTTTTATGAAATAGGATGCTAGCTGCGTTTGCACCGCTTCTAGAAGTAAATACACAAGTAAGTAAATGTATTTTAATTACCTTATTGTAACTCTTCTATATAATAAATTAGTGATTTACTTATGTTTAAAAAAATGCTCATCCGACGACATCTTTTGCGAAATTTGGGAATGCAAAAAGCGGAGTCGCGAGCGTGCGGGCGGTTTGACCCGCTCCACAGTGGTCTCGCCCATAGGTCATAGGGCGAAAATGTCGATGGTGAATTTATGACTTTAATTATTGTTAGAGGGCAGACAAATAACCCTTTTACCCCTAGGTATAAATAAAATTGCAATAAAATATGTAGAACAATTAATATTTTGCACCCAAAGTGGTAACACTTCAATAGTGCTCATTAACGTTATTTTTTCACTGAAAATTCTGTTATGTTCAAAGTGTTATTGCTATCGGACGTGATTGTTTGTGATATTAATTTGCCATGCATATTCAAATAGAAGGTATGTATGACATTTTAAGTCCTATTACTTTTACTTTCAGCCTGTTATTAGTGATAATAAGCACCGTCAAAGAGAGAGTTCCGAATTTCTTTGTTTTTTGCCGGTCTCCTATATTCAAGTTGACTTTTACTTAGGAAGGAACGAATCGCCAAAGATGAAACATATATCAAAATAATCTCTAGTTTCTCTAGTTTCAAAAACGGTAACGTTTAGGTGCTCCAAACTGCTCCGAGGATTGACTATAGGTCATTGAAAGTACTAGGTAATATGTAGGTAAATTGGTTACCTCAGGTCATTTTTTAATTTTATTATTCTGCAGGGACCACTATAAAGTACTCTTTTCTTCAAAAACATGTTCTTCACACATGGTTATCCACAAAAACTAAAAATAATGTGGCAAGATAGCTCTCGTGAAGTGTTTGAAATGCTAGCAGACAATTGGCCAGGTGCAAAAAATATCGAAACCGATTACTTCAGAGATTTAATTTAGTAAGTTTTCTTATTTTATATACCAACCCAGCCATGTTCAAAAGTAGAAGTAAAACTAATTTTAATGTCACCTACCTGCTTTTTAGACGACAAAATGTTTTTTTGGGAATATTATATCTAACTTGCTTCTAAAAAATACACTTTTTTTACTTGTTATAACTCTTAGAACCTCAAAACAATCATTTCTTAGGTGAAAAAGTCATTATTTAATTTTTAATCCGACTTACAACTCCTATGACCGCCCTTCTTAAGAGCCGGGACCACTGTGCGCTCGTCCGTTAGCACTCGTCCTTTTGCAATTTCTTCAAAACGCTAAGGCTATCAAACATTCATGGCTCCGGTAGAACTTGATATATTTATAAATTTGTTGCTCTACCAACGACCTTATCAGTATTATATGTGGTTTAAATGGAATAATTATGAACTTAGGTATATGATTCGACTTCTTAACATAGTAACGTTAACAGTTAATTATAACATGAACATGACATATTGAAATAAAAGGCCGACAAAGTTTATCATCGCTCGGATGTAGGGTGTCGGTGTTGCGCAAACGCACTCGTTCCTACAACTATATAAATTACATACTTTGAAATTGTGAATTTAATTACAATTTTGCACACAAATATCTCTACGAAAATAGAAATTTTAAATAAAAACGTTTTATTTATTAAAATGAAAAATTATGTATTTAAAATATCATGGTGAAATATTTTTTTTTTCAGTAACTTTGGCGACCTTCTTGAAATATTTTTATATAGAGCTTTATTTTTTAAATAAATTTAAATTTAAGTAGGTACCTACTTACTTATGTAAGGAAATTCAGAGGATCGGAAAATGCCTGAAGTCTAGGTACTAAATAGCAAAGTACACTTATACTGTGCATGCAGTCTAAAATGTCGGTTAAACTGAAATAAATATTTTGATGACTGTGTCTGTAATTAGAAAAAAATAAATCTATCAATCTGCCTTCGTAATAAATAAAGAAATATTTGATATCTGTAAGTAAGAACTAGTAGTAAAATTATTTTGCAGCGATCAATTTAAAAAATATTTATTGTACTTTTTTAAATAGATATATTATTAACATTCTTTAGGTAGGTACAAAGGCAAGCTTAACTCAATGTCGAGTTTTCTTCCAGCAAACTTTAGCGTGGTAGAGAAGAATAAGATAAGGATAGTGGCACAGTGTAGGCAAACCGTATTTAGTCTTCTTAGGGTACTGTGATAGAGGGTAGAACCAAGTGTACAACAGTGCAGAGTATGAAAGACTAAGGCCTGTGGTACTCAGTTCTGAATTTCAATTTATTTGAGGACAGACTGTATAGAATAGAGTTCTATGAAGATCGTATATACGTAGGTATATACGCTGATACTTAGTTGATCATATTTTACTACTTCCTCTTTTAAACTAAATATTGGGTTTGACTATCAAGATCCATGACCTGCAAATTGGTTTCTACATGATTAAGTAATAGTCAACAATATGCGTAGTAATTTTATTTATTTGTTAACTTTGAACGAATAAAATTATTAACTGCTAATTTCATGTGCATGATTCCATAATGGCGCAACCGTGGACTAGAGTGTATCAATTTACTGCTAAAAAGCCAACACAGCGATAGATCGTATAACGTACTTAGGTCAAAGTTGCTAAGATATGCGTCGAGTTCGGGGTATGTGTTCAAAAAGTATATACCTAACGCGATATAAATAATGAGATTATTTTCATTGACATATATCCAGCGGTTTGTTAAGCATACTTTATGTAGGTAGGTACTGCATATTATATACCTACATTGATAATATCAACCCAGATATCTGCTTGTTCGCGTACCTACCTATACCTATAGATTTTTAGGGTTCCGAAGCCAAATGGCAAAAAAAGGAACCCTTATAGATTCGTCATGTCTTTCTGTCTGTCTGCAGTTTTCTCCGAATTTTACTAGATATAATATGGAATGTATTATTAGAAATAGGTCTTAACTACATTAAGACCGGCTTCCGGCCTAATGACTATCCTTGTGAATACTATAATTTAATGAATTTCATAAATCGTTAAATTCTCGGGGTCTAAATTAATACTCTAATATTTTATTACCTTTTATACCTGTATTTTATCATTCTCTGCTATATATATAAGTATATTTATATACAGGGTGGAAGATTTTAACCTTACCTGGAGGGCAAGTACTTTAAATACTGGAGATAGCTAATTTCACTCAAAGGAAACATTCCTTTATTTTTTTAAAGAAACAAAACTGCATTCATAGTTTTTGGAAAATTCCCTTGCCATGCCCGGTAATCAAACCGACTAAAATCCAAAAAAATAACATCCTGTATTTTTATAGCATCAATCGATAGTGTCAATCATGAGGATCGAAACTCTCTAATAAACATGGTAAATTAAATGAAAGGAAGTCAATAAAATCTTAACTTATAAATTCCATTCCAACAGATACAGTACTTTTGCTCAACGTGCCATCACATACCTTATCAACAATAACGCCATTTATTTAGTAAAATGAGTACTAAATGACTAAACTTTGATTCCGATTTAGAATGTAACGTTATTGTGTGACTGCATGAGGTAGTCAAGTCTCCCGATTTTTTTTTGTAAAGAATATTAGTAACCGAAATTACTAATATTCCTGTTAACCCCCCCAAGTAAGCTAAATTGCTTGTACTAGGATTGGGTTCACGTCTGTAGTGTAATGGTCAGGATTCGAACCCGGAACCTCTCGATCGTAAGGCTGACTCCTTAACCACTAAGCTACCGACGGCGACGCTACAATTATGTCGATTTAGGTCCAAGATACGTGTCTCGAGGTATACTTGGTTGGGCTTGGAAAGCACTTCGTGGTACACCGCATCGCACCCTGGGCAACGGAGATGGCGAGAGAATTGCCTTATTGATTCGTCTTATTGAGACTTTTGAATTAACCTGAGACGGCATGCGGTTTTAGTCGGTTTGAGTCGAGAGAGTAAATACCCCTGCTGGCCAGTGAGGGCCAGCCATGAAAAACAGGGACATTTAATTTTAATATGGAATTTTATTCTTAATATGATAGGTTATGGATCCTTGAGTTAAGTTCTCTATTTTGTTAAATCGAATTTGAAAATTGGATTTTCAGGGATTTCCTTTCATTTAATTAACCATGTTTGTCAGACAGATTTGATCCTTATGATTTATACTATTGATTGTTATCTGTATAATAATTTCATAAAAATACAGGATGTTATTTTTTCGGATTTTAGTTGGTTCGATTACCGGGTGTGGCAAGCGAATTTTCAAAAATCTTTGAATGCAGTTTTATTTCTTTTTAAAAATAAAGGAATGTTTTCTTTGAGTGAAATTCGGTATCTCCAGTATTTATAGAACTTTCCCTCCAGGTAAGGTTAAAATCTTCCACCCTGTATATACAGGGTGGAAGATTTTAACCTTACCTGGAGGGCAAGTACTTTAAATACTGGAGATAACTAATTTCACTCAAAGGAAACATTCCTTTATTTTTTAAAAGAAACAAAACTGCATTCATAGTTTTTTGAAAATTCTTTTGCCATACCCGGTAATCGAACCGACTAAAATCCAAAAAAATAACATCCTGTATTTTTACAGCATCAATCGATAGTGTCAATCATGAGGATTGAAACTCTCTAATAAATATGGTAAATTAAATGAAAGGAAGTCAATAAAATCTTAACTTATAAATTCCATTCCAACAGATACAGTACTTTTGCTCAACGTGCCATCACATACCTTATCAACAATAACGCCATTTATTTAGTAAAATGAGTACGAAATGACAAAACTTTGATTCCGATTTAGAATGTAACGTTACTGTGTGACTGCATGAGGTTGTCAATTCTCCCTTTTTTTTATAAAGAATATAAGTAACTGAAATTACTAATATTCCTGTTAAACCCCCCAAGTAAGCTACATTGCTTGTACTAGGAGTGGGTTCACGTCTGTAGTGTAATGGTCAGGATTCGAACCCGGGACCTCTCGATCGTAAGGCTGACTCCTTAACCACTGAGCTACCGACGGCGACGCTACTATTATGTCGATTTAGGTCCAAGATACGTGTCTCGAGGTATACTTGGTTGAGCTTGGAAAGCACTTCGTGGTACACCGCATCGCACCCTGGGCAACGGAGATGGCGAGAGAATTGCCTTATTGGTTCGTCTTATAATACGTGAGACTTTTGAATTAACCTGAGACGGCATGCGGTTTTAGTCGGTTTGAGTCGAGAGAGTAAATACCCCTGCTAGCCAGTGAGGGCCAGCCATGAAAAACAGGGACAAGTAATTTAAATATGGAATATTATTCTTAATATGATAGGTGATGGATCCTTGAGTTAAGTTCTCTATTTTGTTAAATCGAATTTGAAAATTGAATTTTCAGGGATTTCCTTTAATTTAATTAACCATGTTTGTTAGACAGATTTGATCCTTATGATTTATACTATTGATTGATGTCATAAAAATACAGGATGTTATTTTTTTGGATTTTAGTTGGTTCGATTACCGGGTGTGGCAAGCGAATTTTAAAAAATCTATGAATGCAGTTTTATTTCTTTTTAAAAATAAAGGAATGTTTTCTTTGAGTGAAATTCGGTATCTCCAGTATTTAGAGAACTTTCCCTCCAGGTAAGGTTAAAATCTTCCACCCTGTATATATTACCATTTTCTGCTATATCCATCCATACTAATATTATAAATGCGAAAGTAACTCTGTCTTTCGGTCTGTCTGTCTGTCTGTTACGCTTTCACGCCTAAACCACTGAACTGATTTTGATGAAATTTGGTATAGCGGTAGATTCGACCTTGAGAAAGGACATAAGCTATGTTTGGCCGCGATAACCGACATCCACTCGGGCGGAGCCGCGGGCAACAGCTAGTAGTATATATGCATAGGTGCATACGTCACCTTCCTTTTAACTTTGCGGTAGTTGAGTAAAGCACCAGAACTAGGTTTACTGCTTACCGGTAGAGCGCGATCGTAGCTATGATTACCTACTTCGTTACGTACTTATTCAACAGTTTAGGCTTTAAGATTCCAAACCAACCTGTGGTGTGTGGTATTTCCTAAGAGAAAAGTATGTTTTAATTGGTGGGCACTGTAGTAGGTATACAACTACTAAGTACTCAAAGTAGAAAGTGCAGAAACTTTTGTTCCTTGCGCTGCTAGTGCAACAAATGACGTCTATAACTAGATATTTACGAAGGCAACTAAGCACATGGGGATACCATAGCTTTAATTAAACTGTATGTTTGTTTATATTAATATAGGTACCTACTGGTACACCTGGCAGATGTAAGACATCAGAGTTAATTTTTATTGTTAACTACCTGTTGCCCGCAGCTCCGCCCTCGTGGATGTCGGTTATCGCATTCAAATATTGCCTATGTCCTTTCCTAAGGTCTAATCTATCTCTCTACTAAATTTCATCAAAATCGGTTAAGTGGTTTAGACGTGAAAGCGTAACAGACGGACAGAGTTACTTTCGTATTTATAATATTAGTACCTATGTACATAATATATGTACATATATATGGATTTTATGATATGTTGGACGTCACAGTTAGTTAAACGTTTGATGGTCTTTGTTACAAATAGTTAAACTATGAACTCTTAAGCCATCAATACCTATCATCAAACAAATTCGTACTATCGCCGTCGTCGTAGTGTACTGTAATCTGGAATATTTTTTTATAACTCCTTATAGCTACTTAGGTACTTAGGCATGAATGATTAGAAATATATGAAACATGTTTTTAAACAAGCCTTTTAGATAAGTATTTTGAAAATTTGGCATAGGTAACCACTGAGGGTAACAAATATATCACTTAGTTATAATTACCTGCATCTTACTCAAATACCTACAGTAATCAACAATGTTTTTTTAATGATTGCAGCGATATGATGAACGCTGGAGATATAGCGATCGGTTTGGACCACCCGGACAACAATTAGATTCATTTCCAGACAGAGACCGATTTGGATATGAGTCCAGGCAAGATTTAGAATCAATTCCCAATCCAAGAAGCTCATACCCATACGATACATATGGTTTATCGAATCGGCCAGACATAGTGCCGCCCGCGCCGCCTTCCCCTCCAGTCCCGGTACCTTCAGCATCTGACCAGGAACGAAGCAGAAGTCTTAGTTATACAATTTATGATCCCGAGACGAAACGACGCAGTGTAGAGCGCAATTGCACTGCGCCAGGATGCTGTGTGCCGAAGTGCTTCGCAGAAAAGGGCAGCAGGGTAAATATAATTCGAACATATCTATTACAAAAACAAAATACATAATATATTCTAATAATATTTACATAGTACATACATGTATATTCTTTAAATATAGTAGGTAGTTAGTGTCCAAAAACAACGGTCTAGCTGCAAAGCTTCGATAGCGCCTAGTGTTAACATTGGGTTAAGGAGGTCAGATGGCAATCGCTGCACGGAAAATATCGAGGTCTAGCCAAAGTTATAACTGGTAAAGCGGACCCCAGACTCCGAGCTGAAAAGCTTCGGATGCGACTGGGAATTGGGTAGTGTCCTGGGTCATCAGATCCTTACCAATACTGCTTAGTATCTTAGTTTTTTCTCAAAAATATACATAGTAAACTAAGATATTGCCCAATTAAACTGAAACTATGACTTTTCATTATTTTCAATTTCCAAAATAGGTGAAAATATATAAGTCACAATTTATAACTTTTTAGATTCCTTATTAAATTTCAAATCGATCTTATAATGCATTGTACACGTGTAAACGCAACGTGGACCGAGATAAATGCGATATTCTCTTGCACTCCATACATTTGCACTACGCGATAGCACGCTATGCCGTCGCCTCGTGCGACGATTTTGTATGGAGCGTTTTCGGGCGACTCGAGAAATTGTATTTTCAAAATCAAATATTTTTAAAACTATTTGTCGTAAAAATATTTCACTTTAGCAGTTAATTATATTATTGAAAAATGTACAGATTACGATAATAAAAAAAAATAGGACACAAGCCTATTAACGCTCAGTGAGAATCAGTATCTATAGTTATTTTAAACTATTTAATACTTTTTGCAGGGTATTCCTGGAGGGTTTGGTGCTCCTGGTCCTCAAGGATTTCCAGGTCATGAAGGCCCAGAAGGACCGCAGGGACCTAAGGGGCAAAAGGGGCAGATGGGCAATCCTGGTCCCAGAGGACCAAAAGGTGATCGAGGAAAGCCTGGTGACAGGGGTTTCGTAGGAAGAACTGGTCCTCCTGGACCTCAAGGTGAACCTGGTAGAATAGGTCTAGCAGGTAGAGACGGCTGCAATGGTACAGATGTAAGTATCTATATTTTATGTTCCACTGTATTATTAAATCGAATATCTTAAACGATACGTTTTTGGTCTTATGCATATATAAACATTGTTGTAGGTATATATAAATTTGATGGTTGCCCGCGGCATCGATCGCATAGAGTAATGATCCTGTTTCCGTGACCCACAGATACCTATTCTCGGGATCAAAACCCTTTAAGCTATTCCCAACTATAATGACAAGAAGTGAGGTCACAGCCCCAACGTTTTATCATAATCTCATTAACGATTTTCTTTTTACATAGGGTGAAGCTGGTCCTCTTGGACCTCCAGGTAATCCGGGTCCACGCGGTATTCCCGGCTCGAGAGGTGACAAAGGAGATAAAGGAGAAGCAGCGTACACTGGTAATTATCCAAAAGGGCAAAAGGGTGAACCGGGCGCTGATGGACGGCAAGGAGGAACAGGTCCCGCTGGGCTAACCGGTCCTCCTGGATTACAGGGAGCTAAAGGAAATGTGGGACCCGTTGTAAGAGCAATTTTTTTCATTATACTTACATATTTTATTTTAATAACATTTCGATCGCCGGTACATAATATATTTTTTTATTTAAGGGTGCTCCCGGTCCTAGAGGTGATAAAGGTTCTAAAGGTAACAAAGGCCTAGCTATTCAGGGTGACAAAGGAGACCGTGGTGATCCAGGTGATAAAGGTCCAACTTGTCCACCTTTCACGTTGCCTGGCACAGATACAGTATCTCCTTACACCAAGGGTGTACAGGGGGATATGGGTTCGAAAGGTGAGAAAGGAGAACCTGGACCAATGGGTGATAAGGGTGATACAGGTCTCACAGGAGAAGGAGGTCGCCCAGGACAGATAGGAATCAAAGGAGAGAAGGGACTTAGAGGAAATCCTGGTGAAAGGGTAAGTTTATTTGTTACTAAATATGTACGAGTATATTTCCTCTAAGTAAATGAGGTACAGTATTTCGCTAATGACTAGTTAGTCTATCTCAGTACACGAACCGTTTTTTTAACCGACTACATAATGTGGGAAGGTTCTCAACTCAACCCGTCGGAATCTTTTTTTGCATATTCGATTTAAACTTTAACTTGTCCAGGAGTCACTAGGTAAGTACTTCTTTACGACATGGACATATAAATGCTACTAGATTTCGTTGTATTTCCCAAACCTGATCCAAATGACAAATAACTAGATAGTCTCACTTTGGAATAATTTATAAAAATAAGTAGGTCTGTATTCCTAACTAGTAAGTGAATCTTGCAAAAGAAAATTTATTTCAGCGAAATATATCTAGACATTATTAAATACTTAAAAGGTAATGTTGGTTTCTTTAAAGTCATAGATGGCAGTATTTGTTTCTCTTGCTCTACATTTTATTTATAAACCCAATTACCTAAGTGTTTTTTTAACTTTTAGGGTCGGGATGGAATGTATGGTGCTCCAGGACCGCAGGGTAAAAAAGGAGATAGAGGAAATGATGGAGTAGCTGGTTTAGATGGAAGACCTGGAGGTAAAGGAGAACCAGGCCAGCATGGATTACAAGGACCTCGTGGTATGAAAGGTATACCTGGTGCACCGGGTGGCCGCACTGGATCACGAGGAGCACCTGGCCCACCAGGGCCGAGAGGTTACCAAGGTACACCAGGCCCAACAGGAACAGATGGTATTCCGGGAGAGAAAGGAGATACGGGCCCAATGGGAGCTCCTGGAGGACAAGGTGAACCTGGTAATCCTGGTATTGAAGGCCCAGCTGGTGCTAAAGGAGGAAAAGGTGAACCAGGTCGAGATGGATCACGAGGTGACTTAGGTCTACGTGGATTCGATGGACCTCAAGGTCCACCGGGTCCAAGGGGACCTAAAGGTGAAGATGGCGATTCTATACCTGTAAGTTCACGTTAGCTAAACTTTATTAATAAGTGTTTTATCACAAAGACCCGTAAAATCTAACGACATAGCTCTATATTGTATATTAACTTTAGCTTAATTTACAAAATAATCTACCAACCTCACCTACATGCTAATGCACCTGCTGATGGACCTACAAGACTCTGACGTAGGCTTTCCTCTCGGGGTTAGGAGTTTAAGCGGCAGTCGCTATCGCTCTCATATGAGCCGTATAACGAGAAAAAAGAGTAAGCGCACTCTGGGGTCCAAGGTTGAAGCCAACAACGCTAAGATATAAACAAGCGATCTTCGCGTTTGTCATACCTGCCTTTCAATTTTTTTAAATATTTTGTTTATTTATAATCGACTTCAAAAAAGAAGATTATATCGATAAGTACAGCACTATTTACATTCTCTTTGGGGCTTTCTTGCAAATATACATTTTTTAGTAGGTTTGTTTATCTACATATTTTTCTGAAATTACCATTTCTTTTTATTTAATTTACATTTAGGTACTTCAGGTATAGCTAGAACAGTGAAAGTTTCATCAATGCCATTTTAATAAACGCTTTTTATCTAACTACTTGTTGGTAGGTTAAACACAGTAAATTGAAATTTAACCCCCTTCATGTGGACTGAATGATCTAATATTTGGTACACACCTTTAGTACGGATGACAATAAAATTTCAAATCCGTTCAAAAAAATACTTGTTTCATCATTCTTTTCTCCAATTTTTTTTAGTAGTTAAGCTTTTACAATTCTGTTGCACATAAAGATAAGTTCGGCAGAGCTAAACTTTGCATGATTTGCATGTTTTAGGGTCAGCCAGGTCAAAATGGTTTACCTGGACTTCACGGAGCGAAAGGTACAAAAGGTGAAAAAGGTTACCTGGGGATAAGAGGAGCACCAGGTAATTCCACCTTGGGCATACCTGGCATCCCAGGTGAAATAGGGCCTAGAGGAGAAAAGGGAGATAAAGGTAGCCCAGGTTTCGATGGTATCCCTGGAAACACTGGATCTAAAGGAGACATTGGTGGACGTTGCAATGAGTGCTGGCCTGGAGTTCGAGGAGACAAAGGAGACCAAGGTGTAAATGGCCTACCAGGTTTGACTGGAGATCGAGGACTTCCTGGCCCACCTGGACTTAATGGAGAGAGAGGTGCGGATGGTAACAATGGTTCGCCTGGTCCAGCAGGTGCTCCTGTAAGTAATCTTCATGATTTTTTGGGTTTTTTACTTGTAAAAGTGACATTTATTTACACACGTTGTTAATACTCAGGGTGAACGCGGAGACGATGGACCAATAGGGCCACGAGGAGAAAAGGGAAAAGACGCAGATGTTGCATTAAATCTAATTAAAGGTACACCTGGAGAGAAAGGTCAGCAAGGTCCGCCGGGTCTCATGGGTCCTAAAGGAGAAAAAGGAGGCTATGGCCAAAAAGGAGACCATGGACCAATTGGTATGCCCGGATCCACAGGAGACCAAGGCTTGAATGGACAACCTGGATCAGACGGTATGCCTGGAACAGATGGAGCGCCTGGTACTCCTGGACGTGACGGACAATCTATTAAAGGAGAAAAAGGTGCTATAGGATTTACGGGACAAAAAGGTGAAAAAGGATGGGCAGGGCGTTTGGGCATCAAAGGTGAACCTGGTAAATGTCCAGTAGATTTTGGCTCACTCACAAGAGGTGATACAGGCGCTCCTGGGGCTCCGGGACCTCAAGGATATCCAGGTTTGTTATATAAAAATGTATCTACAGTAGTAGGTATTTATCCAGGTAGGATAACCATACTTCCATACTCCATACTAGAATCATCACTATCATCACTACATATTATATGTCCGTCCCTATGTATGCTTAAATCTGCAAAACTACGCAACGGATTTTGAAGCGGTTTTTTTTTTAATAGATAGAGTGATTCAAGAGGGAGGTTTATATGTATAATACATGCATAATATTGTTGACTGATAAATTAAGAGGTTTCTAATGTAATGTCGTAAATAAACACATTTTTTTGCGCTTACATTGCAAACGCTATAGTATTGTACACCTTAAAAAGTTCTACATAAAAGTCCGCGATACCATATGTCTATCTAATATGGGTAGCCCACAGTAATCATTTTTATCTTTTACAAATTATAAAAAAATATGGGTTATTTTGGAAGCTATTTTTAACAATATATTGTTATTCCTTATCCAATTAAATATTTTAGATACGTTGCACATTAATTAATGTAGATCAAAGTTGCCATTCACACTATATAATTATAATGAACTAGCTTTTGCCCGCGGCTCCGCCCGCGTGGATGTCGGTTATCGCGACCAAACATAGCCTATGTCCTTTGTCAAGATCTAATACCAAATTTCATCAAAATCGGTTCAGTGGTTTAGTGAAAGCGTAACAGACAGACAGACAGACAGAGTTACTTTCGCATTTATAATATTAGTATGGATAATTTGGGAGCTATCGCAATATAAAAGTAACGCACGGCAAAATAAATTCAAGCAGAAACCCCGATCAAAGTTAGACCACGGCATGTATACCTTTGTATTAATTCTTATCTAAATAAATTGTTTGGTATTCAAGATTGTTTCAATACTGAATGAATTATTGAAATCGGACGTTGTATTCAAAAGATATTACGAAATTGTAAATGTCAATAAATCCGGTAGATTCCGATATACAGATCAGTGGAGAGCAGGCACGGAGAGGGCTGGTCACTGAGTGCAGGCATGACGATTACAGGTGCGGCCGCCTGTCACCCCTTCACGCACGCCTCGCCCTCTTTCCGGGGTTCGATAGGGACACCGTGCTTCCCACTCCTGAGAGGGCCATCTTAAAATCGTAGATGGTCCAGGGACAGTCGAAAAATCCCAGCACCCCCCAGCAACTGAAGACCCGCGACGGCATGCGATTTTAGTGGGTTTGAGTTCGGCTGACGGGAGTAGTGTCCGAGTGAACTTTATCACGAAAAAAAAGTTGGAACGGAATCCGAATTCCACGCGGGCGAAGCCGCGTGCAACAGCTAGTATTATCTAATATAAATATTATAAATGCGAAATAACTCTGGCTGTCTGTCTGTCTGTTACGCTTTCACGCTCAAACCACTGAACCGATGAAATTTAGTACAGAGAGAGATTAGACTTTGGGAAAGGACATAGGCTATGTTTGGTCGCGATAACCGACATCCACGCGGGCGGAGCCGCGGGCAAAAGCTAGTCTTAATATATTATATGAACTGCATAAATAATAACCAAACAAATATTAAGAATGGACTTAAAACTTTATTTCTTTTATAGGTGAAAAAGGAGATAAAGGTGATCAAGGTTTTTCGGGTCGTCCAGGAGAAAAAGGATCAACAGGTTTACCCGGTAATCCTGGACGAGTTGGTCCTAGAGGACTTACTGGAGCGAGAGGAGACAAAGGTGCTATCGGAATCAGTGGCTTCGCTGGTATTCCGGGAGAAGCAGGCCAAAGAGGATATCCTGGTACTCCTGGCTTGAAAGGAGATAAAGGTGAAATTGGACTTTCTATGCCAGGACCGCCAGGCCCTAAAGGATTCTCGGGAGAAAAGGGTGATAAAGGCAATAGAGGAATTCCAGGTACGCCTGGTGCAGAAGGTTTTACCGGTCCAGAAGGTTTACCAGGTGAAAAAGGAGACCAGGGTCTAATAGGACGTCCGGGTTCTCCTGGAGTCCCTGGTGAAAAAGGAGATGCTGGTCCAATAGGCCCTGTCGGTACACCTGGTACTCCTGGAATACCTGGACGAGAAGGACCCAAAGGTCAACAAGGATACCCAGGATTCGTCGGAAAAACCGGATTAATGGGATTACCTGGTACGAAGGGTGAACCCGGCCTACCAGGAAATCCAGGAGCAAGAGGATTTGCTGGAGCACGAGGGCGGCCTGGTCTCAGAGGTGCAGCTGGCATACCAGGGGCCCCAGGTGAAAAGGGTGACAAAGGTGATCTTGGTTTTACTGGACTTCAAGGTAATCCTGGTAAAGACGGCCCTGTGGGTCCTCCAGGTCCACCTGGACTTAAAGGAAATGTAGGAAATCCTGGAGCACCTGGAATACCTGGTTTGCCTGGTTCAAGTGGTGATAAAGGAGATCAAGGTTTCCCAGGGCTGGATGGACCTAAAGGAGAACCTGGTTTAGCGTCTGATAAGGGTCAAAAAGGTGAGGCAGGAATACCGGGTTTGCCAGGAAGGGACGGTTTACCAGGTGAAACAGGTGAAAAAGGTAACACTGGACCTCCAGGTATAGTGGGCTTTGGAATACCAGGACTGGATGGACCAAAAGGCGAAAGAGGCTTGCCTGGCTTAAATGGGACACCGGGACTACTTGGTGAAAAAGGTGATATAGGCCTTGATGGTCTGAAGGGAGACAAAGGATCTCTGGGATTGACAGGTGAGCGTGGTCTACCAGGTTTACCAGGAATGGATGGATTTCCAGGAGAAATAGGGCAAAGAGGGCTGCCTGGTTTGAATGGACTGAAAGGTGATAAAGGTGACGAAGGTTTGCCAGGACGTGATGGCTTATCTGGACTACCTGGAGATCGAGGCCTACCTGGTCCCCAAGGAGCCCAAGGTATTCAAGGCTTTCCAGGACAAAAAGGAGACAGAGGACTTCCTGGGACAGGCATTAGTGAAAAAGGAGACAAGGGTGATGCTGGATTACCAGGCTTCGAAGGCAGAGAAGGAGAAAAAGGTGCAAGAGGACCACAGGGAGAAACAGGCTTACAGGGTGAGAAAGGAGATGCGGGTTTGAGGGGCCAAAGAGGAAACGATGGATTAATGGGCGTTGCTGGCCAAAAAGGTAAATTTTGATAAACATTATAAAATTGTAGCTATTTGTCTTTAAACACGCAATATTTTCAATGGTTCAATATATTATGGATACTAATACAATCTTTATGAAATATTACAGGTGAACGAGGCCCGGCTGGCCCAACTGGATTACCAGGTTTAATAATGGTTGGTGAAAAAGGATTACCAGGTCTTCCTGGTAAACATGGTAGACCTGGGATACAAGGTGCACCAGGTGAAAAAGGTGACCAAGGCCTCACTGGTCTTCCAGGTAGAACTGGTGAACCTGGTCAACCAGGTCCTTTAGGACCTCAGGGAGAAAAGGGCGATCAAGGTTTGGAAGGTGTAACAGGTCCACCAGGAGTTAATGGGTATCCAGGTTCACAAGGTCAGCCTGGTCTTAGAGGCGAAAAAGGTGAACGTGGTGAGAAAGGTACAACTGGATATGGTCTTCCGGGTCAAAAAGGAAGTGAAGGTCCTCCTGGTGTACCAGGCCTCACGGGTATACGAGGTGATAAAGGTGATCGAGGAAATGATGGATTTGATGGACAAACAGGAATTATGGGCCCGCAAGGTCAAAAAGGTGAACAAGGTTTTCCCGGGAGAGCAGGTGCGCCAGGTCTAATGGGTGTACAAGGTGATAAAGGTGATGCTGGTCGTTTTATTTACGGAGAAAAAGGAGACATTGGTCTTACTGGTCCCATGGGCCTATCCGGCCCACCTGGGCGAAACGGTGAGCCGGGCCTGCCGGGTATAGATGGAAGAAAAGGTGAAAAAGGAGAAATTGGTTTTCCAGGACCAAGTGGCCCACAGGGACCAATTGGGCCAAGAGGCATTCAAGGTCTACAAGGTGAACGAGGTGAAATAGGTCTCACTGGAAGAATAGGTGCGCCTGGAGTCCCTGGAGCTCCGTGTGTAGAAACAGATTATCTGACTGGCATCCTTGTTGTACGACATAGCCAGGGAGATTATGTATTCAAATGTCCTACTGGGCTCGTTCCGTTGTGGGAAGGATATTCGCTATTGTATATAGACGGCAACGAAAAGGCACATAATCAAGACTTAGGACATGCTGGGTCATGCGTGAGAAAGTTCAGTACAATGCCTTTCCTTTTCTGTGACATCAATGAAGTATGTAATTACGCAAGTCGAAATGATAGAAGTTACTGGTTATCAACCAACGAAGAAACACCCATGATGCCAGTAGAAGGCAGAGATATCATGAAATATATTTCAAGGTGTGTGGTCTGCGAGGCCCCTGCAAATGTCATAGCTGTTCATAGTCAATCAGAAATAGTTCCAGAATGTCCTGGAGGATGGACTGAACTTTGGATTGGTTACAGTTTTGTAATGGTAAGTCATATTTAATATTGCTATTACTACAATATGGTGAAAAACTAATTTTTATGGCATTAGAAATATCCCTTTCACGATCCCATTTTGTGCTACCCACACCTATAAAAAATAGCTAGTCTATGTACCTAAGCACCGATGCATACCTATTCATATTCCAGACTATAATAATATCACTGTTATATTTCATCCCGATTCGTTCACCGATTTTACGCGACAGATAAACAGACATCCACACAAGCTTTTCTCTCGGGGTTGGGAGGTCAGGTGGCAGTCGCTCCCATAAAAGCCAAAACAAACCAATAAAATTAGGAGCAGGAGAGTGAACCCCGGGCTTCTAAGTATTAGCTTTGGACAAAATAATACACAAATTATCCCGTTGTATAAACATTTTCAGAGATGCACAATAAATAGATTTTTTGTATACCACTTAGGTGGCAGACAAGCACACTGCATACCTGATGGAAAGTGGTTATCGTGGCCTATGGCCTACCTACAATATTACCATGAATCCATATTAATTTATAATTTACCTATTTACAGCACACCGGCGCGGGGGGACAAGGCGGTGGTCAAGCTTTAGAAAGTCCTGGGTCATGTCTAGAAAGCTTCCGTACAGTACCATTCATAGAATGTAACGGCGAGGGAGGTACATGCAACAAGTTTGCCAACAAGCTTAGCTTTTGGTTAACTACAATCAATGATGAAGATCAGTTTGCTATGCCGAAACGACAGACACTAAAATCTGGAAATCTAGTCGAACGTGTAGCTCGATGCACAGTTTGCATGAAAAACACCAAATAATGTAATTTATCTATGTTAAGCTCAGGTTTTGTTTGTAATTATCGATTACTCAGAAGATTTGATTATACGTGATCTTAATTGCCTACTAAAATATCATTAATCGTAAGTAGAGTGAAGAGAGAATGGGGCTAAAAAACGTAGGTGCATAATGTATCTTGTAAACAGAATATTTGAGTTCCTGGTCATCAAATAAGCCAAAGCTATTTAAATATAAGTTTTCCGTATTTAACTACTTAAACATTTTTTTCACACTATGTTATTGCAATGTTACTTAAATTTCATATTTCTGTTATTGCTTGTCTGTAAGTTAAATACAATAACTATGTTTACCTACTGTTCACGTTATAATGTAAAATGTCTAAGTAGGTATGTATTAACAACAATAATACAACTCATTGCCTGTTTAGGGTTATGAAAATTCGCTAGTCACAGCTGAACATTTGCTTGGAATCATTCAATTACGGTACATTTTGTGATAGTTTAGACTCGCCTATTGTATATAATATCTATTATTAAATGAATAAAATAATATAAAATACAAAAATATTATCTATAGACATAAACCGTCTACGTATTTACCATTTTTATTAATATCAACATTTTACAAAACTTCCCTTTTTATTCACTTTATATCTAAAATAAATAATTTATCTAGTAATAAACAATTAAGAAATGAATTTAATTATATATCATACATAACTAATAATAACATTTTCAACCGACTGTCTGCTAAAAATTATGAGTAGGTAGTAAACATGCTTTGAGAACACTGCCATATTGTCGATAGATTAATGTTAATGAATTAAGAATTCATACAATAAATAACTTAAAACTTATAGAAGTGTTTGTATTTTAACAATAATAATGGGCATTTAGGTAGTATTGGGCAAATGTATTATGTAATGAGATTTTGAATACGGCAATAGGCTCACCCCCTATTACTTACGTGGAAGAGGGACCAAATACCTACAATGATTGGTGAAATGTGGGTGTTAATTTACTTCTGCCAAACCCTCCGGGGACAAAGGCGTGATTTTATGTATGTATGTATGTAATAAGCGAATTTTCCCTAATAGTGATATAAAAAGTCAGCATCTAGGACTGGATTTAAATCCGGGTACCAATAGAATTTCGATAAATGGCTCCAGAGCCATTGGGTTCTTCAATAAGGGCATTAGAAGGTTCTTACGGGGTCGGCAGCACGAGTAGGACTTCCGGTGAAGCACACACACGTCACTTGTGGTGAAAAAGGTTATATTATTCGCGCGAATTGTCCGAAGTGTAAAAATAATATTAGCAATAATGTAAAACCTGCAACTGATGAATTGTTTTTTTTTTTTAATTCTTTATTGACAGGGCTTTGTCGCTAGAGCGATTATGTATTCTTTTGACTGTGTGGACTACTCGGAGCGAATGAGTTTGAGCTCGTGTAGTATCGAGAGATACGAGACCCAGCGAGGCAGGCCACTGTTGCGCATAGGTATTGAAACCTATAGGGGTACCGCGTTGGTACTTAGATAGGTACCGCTGCTCGTAGAAGGTTGGCGGGTAGGTCGCTTTACGCTCTCCTTCAACGTATGGGGAAGGAGTTTCGTGAAGACAACTTCTCTATCAAACTCGCTGATGGTAAAGTCACGTTAGAGTGTTGCTAACTTACGTAAATATAAATCTCGTCGATTCATATATCGGGGCATTCGCTGCGAGTGATAGAGAGCTAAATTATGTTAATTATTGTTCTATATTTGATTTGTTACATTTGATATTATTTTTTTCTTTTTAGTACCTATCTATTTAAAGGGGTTTTGAAGTCGGTTTCTTTTTTTTGTCAATAAAAAATTATTGTAGGTGAGTTTAGCGGGAATAATTCCGGAATATTTGAGAATATTTGGGAATAATTCCGAATAATATGGAATAATTCGGAATTATTCGGGATTTTTACATCTATCCATTTCAAACCGCCTGAACGAGCGTGCGCCAACGCGAAAAAAAAATTTTTAATATTATATGTTTTGCGAGACGAAACCTATGCCACACGCTCGTGCGTGCGGGCTTGACGCGTTGTATTAAAAAATAAATAGGCATCGTACGATGTACGATACGATCAGTCAGTCGCATAGATTAATATAACTAGAGAGTCAGTCGCACTAGGTGTGACCGGAAAGATGGCTGCGTTTTTTGGCGCTCAAAGCGCGACAGGTACGTAAAAATAAATAATGTTATTTATTATTATAATGTTAATTAATAATATTTAAAAGGTTATATTATTATTTAACTGATTACGTAACTAGTATTTGATTCAATAATGTTTTTTATTTGATTTTGAGCAGTTAAAAACAAGACGCACGATAGGAGCAGTTCGGTCTTTATTCATGTTTTGATGTGCTAAAATGCACGCTCATGTGTGTTATTATTTACTTGCTTTTAATAATAATTTAGTACCTACTCGTATTTAAATTCAATACAATATATTTATTTTAGGAGCAAATATACCGGATGATGTAATACTATCCATAATATAAGGAAATGGGAACGATTCTGCCATTGAGGACATTATCGAAGAACATTTTAATGAAGATGCTTTAATGTGAGATCTGGATAGGGACTTAGGTGAACATCAGCAGCTTAGTGAACCGGAGCAGCTCTTCATTTTGTCCCAGAAGATCACCCAGTTCTGCTGAGGGTAGACTTAATCCGCTCTGGAAGGTGCAGCCTATTATGAACTTAGAGTATATAGTATAAGAGACGAAACTACTACGATTTCATTCATAAAATCGACTGAAGTTTGACGCCAAATCGCCATCTTTTGTTCCAAGCAACAAGTACATAGTTACGTCATTCGAGGCTTGTTTACCATTGTTTACTACGATTATCTAGCAAATAAACGTGTAATCCAGTGATTTTGGTGTGTTAAACGTGTTAAGTGTGAAAAAATATGTGTGACAAAGATGCCTACCTGCTCAATTGTTGGATGTGGATCATATTATGCAAGAAATAAGCCAGAAATAACATTACATAAGTACGTATTCTTCTCATCGAGATATCATTGTTATTTGTTGACCTACGACATCAATAGTTCGTTTTGTCTGTCTGTAAAGCAAACAAGCTTGTAAAACTCACAATTTAAATCAATAATTACGTCGTATTTTTCTAAAATTCAATAAAACATCTTTGTATGGAAAACGCTAGTGTTGCGGTGATACGATTTTGATTATCGATATTTTTTTTGTAATTTATATATTCATAAATTAATATCCACTCCGTATTGTTATTCGACTGGCCCACGAGGCAAATTTTCTACACACGTATATATATGTATGTACTTTTTTTTGTATGTATTAATTTATTTATTAATAGATACATAATATTCACAAAATTTTCTTCACCAAACTGCTACAGCAGTTTGTACGCATTCGCTCATACAGTTATTATAGTTAATTATCTACACTAAATCTACCCATCTTTCCAGCAGCAGTCGGTTATTTTATTTTATTACCTGTATAACTCGGTGGTACAAAATGTATTAATATTTTTAGATTGCCGGCGGCTGTGAAAATAAGAAATGCTTGGTTAGAAAGTATAGGGGTGGAAAATTTAAAGTCACACAAAACTATCTATGTTTGTTCTCTGCATTTTGAAGATTCGTGTTTCAATCGCACTTTGAATTATGTGAAGCTGCATGATAATGTTCTACCTTCACGACGATTAACCGTAAGTCATATAATAGTACATTATGGTATAGGGGAGTAAAGTTGGTCTCACGCGTGGCATACGACGTTTTACAACACACTTGCGAATAAAATAATACTACACATACTAAATAAACAATACTACAAATTAATTAGTTTTCCTATGCGCGCGCATCTAACAATGGCGATCGGTCATATTTAAAAGAGTGAGGTTTGAATTCAACTTTTTTTACTGTTTTTTTTTTTCTGTACTTAGAGACAAAAAAAGTTGAATTTGAGTGAAAATTTTGTTTATTATACAAGTCTTATTTATTTAAATACGAAAATGCATCAAATGACCATACAATAGGCATATTAATTTATTCGTACTATTAAACACGTTCTTTTTTGTATCGAAACTTTTTGAAGAACATAGAAACTTAACCCATAAAATTTAAAAAAGAATCTGTAACTCACTTGCGAATAATAGCAATGAAAAAGTCACAGTTTGATAATAGGTGTCATTACGTGCCTAATTGCGGTGAAATAATATCAATTTTATGAGCAGGTGTGTTGTAAAAGTATATTATACAATTACAAAGATGGTGTCGTTTACATAGGACAAGCAATATTATTGTAATCTGATACAATTAACAATGTATCAACGTGATGCATATGTTATAAATATAGGATGTTATAAGTGGAAGGTCGATAATTGCCTCGTCATTAAATACTGGATGTCCCTAAGAATCGCAGATATTGACCTGTGCTAATTTCCGAGTCCGAATAGCAAACCTCGGCAGATATGATAAATATCAAGATAGATAACTCTTTATTGTACTCAAATATCATGTTAGTGTATAAGAAAGTAACATCCATCGATCACAATACTTTAAGTCACATGTACAATGTTCTTTTTTGCAGAGATGTGCCGGTATTATAAATACCCAAAAAGTACTAAGTGAGAGAAATGCAGGTCCTTGTATGGCACTGTCTCAAGCTGATGCTCATAGTATGGTAAATATCAGTAGTCAATAATTCTATTAGTATTATAAAACGGTTCCTCCCCGTTTCACAGAATTTTTTATGTCATAATTTTGTTTCGCATAACAACGCATAGCATAAACTTCATTTTGCAGAAAAAGGTTTGGCATACAGTCATTCGTCATACTTTCATAACGCATAATTTTGTAAGTCAGAATCATCTTTTGGCATAACTTTTAAAGCATAATAATCAAAAAGTAGAACCGTCATGTCGCAGAAAATTTACACGCAGAATCGTCACTTGGCATAAATTTCACATGCATAATCTTCAAACAAATTGGCATACAAATCCTATATAAAAAAGCTAACATAATCCATGCATGCAAACAAGTAAGCATAAACCCTGCATGTAGTAGGCATGCAGCAAGCATCAGGCATGCAGCAAGCATCAGGCATGCAGCAAGCATCAGGCATGCAGCATGCAGCAAGCATCAGGCATTTAGCATGCAGCATGCAGCAAGCATCAGGCATTTATCATGCAGCAAGCATCAGGCATGCAGCATGCAGCAAGCATCAACAAGCACCCTAATGAAATTAACAATCTATCTACCTCAGTGCTGTGCAAGGTATTCAAGCACATAATCGTTAACACATAGCTCATGCGTCACCTAGAGTACTACTCTTTAATTAACGACCCGCAATATGGTTTCAGGCCGAAACATTCAACTGGTGATCTTCTGGCGTACGTTACCCATCTTTAGGGTGAGGCTATGGACAAGTAAGGCGAGTTACTGGCAATTAGTCTTGACATTGCCAAAGGTTTCGATAGAGTCTGGCACATCGCTCCTTTATATATTTGACGCGAGACAAATGTACATACGTTCATATATATATATATAAAATAAAATAAAAAAATAAAATAAAATAAAATATTTAGTCTTAAGAAACCACATTTTGTAAACTGACGTCTTAAAAATGCCGCAGTGGAGTTTGTTGCACCATTTCTTCTCCACTAGCGCCTAGGAAGCGGTGGTAAACTTAGTTTTAAGCAGAATTTGACGTCAAAAAGCTGTAACAGTGTTGCACTATTTTGAAAAATAAAGAATTTGAATTTAAAAAATACCTACAACGTATGTGATGGAATTATGTGTTCTGAATGAAATATAATGCATGTGCTAAGTATCATGGATTCTATTTCGTGATGGTGTCGGCGACTTGAATATTGCAACGTTATCAAAGTTTTTTATAGGTTCCTCGATTATGATACGCATATCATACCATAATGTACTATTTTTAAATTTATTTTGATACTCTGTGCATAAAGATCATAATTATCCTTCATTAAAGTTTTATTTTTAATTTTTTATTGTATACATTTCAGTATGATATTAAATGATGAAGCTACATTATGAGTGTGTTAAAAATTTGTTGTAAAAATAAGCTTTACATTTGCCATTTAATATATTACTGAATGTTACATTTATTATTTGACTGCCTCTGTGGCGTAGCGGTAGTGAACGCGGCCGCTACGCAGGAGGCGCGGGTTCGATCCCCGCTCAGTGCAAATATTTGTGTGCATGAAATATGAATATTTGCATTGGTCTGAGTGTTTCCATGTATAATATGTATGTATTTACAAAAAAAAATGTATCTAAGTATGTTTATCCGCATTCTAGAACCCATAACACAAGCTAGTTAAGCTATGCTTACTTTGGGTCTAGATAGCGTTGTGTAGAATGTCCTACAATATTTATTTATTTATTTATTATTATAACAGTAATAATTATTTTTAGACAGTATTAATAACCATGCACTGAAAAATATGTATTTAAACATACAATAATTATCATTTTAACGAAATAATAAAATTGTGATTTAAGTAAAAAGTTTTACAATATTATGTAACGAACTGCCCGTTCTTCTTTGTAATATAAAGGACATATTGAATAAAAGCACTTGTACTCTTCCACAATTATTTAATTTTTTGTTGCCTAACCAGTTTCGCCTTACGGCATTCTCATAGGTTTACAATGGTTCAAACTATTATATTTAGCAAATATATGCTAAATACTAGCCTTTCGCCCGCGTGGATCTCTTATCTTCGGTTCTACTCAACCGATTGCAGTAAAACAGACGTAAGATTTTAAATCCAAACAAGACCTTTCTAACAAAAAAAACTGCATCAAAATCCATTTTAGTAGGTTTTACATCCATCCAATTATTACTGTTATTATTATAACAGTAATAATTATTTTTAGACAGTATTAATAACCATGCACTGAAAAATATGTATTTAAACATACAATAATTATCATTTTAACGAAATAATAAAATTGTGATTTAAGTAAAAAGTTTTACAATATTATGTAACGAACTGCCCGTTCTTCTTTGTAATATAAAGGACATATTGAATAAAAGCACTTGTACTCTTCCACAATTATTTAATTTTTTGTTGCCTAACCAGTTTCGCCTTACGGCATTCTCATAGGTTTACAATGGTTCAAACTATTATATTTAGCAAATATATGCTAAATACTAGCCTTTCGCCCGCGTGGATCTCTTATCTTCGGTTCTACTCAACCGATTGCAGTAAAACAGACGTAAGATTTTAAATCCAAACAAGACCTTTCTAACAAAAAAAACTGCATCAAAATCCATTTTAGTAGTTTTTACGTCCATCGCGGACAAACATTTTCCATTTACAATTATATAATAGTATAGAGTATAGATAGATAGATAATAGTTTAGTTTAAACCCTTGCTTACATTTTTAGTCTGTGCTTCTTTTATATCGATAAGTAGTTATCGACAGTTTACTGGGCTTCTCTATTATAGACGCCATTTAATGTTCTTATCCAAGTTTAGGTATACAGTTTTTTTTCGTAGGTATGCCACCTCTTATATACTCTAAGATTATGAATCGAGTCGAAGATACCTGCCGTAAATTAGAGAGGGTACCAGGAAAACACTCAATAGACGAGCCAATGACACCGTTTACTGGAAGGTGCTCATTACGTCAAGTAGTCATAAATAAGCCAAGACCTGTCGGGCTTAAGAATTTCGTGATAACCGCCAGTGAAGGGCTAATGATCGACTTCGAGATCTATCTGGGGGCTAAAACAGCGTTTACTGAACGGGCGCTAGGTGTAGGTGCATCAGTAATCGTACATTTAGCCCAAGCTGTGCCTTCTGGCAGCTGCTTATATTTTGATAGCTTTTTTACCAGCGTTTTTCTTTTGGAAAGGTTAACACAGTTGGGTTTACACAGTACAGTTTTACAATAATGTTAAATTGACATCTCCAAGAGTATGTAAACTGGAGACCTGCTGTAGTAGGTCGAAGAGAAAGTGAGCCAAGTGCAATGTATATTTATGCCTTTCCAGAAGTAAAAACTGTACCTATTACTGATTATCACTCCATAAGTGGACAGTGAGTTCCCGGCAGAGTGAGAGAGGCCCCGTGGTTCCCGACAGAGTAGAATTTGCACTACCCCATCTCTTCCCATGCGGTGTCGTACAAAGCGACTAAGGGATAGGGCTGTTTAGCATCAAACAGATTGTATACAGCCCAGACTCAGCCTCAGATGCATGGCTCGAGTCAACAATAGTGCCCGGAATGGCAATAGGCTCACCCCGTATTTAGTGGGACCAAATACAACGACTGGTGAAATGTGGGTGTTAATAGACCTTTTCATCCCACCATCTCGGAAAGTGTATTTTTGCTCTTCGATAACTGAGCGTAAAAGTCGTTTTTATCCTCTAGAGGATAAAGTAAATTTGAATTTAGAACATCGTGTATACTAGGTTTGTGAACTCAAAACATCATTAAACCTATTTACTTCTACCTCTATGGTGCCGAATTTATCATACAACTTTTTTTTATTTATGAAAAGCTCAGACTCGGAACCTCCTTGGTGTACTTTTTTTTTTAAATTTGCTTTGCGCGCATCAATTTTTTTCACGTCATATTGTTGTTGAATTTTTATTTTTTTGTATTTTATTATTAGTATTAATACACATATTATACAGCCTCCGTGGCGTAGTGGTAGTGAACGCGGCCGCTACGTAGGAGGCACGGGTTCGATCCCCGCTCAGTGCAAATATTTTTTATGCATGAAAATGGGTATTTGCATTGGTCTGGTCGTGCCTTGGAGAGCCGTCGGTCACGGATGCCATACGAACGAACATCTATGGCAGTCGTTACGGGTAGTTGGAGCCCTAAAAAGTTCAACAACAACGGTCTAGCTGCAATGCTTCGATATCGCCTAATGTCACCATTGGGTCGTGGAGGTCATATGGCAGTCGCTTCACGGAAAATATCGAGGTCCAGCCAAATCCGCAGTTAAGACTGGTAAAGCGGACCCCGGACTCCGAGGTGAAAGCTTCGGATGCGACTGGGAATTAACGCTAGGAAGAAGAAGCATTTCATTATTTCCTCGCTGAGGTGGGATGAAAAGTTACGTGTTGCACTCGAGTGCAAAGATTTTTCACCTTGTGCTCTTTTGATTCCCTCGCTAACGCTCAAGATTCTAATTTGTGAATCACTCGCTATGCTCGTGATTCAAATTTAGAATCTTTCGCTTGCTCGGTCATCAAAACTGAGCACGCGGTTAAAAAGCAACTTTGCACTCTTGTATAACAAATAACTATTGCCTAACCCTCTGGGGATAAAGGCGTGATTGTTTGTATGTAGGACTGTTTTGTTTTTGTTTATATGATTAAAAGGAGATGATTTATTTTGGGCCCATCAATACAACGACTTTTAAGTTTTTGTTTCTTATGTAAAACATCAAAGAGTGAGAGTGAGAGAAGAGAGAGACAACAGAGAATAGGGCATGAACAGTCATTGTACAATATGCAAAAAATTCGAATCCATTTATTATGATAATTGGACGAAGAATGTTCCAAAGTCTAACCGATTCACGATAACTTATTAAAGAGTGTAAGAGTGTTTTTTTTATTTATTGTATAATTTGTGAAAATTCTTAATATTTCACATGACAAGATGTTAGAATGTTGCCAGACATCTTCTTTACCATTACCATAGACTCAAATCGATTAAGAATACGATTGTATTCGATAAAACTTCAGGCACATAGGTATAGGTTTTCTCTTCAAATCTTCAATCTTACAATTCTCATTCCATATGACATTATCGAAAGTTTTTGCTAACAAAAGTACTTTGCTATAAACGAATCTTCATAGAATGCGTTGTAGATACTTTTATTTCAATGTGTAATTGAAATAAAACTATCTACAACGCATTCTATGAAGATTCGTTTTCAGTTACTTCATTATATACCTACTGTCATCATCATATTATTATACTCATTTATCCCCGGAGGATTAGGCAGAGTGAATTAACACCCACATTTTACCAATCATTGCATTAGGTCCCACTTAATAGGCTGTAATAGAATCCGATTAAATATTTTTATTTCAATGATGTTATAATACAACAGTCCATATTATTTACACTATGCCTGTCTAAAAATAAACACTCTAAACTATAATACTCTCAGGTTATAGCTTGTGGCCAGGTTGGGCATTGCACTCTTTACCTACTTGGTTGTCGTCATCATTATCTTGGCCTTACCTTGGAGTCCCGGGTGCACCTCTTCCAGTCATTTGACGTCCACAACCCGTTAATGGAGATTATTTTAATTAAAAACTGATGTTTTATTTTTATTTTAAAGTATCAATCGAGGAATCGATTCCATGTGGTAAAAATTGTTAGCGATTACGATTTCATTATTTCGAATGGCAATACAATCCCAAAAGTGCCAAAAATTGTTTGACAGTTATTTTGTGATTATTTTGACATTTTGAGTGATTGATTAGTGAATTTTCTTGTTGTTCAATCATCAATGTTCATTGTAAAAAAAATAGTATCATATAATACAGATGTTACACAGGCAGCTGCTATATAAATCAATGGCTAGTATTGAATAATATGGACGAGTGGAGTATTACAGTGTCTATAAGTGATGTAGTCAAACAATTCTAATAAATATACCAGCCGTGCCGCCAACCATCTTATTTCAGATGCATTACTGCAAATCAGTAAACAAACAATTACTAACATAAACCAAGGTATTAGGAGAATGTGTGTTATTTACATTAATTGACCAACAATTTCCAAGAAACGTTTTATATACCTATGTAATAAATAAATATTAATCTATTATGGTTTTGTTTGTTTTTATTTCATTGGATACCTACTTTCATTTCATGGTGTAAGTATGAATCATCATCTTAGGAATTGTAGTTGTAACCGAGGCTTTTACCGGCCGCTTGCTTCTTCTCTTTTATCCGGTTTGGAAATATGCCTTTTATGGCAGCGGCTGCCATCTGACCGCCCAACTAGTAAGCATAATCCTGCTTTTCTACATCCGAAAAACATATTATAGACTGTGAAAAACGGCTCATGCGGGTTTTGTCGGTTCGAGTCCGACATAACCACCTTCACTGGCTCCGGCGGATTTGAGAGTGGATTTCCACTTGTTAAAAAGAAGGTTATTGCCCTATCCATCTTCTATTTATTCAATACATTGCATAGGACATGTTTTTAATGACCTCTATTATGTCATACTAAATAATCAATAAAATTATAATTTTCTGAGATTGGCGCCATGACAGTTTCACCTAGTTTCACATTGATTTTAGTATCAGTTTTGATTTGGTTTATATCAATGTTCTGGTTAGACTAACTAAGAAGCAATGTACCATTGTAATCCCGATAAAATTACAAATAAATCAATACTCGTTTCATTATTGTTCTCCAAAATTTGTAGGTGGCCGAAAGCTCTAACATAATAAATCGTGGCTTTTAACCAAAGCTTTCGTATTTTTATATCCTTCGACGTTTGGTGCGTGTCGACTTCAGAGCATTTAGTAATAATACAGTGCGTCATTGTAGCTGTTTGGAATTATTTTCTGAAATTATCCATACAAAAATGCAATGTTTTGGGACAAGCTATGCTAGCGCCACTTTGACAGTGTTGCCATCCCATTGTTCAAAATTAAAAAACCATAGAGCCAAAACAAGAACGTGAACGGTCGGTGGCCCCTCTCTACATTCTGCAACATTTTGTATATTTTCTGTGCCGTCATTGGCTGTCATCGTAGCGGGAATTGAAACTGATTCTGACTGATCATTCGTATTTCATTGCCCGCACGTAATTTGAAGCATTTTAATCGATGAACATTTCTGTACACTGAAATTTCATTTAAATATTCATTAAAATGTTTGAATGGGCATATAGTGGTGCAAATAAAGCAGTACCGAGGAATGTGGGTCCAGAGTGTGCTTATTATTTATCCTCTACAAGGCAAATTTTGGAAACCATAATTGTGATTACAATTTGCGTGTATATATCAGTGAGTATTAAAAGTTTACTTGTCCGATATAAATAATTAATATATTGTGAAAACATTTTTAAAGCAGGTTGAGTAATTTATATTGACTGCTAATCGAATTATAGTTGGTAAATTGTAGTAGTAGCCCAATATCTAAATAAATATTCATTATTAATACATAGTATCAGTATTACCTATAAATATTTGCGTATTGTTTCAGATCAAAACGTTTCCAAAATTAAGTATACCTGATATAAATTACGTAAAAAATGACAGGGGTGGTAAGAGATTATTAGTAATACTTCTAGCCTTGCTATGGGGAATGGAAATTGGTTTTAAATTCGCATCACGTACTGTTATATACCTGCTAAATCCTTGTCATGTTACAACTTTAATACAAGTGAGTATGATTAAATATTGTTATAAACATTTTTTCAACATTTTTATATGTTCCACTGTGACAATTTACCATTGCCATATTGAAATAAATTTAAGCTGTGCTATGTGTAGGTAATTTAATTTATTTCTGAATATAACAATCATTTCTACAATTTTAGATCTACCTATTGGCAGCACCACCTAGCAAAACTGTTACAGCATTGTTTCGTATACATTTGAATTTATTAAATGGACCTCTATTAGCATTTTTGTTTCCTGAAACAGCTTCAAGAAAGGTAACAAATCAGCAATCATTTTACAATTGATCTCTTATGTTTTATTTCATTTGTACTTTCATATTGTACAGATCTTTGCTGAAGCAGCCCTATATTGGATACAACATGGAATGATGTTTGTCATTCCCTATTATTTGTTAAGGATTGGTGGTATGTTCTTTACACTATGTTACAGCTGTGATATTATATTGATTTCATGTGTAATCTAAGTACATTTTTTTTAGGTGCCTATAATATAGAACCATTTTGGGACTTAAATTGGGCAATATTTAGCTATTGCCTAAACTTGTTATACCACTTTGTTGTACTACAACTTATTGCCATTGTAAGTTAATTAATTTGTATTCTTATTGCTTTAGCTGTAAGCATAGAAGGTTTACTATTTATAGTTGACTTAATCAAATTAAAAAAAGCTTGACTATGTATATGATAATTCAGTAACTACTCAACACTAATGTTTTGTGATTCATGATGCAATCGCTCACAATGCTCTCAAATCTCATTTATTTTAATTACTATTATGTGTAAATTATACAATTTCTCCTTTTCAATGTTGCTTAAACAAACTTTCATATTTTCAGCCTGCTCAAGTAAATTTGAATCACATGCTGTGTCCAGCCATATTAGACCCATTTGATGGGGCATGGTTCAGAGTTGCTGCTGTTGCTCACCAAGCACTTTTGTGTCCATTACTATGCAAGATGTTTTGTCTGGTTTCTGAATTTTGCCTTACAAAGTTTCCGCCTACTAAAGTCAAGCCACGAATGAAAGACTCTCTTTTGGACAAAGATCTTGATAATAAACCTGTGGAATACCATGTGGACTAGAAACTGGGCTAAGGATTATCTACATGGCTGTAAACCCGCTCAGGGTATGTAGAATCTATAATATAAATTGCCTTTTGAGTTAGAGAACAATATTTCATCGCGTCCATTTGGTTTTGGTGGTTATTATAGTATTAAGATTAAAGTATCTATTATAAAATTATAAAATTTTGTGATGATAACTGTTGGTAGTAGATCTTACTATAGGTATATGGGTAGGTACTGTAATCTCAAATGTGTTATGTGAACAGTCTTATGGTAGAAGTTACGAAATGATTTGACAACTTTGAGTAAACTTAAATTAAAACATCATAATTATGAATTTACATGATTCAGATTGACTATTAATTATGACTAAGATGACAATTGTGCTGTCATGTTATCATGTCAATAGAAGTTTGGATTGACCAAACGTGAACATGGGCATTAGCTGTAGACAGTTAGATTTTGGAGCTGAATAGAATTGTGTACCTAAGCATATTATATGCATGCAATTTCAGTATTGATAAGTTCCTTAACTTCATGTTTACTATAGAGGCTATGATTAACAAATTCGTAAATTTATGCAATGAGGACTAACATCCCTACTAATATTATAAATGCGAAAGTAACTCTGTCTGTCTGTCTGTCTGTCTGTCTGTCTGTCTGTCTCAGTTTTACGACTAAACCGCTGAACCGATTTTGATGAAATTTGGTATAGAGGTAGGTTAGACCTTGAGAAAGGACATAGGCTATGTTTGGTCGCGATAACCGACATCCACGCGGGCGGAGCCGCGGGCAAAAGCTAGTACATAAATATTTATATACCAGTATGCTCTCTCGACTGTGGGACTGTCTTGAATATTGAGTGTAAGTGGGAGAATGTTTTTTGGGTACCAACCCACCAATATAGGAATATGTAGTGCAGTGGACAAAGATAACACCTGCAACAGGAACTTTATAATCTCTTGATTGAATCTCATGCAAAGAATTATCATGGAGTTGTGTATTATGAAGCATAGCAAAATAAGTAAAATTAATGTTATGTATATGAGATCATTTCTACCTGAACTCCACTTCTGATGGTTAATTAAATTAATACCAGTGAGTGGCAATAATAGAATTGACGTTGTTTTTTTTAATGACTAGGCACTTTAGAGTGCATTTCCAGCTAGGCGGAGATAAGCGAAGCGGAGATAAGCGAAGCGGAGCTGAGTTTAGGAGTCGACTTGAATGACTGCTCGAAATCTTTATCTCATCTCTGCTCTGGTAAATTTTTTACGGAAAACGAGGTGGTGCGAAGCGCAGCATGGCGGTGGGATCGGTAGCGTTGTGTAGCAATGCATGGTAGTGAAACAGACGGGACAAAAACAAGTGTAACGGTGAGGGATGGAATTCACGGAATATAGTAATAATAGCGTAGCAGAGACCGGCAGGGCCAGATCTAGGGGGTGGCAAGAAATTGCCTCGGGCAGCAAAATCAGCGGTATCCGCAGGGCTCGCTCCTCGCCCTTTAGTTGCATTAGGTAGGCGCTTGTGTATTACGAAGTGCCCCTCTACCTTCGCCGTATAGTGTTTCTGACGGAGAGAGCCATTAGGGAACATCGGATACGACTGGGTACGGAAAACCGACTGTTCTTTCATGGGCCACCAAGAGTGCTACCCGAGGATCCAGCCTCATAGTGGCAGATCCATCATGAAGGAATGGCTAGAGAGGTGACACGGCGATACGTGAACACGTGGACTGCCACCGCCTCCTGCGAGCAAATAATGCTCGAGAAGGGGTTTAGTGGATTGGGCGGGAGAGACTCGGGTATCTCCTGAACCGCAGAGTTCGTTAGGCACGGGCGTGATCGGAGATCGTTCGACGACCTCCATCCTTCATGGGCGCAAGGCGGCACTGGTGATGACAGGCACGGATGCCTGTCATCCTGTTAATAATAGTAATAGTCAATTGCAGAGACTCTCAAGAGTCAAGAAGTTAAAGACTCAGGTACCTCCCGTCCCGCATAGTCCGTAATATGAGAGGTGACCCGGGCGTCGAAGGTCGCTGAACAACCCCCGTCCTCCAAGAGTGCCTGGGGGTAACAGGTGGAGGCACCTGTCATCCCGGCTGGTTTGGCCCGTCAGCTCGTGTCCGACATAAGCACCCCCATTGACTTCGACGAGGGGTATCGGGGTATCCAGAGCGACTGCCCACGATAAAAAAAAAGACTAATAAACCGAATGCTACTGCCATTCCCCCGAGTCTCCTGCAGGAACGTCACGACCACATTCCGCCTGGAGAGTGCATCGACTCCGTCCCTCGTTCGTTCAACACAACTTTATTTATACGGAAATAACTACCTCTATTCACACACGCTCCACTCTACTCCGCCTTAATGGAAGCGCACCTTTAAATTAGTCACATAGCGGCTAACCGGAAGTACGTTGTTGGCCGTATATTTTTTCGAAATTAGAAAACGAACGCTCTTACACCCCCTATACTAACGTATAGTATATAAATAGTCGATTTTAATCTTATTTTGAAGTTTATTATTAGCTGGACTTCGATCCTTAGGACGTCCAGTTAAAAAATGTTGAACATACAGACTTGTAGAAATGTATGGTAGCCATAACATTTTTGTCAACCGTGGGTTGAACAAAATTGTTATGAGATTATCTTAAGTAATAAAGATAATAATTATGTAATTACCAACATACCTATTCTAGCTATTTTTTTCTTTTATTTCTATAGTTAGAGTTCACACAGTTTAATAGATGCTTGGTTGTAGACTAAAATCCGGCTGCAGAATCAGTGCACTTATCGAGTATTTGCTAAAAACCAAATTTTTACGCAAATTTATGATTAGGAGAATATATATCTACCAGGTTGCCTATAAAAATGTGGCCGCTAATATTTTTTTGTTAAAATTAAATTAATAAATTAATTTATTGCTAATTGATTTTTCGGAAAAAGAAATTCGTTCACTTGTTTTTTAAATAAAATATCGTCCAGTTCACGGCAATATACCTAAAGACTCTGAAAATCACGGTTGCCGTTGCGCACTTGGCCGCACCTGTTCGCAGCCAGGTGTAAACAGGTATGATTTTGATACATTTATGCGTACATTTATTATTTATATATCAAATTAAAGCTATTTTTTTTCTGTTTATTATGATATACGGTTGCCTTATTAAATCTGGCCGCAAATAAGGGTTGCTGGCTGTTAAAGATGGTAAATATTCAAGATAGAGTGAATGACAGCTACCGCGTAACATCGCTAGTCAGACGAGGATAGCGATCCCAATGACCCAATGACATATTTAATGAAACCAAAATTGATGCAGTCCGAGAGTTTACGAGCCTTATGTATGGACTCCCAAAGTGTCAAAGTGTAAATATCGCCAGAATTTTATTGTTTAACAAAATGTACCTACGCTTCAAAACAAAATAATGAAAAGTTTATGAAAAGAATTAAAGGTTTCGACTCAACGCACATTCCACCGTGCTGGAAATCTATGAAACAAAAATTTTTGCGGACAATCTTTGTTAACTCGATGTGGTTTAATACCACTGAGCCAGATTGTATCAATTTCAGCGCGGAAAATAATGGCTGGCTGCTATTAGATGGTTTTACTAAAACCAACATGGTTCCTGGGAGACTCAACTCCAGCGCAAGTTAAGAGTGTGCTATGTGATTCGATGAACAAATCTTCCTATAATGACGACAATTCTGATATTTGTAGCGATGAAAGTGATAGCAGCGATGATATTGTAAGTGAAAGTTCCGATGATTCAGAATTTTAAATAACAGTCACGGAAATTTAATATCAGATATTTTTTTAAATTTTTAATTTCTTTAAATGTTCAATTAATACGTAACATACGATTGAATACTTCAATAAAACTTAATATTTTTTCAAACTGTACTTGTACAATAAAATTTTCTTTTACATAAGTAAGTACCTAACCTTGGTTTTATTTTTCACCAATATTATTTTTTTGTTGTAAATTTTACTCAGCCTCAGATGCATGGCTCGAGTCAACAATAGTGCCCGGAATACGGCAATAGGCTCACCTCCTATTACGTGGGGCCTAATACAACGGCTGGTGAAATGTGTGTGTTAATTCACCTCTGCCTAACCCTCCGGGGATAAAGGCGTGATTGTATGTTATGTACCTATGTATTTTTTAAATTTGTCATTTTGAAAAAGAAGATATTTCTTTTGGAGCATTTATTAAGTACCTAGTCCCTACTACTGTTTGAACCGGTGGTTGACAACACTAGCATTTGACGCATGCGCAATGACTTTAAAGCGTCGTACAGCTGGCAATCGCCATCCTCGTCTTCGCCACTCTGTCTTAAGTATTTACCATATTTAACAGCCAGCAACCCTTATTTGCGGCCAGATTTAATTAGGCAACCGTCAAAAAAATTAGCTTTAATTTGATAGATATTATAAATAATAAATGTACGATAAAAACGCATAAGGGACTACGCACACTTATTCAGCTCTCTTCAGCTTTTGTCCATAGAAAACAACGATTTTGTATGGTGACGCGTACGCATCCATTCACCTTTCGCGGCAAACCAGTATAAAATGAGGGTAAATGTGTTTTTATCATGCGAATGCTATAGAGAGCGTTCAGCGCTGTTCTGCCGCATTTAGCGCTGTTCCGCCGCGTTCAGAACAGCTCACACAACTCAGATGTTTCGCGACTGTTCCCGCATTGTTTTGATTTGTTAGTGCGTAATCATTATTTACAAATGACTGATAATTCATTATATGAAGCGATATTATATACATATATCATTATATGAAACGACTGATATACAAAGCCGAAATTTTGTATTTGGCTTTTGTAACACGGGTCGCAATAAGTCCGCAATTTTGTAAAATTTTGCAATATCCATTCTTAAAATGCTCATTAAATTAAAATAGCATCTTTAGAAGAGAATATGCAACATTGGGTAGATACCAATGTTGCATAATTATTCTCCAACCAAATTCCTATTTCTCTGTACACAGTAGACAGAAATAAGCGTTTCAGCGGAGATAGCACGCTACGACGGCTTTTCTCATTCTTGCGACGCCGTACGCGGCTGATAGAAGCAAAGCTGTATAAGTGTGACCAAAATCGTTCAGCGGAACGCGAATGGAGCTGAATAAGTGTGCGTAGTCCCTTAATGTATATGTATCAAAATCATACCTGTTTACACCTAGCTGCGAAGAGTCTTTAGGTATATTGCCGTAAAGTGGACGATATTATATTTAAAAAACAAGTGAACGAAATTTTTTCCGAAAAATCAATCAGCAATAAATTCATTTAAAATATTAGCGGCCACATTTTTATAGGTAACCTGGTAGATATACAGGGTGGAAAAATAAGGCCCGACTTAATTTTCCACCCTGTATATTCTCCCAATCATAAATATGCGTAAAAATTTGGTTTTTAGCAAATACTCGATGAGTGCACTGATTCTGCAGCCGGATCTCGTACTATTGTAACAATAGTGAGTAGGTGGTTCCCCCCCCGTTTCACCGAAATTTTTATGGCATAATTTTGTTTCGCATAACAACGCATAGCATAAACTTCATTTCGCAGAAAAAGGTTTGGCATACACTCATTCGTCATACTTTCATAACGCATAATTTAGCAAGTCAGAATCATCTTTTGGCATAACTCTTAAAGCATAATAATCAAAAAGTAGAACCGTGCATGCAGCAAGCATCAGACATGCAGCATGCTTCAGGCATGCAGCATGCATCATGCAGCAAGCATCAGGCATGCAGCATGCAGCAAGCATCAGGCATTTAGCATGCAGCAAGCATCAGGCATTTACCATGCAGCAAGCATCAGGCATGCAGCATGCATGCAGCAAGTATCATGCAGCAAGCATCAGGCAGTAAACATGCAGCAAGCATCGTTTCTGTCACAGCTCCGGCGTACGGCCACGAGCTTATCGTCGCAGATGGTTGTAACTCCCACCACCGCAGCTTCGGCTTGCTGGCCGGCTGTGCCGGCCAGCCTCAGCCGCGGCCGCGGCCATTAAAACCACCTGCTTCCTCAGCTTGTGGGCCGCCTCGCCCCTCCGCGCCTACGCGGGCTTAAATAACACTCTAGGGGTAGGGCAAACAAGACTACGTGAAGTCGGATTTGCAGCAATTCATTTCTGTCATTAACTTTTTTGTAACTAATTTTAACTTTTCTGCCAACTGAAGAGTATGCCATTGCTAATTCGGATATATGACCATTCTGCCAAAATACGATTCTATTAAATAAATCGTTATGCCTTGAAAATGTTCGATTAAATAAAATTGTGCCAAATGAGTTATGCCAAATGAATTTCGGAGTATTAAGTTTCTGCCAGATGGAGGGAACCCTGAGTAGGCACGACATGCATAATGGGTGTAAATTATGGGAACACCCAACAATTCCGAAATACTTAATTCCGAATTTTAATATTCCGATTTTCAAAATTCCTAATATTATAATTCCTAAGAAACAAAACTCCGAGTATTCAAAAACACGATAGTTATTTATCCGAAAGTTATAAATACGAATGTTCATTCTTCCGAATTTCATTTTTACGAATAATTAAAAATCCGTAGTATTATTGGCCCGAAAAACGTTATTCCGAATTTCAAATTTCCGAAAAATCATTGCTCAAATTGAAAATTTGTATTAAAAATAGGTAAAAGTTAAAATTGATTTGACATGTTGCGCATTTTACAGTTGATTTTTTATAATAATAAATTAATTTTCTCGCCAATTATTACGTATAAAAATTAAGCCAAACCCGACTTGCCGTGGTCCTACTGCCGTGGTACTTGTTTGCCCTACACTAGAGTGTTATTTAAAAACCGGAGGCGCGGAGGGAGGGCAGTCCTCGCCCGCAGAAACGAAGCTCAGGCGCCCGGGCGAGCTGGAGCGGCTGAGGCTGGTCGCCGGAGGCGACCAGCAAGCCGAAGCTGCGGAAGCGAGCATGGGTGCCCGAACTTTGTTACGCAAGGGCGGAAGGACTGCACATCCCGTAGCGCCGGAGAAGAGCGAAACTAATGCATGCCTGCATGCTTGCCTGCATACATGCTTGCCTGCATGCTTGCTTGCATGCATGTTTGCCTGCATGTTTGCCTGCATGCATGCTTGCCTGCATGCTTGCCTGCATGCTTGCCTGTATGCTTGCCTGCATGCATGCTTGTTACTGAAAGTTGTATGGCAACGTGTATTTTGTAATCATTAGCATAAATAAATTAAAATAATAGTTCAATAATTCTATTTCCTGTTTATCTCGTGTACCCCGAAAATAGCAACTATCCTACTTACCTAATGCAGGTTTACAAGGCGCTTGATTGTCGGGTTTGTGTTGTTTCGGAGTTTTGATAATCGGAATTCGTATTTATGATATTTCGGATTATTAATAATTCGGAATTGTAATGGTTCGGTATCTTCAAATTCGGAATTTTAATATTCGCAGTTATAATCGTTAGGAATTTTGAAATTCGGGTTTTCAATAAATAGGATTTATGATACATCGGATATCTGACTTTCGGAATTTTGAATGATTCGGAATTATGAAATTCGGAATTTTGAAATTCGTGATTGTAACTTTCGGAATAAGGCTTTTCGTATTTATGTAGTGTACCCGTAAATTATACTGTATAATGTGTTAGTATAAATCAGTTTTTTGTAACGTAACAACCCCAGAATATTTATAATACAGCGGCCTTTCAGAATATAGATAAATAATAATTATTAATTAATAACTATGATATTTAAGTAAGGATAATTAATTATTGTTAGGGTACCTACATACTTGAAGCAAATAGAGATAAGTAAGATGTAGTTTTACATTGCAGAATGATACAACCTACACCTCACCTACAAGCTTTCATTAATTTCTGTATGAATACAATATTATCTATACTATTATATAATTGTAAAGTGGTCGTGTCTGTACATTGGAGATATGTTATGTTAACGATACTGAACACGAAAATATTTTTTTTTAATTTCCTGTCTGTCTGTTTGTCTGTTTGTCCGCGATGGACGCAAAAAGTACTGGACGGATTTTAATGCGGCTTTTTTTTGTTAGAAAGGGCTTGCTCAGACTTAAAATCTTACGTTTGTTTGATCGCAATCGGTTGAGTAGAACCGAAGATATGAGCAAAGGTCGCGTTAACCAAGATGCACGCGGGTGGAGCCGCGGGCGGAAGGCTAGTGTACCTATAAAAATGTAAACGTAGATAGGTACTTACTTTCGCACTGATCATTATGGTACCTTGTTACTGTATTGTTGTGGTAAGTATTGTGTTCTTCCCCGAATATACCTAGCATAAATATATTACAAAGGTACATCCCAGAATACATCCCAAATAAAATGGCCCAGCCATTGACTACAAGGACCAAAGCATCAGGATCAGGACACTGTTATTATTTCGTGTGTGTTCGCGCAGCGGAATGTTGTTGAATTTAAAGATTTTAATTATGCAGATATTTAGTAAATGACGTCGTGTAAATGTGTATGGTAAAAAAAAAATTGTGCATGCAGCCATTGTGGAGAAATTCGCTAAAAACTGATTCCGCTGGGCGAACGTTGTCCTGGCTGAACTTTTTTGAATTCATGGACTTAAAAGAAAAAAAATGTGTCCAAAAATTAGCGTGTATTTGCGTGTAATTGTGTATGTATGAATAAAATTAATGAATGCATAAACTTCGGAGAAATTCAAGTTTCCGCTACGCGAACGTTTGGCCATTAGCTAGTTTTCATATAAAGCGCTTATATAGAGAGCTGTAGATTTTTACATACGTTGTTTTGAATTTGCTTATATTTGTTTAAAAAAAAGATTTAGAAAAAATCAAAGGGTTTAAAAGATAAAAATATAAACGTAAAATACGCTTATTAGGTCTTAGTTCGTAAAGTATGCACTTTGGGGTCTAGATTTTTACGTTTATACAAACCTTGTAAGTGTCTGCAACATGTTGCCAAGTATCAATGATGTTCCGCTAGTAATTAAAGAGCTATAGGACAATTTACCATGTATAGACCACTGTTTACAAAGCAGTCAAATATCACGACGTTCTAAAGGAATTGCATAGTAGTAGTTATTTGTTATACAAGAGTGCAAAGTTGTTTTTTAACCGCGTGCTCAGTTTTGATGACCGAGCAAGCGAAAGATTCTAAATTTGAATCACGAGCATAGCGAGTGATTCATAAATTAGAACCTTGAGCGTTAGCGAGGGAATCAAAAGAGCACAAGGTGTAAAATCTTTGCACTCGAGTGCAACACGTAACTTTTCATCCCACCTCAGCGAGGAAATAATGAAATGCTTCTTCTTCCTAGCGTTAATTCCCAGTCGCATCCGAAGCTTTCACCTCGGAGTTCGGGGTCCGCTTTACCAGTCTTAACTGCGGATTTGGCTGGACCTCGATATTTTTCGTAAAGCGACTGCCATGTGACCTCCACAACCCAATGGTGACATTAGGCGATATCGAAGCATTGCAGCTAGACCGTTGTTGTTGAACTTTTTATGCATACAAATATTTGCACTGAGCGGGGATCGGACCCGCGCCTCCTGCGTTGCGGCCACGTTCACTACCACTACGCCACGGAGGCTGTATAATAATTATGTGTAATAATACTAATAATAAAATATCAACAAATAAAATTCAACAACAATGTTCAACCATAGGACGTGAAAAAAAAATTATGCGCGCAAAGCAAATTTAAAAAAAAAAGTAGGTACACCAAGGAGGTTCCGAGTTGAGTTTTTCATAAATTAAAAAAAAGTTGTATGATAAATCGGCACCATAGAGGTAGAAGTAAATAGGTTTAATGATGTTTTGAGTTCACAAACTTAGTACACACGATGTTCTAAATTCAAATTTACTTTACCACTCTAGAGGATAAAAGCGACTTTTACACTCGGATATCGAAGAAAAAAAGTACTATATTCCAATAATTAGCTTACTGATTCAACTATTCACATGCAAAATTTCATCTCATTATATTCAGTAATTAAAGAGAAGCAATTAAAATACTGACAAAGCATCGAAACCCTACATAACCCGACCAAGTTCGGATGGCTACAAAAAAGCGGCCGTACCATATATCTAAGTAACGTTCTTAACCTTCCAGTATAGTATTCATTAATATGGTACAGTTGCGTACACAAGCGTTAGGAAAAATAAAACAATAAATTGCATTTCTTGAATTAAATTTTTTTTTTTTATTAATAACGCCACTATCTACGATAAAAATAAATCTTCAATTAACAATTAGGTGGGTACTTCTCTAATTAAATATCTGTCTACAATTTATTTCTCGCCACCTGTTACGTAGAAACCCAAAAATTGGCAAAATGTGGGTGTCACAGAAATTTCACACCTCTGCCGCTGTGAGCATATGCATGTATGAATGAATGAAAACAGTAAATAACCTCAAAATTTCTAACCCTCTTACGGACTAGTCATGAGTCATGACAATCCCTGGGGCGCGCGCCTCAGTATAATGGCAGAACTTTGCATACAAGCAACTCATGTGCGCGCACATGCGCATGCGCTTGTCATGACAAGTCCCTTGTTCATAAAAAATTAACGTTAACGAACGCTTACTAAACATACTCTGTCATTGGTTAGAGACAGTAATAGACTTAAAATGTGTTTTAACTAAAATAGGTTTAAACGATTATGTAAGTATAATATTTCGAGTTTCAATAAAAATTAAAATCACAGATCACATAACTAGACTATTCAGTGGTTTAGATTTGAGAGTCTGCCTAATATACCTGAAAAATCAACATTTAAAAAGTGCTTATGAACTATAACATTGGTATTTTAAGAAAATATTCTTAAATGAGTAGCAAATACAGAAAATAACCTCAACATTTCTAAGTATAATATTTTCTAGTTTCATTAATAAAGTCAAACGAATACGCACTGGCCGCGGCTTATGAAAACATATTGCGCTCTCTTTTCTTCAAGGATGGAAGTACTGTTTCAAGCGGGAAGCGCCGCCTATCGCTCGTTGCGCGCAGCGCGTTGTCTATTTTTTCTCTCTAGCTTAAAATTTTTGATCAATTCATATCTACTATACTTAGACTATTTAACCAAAGTTCTAGCCTTAAGCGTACCGCTTCGAACAAAATAATTCTGCATATTTTGGTGGGGTGCACGGGAACACGCTCACATACATAAGTCACTGCCGTACCAGTAGGTACAACGCTAATATCATATACTGACGCAAGTCTCAAGCGCATACTTAAAAAATAAGTTTAAAACTAAAACCCGACTACTTAAAAATCACGCTCTGAAAAGTATTAAACAAGAAAATATCTAGGATAGCCGTGGTCGTATGCCACTTTTTCTTAGAATAGCATGTATGTATCGTTTTATTATGGTAAGTGGCATACGACCACGGCTATCCTAGATATTTTCTTGTTTAATACTTTTCAGAGCGTGATTTTTAAGTAGTCGGGTTTTAGTTTTAAACTTATTTTTTTATTTATTTTATTTTGGGGCACCCAACAACTATAATTTACGCATATTTGAAATGTGCTAATTGAGCTCTTTAATTTGATACCATACACGGCATATTTATCTCAAATTATTTTTTCAACACAGTACTTTATGGCCGCTGGAGGGCGCCACATTAGATTTAGTGACACGTCATATAGCCTATAACCATCGGACGATCAAGACGATTCTAACGATATGCTATATGTCCAGTTCTAATAAGTAGTTGAGCAGCTGTGAGGGAACAAACGAACATACATACATAGCCTGTCAAAATCATAACCCTCTTTTGGCTTCGCCGTAGTCGGGTAATAAATTACCTACCGCCTACGTAAATAGTACTTACTAGTCTTAGTCAAATACATTTAAAAAAGCAGGTGTAGATAAAATAAATGACCTATAAATTAAATCGAAATAACAATTGTGTTATCACCTGTACCAATTCAATACCGGTATTATACTGTAAATTTTAGAATGTTACCTAAATATATTGCACGGTCGCTTTTTTGTAGCCATCCGAACTTGGTTGGGTTATGTAGGGTTTCGATGCTTTGTCAGTATTTTAATTGTTTCTCTTTAATTACTGAACATAATGAGATGAAATTTTGCATGTGAATAGTTGAATCAGTAAGCTAATTATTGGAATATATTTTACTATGCTATTCCTTTAGAACGTCGTGATATTTGACTGCTTTGTAAACAGTGGTCTATACATGGTAAATTGTCCTATAGCTCTTTAATGAGCAGTTTTCCAGTAGGTATAATAATCAGTTGGTTTTTTAGTCATCAAGAGATGGCGCTAGCATAGCTTTTGGTAATTTTAATGTACTCTGTGGTTTATTTGTGCGATGTTGCCAAAGTTTAATTTCATTTACCCATATTACAATAGATAAAATATGATAAAACGCTTAATTCTTTTCGTGTCACTGTCTGTAATTTCAAATAATATTATATTTAAAATAATTTTATCAAAAAAAAAATGTCAAAACATTTATGTAAAGTAAATCATTACAAAACCGAAGAACATTTTTTCCATAAATTAGGGAACACTAGATATGAGACCACACTCTACTTACCAAAAGTGCCGGCTGCGCCATCTAGCTTGTCTTTAGTAACGCTATAAATACCTACTGGAAAACTGCTCATTACTAGCGGAACATCATTGATACTTGGCAACATGTTGCAGACACTTACAAGGTTTGTATAAACGTAAAAATCTAGACCCCAAAGTGCATACTTTACGAACTAAGACCTAATAAGCGTATTTTACGTTTATATTTTTACAACACACCTGCTCATAAAAGTGATATTATTTTACCGCAATTAGGCACGGAATGACACCTATTATAAAACTGTGACTTTTTCATTGCTATTATTCACAAAAGTGAGTTATAGATTCTTTTTTAAATTTTATAGGAAGTGTCTATAATTGTCTATGTTCTTAAAAAAGTTTTGATACAAAAAATAACGTGTTTAATAGTACGAATAAATTAATACGCATATTGTATGGTCATTTGATGCATTTTCGTATTTAAATAAATAATTTCAACTTGTAATACTTGTGTAATAAACAAAATTTTCACTTAAATTTAACTTTTTTTTTTCTCTAAGTACAGAAAAAAAAAAACAGAGTAAAAAAAGTTAAGTTCAAACCTCATTTTTTTTTAAGTCGACCGCCATTGTTAAATGCGCGCGCATAGGAAAACGAATTAATTTGTAGTATTGTTTATTTAGTATTTGTAGTATTATTTTATTCGCAAGTGTGTTGTAAAACGTCGTATGGCACGTGTGAGCATGATGATTACCGTCCTCGGCTGTCTTAAGACCCTCGCCTGGCGGCTCGGGTCTCAATGGCGCCTCGGCGGTAATCACCAACGTTGCTCACTTGTACCATAATGTACTATTATCTGTTAAACCCTTTGATTTTTTCTAAATCTTTTTATTAAACAAATATAAGCAAATTCAAAACAACGTATGTGATAATCTACAGCTCTCTTTAAAAGCGCTTTATATGAAAACTAGCTAATGGCCAAACGTTCGCGTAGCGGAAACTTGAATTTCTCCGAAGTTTATGCATTCATTAATATTATTCATACATACACAATTACACGCAAATACACGCTAATTTTTGGACACATTTTTTTTCTTCTAAGTCGATGAATTCACAAAAAGTTCCGCCAGGACAACGTTCACTCAGCGGAATCAGTTTTTAGCGAATTTCTCCACAATGGCTGCATGCACAATTTTTTTTTTACCATACACATTTACACGACGTCATTTACTAAATATCTGCATAATTAAAATCTTTAAATTCAACAACATTCCGCTGCGCGAACACACACTATTATTTCTCTTATAATTATTAAGCTTAATTAGGCACATAATTTGATTGCACCCTGCCCAATGGTTAGCTAAGTTCAAATAAAAGCCACCGCCCGAATACCGTCCTCTGCTCCACTGGATTTTCGGACGATCTCGTCGAATGATATTCGTAATATCAGACATGAAGTGAGTACAGTTGATAACTGTTGGTGACTGCAAACCAAAACTAAATTCATTGACTGTGGAGTTAGCCGCCAAGAAGTTAATCAACATATTTTTGCGGTTGCCAGAAAATCGTCTGGGTAATGATGTGGAAACAGTGAATGCTGATACAAGTTGATCTCACCACAGTAACCAGAGCTACCAACATGATACGATATGAGTTGTTAACCAAGCTGTGCTATGCATTAAGCTCCCTTACTGGTTCTGTTATACGCGGCTTTGAGGTGATTCACGTTCGGATCATGCACAAAAAACCGTGCCCTGATGGTCGCTTGGTGTTAGTATTCGGTGGATTTCTCCCTATGATTGGGAAATCCAACAATGAGTATGAAAAGTAGGTCATGATAACGACGGACAAAGTCGTCGCGTTGCCCTTCAAACTGGGGTAAACAGATGCAAAGTTATTATAAACCACAAAGTAGCTATTAACCAAAGACTCATAGGACTCATACCTAAGTACTATATTAGACTATTAGTTTAGACCAATTTCTTTTAGTTCGATATGCAAGGACAGATAGGTGTGGGGACATAGTGACTATTTGAAGCATAGGTATGCAGATTTGACGGTGAAATTAACTTCCCATAATACATTTTTATATAGGTAGGGTAGACTGAAAACAATTATAACATTATAGGTTCAACGTTAATTTCTGAAAATATAGTGGATATTTTGAGTATATTGTCTATACCCATTGACGCCTAGTTTACTTGGCTATAAGTCCGCTCCACAATTAGACCTGTATAAGCAACACACACATATACAGGGTGTCCCAAAATTCAAGGATAAGCCGGTAACAGAGGGTGGCCCTACTTATGGCTGCTCTGGAAAAAATAAGAAAAATTTTTTTTTAAAATCTTTGGAAATTCGGTACCCCTAATGATATTTTCAACTACCAGGTCCACAATTTTGCAAATATTTCTGAACTCTTTTCTGTATTAGCAAGCTAAGAAGCATGACTATCCACCAACACCCTGAAAAATTATAGAATATTTGTAGTTATTTTACAAAAATAAGTCAAAATATTTTTTTGTCGTCAAATTTTCATACATTTTTACTTTCGACCTACTTTATCTTATCTCGGTGAAAAAAAAAGTACGGACACCACTATGGCATTCTTTTTCAAAAATTGGCGCAACTATCCAAGATTTCAAAATGGTATAATTTGGGTATGATACTATATTGAAATGCATTCATCCTCAATAAAAAATCATTGACGGGACTTGTGACAAAGTGGTAACCGAGTAGGTTATCACATTACGAGGTTAAGCAACATAAGCCAGGGTGGTTTTCGGATGGATGACCATTCTTAAGACATTGAGACACCTCCATTCCTCAGAAAGTACGTTAGGCCGTCGATCGTAGTGGCCATACGAGCATCTATGACAGTTGTTACGGGTAGTCGGAGCCCTAAAAGTTTGTTCAACAACTGGACGCACTACATAACTTTGATATCGCCAATGGGTTGTGGAGGTCAGGTGGCAGTCGCTTCAAAGAAAATTTCGCGGTTCTGCTGTTTCACATAGCCATGCTTCTTAGCTTGCTAATACAGAAAAGAGTTCAAAAATATTTGCAAAATTGTGGACCTGGTAGTTGAAAATATCATTAAGGGTACCGAATTTCGAGGGATTTTAAAAAAGTTCGAGTAATTAAAAAAAAAATAGAAATATATTTTGTTTCTTACTTTTTCCTGAGCAGCCATAAGTAGAAGTTTAAAGTAGACCCCGGGATGAAAGATGAGAATAAACAGCAAGAACAAGAGTCGCTTCGATGAGTTAAAATACGCTTCAATAGAAACGGTAAATTAACAATAAATCTTTGGAGTATGAGTGTATTGACTCCCCCTGTTGCCGGCTTATCCTTGAATTTTGGGACACCTTGTATATTTTGCTTTTAAAAGGAATAGATAGATTGGTACAGATGTCCCCGATACTGGGTTAGTTGTACCAATCATCTAATAAAATAAAACTCGGTGTTTTAATTCAAAAAACCAACTTGTTTTATAATATTTTGACTCCACGAATATTTCACTTCATCGTCACGAGAGGGTCCGTGTCGTGCCACTTGCTTACAGTTTTGATAATAATTTTGATTGAATTGTTATGAAAAGAATTGTAGCAATTTTTCGAGTGCAGTTGTAGCGGTAAAATTGACGCCGTGGTACAATTATTATTGTAAACAATAAAAATAATATCTCACGATAAAAAACTGGAAACAATGTAATAATAATAAGCAAGGATTAAACTGACACTGAATAAAAAAAATGCTTCAATTTTCTGTCATAACTAATTTTGGTACGATATGGTAACCACTTTCCGTCAGGTGGACTGTGTGCTTGTCTGCCACCACTTAGGTGGTAGTTAGGTAAATATAAAAAATATAGTAAATAAAAAAATATTTTGAAAGCACGGATATTTCACTTCATCGTCACGAGGGTCTGTGTCGCGCCACGTGCTAACAGTTTTGAGAATAATTCTACTAGAATGTGTTCCAAATAATTCTTAAAGAAGAATGATTCTAGGCTAGGACGCACACGAGGGATGGGAGGGCCTGCAATTACCATAGATTTTTCAATGCCGGTAAAAAAGCAGTATTAGACATTTTTTACCGGTAAAACCGGTAATGGGTATATTTATTTGCTTTGATATTGAAGTAGGGTTTGATAGGGTTGTAAAACCGTATAAGATTGCTTATCAAAATGTTTTACTCAATTACAGACTTTTTATCCATACAATGGAAAGAGTACAAACAAGTGTGTGTTATATAATAAGGAAAATTTGCTTGCCCAATTTAGGCAGAATATTTGTCAATATGATGCACCTAGTCAAACAAAAGACATACTTTCTTTGTAACATCCTAATCACAATGTTCACAAATGCAAATAAACATTGAACTAAAAATAAAAATTACCTCTCCGCCTACGTTTTTTTTCAAGTGATCTCCGACGTCTTAGTAACCTCCGCGTCTCACTACCTCTGCGGATCGGGAGATACATGAGTCTCCCAGCCGCCATCTCCTTCTCGAGCATTACTTGCTCACAGAAGGCAGTTCACTCCCTCGCGCTCCGCATCATCGCTTTGAGCAAAGCCCTGAGCGGGAGGACTCCTTCTCTGAGGGCCCCTTGAGGGCCCGCCCGCACCTTCCACACCAGGCACCCGCCAGTAACGATAGGAAAATGCTGCCATGCAGAAATAGTATACAAAAACCAATAATTTAATCTCAAATTAATTACATTTATTAAGTTGACTAAAGTAGTAGGTACATTGACATTACGTAAATTATTTTTACGTTATTTAAATTGTTTATATTGCTGTGAATTGTGAAAAATGTGCAATAAAATTACCGGTACATAACCGGTTTTAAATTTTTATTACCGGTAAATTTAGGAGCGCCACAAACGGCGGTTTACCGATAATACGGTAAACCGATATTGCAGGCCCTTGGTGGAAGGGAGTGCACGTGGCTCAGTTACAGAGATATTGACTGTGGTACTACCTTACCCTGGTACAATTTACCCGGTCTATCCTACACTTGTAGGATAACAGATAAAATCGTAGACAATTTTATTTATAGTTCCGTCCCTACAACCAGTCTATGGTCGGATTTATTTAAAATCAATGTCTCCCTTTGCATCCGAGCCGGATAGAGATAGGTGTATAAGGTGTACATTGTAGTTTTGCTAGTTAAAACGGTGGCTGTGAGTTTTCTAGTGCATATGGTTCACCAATATTCTTTATAATGATATAAAAATGAATATATTGAACCCCGCTCAATTACTTATTCAATGCGTTCATTAACCAATAACACACTGGCGGACTCAGTGCACCAAAGTACCAGATGACTGGGAAATAAATATTTTAATTAAGTATGCAAATTTTCTATACAAATTTAAATTCTAAATTATAGGTTGGTTCGTTAACTTTCAAACAGCTTAGTATCACATGCTTAAGTAGGTACGATTACTAGAAAGGAACAACACCGATGAAGTCTTGGGGTCCGCAATCTCTTCAGGGAGATTACGACGGGTATGGTCGAAGCTTCTCGTGACCAAGGCTGGCCTCATTTTAGGGCAAGGAATAAGCTTTACCATACAATGTGACAATGCTGCCAGTCTTTTGGCAATGTTACCACGAGAGGCAATTTCTATAATATATTTTTTAGTAGTAGTGTTGATTGTAGATAGATACATATATATTCCATACTTCCATACATTTAATACAATCACTGTGTTCTCATACATGTTAATTTTTTTTAACAAAAATTATATAGATATTAAATTGGGTTAATTGAACAATTGTATTTAACAATAGACAAAGGACAGTTTTTTATAAGGTGTATTACTTCCACGTACCTACTCTTATTAGGTACTGATTCTAAGCGGTTCTGGATATATGTGATTAAGGTTGTTGAACGGTCTTATGGAAAGTTGTATTCCCATTATTCTTGTTAAATTGCTGCTCTTAGTGCTTCTACTGTTGTGGCACAAGATTTCTCCCACATTTCTACAGGCCTTTTAAGTTGTCCCAAATATGCTCAATTAAATCAAGATCCAGGCTGTGTGGTGGTCAACTTACCGTACGTATCCCAACCTCGACATAACGCTATCGAACTTGTGTAACGGCGTGCAGTCAGGCATTAGGTATGTATCTTGGCTTCTAAAATCTCTGTTATCAGGGTTATTGGTAACTCGACGTATTCCTGTCAGGGGATGTTAGGGGACCGAAAATGCTACGATTTGTAGCCCACATATGTATGGGCGAAAATCAATAGCTTTCGAAATAATTGACTTTTTGTGGTTTTTTTGTATTATCCCAGAGGGGGTTGGGTAATGTTGGCGTTGTGTTGGAATTGAGCGGCCATCAATGAAATTGGTATAATATGAAAGTACAGTATAAAGTGATCAAAAGTTACTATGGACAAACTTCTCTAAACTATATCGGGACTTAGCTATACAGGGTGGTATTTTTCAACTTTACTGAGATGGAAGTACTCTAAATACTGGAGATAGCGAATTCCACTGAAAGGATCGATCATAAGGATCAAATCTCTCTAACAAACTTTGTAAATTAAATAAAAGGAAATCCATGAAATAAAAGATTTAGAAAGATTTTAGTCTGTTCGACTACCGGGTGTGGTATTTTCAGAAAACTTTAAATACAGTTTAGTATGTTTTTAAAAAAGAAACAGAACTGCATTTAAGGAATGCTGAAAAATCGTTTGCCACGTCTCACAATCGAACAATTCGAAAAAATAACACCCTATATTTTTATTGCATCAATCGATAGAGTCGATCACAACGATCAAATGTCTTTAACAAACTTGGTAAATTAAATAAAAGGAAATCCATGAAATAGAAGACTTATAAAGATTTTAGTCGGTTCGACTACCGGGTGTGGCATTTTCAGAAAAAATAACATCCTGTATTTTTATTGCATCAATCTATAGGGTCGATCATAACGATCAAATCTCTCTAAAAACATGGTAAATTAAATAAAAGGAAATCCATGAAAGAGAAGGTTTTGTAAGATATTAGTCGGTTCGACTACCGGGTGTGGCATTTTCAAAAGTCTTTGAATGCAGTTTTGTTTCTTTTTAAAAATAAGGTAATGTTTCCTTTAAGTAAAATTCGCTATCTTTAGTATGAGGGTACTTTCCTTCAAGGTAAAGTCGAAATGTTGCACCCTGTATAACGCAGCTCCGATATTACTTACAATGAAAATAATGACATTTGTACGTGTGTTTATCACAGTACAATGAAGTGGTATCAAAATTATTGAAGGCCGCTGAAAAAATTAAGGTCGCCACTGTCCATACTAGATTACCCAATCCCCTTTCAACCTTCAAGTGCAAATAAAAAAAAATGTTTGCCGAGTCGAAATTATTTTAATTTATTTCCGAGGGCAATACTTCAAAGAACCCAAAATACTAAAAAGATAATGAAAAAAACTTTAGATGGAAAAAATTTGGACCGTTTCATATTTTTTTTAATTTATAGTTTTCACCTTTCCCTCCAGATATTGTTGTTTTTCTCAAAAAAAAAATACTATGGCACTAAGCGTACAAATTACTAGAATAACTTGTACGTTTAATCAGCTTTCCAAAAAGGTAATAATATTTACAACACACCTGCTCATAAAAGTGACATTATTTTACCGCAATTAAGCACGGAATGACACCTATTATAAAACTGTGACTTTCATTGCTATTATTCACAAAAGTGAGTTATAGATTCTTTTTTAAATTTTATAGGAAGTGTCTATAAATTGTCTATGTTCTTAAAAAAGTTTTGATACAAAAAATAACGTGTTTAATAGTACGAATAAATTAATACGCCTATTGTATGGTCATTTGATGCATTTTCGTATTTAAATAAATAATTTCAACTTGTAATACTAGCGTAATAAACAAAATTTTCACTCAAATTTAACTTTTTTTTTTCTCTAAGTACAGAAAAAAAAACAGAGTAAAAAAAAGTTAAGTTCAAACCTCTTTTTTTTTTAAATATGGTCGACCGCCATTGTTAAATGCGCGCGCATAGGAAAACGAATTAATTTGTAGTATTGTTTATTTAGTATTTGTAGTATTATTTTATTCGCAAGTGTGTTGTAAAACGTCGTATGGGACGTGTGAGCATGATGATTACCGTCCTCGGCTGTCTTAAGACCCTCGCCTGGCGGCTTGGGTCTCAATGGCGCCTCGGCGGTAATCACCAACGTTGCTCACTTGTACCATAATGTACTATTATAGAACATCACATAATTCGTAAAGAAATATGAGTTTCAATTAGCGCAGGCACAAATACGCCAATAAGGATGTGCATATGGTTTATGTTCGGCCAATCGGGCCTAAAGTCATCCCTTTATTATTTTACCTCAGTTCAGAGGAGTCAAATTAATGTAGGTACGCTGTGTCCTACCAACAAACAAAAAACTATAAGGTAATCTGTGGTACTTATGAACTAGTTACATATTTTGTAGTTGTGTGAAGAAAAAATAATTTTCTCAGAAAAAAATACAGAGTGAGCGTACCTAGAATTTATTCGAATAATTTAAGAGTTTAATGAGTGACACCATAATGACACGTAAATAAATACATTTTTTTTTTGTTATAGCATTAAATGACTTTTTTATTCAAATAAAAGCAAATAAAATTAACATACACAAACTTTTATTTTTTCATCATAGATCTTGCTGGATATGACCGCCGCCGCCGCGGTTACGGGTGTCCGAATGCTTTTCCTGACTTCCGTTTTCTTAATTCTAGAAAAAAATGTGGTCCTTATTTGTGCCGCTGCGCTTATGACACGTGATTTAAGCTCTTCTACTGTATTTACAGGAGTCGTATAAACTAATTGTTTATCAACAAATCAATTAAGCCTATTGCAGTCGACTGCTGGACATAGACATAGGCCTCTCCCAATAGCTCAATTTCTTTACGAATTATGTGATGTTCTATAAATATTATTACCTTTTTGGAAAGCTGATTAAACGTACAAGTTATTCTAGTAATTTGTACGCTTACTGCCATAGTATTTTTTTGAGAAAAACAACAATGACTGGAGGGAAAGGTGAAAATTAAAAATAAAAAAAATATGAAACGGTCCAAATTTTTTCTATCTAAAGTGTTTTTAATTATTTTTTTAGTATTTTGGGTTCTTTGAAGAATCACGCTCGAAAATAAATTAAAATAATGCCGACTTGGCAATTTTTTTTTTTTTAATTGCACTTAAAGGTTGAAATCTGGGTTAATACGAAAAAAAACACAAGAAGTCAATTATTTCGAAAACTATTAATTTTCGCCCATACATATGTGGGCTCCAGATTGTAGCATTTTGGGTCCCCTAACACCCCCTGACAGGAATACGTCGAGTTACCAATAACCCTGTATAGTGATGTATCGTCAAGCCCTCCTACTAACGTTTTGACGAACCATATCGATATAAACATGTCCTACACATTGATGAACAATACGATGTCCCATTGCTCTTCAGTCCAATTTAGGTGTTTATGAATCTTTAGCGAGCTTTTCGGTGAGTTGCAGAAGACTTTGGACTATTTACTGGTCTAAAAGGAGTGATAGCCGCCTCCTTTAGCCTCCATACTTTTTTTCGTGCAATCACGTTTTCTCCACGTACTTTATTCAACTCTGTTTTGATGTTTACCGACGACGTGAGAAAACTATTTCATAAGAAAGTTGAATAATAAATCGGCCATCTCTATGGTACGGGTTGTTATTAGGGTTCTGACGCTACCAACACAAGTACCAACCACGTCTATCTACAAACCTTCGGAATTAATACTTACCTACTCTAGAAATTGTAGATCGTTCATTGATATACAAATAATTTCCAAGCCTAACCGCACCAATGCCACAATTTGAACGGCTTGTTCGGTCGATGTGTCCTTAATATGATTACGAAACTACTGTTGACATAAAAAAGACTACCTAGGTACTCAACAATTCTATTGGTAACAATGATTCAATTTGCAAATAAATAAAAGAATAAGAATCAGGTACCACTGAAATCATTACCCCGTTATGCAATAATTTATAGAAACATCGATTTTCCGTGTACTAGGTAGGTATAGAATATCGATCGGTACTTGTCCTTGACTTACCGCGCGTGGCAATAACACTACTTATGTGAGTGTTCTTATGTACCGGTACCTAATTAGCTTACCTACTAACATACAAATGCCAAAACAGCACCCTATAGGTTAATTTTTAAAATTAGGTGCCTAGGTAGGTATCTAATTCATTGCCTATCACTCATGACATGATATCATCTTAGCGAGTATACCGACTACTTCCCAAGTTTCCACCTCGGAGCTCGGTGTCCACTTTACTCCTTGACCTTGCCCACTTCACACGATTGTCAGCATCCCCGACAGTTAGACCATTGGCATGCATGATGCATGTCATCCCTTACGACGGATTTCTGGACTCCCTCAGGGGTCCAGCGGTTGCCGCATAACATCACAACTCTCAGGTTATCTGCGATAACGGATGTGGGTGTTCCTCACACCATCTTTACCTACGTGTGACTTTTTACATCCAGTGCAGCACCTTCAATACGTAGCAGCCCCCGCTTATATCGTTCTTGCAACGACCACACTCGAAAGCCATATAAAAGCACAGGCTTAATGATGGGTTTAAAGGCCTGCCACCTTCAACCTAACCGGCATGATAACAACATAACACATCGACCACGCAGCAGCAATGGTGCTTGATCCAGGGACGCGTGTCTTAATGTAATAAATTAGTGTCACCTGGACCGTGCTCACGATTCAGACTCAGACTATTTGGTCGGCAGAGTATCTAAATAGTTTTTGGGTTTAGGTTTTACCATAAAATAATGCGTCTCGTAATAATTGCTGCGTCGCCCCGCGGTTACAGTCGCTTAATAAATTAAGGGATAATGTAGCATACCTACTAATGGTGAAAGAATTCGAGTTTATTTGTACAAATAAACAAAGCTTTCCTCTTTGTAATCAATAAATAATTAGTGTAGACAGAATGATAATATAATAGTTGTACGGTTGTACCCCCTAGAGGGGGTTTCTGGAAGTTACTCGAGCACGTCAGATTAATATAAAGCAGCATACCTTATATTAACAAATAGGTATGTGCCTCCTGTCGTGCAAAGTGGATGAGGAAGAGCCGGAAGGTGGACCCCGAGCTCCGAGGTCATCTGGCCACGGACTATATAGGACAACACGTGCAGGACTTAGATGCCACCCGCATACGGTGCAGAATATTCCATCAAGAACCAAGCGATTCGGCGACTCCTTCCTCTGCCGCACTATTAAGACTTGGAATTCCTTGCCAGCTCACGTGTTTCCTTCCTCCTATAGTCCCGGGTCCTTTAAGCGGGGCGTGAAAAAGCATCTGATGAGGCCGTCAAGCTGAGTGCCACCATTGTAACATGGTACGTGTTGTAATGGTGGCCCTCTTTTCAGAGACTTTGCCTTCAGCTTACCATCAGGCGAGGCGAAGTCAAATTGACGTGTCCTATATAAAAAAAAAAAAAAAATAACCTATGCAGATGATGAGGTATGTGCCTCCAGTCACTATGAACTAAACGTAAATTCACTAAAAATCGATTATCGGATTTACACGAGCGTGTGAGATTAAGATAAGGTGGGTTAATTTCAAGTTGGTATAATTTAAGGCTTTCAAGCTATTGCCAATTAAATTGGTAGTGAGTTTCCTAAATAATATGGTTTGTCCGCAAAGTAGTAGATCTGTAGCCAAAATAACGAATAATCTAAAAATAAATTAATGATTTGTCCTCATAACTGTATCATGAAATAGATTTTAAATATTTCATAAAATATTATAATTATAACATTTAAAGTGGCGTGGCGTCGCAGGGTCCTTATTTCTCAATGCATTATCACAAGTAACATGAAGAACTTCTACTATCTTCTACCATCTACCATAGGTATCTGTAATAGTGGGACGCGCGCTGCCAAAATTTGCGGACCATAATCGAATACTTAGATACTTATTTGGCGACAGATCTACCATTTGTAGTACGGATCTTTTTAGATTTAAAAAGTGAACTCTTTAATAATAATGGTTCCTGATTACAAAGGGTCATTCACTCCGTACGTTGTTGCTTGTTTACAGGTTTACACAATACAATAGGTCCTATAGGTCACATAACCCTCATTATGAATTAGTGGCTCGAATACATTGATTTGTACAAGTTGATCGATATGTAGGTTATTATTGATTGTAATAATATTCTTGTTTCTTATGAGAAGAGTCTGTATCTTAAAAATTAACGGCCAAAAGGATAGCTACGTATCTTTCCGTTAAGAACGTCATCCCCAGTAGATTACATTATATTAGGCGGGACTGGTCCAATGAAAAGTATTTCCAAAAATTTGTAAACTAACACATTTTTATGGTTCCATACCTCCAGAACAGAAATCGGTACCTACCCTTATTAGATCACTTCGTTGTCCGTCTGCATATCTGGTCAAGATCTTGTCATTCATCCATTTTGGACCAACCGTGACTTGACTTGAACCAACAGCGAATGGGACTATCTACGAATAGGGCTGAAACGAAATCGTCGCGAAAAGAGTGAAATGCACCAATCGCGAATTGGACCAATTGTGCCAATTGCGCCTAAAATATACTGTTGATAAAAATGATTAACTACGTAGTGATTGCAGTATGAATCCCTAAATGTATTGCTAAGCGCAAATCTCGAGAACGGCTGAACCGATTTCGCTAATTCTTTTTTTAGAATATTCCTTAAAGTACGAGAATGGTTCTTACGGCGAGAAAATTTAAAAAAAAAAGACGGTACGAAGTTCGCGGGGTCAGCTAGTTCTATTTAAAAATCTAGAAATATCCATTGAAGTGTTGAGTAAACCTGACTATGCCCGTGTTTTGGAATTGGATGTATCTACTATTTATTTATATCCTCTATTGTTTGACTTTTTAATCATGGTTTACTGTGTACATTTAGTCCCTGAGCCAGGTAAAATGACAATTTCCTCCTGGGCGACAATTGTAATATGCTCCAATTATTATATTGTTAGAGATATCGTGATATTTACCCTGTTGCTTGGTGCCAAACAATACATGGTAAATATCCTGTTATCTCTAATAGTAATGTTAGTGACCACGATAGTTTAAATAGGTACCTACATTGTATTATGTAGATCCGTGATCGTTTCGAGTCGCAGCTCCGTTGGTAATGTGATAATACTCCGTTAATATGGTTGATACCTACAACGGACTTATTTTATGTACTACATTTGGTATATACCTAAGTTTATGCATCTACCTAAGGCGCAACGCAAACAGGAGACGATACGGCGCAGACGCGATATCTGTGCAAACAACGTGGAAATGGTACGGCTTGGATTATTATTATAAAAGATGCAGTTAAAATAATACTTAATGCACATCCGTTCGTTTTTAGGGTTCCGTAGCCAAATGGCAAAAAACGGAAGCCTTATAGATTCGTCATGTCTGTCCGTCCGTGTGTCACAGCCACTTTTCTCCGAAACTATAAGGCCTATGCTGTTGAAACTTGGTAAGTAGATGTATTATGTGAACCGTATTAAAAATTTTACACATAAATAGAAAAAGAGCATTAAATTTTGGGGGTCTCCATACTTAGAACTGAAATTCAAACAAAATTTTTTCATTAAACCCATAAGTGTAGGGTTATCTATAGATAGGTCTTTAAAAATGCTATTGAGGTTTCTAACATATTTTTTTTCTAAACTGAATAGTTTGCGCGAGATACACTTCCAAAGTGGAAAACATGTCCCCCCCCCCCCCCCCCCCTCAAACTTCTAAAATAAGAGAATGATAAATCAAAAAAATATATATGATGTACATTGCCATGCAAACTGCCACCGAAAATTGGTTTGAACGAGATCCAGTAAGTAGTTTTTTTTTTTTAAAACGTCATAAACCGCAATTTTCGCCTTCATTGGCGAGTCCGACTCGCACTTGGCCGAAATTATTTTTTCGAATAGGTTCCTTTAGTACCACGCGATTTCTACGCTAACGCCACGCTGTTTGCGCAGATATCGTGTCCGCGCCGTATCGTCTCCTGTTTGCGTTGCGCCTAAAGCGGTGTACACGTTTTCATTTGCGAGGAAGTTGGTCATGCAAATCTGTTGCTGGCTCGCGGACTAATTTTGTCGCGTGCCACTAAAATTTATTTCTATGTTGCAGAAGCATAAGTGTCCTGTCAAAAAATACTGTAAACACTGATCGTGTAATTGTAAGGTATAGGACTATTATAGTTCATTATAATCATTTTATAGTTCTTGATTTTTAAACTAATTTTTAATGTCTGGCAACGAGGAAACTTTAATTTAAAACATACCTACCTACTTTACTATTAGAACTATCGGGATATTTACCATGTATTGTTTGGAGTTTCCGATATTTCGGTTGCAAGCGCCATGATCACGGAGGAACTATAGTAAGCCGGGTACTCACTTGCGAGCCGTAACCGTAACCGTTGCATGCACTGTAACCAAAAAGCATAGTGTGTACCTACGTGGTTTGCTAACCTGCAGCGAGCGGTACACGTGCGGTTTGCAGTGAGCTGACGTTAACAACGTACTCATTTCCGAATCCGTAACGTTGCACGTAACTGTAACCGTTACTGTTACCAAAAACATAGTGTGTACGTGGTTCGCGAGCCTGCAACGAACGCTACGCGAGCGACTCGCAACGAGCCGAACGATTGTCGGTTTTAATCCAGCTTGTCAGTTGTCATTGTTGTCAGTGGCCTCCTCGTACACATTAGAACCTCGTTACTGTATCTGTTTGATTACAGTTACAGCCCCCCTAGACAAGTGGCAATTCGTTGCTCGGTGTATGATGGAATAGAATGACAAATGTATAGGATTTGACGTTTTTGACATTCGTTGACGCCTGTCATATACGTCAAATCCCATACATTTGGCATTCTATTCCATCATACGCCGAGAAACGAATTGCCACTTGTCTAGAGGGGCTGCTCTCAAAATGAGTACGCTCGGTGAAGCGTTCCGGCGACGTCGCGAGCCTAAACTGTAGAGCCTAAACTACAAGCATACCTACACATTAGAACCTCGTACCTACTGTATCACGCAAGTTCGGTTACGGCTCGCAAATGAGTAGGTACCCGGCTGTACCTACTGGTGGTAAACAGTGAAAAATTTTTTAGGAGCACATATTATATCGATCTACCCTCTTTCGAGTTCTTTTGCTACGCGTATGGACACTACCACTGGTTTCACTCTCACTACAAACTCGAACTCGATCACTTTCACGACACACTATGCTTATTGTATCCACTCGCGATTTTGTTTTGGCTTGCTCCCGGTTGTTTTTACATAGACGGACCACTGGATGCCAGACGTTCGGCAGTTGAAACCCATCCTTACGATTGAAATTTTTGTAATTTTTTATTTCAATCGCTTCCCTAACCAATCTTGGTATGTAGTGGCGTTCTGTCGAGAGCATCTGAGGGTTATGTAACTCGATCCAGTGGTCAGTACCGGACTCCAATAAATGTTGAGCGATAGCAGATTTATGCGGTTCGTTGTTTTTGACTGCCCTGATGTGTTCCTTGATTCGGCATGTGACCGTTCTTTTGGTCTGACCTATATAGGAACTGCCACAGCTGCAGTCAATTTTGTAAACTCCGGGCTTGTCTAGTGGAGAGCCATCTTTGGGTGAGCGCAGGCATTGTGACAACTTTTTAATGGTGGTAAATAGCCCGATAGTTCTAATACCTAGTAATGTGAACGACCATGAAAGTTTAAATACCTATACCTACCTACAGTTCTTTCATCAGGTAAGGTTAGTAAAACACTTTTTTTAATTGGTTTATTGATACCAGCTACACTACTAAGATTATGCAACAGCACAAGGTCTGCATAATGGTAAGGTCCTTACTCCTTAGCAACTTCCTACTGGATGGCTAATGATTAAAATTTGATATTTGGTTAGCTTGACCAGGGATCAAATAATTGTTCTAAGTACCTACCTAAACGCAAAGTTTATAATATATGTGTTATTAAGTGAGCAAAATAATAAGCTAAGTAGTAGGTAGTTATCGGTTACAAAAATGTTTAGGAATAACCTCGTTATACTGCACGTGGTGCGTTCGAATAGGTATTACTACATAGAACATTTTCTCTCCAAATATGTGAAACCTTAATTTAGATACCTAATACTTTAAAAAATCTAGAAGATATAGATCTAAGTACCATGTACAATATTCTCGTGGCTATTTACTTTATGTGGTTTGAGTCGATTTTATGCAAGGATAATTCTTCATTTTTCTGAAAAAAACATTCGAAGCAGAAGTCACTCAAATCTAATTTTTAAAAATTCATACATCTGGGTCGTTAATAAGTATCTGCTTATACAGGGCGTCCCACGGCGATGCCACATGGAGGGAAAGTACCTTAAATCCTTAAGTTAGCTCATTTTGTTTAAAGGAGACTTCATTTTATTTTTAAAAAGAAACAAATCTGCATTCAATGATTTTTAAGAATTCGCTTGCCACACCCGGTAATCGAACCAACTAAAAACCGAAAAAGTAACATCCTGTATTTTTATGGCATCAATCGATAGTGTCAATCATAAGGATCAAATCTCTCTAAGAAACATGGTAAATTAAACGAAAGGAAGTCCTTGAAATCTAAAATTATAAATTCAATTTGGCAAAATAAAACACTTTAACTCAAAGTTCATCCATCCATCTGATACCATATTAACAATAAAATTCCATATTTAAACTACTTTTCTTTTTTTATCGTGCTGACACCGCTGCTGGTCAGCAGTAGTATTTAGGTATGTCGAACTCAAACCGACTAAAACCGCACGCCATCTAAATTACGAGGGCGGGTCAATAAGTCCGTGACTTTTTCAATGAAATATAGGTTTTTTGATAAAAAGTTATTTTATTTTTCAACATAGTCTCCTTTGCACTCTATACACTTAGTCCAAAGTTTCTCCAGTTTTTTTATACCTTCTGAATAAAAAGATTTGTCGAGGTCATCAAAATAGGCATTTGTTTGCGAGATGATTTCATCGTCAAATCTCTTTCCGCCAAGCCATTTCTTTTAGTTTGGGAACAAGAAATAGTCACTCGGGGCTAAACCTGCAGAATAGGGTGGGTGAGGGAGAAATTCGTAGCCCAATTGAACATCTTCTAACATTCCTGCGAAATTGTTCCACGGTTGCGTTTGTGGTCGATTGTGAGCAAACGCGGCACCCACCTTGCGGAAAGCTTTCTCGTACCCAAGTGTTCATTCAAAATTGAAACCACTGAGCCATATGAGATGCCTATGGCTTCCACAATCTCTCTCACTTTAAATCTCTGATCGGCTAAAACCATATCGTGATTTTTTTTATGATTTCGGACGTGGAGACCTCAACTGGGCGTCAAGAACGTTGCGCATCTTCCGTGCCTGTGCGACCACATCTGAATTCAGTAAACCACTTTTTACCATTTAAATAGATGGTGCAGAGTCCCCATAATACTTATCAAGCTTAGCCTTGGTTTGTGCGATGGTTTTTTTTCGCAAAAAATAATGCTTAATAAGCACTGGCAATTCACTTTTTTCCATTTTCTTCTCCAAAAGCGAGCTAGTCTGCTATCAACAACTGTGAAACACAAACGAAATGACGTAGCTTGTTCAAATTTTGACAATAGTCTACTGAAAGATGCCTGTTGACAGGAGCAGAGTTTTTATTTCAATAAAGAAGCGGGAAATTTAAAAAGTTACGGACTTATTGACCAGCCCTCGTAACAGGTTATAAGTTGATCCATAGGGCAATTCTCTTGCCATTTTCGTTGCACAGGGTACACCGCGTGCAGGTTTCTAATCAAATCAAAGAAATCTCTAGTGCTGATACCTTGTAAGAATTTCTTACAAGGTATCAACACATCAAAGATATCTCTAGTGTTGATACCTTGTAAGAATTTCTCACGAGGTATCAACACTAGAGATATCTTTGATGAAATTTATTTAGTAAAATGAGTACTAAATGAATGAACTTTGTTACCTGTTTAGAATGTAACTTTATTGGGTAACTGCATGAGGTATGTGTAGGTAGGGTAGGTAGTTATTTTTGGGTGCTTGATTAGAAACCTGCACGCGGTGTACCCTGTGCAACGAAAATGGCAAGAGAATTGCCCTATGGATCAACTTATAACCTGTTCATTTAGACGGCGTGCGGTTTTAGTCGGTTTGAGTTCGACATACCTAAATACTACTGCTGACCAGCAGCGGTGTCAGCACGATAAAAAAAGAAAAGTAGTTTAAATATGGAATTTTATTGTTAATATGGTATCAGATGGATGATGAACTTTGAGTTAAAGTGATTTATTTTGCCAAATTGAATTTATAATTTAAGATTTCAAGGACTTCCATTCATTTAATTTACCATGTTTCTTAGAGAGATTTGATCCTTATGATTGACACTATCGATTGATGCCATAAAAATACAGGATGTTACTTTTTCGGATTTTAGTCGGTTCGATTACCGGATGTGGCAAGCGAATTTTTAAAAATCTTTAAATGCAGTTTCGTTTCTTTTTAAAAATAAAATGATGTCTCCTTTAAGTAAAATGAGCTAACTTAAGGATTTAAGGTACTTTCCCTCCATGTGGCATCGCCGTGGGACGCCCTGTATATTCAACAAGTATTCCATAATTATCTAAGCAAACCAACCCCCCTCCTTCCCCTTCCTTTAGGGTGCGAAATATGAGTGCATTCTTTCCTCACAACTCCGAAACGCTAACGTTTGCTTCGATGCCGCTCAACGCCCGATTAGGGATGGGTGGTATCAGCCCGAAACCTTCCGTCTCACCTGGCGGCTTGTTTTTAAGGTTTTCTTCATGACAGGCACAAAAGACCTACGATCTTGATCGTTGCTGGCAATAGTCAGGGCCGAGTGGCGGTCGGTGCCTTTAGGTTGATAATGACCACTCTTAAAATGAACACTTTCTTCCGGAAAAGACCACCTTGATTTCGAAAATGGCTACTTTCCTTAAAGGACCACTTTCTTGAAATTACCACTTTCTTGAGATTACCACTTTCTTGAGATTACCACTTTGAACCGTATGCTTGTTTGCCGCTTTTGTCCGCTGCTTCGCTTCTGTAGCAAATCTTTTTAAGGTTAACGATTTTCTAATTAAAAAGTTAAGTTGTATTGAAATGTAAGGTAAGAATATTATTGCGGAGGTAATATTGGTGACCCCGACGTGATCTACCCGACGGGGTAGCAGTGCTGCTGCATGCTACACTGAGCAACGCAGCGTGATCTTACTGGAGGCATACTGGGAAATTCACCCACCAGCCCACCGATCAGCACCGAACCAGCAAATAGCACATTTCAGTGACTTCCCACAAGCGGGTCCCACCACTGAAATTTCAAGAGGCTATATACTAAGCACCGGACAAACAGCGACATGGCACCATGGAATCAGCCATCGAAAAAGGAAACTAATTGCGGAATGACTACCACAGTTCGGACCGACTCGCCGCGATATATCGCGAAATAGAAGCAATTATCGTCCCACAAAGACTCCGACACAAAGTTCAAAATTCGACGTACGATCAAGAGTTATTGGGCATCGAAAAGGCAATCAAACACTTCATACGAATAAAAGAAAATCGCATCCTTACAATGATTCGGACCATAGCCATTGATGCACGCATTCGACAAGAAGTCATTAGTGGACAAGTCCCCTAGACAAATTAGTCACTTAGAATCGATCATCGAAACTATGTAAACAAAACAAAACAGATGACGACGTAACACAACGACCTACATATTGGCAAGTTAGCAAAAATGCAGACGGAACTATGTGCAACTGAGCGCTATCGCAGAAACTGTCGACGCAGCACTAGCCGTCATTGCAATCGACAATAATACCATCAAGGTCAAAGTCCAGAGCAAGTTATAGTCGATATAGCTGGTCGGAAACTTATTGAGGGGTAGCATGCAGCAGCACTGCTACCCCGTCGGGTAGATCACGTCGGGGTCACCAATATTGCGGAGTAAGTAAAAGATGTTTACTCGTTAGGACTGATTGATTTATTTATTATTTACATGCGCTTATATACTAGTTGTTTTGCCATTAGTTGGTGCTTGTAGCTGTTTTCTGCTGACGCCTTCCTTTGTTGCTATGGCAGCGGACGTGATTTCTTATTTGGTGTTTACGTGTGTATTTACTTCCTTGTAGAAATTACGCCGCTTGTTCATGGCTGCCATAAATATAATTTGTTTCTTGGTTTAATTTTGTGGTTCTAATAAAAATTGACAAACATGTTTCATCAATTATTATTTAGTGTTTTAGGGCAAGTAGATAAATATTTTATAAAAGTGGTAATTTCAGGAAAGTACCTAGTCATTTTAGGCAAGTAGTCAATTCACGAAGTAGTCATTTTAAGAAAGTGGTCTTAGGTTAGGTATACGGAAAGTGGGCATTTCCGGAAAGTGGTCATTTTAAGAAAGTGGTCATTATCAACCTAAAGGGGTCGGTGCCATACTATGTCAAACGCTCTGTAAGAATAAAGTAATAGCGAACTCGCAGGCCTCCACGCTATCTCTTCACAGTGCCCTCAGCTAATCAGAAAGTCATGCGGAGAAACCAAGTAACCCAAATTAATGGGCTTCTCCCGCATCTGCATAATATCAACCGAAAGCAGCAAAGCACTTCCCAAAAGGAGTAAGAGAGGCGTTGCCACACCTGGATTATGAATTTAACTGAATATTTATTTAGCTAACTCTATAGTTAGCTGCTGGGCAGTTTAAAAGTTGATCGAAATATTGGCTAGGTTACAAAGACCAAAGACTTCTGTGGACTGAATGGGTTTGAAACACGTAAGCAAAATTATACAACAAAAAGATGTCAATTTGATCTATTAAAATTAGACAGTTTAATTTCATGACCCATGCCACCTCAAGATGCACCGGGGAGACGAGTGAGAGTCCGGTTAAGATCGGTCTTGCTTCACTTTTATAGGGCGTTCTCTCTCGCATGTCTGTCTGGCTGATATAAAGGTATCTGTCAGTCCAATATACGATACAGACAACGCTCTTTAATTAACAAAAAATAAAACACTTCAAAACCAATCTTTGTTAGCTTTTATATGTCCGTATATAATATTTTGGCACTGTTTTTAAATATATCAATAGGTTTTAAAGTTCAATCTTAAAGTCGTTCGCTTCTCGCACTGCTTATATTAATATCTTCACTAGTGTTGATCTTATTACTATTAAAACTATCGGGATATATACCATGTACCTATTGTTTCGAGTATCCGATATTTCGGCGCTGTTGCAAGCACCATGATCACGGAGGAACTAAGTTGATCTAATGTTTGTATATTATTAATATACAGTTCTATAACTTTTTTGACTTAAACTCAAAATTATTTTTAAAATTAAATAAATACGGAGCTACTTCAAACTGTGTCACTAGATAGCGCCCTCTGGCGGATGGAGGATCGAGAAATTACCTTTCTTGAAATCTGTTAAAAATGAAGCAAGCCGTTCTTAGTCGTACTCTTAAGGTGGCGACTGATATGTAACTTTTCGGTGTAATGTAAAACGATCACGGCGATCGTGTTACATTACAGTTACGTTACAGTACATTACAGCTACGCGGCGAACGCTCATCTTGAGCGCTCTGTTCATTTGTGCTCCATTGTTTCAAAATGGCAGACATGGAGGTTGCGAGTGCCTGACTTATTTTACTAAGTTATTGCTATCTAAAAAAAAAAACAAAAAACTAAACGATATTGGATATGTAATTTGTACCTAAGAAGAAACAACGATACGACGATACGATATAGCAATAACTACTAAGTGAAGCACACGCAACCTCCATGTCTGCCATTTTGAAAACAACGGAGCACAAATGAACAGTGGGGTGAGCACGAACAACTATCGTAATCGTATCGTAAACGTAACGAGAGCACGGAGCATTGCGATTGGTCGCCTGCCTGAAGCCTGACAATCGCAATGCTCCGTGCTCTCGTTACGTTCACGCTACGATTACGATAGTTGTTCGTGCTCACCCCACAGAGCGCTCAAAATGAGCGTTCGCCGCGTAGCTGTAATGTACTGTAACGTAACTGTAATGTAACACGATCGCCGTGAACGTTACATTACACCGAAAAGTTACAAATCAGTCGCCACCTTAAGGTAGGTACTTGTTTCCCGATGGCGACGACACCGGGTAGGGTAGGTACCTACTATACCTATCAACGAGTGCTACGAGTAGGTATACCTGCTCGATAACTAAAAAATGCCATGGGTCATGCGTTCTTACTAGTTATTACACATAAATGATAGTTATATCTAATCTGCCCTAAAATCAGGTCCTACATACTATTTTGATTTGCTAGTTTTTAAGGGCAGGACCTTTTAAATTTATGTTACTGAAAGATAAATGCAATAAAAAAATAGCTACATGTACCTACTTTAATATTATAGGTACCTACGTAATAGGTCGTCACTTACCGCTATAGTATTACTGTATAATTAAATTAAAACACCAAAATAAATGTTTGTGCAATATTGTAATAGATAGATATTAAGTGAATGATGAAATGTATTAATTACAACAATAAAGTATAAGTTATTATTGAAAGTGTTTTATTACTGATGATTTGAAATGGTAGCTGGAAGAGACTGTACCTATGCTGAAGGCGAAGCGTCAGGTGCTATGGTGCAAGCCTGTGTATAGCGACCGCAGATTTTTGCACCTTGCATCATTTGTACCTTTGCACACATATAAGTAGGTTCTTAAATTTTAACTAGATATAATGGTGTGTGTTCGCGCAGCGGAATGTTGTTAAATTTAAAGATTTTAATTATGCAGATATTTAGTTCTAAATAGTGTCCCTTCGCCCAGCATACTCACCATGGAATCTTGATATTTCATGAATGCCAAAAAATAGTTCTGAAATAGTTTTAAATAGTTGCGAAAGGAAAAAAATAGTTGTCTTATACTTACGAAATTACAGCCATAGTTCTATGAGTATGCTGGGCGAAGGTTTCGTCCAGCATACTCACCTCCGTTTGGGGAATCTGCGTACGCTTCAAACATAATTCATACTTCAAAAAATAGTTCATAAATAGTTCATAACGGTGTCCAAAAAGAAAAAATAGTGCTCTAATAACTCCGGAGTTATAGGCTTTGTTCACTGAGTATGCTGGGCGTAGGTTCTACGCCCAGCATACTCACCTCACTGCGCAAATACCGAACGAGCTATAGATACAATTTATGTCTCAAAAAATAGTTCTTGAAATAGTTGTCAATATCAGTCTAATTTTCGCTTGACTTTTGACCTAGAAAACCATTAAATTTGGTTGTAAACTTCTACATACTAACGTTAAATGAGGTACAGTCGTCCACACAATGTTTTTATAATATAAAAATATTAAACATTCTAATGATGGGCGTTGTGATTGGGAATAATATTGTGGTATTAACTCACATTCAAAAACAGTCGAAAAAAATATATTAGCATTTAGCTAGTAAGTATATATATTTTTTAATAATAATAAAATAAATGAAACTGTAAGCGTAAAGAAATCCTATTACTTCATTGCTTGTAGGGTGAACTATTTGCCAAAAAAATTGTCTGGACACTAAAGCACAGATTACCTAATAGTTGGAACAGATAACTCACTGCCTGGAAAATCAACGATCCAACTCAGTTAAGTGCCTAAGGGCCGGCGCCCACTGCCGGCATGGCACGGCATGGCATGGCAAAGGATTTATTACTAATCAAGTTATTTTGAATCTTATTTCAGTGGCTTTAGAATTCATTTTACTTTATTTCGTCAAACGATGCCGCAGCAGGCCGCGCGACGTGCCACATTCCGTTTGACTGCCACTTTGTCGGTAGTGAAGGCGGCCGCTAAGCAGGAGGCGCGGGTTCGATTCCTGCTCAGTGCAAATATTTGTATGCATGAATATGAATATTTGCATTGGTCTGGTTTCTATCCTACTAATATTATAAGCGTGAAAGTTTGTAAGTATGTGAGGATGTTTGTTACTCTTTCACGTAAAAACTACTGAATGGATATTGATGAAACTTTACGATAATATAGCTTGTACATCAGAATAACGTATTGGCTATATTAAGCGATGAACGGGATCAGAATTTCACGCGGGCGGAGCCGCGGGCAACAGTCTGCTGCTGTATAAATATGTATATATTTACAAAAAAAAAATTGTATCAAGTATGTTTATAGGCTTTCTAGAACCCATAACACAAGCTAGTTAAGCTATACTTACTTTGGGTCTGGATAGCGTTAGATTGTCGTATATTTATTTATTATTTTATTACATATAATTTATTTATTTTTTTATCATTCTTTATCCTAGCGTTAATTCCCAGTCGCATCCGAAGCTTTTCAGCTCGGAGTCGGGTCCGCTTTACCAGTCTTAACTACAGGTTATTTTATTATTATTATTAATACTAAGTCCCAGTCAACCATAACGACACAATCACACAACCAACTTCGAATCCACGAAGAGCAAAAATGATGCAAGCACAGATATCCGAGATGCAAGAGTAGCTGGGCTTTTAGCAGGTTGCCACGGGCATGCCACAGCATGCCGCAGCATGCCGCGGGATGCCATGCCATGCCGTGCCGGCAGTGGGCGCCGGCCCTAAGAGACGACCGAGGGCATTAGCTTTGTGGTAGGCTTTAGGGCCGGCCGGTTATTTTGTACCTTATTGTATATGCTTTATAATTCATTTTACTTTACGTAAAAACGATGCCGCGGCATGCCACAGCCTGCCGCGGCATCGTTTGACGAAAAAAGTCAATCTTGCCTAAACTTATCGTAAGATGTAGGAGAAGCCAGCCGGAGAAGCGCCATCTATATGAACATAAACGAACCTACTCGTTTAAGCCGCGCCGCGCATCGCCCGGTGCCTACCGTACGTGCACACACTATATTGAACTTTACCCCATTGGAAATAAAGGTCAATTCCGTAATCATAATATATACACCGTGGTTAAACAACTGAACCAATTTTCATCAAACAGCTAAGAACACTCCCGACTAATTCGCCTTTCAAACAAAAAAAAAACACAATCGGTTCGGGAGCTACGATGTACACAGACATACACACAGACACGTCAAACTTCCGTCCGTTTTTGCATCGGGGGTTAAAAAATTGTTATACCTAGTACAAAATGTACCTAAGTTATTAGAAAGTTTTGTACCCGACTGTACTAAAATCCAATGTATGTAGAAGTTTACAATCAAATTTAATGGTTTTCTAGATCAAAAGTCAAGCGAAAATTAGACTAATATTAACAACTATTTCAAGAACTATTTTTTGAGACATAAATTGTATCTATAGCTCGTTCGGTATTTGCGCAGTGAGGTGAGTATGCTGGGCGTAGAACCTACGCCCAGCATACTCAGTGAACAAAGCCTATAACTCCGGAGTTATTAGAGCACTATTTTTTCTTTTTGGACACCGTTATGAACTATTTATGAACTATTTTTTGAAGTATGAATTATGTTTGAAGCGTACGCAGATTCCCCAAACGGAGGTGAGTATGCTGGACGAAACCTTCGGCCAGCATACTCATAGAACTATGGCTGTAATTTCGTAAGTATAAGACAACTATTTTTTTCCTTTCGCAACTATTTAAAACTATTTCAGAACTATTTTTTGGCATTCATGAAATATGAAGATTCCATAGTGAGTATGCTGGGCGAAGGGACACTCTAAATAACGTCGTTTTTTTTTAAATTTATTTACTAAAATACCTACATATAAACGGATATAATTGCATTATAGTAGCATTTAAAAACCACTAAGGTTTGTGCTAATACTACAAGTTAAGTCATATTTAAAAAACAACGGTTATTTATTGATAATTTACATTAAATACATACTTGAAAGGGGGTAGGTAGTACACAGTTAAACAAAACAAATAACGGAGCCCGGTCGAGGCATTCCCAATTATGCAGGTACTTACAATTAACTTTCCATACTCTGCAGAAAGTGGGCTTTGAGTTTGTAATTAATATTTGTTGGTGACAAGGTGACAATACATTTCTTATAAATGTAAACACTGGTAAATGTGTATGGTAAAAAAAAAATTGTGCATGTAGCCATTGTGGAGAAATTAGCTAAAAACTGATTCCGCTGGGCGAACGTTGTCCTGGCGGAACTTTTTTTTAATTCATGAACTTAGAAGAAAAAAATGTGTCCAAAAATTAGCGTGTATTTGTGTGTAATTGTGTATGTATGAATAAAATTAGTGAATGCATAAACTTCGGAGAAATTCAAGTTTCCGCTACGCGAACGTTTGGCCATTAGCTAGTTTTCATATAAAGCGCTTATATAGAGAGCTGTAGATTTTTACATACGTTGTTTTGAATTTGCTTAAAGGGGATTGGGTAATCTAGTATGGACAGTGGCGTTCTTAATTTTTTCAGCGGCCATAATTAATTTTGATACCACTTCATTGTACTGTGTTAAACACACGTACAAATGTCATTATTTTCATTTTAAGTAATATCGGAGCTGCGATATACAGGGTGGAACATTTCGACTTTACCTTGAAGGAAAGTACCCTCATACTAAAGATAGCGAATTTTACTTAAAGGAAACTTTACCTTATTTTTTAAAAGAAACAAAACTGCATTCAAAGACTTTTGAAAATGCCGCACCCGGTAGTCGAACCGACTAATATTTTACAAAACCTTCTTTTTCATGGACTTCCTTTTATTTAATTCACCAAGTTTGTTAGAGAGATTTGATCCCTATGATCGACCCTATCGATTGATGTAATAAAAATACAGGGTGTTATTTTTTCTAATTGTAGTCGGTTCGATTATAAGGCGTGGCAAACGATTTTTCAGCATTCCTTAAATGCAGTTCTATTTCTTTTTTAAAAACATACTAAACTGTATTCAAAGTTTTCCGAAAATGCCACACCCGATAGTCGAACCGACTAAAATCTTTCTAAATCTTCTATTTCATGGATTTCCTGTTATTTAATTTACCAAGTTTGTTAAAGAGATTTGATCCTTATAATTGACTCTATCGATTGATGCAATAAAAATACAGGGTGTTATTTTTTCAAATTGTAGTCGGTTCGATTATGAGGCGTGGCAAACGATTTTTCAGCATTCCTTAAATGCAGTGCTGTTTCTTTTTTAAAAACACACTAAACTCTATTCAAAGTTTTCTGAAAATGCCACACACGGTAGTCGAACCGGGTACGAGTACCTACTCTTACTACCGGAGATAGTTAATTTCATTCAAAGGAAACACTCTTATTTAAAAAAGAATACAAAGCTGCATTTAAGGAATTTCGAAAGATCGCTTGCCACGCCCTGTAATCGAACCGACTAAAATTCTAAAAAATAACACCCTATATTTTTATTGCATCAATCGATAGGGTTGATCATAAGGCTCTAACCTCTTTAACAAACTTGGAAAATTAAATGAAAGGAAATCCAAGAAATAGAAGATTTAGGAAGATTTTATTCGGTTCGACTACTAGGTGTGGCATTTTCAGAAAACTTTGAATACAGTTTAGTGTGTTTTTGAAAAAGAAACAGCCCTGCATTGAAGGAATGCTGAAAAATCATTTGCCACGCCTCATAATCGAACCGACTACAATTTGAAAAAATAACACCCTGTATTTTTATTGCATCAATCGATAGAGTCAATTATAAGGATCAAATCTCTTTAACAAACTTGGTAAATTAAATAACAGGAAATCCATGAAATAGAAGATTTAGAAAGATTTTAGTCGGTTCGACTATCGGGTGTGGCATTTTCGGAAAACTTTGAATACAGTTTAGTATGTTTTTAAAAAAGAAATAGAACTGCATTTAAGGAATGCTGAAAAATCGTTTGCCCCGCCCTATAATCGAACAATTCGAAAAAATAACACCCTGTATTTTTATTGCATCAATCGATAGGGTCTATCATAAGGATCAAATCTCTCTAACAAACTTGGTAAATTAAATAAAAGGAAATCCATGAAATAGAAGATTTAAGAAGATTTAGGAAGATTTTAGTCGGTTCGACTAGCGGGTGTGGCATTTTCAGAAAACTTTGCATACAGTTTATTATGTTTTAAAAAAAGAAACAGAACTGCATTTAAGGAATGCTGAAAACTCGTTTACCACGCCTTATGATCGAACCGACTACAATTCGAAAAAATAACACACTGTATTTTTATTACATCAATCTATAGGGTCGATCATAAGGTTCAAATCTCTCTAACAAACTTGGTAAATTAAGTAAAAGGAAATCTATGAAATAGAAGGTTATAGGAAGATTTTAGTCGGTTCGACTACCGGGTGTGGCATTTTCAGAAAACTATGAATGCAGTTTTGATTCTTTTTAAAAATAAGGGAATGTTTCTTTTCAGTGGAATTCGCTATCTTCAGTATTTAGAGTACTTCCATCTAAGTAAAGTTGAAAAATACCACCCTGTATAGCTAAGTCCCGATATAGTTTAGAGAAGTTTGTCCATAGTAACTTTTGATCACTTTATACTGTACTTTCATATTATACCAATTTCATTGATGGCCGCTCAATTCCGACACGACGCCAACATTACCCAACCCCCTTTGTTTAAAAAAAAGATTTAGAAAAAATCGAAGGGTTTAAAAGATAAAAATATAAACGTAAAATACGCTTATTAGGTCTTAGTACGTAAAGTATGCACTTTGGGGTCTAGATTTTCACGTTTATACAAACCTTGTAAGTATCTGCAACATGTTGCCAAGGTATCAATGATGTTCCGCTAGTAATTAAAGAGCTATAGGACAATTTACCATGTATAGACCACTGTTTACAAAGCAGTCAATTAACACGACGTTCTAAAGGAAATACATAGTAAAATATATTCCAATAATTAGCTTACTGATTCAACTACTCACATGCAAAATTTCATCTCATTAAATTCAGTAATTAAAGAGAAACAATTAAAATACTGACAAAGCATCGAAACCCTACATAACCCGACCAAGTTCGGATGGCTACAAAAAAGCGGCCGTGCCATATAATTCCTGTCTATCCCACTAGTTCCATTGAGTTGTCCCATCATGGGGTAACATTCTAAAATTAACAGTATAATACCGATATTGAATAGGTACAGGTGATAACACAATTGTTGTTTCGATATAATTTATAGGTCATTTATTTTTCTACACCTGCGTTTTTAAATGTATTTGAGTATGACAGTAAGTACTATTTACGTAGGTACATTATTCAAGTATGCGCTTGAGACTTTTTTTTTATCGTGTGAAAAGTCCCCACGGATACCTCCTCCGCTGGAGCCGGAGGAGGAGGTTATGTCGGACTCGAACCGACTAAAACGCAAGCCGTCTGTGGGCCGTCAGTTGCCGGAGGTTAGATTGTCGTAGCCATATCCCTCGCACTCCGGTCGAGTATGCGTTAGAGACTTGCGTCAGTATTACTGGTACTAACGTACACTACAGTTACAGTTGTACTGGTAGTGACTTATGTATGCGAGTGTGTTCCCCCACTTCCCACCAAAAACTAGTCATGTAATGACAAGTCCCTAAAATGGTTAGAAAGGGGGTTGGGTAATGTTGGCGTCGTGTTGGAATTGAGCGGCCATCAATGAAATTGGTATAATATGAAAGTACAGTATAAAGTGATCAAAAGTTACTAAGGACAAACTTCTCTAAACTATATCGGGACTTAGCTATACAGGGTGGTATTTTTCAACTTTACTTAGATGGAAGTACTCTAAATACTGGAGATAGCGAATTCCACTGAAAGGAAACATTCCCTTATTTTTTAAATGAAACAAAACTGCATTCAAAGTTTTCTGAAAATGCCACACCCGGTAGTCGAACCGACTAAAATCTTCCTAAACCTTCTATTTCATGGATTTCCTTTCATTAAATTTACCAAGTTTGTTAAAAAGATTTGATCCTTATGATTGACCCTATCAAAAGATGCAATAAAAATACAGGGTGTTATTTTTTCGAATTGTAGTCGGTTCGATTATAAGGCGTGGCAAACGATTTTTCAGCATTCCTTAAATGCAGTTCTGTGTCTTTTTTATAAACATACTAAACTGTATTCAAAGTTTTCTGAAAATGCCACACCCGGTAGTCTAACCGACTGAAATCTTTCTAAATCTACTATTTCATGAATTTCCTTTTATTTAATTTACCAAGTTTGTTAGAAAAATTTGATCCTAATGATCGACCCTATCGATTGATGCAATAAAAATATAGGGTGTTATTTTTTCGAATTGTTCGATTATAGGGCGGGGCAAACGATTTTTCGGCATTCCTTAAATGCAGTTCTGTTTCTTTTTTAAAAACGTACTAAACTGTATTCAAAGTTATCTGAAAATGCCACACCCGGTAGTCGAACCGCCTAAAATCTTTCAAAATCTTCTATTTCATGGATTTCCTTTTATTTAATATACCAAGTTTGTTAAAGAGATTTGATCCTTATGATTGACCCTTTCGATTGATGCAATAAAAATATAGGGTGTTATTTTTTCGAATTTTAGTCGATTCAATTACAGAGTGTGGCAAGCGATTTTTCGGCATTCCTTAAATGCAGTTCTGATTCTTTCTACATAAAGAAACATTTCCTGTGAATGAAATTCGCTATCTTCTTTAGAGTACTATTCCTAGCGAGAAGGAAAACGGAAAGTAGCCCCCCCCCCTCTCCCCTAGCCAGATGGACTGAAATGGCGCACATTGGTAGAGGCCTATGTCTAGCAGTAGTCTGCAATAGGCTAATTGATTACAATAATTACTTCTTGGATGTTAATATGTAGGAAAAGTACCTACTCTTACTACCGGAAATAGCTACTTTCATTCAAGGGAAACACTCTTATTTAAAAAAATACAAAGCTGCATTTAAGGAATTTCGAAAAATGCCCTGTAATCGAACCGACTAAAATTATAAAAAATAACACCCTGTATTTTTATTGCATCAATCGATAGGATCGATCATAAGGATTTTGATCCTTATGATCGATCCTATCGATTGATGCAATAAAAATACAGGGTGTTATTTTTTATAATTTTTCTCTCTAACAAACTTGGTATATTAAATAACCGGTGTGTGGTATTTTCAGATAACTTTGAATACAGTTTAGTACGTTTTTAAAAAAGAAACAGAACTGCATATTTAAGGAATGCCGAAAAATCGTTTGCCCCGCCCTCTAAACGAACAATTCGAAAAAATAGCACTCTATATTTTTATTGCATCAATCGATAGGGTCGATCATTAGGATCAAATCTCTCTAACAAACTTGGTAAATTAAATAAAAGGAAATCCATGAAATAGAAGATTTAGAAAGATTTTAGTCTGTTCGACTACCGGGTGTGGCATTTTCAAAAGTCTTTGAATGCAGTTTTGTTTCTTTTTAAAAATAAGATAATGTTTCCTTTAAGTAAAATTCGCTATCTTTAGTATGAGGGTACTTTCCTTCAAGGTAAAGTCGAAATGTTGCACCCTGTATATCGCAGCTCCGATATTACCTACAATGAAAATAATGACATTTGTACGTGTTTTTAACACAGTACAATGAAGTGGTATCAAAATTATTGATGGCCGCTGAAAAATTTAAGGACGCCACTGTCCATACTAGATTACCCAATCCCCTTTTGAGGTTATTTTCTGTATTTTCATTCAATTCATTCATATGCCCACGGCTGTTGTCCCAGAAGGGGTAGGCAGAGGTGTGATATTTCTGTGACACCCACATATCGCCAATTTTGCGTTTCTACGTAACAGGTGGCGAGAAATAAATAATAAATACATAATTATTATATGTAATTAAAAATATTTTTGTACACGGATGTTTAATTAGAGAAGTACTTGTTAATTGTAGATTTATTTTTATCGTAGATAGTGACGTTATTATTAAAAAAAATATTTTTCATCAAGAAATGCAATAAAATTGTTTTATTTTTTCCTAACGCTAATGTACGCAACTGTACCATATTAATAAATACTATACTGGAAGGTTAAGAACGTTACTTAGATATATGGCACGGCCGCTTTTTTGTAGCCATCCGAACTTGGTCGGGTTATGTAGGGTTTCGATGCTTTGTCAGTATTTTAATTGTTTCTCTTTAATTACTGAATTTAATGAGATGAAATTTTGCATGTGAGTAGTTGAATCAGTAAGCTAATTATTGGAATATATTTTACTATGTATTTCCTTTAGAACGTCGTGTTAATGGACTGCTTTGTAAACAGTGGTCTATACATGGTAAATTGTCCTATAGCTCTTTAATAACTAGCGGAACATCATTGATACTTGGCAACATGTTGCAGACACTTACAAGGTTTATATAAACGTGAAAATCTAGACCCCAAAGTGCATACTTTACGAACTAAGACCTAATAAGCGTATTTTACGTTTATATTTTTATCTTTAAAACAATTTAAACCCTTCGATTTTTTCTAAATCTTTTTTTTAAACAAATTTAAGCAAATTCAAAACAATGTATGTAAAAATCTACAGCTCTCTATATAAGCGCTTTATATGAAAACTAGCTAATGGCCAAACGTTCGCGTAGCGGAAACTTGAATTTCACCGAAGTTTATGCATTTACTAATTTTATTCATACATACACAATTACACACAAATATACCTACGCTAATTTTTGGACACATTTTTTTTCTTCTAAGTCCATGAATTAAAAAAAAGATCCGCCAGGACAACGTTCGCCCAGCGGAATCAGTTTTTAGCGAATTTCTCCACAATGGCTGCATGCACAATTTTTTTTTACCATACACATTTACACGACGTTATTTACTAAATATCTGCATAATTAAAATCTACATTCCGCTGCGCGAACACACACGATATAATGCTGTTCGAGTTTTGCTTGATTTGTGCACGTCTAATTGAAAAGTCTTCCAAAAAGGGATTTTCGAAAGGAATTTCCGCACTTGATAAACCTCATAATGTTCAGGCTGCAACTGTTTCTATCGCCACACCACAACCCGCCATTTGAGGTGGAGTCCATTACCATCCGCGGATTCGAAACAGCCCACAAATCCGTTCCCCTTGAAACGACTTTAAGTCACCCCAGAAAAAAATTAAAAAGGAAGAGAGCCTTTTCCATGCAACCTATTGCACAGCGACATAACTTGTATGGTTGTACCTCTACCATGGCGAGTGTTCCGATGACCTCTTCAAATTAGTCCCGACCCTCTCCTTTTCTTCTTCAGCCAAACCTTAATCCCAGTCGCATCCGAAACATTAATCTTGGGTCCGCTTTACCGGTCTAACTGCGGATTTGGCTGAACCGATATTTTCCGTGAAGCGAATGCCATCTGACCTCCACAACCCAACACTCTCCTTTTCTCTCCAGAACATATTCTTTAGTATTTATTAATAAATCTGCATTCTGGACCCCATGCTATGGTCTATGCTTTTGTTCTAGATCTATCTAGAACAAAAGCATAGACCATAGCATTATCTTATATCTTATCTTAAAAATGGATGCCAGATAAACGCGCAAACTCCGAAGATGAGACGACACCTGACGTGTTAGTTTAACTTCGCGAATCTAATTCTTCTTGTTCTTTCAGAGTCGGCAGCACGAGTGTAACTCCCCTGGTGTTGCACTCGTCCATAGGCCACGGTAACCATTTTCCTTAAGAAGGGCCGTGTGCTTGTCTGCGACCGTGATATAAAAAACATTCTATATTTAAAAGAACGTATAAATTAGGTACCTCTGAAGTAGCATTTCAATATATTTATTTTGTAGCTCCTTTCTCTTATCTTATGATATTAAATATAATACGTATGAATTTGACATCTGTGTCCGTCACATTATGGCTCAATAGCAATACCGGATGTGACGGTCACTGGTGCCCAACGGACAGACCTGGGATTAGAGATAAAAGGACTCAAGATTTTGAAACCTATAAAGATAAGACCCCGCGGGAACAGGAAGGAAGAGGGACTTGTGACTAAATGGTTACCGAGTAGGTTTACAAATTGCAAAGTTAAGCAATTGGCAAGTTGGTATAGGATGGATCACTATTCTTAAGATATTGAGATCCCTCTGTGCCTCAGAGGAGCACGTTAAGCTATCTATGGCATTGGTTACGGGTCGTTGGAGCCCTAAAAATTTCGACAACTCGTCTAACTACAGAACTTGGCGGATTCCACCAGGCCCTCGATTCTGCTAAAGCAAAACTACTGTCATGCAATAAAGTCTAAAATTTAATGCCTTTTTTTGCAGTCCCTGTGGTATCACAATGGTTTTGCTTTAGTAGAATCTACGCCCTGCACTAACGTTAGGATGTTGATGATAAAATTTGACTAGTCTCGTTTTAGTAGACTCTTGAGAGGATTAGGATTCAGGATAAGGCCACGTTTTAGTTTTTAACCGTCAAAACAGACTTATTTGCAAAGACTTGAAGTCTCGAGTCCTTTCATCTATACCTGTGATCTATATAAACTTTTACAAACTTTTCTTGAATGTCTCAAGTTTTTAGGGTTAGAAATCATGGCTATTGGGTATGGGTATTATATGAGGAATGGCCAAATAGTTTATGCGGAAAGTTGCATAATTAGTACATAATTCTATTTCAAATATAAAAGATTAAAGGTGTGACATTTTAGTGTGATTTATAAATTTAGTAATGGAATGCCATGTCTAATATAGTAACGCATGAGTACTAAATAACCACAAATAGTAGAGAAACATTAGTGAATTCTGACAACCCCGGATCTTCATTTTTTTTAGGCGGGGCAAAAACTGAAAATGCCGCCCCCGTCCACTTTTTTGCCGTGCGTAAATTCCCTTGGATCCCGGGGGGAGGGGGGGGCTATCCGGCATGATATCTGCGTGCTGGGAGAAAAGCGCTGAGCAAAATTGCCCGTGTCAGTGCCATCCACACCGGGCACACCACCAGCACGAGCCTTGAGTCCTCGCTCGCATCACAGTGACGATATACAGACGTGTACTCCTTTCTGTTCCAAAACAGGTGGTCCAGGAAACTCCCTCTCCCCCGGAGATCACCTGCATTAGCCGGTACGGCAGGCTCCGTCCATGTCGCCTCTCTGCCAGTCCTCCATGATGGGTCTTACCGCCGAGAACACGGCTTGCCCTGCGCTCGGTCGCCCAAGTCGTTCCTTCTACTCCACCATGATGTCCTGGTGGAGCTGGATTTCTCGAGGCTCGGGTTCCCGTCCCTGCTCCCACGTCAACTTTCACCACTAATATAGCAATTTTGAGACCAGCCTTCGGAGATGCACCCTGAAACCTTACACCTTATTGCGATCCTAACTCATTGCGAAGCACCCAGTCGTATCCGATGTTCCACAGGAGTAGACAGGAGCGACCCCAAGACTGATCTCTGCGGAGTACCGCATGACATTTGATGACGACCAAGGCCGGTCACTGTTAGGTAGATGATGGCTTTCTCCGTCAGTTACGCCCCGACTAGGCGGTGAAGGTAGAGATGCACTTCATGATACACGAGCGCCTCCCTGAGGTAAGTCTAGGGCAAAATGTTGAACGCATTGGCGATGTCCAAGGACACCGCTAATATTACCTCGCCCCGGGCAACCGCATCCGTCACCAGAGCCCTAATGCGCATAATGGCATCTACGGTGGAGCGTTGGCTGAAGCGATATTGACCATTCGCCATCTCCGGCCACAACCTGGAGAGGTGTCCGATGAGGCACTTCCCTATAACTCTTTCAAAGAGTTTGCGCACCTCGTCAAGCACCACTATGGGTCGGTAGGCGAATGGTGAGTCCACCGGGCGCCCTTTCGAACGGGGACCATTTACCTCGTCTTCCACGATTGCAGAAATTGGCTCGGCTACAAACATGCGTTAAGAAGCTCTGTCAGTTGGGGACTTGGAGATCTTCAACTAGAGCAAGGACCCAGTCTCGTCCTGGAATGTCGTCGGGTCCCGGGGCGGTTTTGTTACTTCTTGACTCTGAGCCTTGCACCGCCAGCTCTAGTTCTACCCAAGTGACCTCGAGTCGTCGTCGTCATCCACACTGAGCGCCATAGGCGACCGAGGCTCAGTAGTCTGCGGTGGAACGGGGTTTCGTCGGCTGCGCTGGGAACAGGGACCCATCAACTCCTCTGAATAGCACTGGTGGAGACATCGAGTCAACGGGATCCAAGGGCGCAGCTTGCCACTTACCATAAGGCAAGGCCACCCCCTAAGGGGGCGGCCTGTCATCTGCAAAGTTTGATTTTGCCGCCCCCTGATGCAGCCGCCCGGGGCGCGTCCCCCGGCTTGCCGCCCCCTAGATCCGGCGCTGAATACTAATGTGGTTTTGGTTAAAAACATAGACGAATAAGCTACATATAAGTGAATACTGAAAAACAGGCCAAGGAGTAGTGAGGAGCAGTCATAAGTTGTAAAAAACATACGAAACAGTATAGATAGCAGTAATTAACTTTGGAATATAATAACAAAATTAAAAATATGTCAATGTATAGTATATCATATCCGGCAATGTGTATAATGCAGTATTCTACACAATGCTTAAGTAATGTATGAATAAAATATTATCAAGGAACATAAAATAGTGGTTATAAAAAAAAACACCCATGAAGGCACAACCAAGTGCACTGTTTCCACCTTAGTTTTCTAACCTATATCTATCCAGGTCAGCAAACATTCAATTTCGCATGCTGTAAATTTGGCAAACATATATATATTACAGCATGCGAAATTGAAATCTCACCGCGGATTCAGCTGTCGAGTTTGTTCGATCGTTCGAAATGTTCATACAGCATATGCCTGCAGAGCGCAGTGTCTACACCGCAAAACAGGAGGACAAAAACAGCAGGTATTCTATATAATAGCATACATTGCCTAGGCATTGCATAGAATGCCTGCATTATACAGATTGCCAGTAACATATATGTAGAAGATACTATACCTACTAAAGATTAGGTACTTATGAAGCAACAAAAGTATAGTCATGAATATTGGGAAACGGGTGAATTCTATTATCAGTACCTATTTAACAAAAATACTTCATTAAAATTCTGCAACTTCTTGCGGTCACAATGCATATAAATAATAATAGCCTCGAAATAGTAACTTGTATCACATTATTGCCATTTGACTAGAAATTGATAACTTTATAGATATAAATTGACTATCAGCCATCCACAGGTGGGCCCAGGTATACCATCGAAACTTCAGTGTTGCCATATACTGCTGACACTGTTGGATAAAGCTTTTTCTTATTAGGAAGGCCTGCAAAGGAGAAAAAGTTTGATGTTATCATTTATTTTATGAGGACACATAGGTACAAATCTAATCTACTTTTAATGTATCTAAAAGGAATGTATATTTAGTTTACCCACAAACTTATCATCTAGCTACAGTTACGTAAACTTATGTATAGAGTGAGGGTGAGTAAAATCGGAAATTAAGTACCTACTTAAGTGGCAAATAGTTAAACCTTAAAAGTTAGTAATAGTAACCAAAATTACAAGTATTCCTCCTAACCCCTCCAGCTTAAATAAATTTCTATTGTTAGGATTGAGTTCACATTGGTAGTTTATGGCCAGGATTCGAACCTGGGACCTCTTAATCGTAAGGTCACCACTAAAGCTTTTGTACATTGGATTGGTTGAAGCTTTTGTTCAAGATTTAGTTTTCATACCTAAACCCAAATTAATCTAATGCCGGCCACACACGTTGCAGTATACTTGTACAAGTCTAGACTTGTACAAGTCCGCGTTTTTTCGATGTGCCCACAGACGCTCAAGTATACTTGTACAAGTGTCATTTTTGTCAAAGCGAGCGTCCAGGTATGTCGTGCTGCGATGGATGCCGCATTGGCAGTAGTTGGCAATAAGTATGCAGAAAATTATAAAAAAATAAAAATATTTGTACTTTTCCACAATTCATTCATTGACCAGAGTTATTCCAGAGTTATTTCATAAACATTTTTCCCCAAATTTTGGGGAAAAAAGTTGAAGCTGGCATACTCTTTTTTAAAAGTACCCACACATAAAATATTGTAGTTTTAGTTTAAACCATTGTAAAACTTTGATAATGCCATAAGGTGAAACTGGTAAGGTTCAAATAAATAAATAATTGTGGAAAAGTACAAGTGATTTATTCAATATGTGTAGCAAGTTCCACCAAGTGCCATCAATCTCCAGTATAAACAGTCAAAAAATAAAAAACCCGACTGCTACTGAAAAGATTGAAATAAGTCTAGTAGCAGGCGGTATCCATTTACCAATCATAAACCGAAAGAAAATTAAATTAATGGGTATCAAACTTACATATTTCAATCTTTTCAGTAGCAGTCAGGTTTTTTTTTTATTTTTAATCATTTGTCTTATTTTATACTTTTTCGTTATGATATAACTTTTTGTAATCTCCTTCTATTTTCCTGCATTAAGATACCCTACTCGATAAGATCGAGTAATTTTTTTTTATAACATTGGTTTTGGCGCCAGGAAACCGCCATTAATGGCGGTTTTCTGGCCTTTTCCGCCGGCCTTTTCCGCCCTCCTTTCTTCGGTAGTCGGGTAAAAATTAAAAGTTAGATACAAAACGAACTGTGTGGATTAAAGAATTGTTAAAAAAAGCTAATACACCTCTGCCTACCCATTTGGGGATTTACAGGCGTGAGTATATGTATGTATGTTGGAATGTATAAAAAACGTGAGTATTCGCGCATCAATTTATTATATAAATTGAATGTTGCATTCAAAGATTGGAATGTATAGATTGACCATCAGGCGAGGCGAAGACAAATTGACGGAACCTATATACAAAAAAAACATAGGTAGGCACATACTTTCATATCCATACATACATACTATTTTCCTCTTTCCAAGACTGCCCTCTGCTTACCATCAGGCGAGGCAAAGTCAAATTGACGGAACCTATATACAAAAAAAAAACATACATACATCATACATACATACATCACACATACATACATCCTCTTTCCTCTTTACAAGACTTTGCCCTCTGCTTACCATCAGGCGAGGCAAATTCAAATTGATGGAACCTATATACAAAAAAAAACATACATACATCATACTGATCATACATGCATACATACTCTTTCCTCTTTCCAAGACTGCCTTCGGCTTACCATCAGGCGAGGCGATGTCAAATTGATGAGTCCTATATAAAAAAAACAAATAGCTATAACAATTGCGTCTGGAGGTCTGGATAATGAATTTATTATGAAGAAAATCTCACTCATTTTGGCGGGAAATTGATCACAGAACATACGTACGTATAGGCGCGCGCCTAGTACGCTACTGAGACTTGAACGCAACGCTGGCAGCGGGCACACACGTTCATGTATACTTGTACAAGTCTAGACTTGCGCAAGTTTGGAATCGAAAGTTGGAACTTTTTTTGAGACTTGTACAAGTCTGAAACTTGCGCAGTTATCTTCCAACACACGTTCAAGTATACTTGTACAAGTCTAGACTTGCGCAAGTATACCGCAACGTGTGTGGTCGGCATAAAAGACAATAAATGGTATCATCACCCTAGAAGAAGCATGGCTACCAGTTCATGTATAAAACAATGTGCATGAAGTAGGATGAGAAAATTTTGCAGGTTTATTATTATATTATTTATTTGATTAGCAGGGAACACAGTAGAGGGGTTGCACTATTTAAGTATGGTTAGACACTAACTATAATTCTGATTTGAGCAATATTAGTTGGATGCAGTGTTGGCATTAATCGATTATATTTTTAATCAATTAATTAATTTGATTAATTTTAATCAGATTAAATTAATCATGATTAGTTTAACCATGATTAAAAAATATATCTTAATCATGATTATAGATTTAATCATTAATCATCAATTGATTAACTTGATTAATATTATTAATTCTACGTAACGAAAGTATACGAATACGACGTGACGTGACGTCATGCAAAAAGTGTCGTTACAACTTTTGCTCTTAATTTTTTCCGTTTAGCCCCCTTTCGCAACGCGCAATAAGGAACTTCGTTCCAATAAAGTAGCTGATAAATACCTAGTTAATCAAATAATCAAATTAACGATTAATGATTATGATTAATAATCATAATCATGTCAAATTTGATTATGATTAATTAATCATAATCATTTTTTTATTATGATTAATTAATCATTAATTTTTAATCATTAATCAGATTAACTTTCGGCCAACACTGGTTGGATGTGGCAAGCAGGCAGGGCAGCTTTCTTCTACAAGGCTGCTACTTATGTATGCGGAATCTGGGATTCCAATAATTTTAAACGCAATGTCTGACCTCCATGCACATATTCGTTCTTTTTTTAAATACTGGCCGCTAATATTTTTTTTCTTATAATATACGTTAGTGTTTTGTTTTTGTTGGGTTTAAAATGTCATATCGCTGAAAAAATGGAACTCACTCATGAAAATATTCGTGCTATGATTTATTACGATTTTCGACGTGGTTTAACGCAACAACAGTGCGTAGATCAATTAACTTCGACTTTTGGTGGTGAAGCTCCATCAAAAACGACTGTGTATCACTTGTTTAGTGAGTTTAATCGCGGGCGGAGTAAGCTCACGGACGAAGTTAAAGAAGGTCGCCCGAAATCGGTGGTTGTGCCACTAAATATTGAAGCTGTGCGAAAACTAATAATGCAAGACCGCCATGTTACGTATCGCGAGATAGAGGCCATTCTGGGCATATGTATGACGAGCATTCATAGGATATTACATGAACATTTGTCTGTAAAAAAAATTTGTTCGCGTTGGATCCCGCACAACTTGAGGATCAAAAAGATGCTTGCGTCGAATGGTGCAAGAAAACCTTGAAAAAATTCAACGGAGGCGACTCAAAATCTGTTTGTAATATCTACACAGGTGACGAATCCTGGATCTACGCGTACGATCCCGAAACTAAACCAACAATCAACAGTTTGGGTGTTTCAACATGAGCCAAACCCTACGAAAATGGCTCGTGCAAAAAGCACTGTAAAGCAAATGGTGGCCTGCTTTTTTGGTATTAATGGCCATGTGGCTACAATACCACTGGAGAATCGCAGAACGGTTAATTCAGAGTGGTACACGACCATTTGTTTGCCAGAAGTATTTGAAGAAATACGCAAAAACAACCAGCGACGCAGAATCATACTTCACCATGACAATATTGAGGTAATTGAGAAACGTAAACATAAGAGATATATATGTTTATTTAACTTTTCTATTTCAATTACAATATTAAACACGAAACAATTCACATGTTACATATGACAGACAAACTCAATAGAAAAACACACCCGTATTTTAAACATCCATCATTCTCTCATTCCAGCCAGTCAGTATTCAGCTACGCTTGCAAACCTTCTTCTAATACTCCTCCTCAAGCGTATCCCTCATACTTACTCATGCGTACACACACACACACACCCATCTCCCTTCGACAAAATTCCAGCTTGCCCTTTGGCAATGATTTTGTCAAAATGTCCGCAACCATCAACTGTGTCTCTAAATAATTCACTTTTATAAAGTCATTCTCTAACGCTTCTCTTACAAAGTGATGCCTTATGTCAATATGCTTGGTACGCTGATGGTGGACTGGATTTATTGATATGGCCATGGCAGACTGACTATCCGTATATATCATTATAGGAAGCATCGGCGTCTGCATCAACTCTTCCAGGAACCGTTTTAAAAATATTGCTTCTTTAGCAGCTTCCGATAGGCTGACATACTCAGCCTCTGCGGTTGAAATTGCAATGCTCCTCTGTTTTGTGCTTTGCCAAGAAATTGCCCCATTCGCCATCTTAAAAACACAGCCTGAGTACGACCGTCTATCTACAAGGTCGCTGGCATGATCGGCGTCTGCAAAGCCTATAATTTCTTTATTAGCACCTTTATAATACTTAAGGCCCATACTTTTTGTCCCTTTAAGATACCTTAAGATTCTTTTGGTGGCCATCCAATGGATCTCTTCGTAGTGGCTGCAGAACTGGCTCATGTAATTTACTGTGTGTGCAATGTCTGGTCTCGTACAGACTGCTAAATACATCAGTGAGCCTATAAGTTCTCGATAAGGTATTCTCTCATCTGGCTTAGATCCTTCTTGTTTTCTGAAATGTTGACCAGCAACTCCAGGAGTGGAAACTGATTTACACTCGGTCATTCCAAACTTGTTTAGAAGCTTGTCAACATACTCCTCTTGATCAACACTAATACAATCATTCTCTTGCTTGATTCTCATACCTAAAAATAGGCTAACTCGTCCTAAGTCCTTCATTTTGAATTTGGACATAAGTTCTCGTTTCATAATCTGCATCTCTCGCTCATTATTATAGAACACAAGTATATCATCCACATAAATAGCGAGGATAATCCTATCCCTGCCATTGGTTCTTGTGTACACACATGGTTCATTCTTGCATCTCTTGAAGTTTAAGTTCTCTAGCTCTGAGTGCAATCTCAAATTCCAAGAACGCGGTGCTTGTTTCAGACCGTATAGTGATTTCTTAAGTAAACACAAGTGATCCTCCTTCCCTCGTTCCTCAAACTGTGGTGGCTGTCTCATATAAATAACTTCATCTATATTTCCGTTGAGAAATGCAGTGGTCACATCCATGTGATCTACTTTCAGCTGCAAATTAACAGCTAACGCTAACAGTAACCTCAGAGTACTGTGGCGAATGACAGGTGCAAAAGTTTCATCATAGTCAATTCCTCTTCTTTGACTAAAACCACGAGCAACCAAACGTGCTTTGTATCGTGTTATATTTCCCCCCTGTTTTTTAATTCTAAAAATCCATTTAGAATCAACAACATTTACACGTTGCTCGGGTTTAACTAGCACCCAAGTACCATTATTTTTAAGAGAATCTAACTCCTCCTTAATAGCTGCTCTCCAGAATTTCGCATCTTTGCGAGATAATGTCTCTTGCACTGTGACTGGATCACTGTCTTCCGACATAGTTTGGTAAGTGACGTAATCAGGGAAAGTAGTTGGCCTTCTATCTCTTTGAGGATATCTTCTTTCTCTCTCAACTTCTGTCTCTGTCACTCTCTCATTGTCTTCACCGTCATCTTCATCTAAAGATTCCCAGTGTTCATTCTCAACTATTTCAGGTTCTTCACCATCACGTGACTCATTTTCCTGAAGTGACTCTTCAAGTTGAATAGTTGCTCTCTGTGGCATCGGTTCTTCTTGATTACTGTGGCTTCTCATCTTCTTCTGAGTTTTTGACACATCTTTATATAACTGCTTTTCGAAAAATACTACATCTCTCGCTCTGCAAAGTTCTCCGCGAACTGGATTAATAAGCCTGTATCCTTTCGACTCAGAGCAGTATCCCACGAATATCAACTCTTCACTCTTTTTATCCCATTTGGTTCTCTTTTCATCTGGAATGTGTGCAAATGCCCTGCAACCGAACACTTTTAAATGACTCAGATCGACTCTACGACCTGACCACGCCTCTTCTGGCGTTTTGTTTCTCACTGCTACAGTTGGACTTCTATTCTTTAAATAGACCGCCGTATTCACTGCTTCAGCCCAATAACTAACGGGTAGCCCTGCTTCCTGCAGCATAGTCCGTGCCTTTTCGACAATAGTACGATTCGCACGCTCAGCAACCCCATTTTGTTGTGGTGTATACGGAATTGTAAGTTGGTGTTTAATTCCGTGCTCCTTCAGAAAACTGTCAAATCTCTTATTGACAAATTCAGATCCATTGTCAGTCCTCCAAATCTTCATCTTGTTGCCCGTCTGAGTTTCCGCATGAGCTTTAAATTCTTTAAAAACTTCAAAAGCTTCACTCTTCTGCTTGAGAAAATAAACATAAGTTTTTCGTGTATAATCGTCTATAAAAGTCATAAAATACCGTTTACCACCCAAAGAATCACTAGACATTGGCCCACAAAGGTCAGAATGTACTAGCTCTAGAACACCTTTAGCTCGTGTAGCCTTATTGCGTTCAAACGGTTGTCTAGTTTGCTTACCTAAAAGACAAGCAACACACTCTAACTTTTGAACGTTCGATTTTGAAAAACTCAACCCAGTCGCCATTTTCTCACTCAACAAGCAAAGATTTTTCATACCCAGATGCGCCAGCCTCTTGTGCCATAACTCCATATCAGCACTAGCTGCTGTGGTTGCATACACACTCGCCTGTGAACATTTAAGTTTATAAATGCCTTTCTCAACCACACCTATTAAAACTGGTTCACCTGTAACTTTACAATCGCTTGCATTATAAATTTTACAGTCCTCATCTGAAAATACGACAATCTTTTGTTTAGATGTGATTTTACTAACACTAATAAGGTTTGAATTAATATCAGGTACATACATTACATTATCAACAGTAAAATTCAGCTTCTCACAAGCTACAGTACCAAATCCTTCACCATAAACCTTACCTCCATTCGCACAAGTAACCTCTATCTTACGATTAACTTTTCCAATATCATGCATCCAATCCTTTGTCATGTATTTTAGTGTATGTGTAGGGAATCCAAATGCAAATAAAAAAATTGAATAAGAAGGATTGAAGTTTTATTCATTATCCAGATAATACTTATTCTAATTCGGGCGCCACCTGGGGGATACCCAGGAAATAAGTTCGGATAGTTAAATAGGATAGAACATTAGCTTCTAATCTCAGAGCCGGGGGTGACCATTATTCACCTAGGCTTGTCTACCTACTCATGGTGCAAAACGGCACCATGCCAAAATAAAGAAAATAACAAATGGTTTCTAGTGATTCTATATATATAGCTCATCTGCATCCGAGTCCAAATATATCCAAGATACCTAATAGTTTACATTACTTTAGTAAAGTGAGGTTATAATCTGCACATGTTACCGGCCAGTAAGATACCAAAATATAAGAAAAATCCGGGGAACACGGCAACGAGAAACGATGAAAACGATGAAGCGATGATAACCGATGAAAAACGAGCCCTCTATCGCGCGGCCCTAAGAAAAAGAACAAATTGGTTAGCAAAAATATTCTTAACCAATTGGAGTATTTTTAATGGGAATTTACGAGAATACTCACCGAAACGCCAAAATGGATCGACGCGAGGTCATCGCCGACGCGAACCAAACTTCTAGAACAATTATAAAACATTTTTACCAAAATGTCGAAAAAAAGGCACGCGGTGGCGAAAATGCAATGATCGAAACAGAGCTTACCAAAAACATGAAATACGTCATCTCGGGTTCGGCACAGCAGCGACCACACCACGCGAATACAAACAATTAAGGAAATATCATTTTATCCTTCAATAATCTTAATTTAAAATAGTGAGCGTCTTTACGGCGCCATCACAGAATAGAAAAGCCAAGTACCTTCTTCGGTGTTGCCAATCGCGAAACAAAAATTGACCAACATCAGAAAAATATTCGTTCAAAAACTAGATACTATTTCTGAAACGAGTGGAAAAATCACTAAATAAACAATGACGCGGATGCTGTTCACACTATTAGAACATGTAATGATATTAATACATTACATTACACCCCCTCCAAATAAAAAAGAAGCAACGCTTTCTTTTTCTAAAGAAAAATCCCAACTAAGAAAAGAAGAACAAAAGGCAAATTCCAAACTTGTTAACAACAAGGAAAAAATGAAGCTTGGGGTCAGAGAAAAAGAAAAAGTCTTGCAGCGAAGTGCGGTTGGAAAAGATTTTCACCGACTTGACTAGATGCAAAGGCTCTACCTTCCTCTATAACAAACCCAAAAGAAAAAATATTCCTGAATGAACAGAAAGGTTAAAAATAAATTTCAAAATTTGTCAAAAACAAGAAAAAATGAAGCTTACTGACAGAAAAAGGAAAAATCCTGCAGCGAAGTGCGGTTGGAAAATAATTTTCACCGACTCGACTAAATGCAAGGGCTTAACCCTCCTCCATAACAAGCTCAAAAGAAAGACAAGGACAAAAGAAAAAGTCCAATTACCCAAAAGAGTGAGAGTGGATCATAGAAATCACCAACTCTATCCCACCACCTATTAACAATCTAATATAAAAACGGAATAAGGGTACTACCACCATTCCAACAAAAATAAATCTTGTAGTCAAAGTACGGATAGATACGAAGATCGCCGACTCCTGAAAACAAAGATAACAAAACAAAAAACGACAACCACTCACCAAAAATCTTGAAGTCAAAGTACGGATAGATACGAAGATCGCCGACTCCTGAAAACAAAGATAACAAAACAAAAAACGACAACCACTCACCAAAAATCTTGAAGTCAAAGTACGGATGGATACAAAGATCTCCGACTCATTAAAACAACAAAGATTCATGTTAACGATGAGGTAAAAGCAGAGCAAAACAAAACAAGTTGCAAAGAATCTTGAAGATAAAGTGCGGATAGACACAATGGTCTCCGACTCAAAATTACTATAAAGATCCAAGCTTACTAGAGGGTTTCTAAGTTCGGTTAGAACGAAAGTTCGCCGAATCAAAACAAAAATTTGTAATTTGTGATCGGCCCTATTTCACCGACACAAACTACAAGTCCAAAATAGCGTTAACAATGCGAACACTAGCAAAAGAAAAGTGTACGTGACCGGCAAAACTCCACCGACTTTCCGAGCACGAAACAACAATTCAAAAAGAGACTGCGTTACCAATGCGAACAACAGCAAAAGAAAGGTGTACGTGACCGGCACAACTCCACCGACTTTCCGAACACGATACAACAATTCAACAAAAAGAGGAACTGTGTTACCAATAATGAACAACAGCCCAACCAAATGAACTGGGTAAGTGACCGACGCAACACCATCGACTTTTCGAGCACTTAACAACAGTTCGAACCAAATAAAACGGAACAATACCGAGTCTAAAAGTTGAAGCACACCTATGGGCAACAACAAAATCCAAGAGGAGAGTCCAATACAATATACGACTTCCAAGCAAAAATAAGAATCTTTCTCAACAAGGGAGAACGATCTATTCAAAACAAAAGGAGAGCAGGAGCTCATCCAAAAGAATAACCATGGCAAAGGTTTTCATAAAAACTATTCCAGGTGTGAAGAGTCATGTCCGAGAGTATTATCTAAACATAAAGTCCGAACACTAAAAACAAAACAACACCAAAGAACAGACAACAAATTCTGTATAAAATACAGACAAGTATAATACAATTTATACAAATAAGATCGTTTGGTAAAGTATAAACGAGAATGAATTCGAAGCGTCAAACCATTAAGGGGAATTTGGAAACCTTAAACTCAAAATTTGAAAGTCTTCATGGGATTTTCCTAACATACAACAATCACGGAGGAAGCCTTTCATACATCATCTCACTAATTACCATTCAACCTCCTTCCCTAAAGAAAATCGAATTCGAGAAAAGTGTAAATGCAGAAAATGCAAAGTTAAAAATTTAAAAAGCTAAGACGGAAATCCTAACTAATATTTAATAATGTCTTTAACATGATATTTAGCCGAAGTATTTTTACCTATTTCTTTCAAAACATAGACATTATCAGAAATTTTATCTATTATTTCGCATTTAACAAATTTAGGAGCAAATTTAGCCGAAAAATAAGCCGGAGCGTTGGATTGAACAAAACTTCTTCTCCAAACAACATCACCTATACCAAACGAAATGGCTTTCCTACCTATATTGTAGCTTCGCGCATTACGCTTATAAGCTTTAACTAAATGTGATTGAACACTAACAAAAATTTCACTTAAAGATTTAAGTGAAGTAGCAAAACTATTTCTATTTCCAAGTTCCAATTGATCCAAATTTTCAATGGAATCACTAATATGATGTAGAGAAGCATCAATAACTAACTCTCTACCAAACATAAGAAAATTAGGAGTGAAATCAGTAGAAAGATTTACACTACTATTTAAAGCAAGTTGCACATGAGGCAAAAGTTTAGACCAAGTACGTTGATCGTTATTAACATAGCAAGATATGCAAGTTTCGATGGTTTTATTATATCTTTCAACAGGATTATTCTGAGGAGTGTACAAAGTGTTATAAAATATTTTAGTTATATTATAGCTCTTCATGAAATCGACGAAGTGTCTAGAGGCAAATTGAGTACCATTGTCACAAACTAAAATTTTAGGACAACCAAACTTAAGAAATATTTCTTTTTCGAAAAGTTTACAAATAGTTAAAGTAGTGGCTTTAATCATGGGAAAAACCCAGCAATATTTAGTGAATGCGTCAACAACTGAAAGAATGTATTTATGACCCGAATAACTTTTAGTATACAAAACAGGAGCAACAAAAAATGATTTTAAATAATTAATCTAATCGCGGAATTCGCGTTTGCGAATGGAATCGTCAGATTTAAACGAGTGTTCTATAATTTTCTTCACCGAGTCATTACGACTTTTAGTCAAAAGTGATGCTCGATGGGGTCCAACTAGTTTTTTGAATCCGCATCAAAACGTTTTAAAAGAGCAGACTTAAGGTCACTCAAAGAAGCTATGGAAGGTCTAACAGTGCGAAACCATTTTGTCGCAGTACTAACTAGCAAATCAGAAAAGGAACCTACTAGGAGAAACTCATCAAAACCTCTATGAAGGAAATATTCCTCAACCTGAACAATAAAATCCCTAACACAAGTTTTCCCGTCAAAACTAATCTTACTTTTCCTTAAATCAAACAATTTAAAATTCGAAGATATATTCTTCTTCACTTCTTCATTCGAAGCATTAAATGAAGTCAACGGAGGAGCGATAGTCGAAGAATGCACGAAAGCGTTCGGGATAGCAGAGAAATCCTGAACATCTGAAACAATAGGATCAACCTGAGTACCCATTGTGGTACGACTGGTGTCTTCAATAGGGGCATGCGGCTCCACACTCAATTCAGGAAACTGTACTCCTACGTTAGACATAGTTGCAACTCAATCTAAAATTTTCAAAAGAAAAAAAATTTCAAAAGTCCCAAGATTACTGAAATAAAGATAATCCAAAGTCCAATCTAAATTCAAAATGAACTGAAATAAAAAGTCAAGAAATTTTTTTTTTAAAGTCCCAAGTCAAAAATTCAAAGTCCCTAAGTGTCAGAACAAGAAAATTTTTAAAGTAGAATTGTCTAAAATTCAACTAAATAAATTCACTGTCAAACACAAAAAAGTTGATAAAAAAATTTAAAAATAATTTAAGTTCAAAGTTTATGAGGTTGTACTAAGTTTAAAAGTTGTAAAATTTTCCAAGTGTGAAAATTATGAAATTTTCTAAGTTTTTCTAAGTTCTAGAATGATAAAATTATTCAAAGTTGAAGAATGCAAAAGAAATTCTCTAAGTTGAAAATTATTACCTATAAAATTTTATAAGGTCTCATGAAGTGAGGTTATGTTAAATTATGCAAATAAAATGTGAGTTTTTTACCGAATTAACCGTACCAGGATGCAAATGAATATAAATATTACAATATAAACATTATACAGTAAGACAATAATAGCACATTAGGTAATAAATGTTAAATACAGGTTGTAAAGTATGTATGTTTACACTAACTCCATTGACAAATGAGGTTTACTCGCTAACAACAGAAATTAATTTCAATGTTACAGTAATTATTCATACTTAATTCTTTCAAAAGGTTAATACACTGGTTGTACACATCATCCTAGACTTAATGATATCAATTAAACACAAACTTAATTGTTATGCTAGTCAAATACACAAACAACAAGCTATATTATAATTCTATTTAAACTTATTATTAAGTTTATACAATTCCAATAAGAAAATGTTCTTCAATAATAACAGAACAATATTACCACGGATGCAGTGAGAATCCTAGTGAGCAAATAACAATAATCTATGAAACTATTACTGTACTGCATACCATCAGGTGAGGTGCAGTCAGTATGAAAATGGTAAGTTATACAATCAAAAAACAAGCCTATCAATGTCCCTGTTCGCTGAGCGACAATTGTCATGTATTTTAGTGTATGTGTAGGGAATCCAAATGCAAATAAAAAAATTGAATAAGAAGGATTGAAGTTTTATTCATTATCCAGATAATACTTATTCTAATTCGGGCGCCACCTGGGGGATACCCAGGAAATAAGTTCGGATAGTTAAATAGGATAGAACATTAGCTTCTAATCTCAGAGCCGGGGGTGACCATTATTCACCTAGGCTTGTCTACCTACTCATGGTGCAAAACGGCACCATGCCAAAATAAAGAAAATAACAAATGGTTTCTAGTGATTCTATATATATAGCTCATCTGCATCCGAGTCCAAATATATCCAAGATACCTAATAGTTTACATTACTTTAGTAAAGTGAGGTTATAATCTGCACATGTTACCGGCCAGTAAGATACCAAAATATAAGAAAAATCCGGGGAACACGGCAACGAGAAACGATGAAAACGATGAAGCGATGATAACCGATGAAAAACGAGCCCTCTATCGCGCGGCCCTAAGAAAAAGAACAAATTGGTTAGCAAAAATATTCTTAACCAATTGGAGTATTTTTAATGGGAATTTACGAGAATACTCACCGAAACGCCAAAATGGATCGACGCGAGGTCATCGCCGACGCGAACCAAACTTCTAGAACAATTATAAAACATTTTTACCAAAATGTCGAAAAAAAGGCACGCGGTGGCGAAAATGCAATGATCGAAACAGAGCTTACCAAAAACATGAAATACGTCATCTCGGGTTCGGCACAGCAGCGACCACACCACGCGAATACAAACAATTAAGGAAATATCATTTTATCCTTCAATAATCTTAATTTAAAATAGTGAGCGTCTTTACGGCGCCATCACAGAATAGAAAAGCCAAGTACCTTCTTCGGTGTTGCCAATCGCGAAACAAAAATTGACCAACATCAGAAAAATATTCGTTCAAAAACTAGATACTATTTCTGAAACGAGTGGAAAAATCACTAAATAAACAATGACGCGGATGCTGTTCACACTATTAGAACATGTAATGATATTAATACATTACACCTTCTTGTAGGTCATATTCTCTGAAGCTCCGGAATCGAGTATCCAGGAATCATCTTGATCTTGAGTAGACTTTTCTTTATACTGTGAACCAAGTGCCGTTGCCAAAGAAACGTCATTCTTCTTACTCGTATTCCTCGGGTTAACAGGGCAGTTGATTGCTTTATGTGGCCCCACACATATGAAGCACTTAATAGTCTTATTAACCTTTTTCCTGTTATCATTCCTTTGAACACCTTCCCTCCGACCCTTAGGCTTTGCAGCAAACGCAGAAGTAGGACTTGCAGCACTCGAGTCTTTATTCTGGTTGTCTCCATCGAGTTGTAAAAGTTTTGTTTTGACAAAATCTGTTGTCAAGATAGTATTGGTGCTCTCTAACGCCAATCTCATTGGTGTATACTCATCTGGCATCCCTTGTAACATTAATGCAGCTAAAAGTTCGTCGTCTATCTCTTTGCCTAAGTCAGACAGCTGATTCGATACTCTCATCAACTCCGTAACATAGTCTGTAATTGTCGCAAACATGTTCAACTTAAGGCTGACTAACTTGGATAACAGTCTGCACCTGTTGTTAATGCCCTTATCTTCATATGCGGCTCTCAGATTGTTCCACGTTTCATGCGCCGTCTTCGCTCTACGTACATGTACCTTGCATTGATTCTCAATCAGAAGACATATTTTCGTCCTTGCTTTCTGGTCACCACGTATTTTAGTTTCATCGCCAGGAGGACTCTCAACATACTGCCACAAATCATCATGGACGAGTATGCACTCCATGTCAAATTTCCAGCTATCAAAATTTGAACTCCCTCGTAGCTTCTCAATGGAACTCGATGTAGTCGGCGTACTCATCATTGAAATTTTGTTTTTGCACTCTTGCAAAAAAAAAAGTTAATGTTCTCGAAAACAATACCGTGCTAGGTCCATAACCTATTGAGGTAATTGAGAAACGTAAACATAAGAGATATATATGTTTATTTAACTTTTCTATTTCAATTACAATATTAAACACGAAACAATTCACATGTTACATATGACAGACAAACTCAATAGAAAAACACACCCGTATTTTAAACATCCATCATTCTCTCATTCCAGCCAGTCAGTATTCAGCTACGCTTGCAAACCTTCTTCTAATAGACAATGCCAGCTGTCATACATCTCAGGAAACAACTACATTTTTGGATGGTCAAAAAATAGAATTAATGGGTCCATCCACCGTACAGCCCTGATTTGGCTCCCAATGATTTCTATTTATTCCCAAATGTAAAGAATAAATTACGTGGTCAACGATTTTCGACCTGTGAAGATGCCGTAGACGCGCTCAAACAGCACTTTTTGGAGATACCTCAATCAAAGTGGAAAAAGTGTTTTAAAAATTGGTTTTATCAAATGCAAAAGTGCATCGATCATAGTGGAGAATACTTTGAAAAAACAATAAAAGCATATTGAGATACATTTGTTTATTTTTTCTATTCCGCATACATAAGTAGCAGCCCTCGTATAAGACATGGTCGCCTGAAATGATGGCCAAGACCTGCCAAGGAAGGTCCTGCCATTTACTGGCATTAGGTCTAATTGTCATTGTCATTGCAATGCAATATGAAAACCCCTACACCAAAATAAGTACAAATGTCGAGCTGTGGAAAACAACCCATGCATCTTCATGTAGGAGCACTTCATAGTGCTCTGGGCATAGTGATGAGAAGATGCTATAAAAAATGTTATTACCTCTGAATGCAACTCCTAAAAATTCGTAATTTCTTTCAAAAGACAAAGTGTTATCTTCACAGTCTAGAATCACTCTTATTCGTTCCCCCACCTAAAATAGAAAAGTTGTAAAATGAATTCCAATTTTATTGCAAGATCATAGTGTTTTCTATAGCTATTTACTTAATACTACTAAAAGCTACTAAATAATCTTACCTGATATTTAGGGCAATTGTTTAGCAAAGGGTAGTGTCCTTGTGCATCACCATTATGCAATAGATTATTATCAACTAAATTCCAACCCCAGCTCTGTTCATCTGACCCCAATAATCCAACATATCCTTGACACTGAAGTGGTGCTTCTTTAGTTGATATACCAACTACAGCTACAGTACCTAAAGGGCCCTCCCATATCACTTCCCAAGCATGTCTTCCATGGTAAAACCCAATTTTACCCCGACATGCATCTGTGCTTTGTGCCACAGGATTTCTGTAAACCATAAATATAGGTATACAATTATGTCAATTGGTTAAATACACTGAGTCAATATTATGTGACGTACTTTGTGATTACCTGTGTAGTGTAAAACCATTAGGTTTAACATATATATTTCTTGAACAATCGTGTGGGTTCCATGAATGAAAAAAAGCTCTTAACTTTGACTTATATGTGGTCACAGTTGAAAGTAAATCAGACTTCATAACTTCCTCCGCCAATCTTTTAATACAATGTAAACGCCACACATCATTATTTTCGTCACTGAGAATTCTGTACCATCTTTTGCATACCAAACCACAATTGCGGAGGTCTTTAAGGCTAAGATACGAAAATATTGCTTCTAAAATGAGATCAGGAACCTCTTCAGCTATTGCATAGTCATCATAGGCGTCTAATTCATTCATATTTATATTCATGATATACATTTGAAATCATATCATATAAAATATTTATGCTAGGATTGGTAGATATGATTGTACAATAATTAATTTAATATTTCACATGAATTACGATTACATTACACAAAAACTAAATAAATATGATGACAATTTGTGAATTTGACAATGACAATTAGCTTCTCCTCATAGACCATAAACTTATAAGATAACAGACGGGTTATACCTACAGAATTAACGTGTATTACCTACGTTCCATTTTTATGAATGAACGTTTGCCGACGGTTACTATGCTAGGGATTACCTTCTATTATCGTAACATTTGTCGATATCTTTCTATACTACCTGTTAAAGTGTACTAACCATAACTCTAAAACTAAAACCCGACTACTGCAAAATCACGAATCTCTAGAATGTATTGTTTTATTAGAGTAAATGGTATACGACCACGGCTTTATTCTATTAATCTACTTATTATTCTTGATATTTTCTTGCTTAATACTTCTTAGAGCGTGATTTGCAGTAGTCGGATTTAGTTTGAAACTTGATTTTTATTTGTATATCATATAGATGTAAAAATCCCGAATAATTCCGAATTATTCCATATTATTCGGAATTATTCCCAAATATTCTCAAATATTCCGGAATTATTCCCGCTGAACTCACCTACAAAAAATGAAATAACTGTGCTTCCACCTACCTACTAAGCGAAAACTTAAGTACAGACCTATGTAGGTATTGGTATATAGGTAGGTAGATACCGGAATATTATATATCTTGACCTCAGTGACGTCACAAAATGTACCTACTTATTGTATTATTGTACACAAATGTATATGCGCAGTACGAGTAACAGTACGCGTTTTTGGATGTCTTTTGTGGATTAGGTAGATTTGAGCTTCTCCGTCACCATGGTACACCCCGTGTACCATGGTGACGGAGAAGCTCAAATCCACCAATCGTAGACCATATCAAACCAATTCGAGCATCTCTCACGACTTGGGGTCAAGTCAAGATGTACGGTACCTACTTATTTTATTATAATATGTAGGTAATAGGTAATATGATATAATATGACTACAACTGCTACAACTTTCACACAGATACTAAAACAGCGACTGTAAGCGACTTTGGACCTTAATGACATTATCTTAATTACGTGTCTTTTTGCGCTAATAGATGACACTGATTACGAATATAAGAAAAAAAACTCGATTCTATGTCATGTCAATAAGGTCGAAAATTGCTTGCACTACGTTTTTTAAGGTTTTTTATCCCTAGCATCCATAACTAGTCTCTGATATGTAGCAAATAGCCAAATCGGACCGATCTTATCGGATATTTATATGAAAACAACATAATAATATGGTGTCGGATATCGGATGTCGGCCATCGTCGTCCGATACGGATATTGGATGGTGTGAAAACACTCTTAAAGAGTTTAAAAGTGTATAAGTAGGTCCTCAGGAAAACATAAGTCTTAGACTGTATTTTCTTAATTATACCGATAGGTATATACACCAACTAGCTGTTGCCCGCGACTTCGTCCGCGTTAAGTTCGGAATGTTGTTCATCCCCTATTTTATCCCCTTATGGGTAGAATTAATCAAAATCCTTTCTTAGCGGATGCCTACGTCATAGTAGCTTAATGCATGCCAAATTTCAGCCCGATCCGTCCAGTGGTTTAGGCTGTGCGTTATAGATCACTATGTCAGTCAGTCAGTCAGTCAGTCAGTCACCTTTGAGTTAAATATATTTAGATATATCTTTATCCGTATAAAACGCGAATCATAACTGCATTTCGAATCACAAGACTATCAACAAGAGTCAAGACTCTCAATACCTACTACATCTATCTACATAAATATCGACCGGAATAATTCCGAATTATTCCGGGTCATTTGGGAATTATTCGGGATTTTTCGTTTTATCCTCATCGGAATATTTGGAATTATTCCGGCCTTACATCTATAGTATATCATTCATAAATGTTGGCACCGTCGGCACGCTGTCAAATTCTCATACTCATTTTCCCAAGTGAGCAATAACTTAAATTTTTTGTCTCTTTTTAGCAGACACAACTGTATATTGGAAAAAAAGAGACAAAGTGATATAATCAAGGTTCAATTCATGTTTGCCTCATATTTGTATAACTAGACTTTCTATATGTTGAACGGGGCCCCCCTGTGTCATAGACTAATATAATATAATAGAGACTAGACTTCTTACCAAAGAGTATAGGAGAAGAGTGGCAACTCCATGCAAAAACTTATGTATGAAAAGTGCTGCCGCCCTGGGATGGGACTCGGAACTAATAACAGTACCTATACTGGGTGATTTTATAGTCCTTTCGGAGCGAAAGATTTTGGGCACAGTTTAGCAACATCGCCTGGAAGTATTATTTTGGCGAAAAAAAAACTTTTTTTCACAACCCCCATACAGTAAGGTAACTGTACCAATGGTAGACACTTTAAGGAAAAATAAAATTTCAATCTAAAAAATTTAACAAATTAATTACAGCACGGTCGTTACATTCTTTTTTAACTGTTACAGCAACAATTAGACATTAAGTTTTGCCCATAAAATCTTTAAAATCTATCATACTTTTACTTTAAATTAAATTATTATGCACTTGGTCGAAAACACCAATGCTAGACATCATTGTCCCAATGCTAGACACCTATTTGTACCAATAGTAGACACTTTAATTTCTCTCTACAAAATTGAATATCAGACCGCTAAGTGCCTTGGTATGCCCTATTCCCCCCGAGCGACGGTCAGACAGCGGTCCCCCGACGAGACAAATGACAAAAGGTGGGTTTTACTTTTTAAAGGTTCATTTTGGATCGGGGGTTTTTTATTTTTTTTATTTCATACTTTTTACAGGTATAACCACTCAACCGATTTCCATAAGACTTGCCGTATCGTGATGTATAAATTATGACCTGTCACTTGATACCCAACACACCATATTTGAAAATATTAGATTTTACATTGCCATTTTCACTCCTCATATTATTCAAATGGCTGAACCGATTTTTATGAAACATAGCTAAGAACACTCTCGACTAAATCATCTTTCAAACAAAAGAAACAGAATCTAAATCGGTTCAGCCGTTTGGGAGCTACGATGCCACACACACGCATACACACACACACATCCATACACACATACACACCCATGCACACGTCAAACTTACAACACCCCTCTTTCTTGTCGGGGGTTAAAAATCGGTCCAAGAATGCGCGCCGCTGCGCATCGCTCGGTGTGCGTTGGGCCGTATCCATCCATATTTGCCGATGACGGATGCCATCTATCGAGTCAATTTTACACTTGCAAAAGCTCACGCGTCGATAAGGTCAGAACACCCCTTGGTTTAGTGATCATGTGAAATGTTCAGAATTTGATTCAGTCTTATCTAGAGAACCGTCAACAAATGACGGCTATCACAAGAGTGAATAATAATACTCAGTTAGAAGAAATGCATACTTCCAAGACCCAGTACGTATCATATGGTGTCCCTCAAGGTAGCGTATTTGGGCCACTTTTGTTCATTATATATATCAATGACTTACCAAAATGCACTATGCACAATATGACTTTATTCGCTGACGATAGTACCATAACCATACCTTGTAAAGACATTGTTATAACTCTGACATTAACGAATCACTGACATCGATAGTTTCATGGTTGAATAATAACAATTTAAAAATTAATTTATTAAAGACAAATATAATGCATTTTGGACAAAGGCACCAGAACCGTTTAAATGTGAACCTGATGCATGACCAGATGCAAATAGAAGAGTCTATAACTGCGCGGTTTCTGGGGTTGACATTAGATAGTAAGTTGAAATTTAATGAACACATTGACATACTTTGTAAAAGAATTAGTAGCTTATCTTACGCTCTCTATAAACTTGCACCTATTATTAACAAAGTAGCTTTACTGTCAGCATACCATGGTTTAGTGGAGTCAGTACTTCGATACGGTATAATTTTTGGGGTAATGCAGCTAACAATGACAGGGTCTTTAAAATGCAAAAGCGTTGCATACGTGCCATGTTTGGTAGTGAGAGCACTGACAGTTGTGGGCCATTTTTTAAAGAGCACAATATTCTGACACTCCCCGGCATATACATACTAGAGGTAGCACTGTTTACCAGGTATAACCCACATCTGTTTCCAAGATTAATGGACAAAGTTGTGCGTAATCGTCGCGATAATAACAGGCTATGTGTCCATCCTGCTAAGACTGCCCTATTACATAAAAGTGTGATATGCATGGCTCCATTAATCTACAACAAAATTCCCAAAAATATAAAAAATTTGAACAACAATCGTTTTAAGTGGGCGCTCAAAAGATTGTTGACTGAGAAGTGCTACTATAGTGTTAAAGATTTTCTCGAGGACATGACCCTGTAGGATTGACTTTTGTTTGTATGTGACTGATGTATAATGTAGATGTGATGACTTAAAGTTAAATAATAATTTGTACACCACTCAATGGTAAAACATGTTGTTTCTAATCGAAGCTTAAGACCTATATAATAAGCACTTGACTATGTATATTATATGTACACATGTTTTTGCAAATAAATATTATCTTATCTTATCTTAACTTATCTTATCTTATCTTATGTGTTTAGGACAGGGTAAGGGAATGGGGGAGGGGAGGGTGGAAAGGGGAGAAAGGTGAGTAGATAGTCGAATAGAGAGTCAAGTGTTTCAATAGTGTCGACTCAGAGCTCAATGCTTGACTCTCAGCGCTAAAATTTACAACAATATGCGATAAGCTACATCCACGTGGTTAGAGCGGGCTAGCGCGGGCATTATTAGTAATTTCCGGTACATGTGATGAATCTTAATGTATATAATATCACATTTAGCGTAGGTATAACATCTTATTTTCATGAAATAAAGGCATTATTCCAAAGTGTCTATCATTGGAACATCTAAGATTTTTTATACCAATACTAGACATAGCATATAAATGTTACAAAACCTGATCAAAATATGCGGGCAATGGTCCAAGTATGTCAATAACTTCAATATTTATAACGTTTATACTAAAATTAGTAATAATCATAACTTATAAACAAAAAAATCACACCTATAAAAATCAGTACCCTTGGCAAAAATCTTAAGAAATAACACGACCGTGTTCACGGAGTCACATTATTTGCTGTCAACTGTCGTCTTTCTAAATTTACTTCGGATGGTGTTGCGAATATTTGAACATATCTTATAGACACCATTAGGCATCTTTTAAGTCAATAGTCTTATAAAACAAATGGATAATTTTCTCAAAATACTGGGTTTTGTTCGAAAGTGTCTAGCATTGGTACAGTGTCGAGCATTGGTACAGTTACCTTATACCTTTCACCTGTACATTATTCCCATACATTAAAAAAAAAGTTTTTTTTTCACCAAATTAATACTTCCAGACCTTAGAGTATATATTGCTATTTATAATGTGTACTCTAAGTTCCAGACGCTTTCGCTATCGAAGCTGTGCCCAAAATCTTTCGCTCCGAAACGACTACAAAATGCCATATATGCCATAAATGCTATATTATTATGCCTTATAGAAATGACTTGGCAAATAATATATAATTCTATTTGTAAATCAAAATTTTATACAACACCGTATATTTGTAGTAATTGTTAAGTCGAGGGATTCCTACCTAGTGAAGCACTTCGACATGGTATTGGACCGATCCAAGTGGGGTATAAGGCGGGGGGGGGGGGGGGGGGGGTATTGCTGGATAAAAAAATTTTGATTGAAGATGTCCTTCCTGATGAAATGATTAGGAAGGATCACGAAGGAGTGAGGTAAATCAATCAATTAGCCTATTGCGGTCCACTGCTGGACATAGGCCTCCCCAATATGCACCACGTTTGCCTATCCTCCACCTTCCGCATCCAGTCTGTCCCAGCCACCTTTCGCAGGTCGTCAGTCCACCTGGTCCCACCTTACGTTTTCCTTCTCGCGGTCTCCACTCTAGGACTCGTCTGCTCCAACAGCCATCTGTTTTTCAGCAGATATGGCCAACCTATTGCCACTTCAGCTTGCTTATTCTGCGAGCTATGTCGGTAACTTTTGTTCTATGTCGGATGACCTCGTTGCGAATTCTATCCTTTAAAGAGACTCCAAGCATAGCTCGCTCCATAGCCCACTGTGTGACTTTAATTTCACGGACTAGCCCCACTTTCAGTAGCCACGTTTTGGCACCGTAGATCATAACAAGCAGGACGCATTGGTCGATAACCTTTGTTTTGAGGCATTGCGGCAGGGGGGAGGAGAAGACCCGACGTAGTTTGCGAAATGCTGCCCACCCTAGTTGGATTCTTCTGGCTATTTCTTTCTTTGGCGAGTGAGGTAAAGAAGAAGGACAATGAGGAAGAGGTAGGAGTGGGAGAAGGGGTGGAGGAAATGGAAAGAGTGGGGGAAGGTGTTGGGAAAATTTGGGGTAGGAGCGTGGGAATGCGTGGGAAGGAGTGAGGGAATTAGTGAGAGAGGGAGGGGTAAGCTTAGGGTGTGTTCCGGTATGGTATAAGAGGATGGTAAAGTAGGTGTAGGGAATGTAGGGAAAGGAGAAGCGTGGGGAAGGGCGAAATTGTGGAGTAAGGGGTGGGGGCGGAAGGAGATGGGTGAAGAGGTGTAGGAATGTGTGTAGGACAGGGTAAGGGAATTTTTTTTTTTTTTTTATATAGGACACGTCAATTTGACTTTGCCTCGCCTGATGGTAAGCTGAAGGCAAAGTCTCTGAAAAGAGGGTCACCATTACAGACACGTACCATGTTACAATGGTGGCACTCAGCTTGACGGCCTCATCAGATGCTTTTTCACGCCCCGCTTAAAGGACCCGGGACTATAGGAGGAGGGAAACACGTGAGCTGGTAAGGAATTCCAAGTCTTAATAGTGCGGCAGAAGAAGGAGTCGCCGAATCGCTTGGTTCTTGATGGAATATTTTGCACCGTATGCGGGTGGCATCTGAGTCCTGCACGTGTTGTCCTATATAGGAAAGGAGAGGGTGGGATTACTTGGAAGAGCTCATCAGAACATTCACCATGGTAGAGACGGTAAAATACCGCCAAAGATGCCACATCTCTACGCAACTGCAAAGGCTCAAGGGTGTAAGTGATCTCAGGATTCCCAATAATGCGGACCGCACGTCGCTGCAACCTGTCGAGAGCATCTAGTAAATACTTTGCGGAGCCATCCCAGAGATGCGAGCAGTATTCCACGCAAGAGCGAATTTGTGTCTTGTAAAGAAGACACCGCTGCTCCGGCGGCGTGAAAAAACGTCTCACTTTGTTCAGGACTCCGAGTTTACGCGATGCTGTTTTGATGATACTCTCGATGTAGTTTTTGTTGTTCAGTTTGCAGCGAACATCCATACCTAGGATATTGAGATTGTCCTGTAGTGGCAGTGGCGTGCTCTGAAGAGTTGGAAGGGGAAGGAAAGAAGATACCTTTGCTGTAAACGCGCATGCCTGCGTCTTCTTGGCATTGAACTCAACCAGGTTTTCAGAGCCCCATTGAGAAACGAGGTTCAGGGTCTGGTCAAGTTCACTGACAAGAAGCTGCCTCCTTTCCGCGATATCAGACTGCTTGGCCGCAGGATGTCCGTGATAACTCCCGTGTAAGGTGCTATCGTCTGCATAGCAGTGAATGCTGCCAGTGGACAGCATGTCGTTGATATGCAGAAGAAAGAGAGTGGGTGATAAGACGGACCCCTGCGGCACGCCAGCATTTACCTGCAAGAACTCCGAAGTTCGACCATCACAGAGGACGCGAATACGGCGCCCCTGCAGGAAGCTAGCCACCCAGTCGCACAGTCTAGGAGGCAGACCAAAGGCTGGTAACTTGGAAAGAAGCGATTTGTGCCAGACCCTATCAAACGCTTTGGCGATGTCAAGACTTATAGCCAGCGACTCGCCATGCTTGTCCATAGCCTCACCCCAAAGATGGGTAACGTACGCTAGAAGATCACCCGTTGACCGCTTCGGTCTAAAACCATATTGCCGGTCGTTGATTAAGGAGTGATCCTCTAGGTAACGCATGAGCTGTTTGTTGATAATGTGCTCAAGTACTTTGCACAGTACTGAGGTGACGGCTATGGGCCTATAGTTGGTAGGGTCCGAGCGATCACCCTTCTTGGGGATCGGCTGTACATTCGCCTCCCTCCAAGCCGAAGGCACTGTACCCGAGATGTACGACATCCGGTACAACCGCGCCAGCATTGGAGACAACTCCGCTGCACATTTTTGAAGAACCACCGCTGGAATACCATCCGGTCCGCTGGCTTTCCGGACATCGAGTGACCGCAATACAGCACGGACATCGCGTTGCCTGATACGGATATCAGGCATCGCATGGCCACAAAAGGGCAGTGTCGGTGGCTGCATACCGCAATCATCGATCCGGGAGTTGGCCGCAAAGAGATCAACCAACAAATTAGCTTTCTCTTGCGGCTCATGGGCCAGGGATCCATCAAGTTTGCGCAACGGGGGCAGCGAAGGCTGGCAAAAGTTGGCTTGCACGGCTTTGGCCAATCGCCAGTAGCCACGGCTACCCGAGGGATGCGCCGCAAGCTCTTGGCCAAGCCGCGCTATGCGCTGGGCATCCGCTCTAACGCAAGTCCTCTTGCAGACCTTTGTGGCTATGTTGTACGCTGCCTTGAAGTGACCCACGTTAGGATCGCGCGTGGCGCGCGCCCTTACCCAGGCGCGGTACGCAGACTGCTTTTGATTAACAGCCTCCGCGCACTCGCGGCCGAACCAAGGGCGCGCTCTGCGGGCACCGGTGACATCAGTGTAGGGGATATAGTATTCCATACCCAAGCTGATCTCACCGGCGACAGCAGTAGCACTATCCGAGGGGTTCTTACCTTCAAAGCAACGTGCAACCCACGGGATGGATGCAAAATACTCACGCATCCCATCCCAGTCCGCTGACGAGTAGTGCCAGAGACGCCGCTTTCCCTGTTCGGGTCGTGGGGGCGCTATAGTTGGCACCTTGGAACAAACCAGACAATGGTCGGAGTTGCCTAAGGCGGCTCGCACCGAAACACTGTACTGGTCTGGTTGACTCGTCAGCAGAAGGTCCAGCAGAGAGGGTGCTAGGCCCGACCTTCTTGGTATCCTGGTGACCTCGTGTACCAGTTGGGTCAGGCCGTGCGCCAGAGCAAATGCATGGGCGGCTTTTCCCGCATGGTCTGTTTTGGCGGAGCCCAACCAGATCTCGTGGTGGGCGTTAAAATCCCCCAAAAAAACCAATTCAGCGTTCGGAAACCGCTCCTGCGCATCATCTGCTGCCTGACTCAGATATTCGAAGAGTCGAGTTGTCTCGGTATCTCCTGTATGGGATCGGTAGAGGCACACATAGATCTGACTCGTTGAGCCATGGTCTACGTGTACCCAAAGGGTTGAAAAGGATGGGTCCTCTAGGCAGCGCAGACGGCGACAACAAACATCCGCCCTAACAAACACACACACCCCGGCCTTTGCACGGAAATTTTCCTCCATAACGTAGCCGGGGTAGAGCAAGTAAGACGTGTCGTCAGGGCGGCGTATTTGCGTCTCCGTCAGAAAAAGCATAGCTGGATTCGCCGTCTCGAGGTGTTGGTGGACGGCGTTGAGGTTTGTATGGAGCCCACAGATGTTAGTGGACTCCACCTCAAAAAGCGAGCTTACGGGAAATTGAAGAGCCGCTGTGAGTCTATGCTCTTTGTTCTGCGCTGCCATAATGAGAACGGAAAGGAGAGGGCGTGAAGAAGAGGTGATTGTCGTCGCAGCACAGCGTGACAAAGCGCGGGATTTTGGTTTCGTCTATTAACGTGAGGCATGGCGAGAGCCGACACGCCGAACGGAAGGGCCCCCGTACCCCCCCGAATATGGTCGCCGGGTTCCCGTATCCGGTCACCAACCGGCACGACGAGCCATATCGGGATTATGCGCGGCCTGGTGAGGCAGCCTCCCAGGGTGGTTAGCCCCAGTTGGGCCCCTGTACTATGCCGCGGGCGGCCAGCGGCACCACCGTTTCTACGGGTCTCCCTGCCCGGCGTGTCGCCCCGTGCCATCCCCACTAGACTCCGCCAAGACCCACTGGTCACACTAATGCTGCGACCACGATCACCTCAGCCCGGCTATGCACCTGCTGAACCCTGAACGCAATCCAACCGAAATTGGGTTACTATTTAAGGGCTTTTCGCAAAGTGCACGGTGGTACCTACCCGGTCGGATTTAGTGACAATTTTGTGTCATCAAAGTCCTAAATTGGGGGAGGGTGGAAGGGGGAGAAAGGTGAGTAGATAGTCGAATAGAGAGTCAAGTGGTTTAATAGTGTCGACTCAGCGCTCAAAGCTTGACTCTCAGCGCTAAAATTTACAACACTACGCGATAAGCGACATCCACACAGTTAGAGCGGGCTGGCGCGGGCATTATTAGTAATTACCAGTACATGTGATGAATTTCAATGTATATATCACATTTAGCGTAGGTATAACATCTTATTTTCATGAAATAAAGGCATTATTTCAAAGTGTCTATTATTGGGACATTTAAGATTTTTTGTACCAATAATAGACATAGCTTATAAATGTTATAAAACCTAACCAAAATACGCGGACAATGGTCTAAGCATGTCAATAACTTCAATATTCTTAACGTCTATACTAAAATTAGTAATAATCATTAATAATAAACAAAAAATCACACCTATAAAAAATCAGTACCCCTGGCAAAAATCTTAAGAAATAACACGACCATGTTCACGGAGTTACATTAATTACTGTCAACTGTCGTCTTTCTAAATCTAAATTTACTTAGGACAGTGTTGCGAATTTTTGAATATGTCTTATAGACACTATTAGGCGTCTTTTAAGTCAATAAGGTAACTGTACCAATGCTCGACACTGTACCAATGCTAGACACTTTCGAACAAAACCCAGTATTTTGAGAAAATTATCCATTTGTTTTATAAGACTATTGACTTAAAAGATGCCTAATGGTATCTATAAGATATGTTCAAATATTCGCAACACCATCCGAAGTAAATTTAGAAAGACTGTTGACAGCAAATAATGTGACTCCGTGAACACGGTCGTGTTATTTCTTAAGATTTTTGCCAAGGGTACTGATTTTTATAGATGTGATTTTTTTGTTTATAAGTTATGATTATTACTAATTTTAGTATAAACGTTATAAATATTGAAGTTATTGACATACTTGGACCATTGGGACAATGATGTCTAGCATTGGTGTTTTCGACCAAGTGCATAATAATTTAATTTAAAGTAAAAGTATGATAGATTTTAAAGATTTTATGGGCAAAAGTTAATGTCTAATTGTTGCTGTAACAGTTAAAAAAGAATGTAACGACCATGCTGTAATTAATTTGTTAAATTTTTTAGATTGAAATTTTATTTTTCCTTAAAGTGTCGAGCATTGGTACAGTTACCTTAGTCATATAAAATAAATGGTTACTTTTCTTAATATACTGGGTTTTGTTCGAAAGTGTCTATCATTGGTACAGTGTCTATTATTAGTACACTTACCTTATTTTTTTCTTTCTCCATATTTTTATAATAACCATGCATGTAAAAATTGTTCCATTATGATTAAATACTCTAAGGATTAAATCTTATTAAATAAATATCAGAAAATAATGTTTGTCAAGAGTGTCTGTCAAGTGTCAAAGCAAAAATGTCAAATTGTTTGGACTATGGATCGGATCATCAAAAATCTTATCATTGTTTTGTATTTTATGTAAAATTCCGAACTTCATGTTGAGTTATTTGTTTAATGAAGATTGAAGAATTATTCCTGAAGAGCTTGATAAGTACATCATTATTACTGCTTGAAAAATTACTAACTTAATACATTTTAAGCTATCTTAAAAGAATTACTCTGTGAGTCTCTTATATATAAAACTTGAAAATGCCTGGATTCGACGCAGCATTAAGCGATGAAGATTACATTATAGAAAAGGCCAAAGATGCCCAGAAATTCAATATTCACTGCGCTAAGGCATGGATGTTGACAGCAAAAACTTTATTTCCTACTGATTTTAAAATCCAATTTGAAGCCTATCTAATGGAAAAGCAATCGGGTAATGTTCAAGAGGCTGCTGAGTGTTTTAGTTCACTTATAAAGTCTAGACAGAACTTTGCATCTTTGCTGCCAGAAATATCAGCCATTGCCAACGCTCTCCGATCACCGGAAGGTAGCTTTTTAAGTCAGATGTTTGATAATATTTGTCCAGATATACAACTGACGATACTGAAAACAAGTGTTGAAAACAGTGATGATACTATAGAACATTGTCGATTGTTAGTATTGTTGCTAAAAAAATTTCCTCAATTAGGTGTAGACAGTTTGGTGAAAACTTTAATTAGTACCGAGAAGTTCTTTTATGATAATCGATATGCACGACTCTTAGTTGTAGAAACATTACCACTTCTTAGTTCTTTAGAATCACCTAGACTGTTGCAGCGCTTAGTAATTAAGGCAATTGATTTTTATAACTCCTATGTTCATGATGAAACTGACCATGATATTACTGATCCATGGCAACGTCTATATGGAGTCTTGGATTTAATGGGAAGACAGCTAGGATGGGACTCCTTTTTTGTTAATTATAGTAATAGTTTAAACAAGGAGCAGTATTTTCAAAAATTGTTGACACTAAGGAATAATGAAGATTACAGACAACTGTTATACTGCAGTACTACTTTCTTTTTGAGAGCTCTTTGTGAACAAAAATCTCTAAAAGGCAACCACATTTTAGTAGAAGCACTGTCAGATCCAGAAATGCCACCATCAAAAAGAAGGAAAGGAGATGTAGAAGTAACTGGTATTTCAGCCCATCAATTTCAAACTGCAGCCAATTGTTGGGAATTGTTACACAGCAATGAACGGATTTCTAGGGAATTTACAAAATTAGCAAATCAGTTGCAAGTGAAGCCATGGTCAGAAGGGTTTACTGAGGAATTTGCATTGTACCGGGGTAAATATGATGAGGCTATGCCACAAGCCAACACAACTAGTCTTACAGCTAGTATCATCAGAGTATCAATTAATTATTTCCAGAAGAATTATGCAGCATGTGTAGAAAGTATACTTGTAGCTTTACCCCAGTTGCCTAATGTGGAAGGTGTGTTAGAACCTGAATTGATTGTGGGAGGCAAGCATAGGCATTTGCACTTCTTACCTCTTACCAAAGTTGCTATCATGCATTACTTCTGTACTATACTTATACGGATTCTCCTTAATTCATCGAATAATACTGATCTGACATACGGTCACATGCTGGTATTGATGCAGCTTGGCTGGCCACAAGAGGAAGCAATATTCATACATATACTTGATGTGATAAGACAAAAAGGTGTTTTTCATTACCATCTCTTTGCCACATATATAATTCATATTGACATATTGGAAGAGCTCAGTTTTATCTGGAATGAACAGGGAAACAATGTTGTTCTTGATCTATTACCTAATTCCCAGCAGCACCTAGGGCAAAGAAGAATAGGTACTCGTGGTGCAGACAAAGGTGTGAAGGAAGACTTTAAACAAGCTATGAAGGTACAAGTGGCTCGGAGCAATGAATCTGTGCTTAATTTGTTGACACAATTTATTACCTCGGAGAGATCATACTTTTTACAAGTAGTTTAGATAATGTAATAAATATAATCATAGTGAAGCATTTGTTTTATTAAAATGTGATGAATTAGGGCCGGCGCACAGTGGTTTGAAATTTGAGCTCCGTTGACATAGATACTTAAAGTGAGGAAATTAAAAAAAAAATTGTAATGGCTCTGGCATATCTCGCTTTTATGTCACATTAACGTATGAATGGTATAAGTAGATCCACGCGTGAGAAAAAAAAGTTTTGTGTTTTTTTTTGTATGGGAGAAAACACTTAAAGTGCTTTTTCTTTCAACTGAATGGAACTGAAGGGCTGGTGCTCACACCAGCTATTGTACCACACACGGCGATCAAGATGACATCAAATTCACGCACCTTTACGCGCCACTCCGCACGTAGTAAAATTTTGAAGTATTGAATTTTCGATATGTGATTTTTCAAATCTTTGACGTAGTTAAATGTAGTTGCCTGTCCATTTACTTATAATGTCATTAGTTTTTAGCCTATTAGTGACTTTTAGGATGACAATAATTAAAAATAATATTGATTATACGCATAAGTTTTTTACAAAATTGCATTCCGAGAGCTAAGTAGCTCATTTGTTAATCACCGTGATTATGGTTGTTTATGATTAAATATGATTGACGTGAGATTAACCAATTAGGCTCTAGCGAAGCCAAATAGGTCCTACTCACAATGCGACTCCATTATCTGTAATTAAAGGCACTTAATTAAACAATAGCGAACGTTAATGAGGGTAGTTGTATAAAAATAGGTCGTTAAGCCTAATTTTATCAGTAGCTCTCGGCACTTGTGCTTGCTAACATATTACCAACGTATTATATTTTGTTACTATGTTATGATGGAAGGTTTTGCTACCAATTTGGACATTTTTATATTTGTGGCAAACAATAGTTGGTTTTCACAACATTGTGTATTTTGAAGTTTTTGAAAATATTGTTGATTTGTCAGAAAATGAAAAAAAAAGGAATTAAAACAATTCATCCAGACCTATGTGTGCTCGTTGAGGAACAAATGGGTCTCATGTAAACGCACTAGACGTACATTCATTAAAAAGTATGAGACATGGCTGCAAGAGGATATAAAATGGAGCAACCATGTACCAGTTTTGACTCTAGTTTAAATGAGGGTGCATCCACATCCTCTGGACCCAAGACATGCGCTGTTGGAACGTCAACATCAGTTGTGAGTCCAAGAAAACCTTTTATGGAGCTAAGTGCGAGACAAAGAGAAGGAGAGTGAAAGAGCTCCTAACGCATAGCACTGAAAGCCTTGTTCATGTTACTGTTTTAAAATCACAAAACCAGAATATAGCAGATATAATTAAACTTGTCACGGAACATCCCGAAGAGGCTACAAAAATAAAAAAAATGTTAAAGCCTTTTAACAGTAAAAATAGACAATAGGTAGGCTTTCAGTGCTATGCGTTAGGTGCTCTTCCACTCTCCTTCTCTTTTGTCGCGCACTTAGCTCCATGAAAGGTTTTCTTGGACTCACAACTAATGTTGACGTTCCAACATTGCATGTCTCCGGTCCAGAGGATGTGGATGCACCCTCATTTAAACTAGAGTCAAAACTGGTACATGGTTGCTCCATTTTATATCCTCTTGCAGCCATGTCTCATACTTTTTAATGAATGTACGTCTAGTGCGTTTACATGAGACCCATTTGTTCCTCAACGAGCACACATAGGTCTGGATGAATTGTTTTAATTCCTTTTTTTTTCATTTTCTGACAAATCAACAATATTTTCAAAAACTTCAAAATACACAATGTTGTGAAAACCAACTATTGTTTGCCACAAATATAAAAATGTCCAAATTGGTAGCAAAACCTTCCATCATAACATAGTAACAAAATATAATACGTTGGTAATAAGTTAGCAAGCACAAGTGCCGAGAGCTACTGATAAAATTAGGCTTAACGACCTATTTTTATACAACTACCCTCATTAACGTTCGCTATTGTTTAATTAAGTGACTTTAATTACAGATAATGGAGTCGCATTGTGAGTAGGACCTATTTGGCTTCGCTAGAGCCTAATTGGTTAATCTCACGTCAATCATATTTAATCATAAACAACCATAATCACGGTGATCAAAGATATTATATGTCATTGACGGTGATTAACAAATGAGCTACTTAGCTCTCGGAATGCAATTTTGTAAAAAACTTATGCGTATAATCAATATTATTTTTAATTATTGTCATCCTAAAAGTCACCAATAGGCTAAAAACTAATGACATTATAAGTAAATGGACCGGCAACTACGTTTAACTACGTCAAAGATTTGAAAAATCACATATCGAAAATTCAATATTTCAAAATTTTACTACGTGCGGAGTGGCGCGTAAAGGTGCGTGAATTTGATGTCATCTTGATCGCCGTGTGTGGTACAATAGTTGGTGTGAGCACCAGCCCTTCAGTTCCATTCAGTTGAAAGAAAAAGCATTCTCACGCGTGGAGCTACATAACCATTCATACGTTTATATCATATGACATAATTATAGCGAGGTATGCCAGAGCCATTACAATTTTTTTTTTATTTCCTCACTTTAAGTTTCTATGTTAATGGAGCTCAAATTTCGAACCACTGCACCACGGTAATACTATCCATACAGTATTGTAACTCGGCCGTATTTTAGAGATAAGTGCCTAGAGCCGCGCGGTACGTACACATGCGATAGGGCTGCTCACCCACAGCAATTTGATTACAACTGCCGACTTTAACTTTCTATCAAGTACTTATATATATATATAAGATAGTTTTGTGATTATAAATATGTACCTATTATTTTTTTAATTAAACAAATCAAATACTTTGTGAATGGAATAGTTTATTAACGTTTCTATTAGGTAGGTTTATAAGGTCATAGGTGACGCACACATATCCCGAGGTTTTAAAGACAAGTGTAGGTACCTACCTACTGTATCATGATCTTCCCATCTACCTATACTCCATTCGGTTAAGTACCTACTTAACAAAACGTAAACAACATTGATAGCCCTAAAACGGCCAACAACGACCGTCTAGCTGCAATGCTTCGATATCGCCTAATGTCAACATTGGGTTGTGGAGGTCAGATGACAGTGTCTTCACGGAAAATATCGAGGTCCAGCCGAATCCGCAGTTAAGACTGTTAAAGCGACTTCGACGGTGAAAATGCGACTGGGAATTAACGCTAGGATGAAGAAGACTATTCTGTTTAGACTAAGAGACTGAAATCCGAAATCGAACTAGGTAGGTACTAGTTCGTCAGTTAAGTTAGTTAGCCTAGTTTTTTTGTTTAATGTTTAATACAATATTATGTGATTTTATAAAAAGTGGCAACAATATATTGTTTACCTTTGGTTAAGTACCTAACCGAATGGAGTATAGGTAGTTTACTTGTGTCAAACACTTTACTCAATTTATTTATTAATCCAGGCCTTTTATTCGGGAAGAGAAAAAGAATTCCATCAAAGACACAAATTACGTAGGTACCTACCCACTAGTACATAAGTAAAATCATTTTATACCTACCTATAATATTTATATTATACTAGCTTTTGCCCGCGGCTCCGCCCGCGTGGATGTCGGTTATCGCGACCAAACATAGCCTATGTCCTTTCTCAAGGTCTAATCTACCCCTATACCAAATTTCATCAGAATCGGTTCAGCGGTTTAGTCGTAAAAGCGAGACAGACAGACAGACAGAGTTACTTTCGCATTTATAATATTAGTAGGAATTTATTATATTCACACCTCAGAATACGGAATAAACCGTTTATTCTATTTCTAGTAAAAAAAATTACGCAATAACTGTTTAAAAACGACATCGTCGCTGCGGGACATTCCTGGCCGGTTCCGACCGGTAGCTTGCCGAGCGCATGCCGAGATCGAGGCGCGTAGGTATAGGACGCGTTTCGTCCGTTTATATGAAGACAAGTTACTGTATGTATATTTATTCTGTGACTGCACTGTGCGGCGCCCACTGCCGGCATGGAATTTATTACTAGTCATGTTATTTTGAACCTTATCTCATATGCTTTATAATTCATTTGTAATAAATACCTCGCTTAACGCGAGAGATGCGTTCTGGACAAAATCGCGCTAAGCGAAATTCGCGTAAAACGAGGTTGAAAAAATAACAAGCAAAATGTATTACAAACCTACTTTTATTGCCTTAAAAGCTTTAAAAAAAAAAATGGCATCTTAATTTTTGGAGAAATACTGATCTAACCTCAGAATACAGAACAAACCAGAAGCCGCATTCGCTAATAGCTGCATATCCCGCACTGTGTCCAAAAACGATACTCTGTCTCGCTCTATAGTGAAACTTCCCGCTCGCGTAATGTTGCTAGGCTAAGGTGCGGTTCCCAACTTTAGGGTAGACATAAAACACTTATAAGAGATATAACCCTAGATATTTAATATCTGTATTATACAGAGAGGTAATCAGTATAAGTTAAAGCTATTAAATATATATAAATTTAATGAAACACGGTAATAAGGTAAGTTGATTTTTTTTAATGGTATAATGATATACAAAGTCTATAGACACAGTGTCACTCCAATGCGGCGTAAATAATACCTAGCTGCTACTCTGGTACATGTTGACAATATAGGTACATACTTATATCTCCTATTTCATCCATTTCAACTTTTTTCTTCATGCATCGGTAGGGAAACTAAAATTAGAAACATTTTATAGAAAAAAATAAGTACCTACTTACATTATACATAATATTGCTACTGTGCGATAAAACCACCAATTGTATATAGGTACCCACATAATAGCGTGTTTACTTATGATGTCTGTGGTGTACCCACATATCGATTCAAAATGAATGACGATTCGGAAGTTTGTGCGTAACTATGCACGCGCCTGCGAGACTCGCAGCATATGCAATATGTACCTGCTCGCAGTGATTGTTGAAATTGTTGTTTGCTATTTATTATGTTAAGTTTGTTATTGTCCTTCCACAAGCAGAGAAGGGGCTATGTAGGGTATACAGCCCTACAAGCCGGACAGCCAGTGAATTTGCGCTGTTGGTACAATAAATGGTATTTCTTCAATTACTGAAGACAAACTCCTATGGTCATCTTCAGACACCATCTACAGATCCTGTATACTAAGAATACCAGAGAATTAGATAAGACAAAATAAATGAGCTCAAGCTCGGTAGGTTTTTCTTGTTTAGTTTAGTAGTTCTTAAGGCCATCTTCTGACTATATCATCAGACCAGCTCCATGGTACCATATTAATGCATTATCCCCTAAACTAACATGTATACAAAATTTCATCAAAATCGGTTGAGGATATCTGCTTCAAAATCGAGTTGCAAGATTTCTTTTCGAACAAATTAAGTAGGTAACATACCTACCTACATCCTACATACAGTGAAAGTAGGTAATGAAAAGATTTATAATAATATATCATTTACCGACTTGTTTGCAATGCAACAAGGAATAATGCTTGGACGAGTAAAGTGAACAGAATATTTTTGTACCTACCTGCGCATGGCACTCGTACGTACTACCGAGCCATTTAGTTTGATTTGAACCGTATTGTACAATCAATGTACAATAAAGAGACCTATCTAAGTATATATCTGTTTAAAGGAGAACGGGCACTTTTGTATGAGCTGCGTCCCAACCCTTGTAACAAGTTGCGACTAGTGTAAACATGTTCATTTAGTCTATTTATATGTAAAAATGAAAGATTTTTATCAGAAATTCGTGCAGGTCCAAAGTTATAAGGGTGTAAGTAAAAAATATTTTTTGTGCAATTAGGCTTTGCAGTATAGTTCTACGGTTTTGTATCATTGCGCCGACGGTCATTACAACTACGGTTGACTCAACTAGGGTTAATTCACCTACTGGTTGACATGGTTCATGGTTGTACCGATCATATATTTTTAACAAAAAAAGAGGGGTGTTATAAGTTTGACGTGTGAGTGTGTGTGTGTGTGTGTGTGTGTGTGTGTATGTGTGTGTGTGTGTGTCAGTCTGTCTGTGGTATCGTAGCTCCCAAACGGCTGAACCGAATTCAATTCTGTTTCTTTTGATCGAAAGATGGTTTAGTCAAGAGTATTCTTAGCTATGTTTCATAAAAATCGGTTCAACCATTTGAAATATATTATGAGGAATGAAAATCAATCCAAAATCTAATCTATTTTCAAATATACCCGTATTGGTTATCAAATGAAAGGTCATAAACCGCTGAACCGATTTCCATAAAACCTGCTATTATTATAGGTATATAAAAAGCATGAAACAAAAAAAAAATAAAAGCAGAAACCAATATTTTAATTTTCTCTTTCTAAATCGATTTGAATAGTTAGCATAATAAATGCTTCAAAAGAACATTATTCACGCTGCATACATTTTTGGTCCAAAATTGAAAGTGCTGGCCAAATACGATATTTCGTTAGAACTTGTTCTTATTGGGGCGTCAAAGTTGAGGGACCACTTCCTTCGGTTTTATTTGAGTTCGAAAATCTTGAAAACATACATTTTTTATGACACAAACTATTGAAAATGGATAAAAAATGTCGTGCTACATTGGAAGAATAGTTAATAAAACTAATAAAAAATAAACCCCATACTGCACACCGTTGTTTTTCGTCTATTTATTTAGGTGCTAAATTGAAAATAAGTAGCGGCCAAAGAATACAAATATGACATTCCGTTAGTCAGGCAGTGGACCCTCAGCTTTGACGCCATAATAAAAAATGCTAATGCTAACAGAATATCATACTCGTATTCTTTGGCCGGCACTTTCAATTTTGGACCTAAATAAATGGGTGAAAAACAACGGTGTGCAGAATGGGGTTTATTTATTATTGATTTTATTGACTATTCTTCCAATATAGAACAATGATTTTTATTCGTTTTTAATCATTCATATCATAAAAATGTATGGTTCCAAGATATTTGAACTCAAATAAAACTAAGAGCAGTGGTCCCTCAGCTTTGACGCCATAGTAAAAAATGCTAACGAGGACAAGCTCTAACGGAATTTCATATTTGTATAGGTACTTTGGCCAGCACTTTCCATTATGGACCTAAATAAATGGACGAAATACAACGATGTGCAATATGGGGTTATTTTTTATTGCTTTTATTAACTAGTGTTCCAATATAGAATAAAGTTTTTCATTTATTTTTAATAATTCGTATCATAAAAAATGTATGTTTCCAAGATTTTTAAATTCAAATAAAACCAAGCGCAGTGGTCCCTCAACTTTGACGTGGTAATAGAAAATGCTAGCGAGGACAAGTTCTAACGGAATATCGTATTTATTTTCTTTGGCCGGCACTTTCAATTTTGGACTAAAATGGGTGATGACCTTTCATTCAATAATCCCAATAATTTATACATATTTGAAATGTACTAATTAAGGCCTTTAATTTGATATCAAACACGGTATATTTACATCAATTTTATTTTTTAACGCAGTACTTTATGACCGCTAGAGGGCGCCACATTAAATTCAGTGACACATTATATAGCCTATAATAAGTGGACGATCAAGACACTTCTAACAATACCTTACTTGTCCAGTTCTAATTAGTAGTTGAAGAGCTATGAGGGAATTAGTGAATATACATACATAGTTCATACATACATACATAGCCTGTCAAAATCATAATCCTCCTTTGGCTTTAACATAGTCGGGTAAAAATAGCATAAATAAATAAGTATTTTGTCATAAAAACACTAATTATTTAAAATAAATTAAATACTTTCTTAGTAACTGAAACCCCCACAACTTTTACCCTGCACGAAATACAGATTTATGTCCATACAAAAAAATAATACACTCATTGAGACCTTTCATTTGATATAGGTCAAAAAGTGTTACACCATATGGGACGAAACGCCCATTCGCCTTTCATAAAAATAGGTGGGTAAAATTTTCAATTGATATGGCAACACATAAGATGGCAGCGTCTTCGTCTAAATCAATCACAATTAAATTCAATAATTAAATAACTATGCATTTGTATACGCTAATTACAGATGAAATGAGATCCCATCCTGTTTTTTTGTAATCCTAGATGTATTTTTACATGTAAGAACAACTAAAACCGACATTTTAAAATTAAAATTGACACTGATGTAATACGTCTGACGCGCTACGTGCAGACGATTGAACATAGAGTAAAGTAATACATCGGAAATAGAGGGCCCTCTCGTGAGTTTTTTATGTCACCCACTCAACTTCTATCAGAACAGAATCTACCGCCATCTATTAATCATATTCCGACAACTGCTGTTATTATACCATACATACCTATATTGTGCATACCTACATACATACTACATGCATTGGATATATGGATATATAACCCAAAACCGTTAGGCCTGTTCCTTTACGTTGAATTCATTAAAATTCAACGTAAAGGCCGCGCCGGTTTTAAGTTATGAATTATGACATACTAACTGACATTTTGTGTAAATGACAGCAGGTCTGTTTTACCGACTCAACATGCGGCGCCATCTATCGATCTTTGGAACCAGAGCCACAATTTATAATGACAGCTGGTCTGTTTTATCCGTTTAGTATAGGAAGAAATGGTGTAGATGTCCCTTTTAAACTACTACCACAGATAACATAATACTAAAGTACTATGTAGTGAAGTTTCCGAGGGCTGCGATTGAATGCGAGTGACAATATTCAAACCAAGACGATTTGTCTTGGTTTGTGTGTCTTCACTTTTGAGCGCGCTTGCGGTTTCTGGTTTGTTCTGTATTCTGAGGATCTAACGTCTTGTGTAGCATTTTTCTTGCGATCAAGTAACAATTTTTTCGTAACAAGCAACACCATTTTCAATCTCAGAATACAGAACAAACCAGAAACCGCAAGCGCGCTCAAAAGTGAAGACACACAAATCAAGACAAATTGTCTTGATTTGAATATTGTCACTCGCATTCACTCGTATGCACGTAGCGCGTCAGACGTATTACATCAGTGTCAATTTTAATTTTAAAATGTCGGTTTTAGTTGTTCCTTCATGTAAAAATAAATCTAGGATTACAAAAAAACAGGATGGGATCACATTTCATCTGTAAGTAGCGTATACAAATGCATAGTTATTTAATTATTGAATTTAATGAGCAGTTTTCCAGTAGGTATAATAATCAGTTGGTTTTTAAATCGGGTGCCGTCTATTTGGTAGAAACTTGATACTCCGAAACCTATTTGGGATAACTCACTTCGCAGAAACTTCTTTAATCGATCATTTATTAGGCATTAAAAATATTTGACATAAATATTTTTAGGCATAATGTGCTTATGACCGAATTTAGAATGGCATACATTTAAGATAGTAGAATTTTATTTGGCATAATTACCTTTGGCATAGTTAAAATTTTGTATAACTTCATTTAGCATACCGTTCGTAACGTTAACGTAACGTTTAACGTTAAGTTAGGTTAGAACCGTGACCTCTTATGCCAGAATAGATAGTTGTTTACACCCCGACACAGAGTAGGTACCCCGACTCGGATAGGTTAGGTTAGGTTAGAACTGTGACCCCAACAGCGCGAGCCGAGCGAGCGAAGCGAGCGTGCCGCGGTAGCGGCCGGCGAAGCGCCAAAATAGATAGTTGTTAACACCCGACACAGAGTACCCCGACTCGGATAGGTTAGGTTAGGTTAGAACTGTGACCTCTTATGCACGAGCCGAGCGAGCGAAGCGAGCGTGCTGCGGCAGCGGCCGGCGAGTGCCAGAAACGAGCATGCTCTCATAGGCAAGGATATAAAAACCAAATAATTATCATTAAATCAACTTTTATTTATTACATATTACTAAAAAAAAACAATTAAATTAATTAGAAAACAAAATTAAACTAATCTTATATTAGCTCCTATTGCTTTCAGATACCCAACTTCTGTGTAATCAGACTGATTATTTATAATATTTTGAATACGATTTGTTTTATTCAAAGTTTTCTTTTTTTTGGCTGGTGGTGGCGCGCCGAAACTTAATTTATCTATTTCTATAATTGAATATTTTATTTCTTTGATCAGTTGATTTGATATATTATAAAATCCCACATGATTCGCGCTTACAATTTTATTTATTCTGTGATGCCACGATTCAGCAGAATTTTGTGTTCTAGGGATATTCTGGTCAAATAAATCTTTTGTACTCCAGTGGCTAGGCTGATATTTTGGAGGCGAAGACATTGTTCCCCAGATGTAATTATCGCTAAACCAATGTGCAATAGTTTCCGCCTCTGGGGATATCGTTTTGAGCCATTCATCGTAATACTTTGGTATATCATTAGGCGATAAGTAAGAAAGAGCAAATAAACATTTCATCTCCATAGCAAAATTAGCATCGTTACCGTATAGTTTTTGAAAGCCACTTTTCTGTATCTTTCGGTATATGATTTGCCCTAAATGGAAATTGCATCCTTTGATTATTACATTATCGAAATAAGTTTTAAAACTGATTTGGGGCGCTTGTTCGAAGTCCATTATTATATATCGCGGTGATAAATCTATATTAGCGGATGCACAACATTCTAATAACATTTCAATCAACTTATCATAGCTAGCTTTATCCTTATTAGTCATGAGTGCATGTACCATCGGAAATGTTGTGTTATGTACAGATCCATGTATTACATACAGTTGTTGGAATATTTTCGGAACGATTTTGAATGTACCATCTGCAAGCCAATATTTGGATCTGCTTAAATGTTGTAACATTTTTTGTAGTAAACATAACTATCCGACGTCCGTTGTTTAATTGATCTTGTATAATGATTTCATTCTCCAAATAATCACATCGTAAATAGTTCATATTAAGTTGAAATTCTACTGTTTCTGGTTCAATAATAGGATGTTTCCCTTTTTTCTTATTTCTGTAAATAACTTGCCTTACATTTTTTATTGTTGGTAAATGTGCTGAAATCACTTCTGAAGTTGTAGATATGCAATCGTTTATTATTTGACATGTTTTTTTCTCAATGTTATTAATGGATTCTTCTTTAATCGAATTCATAATGTCAGCGACTTTGGACCTTATCACATCAGGGTCATGATTATGGTTAACCATTTTTTTACTTATTAATGTATGTATATTAGTTTCATTGTTGCATATGGTGATTATTCGTTGATTGCAATTATATGTTTTGTTCCGGCTCATTTCACATAACCAATAGTATTTATTATTTTGCACTTTGTTTCTTTCGTAAATAAATCCATTCATATCTAATTTAATTCCACCTTTGCTTGATTTAAACACTTTTAAAATACTTTCTACTGAATTTTCCATATTTACTTAATTATACTTTAACTTGTTTTGATCAACACAATAACACAATATCGATATGACAACTAAGGTTATCCGACAACTAATAATGATTCATGTGATACTACCTCCAACTAATAGCAATAGTAAAAATGATATGATAAGAAATATATTATACCAAAAGATGAATCTGGTTTTGAACTTTCTGCGATGTGATGGTTATACATTGTGATTATTATGGATACAAAAATTATGCGTACAGATGATTCTGACTTACAAAATTATGGGTTTCAATGTATGCAAAATGAGTTTATGCCAAACGATATTCTGCGAAAAGAGGTTTATGCTATTAGTTGTTATGCAATATAAAATTATTACTTAAAAAGTTCTACTATATGATTGATTTAAAAGGGTACACCCCTTTTAAATCATAAAGAGATGGCGCTAGCATAGCTTTTGGTAATTAAAATGTACTCTGTGGTTTGTTTGTGCGATGTTGCCAAAGTTTAATTTCATTTACCCATATTACAATTGATAAAATGTGATAAAACGCTTAATTCTTTTCGCGTCACTGTCTGTAATTTAAAATAATATTATATTTAAAATAGTTTTATCAAAAAAAAATGTCAAAACATTTACGTAAAGTAAATCATTACAAAACCGAAGAACATTTTTTCCATAAATTAGGGAACACTAGATGTGAGACCACACTCTTCTTACCAAAAGTGCCGGCTGCGCCATCTAGCTTGACTTTAGGAACCCTATAAATACCTACTGGAAAACTGCTCATTGTGATTGATTTAGACGAAGACGCTGCCATCTTGTGTGTTGCCATGTCAATTAAAAATTTTACCCACCTATTTTTATGAAATTTAAACAGATATATACTTAGATAGGTCTCTTTATTGTACATTGATTGTACAATACGGTTCAAATCAAACTAAATGGCTCGGTAGTACGTACGAGTGCCATGCGCAGGTAGGTACAAAAATATTCTGTTCACTTTACTCGTCCAAGCATTATTCCTTGTTGCATTGCAAACAAGTCGGTAAATGATATATTATTATTTCATTACCTACTTTCACTGTATGTAGGATGTAGGTAGGTATGTTACCTACTTAATTTGTTCGAAAAGAAATCTTGCAACTCGATTTTGAAGCAGATATCCTCAACCGATTTTGATGAAATTTTGTATACCTACATGTTAGTTTAGGGGATAATGCATTAATATGGTACCATGGAGCTGGTCTGATGATGGCCTTAAGAAATACTAAACTAAACAAGAAAAACCTATCGAGTTTGAGCTCATTTGTTTTGTCTTAGCTAATTCTCTGGTATTCTTAGTATACAGGATCTGTAGATGGTGTCTGAAGATGACCATAGGAGTTTGTCTTCAGTAATTGAAGAAATACCATTTATTGTACCAACAGCGACAATTTACTGGCTGTCCGGCTTGTAGGGCTGTATACCCTACATAGCCCCTTCTCTGCTTGTGGAAGGACAATAACAAACTTAACATAATAAATAGCAAACAACAATTTCAACAATCATTGCGTGTAGGTACATACTGCATATGCTGCGAGTCTCGCAGGCGCGTGCATCGTTACGCACAAACTTCAGAATCGTCATTCATTTTGAATCGATAATATATGTAGGTACACCACAAACATCATTAAACACGCTATTATGTGGGTACCTATATACAATTGGTGGTTTTATCGCACAGTAGCAATATTATGTATAATGTAGGTAGGTACTTTTTTTTTTTCTATAAAATGTTTCTAATTTTAGTTTCCCTACCGATGCATGAAGAGAAAAGTTGAAATGGATGAAATAGGAGATATAAGTATGTACCTATATTGTCAACATGTACCAGAGTAGTAGCTAAGTATTATTTACGCCGCATTGGAGTGACACTGCGTCTATAGACTTTGTATATCATTATACCATTAAAAAAATACTTACCTTATTACCGTGTTTCATTAAATTTATATATAGGTATTTAATAGCTTTAACTTACACTGATCACCTCTCTGTATAATACAGATATTAAATATCTAGTGTTACATCTCTTATCTAGTGTTTTATGACTACCCTAAAGTTGGGAACCGCACCTTAGCCTAGTAACATTACGCGAGCGGGAAGTTTCACTATAGAGCGAGACAGAGTATCGTTTTTGGACACAGTGCGGGATATGCAGCTATTAGCGAATGCGGCTTCTGGTTTGTTCTGTATTCTGAGTTTTCAATACACTTTCGCAGATATAAAACGCGGTTGACATCACTGTCAGAACTTTCCAAAATCTCCAGGCCAGAATATATTTTTGAAAGCGCCTCCGATATATTTCTTACACCTGACGATAACTTTCTTTCTTCTGACCGTTCTTCTTCTGTTACCGACGTATTTTGCATTTCCATTAATTCTTATCGCTTCCAAGCTCAGAACCCTCCATCATAACTGCGATATCTTCAACAACCTGTCGTGTCGCATCTTGAATTCGCTGGCGTCTGTTTGGTGCCTCTACTACGTCAGGCCAAAGATTCCTCCAAACTCGTTCAAGCAGCTCAGTTTCACTTCACTCCAAGCTGCAGCAATGTTTTGTACAGCTTGCATAATATTGTAGGATTTACGCCAATCACGCATAGACTGTTGTTGTTGTCCTTCATGCAGCACGAGCTAAAGAACCAATCAGTGGGTTCGCGTAAAGCGAGGTAAATTAGCGCGAATTTTGAGAATCGCGTTATAACGAAATCGCGCTAACCGAGGTCGCGTTAAGAGGGGGTATAAAGCTAAATTGCCGATCGTAGATTTGATGTTTAATACCCGAAAGTAAGCCACAAATGAGCTGGGTTTTTTTTAATAGAAAATACGTTATATTTGTAAGGGACTGCTCATGGTGAAAACATAAAATAATAATATTTTTTCGATAGAATAAAATCACAAAGTTATGCCTTATTTACTACTAAAATCAATTTATTTCCAATATTATGCACACAACTGAGTCAATATTTGAATACAAAGTGTAAAATTATGTAACACAGTGAATCTATTTTCACTTTGAAAAAATTGTGTGGATTTTACGAGTAATTAAAAAAAATGAATTTGGCGCTTACGATGGTCTTATTCCGCGCATAACGCTCTCTTTCTATCGCACCTGACCCGAGGTGTCGGCCATCTGTTGTTTCATCATTTAGTCGGGCTCGCCCCGTTGAGACGGGAGGACTGTATTTCTGTTTTCCGTGTCAAGAAAGTTCGTTAAAAATGAGCCAATTAAAAAAATATAAAAGAAACACTCTAAAAGAGAATATAAGAAACTAAGAATTCAACTCATGGCTAATTTTCGAAGGTAATGTATCTATATTATTTTACTTTCTTTAGTTTGTTACCAAATATCCACCGTTGCTAGGTAAAAGCGCTATTACACCTTCCTGAATTTAGGAAACGATATTTAGGAAACGATTTAGGACGAGAAATTCAGTCGCCGGAGCTCGCGATTACACTTTTCCTAATTTAGGATCCTAAATCAGTTTTGTTGGACGAGCGGCAAGTGACGGACGTGTCGCAGGTGTCGCTGTCGAATAGAGATGGATGATAAATTAGGTTACGATTTTGATATCGATGTTATTGAATATTACTTTGATGATGTTACCGTATGATGTTACTGTTATATATTTCTAACAAATTACATTTCATAATATTGTTATGGTCGACTCTATTTGCTGAGGCTGCTTTTTTAATTCGTTACTTAATTTTTAAGTTAGCAACTTTGTCTGTCAATAATCTCATTGTGCGCATACTGCTGAATAAAAAAGAATCGATAATACATACATACATACATACGTACATACATACCTACATATATACGTACATCATACATACATACGTACGTACGTATACATACATACGTACATGCGTACATACATACGTACATACGGTACATACATACATACATACATACGTACATACATACGTACATACGATACATACATACGTACATACGTACATACATACATACATACATACATACATACATACATACATACATACATACATACATACATACATACATACATACATACATACATACATACATACATACATACATACATACATACATACATACATACATACATACATACATACATACATACATACATACATACATACATACATACATACATACATACATACATACATACATACATACATACATACATACATACATACATACATACATACATACATACATACATACATACATACATACATACATACATACATACATACATACATACATACATACATACATACATACATACATACATACATACATACATACATACATACATACATACATACATACATACATACATACATACATACATACATACATACATACATACATACATACATACATACATACATACATACATACATACATACATACATACATACATACATACATACATACATACATACATACATACATACATACATACATACATACATACATACATACATACATACATACATACATACATACATACATACATACATACATACATACATACATACATACATACATACATACATACATACATACATACATACATACATACATACATAAATACATACATACATACATACATACATACATACATACATACATACATACATACATACATACATACATACATACATACATACATACATACATACATACATACATACATACATACATACATACATACATACATACATACATACATACATACATACATACATACATACATACATACATACATACATACATACATACATACATACATACATACATACATACATACATACATACATACATACATACATACATACATACATACATACATACATACATACATACATACATACATACATACATACATACATACATACATACATACATACATACATACATACATACATACATACATACATACATACATACATACATACATACATACATACATACATACATACATACATACATACATACATACATACATACATACATACATACATACATACATACATACATACATAAATACATACATACATACATACATACATACATACATACATACATACATACATACATACATACATACATACATACATACATACATACATACATACATACATACATACATACATACATACATACATACATACATACATACATACATACATACATACATACATACATACATACATACATACATACATACATACATACATACATACATACATACATACATACATACATACATACATACATACATACATACATACATACATACATACATACATACATACATACATACATACATACATACATACATACATACATACATACATACATACATACATACATACATACATACATACATACATACATACATACATACATACATACATACATACATACATACATACATACATACATACATACATACATACATACATACATACATACATACATACATACATACATACATACATACATACATACATACATACATACATACATACATACATACATACATACATACATACATACATACATACATACATACATACATACATACATACATACATACATACATACATACATACATACATACATACATACATACATACATACATACATACATACATACATACATACATACATACATACATACATACATACATACATACATACATACATACATACATACATACATACATACATACATACATACATACATACATACATACATACATACATACATACATACATACATACATACATACATACATACATACATACATACATACATACATACATACATACATACATACATACATACATACATACATACATACATACATACACACATACATACATACATACATACATACATACATACATACATACATACATACATACATACATACATACATACATACATACATACATACATACATACATACATACATACATACATACATACATACATACATACATACATACATACATACATACATACATACATACATACATACATACATACATACATACATACATACATACATACATACATACATACATACATACATACATACATACATACATACATACATACATACATACATACATACATACATACATACATACATACATACATACATACATACATACATACATACATACATACATACATACATACATACATACATACATACATACATACATACATACATACATACATACATACATACATACATACATACATACATACATACATACATACATACATACATACATACATACATACATACATACATACATACATACATACATACATACATACATACATACATACATACATACATACATACATACATACATACATACATACATACATACATACATACATACATACATACATACATACATACATACATACATACATACATACATACATACATACATACATACATACATACATACATACATACATACATACATACATACATACATACATACATACATACATACATACATACATACATACATACATACATACATACATACATACATACATACATACATACATACATACATACATACATACATACATACATACATACATACATACATACATACATACATACATACATACATACATACATACATACATACATACATACATACATACATACATACATACATACATACATACATACATACATACATACATACATACATACATACATACATACATACATACATACATACATACATACATACATACATACATACATACATACATACATACATACATACATACATACATACATACATACATACATACATACATACATACATACATACATACATACATAGTATGTATGTATGTATGTATGTATGTGCACTGGCAACATTTGCCTTGAGAGCAAGTCTAAGTGAGTCTCCTTGTTTCAAAATTTACATATTCGAGCTAAATCTCATTAAAACTTCGTAAATAGTTGCAAAAGGTGTAATACATAACCTAAAAACCCGAAGTGAAGAACAATAAATCACCAATCCACTTGTTGTACCGTGAGTAAGACACTTTTGTTATTGTTGAGAAGAACCGTTGCACCATTTTGAATATCATATACATGAAAACAAATCAACATATTGACGGTGTTCTTACAAGAATCCAAAAAATCTTAGGAATTCGCATCGCACTGAAAGTAAACAAACAAACTTTGACAAGTGTGACTGAACTGAACGGAGTGAACTGACTGTCATTTGACTTTGACAACCATACGTCAGTGCTACCAAAAAACTTCGTTTAGTTGTTGCATCTGCACCAAAAAAGTGTAGTTACTACTGGATGAACCACAGGGTGTGGAATTTTTTTGTTTTAAATAATAACGATCTTTATTGACTACGATTTTTATTTCTGTGTCAAGGCCAGTGCCGTGTGATACTTTTACTCATAATGCCTCTCAAACAAACAACATTGGATAAAAACATATCAGACACAAATCTGAACTCAGCTCCAATAACGGATACTGAAAATGAGAGCCCTAAACCTACAGATTCAACCAACCGCGCCCGCCCGCGCAAACGACAGCATGATGATGAGTTTGCCTCCTTCATGTCAGAAATTAAAACTTCCCTTCAAACCTTCAAAGCGCAGCAAACCACTATGCAAGGCTCCATTAACGATATTATCAAACAAAATAGTGATATAATACACTCTATGGAGTTTATATCTAAACAATATGAGGAGATGAAAAATAAGCTCGTTAATATGGAAACTGAGAGAAGAGCTCATCTGGCTCATATTCAAACTCTTGAACTTAAAGTTGAAAATCTTGAAAGACTTCATAAGCAAGCCAGTATCGAGGTGAGGAACATCCCTGTCCAGAAAAATGAGTCCAAAAACGATTTAGTTCAACTAGTTAAAAAAATCGGGTTAACAACTAGCATAGACATTGATGAGTCCCAGATTCATGACGTTTTTCGTATAAACGCGGGTAAAGGCGGTGACAGACCCGTTATAATGGAATTCTCGTCTGTCTTGTTAAAGGAGAACATATTGACATCAGTAAAAAGATTTAATATTACAAATAGAGATCATAAATTAAATACGTCACATCTGAAACTGGAGGGGCAGCCTAGGCCGATTTTTGTGTCTGAGAGTCTTACTCAAACTACCAGGAAACTATTTTATCTGGCCCGTGATTTCAGCAAAAATCATGGGTACGCGTACTGCTGGACCGCTCACGGTAGGGTCTTTCTTCGCAAAAAGGAAGGCACTCCATCGTACCGTATCGATAGTGAAGCCGATTTGAAAAAATTGTCTTCTCAGTGTGAAAAATGACTCTATGCTTGTGTGATCTTAAACCTAATATTTTGCATGCTATTATTGTTAATTATTATGATTTATGTTTATTCCTATTGTATAATTGAATTCTATATTTTAAAAGCTTTTAGGTGGTTAACAAAAAATGCTTTGCCTGTTTTACTGAGCACATCAGGAGTGCAGTCATTGTGTAATGATTACTACTACACTTTACATCACGACACTACAATCATCCGCGAAACATATTTACATTCTTTGAATAATCTAACACACATCATACATTATACAACCAAGCAAACACCGCGCAACATACTTACACCATATATCTACTTGCTGACCAAAAGATATACACCCTTTGAGTATCTACGCCAAGATGTCTCCCTTGAATGATATGGCTGATGACATTGATTTCTATCAAGTGTCTCAATCTGTGATTTGTAGTCCTGAAAGCCTTACAAATCACATGGGCTCCTCGAAAGCCTTCTTAAGTATATTTCACGTAAATATACGGAGCATTATGTGTAATTTTGATAGTCTTACTTTGCTTTTACAAAGAATTTGCTTTCAGTGTGATATTCTCGTATTGACAGAGTGCTGGTTAAGCAAAACCCCTGCCGTGCCTGGGTTTTCGGGATACACGTCTTACTCTTCGAGTCATGCAAATCAGAATGATGGTGTTATTGTATACATTAAAAGTGATATTAATCATAATTTGGTCAGACCTGTTCTTCGTGATGCTAGTGGTCTTATTTTGCAATACAAAAACATATATGCCGTAGTAGCCGTATACCGGTCACCTTCTTACAAATGCATCAACAAATTTTGTGATAGTCTTGATGTTTGCCTCGAAAATCTTGAGTCAGTTGAGTCGGTGATTTTGATTGGTGACATAAATATTGATATTTCCCCCGATGTAACCGACGCAGAAAAATTACGTAGACAAGTGAAGTATTTGGATCTGATGGCTCATCGCGGCCTTTTAGCCGCTCATACTTTCCCTACTCGCGAAGATTGTTGTCTTGACCATGTAATGGTCCGATCAACCAGACTGTCTACAACGTATGTTCTCGATTCCTACATAACAGACCATGCCCCAATAGTATTTAAATTGGATTGTAGGGTTAAGAAACAGGTCTCTCGCGCTTCACATATGAAAATTGATTACCCGTCCTTGATTCAGTGTCTATCAGGTACGGATTTTGGTTCAATTTATTCCACGACAGATGCCAACATCGCTGCCAATCTTTTGGTTACCATTATTTCAAGGGCTGTTTCTGATCACTCTAGGCAGGTAACCCTTTCCCACCGTAAACGTAACATTAAACCTTGGATCACGCCTGGATTAGTGAGATGTATCAGAAATAGAGATAAGTTGCAAAAACAATCCAAAAATGATACCAATAACTATACATTACAAGTTACGTATAGAAGGTATCGTAATTTTTGTAACAATCTTTTAAAAAAGTTAAAAACTGCTTATGAGAAAGCTGAACTGCAAAGAAATAAAAGTAATTGTAAGGGCATGTGGAGTACGATAAATAAAATTGTTAACTTTAGGGAAACTCCACCACCACCTAGTTCCTTACTAAACCTAGTCGATAGCCCACACGAGTCTGTAAACAATATTAATGACTACTTTGCGGAAATAGGTGCCAGGCTGGCTAGTTCCATAACAGACAGCAACACTCATAAGTCTGTTGAAGAGGTGTCCTGCCATGAGTCTAGTGGCCTTAGGGACTCTATGGCACTGTTTGAAACGGACTGTGTCGAGATAGATGCTATCATATCTGGTCTGAATAGTGATTCTGCAATGGGTATTGATAAAATCCCAACGCGTGTGCTGAAGTGTGCCAAAACCTACTTGATTCCTCCGCTTGCTCACCTCTGCAACCTATGCTTGACCACTGGGGTTTTTCCGGATACTTTGAAGGTTGCCGTGGTGCATCCAATCTATAAGTGTGGTAGCAGAGACAGTGTCGAAAATTATAGGCCAATATCTGTGCTTACAGCCATCTCTAAGGTACTGGAGAAACTTTTAAATATTAGACTTTTAAAATATCTTCTTAAGCATAATATTATTGCCAGAAATCAGTATGGTTTCCTCAAAGGTAAATCTACTGAAGACGCAACTTTAGCACTGACTGAGAAAATTGCCAAAAATCTAGACAGTTCCTCAAGAGTTATTGGAGTATTTCTGGACTTATCCAAGGCGTTCGATACTGTCTCTGTTCCTCTTTTGCTTCGTAAATTGGAAATGATAGGTATACGTGGAATTGCACTCGATATGTTTCGGTCATATCTGTCAAATCGATCCCAATGTGTTAAAATTGGCGATTGCGTGAGTGAGCTGGCATCGTTGTCTTTTGGAGTCCCACAGGGAAGCGTCTTAGGGCCTACCCTCTTTCTTGTGTACATCAATAGTTTGTGTACAAAATCTTTAAAGAACTGTGATATTATCACTTATGCAGATGATACAGCGTTGATAGTGCATGGAAAAAATTGGGAGGAAACGAAAAGGCACACGGAAATTGCTCTTAGTGAAGTGATGGGATGGCTTAAGGACAACCTATTGACTGTCAATGTTGATAAGACTATGTATATTACATTTACTCTTCGTTCAATAACACAACCACCTTCTACTTTTGAAGTCAAAGCTCATACGTGTGTTGATAGCAACAACTGTGGTGGCTGTCCAAGGTTAAAGCGAGTTACTACAGCTAAATACCTTGGACTTATTATAGATGACTCTTTGAATTGGTCGACTCATATCAAGCTGTTAACCGGTCGCATTCGGAAGCTAATGCCAATTTTTGGGAAGCTACGAAATTCGGCTGATCTGGACACATTATTATGTGTTTACTATGCCTTGGTCCAAAGTATACTCCAGTACTGTATTGCAACTTGGGGTGGCAGCAGTAAGACTGATCTACTTCCACTTGAACGGGCTCAAAGAGCGATATTGAAAGTCATTCTAAAAAAACCACGTAGGTATAGCACTGTCTCTGTGTACAGAGAGAGTTCTGTGCTTACGGTTCGGCAGCTATTTATTATGAATATTACCCTTCGTAAACATAAAAGTATTCCCTTTGAGCCCATACTCAGGAGGAACAAAACTAAAATCTTTGACATAAACCTACATAGAACGGCCCTTGCCAGGTGTCAATACTATACCCTAAGTAACCGTTTATATAATGTGGTAAATAAAATTAATAACATTTACCCCTTACCCTTGGCAAAGTGTAGGTCTACGGTCCGTGGATGGCTAAAGACATTAAATTATGCACAAACAGAAGAACTTATGAATGGTTCAGCTTGACCCTACGGTCTCTTTTCTCTCTTCTCTTACACATGCGCGCATACACACACACACTCACACACACACCACACACACACACGCACACACACAAACACACAACACACACACACACACACACACACACACACACACACACACACACACACACACACACACACACACACACACCACACACACACACGCGCACACTTACATCACTTACATGCCACCGTGATGCTTATATATTGAGGCTTGTGTATGTGTATATATTATGTGTGTACATGTAGGTACATGGATAAATATGTATGGATAAAACTGTGAATAATTATAAACATTATGTAAATTTTTCTTATAATTTTATGTCTCCAAATTGTCACGAATGTTCATTTCGAATTGTACATTTAATTTGTGCTTGTGCGCGGGGCCGGGGAATTGGCTGTGCAGTTTCATAAATTTAACTATTGTACTTACCCAGTAGGGTGCCTTGCACAGGTATGTTCCTTGGCGCTTCGTGCATACCGACCCCATGTGGGAACGCTGGCGACTGTGACACAGTTCATACTACTACAGTCGCCGACGATTGCCTCTTTTTTGCACTAGGTAACTACAAACTGTATGTGTGATTTATATGTTTTTGTGAAAGAAATTGAATAAATTTAATTTAATTTAATTTAATTTAATTTAATACATACATACATACATACATACATACATACATACATACATACATACATACATACATACATACATACATACATACATACATACATACATACATACATACATACATACATACATACATACATACATACATACATACATACATACATACATACATACATACATACATACATACATACATACATACATACATACATACATACATACATACATACATACATACATACATACATACATACATACATACATACATACATACATACATACATACATACATACATACATACATACATACATACATACATACATACATACATACATACATACATACATACATACATACATACATACATACATACATACATACATACATACATACATACATACATACATACATACATACATACATACATACATACATACATACATACATACATACATACATACATACATACATACATACATACATACATACATACATACATACATACATACATACATACATACATACATACATACATACATACATACATACATACATACATACATACATACATACATACATACATACATACATACATACATACATACATACATACATACATACATACATACATACATACATACATACATACATACATACATACATACATACATACATACATACATACATACATACATACATACATACATACATACATACATACATACATACATACATACATACATACATACATACATACATACATACATACATACATACATACATACATACATACATACATACATACATACATACATACATACATACATACATACATACATACATACATACATACATACATACATACATACATACATACATACATACATACATACATACATACATACATACATACATACATACATACATACATACATACATACATACATACATACATACATACATACATACATACATACATACATACATACATACATACATACATACATACATACATACATACATACATACATACATACATACATACATACATACATACATACATACATACATACATACATACATACATACATACATACATACATACATACATACATACATACATACATACATACATACATACATACGTACATACCCACGTACATACATACATACATTATGTCGATATATCGATAGCTTTATTATAAAATTATCAATATCGATATTTATCGATACAATATGTATCGATACTGCGGCGGTGAGCGGCCACTGAGCGTCCTAAATTTAGGAAATGCGATTACACTCATCCGATTTAGCCATTTAGGACGTCGGAAGCCGTCCTTTATCCTAAATCGTTTCCTAATTAGGATGCTACCATCCTAAATGCGATTACACTTTCCTAAATTCAGGACGTCCTAAATATCGGATTCTGAATTTAGGAAGGTGTAATAGCCACTTAACTCTGGAGTAACGTCGGCTCGGGTATAGTATATGCAAATCAAATAGATGTTTTTGACTACTCGCGTGTTTTTTGTATAATATTATTTATATAGCACTAATATAATTATTAAATATATTGCGAAAGTATTTATACATTGTATTATCAATTTTAATGCATTTCAGAGTTGCTTCAGCTCGTAATATCACACAAGCCTGCTGATGAATCCGATCCGGTCGAATCGCTTAATAAAAAACTTTCGTCAACTTTGTAAGCTTATTGCAATTGATTTTTCTCACATTCAGAAAACATTTCAGTAAAATATGCAAATTAATATGAACATGAACAAGTAGAATGATATGATTTGAGATTAACATGGTCATTCACATTAGTACCGAATGTTCACACATTCAAACGGCATGGTAAATACGAGTATCCCGGTGATTTTAATAAAAAAAATTGACCACACGGAAAGCGGATGACTGCCCGTGGAAGGATAGCTCAGAGTAAGAGCGCTGGAACGCCAAGGTTCGCGACCCTGGCATTCAAGTCCTATTGTGGGTTTGTTTTAAGTAAAAATATTCTAGGCATTATATCAAACAATTCTTCTGAATACAAACCATCATACAGGCGGTAAAACAACCACAGCAAGTACCTTCTGAGGTTGAGAGGGACTACTACCCCGCCTGTGAGTATGGGATGGTCGACGATCCTCAGCGCCCGTCTTTGCACCAAGTCGAAGAGGTCTAGCTAGCCCAGGCAAAACTGTGACAGCAGTACTCCATGTGGGGCAGAACGGGAGCGTTTTAAAGAAGGAGTATTTGCCCCGCAGTGATGTACTACCTTGTTTCTTTGATACCAGCTTGACTTAGTCTTCCAAGTGACTACGGCGGTGATCGTCGCTGACGATAGCGATAGCTCCCTATACTCGAAAAGATGTTAAACGGTGTGTCTAGAAACTTGCGGCGCTATGCTATGCAGACGATAGCACCTTACACGGAGGCTTTCACGGACATCCTGCGGCCAAGCAGTCTGATATCGCGGAAAAAAGAAGACCGGACCCTGAGCCACGTTTCTCAATGGGGCTCGGAAAACCTGGTCGAGTTCAACGCCAGGAAGACGCAGGCATGCGCGTTCACAGCAAAGGTATCTTCTTTCCTTCCCCTTCCAACTCTTCAGAGCACGCCACTGCCACTACAGGACAATCTCAATATCCTAGGTATGGATGTTCGCTGCAAATTCAGTTTTCAGCGAACAACAAAAACTACATTGAGAGTATCATCAAAACAGCCTCGCGTAAACTCGGTGTCCTGAACAGACTGAGACGTTTTTTCACGCCGGAGCAGCGGTGCCTTCTCTATAAGACACAAATTCGCTCTTGCGTGGAATACTCCTCTCATCTCTGGGATGGCTCCGCAAAGTACTTACTAGATGCTCTCGACAGGCTGCAGCGACGTGCGGTCCATATTATTGGGAATCCTGAGGTCACCAACACCCTCGAGCCCTTGCAGTTGCGTAGAGATATGGCATCTTTAGCGGTATTTTACCGTCTCTACCATGGTGAATGTTCTGATGAGCTCTTCCAACTAATCCCACCCTCTCCTTTCCTATATAGGACAACACGTGCAGGACTTAGACGCCTCCCGCATACGGTGCAGAATATTCCATCAAGAACCAAGCGGTTCGGCGACTCCTTCTTCTGCCGCACTATTAAGTCTTGGAATTCCTTACCAGTTCACGTGTTTCCCTCTTTCTACAGTCACGGGTCCTTCAAGCGGGGCGTGAAAAAGCATATTCTGATGAGGCCGTCAAGCTGAGTGCCATCATTGTAACATGGTACATGTCTGTAATGGTGACCCTCTTTGCAGAGACTTTGCTTACCATCAGGCGAGGCGAAGTCAATTTGACGTGTCCTATATTAAAAAAAAGACTGGAAAAGCGCACCCCGGACGCCGAGGGGAAGGGCTCAGATGCAACTAAAGTTTATAACTAATTGGCAGCATAATGTGCACCTCGGAACTCGGAGATTTGCTCTTCTTTTCTGATTATCGTATTATCGGCTATTCCAGGAACGATCAGCAATTAGTTCCCAACTCCGAGAGGAAAATCGGCACCAGAACCTCTTCCGTTGTTTAACATGTGCACCGACTAGCAAGTGAGGTTGGCTTGGGTCTCAAAGGTGTTAGTAGGACCCTGTACACGGAACAGTTGTACTACTTTTATTTTTTTTACTTGTATGCCTTAATAAAGTTTATAGTGGGTATTTATTTACTTCGTATGTTATGTACCTTGCCATCTGTCAGTATTTATCCCTTATATAAATCCTATTGAGGTCCATAACAAATCTGATATGTATATATTTTTCACTTGTAAGAAATGGCGCTAGGAAGATAATTCTGATATGTGTATCAAAATGGAAAAAAAAAATATTGTGGATGGATAGTACCGTTTATAATTTTCACTTATATCTCAGTTCATGCAAAATATTTTTTGGCATCATACTACATTTTTAGTTTTTTGATACGCTCATCAATTATGTAATAAAACAGTTTAATGTCTCTCCTGAAAACTTGACCAAAAACACATAGAGGTTTTGGCAAGCGCAACGACGACATATTCCTTTACTTACTTACTTACCTTTTCATTTTATCAGAAATATTTTTTTTTACCAAAAAGAAAGGACATCATTCAGATTGGGCTAATTTTTATTTTGCCGGCCAAAGAAAAAAAATACAATATTCGGTTAGAGCTTGTTCTTACTAACATTTTTTATTAGTGCGTCGAAGTTGAGGGACCACTTCCAATGGTTTTATTAGAGTTTAAAAATCTTAAAAAAAATCTTAAAAATATACACTTTTTATGATACGAACTATTCAAAATAAATGAAAAATATTGTTATACATTGGAAGAATAGTTAATAAAAGCAATAAAAAATAAACCCCATACTGCATATTGTTGTTTTTCGTCCATTTATTTACGGCTAAAATTAAAAGTGTCGATTAAAGAAAATAAAATCCGCTAGAATTTTTCCTTATTAGCATTTTTTATTATGGCGTCAAAGCTGAGGGACCACTTCCCTCAGTTTTATTTATATTCGAAAATCTTGAAAACATACATTTTTTATGATACGAACTATTGAAAATGAATTAAAAATATTGTTCTATATTGGAAGAGTAGTTCATATAAGTAATAAAAAATAAACCGCATATTCCATATCGTTGTTTTTCATCCATTTATCTAGGTTAAAAATTGAAAGTGCCAGTCAAAGAAAACAAATGTGATATTCCACTAGAGCTTGTACGCGTTTGCATTTTTATTATGGTGTCAAAGCTGAAGGACAACTTCCCTTGGTTTTTTTTTTTTGAGTTCAAAAATCTTGGATATAATACATTTTTTTAAACGTATTATTGAAAATGAATGAGAAATATTGATTTATATTGGTTAAAGGTGCATTTCCAATTATTGAACTTAGTAAATGTGTTGATCATATTCCACAGTTACAAGGCACTAATGGCAATGCCATAAGGTAGATTCGTGGACGATAGCAATCACGTCATGTCCAGGTTCGTCAACATTATATATACATTATCATAGATAAAACAAACAGGGTTGAGTGCAATGAAACAGTGTTATTGCCCGTGTATTTTATTTTTAATTGCTTATTTTTATTGCTTTATTGCTTTAATCAACTATTCTTCCAATATAATACAACATAATTTATTATTCCTTTTCAATTATTTATTTTATTTAAAATATACTGTAACGTTGTGGATTTTATTCAAAATTTTATTTAATTAGTTCCACAACTTACTCAATTAATTCTAGTATTTCGATACTAAATCGACTAATTGTCTATGGTAGCGCGAGCGAGACTGGACATCACTAGTACACTACCTCAAGTGTCAAAACTATGGCACTTGATCGTCCCTTTCTTTTGGCGAACTCCGCCAAGGCAGGTCGCATTTGACCCCGGGCCTACTGCTGTCGGCTACGGGTAAGTCCTTGAGATCAACATTTCCAACTTCTTCCTATAGGTGAAGCCTTCTCAGCGGTCCAGCTTATTGCCTGCTAAAATGCATGGCCTTATTATTTTAATTAATATTTTTTGTATGTGCTTTTACAGCCTACCCTACTTAGCGCCACGAGCCGATGACCTCTACGGTCAGAGGTCGCGTCGCCTGCTTGCACTCTGCTGCATTATTTTTCTTTTATTATAGCTTTAGCTACTGCTGTCTTGCCGCTGAGGAGAATCTCTTCACCTGCTTTATTTTAGCGGGTCACTTGGACGAAATTATCTAGTGACAAACTGACCCGCACTTTATTCGTTTTCCAGGGTCTTCGCACCGGGCTTCACGCCATCATTCGATCGTGAGGCACACCAGCGAGGACCCTGGCACGCCGTCAACAACACCAGCTCCGGTGTCACCAGCTAAGTGCTACTACCATCTTGCACAACGGATCAAGCAACGCCACGGCAGAATATTTTTTATACCGAACCTACCCCTGAGGTTCCCTTCTTAATTACCTTCATACAAATTCATGTAACGCCCTTTTTATCATCAAGATTATAATTATTTAATTGTAATCATATTTTATTTATCTCTTGCGTCTCCAATAGCTAGCCAGGTAGACCCAATTACATTCACTTTCTATAATTAATTTTTAGGCTCATATAGCCACTTTTTAATTACATTATTTAGGTTTCATACAAACCTAACTAAATACATTTTTTTCGTTACATTGGCGCCCTTCAAAGGTATTATTCTGCCGTAGGTATTGTGTGTTTGATCCGTAAGTACTTAGTTTCTTATTTCTCTCTTTACTTTACCAGTGTGGTGAATTTTTCACCAATTTTATTGATATTTTATTTTTCACCCAAAGGTGGGTAGTTGAACATTTTTATAATTTCAACTTTATTTTTATATTAAACTGAATAATGTACACATATCCCATTATATCAGTGATATTACATTATAATATGCATCATAATACCTTTGTTAAATATAATAACAAGGTTTATTAACATTACTTTTACATTTTTTTGCATTAACTCATCTGGTTAAAGAAAACTAGGTTCTAGTTAATCTAGACAAGTTTATCACTTTTTACAGTAAGTTCTATTGTATACTACTATCTTATACCACTGGTAAAGTAAAGACCTATTTTCTTCTTTTTCTCTGGACTTGTTGATCTCACTGTACTGTACTTCTTTTTACTTACCTTTTTATAATTTTTGTGCAAATGTGTTTATTGTACACAATTGTACCCCGTCAGTGAATTTTATTATTTACTTACCTTTTTATGTGCATATTATTATATGCATAGTAATAACTTTTATAGTTATTATGACTCAACCTATTGCTGGTTGAATTTTTTATTTTGATACCATTTTGTTGTAATGTACACAAATGGCTTACTGTTCACTGACAGGATACTTTTATTCTAATTGTTGCTATCATATAGGCATAGTTCCTTATATAGCAGTACATTACAATTTTTTTGTACAGCCTCGCTCGCACCATAGTTTTCAATATTACTTTCTTTGGGTTAATTTACCTTTTAAATTCTATACTTAACTGTTTTGTAGTCAGCGTCGCTTTTTGTTGGATCTCTGTATCTGATTAGCTTGTTTATTAAAAAAAAAAAAAAAAAATATCCTAACATTCTTTGAAAAGAAAAACAAAGAATAATAAAAGATCTCTAAATATACTATGTATCTTTGAAAAGAACAGCAAAGATTATTCAAATGTTTAAATTGTAGTCATCGTCTGGTTCTGCATATGGATTGTTGAGTCTGGCATATTTTCAAGTCGTTGAGAGCAATTCCCTTAATATTTAATTATTATCCCTTCAAACTAAAATAAATACAAGTTAATTAAATTTCAACTTTTCCCCGAGTCCTCTTAAATGACTGTTGTCAAAATATATAGCAGTGTCACTTAAAATAATCAATATTCAATAAAATATTTAAACAAACATAAAAATAAAACAATGTTCCAACTTATTTATTTAATAAATTTAAAGTTTAACCTACAACTTAACTTCTTATGTATGAACAACATTTGTCTTGTTCCAATTACCACAATTAATTAAAATAAACTCCTTTTCCAAGACTTGCTTTCAGCTTACCATCAGGCGAGGTGAAGTCAAAAACAAATGTACACTTACAAATATTTGTAAATTATAACAAACCTTGTATTTTGCACTAACATTATTTGCATTTTTTGTTATTGCACTTTGGTAATACACTGCCTATACCACAACACTACAATGGTCGTAATGATATTCTTTTACCTGTGAAAGGGTTATCATTAAAAACTTTTATTCTATGTACCCAACTTTGTACAGTTGTTGGTGAAAACTTTTAACACTTGAATTAACTCATGTATCCTGTTGTAGACATGGTCTACAGGTCAATTGTCTTCTTAAGTACTAATGTACTAACTTTTCAGTTGTTTTCGTTCGTATAATTTAAACATTAAATTATTTCTTTCAAGTTTGTTTTGAATGTTCTGAAAGAAAAATATAACTGCAACTTGTCAAACGTCATATGGTTTTGACAATCAAAAGTGCTGCCAGTATTGTAATATAAAATTACTACTAAATACTGTTAAAAAAATTACTTTGTTTTTTTCAAAACAAAATAATATTATTATTATTCTTTTAAGAATAAAATCTTTCGGGCCTTTCAATTAAATTTTAAATAATAATGTTTTAACCTTATAGTTATTTCCGTACTTATAGTTGTATGACTTTTCTTGGGATGACTGTTTCAATATTTTTTTAAATAATAAATTTTGGACTTGTCCAATTATTAAATAAAAATATAATATTTTAAATTCTAGTTTTTTTAACTCTGTCCTTTGGACTTAAATTTTTTTTCATGAATAATTTTTTTTAATTGTTTTGCCTTGTTGCAAACACTTTTGTTGATCCGTTGGGTTAACCCTCAAATGCCTTTATGGTTTTTTTAATAAAAAAAAAAAAAAATTTGGAACCTTTTTCCACAAATTATACAAACAAAATACAAACGACTACAAAACGTTAATAAATTACTTTCTTTGTTGAACCTTTGGTTCATAATAAATTTTTGATATTCAACTACGTTGTAACTTTTTAATTTTTTAAACTTTTCGAACACTAGTTGTTCTAATTGCAACTAATGTTTGCTTGCATACTCACTGTACGTGAGTCAAATAATTAACTATTTTACCTTAAAGAAGTAACACTTTTAATAATAAATTGACTTGGTCATTACCTTTAAAAGTTGTTAATTATAATGAGTGACAATTTTATTGTCTTTAATATTTTTAAAACTTATTACCCTACCGCTGCTATATATTTTCTTCTTCTCCTTCCTCTCTTTGAGAGGGAACTTTGAACTTAGGTTCTTTTTCCTTTATTATTAGGCTTTGCCTAGTAATGGTTGTCGTGGGTCGGTTGGCGTTTTAAACCAACCGACGTGTTTTGGGTCCGTTGGCGTTTTAAACCAACGGATACCGTATCTTGGCGCTGGGATACTAAACCAGTCGCCGGGAGTTTTTATGGTTTTATACCATTATTCTTGTTATGTCTTCTTCCGAGCGGTTTGCAAACTCGCAAAATAAGCCTTATTGCTGATGCGGTAATGTATACATCTAAAATAAGCCCTATACTAAAAACATAACACTTTCTCTTCTTTTAAGTCGAAAATATATAGTGGTATTTCATTGCTCTCTTTCTTCCCATTGAAGTTGTTGTCTAAGACACTTCAATGTTTACCATCTTGTTCGATTTACGTCTGAGTCTCCAGTGCCTATTATCCTGGAAACCCTTTTCGGAAGGAACGCGTGTGCTACAATATATAAGTGGTAACCGCAAAGTATGGATGAACATGATTGGGGAGGTATGTAAGGTGGTATGTTTGTGTAAGCGTAAGTCAGGCATTTTCTTGAGCAATCCAGTATCGGGTTTTTGGGTAACAAAAACCCAGAACTAATTGGGGGGGTATTGTAACGTTGTGGATTTTATTCAAAATTTTATTTAATTAGTTCCACAACTTACTCAATTAATTCTAGTATTTCGATACTAAATCGACTAATTGTCTATGGTAGCGCGAGCGAGACTGGACATCACTAGTACACTACCTCAAGTGTCAAAACTATGGCACTTGATCGTCCCTTTCTTTTGGCGAACTCCGCCAAGGCAGGTCGCATTTGACCCCGGGCCTACTGCTGTCGGCTACGGGTAAGTCCTTGAGATCAACATTTCCAACTTCTTCCTATAGGTGAAGCCTTCTCAGCGGTCCAGCTTATTGCCTGCTAAAATGCATGGCCTTATTATTTTAATTAATATTTTTTGTATGTGCTTTTACAGCCTACCCTACTTAGCGCCACGAGCCGATGACCTCTACGGTCAGAGGTCGCGTCGCCTGCTTGCACTCTGCTGCATTATTTTTCTTTTATTATAGCTTTAGCTACTGCTGTCTTGCCGCTGAGGAGAATCTCTTCACCTGCTTTATTTTAGCGGGTCACTTGGACGAAATTATCTAGTGACAAACTGACCCGCACTTTATTCGTTTTCCAGGGTCTTCGCACCGGGCTTCACGCCATCATTCGATCGTGAGGCACACCAGCGAGGACCCTGGCACGCCGTCAACAACACCAGCTCCGGTGTCACCAGCTAAGTGCTACTACCATCTTGCACAACGGATCAAGCAACGCCACGGCAGAATATTTTTTATACCGAACCTACCCCTGAGGTTCCCTTCTTAATTACCTTCATACAAATTCATGTAACGCCCTTTTTATCATCAAGATTATAATTATTTAATTGTAATCATATTTTATTTATCTCTTGCGTCTCCAATAGCTAGCCAGGTAGACCCAATTACATTCACTTTCTATAATTAATTTTTAGGCTCATATAGCCACTTTTTTAATTACATTATTTAGGTTACATTAAAACTTAACTAAACATTTTTTTTCGTTACAATACGTTTCCGAGATTTTTGAACTCAAATAAAACCGAGAGCAGTATTCCCTCAGCTATGATGATATAGTAAAAATGTCAATGAAGACAAGCTCTAACGGAATATCATATTATTTTTCTTTGGCTTCACTTTCAATTTTTGGACCTAACTAACGAAAAACAGCGATATGCAGTATGGGATTTATTTTTTATTGCGTTAAACAACTATTCTTCCAATATAGAACAATATTCTTCATTCATTTTCAATATTATAATATCATAAAAATTATATGTTTCTAAGATTTTTGAACACCAATAAAACTGAGGGCAGTGGTCTCTCAGCTTTGACATAGTAATAAAAAGTGCTAATAAGGACAAGCTCTAGCGGAATATCATATTTGTTTTCTCTGACCGGCACTTTCAACTTTGGATCTCAATAAATGGACGAAAAACAACAATATAAAGTACAGGGTTTATTTTTATTGCTTTTATTAACTATTCTTCCAATGTATAGCAATATTTTTCATTTATTTTCAATAGTTCGTATCATAAAAAGTGTATATTTTAAGATTTTTAAACTCTAATAAAACCGTTGGAAGTGGTCTCTCAACTTTGACGCCATAATAAAAAATGTTAGTAAGAACGAGTTCTAACGGAATATCGTATTTTTTTCCTTTGGCCGGCACTTTCAAAACTAGCCCAGATTTGTATGGAGAGTGAATGTTGTCCTTTATTGTGTTTCATAAGTAGATAGTTAATGATGCAACTCGTATTTTGACAATTTTATCTGAGTATTTTGGGTATACTGTGCGCCTTCAAACTATACATGGCGGGTCGCTGCCACACAAAATAGGTGGCGGACTTGCCGGAGCGACGACAGGCGAGAGCGGGACGTGCGAGGGGTGCGGGTGAAATCTGATTTTTTTCTAGCTTTATGCGCACTCTTAAGCGAGGTATTACTGTACTTTATTTGTCAAACGATGCCGCGGCATCGTTTTTACGTAAAGTGCCATGCCGGCAGTGGGCGCCGGCCCTTAGTAGTTCATAGATTTTGTATTTAACCCTTAAAAGAGCGATTTAATTATTTTTTGTGAAATAAATATATATTGTTATTTTTATCCTTAGGACACAGAAAAAAATGCAAAAAAAAAATCTAAATTAAATAATGTGCCAGTTTTACAAAATAAAACATTACGTTGTTTAAAAACAACATTGCGTGCTTATCTGAGATCACGAAGTACTAGACGAAATGAGCAAAGAGGAAATTGAATAAATACCTACTCATTTTAATATTTATGCTATTTTAATATATTTTATTCGTTATGGTATTTAAAAAAACAGTTTTTATTTTTAGTATCGCAAAGAGACACTGCATTTCATACATTTCCTGTAGGTACTTGTAAATCCCGAACAACTGGGATATTTGCACCTCTCTTGCTTTTCATTCCAAATAGCCCAATGGGATGTTTGGTCCAGTCGTACATCCTTTGCTGGAGCTGATTGTGCCTGACCTTTGCGTCTTTTCTGCTCTATTTCAGCTTGCAGATTGGAACTAGAAGGACAACCACGTTTTCCACGATTGTGTATTAGCAAACCAACTCTGCACAATGCCTCTGCTAATTCTAATCTGAACTGACATAAATTCAAATGTTTTGAAGAAGACATATATTATTATTTCGGTTAACTTTCTTGTATATTAGCCAAGCATTTACGGTAGCTAAATCCAGTAAGTAGGTGATAAAATAGCCGCATAGTCCACTTGCGGCTTTTTATTCTTATGTGATATCGCCTGATGAATGAATCTAAGAGGTCTACTCCTCCCATGTGAATATTATATTCTCTAATTGCTTTAGGGCAAGGAATAGACACTCTTTCTTTCTTTTGTTTATCAAATCTGGTCACAGTAGTAGCAGGCTCTGCTCCCACATATGTCGAAAGTTCGAAAGTTCAGGTCTGAAAAAGTAATGAAAAAACTCTAACGGTGACTGGCATTCTAATACGTCATGGGGCATTTGAATAATTCCTCTGAAAACAAGGTCCTCATCACTGGTGAGAAGATTTCGTTTTCGCCATATAATAGGTCTCGACTGTCTTTGCACATTGCTAGAAACGTTACCTTGACTTTCATTAGTGACGAGAGGGGGATCGCAAATTTCAACTTGGTCATCGCCTGTAATGATAGGTGGGTCTTCATCAAAAGGTAATAGGTACTCTACTCTCCTCAGAAATTTGTTCTTCTTCCTCGAGGGCATATTCGAGATCTTGTTGAATTTCCCGTGCAGATCGGTAATATTTTACTTCATCTTCGGGTTCAGAATCTGAAGATTCTAAGTCATCTTCAGATTGATCCCAATTTTGTAAGAAATTATTAATGTCTTTATCCAATAAACCAGCCATACTGCAAATTAAAAATAGGTACGATGTATTCTTGACACAAACCAATGACATTTCATAACATAGACATGTCATATGCTTACAAATCAACGTAGAAAAATGTGCCAAACTCACACACACACATTTTTAATTCATCTACACTTTTGGTGTATTAACTTTAGATTAGAGTAATAGTTCGTGCAGTGTCTATAAACATACGATGGCATTTTCGTTATTTTTTTAAGTCACTAATGCTTCCGCTTAACGTCCGACCGGCCCCGCTCGGCACGCGGTACTAGAGGCAAACGTTCCAATTGACTCGTTTTCGGATCTTCACGATTTTCGCGCAATAACATATCTACTTCTTTTTATATAATATCTTTGACACAAACACAACACACAGACACAATGAAACGAAGAAATACTACCCACAATTATTTCCATCGGTTATACTTCACAATGTGCGAGGAAGCCGCAGTGTTGTTTTTACACAACACAACTATTCAAACCTTATTGATACCACTGCATATTACGTTTATGCAATATATATAAATAAATGAGTAATAAAACATATTTATAAGGATAATAATAAAAAATATAGAACTTACCTGTAAAATTACAATTTTTATTCATAAGTTTCCTCCTACGATATCGGTAAATTATTTTAATGCTACCGCCAAAAAAAGTGACACACGAAAATAGTTTTAAAATGTTAAAATATATCAATGTTGCTAGTGTATTTAAGGTAACTGTACCAATGCTCGACACTTTAAGGAAAAATAAAATTTCAATCTAAAAAATTTAACAAATTAATTACAGCATGGTCGTTACATTCTTTTTTAACTGTTACAGCAACAATTAGACATTAACTTTTGCCCATAAAATCTTTAAAATCTATCATACTTTTAAGGTAACTGTACCAATGCTCGACACTTTAAGGAAAAATAAAATTTCAATCTAAAAAATTTAACAAATTAATTACAGCATGGTCGTTACATTCTTTTTTAACTGTTACAGCAACAATGAGGATCATTCACGTTTTTAGCTGAGTATGCAGATTTATAATGATTAAAAAAACAATAAACACTGTGAAAAAATTATTTCAATCCGATCAAAAATGACGAAGATACAGCAATTTTAATGCAGTAATCTCAAAAACGCTCGCCGCCGCGCCAAAATACTGTGTGACGTCATCTGTTATGACAGCGCGCGCCGCCGCTATGGAGAGTATGAAGACTTAGGGCTCTTTTGGGTTAAGACTCCATAGCTGTTTTATTTCGTAACGTATAATTTTGAAATTTTGTACGGATTTTAAGTAATTTACAAAGCTTCTAATAATATAGTTTTTGTGCTATTTACTTCAATATTTTTTTAAATAAAAATAACTATATCTATACCTACTTATAATATTATGAAACTGAAGAGTTTGTTTGTTTGAACGCGCTAATCTCAGGAACCACAGGTTCGAATTGAAAAGCTCTTTTTCTGTTGAATAGTCCATTTATCGATGAAGGTTATAGGCTATATAACATCACGCTACTACAAAAGGGAGCGGAGCAGTGTTCATAAATGTCAACAAATCCGGCAGACTTCCATACATCTATGTTAACATAGTAATAAAGAGAGAAGATTTGTATTTTTGTATTCGATTAAACTCAAAAACCACTTAACCGATTTCGAAAATTCTTTTACCATTAGAAAGCTGCATTATCACTGACTAACATAGACTTTATTTTATTTTCAAACAAATTAGGAATCCTTACTAAAACTTCAATAATGAAATCCAATGTAAAAAAATTACTTAAAATATTTCTTACATCGCGTGCGCTGCGAAAACTATTGATGATAGAATAAGATAATGTACTGCGGAAATATATAACTTAAAAAGGTCTACATAAAAGTCCGCGATAGCATATGTCTATCTCCTAAGAAAAACCCACAGCAATCATTTTTAATTTTTTAAAAATTACAAAATAATAATGTGTCATTATCGAAGCCATTTTTAACAATACAGTATCATTCCTTATCCAATTAAATACGTTCAATATATTGTGCATTTAATGTAGATTAAAATTGCTATTCAAACTATTTGATTACAAAGAAGAACTTCAGCCTTAGGTAAGCGTAAGAGCGGGAAACGTGCGGTGTGATGCGAGCGCTCAGGCGGGCGTTCGGCAGCCCTCTGCCAGTTTGTGTCGTCGACGACTCACCGAGCGGTAGGTGTAATAGCGCGCGGCCTTGAGCGAGTGACGGAGGCCTGACGCAACGCAGTCCACTGTAGTGTATAGACTGGAACGTTTGTTATTGTTTCGGTGGTAATAATGCCCCCATACAAATATTGTATTGAGCCAAAATGCAAGAATACAAGTGTTACTACGCCTAATAAACTGTTTTTTTATGTTCCGAGAAATGCAAAGATAAGAAAAAAATGGGTTAATGGGGTAAATGGGAGAAGAGATGATAAAACTCCTCTTTCAAGCGAAAGTGTTTTACATTGTTGCGAAGATCATTTTGACGTAAGTAGGTATTGTGTACCTATTACTATGAGAACTATCGAGATATTTACCATGTATTGTTTGGAGCTTCCAATAAAGGTCCAACCCCACCAAACGGACGGCATCGGCCCGGATTTTACAATCTTTAAACAAAATTCAATCTTATTATCACAGTGTTTGAAGTTTATATTACCAAGTCACGCACAACAGCTTGACAGCGACGTGCGGCGGCATGACGCACGTCAAACTGTCATGCGTGACTTGGTAGTATGTATATGTATGTGTAATATAAACTTTAAATGCTGTGATATAACATTTATTTTGTTTAAAGATTGTAAAATCCGTTCCGATGCCGTCCGTTTGGTGGGGTTGGACCTTAATAGTAATGTGAAAGGCCATGAAAGTTAAAATACTTATATTGCGTACCTACCTATGTCTATACATGATAACAAAATTCAGTCTAGAGATTATCCTGCAGGCGTATACTATATACCTACCTATTCTATAATTTTTAAAAGTTACAGACTTGCACCACTACGAATAAGTCTCCTAAATACTTTTGAAGTGGTCATGACGGCAATACCTACTTAAGTATCTACTTCATTTTATTATAAAACTTAATACCTTTTCCTTTTCTGAACCTGTATTATACTAGCTTCAGTTATTTCACGTCATTTCTAACGTGGTTTATTACTCGCTTGACAACACAGTAGGTACAACTTTCGACAGAACATCATAAGGTAGGTAAATAAGTACAAGCGTTAGGACGAGCTACGTCTATACTAATATTATAAAGAGGAAAGATTTGTACCTATTTTTGTATGTTTGTATGTTTGTAATGAATAGACTCCGGAACTACTGTACCGCTTTCAATAATTCTTTCACCTATAGAAAGCTACACTATCTGGGAGTAACATAGGCTATATAACATCACGCTACTACTAAAAAAGGGAGCGGAGCAGTGAGCATAAATGTCAATAAATCGGGCAGATTTCCATACATTAAAGTTGGACCGGAATCCGAATTCCACACGGGCGGAGCCGCGGGCAACAGCTAGTATAATATAAAGTATTTTAAAAACAAACTGTATTTGAATAATCACCAAAGAACTTAAAACACAAATAAAGTACTACGAAAAACCAATAAAACGCAAGCACGACTGCGCTAGTCGGGACGCGCTCATAACAGATGACGTCATCGTCTAAATCGCAGTGTAAGCGGGCGTTTTTAAGTACTCGTTAAGAAATCCCTAATAGCTTCGTCATTTCTTGACGGATTTTGATTATTTAAAAAATAGGATACTCAGAAAGGTATAGCGCACCTGGTATACTGATTAAAAATACAATATTCTATTATGTGATTCATCCTCATTAGACATTAACTTTTGCCCATAAAATCTTTAAAATCTATCATACTTTTACTTTAAATTAAATTATTATGCACTTGGTCGAAAACACCAATGCTAGACATCATTGTCCCAATGGTCCAAGTATGTCAATAACTTCAATATTTATAACGTTTATACTAAAATTAGTAATAATCATAACTTATAAACAAAAAAATCACACCTATAAAAATCAGTACCCTTGGCAAAAATCTTAAGAAATAACACGACCGTGTTCACGGAGTCACATTATTTGCTGTCAACAGTCTTTCTAAATTTACTTCGGATGGTGTTGCGAATATTTGAACATATCTTATAGATACCATTAGGCATCTTTTAAGTCAATAGTCTTATAAAATAAATGGATAATTTTCTCAAAATACTGGGTTTTGTTCGAAAGTGTCTAGCATTGGTACAGTGTCGAGCATTGGTACAGTTACCTTACTTTAAATTAAATTATTATGCACTTGGTCGAAAACACCAATGCTAGACATCATTGTCCCAATGGTCCAAGTATGTCAATAACTTCAATATTTATAACGTTTATACTAAAATTAGTAATAATCATAACTTATAAACAAAAAAATCACACTTATAAAAATCAGTACCCTTGGCAAAAATCTTAAGAAATAACACGACCGTGTTCACGGAGTCACATTATTTGCTGTCAACAGTCTTTCTAAATTTACTTCGGATGGTGTTGCGAATATTTGAACATATCTTATAGATACCATAAGGCATCTTTTAAGTCAATAGTCTTATAAAACAAATGGTTAATTTTCTCAAAATACTGGGTTTTGTTCGAAAGTGTCTAGCATTGGTACAGTGTCGAGCATTGGTACAGTTACCTTACTTATTTATAGAGATAAATAATTATTACATATCGTCGCAGTCGTAGAACAAAGACGGATGTGACTTTTGCTAACTTTACAGGAGAGCACTTTAAAGTTTTTGATCCATAGATGTTGTCATATTTTGAAAACTATTTATTCAATCTTTCTAAAATTTTGATATGTTGCTATGAATTAAATACTTTATAATATGACATACGCAAGATATTTTAAATATTGCGTTATTTATTAAAAAAGTCACATGCGTCGTTGTTCTGTGGACACTAAGGTGACGAATAATCTGATACGTCGTTATTTTACGGACTATCTTTGTTTAAAAAGTGGCGTACAGTACATACCGTCACTTTTTACGGGAATCCTTTCAAAATTTTCTGACGGATTTGGACTAAGAAATGAAAAAGAAGCTAACTTTGAATAGTTTTACTTACGAAATTATAAGTACAAAATTACTAAAAAAAAATGCATCAAAATTGCAATAATTACTGCTTAATTAGAAAGATAACCCACAGACTAAGATCAATTACTTTAAAACAGTAATAAATTCTTCAAACCTCTAATTTAAAATTAATAAACTTAACTCTTATAAATGCAATAAATTTATTTGAATTTGAATTTGAATAAGAACTTCATAAAAATCGATCAGATCTTGACTAAAATCTGTTTTTGGCATTTAATCAATAAACCTAGGTAACATAAGCAGGTTGCAGAAACCCAAACTATGAATCAATAATAATTATACTTATTCATAATAATTAAAAGTCTCAAGATAAAGACAGAAAATAAAAAAGTAAATAGAGTAAACAATGAATTACTTATATACTCGTAAAAGTATTTATTTGGTATTATTAACACGATTTTTTTTATTCCACTTAGGTGGCAGACACGGCCCACCTAATGGGAAGTGGTTACCATGGCCTATGGACGTATGCAACACCAGAGGCGTCACACTAGTGCTGCCGACCCCGAAGAAACCTTCTAATGCCCTTCTTGAAGAACCCCATATTGTCGTCGCTTGGGAATACCACCGCGGGGAGTTCATTCCACAGCTTGAGTGTGCGAGGGATGAAGTTCCTTTCATACCACACAGTGCGCTCCGTTTCCGGACGCAATGTGTGAGGATGAATTCCCTGCCTGTAGCGAGAAGTGCGATGATAGAATGTAGCTGTGGGCATCATGTCAAACAGTTCATCTGAGCACAAACCAATTTAGGTATAGGCGGTAGAACATACACAGTGAGGCAAAGTCTCTTCTGAGACTGAGAGATTCCACATTGCCTGTGAGTATGGGATTGCCGACGAGCCTTAACGCCCGTCTTTGCACCGAGTCGAAAGGGTCAAACTGGCACACAGGCGCTCCGGCAAAAAGGTGTCAGCAGTACTCTGTGTGCTGCCGAATAAAGGAGGAGTTGTTGCCCCGCACTGAAGTACTGCTTCGCCCTGTTGAGCACCCCAAGTTTCTTTGATGCCAGCTTGACCTTGTCTTCCAAATGACTACGGTGTTGGACGTCACTGGAGATATCGATACCAAGGATCCCGATACTCGAGGAAATGGTAAGCGGTGTGCCCAGGAATTGCGGCGCTACAATGAATGGAATTTTCTTAGCGGTGAATACACATACTTGTGTCTTAGTAGGGTTGAATTGGACTAAGTTTAGTCGTCCCTAATCGGATACTCCAGAGAGAGTAGTCTCGATTTGAGAAACAAGTTGTTCGCAACTTTCCTCCACTTCTGACTTAGGGATATTTGCACGGCCCGTGTAATACGTGTCCCCGGTGCTGTCATCCACATAGCATTAAACGGAACCATCAGACAGCATTGATGTGCAGCAGAAACAGGGTCAGGGACCACACGGAGCCTTGTGAAACACTAGCGTTTATGTTCATGCGATCCGAGTAGCTGCCATCGACGACGACTTGGATACTTCTATTAGATAAAAAGCTGGCAGTCCATTCGCATGGTCCCTCGGGGAGTCCATAGCGTGGTAACTTCACAAGAAGACCTCTGTGCCAGACCTGATCGAGAGCCTTCGCTACATCTAGGCTGACCGCTAGTGCGTACTGTCGGTTGCTCAAGAGATCGTTTCCCTCAAGGTATCTCAGGAGCTGTGTATTAATCACACGCTCCATCACACAATCTGTACCAATAGTGTTCACTGATAGACATTCCAACTCATCTGGTTCATGTTGGGAGCAAAATGGATCATTACAATTAGCATGTCTGTTGATTGGCTGAACGATGTTCGTCGCACACCAATGGGTACCATACTGCTGTGCGACGAACATTGTTCAGGTGTAAAAAAACACCTTAATTAAAATAAAACTATAGAATAAGGTTTCTAGGAACAATTATATCATTGTATAATCTAAGGTAATGTAAGTATTTTGGCAAATTAATGTAACATTTTTGAAATATGAAATAGAATAAAGACGTATATTATAATCTATACGACGAATAACGTCGGTTCAGTATATTCGTCGTCCGCTTATCCCTAGAAAAATGACGGTTTATAGCATACGCCTGCTGTAGGTACGTAAAACATCGACGTATTTTATTATGCGTCACCGAAAAAAATCATATTAAAAACAAAAAAATTTAATCATGGATGAACTGAATGATGTTATTTTAAAAGATAAAAGGTAAAAACTAAGACATAAAAAAATATATTTTAGTATCCCAAGGACAACGACGGATTTGACAAACCGCTGTTCTAAGACGTTAAAATTTATATTTACTTAAATATATAAAAAATTATGTAATTTATAGTAAATTGTGACAAAACTTATCCGTTGACGACTGTTCCTCCTGACGTGACCTTATCCTAGAACATCGACGGTAATGCCAATGCGTCGAGAGCGGAAAGGGCGCGGGGGGCAGGGGACAGCGACAGACAACGGTGCAATTATCAATCCGTCATTGTTTTACGTTAATTAATCAAAACCGTCAGTATTCAACTCAGTATTTGGTTCATTTGTAATGAAATTTGATAATTTTTTTCATTTTTTTTATAAAGTAGTATATTTTAAGTTAATTAGAGTAAAAAAAAAAATTTTGCAAAAAGTCAAATCCGTCGTTGTTCTAGGACTGCGACGATATATTATGGTTAAAATTAATAATATATATTTATTAGTTAAGACAAAATTCATTTTAATATTATGTTGTTTAAAAACTACATTGCTCCTTTAAGAATAATCTTGACAACCTTCCCACTACTGATAGGGTTCACTATCCTACTCATCCTGCCCATATTAGCGGATGGCGGATGTACCGTGGGTCTGAAGCGTTGTTGTTGATTACATTTTCTGACTTTTGACGATAGATTTGACTTGGTTTTGGGACAAGCCATAATTATCATATTACTTATAGATTATTGAAATAAAAGATCAGCTAGTAGCCAATAAGGTTTATTATTTACTTACAATAAAATATCATAAAAAATATTAAAGATATTAAGCACTTCCTTCGTAAGAACCAACGGCAAGTAAAAGATTCCGACGCGTAAAATGCAAGCCTTTAATGGGCGAGTTTTTAGTCGCAAATGATCTCAGTAAGAATTTGTCCTCTTTCTGTACTGAACTATTTGCTCCTGACTCCTCACCATTAGCTTCTTCTGTTATAGCTGTGAAATCCCACAGTTTTATGTTGCAATCCAAAGACCCTGTAAGATAAAAAAATATGTAAGATTTTCTGATTAATCAAAGTTATATGAGTGCAGGCAGATATTCGTTTTATTGTGTGCATAGCTGGGTGAATAGCTGGCGGATGTATTGCCAATTACCATGCAGTTATAAAAAGTGTAAGTACTTTGTAATAATGTGGCTATTATGAAAATAGCACCAGGTAAAACTGCCCAGTTTACTCTTTCAGGAATATACAGGCGGTGTGCGACAAACACAAGAATATGCTATGGTATAAAAGGAAATAAGTTACAAAAAAATCTCCTTGGTCACATGGTATGGTATGGTATCACGGGCTGGTATCCGCAACTCCACGTCATGGCGTGGTTTTTGCGTGAGGGCCCTTGCCCTTGGTTACAATACCTCCATTTTTTTTTTCACATTCGATTTGGTTGAATGTGTTTTACAATAAATAAAATGTATACATGGGGTTCTAGAAAGCTGATAAACATACTTGTAAATTGTGTTTATTGCTTAGTTGGCTGTATATCGGGCTATTGGTTATATATATTAATCTGTGACGGAGTGATTGTTATAAGAACAATGTGCGTTCCGGGTATAATTTGATGCATATTACCTGATGATAAAACGGTGCCGTCACGACTGAAAGCTAATGCATGTATTGGCGCAGTGTGCAATGGCGGAAGTAGAGCAGCCGGAGTTCCAGTTGAAATGTCAAACACTAATAGCTCTCCAACACTACCGCCTGAAGCCAGCCATCTTCCACAAACGGAAAACGCTAGAGTAAATATTGTTGACTGAAAAAAAAAAACTATTTAGACAGAATCTAGATGCTATGCTAAACAACCGCAAAGAAACGATGCAAGCAATTCCATCAACAATCAAGCGGTTTCGCTCCCATTTTCTTTGCCATACTGTAAAGACTTCAATGATGGACTTGGTATTTTTTTCCAGCACACGTGTTTTCTTCTTCATACAGTCCCAGATCCATTTCCCATATTCCTGAGCGTTTTTAGCTTACCATCCTTTTAACTCCTTTTTTCCTTTTAGCTTACCATCAGACGAGGTTAAGTCATATTGATGTAAACATTAAACAAAAAAAACTGCCGAATAAAATTACAGAGCATATTGAAGAGAAATGACTAACATACCTTATGTCCTGTCATGATTCGAACTTGTGTGCCCGTCAAACAATCCCACAATCGAACTGTTCTGTCACTTGATCCTGTGGCTACATAATTCGAATTTGGATGGAACTGGACACACTGAAATATTACAATTTTATAATTACATATTTATATTATGTTAAATAGCACATTAGAATAAGAAGTAATAGATATAAATTATATACATACGTCAACATCCGATAAATGTCCAGAAAAAATTCTGAGAGGTTGGTGATGGTCAGTCGCCCAAAGGCGAGCGGTACGGTCGTGTCCAGCAGAAACGAAGTAATGTCCGTATGGTGACCAGCGAACATCCCAGACTGGCCATACATGGCCTCGGTATACGACTAAGCATGTCCAGCACTGTAGTGACCAGAGTCTCACTGGAAACCAAAAGGGATATGTGATAACAAACTTTCACATACACTTTCGCACATCCGTAGTAAGTAGGATAACATAAATTTTCATACCAGTAGAGTCTTCAGAGCACGAAAGTAGTAATGTTTTAAATGGATCAAAAGCAACTTTGTATACAGATCCTGAATGTCCATACAGAGTGCGGCATGTTTCTCTATCCTTTTCTTCCATCATTCTAACGAGTACATCGCCTAAAAGGTATAGAAATAGCTGATTAATTTCTTAAGGGAATAGAAGAAGCAATGCAACGTAATTGCTAGGAGTCAGGATTCAGAGATGATCAAGAGTTTAAGTGTTCAATCTTACTCAGGTCCCTTATTCGGACACTAAGTAGGTATACACCGAAATAACGGAGTTGATACTATGATCGTCTCATATTTTTTTTTATTAGTAAGTATAAAAACGAGCGTATCGTAAAAGGCGACTAAGCGATAGTTAGGCTAGGCTGTTCTCCATCCGACAGTAAACATACAGTCCAAGACAAAGTGCCCGCTAGACGGCGATAGGCTCGCCCACTCGCCCCCTATTACGTGGGACCGAAAATCAAAGTTGGCGAAATGTGGATGTTATTACGCCTCTGCCTACCCCTTCGGGGATTTACAGACGTGAGTATGTATGTATATAGAAAAGATAAAAATACATGGTAAGTCTAATGTCAGGTGTTTAAGGAGCGCTAGTAGACTTGTGTTTGTACTCATAAATAGGTAAGTTACCAATTATGAAAAATAGGATTAAAGTAAATTTAATATTTTTAGATATTGATGAGCATTAATCACGACACTTTTTATTGGTATAACTAATTACTTACCAGTCACCAGGCTAAACTCTTAGTTACTAAACCATCAGATATTTGGCCTTTTGCAACCTTTATAAAGTTACGTGAACATCAGTTACTTAATGCCCATATTTAAAAGTGATTATTGACCAAATAAGTAAGTACTATAATAATTATAGGTAGTTTAAAATCAATAAACAAATGTCCATCCAGTAATAAAAATACTTATTCACTGTACTAATTCAACATCATAAAGTATATTTGTATACAGGTAACATACCTGCTTCTCTATCAATGTCTAGTAATTTTTCTGCTGATTTCATTCCCCTTAATTTAACAGGGGTCAATGTCCATACCTGGAAACAGACAACAGATTGAAACCATGAACTATGAGAGATACCACTAAGCCATGCACCTCATCACAAGAATCAACAAGGTCATAAAACAAATATGCCATACTAGCTCTGCTCGCATGGATATCTGTGGCCAAACACGTCCCTTGCCAAGTCTATGTTTGTATCAAATTTCATAAAAATAGGTTCAGTGGTTTAGAGATAAAAGCATAACACTTCTGGATTTCACTCCAGATTCTTATCATCCAGCAAGGTGTAGTCAATTCATGGGCTATATGTTAAAAAAGAACTGATAGACAAACTTACTTTCACATTTATAATATGAGTGTGGATGTCTTATAATTAAATTAACCTTCAAAGACATAATTACCTTAATATTTGAGTTACTAAAGCCAACAGCCAGTAAAGTGGAATCATCACAAATATCAGCACAAATGGCTGTATGACCACTGTTTAGAAGTGTGTAAAAACAAATGGATGGCAGACTCTCTGGACCTAATTGTATACGCTTAGAGGCTTCTCTTAATGCTTTCCCCTTCTCAATTTTGTCAGTTTCTTTCCTAAAAAAGTAATAAATTAGATGTGCAATTTAGTTTTGCATTTTGTTTTTAATACAATTTACTAACTAAAAATTGAACTTACAGCTCTGGTAGCGGAATTCTATCATTTGGAGGGGCATTAGGATCAGATTTAGGTTTTTTCATAAAAATGTTGTCTTTTTTAGCTTTCTTCTTTTTCGGTTTGTCTGGTGTCTCTTCAACTTCTTCTTCATCTTCAACTGGTGCAGGCAGGACTTGTATATCAGGTTCTTTCAGAAGTCCATAATACACTTTTGTGCGATTCTCTGTAGAACACGTAATATACACTCTATATACAAATATTTTATTTCAAATTAGGATTTCGGAAGCTGGACAGAAGATCCATCTACTACGTCAGTGAGAAACTTCATCAAATATACAAATATATAAGAGAAGACATACATTGATCAATAAAAGGTTTTTTTAAAAAAGACATACATTGATCAATAAAAAGACACAATTTGAAAGCACTTTTATTGTTTTAATACCAAGGATGGTGCTAGCCATTTTAAAGTTCAATTCAATTTTTGTGGCAGATTTTTATAGTTATTATGAACTTCAATTGAATTAGGAACAACAAATCTTTTTGTGGAAAAAAATATCAATACCGTTTCTCGTAGCTTCACCAAGTATCCCTCCAGTGGTTGCTCGCACTTGAGCTTGTGTTCTGCCAGGACCATCATGAACTTCAACTTGTATATGGTTATTAATTATGTTAATTATGACAGTTGAACTTTTTTGTTCATGCAGAAAACGCTTAAGCTGAGAAGAGGCATCTCTTGAAAGTTGGACAACAAACTTGTTTGTACTGAAAACATTGTGTAAAGATGTGGATATACAATTTAGGTACTAATGGCTCACACTTTACTTCACATCAAGGGCTTCACACTACACTAACACACTAGGAAAGCCTAGTACATATATCTGTTTACCCTTCAAATATACTTGTTTGCACTTCTAACTGATACATTTGCCTGTGAATGTGGGTTTCAATAATAGACTGCTTAGTATACAAAGTCTAGTCATCATCAACTCATAGCACTTTCCTTTCTGTGATTGGTATATTAGTTTTTTCAGGAGTGACCGCTGCCTGAATTGTCAACCCCAAGAGGAAAACATGCACCAGATATTGTTTGTTGCTAAGAGGGTGCACTGAGTTTTGGTTTGGGTCTCAAGGATTTTTTTGGTAGGAAAACTCATTGGAAGTTGAGTACTATAATGCTAAAATTAAAAATATTTGAGATAATTTTAAAGCATTTAGTATGCTAAACTTAAAAATTATTATAAATTGGAAAAAGCGAAATCAAGCTCAGGCAGGACTCGAACCCGTGATATAATAATAATAATTAAAAATATTTGTATATTTACCTGTATATTTCAGCAAGTTCATTACCCTTAATTTGGTCCTTATGTTTAACAATAGATAAACGTTTTAAATCTTCCTGACAATAATCTTCTTGTTCTAACCCAAATTTCTCCAAAAAGTTGACAGCATGTTGATTATGATCATAGAGAATTAACAGAAGATACATATGAACAAATACTGGATACAAGAGAGTTGACAGCTCATGCTGAAAATTAAGCACATTTGTTATAGAAAGTTAGACTTACATAGTTGATAAATACATAATTATGATATTTTGAAATTACAATGCCTTTTTTTTTTTTTTTTTATACCACTAAGTTGGCAGACAAGCACACGGCCCACCTGATGGGAAGCGGTCACCGTGGCCTATGGACGCATGCAACACCAGGGGCGTCACACTCGCGCTGCCGACCCTGAAGAAACCTTCTAATGCCCTTCTTGAAGAACCCCATATTGTAGTCGCTTGGAAAAACCACCGCAGGGAGTTCATTCCACAGCCTGAGTGTGCGTGGGATGAAATGCCTTTCAAACCGCACAGTGCGTACCGTTTCCGGACGCAATGTGTGAGGATGAATTCCCTGCCTGTGCCTTTTGCCTACTATAGAGTAATAAAATGTAATTACCTTGTAGACATCTAAAGAATTTTCTATGAACTTCTTTAAATTATCATAAGCAAATTCATAACTGTATGGATCACTTTCAGTATGATGTGAAGTAAGAATGCTCGCCAATTCGACTTCTGGTAAATCTAAATTTTCATATTCCACATCTCCTAAACTTGCTTCTTTTCTTAGGATGTCTTCTGTACCCTGAAAATGATATATGCAATAATTGGGTTATTTGAATATCAATAAACATAACGTAACATAAAAATGCTACAATACTCACCTTTAAATTATACTTTCTCAGTAATTGCAGTACAGCTAAAAGCGGAGTATTTTTGTCCCCCATTTTGATTGAAATTGTCGCCTTCACATAAAATGGTTATTTTAATAAAATTCAATGGAATTTAATAAATTAAAGAACCGAAAACAAATCTATTGCATTATGATTGCATTGCATTTCTGCCTGCCAATTCCACACATACTAACCACAGACTTATAATAAACAAAGGGATGTCAATTTCGGTATGTAACTTCTGCCATTCGGTCATTCAACTTCTGTCTGTAAAGTAATAAGCTTATTACTAGGATGAAGAATACTCTGGATTAGTCAAGCGCGTACACCCGAAAGGGACGACAACATAGTACTTATGATACCAGTGTTGTTAGTCCCTACCAAATTTTACCCCGCGACTTTTTTAAATCCGTTAGGTGGTATATGAATTTAATGTTTTCTGGCATTAGTGGCATTACATCCTTTAAAAAACTCAAATACAAAACAATTTAGGCATCTGGATCTGGATTTGGAAATCTGAAACAACATTTTCATTAATGTGAAGTTTTAAGAATAAATAAGAAATACCCCACATTATGGGTAATTTACCAGTACCTCAACTGGTATCCCTAATAATTCTATAACCCGGACAAATTATAAAGTAGATAAAAATGGCGGACAAGTCTGGCTTTTGTTTCGAGTTCGATAATTTTAACTCACCACTTTATTTGGTTGGTTAATACACGTATTATGGTGATAATAAATCAATATTTTGAGCCATTATTTCTACTTTAAAGAACTTGTTAATATGCTACGGCTCTTAATCTATTAATATCTTTACAAAAAAAGGGATATTTTGTCTAAAAATCGTACTTACGTATGATAGGTTATGTCTTGTGATTTCCGCTCACTACGGCTTTTGCAGCCTAATATATAACATATCACCATGTTAAATACAATGAGTTTTAAGCAACAAACTTATGCCACTTAGTTTCACCACTTAAATTACTGTCATTTATGAAGAATTCTCAGAACATTCACGATCACAAAAGATTTGTTGGCCACAACTTTCCACTTGTGACCAACAAAAAAAACTGAAACTCTGACAAAGACAGAGCATATAGTTTTTGTCCTATTCATTCCTTACAGTTTTTGTATGTTGTGTCTCGTTCATACGCGGTATTATTATTTGCGTAGCAAATCCAGAGTATACTTGATCCTAGGCTTATTATAAGTGTCTGGTCTACGGTCTACAGTCGGTCAGCGTCAGCGCCACAAAGTAAAGCTTCATCATAGCTCATGTTTTTCGTAAAGAAAATAAATAGAAAGTATTCTTTCTCTAAGTACCAAATATAATAAAAAATGTTGTGCAAACCAGAGACATGTAATTTACATGTTTTTTTTGCGTGTTTTCAGCATAGAAGTATAAAGATATAATCTTTATACGGAGAAGCAAAAACTCTATGCAAAAACTTGCATGTATGGAAAGTGCTGCCGCCCTGGGATGGGTCCCGGAACTAATCACCATAACAGTACTTAAATGTATGTAAACATGAATTGAACACAGCTGTTTTAAGAGTAAAGTCCGACCAATAAAATAAAAAAACCCGTACTGGGGGCGCCACAAACATCTATGATTATGACAACACCAAGTATAGTGATACACATGTAAAATGCCAAGTGTACAAATATTTTTTCAACACACTTGCTTATGAACAGGCTTTTATTTACCCGCAATTAAGCACGGAATGACACCTATTATAAAACTGTGACTTTTCCATTGCTATTATTCACAAAAGTGTGAATCAATGAAATTTAAAAAAAGAAGTCTATAAGACTTCTTTTTTTTAATTTCATTGATTAAGTTGCTTTGTTCTTAAAAAAATTTTGATACAAAAAAGATCGTGTCCAATATAACAAACGAATTAATATGCCTATTGCTTGCTCATTTCATGCAACTTCGTATTTTAAAAGATAATTTCAACTTGTAGTACGTGTTTAATATACAAAACTTTCACTAAAATGTATTTCTTTTTCTCTGTGAGTATTTACAGAGAAAAAAATGTACTATAGTTTAATTGGAAACTGTTGCAGAAATAAAGTGTCATTCACAAGAGCATGGCATTTATATAATACTAGCTGGTGCCCGCGGCTCCACCCGCGTGGATGTCGGTTAGAGATAAAAATGACGAAATTTCATACAAACTGTCATCCTCATTTTCCATCTAAGGGATTTTTTCGCGATTCTATATCAAATTTCATCAAGATCGGTTCAGTGGTATAGGCGTGAAAGCGTAAAATACAGACATACACATTCGCATCTATACTATTATATAATTGTAAAGTGGTTGTGTCTGTACCTACATTAGAGATATTAAAAAAAAAAACTTGGGTTATATATTTTTGAATTTCCTGTCTGTTTGTCTGTTTATCTGTTTGTCTGTTTGTCCGCGATGGCCGCAAAAACTACTGGACGGATTTTGATGTGGTTTTTTTTTTGTTAGAAAGGGCTTACTCAGACTTAAAATCTTACGTTTGTTTGATCGCAATTGGTTGAGTAGAACCGAAGATATGAGCAAAGGTCGCGTTAACCGAGATGCACACGGGCGGAAGGCTAGTTTATAATATTAGTATGGATATTATGTTTTAAAGTTTTCTGGTTAAAATAGAAAAATAGACGCGGCGTATTATACTGGTTACAAGGACTGGGCACAAATCACAACACAGTAGTATCCGTATAATAGTTTACTGCTTGGAATGGTAAATACAAGTAAGACATACAGTTACATTACACTATACATGTATAGAACAGGGACCACGCGACATTGTTTTTCGGACTGCATAAAATTCTTGTATTTTATGCCTAACAGCACAGAGATCAAAATAATCCAGCATGATTTTCTTTTTTGCGTTAGGCTTATTTTTCTTAGGCGTAGAAAATACATTTGACGTTTGACCTTCTATTCGTATTTTTATTACAGAAGATCGGGATATACCTAAAAATGTGAATAATAATTAGTCACAGTAAAATCAGTAGATTAGGCCAATTTCAATTGCACGTACTCTATGATGTACCTACCCGTCATGTTGACAACAAGGTCCGTGATGTTATTTAGAGGAACAGAGTCCAATCCTTCCGACTTTTCATCCGACAAATACTTTGTTATATTATAAATTACTTTTTCATCCCACCATCTCGGAAAGACTATTTTTGCTCTTCGATAACTGAGCGTAAAAGTCGTTTTTATCCTCTAGAGAGGTAAAGTAAATTTGAATTTAGAACATCGTGTGTACTAGGTTTGTGGACTGAAAACATCATTAAACCTATGTACTTCTACCTCTATGGTGCCGAATTTATCATACAACTTTTTTTTAATTCATGAAAAACTCAGACACGAAACCTCCTTGGTGTACTTTCTTTTTAATTTGCTTTGCGCGCATTAATTTTTTTCACGTCATATTGTTGACATTGTTGTTGAATTTTTATTTTGTTGTATTTTATTACTAGTATTAATACACATATTATACAGCCTCCATGGCGTAGTGGTATTGAACGCGGCCGCTACGCAGGAGGCACGGGTTCGATCCCCGCTCAGTGCAAATATTTTTTATGCCTGAAAATGGGTATTTGCATTGGTCTGGTCGTGCCTTGGAGAGCACGTTAAGCCGTCGGTCACGGATGCCATACGAACATCTATGGCAGTCGTTACGGGTAGTTCGAGCCCTAAAAAGTTCAACAACAACGGTCTGGCTGCAATGCTTCGATATCGCCTAATGTCATCATTGGGTTGTGGAGGTCAGATGGCAGTCGCTTCACGGCAAATATCGAGGTCCAGCCAAATCCGCAGTTAAGACTGGTAAAGCGGACCCCGGACTCCGAGGTGAAAGCTTCGGATGCTGACTGGGAATTAACGCTAGGAAGGAGAAGCATTTCATTATTTCCTCGCTGAGGTGGGATGAAAAGTTACGTGTTGCACTCGAGTGCAAAGATTTTTCACCTTGTGCTCTTTTGATTCCCTCGCTAACGCTCAAGATTCTAATTTGTGAATCACTCGCTACGCTCGTGATTCAAATTTAGAATCTTTCGCTTGCTCGGTCATCAAAAATGAGCACGCGGTTAAAAAGCAACTTTGCACTCTTGTATAACAAATAACTATTCTTAACTGGCTTTTAATAGTTTTCGGCATATTACTATAGTTGTGTAGTTTTGTAGCGCACTCAAACTCAACAACACGCACAATTGACACCACACTGACAGATGACCATAATGACATCATATAGATTGTTATCATATGAAGAAATTAGTTCCAATAGTTTACCGCAATATGGCGAGGTATTTTATTTTACTGGTCGGGCTTTACATGGCAAGCCCTGTCCTGTAGGATATTTATTTATCTGTATAGAACATGAACTCATTATATCTTCATGAAATAATCAGATTTCTCATGCTATGATGATAGACGGCTACAATGCTTATCGAATACTATCTGAGTTGCTGGGTCCGATATCGATAATACGTCTGTGGTTTTAAGTGAAATTGTTGCGGCAAAAATGAGATGTAGCCGTACCTAAAAGGTCTTGTACCTTTAAGGTACGGTAGGTTGTGATTGTTGTTAAATATTTGGCACTACTAGAAACTGGAAATAAACATTTTTATTTATTATTTATAAATTCAATTTCGATTCCCCCTCATCAAAAAAGGTGATTTCATAATACAAGTTTCAAGAAAGATCATTGATATCGAGATCGTTTTTAACATTAGATCGTGGCAAAATTAATGAATAAATTATTCTTCTTCATCCTAGCGTTAATTCTCAGTCGCATCCGAAATTTCATCTCGCAGTCTGGGCTCCGCTTTACCAGTCTTAACTGTGGATTTGGCGGAAGCTCGATGTTTTCCGTGAAGCTACTGCCACTGACCTCCACAACCCAATGGTGACATTAGGCGATATTGGAGCATTGCAGTTAGACCGCTGTTGGTGGACTTTTTAGAGCTCCAACTATCCCTAACGACTGCCATAGATGTTCGTATGGCAACCGAGACCAACGGCTTAACGTGCTCTCCGAGGTACGACCAGACCAATGCAAATACCCATATTCATGCATACAAATATTTGCACTAAGCGGGAATCGAACCCGCGCCTCCTGCGTAGCGGCCGCGTTCACTACCGCCACGCCACAGGCTGTCGCATAACAAATAACGATTCACGAGAATTAGCGCTCTTTTCATTGAAATCGTGATAGCTTTTGACATACAGGGTAGAAGATTTTGACCTTACCTGGATGGGAAGTACTTTAAATATTGGAGATAGCAAATTTCACTCAAAGGAAATATTCCCTTATTGTTAAAAAGAAACAAAACTGCTTTCAAAGATTTTCGAAAATTTGTTTGTCACAACTTTACCCGACTGCGCCAGCGAGGGTAATATGTTACGCGCTATATGTAGTTGTATTGTTTACAACTACATATAGACGCACACGGAAGTCAGACGGCAGTCCCGCCCGGAAAACATCAAAATTGTACAGAGTTTTCGTGGATTACTGTTATTGCCCTGACTTACCTAACAGTCACAGAAACTTCGATGTGGGGTGGGACGTAAGATTAACATCATACTTATTTGGTTCCTACAAACTAATTGTCAATAATGTTCTTGTCAGTCTGGTGCAGAATTTTCACATGGACAGGAATGTCGACGACAGTATTATGTCTCTCTGTCTTCAGAGCTCACTCTCCAGTTTTTAAATTTCTGTGGAATACTTACCAATGCAGCGAATAAAAAAGTATAAATGTATACCTAATTTCGCTTCCACAGCATCATCGAAATTGATTCATTATACAGATCAGCCTCCCTAGACAAGTAGTGGCAAGGCAATACATTGGCCGAGTTATTGTGGAATAGAATGATGAATATGTGGGATTGACATGTATTTTGACGATTATAATTTTCGTGACATACGTATGCCAATCCCATACATTGATCTATCTATTGTTCGTTTTTTTTCCAATTTAGATTTATAAATTAAACTTGTCAAAGGAATTATGATGAAAGTATCTACTGATTACTTACTCTGTGGCAAATATCTACATTATATCTGTCATCTTTGCAAGATATTATGTATCTACGATATACGACCTCTGTGGTCTACGACGACCTCTACGGCGGCGGCGTAGCAGTAGAGCAGGCTGCTACGTTAAAAAGTCACGAGTTAGATTTCCACTCAGTACAAATATTTTTAGCCATGAATAGGTCTATTTACATCGGTCTGGGTGTATCTAATATATAACGTATGTTATTTATAAAAGATCTACGAGCTCTGTGGTTTACGATGACCTCTACGACGGCGTAGCAGTAGAGCGGGCGACTGCTACGTTAAGAGGTCGCGGGTTAGATTCCGCTCAGTGGAAATATTTGTAGCCATGAATAGTTCGATTTACACCGGTCTGGGTGTTTCTAATTATATAATGTATGGTATTTTATAAAAGATCTACGACCTCTGTGGTCTACGATGACCTCTACAACGGCGTAGCAGTAGAGCGGGCGACTGCTACGTTAAGAGGTGGCGGGTTAGATTTCTGCTCAGTGCAAATATTTGTAGCCATGAGTAGGTCTATTTACATCGGTCTGGGTGTTTCTAAAATGTATTTGTTTACTTTGCTATACTTACTTTGGGTCTAAACAGCGTCCGTCGTGTCGAATGTCTTCGAATGTGACTTGTAGAAAAATTCCAGCTGTTTATATGAATCTAGCTGTTGCCTGCAGCTCCGCTCGCGTGGATGTCGGTTATCGCGACTTAACATAGCCCATGTCCTTTCCCAATGTCTAACGTATCTCTGTACTAAATTTAAAATTCATCAAAATAGGTTCAGCGGTTGAGGCATGAAAGTGTAACACAGAAAGACAGACAGACAGACAGAGTTTCTTTCGCATTTATATAGTAAAGTAAAGTAAAGTAAATAAAGACGTGTATTTTAGGTCCTATATACATAAAAAATAAAGTGAGTACCTACGTAAGGACCACAGCAAAGTTTGAATTTATGGACAAAACCAGTGGAAACTTATTAAAATTTATTATTATGACTCTTTATTCTCTCTAAAAACTTGTAAATTACATTTTTAAATATATATAAAAAACATCTATTTATAAATATAAAAAAACAGTGCTCCATCGGTATCGGGTACAGGGACCAAGCTACCGTTGGTTAGGGCTCCAGAGAGAAGAAACTTCCTCACGATGCGCGCCGTATCAAGAAGCACCGCCTTCTGCATCTGGCCCTTGACCCAACCGTCTAACCCGAGCCTCTTCAGGTGTTAGTCGAGGCTCTTTGCTATTAAACCGTTCACGGTCACGACTATCGGTACAATGATTGCTGAGTCAACATTCCACATGTCGACAATCTCGTGGGCCAAGTCCAAGTACTTAACCTGTTTATCTTTCTCAGCTTTCACGAGATTCTCGTCATGAGGAATGGTAACATCAACAATCAATGCTCGGCGTTCGGATCGGTCTATCACCACAATGTCAGGCTTGTTGGCTACAACAGTCCTATCAGTGATGATAGACCGATCCCAGTACAATGTGATATTACTATTTTCTAGAACTGGCTCAGGGACATACCTATAGTACGGCACTTCAAGTTCCACAAGGTTGTATTTTAGAGCAAGTCGCTGGTGGATTATCCTGGCTACTTGATTATGTCTGTGCAAGTACTCGCCGTTAGCAAGACGAGAACAGCCGGAAGTAATATGCCTGAGGGATTCACCAGGTTGGTGACACGCTCGACAGATGTCAATTGTGCCATCCCTCATGATATACTTCCGGTAGTTATTCGTCTTGATAACTTCGTCCCCAATTGCACAGACAAAACCTTCAGTTTCCCCAAAAAGGTCACAAGGAGGGCCCGATTATTATTATTATTCCTCTTTATTATTTTAAAAACTCTTATAAATTATATTTTTAAATACATAATTATATAAAACAAAAACATATATTTAAAAATATAAAAAATAGTGCCCCACCGGTATCGGGTATAGGGACCAAGCTACCGGTGGTTAGGGCTCCAGAGAGAGGAACCTCCTCACAATACGTGCCGTTATTATTATTATTATTATTAATAATTTAACTTGTATTGCGATGAGAAATGTAAAAAATGACGAAAATTATGATAAATAAAATGACGAATTTATAGACTGTCTCTATTAAATAGGTACGATGTTATTGCCTGACTTTCAACAAAAAGTTATAGAAAGGTTTCTTAGAAATCGACCTCCTGACATACTTCGTTTACTAGCTACATGTAGGTAGGCACCTAATATTTGTCTAGTTAACTTTTCTGTTTATGAACATATAAATATACCGTGGATATTGGTAAACTGATAACCAATATTGTTTTTAAATTTTATTAATAGAAGGTAAGTAGGTAGAGGTACATACAACTATGCAAAAGTGAGCTCCTTTTGCAGATTTTACAAGCGTAGGTATAGGCCACTTGGTATATAAGGTACCTTGGCATATAAGGTATGTATTAATTTGAACGGTCCCGAGGATTGAAATAAATGAATACTTATTGAGTAATTAGCTATTTCAGTACATTTATATAATAGTTATGTAACAATGTATCAAATACAATTTAACTACTAAAATAAGAAATCTATTCATTTGTGTCATATCCCTTTTAAACTCTTGGAATCATTTGTATCAGTTTTGCTGCGAGAAAGTTCTGCGAGAATTGCGAGAATATTTCTGAGAATATGGACCCGTAGCTACGGTTCCATATTCTCAGAAATATTTATGATGTTATTTGGTAACAGCAAAACATCTGATGTTCAAAGAGTTTTAAGAGATATTTCTAAAAACTTTTTGACTATTTTTTTTTTATAAAACTATTCGTAAAATACTAAAAGCAAATACTATGACAAATTGATGCTAATGCGATAAATTTAAGAAAATTGATATTCAAATATTTTATACTGTTTATATAAAACGATCAAATATCAAATCGAAGACAAGGATTTTGCTTAACAATATATAATAATGATTATTTAAAGTAGGTATTTTAATGAGATATGTCTTACAGATAACTTTCTCGTAATATTGAAAAATTAAGAAAGTTCTAATAGAGGACATGTAGCAACAGTTAGTCTCTATTATGGAATAATAAACACATCTTAAGATACACATTAGTCATGTAATATGAATAGTTTAGTTTAGACCATAATATTGTAGCAAACGTAGGTACCCTAATCTATTTTTGAAACACGTCAGTCTTAAGATCCGTCTATTATTACCAGCGCATTGACAGTATAATAATAATTTACATGACTAACTAATATTGCGTTAGGAGTTACAAATATTGTGATAAGCATCGTGCGCATCAATTAACATTTTCATACCTTGTCTGTTTCATAACTACCTGCCTATGAATCCTACGATTCATGACGTTGCTGTTGGAAGACCCTACTTGGCACATTTATTGAGCTTGCAGAAACAGTGCAAAGCCTTGCGGTGCTTATACTAAGAAACAGGGCCTCGATTCTGCTAAAGCACAACCACTGTCACACCACAGAGACTGCGAGAAAATACAATTTGATTTTAGCCTTTACAGTAATGCAGTTATAGTTTAAAATTAAATGGCTTTTTGTAGAGTGAACGAAAGCGTGTAATGAAAATATTGTTATTTAATTTTGGACTTTATTGATATTTAATGCCAATTTTTGCAGAGACTGGAACGACAGTGGTTTTGCTTTAGCAGAATCGAGGGCCAGGATACCGGTATCGGCTATTGGTTGCCATCATGTCAATTCATCGTTTGTCAAAAAAAAATCACAAAGTATTCGCGCCTATGTGTTTTTTAGCATATGGGCGCGAATGCGGTGTGATTGTTTTTTTACCATATTATATGGTATTAAAATGTACACGATGATCTATCATAATTTTTGTTGCATTTTATTGTTGTTAATACCAGCAACCGGTTTCTTTGTAAAAAGCACTCTTACGTAATATCCACATTTATCTGTCGGTCGTCAGTCGGTCGATAGCCACTTAGCCACAGCATCGAAGTTCATCTGTCATTCAAGCACACAACCGCAGACATCTGAATATTAGATCCTGTTTACGTGTATACCAACCACTACCTAGGTACCCAGCACATCATCATATGTGTAAAGTTAAGTACCCCAACAGTTATACAAACACAACATCATTTATTTGGCTGTTCTTTGATTTTTTTTCTTTGAAAAATTTTGGCACTTCACATATTTTATCAGATGCGTCGATGCTTATACTTACTTACCTAATTTTTTTTCAAAAGGGTCAGTTCTAACATCACTAATTCTACAATTATACATTATTGGTCGTTGGTAAGGTTAAACTATTAATTTATTTATACAGTGTGTTTTCCATAACACATAAAATAAAATATTTCCAACATTTTCAAGGATCCTTGTATACGTCTAACCTAACATTATACATTATGCTTCTAAAATTTAAACTTTTCCTATAACAATATAAAAAACACACTGTATAACGTAATATATTTCACAATTTAGAATCACTGATCTCTTTTGTCAGGAGTAATAAACAACCTTGTGAAAGAGTTCAATAGGGTAAGTATAATTTTGTTTCATACTAGCTGACCCGCCCCGGCATCGCCCATGGCATATTTGGAAACCCCGTATAACCCCTTTAAAAATCATATGCCGGCAATTTACTAATTTTCATATAATGTATTGGAATATGCCGGATTTAATGATATTTATGGTAACTATTCCGCTCCCTTGAGAAGTAGCCTAATGATGTTTACCCTAATAACCCTCCGCGATAAACGGGCTATCCAACACAAAAATATTTTTCGTATCAAACCAGTAGTTCCTGAGATTAGCGCGTTCAGACAAACAAACAAACTCTTCAGCTTTATAATATTATATATTTATAGTATAGATAAAGATAAAATAGATAGAGATAGATATAGATATTACACGTTAGTCTTACTTAGGTAGGTACTTAACTATTTATTCATATAAGGTTAATATTTCTAATTGCTAAACATCGTATTACCGAAGTGATTATATTCATACGACATTAATACCGTTTAGGTATTTAAAAAGCTTTGAAGACAATCACAATAAATATAATATAATTTCCAAATCTCATGCGTAATTAATTTATGACCTAAGTTTATTTTATTTATATAGGAATAAACAAATCAGACCAAATCGGACGATTACACTAATTAATTACCTACGTAATTACAGGGCAAAAATATAATTACCTACCTATTATCTAGGTACTTAGTTCATTACCCACCTAATTAGACTAGTTATTTATTAAAGCTTGTTAACACAATGCTGTTCAAATTGATTGAACTACTCGTACTTAGTTCTTTATTCGTTTGATATTTTCGACATTTAAAAAATTGTTTAAGTGTTTGATTTATTGAGTTTTTCAACTCCATAATATTCTTATAGGTAACAAGAGTCAGTATCAGATCAATTTTTAAAATGGTCTTAATACCTACTAATGATGTTAATACCAAACTGTTTTATTGATTAAAATTGCATTATTCAATTTACATTTTTTTAAAGTTCAATGTTACTAACACTGTACCTTTAATTTTCCGAAATTAATGATTTAACTAATAAAAATAAATAATTGTCGTCCAAACTAAAGGTATGTACCAAATATCAGAACAATTATTCAACAGGAAGGGGGGAAACCAAGGTATTAAAATCATTTTGAGTCCTACTTTGCTAGTCAAGATCGATGTGATGCTGACTGTACCTATTAAGTAGATATATGTAAATAGACTGAATCATTATTGTGTATATCATGTTCGAACTGTGACATAAACAACCTATTTAATTCGATGAATATAAAAAAAGAATAGGATACTTTCAATCCTCAACTGAATTCACTACAGTTGCATAATGAAAAAGTACCTACTGTTCTGTTAACTTTTCTATATCTCAACACAAACAGGGGCCTGTAGAAAAAGTGATATTCTAATAATTTCGTCACGTGATTTACTGATATCGAATAGAAAAGATTTGTCTTTGAAACGATTTCTATAATAGAATTCCACTTCAGCTACTAACAGGCCGTCTGGATTTTTTAATTTGAATATCGATTAAAGAAATAAACGTGTCTTGCTAAAGTCGGTTATATCTTTAAAGATCTTGGCTTGAACAATTGTGTGTATCCATTGGTTTAGGTGGAACGTCTTCGTAGGGAACGACGTGGGCGGAGGCGAGGTCCCGGGCGACTCGTTCGGCTGCTCCCATCACACGCAGCAGATTCAACCCGGCTAATTTACGCAGTTCCTCTATACTCCACCCTTCCTCCATCAACTCGGCGAACAGCAACGGATACGATGATACGTCTTCCAAGCCTTGAGGAGTACTGGTTAAAATATTTTTAGATTAAATAACAGAAATAAAATATATTTATTAAAGATAGGTGAAACTTTTGGTAATTTGAAATTTGACGTGTATTTGAAGTGAAATACCGGCTTTACCTGGGAATACATCCACTAAAAAATCTCCCGATTGCAGCGCCATATAACATAACATAAACTCACGCCTATATCCCCGACGGGGTAGACAGAGGTGCTAGCACCCACATTTCGCCGTTTATGTTTTAGGTCCCAATGTAAACCATATATCGACGTGAAAAGACATTAGTTAAGAAACATAATTATCTGAAGCGGGTTGCACCTATCTATATTTTTTCAAAAGTGGAGCTCAATCGAAGCAGAACTTTTTGAGCTTTTCAAGCATACACAAATCAATTTTAACATTTTTATATATTTAAAGATAGCTTATCTATATATCTATATATATCTATATATATCAATGTACTCACTAATTAATGCCGTCGTAGCCAGCGCCAAGGCCTACACTGTCCACACCGGCTACATCCCTTATGTGATTAATGTGAGCTGTAAGACCATACCGTGTCATGTCAGTTAATTAACGATCTCAAAACAGTTCAACTCCTCTTAACTCTCGTGAAAAAATAATTACAAGTTATTATTCAAGACTGTTTTTAAATAAATTGTAATTTCTTTGCAAGGTTGAAAGTTATTGCGTGCTGAAAGCAATGCTGTGCCTTTCAGCACTTAAGAACTTTGGAGTCAGTTTTATGGTTGTTTCAGTTGCATTGGCTTACTTGTTTATAACTTCTGTACTATTGTGACTGCTATACGCTTGAAATAGTGCTGTAATAAGGCAACACCGAGCATAGCTATCATTCAGAGAAGGTTCAATTAAGTTAAACTGTCACATGATTTGAAATATATAAGTATAGGTAAATTGAACTACCTTGCTTCTTTTTCAATCTAGAGTTAGAGAGGATGCATACCTACGCACGTTATAAAACGAGCCCAGTAGTAGTATGTAATACAAATAGTAATATAGTAACTTAATAATAAAAATGTATTCGGTCCAGGTGAACACATGACATACAATGCAACAGAAGAATTTACTTCAAAACTAAAAAGTTTTTAAATACTTGTAGTTATTTCAGCCATTTTCGTTTGATAGGTGATTTTTTGCGTAAGTTTTGATTTTCACCTTTTATAGATAATCAAAAGATACATATCAGATGTAAATACGACTGTAAATACGTCTTTTTATATAATAGGAAATGAGTGACAGGGAATATTTTTTACCTATAGCATCTTGAACGGTCGCAGTATCCTTGCACGTAAGAAATGATGTGTAGAAGTTGACCATTATGAGGCCCTTGTTGGCTGCCAAAAGTCGCAGTACGGTGTCAGGCACGTTGCGGGTCACGTTGCACAGCGCCCGAGCCGAGGAGTGTGAGAACAAAACGGGTGCTCGAGACACGGCTAGAGCATCCCTCATGGTGCGCTCGGACACGTGAGACAGATCGACCAGCATACCCAAGCGATTCATTTCTTTCACCACGACCTGTAGGGGAAGGTGAGGTATAATGATCCCCTTAAGGGAAAAACTTAACTGTGGCTAAAGTTAGAGGCAAAATCGAAAGATTTCTATTGTTGGAGGTAGTGAATTTACTAAACTTTGTAACTGCATACTTATTTTCTATTATCTGTATGCAGTTTTTTTGTATTAGAGGTTTTTGTAAAAGTTTAGAAAAGGATCATTTTATACACACCTATGGATAAAATGATCCCTGGGGTAGGGGTAAAATAATCCTAATTAATCATTTTATACCATAAGTTATAAATATCAGTGAAATAAAACATTCAGCTGTTTATTTTAATCATGTGAGTATGTATTGTTCATAACAATTTAAGTGTGCAAGTTACACAAAACTTTGCTGTCTTCTAGTTTTATTAGAGATCTTTTTTTTTGTAATTTATCTAATACTTAATCAACAAAACTAAGCATTAAACATTGCAACAAACTTTTAAAAGGTTTGTAAAATTAACAAGATACCTATTCAAGCAATTGACAAATAACTAGTAAACAAATAAACTAAAAAAGTAGAACAGGACGCCTGACTCAAGGGTTATCGTGTCCTCCTCCTTTCTTCGGATCACTGACAGACCCAATATCTGTCATTTTATGCCACCTAGTTCCACCTCGAGTTCGGTGAGGTGCTCGTCCAGCCGTAGTGTACTGCAGTTTCAAGCTGCCAGCAGTAGTTGGTTTCGGTAGCCTCCCGTCACCCAAACCGGGGATTAGGATTACCGGGACCATCGAGAACTGGGGACCTTTTATTTTGGCGTCTGTGCATTGTGAGGTTATTTAGCCTACTATTGCCACGCTGCGCTGGCCAGAAGGGTTGGTGAAATGTTTTTCTCGAGTTTTCCTCTCTTAGGCCGTTTTGACCTCGGCAGAATATCGGCCAGAAGTCGCAGCTCCTCCCTAAGTTTTTCTTTAAGCGTAGTGTAATGTGTAGACGGCATCTAATGCCTTTTTCATTTATTATTCAAGGCAATTTTGGCGATTAGTTTTGCGTATAAATATTCTCGGCATGATCTGTAACAATAACTTGGTGAAATGTTTTCTCGAGTTTTCCTTCTCTCAGGTCGTTTCGACCTCGGCAGAATATCGGCCAGAAGCCGCGATGCCTCCCTAAGTTTTTCTTTAAGCGTAGTGTAGTGAGTAGACGGTATCTAATACCTTTTGCATTTGTTCTTTAAGCCAATTTTGGTGTTTAGTTTTGCGTATAAATATTCTCGGCATGAACTGTAAACATAACAAATACTAATGAGGTAAAATGATTCCAGGGATCATTTTGAACAAAAGGAAGGGATCATTTCGCCCCAAACACCAAATTCCAAGATATCGATCAAAACATAACCTTCAAATACCGTGTGCGGTGATCGAACACTGCTTAAATATTAGTTAACTGCTATTAATACCCGCAAGTAAAACAACATTTTAATAAATATGAACACGTAAAAAGCAATGAGAGTCCAAAAACAGGCTTACCTTAGATCTGAGCCTCACTTTTTGATTATTTTTTAATAAAATCACGCCAAGTGCTCGCACCGTCATGCCATTTGGAGAAGCAACTGGCAGGGGTGCGGAGAACATATTTCATGCGCATTTGGATAGATGGCACTAGTTGTTTCTGATTTACTGAGGGGGATCATTTGACTCTCAGGGATCGTATTACCTCACCTTCCCCTAAGTTTATTGAAAAATAGTTTGTGAGAAATGGGATAAACTTCTAAATTAAATCCAAAGAAAGCACAATCGTAAAATAATAAAAAGGAAAGTTTTGAGATCCATGTGCAATAAATGAATGGACGCGCCTCGCGGAATATAATCGTAATAGAAAAAAGTTAACAAATGCTTTTAATAATACCTTAAAATATAATACCTAAATGAATACCTATGTGTTAAGTGTCATGAAAAGTTGTATTTTTTTTCATGTCATCATTATTGGGCTAGAAATAATTCAAAATCGATTGCTAAAGTTATTTTCTACATCTAACTACTTACAAAAACTATGCCTAACGCAAATGTAAAAATATTGAATTACTAGCTGACCCCGCGAACTTCATTCCGCCTAACAGTCGATTCCTTTTTTTTTTCTCTCCGTAAGAACCATCCTCGTACTTAATGGAATATTCTAAAAAAAGAATTAGCCAAATACGGTTCAGCCGTTCTCGAGATTTGGGGTTTGCGCTTAGCAACACATTTAGGGATTCATTTTTTATATTATAGATTTATGTTACATTGTGAGGTAAATAAATACTTTATTCGCACCTATTGCAATACAATTGTATTATTACTTACATGTTAATTAAATAATTATTTACAATACCAAACTGAGTTCTGATTCTTACCTTCGATAGCAATAACGCTCTACAACTTTAATTGTTTCTTAGAGCAGTCAAAATCAAAGTTATAGTTTTAATCCATTCTCCATACTTACTTAATATAATAAATGAGAAAGTAACTCTGTCTGTTACGCTTTCACGCCTAAACTACTGAACCGATTTTGATGAAATTTGGTACAGAGATAGACTAGATCTTGGGAAAGGACATAAGCTATGTTTGGTTGCGATAACCGACAAGCACGCGGAAGGAGCCGCGGGCTACAGCTTTTTTTAATAAACACAAATGATTTTAACTAAGTAGGTAGGTACTCTATTAAAGTGTCAGTCCCATAAGACATATATGTAATCAGTTCGATCATTTGCGATAGAGAGAACACCCTCGCGTCGAGCTTACGCAACGCGCGCTATACAATATCAAACGTCGCGTACTCTAATGTATCATCCAAATACAGTAAAAAAAATTGACACGAACGAACTTAGAACTTTTTTTTTCTAGTCGTCGTTAATAAAATAAATATATATAAATCATAAAACTAAGAAGTTCACCGCGAGTTTTACTATTTATTAGCTTAATTTAAGACTGTACCCAGCTTTCTATACTTAGGTGTAATAATTTTGAAAACTTTACTTTAAATGGTTAATGATGATGTACTAATTAGTTTACCTATCAATATTTGTATGAAATGTAAGGTTTTTGAAATTCTGTAATTCTGTATATCTTTAGAGTCTGTCTGTCTGTTGGCATTATATCTTTATTCCAAAGTACGTGCTCTATTGTTTCAGCCGCTTTTGAACTCCGTATGAGTTGGCGTGCTTAAATTAATTGCTAACTTCTTGGAACCTTTGTGGTTTATGAATTCAGAACGTTAGGGGACAGATTTCACAAACGACAAATTGTCGTAATTAGTTTCATAGTTTCTGACGTCAAACATTTAGACAGGTCTATCATAATATTAATATCTACCGCTGACTGCCGCATTTATTGTTGCTTATCCAAATATTACGATTGTACCTATATCACCGAAATGGTAGTCAGCGGTTTACATAATAGGTCTTGTGAATGTCCTTTTCATGTTTGTTTAATGGCCGCAATTTTAATGAAATCAATAAAAATGAGTCATAACATTTTCCTATGCAGTTGTCGCATTATTTGCCAGTTATTTTTGATCAATTATGATCGGGAACATAACAGAATTCTATGGTAAATATTACCGAGAGTATAACCCGCGACCTCATGCATAGCAGCCGCTACACGCACAGGCGCACATACTCGGCGATAAAATTGGCCTATGTGCTTTTTCCAGACAAGTAATTATTTATCTTCGTATCTCATCAAATCTGAATGAGGTGAACAATCCATCCGTCAATCTCGGTTGCACCAAGTTAGCACTTTGGAATTTCATTCACACACATTCCGATTTTTCGGGCCCAGTCAAGATTAGAAATCTTGACTGGGCCCGAAAAATCGGCCCGAAAAACTGGGCCAGGTGTGAGGTTAGGTTGGATCCCCAAGATCTTTATGGGGACCATACACATACTTTTATAAGGTTTGGTGAAGGCCCGAGTGCGAAACATTAGGTAGCAACGTTGTGAACTCACTTCTAATACATATAAGCAATTTGAGTTATGTATATGGAGAGCACGGTATTTTTACAAAAAAAGTGTGTTTATTAAATAAAACATTCATTTTTATTTCAAACGTGAATCCAAAGCAAAGTGAGGAAAGTAACCGCATAATGGTTATAAATGACCTACCTGATCCGTACTTCACTTTGAAATAAAAATTGTGTAGAATATACATATTTTGCACGTTTGCGTACAAACTCTGACAGTGACAAAGATTATATGTAACCACATTCGTTTTACTCTGCTATAAGAGGTTACAGTTACAGTGAATCTGTATAATGCAGGCATTCTATACAATGCCTAGGCAATGTATGCTATTATATAGAAATTCTGCTGTTCCACCGGCAATGTGTGAAATAAATAGATTTTGGTCTTTATTTGCGGATGGCTTTGTAGGAATTCTATTTTCGGATGATTATAAAAAAAATTAACAACGAAGGCCTTCTAACTTTATCTATACAAGTCAAATTGCGCGGTATGGACACTGCGCCCCGACTTGGATCGATATAGGTTAGAAGGCTAAGGCGGAGCTCCCACATTAGACTTCGTGGTTGTATTTCTTATAACCATCATTTATGTTTCTTAATAACATTTCATACACTGCTGGGGCGCACTCGATATTCTATACATTGCGTAGGCATTGTATAGAATACCAGATAATACACATTGTCGGTAACATTTATACATTCGATTATCATCATCAATATAATTTTTTTTTTTTACAGTGTTAGCCTCGGTTGCATCAAAAGTATAACTTCTTGTATTAATTGGGCTCCTTCTATTAGATATTTTGACTTTTGCAGCTGCGATTGATATCTGAGTTTCCAACCCCTCGATGGAAATCCATATCACCGATCATATCTGTAAAAGCTAGCGACGAAATTTTAACATTTTGAGAAGGGGAGCTGCCGAAGGGGAGATTTTCTATTCTATCGTTTCATTCATTTTACAGAATACGTAACTACTTTAATTTATGATAAACAACGATTACCCCTTTGACCATATATTATGTAGGTTACCCCAATGGATTACCGCCAAAAATATATATTTCATAGACAACATTCGAAATTCAAAAGTTACAATAGCTAAGAGTGCAAAGCTTTTAGTGTGCCATAAGAAAACAAAGGAAATGACAGGGTTGATTTATGAAATAGGTAGGCATACAATCTCAAATATTTACCAGAAATGATATATTTACCTAAGTACTTTGGCCCTGTTCGAAAAAAGGCCCAGTTAAAGAGAAGAAATATGGGCCTCATTAGTGGTGTTAGCTTGTAAATAATTTATTACATTACATAAACTTCTAGCTCGCTAAAAGAGGTTATTGATAGTGCAGGCGAATCTGTTGCCGCGGCCCTGCGGCTAACGCCTGTAGCGGGCGGACCAAACTATCCCGGGAGAGACACCTGCGCCCACAGGCTCAGATAGTGCCAACTATAATTAGATAGTAGCAAGAGTTGGACATCTTTACCATTTATTTTGCAGTAACTATTAACATTAAAATACTAATGTATTACAAGACCAGATCTAAAAATTTAGGAGTTTATGTAGTAATGGTTAATTATGATTATGTAGAAACTTTATCAGTGCAGTGTAAATGGTACAGTGCGACGACGAACGATTATGTGTAGCAGATGCCTACCTATTAGTTAGTTTTACTCTCATCTGTGAAACGTTAAAAACGGTTCATGGGAACGTTGATTACAATCATCAACGTTCCCCTGAAATTTACCTGTAACATTCTCACCTAATAATACTTTTCCTGCTAATAAAACTACTTTTATTTTAATTTTGAGACATGACACACGAGATTGTCGATATTATGTGGAACATGTGGATCCTTAATACGCCACGTGGTGTGGAAATTTCTTTCTCCAAAACCCTAACCACTGATAGCTAGGTCTACAGGAGTAAATGTAAATATTTTTACAACACACCTGCTTATAAAAGTGATATTATTTTACCGCAATTAGGCACGTAATGACACCTATTATCAAACTGTGACTTTTTCATTGCTATTATTCACAAGTGAGTTATAGATTCTTTTTTAAATTTTATAGGAAGTGTCTATAATTGTCTATGTTCTTAAAAAAGTTTTGATACAAAAAATAACGTGTTTAATAGTACGAATAAATTAATACGCCTATTGTATGGTCATTTGATGCATTTTCGTATTTAAATAAATAATAATTTCAACTTGTAATACTTGTATAATAAACAAAATTTTCACTCAAATTTAACTTTTTTTTTTCTCTAAGTACAGAAAAAAAAACAGAGTAAAAAAAAGTTAAGTTCAAACCTCATTTTTTTTTAAATATGGTCGACCGCCATTGTTAAATGCGCGCGCATAGGAAAACGAATTAATTTGTAGTATTGTTTATTTAGTATTTGTAGTATTATTTTATTCGCAAGTGTGTTGTAAAACGTCGTATGGCACGTGTGAGCATGATGATTACCGTCCTCGGCTGTCTTAAGACCCTCGCCTGGCGGCTCGGGTCTCAATGGCGCCTCGGCGGTAATCACCAACGTTGCTCACTTGTACCATAATGTACTATTAATTATGCAATTATGCAACTGAATAAAGAGAAAATAACCTACTTTTGGAATTTATATACCGCGTTAGTTCCCGGTGGAGTAGAATAGGGCCACACCATCTCTGCCTGTGGATTTCATAAATGGCGACTAAGGGATAGGACTGTTGTCCATCCGACAGTAAACATACATCTCATGACAAAGTGCCTGCTAGACGGCAATAGGCTCGCCTCCTGTTACGTGGGACCGAAAATCATAGTTGGCGAAATGTGGATGTTAATACACCTCCTACTCCCTACTCCTTTGGGGATTTACAGGCGTGAGATATGTATTTATGAAATTTATTATATTTCTGAAAAACAGTTGCATCTCACTCGGTGCAAGTTACAATGTATCTTAAGTAGGTGTAGGTACAAGGAATAACTATCGAGGGTAGTGCGCGCGCGAGCTATGTTACACGCAGTCTGCAGTTTAAACAAAAGAAAATATTTCGAAAAGTATCGTTGCAGATAAACAAAGAACTCCTTTCGCGAGCAGCCCGAGTTCATACAAAGAGAAATATTGCGGTGCGCCAGGATGTTTATGATTATCACATACTCACTCTACTCAACGTCTCGATCTGCACCCAGGTACTTACGGGTACCGTCTGACTACTTAGGCGTATGTTTAACTATTTATGGATATTGTAAGACATAGGATAGCTGTACGTTGTACGTATAATCCCTTTGTATGGGAATGAAAATTCTATCTAGGGAAATATAACAAAAGAGAAATAGATGAAATATTTTTGTTAGGCATATAATATGGCATTCAATTATGCGGTTAGCTAGAGGCAGAGAAGCATTCGTACTATCCGAACCAAGTGATAAATTCAAGCTATCTCAAACCTAGATTTCTATACTCATATGGGTATGGGCTGACCAAAATAAATAGTCTATCAATTTGACCGGTGCTCTAGGTCATTATTCATAAAGATTGGTGCATATTATATTGTCAGTTAGTCACGCAATACCATTTGCATATTTCACATAGAACTAAGATAAGAAAATAAGAGCATCTTGGTACAAGCACAGGAAAATATCTGGTGGTGCCGCTTAGCACTCGCCGTCTCTTTCATAGAGTCGGTTATAAATAAAACATGTAACATAAAAAATGAAGATAAATTAAAAGAATGTCACATTTTATTTGATTTAAGTATATAGATATGATATAGCGACATTATGGGTTGTTGTTGTTGGTTTGTATTTTTTAAGAGCAGTGAAAAGGCAATAAAGACTTTATGTTCTGCTGGTCTAGTAAAGATCTAAAAGGTAAGTACAAGAAAAAATTAAAGGATGATGGGCACAAATGTATGGAACTTGGTCCCACCCTCCAATCGGAATAAATGATACACCATTGGAAAGGTATTTTTGTGTGGATTACGAATAACTATGGCGCTAGTCCCGATTTGCTGTCCGAAAGCAGTATTTTTTGTTTTTTTGTAGCATCCTGCATACACTTCTATTATTATTGGTCTCGATTATGGCATGTTATAAATATAATAATAATAATTACAATAAGTAAGATTTTCGAGAAATAAGTGAATACACACTTTATTTCTTGTTTTATTTTATACCACTTAGGTGGCAGAGAAGCACACGGCCCACCAGATGGAAAGTGGTTACCGTGGCCTATGGACGTATGCAGCACCAGGGGCGTCACACAACCCTGAAGAAACCTTCTAAAGCCCTTCTTCTTCTTATTATTATTCACACTAATATTATAAATGCATAGTAGTAATGCCAAGTGAAAATCGCTTGTCTGTCACTTAAGTGGTATAAAAAAAAATCAAGCACATAATTTCACAAAACCGGTGCCAACTTAATGCTTATCTGCTTGCGTACACTTAGAATTAATAAGAATAGTATCATCATCAAAATCGGTCAAGCCAGATATATTTTTTTTTTAATTCTATTTCGAAGTAACTTCTGAGGAGTATATTACAAAACGGACAATAGATACAGGTTAGCTGCCATAGTCGTTTTTTATACTCTTGATAAGAGCTATCCAACGATGGTAAATTCATTTCGATTGGACAATATTTGTAAGTGGGCCCAAAACGCCCATCCTCCTTTGACCTCCGTCTTTGGAATCTCAACCACCTAAGGTCGTCACTAAATTTTCTTACAACTGGCCATTCTTATTAATAACTAGCTGTTGCCCGCGGCTCCGCCCGCGTGGAATTCTGATCCCGTTCATCGCTGATATATAGCCTATATGTTAATTCAGGGTATAACCTATATACATACCAAATTTCAACCAAATCGGTCCAGCCGTTTATGCGTGAAAGAGTAACAAACATCCACACATCCACACATCCATTCTCACAAACTTTCACATTTATAATATTAGTAGGATAATAAGTTTCACGTGTGATTGAAAATTACAAAAATATTCTTAAAGTAACTTTTCAAAGTTGTAGCTTATTATAAATTCTTAATAACGACTACCAGACAATGTAAGACAATAAATTCCTTCTAAACGAGCTACCATTGTATAGTCTATGAAGAGGATTATAAGTTCATCTAATTTTAAGAGATTTAAGAATGAATTAATGGGAGATAACTCAGAGTCTTAGCCTGCGTATAAATAAAGGTTTAATGATTTATATTCTCATAATCTAAATTTTATATAACCTAATTATTTTCAAAAATTTCTTCATCAACTAGGTACCTACATCGTATTTTCATTAAAGGCCCCAGAAGATGATCCACTTGGGCTTTTCCGGAATCGTGACGTAAGCTCTTCGTGTATACTTTTCGTGCTAATAAACTACTTTAATTTTAATTTGGAGACTTGACACAGGAGATTGTCGACATGTGAAATATTGACTCAGCAATCATTATCGACACGACCCGACCGTCACCTGAAGAGGCTCGTGTAAGATGGTTGATTATTTATCATCACACCACGATTCTTAGGAGTCGAATAATAAGAAAAGAAAAAGTCTGAATACCTACCGCGGGCGTTCGCCTAAATAGAGTCAAGTACAGTGCCTGATAACGATGGGTAAGTTTACATTACGTTTTACATAACAGAACTTACCTTTCCAAATGGTGTGAGTCCACCTCGCAGCGAGGGCTCGAGTTTGTCAGCGGACGCGCATTCAGCCCACGGAGTGTCGCATGTCGAAGTGAGCGTGAGGTACCGCACTCCAACTTGGTAAAGTGTCCTGAGAACTCCGAGAGAACCGCCGATCGCGTGACCTCCTTCTACGCCCACTAATGAACACAGCCTGTGATTGGCGTGCGCTGACACTATATCTGAGATAGTGAGATAAAAAACAGATATTTAACAGCCGCAGTTAAAATGTAACAAACATAGCAGATAATGGACTGTTATAGAGATACTCGAACAGGCTTTGCTCACTTCGGCCCGTGGTAGGCCGCACCGAAGTGAGAAAGATGTGAGTGTTCGGTGTATGTCTCTTTGTATTTTAATCAACATCTTCCTGCTCTTATATCATATTTATTCTCACCGGTGTTAGAAATAGGTACACAATATCCATACTGCCATACTAATCCTAATATTATAAATGCGAAAGTAACTCTGTCTGTCTGTTACACTTTCACGCCGAAACCACTGAACCGATCTGGATGAAATTTGGTACAGAGATAGATTAGACCTTGGAAAAGGACTAAGGCTATATGTGGTCGTGAGAATAGACATCCACGCGGGCGGAGCCGCGGGCAACAGGTAGTACAACAGCTCTACATTTAGTAGGCACAGTGTTGAATTGTAACATTCATCAGAGGTACTTAGTTTGCATATCATACTAATTCTATAATTCTTAAAATTATTTTTATAAGAATATTTTTAACAGTAACATCCCCAATTATTTTTAGTAAAACAAATCAGGAATAAAAAAATAATTACTCAAAGTTCTATAAGTCGACTTCTTGACTTAGATAGACTCTTATTGTCATAAATAAGTGTGTAATTTCTAAACTTTTCAAATAGAAATAAATATATGTAGGTCAGGTACTCCGTGAACAGAATGAGTAGATATAGTTTAAAAATTTATGTAAACGAGTCACTTGGCCAAAATTAATATATCAACAAGTCATTTACATAAAATCATACCCCTGAGACAATGCCGGATTAATCAAGCAATCGCCTTGTTCAGAAATTGCTCTGGATATACCGAAATAATGATCACGTAGCCGTAGGTACACAGATATAAAGACTATACACGGTTAGAGGTATAAGGGAGGTATATCTCCCGAAGTACAATCAGATGTAGAAGATAGCAATACAACTTTAATACCGGTGGGACCTTAAATTAGGTCTAAAGTTTGAATATTAAATTGTCTTTCCATGACGCATTTAAGGCTTTTGTAAATTTTACTTCTTCTTTAGTTTAAACAATTAGTACTTACTAGCTGTTGCCCGCGGCTCCGCCCGCGTGGAATTCTGATCCCGTTCATCGCTGATATATAGCCTATATGTTAATCCAGGGTATAACCTATATACATACCAAATTTCAACCAAATCGGTCCAGCCGTTTATGCGTGAAAGAGTAACAAACATCCACACATCCACACATCCATTCTCACAAAATTTCACAATAGTACTTATTAGTATCTACTTTATTATAACCACAGAGATAATAATATATGTATTGAATTTTGTACAGGGAATGGCGGGAATAGGTTTCTTCAGTGGGTGTGAATATACGGAAGAAGTTCTGTGTGAAAGGAGCTATAGGAAATATACTGCTCCTTCCTGGCTTCAGAAGAAATCGTTACTTTAGAACAAACTATACAAAACAGCCCAAAAATAAGGTCCAATTTTGTCGGCTTCCCTCATAAAACATTCAAGCTTTGACACTGGTAGGCATTAATACCATTCGACCTTTGGGCACAGGATAGATAAATAGCACCCTACAGTCTTGCTCAAAAGTTACTGAACACTAACACCATGATATTTAAATACCCATAGTAATTTTTGAAATCTTCAAAGAACTTTAACAATTGACAGTTCCTCCGTGATCATGGTGCTTGCAACAGCGCCGAAATATCGGAAACTCTAAACAATACATGGTAAATATTTACCAATAGTTCTAATAGTAATTTAACAATTTTCATTATTTTTTAAATTATGTTATGAAAAACTTAACGGCTAATACCCTGGTGACCCATAATTTAGAATGTGGTAAACGATGGCGATTGTACAGAAGGCTCTCTACCTATATGGACGAGTAGAGGAGTCCTTCGTCTAGGCTCTAGGCAAACTTATCAGTTAGAACTGTTATTTTCATAAAATGCAGCATCTCTTAGTGGTTCCCTATATTTTTACTAACTGATGCTATATATCTGGCACCCCGTACGGCCGTACCATTGCTGTAAAAGAGACACGAGCGAGATGTTCCGTGAAGAATTAAATGCTTCCAATTAAATGGAGGTAAGAAGGTTATCAGAGAATACAAATAAAAGTTATCAATCTGAGCAGTACAATCGGCCAATATTAAATAACTTGCTTAAATTTAATGCTTAAATTAATAGAAATAAACAAAATTAAATAACTGCCTGAAATAACAGTAGGGCACTTTTTTGCACCCGTGCAAACGACCAACTGTTACTTTGTAGACTAACTATCTATATAATAGCAAAGAGAAACTGTTCAAAGTTTACCACAGAACGTATTTAGATGAGCATTATAACATTATAGTATCTAATGTAGATACTTAATATAAAGTTTACGAGCTCACGCTTGAAACTACAAAGTGGTTAGTAGTTTTTCTCTTCCAAGAACTTGAGAACTAAACTCAACTGTAAACACTGAATTCGGTTACGTTTATTTTCATACGTTACGGGAAGGTGAAGCATAAAATTATGTAACTTTGGTTTATGACATCAGAGCGGTTCTGCACGGTTCTGCAGGGAACAGCTCGAAGCAATAAAAGATTGTTGCAATCATTTCGTATGCAGCACTCTGCACATTGTGCATTCTACGTACGGCATCTGCAGTGTGCATCACGGCGCGCGTTTGACAGAATGACAGATCATACAGAACACTAACGTTTATTGTATGTTTTATTTTCTAATCGAATTGAAATCACACGCTTTGACGACGTATTTTTTCTGAAGGTTTTTTCCTAGGAAACTCTTTGGTCGCGCATATCTATTGGCAGAAAGGGCAAAACTTAGTACCACATAGATCAATATACCTACTTAAGTTTAAGAAATAGAACTGCTCTGGTATAGGTACACATAAGTTTGGTTGCTAATAACTTTAATATAATTATTACAAGTTTGACTCGTAAGCGTATGGTAACCCTTGTCAAACTTATGCGAAGAAATTAGGAAACACTAACGTGAAGCAACCGTTCAAGTCAACTTCAGTAGATTGACCTTTTAACCCGACTGCAGCGAAACAAATTAAAAATAAAAATCGGGACCCAATTTGATAAACCGAAAAAAAAATCATCATCGCCTAATATCAAACTTGTGTCGATCTTTTCAACAGCAGTCAGGATTTTTAATTTTTTAATAATATTTATTACATTTGAATCTTTTTAGTTATAATTGATATATAATTTATGTTTTTGTAATCTCGTTCTGATTCCTTTCGTTATGATAACCTAATCTATAATTTTGAGCAATTTGCTTTTCTCAACACAAATTGTAGGACCAAAACTCTACAATTATTCAAAGGTCTTCGTCCATCAATCACTCATAGAAGTCATTGACCCTACAGGTAGCTCTTTCTGTTAAAAATTGCACCAAGATTTAATGTTCGTCGTTTGGTGCAAATTCTGTAAATGTATGCACAAATGCATAATTTATATAGCTTCAGGGAGGCATTGCTCACAATACGCAGTTAATAATAGACGTTATTAATGACTTCGAAGTGATAGAACTTGTCGAAATGTATGGGTGCCATTTGGGAATTACTTGAACATTATATTAGGTTCGTAAATTGTAACTACACAGTTGGCGTTGTGTCATGTAATTCCTAAGTACTATTCGACGATGTAATTTCAGTATGGAAATATATTTTTCAGGGTTCCGTTTCATTTTTGTTTAACAACGGCCGTCAGACCTCCAAAGCCTGCATCAGAGCCTCGTCCGTCAGTCAGCAGTTTACCGGCTCAGAGCTGAGGGTGACTTGCCCCCAAAGGTTTGTAGGGTCCCCCCCCCCCTAGTAATGCTTGATAGAACTGGAATGTTAAAGGGGACAGAATAAAAGATGACAAATTAGGTTAATACATTAGGCAGACTTTTATGGCATTAAGTAAATATAGGTCCTGCACTGTCACGCAGGAGTAGGGTGCAATGAGGTACTATATTTATTTAGTTTATATTATATCATTGGGTATATATATGAAAAAACCCCTATAATCTTTTTTGTGTTTTATCAAAACAATTATTGTTGTTCGATTCATCAATCCAAGTTTTGCAAGTTATTATAATTGAATAATCCTTTACCTAACATAAAACGAAATAAAATTCGTAAGTATTTCCTATGGTGCTCATTTACACCTACCCTCAAAAACATCTGTTTAATGGTCCCTTCGAACCTAGGATAGGTTATCAGCTACATACCTACTTAGTGCATAAAATTTCCCAACCGCGTTTATTAAATTCCGCATTTAATAAAAAGTTTCATATTGATTAATATAGAAATTTTCTACCCGCATTATAAATTTCGCATTTAAGCAAAAATTTCATATTATTTTATTTAATATCAAATTAAATTATTTAGTACCTAATACAATTCTAATTTTAAAATGCCTACTGCTAAACTTCAAAGCAAGCTATTACAGCTAACGGCTAAAAAAGAAGCGATTTTCGAACGAATTAATCGGATATATATATTATGCAAAAATATTTCCAATTATGATTCCCGTTCTAATGAACTATTCCTTTCGCAATCTGAATCCGTTACTGAGCAATACAGCAGATTTGAAGAAATAGTTGATGAAATTAATGAGGTAAAATTTACAATTGATGGTACCCCGCCAGACTATTCCAGCTTGAGCTCTATTGAGGACTTATATTCCACGATCAAATATAAGCGGAATCTCATTAGGTCAAATAATACAACGGCATCTACAGCCGATAATAAAAAATCTAAGATATACTTGCCGCCAATTCCCATACGTACCTTTGACGGAAAGACAGAGAACTGGCCAATATTTTTTGAGATATTTCGTAGTAATGTGCACCTTAATGCCGATCTCACGGATGCACAGCGCGTACAATACCTAATAAGCAATTTAACGCACGAACGGCAGGTATTGTTCCATCGGGGGATACCTATAGGATACTTTGGGATAGTCTTGTAAAAAAGTATCAGGACAATCGCAGTTTAGGTGAGCATTACCTTAATAACATTTTTAATATTAAAGGTTGCACCGGTAATGCTATCAGTTTGAATAACTATATAGAAAAATATTCGGCGTCTGTCGCGGCATTGAAACAATTAGACATACCTGACTTATTAGATTTTATTCTATTATATTGTGGGTTGCGAAAGCTTGATTCGCAAACAATACAGCAATTTGAAAATAGCGTAAGCAAGAAGGAATTCCCTTCCTACCTAGAATTAATCTCATTTATACAGGATTATGTCAAAGTACTTGAAAGGTCGAATAAAAATAATTCACAAGTCGAACCGCGCGCAAGAGCTAGTGTTAGTAATTCTAAAGCTTTCATCGCGAGTAACGAACCGGTTTCCGAGACGGCTTCAATGTGTCCTTTGTGCAATATAGATAGGCATCCGCTGTTTAATTGTTTACATTTTAAAAACTTAGAATCACCGCAAGCCCGGTTTGACTTTATTAAATCGAAACGTGGTTGTGTGAACTGTCTGAGCCTATCTCATTCCATAACCAAATGTAAATCGCGTAATGTTTGCAAGTATTGTAAAAAGCAACATCATTCGTTATTGCATTTTTCAAATGATAATAATACGGATTCCTCGAGCAAGAAGCGGCCCGCGCCCGCGGCGCAGCCGGTTCGAATCCCGGCCGCTGAAAAAGATGACACACTAGCCAAGACGCAATCGATTGCCTTGACGTCCGGTAGCCATCCTCATAATTACACTATACTGCTAGCTACCGCTCAAGTATACGCGCATTGTAATAATCGAGATAAAAATCGAATGACGCTTAGATGTTTGATTGATAACGGATCTCAAAATAATTTGATTACCATGGATTGTTGTAAGCGTTTGAACATTCCGGTTATTAAGTTGTGTAATTCGTCGTTGCAAGGTGTTGGTATGACCACGCGACCCGTACATGGATTTATTCATTTTACAATTGAGTCTCGAATTAATCCTAACAATAGATATTATATTCATGCGCTGGTAGTTGATTGCATTACGGACAAACTACCCTCTAATTACATTAAAATAAATGATGATTTGTCCTACTTGAATAATTTACCGCTTGCCGATTTAACCTGGAATTTACCGGGAGAAATTGATTTAGTTCTTGGTGTTCAACTATTTCCGTATATTTACTTGGGAGATAGGGTCGATTCGGGTAATCGCGCACCGCCCGCCATATTGACTAGTTTCGGTTACGTACTCATGGGGGACATTCCATGTCTAAATGATACGAAACCTACCTCTTCGTCATTTACCTCGCTTACTGATATTGATTCGAGTTTGCAAAGATTTTTCGAATTAGAGGAAATCCCAACACAACGAATCATCAGTCCAGAAGACTTGGAATGCGAAAATAGTTTTAATTCTTCAGTTTTATTTAGGGACGGTAGATATTTTATCGATTTACCTTTCTCACGAGACCCTTCTGAGCTAGGCAATTCTCGCGGAGTGGCTCATCGCCGTCTGCTTGCGCTCGAGCGAAAATTTGTTCAAGTACCTACCCTACGCGAAAATTATAATAAGACCATCGCCGATTATATAGCTCAGGGTTACTTGGCTGAGGTACCTGATAATGAATTAACTGAGGAAGGCTACTACATGCCGCATCACGCCGTTATTAGGCCGGATAAGGACACCATTCGGGTGGTCTTAGACGCTAGTGCGAAAACTCACTCAGGGTTGTCACTCAATGATATTTTGCAGGTCGGACCTAATTTACAGGCCGATTTATTTTTATTATTACTTGATTTTCGCACGTTCCCGGTAGCTATGACCGCAGACATTAAACAGATGTTTTTGAGGGTAGGTGTAAATGAGCACCATAGGAAATACTTACGAATTTTATTTCGTTTCAATAAAACCGAACAGGTACGCACCTTTAGTTTCAAGCATTTACCTTTCGGATTAAAGCCCAGTCCGTATTTAGCTATGCGCACTTTACGTCATTTAGCGGGTGAGCATAGTGACCGCTTCCCTGAGGCTTCTAAATTAATAGAAACTCAGTTTTACATGGATGATTATGTTTATTCAGTTCCCGATATACCTTTGGCAAAGGAATTATCTCGCGAACTAATTGACTTACTTAAAATAGGTTCATTTGATCTGATCAAATGGGCAAGTAATAAGCCCGCTGTATTAGAGACGTTGCCTGAATCTCATCGCACGCCGGTATGTTTCTCGCCGGTGGACAACAATTCGAATAATTTCAAGATCCTTGGTTTATCCTGGGAACCCGCTGACGATCAGTTTTTTCTGACTACCGTCATAATGGAAAATAAATGTACGAAACGTACCATTTTATCGCTGGTAGCCCGCTTGTTTGACGTGCTGGGTCTTGTGGCTCCGGTCGTTTTGTACGCTAAAATCCTCATCAAGGAACTTTGGTTGGCTAAGATAGATTGGGATGAGGAACCTCCGGCACATATCGTCAGTCGTTTCACCGCCTTTACCCGGGATTTTACGGCACTCTCTTCTTTAAAAATACCGCGACATATTAGAGTTTTTAAGGACTCTGTGGTAAATATTGTAGCCTTTTGCGACGCCAGCTTCAGTGGTTATGGTTGTTGTATCTATCTACACATAACTGACCCTGATGGTAATATCACTGTCCGACTCCTATGTGCTAAGTCTAAAGTTTCCCCCGCCAAGATTACGACGCTGGCGCGATTGGAACTTGTCGCAGCTTTGCTTCTATCCAAGCTTGTTCGCGTGGTTAAAGAGAAGCTTTCTGTTCGCGTACCTATTCAGGGTGTTTACGCTTTTTCGGATTCCACCATAGCTCTCTCGTGGATTCACTCATCTCCCCATAGATGGTCTGTTTTCGTAAGCAACCGTATCGCTAGAATTCATGAAAATTTACCTGCGGCTTGTTTTACCCACGTATCGGGGAAAACGAACCCTAGCGATTGTCTTTCACGCGGAATGCTGCCATCGGATTTGATTGCACATTCGCTCTGGTGGGACGGCCCTACTTGGCTTCATCAGCCGATAAATGAATGGCCCTTAAAATTCATCCCAACTGAGTGGGATACATTACCAGAGTTGAAATCCAAGGCATTTGTGGCCGAAACTTCAAAGACTGAACCGCATGCTCTAGCTGCCATAGCTGATCGCATCAGCTCATGGAATAAGCTATTGCGTACATTCATTTGTATTCTTAAATTTACGAATAGATTAGGTAGTCAGGACTCTATTCAAAATATTCAAACCGCTGAAAAATTTGTTATTCGAATTGTTCAAAGTATCCATTTCTCTAATGAGGTGAACCTGATTAAGGCCGGCGAACTCCCCTCTAAAAAATTACGCAGTCTGTCTGTTTTTCTGGACGATTACGGAATCCTACGAATCGGGGGTAGACTTTCAAAGTCTGACCTACCCTACGAAGCTAAACATCCCGCACTACTACCTAAACATGACCGTGTAGTTGATTTAATAATTGATCACTACCATAATACGTACTGTCATACGGGCCCTGGACTATTGATGTCCATTATTAGGCAACGGTTTTGGATATTGGATGGTAGGACCGTTATTCGTTCGCGCTGCCGCAAATGCAACACTTGCTTTCATTTAAATCCTGTGCACCCGACGCCCAAAATGGCTGATCTGCCTGGATACCGGGTCCGCGATGCCAAGGCCTTTGTGCATACTGGGGTGGATTTAGCTGGTCCTATTGCGTATGTACCTACTCGCCGCAGAGGACAACGCTCGCAGAAGGTCTATATATGTTTATTTATATGCTTGGTCACTAAGGCCATACATATAGAACTCGTTTCGGATCTCACCTCAGAAGCTTTTCTTTCCGCTTTCAAAAGATTTATTGCGCGCCGGGGTCCAGTGTCCGTTATGTACTCGGACAATGGTACAAATTTTATAGGTGCGAAAGCACAGCTAAATGAAATATACTCATTTTTATTAAATTCAGCTGTTCAGTCGGACATTAAGCGGGAACTACTCAAAACTCAAATTAAGTGGACTATGATCCCACCGCGAGCTCCGCACTTCGGAGGTCTGTGGGAGTCCAATATTAAAAGCGTTAAGACTCATTTGTTCCGAGTCATTGGTAAGCAGCTTCTCACGTATGAGGAACTTTTGACCGTATTGGTGCAGATAGAATGCCTTTTGAATTCGCGACCGCTTAGTGTTTTGTCATCGGACCCACACCCCGAGGTGCTCACACCGGCACATTTTTTAATGTCCAGTCCGCTTACATACTTGCCTTCTTCTGAACTGACAGAGGAAGGTATTAATCTAAAAAACCGCAAGAGGCTTCTGGATCAGTTGGTATTGGGTTATTGGAAAAAATGGCGCGTGGAATACTTAAATACGTTACAAACTCGACAGAAGTGGTGTACGCCTGATCGTCCGATAGAGATCGGCATTATTGTCCTCTTGGGTCAAGATAACGTACCACCTTTATCGTGGCCACTCGGCATTATAACCGAAGTTTTCCCTGGTACAGATGGCATAGTTCGAGTCGCGTCTGTCAAAACCGCGTCCGGAATTTATAAACGTCCTGTAACTAAGCTGTATCCGTTGCCAACCCAATAAAATTTATTTAAATTTCCTTAATACTTATTTTTCAACCGCATTTTAATTTAATATTTATTTAAATAATTTCGTGATTAAGCCTCAATCGGTCTCCCTATGGGTATCTGCTTGGGCTATAATAATAATATACATTTTACGCTATTTACTGTTTCATCTGCTGTAACGGTTCATTAATATTATCAGAGTGCCTTACATTTATGAAACTTAACCGCTTAGATCGGAATTACCTCATTACCTAGCTCCCCCTATTTAGCTATGGACCTTGTCAAGGCGGGGAGCGTGTTGTGGCGGGTGCTTATCGATCCGATAGTTTGTCCGAGCGAAACTTATGGAATATGAGGGTACTTGCGACGACATGGTATGCGGGTATTTCGAGAAAGAGAGATTGGCAGTGCCGCGCGCGCCACCTCTCGACCGCACCAGTCTCGCTTAGACATTCGTATTAATTGGAGGTCTCAGCAGCTCACCGCATCACGAGCATATTATAGTGCAAGTGCTACAAGCATCCCGACACCTGGACCAGTTGGTGGCCACCAACAAATCACCAAAGGAGCAGCGCGCGGTAAGTGACTTCTCTTTACCCGTGTACCTAAGTGTTGTAGTGTGCCCATATTGTTCCTTGGGGATTGCTACGGATAGACGAGTTGGATCGATACGCACTCCACGTATTCATCGTAATTGTACTCCACCCCGCGAAAAAGGGGGCAATTATCCTACACATTGCCACCCCAATCAACTTACAGATTTTGTTGTTTCCGTTCAAAGAACCTTGTCTTCGGGGTTTATCGAAGCGAAGAAGTTATAGTTTAATTAAAAGTTGCAAAGAGACCTAGTTTTAAGTTGACAAAGGAGGGCAATGCTTTGTTTAGAGTTTTCTTGGGATATTTTCCAAAATGACATTAATTTTTCATCATTTTTATCTTTGCTTCAAGACGAAAAAAAAAAATAGAAATTGGCATCCAGTTTTATCGGACTTTTTGAAAAAATTAAGTTGAGGTTTTCTTAAATCTACTTAAGCACAGTTTCGGTAACGAATAATCGGCAACTAATATAACGTTTTATGTAAAGGTATCAAAGCTTTATCCCGAATAAAAAAAAATCAAGTGGCTATAAAAATTGATCGTGAACTCGTTCACTATAATAACCGTTAATAGTTAGTACTAAGTATATGTTTTTATTTTGATTGGAGATAAATATTGTCATTGTCACAATAAAAACGGATAGATCACAAAAAGCGGCTGCCATCTGACCCCCCCACCGTCCATCCGTCAATTAGTTTGTGTACGGTCTTGCAAGTTAAGTTGGTTTGGATACTAAAGATCCGGTGTATGGGACACCCTCATGCACACAACCCTTGTCACACGTAATTGTCGAGTTAAAATTATAAAATGTATTATGAAACATAAATTATAGTGACTAATTGAATTGAGTTTGTATTGCTCTCTTAAAGTTCCTTTTAAAGAAAAAACAAGAAAAGAGTAATGGAAAAAAGGTAACGGGTACATATAAATTACCTATTTATTTGCAAAACAATACGGGAAGTCAGTCTCAGAACCGTATAATTTAATCGACTTCATTTAATTCTAAAAAAGTAAGGCTGAAGGAAATGCACGAATTAATTTCCAGAGTTTAATTATTTTAGAGACTACAAAGTAAAAACAATAGGCTTTTCATGCAAATACGTCGAATGCTTAAAGGATCTCCGCTTTACAGATTTCTTATTTTATATAAAGGATTCATTAAAAGACTGGTTCTTCTCTTTGAACGACTACAAGATAAGGAATACAATTGATTATATATAAGAATATTTTAGGTAGATGTCCAACTTCATCTGAATGGCTGTCTATGTTAAAAGAACCATTCTTAAAAAAATAAATAAATAAATAAAAATAAATAAATATTCCACAACATTCTACACAACGCTTTCTAGACCCATGGTAAGCTTAATTAGCTTGTGTTATGGAATCTAGAATGCGGATATACATACTTAGATACTTTTTTTTGTAAATACATACATATTATACATAGAAACACCCAGACCAATGCAAATATTTATATTAATGCATACAAATATTGGCACTGAGCGGGGATCGAACCCGCGCCTCCTGCGTAGCAGCCGCGTTCACTACCGCTACGCCACAGAGGCAATATGCGAAGTATATGGCTATGCAGGCTATTTATTTGTGCGGATACCACACTCGTCGGCCATCGGGGGAGGTATGTCGTACTCGGAACGATTCAAATCGTACGCCGTCTGGGGTCTCAATTACCGGGGTGTAAAGTTACCCAATAAGGCATTTCCCTCGCACTCCGGTTGACCTTGGGCCATGGCAGCGTCTCTCCTGCGGGACAGAGGCGCTGACGTCTCCGTTGCCCAGGGTGCATCGCGTGGAGGTTCCGGACCAAGCACCCCATAACTATACTATGTGAATATACCTACATGGAAGAAGCAAAACCCGTATTTTCTGGCTATGGAGATAGTCAAATCCATCATGCCGTTTTTCATGTTTATGCAACAGCAAACCAACTTTTTAGTTCAAAATGTTGCGCATGCTTCCTAAGGGTAGTTTCAAATATATAAAGTAGTATAATGTAAGTACCTAATCCATTATTTATGTCAAAGTTTATTTTAATCCAAACTTTCGGTGGGATAAACCAGAGTATAATTTTGTTTTCATACAGAACTATATTGTATACCTCTAGGGTAGTCGCACATTTTATTTTTCACAATGAGTTTTTATACCACTTAGGTGGTAGAGAAGCACACGTCCCACCTGATGGGAAGTGGTCACCGTCGCCTATGAACGTGAGCAGTACCAAGGGCGGGCGTCACATTTACGCTGCCGATCACGAATTATAATAACTAGCTGTGTATAAAAAGAAGCATAGCCTATATGCTACGAGTATTCCAGAAAATTTCATCCAGAAGTCCAGAATCCGTTTTGGCTATTTTTGTGAAAAGAAGCAAACATCATTCATCCTCACAAACTTTCACATTTAAAATATAAGTAGGATTAATAGGATCTATTACAATAAGACGGGAATATACTTATCTAACATTGTATAAATATAAACAATCTAAGTACTTACGAAAAAGAACGAGATAACTCTCTTACCTTCAGCAGAAGTGCACAGAGTGAGTTGCGGGTGATATTTGTCGGTTAACCTTTGTATGAGATCAATTTGTTCAAAAGTCAGCTGCACTGCGTCCCGGTGTTGGGCGTCGCAAGGCACGTACGCCGCCCAGAACTGACGACAGAAATCACTTTGACATATAACTGATTAAATATCACGCACGGCTTGCCTATTCCGCTCGTAGAATATCAAATCCCAGAGATATGGGGAACCGACAAAGATGCCATAATAGAATCGGTTGATGGAAAACGTGAGGCTACGGACGGTTAACTCGTTTTGCTGGAACAACTGTATCTACAATAATATTCCAAACAAACATCGTATCAATCTTGTGGAAATGTGCAATCAAGTTGAAACAATTAGCTTGCTATCATTTCTGTTTCACTTCATTTGTTGTATGTAGTAATCTAACAATAATCAAGACTTGATGTCGACATTGATACAATGCTTTGAATTTCAATTACCTGCTTAGATTGATCAAAGATAACAAATAAAGGAGACTGAATTTCTTGGATACTGTTAATTGATTCAAATAAGTGTTATTATAGACTACTGGCCCGTGTAGAAAAATGATGGGTCATCTGAACCACCAGGTGACCTTTATAGAACGATATAAGAGCATAAAATAATAAGATTCAGCACTATGCCGTCACTTGTAAGCTGTCCAACTGAGTGCAGGTGAAGAAGAGGGGGTTGTAACCCACGATTACTTCACCATGTCGCATGATTTTTGTACGGCGTTGCGGAATAATGGATTAGAAGCAGTATTGAAATATTATGAAACTGATGCCGTACAAAATCAAATGACCAAATTTACCCTGGTAATGTCGGAAAATAAAATAAAAATTCCGACTTTGTGGCTCACCATTTTTTGTACAGCACTACGCGTTTGCTTGTTATTTTTCATGGATCTATCGATGGTAAGAATGCCGTACAAAAATATATGACCAAAATGTACTCACTCTACCTGTACTTTGTACCTGTACTCACCTGCACTCAGTTGGACAGCTTACAAGTGACGGCATAGTGCTGAATCTTATTATTTTATGTTCTTATATCGTTCTATATAGGTCACCTGGTGGTTCAAATGACCCATCATTTTTGTACACGGGCCAGTAGTCTATTATTATATACGGCGCTATATCTGTAGTTAAATTTGAAAAGGAAAAAAATCAAGCTAAAAAAAGAAAAGATGTCAATAAAATGGAAAATGACACTCGTTCTTCTTGTTTCCTTAGGCCTACGGATTTTCTATATTGAATCCTACGAAATCTACATATAGCTGCCTATATATCATTACACTAATTTTCAATAAACAGGTCTGGTGCTGTTCGAATAAAAATAATATTTTGTTAATGATTAATGATTTAATTACCACCTACCTACAAATGTAGGTACCTACCTACTTGTGGAAGCCCCGTTTTTCCTCTTAGAGATCTACAAGTATTGGAACGAAATAAAAATAACGGGTGACACTTACTACTACTAATGTCTTTTCTCGTTTGGATGAGCAAGGTGTAATTGTGTAACACCTACATTTTATTTACCTTGGCCTCTTGGCCACCAACATTGGCGACCCTAACGCATTGTTGGGATCATAATTCCCCCTCTTACATAGAGAGAAGATCACCGGCTGTAAGAGTTTTTGTATTATCGCTTGTCGTAGTAGTTTCAAACTTCATTTTTATCTAGGAAATGTTTGAAGGATTTTGTAAACTATTTCTTCAAGGTCCATACAAACTTCGTATGCGAGCTTCAAAATAATCAATTTGTGTCAGTTGTCTGACATATCGCACAACTAACGCAGTATTACTTGCGCTATAAGGTTTATTCTGTAGTAAGACATTAGGATCCTTTTTAGGGTTCCGTAGCCAAATGGCAAAAAACGGAACCCTTATAGATTCGTCATGTCTGTCCGTCCGTCTGTCTGTCTGTCCGTCCGTATGTAACAGCCACTTTTCTCCAAAACTATAAGGCCTATGCTGTTAAAACTTGGTAAGTAGATGTATTCCGTGAACCGCATTAAGAATTTCATACAAAAATAGAAAAAATGCATTAAATTTTGGGGGTCCCCATACTTTGAACTGAAACTCAAAAATGTTTTTTTCATCAAACCCATACGTGTGGGGTATCTATAGATAGATCTTTAAAAATTCTATTGAGATTTCTAACATTTTTTTTTCTAAACTGAATAGTTTGCGAGAGAGTCACTTCCAAAGTGGACAAATGTGTCCCCCCCCCCCTCTAACTTCTAAAATAAGAGAATGATAAATCTAAAAAAAATATATGTTGTAAATTGCCATGCAAACTACCACTAAAAATTGGTTCGAACGAGATCCAGTCAGTAGTTTTTTTTAAATACGTCATAAATCGCAATTTTCGCCTTTGCTACTACGGAACCCTTCATGGGCGAGTCCGACTCGCACTTGGCCGATTTTATTTAAATTACGATTATCATGCATCTCATCGTGAAAGGGTTGAATAAACTAAATTATTTTTCAAATTAAAACAGTCAACATCTGGAACGGGATTGGAACTCGCGACAATTACTTGCTTAGTAGGTAGGTACTCCGACGAAATTGACTAAAGTTAGCATACCTGCTTAGGTAATTATTTTTTTATAAAGTAATGTAATCAGATTCATCAATAAACAATGCTTGAAAATTATTTTTGCAATAACCTACGTGAATGTTTATGGATGATGAATTTTTGAAACAATATTTCCACAACAATAATTCTCCAATAGGCAATTATGGAAATTGATCTACATATCAATATATAACTACCTATTATTTATAATTGGAAGAATGTGTGTACATAGGGATCCTCTACTACTAAGAAGATTTTGTAGATTAACATAATTAAACAAGCATAATAACGGATCTTGGGATTATTGGGTTATTGAATAAAATAATTATTATCCAAGTATTATGCAAATTAACCTTCGCGCGACAGTAATTGGACGCTCATACGAGTAGTGCTTAATGTGCGCAACTTATGTGCGAAAACGTCGATTTTGTTATTAAGTTGGTCGCTAGTTCGAAAATCTAGTCATTACGTGAACCCATTCATATTATACATAATGCAAGTACTTCAGCTGAACTAAAGGCAGGCGTAACGAGAATACTAGTTTGTTGGTTACTTTACCACGAGAAACGGTGATCGATACGGTATCTAATTCTAATTGATTACAATTCCGATTATATAATTGATTGCTCCATAACACTTTATTAGTTACAAATTTCAAAATTGTAAAAAAAGGCAGCATTCAACAATACACCAATGTAGCAATCCTACAGAATTTTCAAACAATAAGTTTTAAAAAGCCGAAATAAATCTTCTACAAACAATTATTGCACTCTACATCTGTGTTTTATTCATACAAATTCAGCTGCACGTACACCAGTATAAAACCAATAATGTATTTTAATAGAGAAAATCCTTTTAAAAGATTATCGGCCAAGTTTGTGGCCGTGAGATGGGTACGTATTTTAATCTTACCAGGGATTATGGAATGACCTACTTTATTAAATGCACGATTAATTAAATTGTGTGGTTGGAGGAATTTCGCTCACCTGCGCGGCTACCCTGCCTTGTTTCAGTCGAGGCAGGTCTGTGTGGCTCCACGAGCTAGTCGCCCAAGGTGAAATCGTCCGCAGGTCCTCGTCGAAACTATGGAATTTAATGAATCGTTAATAATATAATAGATATATCGGTACCAGACCCGCAAGTACAAGCTTTGGATGCAACTGGAAGAAGCGCTCAAATGAAGGAAGAGAGATCTGTTTTATAAATTGTGACTATTGAGTGTTTTGTACACACAAAAAAAAAACAGAAAATATTTTATTTTATATAGACTATATTATTTTTAAGACTTGTCACCTACGTGTGTACGTTAGAATTGGATTGAAGGATTATTTATTACATGGTGAAAATGACTGTTGAAAAGCAATAGAAACGTCGGGATAAGTGAAACTAATAAAATAACACCAAACCAAACAGTTCAATCATCCAAGTCAGTCCAACAATTTGGAAATAATTGTCCAAACAGTTCGATCATCGGACTACTAGCAGGACAGGATAGAATAATCGAATAAATCACTATAAAAGAAAAAAGAAAATGTAGAACAAGATAAATCACGTTGTAAATACATTTATTTTCACCCGACCCCAAGCCAAAGGAGGTTCATATTTTGACAGGTTATGTATGTATGTAGGTATGTACCTATTGTATGTACCTATGTTCATCTATTCCCTCATATGTCCTCAACCACTTATTAGAACAGAACAAAATGAGGTCCGCTGGTTACAGGCTATATGACGTGTCACTAAATCTAATGTTGCGACCTCTAGCGGTCATAAAGTACTATTAAAATATGCATTTGAGATAAATATACCGTGTTTGGTATCAAATGACAGGGCTTCATTAGTACGTTTAAAATATGTATAAATGATTAATATTATTGCTTGCCCCAAAATAATATGAATTAATACTTAAGTTTAAAATTAAGATTTTACTTTTTTAGCCTGACTACTGAAAAATCCTACTCGAAAATATTAAAAACAAGAAAATATCAATAATAGCCGAGGTCGTATGCCACTTACGAAACTTTACAACGCTTTAGAGAGAAGTGGCATACGACCACGGCTATCCTTGATATTTAAGTACTTGTTTAATATTCGAGCAGAATTTGTTATGTGTAATATCATTAATATATATTCTCGTAAACTTCCAACAAAAGAAAATAGTTTCAAATGTCATGATAAAATAATTCCGATTTAACATTCTTTGAGTGATTTTAAATAATACAATGTAGAATGAAAAAAATACAAGGAATACTAGTAGCGAATCGAATCTCACATCACAATCCCATTTAATAATATATTCTCGTAAGCTTCCAACAAAAGAAAATAGTTTCACGAAAATGTTATGATAAAATAATTCCGATTTAACATTCTTCGAGCAATTTTAAATAGTACAATGCGAAAAAATACAAGAAATACCTACTCGTAGCGAATCGAATCTCACATCACAATCCACACACGTCGCCAACGACCTGGACCGGTGCCACAATGTCCGTCAACATTAACCTCGAGTACGAAAATTATAATTCTTTCCTCTTTGCAGATATTTTTTTTGAATGTAATAACATAACATAACATAAACTCACGCCTATATCCCCGAAGGGGTAGGCAGAGGTGCTAGCACCCACATTTCGCCGTTTATGTTTAGGTCATTGGGACCTAACCCGTAGTAGGTGGCGAGCCTATTGCCATTAACCCGGGCAATTATAAACCTGCGATAAATCCACACATAACTTCGAAAAGCATCGAAAGGTCATTGGTGTGTGCCATGGTAAAACCTGGGATCGAACCCGAGACGTCGTCTCAGCAGTCCATTACCCATACCACTAGGCTACCGCGGTTTTTTGAATGTAATGACATTTTAAGTATTTGTATGTTGTACATAAGTGTGTGAACTATAACTAGGTCCAAAATACACCTACAAATATTGATTTTAAATTTTATCAACTTATAACTTGCATAGCTATAAATTGATTAAATTTTATCACAATCTGCATGATGAACGGTACCGCAGTACATAAAATACAACATAGATTTTTTTTATATATTCAGAGGGAGAGGAGGAGGGAGGGTTGCGATCCAGAGGGAGAGGGGTCCATCTTCTGCCCTCTGGTTTGCGGCCTCGCTGTGCGGCGCTTATAGTGTTTCAAATATGAAATATATGAATTATTGTATTATTTATAATTAGGTAATACCTATCTAATTTTAAGAATCATGTTCATACTGATTCGATCGGGTTGGTTAATACTGCTGCTCTGTTTAAATCTTACCACCTTCAAGTATTTAGCTATACTTAGATGCTTGAAGTTATAATTAAACTAAGTAACACAGTAGTGAAATTAAACCACTCTATCATTGGCATCAGTCCAGTTTTGATATTTTGACTTCAAAGTGAAAAACAACCGTGGAATCTAGGTCTAGCCAACTGAAAATTCAGATAATAACTTCAGTCCACTTCATCAAACAAGTTCATTCAGACTTCACTAACAGTTACTTAGGCGCTGCGCAGACGTTGACGTGGAGCAAGCAAAATGCCTGCGGCGCACTCCTATTACTACTACAATAAGGTTACACTTTGACCTCGTCTGGCGGGCATTCGCGGGCAAAATGGAACTTAAAGGTATGATTCCAAAGTCGACAGCGTACGACAACTGCCGACGCACGCAGCAGGTGCGCGTAATTCATTCCGGTTTCTCAATGGTCTTCTTAATCCGTATCGGAGTTTAACAAGTAATGGGTACGCTGTATCTGCTGCATGCGTCTATCGTTGTCGTATGCTTCAGAATCATACCTTAATGGGAGTAATAAGTACGCATCGTGGTCAGTTTACCCGCCACTGTCCCTCGTCTGCGCAAACCGTTAACATCTGGCAGGGTGAAATCATATTGACGTGTCCTACATAAAAAAAGTGAAATATAGGAGTTTTGACTCCATCAATCCTTTATGTTCTGAAATAACAAAACATGTAAGTAAGCCTTCAAGTATTCACCCATGTCACACGGCTGTCATTCGAAATGCCACTTAGGAACATTTTTATACCTACTTTATATCTGTCTTACCAATTCGGTTGGCTTCATAATTCAAAGCCAAAACTTGCAAAACATTTTTTGTTGATTTTATCGATGCATTTTATCTATCTTAATTATATATCTATGTGTATTCTTAATAACAATACTCTCGAATAACAAAAAATAGACATAAACAACAAAAAAAGACGTAGCATAATAAAAGGCGTTTATGTGGGTTGCTGATTTGGCAAAGTGTTTTTTCTGTTGATAAACACAAATTATGACAACAGTCTCAATTTCATGTACCTATATTTTATTTGATGTTGAATCCTTTGATTTACTACGGGACATCATTGGCGGAATTGATGCTAAAAGCACAGAGCCATTAATTTAAAAAAAAACCCTTTGATTGCTCAGTTTTAGGTTCTAACAAGTATAGGTAACAGATAATAGGTTAGATACCGTTTTTTCGACTAATATATCTTTTTTAGGGTTCCGTAGCCAAATGGCAAAAAACGGAACCCTTATTCGTCATGTCTGTCCGTATGTCACAGCCACTTTTCTCCGAAACTATAAGGCCTATGCTGTTGAAACTTGGTAAGAAGATGTATTCTGTGAATCGCATTAAGAATTTCACACAAAAATAAAAAAAAAGCATTAAATTTTCCCATACTTAGAACTGAAACTCCAAATTTTTTTTTTCATCAAACCGCGTCATCAAATCAATACGTGCGGGGTACTATAGATAGGTCTTTAAAAATGCTATTGAGGTTTCTAACATGTTTTTTTTCTAAACTGAATAGTTTGCGCGAGAGACACTTCCAAAGTGGAAAAATGTGAGCCCCCCCCCCCCCCCCCCCTGTCACTTCTAAAATAAGAGAATGATAAATCTAAAAAAAATATATGATGTAAATTGCGAACGAGATCCAGTCAGCAGTTTTTTTTTAATACGTCATAAACCGTAATTTTCGCCTTTATTACTACGGAACCCTTCATGGGCGAGTCCGACTCGCACTTGGCCGACTTTTATTTATTACATTGGGTTGCGGTTGCATTGTGAGATTTTACAATATTCTGAGAAATGAATGAAAATATTAGAAAACTTGAAAGATCAATGCAAATATTCATACTCATACAATGTTATAATATATTATCTGCAGATAGTTAACTAAGTATAAGAAAATATAGTGTAAGAAAATAAAAATAAAATATTTTTTAGAATAGAAAATAAAAACTTAGTGAAAATCCGAGTTCAATACTTTTTTACCATTTGTTTCCATTCAATAGTTTACAATCCACAGTGGAATTAAACTTCATAAAACTTTTTACCTTGAATATGTTTGTGGATTGTTTAAACATGTAGGTACGTACCTAACTACTATAACTTAGCTTAGTTCATTGAGTTAAACCTTGTTCATAATTTTCACAATGGCATATCAAAACTGTTGACACTTAGGTTTAAAATTAATTCTTTACAACTTTACTGTTGATGTTATGCAACTTCTTTGATTTGATTTTAGTATTCTTGGCGGGAGTTTTACACTTACTTGAAATCCTTAATCCTATTGTGCAGAAATTTTCTAATATTCCAAGGCAAGTCATTGTGTCCATCCACGAGCGGGGTATCGTGTAACATTCGCTCAGCGAGGCGCAGTCTCTCGTGAAGTGGAGCTCCCGGGGGCGCGCGAAGGGCAAGAGGCCCTGCCACACACGCTGTCCCCGCCACTAACACCAAGATTGCCACACAGCACCATCGTCGATGCCACACTGACAAACCTACAAGAAAAATGTGTATAAATTTCAGGCAAATAAATTTATTTTTGTCCATCTACATATCTATAGGTATATTTAAAAAAAATGTTTCGAGATTTGTCGTATTTATAATGAAGTTCTAAAGCAAATGCCAATCCCTATATTTCTGAGGAAGTTGAAAGTACGGCCTACAAAGAAATCTTTTTATACGATAGACGAATTTGTTTGGGTCTAGTCGACGCGGCCTAGAATATTTATTTACTCTTATAAAATGTATGGAAATGTGATTTATTGGTAACTTAATAAAACTGTTATAGAAAAAAAGAAATGATTTGTATCAAAATTGGAGAAATACTATTGGTTTAGATTTTAGATGGTAAGGATATTGCTATAGCCTTTCTGCGGTGCATCCGCCACTGGTATCGAGTGAGTCTGCGTCTGACAGGAAGCTTATCGGATGTTTCATAGCAAGCGGTTAGAAATATGACCTGATCTCATTTTATTTTGTTGAAGAAACAAATTCGTTTGTGTTTATAAAATACTATAGTAGTTCACCCTGCTGCGTCATCTAAATGCCGACTATTCTGGCGGATTTTCCAAGTTTTTGTTCATAAGAAGAAAAGAATTAGTGAAGTTGATGTAGCTGTTCACGTGCAATGCCGTGACCATAGACTAATTTCATATGTATAGATTAAAACTATAACATCGATTTTAATTACTATAGAATCAAATTGTACGACAGAGCTAGAATACTATATAAAACCGAATCAAGTCGATCCCACTCCCCTTTCAACAAAAACAGTGTTAAAAACATTTATTTTTCTGTTCTATGTCTATAAGAGTACAAACCCACAGAGTTCGAAGCACCGCCAAAGTTCCAAGTAAAAACTTCACACATGGAAACGAAAACAACTCACATCTGCGTATTTCCACTCGCTAGTTATATTAGTTCAACCATCAGGAGTGGAATTACGAGTGGAAGGGTTCGCCCGCATTACATCGTGTTTAGGTATTGACCTAAAATTGAATTTTGCGTTTTAGAAGCCAGTGTCAGTAGGCTCGTATGGCTTATTTGGAGATTTAATAATGGCATATTACAGAGAGAGAGAGAGAGAAAAACATAAAATGCATCAGCTGCATCTCTTCCCAAGCAAGTCGTACAGGAAGACCGAAGGATATTCTTCTGGGTCTGGAGTAGCTTCTTGGTATCAGTCTCATCATGGCAACTCACACCCTATTACGTGGGAGTGGGACCGAAAGTGACTGGCGAACAGTGGGTATATGGTCTGCTTCTACCTACTTCTTAGGGATATAGGCGTGAATGTGTGTGACCTATGAGTATTTTGTCCATAAACCCATACTTTTTGCTCTTGTGTAGTAAGATATATTATGATAGAAGTAACTATAGCCATATTTCAGAGCTAAACTGACATTGTACGTAAGTATAATTAGGCTGTACTTATATGCGAATGTAACATTGTTCGAATGGAATTGTTATATCCATAACATTGCATTTACTGCCCCAAACAGCAGGGAACTAGTCTGTTGTAGCTTGCTCGTATTATTTGGTGAGTAGATACCACCAATAATATGACAAAATCAATGCATGCAAGGCATATAATAGAGAAACATCACAAATCTAATGAAAGTTACATAAATTCATACTAATATTACAAATGCTAAAGTAACTCTGTCTGTCAGTCTGTCAGGCTTTCCCGCCTAAGGGGCTGTCCATTAATCACGTGAGGCTCAATAGGGGGGGTAGGGTCCGGCAAAAATCACGAAATATCACCAGGGGGGAGGGAGGGGTATATTGAGATATCACGTGTATTTATTTTTGAACAAAAAGTGCGATTTTTGGTCACGGAGCTTAATTTTCTAGCATTATACAATAAATAAAAATACACGTGATTTTGGCTGGGGGGGAGGGGGGGAGGTTAGGCTAAAACATCATCACGTATCCCCATGAAATTTGGTACAGAGATAGATTAGGTATACCTTGGGGCAGGACATAGGCTATGTTTGGTCGCGATAACCGACATCCACGCGTTCGGGGCCGCGGGCAACAGCTAGTTTCTACAAAATCACCTTTTTATAGAAATAAAATCGGTATACATTTTACAGAATTTATTTTTATTTTATTTATCGAATTCAATGTTATTATTTTTTACTATACTTTAGGTCCACTACGCCTCTATGTGGGCATATTTATGGTTACAGGTACAAAGGTTGGTATAGGTTGGGTTCAATAATATAATTCAAATGATTAGACCACACCAATCAAGAAATTATCATCATCATCTTAACGTGGGAACCACTTTTGCACCCGAGGCTCTCACTCGATACTTCTTCTTCTATAGATTTGGCTTATGCGGCCGCCATTTGTACATCCTTTAAATTGTGTATTCTATAATATTTATGTTGTTCAAAAAGTACAATATATTCTAAACTAATCAAACGAAAAACTGCAGAATGTTAACCATTTAAAGTATTCAAACCCACCCACCTCTATCACTGTAGTTGGTTTAGTATAGATAGTAGATACATAAATTATACGTAAAATAATCTTGGCATCAAGGGTTGGCAAAAATCCCTGAAGACTAACGATTGCTGTATTATTCATTTTGCACGAGTGTTTCGTAAATCATAATGTATTCACAAAAAGCAAGGGTAGCCTGTTTAAGTTCAAATATATTTTAGTGTAGGTAGAGTAGGTAGGTAACCTATAGGTAACTTTGGGAATTGTTTTAAAGGGCTATTGTAAAAATGATTTCAATTAATCACTTACGTGAAGAATTCCCAGTAGTAGTGGAACTGTGGCTAGTGGTAGACATTGTACCAGTTGGTAGCCATTGGGGAGACTTACAGGCGTTGCAAGACGCCAAACGCCCACCGGCACCACGTTCAGTCACATCAGGAGCCGGCGTCGATCGCTTTTGACCCTAAAAACGTTTATGCATTGTTATTTTCACAGCCAAAACTAAGATATGTAATCAAAATATATTCATTTACGAAAAACACAAATAACTGATTTATTTTCTTAGTTTCTTTACCTAAACAAATTCTATAGAAAACCTCTATAAATATTTAATCAAGTCTGTGTTTCTTACGAAGGCAGGTAAAAGCTTTAACCAGCTTTGAAATAAATAATTCTCATTGAACGTTATTGAAACCAGTCTAATAATCGAAAGTATAAATCTTGGCTACTTACGTGTGTGTCGTAGAATATTGAAGGTAATCTAGTGTCGTGCACCGAATCACAGGTGCAGTGAGCGTGTGTGGTGCGCAGCCCGCCCATGCCCATCGCGTCGGCGTCTATAAATGTTTGTGCATCGTCATCCACTAAATCACTACGAGTACTCCTCGACTCCATTGTGCTTTCGTCCCGTGCCCACGTTTCCGATAATCTATCCCTAAATCGTTCACTTGGGAAATCGTTATATGACATTTGCCTTTTAATGCTTTTACACCGACTGCGATTGTCTAGAGTGGAAAACTTTGTTCTTTCTAAAGACGGCGAGTTTCTCGTAATGAGTATGTCATTATTATCGAAGCTTCTCATTCTAACCATTTTTTGTGAGCTTCTTTTATGTATATCTGCACTTACATTATAGTCTCTCAATTTATCGAAACATTGGTCCACGTTACCAGAAAAATTTGCATATGTTGAAGCGTTACTTTTCACCTCGTCTTTACCTGGATACCCCGATGAGGTAAAAATACAGCTTTGGCTATTAACTCGCCTTTGTGACTTATCTGCCAATGACAACATAGACGATTTCTTGAGCGAGCCCATCGACCCCGATGTTATCTCGGCCAGTTGGACAGCGTTTTGCTGTTTTTTTGATATCGCTTCTCCGCCCATCTTTTTTAAATTAGACAATTTTCTTTTTATTTTTTGCACAAGTGAATTCCTCGGATCGTATGATATTAGTTGTTTCGAAATATAATTAGAAACACCAATGGTCTTACTTTTATTAAATTTTCTGTCAAGACTGCGATGCGATCCTACGTTAAGTTGACTTCGACCTGTGCCACGTTTTATTCTCTCTAGGTCATAGATGCTAAGAGTGTGGCCCCTCTGATCAACATTACGGTGACAGTTTACATAATTGTTTTGTTGTATATTACAATTACAAACTAAATCAAAGTCGTGTTTTGATATGTGTTCATCTAGACACTGTCGTTGAGCGGCTAGTGCGAGACAAGCTTCACAATCGACACCTAGTAAGAGTTCAAGACTAGTATTCCTGATGAAACCATCGCTGAACGTGCGTGAACGAAACTGGGCAGCGTTCTGGGTGAGTCGTGTTTCCCAGTCAGTGGGCAGGGTGGTACCAGCTGCGGAGGTCGCGCCGCCCGGCCCGCTGCCCTCACTGTCCACCATGGTGGAGGCATCGCGATTCACATGAATGACTCTCGGTTGACGAAACACGCGACTATCACTTCGAACTGAACTCCGCGAAGGTGATGGCGATGGACGCTTATAGGTCTCAACTTGAATCATCTCTGGTGATTTCAATTATAGCGATCGAAGTAATGGAATGACACTGCAACAAAAAGAAAATATTGTTAAAGTTGGTTAGTTTATAGTTAGGAACTGTAGAAAAACAGAAAGAGGGAGACAAGATAAACGTGTCTGGTAAACGGTTACAAGTGACCAAATATGACTCTTTTGTGTTAGCAGGCATGATTATCTGTATAGTACACAAAATGTTAAGTTGGTTTGTGTACGCTTCAAAAACTCAAAAAGTTTTGTATTGTTTGCCCTCTTGAACTGTTTGCACGATATACAACCCGCTTAAAAGATGGTTTTTATCTGTTTTTGTGGCATCGATAGATGACGCTGCCATAGGGTCTTTTATGAATTTACTTTTGGGGGAAACTATATCTGTATCATTTACAAACTTGTTTTAATTTAGATTTTTCCCGGTTTTCTTTAAATAATATATTTATTTTTATTTATAATATATGTATTAATCTAATATATAAAATTCTCGTGTCACAAATGTGCGTAATCGAACTCCTCCGAAACGGCTTGACCGATTTTGATGAAATTTTTTGTGCTTATTCTATGAGAATCGGCCAACATCTATTTTTCATCCCCCTAAATGTTAAGGGTGGTCCACCCCTTAAATTTTTTTTTTATTTTTCAGACAAAATTTTTGTTTTTATTTTTTTATGATACATCATACAAAAATACATGCAACCCTAAATTTTCACCCCTCTACGATCAACCCCTATTTTTTTTTGTGAATTATAAACTTTAATTTTTTGGCAAAAATTTTTTTTTTATTCTGTCGATTTATATATCTAATATATAAAATTCTTCTGTCACGGGGTGCGTAATCAAACTCCTCCGAAACGGCTTGACCGATTTTGATGAAATTTTTTGTGCTTATCCGGTATCTATGAGAATCGGCCAACATCTATTTTTCATCCCCCTAAGTGATAAGGGTGCAGCGGGAACGGGATTTGAATACCACGCGGGCCGAAAATATGGCGGTACGAAGTTCGCCGGGGCAGCTAGTATTATATATGTATTAATATTAAAGGTATTAAAGGTAATATTAAAGGTATATATAAGGCTGTATATAAGGCATGTTCTCCATCCGACAGTAAACATACAGCCCATGAATAAGTAGTATCCGCTTGACAGCAGTAGGCTCGCCCCCTATTACATGGGACCGAAAATGATAGCTGGCGAAATGTGAATGATAAGATAATACACCCCTGCATACCCCTTCGGGGATTTACAGGCCTGAGTATATGTATGTATTTATTTTATAATATTTTCATTCTAATCCACTTGATAAATCTATCTTGCTTTGCATTCTGAGTGTATACATCACTTATCTCTACAATTTGAACGACTTGCTTAAGTATATAATCCCTATAGGAGTATAGGTGGGTTATTAATTACTGTGTAATAATACCATACATATCTGAGAAAAGCTTTACGACAGTACGTCTGTACAGGGTGATGTTATGCTACGTTCACATAAGTACTCCCGCATTGTAATGCAGCCCCGCTCATGCTTTTCTACCACACGCTTTTTAAAACAACAAAACACGCTGTTCTTTTTAACTTGGCAGTAAGGAGCTCCGGAATCGTAATTTTGAATTCCACGCAGAGGTAAGGATTGTTTCAGATTTGAGCGTCGTAAAATCTTTTGGAATACCTGTCTGGTTTTATTATGTATGTAGCATTTATTTACTTATTTTTTATGATTGAAGATATGATTTTTTATGAGTTCCAGTTCTATTTCACCTTGCGTTTTATTGCAGTGTCTGTTAATTGATATTATATCATCTTAGCATTGTACTGAGTTGCATCCAAGGGTTTAACCTCAGAGCCCGAGTATTTTCTTTTATTTACTCCTTCTTTTCGTTTTGTTTGGCTTATACGTTTTTTATGGGAGCGAACCCACCTGATCTTTCAACCCCAAGAAGAAAGTTTGCGTCTGAGCCTTTTCCGTCAATCTGCAGGTGCAGAGGCTTGCAGGTGAGACTGACTTGGGCCCCAAAGATTTTTGTGGGCCCCAAAACACTATGTTAATAGTCTCATAATTTTGATAAGATCTTTACTGAGTGTTTTATTTAAAAACTTTAAAGTATAATCAGTTTAGTTATGCCAACTTTAAACGTAAGATATATACAAATATATCTGGTAGAATAAATACCTACTTTCGAATAATGATGTCGCCGATATTAAACGATAAATTCAACCGGACCCCAATTACAGAACCTCATTTATTTTTATGATTTCCCGCAAATAGATATTAGCAACAGTTTTGGACACTATACAACATCGTGTACATTTATGGCAAGAAAATACATACCTAACTGTTATGTAGGTTTCCACCATTGTTGTATAGGTTAGTGAGACAAAGAAACCGAAATACGTCCGTTTATACTAAGTATTATAAAATTGTAAGCTAGTTGTCTTTGCATTGGAGATAAGTATTACAAAAAATATGCTCGGGGTATGTTTGTTTGCGAAGAACGCAAAAACTATTGAACGGATTTTTATACGTTTTATTAGAAAAGTTTTAGTCAGACTTAAAATCTGTTGTATTTTGGTTACAATTATATAGGTATGGAGTTATATTGATAACTAACATCCACACAGGCGGAAACGCGGGCATCAGCTAATAATTTAATATTATACGAGTATTGTTGCATGACAGGATACACCTAACATATTTTAAATTTATTGTAGCTCTTCCTCAGTTAGGGTATCTGATAAACACTGCGTACAGAACGTGATGTGAAATTTTAACATTCTGAAGTAACATAAAAAACAAATATTATCATTCGATGTGTTAGGTTAATAATTTCATATAAGAAATGTACAACATTTGCATATATCGGAATATTGCGTAAACATTCAATCCTATTACTTCTTGCTGGTTTGCTTTTGGCTATTGTGTGTTATATGTCAGTTTTTTTATTTGATATAACCAGCCCTGCTGACCGGTGGGGGTGGTAACCGTGGCGGGGATGAATTCCTCACGAAAAAAAAAATATGCCTAAACTATGAACCCATTAGTTCCCGTTATAGTTATTGTGAATGATGGAGTGCGAAAGTTAAAAAGTTTGTGTTTTCTCTTGGCAAAGTGTACCTAGGCAAAAAACGTAAAGCCGATAAACACCAATAGTAAATTAAATATTAACATGTCTGTCTTTATACCTGAGTGTAATAATTCATAAATTAGTATACCTACTAATAATATAAGTAAATATTGAACTGACACGACACGGCATCAAGGACCTAACTGAATTCTAAAGTGGGATTTAATTGTCGAATCTCTAATACACCCAACGATATTTTGCCTGGAGCATGGATAATCCTCGATCCAATTTAGATGATTGGCTTAACATTGTACGCAATAAATACTGAAATTCTCGGGTATGAAATACGTATATTATGATGAAAGTGAAAATCTAAATAACAAACTATATACTTCATGTGGACATAAACTTTAACGCTAAACTTTCTCCTTGCTACTTGGCTCGTATTCTAGAACGACTGACTGCCTCTGTGGCGTAGCGGTAATGAACGTGGCCGATACGCAGGAGGCGCGGGTTCGATCCCCGCTCAGTGCCAATATTTGTATGCATGAATATAAATATTTGCATTGGTCTGGGTGTTTCTATGTATAATGCTACGTTTACATACTCGCGGCAGAGCGAGGGAAGTGGCGAGAGAAGTGGGCAGAGACGTGGTGTGAATGGTATATTCGTCATGCCGCGAGTACTGCCGCGTATGTTGCGCAAATACTAGCGCGATGAGACCGCTAGATGGCGCTAAGCTAAATAAAACACGACTTTCGTTATTGCTCCTCGAATATTTACTTTTAAAAATATTTATATCGATCTACGGAAAGTGTATAGTAGTTGAAAGTGATAGTTTTTATTAATAATCTATTTAATTAATTCGCTATGCTGTAAAAGCTTATTGCGTACACTGCTACAGCGTTGTCCTCCATACGTTTACGTCCGTCTCCGTTGCAGGGCGAATACTGTAATGCGGACCAACGCGATGATGGGAGTGTGTGAATGCTAGGGCATTAATCGCGCGAATATTTCTGGCAACACGATGAGCAATGCGAGCGGCAGTATGTAAACGCGGGGTAATATGTATGTATTTACAAAAAAAAAGTATCTAAGTATGTATATCTGCATTCTAGATTCCATAACACAAGCTAATTAAGCTTACCATGGGTCTAGATAGCGTTGTGTGGAATGTTGTGGAATATTTATTTTATTTATTTATAACGATAGGTACTCGATTTGAAACTAGTTTTTAGTACAAATTGTATTTTAGAACTAAACTTGAGTGGTGATTTTATCAACGTTCAGGTGATTTTATGACTAAGTCGTATCATTCTAGAATACGTGCCGGGCCTTAGTCAATCGTAATTAACCGTAAAATAGGTAGGGGCTTTGGGCCCAAGTCCCACCTCACCTGTCAATCAGCAGATACACCGGCATCTGCTGATTGACAGAGGCTCCACTATGGGCTCAGACAGCTTATACGGCTTTCATGAGAGGGACCCCATAAAAGTCGTGCCAAACTAGGAGGAGAAAGAAGTTGAACTCGGATACAACCGAGAATAACACTAAAAATAATGAGCGATTAAGACAGGACAAGGAGAAACAACTCAGGCGGGACTCGAACCCGCGACCAGTCCCTTACATGGCGAATGGTCTGACCACTGACACACCGACACTTTTTCCTATGTTAACCGATTCGAATAGTTAGCATACTAATTGCTTTAAAATTTCATAATATGATGATGATCAAAGATATACTGTTTTGAAATAGGTCTCCCTATTTCGAAAAAGTATATCTTTGATCATCATCATTTTAGTGTAATTCTCGGTTCTGTCCGAGACTTCACACAACATATACTAGCGACATATAATAACACTAAAATGATGATGATCAAAGATATAGTTAATATTTCGAAATAGGTCTCACTATTTGGAAATAGGTCGCACTATTTGGAAATAGGTCGCACTATTTGGAAACAGGTCTCACTATTTCGAAACAGTATATCTTTGATTATCACCATTTTAGTATTATTCTCAGTTGTATCAAAGATTTTACACAATATATTCGACCGAGAATAACACTAAAAGGATGATAATCAAAGATATAATGTTTCGAACTAGGTCTTGAACTCCTCAGCTCTGGACAAAATATATATATATAAAGGTTATTATCATACACAATATGAACTTGCGTATCAGATCAGAAGTTTGAATATGATGTTGAACGCGAGACAAACAATGGTCCTGAGGGTACACCGAAAATCTTTTCATTGTTATTTTACGATTATGTTATTATAAAAGCCACATTATATTGTAATGGGCCTAGTATAATCGCAAAAGATCGCAAACAATAATGTTACATTTGTATTCGGCTTACTGGTTTTGATATTAAATTTAGCGGTTAACCTTTTCAATGTCCAAATTTTTATTAAAATGTAGGTAAAGTATGTTTGATCGTATTGTGAGAGAAATACAAAATAAGAATGTGTTAAAAGTATGCGATAGCGTGTGCTTGTAGCGTGGTGTTTGTGGTAGTGGTATACCACCAATAAATACATTTAGTGTATCTAGTGTGTTCATTGCCACTATAAAGCCGCGATCAGTATTCCACGTAGGATTAGCCGCGGGCAACAACTAGCATGCGTTATTTAATATGATGACGATATATTTACCTTGCGGTTATTCAAATCTTCTATTCAATAACATTTCATTACTAAATTTTATTCGACACCCGAGTATAAGTCAATCTTTCGAAATTTATGTGGTCGTAAATTTTCGTGAAATTTTATTTTACACAAAGAACCCGATATCCAATGGCCAAAAGTCAGACAGTTCGAACCTGCAATCAGCTACTAAGGTGCTCTATAGAGGAAGGGTATTTGGATCTCCAACAACACGTCGGGTCGCCGAAATTCAAACTTCCACTCTCAAATTAATAGTTCGTGTATAAAAGGTAGTCGCTACGAATAAGCTACGATCCGGCTACGAGCTTGCTACGGGCGTTACTAACTACCTTGCCCTCCTGGGTCTTATTAGCACTTGGTATAACACTAGTTCATTATAATATCGTCCCTCGAGCTTTCTATGACAATACACATATAAAATTTAGTCGCTTTTGTATTAAGAATTATGTTAATTAGTGAACAAAAATGTTTATGCAAATTTTCTGTGCGCTGAATAACAGTTTGCTCGATATAGCGAAAACGAAGCGAAAAACCTATTCACACGATTTTATCAAAATGGCAGCCGTGGGACATTGGTTGCGACCCCATAAACTTGGGTTTAACTAAACATTAACCTGCTTTTGATATGCAAAAAATAAGCTTGTATTCTCTGACTATTGCACGCTTAGCCCGAAAACTTTAACTTTTCAATGAAATATCATAAATTTAGTATAACAGGCAGAATGATCGCTTAATAGTTTAGCATTAATCCCACTAATGCAAAAACAATAGACTCCAACAGCGGTGAATACAGCTGTCAGCACAATTATTTGTAGGCAACTGCCTCGAACTGTACTCGGCGTAAATTTATTTCTGCTTTAAATGACCCGAACTCAGGCTGCGGACCTCGGCTTGGTGTTTTTTGGCGTTGACGCTACCGTGTTAGTCACGGTAGTTAACCAGATAATACCTAAGGAAAATACAATTTAAACTAATTACTTATCGTAATCTAAGACAATATAATTAGTATCGAGCGTACTACTGGCTTCGCTCTCGAAATAATTTTGTTGTAGGTATAAACTTTTATTATATGGTGAAAATTGTAATAGACAGATTAGTGGTTGAGCTCGTGGGATTACTTCAAATATTAGATGATTGTTATTTAATCACCTTTTAACTCTCCTTTTTTACCCGCCTGTTAAGAAGGGATATGCTTTTCACGCGTATCCTGTATGTATGTATGTATGTTTGTATTATCCTTTATTACCTAATATCTTCTGAATCACTTCACGGATTTCAATTATTGATGTGTAAAAATAAAGGTATTTATCGCCCAAGTGTTTTTGGGTATATAAATGTGAAAAAAAAAAAGCTATAAGGTGAAATTATGGCACCAAAATGTAACATACATTTATGCTATAAAATCAAACTTGTTATCTTTTGTTTCAATTTTACTTACTGGTGCATGAGACCACAACAAGAACCTTAGAGCCTAGCCAACCTGCAACAAGCTACGCCCGGCTGACGAGGATTTGGCGCAGGCTTTCCTGTCGGGGTTGGGAGAGGCAGCCGCTCCCAAAAGGTCACATTAGACAAATCTAAACGGGTACCGAGGTAAAAGCCTTGAATGCATGTTGATAATGATTTCCATTCAACTTATATTTCTTTAATCAATGCACTTAGACTTTGCAAGATTTCTGAGCAGTTTTCCATCTTTTTATCGATGCCGAGAACTTTTGAATCTTATAAATTATTTTACAATGGTCTTTAGAAATCTTACTGAAAAGATTTAGTCTACGGCCTCTCTAGCGCACAATAGTGAATATCAGCGATCGGGTGAACAAACTCACTGCTTTCATTTTATGGTCATTTTTCATCTCTAACAAAACATAAAAAAACAACAGCAGCTCCTTTGTATAAAATTAGTACGATTATTTTCATGGCGGTCTATTTGGACATTAGGTCAGAAAAAACAAGTGTAAAAGGAATAATATCGACGTTTTACCGTATTACCCACTATACCCAGCCCTCATAACAAAATGAAAATAAACAGGTAATACACGGATGCCAGGGTAAATGTTATCGAAAATTATATACGAGGAAACAACACGGCTACTTGGAATGTTCAGCTGAGAGTATTGGTTCAATAAAATAAAAAAAATATCACGCCATATTTTTACAGTCCGTGGTGGTAAACATCTGTTCGAAAAACAACACATTTTGCGGCTAGCCCCTGAAGTAACTTTTACTCTTCGGTGTGTTGGTTTACCACTCCAATGACTTTGATAGCACTTTATAAACAACCGTTGGGTGATTCTTATGATCAACATGAGTGACTATAAAAATCCTGGTGGTATAAAAATTATAACAGGCTAACTATAAAAAGGATATAAAATATGCACACTGCCATGCATGTTTTTATGGCATCCCATATTACATTACGCAGTAACTGATAGGCAATTACACTAACACATTAAAATGTGTGCAAAATGTGAAAATACCCACAAAATTGTATATTAACTCTCAGAAATCTGTGTGCGGTAATGACAATGGGTACGTATTTGAATACCTAAAATTATAATACCTAAAGTTAAATAACCTAAGTTCAAAATACCTAAAATCTAAATACCAAATGGTTTAAAATACCTAAACCACTAATGCCTAAGTACTTAATACCTAAATTTGAAATACCTATTGGACTAATTACCTAATGTTTAAAATGCCTAAAGTTAAAACAACAAAGGTTGATATACCAAAATTGAATAAACCAAATGGTCAAAATACCTAAAAATAATGCACCACAAACCACACACAACAATATGTGGGTAGATAGAATAGCAACAAATTATGTCGCACAATGATTGTTGAGGGTACCCATTGTTAATTATTAAAAATTAAAAAGCATACATACTTGTGTTTCCATTTATATCTCATCATCATATCAGCCACACACAGTCTACTGCTGAACATAGGCCTCTCCCATAGACTTCCAGAATGACCGATCTAAAGCAGCCCGCATCCAGCGCTTTAAAAAAAGGGACACTGCCCACCCCGACTCGGATAGGTTAGGTTAGAAGGCTAAGGCGGGAGCGGAGGGGAGCGGAGCTCCCGCATTAGCCTTCGTGGTTATTTTTTTTATAACCACACATACAAGGATTTGGAACTTCAGGATTGGAGCAGGCAATCCTTGTATGAGTGGTTATAAAAAAAAATAACCACGAAGGCTAAGGCGGAAGCTCCGCTCCGCTCCGCTCCCGCCTTAGCCTTCTAACCTAACCTATCCGAGTCGGGGTGAGCAGGGTCCCTTTTTCTTTAAGCCGTACCACATATTATTTCTTAACTTAACTTAACTTTGTCGGTATTTTAATTTTCGGTATTTAGAACTTTCGATCATATAAACATTCGGGATTTTAATATTCGGCCTTCCGTTCGTAGGGCTTATGAAATTCGATAATTTCAAATTAGGCATTGTAATACGTACTCACTATAATATCAATTTGTCATTTAAAGCTTTGGGTATTTTAAAAGTAAGTCAAACAACCATTAGGTATTTAGATTTTAGGTATTTTGAACTTAGGTTATTTAACTTTAGGTATTATAATTTTAGGTATTCAAATACTTAGCCATTTTAAACTTTCGGTAATTTAAATTTAGGTCAACCCACCATTAGGTATTTAGATTTTAGGTATTTTGAACTTAGGTTATTTAACTTTAGGTATTATAATTTTAGGTATTCAAATACGTACCCAATGACAATATATTAAATTGTAGGTACTTAATTAGATATATTTTTCATCCTACCACCTCGGAAAGCGTATTTTTCGCTTTTCGATATCTGAGTGCAAAAGTCGTTTTTATCCTCTATAGACCGGGGCCGATATGTTTGAAAATGGTAAAAAGTGAAAAAAAATAATAGTAGAATGAAACCCGTTATAACAGGACGAGAATCACTATCAGAAAGAAGAGATTTCAACGAACAAAAATCTCCCCAACTTTTTGAATTTTGACTTTTGATTTGACGGCGTGAAAAAACGTCTCACTTTGTTTAGGACTCCGAGTTTTCGTGAGGCTGTTTTTATGATACCCTCAATGTAATTTTTGTTATTTAGTCTGCAGCGAACATCCATAACGAGGATATTGAGATTATCCTGTAGTGGTAGTGGCGTGCTCTGAAGAGTTGGAAGGGGAAGGAAAGAAGATGCCTTTGCTGTAAACGCACATGCCTGCGTCTTCTTGGCATTGAACTCGACCAGGTTTTCAGAGCCCCATTGAGAAATGTGATTCAGGATCCGGTCAAGCTCCCCGACAAGAAGCTGCCCTTTTTCCGCGATATCAGACTGCTTGGCCGCAGGAGGTCCGTGATAGCTCCCGTGTAAGGTGCTATCGTCTGCATAGCAATGAATGCTGCCAGTGGACAGCATGTCGTTGATATGCAGAAGAAATAGAGTGGGTGATAACACGGACCCCTGCGGCACGCCTGCATTTACCTGCAAGAACTCCGAATGTCGACCATCCCATCCCAGTCCGCTGACGAGTAGTGCCAGAGGCGCCGCTTTTCCTGTACGGGTCGTGGGGGCGCTATAGTTGGCACCTTGGAACAAACCAGGCAATGGTCGGAGTTGCCTAAAGCGGCTCGCACCGAAACATTGTACTGCGGCCTTACCATAAACCTTAAAACAGGTCAATAATTGATCTGCTGTCATTCTACCAACTGCAAATGTCACTTTGTAATGTCATATAAATATATAGGATTACAAAGTGACATTTGCAGTTGGTAAAATGACAGCAGTTCAATTATTGACCTGTTTTATGAGTTCATGGTATGGGCCCTGGTTGGGTGACTCGTCAGCAGTAGGTCCAGCAGAGAGGGCCTGACCCGAGGCCCGACCTTCTTGGTATCCTGGTGACCTCGTGTACCAGTTGGGTCAGGCCATGCGCCAGAGCAAATGCGTGGGCGGCTCTTCCCGCATGGTCTGTTTTGGCGGAGCCCAACCAGATCTCGTGGTGGGCGTAAAATCCCCCAAAATAACCAGTTCAGCGTTCGGAAACTGCTCCTGCGCATCATCTGCTGCCTGCCTCAGATATTCGAAGAGTCGAGTTGTCTCGGCATCTCCTGTATGGGAACGGTAGAGGCACACATAGATCTAACTCATTGAGCCATGGTCTACGTGTACCCATAGGGTCGAGAAGGAAGGGTCCTCTAGGCAGCGCAGACGGCGACAACAAACGTCCGCCCTAACAAACATGCACACCCCGGCCTTTGCACGGAAATTTTCCTCCATAACGTAGCCGGGGTAGAGCAAGTAAGACGTATCGTTAGGGCGGCGGATTTGCGTCTCCGTCAGAAAAAGCATGGCTGGATTCGCCGTATCGAGGTGTTGGTGGACGGCGTTGAGGTTTGCATGGAGCCCACAGATGTTAGTGGACTCCACCTCAAAAAGCGAGCTTGTGGGAGATTGAAGAGCCGCTGTGAACCTATGCCTTTTATTCTGCGCTGCCATGATTTTGGAAGGAAAGGAGAGGGCGTGAAGAAGAGGTGATTGTCGTCGCAGCACAGCGCGACAAAGCGCGGGATGTTGGTTTCGTCTATTAACGTGAGGCATGGCGAGAGCCGACACGCCGAACGGAAGGGCCCCCAAAATATGGTCGCCGGGCTCCCACATCCGGTCACCAACCGGCACGACGAGCCATATCGGGATTATGCGCGGCCTGGTGAGGCAGCCTCCCGGGGTGGTTAGCCCCAGTTGGGCCCCTGTACTATGCCGCGGGCGGCCAGCGGCACCACCGTTTCTACGGGTCTCCCTGCCCGGCGTGTCGCCCCGTGCCATCCCCACTAGACTCCGCCAAGACCCACTGGTCCCACTAGTGCTGCGACCACGATCACCTCTGCCCGGCTATGCACCTGCTGAACCCTGAACGCAATACAACCGAAATTGGATTACTATTTAAGGGCTTTTCGCAAAGTGCAAGGTGGTACCTACCCGGTCGGAATTAGTGCCAATTTTGTGCCATCAAATTCCTACCACCAGTAATAACGGGTTTCATCCTACTATTATTTATTTTGTTTTTGTTTCAAAAATTATCGGCTCTAGTCTACTAGCTAGAGGATAAAGTAAATTTGAATTTAGAACATCGTGTGCACTAGGTTTGTGAATTCAAACTACCTCTATGGTGCCGAATTTATCATACAACTTTTTTCTAATTTATGAAAACCTCAGACTCGGAACCTCCTTGGTGTACTTTTTTTATTAATTTGCTTTGCACGCATCATTTTCTTTTCATGTCATATTGTTGAATGTTGAAAATATACAGCCTCCGTGTCCGTGGCGTAGCAGTAGTGATCGCGGCCACTCCGTATTAGGCGCGGGTTCAATCCCCGCTCAGTGCAAATATTTGTACGCATGAATATGGGTATTTGGTAGTCTGGTCGTGCCTCGGAGAGCACGTTAAGCCGTCGCGTCGGTCCCGGTTGCCAACAACCTGAAGGCCCGGCACGTGGACCGGCTGCATAAACCGCCGCGGATAGTGGCCATCAGGGCCATCAAGGGGTACCGCACGATATCCTTTGAAGCAGCGAGTCTCCTTGCTGGATCGCTACCGTGGATACTGGAAGCGAGAACCCTTTCGGCGCTATATCGGTTCCGAAAGGAGGCGCGGGAGCGGGGACACGATCCTGAGCCTGAAGAAATTCGGGCCGTGAGATCCCGACTCCACAGGGACATGGTGGCGGAGTGGGAGCTACGACTTAGGCGACCACGCGCAGGGCGCGCCGTAATAGCGGCGGTAAGACCCATCATGGGGGAGTGGCTAGAGAGGCCACATGGTGGCCTCTCGTTCTGGCTAACGCAGATTATCACCGACCATGGATGCTTCGGGCGGTATCTGCATCGGACCACGAAGAAAGAGCCAACGTCCGAGTGACATCAATGCGACGCGAGCGAGGACTCGGCGCTGCACACGCTCACCGAGTGTCCGGCGTGGCAGACGCCAAGACGGGAGCTGGTGGCGACCTTAGGAGTGAGAGTTCTCACGCTCGCTACTTTGCTCGCAGCGATGGTTCGCTGCGCGGATGCGTGGGCCGCCGGCGCCTCCTTCTGCGAGCAAATAATGCTCGTGAAGTGGGCGGCGGCGGAGCGGGAGCGAAGGAAAATCGCAGACCTTGCGGCCCGCGAGGAGCGCAGGAGAATCGCTAGCCGCGCTGCCCGCAACGAGCGGCAGTAACTTGGGCGTCGGAGGTCGCAGAATGACCTCCGTCCCCCATGAGCGCGGGCCTGGGGGTGACGGGTGGAGCCGCCTGTCACCCTAGCAGAAGCAGGCCGCGGCGGCGGCGCGCATTGCGTGCCTCCCCATACCCGGGGGCGAGTTGGGGACTCCGTGGTCCCCACACCGGAAGAGGGCCAGATCGAGAGATATGGCCCTGGGTCGGCCGGGGTGCGAGGGATATGGCTACAACAATCTCACCTCCGGCAACTGACGGCCCACAGACGGCGTGCGTTTTAGTCGGTTCGAGTCCGACATAACCTCCGGCTCCGGCGGGGGAGGTATCCGTGGGGATTTTTCGCACGATAAAAAAAAAAAAGAAAGAGGTCCCGGTTGCCATACGAACATCTATTGGCAGTCGTTACGGGCAGTTGGAGCCCTAATTAGTTCAACAACTGCTTCAATATTGCCTAATGTCACCATTGGGTTATGGAGGTCAGATGGCAGTCGCTTCACGGAAAATATCGGTCAGTCAAAGACTACCAGTCTTAACTGCGGATTTGACTGGACCCCAGACTCCGAGGTGAAAGCTCGGATGCGACTGGGAATTAACGCTAGGATGTTCTTCATCCTAGCGTTAATTCCCAGCAGCGTTAATGCATTTCATTATTTCCTCGCTGAGTTGGGATGAAAAGTTACGGGTTGCACTCGAGTGCAAAGATTTTTCACCTTGTGCTCTTTTGATTGCCTCGCTAAAGCTCAAGATTCAAATTTACAATCTTTCGCTTGCTCGGTCATCAAAACTGAGCACGCGGTTAAAAAGCAACTTTGCACTCTTGTATAACAAATAACTATTATTATGTTTATTATCCATCATTTCGATAAAACAATTACCTATAATGACCTCAATCGTTCAATAGTTACACTGTAACTGATGACTCATTGGTGAATAATTAATACCAATTGTAACATTAAGAACGGTCCGTATATGGGAGGCTAAAACTATATGATTGGGTCATTTGTTACGCCAATGACACTTTAGTTACAGTACCGAGGGGACGTTTAGAGAAGGCCGCGCGCCTGACCGCCTTGTATGTTTCCCATGTGATTTGACATATCGAGGTATTAACCCTTTGTGGCTTTGGATAACTACCTCGCTATCTGCCACACGACACTTCATTCGCAATCCATTCGGTCTTCGTAATGGACGGGATTTGGTTTAAATATTTGATTGAAAAATAGGTATTTTTCATTTTCTACTGATCTCATCCGTTGCACCTAAACCTAAATAGAACTGGCCCGCTATTCAATTCAGTTTTTATTGCTCAGTTACCTGTTAAGATTATTTTGTACAGCCATGTTGTATATCCCGAAAAGTAGGGACGTAAAAGAAACGCACGAGGCGGTGTTTTTGGCATTGAACTCGAGTTTTTGGAGAAATGCAATTCAAGGCCCGGTCAATTTCAGCAACCATTTTTCTATTTCATTTATTCATTTCAGTACATTTCGACAAAAGAAAAACAAACAAAACAAAAGCTCAATCTGTAAGAGGAGACATTCAACGCGGATGAATACAAAATAAATTGCAAATTGAATATATCATACGAATGAGCAGAGAAAAGTCAAGTTATTTCATGTTCACATGTTGGTTCTTGAATGCGATAGTATGGCATTCTCGGAGCTACGATCCCGGCGAGCGACTCATTGTACCGACAACGGGGTGAACGGAAGATCTTCAGGAGGCAACGTCGAGCGACGGGAATAAGCCATTTCTGTTTTATGTTTGTTTTACCGCTTCGCCATGACAATACAGCCATTGTGTCCCGGCATATTTCAACATTCATTATTATCAGATTACATGTGTACATGCATGGTAAGCAAATAATGTTTTAATAATTTTAATACACATTTCATTTTTAATGATGTTCTTGTCGAAATATGAATTCGATATTTACATTTTATAATTATCAACATAATTTTAACTTATATGACTGTAAATATTTGAGTAGGTATTATGCGTTTGTGTTACGTTATTTTTATTTTTTAACAGCGTATTAAATTAGTGCTACTGGGATACAAGTGCTATTCTGTCTCATGTGGACATGAAACACACAGACCAAAAATATCAAATATGCATATTCATGCATCAAAATATTTGCATTGAGTGTGAATAGAATCTTCTACTTCAATTTACTTAGTAGTCAAAAGTTCTAACACTGTTTTATAGGCCACAGAGGTCGTCCATTTTTAAAATCAGTGTAAGTATGTCATTAAAATTGGAAAGGGTTAGGTAGAACTGAACAAATATCCTCATTCAAATATTGGCGAAATGAGGATATTTGTTAGGATACAGAATACATTAACTAATATGTTAATAAATAACAAAGATGCATTTATGACATACTAATTTCCAGAGTCTCTCAAGCTTATTAAAATGGTATTTTGTGTGCTATGGATAGTATAATTTTATTATCATAATTAATGAGCCAGTGAGCAAGCTAGCTAGCTAATCTTAGTGGTAATAGGCAGAAAATTTCACAATCTGCGCAAAGACGCAAAATGCTCGCTTTTGCGGTAGCAAACATCTAGCAACCCAGTTCTTGCAGTTGATGACCCCAAGATAAGTATCTATCAATATATATACCTAACTTTGATAAAGCATATTGATTTATTCCATTGCAAGTAACATGTGGGAATAATGATCAGTGTGTTTTTGATATGACCCTAGTTACCTATAACATTGACTTGAGTGTTGCAGAGTGTCGCCTAATTCGATTTATTCAAGAAAGTTAGAATGCATACTTCTGCTATGATGCTATTACATATTTACAGTATGATAATGTTTCGTTATTATTATTTGCTTTGTCCATTTTATTGAATGATGCACACAATATCTGCAGGTAGAAAATATCCCAGATCCGTAGATTTCACTTATTTGCTTATCAATCAACACATTCCAGATTTTAGTTTAATAACTGTAAAACAATCAATCGTATGTGTCTGAACTAGTTCTGGATAACTTATACCTTGCAGGGATATTAATCAACCTCATAGGAATATAAAATTTCATTAGTTTTAATCTTGAATGCCATCGTCGCAGCGGTGCGAGCTTTCCGTATAAACTTGAAGCTCTAATTCTCTCTCTTTGCGACAAAATGTTATAACACGCTGATATACGCGTACATTTAATTTAATAAGAAGCAGGTTTATGAAATTTCGTTGCTTCTTACTTTCGAAATGTCGATCTTACAACTTGTTTATCCCTTATTATACCACCTTGTGGGGTGAAATATTCAAAAATCCTTTCTTGCAATATGAAAGGCATCAACTGCCAACATTTCAAGTTTGTAGTCTCAATGGTTCAGCATTATGCATTGATCAATGTGTCGGTCGGTAATTTTTTTTTAGGACACGGTTTTTAGGAAATTTTAAGGTACCTCCGTGTAGGTATAGATTAAGTATAAAGAAGAGTTTTCGACTATAGTGGTAGTAAAGTAAATGATATTTTAAATGGATGGATATTTAAGTTTTCATTACACGTCACGTTTTTTAAAGTTGGCCTATTAATTATATGGAAATAAAGATAAAAAGACTTTAAATCTATGATCGTTTTCACAGCTGGCGTTGGGTCGCACCGTCGTCGCTCGTAAGTACGTATTTATGTTATAATTATTTCATGTTTGAAGTTAAAACAGGTTATGAGACCCTTGATGTTATTATTGGATAATTATTGTTTATAACAGGTTACGTAAATATTGCTTTTGCGTAATAATTTACCTCAAAGACAGAATAAATAAATATTACTACCTCAAAAATAAATCTGTGTTTTGTTTTATAAAAAGGGTCACTGTAACTATTAATTTGTAAGTTAAAATAATGGTGAGAATTGGAACGTATCCAATCAAATTGCCATTTTGATTAGTTCAATTCGTACCTATGGGGGCTACCAAGATATTCAGGGCTAGTAAACCTAGTGATTGACAGACGAAAATCTGTAATAAGATTTCTTCTCAGGGTTGGGGGGTCAGACGGTAGTCACTCCTTTAAAGGCAAGATACCTACATTAAAATAGGGAAAGGTGGAATACTAGAGAGTCACCCTGGCTGCATAATGCTGTGCAACTTGGCACTCGTATGATGATAATAGGAACGTGAGAACTCAGTTTAGTTGAACGGATCTTCATTAGTGAAAAAATTCGTTTCAGAGTGTATATAGGCAGTTAATGTTCATTCGGTGCCCGTTTACTGTATATTTGTCGGTAAAAGAAAATAAAGCGGCTTATTTCCTATGATTATATGTATATGAGTATACACAAATAAATATATACTTATATACACTCACATTAATTATACACATACAAACCTATGGACAAAACTACGACATTTATTCACATGTGTTACAAATACCGACATTCTTAGATAGGCTTTCATTGTCTGGCCATCTCTGACCACCATTCCATTAACAGAATAATGGGAATATCTACAGGAGGAAAAATAAAATGTGGGAGAAAGATTTTTCTGTAGGTAACTAAGCGGTCATTTGTAAGCGGTCGAGAAAAATGCTCACTCGTTCAGAAAAAATAATCTAGTGAACGACCTCGCCGTATTTACTATAGTACTCTAAAGTTTGTAGCTCAACTATGAAAGAAAATACTAAGATTTTGCTTTTCATTTTGTAAAAGGAGAAGAGCTTGATAGTCGGTAGTAACATTTAATTGGCAACCAACCTTCTCACTTAATATTGACTTTAAGTAGCAGTATGCTGCAATTTGCAAAATACTTTTGTCCATTCTTCTTTTTTAAATTCATTTCATCAACATTTCTTACCTATGAGGTACCACAGTAAGGCGGTTTATTAGCCCAGTACCCTAATACTTGTTATCTTTCACCACTATGTGCACATTCGAAGGCGTCAACTTTAGTGATCGAAATTATTAGTATTCTGCCTTATAGAGGTATATAATATAACTAAGCTAAATTGCTTGTGTTAGGAGTAGGATGATGTCAGTAGTATAATGGTCAGGATTCGGACCCGGTCCCAGAGATCGTAAGATCGACCACTTATCTACTAAGTTACTAAAGGATGCCATTACTCTGGATATCCATACGCATAAAACATGAAAAAATAAAACGAAAAATTGGCTATTTGCATTTAACATTTAATTTGAATGAACTTGGGTTCATATCCGCAGTCAAATAACAGAGAACCGATCAAACAAACGCTGTTCTGGGCAAATTGTTGCAAATTTGGGCATTTGATTAAGGCATATATTTGCATAGATAGCCTTAATCAAACGTTTTTATTTTATTTTAATATCTGTAATTGCACAATTTGCAGGCAGAATTTATTTAAAATACGATAATGGCTATGAGATTACGATTTAAATATCGTACTTAACTCTACATTTGAGAAACGTTTTTTTGGGGCACGCCATTGAGCGCACAATTTTGTATATTACCAATTCAAATCGTAAATTTTTTTTTTCATTTTGGTGCAATTCAAAATTAGTGCACGCCCCGTTTAGTTTAGTTTTTATTAACGAGTTTTAATTAGCGCACCTAAAGTGGTGCACTAAATATCACTTCAAAACTATTTTATATGGCTATGGGATCGTTATCGTGCTATTCAAATTGATGCGAGAATAGGTCTCTGTTTTTGTACAGACCATAATTTATATCATCCAAAGAAAATTCGACAGCTGGTATCGTAATAACCAAAGATTTTAGGTAGATATCATCGTCCTCCGAGCCTTAACCCAACTCATTAGATAATTTGTGTTACATTATTACACATAATATTATATGTCTTTATGATCACGTTGTTACATTGCGTTGGGATACGTATCCCATTAACTGATGAACATCTGTTTATTAATTAAATGAAATTCAAATTAGGGAAGGAAGGGTCACCTTTACCATTTTCAGCATCATTCAATGTTATTTCATGCACCAGCGTCACTTGTGCCCGTTTATTGAATCCACATGTAAAGCAATTGTAGGTATGAATTATAGTAATTATTTAATATAAATTCGTTTAAGATATCCTGTTTACCGATTTGATAAAACAATTCTATTAACAGAAAGGTATTTAATATACCAACACCGTAAATATTGTGATCAAAGAACTGAGGATTGAGTATTTTAATATAACTACTTTGGAACGCAATTATTATCATCATAAGATTTAAAAATTAGATCGTTAATACAATGCATATTTTAGGGGGTCGTTAATAGGCGCTTTTACGTTACTTTGGAACGCAATTATTATCATCATAATCATAGCGTGGCTTTCACCCGTGGTTCACTATGGGTTATTGTAGATTTTAGTCAGAAATAAACTGTAATAAGATCCAATTTAGGTTGCCACTTACTATAATGAAGAAATAATAAATTGCTCGAGCTTCCAATCTCTGCATTTAAATCTACAAGCACTTTGTTTTGTAATGTTAATAATAATTGGATGAGATATAAAGATAGACAGATCAGAGAAACGTATAGATTAATATTTGATTGAATGCTGAGTCCAGCGTCGTTATAAGCCCGTCAAGAAGTGGCCCTTGTTTCCGGGTCTTAGTAAGATTGATTAGGCTTTCCTCTCCAAATGTTTTATAGATGATCGTAAATTTGCTCTTACTCGTACATCATGGTATCTATTTGAATACAAAACAACAAAATACATTAATACCGTTCCAGTGATTTCCCCGATTCCAAATTAATAATATAGATACCACGGAACCTAACAGGAAATCGCAGAAATCAGTATTATTGTTGCAACTGTTTCTCTACTTGCTACTAATATTATAAATGTGAATGTTTGTGAGGAATTATATGTATGTAGATGTTTGATACTCTTTCACACAAATCTGGTTGAAAAGCATAGAGATTGATAATAGTCTGGAACAGCACATAAGCTACTTTTTTATCCCGGGAGTAGGTATGTTGTGTCGCAACTACCGAACTTAACAGAAAATCACAGGAAACAGTAGTAATGTTGAACTCGTAATTCTACAGGGGAACATAGCGGTAAAGACATTTCAAGTGTTGTGAATGTTTATATCACCCATAAACGTTACCAAGAAGGGTCATCCAATTAGCTGAGCATCTAGTATGTACAAAAATCAGTTAAGAGCGTGTCGGATTCGCGCACTGAGGGTTCCAAACACAACTGACTGTTGCTGTTGGAAAACGCACAGATAGGAAAGGTACACAGAACATAAGAGAACTAAAATGACAAGGGGCTGGCCACATGCCTGCCTTGTGGCGGCTTGAAACGTTGCAGACCTATACTTGATAATTATTTTCACGCGTTCCTGAGAAAAATGTCATAGCAGACCTACAGACAAACGGACGGATAACTTAGTGATCTTATAAAGTTTTCGTGTTTTCTTTTAGGGTATAGGACCCTTAAAAAACATTTAAAATAGCAGGTCATATCTGCTATTCTAAATGTTTCAGTATTTCAAAATTATGTATTAAGACCCTAAAGAGAACAACGTCTAAAGTCTACTAAGAATTTTAATAGAATCACTATGAAGTAAAAATGAATAAGTAACCGTAATACGCATTGAACGAAAACTTTCTATATGAATATCTTATTATTTCAAAACCTCCTTGTCCCCTCTGATATTGCGGATTTTATATACAACGGTAACCACTTATCTTCGGATGACCCTTTTCCTTGCTTGATTTTGTATTTTAGTAGTAGGTATAATAACATGAACTACTATTGATTTAGCAATAACCAATGGTGTGGAAAATAAACTAAGTTGTTTTTTCTAAGGAACTCCATTTGTTATTCTTGAGTGCTATTATTTAATGTACTGAAAAATTTGCAATGCCAATATGTTAAAAGCACAGAAACAGTTTAAATCACGATGACTTTTATTTATACTCATATGTGATAGCAAACCCACACAGCAATTGCACTATTTAAGACCAACAAACCACTGGAATTGCACAATTTATTACCTCCAAGCCTTTTGTACCAACAAACGACCAGCAAGACGAATGTTTCCCAAAAACTAGCCACCAATAGCACTGAGAATCTTCAAGTCTAAAAAAAGCCTTGTTTACTTCTAGGCAAGCTTGTAACGACCACATCATCACTAGCAGGTGATATAGTGGTTGAACGTGATGAAAAAATACATGCATGGCAGTCTTTTGGGACGGTCGATAGAAGTGAAAAAAAGTTCTCAACGCGCCTAAAGAAGTTTTCACTTTATAGAGGTGTCATGAATTGTAATAATCGGTGCATTGTCGCAATTTGCCAAATAGGTACTACTGGCCGCATAGAATTTAAATATTATTAAATTTTGCATCACCCAATATGATGACTATCAGACGGGATGTGTGGGACGTGACGATGACGCGAGTTGCATTATTTCAGTTCACCTGAAAATGAAAAACTGTCCAACGCACATAAATAAGTTTCCTCTTCAATAGTCAGCCTCCAGCTTTTTTTTTATGTGTGGCAGCTTAACCTCACCGGAGCTAGCGAGGACTCGATTTTGCATCGCTAATATGCAATATTGATGTACAGTCAGCATAGAAGATTCCTTTTCAAAAAACCGGCCTCCTGCTTTTTTATGTGTGGCAGCCTCTTTTCACCGGAGCTAGCGAGGACACGGTGTTGCTGCGATAATATGCAATAGGTTTTGATGTACAGTCAGCATCAAATCGATCTTAACTAGCAAAGTGCTCAATATGATCTTAGTATCAATAATTAACCACTAAGCGTCGGTAGCTTATTGGTTATGGTTAAGGAGTCAGCCTTACGATCGAAAGGTTCCGGGTTCGAATCCTGGCCATTACACTACCGATGTCAACCCACTCCTAACACAAGCGATTTAGCTTAGCTTGATGGGTTAGAGGGAATATTAGTGATTTCGGTTGCTAATATTCTTAAAAAAAATGTCAGACTGTTTTGTGGATTTCAATCCCTACTAATATTATAAATGCGAAAGTAACTCTGTCTGTCTGTCTGTCTGTCTGTCTGTCTGTCTGTCTGTCTGTCTGTCTGTCTGTCTCACTTTTACGACTAAACCGCTGAACCGATTTTGATGAAATTTGGTATAGAGGTAAGTTAGACCTTTAGAAAGGGCATAGGCTATGTTTGGTCGCGATAACCGACATCCACGCGGGTGGAGCCGCGGGCAAAAGCTAGTTCTAAATAACTAAAGGTGTGTACCATATATTAGAACAATCAGTCTACAGGAAGAGGGAATACCAAGGTATTAAAATCGTTTTGAGTACTTTGCTAGTCAACACCGATCTGATACTGACTGTAGTATGTAAATATACAACACTATACCAATAGCTTTCACTTCAATTATGGAGGAGTAAGAGAGCGAACCCCGGGGTCAAAGTACAGGCTTTGAATGCAATTAGGATTCAACATATCGATTGCAGCCGTATAAAACAGTTTATTGGCAGGTGGACTGTGTACTTGTTTGCTACCATAGATCTACCTTCCGAATTTCAATACAGTTAAAATTTATTGCATTCTGTACAAGTATCGTATACCTATTATAATTATTCAGTTCAACAATAAATACTAGACTTGCTCACTCTACATAAATGTTATAAATATACAATCATAATCCATTCAAGTATTTTTTTGCTAACCCAAAAGCACTTCAAAAGATTAACACAAAAGCCTGTGATTCCATGGCATCATAGCTGAGAGCAGCTGTTATAATAGACGACGTGATAAATTGCACACAGTGTGGCGTCTTCCAAAGTAGCAGCTCTTTCATTCAATTCTATGAAAAACAACTTACAAGTAAAAAGAAAATACACATCGAATAAATTATAACTGTAAATAAGTTGGAATAAATATCCCTGTGCAGACAAGAAAAAGTTTTGAAAACGCTTTCTCTTATGGAACAAAAGTAAATTGGAAAAATATTTGTCTAAAGTTTGATTAAAATTGTACAACTCAAATCATTCACTAATTCGTCATTCTTTTACAGATTTTTTGTCATATGAATAAATATCATACCTTTAAATAACAAACAAAAGTTGTAACAAACTTTTAAAAACATTTTCATAGATACTTACACTTAAATGAAACATTGAGTGAACAAATCACGTGAAAGTTTCACACAAATTAATTGTTCCACAGGTGCTCGCCATGATATTTAAATGTGGCATTAGTCTCGTCATTTGAACACAATGGTCCCCATATTACCGGCATGGTTCTAATAGGTTGCCGTAGCCGAGCCCGGCGCTACGGGTGAAAGGTTATAACTACGTGTACGCTCGCGAGTCGGCAGCGAGCTACGAACGTGCTACGCGTGGTTACAAAGCTACGAGGACGACGCGAGTGCAGGCTGTCGAGCACGGGTGCGAGCGGCCGCGGGAGACGCGTGGCTCGGACTGGCTCCGCTCGCTGCGAATAATCCATACCAGAGAGGAGAGGAGGCTGTATTTACCGGACCGAAGGGCGGTCGGGCGAGCGAGCGATGACTGCTCCCGCCGCCGTAGCCTACCACAGCTGCGTTGCACGCCAAGCTCTGCGCTCCTCCATGTTGACACAATTTCAAATAATGTCACATAATTTAGGGCCCGTACACTGATTGCGCTTCGCAACAGTTACGTAAAGGCTCCATCGATGGATTCGTGTGGACGTTTAACGATATTATTTTTCATGATGATTCTCCTAATTATGTTTGAAACTAATGTAACTTTGAACAAACTCAAATACTTACCACTAATTAAACTGGAATCACAACTTCAGACATTAGGTATTGATTGATAGCTTAGTGATAAGTTTATCAGTAAAAGGGAGTAGTTCTTTTGATGTCTACGTTAGATTTAGACTGAAAATATGATTTTAGCAAATAAGTTTAAAAGTTACGATAAAAGGTTGATACCAACTGCTTGCTTATCTAACTTATAAAGAGTTGAAGAAAGTTTAAATTGTAAGTTTAAAAGGCATGTCTTACCACCTGCGATAAGCGACAGCCGAGGGTGAGAATAAGACTTTCTTGTCTTAAATTATTTTAGCTCTGTCACCACTGGAAGGGAAAATGTTCTAGATTACATGTAAACTTTTAAACTTACTTACCTGTACTTAATATATTTTCATAAGTTTTGCAATAAATGTAGTCTGCGTGTGTTAAGGAGATAAAACTTTAAGTAACCAGGTGTATTAATTATTAATTAGCACTTGCGTGCGAAATATTTTCACAGCAATCAGCAACAAAGGTCACTTAACAAATCAAATATACAGAGCACCTTCACATAAAAGCCACTAGATGAAATATAATACTAAAAAGATCAATTATTTGATATTACTAACTTTTTATTCAACTGAAAGTATGTCATGAGCGTTTTGTGAATTTCGGTGTGTTAACAGCTTACCTTCGTTACTGCCTATATACACGCTACCTTCATAATCACCGCCGGTATATTATATTTACGTAACATACCTGAAAGGAGAAGCGACATAAATCACATCAGAGCCGTATCAGTAAATCATATAGAAAGCTATCGGTACCGTCATTTTTATTGCTTCCTCTTTTAAATTATCACGTTCATGTAGGCAGCACGTCTAATGATGGAATTATTCGTCGGAAGTACAACGTTAATGGCGATTGGAAACTTCCCATGAATTGAAAGATTCGGTATAATCAGTATAAAATTTAAGAGCTTTTTGAATTTGTTACACTTTACTCCACGACCCAAAAAGGGGACTAAAATAAGCAAAGTAGCGTGAATTTCTTGTTCTTTGTTGTTCCTATAGCAATAAATTACGGTGACGTGACCAGTTTATTAGTAGCTGCATTAAGGAAGGTAGGTGAGCTTTCCGAACAAATAAGATTTCGGGCTTCGGCAGACACAAGTCCTGAAATGGGACATCTGGAAAAATATGCTAACAAAATAGCGTAACATATAAATTTTGCGGTCAGTTACTTCGCTCCAATCGCGGCTATCAGTGCCGAGTCCTGTTTGTTTATTGACCATATCCTTTGTGTCCAAATGGCTTTTGAGAATGATTTAATGCCCGCGCACTCGGGGCTTGCTCGGTTTCGTACAATTTTTATTCAAAACCGCAAACAATAACCTTTTGCAAAATCTAAAATGTTAATTTTATATTAGATTACGAAACGTTTTCATACAACGAATACGAAATATTTTATATTCTGATTCCTGGTCAATCTAAAACTTCGGGATAAAGAGTAACGTTTGCTCGTAAACCGTTAAGTTTTATTACAGAAAGGAAAAATATTCTTAGAAATATAAGAATTCGTTATTCTGGTAGGGAAAGGTGGAAAGGTACGGCGGGGAGTAAAGTGTATGACACGGAGGGCACCTTTGCCTCTTGAGAATACGGTGAAAGATGTTTGGGTTGCTTCACTGACGTGTGCGCTTATGAATGCCTCACACCCTTTTCAATACTGTCAGAAAAAGATTTTAGACATTGATACTTATTTACTAACCAAATGGTATTGTTATTTAAATATAATTTTTTCGAGTAGGTAATCCTATTATGTAATCTGATAGGTACTTATCTACGCGACGGCTTGAGTATGTGAGCATACATTGCTTTTGTGAGATGTATAGCTGCTGGCTTAATGTCTAAATGATTTAAACGCCTTTGAACGTAAGATACCATACGCGTACGTGTAGCACATATCTATATAATATGTATGTAACTGTATTCATTTATCAAGAAGTAAGTATTCACGTTTTTGAATTATTGACGCTGTAGACCCTTCATAAAAAATCCAAAATGGTTGAATTTTATAACCTTAGACAAAATGAATGTTGTTAATGATTACGTCTCGACTTCTATCGATATCGTGTTCGTGTGAACTTACAGCCTGTAAGAACCTCGAGAAAATCATTTGTACTCGGAGAATTTTTCGACGCGGAAAATAAGTAGGTACAGTTTTTAGGTAAATGTAAATTTGAGAAATCGAAACTAACAAAATGAAGCTATAACATAAACGAGCAACCATCGTCACTTAATATCACCTGTTTATAAACACAGTAACTCTATTAGAGGCGCTTACTCGTGGAAGACAGTCTACTCTAATCTCCCGTAAGCCTATTTAACAGTAATATACTACCACAATATTATACCGCGTACTTAACACGTCTAGGTGGCTGACGCTTCATAACTATGATGTTTTAAAGAATTCTGCTTCGCTACGTGGATCTTAATATCGTAGGTTAATTTTGCGAGCTCCAGCAGGGCTGCGAAATTAAAAATTTACAGTGTAAATTCCAGCAAAGATCTGTAAAATCTAGAAATGACTGATTTTTTCAATATTCGTGACTAATTTATATACGTATAGAATTGACATTCCTGGGTTCGAATCCTGGCTGTTACACTATAGATCGAGACGTAAATCCATTCCTAATAGGCATATTAGGTTAGCTTGAGTAGTGAGCGAGAATAGTAATTTCAGTTACTTTATACCTACTACAATACCTACCTACTATTGAAAAAAAGTCAATATTTCTTTTATATATGCCCTCTCTCTATATCTTTAAAAAGCCATTTATCTTCTAATGGTTTTTCCTTTTTTAATTATTTTAACAATAAATAAGGTTCGTTGGCACTCGCTTTCTATCTTTTACCGTGAATTTTCAAAAGAATGTCCAAAAAATCAAAATTTACAATATATGGATTGTACTTACTGAGTACCTATTACACAAAAAATATCTTAATCAGTAGAGATGTTTTGAGATTAGCAACTTTGGCACTTCTTTTTATACCACATAAGTGGTATTCAAATCGTACCAAAATCATCCCATAATTTATGGAATGATTTTGGAGTGTTACATGCCCTGTGTTAACTTCGTGCAATATAACGTATTGTACATAAAAATAACAAGCGCGTTTGAACGAGTTTTTTGGTTTGAAATATAATAATTATTATTCCTCACAAATTCATATTACTCCGTAATGATTGTTATACTTGTAACAAGGCATACTTAAAGCTCTCGCTTTTCCTTGTCGGTTCTTTTGTTTACAGCGCGGACTATAGAACACAATACATAAAACATCTTACCGGATTCTACATCAAAGACCCTTCAAACAACGCCTATAGTAGCGTTCAATTCATTCATTGTAAAGGATATATATTACTACTAGCTATTGCCAGCGGCTTCGCTCGCGTGGAGTTTTGATTTCGTTCCAGCCCATGGTAACCAACTCAAGAGTAGCGTATGTGTTACTGCAGACTATAATATAATTTATCCCTGTCACAAATTTCAGCGAGATCCGTTCAGCTATTAGGGCATGATTACATAATAAACATGCAGGCATCTTCAAAAACCTTCACATTTCTAATATTAGTAGCATAAAATAGCATACTCGGGTATAGATATTCACTAGTCTCTCTCTTCATCCGAGCGCCAATTTCAGTTGCATCCAAATAATTAAATTGTATCATTGCATCTAAAACTTGCGCTTTGGAGGCAGCGGTTTCGATTTCCGTTACTTATGATTATACCTACTTGAATACCTTGAAATAAAATTAATTTTCAATACTGTAGTCGTGGTTCATTATGTGTGTGTGTATATGCGCTTGAGTCAAAACTCTTGCGTTGACCTGATGCTAGCAGCCTCGGTGACCACTTTTATCTGATGTGGATTGTATTTGTCGTCTTTTATAGAATTAGAATATAAAGTCTATGTATATTTATAATTTAAAGTTGATCAGATAGATCCTAAATAGATAGATAGTTAAATTAAACAAGCAGTATCAAGTACCTACCTTTACCTTTACCTACCTTAGCGAATACTAGCTGTGCCTCACGGTTTCACCCGTCATCGTACTTTAATAAACCCACGTCTTTTTAATTTTTTTTTATTGCTCGGCTCCTAAGGATCACAGCGTGATGGTATATAGCTTAAACTGTCCTCAATTAGTACCAGAGATTAAAGAGTTCAATCAAAAAAACTTTATCATTAGTAGTATAGAATAATACCTATATGTATATTTTACAAACACATAACTAAATATCTAATTCTTCACATAATGTTTCGATCAAAAATAATACCAATCTTAGTTGGAATTTCCTGGACTACATTGTATTTAGTTGGATCAGTATGTCTGCTAAGCCTGGTGATTATTTCTAAAGCCGCTATATTGGCAAAGGAAGCATATAGCCGGCAAAGAGTACAATAACTTAAGGCTAATTTCATGCGCGAAACTACCGGCTCATATTGGCATTAAAATACAAATTGTGATAAACTTCTTTTAATCCTACAAATATTATAAGATGTGAAAAGAAGATATTTAGATTTTTGCTATTCAATTGCGTCCAAATGGTTGGACGAATCTGGCTGAATTTGGTACACGGTTAGATTAATTATAGTCTGGAATAACAAATAGGCTACTTTTCATTCTTGAAATAGATTCCCATGGGTTTCGAGAACGGGATCAGAATTCCAGACGAAGCAACTAGTTTTTTAGCAAAGTAATTTACATTGTACCTCCTGTTTTACTACTCAGAATATTTTAAAATTTTAAGTACTTAAAATACACTTAACCGTTTTCATTCACCTTTTTAAACTACAACCTATCTTATCTATATCATCCATCTTATCCACTTTTAGAGGTGTTTATACGTTTTCATACAACTCTAGAAGGAAAACTGCCTAACAAAGATTTTAGGCGTAAGGCCAGTATACTCTGTGGCCGCGTGTCTGCGGTAGGCGAATGATACCGCATTCCACGACTGTAGCGACGAGGTTGTGACATGTTGCTATTAAAGTTATTGTGCTTGCACACGTGTGCGCTCATACGGGTGTCTGTTTCTTGCAAATAATATGGTTCGAAATTCGTGCGATTTGCACCAAACAGTACCTATAAGGGAACGGACGCGGTAAAGTGGTTCTGTACTAAATATATTATTATATGCTAAGTGTCCCCTGCTTGTCACTAGTAGTAGCTGTTCCTCCTGATCCACCTGGAATCACTTTAGAAGGGGGTAGAATACGATGATATTTCCGTCCCATTCTAGGATGAGAATGATGTTTAATGTTGGGTGATTATTATCTCTACCTATTCCAAGAGGAAAGAGGCATATATTATATGTCTACAAGTATATACACATACTTATGCAAACAAAATCCAGTATGTAATTCATTTAAGACATGTGAAACTGATATCATCTTACTTGATGTAATTCGAGACGGGCTAGGAAATGAAATTGTTCTGAACACACACAAACTACGGTCTTAACATAAAAGTAGTTTGTGTTTATACAATAGTAAACGTATAGAATTGATGTTCTCGAACAAACTTTGCCGATGCTAAAGTACATTTCGATAACAACGTACAGAGAGTAACTTAACCTTAGCGTTCGTTTCATAAAACTTGGCAAACAGATTAAAATATTACAGACTAAGAGCAGTTGCTGGTGTTTAATAACCACTTAGTCCCATGCTCACCTTTAGAGTTCCGGTTTGTTAATAGGCAGCCTATGCATGCCTATTATGAAGAAATCGCCACTCCCTGGATAGCAAGGAACCCCCTGCTATCCACGGAGTAGCTAACCAGCTGCCTCTGTTGACAAAGACGCGCATGACCCGTGCCACCGTTTCGGGCCTGTTTCTGCTATGGCACCCTCCATTTCGCCCTCAAATTCGCGCTCATAGTAGAAATATGCTTGTCTTACCCCTTCAAAAAAAAAAACGTTAATAAACAAATAATAATAAGTTCAAAATACATTTATCATTAAGTAGGTATACCTACGTATATAAATAAGATACTTACAAATATAATATGGTACTGTAGAGCCCTAATATACAACACATACTATTGTGTTTATGAAAGCCTCAAGCTTTGTTTATTTCATTTGTAGACAATATGCGCAAACATTAATCTTGGTACTTCCAGCAGTAATATGAACCAATGTTAGATGTATTTTTGACTCTAAATAAACGCGCTCTATGAGTTTCTGTACTGTACCCCAAGACGAGAGAGAATGTGATCAGTAGAATTAAAATCAGCACACCTCACTGCTGGTAAAATACTATAATTTAAGTTTATTTACCTGCGTTACTACAGTGTAAAGGCGTTTAATTGTTTCCTTACGTTGAGCGATATAAGAGCTACGTTTACTTTTATAGTCTTTTCAAACATTGTAACTTAGACGGTTTGTTTTCGAGGGTCGAGAAACCATTTATTTAAGTGAGAACTTTTTTATGGTACCGTCAGAAAGAAAACAACCTTTACTAATAGGAATTCCTTCGTATACTGTAAATGGAAAGACGTGCTGGGAAACACTGTTATCTGGCTGGACTCATAATATTTTCTCGGACTCGCGGATTTAGCAGAAAACCTGTTTTTATGTTGATATTATTGGTATTGGGAGGACTGTATGGAATGTAGAATCACACGACAGATGCCGTGTTAATAATATTGAAGATTTTGGGTCTCTCTCGCTAATATTCTGTAAGTATGTGAACATGTCATATCCCCTGTAACATCTAATCGAATGTGTTTATAGACCGTATCGCACAGACATTTACTTCCACGTGTTACAAGTTTTGCTACATTATCTGTTATGAAATTTCTTTAAGAACATTCGTGAATAAATAGTAGGTACCTACTTAGCTGTAGAATAGGTATAGGTATCTGACGCGAGTACTATAAGCAGTATAATTGTAAATAATAATTGAATATTAAAGTAATAAGAAATCTCAACGTCATTTGAGCAAGAATTTAAGCCTGCCATTGGGAGCACAGGATCCGTTCGCGTACACCTCCTTCCTTTCCATTACTCAATTGGACTTTTGCAGGAGCCATCGCTGTCTTCTCACGCTATCTACCACAAACCACACTATAAAGACATGGAATGGAAAGTACCAAGTGCTACCATCATCCTGCAACCACTTTGACGGTCAGCAGTCAGCAACCTCAAAATATCTTAACAAACATTTATAATACTATCCAAAATATATATTATACCTATTTTTCTTTAGTTATACAACGGTTAATGGAAAGATACCTGGACATAAGGGCAAGTAGCGTTGAAGAGCGGGGTTATAATTCGAGTCTCTTAACATCATCTCAAAATACCCTCTTAACGTCTTAGCTGTCAGCCCGAAACAGCCTTCAACGCTTCTGTCTACCAATTGATTTAAGTTAGCAAATCTATTAACATTATATAAACCGGGTTCAGTATCTCAGTCAGGAAATATTTATATTGCTTTACGTATTGCCTTTTCTTTCGATTTTTTTAAAATTCATTCATCATCATCTTATGTTCGCAATTCGTGGTTACATCTAAGGCAGTTTAGATTACAGTTTCCAACCTTGAGAGGAAAGCCTGCACCAGAGCTTCGTCCATCAATCAAAAGGTGTTTACACGTAAGGTTGGCTTGGGCTCCGAAGATTTTGATGGGGCCCATAACACCCTTTTCTTTTCATTATAACTAAGAGACATAATATTTCTGCAGCATCAAGGAGATATGGATGTTCTGCAGTAGGTAGCTAAAGTTGAAAATTACTTTATCAGTCAGACTTCCATGAATTTCAAGTCTTATCGTATTCTTAATCTGATATCTCTTAGGTTTTAACTACTCTAAGTAGATATGCACTGTGCGATAGAGAGAACGCTTTAAAAAACGAAGCATTGCCTCTTTTTTCGGATTCCCGATTTTATTAATTTCGGCTATTACTGGTAGGTACTTTTGTAATCAGGGCGACTGTATGTAATTAATGGCAGTTGAAAAAAGTGGCTGAGTTTTTATTGCAAAGTTGTTTCCTCAGTCTCTAAGTACTTCGAGCTGTTGCTTTTCTACGGCCGAGCCTAGTAGAAAATGTGCATAAAAAGGCATTAGTTTTAACAATCATACATTGTTACCTCATAATCAAACTTAATAGGGTTTCTGATCTTGTTTACGGATTTTATTAGTCGAAATTCAAATAAGTATATTTTTAACAAAAAATTTAACTTACTTCTAGAACAAAAATGCACTGAAAAATAAAAAATAATAATGATTAAAAATATAGAAGATAAAATGAGATCGTAAACGACATCATTATCATTGTCACTTACACCCTTTCAACCGTTAATAAGGTTGTATTAATTAGATGAAGATTCATTATAAGCAACATAGGTACATCTATTGCAATTAAATTTCCCATTGTTGAAACTTGAAACACAATTCAGGTGAACAAAGTTACCTACACCATTGTAAAAGAATATATAAAACCAACCACATCGAAAAATAACCTTATTTGTTGACGTCTAGTGTGCTTGGAAGAAAAATAAATTTGTTCTGTTGAATGTGGGGAGCCCGGAGCCCGGGGCACTCGCCAACGACGTCTTATTGAACGCAGATCGCCGTATTGATACCCACTTATTATTTTCTATGTTGTTAGCTTGTTCGAGCTTAATATAGAGATGCGTAGGCATACTTAGGATTGAGTAATATGAATTTGTAGTAAATGTATTGTAATAAGTAAATTGAGATACTTTTTTTTTTTCAAATTTGTAGACCTACATTCCCCTTAGGATTCAGAGGTCAGTGGCAACCGTTACCGTAAAATATGCGACAAACCAATCCATATGGAAAAGAGAATTAGAAGTAGGTAGTAGTAGTACTCGTAGTGGCGTTTCTTCGCAACGTCGTTGTATGTATTATTTTGTACCTACTGCTTATGACAAAGTTGCCAACTGAATGTCGAGGATAATGATGCCCAGAAAAACTTGAATGAGGTTATGTGGCATCATATGCAAACGAAATATGTAACAAATATAGATAATTAAAAAAAAATAAGTGAGGACTCTAACGTGCAAGTTTGGGACGCTAACAGATATGTATAACAATATACAACAGCTGTCATATATTCTGTGACAACTACGTAACTAATTTAAACTTAGTGATCTAGTTTTGATATTTTCACTATGCATGAATAATTCTCCCTAATTGAATATTATCATTAATGAATACTACTAGTACTAATGAATAATTTAATCAAATGTTCAATAATTTGCAATTTAATAAGCAATGAAAATTGCTAAATTGGTAACATGAAGTTTCCACGGCTACGCCATTTTAATTTACCGATTTTCGTGAATTTCACCGATTCCTACAGGAATACCGGCTTGGTTACCTACGGATACCTTTGTGTGAATCGTAACATATTTTATTTATGATAACCGTAATGTATTGCACGTTGGTAATTGATTTATTGGTAAATCGGGACCGTAAGACGCCCCGTATCCCACATTATTCACTAAAACATCATAGGGGTATAATGGGTGTGCCAACGGGTACTACAAAAGGATATTTACGTCGGTATAAATCTGAAGCGTGAAAATTATGGTGCGTTTTGATAAAGTTTTCCATAAGTTTTTACCAAATGAAGGTGGTTTCGTTTTTACTCTTGAATGAGCATTATCGACTATCCTAAAACGTAGTCGGTTTTGAACTCCGCAGGATAGTATCGTACATTAATTCTACCGATTCTTAAACGTTGTAAATTATACCACAGCTCCTTTCTACCATGGCTAGCTCCAGGTAGAATTTTCACTGTGCAGCTTGAAACAAACATAGACGCTTAAAATTATGGTTGCTGCCATGGTTTACTAAAGTGATAAGTTCAAAAAGGGCACCAGAAGGGTTTAATAAAATTGACAACGGGTGCGTGATAACTTCGATGTTGGAATTGGAGGCTTTGGAAAGTATATGTTTGTATACAATTATTATTTGTCATGTATTAAAATCTGTCTAGTATTATTTATTCAAACAATAATTTTTGTCCCTCGTTATTTGTAAATTTTGCTGCAATGTTAGCTGGAAAATGGACAGGTTCATAAAGATATATACATATATACATATACTTATTATTTGGCAGCCCCCAGAATGAATTGTGATATCCTCTTCATTAATTTAAATGTGCTTTGTTCTCTTCATTTAATTCGTTTTTTTTTTTCGTATCTTTCTAAAATATCTCCTGTTTTCGGGCCATCACTTCGTTATGAACTGTTGCCCCAGATAAGGAATCGATAGTCCGTCAACGTTGCTACGAGAAAAAGGATTCGGGGAAAAAGGCTAAATTAAGTGTACAGTCCGTTTATTTCGATACAATGTTCATGGCATCCCGTGACAAAATGCTTAAGAACTAACTCATACCGACATATCCATTAGGTACAAATTCCGACTCAAACATGCTTATAATAAGATACAATTTAGTTGGGTATTTTGAGAGAAGCATCAAGGTTATATTTATGCTATACGCTATATAATTTTTTTGTATCAGATAAAAATTTAAAAGAGCACTAAACACACTTCACAGATAAAAATCTATGATATTATGTGGGTTTAGTGATCTTTTAACTTTAATAACAACTGAACAAATCCCTGACCTTTATGTTTGTAGTTTCAGAAATACTTATAACAAATAACAAAGTTTCCAGCCGCAGTACTATTTGATTTATAGTGTTTCGAGATGGACACAACATAATACACAAATTAGGTATAATCGTAACTTTATTAATAAATTAAACTTGAGGCCCAAGAGTCCGTGAAGCCGTACATAAGACATAACTAATATTATGTAAAACGGGTTGCAGACAGAAAATCACCAGCTAGGCTAAGCTAAACCAGAAATTTGTATCTACATCAAAAACTTACCTTAGTCAGTATTGTGAAGTGTCAAAACACTTCTTTCACTTGAAATCGACTTTAACTATAAATTTTTACTACAATTTGTACTATAAGTATATGGAATAGTGTCTAACAAAAAAACTGCTCTCCTGTTTTTTTACCTCTTTTTATCTTACCTACTTTGCCTTTCCACAGGCAAGCAACACGCGAATGACACATCAGGCTTTACCTATTTAATCATTACCTATTTGTAATCTACGGTATCACCTTATTATCAGGCGTACCGTGTACCTACTTATTTAATATCTTAGTGTTATAAAAATAATAATCAGCAAAGGCTTTACATTAACATAACATATGTTTTAAAGGTCCGCTTTTTCCTCGTCTTCTTTTAACTTTCTGTCAAAATATAAATATGAGCGGCCGTCAGGTGCAGAGTAACCTAATTTAGACGCAGCTGCTAGACAAGCTTCCTCTGTCGTAGGCATTTCAGCCATCCTGACGAGAGCGAACGCTGTCAGGTCCTCACAACACATCATGCCTAACCATCTCTCGACCATTTTCATTCTCACATCCGCGAAGCTGAACCACGGCTCAGGCTGGGGCCGCACTGTAAGCATTCGATTTTTAATATAAGTAAATAATAATAAATTAAATGTTAGAGTAAGGATATAGAGCTGATGATACTCCTCAAGGATGCACTACATCCGTAGAAGCCAAAATAAACTAAATTAAAATTAAAGGAGGGGTAAGGGAACGGAGCTCGAGCTCCAAATTGCAATGCAAGGCGGAATTAGCGCTTCAGCGTCAATGTCTATTACGTCGCTTTCAGATGAAATAATTTAATACGTGAAATTTGACAGATACCGTCAGTCATAGAAGGTGAGAAACTTGACATGATTGGAACGAAACATGAAACTATTTCAGTTTGAATAACCTTAACACATTTCATAATCCTAATATCAATATTAAAATTATTAGAATGGCTAATCTTTTGTTAACTAAATCAATTATTCTTACAATCGATTTGAGACAGTCCAACCCTAAACTAGAACTGTGATAGGTACTTAATGCACCTATTAAATTATTTCAACTGTAGGATACAAGTAATAAAACAATTAAACGTGTTGTGGAATAGAATGATGAAAGTATGGGATTTGACGAAAGTATATGACACATTAGTGCGATAAAACCGTTCATTGCATCATTAAGGCGGGTAAAACAGTGGGGCAGTGTTGTAACATACCTCCGACGCTATTCCAAACCGTACAAAGTAGTTATTATTACTACTAGATATTTTGTACTAGGTAGTTATTTTCATGTTAACAGAAAGGCCATTAGGAGAATCATGAAAAAATATAAGAAAAAATGTTTGAAATGCGACCTGTTTATTATCATTACGAGACAAGTCGAGCGGGAAAAGTTAGGAGCGGAAATGACGCGAGAGGGGCGACCGGTGAGGAGGGAGGAACAATATTGCCCACCTTCGGTGAGATGTTCCTTTTTGATGAGCGCTCGAAAAGCACCTGGCATGCCAGCGTACAAAAACAATACTTCGACGCCTGGCCGGGGATCCATGATCAAAGTAGCCTTCTCCCATTCCACATGGACCTTCGGATTTACTACTTCAAAAGAGTCTTTGAATCTTTGGACTCTCTGTAAACAAAGTTATACATTAGTCGTGAGTTTTAATAAAATTAGATGTTGCCCGCGGCTCATGTGGAATTCTGATTGCGTTCCCGCCGCAACCTGCGATAATCTATACCAAGGAAAAAAAATAGCCTATGTGTTATTCCAGACTTTAATATAATTTATCCCTGTACCATTGCCCTTTACGAGCGTCCGAACGTCTTTACAAAGTTTCACATTTTATAATATTAATAGAATCAATTATTCAACATCAACTTTTTTTCATATTCATAATATTTTATTCTGTGGATCATAGGTTACTTACCGTCTTGAAATTATGTTATGTGCGGCATATCTTACCACATTTGGTGTACAAATTGGTGCAATAAAAATTCTCTTGCATTGGAACTTTCCTGCCAGATGTCATCTCCTCAATTATACCTCACTAAATTATTTTTATTTTAAGTAGATAGGTATTACAATTTCTATTTAGTATGTTGGTATACCCTTGTGTTGGTTCAAAATTAGGCATTATTTATTTACTAACTTAATTATTTGCAGCATGTTGGAGGACATCCAAGTTTCTGCACATAATTATGTACAGTAAGCTGTATTATTACGAGTACCTAATATTTGTGTAATATATAACCTGAATGGACTGCTGTTTTCTTTTTTCTATTTTGCTGTTATATATAACCCCAAAATGCCTATAATACTACCAAGATTATAACTGTGCCTTCACAGCTGTGAAGCATGACCGGTTCTAGAGTCACTGAGATGAAAATGCTGCAGAAAAGTGATGAGATATCAAAAAAAAGGAGGAAAGCGGAAATTTTGACAGCAATTGCTGAGATAGTGATGACTGAATGCTTTGGAAACAATGATAAACTTGACTTAGAAGCAGTTAAAATACCTCTGAATTGACACGACTCTCGAACGGAATGAACAACCCTTCAGGCACTTACAACGTGACTTACACCTACCTAACTTATCTACATGCTGCCAGTTCTATAAGGATACGAAATTATTCAACATACCTTTTTCACCGCTAATGAGAACACAATTGGGTAAAGCTCTGTATTGTTAGACCAAAAGTAAAATATTTTCCACATAGCATCAAGAACCTGATATGGACTGAAACGAGCTCCACGTTCGAATTCTTCACAGGTGGTAACGTTCGGGCGCATGTCGGGTCTGTAGTGGAACGGTGCCACTGCACCAAGTAGAACTATGCCGAATATCCACTTGCACGTAAACATTTCTGTTTGTTGTTCACTTGATAATTACACTTAGTTGTTTGCGTGTTTTGCTTTTATACAACAAGGAGGCCATAGATTCGATAATTACAAAGATGGTATACGTAGCCTACTTGCCTAAGGGTATAAAAATCTTATGTTGATAAGTGCATATGGTGGGAAATTGCTTATTTTTTATATTGTCTATTTATGTTTTATTATTTAAATTATTTATTTATATACACACAAAAACAAATATAGAGATTAGAGATACATAGGTAGAAATTAAAAAAAGGCTCTGCTTATTTCTACTAGAAATCTTTTCCAGGAGACCTGCGTGAGGAGAGAGCTCACTCAAGTATAGATTTTTTAGGTAGATACCATATAAATAATGGCTTACTTTTGCCTACAACACAGACTTCTACCATACTTTTTCCCCTCAAAGATTACTATCTTATTCAACATAGCATTCCTACAATGTATTTATACAGAGACCACGCTGGTACAAGTTAATTGGTTCTACACTAAGTTGAAACTTGGAAATAATGGTTGTAAGTTTTTCTTGGCTTGTCCTTTTAATTTATTATGTGCTCTAACCTTTACTGACACTACATAACTGACAATTAAGGATAATTATGTTACATTAGTTACGTCGCGTGGTTTACGGTTGGGGATAAAGGGTATAGAATTTTTTTCTTAAACTTAATAAAGATGTACCTACCTTCAGAAAAAGAAGAAGATAAGCTTTTTGACTCATTGACTATAATTACAGCGCATTCCCATAAAACATTTGCGTTCGTTCTAGTTTTGCATAAGAAAATTTCACATTTCACCCCCTTATATCTCACAATAGTTATTTGTTATACAAGAGTGCAAAAAAATAGTCTTTCCGAGATGGTGGGATGAAAACATATTTTCATCCCACCATCTCGGAAAGACTATTTTTGCTCTTCGATAACTGAGCGGAAAAGTCGTTTTTATCCTCTAGAGAGGTAAAGTAAATTTGAATTTAGAACATCGTGTGTACTAGGTTTGGGGACTCAAAACATCATTAAACCTATTTACTTCTACCTCTATGGTGCCGAATTTATCATACAACTTTTTTTTAATTCATGAAAAACTCAGACTCGTAACCTCCTTGGTGTACTTTTTTTTAATTTGCTTTGCGCGCATCAATTTTTTTCACGTCATATTGTTGACATTGTTGTTGAATTTTTATTTTGTTGTATTTTATTACTAGTATTAATACACATATTATACAGCCTCCATGGCGTAGTGGTATTGAACGCGGCCGCTACGCAGGAGGCACGGGTTCGATCCCCGCTCAGTGCAAATATTTTTTATGCATGAAAATGGGTATTTGCATTGGTCTGGTCGTGCCTTGGAGAGCACGTTAAGCCGTCGGTCACGGATGCCATACGAACATCTATGGCAGTCGTTACGGGTAGTTGGAGCCCTAAAAAGTTCAACAACAACGGTCTGGCTGCAATGCTTCGATATCGCCTAATGTCATCATTGGGTTGTGGAGGTCAGATGGCAGTCGCTTCACGGCAAATATTGAGGTCCAGCCAAATCCGCAGTTAAGACTGGTAAAGCGGACCCCGGACTCCGAGGTGAAAGCTTCGGATGCTGACTGGGAATTAACGCTAGGAAGGAGAAGCATTTCATTATTTCCTCGCTGAGGTGGGATGAAAAGTTACGTGTTGCACTCGAGTGCAAAGATTTTTCACCTTGTGCTCTTTTGATTCCCTCGCTAACGCTCAAGATTCTAATTTGTGAATCACTCGCTACGCTCGTGATTCAAATTTAGAATCTTACGCTTGCTCGGTCATCAAAAATGAGCACGCGGTTAAAAAGCAACTTTGCACTCTTGTATAACAAATAACTATTACATAAATAAAATATAAATTGACTTCAAGAAATAAATCCAATCTGCGACCTAAATAGTATAAAAAGAGTCCCTAGGCAAAAAACTGATTCAATCGGATATCTGTGGATTCAATAAATTAATTGGCCTAGGTATTGTAGTTCCCTGCTGGACATAGGCTTGTCCAAATATGCGCCGTAACATTCAAACCTCCGCCTTGCACAACCAAAATAATGGAATATAGGTACAGATGTAGTTAATACAAAAAAGAAAAGTGCGCGTAAGATTTTTAATTTATATTTCTGATTTTTAGCTTTTTTAATTCAGTTTATGTTTTCAATTAATATTAATTATAACATATATTCTAAACATAACGAACTCATTCAAATACTTAGAAGGTATATTGATCATCCTAATATCCGTCTTGTCTACTCTTTGTTAAATATAAATTCGACCAAATCGCGTTAAGGAAAACGGTATTCATAACAATATTCAATATCCGAAATGAATGATAAATAACACATTTCTACAGTCTTATTCAGCTGTACTTAAATCAATCAGTGTTTAGGAATGATATTAATACTATAATATTCTACTCGCTAAACCTATTTAAAATACTCGTAATAGGTATTTTTGAATTAACTTTTAAGGTAATTAGTACATATGCTATACAACTATTCAAATCGATTAAGAGTGGAAAAAGTGAATCACCTAGGTGGGAGTCGAACCCTTACATGGGGAATGCTAGGTCCACTGACTACCGGGATCCGTCTGAACAGCGCTGTTGGAATGCTTCAGGTGGGGTCCGGTAGCTCGCCTGGGCGATTGACTTTTCCTTTCTTAATCGAATAGGTATTTTTATAAGTACGAGTACTAACTATATTCCTCGCAAATTTCAATTTATCGAAAGTTTTTTGTATGCATCTGGTGTTTAGTGAACGCGAAATCTATTTACACATTCGATGGAGCTCGTTATTCTGTCTGTATCATTTGACACTATATTTATCACCGGCGCAACTGAATGTCTTCTATGCAATTTGCACTAAACATTCCTCCTCGACTGCAAGTCGTAAACAACGTCACCTGGTCTCTAGAAACTAGGTACTACATGAAAGTAATTTTGTGAATGCAAGCATTGTTTTTACTTTGACTAAGATTTTTTTTACTCTGTTTATTTACTTGTCTACTATTTAATTTGTTATTTAAATATATAGATATGATACATTTTGAATAAACAAATTCTACGAAGAATAAAATTGTATTGTTTGGTTGGTTAATTTGTTACAAGTATACAAAATTCAATTATTGAATTTATCAGCTATCTGTGTGGTGACGAAGAAGGAATACAAGTATCACCACCTTATATTATCCGAAGGGAGTCGTAAGAGGCGCAAACGGAAAAATAAAAAGACAGACAGAAGAAAATCCTGAAATAAAACCCTGTACCGGGTCGGTACCGGGTCGGGTCGGTCTGGCCAGCATGGAAACAGAAGGCCAAAGCCTCCCAACATTGGGAGAGGCCTATGTCCAGCAGAGGACTGCGATAGACTAATTGATTTGATTTGAAATTATCAGTTATTAGCATTTCAGTTCTATTATAAGCAGCCAGGATTTTACACATGAATATATAAACATTAAAAATTCAACTGTTTACCAGTTGTTTAATACCTAGTTATAATCATATTCGTCTCCTCTCTATCTTGTATTACCTATAAATCTTCCTAATATTATAAACGCGAAACTTTGTAAGTATGGATGGATGTTTGTTACTCTTTCACGTAAAAACTACTTCCTCCTAGCGTTAATTCCCAGTCGCATCCGAAGCTTTCAGCTCGGAGTCTGGGGTCCGCTTTTACCAGTCATAGCTACAGATTTGGCTAGACCTCGGTTCACGTAAAAACTACTGAATGAATTATAATGAAACTTTACAATAATATAGCTTATACATCAGAATAACACATACCTACTTAGGCTACGTTTGGTCGCGATATAACCGACATCCATGCGGGCGGATCCGCGAGCAACAGCTAGTTACCTATGAATTATTTCCACAAATATATGGAACCACGAATGTACATTTTAGGGATTATACCTACACATTACCGAACATCTTATATTGATCGAAGCTCGGTTGCGAAGAGATTACATGTTTGGTTGTTAATCAAATGTTTGACTTCAGTAGGTACTCATATATTAGTATTTCTGAGTATTCACGAATATTATGAATGGTGAACAAAATACTGATTTTATATTATAGAAGATAGTTAGGTTCTATGTAGAATGATGTTATAATTAAAAAATCAATTTCTCTTAGTCATGGTAACGCTAAGAACGTCGTAGTTAATTGAAAATTTCACTGATATTTCTCGGAGCTCGTATTATGTCTGGATTCATTAATGAACCTGCTCGCCGTACGTCACTAGATATTTGACAGTTAAGTACTGCTCACCTACGAGTATACCCGTAATAGGGTCACTAGCTTACTAGAGTTGTTATTATTTGGCAAGGTTTTTTCAAAAATGTTTACTGCATAGTACAGTCACGTATATCATAATTATACAGGGTGTAAAGTACCAACCAACATTTTTCATCCAAATAAACCTCACCTTTAAGTCGAATCACCTGCTAAATAACGGACAAAACCCTGATTTGCTTTCCTCTCAGGGTTGGGAGGTCAGACCGCAATCACTTCCAGCAGCCAACATACCAATAAAAACAATAAGGGCTCTATAATGCAAACTTTGAATGTCCTATTAATATCTTCGATGCTCGAGTCAATTTCGCCAACGAGTTGGTACGTCTGTCGATCAATGTTCTGTGGCAGGTGCTCCCTCAGGGTTTAGGGTTCAGAACGACAATCTCTCCCATCCCAACAGGGTTGCACGAGTGTTACGCCACTGGTGTTGCATACGTCCATAGGCCACCTGTTACCATTTTCCAACAGGTGGGCCGTATGCTTAACTGCCACCTAAGTGGTATAAAAAAGTCGTATAAGCCAAATCAACCACGGTGATCAAAGCCTCGAATGTAACCGGGATCAGCTCTGCAATGTAAATAATCAAATCATGTCTTATGAATATTAAATAGTTCAGAACGAGAGTTTTCAGCTTGTATTTTCAACAGTTTACTTTGAAATCGCCTGAGCAACGGCAACGCCCTAAACCGAGTGAACAATCGTCTACCGAATAGACAGCTGCTTTGAATTCATATAGTTACTTCCTTATTGAATTCTTACCAAGTTTGATCTGTGACATCGGTTGGATGGTACCTTCAAGAGTACAGCAAGTACCTACTACTGAATAGAACTCGATATCGATACCGAATTAAGAAGTTCGGTCGTTCTAACGTTATGCTTAATTATATTCTACATACAGTGTAAATATATTCAGGTCACAATATACAATAGTACCTATACATTGTGAACGGACTGTTTACACGGACATTAAAGTTTTAGTGCAAATTGGTCAGTAACTTGGAATGTATTAAGCTAATACCGATAGCGTCTGCACAATACCATACTCGAACTAGGTTTAGTTAGATATATAGCCTTTTGGAGGACCGTCGTCTCCAAACTTTATACGCGCGACCTAACTCGACACGAGATAACGTATCGCGACACTAGGGCTCTGTAGCCACGAGTATCCCTAATAATATCGCAGTGCCCTCCATCCGCTTGACTTATCCGTCCTCATATCACAAACTCATGATGCCTTCAATTTGTCACCACTTTTTATCAAATTTCACACAAGGATGCTTTTTGTGTATCAAGATGATGACAAGTGAAATCTTGTAACATATTTTATGTTTGGTATATACCTATGTTTGTCGCTATGCTTTAATATTAAAAATGTGAAAGTTTGTGAAGTTGTTTGGTGGTTAGGTTACTCAATCAGTCTCAAACGGCTGAACGAATTCTTGAAAGGTACAGGAATAAATTACAGTATGAAATATCACATATTCTGCATTCTTTCACGGGAATTTCACGGGAGCGGGGCCGCGGTAATCAACTAGTTTTACATATTTGGCTCTCAGAATATAATCGTATTTTTTAAGTATAGTCATAGAAATATAATAGTACCTGGGTACTAGCGTAGTATAGTTTAGCTAAGGTCGGCGTGTTTCTGACAATTTGGTGGCTTTATGGAGTATGTAGTTAAAACCGTTTGTAGCTTAACTTATAGTTTTGGTTTTACCTACTCTAAAAATATATCAAGCTGTATATATACACCTTGCTAAAGAGGGAATGTTCTACAAAACTCAAGCGAGCCAATTTTAGCTGGACACTCACAACCTCTACAAGAATACAAGATTCCAGGTTTGCATGTGCATAGAGCAAGATTCAGGAGATAGAATTCACCAACGGCGAACTCACTAAAATCTTGCACTCTGCTAAACACCAGGGCCTCGATTCTGCTAAAGCACAACCACTGTCACACCACAGTGACTGCTAGAAAATTCCATTTGATTTTAGCCTTTAAAGCAACGCATTTAAGGTTTAAAATTAAATGGCTTTTTGTAGAGTGGACGAAAGCGTGTAATGAAAATATTGTCATTGAATTTTGGACCTTAATGCTATAACAAATAAAGTCTAAAATTAAATGCCAATTTTTGCAGAGATTGTGGCACGACAGTGGTTTAGCTTTAACAGAATCAAGGGCCAGCATGTATGCTGCGCACGCAAGTATGGGGCCACTCACCTTGGTAGTTTACTTCGTACACCTATAAGTACCGAATAAACACCCAATGCGATAGCACTGTAGAATTACAAAATGGTAGTAAAGTGCAACTTCCTATAATAAAATCGTAGCGCGGAAAAACTACTTACACGTTGAATATTTTTTTTTTTTTTTTTTCAATAATCGCCATGAGTTTTGAGAGTGATACTGGTCGAGGCCAAAAGATGTAATTTTAGATTATTTTGTTTCGTGAGATTTTTTGTTTTATTGATAAGTCACGAGTTCTGTGCAGGTTTTGCTAAAATTTAGAGCAAAAATTTCCTAAGAATTTCGTCATAAACTTCGCTATATACCTACCACCATCACGTTATTACTAATAGATATTAGTAGGTATAGAACAATAGGTAATCAAAAATAATGTAGATATAGGTAACGAAATATTTAGTTAATATGAGGGGACGAGACTGCAGAAGAAAAATAACTTGACATGTTTCAATCGTAACGAGGGCATAGTTACAGCTTCATATAATAAGTACTAGCTGTAGCCCGCGGCTCCGCCCGCGTGGAATTCTGATCCCGTTCATCGCTGATATATAGCCTATATGTTAATCCAGGGTATAACCTATATACATACCAAATTTCAACCAAATCGGTCCAGCCGTTTATGCGTGAAAGAGTAACAAACATCCACACATCCATTCTCACAAACTTTCACATTTATAATATTAGTAGGATTATGAAATAACTAACCAACTGTTGCCTACGGCTTAACCCGCGTGGAATTTTGATCCCGTTCTTACAACTCATGAGAACCTATTCCCAGAATGAGGAGTAGCCTAGGTATGTGTTATTCCGGACTGTAATCTATCTCTGTACCCAATTTCAGGGAAGTAGATCCGTTCAGTCGTTAGAGCGTGATTGAATAACATACCTACATCCAAACATCTTCACAAACTTTTTCATTTATAATATTAGTAGGATTTCTTGTAGCGGTTTGTTGAGATGATAGGTATCTCTAGTAGATACCCTATACATCTCAACTAACCGCTACAGCAAATTAGAATATGTAGATACCCTTACTGGAAATACCCTATCATCTCAATAAACTGCTCTTTAAAAATACTGGTGTTGGTGCAATGACCCGGGGGCGAGTTGGCCCTGGGGGCGAGTTGGGGACTCTTTGGTCCCCACACCGGAAGAGGGCCAGCGTCCCCGCAGCGTTCCAGTAAGGGTATCTTCATCTCCTGGGTCGGCTGGGGTGCGAGGGATATGGCTACGACAATCACACCTCCGGCAACCGACGCGACGGTTTTAATCGGTTCGAGTCTGACATATCCTCCTCCTCTGGCTTCGGCGGGGGAGGTATCCGTGGGGATTTTTTGCACGATAAAAAAAAGGTATTGGCGCAATGAAAGAATACTAAATAGAATACTCCTCCAACTAAGTTAAATTGATTGAGTTAAGAGTGAGTTCACATCGGTAGTTAAATAGGTTAGATCACGCAACCGCTCGACTGCATGCTCGACGCCTTATTGCACTGCCACTTCAGCTCTTAGTTCGCTTATGCATCTCAAATTGTTACAGAATTGGGTCAAATATACCTACCCTACATACTCGTGAAAAAAGTTCTGTCTTTGTTGGAAATGGGAGTGTCTCACCAAACCTGTAATATTTAAATTAAAGCTTAACAGTCGATGGTAGATTATGTTATTAATGTATGTTTTTTTAAAGTGTAAAGAAAACTATAATGTTAAATTATAGAATAAGATAGGTAGTTACCTCAAAATGCATGAGAATCGTAGTTCGTAACGCTTATTGCGTTTCAAATAGCTGACAGTCATGTAAGTGCAAATGCACTACACTAATAAAAGCGAAACTAACAATCTTGATTTATGATTTTACTAACTGTCGCACGCACCTTCACAAGCGTGGAATACTGATCGCCGATGGGAGCAAGGGGCAACCCATGGGAACCTATCCCAGGGATATCTAAAATGTAGCCTTTGTATTATTCCAGACTATGAAAGCTATCCCTGCACCAAATTTCAGTCAGATCCGTTCGGCTGATTGAGCACGATTGAGTAATAAACATCCGAACATCTTCACAAACTTTCACATTAAATAATGTTAGTAGATAGGACAAGTAAGTTTTTATTACAATGTTAAGTATGTTAACGTTTTTAACAGTTCACCGAGTAAAATACAAAGCACAATCTTAATTTATAAGTATTATATTTTTAAGAATCTGAAGAAGCGTGTGAAGGAGGTCGAAACGACGTAGTACCTAATACAATGTAGGCGGTAACGATACTCTCCAACACCTGCAGTGTGCGCATCGTACTGGGATTACATTACCACTACCAACACAAAATCACCACCGCATACAATAATGTATTATTCACCAAGCTAGACTATGGAAACCCAAAACTTATCCACAAATGGATTTTTATTTCGTTTTCTCAATGTTCAATCTCGTTGTTTAAACAAAGAAATTGGATTGTAAGGAACGGTTATTATACGAATGCAGTGAAATCTTGCAATTTGAATTATTGATATAAAAGTTACGTAATTTATCAGCTTCTACGATTCCACCTTGGATTGTGAAATAACAGCATAAGATGATTTGGTAGTTCTGAAATTCTCTGCAGTATACTTACATGAAAAGAAATAAGATGAATTGCTGAATTGTTGTTACAGACCTGTGTTATTCCGATCAACAAATTATATTATCAAAGTACATAGGAATTTAGATAACGTTCAAGTAGGTAGGTAATGAACCGATACTAGACAATGTATTTATTGGTTCATTTGTATAGATATACTACGGTTCCTACGAAGATCGACGTTATCTACTTATGCTATCCTCTCACGTCTAATATCTAAGTATTTTGTATCTACATGGTGTATTTTTTATCGCCGTAACACTGAATGATTTCGACAAACGGGTACTAAGTTCAGGGTATATAAGAAGACTATTGATGCTGTGAATATTTGATATCAGCGGCCAATTCGACGAAGCTCGTACTTTGCCGAGCGCACCGTCTTCACGGACCAACTTTCAGACATATTGACAATTTATGTCGTCGCAAGAGTTTTTGCGAATGGAAAGTAAACAAAGGACAGCAAATGAAAGCAAAACTACTAGCAAAAGTGACAAAACAATAGTGAAATCAATATCAATTGGTCACGAGACACTTCGATGATTATAATAATTCTAGTGATATTATAAATTCGAAAGTTTGTTCGGATGGATGGATGAATGGATGGATGTTTGTTACTTTTTCATGCAAAAACTACAGAAAGGATCTGGCTAAAATTTGGCAAAGAGATAGATTATAGTTTGGAATAATACATAGGGTACTTTTCATCCCGAGAATAGGTTCCTGTGGGTCACGGTCATGGTATCAGTATTTCTGTGAAGAGGAGTAACTTGTAAAAAGTGGACATATCGATTTGGCCAAAATGGCCCCAGAATTGAAGGTAGTTTTAACAAGTTAGGGCTAGGTAAATCTCTTTGTAAAAACTACCCTCAGGGCATTTCTTTCAAGCTTCCTGCGGTTGCAAATAAATTTTTAATATAAAACACCACCAATAGGCAACAATCTACCTGACCCGCCCTTCTAGACATGTCACAGATGACAATTCGTTGGCCGGCTTATTGTAGAATAAATAGAATGACGAATGTATGGGATTTGACGTATATGACTCGTATTTTAACTTTTATGACATGTACGTCAAATCCCATACATTCATCATTATATTTTACAATGCGCCGGGCAATCGATTTACAGCAGTCGCACTCGTTGCCGCTGTACCTATTACGTAAAATACACTCGCGGTAGACTTTAAAATATCCTCATTTGCTTGTTTTCACATCAAAAATATTACAGATTATTGTAGTAGGAGTAGTGATAAAAAATGGTTTTGTTGGTATCTAGTGATATACCTAGATAGGTGGAACGATTTATATCGTTGGAAAAATTCAATCTGAAAAAGCTCAATTGAAAATTGTTTGTGAGGACCTCGCCGCTCTATTAATAGGTCAGTGGTGGTGCAGTAGAATTTTCGATATAAATAAAAATATTAAATATATAATTTCCGTAGCAGCTGTGTTTTTAGAATGAAATACATTTAAACCTGCTTGTGATATACATTGTGATTCTAAAAGAGTAGCTGTGAAATTGTTGTACCTAATAAATTTATCCTTTAAAATTCTTCTTCGCTTCATTTCCCCATTCGTGATTATGCTAATTCAAGCAATCTAGATCTCAATGAAGAACGACTTAATAAACCTGAGAGACTCCAAAACCTTTGTACAGATAGATATAAGATTCATTTTTGGATTACGCAAATATAATCACATTTCTGAATATCGAGGAAAAACTCAAGTGGTTACCTCTATCTAGATACACCTACGCTGGAATACTCATTCTTCCCCTATTGTTCAGCGTACTCTTGAATCCTTTAGCTTCGCTTTCGCACAAAAAGGATTTGATTTATTGAATGACACGCATACCTACTAGATTTTTGAGATCGACATAGAACTCGTACTTATACAGAAGCCCTCCACCGTCCAAGCGGTTAGTGTGGTAAGACTGCTGATGATTTTGAGAAGTAGGCGATCATTACTGCCTTTATTTAAGAATTTACTAACACATTCTACGTGTGAATATCAATATCGTGCAAATTATATTCCCTTTGCCTTTACCTTTCTATCAGGCGAGTTGAAGTATTATTGACGTGACCATTGTAGAAAAAGCTTCATATTTTACAAAAATACTCGTACTATCTTTGACTTTACAAAAAACATTATCTTCATCGCAAACGTACTTTTGACAGTATTGTGGAAGAACTTCTACAAAAGTTATAAATCAAAGATTGAAATAAAATTGAATGGTGAATAAAAATCTTGAAAATATAATGTAGTTAGTTTGGGAATATGATATATTTTCCAATAGGACTGAAGGTGAAAATAAAATTTGAAATATGTAGAGATTGTTTTGGCATGTTCTGTATTCCCAATGTCCACCATCCTAATTTCCTAATTGTCTTTTTTTTTCTATTTATATAATTTCTATGTCGGCTTTTCCGGGCGTGAGAGCCGTTTGACCAAGAGATCCTAAACTTTGGCTCAAGGTTGGCTTAGGCTTCAAAGGTGTTGGTAAACCACCGCATAAATACCTTTATCGAAATATACAACTACTATTTTTATAGTCAAGAAACTTAGAAGGATATTAAATTTGTCATTATAATTCGTGTAAAGGTTGGCAAACACCACTGATACAGCGATGAAGGCATCCTCACCCCCTCAACCCCAGATCCTAGAGCAAAGTCGAAACTTTCTGAAAGAAATCGGGTTAGAATTGAAGTCGGGTTAGAAGAATCGAAAGAGACAGTGCAATACCCTCGTATGACCCTGACGGTCAACGCTCGCTACGGACACAGAAAAATCGCTACAGTTGTGATATTGGATCCCCACCTAATGTTTTCCTTCATCATCTCAGCAAGTGATAGTTGGAAAGTTTAGAATTCAATTCAATTTCTAAAAATAAGAAACATGTGAATGTGCTTCGATCTGGAAACCTCGTCGGAAAGATGCCAATGGTTAGACCACTCTGCGATAATTTATTATTGAGTATTTGAATTAATTCATTAGAGAGACAGTCACTTCTATAAGATAAGAATGACTAGAAGAGCGGACCCTGAGCTCTAAAGTGCAATCAACGCTGTGATAATGGCCTTAATAAACATTGGAAACAGATGAGACTCCAACCCGCGACTAGTCCCTTGCAGGAAGAATGCTCTGACCACTGAGCCTGTAACTGAGCTACCGAGTCACGTCTTAAATGTTCCAAATTCTCCTATACAACTATATTGGGGCGACGGTGGTCAGAACATTCCCCCTGTAAGGTGCTGGTCGCGGGTTGGAGTCCCGTCTAGTCGTTTAATTTTTTTCCAATCTTAATCGATTTGAATAGTTAGCATACCAATTGCTTTTAAATTTAATTAAATTTAAAATCAGTCGGTCATTAATATTAAGAAGACAGATTTCTGGATGGAGCTGGAATCCGTAATAGTCTCACACTAGGATCGCGTTTCAAATATCGTTCGAGTAATTTGGATCACATTGTTAAGAATTCAGGTAGATGGTCGCCTTACGTCGCCTGAGACGTATGGATACGAGAATTTCAATAAATTCAAGGTCATTTGAAGGAGCCTAACGTGAGACTCGTAATATGAAGTTCATTCCGGCGTCACAGCACTTTGATTTTAATTAGCGCGCAATTTAATCTACAGGCACTATGTAGGTTTTAATCTACTACAAAATTTTAATCTACTACAAAAAATAGGCAGAAAATACCTATAAAGTGTTTTACAAAACCCCTGTCCGTAAATAAACGTACTGTGTTGTATACTGTGTCTAGTACAAAAGCTAGTCAAAAATAGATGTCACTTTCAAATTCACTCAATGTAACACCAGCTTTTAATTTTATGGAGACTATTATGGTACCTATAACTTCATGACCTAGTTTTCGTCGATATTGATCGTCTGTACCGACTTATCTCGTATTATGGAAATATTTTCCAATCTTATGTCCAGAGTTAACCTTAGTTCATATATGCAGTTGATAACGGTTTATCTTATCATTACGAACAAAATAAACCAAATGGGTTCGGATAACAACTATTCACTAACATTTCGTATATTTTCCAAATAATGAAATTTTTTTTTAATTGATATTGTCGGGTCAAGCACCCTGACCTGGGGCCTGGGACCTGGGGCTCAAGCTAACCTCATGTCTAGTCGGTGCCACTGCTAAACAACAGTCGAAGGTCTCTCACAGCTCACAGGCTTTCATCTTGGGGTTAGGATGACAGACGGTAGTCACTAATGGAAAAGTCGACATAAAAAAATAAAATAGATTTTATTTTTTAAGCGAACTCCAAAGTCCAAACTTTAGACGCTATTGCGCATGCATGATGCATGAACCATGATAATTGTCAGAAGTTTATGCAAATGTACGTATACCTTGTAATAAAACTTTGTTCATTTCATACATTCGGTTTTGTTCCGTTAAAAAATTGTACTAACTTAACTACAAACTATTTTTATGCGTTATGATGACACCAATAAACTATATTCCAACTTCTAACAAGTTCTAATATCACCTAATCGGTCACCACCCGCCTGTCTGATATGATCAATGTGGCTTAAGATACTCCCTTTGTCTCATAATAATAAATTTATAACACCAAGTTCCTCCATAACGTTCACAGTTAGGTACAAAACTCACATTCAAATATTAAGTAGATGTATTACAAGTTTGGAATCCGCATATCTTAAAGTTGGATGGTTACTTAATTAAATTATTATTTTGTTTGCGGATTTAAATTAAGGCTTTAAGTTCTTGAGATGTGGATTTAAACCAGGGTATTCTAGAGCTTTAGGCATTTATCGTTGCCACCCGATTAGTACTGGGAAAAGTGCGGCTTTACTACCTAACCTAATTAATTCATTTATCTAACTGACGAGCACAATAAGACTTTGCATAATTTAAATAGATACGATTAAAACTATACATCCTCGTCTTTCGATCTTAATTTCTGTAAACAGACATTACAGTCCTGTGAGGTTGCCAAATACATCCAATACAATTACAAGTGATAGGAAAATGGACAATTATTTACCTAATTGCCTTTCTTCTTCGACTTGTTTATACAGAATTCTTGGCACCTATAATCGCATTCCATCTGCAGTGACTATACTTAACTTAATGTTTAAAAAAAATGTGAATTGATGTGATTGAATAAAGTTAAGGGAAAACTATGATTTAAAATGTAGTTATCTATTTTAGTATTTAACATATAGCGAGCTAAAACTTGGTTTGGCGGCAGTTAAATGTATAAAGCAGTTGATAGTTTTATAATAGTGCATCTAAAAATATGTGTGCGCGTACACACAGACACGCATTCAGATAGCAAATTAGTTATACCATTAAAAACACGTATAGAAAATGTAAAGAACAAAATCTAGCTACATAATGTTTAGCATTATAGAACCAGAGTGGGTATGCTCTATAACACGATTCCTACCGGCTTGCTCTGTAAAGAATTTCTTAAGAAAATTCCAAACAAAATTCCTATGGTCGGCTTAAAACAGGTCAGATTTTCAGAAGTAACCCCACGACATTAGCTGCTAAAAAGTAGCCGAAACATCGGGCTAAAAGTTAATAATAACAAATATATCGCGATAGAATCCGTTAAAAACTAGTTTTATTTCAATAGGTGAGATTTTTTTCTACCGGCTTTCCTTTTAAATTTTTTCACCCTTCGTGACTGTACAGAATATTATAGTGTTTAAATTGTATGTGTAATAAATGTATAATGTATATCTCCTCTTAGAGGTGGGCGTTTACGACGCAGCTCCAAACAAACATAGCTGTTTTCTATCACTATAAAATTTGCGTTGTCAATTTTACTGTTTCAATAAAAATTACGACATTGGCTTACGAATTTGACTCATATGGATTTAATAACACAGATATAGTGCTGCCTGAGAACATATTCAAACTGTTAATATTATAACCAAACTCAAGTTCACCACCGAGTCTAAAGAAGGTTGGAATGAACGACTGGAACAGAACTGTGACTCATATTTTCTATAAATGGTCAGCTTCAATTAAGACGTAAGTCACAAATGACGGCAACATGACGGCCATTGTGGAACTGGGTCAAAAACTTAATTAATCAAAAAGTTAGAAGAATGTTATTATTTGATATATACCTGCCTATAAAGTCGTCATCTTTGCCGGAACTTAAGGTCTTTATAGAATCGATTTTAAATGCTCACTTGCCTTTTTTCGTTTCAATATAGATACTGTTCATGCTATGTAAGTTACGTCTGTTAACAAGATAAGCTTTTTATGTGCTTAGTATACCGTATATACTTAGTAGGTATACTGTATTCATCAACGATACCTTACCCTTCCCTTTATATTATAATAAAAAACTCAATATTTTATCTGTTTATCTGATTGTCCGGTTTTATGTTGATAGTATGATTTTTTGGTGTATGTATTTATATCATGTATTCAAATATTTTACCTTTATCCTTTAGAGATATACACACAAACAATTTATTGTTTGAATAGTATAAAATATCAAAATATTTAATCGAACATATAGTCAGCTAGTTATTCTACTTCAGCTAAAAGTAAATAATAATAAAAATCGGTTCAAAAGTACTTTTATTTCAATGAAGCTACAGTCATTATAGTAGCAGTTTTATTGAAAAAACTAGCTTCTATTCGAAGCAGATTTATTCCAAAATTTAAAAGTCATGCCTGTTGTGTTGACAAGTGCCTAAATAATTTGATTCACATGCAATGTCGCTCATGCGGAAGGAAAACATTAAAACCAACAAACCGAAACATTAATTGGAATAAACGTTGTTTTCCCTATTGTAATATTTTTATCACATAAACGGTTATTGACCTTTTTGATAGCTTTATAAGTCCTGATCAAATTGCGAACAAAAGCTTAGCAGGAAAGTACATAGGTAAGTACAGAGAGAACAGAGGCGTATGTAGGTATGCATACGCCTATCGCCAAATCCAAAACGTGTACAATACGTGATAGTGACAACACGTTTATATGCATGCACAAATCTTGCTTTAATTACGCGATTATTAATTAAGTTTGCATTTGCTAATATTCAATGAGATTGAGAGATTGCACCTTATAGAGACCTACCCAGAATGTTGGCTGCAGAGTTATTGGGACAAACATAGCCTTTATGTTATTCCTGACTGTATGTATAGACTATCCTTGTAGCCAAATTTTAGCCTGAGCGTGACTGGGTAACAAATATCCAAATATCAAATTCACTAATATTTAGTTTTACATGCATTTTCCTAAATTGTAGTATCCCTTTTGAGTAGACTAAACACGGCAAAAATATTGACATCGGCATAGAATCACTTATTTATTTTTTAATAACTTCATATCATACCGCCCTGTCTGGAGTATTTTGATGTGATTGATCTCTAAAAATGAAACGAAATTCTGAGCATAACGTAATATGACATTGCTCCATTCATTCGCACGTTTTCTACAATTATTGTATTTTATAAATATTCCCTGTATCTGGAAATTATGAACATCTGTTAATAATTATATCACATATTAACTCACATCACACCATATGATCTTATTTCATACTATTCTACTTGCAAAGCCATCCATTTTTAGGGTTCTGTATCTCGAAAAACTTTTCTAAATGCTTTCAATCCATTAGCGTATTAGGCAGATCCCCTGCTACCTTTTTTCAGAACATCAGTTCTTCTGGCTGGGGCGTCTCACCATTCGTTTATTAGTTCACAGTTACTCTATTACTCGTTCGCGGCCATAAAGTCCTTTGATAACCAGCCGATTGTCATTTCAGGTTATTTATTCTGCGAGGGTAACTTCAGTTTTCCAACAGCCACGTCAATTATGTCCCTCAATTTAATTTCGTATGGAACCCTCTGTGCGCAAGTCCGACTTGCGCTCTACCGATTTTTTATTCTTCAAAATTCTAACGTAACTGCAACTACACTCTGAGAGTAATAGAAAATGTATACTAAATAAAACTAGGTATAAACAAACGTAAACGAAGTGCCTCACATTTTGACTATAAATGTTTCAACACATTGGAACTACTGGAAAAAGTATATTTTTTATGATTGTCAACGTTAAACGAAACAAGACCAAGTGCGCAGTGGTGATCAACCCACCAATGTCTCTGGGGACCAAGCTAACGTTATCGGTAGGCTGGTACAACCACTGACTTGCGAGATTTGCGAGAAAAGACGGCCGACGCTCCTATAAAGGTATGATACCTTTTCACGTAGTCAAAACAAAAGTTGATGACGGAGTAAGTGGACTCCAGGCTCCAGAAACGATCCTAAGATGACGATGAACTACACATATACAGCGTAGTAATATCTTATGCTTGCCCGTTTACTTTCAACTAAGTCTACCAACATAACAGAATTGAATTTTAATTTAATTTTGAGATGAAATAATCATGTTTAATAGTTCTAAACAACTGTAACTCGCCCGTACTCAATTCATATTGTATCATAGAGTTCAGATAACTAACCAGGCGGCAGATAGACGTAATTGACTTGCATGAGACAGCTATTGTGATTTGGCTAGATATCTACGTAGGTACCTAATACGATTACATATATCAAACTGCAAACAAATGTCTTCTGGAGATTTAGGTACATTATAGTCTCTCACTTTGATTTTCCAGGGCGGAGCAAAGTCGGATTGATAATGACAATAAGAAGTAAGTACCTACTTATTTATAATTAATAACTATTATATTCAGGTTACGTGTACAAAATATTTTGGATTGTAATATTTGTTTGTGATCCGTGATATGATAATACACCTCTGCCTACCCCTTCGGAGATTTACAGGCGTGATTATATGTATGTATGAAGTACTCTTTTATATTAAAAAATATGTTGTCAAGGCTATAGCAATCTGCTACTGTCGATAGGTACTTATTTTCGAACAGATAATAGCATGAAAGTATGTTTACGCTTTGGTTGGTTTTGACCTGTGCTTTCAGACATAACATAGCTATATAGTAACATTGACCTCCCGATAAACGCGACGACTGACATAATTATTCTCTCACTATTCTATTTTTCAAATGTCTTTCTATTACCTATATTAGAGACATAATCACGTCTTTATCCTCGGGGAGTTAGGCAGAGGTGAATTAACACTCACATTTCACCAATCATTGTAATCGGTCCCACGTAATAGGCGGTGAGCTTATTGCTGTATTCCGCCCATGCATTTGAGGCTAAACAGTCGCCCTTAGTCGCCTTGTACGTCGCCGCATAGGAAGAGATGGGGTGACCCAAATTGAACTCTGCCGGGAACCACGCGGTTGTTTTTTAGTTTTTAAGTTTGTTTTTGAGATTTTAGCAAAATGAATCAAGTAAGTACCTACATTTACATTACCTAGAAGTTTCAATGCTACTTTAAAGTTTTGTATGAGGCAACTATAAAGCTAGTTACATCATATTGAATTATTTTCTAAAGTTGATTATTTTATGTAATACGAACAATGATGTATTATTTTTATAGATACGTCATACACGAAGATGGCGGCTTTCAAAAATGGCGCAAACACAACATATAAGCTACTTCTAAAAATACGTCAATGTTATTAATTTATATGGATTATATTATTATTTATATTAATAATATTTTATTACTACGTATTTATTATTAAAAACGTTTTTTTTTGGGTGACGCACTGTCGCGATTCTGATTAGTGCATAAAATGATGACCAAAAGTCATCATTTTTTTGTCGCCATTTTAGAGTGTGGACAACATATCTATAGTTTATAATATATCATTGAATACGAATCATTTTATCGTCGTCGTTATACCGAATAGCTCGCAGTGAGAAGAAATATCAGGGTCGTATCAATCGGGGTGACGGCAGTTTTCTTTTATTATGCTACATATCACATCAATGTGGCAAAGATTTCAATAAAAAGCGTGTTTATCTTTAGGAACAAATCTTGATAAATATAAAGTATTTCTATGGTTGTTCTATAGATAGATAGATAGTTATGTGGTGCATGTCAGTGTCTGGTACAATATACCTACGATATTTTTTAAATGACGAAAGATATGACTCAGTTTTATCATCTTATGTTTATAAAACTCCAATAATATATTATACTATTGTTTAAACATAAACAAAGATATGAGTGCCTACAGATAAATAACATATATCTCCATATAACGAGACATTGTTAACAAAAGCGAGACCTACAACCTACATTCATTCTAGAATATTGCATAGCCGACTTTTTTTGTGAAAGTATCGAATGTTGAAAACTTGCCAACAAAGATTGTTGTTACAATCGTAACGAGTAGGTACATACATGCGTATTGTGTGTACGTAGGTGTGATATTCAGAATGTACTGGCGGGCTTAGGTGAATGACCGATAAAAGTTCAACAGCTGACACTTGTTCTGTAGACAGTTACCTTGGCTACTAATTTACGTTGTAGGTATAGAATGAACCAAAATATGCAGTTATGTCAATAAGGCCGGTTTCCTATACTACTAAAGTGGCAAATAAGCTTACTGGCCGTTTGATGGTAAGCGATTAGGTACTGATACCTATAAATACTCGCGACAAAAGATATTGTTTGCACATCGACCTATCTCCTTCCCTAAGGAGCTCTATAATCTACTTAATACACGAAACACGATTTTTTTCGTACGTGTAGATCTACCCCTAACTTCCATACTTCCCTAGAAGCGAAATTCGATCTGCTTTGGGAAAAATTAAGGTGCGTCTGTGCTGTCGCCTGGGCCGCGTGGGCTGTCCTCCCAGGAAATCTTAACAGAGGATGAGCAGCATTTTGCTTTGTGATATACCTTATTAGATTTTTTTTAAAGCTATTATGACTAATTTGTGCATCCCTTAGAGTTATGTGCTTCCTACCAATTATTTTATAGGTTTAGCGGGTAGGTATAAGTTAAGGCGAAAGATTTATGCGTTATGAAGGGAAACCAGAGTTTAAGGTTTAAGTTAGAGAACACAATTTTATTTTTTGGATGTCAAGAGGGTATTATGTACGCCTACAGCTCACGTTTTTTGTAACATTTTCACTAAAACACGTAACAAAACATGTAGAGATTTACATCTCTATAGTTTTCCACAACATTTTTTATGTTATTTGGCACTTTAGATAAATAATACTTTATCTAAGGTGGCTTTATCTAAGTTTGGCTCATTAAAGAAAGAATACCTTTCTCTCCTACCTCTCGCATGCCTCTCGCCAAATATTGAGAAAAATCATAGAGCTGTAAATCTCTACCTACATGTATTGTTGCGGAAAACATGAGCTAGTGGACGGGGCTTAGAGTAACGTTGAATTCACTGATTCATACGCGATATCGGGCTAATTCTTTGTTGCACACATTGATATACAAAGTTGCGCAGAAAATTTGTACAAACAGTTTTGTTCCAAATTGAATTTTCTCCAACTGTGACTTTTATTTGTAGAATAAAAAATAATAAAAATATTTTGAGAGATAAATACATTGATTTACGTAGTTGATAAATACGTTGATAAATTATTATCTGGTTGAAAGAAAATTTATTCCTAAATACCGGTAATAAATTTTCTTACAACCAGATAATAATTTTTCAAATTTAATTTACAACTAGCTTTTGCCCGCGGCTCCGCCCGCGTGGATGTCGGTTATCGCGGCCAAACATAGCCTATGTCCTTTCTCAAGGTCTAATCTACCCCTAAACCAAATTTCCTCAAAATCGGTTCAGTTTAGGCGTGAAAGCGTAACAGACAGACAGACAGAGTTACTTTCGCATTTATAATATTAGTATGGATAATGGATAATTATATATAATACTAATGTTAGTTACGCAGCATCCACGCTGCGTAACTAACATTAGTATCCAGTACTCATAAGTGTACTTAATAATAAGTATACTTGAAGGTTCTCTATTTTTATTCCTACAATTTTATGTCATAATTTAACATTGCATAATATTACTTGTCCTAACATTATTTACGCATAATAGTCATTTGCCATAACTTTTTAATCATAATTTTTTAATCCTATTTACTATAAGCATAATATTTTATAAGCATACTGTCCCAAAGCATAAGTTTACTTAAGCATAACGACGCGTAGCCATAACTATTTTAAGCATACAAATTATATTGACTAAATAAAGTTCTACATGGTTATAAAAAAAAAATAACCACGAAGGCCTAATGCGGGAGCTTCGCTCCGCTCCGCTCCCGCATTAGCCTTCTAACCTAATCTATCCAAGTCGGAATCAGGGGCTTTGTCAATAAATCTATCACTGTCTGTTAAGAAATTAGTATTTCTTTTTGATCATTATGCCAAATAACTATTAGACAAATAAACAATATGCTTTACAACTTTATGCATATCAAAGTTATGAATAAAAACATTAGGATATACAATATTTATGCTTAATAACATAGTATGCTAAAAACTAATTATGGCACATTATTATTATGACAAAGAAAGTTATGCCTAACTTGTTATGACAATTTAAATTAGGACAAAAACCATTATGAGAAAAAATGGGATCCCATACTTGAAGTATACTGAATGAATAAAAATATCAATAATATTATTAACTATGTTAACGATAACATTACAATAGAGACGTTGCCTAACGCGAAAATGCATTTATAATACAAGTTACCTACTTAATAAGTATTCAGATTATCAGGTTTCCTTCTATTGAATACTTTCATTTAGAGATTCGCCTTCGGACTGCCGATCACTGATGCGAGTGTGTCGCGTCGCGAGTACATTGCTCTGTGTTGATAACTCTATTAATAACGTGTCTCGAAATGCGCGCAGCGAGCCAATCAGCCGTTGGCCAGTGCACACTGAGTACTATTTGTGTACATTGAACACAAAAGGGCATTAGGTAATTTGACAAGATTTTGTGAATCTATGAAATAAGTTCTACTACTCGCACCTATTTCTTTCTGTCTTAGGAGTATTTTTTTTGTTATTCAATAATAAAATATTTAGTAGGTTACTTCAACTCAAGATGTAAAAAAATGCGGTAAAAAATATCCTAAATAAATATCCTATCTTTCAAAAATCCTATCTTTCAAAAATCCTATCTTTCAAAAATCCTATCTTTCAAAAATCCTATCTTTCAAAATTTTGAATTCAATTTTGAAGCCTAAATGAATGTAATTCAGGTGGAATTATCATGCTAACTTTTCCTAAAAAATTTATATTGGAAACTCCTGTCCGGGCTGTCGACTTTTTCCGATTTAAGTCTAAAGTTTAAATTTAATCTATAAACTATTTTAGTATTACTTTGTGAAACAATTAGGCGTAGTTTCGATTCTCTGTCTAATTATAATTACGTCTTCATAAAATAACCTTTGGTCTAGATAAGCTCAATAATACTAAATAATTATTGGTACGTGAACGATTAATAAATAATAACACAAAGATAGTTGCATTTTGCGATAAAGTATTCATTTATGTTAATGTATTCTTATAGACAAGCTCGTGAATAACGTTTTAATATTCAGTCTCCATCTAGTCGTGGCATCGTGTGTTCACTTCATCACAAAATCAAATCATAGGTTAATATTTTATTCCGGTTATTTACAAAAAAGACGCAGTGTGTAGCATCCACGGCTTTACGAAACACGCGTGTATTCGTGATAGTGCTTGTTTGAGCGTTGCGTTATGATCATGTTTTTTTAAATGAAGATCATAGTATACTTTAATATTTGTGCATTATTATCTTAGTTTAGATACATTTTATTATTTTAATAATATTACCGAAGTAGGTAAGTTTTCTGTTTCATTTTATAAATTAATGTTATTCTTTCTGGATTTCTACGTTGACACACATACCGGCTGAAACAATATTTATGTCCATATAAATATATCTGCAAAATGAGGATGGTATCAATTAAATTGAAATAAAAGTAAAGATTTTAGAACCACCGGGGGAAATTTTTTGTGTTATCAAATGTTTAATATTGATAAGAATTGTATATAGCTCGTATTTGTCTGAATAAACATACAATTAATAAATGTAACATAAGACAGAATCATTGATTTGTATTGCTAATAAAGTAACGAATAGTAAGTTTTACGTACTTACCTACCGAATTAATTATGTAGATATTATTAAATTTTTTTAACTATGGAGAACTCAATTGATTCCACGCCACCTACATATCAATTTGCATTAATATTATTTTATAGGTAGACATAGTAGGTATAGTAAAATAGAAATCTTGATGTCGTATATCACGAGTTGTGTTTTAAGGTATCTGTGTTACCTTAATGACATTATCAGCCTTTTTAGGAATCTTACGAAAAGTAATTAATAATAGAATACGCTTTCTAAATATTTGTTTACCTTCTCAAGGCTTCCTCAAACAATCCAACGAACCAAAATAGACAGAATAATCTTAACAGCACCCACAAAAATAGAAAGTAGGTATTAGTCAGTGCCCGATTAGTGGACATTTAAATTATGTAGCTATTCTACTATATCGTTAGTGTTATATTTAATTCGTAGGTATGTAAACTGACTACTTAATATACATATTAACTGTACTAAGTATATTATATTTGGGCCTTACAGGGTCCTACATGCAAGTTTTCGTCTCAGGGTTAGGACCTGGGACTCCAAAGCGCAATTTTTGAACGAAACTGGGAAATTACGGTATCAGGATAATTATATTTTCTGTCCAAAATTACAGCTTTTGTTGTATTCTCCATAATTATTCGAAAAAAAACTCTAAAATATTCCAAGCTTTCCCCGATAGCAACAAAATATTTATTAATATTCTGTTACATATATACTGATAACAGTGTAGCTGTTCGTGATAGGACGCTATCGTGTGAAGAATTCTGAGCATATTAGGTACATTGAAATAATGCAAAATTCCAGTCTGAATTTTGGCTTCTTCATGATTTTGTTAATGTTAATCATAACAAAATAATTATATGATAAAAGAAGCGGCTAAGAAACGTAGGTACCTAATTATTGTGTCCGTGAACTCTAAAATGTATTTATTTATTTTAAATAGTTAGCTGAGACATGCGGTTCCGCCTGCGTGGATGTAACCTTGGAAAGTAACCTTGGTGATTTTGTTTTTAGTTATATAGATAGGTATCCGGCTTTACTCAACCAATTGCAATGAAACATACGACTGTTTTCTAAAAAAACACATCAAAATCCCTGCAATAATTTTTATATCCATTGCGAACTAACGGAAAAACAAAGTTCTTAGGGTTTGGAGTCTTTACACATAACCAATATACTAATTGAACTTACAAACATAACTATTACTATCAATGCCAATTTTGTAATAGTACAGACGTTACATTGTGTTAATTTCTTTCTTTCTTCCTTTCAAAAAGTGGCCTAAATTCACAACAGCCTTGTGGAGGCTAAGCCAATTGACCTACCTTAGATGCATCCATTTTTTAGCGTATATAGACCCTTAGGTACCCTCGTCGTGTGTCACCGCATTTATACCTATTTAAGGTAAATTGACACAGTGTCTTTTAATATTGGATCGTAAAGCGCACTAGATATCAGTAAGTTCTTGACCACCGTTAGGTACTGATGACCTCGCCTTTAGGAGGAGAAGTACAAATCCCTATAGCCTTCTTAAAAAGTGCCCATGAAATACTAGTGTAGGTACCTCTGGTCTATCAATAAAATATGCCCAGCCTGTCAGCAACTAATCATTCGGGTAATTTTTTGTAGAGGCTTCCTTCGTCATGTTCGTAAGGTGGTCATACACTTTTTCATATAATATTATATGTGTTGGTGCAAATATATCTCATTTGCGACTGTACCGTTTTTGCGTGACAAGCATTCATTCATCCATTTTCACAAACTTTTCCATTTATGATATTAGTAGGATTAATTGAACCCAACCTAATTCTTATTTCGGGACCCACCCGACATCTAACGAACCAAATACTAACACTAGTTTCCAACACTACAATCAGCTGCTTCCCCACGGGCGGCGTAATTACTCGCGTTATTGCCTTATCACCACCAACCGAAAACAATATTACAACGAGTGTTGTAAAATTTTCCATACTCTGCTATTTTCGTACTTGCTGACCTCCAAGTAATGGGAGGATAAATTAAATACATTTCTTTTAAATCAGTATCCGCATCTATTTAAAGATTCCTTTACCTTCATACAAAAGTTACTAAAAGCATGTTAATGTAAGAAAACGGACCCCGGCCTCACGAGGTGAAATCCTTTTATTTAAAAATGCGGGATCGTCTTTGACATAATTATGACGATAACTTATAATATGATTGGATGCAGTGAAGGTGGCTTGATAGCCACCTTCACTGCATCCACTTGGCAACATTGTTGCTGGCCATGTTGCGCAACATTGTTTTACAACGTTGCTAAAGACGCGTAGCATCGCGGAGTTCGCCACGCATGATCAATCGTCGAACAAACAAGCTGAGCGTCATGTTGCAACATTGCACATAATGTACGACGTTGTCGAACTTGTTGATCAACATGTGTTGCTGTGAAAACAAAGCTTTATACAGTCATAAAAAAAAGAGCTTTGTTGTTGTGAATGAGAAATTGTTATCACTCTATCAACGCGTGACCAGCAACAACTGGCTAATAATACATTCACACCGTCGACAGTATATTTACACAAACACCACTTCAACTCGTGAATTTCATCGGCTATCATATAAAGCGAACAGAAATGTTGAAATCTCTAAATAGTTACGTGAAAATATTACATGATAAAACGTTACATATGTTTCTACTTACTGTTACTTTTGGATCTGTCCCCTTGGGGATAGCATTTCTGTGACTGTTAGGAAAACAGTCCTTGAATAAAAGGTAGGTACGAATTTGCTTGTCAGACTATAATTGTTTTTTATATATAATTATTCTAGGACATTTTACACAACGTGATCTAGACCCATAGTGATAATCTAACTCTGTGCTAATTTCATCTAGATCCGTTCAGCCGTTCTAGCATGATTGAGTAACAAACATCCATTCATGCATCCAAAATATCATATACTCATAAATAATAGGGGTGTAGTAAGATTTATTTTAACACCCATTACCTTTGAGGGTCCAATATGCGTGCCTATAAATTATATCCATTGTGATAAAGGGACCGTTTATGCGTAACATAAAGTAAACTAAACAAAACATGCATCGGGAACTTCTATGGAGGAAATTCTCTTATAAATTTCATAAATTAACTAACTGTTGCTTGCGGTCAAGTCATGGGAACATATTCCAGGTATAAAAAGTAGCCTATGTATTATTCTAGAGTCCAACCTGTATCTATCAGAAACATTCAGCCGTTTCGGCCTGATTGAGTAATAAACATTCAAATTCTTTTCTTCTTGACCTAACCTGACCAGTATTTTAGTAAAAAACTATATTTTCGACTTCGACTCCACGTGCTAAAAGGCAAGCCCATTTTAAATACTCAATGAATTGGAAGACTGAATGAGTTCACAAAAAAACGACTATACTTAGTCCTATTTATTATTTTTATGTATTATATATATATATTATTATTAATATACTAGCTGACCCGGCGAATTTCGTACCGCCATATTTGCCGCCCGCTGTACCTTCTATTCAAATTTCCATGTTAGATTCTAATCCCGTTCCCGCTGCACCATTCCCGACCCGTGTTATGAACAAACATGCCACATATAATTGACCATGGGAAAAATGTGGCTTTTCTAGATTCAGACCCGTTCCCGCTGTACCTTCTATTCAAACTTCCATGTTAGATTCTGATCCCGTTCCCGCTGCACCGTCCCCGACCCGTGAACAATGTGAACATGCCACATAAATAATTGACCATGGGAAAAACATGGCTTTCCTAGATACAGACCCGTTCCCGCTGTACCTTCTATTCAAATTTCAATGTTAGATTCTGATCCCGTTCCCGCTGCACCGTCCCCGACCCGTGAACAATGTGAACATGCCACATATAATTGACCATGGGAAAAACATGGCTTTTCTAGATTCAGACCCGTTCACGTTGTACCTTCTATTCAAACTTCCATGTTAGAAGATTCTGTTCCCGTTCCCGCTGCACCGTCCCCGACCCATGAACATGCCACATATAATTGACCATGGGAAAAACATGGATTTTCTAGATTCAGTGTGGTCTTTTAAGGATTGTCCTTTGTGATTTGTTTATGGTCATGGCCAATGCAAGACGGATCGAAAATTGAAGTCTTTTAAATTCAAGCGGCATGTCGGTTGGGATCATCGGGATCCTTGGAATGAGAACTTCCTCACCTTCTAATTTTCCTTTGAGTGAAAAATTTTTTTAAAAAGTATCATATGTCCTTCTCCTGGTTCTAAGCTACCTCCCTACCAATTTTCAGCCAAATCAGTTCAGCCGTTCTTGACTTATAAGTGTTGTAACAAACACGACTTTCTTTTATTATGTTACAATAATAAATTTAAGGACCACGCTTTTTTAATAAGTAAGCCTGTAAAATAAGTGATGTAAAGAAATAAATACACAATTCTTTAAAATCAAATCGAGGCCTCACCATTGCATCCGCTATGTTTTAAGCCTTTTTAAATGATAATGACGTCCTATGTTCAAACTTATATATTAGATAATATTTGAAGGTATTCTGTATTCTGTGTAATACTCTATTGTGATATTCTGTATCGGTTTGCACAGGTATTCATAACAGCCAAGATTGAGTAGCGTGACATTTTGTCATCAGTCACACATCTACGAACTGCCTTCTGCTTTACCGCACTCTTGTCCTATACATCTTCCGTACCTTATAAGTAGTAAAGGATAGTTAATCATACAATACATCCTCAAAGTTAAAGTCAAAATATACTGCTACGGAAACGAAACTAGTCTGAAAAGTCGTTAAATGCATATCTGATGGACCATCCATCTTTAACTCCTAACCAGTCTTTTTTTTTTGTACAGTTTAACTACTCTTAACAGAAATAACTTAGATTTTTCCGAAAGGCTGATCAATGTCAAATTAACTAATCGGCTGTTAAATTTTTTTTCAACTAGCAATTGGGTTGCTATAAGCATGGTTAAATAGTAGGTATAATTTGATCATCGTGTTGGTTAATCAGCTATTTTAACCGACACGATGATCAAATTAAACTATTTAACCATGATTCTAGCAACCCTATTTATACTGTTGATTGATGGCACTTGGTGGAAGTTATTATTATACATTATAGATAACACACTTGTACTTTTCCACAATATTTATTGTTCTCCTAACCGGTTTCACCTCACGGCATTCTCAAAGGATTACATTGATGGTTATGAACATTTGGCTAGTTAAAGATTACGATATACTAATATTTCATATGTAGGTAGTTTTTAAAATGATGTATACCAGTAACAACTTTTTTCCCAAAATTTGGGGAAATAATTTTTAGTTCAGCCTTATATTATTTTTGTAAAATTAACATATTAAACATAACACAATGTCAAAATTACATTGACTTTGACTTTGAAATGTCAAATACAATTGGATCATATAATTATGTCAAATAACCGGTTAGGAGAACAATAAATATTGTGGAAAAGTACAAGTGTGTTATCTATAATGTATTCTAGCAACCCAATTGCTACTTGACAAGAGATTTGACAGTCGATTAGTTAATTTGACGTTGATCAGCCATTCGGAAACTGGGCGTAACTCGGAAAGTTGATGAGAATAATAATAATAATAATATAAGAATACTTATTACGAAGTCTACTAATGATGAGCAATGTTCACAACACGAGAACCAAGCATTAGATAGGTGACCCCAGTCAGTATTACCTTTTAAAAAAAAGAAAAAAGATAGTGTTGCTTGTATTGAATGATATTTTAATTGCCTTTATAAAAATCGGTATCCTTAAGAATTATCAAAAAAATTGCATACATAGACAAGGAAAAGGTCGTAATAATCTTGAATACCTAAGCACACAAAAATAGGGTAAATATCTCACAAGGAACGGTTATGCAAGCCATCAGGCTCCACAATAGCTCATTTCAGTGCCACCCGTGCTCAGGTGTATGTCAAGACGCTTAAAATATTGTTGTCACCGAAAACGATATTTCCTTAGCTGCAAAAATGTCTGAACCGCTTTTATAAGAGGCTTCCCAAGTTTTTGATGTGATTTATGTTTAATTAGAGTGTCCTTCACATTTTTATGTCATTCCAAAATAATTCAAGAACTTCACAACGAAGGCTCGAGAAAGCTGTGTGGAGTTTTAAAACAATTATGAGTTTGTCGAGACGATGCGCTACGTAAATTCCTTGCTTCCACCATACATGAAACAATTTTGTTCAGACGCATGCATTACTAATACGTTCGTCAACTTTATGAGAGATAACTTTAACCGATCAAACCTATTCTACACATAATAACTACATCCTTATTAACTACATAGCTTTTGACATTTTTTTAAACTAACCTACGTGTCTGGTAAAAATGTTTCAAGAAGTGCTCATTTTGGAAATGTCTATCCACTACTAACATAAATGGTGCAATTTACTGGGGCAACTCGACAAATGTTCAAACCACTTACAGCCTTCAAAGAAAATGTGTACGAACATTATATGCCTTGCACAATGCTGAATTGCTCAGTATAATAAAAAAGACTTATGACATAGCGTACGTATTTCAAAGTTGTATTTTTCTGAGAAATTATACTATGTTGACTGGAAGGAAATAAATAAGTATAGTCAAAGTAAAGTAAGTACTTTACCAACAATTATGAACATGCTAGCCGATGCCCGCGGCCTTTAGAGCGTGATTGACATAACAAACATAATAAACATCTCGCTAATTTTCCCATGTATAATTTCAGTAGGATAGGATAAGTAGGTATATAATGTCACTGCCATTCGGAAAATTGTTCAACCCCATTGAAGAGATATCGGGAATTTTTCGGGATATAGACACAGATTATTATATTTGAAGTAGCTGCCATGCTAACGTGTACAGGGGCGGATCCAGATTTCAATTCAGGGGGGGGTCATGGTGTAGCCGAGACAAAGTTTCGGGGGGGGAGGGGGGGGGGTGGTCTAGTCTCCCAATAAAATGTCATTGAACAATACAATGAAAATAAATGTGTATGAAATTCATGACGAAATAATGGGGGAGGAATGAGGTGAGAGGAGAAAAGTAAGATACCTTGAACGACTGTTGTTAAATACGATCCAGAACCCGGTTATGCTGCTGGCCCCCAAGTTGAAGGACCAGCTGGCACTCTGGCTTGAGGGGGCTGGAGGACTCCTGCAGGAGACTCTATGGCGAAAAAATATGTCAGGAGCACCTTCGGTACTAAATCCGTATCAAAAGGCGAGAAATCGAGGCTACGAAGTCCCAGCTTTATCGGGACATGGTGGAGTTGAAACTACGACTTGGACAACCAAGAGCAGGGCACGCCGTGATAGTGGTGGTATTTCTTACCACCACTATCACGGTGAACTAGCTAGCTGCAGCTAACTATCACCCATCATGGAGAACTGGCTAGAAAGGCTTCAATGGGGAACTCTCGTAGCGGTTGACGCAGATGATCACCGGATATGGATGTTTCGGAAGTTAGCTGCGCGAATTCAGAAGGAGCCAACGCCCGGGTGTCATCACTGTGATGCAAGCGAGGACACGGGGCTGCATACGCGGACCGAATACCCGGCATGGGAAACGCCGAAGCGGGTCCTTGTGGCGGCCCTCGGGATGGGAATTCTCTCGCTCAGCACTCTCTCTCGCTTGCTTACAGTGATGGCGTAAAACCGTAAGCTCGCGGCTGCCACCGCCTCCATCTGAGAGCAAGTAATGCTCGAGAAGGAGGCGGGGGAACGGGTCTGAAGATTCAGTTGTTTCCCATTCTGCATAATACACAATGCGCGAAGGACTCGGGCGACGTAGGTCACTCAACATCTCCATTATCGTATCAATATCTCCATATCGGTCCCCATTAGCACGGGCCTGGAAATGACAGGGGGAACCGCCTAACACTCTAAAAGAAGCAGGCTGCGTTGGCGGCGCGATGCGCGCCTCCCCCTTTCATGATTATCGTACATATTTTCCTGATTGCTTCCGAATCCGAGGTGACCTCGGAGCTCAGGGGCCGCCTTCCGTCACTTCCTCCTCCACTTCGCACGACGTTGGGCGTCCATGGTGGTGAGATGAGACCATTTGCACGCATGTCACCCTTCACGACTTCAAGCCAAGACTTCTTGGGCCTATCCTTTCCACCTGGTCCCGGTGGCTGTGGTACTGCCAGCCATTTGTTACCCACGTAGCCTGGCGGTTGCTGCAAGACGTGGCCACACCAGCGAAGGCGGCTCTCTTGCATTTTATGTGTGATGTCGCGGACATGAAGGCTGCCGCGGATCTGAGAGTTCCTCATGCGATCTTTACGTGTGACGCCGCACATCCACCGCAGCATTTTCATCTCCGGGACACGTTCCTCCTGCTTATGTCGCTCCAGCAGCGGCCACGCCTTACAGCCGTGTAAAAAGACAGGCCTAATGATCGTTTTATAGACCTACCCCGTCAACCAGACTGGCATTTTAGGTTCAAATGTGACGCCAATCATTTCCCGCCCCTTGGCTCACATGGCGGCAATTCGTGCCTTGACGTCGCGGTTGATGTGACCAGTCACGTCAGGACCAAAAGGACCAGGCATATGAGCCAGCTGCGTCATCCGCAGCAGAAGATGGCCACTGGCCACAACCGCTGGGCCCGCGGTAATAGCGGTAGTAAGGCCCATCCCATCCTATGGGGGAGTGGCTAGAGAGGCCACATGGCTGCCTCTCGTACCGGCTGACGCAGGTGATTACCGGGCACGGGTGCTTTGGTGACTACCTACGTCGGATCCAGAAAGGAAGACTTCTTCCAAGTTCACAAAAAGTTTTTGTAAGCAAACAGTAACATAAAGCTGAGCCCAAGTCAAATTGTTGCCCGAATCGAAAAAGGACCTCATGGCTGTCAGCTCCAGACCTTCGACTGCCGGCCTGGTTAGTCATTCGCGCTTATTTCTTTAACATAGCGGACAGGGTGTCAGGTCCGAAAACTATTCGAGTCCATCGGTTGACCGGCTGCGCTGCACGATAAATTGAAATTTTCTATCGTGCGAATAATATTCATACTGATGTTTGGTGCCTCAAAACATTATAATACTATTAGGTACAAAGAGACAGTCTTCTTATGCGTGGTATTTTTTAAAATTTATCAGTGACATTGGGATATTTTTTAGTAGGTGACCCGCCCAGGGGGGGGTCATGACCCCCACGACCCCCCCCCTGGATCCGCCACTGAACGTGTATACCTACAGATAAAGTAATAAATCTCTTTGTTTTCTTCTAATATTCGTGTAAATAAATATGCCTATATTTAGGCAACATAAACCAATATCATTAATCAGTTCAGCGTTCCTAAGTAACTAATTAATTGTATTCAAATATTATAACAATTGATTATACGTAATGATATGGAAATTTTAACTGTCAATTCAGGGATGAATGTTTAATTTGGTTTGAATTAAACAACAATTGTAATGATGACCTTAAAATAACCAATTAATATAATACATACTAAATAAAATCTTTATAAGTGTAATGATAGGTATAATACCAGCATAAATCTGTTTCCAACACTTGCAAGGTTCAGTGTAGATATCACTGCAAATGGAGCTTCATAATAATATAAACGAGGATCGGTCGACAACCTACTGCGGTTAATATATAGATAATAGTGGTAACTTCATCGTAGTACCGTTTTATCGTACGATACTTCTGCCAGGGGTGTGATAATCCGTTTAATGAATTAAGCTGGGCATTACCCCGCACTTGCAATTTGCATTAAAGGAAGCAAACTCTCATAGTTTTTACTATCTCTATGAATAAATTTTTATTATGAATAAATTATTTAAATTCAGCGTGAACCATAACCACGTCTATCTTATAAATGTTTATACACTTCGATAGTTCCGCACTCTAATTACTTTTGAAAGCAGTAGGGTAAAGTGAAGATGTTTTGACGTAGGATAAATCTTGTAACGTTAAAATAACTTAATGATTGCAAATGAATGTAGTATACATGATAGACACTTATAACAAAAATGCTGCTTTTAATTTTTTTCTGTCTGTCTGTTTGTAAAGGGTAATCTTCAAAACGGCTGCGAATATTTTGACGGGAATTTTACTGTTTTTTTTTTTATTTTAGAAAAAATATTAGGATTCTGCCGATAAAATATAACAACCAAATAGAAGTCCATACGAAAGACGTCACGGGCATATTTAGTAAATAGATAAAACAATCTTAGGAGTGTTGTGCCCATCAGCACTCGTCAGGCTTTGGTGATTTGACCTACAGCTGCTGGCATCCCTGTCGTTTGGTAGAAAACGAATAGTAGCCTTATGCGACTACGTCCATCCTCTGAAATAATTTAGATACGGCAGACCCGCTTGGACTCTCTTTTTGTCTCTCCATATTGAATTCTACCTATCGTAGAGGCATGCATAGTGACTCAAAACGTGAATCACTCTCACTTCTGCAAAACAAAAGCTGAAAGCAGCAACACGTCCCTTAGAAAGCATATAGGTTTATCTACTGGTACAGGCACTTTCATTAAAAATGACACGGTCTCAACACATTTCGTTATTACCTACCTATATCACAGAACAAAATAATAGTACTACATATATAGAGAGATATACTACTTATATTGCCTATATGCAGAGGTATAAATTCTTTAGAAGTCATGGTCCAGTGTTCTTATGCGATGTTCGATAGAAAGCACTTTTTCATCAATAACAAATCCACCACCCACCTTAGGTTTGTCAACTCACTTACGATTGAAAAGAAAGCCAAATTGACGTTCCTAGCGTATTTACTGAAGGAACTTACTTATTTGAGTTTCCTTGCTAGAGGTAACAGGTACTTTTATACTCTGTTGAGCAAATTTTGGATTGAGGAATTGGAGAAGGAGGAGAAAATGAACTCATTACTGGCCAATAATATCTTTATTGATAGCAAATTTTCACATACCTAAATTACATACTATAGGAGATCCGATTCTCAGCACTCCATGGATTCACCGTGCGGTTGCCGGGTCCATAGCGTGATACAGAGAGGAACACCGTGACGGCGACTGGGACTTGCAACCCAGATGTAGGTTTAGGGTGGCCACATTGTGATGCATCAGCGCTCACCTCCACCGTCAGTAGTGTCCCCCCCCCCCCCCTCCCTACCTCTCCAAATTTGGTAAGTTCCCATCAATGTCGCTTTTGATATTCGATTTAGTAAAGAGCTTACTGAAGCTCTTGGCAATCCGAGGTCTTTAAGTAAGTTGTACAGGGATTTAGCTGGAATTCCCCTTGCTCCTACTTCTACGGCGATAAGTTATCTATAAAAACAAAATGAAATTCTTATTTCCTAAACACGTTCTTCCACTCCTAGATCTCTGACTAGTTTTAAGAAAATGCCCTTTGTAATTATATTACTTTACTTAACGCGGAGTACCTATATAATATTATAGTATCTATGTCTATGTATAATGCGATTGTAACTCGTAACATTGTTTTATTATCTCAGCACCAACCAGACATTGCATCTACATAAAATATTATACACTAGCTTTGCCCACAACTTCGTGTACAATTTGATTTGTCGCAGAGATCCTGTTCCTGTGGGAATTGGGCATATTCTGGGATGAAAAATGTTTTGTTGTTCTCTCACATACAAGTAACTTTTGCCGGAGTATAAACAACACGCAACTTCAATTTAACGTGTGTACTCAACGTACTCATACTACATACATTTTATTCTAGGTATGCACATCTTCATCCATAAGTATATTAATACCTGAAGCAAAAACTGTGTAGGTACACGTTTAAAAGAAAATTGAACGAACGCGTGAAAGTGAAATTTAACACAGCTAAAATTAATATGAAGAGGAATTGCATAAAGTTGTTTTTACAAGCTTTTAGTAACTTACACTAAGTCATATACTTATTTATCTTCTTCCTCTTAGCGTTATTTCCCAGTCGCATCCGAAGCTTTCAGCTCGAAGTCTGGGATCCGCTTTTAACAGTCTTAACCACGGATTTGACTAGACCTCGATATTTTCCGTGAAGCGATTGTCATCTGACCTCCACAACCCAATGTTAACATTAGGCGATATCGAAGTTTTTGCAGTTAGACCGTTGTTTTTGGATTTTTGAGGGCTCCAACTACCCGTAACGACTGCCATAGATGTTCTCATGGCAACCGGGACCGACGGCTTAACGTGCTCTCCGAGGCACGACCAGACCAATGCAAATACTCATATTTCATTCACACAAATATTTGCACTGAGCGGGGATCGAACCCGCTGCGCTTCCTGCGTAGCGGCCGCGTTCACTACCGCTACGCCACGGAGGCAGTCATATACTTATTTATATCGTATCAAAAATTTGCAACTCGATTCCGAAGCAAATTCCTTAACCCATTTTTATGAAATTTGTATATTAATATATAAAATGTGTTACTAATATATTGAGGTAATTAAAATATTCATTATATACCGTACATCTGAAATACGCACGCGTTACTCACGTACCTAGATGACATATAAAAAGTTTAAAAATGATTAAGCAACCTTATTATGACCGAAACTACGAAAAATAAAAAATACGGGCAAATTTCTACCACCCCAGGGCACAGTAGTTTATCTGGCTAAATAAATAACATACCTACCAGACATTTTCATTACAACCATTCACGAAGACCGGCGAACAAAAATGAAGACCTTAATAGTAAACTACACGGTGCCAAAAATAAGTTTTACACTTGCATTTTAATTAAAACTATCTATCTCCATATTCACGGTAATGAAAGGGTGGATTTGTTTAATCCTTTCGGACTTATAACTTTTCTGACTCGTTCACTGTACAAGATTTTATTCAGAATATTATGACGTTTTTCCAAGCGACTACCTACCCTACAGTATGCTGTTTTCAAGATGGGCATTAGAAGGTTTTTACGGGGTAGACAACGCGAATGTGACGCCTCTGGTATTGCATACGTCCATAGGCCACGGTAAACATTTACCATCAGGTGGACCGTGTGCTTGTCTGCCACCTAAGTTGTATAAAAAAAACTACTTATAGGTTAATTTAAAAAGTGAAGGTGAGAAAAGCAACGCTCTTGACTAATATACTACCTAATGTCAACATGCCTGATTGCGATACAAAAGACAAAATATCTATTCGTCAAATATAGGCGTGGGACTTGCAATCGATAGGTCGCGGATTCGAACCACTACTATCGAGATGAACCTGTCCCTACTTCAAAGAAATCGATATAGGCACTCCATTGCGGGTGATTGCCCGTTTTTATTCGTCCAAAGCGTGCCTCACAACACCGCAACACATGCCTCGTACCGTGCGGAGAAGGAAAAACTTGTTAGACATGTCATGGGATTTTCGGTGAAATTCTGTAGCTTTGAGTATAACGGGTTGTGCTTGGTCAGCACTGAAACATTTGTTCCCGCAATGACTGCCTACGTTTATTTTTCTAATTCAGTTCTATTGAGGAATTGGGCGTATTATGATTCGATTGTGACTGTAACCGACGGGATATAATGATTTAGTAATCATTATTCAATCGTACGTAGTGGTATATCGGATAATAATAATAATAATAATTTATATATTTATTTCTCTCACAATGGGTCTCAATGGGTATACAGTTTGATAACAATACAAAGATCATTGGATGTTATAAAACCACATTGTAAGAGCTGGTGCTTATTGAAGGTCTGAAAGACCTGTGTTACAAGTCACCAGTATATCGGATTATTTTTGTATACGTACCTACCTATATTCCTACGAGTGTACAGAGCTACTTCTACTAAGTTCCTTCTAGTTATGCAGTTTAATTTGTAAATTGCGCTAGAAATTTAATAGACTAGCTAGAATTATACACAATTAGCTCAAGTTTCTAGCTTATTTAGAGAGGGATAAATATGGATTTGATTTAACGATTGATTTCAGCAGCATTCAACAAAACTAAGTAATCACGTTTTACTTACTCAAAGAAATTCATTGTATTCACAGAATACCGCGGCTATAACAACCTCGTGTTAAGTTCCCGGTGGTGAGTAGGGTACCCAGAACTCACTGGAGAGGTTTTGTGCGCTCAGTAGGAGGACCAAAGGCTTGTCCTGCTTGTCTTCTTCGCTGACGGCACAGAATCTCTCTGTTCTTACAGGATAGGCAACACGAGTGTGACTCCTCTTGTGTTGTACTCGTCCATAAGCCACGGTAACCACTTTTCATCAGGTTGGCCGTGTGCTTGTCTACGACCTAAGTGGTTTAAAAAAATGTGCAAATCGTGGTACCGCATTTTAGTTCACCGTAATCACAGTTCTTTTCGTTTGTGAAATCCAACCTAAAGATCGAGTAGGTACCTACCTACCTCCTGAAAAACACTCTAGTTGTTAGAGAATTGGCTCACATTCCTTCAAGTCTACCAGTGTAACCATAAGAGGCAGTTACCTATTAAGAACTGTTAATCGTGATTGTAATGAATTAAATTGAGTAACACTCACTCGAGCGCGTCGCTCCATCATACTCGAGTCATGGTTGAGAACGCCGGTTAAGTCCGCAAAACATCCGCTCCATTCATCCGTTAAGTTTGATGTGATCGATTTTCTAAGTGAGTGTTGTACCTTATACTAAACTATACCACTATACGGTGAGCATAAAAGTCACTGAACGGTCACATGTCACATGTCAAGAAATCATTGGTCTATATTACAGACAGCAAAATAAGACTCTTACATTCAAGTCTAGTCTGACAATTAAGTGCTTTTTTTATTAAAAAATAAATCGTGACCAATATTACATTGTCGCGCTCGCCTTATCGTTATAAAAGATGAGGTGAGAAGCAACTGACCTGCGAGGTCATTTAAATACATTTGACACTGAGTTCTATTCACACATATTCAATGATTTTTACATATTTCGTATAATTACGTGTACATGATTGTTTTTCGTATAATTATGTTTCGAATCAATATCCACACGTAAGCACACGTGCCTATACACGACAAAAACAATACACAAAGTGTAGCTTACCTAACATAACGCCACTACCAATAATTTATATTTGACTAGCTGTTGCCCGCGGCTCCGCCCGCGTGGAATTCGGATTCTGTTCCAAGTTTTTTTTCGTACTAAAGTTCGGATACCATCAGGCCATCAGGAATGATTATGTCGGACTTGGACCCACTAAAAACGCATGCCGTCGCCTATCTTCAGTTGCTGGGGTGTAAGATTACCTAGGGCATATTGCGCGCTCCCCGGCACACCCTGGGCCATCTACAATTTTAAGATGGCCCCCTCAGGAGTGGGAAGCACGGTGTCCCTATCGAATCCCGGAAACCTGTAAACCTCACGCCTGCGCTCGGTGACCAGCCCTCCCCTTGCCTGCTCTCCACTGTGCCCTCTAGTAGTCAGAGGGGCTTGTGGGAAGCCTCTGAGCAGCCCTCTACAGAGCCGCTCCCGTTGCGGCAAGTATTTGCCGTAGGCGGCAGTGCCTCCCGTTGGTGAGAGGCGCTACCACCTCCGTTGCCCATGGTGTATCGTATGTAGGTTCCGACCCCGCATCCAGATCCCGTTCCCGTTGTATCTTCTGTTCAGCTGACCCGTCTTCGCACGTGAGTACTCGTGACATATTCGAACGTCCGTTGCACCCTTTTAGCCCATGCCCGTAATTAAATAGTTTTCATATAATGTATAGAAATGTACCAGATTTGTTGACATTTATAATTTCGTCATATCTTTGGAATTGAACGTCCGATTTCAATAATTCAAAAAGTAATCAATAGGTATTGAAACAATCTTTATTACTAAATAATTTATTTAGATAAGAATTAATACTAAGGTATAGATTCCGTGGTCTGACTTTGATCGGTATTTCAGCTTGAATTTATTTCGCTGCGTTTTTTTTTTCATATTGCGATAACTCTTAGAATATTCATTGCAATTATATAGTGTAAATGGCAATTTTGATGTACATTAAATTTACAACGTATAATGTAAACAAAAAACAAATCTTTCCTCTTTATAATATTAGTGTAGATACATTCAAAAAAATATGCAATTTGCGTGATATCTTAAATCAGAAGAATTATTTTCAAATAACAATGAAACTTATAATCTCAACTTTAAATGGCAATTTTTTAATTTACTAAAATCTTAACCCGTAAATAATAATTATTTATCACAAAATAAAAGAATGTAATTTTAGCGGCTATCCGAAAGTCAGTACAGTAAAAACAACCTATGTCACGTGTTATGACCAAACAGCTCGACAGATCAGGATAACAGGTGTATAATTATTCAGTTTAGTCTGGAGTGGTGTAACGTCCGGTCTCCCGGTTCCGGTCGGCTGTTAGTCAACCGGAAGTTGATATATTTTGTAAAAAAGAAGGAACGGCACATATTTTGTGCAGAGTATGTGATTGTGGAGTAAAAATGTTACGTATGGTCCAAAATATTTTTATATACAGCCGATGTCCCTACTTCAATTGAAGCCAGGATGAAGTCTAAAAAGCATAGGCTCCAATTCCATAACGTTAGCAATTCAAAAATATTGATTTAAGTATAGTTCACGCCAGATGAAACACCTGGGATGCTACGAAAAGAAATACAATTGAGTGACTAAACATCTCCAACTTTTATCATGCAATAAAGGAAGGACAGAACCGCTTAGACCCTCCCTTGGGAGTTGGGAGTTACTTGCACCATATAGGGATGATATGGAAATGGGAACGGGATGGAACACTCGATTAGGTAGAGATGGGAAATTCCTGCCAAAGAGGTATCATCCCTACGCAACTACAAGAGCTTAACGACGTCACGCCTGTAAATCCCCAAAGGGGTAGGCAGAGGCGTATGATTTTTAGTGTCTAGCAATCTCAGGTAAATATTGTTCAGGACCATCCTAGAGATAAAACAGTATATCCCTTCTTCTTCGTAGATCCATCCTTTAGGATAGGATGGATCTACAAAGTATTTTTTAGTACACGGTGTTTATACAAAGATACCTACTGCTGCCCAGGCGTTACGAACCCTTCTACCTTGCTCAGATTTCTGAGTTCCCTTAGTCTTTTTAATGATCATCTTTTTTTTAATGTCCCATTCCAATTAATCTAATATCATTCTGAAATGATAATGATAGTATATTCTGAAGATTAGGGAGGAATCGAAAAGTTTATTGTGAATGCGCACACCTACCTACCAATGTTTTGTTAGATTTGCACTCTTCATCTCTATCAGGTTCCACACATCTACGATCACGTTCTTAAACGTCGTTTGGCTACAGATTAACTTAATATAATAAATCACATAAGTGACTAAGCTACTCCCTTCTCAATACGGTAATAATAAAAGATTAAATACAAGTCCAGTACAAAGTCAAGTAAGGCAACATCTGCAATAATAGTTATTGCAATAAAACTTACAAAATTTACTGCAGACGTTCGATAGCGGAATATTAAAACAAGTGTATATATATTAATATTTATGGACGAACAAGATTTATTACTTTTCTCTGCCAGATAACAAATAGTCACGACCTTAGAGCACAGTGTACGTAAACATCTGATATTGATACTTAGGTCCTTACGTGAGGTGTCTGACCATTTGATGTATTATAGTTTGAAGTAGGTGCCTTCATAACTTCATAAATAGATTACCATGTTTTGTTATAAAAAGATACCGAGGGTATTGGTTTCATGTGAGGTCAATACCTGCATCAAAGAATCTATAGACAGCAATAAATGTAGTCATTATCATCACCGACTAGCAAGTGTGGTTAGAGCCATGGTTGAGTCATGTAGATCTTGGTTGGGTATCATGGAAATCGAGTACCTACTCCAAAACATGGTCTACCTAATAGTAGTCTCAGAAGCAGATCCCGTTTCCGCAACCCATGATTTTCCAGACATAATCTATTACTGAACAACTAATCTATTAGTGTGACTGAATAATAAAAATCTAATCATCTTCACTAACTTTCACATTTTCAGTAAGTTAATTTCAAAAGAAATTTACCCACCTGTAGATAGAAGAAGATTCACATTTATTCAAGAATCCAGAAGGATCCAAGTTTAATAGAAATGCTATCTCCTAACTAAATATTAATTTAAACTAACACCTTAATGTATGTACATTAACGAGAGGTTATGTGCCTCTATAAAAATAACTTGTAACTTTAATTAAAAGATAACAATGACAACAAATCATTCTAGTATATTGAAGTAACGATATTTCAGTGCCATATTAAACGTGAACACCTGTACAATCAGGTAGTAAGTACACATTTAATACGAGTTATTTGTTAATACATACCTACGTACTCGCATGGTTAGCAACGAAGCTCAAACACAAATTCGCGATACCTACTACATACTTATATAGCATTAATGTTTTTATTTAGTTGAAGATAATTATCGAATTTGCAATCAAGGTTTGCGTCTTCGTAACCAATTCAAAATCGTATTGACGATAACTCGAGACAAAATATTTACTTTAATTACTTCTTAATTGCACGAATAAATATAAATATACATTGTATTACTTTAGGTTTTTATGTATTAGGAACGTCGGCTCGAGTCAGCATTAGCGCCCGGAATACGGCAATAGGCTCACCCCTATCACGTGGTACTGAATACAATCATTGATGAAACGTTGGTGTAGCCTAACCCTCCGAGGATAAAAGTGTATGTAAGAATGTAGGTACTTACATCATGCCAACAGTCAACTTCAACGCAACCAAGACCCATGCGTGTCTTCTCTGCGAAGCGGAACCAATTCCAGCCGAACCCCACTTTCCGGGGTGTTTCCCTACCGATAACCGACCGCCTCTCTCGCGTTTCTCTTACTCCTGTCCTCAACTTTGGCTCATACATTGAGGTAAAGACTCAACTGGCTGCTAAAAAGCTGGGAATCCTATCGAAGATTAGACAGTCAACTGCTCACCCTCTACCAAGCGCAAATTCGATCGTGCATGGAATATTGCTCGCACCTTTATGACGGTTCGTCCAAAATACCAGCTTGAAGCCCTTGAATCGATAGAGAAACGAATCAAACGAATCATCAACAACGACGCGCTAGTTAAATATAGACTTCGCTCGCATCCCGGCAGACCATGAGCTACCTTTACCTCTTGATGTCTTCAAAAAATCATAATAATGAAGATTTAGTTTTAATAATTTTTACTGCACAAGTACCCGTGCTTTATTATTTTCACTGTGTAGTGACTTTTGTTGTGAACTGTACTTTCCTTCGGTTATATTGCCAACCGTAACGATATTGATCGCAATAAGTACTGAGAGGTACACCTTTATTATATCTCGTGAAGATTTCAGCCCTTTGATACTTGACAAACAAGATCGGATAAGCCATATTTCACTGTTCACTTAGTACATCTTGTAAAACAGGGCTATGAAAGAGAGTAGTGAAAATAAAACGTGTTTCACAATATTATAATTTATGCTCATTGAATTAAGATTAACGCTTACATTATATAAGGCGACTGTATGGTGTAGCGGTGAAGCACTTTTAAGTTAGTGGTAGAAGGATCAATTCCCACTCAGGAAGTGATAGAGCATTCTACTGCCAAGTGAATGGTTGCGGAGTATATTTCCACTTATCTATGCTATTATAAAGAGTAAAGATTTGTATCTTTGTATGTAATGAATAAACTCAAAAACTATTGAACCGATTTCAAAAATTCTTTAGCCATTAGATAGTCACATTATCAGGTACCAACATAGGCTATTATATCATCAGCGATGAACAGGATCAGAATATCACGCGGGTGGAACCGCGAGCAACAGTTAGACGTTAGAAATTTTTGTGTGTTTACAAAATATTTGTATGAATAAATGCATTAGTTAAAATTTAGATGTTTCTTGGATGTTTCTTTTATAGGTAGGTATATATGTACAAAAAAAAAGTATCTAACTATGATTATCCGAATTCTGGAACTTTGCATGCTACGAGTACTAAGCTACTTTGGATATAATAATGGAGTGTACCTATACTTCGCTGGAATATGTAAAAAAGACGTAAATATAACTTTCATAGTAATAACCGCATAACAGTTTTTGCAACGAAATGCTGTTCTATCAGTCTGTATTATCTTGTGTATATCTTTATCTCTCGCACAATACAGTGGACACTTTTAAACTTTTTGACGGGAATTCCATGAACATCTCACGTTTAACTCCGTGGGTGATTCAGAAAGATGCGATGAGAAATATACACCTACCTATTTTTGAAACATTTATTTAAAGTTTGAAAGTTACAAAAATTATATCTATAGTTAACTATCTGACGGTTACATAAAAGTATTAGGTATATTTGACCTCCCTTCCATTTCCCGTGCTGACGTCATGACCGTGGCAATGAGCGCTGAAAATTACTGAGTTCACGAAATTATAAAGTGACTTCTACCCACGCTGATTTTATTTAGGTGGCATCTAACCTTCAGGTGGGCTGAAGAATTGTTTGTCATCTCAATAGTAGGAAAAAATTACAAAATAAATATAACTGTGATGTAAAATTGTTTATGCTGAGTTTTGAATGTGTATTTCTGCATATAACACTCTTGCGTAGCGGTAGAGCGTTCGAACACTAAGTAATTTTCGATTAGTGAATTTCAATTTTGTGCACAAAAGTGTATCTGATTGGCACTCGCCTAACGTTTTATCATGGTACCTACTATGGATTTAAATAGCAAAATTCTACATACATTTTCTTTTCCTTTTTTTCTTGTTTTTACCCGCCCCTATCTTTGTACCGGTACGAAATCGCAAGTATATACCTAATAGCCATAGATCACTGTAACATCTAACCATCAGCTAGGCCGTGCACTTGTAACATTAAAAAACGCTAGTTTCAGATTCGGAATGATTTACTTCCGTCCCTTGGCGCGCAATCTTTGAAATGTTCATTCGAATACGAGTCGATCGATTGAGCTCAAATGTAGAGGTAACACCGTAACATATAATGGCTCGGTTTGGACATGTCGAGTGAGGTATGAAATTTATTTTCATCTCACTTAAACTTACAGTGTTATAATAACCATTCTAAATAGTGGAATCGTCGCTTTGTAGCTACCAGGTGACTGAGTTTCGCGAGGGTTTTCTTTTGGTTTTATCGGAAATGTATGCCTTCATAATAAGGTACCCTCTAATGTGAAGCCAATATACTAGACCCATAGAATATCTCTGTTAGATATCTTACTTATACCTATTATTATAAATACGAAAATATGGATGGATGGTAGGAAACTATGACGTTCAAAACAGTTCAATGAATTTCGATGAAATTTGACATAGAGATAGATTGTAACATGAACTAGCATAAAGGTGGGACCTTCCTGTCCTACAAAGGTGGACGCGCCTGCATGCTAGCGCGTCCCCGCGATTTATTTTGTGATTTGTTTTAAATGTAAGTGTACTAACATAATTATAAGATCATTGTTACTAACACATATGGACTACGTCTGAAATAAATTATTTTACAACACACCTGCTCATAAATGTGATATTATTTTACCGCAATTAAGCACGGAATGACACCTATTATAAAACTGTGACTTTTTCATTGCTATTATTCACAAAAGTGAGTTATAGATTCTTTTTTAAATTTCATAGGAAGTGTCTATAATTGTCTATGTTCTTAAAAAAGTTTTGATACAAAAAATAACGTGTTTAATAGTACGAATAAATTAATACGCCTATTGTATGGTCATTTGATGCATTTTCGTATTTAAATAAATAATTTAAACTTGTAATACTTGTGTAATAAACAAAATTTTCACTCAAATTTAACTTTTTTTTTTCTCTAAGTAAGGTAACTGTACCAATGCTCGACACTTTAAGGAAAAATAAAATTTCAATCTAAAAAATTTAACAAATTAATTACAGCATGGTCGTTACATTCTTTTTTAACTGTTACAGCAACAATTAGACATTAACTTTTGCCCATAAAATCTTTAAAATCTATCATACTTTTACTTTAAATTAAATTATTATGCACTTGGTCGAAAACACCAATGCTAGACATCATTGTCCCAATGGTCCAAGTATGTCAATAACTTCAATATTTATAACGTTTATACTAAAATTAGTAATAATCATAACTTATAAACAAAAAAATCACACCTATAAAAATCAGTACCCTTGGCAAAAATCTTAAGAAATAACACGACCGTGTTCACGGAGTCACATTATTTGCTGTCAACAGTCTTTCTAAATTTACTTCGGATGGTGTTGCGAATATTTGAACATATCTTATAGATACCATTAGGCATCTTTTAAGTCAATAGTCTTATAAAACAAATGGATAATTTTCTCAAAATACTGGGTTTTGTTCGAAAGTGTCTAGCATTGGTACAGTGTCGAGCATTGGTACAGTTACCTTACAGAAAAAAAAACAGAGTAAAAAAAAGTTAAGTTCAAACCTAATTTTTTTTTAAATATGGTCGACCGCCATTGTTAAATGCGCGCGCATAGGAAAACGAATTAATTTGTATTATTGTTTATTTAGTATTTGTTGTATTATTTTATTCGCAAGTGTGTTGTAAAACGTCGTATGGCACGTGTGAGCATGTACCATAATGTACTATTATCATTATTATTATTATAAAGGGCAGATCAATATGACTTCGCCTCGTCTAGTGGTAGCTACAGGGTAAGAGGATCTACTCCCTGGTTCTTGATGGTCACAGGATCGGGTTCGGTATTTCACACGGATAGAACAGTAACAGTTAGTGACAGCCAGTAGTTATATAAATGTGTTTGAGCTTGTTATTAGATAACGTTATCGCATGAATAGGGATACAATGCGCGCATACAAATTAAGTTATCTTTAACCTATCGGAGTCCAAAGTTAGATTGTCCAGTCTCTTAATATTCACGCCTAGTGATTGTAGTCAGCACATAAAATACCTATGCTTCATTCGGTTAGGTACTGAACTAAACGCAAAGAATCTTGATGTGTCTATTTAATATTTTTTACTTAAAAACTTCGTTTATTAATATTTTTCGGGGCGTATAGGGCCTAGGCCTATCATACGGTGCCAAGCTAACCGACTTGAAGGTGAAGTTTCAACTTCAAATCGGTGATGCAGTGTTCTGATGAGCTCTTCCAATTAATCCCACCCTCTCCTTTCATATATAGGACAACACGTGCAGGGCTTAGATGCCACCCGCATACGGTGCAGAATATTCTAACAAGAACCAAGCGGTTCGGCGACTCCTTCTTCTGCCGCACCATAAAGTCTTGGAATTCCTTACCAGTTCACGTGTTTCCCTCCTCCTACAGTCCCGGGTCCTTTAAGCGGGAGGGGGGAAAAAGCATCTGAAGAGGCCGTCAAGCTGAGTGCCACCGTTGTAACATATATGATACGTGTCTGTAATGGTGACCCTCTTTTCAGAGACTTTGCCTTCAGCTTACCATCAAGCGAGGCGAAGTCAAGTAGACGTGTCCTATATAAAAAAAAATCTCTCAGGGGAGATAGTTGCTTCTATAAAACCTGTATACTCCGAACCAAGAAGAGAAGAAGAAGTAAGTGGACCCCGAGCTCCGAAGAGTCCTAAGTGGCAGTTTTGGATGCAATCAGAAATATCGATCCTTTATTGTAAGCCACTAGCCGACCCGCCCTGACCTTGCCCGTGGTAGGTACACTTCGAAACCCTGTGTCACCCCAATATACTCCAATTTACTAATTTTCAAAATTGCATGGAAATCTGTCGGATTTCTTGACATTTATGATTACTGATCGGCTCCCTTAGGTAGTAGCGTGATGCTATTTAGCCCATAACCTTCCTCGTTAAATGAGCTATTCAACACCAAAAGATTTTTTTAATCCGAACCAGTAGTTCCTGAGATAAGCCCGTTCAACCAGGCAAACAGACAAACAAACAAGCAAACTATAGATATAATTATGTAGATATAGATTACCAAGTTTTCGTAAAATAAACAACATCCTGTAAAACACTGTGTTTTATAGAACGATAATTCACTTTCTATAACGTACACACACAAACACTTAATAGTGAGATTCGTGCTCGGAATTGCATATTATGTGCGTACATACATACTACTAGTAGTAGCTACCTATGTGTGGTGTGTATGTGTGGTGTGTATGTGTGGTGTGTATGTGTGGTGTGTATGTGTGGTATGTTCCTCGTTATTCATGCCTAAATGACAGGTGGCAACTGTTTATCGCCGTTTTCACGAGACATGGTTAGAATGTATTATTAGCTTGTGGATTTCCTCGTTGGCTTTTCATGCGATTCTCCCATTGAAAATGTGATAAATATTGTGTGTGTGTGTTGATTTTCGGCTCTCAGCTATTTACACGTACATTTTATCCTCGACTTTGGAAAGCATTTTAAATGTGTTTTCCTTTTCAGTATATTTATATCTTATGAGCCTTTATTTTTTAGAATGAATATTTTTAAATCTATTCAATAAATAAAATTGCCTGTGCCTTACATGAAATAAATAGTGCCTGCTATAGTTACAACTAATCTGCTTAACCTATATATAATTATATATAATTATATAGACAATGTCCCTGGTTTCGCCCGTGGCGTACCTATATCGAAACCCCACCCCACTAAGTATCACCCTTAGAGGTATAACCTTTTTAAACCATTAATATCCATAATTTATTAAGTTTCAAATAACGTGTGGTAATCTGCAGGCTTTGTTGATATTTATGATTACTGCCCGGCTTCCTTGAGTCGTAGCGTGATGATATATAGACTATAACCTTCCTTGATAAGCGGACTATTCAACACATTTTTTTTTTAATTCAATTCAACAGTTTCTGAGATTAGCGCTTCAACCAAACAAACAAAGTTTTCAGCTTTATAATATCTATTAGTAGGTTGCACTTAAATACGAACCTAGTGTAGAAATCTCAACGGGCGTTTCATTAAAGTGCAGAATATCACGTGTATTGTTATTTATTGCATCGAATTTATGCCTATGCACCACATCTGTTTTGAATTTAGTTGCCGAAGTTACGTGAAATTCACTACTTAATACAACGTTCTGATATTAGCTTTGGACTGTCGTAGAATACCTACTGCATTTCTATTTAGAAATCAGTTGCATCTACTGAGGACAGAATCTTTTCCTTCTCCATGGTTAAACATTGTCTGTACATTGGAGATATTGAAAAATATGTATTATATTTTAAACTAGCTGTTGCCCGCGTCTTTGCCCGCATGTTGATCCCGTCCTCGCAACCCTAGATCTATTCCTGTAACCAAATTTCAGCCAAATCCGTTCAGCTTTTAGAGCGTGATTGAGTTATAAACATCCAAACATACAAACACACAAACTTTCACATTTACAATATAGTAGGATAAGATTAAAGACTGACAAGACACCTGGGAAATGTTTCCTATGCCTACCCCGATGAGAAAGAACCATAACTATTAATATATATTTTTATTTCATTTCTGATTTTTTGTTCCGTTGCATCAGAAATCAATAGTTAATAAACTCAGCACTTCAGATACAGTAACCGCCCAACAATGTTACATCACATTTCGATTATTATCGCACGATAGTTGATAACGATGACCTGTTTATGTTAGTAACAGAAAAGCATAATAATTGTGGAACTAGTGTAATATTGAGAGATTGAAACTTGTAGTCTCACGACTGAATATTTTTCTGTTTACGTTGCGGCTCGCGTCTGGAAGCTCACTTTTATATAAACAACCAGACACTTTTGCGAAGAGACTGAGTACACAACTAAGTCGCGAACTATGCAAAAGGAAAAGAAAACCAACTCGTTTTATGTTGGTATATTAAAGCAAATGTATATAGGTATGCATTAAAAGATACCTTTGGAGGCGAGTGTGACCTACGATATGAGGAATTTGATGGTTTAGAGGCTTGTTATTAAATAAATGATGTGAATTATTAATTTATTACACAGTTACAAAATTTAATATATATATTTTTATGTTGTCGGGCACTTAAATAAATAATAATAATAATAAATTTCTATAACTTCATAAAAGTTTACATAGTTATTACAGTTTTTGAGGTCTTCTGTATATTAAATATACCTAGGCATCTCATCTTATCTTATACCTACTATAAAGTATTTAATTTAATTACACATTGAAAATGTTTGTTCGCGATAGACGCAAAAACTACTGAACGGAATTTGATACGGTTTTTTTATTAGGTACTCATTCTTTTTTTCAATTTTTCGCTCCGTAAGAACCATCCCCGTACTTTAAGGAATGTTCTAAAAAAAAGAATTAACGAAATCGGTCCAGCCGTTCACGCGTGATGGCGTGTCCAAGGGAAATAGGTATTCATTTTTATATATAGAGATAACAATGGTTTTAGTCATACTAAGGATCTAGCGACAGACACTGAACGCAAAACTAAAAAGCATGTTAATAACTTTAAAAAATCGAAGACAGTAAGAAAATACACAAGTACGTAGAAAGCGTTAAACAAAAGATCGAACAAAAACATACTCAGTACTATTCTATAATTAATGATTCAACTACATTTTGCCTTAACTCGGAAGCAAGTTTTCCATTGAGCTGTAGCACCGTTCTCAATAGAAAATTGAAGTAATCTTTCTGAGTGTACAGAACGATGGCAATCAATTCTTAAAGTATAACTGCTCTCTGCTTTAATTCAGTACATATCTTGGAAAAATGGATATTTCTTGATTAAAAATCATTCTGTTTCAGAACCCTTCTTAAAAATGACTCCAACAAACGGTGAAGGACCAGAGCCCCCGGGTGTAGTAGTACTGGATGGAGGGTTCTCCACGCAACTCTCTTGCCATGTCGGTCAGGTAATCGACGGAGATCCACTTTGGAGCGCTCGCTTCCTGCATAGTCATCCAGAAGAAGTCGTCAATACACATTTAGATTTCTTAAGAGGTACGTTAAAACTTTTTTTAATCAAACACAAGAGCAAACTGTAAACGAATTTAATTTTATGTTGCTGCATAAATCATATAACTACTGAAACAGTCGTATAAAAGTAACATTTGTGGTCCACACAAACTGCTCACAGTGCTTGTGCGCCAGTAACTTTACTTAATTTCTTCCTTGCAGATATTTTGCTTCAAAATGTTTACAATGGCTCTTGCACAAATCAGTTCACGTGTAGATTAAATTTAGTTCCATAAATACCTATATAGACGACATATTATTATTTTAATAGAAACATAGAACACGAACGCAAAATAATGTCTTGATCTTAACAGGCACATCTGCAACAGGAGGGCAACATCAGAACAATATTAGCGTATTGTGATTAGGTACCATCGAACATGGCGCCACGATAATTGCGTCAGTAATTACGGCAATACCGTCGCAAACTGAGAATACGAGCATAATGACCGATGTGCCCATTTCCGATGTTTTGACGCTAAAACTTAATTTGAACATAACGACTTGATGCATTGTTGCATTATGTATATTCCACGTGCTAAAAATATGTCAGAGCGCGTGCACTTTTGATGAATGTCAATGTTCTGAAGTGGGCGGACACGTGTGTTGAATGCGATGTAAATACTCGTACAAACCACCATTTAAATAGCAACGTATATATAAGCGTACCTACTTACCTACTTTGCATTATAAGATGCTCGTGATAGATAGAAAGGATTATAATTATGACTGTTAAAAATATAGGTACCGACATAGGAATCGGATACAGATTTTCTACATCAATAATATAATAGATATTAGTTATTATGTCGTATCATGAATTAGGTTAATAGTAAATATCTATTCTACACTTCAACATAGTTTATTTAATGGTACAATTAGTTACCTACTCTTTGTTACGTTTTAATGATTTGAGAAAAATATGTCGCAAAATCTCAGAGGAATGCTAAGCTTCATAATACAGACGCTTATAAATGTAGACTAGGCGACTAAGTACGAGTGTACATGCGTGTTTTGACGAATTACACGTTAGGTCGCTTTTAGCCCGTCATTTTCATGCATCTGACAGTGAGAGTGCGACCTCGTCTCGTGTCATCGTCCTCTGAAAGCGCTTTTCTTCGCCACAAAACGGACCGTTTCTTTTCATAAGGAAAAGCTGAAAAGTGTCTGCAAGCAAATAACTCCCTGGAGGGAAAAACCTACTGCCTTGCTTTACTGTCATACATAGAACACAATAATTTGAAGAAATATAAAATATGCTCGCATTCTTTGTGAAATAACTTACGTATTCTTTCCTTTAGTTAACAATATATTTAAATAGTATAAGCACATACATAGAAATATATTCCACTATTTAAAATAAAATATTAAACGTCATTACGTAAATGTGAAGGTTCTACAAAGTAATACATAAACTCTCGGCGACATAAAGTAGAAAACCCACGTCTTTTCTCGCTAGGTAAGTCCCAGCTGTTTCGCCGTGATTATTATGATTGACGTCGTAGGAAGTTGCCAAGTGATGCCGCTATTTCTCCCTCATCTACTAACTACTTCACATTTGCATAGTACAGCCCCGGCAAGCGGCAAGCGGCACGAGGCACGACTCCCACTCGTAATACAGGCGTCGTATACAAACTAGAACTCCGAATACACAGTGTTGTTGCCATTAATCACCTTGTCTGTCTAATACCTTTCCATTCGCAAGCCGAGCGCCGTCTTCTATTTATTACATAATTATTTTCTTCGACAGAGAACGGTTCCCTTTGGCGTCCTCGCTTCCGTATTATTGAACTAGCTGTGCCGGTGTTGTGCTAAGTTTTAATAATATTAATTGTTTATGCCTCTTACCCGTTGGCCCACACTAATACCTAGCTACGAAGTTGAACACCTGTAATATTTATAGGGATAATTTTGAATTTCATAATATTAGATAGTTATATTAAATATTACAACATTTGACATCTACTTACATTAATATTTTATGCTATATACAAAGAACTTATTGTGGAAGTTTATATAAACAAAATTCGAAAGTGAAAAATATGAAAGTGATCGAAAGTCAGCTAGGTATGACCGAGTGACTGAGATATTGACAGAGTGATTGAGATATTGAGGATTGGTATGGGAGCAGTGGTAGGATTGTCGGTCGAACCGCCTATTCAACCTTTTTTAAGGCCAAATTCTGGAATTTAGCCTTAAATATAAATGGATGGATAAAGAACAAACTATTTATAAAAACAAAAGAAGAAATTTTACAATATTCACGAAAGCAGCCTTCTAAATTTTTATTGATAGAACTGAAGGACAATTTTACAGTTTTAGAATATGCTGGAAAAAAATTAATAGCAAGTACTTTTCTTCGTGTTTTACAGCGGGGGCTGATTTAATTATAACAAATACATATCAGGCGTCCGTGGAAGGTTTTGTGGAACATCTCGGAGTCACGCCTGAGGCAGGGTATGACTTGATTGTGAGAGCTGTGGAGTTGGCCAAGCGTGCGCGCTCACGTTATTTGGAGGAGTACCAAGACTACGTACAGGATGGTTAGTACATTTAAAAATTTTGTACGTTCCCAATTCCCATCCCATCCTCGTAACTTAACCAGTATCTACTTTTCTTTGTAACTGTACGTTCTTACTGATTAGGATGTAGGCAACTACGTACTTTTCTAAGAAGGTACAGCAGCAGCAGTAAGTTGTTTAGCTCAAAACAGCCGTGGGTCTTTAGTATAGGTACCTACTTCAATGTTATACAATTTAAATATACTTAATATATCAGACAAAGAACCAGAATAGAATCATCAATCACTTGCTGTCTACTTCTAAACTGAACATAAGCCTCTTCCAATGTGCGTCACAGCTCAGCATCCGAATAGTAATTGAATACAATTATGATAAACACTTTGCACTTTGTCAATTGCCCGCCTAACGAGCGTAAAATGCGAACGAATTTTCTGATTAAATACGATTACTCTTGAAAGTCAGCGTATATTTTTTTATTTTACAAGTAATGTCTATGTTGCGATAATGAAAGATAACGAAAGTGTCCCTAAAGAAAACATTCAGGTATTTTTAATTTTTACTTTCATTTTGTGAGTTCGAAATGAACGCTCATTCCCTACGAAACAGGTAAATTGGCTATAAAACCAGTCAAAAATACGTATTTAAATCTTTATCACGGGTTTATAGTCCAGGTACTTTATGTTTAGAATAACAAGTGCGGAGGAAACGTTCGTGTTATTCTACATTTTAAAAAACGTTCCCGCCAGTACTGATTCCCTTTTACTGCCAACATAACATTTAAGATATTCTTAAAACACGGTAACCTCAAAAGTACGTAACAGATGTAATTTATTATTTAAACTTATAAAATTTCAAGAATGTTTGTGTTTTGCTCTCAACAAAGATTCTAGGGCCCGCACCCGCAAGGGTCGGGTGCAAGCACGCATTAATTACACTTTGCAAGGGTTGAAAGTTATGTGTATTCGTGTAGATAATGTGAAAACATGTTCGTACAGAATAGTATGATGTGGAGTGGATACCGTTAAAATAATATCTACTATAATATCCATATCTTAAATAAATGAAGCGAGTGCCTACCTAGCTGTTGAAATAGCTTTTAAGCAGCTAGGTAGGCACTCATGGATAATAAAGTAGATAATTCTCATATAATTACCTATGTCACTAAGTTAAGTTAAAGTGTGTAAGATTTCACTACATTATTTCTGTCAGTCTGTCTCAAGGACTGCTTGAAAATTCTCATTAGCTACTAATACCTACTTACCATATTTTACACTCGTACGTACCTATAGAGATTTAAGTAAATCAAAATCAAAATTGTATTTATTGTAATCCGAATTTATCTGTTTTAGATAACACGCCGTTGGTGGTTGGCTCGGTGGGACCCTACGGGGCACACCTGCACGACGGCTCCGAGTACAATGGAAGCTACGCTGACACCACATCCGTTGACGTAAGAATATTTAATGTTAAGAGAGCTCTTCAAGATGACATTACTTCCAGGCCGCTTCAGACAACATTATTTTCGTCAATAAATAATTTAGTATCTATGAAGCATATAAATAGAGTAAAGACAAACATATTTTATTACTTTAGCTAGATGGTACTAATGTTACCTACCAAGATTAGTAAAACATCCGTGACCCATGCTATACGCGCATATTAAAAAAATAAAACTAATTTTGATTTAAATAAATTCTCGGTAAATTCAAAACAGGTTGTTAGATAAAAATGGATTTCGACTGTGCCTAATTGGTTCTTGGTCTGTTGCTATAATAATACTCGTATCGTCAGAGTATTTTTAGAGCAGAAATCGTCCAAATCGATCTTACTCTAACATTAAAGGTAAAGCTTTCTAACTAAAAGCTCCAAATTCCACGACTGAGTGTTTTTATTGACCTATATTAACTATGCTGTTCGATTTAGGGATCATTTGGTCACTTACTGAGGCTTGCCTTACTGAGGAGGTACATAAAAATTTTATAGCAGCAAATATTGGAATACAATCATCATTTATTTGATGTGTTCACTGTGTTCAGACTGTTAAATAAGATGTCGCGGGTTAAATTCCTGGTCAGTGCAAACTAGAATCCATATAAAAATAGTAACGCTGTACTGGTCAAGACAGCGTTGTGTAGTATATCCTAGAATGTTATTATTAACTTGAAGGAGGGTAACCTAAAACCATTTGGCACTATTTCTTTATACATAAGTAACACAATTTTATAAATATGGCAGTCAACATGGAGTGCGGTTTTCTTTGAACTTTGAGTGAGGCAAGCATGGCACTCTGGAATTCCTGCTATTTTAAAAATTGAACCCCTAATTAAGGTAGTTGGTATCTGCATAGGACGAGGACAAACAATTTGAATAAGGGAAGCTGAACAGGAGACAGAACAACGTGGGCAACACTGTAGGTATATCTACCATAAAAATAAAATATTTTATGAGTACCTAGGTAGAGTTTTTGTTTTCCAAAAACACGTAACACTTTTTGGAATACTTTTTGTTCAGTGAAACAGTTTTTTAATTTGTCGAACACTGTTTGCTGAAAGTTGAAACAGTAGTTCCGTACTTATTTATGGGACATAAAAATAAAAGCCTGTTTCTCGAGGTAAATCTTGGATTTATTGTTGATTTAAAAAAAATTACTAAGTGCGAGGTCTGTACCTGCTAATCAGTCGGCTGTGGTCGGTTATTGATGTCTGTAGGTACCTAATATGATAACCATTAATCTGAACAATGTCAGATTAGTGGCTACCCTAGTGCCATTGCGCATTGGCGCAAAAAATAGGGGCGTTCTTAATAAATCGCGGGCTCTACAAGTCTATACATTCAGAAGTGAAAAGATCTGATCTTGTACGCATTGTAATGGTACAGATACATTTGTGTGTATCTTGGTATTCCTAAAATATGTTTCACGGATAACTAGAACCACAATTTGTGCCCGTGGTTGAGCTATAATGTGTTCCAATGAGAACTGGGACACAATTTTGTACCCGTAGTTCACCTGATAAGTGTTTCACAGATAAATAAAACAAAATGTGGTCCCCATGGTTCACCTGATAAGTGTTCCACAGATAAATAAAACAAAATGTGGTACCCATGGTTCACCTGATAAGGGTTTTGTGGATAATTATAATAAAATGTTGTAAGTGCCTATTCGAAAAGTGCGAGAAGACTAAGTATCGCCCGTTTTTTCCCAAAATAATCCAGAATCTGCGCAAAAGATGACGAAAATAGGAATGTTATACTCAGCATTAACTGTCTCTTATTTCTCAAGTGGAATTGTGCAGACAGGACCGTTTTTGTAGACTGAACTTATATCCGTTTAAATTTTATTGGTCTGCTGTCGCCTCCGAATGCCTGATAGCAAAATAGATGATTTCTGGATTATGACTATGAAGTCACATTTTGTTTTAAAGTGGTGTTTCTTGTTCTTGTTTTCTTAGTTCTTGGAAACCAAGTGAGTGTAAGCAGTAGGCTAACGTTGGTAGTACCTATAGGGCGTAGGATTCGAACCCGTAACCTTCCGAAAGTGAGTACGACTTGCTTGATGTTGTCATTAAACCTAAAAGTAGTGGAAGAGATTTACAAATTTAACTGAATGAGGTTCCATATTTGAACAATATTCAAACAAAAAGCAATTTTTTTAAACTATGAGTCAGGTGCTCGATCATTTCTACAGAACCCTCTGAGCAATGAATGCATAGCCTAATAAAGGCCATTGAAAGCGGCGGCTAAATCGTAAAGAGGGCCGTAAAGTTGCCTGCAAATTAAAATTTACATCGGCAATATGAAAAACTCCACTCCATTTCTCTTGTTTTTTTTCGCGTACCGACAGCATTTGACTGGGGTGGACAGTTAATTAACGAAACCTAGAACAAAATGGCTATCTAAAATAAACATGAAGTGTAACAAAATGGAGACTGTAATTATTGTGATAATGATTTTTATTATTGAGTGTTTTACATTAGGTTACATACTTTTCTTAACAAATATTATACCTAAGAATAATAAGTATACCTAGGTATTTTACCTTTTAAGAATAATAAGTACCTATACATACATACATACAATCACGCCTTTATCCCTGGAGGGTTAGGCAGAGGTGAATTAACACCCAATAAGTATACCTAGGTATTATCCCTATGCACGACACTATACCGCGGTATCTTTACCCAAAGTTAGCATAGCAGGTTCGATTCCCGCTCACTGTAAATATTCATGAATGCATTAATGTGTAGGTACGTTTGCATTGGACTGGGTTTCTCACACAAAACATTATGGCACCCTTATTATTTTCATATTTTAGATATTTTCAGTAGTAGGTAAGTAATATTTACATAAAGCATAAATGCTTAAGACATTTAAAACAGTTTTTTATCTTCCTTATTTAAAGGGTACTCAAAATGTTTACATTGAGCGTTCATGCACAAGCATTTAACTGATAGCAGTTTTACGAGCACAATTCGTATTCTCAACCGTATGTTGTACTTTATATAAGTTTTCATGGAGAAATGGGAACTCTGGTGGTTGAAAATTTATTTATTTAGTATTGTATGCACCTATAGACGGACACCTAGTCTAAAAAAAGTTTTTCTTTTCTATTTCTAGACTATGAGAGAGTGGCATCGACCCAGAATCCAGGCGTTGGTTGAAGCAGGAGTAGACTTGCTCGCATTAGAAACGATTCCTTGTCAGGAAGAAGCTGAAATGTTATGCGAACTTCTGAGAGAATACCCTCACATAAAAGCGTGGGTCGCTTTCAGCTGTAAGGTAGGTAAAGGAAGTAAAATAGCTCTACACGACTACCTTGTTTCAATTACTTTCAATCTACTTAAAAGCACATAAACACGCATATAACCTTTCCAAACATTGGTTGGTGCTAAACCTGCTCTTGTAAGTACTCAAGCGTAGAATGAATGACTTGTGTAATAGCCTTTGTAAATTTTCGTGGAAGTTTTGAAATTTTTAAATATAAAAGTCATAGATTCGTTCTAGTCTGGTATTGACACAGCGTTACCGCGGTGTTTTACGCTGGGGCACCGCGGACTTGTTATTTATTCCAGTACATATTTGAATACACTGGATTGGTCTATTCGGTGTATTTATGTATAGATATATTCAAATAGAGTTGACTATTCTGATCGAGTCGTAGGTGGAAAATGAAAAGAGAGTCACTGTGTACACACTGTAAAAGAATGCAATGCACGTTGTTTCCGTGTATTAGGATCATTAACTTTAGTGACCAAGGTCGATCGAGGTTCCAGGGATTCCCTTTCTACGAAACATCTGGATCTCTGTCATGGTAGATGATCCAAAGGGCACCGTAGGGGCAGTACCTTACCATTAGCTATAGAACTACCTACAGGGAGGTAGTTTCCGCAAATGGCAAGTAACAAAAAAGGGTAGTCAAAATGACTGTATACATAAGAAAACAGTTCTGTAAAGCGATTGAAAGTGATAACATTCTATAATTGAAATAAAACCACTTTTTAACGGATTTAACTTGTAAAATTGAAGACACCCCGCGACGCGACCATGGCTGCTGAAGGCTAACCGAAACGTTGAACTAAAAGTATTTACTTTTTAACGGATTCTTTAACGGATTCGTTAAAATCCGGTTTTATTTCAATGAGTGATGTTCGCGTAAACTTCAGAAATAAAACACTCCATAACTAAAATTCTACATGTCTGTCTCCCTGAGCGTAATGCCATGTAGCTCTATGTCTTATTTCTATATCTAAGCTAATCAAATCTATACCGAACCTTCTACCAACCATATACTTTTGTCCTCTGTTAGCTTTTACGACTACCGTTAAACGATAAACAGCTGTCAATATACTTAAGTAGTTCTGCCATCTAAATACAGTCATTATTTAGATAAAATTGAATGCCCATTTAAGTTTAAATAAGTAATTATAATTGTAATGCATCCAACTCAAACTATGTAGAGTTTTGAAAAAATTGTAGGTAATGTTTTAAATTATAGTTTAACAATAACTGGAAAGTTCGTTTTTTCAGGTTTTTTTTTTTAATAAAGTCGTGCACTCATCTATGATCACACTGTTTCAGGATAATCAAAGCATAGCTCACGGTGAAAGTTTCCAGAAAGTGGCGAAGAAGTGCTGGGATACTAATCCTGAGCAACTGGTAGCCGTCGGAGTAAACTGCTGCGCGCCATCCTATGTAGCGAACCTAATGAAAGGCATCAATGCCGACCGGCCACACGACCCCATTCCGCTTATCGTTTACCCCAATTCGGGCGAAAAATACAACCCTCAAATAGGGTAAGATTTCCAAGTTGGATAAGTTATCTGCATTTTAGTTTATATATATATTCCCAAGTGAACGTAATTGACATGATTTTTATTCGAAATGTAGGCAAAGCTCTAATGGAATAGCTTTATTATGTAAACTCACCTACGTCGACTAAGGTCGCTTAAACTAAGTAGCGCAAAGGGATCCATCGCTGTGGAACTGCTTACTCAAACAAGGTTTTATGTTTTGCAGATGGATAGATCGTGACAAGTGCGAATCTGTAGAGGTCTTCGTGCGAGAATGGTTGGATTTGGGTGTGCGGTATGTCGGTGGGTGCTGCCGTACGTACGCCGCAGACGTGACACGCATCCGGAATCAAGTCCAGTGCTGGCGGGACCGGTGGCGCTTCCAGGCGAAGTTCTCGAATGCACAATCCAACAGCAATGCACACTAAACTCGACTGAAACTTTTGACAGCTCCTGAGACTCTTGTCATAATAAATATGTAGGTACATTTAGTTTTAGTTTCCTCTTGGAATATTCTTTAAAGTGAAAAATGATTTACGAATGCTGCGATATACTGATGATGACTCAAATATGAATTTATTTTAAAAAATTATTTATAAATGTCATGTGCCATTTACGCTGTAAGTTACTTTTACTATGTTATTCCTATTTTTTTAATAAATGAAGAAATATTATGCACCTATAAATTTGTATCTATATGACTCTATGATTACGTTCTTGTATGTTAAGTATTAAAATGACTTACGTACAGTGTACTGTAGACTGTACAGTGTACACATGGCCACCTCATAAAGAACCGGTGAAGTGCGAGTCAGGCTCCGGCACTAAGGGTTCTAAACTGTATTGAGGGATTAATTTATTATGCTACATAAAGTGGCTGTATGCCTTAACAACATTGATTCAGAAGTTAATTGTTTTCAGTTTTAGTACCTACCTATACCAACATAAGTGACCTCTTACCTACCTACCTAATCTTTTACATATGGCGGACTAGCCTGAAATGCCCTCAAAATGAGAATATTCCACCGTGAATTATCATTCTAAGCAGGTAGGTAATTCCGTGTATATGTAACTAGGTATAGAAAGTAGGTAGGTATTTAAATATTAATGTAATAAATATTGTGTCAAGATTTGTGGTAAAGTGCGTCGCCAACCAGCTGCGATTTATGAGCACAATAAACAATTTCATTAGATGCCTCATGGAGAAATGAGAAGCAAATGGAGCACAGTTTTTATGACCGTTTTAACGTGATATTAAATTATAAAGATGGTACTCTGAGTTTGGACCGAACCAATCAGATTATGAGTACACGTTTATAGAATTTGATTCATAATTGCATCCTATTATAAAATGACGCAAAGTCACTCTATCTCTAGAAATCCCTAAATTACTTAGGCCAGAGCCATTCATTAAAAAAAAAAATACTTAGGCCTTAGGCTACCTGTCTACCAGAGATGTGCTATGCTACATTACTATGGACGCTTTTGATATCCACCAATCATATTCATTGGCCCACTAGCATTGCACTGGTGGAAAGGGGTTCAGCTATGCGTGCTATAGATGGAGAATAGATTCGAATTTTGAATATTTGTAGGAACTTTTATAGTACATCTCACTCGCTACGCTGCAAAGCATAGCATAGTGGAAACGGTCACATAATTATCATAGCTTAGCTTTTACATCCTCGTAGCAGCCTTAGTCGCGGACACTTCAGTATATCAGCTGTCTTCAGCAGAAAAGGGTAACAAATAAGTAAGTATACCAACCACGTTTATAACATAGGTAGAAGTAATATCTATAGGACAAACCCGACTTTCCACTTTCATGACCGTAGCTCACCGTAGCCCACCGTAGCCCCGTAGCCTACCGTAACCATTTCAGAGTTAAATAAATTATGAAGCATGCTTGTTGCCTCAAGACAATTATAATGTACTGCTTTAGTCATGTTATGCAACTTAACTATAAAAAAACATCTTATTAATATTTGACAATGACTACAAGAAGTTAAATTTAAACCACACTGCTATGTAATGGATTGGCAAAGCGGACCCCAAACTCCGAGCGGAAAGCTTCGGATGCGACTGGGATTAGCGCTAGAATGAAAATGAAGATGAAAAAGAGAAAAAGATTGCACTAGGAGGTTTCAGAAATGAGGAGTTAGAAATTTAGCTTACCTATTATTTTTTTACTGATATGTAACGATTGTTTTTGGATACTCATAGAATTAGGTACCGCCTTCAGAACGTAAGTGCTTATGTCGGAGTACACTATGTACCTAACTCATTTAAAGTTAAAAAAGTATTCAAACCCGTAGTACGTTGAAGACAGGAAAAAATCATGGTATTCGCTAATTAGGTACTTAACTGGTTTTCTTCCAAAATTCGCTGAGATATTCATACCTTGAATGCACTAGGTATGAGAAAAAGATTGGTTGCACTAGGAGGTTCTGTGGAGTGGTGAATACGACCAAGCATTTTGTAAGTTGAAAGAGATTATTAGTCCGTTCGTTCTTGACAATCTAAACTTTACGTATTTAGCTGACGGATTTAAACTAGGATTAGACACTGTATTGTCTACGTAATAACAATGGTAAGGTAGGCGCACTAGACGCGTATGGCAGCCGAAACTTAAGACTCGATGCTATTATATGAGGAGTTAGATATTTGGTTTACTTGTTAATTTATTTTAATATGACCGATCCTCCGAATAAGTTAATAGTTTAGACTTTATCATGAGAAGTACCCATTATTATGTGATCACACTGATCACTATATCATAGGTGCATATAATATACGATGCGTTGAGTGTATACGATCTTTTGGTCGTGCAGAAATTCCCACGGATCTCCACTAGGGATGAAAATGGCGAAAGATACTCATTTGTTTTTTTCGCAACTTTGAAACTTTCCAGTAAAATACATGTAACTTTGTAATAATACAAATTTAGAGCTATTTGAAAAATAGAAATTTACATGTTTATTACATGTATTAATCAATGTATTTTTCATTGTGAATGAAAAAAGAACAATGATAATGGCGGTGTTTATTATAATTTTACGTTATTTATTATCTACACTAATATTATAAAGGGGAAAGATTTTTTTTTTGTTTTTTTGTTTTTTTTTGTTTGTTTGTTTGTTTGTAACGAATAGGCTCCGAAACTACTGGACCGATTTCAATAATTCTTTCACCTATAGAAAGCTACAATATCTGGGAGTAACATAGGCTATATAACATCACGCTACTACAAAAGGGAGCGGAGCAGTGAGCATAAATGTCAATAAATCCGGCAGATTTCCATACATCTTTACTTATTTGTATTTTTGTATACGAGTAAACTCAAGAACTACTGAACCGATTTCAAAAATTCTTATACCATTAAAAAGCTGCACTATTACTGACTAACACAGGTTAAATTTTCTTTTTAAATTAGAGATCTTTACTAAAACTTCAATAATGTAACCCAAGGTGTAAAAAAAACCTAAAAAATTCCTTACATCGCGTGCGCTGCGAAAACTATTGAATAGGTATATAACAAAATAATGTACTGTGGAAATGTATAACTTGAAAAGATCTATATAAAAGTCCGCAATAGCATATGTCTATCTAATAAGGGTAGCCCACAGTAACCATTTTTATCTTTTACAAATTACATAAAAAATATATGTCATTTTCGAAGCTATTTTTAACAATACAGTGTTATTCCTTATCCAATTAAATACGTTAGATACGTTGTATATTTAATGTAGATCAAAATTGCCATTTACACTATATAATTACAATGAATATTTTAAGAGCGCAATATGAAAAAAAAAACGCAGCGAAATAAATTCAAGCTGAAATGCCGATCAAAGTCAGACCACGGAATCAATACCTTTGTATTAATTCTTATCTAAATAAATTGTTTGGTATTAAAGATTGTTTTGATACCTATTGATAACTTTTTGAATTATTGAAATCGGACGTTTAATTCAAAAGATATTACGAAATTATAAATGACATTAAATCCGGTACATTCCCATACATTATAATTATGTATATGAAAACTATTTAATTTTATTACGGGCATGGGCTAGAAGGGTGCAACGGGCGTTCGAAGTATCTATGTCACGAGTACTCAGCGATCGAGGACGGGGAGGGTCAGCTGAACAGAAGATACAACGGGAACGGGATCCGAATGCGGGGTCGGAACCTCCATACAATACAATACATCATGGGCAACGGAGGCGGTAGCACCTCTCACCCACGGGAGGCGCTGCCGCCTACGACAAATACCAGCCGTAACGGGAGCAGCTCTGTAGAGGGCTGCTCAGAGGCTTCCCACAAGCCTCTCTGACTACTGAGGGCACAGTGGAGAGCAGGCAATGGGAGGACTGGTCACCGAGCGTAGGCGTGAGGTTTACAGGTTTCCGGGATTCAATACGGACACCGATCTTACCACTCCTGAGGGGGCCATCTTAAAATTGTAGATGGCCCAGGGTGGGCCGGGGAGCGCGCAATATGCCCTAGGCAATCTTACACCGTAGCCACTGAAGATAGGCGACGGCATGCGTTTTAGTGGGTCCGAGTCCGACATAATCACTCCTGATGGCCGACGGGGGTGGTGTCCGAACTTTAGCACGAAATAAAAGTTGGAACGGAATCCGAATTCCACGCGGGCGGAGCCGCGGGCAACAGCTAGTTATAATAATAAAATAAAGAATAATCGTGCAAATACAATTTGTTGGGAGAACAGCGAAACATACAATGTAAAATACATGTAAAAAACGGATACTTCCGAAAGATACATCGTAAGGTCTCATTGAAAGTTTCTGTATTTTATTGAAAAATACAAAGTCCGATTGAAAAATACATGTATTGTACTTGTGATTTTCATCCCTAATCTCCACCCCGCCGCCGGCCACTGGAGGTGGTTATGTCGGACTCGAACCGACTAAAACGCCTTACACTCTCGTCTCATTACTGGGGTGTAAGGTTACCCAATAAGGCATTTCTTATTAGGTCATTTTAAGCAGGTAATTAAGTAGGTAGGTAAGTACTAAACCATATTCTGTCCTCCGTGGTAGGTAGGTACACTAGGTACCTTCTTTATTTATAACTAGCTTTTGCCCGCGGCTCCGCCCGCGTGGATGTCGGTTATCGCGACCAAACATAGCCTATGTCCTTTCTCAAGGTCTAATCTACCCCTATACCAAATTTCATCAAAATCGGTTCAGCGATTTAGTCGTAAAAGCGAGACAGACAGACAGAGTTACTTTCGCATTTATAATATTAGTAGGGATCACCTAACATTCAGTAGCCTGAATATGCCAGCATGAAAAATGCTGATATAATGTCACGTAATAAATCAGTAGGAATTAATAAACATCATCGATTAAATATTATTAATGCGTTGTCAATGACTTGCTCAATCGCACGGCATTCATCAAACGTTCAAAATAAACAGATGTTTCAAGTGAGATGAAGTTTTAATTCTAACTTCAAACGCGTCGTTATTTATGTACGGAAGGTGCCGTACGCCTCCGTCAGTAAATTGAAAATGAAATTAAAAACGGCAGCGTTTGTTGTTGGTCATGCCGAGTTGCTGAAGCGGTGACGGCACTCCAAATTTTCAGTTTGTACCTACGCCTACCTACAGTAGAAGTAAAAACATTCCCGCATTTTAACTAAGCAAGTATCTACTGGAAGAACAACCAAGTAATTGAATCGACGGTTTTTAATCTACTGAGATAGACCTTTCTTAACAAGGTCATTTATTACTTTGAGCTTGACTTTTCATTAAATTCCGTCTTCAAAAGTATGTCTGCACACGTTTTGATAATGAAGATAATTTTACCTATACTTTGTTGTAATAAAATGTTATAATTACTAAGTAAGTACCTACTAACATAGCCCATCTTATCTACCAATATCTAGACAGGTTCTTCAAACCTGCTGATCATGTCTATGATTTTTAGGAAAATGTATCATAATATAATTTTTACATGTTATTGAAATCTATCAATACCTATCGGTGAATTTTCTTTTCAAATATTATTAGGGACTGATTTAGGCTAGACCCAGGCCCGCGATTATAAAATATTCTTGCCTGAAACTCTAAAATAAATGATCTTCCCTATTTATTTCAGTTTAAATATAGAATAGGTAGGTCTAGGTATAGTCAACAAATGGAGATTCGGTTGCAAAGGTGCAACCGAATCTCCATTGATTGACATACAACTTCATATGAAAAAGTTCAACCGTATCTTCTTTATCGACGCTACCTACACCTATGTTAACCACATAATTATTAGGTAGGTACTTTTTAGGGTGCTTGGTTGAGAACCTTCACGCAGTGCACCCTGGGCAACGCCTCTCTCCCAAGGCGGGGAAGACACTAGGTAGGTACCACGTAACGTACGGCCAATTCTGATTGAAGCGGGAGCGGCCCTACAGAAAGTTGAACTTTTCAAGGGTCGCTCCACTACTAGGTACAAAAAGAAATCAGTACCTACAAGTAACGAGTCTGGGTCAAGTACCAGTATACCTTCGTAAGTAGGTACCTACCTACCATTACAAAGCTCTAATGAACTAGAAGAAATTTGTCGTATAAAAGTGTAGGATGTTTTTATACCATCAACATTTACATTGTTCAACTGTCCATGTGCCTTACGCCCACGCTGGTGATGCAGTTCGATGAGCACTCGTTGAACCGAATCAACACTAACCTATAGTTTAGCATAGGAAAGGAACCCTCCTCTCTGATATGATAATTATATTTTTTTCATCCCTTCCATTCGAAAAGTGTCGCTTTGTTCCTCTTAAACCGGTCAACTTACAAATGCGCGGTTACAAATAGGTACCTACTGGTTGATGCCGACTTGAATTTGATATTCTTATTCGAATTTGCCAACAGGTACCTAACCTTCTCACTCGAAATCCAGCGTCCCAATTAGGATATTGTTGTCTAATTCTTGAAAACGGATAGATCCTGATAATGGATCTATCCGTTAAACCTTTTTGAATTCAACCCTTCAAAAGTGAAGGTGTGTTTGTTGATTTGTCCATCTTTTACGCAAGGTAGTAACGGATCGATATTAAGACCTTTTACATAGAGATAGTTTATGGGCCCGAGAGTGACATAGTCCTTTTATATCGCAAAATTACATGGTTCCTGTGGGACGCGAAAACCTGATTCACGCACCGGCGGCGCCGCGACCGTAGGTTAGTATATAGCTACATATATTTAAATAAAAATTATGTAGGTACCTACCGTAAGATAATGTAGATACCTACATAGCTTACCTATTTCAGGGATTTGTTGCAGCTTCGATTTTCTACAGTCTAGTCTAGACTGATGATTATCATTGATTCCAGTTGTAGATGGACGAGGCTATGGCGCAGGCTTTCCTCTCCGGCTTGAGAGGTCTGAACGCAGTCGCTCCCGGTAAATTCGGCATACTAATCAAAAACAACAAAAGTAGTCCAGGCTCCAAGAGTTAATTTTGGACGTAACTTAGAAATCGTTAAAATGATGATGAGCAGACTCTAATTTTGAACTTTCATCCTAAAGTGGTACCTACGCAATAGATAAAGGGTAGGTGTCTAAATAAAGGATGAGGCAGTCTAACGTCGTAATACTGTGATATAATAGGTAACTATGTAGTTGTATTAGGCAGGTAGGTACAGTCACGTGCACTGATATGTCTAATGAACATACAGTGATAAATTTTCAAAATTAAAAAAAATGTAAAATACCAAAATTTACATAATTGCGAGAAATCCCGATGATTACAAAGAATATAGGTATTAATAATGTGACTATTTATTTCTGAAATTTTCAGAGTGAACATTTATTCAAAATTCTATCCTTGTATATGTTATAGGCAATGTGTATAATGCAGGCATTCTATACAATACCTAGGAAATGTATAGAATGCCGGGGTCGTTCAGGCAATTTATGAAATGATATTCAATGTTTTAAACTATTTTACACTTTGCCTAGGATTTTTCTTCTCTATGATTTAGTTATACTAATCTTTTGACAGCTAATCCTAATTTCAACTTCCACCAGCAGACAGTGCTGATAAGACATGTGTTCTATTGGTAGGTATGCCTAAGTACCTAGGTACGTGTTTTTTGCGTAGAATGTTTCTCACATAGCAGTGCACATTCCGACTTGGATATATTAGGTTAGAAGGCTAATGCGGGAGCGGAGCGGAGTGGAGCTATCTATCTAAGTCGGCATGAACAGTTTTTCTTTCAGCAGTAATATCCATTTTTCAAATCCATAGAGGGCTTCTTAAAGTTTTAATTTATTACTTTGTTTGCTAACAGTACTTAGGTATTTATCAAGGTGAGACGAATTTTCGCACATGAAATATCATTTTAAAGAGACTAATTTTACAACAACCCGTCCATTATACACATTGCCTGATGAGTGATGCGCTTCGGGCATTTAATACAACACCTAGGCAATGTATGAAATTAATCGTACCTATTATACACATTGCCTGAACGTTTTAGGCAATGCCGGATTATACACATTGCCTATAACACATACATTTCATTGCACGTGACTGCACTTAAGTATATAATTATGAAACGTAACAGCTAACCTGATATTGTAGGCACTACTCATCTTTATCCTTGCGTTAGGCTGCCCTGCTAGTGCTGTCCACCAGTTCACTTTACTTTGCCATCGCTACGCTACGCTACATAGTATAGCACAGTGGGAACGGTCACATAGTTTCATAGTTTAGCTTTAACATCCTCGTAGCATCTACATAGCACATCTGTGGTGGAAAGACGGTCAATCCCAGTCGCATCCGAAGCTTTCACCTCGGAGTTTGGGCTCCGCTTTTTCCAGTCTAACTGCGGGTGTGGCTGATTTTCGATATTTTTTTTCATGAAGCGACTGCCATATATTATGACCTCTACAACACGACGTCACGACTGCCATAAATATTCGTATTACAACCAGAACCAACGGCTTAACGTGTTCTACGAGGCACGACATGACCAGACCAATGCAAATTGCCATTTTTATGCATACAAATATTTGCACTGAGCTGGAATCGAAGCCGCGCTCCCTTGATATTGTACTAACATTATAATATAGAAAACTTAAACAATAATCTGTAATACAAACCACATGCATACCTACCTACTAAAATACCTTCTGAAATTAAAACCTATTAAAACTAAAACCTCAATAACAACAAAATCAAGAAATATTGTGCCGCGTCACCTCGCTCTCCATTGCACGTTATCGGAAAAATCATGGAATATATTTTCCAGTTTCAACCAGAATTTATTTATGATGTTAGCTTTAACGGCAGTGCCGTAGAACACTAGTCTACCGTTTCCGGATTTATTTATTTCAAAGAGAATGTATCCTATAAAGATTGTTTTAAATTCGATTTGCAGACTATCGTTTAACCCATTTCTAGATGAGGTTTTTGGGCAGTGGTAGTTTTATATCTACCTGGTTAAGATGTAGAGATATTAAAAATGTTATGTCCAATACACAGTGACCAGTGATGTGCCAACTGTACTGTTGGTACGCCACCATTGCCTACGTTTTCAGTGTGCTTACACGCCTCGATTCAAAGAACCGACGATGGCCAATCATACACGTCCTGTGTAGCATTGCACCCTGTAAGGCGATGTTTTGCCGTTGCTTATCATGGGGCCATTGTGTAGCGAACCCTTAAGGCAACTGTACCATTTTTATCATCCCCACGGATACCTACTCTTCCGTCGGCCAGCCGAGGTGATTAAGTCGGACTCAAACCGACTAAAACCGTTCGCCGTCTTGAGTTTCGCTTATCGGGGTATAAGGTGAGACTGTTCGGGTAGGTTTCTAGATTAAAGTAAGATCGACGGTCGAACAAATGAGAAAAAAAAGGTCTCAGTAGTTCGACGGTCGAACTAATGAATCGAATTAGTGAGAACAAAGGGACAGATAAAATATTATTGTAAGAAAAATACAAGTATATCGATATATAAAGTTTAATACTCATGTTAAAAATTAACATTTACTTTCTTTCGCGTCCAATAATATATTTTTAGATTGTAAAGCTGCAAGGGCAAGAGTTCGGTCGTGCTTCTCTTCGTTTAACTGTAGTTGTAAGTTTTTAACCTCCATTTTCATAGTCTTGACTTCGTTCTGCAGACGCATGACTATAGTCCACAAGCTTGGCGATCCGTGTCCCGTAGTAGAATGTATTGGCAACGACGGTGACCTTACCAAAACTTCTATCGCGGGCGTCTCGTCGTCACATTCTGTAAAAAGAACTACATGATAATATTCGTGATATTTTACATTTAGTTTTCGATGGATATTTTACCTATATGATACCCACCTTGTTTTGTCGCTTAATCTGTAAATGTATAAATATAATTATAACGTTCCTAGGTGGTACGTTGAATATAAAAATATGACGTTTCTTTCAATTCTTTCATATTATTTGTTCCCTACGCCAGTGCCAGCCTACAGGTATTAGATACCATTCTTTCGATTGTGCTAAAACTTTGGTAAGTTGTTACACATGCCCGTGAAGTTTCCTTATACTTTTTGTGCATATAGATAGATATAACAGTATACCTAGTATGGTCATAAATACTGTTACAAAGAAAAAGATTACCTAGTCCCTATTTTAATCCGCTGGGTTATGATTTTTTTGATTAGCTTTAGAGGTAAAGCATGCTCTGAACTAAACGCCATGATAATTGAGTCCCTATAACAATTCATGAAATTGTCAGTGAATTTTCCCATGTACCTATTTCAATTATTGATAAATTGGTGTCGAAGTTTATTTTAAAGGATTATATTAAACCGAATGGAAATAATTTTGAAAGAGCTTCATATATTTTTAATACCATTTAGGTACCTATATTAATGTATTTATGCAGTATAAAAATGAGATATTCTTCTTGTAACAGTATTTATGAGTAGTCTACGTATATGGCTTACCTATATTCGACCATAGTGATGTTAGTGTAATATTTATTATTGCTTGTGAAAGGAACATCAACAAAACATTTACATTATTATTCATTATGCTTATTATAAACCAGGGTTTCTCAAAGTAGATTCGCATACCACTTGGGGTACGCCATTTGATCGTATTGGGATAGGTACATAATACAATTTACTTTATGGCGGGGTCTTTCATTGATATATTGGGTAGCAAAAAGAATATTCCGAGCTTTCACGAGGTGAAATGTACCTAAATATTTATGTGAGACTGGATGGTACATCGGAGAGCCAATTCTCGTAATAATAAAAAATCTATTCAAATTTCAGTTTCGATCTAACCAACTTCAATCTTCCAAAAGTGGAAAACGATATTTAAGTAACACAATTTTCAAGGCTGAACATTGACTTCGTGAGCCATCACATATCACAATAAATCTATATAATTATGTAAATAAAAATTAAACCCCCCAAATGTATGTACGCGCAAGACTTCGGAATCGGAACGCTTGCATCAAATTGAGTACCTAATTCTTTTTTATTGTGGTCGTTATTGTCAGGGCAAGGTTTGTATAAAAGGAAAACAAAAAAAAAACAAGATGCACCGGGAACGAGATCTGCGTTCCACGTGGGCGGAACCGCGAGCAAAGCAAAAAATATGGCGATACGAAGTTCACTGAGTCAGCTAGTTATTAATAAAAATAACATATCTATGCTTTTTTGTATTTTGTAACTTTATAAAGTACCTTATTGTTTTATCTATAGTCAGGTTAGCGTTTCAAAGTCTAATAGGCATATATATAAAAAAAATCAGTAAAGGAGTTTGAGAAACCCTGGTCTTAAGAATCTTGTCAAACGTAAATATATTGCGCTGCATAGATATTTGACACAAAATTCACTCGACTTTGCTAAGTTCATCATCCGAAAACTGTTTATCCATGAACTTGAACTGTTTACTTACACGATATACAAGAAGGTAGCTAGCCCCTATTAGTTCGATTTAAAAAAATTCTCATTTGTATTTTCAAAGATCTTAGGTAGAGCCAGCATTTCATTAGCGAGTCATAGGGTGTATGTTACCTCAAGGTTGGGCAATTCATTTCGAACTAACATCATCTAGGCGGTGTACACATTTACAGTAACCTTCGACTTACGTCTCATGCTATTGCTTATTTATTGGCTGTGATTTAGACTGTTTATGCGAAAGCCTTTTATCTTTCGTCATTATTTTGCTAGTTAGAGATATATCGTGGATAAGGCAAACACGTGCTACTGGTACAGAAGATATAAAATTACAAGCGTGACGAATTTTGTAACAAATTGTGTTATATTGAGAAAATTACAGGTGACTTACCTACTTTTAATCGTCATCGCACTTAAACGCATAAAATTTAGTATTTTTGTGACTATCAAATGTCGAAAAGTATAGAAATAAAGGCAGAATTTGTGAAGTGTTAATGATAACTACAATTCCATAGAAAAATAAATATAATATTGCAACACACAATTTCAGTTTCGTATATAGATTAATAGGATATAAGGATCATAATATATACAGGTGATTAAATATTTTCAAAAAAAACTTATACCTCATCGATGTGTAAAACATTAAATGGTGCTTTGATCAAAAAGTGCAATGAAACAAATCACACGGACAAAAATATGACAAATTTTAAAACAAGATGAGGAACAAGTTGTACAACAACGGTTATTCTTATCACATTGACATAAATTATTTCAAATATCAGATTCAAATAAGTTAAAATATTGCTCCTTGACATGGCTTAAATCATTTTTCTGTTTTTGTCACAGAGTTTTAAAAAATAATTTGATTAAGGCCCTTAAACTATTACAAAGTCGAAATACTTAATATAATTTCCGACTTTGTAATAATTTTAAGCCAATGAAGGCCCAAAAGCAACAAAACAGAATAGATAATTTTAAAAATAAAATATTATGGGCATATTAGTATGACATAACGATATATATAGAGGCGTATTTTAACTACATAATAACAATACTTGACTGACAAACACATAAGTATACTAAGGAAAACATGGATTTCATCCATATGTAAAATATAGCCATTAAATGTTAGTACTTATAAAGATACACAAATAAATATTACGTTAATAAACTAGGATTATCGCACATATTAAGTAGGTAATATACGAAAATTATAATAATATTATAAACAGTTTGTTATTATGAGGGTTGTTGCTATGATAATTTATTGAAAATGGTAAGAACTGTTATTTTTTCAAACATTTCTTTTTAACTATTTTTAGTAAACTATATGGAACCTACCTCTTCAAACTGGTAGCTTACTTGAAATTTGCACTCAACAACATTTTATTGATTTACAAGACTTATGTTCAAAAAGAAAAATGTACAATCGCATAATGATACCCAACTAGAAAAACGCCTAATCTGAAATATGACCAAATATAAATACGTCCAACTCGAAATATGGCCAGAAATACAATTGTCCAATTAGAAAAATTATAAACTATATAAATGTCCAATTATTATGCAGGTACATACCTACTAAACCTACATATAATTATTTTTTTTACGCTCATTAATTTATTGTTACACTGGTCCTATAATTTTGAAGTTAGGTAAAATCAGCATTACGAATTTGTTGTCCCACGAATTTGAAAACTGATAGGTTAGTGTGAACAATCAGAATTTAGGTAACTTTATGTTAACTGTATCGAAATTTCATTTAGGCCCTTACTAATATAAAATTATTCAGGGTATAGACAACTGTTATATTAAAATTTTGTATGGAAATTATGACATAACAACTGTAACCTGTGAACTTTTTATTAGTAAGGGCCTTAGCCTTACTACAGTTCAAGATCACAGGGCCCCCAGAGGTAACTTATTACCTCAACGACAATATAGAGCTTAGTTTATTATTGGACATTTTTAGTATTGAATGGCCTTGTTAATTTTTCTTTTTGGACATAAGTCGTGCAATTCATTTTATTTTCTTTTATATTCGTCAAACCCCAGTGGTGGTGCGATTAAAAATAACCACTTATCAATGCTCTCTGATTTTCAACTGTACGTACAACCCTCATAATAGAATTGTAACAAGAGTATCTCGTTTGTTAGTTTGTATTTAGACACTATAATAATGAACAATCGACACAGTACTTATTTAGATATCTGTAAACACGATATTATCGTTAGCTTATTACATTCCTAATATGAAATAGAAGAAAAATATAGGCATCAAACAAGGTAGGCCTGTAAATTTTGCCACTTTTTTAAAGTTTTGACACATTTTTAGTAGGTAGTAGGTACCTACATATTTTTAATGTGGGAATTGTATGCGCATTTCATTCACATACTGCATGATAATAATAAATATGTCTTTGTTCAAAATTCAGCTACTTTATTACTTTTCGGTAGGTACAGGTACAGCTTTCTAAGTTACTGGTAGCGTTTATTGTACGATACGATACGTGATCAAGGTGGCAAATTTTTCAACAGTAATAAGATTGTTCATATTTATTAATAAATGTATCTAATAAAAAATATGTTTATACTTATTATTAACGATTGAATGTGCTAACTTGTTTTGCTACAAGAGTTAAAAAATGTCTTGTTACTTGATTTGTTATTATTCTTACTTTAAAACTAAAAAAGCACGTCAAATATTGCAAACAGTTACAAGGTGGCAAATTCTACGGCCTGACCATTAGTAGAACTAATTTAATCATTACGAAGAAGAAAATTGCGCTAAGGTGCACACTGTGAACTAGTAGTATAAAACTTTGAAATAAGGATATCTCATTTAAGACATAGTCATAAAATCGTTATTTCAAAACAATTGATGAAATACCTACTTCTTACATGTCAAAATCTGTGTTTGTGGGCGAAATGTGACATTTCGAAGACGTGTCCAATGGTTTTGTGCAAATGAAATATGAATTCAAATAAATTACTTATCTAGATAAAATTGTATTATTTCTATTTCATTAGTATGTATTGTTATTACAGTAAACTGTAACATTATGGTATGGCTCATATTAACACTTTGTTAAATCATTTGAATTACATTATACAAAAAAAAATAGTTATAACCAGCTAGATTATATTACTAAGTAGGCACATTAGCATTCATTTAAATTATTGTGGTAACTAAATAAGTAGTATTCATACTTTTCCCTCGTAAAACCAATATACAAAAACATTAAAAACTGTTATAAAAAAGGAAATCTGAGCGAACGAGTCATATTTGTCAGTTTCTACTTCAATTAATCGGGCCAGAAAATGCTTGGTAAGCAACTATTTTTAACTCTTTTCCCTAATGGGATGTGGAAATAGCACGTCGCTGAATCAGTTCTATAATAATTTTGTTAGTGACGCAAATATGCGTAATGCAACTCCAGTTGAATTCCAGTGAGAAATCTATAATTAAATTTAGAGTGACAAATGATATGATAAAAAAAGACTTCAGCGTCATATTTACAGAGATTCACTTTACGAGAAGTTATGTAAGATAGGAACTTAGCAGTAAAGTCATAGAATGATAAAAGGAATAGAAGCGTAGGCAGAATATACAGTCAGCAGTATGTAAATGCTGCATGCAATGCATTGCACTATGTTATACAATATTAAATGAATGGCGCGCGGCGGCACGCCCGCTGCCCGTTGTGATTACCCGCCACAAACATATTGCAATAACTTGCCTCATTTGTCTCTATTACTGAGCTTGTGATATTTCGAGACTAGTGATTTATTGAGAGTAAAAGGTTAAATTGCAGCCAAATCCTGTTTCCTACTCGTATTAACGTTTGCTTTTATTTCCATAAATAAAGTAAATTGTAACTTTAATTCGAGTCTACCTAATAAGTATTAATAAAAACGGACTTAATAGGCACATTACATTAAGTAACATTTTACGGTTGTTAAAAGTGGCTCTAGTTTGTAGACCTAGGTACAAAGGTACGCAAACGCTTGCTCTAGGACCTATACCTACATATAAACACGCTCCTAGTAAAACTTTTGGTATGTATCTACTAACATAACTTCCAAAAACGATTCCTACTACAGTTATCCAGAGACATTCGACTTATAATATCTTCTAATATTAACTCACATTTTTTTAATAATAGGTAGGTTTAAATTGATATAACGCCCACTTCAGAAAGCTAAATTAAAACGCAAAACGAGGTCAAAGACGACGGTATTAATAGCCCACTTAGTTTAAGAAAACCTTATATTCATGGCGATGCGATGGTTCAATAACAAGATTCGCAATGGCACAATATCAAACTGTGTCCGTCGTTTGTAATATACTACCTAATATTGAATATTTTCTTTTATCATACAGCGGCTTTACCATTGTGTTTCCTCAAAATATCAATGTCCCGCCGCTCACTGAGTTTGAGGAGGGTTTGAAGCATTGTCAGCTAGTCAAAGACATCATTCTTGTTTTGATCGCAATACTTTTTGGTTTGTGATTACCTACCGAGTAGTTTAGGTACAGTGAAGATTTAGAGATGTTTTGCTATCCATAGTGTGCGGCAGGCATTCACGATTCAGATGCCTCTTGAAAACAAGAGTTGGGTCGTGTCATCTACACATAATAAAGCTAAAAAAATTGAAAGCGCTAATCTCTGGACTCCCGAGGGATTTGAATTTCTTTTTGGCAGTTCCTGAGGAAGATAATAGGCTTTTTTATATCACACTACGATCCTCAAGATTCGAGGAATAAGAAAAAACTTGGTCGTTCCAAGTTGACGCGATATCTGTAGATTTTGTTACAACGGACAAGGGGTCGAGTTCGGTTCATTGATAGGTACCTAACAAAGCTTACATTGATGTTATCATTGAAGTCAAAGGACATACATATTTCTGCGATGAAGTTAAATGGTTTGAACCATAGTGAAATTTCTTGTTAGCATTTTAGAATACACGTTCGTAAATCCAGTATTAATTGAGTTATTCTGTATTGAACTAGATCACCGTTTCGGAAGATATCTAGCTGATGTATAATTAGCAATTAGCAGACAATTGGTCACAATGAAAGATTGGGAACAGTCTGACTCCATACCTAGACGCAGCAAGTGTCATTTAAAAAATGGCTACTACTTCGGTATAAGTTAAATCCCATGACGTGCACACATTGACAATTTAAAGAAAAATATTGACATTAGTGCAGGGGCACACCATGCGTTGCGGCGCCGCAACGCATCATCGTGTGCCCCCGCTCTTAGCTTACTCACACAAAATGCGTGTTTCACGCAATTTTTGCGATGCATTTTGTTAACAAAGCTGTGTCTTTACAGTATAATGGTCTAAGCGAACAGTCTACATTTCAACTAATTTTTTATAAGCTGTTAATATGGCGATTGAAATAATGTGTGGGTGATTTATATCAAATCTTTATAAACACTAAGTCCATTTCCTATGGCATAATGGCACCATATAGAAAGGAACAACACAAGCGTCCAACCTCACTACTTGAACAACTTGTTTACTTCGCACAACTGATAAAACGAACTATCACTCCATTATTTACCATAATACCTACGTCGCGACGTAGGTATTATGGTAAATAATGGAGTTGTCGTTGTATTTATAACTATGAGCTTTCTAGAAAATAATCATTTTAACCTTGGCTCGCAAATGTTTTGATGATCCGAATACCAGTTACGCGTCTCACGTCCATATGTGCCGCATGAATTATTTAAACTCTGTATTTAAAATGATAATGATATACATAGTCATAAACTATCTTGCTTATTTAATGACGTTCAGCGTGTTTCTAGTTTCGATTCATAAGTAGGAAACGTCGTTTGAATTCCTCTATAGGCGTTTGTTATCAATTTACAGAGACAGGCCGCAGGCTTACCATGACGGTTTATAAGAGCCAGTCTTGTGTAGTTTGGGAGCCTGGTGCAGGCGTAAGAATGTATCCTGCGCTCACCCGCATCATGCTCCCGCAACGCGCAATTCTGCCGCATGCGTGCAGGATTTGTACGAAACACACAGTGCTGGTACCCTCACCGTGTACATGCTTGAGGCAGCGGTTGCCCTAAAACGTTTCAGTTACGTTACAGAGTAATTGAATCGGTCAACGAAAAGAGATGGAGCTATATACCCTATATTACCCTAATTCCTCTTCTTTGGGTTCTGGATAGCGGTCCAAAACACGATCGCTTAGAAGCCCGTCATAGCGATGCTATTTTGATGATTGCTAAGTCAGTTGCCGCAGGTTTAAATCCCGCTCAGGAAAATATTTATATGGATATGTAGGTATATATTTGTATTGTATAGGTATCTGTGTATAATAATATTTATCCGCTTTCTAAACCATACTAGGTACAAACTAGTAAAGCTATGCTTATTTTGGGTCTAGATAGCGCTCTCCAGTCCTAGAATATTTATTATTATAAAATGAAGATAAAGGGATCATAATAAACGGGTATGAATAGACTCGTAAATCATAATATAAATCAAACGGTCAGCGGACGTAGATTTACCGGCAAAAGCCAGTTCAACGTACAAGAACACGATCCTGATTACTCGACCAATATCCCCTTCATGCCTTTCCCTTTTAATGTAATCCATTGGTCAATTAACGGTATTAGACTCCCCTTTTATTACATGGGACCAAAATATAGAGGCGTGCTCTGTTTACCCCATCGAGATATACGGCGTAGGTGTAATGTAGGTATATATATTAGAAATCGATATTGAAACCTGAAAATTTTAATCCTCATTGGTATTCAATTGAATTTTCTTAATTTTACCAGAGCTCTGTGCGATGACTGACGATGAGAATCATAGACAGATGAGAACCTGGGGAGGTTCACGAAATTATACATCCCTTTTTGGCTGGACAGTAAGCATTCCATGCGGTTGGGAGAGATATGGTAGTTATGTATACCTCTAAAAATGTACCAAAAACCCCCTCTGCTTTGGAATTTGAGATTCTGGTGACTTAGTAAATATCAGTTGGTAAATACATCCAAAATTGCGGACCGAAGTTTCGGGCAATTCGGGCAAGGGTACCATGACACGCATTTTTTCCGAAATCGGGCCCGAAAACAGCACGTCCCGAAAATAAGTCTTAAGGCGATTACCTACGCGAATGACTTTGACCATACAAATGCTCAAGGTCATTCGCTCATATTTGAACCGTGGAAATCAGTAAAACCAATTTTAATAGATAACTTTATAGGCGACGATCACTAAGAAGGTTACGTCATGCTAATACACTTATTTAACATGTATGTGAAATTTTAGATTATTTGGATACATATTGTAGAAAATATTTGGTTACATAAGAAAGAGTAGAGTGATGTTCAGAGCCTCTTTTCTACTATTTCCTCCTTATTTATTTAATTTATGAAAAGGAGAAGTTACGTAAGTATATCCTGTAGTATGCAGGCATGTGAATTCCAGATCTGGGCCCATACCATGAACTCTTAAAACAGGTCAATAATTGAACTGCTGTCATTCTACCAACTGCAAATGTCACTTTGGAATCCCTTTGTAATCCTATATATTTATATGACAGTACAAAGTGTCATTTGCAGTTGGTAGAATGACAGCAGTTCAATTATTGACCTGTTTTAAGGTTTATGGTAAGGCCGCTGTAGGTTTTATAGTTAATAAGAAAAACTGTTTCGAAAATACCGATTTTTCGATGCTGACCTGATTCGGGGCCTTAAGTAACATTATGGTACCTAAATGTGTAACGAGGTATGTCTTTCGGTGGGGTTGCGCTGGCCCGAAAATTTCGGATGCATTTATAATTCATGGAGGAGCCTCAGCTCCTTTGTCACGATAAATCACATTGCATTTATATCGGCATTACACAAGGCTACGAAACCTCTCTACACGTGATAAGCTAAACAATGCTTCTTTTAGAATTTTGTCGTTGTACAGGTTTATATGTAAATAGTTAAATAAAAAAGGATACGTGACAGAACTCGGCTACAGTATTATTATTTCTGCGTTTCCATTAAGTTTCTGGCTCTAAAAACTACAAAATATTGCTAAAATAACACCGAAAATAAACCCACAACGTAATCTGAATGCAGGTGCATATTCTGAGCCGCGCATTCAAGATATGTGACCAGGATTGTTGGATTTGGCTGCAATTTAGTTACCAACACTATATGTAAGAGATTCTTTGCATGTTTTCTAATGTATATCAGGAAGATTGAACCAGAATTTGAATGCAATTTAGTTGCCCGTGTTTAGACAATAGATTCTTTATTGCACGATAAACTCATATTAAATCAACGAGACCGAAAGCAAGCAATACTACGTGAAAGTATTTATATTACACCTACTATTCAAAAACTTAATCTATTCCGGAATTGACAATACATAAATCTAGTTTTCAAAATAAAACTTAAACTCTATCAATATAGATGTGTGATATTCAAATATGCGCAGTTGAAGCGCATAACCAAAAATAAAGAGAATTTTATGGCTTAATGACTTCTGCGTAAAAAAGCACCATTTGGCATTTAATGAGTTTTTTAATCATAGATACAAATAACTTCTAAAAAAATCTATTCGTCCCTGGCACGTATCCACGACTACAAGAACTCTTGACTATCATACATAAATACATTTACTCGTACAATCGAACTTTCGCTAAAAGCGTAATCATGCACATATCAATTCAATAGCCTTTTTCAATTTAATGCACCACAAATATTTATACATTTTCATAAAATATACAAGTAACATTCATGAGTACCTACCTACTTTATCTAATTACTAAATAATACTGCACACATGCATTACAACACAAGTCCATGTAAACATAGATAACAAACAGATCATCAGCTACGTCAAGTGCACTTGTACAAAATTGAAATCAAAGCCCAACACACCTTGCTTTCAACTTTTAGCATTAGAACTTTTATAATTATATTATAGATACGTATAATAAGTTAAAAACTTCTTAATCTACTATAATGAAATGAGAATGCGATTAATAAAACCATGATAAAAACAAAACAGAAAAATTAAAAATATTAGTCAATGGGATCAGCTTTGGTTAAATGTAAAAATTAAATGAAACCTTTTCACTCAATATCACGAAATTAGGTAACTAGTACTCCGAGCGAACAGCGGAACGAATGGTATGTAGGAACAACAATGAGCATAAAAAAATATATCTACTTATGTCAGTCAAAATGATGAGATTTTGTGAGGTGTTTTACGAAGGTGCCGCAGCACCAGGTGGACGAACGCGCTGAGCGAGACGTCGTCGAAGGCGAAGGAACAGACAAGACGGCTCTCAAAGGCGCTGCTAAGCTGGGGTGAGATCCGCTGCGTCGCTCTCGGCCACACAGTAGCTTCTGTCTACGTTCCTCCGAACACTCCCAAAGATTGGGATTAGAACGGTTCAATTCGAATTTTCGCTCCGACAGCAGCCTCCTCGTGTCCGGCCCTCGGTACACGTACGAGTCCGCCGCAGAGGAGCTTTTATTTCGTTTTACTTTTGTCGATTTGCTACAGCCGGAATAATCCGTTGTGTTACTTCGCTGGACGGTCGGAAGTTTAGTGTAGTTATAGTGAGGTATGTTAGTAGCGGGTGCGTGATATTGTACTTTACCAAGAGATAAGTGGCCGCAGTCCACTGCAGGTGCGATATAAAGGCAGCCGCATGTAACAAAATAGAAATATTCAGACTACCAGATCAGAATAGTATTGAGTTGCACATGTCCCTAATAGGTACATAGAATCCGAATCGTGGTATAACATCAAGCAGATGGAAGAGAGCGTCTGTTGCAATTTGTTAGTGACAAGATACACTTTTATGGTGATAGTTATTGTAACAAAATGCAATAAATATCTGTGCTTCAAGTTAACACCGTTGTACGTAGAAACACTTTTATTAACCTAATAACTGACGATGATATTAAATAAATAATCTCTACAGCGACTAGCTACTTTGTACTTACTCGTACTAAATACATAAATAAAATTACTGCGTACAAATTACTGTCATACGTATATCCGAATTCAATAATATAAATACTTAACGATATCAGATCTACAAGGACTAATATAGTGTAATAAGAGATTCAAAGCATGCTGCACATGCACTTAGAGACGTGTGCCTGGAGGTACCGACATTAACATACTGAGCAGGATACTGAGTATTGTAAATAATAATGATACACGAAGTTACTTAACTTATCGTCATTACATCAACAACAGCAAACTTGAGTAAATATAATTTTCAAGCGCTACTTTTATGACTAGCGAAAAATTTGGTATCACGTATAAATACAGTCATTTTATTCTAAGAACCAACTGAGAATACGGTTTCTTGACTTCGCATGTCTCCTCCTTGTCGACTCGAAAATCTCCAGCGGAATATTGGGTACTGCATAATAAACACGCTGTGTTAGTGAATACCTTCTACTTTATCATGTTCCAAAAGTAATTGAATTCTATCGATTCACTCAGATTGAGATTCGTACACATATTTTCTATAAAACGTTTCAGATTTAAACGGATGAAATTATTTTCTATCTCATGTCATCAGTTTACTATTTACTTTCAGTGTTGTTGATAAGTCGATCCAATTAGCATCAAATCTCAAATTCATATCATCGAACTGTTTCCGTTACTATACTATCTACTCTAGCTATTCAAAACCTTAATTCCCTTCTAGCATAAAAGAAAAATAGGAGTACTCACCTGAACTTACAGCATTTCTGCACCGCGCCGACGTACAATACGCTTCGATAACTTTCAAAATAAGGGCGTCTTCTTCATAAGAATTGGACTTGCGTTGATGCGGAGCGTAAGGGTGCGTCGGCCCAATGTTTTCATCTGAACCGACCGTAAATGATTGAGGCCTGAGTGGCGGCGCAGGCCGTAAACATGTTATGCTCCACCCTAGATACACAAGTGAATATTGAAATAAGTATCTACTTACTGAAATTTCATATCAATCAAATGTTAGAATATATATTTGATGGACTTATTGTAAGGAGAACATAATTTTGAAACATACAAAGAAAGTTTGTACCTACTTTATTGAATTTATAAGTTTATAGATGGGCAACCATTTTTCGAATTTACTATTTTGGTATCGCATTCCGATTTGATATTAAAAATATATGGTCACCACGGAATATTCAGAATTTTATAACTTTGTTTAATAAGTACATAGGTTAGGTAAAGGCAGTGATGGGCAATGCTAATAATCCGGTAAATAGCACTTGGCTATTAATCGATTAAAAGCAAGTTAATAGCCATTAATAGCCAAAATGGATGATAACCCTGCTATTAATGTTATTTAGTGATTGAAAATTTTCCTTCATGGTTTTCAGGCTTAGGATTGTCAGATTAGATTAAATTTCATCTTTCGTCGTGAGTAAATTTTTGTGTAAATAATATTTTCAACACACTTGCTTATAAACAGGCTTTTATTTCACCGCAATTAAGCACGGAATGACACCTATTATAAAACTGTGACTTTTTCATTGCTATTATTCACAAAAGTGAGTTATAAACTTCTTTTTTTTAATTTCATTGAATAAGTTGCTTTGTTCTTAAAAAAGTTTTAATACAAAAAAGATCGTGTCCAATATTACAAACGAATTAATATACCTATTGCTTGCTCATTTCATGCAACTTCGTATTTTAAAAGATAATTTCAACTAGTAGTACGTGTTTAATAAACAAAAATTTCACTAAAATGTATTTTTTTCTTCTCTGTGAGTCACAAAGAAAAAAAAATCATAATTCAAATAAGTAAGTAGATGACAAGGCAGCATGGTGATAGCACCTTAGCCTGTTCCGAAAGGAACAAATAAAAATTTTTTAGATGCGCGCGCATATTTATGACAAGTATGACAACAAATAGATTTTTACTATTGTGTTTTGATTGTGTTATGTAGTATTTTTAGTATTATTTTATTCGCAAGTGTGTTGAAAATAATCGTTTGCCACTCGTGTGTATGGTGATTACCGTCCTCGGCTCTCTTAAGACCCTCGCCTTACGACTCGGGTCTCAATGTCGCCTCAGCGGTAATCACCAACTTTACACGCTTGTACCATAATGTACTAAAAACTAATCTGGCCCATATAAAATGTTCAATCAGCTAGGTACAATTTACAGTGATTTTTGTTAATTAGATTTGTTTTGTATTTTGTTGTTTTTTTATTTTTAGTTGTTTTTTTATATTTTTTTTATTTTTAGTTGTTTTTTTTATATTTATCTGCCAAACGCTCATAGTTATTCCACACGAGATAGTTCCTTGGTCTAACCATTATAAGATTATACGCACAAGTACGAGACACGATACAATGCTTGTCGGTCGACGCCTGCGCAGTTACTGCGGCCACTTGTATGATCTTATGCGGCGGATGCCCTGCCCGCGCGCCCCCATCTCCACTCCTGCGCCATTTTAACTTGCACAATATGACACTACCTACTAAAGGACATCACCCATTTCGGTTAAAACTTGAAAGTGCCGGCCAAAGAAAAAAAATACTATATTTCGTTAGAGCTTATTCTTACTAGCATTCTTTATTAGAGCGTCAAAGCTGAGAGATCACTTCCCTTGGTTTTATTTGAGTTCAAAAATCTAGAAAACATACATTTTTATGATACGATCTATTGAAATTGAAGAAAAATATTGTTCTATATTGAAGCATTGCAGCCTCCGTGGCGTAGCGGTAGTGAACGCGGCCGCTACGCAGGAGGCGCGGGTTCGATCCCCGCTCAGTGCAAATATTTGTGTGAATGAAATATATGTATTTGCATTGCTCTGGTCGTGCCTCGGAGAGCACGTTAAGCCGTCGGTCCCGGTTGCCATGAGAACATCTATGGCAGTGGTTACGGGTAGTTGGAGCCCTCAAAAATCCAAAAAAAAAAAAAAAAACAACGGTCTAACTGCAAGGCTTCGATATCACCTAATGTTGACATTGGGTTGTGGTGGTCAGATGACAATCGCTTCACGGAAAATATCGAGGTCTAGCCAAAAATCCGTGGTTAAGACTGGTAAAGCGGACCCCAGACTCCGAGCTGAAAGCTTCGGATGCGACTGGGAATTAACGCTAAGAGGAAGAAGATTCTGAACACTTCTGCGTACCCCTTCAAAGGACTCAGGCGTGATGTTATGATGTGTAATGGCAGAAACATTGCAATAATATGCGATTGCAGCAATCGCGGCTGATTTCCTGGTACTTTTTGAAGAGTTCCTTGGTCTAATCTCGGAAACCCATTATCAGATCTTTACGAAATTTAAATGGGACCATTTCGGAATAATCTACTTACGAACAGAAAAAGAATTTTTAAAATCCGTCTAGAATTGGCTTCACAATCGCGTAACAAACATAGAAAAAAAATAGGGTACGAATTGAGAACCTCCTTTTTTGAAGTCGGTTAAAAAACAGCGATATGCAGTTTGGGGTTTTTTCGTTATTATGTTTACTAACTATTCTTTCAAAATAGAACAATATTTTTTATTCATTTTCAATATATCGTATCATAAAAAATATGTTGCCAGGATTTTTGAACTCAAAAAATCAAGGGAAGTGGTCTCTCAGCTTTGACGTCATGATACAAAATGCTAATGAGGACAAGTTCTAGCGCAATATCACATTTGTTTTCTTTGACCGGCACTTTCAATTTTGAACCTCAATAAACAGACGAAAAACAACGAAAATGCAGTGTTGGGTTTATTTTTATTGCTTTTATTAACGATTCGTCCAGTATAGAACAACATTATTCATTCATTTTCAATAGTCCGTATCATAAAAAATGTATGTTTTCAATATTTTTGAACTTAAATAAAACCGAGGGAAGTATTCTCTCAACTTTGACGACGTACTAAAAAATACTAGTAAGAACAAGCTCTAACGAAATATTGTATTTTTGACCAATAATAAATGCAGCATGAATGATGTCCTTTCAAATTATCTTGATCGTTGAAATTTGTTTTAGCGGGTAGCTCAGCTCCCTGAATGAAGTGTAATAATAATAATAAGAAATAGAGAACTACAGCGATTTTCACTCACGTGATACCTAGTAGTGCGAAAATTACAATAAAATAATACAAACTCTTATTTTTCTTACAATACGTTAATAGCAGGGTTATCATCCATTGGATGGCTATTAATGGCTACAAATGGATTATAATCGCTAATAATCCAAACCATCCGGCTATTTACCCATCTCTAGGTAAAGGGTACGTAGTAGGTATAATGATCATGACGAAGCTGTGTCGGTGTCGAACCGACACTAATATGTACAAGTGTCTTTGACATCAAATATATTACTGGGAGATAAGCATTGATCACTATTTCTAGTGACCCAGGCTACACACTTTCCACACATAAACTGACACTACTTCAAAAAATCATCACCTATGATGATATAATTAGCTAAATTGGACGTTTGTATACAAATTCGCAAGCGGCGAAACCACTGACGCCCCACTCGGGATATTTTCTTACTGAAGTTCATTCGTAGCCTCAGAAAGCCTAAATATCGTGCGCCTAATACTAAGTAAATAAAGCATTTAATATTTATTACCTTTGTTGCTGTAACTAGAGCCTGCTGTATCAATGAAGTCTACGGAGGAAAATTTTTTGCCAATAGGAGTTTTATTTGCCTTAGCAGGAGATTGGTCGAGAGAATCACATGAATTCAGTAGCCATCGCGCGGACTGATTCTTTTGTTTATTTTTTTGAGTTTGTTGAGTATGTTGTGTGTAGCTTTGATGATTGTTGAATGAGTGTGATCTTTTGTGGTTTGTTAGGCCGGAAGATAAATCTGAATTATTGCTGTCGCTCATGGCCATCTGTTGGTAAAAAAAAAAGGTTAAATCACCACTACTAACCGACAAGAGGGTATAATAATTTAATATATTGCTTGTTTGGATTTAGCAAATTAATGAGTATATTTTACAAGGTTTCGTCAGTTCACAAAATTGCAGAAGTAGTCCTTGTTCGAAGATGAGTATTTAAGCAATAAAATGAAGCAGATATAGGTAAACTTCATAATAGGCATATTGACAGAGTTTGAATACATAATTTCAGTGATTCTCAGTTACAGTCATCACACCTATTCAGACAATTAGAACATTAATTTAGCATACTCGTCTCTATGTTGAATTCTGATAGTCATCCTTAGCTTGGTGGCAGAACTTTTAGGCCCAGTTCAAATGGGTTTCCATAAATAATTTTTAATAGTGATGGAAAGGACAGGTAAATAAGCCTTACCATGCATTACTATTGTCTTATTTGGTTAGTACAAATACATGAGATTTATTTGCATGATTTTTTGTAGTTAGTATGATGAATAAACACAGGCAAGGATGATCAAGTAAAGCACTGCAACACTGGGGAACTCTAATGACAGTATTAATCTAATGGTTACAAAACCTCAAGGCAGTATTATCTTCAAACCAGTGACACAAATCAGTAGCTCTTTACAAAAGAATAATCCTTGCCTGAGTCGGTGACCACGGTAATCGGTAACTTTGCTTTCATCCACCAGTGTGCATATAAATCTGAACGATACACCACAAAGCCGGATTGGGCTTCCGCTAAACCCTTCTGCAATTTTGATAAGTCTTCACTGCGAGACCTCGTTTTACGCAATTCTGCGTGATTTGTATCAACGTTATGCTTATTCTCTTTGCAAAATATGTCACGGTTGCGAATAGCGTTAGCTCGAGATGGTCTCTCAGTTATTGTATCTTTCTTGTCGTCTGGTTCTCGATATATACGCATGTGGTAGTGTAAACTTGGTTTTGTTTTTTCAGTTATATTCAGAGTACTCCACTGACAAGGCAATGGATGTCGCACATTCTTGGGTAATTCTATATGAGTGCTCGGCTTTCTGTATATTCTAGGTGGAGGATCAGGCTTTAACTTAATTTCTGGAATATAGCTATCAATATTCCTTCTTATCGAAGTGCGTTTAATTTGTGGCGTGGCCATTGTGGGCGCAACGAAAGTAGATGTCACATTCGCATTGGACGAATCTCGCACATCGAGACTGTTTTCTGAGGTTACACTTGTTACGCAAGATGTTCTGGCTGTAGATCCGAAAGGTGAAGTACACCTGCATTGCTCTTCAAAAGCAGCAGCCTCTATTTCTGACAAAGTGACCTTCTTTCTATGGTCAGAGTCGAAACTTCCTTCAGATAAATTAGTTAAAGAATCCTTTGCATGGTCAGATTCCTTGTCGTGCATGTCTGATTCATTGCCAGTGGTACTTGAGCTTGTGTATTCGTGCATATTTAGTTCGGGAGATGCTAAGTTGCAACTACCCACAACACCTGAGTCAGACGAACGAGGGCTGGGACACAGTGATCTATTACAACATTCACATTTTCGATTAACCTTTTGATTCTCTGACTGTGAACTCATTCTACTTAAATTAGCATCTTCTTTACGATGGTAACTTTCGGATTCTACCATTGACCTAGACATGGATCGCCTTATTCTTTTATCGGAATTGAGCGAATGCTTCCTGAAGGGAACATTCGTATTAAGATTAACGTTAATTATTTTCATGTTATGTTCTTCATCGTTTCGGAACATTGGCGGAGGATCTATAATGATAGAATCTAAAGGATTGTAATTCTGTTTCGGCGATGGCGGATCTAGACTTTGTAAATCATTAAAAACCAGTGTATCTTCAGCATTTTCTTGGTTACGTGTGTAATTTTCCTCTGTAGATTTCCAAAGCTTACCCACTGTATCGTTTTTGGCACTACGATTAGGGAAACTCCGCCTTATAGGTAAAAAGTCGTGTTCATCATTGCCAAGTTCAATATGGGTATTTTGATCTATGTTGACTAGATCTTCACAAGCCATGTATGGTTTAACCTCAAAGCTGGATTTATCAGCACTTTTGGAATGTAAAGCAAACGGATTTAAGTTATTCCCACTAGGTCGAGAAATAGCTTCGTAATGTTGACCATTATCTATGGTTCTAATATTGTTGTGGATTATATTGGTGCCTGGGATCCCAAATAGATCGCGTGTACAATCTGCCTTATAGATTGCTTGACTAGTATCCAAATGTGCTTCATTAGACTTATCATAATATTGCACATAACCAAAGTTACTACCCCAACTGCTACTGGATGATACTGTTCTAGGGCTAGCCAGAGCATCTTGTCTAAATATTTTGTTGTTAGTATAAGCTTCTGCATCAGTACAGCTTGAGGACACATACGATTCAGTTTCTACATCGCTATCATCACTATCTGAATACGCTGTTTCAGTGCATATTACACCATCATCGTCTATCCACAGTCGAATATGATTTTTATGCCTCCTTAACACTGGCATTCCCGTCAGTTCGAAAGCCTTCGCCCAGGTTCTTTCATGTAATAATTTGCGTAGCATTTGTCTAGTGATAACTTTTTTCTTAACGAGTCTTGCGAAATATTTCGTCAACGAATAATAAGGTGATGCAGAAGGGTAGCTAGGTGGCGGTAGTGTCACATGATAAAGGCTGCGGCGACTAGAGTTGATGCTAGACAACGCCCCTTCAGAAGGAGAGCGGGTCAGCTATACAACCAAAATGACAAAAACCTTAGTGTTGATACTTTCGGAAGTTTACGCAAATATGAAATTAAACCACTTTTTAACGGATTCTACCCACCACTTAATCAAACCCAGTAAACAGCAAAATATAGTCAGACTTAACGACACACAGCTCATTCTGTGTAAATAGCAACACCAACAATTCATCATAATTCAGGTTCTTTGAGTACATCACTATGTGACAATTACCATCTTTAGTTACCCCGCGACCATGGCTGCTGAAAAGTAGCCAAAACATCGGACCAAAGTAAATTATCCCTACTAATATTATAAATGTGAAAGTAACTCGGTCTGTCTGTCTATCTGTCTGTCTGTCTATCTGTATGTCTGTCTGTCTGTCTGTCTGTCTGTCTGTCTGTCTGTCTCGCTTTCACGCCTAAACCACTGAACCGATTTTGATGAAATTTGGTATAGGGGTAGATTAGACCTTGAGAAGATTAGAAGAGGCTATGTTTGGTCGCGATAACCGACATCCACGCGGGCGGAGCCGCGGGCAAAAGCTAGTAACAAATACATCGCGATAGAATCTGTTAAAACGTGGTTTTATTACAAAAACCTTAGTTTTCAGCTTAATCAATTCATGTATCATTTGTGATGATGTATCAGAGAATAGATTGACATAAAAGGGTGACCACAGGTGGTACAATAGTAGGTACTGCTAGTCAGTTAGAAAAACTGACGTGAAGGCTTAAGTTGGACATAAACATCCGACTATTATTAATTTTCACCTCTATTTAATGAAACACCCTCATTCAAAATAGTGTAATACTTCTAAAATTACTTACATGAGGCAAAGACTGTGGTTGGCCAGGTTCATGAGCAGGACTACTCGTGTTGGAGTGCTTTTGTAACAGGCTCACCCAGTTATCAGCTTCGGCTCTAGTCTGACAAACAGCTACAATGGTATCTATCATTGGCCCACTTATTTCAAATGCATTTTTTCTGGTATCTGTATCATCTAGTTTGCAAACTGTTATGCCAGTTAAAGGAAGACAACCCTAAAACAAAATATACATACTTAGGCTAATGAATATATAAAATAAAAACAAAGCATTTGCAGCTTAGTGGTGAAGAAATCCACTGTACGATCGAGAGATCCCAGATTGAAATTGTGGCTGTTACACTACTGATGTAAACTCACTCCTAACATAAGCAATGTTGCTAAATAGGAGGAGCTTAGGGAAATACCAGCAATTTTAGTTACTAGTGTTCCTTGAAACACTCCTTAGATTTCTGGTGAATAACATACATACCTCATAGACAAAAGCAGATACTCTCTTGCTTACTGACAATAAGAGTAATGCTGAAGGAAAAAGAACAAGATAGCGGTCTTGATGCGAGGGACCAACAGCCACACTTCCCATGTGTAAAACATCTCCGAGGGAGGCAAGTTCACCACCAGGCCAGCCACGAACTTCCCCAGTTACAACTTGAAGCTCGAGTTCCTTTTGGCGCCTTAGTGCTGCACAACCACTCTGAAAGTAATGGAACTTTTAGTTTCTTATTTTGTTTCCTGGTCCAATCAGTTTGGTTTATTTATTGGCTGGGGCTACTATACTGGCATTCCGCCAGGGCTACTATTAGCCTTGGCCTGATTGAGGAATATAATGGTGTTCATTGTTAAAAGCTGTTATCAGAGCACTTTATTTAATCAATTTGAAAATGCAAGGCTCAGTAAGAGTGTAACACACTCAGGGACATTTACCATGTTTTTTATTTATTTTGAGTAACCAATATTTCAGCAATTTTACACAAGTAATGTGAATGACCATGTCAATCTCAAATCATTCATAACGGAAGGCACAGGTATGATAAACGTCGCAAGGTGCACCCAGGCGCGGGCGGGCGGTCGCATTCTTCTCAAAATCCCTTTTTAGAAGACTTTTCAATTTTGTGTGTACATTTTGGGGAGGGGGGTCATATCATATCCCTTGTGACCACCTCTCTCCCACCCTTCCGACCGCGCCTGGAGGAACCAGACAGTGTATTAAATAAGCCCACTTCGCACCTTCATAATCCTTAGAAAAGGAAATGAAGAGAGAAGAGGTATACATTAGAAGTAGATTACTTTTGAATACAATAGGCAACTTACAGCAATATCTTTATATACAACTGAAGCTCGATGTGTGTCGCCTCTGTCTGGGTGCGCTTCATGAACATGCCTAGCTAATTCTTGAAGCATAGCAGGATATTTTCCTAAACGTCGAAATGGCTTTGACAAACCAGCTGTCAATACTAGCACCCCAGGACAAACAGCACCAGCATTTTCCATCCATGTATTAAGATCCTCTCTAAAAAAACACAAATTAATAATATAAATATTCATAACAATATAACTTTCTAATATTAATGTACCTAGTATGCAGAGCCAAATTTGTTACAAAAATAGAATGTTTTTCTGTTATTGAAACCTTCAAGTATGTTTTTAAAAAAATTGGTGTACCTGTTGATAGACAGACAAATCTTCCAGTTAAGGGTCAGACAGTAGTCACTCCCATAAGAGCCAAATTTAACCAATTCATGATAAGGAATAGTCAGACTTTGGATGGATTCGAAGATATTATTATTAATTCACTTATATACTTACTTGTACTTGTCCAGAATACACACAGCTTTTGGATGACCAGCACAATAGGTTTGATGTACTGCTTTAATTTTTGGAGCCCACTGGAGAAAGAGGCCACCCACTCGTTGATCTGGGCCTGTTTTAGTTGCACATTCATCAAGCAGTGAAAGGAATTGTTCATGAACTTGTAACACCTCATTGATGTTGCCAGTCAATTGCCTGAATTCATCTCTGGTTAGCCTAGAATGAATAAAAAAACAAATGAGGCCATAACATTGGAATGTATCACAAAATGTCAGAATTCAGAATAGAATGTCATTAGCTACCTATTACCACCATCCATCCATCATGCCATCACCAAAGCCTATTTTCAATTCTGATTTCACAAATTGGTTATCCAATTTACTATTAATTAAATAAATTAATGTGAATTATGATCATGATTAAAAAAAAGCTCACAAGATGATATGAGACAGTGTGTTGAATGTAAAAAAAAGCATTGCTTTTACATCACAGCCCCCAACAAATATGAACTCTAATAACACTAGTAGTTAAAAAATAATCTTATTTAGAGAAAGCAATGTTTTATGTATAAAATCATTTCATTTGATATGATTAAAATTGGCAAAACGAAAAATAGTTATCAAGCTATATTATTCACCTTATAAAGTATAACTATCAACATAATAAAAATATTATGATTGTGAACAGGGCTGTATTATAGTTACATATCAAATTATTTGTCTGTAGAACAAATGGATGGTTCATAATTCTTTATTGTACACACAGTAAACAATTAATTGTATTTGTACATAATGTACAATTTCGTAATGTAGTATTGACTTTTATCCCAACAAACTAAATAATAAATAAATAGTGAAACAAATAGGTATGAGTTACGGTTACAGGTGAACTTGTTAATGATACTTACATTTCACTGTTTTCTAAGGGTTGTAGAAAATTGCTCACTAGACCTTGCATCTCAGCTACATGAGCTTTTTCCGAATCTATTATATCTTTAAGCACCACATTTCTAAATGCTTGTATCTCTGAAGCTGCCCTTATCGGTGATGTAGTTACAGAACCTGATTGATCTATAAACATTGTTTATTAGTAATAATATAATATTAGAAATTGAATATAATAATCTCTATGCAACATTATAATATATGAAAACAAATATTAATTTACCTATTTGTCATTTTTATTATTCAAATAAGTCAACATACCTTTATATTCAGTGACATAATTACTTGGGAACCAGCCTGTGGTCTCACCCAAGGTTCCCTCCCACCATCCTCCTTCTTCTTTCTGGGTAACAGTAATAATATCGCCTTTCTTGAAACATAGCTCATCATTATTCTTACCCTTAAATGAATATATTGCTTTCACCAAGCAATTTTCGGTTGACATTTTACTTAATTTTTGGAACCATGATATGTATTCTAAAAAAAACATATACATTAGACTTGGAAACCTAGCATTATTATGAAATTGTCTGTGTAAGTAAGGAGTCGTTTATAAAACAAGCAATAAAGAGTACGAATATAATTAACAAGGAATATTTTTTGGACAGCTCATACTTTCAAAGAATAACAGGAAGTCCTGGTGTCACTTTAAAATTTATTAGATTAAATCACTTAAAGGCAGTCATTCAACTGTTATTTGGACATATTACGTTTACCAGTGCTATATGTATGGAAGTAATTGGATTATAATAAAATTTTACTGATATTGAACGTACAAAAACGCAAAATCCTCGAATTTTCACGGACTGATCCAAAAATAAATACACCACAGAGTAATGGACAATACAGATAGATAATGTCAAACTATGCAGGTTTTCGGTTTTCCAGCCTTTACGTAATTAGTCTATGGTGTAAGGTAAGTTTACGGATAACGCTTTTTATATTTATTTGGAATAAAACTATATCCTTTCTTAATTTAACCAATAAATTACCAATATTTATATAATTACATAAAAAAACAATACTTAATATACAAGCGTCAAAGAATTCCTCCCCATCGACGTCAACTGGGAGGGTGGCCAGGAAGGCTGGTGGCATTGCCACATTAATTCTATGATTGCCATGTTGAATGGCAATGCCAATCCCTTGTGCAAGGAATAAACCAGCCCTCTGGTCACGGGTAGCGTCTATTAAGCGTTTTGATATGTCCTATATAATTATATCCATGTACCTACGTAACTACCTACAATTCTTCTTCGAGCCATATCATTTCGACTTCTTTGTTATTCGGTTCTAGGTAAATAAGTACCTATAATACGTACAAAAATTGCACGTTATTTAGTTTGTAGGCACATAAGGACTAGAGATAAGATAGGTATGGTTTTAGTGCTAGATTGTAAATACAGTTTAGTGATAAGATAAGTTAAATTAAAGAATACCTACCTGCCTAGCTAGATAGCTACTTCGATGCAATATTTATCTTTGTGTCGTCATCAGATGCTTTTCCACGCCCAACTTGGGTATACGGCCGCAGGGTTTGTGGGAAAAGAAAACGTCGTTCGTTCCTGATTGGAATATATAGGTACCTACTACAACATCTCTGGGATGGCTGGCACTGCATTGCACAGTTTTAATTAAATCTCTGCTCGCGCCAGCCAGCCAGGTTGCAGGTTATAGCGACGAGCATTCCGCATAAATGGGAGTCCTGTGCTGAGATCTCCAACCCCCTCGCATGTGCATATTCCTTCTATCTCCTAGGCGAGTGCTGAGAAAAAATTGGCATTATATATTATTGTACTTTATTGTACTACAAGGGCTTGTCGGTTATCAATAACAAAGATAATAATATATAATGCCAATTTTTTCTCAGCACTCGCCTAGGAGATAGAAGGAATATAAGTAGGTACCTATATACGTACCTACTGTCTTAATTGCGTACCTAATTCTACTTAGCGTCGGTACTTTATCAGTGGCGGATCCAGGGGGTGGGGTCTTTTTGCGAGCAAGTACTGTGTGGGAAGGATGTGGTGGAGTGGGCTCGAGCTCGGGAGAGACTCAGGTCTTACGATTTCCGAACCGCAGAGCTCGTGAGGTGTGTAAGTGACTAAGACGCTGGAGGTCACACCAACCTTCATCCCTTCATGAGCCACCGCATTTCCCATTCCCGTGTCATAGGGGTCATTGGTAACAAGTTACTTAACGTACCCCTACCCCCCGCCTAATCCAAGACTGCCTTGGCTACAATATGACCTGACTACCTGACCCTGACTTCAATGCTGGATCCACCCCTGTACTTTATTCTATGTTGATCAGTCAGTCTTTATATATTTCATCTATGAGTCAGTCACTCTGGGTTTCTGCTTCACAATAAATACTTAAGTAACTAACCTACCTACTTATTAATTGAAAAAAAATATAGCTAATGCACGATGCACCTATTTAGGTGCCTACTAAAAGTGTATTAATGCACCTAGGTGAAATAATTCAGGTGAATTAAGTTAACGAAGCCTATTATATAGGTAACAGGTACCTACGCATTAGATCGAGACAGCAGAAATTAACAGACCGTGATCTTGACAAATTCACCTAGATCCCTTCAGATTCAGACGTCTTTGCGCAAAGAGTACCTACCTATCAAACATCTATTCACGCTCACATACCTACTTATATAGGTAGATAACTAGCTTTTGCCCGTGACTCTGCCCGGGTGGATGTCCTGTATGTGTGATGATGTATGGTCCTTTCTAAGGTGAGGTCTAAACTACCCCTATACCAAATTTCATCAAAATAGGTTCAATGGTTTAGGCGTGAAAGCGTAACAAACAGACAGACAGACAGAGTTACTTTCGCATTTATAATATTAGTATGGAGTATGGATAACCCGGTATTAGTAGGATATCGATATAACAACCTCCGTGGCTTGACAGCAGAGACTAGAAAGAGTAGTCGACTGCAGGCTACACTAGCTAATAGAGCAGTGCACTGCGGGTTCGATTCCCTTAGTGCAACGACCATACATGTATAGTCGCTGCCTTAGTGTAAATATTTGTAGGTTTTATATTTGTAGGCCCTATTTGCATTGGGCTGTTTGCTTGTATATATACAGGGTGATCAATCCGAATGGGTCAGTAGGAAGAAGTCAGAAACTATGAGAGATAGCGACATCTGTTCTTAGGAACCATGGCTTCGATTTTAGATATAGGATATACTTAGGTAATAGATAGATATTGACATTAAATTTTTTTGAAACTCATACGCAACGCAACGCATAGGTAACCGGGAATCGAACCTAGTCAATATTCTGTATGAAATCGTACCTACGTAGTGTTTATTGGTATAATTTGATCCTGAAAATGTAAGGAACATTATTATTTTGCCATAAAATCTTGTATACCTAAACTTGATACTAAAATGCCCACAATTCAAATAATTTGCAAAATTTCGTCATTATAATGAATTAGTCATCAATATGAATCATTTTATCGGAATAGACCACTTATTAAATACCTTATCTACATCGATATAATGCATTACAAATTGAGTTTTGCATTTATAATATTAGTAGGTAAGTAAAGTATGGATATGGATTAGTGAGGTCCATAAAAGAACATGGCCTTGGTTTTATGCAGAACCACCTGGCGAGTCACGACCCAGCCTCGAGAACCGTTCCACGACTTGGGCAACCGCGATCGTGCCTTTCAGGGTCGCTTCGCGGTGTGTAGCAACGAACGCATGTCGCCCCTAGCATGTCATCCGCATAGTCCGCGAGCACCCAGACGTATCCAACGGAGTATTCTACCCTTCTTTTCCCCGTCTTTTACAATTTCTGAAACTGGCGCTAAGTCGTCGTCGGCTAAAGGTAGGACCCACGGCCACGCGCAGTTCAGCCTGAATGCCGTCGGTTCGGCCTTCAGTTTACGAACCACCAGCTCTAATTTTATCCAAGTGACCTCGGACACGTCATCGTCTTCGACGCTGGGCGCCATAAGGCCTCGCTCGACACGTAAGTTGTAAACAATCCTTCAGCATTTATGTAGCAAAACACCCGTCATATCTTGAGCATTAATTGCTAGGTACCTAAATTACAATCCCATCAAAAACAATACTTCTAAAAAAATGCCAAGCCTCGCCGCCCTCGGTTCTTCTACCGCAAAAAGTTGTGAGATCCATGTAATACCAAGTCGGTTAATTTATTCAGTCACTACTTCAGATACCTTCTGTCCTAAGTTATTACGTAATAAGCTTTTATGTTTTAAATGTAATAAATTGACTTGGCAATCGCACTAAACAATCTTATTTAATGTATTTATTGTGATGTGCTATACATTGTGTTTTCATGCGATGGCCAAGTCAATTTATTATATTCAAAACATAAAAACTTATTACGTAATAACTTAGGACAGAAGGTATCTGAAGTAGTGACTGAATAAATTAACCGACTTGGTATTACATGGATCTCACAACTTTTTGCGGTAGAAGAACCGAGGGCGGCGAGGCTTGGCATTTTTTTACAAGTATTGTTTTTGATGGGATTTCAGTTCTTTTTGTAGATTACCTTTCCGGTTTCTCTCACTCCCACTCCCATTCCCACTTCTTCACTTTTCGTCATCATCAAGTTTATTCAGATACTAGTTTAGGCTTAAAAGCATAATACTAACAAATATCAGACGCTCAGATAGTTACTTTCGCATATATTATAATACTTCGATAGACTGATATTAGTATGGATGGATTCATGTACACTGAAACGTTCACTGCAAATGTAACTTTGTAATTCCATATATTTATATGAGATTACAAAGTTATTTATGCAGTTGGTGAAATTGCTGAAATTGAAGAATATTTTAATTTTCCCTTGAGTTGTACACTAAACACTACTTATCTTCTAAATTTGAGGCTTCTACGTCTGCTAGAAGTGCCTTAGAGTTTTGATGATCGGTCAGTCAGTGAGTGACAAAATTTGCAGAATTTGCAAACTTTGACTAGTTATAATTCTTAAACTACTGGTTCAAATTGAATGAAATTTGAAATATGAAGTGTTTTTACAGTGTCTACTTAGTAACCGAAGATTCAGGCTTCTAGGTTTATCCACAACGAAGTTCTAGGGGGTCGAAAATGCCCTGAAGTGCTTCGAGAAAATAGTGTTTCGGCCGTGCCGCTCTTTTTTGCTCGACTTGGCGGGGGCACTGCCGTGCCCCCAGATTTTACCAATTCTTCAACGACGCGACGCGAAATGGAGCAAAAAATTTCATTTTTATTATTTTGCAAATTTTAAGAACTACTACTATTACTGCTGCCAGTGAATGACGACGCGCGACGACGCCGTGAACCAGACTGTATGGACCATTTCCCCTTTTTTTAATACCACTAAAGGCAAGGCCAAACCAACGCGATCAGCTTGCGTCCGCGGTGGCGGGCGATCAGTTGCTGGCCAATCGCAGGCCGCGCCGGTCTGCTGGAACGTCTATACAAATTCCTGATCGCCACCGCGCATGCCACGGCGGATGCAAGCTGATCGCGGTGGTTTGACCAAGGCTTTAGATGGTAGACAAGCAGACGGCCTACCCCCTATGGAATAGATGTTCAAATAACAACAAGGCATTAAGATAAATGATTTTGAGTGCTTTGTTCGTCAAGTTTGATCTGGGGCTGACTGTACTACTTAACTAAGAAGGCATTAAAAATAAGGATGAAAAAATAAAAGATATGTAAAGATATGAAATTACAATAGTATATGGATCAGAAAACATTTTTCAGTTAAATCTTAAGAAAATAGAAATTAACATTTGAGAAGACTTTACTAAACATTACTACAGGTGTTTAGATCAAAAGTAAAAATCATACTTATGTAAAATTATGGAAACACAATTAAGCTTGTACTATTTTAATAAATGAAAAGTTACATAAAAAATATAGGTATTAACCTATTGCTTAATCATGTGTAATTGCATTAAAAATTATTAGGTATATTATTTACATTATCTTATGTCTGTAGTTATCAAAATATTTCTTTGTTATTACAAAAATTCATCACACCAATCTTTTAAACATTGGTAACAATCTGATGATTGCTTAGAATTGGCGTTACATGTGTCCTTCAACCATTCTTGAAATAATTCTTTTTCTTTTTTCAACACCAAAAATTGGCCCAACACCGTGTATGCCTGTAACCAAAGAATCAATGATTATAATATAATGTTTGAAATATGCATATAGGTAGGTAATGCAACCTGTGATAATTAAAAACCAGTTAAAATCTCAGAAGTGAATAATAGCAGGATTATCTTTACAAATAAATAAATTTGAAGTGCATATTTGTATTGTTGAAATACTTAATAGCTTTTGCCTTGAAAAGTGAAGACTGTCAAGAAAAACAGCGGGCTTCTTTGTGGTCTATTTATTTACATGTTTTCTTAACTAATTACAAAGCTTTATCTAAGTATGTATGTAGCTTTATATAAGCTTCCATATTAACTATATATACACACTTTACCAGGCTTGGTAAAGTGTGTATATATTATATAGTTAATATGGAAGCTTTATCGTCGAAATATTTCAGAATTTTATAAAAAACCTATGTGTATTAGCCTAATTGGTAAAGTATCGTTTTAATTTGAGTCATTTGTCGGACATAAACGGTATCAGTAGATAATTTAATCTTACCTTATCAAATCCTGCTACTTCAAGCCTTTTGCCTAAAACTTCACCAACGCCCGCTAAATCCGTTACTGGTTTTTCTCCCATGGGCTCGGCCACAAAGTTCCTGTGTTTTTGTGATGTACTCGACATTTTGGATGTACAAGTTGCTTTCTGTTTATAATAACACACAATCGACTTTACAAAAGAAACAAGTTCTTGCTTAGATCATAAATAAAATTAACAAACACTACAAATAACCGCTTTTCTGACAATGATTATTTTAGTCAGAGTCAGTGACGTTGAATGAATGTATGAATGAAATGAATCAAAAAAGAGTTAATCAGTGTTGCCAGTGCGAGACTGTCAAATGTAACACAAGCCAGCTTGAAAAGTTACATTTTCGATGGAAAAGTTACGTATTCTTGTTTTTGAATATAAAATAGATAAATCCTCTCGGAGAACCCCCCCCCCCCCTCGCGCTGGTCTAGATCTGAATTCTGAAATCACCAGTTACCGGAAAGTGGAGGATGAGTGGCATTTTTTTTAAAGCGTGCAAAATCCCTACAGAAACCCCATTTCCACTGGAGCCGGCGGCCTCGAACTGACTAAACTGCACAAACGAGCATTCATTGCTCACAGAAGGAGACGATGCAGCCCATGCACTCGTGCAACGTACCATGAGCAAGGTGGCGAGCGAGACTTCTCCCATTCCTAAGGCTATCACTAGCACCCATCTCGGCGTTCCCCCCGTTGGGCACTTGGTCAGTGTGTGTAGCCCCGAATCCTCTCTCGCATCACGGTGATATCCCTCCGGCGTTGGCTCCTTCCGGGTCCTTAGCAGGTAATCCCCGAAGTAGCCCGATGATCCCCGGCGTCAGCCGGTGCGAGAGGCTGGCAGCCACCCATGATGGGTCTTACCCGCCGCTATTATGGCGTGGCCTGCACGTGGTTACCCAAGTCGTAGCTCCAATTCCACTACCATGTCCATGTAGAGCTGGGACTTTACGGCCCGGATATCTCTAGGTTCGTTTTCATGTCCCTGCTCCCACACCTCCTTTCGGTGCCAGTATAGCACTGAAAGAACTCTCGCCTTCAGGATCCATGATAGCGGTTTCGGATCGTGAGCTATACAGTATTCGCACACATTGGTCAACAATACAGGGCCATGGACCGCACGATTCCTGCGTAGAATCTGCGTAGAGAACTCATCCGGCCCCCTCATGTTGGGCAGTACCCGCGCCAGAGCGTTAGCTGTATCCTTCAATTTAGAAGCCGGACTTCCGAGATGCTTCCTGAAATCCCAGCGGCCATCGAGCAGGAGCCCTAGCTATTGCATCTGGGGCTTGATGCAGATGCGGCTGAGAGCGTCTTCCACTATGGGGCTGGGCCCCTCTGGTGGTGCATGCCGAGGTCTTTGAAAAAACAAACGTGATATGCCATCTCTCGCATCCCGGCTGTCGTAGGGCCACTGGGCATATTTGGTTTCGAAATGGCCCCCTTGGGTGTGGGAACTAAGGTGTCACCAAACTAAGGTGTGTGCACCACCTTGGAGTTCATTAAAAATTGTTAATCTTACGCCAGTATTACTAAGTTTATGGCTGTCACAGTAGATAAATGTTATCTAACAAAGATAGAAAACAATACGACCACAATAAAGAATGAAATTGAATGAATGAATTGAAAATAACTACATAATTATTCCTTGATTGATAGTTGTTCAAGTCAAAGTAACCTAAGTATAATACTGCCAAAAAAGGTTTGAAGTTGTTTGAGTGATACCACCACCGGTCAAGCGATTTTTCTAAGGGGTCCATTACACGCTCATGCAAACGTCATGCAGGAAACCATCAAACAACCAAACATGAATTACGTTTGCATGATGGTTTTATATCGACATTACACGTTCAAACAGAAACCATCAAACACACCATAGAGTAGGGATGGCGATTCTTGCCGAAAAATATCAATTTTTAAAATCGATTCGAATCGTGGCCTGATAAATCGATCCACAAAAAAATCGAGGTCTAAAAGATCGATTTCCAGAAAATCGATCTTTTTTAACCGACTACAAAAAAGGAGGTTCTTAATTCGTACACTATTTTTTTTGTATGTTTGTTACGCGATTGTGAAGTCAATTCTAGACGGATTTTGAAAATTCTTTTTCTGTTCGTAAGTAGATTATTCCGAAATAGTCCCATTTAAATTTCGTAAAGATCTGATTATGGGTTTCCGAGATTAGACCAAGGAACTCTTCAAAAAGTACCAGGAATTCAGCCGCGATTGCTGCATTCGCATATTATTGCAATGTTTCTGCCATTACGCATCATAACATCACGCCTGAGTTCTTTGAAGGGATACGCAGAAGTCTTCAGAATATTCAGCTATATTTCCGGTTTACCATATACCAAAGTATCAGATCAGGTAGAATACAAGACATTTATTTTCAAAATCTATAGCAAACAGATAGTTAATTTAGCTTAAAGTTCTTTATGCATATCTAAACTTTTTGAAAACAGTCTGTGAAGTCTACTGGGATCCAAGCGGTTCCGCTCATCACTTGCGATGCGTTCGGCAAATTGAAAAAAGGCGCTCACAAGGAACAGATGATCCTACGCTACTTATTATGATACGCATGGCTATTGAGTGAACGTGGTGATAAATAGAGTTTTTTTTGTTGTTACCAGTAAAGTATAGGATCATACTTTAGGTGCACAACGACCTGCGCTAAATAATGTTTGGAATCTTCATTTAAGCCTTGACTTTCCTGTGCAAGTCGGTAGCTTAGTGGTTAAGGAGTCGGCCTTACGATCGAGAGGTCCCGGGTTCGAATCCTGGCCATTACACTACCGACGTGAACCCACTCCTAGCACAAGCAATTTAGCTTAGTTGGAGGGGTTCGGTTGCTAATAGCAACTTATGAAATTCCCAAACAGACACACAAAAAGTCAAAGATTATAAACGTAACTTTTTTTTATTGAAGAGAAGTGACGCGAAGTAGACTAAACTCACAGCCATCTCGCGAGTTTTTGAGTAATTAACCGGCAGCACTCTTGGAATGCGAGCACCTTCAACTAATTTATACTAATACCAAAACAGAAAAAATCAAAATGTCGATTTTAAAGGATGATGTATCGATTCAGTACTACGTCTCGATGTAAAAAATCGATTTTTCGTTTAATCCATCTCAGATACTCCCTACCATAGAGTAAAGTAATACATCGGAAAAATCCACAGACGAAAAATCACACCAAAAACATCACCGGGAGTACAAAAAAAAAACGTACACGTGTTCATGACAAAATAACTAACTATAATATATTATGGATATTCATAAGCGAAAAGCGTGCATAGGAATTTTGTTTGGCATTCTAAGTAATAAACGTGTAAAAGAAAGCGCTAGGCAAAAGACTGACTATTAAAAAGGAATTTGTACAGCCATTTAAACTTGTTGGCTGATATACGGCAATCGAAGGAGGATAAAGATTATGAAAATTATTTTCACATGAAAGATGCATGTTTTGATAACCTCGGAGTATCAGTACGTGTTCCGTCCTGGGCACGGGACCATGGACCCAGTGTTCGCCCTAAGGATTGTGGCGGGGAAATGCAGGGCGAAGAACACGCCCCTGCACTGCCTGTTCTTAGACATGCAGAAGGCCTTCGACTGAGTTCCTCGCGCGGTGATTTGGTGGGCACTGCGGGCCAAGGGAGTTCCAGAGACTTACATAGACACCGTCCGAGACATGTACTACGATTCCGGTTCCGTGGTTCGGACTGCTGTTGGTGACTCAAAAGCCTTCCCCATCCCTATCACCGTCGGGGTACACCAAGGATCCGTCCTTAGTCCTTACCTATTAAGCGTGGTATTAGACGTTTTGTCGGACAGCATCAGAAACTCACATGAGCAGCCTCCGTGGTTGCTCACGTATGCTGATGACATTGCGCTGATGGACGCGGACAGGAGCAGATTATTGCGACGCGTGAAAGGGTGGAAAGAAGCGCTTGAGAACGGCGGTCTGAAGCTAAATGTAGCGAAGACAGAATACTTAGCGTTAAACTCCACAGATCCCACACCCGTCCGCATAGGCGATGATTTGGTCGAGCGCACGGACCAGGTTAAGTTCCTGGGATCTGTACTTCATGTGACCGGTGAGATCGACCACGACGTCAAGGCACGCATTGCTGCCGCGTGGGCCAAGTGGCGAGAAATGACTGGCGTCACTTGTGATCTCAAAATGCCAGTCAGGTTGAAGGGGCAGGTCCTTAGAGTATCTACTATAGTAATGGATACTCTAAGGGCAGGTCTATAAGACGTTGTGAGGCGTGGCCGCTGCTCGAGCGACACAAGCAAGGGCCTGTCCATTAATCACGTGAGGTTCAACAGGGGGGGGGGGGGGGTTCAGAAAAGATCACGAAATATCACCAGGGGGGAGGGAGAGGGAGGGGTATATTGAGATATCACGTGTATTTAATTTTTCTTATAACTCGTGATTTTTGTCACGATTCTTAGTTTTCTAGCATTAAATAATAAAAACACGTGATTTTGGCTAGGGGTTAGGTCTTAAACCTCACCACGTATCACCATGGGGGTAGGGGGGTTAGAAAATTGCTACAAAAAAACATCACGTGATTAATGGACAGCCCCCAAGAGCTGCGTGTCACGGAGATGAAAATGTTGCGGTGGATGTGCGGCGTCACGCGTAAAGATCGGGTACGGAACTCTCGCATCCGCGGCAGCCTCCATGTCCGTGACATCGTGGATAAAATGCAAGAGAACCGCCTTCACTGGTGCGGCCACGTCTTGCGGCAACCACCAGGTTATGTGGGGAACAAATGCTTGGCAATGGTGCCCCCACCGGGCCCAGGTAAAAGGGGTAGGCCAAAGAAGTCCTGGCTTGACGTCGTGAAGGGTGAGCCGGAAGGCGGACCCTGAGCTTCGAGGTCATCTTGGCCACGGATGCAATCAGGAGAATACGTCTATGTGTAGATGATGATGACTCTTTGAGTCGGCCTTACGATCGAGTGGTCCCGGGTTCGGATCCTGGCCATTGCACTACCGACCGGCGCGAGCCCACTCCAAGCAATTTAGTTTAGCTGGAGGGGTTAACAGAAATATTATTAATTAATACAATGTCACAAACTCACAAACATTATCTCTTTAAATATCCATATTAATCCATAGCCATACTAATATTATAAATGCGAAAGTAACTCTGTCTGTCTGTCTATATGGTACGCTTTCATGCCTAAACCACAGAACCGATTTTGATAAAGGGAAAGGATATAATATATAGCCTATGTTTGATCGCGTTAACCGAAATCCACGTGGGCGGAGCCGCGGGCAGCAGCCTGTAATGTATTTAATATAGATGAAATTTAATTTTACTAAACCTCTAGATAAATCCACCAGCCACTAAAAGCAATATTTCGAGATTAGAAACCACCATATTTGGTGGAAAATCCACTATGTTGGCAACACTGCATTACATGTTCACTCAAAAGTGAGTTTTGGTGCGAACACGTTGAAGGAAACATAGCGGTTTTATTTTATTTTCCGAAATTAGTGAGTTCCAATTTTTAAGTGTAAAAATGGTGGATTTTTAGACATAACGTCTTTAGGAAACGCGCACAAGAGTAGGAAAGTGAAATATTAAGGTGAATTGTGACTTCTCGTGTTGGTTTTAAATCTCCGTAAGAAGCCTTTAGTAAAGTTTCCACCACTTTACTAAGGCAGCAATCATCATCACCGTCATCATCATCATCATCAACTCATCATCCTCATCCTTATCGTCATCCAACACCGAAATAAGATAATAAAATATCAAATGAAGACATGGCTCAAAGGTCTTTGTAACCAAGCCAAAAATTTAAAAAAAAAAAAGGCATGTTTGATGGAAAAAAATCAAAATTTTCGGATAATCGTCAATCCTCTTGCCACACCAAAAAATTTAATTGAATTGAATATTTTATTTTCCTAAATTAGTGTGAGCTCGAGTTTTTATGTGTAAAAATGGTGTATTTTTAGACTTAACGTCTTAGAAAAGGCGCACAAGATTATGAAAGTGAAATATTACAGTGAATTGTGACTTCTCGTGTTATTTTCAAATGGACATAGCTCAAAGGGGTAAAAGCCAAAGCCAAAAATATTCCAAAAAAAAAAGTCATGTTTGATGGTTTTTGGTCAAAATATCCAAATTTCGTCATGCAAACGTCGGTCAGCGCATTAGACGATAGGTTAGTTGTCAGTCATGGCGGTGTTTGATGGCAAAACCATGGTTTGTATGAGCGTGTAATGGACCCCTAACAATACGCTTGGTATTATTGGTGATACGGCTGGCGAATTGGATAATATTGACCACAGAACACTAATAATTATCCTGACGAATATTGACACCTATAAGTCGGATTTTTAATTAGACGAAGCTATCTGACGTTTACTGGGTTGCAAGTTTTTTATGAAATAAAAATAGTGTTGTGACAAAGTGAGCTATAATTATGATGAATGATATTATCATGATGAATGTGAATCCAGTCAAAACAGACGAAATTAAATGGTAAGCTCACATGAATTCGCATAGAGTTGAAAATTGGTGGGAGTCTTAAATACACCATAATGAAAGAAATATCAAAAGTCCCCATCGATTTGAACCTTGCATTTTTTTTTCGAGGTTAAAAGTCAAATATAACGGATTCTCGCATTTTTCTCGTAAACAACAAATGCTATCGTAAAATTAGTGTAGACAAAGTTGTAGATCATGTAATTACCTACAAAATTTGTGTTAATTTTTTTATTGTGCGGGTCACCATTTCGGAGATATCGTGATTTAAAAATTGAAAGAAATCAATTATGTATTTTATATGAAATTTCTTTCACCATAGTTGGATTCATAAACGCAGAACCTGAACCGCTGGCCCTATGTACTTTAAGTTTTGGCAGTAGATGCTTATCTTGTTGCTAGTATCCACTTAGAAAGGAATTTTTTGAAATTTCATTGCTAAGGATGTAAAATATGGGATTAAAGTTTGTCTTGAAGTCCATTTCCGTTCCTCCCTATTTTAGCCCCTTAGTAACAAAATTTCTAAAAATCCTTTCTTGGTGGATACACGCAAAATGAAAAGCATCTACTGCCAAAATTTCAAGTTCATATGACTAGCGGTTGAGGCTCTGCGTTGTTGAATCATACTATGGGAACGACTAACTTTGTATATAAGAGATTTAACTTCTTCCAATTTTGCAATCGCGATATTTCTGAAATGGTGATCCGTACAAAAACAAAATGTATACTAATTTTATAGGTAATTTCATGATCTAGGTACAACTTTGTCCAACCTACTTTTACCCTAATATTTGCTGTTTACGAGAAAAATGCGAGCATCCGGTATATTTGACCTTGAATAAAAAATACAGAAGTGCAATCGATGGGGACTTTTGATATTTCTTTAATTATGATATATTTAAGACCTTCACCTATTTTCAGCTGTATACTAATATATGCAAGCTGAAACCTTTATTTTATCTGGATTATGTATGAAGCAGCAAACAAAATGGCAACTGACTTTTTTTGGTCATTATATTATAATGACCTGACCTGAATGGCGACTAATACGCGCGGCATTGACAGAGCACTTTAAAACAATTTTATTGTAAAATAGAAATAGTTCTTTTTTGTATAGTAAGAAAATATTAACAATTCCTCATCATTCATTTCATATCTCCACGCACAATGGCCAAAAAAGGAGGCTAAGTGCGGACAAAAGAGTCCCCTTTCCATTCCATTTCATTAATTTCATATTAGTGAACGGGAACTGAATGCATCAGTTGCATCACTAATACTGAATATAGCAACATTATTTGACGAAGTGACATTAGCTAATGTCAATGGATATCGTCTAATTAAAGAAAGGCCCCAATATTAGACATTGATAACTACATTACTTCTCTTGAAGTTTCCCGCTATATTTACCACTTGCGATGTTTATTGCGGCTCGTGTACATATATTGCCAATAAAGAGTTAAATAGTACCTTAATGTTGGATATTTTGCTTTAATAATTTATCACTATGTATAATACTTGCCACTTATTACATCTGAGTTTAGGTCTAGTGTGAACTGTGTGAATGTCTAAATGCCCCACATAAGCACAATCCCCACAAATTCCCTAATCGGCTTGAAAGTCCCCACTCTCTTGGGAATTGACAACGCTGGACACAATTTAAGCGCGATTCCGGATGGAAATTTCCTGACGTGTGCGGCGATTAGTACAAAATGTATGCGAGTGCTGCGTTCGGTATGACGTCATTAGGTTTTTTCCATTCTGAACCGAACGTCAGGTTTTTTCCGTTCTGCAAAAAGTAAGGACGTGTGCGGCTAGTTGAACATTTTGTATGAAAATGGAAAGGAAAATGGAGCATTCGGTTTTTTGAATCTGACTTTTTGATCAGGAAACCGTGGACGGAAACCGTACGTTTGCGCGGAGCCTAATGAATGATGGCAGATGTCTGGCAGGCGGGCAGCATGCACCACAGACTACATATGGAGATGCTAACCAAAGAGTATAGTACCTAAATAGGTATTGCAAAAAAAAAACAAATCAATCGATAATGTCACAGACGTCACAGATGTCATTCACGTCATGGTATCATGCTTCTATACCATAGTCACTCGCACTCGCACAGACTGTCACTTGTCACTCGTTTTGTCAGTTTCATACTTTAGTTTCATAGAGTCAGTTTGTCGCTGCTCGTAGCGTATAGTAAACAAACTTTTGTGACTTTCTCGTTTTTTATAGAATTTTTAGCTGGTGATTATAATTGCTGCATTCTGGTGATTATATCGAAAGTATGTCACAAAATTTGTTACCAATTACCTTAAAACAAATAATGATGGCTAACTAAGTTTAGTCTACATAGCAGCGCGACTATGCTATAAATTTATAATATTCTGTAACGTTACATTAGTAACACATTGTTATTATACTTACATCAATGCTTTTATCAATTAGTAATATAGTCACTACGCAATGTTATATTGGTAACTTTTGACTGTAATGTAATGCTGACTGATCAAGCGCTGGTAAAATGGAACTTCCACTCGAAGAGACCTTATACCAGGCAATTTTAGCACGAGACCATGTTACTATTTCGCAAGTTCTTTCAAAAGGTAAGTATTCGTGTATTATGGAAAGTCTTCATACGTTTTTTATTACTGAATATACAAGTATCATAGTCAAAGAATCAGTAAACAATTACTTTTCTCATTGTGCTCTGAATAGTTATATTATGGTATATAATTTTAGTGATTTCTTGTGCAATTGCAGGTGCTAATCCAAACAGGACTATTAGCCACGGTAGAACATGTCTTGGAGAAGCTGCTATTATTGGGAATATTGATATTATAAAATCACTCATAACTAGTAGTCAAACATCAGCACAACAAAAAGTATCATCATATAACATTACTACAACAAAAAGGCAAGTTAAGTGTCAAAAAAGGAAGCTAAAGCACCAAGGACAATGTGAAGAGACTATTGCAAAGTGTAAAAATTTGAATGACAGAACACCGAAGGATAGTAATTTTGGACAATATGATACAATAGGAATATTAGATAACAATGAAAGGGTTGACAGAAATGAAGGAACTCTGCATTCTAGTGATAAACCTAGTCACCTCAAAAGCTTGCCGATCTCAGAAAGAAATCAAGGATATTTTGTTTTTGTACATAATGAGAGTTCTAGTAGTGATGAGAGTAAAATTGGTAGTTTAATATCACCTGTAAGCCCCCCTTCTCAAACACCTTCACCGCAAGAAGATTTGGAATGGGATGAAGAAATAGGGAATGTTGCACCTGCAACTACTGAAGATGACACATGCTCTTCAATATACAAGTCAGATTTTTTAAGTTTAATATTATTAATGTCTTACATTGTTTATACTATGCTAAATATACTCTTGGTTTTAGATGGTATGCTGGTATACTTGAGTCTACTGGAGCAGCGATAGCCTCTGCATCAATATTCACTCATGGTATCAATCAACAAGATGTTTGTATGAAAACTGCCCTGTATTATGCTGCAGAACAAAACCACCTTGCTGTTGTCACATTATTGATAGAAGCTGGTAATTGGTTTTACATACATATTATGTTGGCAGAGACAACAGCCCTTCATCCTTCACAACTTTCCTTATATCCTTACATACTTCACAAGCTTCCTCAACTATCATTAAACATAATATATCATGCAAGCCCATCAGAGAAAAAAAATGGATTTTTGCTTTACTGGATGGTATTCAAAAATGTTAGCAGGCTGGTGAATTTTGGTAGTGGATTTAAGCCAGATAGGTTATAAGGCCTAGTTCCCACTTAACTAATAATAAGCTACCAAAGTACTTATTGCATTTAGGTATCTAGGTAATTATTTATTTACATATATTTATTTACTGCCTTATTGAAAGAAAAAGACCACTTACCCTGTGTAATAGAAATACTGACTGGGATTCATTTGATGACCTTTTGGAGCGGGAAGTTAGCTTAAATGTTAAATTGAAAACGGCTGACGACATTGACGAAGCCACCCTTTTACATTACTAACAAAATACAAGAAGCCGCATGGCGTGCTACACCAACCGCTGAATTAACGGTACAGAAAACTCTCATTCCCCTAGAAATACGAGATAAACTAAAAGAAAAAAGAAAGCTTAGACACAGGTGGCAACTCAGTAGACTGCCTGAGGATAAAACTGCTTTCAATAGAGCAGCAAGAGAGCTTCGGGAATTAATTGTTAACGCGGAAAATGAGACACTGCATGACAAACTATCCAACCTGTCGGCAACAAAACAAGATAACTACTCATTATGGAAAGTGACAAAACATCTTAAAAGACCAATGGAGCATATACCACCACTGAGACTGACTGATGGGACATGGGCTCGAAAACCTAGTGAAAAAGTAAATACATTTGCCCAATATCTCAAGCAAGTGTTTACTCCAAACGCATCTACTATGGTTGAATTTGAGAGTGAAGTAGACAGACTGATAAATAGTGACCAACAATTATCTCCTCCTCTCAAACCAGCAACCCCTAATGAAGTAGTGAAAGCTATTAGTAACTTGAAGAACAAAAAAGCGCCTGGTTTTGATCTGATCACAGCAGAGATTTTAAAGCGCCTATCCAGAAAAGCGATAGTATATCTTACTGTATTATTTAATGCCATATTGAGAGTTCACCACTACCCAAAATTATGGAAGGTATCACAAATAAAAATGATAGCAAAACCTGGAAAACCTCCATTGCAACCAAGTTCATATAGACCAATAAGCCTCCTACCCATCATGTCAAAGGTCTTTGAGAGGATACTGCTGAGTAGACTTAAGCTGGTTCTGGATGATAACAAGTTGATCCCAGACCACCAGTTTGGGTTCCGCCCATTACACTCAACTATAGAACAGGGTCATCGGGTCGTACACAATATCAGGAGAGCCTTCGAACAAAAGGAGTACTGTTCAGCAGTATTCCTCGATATACAACAGGCTTTTGATAAGGTTTGGCACAAGGGACTCTTGTACAAATTGAAGACTATCTTACCGAATACATTTTTCATGATATTCAGGTCATATCTGGAGGACCGAAAATTCCAAGTGAAATTTGAGGAAGAACTGTCTCAACTCTACAATATTGAAGCCTCAGTACCACAAGGCTCAGTCCTGGGACCGGTATTATATTCCCTATATACCGCAGACTTACCTGTAACTGCCGGAGTAGAAACAGCTACATATGCTGATGACACGGCATACCTTGCCAGTGACGTAAATCCTGACCAAGCATCTGCTAAATTACAGCAGCATTTGAACAAAGTGGATGAGTGGCTGGAAAAATGGCGGATTAAGACAAGTGCTTCTAAGTCAACGCACATTACATTCACCCTGCGAAAAGAGGATTGCAAGGCTGTAACACTAGGTGGAGAAACATTACCGCATAAGACAAGCGTGAAATACCTAGGTCTACGCCTAGACAGACGGCTCACTTGGGGTCAACACATCAAGGCAAAGAGAGATGAAGCCAATATACAGTTCAAAAAACTACACTGGCTCATAGGGCATCAATCCTCACTGTCACTCGACAATAAACTCCTAGTATATAAGTGTATAATAAAGCCGATTTGGTCATACGGCATTGAACTATGGGGCTCTGCAAGCAACTCGAACCTAGAAGTACTGCAGAGATTTCAGAATAAAGCCCTTAGAGCAATTTCTAGAGCACCTTGGTACAGTCGCAACTCTGAAATCCATGAACACCTGCAAATACCAACAGTAAAAGATGAAGCTAAAAGCTGCTGTTCCAAATACAAAAAAAGGCTAGATAAACATCACAATGTCCTAGCAAGAGCCCTTATAAATGTTAACCATCAAAGACCACGCCTGAAGAGGTGTAATATTCTGGACATCGACCAGCGACTATAACAGTCCGCTTATATATTTTGACCATGCTTAATGGAGCGGTGGTCGTATCAACGAGATACAATACTTATGACAAAATCTGATTATGACTACACTAGTCGATTGCAGATAATAAGGGGAAAAAAAAAAAAATTACATATATTTCAAACTATTATTTTAACACTTCATCTATAACTCAAGAACTACCTCCACATGCATCATGCATGCATGCATTCACATGTCATCATGATATAATGTAGTATGATTTTTTTTGTACAATCGATTTTGTGCAAATGATCTGCAAGGCATTAGTTCAGTATTATTTGCGCAAAACAGGCATCCACATGCTTGTACGTGTTTGACACAGAGCAGAAATAATAAGACTCTTTAGATATATATTTCTTTTTACTACAGGATGCAGATTAGACATTTCGGCAGGAGATGGTTTTACTCCACTGCATATAGCTACTGTCAAAAATAATTCTGAAATAGTGCAAATATTGCTGAAAGCTGGCAGTCAGGTGAATTATCCAACACATGCGGAAATGACTGCACTTCACTTAGCAGCTTCTAGGGGATTTCTGGATGTGGTGAGTGTATTAGTGCGCTGTATATTTAATATTTATCTATATTGTTGGAGCCACCTGCAGGTGTTTTAGAGAATGGACTAGCGGTCGCTACTTTGACATTATTACACATCAGAGAAATATTGACATTGATTTGATCTGCGTAAATGCTCTTCTACATCCAGCAGGCTTTTGATTAGGTCTGGTATAATAGTATTCTCTGTAAACCAAGTTAGATCAGGAGAACCACAAGGTTCAGTTTTTGGACCGATTTGGTACACCCTGTACATTACTGACCTACCCCTGACCATTTCTGACCTGGCCCTCGATTCTGCTAAAGCACAACCACTGTCATACCACAGAGACTTGCAAAAAATGGCATTAAATTTTAGACCATTTTAGAGATTTTTTTTTACACCAATTTTAGAGTCAAAAATTAAATGAAGAGTTTCATTATGTACACTCTTTCATTCATTCTACAAAAGACATTTAATTTTAACTTTCAATTCATTACTTTAAAGGTTAAAACTAAGTGGAATTTTCTTGGCATGATGGTGGTTTTGTTTAACAGAACAGAATCGAGGGCCTGATTGGTTGGTCTACGATAATGATGAGGTTTAGATAGATTAACTCTTTCCAAATATCAAAACGTTTGAAAACTAATTCTTGGGTAGGCGGTGGATCGTCAAACGTGACGCATATTGGGAGAGGCCTATGTCCAGCAGTGGACTGCAATAGTCTAATTGATTGATTGATTGAGGCAGAAAAAATATGGGGTGACCCAAATTCGATTAGTCTACTATTTGTTATAGTACAACATACATTACGCCTTTATCCCCGGAGGGTTAGGCAGAGGTGAATTAACACACACATTTCACCAATCATTGTATTAGGTCCCACGTAATAGGGGGTGAGCCTAATTGCCATATTTCGGGCACTATTGTTGACTCGAGCCATGCATCTGAGGCTGAGTCTTGGCTGTATTTATCTGTTTGATGTTAAACAGCACCATACCTCAGTACTTGTACGACACCGCATGGGAAGGGGTGGTCAAAATTTTACTCTGCCAGAACCACGAGGCATACTTTGAGCACTGATTATTAATAAATATTTTTTAACTTACTGGGGTTCGTCTCAATATATGGATGTTATAACAATGTATGAGTTGGAAAATAAAAAATATGTATATTTGAAAAAAAAAAAAAAAGTTTCGATGCAATATTATGTTATCTCACGTAGGCTTCTTTTCAGGTTAAGGTTCTAATAAAACATGGAGCTTATTTAGAGGCAAGGGACCTAGATGAACGGACAGCATTATATTTGGCAGCTAGTAAAGGTCACGAGGATGTAGTCCAATATCTGGTAGCTGCTGGTGCCAATGTCAATGGTGAAGAGATCAACGGTATATATTTATTTTATATTAATAGTAACTAGGGGCTGTCCATTAATCACGCGATGTTTTTTTTTAGCAATTTCTAACCCCCCCCCCTCCCCATGGTGATACGTGGTGAGGTTTAAGTCTCCCCCCCCCATCTAAAATCACGTGTATTTTTTATTTATTATTTGATATTTTTACATGTGTTGGAGAATATATTTAATTTCAATAAATTTTATTGATGAATGTACGTAAACGGTCCTACTTCTAGACCACGTATTATTATTAAAAAGCCTCGCTATTAGCGAAAGCCTTAGTAAAAATTTATAAGTCATTAAGTATATTCTGTAATTCCTATCCGATTACTAGAGTTGCGGCACGCTATGATGGCCGTTTTGACACTACTGGTTTTGCTCGTTTTCTCTTTTTTAGTGCGCTTAATATTGGATAACGAACTGTTAGACGAATAACTACAGAAAAAATATGGCGAGACTGTCACATAAGAAAACAAACTTCACACACTTCACAACTGGCCCTCTGACCAAATTATATTAAATTCTAGTTGTGAATACATCACGAGACAGTTATTATTTCGTTTTATTTATAGGGTATACGCCTCTTTGTGAAGCAGTATGGCAAAGTTATCCAGTGATATTAGAAATTTTACTTGTATCTGGTGCACGAGTAACTCATTCTCACAGACTTTTGCACAAAGCTGTTTTACATAAACAGGTATGTGGTCTTTTTTTTAGATAGATAATAGGTACTTTATTGTACACCAATAGAGACAAGTAGCTAGCATGTATACAGTTGTAATGTACAAGGAAAGGAAATCACCTCCAGCGATAATACCGCTCGTATTAGGGTGCGTTTCCACTGAAGCGGAGCGGAGAAAGATTAACCAATAGGATTGCATAAAAAACTCCGCTCAGCTGCAGGAGCGGAGTTTTATGCACGCAGCGCGGACGTCCGCTTCGCGTGCTTGTTTCATGTTATTTCAAGAGCAGCGCTGCGTGAGGCGGATACCCGTCCCACGCGACGGACAGGCGGCGCATTGCGCGGACATCCGCGACCCGCACCCGCTTAACGCAGAACGCAGCGAAGGCGCTTATCGCTGTAGGTGATTTCTTTCAGGCAACCTTGGGATGGACATTTAAATAATCTAAGTCTTTTTTTGGTCTATCATGTTAGTTTATATTGTAATTATAAAACTTTTCGATAATGTGTATTTTGTTGTACATTTCAGGAAGAAATAGTAAAACTGCTTGCAAGTTATGGCGGTGGAGTAAATGTGCGTAATGAATATGGTGATACGCCACTGTTGTTAGCAGCAAAATTGTTAAGGCCTCAAATCGCTAGAATATTGCTTAGTAACGGTAATGTGCATTTAATTTTTTTGTTTTATTATTACTGATAACAAAACAATAACTGAACGCCCTCTGTACAAAAGTACGTAACTTTTAATAGATAATCTAGTCTTTTAAAAAATAGATCTCAAAATGCAACTTTACAAAAAGATAAAGGTCTGCCCGTATTCTAAGCAACAGAGAATTTTACAGAAATGTAATAAAAATTGCCTTGAAGACCCAATTTTTAATAAACTTATTATCTCTATTTATGTTAATACTAGCTTTCGCCCGCGGCTCCGCCCGCGTGGATGTCGATATCGCGACCAAACATAGCCTATGTCCTCTCAAGGTCTAATCTACCTCTCTACCAAATTTCATCAAAATCGGTCCAGTGGTTAAGGCGTGAAAGCGTAACAGACAGACAAACAGATAGACAGTGTTCCTTTCGCATTCATAATATTAGTACGAATAACATACAATATTTTTCAGGTGCAAATGCCAATTCATGGAATACTATAACTGGTGAAAATGCATTGCACATGGCTGTTGAACGAGAAAGTGACAATATTTATTTTGAGGAATTGTTGAAGTGCTTACTAGACTATAAGATAGATTTAAACGCTACTGCACTCACAGGAGATACTGCACTTAGCCGGGCTCTACTGCTACACCGGTAAGTTTTATAATCACTACTGAAAACTACTACTTATAAAATGAATGAAAGGATCATGTTGTCAATGTCAGTATTTGTATATTAGTGGGAGTTCTCTCGCTCTCCGCCTTGGTCCCGGCGGTGGTACGATTCGCGTGCGCGTGGGCTGCAGCAAGCAATGCCCGAGAAGACGGCGGATCAGGTCCGAAGTAGACTCAAACCGCACAGCTAGCGACGAGTGTCAGTGCGGGGGCACACGATGCGTTGCGGCGCCGCACCGCAGAAATTTCGGCCAATCAGTGGCCACACAAGCGGTGCGGCGCCGCTCGTATGGCCGAAATTTCTGCGGTGCGGCATCGTGTGCCCCCGCTCTAAGCAAGTCAGAGGTCGCTTAATGATAATGACCTCCGTTCTCCACGAGTGCGGGCCTGGAGTGACAGCTGGAGCCGCCTGTCCCCCTTCCCATATCTGACAATATGGGGATACGGTGGTTCTCTCATCTCGCACCCAGTAGTCCTGGGTCAGCGGGGGTGCGAAAGATGTGTTTCCGGCTATCTCAACTCGGCAACTGAAGATCCAAAGACGGCGTGCGGTTTTAGTCGGTTCGAGTCGAGTACACAACTCGACTCGAACCGACTAAAACCGCACGCACGGTTCGAGTCGAGTTGTGTAATGTCAGTTTGGATTTGGATTGGATTATGTTGGTGTGGAAGTGAACGGTTACAAGAGGAGGGTTAGACATAAGAAGCTAGGAAAAGAGAGAAGAGGCTAGGAAGTGTAGTGATGAATGGAAAAACCACAACTTGCGCCAACCCTAAATAAATAAGGGATAAGGGCAGGAGGATGATGATAGTCAGTGGTTCTACCGTGGAATATAACTCTCATGTTCCTAAAACACTATCACAACCTACCTAATCTGTATAGCAATGCCAAAATTTTCCTTAAAAAAATCTTTTTAATTTTCAGTGACCATGCGGCTGCGCTTCTCATACGCCATGGAGCAGATGTAAATAATTACGATTTGATGTCATGTGGTTTGGATAATCTATTACTAGCTAGCAAAAGGCATACAATTAATATGGCGGCCATGGTATTAAAGGCAGGGCATTATGTTATTATGCCTGATCCCAGTGCTGCTGTGCCCGTGCCAGGCTCCACAGATCACTGGTTATATTGGGCTTGCAAACAACCACTTACACTCTCTGATCTCTGTAGAATTAAAATTAGGAATATAGGGAAAGATACAGTATTACATCGTTTTATATCGTCCCTCCCATTACCAAAGAGCTTGAAGCGATATCTTATGATGGAAGATGAAGGTTGAAAATAATGTGAATGTTCTTATTTATTAAGAAATAAAAAATAAAAAATGTTAACTATAAGCGTTTTTATTTAGTTACACATTAGTAAAGGTGTATTGAGGAAAATATAAATCATTTAAAATTGTTATTACAAAATGGGTTACAATAGCGTTTGTTGGGAATTATAAATTGTCATTGTATAACACATCTATATATGTTCAAAATGGTGGAATATAATGAGGAATCAACTAAGTTTATGATGACAATCACATCGAGATATATAAATATCGAGATATATATATTTTAATTTGGAAGTGATCAACGGTGCAATACAAACAAGTAAAGTATTGATACTGTTTACTAAATCTAATGTATACTAAGTAAAAGTCGAGTACCAAACTTACTTTTAAACTCTTAGTTATATTATTTGGAGTATAGTCTTGAACATAAGAAATTAGTTTTAATACTTATTTAATACATGTAGTAACAATATATTATTATTAAAATAAATGATATGAATTCAGATATAAGACGAAAATACAGTTATCAGCAACATTGTATTGCTTAATACCTACATTAACAGGGTGAGTAAATTATAATGACCTATCTTTTACAAGTTAATAATATAATGTACATAGATCCGAAAATAAGTGATTTTATCTCATTACAAAGGTTATCTTAAGTGATTTAGGCACACACAACATGATAAGGTACCACTACCAGGCACGCACAGATATACATATATGTAGCAACTTTTTAATTAAATAAATGAAAGAAAAAAAATTGCGAAGTACATATAAATTGTGCGTGTCTGGTTACATATCTCGGTTTTTGTGTGTCCACTAAACTTAGGGTGAAATCTATCATGTGTACTTTGACTTGGATCAAGCTTAGCTTAGGTAAGTTTTGAAACTACTAATTTCAATTTATTAGATAATAAAATTCACAGTAAGCTAAATGGTAGGGTTAATACACCTCTGCCTACCCCTCGGGGATTTACCGGTGTGAGTATAATATGTATGTATGTATAAATTCAACGTGAAAATTGTTCATAGAATAAGCCAAGAATTACCTAAGCGAAGCTTGAACTAAGTCAAAGTACGCATTATTTATTTCACGCTTAGTGTTCATAAGGTGAAAATTTGTATATAATTTTGAAAACACTGAATATCTTTAGAAACTACACTACACACAATGATTACGAATTACACGCGTCAAAAGAGAAAGGTGTTATTTTCATTAAATTATTACAATATGGCAAGCAAGGTAAACTGAGCCTTGCAAAAACTTTGCTTACTGCATAATAAACCATCCTTTTACTCACTAGATATTTATGGGATTTAAATACTATAAAACACAATACTTCGCTTTAAATAACCAAAAAATGGAATACTTAATAACATATAATAAACCATTAAATATAAAATAACATTAATAAAAGATAAAGCACAATAAGTCGAATAACAAATAAAAAATACATTCATTAACATGTTTGTAGATCATATCTCACAAACAACACAAAAATAATCATAACTGGAATGAAAGAGTCCAATTTTGGTAACGCATGAGGTCTAAGCCATCATAAATACAATGACCTACTACCCAGACAGGCTGCAGAGAAAAAAAAGTAATTCGACAGTGGCGAGGAGTCTCTATAACCTGATTTCTGCTGCTTCCATTTAAGATGAGGTGATTTAATTTGACCAAGGTAAAAAGTTTTACCATTGTCTTCCTTTTTTGTAATATTCACCTTCGCTCCAATACTCTATATACACACTGTCTCCAGTATAGTGAAAGGCTATAAGCCATCTATCATAGATAACAGTAACAAAATGCAAAGTTTGGAGACTAGAGCCTCAACTGGAAGTTGCTTGATGATGATATAGATCCAGTTCAAAAAAGCGCACTATCACCATAGAGATGGGTGTCAAAATTAATATCACTTCGGCTCACCTTTAAACAAGGACATAAGTTTTACAGTTACACAGTAACATTCTAAACAACTTGTCTATACTCTGTTTGGTAAACAATCTTGATGTGAATTTAATAAACTACTGCTTAAACTAATAGTACGACTTCGGTTTTTAGTCGCGTTTTATTTTTAAACTGAGTTTTTAAACAAAAAAGGAATAATGAACTGAGTTTTGAAATAACAAATATTAAAAGACACATCGAGATACCTAACCAAATCAAGTAGTATACACGGAAGTCATTGCATCATAAGCATAATTGATATATTCTGATAACACAGAATAATAATAATTATATAAGCAATGTAATAAATTGTATGCTTCACATAAAATCAGTGATTTTGGCTTAACATATAATCTGCAGCACAGTGACCTTTGATGTCCTCTACAATGGCGAGTTCATGGCATGTTTCAAGGAGATAGTTCACTAAGTCCGTGTGCTTGTTTAGCGTGGCTTTGTGCAAGATGGTTTGGCGATCAGCATCCTGCATGTTAATTTGAGCTCCAGACTGGATCAGAAATTTAATTGTTTCAATTTTACCTGAAACAAAAGGACAAAGGGATTGTACTCACTACTTCAGCGGCAGGAGGCAGCGCGACAGAGCGGCGACAAGCCAAAGAAAATTTATTGTCTCTTTCTATCTCATTGGCTTGCCGCGCCGCTCGCTGTTAAAGTCCTGACTGAGCCCTAAATCATATCTTGGCTTCAACTCAACCAATTGCGATCAAATAAGCAGCAAACTTTCTAATCAGACCTTTCTAATAACCAAACAGCATAAAAATCCGTTCAGATTAATGCAGATTTGTGTTCATTGCGAAAATTAGACAAGAATTTAATATAGAAATTGTGTTCAGAATCGTTAATTTTACTTAATCATGATAGGTTCATACTATCACAGCTCACAATCACATCATCAGTTACATCATCAATATTCTGTCTCAGATGCTCAGAGATTATTGAGTACAAAGAGACAAATTTTAAAATAATAACAATTTTTTTTTGTCTAAGTTGCTGCTGAATTTAGTTTTAATAATCTGTAGAATATTGTTTTAAAACCCATTACCTGCTGCAGCAGCCTTGTGCAATGGAGTGGCTAGACCACTTTTAGTCTGTGCATCAATCTGTGCTCCATTTAGCAATAAAAGTTTGCAAATGTCTACATAACCCTTTCGTGCTGCATAATGCAAGGGAGTATAGCCAGCATTGTCTGGCATATTTACTAAAGCCTTCGCATTTCTTGCTTTATCAATTAAATGTCTCACTCTTTGCTCATCACCATAGAATGCTGTAATAGACATGAGTAACAATTTTAAGGACTTTTTATCTTGAATTGGTTTCTGTAAATGTGAATACAGAGCACAAAAATAATTGATGAGTAAATAAACTACAACATCTGATAAAACACAACAATATACTTATTCTACTAGCTGATGCCTTCACCGCCGCTCCTTTAATATCTGTTATTGTGACTGTTCATACATCTGGTTCTACTCAACCAATTGCAGTCAAATATACAGCAGATATTTAAGTCTAAGCAAGACCTTTCTAATAAACAAAAACCCATCATATTCAATTCAGTAGTTATTGTATCGGTTGCAAAGAAATAGAGGTTATGTATGTTTGATAGGGAACAATGCTACAATTTGATATTATACAGCCAGTTTGTAATCCACTATTTAAGGAATACTGAAATAAAGCAACATTATAGACAAAAGAAATAATAAATACCTGCATGCCACAAGCCTCTCTCCCAGTCCATTTCAGATATTGTCTGACAAACAGATGCATTTGAAGATGTGCAGTGTGAGTGATCACAATCTTTACTGTGATCCATATTTAGGCCAATTCTTTTTAGGAGGACAGTGTAACAGGGCAGGCGGTTGTATATTTATGTGTCACGTTGAAGAGTCCAGGTGATCTCTGCTTCACCAGTGCTTGATACAACCTTGTAACCAAGTTGTGCCAAAGAATTAATCGCAATAACTACGTTAGTCTTTATACTAACACCATTAACAACAACGCCAGATCCTGGAAATTTTTTAGTAAGAGCTCTGATTTCTTCTTCTCCTAAGCCAAAAACTGAACAGTCACTAGCATGAACGGAACCTTTGAGTGCAATATAGACAACCCCATCCTCTTCAGTCAACGGTACTGTTGCCAAGTTGCATGGTGATAGGTTTTGGCTGCCCTTAGTGTCCATTTGTTTGGATTTTAAATTTGTATAAATTACTTTTTGTGTAAATTTGATTGCTTACACTTCGTCGTCTTTTGTTTGATGTTGATAATTGCCTAAGTGCATAGCCTCCTTGCTAAAGTTCGTGATATTGTCTTGCTCTACTACAATGGAAGGTTCTGGTTCAGAAAATTCTTTTCTCATAGTCCACATATACTCATTATAATCTTGTTTGACAGCAGTTGAACTGGATGCAACAACCTTGTAACCCAATACCTGTAAATGTATTGAGCACTTAAGTCTTAAATGTTTGATAACATGAGTCATATCAAAAAATTGCTAATCAATTCTGTTGTTATGTAAGTATCTGATAAAGAATGAATATAGTAGTTTGTTATTCACCTCTAATGCACTAAGAATAACACAAGGATGTTGTAAGTAAACAATTGTGGAATCGTCGCAGTATCCGCCGCATGCAAACCTCTTCAGTTGTTCTATGTCGCCAGCTAAATGCAAATAGCAACAAAGTATTATGTTAGAATTATGCACAAACTGTACATAGACGTACGATAATAAAATGAGAAGAGGAATACTGTAGGTAAATGTTTGTATTCTATAAGATGTTTCGTTTGCCAGTTATATTCAGTTTCTCATTTTATTTTGGAGAATATTTTCATACAGTGTCAACATCTCTACCTTTCAAGCCGGATACCAAAACACGCCAAGGATTTTTGTGTCCATATGACGCTAGATTACCTCTAATCAGAATGTAGGGCATTGATTACGGATAATATTCCACGTATATATTTATATATTAATCTTTTATTCTTACAATTCAAAACAAAATTAAATCAATTACTTACAGCTCAACACAAAACTTAGAACGTAAATTCATAAATTGCTTGTGTCATGCTTGTGTCACATGTGTCACTTTGATAGATTCGTTTCTATTAATCTATGGGCTAGAATTGTTGTAATATAATAATATTATCTGTGCTATGACTTGGCATCCTGGCATTCTGCTCATTTTTTTATATATCGGACACGTCAATTTTACTTCACCTCGCCTGATGGTAAGCTGAAGGTATTCTGAAACTCCTTGGCTTTGACTTCCAAAATATTATCCAGAATTTCATCAAGTAGTAGTTCTCACGCAAGGGATGCGCTGTCGGTTACGGTCAATTCCTGACGAACCAGAAGCGCACTGTAGACTGTAGAGGATTGGTTGGGGCTCTTCACGTGCTCATCTGAAGCCTACCTGTCAGAGAGCACAGCGGAGATCAGGTAAGGGGCGGGCAGGCTCACTGGACCCACTGGACTGGTGACAGGTAGGTATGGCCACTTAACTTTACCTAGGTACTACTTATTAGATTGTAATACACGGCAAACTTCACTTTTAACAAGATCCCGCCGAGGCGGCCGAGGTGAGACTGGAATGAGTTATAAAAACTTGCGCGTCTTTCGTGGTCGGTTTTTAGTCTTTCCCAACACTATTTCATAAAAACTACTCAAGTCGCAGGCAAGCGCACGGCCCTCCTGATGGTAAGTGGTTACCGTGGCTTAAGGGCGAGTGCAACACCAGGGGATTCACACTCGTGCTACCGACCCTGTAAGAACAGAGAGATTCTGTGCCATCAGCGCAAAAGATAAGTAGGACAAAGCTTTTGGTTTTCCCACTGATAGCAAAAAACCTCTCCACTCTCCAGTGAGCTCTGGCTATCGTAGGTACTCACTGTCGGATACCGTCGTTGTTCCGTACAGTCAGTCTAGTATTATCTAGTTACATACTACTTATGACGTCTAGATTATTCCTTCTATAGTGTTCAATGTAGATAGTGCCAGATTCACAAGGCAATACGTACTACGTACTAATAATACATACGTAATAGTCTGTACTGTGTGAGAAAAGAACTTGGCAGTAATAAAAACGAAATCTAAAATTATATGATGCACGAAACTCATCAATTACTTATATAGTACTTACTGGTTTTTGTGTGAGCACCTGAGCACGTTTTGTAACCAAACTGGTGCTGTGCTATCTAAATATTAGATATCGATCGCCAAGAATAGGTATAAGTAGGTACCTATATGCAGGTATAATTAAACCGTTAGTTCAGTTTTTCAACCCCCTGTCATTAATAGTTATTTGTTATACAAGAGTGCAAAGTTGCTTTTTAACCGCGTGCTCATTTTTGATGACCGAGCAAGCGAAAGATTCTAAATTTGAATCACGAGCGTAGCGAGTGATTCACAAATTAGAATCTTGAGCGTTAGCGAGGGAATCAAAAGAGCACAAGGTGAAAAATCTTTGCACTCGAGTGCAACACGTAACTTTTCATCCCACCTCAGCGAGGAAATAATGAAATGCTTCTCCTTCCTAGCGTTAATTCCCAGTCAGCATCCGAAGCTTTCACCTCGGAGTCCGGGGTCCGCTTTACCAGTCTTAACTGCGGATTTGGCTGGACCTCGATATTTGCCGTGAAGCGACTGCCATCCTCCACAACCCAATGATGACATTAGGCGATATCGAAGCATTGCAGCCAGACCGTTGTTGTTGAACTTTTTAGGGCTCCAACTACCCGTAACGACTGCCATAGGGTATACCGCCGTTTGCCCGAATTTTATTTACCCTAATATCATTTACCATAATAGTCAACAGCCATAATATTACATGACATAATATTCATTTGCCCTACTCTTATTTGCTATATTAGTCACGTGCTAGAAGCTTTGTTTCCCATAAAGTCACTTACCATAACATCATTTGTCATAATCTTTGTAAGCCCTAATTATCACATGCCCGAATTATCACATGCCCTAATTATCACATGCCATAATTTTCACATGCCATAATTATCATATGCCATAACATCATCTGTCATCGACATTGGGTGTGTAACGGTTGTTATATCAGGAGAAACTGGATGCAATCGGGACTTTAGGGCACCCCGACTCGGATAGGTTAGGTTAGAAGGGGATGGCGGGGTCGTTTGAGCGAGCGAAGCGAGCGAATAGACCCCGCTATCCCCTTCGTGGTTATTTTTTTATAAACCACCCAGAAGTAGTAGTGACCATTAAACTTTAAATATTATGTCTAATAATCATTATGCCATTTAAATATTATGTCTAATAATCATTATGGCGTTTAAATATTATGTCTAATAATTATTATGGCAAATAAAAATATGAAAAACAATACGTATGGCACTCGTATCTTATGGTATCTAAGTTTCGGGCAATTAAAAGTATGTCATATGTCTTTTATGGCAAACGAAACATTCGGGCAAATGAAATTCGGGTAAATGAAATTCGGGAATACGATGATTATGGCATATAATCTTCGGGTAAACAATAGACAACCCTGCCATAGATGTTCGTATGGCATCCGTGACCGACGGCTTAACGTGCTCTCCAAGGCACGACCAGACCAATGCAAATACCCATTTTCATGCATAAAAAATATTTGCACTGAGCGGGGATCGAACCCGTGCCTCCTGCGTAGCGGCCGCGTTCAATACCACTACGCCATGGAGGCTGTATACTATGTATTGATACTAGTATTAAAATACAACAAAATAAAAATTCAACAACAATGTCAACAATATGACGTGAAAAAAATTGATGCGCGCAAAGCAAATTAAAAAAAAGTACACCAAGGAGGTTACGAGTCTGAGTTTTTCATGAATTAAAAAAAAGTTGTATGATAAATTCGGCACCATAGAGGTAGAAGTAAATAGGATTAATGATGTTTTGAGTCCACAAACCTAGTACACACGATGTTCTAAATTCAAATTTACTTTACCTCTCTAGAGGATAAAAACGACTTTTACGCTCAGTTATCGAAGAGCAAAAATAGTCTTTCCGAGATGGTGGGATGAAAAATCATTTTAATGATAGGGGTTGAAGTACCTACTTACTTAGGGAGTTAAATCGCGATATTACCTGCGATATTACCGTCATCATCGAAACTGCACTTAAGAAAAAAAAAGAAAGCTTGAGCAGTTTTTACGAGTATGTTAATTGTAGGCTTGCTGGGAGTATAACGGGCTTCACACACCGCAGTCGTATAGTAAAGATATACCATTACCATTATAGTACGACACATCTCATTACATTATTGCACCCATCCTCAGGAGACTACACACAACACGACAGCTGTAGCTAGGTAGTTACCACCCACTTATGTAGGTAATGTGCAAGTATTTTCGGTCATATCTCTATTTCTAATATATAAAATTCTTCTGTCACGGGGTGCGTAATCGAACTCCTCCGAAACGGCTTGACCGATTTTGATGAAATTTTTTGTGCTTATCCGGTATCTATGAGAATCGGCCAACATCTATTTTTCATCCCCCTAAGTGATAAGGGTGCAGCGGGAACGGGATTTGAATACCACGCAGGCCGAAAATATGGCGGTACGAAGTTCGCCGGGGCAGCTAGTCTAATATATAAAATTCTCGTGTCACAGTTTTCGTTGCCATACTCCTCCGAAACGGCTTGACCGATTTTGATGAAATTTTTTGTGCTTATCCGGTATCTATGAGAATCGGCCAACATCTATTTTTCATACCCCTAAGTGATAAGGGTGCAGCGGGAACGGGATTTGAATACCACGCGGGTCGAAAATATGGCGGTACGAAGTTCGCCGGGGCAGCTATCTAATATATAAAATTCTTCTGTCACGGGGTGCGTAATCGAACTCCTCCGAAACGGCTTGACCGATTTTGATGAAATTTTTTGTGCTTATCCGGTATCTATGAGAATCGGCCAACATCGATTTTTCATCCCCCTAAGTGATAAGGGTGCAGCGGGAACGGGATTTGAATACCACGCGGGCCGAAAATATGGCGGTACGAAGTTCGCCGGGGCAGCTAGTAGCTATATAAAAATGAATCCCTAAATGTGTTGCTAAGCGCAAATCTCGAGAAATTTCGCTAACTCTTTTTTTAGAATATTCCATGAAGTACGAGGATGGTTCTTACAGCGAGAAAAATTAAAAAAGGGCGGTACTAAGTTCGCGGGGTCAGCTAGTAGTTACATAATTGGAAAGGTGTAATGAGATGATAATATATCATACTATAATGTAGGTACAGTCAGTCTGTATCAGATCGATCTTGACTGGCAGGGTGCTCAAAAACATCTTAATACCTACCATGGCAAAAAGATCATAATACCTACCATGAAATTAAGATCTTCTGAGTTTTAATTGTCAAGATTGATCTGATGCTGATTGTACCTACATCTTCTTTACATTATAGCTGCCGTGTGTGAACCCTTTTATATTCAATAGAAGTACTTACTACTGAAAATACCGTTTCTATAATTACCTACCTACTGTGTAAGTACTACATGAATCGAGAATATTTTGAATAATCAGCAGATAAGTAGATGTCTTCGTAACTATTTATTAATCTGTGGTTTAGGCGAGGTCACCTAAAATGTAGGTAGGCATGTAAGTAGGTACTGAATAGGATACGTATGTACTTACCTAATTCTTGGATTTTTAAGCTATCCTACCTGAGGTAGGTACCTACATATACCTAGATACTGGACGATTGTTTACTGCCTTGTAAAATCGATAATATAATTTAAAATATTTAAATTGCATAGGTACTGTATCTAAATTAAAATCTAAGTTACTTACATAATTTAAATTACATTGGTAAATCCGTAAATAGTCAGTCATGTAATAAATAAATGTCTAGTACTTCTAAAAGAATTATGTAATCGTAGGTAATTAACTCATTTAGTGGTTGCCGAATCGTAAACGGATTTGTCTACTTTTAGTCCTTTAAGTTAGCAATTTAGTATTATTTGTATGAACGTACGATTCATATCTATAAGTCTGAATGGCTAAAATATTTCATGTTTAATGTGCCCTTTACGACCGTTACATTGGGATACGAGGTAATTAACCCTAAAATATTAGCGCCATTGACAGCCTTTCATTAGAATAATACTTAGGTACCAGAATTTATCTTTATGTGTAGATATCTACTTACTCATACTTATAATCCTTCTGTACGTGAGTTTGTCACTATCACCTCATAAACAACTACACCGATTTAGATGAAATTTTGTGAATATATTTCAATAGGTTGGTTTGAAAATAGGTCGGTAGGTATAGGTACGATCGAGAGGTCCCGGGTTCGAATCCTGGCCATTACAGTCCAAGGTCTTTCTTAGCTCATAGAGTTCTGTCTTACTTTTATTTGTCAATAATAGGTAGGGTACCAGGGCCAGGGTCACTTTGGTCAGTCAGGTTTAACTGTTTCAATTTTTATTCAACAATCCTAGCTGAAATGGTTGGAGAATAGGTACAGTTCTCTAGACCTTTGTAAAGAACTGTGCATTCTAACATGAGAATACAGTGTGAGTACCTAGGTACCGTCGTACAGTAGATATATTATTATGTACCTACCTATACCTACACTAAGTGTCCGTTGCGTTGAAGCAAGTACCTATGTACTTATGTGACATGAATATTGTAATTTACATTCACAAGAGACATACATATTCAATGATGCATTATTTCTATTGCGCGATATTAAAATAACAGAAGTCGCAGCACCTGCTTCAGTGGAATTAATTGTAAGGGCTGGACTCAGACTAAAAGAATAGTTTTAGTCTGAGGGGCTTGGAATAGATTGTTCCTCAAGTTTTAATATTTTACATATATTTTTGTATTTTTAAACTGAAATCATTGAACGATTGCGCTTACAGCCCCCCTAGACAAGTGGCAATTCGTTGCTCGGCGTATCATGGAATAGAATGACAAATGTTTTAACGTTTTTGACATTCGTTGACGCCTGTAATATACCTACATCATATCCAAAATCCCATACATTTGGCATTATATGATAGACGGGACTTGAACCCGCGCCAGTCCAATACAGGAGGAATGCTCTGACCACTGAGCTACGAGCCATATCTTGCGTAAGTAGGTACCTAATCCAAATTCTCCTATATTTTCGTTAAAATGTTTGGGTGGGAGTAATCAGAGCACAATGTTTAAAAATGATTGTAGGTAGGTAACATCATACATGCGTATAACTATTGGTAGATGGGTCCTACCGTCGACCCAAGATTGTTGTAGATATAGGCTATATCTAATTTTAAAGCAATTAGCACGCTGGTATTTTTACCATTGGATAAACCTACAGAATGTTTGTTACCAATGATGTATTATAAACTATAGATATGTTGTCCACACTCAAAAATGGCGACAAAAAAATGATGACTTTTGGTCATCATTTTTATGCACCAATCAGAATCACGGCAATGCGCCACCCAAAAAAACGTCTTTAATAATAAATTCGTAATAATCAAATATTATTGTTGCAAATATTAATATAATTCATATAAATTAATAACATGGACGTATTTTTAGTAAGCAGTTATATTTTTATTATATTTAAGTGTTTGCGCCATTTTTGAATGCCGCCATCTTCTTGTATGACGTATCTATAAATTTAATACATCATTGTTTGTTACATTCAATCCGGTGCCGCGGTGTTATACCTACGCCCGGTCTCCGCTACCTAAAATAATATAATTTACGAATGATATTGTATTTAGTTCATCATCATCTTAGCGATGTTAACATCTGAGGCTTCCACCTAATATTCCACGGTCATCATACTCCTCCCCTCCTTGTACTAAAGACTTTTATGGGAGCGATTGCCGTCCGATTTTACCTCCCAACCCCGAGAGGAAAACCTGCGCTAGAACCTCGTCCGTCAATCAGAAGGTGTACCGTACCGGCTTGCGGTTGACTTTGCCCCGAAGGTCTTCGGTTGTGTGTTTAGTTGTTCAAATAATACACAAAACCTCAGTAAGGGTAAAACGAAAGTTCACACAAAATGACCGGTTTTCGTATTAAATATAGGTAGGTAGTGCACCTTCTGTTTGTTTATTAAAATCATTTATCACAAGCCAGCCCTAGTGCTACATTCGAGGAGCGTTGGTAATTGAAGAAAAGGTCGGATGAACCTGACCTTCAGCGTAGGTCGTCCGTACCTGTTTAGTTTCTGGTAATGCTGAGCTTATTGCTACTGTGACTATGATAACGAATCAGGCGCGGTCGCAGCTTCACATTTTGGGGGGGGTCATTTACCTAAGTGCGGCAATTACCCCCCCCCCTCGTACTCGAACTATGTCGGACTCCAATCGACTAAAATTAAGAGTCTCTGTGGCGTGGTGGTAGTGAATTCGACTGCTGTAGGAGGTACGGCCGTATGGGTTCGATTCTTGCTTAGTGAAAATATTTGTATACATGGATCTGTCTATTTGCATTTGCCTGATGTTTGTATGCCTGTTAACTCGGACATCAATGGCATTAAGCCCAAGCCGATGGGAGTCTTCTCTGTCCCCGCTCCCCCACCTCTTTCTTGAGCATTACTTGCTTGAAGAAGGAAGTGGCGGCACCCCACACACTCACACTCTGTAACATCACTGTGAGTGAGGCACGTGCTGAGGGAGACAACTTCCAACCCCAGGGTCGCCACAAAGATCTGCCTCGGTGTTTTCCACGCCGTGCATTCAGTCAGTGTGGGCAGCCCCGTGTCCTCGCTTGCATCACAGTGATGACACTCAGGCGTTAGTTCCTTCTGGATCCGACGCAGGTGACTCCCGAAACACACGTGTCCGGAGATCACCTGTGTCAGCCGGTACAAGAGGCACCCGTGAGGCCTCTCTAGTCAGTCCTCAATGATGTGCTTTACCGCCGCTATTACGACGTGCCTTGTGTTCGGTTGCCGAAGTTGTAACTTCCATTCCTCCACCACGTCCAGGCGACGCTGGGACTTCACTGCCTCGATTTCTCGAGGCTCGGGTTCATGTCAGCGGAGACATCCGCGCCGCCCTTCGGTACCTTTATTGCACCGAAAAGGCTCTCGCCTCCTGGTACCACAGTAGGGTTCCGCCAAGGAGACTCGACACCTTAAAGGAGATCGTGCGGTACCCTCTGAAGACCAAGTTGGCCATCTTCTTGCCCCTTCAAGTTGGACAGCAACCCCACCAGAGCGGCAGCTACGCCTTTCAGATTGGGGGCCAGACTTCGGAAAAGTTTTCCGAAGTATCATCGGCCATCGAGAACGAGCCAATTATTTCATATGGGGCTTGGTGCCGACGAGAGTGCCTCGCCCTATGAGGTTGGTTCCCTAGGTGGCGCGCAACCGCGGTCGTGCCTTTCAGGGTCGCTGCGCTGTGTAGCAACGCATGCCATGACTGGCGTGTCATCCGTATAGCACGTGACGGTGACACCGTCCTCGAGCTCACCGCGAACACCCAGACGCATCCGATGGAGTGTTCCGCAGGAGCGGGCGCAGAACAAATCCCTGCGGAAAACAGCACGACATCTCTCGCCAGCCCAGGCCGGACGCGGTTGGGTAGCTGACGACTCTGGCCATCGGTTACGCGGGCTGAGGGTGGAGAGGCACTTCATAACTCGTATACATGAGCGTCTCCTTAATGCAACTCGAGGGCAAAGTGTTGAATGCGTTGACGATGTTCAAAGAAACCACCAACATCACCTGGCCCACAAGTGGGCATCCACAGTCCACAGTGGAGCGTCTCTGGCGGAATTCATATTGACCAACCCGCCAGATCGGTCTAAAGAGGTGCTCGACGAGGCGCTTTGCAATAACTCTTTCAAAGAGCTTTCACACCTCGTCAGGCAACACTATAGGTCGGTAGGCGGACGGCAAATCCACCAGATGCCCGCCTTTCGTATGAGGACCAGTTTCCCCCGTCTTTAAGAATTTCGGAAACTGCGCTTGGTCGTCGTCGCCTAAAGCTCGCTCAGGCCGGAGTGCCGCGGTTCAGCCATTAGCTTAAGAACCACCAGCTTTAATTCTATCCAAGTGACCTCGGACAGGTCGTCCTCATCCACGCTTGGCACCATAGGGCTTCGATTGTGCCTTGACACGTAAGTTGTAAACCATCCTTCAGCATTTTCCCTTTTACGTAGCAAAACGTTCGTATCTTTAAGAGTATTTAATGCTACCTAAATTACAAATTTACCAATAATTGTTTACCTATAAAAGACGCGACAAGGAATTAAATATTGCAATATAATTATTTTGCAAATTATATGAAGACTTTTCAATTTGACGTGCTGGGTTTTGGGGGGGGTCATGTCCCCTGTGACCCCCCCCCTCGGACCGCGCCTGTAACGAATGTAAATATTGTTATCACTGTCGCTTTATTAGTTAGCTAGTTTGATTCGTGACTGACCCGTGGCACTACTACTTTAGTATTATGTTATCTGTGGCACTACCCAATGAAACTACTGATAGTGTCAAGGGTATTCCCCATGGCACTACCTTGTGTGTTCACAGGGAACCACATAATTAAAAATTAAAATATCTATGTAGCATACATACCTTTTCTCCCCTGATATTATAGGTTATTGAATAACCATTGAGATGTTTTATTACCACTCAGATATCTGTGATTACCACTCTCTTACAATAATTTTGATCTAATTTTGCATCTAATTCCTGTGGACTGTGACCGCAGACTAAACAAACGGGTCGTTTCGATAGAACATGATAACACTACACACATTTGCACTGGCCATGAATGCATAGCGTGCGACGTACCATAATAATATGTCTATCGATCGATACTGTTTAAAATGTTATGTATCAGGTAGGTATTTAATTAGTATTAGAAACCTGCGAACCTCAGACTAATACTATTCTTTTAGTCTGAGCCTGTGAACATCTATGGCAGTCGTTACGAGCAGTTGGAGCCCTAAAAAGTTCAACAATTGGTCTAACTGCAGTATTTCGATATCGCCAATGGGTTGTGGAGGTACCTGCCTACCAGATAGTCGCTTCACGGAAAATATCGAAGTTCACCCAAACCTGTAGTTAGATTGGAAAAAGAGGACCCGAGATCATCCGAGATTCTTAGATGATAGCTTTGGACGCAACCGGAATTAACGCTATGATGAAGAAGCAGATATTAGAAACTGACCGACTACATCTAACTACAGAATTTCGATATCACCAGTTGGTTGTGGAGGTCAGATGGCAGTCGCTTCACGGAAAATATCGAAGTTTAGCCACATCACAGTTAGACTGGACCGCCGACCCGAACTGTGTTGAGAAAAGGCTCACAGAATGATAAGAAGACAGCGTTTACACTAGAACGTTTAGAAATTTTAGTTCATATTTATCATCATCCTTGAATCAACCCCGGTCGTATCCGAGGCTTTCACCTAAGAGTCCGGGGTCCGCTTTTTCCAAACTAACTACGACGCAACTGAACTTCCATATTTGCCGTGAATATTATATAAGATGAGCACTGAAGGTATCTATAGTACCTACGTGAATACTTAACAAGGTAGGTAATTAATTGATTTTAAATAGATATTATCTATAATAAATAAATGATCGTGTAGGTATGTCTTAATCCTAAGAATCCCTGAAAGGTACCTACTTACATTTATTGTTGTACCGTTTGTACACGACAATTTCAATAGAAATAATGACAGTCGTCATCCTACTGTACGTCAGTAAGAACCTACTAGGTAGGTTCATATCTACAGACGTACAATGTTACACATGTTTTCGAGTGACGGGTTTGTACTCTCAATAGCTACGAGTAGTTCAGAGTGAAATGTAAAAATAAAAAAAACTGTGAACGTTAATTAAAATTTTTGTGAACAAAACTGTTACGAAATAGTGCGTTGTCATGTGAATTGTGCGATCGGGTTCACTCTGTAACGAAGGGATCGAAGATTTTTCTAAACTTTCAGTAGCTAAGTTCGCGCGTTCTAATCTAGGTACAGGAAGACGGCTCGTTATCCTCAGAATTCTTCGTTTTAAGATAGTTTATTTAAAGACATTTCAAGACAAATACCGACCTCCGTGAGATTTGTATTCTTCAGAGATGAATAGATTTGCAAAAATAGACGTAAAAAAGGTCAGTGATAAGTGATACTTAAGTGTTTTTTTATTAGTTTTTTTAAGGCTATCAGTAGCTTCTGTGTCGTTTGCGTAGCAGGAATATTATAGTGGCACACAATCCACCTGATAGATATACCTATAGAAAATAGACATCCATACATATCTATCCATTTTCACAAAACTTTGAAGTCTGTTACAGTTTTTTTTTCATAAGACTATTAGCAACTGAAATTACTAATATTCCCTATAGGTAACCCCCCCAACTAAACTAAATTGCTTGTGCTAGGAGAGTAGGTTCACGTCGGTAGTGTTAGAGCCAGGATTCAACCCCGGGACCTCTCGATCGTAAGCCTGATTCCTTAACCACTAATCTAACGATGCTTCTAGTTGTAAGTATCCTACTTCCAGTAATAAGAATACTAGATATATTATTGCATTATCTCCGTGATCTTACTTTAGATTTACATTAATGTTGCTACCCGTTCTTTTTCACTAGTGATTGTTCGCCTCGACTTCAAACGTGGTATACTTCGAAAACTCGTACCTATCACCCCTCTTATGGCAGAGCAGCCTCTTGTTGGAGAGTGAATAAAACCTGCTAAAGAAAACAATGTTTCTACAAGTTCTGGTGAGCACAAACTCGTGTTAATGTATTTAAATGCTAAAATGTATTTGGAAGCCTCAAGTATTGAAATACTCATTACAAAATACCTCGACGTCAGGTAGGTAATTGAAATACAAATACCGAATACGTATTTGTATTTGAATTACGTATTTGAATTACAAGTAGTTCAAATACAACCCAACCCTGTGTACCTATATGCTACATTTGTTGTGTATAACTAGGTACTCGTCACAGTAACAACTGAAACACGTAGAGAAACGTAGAAGTCTGCAAGTCAGTAGAAAGTCGTTCAGTTTCGGAGTTTACTTGGAGGTCGGCAGATAAATTAGTACATAAATTAAGAAGATATTAATGACGAAACCGAAGGTCTTTTGAATATTTCAAGTTTGTTGGCCGAGACTGCAATAGTTTTCTTGTTGTATTTTGTAAGGTAGAGTTTCGTAATGTAATAATAAATGAGACTAGAAACTTCTTACAGTGCCTACAGCTTCAATTGTAAGTTAGAAAATAATAAATGAATATTCATCTAAATTAAAACGAAGTTTGCCTGCCGCAAGGGTAAATAATATGGTATATTCATTCATTAAATTTAATTTCAACCTTCTTTAGGATTTACAATATAATTTGAGGCCATTAAACTTTTTAATCGTTATTATAAAACTCTTTACTACTTTATTTGATATTGGCAATTTATACAACGTCGTCAAGGCAAGTAAGAAGGGAACTAATTTAAAAAAGGAACACTTCTAGAATGTAATCATTTTTTATAACTTTTGTTTTTTAAAGATGAGTAATCCACAGGGCATTTGTTCGCAGTAAAGTCGCCTTGATTTTCCGATTATTATTTTGTCCATAAAAAGTTTAAAGTATTAAAGATTTGTCGCAGATTATGGCGAATCTGCTTGTTGATGAGTTTTTAATTAGAATACTGATTTTAATAGAGGGGAAGGCTTTGATTCTGGAGGAATGTCAAATAGTTTGCCAACTGGTTAGGTACATAAGAAAACTCAAACATCTCGCACACCGCAGCAACCATAGTGTGAACAGGTAATGATCAACTATTTGAATTATAAATGCATTTCTTTCGGGTGTGCGTTGTTTTATAGCTAATTGTTTTATAGAATTTCGTTTCACATAAATTATTTCTCATATTTTCGTTTCATAGAATAATCAATACACAGAATACTTACTTTGAAGATTTTTAAATCATTGATTTTGGTTTCACATAAAGTTTAATGTTAGAATAATCGTATCATAGAATAACAAATCAAATATTCTTTATTATCATAACATACATTAAATATAAAATCGTTTGACATACCACTCAAAAGATATAAAACTTATTTGCGCTAAGATAATTGGTGGGTGGTTTTAAAAAAAATAACCACGAAGGCCTAAGGCGGGAGCTCCGCTCCGCTACGCTCCCGCCTTAGCCTTCTAACCTAATTTATCCAAGTCGGGGTACTCTAAGTCGGGGTGTAAACTATAATGACGTGTTCTAATTTATTAAACGTTAGACCAAATTATTTTCGATTATGGTGGTGGTTTAATATTCCTTAAAAAATAATTCTACTGTTTGACAAGTTAATTAAACAAAAAAATGTAAATAAAAATTCATTAAATTGTTTTTCTGTGAAATATGTTTCATTCTGGTAAATTGTCTTTGAAACAATAATATTCGAAATGAAAATATAAGTACCAAATATTATGTGAAACATTTTCTGTGAAACGAAATTCTATGAAATTTCTGCCTGCGAAACAAGGGGCTCCCATTTCTTTCATTCACACGTGATCTATGTACTTACTTAGAATATGTTTCTTCTGCGAGAAAATAGTTCATAAATGAACGCCATAAGACGGGCACTTGGTCTTAGTCAAGTCAAGAGCGCCATCTAAGTTTTCAAGAAATAACTTTCAAGGTTTCATATCTTTTTTTATTTAGATCATAAACTAAGATTAACTGTAAAAGGTTGAATTGTAGTTGAAATAGGTTAATAAAAAACTGTCCCTGTAAAGCGGTGCTTGAGAATCGTAATCAACTCAGGTTTGTTACTCGAACCCTCTTTGATTTATAACATTATTATTGGCTTTTCTGAAGCTTTTTCTTTCAAATTGTGCTTCATTTCATTTCAATTTGTATAGATTCATTCATTCAGTCGAATCGATGGTGCTTCTACTCTCAAATTCTATCTTCCCAGTATGCTGCTACCTGGATCGCATTCTCGGAGGCACTCATTAGGTCCTCCGGAGTACAGGTAGATGGACATGCAGCACACGTCAGCAGGTGGGCCATGGTCTGTGGAGCTACTCCACACTCACACCCCAGGTCCACGTCATCTGAGTAACCCCACCTAGACCGATTCTCCCTGCTTCGGCCGACTTGTGTTCGAAGTCTATTTAGGGACTTCCACCTGATCCAGGGGAGGTCATGTCCGGGGGGAAGACTCTCCGACAGCGGGACGAAAGGGGTTGGTGGCGGGTAGACGTACACTACATAAATACGAAAAGCCTTATTCCGAAAGTTACAATCACGAATTTCAAAATTCCGAATTTCATGATTCCGAATCATTCAAAATTCCGAAAGTCAGATATCCGATGTATCATAAATCCTATTTATTGAAAACCCGAATTTCAAAATTCCTAATGATTATAACTGCGAATATTAGAATTCCGAATTTGAAGATACCGAATCATTACAATTCCGATTTATTAATAATCCGAAATATCATAAATACGAATTCCGATTATCAAAATTCCGAAACAACACAAACCCGACAATCAAGCGCCTTGTAAACCTGCATGAGGTAAGTCGGATAGTTGCTATTCTCGGGGTATACGAGATAAACATGAAATAGAATTATTGAACAATTTTTTTATTTACTTAAGCTAATGATTACAAAATACACGTTGCCATACAACTTTCAGCAACAAGCATGCATGCAGGCAAGCATGCAGACAAGCATGCATGCAGGCAAGCATGCATTCAGGCAAGCATGCAGGCAAGCATGCATTCAGGCAAGCATGCATTCAGAAAAGCATGCATTCTGGCAAGCATGCAGGCAAACATGCATGCAGGCAAGCATGCATGCAGGCAAGCATGCATTCCGGCAAGCATGCATACAGGTAAGCATGCAAGCAAGTATGCAGGCAAGCATGCATTAGTTTCGCTCTTCTCCGGCGCTACGGGATGTGCAGTCCTTCCGCCCTTGCGTAACAAAGTTCGGGCACCCATGCTCGCTTCCGCAGCTTCGGCTTGCTGGTCGCCTACGGCGACCAGCCTCAGCCGCTCCAGCTCGCCCGGGCGCCTGAGCTTCGTTACTGCGGGCGAGGACTGCCCTCCCTCCGCGCCTCCGGTTTTTAAATAACACTCTAGTGTCTGTGTAGAACAAACAAGTACCACGGCAGTAGGACCACGGCAAGTCGGGTTTGGCCTTATTTGTATACGTAATAATTGGCGAGAAAATTAATCTACTAATATAAAAATCAACTCTCTAAATGCGCAACATGTCTAATCAATTTTAACTTTTACCTATTTTTGATACAAATTTTCAATTTGAGCAATGAATTTTCGGAAATTTGAAATTCGGAATAACGTTTTTCGGGCCAATAATACTACGGATTTTTAATTATTCGGAAAAATGAAATTCGGAAGGATGAACATTTGTATTTATAACTTTCGGGTAAATAACTATCGTGTTTTTGAATACTCGGAGTTTTGTGTCTTAGGAATTATAATATTCGAAATTTTGAAAATCGGAATATTGAAATTCGGAGTTAAATATTTCGGAATTGTTGGGTGTTCCCGTTGGTGGCGGGCTCCGCGATTTCCAAATTCTTACTCTGGCCCTGGAGGGATCGCCATCAGCGGGAGCAACGCATGCCCAGAAACTCTTTCGGCTTTTCAATCTTCTAGGCACGTGATAATGGCCGTGCATGGGATGTCGCTGATCCAGCTCCAGCTTGCCTCTCTCCATTGATGACGCCACGTCTCTGCGTACACTGGGAGGTGCTATGCCAGCTAGTGGATATAGCATCCGTACCGGAGTCGGCTTGAGACAACCAGTTATTATCCGGCAGGTCTCATTTAGTGCTACATCCACCAGCCCAGCATGTGCGGAACGATCCCATACGGGACAGGCATATTCACCCGCAGAATAACACAGAGCTAGCCCTGTTGTTCGCAGTACTTGCGGTGCGGCCCCCCATGTTGTGCTTGTCAGCCTTTTTAGAAGGTTGTTGCGGGCCGAGACCTTCTGTTTTAGCATCTCGCAATTCTTTCTGAAGGTGGGGGACCTATCCAGGGTAACTTTGTATAGATGTATTGTACCTTTAAATATATTAGAATACAGCCGAGAAAAACATTTAAATGATCATTACGATGCATGGTCGGACATTTACTTAGTCATGCATGATATATACTGATATATAATACAATATTGTATTTATTTTATTTATAGAATAGAATATAGAAATAAACTTTATTGTACACCAAACAAAAAAGAAAAGTATACATAAAATAAATGGCAAACATAATTAGGTAATGTACAAATGGCGGCCTTATCGCTAAAAGCAATATCTTACAGGCAACCTTTATTTACTTAACCAACTTATACTTACACTTATACCTACTTATTGTATTGTAGGAAATTCCACACGGCGCTATTTAGAGCCAAACTAATTATAGCTTAACTAGTCTGACGCATTTTCCTGATAGCATCCGTGACCAAGATGACCTCGGAGCTCAGGGTCCACCTTTCGGCTCTTCCTCCTCCACTTCGCACGATCTTGGGCGTCCATGGTAGATCATATCTAATACTAAATTCTATACTAATATTATAAAGAGGAAAGATTTGTATTTTTGTATGTAACGAATAATCTCAAAAACTACAAGACCGATTTAAAACAATATCCGCCACTATCTGCGATGAACTGGATCAGAATTATACATTCAACAGCTAGTTATACATAAAAACACCTAGACCAATGTGAATATTCATATTCATGCATACAAATGTTTACACTGAGCGGGAATCCGACGTTCTACCGCTACCACACCGCTACGCCACAGAGGCTGCTATCTAAAGCAAAAAAAAACATTTTTCTTGTAATAAGGGTACATACAATAAAATACAAAAGACTCATCGCGTTCACTTGAATGATGTAAAAAAGTCATTATCTAAGATACCTATTTCATTTTTAGGGTTCCGTAGCCAAATGGCAAAAAACTGAACCAATGTAATGATTGGTGAAAAGTGGGTGTATTAATTCACCTCTGCCTAACCCTTTGGGGATAAAGGCGTGATTATATATGTAGATATGTATCATCATCCGAGCGTCAATCACGGTTGTAGGTATATAAAGCATGTATTTTGAAGCCCGGGATCCGCTCTCCTACTCTTAATAATGATTTATCTTGACCTTACGGGAGTGACTACCGTCTGGCTCCCAAACTTCGGGAGGAAAACCTATACCATTATCTCGTCTGTCAATGAGCAGCCCCTCTAGATTAGTGGCAATTCGTTGCTCGGCGTATGATGGAATAGAATGCCAAATGTATAGGATTTGACGTATATGACAGGCGTCAACGAATGTCAAAAACGTCATATCCTATACATTCGGCATTCTATTCCATCATACGCCGAGCAACGAATTGCCACTTGTCTAGGGGGGCAAAGCAGGATTTTCCTTAATCATATTCTGTTCTCCGTGAGGAGATTGGTTATTGGTTAGGAGCCCGAACAGAACACTATTTTTCCTGTTTTCAGCAATGAATTCGTTTCGCTTATTTTTTATCTACCTGATGTCACTAGCCGTAAGTGCACCGTATGCATTAAATTAAGTATACAGGATTAAATTTGGTGATATTACATTATGTGATGTACCTACTTAGGTGCTTTGTATTACCTCGATAACCTACGCTCAAAATGGATGGGACACGTGGCTAAATTAATGGATCGTTCAAATATCCCGCTCGGTGATCCGATATCAACACAGATTATATGAATATGTCACAGACAATATTATGTGTTATCTAGGTATACCTCGGGACACGTATCCTGGACCTAAATCGCAAGACGAACGAGGCCCTGGCACGGATTTTTTTGTAATAATCTAAGCTTGGTGAATTTAAGCTTGTCCACCGCCATAACACCTCATGCTATCTTCAAAAGACACCCAAGAAATGTGCACTGCGCGTATAGAGTAGGTACATTTTCCGCACATTTTAGGTCCAAGTTGTAAGTATGTCTCGAGCAATATATTAAGATTCTTTGTAAGATACAGTTTAAAAAAAAGTTAAATTCATGCAGGTTATATCTCTAAAACATGTTTTAATCTTTACCAAAATTTGAATTTCGATTTTAAAGTCTCACAGAATTATATCCAGCCAGGCGCTTTCATGGTGGGCATTGATAAAACCATCAGATAAACGGTACAACACTGTAAGCATAAGAACAATAGAACTCAAAGAGATTAAGAATTAAGCTCATAATACTTGCTAACTTTAATCTACAAGTCATAATAATTATTCATGGAAATTGTAAAAGTAAATAAAGCTTACCTTTCGAGAATTTTCATGCAGGATAACGCAATCGGTGTAACAGAACAGAGTAGAGAGAGAACTTCCGTAATCAGTTTATTTGAGAGACCAATTTCAAATATGCTAAAGTACAATTATTACAATAAATTGATTCAGGTGTAACGTAGTGGAAATTTACAATTCAGTTGGCTAATTGCAATTAAAAGGGAACCTTTCGAAGGTAAAACCAATACCTACGGTGTGTATACGGAAGTACTTACCTACTTCGAAAGGATTTCAATATATTTTAAAATTAAGTTTCTAGTGTAAGATAAATGTACCGAATTGTTCGAAAATATGATTTTATTCCTTTTTTTAAGTATCATACAATTTAACCTAATTTTATTTAAAGTGACCTGATTAAAATTTATCTTTTTTTTCTTTCTGATTTCTTTTTCGTGTTCACATACTTTACGCACTTTTAAATACTACTTACTACAGTATTTTTTGTAGGTAAAAGATTATACACTGACCAATGCAATGTACCTACTGAGCGGGAATCGAGCTGCAACTTCTGACTTAGAATTCAAACGCCACCGGCCAACAGACTCGTTAAAACAATTTGGAATACTTATCTATTATATAAAAATGAATCTCTTAATGTGTTGCTAAGCGCAAATCTCGAGAACGGCTGAACCGATTTCGCTAATTCTCTTTTTTAGAATATTCCCTGAAGTACGAGGATGGTTCTTACGGCGAGAAAAATTTAAAAAATAAACGGATTAAGCGGTACGAAGTTCGCAGGGTCAGCTAGTATAGAATAGAAATATGTATACATGTATATGATACAAAATAAAGTTGAATTATTGGACTGACAGCCTCCGTGGCGTAGCGGTAGTGAACGCGGCCGCTACGCAGGAGGCGCGGGTTCGATCCCCGCTCTGCAAATATTTGTGTGCAATATTTGTGGGTATTTGCATTGGTCTGGTCTTGCCTCGGAGAGCACGTTAAGCCGTCGGTTGCTATAAGAACATCTATGGCAGTCTGTATTAATACTGAGTTAAGCTCGCCTTTGTACATCTTATTGTGTTTATGTTTGTTATTTTGTTAATTTCAGTGTACAATAAAGAATTAAATAAAAAAAAGAAATAGACAGATAATAGCTCTGGTATATGCTACAGTGGTGTTCGCAAAATCAGATGTTTGCGATTTACCCCATGATCATCATCTTCTTTGTGTTGTTCCGGATTGCATTCGAGGCGTCACCTATACACTTTCAAAGATAGCATAGTATTATGCATATATGAACAGCCATGAAACTAAAGGTATGATTCCGAAGGTGACCGCATAGGACAACCGTAGACGCACGCAGCAGATACGCATAATTCAATGCGGATTCTCAATGGTCTCTTTTATCCGCATAGGAGTTTAACAAGTAATTGGTACGCTATATCTGCTGCATGCGTCTGCAGTTGTCGTATATGGTCGGCTTTGGAACCATATCTTAAGCATACAAATTTTGGACTAAGCGGGTATTGAATCCGTAACCGAAGAGCGCAAGTTTGTAGCAGTTGCGTGAAGCAGTCGAACGTTCTATGCCTACCGTCTTAAGATTACGCCAGCCCCTCTAGACAAGTGGCAATTCGTCTGCTGGCGTTTTCAATGGCATTCCATTCTACAGAATGGAATGCCATTGAAATATGATTTGACGTATATGACAGGCGTCAACAAATGTCAAAAACGTCAAATCCTATACATTCGTCATTCTATTCCATGATACGCCGAGCGAATTGCCACTTATCTTGGGGCTAAACAGATTTGGATGTGGCACACATCTGTGTGTCACATCTATCTAGGTTTAATACTTTTATCCCGGAAATAGGTTCCTGTGGGTCACGGTAACGGGATCAGTATTTTAATACTATCAGTCAGATCAAACCGGTAGAGTTCTAATTATGTTACGGAAGTTTCCCTATACAACCAACCACATACTGTGTACCTGACCCTTTAGTCCTTTTAGGAACGTCATGTTGTTTGTTAAAATTGGGTGACCGGACAGTTGATTAGTTTACCTACATGGATATGTTTGCCCCGATGTAGGACGAATAAAAAACATTTACATTTTCAGCCAATATAAGTAAAGAAAAGTAGACGACGACAGCCTCCGTGGCGTAGCGGTAGTGAACGCGGCCGCTACGCAGGAGGCGCGGGTTCGATCCCCGCTCAGTGCAAATATTTGTGTTCATGAAATATGGGTATTTGCATTGGTCTGGTCGTGCCTCGGAGAGCACGTTAAGCCGTCGGTCCCGGTTGCCATAAAACATCTATGGCAGTCGTTACGGGTAGTTGGGAGCCCTAAAAAATCCAAAAACAACGGTCTAGCTGCAAAGCTTCGATATCGCCTAATGTTACCATTGGGCTGTGTAGGTCAGATGGCAATCGCTTCACGAAAAAAATATCGAGGTCTAGCCAAATCTGTAGTTAAGACTGGTAAAAGCGGACCCCAGACTCCGAGCTAAAAAAAGCTTCGGATGCGACTGGGAATTAACGCTAGGATGAGAGAAGTAAAGAAAAGTAATACCTTGTAACATATTTAAAACTTGTGTGGACTAGGCTTTACCAACACCTATGATTTTTAATATACCAATATACCTACTACTAGCTGACCCTACAGAATTCGTACCGCCTAATTAATTCGTCGTTTTTAGACTATTTCAGGCAATTTTTAAAACTTTTTTCTGCGTAAGAGCCATCCTCGTAGGTACTTCAAGTAATATTCTAAAAAAAGAATTAGCTAAATCGGTTCAGCAGTTCTCGAGATTTGCGCTTAGCAACATATTCAGGGATTCAAATCAAAAAATCAAAATTCTTAGTAGAATAAGGGTGTTCAGGGCCTCCCACCAGAGTAATGGGTACTTGGTACCCAGGCAGTTAATTAGTGTACCTACTCATTAATAGACGAAGCTCTGTCGCCCGCTTTCCTCTTGGAGCTACGAGGGCAGGCGCCAGTCGCTCCGGGAAAAGTCGCCATAACATTTAATAACAAACAGCCGGCCCCGGGCTCCAAACTGCAAACTTTGGAGCCTGGTGCAACTGGGCAGTCGCTTTGAGGATGATGATGAAATGTATACAAATATTATAATTTAACTATACCTACCTACCTGCTCCATTTGGTTAGGTAGGTACTTAATTAAAAAAGTAAACAATCTTGTAGCGACCTTTTATGAAAACACATATTAAACAAATAAACTAGGCTAACTAACTAAATAATGGTTCGATTTCGGTTTTTAGTCTTTAAAATGAGTTAGGTACTAAACAGAAAAATATTTGTAAACTAAGTTTTTAAATAAAACATATTAAATAGACACATCAAGATTGTTTACGTTTAGTTAAGTACCTAACCGAATGGAGTATAGGTATATCTATTTTCAAATCCTAAAGCTAAAAGTTAAAAAAATACAGAAGTCAAAAAACAATCCTTCACATCCATATAGATACCCTTTTCGTTCCATCGTTAATTAAACATCGTGGTAGAATTCTGTTAAAAGTATCATTGTCAACAATGCATTGCGAATGTTTCAAACGCTTACCACCCTCAGGAATCCTCACAATGTGCCCAAATCCAGCCCTGTCTTCAAACTGTCATTCTATTCGACCGTCTCTCTAAACATTGGATTACTGGCTGACCGGTCTCGGGTTCGCACTAGAAACTTTCGTAATTACCAATCTTATGACTCGACCCATGTCCAATAAATTGAGCTATGCTGATAACTTTCGCGTAAGTGCAAGCAATACGCAGATTGCCAAGGTTAATATAAAAAAAATACATTTCTTGTTCCCATGGAACTTCGAAGAATTATCGTAAATGTCGCCATCGGTATTGGCTTAATATATTCCAAATTACTAGGCACTTTAGTTCTAAATTTTACATACAATGATAACTTAAAATTTAAAAATGTTTAATTCATCCTCTGAAGATCATAAAAATAATAATAACTTGATTTACCTCCATCAATTTATGTCTTTAAGTATTAGTTTTTTTCAATCAAGTAGTTTTCAAGTTAATGTTCAGCAACTTTCAGAGTGACTGTACAAAACAATATCTTATCATCACTTTGTTCAAAAATGCAACGTGCTTAAATACATTTTTTTATTGATTCATATTATACTAGAATTAGATCTAGAATGTAGCAGACATTATTCAAGGACAAAAATATCTGCGCTGAGCAGGAATCGAACCCATCCTCTCGTAGCGTATTCCTTTTATGTTTTAGTACTTAAATCTTATTAGTGTGTGCGTACTAAACTCTTAGAAGTTGGCTAAAGGGTTTTCTTATAGTTAATATACTGATTCAATCCACTCCCAGGGATTAGCGGGAATAAGTACAAGTAATTTCGTCTACTAGTATTCTTTCCAATAAAAAAAAGTACGTCCAGTTATTAGCACACCCACTAAATAACTTCTACACGCATTAAAAAACCCACATTCGGGTCGTGAAACTCATATTAAATTCATTTATTTCAGTTAACTTTTATTCAAATAAAACTTGAGGTTGATATCGGAATTTCATCTGTTCTGTTTTTTTTATCCTGTTTCATTTCCTTTCACACTGACCAATTACCGTTAAAGTCACTAATCATGAAAATAGCAGTTTTAAAGTCTAAAAACAGTTGTGTGCTGTAAAATATTTATGATAGTTTTGTAAATATTCTGGTTCAAAGAGAGGTGCATAGGTTATTGAACTTTTTATACTTACGAGGCTAATGTTTCCATTATTTTACTACTTACCACGAACTCACATGATTAATTTGTTACCAAAACTTTGTGCACATTATTTTGTTAACAAAACAGGTGTTTTATACACGGTTATGGATTTATTTTAGTTATGGGGCACTTAAAAGTGTCGGTATTTGTAAGTTTTGGCGCATCCATGTAAGGGCTGCGCTTTGATTCTCATTTCTCATTCAGTTCAGTGTTCGTGTAGGCAGGCCCCGGTTCAGTACTTTCGCTCGACGGCCGTGCGGCTCCGTCGCGACCACTCATTGAAATATTCGTAAAACTTACTTACGCGGGTATAATGTTTACATATTAACGAAAAGAATTAAGTGAAAAAGTTATTTGGAAAATAATTGATATAGTGTAGAATTCAGTTCCAGGAAAAATATAAAAGTATATCAAGCTTTCTTTTTTCCTTTTTTCAGGTGAGCTTAAATTATTATACTCGTACCTATTATGTATGGAATTAGGAATTATCTTAAACATGTGTCACATATAATAATGATATTGTAAAATTATTACAATTAATTTTAATTCAAGATGGACATTTATTGAGAATGTGTGGGCTATAACATGCTTTTGGAATGTGGTGCAAACTTTTAAAAAGAAGTTTGTAATAAAAATAAGAAAAATGAAGAAACAAATATTTCGAGTGAGATTGAAAACAAAATTTTAGAGCAGTAGATCTTTTAGCACGTTGTTATATTATATTATACTTCCATCAAAAACTTAGACGATATTTTAGTTTTCATAGTGTTAGAACAATTTGTTAGTAAGTTTTTGTTGGTATGATTTAGTCCATCTGCATGTAATATCACAGTTGAATGCTTCTATTATAAGCAACGTGAAGGTTGAAACTGCGGTGTCTATTCACGCTTCATTAGAAAAGCTTTAAAGATCTTTGCGAAGCTATTTGTTTCTATCAAGGTTTTATATGTTTACCGTGTAGGGTTTATTACCAAGCGGTGTGTGTCAATAGTATGTGAAAAATGTTCTCTAAAAGTATTTATAAGGTTTAAAATAGACTCTTACCTCATCTCTACATCCCTTAAATTATATTTTTGACATGCCCACCGGGTATTTTGCTACAAAAAATTATTATATCAATGTTGGTTGTATTATCGGCGATTCTACGACCTTATTATCTTCCGGGTTATATTTTATAATTTTATTTTTTACGATAATAAATCAGTAAGTCTGTAAATTAAGTTATTTTTCGCTTTTCAGTGCCTCTTTTTCGTTTCTTGAAGTCGGTTAAACTTTTTTGTTTAAAATGAATTTATTATTTCTGCCGTCTCTACTTTAATCGAAGTTTGTGCTAATCGACAAATAAAGAGTTAACCTTATCTAAAATGCCCAATATCCGTTAGGAGTGGAACCTAAGGGGAAGTGTAAAATAGCAGTCCCAACCTGAATAAAAGCAATTATGGTTCTTGTTAGTAAAGGTGCGTATTCAGGCCAGAAACGTGATATGAAAAAAAAAAAACATTTTGTTATTGATAATAACAAAATGTTTTTTTTTTCATATCTTCTTTCACTCACACTCTTTTCTTCACCTACACATAGATATGAGGTTTTGCCCTATGTGTAGGTAGGTTTTTCAAAGAATCAATATTTTGGATGGTTTCGGTATATTACAAGTTTATGATCAAATATTAATGGGCATAACGTAGATATTCTCGTGGTGGCTATAATTGGTTCATGATACGAGTGGAATTGAAAAATAATTTATTAGGAGTGATATTTATAACGGGAATTTTCCGAAATATCCTTTGATGTTAGACGTCAAATAAAATATATTAATATGTTAATATACACTTTATTAGATGGCATTACTTATAAGTACCTAAGCTGTAGCTTCCAATAAAGAGTGTAGACGTCACGTTTTTATCGCGTTACGAAAGCCGTTATTGTTATTAGTACCTGCGATAAAGTGGACGATTCAAATCAATGGGTGCTTGAATATGATAATTACTAATAATGGGTTCCTCTTGCTACTAAAGCGTTCATTAGCGGCATAAGTTAACAGGATAAAAGTGTGGAGACATCCGTTAATGAGCAAACTGGGGTCCTCTCTTATTTCTCTGGTGTAGAAACTATGTAAGAGTAGACAACGTAACGGTTGACGTAGACAACAAAGGAGGTAGGACACGACCGTATTTCCGTTCCAATCGACCAGCCCCTCTAGACAAGTGGCAATTCGTTGCTCGGCGTATGATGGAATAGAATGACAAATGTATAGGATTTGACGTTTTTGGCATTCGTTGACGCCTGTCATATACGTCAAATCCATACATTTGGCATTCTATTCCATTATACGCCGAGCAACGAATTGTCACTTGTCTAGGGGGGCTGTACGGCTGGGGCAGTACCTCCGCCCTACAGAATACCGCGGCTATAATAACCTCGTGTTGACTTCCCGGCGGTGAGTAGAGTAGCCAGAGCTCTCTGGTGACGTTTTGTGTGTGTCAATGGGAAGACCAAAGGCTTGTCCTGCTCGTCTTCGCTGACGGCACAGAATCTTTCTGTTCTTACAGGATCGGCAGCACGAGTGTTACTCCCCTGATGTTGCACACATCCATAGGCCACGTTTACCACTTTCCATCAGGTGAGCCGTGTGCTTGTCTGCGACCTATATGGTAAAGAAAAAATATGTTGGAGTCGAGCCGACTAAAACCTTAAAGTATTTTTCAGACTACAACTCACTTTACAGACACAATTCACTTTTATGGTAAACTTCTCCTCAAAGAGCTGTCACAATTCGCTATATACTCGTATATATATTTAGTCACTAGCTTTTGCCCGCGGCTCCGCCCGCGTGGAGGTCGGCTATCACGACCAAACATAGCCTATGTCCTTTCCCAAGGTCTAATCTACCCCTGTACCAAATTTCATCAAAATCGGTTCAGTGGTTTAGGCGTGAAAGCGAAACAGACAGACAGACAGACAGACAGACAGAGTTACTTTCGCATTTATAATGTTAGTATGGAATATGGAATATAAAGCTGGCGCACGACTGTCTTCGTTATTCAGAGTGCACCATATAGAGATTTTCTTGCCAGTTCCCCAGGGTTTCTTCCACAGTGTACTTAGATATTATTAAAGTGTATGATGTCAAGTTTTGTTATTTATACCGTAATTTTTTTAGTCAGCAATTTTTCTAGGCATGCGCACAATTAACCTTTTATTGCCATCATGATATACATGTAGGGAACAAACAAATCTTTATTTACGAAGGCCTTATGTTTGTAATTTTTTTTAAGTAAAGTCATAAAATAACTTCATTTACAGACTTACTGATTTACTAGTCATAGGGTCACCATTACAGACACGTACTTCTGTTCCCCTTTGCAGAGCAAGCCGGCAGGACGATTCCTGCCGGGTTGCTCTGCGGTTATACCCGGTGGTTATAGGCCTATAGGGAATTCATTTTAACAAAAAAGTTTAACCGACTTCAAGAAACGAAAAAGAGGCACTGAAAAGCGAAAAATAACTTAATTTACAGACTTACTGATTTATTAGAAGTCGGTGCTAGCCAACTTTGTTTGTTGTGTCTGAACTACTATGATGCAATCAATTGAAATTATGGCCTCTCTTGGACTAGGCATTCTGGGCGTTCTGATTTCAGATACTCAATACTTCTTTAAACATCCTTTTTTATACAGGACACGTCAATTTGACTTCGCCTCGCCTGATGGTAAGCTGAACGCAAAGTCTCTGAAAAGAGGGTTACCATTACAGACACGTACTTCTGTTCCCCTTTGCAGAGCAAGCCGGCAGGACGATTCCTGCCGGCTTGCTCTGCGGTTATACCCGGTGGTTATAGGCCTATAGGGACCCCTCACCACTAATACCTAACTTCCGCTTCTTTTATTCTTACAATAAGGCCCTGTTATGTTATTATCTCTTCTCCGTTGTATAATTCATTGCCATTACACAGTTACGGATATAAAACTACCATGAGGGACATGTCACTTTTATTTACGAACCATAAAGAATCGGTGCTTCGTAATGCTTGTAATTTATTTATAAGTATTCTTTTATTAAAGAGGTTAAATGTGGAATTAGTCCAAACGAACGTATAGCTAGAGTTAGAACAAGAGCATTCTTTTTTAATATTTTAGTGTAAATGAAACCTTATTTTCAGCGTTTACATTAATAAAGAACAACGAACGAACGTTCTATCACTGTTTACCACTAATATAATAGGGATCAGTGATGTTTACACTAATATAATTTGACGTATAGAAGATAGATTGAGCATTCGGTCGTCTGATGTAAATCAACCTTTATGACATTCTTAATCTGCTATAAATATAGGTATACAAATATAGATTTATTATAAACTAGGTATCAAATCAATCAATCAGAGTATCGTAGTGCCCCGCTGTGCCCCATAGCACTCGATCTTCCACCTTCTATATTCAATCTAGCCCAGCTGCCTTTCTCAGGTCGTGAGTCGTCATTTTTATCGGATTTACCTCACTAATTTTGTTCTTCAAATAAATTCTAAGTTGGGTATCTTTCGATTGTGTTACATAACTATGGTTGTACACATAAATCTTTATAAGTAGGTACATCATAAATCTTTATAAGTCAAGTAAAGAGATTAGATAACTATCCGAAAGATCAAGGAAACATAAATAAATATTTGTCCTCTGTTTCCATCAATCAGCCGTTTTACCTATTTATTCGTTTAGAATTGGAACTTTCATAAACGTTCTTCAAATATTTTATTTCTCTTCTTCCTACGGAAAAATTTGGAGCACGCAGAATTCCCATTTTTGTTAGGATTTTTGTCAATTCAGTATGGCCATGCCTCGGTGTTTGTGGAGACCGAGGAGATCGGCATACTCATTTGAATTTTATTGCTATCGATAGTGTTGATTGTAGTGGCATTCACTTTTTGCTTTAAGAATGCGTCGTGTGAAGAAATGGATAATGGAATGCGGAAGTTTCAGATATATATTTTTTTTAAAAGTTTTCCTGAATATTATTTGAGCGATGAACTGTTAACAGCGTTCTAATACATATACTTATATTTACTCAAGGCTTTCTCTCTGCGGGGTACGCAGGGTTAACAACATTTCATCTGCTTCTGTCCTTCCATACTTCACTTGTCATTAAACGCCGATTTAGAGTGTTTTTGACCTGCCTTTTTTCTATATAATGTACTAGGTACAATCAATTTGATCGGTATATATCTATCTGCGTGGTCGATCTTGGCTTGCCTGAAACCTTACACGTGACTAAAATACTTGCTGATTCTTTGAGTGCTCAATGACTTTTTTAAGATTTTGTAGATTGATTTTCATTAATATTTAATAATGGTTACATGGAATCCGGTTAAGAAAGTCTAAATAAACAAAAACGAGCTTTCAGAAATATCATATCACAGGAACATATTTTACCAGATTACAGAGTAAATTGCGTCATAATGTTCTTCAGAAGATTGTTCATTGATTGAAAAGCAATCTTCAAGTAACTTGGCCATTACGAGCTCAAGTTTGGATGATACTTCAGTCGCAGATCAAGTTAAGAAAGAGATTTGACTCTTTATTGTTCCATTGATAACATGATGTTAGAACAAATATGTGTTATCTTCAGAGTTGAAAACTTTAAGTACTGAACGTATAGCTATTATTTCTTTATCAGCGTATGTCTCACTATTCGGTACAAGGTTCTTCTCGACATTAGAGAAGTTCGGCCAAAATTCACGTCATGTCCTAGAATCGAGTACACAATTTTCGAGAATATTAGAAGATACTAGCTGCCCCGGCGAACTTCGTACCGCCATATTTTCGGCCCGCGTGGTATTCAAATCGCGTTCCCGCTGCACCCTTATCACTTAGGGGGATGAAAAATAGATGTTGGCCGATTCTCATAAGCACAAAAAATTTCATCAAAATCGGTCAAGTCGTTTCGGAGGAGTATGGCAACGAAAACTGTGACACGAGAATTTTATATATTAGATTATAATTAATTGATTATTAAGGGCCAGCTTCAACTGCAAGCTATGGTATACGATATGGATACGACATATGTGCAAATACTGAAACCGCGAAGCATCCTGGTCCGTAGGAATAGAACCAAATTAAATTTAAACTTAAATTCCCTGATTTATAAAATCCGAAATTTTCTAACAAAATAATTATTAAAATAAATGTAGAAAATGCAACCACTTGTATAAGTCATTAAATAGTTTCATGCATTGCTTTAAAGTCATTGACTGTGTCATAAGTTATTAATAAATACGCACACACCTTCACACACACACAACAACTTCACACACACACACACAACAATAGGCATAGTAGGTAACTTACTTGAACAGCTAAGCGGCAACATGCGATTCTACAGAGTGCTCAAAGTTGTTCAAATTCTATAAAATTAAAACTCTAGTTTCTGCCCTTAATACTGGACCAATTTTGTTCAAACTTTTCCTGCTTGAAGCTTAGGGGGTACCAAGTATATGGTTTCAATTATTGCCTATATGTCGTATCCATATTGTATATGGTACATCTGTTGATTTATGAACGAGGCTCAAGCCGGCTTTTCTCTTGAGGTTGAGGGCATTGATATCCAACGACGTCTCCATAAAGCCTAAGCTAACCCAAGTTAGGTCAGGATGACCTTTATTGAAAGAAGGGGTAGAAGAGCAAACCCCGGACTCCAAACAGCAGCAGACGCTCGTATAAAGAAATTATGGACATATCTCAAATGTATAGATGTCTTTCCAAAGTTTTCTATGCTCTCAATGTATTATTTGCTATATAATAATACATTACTATCTAATGCGCACATGAACTTGAGAAGTAAGAGGTCCGTGACCAAAGATTGCTTGGTTGGCGTGAATTGTGTTATGGCTATTCATTATAAATTACTACATTATACTTACACTCAAGAAGGGCATTAGAAGGTTTCTTCAGGGTTGGCAGCACGAGTGTGACGCCCCTGGTGTTGCACGCGTCCATAGGCCACGGTAACCACTTTCCACCAGGTGGGCCGTGTGCTTGTCTGCCACCTAAGTGGTATAAAAAATAAAAAAATAAAAAAATGAAATGGCTGTGGTCAAGGTAACTCTTTTTTGCTCGACTTGGCGGGGGCACTGCCGTGCCACCAGATAGGCGGATTTTATTTTATTTATTTTTGAAGTAATAGACTAGACTACGGAATAAAATGATTTCGTGACTAGAATGCTTCAGATACCAAAGACCGCTAGGTATATAATATGTATAATACTAGACTAGACCAGCTTTGGAGAACAAAAAAATTAGGTCATATGCTGTCGGAAGTTTACGCGAATATTATACCTTGAAATAAAACTATTTTTAACGAATTCTATCGTATTATTTATTCTTTAGTCTCCCCGTGACCGTGGCTGAAACGATAAACAAAACGAAAATTTCAATGGGTTACTCACATTCTCTCAACCTCCATTATAATGGGTAGTATGCGGATATGCATACTTCATATTTGTTTTGGTAATTACCTACATACATATTATACGTACAACATCCAGATCAAAACATATCGCTCTATGCATGCATATAAACATTCCGGTGGAGTCCAACTGTCTCCATCCAACAGCCCATGACTAAGTGCCCGCTTGACGACAATAGGCTCGCCTCCTATTACGTGGGACTGGAAATCATAGTTGTCAAAATATAATGCTGCGTTTACATACTCGCGGCAGAGCGAGGGAAGTGGCGAGAGAAGTGGGCAGAGACGTGGTGTGAATGGTATATTCGTCATGGCGCGAGTACTGCCGCGTATGTTGCTGCAAATGTCGGCTTGGCGGCGCGAGTCAAAGGAGCGGCAATACTAGCGCGATGAACTATACGAGACCGCTAGATGGCGCTAATCAGTAAACACGGCTTTCGTTATTGCTCCTCGAATATTTACTTTTAAAAATATTTATATCCATCTACGGACAGTGTATAGGTAGTTGAAAGTGATAGTTTTTATTATTAATCTATTTAATCAATTCGCTATGCTGTAAAAGCATAATGCGTACACTGCTACAGCGTTGTTCTCTATACGTTTACGTCCGTCTCCGTTGCATGGCGAATACTGTAATGCGGACCAACACGATGATGCGTACGTGTGAATGCTAGGGCATTATTCGTGGGAATACTTCCGGCAACACGATGACCAATGCGATGGGCAGCGTGTAAACGCGGGGTAAGGGTTAATACGCCTCTACCTACCCCTTGGGGGATTTACAGGCGTAAGTATTGAGTATAAATGTATGTCATGTACAAATATTCATACAGAGCGGAACTACATAGGTCGTCGAAAGTATTGCTAGTAGAAGTAGACAATAGATTTACAAATTGTCCTCATAACCATATTAGCGAGGTTCCTCTTAGCGCGCATAAAAACCGTATGGGCTAAAGCTAAAGTAGGAGACTTTAGCTTTAGCCCATACGGTTTTTATGGGAACGACTCCCGTTTAATATCTGAAAGCAAAAACCTGCGCATGAATGTTTTTTTCCTCAGCGTGAACAGGCTTGAAGTTTGTGAGAGTCTTATAAAAGCCTATATAACTCCTCCCAATGTGTTTCTGCCAATTTTACTTGAAGTTATTGTATGTATATTATACTAGGCACTTCAATGCAAACGAACCTTTGCATAAAATGTCTTTGATAATAATACATTACCGCCTTTAACAGCCCGGGGCCATTGTTAACATTTGCCCTGATTCGTTTGATGCGTGTCGTGCTTAATATCTTCAACATATGGGGATGCTCACACATTTCATTTGTTGCTTATTAACACTGTCCTGCCAAGACACATTTACATCTGGTGAGCAGTTATTGCTACAGAGATACGTCCTAATTGTTCTAATAACACACGATTTGTTTGTATTCTTGCTAGCATTTTTGGCAGAAGTATAATTAATGAAGGTAACTGTATTATTGTTTATTTTGCATGAAAGTTAAAATATCAAAGCTTTAGAAACAGATGGGATCGCAAGAAAGGTTTAATGACAGTAGAAAAGTTCGTAAAATATGTTAGGTTAGGTCAGAAGCAGATACCTTTCTCTCTCTGCTTACGCCGCCAGAGGGATTAGGGCGTATAGGCACAATCAGTTTGCCTGAAATGTTTAATTTGAGTTTAAGAAAATTCTGTACTAATAAACACCACGCAACTTACAACACTCTTAATTACATTAGTGTAAGTTGCTTGACATTACTTAGCGGGCAGGCCAGAACATAACACGCAAACGAAGTTTATATAATTTTGGATTATTGTGGGTCACACCGTAAGCGTATCGTTGCGTGTTTGTAAAATTCATTCAGTAATGCTCGAAGAAATCGCGTCGCTTGATATCCTGCCCGCCTGCACAAGAGGAAGTTCGTTGACCGGTGTATTGACGATTCCCATATATTCATCGTTCTATTCTACAATACGCTGGTCGAATTGATGTTTATGATAGACGTCATCGTACGTGAAACTCATATATTGATCAATCTATTCTATTCTACATACGTCTTGCATATATTGGTATATAGAGGGGCTGATTTCAGATCGATATTCAAGACTTTATAACTAAAAACCCTTTTGTTCCTAATTAAACATGGGCCTAATTTGAAGTATCTAACTTTGTTATGAACATGTTTGTTGGTTATTGTACATACTATAAACCATATTGAGGTCTAATTCCCCTAAGTTTGATAGGCACAACATAGAGTGGTTTTAAGTAGCATAAATCTCTTTAGACGTCTGAAATGGGTGGTCCTCAGTCTCAGTAGGTACCTACTGAATTGCAAGTTACAAATTATAGCATTTATTCTTCGTATTTTTATATTCTTTTGATCACTGTATATCCTTAATGGTTAATAATTAATGTAAGTAATTGCTGTGTAATCAATCACCTACAGCATAGAGCGTTAGCACGCCGGATTGTATATTGCATTCTGTATTTCTTACGTGTTTAAACGTTGAGCAGTAAATAAAATATAGTAACCGACAAAAATGTGAAGGCTACAAAGCCCTGTGATCTATTGTTGGGCTATCACGAACAGTTTTGGTCATTACTTCGCCTTTCTAGTACACGCAGATTGCACACTTGGTCATGAGGAAAGATGAACGTAAATATATCATTGTTAGGGCTAGGTAGAAGATAATTATATAGTACTGAGAATTCTATCAGTAGGTAGGTATAGAGATTTGGAACAAAAGGTGATATAACATTGTTAATTTGGGAAATATTTTAAGAATGCTTTAGGCTTTGACATCGTGTAGCGCGTTTTAGGTTAGGTAACAAAACCTTCTTTTGTTTGAAAATTTTTTGGTACAGACTTCCATTCCATACCCGGGTTGTCGCCAAAAGCTACGAAGCAATGTGGCATGCTTTAAAAAAGGGAAGTGCGTAATTGCGAATGAATGATTCTAGAGATGTGCCTAGGACTCTACGGTAAATATGACTCATTAGGATATTTTAAAATTAAAAAATATTGGTACGACATATAAGCTTGGAAAGTAACTGTTTACTATGCTACTCGTACTCAGATGATAATTAGATTAAGTAACTAAACATGTTTGTAAATAGACCAAAAGAACCTTTTTGCCGGAGTTTTCTCAAAACAGGGTTCCGTTACGAACCGGGGGTTCGTTTGCATAATATTAGTCTAGATTTTTTTATTATTGCCGTGTAGTAGGTTTCGTTCTTGGTTTCGTTTTAATGGTCTACAGAATAAATGATTTCCTGACTTTCATTTCTTCTGGACTTTCTGTGTGATTGCAGTCGGTTCAATTCTGTCATTACTTCTCCGTCATGTTTTTTGGCAGCACCGTACCCGATTGCTAATTGAAAATAATGATGTATTTCTATTAATGTATTCTGTTTGTGCAATTGGTACCAATGTTCTGAATGTAATTGACTTACGTAAATATTTCCTGGCGTACTGCCCAGTGCCCAGTACATAATTTGGTAACAGAAGATGTCGATAGTTTATTGCGGCCACACTGTTATATTATTTATTGTGTTATAGGCGTTATAGTAGAATGAAATTTAATTATGATAAAAGTTGCGGATCTTTTCAGGTTTTATACCAATTCTGTTGCGCATTTCACTAAATTCTACTATCTCTAAAATGTTTTTATTCTGCGAACTTTGAAGCTTCATTATATTTAGCATCGGATTAAACTTAGAAAGAAGAAATAGTAATAATTATATAGGTACCTACCTTTTTATATCGTGCGAAAAATCCCCTTATATACCCCCCCGCGCGAAGCCGGTGGGGGAAGTTATATCGGACTCGAACCGAGTAAAACGTACGCCGTCTGTGGGCCATCGGTTGCTGGAGGTGATATTATATGTTAGACATATCCCTCGCATACCTTGTTTACTTTGTCTTGACAGGACTAAACCAAATGATTAACAGTAGAACCGGTACATTATCATATATACCTACCTACTTGCAGCACGACGAAAATATACCTTATTGACAAAATATTTTCGTAATATACGTAAAAAGGGTATAGATTATAATCTGGAATAAAACATAACCTACTTTTAATATATTTGAATGGATTTCCATGGGTTGTGGGAACGGAATCAGAATTCCACGCAGGCAGAGCCCCAGGCGGCAGTACCCCTTTAGACATACTAAAAAAGGACTTGAGTGAGTAGTGGTAGGTATTTACTACATTTACTGAATACCTCACGTACTAACGCACTTTACTTAGCTCCTTCAAAGACAGCCCCTGCGGGCGAGGGATCGAAAATAATTAAATTTTCTCTTTAGTGATTATGTTGAGATTCAATATTATTGCTAAGCCCAACACGTTGAAAACCTCGTGACTGTGATGCGTCAAATTAACGTAGATGGCAAATTTATTACCAATTACTGGGAGATCGCAATCTTGTGAGAGCGAGCCTACTAAACGAAAAGTGGAGGGCGTTTAGTTGACGAGACGATATCGAGAGATATCAAGGCCCACGATTTTACCTGGATACGATTAGCATCAACATTATGTAAAATCAGGATCGGTGAAATAGGCATTTGTTCGATTTCATACCATTTTCTCTACCACATGTTTCAATAGTAGGTTAGGTACGCGTACGAGTTTTTATTTTTAAGAATTATAATAACCGAGATTACCAATATTCCCTCTAACCCCTTCACATTTTACATTACATTACATACAATCACACCTTTATCCCCGGAGGGTTAGGCAGAGGTGAATTAACATCCAAATTTCACCAATCGTTGTATTGGGTCCCACGTAATAGGGGGTGAGCCTATTGCCGTATTCCGGGCACTATTGTTGACTCGAGCCATGTATCTGAGGCTGAGTCTGAGCTGTATATATCTGTCTGATGTTAAACAACCCTATCCCTTAGTCGCCTTGTACGACCCCCTCCAGCTAAGCTAAATTGCTTGTGTTTGGAGTGGGTTCACGTCGGTAGTGTAATGGTCAGGATTCGAACCCAGGACCTCTCGATTATAAGGCCGACTCCTTCACCACTAACCGACGCTATTCCGTATATATGTCAGTGGCGAGGGGTCTCTATAACCCGATTCCTGTCGGCTTGCTCTGTGAAGGGAAGCCATGGTAGAGATGTTTTTGATTCCATAAAAAACTGCTAAGCTCGTTTTATAAGAGGTAAATTTTTTTCCTCCGATTTCCCTTTTTGGAAATATTTTACGGCGAAAATATGGCCACTGATATATAGGTAGGTATAGCGTTATTGCACTGTAATGTTAACAAGAATTTAATATTTCTTGCTTGACAACGGCTGCTTGACATAGTGACACGTACACAAATAAATAGCGCACGCTTAGCAGCTCTGTTTCTGTCATTTCAGTAATTGACGTTTCCTTCTTAATACCGACTGAAGTACAAAACAAAAGCCTTCGGTTGTGTACTTCTCACGCACTTTAAGTTAATTACTGGCTCGTAAGTTGTTACTGCCAGATTGTGAATCTGACAGTAAAAACAATATTAATTAAGTTTAACGTGATAACGTATAACATCTTACTTAATCTTCGAAAGCTTCCGCATGAAGCTAATCAATGTTATGCCCGAGTTGAAATATCCACTCGAACATTACGTGGTAACTTTTAAGAACTTCTGCATCTTGTAACTTGAAAGAACATTTATGATGTTTGGCTTTATATTAATTTTAAGAGGCTTTTGTTTTATGGAATAAGAAATTTTGTAAGAAATTGGTTGTAAAAATATTATTTCAAAGATATTTTTCTGAAGTTTATCTACCTGCTACCTAAGCTTATATAGCGATTTATACTTGTAGTTGTTTAATATACCTAGACCACATCTAATCAACTATAACTTGGATATAGAAATACCCAAGAACAGATAACTTTTGTAATTTTACAACAATAAAAATATAAAAATTGTTTTTCGACGGGGGTTAAAAATACAATTGACAATCTTAAAATAGGACAAAATAAAGTAAAATACACGACAATACTATCCCGTAGGTACTGATTAGCGTCTATTGAGGAAAGTTCCATTTCCGGGCTATGCTCGGAATTTACTGACAAAAACCCAATACCAATTATCTCGAACAAACTCAGGAGCCAGTGACTACGAGAGGGACTTCTGTTTCATTAAAAGACTAAACCCAGGAGATCGCTACATAGTCTATGTGAATGTTGAAAATCGACGGATACGATGACTGATTATTATATTACTCTAGAGATTGACGAATACGGACACGGACTTTCTCTATAGTTGATGAACGTAAAACTTTGTCTATGTAAATACAATTATTCGATGTATTGCCACAGATTACCTAATGGTATTGCTCGGGACATATCTACTTGTATAATCTTGGACCTAAAATGTACTCAAAATGTGCTCTTTACGCGCTCTTTACACGTTTCTTGGGTGTCTTTTGAGGATAGCACGGGGTGCTATGGCGGCGCGGCGGCGCGGCGGTGACGAGCTCAAATTCAGCAAGCATAGATTATTACAAAACAATCCACGCGCGGATTTGTGATTGCGTTTCTTTAGCGATTTAGGTCCAAGGTATGTATCCCGAGGTATTTTTTTAATTGGCACAGTGTGTGCTTCGCTCATCTGAGGCACGGAGGGGTTTCAATGTGTTAAGAATGGTCACCCATCCAAAGACCGACTTGGCTACTGTTGCTTAACCTTGCAATGCCCCTCCATCAATCTATACATGTACCAAATTTCAGACAGATCCGTTGCGCCGTTTGAGCGTGATTGACTGACAAACATCCAAACATCTTTACTAACTCCACAGCGTATGGAGTGCACTAACGATAAAAACCTCTTAAAGAGTTAGCACGTCGTTATTCGCTTCGACCAAGTTCACTTTAGATGAAATCGAAAGTATATAGCGGTTGGGAGGCCAAAATGTTATATAAAGCCGAATACAGGAAATACGTCACTAAAGAACATGAATTTTTTTGTTAAGGTTGTATAACCTAGTTTCAGTAGTTTTTATACTACTAAGGTGTCAAAGAAGTATATAGCCTATTTGATGTTAAGTGGTTTACTGCAACTTCAAAGGTGTGTCACTTAAAGCTTTGTTAATCCTGTGAAAAAGTTAGTGGTCCTATGAAAAAGTTAGCTAATTAAGTCAGTGGTTGGGCTGTGGTCTGTGGTCTTTCATGATACATATTTTTTTTTTGTTCTTTACAGCCAAACTAGTAGTAGTATGTATACATAGAAGTATATGTTTTAAAGATTTCCAGACTACAGGCATAGGTCTCTTGAGGAACCGAAGGGAATAAGGGTATAAAAAACGCTGTTGACTTCGAGGCTAAAAATAATAGTAATTACAAAAAAATACAAAATATTAAAGGTGTCTCGTCTTATATTTGCCCTCACTGTGCATCTTTTGCTACGAAAACTAAGTACTGATTTAATTAGCAGGTTGCACAAATTGCAAATCCTCTTTGTGCCAATTGAACCATGGTGCAATTTGCATCGAGTTGCGTGTACCGCTCGTTCACTTAAGTGCGACCGGAAATCAAACTGTAGTATAACGACGCATGTATTGTTTCGTTAGCACGGTATAGTTCGCTCAATCTTAAGGCGGTAGAGATCAACCCCTTTCAAACTGTTTCAAACTGAATTCATTTCCACGTCATCCCTGTTTGACATAATTTTAAATTTAGAATTCGATCAAGTTCGATCCCAATAATATGAAATGGAAAGTGATATAGGTACCTACTCGTAGTTTGGTAAAAAAATGTGTTTATATAACACAGTACCTAGTAAATATAAAATGAAAGCTTGCAACAACCAATACAAAAAAGAGGTATTAATATTCCTGCCCTCTTCACAATGTGCGGCTTTCCAAATAAAGAAAAATGAATTCGAATTCGAATCGAGCTATAATTGATATTGCGATTTATTGCGGCACCCTAACAGAATTTTTATATATTTATTTTGTATCATCGCGATTATATCCTTAACATGGATATTGATTTAGATAAAAGACCCTGCTTTTGTACCCTGTCATCATATTGTTGGATATCTTCTACGCTCGAGCAAAAGATATTTCACGATTGGTAGATATCATTGTATTAAGACGATGGAACGGTAAATAAAATAAATACAATCTTGACTATTCTCATGTTTACTTTGTATAGAGCAGAAAAATCGTGCAGATCTCAATTTAGTCATTCGGTTATTTTTTATATGGGCAAAACGCCGATGTATTGATACAATAGACGCACAGTTAAATATGTTTTATTCATTTTTTAATTTGTATAGGTTCGTTCCAGTACACTCCTCGCTACGTCCATATCGCTTCATATTGTAAGTAACACGTGTGCAGTTAAATAATTCAAACTGGTTGTGGTGCGGCAAAGACTTTGAATAAATCATGCAAAAGTTGGTGTATGAGATTTTCGTATATCAATAGCGTAAATAAAATAAATGACTTAATCCGTATAGAGTGAAACCACAGTGATACTTAGTAACGATGAAGTTTATTCTCCAAAGAATTCAATATTTTATTTCAACACCATTTGCAAATAGACAATATTGAATACCAATTTCCTTTATTACAATAGTACAGTTTAAGTACGAAATTCTGTTACAATATCGGTCCCAGGGCAGGCTGTAGGGCTTATTATATTTGTTAAAAGGATTCAGTTATGGGCAGCAATAATAATTCTGATGTGCCTAATATTGGAACTATTACTTTCGTCACCGGAATGAGAAAATTGTTTATTGTATAAATGGCCGACCTATGTAGGCCACCAGGGACAGTCACGTACAAGCTTCTACTTTGAAATTAGAGAACTTTTTACAACAACTTGTTTCCTGAAAAACATGTAAGGCTGTTGTTATAATTTCATAACACAAACGTGTCTATGCCTCATTTCTTTTGGGAGTCACGGTTATATTGTAATCTAGCTGTTGCCCGCGGATCCACCCGCGTGGAATTCTGATCCCATGCATCGCTGATATATAGCCTATGTGTTATTCCGATGTATAAGCTATATTGTTGTAAAGTTTCATTCAAATCTATTCTGTAGTTTTAACGTGAAAGTGTAACAAACATCCATACTTACAAACTTTCGCGTTTATAATATTAGTAGGATAGGAATTTTCTTGAGCGATTTGACTGCTATTAGTAGGGCCTACTGTTATCCATTTTAAGGTCTATTAAATGTATTAAAATTCTGTGATGTCCAATAAAAAGATTATGTTAAAGGTATTACTATGATTATTTAAGTTCGAATGTTTTTTTTTTTACTTCTTACACATATCAACCTCCTTGATTCAACTTTATTAAAAATGGAGAAAGAATTGTAATTAATCCAGCTTACTAGACGAGTTAATCCGTACAACAGAAGGTCACATGCCCAGATCTATTTAAATCTACCATATCTATAAAAAACTACCTGTATTGGTTCACGGTGGAGTAGACTACTGCCACCCCATCTCTTGTGGATTGTGGGTGTCGTAGAAGACAACTAAGGGATAGGGCTGTTCTCCATCCGACAGTAAACATACAGCCCGTAACTAAGTACCCACTTGACGGCAATAGGCTCGCCTCCTATTACATGGGACCGTAAATCATAGATGGCGAAATGTGAGTGTTAATACACTACTGTCTACCTCTGCGGGAATTTACAGGCGTGAGTATAGTGTGTATGTATTAAAAACTTTTTGAATGAACGACATGTGGCTCCACTCATTCGAATGTGGAACGTATTTATGTGTTAAAGGTCAGGTAAAAATAACATTTCATTTCATGCAGGCTTTGCCAAAGACGAAACTGTATAAACAAAAGTAAAAAGGGTTAATCGATAGGATTAACCCTCTTCACTTTTGTTTTGTTGATTCAGTGGCTTTAAGCGGTCCGAATGCACTCTTGTCATTATCATGTTAAATTAGATAATTGGATTACACAAATTAAAAAAAATACTTGAATGCAGAGAGACTTGTGGTTCAAGTTATGCAATACTAGCCAGGTCCCTCGTAAGATAGGTGACTATTGAGACATTCAGGGCTTTTCTTACTCATACCTACAAATATCTACTGCAGATTAAAATGCATTCGTTACGGTGGTTACGGTTAGTTGAAGCTCTAAAAAGTCTGAACTCTTTAATATAGAAAATAAAACATACTACCTGCCGAGATATTTTATATACCTAATAGTACTTAATTAGTACCTAGACTATAATTGTAATCTAATAATTTGATGAAATAATCTTGATTCGTTTTAACACATTTTAACACATGGTATCTAGTTTTTTGTTAATCTACCGACTGAGAAAATCCAACGAAAATGCCCCAGTAAGTTTAACAGCTTTACGAAAATCTGCTAAGAAGTTACTCGTGAAAGCCCATTAAAATCTGCTGCGAATAGTTGCGTCAAGATCAAAAGTAAGTATACTTAATGCTCTTAGGTTAATTGGCAATTCGAATTCGTTTTTTATGTGTGTATGTGTGTGTGGGTGTGTGTGTGTGTGTGTGTGTATGTGTGTGTGTGTGTGTGTGTGTGTGTGTGTGTGTGTTAGTGAGTGTGTGATTGTGAGTGTGTGAGCGTGTGTGCGTGTGTGAGTGTGTGTGTGTGAGCGTGTGTGCGTGTGTGTGTGTGTGTGTGTGTGTGTGTGTGTGTGTGTGTGTTTGTGTGTGTGCGCGCGTGTATGATGTGGGACTTAACTAACATGTATGAGTGATATTTTACATAGTTATTTAGTTTTATATGTAATCTGAAATAAGATATTCCATTTTCAAAATGTAGTCTATCATTGCGTGTGTTTCATTGAGCTCTTTCAACGAATTCCACCCTCTACTTTTCTGTCCAAACCCCCCCCTAGACAAATGGCAATTCACAGACATTGGTATGACGAATGTATGGAATTCGACGTATAATGACAGTCAACGTACGTCATAAACGTTAAATCCCATAAATTTGTCATTCTATTCTACAATACGGCGGCCAACAAATTGCCATTTGTCTATGAGGCTGAAAAGTATGTCAGGGTTAAGGCAGTACCCCAGATGATTCAGCAGCCCTTTAGACTTTAGTGCTGGCATCCGGTGACGCTACTCAGCCGAAATATAGGTTTAGGTACTTCGTTGTGTCAATGGCAACATAATATTCAAAATAAACAATAGCTTAAAACTCGACTCTCGGCAATCATCCTCTGAGTCTTTTCTTAACTTAGTTGGGGTCGGCTCTTGGCAATATTACCCGCTAAAATAATACTATACAAGTGTTTTGCGATTACACCCTCCGTGCTTCCCAAGCTATGTGGATCCAAATTCAAACGAAAGAAGTCTGTCGCGTCTTGTCTCCTGTATAATAAACTTGACATCTTGCTTGCATAACAAATTGAAACTTTTGCTTACTAAAAGATGAAGTTAAACAAAATGATAAGTTCTCGCCAAAAGTTTCAAAATTGTGTATATATTAAGGATTCGCTGCAAGTTCTGCAATCTACAAAGTATGCGAAAGTTTATTTCTTAAGACTATATCCAAACCCAGCAAGTGTCATTAAGCGGTGTAAAAAATGGCTACTACTTCGGTATAAGTTAACATATACATAAATCCCATGACATACACACATAGACAGTTTGAAGAACAATATTGACTTTAGCTTAATCACACAATGCATTTTTCACGCCGATTTTTGTTAGGAACTTATTCATTTTGTTAGTAGGCTGCGTCTATACAGTATATAGTCTAAGGTTATTTTACTGCTATAAGTAGGCACACCAAGTTTCGTTTAAGCGAACCGTCATATGACAGCCTAAGCCTTAAGAAAGGAAGAAAATAAAATATCTGTGTTTTAAACATATGTGTGATGCCAGCATGTACGTAATTCGTCCCCAGAGTATAGCGAGGAAGGGCGAGATTCATAGACCGCATTAAGATTTTACTCTGCCAAGCAAGGAAAGGATTTCACAAGAATGACATAATTTTATTACAGTCTAAGTCTGTGAACCTGTGGGCTTAGGCTTTCGTAGGTTCACAGACTGTACTTACACATTGCTGTATCCATTCATATGAAATGTCCTTGCTTAGTAAAAATAAGTCTAGTGTGATTAAAGAATTTCGTTCGAAGTATTAGGTACTTCGAACGAAATTCTTAGAATAGAAATTCTCCACAAGTGTAGTGTACTCGGATCTCAAAAAATGATGAAGAATGATAGTGATGAAAAATCAAAATCAATCAAATCAAATCAAAATGTTTTATTTTCCAACTCATACATTGTTATAACATCCATATATTGAGACGAACCCCAGTAAGTTAAAAAATACTTGTGACGGGGTTGTCTCGCTGCTTCCCCTAGGTTTGGTAGTATGAAAGTAATGATAGTTGGAGCAGACGAGTCCTAGAGTGGAGACCGCGAGAAGGAAAACGGAAGGTGGGACACCCCCTAGCCAGGTGGACCAGAGACCAGCGAAAGGTGGCTGGGACGGACTGGATGCGGAAGGCGGAGGATCGGCAAACGTGGCACATATTGGGAGAGGCCTATGTCCAGCAGTGGACTGCAATAGGCTAATTGATTGATTGGTTGATAGTCCGACTATCTTAGTCAGCTTGATACATTTTTGTAAAGGGATTTCTCATTATCGGACTGCACATACCGACAGCGTGATATCGTTTTACAGGTTCATACTCTGACATCTTCAAAAGATATTAAGTAGGTACATAAACTCATATTTTAAGGGCTAAGTAGCAAATAATAAGCAAATGTTGCTGGCTATGTAGCACATTATTTATTAAACAATATTAGTACGGCTAAAATTACGTAGGTCTGGGATCTTGGACTCATTGTAATATATACTCGTATTCTGTACCATTCTTGTCAGCTGTAATAAGTTAACGTATTGCAATAACAGTACCGAACACACCGAAAACAGAATTTATATTTGACCCTAATATGTAATTGTATGTGTTTGTTACTAAAATAGAATCTTGTTTAGTGGGAGCCACTTTCTTTTATTAGGGACGCTTGGTTTTCACTCAACTGTATTATGAGCTTTGGGAATCTACCTCAAATGAAACAGATCTATTTCAGTCTTTCAAAGTGGGATTGAAAATAGAAAAAAGATGGACCAGTATTAAAGATAATCACTGCCTAGATTATGATAAACTTGAGCTATATTTGGATAGGTAGGGGGGAGGGGAGGACACTGTTGACGGTGGAGGTGAGCGCTGATGCATCACAGGATGGCCACACTATACCTACATCTGGGTCGCAAGTCCCAGTCGCCGTCACGGTGTCCCTCTCTGTATCACGCTATGGACCCGGCGACCGCACGGTGGATCCATGGAGTACTGAGAATCCGATCTCTGGAAGTACCTACTACTAATGTAACTGTAGACCAAATTTCAAATATATCGGATCTGTGGAAGTTAATAAGATCTCTTTGTCTCTCAAACGCCTGATCATATATCTTCATAATTTATAACTAAAAATAATTTCGATCACGTCAGTTATCAAACAAAAAAACTGCATACAAATTGGTCCATGTGGTATAAAGGGGTTATGATGATATATATTATTCAGATACACAACAAAAATAACTCAAATTTATAAATCACCCCTCGTTTTTCGTCGAGGGTTAATAAATAGGTGGCTTTCCTGAAAAAACTTGAAAATGAAAACGCGGATTAAACTTAAATATACCTATCTAGTTATTTTAATAAAGTATAAAAGGCCTGTTTAAAATTCTTTCGTTATTATTTTTGACTTAAACCTCTGTGTTTATCTTAGTCACACAGCCCAGAGAATATTATAAACGTTACTTGCCGCGGATTTAGCGAGAGAAGAACTATATATTCATTTTTCACCAAACCGTCAGCAGATATTTGTTTGTATAATATATTCACGTGTTTCATATTCATGTAATGTGGTACCAAAGTCATTGGTCCTCTAATATACGTTACGTAAAAACATCTGATGAGGTTGTCGTATCTACAATCTACAATGTCATCATTGTGGATACGACGACCTCATCAGATCCATTCCTCAGATTTCCCCTTTAGCTTACCACCATGCGAATTGACTCATCTTACCTAAAAACAATTTAATAAGGAAGTTACGGAACAAGATTTAGTTTCACAAGTTTCCGTGAGCTCTGTTTTAATTAATAATATGTAGCTAAGAGAAAGTACGAATTTACAATCAGAACGAGAAATGATTAATTATATAAACAGGATTATCTAATTAGGTTACAGCAGTGCCTAAAATTCAAAGGACATCATTCAAAACGTACCCAAAAATTAAAGTGCCGGCCAGTAAAAAAAAACTGTGTGATCTTACGGCAAATGATCTTATAAGCATTTTTTATTATCACAACAAACGTCTACGACCAACTTTTAGACCCAAAATGGATCTCCGAAAATCATAAAATGAGCATTTACATTTACATAATTATATTTTATAACATTAATACTTACACATAAATACCTACGTAGGTACTTAGGTACCTAATAATGATTGTATATAATTAGGCTTTTTGTCATATTAGGGTGTATGGGGGTCCACTAGAGGGTGTATGGGGGTCCACTAGATCTTGGGCCCCAAGCCAACCTCACCTGCAAGCACCTGCTGAACAACGGACGAGGCTCTGGCGCGGGCTTTCCCTTCGGGGTTGGGGGGTCGGACGGCAGTCGCCCCCGGAAAAACCAAAAATTGCCAAATCACTATGAAATGGCGTTCGTTCGGGCTACCGTGCCTGAGCCGGGCACGGCTAAAGACGTTAGGCCAACATCTTGGTTCCCAAAAACTCCGCTTCGCAACGTGGAACATCGGCACGTTGACCGGTCGCACGAGGGAGTTGGCTGACGCAGTCTGCAGGCGGAGAGTGGCCGTGGTGTTCCTGCAGGAGACTCGGTGGGGTGGCAGTAGCTCCATGCAAATTGGGGACGGCTACCAGCTGATTTACACAGCGGGCGTTGCAGGATGACATCTTGGAGGTGAAGGGCTATAGCGCCCGGCTTATGGTTGTGAGGGTGCTGGGTGACACTTGGTGGTGGAACGACACAGTCCAGAGAGAGATCAGGGCGAAGAAAGCCCTCATTAAAAAGTGGCAAGCGTCCAAATCTTCCGAAGACCACGATGTGTACAAAGATGCAAAACGCACCACCATGAGAGCCATAGCCAGGGCCAAACGAGACCACTTGCAACCGCTATATACAAAGTTGGAATCGTCTGAGGGGCAAAAGCTCATATATAAGTTGGTGCATTCCAGGGCCAAAGCGGCGCAGGGTCTATCCAAGTGCCACTGCATTAAACACCCTGGGGGTAATCTGCTGTACGAGAAAGTCGCAGTGAAGGAGAGTAGCATAAAGAGGTGCAGCCACCTGATCTCCCTCCGACCCACGGACTAGTGCTACCGATAACGCCTGCAGAAGTCCAGACAGCCATTCGCCGCATGAAGAACCGGAAAGCTGTCGGCCCCGACGAAGTCCCCATCGAGGCTTGGAAGGCAATGGGTGCCCGTGGTGTGAGCATTCTAGCAAATCTTTACAACCGCGTACTCCTCACCAGTGAGATCCCAAGTCAGTGGAGGCTGAGCATCATCACGCCAGTCTTAAAAGGCAAGGGATCGGTGCAGGAGTGTGGCAGTTACCGCAGTATAAAGATAATGTCCCACACCATGAAGCTCTATGAGCGGATAATCGACTCCCGGATCCGACAGGAAAGTACACTCTCGGATTGTCAGTACGGGTTTCGTCCCGGGCACGGGACCATGGACCCGGTGTTCGCCCTAAGGATTGTGGCGGGGAAATACAGGGCGAAGAACACGCCCCTGCACTGCATATGCAGAAGTCCTTCGACTGTGTTCCTCGCGCGGTGATCTGGTGGGCACTGCGGTCCAAGGGAGTTCCAGAGACTTACATTGACACCATCCGAGACATGTACTACGATTCCGGTTCCGTGGTTAGGACTGCTGTTGGCGACTCGAAAGCCTTCTCCATCACCGTCGGGGTACACCATGGATCCGTCCTTAGACCTGTTCAGCGTGGTATTAGACGTTTTGTCGGACAGCATCAGAAACTCACATGAGCAGCCTCCGTGGTTGCTCATGTATGCTGATGATATTGCGCTGATGAACGCGGACAGGACCAGATTAGTGCGACGCGTGAAAGGGTGGAAGGAAGCGCTTGAGAACGGCGGTCTGAAGCTGAATGTAGCGAAGACAGAATACTTAGCGCTAAACTCCACAGATCCCACACCCGTTCGCATAGGCGATGATTTGGTCGAGCGCACGGACCAGGTTAAGTACCTGGGATCTGTACTTCATGTGACCGGTGAAATCGACCACGACCAAATGGCGAGAAATGACTGGCGTCACATGTGATCCCAAAATGCCAGTCAGGTTGAAGGGGCAGGTCTATAAGACGATCATTAGGCCTGTCCTCTTGTACGGTTGTGAGGCGTGGCCGCTGCTGGAGCGACACAAGCAAGAGCGGCGTGTCACGGAGATGAAAATGTTGCGGTGGATGTGCGGCGTCACGCGTAAAGATCGCGTATGGAACTCTCGCATCCGCGGCAGCCTCCATGTCCGTGGGATCGCGGATAAAATGCAAGAGAGCCGCCTTCGCTGGGGCGGCCACGTCTTGCGGCAACCGCCAGGCTACGTGGGGAACAAATGCCTGGCAATGGCGCCCCCGCCGGGTCCAGATAAAAGGGGTAGGCCAAAGAAGTCCTGGCTTGAGGTCGTGGAGGGTGACATGCGTGCAAATGGTCTCACTACTATGGACGCCCAAGATCGTGCGAAGTGGAGGAGGAAGAGCCGGAAGGCGGACCCTGAGCTCCGAGGTCATCTTGGCCACGGATGCAATCAGGAGAAAATGTCTATATGCGGATGATGATTAGGCTTTTTGTCATATTATATTATTATTAAGCGAGATTAAGTTATTCTTTATCATCATTATTTGATTTTTGCTATAGTAATGAAGTAAAAATTGTTCAGACGAGCTCGTAAAAATGCATTTTTTCATTATTTCTAAGTCATATAACTCATAAGTAATCGGTCTTAGCTCTTAGCCGTCTAAAGAAAAAAATCTTAGAATTTCATTCTCTAACCGATAAAACCATTTTTTTTCGTTGGCCGGCACTTCTATTTTTGGGTACTTTTTGTATGGAGCGTGAATGATGTCCTTTTATGAAGTTAATATTATTAACGCAAACGAACGACTGATATTTGAAGGGTTTTCTTCTTTCTTTCTTTAAATTTTAGTTGATAAAGGTATAACATACCAAGGAGGACAGGATGATGAGATAGTACCTACCTAAATAATAAACTGTAAATAATTGCAAGAACCAAAAACTTTATAGACCTATGTTTATTATAATTTCTGTTGAGAGCTGGGGTAGATATTTAATTAGTATTAATTATCTAAATTTGTATAGCAAATACGGACGAAAAATACATAAAAATGAGTAAAATATAAATATTATATCATTATAATATTATGTAGAAGCAGGGAACAGGGTATAATAGGGTAGAAAGAGAACAAAAAGTAAGAAACTGAACTGAGGTTTCGGAGGGAGTGACTTCGGGAGTAATGACGGCCCGGTGAGATGAGGATGAAAAAAGTTGATTTAACACTATATATTTAAAATATTTTAAACTTTTTATTTACAAACTTTACTTAAATTACTTTGAAATAGGTACGTGGGTATAAACTGATGTTTAAATAGTTTTTTCATCCCACCATCTCGGAAAGAGTACTTTTTCTCTTCGATATCTGAGTGTAAAAGTCGCTTTTATCCTCTAGAGTGGAAAGTAAATTTGAATTTAGAACATCGTGTGTACTAGGTTTGTGAACTCAAAACATCATTAAACCTATTTACTTCTACCTCTATGGTGCCGATTTATCATACAACTTTTTTTTAATTTATGAAAAACTCAACTCGGAACCTCCTTGGTGTACCTACTTTTTTTTTTAAATTTGCTTTGCGCGCATAATTTTTTTTTCACGTCCTATGGTTGAACATTGTTGTTGAATTTTATTTGTTGATATTTTATTATTAGTATTATTACACATAATTATTATACAGCCTCCGTGGCGTAGTGGTAGTGAACGTGGCCGCAACGCAGGAGGCGCGGGTCCGATCCCCGCTCAGTGCAAATATTTGTATGCATAAAAAATTCAACAACAACGGTCTAGCTGCAATGCTTCGATATCGCCTAATGTCACCATTGGGTTGTGGAGGTCACATGGCAGTCGCTTTACGAAAAATATCGAGGTCCAGCCAAATCCGCAGTTAAGACTGGTAAAGCGGACCCCGAACTCCGAGGTGAGAGCTTCGGATGCGACTGGGAATTAACGCTAGGAAGAAGAAGCATTTCATTATTTCCTCGCTGAGGTGGGATGAAAAGTTACGTGTTGCACTCGAGTGCAAAGATTTTACACCTTGTGCTCTTTTGATTCCCTCGCTAACGCTCAAGATTCTAATTTATGAATCACTCGCTATGCTCGTGATTCAAATTTAGAATCTTTCGCTTGCTCGGTCATCAAAACTGAGCACGCGGTTAAAAAGCAACTTTGCACTCTTGTATAACAAATAACTATTAAAACGTCGTAGAAGATGACATGCGTACCGATGGTCTCACTATCATGGAAGCCCAAGACTGTGCAAAGAGGTAAAAGCCTGAAAGTGGACCCTCGGGTGCGACCGGAACTAATGCAAAGATGATGATAACAATGAGTGAGTTTTCACTGTTTTGACCTTTTTAACTACCTTCTGGTGAACAGAATAAAATTGAATACATATACAACTTCTACGAGAAAATACTTTGTTAACACTAACAATAGAGGCTATCTACCTGGTACATGCGAACTGCTTCAAATAAAATATAGAATTTAATGATTTGAGGTAAAGTGCAAACGTTTTTAATACTTATTGGCAGATCGCCAGTAAATATTTCCATTGCCCTTGCAACTGATACTTTTCTGTCTAGCTGTTGCCCGTGACTTCGTCTGCGTGATATTACTTCTACCTTCAGTAGGTATTCGTATTGAAAATACAATTGCGAAGTGTGAATGATTGTTACCGCGTGTCCTCGTAACCACTAAACAGATTTCGATGAAATTTAAAATGCAGATCAGAAGTATCTTTATCTGAGGTGTCAGATGGTATTCGATCTCTTAGAAGCCAATTTGAGACCAAATTATGGAAAAGAGAATCACGGTAGAATATTTACAGAGGTTTCAAAGTGCGAACTGTGGTTACAACAGTGATTGAAGTTTAGTTTAGATGGAAAGCTTGCATACAACTTAACACTGAATGTCAGTACCTACATTTTCAACTCTATATTTCTGAATAGCAATAAGTTCCTTTGTATGTTCCAGAAAATGTAACAAATGTAGACAATAAAACGTCTAGTTTATAAAAGCTTTTTCCTTTAGACAGCTGGGCAATATATCGTTACTATGAAACTAACATTTCAGTAGCTTGAAAATATACATTTCAATATATCGAAGCGAATGAGACTAATAATTCACTGTTGCGCGTTTTACTGCCAATCTCACCACCAATAGTAATACCGATAATTTGATTACCTACCCTATCTTACTACTGCAGTTGAAAGTTATTCTGATAGATTACATAGCATTTTGTAAATTGAAGACCGATTCTCTATTAAAATTCAATCAATCATTCAGCTGGTACCCGGGCGGTGTTTAGTTAAAAATGTTTTTTCGCTCAATCTGAGTAAGGTATCAAAATGAAGAAAATTACAAAAATATAAGTAGATATATTTGGCATAACTCACAGAACAGAAAACTTCTTTCTATCTTCCTGTCTATTCCATTATCTCAGCAGCAGTTGGGTTTTTTATTTTTATAATAATTTAACAATAAACAAATATTATTAACCGGTAAGTAATAGTTTACTGAGAAGGGCTTTGAGCCCACAAGGTTTCTTGGAAATTCCATAAGTTTCGAGGGCCTTTACCTAATATTTTGTTATGTGATTTACAAGTTGCTTTTATATTGTTATACTTTGAGAGAATATTTTGTAAACTCGTAATAATATTTACGCAACGGAATTAGTTTCCGAAACAAAACAAATTAGGTATTTATTATGTGACAGAAACTTATAGTATAGTTACTAATGAGTAGGTAGGGTGGTGGCACCATATATCGGCCATGTCAACATTTTTTGACCTTTGATTGATTGTAATTTTTTGGTTTATAGCATTTGCTTTCCTGCAATGCCTTTTTTGGGTAGAGGGATACTGAAACTCCATTACTACATTCGTAAAATTACCAATTCTTTGTTATTTTTGAAAATATAGATGTTTTTTTCCGAATATGTCGATTTCCCTTAATATCGGCCTCTAACACCCTAATTTCTGCCGCCTGTGACCCTAATATCGTCATACCTTTTCCAACGTGAATTTAGGTCAATAAAACTAAGTAAAGTAAAAAAATATAACGTTTTATATTCCAATTCAGGTACTAATAATTTTTTTAACGCTTATCTATCATTAATTTGTCTTTTCTTTATATCTTAGCCTTGAAAATTACAGTAATTGTTGTTATTATAAACTAATGATCACAATGATTAAATAAATTTAAGACAAATGAAGATTTCCAAAATATATTATTATAAAGAAAAAATATTATTTATAAAGTCAACAGAAAACTTGACTTTCTTTAAAGGCTTTTCAATTTAAATGCACTAAACAGTGACGGCAAGTAAAATCTTCTTTAACCACACAAATATAATTCCGCCCACGATGAACTGTACACTTTAAGTGGAACCATTTGTATACATATGTCACGTTTAATATTTTTGGCTTCATCTTCTTCGACATCACTAATTAGTTCTACTTCACAGCCACCATAAAGAATTTACACCTTTTCTTCTTAAAAAGGTAAATCATGAGGTCAGTTACGCTGTCCGTTAATATTCTCTTCTTCTATTTTAATACTCTTCTTCTTCTAACTACTAGTTTTATTTTATTTGACTGGTTTATGTTTTATATTCTATTGTCCAGATTTCTCTTTCTCTCTGTATCTATTCTTCTAGGAAGTCTGTCTTGTAAAGTGATCCTGGAAATTTCGTATTGTCGAAATGCTACTCTTCTTCTACTTCATCCTATCATTAATTCCCAGTCGCAATCGAAGCTTACACCTTGGATTCTGGGGTCCGCTTTGCCAGTCTTAACTGCGGAAATGGCTAGACCTCGATATTTTCCGCGAAACGTCTTCCATCTATCCTCCACAAGCCCAATGGTAACATCGAAGCATTGTATTACTGCCTGCTTCTTTGAACGACATTTACTCCATCTCTTATTCTACTATGACTACGGTCATAGAACCTATAGGGGTCATATAACCTATAAGGGTCATAGAACCTATAGAGGTCATAGAACCTATAGGGGTCATAGAACCTATAGAGGTCATAGAACCTATAGGAGTCATAGAACCTATAGGGGTCATAGAACCTATAGAGCTCTTAGAACCTATAGGGGTCATAGAACCTATAGAGGTCATACAACCTATAGAGGTCATAGAAACTATAGGGGTCATAGAACCTGTAGAGGTCATAGAACCTATGGTCATATAACCATAGGTTTGAAACCTTTCTCTTTTTGTTGGGACATGGCATACCTACCTGTTGACTAAAATTAAAATACCTAAGTATTTGGTCATTTTTTACCACGTCCCTGTTTATTGTAAAGTTCGAAGGTTGTAAGAAAGTATAGGGGTCATAGAACCTATAGAGGTCATAGAACCTATAGAGGTCATAGAACCTATAGGTATCATAGAACCTGTAGGGGTCATAAAACCTATGGTCATATAGCCATAGGTTTGAAACCTTTCTCTTTTTGTTGGAACATGGCATACCTACCTGTTGACTAAAAATAAAATATAAGTATTTGTTCATTTTTTACCATGTCCCTGTTTATTGTAAAGTTCGAAGGTTGTAAGAAAGTAAGTACCCTATACAAAATAAAGTGGCCGTTATTACGCATCGATTCTCTAGATATCGGCCGTAGTTGGCAAAAAAAGTTTTTAGGCGGCCGATGTTAGGATCTAGTCATCAAACAGAGCTGTTATTTTATTTTTAACCTTATTAATGTTACTGCTAATATATAAAATAGCTAAACCTATAGTTTAGTGTTTTCATGCATTTCCCCAATATCGACCAGGTGGCCGATATTGAGATTTATCCAAAATAAAGATCCCTAATCTCGACCCCCCGATTATTTCATAAAAAGTACAAATAAATTTAAAAACACACTACCTAAACGGTACTTCGACTATTTTTCTTTATTATAAAATAATATAAAATACCATAGGTATGTTTAATTCCATTCAAATACTTATCAACGGAGTGCGTCGACTCCGGGATTTGACTCGGAAATGCCAACAAACGACACAAGTCAGTACCTGCGCGTGCTCTATTGCCACCTGAGCGTTCAAATGTGGAGGTACCCGCACCAAACTATGGGATGTTATTCGTATGGATATAGAGTCGCTTGTTGCATAAAAACGATCATAATTTTAGGGTTATTTTCATAGTTATGATCCATTTTTTCGAAGAGGCCGATATTAGGACGTGGCCGATACAGGGAGACTTCACCCTATGCAGTAAACGAAGCCACTCGAAGTGTACGGTGGGAGGGTTAGGAAGTTTTGTACACTTCAAAGGAAAGAAGGCCAATTGATTTTACTTTTCTCTTTTGTAAGCAGATTTTATTATTGGTGGTGTACCTGACAGGATCTGAATTACTACGCAAGTAAATATTTCGCTCGTACCTATACTTGAATACAAAGTTTTACATTACATGATATTGTATTTTAGTTTAAATAAGTTTAACCATTTATACGTTTTACGTATAATTGAACCTTAACGACTGCTGATATGAATATATATTCTAAGACATTCTAAACAACACTATCTAGACTCAAAGTCAGCAAAGCTTAACCAACTTGTGTTATGAATTCTAGAATGCAAATATCGGTACATATTTAGATAAGTTTTCTTTCGTAAATACATACATATTATACATACACACACAAGCAAATGCAAATAGATTATTATTCATGCATACAAAATATTTGCACTGAGCGGGAAATGCACCCGTGACCTCCGCCGTAGCAGTCAATCGCCCTCCCGGCCGCTACGAAAGAGAGGGCGTCATATAGTCGCAACTTTAATAAAAACAAAGCACCTGGGCAAAAGCTTAACTCATCTATGATTGGCATTCAAGGACAAACATATGTATCCCTGTTAGCCTCACAACTAAGAAGTATGTTTGATTTACATCACCAAGGAATACTGTCATGAACAAAGTGCCCACAATACCTAATTTCTTGCGTATTACTGGCATTTTTAGACAATTGTAGTTTAGTAAGGCAATAACTCATTACAACTCACGGGTTTCGTAGCATAGGTACGTCTCGTGGCACAAATTCGTTGATGCTGCTTGAAATTCTGCTCGTTTCATAAACCTGTGTGGAATGGTAATGAATTGACGCTATATAAATTGGTGTGTGTACAATTAGATTAAATGGAATGACGTAATGATGCGATCGCCGACACGCACAATATTATAATATTAACCATTATAATTATCCATTCAGATATTAACCATTTATTTCTTTAATTATTTATTGTTGCCAGTACAAATATGCTACTCGTAACTGCGTGCCATAATAGGAAAATGTGTTTAAAATCATGATAAATAAAAAAAAGGCTTCAATTTCTATAGTTGTTTTTACGTGTACATAAATAAATGTTCTGGGATAGGTATGTTTTACTAGCTGGTATTATGAGTTCTAGAATACATACATGCACCCAGACCAAACCAATGCAAATATTTTAGTATCAATAATTCATGCATACAAATGTTTACAATGACCGAGAGTCAAATCTGCGGTTCGATTTGAATCAGAATTCGACATAGTAGTAATACTCTACCGCTGCGCCCCAGAGGTCGACAATAGCCATTAGAATGGATCACCTACCATGTGTCAGCGTCGAAAAGAGACCGAATTTATCTAAACCGTTAGCTAGGTCTAACATCTGCTTCGCTAAGTGCCTAACTTTAAATTGGTCATGCCTGAGTTCAATTTAGAGCTTTTGTAGCAACTTAAGCGTTTCGAAATCGCTGTTCTGAATTTATTATATATATCCGTTCGGTTTGGTTTTTGTTTATTAAATCATTCGTAAATAAGCCGCCTGGTTTCATACAAGGCGACAGGGATAGGGCTGTTTAACATAAGTCAGATATGTACCTACAGCCCAGACTCAGCCTCAGATGCATGGCTCGAGTCAACAGTAATGCCCTGAATATGGCAATAGGCTCACCTCCTATTACGAGGGACGGGATACAATGATTGGTGAAATGTAGGTATCAAAGCACCTCTGCTTAACCCTCCGGGAATAAAGGTGTGATTATATGTATATATGGATGTATATAAACAAGTTATAACTTCCCCCTTCAACTGTTGATTCTGGTATCATGGTAGCATAGGCTACTTTACATCCAGGTACTGCAAAGAAAAGAACCTGGGTAAAAAGTAGCCTGCTTTGAGCTGTTTCAGACTATAATCTATCTTTGTATTAAATTGCATTCAGATCCATTGTAGTGTTTTGTATGAAATAGTAATAAATATTCATCTATCTTTCAGCATAAACTTGCAGATTAATAATAAGATGAATTAATAAAATGAAGTGGATGGTTTTCAAACCAATATTAATGCGTTGGAATAAATTTTAATTTTTCATTTCGTATTCCTTGTTGCTTCATTTTTTAACCTAAAAAATTACCGTTTGTCAAATATTTAATTTCATGTCTGAACTTAAATCATTTTCCACAAAGGATTATAATATTAAATGGTGATGGGGGTATTAGCCCTCCTAGACAAGTGGCAATTATTTTGACTATTATGACCAATGACATTTCATAACATAGACATGTCATATGCTTACAAATCAACGTAGAAAAATGTGCCGAACTCACACACACACATTTTTAATTCATCTACACTTTTGGTGTATTAACTTTGGAGTAATAGTTCGTGCAGTGTCTATAAACATACAATGGCATTTTCGTTATTTTTTTAAGTCACTGATGCTTCCGCTCAACGTCCGACCGGCGCCGCTCGGCACACGGTACTAGAGGCAAACGTTCCAATTGACTCGTTTTCGGATCTTCACGATTTTCGCGCAATAACATATCTACTTCTTTTTATATAATATCTTTGATTATGACATACGTTGAAATTCATCATTTTAAGGTATGATTCCGTAGCCGACCGCATACAACTGCCGACACACGCAGTAGATGCCCGTAATTCATTGCGGCTTCTCAATGGTCCCCTTTCTCCGTATCGGAGTTTAACAAGTAGGTAATGGGTACGCTGTATATGCTGCATGCATCTGTCGTTATCGTATGCGGTCGGCTTCGAAATCATACCTTTATTCCACAATACGCCGTCCAACGATTTGCCATTTGTCTAGGGAGGAGATTTGATGCCTGGGTCGTGTGGAAAGCATGACTGACAATCAAACCTGTGTGAAAATTCTACTATTTGTTTATATAATACTCGTATATGGGCAATATGGGCACAGATTAGATAATTATAATAGTCACTTCGTAACAGATACATCATTTCCATACAAGAGGGACAATAATTCTCATAACAGTAATACCTAATAGTTACAAGCAGAAAGATACCTTCCTCCCGCGCTTCGAAAGTTGAGAACTGTATCACTGCCTTATTGAGCCAACATTTATTTATTTTAATAGTTATTTTATTTATTCATAATCTTACATACTCATGTCATTACAGGCACACCTAATGCGACAGAGCAGCAACGTAATTCGAACAATAGATATTATAACTCACAAATTAATCATGCAATAATAATTATAATAATTTAAATAGTAATTGAAATAAATACAAATTAAATTGGCATAACATAAGTAGTGTAGGGTAACCTTTACGAACTCGCTCAGTGAACACGAGAATACATCAACTTTTTCTGCAACTACGTTAAGGGTGGTAATACCTCGCGTAAGTGGAGTGTTTTCCAACAATTTAGTTCTACCCCGCTGTACCTACCTCGAATAAGTTCGGGCGTCTACGACGCTGTCCATAATATATTGGTAGGGTAGATGATATGACTTGCCTAGTAAATAAAAGACGAAGATTTTGTTATTCTTTTATCTGATGTGTCGATCGAGTTGCGTCTTTTTTATTCGGTCCGTCAAGCTGAGGTATAGTCCAGAAGATACAAACTACCATTTCAGATGCAATTGAACTTAAAATGGTGGTCCATAACTTGACCTTAGTAGATGCTTTTTCACGCCCCGCTTGAAGAACCCGGCACTGTAAGAAGAGGGAACACGTGTGCGGGCAGAGCATTCCAGCTCTTTATCGTGGGGCAGAGGAAGGAAATACTATGTCCATATTGTCCATAGAGTAGACCCTACTGTGGTGTCGACTAATGCCAGCCTCGACGTAGTGTAGCGCGAATACGTGAGAGTGATGAAACCCTGGTACGGGCTAGGATCCCATGCCAAGAGTTAAAATGTTAATATCATGTCAAGTTAATCTCGCAAAATGCGGCGCTCGTGTCTTTTGAGACGTGTTTACGATCAAGGCTCAGAACATAATAATATTCACTGAATGTGTGTTGATTAAACTCGATAGGGGCTATAAAGTATTAGATTTATTATGTTATCATAGGTGTTCCGTTTCTCTATTCAAATTAAGGGGGAAACGGATGTTTGCGAACTTTTTCTAATACTGACACATACATACATTCCGTATGCTTGCAATAAATTATTGAAGGTGGTTCTTTTAAATACATTTTTTGCTGTGTTATATTGGTAGATTGAATTATATTAGAATAATAAATGGTACACATTGTTTATAATAAGTTTTCTGGTAGTAGTAAAATTGAAATTTTATGTACATTTTCAATTTTATTTTTCAACATGTATTGTTAAGGTGTGTCGGCTTGGTAACAGCTCATGAAATCATCTAAATTTGGGCTACATTTTGAAGCATTATACTAGTACGTATGTCTGGGTACCTATATAGGTGGCCTTACCAGACTGTGACACTCTTCCAGGCAACCATTGGATGGAGAAAAGGTCAGAATTCTTATTTAGACACTATAGTGTACATTTTCAAGTTTGGTACAGTCGGCATCAGATTGATCTTGACCAACAAAGTACTCAAAAGATTTTAATACCTTGATATTAAGATTTTTGAGCACTTTACCAGTCAAGATTGATTTGACGCTGACTGTACCTAATAATATAAGTACACTTTTTTATGAAAACCTAAGTATTAATATATTTTTTTTGAATAGAATACTTTGATGTATTTGAAACGGAAATTGGGTGTTCTATTTACGAATAAAAAAATAATAGGTCTTGTCTACACGACGACGGTCTAAATTCAAACCACAAAGCTTACATAACTTTGTTATAAGGGTTCTAGAACCCAAAGTATGAGTATAAGTATGTTTACTTATACTCCTAAATCTTTTTATATACAGATTTATGCTATAGGTAGGTGAGAATAATAAAACCCACGACCTCTGACTAAGCAGTCGTACGCTTTACCACTACACGACACAGTTTATACGTATCATTGTTCTAGGAAATTATCAAAGTCCAGCCAAATCCGCAAATAAGACTGGTAAAGCGGACCCTAGACTCCGAGGTGAAAGCTTCGGATGCGACTGGGAATTAACGGTAGGAGGATGAAGATTGTTCTAGGACAATAAGTGAAAATATATATCTAAGTTCTAGGATAAGTAAGATTGTATAATAGTTGTCACGATTATAATGTTTTGTTTGTTCTTGTTTGAGTTTCATTACAATATTAAGATAGCGAACGGACTACAGGAAGTTAATAAGTAACTTTGAACACAAGACGCAATGATGTGTACCGACTTCAAACCCTCACCGAGAACTATTTTGGTAAGTCATGCGTACAACTTATCTTATGGTAAAGTCCGTCTCAGTCCTTAGAAATAATTATCAGCAAGCTAAGTAAAAATGTTTAGACCAGATTATACTCGTAACCTTCAATATTTCGTGATCAAAAACATATAGGTATATTATAAGATCATATCCTAACAGCTGGTAAGCTAGTGCTGGATTTCCAAAGCAAATCTGTTGTCTGTCAATCTTTTTCTGTGCAAAATTATTGATATAACACTAACATAAACAAAAGCATAATAGAAATTAATAAGTAAAAACACAAATACAAAAGAAAAATATTAATTTGCAATAAAAAATGTTTCACAAACAGTGGATTAAAATGTTTAAGAATTTTCTATTCGTGCACATAAGGTTCAGGGGTCAGAAGAGTGTGAATAATTCGAACATTTGATACCTAATTACAACAGGATCAAATACCACTATCAACGTGGGTTTACCACAGAACATTGAAATGAACTTTTTCGTTAAAAGTCCATAAGTAACTTTCACTGTTTGTTTATCACCAAAGTTTGAATTGAGGGATAGCTGATGTTTTTTATGAAATGAAAAATCATTATGAGTCAGTTTTATGTTTGGGTTAATGAGTGTAATGTAGGTTGATATAATTAAAAAATAACTTAGCTAGTGACGGATTTCTCAAATAAATTTCGGAAATGTAGGTGTATTTTCTCCAGATCTTTTCTTTTTCTAGGTCTAACGTGAGAGGTCGAGCACTCCTATGCGCTTTTGGTTTCGCTTATACGATTTTTATGACTGCCATCTGAACACCCAAGATTTAGAGGCAAGCCTGCACCAGAGCCTCGTCCGTTAATCAGAGGGTGTACCGGCTTGTAGCTGAGTTTGGCTTAGCCTCAAAGTTATTGGTTTGATCTCCCATTCCCGGATTAAGTACGACATAAAATATTTTATAATGCGTGATGCGATTTCTATGATTTTTCCTTCGATATCAATAAACTAGCAGACAAGCACTTTATCCCTGAAGCAGCAGAGTATTAACCGGATAATTATCTTATACTATACACTTTGATCAAACGAGTTTTACTATCAAAAGCGTCAAAGACTTTCATGCGATCAAGTGCAACTGACGTCGATAGGGTACTAAAGGATTTTGGATTATGCGACGTATCACACTTACCACTTTTAGAGATATAGCTCTGAAACTTTCAGAACTGTTGTTATTTCGTATAGAAAATGATATTTTGCATTTTATTTGAGAAGATAGGACTGAACTTATATAGGTCAGAGAATAATTAAATCAATTACATTTCAAATGCAAATACCTCTTCAGTTTTTCTTTATTGAAAGACTCATTTATACCATGGAGTATCTCATCAATGGAGTATGATTGTACTATCTATTCTGTGCTGGAGGTCTAATAAGAAAGTAGGAAATGCCTTCGCCGTAATGTTCATCACGTAATAGTTAACCAAAAAATCAATGAGTCATGCGTAAAGAAAAGATTTTAATGTTTCATTTTCATCATTTCTATGTAGGTAGACTCACGTCCGGCCGAGGTGCGAGGGATATGGCTACGACAATCTCACCTCCGGCAACTGTCGGCCCACAGACGGCGTGCGTTTTAGTCGGTTCGAGTCCGACATAACCTCCTTCTCTGGCTCCGGCGGGGGAGGTATCCGTGGGGATTTTTCGCACGATAAAAAAAATAAAAAAAGTAGACTTACGTTCTTATGTACTTGCATAAGTTCAAATTATAACATTTAGTTTAGTTTAACTTACGTACTAGTAAATCAACTTACGAGCATATTATACCTATGTTGGCAAGTACTAATCTCAGAATCTCAGACTTGTAGAACTACTACCCGAAATAATTTTACATGAGACTTAAATTAAATATCATTGAAATCTTGCAAGCAGATAGGAGGTATTCTCATAAACAAAAGTCGAATAGGTATACTAGACTGTAATGAATGGATTTTAAATTATTCTTGAATTATTTACTGGTTAAACTACCCCTTTCTGGGACGCCCTAATCAAACACAACATGTACCTAGTTATATGAAACAACAAACTTCTGTGAGGTAGGTACGAGTACCTTTTCACATCTCTATTTTGCTCCATTAATTTAAGATTCTCGTCTACTTCTTTGGAATAATGCTCATTACGTTAGGTCAGTTTATTATAATTATTATATTTGTAGGTATAGCGAGATCCGATTCTCAGCACTCCATGGATTCACCGTGCGGTCGCCGGGTCCATAGCGTAATACAGAGAGGAACACCGTGACGGCGACTGGGACTTGCGACCCAGATGTAGGTTTTGGGGTGGCCACCTTGTGATGCATCAGCGCTCACCTCCACCGTCAGTAGTGTTCCCCCACCCCTACCTATCCAAATTCGGTAAGATCCTATCAATGCCGCTTTTGATATTCGATTTAGTAAAGAGCTTACTGAAGCTCTTGGCAATCCGAAGTCATTAAGTAAGTTTTACAGGGATTTTGCTGGAATTCCCCTTGCTCCTACTTCTACGGCGTAGAGTTTAACCACGTAGCCGTTTTTGGTTAACTCGTTAGTCAAGTCAAAGTATTTGTTTGTCTTTATAGCGTGGTCTTTAGGTATATTAGTTTCCCACGGTTTTGTGAGTTCTACAAGCATTGCACGCCTATGCGATCGTGAAAAAAGGAATATGTCGGGTCTGGTTGATGAGGCACAGATATCCTCCGGTATTTTATAGTGCTTCTCATGCGTGTCTACGAGTATTGTCCAGTCAACGGCAACTATCAAAATTGAATATGGCTTTTGAGGTGATTTCTTTGAGCAGCCTTCCTTTACAAACACAATGTCATTCTTTGGTTTGTGGTTAATCCTTTTTTCGCTCTAGCTACCGCCGTCCAATCCGTTCAATGATCATAATGTTCTATCAAATTGTTTATGCCTATTTTAATATATCTACCTACTTACTATTTATTTTTTACAGATATAACAAGTGTGAAAATATAGTACCTATTGTAGCTGGTTTATATTAAATTTATATACAAAATTAATTCTCGCTCCATATTATCTCGTTTGAAATGGAGATCTAGACAGCGAATTCAAGGAAATCTCTCTACCATCATAATTTATTTCAAAGACAATGGCCATTGTCAAAATATTTAGGTACAAAGGTACAAATATATTCTTTTTGGCAAAAGCAACTATTACCACGAAATATAAATGAGTTTTCGGTTGTTTTATTGTGACATATTGAATTTGAGAATTCATTTTCCGTTCATTGCTCTTTGTTTGCCAAGGGTGACATCTGCCTTATATTCGATTTGTAGGTACCAAACGCGTAAAATGAGATTGTTACTTTTATGTTTAGAGCTCACAGACATCAAATGAAATGAAATCTATTTTAAATTTGTCATACTTTCACATTTTCTTAAGATAAGATATGATAAATATTCTTTATTGTACACCAAAGAAACAAGCTATTATTACTTTAATAAAATGTGAAAGAATGACAAATTTATCCAGTAGAAACCCCCAGGTCTATGCAGATATATATCTACATATCCATACATACAAATATTTTCATTGGGTGGGAATATAAACCGATACCTCCGACTTAACAGTAGAGCGTACTACGTGAACTTATACATTCGACTTCAAAAAGGCTTAAGTATTTTATAGATGGAAGTTTTTTAATTATGTATCATGAATTCCAGACCAGTTCTTAAAAACTTTATTTATTAACGGGATTTACTTTATTTATTAACATGGTTTCATTACGTTCGACCAGTATCTAAGTAACTATTTCACAAGACGATGGTCAAACAACGAGTTAAAAATGACGCTGTACGTTTTAACCTATCTCTTCTGACTCAAAAATAATGTGTATCTAAACTAAAGTATGCGCTCTGTGAATAGGTGACTCGCAATGAATAGTAATTAAAATATACTTGATTGCTTTGGGTTCAATTATTTTAATTCAATCAACGAATCAATTTCATTTATTTAGTTAAGGAACATAGAGAGCCTCTAGATATGAACCTCAAAAAATTGACGTCAATGTTGAAAAAATGAACATCATTAAATGTAAAGATGTTATCTGTATTACATATTTCACAAAGGTGAATGTATGGGCTCCACCCAGACGAGAATATCGATTTCACTTCAATATTTTATAGTGGATCTAATACTTAATTGCTCATGATATTTTTTAATTAATTTTGGAATACTTTTCAAAACATGAAATACTTTTCAACAATAAAAAGCGAGCATAATAGTTATGTAGCTGAAGTACTCAGATATTTTATGCACAGTATTATCACGATGGCTACGAAAGGCTTATAAAGAGCTAAGTTATAAATCTGTGTGGACCGAAAAAGTTAAAAACAAACAGGGTGAGGCGCAGTCAAGGCGTCCTGATATCATAAAGGAAGCTACACTTTTCTACAAGACACTCTACACTGAGGTATCTGGACCCTCGAACACACGCATGTGGGAATATAAAGAACTGACCCCAAATATAGAGCCACCAAGCATTCTAGAGACAGAGATTGAACATGCCATAAAATCCCAAAAAAACGATAAGGCACCAGGGAGTGACAGCATCACAAATGAAGTTTTAAAATCACTTTCTTCATCCTTGTACAAACCTCTCCAAGTACTTTTTAATAACATCCTGAAAACAGAAACCACACCGGACCAGTGGTCACAGTCAACAATTATACTATTGCATAAAAAAGGAGATAGAAGTGACCTGAATAACTACAGACCAATAAGTCTCATGTCTAATCTCTATAAAGTTTTTTCCAAAATAATATTAAACAGGAATACAATCATTTTAGACGAGAATCAACCACGCGAACAAGCGGGTTTCCGTAAGACATACTCTACAATGGACCACATACAAGTTATAACCCAACTGATAGAAAAAGTAAAAGAGTATAGAATGATTTTATACATGTGCTTCATAGACTATAAGAAAGCTTTTGACTCTCTACATTTTCAAGCTATAGGGTCATCATTAGCACAACAAGGTGTCAACCCGACATATATAAACATAATATCCGATATATATTCTAAATGTAGTACTAAGATTAGATTAGAACGAGACGGTCCAGAATTTCCTGTGCAAAAAGGGGTAAGACAGGGAGATCCGCTATCTCCAAAGATATTTTCAGCGGTACTCGAATATGTATTCAGAGGTCTGGATTGGGAAATGAAGGGTCTAAATATAGATGGAGAGATGCTAAGTCACCTACGCTTTGCGGACGATATAGTAGTATTTGCAGAAAGCGCCACACAACTAGAGAGCATGGTAAACGAGTTAGCAGAAGAGAGCCAAAAGGTAGGATTATCATTGAATGCATCAAAAACAAAGATATTATCCAATGGAGAGCTTCTAGACATAAGTATAGGAATGGAGAAAATAGAATATGTGAGCGAATACATATATCTGGGACAACTGGTCTCATTTGAAAATAGCACAGAAAAAGAAATTCAGCGAAGGATTACGTTAGCATGGAAAAAATACTGGGGGCTAAAGGAAATCATGAAAAATAGCTCTATTAACATACAAATAAAGAAGAGAGTATACGAAGTTGCAATACTACCATCCTTAACATATGGCTGCCAGACGTGGTCTCTGAAAAATGGGGAGGAGGAAAGAATTGCTGTCTGTCAACGTAAGATGGAAAGAAGTATGTTGGGGATAAAACTGTCAGATAGGGTTAGCAACAGCAATATAAGAAACAGAACAAAAGTAACAGACGCACGTAAGAGAATTAGGGTGCTTAAGTGGCACTGGGCAGGACACATATGCAGAATGAGAAGTAACCGTTGGACTAAACGCTTGACAGAATGGCTTCCGAGGGATAGAAAGAGAAAAAAAGGCAGACCATATAAGAGATGGAGAGATATATTCAGCCAAAAATGTGGGTTCGGGTGGATGCAAATGGCTCGCGACAGAGAAGTGTGGAAAAGGTTAGGGGAGGCCTACGCCGTAGAGGCGACTACTACCGATATTTAACGTAATTTTTTCATTTACATTAATTTAAATTTAAGAATTCGCATGTAGTAGAAAATAAAGGCTTTTTTATTTTTATTTATTTATTTATTTATTATCACGATGATATTTATTGCTCATACCATCTCCACAGTTTCGGTAATGATATTTTTTTTACAAATGAAAGACTGAAATTAGCTTGCCCGGGGGAAAAGGTAAGGTAAGTAAGGTTTTATTTTAATATTAACTTTCAATGTTTTATCAAACTGATTCTTCTTCACTTATAAACTGTGTTATGAATATAATGTTATTACCTATTGGGAAATCTAACATTTTTGTTGTGCAAATAAACGAGATTGGCGATCACGATATATCCGATATACCCTGACTATCTCTTAACGAATATATGGATCGCGATATATCCTCATTATCTAAATGCCCATAGATATATCTACGAGTATTGTAGACATGTGTTTTAATCATAGTTTTATTAAGAGTTATCTTAGTTTTTTGGAGCTGTACGTAGGTACCTACCTACTGGCCATACCTACCTACGGTGACGTGTACGTAATCCAGGATGTAGTGATGTACCTAGGTATAATAAGATTGAATGGCATTACCGGTTCAGTAACGGTACAATCACATATTACGGAAGTAGGTAGGTACTATGTGGTCCAGTATTGTGCCTCGACTTAATTGATAAACGATACTTAATTCGCTTACCAATTAAGTTGTGTACAAGTCTTCAATTACCTTAAAATCCGTTCTGTATTCCTCCATGAATATAACCTATTTATAAAATTAGAAACTTAGAAAATTAGAAAATTACAAAATTAGAAACTCCCAAAATTTATAACTACCTTTGGCAATGTTACAGATACCCCTCTAAATTGTTATACAAGGACCATCTTTTGAAATCTGCTGTTGGTTGTCAACAAGGAGACCCTCTTGGACCGGTAATTTTCAGTTTAGCTAGTCAACCTATTATTCGGCAGTTAAATTCTAAATTTAACGTATGGTACCTAGACGACGGGACCCTAGGAGGAGATGTGGAGACAGTTTTACAAGATTTGGCCTTTATTAAAAATGAATTTAGTTTAATTGGTTTAGAACTAAATTACAACAAATGCGAGATCTTTTTAAATGACATTTCGGACAAAATTCCTACTATTTCTAAATTCAATTCATTAGCTCCCAACATCAAAATTATCGAAAAAGATGCCCTACGCCTCCTCGGGTCCCCAATCTTAGAAGATGCCTACACCTCATTTATTGAGGAAAAATTTCAAAATTTTAGTGACATTTCGGATCGCCTACTGAAAATTAATATCCATTCGGCTTTCACTATCCTTCGGTATTGCCTTTTTGTTCCTAAATTCACCCATGCTCTGAGATCTGTACCATTTTGGAAACATTTACCAATTTTAGAAAAAATGGACAAAATTATACAAAATACTCTCACCAAAATTTTAAATGTGGCCTTGGATGACCAAGCTTCACTACAAGCGTCTCTACTGATTCGCTTGGGTGGGCTCGGTATTCGCAAAATTTCAGATGTCAGCTTACCAGCGTTCCTGTCTTCAGTCCACAGTACGGAAGAATTAACTAGGAAAATCCTTGCACCTACACTAGTTAATTCTGAAGTATTGTGTAAGACTGACACAGTGAACGCTTGGAAAATTGCATGTCCAAGCACCGATCTCTCAAGGAACCTTTTCTCACAGCGTCGGTGGGACGGGCCGTTCTGCAGCTTAGTAAGACAAAATTTACTTAACAAATGTACTAATGCTGTTGAGCGTGCCCGTTTACTGGCGGTTGGAGTGTGGGAATCGGGTCTTTGGCTACAAGCTCTTCCGTCATCTAACGTAGGGACTATGTTAGATGACACTACCTTCCGCATCGCTACATGCCTACGTTTAGGTGCACCGTGTGTTTCTCCGCATCAATGCCGTTGTGGAGAAGCCGTCGACAGACTCGGGCACCATGGCCTGTCGTGCTGCAGGAGCGCTGGGCGAATCCCACGGCATGCCAGCCTCAATGACATACTCCGCCGTGCTCTTGTCACCGCCGGTGTGCCAGCTGTGCTTGAACCAAACGGTCTGGCGCGCGACGATGGCAAGAGACCGGATGGTATGTCATTAATGCCATGGAAAATGGGTAGGGCTCTAGTGTGGGACGCAACATGCGTCGATACCATTGCCCCTACCCATGTACCTGGCACGGCTGGCTGTGCCGGTGCTGCTGCTGCTTCTGCAGAGGCTCTTAAACGGTGCAAATACTCCAATCTCATCGGAGATCATGAATTTGTGCCGTTTGGAGTCGAAACGTTGGGGTCATGGGGTCCGAGCGCCCGCAATCTCTTCAGGGAGATTGCGAAACGTATGGTCGACGCTTCTCGTGACCAGAAGGCTGGTCTCTTTTTAGGTCAGAGAATAAGCATTGCCATTCAACGTGGCAATGCTGCCAGTCTTCTGGGAACGTTACCACAAGAGGCATGCGATGCGGAGGAATTCCACGACGCATTTTAATTATTATTATTATTATTTTTTTTTATTTTAATTTTTTTTTTTTTTTTTTTTTTGTGGTAAACACAATTTATAATACGGGCATGATCGGATTTCAAACATACTCGTTTAAAACATTATTAAACAAAAATATATTGTATTTATTATATCGCACCCCCGGTGCTAGACTGTCACTTTTGTAAAAATTCCAAAAATGAGTTAAATACGTAATAACTATCCTAAAGCATCCCTTTACTTGGTGCAATAATGTTACTTTCGTAGTACACATAGTTTCCGTATGAGGTCGTGAGTGTCATTATGGTTTTGGCGCGAATCACGGCGACGCTGGGAGCAACATCGTTTAATTGGTCAGTTGTGCGCGGTCCCCCCGCAATTGCTAATGTGTCGTGGAGCTACACTGTTACTAAGGCAATTGTGACATAATATTTTTATTATTCTGGAGCAATATTGACCTAAAATGCAGTTGTGACATTGTTTCCCCAATCTTTAAATATTTTTGAAAGTTAATTTAAAAGAAAAAAACATACAGTATATACATACATATATACCTACATATATACATACATATATACCTTTCCTTTCCTATATTATATATAAAAATAAAAGATAGTAAACAGTTTGTTCTTGTTTTCTTTTTAACTCAGTGTGACATAATTGCAGATATTATTTTTCATTAGTGCCACAACGTCACTTCTGGGGGGGTTGAAAGGTTTAACATAATCTTATAGTATTGCTTTTACAGTATTATGTAGTTATTTTTTATTCAAAAGTAAATTAAAAGTTGACTTAGCAGTAAATGCTTTACATTTTGTCTAAATCTTGAAATATCATAATTTTTTGAGATGTCAAAGTTTTGAATGCTTCTCCTGAAAAAATGCATTTTTGCATAAGTGACAGTCTCGCACCGGGGGTGCGATATGAGAGAGATTTGATTTGCACTTACGTTTTAAAGTGTTATGATAATAGAACCTTGGGAATAATTTAAAGTTAAAAGATTAAGTAATCGCGTTTATGTATTAATAGGGTAGTTTCAGTTAACGAGTTATTTGTATAATATTCACATAGTCTGGCATCCCGTCTTGTTTTTTCAAAGAAAATTCACAGAACACCGTCTGGTTATAATAAAAAGTTAATGTTTTTGATATGACCGGTAACTGTCGTAATTGAGGTGTGCAGCTTTATTTAACATTTTTATTATTTTGTGTATGGGTCTATTAGTCAATGTTATGGAATATTTTAGGGTTATTTTCATCAACATTACTTTTTATGACGTAGGTTACGACGTGTTACAAAATTCGCACACATACCTACCTCTCTAACTTGTATTTAGGTAGGTACCTACTGATTATAAATAAGAAGGTACCTACTCTAGTAATTAAAAGATGATTTTCTAACCAGGATTATTATGTTTCGCATAAGAATTTTTTACGACAGTTATAGATAAAACAAATATTTTGTAAATAAAATAAGAATTAAATTATCTTATTTTATTTACAAATTATTAATTTAAAATTTTTACAAAATGAGTAATTGATTTGGTAAAATTTGAAGTTCAATTTTGGCATTAAAGTAATTTTTTTAAACTATTTATATAAGCTACGCCAAAATAACCTCGTGATTTATGAACTCGAAAAATGCTTTTTCATCCCACCATCTCGGAAAGAGTATTTTTGCTCTTCGATAACTGAGCGTAAAAGTCGTTTTTATCCTCTAGAGGATAAAGTAAATTTGAATTTAGAACATCGTGTGTACTAGGTTTGTGAACTCAAAACATCATTAAACCTATTTACTTCTACCTCTGTGGTACCGAATTTATCCTACAACTTTTTTTAATTTATGAAAAACTCAGACCCGGAACCTCCTTGGTGTACTTTTTTTTTAAATTTGCTTTGCGCGCATTAATTTTTTTCACGTCATATTGTTGAACATTGTTGTTGAATTTTTATTTTTTTGTATTTTATTCTTAGTATAATACTACACATATTATACAGCCTCCGTGGCGTAGTGGTAGTGAACGCGGCCGCTACGCAGGAGGCACGGGTTCGATCCCCGCTCAGTGCAAATATTTTTTTCATCCCACCATCTCGGAAAGAGTACTTTTTTTCTTCGATATCTGAGTGTAAAAGTCGCTTTTATCCTCTAGAGTGGTAAAGTAAATTTGAATTTAGAACATCGTGTGTACTAGGTTTGTGAACTCAAAACATCATTAAACCTATTTACTTCTACCTCTATGGTGCCGATTTATCATACAACTTTTTTTTAATTTATGAAAAACTCAACTCGGAACCTCCTTGGTGTACCTACTTTTTTTTTAAAATTTGCTTTGCGCGCATAATTTTTTTTTCACGTCCTATGGTTGAACATTGTTTTTGAATTTTATTTGTTGAAATTTTATTATTAGTATTATTACACATAATTATTATACAGCCTCCGTGGCGTAGTGGTAGTGAACGTGGCCGCAACGCAGGAGGCGCGGGTCCGATCCCCGCTCAGTGCAAATATTTGTATGCATAAAAAGTTCAACAACAACGGTCTAGCTGCAATGCTTCGATATCGCCTAATGTCACCATTGGGTTGTGGAGGTCACATGGCAGTCGCTTTACGGAAAATATCGAGGTCCAGCCAAATCCGCAGTTAAGACTGGTAAGGCGGACCCCGGACTCCGAGGTGAAAGCTTCGGATGCGACTGGGAATTAACGCTAGGAAGGAGAAGCATTTCATTATTTCCTCGCTGAGGTGGGATGAAAAGTTACGTGTTGTACTCGAGTGCAAAGATTTTTCACCTTGTGCTCTTTTGATTCCCTCGCTAACGCTCAAGTTTCTAATTGTGAATTTAGAATCTATCGCTTGCTCGGTCATCAAAACTGAGCACGCGGTTAAAAAGCAACTTTGCACTCTTGTATAACAAATAACTATTTCATGGCACGCTTAAGTAAGTATCGATTATAGGTGGGTGGAGGGAAACACGTGTAAGGAATTCCAAATATTTATGGTGTGGAACAAAAATAGGAAGTACAGAGTCGTTTGATTCGAGTGCTTATTATAAATGTTATCGACTTAGATTGGAAAAAAAAAATGACTTGAACCCGTGACAAGAATAATTACCATACTAATTGCTTTAAAATTTCCAAGCTATGTATGAAGTTTTAGGCTATGTATGTATGTAGGTATGTGTGTAGGTATGTTTATCTGTTCCCTCATAGCTTCTCAACTACTTATTAGAACTGGATAAATGAGGTATCGTTAGAAGGGTCTAGATCGTCCGCTGGTTATAGGCTAGGTAGGTACTGAATCTAATGTGGCGCTCTCTAACGGTCATAAAGTACCTACTATGTTAAAAAATAAAATAATCAGCACATTTCAAAATATGCTATACCTAAGCTGTTGCTTGCCCCAAAATAATATAAATAAAAAAATAAGTTTAAAACTAAAACTCTACTACTGAAGAATCACGTTCTAAAAAGTATTTAACAAGAAACTATCACGGATAGCCGTATGCCAATTACTCTAACAAAATAATACATTCTAAGGATTTTTTTTTAGGTCTTACATAAGATACCTACCATCACTATGAAGTGAAAAACCGTCTCACTTTGTTCAATCTCTGAGGATTCCAGAATAACGATGAGTTTTGAATCGACTCTCACAATGACATTAGAACTGTAGACTACGATATTATGTTCTCAGATCTAGTTATAAATCGAGATTCAGGATTGAGTATCGTTATGGAATACGGGCCTGAGTTTATGTGAGGTTATTTTAATGATGCCCTTGATGTGAGTTTTATTGTTTAGTTGGTTGCAAACACTTGTTATTCATGATTAAAACGCGCGTTATCAGCGATAAAGAACCGCCCGTATCGAATTGCTGAGATTGTATTAGTCAGCGTCAAAAATAGATGCCTATTTTCATTTAAATTAAAATTAAAATTTGATTAAAATATAATCGATAATTTTCATTTCTATTTTTAATTTGGAAATAGGAAAATTCCTGATCCGGTCTGTACTGCAGTGGTAGTCTGGTTTTGTATTTTTTTGTATTCTCCAAGCATTGCACTCAACTCAAAGGTTTGGTGAAATCCAATTCAGACCCTGCTCAAGCTAGTGACAAGTAGGTAAGTGTAATTTTTTTAAACTAATATCGGTCTTTAATAAAATTTTGAAGCTTTTTTTTTTTTATTTTTTTTTTTATTAATATCCACAACACATAGTTGATAAGGCATACAATGTACATGGTTGCCATAAAACCCTTACGGGTTTGACGAGGCAACCGCAGTTCCATTCGACTCAGCTTATAACTAGGTACTTACATATATTATATAGATCAAATAGGTACTTATTTTCTTTCTTCGAACTAATCGTCTAACTTATACAAAACAATACTGAATTACCCACAATACTTATATCACAAACTGCATAAATTCTCCAAATCAAATCACATATCCAGAAATGTGGGTAGGCCGTAGGTTGTTATATTATAACATTTATAACACACAACGGTACCACAAGGTAAGTCTCCGTATTGCAAAGCAACGAATGTGTCCGTAATTTAACCACATTTAACGTTACCTTTTGATTTCACATTCGCCACTTTGCATGCGCATTGAGTAGCCATTTCTAGACACGATAACAATGTTAGGATACAGCGTGTTCCAGCTTGTGACTCGAGATGCAATAAATTAAGTTATACAACATAATAGTATTTTATTTGGAAATTAGACAGTTCGTTGAAGTAAGGGATAGTTACATTCTTATAATTTATGTGTCAAAATTGGCTTAATAATTATAATTATGCTAACTATTCAAATCCATTAAGATTTAGAAAAGCGTTGTCGCCCTAAGACGGATGTATTAGAAGTATATTAGGATCGACTTCAGGCGGGCCTCGGTGGCTTAGTGGTCAGAGCATTCCCCCTGTAAGACAAGAATATAATGTGATAAAATGTGATTTTCATCCATGTAAAGTGGTATTATTTGCATAATAAAGGTAGGTAAGTAGGTACTTAATGGCTTATGGATAATATCATTGATATGCAAGAGAGTGTAGGCGATAAGACGTACTCCTGACCCTCCGCAAAAAACCACGACTTGCAAAATATTGCTAATAATATGCATCGAAAAAGAGGGCTTGAAATACGGGTTATGTGTGAGTAAGCTAATGTTAATATTACCTTTAAACTATCAATGTACGTATGTTATGGGTTGTATAGTACCTATATGTGAAACTTGTACCAAAGTGGTATTTATTTTTTGGCCGCATTGTACTGACAATTACTGTGTCTATAGAGCTTGTATTTAGTCTAAGGTTGAATATCATTGAATATCACAGTTCCATTTTCATGTATTGGGTAGGTAACTTATTCATTATGTAGATACATCTACGAATAGCACAGTATAGCGAGTCATACAGTTGTTCATCGCCTTTGATGTTTACGGAAAATCACACTAAGTAAGGTAAGATTGAAATAATATTACTTTTAAGAGGTGGTGGTAACGCCCCAGGTCAGGCTCTCTATAAGATCTTTGGGTATTTATTTATTTTATTTATTTATTAATATTTGCGATGAAATCATGAGGCAAAAATCAATTAACCAATCAGTTATAATGATAAAATATTTATTTATGAAACTAAATTAAGTAGGTACCTATTCAATTACATAAAATGAAATGAAATTAATTGAAATAGATAACTAAATGTAGAATTGTGTTCTACTTTTAGATTTGTGTAGTAGGGTGACGGTGTATGATTTGATTATGTATAGGGGAGTGAGTAAGCAAGTCTTTGTACAATATAAAATAAGGTTCCGGTCTGATCAATTACGTAATTTCCGCGCGTATATAGTCGTATCTTGTAATTACTTTAGAGTATTTGTCAATTGTAATATTGCTTTATAACCGGTTCCTATCTATTTAAAGGGGTTTTGAAGTCGGTTTCTTTTTTTGTCAAAAATTTTTTATTGTTCGACGTATTGACTATTACGAGAGGGACTGCCCCTCTAGACAAGTGGCAATTCGTTGCTCGGCGTATGATGGAATAGAATGCCAAATGTATGGGATTTGAAGTATATGACAGGCGTCAACGAATGTCAAAAACGTCAAATCCATTACTTTTGTCATTGTATAGGATTTGACGTTTCCAAAGTTGTCAAAGGATAACCCCCAAAATCTGGGCAGCGTAGGTACGCCCATTTTTTATATGCGCACTGATGGTAAGCTAAAGGGGAAGCCTCAGGCATGCCATTGCTGATACAAATAATTTTACGATTACGATAGTTTTCGAAGCTTCGAATCTGAAGAGGCCGTCACCTCTGCAGATGCCTTTGTAAGCCCCAGATTAATGACTATTGTCGTCACTTTGTAACGATAAAAGATTATAAGTAAGCTAGAGTGGTATTTTAAAAGAATTGAAAACTTGACATCCTTTAAGTTTTAAGTGTAAATGGTAACAATGGTCTTACATCGGGAATACTACGATTCTTTAAGAAGCTTTTTTCTTGTCTCTTTTAGCATAAACCGACGTGGTGGCGTGTTTGAATAAGCTCGAATACTGTTTAATATTTATACGATTATTTTACAAAGGCGTCGGATGTGACGTACTGTGGAAGTAATAAAAGAAATATGTTCGAGAGTTTTTTCGTAGTTGTAAAAGTTAGGTGTGAAGTCATACCGACTGGCGAATTTAATTTCTTAACAAAATAAACACTTTACACCTCTTCGTACGAGGTTAACGGACTGTTAGTTTATGTTTGAATCGACGACATGAATATTTACCGACATATATCTTGACCCCAAGTCGTAAAAGAAACGAGGTCCAAGTGAGGATTCATTTGATATAATCTATGATCGATGGACTTGAGCTCCTTCACCTTGTGCTATTCTCAAAAGATATGAATATAGAGCACATTTTGTGACGTGATTAGGTTCAAGTTCATATAATATATCTATCCGATAACTAGGTATATCATGTACACATTGAGGACTCGTCATGGTAAACCATGTGACATAACTCCATCCTTCTTTCTTGCTCCAATAGAATGACGAATGTGTGGGATGTATGGGACGTTGACGACTGTTATATAGTACCTACTTACGTCAAATTCCATGCATTTGTCATTCTATTCTACAATACGGCGGCCAGCGAATTGCCACTTGTCTAGGGGGACTGATGATGTAAAATTTAAAAGAGATGCGAGAACAGGTAAAGCTTAATACTAACTTTAACTTATAAATGTTCTTTCGAAAAATACACTTTGGCCGAAATTTCGATGATACCTTTCTTGCAATAAAATGGTGTAAAGATTTTTGCTATAGATTTATTTACAATAGAATATTTATAGTGACCGTTTGGTGAATCAGCGTTCTATTTCTGAAAATACTTGAATATTTTATATGTTCCTATCTAAATATGGAGATACCGGCGCGGACCAATGACGGCGACCGAACACGAACTTATTATATAGAACCACAGGGGATACACTCTTTCGCGAAATTTTGTCAGTTGACTATTTATGTCATAAGTAGGTACTTTCTTTCTGGTTTTAGGAAACTTCGTCATTTTCAAAGTAAGAAGTGCGGTATTTCACATACCTATCTGTTGTTAGAAATAAATGTACCTCCAACCTACATGTTAGTAACTTTATCAGTTAGGTATAGTTATAGCATGCATAGTAACAATGCAGATTGTAGGAAAGTTAAACGTAGGAGAAGAATCCTACTCCTTTCTTCTTCCTTTCTAGGGTCCGCCTTTCAAATATACAAAAAAAAATTATCACAAATACATGCTACTAAAATTCAAGTAGTAGGTATATTAGTTGTCACCTGTAGGTACTCACCAGTAACTACTGGTGAAGGGTTATAAACTACGCGGTATTTAAACAGATTTAGTCCAGTTCTATTGAATTTCCCGTCCAAACCGTACCGTTTGCCGAAACAATTGTCTATAGTTCAAACAAAGTTTCGAAGCGTTCTGTTCCGGGGCGTGATTACACTCGACCAACTGTGGTTTGACGTTATTGTGTCTATAATGCTTAAAGTTAATGGTTTAAGTGTGCACCGACGATTTTTCCCTGCAGGGCCAAACATTATTGTGGCCGAATTTTATGTTAATAAAAATATTTTCACCATTGACACTTGAAAAAGGGCCCGTGATTCATCAAAAACAGTGAATAAAACGCTCTTTATATCACTGAGTGAATAAAAAAAATTGAATTTGGAACATGCGCGAATGTGCGGATTGTAGTAAAACATGCAAAGAGGTTGCACACTCTCACTCACTATAAAAACGTACTAAAAGCCACCTAAATGTAATCACTGGCTGGATGGAATGTGGCTCAGTATAAATTAAGAAAAAAAAATGCTGCCATTTTTCTGTGCAATTTTTCTTGTAAAAGTTTCTGTTTGTTTCTTAATCTTAAAATGACTTCATCCAATGATGAAAATGAAATTCTCGAATGCGAAAAGACTCCGGAGTCTTTTCGCGCTAAAGCGTAGCTATTACTGATAATTTGCTGCTTCTTTTATGTACTATTCATAACAAAATTTAATTCATGATCACAGACTTAATTGTTTTCTCGTAGTCAATGATGAAAAGTAGCGTACCTAACACGTGAAAAAAGAATTCATCTCGGCTCTTGTATCCCTCGATCCGCTCAGGTTTCTATCTAGAATCCGGAGCGTAGCGAGAAAGAGAGCGTACCGCAGAAACCTTCGCTCCTCTCGGGATACAACATAGTACCATCAATGGTACTGTCTAATAGTACCACGGCAAACAAACGAACTTAGTGCCTCGAAAAGAATTCATCTTTTTTTCACTTGTTGGGTAATCTACTATTATCTACGCTCATACCGAAATGTAAACATTAAAAAATTAAAAACAGTACTTTAATGACACTCTATACTTACGCATAGAGTGTCAAAATCAATTTAAAAATTACAATATGATACTGCTCTTCTATAAGGAACTGTATCATAATATAACTTTTTTCCCATTACGATACAGTTGCAGCTAGATTAAATAGGTATCTATGCAGTTTGTCTCTAGATAATCTGTGGTCGCAGCGCAAGTAGCAATCGCGCATGCGCGCGCCATCAACAAATGGATTTTTCATCCCACCATCTCGGAAAGAGTATTTTTGCTCTTCGATAACTGAGCGTAAAAGTCGTTTTTATCCTCTAGAGGATAAAGTAAATTTGAATTTAGAACATCGTGTGTACTAGGTTTGTGAACTCAAAACATCATTAAACCTATTTACTTCTACCTCTATGGTGCCGAATTTATCATACAACTTTTTTTTTAATTTATGAAAAACTCAGACTCGGAACCTCCTTGGTGTACTTTTTTTTTTAAATTTGCATTGCGCGCATTAATTTTTTTCACGTCATATTGTTGAACATTGTTGTTGAATTTTTATTTTTTTGTATTTTATTATTAGTAAATATTAATACACATATTATACAGCCTCCGTGGCGTGGCGTAGGTAGTGAACGCGGCCGCTACGCAGGAGGCACGGGTTTGATCCCCGTGAAAATATTTTTTATGCATGAAAATGGGTATTTGCATTGGTCTGGTCGTGCCTTGGAGAGCACGATAAGCCGTCGGTCACGGATGCCATACGAACATCAGATGGCAGTCGTTATGGGTAGTTGGAGCCCTAAAAAGTTCAACAACAACGGTCTAGCTGCAATGCTTCGATATCGCCTAATGTCACCATTGGGTTGTGGAGGTCAGTGGCAGTCGCTTCACGGAAAATATCGAGGTCCAGCCAAATCCGCAGTTAAGACTGGTAAAGCGGACCCCGGACTCCGAGGTGAAAGCTTCGGATGCGACTGGGAATTAACGCTAGGAAGGAGAAGCATTTCATTATTTCCTCGCTGAGGTGGGATGAAAAGTTACGTGTTGCACTCGAGTGCAAAGATTTTTCACCTTGTGCTCTTTTGATTCCCTCGCTAACGCTCAAGATTCTAATTTGTGAAATTTAGAATCCTTCGCTTGCTCGGTCATCAAAACTGAGCACGCGGTTAAAAAGCAACTTTGCACTCTTATAACAAATAACTATTACAACACACCTGCTCATAAAAGTGCTATTATTTCACCGCAAATAGGCACGTATTTATCAAACTGTGACTATTTCATTGCTATTATTCACAAGTGAGTTATAGATTCTTTTTTAAATTTTAGAGGTTAAGTTTCTATGTTCTTAAAAAAGTTTCGATACACAAAAGAACGAGTTTAATAGTACGAATAAATTAATATGCCTATTATATTATGTTCATTTGATGCATTTTCGTATTTAAATAAATAATTTCAACTTATAATAACTACCTACTTACTTGTTTAATAAACAAATTTTTCTCTCAAATTTAACTTTTTTTTTTTCTAAGTAGGTACAGAAAAAAAAAAACATAGTATAGCAAGCAATACCGGCTAGTATTGCAGTAATGTCCCGGCAACAGTTGCCAATTGTTGCAGCTACATATTGCAGAAAAACATGGCCCGTTTAGAAGGGCACTAACGTTGTAATTTTATGCAAATTATTTAACTTTTTCATGAGATTAGATAAAGTAGTGTATGAAACTGCACATAATTTGGTCTTAAAATACACATATGAAGCTGTAAAATAAAGAACCCTTATTATGCAACAGTTTCATAAACTGTTATTATTAGTATTAAAGAACTACTTTTAATGTAGATACTTATGCTGCGCACTTTTTATTTTTGTCGATGTTTTTAGCAGTCGTATTTCAGTCTACTATTCTTGATATTATCGGTAGTTTACGCGAATGTTACACCATTAAAAGAAACTACTTTATTTATTGTTAAGTATATCTTAATTCTTTCAAGAAATTTCTATTTACGTAGATTCAAACTGAAGTCTTAATAATTATTAACCTTCTTGTCGAGTTTGAGTAAGTAACTCAATCCCAAGCCGAAGGGCTGCCTTTTCAATCTACTCTATTGAAATTAGAATATTTGTTACTTCAATAGCATTGCGGATCATCCTGGGTAGGAATTGATATTTTTTGTGATTATCTTTGTATACCAAATTTCAAGAAATTATTAAAATTTCATCTTTTATGCGAGTTTGCGTGGGGCATTCTTCATCGAACAAAAGTTTTTGTTACATTATTAGATATGTATTACTAATATAAATCCTATTATAAGAATATTATAAATGTGAAAGTTTGTGAAGATGTTTGTAGGTTTGTTATTCAATCACGGTCTTACGGCTATATAGATTTGACGAAAATTTGGTAAAGAATAGCATATGGGCTTTTTTTTTTTTTGTATATGGGATACGTCAATTTGACTTCGCCTCGCCTGATGGTAAGCTGAAGGCAAAGTCTCTGAAAAGAGCGACACCAACAGACACGTATCATGTTACAATGGTGGCACTCAGCTTGACGGCCTCATCAGATGCATTTTCACGCCCCGCTTAAAGGACCCGGGACTGTAGGAGGAGGGAAACACGTGAACTGGCAAGGAATTCCAAGACTTAATGGGCTCTTATTACCCCGAGAATAGGGTCCCATGAGTTGCAGGAACGGGATTTGAAATAAGAACTAAAAGTTCGGTAAAGTGTGTGGTAAGTGAACACATGCATCAGAGGACTTTATATTGCTATTCAATATCTCAAAGAGTGGCCTCTTTCGAGAATAATATAAATCGGTAGATGTTATTTCAGGGCATACCATAGTACTTACTCGCCCTACTGACGACAGACGTTTAAAAAACACTCGTAAAATTATCTCACATGACTGCACGATTGTTTACAATTCAAATTAATGGCTCGTACATTATAAACGTCCATTTATTTTTGTTCCGCATTAAAAGAGTTTGTTTTTGCGATAGTAGGTACTTTTATTCTGTGGCATTTTAACTAAAAGGTTTCAGGCATTTTAAGATAAAAACGCACCGTTGATAATAACTAATATTATGTAACCCTTACAGTAAAACATTTTTGCATGCAAGTACATGGCTTAACAGTTTGACAGTAATCTCCTTTTGCCACTTAAAAAAGAAACCTTGGCATTTTGACATCCTTCGAAATGAACAGTCCCTTTTGAAAGGTTACTTAATCAAGGCGGTACAGCTGTCTTCTAAAGAAAAATAACGAAGATAATTTGAATTCTTCGATATTACAATGAAATTAATATTCGTAAAATGATTTGAAAATAATATTATTAGAGGTACTTACTTTATTTCTTTTGTATTCAATCTTTCTCTATATCAAAGAAAACAGCTTTTGATTAACTTTTTTTGTCCGTCAATTGACTGCACCCCGCTAGATGATAAAAAGCTGAGGTGCAGTCCAGAAGATACGAACGAACACCCATTTCTGATGCTATTAGCATTCCAACTATTAGGTAATCTGTGCTACTAGTCTTAAAATGGTAGTCCCTAACTTGACGGCCTTGATATCCGCCTCACTTTTTGTGTAAGGTTGAAGAACTTAATTGAAAAATTAGGCCTAGCTTTGTTAGCGTGCACAGATGTGGAAGAAACTTCCCACAAAGAATAAGATTAGCAGTAAGAAGCTCCAGCTGACACGCTAAGCCACCACCAATGTTTTACCTTTTTATTCTCATTATACCTATATTGAAACGTTATGTACATTATCTCTTTGTTTAATGTTTTCTCAGTTTACTGAGTCAGAATTCAATTTCATTTTGTAGATACAAATGAAACAACAATGGTTTTTAATAGGATAGAAAATTATGTCGCTCTTTTTAGTTGTATTGTACGCAAGATTGTTTACAATGCGGGTTCATTTTTAACCGACTTCAAAAAAGGAGGTTCTCAATTCGTACCCAATATTTTTTTTTATTTTTTTTATTTTTTTGTATGTTTGTTACGCGATTGTGAAGCCAATTCTAGATGGATTTTGAAAATTCTTTTTGTGTTCGTAAGTAGATTATTCCGAAGTGGTCCCATTTAAATTTCGTAAAGATCTGATGATGGGTTTCCGAGATTAGACCAAGGAACTCTTCAAAAAGTACTAGGAAATCAGCCGCGATTGCTGCAATGGCATATTATTGCAATGTTTCTGCCATTACACATCATAACATCACGCCTGAGTCCTTTGAAGGGGTACGCAGAAGTGTTCAGAATATTCAGCTATATTTCCGGTGTATATGCATTGATTTTAAAAATTCTTTTTGAATAATGATTTAAGTAATAAATTTTTTTGTAGCGTGGCTGGTTCGATCTGTATTGCAGCGTCAGCAGCGCATGTACAGTCAGGTCACTATACATGCGATGTACAGTCGTGAGACTGTACAAACTCACTAAAAAGAGAAAAATAAATTCATTTTTAACAAAAAAGTTTAACCGACTTCAAGAAACGAAAAAGAGGCACTGAAAAGCGAAAAATAACTTAATTTACAGACTTACTGATTTATTAGAAGTCGGTGCCAGCCAACTTTGTTTATTGTGTCTTAACTACTATGATGCAATCAATTGAAATATGGCCTCTCTTGGGCTAGGTACCGACTTCTAATAAATCAGTAAGTCTGTAAATTAAGTTATTTTTCGCTTTTCAGTGCCTCTTTTTCGTTTCTTGAAGTCGGTTAAACTTTTTTGTTAAAAATGAATTTATTCTATCTTTGATAGGTAGCTGAATTGGAGTACAGTCAGTGTTTACTTTAGCTTACTTTTTTTAGTTAGATTGTAGTTCAGCAGAACGAAACGAAACGAATTTATAATCTATTCTATCGGAAAAGGAAAGATTGTGCCGCTATTTAAATTACCTAATCATAGTTTTTATCAAATGAAGTACAATACAATTGTGTCTAAATGACGTTAATAATAGACCTACTACCGCTCCCGAGATGATAGTGGAGAAGAAAGGACGCAACAACTGTGGCATTTTAACATGTCAATTTAAAATATGTAATTCCTTATGGCTGAATGTGGGCGAATGTATATTAATTTGTTTCCTGTCTAAATAATCTAAAGATATATAAAATAGTTTTTAATAAAAAAATATATTCTTTCCAGGCTGAGTTAAGAATAGCAGAAGGTGATGAAAGACGTTATGTTTATAATATAAGATTACTAAGACATCAATCCATAATACCATTTCAAATTTATGTAAAAAGATATCACCTGAATGAAACTTCAGCAACAATTCCCAAGTTAAGTCATTAAAAGCCTCTGAGGTTTACATTTCAGGCTAAAACTTTTTTATATATTAGCCTTAGCAGACTTACGGTCTCTGTTCCGCCTGACTTTGGAGACTGTGTAATCTTTACTAAGTACAGTAGGTTCCTGCTTTCTGATTTGAAACGTCATCGTCAGGAAGACTACGGCTAAGATCGACGTTACTTGCCTTGGTTAAGTGGTCTCTCTATCGACCACCGTACTGACAGGTTGACACTATTAAAAAGCTTAAAAAGCAGTTAAACCACTTCGTGTTTGAGTTTGATGCTATTATTTATACAGTAGTTAAAACGGGTTCCCTCCATCTGGCAGAAACTTAATACTCCGAATAACTCATTTGGCACAATTTTATTTAATCGAACATTTTCAAGGCATAACGATTTATTTAATAGAATCGTATTTTGGCAGAATGGTCATATATCCGAATTAGCAATGGCATACTCTTCAGTTGGCAGAAAAGTTAAAATTTGTTACAAAAAAGTTAGTGACAGAAATGAATTGCTGCAAATCCGACTTCACGTAGTCTTGTTTGCCCTACCCCTAGAGTGTTATTTAAGCCCGCGTAGTAGCCCGCCGCGGAGGGGCGAGGCGGCCCACGAGCTGAGAGCAGGTGGTTTTAATGGCCGCCGCCACGGCTGAGGCTGGCCGGCCCAGCCGGCCAGCAAGCCGAAGCTGCGGTGGTGGGAGTTACAACCATCTGCGACGATAAGCTCGTGTGGAGCCGCCGGAGCCCCGCAGCGCCGGAGCTGTGACAGAAACGATGATTGCTGCATTTTTACTGCCTGATGCTTGCTGCATGATGCTTGCTGCATGATACTTGCTGCATGCCTGATGCTTGCTGCATGGTAAATGCCTGATGCTTGCTGCATGCTAAATGCCTGATGCTTGCTGCATGCTGCATGCCTGAAGCATGCTGCATGTCTGATACTTGCTGCATGCTGCATGCCTGAAGCATGCTGCATGTCTGATGCTTGCTGCACGCACGGTTCTATTTTTTTGATTATTATGCTTTAAAAGTTATGCCAAAAGATGATTCTGACTTACAAAATTATGCGTTATATGAAAGTATGACGAATGAGTGTATGCCAAACCTTTTTCTGCGAAATGAAGTTTATGCTATGCGTTGTTATGCGAAACAAAATTATGACATAAAAATTTCGGTGAAACGGGGGGGAACCTAGTTAAAACACTATGTTTTTAGGGGGTGAGAATTTTAAGGCTTTTAGTGTGGTCTCTTCAGAGCTTCATAAAAATCTTCAAAACGTTAAATTCAGGAAATCTGGAATTTACTTTGCAGATTTTGCGTTTAATTTTTACCTTAGCTTGACTCTTGTTCAACCTAATTACAGTACTTACAAAGGAGTGTATATGTATAAACGACAAAATTTACATTTGTATCTAGATTTGAAGAACTTTTCGAGTCAGTCATGAAAATAAAATAAGTAAAACTCACAGCCACTTACAGTTCTTTGATCGCCTGAAATGTTTACAAATTATACCTGGAAATAAGGTGCTGCTACTCAATGGACTTGGTAACAAAAAGCTGCACAAGTGCGAGCACTCCTATTTTCTCCTATTGTCACTCTTGTGTACGGAACCCTAAGTTCTGTACAATGATATAACGGACAAACGTAAAGTTGCTTTTGTCAAATTATAGTTAGTAATATAACTCACAGCAAACTTAAGTAACAATGGCCTGGTCGCATCTGCTGAGGGCCCGATGGCCACAAACAGAGTGGAATGGCATTTAATATACACAAATGTGTTGAAAAACCGAGGATTATAAGACGCGGCAATATGGTTTTTATTTCGCTTCGTAAGGAAATGATTTGATCAGACTATAAGCTGCTTTCATTTCATATATTGGCACACGTTTCTTCGAAAAATGTTCGCTCATGGTAGGTACTTATTGTAAAAATGAGAAATAACTTGGAGGATTTCGTTGAATAATATAACAAGATACAAACAACTTCTAACAACCGTAATAGTTATAAATCTATAATATAAAAATGAATCCCTAAATGTGTTGCTAAGCGCAAATCTCGAGAGCGGCTGAACCGATTTCGCTAATTCTTTTTTTAGAATATTCCTTGAAGTACGAGGGTGGTTCTTACGGCGAGAAAAAATAAAAAAAGGTGGTACGAAGTTCGCGGGGTCAGCTAGTATCTGGATAAAAATAACTTACATTATATTCTAAAGGCCAGTAAATAGTGTCGCCAATAAATTTGTCGTAATAGATACGTTAGGGAAATTAGAAAATCTGAATCCAAAACTAAATACCGTCAGCCAAATGACGCGTAGGTATAGCAACTTGTAATATTAACATCTCAATTAATTGACTATTTTAATTTTTATATGAAATCTAAATGGACGTTAATATGGTCTCTAGGGAAGTATTTGTTTTCTAACGTTTTAAGTATTACCTAGTATGTATTTCAATACCAATTAATAAATAATACTTACTCGATATTCATATAGTCCCCAGTTTAGTGATCAGAGTTACTTTGTTTGAGTTACGTAATGTAAAGAATTTAGGGTTGGCAGCACGAGTGTGACGCCCCTAGTGTTGTTGTTCACGTCCATAGGCCACGGTAACCACTTTCCACCAGGTGGGCCGTGTGCTGATATAACTGTCTGCCACCTACGTGGTATCAAAATAAAATATTGCAGAAGTGGCAACACCATACCCATAGCCCATAATTTAGTTGAAAGTTATCCATTTAAATGTCACAAAAGATTAAAACAAAGCTATTCGATTGCAAAGTTTTACAACTGTATTCCAGAATGAAATCACTTTTCTATTAATTTTATTACATCAGTTAGTTTCCTTGTTTTTTATTACTAGGTAAGTGGATATTCATGCGGATGGATATGTATTATGCATACGTATTATGTACTAACAAAAGGGTGAGTTGATTAGTGATGCCTGAACTGAATCAGAGGTGCAGTCAATTTTAGTGCATGCTCACGTTATTTGGCCCATTGCCCATTATTTGGTTCAATCTAAATTATATCAACAATAGATGATTTACACTTGGTAAAAAATTTAATCATACACTTATTATAATAAAACAACTTTACAATTTGTATATAGTTTTGTAAACGATTGTTTGGTATTTTATTTTACTTTGTCACATTATGTACTCCTCTTTGGCGTAGCATCCACTGCTACGCCAAAAAGGAGTTGTCGTTCGTCTGCTACGCTCTGCTACGGATGTCGCGCTTTTGATTCACGCGTGGATGTAGGTTATAGGGACCAAACGGGCTATTTGTTGTTCTGATGTACTCGTATAAGCTATATTAATGTAAAATTTCCTTAAAATCCATTCCGTAGTTCTTTCGAGATAGAGTAACAAACATCCATCCATACTTACAAACTTTCGCGATTATAATTTATTAGTAGGATCATTTATTTTTTGTCATTGCATAAAACTTATGTGCTTGTATACCTTTTTTATTGTAGGACATTGTACACAACGCTATTTAGGCCCAAAGTAAGCATAGCTTAACTAGCTTGTGTTGTGGGTTCTAGAATGCGGATAAACATACTTAGATACATATTTTCGTAAATACATACATATTATACATAGAGACACTCAGATCAATGCAAATATTCATATTCAATGTTTGCACAGAGCGGGGATCGAACCCGCGCCTCCTGCATAGCGGCCGCGTTCATTACCGCTACGCCACAGAGGCAGTCGTACTCGTATACTTTTATATACATTCCTACTATTATCCTAGGTATTCTCTGCTTCTCTCAGAAGTAGACAGACATAACAGTTACGAGTTCCTACATAATTTAAAATATATCTACTGAATAGCTTCAATGAAACGTTTATAAACGTTTGAAACACGCTATTCGTATTGAAAGTGCGCACTGCCCCCGACAGGTCATATTCTTGCTCATAATTATGTGCCGCATCGTGTCGGTGATTAGCAATGCCTAAATTAGCGAGCGAAGTCTGCTCGAACAGATGAGACCATCTGTTTATTATTCCCTAGGCAATAGTGGGTGAGATCCCTTTCACTAGGTTAGAGCCCTTTGCAAATTTATCCTTCTGAATAAAAAGTTAGAGAACCCTTTAACACCTTTTGAAGGGTAAAATGAACATTATCCAACGGTCACTGCACAAGGACCCTTTTTTTTTTTTTTTTTTTTTTTTTTATCGTGCGCAAAATCCCCACGGATACCTCCCCCACCGTAGCCGGAGGAGGAGGTTATGTCGGACTCGAACCGACTAAAACGCACGCCGTCTGTGGGCCGTCAGTTGCCGGAGGTGAGATTGTCGTAGCCATATCCCTCGCACCCCGGCCGACCCAGGACCATATCTCTCGATCTGGCCCTCTTCCGGTGAGGGGACCACAGAGTCCCCAACCCGCCCCCGGGTATGGGGAGGCACGCAATGCGTGCCGCCGCCGCGGACTGCTTCTGCTAGGGTGACAGGCGGCTCTACCCGTCACCCCCAGGCCCGCGCTCATGGGGGACGGAGGTCATTCTGCGACCTCCGACGCCCGAGTTGCCGCTGCTCGTTGCGGGCCGCGCGGTTTGCGATTCTCCTTCGCTCCTCGCGCTCCCGCTCCGCCGCCTCCTTCACGAGCATTACTTGCTCGCAGAAGGAGTCGCCGGCGGCCCACGAATCTGCGCAGCGAACCATCGCTGCGAGCAAAGTGGCGAGCGTGAGAACTCTCACTCCTAGGGTCGCCACCAGCTCCCGTCTCGGCGTCTCCCACGCCGGACACTCGGTGAGCGTGTGCAGCGCCGAGTCCTCGCTCGCGTCGCAGTGATGGCACTCGGACGTTGGCTCTTTCTTCGCGGTCCGATGCAGATACCGCCCAAAACACCCATGATTGGTGATGATCTGCGTCAGCCAGAACGAGAGGCCGCCGTGTGGCCTCTCTAGCCACTCCCCCATGATGGGTCTTACCGCCGCTACTACGGCGTGCCCTGCGCGTGGTTGCCCAAGTTGTAGCTCCCACTCCGCCACCATGTCCCTGTGGAGCCGGGATCTCACGGCCCGAATTTCTTCAGGCCCAGGATCGTGTCCCCGCTCCTGCGCCGCCTTTCGGAAGCGGTATAGCGCCGAAAGGGATCTCGCTTCCAGGATCCACGGTAGCGATCCGGCGAGGAGACTCGCCGCTTCAAAGGATATCGTGCGGTACCCCCTGATGGTCCTGATGGCCATTTTCCGCTGCGGTTTACGCAGCAGGTCCACGTACTTGGCTCTCAGGTTGTCCGCCCATACGGGGCACCCATATAGTGCCATGGACCGCACGATACCCGCGTAGAGTCTCCTGCAGGAGTCCTCCGGGCCCCTCAAATTGGGCAGCAGACGCGTCAAAGCGTTAGCTGTGTGCACCAATTTGGGGACCAGGCTTCGGAAATGCTCCCCGAAGTCCCATCGACCGTCGAGCACGAGCCCCAGATATTTCATCTGGGGCTTGATGCCGATGAGAGTGCCTCCCACTGTGATGCTGGATCCCGCTGGTGGTCCGCGCCGAGGTCCATGAAAGAACATGGCCTTGGTTTTCTGCGGAGACACCTCGAGACCCAACCGCCGGATCCGTTCCACGACTTGGGCAACCGCGGTCGTGGCCTTCAGGGTTGCTTCGCGATGTGTAGCCCCGCTCGCCATTACTAGCGTGTCGTCCGCATAACACGTCACGGCGGCACCATCCACGAGCTCACCGCGAAGCACCCAGTCGTATCCGATGTTCCACAGGAGCGGCCCCAGGACCGATCCCTGCGGAACACCGCACGACATCTCTCGCCGACCGACACCGGTCGCACCTGGGTAGATGACAGCTCTCTCCGTCAGGTACGCCCCGACTATGCGGCGGAGGTAGAGAGGCACATCATGGTACATGAGAGCCTCCATAATGCAACTCCAGGGCAAGGTGTTGAACGCGTTGGAGATGTCTAAAGACACCGCCAACATCACCTCGCCCCGAGCGACCGCATCCTCCGCCAGAGTCCTCACGCGCATGATTGCATCCACGGTGGAGCGCCCTCGGCGGAAGCCATATTGGGCGTCCGCCAGATCCGGCCCTTCTCTAGAGAGGTGCTCGACGAGGCGCTTCGCGATAACTCTTTCAAAGAGCTTGGCCACCTCATCGAGCAACACTATGGGCCGGTAGCCGGACGGTGAGTCCACCGGGCACCCCTCCTTCCGGATGAGGACCAGTTTCCCAGTCTTCCAGGTCTTCGGAAACTGGCCCCGCTCCAAACATGCGCTGAGCAACCCTCTGAGTCGAGGCTCGAGAGCGTCTTCCCCTAGAGCTAGGACCCACGCGCGGCCTGGAATGCCGTCGGGTCCCGGGGCGGTGTTCTTCTTGGCGCTAAGCCTTCGCACCGCCAGCTCTAGTTCTACCCAAGTGACCTCGGGCACGTCGTCGTCAACCACGCTGGGCGCCACAGGCGACCGAGGTGGCGGGGTCATCCGCGGTGGAACATGTTCCGCCCGCGTCGGGAACAGGGATTCAACCACTTGCACAAGGACCCTATTTTGATAGTCGTATCATTATTACCTAGATAAGGATTAACGTGCTCATCTGGGCTTTCAACAAAATTAGTACATACTTGCTTACCTTTACTAAGTATGCCAACGTAATTAGGATACTGATCAAAAGACACTTCATAGTCATAGTCTTTTGATCAGTAGCTAATTAAGAGAATAAAACTAATGCTTATTAATGTAATATTATTATAATTGCTAATTACAATAATATTTCATTAATAAGCTAATAGTGTCTTCCGGATGCGTAGAAAAGTGAGCCTGCGACCTAAAAGAATTTATTGCCGAGATTATAAGTGGCTTATCTATGTGCTATTCCAGACATTAATCTACTCGTATCTCTGTGCCAAATTGTATCCAGATTCGGAGAATCACTTTGATCTCATTAAGTAACAAATATATATCTCTAAACGTTTAATACCTAAACTGACATTCGAACAATGGAGTGATACCTCTCTCTCACATAATATAATTACGTATCGACATTTCTTCCGGTGTGTACATTTCACTTTACAACAGGAAAGGTAATGTATTACCTTTCCTGTTGTAAAGTGAAATGTAATATTTAGTAAGAAATTGTGGTGTATGTACCTAGAGTTTATTTAAGTATTTCGATTAAGGCCACGATGATAATAATTATATAAACACAATTATCTTTATTAAAAATATCGCGACAGTCAGCAGTTAATTTTGAACAAAATTGCGTTCGTTTTTACACGGGGAATCTTTGTACCTTACCTATTATATTAAAAAAAAGCTGGAAATTTGATGACGATCTCTGTGTAAACGCGTGTAGCTGTTAATAAAAGTAAACATCTGCGTACATTTGCAATTTCGTTTTGCGAAGCATCTCGTCTTCTCGTCTCGTCTGTAAAGGATCATTTACTTGTTTAATTCGGCAGACGTAATTCACCGCGAAACGTCTTGGAATATTCTGTATGTTAATCTTGAGACGAATACATTTTTGTTAATCATTCTCACCATGATCTCCTTTTGCATGGTTTAATATAAAGCGGATTGTCGACATATTATGTAAGCATATTATTGCAAAAATACATAAAGACATATGAACAGTCGACAAAGGAGAACGGTTAACATATTATAAAGTTGTATGTAAAGGTGCAACAATATCTCCTTTGTTGACTGTACATCAGATAAAAATAAGTATACTATTCAGGAATAAATGGGTGTATAGGCCTCACTGGGACCTTCAGGGCTAAGCCAGGTTCTCGCGGTTGGGAGGTCACTTAACAGTCGCTCCCATTAAAGCTGCATACGCCAAACCTAAAGGAGGGGCAGTAGTAAGCGGGTTCTGATTTCTGAGATGAAAACCTCAGATGTAACCGAGAACCGCGTTATTGTGATCAAAATGACTTTTTCGGGACAAACGTATCCAATTAAGAGACTTCCAACAAAGGAAACAAATTATAAAAAAATAAAAATTAAACAGTTATGTAAGTAATATACATCCGCGTCCCCATTCCCGCCCATTCATTCATACATTCAATATCGTGTAGGACCTGCGCGCCGACTGTCATTGCAACTTTTCATAAAATCTCTATAGAAACTGTACCTAAGCAAATGACATGGTTTTAGTTTGTTTTTGTATACAGGTATCATACAATTACTTCATGTAGCTTCACATTAAAACGTATTTTCTTTTCTGAATACCTAGATACATATCTTACAGAGAAACACTTAGACCAATTCAAATAGATATGCCTACAAATTTTTGTCTGAGCAGGAATCGAACCAGCGACCCACGACGCGACATAGCAATCAATCGCTTTCTATACGACTTAAGGAACCAATCAAAATATCAAGCTACAGTTATAATATTACGAGTAGGTACAATGTCTATTACCAGAGACAACGAACGAATAACATGAAAGCAAAAGTGAAAGAACGCTACCCTGAGGGACACTCGCTACTAAGTTGCACCAATTTGAGGGAGCCTCATCAGCGCGAACAGATTGCGAGCGTCGCTGAAGATAAGATTTATATTATGCAACTAGCTTTTCGCCCGCAGCTCCGCCTGCGTGGATGTCGACTACCATCACCAATAGTATTTTTTTCTAAACTGACGGACTTGTTGTATAAATATTAGTATCCCGATAGTTCTAATAGTAATTGTTGTATAAACTTTCGACACCTTATTTCGCTCTCTCAGTAGTGTTTTTTTCAAAATATTAAATGAAAACTGTAAGAAACATCGGCCTTGTCTTACAAAAAAGTGGTAGATTTTTAGAATATTACAACAAAATAAAAATACTATTAGTATGTATCTTTATACCAATAGCTAGTAAATGGTTAGAAAAAGACTGGTAAGAAAAAATTACTATTGCCTAACATTTCGTTCTTATCAATCAATCAATCAATAGAGTATATCAGTCCACTGTTGGACTTAGGCCTCACCCAAAGTATGCCATAGCACTCGATCCTCCACCGTATGTTGAGGACATATATTATGCTGTCAGTTTGCACATTTGGGCCCCATGAGTCATAACAGGGGAGTAGAAACCGCGACGAATTTTCCCAATGTTGCCCAACCCTTGTCGACCCTTCGACGTACCTATATCTCTTTCTGGGTTTCGTCTTCTAATCTAAAATTACCATCTCAGCAATGAAAATATCGTATCAGCACGACACTGTCGTAGACAATGCAGAAATGCCCAGGTCTAGATGATGTCAGAAGGCTTCTCGTAATCTACAAATGCCATACATAGCGGCTGATTATACTCTCAGGTCTTTTGTACAATCTGCTCAACAGTATTGGCTGCAACACTATAACCCGTTTAAAACCCGGCTTGCTCCAGTGGCTGGAATTCACAACTATTCAAGACGATTCTCAAGAACATAACTTCTATAGAGATATGACTCAGGAGTCTTATAATTCTTCAGCAAGACCTTATAGCCTTTTTTGGAGAACAGTACCACCGCACAACAGTTCCATGTTAAGTTCTGCTGGATGATGGAATCAAAGAGGTTCGTAAGCTCTTTTAGAACTGAGATTCCACCTGCTTTTAAGAGCCCTGTCAACCAGTGCGATATCATCAGTATACCATAACTATGAAGGTTGCTGTTGTATGCTAAGGATACAAAAAATCATCAATTGGCCTATTGCAGTCAACTGCTGGACATAGGCCTCTCCTAATCTTCCTCCTAGCGTTAATCCCTAGTCGCATCCGAAGCTTTCAGCTCGGAGTCTGGGGTCCGCTTTTACCAGTCATAGCTACAGATTTGGCTAGACCTCGATATTTTCCGTGAAGCGATTGCCATCTGACCTCCACGACCCAATGTTAACATTAGGCGATATCGAAGCTTTGCAGCTAGACCGTTGTTTTTAGGGCACCAACTACCCGTAACGACTGCCATAGACAGATGTTCTTATGGCAATCGGGACCGACAGCTTAACGTGCTCTCCGAGGCACGACCAGACCAATGCAAATACCCATATTTAATGCACACAAATATTTGCACTGAGCGGGGATCGAACCCGCGCCTCCTGCGTAGCGGCCGCGTTCACTACCGCTACGCCTCTCCTAATATGCGCCACGTTTGCCGATCCTCCGCCTTCCGCATCCAGTACGTCCCAGTCACCTTTCGCAGATCGTCGGTCCAGCTGGCTAGGAGGTGTCCCACCTTCCGTATTCCTTCTCACGGTATCCACTCTAGGACTCGTCTGCTCTAACGGCCATCAGTCCTTCGGCAGATGTGGCCAGCCCACTGCCACTTTAGCTTGCTTATTCTGCAACCCTACGGCCAGATTGGAAACGAAGGTTTGGAAACCGGTTTCCATAGCAGAATTATTTTTCTTTTAACGAACCTGGTTTCCAAGAAAGAATAATAATTCTGTTTTCGAAACTAATTTCCAAAACAGAAAGTTGGATCTTCGTTAGCTATGTCGGTAACTTTGGTTCTATGTCGGATGACCTCGTTTCGAATTCTATCCTTCAAAGAAACTCCAAGCATAGCTCGCTACATAGCCCGCTGCACGACTTTTAGGTCACGGACTACCCCACCTTCAGTGGCCACGTTTCGTCACCGTAGGTCATAGGTAACATAACAGGCAGGACGCACTGGTCGAAAACCTTTGTTTTGAGGCATTGCGGCAGGGGGGAGGAGAAGACCCGACGTAGTTTGCCAAATGCTGCCCACCCCAGTTGAATTCTTCTGGCTATTTCTTTCTCGAAGTTGGTTTTACCGAGCTGGATAACCTGCCCCAGGTAGATAATATTTTTGAACAACTTCGAGTGTCGCTCCTTCGATGGCAATCGGTCTCAGTACAACATGTTCGTTGAACATAATCTTGGTTTTATCCAAGTTTATACCGAGGCTGACTTGTCGAGAAGCTCCATTCAGGCTGTGCAGCATTTCGCCCCGTTGTTCTAGCGACTCCGCAACTATGATGATGTCATCGGCGAACCGAAGGTGCGGGATGTAACTACTCCAGCGTCTTGAAGACGTCCTCCAATGCGTAGGTAAATGCTGAGGATACATAAATTACTATGTTATAAGTCAAAAATGAATACAAATAAAACAACATACTTGAAATTTGTGGTGGTTTAATTTTTTTATAATTATCTAAAAATAATATTATTAAGAAAATAAACATTTTGTATTATATTCTTTGTCATCTTAATCAGAAGTGCTCTGTGCTTGAGTAATTGAGCCCACAGCTGATAAGTGGAAGTTATTGAATTGTGTTCTGCCATCTCTATTATTGTTGCCTTAGTACCTATACTTCTCATCAAGAAAGAAAGTGAAGTTTTCTAGAAGCCAGGCGTTCGTCTATTTGGTGAAATGTTTCTAGCCATTGATATAAATTGTTATTTTGTTTCTAGCTATGAAGCCGCCCCTTGTGTTATATCGGCGGCGTCAATATATTTAAATTCACATACCTTACTGTTTGAGAGCTTGTAAATGAGGATTGATCTGGATGATAATGTGCTGTATAACTTTTAGGCTTTCTTTTATATACAGGTATATTCTTTTATATAGCTCTAGATAGCTATCATCGCTGCTATCATATGTTTTTTTTTCTGTTTCCAATCAATTAAATAAAGAAACTGCAGTACATAACTCTTACACAATATTTTTCACATTCTTGCATATTATACGTGACAGAGAGTGACATTTTTATAAATATTATCATTTGACAGACCAAAATGTGACTTAGCGTTGACACCATCACTTTAGTTCCGTTGTCATGGTAACAATTTTGCTAGCGATATTAGCGCCATAATATTTCGTATTTTCTTTAATATTACATTATTTCGTGAATTTGCCACATTTTAATTGTGATAATTGCTATTCGGCGACAAAGCCAAATTCAAAAAACCAAAGATCATAAAAATCTGTTCAGCCGTTCTTGAGTTATAAGAAAGTACGTTTTTGGCACTTTTAAGGCACTTAGGGTCTGAATTTCGAAAAATCGTTTCTTAGTACACCTCCACGCATCATAACATACACTCTCTATAAATTTCAAGTCTCTAGGACCAGCGGTTTAGGCTGTGCGTTGTCTCTAAGTCAATCAGTCAGTCAGTCAGGACTAAGAGTTTTATATATAAGACTAGCTTTTCGCCCGCAGCTCCGCCTGCGTGGATGTCGACTACTGCCACCAAAAGTATTTTTTCTAAACTGACGGACTTGTTGTATAAACGTTCAACGCCTTTAAGAGCCCTGCTTTTAAGAGCCCTGTCCGCCAGTGCGATATTAACAGTATGAAGGTTGCTGTTGTATGGCGAGGATACAATAAATCACCTATTGGTCTATTGCAGTCCACTGCTGGACATAGGCCTCTCCAAATATACGCCATGTTTGACGATCCTCCACCTTCTGCATCCAGTCCGTCCCAGCCACCTTTCGCAGGCCGTCCGCGTCGGTCCACCTTGTTAGGGGGTGTTCCACCTTCCGTTTTCCTTCTCACGGTCTCCACTCTAGGACCCGTCTGCTCCAACGGCCATCAGTCCTTCGGCAGATGTGGCCAGCCCACTGACACTTTAGCTTGCTTATTCTGTGAGCTATGTCGGTAACTTTGGTTCTATGTCGGATGACCTCGTTTCGAATTCTATCCTTCAAAGAGACTCCAAGCATAACTCGCTCTATAGCCCGCTGCGGACGGACTAACCCCACCTTCAATGGCCACCACCGTAGGTCATAACAGGCAGGACGCACTGGTAGAAAATGTTTGTTTTGAGGCATTGCGGCAGGGGGGAGGAGAAGACCAGACGTAGTTTGCCAAGTGCTGCCTACTCCAGTTGGATTCTTCTGGCTATTTCTTTCTCGAAGTTGGTTTTACCGAGCTGGATAACCTGCCCCAGGTAGATAATATTTTTGAACAACTTCGAGTGTTAAACATAATCTTGGTTTTAACCAAGCTTACACCGAGGCCGACTTGTCGAGAAGCTCCATTCAGGCTGTGCAGCATTTCACTCAGTTGTTCCAGCGACTCCGCAACTATGATGATGTCGCCGGCGAACCGAAGAAGGTGCGAGATTTACCTCCTCCAGAGTCTTGAAGACGTCCTCCAATGCGTTGATAAATGTTAAGGAAATGATAAATAAAACAACATATCATTTGTGGTGGTTTAGTTTTTCATAATTCTCTAAAAATAATAGTAAGAAAACAAACATTTCGTATTATATTCCTTGTCATCTAAATCAGAAGTGTACTGTGCTTGACTAATAGAGCCCACAGCTGATAAAAGGAAGTTATTAAATTGTGTTCTGCCATCTCTAATAATTATTGACTTAGTATACTTCTCGTCAAGAAAGGAAGTGAAGTTTTCTAGAAGGCAGGCGTTCGCCCCTTTCGCCCAGTTGGTAAAACGTTTCGAGCTATTGATAAGAATAAGAATAAGAATAAGAATAAGAATAAGAATAAGAATAAGAATAAGAATAAGAATAAGAATAAGAATAAGAATAAGAATAAGAATAAGAATAAGAATAAGAATAAGAATAAGAATAAGAATAAGAATAAGAATAAGAATAAGAATAAGAATAAGAATAAGAATAAGAATAAGAATAAGAATAAGAATAAGAATAAGAATAAGAATAAGAATAAGAATAAGAATAAGAATAAGAATAAGAATAAGAATAAGAATAAGAATAAGAATAAGAATAAGAATAAGAATAAGAATAAGAATAAGAATAAGAATAAGAATAAGAATAAGAATAAGAATAAGAATAAGAATAAGAATAAGAATAAGAATAAGAATAAGAATAAGAATAAGAATAAGAATAAGAATAAGAATAAGAATAAGAATAAGAATAAGAATAAGAATAAGAATAAGAATAAGAATAAGAATAAGAATAAGAATAAGAATAAGAATAAGAATAAGAATAAGAATAAGAATAAGAATAAGAATAAGAATAAGAATAAGAATAAGAATAAGAATAAGAATAAGAATAAGAATAAGAATAAGAATAAGAATAAGAATAAGAATAAGAATAAGAATAAGAATAAGAATAAGAATAAGAATAAGAATAAGAATAAGAATAAGAATAAGAATAAGAATAAGAATAAGAATAAGAATAAGAATAAGAATAAGAATAAGAATAAGAATAAGAATAAGAATAAGAATAAGAATAAGAATAAGAATAAGAATAAGAATAAGAATAAGAATAAGAATAAGAATAAGAATAAGAATAAGAATAAGAATAAGAATAAGAATAAGAATAAGAATAAGAATAAGAATAAGAATAAGAATAAGAATAAGAATAAGAATAAGAATAAGAATAAGAATAAGAATAAGAATAAGAATAAGAATAAGAATAAGAATAAGAATAAGAATAAGAATAAGAATAAGAATAAGAATAAGAATAAGAATAAGAATAAGAATAAGAATAAGAATAAGAATAAGAATAAGAATAAGAATAAGAATAAGAATAAGAATAAGAATAAGAATAAGAATAAGAATAAGAATAAGAATAAGAATAAGAATAAGAATAAGAATAAGAATAAGAATAAGAATAAGAATAAGAATAAGAATAAGAATAAGAATAAGAATAAGAATAAGAATAAGAATAAGAATAAGAATAAGAATAAGAATAAGAATAAGAATAAGAATAAGAATAAGAATAAGAATAAGAATAAGAATAAGAATAAGAATAAGAATAAGAATAAGAATAAGAATAAGAATAAGAATAAGAATAAGAATAAGAATAAGAATAAGAATAAGAATAAGAATAAGAATAAGAATAAGAATAAGAATAAGAATAAGAATAAGAATAAGAACTTTTATTTCCGAGAATATGTTTCTAGCTATGAAGCCTCCCCTTGTGTTATATCGGCGTCAATAGATTTAAATTCACGTACCTTACTGTTTGACTTTGATTATCTATGTGCTGTTTGAGAGCGTGTAATTGAGTATTCATCTGAATGATAACGTGTATACTTTTAGGCTTTCTTTTATATACGGTACATCCTTTGATTAACTATATGGGTACATCTATCATCGCTATGCTATCATGTCGTTGTAGTCAATATCGTTTAGTGATGAAATACTATGGTATCATGGTTGCTGGTAGCTGACGCAGTATATGCTCTAGAATATTATTTAATGCTCGATGCCAATAATACCAATAATGGGTCTGATATGTAGTTTCGAATGTTGTCCTCGCGACGCACGCTGCTATACTACTATAATAGTGTACTATGCCAAATCGAATGCCAAATAATCGAATATCAATTGATCGACCACTATAAATCGAACATCCAAATACTCGAACGTTCATTAAATCGAATGTTTAATATATCGAACATTCAATATATCGAACACTCAATACATCGAGTATTCAAAATATCGAATGTTTGTTTGATCAAGCGTTCAACGCATCGCATATTCATTCTATCGAAATATCAATATAGGTACTGAATACTTCTTATATGGTAGAATACAAGAAAAACACAAAAGGAGACGGGGACTTCTGGGCCAAAATTGTAATGAGTTGAGATATGACTTAAAAAAAGCGGTATTTTTTTCTTTTTCAAAATATTAAAAAACCAGCTCAATTGAAAATCTTGAAGACGAGAAATCTTAAAACTAAATTTATTTCACTAGCAAAATAAAATATCGATTACTAAAAATTATTTAAACAATATTGCGTATTAAAACACTTGCATCACAATTTGATATTAAATCAATCAGAGTGAACAAAACTTAATCATAATAATAATAATAACCATTTAAAATACCAAATAATAGTGTAATAAAAATAAATTCTGAATCGATTTCCGTTAATCGATTAATTATTTCTTGTGTTTATCAACTGTAGTTTTAAGCTGTGACAGCTGACAGCTCCATTTTCTGACAATCAGGCCCACGAATGTATGGAAGAGTATCCATCTCCTTTACTTATAAATCACATGTAATCTTTAATTATCACCATTTAAAGGTACATTTTAATATTTTGTGTGAATTGAAAATGAAATGTATCATTTTATTAACATACGTAAACTTTCGTAAAAACAAATCTATTTCTGAACGAACAGTTAGGTAAGTCATATATTATTTATTTCAGACTACCCGCATACATTGTAATATTGTTTTCACCGGGTATACCACCTCATAAATGTCCATCTGCAGAAAGCATTGTGCAAACTATGACCATTTGTCTTTCACTTTATTGTAGAGTGACTTATCTATACCAGTAGCTCTACCATGAGTTGGACACGATACGTGCCAACATCTACGTAACACGTAAATTGCAGGGCCACATTAGGGATCTTTCAAATTCAGTTGAATCAAGGCCAGTAAAAAAGTTTTTTTCCGCAGTCCCCTCAGATACCACTCCGGTCGCCCATCGCACCTACTCAAAGCCGCACGCCGCATATCTCGCACTCCCCGATTGGTCCTGGGCCATAGTTTAAGATGCCCTCAGGTATGAAAAGCGCGGTGTCTCCATTGTACTCCGGAAAGGAAGGATATGAATGTCGCACCACTTCGCCAGCGGGGTGAAGCGGTGACAGGTGGCTGAATCTCGATCCTTCGATCTGCACTCGGCGACCAGTCCGCCAATAATGATGAAATGTGTTATGCCTAATGAATTTCAGAGTATCAAGTCTCTGCCAGATGGAGGGAAACTCTTCACACTTTCTCTTTATAATATTTATATACATAAGTAGGTATATTGCAGATGATTATGTCTATAAAACGAATAAAATCTATCTATATTCTCGTGAGACGGAAAATAATAAATTATTTATATCACGCTCAACACCGATGTTTCCACCTTCACTGTGGTCTGTTTTTCAAAATAATACACTGGGTTTACCTAGAACTCAAAACATCATTGAAGGATGGCACAGAAGATGGAACACGTTGCTCGATAAGCACAAACGGGGTCTTTATGCTACCCTAGAATTTTTGGTTAAGGAGCAAGCTATAACAAATAGGACAATTGAAAAGGCAAACGCGGGATTGGGTAGACCTACTCCACAAAAAAGAGACAAAAGGGACGATAATGTGATTGCAAAAATATTAAATAGTAAAAACAACATGACTTTATTAGAGTTTCTCCGTGCAATTGCAATTCACACAAAATATTAAAATGTACCTTTAAATGATGATAATTAAAGATTACATGTGATTTATTAGTAGGTAAATTTTGTGTTTTTCTTGTATTCTACCATATAAGAAGTATTCAGTACCTATATTGATATTTCGATAGAATGAATATGCGATGCGTTGAACGCTCGATCAAACAAACATTCGATATTTTGAATACTCGATGTATTGAGTGTTCGATATATTGAATGTTCGATATATTAAACATTCGATTTAATGAACGTTCGAGTATTTGGATGTTCGATTTATAGTGGTCGATCAATTGATATTCGATTATTTGGCATTCGATTTGGCATAGTACACCCCCACTCGGGGTCCGTGGAATTTAACTGAAGATTGGATACTCCATCGAAGTGAGCCAGTCTCAAAAATTTCTTTTCTATTTCCAATCAATGAAATAAAGAAACTGCAGTAGAAACCTACATAACTCTTACATAATTATATAAATTAATATTTTTCACATTCTTGCTATATTGTAATTATACGTGACAGAGAGTGACGTTTTATCAATATTATCATTTGACAGATCAAAATGTGACTTAGCGTTGACACCATCACTTTAGTACCCGTTGTCATGGTAACAATTTTGCTAGCGATATTAGCGCCATAATATTTCGTATTTCCTTTAATATTACATTATTTCGTGAATTTACCACATTTTAATTGTGATAATTGCTTTTCGGCGACAAAGCCAAATTCAAAAAACCAAAGATCATAAAAATCTGTTCAGCCGTTCTTGAGTTATAAGAAAGTACGTTTTTGGCACTTTTTAGGCACTTAGGGTCTGAATTTCGAAAAATCGTTTCTTAGTACACCTCCACGCTTCTAAACAAACACTCTCTATAAATTTCAAGTCTCTAGGACCAGCGGTTTAGGCTGTACGTTGTCTCTAAGTCAATCAGTCAGTCAGGACTAAGAGTTTTATATATAAGATTACAGAGGAGGAAACATTAAGATAAGCTAAGATTTCTAAAAAGATGTCACTGTAACCGAAGTTAAAGCTGTGTTAAATTGAGTCGAAAGCACTGCTAAAGTCCAAACATAACCAAAATGGTGAGTTTTTGTTCTCATAGCTTTTATAAGGGCGACTGCCGTCAGATTCCTCCATAAAGCCCTCGAAGATCTTGGTGCGGCCCCCACTCCCTCACTTTAGTATTTGTTTATTTAATTTAAAACTCAATTTACCTAACCAATTTTCACTGGTGGAATCAAGCCTTAGTAGTATTGTAAACATTTAAAAATTAATTTAATGTTTCTCAGCATCTTTGAAGTGCTATCGTTACATTACTTTTAATGTTAGCAAAGCAGCGTGGAGTGTTAATTTGATACAGATATCTGCAATTACTATAATTCTAAGACAAATAGGGCGAATTTCTAACACATAAGTAGCTTTTGACTTTCTTCCTTCGTATATGAAATTTTACGGAAACCTTTTACCTTAGCTAAACAAATTAAAGATTTTTTAGCTCGTACTTTTAAAGAAGAGTGCCCGTTTTATTGAAGGATGATATAAGTAACTACTCGTACTAATAACTTTTCATTATTAGTGCCTCATGACTAAAATATTAGCGGTTTTGGTCCACTATAGTAGGTATATTCCAGCAAATTATACTTGTTATAAGAAAACAAACATTACTGAAAATATGAAAGCAATAAATTTAACTTTTTTCATAGAAATTTTAGTGTTATTATTATTATGCAGCGTACTTTATACAAAATTAACACTCCTGGTTCTGGTTTTAATTATCCCATACACTGTGAGATATCGCAGATCAACGACGTGCCTACAGGTATAACTCATTTAACAGAAGGTGCGCTTCATTTCATTAATAATGTAATTTAAATTTTGTTAGCACGTTTTACCGTCGCAATGGCGAGTAATTTTGTGGCATATGTTTAATATATCAATTAGTGATAGGTATAATAAAAATACAAAACTCAAAAATTATGATATTACATAATGTAGGTACTTGTTATCATTAGTGCAATTTATTTTATCAGTTTTGTATTTGTAAAATGTTGCCTATAAGCAAATTGCTTTTAGCGATAAGTACGTACCTGGTCCTCTTTGCAGTATTATCTGCCTATATCCATTGTAATTTTACTGCGATAAATCTTTTGTATGTTTTCAAAACTGACAATCTAAAATGCCCTTTACTTATAAAAGGGATGTAGATTTGTATAATATCACAATTCAAAAATCTCACAAATAAAATATCACAAATAGTTTACTACAAAACAGAGTGACTTATGAATTAATAACCTTTTCTTGGCAGTTCGGGTGAAAAATATTCTACAAACACCTGTATTTCAACATGATCTTTTCTAAAGGTCACGCGAATATATCACTCATTGTCGGACTGAAGGTAAATAATAACAAATAAATCGCGATAGAATTCGTTAAAAAGTGGTTTTATTTCAACCTGTTTTCAGTTGTTTCAATTTAACTATTCATCGCATGACTGCCTCTGTGGCGTAGCGGTAGTGATCGCGGTCGCTACACAGGAATCTGGGTGTTTCTATGTATATATGAATGAATTTACAAAAAAAAAAATGTATCTGAGTTTATCAGCATTCTAGAACCCATAACACAAGCTAGTTAAGCTATGCTTACTTTGGGTCTAGATAGCGTTTATTTACTTATTTATTTAAAAAACCAACAGCGATACAGTAAGTACGAGTATATTGCATTATAAACTAAGAGTAAGGCTAATAACAGGTTGTGTAGAATGTCCTACAATATTTATTTATTTAATAGTAAACCGGATTGATTGGGGGTCGGACAAGAACATCAACTCTTAAAAGGAAATAAATTCATATCTACTAAAATAATAATCCGTACGTTGACGGATTATTATTTTATCCCCTGGCAAGGGGATGTCTCACCTTCCGTTTTCATCCTCACGGTCTCCAATATCCAATACCAATACCACTCACTGATTAATCACCAAATCTCAGAAACTTTAACACCTACAAACTTAAAATTTGGCAGGTAGGTTCCTTATAGGGCGTAGAACAGAGTTTACGAACCTCCACCCCTAAGGGGGTAATTCCACGCGTACGAAGTCGCGGGCGGCTACAAAACTAATCCGTACAATTTGACAAATTTTACGGTTTGTAGAGTTAGTAATCTATGTCTAAATTGGATCTTAAAACTTTTAACAGTGGTAACCCTATATGCTTAGGAATTCTAGGAACCAACTTCCTATGAAACATACTTTATATTACTAATTGTTGTTCTGGGGAAAGTGGGATCTCCTGTGCTCATTGGTAACTTTCTCGAAGCAACTATAATTCGATTCTTGATGTTACGTAGTACCTAAGAGAAGTTATACCGAAACTAAGTTTGAGTCCGAGAAAGTTTGACTCAGCTCTTCTTCAACTGAACGTGAATAAGCAACATATGCAACAAAATTGACTATTAGATTGGCCCCTGATGACAGACTGCTCAACCATTCTATTAACATGTTTGCTCGCGGCGTTGTTTGTTGATAATTTGAAACGAAAACAAATATTTTGATGTGCTTCACTCACCACAACCACTTGTTTATAAACTATTCACATCTGCTCACTTTCAAAACTTGGATGAATGGGGTTTTATTAATCATTCAAACCATTCCGAAATATTTTGGTACTGAAAATACAAAATGTATACGTATCTTAAAATAATTATGGTTTGAAAAATTATATCATCCTTATTTATTAAAATGCGATCTGCACTCCTCGTGCTAAAACATTTGAATTAAGTATGTTTCAGTGTTATGTTTACTTCATTTTTATTACTTCACTTTTTTTTTTAAATTTAATTTTTTAATAACTTAGATAATTATCTTGAGATATAACAAAAACTAAACTAATGACTGAAGCTCGTGCTTGCTTTTCACGGTTCAATTCCCTTTTGCCTGGCCTCAAGGAACTTACTCCACACTCTTTCACCCTTTTAGGGTCTCCTATTTTTCCTGACGGAGTGCCAGATGCAATCTGTTCTCGCAATAAGCTTCTTCTAACCGCTCGAGAACGTCTCAAAGACCTTTCTGCACATGTGGCGATGGTGTTATTGCGCATGTGTTTCGCCCTCCCTAGGTTAACGTACCTTCTGCGGACTACGCCTACCTGGGTTTGCCCCGCAGAGGTGGCAGCTTTCGATGACAGTCTGAAGTCCACGGTTGAGTCGATCCTCAACGTATCACTCAACGAGGAGCAGTGGATACAGGCGACTCTTCCCATCCGCCACGGGGGTATTGGGGTGCGTCGAGCGCAGGATGTGGGATTGCCGGCCTTCCTGGCGTCGGCGTATGGGGCGGCGGACCTTGTCACTGTAATCCTTTATAAAAATGGTGGCAGGGTGAAGGTGCCCTTTGCAGCCGATGCCGAGACAGCGTGGCTTGCCCGCAGTTCAGCGGCGTCAATCCCTGTCACGCCTTATATCCAGCGTACCTGGGACGAGGGCATTGCTGGAAGGGTTAGGGAACGATTGGTGGAAGGGGCAACTGGAGCCGATCTGGCCAGACTCCGGGCGGTGTCGCAGCCAGAATCGGGAGCATGGTTGCACGCGCTGCCTTCGCCTCACCTGGGCACTCTATTAGACGACAATTCTTTGCGGGTGGCGGTGGCCCTTCGCCTGGGCTGCAAGGTGTGTGAAACCCATAGATGCACCTGCGGTTCCATGGTGGGGGACGACGGTCAGCATGCACTGAGTTGTCGTAGAAGCACGGGTAGGTTTCCGCGCCACCATGCTCTCAACGACATACTCCGAAGAGCCCTTGTATCAGCGGATATCCCGTGCCTACTGGAGCCACCGGGCCTCAGCAGATCCGACGGAAAAAGACCGGACGGTATGACTCTGGTACCATGGAAAAATGGCAAATGCCTTTTATGGGACGCCACGTGCGTTAGCACGGTCGCTCCCAGTCACCTGAGCCGTACCGTACTGTCTCCAGCAGCCGCTGCCGAAGACGCGGCGGAAAAAAAACGCGGCAAGTATGCGGCCTTGACAGAGCGATACATTTTCGCTCCCTTTGCGGTTGAGACGATGGGTAGTTGGGGTGCTGACGCTAAAAATCTGTTAAGCGAATTGGGGCGCCGGTTGAGGGAGAAAACTGGTGACTCTCGCTCCACATCGTACCTGAGGCAAAGGTTGGCCATCGCTATTCAGCGGGGCAATGCCGCCAGCGTGATGGGCACCTTTGCACCGGGTGCGATGAGGGGCGGGTTAATAGAGTAAAATATAATTAATTGTTGTGACTATGTATTAATTTTTATACTTGAATAAACAATTAATAAATTTTTAAAACTAAAACTAATAATATACAAATTATAATAATAAATAAATAATATAATAATAATTAAAATGCGTCGTGGAATTCCTCCGCATCGCATGCCTCTTGTGGTAACGTTCCCAGAAGACTGGCAGCATTGCCACGTTGAATGGCAATTACTTCACTACTATATTATTATTATTATATATTTTTTCATATTCAATCGTTATTTTTGATTAAGATTGGGATTTCTTTATATTATTATAATAAAAAAAAATCTTGTAAAACATTTAAACCCTAGTCAATTCTATCAATCCCTTTGTTCGGGGTCTAGGTAAAAATGTATTATTAGTAGTTTATGAAACTGTTTTATTTTTATTTTTATTTATTCATTTAATAACAACAATTTAGGATACCTATGGTACAATTAAGGAAACCGGTTTCCTAAATTGTACTTTTTAAGACCTTATGAAAAACTTTTATTGTCCTAATTGGGTTACATTTCCGCATTTTCTAGTTATAAAATATGGAAATCAATAGAACAACCTTTTTATTTCTTATAATATGATCCTTTTAAGTGACATAGTATTTGGGATATCTTGTAAAGTTCGTTAACTGGTACAATATCGGCAACCTTACCCTATAACAACTTGTATCCTTACAGAATGTTAGATACATTTATGAAAACTTAATAAACACTGTTTGTCGAAACGAGCGGTAACAGTGAGTGAGTGTGTAATAAAATGTAGGATTATAACAGGGCTGGAAGTTGGTATGACTGCGTCAGTACATCTTTAGATAAAATGTGACATTAAGGTTAGAAGTTAATACCCAGTTTGGGAGTCATAATAAAAGATAAACTATTATTCTACATATTAACAGAACAGGGTCTTTTTGCTAGATAAAATTTTGCACAGTAGTACACTCTGTGGCAAAGACAGTTTGGGGCCTAACCAGAGACGAGGACTTCACTAATACGAGACAGGCAATTGCCATTTCGCCGAGACATAAACAGTGCTTCTCTCAAAAGATTGCAGGGAAATAAAACATACTTTTATATTATACATTTAATTAAATTAATGTGAAATGTGAAATGTAATATTAGTAATATCAAATCATGGACAGGAGCGCTTTTTTTTAAATTTAGAACATTATAATACGCTCCAGCAATGTTATATGAAACGGCGTGCTGAAGTTATTAAATACTTTTTGATTGGATTTCTTTTGTCATTCTTGGCATACCAAAAGCGTTGTAATGTTCCAAATAAAAGCTTATAAAAAACGCTTATGTAAAAGACTTGATTTTCTTTGTTCGTAAATTCGATACTTCGCTTAGTTACTTATGTATGTTTGAGAAAATTGTTTTTATCTGCACAATTTACTTGCCAAATTCTTTTCATAATATTAAATTTTACAGATTCTACAGACCGAAAAATCACCATAATTTCGATGTGCATAAGATAAATGAATATTTATTGGTTGTTTCACCAATATCATTGCCCTAGCGAGACGTGTCTATATCAGAGCCCCGCTTTTTTAGGGTTTTCTCCTCCGCGTTTTATTCAGGATTCCTGAGAGTACCTTTTACACGGGTTATGTTTTTCGGTTGGCAGCACGAGTGTGACGCTTCTGGTATTGCACACGTCTAGGTATAGGCCACGCCAACCACTTTCCATCAGGGGGGCCATGCGCTTGTCTGCCATCTAAGTGATATAAAAATTACAATATTCGTAAAATGGTTCAGATCACCATATTATGGTTCATAAACACATATAACTGTGATCGCAGTTTTTATCATAGTTTTTATTCTTTTGTGTAAAAGGTTACCCATCATTTTATTTCGATATCCGTTCTAAATTCCGACATCTAAATTGCTTTAATTTCACATACCATAATTTACATAGAAATGCCTCTGCTCCAAAAAGCTGATTGTGTAAATAGGAAATGTAAGTGAACCCATAAATTAGTTCTAGTAGTTGAAACCATTGAAAAGTTCACGGAATTTTACAACCAATAAAACACATAGATAGTTATATCTTTTGTTGATATCTCACTGATTCTTCGAAATAGTAAAATGTTTAAGAATTAATGCTTGCCACGGTTACACATACGTTGTCTATACTGAATTATGCTTCTTCTCTTCATACGATCGCCTTTACCGGTAGCATGTAATGCTTGGGAGTAAAGGGTGCACTCTCCCACTTCTACAATTTTGTCTGTTATGGCTCCATAAGAGCCATAACAGACAAAATTGTGACCTGTGTCTAGTCTGAACCCTCAACCTTGTAAGGAAAACCTACACTAGACCCTTGCCCGCAGGAGTATCGGCTAGCAGGTGACGTTGTCTAGGAGCCCGAAGATCTTGGTGGATTACACTTTTTCATTAAAATTATTTTGATCACAAATAATAAATTTACCTTGTTTTCTTTTTAGGAAGTTAATGAAATAAAGTGTAATATGTTTTTACAACACACCTGCTCATAAAAGTGCTATTATTTCACCGCAAATAGGCACGTAATGACACCTATTATCAAACTGTGACTTTTTCATTGCTATTATTCACAAGTGAGTTATAGATTCTTTTTTAAATTTTATAGGTTAAGTTTCTATGTTCATAAAAAAGTTTCAATACCTGGCGCCCATAGGAAAATGAATTAATTTGTAGTATTGTTTATTTAGTATTTGTAGTATTATTTTATTCGCAAGTGTGTTGTAAAACGTCGTATGGCACACGTGAGTATGATAATTACCGTCCTCGGCTCTCTTAAGACCAATGGGGCCTCGGCAGTAATCACCAACTTTGCTCACGTGTACCATAATGTACTATTATTGCGTTTAAACTTTCTGTTGTACTTATAGTCAATACAAAGTTCAATGTTTATATCAAAATCGTTGTCTTATGCAGTGATATTCGGTAGGTAGGTAACTTTGTTTTCTTATGTACGCGAATAAACATAACAAAAGAAATATATTGGCTGCAGGGCGGTAAAATTCACCATTTCCTACGTATAATTTGAACTTTTGGCTTTATTGTTGTTAGGTAGAAACAACAATAAAGCCAAAAGTTGTTAAAAACTAATATTAAAGTTGTTAAAAACTTTAATATTTGTCTTTTAACAAAGCAAATGTATTGCAATATAGTAAGAGGCTTGTTAAGTATCTACCTAATAAGATTAATAAGAGTAAAGTTTTTCAAATATTATTCTACTTGCTGTACAGTTCGTTCTCAGTTGATACCGGTCACTTGTTTAATATTTCTGAATCAAATTGTAACAAAATGCAGCAAATCCTTTTCAGTCAATAATAAATTCTTAAAAAAAATATTTTGCCAAGTTACGGGTTTCTCGCCTTGTTGATATAATATTAGCCCTGGTTTTATAGATCCTTTAAAAAACAACTTTTAGTACAAGTATTTACTATTTTTTAATGAATTTTAAAATTGTTAATACTGGTAGCCTTATGTTTATAAATTATTTTTAACTTCTGGCACATTAACGGGCAACTCGAATAAATTCAGTTTATGTCCGAAATAAAGTTATTGCAGCAAAAACATGACTGTCAGGCGAGGTAGTAAAATCCCAGAGTAGTGTAGTGTTAAATAGTTTTTTTTTTATATAGGAGACGTAAATTTGACTTCACTTCGCCTGATGGTAAGCTGAAGGCAAAGTCTCAGGTTGGTTTATGTGACAATATTTTTTTTTATTATTATTTATTAGATAGTACTAGCTTTTGGTCGGGTTGAGAAGGAAAGCCATAGTCGCTCGCGAAAAAACCCTAAAACAATAAGTGAATCCGGGCTCCAAAAAGCAAACCTTGGACGGAATTGTTAAATCACTATCTCTATAATATAAAAATTCATCCCTAAATGTGTTGCTAAGCGCAAATCTCGAGAACGGCTGAACCGATTTCGCTAATTCTTTTTTTAAAACATTCCTTGAAGTACGAGGATGGTTCTTACGGAGAGAAAAATTAAAAAAAGAATCGTCTATTAGGCGGTAAGAAGTTTGCGGGGTCAGCTAGTTACTAATAAGAATGATGATGAAGATGATGAATAGCTATTATTCGCGACCTAATCCACGTTGAATTCTGATCGCGTTCTTCCAACCCATAGGAACCAAGTAAGTAGGTATAGGTAGTATAATTATGTTATTCCAGGCTATAAACTATCCCTGTACGAAACAGCCACATTCAGTCAGACTTTTTAGTCTGATAGAGTAAAAAACATCCAAACACGTAAATATATTTAGAATCTTTCACACTTAAAAAAAATGTATATAAGTACTAAATTATTTAATACGGGCACAATTATAGTTTAATAGTATTAATAAACTACTATAGTTTGTGCTAATACTACAAGTTTACAATAAAAACAACGGATTTAGTAGTAGAAGTAGGATAAATAGAAGTAATATCCATTTAACGCCACCAAGGAAATCCTAGCAGACCTGGCGTTGTTGGAATAAGACTCATTATTTCATAGATAAACGACTTGTGGGCTTCCCCATTTTCTATTGTTAGAACCTTTGTGACTCCACTAGTGGATTTCTTTTCATAAACGTTTTCCATTCACTTTGTGGTAATAAATAATAATAATAATAATAATAATAATTTTTATTTAATCAGGTACATGTCCCATTACAAATATTAATACAATAAAATAATAATAAAATAATATAAAAATTTACACATACAAGGAGATTTACCTACTTATTCATTTACGATTCGCATCCCGGTGCAATGTTAACCAATATTTAGCAATTGGGCACGTATAGTCGTCACATATGGCTTGCAATATGGTATTACGAGAGCAACGCATCCTCTCCCAAAAGGATGCCACTCGTGCCCTAACAACAGCAAAGAAATCGGGCACACGCGCCTCGGCAAACATAGCCGACGCACTACAGTAACGCGGATACTTCATGAGGATACGGAATGCGTCATTATACTGCACCCTCATGGTGCTCAGAGTAGCCCTGCGAAACTTCACCCATAACTGGCAGGTATAGAAAGTTTGACAATAAGCCATGAACAGGGTTGTTTTTACATCTAAGCTGCACTTCGCGAATCTTCGAGCAAGCATGTTACACCGAACCGCGAGCGCCCGTCTCTCCCTCTCAATGTCTTTGTCATCTTTAAGATCACAGGATAGAACATGCCCCAAGTACTTGAACTGCTGCACCAATCCAACAGGAGCTCCTGCTAAAGTCACTTTAAATACATTCTCCGGACCCCTACCAGCTGCAAATACCATCATCTCCGATTTTGCAACATTATATTTCAACCCATGCGCGCTGGCATAGCGCTCACAAATTGAAACCAGCTTCCGAAGACCACCGATCGATGGACTGAGGAGCACCATGTCGTCCGCATAACTGATATTGTTTACACAAACACTTCCCAGATGACAGCCGATCCTGGTGCCCCTCAGTTCACCGATCAAACCATTTACATACACATTGAAGAGATCCGGAGAAGTAAGCCCCCCTTGGCGAACACCGCAATCTAGTTTATAGTCCCTAGAAGTCGCGTCACCCCATCGAACATTGTTGATTTGGTTTCCGTACCAGTACTCCAACAGCCGGACCAGCTCATCTGGCACTTTTGAGTCGCGCAGTTTCCTCCATAGAATATCATAATTCACCAGATCAAACGCGCGACTCAAGTCCAAAAAGCATGCATACACAGACGTATTACGTCGTGTATAATGACTAACGGTATGCTTAAGGCTGACAATTGCCGAATCCGTTGAAAGACCGGGACGAAAACCAAACTGTGCATCATCAATCTGTATAGATTGCTGCAGCATCGGTTGCATCAATCGTTCCAATATTTTACCTACCACAGTGCCGAGTGAGATAGGACGATAGTTACTAGTTGAACTTAAATCACCTGTTTTGTTCTTGACAATGGGCACAACAACAGTTTTCATCAACGCCTCAGGCAAGTATGAAAATTTTAAACATAAGTTAAACAATGCACATAGTTTGAAACGTAGCACCTCACCTGCACATACAATATGCTCTATACTCAAACCGTCATGTCCAGGTGACCTGCCACGCTTCATTTGTCTAATGGCTTTATGAATATCCTCCGGTGTGAACTGAACGATAGGATTAGTAGCATCCTCAATAGATTTCTTTTCACATATATTTTTTAACTCGTTTACAATCGGCACTGGTTCCAATTTAAATTTACTCACAAACATATCTGCAATCTCTTTTGGATTTTGCAAACCATCCACTGATATAGGCAGGCCTTGTTTGTAACTAAGACTTTTAGTCGAATTCCAAAATTTTGTAAAATTCTTTTCCCTTTTAAGAGTTGTTAACATATCTAATTTAATCATTTCTTCCTTATTCTGACACCAACGTAACTTATTTTTAAATTTCTTCCTACTTTTACACATATCTTCATATGCCTTACCAGTGGACGGCTTGCCCATTTCAATCCAAAAATTAAAGTACCGGCGCGCCTCTTGATGACTCTCACGCACATGCATGTTCCATCCTGTGACCCTTTTACCTTTTTTACATGCCCCGGGACGCGAACCTGCAGTTTCAATAGCACCTGATTTTAAAACATTAATAATATCACAGTATAAATTGTCAATAAAAATACAATGTTCAGTCATTCTTTCACATGTTTCATTCTTCTCGCAATTCACACAATAAAAAGTATCATTAATCATATTAAATCTAGATTTACAATAATTAAAATAATTTTGAACTTGACTAGCATCTCTATTACCCCACACCACTCTGCGATTTGACTGATTCTTATTGTTTACAGTTGAGTCAGAGACAGATACACTATTTATATTGCACACTACCTGCATAGGGAAATGGTCCGACACATATGTATCATAAAGTACATTAATGGATAATATCGTACTCCACGCAGCATCCGTAGCCAAGCAATGATCTAACCATCGTCTAGATCCGTGCGCCTCACTTACAAAGGTATAACTGTCCGAACCAACCCCGAGCATTTCGAGGTCCGCGCACACCAAGCTATGTTCCTCACAGAAATGCGCGAGTTCATGTCCGAACGGCGCCGTCGGATGCGCATTAAAATCGCCCAAGACGTAAGCTGCCGAAACATCATGTTCTTCAATGATCGAGGCAATACTGGCAAGACAGTCAGTAAATTCAGACATATTATCTTCCTTGTCAGTGGGTAAGTAGACACTGAACACCAAGAAAGATCGCGTCTCAACATTAACATGGATCGCTGCCAGCCTGTCACTGCTACACTCCACTACAGACACATTAGGAAGCTGGGATTTCCTCCACATTAGTGCTAACCCACCATACGGCCTGCCCCGTAATACGCCCGCTGATGTATCCACTGACGATTTCGCTACACAGCTAAAATCATCATCGATTTCATTCACGAAGCCGAGGTCATGCGGCAGCAGCCAGGTCTCCTGCAGCGCGATTATATCAGCATCGATGCAGAGCTTTCTAACGTGACCAACCGATCTTTTCAGAGACTTACAATTAAATGTGGTCATTATAATATTTCTATTGCCAGAACTATCCATGGTGGTATTTTATTACTGCAGTACGTACTTGTCGTTCTCGATATCTACGATAAACCAGCCCAGTCGGCCAGAACCCCGCGTCCAAGAAAGTATTCAACTTACTACTTAATACGACTACTTTAAATGAATTAAAAGTAGTTTCGTAGTTTTGCTTAAGTAACTCAACACTAATACATTGTTCGCCCCTTTCTTCAATATGGTCGAGTATATCCGTCTCTGTTACACTTTTCTTGGTACGAGAAACATAAATAGAACAATGCGATTCGGCAACCTGTATCCTGCCATTCGTCTCAAGAGTACCACGCATGTTCACGTTCTTGGTCTTCTTGCGTTTTTTCGGCTGTACTGGTGTGAACAATTCACCCTCATCTTGTATTATTGTAAACGGCTCGTTCGTTCCACTCGGCCCACTCGCGAGTGGACGTATGGGTGCTACGGAGTTTATGCCAACCGCCTCCTTGCGAGCTATGCCCGCACGGTTGATAATCGCTTGACGCGGCTGTTGCGCTTTAACTACTATGTCACGATACAATGGCGTGTGCGGAGCCGCTGCACTGCGACTTGCAGTGATATCGTCAGGCGCGCCCCCAGTCACAGGCGGCAGCGGGACGTGAGTAAGTACCCTCTTTGGCGTAGCCATACTGTTAATCCGAGTATCAAAAGAGCTGCGAAGATCTGATATCTCCGAACTGATCTTTGTCTGGAAATTAGTAAGTTCTGACCTCATCACAGTCATGTCTTTAAGAAGTCGAGTTACATCGACATAGTCGAATGTGATCGGAGGAAGCCGATTTAAATCCTTCGCAACAAACGTTGGCTGTACATCTGGGTCCACAAGTTCTTTCAGAACCTTAATAACGTCTTTAATGTTCTTTTTCTTCTTGTCATCACCTTTTCTTTGTATGATCTTTATTCCATCACCACATGAATTGAACAACAATGACTTTCCTGTTTCAATTTCCGTATCTGAATAATTATCTGCACATATTTTAATAATACTTGTTTCATCCAAAGAGTCAATTTTATTTTGAACAAAAGTTAGAAATTCGTTAATGATCACTTTCGCCATCACTCAACACTTGGACCACACGGTATAAATAGCATTATATTTACTCAAGGAACCCGTCCGCACGGCTTGACAAGCGCGCGCGATGATGAATAAAAACTTTATTGTTTCATTTATTTCCTTTGTATTACGTAAAAATGTCAAAAGATATAAAGGACAGTATTGTATTAGTACCATTTCAATCCTGCCCAATAGGAAGTGAACGTTTATTTTCTAAAAATCTAATTCAAATCAATCAAACCGTAAGCTCGCAACCGGCAGATTTATAACACGAATAATGTTTAGATTTATTGCAGTATAATGACACAGGTGAGGCATTCATAATTTTTATGGTTATTTAATACCATATAATTTGTTGTCAGGGTATACAATAAAACAGCATAAATATTGGAGGGTGCAGAAGCCTTTACCAAAGTGCTCGGGGGTTAAACCATTCTCAGCTGCACTTCTGGAGCATCTGTAACTAACAACGTTCAAATTCTACGTTCTACAATAATTATAATAATTATTTATTTATTTCATGTCTTACATTCATAATAACATCAAAGACCTCAGGGAAATATTTGGGCTGTGTAGTTTGTACAAAATTTACTTTTGGTTACTTTGGTTGGCTGCTTTAGTGTTATGTCATCTGTGACTTGGTCAAGTTATAGATTGGTTCATGATCAATAAAGGCTCGATTTCTGAGTCCGGTGTTATAGGGGCTTTCCGTTAGGTATTTCTTGATAACGGCTCCGAGTTTAGATAAGCATCCAGTTTCCGGACCGGTGTGGCTACAGGCTTGCAGTCATGGCATGGAGTCTGAAGATGAAAATATAATTGTTAAGTATCTACACCTCGATTATATTGTACTCGATAGATTTTTGTATAGCAGCATTCGATTACAAAAAAAGTCTAAGCGAAAACTCGAGAACGACCAATTCGATAAATTTTTATTTCGTATGTTGTGTTCTACGGAATAATTTTAAGTAAAAAAGGACACAGAAACGGGTAACAAAGTGACACGCTGGTGAATGGAACAGGAACAGGTTTCCACGCGGGCTAAGGGCATCAACTAGTTGTTTTTAAAAATATTTTTAGCAAACTACATTAGACATATTTTGGTCTCTTACATGTTTATATTTTCTTAACGTCGCCGTCGTCGTGTTCTGAATTTCATAAGACGAATCTAAAAGTCAATGTATCAAAAACTTTTAAACCTTTTAGAATATTTTACCTATAAACCGAGTCTAAGACGAAGTGCTCAGATGCTTTTGACTAAATTCCAGCATTTTCTTTCAAGTAAACCATAGGATGATGTACCTACGTGTTTTACAAGTTCAGCAATATACAGGGTGGAAGATTTTAACCTTACCTGGAGGGAAAGTTCTCTAAATACTGGAGATACCGAATTTCACTCAAAGAAAACATTCCTTTATTTTTAAAAAGAAAGAAAACTGCATTCATTGATTTTTGAAAATTCGCTTGCCACACCCGGTAATCGAACCAACTAAAATCCGAAAAAATAACATCCTGTATTTTTATGACATCAATCAATAGTATAAATCATAAGGATCAAATCTGTCTAACAAACATGGTTAATTAAATGAAAGGAAATCCCTGAAAACTCAATTTTCAAATTCGATTTAACAAAATAGAGAACTTAACTCAAGGATCCATCACCTATCATATTAAGAATAAAATTCCATATTTAAATTACTTGTCCCTGTTTTTCATGGCTGGCCCTCACTGGCCAGCAGGGGTATTTACTCTCTCGACTCAAACCGACTAAAACGGCATGCCGTCTCAGGTTAATTCAAAAGTCTCAATTAACGTTTTTTATGAGGAACCAATAAGGCAATTCTCTCGCCATCTCCGTTGCCCAGGGTGCGATGTGGTGTACCACGAAGTGCTTTCCAAACCCAACCAAGTATACCTCGAGACACGTATCTTGGACCTAAATCGACATAATAGTAGCGTCGTCGTCGTTGGTAGCTTAGTGGTTAAGGAGTCAGCCTTACGATCGAGAGGTCCCGGGTACGAATCCTGACCATTACACTACAGACGTGAACCCACTCCTAGTACAAGCAATTTAGCTTACTTGGGGGGGTTAACAGGAATATTAGTAATTTCGGTTACTAATATTCTTTATAAAAAAAATCGGGAGACTTGACTACCTCATGCAGTCACACAATAACGTTACATTCTAAATCGGAATCAAAGTTTAGTCATTTAGTACTCATTTTACTAAATAAATGGCGTTATTTTTGATAAGGTATGTGATGGCACGTTGAGCAAAAGTACTGTATCTGTTGGAATGAAATTTATAAGTTAAGATTTTATTGACTTCCTTTCATTAATTTACCATGTTTATTAGAGAGTTTCGATCCTCATGATTGACACTATCGATTGATGCTATAAAAATACAGGTGTTATTTTTTTTGGATTTTAGTCGGTTCGATTACCGGGCATGGCAAGGGAATTTTCAAAAAACTATGAATGCAGATTTGTTTCTTTTTAAAAATAAAGGAATGTTTCCTTTGAGTGAAATTAGCTATCTCCAGTATTTAAAGTACTTTCCCTCCAGGTAAGGTTAAAATCTTCCACCCTGTATATATGTGATTTTGTGCGTACTTTGCAGCATCTGGCGGCAATTACTGCCTGCGGGAAATTTTTAATATTATTCTGTAAAACATAAAAATTAGCGCTCAAATTGTGGGTAAAGTGAACAATTATTTTATGTCCCTTTGCTGATGTCCACTTAGTTGGAAAAAGCGGAGGATGATCGTCTCCGCTACCGCTTAAAATAAAGTAAAATATTTTTTTGTGTAAATTTGAATTTATTTTGACGTTAATGGTTAAGTGCGAATTCGTGTTTAGCGAAATTAGCTTTTGTATATACCTACGGATATTGCCCTGTCAGACCATAACATAAGTTTGCAGAGTTTCTTTCAAATCTTCTTTTAAGAATTATTGAAGTGTAAGTACTAATCCCTCCCAACATCTGCATTTAGTGCTTGTGTTAAGAATAGGTTCATGTCGGCAGTTTAATGGCCAGTATAAGAACTTGGCACATCTTCAATCTTGATCGTAAGGCCGATTGTAGCTTAGTGGTTACGGAAAATAAAGCAACCTGCATAGTTTATGGTCAACTTTAATTCAGTGTTGCCAGCTAGATATATGTAGCAAGTGTTATCTATCTAGCTCTCTGGCTCGGTGGCGTGCATGGTGGCGTGACGGCAGAGCGTTCGACTGCTGCGTAGGGGGCGTGGGTTCGATTTCCGCCCCGTGGCAACATAGTTCGATTGCACAGTTCGATCAATCGTACGACGAGGATTTAAAAGTCCTCATAGTGCGACCAATCGAACTATGAGGATTTATAAATCAACATCGTTCGATTGGTCACACTATGAGGATTTTTTGAATCCTTGTTGTTCGATCGGTCGCACTATGAGGATTCTTAAATCCATATTGTTTGATTGATCGACCTCAGCGAATTGAAGCGCTCGTTTAACGTAAATCCGCTCAGTGCTTTTTGTATGCATGAATAAGGTAAACGTCCGTAATTCCGACAGTGTCCGAGAACTCGTCATTTTTTTTTAAAACCTTAATATATATTTTATATGAACATAATGGGGCATTTTTCTAGTGGTCATGTATTTTCGATAGCATTATGCATAATATAAACAACAACAGTAATTACAAAAGGTTATAACAACAGAGATATCCGACTGCAAAGTTGTGCTCTTTGCAAAATTTCAAAATCGGCCAAATTCAGTAGCTGAATCGGGGTCCTGTGTAGTCAAATGACTTAGTGTAGTATGCCGAATTTGGAGATAGTACAGTAAGTTTAGTTATTTAACATTGAAGACCGATAAATTATCTACTAAAATAACCTATTATTTGTGGTTAATTTAATGTTTATGTTATTATTTTTTCATGTGACATTTATTGGTTCATCGTGAAGCCAACTTGCTCCAATACCCGTCAAAAATTTGACGGTTTCTGGGACACGCACCTAAATCCGTCATCCTATACATTATACTAGTGTTTTTGGTTCTATTTAACATTTGTTAATTATGTTACTGTTAAAATAGAAGAAAAGGTGTTTTTTCGGAATTGAACAGAACAAACCCAAATGGTATTGAATGAAATTTTGATACATTTATTATGCTGATTATTCAAATCGATTTACAAGAGAAAAGAGAATCGAACTCGGACGGGACTCGAACCCGCGATCTTTCCCTTACAGGGGGAATGCTCTAACCGCTAAGCCACCGAGACTGCATGAAGCCAAATGGTATTGTTAGACTCCCCAAGAAACCTTTGTAGAAATTGGTCACCTACCACACAGCAGGCGGTCACACGGACGAGTGTGGAGGTTACCTCCCCTCCGTTTAGAAAGGCTCGTGTTCTCAGGCTCACTTCTGTTGCTAGGGCAACAGGCAGCTCTACCCTTCCTGGAATCATCGTTAAATCTCGGTTGCAACTGCCCGCATTTCTTAAGTCCCCTTGCCCCTTCAACTGGGACCTAGTGAAAGTTCCATGGCCCAATATTTACTACCAACATAGCTATAGACAGTTGTCATAAGACGTGGCTGCCAGTGAAGGCTGCTGTCCTGTATTTTATTACAAGCTTTTTATTAAATTAATTTGTCGGGTGGAATCTTGCAACTCGATTTTGAAGCAGATATCCTCAAACGATTTTGATGGAATTTTGCACACAGGTTTAGTTTGGATCACAATGCACTAATATGGTACCATGGTGCTCATCTGACGGTGGAGCAGGAAGGTGGCCATAGGAACTACTAAATTAAATAAGTTAATCCTATCAAGTTTGGGTTCATTTGTTTTGTCTTAACAAATTCTCTGGGTCTGAAGTTGGAGCTAGAAGGTGGCCATAGTAGCTCCTAAACTAAACAAGATAAACTTATCGAGTCTGGGTTCATTTGTTTTGTCTTAACATACTCTCTTATATTACATGGTATTCAGGGTTTGAAGATGGAGTTAGAAGGTGGCCATGAGAACTCTTAAACTTAACAAGAGAAACCTATCGAGTATGGGTTCATTCGTTTTGTCTTAACATAATCTTTAGCATAACATGCTATACAGGGTCTGAAGATGGAGTCAGAAGGTGGCCAGAAGAACTAATAAAATAAAAAAGATAAACTGATAAGTCCAAATGAGTCCAAACTCCATAGAGTTTGGACTCATTTGTTTTATCTTAACAAACTCTCTAGTAGTAATACATGGTATTCAGGGTTTGAAAATAAAAAAGGCAGTAAGGGTCATGGGAATTTTTGAACTAAACAAGATAGAGTAGTTGATTAGTAGATTGAGTTGTATTTGGGTTCGTTCGGCTGGTCTTGATAAGCAGTCAGACACTCCTGCACCAACCCCTTGCCTTTGAAGACTGGAGTTAGGATACTCAGTCTACATGGGACTGGGATCTTCCCGGTGAGGAGAATGTAGATGAAGAGATTTGTAAGGGTGCCCACACCATGGGAACCCATCAAACTCAAGGCTTCGATGGGGACTTCTTTATGCATCTGGTCTGTATTGCAGACATCACCAGCGGCAATGATGGGTTCACGATATGGACTTCGCTTGTTCAACAGCTCGTCCTCGCCTTTAAACTGGTGGTATAGCCGCGTGATTCCCGGTAGAGTAGAATTTGGGCCATCCCATCTCCTCCCATGCGGTGTCGTACAAGGCGACTAAGGGATAGCCTAAGCACGTTAAGCCGTCGGTTCCGGTTGCCATACGAACTTCTATGGCAGTCGTTACGGGTTGTTGGAACCCTAAAAAGAGGTCATATGGAGGATGGAGGTCAGATGGCAGTCGCTTCACGAAAAATGCCGAGGTCCAGCCAAATCCGCAGTTAGGACTGGTAAAGCAAACCCTAGACTCCGAGGTGAAAGCTTCGGATGCGACTGGGAATAACCGGTATGATGATGAAGAAAAGTGCGTCACAAATCTTTACAACCGTGTACTCCTCATCCACCGGTAAGATCCCGCGCCAGTGGATCCTGAGTATCATCACGCCAGTCTTCAAAGGCAAGGAATCGGTGCAGGAGTGAGGCAGTTACCGCGGTATTAAAGTAATGTCTGGCACCATGAAGCTCTGCCAGAGGATAATCTATTCCTGGATCCGACAGGAGAGTGCGCTCTTGGAGTGTCAGTATGAGTTTCATCCCGGGCACGAGACCATTGATCCGGCGTTCGCCCTAAGGATTGTGGCGCAGAAATACAGGGTGAAGAACACGCCTCTGCACTCTGTACTCTGCACATGTTCTTCGCACCTGCTCCTTCTGGACTGTGTCATTACACCAAGTGTTCTTGTCACACTTCCCTCTCTTAGACATGCCTAGCATAACCTTCACCGCTCCATGGATAGTTGCCTGAATCTTGTCCGAGCAGTTCGCTTTCAGCATCAGCACTACGACCGAAAGCTGAGAAGAACTTTTAGGACGTTATGAAGCAGTCAACATCTGATTTGGCGTTTGCAGCACCCAATATCATTGTTTTTTTGCTTCACACAGAGATCCATTACCAGGAGACAATCTTGTGAAGTGGCTTTCTCCGGGTATCATCTTCCAGTTGGCCACTTTTTAGTGTTATCCATGTTGGGCATAGTTCATTAAGCTTATCCCATTCGAAACTCGCTATCCCTTGCCCGCTTGTGCCAGGAGTCAGATGAAGCTCCAGAGGCTCCGGCCCTGTCCGTGGCATATACTGGGTGGCGCAAAAGTAAAGACCCTATTTGGTTCGGCTATAACATTTTTTCTAAATTAGAAAACTAGATTTAGGTTTTTTTAAATGTATATTTGTACCATTAAATTTCGTACCATTAGGATTTAAAGATGATGTCTTTTAAATGGTGACCTCCAGAGTTGATACACATTTGAGCCCTATTGTTGACATTTTGCATAACTTGCCGTAACACTTCCTGCGATATGTTCGTTATTTCTTGACGAATGTTTTCTTTTAGAGCTGCGAGAGTCTGTGGCTTGTTCACATACACCCGAGATTTCAAAAAACCCCAAAGAAAGAAGTCTGGACTGGTCAGATCGGGTGATCTTGCAGGCCAAGGCAAATCGCCAAAACGAGAGATAACTCGGCCTGGAAAAGCGTCCCTCACTAAGTCCATAGTGTCGTGCGCTGTGTGTGCCGTAGCGCCGTCTTGTTGAAACCAGATGTGCTCCAGCCCCAATTCGTCCAAACTGGGTATCAAAAACTCACGTAACATGGTTCTGTAGCGTTCTCCAGTGACAGTTATCGCATTGCCTCCAGCGTCTTCGAAAAAATAGGGTCCGATCACTCTGTCAACACAGATGCCACACCATACAGTAACTTTTAGTGGGTGTAGAGGTGTTTCTTGAATAATGCGCGGATTATCAGTGCCCCAGAACCGAGTATTCTGCTTATTGACATGCCCTGAGAGATGGAAATGCGCTTCGTCACTCATAACCAATTTTGAAGGAAAATCATTCTCTTCAAGGTTGAGGTTTATGACGCGCTGGCAGTAATCTAGACGAGCTCGGTGGTCAGCAGGCAGCAGCTGATGAGTCATTTGAGTTTTATACGGGAACATCTTTAAGTCTTTCACCAAAATACGCTGCAGGGTCCGTCTGGAAATGCCCAATTGCGTGGCACGTCGCCTCGTTGATGTTTCTGGACACTCTTCCACATCTTCGCGCACAGCATCGATATTTTCAGCTGAACGGCCTGTTCTTGGTCTCCCAGACTTAGGTCTATCCAATGTTGAGCCAGTTGCTTCAAGGCGTGTGGCAAAGCGTCGAATTGTGCGACCAATCGGTGCCGGACGGTGGGGAAATCGTCGACGAAATTCACGTTGTGTTCTTATCACTGATGAATTATTCCGTAAGAACATTGACACAATTATTCCACGTTCTTGGGGAGTAAAACGGTCCATGTTTATTTTCAGTGTATTTTACATTTGTTCACTACACAATTTTCAACAACAGAATGACAGAAAATGTCATATAAAAAAAATAAAGGTATTTTCTTTAGTGCCAGTACTTTTGCGCCACCCAGTATTTACAATTCCTTACTATATTTTATTTAAGTTTTGCGAGAGCGACTGCCATCTGATATCTAATTACCTAATGTTGATTATATAGAATGTATTTTATTATTAGGTAATGAGAACTCGATTAATTATTCCATTACTCACATGTTATTGCATTGAAATAAATGTATTTGTTAATTACTAAAGCCCCGTATTTTTGTTTCTGTGTACTGAGTTCATAAAAAAATAATGTTTATTTTGAGCTTTATGTTTATGGAAAAAGAGTTCATGTTAGCCTGACAAATTGACGACTACTGGGACAAAATGACGATTACTGCGGCAAAACTGTCGGAAATAGGAGCAAATGGCCATTTTTTACAATTAATTTTGTATAAATTATTCAAGATCTCATTAGTTATCAAGTATATTATTTTCCAAAAGCCTATTAAATTCCTAACGTCCCAGTATTTTTCATTTTTTTCTAAGGTTTATACTTTTTGAATAGGAGTACTGCAAACTCGGTTTAGTGCAAAATGTGTCGTATATTGGGACGTTTACCTTACGTAGTATTTTTTTATACCACTTAGGTGGCAGACAAGCACACGGCCCATGAAATGAGTATGTTTATCCATACAAGTTAGTTAAGTTATGTTTACTTCGGGTCTAGATAGCGCTGTGTAGAATTACCTAGAATATTTATTTATTTAAGTTGGAATAGAAAAAATAGGCTACTTTTTCCTGGGTTCCGGTGGATCGCGAGCTCGAGCATGTTACCTAACGTGGATACATATTTATGTTCCTACATGTTATCAAGATATGAATGATTTCTTCACATTAATTTTACGTAATCTCAGACTTGAGATTTATAGGTTCGGTTCACTCATCCACTGATCTGTCCCGGCCCACGCGTATTTCTTACTAATCTTACTTCGTTTAAACTGTTTCACTGACTACACTGAACAAGTAGTGTATGGGGCCACAGGAAGATCTGCGCGGACCAAGTTCTCCTGAAAGTCAGTACATCTGCTCAATGATTGACAAACTCAGCTTTGCTCTCAGGGATGAAGTCAAACAAAAGTCATGATAAACCTAACAGTGCAAACTTTGAATACAGCCGAGATTCGCACTCAGATGATGATGATGCAGTTGATAAGTTACCTACCTATTTATTATTTATTTTATACTAGCTTTTGCCCGCGGCTCCGCCCGCGTGGATGTCGGTTATCGCGACCAAATATAGCCTATGTCCTTTCTCAAGGTCTAATCTACCCCTATACCAAATTTCATCAAAATCGGTTCAGTGGTTTGGGCGTGAAAGCGAGACAGACAGACAGACAGACAGACAGACAGAGTTACTTTCACATTTATAATATTAGTAGGGATAAAAAGCCGGTAATCCTAAAATTAACCATGTCTCTATCGTCTGGAACATGTTTTAACTACGCAGCAATTTTATGTGTTATTCGACGTTCATCTATTTTAGAGAGAAAATAAATATCCTACGGATATTGGTACTTATGTCTGGTGTATTTGTAATGAGAACTGAAAGAAATATCTTTTTCGTGGCCCTACCCGTCACGAATAAGATATTTCTTTCAGGTCTAACATCTCTAACTCTTATTAGCAAATGTATTTTTTTCACAAGCTTGGTAATTCATTAATATTGATCGCATAGAATGCTCAACGTTGATGTGGCTATACATTCGCGATGGATTTTAAAAAAGCAACGCCGAATTTTATTATGAACATAGAAATATATATATAGGTACTTCGTTTTGGTTAGGAACTTAACTAAAGGTCAATAATCTTGATGTGTCCTTTTTCACAAATACATGTTAAATAGATAAACTACTACTTAAACTTGCGGTTCGATTTAATTTTAAAACACGTTTTATTTTTGAGCCTAGTATGAAAACTGGGTTTAAAAACAAATAGAAAATAATGAGTTTTAAATAAAATTGTTAAAAGACACGCCTAGATTATTGTTTACCTTTAGTTAAGTACCTAATACTTACCTAACCAAACGCAGTAACGATAAATATACGGACCTATAATTTTAGGTCAAAGGTCACAAACAATGTAGCATGAGGTATATGGAAACTTAGAGGCTCGAGATTAATATTAACAAAATAAAACTAAAACGAATTCTTAATCAGGTAATCTTCACATATTCCCTTAAACTTTTGACAATTGCTGTAATTTTATTCTCTTACTTATAGACAAAAAACCGGAATTTAAACGTGGTATCGAACAAGCTTTTATTTGTAACTTTGTACCTACCTAGGTATCTACGAAGTTACCCGATTGGAAAGTCACTCGACCGGCTTTCATAAAGATAAGAGTTGCACTTCAAATTGAAACGCATACCTATGTATAGGTAAAGCACAGCCTGTAGACTTTTTCAACCGTATCAACTGAATCAACTCTGAGTGTTATTTTTATGAGTACATCACACTCATTGATTTCGTCCGTATCATTTTTGTTCGTAATAGATACTTCTAAATACGATTCAAAGGAACTTCATCCCTCGCACACTCAAGCTGTGGAATGAACTCCCCGCGTTTTCCCAAGCGACTACAATATGGGGTTCTTCAAGAAGGGCATTAGAAGGTTTCTTCAGGGTCGGCAGCACGAGTGTGACGCCCCAAAGTCAAAAATCATTTATTCTGTTTAGACCATCAAAACGGCACTTACAAAACGTCAAATATATATATATATATATATATATATATATATATATATATATATATATATATATATATATATATATATATATATATATATATATATATATATATATATATATATATATATATATATGTACTAAAGACTAGCTTAGCAAATGGACCACCGGTTCGAAACCTTTAGGCGACTTAAGTCTATCAGGAAAAATTACTAGGTATAAAAATGACTAGAAAGTGATATTGGCAAGATGGAAAATTGGAGAAATGGATTATTAACTAAGTATAAAAATGTCGATATCAAAAAATAGTCGACCGGCCTGAGACGACTCCGGCAAGAAACTCAGCGGGCTTTTTTTTTGTTGGTCTATTTACAAAAAATGCTTAGTCTACTTAGTCTAAATACAATCATTTGATTGAGAAGCATGCATGAATGAACAGCTCATTTCCAAGCTAGTTTATCATCTAAATGTTCTTGTATTTTATAATAGCCTTTTTGGCACAATTTCCTCTTAACTACATTTTTAAATTTATTTATAGGTAAATCCCTAATTTCATTAGGGAGCTTGTTAAAAAAGCGTATACAGTTACCCTGGAAAGAATTAGTAATTTTTTGGAGTCTGCTATCACAGACTACAACATTGTTTTTATGTCTCGTATTTATGTTATGCCTGTCACAATTTTTTGGAAATGTGGAAATATTTTTCCTTACATACATTAGGTTCTCGAAAATGTATTGTGACACTACGGTCAGAACGTCTATTTCTTTAAACTTTTCTCTGAGGGAGACTCTTGGGCCCAAATTATAAATAGCTCGCACAGCCCGCTTTTGTAATATAAATATTGTATTCAAATCCGCGGAATTACCCCAAAGGAGAATTCCGTAGCTCAAAATACTATGAAAATAACTGAAATAAACTATTCTCGGCTAGAATATCCACATCTGTCAGAGCCCTAATCTTTTTTACAGCGTAGGAAGCAGAACTTAATCTACTGGCTATTTTTTCAATATGTGATCCCCACTGCAGTTTGGCATCAATACTTAAACCCAAGAACACTGTTGATTCCACAAGGTTCAACACCTGACCATTGAGTTGTACATTGGTTTCCACCTGTTCAACATTAGGTAGGGTAAATTTAATACATTTAGTTTTATTCCCATTAAGGCAAAGATTATTTGAGCTAAACCAATGGACCACTCTTGTTATTGCACCATTCACTTCGTCATAATTGTTTAATTGCCTCTTAATTTTAAATATTAACGAGGATTTGCTGACGATATCAGCAAATAAAATAATACAATTTTTGTCCCATAAGTAGCAAGGGAGGTCGTTTATATAAATTAAGAATAAAAAATGGTCCTAGTATCGAACCCTGTGGAACGCCCATCGAAACCACAGATTCTACTGAGCGTGTACCGTTAACATCGACCCTCTGAATTCTATTGTTCAAATATGAAGTCAGAAGATCGAGAGCCTTGTTCCTTATTCCGTAATGTTCTAATTTCCTGATTAATGTGTCATGGTGGACGCAATCGAAAGCCTTGGATAGATCACAGAAGACACCCAATGCATCATGCTTATCTTCCCAGGCTTCGTGAATACAATTTAACAATTCTACACCTGCATCGGTGGTCGAACGTCCTTTAGTAAACCCAAACTGTTTATCATGAAACAGTTTGTTTTCACCAAAATGGGTTAGCATCTGTCCTAGAATTAGTTTCTAAAATACCTTACTCAAGGTCGGCAACACAGAAACGGGTCGGAAATTAGAAGGATCTGTGGTGCTGCCAGCCTTGAACAAAGGTATGACTTTGCTATGTTTCATTAAATCAGGAAATATACCGTTGCTGACACAGTCATTAAACACAGTTGCTAGATGGGTGCTAGATGGGATGATAGATTACATCAATAATACTTGACACAGTTTTGACTGATAATCCCCATAGATCCGCGGTCTTTTTAATACGAGTACCAATAGATTTAAACGCTTTGGTGATATTCTTGCTATTAACAACTGAGAATACGAAATATACGGGGAAAAACGTCCCCTGGTGTTGCATACGTCCATAGGCCACGGTAACCACTTTCCATCAGGTGGGCCGTGTGCTTATCTGCCACCTAAGTGGTATAAAAAAAAATCAACAAAAGGTATTTTTTTGAGTTCCGTTCCTTTCCTTTTAATAATATAATTATATTAGTGGAGGGTGATACCACAGGATTACAAACACATGCCAAGAAGGTTAAGGTCACTTTTGGTCAAGATTTATGTCGAGTGGCGAAATTATTTTACTACGTATTACAATAAAACATATTGTAGCAATTTATGCCTAGACAGTTTTATGGGTACTATTAGCAGTAATGGGAACACACAATGTTTATGTTCTTAATTATGTAATTGACGACAAATTCGATCATAAATAGCAAAAACAAACTGTGGTTTACGTTTGCAGTGACTTTAATGAGCAAGACTTATTGCTGATGAATGTGGGAAAGTAATGAAAGTTGATCAATTACTAGACTTGAGCTCAGAGCTGTGCCTCGATATTCTAATGATGTATCTGTATGGCACTTTAATGATGACTCCGTATTTTCAGTTCTCCTTTTTAGGGTTCCGTAGCCAAATGGCAAAAAAGGGAACCCTTATAGATTCGTCATGTTTGTCCGTCCGTCTGTCTGTCCGTCCGTATGTCACAGCCACTTTTCTCCGAAACTATAAGGCCTATGCTGTTGAAACTTGGTAAGAAGATGTATTCTGTAAACCGCATTAAGAATTTCACACAAAAATAAAAAAAAGCATTAAATTTTGGGGGTCCCCATACTTAGAACTAAAACTCAATTTTTTTTCCATCAAACCCATACGTGTGGGGTATCTATAGATAGGTCTTTAAAAATGCTATTGAGGTTTCTAACATTTTTTTTTTCTAAACTGAATAGTTTGCGTGAGAGACACTTCCAAAATGGAAAAATGTGTGTCCCCTCCCCTCTAACTTCTAAAATAAGAGAATGATAAATCTAAAAAAAATATATGATGTCAATTGCCATGCAAACTACCATAAAAAATTGGTTCGAACGAGATCCAGTCAGTAGTTTTTTTTTAATACGTCATAAACCGCAATTTTCGCCTTTGCTACTACGGAACCCTTCATGGGCGAGTCCGACTCGCACTTGGCCGATTTATATCAGATAGACATCTGTGAAAAGAGTTGCAATTGATTTGTTTTTCACGTTTATCATTACAGGCAGCATTAAAAAACTGTGCCAGCTATTTGATGTCATTAACCCCCGACAAAAAAGATGGGTGTTATAATTTTAATGAGAGCTGTGTGCTTATAATCCATTACACGTATGTTAGAGCTTTGACTTTGCTAACGCTTTAAGCGGGGGGCGTAAAAAAGCATCTGATGAGCCCGTCAATCTGAGTGCCATCATTGTAACATGGCAGATACGTGTCTATGATGGTGACTCTCTTTTTCCAAGACTTTGCCTAAAGCTTACCATCAGGCGAGGCGAAGTCAAATTGACGTGTCCTATAAAAAAAAAGTTACGGTATAGGCTAATTGATTGTTCATTATCATCAAGTAAATTTACATTCTATCTACCTATAATGATGATGTAAAAACTGTTTTTTATACCACTTAGGTGGACAAACACACGGCTCACCTGATGAAAAGTGGTTACCGTGGCCTATGGATGTATGCCACATATGGGTTCTTCAAGAAGGGCATTAGAAGGTTTTTTCAGGGTCGCCAGCATGAGTGTGACGCCCCTGGTGTTGCATACTTCCATAGGCCACGGTAACCACTTTCCATCAGGTGGGCCGTGTGCTTGTCTGCCACCTAAGTGGTATTAAAAAAACACCAGGGGCGCAATTTTTAGTTAAATAACAACAAGTTTTAATGATATTGCATTTTCATTTTAATAACGTCGTAATTGAAATTAATTTTGTTCTTCAAAAAACTTAATATTATAATTACAGCAGTCAGAAAGGTACCGTTTTAAGTATAATTTAAATTTAAAACCCAACTCGTTAAATTAATTCAGAAAAAGAATTCTCTTTTAGGGTTCTGTTCTACCTAATGCAGAGTCATTCTTATTCAAATACCTTCTTATACAAGGTACCTACCATTAAACAAGGCTTTGGAAGATGCCAATTTGGAAGATGCCAATTCCTTGTTAACTTAGGCAGGCACAACTACGCAAAATTTGAGATTACGCGTCATTGTTTTTGAATTCCACAGGATAAATGTTTTTTTCCCTGTGATCTTCGTTTAATTGGTGCTGTATCGATGGATTTGCTTCTTAGCCTAAGTTCGAAGGTTAAGTACTAGAAGTCTTAGGTACGGTTTCATAAATAGACTAAAGCATTGATTTATGCCTATGTGAAGGTATATCTCGGGATAAAATTGTGAATCCCTACTAATATTATAAATGCGAAAGTAACTCTGTCTGTCTGTCTGTCTGACTGTCTGTCTGTCTGTCTGTCTGTCTGTCTGTCTGTCTCGCTTTTACGACTAAACCGCTGAACCGATTTTGATGAATTTTTGGTATAGGGTTAGATTAGACCTTGAGAAAGGACATAGGCTATGTTTGGTCGCGATAACCGACATCCACCCGGGCGGAGCCGCGGGCAAAAGCTAGTAGGTTGTAAGGAGAAGTTTTTAAGTTTGCTATCAAATTATTATAGTAGTTTTATTTGTTAAGATAACAATGACAAATATTTATATTCTTTTTATTAGACTTCCATACGAAGAAGGAAGTATCTAAATATTTGAAATGAGGAAAAAGGCGCGCCTAGTGTATTTTTATTGTACCTATTTGCTTATAAGATTTCATCCACTTACACAATACCTGAAGGGTTTATTTTTTCTTTTGTTAATGTTTTAGCTAGATAATTGTATTGTACCTGTATACTGTGGAAAGAGTACATACATACCTACATAGAATGCTTTTTTATACCACTTAGGTTGCAGGCAAGCATACGGCTTACCTGATGGAAAGAGGTTACCGTGGCCTATGGACGAGTGCGGAGTCACACTCGTTCTGCCGACTCTTTAAGAACAGATAGATTTTGTGCCGTCAGCAAAGAAGACAAGCAGAACAACCATTCCCACTGACAGCACAAAACCTCTCCAGTGAGCTTTGGTTACCCACCCTCTCACTGCCGGAAATACAATACAAGGTTATTACACCCGCGGTTTCAGTCGGACTGCTCGATTGTCACTGAAATACCGACGTGTCGGACCTCCTCTTAGTGTCTACGTGTAAACTACTGTACCCAAAAAGTGCTTGAAGCGTCTGAAGAGAATTTCACTTCAATAAAGGCGTGCTCATTTGAGTAAAATTTCCAGTAGATATTCAGAATATTTTCCCTGCGGGAGCGATTTAAAAACTCCACCTTATTATACATATTAAAATTTTATATAGTGTCCAGTTCATACGCATGAATAATGCAGGATCGTAAAATTTGATGAGCATACTGGCCACCGTTGTCCACAATAGTTTCCGGCCAGATCGTTGGCTTGTGGCACTGTTAAAAACGAGTTGTGGCGTAGCAAATGTTGACACTCGTTATCGTCTCGTACTTACATACCTAGTTGTTGTCGAAATCTATACTTATATCAAGACGCTTCTAACGATACCTCAATTGTCCAGTTCTAATAAGTGGTTGAAGAGCTATGAGGGAACAAACGAACATACATACATAGCCTGTCAAAATCATAACCCTCCTTTAGCTTCGCCGTAGTCGGATAAAAACATATACACACTGCTTGTAACAGTGTTGTAACATACCGTATTTACAGATGGTACATATTAGGTACTATGGCGTTAGTGGTAGATTAGTCAACTGCTCGCTTCGCTTCCAGCTCAGTGCAAATGGTAGGTATCTATAAAAAGTAGGATATAGCCGGATAGATACCTCAGTGGAATAGTTGTCCCGTTTTTGAAAAAAAGTTCATAACACGAGCTCGTTGCGCTATGCTTACTTTGGGTCTATATAGCGCTGTACTGTCCTAGAATATTTAAGAATATTGAGACTATAAGTCCACACCATGTTTATCAGCCAATAATAAACAATCGTTTATCAAATTGATCCAGGGATTCCGGCTTTATGACGTCGACTTTTATCTCTAATGACACCAATTTATCAATAACATGATAAAATATTCCATGAGAATGTTATTAAGGAATATCCTCAAACTGCTCATAATATGATACTAACTCAATTTTGTATGACGAATTAGGAACACGTGTACAGATAACAAAAGCTATCTATAGTTGTAATACTGTGTTATGTTTACTTTGCTCTAGGCGAAGCGTAATTGCCTCTACTACAGAATAGATCGTACAAAAAAGAAATCACATAATATTGACATTGAGTTAAAATATTGCTAGGTACTACTTAGTTACTATTTAATTATAATGGGGTAAAAAGACAAAATACATGTAATTCACAATAAATTATGTACCTAATTTGTAAATCTGTGTCGGGGTTTGCAATCAGGGCCCGAGTTAACTTATTTATTTAGCTTAGGTAATGAGTAAATAGGACTTTTTTTAAATGTTTCATATTCTATACCTATATAGAATACTAGCTTTTGCCCGCGGCTCCGCCCGCGTGGATGTCGGTTATTGCGACCAAACATAGCCTAGGTCTAATCTACCCCTATACCAAATTTCATCAAAATCGGTTCAGTGGTTTAGGCGTGAAAGCGGAACCGACAGTCAGACAGACAGACAGACAGAGAGAGACAGACAGACAGACAGACAGACAGACAGACAGACAGACAGAGTTACTTTCGCATTTATAATATTAGTAAGTAAGTAAGTATAAGTAAGTATAAGTATGGATATGGATAATGAGTTGGTTTGTATTTGAAAGCGCTAATAACAAATTTTCATATTTGATAGTCCGAAATGGACTGCGAAATCAAATGAGTAAATATGTTATTGTAGAAGGTTATAGGGTAGGTAGGTAGGTACTTAACATTGTTCGTTCTGTGTCTAGGCATGGCCTAATCTCTCGCACTGGGGTATTTGGCGTGTTCTACTAATTAGAAGATTTACCTACGTTAAACACAATAATCCGACTAAACCCGTCTATTCCCCTGCCACATGTTAAGCAAAGTTACAAGGCGAATTATTTCACATTGAAATGTTATACAGAGGTAGGTATCTACTATCTACACAACTATGAAAGGACGAACACTTTCCGCCGAGGCGTAAGGCATTATAACCCCGGACACGTATCTTGGACCTAAATCGCAAGACAAAAGAGGCTCTGGCGCCGACGGATTGCTTTGTGATAATCTACCTATGCTTAGTGAATTTCGTCCACCGCAGTAGCACCCCGCCCGTGCTATCCTTAAATGATACCCAAGAAACGTGTACTGCGCGTATTTTAGGTCCAAGATACGTGTCCGGAGTTATAACAGTGTGCACCTACGTCATGCTAACTAAGCACTCTCAAGTTACAATCAACTTTTTCATACATTTTCGTACGGATTTGTAGCTTTGAATTGACAATAGTACATTATGGTACAAGTGAGCAAAGTTGGTGATTACCGCCGAGGCGCAATTGAGAACGGTAATCATCATACTCACGCGTGCCATACGACGTTTTACAACACACTTGTGAAAAAAATAATACTACAAATACTAAATAAACAATAGATACTACAAATAAATTCGTTTTCCTATGTGCGCGCATCTAACAATGGCGGTCGGACATATTTAAAAAAAAAATGAGGTTTGAATTTAACTTTTTTTTACTGTTTTTTTTTCTGTATCAACTTAGAGAAAAAAAAAATTAAATTTGAGTGAAAATTTTGTTTATTAAACAAGTATTACAAGTTGAAATTATTTATTTAAATACGAAAATGCATCAAATTAACATACAATAGGCATATTAATTAATTCGTACTATTTAAACAGGGTACACTACATAAATACGAAAAGCCTTATTCCGAAAGTTACAATCACGAATTTCAAAATTCCGAATTTCATAATTCCGAATCATTCAAAATTCCGAAAGTCAGATATCCGATGTATCATAAATCCTATTTATTGAAAACCCGAATTTCAAAATTCCTAACGATTATAACTGCGAATATTAAAATTCCGAATTTGAAGATACCGAACCATTACAATTCCGAATTATTAATAATCCGAAATATCATAAATACGAATTCCGATTATCAAAACTCCGAAACAACACAAACCCGACAATCAAGCGCCTTGTAAACCTGCATTAGGTAAGTAGGATAGTTGCTATTTTCGGGGTACACGAGATAAACAGGAAATAGAATTATTGAACTATTATTTTAATTTATTGCTAATGATTACAAAATACACGTTGCCATACAACTTTCAGTAACAAGCATGCATGCAGGCAAGCATGCAGGCAAGCATGAAGGCAAGCATGCATGCAGGCAAGCATGCATGCAGGCAAGCATGCATGCAGGCAAGCATGCATGCAAGCAAGCATGCAGGCAAGCATACATGCAGGCAAGCATGCAGGCATGCATTAGTTTCGCTCTTCTCCGGCGCTACGGGATGTGCAGTCCTTCCGCCCTTGCGTAACAAAGTTCGGGCACCCATGCTCGCTTCCGCAGCTTCGGCTTGCTGGTCGCCGCCGGCGACCAGCCTCAGCCGCTCCAGCTCGCCCGGGCGCCTGAGCTTCGTTACTGCGGGCGAGGACTGCCCTCCCTCCGCGCCTCCGGTTTTTAAATAACACTCTAGTGTAGGGCAAACAAGTACCACGGCAAGTCGGGTTTGGCTTAATTTTTTTACGTAATAATTGGCGAGAAAATTAATTTATTATTATAAAAAATCAACTCTAAAATGCGCAGTATGTCAAATCAATTTTAACTTTTACCTATTTTTAATACAAATTTTCAATTTGAGCAATGAATTTTCGGAAATTTGAAATTCGGAATAATGTTTTTCGGGCCAATAATACTACGGATTTTTAATTATTCGTAAAAATGAAATTCGGAAGAATGAACATTCGTATTTATAACTTTCGGATAAATAACTATCGTGTTTTTGAATACTCGGAGTTTTGTTTCTTAGGAATTATAATATTCGGAATTTTGAAAATCGGAATATTGAAATTCGGAATTAAGTATTTCGGAATTGTTGGGTGTTCCCATTTAAACACGTTTTTTTTTATCGAAACTTTTTTAAGAACATAGAAACTTAAACTCTAAAATTTAAAAAAGAATCTTTAACTCACTTGTGAATAATAGCAATGACAAAGTCACAGTTTGATAATAGGTGTCATTACGTGCCTATTTGCGGTAAAATAATAGCACTTTATGACTGCTCATATGTGTTGTAAATAAAATTATATCAGAAGGAGTTTTAGGTAGGCCCAGTAAAATTTGGAATTAGTTATGTCTGCATATCAATGAAACTGAATATGGATATAAACTCGATCTTACTACCTATAAGTAACTGATGACATGTGACAAAGGTGCCTTTTTGGAGTTAGGAGATCAGACAGTCATCCTCTCACAGTGTATTTTATCATTGTCCAAGTTAGTCAAATTTTAAAATACACATGATTATGGATACGGGCTCCAAGGCCTCGGATGCAATAATGATCAACGATAAGATGATGTTGATTCAGATATAATACATACATACTCGTACTAGGCACCTACTCAATTTCATGAAATGTTATTCATTATGAACGGATATCAATCAAGATATATCTATCAAGGTATTAGTTGCCAATTTTCTCTCGGGCGTCGAGTCATGTCACGAATCGGTTCCTAACATCGTTTTAAGGCCGACTGCCTGCTGTATCATTAATTCACACAGCCTTATAAACAGTATTAACGATTTCTTCTCTAGATTAATTGCCATACGTCACAGAATGGCGTAACAGGATGTTGTGTTCGAATTTGGTGCTGTCCGATTGGGTGAGTAAATTCAACCTTAAGAAAACCTCACCTATAAAATAAACTTATTAAGGGTTGTACCTATGTCTGCTGGAGAGCTGGATCCCTTGAAATCCTTGGGCAGGAGATAGACAGGTAATGTGTGAGTACGGTGTTCAGGTATCAACTTACGATTCATTAGGAGGGCTATGAAGTGGTAATACCTACCTTAATACTTCGTAATGTGTATTAACGTTTTTGGATATTATAACGCTGTAACAACTGGCTATAAGCCGTTTAGTAACCCTCATTAAATAATTAAATAAACGTGGCGTTTCGTAAATTTTTTCATTTTAGGTACTACTATTAACTGATTCTCACGAGCTTATTTTAGGCTTATAATAGGTACTACTATTATAAACGGGAGGGTTAATAGCACATTTTTGTTTTGCTACTAAAGTAAAAAAAAAAAACAGGTTCCTGTGGGTAGAGGGCAAGTCAGCTCATAATGGCGTTTAGATAACTATCAAAATCAAAATATAAACTATTATTTTAATATTATTAAGTAATAATGATAGTCTAAACATCACAACATAAATGAGCTATCTATAAACGTTTACGATATATTACTTTGGTTTATGTATTTTATAACGGTTATGAAATTCTTTTAGTCTGAGAATGGGATGTACAGTATTTCAAACAGAATGTAGTCAAAATTATCTTTCTACCTTTCTAATCGATACGTTACAAGTTTAACTAGGTACATTAGATCCAATTTACTGTCTTACAAAATTATGAAGCAATATTTATTCATTGAACTAAGCAAGTGCCTAAATAATTTTAGGCCAAGACTTACCCAACTATCTTTGAAAACTTAAGGTAAATTGCAAAAATTAAATTCTGGTAAAATTTCTACGTAACAAAATTGCCCATTGGAGTTCTCTTGTACCTACTAGAAATTGAAAATTAGATTCACTATGCCTTTGAACAGAATTTTTCAATATCAACGGACATTGCTAGCACATAGTTATGATAGTCTAGAGCAAATTTTTACAATCGCACAATTGTCATTGAGTGTGGTTAATTGCACGCAATAATGAGTACATATAAAGCAATCAAAGATGACAAAGGCGAAGGGTGTAAATTATCAAAAGGGAAGACGATGGAAAACAAAACCTTCTTCGATTTAGTTTGTGATGCACCATGTAGCTCATTGGAAAGTAGACAGGAATCGGGTAGGTAATAGGGACCCCTCGCCACTGAAAGGTGACCAATGTCTGAAGCATGAACGCGAATTAATTGTTCAGAAATCGAACAATCCGGAAAATATCGTCATATATTTGGTGTATGGTGCCGTCTCTCTTGACCCCAAAGGTCTTGGACCTTTGACCTTTGAGTATACATACATTGTATGTATGTAACATCCATGCATACATACGCTCACGCCTATTTCACAACGGGGTAGGCAGAGGCAACAAGATTTGAGTATATGACACGTATTTTGACGTTTATGACATACGTTGACGACTGTCATATAATGTCTAATCCCTTACATTCATCACTCATCAGTCTATTCTACAATACGCTGGCCGATGAATTGCCACTTGTTTGGGGAGGGCTGCTGATTGATTGATGAGGTACTGGCGGAGGCTTTCCTCTCGTGGTTGGGAAGTTAGATAGTCGTTCATTTAAAATCGCATGAGTTGAACCAAAATGACCTTTGGAGCAGACGAGTCCTAGAGTGGAGACCGCGAGAAGGAAAACGGAAGGTGGGACATCCCCTAGCCAGGTGGACCGACGACCAACGAAAGGTGGCTGGGACGGACTGGATGCGGAAGGCGGAGGATCGGCAAATGTGGCGCATATTGGGAGAGGCCTATGGAGAGACATATCTAGCAGTGGACTGCAATAGGCTAATTGATTGATTGATTGATTGAAACCAAAATGAGGAGAAGGAGTAATATGGATTCCGAATGCCGAAACAAAAGCTTCAAATGCAAACTATATTAAAATAAAATTATAATGAATATTATGTTTACAGATAGATTTTATTAGTGTCCTACTAGGCATGCTAGTCACAAAATAGATAGGTAAGTGTATGAATAAGTATATTTATTTTCTTTCACGTTAGCTTATATTTATTTTCTTCGCATGTATTTAAGAGAAAACTTTTATTTCTTCTTCTCTCTCTATTTAATCACCACTTATCGTTATATTGTTGTTAATCCTCTCTACGTGTTCGAACTATGTATTAGCAGACGAAAATACGAATGCTAATACATAGTTCGAACACGTAGAGAGGATTAACAACAATATAACGATAAATGGTGATTAATTAGAGAGAGAAGAAGAAATAAAAGTTTTCTCTTACAGTTTCTAAAAGAAAATTGAACATTATTAATTTGCTTATTTCAGTTAATTAAACGAGTATACAATGTAATTAACAATGCGGTATGCGTGGATCTAGGGTTTCTTATTGAGAACCCTATTACTATGCAAATCTTTCGTCCTAGGTATCTTTTGTACCTACGTTAGTTGTAATATTATTCAGGATTTTATTAGTAGGCGTTGATAATAAAGACTTTGATTATTATATTCATCAGTGTTAGGTATCTTAACTGGGATTCGAGATACCTATTAATACTTTATTATACACCCTGTATACCTAAAGAACGGGAAATAAATAGTTAACGTTATGGTATGATTCCGTAGCCGACCGCATACGACAACTGCCGACGCATGCAGCACATACAGCGTACCCATTACTTGTCAAACTCCGATACGGGTAAAGCAGATCATTGACAAGCCGTAATGAACTACGTGCATGTGCTGCGTGCGTCGGTAGTTGTCGTATGCGGTCGGCTACGGAATCATATCTTTACGGTTCATTTCTTATATTAAACTAGCTATTGCCCGCGGCTCCGCCGGCGTGGATGTCGGTTATCGCGACCAAACATAAGCCTATGTCCTTTCTCAAGGTCTAATCTACCCCTATACCCAATTGCATCAAAATCGGTTAAGTGGTTTAGGCGTGAAAGCATAACAGACAGACAGACAGACAGAGTTAATTGCGCATCATCACTTCACTACAATATTTTAAAACAAAGTCACTGTCGCTGTCTGTCCGTCCCTATGTATACTTAAATCTTCATAACTACGCAACGGATTTTGAAGCGGTTTTCTTTAATAGATAGAGTGATTCAAGAGGAAGGTTTATATGTAACTATAATACATGCATAATATTGTAGAGAAACACTGATAAATTAAGAGATAATACCACGCGGGCGGAAAAAATGGCGGTACGAAGTTCGCCGGGTCAGCTAGTTTATAATATTAGTATGGAATTCTATTCTCTTTGAAAAGCAATTTTTCATAGCAGCTCTTCTTCAATGCTATGTAATACTCGTACTTACATTCTTGACGGGAGCATTGGTATGAAAATGACATTATTATGTTTGTCAAATTCTTTGATATTGAGTAGGTATTTGAGCTTGGTATCATAAGATCAAAGGGCTTGTGGGGAACCGTGTCGTGATATAAGATTTATAAGTGTTGAGGGGAAATAGTACGCACGTAATTCGAAATTTGAACATCTGGATGCAGAAATACGTTAGGTACTCGTATCTGCCAAGCCGGTCTATTAACGCTAAGTCAATTTCGTGTAATGTGAGTTAGTTAATCGTTACACAATTCATCATTATTTGTAATACAAAATAGAACGCTTTAAGGGACTAAGTAGGTGATTGCTCTTCCATTAGATTATTCAGAAAATTAGATGGTTCGTAGAATATATTCAGCGAACCTACCTATCATGATCATCAATCAGAGAATTAATATTAGTCCTGGTGCATTGAAAGCTTGTACTTTGAACTTGCAGCCCTCCTTCTCTTTCTCATGATTTGGTTATATTGACTTTTACCGTAGTGACTGCTGCCTGACCTCCCAACTTCGGGAGGAAAGCCTGCGCCAGAGCTTTATCCGTAGATCACCAGTACCGGCAAGCAGGTCAGGTTGGCTTGGGTCCCTAAAATTCTAATCTCCTCGGTTCATATTATATGTAGGCGTCAGTGGCGGAGGGTGGTTAAAAGAAAACCCTCGCCACTGGTATTGTGGTACAGGTATTATTACTTCACTATCATCACTACATATTATAAAACAAAGTCGCTGTCGCTGTCTGTCCGTCCCTATGTATGGTTGAATCTTCAAAACTACGCAACGGATTTTGAAGCGGTTTTTTTTAACAGATAGAGTGATTCAAGAGGAAGGTTTATATGTATAATACATGCATAATATAGTGGAGAAACACTGATAAATTTAGAGATATGCAGCGGGAACGGGATCATAAACATGGCGGTACGAAGTTCGCCGGGTCAGCTCGTTAGATATAAACTGAAATAATATTATGTATAGTCATCATCAGATCGATCATAAAAAACAGAGTACTCAAAATGATTAATGCCTTGGTTCCCCCCCCCTCCCCCCCGGTCCTCCCCCCGTCCTGTTGACTGAATGTTCTGATATTTAGTGCACGCCTTTAGTTAGGATAATAATACAATTAGAATCAATAAAACTGTTTGATTTGCTCTTAATACCTTGATATTAATATATCATTTTGAGACTTTGCAGTCAAGATCGTTAAGACACTGACCTGATTGTACCTATAGGTGTATTCTTTATAAAATTTGTTATCTGATAACTTCGAAGTTGAACTGTTAACATACTTCTTAGAATCACATCGCCTCCACTTTTATCCGTATAATTGCTCCAGATCCGAGCTTGTGTTTCAAAGTAGTTAGTGGTTTCCGTATAGTCCACTTTATTTGTTTACGTCTTTGTAATGGAACCGCATCTGCTATTAAAATCGTATCTTGTATTTGTAGGCGATTAAACTTCTGTTGTTCTATTGCTTTATGGCTGTAGTAGGTGCAGTTGAACATTCCATTTACAGACCAAATTTAATTTAAGTTAATGGGTAAAATTGCCAACTCGCGCGCGCTGACGATCACGAAATGGTGAATGACTCGATTCTATTAGGCAGGACTACCTTAATCGCTTAATTTAGACATTAAAGAAACAATATGACGCATTTCTTACATTGAATCTTGCCGTTTTCCTGTAATTCCTCTCCTTTCTCATTTATAGGTGGGTGGGTGGTACCCTTAGATGGCAATTTCGTTAAATCTTTGGCATTCCAAGCATTTTGTTGCTTACAAGTAACAATGTTACAATCCGGTTTGGTGTACTGTAAAAGGATGTTATTGTAAATATATATTTTTATCGTTTTACAGACAAGTTTGAACAATTATTTTAAAAATAATCTAAATAAAGATATCCGATTCTCAGCACTCCATGGATTCACCGTGCGGTCGCCTGGTCCATAGCGATAGGGTCCATAGAGTCGAATATCATTTACGTAGATACTACCTACTTGATTACGTAAAAGACATATTATATTGTACTTAAGAAAAAATATCAGGAAGGTAATGTATGAAAATAAATTCAAGTTTGTATTTTGACGTTAAGTCTTTCTATGTAGGTACATCTTACGTGAAATGTCTAGAAATTTAGAAGTGAAGAATAAGCTCATTTAATATTTACTCAGTTAAGATTCATCTCAGCTAATCTTACACGAAGTCAAAGTATCTACGCATTATAGATCTCACCCAAGGATACTGCCGTGAATGATTAATTATAAAGTAAGATTAGAAGTTCTGCAAATAGTTAACAAAACAAACAGAAGTTGGAAAATTATGATTCAATAGTAGGATAATAAGAAGTTATGAGATAATTCTAATTTACGTCATGAAACTTGGTATTAGTAATTAAAATTAGCGACGTTAATTAGGCTGCTAATTTTAATTATTAAGACCAAGTTTTCTTGATTCTGATTTCTTCTACTGATTACGTTGTGACTTGTGAGTAGGTACGTTATTTAATAAAATGTGATTAGTGTATGTTCATTATTTTTTATCATTATTAATTTATTTTTTGTTTTATTGTTAATTATATAAAGTAGTTATTGTACTATCTACATTTTTATAATAATTATTTAAGAAGTTATGTTAGTTTTGAAGTAGATTGTTAATTGAAAAGTAATAAAATATATAAAGGCACAATTTTCATACCAACAAAAGAGTAAAAATATGAATAAACCTTACTCGAAACAGTTTAATTTATCGGTCCGAATTGGTAACTCTGTAGGCAGAGCATTTCCTCTATAAGGGTTTTGGGTCCGCCTGAGTCGTTTCACTTTTTCCTATTTTGATCGATTTGAACATACTTACTTTAAAGTTTCTTTCAATATAATTTAATTGTTAACCGAAACTATTGTCAGACTTGACCAAACGAATCTAAATCAATTTTTGTTGTTACGCAACTTTTAAACCCGATTTTTGCAATTCCAATAAGTAAAAAAAAAATAGTTATAACAACTCCAATCTATACAAATAACAAAATATGAAAGATTCTGTTTGTAAAATTAATATTAACACAATTTTCTTTGTTCAGATTTCGGCGTTGTCGAAAATATGGTTCTTATCTAAGTATAATAGTAACTCGTCTCCACAAGTGAAACCACGCGGCACCGGCACAGTAGGTGTATCTAGTGGTTTCATACCAAGTGCGTGGAGACTAAGTCCCATTAATTTAAGGGGACGCAAAAATTACCTTTAAAATATAATAGGTCTTTATAATTCGAATATCCTAAGTTTAGACAATTATATTGCAATTTTTTCATAATAAAAAAAAACCATTTTGACGGCTTACACTATGCAACCGACGGGATTTATTATATTATAAGTATGTTATACTTATGAAAGTCTTTATTAAAAAATTACTGCCATAAACGAGTACCTACCTACCTATTAAATTGCAACTCTAACTCTAAAATAATGAAAAAGTTATAGATGTGCGACGCTTGACGTTCAAGAATAAAGTCCTTTAATATCGGCTATCGGCACTTCCCAGTGAGAATGTACTTATTCTTTCTTTCCCTAAGGAGTAGTTTGCTGAATGGAAATTTTGTGGAACCTAGAATCGTTTGATCAAAATCTTGAAAATGTATTTTTGAATTTTACGTCACAATTCACAATCAATATGTACAGACTTACCTATGTTTTGATTTCATGAATTTCATCTAAATGTTATAGGGCGTATAGGGCCCGTCCTTTAGGTATGAGTAATCCTGTCTAGGAGGTTAGATAGATGGCAATTTGTTTCTATAAAAGCCACATAATCCAAACCAAAAGAGAGAAAAAGTACCGAGGAACCCGGAACCCGGGCTCCGAGGTTTAACCTAACGCAACGCTAAGATGATACGTCTCTAAATGATAAAATATAGCAAAAACAAAATTGTTGTATCTTATACTTAATAGCGAATAATTTTTCTTGTGTAGGTATATAACGTAATTAACTTGTTTTAAATAGTTGCATTAAAAAACTGGATCTACATATTATACTATTAACATTATCTCATTAGTCTGGCGTTCCGGCAGAAATTAATGTATTACTATCGCTCATAATTAAGTTATTAAATATTGATCAGTACATTTATTTAACTTTTCATTACAGTTACGGCATAATTAATCCAATTTAGTGACATCAGATTTAATCACATAAGTTGTGTATCTCGTTGTTTGTTGACAATAAGTTGATTAGGTTCTTAGGTACTAGCTGTTGCCCGCGGCTCCGCACACGTGGTATTTTAATCCCTTAGACTGTTATTCCAGACTATACTGTATCCCTGTATCTACCACATTGCCGCCAGATTTGTTTTATAAAGCGTGATTGAATAACAAACAATCAAACATCCAAACTTTTAGACAAACTCTCACATTTTACATTTTTTTTTTAAATAGGATAACGTTAATTTGACTTCACCTCGCTTGATGATAAGCTAAAGGCATAGTCTCAGGAAAGAAGATCATCATTACAGACACGTACCATGTAACAATGGTTTCACTCAGCTTGCCTTGAGGGCCTAATCAGATGCTTGTTCACGCCCCGCTTAAAGGACCCGGGACTGTAGGAAGGTTTTGTTGGTGTTAAAAACATTACAATATTGCTAGGGCCGTACCAATACCTTAGGGCCCAAACCAACCATAGGTATTTGCTAGTAGGTGCACCTAGTAAATCACAGACCAGATTCAGGTGGTTCAGACGGTATTCGCTGCCGGAAAAAACGAAATACACTAATAAAAAAAATAAGCGGACGCCTTCTTCCAAAGTGCAAACCATGAACGACACTGATAAATCACTATGAGAATGATGAATACAATAGTACATTATGGTACAAGTGAGTAATCATCATACTCACGCGTGGCATACGACGTTTTACAACACACTTGCAAATAAAATAATCTACAAATACTAAATAAACAATACTACAAATTAATTTCCTATGCGCGCGCATTCGCATTTCTAACAATGGCGATCGGCCATATTTAAAAGAATGAGGTTTGAATTTAACTTCTTTTTACTCTGTTTTTTTTTCTGTACTTAGAGAAAAAAAAAGTTAAATTTGAGTAAAAATTTTGTTAATTATACAAGTATTACAAGTTGAAATTATTTATTTAAATACGAAAATGCATCAAATGACCATACAATATAGGCATAATAATTTATTCGTACTATTAAACACATTCTTGTATTTTACTTTATTTTACTTATTAATGTATAATAATTTAGTATAATAATTAATCATTTTGGTTCATAGATGTATTAAACTCTTTTATTTTCCATGTAAACGCATTTTTGTGGATTGCAACCTAGCTCATACTTTTTATTTTCAATACATACGAACTAGGTATGTAATGTAATGTAATAGTTGTAATCTGTTATGTGTGTAAAATAAATAAATAAAAAAAAAAAAAAAAAAATAAATAAATTCTTTTTTGTATCGAAACTTTTTTAAGAACATAGAAACTTAACCTATAAAATTTAAAAAAGAATCTATAACTCACTTGTGAATAATAGCAATGAAAAAGTCACAGTTTGATAATTGGTGTCATTACGTGCCTGATTGCGGTGAAATAATAGCAATTTTAGGAGCAGGTGTGTTGTAAAATTATGTATCTATTAAATATATAGGTATTTACAACAAAATTCAAAGTCTCTCATCTCCCTGTGCCTGATCATGTCTTTTTACATGCGGCAACCCCCTTAGGCTTCATCTCGCCAGAGCTAACGATGAGATGAGTATGTCTGACTCGAACAGACTATGCTTCGTCACATCTGACTGTGTTCATCGGTGAACGATTCTGAATAAGCACATAATTTTATATGTTGTACTCATTTGCTCTAAGAATTTTTATGCTGCTAAAAACTGCTTAAAGCTATAATTATCCGGGCTATCGATAATATGTTGAAAATGTTAGCACATTGCTTCTTGAAACGTTACCAAACTCTACACATTTTTATGAGTGATTTTAAAACAAATATTAGATAGAATCTTGCTTAGTTACCCAAAGAAAACTTGTTTGATTTGATAGACTTTTAGGTTCATAAAGTATGTAATTTCTATGGCCCAAGCAAATATTGGATTCGTTAGAAAATATTCATTTTGGTATTTTTGGAAGGTTGAATGATTACGGTTAGAATGTTAATTAACGGAAGGGGAAGGGAAGGGAAAAAAGGCAAACGCTTCGTTTGTTGGGCAATTTACTTATTTTTGTTGAAATTTTAGGAATAAAGAACCCACTCTTAACGCAAGCAATTTAGTTTAGCTGGAGGGTTAGAGTGAATATATTAGTCAATTTGGTTACTAAGTATAGGTACTCTTCACAAAACAAAACATGAATGGAAATGGATCTAAAGTCAAGAACTGCTTGACCTTAGTCGTGCCATATAATAAATTAATATCTAGAAAAGAATTACGATTCATCTTTTACGACAGTACTTCTTGTTATAATAAATTGGAAAAAGCGAAATCAATTCTCGGGCGGGACTCGAACCCGCGATCTTTCCCTTACTTCTTGTATCTACGGATCTTCATACGTACGTTCAATAAGTTTAGGCATATCTGCGCTATAAAGACGTGACGTACAAAATTGCCGATTCGTAATTCTTTTTGCTGTAAGAAAAGTTATCTCTATGATGTAAATAGAGTTAGGAAAAATCGTGTATATAAAATAATAAATACAATAATTTAAGTAAACACATGTAAGTAGTCCAAACAGACGTGCAGAACTACCTAGAAGTGTAAATAAAGAATCCTAAACATAGTCAAGACGGCTGTGTTCAGAATTATTCTAGATAATTTAACTCACTCATCCGTGAATACAGTCAGCGATATAAATTTATAAATATCTATTAATAAATAGAATAATTATGAAATATATACATAAATATACCTACTAGCGGCCGCCCGCGCCGACGTACGCGTGGAGTTCGGTTTACCCCTTAGGGGAGTTTCATAAAATTCGTTCTTAGCGGATGTCTACACGGACCTACCTGCCACATTTTAAATTTGTAGGTGTTATGGTTTCTAAGATTTGGTGATTAATCAATGAGTGGTATTTCGTTATATACTTTTTTCTCTATACTTAACAAGTGCTTTTTAGGTTCATTTTTTTTTCTCAACCTCCGAAAATTATGATTGAGGTCATCATTTCATTCGGAATGGCATGTACCTAGTTGATTTCGACAAAAGTAGTACAGTAGATATTAATAATGTAGGTACACATTTGTACTGCTCCTAGATATCGCCAAAACCTCAGTGTCCAACAAAGTAAACACAATCATCGTGCTGACACATAATCATTTCTGTCCTCCGTGGTCTCACATAATATTATCTAGTGTCTACCACAGACGACTGCGACGTTACTTTCACTCAATATAAAACTGTACTTTGTTCACTAGCTCGGTAAAAATTCAAATGAAAACAATGAAACATTGTAAAAAAACAATTTCTAGCAACTTGATGTCTAGAAAACTATTTCTGCTTGCTAGATAAATTCATTTTTAACAAAAAAGTTTAACCGACTTCAAGAAACGAAAAAGAGGCACTGAAAAGCGAAAAATAACTTAATTTACAGACTTACTGATTTATTAGAAGTCGGTACCTAGCCCAAGAGAGGCCATATTTCAATTGATTGCATCATAGTAGTTCAGACACAACAAACAAAGTTGGCTGTCACCGACTTCTAATAAATCAGTAAGTCTGTAAATTAAGTTATTTTTCGCTTTTCAGTGCCTCTTTTTCGTTTCTTGAAGTCGGTTAAACTTTTTTGTTAAAAATGAATTTATTTTTCTCTTTTTAGTGAGTTTGTACAGTCTCACGACTGTACATCGCATGTATAGTGACCTGACTGTACATGCGCTGCTGACGCTGCAATACAGATCGAACCGGCCACGCTACAAAAAAAAAATTAAATCATTATTCAAAAAGAATTTTTAAAATCAATGCATATACACCGGAAATATAGCTGAATATTCTAAACACTTCTGCGTACCCCTTCAAAGGACTCAGGCGTGATGTTATGATGTGTAATGGCAGAAACATTGCAATAATATGCCATTGCAGCAATCGCGGCTGATTTCCTGGTACTTTTTGAAGAGTTCCTTGGTCTAATCTCGGAAACCCATCATCAGATCTTTACGAAATTAAAATGGGACCACTTCGGAATAATCTACTTACGAACACAAGAAGAATTTTCAAAATCCGTCAAGAATTGGCTTCACAATCGCGTAACAAACATACAAAAAAAAAAAAAAAATAGGGTACGAATTGAGAACCTCCTTTTTTGAAGTCGGTTAAAAAGGAATTCAGAGATTTGAGAATGGTGCGGCCTGGAAGAAAATGTTGTAAATAGGATTAAAAATGAACTGCTAAGATGGTTTGGGCAAGAAAAACGAATGAATACTGAGCGAGTGATACACTTATGTAACGCATAGATAAATGGAAAGATTAGTCTAGTATGAGAGCCGATAACATTAACTCAAGCCTGATCAGTTTCCTGGATGATATGTATATCATTAGACGCGTCTTTAATTGGAGAACACGAAATAGCTATGCTGCAAGGCTAAAAACCTGGTGGTAATACCAAATACCAATTTTGAAAAACCTAAAAAGTTAGTACCTACCTAATATAGAACATGAAATGGCTATGCTCCAATTAAAGGCGCGTCTAATGATATCCATAGCATCCGGGAATCTGTTCAGCCTCGAGTTAGTGTTATCCGCTCTCATACTAGTCGGGGTCGACCTTACAGAACATACACTGACCAAATTATTGAGGTACTAAGCACTCGAAACCGCCGTGTTTAGGTACTTGAAAGGCTCAATGATAGTAGAGGAATCTCGTGATGTATGTAAGGACAGAAGCAGATGGTGGGCGGTAGTCTTTGCCTATTCCGCAGGGAAATAGGCGTAGGCATTTATGTACTGTATGTATGTAACATTATTCAATACCGTACTCACCGCAAGAGCTTCGAACCAAACACTCACGGGATTATCTTGAATAAGTGTATACTCGTATTATGTGTAATAATTCGAAAGCCCTAGTAACACTCATAAAGTATGAGTACCTATCGTGGTTTTGTGTAATAACGCAATATGTTTCTAAAAAATATTATTATTAGTAGAGATATTGTAGCAAATCGGTGTAGACTTTCAGAGCGTAGCAACACGGGTTACGGAACGTAGCCTTTCATGTGCCTACACTGTAGGTATAATGTTACGGGTGGAAGGTTACGTTACGGGTAATGCTTGAAGACGGTAACCTACTTTGTACCGTGTTTACTTTAGTCCTAGTCAAGGTATTTTTGTGGTAATGTCTGGATCACCTAGTTCATCATCATTAGAGTGAAAGCTTACATGGTACCTATCTTTTTAGGGTTACGTAGCCAAATGGCAAAAAACGGAACCCTTATAGATTCGTCATGTCTGTCCGTCCGTCTGTCTGTCCGTCCGTATATCACAGCCACTTTTCTCCGAAACTATAAGGCCTATTTCTATTTTTTCATCAAACCCATACGTGTGGGGTATCTATAGATAGGTCTTTAAAAATGCTATTGAGGTTGCTAACATATTTTTTTTCTAACTGAATAGTTTACGCGAGAGACACTTCCAATGTGGAAAAATGTGTGTCCCCCCCACCTCTAACTTCTAAAATAAGAGAATCATAAATCAAAAAAAAAATATGTGATGTAAATTGCAATGCAAACTTCCACTAAAAATTGGTTCGAACGAGATCCAGTCAGTAGTTTTTTTTTAATACGTATTAAACGGCAATTTTCGCCTTTGCTACTACGGCACCCTTCATGGGCGAGTCCGACTCGCACTTGGCCGATTTTATTTATATACCACTTAGGTGGCACACAAGCACACGGCCCACCTTATGGAAATTGGTTACCCTGGCCTATGGACGTATGCAACACCAGGGGCGTCACACTCGTGCTGCCGACCCTGAAGAAACCTTCTAATGCCCTTCTTGAAGAACCCCATATTGTAGTCGCTTGGGAAAACCATCGTAGGGAGTTCATTACACAGCTCGAGTGTGTCATAATTATTGTTATATAAGTTATATTTTGACAAAATGTCACTTTTTGACATTATTAATTATTGCATTTACTGTTATTTTTCATTATCATTTATGTAGCAGTGTTACTTTATTTATTGATGGGTTAATTATTTAGTTTTATTAAAGTCTATACTATTATGAAATACTTCGTAAATTTGTTGTGTATGTACATTGGAGATATTTGTTACATACATCTCAACACCTTCGTTCCTATACTAACGAGATTTATGACCACTGCTTCTTGTAAAATAAATTGATATATTCCGTGTTTTGTACCGTACAACTAAAAAAAAATCGTTCTTTCATTCGTACCGTATCGCTAGTTGATGAAATTTTCGGCCAACATACGGCGAACGAAATTGGTGCATGCAATTTATTGTTTTCATTTGCCACGGGTAAAATATATTCCACTTGTAAGAGTAGTTATCGAATATAAATATATTTAAATTTGAATTCAGCTACAGTTTTATTATCACTTACCTGTATTTGTATTTATTTTCAAAACTGAATTCTTCAGGCAATTCAAAAAACAAACAACTTTCAAATAGTATTTGCGATAAATATTACCTAGGTACATACGACCGTTTATTTAAGATTACGGTTCTCACCTCACTTCTCGTGTTTGTTATGATTACAAAACACATCTGTTTATATAGTATTTTGTTATTTTTTATCGTGTTTGTAGCAAAGTTTTAGGCGATTTATAATTTTACTGTTGTTTCAGAAAATGTTCGAGGTGACGCATGTTACAGTAAAGAATGTACCATGATCGACCCCGTTCCAGAAAATATGTACGGTGCGAAATTATTTGTTGCTTCCGATGTGAAGCAGAACAATGTTTGGATGTCACTCAACAAGTCGGAGACGATCGACAGCACCGTCAACGTATCCAGAATGAACCAGACGGTATACTCTATGAACGATGACGAATACATATTTGATAGAACAGATGTCAGAGCTATATTCATTACTTTATACACAATCGTCTTCTGCTGCTGTTTTTTTGGTGAGTAGAAGTTTATAAAATTTTATTTAGTTTATCTTACACGTCGTAAATGTCTCTGTGATCTGAGACAGTTTGCAGAGGCGTGATGTAGTGGGATTGACTTTCTCCATTTACTATAGAACCTAAGTTTTTTATTTGAATAGGCAAAGATGAGGAATTTGTGATGAAAAATAAATTTTGCTTTCCTTTTTGAAGATTATGTCAGTTTATATTATACTTATATTAGTGTAAACAGTTATTCTGTGTTGAAGACTGTAACCAATTACATTACTGTTTTGTATGCTACACAAGATTTAACGAGGTCATAGTATGTTGTTTCCCCTGAGTTTGTAATGTTACATTGTTATATTACCTTTGTTGCTTACGTTTCCTTTTATTTCAAATTAATATAATATACTTTCTAAATCCCTTTCATGGTGAATCATGCTCCCTTTAGAATGTCGTACCCAAAGGGCATCACCCTATTAAGTACTTTGCTTAAACCATCCGCCGTTAAATCAAAATGGTACGTTGAAATTTTCACAACAATTTGAACAATTCAGTATAATAATAATCTTATTTAAAATTCTAAATGCAAATAGAATATTTGTAACATTTTTGACATATCAGAATGTTTGTAACGTAATTGATTCATTTCGTCTCGTCTTATAAAACAATAGTAGGTTTTTTGTTGTTGCTTACAATCGCACGGTTTGTTCCCTTTAGATACACTTTCTTTTTTGATACACTTGATACTGAAATCTGAAATATTAAATACTGTAGTTTTATCACAGCCACGCATCGATCTATAGGTGCAATTTGAACGGTACCGTGCGATCGTAACGATTTCTCGTAGCTTGTGTGCTGCCCGTAAGTGAGCAGACATTGTGCATGATCATGTCAACCTAACTGAATTGTCATTACGCGAAAAAAACATTATGCTAGTAACCCTGGTAAATGATAGACGTGTGCATAAGGACTAATCTGCGGCATACACTACAAACCTTCGTGGTTTTAAGCAATGCTGTAATACCAAGTAATACGAAGAATTATGTAATCTTTACATAAATGAAAGTAATAAATAAAAAGCGTTTGTATCACCGGTGGCTATTTGTGAGCTTTTGCTGCCTTTGGAAAGGAAAAGGGTGAGGGATAAAGGAAGAGAGTCGGGGCAACCGTTAATTTCTACCTACTATCTAATCTCTATTACTACTAGATAAAAAAAGATTGACAAACAATATAAACATGCAGTCTTCTACCGAACTGCCAAGTTTGAGTATTATCAAAGTAAGAATTGTACATAGCCGGCTTATTATTTGGGCGTTATTATGATTGGGCCTTTGAAATCGTCTTATTATTACGGCTTATAAATATAGAGCCTGGAAGCCTGTGTTTCGTTGGCCACCAGCCAGCTCACCTCATAAAAGTAATTTACTTTAGTTTCATAGTACCACAAGTTCTGATGCCGTACTTTACGCGGATCAGACGTAGAGTAGAATTAATTTCCTTGCGTTCAGGTATTACTTCTCTAGTTTAGTCTTTAGAAATTACTAGGATTAAATTGGATAAAATGGAGATTAAGGCCTCGAGTTCAACCCGCCCGCTTGGATTCGGTTATTGCGGCTTTTGGTAGTAGTTAGATTTAGTAGCGCGAATAAACAGACAAACGGATTCTCATAGGATTTAAAAAAAATATCTTTGTTTGCAGCATCTATAATATAGGTAATATAGATTTTTTTAAACATCTGCAAAAAAAAAGTATAGATTATTATGAAAAATGCACCTGTTTAAATAATTAAATTATTTCTAAACAGAATCAGGTATATAAAATGATGCACTGCCCGTTCATTCTTACCTTCAGACAACATTTCCAAAAAACATTATTTAGTGAAAGTTTGCAAAACAAATACAAAAGGAATCATCTAAAAATATAAATTCTGTAGCCCCATAGGCTTAAGCTCTCCATTAATGGAATCAGTCAGCTAATCTGGAAAAGTAATAATTATATATGGAACAACTTTTTTGGTTGTTGTTACCATGGTTTTAGACTTAAGGTATGGTTCCGTAGTCGACCGCACGCAGCAGATGCACGTAATTCATTGCGGCTTCTCAATGGTCCCCTTTATCCGTATCCGAGTTTGACAAGTAAAGTAATGTGTACGCTGCATTTGCTGCATGCGTCTGTCGTTGTCGTATGTGGTTGGCTTCGGAATCATACCTTTATGTATTATAACTGTTTCATTTATTAGAATTAGAAATTGAATGTTTTGTGCCTGCCGCCGCACTGTCACGTCACGTTATTACTATGATTCAGCATTACTTTCGACTTTTCTTCTCTTTTGAATGCTTTTCGACTTTACTACTTTTTGAATGATCCAATGAGCTCTGCTATTATCGTGATTATTTATTATTAGTTTATTTTGCTCTTCTGTTGTTGTTTTTGTGTTCCTATCTAGATTTCATCAACATTATGAACTCATAACATAACCCATCACAGATAACGGTCTCAACTTATGAGTTCAAACTTACTTTCAAAGCGACCTCGTGGTGCCTTTCAGTCCTTGTAAAGTCTTCGATTCTGAACATAAATATACAAAAAAATATGAATTAGAAAATTGACCGTGGTTAATCGTTTTCTTTGGCACGGGTGATTCGTTATGGCTAACGGTAGTCATAAAAAATTTCACACAGCAGCGGTGTCTTCTATACAAAACATAAATTCACTTCTGCGTGGAATACTGCTCGCATCTCTGGGATGACTCCGCAAAGTACTTACTAGATGCACTTGACAGGTTGCAGCGACGTGCGGTACCGATTATTGGGAACCCTGAGGTCACCAAAACCTTCGAGCCTTTGCAGATGTGTAGAGATGCGGCGTCCTTGGCGGTATTTTACCGTCTTTACCATGGTGAATGTAATGTAAAAATCTGATGAGCTCTTCCAATTAATCCCACCCTCTCCTTTCTTATATAGGACAACACGTGCAGTAGGTACTTAGATACCACCTGCAGAATATTCCACCTTCTTGGTGGAACATTCTGCGGGTGCAAGCAGTTCGGTGACTCCTTCTTCTGTCGCACCAGTAAGACCTGGAATTCCTTACCAGTACACGTGTTTCCCTCCTCCTACAGTCCCGGGTCCTTTATGCGGGGCGACGAAAGCATCTGATGAGGCCGTCAAGCTGAGTGCCACCATTGTAACATGGAACATGTCTATAATGGTGACCCTCTTTTTCCGAGACTTTGCCTTCAGCTTACCATCAGGCGAGGCGAAATTATTAAATTATCTCTAAACTTCAGTGCCCAAGCCACATTATACCTACCAACAATAAAATATTTTTTAATGTATTATCTTACATCGTTTATTGTGCATAATATTTTTCCTGAAGCAACGTTGCAATTTTTCAGAATTTCTATTAAGTATAATGAAACTGTTTTCCTAGGAGTAAGCATTTTTGTAAGGTACTATCTGTTTTTTGAAGCACATTTTTTGTAAAGCACGATGTTTGTTGTATTTTATTATCATAGTAAGCAGAAGGCACATGCACCAATAATTTAGACAATACCTGGAGTATTATGGGTTGTCGTAAGGTTGATGAATAAATTCTTTTGTTAGTGCCTTTGCACATTGTAAGAAAATTTCTGGTGCTTGACAAGAAATTTCTTATAAGAAATGCAGTCGCCTTTGTTGTTATATGAGACCGTGCACATTGTAAGAAATTTTTTCTTGTGTCTGATAAGACACACGCATTTTGGCGGATCTAGACCAGAAATTTCTTACGTACGTGGGACACTCAATTACATCAAGTTTTATTTTGAGAAATTATAAAATTAACTTCGATGTATAAAATATTTTTATTAAATCCACCAGGCCGTTTCCTCGTGGTCATACTAGTTTGTCATACCACCAGCCTCTACACAAAGTTTCATGCGTCTGAACCAATTTTCGCACAATCATCGTACGAAAATGTTCTCGATGCAGATCCATTTTTAAATGAGACCCAATGGCTCTCAAAAATTGTGGAGAGATATATTCAAAATTGGAACATTGCTATTTTTACTTTTAAATATAAGCAAAGTTTTCAAAATAATTACAAGTAGGTAACAAGTACCTTACACAAAAACTCGCAAGACGTTGTTGAACGGCCCACTCGGTACCTATTCATTCTGCGGCGGCGGCGGCGCGGCTGCCGCGGCGGCGGCGCCTTTGTGCCCCTCCCCCGACATACCGCACCTCACTCTACACGTGCCGCTAGCGCCTGTCGGCGCGGCGGTGCGGCTTTTGATTTTTACCCGACTACGGTGAAGCCAAAGGAGGGTTATGATTCTATGCCAAATGACTTTCAGTTTGCTAGTACATTTTTAAATGCAGTTTCGGTTGTGAGTTGTAACTGGTGACGTCTCGATGAACTAAATAGGTAGGTATTAAAATCCTTAGGTACCTACTTGAGAGTTACAGCTAGCATTTCACGTGGGGATATAGCTTCTATAAATTGCGTATTTTGACGATGTAATGAAATCTTCAAGTAAGTACCTATTTTAACAACTCGTCAAAAGTTGTTTGGGACATATAGGTAGGTATGTACGTACGTAGGTCATTAAAAACTTTCTTTCGTTTCGCATTAATTCTGGTACCTACAAGCTTTGTATTATGTCCCATCGCTGATTCTCGAGTCTCGTCATATTATTATTATTATACTAGCTGTTGCCCGCGGCTCCACCCGCGTGGAATTCGGATTCCGTGCCAACTTTAGCCTACCTAAGTTACTTCTTATTACATAAGCTATCTGCCAGAGAAAGTCACGTCCAAATGGTTCAGCCGTTCCAGAGATTAGCCGGAACAAACAGACAGACAAAAATTTAAAAAATATATATTTTGGTACCTATGTGTACCTACCGTATACAATACATTCATATGCATGTAGTAGAAACCGGTTATTTTAATATTACAAACAGACACTCCAATTTTATTTGTATAGATTTAAAGTTCCCGTCTATGATATAGATAGGTATGCAATCAAAAAAAGACGCTGTCGTCTGTCTATTTTGTACATACCTAGGTAAGTATATGATTGTGAGGATTGTGTATCCTCCGTCAAATTATGGTTAGGTACATACTAATGAATGAAGTAAAGAAATAAGAAATTACCTAAGTAGGTACTTCGTTCTGTACCTACATTACGCGGTTAAGTTATACCTATTGGCTAGGAGCAATATTGGCTGAGAGAAAGTAAAAATCAATTTTCTTTCTTTCTTTCTAAGCAATATTGGCTGGGTCAGGTTTTGGATGGGTGACCGTTCTTTGCATTACGACGTTAAGCAACATTGGGTAAGTGCCCGCTTGACGGCAATAGGCTCGCTCCTATTACGTGGTACCGAAAATAATTTGATGGAATGTGCTGTTAATACACCTCTGCTTACCCCTTCGGGAATTTACAGCACTCCTGTAAAACCCCTAAGTATAATAATATGTATGTATGTATAATATATTTTTTGTTACAAACATGTTTTATCATTCTATACAGAATGATAAACAAAACATGTTTGCAACAAACAGAAATGTTTGTAACAAACATAAATGTTTGTGGCTACGTAAGAAATTTCTGGTGTACGTAAGAAATTTCTTGTCGATAATTTCTTAGGCCTTTTGCACATTATAAGATACGTACGCCAGACAAGAAATATTTCGTGTCTAATGAAGAGAACACCTTGCACACTGTAAGAAATTATCGACAAGAAATTTCTTACGTAGCCACAAACATTTATGTTTGTTACAAACATTTCTGTTTGTTGCAAACATGTTTTGTTTATCATTCTGTATAGAATGATAAAACATGTTTGTAACAAAAAATATATTATACATACATACATATTATTATACTTAGGGGTTTTACAGGAGTGCTGTAAATTCCCGAAGGGGTAAGCAGAGGTGTATTAACAGCACATTCCATCAAATTATTTTCGGTACCACGTAATAGGAACGAGCCTATTGCCGTCAAGCGGGCACTTACCCAATGTTGCTTAACGTCGTAATTCAAAGAACGGTCACCCATCCAAAACCTGACCCAGCCAATATTGCTTAGAAAGAAAGAAAGAAAATTGATTTTTACTTTCTCTCAGCCAATATTGCTCCTAACCAATAGGTATAACTTAACCTCGTAATGTAGGTACAGAACGAAGTACCTACTTAGGTAATTTCTTATTTCTTTACTTCATTCATTAGTATGTACCTAACCATAATTTGACGGAGGATACACAATCCTCACAATCATATACTTACCTAGGTAGGTACAAAATAGACAGACGACAGCGTCTTTTTTTGATTGCATACCTATCTATATCATAGACGGGAACTTTAAATCTATACAAATAAAATTGGAGTGTCTGTTTGTAATATTAAAATAACCGGTTTCTACTACATGCATATGAATGTATTGTATACGGTACACATAGGTACCAAAATATATATTTTTTAAATTTTTGTCTGTCTGTCTGTTTGTTCCGGCTAATCTCTGGAACGGCTGAACCATTTGGACGTGACTTTCTCTGGCAGATAGCTTATGTAATAAGAAGTAACTTAGGTAGGCTAAAGTTGGCACGGAATCCGAATTCCACGCGGGTGGAGCCGCGGGCAACAGCTAGTATAATAATAATAATATGAGGAGACTCGAGAATCAGCGATGGGACATAATACAAAGCTTGTAGGTACCAGAATTAATGCGAAACGAAAGAAAGTTTTTAATGACCTACGTAGGTACGTACATACCTACCTATATCGACGCTGGAAAGGCAAAATGTTTTAACAGCCATTTTGGGCGATATTGACTTATATATATGGTTGGAATCAGGAAAACGAGATCTTTCGAATGGTCTCGGTTTCAGCTCGATCTGACGACTTTTATGGTCGTTAATACACCTGTGATTTTGATGATTTTCATATTTTTGTGTGTTTTAACTCCATAGTAAATGATGCATTTTTTCATTAAGACACCTCTTAATTTGAAAAATGACTTTCAGCCACTTTGCTCTATATGACTTTAACTAACTAAAAATGTTAAAACACTTTACCAAATTTTAATATTGTCTGTTTCGTATTTGATACATTATACCCAACTTGATTATGCTTAATCAATGGAGTTAAAACATTTTACTCCGAGTTTTAATATTATTCATTGTCAGTTAATACATTTTACCCGAATTTTAAATATTAGTCATTGTAAGTTAAAACGTTTTACTCCACTCTAGAATAATATTGTTCACAAGATAATACATTTTACACTATCCAAAATATGGGGACATCATGCGTTGAGTCGTTTTACTGTTCTTTCTAAAAGCAAATTTTAGTACAATAATACAAATTTACTTGCTTTTTTTAACAAATAAAACATGCGTTTAAACTGTCTGTACTAGTTTTATTATTTGCCTTAAACTATCATAATTTTTTGTATCGCAAATCAAAATCGGTGGTTCATTCTTACGAAATAAAGCTAATCTGTCGCTTCAGTCACCCCTCTCGTGCCAAAAAGGGCGGTTGTGCGCGCAAGAAACAGAAGTTTTATGTTTAAGAAATAACACTTTGATGTTTTACAAAGAACAGTTTTATGTTTTTATATGTAAGATTGAAGTAGAGACCTAAACTTACGATTACGATTTAATAGGCAATGCACACATGCACAGGGTCATTATTGAATTATTGTTTTTTATATGGTCTACACTGATGTCTATTATGCAATTGTGATACTTCAAAGTCTTGAAACTTGACACGAGGATGTTCCTGTAATATTTAAGCGTTAATTAGTATTCGTATGATTCATACTTTCATCATCATCATAGGTGCTATGGGGGTCCACCAAGATCTTGGGCCCAAATCCAATCTCACCTAGAAGCCGGTGCACCTGCTGAACAATGGACGACGCTCTGGCGCTGGCCTTCCCTTCAAGGTTTGGGGGGTCGAACGGCAGACGTCCATGCACATTGGGGACGGCTACCAGCCGATATACACAGGTGCACCTGATGGGCAGGCCGAGCTTGGGGTGGTGCTCTCCCGGGCGTTGCAGGATGACATCTTGGAGGTGAAGAGCTATAACGCTCGGCTTCTGGTTGTGAGGGTGCTTATTTACGGAATTGTAACCCACCTGATCTCATGGGTGTGAGGAGTTTGGATGTGTCCACAGCGGTTTTGGATACGGTAGTCGCAACCCAGTGGGTGAGCACATCCTTGGAACGTGTGCGACTGCCGATCTTGCCATCGTGAACACATACTTCAAAAATAAATCTGAACATCTTGTCACCTACAGGAGCAGGGGACGCTCAACTCAGGTAAATTTCCTACTCACTAGGAGGCACAGTATCAGCAAGGTAACTAACTGTAAAGTTATACCCAGGGAGACTCTCACTAGCCAACATCATCTCCTTGCCATGGACCTCCGCGTGAAACCCAAAAGCAAACGTGCCGAGCATGCCCAACGCAGAATCAGGTGGTGGCTGCTTGATGAAGCCAAGTCATCAGCCATCGGTGAAAAGTGCACCGGTGTTGTAGATGACCCAGCACAGGTTTCTTGGGACAGGATTCAGGCAGCTATTCTTGAGGCGGGAAGGCGGTGCTAGTGCGGCTGCATTAAAGACCCTGGGGGTAATTCGTTGTACGAGAAAGTCGTGGTGAAGGAGAGATGGCGCTTATACTTCCAAGAGCTGCTGAATAAGCAGCATAAAGAGGTGCAGCCACCAGACCTCGTTCCGAATCAAGGACTAGTGCCACCGATAACACTTGCAGAAGTCCAGACTGCAGCATTCGGACCCGACGAAGTCCCCATAGAGGCTTGGAAGGCCATGGGTGCCCGTGGTGTGAATATTCTAGCAAATCTTTATAACCGCGTACTCTTCACCGGCGTGATCCCAAGCCAGTGGAGGCTGAACATCATCACACCAGTCTTCAAAGACAAGGGATCGGTGCAGGAATGTGGCAGTTACCGCGGTATAAAGATAATGTCCCATAACATGAAGCTCTATAAGCGGATAATCGACTCCCGGATCCGACAGGAAAGTACACTCTTGGAGTGTCAGTACAGGTTTCGTCCCGGGCACGGGACCATGGACCCGGTGTTTACCCTAAGGATTGTGGCGGGCAAATACAGGGCGAAGAACACGCCCCTGCACTGCCTATTCTTAGACATGCAGAAGGCCTTCGACTGTGTTCCTCGCGCTGTGATCTGGTGGGCACTGCGGTCCAAGGGAGTTCCAGAGATTTACATTGACACCATCCGAGATTGTACTACGACTCTGGTTCCTTGGTTCGGACTGCTGTTGGTGACTCGAAAGCCTTCACCATCCCCGAGGAGATACACGAAGGATCCGTCCTTCGTCGTATTAGACGTTTTGTCGGACAGCATCAGAAACTCACATGAGCAGCCCCCATGGTTGCTCATGTATGCTAAAGATATTGCGCTTATGGACGCGGACAGGAGCAGACTGGTGCGACGCGTGAAAGGGTGGAAAAAAGCGCTTGAGAACGGCGGTCTGAAGCTAAATGTAGCGAAGACAGAATACTTAGCGTTAAACTCCACAGATCCCACACCAGTCCGCATAGGCGATGATTTGGTCGAGTGCACAGACCAGGTTGAGTACCTGGGATCTGTACTTCATGTGACCGGTGAAATCGACCACGATGTCAAGGCACGCATTGCTGCCGCGTGGGCTATATGGCGAGAAATTACTGGCATCACATGTGATCCCAAAATGCCAGTCAGGTTAAAGGGGCTGGTCCATAAGACAATCATTGGGCCTGTCCTCTTGCATGGTTGTGAGGCTTGGCCGCTGCTGGAGCGACACAAGCAAGAGCTGCGTGTCTCGGAGATGAAAATGTTGCGGTGGATGTGCGGTGTCACGCGTAAAGATCGCGTACGGAACTCTCGCATCCGCCGCATCCTCCATGTTCGTGACATCGCGGATAAAATGCAAGAGAGCCGCCTTTGCTGGTGCGGCCACGTCTTGCCAGGCTACGTGGGGAACAAACGGCTGGCAATGGCCCCCCCACCGGGTTCAGGTAAAAGGCGTAGGCCAAAGAAGTCCTGGCTTGACATCGTGGAAGCTGACATGCGTGCAAATGGTCGCCCAAGATCATGCGAAGTGGAGGAGGAAGAGCTGGACTGCGGACCCTGAGCTCCGTGGTCATCTTGGCGACGGATGCAATCAGGAGAATACGTCTTTAAGCAGATGATGATGATGATTCATACATTGTTTCAGTTTAAAGCTAAATGTTAATGTTACTTTTATATTTTTATAATAACGTTTTAGTTTGATAAAAGTTTACAGTGTCTCGTCATGAAAATTTGTTTTTTGATTGTTGGTTATGCCAGTCTCAATGTGATAAAACGGGTACGTATTTGAATACCTAAAATTATAATACCTAAAGTTAAATAACCTAAGTTCAAAATACCTAAAATCTAAATACCTAATGGTGGGTTGACCTAAATTTAAAATACCGAAAGTTTAAAATGGCTAAGTATTTGAATACCTAAAATTATAATACCTAAAGTTAAATAACCTAAGTTCAAAATACCTAAAATCTAAATACCTAATGGTTGTTTGACTTACTTTTAAAATACCCAAAGCTTTAAATGACAAATTGATATTATAGTGAGTACGTATTACAATGCCTAATTTAAAATTATCGAATTTCATAAGCCCTACGAACGGAAGGCCGAATATTAAAATCCCGAATGTTTATATGATCGAAAGTTCTAAATGCCGAAAATTAAAATACCGACAATTTAAGAAATAATATGTGGTACGGCTTAAAGAAAAAAAGGCAAAAGGCTTTTTTTTTATAACCACTCATACAAGGATTGTCTGCTCCAATCCTGAAGTTCCAAATCCTTGTATGTGTGGTTATAAAAAAAATAACCACGAAGGCTAATGCGGGAGCTCCGCTCCGCTCCGCTCCCGCCTTAGCCTTCTAACCTAACCGTTCGGGGTGGGCAGTGTCCCTTTTTTTAAAGCGCTGGATGCGGGCTGCTTTAGATCGGTCATTCTGGAAGTCTATGGGAGAGGCCTATGTTCAGCAGTAGACTGTGTGTGGCTGATTTATTTTTAGGTATTTTGACCATTTGGTATATTAAATTTTGGTATATCAACCTTTGTTGTTTTAACTTTAGGCATTTTAAACATTAGGTAATTAGTCCAATAGGTATTTCAAATTTAGGTATTAAGTACTTAGGTATTAGTGGTTTAGGTATTTTAAACCATTTGGTATTTAGATTTTAGGTATTTTGAACTTAGGTTATTTAACTTTAGGTATTATAATTTTAGGTATTCAAATACGTACCCGATAAAACATTCACGTACAACCAAGCAAATATGCTTATTTTGTAAACATTACAATAATTAAATAACTTTAGTAAAAAACTATACCTCTTGTATTTCATTTTTCTTAAATTTTCAGGTTTTTCTTAACTTGAAAAAAGAAAATGTTTGGGAATAAATTATAGTAAGGTATAAAGTTAAGTCACTTCGCACTCTTTGTTAGAGCTCAATGATGTCAGTACAACTGTTTTTCCAGGATGGCATAGATATAAAATGGTTACATAAAACTATTTACCTCTTTTTAGCCATGATTAGATATGCTTTTAAGTAATTCTACTCGATAACAATATCCAGTTCGTTTGGATATAAAACACCTTACTTGACAATAATAAAATTTATTTTGGAGATAAAACACTTTGCTTGACATTAACCGGATTTAGTTTCGGCATTTAAACTAATTTTACCTATCTGAAATTTTGAGGTATTTTGTATTAACTCCAATTATTGATAGAAATAATAGACACACATTATTTTTGTTCATTTCTATATAATTGTAATAAATTTATTATTAATTGACCCAAATTTCATAGAGATATCTTCAATACTTTAGAAGTTACGACGTTTTTGAAACTTTAATCGTCTCTCCTGAACATTTTACTAAATGGCTGTTAAAACATTTTGCCTTTCCAGCGTCGATATGTCCCAAACAACTTTTGACGAGTTGTTAAAATAGGTACTTACTTGAAGATTTCATTACATCGTCAAAATACGCAATTTATAGAAGCTGTATCCCCACGTGGAATGCTAGCTGTAACTCTCAGGTAGGTACCTAAGGATTTTAATACCTACCTATTTAGTTCATCGAGACGTCACCAGTTACAACTCACAACCGAAACTGCATTTAAAAATGTACTAGCAAACTGAAAGTCATTTGGCATAGAATCATAACCCTCCTTTGGCTGCCGACAGGCGCTAGCGGCACGTGTAGAGTGAGGTGCGGTATGTCGGGGAAGGGGCACAAAGGCGCCGCCGCCGCCGCGGCATGCGGCAGCCGCGCCGCCGCCGCCGCCGCAGAATGAATAGGTACCGAGTGGGCCGTTCAACAACGTCTTGCGAGTTTTTGTGTAAGGTACTTGTTACCTACTTGTAATTATTTTGAAAACTTTGCTTATATTTAAAAGTAAAAATAGCAATGTTCCAATTTTGAATATCTCTCCACAATTTTTGAGAGCCATTGTGTCTCATTTAAAAATGGATCTGCATCGAGAACATTTTCGTACGATGATTGTGCGAAAATTGGTTCAGACGCATGAAACTTTGTGTAGAGGCTGGTGGTATGACAAACTAGTATGACCACGAGGAAACGGCCTGGTGGATTTAATAAAAATATTTTATACATCGAAGTTAATTTTATAATTTCTCAAAATAAAACTTGATGTAATTGAGTGTCCCACGTACGTAAGAAATTTCTGGTCTAGATCCGCCAAAATGCGTGTGTCTTATCAGACACAAGAAAAAATTTCTTACAATGTGCACGGTCTCATATAACAACAAAGGCATTTCTTATAAGAAATTTCTTGTCAAGCACCAGAAATTTTCTTACAATGTGCAAAGGCACTTACAGTGTGCAAGGTGTTCTCTTCATTAGACACGAAATATTTCTTGTCTGGCGTACGTATCTTATAATGTGCAAAAGGCCTTAGATGCAAAATTATCATCCTTTAAAGGATGATGGGCACAAATGTATGGAACTTGGTCCCACCCTCCAATCGGAATAAATGATACACCATTGGAAAGGTATTTTTGTGTGGATTACGAATAACTATGGCGCTAGTCCCGATTTGCTGTCCGAAAGCAGTATTTTTTGTTTTTTTGTAGCATCCTGCATACACTTCTATTATTATTGGTCTCGATTATGGCATGTTATAAATATAATAATAATAATAATTACAATAAGTAAGATTTTCGAGAAATAAGTGAATATACACTTTATTTCTTGTTTTATTTTATACCACTTAGGTGGCAGACAAGCACACGGCCCACCAGATGGAAAGTGGTTACCGTGGCCTATGGACGTATGCAGCACCAGGGGCGTCACACAACCCTGAAGAAACCTTCTAAAGCCCTTCTTCTTCTTATTATTATTCACACTAATATTATAAATGCATAGTAGTAATGCCAAGTGAAAATCGCTTGTCTGTCACTTAAGTGGTATAAAAAAAAATCAAGCACATAATTTCACAAAACTGGTGCCAACTTAATGCTTATCTGCTTACGTACACTTAGAGTTAATAAGAATAGTATCATCATCAAAATCGGTCAAGCCAGATTTTTTTTTTTAATTCTATTTCGAAGTAACTTCTGAGGAGTATATTACAAAACGGACAATAGATACAGGTTAGCTGCCATAGTCGTTTTTTATACTCTTGATAAGAGCTATCCAACGATGGTAAATTAATTTCGATTGGACAATATTGTAAGTGGGCCCAAAACGCCCATCCTCCTTTACTAAATTAATACTAATATACATTATTGATAACACACTTTTACTTTTCCACAATATTTATTGTTCTCCTAACCGGTTTCACCTCACGGCATTCTCAAAGGATTATATTGATGATTAAGAACATTTGTATTTGACATTTCAAAGTTAAAGTCAATGTAATTTTGACATTGTGTTATGTTTAATATGTTAATTTTACAAAAATAATATAAGGCTGAACTAAAAATTATTTCCCCAAATTTTGGGGAAATAGTTGTTACTGGTATACATCATTTTAAAAACTACCTACATAGGAAATATTAGTATATCGTAATCTTTAACAAGCGAAATGTTCTTAATCATCAATGTAATCCTTTGAGAATGCCGTGAGGTGAAACCGGTTAGGAGAACAATAAATATTGTGGAAAAGTACAAGTGTGTTATCAATAATGTATAGATAGTAATAACTTCCACCAAGTGCCATCAATCAACAGTATGAATAGTCTAAATTAATACTAAAAAAGTCTAACAATTATGTTCGTTTTATAGAACCAAATTTCTATGTGGTATGTGAAACATCACATTTTCGATCTTCGCTGTTTTCATTCCTCTGGCGTTTCACGGGTTATTTAGGATGGAAGCTTCTTTACTTTGATACAATTGAAAGCTATCAAATGCGATCTGATCTAGGTCACTAAATATTTAATGTATATAATCGACGTACCGGAAAGAAAGTTCGAACAATTTCTCACAAAAAGAGATTCTGCTCTTAGAACACGCAAGGCTCAAAAAAGTTCTTTCAATTTATGATACGGGTATGAAAAGGGGTATTTTAGCTGACAACACCTTTGAGCCTAAAATATCTTGCGCTATTAGATAATTAAGATTGACTTGGGCTCCGAAGATCTTAATAAGGCATATATCCGCAATCAATCAGTCTGTGTAAAATATACGTTAGCTAAATAAATTACTCATAGGCACTATTATATTAATTCGTCTTCAGTTACACTATTCGTCTTTACGGTCACGCATTCTTACGTCATCAGTTATTAATGAAGTATCGAATTTTCCGTAGTCTGCGGTTCCGAATACGAATGCCACCCCAATACTATTGACGTTAATGGTTAAGGGCTATCCAAAAATACTATTAATGTCCAACACAAATTACCAATCGTCGTAACAGAAATATTTACAGAATTATGCCTTAGACTCACCCAGTTTTCCTCGTGCAATAATGTTGTAACTTTTGTAACAATAATTGAGTATTAAGGTGATTACATACGCGAATGACTTTGACCATACAAATGGTCAAGGTCATTCGCTTATAAATTTCAACCTTAAAAATCAGTAAAACCAATTTTAATAGATAACTTTATAGGCGATGATCACTAACTAAGAAGGCCACGTCATGCTAATACACTTATTTAACATATTATTATTTTGTGAAATTTTAGATTATTTGAATACATATTGTATGAATATTTGGTTTCTTAAGAAAGAGTAGAGTGATGTTCAGAGCCTCTTTTCAATTATTTCCTCCGTTTTTATTTAATTTATGAGGAGAAGTTATTCTGTATATCCTGTAGTGTGCAGGCATGTGAATTCCAGATCTATAGGTTTTATAGTTAATAAGAAAAACGGTTTCGAAAATACCGATTTTTCGATGCTGACCTGATTCGGGGCCTTAAAAGTTTACTATAAAGTTGAGTTTTAAAAGCTATGTTTACTATAACTATGTTATCTGTGCTATAACCAAACCATATGCAATTAAGTAATAACTGAACTTAATCCAATTGTTTCAAGTTAACGGCCAATATATTACATCTTAAAATGTTATATGAAGGCTTAATTTAGGTGGCGGTTTACTAAACACACACAAATACGTTTGTTATTATGTAAATCTTGATACTATTATGTCTGAACATTGAAAGAAATGCAGTAGATACAGTCAAACGGGATGAATAAAGATCAAGTGAAAAGGACATCATTCAGATTGGGCTAATTTTTATTTTGCCGGCCAAAGAAAAAAAATACAATATTCGGTTAGAGCTTGTTCTTACTAACATTTTTTATTAATGCGTCAAAGTTGAGGGACCACTTCCAATGGTTTTATTAGAGTTTAAAAATCTTAAAAATATACACTTTTTATGATACGAACTATTCAAAATAAATGAAAAATATTGTTATACATTGGAAGAATAGTTAATAAAAGCAATAAAAAATAAACCCCATACTGCATATTGTTGTTTTTCGTCCATTTATTTACGGCTAAAATTAAAAGTGTCGATTAAAGAAAATAAAATCCGCTAGAATTTTTCCTTATTAGCATTTTTTATTATGGCGTCATAGCTGAGGGACCACTTCCCTCGGTTTTATTTATATTCAAAAATCTTGAAAACATACATTTTTTATGATACGAACTATTGAAAATGAATTAAAAATATTGTTCTATATTGGAAGAGTAGTTCATATAAGTAATAAAAAATAAACCGCATATTACATATCGTTGTTTTTCATCCATTTATCTAGGTTAAAAATTGAAAGTGCCAGTCAAAGAAAACAAATGTGATATTCCGCTAGAACTTGTACGCGTTTGCATTTTTATTATGGTGTCAAAGCTGAAGGACAACTTCCCTTGGTTTTTTTTTTTGAGTTCAAAAATCTTGGGTTTATACATTTTTTATACGTATTATTGAAAATGAATGAGAAATATTGATTTATATTGGTTAAAGGTGCATTTCCAATTGAACTTAGTAAATATTTTGCCGGCCACTAAAAAAAAGTGCTTGATTTTGATAGAACACAACATTGTAAGCATTTTTTATTACTACACCAAAGTTCTAAATCGATTCCTTGAGATTTTATTTAGGGTTCAATATTTAGTATAAAGTGTGACTATTTAATTACTTAGTTCAAAAATTGAAAGTGCCGGTCAAAGAAAACAAATAGATATGATATTCCGCTAGAGCTTGTCCTCATTAGCATTTTTTTATGGTGTCAAAGCTGAAGGATAACTTCCCTCGGTTTTATTTGAGTTCAAAAATCTTGGATATATACATTTTTTTTTACGAATTATTGAAAATGAATGAGAAATATTGATTTATATTGGTTAAAAGTGCATTTCCAATTGAACTTAGTAAATGAGTTCATCATATTCCACAGTTACAAGGCACTAATGGCAATGCCTTATGGATGATTCGTGGACGATAGCAGTCACGTCATGTCCAGGTTCGTCAACATTATACATACATTATCATAGATAAAACAAGAAGGGTGAAGTGCAATGAAACAGTATTATTGCTCGTGTATTTTATTTTTATATGCTTATGCCAATAAGGACAAGCGCTAACGGAATATCATTTTTTTTTGGCCGGCACTTTCAATTTTAGACCTAAATAAACTAACGAAAAACAGCGATATGCAGTATGGGGTTTATTTGTTATTGCGTTTAATAACTATTCTTCCAATATAGAACAATATTTTTCATTCATTTTCAATATATCGTATCATAAAAATTATATGTTTCTAAGATTTTTGAACGCCAATAAAACCGAGGGCAGTGGTCTCTCAGCTTTGACGACGTAATAAAAAGTGCTGATGAGGACAAGCTCTAGCGGAATATCATATTTGTTTTCTTTGACCGGCACTTTCAATTTTGGATCTAAATGAATGGACGAAAAACAACAATATGCAGTATAGGGTTTATTTTATATTGCTTTTATTAACTATTCTTCCAATGTAGAACAATATTTTTCATTTATTTTTAATAGTTCGTATCTTAAAAAGTGTATATTTTTAAGATTTTTAAACTCAAATAAAACCGTTGGAAGTGATCTCTCAACTTTGACGCAATAATAAAAAATGCTAGTAAGAACGAGCTCTAACAGAATATCGTGTTTTTTTTCTTTGGCCGGCACTTTCAAAATTAGCCCAGATATGTATGGAGAGTGAATGTTCTCCTTTATACAAAAGACTTTGATCTTAAATTATTTAGGTACTATCTTTCGCATTCCATTAAAATCATTGTATACATAAATAAATTATTTTCCAAATGGTAGTCTCTTAGCTAGAATAATATAAGTTTATATTGTTATTCCTGTGAGTGTCAATAAGCAAACTTAATTCAGAATTGTTTACTAAGTAAATATTATCTCACTGGAAGCTTTAATAAAGATGTTATATAAGAGAAGGTCTTCCTGAATTTGTAAGGAGTATAAGGATGATATTTTATAATGTAGCAGTTGTTTTATTTCACCTCATTTGACGGGACATAATTATTATGTACTCTCTTCACTGTCACTGTTATTTCTTCATGAAAAAGGACCCTATGACCATTACAGCTTGTCCAGGCACCTTGCCCTCAGGCGTAAGAGCGGGACTGCACTCTCTGTACTTCCTGCAGAGCCGGAAAGAGTAAAACAAACGTGTATGTTTGCTACATTTTAAGCTTAGAAGCTTGAATTGCTACCTACATTTTAATGGCTAACTAAGCTTTTAAGCTTAGTACTTGTAGCGGATATCAATACTATACAAAGTGCATTTCAATGGGATTGAAAGATTCCAAAATATAGGTAACTATAGTACTAATACTAAAACTTATTTTGACAAAGTTAAACTAATTGTATTTTGTTTGACATTTACTATTATAATTTTATGACTGAAATATAAATTGACTTTTTAGATTGACATAATACCTATGAATAATACAGTATGATGACATGTTTAATTTTAATCTTTTATGTAGCCATTATGTACTTACCATAACATTTTGATTTGTATGTATGGAATTTGTAAATAATATTATGCTATGATAAATTACAAAGCTAAATTAATTGTGTTTTGTTTGACATTTACTATTGTAAGTATGTATCTGAAATCTAAATTGACTTATTAAATTGACATAATACCTATGGTTAATACATTATGATGACATGGTTTATTTTTATTTTATTTTTTATGTAGCCATTAAGTACCAGGACATTTTTGATTTTTATGTGTGGAATTTGTAAATATTTAATTAAATGTAATGATAAATGAAGATGACAGCATGAAAAAATTCTTACTTGATATAGGTATGCTTACTACATTGTATTTTGTTCCTGATTTAGCTATTAAGACTGCACGCCTATTATGGTGGAATATGGCGAGACTATCTACCTACTGTATATAACACCTTATGTAACCCATATTTGCAACGAATAAATGAATTATGAAATAAAATAAAAAAAGTATTTTGTAAACATTCAGATTTTGTGATTGTGTTATTATTATTTACAACATATTCACAACTTCTGAATGCAGAAGTAGGTAGTTCAGGTATAACTTGTAACACAACTTGCAACTAAAATCTTTTGGTTTTATACTGTTCACTGTTCATTATGAAGGTGGTACCCGTAATTGAAATTAAAATTATTACTAGATTTTTTATACCAATTAGATCGCAGACATGCACACGGCTCACCTGATGGAAAGTGGCTACCGTGGCCTATAGACGAGGGGAGTCACACGACAACACTAGGGGAGTCACACTTGTACTGCCGACCCTGTAAGAATAGAGATTCCGTGCCGTCAGGGATGAAGACACATAGAACAAGCCTTTGGTCTTTCCACTGACAGCACAAAACTTCTCCAGTGAGGTCTGGCTACCCTATCACCGCCGGGAATACAACACGAGGTTATTATACCCGCGGTATTCTGTACAGGGGAGGTACTTCCCCAGTCGGACTGCTCGTATGGGGCGGAAATACCGTCGTGTTCTACCTCCTCTCGTCCTTCCCGTTTTGCACGACTTTGCTAAAAACATGTAACAACGTTAACGGTAGGAAATTAAAAAGATATTAATATAATGTCTCGTGATTGTGTTTTTTCAATGTTATGTTGTCTACTGAACATTCTTCCGTTATGCAAATTTTCCTGTAGCTCCATTTAAAACTTGATAATGGCATTGTCTTCCAAGAAATATTGCCTTTGTCGTGTTACATGGGAAATTTTTAAATATTTTACCCCGCGTTTACATACTGCCGCTCGCATTGCTCATCGCCTTGCCGGCAATATTCACGCGAATAATGCCCTAGCATTCAAACACTCGCATCATCGCGATGTTCATCGCGTTGCCCAACACTCGCATCATCGCGATGTTCATCGCGTTGCCCCGCATACAGTATTCGCCTTGCGATGGAGATGGACGACTTTAGTTAAGTGGACACCTAACCGAATGCAGTATAGGCATTTTATTAGGCTAGGCTTAGGTAGGTACCTACCTACCTACCTATTTTAATTTGGTAGGTAATTAGGCTAATTTGGTAGGTAGGTACCCACCTACCTACCTATTCTAGTTTGGTAGGTAGGTACCTACCTACCTACCTATTCTAATTTGGTAGGTAGGTACCTACCTACCTACCTATTCTAATTTGGTAGGTATAGGCTAATTTGGTAGGTAGATACCTACCTACCTACCTATTCTACTTTGGTAGGTAGGTACCTACCTACCTACCTATTCTAATTTGGTAGGTATAGGCTAATTTGGTAGGTAGGTACCTACCTACCAAATTAGCCTAATTACCTACCAAATTAAAATAGGTAGGTAGGCTAATTTGGTAGGTAGGTACCTACCTACCTACCTATTCTAATTTAGTAGGTAGAGGTACCTACCTACCTACCAAATTAAAATAGGTAGGTAGGTAAATTAGGCTAATTTGGTAAGTAGGTTACCTACCAAATTAGAATAGGTAGGTAGGTAGGTACCTACCTACCAAATTAGCCTAATTACCTACCAAATTAAAATAGGTAGTTAGGTAGGTAGTACCTACCAAATTAGCCTGATTACCTACCAAATAGGTAGGTAGGTAGGTACCTACCTACCTACCTATTCTAGTTTGGTAGGTAGGTACCTACCTACCTACCTATTCTAGTTTGGTAGGTAGGTACCTACCTACCTACCTATTCTAATTTGGTAGGTAGGTACCTACCTACCTACCTATTCTAATTTGGTAGGTAGAGGTTCCTACCTACCTACCAAATTAAAATAGGTAGGTAGGTAATTAGGCTAATTTGCTAAGTAGGTTACCTACCAAATTAGAATAGGTAGGTAGGTAGGTAGGTACCTACCTACCAAATTAGCCTAATTACCTACCAAATTAAAAAAGGTAGGTAGGTAGGTAGTACCTACCAAATTAGCCTGATTGCCTACCTACCTACCTATTCTAATCTGGTAGGTACCCTACCTACCTATTTGGTAGGTACCCTACCTACCTATTTGGTAGGTACCCTACCCACCTATTTGGTAGGTATAATTAGGCTAATTTGGTAGGTAGGTAGGTAGGTACCTACCTACCTACCTATTTCAATTTGGTAGGTAATCAGGCTAATTTGGTAGGTACTACCTACCTACCTACCTACCTATTTTAATTTGGTAGGTAGGTAGGTACCTACCTACCTACCTATTCTAGTTTAGTAGGTAGTTACCTACCTACCTATCTTTTATATACATATGTATTACCTATATTATTTAATTAGATCCGTAGCAAGCATTTCAATAAATTCTATTGATTTTTCGTTGGACCATTCGATTGGTTGCGTCATTGTCATGATAATAAATTCGAAGTAATCCTGTGACTGTGACACGCGCGTACACAACGAGCGCTCGATGCGAAGTGTGCACGACGCGAGTATGTGAATGCTTCATCGCGCTAGTATTGCCGCTCCTTCTCGCGCTGCCAAGCCGACACTCGCAGCAATATACGCGGCACTACTCGCGGCATGACGAATATACCATTCACACCACGTCCCTGCCCACTTCTCTCGCCACTTCCCTCGCTCTGCCGCGAGTATGTAAACGAAGCATTAGAGTGTATATTTAAGAAAGTTTGAAAGAAATTCAATCTCCTTAGCTAACTGCCTAACTTATGATATTTATAAATCGAACTCAGATATTTTTTTTAAACTGAAGTTAAAGGACAATGCCAGGATTTGTATCAAACCTGGTTCCACCTTCAATAGCTATGTGTGTCACATCGCTGGATAGGTACTTTTGAGCTGAATAAAAGTTACTATGGCGCCTAGTTCAAATCTTAGTCCGTTCAGAATTATTCTTTATTAAACAAAGTAATTTTACAAGATTCAAAAACAATGTTATGAACATGACACTTGATATTCGTGGGCTGCAGGATACGAGACAAAATGACCGAACCCGAATTAATGTTCAATCAGTGTCAGACCTTTCATTGTGCCGCCATAGAAACATTTATTCAGCTCTAAAATACCTATCCAGTGATATATCACACATAGCTATTGGAAGGTGGGACCAAAATTATTGGCCTTTCTCACAAACTGGCGAAGTGCCTGGCGTGGGAGGCGCTGGGAATTAGCCTCAAATTGGCAGCTCTCGGGGTGGGAGTCCTTTCTGTTTAATGTATTAACGGAGTCCAGGTCATCCTCACCTGTACGCCAGTACACCTGCTTATAGCCAGACAAGGTTCTGATGCAAATTTTCTTCTTGAGGATGGGAAGTCTGAAGGTAGTCATACATACCTGTAGATAAAAGTGAAAAAGTGCTTAATTATAAAACCCAAGCTTTAGATGCAACTGGGATCGGCGCCGCAAAAGAAGAAGCAGAGCTATTTATTTAAAAGATGTAAATATAGGGTTTTTAAGATATCATTCATTTACATTATACCTACCATATTTTTAGAAAAATCATTTCAATCGGAGATTACGGCCGGCTAGGGACGTGCTTATTACGCGCAAGAGACATATTATCACATAAAAGTGAGCTTATAATGGCGCATCGAGAAGACCGTAGTCTTCTCGCCTTATACTCGCCTATTTACGCCTCAATGGGTGGGTTACAATAGTTGTTATTTTTAAATACTCAGGTGGCAATAAAATGTTAGTTCGTAGATATTACAGCGGTGCGCCAGTTTGTTGGAGGCTTGCCAAGAAGGAACATTAAGTAGCCCGTTTCCTTCAGTAGGCTTTAAAATCTCCTGGGTGGATGCAATTTTTGTCTCAAAGTCATAGCTGGAAATACTGAACGAAAATATGTTTTACATTTACGCATACCTAAGTACATTTCTACTACATGTTATCAAAGAGAGACAGTCGCGAGCGGTAGAAAATTTTATTAGAATTAGTACGCTTCTGTCGGGTAATGTACTTACATAGAAGAAACCTCTCTTTTCAGTTTAGTTAAATGTATTTTATTCTCGTAATGTTCGGTTCGAGTGGCTATTATAGTTCTATGGATTTCCCAAAATGCCAATATCCTAAAAAGAATGAACAGTCGAAATAATGATAACATTAACTTATTTTTGTTACACTCTGTACCTGCCTAGAATTTATATGAATGGACAAAGAAAAGAACACACTTCAAGTAAATATGGAGTATGAGCTGCAGTTCTGCAATGATTTTTCCTACTATATGCTATTCTTATTTTTCCTATTTTATGTTTAGATGACGATCAACCATAATAGCCCGCCTGATGTTTAAGCGGTCATTTGTGCCCATAAACGCTTCGCTAATGGTGATAGACCGGCGTTAAGATAGTTAGTACTACAGTGTACTAATGCCAAGTGATGATGTAACCTGTGATAGCATTCACACCCGGCTAGAACATACCTTAATTTGTAGTTCTGAATTATCTGTTCAGTAGAAAGTGAGGTTTTTTTTAGAAAGTGCGTCATTTTGAGAGTCCTAAGTACTAGTCTTAATTTCATGCAATGCATAATATGTACTCGTATGGTGCTATGAGAGGGGGTGACGGGTGGAGCCGCCTGTCACCCTAGCTAGCAGAAGCAGGCCGCGGCGGCGGCGGCGGCGGCGGTGCGCATTGCGTGCCTCCCCATACCCGGGGGCGAGTTGGGGACTCTGTGGTCCCCACACCGGAAGAGGGCCAGTTCGAGAGATATGGCCCTGGGTCGGCCCGGGTGCGAGGGATATGTCTACGACGACTCCCAAACTACCTCACCTCCGGCAACCGACGGCCCACAGAAGGCGTGCGTTTTAGTCGGTTCAAGTCCGACATAACCTCCTCCACCAGCTCTGGCGGAGGGGTATCCGTGGGGATTTTTCGCACGATAAATACAAAGTATGATGTTATGAGCTTACAATTTGCTTATACAGCTGCTTAAAATGAATTCGTAGGTATTATATTATTTGCCAAAAAGACATGTATTGTTGTTTTCAAATTGGAATATTGCCTTTCCGTATTGCCTAAGTTGCGTAGGTTTTTTGACAAGGTAAATAATGTAAATATCAATACCTTGGTGAGTAATTTTTCTGCTGGGGGTCTCGTCAAGTAGAACATGCTCCAAAGGACGGAAGTAAAAAAGCAGTCAAAAATTCTAGAAGTCATAAATAATTCGAGTAACAATAAAATTCATGATTTTTTTAAAAAATGTTTTCGATATTGGTAAACTAAAGCATATTTTCCAATGGAATGGTGTTCAGAGATGGCCAGAGAATGAAAGCCTATGTAAGAATGTTCTCCATTTTTTTTTAATCTATGGAGAAAGTTTTACATCTTCGAAATACTTTCACCTACCGCATTTCCTGAATGTTTATGTGGGTATTACTTCTAATGTACGGTTTGTCGGTGCGGCAAAAACTTGTTCGCAAAACTAAGAGTTCTATAAATCTATATCACAAGCTTCAGAGTAATTTAAAACCCTCTTAACTTGATAAGTAATATAGTTAAGTATTGTTTAAAAGTATAGATGATTAAAGGGTTCAATTATGATTCCGTTGCTAAAATGCTAAGGCGAAACATATTATTATATGTAGCATGCATAAGAAGTTAAAAATAACTTATTTACAATGTACTAGCTGTCGCTCGCTGGTCCACCCGCGTGGAATTCTGATCCCGTTCATCGTTGATAGTAGCGTGATGATAAATAGCCTATTTTGGTACCTGATAATGTAATTTTCTAAAGGCGAAATAATATTCGTTACATACAACAATACAATTTTTTCCTCTTTATAATATTAGCTCAAAGCTGTCACATTTAATGTGTTGTCAACCAGATGTCACTTTATATTCTCAACATTATCATCCTTGCATTAGACTTGGTTGTAACCGAGGCCTTTACCTTGGAGTCCGACGTCTGCTTAAATATGACGGGGCTTAGTTTATGCGACTATATTAGGCGGGACTGCCGTTTGACCTCCCAGTCTGAGGTGTGGCGGACTTTTCGCGTGGATTTTACCAAACCTTATCCTAACCTTACTCCCAACTTACCTTACCTTAACCTTATCCTAACCTTATCTTAACCATCACAAACACAACAAAAAAGAAATCATGCAAATCCTTCTAGGCATTTTAAATTATTGAGTTTGGTAACTTAGTGATCTCTTTTTTATTGTAAGTTAATATCTATAGGCTACTTCCAAGAGTAAGGGTAGGACTACTTCCATATTTCATATCCGTACTTAATGTAAGTATAAGTATACAATATGGCTGAAATTTTATAGATATGGGAGTTACGTTACGGGCGTTTCATGGTCCACCGATTCCAAGATTTATTGGTTCGCCATTCTCCGAACTCGCTAACTGATTAAATTCGTTGTATTATTCGTAACATCCTGAATGTTTAATATTGTTGCTCTGTGGATCGTCGAACATCATACTTACCTTTCTACCATGCACATTGCACACACACAGTACACACACTCATATATAGTGGTATAAACTCATATCATAACAATATAACTGCAGAGATTAGCAGGCCCATAAATTTATAACATAAAAGGCTGATAGATCCATGTTTTTATTAAACCTTTATTGCCAACTTAATTTATACATTTTACTTCAATGTGACTCTACATAAAAGTTATAAGGTGTCAGCGTGTCATTTAGATCCATGAATGCAGTGTAATGAAATAAAAATTGAATTTACTTAAAAATAAAAAAGAAATTATGCATCATTCTAGCAATTAGAACGTTTTACATTTGCATAATTATCGCTTTATTAAATTATTCGACTTAATGTCTCTTAATGTCAACTATTTTATTTTTCTTTCATTTAGCTAACCATATACCATTATACTTTTCTGGGAAAATGGGTAAAATATTCTGATTTGTAGCGAAACACAACTGTGGAAATGTGGTTAAAATCTGTGTAATGGTAAATCATTGGGACAGGTAATAAAATTTAGGCATGTTTTTTAAACAACCATGCTGTATTATAAATAAAAAATGAGATTTATCAATGCAGATAGGTACCATTAGAAAGATAATGTACTCGTACTCCTTTTAACATCTTTATTTGATACGGTTTATTTATTGCGCAGATGTGCAACATATTAACTGCCCCTGATAAATATAAAATAATAAAAAGAACGAAATCGTATGTGTTAAGAAAGATTTCAAGCGTATTATTTGCTTCAAACGTGTCTCGCGATTTTGACGTTTTAGGCCGTCGATTTCATCAGTATAAAAATCGATAATTTGATACTTACTGTTCGTGAAATCCGGTCTTAGGCAGCTTAGCACGGGAACGGTAGATATAGTTATGTCAATAAAAAACTAACGGTCTAATAAAACGGAACCGACTGACTAAGGCTGCCTCTGGATTCAGTTTTAAATGGAGCCCTATGCCAGCAAGTAAATAGCAGAAACAGACCTTAAACAGTGGTGTGCTATACCTACAGGTATATCTCTCAACTCATAGTTTATTTCTAGAAGTATCTAAATCCGTTCAAATTTCTGATAATATCTTCTAATTCAGTTTATGGAAAACATATCCCTTTACATTCAATATACAATACTAGTCGCAAAATATTTCATGATATTTTAGGACTGACATGAATGTTCGTAATAACCGCGATACAGTCGTCGCTTTATGTGCTCTCCAAGGCACGTAAATACGTGACTGTTTTGTAACTGGCCACCTATCTACACAAGACTGCCTGTAACCTGTAGTTATGTGACTTTTTTATTATTCATTTAATCACGCTTAAATCACTGAAGAGATCTGGCCATTTGGTACAGGGATATATTATAGTCTTGCTAGCTATTGTTATATTTATCCTGGGAATAGGTAGCCACGGGTAGCAGAACACCTTGCAGGCGATGTCACGGGCAATAGCTATTTAGATGATAAACTAGCTTGGAAATGAGCTGTTCACTCATGCATGCTTCTCAAACAAATGATTGTATTTAGACTAAGTAGACTAAGCATTTTTTGTAAATAGACCAAAAAAAAGCCCGCTGAGTTTCTTGCCGGAGTCTTCTTGTAAGTGCCGTTTTGATGGTCTATACAGATTAGATGATTTTTGACTTTGATGAGAAAAATATAATTTATTGAATTTCATACCTTGTACACCCATAACAGAGTAATTGGATTATGATATAAAGATTTTAAATTAATATTTCAAAAAGAAATTCCATCGACATTATTTATCTCAATTAATATTCTTGCTACGCTTACTACGGATACAAGGGAAGTTAATTTAATTAATTTGTTCTATTATTATCTCTTAATTATTATAATATAACATCAAACAATAACTACATTGTCATCTGAAATTAATTTTCTGATTCCAAGAACTTGCTTATCCACTGCGTCACTTGCTTACCCACCTAACTTGGAAAATTTGGATCAACCTCGAGCGAAGCTCGGTGGCCCAGTGGTCAAAGCATTCCCCCTGTAAGGGAAAGATGATTTAATTTTTTCCTATTTTAAACAATTAAGGTAAGATTCCGTAGCCGACCGCATACGACAACTGCCGACGCACGCAGCACATGCGCGTAGGTACTTCATTGCGGCTTCTCAATGGTCCCTTTTATCCGTAACGGAGTAACTTCATATCATCCATTTTGTAAGTTATTGAGCATATAAATATTATATAAAATGAGTATTGCATTTGGCAATGCATGCATTAGCTAGTTTGTTATAAAACACGCGCCTGGTAAAGTTAGTTTGGCTTCTTTCAATCGAGAAGTAAAACCTCTTTCATTTATTTATTATTTTGTTCTCAGAAACCTTTGTTTTAAAGTTCACACCTCGTATACTACGTAGTTTGTTTTAAAACAATAGATTGATGATAAAATATTAGGTACATGTTCTCAATTTATCTTTTTAAATGAAAGGCATTGGAAAATATTACGTAATTTTATATATTTTCTAACCGTACGAATATGCTTATTGAACTTTTTCACTCTAAGTTTACCATTGTGAACAAATAAAAAGGAAGTTTAAGAAGTAAAATTCTATTGAATAAACGGTAAAAACTAAACGAGAATTTTGCCGACGACGACGCGACGTTACGTTTTCCAATTTAGTAGAAATTCAAGATTCACTTTCGGATACTACGAATTTTATCCTTTTCACTTTCAGAATAGAATGCGTAGCAAAAATTAAACAACGAAAAATGTCTCTTGACTTTAATTGTATAATATACGGTTGAAAGTACAAGTTTGTACAAGTGTGCATAAAGTTCTTAAATAAATAAATAAAATAAAGTAGTGCAAAAAAGCAAAGATAAAACGGTGGCTATTTTTGAAGTCACACCAAAGTCTTCGGTTCCCAAGGCAAGTGCACCTGCAAGTCGTCAATCAGCGGGCTTTCTTCTCGGAGTTGGGAGGTCGGACGGCAGTCGCTCTTATGGAAACCAGGATGGTCCAAATCAAGAGAAGAAGTAAGAGAGCTGAGTATGGCTCCAAAATAGATGGTTTGGATGCAACTTGGACCAACACGGTGATGATGATGAACGATCAGATGTCTATAGCATAATAAAGCGATTTGTTTGGTGTCAGGGTTTATACACACTATTGCATTAGGGTGGTCTCAACTGCTCAACCAAAGGAGGCAAACATGAGACGTTAAGTCGAATACTATTTAATAAATTTTCGGTGATGTTTAAATACCACAGGCTCTCACTTTATGCTTAATGCTGCACCTTTGTAGCAGCAATACTCTCTCCACGTCAATTGTAGTCTCTGCCATTAATAGGGCTGAATGTAGCTCAACATCCCTATCGGCTGGCTCAAAGGTTAGCGCAATAATCATGGCTCAGTTACGCCCCATCGTGGCCCCTTTCAGCTCGGAAGCACTTTACATGGCAACATCAACATCTTCCCGACAAAAAGAAAAGTGACGCTGTAACCTCCGTTGCCCAGGGTTCACCACACGGAAGCTCTTTATTTCCGAACTCCAGGCAATAAAAGCACCTACCGTTATAATGTTATTCATGTTGAAATACGGTAATTGTTGAGTGCTATAAGAGTATAATAAGAATAAGTTTGTCTTTGTGTTCTTATCTCTAACATCTTCAAACAATTTATGGGTTTCAACTAAAGCTAACTGAATATATTTATCTTCTCTGAAAAACTAGGTAGATAAGAAAATATACATACAATCTCTGCAATCGAAACGGATAAAAATATTTTAAGGTTTAGGCTTCGTATACCTACTTTATTTGATTATTATATTAAATCGGCTTCAAACTGAAGTGTACCTATATACCTCACTATTCTAGTCCAAATTGTGTGTCTGTCAAATGCAAATGTAGGGCTATTATGTTCTCATATGATAGAAAACAGGTATTGTTAATTAGCTGTACAATTATTGCTCATTTGGTTGTACTCTCATTCTCTCATTGAAAATGAATACTAATAGTAATTTAACGAATCAATCACTGTTTCAGTTGCGTAGTTGCTGAAACTGAGGCAATTATTTTAGTAAGTAGGTACGGCAACCGATCCGTAGTCACACCAAATTGCCACACTGGCACTGGTGTGACTATGGTTTCTTTTATTTATCCGTAGTCATACTGTGTGACTATGGATAATTTTTATTTATCCGTAGTCACACTAGTGTGACTTCGAAGTGCTATTGATCAAATTGACTGTTAGTTAATTAATTGATTGACTAATTTATCATTAGCGTATTGGTTGAATAATTATCTAAATTTTCAATACTGGTTTCACTACATATTATAAAACAAAGTCGCTGTTGCTGTCTGTCCGTCCCTATGTATGCTTAAATCTTTAAAACTACGCAACGGATTTTGAAGAGGTTTTTTTAATAGATAGAGTGATTCAAGAGGAAGGTTTATATGTATAATACATGCATAATATTGTAGAGAACCATTGATAAATTAAGAGATATGCAGCGGGTACGAAATCAGAAAATATGGCGGTACGAAGTTCGCTGGGTCAGCTAGTAACTTATAAATACACACGTTTATTAGCGGTCAATAGAGGTATATGGAGCTCAATAAATACCCTTTCTCGAACCAACCTAACCTGCTAGCCGAATGAGGTCCGGGCATAAGGATTGAGAGGTTTGGGGGCAATCGCTCTAATATAATCCGCATAAGCCAAATCTGTAAAATTCCTTTTTTTTAAATTCTGCTTACCAGAAACGTTATTTTAAAATTAATACAAAATATTACTTAGGCAAGAAAGAGCCTCAAAGAAATGGAGAAAGTCGTACTACTACTTATATTGTATAACTTATGTTGTTATTACACTATTTATTATTATGGTTTGAAACTATTTCATAATATACCTATTTTAATGTTTGCGTTAATTTCTTTATAGTTCTTTCAGTTTTAATTTTATATTAATCTTTTTTTAGTATTGCATACCTACCTATAGTAAATAATATTACCTAAATTTTGTACCAACATCAACATGGTAAATAAATGCCATGATTACGAATGTATATAATTATATGTACGTATATGATAGATACCTGCTGCTATAACGAAGCATCTTTTTCATCATTTGTTAGTCTGGAGGACTAACCTTACTGTTGACTTATCTAATTTCTGAAACGACTGAAACGTTTACTGAAAGATAGCTGAATTTATACAACGTAACAAGGCTACTTCTATTTTAGAAAATAAATAAGGATTTCGCTTAAAACACAAAGCCAGTTCTAAGGTTACTTTCCACAGGAGATTGTACAATGCGTTTGATATCAACCAATCATGTTCATTGGTCCATATACGTAGCATAGTACTGGTGGAAAGGGGTTCAGCTAAGCTATGTTTTTTTTTATATAGAAAGATGCGTGCTATGGAGAATAGATTCTAATTTTTCAGGAAGTTTCATAGCACTCGCTACGCTACACATAACATAGCACAGTGGAAACGGTCACATAGTTCTGTTTCATAGTTTAGCTTTTACATCTTCTTAGTGTAGCTACATAGCACATCTCCGGTGGAACGGCAGCCTAAAACACGCGGAGGAAGTTGCAGGTAGGGAATGCAAATCTCGCGAGATTGGGGGTCAAGCGAGATCTCGCGAGATTATGAATACCAATACCGCGAGATCTCGTCAATTTCGAAATCTCGCGAGATTGGCAGTTTTGTGTGTTTTTTTTTTCACAAATAATCACAATATTTAAATAAATTAGGGAAAAAAAGGTATAAGTATATACCTACCTATTATAAGACATTTATTTTCCCGAATTTCAATAGACCTTAAGCATCAAACATTGTTTGACGTATCTTTATTATTCTTTTTTTTTTTTTAATAAACTTCTAAGTGGTAAACTTTATCGCACGTAAATCAAATAGCAAATGAAAGAAGTAACCAATCTTTTCTCCTAATATCAACAAGAATCTTTTAGTAATAAAACTTTGAACGCAGCAGTCCGTAGCAGTCAGTAGCAAACCGACAGATAGTAACGCAACTCCGTCCGTGTCAGTCCGCGCTTCGCATAATTTTTTTTTATGCTCGAGTGCAATCTCGTTAATCTCGCGAGATCTCGCCCTTTTTTCGGCCGAGATCAATCTCGCTAAAAGAGGCCGAGATCTCGATCGAGATTGCATTCAGTAGTTGCAGGCACAGCTAGTCCCCGACAAATATTTGGATAGAAAAATGTACAATATCTGACTGAATATTGATTGTGTCATTTCTTTTGTTACAGGCAACTTACTAGTTATTCTTGTGGTTACCTTATCGCGGCGACTGCGTTCCATAACCAACTTCTTTTTGGCGAACCTCGCTGTGGCAGATTTATGTGTGGGCGTGTTTTGTGTCTTCCAGAATTTGACCATCTACCTAATACCGAGGTGAGTAATTCGTAGCCTTAGGTAAACAGATTCTTAGTACTAATATGTCTGTATGTATGTATAATCATGTTGAATGAGTAATGGTGTACGGTAGTGTGAATATAGAAAATATTTTTACGTTAAAAGTATTGAGTTTGTTTTAAAGGTATACAGATTTATTTTAAGACGTGTTTTAGCTCTAGAATTGCGTCATCTAAAGTTGATGTATCGTCCTGTTATGAGAAGAAAAGCGTGAGTGAAATTGCGTCATTTTGGTTTTTTTTTTTTTGCATAAGCTTGTATCGTGATGTACATCGCCTGAGTCAACATACTAATGTTATTTTCATCAATGAATTATGCTATTCTCTGTAGTAAACAATAGATATATGAAGTTATTATTAGGTAGTAGATATTCTTTTGAAGTTTTCTTTGTATAAGGTAATAAAAGCAAAATTGTGCGTATTGATTCGATTTTGTTCTGCAATCGCGTCGTACGGTTTTGCCTTATTCATGTCTTTAAACCTTTTCTGTATAATTAACGTCCCAGATTATTTTACTATTTAAATAAGTTGTCAAAATGTTGAATGTTACATACATTACCAAGTTTTCAAATATCTTTACCTAATTCAAATAAATTTTGAAACTTCGTAGGTACCTACTGCGTAAAGAAATTTATGTTTAACTAAAGTTATACCTTTCTTTTACTAAATTATATCAACTTTTACCTCTTCTTCATATAAATAATTTCTCGCATGCCGAGATTGGTGATAAATGGGAAGAAAAAATTGTATACTTATTATAGACTTTGTAAGTATAACGTAGGTATAGGTATGCCTTAGAAATTGATGATACTTTAGTCTGTACCTGTTACTATTAAGTTCATCATAAATTTGAATGGGCCTTTTGCATCGTTGTCGCCATTAGGTAGGCATTCCCACCCACGTGCCAAGTTGCGTTTTAATTTTTGATCATTATTCATGGATAGGGTTAGAACTTTAGATTCACGGTGGTATTATGTTACTTGGAACCGGCAGGCTTACATTAAAGGTGTAATGACAGTAGAAGAAGCTGTTGTCGTTGCCTACACTATACGTATGTATGTAATAACACAGTTATTGTCAATCAAAAAGGTATGATTCCGAAGCCGACCGCATCCGACAAAGGAGTCGATTCGCACGTTCCGTGGGAGTTCAATTCGTGCGAATCGTCCAATAACCCCCGACAGACGCATGCACAGGTACAGCGTACTGGTTACTTGTTAAACTCCGATACGGAATGAAGGGGACCACTGAGAAGCTGCAATGAATTATGCGCATCTGCTGCGTACGTCGGCAGTTGTCGTATGCGGTCGGCTACGGAATCATACCTTAAGTAAAATTGTTTACTTTGGTAAAGTAGGTAATCAATAAGTGTCAGGGATATTCAATATAAATCAGAACCTAAAAAAAAACATGCGGGGCAGTTTTATATCTCATAGAAGTGAAAAGATTCTGTATACCTAAATAAATAAAATCGGTCAAGTGCGAGTCGGACTCGCCCATGAAGGGTTCCGTAGTAGCAAAGGCGAAAATTGCGGTTTGTGACGTATTAAAAAAAACTACTGACTGGATCTCGTTCGAACCAATTTTTAGTGGTAGTTATCATGGCAATTTACATCATATATTTTTTTTATATTTATCATTCTCTTAGTTTAGAAGTTAGAAGGGGGGGGGGATACACATTTTTCCACTTTGGAAGTGTCTCTCGCGCAAACTATTCAGTTTAGAAAAAAATTATGTTAGAAACCTCAATAGCATTTTTAAAGACCTATCTATAGATACCACAAACGTATGGGTTTGATGAAAAAAAAAAAAATTGAGTTTCAGTTCTAAGTATGGTGACCCCCAAAATTTAATGCTTTTTTTTATTTTTGTGTGAAATTCTTAATGCGGTTAACAGAATACATCTTCTTACTAAGTTTCAACAGCATAGGCCTTATAGTTTCGGAGAAAAGTGGCTGTGACATACGGACGGACAGACAGACAGACAGACAGACGGACGGACAGACATGACGAATCTATAAGGGTTCCGTCTTTTGCCATTTGGCTACGGTACCCTAAAAACGTGCTTGTACTTTGTGAGCCTATATAAATACTGTGGAAAAAGTACATACCTACATACATAGAATATAGAAATATAAACTTTTTGTTCACCCAAAAATGCTCAACACACCTGAATAGTTGTAACGTCGTAACTTTTTTTCGGACGGGACGGGAGGTGACGATATGATGCGAGTTCTATAATTTTTTGTTCACCTATAATTTTGTACGAAAACCGTCCAACGCACCTACAACTTCAAAAATAAATATGTAGTAGATATCTCTGTAGGTAGATTGTTGAACCCAAAGATTTATTTAAGGTAGGTATAATGTACATACTCCGCTACGTTAAATAGGCGACAATCTAAGACGAATCTCTGAAATTTGCAAGAATCCAACTTGTAAAATTTTGTCATGTAAATACCTAACTTTATGCAGTTAGGCTGATTCAACCTGTCAGCACTATAATAACTAGAAACTCTAATCTTAAAAGGCAATTACAGTGAGCTTATGAGACGAATAAGCATTCGTGTGCTGAAATAGATAAGAGAATGTGACTTGTATCAATCACTAGACGTAGCGAGTGACACGTCAAATGTCCGCTCTACACGTTGGCGAACGCATTTGCCAACACACCCTCCCGAACGCCTCGCCACACATCGAGAATGGCACAAACCTCCGCTCGATACGTTCGCTAAAAGGCCGCAGTACACATTGGGCCAAGGCATTGGGCCAGTCTATTGGTGTTGGCCAACGTATTCGCCACTGTGTTCGCCAACGTGTAGAGCGGCCATTAAGCGTAAATGTTTTTTCAGAAATTTGGAATAGCTTTGAACGGATTTCTACTTCATGCGCTATTTAATAAAACAATTACTGGAGTAGTGCTGCTATTGAGAATGAGATTAGTAGTACAACCCATAATACAAGATAGTGGATAACTCTAAGATAATAATGATAAGAGTAGGGTTAAAGTTATGACAATCCGTTTTACCTAAAATATTGCTTAAACGTCCCACCCAATATGCTCAAACTTGAAATCGGCGTGATTCTAGTTTCTAGCCCAAATCTCTTTCTGCATGGAGTACTATTTTCACGTCGTTAATAATCGAGATGGTTTGGCCAAGTATAACCCTGATGTTTATGAGGCGATTTTATCAAAGTTTAAGCCCAAATCGATACAAAACTCAATTCTCAACTCTTTATATATATGTATTAGTTATATACGACGTCTCCGTGGCGTAGCGGTAGTGAACGCGGCCGCTACGCAGGAGACGCGGGTTCGATCCCCGCTCAGTGCAAATATTTGTGTGAATGAAATATGAGTATTTGCATTGGTCTGGTCGTGCCTCGGAGAGCACGTTAAGCCGTCGGTCCCGGTTGCTATGAGAACATCAGTCTATGGCAGTCGTTACGGGTAGTTGGAGCCCTCAAAAATCCAAAAACAACGGTCTAACTGCAAAGCTTCGATATCGCCTAATGTTATAATTGGGTTGTGGAGGTCAGATGACAATCGCTTCACGGAAAATATCGAGGTCTAGCCAAATCCGTGGTTAAGACTGGTAAAAGCGGACCCCAGACCACAGATTACCTAATAGTTGGAACAGATAACTCACTGCCTGGAAAATTAACGATCCAACTCAGATAAGTGCCTACAAGTCCACGTGATCAACCACCTCCATACGAATATGTATCTTAACAGACAGCCATACGGTTATTATTACTTTCCAGTCGCTCGGCGTCGTCCTCGTAGTTACGTATAATGACGCTAGGGTTGCCTCGCTTAATAAAGGCTTTACACTAGTTTACAATAGTTTGACATTTTTCTCACCTATTCATCGAATATCGAATAATAGCCGAATATTATTGGACATTCGGTCAATATGTATTTCATCTCAATCACAATCCTACCGGTCAGCAACTCAAGAGTAGGTAAGCTTAGACAAGGCCTTAGATAAACTACTATTTTCAGTGCACAGTGGCGATTATTATATATTTGGTCTGAACGCAAACAATGCAGTAGAGGTAACGCACCGACAATTTATAAGTACACGAGACCTACACAAGTACACGAGAGTCAAACGCCAGCCCGCGACAGAGCGGTGCGGGCGGCGGCGGCCATCGCCGGTCGCTGATCGCCTCGCGATACCATCCTACGAGTACTTACAATTTTTTATTTATGATTGCATTCAAGTGTTAAGACTGAACCCGAGCCGTTAGCTATAAGTAGGTACTAGGTCAGATAACTACATCTTGTAACAACCAATCTGTTACTGAATAGACTAAGTAGGTACTGAATCCAACATTTTTTAAGTCTTTCCGTATAGTAGGTAGCGAAGTGGGTAGGTAGGTACCTATATTACTTTGTACAAGATATGTACCTACTTATGTATATTAAATATTGTCATAGGTAGGTACCTACAGTAACTTAACGAATGTAATTACACTTATTAAGTAAGTACCTACTTGCCGTTCTTCATTAACAGGCAAGCAGAAGTAAGATTTTTATTTGATTTGCTAGATTCGCATCCGTGATATGCTTTCATAATAGCATCATAGATTGAGTATTAATTATATTAATAACAAACAAAAAGACTCAACAAACAAAAAGATTGAAACGTAATAATATAACCAAACCTTAGGTACTTTATTATTGTACGCGCGTGTGCACGCGCGGCTAGCGACAGCCTGACTGACGACCGAGGACCGTCGGCGACCGGCGGCGAGAGCGCGCAAGTACATAGAGTGAGCGTGGCCTGCCCAGACTCCGAGCTGAAAGCTTCGGATGCGACTGGGAATTAACGCTAGGAGGAAGAAGATGTATTATATAGGTATTTAAACTTTCATGGTCGTTCACATTATTATTAGAACTATCGGGATATTTACCATGTATTGTTTGGAGTTTCCGATATTTCGGCGCTGTTGCAAGCACCATGATCACGGAGGAACTGTAGTACTGGCGGTAAACGGTGAAAAAGTTTCTAGGAGAACATATATCGATCTACCCTCTTTCGAGTTCTTTTGTGACGCGTATGGACACTACCACTGGTTTCACTCTCACTACAAACTCGAACTCGATCTCGATCACGTTCACGACACACTATGCTTACTGTATCCACTCGCGATTTTGTTTTGGCTTGCTCCCGATTGTTTGTACATAGACGGACCACTGGATGCCAGACGTTCGGCAGTTGAAACCCATCCTCACGATTGAAATTGTTGTACTTTTTTATTTCAATCGCTTCCCTAACCAATCTTGGTATGTAGTGGCGTTCTGTCGAGAGCATCTGAGGGTTATGTAACTCGATCCAGTGGTCGGTACCGGACTCCAATAAATGTTGAGCGATAGCAGATTTATGCGGTTCGTTGTTTTTGACTGCCCTGATGTGTTCCTTGATTCGGCATGTAACCGTTCTTTTGGTCTGACCTATATAGGAACTGCCACAGCTGCAGTCAATTTTGTATACTCCGGGCTTGTCCAGTGGAGAACCATCTTTGGGTGAACGCAGGCATTATGACAGCCTTTTTTTTAATAAGAAGATGTATTAGTTATATATTTATATTTGCCCTGGTAGATTGTAATCGTATTATGTATAAAACAATTGTATTTAATTGTATTTTGGTTGGTACTCACAAGTACTCACTAGTAGATCTACCGCCAAATATAGTAGATTTGATACCAAATACCTATATCGATTATTGTACCCAAATTCGACTCAGCGTGCCCCGTCATGGATATAAATTATAGCCAATCTTCTCATGTTATGTTACTTAGTTACAGCTTAGGTAGGTATATCACACCCTTTTTTTCATTTGGGTAAACAAACAGCAACACAATACAATATTTACTTAAAGTGAGATTATGTGAGAAATTCTTAATGAATGATTGATCGAAAATTGAAAACTTGAATGAAAAAAAAAAAATACCTACTGTAGGAAGTTTACGCGAACTGTATTGTAATAAAATCACTTTACAACACACCTGCTCATAAAAGTGATATTATTTTACCGCAATTAAGCACGGAATGACACCTATTATAAAACTGTGACTTTTTCATTGCTATTATTCACAAAAGTGAGTTATAGATTCTTTTTTAAATTTTATAGGAAGTGTCTATAATTGTCTATGTTCTTAAAAAAGTTTTGATACAAAAAATAACGTGTTTAATAGTACGAATAAATTAATACGCCTATTGTATGGTCATTTGATGCATTTTCGTATTTAAATAAATAATTTCAACTTGTAATACTTGTGTAATAAACAAAATTTTCACTCAAATTTAACTTTTTTTTTTCTCTAAGTACAGAAAAAAAAAACAGAGTAAAAAAAAGTTAGGTTCAAACCTCATTTTTTTTTAAATATGGTCGACCGCCATTGTTAAATGCGCGCGCATAGGAAAATGAATTAATTTGTAGTATTGTTTATTTAGTATTTGTAGTATTATTTTATTCGCAAGTGTGTTGTAAAACGTCATATGGCACGTGTGAGCATGATGATTACCGTCCTCGGCTGTCTTAAGACCCTCGCCTGGCGGCTCGGGTCTCAATGGCGCCTCGGCGGTAATCACCAACGTTGCTCACTTGTACCATAATGTACTATTTTAACAGATTCCATCGCTATTCTTTTAGTATAATTTATAAGCCCGACGTTTCAACTACTTTTCAGCAGCCATGGACGCGAGGTGACTAAAGATCTCTTTCTCTCTCTACCATACTTGTGGAACTAACAGAATTTTATTAGAAGTAGTAAGATTGATTCCAGAGTGAAATTAAACTTTAAAATATAAGATTCGTTTTTTTTTCTTAATATGCTTTGTAACTAATCTTAGAATTCAATTAATTTACTCAAATGTCTCGCCACTTCATTAATTTGATAGTATTGAGCGTCAGTGCTATCGCGTTTTCAATCTTGGAATAGCTTTGAAATTAAGATGGCCGGGATTTTTATTATTACAAAAAGCAAACCGTAATATTTTCAATGAAAACTGACTGATTCAGGATGAACGGGGTCAAGTTAAATTATGTTTCATTGAGGATTTCACTACTTATTCACTATTTCTGTAAGTAAAACATGTTTCTAATCATAGTACGTGAAGCTGAAACTTATTAATGACAAAGTAACTTGGTGAGAATGGATCAGGTTTCCCTCGTTACGAATTAATTACTCTTTGAATAGGTGACTTGTCGCGAATCCCAATTAACCTGCTGCTGAGAAATTGGAGAATCATCCATTTTCAACCAAAATTGTTAAAGGCTATTCGACATGACTGAGGTAAATGTAACGGGGTTTACTAACTGCTAACCATTACTATGATTGATGTAGCAGCAGACCAAATAACAAAGGCGGGATTCATATTAATTTTATGAGCGTTTTGCGTACCCCAAGCGTGTTATTTCGTAAGCATTCAATAAAACCTTATGTTTGAGGAATTGGTAGATATCATAGATATGTTATGTGTATGTTGTTTTGTTATTACAGTATCATATCATATGAAATTCATGTTGTGAATACCTGGGATTGATTTAAGTAGGATAAATAGTCCTAAATTATTAGTTTTCGTGCCTCGACTACTAATGAATTTTCAAAATAGCATACTTCAATATTTTCAAAATAATTTTAAAGCAATTAGTTTGCTAGACTAAACAAATTATAATAAATTGGAAAAAGCGAAATCAATTCTCGGGCGGGACTCGAACCCGCGATCTTTCCCTTACAGGGGGAACGCTCTGACCACTGAGCCACCGAGCTTCGCCCGAGAGTGACCCAATTTTTCCAATACATCCATCTTACGGCGATGGTGAGAGTAATCTACCGATATTCGTACGAACTATCGGAATCAATGAATGATGTTGCAATCATTTTTAAACATTGATTTTTGATAACTCCGCACAATCAATTGAGATAATTTTAAAGCAATTAGTTTGCTAGACTAAACAAATTATAATAAATTGGAAAAAGCGAAATCAATTCTCGGGCGGGACTCGAACCCGCGATCTTTCCCTTACAGGGGGAACGCTCTGACCACTGAGCCACCGAGCTTCGCCCGAGAGTGACCCAATTTTTCCAATACATCCATCTTACGGCGATGGTGAGAGTAATCTACCGATTATACCGATTATACCGATTATAATTTGTTTAGTCTAGCAAACTAATTGCTTTAAAATTATCTCAATTGATTGTGCGGAGTTATCAAAAATCAATGTTTAAAAATGATTGCAACATCATTCATTGATTCCGATAGTTCGTACGAATATCGGTAGATTACTCTCACCATCGCCGTAAGATGGATGTATTGGAAAAATTGGGTCACTCTCGGGCGAAGCTCGGTGGCTCAGTGGTCAGAGCGTTCCCCCTGTAAGGGAAAGATCGCGGGTTCGAGTCCCGCCCGAGAATTGATTTCGCTTTTTCCAATTTATTATAATTTTCAAAATAGTCTATAACTTTTATATACAAATATACATACCAGAACGCGTGCATTGATCTTCCAGTTCTAGAGTAGGTACCTAGGTAGTAGGTACTTAGGTACCTGATAAACTTGAGGGAACAATCCCAAAGCAATTTTTAGTTTTACATTTACTCTAACACTAATATGTTCTAACAGACACGTTTTCATTTCTTTGCACAAAAGTGTAACGCAATGTGTCTTTTTGAAACAAGTAGGTAAGTAGGTACCTAGAGATTATAAGAAATTTGAAACTAATAAGATAAATCTTTTTGTTTTACGTTAGGGAGTACTATTATCTGTTCTGTGGTTCGGGTAACGGCCAACTGAAACGAAGCAAGACGTAGCGAAGTAGAAAATTAGTTTCGTTCTTTTTTCGGCACTAGAATTTTCTAGCTTCATACCTCATCATGTTGCAAATAGCATCATTTTCTTTTTCGTTTAAAACGAAGTAAATTTCTTTTTCGTTTAAAACGAAGTAAATTTTATTAATGTATGTAATAGTAGTTCGAAGAATAATCGCGATGAATCAATTTTCTAACAGAGTCGATTTTCAAACAGGAGAAAATATACTCATACAATACGAACATTTTATTTTTCGATTCTGCATCTAAACTAGGTCGACGACTTTGGTTAATTTCCGTTTTCGTTGAGTTAATATTACGTTCGCTTTTTCGTCGCAGTTCTGCTGGGGGTGGGTAGGTATGTACTAACTGGAACTGATGGAAAGATTAAGCCGTTACTCGTTTAAATAAAAACAACGTAAATTCAATGTAATTATTCAACATCTTTACATGAATATAATATATGATGATATGAACTTCGGAGATATTAAAAAACCTGTATAAAAATAGCCCTGACAGCCTGACGGTGGCGGACTGAGTCTACCTGGGTTTGGTACGCATTCCGCTTCCGGTAACAGAGGTGACTGCCCTGTGGCACTACCCAATTACACTACCGGGAGTGGTGTCAAGGGTAGTATTCTATCCCCATGACACCACCGGTAGTGTCAAGGGTATAAATTATTCCCCAGACTCGATGTCGGCGACACCACGTGGTTCACGGTGGTTTGCACAGGAGGAAACAAATTGTCACTTGATCGTTATTGTGTTATACTTCATTCAAGTAATGTAAGAACATAAAAATTTAATGAAGTTTAGGGTGAAACAGCTTTATGCCATCTTAAAATAGACTGAATTGATTGATCATCTAATAGACTCCGTGACACAACGGAGAGTTTCCACAGAAACACTAAACATTATTCTACGACTCAAAAATCGAACCTAGGACCGCACGCAAACCTGGGTGCAAAATTTATCCCACGAGACCAACTAGCATTTTCATCTATAAAACATTCAAAAACATGTCTAAAGCTATAAGAATATAAATTCAACAGTATCACAGTACATAAACATGTATTTTCTTTTACAGCTGGGTGTTTGGCGACTTCTTATGTAAAATGTACCAGTTCGTACATTCCCTGAGCTACACAGCATCCATATTCATCCTAGTGGTGATTTGCACTGAGAGATACTTCGCTATTATACACCCCATCACTTGCAAACAGATCCTCACTTCAACGAGACTTAGGGTAAGCCTATGTTCTACAGACGAACGGTGAATGCTACGCGAGGGACCAATTTATGTCACACGATTTTTAGTTCCCACAGACTGAAGTTGTTTTTGGAATGCTCATATCCTCCATTTTCTGTTAAATTATTCAAGTATTTATTTGTGGGTTGAACGTAGTTATTCGCCGTTACAAGCAAATTTGAATAATTCATATGAAATTACCTTACCCCCCTAAAACCCAACCTAAGCCTATAAATCAAGGGAAAGTAGGAAAGTGGACCGCAGACTCCAAACGTAAGTTTTATATCTACCCGGGACTAAGCTGTCGCATCGCATATTATGTCAAACAATCTAAAAATAAAAAAATAATTATAAGATGTTATTATGAGCAATCAAAGTAATCCCTACTAATATTATAAATGCGAAAGTAACTCTGTCTGTCTGTCTGTCTGTCTGTCTCACTTTTACGACTAAACCGCTGAACCGATTTTGATGAAATTTGGTATAGAGGTAGGTTAGACCTTGAGAAAGGACATAGGCTATGTTTGGTCGCGATAACCGACATCCACGCGGGCGGAGCCGCGGGCAAAAGCTAGTTTAAAATAACCCTTCGGCCGTCTACGCAACTGTGATTCACAACCAGTTGCGATGGAAGAATTTTTTACCTTTGTTGGCAACTGGTTGCGAGAGAAAAACCCAGCGGTCCATCCGATAGGAAGTGGTAACAGTCAAGTCAACAACCCTTGCAACATCAGAGGCTTCACTAGCGTGTTATCCCCAGCTACAGATAAGGAATAAGCTGAAGAAAATGGCAGCAAATACCTACTACATAAACATTTTTATTATAGTCAATCTAAATTGAGAGTACATTATTGATAACACACTTGTACTTTTCTACAATATTTATTGTTCTCCTAACCGGTTTCACCTCACGGCATTCTCAAAGGATTACATTGATGATTAAGAACATTTGGCTTGTTAAAGATTATTAAAGATTCCACCAAGTGCCATCAATCAACAGTATGAATAGTCTAAATTGAGAGTCATAAAACTCTTTTGCTAGACTGGTCCAGTCAGTAGGTACATGGCAGTCAGGAAAACTATGGCTTTAGCACATTCATATATTACCCCTTTATCATTCTTTTACAATCAAGTTATGTTAATCAGGGCACGAATAACCTATTCTCAAGAATATACGACCTATGACTGTGACAATGCCTATAATAATTGCCTATAATGCCTATAATTATAGTACATAAACGCTATCTTAGGATTTTAGTAATGTGAGATTTTGTTTGTTAATGGTGGCATCTCACATGGCAATTTTTGTTTGCTATTGGGCAACTAATACAACTTTAAATGCCAATCTTGTTTCTTCAGTGTCTTATAAATCATAATATTCAGAACATACACACAGTCATCCTGAGCAATCCGCCGATAACTGATGATTGACCCACTCATCTTTAGCCCAATGGCACAAAGGAAAATTTTTCTTCGCCCCTGAACATTATGAGCGCTTCTACGTTCCGGTGCCGGTGTTAACGAAAAACTTTTAATAGGCGGACTTTATTCCCCATATGACAGTCGTCGACGAATACGCCGGTTTCTGCCATACAAAGCAGGTATTTCTGAGTTGTGAGGACTCAGAATAAAGATTGAAATTAAGTAGAATGGCATTAAAAATAAAAGTATATTTTGCATGGCGCCAAACCTATACAATAAGTTGCCAAAACAAATTGAAAAGTGGCAAATATGCAACTATATTAAAAGAGCCTAAAGATGATCGCGGAAAAAAGGCAGCTTCTCGTCAGTGAACTTGACCGGACCCTGAACCACGTTTCCCAATGGGGCTCTGAAAACCTGGTCGAGTTCAATGCCAAGAAGACGCAGGCATGCGCGTTTACAGCAAAGGTATCTTCGTTCCTTCCCCTTCCAACTCTTCAGAGCACGCCACTGCCACTGCAGGACAATCTCAACATCTTAGGTATGGATGTCCGCTGCAAACTGAACAACAAAAACTACATTGAGAGCATCATCAAAACAGCCTCGCGTAAACTCGGAGTCCTGAACAAAGTGAGACGTTTTTTCACGCCGGAGCAGCGGTGTCTTCTCTACAAGACACAAATTCGCTCTTGCGTGGAATACTGCTCGCATCTCTGGGATGGCTCCGCAAAGTACTTACTAGATGCTCTCGACAGGTTGCAGCGACGTGCGGTCCGCATTATTGGGAATCCTGAGGTCACTAACACCCTCGAGCCTTTGCAGTTGCGTAGAGATGTGGCATCTTTGGCGGTTTTCTACCGTCTCTACCATGGTGAATGTTCTGATGAGCTCTTCCAAGTAATCCCACCCTCTCCTTTCCTATATAGGACAACACGTGCAGGACTTAGATGCCACCCGCATACGGTGCAGAATATTCCATCAAGAACCAAGCGATTCGGCGACTCCTTCTTCTGCCGCACTATTAAGACTTGGAATTCCTTGCCAGCTCACGTGTTTCCTTCCTCCTATAGTCCCGGGTCCTTTAAGCGGAGCGTGAAAAAGCATCTGATGAGGCCGTCAAGCTGAGTGCCACCATTGTTACATGGTACGTGTTGTAATGGTGGCCCTCTTTTCAGAGACTTTGCCTTCAGCTTACCATCAGGCAAGGCGAAGTCAAATTGACGTGTGAAAAAAAAAAAAAAAAATGCTCACCCAAAAGGCCTACTATTCAGTAGCGGAATTTCTCAATAGCAAATCTTTAAAAAAATAAATTTTGTTTTTCTTTGTTCTAGTTAGATAATTTGACATTAAATAAAAATGTCAAATTATCACGCAATATTAACTATATTAGTACCTATTAATTTATTTTGGACCAATATTACATGTTAACCTGTACCTACTATATTCTTACCTATTCTTACTTCATTTATTAAATTTTATTATCAATAGAATAGATCCAAAAACAAGCACCAAGCCTAAGCTTATAAGTCAGATTTCATCTCCAATGGTAATTTCCTCTGAAACACAACATAAACTTTTCCCAACTTGTGAAAACGCAAAACATACCGACATTTAGGTAATTGACCTTAATCGTCATTCCTATCCTTGACCGGTCAGCGATAACTGAACGATGCACTCAGCTAATAAATAGAACTCGCCGTCTATTATAGAGTTCACGGACAGCAAAATCACTCACCCCACTTGGGGGATCTGTTCTTCTTTTTCCGTATCAATGATTTATTTTATTCATATTGTTTGAACATAAAATTTTGCCATCTCGATCTCGCTGTCACTATCACTGGTTTTTAGGTCATTTTTAATGCGAAAAAGAGTGTACGGGGGCTCTGCCATATCTCGAATCCCATACTTGCATAAATTTTGTTGCGACTGGCCGATTGCTTATTGCTATCTCTATTTCAATGGATATACATCTAATCTGCAATTTTTATTCTGGTTAATCCTACTATAATACAATTTAAATATGTACAATATTAACAATAAAACTAAAAATCTGCAATTTAATTTTAATTAAGTAAATAAATCTCCTCGGTTTTTCATGGTTTAGTTGTTTTTTAATTTTATTTTTTTAGTTTTTTTTTTTTTTGTGATAAGGGCCGCCCAGTGCATTTAACTCTAACATACAGTTAGAGTTAGAGTTAGAGAGATTATGTACAATAATCTGTGATAATAATGGCGTGCAATAAAGAATTATCTATCTACCTATCTATCTATCTATCTATCTAATAGATATATAATGAACCCACTCCTAACACAAGCAATTTAGCTTAGCTGGAGGGGTTAACGGTAATATTAGTAATTTCGGTTGCTAATATTCTTAATAAAAAATAAACATAAATAATTTAAAAAACGACTAAACACTCTTCTAATACAATATTATACCATTATTTTTATTTACAGTTGGTAATATTGGGCGTCTGGATCACAAGTGCAGTATACAGCGCTCCGAAGTTTATTTGGGTGGAGACAATAACGAACGACCTTGGCGATGGGCACATGGAAACGATATGCATATCTCATCGAATGAAATATAACTCAGAGTTGTTTGACATGGTGAACTTTGGACTGCTCTACGTGACCCCTTTATGCGTGATGACGGTAAGTGAAAAAAAAGAACATATTTTTATACTAGCGGCCGCCTGCGACTTTGGAGTGGACTGCGCGTGGAATCAGTTTTACCCCTTTAAGGGTGGAGTTTCGTAAAATCCGTTCTTGGCGGATGTCTATACCTTATAATGAATCTACCTGTCAAGTCTATTTGACCTGTGAAGTCAAGTTTGACAGGTAGATTTTATAGTTTCTGAGATCTCGTGATTAATTCGTGAGTGGTATTTCGCTGTTATATATTCAGTTTAAGATCGAGATAAATCAACATCCAGGCCGGGATTTAAATCTGCGACCAGTCCCAATCTATAGATAATATTCTGACCAACAGAGTAAGTTGAACATGTCTTCAATATTCAAATTCTATTTGGTAGTACCTACGTCTTGCGGCCACGCTGGAACGGCAAACTTGAATAATTTTTACAATCATTTTTATGCATTGTTTTTAGATTACTCTGTTACATTAATTTAGCATATTAATTGCTTCAAAATTTCATTACAAAAAGCATAATATTTGTTAAAATAATATATGTATGCGTATGGGCGTGTATGCATAACAATGTGCGTGTTTAGCTGCCAATTCAAGGAAAATATGCCACATGTCTGCGATTATAACAAATGTATGACGCTAAATGGAGTCATTATTTCATAAAACGTGTGGACACATTCATATTTTGGCTTTAAAATTACTATTAAAAATGAAAGTGCCGAATTTGTTTTGACTCAATTTGTTTTATTTCACTTCACAATAATAAGTGTGAAAAATGAAGCCTTATTAACATGAAAATGCTATATTACTTTTCTCTTGATGGACTTTCATTTGTATTCCTTATAATTAAAGAGAAAGAACCGGGCTTTGTCTAATTATGCAGGCATTTGTGATTCCACAAAAATGTCCTTAATATCTGAAGAACAAGCGGTTCAAGAACAAGTCATTGCGTCACGCACAAAATTATTACGTCATACTTACTTCTACGAATTCTCTCTCTTACGAATTCTACAGATCCCGGTTACAAGAGATAGTTACAAATTGAGTTGCACTAGATATTGAATATTGAACGGTGGAACAAACATCCTCCTAGCCTTTACTCCCAAGAGAATTGAGATTCACCAGATGTTCAGTTTATTTACGGAGCGACTATAAGATCTGTGTTATCCAAAGGGTAACAGTGTTTTTTTTTTTTTTTAATATATAGGGCATGTCTTATCATCATCATCTGCATATAGACGTATTCTCCTGATTGCATCCGTGGCCAAGATGACCTCGAAGCTCAGGGTCCGCCTTCCGGCTCTTCCTTCTCCACTTCGCACGATCTTGGGCGTCCATGGTAGTGAGACCATTAGCACGCATATCACCCTCCACGACGTCAAGCCAGGACTTCTTTGGCCTACCCCTTTTACCTGGACCCGGCGGGGGTAACATTGCCAGGCATTTGTTCCCCACGTAGCCTGGCGGTTGCCAGGGCACGTCTTATATCTTTCTTTAAAGTTATATCTTTCGATCATTTTTGAGATGCTTGTGATTATTATCTTAGCTAAAAGCTTAGGTTTGACATGTTTAACCGTTAAACATGTCAAACCTAAGCTTTTAGTTACGTTAAACTTTAACGTAAGAGTACCTATTTATCAGTCAGAAAGTTACGAAGTTTAGAGTTCTTTGATCAATATCAATCTCGCAGTGTGTACATTTGATCTCAAACTGATCTATTACGAATCTATTTAATTTAAATTTTAATCTTGATGCAAATATCCTTGCATTTTAAGCGTTTGTTAACAATATGTATGTATAACATTATGTTAAGTGAAAGTTAGTTAAGTAGATTAGTTTCCTATTTTAGCTGCAGACAAGATAAATTCATTAAAGTACACAAATAAATGTACTTAACTATGCCTTCTTCTCTGCATTGATAAATTTCACTTCGATTTTAACGGACTTTAAAATACGACGTAGTTCCCGGCAGAGTTTGGGCCACCCCATCTCCGACTAAGGGATAGGACTATTTAACATCAGACAGATAAATACAGCCCAGACTCAGCCTCAGATGCATGGCTCGAGTCAGTAATAGTGCCCAGAATACGGCAATAGGCTCACCATAGGCTATTAGGTGGGACCCAATACAATGATTGGTGAAATGTGGATGTGGATTATAAAGGCTTGATTATATTTAGGTATGTATGTGTGTATTTGGCGCTTACTTTTTATTTAAATAAAAGTACCTGTGGCGAAAGGAAATAATTTCAAAAGGGAAGCCAATGGAAAAAAAACACCATGGGTCGATCTGGTTGGTTCCTTCGCCACTGTTATGTACCCACCTTACGTGTCAATACTCTGTATGGTCATTCTGTTATAGTAGATACTATAATGTCGGTTAAATAAATAAATAAATAAAAATAAAAATAAAAAATAAAAAAGCCTTTTATTTCATGCATTGAATAGGTGATATTAACATTTTTTCAAGTTTTGCATAGCAATTAGGTACTTAAATAAATTGTGAGATCATAACATTGGCTAATTAGTTATCTAGTTGATTTTTCATATAAGCACCTATATATCAAATTACAATCGTGATAGTAGTATATAATAATTGATTAGTTAATAAATGAATTACAAATAATAATAATTATAATAATATGCTCTTATAATAAACATTGCTTATTATTAAGGATGTGTAAAATTAAAAAGATAGTTTTAGATAATAATTGTAAAAATAAACATGCATGAACCCCTCAAGTTGTGAGGGTGAAGGCCTCCTCCAGAGATCGCCAGTGGTCTCGATCATTGGCTTCCGTTAGCCAGTCTTCGCCTGCTACTTTTGTGATGTCATCTACCCACCTGGTTATAGGTCTTCCTCTTCTCCGGGTACCTGCTGGGCCCGGCCATGACGTCGTACGGATTGTCCAGCGATCATCGCTCATTCTCGCTACGTGTCCTGCCCATCCCCATTTTAACTTTAGAGCGTAGGTGAGAGCATCTGTTACCCCTGTCTTTTGTCTGATCGAAGTGTGGCGAATTTTTTGACATTTTCTAATTTTTGTGATACTTCTCTCCATGCTTCGTTGGCAGGCCCTGACTTTATTTTTAACCTGGGTGGTAAACTTCCAAGTCTGACAACCGTAGGTTAGTGTAGGTAACAGACAGGTGTCCATGACCTTACTTTTGATTTTAATAGGCATTTGACTTTTTAATATTTCCTTTAGGCTCCAAAACTTTTTCCATGTCGTTGATATTCTTCTAGCTACCTCTATATCATTGTTACATTTTTGAAAGGAAATATGTTTCCCTAGATAGATATAGCTCTCAACGTACTCTACCGGAGTGTTATCTAGATATATAGAGTTTTGTGCGGCATTTGTCATGAGTTTTGTTTTGCATAGGTTCATTTCTAGTCCTACCTCTCTGCTTGCTTGTTGTAGCGTTTCTAACATTGATTCCAGCTCGGTGCTATTTTCTGAGAGTAGGACAATGTCATCAGCAAACCTCAGGTGGCTAACATATTTACCTTTTATATATATACCGGTTTTTTCCCAATTTAATTTGCCGATAATCGATTCCAGTACTGCTATAAAAATACGAGGTGATAGGGGGTCGCCTTGTCTAACTCCTCTTTTGATGAGTATGGGTGGTCCGGTGCTCTCCAGCTTTACTCTGCTAGTGTTGTGTTCATATAAGTATTTTAAGACTTGTACATACTTTTCCTCCACTTTTTGTGATCGTAGAGCTTTCCAAATTGCTGGGTGTAGTATTGTATCGAAAGCTTTCTGATAGTCAACAAATCCTATGTACAGAGAGCGTTGAAATTCTTGATATTTTTCTATAATCATTTCTAAAGAGTGGATGTGGTCTATGGTGGAAAAACCCTTTCGGAATCCTGCTTGTTCGACTGGTTGGCTTTTATCTAGTGTGGAGCTGATTCTTTTCTCTATGGTCGAAGCGAACAGTTTATAAAGAGAAGGAAGGAGGCTAATTGGCCGATAATTGCCTATGTTTAGTGGGTCCCCCTTTTTAAACAGCAGTATTATATCAGACTCTGACCATTGTGTAGGTGTTGTAGCTGAGTTTAATATTAGGTTAAATAAATGCGTCAGAGAGTCTATCAGGAAAGGACCAGCCATTTTTAAGGTCTCGTTCGTTATTCTATCAGGTCCTGGGCTCTTCTCTGCTTTTAACCTTTTAATTCCCATCATGATTTCTATTTCGTCCACTGGTTTTATCTCTATATCGTTGTCATCGAATTTGAGTTCACTTTGATCAACATATTGACAAACTGGAGCACTGTACAAGTCTTCATAAAAGCTGGTTGCTATGTTTAGTATACCTTTACGGTCGTGTGTTGTACTTTGAGCGTCGTGAAGTCCTCCTATCCATACTTTGTGAGATCGCAGTTCCTTGTATGCTTTTTTAAGACTTCCTGTAGAGTTAATGTGTTTTTCAATAGTAGTTTTACGATGCGTCGCGTAGTCTCTTCGAACATGTTTACTCACCAGTAGGGATGAAAATCACAAGTACAATACATGTATTTTTCAATCGGACTTTGTATTTTTCAATAAAATACAGAAACTTTCAATGAGACCTTACGATGTATCTTTCGGAAGTATCCGTTTTTTACATGTATTTTACATTGTATGTTTCGCTGTTCTCCCAACAAATTGTATTTGCACGATTATTCATTATTTTATTATTATAACTAACTAGCTGTTGCTCCGCCCGCGTGGAATTCGGATTCCGTTCCAACTTTTATTTCGTGCTAAAGTTCGGACACCACCCCCGTCGGTCATCAGGAGTGATTATGTCGGACTCGGACCCACTAAAACGCATGCCGTCGCCTATCTTCAGTGGCTACGGTGTAAGATTGCCTAGGGCATATTGCGCGCTCCCCGGCACACCCTGGGCCATCTACAATTTTAAGATGGCCCCCTCAGGAGTAGTAAGATCGGTGTCCGTATTGAATCCCGGAAACCTGTAAACCTCACGCCTACGCTCGGTGACCAGTCCTCCCATTGCCTGCTCTCCACTGTGCCCTCAGTAGTCAGAGAGGCTTGTGGGAAGCCTCTGAGCAGCCCTCTACAGAGCTGCTCCCGTTACGGCTGGTATTTACCGTAGGCGGCAGCACCTCCCGTGGGTGAGAGGTGCTACCGCCTCCGTTGCCCATGATGTATTGTATGGAGGTTCCGACCCCGCATTCGGATCCCGTTCCCGTTGTATCTTCTGTTCAGCTGACCCTCCCCGTCCTCGATCGCTGAGTACTCGTGACATAGATACTTCGAACGCCCGTTGCACCCTTTTAGCCCATGCCCGTAATAAAATTAAATAGTTTTCATATACATATTATAATGTATGGGAATGTACCGGATTTAATGCCATTTATAATTTCGTAATATCTTTTGAATTAAACGTCCGATTTCAATAATTCAAACAGTTATCAATAGGTATCGAAACAATCTTTAATACCAAACAATTTATTTAGATAAGAATTAATACAAAGGTATAGATTCCGTGGTCTGACTTTGATCGGCATTTCAGCTTGAATTTATTTCGCTGCGTTTTTTTTTTTCATATTGCGCTAACTCTTAAAATATTCATTGTAATTATATAGTGTAAATGGCAATTTTGATCTACATTAAATATACAACGTATCTAACGTATTTAATTGGATAAGGAATAACACTGTATTGTTAAAAATAGCTTCGAAAATGACATATATTTTTTTTGTAATTTGTAAAAGATAAAAATGGTTACTGTGGGCTACCCTTATTAGATAGACATATGCTATTTATATAGATCTTTTCAAGTTATACATTTCCACAGTACATTATTTTGTTATATATTCAATAGTTTTCGCAGCGCACGCGATGTAAGGAATTTTTTAGGTTTTTTTTACACCTTGGGTTACATTATTGAAGTTTCAGTAAAGATCTCTAATTTAAAAAGAAAAAAAAAATAACCTGTGTTAGTCAATAATAGTGCAGCTTTTTAATGGTAAAAGAATTTTTGAAATCGGTTCAGTAGTTCTTGAGTTTACTCGTATACAAAAATACAAATAAGTAAAGATGTATGGAAATCTGCCGGATTTATTGACATTTATGCTCACTGCTCCGCTCCCTTTTGTAGTAGCGTGATGTTATATAGCCTATGTTACTCCCAGATATTGTAGCTTTCTATAGGTGAAAGAATTATTGAAATCGATCCAGTAGTTTCGGAGCCTATTCGTTACAAACAAAAAAAAACAAAAAAAAAACAAAATAACAAAAAAAAAATCTTTCCTCTTTATAATATTAGTGTAGATAATAAATAACGTAAAATTATAATAAACACTGCCATTATCATTGTTCTTTTTTCATTCACAATGAAAAATACATTGATTAATACATGTAATAAACATGTAAATTTCTATTTTTCAAATAGCCCTAAATTTGTATTATTACAAAGTTACATGTATTTTACTGGAAAGTTTCAAAGTTGCGAAAAAAACAAATGAGTATCTTTCGCCATTTTCATCCCTACTCACCAGTTTGTACAGTGCTTTCAACTCATTTTTCATAGCTCGGGTCTTTGGTTTGATTTTTTGTAGAGCCCGTCTACGTTGTATTAGCTCTGTAGTGTGGGTAGAAATCGCACTGCTTCTTACTCTATCTCTGTTGTTTGTTTGAGCTTTTTTCAAGCTGTTGTTCAATATGTTGACTATTTTGTCATAGCATTCCTGTACAGAATTGGTTTGTTGACATTGCATAAGCTCTTCGTTGTATTCGGTGAGCGACTGTTTAAATCTTGATAATTCCTCATCATTTTTAAGTGAGCTTCTTGAGCTGTCAGCGTAGCTCATTCTTGTTATCTTTAGTTTTTGTATAAGAAATGTTGCTCTTAGGAATCTGTGATCTGTCTTGAAATCCACGTTGATGACTTGTATATTTTGCACATTATTCTTTAAATTAGTCAATATAAAATCTATTTCATTTTTAGTAGAGCCATCTGGAGAGCGCCAGGTCCACCTTTGACTATTTTTCTTTTTATAAAAAGTGTTCATAATAGACAGTTTGTTTTCGTATGCAAATTCTATTAGTCGTTCGCCTCTGCTGTTTCTTGTGCCATAGCCGTGGTTTTTCATGATCATATTTTCTTCTGGTTTTGGTTGACCAATCTTGGCGTTGAAGTCTCCCATGACTATTCTGTTCTTCTCTGATATTTTCAACTTTGTCAACAGTATCGTAGAAACGCTCTATTTCATCATCGTTTGCAGCATCTGTTGGGGCATATACTTGTATCAAACTGATTTTGTAGTTGTTAATATTTAGCGTTAATATAGCCACACGTTCTGACATACCAATGAAGCTCACGATGTAGCGTTTGAGGTGTTTTTTTACGAGAAAACCCACACCATAAAGGCCTGGAGTTTCTCCAATATAGTAAAGGATAACGTTTTCATGTTCTTGAATTGAGTTTCCTAGCCTTCTAATTTCAGATAAGCCAATTATGTCGAATTTAGTATTTTTCAGTGCTTCCATGAGTTCTAGAAAGCGGGCGTGTGATGCTAAAGTATTTACATTGTATGCTGCAATGTAGAGTATGTTGCTGTATGTAGGTTCCAACTTGTTTGAGTATTTTACCTCTGGAGGGTTTTGGTCTTTTTCTCCCACGGTGACCGGCCGGGTTGGGAGAACGGGAGGGGCCTTCATTTGTTGCTATTCTGTTTCAAAGTTTTCTACCAATAGTACTTGTTCTTGCGAAGTGGCTTGATTATTGTAAACAAGTTTTGGTTTTTGCAAGATATAATTCTTCATAGTAGATGTCTTGGTTTTCTTTATAGGTTGTTTTTTATTTACAGTGGTACTGTGGGAGCTGATTGTTGCTATTTCTGGAGATTCTGATAAAATTCTTTTGTTTGTATGGTGTAGTGCTACGTCTTTATTTTTGTTTGGCAACACAATGAGCTTATCATAATTTATAAATGCTTTTTTACCTGACTCTCGTTCTTCTTTCAGTTGGACTTGTAGGTCTCTCCGTTTGTTCAACACGTCTAGTGGATAATCTTGTTTAATATAGTAAGGTGAGCTTTTCAAGTATTTTTGGTTTTGTAGAATTTTAATTTTTAAGCCCATTGTGCTGAACGTGACAACAACAGGTCTAGTTTTTTCGCCTTTTTTGCCGAGTCTTCTGACAGCTTCTATGGCGTTTTTATTCTGTAAGGTAAAATAGTTGATCATTATATCCTGAATTATTTTCTCTAGGTCGTGATATGACTTCTCTCGTTCTTCTATGCCGAAAAATAGTAGGTTTTTACGTCTAATGTATCTTTCTAAGTTGCTAATAGCTGAAGAATGTTCCTGTATTTTCTTTTCTAAATTTTCATTTTTAATTTCCAAGCTTCTAAACTTGTCATTTATATTACTGTTAATGGTAGTTTTTATGTCTTCTTTCATATCGAGCATATCAATCTTTTGTTGTTTCATTTCTTTTTGCATGTTTTCAAGCATAATTTTAATTTCCTCCATGATTTACAGAGAAATATATAAATTTGTGAATAGCGACCTCTGTCGGTTAAGTGATGAACTACCGAGCTAGTTTATTCGATTTGTGTTTTGGGTCGGATTAATCATGTGTGTCTTTGCCTTAGTAGTGTCACAATTTGCTGATAGATGGCGTTGATGCCAATGACAAGCAATTTTTTGTTCTTATAATTTGAATTTAGTTAATTTGTAGTTATTGTTTGGTTTTATACACTTTATAAATAAGTATTATTATTTTCATCCAATCAAATCGTGTTGTTAATAACTTTTATCGCCATTCTAGTGTTTTGCTTCACTTGACACAACACAGTTGAACAATGTTTTTCTATCTAGCACTGTTTTGTTATTCACAGGGTTTTCATATGTTCTTCATGTATTTGTGAAACATTATAGCTTGATTTCACCGATTTTTACACTTTTTTCTTGTATTTTGAAGGATATATATAATATAATTCACTTTAAATGCGCACTCGATGTAAACAATCTTTTTTCTTCCTACCCTCTAATAATGTCGGTTACCCTATCGAAAATAATAACCTTCATTCCAATGAAGACTCGGTACACATGACATATGCCTACTGGAAATTAAAGTTGAATTTGTATGTAAGGAATGTACGCACCTACGTTTTCAACCTTAAGGAATTCCTTTTGACCCTTTCAGTTAGGAAATATGCCAATCCAGAACAAGACCTCTACTGACATTTAAATCCTAAACGCAAATCGAATACGTTTTGCCTACCTATACGTAAATGGTATGGTATATTCATATATCAAGGTATTTATTTAATACTAGCTGTTATCAGTGGCTTCGCCCGCGTGAATGTCGGCTATCGCGACCGAACATGGTCTAAGTCCTTTCTCAAGGTCTAATCTACCCTATATACCAATTTCATCAAAATCGGTTAAGTGGGTTAGGCGTGAAAGCGTAACAAACAGACAGACAGACAGAGTTACTTTCATATTTATAACTAGCCTTCGGCCCGCGGCTCCGCCCCGCGTGCATCTCGGTTAACGCGACCTTTGCTCATATCTTCGGTTCTACTCAACCGATTGCGATCAAACAAACGTAAGATTTTAAGTCTGAGTAAACCCTCTCTAACAAAAAAACCGTATCAAAATCCGTCCAGTAGTTTTTGCGTCCATCGCGGACAAACAGACAAACAGACAAACAGACAGGAAATTCAAAAAGAATATTTTCGTGTTCAGTATCGTTAACATAACATAGCTCAAGTATTTTTTTTAAATATCTCCAATGTACAGACAGGACCACTTTACAATTATATAATAGTATATATAGATAGATAGATATCAGTATAGATAATGTTATCAGAGTTACCAATGGGCTTCGTGAAGCCAGCCAGACGGCTGTAAAATAATTACGTTGTTATTTTGGTTATATACAGATTGAAAGAAAAATGAAACACGGCTTTTCTATGAAATCGAATGCAGCAGAAATTACAAAACCGATATTACGCAACTTGTAACTCAAAAAAATAAAGCTCATTCGGTTTCAGCAGCCTTAAGTATCAGATAGGATTTAATTAAATATTTCTGTAGCCTAAGCCCTCAATCACAGCCTAACGATAAGTTTTCACCCAATATTCAGCACCATTTCACGAAATTAGCTAAAAGCCCTGAAAGTTAGAAATAACTTTGAAATCGCTCTGTATCGAGAAAATATTTTATTACTTCTCGGAAATTCTATCTAAGCCAAATTTCTCAAAATAGACTTCTTTGGAACATGTAAACAATTTTTTCTTTAAACTTAAACTTTAATTTCCTAAAATATTCTTGCTATTGTTAACTAACAACAATATTCTAGGAAATTCTACATAGCGCTATCCCGATTTGAAACAATAAACATAGCTTAATTAGCTTGGAGTAGGTATGGGTTCTAGAATGCTGATAAACATATTTTAAGATAATATAAACACAAAAAAAGATACGATAAACAATTTTTTTTTCAACTAATTCGAACAACATGTAGCTGTTGTTGCCGCCTTCGCTGGTGCGGCCATGTCTTGCGGCAACCGCCGGGTTACGTTGGTAGCAAATGCCTGGCAATGGCGCCCCAGGTAGAAGGCTACCCCTTCTAAAGCTTGCCATTTTTTTTTAAGTCCATACATAATTTACACAGTGATATGCAAACCAATACATATATTTAAACATATTATTCACACAAATATTTGCACTAAGTGGGAATCGGACTTCTCTGCTTTAGTACTTGATCGCTCACCCGGTACGCCACACGGGCCATTAATTTATGTTACTGGTTCAGTGAAAATCATAACAGGTTGAACATTTCCAATTTATTATGATTGAATTTGTTTCGATCCAAATAGTTTAGCTTACATAGCGACTTGTAGAGCATAACACATGACGTCGAACCTATTTTCCAATAACACAGATGAGTAGTTTTTGTTTAGATCATCAACTATAACTTCTGATTTGCACACCGTAGTGTAAAGTCCCAGATCAAATTTATAATAATTTACATTTATAAATAAAAAAAGTAAAAACGAAACCGAAAAAGTAAAGGCGAAACCGGTCTGGTTAAAACAATAAAATACTGAAGAGGACAAGTACAGAGTATAAGTAGTATCTTATTCAATCATTCTTCAATCTTCATAATAAAAATAATAGACTTCTATCAATCTATCTAAAAAAACATAATTAAGATGTATTTTAAAATAAATAAAAGGAAGTAAATATATAGAAATAAAATAAATACCATGAACCGGGATAAAATAATAAGAATAAGAATAGAGATAGAGGATCTATGGTCAAGTTCATGAATCCCATTTTCCACGTTAGTGGTTTTTTCACTTAAGTCCACAAAAGCAGGGTGACCGAATTTTCCTCGGTTGACTTTGCATTTTTGTGCCATTTGCTTCATGTGAGGACCTTTTAAACATTCTTCGCATTTTACCTACAATATAATATTACGCACATAAATAACAGCACAAAGTCCCCAAATTTAATATTCCAAGTATATTTTTGCTAAACAAGAAACAAGTGCAACATAGTAGATAGTTCAATAAAGGAAAGTGTAGGCAGGGGCGTATTTAAAGATTTGGCGCCCCGGGCCACTTAGGTTTGCCGCCCCCTATGCAGGCGCGGTCCGAGGGGGGGGGGGGTCACAGGGGACATGACCCCCCCCCCAAACCATGCACGTCATATTGAAAAGTCCCAGTACGAGGGGAGGGGGGGGGGGGGGGTAAAATTTCTTAAGGAATTTCCGAAGTGACCCCCCCCCCAAAACTTCAAGCTGCGACCGCACCTGCCCCTATGTGACGTTCGCGTTCACCGTTAGCCTGCGCCCAAGGGGCTGACACAAAATAGGGGTCCGTCAGAAATTGCTGGAGTTTTTCAAGCCTGATTCGTGAGATCTCTATCTTATGGTGCGAGGGAAGTGACTTCCATCGATCTCTCCACTAACCCAGGCTCCCAACCAGAATCCCTTCAAGGGGAAATATTTGCATTCCATTCCATTAAAGCGCCCTACGTAGAAGATGATATCGCAACCAAAAATCATTTGAGTACAGCAATAGCTTGTGAAGAATGATGTTTTATGGATCAAAGGCAACAGCAAAAGCACCGCTTTGGGACCTACCTGGCAGCACTCTAGGCTCTAAAGGCACTCGGATCCCGTTTAGAAGGGCTCTATAACATATGCCTCAAGTAGAGACGGATTCCGAAAATTTGAAAGACAGGAAAACTGGTCCTCTTCTGCAAAGTTACCGTCCGCCTATCGGCTCATTGTATTGATGGACAAGGTGTGCAGTCATGCAGGTGTTTTAAACGAATTATTCCTCGTGAAGTGCCACATCGAGCGCCTTACAGGAGTGAGGCCGAATTTGGTAGACAATAAATTTGGTTATAGTCGGGAGCACCGTGGATGCCAACACGCGCTTGAGGGCCCTGGTGGAAGAAGCAGTGGCACGGCGAGTTGATGCTGGCAGTGTCTATTGTTGCCTACGTCTTTAACACCTTGCCATGTAGCTGCATCAGAGCTGCACTCTTTCAGCACGGGGTGCCTCTCTATCCTCGCGTCATTGTCGGGGCTTACTTATCGGTGAAAGCCAGTATCTACCCATGTAGGACAGGGCTTGGTAAGTGAGATATGTGGCGGGGTGTTCCGGCTGGCGCGGATCTGGGGCCGCTTCTGTGGAACATCGGCTAGGACTGGATGGTGACGGCACGAAATCAGAAGCAGCCAAGTAAGCCACAGCTGGAGTTACCCAAGTCCTTGGACGTATTTGGTGACTGGATCTGAAGTGGGCATACCTAATTCTCTTACTTACGAACCCTTTCTGGCCAATTGATGTGTGGGAAGCACAGAGGCTGCCCATACACCACCTGACAGTCCTTAAATAGACTTCGGATGCAGGTCAGCCGAAGTACGAAAACCGAATTAGATGGAGTTTCTCAGATAAGGTGGACCCAGGCACCACAGTGTGAATGCGGAACTATGGCCGTCTGCGAGGTGTGATTATTCCTCATGAAGTGCCACATGCGGTCTCGGTTTAAAACCGCACACCGTCTCTGTCGGGTCTCAATTATCGGGTGTAAAGTTACCCAATTAGATATTTCCCTCGCAACCCGGCTGACCTTTTAAGATAGCTCCTTCGGGTGTGGGTAGTCAGTGTCCCCATTGAACCCCGGAAAGGTACGGGTTTCACCGCCGCGTTACCGGTCTGAATATATTGGAGCAACAGGCGACCGCACCTGTCGCCCCCAGAACTCGGGGAACCAGCCGCCCCTTAGCTGCTCTTATCTGTGCTCTCTGCTAGTCATAAGGATACGTGGAAACCCTATGAGTAGCCATTTACAGCGCCGCTACCACCTCGGCCGGAATTAACCGTAGGCGGTAGCGTCTCCATGCGAGAGAAAGGCGCTGCCGTCTTCGGCGCCCAAGCTGCTTGGCCCCAGTTACACCGTACTTGAACGCAAATGTTATTTAGGGTTTTCTAATTTGAATGCAATTAAAATAATGAGTGACATAGTCATATTGTAACTAAGTAAGCTCCGAAAGAGATCCGATTCTCAGCACTCCATGGATTCACCGTGCGGTCGCCGGGTCCATAGCGTGATACAGAGAGGAACACCGTGACGGCGACTGGGACTTGCGACCCAGATGTAGGTTTAGGGTGGCCACCTTGTGATGCATCAGCGCTCACCTCCACCGTCAGTAGTGTTCCCCCCCCTACCTATCCAAATTTGGTAAGATCCTATCAATGCCGCTTTTGATATTCGATTTAGTAAAGAGCTTACTGAAGCTCTTGGCAATCCGAGGTCTTTAAGTAAGTTGTACAGGGATTTAGCTGGAAAAATAAAAAAAAATATACGTAATATTTACTCTAATAGGCGCCTTTTAGAGTCAAGATTAAGGCGCCCATAGACATAGACATTCGGGGCGGCAGGTTGCAAGGGGCGGCGGAACCACCACGAGCGTCTATCTCTGGGCGCCTTTTAGAGCAAGATTAAGGCGCCCAGAGATAGACGTTCGGGGCGGCCTTTTGCGAGGGGCGGCGGAACCGCCCCGAGCGTCTATCTCTGGGTGCCTTTTTGAGTCAAGATTAAGGCACCCAGAGATAGACGTTCGGGGCGGCACGTTGCTCGGGGCGGCCCTGCCACCCCGAGCGTCTATCTCCGGGCGCCTCTTAGAGCAAGCTTAAGGCGCCCAGAGATAGACGTTCGGGGCAGCAAGTTGCGAGGGGCGGCGGAACCGCCCCGAGCGTCTGTCTCTGGGCGCCTTTTAGAGCAAGATTAAGGCGCCCAGAGATAGACGTTCGGGGCGGCAGGTTGCGAGGGGCGGCAGAGCCGCCCCGAGCGTCTGTCTCTGGGCGCCTTTTAGAGCAAGATTAAGGCGCCCAGAGATAGACGTTCGGGGCGGCAGGTTGCGAGGGGCGGCGGAACCGCACCGAGCGTCTATCTCTGGGCGCCTTTTTGAGTCAAGATTAAGGCACCCAGAGATAGACGTTCGGGGCGGCACGTTGCGAGGGAGCCGCCCCGAGCGTCTATCTCCGGGCGCCTTTTAGAGCAAGATTAAGGCCCCCCGTAGATATACGTTCGGGGCGGCAGGTTGCGAGGGGCGATGAAACCGCCCCGAGCGTCTATCTCTGGGCGGACTTGCGGACTGAATTTCGACAGTACAATACTTCGACATGTAGTGAACTTCGAAAACACGTAGATCGACAAGTCATTGCTTCGACAGACAATTATTAGACAACACACTCCTTCGAATGACCACTACTGCGACAGACGATTATTCGACAGACAACACTTAGACAAGATACACCTTCGAATTACCACTACTTCGACAGGTGATTACTCGACAGCCAAAACTTAGACAAGACACATCTACGAATGACTACTACTTCGATAGATTTTTTATCCTTCTTCCGAAATAAAATGCTCTGAAATGTACCTAATCAATTTCTTTAATTGTTCATAATGTTTTCGTTACATAAAATCAAAAAGGTGTACATTGATTAAATTATACGTTCTTCATTACACATAATATGGAGTTTTCTATTATTTCTTGGACATATAAGTAACATACGATATTCCGCTTAGGAATGAAATTATATCCATGTCATCTTTGAGTAACAAATGGTTTTGTAGTCTTTCGTTGAGTTGTAACTGTTTTTTTTTCTTTGGTTTTTCAATTTGAGCTAATATTCTCTGTATATCGTTTTCTGTACTTTTTATTTCTTTTTTAACTTCGTCTAAAGTTTTGAAAATGTTCATTTTTTTTCTGTTGAGCAGAGTATTCCATCTCATATGCCAGCTTTCGATAGAGTTTTGAGTAGTAGGAATTCCACATTCAATCGAGTCTGCAACCGAGCACAATTCTGGTGGAAAAGTTGGTGGTATTTTTTCATAAATTACTTTAAGGGGACTTGTCTTGTTTTCTTTTTTTTTATATGTTCCACTAACGTATGTTTTGGAAAACCAATCGCTAAGTGGTTTCGCCTCAGCGGGCAATACTTTTTCTTTAATTTGTTCGAATGCAGATGGAATTTCCGATGCTGGAATATAAGCCAAGGCTGAAATATGTTTCAACTTGTGAGCGAAATCGCTGTCATTGGTGTACTTTTCATCTAAGCCAGTCCCCTCAATATGCCGCCAAATAATTTGCTTAAAATGAAATAAACAACATTTATGTTTTGCGTCAGGAAACACGCGCTGACTAGCATTGATTGCCGCTTTCTCGAAATCTGTTATTATCATTCGTGGCTTCAACTGTGTGCCGAATTTGTTAAAAATGTAGCGTTGTAATATTTCAAAATAAACGAAATAGGACTTTTCATTTTTTTTATTCATAAAGCCATATACGAGAGGAAGAATTTCATTGGTACTGTTCCTTTGACCGACTCTGCCTTGTATAGTATACATTTGATACAATAATAATGGACAACATTTAAAAGTTCCGTCCATAACCCAGAAATCAGAACAACTAAGTAATCTTAAATTTTCCTGGGTGCTAAAGACTAGCACAATGTCACCGTCCGAATTATAATGAGCAATTAAGAACTGTTCCCTCCCATCGATTGTTTTGTACTCTTCTGGAATGACCAGGTCTTCTAGCTTGGTAGGAATTTTCGGTAGCCCTTGGTTTCTAGTTCTGTTGATCATTCTTTTCATGGATGTTTTACTTGGCATAAATGGCGCACTGGTAGATGAGACATCTTGACTACATTGTTGTATAATTTGCACTGGGGTATCCATGCTCCCTCGAGCCTTTTCTTTGAGCTTCAGATGTAACTTACGTATTCTGATATTTTCGGGATCAGGTATATGGCTGTGTGGATGTATACTTTTACTTGCAACGTAATGTTTTCCGTCTCGTTTTACTGTTTTCAGTCCTACGATACACTTTTTGGAACACTTTTCAATGCAATTCCAATAAAACACATCATTTCGCACTCTGTTTATACAATAAATATAACCATCCAATATCAATTGCTCTTTTCCGTTTCGTGATAACACAATTTCGCACAAAGACATGATTTTAAAGCATAACTTAATTAAAACACATGTGAGCAATTTACTACTCAGCCTCCGATATAAAATTGATAGAATGACAAATGTGACAAGAACAATATAAAAGTACCCTCATTTACACCCAATATAAAAGTACCCTCATTTACACCCAATATAAAAGTACCCTCATTTACACCTTGTTGAAAGACTACAAAACCATTTGTTACTCAAAGATGACATGGATATAATTTCATTCCTAAGCGGAATATTGTATGGTACTTATATGTCCAAGAAATAATAGAAAACTCCATATTATGTGTAATGAAAAATAATGAACCAGCAAGTAGGTACAGCAAAGAACGTATAATTTAATCAATGTACACCTTTTTGATTTTATGTAACGAAAACATTATGAACAATTAAAGAAATTGATTAGGTACATTTCAGAGCATTTTATTTCGGAAGAAGGATAAAAAATCTATCGAAGTAGTAGTCATTCGTAGATGTGTCTTGTCTAAGTTTTGGCTGTCGAGTAATCACCTGTCGAAGTAGTGGTAATTCGAAGGTGTATCTTGTCTAAGTGTTGTCTGTCGAATAATCGTCTGTCGCAGTAGTGGTCATTCGAAGGAGTGTGTTGTCTAATAATTGTCTGTCGAAGCAATGACTTGTCGATCTACGTGTTTTCGAAGTTCACTACATGTCGAAGTATTGTACTGTCGAAATTCAGTCCGCAAGTCCTCTGGGCGCCTTTTAGAGTCAAGATTAAAGCGCCCAGATCAGATCTTCAGGGTCGGCAGCACGAGTGTGACGCCCCTGGTGTTGCATACGTCCATACGCCACGGTAACCACTTTCCATCAGGTGGGCTGCACCATGTGCTTGTCTGCAACCTAAGTGGTATAAAAAAAAATTAGACGCTCGGGGCGGCTCCGCCGCCCCTTGCAACCTGCCGCCCCGGGCCATGGCCCCCTTGGCCCTAGGGTAAATACGCCCCTGAGTGTAGGGAATCCTACTAATATTATAAATGTGAAAGTTTGTGAGAATGGATGTGTGGATGTGTGGATGTTTGTTACTCTTTCACGCATAAACGGCTGGACCGATTTGGTTGAAATTTGGTATGTATATAGGTTATACCCTGGATTAACATATAGGCTATATATCAGCAATGAACGGGATAAGAATTCCACGCGGGCGGAGCCGCGGGCAACAGCTAGTATTAAATAAAAAGTCGGCCAAGTATGAAGTGGTCCCGTACAATTATGTATACAATATGAGACACTAGGTATGTACTCGTAACTTTTTTTAGTTTTACCGATTCCGAATTAATATCTAGCAAAAACAGCAAGAGAGCCCACCTTTTTTTTTTTTTTTTTTTTTTATCGTGCGAAAAATCCCCGCGGATACCTCCCCCGCCGGAGCGGGAGGAGGAGGTTATGTCGGACTCGAACCGACTAAAACGCACGCCGACTGTGGGCCGTCAGTTGCCGGAGGTGAGATTGTTGTAGCCATATCCCTCGCACCCCGGCCGACCCAGGGCCATATCTCTCGATCTGGCCCTCTCCCGATGTGGGGACCGTAGAGTCCCCAACTCGCCCCCGGGTATGGGGAGGCACGCAATGCGCACCGCCGCCGTGGCCTGCTTCTGCTAGGGTGACAGGCGGCTCCACCCGTCACCCCCAGGCCCGCGCTCATGGGGGACGGAGGTCATTCTGCGACCTCCGACGCCCGAGTTGCCGTCGCTCGTTACGGGCCGCGCGGTTAGCGATTCTCCTACGCTCTTCGCGGGCCGCAAGGTCTGCGATTCTCCTTCGCTCCCGCTCCGCCTCCCATTTCACGAGCATTATTTGCTCGCAGAAGGAGGCGCCGGCGGCCCACGCATCCGCGCAGCGAACCATCGCTGCGAGCAAAGTAGCGAGCGTGAGAACTCTCACTCCCAAGGTCGCCACCAGCTCCCGTCTCGGCGTCTCCCACGCCGGACACTCGGTGAGCGTGTGCAGCGCCGAGTCCTCGCTCGCGTCGCAGTGATGGCACTCGGACGTTGGCTCTTTCTTCGCGATCCGATGCAGATACCGCCCGAAACACCCATGACTGGTGATTATCTGCGTCAGCCAGAACGAGAGGCCGCCGTGTGGCCTCTCTAGCCACTCCCCCATGATGGGTCTTACCGCCGCTAATACGGCGTGCCCTAGAGAGCCCACCTTATTAATTACTAAGTATGAATTATTCTATTTTAGTTGTAGTGAGAACAGTAATATATCATCTGTGAAAATTTCAGCTGTTTAGATGATGTATCACGGTTTACGAGATTTATGCTGGTGACAGACAAACAGACAGACGAATAGACGGACGGGCAGACAGACGGACAGACTGATTTATGGACAGCGAAGTCTTAGGCCGCGTTTACACCTGTAAGTTTTACTTACGTAAGTCACTTACGTAAGTAACTTACGGTAAATTTTCAAGTGTAAACACTCATTGTAAGTGGCTTACTGTAATTTTTTACTACTCTCGTAAATTAGGAAATTACAAGTCTAAATGTGTTCGAATTTGCTTACGGAAGCGACTCACAGCTTATCGAACTAAATTGATAAGTTGAGAACTTACATCAAAATAATGTCCTCTAAACAAAAACAAAGTAATGACCATAAGGTATATTTTGCGCACAGAACGACGGCACAGAATCTCTATGTTCTAAAAGGATCAGCAGCACGAATGTGACTCCCCTGGTGTTGCACTTGCCCATAGGCCACGGTAACCCCTTACCATTAGGAGGGCCGTGTAAGCACACTGCGACCCAAGTAGTATGAAAAAAAGGTTCTCAGCTGGTGAAATTGCTTGTCGAAAAAGTGTATTTTGGTTTCAAAATGAATTAGAGGTGCAAATTGTTCCAAAAGAAATTCAAAACTTGTAGCACTAGGTTCATTCTTGTAAAATCGAAAAATCCGTGTCGGTCTTCCATTATACTCAACTCCTTCAAAACCTGTGCCTTGTACCTTGTACCATTCTTTTTTTCTTTTAGTATAATTTTTGTGTCGCCTTTGATTGGATAACATTATATGCAGCAGCCGCTTGAACGTGGCGTCTATGAGAAGGCATTTTTTTACTTACTGATGTAAATGGGGGTGTAATAAATTATGCAAGTTTAAACTCACAAAAATTACGTGAGTATTATTTACTGTAAGTTTATTTTAAGTGTAAATGCAACCGTAAGTAAGTTATGTAAATATTACGAAAGTAACTTACAGGTGTAAACGCGGCCTTAGTTAATAGGGTTCCATTTTTACCCTTTGACTACGGAGTCTCCAAAAAGAAATCATATTCCGTAATGCTTGGCAGTTGTTTTCACTTCGCATTGTCTGAATATTTTTACTGGAATGAAGAAAGAAATCCAGTTTCAATTTTTTTATAAATTGACGCGCTTTTTGCCGCAGGGAATGAAAATATTTCAGCGTTATTTCAAGTACATATATTATATGTTTAATTCTGCTGGTCGCTTTCACACTTAGTGACCCAGTTTAACTCTCGCACATTGGCGTATGATAATTTGTCTAATTGACGTGTGATTAAAGTAAATAACTGATTCAGATCTAAAAAAATAAACGAAACTTAAGTCAAATTTAATTTGAGTTATGCAACTGAAAATTGCTTTAGAAGGAATATATATACGTACCTACTTTACTTTGAAATCAGAGGTTGGGTGTTAACAAGACCCTTCTTGATTTAAACGTTTATAGACTAACATCCACATCCTGCATCACACCACATCCTACATCACACAGAGACTCAATTGAAAATCAATATCTCTGTTGATATTTGGTACTTAAACTGAGTGGATTCCATTGTCGGTCATATTCCGTCCTATATAAGTAGAAGGTGATGATGATAATACACGCTTCTGTAAAAGATAAATTTGAATAAAGATTTTTAAATGTTATATTTGCCTTAAAATTTAAATTATACTTTAATTTATATTATACCTTACTAACAGTTATGTATACAGCAGTTCAGTATTGTTGACTTTTCGATTAATGAAATAGTACTAAAATGTGTCTGCTATGGGAGCTGGACTCCCATCGTCCAAAATTAATATTCTATTCAGGCCTCAACATTAAAACCACATGACCAGCGTCCTTAGTCCCTTTCTGTTCAATGGGGTTTTAATTTAATACGTTTCCATGGTGTGCCCTATAGTGGCAGGAAAGGGTTTTGTGACGCCAGCAGCGGGTGGACTAACCGAAACCGAAATTTTGTGGTTACTCTGTGTCTATATGTGTTGCAATGTTCTAATGTGCTGCATGCGTCGGCAGTTGTCGTATGCGGTCGGTCGATCATATCTTTATGATAATTTTGAGTATTTTATTCGTCAAGATCGATCTGAATAAGACTACATGTTGATTATAAGATCGTATCGATCAATTGTACATGATTGTTTTTAAGATAATCCCTCGTGAGACGCAATCCACAGGGGTAAGGTCTAGTCGTAACATGACAATAACATTAAAATAATCAATCAATCAATTAGGATAGTAATTACAGTGCACTGCTGGACATTATTAAAATGTTATATTGTTATCATTTTCATAAACCTGATGAATACAGGAAACCTTTTAATTATCTGGTGATTTGCCTCTGAGGTTACGTAAACCGTAAGGGGTTACAAATAAATTATCCTGCAAAGTATCATAATATACATACCCTCATCGGTTGTCAAAATAGAGACTATTGTTCATCCTTTTGAAATATATCTTTAGAGATCATAGGGGAAAGGGAAGATTGAAATTTGGTTTAATATTATTTTGTAGATATTCGTGAAAGGAAAATCTCTTAAACATTTTTTATTTTATTTTATTTATCTCTTTGCTAGTGACTTAAGTTTACGTTTATGGTTGAATGATTGTGTGGTTCTGGGTCTGATTCCTGTGATGTAAGGTTATTTGCGGCCCGAGTCTACCTCACCTGGAAGCCTTTCGCAGGAGCAGGCTTTCCTCTGGACAAACAGAATATATTATTGGATTTGATACTTTGGAGGAAGCAAATTTCTTAAATTCACTTTTAGAAGAAATACCTTAATACATTTTACACTTAGATTGATGTTATTAACATTGATTACGAATATTCTGTTTGTAATAATACAAAATCATACCAAATAAAGAAAGGAGGAGTATGAGAGCGTATTCCCGCTTCTCAAGTACAAGTTTTGAATGCTACTGGGATTGGAGTCCGGTGAAAAAGAAGGACTCTTTATAAACGCAGAGCCTTAATCGATGGGCCAACTAACTATTGAAACTACTAACTTGAAATTCTTATAAGTAGTTAACGCCTTTTATGTGGCAAGTATCCACTAAGTAGGCATTTCTAGACATTCTATCCCTAAGGTGTGAAATACGAGATTTTGTCCATACGAACCCGGAACGGGCCACTAGTAATGGCATTTAAATGAAGATTAATGAATAAAGTGAACAACAAATGACTAGTGTCGTAAATAAATTATCCCTAGTAATGTATCGACGCCTACAAGTGTCGATTCCCCGTTGTGCAGACTGAAACCTAAATACCTACACTACTTGAATACGAAATAATCTGCTGTTGTAATACTTCAACTTTCTCTGCGATTCGTTGCACGTGTTCGGGGTTTATGAGTTGGCACAGGATTTATGAGTTTGTATGGTGTTTAGCAATTTAGTTATAAAGTGCTGTACTTAAAATAAATTGTGTTTTTTTCCGCAATTTAATAACGCTCAACATTAAAGATACTAACTATATATTGACGGAGGTAGGACCCGACGGTATTCGCGTCCCAACTGAGTAGTCTGACAGGGGTGTAGGTACTTCCCGTACCTACACCCTACAGTATACCGCGGTCATAATAACCTCGTATTGTGTTCCTGGCGATAATTATGCAGACCTTACTAGAGAGTTTTTGTACTGTCAGCGGGAAGACCAGGGGCTTGTCCTGCTTTGTCTTCTACGCTGACGGCAGCATGAGTGTGACTCCCCTGGTATAGCCCACGTCCATAGGCCACGTCGCCCATGTCTGCCACCTAAGTGGTAAAAAAAAAAATAGAACATGAGAAAGACTGGTCATAGCTGCTGATAAGTAATATACCGTCAGGATCAGTGTGTTTAATATAACACCAAAAAAAAAATAACACCTATACTCGCAATAGAATTCGGTAAATAACATACGCGTAAACTTCCGATAATATAATTTTCATCCCACCATCTCGGAAAGACTATTTTTGCTCTTCGATAACTGAGCGGAAAAGTCGTTTTTATCCTCTAGAGAGGTAAAGTAAATTTGAATTTAGAACATCGTGTGTACTAGGTTTGTGGACTCAAAACATCATTAAACCTATTTACTTCTACCTCTATGGTGCCGAATTTATCATACAACTTTTTTTTAATTCATGAAAAACTCAGACTCGTAACCTCCTTGGTGTACTTTTTTTTTAATTTGCTTTGCGCGCATTAATTTTTTTCACGTCATATTGTTGACATTGTTGTTGAATTTTTATTTTGTTGTATTTTATTACTAGTATTAATACACATATTATACAGCCTCCATGGCGTAGTGGTATTGAACGCGGCCGCTACGCAGGAGGCACGGGTTCGATCCCCGCTCAGTGCAAATATTTTTTATGCATGAAAATGGGTATTTGCATTGGTCTGGTCGTGCCTTGGAGAGCACGTTAAGCCGTCGGTCACGGATGCCATACGAACACCTATGGCAGTCGTTACGGGTAGTTGGAGCCCTAAAAAGTTCAACAACAACGGTCTGGCTGCAATGCTTCGATATCGCCTAATGTCATCATTGGGTTGTGGAGGTCAGATGGCAGTCGCTTCACGGCAAATATCGAGGTCCAGCCAAATCCGCAGTTAAGACTGGTAAAGCGGACCCCGGACTCCGAGGTGAAAGCTTCGGATGCTGACTGGGAATTAACGCTAGGAAGGAGAAGCATTTCATTATTTCCTCGCTGAGGTGGGATGAAAAGTTACGTGTTGCACTCGAGTGCAAAGATTTTTCACCTTGTGCTCTTTTGATTCCCTCGCTAACGCTCAAGATTCTAATTTGTGAATCACTCGCTACGCTCGTGATTCAAATTTAGAATCTTTCGCTTGCTCGGTCATCAAAAATGAGCACGCGGTTAAAAAGCAACTTTGCACTCTTGTATAACAAATAACTATTCTGTGCTTTTCGCGTCATAGAACTGACAGAAATACCTACTTTTAAATATTAACTCTTTTCTTTACGCCTTCGTGAATCAGTTTTACTTTAAGCATCTTTTGTCCAATTATGATAATAAACTACTTCCTTTAAAATTCCTTACAATTACCGTTAGCTCAATGATTTTAAGTGGCTTAAAATGAAATAACGCCTTTGTGGTGTCTTAAAGACTCGTAAATCAGCGTATTATAAAAATCTTTCAAACTTATAGAGTAGGGCATTTAATTGAAGGATTTTAGGACGAATATAAAAAGTAATTTTAGAAAATGAACTTAAATATCTAATTTGAAAAATATTTTATTACTGTCGACCAAGTAGGTATAAATAGTTATTTGTTATACAAGAGTGCAAAGTTGGTTTTTAACCGCGTGCTCAGTTTTGATGACCGAGCAAGCGAAAGATTCTAATTTTGAATTTTGATTCACAAATTAGAATCTTGATCGTTAGCGAGGAATTCAAAAGAGCACAAGGTGAAAAATCTTTGCACTCGAGTGCAACACGTAACTTTTCATCCCACCTCAGCGAGGAAATAATGAAATGCTTCTCCTTCCTAGCGTTAATTCCCAGTCGCATCCGAAGTTTTCACCTCGGAGTCCGGGGTCCGCTTTACCAGTCTTAACTGCGGAGTTGGCTGGACCTCGATATTTTCCGTGAAGCGACTGCCATTTGACCTCCACAACCCAATGGTGACAAGAGGCGATATCGAAGCATTGCAGCTAGACCGTTGTTGTTGAACTTTTTAGGGCTCCAACTACCCGTAACGACTGCCATAGATGTTCGTATGGCATCCGTGACGACCGTGACCGACGGCTTAACGTGCTCTCCAAGGCACGACCAGACCAATGGAAATACCCATTTTCATGTGTAAGCACTATGTTAGAAATAGAACAGTAATTCATATTATTAAATAAATATACTTTAATAACAGACTATACTCGTAATAGTTCATTATCTTAATTAATATTATATAATTTATTTTTAAACCCGTATCGATATTGATCAATATATTTGTGAGCTGGCAATATTGCGAATGGGCGCGAGGCGCGCCAAAAACAAATGACATACGAGATATAGCATTTTAATGTCGACAAGTTTTCACTATAATAATTATTATTACAACGAATAAAACTGTTGTATTCTATTAATCCTGTAGTTTTTCTGAGTTGGAGACAACGATTCTTCACATGCATACAAAATATTTGCACTGAGCGGGGCTCGAACCCGTGCCTCCTGCGTAGCGGTCGCGTTCACTACCACTACGCCACGGAGGCTGTATAATATGTGTATTAATACTAATAATAAAATACAGAAAAATAAAAATTCAACAACAATGTTCAACAATATGACGTGAAAAAAATTGATGCGCGCAAAGCAAATTTAAAAAAAAAGTATACCAAGGAGGTTCCGAGTCTGAGTTATTCATAAATTAAAAAAAAGTTGTATGATAAATTCGGCACCATATAGGTAGAAGTAAATAGGTTTAATGATGTTTTGAGTTCACAAACCTGGTACACACGATGTTCTAAATTCAAATTTACTTTATCGTCTAGAGCATAAAAACGACTTTTGCGCTCAGTTATCGAAGAGCAAAAATACTCTTTCCGAGATGGTGGGATGAAAAGGTTTTTTCATAGCGTCTGTGTAGTATGTAAATGCAGAAAAAAATGTTCAATGTAAGCCGATTTAGTCACTCGCAGCGTAGATGTCGGATTAACAAGTATAAAGCCACAATGTGAAAAATTGGCCTGGCTTGCACACTCAACGTGAGCTATGCTAGTTAATGACTGCCTACCAAATATAAATCTCGACGCAGTCAGCACAAAAGCTTAAAGTATTCAATACTTAATAAATAATACCCAAACTCGAAACGAAAGCCGGCACTTTTCGTCAACAAGCGGGTATACCGGTTAGCAGGACTATGGCTACAAGATCTTGTTCTTCTTTCTAGTACCTACTCCATAATAAAAACTCTTTAACAACCAACAAAAAATCATTGTTTTTATTGTCTAAGATAATTTTTTAAAAAAATCTACAGTTTATTTTGTGATATTAGCAGACATTTACATTTACAGACCTTTTCTATTTTTTAATTAAATTCAAATTAAATTATAATTTTAGTGTTGTAACTTACAACTAATACGATTAGAATAGTCTTATATTTTCATTGAATCACCCTCGGCTATCGAATTCAATAATAATATCAGCCTATTACTATGTACCCTCCTTAGTCGGGTCCAGCGAAAGTAGATTTTAGCGTCGCGATCGTGATGTGCCTACAATTTCTATCTTGTCTAAGAAATTGTACCTACTTGAAAAGTGCCCAACGAATATGACACCTTTAACTTTGGGGTAGAAGTAATTTAAATGTAGTTAATGTTGCAAAATAACACAGAACATACAAAACTTTTCGAAACTCCCAAGTATTTAAGCAAAATATACTGATATACGAGTACAGTAAAACGATTTTTTAAATTAAATTTATACGTACATGTTCTAAAAAAAGTTGCCGTTAAAATCGGCCAGAAAAACGAGTAAACCATTCGCAACTTATTTCGCTTCAGGAATCGGTGGTATTTCGTGTATCTTTTCCAGGATATTATGCATTCTTCAAAAGATAAAACGTTATATTTTATTAAATATTTGCAGCATGAAACCACAGAATTTAATTAAATTTAATATTATGTTTTATATTTAATCTAATATTGTGGTATCATGCTGCAAATATTTATTTTAATATAATATATCATAGACTGCCTCTGTGGCGTGGAGGTAGTGAACGCGAGTGCTACGCAGGAGGCGCGCGGGTTCGATTCCCGCTCAGTGCAAATATTTTTATATGCACGAATATGGCTATTTGCAGTGGTCTGGTCGTGCCTCGGAGAGTACGATAATGGCAATTACTATGGCAGCCGTTACGGGTAGTTGAAGCCCATGAAAGTTCGACTAGACTAACTGTAGAACTTCGATATCGCCAATTGGTCCAATTGGTTGTGGGTCCTATGGCAGTCGTTTCACGGCAAATATAGAAGTTCAGCCTCAGCCAGCCGACCCTAACTGAGTTGGGAAAAAGCACGGAGAATATAAAGTCATACTAGTAGTAGTGTAGTTAAATAAAAATGATCCATAGTCACACAGTGTGACTACGGATCGGTCGTCGATAATATTATGTTTTAACTCTCTTGTTCTCTTTTTTCTTGCGCTTGTTCATGAAATTCTTGTCAAGGCGATTTCTTGCTAAAGACACCGATGTCTTTAAGTAAGGTAATTAGGTATGTACAGTAGATAATAATAATATGATTGTAGAAACATATTATTAACATGTTATTAATTTTTTATTTGAAAGTCTTGAACCTAAGTATATTCTACAAAGGAAAGTAAGAATGGCTGTATATTTCTCTTCGCAAATGATTTAGGTAATTTTGAATATTACCTATTGAATTCAAAGCTTATTATGAAAATGCAAACCGTTGAACCTACCCAATTAAGTTACCTTAATTTGTTGTTTATTTTGTTATAAAAAGGAAAGGATCTGTGTTTGGCGAGGCCTCCCAATAGGTATTATTTACTTATAAAGAGTGCCTCAAAGTCTGCTTGATAAGTAACTAGCATGTAAGAAAATTATAATAAATCATTTTGATTTTTGTGTTAACAAAGTTTTGAAATATGTTTGTAATGTTTGCCTTCAATGGTAATCTGCGTAGTAGAGGTTTTGACAGCATTTTCTTTACCGATAACTGATATTATACGCAAAGCCTGTTCAAGTTTCGTACAAAATAATTAAAATTCAGATCAAGTTTAATCAGTTCATTAGATTTTATAGAATCATGAATTCGTCCAGATTTTCTGAAAATATTGTTCTGAAAAAACCTGTAAAAGTAGATGTAGATGAGATATCGTTTAAGAAAGAGAAAAGAGAATCGACCTCAGGTGAATTTGAATAGTCAACACAATAAATGCTTCAAAATTTCATTCAAATTGTGATGAGATAAATAAATACATAGAAAATAAATTGTAGGTTCAGTCACTTCCGTACACAAAATTACGTGGTGTTTAAAAGATATACCTAATAAAATAGTAGGTACCTACTTTAAATTAAATGGTACTAAACTATTCCAGATTTATACCTGATAATAACAAGAAGTGAAATATAAAATACCTTTTAGTATCAACCGATTCCTATCTTGGTAGTTAAAAGACACATAGGTATTATCTCAATCATAAGTCTCGTTAAAAATGGAAATTTATTAAGGTGCTGTACACACGCGTATTTCGGTGTAGTAGGTACCTATTCAAAGCAGAAGTTCAACGTGCCTATAAAATACTAAAACCTTGACTTGTGCTTGGTGAGCTTTTTATGTCTTACGCCGAACAACTTCAACGCCGAGGGTAGGTAAATTTAAATGGTTGGTAAATTAAACTGAGCTTACTTCGAACTTTTAGTTTGGCCTCAGTGTTGCACGGTAATTGAGTAATATTCTGGATTTTAGCTAACACAAACATTTTAAACATGCATTTTAAACATGAAGAACCAAAATGTTAATATTGAAAAAGAGAACACGATTTACCTTGTTTGAAGTTTATGTTTTCTGTTTTCTAATGATTTTGTCGAAGTCTTCTAAAAACTTGTCTTATCTTCTTGTTATTTAGTCGTAACTGTATTTAGGTGTGCACCAAAATACAGTTACTAACTGCTGATTTTTGAACATTAGTAGTAGAGATGAAACGGATAGTGGTTTGGCAGGATACCGGATACCGGATATTCGGCAAGTTACGAGGCTGGAGCGCCGAATATGCGGCTGCCGGATATTAGGCCAGACTTGGAAAGGTTTGCTGGAATTTATCTTTCAGCACCTGGTAGTAATAGTTACTGTGGAAGGCTATTATCAGAAACTGGTCTGGTATACGACTCTTCCACTAGTTATGCCCTTTCATTTGATACCCATATTGAGGGAGTTGTGAATTAATATGTAATCTACTATTTTTGTGGTGGCAGCCATCTTGATCCCATTTTCCAACTTAGCTAAGAACACTCCTGACCCGACTAATTCACCTTTCAATTGGTTTGTTCGTGTGGAAGCTACGATGCCACATAGAGAGACACACACACGATAAGATGATTTCTTTTAAAATTTTACTATTCGGTATCCGGCCGGATACTGGATTACAATCCGGTATCCGGCCGGATAGTGAAAACAAGGCCGGATAGGCCGGAGACCGGATAGTTACCGAAACCGTTCCATCTCTAATTAATAGCCATGTTTCAAATTACATAATATGTAATCATCTGCAGTATCATCTGGTTTCTCCTGAAAATATAATAATTACTACATTTTGAGAATTGAGATTGAGAACAAAAAAAAGTATTAAATCGCTGAGGCGCAGCCATCAACGCCACTACCCGGCGAAGAAGGTGGGTTGTTTCAAGTTAAAAGCAATAAACAGTAATAAAATTTGCTGCATGCAATAAGGTGTCGGTGTGAATACCCTCTAACACACATACAACATAGGTACCTACATTAAGTTGTGTGTGTGTTAGAGGGTATTCTTAAGTACCTATATAATACTTATTTATGAGAATACTTTTGTTAGCCATTCTCCACAGAGTCACAGGTATATAGTTAAATAGTGTATTGTATATTGTTATATAGTGTCTTGTATATTATTATAATTGTGATTACTAACTGCTACCACAATAAGTAATTTACAAAAATATTCGAAGCAAAAATTTAAAACAAGAACACAAATTCATAAACGTTACACTACACTTAATTCTTTGTATTCAATTTAAGAGCGATTTTCATTCTCTCTTGTCCACTGTTGATTGTCAGCGGAATCCTAAAAATTTAATCAAAAAGTTAAAAGGTTTTCGTTGGTATTTCGTAGTCATCAATACAAAGCGTTCATGCTTCGGCACGAGTCCAATTCGGGAGATGACTGATATTTTGACGACAGTGGTTGCTATAAATAATAAATATGGTCTACATAAATAACTAGGAGTATAAGTCAAAATCATATCTAACAGTGAAAAAACGTTCACGACATTTAGGTTGAATTGTACAATTATGATAATATTATGATTTGTCACCTTTGAAGGAATTATGGTTCAAACATAAATAGGAATAATATGTAACACGTCGTCGTGTGGTTCCACCATTATAGAGTCTACCTACTCTACCACTATTTGTGAAAACTGAATTCTACAATGCCTACACTTTGTTGTTCGCCTTGTTGTGTTTAGCCACCCTCGTACTAAAATAACTATTTAAATCTTAATCTACAGCAACTATTGCATTAATTACGAAGACAATTTAACAGCCCCGAGGGCTCCGAGTATTTACCGTTTACGTGGGTTACTCCAATAAACCTTAAAGCAACCATAGTTTGGAAGTGTGCTTAAGATTAAATCTTCGTTTAATAGGAATAACTTGATTAGGCGCCTCTCTTTGCCTAATTTTATGCGTAAACTTTAAATACGAACCTAGAAATAGTACCTAAAATACTACAACAAGTGGATAATTGACAATATTATACGACGTCTCTATAGGAAACATTATTACTGCCTCTCCAAAGTGGATAAGCTTGTTATTTGATTAATTTAAGTTATATTAATGTTTCACGGAACAGATCGCCCCATCACAGTTTGACTGGAAAGCCGACCCCAACTGAACTGAGAATAGGCTTAGAGACCTTTGAGGTAAAACCAACTTTACCTGCAGGTCGGTACACCTGATGATTGAGGAATGTGGCCGCCAGCTTTCATGTCGTTATTATTTCATTACTAGTGTTCCCGAGGGTTATCACTAAGCTGTAAATTACCTGTGTTAAGAATGTTTTCGCGTCGGAAGTGTTATCACCAGGATTAGAATCCAAGACCTCGCAATCGCAAGTCTGGCTTTTAAACCACTTAACTATCGACGCATAAAAGAGAGATAGATCGTATTTTCAAATAACACATAGGCTTTTATCCCGAAAATAGGTGACACCCTAAATAGGTAATAAATAAATTAATAGAACCTAGTTGAAATGTACGTAACTACAACCACATTATATTCCAAATTATAGCATCCTTTATATGGTTACTATTCGCCTCTATTGATAATACCTACCTAATAAGTTCCTCCCATAGTACACTAATCTTGTCATTTCCTCCTAATGACCCTTCCATTTATGGTAATTCCAGGGATTCATCCCAAACACTTTGTGAGACCCTTTACGGCAAAGAGATGCCTCTATTCTTAGACAATAGCTAATTGAAACATGAATCTTTAGCTTGATTTCACCGGAAATTATCATCAAACATCCTTAGACCTGTGCCGCTCTATTATTAAATTCTTTCTCGATACTTGTGTAATTAAATGTTACACAATAATTAAATATTTCGGTGCTTAAACTTTATGATCCACGGGATCCACATAATGGACAAAACATTGGGACGTTTGAGGCATTAAACAACATTGTGTCTCTCACTTATGAAGTAAAGAACATCGTATTATTTGTTTTGTAGTATACTATTAATTGATTTAAAAAGTCTACTGAGAAATTTATAGTTTTACAAGTAGATAATTTAAAGGCAATCGAGAGTTCGAGACTCAAATCACAGAATTGTCTTATAAATTGAAAAAAAAAAAAGTTAGATGAGCTTTGAAAAGAGGTTAGTGAAATAAATAATGAAGTACCTATGGGGTGAGGTTTCTTTACCTTGGGGCCCTCCCAGGCTTCGCCTGTGACATATGTACTTTGAAACTCCGTATCACCCTTTTAAACCAAATCATATGTTTGCCGTTTATTAAATTTCAAACAATGTATGGGAATCTGCCAGTTGACATTTATGATTTACTGTTCTGCTCCATAGATGTGACTATAACCTTCCCAGATAAACGGACTAATAAACACAATTCCTACCTCAGTATACCTATGTAACGATTATGATTAGGTAGGAAAAGTAGGCGTAACAGTATAGTAGTAGATAAGTAGGTAGACATTATGTATGTGAATAGGTAGGTACCGATACCAACTCTTCCGGTTTACTGGTACCTATAAAACAATACTGTAAATGTTATATTAAGTTTTAATTAAATAATAGTACATTATGGTACAAGAGAGCAAAGTTGGTGATTACCGCCGAGGCGCCATTGAGACCAGAGCCGCCAGGCGAGGGTCTCAAGAGAGCCGAGGACGGTAATAACCATACTCACGCGTGCCATACGACGTTTTACAACACACTTGCGAATAAAATAATACTACAAATACTAAATAAACAATACTACAAATTAATTTAAAAAAAATGAGGTTTGAATTTAACTTTTTTTTACTGTTTTTTTTCTGTACTTAGAGAAAAAAAAAGTTAAATTTGAGTGAAAATTTTGTTTATTAAACAAGTATTACAAGTTGAAATTATTTATTTAAATACGAAAATGCATCAAATGAACATACAATAGGCATATTAATTTATTCGTACTATTAAACACGTTCTTTTTTGTATCGAAACTTTTTTAAGAACATAGAAACTTAACCTATAAAATTTAAAAAAGAATTTATAACTCACTTGTGAATAATAGCAATGAAAAAGTCAATTTGATAATAGGTGTCATTACGTGCCTATTTGCGGTGAAATAATATCACTTTTATGAGCAGGTGTGTTGTAAAAATATTTTTTTTATTCAAACCAGTGCTGCAGTGGTTCCTGAAATTAGCGCGATCAACCGAATAAACTTTTCAGCTCTCTTAATATTAAGTTTAGATACTTGGTTTCGTCCACTTGCAAAAAGCATAGTTGTTACATGTTATTTTTAGTAGAAAACTTTTGAAATGATGGTGTTTGGATGGATTCTTTGTTTGGAAATCTTACATGTTATTATTTCTAAGTCTTAAACAAACAAAGCAGACAATGATGCACATAGCTGAGGAGTGTCCATTCCGTCGTTTCCCTGGAGGAATGCGAAAGCTACATGACCTCACACCGGCAGCAATAGACTGGCTTCGCCAACTGCACGTTGACATATGAGGACTCGAGCAAAAGCCATACGACATGATGATGATGAACAAACAATTGCATAAGGTAAAATGAAGGAGTGAAAATAGTATTTGAAAGCATCCTTTTTCATTTAGAACGGGGGTTAACGGGGGCTATTAATATTTGACTCCATTAAATATAAAATATTAAATCGATGACCTATGAAAAATCGGCATAAACGCAATAAATTGTGTTTATTTTTCTACTTTGAAGTAGGTAATGCATACATAGTTACAAAATGTACAAAACGTTTAGTAGAAAAGACTTCTTACAGGATTATTTCCTGAGCCGTATTTAATATTTTATTCTGTTTTGATATGAAATCACTCATGTCTACTAGTTTATCCGATGGTAAGGACTCGTCTGAAAGCCGATCAATTCGATTTTATGCGTGGTTCTATTCAGATAGAACCACGCATAAAATCGAATTGATCGGCTCGGAATCGGAATCGGATAAATAAAAAGTAGAATTATTATCTGTTTCATTTATTTACCGCTGTTCAACAATATATTTTGGTCTTTATCAACATTATGCTGATATCGAAATAAAACCACTCTTTCAAAAGGATTCTATCGCGATTTATGAGAGGCCAATGAGTGATGTTCGCGTAAACTTCAGGCAGTAGGTATCATGCTGACAATCACCGAAGACTTTTAATTATTGTATTATTTATTTTATATTTATTTTGATTTTCTTTACACTCTACACAGTATGTATATATTTTTCTCTGTCTATTGTTATTATGAACGATTTTTTAAATATTTTGTCGAAAACAGCTCCAAAAAAGAATTTGCGAGCTGTCTGAGAGTTCGTAGTAGATCTTTGTCTACTATGAACTTCGGGCCCGCATGAATCACCCACGGAAGTCGTAGCATCCACGTACATACATACCAAGTTCTTAAGTTCTTTCTGTACAGTTTAGGCTATACGAAGTGTAGATACGTGCCGTCTTCAGACTTGATCGCGGGGTAAATGCGTTTCGTGGTACAGTCGACAAAGGAGATACGGTGGCACATTCTCATATTAAAGTTGTATGTAAAGGTGCAACCGTATCTCCTTTGTCGACTGTACCAATTACCAAAAAAATCGATCAAGAACTTCGAATGTTCTGTTTATGACTCACTGATTAGTTACCTACTAATTGTAATAGATATCTGGTCTCAAGAAAACTGTGCCTATACTCCATTCGGTTAGTAAAGAATCTTGTAGCGATTTTTTATATAAATACATTTATAGGGTCAAATAAATTAGGCTAACTGACTGACTAGTAGTTCGGTTTTGGTTTTTAGTCTACAAAATAAGTTTATAAACAGAAAAATATTTTATAAACTGAGTTTTTAAAGAAAACACATTAAAAAGACCCATCAAAAATGTTTGCGTTCACCTAACCGAATGGAGTATAGTTGAAATATTTTTTTGTTTGTCTACAGGTCAAATACACACACACGCACGCACGCACGCACGCACACACGCACGCGCACACACACACGCACACACGCACACACACGCACACACACACACACACACACACACACACACACACACACACACACACACACACACACACACACACATACACACACACACACACATATTGGAAGTTGTACAAAACTTAGAAGGTGAAATACCAAATTGACTTCTAAGAAAGTCAAAGCTTTTATACCCTAACGTCGTCGCTTAAAGCATTAAAGTCTCTGGCAATTATCTAGTAGGTACGTAAAAAGTAGCTATTTATCACTCCAATGTTTATAGTCTTTCAAATACCATTTGTCTCTGTCAAAGTAGACTGGTAGCGGAAGAACAAATTAAGAACGCTTATTTTCTGTCTTTGGCATTAATGTTAGAAAGATATATGTTTTTGTCGATTTATGTATCCAGGAAATTAGTTAACTTCACTTAACGAAAATAGACATTCCTATTACCTACTATTTATTCTCATATTATCTAATAATTTAAACAGCAGCATCATGAACTCTTAAAATATGTCAATAAATTGAACGGCTGACACCCTATCAATTGCATATAGGCCCAGATTAATAAATAGTTACTACATTATAGGTAAAACTTGTAATCCCATATGAATATTTAGGATCACAAAGTTACATTTGCAGTTGGTAGTATGACAGCCGTTCTACTATTGACCAGTTTTAAGAGTTCATTATACGAGCTCTGTTCTATCAATGATATAATAATTTATAAAATATGCATAGGAATCGACAAATCAAAAATATGATGCAAATTTGTAAGCAGTGAGATTTAGGAGTTGAAAATTGATGTTTGGGATCGACATTGAAATGTGACTGTATTTAATGACGGAAATTGAGTTTTGGTACATTTCCTCACCCAATTGATGGAGCGAAAGCATTCTTGAAGGCATAACTCTATTTTGACTTATAAAAGCCCGTGATTTCGTTTTTTTTTTTCGAGACAGGGACCAATAACTTAATAATCAAGAAAGAAAACAGCTATATAGAGGTGCACTTCGAACTACAATCGTTCAATGGGACAAATCGTCGTTAACTTAGTAGTTAGCCTTACGATCGGGAAGTTCCGGATTCATATCTTGGCCATTGCGCTACTGACGTGAATCCATTCCGTACATAAGTAATTTAGCTGAGCTGGAGAGGATATTGGGAGTAACTCATAATTTCGGGTACTAGTACTCTTCAAGAATAATGTATTCAGTTCAAGACACAAAATCGATCATGGCACAGATCACAGTTCACAATATTAAGAAGTAAAAAGCTATCTTGTTTTATCTACAAGAAGTAAACACATTATAAAGTTTCAAAGTAGGTAATATAGATGTCAGCCCTTAAATTTATTTGTTTGTATTCTAAAATCATTTGACCCGGTAGGTGGCGGTGCCTGCAGCTGGTCCAGTAAATAAAACGAGAAATGACATTCAAGTGCATGACAAATGACACCTGTTACTAACAGATTAAAATAATCAGGCATTCAAATAAAAGGGTCTGGAAAGTGGTTTAATCCTTAAAATATTCAAAGGCCTAACCAACAAACACTTTGGGTTGAGGATCGGGTTAAACCAGTTAAGAGTGAACCCCAAATAAATCCGGCAACTGCGCTACCTTTCATTTTAAGCCATATGGTAAGGAATTTAAATGTTATACGGTACCTATTCAAATGGGATGCCATGGTTTGATGTTATTAAAGGGGCTGAAGCTATTGAGCTCGTGGAATCCTGAAAATTGTGGATATCTCCTACACTATACAACCTAATACGTCTATACACAATGATAAAATCGTATCGAGGAAAAACTGTTTAATATTTATTGCGGTGTATTCTGGGAGAGCGAAACTGATGCAAAAAAAATGAGATGTTTTTTGATACTTTTGTATTTGTTTGTTATCGATGTTCGAAGCATCACGTGAAATAATATCCACTTAACCAATTTAACTGAAATTTTACACAAACGTTTTTCAAGAATCTGGTTATAACCAGATTCTTGAAAAACGTTTGTGTAAAATTCTTCGCTATAAAATTCGCAAAGTCTCGTGCAAACAACTTCTTGATCATAACTTCGTTACATCACAACCACAATATGTAATAGTCACACACTAATCAAATGAATGAAAATAATCGAGTCGATGATATCTACTTGTTATTACAATTTGCACTAAATCAAACATAGAATTTACGCTGTACCAGAGGTAATGAACGGTTCAAAACCGCACTACAATTAAAATCAGTCATACGTAAGGGCCCTTTCTCTTAATATTTAAACACATAATCAAATATATTTAACGAAGAAATGACTTGGTGTGATATTGTTGTTCGAGACTGAAAAATACCTTGAAATGCCTATTAAGACCATAATGGATCTAAAGGCGATCAACAGCTGCTAGTTCGATAATATATTTAAGCAACTTACGTCCTAGTTTTGAAGTTGCAAGAGATACAGCTGTGGTAAATGTCAGCCGCGGGCTGAATAGCAAAGTGAGTAACTAACACTGTAAATTAATTTGTAATGAAACTGTAATGTAATTTATACTCGTGGGAACCAATTTTAACAATTTGCTTATATTATATGCCGTGGCTATTGGTCTGGGTATTTCCGTACCTCGGAGGTCATGCCCTCGGTCCCCCGTCCCCGTTGTGATCTTTGGCAATCGTTATATATGTAGTTGGAGCCCTAAAAGACCAACAAATGGTCTAACACCAATACTCGCCAATGAATTGTGAAGTTCAAATGGCAATCTCTTCACGTAAAATATCGAAGATGAGCCAAACCCGCATTTAGACTGGAAATAGTGGACTCTAGACTCCGAGGTGAAAACTTCAAATGCGATGGACATTAACGCGAGGATTAGGAAAAAGTTGCCGCGGCTGTGCCCACGTTTTATTTTTATTATTACTTATTTTAACCGCCAGAATAGAGAGACCAACACAAACAAAATAATTTTAATAACTTAATAATTAACATACAAAACATAATACCTTACCTACATGAGATAGATACTCATCACTAATGTCGTCGTGATGGGACGACAGAATCTGAGCATTCTACAAGAAATATTGTAATCTGTGTAGAGCCTATTTAAGGACAGAGGCCTAAAAACGACCACTATTAGTTTTTTTTGAATTAACACTGTAATTCATAATACGTTATTCTTCCCTAACGAATGCTATTGGAAACAACTTTTGTTTCAACGGCTTCCCTTTTGAAATTTCGAGTTATTCCGGTTGGATCCCCAAATATGATCCACTGCCGATTTTTATTCATCATAGGCATAACCCTAGCACATTCTTACGAGTTGTGGGTCAATGGCTGGGTCAGGTTTTGGATGGGTGACCGTTGTTTACATTACGAGGTTAAGCTTAATTGAGTGGGTCGGGTTTTGGATGGGTGACCGTTGTTTACATTACGAGGTTAAGCTTAATTGAGTGGGTCGGGTTTTGGATGGGTGACCGTTATTTACATTACGAGGTTAAGCTTAATTGAGTGGGTCGGGTTTTGGATGGGTGACCGTTGTTTACATTACGAGGTTAAGCTTAATTGAGTGGGTCGGGTTTTGGATGGGTGACCGTTGTTTACATTACGGGGTTAAGCTTAATTGAGTGGGTCGGGTTTTGGATGGGTGACCGTTGTTTACATTACGGGGTTAAGCTTAATTGAGTGGGTCGGGTTTTGGATAGGTGATGTATTGTACATATTTGAAAAATAAACAATCTTAAATGAATAAATTTAAAAAAAAAACTAAAGTAAATATTTAAAAAATGTAATCTTGACAAGTTTACAGGCTGTAATATGAAAAACAAAATTATTGCAATTATTTTTTGTCAATCGACAGGTGATTGAAAAATTAACTGATTGACTCCCTACACTGAATGAAACCATCGTGTTTCTAAGTGCCAAGTCTATACTATATTATTCTTTGTAAAAGTGCAGAAGAAATCCGCCTTTATAAGGACTCAAAGATCCATATATCTAGACCCAAAGTAACCACACCAACTAGCTTGGGTCATGGATTCTGATATACGAATATACATACTTAGTTAAGTTTCCTTTTGTAAATACATACATAAAAACACCCAGGCCAATGCAAATAGATACATTCATGCATACAAATATTTGCAATGAGCGGGAATCGAACCCGCGACGTCGAACGCTCTTACGCTACGCCACGATCATCGCCGTATAATCGTAAATGTTCAGAGCCTCTTTTCTACTATTTCCTCCTTTTTATTAGGGTTCCGTAGCCAAATGGCAAAAAACGGAACCTTTATAGATTCGTCATGTCTGTCCGTCCGTCCGTCTGTCTGTCTGTCCGTCCGTATGTCACAGCCACTTTTCTCCGAAACTATAAGGCCTATGCTGTTGAAACTTGGTAAGAAGATGTATTCTGTGAACCGCATTAAGAAATTCACACAAAAATAAATAAAAAGCATTAAATTTTGGGGGTCCCCATACTTAGAACTGAAACACAAATTTTTTTTTTCATCAAACCCATACGTGTGGCCCTGTGGGGTATCTATAGATAGGTCTTTAAAAATGCTGTTGAGGTTTCTAACATAATTTTTTTCTATACTGAATAGTTTGAGCGAGAGACACTTCCAAAATGGAAAAATGTGTGGTCCCCTCCCCCCCTCTAACTTCTAAAATAAGAGAATGGTAAATCTAAAAAAAATATATGATATAAATTGCCATGCAAACTACCACTAAAAATGGGTTCGAATGAGATCCAGTCAGTAGTTTTTTTTTAATACGTCATAAACAGCAATTTTCGCCTTTGCTACTACGGAACCCTTCATGGGCGAGTCCGACTCGCACTTGGCCGATTTTATTTAATTAATGAAAAGGTGAAGTTCTTCCATATATCCTGTAGAATGCAGGCGTATAAATTCCAGATCTGTAATTCTTAACATTAATAAGAAAAACGGTTTCGAAATTACCGATTTTTCGACGTTGACCTGATTAGGGGCCTTAATTGGGACAAGTTTCTTACAGCCTCAACTTTTCCAGACAGTGACCGACTGAAATTTTCCCAGTTAGAAGTTGATCAGTAACATGTTGGTACCACTTATCGGTTGCAATTTCTTTTGTTAGCCGTCGTTTTGGGTTTGGCAATTCCACACTATTAATTTTTATAATATTTACAATTTGCGGTCTTATCGCAGATCTGCGATCTCTTCCAGACAACCAGAGTAAGGACTTTATTGCCAGTACAGGTAGTTTACGGTGTACACCAAATCATTGCTAGGTACTTAATATTTGTATAGGTATTTAAACTTTCATGGTCGTTTACATTATTATTAGAACTATCGGGATATTTACCATGTATTGTTTGGAGTTTCCGATATTTCGGCGCTGTTGCAAGCACCATGATCACGGAGGAACTGTAGTACTGGCGGTAAACGGTGAAAAAGTTTCTAGGAGAACATATAATATCGATCTACCCTCTTTCGAGTTCTTTTGTGACGCGTATGGACACTACCACTGGTTTCACTCTCACTACAAACTCGAACTCGATCTCGATCACGTTCACGACACACTATGCTTACTGTATCCACTCGCGATTTTGTTTTGGCTTGCTCCCGATTGTTTGTACATAGACGGACCACTGGATGCCAGACGTTCGGCAGTTGAAACCCATCCTCACGATTGAAATTGTTGTACTTTTTTATTTCAATCGCTTCCCTAACCAATCTTGGTATGTAGTGGCGTTCTGTCGAGAGCATCTGAGGGTTATGTAACTCGATCCAGTGGTCTGTACCGGACTCCAATAAATGTTGAGCGATAGCAGATTTATGCGGTTCGTTGTTTTTGACTGCCCTGATGTGTTCCTTGATTCGGCATGTAACCGTTCTTTTGGTCTGACCTATATAGGAACTGCCACAGCTGCAGTCAATTTTGTATACTCCGGGCTTGTCCAGTGGAGAACCATCTTTGGGTGAACGCAGGCATTGTGACAGCCTTTTTACTTAATATTTGTATCTAGTTTCTACTTGATAATAATAATAAATACCTAATCACACATACATACCATACCTACATACCATACATATAAAAAATACTCAATATACAAATACAGTAATAAAATATAAACAACTAATACCATACACACAATACGTATCTATAATAAATATACAATAACTATATCTATATACCCATATACTACATATACATACATAATACTTATATCATAATAATGACATATCGAAATAATACATGTTAATACATGTCTACACAACGCTATCTAGAATTCTAGACCCAAAGTAAGCATAGCTTAACTAGCTTGTGTTATGGGTTCTAGAATGCGGATAAACATACATAGATTTTTTTTTTTTATATATAGGACACGTCAATTTGACTTCGCCTCGCCTGATGGTAAGCTGAAGGCAAAGTCTCTGAAAAGAGCGTCACCATTACAGACACGTATCATGTTACAATGGTGGCACTCAGCTTGACGGCCTCATCAGATGCTTTTTCACGCCCCGCTTAAAGGACCCGGGACTGTAGGAGGAGGGAAACACGTGAACTGGTAAAGAATTCCAAGACTTAATGGTGCGGCAGAAGAAGGAGTCGCCGAACCGCTTGGTTCTTGATGGAATATTCTGCACCGTATGCGGGTGGCATCTAAGCCCTGCACGTGTTGTCCTATATAGGAAAGGAGAGGGTGGGATTAATTGGAAGAGCTCATCAGAACATTCACCATGGTAGAGACGGTAAAATACCGCCAAAGATGCCACATCTCTACGCAACTGCAAAGGCTCGAGGGTTTTGGTGATCTCAGGATTCCCAATAATGCGGACTACACGTCGCTGCAACCTGTCTAGAGCATCTAGTAAGTGCTTTGCGGAGCCATCCCAGAGATGAGAGCAGTATTCCACGCAAGAGCGAATTTGTGTCTTGTAGAGAAGGCACCGCTGCTCTGGCTTTACCCTAGTTTAGATACTTTTTTTGTAAATAAATATGTACATATTATACATAGAAACACCCAGACCAATGCAAATATTCATATTCATGCATACAAATATTTGCACTATAACTCGTTCGCTAATATGTCAAATCGCACCAAATTATCTTTGACTTGCAATAAAACATAACTCACTTGACAGTGAAACCGTAGTTCTTATTTTCGCGATTTCACGGAATCGTTGGTTTTACTATAACTCGCTCACGACTCTCCTGATCATGTGACCTAAAATCAAATTAGCTACGAAGCACAATAACTCCATATGCAATTTAAGCATTTTGCTTTATAGACGAAAGACGAAATGTAAAGAATCAACGGTCACCCATCCAAAACATGGCCCAGTCAATTAAGCTTAGCCTCGTAATGTAAGAACGGCCACCCATCCAAATCCTGACCCAGCCAATTAAGCTTGACCTCGCAATGTAAAGAACGGCCACCCATCCAAAACCCGACCTAGCCCATTTTGCTTAACCTCGTAATGTAAACAACGGCCACCCATCTAAATCCTGACCCAGCCAATTTTGCTTAACTTCGTAATGTAAACAACGGTCACCCATCCAAAACCCGACCCAGCCAATTTTGCTTAACTTCATAATGTAAACAACGGTCACCCATCTAAATCCTGACCCAGTCAATTTTGCTTAACCTCGTAATGTAAACAACGGCCACCCATATAAATCCTGACCCAGCCAATTTTGCTTAACTTCGTAATGTAAACAACGGTCACCCATCCAAAACCCGACCCAGCCAATTTTGCTTAACTTCGTAATGTAAACAACGGTCACCCATCTAAATCCTGACCCAGCCAATTTTGCTTAACCTCGTAATGTAAACAACGGCCACCCATCTAAATCCTGACCCAGCCAATTTTGCTTAACTTCGTAATGTAAACAACGGTCACCCATCCAAAACCCGACCCAGCCCATTTTGCTTAACTTCGTAATGTAAACAACGGTCACCCATCTAAATCCTGACCCAGCCAATTTTGCTTAACCTCGTAATGTAAACAACGGCCACCCATCTAAATCCTGACCCAGCCAATTTTGCTTAACTTCGTAATGTAAACAACGGTCACCTATCCAAAACCCGACCCACTCAATTAAGCTTAACCTCGTAATGTAAACAACGGTCACCCATCCAAAACCCGACCCACTCAATTAAGCTTAACCTCGTAATGTAAACAACGGTCACCCATCCAAAACCTGACCCAGCCATTGACCCACAACTCGTAAGAATGTGCTAGGGTTATGCCTATGATGAATAAAAATCGGCAGTGGATCATATTTGGGGATCCAACCGGAATAACTCAAAATTTCCACCCTTCGCCATTGGTATCCAAAATAGGAAATTCCAATTATACCTATGTTAACTTATGTTAAACTCTGCGTAAAACCGTACTAGTGTATATCACAATATAGAGTAGTGGACATCGTTTTACCCAATTATTTAGTTTTAAGCTCAGAGGCATACCCACTCTGTATTCAATAAACATTATTATCTCTTGGTAAACGGCCTTTAATAAATACTAATAGGGTTTTACGTAGGTACGATAATAGACACAAATGTCTTTGAGTTTGTAACAAAACGTATTCTCCATCTTTCTATTATTATTCAAAGAGAAACACGAGAGAGTCGTACATAATTTAATGGGCTGGAATAATTGCTGTATGCTGCTTTATTTTTTTTCGCTAATATTACCTTTACTTAATAATTCTTCGAATATTCATGAAAATTATATCTCTAGAATGACATCAAGTTTTTTGGCAGACATACTCACTTCATATCACTCTCCAGTTAAGTTAGTGGTTTCGCAGAAGTACCTAACTTTATTCGATAAATAGATAGTATTTATTTAACTAAAAAGCACTTTACCAATTATATATCTGTATTTATAAATGAAATATACGGCAATAGGCTCGCTCCCTATTATGTGGAACCTAATAGGTAGCTACAATTATTGGTGAAATATGTTTGTTAATTCACCTCTGCCTGACCCTCCGAGGATAAAGGCATTATATTTATGTTACATACATAAATATACATATGTTTATTGAAAACTCTTTTTGTAACTACATAAGAGATAACACATGATAAGATGAGCGATACTTCAAAGTCCAATGAATGGACATTAGTCGAACTCATATTCATAACAAAACAATAACCAACGAACTAGAGCTACATATTCTACACAGAAAATATACAGAGACCACTTGGTAAATATATTATTTCATATTGTCAATGTAAGACAAAACACTTTTGTCAAAGTACTCTTGCTAACTGTTGTTCAACAAGTCCTTGGTCAATACAAACTACACTATTTAGCTCTAGGGTTTTACTGAACAATACTCGTACAACATGTAATGAAGAGAAAGATTTCAGAATGAATTGTTTAGAAAGATCTTTTATGTACTAGTTACTTTCTGTTATAGGAGTGTAATTTTTGAACAATATATGTGGAGTAATATGAATAAGATTAGTTGATATAATAGAAATAAGTTTATTTACCCCTTTAAACATGCTTCATGGATACCTACCTCAGTATACCCTACGCGGTTTGAACCGTCTAACTATTGTGAATATGTATGTAACGATTGTGATTAGGTAGGAAAAGTATGCATAACAGTATATTAGTAGATAAGTAGGCATTATGTATGTGAATAGGTAAGTACCGATACAAACCCTTCCGGTTTATTGGTACCTATAAAACAATACTGTAAATGTTATATTATGTTTTAAATAAATAAATGAAAATAATAACACTGCACGTTATTTCCCAACACCTGGGGCCCGATGCGCTAACGCCACGTTTTGTATACGCGTGACTTGTGATCGAAATGGATTCGATAACTTAAAAACGTGATAGTCTGTAAGATCTGTCAAAGTAAAACTTAGCAGAACTTAGGTGTTTGTCATTTTGACAACCTACGTCACCCATACAAATGGCTCTACGTCAAAATTTACTTACACCACGTTTGTTCAAAGCGTGATTTCCATTTCGATAACTTATTAACGTGGTAGTCAGTACGATATGTCAAAGCAGAAGTTAGGTTTTTATGCTTCAAATCATGGTTTTCAAATCGTCAATAATTTTTTCACGATTTGTAAAACGTATCTAGGTTTACAAAAATTGGGAGAGGCCTATGTCCAGCCTGCAGTGGACTGCAATATGCTAATTGATTGATTGATTACAAAAAATATAAATATTGAATTGGTATCAATCACAGAAAACTCATTTTGGTAAGTAATTATTTTCATTTTGACTATAGCATAAAGTGATTGCTAAAGTTATGAAATAAAATCAAATAAATCATCATCATCATCTTCATGAAGACGCAATTTCCTGATTGCATCCGTGGCCGAGATGACCTGGGAGCTCAGGGTCCTCCTTCCGGCTCTTCCTCCTCCACTTCGCACGATCTTGGGTGTCCATAGTAGTGAGATCATTTGCGCGCATGTCACCCTCCACGACGTCAAGCCGGGACTTCTTGGGCCTACCCCTTCTACCTGGACCCAGCGGGAACGCCATTACCAGGCATTTCCTACCCACGTAGCCCGGCGGTTGCCGCAAGACATGGCCGCATCTGCGATGTCACGGACATGAAGGCTGTCGCGGATGCGAGAGTTCCTCACGCGATCTTTACGCGTGACGCCGCACATCCCGTGACCCGCTCTTGCTTGTGTCGCTCCAACAGCGGCCACACCTCACAATCGTGAAAGAGGACAGGTCTAATGATCATCTTATGGACCTGCCCATTCAACCTGACTGGTATCTTGGGATCACACGTGACGCCAGTCATTTCTCGCCACTTGGTCCACGCGGCAGCAATGCGTGCCTTGACGTAGTGGTCGATTTCACCGGTCACATGAAGTACAGATCCCAGGTACTTAACCTGGTCCATGCGTTCGACCAAATCATCGCCTATGCGGACGGGTGTGGGATCTGTCGAGTTTAACGGCAAGTATTCTATCTTCGTTACATTTAGCTTCAGGTCGCCGTTCTCAAGCGCCTCCTTCCACACTTTCACGTGTCGCACCAATCTGGACGCGGACAGGAGCACCTGTCCGCGTTCATCAGCGCAATATCATCAGCATACATGAGCAACCACGGAGGTTGCTCATGTGAGTTTCTGATGCTGTCCGACAAAACGTCTAATACTACGCTGACCTAATAAGGACTAAGGACGGATCCTTGATGCACCCCGACGTTGATGGGGAAAGCTTTTGAGTCGCAACAGCGCGGCAGCGGTCCGAACCACGGAACCGGAATCGTGGTACATGTCTCAGATGGTGTCAATGTAGGTCTCTGGAACTCCCTTGGCCCGTAGTGCCCACCATATCACCGCGTGAGGAACACAGTCGAAGGCCTTCTGTATGTCTAAAGGCGGCCACCCACTTACAGTCCGCCTGCAGTTTTCGTCTGTCCGGCGGCCTGCAGTCCTTATGTCATCAATGTCATCATAATTTTATTACCTCAGACTAAAATAATAACATTATTTTATTCTTTTAGTCTGATGTCATTACGTATAAAATGCCGACGGCCATAGGACTTAGGCCTTTAACTGTCTTTGCTGACCGAAATCGTCAAGCGGCCACACACATATATTAGCCGTCAGTCCAAAATCGTATACGAAACTGTAAGTGTGTGGGCTATTGCGATGAACTGACAGATCATATCATATCATCCGGTTGTCGTTCGATAAACTGCTAGTGGGTGGCCGCCATAAGACTAGGCCATGCAGGGGTGTGTTCTTCGCCCTGTATTTCCCCGCCACAATCCCTAGAGCGAACACTGGATCCATGGTCCCGTGCCCGGGACGAAACCCATACTGACACTCCAAGAGTGTACTCTCCTGTCGGATCCGGAAGTCGATTTATATAATCAAATAAATGAATATTCTACGATAATCTACATCTACACAAAGTGCATACAATAATTTTAATACCAAGGTATTAAGATCATTTCCAGTACTATGCTAGTCAAGGTCGATCTGATGCTGACTGTACATAGTGTACATTATTATAATATACTAGCGGACCCTGCGAACTTCATAGCGCCTAACAGTCGAATCTTATATTTTTTTTTACTTTTCTCTCCGTAAGAACCATCCTCGTACTTCAAGGAATATTCTAAAAAAAGATGGAAATCGGTCCAGCCGTTCTCGAGATTTGCGCTTAGCAACACATTTAGGTATTCATTTTTATATTATAGATTATATTTTTTAATGGTGGGTGCATCTGTTTTGTTATACAATTTTTCAGCAAAAAAAATATACTAAGTTAGATGCTATGGAAGGCACACTGAGAACCACAGCAATCTGAGAGGTCCACCCGCAGCCCTAACGCTCACTATAATCTATCCTTGTCCAAATTTCAGCAGATGCGTTCTGCTGTTTCGGCGTGATAAAGTAACAAACATCTTTATCTTGCAAAATGGATCAGACCAAGATCTTCATGGCTCACCTGCAATTCGGTGCATCTTTTAAACAACAGACAGATGCAGTGGTTGACAGCCTCTGTGGCGTAGCGGTATTGAAAGCAACTCCTACGCAGGGGGCGCGGTTTGCATTCCCGCTCAGTGCAAATAATTAGTTACGGGAAGTGGGAACCCTAATAAGAAGTCTAACAACTGGTGTACTGCAATACTTCGAAATCGCCAATGGGTTGTGAACGTCAGATGACAGTCGCGTCACAGAAATATCAAAGCCCAGCCAACCCCCAGTTCAACGCTAGGATGAAGAAAAAGTCTCTGGTGCAGGTCATCTCCGAGTTGGGCGGCAGTCACTCCTATAAAAGCCGTAACAAACCAAGAGTAGGAAGCTAGCTCGGGACTTCCTCTTCCATGCTTCTGATGCAACTGAGAAGAACTCTGAGAAAATAATGGGGCATTTAAGAAATTACATAATTATTTAAACACATTGTCTTTAAAAAAATATATTTGGTAACTTACGTAAAATTACTTAGATAAAATAAAATTAGTCAAAAGTGGTCCTAGGACATATTACTCAGGATTGTAGACCCACAGTAACCTACTAACTACTACTCTCTCCGACCGGTTTCGGCCACGATGATCACTTCAAATAACTCCTCCCAGTTTGTACGGCCGGGTGTCAAGCATCAAGTACACGTGGGTCCACGTAGTTGCGGCATGCATCTCTTCTTATATCGCTTCTGAACATCTTTATAGCGGAGGAGTTGTCAGCCTTGTTGCCACTCCTCCGGTTTAATAAAAAATACGCTTCGCCAATCTTTCGTCATCCGAGAAATGTGACTTGTGAGTTTAACTAGCTTGTCCTTTGAGTTTTAGAATGCAGAGATACACACTTTTCTTTTCGGAAAAGCTAGTTTCAATTTTGCCACAGTTCTTGATTGTTAAGGGATCAACAATTTCCTTCTCTTCATTCATTACAACTACATAATATATCGTCATCCGGTAGTTCCATATTGCGGCACATGTTGCTGGCGTATAATGTAATGTACGCACAATTTTAAGATATCAATACACCTTAAATATTTATTATAATTAGGTTTGTACAACTAAAAATATAAAACTATATTTTTTTTCAATGTTCACATGAGGAACTGTCAAGTTTAGTTAGTGTCAAAGAGTAAAGCATAGAGTAAAGTAATACATCGGATGTTTAGTGTCAAGTGAGGAGGTGACAAAGGTCCGTTCAAAATATTATTCAAAAGTTACCACGCTTTAAAAATCATCTGCGGTAATAAATAATTATAGAGAAAAATCTAACAAATATTACAACCCAATTTTTTATCAAGGATGGACTCTTCTTTATAAAACATACATATATTCACGCCTGTAAATCCCGAAGGTGTAGGCAGAGGTGTATTAGCACCCACATTTGGCTAATTATAATTTTCAGTCCCACGTAATAGGGGGCGAGCCTATTTCCGTTAAACTGGTACTTAGTCATGGTCGTCATGGACCGTATATTTACTGTCAAATGGGGAACAGCCCTATCCTTTAGTCACCTTCTAACTACAACATCCACAGGAATAGATGGAGTGGCTCTATTCTACTACACCGGGAACCAACACGGCAATCTTTATATACAACAATAGGAAAATTGGGTATTTATCTTCTACATAACTTTCTTCTTTATACAACAATAGGAATATTACATCTTTACATAGGTATGTAAGTATAAATGTAATACCGCTCCTCTATAAGATGTTGTTAAAAAAGTATTGTTCTATATTGGAGGAATAGTTAATAGAAGCATTAACAAATAAACCACATTCAGCAAATCGTGGTTTTTCGTCCATTTATTTAGGTCCAACATTGAAAATGCCGGCCAAAGAAAAAAATTAGATATTCCGCTACTATTTGTCCTCATTAGCATTCTTTATTATGGCGTCAAAGCTGAGTTATAATATTTAAGCATAATAAGTTCATACCAAATTTCTCTCATACAAAAGAGTTTATGTATGTGAGAAATTATGTTAATAAAACTAAAAGATTTTGAAAAAAAAAAAATTGTAGTTATTTTTTTGGTCTGGCATGTTTGTCATATGTCATATATGACATATGACAAGCATGCCAATATATACTTACGTTTTCTTCTTTACCGAAAACCCACAAAGAAAACTACAGTTTTACTCATCGAAATAGTACGTTACGTCTTAGTAAGTCACCAAAACTACAAAAACTTAAACGTAAAATTAGCGCATCGGGCCCCTGCCTGTGTTGGCGGGAAACCACCCACGTCTTAAACGGGATAGACCTGAGCAGAGACGGTCATGGTCACCTACAGTAGCGGTATAATATTGTTGGTAATCAAATCACCTCTCCTAACCTAGGCATGCGCGAAAACACGAAAAATACTAAGTACTGTAATTTCTCTATGTGTGCAACTTAAATATAACCGAATATTAGAGAAGCCATTCGGAGTCCCTATTACAGGAAATTGTAATATAATTTTTTTATACCTAACAGTTTTGTAGCAACCAAAGAGTTGTAAAGTAATATTCGATGCGATGCTTCACTTATATATAATTAAAGTCGCATAAACGTAGACTATAAACGTCATTTCATTGATTTTTTTACGACGATATATAGCCGTTTCTGCTACGACGTTTACACGATAAAACTTTCGAGCTGAGTTAACATTTCAGTCAGTATTAATTTATGAATTGCGGTCTTCATGATACTTTTAGAAACTTTTGTACTGCCTACACATGCCTAAATAATGAGTTTCTATGATGTCTAATATAATAACCTATACTCCATTCGGTTAGGTACTTAACTAAAGATAAACAATCTTGTAGCGACTTTTATAAAAACACATATTAAACAAATAAACTAGACTATCTAACTTGTGGTTCAATTTCTGTTTTCAGTCTTCAAAATAAGTTTATAAACAAAAATATTTATAAACAGAGTTTTTAAATAAAACATTAAATAGACACATCAAGATTGTTTACGTTTAGTTATGTGCCTGGAGTATACTCTTAGTAAAACAGTCGTAATTCAAATATAATGCCGATATTACAATATTATGAAGAACTACAAAGATGGTATCTAGAATTCATAGACATTGTATTGAACTTTTAGAAATAAATAAACATTTTTGACCATTGACCAACCGTAACATAAACACGTGCGTTCGACACATTTTATACGACTTCGGGCGGCTACGGAGCTTGACGTGTGATTGACACGAAAAATGTGTGGCTCTATCGGCTACGAAGTCTTTTATTGTGGCGTGTTGACCAAAAAAAGTAGAGGAAGTATCTACATGTGGTGGGGTACCGAACAATTCATAGGGAGTCAAGAAATGCGGGCCCGTAAGTGAGCAGAGGCCAGTATAGCGCTCATCTCCCATGATTCAATCTGTTAGTTACCAATATGGTTGTTGGGGGCCGTGGGTTTCTCCTACGTGAATTCATCAATTTCTCACTTTAAGATTATGAATAAAACTGATTTCTAAACGGAATAAGGTTATTAATTGGGCCAGTAGGGAAATTAAATCGAGTATAAAACACTGACGGCATGGTGGACAGTTTGACCTTTCTGCAAAGCTATCTTCAAAGACGTTTTGTAGTGTTTACAGACCATTATCTGGTCAACCCGTAACCATAATCTGCAATTGACAAGAAACCCGTCCCAAGGGTAGGGACGACACAAAAGGGGACTTGAGTCGGCCTGAAATATCATTTTGATGAAAATCATTAATTTGCAATATTTTGAATAACTTTGCTGTGTAATTAATAGTTAGGTATACATATCTTATAAATTAAATAGGTACGAAAAATTCTAAAGAACGGACAGCCACGGGTGCAAATCCCATCCTGAATGTCGACTTTTCTAATAGAAAATATTTTTGCATTTTGATACCTATTTAAGAGTTTTTGACACAAACTTCCTAGTAATTTACGAAATACTGTGTATACGAGTATGTCGCAGCCAGCTAGCATAATCAGCCGCTGTTAACTAAACGGCGCCGTTCAATAAACGGCATGAATGATATTCAGCCATTTAATTAAACGGCTAGGCAAATGGCTTGGATCGATGACGTTTAATTACTTGCCTAGTCATTTAATGAAAATGAATGAAAGCTTGGCATATGACTTGTTTCTGCATGGCTATAAAAAGCTAGCCAAGTCGGATTGCGCAGCTTTCTCAATAAAGCTACTATTATTTTGTTGTACATATATTGTAAAAATGTTGAAACACAATGTAAAAACACAAAAACACTAAGTGTAAAAATTGTTCATGAATAAAATATACTGAAAATACTGAAAAAACTATCACTAACTTTGTGTCTTATTTCGGGGTGGTGCCCTATCGTGCGAATGGCCTAAGCAATAGTCAGCCAGTTTGTTTAATGTTGTAACAAACGTTACGGCTGAATATTATTCAGGCCGTACAGCCTAGGCAGTTAATTGAACGGCTGATTAAGCTAGTTGGCAGCGATATAATATATAATAATAATAATAATAATAATGGAGCCCTAACCACCGGCAGCTTGGTCCCTGTACCCGATGCCGGTGGGACACTATTTTTTATATTTTTAAATATAGGTATTAATTTTTTTTTTATGGATGTATTTAAAAATGTAATTTATATGGATTTTAATGAATAAAGAGGAATAATAATAATATCTCTTTATTGTATGTACACAAATACAGAGGAATACAGGAAAAGAAAAAAAAATACAGTAAATACAATTGGCGGCCTTATCGCACAAGGCAATCTCTACCAGGCAACCATGGGATGGAGTGAGTTAGATAATAAATTGGTAGTTTCCGGTGTACAATTATATTATTTACATCTACCCATTCCATTACCCATTACATTACCCATCTAGTTTACCAATCCTCTTAATTGTAGGCACAAGCTCAGTAGTATGCAGTAGCACTAGCATTATCTCTATAACAACTCTACACATATACGGTTTACTACCTTCTACGAGAAGCAAATGGTCTGGTATAAACGTTAATGCACAACAATCCCGCTCTTTAAAAACATGTGTAATTAAATTTTAAGCAAACAATGCGAGTATGTTTGTGTGTAATATACCTACCGGTCAGCAAAAGAAGTATTCCGCTCAAACAATGCCATAAGGATAACAATATGACCTTTTCTGCTCTTGCCTAAATCCGCTTATTAAGTATGGTACGGTTTAACTTTTTCAAAAGTGTCCGTATATTTTACCTCATATATGTTTAATGGTACAATGTGTTTCAATTTATTTATTAAAACTTCATCCACACATGTCATATTCACAGGCGGACTTAATGCCATAGGCATTCTCTACACCGGTGGTGCAGAGAATAAATAAAACCGGCCAAGTGCGAGTCGGACTCGCCCATGAAGGGTTCCGTAGCAGCAAAGGCGAAAATTGCGTTTATGACGTATTAAAAAAACTACTCACTGGATCTCGTCACAGATTACTAAATAGTTACTAATGTCGTTCAAACCAATTGCAACGGCTAACGCGGGAACGGAGCTCCCCGCGTTAGCCGTTGCAATTGGTTTGAACGTATATCATACCATTATAAGGAACTATAAATTTAGATAAGCATAGGTAAACCTGTCGTTTCTTAAGTCATGCAAATTTATAGTTATTGCTGAAGTTCGTGTACTACGTGTATAATGACCTAAGTTTATGATAAAGGTAATCGAGTAGATAGTTAGGTATGAAGTGAGAATATTTTTTATAGATTGGATTGAAATTAAATCTTATATTTTAATGAAAACATTTAGCCTATTTCCATCGACGGAACGGAGACGGTGTATGCGTTTAGGATGAGAAGATTTTGCAATGTTGTTTAGACATTGACATTGTCACAAATAATTGAGCTAACGCTGTAAATGCTGTATTCACAGCGTTAGTTCCGCTTGAATCCAGAACCATTCTTCTTCCCGCTCTTTACTACTATTTACTCCTACTCTTGGCTTGAAGATGAGATTGACAGAAAGACAGACAGACAGAGTAATTTTCGCATTTATAATATCAGTATGGAAGTATGAATAACAAAGTCCATGAATACTAATAGGTACATGAATACGTAATCTATTTTAACAGTCGGTATATATTATTATTCTAAACGCGACGTAGGTATTCATTAGTTCGTGATTCAATACGGCTGTAAATGACGATTCGATGAGATAAGATTGGTTAATTCTGTCTGGCAGATTTTCCTTTCGAATAAAATGACGTATAGTTCCAGTCCAAATAATTTTATCGAAACAAGAGCAGGCAAGACACTGATTATAATTTCTTTATCTGAATATTTTATAAGACCGACGTAGAGGTGTATTACTGTAGCAGTATAGATGGTGACTTTTGTGGACCTGGTTGTCCGAATTGGGCAATTTTTTTGGATTCTTCTGTTATTTATGTAAATGTGTTTTTTATTGTGTGAATAATACTCACCGGTGGAGAAAGTTATTTAGGACTCGAACTGACTAAAACGCACGCCGTCTGTGGGCCGTCGGTTGCCGGAGGTAAGATTATTGTAGACATATCCCTCGCACCCCATCAAAATAGGTACTATTATACTTACACCTTATTCCCTGTAAGCTGGATTAACGTGTATACATAGTATACATACAATCAAACTTTTATCCCCGGAGGGTTAGGCAGAGGTGAACCCACATTTCACCAATCATTGTATTAGGTCCTATGTAATAGGGGGTGAGCCTATTGCCGTATTCCGGGCACTATTGTTGAATCGGGCCACGTATCTGAGGCTGAGTCTGGGCTGTATATATCTGTCTGATGTTAAACAGCCCTATCCCTTAGTCGCCTTGTACGACACCGCATTAACGAGTATAGGTATGTCAAATAGTTCAATGGTAGGTATGTAAGCGGATTTTTATTTGACGCTTCTCTGATCAGTCTGTTCAAAACAGACTACGCGTAACTACGCGTGCCTGCCTCTCTAGATAAGTGGCAATATGTTTGAAGAATAGAATATATTGATCAATGTATGCTGGGATCTATATACGTTGACGATAGTCATAAACATCATAATACTGGGCAATCCCATACATTCATCATTATATTCAACAATACGCCGGCCGGCCGGGATGTGCCACTTGTCTGGGGGGCTGGTCTGCGTGAGTGTACGCATAGATGAGTTCCCAGAAAAGTAAAAGTTGAAGAAAAACCGTTAAAAGTAGAAGTTGCGACTGCTGGCATTACAAAGTTATGAGAATAAAGCATTATATCTATTTTTCTTTTTAAGAAAAGGCACAACTGTAACTATTTTTTATCTGAAAAAATATACGTGATTTATGTTGCTCAAACCCAAGTTTTATTGAAACTGATTTTTATTGTAATTTTTCTTTCTTCGAAGAATTATACAATTGTAGAAACGTTATTTTTAGGATGTTAAAGTAACTTATAACATAAATAGAAAAGCTTTTTTGAAAGGTCATTATCACTTTTACTACTTTACTATTATTATTAGAAAGTGATATATATGCGCCGTGCAGCGCGGTCAATTTCCACGGGGTAAGAGATGAAGCTATTACCCACACCCTATATAGCTCCATCCCTTCACTTCTGAATCGTGCCCAAAACACGATCGTTTAAAAGCATGTTATGGTAGCAATGTTGTAAAACGAATTTGATTACCCACGATAAGTATTTATTATAACGATCATGAAATAATAAATGTATGCATACACTTACGCGGTGTCCTGCGTGAGCGACGAATACGACGCGACGCGACGCTGCGAACGCGACGAACGCGATCAAATCAACGGCCTACCCTACTTGCGTCCTTATGTGACACTCTGCGACGAGACGCGACGTAACGCGTACTTGTTTTGAGCGCGACCAGACGCGACACTGCGAACTCGAGCAATATTGTACTGTACTTCTTCATGATTCGCGAAGTTATGACCAAAATCACGTAGGACATTTGTCGCGTGTAGCATCGCGTCGCATTACGTCGCATCGTATCGCGTCGCGTCGCGTCGTATTCGTCGCTCACGCAGGACACCGCGTTAGGACTTAAGCACTTTCCTTGTATGTACGGTATGTACCTACATAAATATTATCTTTTTTGTAAGCTGTATCATTTCACAATAAACTTTATAATAAGTATGTTGACGTTTTCTTCATATTATTTCAGCAGTGTAGCCATGAAAATTTAACAGATACTCGTAGGTACAGAGAGAAAGTTTTGCGTTAAAAGTACAGCGAAGTTTTTAATAGCTATCGGCAAATTATGAAGCTTGTTATAGATATGAAGCCATATTTTTGTGAACATCTAAAACCCGATATTCTTTGAAATCCCAAATATGAAAATTTATAATCAAACATGTTGAATACTTTGACTATTACCATGTTAAAGTGGTTTTACATAGTTTCGGTTCTAAATTATACTTAGTTAATAACATTTAATCTCCCAACAGACGCGAAACCATTTAGTATAAAAGTAGAACAGTTTTAATCAAAAGTTAGGTAAGCTTAGATATAGACTGAAAAATATAAACTTACTAGAATTAATTCTAAACCTTTAATATGACTACACTTAATCGCACCTACACTTTTCTTTATCGATTTTTTTTGCCAAAAATCCCCGCGGATACCTGCCCCGCCGGAGCCGGAGGAGGAGGTAATGTCGGACTCGAACCGACTAAAACGCACGCCGTCTGTGGGCCGTCGGTTGCCTGAGGTGAGATTGTCTTAGCCATATCCCTCGCACCCCGGCCGACCCAGGGCCATATCTCTCGATCTGGCCCTCTTCCGGTGTCCCCACACCAAAGAGTCCCCAGAATCGCACCTACACTTACAGGTGTAAAATATTGATTCGAGTGCTTTTTAATAGGTGAACCTTTTGGAAATTAGAGAAAGGGTCGTGTACACACGAGTATATATTCGTGTGCAAATGACACTCTCATTATCATCACAAACTTAATCCTGGCAGCATCCAAAGCTTGGGGTTACCATGATAAATTTTAAGCTTCGGACCCGCACGAGAGACGTAGCATTTATGCTCGTAGGTACCGTGAACTCTTTTCGGTTTTTTACAGTAGGGTTTATACCAAATTCATGTATTACGTACCGTCTTTGAATCTAATCTCGGAATAAATGTGTTCCATGGAACCGATTGCCCGAGACTTTGATCTGAAACTGCGGATGTTTCAATGTAGGCCTATTTTTAGACGTTGAGGCGCGGGAACTCCTTATCTTGACTTATCTTCTATTTACGGAGTGAACAATATTTGATCCAATAATGATAAACTCTGGAGAAGGGAAAGCCCCTTCCATGAAGATTATGTCTGTTTATTATAATTATTTAGAATATAATCTGATAAATATGTAACTAGTCTCCTATACCCGTGGTGCCACACGCATGGATGTCAGTTTTAAACATATCTCCGGTTCTATTCAACTGATCTAATTTACGAAAAAAATTAGAACTGAGCAAGGCCTTTCTAATAAAACAGCCGTATAAAAATTCGTTCAACAGTATTTGCATCCATCGCGAATAAAAAGACAGGTTAAACAGACAAACAGACAGTAATCCAAAAATGATATTTTATATCCAGTATCATTATTATAACATAACCCAAGTATTCGTGAATCCGTGTGAGAAAGAATAGAAATATCACCACCGTATCTCATCTGAAAGATATCGTAAGAGGCGACTAACGGAAAAATACGCAGATGTTATCACAGCGAGAGGACCAAGTATTATTTTTTAAATATATCTCAATTGAACAGATACTGTACAATATATTTATATATATATATATAAGATTCTGTGATATTAGAATCTTATATTCTCAAGATCTTAGATCTGCGAATTCAGATAAAATTCAGAATGTAAATTTCACTATCCTGATACTTGGAGCTTGATAAAAGTAGTTGGATTACTAGATTTATTATAAGGGATAAGATATTCTAATTTCAGTTTTGGTGTCCTACATTCCATGTGAACAGTTGGTTCTGACAAGGGTCCGACACTAAGATGCTTATTAACGAACATTCATTTTGATTATAACAATAAATTTAGATATAAACTTTCTTACACGGACATTATCGTAATGGTAATAAAATTGATGAGTTAAGTTTTTTTTAATTAGCTAGAAAAAGGAGATTTCATCTTAATTCTGCGTGTTCAGCAGCTTGTGGATCTCAGCTTAGATTATAGCAGATATTAGATTATCTATAGATATTTATTAAAATTCTTATAAATTCGAAGCATTATTTATTTGTACGTTAAAAAAGATCCATTTGGAAAAGCAACAATAAAAAATCACTCTTTAGTATCTTTTTTTATCATCGCCGTCCCCGGAGAATAAAATAATAACTGCAAAAACACAACTTTTCAGGAAAAATAAAAAAAACATGTTTTCGACGATTACTCCGAAAATACTGGACATAGATGCGTGATTGTTAGGTTTTTAAAAACGTAATTTTTTCTTCATTTCAGTCAAATATGCCTGTCAAAATTAAGATATTTAAAGAATAAAGAGTTAGTGTAAAATTTACATTTATCTTGTAGTTGTAGTTGTATAATGTCAATTAGGTATCATTTTATTCTCCGTTCAGCGTGATTAGAAAGAAATATGATACTTGTTACTTATGATTTTCATAAACGAATTTTTGGGATGGGAGTGATGATGATAATACTTTAACATCATCTTATTCTCATAAATGCTGTAAAACATTTTTTCTATCGATCCGAACTTCTTAAGTCGTTCGACTTAACGTCGAGAGAGACTTTACGAGCGGACGGTTTTGAACGAGAATAAAATGATAACATGCATTTATCATATTATTAAGTCGAATGGTTTTTTTTACGAGAATATAATTCTATTACTATTTCTCATACTTACTAACAAGTCTCAGTATCTTTTAATTGCCATTCTTTTAGGCCTGTCTTAAATCTTCGAATACTATTGTAATTTTTTGTACCTCTGTAAATAACTGTAAAAAAAAATACAAAACAAAATTAAGTAGATGTATTAACACTCAAGGATCTCAAAAATGACATAGCATTAAAACCAAGATAATGGCAGTTATCATTTTATTCCCCGGGGACGGCGACATGTTTTCTTCATTTTAGCGTCAATCTTTCTTCCTACTTCTCCTTTCCTTATGAATTGGTTTAACTTTGGCGTTTTTTTTTTGCTCGTGGGTTCAAGTAAAAGACAAAGATTATAGATAGGTTGTTACCGTCCTGGGCGTTAACTTTTTTCGATCTAAATCTATAGAAAAAGACACCTGAGGATCTTGGTCACTCAGATTGGTCACTGAAGATTTTGATAGAACGTATACACACTCAACTACAACTTTTAATAGTGTATTTTATGTTTTTGAATGCTACTAAACTATTGCTTTTTGAACAGGTTTTATACACACGCATCGCAGTGGGTCTTTGGCAGAGTTCGCATGCACTGCAACATATGGAGCGAGTTCAATGCTGTGCGACGCAACACCAACGGAATGAAAAGGCAAGCAATACACAGTATGATCAGCAACGGACTTTCGTTGGCACTACTGAAAACAAGGTTACTAACAAAAGTCTACGTTATTTACCTACCGATGTTTACCTATACCATTAGTTGCTTCATAATTTTATAAATAAAAATGTTGTTTATGTAGTAAACTGAAGTCTGTTAGCTCAGATTTTGAATTTAATTAGTACAATCAGGGTGTGGTAGTTTCTGGACTTTATTGGTACCTAACGACTAGTAATAAAATAATTCACACGGAGAGGGGAGAAGGGCGTTTGTAAAAAAGGTTTGACTTTTTAATATAAATACTATATACTTAACATTAAAAACCTATTTCATTGACATCTTTTTCAAAGGTCTTCAATCTTTGAATCAAAACCTTCAGCTTTATTATTAGTAAAAGTTTTATATTAGGTATGTCATTTAAATTCAAAAAGTGTAACAGGCGTGAGTAAGTTTTAATAAAGCCATTAGTCCGGTCAATTTACAAATCCGACACCTAAAAATTCATTGGGATTTGTAGATTTCGAAATTATAGGGTCAATACCCTCACTCCTATAATATCAATTAAATTGACATAAATTGAAAATGGATTACATTAGTGTAGATGCCTTAGTATTTTAGTGTTTTCAGTTCTAAGAAATATAAGATGTTGGGAATCAAGGATACGAGTAAAACAAGAAAACAAATAGAACGGAGTGTTAGTTTTTATTATGCTCGCATCGAATTGTGCAAATCTCGAATTTCCACTTATTCGTATTTGATCGTGAAGATATAAACTATGATTTGTATTAGGTATATTGGATCAGCGCTACTCGTATATGGCGGCAAATTTGTTATTCGTTTTCACATTGACTTTTGCTCGATTACGTGATGGTGTAGTCAATCGAATATTTTATGAAACTCGTGCTAGTCACATTTATACTGACAATAAAGCTGGGGAGTTTGTTAAAAAAAGTAAAAAGTCTTTTTTGAATTTGATAGCCTAGTTTGTGGGAAAGGTTATAGGTTAATATAACATCACACTATAACCCTTAGGAGTTTAACAATAAGAAAAAACGTTAAAGGAGACCCAGATGGTCGATGCGATAAGTTGGCGGGTACGGCGGGTGAACCATGAGGCACAGCTGGTCATCTATGATTGATTATTCAAATAGCTCAGTTAGGTAACAATCACTTCAACTATTATGATTATTGTACCGATTATTACCTCATCTAAGGTATTTACTAATTGCTGATATAGCTTTTGTTAAACAACAAATGCGAGCATTTATTTTATACTTGTTTACTTTTACCAAAAAAATTAAAGTTTTTTGTCGGTTTCATTAATCCATTGACGTCTTTCTAAAATCTCAACAATCAAATCAAACAAACAAATATCATATCACATGGCCAACAGAGACATAAATGAATATACTCGTAGTATAATAGATTTAATAAATGAATTTAGGGTGACCTTTTTGAAATCTCTTTTATGGCGTCTTGCAAAAACACGCATTCAAAAATTAATCATATTCTTTACAAAAACACTTTTTGCTGGACTAGCTGTTCACGTTTAGCCGAAAATGAGCTATGCCGATTCATACGTATTTCGTGGATATGAATAATTAATGTTTTCAAATATTTGAAATCATAAATTATTCATTCATTAATCATTCCAGTTTTCGTGTGTCCCACCGTCTTTGCGAAAATCGATAAGATCTCTATTAAATTTCTGGTTGGTCAGGACGCCATTAAAAACCAAAAAAAATTAGACATTTACAGTGATTTTCCTTATCTATACGTTTTGAACTATCTCTGTTTATATTAAAAGTAGTGATATATTCACTGCTACGGCCTATGTCTAAGGTCTTTTTGAGATCGTAACCTACGACCTCAAATATTTATTTAGGCACTCAAAGTTAGACAAAATTCGTGACTCTTAGATGTAGGTAGTAGGTATGTAACTAATTAAATATTTGTGTATTTAAATAATATTTTTTTTACACAGAAAATGGTGACGGTAAACAACAGTAAGAGCAGCAAGAATGCTCGGACACACGACTCGCGTAATTGCCACCACCTGAGCCATCTCTCGCGCAACGTGCTGCGCGCGCGCCGTGGCGTGGTCCGCATGTTAATCGTCGTCGTGCTCACTTTCGCCATCTGCAACTTACCCTTTCACGCGCGCAAAATGTGGCAATACTGGTCCAGTGGCTACGAGGGATCCAGTGACTTCAGCACTCTTCTCACTCCACTCACCTTCCTCATCACATATTTCAACTCTGGCATCAACCCTCTTCTTTACGCTTTCTTATCAAAGAATTTTAGAAAAGGAATGAAGGAATTACTGTTCTGCAACTGTCATGGTAAAAGGAAAAACGAAAATTTAATTTTACTAAATCCCGTGGGTGGTGTTGGTTTAAGGCGAAGCTCGACACGGTCCACCCGCGCCAACTGCAGCACAGTGACGATAGCACCGAACGGAGAATCATGAGACATGCGTCGGCGGCGTTTCTTGTACAAAGTGGAGAATATCGATATTTCCTGATTAACGGAGAGCACCGATGAAGTGACGGACAGCAGCGGCTTTTATACCGTCTCCACCATATCTAGGCGAGATTTGTATGACTAAGTAACAATGCATTTGATATTTTGGAATAAATGTTAATATTTGTTGGATGTAATCTAATCGATGGACTCCGTCATTATAGCAGTATCAAACGATCTTGTGCAAGTGAATGCTAACTTTGTGATCTCACGAGCTTAAATTCTTACATGTTATGTAATTATATGAATAAATTAGATTTATTGTGAAAGTTGAGCGCTTGCGATTCAACACTACATATCTGTGTTCCGTTATTTTTAATTCAATTAGTCTTAATCATTCATTATTGTGACATAAATTTTATTGTTCAAAGTAATTGGATAAGTTTTTTTAATGGATAATAAATACGACATACGTAAAATGTTTTTATATGTACAGAATTGCATGATGTAAATAAAATTATAATCTTGTACAATACCATATTAGCATCTATATATTATAATTGTGAAACCCAATTTCTGTAATAAAATATCTAGGTATATACCTAAAGTCTAGTCATCTCTTTCATATAGCTATAACTCTATAGATGTTTGTGAGTTAGAACTGAAGTGTTTGAAAATGTCTTTATTACATACATTTGTGCTACAAAATTGTTAAGGGTTAAGTATGTTTATGTAAAAATAAATAGAGGATTTGGCTTACTTCGTTGCCGACATAGTAGAAGCAGCCAGCGGTTTGTGCATCTGCCAAATTGAAATTCCAGTGAAAAATGGACAATATTATATTTACAATTTTAAATAGGTATTGTTTATTAAGAGTACATCAATTCTGTAAATAGTATTTTAAGAGGTCAAAAAGAGTTTGTTATTTATCGAAATTGAAATATCTTTCAAGTTGGATTTCACCAATGAAATTAATTGTATTCATACATACGTACAGTCACGCCTGTTTCCCATACCCCACCTGCAAAATTTGCTTCGATCTGCTTCGATCCTTACTTACCCTTATTGTTCTTTCTACTTTCTTAATAATTGTTTTTGTCCTCTCTTTGACTTGGCCTCTCTTCAAAATAACCTCGATCTACAACAAACTGAAATCTGAAGTAAAGAAAAATGTACCATCAACAATTTAGGTGTCCATTTCTTTGATTAAATGTAACAACGTGTTTAATTCAGACTTAGGGGCCTATCATTGGTGAAATCCGCTCTTAATAACATTAATGTATTATGTATAAATAGGTAGGTACCTACAGGCGATCAAAGAGTTACCTAGGCAGAGCCATTAAAAATACCAACGTAAACCAGTTCAGCTACCAGTATTTCTTTGGCTGTGTGTACACAGGTTGCTATTTAATAATTTTAGATAGGACATGAAAAGGCTTACTTTATTTACCTTAGCTGTACCCTAATAGGACTTAGTACAACAAATTTAAACGAAACCAAATTATTTTTGAACTTAACCAGTGGCTGAAAATGGCTGAACTAAATCATTATAACTTTGCAAAACTTATTACTTAGGTAAGTACCTATTTCTTGACCGAAATTTACAAGTTCTCTGAGAGTCTACAACAGTTAGGTATGGAGTTTATGCTGATCAACAATCTGGTTGCCCAAAAAAGTAAACAAAATTAAAATTAAACTTCTATTGTTCAAATATACGCAGGTACTTTGAGCTCATTTTAGTACAATATCAATATTAATTTCAGAGACATTTCCTGAAACAAATGTGTATAATAATCTGTACGGTGATTATATTATCATTCTCGAACCGCAACAGTATATGAAAGACAGTAAATCTGAAACAGCTGCCACATTAAATATGTAGCAAAATTAAACCCTGTAATAAAACTCGTTTACCCTACACGGTGCGATAAAATATAATATCATGTATCTGGTTAAGTTGGTATAAATTTGCCGTTGAATGTTTTGCTCCTTTGTATCTCATTTGAAATGTGGTATATGGTTAAGAGATAAACATTTAATAAGGTAATATAAACCTCTAGATCTAATGAAAGTCATATTTTAGGTCTTTGATTTATTACCGTCATAACTTTTTGTTGCTTCAGACCTACAACGGCACTTTAGAACAAAAATACATTTTAATAAATTAATGACTTTACTGATAGAATGAATTTGAATTTCAAATTTGGGGGACGCAGAAATAAGATATTAATGATGATAATCATTTATCAGTATCGGCATAGTGTATCTATTTGCAATTTCATCTGTATTACAGCAGACCAATAGTATTGTTGCTGGTCTAAAGTGGTCTTAAATCGATATCATTTTGTTTTGTTCTGTACAGCCAGTTTAGTAACAGAAGTTATTGGCTGGAATGTATGAATTTAAGTTTTAAATTGTTCCTTTTTTGAATAACTTAACATTATTGTTGCTTGTGTAAATCCACAAGATCGTATAGAAACCAGTGTCATATAAGTATAAACTATACTATTCACATCAATATACACAGTTAATTTAACAACTTTTAACTAGAATCAGGTACATTTTACGTTTGGAATAGAAAAATTGATCAGTCATGTCATCACTGTCACTCATAATATAATGAGAATTGTAGAGTCAGCTACAAAGACATAGGTAGACATAAGATATTTTTAATAAACATCGTTTCTAGTGTTATAAGTTACAGAATAATAAATTTGTTGTGCATGTACGTTAATGAAAAATGATAAATTAACTATATTTCTTTATTTATATTTCTATGGTGTCAAATGTGTAACATAAAAAATATATTGTTTAATTACATACAACGAATTTTATTTACTTTCTCAGTGCAATTCTGAAATATGAACATTATCAAAATATTTTTCAGATTACTGCTTTCATTGCAATAAAAATTGCAGAAAAATCAATCACGCGGTCATACTAATCATTGCCTAGATTGAAAAGAATTAAGAGACATGAGACTTCCCGATTGTCATACGTCTTTTTCTTCTGCTTATAAAAACATTACCTACTGGCGAGACCCCTATGTCTTGATTTTCAAGGTTTTCAAGATTTCAATAACTACTACTGGAGCCACATTAGTCACGCTAGTAAATTTGGTTTGTGTGGTGGTCGATCAGGACGTGTGGTTGAATTTTAGGGGTCCCTAGTATTTTAGCGAGCGCAAAGTAACACGATATATTGTCATCCCAAAGTCAGTACTCTCAAAAATTTAACGATAGGTAGATACTATATTATGTAATTAGAGATTGATTAAATGGGACTTCAAGAATTTTGTTTACATACATACCTACAACATAGTCAATGATGGTTATGAATAGTTTCAGGTGAAGCATGATAGAGTTTCCTCTGACATTACAGCGCATTTAAGCAGTTCTAGGAACTAAACTCACCCCAATAAAAGGCCTTACAATATTTTATTATCTGTTGTTTACAAGTTTGCGGAAGTTTCAAAATTAATACATCTTTTAAGAGCTTGCTTCTTACGAGAATCATGTAATATAGCAAAACCGTGTAAAATAAATTAGAGAAGTAAGGAATCGCCTGAGGTTAGAATTTCGGTACCTATTATAGGTATAATATATACTTCCAAATCCATACTAATATTATAAATGCGAAAGTAACTCTGTCTGTCTGTCTGTCTGTCTGTTACGCTTTCACGCCTAAACCGCTGAACCGATTTTGATGAAATTTGGTATAGGGGTAGCTATGACCTTGAGAAAGGACATAGGCCATGTTTGGTCGCGATAACCGACATCCACGCGGGCGGAGCCGCGGGCAAAAGCTAGTGGTATATAATTATGTACTTTTTGCATCTATACTATTATGAAATTTTAAAGTAGCTGTGTCTTAAAGTTATAAAAAAAATACTATGGTTATGTTGAAACGATTCTGAAATGATTTTTTTTAAATTTTTGTATGTACCTATGTGTTCGCGATGGACGCAAAAATTACTGAACGGATTGTGATGCGGTTTTTTATCAAAAATACTGCAGAAACTTAAATTTTGTTGTATATCGCAATAAGTTGAATATAACTGGAGATTTTGATTAAAAGCCGCGATAACCTACATCAACGCAGGCAAATGCCCCAAGGCATAAAAATCATCGGAGTGTCGTCATCCGTAATGGATCGATCGCATCTCATTCACTTGACCAGGGTCTGTGCCCGGGTCACGTCGTGTGTAAGTATACCTATTCAAGATATCAAGGTGTAACCGCTGAACGTGTCAGACGGCCTTCTCACCGGCTACCTCAGTCGAAGGTTGCACGAACTCTAAAATCCCAGGGCGCCTTTCTTTCAGAGACAAAAAAATTTAGTGCTGTGGGTATGCGAGGAACTTTCGGGTGTCACTCCAAGGAAAACTCTTACACTCAGTTATACATACATATATTTACTCACGAGAACACAATACAGAGATACACATACAGAAGGGTGAAATAAAGACATACACAAATAGGCCTCCAGTGACACGAGCACAATGCACAAGCCTTGCCGGTCTCTTCCACAATGCGTAGGGTGATCCAAGTATCAGACTTCCCTGCAGAATGAAGTTACAGCCAACCCACGGTGGTTGGGGAACTCCTCCGCATATAAATTAGTACCCAGATGGGTGACCTATTAGGGTAAGCACACGCAAAATGTAATATAAGATATTGATACGTGACCAGAGCCTCGGTTGCCTGCCTGCCGGGAATAAGCGTCGTCCCGCTGGTCCTCTTCCTGTCCGCTGAGGTGCAGACGAGAGGATGCCTTGGTATAGCGACACGTAAGCTCGGGGCCGCTTCTCCGCTCAACCACGCTCACAAGACACGAAGCTATCTACCACAATCTTGGACCCTAAGACCAAAAATGAATACTAAGAATTGTCTCTAATGCAGCAGAAACTCATAAGCAGATATCGTGAAGCTACTTACCACGAATTGGGGAATCACTGAATTTAAATTCTTAGGTTAGGAAAAAAAAAACAAGAGAACAGACTGTACACAAGATGACCGTTATAGGGTCTCAACAAAGTTTTCTCAAGTGCCGGCCCGCCAGCTGACTTGGCCTTTTATAACGTCTAGCGAAGAACTTTCTCGAAAAGACCAAATTTCACCGTTTTTTCATGAGCCGTCTCACTTAAAAACATCAAGTCACTCCGAAAGTGCGGCACACTCAGGTATCATCTTGTAACTACGAACTCAAGGCGGACTGGGTATCTACTTAATTTATACGCATTTTACTAGACAGACCATAGTGTTTACAAAGACGATGATCATCGGGGCACTGAGTTAATAAATTAGGGAAAAGTCTGGACTTTAACGCTTGACTAAAAATCAACATTACTATTTATAATATATAGATAAATTAATCAAAATCAGCATTTTTAATGCCACTCGTGTTGAAACGCCATCTCGTGACATTAGTGTGTACTAACACCAATATGCGTCTTACATCGACCGCCAATACACCCCGTACGAGTGTAAACGTGTGTAAGAGTGTTAAAACAATAGATGTTGCTACCAGACCCGTTGCATCAACCTAATTCCTGAAAAATTACATGTTACAAAGGTTGTCACAACGTTGTGCCAATCGTTGTGCGCTTACAGAATTGCATTGCTGGTTTGCTAGTCGCTTCTTGCTTGAATTTTCTGTGTGAATCTTCCTATAATAATAATTTTCCTTGCTTCTGTCTAACTCTTAGGCAGGCCACGCTCACTCTATGTACTTGCGCGTTATATTCACCTACTCGCCGCGGGTCGCCGACGGTCCTCCGTCGTCAGTCGGGCTGTCGCTAGCCGCGCGTGTACACGGTGCATACGCGCGTAATTAACTAAAGTTTGATTATTATTTACGTTTCAATCGAGTCTTTTTGTTTGTTATTAAAATAATTAATACTCAATCTATGATGATAATTATGAACGCATAACGAGGAAGGCTCCGTGTGCAGTGTATGGGTGCGAATCTAACGAATCAAATAAAAATCTTTCTTCTGCTTGCCTGTTAATGAAGAACGGCAAGTAGGTACCTACCTACTTTATAAGTGCAATTACGTTCGTTAAGTAACTGTACCTACCTATGACAATATTAAATATAGGTACATAGGTATCTTGTACAGTTGTACAAAGTAATTTAAGTACCTACCCACTTCGCTACCTGCTATACGGAAAGACTTAAAAAATGTTGGATTCAGTACTTAGGCTATTTAATAATAGGTTGGTTGGTACATGATGTAGCTATCTGACCTAGTACCTACTTATATCTAACGGCCCGGGTCCTGACTTAACACTTGAATGCAATCGTAAATAAAAAATCGTAGGCAGGATGGTAGTGCGAGGCGCTCAGCGACGGTGACGGCCGGCGCTGCTGTGCCGCAGGCTGGCGCTTGACTCCCATGTACTTGTGTAGGTAATCTGTCGGTGCGTTACCTCTACTTTATGCGCGAATTAATCGTGTACGTTTTTTCAGGAGATCTGCATTGTTTTCGTTCAGATCTATAAAGTAGGAATAATCGCCACTGTGCACTAAAAATAGTAGTTTATCTAAAGCCGCTCGGTGAGCTATTAGCTTTCCTACTCTTGGGTTGCTGGTAGGATTGAGATGAAATACATATTTGACCGAATGTCCAGTAATATTCGGCTATTATTCGATATTCGATAAAAAGGTGAGAAAAATGTCAAACTATTGAAAAACTATTCCTTTATTAAGCGAGGCAAGAGGCAACCCTAGCGTCATACAGTTTGCTAGTACGTTACTAACGAGGACGAGGCCGAGTGGCTGCAACGTAATAATAACCGTATGGCTGTCTGTTAAGATACATATTCGTATGGAGTTGTTGATCACGTGGACTTGTAGGCACTTAACTGAGTTGGATCGTTGATTTTCCAGGCAGTGAGTTATCTGTTCCAACTATTAGGTAATCTGTGTCTTAGGTACCTATATACTGTGTATTAATTGTTTTGTGACTCTGGTTAAAGAGAGTGCCGAATTTACTAGGTACTTTATACGACTTTATCCGTTTAGTCCCTTTCCTTATTCAAATCGTTCAGTCCCTAGAATCTTAGGTGAGAAATCAGCATGGTATTAGGTACTTGCGTTCACAAAATAAGGTAACAACCTACTATATTTTACCTACTTATCATTGGGTGTTACAAACGCATCTTGCAAAATGCCTTATACTATTATAAATTAACATGAATATTGAGTTTTAAATGAACGAGAAATTTAAGACATTTAGACAATAAAAGAAATTGATTATTCTTTAACGAAGCGTAGATTAGATGAAGTTTAAAAGGATCTGTTCTGAATAATAAGTTACTAGAAAGGGATTTAGTACTAGTAAATGACATGGAGCTTTTTAGACGCTATACGAAATAACAGCGTTTCTTTTCCGCTCAATTCGACTTAGTATTTCAAGCACGTACTACTCAAACTTTATGAACAGAAATTTGCCGGTTTAAGTATTCTAAAATATCCGCAAAGACTGTCTAGATATTACGTATATTACTTTATATATTGGCATATAGAATTTCTATATGAATAACATACCTACATCTACATACATAATATAATCACGCCTTTATCCCCTGAAGGGTTAGGTAGAGGTGAATTAACAACCACTTTTTACCAATCCGACATGAATAAAAGTGAAACAAATTGTAATATTAATATAGGAAGGTTAAGACAATATTGAAAAGATGGTTCACAAACATATTTATCAAACCACTCTTTGCAACCATTATTCGGCTCCAAATGGTATTAAGAAAAGACAAATCTTACCTATACATTCTTAGTCTTTTAAGACAGGAAATCGATGAGAAGCAGCAGACTAATGTCATCTACTCTCCCACAACTAAATTAAAGCCGATAACAACTCAATATTAACTGTCCTAAGGGTTGCCAATATTTTTTTGTCTGAATATGCTATTTTTTGGCAAAAGCTATAAAAATACAGTTCATTTCAAAAAATATGATGTGTTAGTAGGGATAGCGTAATTAAGTCAGGACTGATACTACTAAAACAGTGTTAACTCTACTAACTAAATATAACTCAGCCTCAGCCTTATATGCATGTCTCGAGTCAACAATAGTGCCCCGAATACAGCAATAGGCTCTCCCCCTAATACGTGGGACCGTATACAATGATTGGCGAAATGTGGGTGTTAATTCACCTCTGCTTAACTATCCGGGGATGATTAATATATGTGTGTAATAGGTACTAATTATAATCAAGGAAATCCAAAATAAACGAACGAAGATAAGATAACACGGCAAGCAAGAGTATAGTAAAACCAACAAGTCCAGGAAAGGAAGGAGGCCGCCACTTTCCCTTCAATAATGCCAAAGCTGCTAAATTTTAGTTTTGCGTACTGTATGCTTCTTCAACAGTATGGCCAGTCTTGCAATATATAGTAATAGTAGGTACTATATATTATAGTACGGTTGGCAACCCTACCTTTATCTTGCACATGAACAATATAACGGGGCTTCGTAGCAGCAATAATAAATTAATAGAATGATGCTAGCTGATGCCCGCGGCTTTGCTCCGCGCGGCCTATTTCCGTGATAAAAATCATATACGTACAATATGGATACGACATATAGGCAATAATTGAAACCATATACTTGGTACCCCCTAAGCTTCAAGCAGGAAAAGTTTGAACAAAATTGGTCCAGTATTAAGGGCAGAAACTAGAGTTTTAATTTTATAGAATTTGAACAACTTTGAGCACTCTGTAGAATCGCATGTTGCCGCTTAGCTGTTCAAGTAAGTTACCTACTATGCCTATTGTTGTGTGTGTGTGTGAAGTTGTTGTGTGTGTGTGTGAAGGTGTGTGCGTATTTATTAATGACTTATGAATGACACAGTCAATTACTTTAAAGCAATGGATGAAACTATTTAATGACTTATACAAGTGGTTGCATTTTCTACATTTATTTTAATAATTATTTTGTTAGAAAATTTCGGATTTTATAAATCAGGGAATTTAAGTTTAAATTTAATTTGGTTCTATTCCTACGGACCAGGATGCTTCGCGGTTTCAGTATTTGCACATATGTCGTATCCATATCGTATGTGTTATTCCAGACTATAATCGATCCCTGTTTTAGTTTCAATTCAGTCAAATCCGTACGGCCGTTAGAGCATGATTGAATAACAAACTTCTCCACGAACTATTTATAATATTAGTTATAAATAAATAGTATAGAATAGGATTCTATGAAATTCTACACAGCGCTCTCTAGGGCCAAAGTAACTAATTATTTGGGTTATATTTTTTTGTAAATATAGACAAGTATTTTAATATATGTAATAAGCCCCCACAATAATACATTCTATTTGCATCGGGCAAATAGAATGTAATAAATTCTTTACAAATATTTGCAAGATTCAACCTCCTTTTTTATACCCACTTATAAGGTACTTGTGGGCCCGAGCAGTAGATATCAGAATAATATCTAAGCATCTTATAACTCGACAACAGCGCAACCTAATTTTTCAATTTTCTTTCATACACAAACGATCCTTACCATAACGAACACAACAAAAAGAAATCAGTTAAATCGAATGACCCGTTCTCAAGTGAGGCAAACATTTGTGGCAATTGATTTTTTTTTATAGCTGTTGCCCGCGGCCCCGTCCTTCTACTTTCCCCGTTTCTACTCAACCGAATGAAATCAAACATACAAGTAAGTCTGCCCAAGGCTTTTATTAGATAAACAAAAGCGCATCAAAATTGCTCTGTAGTTTTGCGTCCATCGGAAACAGACAGCCAAGAATTAAAAATAAAAACTATTTTTCCATTAATTTAAAACAATTCAAGTTTTTTTATATCTCCAATTTATAGACACAACTATTTTGTGGAAAGTACCATACCAATTTCCTAGGAATAAGGTGAATTGGGTGACATGGCCCATATAAAAAGGTAGTTCACCGGTACGGTCCACGGCTACTGGAAGTAAGTAAGTAAGTACCATACCAAAATATGTATAGTTCCCATTGAAGGTTTAGAGCACAAAAAAGGTGCGTTAGAGCTATTTTCTTGCAAACCATACTTCAAAAAATTAAATCTTTGCACTTTACCATGTCTATATAGGTATGTATATACGAAACAGCTCTTTTTGTAAAATGTAATCTACATTTTATTTGAGCATAGTACAAGACAGCGCCACACAGGGAAATTATGCATTAGACCCTCTAAAACTGCCTTACTTAATAAGAGTGTATTTTACATGGGTCCAAAAATTTATAATAAGCTTCCACTAGGCATACGTTGAAAAGACTTATTATTCAGTAAAGGAATACTTAGAAGAATCTGAGGGTAGGTTATTATAGAATTTATTTAAAATAGTATTGTAATGTCTTATAATATTATTATTTTGTAATATAACTAGGTTGCTATTTTTGGCGTGTGCTTTTCTTAATGTTATTTGAAATATGTATTAACAGTAACTACCTATTGTCAATGATTGCATGTCATGTTCTATATAATATTACATATACATATTATGTACTACATCATATAAATAATAATTTGCACGCCGTATGTGGCAGGATATGTAGTCAGAATACTTTAGTGTAAAACCTTATGTAGTATGTACCATATTCTTACGAATAAATAAATTGGAATTTGAAGGTTAACAGATACAGTAGTAACCAGCAGAAGCTTGCTAAACAACAGGATCACACACAGCCAACCCTGAAAATACCGAGTAAATACTCATAAATATTTAGACCATTTCAGGAAAGATTTTAAAGGTGATTTATAGCTAGAGCCCTTTTTATTCATTTCATCCCATATGTCAAGGGTACCTTTTAGATCCTTTCCCCTGGCTGTTCATGTAAAATTTGATATACATACATAATATGTATTATATAGAGTGATATCTGGCTTATATTTCTCTTTAATCAGTTCATGTTTCTTTTTAAACGACTTCAAAAAAGGAGGGTCTCAATTCGTACCCAATTTTTTTTTGTTGTATGTTTGTTACGTGATTGTGAAGCCAATTCTAGACGGATTTTGAAAATTCTTTTTCTGTTCGTAAGTAGATTATTCCGAAGTGGTCCCATTTAAATTTCGTAACGATCTGATGATGGGTTTCCGAGATTAGACCAAGGAACTCTATAAACTGCAATGGCATATTATTGCAATGTTTCTGCCATTACACATCATAACATCACGCCTGAGTCCTTTAAACGGGTACGCAGAAGTGTTCAGAATATTCAGCTATATTTCCGGTGTATATGCTGAGATTTTAAAAATTCTTTTTGAATAATGTTTTTTTTTTTTTTTTGCGTGGCCGGTTCGAACTGTAGTGCAGCGTCAGCAACGCATGTACAGTCAGGTCACTATACATGCGATGTACAGTCGTGGGACTGTACAAACTCACTAAAAAGAGAAAAATAAATTCATTTTAACAAAAAAGTTTAACCGACTTCAAGAAACGAAAAAGAGGCACTGAAAAGCGAAAAATAACTTAATTTACAGACTTACTGATTTATTAGAAGTCGGTGCCAGCCAACTTTGTTTGTTGTGTCTGAACTACTATGATGCAATCAATTGAAATATGGCCTCTCTTGGTCTAGGTACCGACTTCTAATAAATCAGTAAGTCTGTAAATTAAGTTATTTTTCGCTTTTCAGTGCCTCTTTTTCGTTTCTTAAAGTCGGTTAAACTTTTTTGTTAAAATGAATTTATTACGCAACCGGAAAGATTATACCAGTACATTAATCTGTAATCTGGAACACTAATCTGGACTTCTAGACTAACTTGTGAAAACATAATTAGTCGCATAAAGAACTTAGTCTGAAAATGACGGACTTCCATATAGCCATATATAAAAGGTCGGCAGCATGACAGAGAAGGGTCGGCAGCAGGAGTATGATGCCCCTGGTGTTGCACACGTCCATAGGCTACGGTAACCACTTACCCATTAGGTGAGCCGTGTGCTTATCTGCTACCTAAGTGGTATAAAAAACATCAATGTATGGATCATATTTTACCTATGGGGTACAGCAGACCCATACGTAGAGGTGAAAGTAAAACGTCATACAAATATAATATTTTTGTCAACCGTCAACATCATAGTAACAGAACCGAAATTATCCTGAAAGTGTGCTAATGGACGTTTCAGATCATAAAAGGAAAACCTTCCTTTATCGATAATAAAGTTCGTACAAAAATTGTACAAAAAATAATAAAATGGAGTGTCTCCTGCGCCGCGCCGCGCCTGTAGAGAAGTCAGGTGACTCCCGCGCCGAATCGTACCTGATGCAGAGGCTCGCCATCGCCATCCAAAGAGGCAACGCAGTCAGCGTGATGGGCACTTTTGCAGTGGGTACCTACAGGTCTGGGCGCTCCTTCTTAGGACTTCTTGGGACGAGCGCGGATGCGTGTACACTGTAAACTTGTTTACAAATTAAAAAAACTGGTTTTGTTTTTATTATTAACTAGCTTTTGCCCGCGGCTCCGCCCGCGTGGATGTCGGTTATCGCGACCAAACATAGCCTATGTCCTTTCTCGAGGTCTAATCTACCCCTATACCAAATTTCATCAAAATCGGTTCAGTGGTTTGGGCGTGAAAGCTAGACAGACAGACAGACAGACAGAGTTACTTTCACATTTATAATATTAGTAGGGATTAATATTACTTAATTAGTACTTTTCAATAGGACATAGTTGACCTTCGAACGAGATTCCCTTAAAATGTTAATGTAGTTAATATATAACGGTATACAGACATCAATTTGAAATATTAGAATCCCGTTCTGAAATTCAAATCCCGCACTCGCAACTCCCATGATAGAGTTCCATACGATCTCAGTCGTCTCATACGATGCCCATGGGAAGTCATGGTCTGGTCCTTAAATTCCAATTTACTAGCAACCACGCGGCAAAAAATAACAATAAACCTTTATTATTATTTACTCGTAAAATTATTTCCTCCTTTATCTGTTCCCCATTGTATCTGAACGCAACCCTTTTCGCTGACTACTTACAGTAAAAATATATTTTGTTCAGAGAGATAACTGTTCGGCACAAACAGCATGTAAATATTTTTATAAGATTTTTGTCTCGGTAAATATAAAAAATTATGCACCTGGCCCCTTTATTCATACAAAATGTGTTTGATGCTATATGAGTATGACCGTTGCGCGTCGTAGGTATTAGTTTTGAGGTGTGCTGAGCGAGACGCGTGCTGCCCTCTAGAGGGTTGCTTGGAGGTCATCGACGTGTCCCTCTGACTTACAAAGGGTACAGTGTAGAGTAGGGCATGGGCTCAGGAAAGGGGGGAGAAGGGCGTTACACCTCCACCCGCGAGGGTGAAGGGTTGGCAGACGACCTTACCTGTCACCCCCAGCCCACACTCGTAACCTTACCTGCTCTCCATTGTGCTCTCTGCTAGCTGGACACATAGAAGGCCTCACTCTCATCTCGGCCGGAATTTGACGTAGGCGGCAACATATACCCGGAAGAGAGGCACTTCCGTCTCCTTTGCCCAAGGTGCACCGCGTGGAGGTCCCGGACCAAGTGAGCTAGTGCGAGTGGTACCGACACATTGAAATAAAACTCATTTTGACGGAGTATGTTACTTGATACATATTAATATTATATCCTACCTACCTTTCGGTTACTTCAAAACCCTTTGAGTTTATTCTGGATAAATACGCCAACAATGAACAAAGTTTAGGTACTTTCAGATAAATTTCAACTTAAAGACATGAAACGACTGCCATCATGGTATTCCCGGGAGAAACGAGCTCATTTACAAAGTAAGTTCTATAACAAATCTATTTCAATCTGTTCAGTAAATAAAAAAGAAAAGTCTAACTGTATTATAATACGAGTATAAAAATAGACCTTTCTTTTTACTTTTTTTCATTCCAAATATCGAATGAAGAAAAATGTCATCATTATTGGTTTCCATGAAGCGATAGATACTATATGTGACTGTGTACGAGAATTTTATCACAAAGAGAAACAAATACCCCGAGACGAGGGTTAGTATTATTGATTTCAAGTGATGTAAGGCGGCGGATTCGCGGATAACAGCTAGTGTAGTTATAGCCAATTGGATTATTGTAGTATCGAATAAGGGTTTACAAGGTGAACTACTGCTGACATTATTTGTATTAGGATTGTGAATACTAATTGCAATCGATTTTCTTGGCGCTTTGGCTATGCTTCAAAACCTGATAAGAAAAACCGACTTTTTTACAATTTGCTAGTCACTTAACTAGGTCCAAGAAATGCTGGTGGCGAGAAGGATGACATACGTGCCAATGAACTCGCCACCATGGTTGCCCAAGACCTCCGAAATGGAGGAGGATAAGCCGGAAGGCTGGCCCTGGGCTCCGAGGTGAAGGCCTGGAATGCATTCAGGAAAATACTTTTTTATGATTATGATGACCTTTGGTCAAATACCCTAGTCGCCATATACCGTACTCAATAAAGAATATTGTTACCCGCTTAGTTACCGAAATTACTAATAAGCAGGGGTACTCCATAACTGGAAAGACCAGTTAAGCTAAATTACTATGTATGTCACAGAATAGAGTACTGGCGTATTTATTATGTTGATTGTTGATGATTCGAAACCAGCACTTCTCAATCCTTAACCACCAAGTTACCGACGCTTAATTAAATACACAAATGAAATACATAAAACACAGCAGCAGGTCGTTAACACTTAAGAAAGTACGACTACATTTTGAAATAGGATATCCATCTTCAACATCAAAGTCCCCGCTCATCGTTGATGAATAGGCGAAAACTTTCAGCAGTTGGTATCATTGTCAAGATATTTTGGTAGAGCTTTGGCCTGGAAAACTAAACAACGCCGTTTTGTATTCTGAAGAATGAACACCTCATTCCAGTTTTAACTTTAGTGGAAGGGTTATTGCTTCGTAAGATCAAAAACACCGCGTGACATAAGTGAAAGCATTTTCATAGTGTGTATCTAAATCCTGGTTGCATTTAAAGCTTATAATGTGGTGCCTGGAGCCCCTTTTCTTGTGGATAGGTGGTGCTTAGGATCTTGCCTCCCTGTGATGATCTGATGTGAATTTGAGAAACGATTTTTGAATAGGTATTTATAATCCAATCACGCTTTATCGACTGAATGGGTCTGGATGGAATTTGGCAAAGGGATAGATAGCACATAGGCTATTTTTATCCCATGAATAGGTCCCCACGGGTTACGGAAACAAAATGAAGCTGCTGCTCTACGCGGGCGAAACCACGAGCAACGGTTCTACTATTCTAACAAGTTATTTACATATAAGAACAAGATAATAGTATCTTAAAGGGTGGGATCAGCTGCCTATATAAATGATGTATAAACTCTCCAATTTATTCCTGGAAGATCACTTTGATGTAAGTTTCACCCTAAATCGTGTACTTATTTATTTTGGACAAAACAAGAAATAATTCCTAGTAGCAATTTGCTTTAAGAATTCGTTGAGAGAGGACACTGAAAGACGACACGGCTTCTTGTTTTTTTTTCTATTAAGTAGCTTTTTAATTAGTAGTTGCATCGGCACAGTGAGTCTGTCGGCAGTTTTAGGCCAGGGTTGACAATATGGTGGCGATATGTAGGTGTTCTCCTCTGTATATCCAAATGCTAACAAATGAGACTATACGAAATACTAGGATAATATATGAATGTTTAGATATTTCTAACAAAACTACTTTAAATTTATTTCAGGTACTTTCGTAAGTATCATAAATTTCAAATCTTGTAAGTTTGTTTGCCAATAAATCACGCTATGAAGGCGTGGTTGGTTGAAAGTTAGTCTAAAAAGGACATTATCGAACAAATAAATGAAATAGAAAAAAGGAAATACACGTTTAGTATTAAAGTTGGTAAACCTGCTGATTTTATTACACTTTACGCCTTCCTCTGGGAGTTGGGGAGTTAGATGGCAGTCGCTTTTGTAAAATTTAAGTAAGATAGGCTACGTTGTGGTAAGGTGGAGTAGGAGAAAGGACTACTACCCGGGCTCCAATGTGCAGGCTTTGGATGGAACTAGGATCGGCGGAATGATGATTATATTTTATATTTAAAAAAATATATTAATATGAGGTACGTACTGTTTTACGAAATATTTCTCGAATTTTATAAATATTGTAAGCGAATATAGAAATAGAACAAAATATACATTATTCCTTCATAGAAAAAGATGAATAATATCCAATTATTTGTATGAAGTTGCATAAACTAAAAATATATTTAAATAAAGTAGCCTTTTATTCTCATAAAAATGATAGTTTACGGAAATTCCTTTCGCTGTTTTCACCTGGCAGAAGTAACAAGCCAACAGACATAAATTCTGAAAGAATGGCCGGTTCGTGGTGCTGGCTATCTTATGAAAAAATACAAATTACACATACCTATTTCACCTAAACGGTTCTTTTTTTTTTCTTTTTATAAATATGTAGCTACTTCATTCCTAACCGATGTGACTCATCGATTAAACTTCGAATAACTTCGCAGATTAGGATCATATTCATGTGAACACATAAAAATATTTGTGTAACACAGTTTTACACAAATAAATAGTTGTATGCATTCACATGTATTATGATCCTAATCTGGAATATAAAGTATAGCTTGTAAAACCGAATCAGGATCCAATGAAATCCAATCCATCCAATGATCCAGTGAATTCCGAAGAATACGATAAAACCTATCCTCCCTATAGTAAGGGTAATTTCGTATCGTAACTATAGTCAATGTACAAATTACAATTAATATCTATACATTACTAAAACCAACATATAAGTTTTCTTTATAACTAACTTTAATGGACTGACGTCTGCAATAAATTATTTGAATAGAGGTATAAGGTATAACTGCGTTCATGCATCTAAATTCACATCATATATAAATTCTCATGTCATGCTATCTTCGGCTTCGGCATTGTCAACAGCCCACTGCTGTTCTTCTGCTTCTGTCCTTAAATACTTCACGAATTTCCTATCATGCAAACCCATCGATTTCGAGTGCTTTTCACGTACTCCTTTCTCAATACAGCATCAATTCTTTCTGATGCTGACTGTACTCATTTATAGGTGAAGATCCACCCGATTGGACCAATAACGACGCTGCCAATTAACACTTCTAAGCGTTGTTTCTGCTGTTCCAAGATACTGAGAGCCAATATTTTATATTTTACCATTTTACGAGATCTACCCAGGTTAGCCCAAGTAAAAAGGTTTTTCATCATTTTGTTTTCAGAAAATGTGTTGTTAAAACGACCTTATTTTTTTTTGTAACCGAAATTAAGTAATCTGCCCGCAACTTTAAGAATGTAATAAAAAGCACTTCCTGCATTGTTACTTATAAAACACAAGTTAAGATTTTTTTGATCAACAATGCATCCACAAGGATTGAATTATTGTAAAATGTTTTTTCAACACACCTGCTCATAAAATTGATATTATTTCACCGCAATTAGGCACGTAATGACACCTATTATCAAACTGTGACTTTTTCATTGCTATTATTCACAAGTGAGTTAGGTATAGATTCTTTTTAAATTTTAAAGGTTAAGTTGCTATGTTCTTAAAAAAGTTTGGATACAAAAAAGAACGAGTTTAATAGTACGAATAAATTGATATGCCTATTGTATGGTCATTTGATGCATTTCGTATTTAAATAAATAATTTCAACTTGTAATACTTGTATAATAAACAAAATTTTCACTCAAAAACTTTATTTTTTCTCTAAGTACAGAAAAAAAACAGAGTAAAAAAAGTTAAATTCAAACCTCATTCTTTTAAATATGGCTGATCGCCATTGTTAGATGCGCGCGCATAGGAAAACAAATTAATTTTGTACTATTATTTTATTCGCAAGTGTGTTGTAAAACGTCGTATGCCACGCGTGAGTATGATGATTACCGTCTTTACTCACTTGTACCATAATGTACTATTATGCAAATTATTACGAAAGGTGTGTAGAATGGGAGGTAAATAAGACCTTGGGACTCTTGTCAATCTTACCTGCTAGCCAGTAGATACAAAGTCTGTTCTACCAATCACCGGACGAAGTTTTGGCAAAGGCTTTCCTCTCAGAGTTATAAGGTCGTAGAATATTGTCATGTAACGTTGCTTTACGTAAGGTTTCGTAAGGTTTGTTGCGGGAAATCCATTCACGCAGAAAAATGATGAGACCTTTCTCTAGCCCTAGATCAGAAAAGGGTCTAATAAACGCATAACACTATCGATGTGTAGCGTTGTGTCAAAATTCAACACCACAAAAGGCTGAAATAAATTCAAAGTGGCCTCATATGTTACATAAAACTTTTTGTTTTTCAATACTTTTTATAAATTCGATTCTGTATAACACGAAGACTTTATTTTACGTAAAGGTTTTCTCCGCATTTACTTAGTAATTTTAAGAAAAGCAAGTATGAAGAACGAATAAGGTAAGTACCTATCTTCAGCACAGGGGCCCGATTTAGATACAACACGTTTTCAAGACTCATTCGTTTGGAAGAAAAATATTTAAAAAACTTGGTAACTATGCAGTAAGTACCAATGATCTGACGAACAAAAATGACCTACGTTTGCGTTTGGATATTGAACCTTCAGGGTCATTTATTAAGGTTGATTGTGGTTTCAATAAATTTTGAAATTTTAATTTTTGAAATCATACGTTTTAAAAGCATAATTTTACTGAATCTGGCCCTAGCATACCTAAAAAATCCTAACGAGCATACATGTTCGAATGGAATAATAAATCTGATGATAAATAGCCCTACCCGACGGCACCTGGTTACCTGGATGATGTATTATAAAGGACAGTTGATTAAAATACAATCTTTTATTATTTTAGCGCCTTCGCTCCGATAGGCGGGCGGGTCGCGGATGCTTGTTTCATGTTATTTCAAGAGCAGCGCTGCGTGAGGCGGATACCTGTCACACGCGACGGACAGGCGGACGCACTGCGCGCGCATCCGCGACCCGCACCCGCTTAACGGAGCGAAGGCGCTTATATTATTTCTCAAAACATTCCAAAATTAATCTCTACCGTCATTTTGCCTGAAGCAAATAAGTTATTTTGGTTACATTTCAACAGTCACTTTATTTATATTTCACAAAATAGAATAACTTTTTGTTATCATAACGAAGTCCGGATTACCTCAAAACAATAATATGAAAATAGTATATAATATACTAACTGTTGCTCGCAGCTCCGCCCACGTGGAATTCTGATCCCGTCTATCGCTGATAATAGCGTAATGATAAATATATATCCTAATACCTGATAATGTAACTTTTTAATGGCGAAACAATTTTTGAAATCGGTAGTAGTTTTTGGGTATATTCGTTACATTAAAAAAATACAAATCTTTCCTATTTATAATATTAGTACAGATTTTAGCTACTTACTGGTTGGTATAGAGTATAGACAAACAAGGACTAGCTTGCAGACGCAAGCCGTGACAATTAATATCTCTTAATGACCAAAACAAAAATTTATTAACATCTAATGCCTCCTATTCATCAACTTGTTTACGAACAGACTGAATACATAACTCACGTACATCTAGCCCCAGCTGTCGTCACAGTTTCCAGCCTTAAACTTAATGACAAGATTAAATATTTTGAACCCATCCCTTTGAAGTGCAGTGAAATAGATAATTATGTTTAGTAGTAAAAAGGTTTACTTAATACAGTTTGATATCTATTCCAATAGCAGTGGCGACGCGACGGGTCCCTATAACGCAATTCTTGGCGGCTTGCTCTGAAAAGGAAAGACGTGGTTTAATAAATAATATCAATAATGTATTATCTAAAACTGAATGTCTAAAATTCGGCATTTGTTATTCAGTAGATATCTATATGAAGTTCAATATCGATATGAAATTCAGTGTCTATATAAAATTCACTATCTATATGAAATTCAGTTCTAAATGAAATTCAGTATCCATATAAAATTCTGTGTCTATATTAAATTCACTATCTATATGAAATTCAGTATCTAAATGAAATTCAGTATCCATATAAAATTCAGTATCTATATGAAATTCACTATCTATATGAAATTCAGTATCTAAATGAAATTCAGTATCCATATAAAATTCTGTGTCTATATTAAATTCACTATCTATATGAAATTCAGTATCTAAATGAAATTCAGTATCCATATAAAATTCAGTATCTATATGAAATTCAATATCTATATGAAATTCAGTATCTATATGAAATTCAATATCTATATGAAATTCAGTATCTATATGAAATTGGAAATGGGCCGTGTGCTTGTCTGCCGCCTAAGTGGTTTAAAAAAGAAAAAAGAAGATTATTTTTCACCGGTTTCCCTTTTGAAAATGTTCACGCTTCGCCACTGTCCGATAGCATAGTCTATACCAGAACTTCCATCATTCATCATGCGTACCGGTTCGCAGGTGCGGTTGGTTTGGCCCCTGAAGATTGGTGGAGCCCCAGAAAAGCCCTGGAAAACATCAATAGGCGGAATTAATGTTATGGTAAACTAACACAACACAAATCTAGGTAAAGTTATCTAGGTAAAATTTTGTTATTGGAATCGAATTCAATTAATTGACTGCGTACAATCAAAACAGACATCTCTGGAGAGAAAGGATAAGAAGAGCCGACCCCGATTAGAAACGGGAAAAGACCAGACGAAGACGTTCACTTCTTCGTCTGGCTTTTTACTGCGTACAGTCAGGATCAGATCGATCTTGACTAGCAAAGTACTCAAAATGACCTTAATACCTAGGTATTCCCCTCTCACTGTTGATTGATTGTTCTGATATTTGATACACACCTAATAGTACGAACGATAATACAATTTGATGGATATTATGCTGACTGTACGTACGTATCTCCACGTACGGTACACAGGTGTTACAGAAAGTGTACGTACAGTTTTATTCAAAGTAATAAGCATGAAGTGTTATTACAAGTTATAGAAGTGTGTACGTATGATGATGACTAAGCAATTACCAGTATTAGACTTTGTATTACGTGTCTGGAATATAAATCGTCGTCCTAAACACACGCCGCGTAACAGTATAGTTGCTGATTATGTGAACATGTAGAAGTTAACTTTAAAATGTTCATGTTCTCTGATGAACATGTTAGTATATGCACGACTAGCTGTTGCCCGTGGCTCCACCCGCGTGGAATTTTGATACCGTTCCCGAAATGGGAACCTATTACAGACTATAGTTAATCTATCCCTGTACCAAATTACAGTCAGATCAGTTCAGTCATTACAGTTATTTCAGGAAAAAGCTTTTTTATTAATAAAAGACATCGTGACTCTTTGAAAACATCATACTTATGTGCAATTTCGCAATTCGTTTATGAAACGAAACCTTTTGCAACTATAGGGTATTCGTTTTGCCGGAGTCTCATAATAACCAGAAACTATAAATCGTATAGCCTTAGCTTTCAGATATCCAGCTTGCTTCTTTTGAATACTTCGTCCAGCGAGCGCATAGCGTTGCTCACAACACTCATAGGATTTAAATTATTCAGTCATAACTGGAACAGCTGCTTGGGAGTCTAACCCTTGAATTTGAATTATCTCATTTGAATAGCTTGTGTTGTGACCTAGTCAATTAAATATACAGGGTGTATTTATAAGACGGGGTAGTACGACTCTTAACCGTTAAAGTTACAGTAGGTACTTACTGCCCTGCCTCAAAACCTTTTATATAACTGTATATATACTTTAGACCTACGAAAAATGTATCACCAAAGCCCAACAAACTTTCTCACCAAAGCTCTAACAAAGCGTCGCTAATTCGAGGACTCATATGTTCATTATGAAGAATTCTGATAAACTCCATTGAAAGTTTTTTATCTTAATCTCGAGCCTACGATCACAGTCAATGGGTCTGTTCGCTAACGACTTCAGACACCATCTTTTATAACTGATTGGTTGATAATATGTATACGTCAACATTTATTTATCTTTTTCACCCTTAACCTTCGTGATGATACAATGGACATAGTCATTTTTATCAAAAGAAAACGCTTCCTTGTGAGAAAGTGAAATTTTCTCAACATTTTCCTTTTGCAAGGAATTCAAACTGCCATTAATCATAGTCACTATCTTGGATTTATATACCTACGTGTGAGGTCAAGATTTTGGGTAAACATTCATTGTAGATTTTTGTTTTGTATTAAGTCTAGCGTAGAGTGACATGCAAAAAATCATTAATATTTACCTAAAGACTTTAGCATGAAGTAACCTTCAGTTGTCAAATTAACACGTTGAACGCCACGCGGCCCACCGGTGAGCCTAGCGTACTTTTCCGTTTGAGCCACGCCAAAAATCACGAAACCGTATTTTTTTACAACTTCAGATTTTCATCCCAAAGTCAATAAAATGCTATAAAACGTGTAGAAAATAAAAATTAGCGACTTCTACCGTCTAGTTTCAGTGATATAGCAAAAGGCTCACATGAGGGTCCCGTGGCCTCCTACGAAGGAATATCAATTTTTCCGTTGCCGGGGGCCGCGGGGTCACTCCGCGGCTCACCCGCCCTCCAAAGCCAAAGGAACATTGGATTGGTCGAATCAGTATTAAAAACTGCCATAGTTGTGATTCATCATCATCTTCATAGAGACATATTTTCTTGATTGCATCAGAGGCCAAGATGACCTCGGAGCTCAGATAATCGGATCCTTGGTGTATCCTGACGGTAACGGAGAAGGTTTTCATGTCGCCAACAGCGGTCCAAACCACAGAATTGAAATCGTGGTACATGTCTTGGATAGTGTCAATGTAAGCCTCTGGAACATCTTTGGACCGCAATACCCCTGGTGGGTATTGCGCGTATCACCGCGCGAGGAACACAGTCGAAGGCCTTCGGTATGTCTAGGAATAGGCAGTGCAGGGGCTTGTTCTTGGCCCTGTATTTCTCCGCACAATCCTTGGGGCGAACGCCGGATCCACGGTCCCGTGCCCCGAGCGAAACCTACACTGACACTCCGAAAGTGCACTCTCCTTTCGGATCCGGGATTCGATTATCAGCTCGTAGAGCTTCATGGTGGGAGAGATTATCTTTAAACCGCGGCGCGCGGTAACTGCACCGATCCCTTAGCTTTGAAGACTGGCGTGATGATACTCAGTCTCCACACTGGCTCGGGATCTTACCGGGGAAGAGTATGCGGTTGTATAGGTTTGTGAAGATGCTCACACCACGGGCACCCATTGCCTTCCAAGCTTCGATGGGGACTTCGTCGGGTCCCACAGCTTTCTGGTTCTTCATGCGGTGAATGGCAGCCTGGACTCCTGTCATAAATGTGATTTTTAGAGACTTTTTGAGGATAAGGACTACTCCGGTTTCGAAGAGGTACGCGTGTACACTGCAGCTCCAAAACAGAAAATGTTTCAGGAGCAGGCGTACACTCCCTGGACCTCGGCCTAAACATCCACTTACCACTGGGCAAACACAGCTCGATTTTCCAATTTGAATTTGTCGTCATAACAACAGCTGCGACGGAAAGAAACAGACTGGAGGTGAGGGGCTTAAATATAAGACTCCTCACCGACAGCACAGCTGTCCTGAAAGCACTAGACCACCAAATAACCAAACAGCATACTAATAGCGGAGTGTCAGGCAGCTTTACACAAGCTATCCACCAACAATGTAGTAACGCTACAGTGGATAAAAGGGCACAGTGGGTCCTACGGCAACGATGCCGCGAATTAACTGGCGTGAAGAGGCTCATGTCGTTGAATGGCCCACTACCATTACTACCGATACCTTTCTCACAGATCCGCAACTGGTTGCGTGAGAGATTTGCCGAACTACACATCCAAAGATGGGCAGAAACCACAGATTGCAGCCAGTCAAAAGTGGCCTTGCCATCATTGAACCAACCGGCTTACGAAACAATTCTGGGGACAATCACAGGTCACTGTCACCTAAACAAGCACCTTTACACCATCCTGATCACGGGTAGCCCTCTACGTCGGGGGTGCTTCATCGCCGTGGAAACGACTGCCCACGTAGTATTAGAATGCGAGGCAGTAACCTCCCAACGTTCTCGAATCCTCGGAACAGTGAGGTCGCTCCGCGAAGCCTGTGAAGCACCCAGTAAGCTTCTGCGCTTCTGGGCGGTGTTAGGCTGGCTACTATAGCCTGCAGTCTTCAAAAAGGAGTTTAAGTGCGGACAAAAGTCCCCTTTCCATTCCATTCCAAGACTTTTTGAATATTCTAATATAAAATGTTGTAAACAAGATTTTATATAAAACGTAATGCGAGATTTTTATTTGGTGAAGAAGAAAATATTATATCCTATTATATTTTGAATAAAAATATTCGCAATTATGTATTAGTTCGATTCACACTCCATAATCAAAATAACAATTTCTACTGAATCGTAGGACGACCCTTGCATCTTACAAGAACCTCGAAAAAATCTTACAAGTTTTTACCGGATTTCAAAACCACGCCGTCCGAATACGCTGCAGGGCCTCGCGGCTCATTCCTACATACGTTTTGTTTGATAACTGCAATCTGTGGCTTGTGGGAAGCGTTTTCGTTAGACCTGTCAAAAGGCTCACGGGTGACCTACGTGGCTTGAACGGAACAGTAAGGGAAGGCTCACCGGTGAGTCCTGTGGCCTGAACGGAAAACCTCGATTTTTCGTGCGGCGTTCAACGTGTTAAAGAATAGTTTCTTCACTAAGGTGTCTAATAAACATTTTCAGCATCCCTAACGTAGTTCCCGGCGGCTTTCATCTCGGTGCCCGGGTCACTAGTCTTTAAGATTTAACTAATGTGACTTTCACAGGAACGAGTGCTGTCTGACCTTTCGACGTCAAGAGGACCGCTTGAATTTTTTATTAGACTATTCTAATTGTATTCATGTATTGGCAAACGGTGATTTGTAAATTGCATGGGGTGTTGACCAACGGGAATGACCCATTGAAACGTATACCTAGAGATAAATTACATATCTTGTATTCGTTTAAGGTGATTACAATACGCGAATGACTTTGACCATACAAATGCTCAAGGTCGTTGGCTCATATTTGAACCGTAAAAATCAGTAAAATCAATTTTAATAGATAACTTTATAGGCGACGATTACAAACTAAGAAGGTCACGTCATGCTAATACACTTATTTAACATAATATGTGAAATTTTAGATTATTTATATACATATTGTAGAAAATATTTGGTTTCTTATGAAAGAATACAGTGATGTTCAGAGCCTCTTTTCTACTATTTTCTCCTTTTTTATTTAATTTATGAAAAGGAGAAGTTACTCTGTATATCCTGTAGTATCAAGGAATGTGAATTCCAGATCTGTAGGTTTCATAGTTAATAAGAAAAACGGTTTCGCAAATACAGATTTTTCGATGCTGATCTGATTCGGGGCCTTAAATAAATCAGCTGCAAGGTTAAAGAACTGTCGTTGCCGCGCAACCCATCTCAAGATAAGAAGAAGATAATTTATATTTAAATTTAATACATAACTGAATACTACGCCTAGAACATAAATCAATATAGAAATGCTCTGTGCTTTCTTCTGATTTCAGACTACTGTTTTCTGACAGACTAACTTTCCATGTCAGAAATTGGTGCTTTATGAATTTCAATCGGAAAAAGTCCACATCCAGGATAGGACTAGGACCACGACCAATAACTATGAGAATTAGGTAATTTACCTAAATGTTGTTTAGCCTTCACCACAGGATAAATAATAGTACTACGTAACTGCCGTTACTAATACTACGTACAGTCAGCGTCAGAGAAAACAGACCCCCTCAATACTTAAAGAATATCGCCGCCTGCGCCGGCCGCGTCACATGACTCACGAATGACGTCACGCGATGCGATCGTCGCTGAGCTGCAAACAGCTTCATCTGCCTTTTATTTGCATGTTCATATTTGTAATTTTCTGATATTTTTCGTCTTTCGACTCAATTGTATACCAAGATACAACATACTCACAAAAAGATGCCACATTAATTTATGTGCCGTTTGAGGATACGAACCCGCATCTCCAGCGCCAGCCGATTACTTAGACCGCGCCTTACTCCACTAGGCTACGGTTCACTTGATAATAATGGCGAAAATATGAATGACATTATCTACTCCTATTATCGAACAAAGTTGATTACGGTGTTATTTTGTAGACTTTAAGGTTTAAATTTCAACTACACCATGTGATAATAATAACTGCTCAATTGACTAAAACATAAGGTTGAAATTAGTATAGATTTCTCGTTTAGTTCGATAGATTACGCTTGATACAGCTTGTTGCACTACCGTCATTTTGTTTTTTACTTCAAAAACTTATCTGCTGTATAGGCTGCGGCTATAGTATTTTAATATCTGTGACAGCGCGCTAAGGTTGCAATTAGAATACTTCTTTGTCTTATTTACTAAACTGTGATTGAAGGTAACTTTATAATTCGTGGTAATTTGCATTGGTGTTCATCCTCCTCGTAATATTATTCAATTTATTAAGTTGTTGATCAGTTTTTTGAGTAAATTGAAAGTATTATTATTATTATTCTCTGGGAGCAAGAATAGAGGCATAACGGTAAGAGTTACGATAAAAATATAGATATTATATACCTATTTATTGCTTAATCAATTAATCATGCATGTTACATTTTCATTTACAAGTTAGATTTTTGGACTTTCTTTTATTTATTATCATTTTCATTACAGAGAAATACAGTGCGTAGATAGATTCGAAGGTATCAAGCGACGGGTGATATAAAATGTGAACGCCAAGGACCTCGCCCAGTTGCTTACACTCATGAATCAGAACGGCACCATGATATTGTGGAAGTTCACTCAGTGGCACCCTTCAACCCTAAAAACGTATAAGACTTAAGAACAAGCGGGCGGTTAACATTAGGTAGGTAAGTAAATGATTATAATAATATTCTTTAAAATGAAATCACAAAAAAAAAACAGATTTGAAAAGGTTTATTATTTTAGGTTACTGGAGATGGATGTCTTTAATGGGGTGCGCCCAGGCGAGCTAGTGGAAATAGGTGGCCGCATGAACAGTGAGCGATACCTTGAAGTGTTGAAAGACGTAATGCTGCGCATAATCAGTGCGGGTCGCATATCCAGAAGGACAAATTTACCTGGTTCAGGATAACCCTTTAGTGCATCCCGAATTGTGCAAGACTGGCTAAATGCACAAGAAGATATAACGGTGTTTGAATGGCCGCCTAAAAGCCCGGATCTTAATCCTATAAAAAACTTGTGGGGTCAGATGGTTTTAAACTGGAACTAAGGTAAACAGAACTTGGGAACTAATGCGAAATAGTGTCCTAACATTCATAATAATAATATTATATTATTATTAATACCTAATCCCATTACTCTTGTTTACAAGTTTAGTAATCTTCTAATGTGTTAACGATGCACCATCTGACCTCACATATTTTTCTAATGTTGTGTTAAAAGGGTTACTTATCAGAAAATGTGATCAAAGAGGAAGATGTATATTGCTATACTGTTATAGTTTAGCATGTTGGTTCTTTCTTTGTGATTCACAGGCATAAATAACATTTCATTTTTCAACCATTCTTTTATATTCAAAGATTATACAGAGTGTAAAAAATTAATGTTTGCAACTTTAAATAAATAAGTAAATAAATATTGTAGGTAGTTATGTTTCTAGAACTATGTGTAATATTAAACATTTTATACTTCACTTAGACCCTAAGTGAAGTAAACATTTTATACTTAGGGTATTGTGTTTTGTCAATAAATTTACGTTCTAAAAATAAGTAACCCCAATTTAACCTGAGTTAAATTGGGGTTACTTATTTTTAGAACGTATCTGAAGAAAAACTGTATACTCAACCAGGAAATGGACTCCATGTAGTCCTAGAAATGTAATTCGAGAAATAAATTAATATTGTTTATACAACAAGCCTATCTTTTCTTACAAACCTCATACCTACTATACAATTTGATTCCTTAAATAATAATTAACAAAAGTGCTTATGAGAATAAAAAAATAATTATACGAAATAAAAAAAGAACTTTGTGTCCGAGGATTTGAACCCCCGGTTATCGTAAACATAAAGCATAGGTCATAACCGCTAGACCAACATGACATTTACACAAGGTTTCAAAAAACTTCAATGCTTTCATGTCATTATCAAGGGGGGTCCCTTTTCTCTGAAGCTTACTGTACCTAGCTAAGATCTTATTTTTTTAATCAAATTCAATTTTGAAAATCTTGTATTTACCTACAGCTTGCATTGTTTACTTATAGCAATTGTGAGAATTTTCAATTTTAATACCAAGCTTTCATTTTCCAACATCATGACATGATGCCCACAGCTACATTCTATCATCGCACTTCTCGTCATAGGCGGGGAGTTCATCCTCACACATTGCGACCGGAAACGGTGCGCACTGTGCGGTATGAAAGGAACTTCATCCCTCGCACACTCAAGCTGTGGAATGAACTCCCCGCGATGGTTTTCCCAAGCGACTACAATATGGGGTTCTTCAAGAAGGGCATTAGAAGGTTTCTTCAGGGTCGGCAGCACGAGTGTGACGCCCCTGGTGTTGCATACGTCCATAGGCCACGGTAACCACTTTCCATCAGGTGGGCCGTGTGCTTGTCTGCCACCTAAGAGGTATAAAAAAAAAAAAAAAAAATTAGTTATTCATATAAATTGATTATTTATATGAATAACTAATTTATTACACACATTTAATAGTATAATTAATTTAGATTATTACTTACCTACTTGTAACAGGTACAAAAGCCCGCATAGAAAGTTATTCGAGCTTGAATGGCAGATTTATAGGTAGTCTAAATTATTTTCAGTATTGTCAGAATCTAATCATAGTAGTCGACGTTTGATAAGGAAACTTATTCGTCTAACGTTCCGAAGTAGATGAAACTTCTCACCTGCAATTATTCTATGTAGTACCTCACAGAAAACAGCTCCAACCTAGGTATCGGTATCTTCATAGGTATTCATGAGACAAGTTGGCATTTCTAGTTCGTCGTCTTTAATTTTGCAGCCTATGTTTCTGTAGGAGTGTTTTGTTTTTTATTTAATATGTTTTCTGAAGACTTTCTGCCACTTTAAGGCCCGTATTCTAGAACAACACTCAGTCCTTGATCTCTATTTATCTGAGGACAGATTGTATTGACAGATTGATAGATTTGACAGATTGTCTATAGGATTTGACCTAAAACTAGAATGCAAGAGAACCGTTCTTCCGTAAACATTGGTTTACGAAAGAACGTTTCGACTACGAAATGATTTATCTGCAATATATAGTCCCAAATATACTGTAGTTGTTAGGAAAATCTTATGTGACTACTCGTTTGAGGAACTTTAAAAAGGCAGAACGTTATATTGAGTGATTGTTAGAACTTAACTTTAAGATAGTGCTAAAAACTAGTCGGGTAATTTTATCATTTTCTTTGATTTCACTTTTATCATTTAAATTCAAGTAGATACAGAAATCAGAAGTCCTAATTTACCAAGGAACGTGATACGGAAAATGTAACAAATGATATAATTTTATGCATGAATAAAGATTCAAATGCAAGTAGGTAAGTAATTTCAAATGCAAATACGCAGATACTGATACAGTTGACACTAATTAAGGCCGTAAAGATAAGGACCTGTAGCTACTACGTGTACCTACCTACATCTTTTTGGTTCATAATAATTTAATTGTAAGAGATAAATCTACTTTCGTCGTAACAATTTTATTGCTAATTTTTAAAGGAAAGCAAGTTCCGTTCAATCAGTTTCTAAAATTTACATTACGGTAAAGGTTGATTTACATCAGACGAGCGAATGCTCAATCTATCCATTCTACGTCAAATTCTATTAGTGTAAACAGTGAGAGAACAGTTTTGTTCGTTGTTATCTTCTAATATATAAAAATCAATGCCACTTTTCGTTGTTAGTTTATAACTCAAGAACAACTGAACCGATTTGGCTAATTTCAGTCTTGAAATGTTCGTGGATGTCCAGGGAAGGTTTAAACGGTGAGAAAACGGGAAAAATATGGCGGTACGAAGTTCGCCGGGACAGCTAGTTTCTTATATAAATGCTGAAAATAAGGTTTTGTTTACACTACAATATTAAGTAAGAATACTCTTGTTCTAGCTCTAGGTCAATGTTCACTTAGTCTAAACCAAGGGTGCCCAACCTTTTTAGCTGTCGGGCCAACTAACGATTTGGACATTTTTGGCGGGCCAGCGCATCTTTTTACTACATACCCCCCCCCCCCCCCCTAGGTTTCGGAAGATGAAATTGGCTGATCTCTCGCCCATCTCCTCCGAGCTGGCTCTCTTTGGGTATGGGGACCACCACGTCCCCATCTAGCCCTTGGGAATGGGGAGGTGCAAGCAGCACCACCCTCAGGCCCATGCTCATGAGGGACAGAGGCTGTTGTGCACCTCCGACGCCCCCGTCCCCTACGCTCGTCACAGGCTATGCGGGCTGCGAATCTCCTCCGTTCCCACCCCGCCGTCTCCTTTTGGAGTATTACTTGCTCACAGAAGGAGGGGCGGCAGCCCACGCACTCGCGCAGCGTACGCGTTGGTTCTTACCGGATCCGACGCAGAAAATCCCCGCAGTATCCGTGCCCGGTGATAACCTGCAGGATGGAGGAGTGGCTAGAGAGGCTACATGGCGGCCTCTCTAGCTTTCCCCCATGATGGGTCTTTTCGCCGCTACTACGGTGTGCCCTTCACGGCTCGGGTTCGTGTCCCCGTTCCCGCGCGTTCTTTCGATAACGATATGGGACCGAAAGAACTTTTTTTTATATATATGGGACACGTCAATTTGACTTCACCTTGCCTGAAGGTAAGCTGAAGGCAGTCTCGGAAAAGAGGGCCACCATTATAGACACGTAGGTATCATGTTACGATGGTGGCACTCAGCTTGTCGGCCTCATCAGATGCTTTATCGCGCCCCGCTTAAAGGATCCGGGACTGTAGGAAGAGGGAATCTGGTAAGGAATTCCAGGAGTTAATGGTACGGCAGAGGAAGGAGTCCCGAATATTTTGGCACCGTATGCGGGTGACATTTATGTCCAGCACGCGTTGTTCGGTGTAGGAAAGGATAGGGTGGGATTAATTGGAAAAGTTCATCAGAACATTCACCATAGCAGAGACGGTAAAATACTGCCAAGGATGCACAACTCTACGCATCTGCAGAGGCTCGAGGGTGTTCGTGATCTCAGGATTCCCAATAATGCGGACCGCACGACACTGCAACCTGTCGAGTGTATCAAGTACTTTGCGAAGCCATCCCAGAGATGCGAGCAGTATTCCATGCAGGAGACAGAAGACACCGCTGCTCCGGCGTGTTAAAACATCTCACTTTGTTCAGGACTCCGAGTTTACGCAAGGCTGTTTTGATGATACTCTCAATATAATTTTTGTTGTTCAGTAGGCAGCGAACATACATACCGAAAAAACTGAGATTGTCCCGCAGTGGCAGTGGCGTGGGAGAGCGAAGGAAAAAAGATACCTTTGCTGTAAATGCACATGCCTGCGTCTTGTTGGCATTGAACTCGACCAGGTTCTCAGACCCTATTGGGAAATATAATTAAGGATCCGGTCGAGCTCATTAGCAAGATGCTGCTTTTTTCCCGCGATATCAGACTGCTCGGCTGCAGTATGCCCATGATAACTCCCGTGTAAGATGCTATCGTCTGCATAGCAATGAATGCTGCCGGTGGTCATAATATCGTAGATATGTAGAAGAAAGAGAATGGGTGATAAGACAGACCACTGCGGCACGCCAGCATTTACCTGCAAGAACTACGAAGTTCGTCCATCACAAAGGACACGAATATGGCGCTCCTGCAGGAAGCTAACCACCCAGTCACACAGTCTGAGAGGCAGACCGAAGGCTGGTAGCTTGGACAGAAGCGATTTGTGGCAGTCTTTATAAAAGCTTGGCGATGTCAAGATTAATTGCCGGTGACTAGGCTATGGACAAAGATGGCGTCTTTGTCCATAGCCTCGCTCTCCGAGATCCGGCAAGAAAACTCACCGCGTCATAGGATATCGTGCGGTAACCCCTGATGGCCTTGATGGGCATCGTCTGTTGCAGTGCACGCGGTAGGTGCACGTGCCTAGACTTCAGGGCATCCACTCACACGGGACACCCGTATAGGGCAATGGAGCGTACGATTCCTCCAGCCATCTGCCTCCTGCTCTGCTCTGGCTCCCTCATGTTGGACAGCAGCCACACCAGAGCGTTAGCTGTGCCTCTTAATTTGGGAGCCAGACTTCTGAGACGCTCCCCGATATCTGGGCCGTCGAACACGAGCCCCAGATAGCCCCAGATGCGTCATCTGGGGCCTGATGCCGATGAGAGTGTCTCCCACTTCACAGTGGATCCTCACGGCTGGATCCCTTCGGTGGTGCACGCCAAGGCCTATGAGAGACATGGCCTCGGTTTTGTACAGAGCCACCTCAGACCCAGCCGCCGGATCCGTTCCACGCCAGTGACAGCTCCTATTTTACTACATTTTTACGCGTATAAATGAAAACTCAATGATATGGAATATAACTACAAAAATTAGTATAGTTAATAATAAAGTGCACTAGTACAATATTATGTGTATTATAATACCAAACTACCAATACAATCAAAATCATACAAATAAATTAAAATAAATTTTATTTTTAACTTTTTAGTTATGATATGAAGAGATATCATTTTGATGAATACTCGATAGATTTGAGTGAAAAGAAAAAATAGTACAGCATTTGCGACTGCGACTGCGTATAATGCAATTGTTTTTGTACAAGCTTTATTTTTTTTTTGCTCCTCTCGCAGAGGCTTGCGCGTGCCACCCGAAATTCGTCCGCGGGCCACTTTGTGGCCCGCGTGCCTGGGGTTGGGCACCCTCAAGGTGGGTTTTAGACTAACAAGGCCTTGTCACTCGCTCGAATTCGGGCGACAAATATTTCATGGCTGGCATTAATCCGGCCCCACAGCAGGTGATATGCAGGCAGCAAGCAACGCGCACCACACCACAGACAAAGAGTAAAATGCCAAAATTGTATCCACCGCCATCGTGCCAACGCATATCAGTATCATATATCGTAGTAAGACGTAGCTAAATACGTTTTTCTGATATTCCGTGGAAAATTAAATAACCCGCAAATCCTAGAATCGCTGAGATTGCTTGTTCCTCATACGAGGCTGCGACAGTTGCCGAGGGGAGAACGTTCGATGTGCCAGTGCCTCGGACGAACTTACTGCAATTTGCTCCTCTCGTACGAGCGCTAAATACTCTAAACACGGTCTCGCGTGATGTTTATATCTTTGTATGTACATTAGCCTGCTGAGTTCGAAAGAGCGACGACGCTACAGTGTTTGTCTGAACTAGTATAAATTAGTTTAACTTTGTATTATTATTATGTACATTAGTTGTAAGAACATTATCGCATTTGTTTTTGTACTGTAAAGGCGATGTATCTAAGTAAATAAATAAATATCTAGGGTTGAGGAAAATACTCGACATGTAGTAGGCCACGACGATACGACTTATTAGTATATTTCCTTAGAAAGTATTCTGTTTCATATGAGTTACTAGGGTATTGTTATCAACAAGGGTTACAGACTACCTTAAAGGTTAGTTGATGTGGAAGAAAAGGGATTGTACAAGCTCGTGAGTCGTGGCCGACCCTATAAAGTGTAACAACTTCTCATAAATATTTAGGCCTTACACGGACGGATTACGAAAGTGATTTAATATTACATAGATACTACCTCTTTTGGATATCTCATCTGAAGGATGATATCTTTTGGATCCTTCGTCCTTAACCTTCTTTCTTATGTTCATTGCTCCAATTATATACAATAGGTATTTTACTTCTAATATAAATTCTCATCGTTTTTGTGATATCGGGACTTTCGCGATTAATTTACATTATGGAACTTACATGTGGTGATGTTTCGGGTGCGTTGCAGCACCCGTTGTCACGACTTGACTCGACACGACGACACGACTTGATTTCAAAAACGATGAGTTTAAAAATCAAAATTTTTCGTTTGATAGATATTCTCTTATTGTAGGTACCAACACGGAATACGGAAAATGTGGAACAAAGAAAGAGTATCTCAACTGGTTTATAAAGAATGGAATAACAAATGAATCGTGGATAACTAAAATAAATTAATCTGGCCACCATTATAAATGCAAAAACCTATATTAATTTCTATTAAGTACTGCTAGTTCCGTCAAAAAAGTAAATTCCTACTGAAATATTTGGGTCAATCGGAATCCATCACGACATTTGAGGGTCACACATTAGACCAGTACATATTTACGATAGAAGAGAGATTTAAAAGAGGGTGGCTTACTTGAAAAAGCTCATCAGAATACCTATCCACTTGGCAACTACCCATGAGAAATCTTTATGGTTTTAAAATGCTGTAAATGTTAAATTTCACTACGCATCTGGTAAGCTACCCCATCTCTTTCCGTGGGTGTCATAGTCATCGAAAGTCACTAAGGGATAGGGCTGCAAGTTCTCCATCTAACAATAAACACACAACCCATGACAATACCCGCTTGATGCAACCGGAACTACCCAGGCGCGGTCCGAGGGGGGGGGGGGGGTCACAGGGGACATGCCCCCCCCCCCCCCCCAAACCATGCACGTCATATTGAAAAGTCCCAGTACGAGGGGAGGGGGGGTTTAATTTCTTAAGGAATTTCCGAAGTGACACCCCCCAAAACTTCAAGCTGCGACCGCGCCTGGAACTACCTAACTGTCTGTTTGTCAACTAACATGTTTTTAAAATAATCAATTTGTAAAATGATGTTTTTATATAGGGTAATGAATTTTTTCCAAATAAATATTTTGTCTAATGATTAGTTTATTAAACAATAGTTTGTCAAATGATACATTTATCAAGTATAATTTTGTCAAACGTTGTTTGTCAAATGAAAATTTTTCATTCATTTTTTGTCAAATGATAGGACACCGATGTTAATACACCTTTGCCAACCCGTTCGGAGATTTACAGGCGTGAAGTTATGGTACCTATGTACCTATCTGTAAAAAGCCTCAGGGATCTCCATGAAACGTAATATGCTTATGTCTAGCGGGTACCATGCGATAAGATGGCAAGTTTTGAGGACACGGGGTGAATACCCTTAAACATAATCTTTAGCCGAACTTTATTATCCTAAGCTCAATTTATTTTCTATACAATATTGACATGAATGAGCATGTTTACCACTATTGAGAAGTACGTACGTCACAAATTATCTTTTATCTACGGACTTCTAACATTTCGTATGCTAGTTAGTAGCTAATAGGCTGTTCTTTGAATGTTTCACAAGACCAGCTTTTAATAAACAAACCCTTTGTAGCTAATAATATAAATGAAAATACAAGATTTATGAGAAAAGAGTAGTGAATTGGAAAAATGAAAATCAAGACAGAGATAATACTTACTAACCTTCAAACAGGTCTTTATAACTTAGGTACTGTGTAATTTATACTTACTTACATAATGAGAACCGTAATATAGGGAATATTTAAGATTCGAGTTCGTAACTCGCCAGAAGGTGGTCTCGTTGTGTGGTGAAATCAAATATTTAAATATACCTACTCGTAATTAACTAATAATAGTAATAATACACTTAATATTCAACTAAAATAAGTACCTACTAATAATAAGAAATAAATACTTTTTTAATTACCCACAGTTAGATGCTAATAAACCTAATAAACGTTTCATTTTCAACCTGCTAAGCATTTTGCTCTTAAAAAATTAGCTTAGTTTATAAATGGCTAATAGATTATATGGACAAAATGCATTGCCTATGTTCTAATACATAAAATCATCTACATGATGCATGTGGAGTGTGGAGTCAGAAATAATTTTACCGATAATTAATTAAACAACTTAGGAAGTCGTGAATTCGTGACATTAAGCATTCCATAAAGTTTCATAGATTGGACGAAACTTTTTGGAGTCCTTGATGCCAAAAGTTAGTTATTTCCGGAATCGGAAGACGTTAATACCATTTATTATAATTATTTATTATTATATTATGACAAAAATGTCCTTACTAGTTAGCTGCAATAAAAACAAAACAACAATAGATTTTATTATTTAGCAAGTTAATGTGTAAGTATACCTTATATCTGTCAGCTAGCCGGTATGCGCTGAGTCTTATCCACTCCTCAGTACAAGGTTTAATTAATAAGTATCCCTTTATAATATCAGCCCACACCGAGTAGTTGACAGATATAAGGTATAGGTACACAATACACATTGACATGCATTTGCATTGCATGCATTTGTTCCTTTCCATTTCCTAATCCATCCAGTACATACATAGTATTACGAGTAAGAATCGATACTTACATGCACATGACAATGAACTCTTGTATATTCTATTCAACCCTCTTATTATAATTATTCTCTTATTTAATCCTCTTCTATATTGTATGCAATTATGTATGTAATATAAGTACCTAATATTATATTTTTCAACACACTTGCTTATAAACAGGGTTTTATTTCACCGCAATTAAGCACGGAATGACACCTATTATAAAACTGTGACTTTTTCATTGCTATTATTCACAAAAGTGAGTTATAAACTTCTTTTTTTTAATTTCATTGATTAAGTTGCTTTGTTCTTAAAAAAGTTTTGATACAAAAAAGATCGTGTCCAATATTACAAACGAATTAATATACCTATTGCTTGCTCATTTCATGCAACTTCGTATTTTAAAAGATAATTTTATTTCAACTTGTAGTACGTGTTTAATAAACAAAACTTTCACTAAAATGTATTTTTTTTTTCTCTGTGAGTATTTACAGAGAAAAAAAAATCATAATTCAAATAAGTAAGTAGATGACAAGGCAGCATGGTGATAGCACCTTAGCCTGTTCCGAAAGGAACAAATAAAAAAAACGTTAGATGCGCGAATTACGTTTTCCGCAGCCAGAGGGTACAAGAAGGAAACTAGAATCACTTAAGCGAGATTTATTATACTTATTTAATTAAATCTAACTAACCTAAAGGTGGTGAATGTACTCGATGTTAGAAATACATTACACCGTACTAGCCTAAAGGTGAATGTACTCGATATTAGAACTACATTACACCTTACTAACCTAAGCGAATGAGTTCGATATGAGAACTACATTCTTAACTATACTAACGACTACGTTCGATGCTAGAACAGAAGTGAATCTTTATTTTAGTATATGATATAAGCCAGTTCGCATCTTGATGCAATCGATTTCCGATCACGCCACTATTCTGCTGACGGTGCGGCACGAGGCGAAGAAACGGGGCCGCTCGCTGCACGAGGCACTGATTCTGCAATATCGAAGTTCAATCTTGCGCAACTCCACGACACGAGGCAAACTTGCGGGCTTGTGGAATTGGTGTAGGCAGAGTACGTAACACCTCCCCCCTCAGACCAGCAGCTATTTGAGAACTTTGAGCGAAAATGATGCTGGTGGTAGCTCTTGGCTATTTGATACCCATGCCTCTTCTGCCTGTCGGTTACCTGGCCTTTTCTCTCTCGGTTTCTGATTCCTAAACAGCTCACATATATAATACATCGTCTTCTTACAGCAGTGGTTATAGCGAATGCAGTTGCACGTAATGTAATAATGCACACTGGAATGGTTGTGGAATAGTGAATAGTCAATCCTAGTTTGACTCGGGATCTGTATTGGATGCTGCGTTAATATTCTATCTTCAATCTCACGTAGGTTTTCCATATTGACTGACTTCAATTTCAGATGTGGGATGGTTTCCTCGACGGTACTTGGCTCTTTCGGTATCTCAGCTATTTTCAGTAGCTGACCCTTGATGCGATCATTAACGTTAGTAATGGTGAATTCTTTAGTGTGTAGCAGGCAGTTTTGTGGTATAACTGCTAGGTAGCTTCCATGGAGTAGAGTGAATTCTTGCCTCTCACATTGCAATTCTGTTCTGGTAGGATGCGAAAATATGAGTGTATAACGTCGCTCATCTAGTTGTTCCATGCTTTCTTGTTAGTGTGATCTTGACTGGAGCGAATGAGTTATTAGAAGGCTGGTTAGAGATGATTCCCTGGATACAGTCGAGATGTTCTACCATTGGATAATTCATCTCTTCCTCGCAGTGATGATACTGGTTCAACTTCGGGCATTCAGCCTCTATGTACTTAAAAGCTTTCACCATATGTTGCTAGGAAGGGATAAGGAGGGATCAAAGTATATTCTAGTTTGTTGGGAACTATAGTTAATCTGTATAAATCGAACTTGGTGGGAGAGATTATTGGTAATTTGAATATAATAACTATTCTTTTTCCTGTATAATAGTAACCGGGTTTTATTATAAGGTAGTATTCTCTCAAGTCTAGATCTAAAATCTGTTCAGAGCTGTAAATTAGTTTTAATCTGTTAACTATGATGAAGAGTTACCAGGAATTGTTTCCTGAAACTTGGGTAATTTATATTGGTACAGGTGAATAGGGATTCTAGTACAGTCAGTAATTAAATAATTATCTTTAAGGTCTATTTGAGCGCCATCTAACTGATCTAATCCTATTTAACCGTCAAAATAGTTATGGAATTTATAGATAAAAACTTTACATTAGACTGGTCATTGAACTCTACAAAATTTGGTATAGTGATCGAATGCTCGTGCATACTAGTTATTCGCGAATTAGTTACTTCAAACGGGTCGTAGTTTAGTGGGATATGTGAAAAGTATTTTTGAATTGTCTCAGGACTTTTAGAAGATTGATAAGCGCCAGTGTCTACAAGTAATTTTAATGGGCATTTGAAATTTGGATATAACGTAACTCTCTTCTAGTTTGTCAATTTAATTCTATTTTAATTTTCGGGGATTCGGGTCCTTGTGAAAATCCTTAACTTCCTTATCATTCGTGGTAGAAGGTGGGGACGTCTGTGTGCCATTATCGTCATTCGAGTCCTCGTACTGTATGCTAGGTGTATAGTTAGCGGGGTTATGATAGTTGGAATAGTCATATCTAATTCTTTACATCTACTTATCTGTCTAGAGGAGACAGATTTTTCACAGAATCTCCGTCGGTGAAAAATTTTGATATACTAGGTAAAACTGGCAAGGGAAAGACAAGGGAGCAACACTTTAGAAAAGTTTCAAGTACTTACAAATACATTGGTTCTTCTTGCGTATCGATAGCTGGACCTTCCTTCTTTTGACTGCAGCTCTCGTAGTAAATTTAATTCGTTTTGTATAACAAGTTTTTTTTTTCTTCATTTACTTTTTCCGTTAAATTGATTACATAGTATATTCCGGATCCTTCCTGTGCTATCAATGTTTGGATAACCTCCCCTGCAGCTTCACGTAGATTCTGGATATTCGATGAGGTATTAGGATACCGACAGCGACTATCGGAGTCAGCACTCACCAGGTTAACGATTTTTGGAAACCTATGCCGCGCCGCGCACTGCCTCGAATATCCTACCGACTGCGCCAATTACGTTTTCCGCAGCCAGAGGGTACAAGAAGGAAACTAGAATCACTTAAACGAGATTTATTATACTTATTTAATTAAATCTAACTAACCTAAAGGTGGTGAATGTACTCGATGTTAGAAATACATTACACCGTACTAGCCTAAAGGTGAATGTACTCGATATTAGAACTACATTACACCTTACTAACCTAAGCGAATGAGTTCGATATGAGAACTACATTCTTAACTATACTAACGACTACGTTCGATGCTAGAACAGAAGTGAATCTTTATTTTAGTATATGATATAAGCCAGTTCGCATCTTGATGCAATCGATTTCCGATCACGCCACTATTCTGCTGACGGTGCGGCACGAGGCGAAGAAACGGGGCCGCTCGCTGCACGAGGCACTGATTCTGCAATATCGAAGTTCAATCTTGCGCAACTCCACGACACGAGGCAAACTTGCGGGCTTGTGGAATTGGTGTAGGCAGAGTACGTAACACGCGCGCATATTTATGACAAGTATGACAACAAATAGATTTTTACTATTGTGTTTTGATTGTGTTATGTAGTATTTTTAGTATTATTTTATTCGCAAGTGTGTTGAAAATAATCGTATGCCACTCGCGTGTATGGTGATTACCGTCCTCTGCTCTCTTAAGACCCTGGCCTTACGGCTCGGGTTTCAATGTCGCCTCAGCTCGGCGACATTGGCTGCACCTTCCGTCGCTTCATTTAGGTCGGTAAAATTGTGCAGGTATAGGAGCACAATGGGTACGACAGGAGATGGCCTATCGACTGCAGAGGTGCACCACAGTCACAACCACCACCCCCGCGTCCAGGTAATCCAATTTTATACGGTTTACCCTACAGCAGCCGACCTGAGATGAGACCTCAACCCATTTAGGGACTTGCAGGTGGTCCACTTCAGTTCATATCTGGGTGGTAGGCTCTCAGCGGACTGGATGTTGTCCCGGACGCTCTCGGGTTGACCCACCACAGCACTAGTACATCGAAGGAAACTTCTTCTGCTTTTAAGGCGGGAGCTAGGTATGGCATGTTGGAAGAGTAGGTGCCGTGCATCAGTCTCCTGTTTCCTCTTCTGAACCAATTCTGCTCCCTAGACTTTACGCCATATAGACATTCTGCAACTTGGGCATTTTGCAATCAGAACGTTTTACGACAAGTGGGTAGGCATTATGAGACTAACCCGTGTAGGAGACATCGAACGACCTGTACCATTGGTGGTACAACTGACACTGATTTGTTCCACTAAATCACGCATATGAACGTTATATTTACAGTGATCATGGAATTTAGGTCACTTGAAGTGACTTTTATGTAAAAAAACAAATGGCAAACAACCAAAAAATATTCATATCTGGTTGTTTTTGGGCACTAAACGTGGCGTGATTTTATCACTGTCAATTATTGCCAATTTCCAACATATTTAACTGTTGCGTGCCGAATTACGCAGTGTTCGTGTTTACCCGACCCTCCCCTAATGGCTTTACATTTCTAATTGCACTATTAACCCCTAATTTGGCAAAGCAAGAAATGCAATATAATCTTGATTTTTTTAATAATAGGTTTTTGACATAAAAGCTATTTTAGAAAATATGAGGAATATAATATACTAGCTGACCCGGCGAACTTCGTACCGCCATATTTTCTAATCCCGTTCCCGCTGCATATCTCTAATTTTATCAGTGTTTCTCTGCAATATTATGCATGTATCATACATATAAACCTTCCTCTTGAATCACTCTATCTATTAAAAAAAAACCGCTTCAAAATCCGTGGCGTAGTTTTGAAGATTTAAGCATACATAGGGACGGACAGACAGCGATAGCGACTTTGTTTTATAATTAAGTATGTAGTGATGGTGATAGTGATAGTGATGGCACAAGTGTGTGATGTTGGTGATTACCGCTGAGGTGCCATTGGACCCAAACTGTTTGGTGAGGGTCACAAGAGAGCCGAGGATTGTAATCATCAATTCACCACATTTCTGAACAAAATACCTAACTATTATTTCAACAGTGAAAACGAGTTGTGAATTTTTTTCTGCAATGGCGGGAAATTAGTTTTCCTGAAAATGGCCATCGGCCATAAAATTAAAGAATGAGGTTTCTTTTTTTGGTTTGTCGCGGATAGCACTTTAGTCATGTACAAAATGGGGAATTCAAGTTTTTACAAAGAAAACAAAACTTATATTTCAGTGAAAGTTTTGTTTATAATTAATTTCAACTTGTACCTACCTATGTTAAACACATATCTATTTAATTTTCAACAAAAATGTACATTTTTTATGATACGAATTAAATTAAACTAAAATCTATTAAAACTAAAAAAAAGGAACTAAATTAATTAAAACTAATTAAATTAAAATAACTTAATAAAATATTTACATACATAATGCATCGTGAAATTCCTCCACATCGTCACCGACCGGCAACGTTCCCAGAAGACTGGCAGCATTGCCACGTTGAATGACAATGCTTATTCTTTGTGCAAGATAATAACCAGCCTTCTGGTCACGCGTAGCGTCGATCAGCCGCTTTGCCAAATCTTTAAATACAAATCGGGCACTTGGACCCCATGTCCCCAACGTTTCAACCCCAAACGGCTCAAAAATATAATCACCTGTTAGGTTACAGTATTTGCGCCGTTTGAGGTTTTCCGCAGATGCAGCAGCAGCGCCGGCACAGCCTGCTGTGCCTGGAAGATGTGAAGGCGCCAGGGTGTCAACACATGTTGCGTCCCACACCAAGGGCCTACCCATCTTCCAAGGCAACAACGACATACCGTCCGGTCTCTTGCCATCGTCACGCGCCAGTCCATTAGGTTCACGAATGGCTGGCACGCCAGCAGTGGCAAGAGCACGGCGGATAATGTCGTTGATGCAGGCGTGTCGCGATATACGACCAGCGCTTCTGCTGCATGAAAGGCCATGGTGCCCAAGGCTGTCGACAGCTTCACCGCAGTGGCAACGATGGGGAGAAACACACGATGCTCCTAGGCGAAGGCAAGTGGCAAGGCGGAAAGTGGTGTCGTCCAACATAGTACCTATGTTGGGCGATGGAAGTGCCTGAATCCAAAGGCCTGACTCCCACTCCCCCACCGCCAACAGGCGCGCGCGCTCTGAAACATGGGAAGTTGTGCTTAACAAACTGTCTCTTACCAGCTTGCAGAGCGGCGCATCCCATTGTCTCTGGGAGAAAAGGTTACCAGGCAATTCAGTGTTGGGACAAGCAACCTTCCAAGCATTAATGGCATCGGACTTGCACGACACCTCAGAGTCAACCTGTGTATTTATAAGAATTTTCCTGGTTAACTCTTCAGTGCCGTGAACCGATGACAGAAATGCTGGTAGACTAACGTCTGAAATTTTGCGAACACCGAGACCACCCAAGCGAACTGGTAAGGACGCTTGGAGCCAGGCTCGGTCGTTCAAGGCCACATTTAAAATTTCGCTGAGAGTGTTCTGCAGAATTTTGTCAATTTTTGCCAAAAGTGTCAAATGTTGCCAAAACTGGGATGAACGAAGTGCATGAGTAAATTTAGGTACAAAGAGGCAAAACCGAAGTATAGTAAAGGCCGAATGAACACTTATTTTTTGTAAATGATCTGTGATGTTTTCAAAATTTTGAATTTTCTCCTCAATAAATGAATGAAATCCATCTACCAGGACTGGGGACCCCAGGAGGCGCAGAGAAGCTTTTTCCAGAATTTTTATATTGGGAGCTAATTGGTTAAATTTTTCTATAGTCGAGGGTCTGTCTGTAGTGTCACTAATAAATATTTCACATTTGTCTGAGTTGAGTTGTAAGCCAACGGATTGAAAGTTATTTTTAATGAATTCTAGATCTTGTAGAACTGTTTGTACATCACCCCCTAGAGTCCCATCGTCTAGGTACCAGATGTTGAATTTTGAATTTATCTGTTGTATGATGGGATGTATTGCTAGGCTAAAGATGACTGGTCCCAAAGGGTCACCTTGCTGACAACCAACTGCTGATTCCAAAAGATGATTCTTATAAACTAATTTTGTCGGGTGTCTATAACATTGCCAAAGGAATTTAAAGATATGCGGGGTTTCTAATTTTGCTTGGGTCAGCAAAGTATCCCTATTCACTGAATTGAAGGCATTCCTCAGGTCAACCTTCAAAATGACCTCACTTTCACCGCTGCCAAGGTACGTCGAAAGTGCGTGTATGGCAGCCTCACAGCCCCCTTTCGAACCAAAGCCGAGTTGAAGGGGCTGGAATTTTGCTGCAAGCTCGGTACTATAGTACTTGCAACAAATTTTGGCTGCCAACCGCCGTAAGGTGCTTCCTACGGCAATGGGACGAATGCCACCATCCTTCTTACGCAACGCACATAGGTTGGCCCCATATAAAATATTGGTGATACCTTCGTCCACATTGCCGGAGAGCATCAGGTTCACTAACGCCGTTAGCTCCTTCAGAAGGGCATCGCCAGCCTCCCCAGCGCTCGGGCACATTAAATCTTTAAGGTGCTGAGGGGTTAGGCGTATCTATTTGAATACGAAATTGCCATTTATAAGCACTTATGCCCATAAGATTGCATTATTGATTTGGTTTTATTTCTGAAAATACCTAGAAATTGCCAGTTTCTATCAAAGTTCTTCTGTTCAAAGATGACTTATAATGCACGAGTCAGTCTTCATTTTAGAGTAGGTACGCTTTATAAGTATTATATGGAACTTGAGTGGTCATGGTCACTGTGATAAATATGACGATATTTTGTATAAAATGGATATCTATTACTTAATAAGTACCTAATCCTTTACCTACAGATAAATTTAAATTAAAATATAAAAATTAGATGATAATTATCAACGCATACAGCATATTTTTCAATACTGTTGTAGTTTACATTTGAAATATCTATAGGCAAGTACTAGTCATTTATATTCTGTTTTATGCGTTCAGTCATCTCGATTGATGGCGTTTCCTATTCGAAATCATTCCTAAACCTTTTGAAATAAATTCAGTCAGACCCTTTTACTCGTATTTATTTATTATCTAGCAAAATTATATTAAGATTTCGTTGAAATGAGCCAAATAGTCCGCTTTGTGGGTACGAAAATGCGATTTAAATGTACTAAAGTTCCAGAAATTGTGTTAAACGTTTGAGGTGCCCATTGAGAGGTATTGGCCGAACAATCGCATCACAAAGCATTTTTAGTAACAAAATTGAAGCCAGCTGAGATTATAATGTAACATTAATGAAACTACATCGGAAAAGTTTTTGCTCGCTTTTTTTTCTGCTAGTAACGACAGTTTCATACAACTTCAATAGAGTTAATCTCTATTTTAATTAAGTGTGAGCACGGAAGCGCTTTTGCCTTTGTCCGAAACATTGTTATAATCGGTTTAACGGACAAGCTTTTTAAAGTGTATAAACAGTTTTTTGAAACAATCTCGCTAACGAAGCTTGATAAATTTGTAGGTACAATCAGCAATAGTTATTTGTTATACAAGAGTGCAAAGTTGCTTTTTAACCACGTGCTGAATCACAAGCGTAGCGAGCTTCTGCTTCATCCTAGCGTTTATTCCTAGTCGCATCAGAAGCTTTCACCTCGGAGTCTGGGGTCCGCTTTACCAGTCTTAACTGCGGATTTGATTGGACCTCGATATTTCCGTGAAGCGACTGCCATCTGACCTCCATAACCCAATGGTGACATTAGGCAATATTGAAGCATTGCAGCTAGAACGTTGTTGTTGAACTTTTTAGGGCTCCAACTGCCCGTAATGACTGCCATAGATGTTCGTATGGCAACCGGGACCGACGGCTTAACGTGCTTTCTCGGATGCGACTGGAAATTAACGCTAGGATGAAGAAGAAGCATTTCATTATTTCCTCGCTGAGGTGGGATGAAAAGTTACGTGTTGCACTCGAGTGCAAAGATTTTTCACCTTGTGCTCTTTTGATTTCCTCGCTAAAGCTCAAGATTCTAATTAAATTTAGAATCTTTCGCTTGCTTGGTCATCAAAACTGACCACGCGGTTAAAAAGAAACTTTGCACTCTTGTATAACAAATAACTATTACAACTTTTGGGAACCATAATCATCATCCTCCAAAAATGTATATATTTCCTGCAGCAAGTCTACAGCCGAATTTTAGTTATTTATTGTTTTTTTTTAACCTTCAATCTTACCATCTCATAGGCAAACACTTGATAGAATTCCAGTTTGCGACAGCTTTTTCTATTTCATATAACAACACTTGGGTACTCAAGAGACATGTCGTAAACAGTAGAACAAGCACAATCCTAGCCGGTCATATCCTACAACCAAACATATTTCCCAAATGACCCTTATAATTTTAATGGTTGAGTTTTAGGCGGATTATTCGGCTACCTTCTAGCAATAAACTTTCTCTTTAAAAAAAACAGTATAAATAAAACAAAGCAAGTCTTCTTTGGCGACATCTGTGGTGTGAGGGTAAAGCATTCATCTACAATGATAATAACGGGAATTAACGCGATCATGGTATAGGTAACATACATACCTTTGATTTGTCTGACGTTTCGACCAGGTTACACCGGCTGTGGTCACAGGCTGACTGGCTCAGCGGTGCACGCCCGCCGTCTTCGAGTCCGCGAGGTAGTAGGTTCTTCATCGGCTTAGGCCTGGCTCGCCCCCTGAATCTCGACCCTTGCGATTAAAATGCTTCACTCGCCCCTTTTTTTATTATTTTGGTGTAGTGACTCGCCCCTTGCCACGGGGCGAGTTAAAAATTGACATTTAAATAAATATTTTGGTGGTGTGAATCGCCCCTTGAGGTATTTCTTTTGAAATAAGCCGTGAAATGGTACAGTCAGACAGAAAAATGTACACTTAAATGAAAATTACCATGTTTGATGTCTGTAATATTATTATCACCAACTACGTACACTAAGTTTTTGCTACCTGGCTTACCTATTAGGTAGAACAAAAGGAACGTTTTCAAGGGTCCAATAAACAAAAGCTTTGTTAAAATAGGTCGGAGAGAGTCATATATATAATGCTTTCTCTTTCTAAGTTCGTATTATAATGTGGAAGGGATATGTTTTGCGATATTTGCGTAGTGGTTTATAGTCTGTTTTTTTTTTATCTCAGATACTAAATTGACAAGTGCAAATGTCAAATTGTGAAATAATGATACCAGCTTTGTATTTAGTGGTGTACTCGAAAGTCGAAACTATCGACAATGTTTGCTGCCTAGATACAGGTGGTTTAGCTATAATGTATTTTAAGAGAAAAGTTAAATATAAAATGTTTATTAGTTTTTTATCCGACTGCGCGACGCAAAGGAATAGTAATGTGTTTAATTGTATGTTCCTTTATTAAACTCTATACATACCAAACGCCTGGCCCGATTTTTAAGATTCACACATTAATGTCAACAAACTATGTCAAGTGGGGTATCGTTGAATAGGTATTTAAAAATCATTTCAGTTTTTTCTCACCATTTTTCGATTTGACTTACCGTTTAGGATCTATATCGATTTAAAGTTGCGCTACAACTCATCGTCATCATCTGCATCTCCTTATTGCATCCGTGGCCAAGATGACCTCGAAGCTCAGGGTCCGTCTTCCGGCTCTTCCTTCTCTACTTCGCACGATCTTGGGCGTCCATGGTAGTGAGACCATTAGCACGCATATCACCCTCCACGACGTCAAGCCAGGACTTCTTTGGCCTACCCCTTTCACCTGGACCCGGCGGGGGTACCATTGCCAGGCATTTGTTCCCCACGTAGCCTGGCGGTTGCCGCAAGCCGTGGCCGCACCAGCGAAGGCGGCTCTCTTGCATTTTATCCCCGATGTCACGGACATGGAGGCTGCCGCGGATGCGAGAGCTCCGTACGCGATCTTTACGCGTAACGTCGCATATCCACCGCAACATTTTCATCTCCGTGACATGCAGCTCTTGCTTGTGTCGCTCGAGCAGCGGCCACGCCTCACAACCATGCAAGAGGACAGGCCTAATGATCGTCTTATAAACTAACCTGACTGGCATTTTGGGATCACAAGTGACGCCAGTCATTTCTCACCACTTGGCCCACGCGGCAGCAATGCGTGCCTTGACGTCGTGGTCGATCTCACCGGTCACATGAAGTACAGATCCCAGGTACTTAACCTGGTCCGTGCGCTCGACCAAATCATCGCCTATGCGGACGGGTGTGGGATCTGTGGAGTTTAACGTTAAGTATTCTGTCTTCGCTACATTTAGCTTCAGACCACCGTTCTCAAGCGTTTCTTTCCATCCTTTCACGCGTCACACCAATCTGCTCCTGTCCGCGTCCATCAGCGCAATATCATCAGCATACATGAGCAACCACGGAGGCTGCTCATGTGAGTTTCTAATGCTGTCCGACAAAACATCTAATACCACGCTGAACAGGTAAGGACTAAGGACGGATCCTTGGTGTACCCCGACGGTGATGGGGAAGGCTCTCGAGTCGCCAACAGCTGTAGCTGCAGCAGTCCGAACCACGGAACCGGAATCGTAGTACATGTCTCGGATGGTGTCAACTATTCTAACATATTAATTTAGACAGTAGAAATTTACGATGAAAAGACGAAAACTTCGCATGACTGTATGGAAGAAAATTGAAAACGATTACAAAAATATATAACTAAAAAGTTTTAAATAAAATAAATTATTGAAACTTGTGTTGATCTTTTTAGTATCAGTCGAATTCTTGTTTTTATTTTGAATTTAAATTTAAATTAGAGTACCAAAAAATTTTAAATACCGTAATTTACATACCTACAATTTTCAGATTCTAAGACTAGTATAGCGTCATCTTTATCGATAGTCTCTGCAAATCGATTAAATGAAACTTATGAAGCCTTAAGTTAGATTTTTACAATGACAACCCAAGTGACGCAAAATGGACGCCATTTTGTTTCAATGACAATATACCTATTTAAGTTTTGTTTCATTTAGGTAACTTGCATACCGAATTTAAATTAGTATTTTATAAATTTTATAGATTAACCTACAAATATTTGTACTAAATTTAATTTATCGATAAATTTCGATACTGGTGGCACATGACTATTTTTTAATTGCAAAAAACCGACAACAGGTAATTTCAAATTAGTATCTGAGATTAAAAAACGGGCTATAGTAGTGATTAGTGACATCTAAGTGCAACAGAATATGCACAATATTTAAGAGTATTGTGATATTGTGTATATGTTATAGGCAATGTGTATAATGCAGGCATTCTATACAATACCTAGGAAATGTATAGAATGCTGGGGTTGTTCAGGCAATGTATGAAATGATATTCAATGTTTAAACTATTTTACACTTTGCCTAGGAAATGTATAGAACACCTAGGCATTGTATAGAATGCCGGTTGAAGCATAGGTAATGTATGTAATCTATTTTTCTTCTCTATGATTTAATTAGATACCTAGATACTAATCTTTTGAGAGCTAATCCTAATTTCAACTTCCACCAGCAGGCAGTGCTGATAAGACATTTGTGTTCTATTGGTAGGTATGCCTAAGTACCTACGTGTTTTTTGCGTAGAATGTTTCTCACATAGCAGTGAATTTCTATTGGCCACGGCAACCACTCTCTTACCACCATCCCTGTGCTTGTCAACCACCTAACCTGATGGAAAGAGAGTTGTTACCGTGGCCTATAGAAGTTCTGCATGGTTAAAAAAAATAACCACGAAGGCTAATGCTAGAGCTCCGCTCCGCCTTCTAACCTAATCTATCCAAGTTGGAATGAACAGGTTTTCTTTCAGCAGTAATATCCATTTTTCAAATCCATAGAGGGCTTCTTAAAGGATCGCAAATAAATGACGCTTTGTTAATCTATTACTTTGTTTGCTAACAGTACTTATTTATCAAGGTGAGACGAATTTTCGCACATGAAATATCATTTTAAAGAGACGAATTTACAACAACCCGTCCATTATACACATTGCCTGATGCGCTTCGGGCATTTAATACAACACCTAGGCAATGTATGAAATTAATCGTATTATACACATTGCCTGAACGTTTTAGGCAATGTATAGAATGCCTAGGCATTCTATACAATGCCGGATTATACACATTGCCTATAACATATATAAATTTTGGATTGAAAGTCAGGTAAGTTTGTATTACAATCGTATTATGATATTTTATGTAAATTAAATTTGCAAAATAGTTTTATTCTTTACTTTTTGTTTGGCTTTTATTTAGTAGTCGTTTTAATATCGCTTCCCGCTTTATTCACAAATGAATAATCTAATTTTTGAATTAAATATTTCTTTAGTCGGCAAACAAAATCGTATTCTGACTACTAAAACAATAGTATCTTGTTGGTATTGATAGATTGAAATAATGTTAACGTTGAAAAACGTGACGTTAAAAAAAGGATAAACAATACTACAAATTAATTCGTTTTCCTATGCGCGTGCATATAACAATGGCGATCAGCCATATTTAAAAGAATGAGGTTTGTTTTACACTGGTTTTTTTTCTGTACTTAGAGAAAAAAAAAGTTAAATTTGAGTGAAAATTTTATTTATTATATAAGTATTACAAGTTGAAATTATTTATTTAAATACGAAAATGCATCAAATGACCATACAATAGGCATATTAATTTATTCGTACTATTAAACACGTTATTTTTTGTATCGAAACTTTTTTATAAACATAGAAACTTAACCTATAAAATTTAAAAAAGAATCTATAACTCACTTGTGAATAATAGCAATGAAAAAGTCACAGTTTGATAATAGCTGTCATTACATACCTAATTGCGGTGAAATAATAGTAATGTTATGAGCAGGTGTGTTGTAAAACTCTTTATTGCTGACAGTACTTTTAACTTACTAACAATCGGGGGCGATTTGGGGTATCTAATGTTCAAGGGGGCGAGCTGCAACATTAAAGCAGTCGGGGGCAAGATACACGGGGCGAGCGAGGCCTAAGCCCTTCATCTACCCGCTACCCGTACCAACTTCATATTAGTTCATATACCTACTCGATTTTTTTTTACATTTTGGTTTATGTTTCGCCATGTAACGTCACATAGCACACTCACAGTGTCCTTATTCCGCAAGCAAACTGTTGTATGTTTTTTTATCACTGGCATTCATCTGCTTAGGTCGCAAATCTGCTCATTGCAAACATATATATATTTGCATTGGTCTGGGTGTTTCTATGTAGATATAATATGTACTTATTTCCAAAAAAAAATAAGCATGTTTTCATTTCAAATTCTAGAACCTATATGAGAAACACAAACTATGCAGAGCTTATTATTATTTATTTATTACTTATATTATTTATACCTTGTTACTTGGCAAAAGAAAAATACAACACTGATTTATACATCAATGGAATTCGTTTATAGTCGATACAAATTGACGAACCATTGTATTGGATCATGCATAGGCAACATATCCTCATTTCTGGGAACTTTGCTCTGTATACAGTAAAGATTTGTATCTCTATGTGGCGTAAGTATAAACGTTTTTTGTGTATTGAGATCGTCCACATATCATTAAACTTTTTGTAGCATTTTTTTAGGAAAAAATACAATATCGAAAAGAAGTTTTCGTCAATAATATATCTCAAAGGTATATTATCCAAAAAAAGAAATCACGAAAGCCCTTAGCTCTATCGTCGAACTATTTCATAAAATATGTTCAAGGAAATATGTACGTGCTTGTGAAGAAGACTTACAAGTTTGTGAAATAAATATTTGTTATTGACAATCTCCATTCCAAGTGCTTACGAGGTTTGATTTGAAGAACTAGTACGTGTGTAAGTATCATCCATAATGTTTGCACCGCAGATATTTCGATTCATTTTTCAAATAGAGGAACTCAAATCTCTCTAGTATCAAAAATCATACTTGGAATTTATTAACAATATGAATAAATTAGGTATTATGAATAAAACATTCAATTTGATAAAATCAACAGAAAAGAGAAGTTATAAAAACTCTAAAGGTATAAATCTATTAGTGTTATTTGATAGAAAGCAATCTTGTACAGTCCTTTATCATCGTAAATGTCGTGTTGTCCTAGGCCTTGCTTATCAAGTTAAGACATTTACAACGAATATATAGTCCAGGTCCTAGTCCACGGGCGTATGGGGTCCCTGACCTGTAAGCCAGTACACCTACTGACGGGGCTCTGGTACTGGCGTTCCTTCCAAGTTGGAAGGAACGCTGTATATCAGTAGTCACTCCCAAAAAAGCAGTACACACCAAATCACAAGAAGGAAGAAAAAAACGAACCCCGGGCACAGATTCCCTAATAGTTGGAATCCGGAGCTCTGAGGTGAAAGCCTCGGATGCAAACGGGAACAATATTAAAACGATGATGATTTTTCCTTTAAATTGAAATACATAATATAAACCATATTTGCGAGTAATTTGGGACTAAGTCAAAGTGATATTGCGTTTGAGCATATCTACATATTGTAATTGCTCACTCAAAACGAGTGCAGGTAATTAAACAATACGTTTTTTTTTATTTCATTAAGTTAGACTTAAACAAAAACCGGATAACTGCGAATCGAACTCGCGGATTGAGGATTTCGTACAAAACTGAATTAAGAGACGACCTTATGTTACATAAACGGTAATATCTTTTTATCGTGTTATCCTAGCCTAGATGTATGATTTTTTCACAGTTGTAAGAAGTAGCAGACGTATTTAGTTTAAATTTCAACATACTCCGTTCACATTATTATTATTATTATTATTACATAATATTTCCGAGAATAAGATCTTGCTTGCCAGACCGACGAACGTTTTTTTTTTCTATTTGAGGTACAAAACAAACCCCTAAAAAGGGTGACCCGATTGACGATATACTTTGACAGAATATTTTACTTAATATTTTAATTAGAACTAAATACTGTAGGACAGTACAAAAATACAATACTATATACAACCGAGCTTATTTCGCCAGAGTTGGCATGTAGAGAATTGTCTATCTTTAATATAGAACTGAGTTATTCTTTGTGCGATATGGGCCATTCATCCGGTCAATATTAAATTCGGTACAATAATGTGCGCATACCTGAGGAGGTGTATATGAGAACAAAAAAAAAAACTAATTAAGAGGCATTGCAACGCATAATATCGATCAGACATTGTTGTACATTATAAAAGAAATATAATAGTACATTATGGTACAAGTGAGTAAAGTTGGTGATTACCGCCGAGGTGCCATTGAGACCCGAGCCGTCAGGCTAGGGTCTTAAGAGGGCCGAGGACGGTAATCATTATACTCACGCGTGGCATACGACGTTTTTCAACACTTGTGAGGAAAATAATACTAAAAAGTCATTTTATATAGTAAAAAAAAAGTTTATTTACAACGCAAACTTTCATACTTCTTCACTATTTCGTAGAATGGACCGTGTATGGTGAATGACCTCGGTATTTTATTTTTCGTCATAGGTATCTTCACTAAAAGCATCTGACCATGGTTCTCTATGTCTTTCACCGTTATATTTGTTAATTCTTGTATCCTACATGCACCAGTTACACCAAATATTAAAGCGACCTGAAAAAGATGAACAATAATTTAAGTTCAACACACAACTCGGCAGAAGTCGCGTAGTTAAAATAAATCAAAAAAGTGAATAGTACATTAATTTAACTAACCTTAGTAGCCAGATAATGGTTATCTGGAGCATCTTTTATGAATTTTTCAATATCGTCAGATGATAAAACCTTTGATTTTTTGCTTCTAAATCCATCGGATAGTCTCTTTAGATAAGCTTTCAAATTAGAGTACGTTTTTAAGTCCACTCCATTCTTTGTTCGGACTGTGCCTTTTAACATTGAGTATATACACCATAAAGAGCTAGATTTATACTTAGGAGATAATTCCTTAAAGTATGCCATGAACACATTTTCTGAAAGGTATTCTTGTTGTTTTGCCATTGTATAAAATTTTTGTACGTTAATAGATACTTTTCCTTGGAGTTTTCAGGTAGTAAACTTTCCATAACGTTAAGGGCTTCACATTTTATATCGGGCGGTGTACAAAATAAATCATTTTCTTCACAACTAGTACTTGTAGACATTTTATAATAAATAACTATAATTTCGAATCTTAAAATGAGTTGTGTAGGTAATTTTTTTCCTATCGGCGGGAAACATTAATAAGTTTTCGAATGCGCGCGCATCTAACCACAGATTAATCTAACAATGTATCGGCCATAGACTAAAAGAATGAAGTTTCTTTTTTTTGATAGCGTTTTGGACTCAACATGGGGAATTTAAAGTTTTTTGTAGACAAAATAAAATAAAAAAGTGAAAGTTTTATTTAATAAACATATATAAGTTGAAATTATTTGTATTTTTTATTTGTAGGTTACTATTGAACACGATTTTTTTGGTTACCCAACTTTTTTTAAGAAACTCAATTGAATTGATATGTATTTTGAAGTGTCGTAATACTTATGTCGTCTTCATACATTGATTGTTCTTATATAAGTATTCCATTCTACTAATAACGATTGAGCCACTTGTCTAAATCCTTTATTAACTTGTAAATGTCTACTAAAATCAAATCAGTACCAGTTGAAATAGTTCGGGAGGAGAATATCACAATATTCTCGCTTGCTTTATTCACGAGAATATCGTTTTTGACATTCGGGAAATTCAGATTAGATTGAGACTGAATTTTTAAAGGTAGCCGATTGGGGAGGTCATGTCGGACTTGAACCGACTAAAACGCACGGCCTTTGTGGGTCGTATGTTGCCGGAGGTGAGATTGTCTGAGACATATCTCTCACACCCCGGCCAACCCAGGGCCATCTCAGAATATATTTTATATTATTGGCCAAAGAAATAAGTAGCCATGCTTTGAGCTTAGATCAAAAGCTCTCGTGGGAAATTACCTAAATACTAGTTGTGCCATTTTTATTCTTAATTTTGGTGCACATAAAAACACGAGATGTAGATAGATGAATAATAAATTTATCTTCTCTACACAACCTGTTTCCTTCTTTGTTGTTAATTACGTTTACAACACACCTGCTCATAACAGTGATATTATTTTACCGCAATTAAGCACGGAATGACACCTATCATAAAACTGTAACTTTTTCATTACTATTATTCACAAAAGTGAGTTATAGATTCTTTTTTAAATTTTATAGGAAGTGTCTATAATTGTCTATGTTCTTAAAAAAGTTTTGATACAAAAAATAACGTGTTTAATAGTACGAATAAATTAATACGCCTATTGTATTAATTTATTCGTACTTTGATGCATTTTCGTATTTAAATAAATAATTTCAACTTGTAATACTTGTGTAATAAACAAAATTTTCGCTCAAATTTAACTTTTTTTTTCTCTAAGTACAGAAAAAAAACAGAGTAAAAAAAAGTTAAGTTCAAACCTCATTTTTTTTTAAATATGGTCGACCGCCATTGTTAAATGCGCGCGCATAGGAAAACGAATTAATTTGTAGTATTGTTTATTTAGTATTTGTAGTATTATTTTATTCGCAAGTGTGTTGTAAAACGTCGTATGGCACGTGTGAGCATGATGATTACCGTCCTCGGCTGTCTTAAGACCCTCGCCTGGCGGCTCGGGTCTCAATGGCGCCTCGGCGGTAATCACCAACGTTGCTCACTTGTACCATACCATAATGTACTATTATATATGCATTTCCTCTGTTACGTAATTTCATAACTGGACCTCTTAAGGTATTATGCCGAAGACGACTGCATACAACACTGCCGACGCATACAGCAGATATGTACAGCATACGCAGTACTTGTTAAACTCCGACGCGGATAAAGGGGACCATTGAAGAGTCGCAATGAATTACGCATATCTGCTGCGTGCGTCTGCAGTTGTCGTATACGGTTACCTTCGGAATCATACCTACCTTAAAGCCACATTTTCAGGAGCTGTCTGGTTTGTAGGACATGTAGGTACCTATAAATCGACACTTATAAAACAACTTATTATACTTAGATGGTATTGCGATGTCAATCAATTTATCTACACAAAAGGGGCAACCTGAAGGAATGTTATGCCAAAATATCTAATGTAATCCCTGTATAACTGAGGTAAAGCTTCAAAATATTGTTCTTGGTTAGATAAATCTGTTTAGATCCCTACTTCACCTATTTTGAATGTTACATCATCGCGTTGGCTTTCATGAATATAATTTTACAACGTAGGTTTCAACCTAATTTTCATACTTTTAATTCCTACTGCCAAAATAATATAAACACTGTCTCTTTTTTTTATAGTTAATTCAATTAGGCTCGGTAGCTAAACCGCTAATTATAAAAACTTGGATTAAACGGTAATTTATATGCATGGAATTTCTTTTGAACTATTTACGAACTCGCTCGTTATATTTTATTTTATTTTTTTATTTTATTTTTATTTTATGGAAAACTTACAGCTAGTATAGTAACATACACAGATGTCAATAATATGAGAAGGCCACTTAAAAGTTTTCACAAGTAAATACATAAGACAATAAGCATTAAATATTAGTAGACAGCAACGGGAAATAAATACATAATATAGCGAGACACATAGAATACATAATATAACAAATTGAAGCGAAACAAATAAAGATACATTAATACGAATGTCCCAATACAAACCACCACCTCAAATTTTACACCGAAACATCTCCAAAGAAGTGATTGCAGGAGATTTTTTTAAGTTTAGACACACTGGTATTAAAAATATCGATGTCAACACACCGGCACGCTTCGTTGTACGTGCGACCAGCTCTGATTACATAGGAATTTTGGCGATATGTAGTCCTTGCTATGGGAGTATGTAGCAGGTTAGACCTACGCAAATATGCAGATGGAACCCCAAGGCCAAATTTGCTCACCAACTCCGGGGTATCAGCCGATCCGTTCATGATTTTGAATAAGAATGCCAAATCCGCAATTCTTCTACGCTCATAAAGTGGAAGGATATGAAATTTTTTGCAGCGACTTAAATAATTAGGTAGATAGCATTGTGATTTGAACTGTATGTACCTTAAAAACCTTCTCTGTATGCCTTCAATCCTATCTATGTATGTATCATAGATAGGATTCCAGACTTGTGAACCGTACTCCAGGTGGCTGCGAAACAGTGAACAGTATAAAATTTTTATGGTTTTGATGTTCTTAAAATCTACGGACGTTCTGATAATGAAACCTAACGCTTTAGAGGCCCTAGTAACAATGTTGTCTATATGTGCGTCAAAAAGTAGCTGTGAGTCAAACGTAACACCAAGATCCTTCATTACATTGACTCTGGTTAGACGTCTATCCAGCAGCCGATAGTCGTAGCTAATGGGATTAGGCTTGCGAGTGAAGGTACACACGTAACACTTAGTGACGTTCAAGTCGAGCCTGTTACGGTCACAATAGTCCTGAAACCTGTCCAGGTCCTCCTGCAGGAGCTCAGCGTCTGTAGTCGTTGGTATCTTTTTCATTATCTTCATGTCGTCTGCATATAATAATATTTTAGAATGTACGAAACACCGGTTGATATCGTTAATGAAGATATTAAACAGTGGGCCTAACAATGATCCCTGAGGAACGCCTGATGAGGGGTATATCGCACTTGACGAGTAGCCATTCAAGACGACAGTTTGACACCTGTTTTCAACATATGACGTGAACCATCTGTAGAGATTACCCCTTATACCCATGGATAGAAGCTTCTGCAGTAGGATTGCATGATGTATCCGATCAAAACATTTACTGTAATCGGTATATATAACATCTACCTGGGATGGTTGCGCCATTGATTCTGCTAAGAAGTCACTACAAGTTATTAAATTTGATGAGGTGGATCGACCTTTTAGGAAGCCATGCTGTTGTTCTATAAAGTTTTGCTTGAGAGCTGAGTATAGTTGCCTATGTATAATTTTTTCAAAGACTTTAGAAAACACACACAACTTCGAAATCGGTCTGTAATTTTCTACAGAATCTTTTGGCCCCTTTTTGTGGATTGGTGTTATATATGCCGACTTCCAAACAGATGGTACTTGACCGGACTCGAGGGAACGCCTGAACAAAATTGAGAGGGGTACAGTGAGACTCCCAGCGCAGTTGGTGATAAAGACTGGTGGAACGTGATCTGGTCCAGCCGACTTGTTCAGATCCACTTGCTTAAGTAACCTGAAGACTTCGTCCTCACATATTTGTATGGAATGGATATCAGCCGTGGGATGCTCCATTTGCTCGAATAGTGTTTGAGCCTGCAAACAACGAGCAGAAGAGCCGATGTCCACATTCGTATCAATTAAGAAGTTAGAAGAGAAGTAATCGCTGAACATGTTGGCAATTTCCTCGCCATTACTAGAGGACTGGAGTCCAAACTTAAGCACTGAGGGATAAGAGCTAGTTTGTCTTCGCGATTTAACATAACTCCAGAATGCTTTTGGGTTAATACAAATGTCAGCTTCTATCTTGGCTATATAATCATTAAATAGTTGTTTTTCTAACTCTTTAGCCCTACCTCTCAAAATGACAAAAGACTGGTGGTCAGAAAGATTGTTGTACTTTTTGAATTTTGCGTGAAATTTAGCTTTTTCTTTCAAAATTTTAACCAACGGGCTTTTATACCAAGGTGGGTAGTGGGCGTGTGTCACTACTGTTTTCGTTGGTATGAATGTGTTACGCAATCTGTCGATGGTACTGTAAAAATATGCAACCGCATCTTCCAATGGCCTATGATTCAACTCACACCGCCAGTCAACCCCAGCCATCTCGTTGTTTATTGCTTCAAAATTGCCCGAAGAGTATAGAAACTTGACATAGGGACGTGACGGCAGGCTATGCAGTTGAACAAACTCACCTGTGATAGTTAAGGCTTTGTGGTGTGGATCCTCTTTGACCAGCGGGGTCGTGCTATGAGCTACCGAGACATAGTCATTCGATAGCACCAGGTCCAATAACCTATCATTCTCATTAATGTGATAATTATATTGATGCAAGTTACAAAGAAAGAGATTATCGAGAAAATCCTTTTGTATATCACCCTGCGCATTACTAGGAGAGAGGGTGCCATCCCCACCGTCAGGATGCCAGATTAAGTAGGGTTGATTGAAATCACCAACAACAATGAACTTGTCCGCAGGATTTCCAAGCACAATGTCGGTTAAGTTACTAGAGAAACGACTAAGCTGGGCCGACAACGTATTCCCACCCCTTTGATCGCAAATGTAAGCAACACAAATATGTATGTTATACGTCACTCTCGGAGTGTTGTGATGCAACTTCAATGTGACCCAAAGGTCCTCAGCGGACGAACACCACTCATAGCGGACGTCCGCCGCGAGTTCCCGTCTGACAGCTATTAAGACACCTCCGCCCTTTTTTTGACCAGTAGCAACATAATTTCGATCTCGCCTCCACACCAGATATCTATTGTCAAACAATTCACTGTCGGAAATGCCGTCAATAAGCCACGATTCACATATACAAATAACATCATAACTGTCTAAGCTGATATTTCTAGAAAAAACACCTGTTTTAGTTCGCAGTCCACATACGTTCTGATAATAAATGCTAATAGGAGGCATAATAAATCATTGAGATAACGTTAGCACTCAAATAGAAACACAATATTAATAAAAGGCACATACAAATCGGAGTAAAAAATATTAAATTTAAAATAGGGTACATTTTTGCAGTTAAAGTAGATAAGCAAAATAAGACTTTAACTGCATAGAGATTAGGTACGTAGATGTGAGAGCAAAAAAAGCAAAAGCGATAGAAATTTATTCTAATATGTTTTACATATCTAAAAGCAGATAAGCGACTTATATCCATACGTCGTTCAAAATAGTGTTCAAAATCGTAACAATCTACGGAAGCAAAGCGGCCGACACCGAGAGATAAGAGAACAAAAGGCCGGTGAGCATTAATTGAATGCAAAAAAATAGTACCTGCGATTCTCAAAGTTGTTAGGTCGCAGTAACCAGACAACATTCCGGTGCGTTGATTCGATATAATTATGATAAAAACTTTTTGATGTCTTGTTCCGTTTTTATGTGATGTATCGGAGAGGTCGAGTTTTTTCTGAGCAATATTCGGCATCCCTTAACCCAAACGTGTTCGTAACCACGTTCCTTGGCTCGTACTTTGGTCCTGTTCAGGAGCATCTTGCTCTCCAACGTTAGGTGGTCGTTGATATATATCCGGCCCTCTCCCGTCAGTCCCAAGTCAGAAGATTTGATGATTTTATGTTTCTTCGCAGCTGCCACAAAATCACTCTTGATATAACTATTATGTACCGAACAGATTATATTTTTTGTGCTCCTGTCGCCGCGCATTGGTATCCTTGCTATATAATTGATCTGGTCCTTCGGGATAGTGCAATTTATTGTAGATCCAATTTTAGCCATAATAGTGAACAGATTTTCTGAGTTGGACATTGGCACCCCCTTAATTTCTATGTTATTCATACGGGCCCTCTGCTCACTCTCCCGTTGCAGGTTCTCCAGCTGTTCAACACGAGCACTTAGACGTGATACCTCTTCTTTGGATCGCTACACAACGTCGATCTCATTTTCCAATGAAGCTATTTTATTAGTCAAATTAGCCACAGAATCATGTACAAATTCTATGGACGACTTTAACTCCGAGAATTCCGTTCTGATAGCCTTGAGTTCCGCTAGTTCCACTTGAATAGCTCTGACGCTGTCCACCAGCCCTGGTAGCACCTCCATCTGGGTTGAGACTCTTTTGAGCTCGACCAAAATAGTCTCCGAATCCGTTGACGACACCTTGAGGGTTCCGGTACGTGGACTAGCTGCTGCTGAAGATTTGCAGCTACCGCACTTCCAGGTGGACTTTCGGTCCCCGAGCTTTCTCCAGCCAGCCTCGGTTATGCCTGCACAGGGGAAGTCATACTGCCCCATACACATTGAGCACATGACTCCATCTCGGGCTTCGGTTTTACAATGCTTGCAGGTAAACATTTTGTAAACAAAGTTTGAGATACACTGACAATTGTCGGTTAACGAGTGGCAAGCAGTGTATGTGCGCGAACGGTTTGCTGTCTACCGTCGTACAACACGTATAAGTACAAACGTCGTAATATAACAGGTAAACGTATAATCACATCTTTATCCCCAGAGGGTTAGGCAGAGATGAATTAACACCCACATTTAACCAATCATTGTATTCGGTCCAACGTAATAAGTGATGCTTATTGCCGTATTTCGGGCACTATTGTTGAATCGAACCATGCATCTGAGTCTGGGCTGTAGGCATATATCTGTCTGATGTTAAACAGCCCGCATGGGAAAAGAGGCTGGCCCAAACAGGTAAACATACCTACATGTTTTTAGAGGATTGGATTATAGACACTTAAATACGATGTAGAAAATCAAATCAAGTTATACACAAATAGGTATACTCGTAGGTACATATCTAAATAATAAGCAATATCTTAGGCAAAGCAATAAATATTTTATTATTTACTATTTGGGCATAATATTGATAGTAACTTTATATAATTTATTTCTTTAACAGCATGACATTACAATAAGAATATAATACCAGCGTTGCTCGGCGTATGATGGAATAGAATGACAAATAGGATTTGACGTTTTTGACATTCGTTGACGCTGTCATATACGTCAATCCGTCTGTGGCGTAGCGATACGGCCGGCATTCGACTGCTAAGTCAGAAGTTCTATTCCCGCTCAGTGTAAATATTTGTATTTGCATTGGTCTGGGTGTTTCTATGTATAATATGATAGGGTCTTTACTTTTGCGCCACCCAGTATATTTACTTACGAAAATAAAAGTATAAGTATTCTAATTCTAACCCATAATATAAACTAATTAAGCTGTACTTACCTACTTTGCCTCTAGGGTTTGGGATGTCGTAGAATGACGTAGAATATTTATTTTAAAAAATACAACAGACAAAGTTCGAAGCTTTTTGAAAATATTTTAACGATCTTAACAACTTTTGTTGCGCCGTTTCTTCTTAACTAGTACCTAATCGAATAAAATAAAATTGACGTCACAAATTATAATATGATAAATTAACCTATATTGAATAAATGAATTGAATTTGAACTACAACGGGGCTATATTTATCACCTTGATTGAAAGGCATTTCTTATAATAATTCAAGTTCTTTGACAGGATCAAAAGATCGCATCGTCGCGTTTATTAAATTGGAGCCCAGGTGGAAAAATTCATCATCAGTAGTAGAATCTTCACCTCTTACATTGATTACACTGGCTTTATTCGTCCTTTAATAATCTCCGATTCAAATTTCCGGCACCTATTTCAAAAAGCTGTCGTTTTGTTAACCGACATTGTACCCTCCCTACCTACCCTACCTGTACCCCTCTTCTTTCCACTCTTACCTTGCTCTTATCCCACACCCATGTGAAGCTCACAATTCCTATTCAACTTCCTAACTAACATTTGATGTCAAATCTATCAATACAATACCTACTTACTTATCAAATAACTCTATCATGATACATATAAATTCTATTACGACTTAATATTAATTTGGCCAATGAAAGTCGTAGTGGGAAAGGACTCTTATCATGATACGTAGTTACCCTATGCTCTATAAAGGGGAGTATGTGCTAATTCTTCATTAAAATAAACGCCTACTTAAATTATTATACTACTTAGTTTATAAACATGAATAGCTAACTCTCTAACTAAGATAAGGAAACCCTCACTTTCTATAAATATATTACCTGACCTATTTATATTTGTTAAATTGGATACCTACTTAATTTACTACTGAAACTAATTATGATTGTTATAATGACTACCCATCTAAATAATTCTGATATTATCTAATTTATTAAACCCTTTTATAGTAATACCTATCTAATCTCTTATTGAAATTAATTATAGTTCAGTTATTATACAACTAATGATTTCAACATGTTATATGTTTATTCAGTTCAATATATAGACTAATTGAATCCTGCACTTATGTGATTTATTCATAATTATTAATCTCATTGGATCAAATACCTTATATGAGTTGTTGATATATTACCAATGATTGTACTCAACATGATATATTTGTTTTTCGGTCTAGGGCCCCATGAACACACGCCCAAGACAGTACAGTTCACACCAACTGAGGAATAACTGTTCCTATGTCTATTATAGGTAAGGAATAAGTAGTTTTACTCACTCCGCCTGGCCAAGACATCTGGCTCCCATAACAGACAAACACCAATTCGAATGGTGTGGAATTACAATATATCATTCCCTTTACCTAATTAAAGGCTTAATCCCCCTTCTAGAGGTGTAAAAATATCATAGAGATGTATATAACATTCTTTTAATGTAGAACCTAATTAAAGTAGGTATACAATAACTGAGAGAATAATAGGTAACCTTTATATTCCCTTCACGTTAGAGTGCATATTTGCAGTAGATACTTAAGAAATTTACAATAGATTTCATCCTAGAACTAATGTCCATTTCACCAAAACCAATCTAAAGTTTTAGGTAGGTAAAGTTGAGTTGTAAACTTATTAGTTACTCACATCACCAAGATTGCCACAAGTCATTATTAGACTATATATGTGTACGGGTCTATTGCCCAAGTCTAGGAGTTTTGAATCTATTCCATAGTTGGAAAATATCATCTATTGTGATAAGATTCTCATTCTCCAGACCATACTCGATTAAATGAGCAAATACTAAGTCAATTGTTGCAATTGAGAACTATTTTAGTCACAGTAGAATAGACATAAGTCCCGTCATGATAAACTAAACCTTAACGGTTTTCTCTGGTTATTTGCATATAAAATATAACTAACTGCAAAACAACACAAGAACATGAATGACTCAATCTACAATCGGTTATCAATCACCAACCCCATATCGTTACACTTTCCGTTAATAGGTATGTAGTGTAGGGTATGGTCGAGATATCGATAAATACGACGTAATACGTAAACACTTTATTATAATCAAATGTACAAAGCGAAATCAACACTGTACCGAAAGAGCTCGCTCAACAATGGCTCTCGCGCGACGCGACGGTGTAACGTGCGTACGTCGCGACGCGCTCGGCTAGACTGACGAGAGCGCGAGGTGGCCGCGGGCGCTAAACGGCGCGGGCGCGGGGTGCTGGTCGTTCGGGCTTGCCAACGACGGCCGGCAGTTTTGTATGCTCGATTGAATGTTATTGTCTATAGAGTGAGTAGGTGACGTGTGGCGAGTGAATGGTAGAGTAGCCCGCCACAGCACTCCCCCCCAGAGGCCGTCCCTACGGTCGATAGTCACGGTAACAGTCCGGGAATCTAACCCTACGACCACAACGTGTCCTCTTGTCGGCGATCGGAGCTGGTGCACTTTGCTGTGGTGGTGGTGGCGGCTCCGATGAGCTAGACGGCGGAGGATCAGAGGTGGTAGCACGGGTGGGAGTAGGCGAAGGATCTACGATTAGGTAGGCTGGTTTGAGTCGGTCTATTGTTACCGTGATGCTTTTGTTTTTAATCAGAATTTTAAACTGTTTGTCTCCCCTTTCGAGCACTGGGTATGGGCCGGTGTAAGGTGGCTGTAAAGCGCCCCTAACGGAGTCATCTCTTAAAAACACATGACTCGAGGACGACAAGTCTTTGTAAATAAAGGTGGTGTGCTTGCCATGTCGAGCGGCGGGCATAGGACGGAGCTTTGCAGTGAGTTCTCTGAGTCGCGCGGTGAAGTCAGAGACGTCAGTCGTACCAGGGTTAGATGATGTGAAAAATTCCCCAGGCAGACGCAAAGGCTCACCATAAACAAGCTCTGCTGGTGAACTGTTAAGGTCCTCTTTTAACGAGGCCCTAATGCCAAGCAGAACTAGGGGTAAGTTCTCCACCCAATTGTAGTCTGCGTGACACATCAGAGCTGCTTTAAGCTGACGGTGCATCCTTTCCACGAGTCCGTTGCAGGCCGGCCTGTACGCGGTTGTGCGGCGATGATTAAACCCTATTACTTTTCCAAGGTACTGGAAGAGTGTGGATTCAAATTGCCGTCCGCGGTCGGTTACAATATCGGTTGGGCATCCAAACCTGGATATCCACGATACCAACGCCTTCCCGACTGTTTCGGCTGTCATGTCAGTCATAGGTGTGACTTCTGGCCAGCGAGTGAACCGGTCTACCACTGTTAGGCAATAGCGGTACCCCTGCGATATAGGTAATGGGCCGACGATATCCACGTGTAGGAACGCGAAACGGGCGCGAGGCAAGCTGAAAGTGCCCAACGGTGCTGACACGTGGCGGTTTACTTTAGCGCGTTGGCAGTCGAGGCATTTGCGCGACCATTCTCGGCAGTCCTTGCGTAAGCCAGGCCAGACAAAACGCTCGGCTACCAATTTGGTGGTAGCTTTAGCGCCGGGATGACTCAGGCTATGGATGCTGTCAAAGATCTGCTTTCTGAGTGATTTAGTGATGAAAGGTCTAGGTCTCGGTGAGCTCATGTCGCAGTACAGTGATACACCACTGTCGGGGAGCTTGAACTTTTGAATACGGAGAGAGAATTCCCCATCTACGTATTTCAGCAGCTCCTGGTCAGCAGCCTGTGATGCAGCGAGTTGATTAAGGTCCACCGGAGCGTGTAGCTCATCGATTCGTGACAGAGTATCAGCGACAACATTGTCTTTTCCGGAGATGTGTTGGATATCAGTCGTGAACTGTGATATATAGTCTAAGTGTCGGAACTGCCGAGGCGAGCAGTTATTTTTCTTTTGATGGAAAGCATAACACAGTGGCTTATGGTCAGTATAAATAGTGAAATGAGTAGCAGTTAACCAGTGTTGAAAATATTTAATGCTCTGGTAGATGGCGAGAAGCTCTCTGTCGTAAGGAGAGTACTTCTTTTGAGCTGGGCTCAGCTTTCGCGAAAAGAACGCTAAGGGTTGCCAGTTACCATCTATAAGCTGATTGAGAACACCACCTATAGCGAAATCAGACGCGTCGGTAACTAGACCTAGCTTAGCTTGAGAGTCGGGGTGAGTAAGTAAGGCTGCGTTACACAGACTCTCCTTACACTCCTCGAAAGCTTTGAGCGCGGATCCGGTAATGTCGACAGGCTGTGACGCTTTAATCTTACCAACCAGTAATGCATGAAGCGGTGCTTGGATTTGCGCGGCCTGCGGTATGAACCTCCTATAAAAATTCACCATGCCTAGAAACCTCCTTAGCTGTTTGGCAGTTTTAGGTGCTGGAAAATCCCTAATAGCCTGTACCTTGCTCTCTAATGGCTTGGTTCCTTGCCGAGATATGTGGTGGCCTAGAAATGTCACCTCAGATGCACCAAAGACGCATTTGGCCGTATTGATGAGCACGCCGTAATCTCTCATCCTTGAGAAGAGTAAGCGGAGATGTTCTTCGTGTTGGTCCTCATCTTTTGACCATATTAAAAAATCGTCTAGGTATGGGTAACAGAAGTCAAGACCACGAGTCATTTCGTCTACAAATCGCTGAAACGTCTGACTGGCATTGAGGAGCCCAAACCCCATAAAGGGGAGCTCGAAAAGACCGAATGGGGTAGTGATCGCCGTCTTCGGTATATCTTCTTCGAATACTGCAATCTGATTGTATGCTTTGACAAGGTCGATCGTAGAGAAAATTTTAGTACCGAATAGGCTGTGGGCAAAATCATGAATATGTCTAATAGGATACTTGTCCGGGATTGTCCTGGCATTTAACAATCTATAGTCACCACACGGGCGCCAACTACTATCTTTTTTCGGGACCAGGTGTAGAGGGGACGCCCAGGGGCTCTGTGAAGGTCGAGCCGTCCCATTTGCCAACATTGCCTCGAATTCCGCTTTTGCAATTTTTAATTTATCGGGTGCGAGCCTGCGGGGGTTACATGAAACTGGCGGGCCTGGTGTGGTGCGAATGTAGTGTTTAGTGTTGTGTTTTGGTGTGTGTGGTGTACCTGCCGGCCGTGTGAGCTCAGGAAATTCAGAAAGTAACTTACGGAATCTGCAGCTCCCACTCTCCTCAGTCACAACTTTAACACTTGACACAGAACTATTTTTTAAAATTATTGAAGCCACTGAACATAGTTTAGTAGTGCCGTCTATTAGGCGCTTATTACGTATATCTATTATTAAATTAAAAAATGAAATAAAGTCTACACCGATAATTGCTTTTGTTACATCGGCCACTATGAAACGCCAAGTAAAATCGCGACGCAGTCCTAGGTCTAACGAGACTTGCAAATAGCCGTACGTGTTAATCGTAGACCCGTTCGCGGCACAAAGTTGGTATTCCGTTTTCACTCGGCGGTAACCATGCGGTAGGGCGGAGCGGGGAAACACACATAGGTCACTGCCCGTGTCCACTAAAAATTGAACCTTTGTTCTGCGGTCGGTGATAAATAGGCGGCCAGTAGTTACAGCAGTAGGGCAGTCATCCGCGGCCATCACTGACTGCCCGATGCATTTCCCGCCTTGAAGTCGCACGGCGATAAGCATCTCTTTGCCCGGTCTTGGAAGCGGTAATGGTACCAACATAGCGGGTGTTTCGCGTAGTTTGAGCGGGACCTCTGCGAACTTTGCGATGGTGAGCCACTGCGCGGTGAAGATCGGGTGCGTGGGCGTGATTGTCTGCTACTTCCGGTGCTCAACGCGTCCACTTTCCGAGACAGCGCCATGATCATAGCCATCAACTCGTTGGGGTCTTCGGACTTTGCAGTAGACGCGACCTGGACAGGCGGGGGTGCCACGTCATGGACCCTGTCCGCCAAATCGGCCAGCTCCGTCAATGATAAATTCGGCTGCGACGCTACTATTGTCTGCAAGTTAGCCGGCAGCCTGCTCGCCCAAATGGTTTTTAAAAAATCTTCGGGGATGGTTGGACCTGCCAGGTGCTGTAAGTGCCTCAAGAATTGGGAGGGCTTACGGTCCCCTAACTCCTCCGACTCAAGCAGTTGCTTAGTCTTTTTTTCCTTTGAAACTGACAATCGTTTTATTAGCTCTTGTTTGAGTTTTTCGTACTTGCCAGTGGGGGGCGGCGCGATGATGATGTCCTCTACCTCTAAAGCATACTGGCGGTCGAGGTGTGAGAGCACGTAGTTATATTTTGTTTCGTCGTCCGTAATCCTCGCCAACTTGAACTGTCCCTCTATCTGGCAAAACCAAATGTTTGGCTTTTCCGGCCAAAACGGCGGAATGCGTACGCCGACACGAAATGTATCGCCATCTTGGGCGCGGTCGCGGCTTGTAGCGACATGTGCGTCTTTTTTCTGAGTATCTTCGTTTTCCGTCGTGTTCATTGTCGGGGTCACCAGTGTAGTGTAGGGTATGGTCGAGATATCGATAAATACGACGTAATACGTAAACACTTTATTATAATCAAATGTACAAAGCGAAATCAACACTGTACCGAAAGAGCTCGCTCAACAATGGCTCTCGCGCGACGCGACGGTGTAACGTGCGTACGTCGCGACGCGCTCGGCTAGACTGACGAGAGCGCGAGGTGGCCGCGGGCGCTAAACGGCGCGGGCGCGGGGTGCTGGTCGTTCGGGCTTGCCAACGACGGCCGGCAGTTTTGTATGCTCGATTGAATGTTATTGTCTATAGAGTGAGTAGGTGACGTGTGGCGAGTGAATGGTAGAGTAGCCCGCCACAGGTAGGTACTATGTTTATCTTTTGTTCATAATATTACTATACCCGGTTGGCTAAACAAATAGTCTAGTATATGATTGAATACTAATATTGTAATATTATAAGATACTTTATTTGACTTTTAGTCTTGTTTTTATTCAAATGACCAATTTGACACTTTAAATTACACTACAAATTATGGTAGTCTCTTGATTTAGAATAACAATAATAATACTTTTCTATAATGCCTTTAAACAGACAATTCATCTTTTGTCAAGGAGTTTGAAATTAATAATACTTGTATCAACTATTAGCTAGGTTGTTTGAATAGTTTCTGTATTGAATTAAAGAGTATAACAGTTAAGATTCTGAAATATTACTTTATCAATAATTCGAACTGACCTTGAGGGAATTCATGACTGTATCATTGAGTTAAAGTCAGATTCAAACACAAAGCCACACACACTCGTAACTTCTTATATCACCGTATCATATTGGTCTAACACTGAACTTTACATAATAATTATAGCCCCTTCCTACAACAAACCATGACGGTTATTAGATTCCATAACAGACGTAATTACGCTTAAAAGTTAGTTTATTCCTAATCCCGGTTTATCAAGTGTACCTACACCTACCTATAAGTCTATTCCCTGTGTTTGTACAAATTATACCCATTTAGACTAATTGTGTGGTGTGTTATGTCCCTAACTATTTTAATAAAGATTACAGGTGAGTCAAGCCTGATTTTGGCGTACCTAAGACCCGTGTTTTGTCACAAGAACAACGACCGTAGTCTGGGATGTTGCCTCATGACGACCCTACATATGTATTGTGTGCATAAATAAATATATAATTATATAAGACTGAGCTGTTGACTTCAATAAATGTGACTAGGTCAAACTATTGGGTATCAACACTCAGATGGCTTTTTCGACCCTGAAACTCAGGTAAAGTCGAAAGCTGTCCCGCCATTTTGGATTATCAGCAAACTAGCTAAAAGTGGTCACGAGCTTAGTTAACACCGTCAGGTCTCCACTCGTGGCTGCCACATCGACAGACTTACCTATTGGGATTCCCTAGCTATTCCTATGGCCTCAGCCCCTAGCCCTAGCCTAACCTTTTATACCTACTATCCCCATTCGAACTCCTAAAACAACATCTCGCGATAGGAATGGCCGTTGAGCAGACTCACTCGAACGAACTACGCTTCATATCTAGATAATCAGCGAAGCCAGGAAAGGAGTCTTGCTACCATTCCAACAAGATGCTGTTAACGCGACATTTCAACCAATGTTCGAGCTAAAATTTCACTAAAGAATCATGATTTTACACAAATGCAACGCGATTTTATCAATTATAATGAATTAACACAAATTTCAATATAAGAAAATCATTTCAATCAATTCACAAAGCAAAGTTTCACTAGTTTACCACAAATTTTCCAAAATCCCGCTTGGTAACCCGCACTCAGTTGTTCCCCGTTAGCTATCCCCGAAGAAAGTGAACGAGGATCGCGCCAAATCCCAACTTTCTCACAATTTTCGCGGTCTAATTCGGCGGGAGTCTCCTTTGCACCAATCAGCGTCTTCTAAATCCTCTTTTTAATTCCTACAAACCCCGCAATATTTCTAGACCAATCCAGTACTGCTTCCCAATGCTCGCAACTTAATAAATATATTTTTTTTTAATTATTAATATTAACTCCCTGTGATAAATATTCACTTTATACAATTTAAAATGCCTAACTGAATTAACTTCCCTTCTCTTTACTTCAATTCACCTTTTTTTGTAATTCATTCTATTTATTTACCATTATAAATAACTTCCAAACCGGAAACTATCTAAACATCTATCAATATCCCCAACCTAACAAAATATACCAAGTATTTCTTTCCTTCCCTTTTTTTTTTAATAATATTATTTAATAATAAAAACCCTTTTGTACAACCAATTTAAAACATTAAATTAAATTAGAATTCCTTATTATTAGAATATCTCTTCAAATAGTATAATTATATCGATTTAAAACCATCATAATCTGATAAGAACAGCGCCATCTACCAGAAACCCGTATTATTACTTAGACTAGTCAATATGATGATGCAATATGAAAAACCCTATCTTTCATTACATTTATCAACAATCCAATTTCATTTATTAGCTTTTCCTCTAAAACAGATTATTTCATGAATCGTATTGCAACAAACCTTTGTTATTTTAATTCTAAATATTAATTTTATTATTGATAACAGCGCCATCTCTTAGAAATCGATTTATTACTTATAAAGACATGTGACGTTCTGTCTCGTTACAATCTGATAAGAATAGCGCCATCTACCAGAAATCGATTTATTACTTATAAAGACATGTGACGTTCTGTCTCGTTACAACATCAAAAAAGTAGCACGTTTTCGTTCTGTCAATATACCTACACTTTTAGCGTTGATTCATTCATAACCTTTTTGTAAAAAGGTACTGATTTTAATTAATACTTTTGTTTCGGATTTCAAATTGATTAGAATTTACTGTTTTAATAGTGAACTAAAATAGATTTACCCGCTAGGGCCTATTTTCATCATTTTATCTGAAAATAAATCAAAATAACGTCTCTCGTAATAACATATCGGTATCCCGTTATTCTGGATAGGTACTTAAAACAGCCTTCATTCATCAGTGTTTTTGAAGCAAACAAAACTCGATAATTATTCACAAATTATATTAAATAGTTTATCTAAGTTTCAATTTCAATTAGTTACGAAAGTGGAATAATTTATTTGAAAGTTTGATTATAAAGATTTTAATTCTAAGAAACCATTTCGTCGAACCTTCAATGAAATATAGATAACAATCATTTTAATGGACATTTACAGTAATTGAATAATATTGCCAGTAACGATCAAAATTAGTTTATGAAACGCCCAGCCGCTTTCTTCATTTTGCGAGCATATTATGAACATAAAGGGCTAATAGAAATGTGGTCTGAGGTATGTATGAGACCTTAGTGAGGGCCAGCATCACTTGCAATATCTGTTACCTACCTGTTGATGGACAGACAAGGCTCGGACTTTCCTCACGGGACTGACGATTTAGGTCGCTTCTAGAGGGTACGAAGTTTTAGTCGGCTCGAGTCCAATATAAACACCACTCCTGGGTGTGGCGGAGGGGGAGGGGAGATTATAAAAATACCGGCCAAGATAAGTCAAATTGTAGAAAAAAGGATTCCTCAGAGAGGAGTCCCAGGGCTCCAAAGTGCATAGCAATTGCCGCTTAGATGATGATGATGATGATTAAGAATGACTAACGCTTTTTGCTTGCGACTTAAATAACTAAAGTTTCAATAAGTTTAACTTTTGCATAATTATAGAGCTCTCAAACTATTCATTTTTTCCTCTGAGATTGAGAGAGACACCATTTTTCAGCGATTGAACAAAGGGCTCCATTTATCGGGCTTAATTTATTACTCACAGTTACGCAACTCTTTCACTGCGACAGTGTTCTATAGCTACTGTAGAAGAAAATATTTGGCAGCTCCGTGGGTTTTTTTTTGCATACTCTGCATTGGAAAATGTTGATGATTATTTTTTATATAGATGAAATAGACAGAAGAATTCTAAAGAGTTATGGCCACCATTATAGGTGCCAGTAGTGAACAATACGAAAATGGTGATAAATAGCTTGTGTGAGGCTGTGTTGTGGTGTGTAAATAGATGTACATATTTCTTCGCTATATAAACCTTCATTAAGATATCAAACAAAAGTATCTACCATTCGATTTGACAGTTTCTTCTTGCGTGTACCATGCTTAGCGTGGATTATTTCATACAACTAATTAAAACTATCTTATAATAAAGCCCTTGTATTCAATACAAAAAAAAAATCTATTCTCTGTGTTTTTGTTTATCATAATACAAAGATTGCCTACACTCCACGCGTTATTAATTAACTTATTCAACAACAAAACAAAACTTTTATACGTATAATGAATGACCCAACAATAAATTCTATTCACTATGTTCCTCTTTCTTAGGCCAAACAATAGAGGGTTTAGGTTAAATACTGGTTCAACTTGGTACATATAAAATGAAATGAAAAAAGTTAGCGAGAGCAGCATTGTGGGCAAAGAGTGTTTGCGTATAACTGCTCGGCCAAGTTGTGAGTGTATGCACTTCGACTTCATAGAGCAACTTACAGCCCTTGAGACTCCGTTTCAATTCCATGTATAGTGGTTCTGTGATGAGATAATAAAGTCCAATCTTAGATCTTTGTTGTAAAACTAAGTAGACTACAGTTTTTAGTATTCTATTACGAACTTTAAATTTAGGTCGTATGACCACTCCCTGGTTGCATTCAATTTACCTATAACCATCATCATTATCTTAGGGGTTTTCTGAGTTTTGGGAGCAAATGCCCGAGAGGATATTAGTAGATTTACCGGCTTGCAAGTCAGGTCAGGTTGCCTTGGCGTGAAAGTCTTACTGGAACCCCATACACTCGTCAGATAGTATCACCATTTCAAGATATCAAGTGTCGATTTAACCAATTTATGTACCAGTTAATTATACATCATAAAGTTAAGTTGAAATTTTTTTTTAAATTCTAGGTGTAAAACAATATCCAGCCTTCTCACGTTCAGTCCTTTACTATGGTTTCATATAAAGATCGGTTCTTCAAGCAATTTTACAAAATGTATCATTTTCCTTATTTCATAATAACACTTGAAAAGAGTTATTATAACAATGTCAAAATGTATAATATTTAACAGTGTTCAAAGTCCCTGATTGAAACAACCAATAATTGATTTAGAATTATGATGAAAAATTAATGAAATTTGCTCTCTAATCGAGAGCATTCATTTACCCTCTAAACGTCGGCAAACGTCAAGAAAATAATTGATAGATAAATTAAAGCCCTGTGAATATTAGATTCTTTCATGTATTTCTCGCTTAAATCTTGAAGAGGTAATAAGTACAAAATATAAAAGAGATCGTAACCTTGGTAGTTGGAACGAACGTTAGAAGTTTCTGGAATTTATCGACGGTGGTCTCGCTAAAAAAAATCACTAAAACACCGCATACACCGCAGAGGCATATTGTTGTAGATTGTAGATGGTAGAGTAAAGGTTTCACAACTCCAAGTAGATACACCCCCTTTTCAATTCCTTCCGTATGAATCGTAACACAATTTCACGCAATCGTCTATTGATTCAATAAATCAAGTACATATATAAGTACTTAGCGAGCAGCTGCATGAACTGAATGCACACTAAACCTCTTAACGATCGTGCCATCTTCTTACTTGCTCCTGCACATAACCAGGCCCTCGATTCTGCTAAAGCACAACCACTGTCACACCACAGAGACTGCAAAAAATGGCATTCAATTTTAGACCTTATGTCTATAGACGTACAGTCACAAAATTAAATGAAAAGAGTTTCATTCACTCTACAAAAAGCCGTTTAATTTTAATCGTTAACAGTATTACTTTAAAGGCTAAAATCAAATGAGTCGGCCTTACGATTGAGAGATCCCGGGTTCGAATCCTGGCCATTACACTACCGACGTGAAGCCACTCCTAGCACAAGTAAATTAGCTTAGTTGGAGGGGTTAGAGAGAATATTAGTAATTACGGTTGCTAATATATTATTTAAAAAAAATGGAATTTTCTCGCAGTCACTGTGGTGTGACAGTGGTTGTGCTTTAGCAGAATCGGGGCCCAGAATGCACGACACGACACATCTTAGTTCCATTGATGCATTCAAAGTCATATTGAAGCCGTTAAAAGCAAATGTTACATCAGAGAGGATTTTATACCCTCATAAAACTTTTTCTCTAATCTGAATAGATCGTTTTAGTTTCAAGTTGTCTGGAACGTACCTTTTGTAAAAGAAATAAAGTGCAAAAGGTATTGCCGAGGGGAAAGTTTTAATTAACAGAATATGGAGGCTACGGAAGCAGATTATAAAGAAATCTTACAAAAAAAAAGACCATTTATTTACGGCTGCGGAATTAAGGAATGTGATATTTACAAGGCATGTGTGTGTATGTGCTTCTATAATCCATCATAACTTCTGAATCCCGGACCAAAATTTTATTATGAATAGGATCCGTTGAATCCTTATATCATAACGGGTGTAATAGACATCCGTCCGAGGTTCCGAGGTTCCGAGAAAGGTATAAGGAAAGCGCATCAATAAAATATCATACTTGAAGAAAAACTATCTTCTGTGGCTTCGTTCGTCATCACGAGTGTAATAGACTGGGTTCCTAGAAAGGTATGAAGAAAGCGCATCAATAAAATATCATACTTGAAGAAAAACTATCTTCTGTGGCTTCGTTCGTCATCACGAGTGTAATAGACTGGGTTCCTAGAAAGGTATGAAGAAAGCGCATCAATAAAATATCATACTTGAAGAAAAACCTTTAAGCGGGACGTGAAAAAGCATCTGATGAGGCCGTCAAGCTGAGTGCCACCATTGTAACATGGTACGTGTCTGTAATGGTGACCCTCTTTTCAGAGACTTTGCCTTCAGCTTACCATCCGACGAGGCGAAGTCAAATTGACGTGTCCTAAAAAAAACTATCTTCCGTGGCTTCGTTCGTAAAAAAACTATTTCATCTCTCTTTGAAAGTTAAAATAAAAATCTGTTTATTTTCTAAGAAAAATATGAATTCAGTTTCTTAACTTGAACTAAGTAATTGAGACTATCCATCAAATCTTTTTCAAATAATGAGGCAAATCCGTTTGATCAAATGACAAAGCTGTATTTATACATAATGGCTGCTAGTTCTATCGCCGTCTCTCCGATTTTCTCATATTTGCTGTAACAAATTACCGTAATTATTTATCCATTAATGTTACTGCAATCAGTAAGACTGATGATAGGAAGGCCGTATCTCCTTAAGACTAAGTTTATCGGGAAGCCAAGCCGGCAAGGGGTAACAGTGGATCTGATGTAGAACATTTTTTTAAACCATTGAACTCGTTAAATTAAATTTATATTGATATAATAAATAAAATATAATATAATAAAATTAATTTCCTAGTTTTCCGATTAACCCTTCCAGTTAAGCTAAATATTTGGATGGGTGACCATTCTTAACTATACAAGGTACCTATCTGTTCTTAACACAAAATAAATGTGACTAAAAAGGAATACCTATGGTAATAAATCAACCGGGCACTTTTTGATAGCCCGTGTGTTGCTAAGAATATTACGTTACGACATAAAGATAGGGGCTTAGAATAATAAAATTAATATTTAATTTTCCCAAGTCGACCGCGCGGGCGAGTTTCTTGCGGCCGAGTTGGCTAATAAGTCTATACTACACATTTAATTTATATATTTTATGACACAGGCGATGCCGCAGGGTACAGCTGCTGTCTTGAAAATAGCATGAGTATCAGTAGTGCAGGCACGTTACACTGTATACAGATTCATTTAATATCCCTATAATGCTATCTATCATGTAAGGCTCATGTGTACATAACGCAGTGAGGAGTAGGCAAGTCTGGTGCCATAATGGCGTTTCTAGTAAACTAGATTTTAGTTTAATCTCACTTTTATGTACATTCTGCTAACTTTTGGTCTAAACAACTTTTCTACAAACATACATTATACTCACGCCTGTAAATCCCCGAAGGGATATGATTTTCGGTCAAGTGAGCATTTATTCATGGGCTGTCTTTATAGTATGAAATAAACCCGTTTTTAAATTAATCTTTCTAATAGATATATAAAAATCAATGCCACTTTTCGTTGTTATTTTATAACTCAAGAACGGCTGAACCGATTTGGCTAATTTTAGTCTTGAAATATTCGTGGGTATCCTGGGAAGGTTTAAAGGATGAGAAAATAGGTGCAGCGGGAACGGGAAAAATATGGCGGTACGAAGTTCGCCGGGACAGCTAGTATTCTATAAAGAAATAAAAATATAAGCCTTTATAAAAACTAGTCAACTAGCCCCGGTCTCCCCTACTTTCGGATGTAGAACAATGAGCTATAGTCGGATTTTTAATTAGACGATATCCACTGACATTAGCTAATGTCACTTCGTAAAATAATGTTGCTATATTCAGTATTAGTGATGCAACTGATGCATTCAGTTCCCGTTCACTCATATGAAATTAATGGAATGGAATGGAAAGGGGACTCTTTTGTCCGCACTTAGCCTCCTTTTTTGGGCCATAGTGCGTGGAGATATGAAATGAATGATGAGGGATTGTTAATATTTTCTTACTATACAAAAAAGAACTATTTCTATTTTACAATAAAATAGTATTAAAGTGCTCTGTATGTAATTAGAATCAGTTTTTTTACCGGCCTATTTCAAAGCGCCGCGGTAACACTAGTGTCAACACTTGTCAATGCCGCGCGTATTATTCGCCATTCAGGTCAGGTCATTATAATATAATGACCAAAAAAAGTCAGTTGCCATTTTGTTTGCTACTTCATACATAATCCAGGTAAAATAAAGGTTTCAGCTTGCATATATTCGCATACAGCTGTAATTATATTTCGCCGCTTCATTCTCGATATAATTAACCAGGTAGTCCCTTATATCTACTAGGCAACGTCGCACATTTTTAAGAGATATGAATATGACTAAAAATTTTTTACAAGTACCTACGGAGCTGTGCTCTTGACAGATACTCATTCTTTATTTGTGCGTGGCAACGCGAGCACGTCTTCAGCAATGCGAAAACGCAGCGCCGAAGAAAAAATAAATCAAAAAGTGAAAGTTATCGTCGTATATAGATATAAAAGTAAAAACTTATTATAAAAATACAAGTGAAAAAGTGAAAGTTATCGTCGTATATAGTTATTTCCTTACCACCATTGTGGTACTGGTATATACAATAAATACCTCACATGTACATCGGGGTTGACCGAGGGTCTCCAACGATGATACTTATTTTACGTAAATCGTAAAACAATCTTTATCATATCGTGCATTACGATATTGCTACAGGTACGGATTGACTAAGAGTCAATATCTGCCTCACATGTACATCGGGGTTGACTGCGAGTCTCCAACGATGATACTTATTTTACGTAAATCGTAAAACAATCTTTATCATATCGTACATTACGATATTGCTACAGGTACGGATTGACTAAGAGTCAATATCTGCCTCACATGTACATCGGGGTTGACTGCGAGTCTCCAACGATGATACTTATTTTACGTAAATCGTAAAACAATCTTTATCATATCGTACATTACGATATTGCTACAGGTACGGATTGACTAATAGTCAATATCTGCCTCACATGTACATCGGGGTTGACTGCGGGTCTCCAACGATGATACTTATTTTACGTAAATCGTAAAACAATCTTTATCATATCGTACATTACGATATTGCTACAGGTACGGATAGACTGCGAGTCAATATCTGCCTCACATGTACATCGGGGTTGACCGAGGGTCTCCAACGATGATACTTATTTTACGTAAATCGTAAAACAATCTTTATCATATCGTACATTACGATATTGCTACAGGTATGTACAATAAATACCTTTCATAAAATAATCATCGAGGTTCGCTGCGTGCGTTCAACGATAATTACATAGTGAAACAGTAATATCAACCATTACTGTGCGGCAATGCATAAAACGAGTGTCGAAAATATTTTTATTTTTATACCCTCATTTATACATAATAGCGGCATACTATTAAATACAAGAGAGCAATGCAGTTTTATATCATTTTAGGTCAAAAAGACCAAATGATTGAGAGCTCAGCTCCAACACTTATCGATAATTTTGTCTCAATCGGAAAACAAGAAATCACCGACTTAACTACAACACCTAGCGTTAATCCTGAACCGTTGACATTGGGCGACCCAGGTCGCGACCCAAAACTGTTATCAGCACTGGGCGAATCCACCCCTGAGCCACCAGACTATGGCGAAAAAATCCTTTATGGCTACCACTTCTAAAGAAGGGTATGCCCATAGAAAATAAATAAAAATTGTTTTAGGAGTATTAATCCTAGACAATTGTAGATTATTGCAAGCACCTAAACTTAATTTTGCGGAGATTGCAGCCGCCATACCCGACAGGGTTAGAAATAAAGACAAAAATATCCTTTCTACCCAGTAACAACTCAGTTCAGGAATTACGGCCATAAAGAAGGTCATGGACCTTTTCTTATTAGGTGAACATAAAATTCAGGCAATAAAGCCCCTAAGCTATGGGTGCTGTTTACTAATACTTACGAACTCAAACTGCAAGCGCCTCCCAACAGGTAGGCCTCTATCCCTATCCTCACCAGTGAAACTGGCAAGCTCCTCGCTTCCCATCGAACAAGAAGGGGGGGGGGAGCGGGGAGGGAACCGTCGCCAGACGCCAACTGCGAGTTCGCGCCGCGACAACCAGTGTGTTCCCAACACGAAGAGCAGGAGCATTTCTTCGAACAAGCCCCGTGCAACGACACAACCATAGTTCAAGTATACATACCGACCGTATGACCTACTTTTATAATTGTCGGCTTATGGTTACCCAAAATACAATAAAATTGCTCTCAAATGAATTTAAGAGTGGTTATTCAATTCCATTTCGCAAAGACGTTCGGCAAGTCACCGGCCCTAATAATAATTTTTCAAAAAAAAAATAATAATAATAATAATAATAAATAAATAAATAATAATATTAAGATTTCAATTCGAATCTGCCTCCAGGGTAAAAACCACCTAGGAGTTCACAGCTTTACCATAATATATGGGTTATCAGTGCAGTGACACCAAGAGTCTTCACAAACATAATATGAAGCAGGTGTTATCTTATTTATGAAACGGCAGCTTTAGGTCCGTGGTGTACCTACTCGTACAGTCGGACGACATATTGGGCATAAGAGATCACTATTCTGAGTGTCTTCTTCCTAAGATATAAACGAAACACTGTAGTTTTTAAAATACTTGGCCTCGTTATAAATTATATTGGGGTAAATTGCAAGTTAGCTGCGATCACAAAATTAACTTTGAACAAACATAAATACAATCTAAAATAGATAGACACGTACACTTTTTATTATCTGCGAGATAATAATGCATTACCCTTTTTTATTCAAATCCTGTCACGGTATACCCACACATGGGCTATTAACAAAAATGCCGCCTATATACACAAACATTATAGAACGATCTTAGTAAATTTCCTATGTTATCGAATAACGAAACCAAGATTAGACCCCCTTCAGAGTTATTGAAAGACCTTGATTGGCGGAGCAAGATAATATTCTCAAAATCTAATCATATGCCCCTTGCTCACTTTAAATTCGAGATTTGCACGAATGCCTCCCGGATAAACTGGGCTGCAGTGTGAAATAACAGTCGAACTAACGGAATGTTGTCAACTTTTGAACGCGAAAAACACAAATTACTTAGTCCTTAAGTTTTTCTTGGATTAGAGACCTTAATACGGTTAGAGAATAACTGTGTAGTAGGTTTCGGACTGACCTCTCCCCTAGCTGGTTCCCCTGGGGGGGACGCAAGGATTTTCTAGTACTAGCTTCTCCACTTAGTGAGGGGAGATACTAAAATATTACTTCGCGTCGATAATACGACAACCATAAACTACGTAAATCGAATGTATGGAATTCAATTCCCCCAGTTAAACGACCTGTCTCGGCTCATTTGGCAGTGGTGCGAGAAACGTAATATTTGGATCGTGACTTCAATTCATAAATAATAAATCCGGACACGGAATAAGAGCTATCAAATAAAGCATTCGAAATGATTACAAGACATTTAGGTCACCCCGAAATCAACCTATCCGCTTCTCGCACCAGTACAAAATGCGATACGATCTAAACAACATCCTGATACCTTAGCATAAAAATGCATCAGAAAAGTGATTGACGACAAAGCTACTGGCCCTCACAGCCCTGATTTCCCATGTTGAAATAGTTGATAAATTCAGAAATACTTTACCTTTAATTCTGATTTAAACACCCTCTTCAATCTTTTTTTTTTTTTTTTAGAGACCAACATCCCCTTCCTCGGAACCTTACCCTGGCTGCAGCGAGGCCCTGTGGCAGGCCTTCATTAAGCGAGGGTCTCCTCCCGATGCACTAAATCTATTAATAGCTTCGTTAGCAGACAGTACTATTATGCAGTATCTATTACTTTAAGGCTGTGGTGGCAATTGCCAACACAACCATTAATTTATTCAAACCTCCAATAGCGGCAGTACTATCATTTTTAAGTCAACAGTTTACTAACGGATGTTCTTACAGTAGCTTAAATAGTCACCAATCAGCATTATCGATATTCCCTGGTGACAATATCGGCTCAGACGAAAGATGCATCTACTGTAAGATGCATTTAGGTCAATGCCTAAATATTTCCAATACTGACTTAGATTTAAAAAAAAAAAAAAAAAAAAAAAAAAAAACTAGAAATAGTAATCTTTCCTGCTCTATGTACAGCTCATTGTGTACAAACATTTTTTTAAATCGAAAATATATATTTTTTTCAAACAATGGTATTCACATCTCGATAACGATATGTCAAAGTCAAAGTCAAAGTCTTTGTTTCTCAAAATGGTGCAACACTGTTACAGCTTTTTAGACGTCAAAATGATAAAAACTACCGCTCCTGGACGTGACCAACCTATTCTGTTCCTACCTCATTTCGAGGATAACATACACGTATTTACCTGCCCTGCAACAGTCCTCAAGGAGTATATTTTTGCTACAAAAATAAGAGAACTGCCAGTACGGGTCAATGAAATTGTTGTTAACATACAAAGCACCACACAGACCAGCTACCACACAATCAGTTGGTCGCGGGATAAAACAGGTGCTGACAGAGAGCGGCGTCGACACGTGCGTCTCTAGCGCACACTGCATGCGCCATGACGCCACATCCGCCGCGCACTCGCGCGGTCTTCCAGTCGAAGCTGTTCTGTAAATTGCTGGCTGGACCAGCACATCCAATACACTCACAAAATCCTACAACCTAACGGTAATCAGTGACGAAAATTTTGCTAATTTAGTATAGGTACCTTACCTAGTATTAGGTAATAAGTACTTAGTTGGAATTTACTATTGCATTAGTAACTTATTTAAATAAATTAAATGGATAAGTAACTGTTTTTGCTCCCAATAATCATTAAGTTCATATTGAGAGTTCCACTGAATTAAAAACTTTCTGTGCTATCTCTGAAAGTCTACCTGGTTAATTATATCGAGAATGAAGCGGCGAAATATAATAGATGATCAAACGAACTTCTCGAATGAAGTTCGATCATTATTATATGAGCCGCTTCATTCGAAGATATAAACTCCCTCCCACCCATAGTACACAAACAGTATTGTTAATAGGTTTGATACTGTACCCAAAGCAAGAAAGTTTTATGCGTTATACCTTTATCTCTAAAGAATGAGTATCTGTCAAGAGCACAGCTCCGTAGGTACTTGTAAAAAATTTTTAGTCATATTCATATCTCTTAAAAATGTGCGACGTTGCCTAGTAGATATAAGGGACTACCTGGTTAATTATATCTTCGAATGAAGCGGCTCATATAATAATGATCGAACTTCATTCGAGAAGTTCGTTTGATCATCTAATATACCATAATTATAGAAATATCAAAAGTCCCCATCGATTGCACTTCTGCATTTTTTTTATTCAAGGTCAAATATACCGGATGCTCGCATTTTTCTCGTTAACAGCAAATATTAGGGTAAAAGTAGGTTGGACAAAGTTGTAGATCATGAAATTACCTATAAAATTAGCATCCATTTTGTTTTTGTACAGATCACCATTGCAGAAATATCGCGATTGCAAAATTGGAAGAAGTTAAATCTCTTATATACAAAGTTAGTCGTTCCCATAGTATGATTCAACAACGCAGAGCCTCAACCGCTAGTCATATGAACTTGAAATTTTGGCAGTAGATCCTTTTTATTTTGCGTGTATCCACCAAGAAAAGATTTTTAGAAATTTTGTTACTAAGGGGCTAAAATAGGGAGGAACGGAAATGGACTTCAAGACAAACTTTAATCCTATATTTTACATCCTTAGCAATGAAATTTCAAAAAATTCCTTTCTTAGTGGATACTAGCAACATGATAAGCATCTACTGCCAAAACTTCAAGTACATAGGGCCAGCGGTTCAGGTTCTGCGTTTATGAATCCTACTATGGTGAATGAAATCCCTACTAATATTATAAATGCGAAAGTAACTCTGTCTGTCTGTCTGTCTGCCTGTCTGTCTGTCTGTCTGTCTGTCTGTCTCGCTTTTACGACTAAACCGCTGAACCGATTTTGATGAAATTTGGTATAGAGGTAGATTAGACCTTGAGAAAGGACATAGGCTATGTTGGGTCGCGATAACCGACATCCACGCGGGCGGAGCCGCGGGCAAAAGCTAGTTTCATATAAAATACATAATTGATTTCTTTCAATTTTTAAATCACGATATCTCCGAAATGGTGATCCGCACAATAAAAAATTAACACCAATTTTGTAGGTAATTACATGATCTACAACTTTGTCTACCCTAATTTTACGATAGCATTTGTTGTTTACGAGAAAAATGCGAGAATCAGTTATATTTGACTTTTAACCTCGATAAAAAAATGCAAGGTTCAAATCGATGGGGACTTTTGATATTTCTTTCATTATGGTGTATTTAAGACTCCCACCAATTTTCAACTCTATGCGAATTCATGTGAGCTTACCATTTAATTTCATCTGTTTTGATTGGATTCACATTCATCATGATAATATCATTCATCATAATATAGTTCACTTTGTCACAACACTATTTATATTTCATAAAAAACTTGCAACACAGTAAACGTCAGATAGCTTCGTCTAATTAAAAATCCGACTATAGGTGAACTGCGTATTAGACACACATAGCGCAAAGGCCCTTAATCACCTTCTGCGACACCCACAGGAAGAGACTGGGGTGACCCTATTCTACTCCACCGGGAACCAACACTGTAATAAATAGGTAGGTAAGTACGCTTATATATTCATGTGCTAATGGTATACATAAAAGTCACTGTAGGCATATTTTTTAATGACTGATTTTACCACTGTTATTTAAAAAAGTTTTAACTTCCTTTTTAGCAAAATTTTGTTATGATTAATGATTTAAATTTATTAATGGGGTGATTAATTACTCGTTTGTTGCCGAGTTAACATGCATTTTGTTAACATGCTGTCAAAACGTACAAACAACAATAAAGTATCAAGACTTTGTTAATCGCTTGGGTTGGGTGATTATAACTTCGAGCGTTAAACCAGGTACCAGTGCACAGTATGCTCTTGGCATGGAACGGGTTAAAGCTAATGAGTCTTGTCTTCTTCTTCATCCTAGCGTTAATTCTCAGTCACATCCGAAGCTCTTCAGCTCGGAGTCTGGGGTCCGCTTTACCAGTCTTAACTACGGATTTGGCTAGACCGCGATGTTTTTCCGTGAAGCGATTGCCATCTGACCTCCACACAATAGTAACAGGTGATATCGAAGCTTTGCAGCTAGACCGTTGTTTTTGGACTTTTTAGGGCTCCAACTACCCGTAACCACAGTCACTGCCATAGATGTTCTTATGGCAACCGGGACCGAAGGCTTAACGTGCTCACCGAGGCACGACCAGACCAATGCAAATACCCACATTTCATGCACACAAATATTTGCACAGAGCGGGGATCGAACACGCGCCTCCTGCGTAGCGGCCGCGTTCACTACCGCTACGCCACGGAGGCTATACTATCTGTGTAAATGAGTCTTGTATCGTCACAAAACAATTAAGGTTCAACCCTTTATGCGTAAAGTCGTCCAAGTCAAAAAAACATCTAAACTCGAAACAAAGAAAAGAAAAAACATCACCAGTAAATTCTAACGTTTGAATAAATTATGTGTGACAAAATTTACGACCACTATACGTAATTGGAATGAAAGCATCAATATTAATTTATTCATCATCGTCCTTGCGTTAATCCCAGTTGTAGTCCGTCGTCCGCTTTTTTCCCAGTTTAATTGCGACACGAATGAACTTCGATATTTTCCGTGAAGCGACTATCATCCGATCTCCATAACCCATTGGCGGTAACGAAGCATTACAGTTAAACCAGTGGTCGAACTTTTAGGGCTCCAAGATATCAGTAAAGACTGCCAGTCAATCTTCGTATGACAACCGAGACCGACGGCTTAACATGCCTTCAGAGGCAAATTAATTGAATATTAACTTATACTCTACTAGTTTTTGCCCGCGGCTCCGTCCATGTGGATGTCGGTTATCGCAACCAAACATAGCCTATGTATGTATAGGCATGAAAGAATAACAGACAGACAGACAGACAGACAGATAGAATTACTTTCGCATTTATAATATTAGTATGGAAGTATGGGTTATCCTATATGCGGTCTCAGTCCTACCAAGATCTTCGGAGCCAATCAGACCTCACCAGCTAGTCAGCGCATCTCCTGTGGGGGTCAAAAAATAAGGCTACGTATTATTTATTTTTTTACATTATATAGAAAATGAATTTTCCATTACATATGAAAAGCCCTGACGTCACGTTTAATGCCGGGCACAGCGGCCAGAGCCCAATGGTATTCACGTCGAATTTAACGAAATCAACGACACTGTAGTGACGATCGTGACCAATTAGGCGTTCGGCACGAAAATATTACACAGTTTTTTTCTCTCTGATGTCACCTATTTGTAGAAAGGCCAACGCTAAGTTATTCAGTTAAGTAATAAAGTAAAAGTAAAAATGCCGTGTTTTATTGCAAGTATAATAAAGAAAGAATAAAGGTTCAAAATAGAACTATTTATATCTGATTTTATCGCAATTTATTTGGTCTTATTTTACTAATTACACTGATCCCGACTTTAGTTTTGATTGTTTCACAGTACCTAACACTAACAATTCTTTAGAGTTCCGTTGGGGCTAACATACATTTCAAATTATGATACAACATTTAGACAGTCACCATAATTTAGTCTTACTGCGACCATAGCATTTTTATATTACTTTGGTCGCAGACAGAATAATAAAAAAAAATGGCTACTGAGAAGTTGTCAGAGAAACAACGGACTCCAACAAGCAAATTGTCTGATTGAAAAGCAAATTGCTTATTATTGTCAGAAACTTCTTCATTAAAATGTGGAGTGGTGATAAACAAGAAAAAAATTAACCTAATAAAAACAGTGCAAAATAATAGATTAAAACTTTTTTATTTCTAATTCGTTTCATTAGAAACGGAAGATGTTTAATATTCATATATATATTTTACTACTTTTCATTACCTTACTATTGATGACTTAAAAAATCTTATAAGCAATCTTATAATATAAGATGACTTATAAGATGTTTTCGCATCTATTTTCATCTAAAAACACACCATTACCTACGTAGGTACAACGACATTCTAAATCAACCGTAGGGTAGGGTAGGTATATGGATGGATGGTATATGGATGGATTTGGCGAATATTCTCTTCAGGGACATTATGTACTTATCAACTAAACGTATGCGATAGACACTAAAAGCTTTTTACGAATGGAGACTCGTAATGCGTTTTAAGTGCGAAATGTAAATCGATGTTGATAAATGTGGTTTTTTCTCTTGACAAGTATTCTTTGACGAATTTGATTTTGATTATTCAAAGAAAAAACAGCAAAGTGATTGGTCTTCACAACATAAGGGTATTTAAGTGCTATACTTTTAGGGAACTTATGATGAATTTCAGTAAAATTTATTATTATATTATACCTAGTATTTTATTAGCGTGCTAATATTGGGATTGGTCTCAATACCATGAATGCCTAAGACGCCCACTTACTGTATTCGGGTCCACGTAGTAGTCTATTACTGTCAACTAGGCTCATTGACTTTCGATTATAGAGAAGAAAGTTCATTGACGTTCACATAGTTATGATTTCATTGAATTATCATCCCATAAAGTTTAATATATCAAAAAGTTTTATTAATTAAATTGCCTTCTGGATGTCTCAATATTTGGGTTCTCGAGTAGAACTGAATGTTTAAAAGTTTAGACTTTAGACTTCGTCATAAATTTTTAATGCAATGTACCAACCAGTGTCAGTGTTAATCAACTTCGAACAGGCGCACGATATTATTTAATGACATGAGAAGAGGCCTAGCCTTAGCCTTTAGCCTTTTTTTTTTTCAAAACAGATCCTAAGTTATTGGAAGTCGACGCCTGCCCACTGATGTATTTGCCATTCCTTCCTTAGTTTGGGACCAAACAATCTCTGAACGTACGAATGAAATGAAAAAAAAAACACAAAAAAATTAAACAATTATTGTCAATCAAAAATAAATAATTTATTTAGATTATCTACCAAAAAAAAATACACAAAGGTGCAACGAAGTTCACCTTTTATGATGTTATCACAAGTCGTTGGTGAAAATGATCGTAAAAGAAAAGAAAATTGAGGAAAATAAAAACAACAATATCCCTTCCTTAAACTAACTAGCTCACATTTCCCAAAAGACCATAGAAGGATTTCTTATAGTTCAACGTTATCTGGTGACAAAAAAAACTTTAATTTTTTAACTTTTAAGATTAAAATTTCCCGGTGGACTTAACAAAACATTCGAATCCGGCCTGTCACTTTACCTTAAATAATCGGAGAAACATATCTTCCTTGAAAGTAAGTTTTTTTTTTCAGGAATTAGCATGAACTCTAGTTAATTTATAGCTTTTTCGTTAATTTCGAAATAAGGAAACGAGAGTAAAACTCGCCTGACAAAAGAGTTACTAAGTACGTTATTATTGTGGGTAGGCAAGCACATTTACCTCGTAGTGACTATAGCTATTTGTACAAAATCAACATTCTTTTTTCTCAATTTCCGGTTACATAAAAGTTATATTTCACAGTCGTCAACGTATAACATAAGCGTCAAAATACATGTCAATCCCATATATTCATCATTCTATTCTACAATTAAATACGTCGGCCAATGAATTACCACTTGTCTAGGGGGGCTGATACATTACAGTTTTTCTACTTCAGGAAAGTGGTGTCCAAAAAGTCCTGCACTTCAGTCCATCAGTATACTCTTACTCATCTCTTTTGCTGCGTTTACATACTCGACGATGAGCGAGGGAAGCGGGCAGAGACGTGGTGTGAATGGTATATTCGTCATGCCGCGAGTAATGCCGCGTATGTTGCTGCGAATGTCGGCTTGGCGGCGCGAGTCAAAGGAGCGGCAATACTAGCGCGATGAACTATTCACACACTCGCGATGAACACACTTTGCATCTCACGCTCGTGGCTTTAAAAATATAGGACGTATAATTTATTATTATAAATATATTATAAGTTTTTAGTAATAATTTATTTAATTTATTCGCTATGCTGTAAAAGTATAATGCGTACACTGCTACAGCGTTGTCCTCAATACGTTTACGTCCGTCTCCATTGCAGGGCGAATACTGTAATGCGGGCATTATTCGCGTGAATATTCCCGGCAACACAATGAGCAATGCCAATGCCAATGGACAGAGTGTAAACGCGGGGTAAATTATATCTACTTGACTGTACAATGAAGGACACTTTATTCCTTAAACGGAAAAAAAACATTCGTTATCAAAGTACGAGCGTGTAACTAATGAGCTGCGATTTTAAGTCTCGTAATTTATAAGCTACTGAAAGTAGATTGAACCGTCAGATGAGCATAATATTATTCCATTTCTGCTTTAAATGGTGTTGGTTGGTGTTTGTGCCATACAATGGACTTAAAATTAGAATGCCTTTTGTGAGAAAATGAAGATAGGTCTACAACAATGTGAAGGAACATATGGGTAAGTACAAACTACCAAAGTATAAGCAGAGGTGAATTGAACATAGGGCTGTTAGTGCCATGGGGGACAATACTTATGCAATAAGATCGTATTCTCATACTAAAAAAATAGTTTCTATCTAACTGCTTCAGTGGAAAAATGTAAACGTTTAAAATAAAACTTGATGTTTTGTTTACTGATGCTGCTGTTGGCGTTTTTATATTTTTATTATTGTCAACACTGGCAACGTTTGTGGAATTAAAAAAATCATTTTTAACAAAAAAGTTTAACCGACTTCAAGACACGAAAAAGAGGCACTGAAAAGCGAAAAATAACTTAATTTACAGACTTACTGATTTATTAGAAGTCGGTACCTAGCCCAAGAGAGGCCATATTTCAATTGATTGCATCATAGTAGTTCAGACACAACAAACAAAGTTGGCTGGCACCGACTTCTAATAAATCAGTAAGTCTGTAAATTAAGTTTTTTCGTTTCTTGAAGTCGGTTAAACTTTTTTGTTAAAAATGAATTTATTTTTCTCTTTTTAGTGATTTTGTACAGTCTCACGACTGTACATCGCATGTATGTATAATGACCTGACTGTACATGCGCTGCTGACGCTGCAATACAGATCGAACCGGCCACGGGACAAAAAAAAAAATTTAAATCATTATTCAAAAAGAATTTTCAAAATCAATGCATATACACCGGAAATAAAGCTGAATATTCTGAACACTTCTGCGTACCCCTTCAAAGGACTCAGGCGTGATGTTATGATGTGTAATGGCAGAAACATTGCAATTGCAGCAATCGCGGCTGATTTCCTGGTACTTTTTGAAGAGTTCCTTGGTCTAATCTCGGAAACCCATCATCAGATCTTTACGAAATTTAAATGGGACCACTTCGGAATAATCTACTTACGAACACAAGAAGAATTTTCAAAATCCGTCTAGAATTGGCAACACAATCGCGTAACAAACATACAAAAAAAAAAAAAAAAAAAAAAAATTGGGTACGAATTGAGAACCTCCTTTTTCGAAGTCGGTTAAAAAGCTCTATAAAAATACTTTTAGTGAGGCAAGTTAAAAAAACTGACATACTCTTGGGATCTTAAATCTTGTCTGAGACCATCAAGATGTAACTTTAGTCAATGACTGAGATATTTTCCTTTGTATAATTTTCCTGCACAATATTGTGTCACAAGGTAGGTAAATATTGTTTTCTTTATGTTATTTTCCAAAAAAAATGAATTCTACTTCATGTAAGGTTCAGTTAGTTTCACAAAGATGTTTCTATAATATTAGCTAAAAAAAAATGGTATCCTAGAATTATCGTGGCACAGTGAGCAACTGAATTATAAAATATCTGAGCTCACCCACTCTGCTATCGCCAACATAGCTATCCTAACTGCCCCCTAGACGGCCTAGACAAAGTGGCATTTGATTGACGAAATTCGTTGACGTTTAAAATGATGAATGTATGGAATTTGACGTATATGACACATATTTTGACGTTTATGATCATCATTCTATTCTACAATACGCCGAGCAACGAATTGCAACTGGTCTAGGGGGGCTGAGCAACATTATTCTTACGATACACTACCCAGAGCTATCAAGACCCAAAGTGAGCATAGCTTACTAGCTAGTAATATGGATGCTAGAATGCACATAAACATACTCAGATCTTTCTTATTGCACACATTATACATAGGTATTTAATAAAATACAGCAACCATCGTGTATATTTTTACGGGGTTCCAAATGCTCTTATGCTAGACAAATACGATGTACCTATACATCGTATTTGGCATAGCAAAGGAGCATTTGAAACCCTTTGAAATGAAAATTTTGGTTTCACATGGCGCACTCTACTACTATTATAGATGAAGCAAAATAACCATGATAGAGAGAAAAATACTCTGAAATATCGAGTGCTTAACATTTATACAGTCAGCATCAGATTGATCTTGACTGCCAGTCTCAAAATGATCTTGAAACCAAGGTAAAGATCAATCCAAACTGTTTTGTTGATTTAAATAATAAATTATCGTCCAAACTGAAGGTGTGTACCAAATATCAGAACAATCTGTCTACAGAAAGGGGAGAATACCAAAGTATTAAGATCATTCTAAGTACTTTGCTAGTCACCAGTCTTTGCTACCTACCTAACGATAAGTTTACAACGTATCCCGATTTTCCAAATATCCGGCTGATGTTAACCTCGAACACCCTTTTAGGAACACAGCCTATCAACGTGCGAATTTTATCCATGTAAGCACATTATATAAAAGCATTTCAATATATTTTTATGAGAAACAGAAATAATTTAAAACAAAATAAACGTTTTTATCGATAACGTTTTCCTACCGTTATAGCTGTTGACATTTAAATCTGTAATTGAATAATACCGCTACAAGAAACATACCTATCAGGATCAAACGTAATTCAAATGACAATCCAATTTCCGTAAAACGAATTACCTACCAAATGCTTTGTATTTGTTGAACCTTGAAGGGAATGTAAAGTGAGTGAAAATGTGACCGAAAGGGGTCTAAAATTTGATAAGATTATGTTAAACCCAATGCTGATCTAATAAGATTGGAAACTCTTTTGTTGATACAACCAATGTCAACCCCAATAATATATAACTATCTATCAGTTATAAGACGGCCTCTCCACCAGAGATGTGCTATGCTACATTGCTATAGATGCGTTTGATATCCACCAATAATATTCATTGGCACTGGTGGAAAGGGGTCCAGTATGATATAATCGTAGGCGAGAATTTAGTGTTTGCCTGTGTGTAAACACTTTGATAATGGTATGGCGATCATTGCTAGTGATAGTTGCGTACGAATTTTCGGACCGAAACGTGCGAGAAACTCTCCCCGTTTAAATGACGCTTAACTCTGGATTAGATAATAATTATTATTATACTAGCTGACCCGGCGAACTTCGTACCGCCATATTTTCTGATCCCGTTCCCGCAGCATATCTCTAAATTGATCAGTGTTTCTCTTCAATATTATGCATGTATTATACATATAAACCTTCCTTTTGAATCACTCTCTATATCTCTATATCTATTAAAAAAAACCGCTTCAAAATCCGTTCCGTAGTTTTGAAGATTTAAGAATACAATTTTATTATGCTTAAATCTTCATAAGGACGGACAGACAGCGACAGCGACTATGTAGTGATGATGATGAGGTAGGTATGCCTAAGTACTTTGAAACGTTTGGTTATTATAGTTAAAATCAAAATTGCATCGAGATAGAATTAATATTAAATTGTGTAACCGTGCAGTTCCATTGTGAGTTACGTTCGTAAGTTTCTCTAACGTATCTACGGCTATTAGGTAGGGCCCACGAACTTGTTACGACTATTAATGGGCCATCGTTTACGAGATAGCTCCATGTTTCCAAACTATATTGGAGTAGTTTGTGTGTACCTTCTCATTGGAGCAGGTTATCCTTGTTTCACCCTCTTTGAGCCCAAGGACCGTAAAGACTTCCCAATCAAATAAAACAACTCGTGTCTGAAAGGTCTTGGTAGATAGGCTAAGAAGTAATGGACCTTTTATTAAGTAGTTTTTACCATTTATTTTGAAATTTATGGAACAATTATCTCCTTCATTTTGGCGTCAATCCTAGTCGCATCTAAAACTTTCACCTCTCAGTCTGGGCCTGGGGTCTTTACCAGCTAACCGCGGATTTGGCTGAAATTTGAAATTCGAATATAGTTTCCGTGAAGCGACTACCATCTATTAGCGTCATAATAACAAAAACATGAAATAGTCTACAAGTAATATACCGATTTTAATTTTCACTTTTTTCATTCTATTTCAAAGACGAAAAACCTTTTCAATATGGTATTTTTTTTACTTTAGAGGCATGATTTCGTAGCCGACCATAGCCCGTTGCAGCAAAAGCACTGCGATATATGGACTTGAATGTGATAATATTATTTATCATTTTAATTCATTGCGGCTTCTCAATATTCTCAATGGTGCCGTTTATACGTATCGAAGTTTAATTAGTAGATAAGTAATGTATGTGAAGAGACGATACGTCCTCCGATCGCACATAATGGTCCGTCTCATCTGTATATAACTACACAACTACATTTTTTTCACATACTTTACTTGAAAATCTTAGATGCGGGTATCTATCGAAACTGTACCTACCGAAAATCTATCCAAAACGACTGTAAAATCAGCCAGTACATAATATATTGCTACTATGTTAGCTTACGTCGAAACACCGCTCTATCAATCTCGTGCCGGAGATGTGTGTGTTAATCGGCGCTATAAATCTAACGTCAGTCTAATCAATACACACCGTTATCACACAACAGAAGGCTGACTTCAGGTTTATAAAAAGGTATGGACCTACCTAAATATTTTAGTGTTAATCTAGTTATGTCGTTGACTGTGCCTAATTTTTTTATACTACTTAGGTCACAGATAAGCACATAGCCCACCGATGGAAAGTGGTTACCGTGGCCTATGGACGAATGCAACACCAGGGGAGTCACACTAGACCCTGCAAGAACATAGAGATTCTGTGCCGTCACCGCAGGAGACAAGTAGGACAAGCCTTTTATTATTTTCATATTAAATTTAAAAATCACACGACTGAGGACTTAAATTTCATTCCTGGGGTGCGTCAAGCATGTAACCAAAATAGTGTCGTGGGAACCCACAATATTTTGTGAATATTTAATACCTTTCTGCTTCCCCTTCCTCAGCATTTTTGAGTAGCCTACTGTTTACACCTCTTCAGGTAAGTAGGGACAATAAATGTTATAGTACTTGTCTTCTAGTTTGGTATCCAAAATCATCTATATGTATAGGCACACAACCCATAGTGTAACTGGTACTGTTAAAAGCTTTTTGATGTTACCACCATATATAGTGCAGCGTCGACATGCTCTCCTTAAAGGAGGCAGTATGTTATCTGATGAGACACACCGCACCTTTTAGGGGTCGCTCTATAGTTTAGACAGGGGCCTATTACCTACTATGAATATCTCGTACTGATTGTCGAGCGTCTACATAGATACCTAAATGCCTACCCAATTATTTTACACTAGCCTTCCGCCCGCGGCTCCGCCCGCGTGCATCTCGGTTAACGCGACCTTTGCTCATATCTTTGGTTCTACTCAACCGATTGCGATCAAACAAACGTAAGATTTTAAGTATTTTAAGTTTCTAACAAAAAAAACCGCATTAAAATCCGTCCAGTAGTTTTTGCGTCCATCGCGGACAAACAGACAAACAGACAGGAAATTAAAAAAATATGTTTTCTTGTTTTTTAAATATCTCCAAAGTACAGACACGACCACTTTACAATTATAACCGTGAATATCATTCAGGCCGTTAATTTAACGGCGCTGCTTAGTTAAGAGGCTAGGCGGTTAATTGAACGGCTGATTAAGTTAATTGGCAGCGACATATACACAAAACAAACACGAAACTTTTTAAAATTATGTCGTGGCGTTACTTAGGCTTCTCTTATTTTATAAAAAATATTAGGATACCGCGCAAAAATTAAAAACCAAATCAAAGTCCACGCGGGCTTAGCTAGTCATAAATAAATTGTGATGATGTAAATATAATGCCAGTTAGAACTTGCTCTATATTGTGATTCAACGGATATGTCAAAACCAACTCCATTTTTCATTTTTTCACACTTGAATACAAAGGGATTGTACCCACCGGAACCATATTAGGGAGTCAATTGAATGTATGAATGCAGAGCCGAGAACGAATGACACATTGTGCCGTGAGTCCATTACTTACCATAGGTCTGTAGATAATATATTATGAATTAGGTTAATTTTGTATTTTATGTTATTATTAAAAAAACTTGTCAAGTGTGAGTCGGATTGACGCTTGAAGGGTCCTTAAAATCACAGGGGGAAGTTCTCCTTAAATATTTAATTCATTTTATGTTTAGTTTTAGTATTTGTTGTTATAGCGGCAACAGAAATATGTACATCTTTTGAATGAAATTTTGAAGCATTTATTATACTAACTTCGATTCGATTTCGATATGAATATGTAGGTACATACATCATTTGTGAAAACTATTAACTGTCTAACTATCACGGTCTGTCATCCGGCTCTATCTCATGATAGAGCCGGATGACAGACAGACAGGCGGACAGTTTCTAAGACATTCTACACAACGCTATCTAGACCCAAAGGAGACATAGTTTAACTGGTTTTAGATAAAGTTAAATTACCTATATCTACCTAAGCAATTTAAATATAAAACATCAGAGTTTTTGTAAACCGAATGTCATTAAATTCAGTATAAACTGAGATTGAAAGTGATGATGAGATGCAATTTGAATGCACTTTAAATGAATTAAAATTAAATCAAATGCGAAAAAAGATTATATTGTAATATCGAACAGCAATCTATGATTCCGCAGCATAAAATCGAGTACCTATAACAAATAAAAAATCGAGTACGGAATGGGCGTACAGTGCACATCAAGCCATTTATGACCGATTTTGATGCTTTATATGGGCGAACGATTGGGAACACGTCAAAAGCGCGTAATGGGAAATGGTATGCACATTGGGGGCGAATGCTTCGTTCAATTCTATGCAAAGCAGCAACACCCTTTTTAGGCTAGACGAACTGTAACGTAATACGCGCAAATGGTTTACTTTTACGCCAGTTCTGTCTTCAATGTTAACCAATTGAAACCCACTGTCTAATTTACGTTACGTACGACTGCGTTAGAAACTCATTGTCAAGACAATAAAGCGTCCGCACCACATTTTTTATTAACTATTTACAGACTTGTAAATTGTTAGTTAATATCAAACATACTGAACTTTTGTTACGAAACTGTTTATTAGTTGAACCGTTTTATAAAGATCCCAAGAAGAAGAAAGAAGCTCTTTTATTTGCCACGCAATTATGATTTGAAATTCTCTACCAATGCCTACACGTTCTTTGCACATTCTCGGGTCAAAGGTTTAGGTAAAGGAGCGGGGCGTGAAAATGCTAAGGGCATTCACCATTGTCGCATATACAATGGTGATGACCCTCAATCTTATAGTCTTCATCTTCAGCTTACCATCAGACGACGCAGACGTAGACTATACATCACATAAAAAAATTGTTGATATCTTTTTGCGCTGTGAAGTTGTTCGATACTCAATTAATTATGGATTTTAACCAGAAACAGGCCTTTGTAAAATTCTGCGCCATCACACCAATACAATAACAGATAGTCATTCAGATTCGGTTCGTAGCACTTGTTTATTTTCAATCAATAATCTAGAATAATCCAATTTGACACACTGAAAGTGATCATGATCACTCATTTTTTGAGTATGGGATATTGTAAAAAGAAAAGAGTATTGACTCACAAGATTTTAGCATTTAACGTACACCGTGTTTATTTATTTTTTACAGCATGTAATTCATATTTGGCATAATGCGTTTTTTTTATTATCCAAATGAAATGTAAACAATTAAAGTTAGAACTATTTAAGAAATAAATATATTTTTAACAAAAAAACAAAATAACTAAGTGAAAGTAATATGTGAAATATTTAAATAGTATAATTCAAAAAACAAAAATGCGCGTACATACGACTTCTCTATTGGTGGGAGTCAAGCCAAAGTTATTATTTATTAGATCAAGACTGTTTAATAAATAAAACACATTATTGTGGGGAACTCTATACCCTATTTCTATGTACCTATCTAATAACACTCATTGTACCGTGTGCCTCGCTCAATAAGACCTCGTTATAACGGCCAAACCAACTAAATTATCCAACCCAACGCATTTATGAACATTTTGTTACTGTGGTGACCACTGTGACCAATATACGGATAGGTAAATTAAGTACGTTACGATTGATCAATAGATTTATTGTACTGAATTTTTTGCGCTTTTGACTATTTATCAGCCTTTGAACGAATAGTGTAATTTATGCTCTTATAATACTTAAAAACTGATTTAATTATTTAACACACTTTGATGAGTTTGTAAATTTTTTAAAGTACTAAATAAAGTGTTTCATCTGCAGCGGTAATAGAACGAATGTGAAAAAAATTATAAGCTGGTTTTGATGTGAATACATCTTTTAAGGACGTACTTCATCTAAGCAGCGTGTGACGATTGATCCGTTGAATTCCATCCTGCCGGTGTTTCGCTACACGATCAAATTGACGAAGGTCGGCCCTCAACCTGCGAACAAACAGGAAATTAGGAATGCTGCCCGGCATTTCATTTAAAAAAATCACTTATCATGGAAATTGTAAGGGATTAGAATGAGTCCAACTAAAAAAGTGAATTCCTTATTTCACCGGGTGACATCAAAGTTTTGCCCGTGTTTTCCTGTGTAGGAAAGGAGAGGGTAGTACTAATTCGAAGAGCTCATCAGAACATTCGCTATGGTAGAGACGGTAAAAACTGCCTACGCAACATCTCTACGCGTCTGCCTAGGTTCGAGGGTGTTGGTGACTTCAGGATTCCCAATAATGCGGAACGCCCGTGGCTGCAACCTGTCGAGCGCATCTAGTATTTTGTAGAGCCATCCGAAAGTTACACCCAGTTCCATCGACCAACATTATAAACAGGGTCTAATGTATAATACATTGATAAGGTTGAGATGCATAGCTAAAAAAATTAGGGTTATTTTTTGATTCTAGTCCAATCTGAATATATGATGACATAATCCCATTTGAAGGGCAAAAAACCTATACCATTATTTTAAAAACCTGGCACCCGTAATTGATAAATTTTATTTTTTTGGTATACCAAAAATTAAACTTATTAAGAGATTCTTATAACGAAGTTCACCAGTGAAATAACTGCGATAGTCAAACTTAACTAAGTTATCACGTTTTACTCAATGTACTCTTAATTCTGATGTGAAATCCAACCCTAATATTTGTACCATCATCAAAATCACAAATCCCAAACAAGAACACTTAATACGCCAGATTAACCCCGGAGCCTGAAGCCTTACAACCGACCATTAGACCGGGAGACCCTTCGATGGCGAAAGCGACGAAATGGGATGATAGAATACGTATTAAGAGATTTTTATAGACAAAGGCACGAGTACCGGATGAAACAAATCACAAAAATGTATTCGTGAATAACTGACGTCAGGGACATTTTTTCATTACCAGGGCCCATACCATGAACTCTTAAAACAAGTCAATAATTGAACTGCTGTCATTCTACCAACTGCAAATGTCACTTTGTAATGTCATCTAATATATAAAATTCTCGTGTCACAAATGTGCGTAATCGAACTCCTCCGAAACGGCTTGACCGATTTTGATGAAATTTTTTGTGCTTATCCGGTATCTATGAGAATCGGCCAACATCTATTTTTCATCCCCCTAAACGTTAAGGGTGGTCCACCCCTTAATTTTTATTTTTTATTTTTCAGACAAAATTTTTTGTTTTTATTTTTTTATGATACATCATACAAAAATACATGCAACCCTAAATTTTCACCCCTCTACGATCAACCCTTATTTTTTTTTTGTGAATTATAAACTTTAATCTTCTAATATATAAAATTCTTCTGTCACGGGGTGCGTAATCGAACTCCTCCGAAACGGCTCGACCGATTTTGATGAAATTTTTTGTGCTTATCCGGTATCTATGAGAATCGGCCAACATCTATTTTTCATCCCCCTAAGTGATAAGGGTGCAGCGGGAACGGGATTTGAATACCACGCGGGCCGAAAATATGGCGGTACGAAGTTCGCCGGGGCAGCTAGTTCTAATATATAAAATTCTTCTGTCACGGGGTGCGTAATCGAACTCCGAAACGGCTTGACCGATTTTGATGAAATTTTTTGTGCTTATCCGGTATCTATGAGAATCGGCTAACATCTATTTTTCATCCCCCTAAGTGATAAGGGTGCAGCGGGAACGGGATTTGAATACCACGCGGGCCGAAAATATGGCGGTACGAAGTTCGCCGGGGCAGCTAGTATAAATATATAGGATTACAAAGTGACATTTGCAGTTGGTAGAATGACAGCAGTTCAATTATTGACCTGTTTTAAGAGTTTATGGTAAGGCCCCATCAGCAGCCTTAGCATGGCAGAGGAGCCTCGTGTCACTTATTAATTATTGTTACTTACGTATGAATTATCGTAATTTAACCTTTTAATTCTGTATAGGATTTGAAAGTATAAATATTCATGGACATGAAGTCCATGAATATTCATACTTTCAAATCCTATCAATTACTCAGTGAAAATTGAGTAGCGATCATATTTTTCATCACATCACTAGTTTTTCCAGCTATGTGATGTTCTCTTATAATTCTGAGTCAAGTTTTGACTGATAGGCATATTTATTATGATAAATTCCATCAGATTTAATTAATCAGTAGGTACCTATGTGTTCACTAGCAGATGTATCTACAATTGTATGTGTAAAGGAAGGCGGCACGTAAATTACCGCTAGTAAAATAAATATTCTACGATCAGTATGCAGGTCAAGTAGCTCTTATCACGAACCTTTAGATAAACATGACTTTAAGCCATACCCCATTGAGTACGCCGGTTCTCGTCCGATCACGGAAGGGCACGGTGATATATTCCAATACTAAAGACAATATTAACAACGCGTTCACCAAGGTTTTCACAGCTGGAATACTCAGTAGGTATTATGTCTGATTTGCATTAATATTGTTCTTGTAACTCACTCTTCAAACAGCCTTCACAACACAAATACTCTCGTATGTGGCCGCATAGGGAAAATAGAATATGAATGTATTTAAACTAGTCCTTTTCCTCTTTGGATATTTTAACAATAAGTATTCAAAGGTTTTGAATGACAGCTCCCGACGGTGTATTAGTTATTGTACGTATATGTAAAATCCCTCTGACTCAGGACTTTTGGAACATACAATCTTCTTCATCCTAGCGTTAATTCCCAGTCGCATCCGAAGCTTTCACCTCGGAGTCTGGGGTCCGCTTTACCAGTCTTAACTGCTGATTTTGATTTTTTTTGTGAAGCGACTGCCATCTGACCTCCACACCCCAATGGTGACATTAGGTGATAATATCGAAACATTAAATAAATAAATAAATAAATAAAAAAATATAGTAGGACATTCCACACAACGCTATCTAGACCCAAAGTAAGCATAGCTTAACTAGCTTGTGTTATGGGTTCTTGAATGCGGATAAACATACTTAGATACTTTTTTTTTTTGTAAATTCATACATATGTAATGTACATTGCAGCTAGACCGTTATTGTTAGACATTTTAGGGCTCCAACTACCCGTAACGACTGCCGTAGATGTTCGTGTGGTAACCGGCACCGACGGCTTAACGTACTCTCCGAGGCAGACCAGACAGATTTTTGGAACATACAATAACAGATACAAAACATATTTTTCCGAGGCTGAGGCGTACGCAAATATAGGTATAAGTGCGTGCGACGAGTAGGTAAGCATCGAGTCGAGAAATTATACGGAACTCGATTTTCACGCAGAATATTTATATATTTATGCATGAATATGTCAATTGTATTGATTTGGGTAATTTTTACCGTAACTGAGAACCCTATTTGAAAATTATTTCTATATTGCCCCACAGTGAGATACGTATTGCTGGCTTACTCTACAAAGAACTCCATAAGAAAATTCCATACAAGGTTCATACGGTCGTTCTATAACAGGTAAGATTTATTCCACTGACTTCCTTTTTGAAATTTTTTACCCTTTACCACTGAGTGGGCCAAGCTCAACTAAGATGATTATTAACCACAAATAAAGCTTCTACGAATTAAAGGTTGTCCAGGATGCATCACGATCACGAGCAGATCTTCTAGTTCAACGCCCCATGTCGCTCCATTCTTCGGGACTTCGGGCAGTTTAATTTTAATAACATTTTAATAACTTCTACGGCGTAGTTACTGCCCTCATGAGCTTGATAGCACAGGTGGCTGCATCTACTAGACCCAACGGATGATGTCATCTGTGGTACGTGTAAACTGAAATTGGACGGTTGAGTCAGAGCCACCTCTAGACCATATTAATTTATCTCTAGTCTAAGATGTTGGCAAAAAAGTAAAATCAACGCTTAATTGTGAGCCAGGTCAAATTGAAAACGTTGGATCAATTCGTCACAGCGTGAACCTTGTAATATCGCCACACTTGAACATCGATCGAAATCGACATGACCTTGAGATAATATAAAACACGCCTGCGAACTGATTGTTATCAAATAGAATAAAAAGTAACTTAGAAGTTGGCTGCATTTTGTTTGAACCAGCAATGCATCGTTCATCAGTTTGAAGACACGCTTTAAAGAAAATATTGGTAGTCTCCAGGTAATGTATGAACCGGCAGTTTTAATGTATTTAGTTGATAACCGAGGGTCGCGCACGACGCTTGTGTCAGCGCGCAACACGCACGACGAGCGCGACGCGCGCTGCACTTCTTATCACATACCAGTTTTATTCGAGTTTTCATTGTGTAACTCTCCGAGTGTGGTTCTACTACTGACCCAAACTTAAAAAGTGCATTCTTCGATTGTTCGAACGAGACCCGACCCAACGGCAACGGCTGATTTTTGAGCTGTAAGGAAGCCGGTCCATATATCGCAAGAGATTGTTATTACAATTGACTCAAGGTATATCAAATTACCATCTATTCATCCTGTATTTACATGAATCCATTATGTATTGGAGACAAGGGACGAGCAGTGCTCGAATATGTATAGAATAAAGATTAAAACCAATGAATTTATGCGAATAATGAAGAGTCTAACATCACTTAAACTTTTATAAAGGTATGGCAACAGTCTGTAAAAGAGATGCACCTTTTCATATAAAGTTTTATGAAACTTATCTCCTTTAACGATTGTACCTGCCGAAAAATCGGCACATAAATTTTATCATCGAACTTAGATCATGTTTGTATGATGTACAAAGTTTATACTTCCACTGGTACCTAAGTAATTTGTGTCGAGTTAAGCAACAGCGTCATTGAAACAAAAAATATGGTAGATAGACTACGCCGCTACTAATCCAACATTAACTCCTTTTACAAACGGAAATGGCAGCATTGCTTTATTTATACCATGTTTAAATTCAGTTTATCTAGATTATGACAAATATAGAATTGGTGACTTTACAAACACGGCACAGTAAAGAAACTATAAAGAGGTTTTGATTGTAACAATACCGGTTTAATTATCTAAAAAATATATATAACTCAAAGGTGACTGACTGACTGACTGACATAGTGATCTATCAACGCACAGCCCAAACCACTGGACGGATCGAGCTGAAATTAGGCATGCAGTTAGATGTTATGACGTAGGCATCCGCTAAGAAAGGATTTTGATTAATTCTACCCCCAAGGGGATAAAATAGGGGATGAAAGTTTGTATGAAACTTTGTCAATTTTAAGCCGATCGGGCTGAGACTTTGCATGCATAAAGCTACTATGACGTAGGCATCCCCTAAGAAAGGATTTTGAGATGCAGGCTATATAAACACTAAGCGATAACCGACATCCACGCGGGCGAAGCCGCGGCAACAGCTAGTGTATTTATATTTTTATTGGATATACACACTTTTTTTACCCACAAACATTATAGTATAATGCAGTCTATTTAATGTTTTAGTTAGTTGTATACCAGGTAACTCTAAATCTCGTCACCACTTAGGAAATAGATAGAGATTATCGATTCGACACGTAGGTAGGTAGTTACCTATGTATGTAATTTTATTGAAATCGCACCTTATCCACAATATTAATTTATAAGGACTTCCAAGTAGATATTATATTTTCTTTGATTTAGTTATTTACATTTGTTAAGACATTTCTCCGAAACTATTAGGTGGAGGATTACGTCCATTTTTTTATTGGCTTACAATTACTTCAACTCAGGGAACAGTGCAAGTTCAAATAAAATGGGTTCAGTCGTTTTCTAGATATTGAAGTTAAATCGCAGGGATATTGAAATGAAGTACGCATAATAATATGGTGTCTGAAGGAAAAAACTCAAATCTGATTTATTTAGTATCTAATAATATAAATAATTAAGTAATTAAGAAAACCACTTTGTTCAAGTTCAACTTCGATTTTCTTTCGTCAAAATCACGCAAAAATGATTAATCACGTCATGAGGGATACTTACCAACAATAGAATATATAATATAGTCAATCATATTGTAATGTTTTTTTTTTATTCGAAGCTGCAGTTCGCGTTTCAGAATTCGTTCAATTAACATTGTCATATGCAAATGATATTACAATTAAATCTAGTGTTATTTCCCTCTACAGTCCCGGCATTGGCTATAAGAAAACTTAGCTATGAGCTCACCTTTGCATACCTCATATTTCCTTATGTTTGTATAATTGTGACTAGGTACTCAATGAAATTCATTTTCCCTAAGTTAACTTTTATATAAATCGTGAAGTGTAAGAAAAAACACAAAATAAAGCAAATTTTAAAAGATAGTGTCGCACTCGCAATGTATTTGGTTTGCTTATTACCTACATATTTTATTATTTAAGCCCTGTATCCCGATTCTGTTAATTTCAACCACTGTTATGCCACAGACACTGCAAAATGTCATTTAATTTCAGACTTTACTGTTAGGTATGCTGTCTAAAATTAATTGCCATCTTGTAGTGAAATAAAAAGGATAATGAACTCTTTTCATTTAATTTTGGACTTTAATTTTGTACCAATAGAGTCTACAATTTAATGGCATTTCTTACAGTGTCAGTCAAGTGTTATATTCGCGCAAACTTCCATAGTATTATGTAAAAAAATGTAATATACCTGCTAGTCGGACTAGGCTTTGGTACAGCCGTACCTCTCGGCATTTAGGTCAGGCGATATTAGTGCCTGGAAAAGCCAAGATAGGTACCATTAAAAAACATTAAGTGAACCCGGACTCCATTATGCAAATGATACAACTGGGAAATCATTCATTATGCCTCCTCATACGAGTAAAGTTATTTGCGTGAATACTGTGAACCCTTCCAAAACCATTACATTTTACTCGACGTATGTTCTGTTCATATCCTAATTGTGTAACGCGTAAGTGGATATAAGACAAACTGGCAATCTCCCTATTAATTCCAGTATAAACCTGCTCTATAAAATGCCACCGATGAATAATGAATATTGCAGAGATAAAATGTATTTTCTTAAATTGACAAAATTTACATTTGCATTTTTATGTAAATATGCTCCGCGTACAAAAGAAACCCCTTATGTAGTGCAAATTGACTGAGCTTTACTTTGTGAGGGCGTCCGCTATTTAAATGATGACTTGATTATACAAAGGGATCATAGAAAAACGTCAAGAAAAACTATGAATGATATGGAGCAAGGAGTGGAATTTCTTGCCCGAATCTGTTTCCGGATAGTCATGACTTGGGTGTGTTCAAGTCTAAATTGAATAGGTGCGAATAGCGAGGGAATAGCGCCATTCACCGTCGACCACAACATCGTTACTGTCCAACAGGTGAGATAGTGGACAAATGCGAGCCTATCAGCCATGAAAAAATGTATATTTAATTTATAAATTGTAAGAAAAAATTGTATTTGGTTATAGGTAGGTCGCTTACGCCGAATAGATACTATACTTGATATACACCCTGGGTAGCTGATATCTTCATCACCGGTATTGCTTTGCACAGTGAGTAACTTTGATCAGTACCTAAATAACACTTTGTTCGACAGTATATGCCCAAAATTGAGCCACGGGATCAAAACAAGGCAGCCTTTACAGTTTTATTGGGGTAAATATAAATTTCTGTTGAACTTAGTGCACAGAGCAAATTTTGCTAAAAGGCAGGCTTAAAAATTTTAAACAGTTCTATAGAGGCAATTTATTTAGAGAAAATATTAACTACATAATTATTTATATAATAACCATAGCGTATCGTGGGTTATATAATTTAGATTTTTGTATAATAATATTGTACTATCCCTCAGGTAGGTGCCAGGTATATCTTTTATATATTAAAATTTCGACCTAAGTAGCACTTAGATGATTTGCACTTTTTATTTTATGATTTTCTTGTACTTAACGATTTTCTGTCACCTGGAAAAAATAATAAAAAAATATACTCAAGGTACAACTAGATACTACGGTATCTTTTTTGGAGTAGAGACCCACCTTGTTAATCGCACGTTCAGTTCAGAGTCAAACTAAACGGTTCTTCCACTTCAGTAGCGAGATCCGATTCTCAGCACTCCATGGATTCACCGTGCGGTCGCCGGGTCCATAGCGTGATACAGAGAGGAACACCGTGACGGCGACTGGGACTTGCGACCCAGATGTAGGTTTAGGGTGGCCACCTTGTGATGCATCAGCGCTCACCTCCACCGTCAGTAGTGTTCCCCCCCCCCTACCTATCCAAATTTGGTAAGATGTTAGAGTACATATATCAATGTACTTCTCATACATTAAAATAAGATTTCACTAATTTTGTCATTTGTCTTTCTGAATTTCAATTTTTATAGTTCATGTTTTCATTTTACTAAATACTTATTTGTATTGCTTATTATAAGCATATTTTTATAAAATACGAGTACTAGCTGACCCGGCGAACTTCGTACCGCCATAGTTTCCGCCCGCGTGGTATTCAGATCCCGTAACCGCTATACCTTCTATTCAAATTTCTATGTTAAATTCTGATCCCATTCCCGCTGCACCTTCCATTTAATTTTCTTATTCAAACCTTGGCCACATAAAAACGAACACAAAACAAAAAGAATTATCCAATTTGGTGCAGTCATTGGGAAGTTATACGCGTACATACATTTGGGCGGTTTCATTTTTATTTATATAGATTTTTCGGATCATATTTCTATTTATAGAAATTTTTAGAGTCGTTGCTAAGCAGTTTTAGCTAAACAGTCTTATAAATTTATTCTGTGCTATTTATATTCAACCAGATTTGTTGAGACTGGTGCATGCTGCGTCCGATATTTCTACCAAATCGTTTAAAAATTATCGGTAACCATGACGCACATTGGGAAAAGTCTATAGTAGCCTATAGTAGAGGAGTAGAATAAGTAGTATGAACAGTCGACGATAGGCTAATTAATTGACTGATTGTGTGCTGTTTTGCCTGCAAATACAATTTTGGTAAAATCTATCAGGCCCTCGATTCGGCTAAAGCAAAACCACTGACGTGCCGCAGTCTCTGCAAAAATTGACATTGAATTTTAGACTTCATTTTTATAAAATTAAAGTCCAAAATTAAATGACAATATTTTCATTACACGCTTTCGTTCACTCTACAAAAACCCGTTTAATTTTAAACTTTAACTGCATTATTTTAAAGGCTAAAATCAAATGGAATTTTCTCGCAGTCACTGTGGTGTGACAGTGGTTGTGCTTCAGCAGAATCGAGGCCCATATGTATGCATAGTTTGCATTTTAGCTGGGCTTTACCTTTTACATGAACCACTACTATCTGACTACCTAACCTCGAGACGAATACCTTCGTTGGAGCCTTTTTCGTCAATAAGCAGATTGTGTAATTTGTGTACCTACCGACTGACAGGTGAAGTTGGCTTGAGTCCCAAACATCTTTTATGGCTAAACATCTTTATAAAACCTACATTCTTTTATGAAAGAACCATCAAAATCTTTTATGTTTTAAATACGCTTCATGGCGTTTAATGTATCTGCTAAAGTGACAAGAACTAACACGAGCTAAAAACGTTCTTGAGTCAATGAATTGTAATAACAAAACATAAACACGAAATTAACAGGTCAAACAATGAAACGGTTGGTTATTATGAATTTATGATTTCCTTGTAGAGCTGCCGACCCGGAGCTCTGTAACCTATTAGGTACAATAATATTCTTTAAATGTATGGTGATGGTGATTCTTCATTGAAATTGCTTAGCATTTTCAGTGAAAATGAAATCATATAATAAATAAAATTAATGAAATGAGCATTTAGCATGCTAACTTTCTCTACATCAGATAAACTCAACATTCAGTAGTGTAATTTGGCAGGTCATACTTTCAAGAGTAAACCCTGCCCCAAATTATCTGCTTGAACATGTCCTGGATGGCTGGAACTCTTATTTACATACATACTTCTTAGAGCGACTTGGGAGCCATCTACGGTAATTCTTATGAGCTACAGAGCTACAGAAGCAATAAAAAGTAAAGTATTCCTCTAGGATTCAAATGCCGGCTTATGGCTAAGTTAACAAACATTTTACATCATATAGTATATTGGGTTCATACCTAATCATATTCTGTCCTCCGTGGTTCATACAATAAAAATAAAAAAGGAATATTATGTAAAATTTCCAACATTGGAATTCCTGACAATTCCATTATTAAATTAAAAAAATCCTTTTAAGGTTTGAGTAATTAGTGATTACTGATTACAGTCATGGGCTCCGCAATATTTATAGATTTATATGTTTCAAATAAAACCAACCCATGTATTTTATGTATTTTATTTTATGAATATTGCCTAGTTCCAATGTTCATAACTATTGCGAATTCGTCAAATGTGGTGAATTTGATCCTCACAGTGGATTACATAACTATTTGTGTCACAGTGATAGATATTCTGTGTAAAAAGGCTCGTTTAGACGAGAAGACTTTCCCGCACGTTTCGGTCCGCAAAATCGTAAGCGACTATCGCTAGCAATAATCGCCATATCATTATCGTATCAAAGTGTCTAATAGGCAAACACTACATTCTCGCCTACGATTATATCATACGAGATTCGCAAGTGACATATCGCCTATGTTTGACATACGATTATTGCTTGAAACGTCGCTTACACGAGGAGAGTTTCTCGCCCGCAACTTTTTTCTGTCCTTTCAATAATCGTACCATGCGAGCAAGAAACTCTCTTCAACGAAGCAAGTTTTTTCTGTCCTTTCGATAATCGTACCATGCGGGCAAGAAACTCTCTTCATGTACCTAAACGAAGCAAGTTTTTTCTGTCCTTTCGATAATCGTACCATGCGGGCGACAAACTCTCTTCAACGAAGCAAGTTTTTTCTGTCCTTTCGATAATCGTACCATGCGGGCGAGAAACTCTCTTCAACGAAGCAAGTTTTTTCTGTCCTTTCGATAATCGTACCATGCGGGCGAGAAACTCTCTTCAACGAAGCAAGTTTTTTCTGTCCTTTCGATAATCGTACCATGCGGGCGAGAAACTCTCTTCAACGAAGCAAGTTTTTTCTGTCCTTTCGATAATCGTACCATGCGGGCAAGAAACTCTCTTCAACGAAACAAGTTTTTTCTGTCCTTTCGATAATCGTACCATGCGGGCGAGGAACTCTCTTCAACGAAGCAAGTTTTTCCTGTCCTTTCGATAATCGTACCATGCGGGCGAGAAACTCTCTTCAACGAAGCAAGTTTTTTCTGTCCTTTCGATAATCGTACCATGCGGGCAAGAAACTCTCTTCATGTACCTAAACGAAGCAAGTTTTTTATATCCTTTCGATAATCGTACTATGCGGGCAAGAAACTCTCTTCATGTACCTAAACGAAGCAAGTTTTTTCTGTCCTTTCGATAATCGTACCATGCGGGCGAGCAATACTAAGTATACACGAGGAGAGTTATCGTTGTATACACTGTATACGGCGCATAAGTGTACTTTGCGCCCATTAATTGAGGCCTAGCGATTCGTTAATAGTGAAGTGTCCAATATATTACTTAATAATAATATGAGATGGTAGAATAATTTCCAAAGCGTTCGAAACCCAATCAGTACAGTACCAGGCTCTTAATTCAGCACTTGTCGCGGGGAAGAAAATAGATTTCAGGCAACCTGAGATCGGTTAGCTAGTACGAGTATAGTTAGCATCAGATCAGCAAAGTACGCAAAACGATATTAATACTTTGGGAGGGGCTCAACTCTTCCAGCCCCTCTAGACAAGTGGCAATTCGTTACCACACGTATTTTGATGTTTTATGACATACGTTGACGACTGCCATATACGTCAAACCCCATAATCATTCTATTCTACAATACGCCAGCCATCGAATTGCCACTTGTCTAGGGACGCTGTTGACTGAACATTGATCTGATATTCGGTAAACACTTTAGTTAGGACGATAACACAATAATTTAAATCAATAAAATAGTTACATATTAATATCATTAGTATGTATTAAGATCATTTTGAGTACTTCGCTAGATCGATCTGATGCTGACTGTACCGAAAACTCATTAATTCAAAGTATGTAGGCATTTAGCGGAAATCCGGTCAGCGGTCCGCGGGTCATACCCCGTTTGCAAAGCAAACATTATTTGTTATTCATATATTCTGTTGAAAAAATATCAATTAAATATTAGCTATTATTTTAACTACGTAAAATATTTCGTTTCTAAATGGGGTAATTTGGGTACGACTGAGATGTAGACTGAACATTGAGAATAAAATTAGAGGGAAAGTAGGAACAGAGTTTAGAAATCGGTCTCGCTGTTAAGTTTTATGTTGATCTCGGGATATAACGTGCTGTTAGACTGAGATCCCTGTCCCCGTCTCGGTCATGGTCACCGTCTCCAGCTTACATCGCAGTCAGAACCACTTCTTTACACGATCTTATGCCTTGATTTTGCTAAAACAAAACCGCTCTCATACCACGGACACTGTTAAAATTTACATTTAATTTAAGATTTAAATTAATTACCTTATAGTACTTTTCGTAGAGGGAATGAAAAATTGTTATGAAACGTTTCATTTAATTTTAGACTTGAAGACTATAGCTAAGTCAAAAATTTTATACCATTTTTGCAGTGTCTGTAATATGTCAGTGATTGATTATACTTTAGCAGAATCGAGGGCCTATACCGAAGTCTCTTCTCATTCAAATCGTTATTAATGAACCCATTAAAAATAATGATAGGTTTTTAGTGTGAGAGCAATATCTTGTTCATAGTGATAGTATATGTTCTTTTATACATACCGGCTTTGTTAAACTGGGTTATGAGATCATAACCATAGACTAGAGAGACATCATGCGCAGATGTTACTATTACGTTCAGAACGTAGACACTAAATGGTCTATATAGATAGATATAATAGTAAACTTTGAATACAGTACGTGAGGTAATAGAATTTCGATGAGGTATTTGAAAATGGTGCTTTTCTATAATATTATCTGAAGATAGAAGATTCTATGCATATACTCACTCAAGCCTTTCTGAAAAAGAAAGTGGCCTCCATGCCTCGAGGTGAAGACCTTAGATGCACCCGCAACTCCACGATAAGGTAATGATGAATCACTTTTCCACTGATAACCACACTTCATGAGTTTCCTCTACGATACGGAGCAATATTTGTTCAGTGTATGTTGTGCTAGGTTGACCTCAACTTGCCAGTCTTCCTAAGAGGATTAGGTATCCTAATAATAATTATTATAGTATTTATTTATCTCTTAAAACTTCAAGCAATAGTCTTGTAACCAAATATATTTCAGTTACACTTTTAGACTAGCACTGTAAGTGTAATTGAAAAACATCAAAAATATATATTATTTCTATTACGTTTATCAAAAGTATACAGGTACTCGGTAAAAGAAACAATTTTAAGAAAGAATTCTGAACTACACAATCGAAGTGGTGAGTTTTCACTTCACATTTACCCTAAGTACTATACTATTAGCTAAGACTGTATATAATGGTCTTACTTATTTCTTTAAGTTTTAAATGATGACCTAAGGAGTAAGTGATATAGTGTAAAAGCGGTAAAGGCATCAATTTAGGTCAAGTAAGTTTACCGGAACAAAAAAGGTACTTATCCCTCTCTTTTCAGCGTAAACCCGTGGAATAGCATGGCATTCGTCTTCTAGATAATTTTTACTTACTCTTATATATAGTTGAAGGCAGCAAACATAGGGAACCGTACTTATATAGATAGGTATGTAAGTATGTTTACTATTTAGATAGTAGTAGTGGTTTGTGAACGTTAAACTTTCCCTGGTAGGTAATATATTATTCATTTTCGGCGTTACCATCGTAGGAAATGTAGGTACACAGTAAATATGTGTACTACTGCCACTATGCTACTGCTACCTACGGGATCATTTGATCTGAACCATCCTAACTTCTAGACACTTCATTCCGCGGATTCGCAAACCACGTGGCCCGCGACAAGCGAAAGCAGCTCGTGTGTCTGAGGTCGCAAAATGATCTCCGTCCTCCATGAGCGCGGGCCTGGAGGTGACAGGTGGAGCTAGGGGTGAGTTGTGGACTACGTGGTCCCCACATTCGAAGAGGGCCAGATTTAGAGAGACGGCCCTGATAGCCGGACTGCAAGGAACATTATGTCTAAGATAATCTCACCTCCAGCAACACTCGTTCATTCCTTAGCGGTGAAATACCTAAAAAAACCCTTCCTTAATCGATGATTACAATATTAAGACAAAACGAGTTTTGTAGCCCCATCCGATTAAGATTCTATGTTGATGATTTTGTCATTTAGTACATGTATTTATGTAATGCTTACTTAATATCAGGTCTATGTATAACTCACGATTACTTAGGTTATGACCTAAATTTCGATTGTATGTACGGGGGTATGCACACAGCAAATGATATTATAGCCTTTGTTTTTGGTGTTAACATCATTCTTATTGCGGTAACCAGGTTATCACATTGCCAAATCAGGATAAACAATGTAGGTAATCACTGTTTATTAAGTGAGATATAAATTATGTTTGCCAATTTTGGTTGTACTTTATGCTGTAGGTCTACTTGGATATTTATAGTACCTTCTCAGTAAGTAGTCTTATTCTCCCAAGATGAGGTAATATAAATAACAGTGGCAAAAAGCATGTTTTTCTACTTAAAAAGAAAATGCTAGTTCATGTATATAACCTCCATTCCAAGAGAATAGCGGTGTTTCCTATGACTTGTTTAGAATCAATTTTCCTTCCTTTTACACATAAAAAGAAAAAATTAAGTAAACAGAAAATGATCTAGTGTAGATTAAAAAGAAGTTTAATGTTAAGTCGGTATGTGTATGCTTCAAAAATAAAAAATGGCTAGGCCAAATTTAGACTTAGATTTATATTGATCCGCGTCAAGATTGAAGAAGGATTTTTACATGACGCTGCAATACGAACTAGGCTTTATTCGAGGAATAAATTGGGACCCAGGCCGTTAGTTCATAAACAACATTGAATGGGTGACCAAGTGAAATCATTCAATAGGTAGCAGTATTACTCGTATACACCCTTATTTTTTAATTACCAGAGAAACTGCAGGGGCTGATAGGGAACGTATATAATTCAACATATATGGAATAATACAAATAGCCAACCATACAAAAAAACAAAGTTATTGACGTTTTTAAAATCTCAAAATACGTGCATACACGCATAGACACCGTTTCATTTTACGTACTATGTGTGAATAGTAAATAGGTACATACCTATCATATCAATGAACTTTCGTCGTAAAAAAGCCGATGAGTTCCGAGAACGACCGACAATGTACCTACGTACCTACGACAGACGCGAGCGATTTTCAAGGTCAAACACTAATCAAAATCAAAATTAATGATTGATTGATGTATTACGAAACGTGCAAGACTTACCACTACAAGTAGATGCATAAACGAGCCCGATTTAATAAGTTCAATTTCAAACTGAGGACTGAGGAGCCGTCTGAAGGGGTATTGGGTTGATAGGTTCACTGACATACACATTTCACTTCACTACACATGTAAATTGGCCTCAGATCCGGGGTCCTCCGTCCAATTCACCTGCCTTCAAATTGCGTATTGAGGTAGTATCTTACCGCGATGTGTGAGACCAGCCAGGAACCAGACTTTGATGTAATCGTGGAGCAATTTGGCTGTCGGGCATTCGGGTAGAGATCACGATAGGTACATATCCGTAAAACGGCACTCACATTTTCACAGGGTGTAAAGTAAGTAGGTACCTACGTAACATAATTATTAATGCACATTCGCGATTGATAATTTGGTACGCCATCTCGATAATTAATCGATTGTTTAAGGAAACGTGCGCGCATCAAGACGTCATAACCGGAACTGCATTGCTTTTATGATTTTGAATTTTATTAAAACTGAAGGTCATTTGTATCAAAGAGATGCCGCCGCGCCGGGTCGCTCGTTTCGCGGCACGTGTAGTGCGGGGTACGTGGGGGGTAGGGGATTAAAGTAGAGAAAGAGAGCGCGTATTTTATCAATGACTTCTTTGAGTGATTTTGTTTTCGTGTTCACTTCATATTCTATTGAGTAAAATTTTGTACGTCGTGAACAAATATTAGGTGGTTTTAGGGAAAAAATTGACATACATACTTTATTCTTTTTTTATAGCATGGATGGGTTCAGTATCGAATACCTATCACTTTGCCAAAATTTCTCTGGTAATTAAAAAATATTCGTGTATAGGTATTTTTTATCTAAATTAATTACTGTTCGTTAGTCTCGCTAAAACTTGAGAACGGCTGGCCGATTTGGCTAATTTTAGTCTTGAATATTCGTTGATGTCCAGGGAAGGTTTAAACGGTGAGGAAATATGGAAAAATTGCAAGTAATATACTAAAATCGACCCTTTTATTTTCCCATACAAACTGTTCTTACCTTCCATGTTCTTATATTCCAATGATTGCACCAAATTGGATAATTCTTTTTGTTTTGTGTTCATTATTGTGTGGGCAAGGTTTGAAAGAAAATTAAATGGAAGGTGCAGCAGGAACAGGATCAGAATATAACATAAAAATTTGAATAGAAGGAACAGCGGGGCGGGATCTGACTGAATACCATGTGGGCGGAAAAGATGGCGGTACAAAGTTCACCGAGTCAGCTAGTTTATATAATAATTATGTTGAAGTGACTTTACTAAGTCGTGTAATTACAAATTCAATAGTTACTCATTTATGTAAATAGTACAATTTAAAGATTCACCAAGTCATTTGAAGGATTACAAGCTATTTTACAATTAGTATTGAATCTGCTCCGTATGACAATATTTACTTTGCAAGTCAATCTTGACCCAAAACTTGATAATGAGGTCTAAAGATTTGGGTGAAGATTGCTTTCAAACTTTGGATTATGCAGGCTCAAGTTGTACTGAAATCGTCTGCTAATCTTTAATTATTATTTAGGTTTGCATTTACTGTTTACTTTAACCAGGTTTGATTGTGTGTAATGATTAATCTAAGTAGATCTTCAAGATTGATCGGAATTTATGCGAAATACTGTTGGAAGGTTACACGAATATCACTCATTAAAATAAAATCATTTTAACAGATTCTATCGCGATTTATCGCACTTAGCCCGACCATGGTTGCTAAAAAGTAGCCGATACGTTGTGCAAGTCAAGTAAATAAGCGATAGAATTTGTTGAAGTGATTTTATTTCAATGAATGTAATAATTTATTATAATAAGTAAAAATGTAGTAAAAACATTATGCAGTTTGTGTGTAGAGATATTGAAGCTAAAAGTCAGAATCTATAGAATGTAAAAGATTATAATGGCTATTAACTCAGGAAGGAGCTAAAAACATATTCTGTAACTATACCAGGAGTCCCCGATACTTAACAATTTCAAGCAGTAGTAGGTATGCTGTAAACTGCCGGGGTCTTTCTTTCCTTTTGAAACGAAGTGTTAGAATTTAGAGAGTTAGATATTAGATACTTGTTGAATTAGAAAGTTTAAAAGTAAATTGGAGACTAAATGAAAGATGCTAAAAAAGATTTCCAATTTGTAATCCAGGAAGTTGGTTATTACAATTATAATTAATAAGAAGAATCTCAGGGGGTGAGTTAATATTAATTAAGACCAGCACTGAATTTATAGGCGATGAGAACGACCCGATGATGTAGGGCAGCAAGGCACTTAGCTTCGCCGCTGGAGTACGTGCCGCGCCGACACGAACCGTCGCGTGGCTTGTTCAACGGCGAAGGTAGATGCCACGCTAACTGCTGCCTCGGGTCCTCGTGCTGGAAAATATAGTGCAGAAGCAATCAGTATGTTACTTGACATACTGCTAGTGCGGGCGTGGCAGGTAAGGCCCAAAGCAGGTGGTCAAGCTTCTCCCAGGCACTTAGTGCAAAAGGTCATTACAGTAAAAGCCACACCCAAAATATTGCAAGCAGAAGAACAGATGCACAGAAAATAAGTTACACCGAATAGGGTAGGTAGGTAGATGGTAAAAGATCAGGAGGTCGATGACCCCCTGGTCGGCAGGTCACTGTCCTTTTGACGAGCAGAAGGAAAATAAAACAGCCTAAGAAAAATAAGCCTTGCAAATTATTCTAATCGAATAATTAAAATAAAATAAAAATGTTCGGGCGCCGCTCGCGTAAAAAGCAGACGCCCCAATGAAGTTTACCCATCGCGCATAGGCGCGACGAGTATGAAAATATTCCATATACGATATTTTATCGGATGGATTAAATTGAAATATGGCACATCTTGCTCACGTAAAAAGACAAGATGTACCTGGAAGAGCTTTGCAATGGCGACATGAGTACGACGTGTCTTCGTGGTAAAATATTGTGATAGTAATCGCGAGAGTTATAGGAATAACTCCTGATGGAAAAGATGGGAACCACGTCATTCGTCATTCTCATGTTTCCAAATGCGCCACCTTAAAATAAAAGAAATAAGCACACAATATGAAAAAAATATAGTATTCTCACCCGGGACAGACAGTATCTAAACCGAAGCCAGCAGATAATGAGCTCGGAGTGGCTCGTCCCCCAGTTTTTATAGCTGGTTCGGTGGTGGAACCCCTTTCCGGCCCAAAATTACACGATTAGGCCGTAATAGCCTTTGGGTTTTGATTTTAATACGTACTAATTTGGCAAATACAATCAACTGCAACCGCCATGATGACATGACGCTTGCAGATTTGCTCGCACGCAACCATAGACAAGGTGCTAGGTCCACTGAGTGAATAGAATACAGATAATATTAGTCGAGTATCGATCGATATCGATTGAATATCGATCACTACTCCACCAATACTATAAATTAAATAAAAAAAATACAGGATTGCAATTAAGACAATCTGCAATGTCACACTTTAATTCCATTTTCTTACTCTCTTTCTCTTTTGCAAGGTAGCGACAACTCTGGCGTTGCAAGCACTCATATAAGTAGCAGAAAGGCCATGTGCGGTAAGGCCACCTTGCGGTTACATGTGTGGTAAAAAGAAAATACTTTTTGTTGATATTTTATTCAATAAACTTATAAGAGAATATTGTTCTTATTCCATCTAAAATTTAGGCATACAGGAGGAATGCAAAGGTTCGTCGTAAACTTGGTTTTATGTAAATCTTTGTGTGTGTCAATAATGTAGTTTATGGCGACTATATACAGGAATTTAAGTTACTGCAGAGACAAACACTGAGTATGCTGAGGTTTATGAGTCTGTCTCCAGAGTAAATTGGTACGAGCTCTGAACACTGCGTCTGTCGTGGATGTTTTTCTTTGCAAGAGGTAGGTAGTTCTTTTCACATACTGTCCACATGTTTTAACCAAATAGTCTCACTTTATTACAAAATACAATTTAATGAATGAATAAAAACAATATAAATAAATAAAATACGTTGCAACAATAAGATGTTCTATCTTTTTTTCTATTTTTGAAGGAACCCACATTTCACTAATCATTGTATTAGGTCCCACGTAAAAGGGAGTGAGCGTGAACCTATTGCCGTATTCCGGGCACTTGTTGACTCGAGTTATGCATTGCGGGGCTGAGTCTGGGCTGTATATGTACATATATCTGTCTGATGTTAAAACAGCTGATAATGACGGGCAAAGTAAAGTGGTAGAGTCGCACTGGGCGTCGAAGAAAGTCGTAGTTGTGGAATATTTTGGAGTAGACCGGTTGTCTCCGTCGAAGAGCTGTTCCTGTTGGCTGCTAACAGAGAGCAATTCAGGTAAACTAGCGGCTAACCTTCAGGAATGAAGAGGTAGATGAAGAAAAAGAAGAATTTCTAAACGTGTCATATTTGGCATTTCTATTTTTAATGAAATTTTCAAGTATTTATTATGCTTCGGGCGGGACTTGAACCCCAAAGTCGCCCCAAAGACGGTTGTATAGAGGAATTTGGATTGACTGCGCGCAGGCTTCGGTGGCTAGTGGTCAGAGCATTTCCTCTGTAAGGGAAAAATCGCGGGTTCGAGTCCCGCCCGAAGTCGATTCTCTTTTCTATTTAAAAATCGATTTCTATTTTGAGATTAAAATTAAAATTTGGAGTAAACAGCTTTTTAACAATGAAAATTCTATTAACTGATATAGTGAATCGATTTTCTATGGGCATAAATTGATCAATTTTACCTATATTCATCATGAATTGTATTGATTTTTTATGGTTTGTTGAGTGCTGTATCTATGGATATGCCTGTACCTACTTGGAAAATGATAAAAAAACCTCGCGGTAATAAAGGACTGCCTGGGGCTGGGGACATTTCGCGTCGAGGGGATATCACCTTTATCTTGGATAGGATATAATGTTAGAGATATGCTGTGGTTCCAATCTATTCTACTTCTAGTCACTAATCTGTTCAAAAATATATACATAATGACGACATTGCGCAGCAGAATGTCTTCTTTCCTTTTAAAAATTTTCAGCCTTCGCCACTGGAAAGACATACCTAGTACCAATAGCTATAAAATTGCAACGAAAGCTCACGTGACATTACTCAGGAAGGAACATCTCGCAAACCACAAACAGTGTTATGTTATCATTGAATATTATGATGGTGCTCAATCAAATATCCTACGAGGGTCAAATATCCCCCAAAAAAATCATCTAGGATTCTAGGCCATGAAGCGATTACGAGAGAACATTCATCGGAAAGGGCAAAATTTGTGAAATGGCAATTCGCCATCTCGAACCTCAATCATCGTAGGTACGTTATACGATTTACCCACAGGCTACAATCCCGATATAGCCCCTTGTATTTTTTCTTATTACTCAGACGAAAACCAATATTTGTATGAGTGAATGTGTCTATTTGCATTGGTCTGGTCGTGCCTCGGGCTTCGGTCCCGGTTGACATACGAACATCTATGGCAGTCGTTACGGGTAGTTAGAGCCCGAAAATAGTCTAACAACTGCATGCTTCAATATCGCGAATGGGTTACAGAGGTCAGATGGCAGTCGCTTCACAGAAAATATCGAAGATCAGCCAAACCCGCAGTTAGTCTGAAAAATTGGACTCCGGACTCCGAGGTTAAAGCTTCGGACGCGACCAGAGAGACGGATACCAACTGCTAGGAAACTGTGCTCCTGCTCTAACTTTCAAACTCTCGCGTTCCATGATATAGGTACAATAATATTGAACGCCCTAATACGACATCGCCTTGCTCAACGTTTGTCGGATTCCCTCGGATCCAGTGTATTTAATGCATATTCGCTATCTAACCCACGATAAATCTGTGGCAAGAGCACTCGAATGTTTACGTACCTAATGGTTTTAAAGTAGGTATAACAGTACTTCTAGTCGGATTATGAAAATGAACTGTCTGAGTTATTTTCCATTTCCGAAAAGAAGGAAATAGAGGAAGGGGTTTCATAAAATGAATGAAACAACTGAAACAAACCTAGATTTTACAATGAATCTCCCTCACCAGATGAAATATAGCCGTCATTTACCATCTACGCCGCATTAAGCTTTCCCAATCGGAATAATCTTCGAAGTAGGCCGATATTTGATCTAGAGTCAAAGGGTTTTACTTGAACCTGTAACTAAGTGAAATTATAATGGGGTCTATACTTTTTTATTTGTAGCTTAGGCCCAGTTGAAATGCATTATCGGTTCATTCGTCATTTTACCCTTACGCTGTGAAATTATAATATATCAAAGGTAAATTGCAGATGTTAGCAACTAGCAGAGAATAGAGAAAAATAAGTGGCCAATCTATGAAAAAGTTAAGTCAATATGGACACAAACATTATTGGTCCAAAGCGAGTTATACCTACCAATTTGGTTCCAGTAAAATGTATGGCATAAACGCCATTGCAAATGATATCTGTTCCCATCTTTTCTTGTTATATAATGTGGGCATCAAGTCTAAAAAATACAACGTAAGCTCTGTTTCGAAAGTCGATAGCCGATTGCCAGGGGCTAACTTGTCCTTTATCTGAGAAGTTTCTCCGCCTACGAGAGATTGAATATTAAATGATTGTTTGTTAGCATGTTAGTATAGTCTATTATCTGTTCTGTGGTATAGTTGTGATTAGATCCCTTCTAAACATAAGTGACATTTATAGTTTTTGTGATTTCGGAACTTTTCGCAATTAATTATTGTGGAACTTACTTTTGCCGACGTTTCGGGTGCGTTGTAGTACCCGTGGTCACGACTTGACTGGTCTGCGAGCGTCGATGGGATGTGGGGAATATTTTTTTCATCCCACCATCTCGGAAAGAGTATTTTTTCTCTTCGATATCTGAGCGTAAAAGTCGTTTTTATCCTCTAGAGGATAAAGTAAATTTGAATTTAGAACATCGTGTGTACTAGGTTTGTGAACTCAAAACATCATTAAACCTATTTACTTCTACCTCTATGGTGCCAAAGTTATTATACAACTTTTTTTTAATTTATGAAAAACTCAGACTCGGAACCTCCTTGGTGTACTTTTTTTTTTAAATTTGCTTTACGCGCATAATTTTTTTTTACGTCATATTGATGAACATTGTTGTTAAATTTTTATTATTTTGTATTTTATTATTAGTATTAATACACATATTATACAGCCTCCGTGGCGTAGTGGTAGTGAACGCGGCCGCTACGCAGGAGGCATGGGTTTGATCCCCGCTCAGTGCAAATATTTTGTATGCATGAAAATGGGTATTTGCATTGGTCTGGTCGTGCCTTGGAGAGGACGTTAAGCCGTCGGTCACGGATGCCATACGAACATCTATGGCAGTCGTTACGGGCAGTTGGAGCCCTAAAAAGTTCAACGACAACGGTCTAGCTGCAATGCTTCGATATCGCCTAATGTCACCATTGGGTCGTGGAGGTCAGATGGCAGACGTTTCACGGAAAATATTGAGGTCCAGCCAAATCCGCAGTTAAGACTGGTAAAGCGGACCCCGGACTCCGAGGTGAAAGCTTCGGATGCGACTGGGAGTTAACGCTAGGAAGAAGAAGCATTTCATTATTTCCTCGCTGAGGTGGGATGAAAAGTTACGTGTTGCACTCGAGTGCAAAGATTTTTCACCTTGTGCTCTTTTGATTCCCTCGCTAACGCTCAAGATTCTAATTTGTGAATCACTCGCTATGCTCGTGATTCAAATTTAGAATCTTTCGCTTGCTCGGTCATCAAAACTGAGCACGCGGTTAAAAAGCAACTTTGCACTCTTGTATAACAAATAACTATTGTACGCCTACCCTGTACGCCCTTGTATGCTAACAAGTTTATGGTTCCCTAATTTTGTTTGCATAAAGCTTTATGTCATAATTTATAGTGGCATACTTTTTCAAATGAAAATTTTAGGCATATTATTTTTTATTCCATAATAAGTACCTACGCACTAGTCCTAATTCGTATGGAAAAAAATACGAACAAACTATGACTTGCGAACAAATATGCTTTATAAGTCAAATGTCAATCAAAATATACAATACCTGATAGTAGGATAGTATAACTTAAATGATCATACTGTTAAATTGATTATCATAAAGTATATTAAAAGTTAAAAACTTCTTAACCTTAAATCTTTATTACTACTACTAGCTATTAGGTAATTTATTTCTCTAACCAACGTAATAGACAGAGTGAGAGTAAATGATCTCGAGTAACTAATCGAAGCTACTTTGTAACCGAGGGAGGAAAGTGATTGATTACCAACGAGGGTGCAGTTTGGTCTAACACACACAAGGTATGTTGGTTTGATTGACACTTAGGTACGAGGAATATTAAAATGTGGAATAGATAGATAATTAAATAAGGTAAATGTGTATAAATCATAATAATAATCCATCTTTTGCCTGCACCTACCTCAATGTATCTCTGCATCACCCTATGGTTGACTGGTAGATAAGGCATTAAGTCCACCTTTGTACAATTTTTATGTGCATAAAGTTTAAAAATTAAAATTAAAAATTAAATAGATAAACCTTGATTATATTCACGTACTCTCAAAAAACGTAGTTTCTTTGTCGCGTATACAGCCGTATGTTTTACAGCAATACGTGTATTGGACGAATACGAAACAGTTTTAAAATGATGGCGTTTCTTTCCCCGCGGTGTGAGATTTGTCAGTCCTCTTTCAACAAGGTATATTTTTTGATCCCTAAACTATAGAGTGATGTAATTAGATTTTGTATGCAGCTGATAGATTTATAAGTGCAACATCAAACTTTATCCTCCTGTTTTGTTATCATGATTTCTGGATTAGAAAATAATAGAAAAGAAAAAAAATATTGCACACAAAAAATAATAGTAAAAAGAACGGGAAACCCAAGAAATTGTACAAATAGTGGTCTTTTTGTTACAAGCGATTTCTTGCAACTTTTGGATGGATAGGTATATTTTAATCATCTTAACAATAACAATTTATTAAAACCATAAATTAATTACATTAGTATACAGAATCGTTGTCTCTTGAACTAAGTTGTTAACCTGTATCTCAGGAGACAGTTCCTTCCCTTATTACATGTTCCCTTATTACATCTTAACAATAGGTAATAACTTATTATGGGTCTTCCTTGTGACTTTTTTTTTTTGGTTCGTATCATAGAAGCCGTAGAGCTTCTATGATACGACCCTATATACATATACCCTATATACCCTCTAACTTCCCAACCCCGAGGGGAAAGTGTAGATGATGGGCCTACAATTCGTATTTATGTTAAAATTTATATTGTATGAAGTCACACTAAAGGAAATACGTGCCACATGGAGCACATTATTTCACGCTTGGCCCACGCGTGAATACTAACCATATTAATTACCTTCTATGAATATGCTGAAAACGTACACAATTAATATTAATCGTGCCGGCATATTCATATTCAAGATTATCTGTAGCAACCGCTCCGCTCCCGTTTAATAGGTTCTACTCTCGTTCTCACGATTCACAAGAACTTACTCCCGGGATAAAATCCCATGTGTTACCTCAGACTACAATCTGTATCTGTAAAGGCGCCTATACACGCTGGCCGAGCGATAGTCAATGCCAACGCGTAGACAGTCTATTTGCCTTGCCTGGTCATCACTCGGTGTCGCTCGCCTAGTTTGCTTACTGAAGCCCCAACGTGTGTAGAGCTCATTTGGGGTAACTTGTCTTCGCTCGCCGTCGCTTCTGATCACTCGCCTCACTTCGGATTGTTATCGATTTATGTGCACAAATCAGTGGCGCTCGTCTGCACTCGGCGAACGTGTGAGCTGCACTACAGACACTCGTCTATATTGGCCGCTGGCATTGGCGTTCGGTGAACTTATCGAACGTGTGAACATTAAGCACTTGCCTTGCACCTATTTGCCAACACTCGTGATGGTCTACGCTCGGCCAACATGTATAGCCAACTTTACAAATATCACATGACCAGAGATCCGATTCCGTTACCGTCCGTACGTTAGATTCACCATGCGGGCGGGTCTAACGTTTTTGAGCGATATAATATATGGCGTATCTATAGGAATGACTGACCACAGTGACCCTTGTCATGTCACCTACATACAGAGTCCCAGTAACTGCAGAGAAACCAGTTCTTCATTGGATTCAAGACTACCCATAATTACTATCATTGATGTATGTAATCGGCAGTGTCTGATTTACGCAAGGGCTCGCCAATTTGAGATTCAATAATGCAAACAGCTGCGGAGGTGTAGCACTAATATTTACTGTGTCTATTCAAAAGAAGCATAAGTTTCCCAATACTTTGATTTCGTATCGATATTTTTGTACCTTTATGAATTGCAAAAGTAAAATAAATAAAATGTAGAACTGTTTGTTGTGTAATGTTAAATACATTACGTGGACAGACGACCTCATTAAGGCCGCAGGAACGCGCTGGATGCGAGTCGCTTCTAACCGGTTCTATTGGAGATCTATAGGGGAGGCCTATGTCCAGCAGTGGACTTCCTATGGCTGAAATGATGATGATGATGAAATACATTACACATCTTTCTGATTTAAAAAGTAGGAGCTCCACTATATTTGTTTGAGTATAACTACGTTGGTTTTCAATTGATTTTGCATTTGGAGGTATTACATATTACGGTTATAACCGTCCTGTGACGCATATTTTTGTTCCTTGAATGCTAATCTCGTCTGCAAGAAGTACCTAAACCTGAATTTTTGATTAAATACTCTGGTGCAGGCTTTCCTCGAGAAGGAGATCAGATGGTAGTCACTCTCGTAATAGCTAACTATACCAAACTATGGAGAAGTAGCTCGGAATTTTAATTCGATTCCAGATTTGACAATTTCAGTGTTGCAACGTTATGACAAGTACTAAATAGTGACGTTGCGAAATTATTCGATATGGAAATGGAATATTTCCGGATCGATTCTTCTCGTTTATAATTTTACTCTCGTAAACTAAGTATATCAGGAAATTAAATATTTCTGAACCGATAATTTAGTTTTGACGATTAATTAACGATCTGAGACTTCTCTTTTATAATTGTGTGTGAGATAAATAAAAAAATGTGATCATGAAGGAACATGACAAATAAAACAGATAGATCTATTAAGGTAATAATTTATTTCATAAATTGTCGCCGTCATCGCTATCGCTATCGCTGTCACTTTCTGTAACATATATTATAAATGTGTCTGTGATATTGTTAAACATATCTAGCCTACTCATTTTTTCCTCTTCTTTGACAACATGGGATACGCATTTAGACCATTCGGTAGCCGTAATTTTTTGAATGCCTTCCTGAAATAAATTTCTCACGTCTGTCAATTTGAAGGTTTTATTATTTTGAGCTACATGCCCCTTTACCTGCGCCCATATCAATTCGATAGGGTTAGCTCGCAATGGTAAGGGGGCAGTCTTAAAACCGTGATCCCATGTTGTGCTGCCATTTCGTCTACAGCGTACTTATTAAAAGACTCGTTATGTGGAATCAGTTCTAAAAGCGTAGCTTTAACCATAAATCTGGTTCGTAATGAATATTTTTATTTAAAAGCCAATCTTGAATGGCAGCTTTTTTCCAGCTCATTTTTGGTGCCGTTTCCAATTTTCGGGAGTGGTAAGGTGCATTATCCATCACCACAATTGAGTTTGGTCTTAATTTTGGTAAGACTCCAGCGAACCACTCCTCAAAACAAACTGCATTCATCTCATCATGGTAATCTTCACAATTTTTCTTTGCTTCAAAAATCATGAGCCCCTCTTCCAGGAAGCCTTCTTCACTACCTATATGGCTAATTATGAGACGTTTGCCTTTTCCAGATGGATTTTTTAATCCAGTGGTCAGTCCCTCCAAAAACGCTTGCTTGCTTGCTTGTTATAAAAACAAAAATATTAACTTTTTATAAAATAGAGCAGCGATTACTAATTAATAAATAATTATTATGAATAATTATGTATTTATTTAAATAAAAATCAATAATTTAGTCTTTAATTGATACACTGATGGCACACACACTGATTGTTTATCGATTTTGTGTTCATCACTACACTATTATATGTGGTATCATTATTTCACAAAATGACAGTAGCTAATGTCAAATCTGGAATCGAATTAAAATTCTGACTTTAGACTCCAAAGTGCAAGCATTGGATGCAATACTGTAATCTGACGGATAAAAAATTTGATTCAAAAAAAGTTCAGATTGATTTTTTGTCTTACGAAGAACATCTTAGTCATGTATGAGTATTATTTCACAATGGTTTGTATTATTTGTGGTGTAATAACAGCCGTCCTTCAAACTAAATATTGTATTAACTAGCGTCTGTTGCTATCATCAATGATACGCTAATATACCCGGAAATTTTTAACTAAGTATATCGACAGACAAAATGCATGGTATTCTTTGTTCTTCATTTAATGTGATAATTGTTTACGTGGTGCGCAGGAGTCTGTGATCGTAAATGGAAACTGACTCACGAAATCTGTGCTCAAGAGATAACTGGGAATAAATGAAGCTGTTGTCATGTTATGAGTAAGTATGACGTAAATATTTACAACAATTTAAACAGTACTTGCTCGCCCTTACCGGTATTGTACAGCAAGGCCAAGATCTTTATGGAGTCAACCTCATCTGCTAGGCGGTACACCTACTGATTAACGGACGAAACTCGGCCACTAATAACGGGACATTACAATTTAATAACAATAAATTACCAATTATCACGTAAATGACGTTCCGACGCGAAAGATCCGCGACGGAAGATATATCAAGCGTGGTGTAGCCCTAATGTGTACCCACATTACATAAATACCATACATTATATGACATTATACCATGGCGTCGTGTAGTATGGGTATGAGTCATACCCATGCGTATGACGTAAAAATTTACAACAATAAAATTTAAGCAATAATATACATTTCTCGCCCTATAAACTTAATTTTATATTTAAATCTGAATGTTAATTAATAAAACTTTGTTTTCATCATCGCTCAATTTAATATTTTAAGATTTATTAACGACCGATCTTAAAACCTACTCAAGGAATAATTTAATTGCTCAAAGTTCGGTCCAAGGAGGCGTAAAATTGCCTAAGGGCTTGATGATTTCCCGTAACTCAAATGTCTGCCCCAATGATTGTAGTTACTGTGACATTAATGTTTTATGATTCAATTGTAATTTAACGGATATTTTATTGAAATTAACACTCAGTTAATTTTTGTATTATTTTGGTGAAGGCCTTAACCTTCGGTCTTAATTTCATAATCTCATTATATATTATTAGTTATAAAATTAATACCTAACTTGTAAATATTTATAATGTGTACACAAAGATGTTTGTTGTTATTAACTGCCACATTGGGGCAACCTGTAATGGTAGTTATTAAGGAAAATAAATAAATAAATTTACTACGGAATCAGTTATTTGTATACCATCATATATATTTGTAATTATTCCAAACGCTCTTAAACTCTACTAATCTTTTTTCCCCTTTTGATTTGACTTTTCTTGACACCGGAGTGACTGTTGTCTGAACCTGCTGCCTCATCATCTGCATATAGACGTATTCTCCCGATTGCATCCGTGGCCAAGATGACCTCGAAGCACAGGGTCCGCCTTCCGGCTCTTCCTTCTCCACTTCGTACGATCTTGGGCGTCCATGGTAGTGAGACCATTTTAGCACGCATATCACCCTCCACGACGTCAAGCCAGGACTTATTTGGCCTACCCCTTTTACCTGGACCCGGCGGGGGTACCATTGCCAGGCATTTGTTCAGTGGCGGATCCAGGGGGGGGGTCGTGGGGGTCATGACCCTGGGCGGGTCACCTACTAAAAAATATCCCAATGTCACTGATAAATTTTAAAAAATACCACGCATACGTAGACTGTCTCTTTGTACCTAATAGTATTATAATTTTATGAGGCACCCAAACATCAGTATGAATATTATTCGCGCGATTGAAAATTTCAATTTATCGTGCAGCGCAGCCGATCAACCGATGGACTCGAAATGTTTTCGGACCTGACACCCTGTCCGCTATGTTAAAGAAATTAGCGCGAATGACTAACCAGGCCCGAGGCCGGCAGTCGAAGGTCTGGAGCTGACAGCCATGAGGTCCTTTTTCGATTCGGGCAACAATTTGACTTGGCCTCAGCTTCAAAGGCCCCGTATTTATGTTACTGTTTGCTTACAAAAACTTTTTGTGAACTTGGAAGAAGCCTTCCTTTCTGGATCCGACGTAGGTAGTCACCAAAGCACCCGTGCCCGGTAATAACCTGCGTCAGCCGGTACGAGAGGCAGCCATGTGGCCTCTCTAGCCACTCCCCCATAGGATGGGATGGGCCTTACTACCGCTATTACCGCGGGCCCAGCGCTTGTGGCCAGTGGCCATCTTCTGCTGCGGATGACGCAGCTGGCTCATATGCCTGGTCCTTTTTTTTTATCGTGCGAAAAATCCCCGCGGATACCTCCCCCGCCGGAGCCGGAGGAGGAGGTTATGTCGGACTCGAACCGACTAAAACGTACGCCGTCTGTGGGCCGTCAGTTGCTGGAGGTGAGATTGTCGAAGCCATATCCCTCGCACCCCGGCCGACCCAGGGCCATATCTCTCGATCTGGTCCTCTTCCGGTGTAGGGACCATAGAGTCCCCAGCTCACTCCCAGGTACGGGGAGGCACGCAATGCGCGCCGCCGCGGCCTGCTTCTGCTAGGGTGACTGGCGGCTCCACCCGTCACCCCCAGGTCCGCGCTCATGGGGGACGGATGGTCATTCTGCGACCTCCGACGCCCGAGTTGTCGCCGCTCGTAGCGGGTCGCGTGGTTTGCGATTCTCCTTCGCTCCTCGCGGGCCGCAAGATCTGCGATTCTCCTTCGCTCCCGCTCCGCCGCCTACTTTAGGAGCATTAGATGCGCCGGCGGCCCACGCATCCGCGCAGTGATCCATCGCTGCGAGCAAAGTGGCGAGCGTGAGAGCTCTCACTCCCAGCGTAAGCCTGGCCTTACATCTGCACATTCTACGACGTCAAGCCAGCACTTTTTGGGGCTACCCCTCCCACAGGGGCCCGCCCGGGGTGCCATTGCCAGACATTTGGTATCCACCTAGCCTGGTGGTTGCTGCAAAAGTTGCTGTTCGCAGGCGATGACTTGGTCGAGCGCACGGACCAGGTTAAGTACCTGGGGGGCGCGCCGTGATAGCGGCGGTAAGACCCATTATGGGGGAGTGGCTAGGGAAGCCACATGGTGGCCTCTCGTTCTGGCTGACGCAGATTATCACCGACCATGGGTGCTTCGGGCGGTATCTGCATCGGACCGCGAAGAAAGAGCCAACGTCCGAGTGCCATCACTGCGACGCGAGCGAGGACTCTGCGCTGCACACGCTCACCGAGTGTCCGGCGTGGGAGACGCCGAGACGGGAGCTGGTGGCGACCTTGGGACCTCTTTTTTCGCCATAGAGTCTCCTGCAGGAGTCCTCCAGCCCTCTCAAGCCAGAGTGCCAGCTGCGTCCTTCAACTTGGGGCCAGCAGCTTAACCGGGTTCTGGATCGTATTTAACAACAGTCGTTCAAGGTATTTTACTTTTCTCCTCTCACCTCATTCCATATTAGTTGGAATGAGAGGAGAAAAGTTTCCATTTCCGTCATGAATTTCATACACATTTATTTTCATTGTATTGTTCAAAGACATTTTATTGGGAGACTACACTCCCCCCCCCCCCCCCCCGAAACTATGTCTCGGCTACACCATGACCCCCCCCTGAATTGAAAGCTGGATCCGCCCCTGCATTTGTTCCCCACTTAGCCTGGCGGTTGCCGCAAGACGTGGCCGCACCAGCGAAGGCGGCTCTCTTGCATTTTGTCCGCGATGCCACGGACATGGAGGCTGCCGCGGATGCGAGAGTTTCGTACGCGATCTTTACGCGTAACGCCGCACATCCACCGCAAATCATCTCTGTGACACGCAGCTCTTGCTTGTGTCGCTCCAGCAGCGACCACGCCTCACAACCATACAAGAGAACAGGCCCTTGATTAATCCAGGCCTAATGATCGTCTTATAGACCTGCCCCTTCAACCTGACTGGCATTTTAGGATCACAGGTGACGCCAGTCATTTCTCGCCACTTGGCACACGCGGCAGCAATGCGTGCCTTGGCGGCGTGGTCGATCTCACCGGTCACATGAAGTACAGATCTCAGGTACTTAACCTGGTCCGTGCGCTCGACCAAATCATAGCCTATGCGGACGGGTGTGGGATCTGTGGACTTTAACGCTAAGTATTCTGTCTTCGCTACATTTAGCTTCAGACCGCCGTTCTCAAGCGCTTCTTTCCATCCTTACACGCGTCGCACCAATCTGCTCCTGTCCGCGTCCATCAGCGCAATATCATCAGCATACATGAGCAACCACGGAGGCTGCTCATGTGATTTTCTAATGCTGTCCGACAAAACATCTAATACCACGCTGAACAGGTAAGGACTAAGGACGGATCCTTGGTGTACCCCGACGGTGATGGGGAAGACTTTCGAATCGCCAACAGCAGTCCGAACCACGGAACCGGAATCGTAGTACATGTCTCGGATGGTGTCAATGTAAGTCTCTGGAACACTCTTGGCCCGCAGTGCCCACCAGATTGAACCTGCTGCCTGCACCAGAGTAAGTATTATCCGTCTGTCATTGCACTGGCTTACAGGCGATGACGACTTGAATCTTAAAGATTTTGCCGCTACAGACCACAAGTGGCAATTCCTCGGCCGGCATTTGGTAGAATAGAATGCCAAATGTATGGGATTTAACGTATATGACAGGCGTCAACGAATGTCAAAAACGTCAAATCCTAAACATTGTCATTCTATTCCATGATACGCCGAGCAACGAATTGCCACTTGTCTAGGGGGGGCAGATAAATAAATCAGGGGTCTACCATGAAACATCCGAAACTTCCGGACCGCTCGAAACACGAACAAAAGACGCAACATTTGGTACCAAGAAGTCACTTAGGCTTTCTTACCGTGTGGGGTATAAGCCGAACCGAAATGTCACGTACCTACTGTCTTCGGATCCGGTTTCTGAGTAAATGTATTCTTTAAGACTCATTGCCCGAAACTTTGATCCGCAACTATGGATTTGTCATGTCTACAATGAAACTATAGGTGTAGAGTGAGCCTCCAAAGTGCAAACTTTGAATGCAACTGCGGTTGGCGCTCGGACGGTGATGTTGATGATTTCTTCTGTATCATGAAAGATAAATAGTTTCAATTGTTGTACATAATTGGGCAATTATCATATACTTACGTTTGTATTATCCACGAGAAGTCTAATTGACATGATATTAAAGGCCACAGAGTCATCAATTGCAAAATAACATAAGTAGGTACCTTACATGTGCTTTACTGCCATTGTAATTTTCTTTTATTATGCGTTACAACCGAGCAAAATTATAGCAATTTATACAACTTATTACATGAATATTTTATACTTCCCCTCCTTACTCTTCGGCACACATATCACTGCCACCTCGCTATAGATGTTTGGCGTGATATTATTTGCTGCAAACTGAACAACAAAAACTATAAGAACTACACCGAGAATGCAATACCTAGTTAAACATATCGTTCTTGCGTGGAATATTATTTTCATCTCTGACCAGTACTTATTAGACATAATAATAGGATTTACGGAATAGGACAAAAGGTGATTTTCATGTAATAGCATACAATAGCTCAAGCTCAATAGTGATATTCCACCGTTTTTATCTTCAAAATTCGTATCGTATATTGATGGATAAAGGTTAAAACTGGGTAAAAATGTCGAGGTCGAAGCCTGAAAATTAGTGTATCTTTTATGTTGTGCTCTCAGAGTAATGGGTAACATAAATCTTGTTCGGAAATTAGGGCTGGGAAGAGTGGGAAAGGATGAAATAGGTATTTAATGACTGTGTGAGGGACGCGTTAGTTTTATCCATTACCTGAAAACTAAAAAGTAACCATTACCTAAAAACTAAAAACGTCTTGGTGTTCCTGAAATGGTGTTGTGCTAGGTCGCAGGTGCATACGGTATAGCAACGTGTTCAGATCATATTAATAAAATGTACGGTGAGTTAACATTTATCTGACATACCTTTTTTTTTTTTTTTTTTTTATCGTGCGAAAAATCCCCACGGATACCTCCCCCGCCGGAGCCGGAGGAAGAGGTTATGTCGGACTCGAACCGACTAAAACGCACGCCGTCTGTGGGCCGTCGGTTGCCGAAGGTGAGGTTGTCGTAGCCATATCCCTCGCACCCCGGCCGACCCAGGGCCAAATCTCTCGATCTGGCCCTCATCCCGTGTGGGGACCACAGAGTCCCCAACTCGCCCCGGGTATGGGGAGGCACGCAATGCGCGCCGCCGCCGCGGCCTGCTTCTGCTAGGGTGACAGGCGGCTCCACCCGTCACCCCCAGGCCCGCGCTCATGGGGGACGGAGGTCATTCTGCGACCTCCGACGCCCGAGTTGCCGCCGCTCGTTGCGGGCCGCGCGGTTAGCGATTCTCCTGCGCTCCTCGCGGGCGGCAAGGTTTGCGGTTTATCTGACATACCTACCTCGTGCCCTTACTTCTGTACCAAACCTCTTTTGCAAAACAGGCAAAACAATGTTATTTTCGTACACATCAAAGGTTTTCGAAATAGATGCAATTTTCCCAAGAATTTGTGATAATTTTCTCGCCTCTTTGATATAATTGCATAAATGCTAGTAATTTCCGAATCTAAAACTGTTTAGGGAAAGTAAGTTATCAAGGAATTTGGAATCAGGCAAATTATATTATCAGAGCACGACGATTAGATATTAAACAAAGTGCTTTTGACCGGCAACTGGGTATAAGAGGCCGTCCAAGATTTCCTGGCCAAGGCTAAACTCACTAGACGGCTTATTCTATCATCGCACCTCTCCCCATAGGCAGGGAATCTTTTAACTTACAATCAGGCGAGGCGAAGTCTTTTCTTTTCTACCTGTCTACTACTACTACTACTAAGTCTACCGGTCTAAGTTCTTTTCATACCTGACTGTGCGTACCTACTGTTTGCAGTCGCAACGTGTGAGTATATTTTTTAATAGAGGATATCTGGGGGTCGCTTTTCCAGTCTAACTGCGGATCTGGCTGAATTTCGATATTTGCCGCGAAGCTACTGTCATTTGACCTCCAAAACACATTGATGACAGCATTGCAGTTAGACTAGTTGTTGGACTTTTTAGGGCTCTAATTACCCGTAACGACTCCCATGGATGTTCGTATGGCAACATTGGCAACCGGTACCGACGGCTTAACGTGCTCTCCGGGGTACCACCAGTCCAAAGCAAATACCTACCGACAGTCATGCGTATACAAATATTTGCACTGAGCGGGAATCGAACATGCGCCTCCTGCGTAGCGGTCACGTTCACTACCGCCACGCCACAGAGGCTGTGACTAAGTGATCAGTGTGATCACTGTCTAAAAGTAATTAATAGTGCATTAATTTCTTATTATTTAAATAAATTGACCATTAATATAACCTACTACCTACTTACCTACCTATATCATACAAGATATTAACGCAGTACCGAAATAAATCAGTTAAATGGTGACAACGGTGTATTGTAGTAGTTTTCGTAGATGATACATTTCACACTAATTAGTTGATACTCGTATTATACTCTTTACATTATGAGTCGGAAAACTTATCAGGATACTGAAGAGTCTAGTGATAGTGATTTAGAAGTGCGTATCGTTAAAGAAATTAGGAAGAGAGAGAGGGAAGAAAGGGAGAAAAGAAATGTAAGTATTTAAAAAATCTTCCTTTGTAGGTACATATATATAATAATAATAATCAACGTCTTTATTGTACACCATAGATATAACAATATAACATAGAGATCTAAGTTAAGCGGTACGTACAGATGATGGCGGCATTATCGCTCTGCGCCAATTTCTTACAGGCAACCATACATAATAACGACATAGGTAGGTATATATGTATACCTACATATATACAGTATAACCTACCTTATGGAAGACATACATTCGTATGGTGAACATTGTTTTGTTTATCGTTCGAAACATGTGTGCTCGTCGTACCTCCTCCGTAATACGCCGCTCTTCTTTTATAAACCTACTAGCCTTCCGCCCGCGGCTCCGCCCGCGTGCATCTCGGTTAACGCGACCTTTGCTCATATCTTCGGTTCTAATCAACCGATTGCGATCAAACAAACGTAAGATTTTAAGTCTGAGCAAGCCCTTTCTAACAAAAAAACCACATCAAAATCCGTCCAGTAGTTTTTGCGTCCATCGCGGACAAACAGACAAACAGACAAACAGACAAACAGACAAACAGACAAACAGACAAACAGACAAACAGACAAACAGACAAACAGACAAACAGACAGGAAATTCAAAAAAAATATTTTCGTGTGCAGTATCGTTAACATAACATAACCCAAGTATTTTTTTTAAAATATCTTCAATGTACAGACACGACCACTTTACAATTATATAATAGTATAGAAGATCAACGTGATAACAATGTGTATAACTATCTGTAGGTATAGTTATATAGTTAACTAGCTGATACCCGTGACTTCGTCAGCATATTATGTTGGTTATCGCTACCAAAAGTAACAAGGTGTCATCTATTTTTGGGTTCTACTCAACCATTTGCAAGCACCCATACGACAGTTTTAATTCTAACCAAGACTAAAAACCCGTATCACAAACAAATTTCAGAATCGTTAATTTAAACATAAGCCATTTTTTTAATATCTATAAATTACAGATAAACAGTTGTAAATAACAGAGAACTATTACATTAATTAGTAATAGTTTTCCTACTTTTTCTCCTCAATTGCAAGTACGTACCAGTGATGCTAGACTTGGCAGCAATCTACCATACACTGTTTACCGCTACATCGGATAAAAATAAGTTATCGTTCACACAACACACCTACTGTGTGATTAGCTAATAAATCAGTTGTTCCACACGAACTTTAACACTGCAAAACGATGTGATTTCCGAGTGATTAGCTTACACAAAAAACAACTGCTCAAAGAATATTCTCCTGACCTTGCTACTTACGTTTTTTGTTCGAACTCGGTTTATACAAACTACAAACCATGTCTTCTAAATGCTTACACGATTTTAGTATTAAGTGAGCTAGTTGAGTCTGAAGTGATGGTCTTCTTCGGGTAATTTGATCTCTCGTATTAGGGGTAGGTAAATGTCTGCAACTGAATTACTTCAGATTACTGTAGTGGAAGTTGCAGTACCAACTATCTATTAATCTGTAGTTATACTAAGCATAATAGTACGTAGATACGAGTACACTCCAACTATATGGTGTAACTTACAGCGTTTGATTGCACTCACATCACGAAAAGTGTGCAATGCAGAACAATCTGTAGCCATTATTGAATAATGTTAGACAGTAAATCCACCCATTGCCCTTCTCAGACGCTGAATCCATGCGTCGCCTGTGATGGATTCGCAGGCAAAACCACCGACCTTGCCAGAGTGATTAATTGTAGAGGTTTTCATCCTCGCAGCCTCATAAAGCCATCATACCTATATCTTTGCTGTAAGGATAACGGTTGCCACTTCAAAAGAATCCGAAGATTTGTGACCCTTCCTACGGGACCCAAACCAATCCCACCTGTATAGCCGCTGATTAATGAACGAGGCCTTGGCGTAAGTTGTCTAATCCTACTTGGAGGATCAGACGGCAGTCGTGCCGTAGCGGGTCTTGGGCTCCAAAGTGTAAAGGATCAAAAATCCAAAGACGGTGTACCTACACAAATTACTCCAAAATGCCTCAACGTTGTAACAGATTCTATCGCGATATATTTGTTAGTCAGTATCGCTTTTTCCTCTGTTAAAAGATGAACTGAGGCTACTCCCACGTCGTCGGTAGTACAAGTACGTTTGCAAAAAGCAGTAAAGCCTCCTCGAAGGAAAAGAAGAGGTCCACTCGCACTGTCCAAGAATACAAATAAGTAATATTCTAGGAAATTCGACACAACTCTCTCTAGACCCAAAGTAAGCATAGCTTAACTAGCTTGTCATAACACTAACATTTTGTAAATACATGCCTATATATTTATATAGAAACACCCACAGCAATGCAAATAGAGATATTTGCCATACAAATATTCGCATAGAGCGGGAACGAACCCGCGATGTACCTACGTATTATAGTAGGTAATCGAACGCTCTACCGCTACACCACAGAGGTCGACAAATAAATTATGACTATGTTCCGGGGAAGTACCTACAATGACTGTGTTCCGGGAAAAAAACCAATGTAACATCTTCTAATGCTCAACGTGATTTGTGGGTTACGTGACGTGACTTAATGCCGACGCGAACGAATAAAAATTAGGATACTCTTACTCTTTCCTCTGTGTGTACAGCAAAAGGCTTAAGCGGCACATTTTTATCCACTTTCTGAAAACACACGTATAAGTATTTATCATCACATGGGCACCCGGCACAGTTTGTATGTGTAACGTAACACGTTTTGATAATTTTAATCGGATTCACACTTTTTTTCTTCTTAAACCGACATTACTAACATTCTCGTTAATGCCTGAGCTAATCTAAATTGTTATTTACCAGGAGTGGGTTCACGTTGATATCATATTTTTCTTTTTTTCGTACCTCTCATGACAAAAATTAAAAACAAATAGAAGATGCTACAGTCATGTTATGGCTAAGCTCCGTAAGTGAAGCTTAAAAAATACAAGGTGCTATAATTATAACGTGGCAAAGTCAGAGTGTGCTGTTATTAAAATAATTAAGATAGGTTTTATACTTCTAATGCATCCCATTTACACACCGAATGGTAAAAAATTAAGTACTTTATGCTTATGCCTACTTTATAGTACATTATTTATTTTTTTAGATTTGTTTCCCCCATAGAATAGTAAAGAAGTAAAACCGTTTCTATTGCCCACGGTTATTTGTGCCAGGCTGCACTAAAAGTGGTCTAGCCTTACTCCCCATCTAGTTTTTACCTGATGTCTTAATACACAATAGAGCATTTAATTATAGATACCTATGAATCATGTTAGTTGTAGCCGACAAACAAAATCAACTGCTAATACAACCTAATGCAGTGGATTATAATTTCTGCCCCTTGACCCCAACGACATACTTTTGATTGAAGATAATGACTGTCAGCTTCATAACTGATCGTTTGACATTATGTATGTGCAGAAATTTCAAACTACGGTAATTTTATTCCACTTGGATGTGAGTTGCCGTGTGCACTGTGTGTTTTCAAAAACAAATTCGATTCTATTAAATATTTTATCTGAATTTTCTCCGTAAAAATGAATAATGGATAAGAAGCTAAAAATAATGAAATCACTGTTAATTCAAGACCCAAATAAACTACATATATTAGTGTGAAAATTTTAAAGAATATTTACTTTACTTCATCAGTAGGTTCTGCCGATGCATATGTCGTGAAAAATGAACGTAAGTGTATAATATCAAATAATTTGTAAATAGCATAAATAATAGATTGTGGTCTTGATGTTGGGGATCAGACGGACTTTGCTTCTGGAAAGTCTACATTAATCAAAATATGAGAAAGAGTAGGAGATTGGTCCCAGAGCTCCAACCGGGACTAAAGCTGTGTTATTGATGATGACGTGAGGCTCTTGAGCTGTTTCTCTCTAAATTTCAGTTAAGTCATCATTATGGGCAAACAAATTATAAGTATTTTAAAGCTCAGCATTATTAATCTAAATAGGTACTTCAAGTGGAGTTTAAAATGCTAGCTCGTTAAAGTTTTTACGTGCGCCTCTCACCTATGTTAATTTTATTGGTTTGTGTAACTTGAGTTAACAAGATTCTCTTTTATGTTTGGATCATAATAATAAACCGACGCGACGTTTTAGTTCTTATCACACTGTAATAAACAGCATTTGCGTGCCCGAGATCTGAGATCAAGCTTTTAAGTTTCAACTTTTGAATTCTTAATCACGGCCCTAAAATCTGTTTATATTAAAGTCATTTTAACAACGGAGTAAGAGTGTCAAATTGATGTCAAGTGTTTTGTCATTGAGTGCTTTTTGTATAACACTAGTTAATGCCTTGGTCTCCCCTCATTCATTCACCGTCATTTCACCGTGTCAAGTAACTTAATAGCACTTTATATTCTATGTTAATCCCTACTAATATTATAAATGTGAAAGTAACTCTGTCTGTCTGTCTGTCTGTCTGTCTGTTTGTCTGTCTCGCTTTCACGCCCAAACCACTGAACCGATTTTGATGAAATTTGGTATAGGGGTAGATTAGACCTTGAGAAAGGACATAGGCTATATTTGGTCGCGATAACCGACATCCACGCGGGCGGAGCCGCGGGCAAAAGCTAGTAAGAATTATTTTGTATAATAAATTATTGCTAGTGCGAATTATTATTTCTTTGATATTATCGCAATAACGTTTACGTCCCAAAGCTTCATCTTAATCAGGCCATTAAAGAAAAATAAATATTCATTTTTCAAATTCAAATTGGAAAGATGGATGAAATTTTATTTTTATTCCACTTAGGTGGTATATTATCTGATGGGAAGCAGTTACCGCGGCGGGTGTGGACGTGTGTAACACATTATGATGAAATGAATATATAAAAATCCTTATTCTTATTCTTATACTAATTCGGAAGGATAAACAAACAGAAAAACTTGCATCAGTCAGTTAGTCACTAAAACTACTTATTAGCTGCGAAATCAACAAGTTCGCTCTAAATACCTGCTTACTCACTGAAGGAAGTTGTAATAGGCTCATTAGATTTATATTTAATATCTCATTCCTTTGTGAATTCCAACAGGTGGTAGGTAATTCGCGGTGAGTGTGTTGTAGATAACGACTTAATAAACCCTACAAATACAGGTACTGAGGTCTACCTGTCTAGTAATAAATTATCACGATAACACAACTTCGCCACAAAAGCACAACCACAGCATAATATATTATGTGGAACTTAACCTGGGAACTCTCGAATTAATTCAGAAATGTATTTTTTATATTTGTAGACTAAAAATTTTGGTGTGCATGGTTCCCGGCAGAGTAGAATTTGGGCCACCCCATCTCCTCCCATGCGGTGTCGTACAAGGCGACTAAGGGATAGGGCTCTTTAACATCAGACAGATATATACAGTCCAGACTCAGCCTATACATGGCTCGAGCCAACAATAGTACCCGGAAAACGACAATAGGTTTACCCCCTATTATGTGGGACCTAATACAATGATTGGTGAAAGGTGGGTGTTAATTCACCTCTGCCAACCCCTCCGGGGATAAAGGCGTGATTGTATGTATGTAAATTTGGTAGACGCACCTACGTGTATTTTTTTGCAGTGTGAACACATATTTTACTTGTAGAAAAACAATATTTAAGACGATTAATAAGTGAAATCTATTGACATAAAATCAAGTAATATGAGGAGTAATTAAAAATTATAATCCACACAATTATTACGAGAGCAGGTCGTGTTAAGATTGCAGTGATAACATTGAAAAAGGTATACCTACTGGGTTTTGAGTGTTTTGACACATAAATCGATTGACTATGAATATGGAATGAATGACTTATTGGTCAGCTCGCCACTTGAAAACCCGCCACTCGGTGGCGAGTTGCCCCGAATTATTTTAATTTATTTTTCATTGGTCAACTCGGCCCACAATGTAAGTACGTAGTATTTTTGTACAGTCGCGTACAAAAATATTGTTTGATAAATGTAGTACGTATCTACATAAAACCCAATTTGACGATTACCAAAAGTATAATGTCACTGTTTTATTAGAAAAGGCGCTGCCTGCTGCTGAAAAGTAGTGGTAAGTAAGTAAGCAAGTTTTTTAGCTGTGAACAATCAGTATTAGAACAAGGTTTCATATTGGGAATAAAGGATTAAATAAAGGAATAAAGGACTAAGACTGAATGAATGAGCAATTTAAGTTTTTACAGCAAATAGATAGAAGAGCCTTATTTTCCTTGCAATTTTCCTTCCTCTTATGTTTATTTTTTTAATATCTCCTTCCTTCCTCCAAAAATGTGAACGTTTTAGCTTAATTAATTGACCCAATATCTTTTTATATTTAATTAACAATGTCCTTAGTACTCACTGATAGCGGTTTTTTGTGTGTATGTCTCATCTGTATGACAGCTATAATAAAAAGTTAGAGGTGGTTGCGGTTTTATATCGATACCAATTTTTTTGTTAAGGTGTGTCTAATCTACAAAGAAGTCATTGGTCTAAAACAACCAATTTTGGTGCCGTAGTCTGGCTATAAATAATACCGTAATACTGCTACTGGAGTGTACATATAGGTGATATCAGTAAAACTGCGCACATGTAGGTACTTACTTGAAGTTAAGCGCTCCGAGTAAACAACGTTTTGTACACAAGTTTTTTATCTCAACATGGTTTAATGTAGCTGTTACGAACATTCGGTAATCTGAGCTATGTATGTCGACATTTTCCATTGTTATGATGTGTCATAATTGGTGTTGTTGAGCCCTAGACCTACTCATATACCTAATTGTCAAAAATTAATTTCACAATAGGTAAAGGTATGCAAGGAACATTGAGATTTCTGTAAATCATAAATTTATAAGAGAGCAGATGGGTTATACCTACAGAATTAACGTGTATTACCTACGTTCCATTTTTATGAATGAACGTTTGCCGACGGTTACTATGCTAGGGATTACCTTCTATTATCGTAACATTTGTCGATATCTTTCTATACTACCTGTTAAAGTGTACTAACCATAACTTTAAAACTAAAACCCGACTACTGCAAAATCACGAATCTATAGAATGTATTGTTTTAGCAGAGTAAATGGTATACGACCACGGCTATTCTTGATATTTTCTTGCTTAATACTTCTTATAGCGTGATTTGCAGTAGTCGGATTTTAGTTTGAAACTTGATTTTTATTTGTATTATTTTGGTGCAAGCAACACCTAATAATGTAACATGTTTTTAATGTGCTAATTGAGCCCTTCAATTTCATACCAAACACGGTCTTTAAATCTCAAGTTGTTTTTCATTATAGTCAGTTTCAGAGAGTCATTCACACGTCATATTGCCTATAACCAGCGGATGATCAAGACGTTTCTAACAATACCACAATTGCCCAGTTCTAATACGGAAAAACAGAAGACATTACAATTTTGTCAATTCGTATTTCTTCAAAAGAGTACATTTTTGTAAAGAAGAATAGTTTCGTCGTCAAATCTTTTATTGGAGTACATCACTATTATGCTTGTAGTAGTATGTTCTAGAAAAATTCAACAATGGCTGTCGCAAATCATTCATAATGTTGGCGCAAATCATTCATAAATGTTGGCACCGTCGGCACGCTGTCAAATTCTCATACTCATTTTCCCAAGTGAGCAATAACTTAAATTTTTTGTCTCTTTTTAGCAGACACAACTGTATATTGGAAAAAAAGAGACAAAGTGATATAATCAAGGTTCAATTCATGTTTGCCTCATATTTGTATAACTAGAATTTCTATATGTTGAACGGGGCCCCCCTGTGCTGTAAATATGCATAATGCTCATATTGGGTTATGGACATGTAGATTTCTTCAGATTACAGTTTGTATCTTGGGCGTCTTGGATGGAACCCCTACCAAGATATTCGAGGCCGACATCAACCGCTCCTGCATTGATTATGATTTTAATTTTTGATTTACCCGTTGATTGACGGATAAAGTTCTGGGGTAGGTATCCTCTGAGGGTAAGTGGGTCAGACGGCTGTTAGTTGCTTTCATAAAAGTCAAGTGCACCTTGGGCTTCAAAATACAAACTTCAGATGTAATCGAGATTAGCTTCGGATGAGTTTTCTTCATTTGTTTAGTAAATAAATTAAATTAATTGAATTCAACATTTATTTAAATTCAGATTCATATAACAAACCGCCAAGTCGAGCGCGATATCATTTTACATTACGTATAATATAGAGCGAGTTCAGTTCACTTCAATTTATTTACTTAAATAAAATAAAGTAATAAAATAGGTACTACTGTTGTATAGACAACAATTTAAACTCTCCTGAACCTTTGTACATAGGTACAATTTGCAATGCATATAAGGTAGTTTTAAAGGCTATTGTTATGAAAATGTCACAATGTAGCCTAGACAATTTAACATACTACGCAATGTACTTAGATAATACAGAAGATATACCTATATGGTTGTGTGTCGTGACATAAATCACCATACATATATACAGGCTGCTTCAAATTGAAACATTAAATTGACAAGAACTTTGTGTTTCATGTTTAAATTTCCTTTGTACCGAAATATCCTTTTGTACCTATTTGTTAATGAAATGTTTGTGTAGTACAATCCATACTAATATTATAAATGTGAAAGTAACTGTCTGTCTGTCTGTCTGTCTGTTACGCTTTCACGCCTAAACCACTGAACCGATTTTAATGAAATTTGGTATAGGGGTAGTTTAGACCTTGAGAAAGGACATAGGCTATGTTTGGTCGCGATAACCGACATCCACGCGGGCGGAGCCGCGGGCAAAAGCTAGTAAAGAATATAAATGAAAACTTTGACAAAAAACTTATAACCTCTGCCAATATTAGGTACATATATGTGAAAGTTTGTAAAGATATAAGATTTTTGTTACTAAATCACACTCTAATGGCTTAACGGATCTGGCTATTTCGTACAGGGATAGATTACCTACAGTCTGGACATAGGCTACTTTTTATACTGAGAATAGATTGCCATGGGTTGCAGGAAGGGGAACAAAATTCCACGCTGGCGAAGCCGCGAGGAACAGCTAATATTATTATATTAAACAGAGAGCTAACGTAACGGAAACACAGACCAGAAGAAAATCCAAAAAAGCTTTTAGTTGCGATCCTAACTTATTGTCTTCAGAACTCTACAAGACTCCTCATTAAGTGATTTTATTTACCTTTAGCAACACTTATAACAACAATTTATACAGCAAACGCTTTCTTATCTCTGGCTGGAAAGCGGTTCTGCAGTATTTCACATTAAAATAAAATGTCGTAGACGTGGGTGAAAACATGGTAGGACCAAGGACAGAGAGGACCAAAACAATTGTAAAAAATCAAAATGATATAGTAGTTTCCTTAGACCATTTATACTGTATCTAGACACAGCTTTACTAACAATATGCGTCGCAAAAAAAAACGACGCGAAAGACGCGTTTTATGTGAGTAAGCTAATGGCAGTACTTAATGTTTTTCAAACTGTCAATGTGTGCATGTCATGCGATGTATGTATATTTCAACTTATACCGAAGTACTAGCGATTTTTTACGCCGCGATGAAATGACAGTTGCTGCGGCTAGGTACCGTATAGAATTTGTATAACATAGTCTTTTTTTATCAAAATTAGAAATAAAAGCAGAGAAAATACTTTAAAAGTTAACAAAATTTCTTTTATAATTTAACTCATACTGTATATGTTACAGTTTACGATCTTCGTTTTGTTATGTAGATGCCGCCATTATTGCCTCTTATTGTTCACCACTAAGCATTGTGAACTGTGTAAAATTACAAAGAATACGTGTATCGTACATGACATATCTAACCTCATTTCTATTGACGATTGCTAATAGTATTCTCTTGTATGTTCTTTTCAAGAAAAAAGATTTAGATCCATCGGTTTGATAGTCTCAGGGTCGGCAGCGCGAGTGTGACGTCCCTGGTATTACCACATTCTATCATGTGGGCCGTGTGCTTTTCTGCCACCTAAATGGTATAAAAAAATGTTCTAAATAGTTTTTCTCAAAAAGTTTGCGACTTATTAATTATAATTATAATAATCTATAGGTACTAATATTATAAAGAGGAAAGGTTTGTACTTTTGTATGTAACGAATAAAATCAAAACTAATAGCCCGATTTCAAAAATTATTTCGCCATTTTAGGTGAATTAGCTCAGGTGCATTAAGTTAACGAGGCCTAAGCTACATTATCAGGTACCATCCATACTAATATTATAAATGCGAAAGTAACTGTCTGTCTGTCTGTCTGTCTGTCTGTTACGCTTTCACGCCTAAACCACTGCACCGATTTTGATGAAATTTGGTATAGGGGTAGATTAGACCTTGAGAAAGGACATAGTATATGTTTAGTCGCGATAACCGACATCCACGCGGGCGGAGCCGCGGGCAAAAGCTAGTAGGCTATATACCTATCATCACGCTACTATCAGCGATGAGAAGTCCACGCGGGCTGAGCCGCGAGTAACAGCTAGACAGCAACAACAATTGTGATATCATAAGATATAATGCGTGCATGGTAAATTTAACTTAGTTTCAAAAATAGTATCACCTCAATGTATGATATTTTTTTATCCACGTGAGAAACGTTTTTACTTTTCATGTATGTAGTAAGATAGTTCAAATTGATGCGGGACATACCTTTCCAACGGGACTGCAAACAACGAAAATATGCAGATCCCATCTCACGTGTACAGCACCTGCTCCGTACCGCAATGCATCACTCTCGGCCAGATAAACGAACGTACAGCGAGATATTACTAGGTATAGGTGTAGCTATGTAACTTTTGTACTGGTTTTTATACACTATGAAACTACGATACTTACAGAATTTTTTTACGGTACCTACCTATACCATGATCGCGTTAATTCCCGTCAACATTATTGTATACGATACAGAGGTAAAATAATGTTTGATAAGAGAAGAATGTATATCCGCTTTCAAAATAAAAAACACGTTTGATTACATTTTTCTAATTAGAAACGTGTGTGAACTTATCGAATATTTCACCCGTGAGAGGATGGGTTAAAAAAAACTACATGGCAAATTCTTTACTTTTGTAACCATAAGATTGTATTATTATTATGGGTTATAGGATTTTTTTACGCTTTATTCATTTTTGTACGCTGTCTTCTCGCATTATCGCAGGTTTATAAGTGCCCGGTTAATGGCAATAGGCTCGCCACCTATTACATTGGGACCTAAACATAAACAGCGAAATGTGGGTGCTAGCACCTCCGCCTACCCCTTCGGGGATATAGGCGTGAGTTTTTGAGTTTATGTTATATGTCTTCTCTATAAACTCCACAACTCGTAACGCGACAGTTCTTGAAATTCATACAACACAGTACTTAATACAAGATAATCATAATTACTTTCCTCATTCGTGTACCAGTGTCAGTCGTTTAGATACTAACACTTGCCTTCATGACTTTCATTAGTGCGTTAAATGGTTATTTTATCAGTAACACATAAATACCTGAGTGACGTTAAAGGGCAAAGCTCTTGGACCATTAACTTCTCCACCACGTTTCTATACTAATAAATGTTTGTTACGACTCCTAAAATATAATAGCATTAACAGGTACGAATTCTGAAGTTGCGGTATTGGAAAACGATTTCGCTACTGAGTTAGTCTGACTGTACTTTCCCTATTTATTTATTTTGGGTGAGGGCTAATACAATTATCATAGGGTATTGTGCTTATACCTAATTGACTTACTAACTTACTGGACTCATAATTTATATTATAATGTTTTAATGAGTTTTTACTAATCCTAAATAAACGAAACGTGGTCTTATCAATTTACACACTTTTATTTGATATCATAACCATAATTAAATTTACAATATTAAATCATGTGCCTTAAAATAAGCCGAACAAATATTCCATCCCTAAGGTACCCTTCACGTTTCAGGTCACGTCCCTTTCTACATTATTATAATAGAATAAGATCATAAGGATCATTAGATACGTTTTGTACTCAGTTACTTCGTATCAATATGCATTCTGTCAAAATGGTCCTCATAGACTTTATTATACCGATAAAACTGTTTGACATTAAATTACTAATGAACTCTACAAGCAATTTCCATCTGCTACGTACAGATGATTGGATGCTTCAAAGAGTAATCATTGTCCCACCGCCAGCGATAAAACGAGTAACTATCGACTATTTTCTCGCTCAAAAACGTACAATAGATATTAAGTACAAATCTAAGGAATAACAAAGCATTCAACGTCTCGTCTGCAAGCATACTTCTCAATTTGTTAAACGAAGAGGCTGAAAAGCGCGTTCAGGTTCAATGGAAGTTGGAGGAATCGTCAATAAATTTTTATGGGTTTTTTCCAAATTATCAATCCCGAAAATCCCGGGGTTCGTTAAATTTAATCCCGAAAATTTCGGGATTAAAATATGACCGGGATCCCGGGATCCCGGGGCCCTTGATCCCGGGATCGCATTCTATAATTCCGTGTAAACAAAAGAGATGCATATACAAATAGTTCATCGCTGACTGTTCACACCGCCCGTGCCGGCGAGTACCCGCTTTACTAGTTTGTCGCTGAGCGACAAGAGCTTTGAAAAATAACACTCGCTCAGCGATACTCGCTAAGCGATTAAAACGCGCCGAGAGAGCAACCAGCGGTAATTTCTCTACGGTGCGAGCGAGTGTGACACTCGCAAAAAGCCGAGCTACAGAACTATCAAAACTACACACTCGCTCCTCGCTGCTCGCCAACTCGTTTTGTAGCTCTAGCTTTACTCGTTACTCGTTCATCGTTCCCGGTGAGACAACTACCTTACTCATGATTACCTATTATGGACTGTTAAGTCGGTCTTAGCATGCTAAGGTTAAATTAAAGTATCTAATGTAATTTAAAAACCTCATAAACAGGGACAGACTCGAGACGTGTTCATAACTACCTCGAGTCACTTCAAAATCCAGAAAAATAAAGTGATTGTTGAAACCATTTTTACTAATTCAAAAAGCTTTATAATATTTTTTGAATTGTAATTAAGTACTTATTTATTTTCTATTGATTCTATAATAATTAGTTAGTACCTAGATGTTCAGAGTTACTAATTATTTCTCATACAAGAATGCTCTCGCCGGTTAGGCAGAGACAATAGAAATCAATAACAAGATACATACAGAGTTACATTAATATAAGTTAATACGAAACAAGTACTTAACAGAAAATAAACTATCTACAATGAAATTTGAATCCATTTGTATTGCACAATAATTTAAAAATCAATTTCAACCCACCGCCAGACAAGTAGGCAGTGGTCGGCTAATCTCGAATAGGTACGAAGAACATGTAACTTCATCTAAGTAACAACATACAAAACTTACCCAGACAAATTCTAAATTTCATCTGACAAATTTAATCCAAAGACATTGTCTCGCAGATGTCGACATTCCGATGTCCGATTGCCTGCATGAGCCCAAGGCCTTGCAACTCCACTTTGCCGTGTAAGCTCTTCGCGTATTGAATTTCTTTCTCGGGCAGTTGCCAACTTTTAGTACCTCTGTACCCAATTCAAAAGCGAACTTTATATAAAATGAGCAGGTACTTGGTAAATTAGTTTCGTAGTTTATAAGTTTTGTACAGCCTAATTAAGTTTGAGTTTCCAGTGTAAATACCTACTTCAATAAAATTCTATTAAACGAGTGCTTTGTCTTAATATTAAATAGGAATTATGACTTCTAAACGTTTGGTTTGTATAAAAAGGCTTCTTTTTCGTGTAGAAATCCTCACGGATTTAACACTCTCGCCACCGGCCACCGGTGATGGTAATTAAAGTATGCCGGACTCGAACTGACTAAAATCGCGCGATTCGAAACGATTAGAACCGCACGCCGTCTCGGGTCTCAATTACCAGGGTGTAAGGTAACTCAATAAGGCATTTCCCTCGCACTCCGCTAGCCTTAGGCCCTCTACTGTTTTTACATGGTTCCATCCTAAGGATTTAGTATGGCAGCAATCGTGGTATAGTCAGTACTAGTTCTACATTATTCTTAGATGGAAAATACGAGTAGATATTTGAATAAAACTTTTGTTGCTTTTCTCAATTTGCTATCAAGAATCAACTCCCAAATATCCTCAAACTTTATTCTGAAAATCGAAGTGTCTTATTCTTATGTTAGTCTCATCCAAGTACATCATCTTTAAACTACATAAAAATGCTAGAAATTCAATTCATCTTACTTAGTTATCTAAGCAGATATACCTATAAAAATGGATGTTCCTAAGGGTAAAGTTCGAGGACGGCTCGATCGATTCGAAATTTTTAGTACGAAATGTTTTTATTTAAAAAGAAGGGTCACGGGAACGAGAACAGCATTCCAAGCCGACGAAGTCGCGTGTATCAGATAGTTATTCAATATAAATTGACTACCAATACGTGAGAATATTTCAGTTTTAGAGTACAAGAGCAATTAATATCGTTATTTGCCACACTACAAACAAATTTCAATTGTTTATTGTACACCTTTTTGTTGTACCTACACAATATTGTATTCCAAAAGTACAATAATAATTTTGCAACGTTTGACAGTATTCGAATTTCGAATAATATTTAATATCGCTATTCGAAATTCTAAAATGATTAAAGTTGGTACGTTCGAATAATTTTCATCGAAGAAACTGAAAAGCTGCGAGAAGCTTTTTGGGAGTTTTTAGTTAATTCAGTTATATTATCGTTTCATATTCAAAATGGCGTGCGGCTATTTATTAATATTTACTTTATAATATACTATCACTATCTACTCGATATACTGATAAGCGTTTAACTAGAAATGATAAACGGCCATCAGGACAAACAAGGAAAGTTTAACCGACGGTAATGCCCACCAAATCCGTGTGTATTGAGAGATTACCAAAGTTATAGCGCGTTCACAGAGCAAATCTGTCTAACGTGATCCCTATTACGTTATATTGAAACTGATATAGGTTGCTCTCAACATACGCGTAAATTAGTAAGTGATACCTGAGAATACGAGTCACTGCTTGTTAGCCGGATGCCGTATTGAAGAGTACTAATTACTGAAATTATTTCTGATGCCCATCAACCCAAGATCAGGTATCAAATAAAATTGCACAAAAAAAGAATAAATAACTCTCCATTATTTTGGTGTGTGCCGTAATATACCCTTACATTTCTCATACTCGGAAAGAAACACGGCGCCAATATGTGCCTTGACGCATTTTTTTATATTGTTATTGTTACTAAAGCTCGATGTCACCTCAGGATCTTCATGAAGCCCTTTGTACAGTCATGGATAACATTATAAAAAGGCAGTAATGTGACAATTCGGTTCGATCTTCAGTTGTTTATTTGTCAAGTGTTAGCTAATTTTTTACTTGTTTTGTATAACCTAGGTAAGTGATAGCACAATAGTACCCTGCTTAGTGCTTATAGACAAACAACGAATTTTGCATTATCTTGTAGATAATAAACAAATTTTGAAATGAGGGTAAGAGTAGGAGAGCAGCAGGCTTTGGATGCAACTGCGATAGACCGGGTTTTGTGTATTGGTCTAGAACTTTAAAGCATCCACACCACACATTATCTACATTACATTCTTCATTTATTCTTTCAACCAAACATAGCCTATGTCCTTTCTCAAGGTCTAATCTACCCCTGTACCAAATTTCATCAAAATCGGTTCAGTAGTTTAGGCGTGAAAGCGTAACAGACAGACAGACAGAGTTACTTCAGCATTTATAATATTAGTATGGATATTATGGATACCTACAAATTAATAATGAAAAACGTGAAGAGATAATATTTTTTGTTTTAATTTTCTAAATGTTTAAGCCTCCGTGGCGTAGCGGTAGTGAACGCGGCCGCTACGCAGGAGGCGCGGGTTCGATCCCCGCTCAGTGCAAATGTTTGTGTTCATGAAATATGGGTATTTGCATTGGTCTGGGTGTTTCTATGTATAATATGTATGTATTTACAAAAAAAAAAAAAAAAGTATCTATGTATGTTTATCCGCATTCTAGATTCCATAACACAAGCTAGTTAAGCTATGCTTACCATGGGTCTAGATAGCGTTGTGTGGGATGTTGTGAAATATTTATTTATGTGAAAATATTTATAACTTGTTCTTTCATTGCTGGTTACTTTAGCAGCAATATACGAGTATATCAATGCTTCTGGTACAGAAAATATGATAGATAACATATTCTTATGCAATATACCTAAATACATTGCAATTTGACATTCAAGGAGTGCGTCGGCATTGGGTCGCTATTACTTTCTCACGGATAACAGATAGATAGGCACCTACTTTATTTTCTTAGCCCCGAACTATAATCTAATATGTAGGTACCGAGACGACGAATTCGTTCATTATTTTTCCTTAAATTCAATGACCGTTGACAAATAAATAGTTCATCCGACAGCTTTATTAAGCAAGGTTAACGTGAATGATTCAATATGTAAATCTCACCAGTTACCTATCGACGACGTTACGTAACATTACACTGTTTTTATTCACTATTACTATTCACATCTCAGGACAGGGTTTAATCAATAAGCATCTTTTTATCATATCAAAGGAATGAATGTATTCCTTTCCATTTCCTACTCCATCCAATACCGTATGGGATATAATAAACCGTGCGACAAAAATAATAAATGGACGACTGATAATGAGTTACTTTAAATACTGAGTGGGCGACTAAAATACTGAGTGACCTGTGTTGCTAAATTGTGAAGTTACAAGGATTCGAGTATAGCGCGCCCCAACTTGGTTCGGGGTTATTTTTTTATAACCATCCGTAAATTTTATAGTGGCTCACTAAGTATTTTTGTACGCCACATTCAGTAATTTTGACACCCATAATTTGAATAAAATGATTCTTCACAATGGCTGCCAACCTATTATTTTTACTACCTGCAGTTCGGATTAATTTATGGCCGCGTTAAATACAACCCAAATTAGATAGATATACTTAAATAAAAATAAATTACAATGTTGTTAGTCTCGATAAAATACGAGAACGGCCGAACCGATTTGGATAATTTTAGACTTGAAATATTCGTGGATGTCCAGGGAAGGTTTAAACGGTGAGAAAATATGGAAAAAGGATCTCAATTCCACGCGGGTGGAAAAAAATAAGGCTGTAGGTACAAAGTTCGCCGGGTCAGCTAGTTACGAATAACAATCGATACTTACATGCTCACGACAATGAATTCTTAAATATTCTATTCAATCCTCTTATTAAATTATTACATTATTATATTATTATAATCACTAATAGGATATGCGTGGAAACCACGTGCAAAGAAAACAAAAGTCGGTGGCTGTGTACCTACGTTTTTTTTCTGGCGGCAAAAATAAACCATAGATAAATAGATGCAATAGGTAATATCAAAGAGTATATAAATTAAACAAACACTGGAGTAGATATTACATATAACTACTCGATACAAGATAACACTATGATGGAATCTGAAGATGCAGTCTAGTCTATTACGGTGATCGCTTATGACCAGACTGAGATGGTCTAGTATTTGTTAGTTACATTAACAATAAAAAATGTAAGCACCCGATGGTATGAATGGTACTTATTTGCAAGAGTGTGTATGCGTTGGCGTCACAATTTCAATACTTCGCTTATATAAATAAATACTTGGCTTTAATTGAAAACGACGTCAATTTAGTGGTGGATTTCAACTAGTTTAATATAATTTAAGTGCACCAGACAGGTCGTAAACGCTTTAAAGCCAATAACATAAAGTAAACAAAGTTTCCGAAACGGGTAATAGTAAAATAACATTGGGTCTACGAAAGGCTCGTAAAAGCATTTTCCTGTGTATTCTGGATAATGTTACATTAAACTACCGGCATCCCTCGACCGAAAAGGCATGCACGCAAGCAGCTCATTAAAAGACCCAAAACATGAGTCATTGTGTAGACTCTAAGCCTATAAATTGACTACTAAATAATAAAACTATTCATAATACAAATTGTCATAGTAACTTGCAAGTTACAGCATATAATTAAATGGGGGTAAAGGGCGTACAAACTATATAAACTAATTAGCTGTTACCCGCGGCTCCGCCCGCGTGAATGTCGGTTATCGCGACCAAACATAGCCTATGTCCTTTCCCAAGGTATAATCTATGCCTGTACCAAATTTCATCAAAATCGGTTCAGTGGTTTACGTGTGAAAGTGTAACAGATAGGCAGACAGAGTTACTTTCGCATTTATAATATTAGTAGGTATAGATGTAACCGCATCTTACTAACTGCTGTCTTGTATTGTTGATGTGATTCGATCCCCACATGCGAAAATCATCTATGTAACTAAAAGATAAAAGTTCTGAATATTGGTGATTTGTAACACACTAAGTATTTAAAAAAAAATATGAGGGACGGGAGAAAAATTGGATGGGGCTCTGAAGTTGCATGAATAATTTTACTGTATCTATATGTATTTTAGTCTAGTATATTATTTCGTGTATCTGTTTATCACCAAAAAAAAATATGACTTCATAATTTATTTTGTAGTCATTTTTTAATTAGATCTTCGGGCTCAAGCCAACTTTACCTGCAAGACGATATATCTTCTGATAGACGACGCGCGACGTTGGCGTAGACTAGGTATAACCCACGCCACGTATCTTGGACCTAAAATGTGATCAAAATGTGCCCCATACGCGCAGTACACATTTCTTGGGTGTCTTTTGAGGATAGCACGGGGTGCTACTGCGGTGGATGAACTCAAATTCACCAAGCATAGACTATTACAAAGCAATCCGCGGGCACCAGAGCCTCGTATGTCTAACGATTTAGGTCCAAGATACGTGGCGAGTCAAAACAATCTAAAGAGTTTGAATTTGAGCTCCAAATGCAAGTTTGGACACATATTGATAACACACTTATACTTTTTCAAAATATTTATTATTAAACGTGACCGGTTTCTCCATACGGCATTCTATTCTCAAAGATTTATATTAACAGTTACGACCATTCTAATGGCTAATAAAAAAAGTACAAGTGTGTTAGCAATATAATTATGTGTAACAATAAGTTCCACTAAGTGCCATCAATCAACAGTACCTAGGTATAGTCTGCAAGTTTTGAATTCAGACCGAATTTATTGGTTTCTGAAGACTACGCAGTACGCATACTACTGAAAATTTGAATGACTCAAATGTCCATCATCCATCATTTTCGATACTCTATAGTAGAAAATATATGAAAGTGTGAAATGCTTTTCTCAAACAGATAAACACCTCGTAACTGTAAAATAATAAAGATAAAAGAAGTCTTTCTCATAAACATAATAAAATCCTTCCCAGTGAAATGATACAAGGAACGCCAAAATGCAAAACGTAATGATGGATTGTTAACCCTCGCGAGTGGCATCGTAAAAGCCCTACCTTCATAAATACTTACGTAAAAGATAGAGGACATATCCAACGTCTCGTCGTCATTTACACTCAAAGAAAGAAAATGGACAATAAGAGATTTCATCATACTTACTTGAATTTTGTAAAAGTTACCTAAACTCGGTGCAGAATATGAGGATATCAAATAGAATAATAAAGCTTGTAGAGGAATACTGTATTGGTGTTTCTTCTGCCGATAGTAAAGCGCGGGAGAATATGTAGATATGTACCTACTACCGTTAGATTTTTTTATTCAATTATTTGTGGCATTGTTTGGGAGGTATTTCATTCATATAAAGGGTAGGCAGATGTGCCTGAATAGAATGAATGAAAAGATAGTGCCTACCCCTTATACTACTACCACTACTTATGTGTGAGATGGAAATGTGACCATGTTATTGGAAATTCGTAGATAATACCCAGTGAATTATGTCCTAATCCATTTATTCATTTCCTTTGCCCAATAATGAGGAAAAGGAAATAAATCAAATGGATTTATGTGTTTAATATGATGAGATATGATTCTTATTAACTAAATCCTTTGGTGTAGATAATAACACGATATTATCTCATAATGGTCCTATCATTGCTATTTTAACGGGATTGATGTCAAATGCCAATATTTCCTCAGACCTATCATTTGGCATTCCGTTCACATGTTATAAGTAAGTAACATTGAGCTGTTGAATTAACATTACTGACGCACAGCTACCACGGTCATACGTCCCCGACCTGCCGCCATACTATTGTTCTATCGATTCTCGTCTCGTTTTTACTACTATCCATCATTCCATCAGATTGCAGTGTCCTTCCTGATATATGTTTGTCCTTTTTATCTATTTACTGAATGAGACTTCGAGAATGATGTGAATAGCGTTTTACATAGACAGTTTCCAGTTTTGATTTTAAATATATATCTATTAGCGTAATTTTGTAAATATAAAACAAAAATAAATGTAGGAATACAACCAGAAAGGGGGACACATATTATATTAATTGTTTCAAGTCTTATCTTCTTCAGTCTAGCGTTAATTCCCAGTCGCATCCGAAGCTGGTGAACCTCGGACCCCAGACTCCGAGGTGAACCTCGGAGTCTGGGGTCCGCTTTACCAGTCTTAACTACGGATTTGGCTGGAACTTGATATTTTCCGTGAACCGACTGCCATCATAACTCCATAGCCCAATGGCGTCGTACAATTTTTTATTCTGTGTGTGTCTAAGCATTTCAGCTAAACCGCTGTTGTTGGAATATTTAGGGCTCCAATCCATAGATGTTCGTATGGCAACCGGAACCGACTGCTTAAGGCCGGGTTGCAGTAGTTTTTTACATTTTTAAACGTCTGGATATCAAGTAATATAGCAAATTGCGTCAAATAAAAAGCATATTCATAAAATAGACTAAACCCTCAAGTTTATTATAAAAATAGAAACACGATTCATGATAATTGGCTCGATAGAAATTAGCGTCAAACATGGGTCTAAAACGCTCCAAATCTCTATTTCAAAGACGTTTCTCACTAAGACACCATTATCAAATCATGACGAAGTTTGTATTAAAAAATAGAGTATAAAAATATCTAGCGAATGGTAAAATTATATTTTATCAAGCAGGTATTATTTTTTTCTATAAACCGCAAAAATCATCAAAATTGCTGTATTCGAGCTGTCGCGGCCATCAATCAGTCGCCGCTGAGGCGCGTTCGAGGTTGGACGTGTGCTGGTTTTTTCAGCGAACCCCCCTCGCGCCGCACCCCGCACGTCATTACGTATACATACAATATCGATCATAGTATAAAAAATAGAAGTAGGTTAACTTCGGCCGGTATTCTATACAATGCCTAGACAATGTATGAAATGTTATCAAAAAACATAAATAGTTGATACAAAAAAACTGGAAACCTTAGAAACGACTCAACGAGTAGACGACGAAGCATGAAAGAACGTAAAAATTCTAAACTATTAATTTATTTATCCCGTAAACTTAAACTTAATAATATATTTATCCCTTTCACAAGTTTCACACTAGTCGCGAGTTTCACGAATGATGTCCCAGTTTGACATAAATGGTTTGATAATATTAATATTTCAGAGAAAAATTCAGTGTGGCATACCTACCACATAAAATTTCCCCTATACGATAATTAATAATAAATTACATCTGAAATACATAATCTATCACGATTAATTCTTTTTCTGATAAAATAAAAACCTAGATGTAAAAAAGAAAATGAAGCTATACCACATAATGTGAATAAGAATAAAAAATAAATTACAATTTGAACTTAAATTACTTAGACAAACGAATTGTAACGGATTTTACTATTATTTCTATTTTTATGTAAATATTATATATTATAACTAATAAATATTATAACTAGACATTGGCCATGGCTCCACTATAATGAAATAATAGAGATCCTGTTCCCGCTACCCCAAGAATCTATTTCGGGATACCTAAATTAATGTACTATTTCAAACTAAGAGGGCGTTACATACATCCATAGGCCTCGGTAACCACTTCCCATCGTATGGACCATGTGCTCGTCTACCAATTAAAAGGGTCCTTTTACTAGTTTTTATAATTATTATCGCAAAGAGATTAATAAAACCGAATGCAAGCTACTTCCGATCTTAACGACATTTCTTAAAAAAATTGTTTTTTAACAACTATAGATGCCGCTGATCACGAATATGAAAAAAAAAGTTGGGTACTAGTTGCCGTCGATAAGGTCGAAAATGGCTTGCGCCTATTTTTTACATTGACCATAACCCAGAGCCTCCAAAAATATGTGCAAGCCCTTTTCGACCTTATTGACGGCAACTAGAATCGTAATTATTAAGCAATAAAAAACGTATTTATTAAGCAATGCCATTAAGGTCGAAAGTAGCTTGCCATCGGTCTTTTTAATCCCTATGCGATAATCATTACAAAAACTAGCTAGAGGAACCTATACAGGGATAAAATGTAGCCTATATTTCATCCAAAGTATAAATCTGTTCTTTCTTTATCGTGCGGGAATCCTCGCGGATACCCATGAATGGACATAAACCTACCGCTTATATACTCGAACTGATTAAAAGTGCACGCCACTGCGCGTCTTGAATATTCAGATACCGAAAATAAATAGTATTATTTAAATTATTTTTGGACCTATAATAGATATTTACAGCCAGTATTGTCTTTTCCAGATTTCAAACTATTTATGCACAATTAATTAGCGTTTTATAAAATTTGAAATTATATTATATTAACTACGTCGGGTTTTCTCCGCACCCCTACCGCAATGCCTCAAAACAAAGGTTTTTGACCAGTGCATCCTACCTGTTATTATATGACTTACAGTGCCGAAATGTAGCCACTGAAGGTGGGGTTAGTCCACGACCTGAAGGTTGCGCAGCGGGCTATGGAGCGAGCTATGCTTGGAGTTTCTTTGAAGGATAAAATTCGCAACGAGATCATCCGACATAGAACTAAGGTTACCGACATAGCTCGCAGAATCAGCAGGCTGAAATGGCAGTAGGCTGGCCACATCTGTCGTAGGACTGATGGCCGCTGGAGCAGACGGGTCCTAGAGTGGAGTGGAGAAGGAAAGCGAAAGGTGGGACACCCCCAGGCCAGGTGGACTGACGATATGCGAAGGGTGGCTGGGACGGACTAGATGCGGAAGGCGGAGGATCGGCAGACGTGGCGCATGTTGGGAGAGGCCTATGTACAGCAGTGGACTGCAATAGGCTAATTGATATATTAACTACACAAATTTAAAATTGTCAACCAGCTAACAGAACCATTGTTAGCCTAATAACCCGCCCGGGTCGTATCTGGTGTAAAGGAGCCCAGAACACAGAATTATACATATTGTTATTGTCTAAAGTATATCCCATATTATTTGTTTAAATTTAGTAAAGAAGTTCTCCTCATTAATTTAAATCTCCCACATGCATGGGAATAACAATATTTATTTGTATGTTTGGACAATGCCAGTTTTTGTATGAAACCTGATCCTACCTTCAATAGCTATGTGTGTCACATCGCTGGATAGGTATTTTTGAGCTGAATATAAGTTACTAGTATGGCGCCTAGTCCGAATCTTAGTCCGTTCCGAATTATTCTTTATTAAACACAGTAGTTTTACAAGATTCAAAAGCAATGTTATGAACATGATACTTTTATATTCGTGGGCTGCAGCCTGCAGCATACGAGACAAAATAACCGAACCCGAATTAATGTTCAATCAGTGTTCAGACCTTTCATTGCGCGTTCAATGGGAGCGAGAGTGAAAGACACCACATGCCAAAATTGAACCGATCCAATTCAACACGGTTAGATCTTGTCATTTGTTAGGTAGTTCAATCGGCATTTATCGTTACTTTGATAATGACTTAATGAGATATGTAATTTTGAGTGAAAACGAAAAATGAAAAAAAAAATACATAGTTTGTAATTTTTATAATACGTTTTTGAATCTTATTTTAAGAATGTATCTACTGATTTTTCTATACATTGGCGTGACATGTTGCGTCGATTGCGCATGTGCTGCAGGGTTTGAAGTGACGTAAAATACCTACTCGTCTCACTAGAACCTCGCCTTAACGTGTTTTCCGAGGTACGACCTGACCAATGCAAATACAACTCATATTCATGCTTACAAATATTTGCACTGAGCGGGGAACGAACCCACGCCTCCTGCGTAGCGGCCGCGTTCACTACCGCTACGCTACGGAGGCTATCGTCTGTTGTTTCAAATCTTATCTATTATATATTTCTATTTTTATCATAATATACTTAATAATCAGAAACAAATGAAACAATCCATCTTTTCAATTGGTGTTTAGATCTGCGCCTGAAACTTGCAAATAAATGACTATTTTTCATTAGTTCTCTTAAAAGACAATTTAAGAGGAAATTCTGGAAGTAACAAATTGTTCTTACGAGTTTACATTAGGCTGACTGTCCCCTATTTCTCAAATGAACAGCCAACAACAAATAGTAGAGTCGTACGGCATTTTAGCCATGTTCTTTTTATGTCTTTATGGTGCAAATACGCAATCAGAGAATTCGGTTCGTACATACATAAATACCATTGTATTATTATACCCCTTCGAGGATTTACTAGCGTGAGTATATATATGTATGTGTGTTTAAACTATCTATTGCCGAACGTAAACAAAAAATATTTTTACTATACAATATTGTTAAACAAAACATAATAAGTAAAGTAAGTCATGAACCAGACCTGAATAAAAAGGAATGGGAAACTATTTAAATATCAGCATCAGTAGTACAAAGAATACAAAAACATATACTTTTACCTTATTGTATTGTTGTGATCGGAATTGCAAATATAATATGGTATCTCTACGGGACATCATAAAAGGTTATACGTTCATATCAATATGTGATAAGCAAAATAAGTAACCAATCGACCACGTAATTGACATTGAAATCGATATGGAACGTCGCTCTGGAAGTATTTCACACGTCAATGTCTCGAATATATAAATAGGTAATTTCATTTAAATCTGTTACTTTCTATGCATATAATTCGATCTTTAGTAACAATATAAATCAATTACTTCGATATATAATGCTTCAACCTATTTAGTGCTTAATGAGCATTGAAATCGTAGATACCTACCTACTATGTGACATAGAGTTTCCAGATCAGACTACACGAGCTATGTGAAGACGATACTAACAAGGAACGAATTAATTTCCGAATTTGAAATTTGCTCTAAGACTGAATTATCAAGAGTTCTCTAATACATCCAGCCAGTCACGGTTATAGAACTGGGTAGATACTTTTGACTATTTTTGGTTATAAATAAATAATGTTATAGAATACAAATGAAACCTCGAAGAAAACAAATGGAAAGTTAATTGAGTAGATCGTTTACTGACAATGAGGAAACCAAAAGTGACGACATAGCTTAATGAGCATGATATTTTTATACTTTTTCTAACAGTATTACAAAAGTTTCAAAAATTTATTCTGAAAAGTTTTTGTAGCTAACTTTTATTCCTTTCGGCCACCTATGTAACTGTGTTTTGTAACCCGTTACAATAGAAGAAAATGTTCTCTTTTTTCGTTACAAACCAAAATATTTTCGTCCACCTTCGTAACTATAATTTGTAACCGCAACGAGGTTACAAAAGAAAACATTTTTACATAGCAAGTAGGTAGGTACTTGCTATGTAAAAATGTTGGTGTAGCTTTTGATATCAATATAATTCTTACATACCTACCAATTTGTTTTGTTTAATCCAGCTGAATTTTGAAATAAAAACTTGTTTGAAAGAAAGTTTTTTACTAACTAAGTATTTATTTTGACATCTAAGTAGAAACAAATTAGCAACGAATTCCCGAATAGATATCGACTAGATTTTTCGATACTAAAATCCGGTGCAGCACCCGCTATATGTCGGTCTCGAGTGGAGCAAAGCTCTCAAGTGTATCTATAAAAACCACTCAGACCAATGCAAATTGACATATTCCTGCATACAAAAATATTTGCGCTGAACTGTAATCCAACCCGCGACCTCCGACATAGCAGTCGAAAAAACGACCGCTACCGCCGCCGCGCCCGCTACGCCACTGATGTCTTATCACTATCATCATCACTACATCACTATATCACTACATCACTACATCACTACATCACTACGCTGTCTGTCCGACCCTATGTATACTTAAATCTTCAAAACTACGCAACGGATTTTGAAGTGGTTTTTTTTATAGATAGAGTGATTCAAGAGGAAGGTTTATATACCTATATTATGTATAATACATGCATAATATTGTAGAGAAACACTGATAAATTTAGAGATAATACCACGCGGGCGGAAAATTAGGCGGTACGAAGTTCGCCGGGTCAGCTAGTAAATAATAAATTATTATTCAGTTATTAAAATATTTGTTTGATGGCTACAAACTCACTTCTGGTAACGTGACACAGGGCTCAGCTAGTACGATTGCCAAAGCACTCTTTTGACGTACAATTTCTACTACAACTAACACTATTGTAAACATTAGTGTTTTACACAACATTCTCCTTATAAATTATTGTACTATTTTATAAGGAGAATGTTGTACCATTTTTATAGAAATAAATAAATTAAACGCCTATATACGTCGACTGAACCGAATATTATGTATTTCTAAATATGGAGGCTATCAGGGATGAACAAGCAAGAGTATTTAATTGTAAAAAAAAAACTTTAGTACATAAATCTTAATTAAACTTTATATGTTCGGCACATGTAAAGAGATTTACTTTGCCGAAGTTAATTAACAACTTGTTCTCTAACCACTTACAACTTAGTTGTGAAAATATAAAACGAGTAACAAGTGCTAGTGATGACTCGCAGCTCCGTCCACCTAAATAGTAAAAAGTATGTGCTATTCTAGACTAATACCAAAGTTCTGTATCAAATTTCATCCAGATCCGTCAGGCCATTTGGCGTGCTTGAGTATCAAAAATCCATCTATTCCTCCACTACGCATTTAAACTAGAAGCAAGATTAAAAATTACACTTACACAGTGTATTGTGATATTGAAAGAAGTACTTTTATTATGTAGTAGGTATAAACTAAGGGTTTTTATTTATATGACTGTTAATCAATTACAATTATTTACATAAAAATGGTATAAACTTATAAATTGTACTGTAAAAAGTTTTACGGACCTGTAGATTAATTCAGTCATTAAGCCACCATAAATTGATAGCTAGTAAACAATGCTCATTCAAGACTACCAACTAATAAAGTGCCAACTTGGTATATCTACAACCCCCTTCAATCTTAGAAAATCCGACTCGTAACCCGTTGCTACAGTCTGATTTACATTTATCTTCTAGTACTTATATAAAAATCTAGATTTGTTTGTTCGTATTTACGTACGTGCCGATTATTCGATTGTGATAAAGCTTTGTCAACTTATTCCTTATCGCGGCAGTTATAGGTATCATAAAATATTATAGGTTCCTGTAGGTGACGTTACAGGGTGTATTGAGCCCTACCAAAGACCCTTGGCACCGAGCCAACCTCACCTGCAAGACTTGACAAACGAGGCTCTGGCGCAAGCTTTGGAGGTCAGACAGCAGTCATTCTCATAAACGCCGCATTAACCAAATCTAAAGGAGAAAAAGATTTAAGTGAAAGCTTTGATGCAACCGGGAACAGCAATATTATGATGAGGTGACGCTGTAATTGGGTTTAGGACTTTTTACAAAACTTTCCCGTACGAAGCCAAGGTAGTTCACTTAGTTTCATTCAAAACTCACACCATTTACGAACTAAGAGTGATGAATACAATTTTCATGTAGTAAATTATTTTGTAGAGAAGGAGTCAGACCGTGAGTTTGCAGGTTCAAACCCCGCTTAACATTCAGAGTGTTTCAGTTAAGAAATTTTTAGGACAGGCGATAAACTTGCTCTCTATAGCTAAAAATGTAATAGGTACATGTACGAAAAGTGGATGTTAATACCGACACTAACGTGGTTACCTATTATTAGATACGAGATACGAGTACCTACCTATGGCTCCGGACAGAGTGCTTCAACTAACTGCTTGGTTAACGTGAAGTGTCGTGAGGTCTATGTACTTCCTTGTCTTACTTACTTTGTCACTCGAAAGTTCACAAGTATCTACATTAATTGTGAGGTATTTTTAACCACAGAGCCTATTCAAAGTGAAGTCACATGTACCGTGTACGCCACGCACGTGTAATTTGAGTAATTTAACAAACTGTTACAAAAACAAAGCCATTACAGATCATTTCGAATTTTTCTGTTCCATCATGAATGGTTTCTTTATTATTCAGCGTGAATACTTTTTGAACAAAAGGCTTACGTTCTGATTTAGTAGGTACCTACTCACCTTACCACATAATGATATAAAAATAAGATAAAATACAATATAATAATCATATCGTATGGCCTAAAAGTTTTATAACGTTATAAAGATGAACATATAAAGATCCTCGGCCTGGAAGACAATTTATTGATGCTGATATGGAATAATATTGCAATCGAATACCTGGTTTTGGTAGTAATGTTTGTTTACTATATCACAAGAACATAGTGATAAAATATTCTATGTTCGTTGGAAAGAAAACAAAATACCCATTGGGTACGGAACCCTAAAAACGAAACTAAGTGAGAACTTATATTCTAAGCTTAAACACTAACCAAAACTAGTATCACAGGATGAATATTGTGCTTCCGTTGTAGTAGGTATACGATGAATCGTCGTACCATCGCTAGCTAGCAAGCTAAGAGGTTTATCAAAATCCAGTGAAAATTCATAATCAATCGAATGAAGTGGGGTATCAGGTACAGGAACAAAAGACAAATGACAAATAAGCTGTAAAATTAACACCTGTGCTGTAGTTTCTGGTGCGTGATGATTTTCCATATCCGAGTTAGAAATCAAAAACTTGAGCTTTATAACTCACTAAGTAGGTATTTATAACTTGATTTCTGGAAACATACTGAGGAAACTTATCACACCAAATTTTCACCATTTGGATGCTACGGTTACCTCTTTCGAATTGAAGTATTTTGACTTAATTAACATCAATTACCCTAAAGTGTATGGTGGTAATTCCGTCTCCTTTCTAAATGAGTGAACCTCCATGGAAACTTAGTGAGTTAATAATTTAAATGTAGGTAATTATAAACGCCAAATATAGCTTTTGCCGGTATATGAAATGTTCTCTATTTACACAAACTTATCTCTTGTTAATTTACCAGAATTTTGTAGAATACATAACGCAATTAATTTTATTTCATTCCAGTGAAAGCCTTTCAATTAAATTAAGTATAATTTAGATTTTAAGATCTTTTTGGATTGGAATGGATTTGGGAGTCCACTAAGTAATTTGTTTTTATAATTTTTGAAAATAAAATAGTTACGTCAAATTCACCTTTGCTACTTTATCGTGTTTTTTTAATCCGGTATTATAAAAACTTTTGCTTGGGTAAGTGATTTATTTCGTTTTAGATTTCTCAGTAAATGGCTATTCACTCTGGCAAACAGTACAAAGATTGAAAAGGTCTTGAAGAAAATTATGTTGTCTTAGTTCACAATCACAACAGAGCCAATAGCAACTGCAATTCACAGACATAGTACTTTGAGAATTCTTGTACTCGTAGTAAGTAAAATATTGGGATCAATAAATTGAGACTGTATTTTTTTTCGTGCCAATATCTACTCCATAACATTAGACATTTGTCTCGCAGCCATAGGATTTCTTGCGTTAATCCGATTCGAATGTCTACATATTAAATTTAATTTATACTTTTTAACCGACTTCAAAAAAGGAGGAGGTTCTCAATTCGGATGTTTATATTTTTTTTTTTTTTTTTTTTTTTTTATGTTTGTTCGCTCATAGCTCCGCCATGCGTAGACGGATTTGCAAAATTCTTTTTTTGTTCGAAAGTAGATTGTTCCGAAATGGTCCCATTTAAATTTCGTAAAGATCTGATGATGGGTTTCCGAGATTAGACCAAGGAACTCTTCAAAAAATACCAGGAAATCAGCCGCGATTGCTGCAATCGCATATTATTGCAATGTCTCTGCCATTACACATCATAACATCACGCCTGAATCCTTTGAAAGGGTATGCAGAAGTGTTCAGAATATTCAGCTATATTTCCGGTGTATAGGTATGCGTTGATTTTAATTATTCGTTTTGGTTTACTTTTGAGGTAGTCCTGTATTAATTTTATTGCATTGCTTATGCAATCACATACCATAACATCACGCCTGTATCCTTTTAAAGGGTTCTTAGGCGTGTTTAGTTAATAATATACTAGCCGTAGCACGCATCTTCACCCGTTCGGATTGCTCCAACCGATATTTTTACACTATTTATGCACCTTATCATATATTTTTAACATCACGCCTCTACTTTCTAAAGAGGACAGCAGATGTGTTTTCAACAATTATCAGATGCTGAATTTCTATTTATTGATGGTAAATCATAAGTGGTATCACTTTATAGCGGATCAGTTTCTTTGGGTTCTTGTATATATACTCGCATAGATACGGCCGGTTTATGATGGTAAACTAAAGGTAAAGAAAGAAAGACAGAAAGAAAGAAAAGAAGTTTATTTATACACTGTACACAACAATACCACTGTAACCTCGTATAGGTCGCAGGTATAACAATAGTTCGAGTTACTTTTATTGCTGTATCGTTAACTACCGCAGCCTCAAACGCACGAGGGATGCACCCGGGAGGGGTGCACCCTTTCTGAGGTTCTTTTTTTTTATACCACTTAGGTGGCAGACAAGCACACGGCCCACCTGATGGAAAGTGGTTACCATGGCCTACAAACGTATACAACTCCAGGGGCGTCATACTCGCGCTGTTGACCCCGTAAGAACCTTCTAATGCATTTCTTGAAGAACCCCATACTGTAATCGCTTGGAAAAATCACGACAGGGAGTTCATTCCACAGTATACGCGTGCGGGGGATCAAGTTCCTTTCATACCTAACTGTGCGTACCTACTGTTTCCAGTCGCAACGTATGGGGATGAATTCCCTGTCTGTGGTGAGAGGCGCGATGATAGAATGTAGCCTTTTAGTCTGTTGGGTGGAATCTGTGATGAATTCTGCAAAAAAGGGATTAATCCCTGTTACGTACGCGTAATCCTGGCGTACGCGTACCAGTGACTTATTCAGCTAGTTGACTTTGAGAACATTCTCAAAGTCAACTAGCTGATGCTAAGGCTGATGAAACAAGTCCACGTAATCTTAGGTAATACCTTATAGGTACCGCTGCTCGTAGAAGCTTGGCGGGTAGGTCGCTTTACGCTCTCCTTCAACGTATGGGGAAGGAGTTTCGTGAAGACAACTTCTCTATCAAACTCGCTGATAAAGTTAGTCACGTTAGAGTGTTGTTAACTTACGTAAATATAAATCTCATCGATTCATATATCGGAACATTCGCTGCGAGTGATAGAGCCCTATTTTCTACCTGTGCATTGTAATATGAGTAATAAACGCGTGTGAGTCTTACAAATGGTGTATTCATTACAATCTCAAATAATAATAATTCTAGAACACAAAGGGCACTAAAAAGAAAGAAATAAAAATTTTTTGACAAAAAAAGAAACCGACTTCAAAACCCCTTTAAATAGATAGGTACTAAAAAGAAAAAAATAATATCAAATGTAACAAATCAAATATAGAACAATTAACATAATTTAGCCTAACTTTAACCTTAACTTGTAACAAATTACCAATTTTTGGAGTCGGTGCCAATCTTCTACGCGGCCTATTTTACACGACAGATATACAAACTACTAAACACATCAAAAATGAATGTAACGCAACTCTTTTATTAGTCTTATCAATCAATCAATCAATCAAATCAATTAACCTTTTGCAGTCCATTGCTGGACATAGGCCTCTCCCAATATGCGCCACGTTTGCCGATCCTCCGCCTTCCGCATCCCGTCCGTCCCAGCCACCTTTCGCAGGTCGTCGGTCCACCTGATTAGGGGCGTCCCACCTTCCGTTTTCCTTTCTTTCATATTGTAATACATATGTACCTAATAGAATATTTTCTCATATATTATATGTTATAGCTATCGAGTTCTCTTGTACCTATTTTCTTCCATTGATGGTCAAGATTTAAATGCTATAATTACATGTCGCTAACTTAATAAACTATTTTTTTTTATCTAATTCGCTAAGAATTTAATTGATAATATCAAGTCTGTTCTATATTAGATTAATATTCTAAGTAGGTATATACTACTAATATTATACTTAAACGCGAAAGTTTGTAAGTATGGATGGATGGAAGGAAGATGAAGGAAGGAAATAATATACATCAGATCGGTGATATTTTTCTTGGCACCGACTCCAAAAATTGGTAATTTGTTACAAGTTAAGGTTAAAGTTAGGCTAAATTATGTTAATTGTTCTATATTTGATTTGTTACATTTGATATTATTTTTTTCTTTTTAGTACCTATCTATTTAAAGGGGTTTTGAAGTCGGTTTCTTTTTTTGTCAAAAAATTTTTATTAAGAAATCTTTCAACTATTTACTATTAGGTATACCTACTGTTGATTTATTTCACAACATTTGGGCACATTTTTAAGCCTTTGGCTTTTGATTTTCAAAAAAGCACAAGAAAGAAAGAAAGAAAATCCTTACCATTTACGTTATAAAGACTGTTTCATTTAAATATCGACCACGACTATGTTTTAGGTGTTCCATACTATTATTGAATTATATTACAATGGAAATACATACCTAGAAAAGTTTACTCCCACCCAGAGGATAGAATCGCTGTAAAGTATACCTAACCTACTTCACTGTATTTAGTACCTAGGTAATAAATCTCAACTATGAATGCATTGGTGATATCGAGCGAACCGCAATACCACAGAGAGTTCCTTTGACTTTGTGAAGGCATTTTCTAGAGGTTTATAGTCGTTGTATATACGTTTTTGATAAATAAATTATTTTTACAACACACCTGCTCATAAAAGTGCTATTATTTTACCGCAATTAGGCACGTAATGACACCTATTATCAAACTGAGACTTTTTCATTGCTATTATTCACAAAAGTGAGTTATAGATTTTTTTTCTTTGTCTATACCACTTTGAATTCAATGAATATGATGTTCTCAATTCAAATATCGAAGAGCAATAATACTCTTTCCGAGATGGGGGGATGAAATAGTACATTATGGTACAAGTGAGCAAAGTTGGTGATTACCGCCGAGGCGCTATTAAGAGAGCCGAGGACGGTAATCATCATGCTCACACGTGGCATACGACGTTTTACAACACACTTGCGAATAAAATAACACTACAAATACTAAATAAACAATACTACAAATGAATTCGTTTTCCTATGCGCGCGCATCTAACAATGGCGATCGGCCATATTTAAAAGAATGAGGTTTGACTAATGATATTTTCATAACATAGATATGTCATATGCTTACAAATCAACGTAGAAATAGCAATAACACATCTATTTATATTTAATATCATTGGGTTTGACTTTAACTTTTTTTTACTGTTTTTTTTTTCTGTACTTAGAGAAAAAAAAAAGTTAAATTTGAGTGAAAATTTTGTTTATTATACAAGTATACCAGGTTGAAATTATTTATTTAAAAACGAAAATGCATCAAATGACCATACAATAGGCGTATTAATTTATTCGTACTATTAAACACGTTATTTTTTGTATCAAAACTTTTTTAAGAACATAGACAATTATAGACACTTCCTATGAAATTTAAAAAAGAATCTATAACTCACTTTTGTGAATAATAGCAATGAAAAAGTCACAGTTTGATAATAGGTGTCACTACGTGCCTAATTGCGGTAAAATAATATCACTTTTATGAGCAGGTGTGTTGTAAATACAATTTACTTTCTTTTCTCCAAATAATTATCTTTTCACTCTAATTTTCGGAACAAAACTCCGTATACAAAATATTTACTTAACATTTGAAAACTTTCAGATAGGGCCGCTAATCGATACGCGATGGCAACTGGGTCAACCCCGAGGGTCAATTGCCAGGAATATCAACATACGAGTCACTCCACCCGATGGCGAAGAAGATGACGAGTACCTGCCGAATCTGCGAATGCGCAGGAAGCTGAGCACGCCGCTCAGCGCGTTGCCTGATGGACTCAATAGCCTACCAAGTAAGACAACAAACATTTTCATAAAATTATTGTCAATGACGTATCTTGATGGTATAGATAGGTGAGGTTGTTTTGGGTCCATCAACCTGTTCAAGCCTTTGCCCAAGTCGGTCGGAAGTCACTCTCGTAAAAGTTGGATAAGTCAAAAGGAGATAGAGTAAACTGATCTTAGGCTACGAGATGAAAGTTAACGCTGAGATGATCATTTTTTTATACTTATTCCTGCAATTTCTGACGTTGTTTACTCACGAAAATAAAAGTTTAACAATGCATATAATAACGGCATTATTTCTAGTACCTATCTAGTTAACTCCCTGCTAGTTTGACATCACTTTAAAGGTATGATTCCGAAGCCGACCACATACGACAAGTGCAGACGCATACAGAACTTAAGCTCCGATACGGATAAAGGGGACCATTGGGAAAAGACGCAATGTATTACGCGTATCTGCTGCGCGCGGCTGCAGTTAACGTATAGGTATGTGGTCTGTTCGGAATCATACCTTAAGAAACCATTTCAAATTTAAATTTTTATTCATCAACAGATCTTCGGGTGTCACCAACGAGGTCTCTATCGCCCCTAGACCGTACAAAGCGACGGTTTAGCACCATGGTGACCAGTGCCGCGGCCGTAGCTGTTTCCCGCCGCCTCTCAGCTACGATCGGGTGGTACCTTACCCCTCCTACGCAAGTCAAGCCACAGATAGTCCGACAAGGACGCGCCCTCTGCCTACAATATATTAAAACACAAATAAGAAGATCTTCGTGTGTCAAAAAGGTAGACCTTCTGTTCAGTCTGTATCTGATTTCATTAACCCTCAGTCTATATTATATTGTACTATGTTGTCTATATTGTAATCTGATTAATGTAAACTTAGGGTACGATGGAGCTGGCATGGCTACTTTAGCCAAAAGCTTCTAAATAAATATAGATTAAAAAAAATAATTAACCCTCAAAATATTCTACATTATACATAGCTCTATCTATTTAGCTATCTCATATTATACGACTTATAATACAGACAAACATACTTAAATACATTTATTTTTAATAATACATACCCAGAACAATGCAAATATTCATTCACATACAAAATATTCGCATTAGACGGGAATCGAACTCGTAATAGTGACCTCAGACTTAGCAGTGGAACTCTCTAAAGCAACATTGAGATCGTTAAAATTTTAATATCTCTTAATATACTTGTATTTACAGCAAATAGTGTTGAGAAGATTACAACGAATGGTGGAGACTGAATGTGGGGAAGAGGCTATGAATAATACGGAGGGTGGAGTACTAGCGGCACTACGTACTTTATGTGCAGCTCTAGAAAGGAGAAGGCCTGAAGCTTTCAGGAGTATAGCACGGCAGGCTACACGAGCACCCTCTACAATGCTGAAGTCAGATGCTGCTATTACAGAGCTGACCCTCGCTTTAGCACGGCGTATCACTAGAGATAAAGTCTCGTGGTGTAAGGTAATAAATCTTCTTCATCTTAGCGTTAATCCCAGTCCCAATCTCTTTCCAGTCTTCGATATTTTCCGTGAACGACTACCATCTGACCACACACAACCCACACAAGATCACAACCCATTGACGATATTATTTTAAGCTATTGCATAGCTTCTATCGCGGGCCTTGAGCGTGGAGACCGAATCCAGAAATTCCGTAACGAAAAAAACCTAACACCCCGAAGCTCGCACGAATCGAGCCGAGCTGCTCCGAAGTAGCTCCGCTTAACGTAAGTAATTATAATTGCATAAGTTGATAAAAAATGCTATGCAATATCTTTACCACGGCAGTCCCCGAGTGCCACACGTCTTTTTTTTTATTTAAGGACCATCCATTTTTTTTTTAATTCACACCTAATCTATATTTTTCGTTTCACATAATTTTTTTCTCATATTTTCGTTTCATAGAATAATCAATCCTACTAATACTTACTTTGAAGATTTTTAAATCATTGATTTTTGTTACACATAAAGTTTAATGTTAGAATAATCATATCATAGAATTACAAATCAAATATTGACGCCGCCCGGCCGCCACGTAAGTTTGCCTGTTTTCTGTAAATTGAGTGCCGTCTACCTGCGTTCTTTTAAAAAGGGATGCTATTGACATGGAATTGTTAATAAGTTTAGTTGTACTATCAGTACTGTGGGACATCTCCTTCCAACTTCGTAAAAAGAGTATGAAATGCACCATATTCTTCCCTTTCCAATAATATAGGATGCACCCACGATGACCTTTTACGTTTTTCTAGTTCTTTTTGTTTCTTCGGCCTATCTAAAACTTTAGAAAAAGATTACTAATTACTTTAAAATTTCATTAAAATGAGTGTCGTGTTCTACGCCCGTAGGAAATGCTTGACAACTGCCAAGAGTGGACGGGTAACTTTTTGATTAAAAGAAATTTTCCCCTGAAACATACAAATTACTTTTATAATAATATCTAAGCGTTCTGGTGCCTACGGTTCGTGAATAATGAATGCATAATCATTTCGCCGTAAAATTTCAAGGAAAATTTTAACTTGCAATTTTAACTTCTGTAGCGTACCTAATTTTTGTACGCGACTGTACAAAAATACTACGTACTTACATTGTGGGCCGAGTTGACCAATGAAAAATAAATTAAAATAATTCGGGGCAACTCGCCACCGAGTGGCGGGTTTTCAAGTGGCGAGCTGACCAATAAGTCATGCAAACAAACACGCTTATAATTTTTTCTTTTCTACCGGTCTAAGATCCGAAGTAAGATCGACCTTCACCATCTGTTTACCGAATTAAAAATATTTAAGCGAATAAAATGTGTTGCTGAACACCTACCAATTAGGGACGCCCAAAAATATGGTCAAAGAATTAATTAATTAAAATTTTCAAATATGATTTTTTTCTATTTCACTGACTTGTCTGCCAAAAAAAAAAACCTTCAATGAAAATTAAAAGCGAATTGCAAATGAGCGCAATGACTAAGTACTATCTACTTACCTAGCTTTTATAGCTATATTTAAAGATAGCAAATTCAATTAGCCTACTGTAGTACACTAGTGAGACTTCGATAGGCTAGTAGATGAAGAAATTAAGAAAGAATTATAATTAGTGGAGGCCGTTGACAGAATTATTCCTTGAACTCTACATCAACGATATTCATAGAAATTTTATGAATTATTTCACTATCCTTGCGTTAGTAGATAAGGTCTTCACTTTGGAAATATTTATGTGGTGTGGTGACTTGGCTTTTATCCGACTTCAAAAAGAAAGAAGATTCTCAATTCGTCAGAATCTTATATAATTAGTATTCTTTTGCATGTTCTCTAATATTTCCGTCGTTTATGAACCGCTTTTAAAAATACACTTTTTGCATTGGGTTCGATGTAACTCACAGGTGGTCTCATATTGGAATTGGACCTTGGACTCCGGCGATACACCACAAAACTCCTCAAAATCACATAGGAAATTCCAAATACGGACAGGACGCTGACGATGATGCGAGTTTGATGATTTTAGTTCACCAAATTGTTTTTAATTATGAAAACTGCCCAAGAGTTTTTCACTTCAATAATAAAATTAATATAACTTCAGACATTTTCGCACAAAACAAACAAATAACAAATTGTAAATGCTTCAGTCAGTCTCTAACTTAATCAAAACGCTTTAATTAACTCGTAACTGATAAACTAACAATTTAGCTAGGTACACAATCAAATCTTGAAAGTCAATTATAACCGACAGTACCCGATTTCACGATTCTATAATTAATCTATATTTCCTGAAATTAATTATTATATTTGGTTGTTACGCTAGTCTGTCACTTATAAAATTGAGTTAGGTATAATAGTACATTATGGTACAAGTGAGCAACGTTGGTGATTACCGCCGAGGCGCCATTGAGACCCGAGCCGCCAGGCGAGGGTCTTAAGACAGCCGAGGACGGTAATCATCATGCTCACACGTGCCATACGACGTTTTACAACACACTTGCGAATAAAATAATACTACAAATACTAAATAAACAATACTACAAATTAATTCGTTTTCCTATGCGCGCGCATTTGACAATGGCGGTCGACCATATTTAAAAAAAAATTGAGGTTTGAACTTAACTTTTTTTACTCTGTTTTTTTTTTCTGTACTTAGAGAAAAAAAAAAGTTAAATTTGAGCGAAAATTTTGTTTATTACACAAGTATTACAAGTTGAAATTATTTATTTAAATACGAAAATGCATCAAATGACCATACAATAGGCGTATTAATTTATTCGTAGTATTAAACACGTTATTTTTTGTATCAAAACTTTTTTAAGAACATAGACAATTATAGACACTTCCTATAAAATTTAAAAAAGAATCTATAACTCACTTTTGTGAATAATAGCAATGAAAAAGTTACAGTTTTATAATAGGTGTCATTCCGTGCTTAATTGCGGTAAAATAATATCACTGTTATGAGCAGGTGTGTTGTAAATTAAATTGTCTAGCATTGAAACATAAAATGAGTACGTTTGCAACTACGATGGAATGAAGAAGAGTGAGAGAGATTTACTTCTGTTTTGTATAGCGTTCACTGCGTTCACTCTAACGCACATCACATGTCTACAGTATGATATATTTTTGGAGCAGGTAGCCAGAACCTACAGTTTTAATATCATATAATACATCCCAACTGTTTTAACTACTCTAGAAAGGTATCCAACTGTCAGACAGATGTACGATAGAGCTCTACAAAACGGAGGCTAGCCAACGAAACAACGGACTTACCAAATCTAAATTATATTCTGCAATAGTGTTTATAAATCTCGACGCTGAATAGTACTGTAATATTTATTGTATTCCATTGGCTTGTGCCCCTTATACCCTTCACCCGAGTGTCCCGCACTCCTTACATCGCCGGGTAAAATAACAAAATAACAATAACCATTTATGAAAACCATAAATCACAGTGTTATACAGAATTGTTGTCTTCTGAACTAAGTTGTTAACCTGTATCTCACGGCCAACAAGGCCCTGAACACAATCCCTTTTTGGATTTCCAGATCGCGGCAGTATACTGCATTTGTGGAGCTATTGCGAGGGAGGCTGCTGAAGCGTCAGAGGAAGAACCAGCCATAGAGCTAATAGTGGCGCCTGCTGCCGCCATAGCGGATCTCCTACACGAAGATCCTGGCAATTGGATAACTGGTCGTGGAGGATGGGTACTTATTTCACTATTATTACATATCTTCCTTCTATAGAATTAATTTTACCTTCAGGTTACCATCAGGCGAGGTGAAGTTATATTGACGTCATTAAAAACGTTGGAAATAACATTTCGTGATGTATACTATCTATCTATCAGTATTACTCGGGACGGGATATATCTTGTACCTAAAATGTGCTCAAAATGTGTGCTCTATATGCGGCATTGCGGAATAATGGATTAGAAGCAGTATTGAAATAGTATGAAACTGATGCCGTACAAAATCAAGTGACTAAATTTACCCTGGAAATTGTCGGAAAATAAAATAAAAATTCCGACTTTGTGGCGCACCATTTTTTACGGCACTACGCGTTTTCTTATTATTTTTCACGGATCTATCGATGGTAAGAATGCCGTACAAAAATATATGACCAAAATGTACTCACCTTTTGAATTCTCACCTGCACTCAGTTGGACAGCTTACAAGTGACGGCATAGTGCTGAATCTTATTATTTTATGCTGTTATATCGTTCTATCGTTCGTTATAGATAGGTCACCTGGTGGTTCAAATGACCCATCATTTTTCAACACGGGCCAGTAGTCTAATTCGCGCAGTACACGTTTCTTGGGTGTCTTTGGGGATAGCACGGGGTGCTAGCACGAGGTCACACCAAGCACTCACCAAGCACAGATTATTACAAAACAATCCTCGGGCTCGTCTGTCTTGCAATTTAGTTCCAAGATACTTGTCCCGAGGTATACGTGTAACAATACAGACAAAACGTATCAGTTCCCGCAAAGAAAAGACTGCTCCTTTGGGGTTATACTGATGCGAGTACACCCTGTCTCATGGTAAGCCTAGGTGAAGTCAAAGTAGTCAGTCACAATAAAAACCCTTTAGGACTTTCTTTTTCACATAATAGTTTATTGATGGCCAACCAATTTGAATTTTGGCGCCCAACACTTCTGTTATTTTACGCAAATTATTTCATGAGGTTAGTTAAAGTAGTTGCATGAAACTGCACATAATTTGATCTTAAGACACTCGTGCGATACTCTTAGTGTGATACTATAATGCGCCCTCGTGTTTAAGAACCCTTATTAAGCAACAGTTTCATAAACTACTTACTATTTTTAATAAAGGCGTGATTGTATGTATGTATGTATTTTTAATACTCTGTGCGTAAAGACTATCATAAAAATAAAAAAATATTTTTTTTACATTTCAGTATGAGAGTAGATAATAGTAGATTACCCAACAAGTGAAAAAAAGATGAATTCTTTTCGAGGCACTAAGTTGTATCCCGAGAGGAGCGAAAGGTTTCTGGGGTAGAATCCCGAGCGTAGCGAGGGATTCTAGAAAGAAACCTAAGCGGATCGAGGGATACAAGAGCCGAGATGAATTCTTTTTTCACGTGTTAAGTACTCTACTTTTCATCATTGACTACGAGAAAATAATAACTTTGTGATTACAAATCAAATTTTATTATTGATAATACATAAAAGAACTAGACTAAAACAAAAGAACTAGAAATTAATTGTAAAATTAGAACAGTTTTTGAAACTAAGATTTATATGCTTATTTGCATCTGAAACAGTCTTATGCTGAGATAGCTGTAATGTCGTTTTACAAGGCGTTTCCTTCGATGTTGAAGGGCGAGAAGGAGAAAGTAGCGTCCAAGAGTCAGATGTAGACGGTTGAAGGTTAATACCGTCATTAATTTGCTTGCACGTTTTAGCCTTATTTTCCACTGAATCCTCAATATAACTTTCAGCTACTGCACTCGACTTCCATCCTCCGTGGCGTTTCAGTTGCGAGAGGTCAGCTCCAGAATTTGCTAAAAGCGTCGCGGACGTTCTACGAAAGCAATGTCCCGTGTACAGTTCAGGATTAGGCAGGTTTAAAAACGTTGCAATCTCTTTAGGCATAGTACCTATTTTGTTGATTCCAATAGGTTGCCGGGTACATTTCCCGCCATGGTACTGTATGAAAAACCTGTCCGTATTTGTACCAGCGGGTCGCAAAGCTTGATATTTTTCAACAATCTTTATGTATTCTTCCCTTATTACGAAAGATCTATCAACTTTTGTTTTCGTATCCTTTAAAACAATCAATAATAAGTTTTCGGAATGTTTCTGAATGTCATTTACGGTTATTTTCAATATTTCACCACTACGGCAGGCTCCATTCACGCCAAAAATTAGCACAACCTGCAATTTAATAAATAAATCGTTATTGGACAACTTGCTAAAATAGGTAGGTACCTAACTTAGTAGGTTTGTGGTAAGTAGTAGGTAAAGTACTAAGAGAACTACTTACTTTTATGGCCAGAAAGCTGTGATCAGGGGCCTCATTCAAAAAGTTTTCAATGTTTTCCGAGGTTAGGACTTTTGATTTTTTTGTATTTTTCCCCTCGGATGCCCGCTTTAGGTAAGTCACTAACTTAGAATACTTTTCAATATCAATATTATGTTTCAGTTTTATAGTGGCTTTTAGCATTGAATATGATGTCCAGAGTGTTGATGGCTTCTTAGTTTTACATAACTCGTCAAAATAATTCAAAAAAACAGACTCTGAAAAGGAATTGGCACCATTCGCTCTTTGCCACTCACAGAACAAGTCGTATGCTTTAAGGTATTTTCCTTTAGATTTTTGTGGCAGCAAATTATCAACAATAGCTGCTGCTTTAATGCGAAAAGACTCGGGAACGTGAGTTTCACTTTCACCACTGGATGAAGTCATTATATAAGAACTCACTTTGAAGACGAACAGAAATTTTACAAGGAAAATTCGACAGAAAATTGGCGGCCTTTTTTTTTCTTAATTTTAATTTTTAAATTGAGCCATGCCATATTCTATACAGCCAAATATTAGCCAGTTTTGGTTGGTTTTCAATACGTTTTCATACAGAGAGTGTGCGACCTCTTTGCATGTTTTTTTTTTATCTTACTATAATTCATATATTTGGTCATGTTCCAAATTCAAAAATTTTTATTCACTCAGTGAAACAAAGAGCGTTTTATTCACTGTTTTTGATGAATCACGGGCCCTTTTTCGAGGGTCAATGGTGAAAAAACGTTTATGTGACATTTTTTTTTTCAGAGTCAATTAGTTGTTACTTTACAATCCAGTCACCGAGATCGTCGAACGGAGAGAGGCCTTCAAGTGTTGATGTTCGTTTTAACAGTAGCTTGTGTTATACTCCTAATATTTCGATGGGTGTTACCTGGAAACACCACTTGAATAGGGCTAAATATATATCATGTAAATCCTCCATCTACGAGTAATATGTACATTCAACGATGACAGTTAATTAAGACTAAAATCTAAAATATTTATAAGGAAGAGTATAGGTATATATTGAGTACTTCTGTAATCCCTAGAATGCAAAATATATTTGATGTTTTTTTTTATTTATTATTTTATTAAAGGTTTATAATCTTACTCTTTTCGTATCTGTACCTGTAGGTAATGTTACTATAACAAGTTGTGATTGTGACGTAATTATGGCAGGTGATTAGTATTAAATTATTACTATAAAATGTGACTAGTTTAAATAAATAAGTAAGTAGGTACTTACCCAAACTTATCCATATCCATCCATACTAATATTATAAATGCGAAAGTAACTCTGTCTGTCTGTCTGTTACGCTTTCACGCTCAAAGCACTGAACCGATTTTGATGAAATTTGGTACAGGGGTAGAATAGACCTTGAGAAAGGACATAGGCTATGTTTGGTCGCGATAACCGACATCCACGCGGGTGGTGCCGCGGGCAAAAGCTAGTACACTATAATTTTAAGATGAAGTATGTACCTACCTACTCGATTAAAAATGTAGAGACAAAGGTACCTATATAAACACAAGTCAACTACCCTCAATAAATTCATAGACTCTAATGTTAATTTAGCCCATTTTATTTACTACTTTCCTTGGGACAAATTTAACACTGAAACCGAATACTGTAACTGAATAGCTCGTACAAAATATTTATTAGTTAAATTTTATCAATCTCCTTCAGGACTCTATATTTATATAGAGTAACATTTTTCCATACTTAATATTATAAATGTGAAAGTAACTCCGTCTGTCTGTCTGTTACGCTTTCACGCCTAAACCACTGAACCGATTTTGATGACATTTGGTACAGAGATAGATTAAACCTTGAGAAAGGCTATAATTCGGTCGCGATAACCGACATCCACGCGGGTGGAACCGCGTGCAACAGCAAGTTAATTTGTAAGGCAGTTTACCATTCTTGGTATCGTTTGTTCTGTATTCTGAGGTACCGACAGACAGACTGACAGAGTTACCTTCGCATTTATAATATTAGTAGGTATTGATTACGAATAATTTCATGTTTACTAAAATACTTACTTTGAGAAATGTAAAATTGACGCGTCACGGCGTCATATACTAACAACCATGCAGGAACACTAAGCTGTTTTTCATTTAAATCGGCCGGGCTGTTCCAAAAATTAGTACCTTGTAGTATTGAATAGTCCGAATAGGTATGTACTTAGACTGATTTGACCGTGTGATATGACGCATGGTTTTTCCAATATATATTTTTTTAATATAGTCATGCAGATTTATATGGTGAAGTAATATTATGATTAAAAGTACATACAGACCTACATGACTTAATTAAAGTGAATATAAAATTATACTACCTTTACAATTTTTAGTAAGTTTATTTCTATTTATTGTAAGTTTTTTTTTTTTGTGTTTTCTGTAGTGTGAATGTATTGAGACAGTTCCTAGTGTGAAGCACGAGCTAGAACAGTTAGTACAGCTAATTGTGTTCTAATATCCGCGTCTATCCGCGTTTAAGTATCACTAGTACCTACCTACTATTATCTGTTCTGTGGTATCACCTTTGTTGCATAAATCCAGGTCTAAAAGCTTACTTCGGATTTCCCTGTGGACATCGATCCCTGTATGAAACAGGCCTTAGTGGGAACCAAACTGACACAAACCTACTGTTCTGATTCTGGATGTGAACAGTGTCCATAAATTCTCTGGTGTCTGCCACTATCATCATCACCACATTGCATTCAAAGCTTCTGCTTTATTGTTACTCACGATCTTCGACATCCCTGGTAGTGAGACCAATTTATCCAAGGTACCTTCCTTTACAATGCCAAGCCAATCTTTTTTGCTCAATAGTCCTGCAGACCAGGAGTAAAAATATTCTAAAGGGAATCCGGTAGAATAAGTTTTCACCACGATCTAGTTTTTCAAATTTAAACATCCCTACCATCTCTGCAAAGGGAAGCCAGCAGGAATCGATTTATTGGAACCCCTTGCCACTGCTGCTGAGACCCTAAGGTCGTGGCAATTGGCATAGCTAGAAATTCCTTTTCCTGCATCTATTTATAAGGTTTTATAATATTTAATTGTAAAACTTAGTTACAAAATACCCAAAGATTGTATTGTTTAGAATATTAAAGTTATTAAAGTACAGATATTTAATTAATTTATTGTAAACACTAATCGCAACAAAATATATTTCTGGAATTTTGATATTTAGATTGGTTAAAATTTATTGATAAATAAACATTTATTTTGAATTACTTTTTATGCTGTTTGATTTAGTTTACCTGCTTGTTGGTGGGGCAAATTTGATAATTGAAATTTTACCCCCCTTTAACAGAGAAGTTGCCGTACTTATTCGTTGCCCAAGGTGCACCGCGTCACAGTCTTTTTATCTAAACTCTTAGTACTGTGACCACGTGGAGGTTCCGGACCAAGCATCCCTTTTAACAGGTACCCACTTAATCACAGTTGCAGCTGAGCATCGCATCAAAAGATTTAGATTCCTTCACAACAGCCAGTGCTGAGGCTTAAGCTTAAGGCATTGTAACGCACATCATCATAACACATAACATGGAGAGATGGCAGAGGTAACTTTGTGGGGTACCTTTAGAATAGGTACTATTGCTAAATCATAATTTTATAAAAGTATTGATAGGTAGTGATGTCATCTAAATAGGTAGGTACTGCAAATTTATTGAAATCCTCAAGACACCCATGTAGGTAGGTACCTACAGGGTGATCTACTGTTCTTACTAACTAAGATCCGAACAGCTATAAAGTGAAATTGAATATTAATGTTTGCTCGAGCTCCAGTAAAGGTCAGGTGCGATCGCAGCCTGAAATTTGGGGAAGGGGCGGTCATGTGCAGAAATTCCTTCAGAAAATACCTTTTTGAAATACTTTTCAATTAGACGTGCACGATATAGAAAAGCTGATTACACTAACTCTAGGCTGATCAGATTCCTGAATGAGATGTTAGACGCGCCTTTCATTGAAGAACACGAAATGGCTATGCTGCAAAGCTAAAAACCTGGTGGTGATACCAAAAATCCATTTTGAAAGACCGAATAAAATCATATCTAATATGATAAGATTACCAGAAAAAAACTGACTCATCTGAAAGATCATCAAATTCTGTGTATGAAAAACCACTACTGCAATTCGAAAGTAGGTATTTACGAAAGTGGTGGCAGCAGCGTTTGAAGGTTGTAGAAAGCGCCTAGCCTAGTTGCAGCATAGCCATTTCATGTTCTCTAATTAAAGGCGCATCTAATGATGTACCTACATCTCATTCAGGAATCTGATCAGACTAGAGTTAGTGTAATCAGCTTTCATACCACGATGTCAGCCCGTTACGACACCGGGGCGACGCCGCCGCCGTCAGTCAGTAGAATATACGAAACACTTTGCAACGCGCAAAGCTCCAAATAAACAAGTCAGCAAGCTCAGTAATATAGAATCCAACTAGCTGATGCCCACGGCACCACCTGCGTGGATGTCATTTATCGCGATATCGCATGTTTATTGTATATATCTTCCGTACCTATCTCCGGTCAGGTTCAACTGGACCGATGGCAAAACCCATAGATGAAATATATAAATAGGGTATAGATAAGTCACTCTACAATAGAGTGAGAGACAAATAGTCATATTTTGTTACTGCTGCCCACCAGGTGGCGTATATAGTTACTATAGTGGCTCACTAGATGGCGGCTTAATACAGTTTTACCTATATATATATTATATATTATTTATTTGTTATAATAAAATATTATGATTGAAAAATAAAACTACCAAAATATAATCGATGTGTACATTTTTTATTTTTTCTATAATCGTTTCATATAATATGAAAAAATAAGAACACACACACACACACTTCACAATAACAACGCTTAACAGATGCATTTGCCATTATAAGCACAAATTACAAAGCCCAAGTAAATGCCAGGTCACAAAAAGTAGAAAACACAAATCCAATAAAGAAAAGCCGGGTCAAACGAAAGTAGAAATCACAAGTCCAATAGAGAAAAGCCGGGGTCAAACGTAAATAGAAGGTATCAACAAGTTCAATGCAATCCACAGTCGCCGAGATATCGAAAATCAAAATAATTAGCAGCACAAACTTTTAAAATGAAAAATCCGTCGAATCCATTAAAAATTTCATCAACTGTCATTAGTCATGTCAAAGAGAATACATAATTACGTAAGAAGCGATATCATCAGGGAGGTTTGTAGCTTTGTGGGTAGGTTTACTAAATTTATGGTTAATTTGTGGGTACTTCATACCATAACTAAAATTTAAGAGGATATTCGATAATCCATGGGATAGGTACCTATGTATTATCCGTAAAAATTAAGTTAAATAAAAAAAATAGAAACATAAATTTTATTACTTATTATTAATTATAACATTTTTGCGCATCAGTGCCATCTGTTTCATATAATAAGCATTAAATGGCTTGTAAATGATTTGCTGCACGCTAGGTGACGCTAGTAGTAATGTAAAACACTGTTGTATGAGAGCTTCATTCCCCTGGCAAAACCTATGTAAAAAAATAAGTATTATCCACACGGTCCACACCTCAAGAGGATAGATTAGTGATTATTTATTATACTTAGGCTAAAAATCTTGCTTAAAATATTTTATATTGATGGTGTTGCCATCTGACACAACAAGGAGTAACTGTTATAAACGGCAGATGCATGAAAACATAGAGGGCGCCCTTCTATATCCCGCGGTAAAATAGCTGCTTTGCAACATTGGGTATACAATAATAAAATATATTTCGTTTCGTATATAATACCTATTATGTTTATTTTTACAATAATATCTACTTAAAAACTTTGACATCTACTTATCAACATTATAATCAATGAATATGACCATCGACAATTTTAAACTGTTTAAAAGGCACATATCCAAAGAATCAATAAGCATTTAAAAATCAAGTAACTTGTTTATGGTCTCGCTCGACAGAAAGCTGAAACAATTGAAGAAATAATAGGCATGCTAAAACGTAGAAATACATGTACTATAAATATTACGACAGTGAAATATTTGTGACCCAGCTAGCAGTGGATTATCTCATTACTTGTAAGTTAAAAATTCTCCATAATGGTCTCTCTACCAATCTTTATAATATCCTTTGTAGAGAAAAGGAAATCAGAAAAGAACGTCACATCTAAACGTGAGGTGGCGCTATTGTATATGAAATTTTACCTAAGAAGAAAAGAGAAAGAAGCTAATTTAGCTGTCAATGTCATTAAACTATATTCACAATATGACTGAACCCTGTATTATTTTTAATTTGTACCTACATACGTGAGTTAGACCAGTAAAAACATATTTATATAATTATTATTTTGGTAAGCAATTTAGCCCGTAATTCAATCATTGATCAGTAGCACGATTGTGAACTTAATCATTTGTTTAAGTCGATCATTTTTTTATGTGGTATGTTTACTAAACTCTACTTGCAGATGTAAATGAGAGTAACGATGTGTTATCGCGACAACAAATGAACAGTGGACAAATCTTCTCTAATTGTGTAGTGTTTCGTTGGTACAATATACCGTAGCCGCGATGATGAAGAATACGTTACCGAAGGACAAACCAGGAAAGATGAGAATCCGAGCTTTCCCTGTAAGTTTTTACTGTTTGACTATTTTCTTAGCGATATTTTGCTTTAGCTGATCAAAATACTTTCATACTATTTTTCTATAATCATGTAAAACAATTGCCTTGAACACATTTCTGTAGTAGTAATTCACAACACTCACATGTAATTTTTTTTATTCAAAATGAGGTGAGTTATTCCAAAAACCATTTTGTTGGCTAACAATAACACTCCATAATTTTCGAGTTTATTTGATTTCTTTGTAATGTATGACAAATGATTCATTACCAATGCAACTTTCATACTTTGATATGGTATAAGTAGCGATGATTTACTAAAACACTCATTAGGTATATATTTTTTGCTAAATCCAATTCAGTCTACTTGCTTACTTGTAATAAAGTTGCATGTTTTGAGTATTGCTATATTATTCTCAGTAAATTAATTGAGCCCAGTACCAAATTCTTAAGAATACATACTAATTATATTAGCTAAACATGTGTAAGTAGAAAGGTATTTTCCCATAAGCAAACATGTTTTAAAATGATACACTGCACTTCCAAAGCGTTGTACTATGAATACTATATTTCCTGGTTTTTGGTAGGTATATCTTTTTCCTATATAGTAAGATCATTCAGAATAAGCTGGATTTTAGCAATAATAATCTATTTAAATGAAACAGTACTCCATTACAATCTAAACTGTACCAGCATTGAAACTCAGCTCATTTCCACCGTTGAGGTCTAGCCTATGTAGTATTACAATATTGATATTTATTCTTAGCTGTGGTGACACACAAAATAAAAAGGTTTGATGCCTCCGAATGGGTATGGTAACACTGTAAAATTATGATAGCTGTCAGTTTGATTTAAAAATAGAAAATATTTTATTTTACAGAACAAAATTTTTGTATTCAATATGTCATAATTATATTTTTGATGACAGGAGTGAAAATCAATTGAAAGATAAACATAAGTATTTTCTAGTGTATTTAATGTTTTTGAACTTATACATTTATTTTGTACAATGTTTGTTTAACACTCAAAACTATTGAGCATATCAAGATGACGAGAAAATTTCAAGTGTGGAACTACTCTGAACCATACTATCAAATGTATCCAGACACTTGGGTCAGTATAAAGATTACAATATGGGAAACATACTGATTCATAGGTACTACTTTAGGGTTTATAGGTACTGGATACCATGGACGAAGAAACAAATATGGACAGACACAGCACAGAAATGGCGGCAATTACACTTGTAGCAGTGAATTGATTGTAGCCATTTGAGGAATATTTCACTTTAACTTTTTCTTTAGTTGCATTGCACTACATCTTAAGATAATTTTGAGATTCACTCATATTTAACTATTTGATTCATGCACTTATAACGGCCACCACTGTGTTGTGTGTATGGACAGTTACACTGACTTCCCATCCATGCTGGTTGCAGCAATAACCCATAGGAATATACTATAGCTACCAACATTTATGTTTCAGATGACGATGGATGAGAAGTATGTGGAAAGTATATGGAGTTTGCTAAAAAATGCAATACAGGAAATTCAAAAGAAAAACAATTCTGGACTTTCTTTTGAAGAGCTATATCGCAATGCATATACTATGGTTCTACATAAGCATGGAGAAAGACTCTACACAGGACTGAAGGAAGTGGTCACTCAACATCTTGAAACAAAGGTGTGAATAAGATTTTGGATAATTTACTACAGCTATATAAATGTTTGACCTGACATTGTGTATTTTCAGGTTAGGGAAGATGTACTCCACTCATTACACAATGGATTCCTTCAGACACTTAATAATGCGTGGACAGATCATCAAACTAGTATGGTCATGATTCGGGATATATTAATGTACATGGACAGGGTATATGTACAACAAAATGAAGTGGATAACGTCTACAATCTCGGGCTTATTATTTTTAGAGATCAGGTAAGTTAAGTACAAAATAAAAGTCAATAATCTATAGTAGAATGATATGAATATGGATATTGCAGGGAATCAAATTATAGCTATAAGAAGTAGCACTGCTATTAAAAAAAGTGACAACTTGAGAGCATCTTCATGGACACAAAATACATATTGGAGTGACATTGTCTGTTTCTCTGATTTTACCTACATACAACCGGTGTAGTAGTTACTTAAATACTTTGATCTTTCCTGTAATGGCCCCTCTCCATTATATAAATACCATATTCCACAGCACACCATGTTTTAGCTACAGTACACAGGGATGTCACCTGATATTAACAAATTTTACCAAACAGTACAATAATAAATTTATGCTGTGTACTGTGTATGATGCAATTATTATGATTTACTGCAAATGGACAATCCAATGAATGTCTTTCCATTTTACTTGTTACTTACCTATTTTCCTGTACACACTCATGTTTATATATTAAGACCAGTTGTTGCTCATGGCTCCGCCCGCGTGGAATTCTGATCCCGTTCATCGCTGATAGTAGTGTGATAATATATAATATAGCCTATTCTAATAACGAATGAATTGGTACCTGGTCTAATAACGAAAGAATTTTTGAAATTGGTCCAGGAGTTTTTCAGTTTATTCATTACATACTAAAATACAAATCTTTCCTCTTTGTATTTAGTATAGATAGATTAATCATTGATCTGTCTAGTGTGCGTAAGGAGCCCTGTTGTGAATTTAGGTCTGACTTAACATATTGATCTATGATATAGGTACTAACTTTTAGAATGTTTTTTAAAAGAAAACAACAGTTTATCACATACCTATTTAATTTAATTTTGACATAGGTGGTTCGTTATGGGTGCATCCGCGATCATCTACGACAAACGCTGTTGGAGCTGGTTGCCCGCGAGCGTCGTGGTGAGGTGGTAGATCGATTGGCCATCCGCAATGCCTGTCAAATGCTCATGGTGCTGGGCATTAACTCACGTGCCGTTTACGAAGAAGACTTCGAGAAACCGTTCTTGCACCAGTCTTCAGAATTTTATAGGGTAACTCAAAAATTATAAGCTTACCTGTTATTTCTTTTAATTACCGAAACACGGAGTAAATAGAGATTAATGGGTGAATATAAATAAAATAATCTTTAGATATTATAAAATTATTCCTTTTACAAAATTTTAAGTATCTAACCAGATTGTTTATACTGGAGATTGTTGGCGCTTGGTTGAACTTGCTACACATATTGAATAAAGCACTTGTACTTTTCTACAATTACATATTATTTTTTTATTATTTTGAACTTAACCGGTTTCGCCTTACGGCATTCTCAAAGATTTTCAAAGGCGAAATTGGTTAGGTTCAAAATAATAAAAATATAATTGTGGAAAATTACAAGTGCTTTATTCAATATCTAACCAGATATTTGATAATTCTGTTCATTATTACATTGAACTAATCCATAGTTTATTTGAAATAACTACAGAATTTAGCTGACCAATTTATTTCCTATTGATCTCTATTCACCCCATTTTACTCGGTATGAAAATAATATTTGTTATGACAATACTAAAACCTCATGCTCCATATCTGAAGTTGCAATTATATTTTAACTTTATCGTCACATTAATTTTTTTCAATATTATTCTAAAAACTAGATGGAATCTCAGAAGTTCCTAGCAGAGAACAGTGCGGCGGTGTACATAAACCGCGTGGAGGCGCGCATCGCCGAGGAGGCGGAGCGCGCGCGCCACTACCTCGACGAGAGCACCGAGCCGCGCGTCGTGTCCGTGCTGGAGCACGAGCTCATCGAGAGACATATGAAAACTATTGTTGAGGTAAGTCTTGGCACCAAACTATGCCATTTTAGTGGCTTAATGTTTAAATTCTAGGTTAGTGAAGTATCTAGCCTCAGTCTCCTCACAGTGTTAGTCTTGGTTGCATCCAAAGCTTGCACTTTGGAGCCCAGGTTTTGCTCCATTGTACTCTTTATTCTGATCTGGTTATTGTGGCACCAACACTCCCTGTTGTTTAGCAGATGACTTCGGGCTTGGGGCTCAAGGATATTGTAAAACTTGGATTCCACGATCAGTTTTATGACAATCCAGGCCGCGTCAGGGCAAGCCAACGCGCCGTGGGATCAATCGCTTGTCCGATTCATCGCGAATCAGTCAGCTTTAGTTTCACTGCATCTTCGATTTCTAAATTGGAATGTCGGTAACGACAGTCAAGTCGAGTCGCCACACATCGTGGGAACGGCTCGACAATTATGACGCGGCCTGTGCCTTTAACAGGAAGTGGCACCGAAGCTTAGGCCTGCCGCTGACTTCTTGACCGAGACCTTACTGTTAAGAGAGTTATATCGCTCTAGTATGGGAGTGATATATCTGTTAGTATGTAACAGTGTCCCGTCGCCCGCATCGGTCGGCCGTGTTATTACGGGCCGAAGCGACGGATGGCCCGGCCTAGCTTGTTATTGTCATTTTGTTGTGATGTGTGTGCAGATGGAGAACTCGGGCGTGGTGCACATGCTGATGCACACGCGCACGCTGGAGCTGGCGTGCGTGTACAAGCTCCTGTCGCGCGTGGCGGAGGGGCTGCGCACGGTGGCGGACGCCGTGTCGGCGCACCTGCGCGAGCAGGGCCGCGCGCTCGTCACCGACACGCACCACAACACCAACGCCATCACCTTCGTGCAGGTACCTACTACCACGAGCTTGCGAACTGTTGCTTTGACGCCTTTGCTGCGTTTAGCGGGTGCGCCTGTCCGTCGCGTGTGACAGGTACCCGCCTCACGCAGCGCTGCTCTTGAAATAACATGAAACAAGCACGCGAAGCGGACGTCCGCGCCGTGCGCCCGCTAAACGAAGCGAAGGCGCTTATACAGAGAGCCGATTCTCAGCACTCCATGGAGTCACTGTGCGGTCGCCGGGTCCATAGTGTGATACAGAGAGGAATACAGTGACGGTGACTGGGACTTTTTTTTTTTTTATTGATTTTGGCTTGGTTTTAAAGACCTTTGAGCCATGTCTTCATTTGATATTTTATTATCATATTTAGATGACGATGAAGATGATGATGATGATGATGATGATGACGATGGTGAGTTAATGATGATGACGGTGATGATGATTGCTGCCTGCTTATGTTTCTTTCAACGTAGCAACTCATTTAGAAGTCCAAAAACCGAAATCGAACCACTAGTTACGTCTGTTGTTAGCCTAGTTTGTCTAATATGTGTTTTTATAAAAAGTCGCTACAAGATTGTTTACTTTTAGTTAAGTACCTAATCAAATGGAGTATAGTAGTAGACAAGCACACAGCCCACCTGATAGAAAGTGGCAACCGTGTCCTATGGACGTACAAATATCAACACCGTAATATAGTAACACCAGGGGCGTCACATTCGCGCTGCCGACCCCGTAAGAACCTTCTAATGCCATCTTGAAGAACCCCATACATAATAGCTTGGAAAAACCACGGCATGTCACTGTTTGTCTTCTCTCCATGGTGAGGCATGTTACACGGATCAGATTTCGTTATTTCCACTTCACTCCACTCAGCTTCGGTGGAAACGGATCAAGTGGAGAGATGTCTAATTTTTCTATAGAATTTTGTGCATTTTAATTTAAGGTTCTAAATATTTAATAATGAAAAACCTGTTGTTCTAGAACCTGCTGGACTTAAAGGATAGATTCGACCACTTTCTTCAAAATTCATTCAACAATGATAAAATATTCAAACACATGATTGCGTCTGACTTCGAATATTTTCTCAACTTAAACAGTAAATCGCCTGAATTCTTATCATTGTTCATTGATGGAAAGTTAAAGAAGGGGGAGAAAGGGGTAAGTTTACAAAGCTTATCATAATATTGAAATAAAACTATTTTACAACACACCTGCTCATAACAGTGATATTATTTTACCGCAATTAAGCACGGAATGACACCTATTATAAAACTGTGACTTTTTCATTGCTATTATTCACAAAAGTGAGTTATAGATTCATTTTTAAATTTTATAGGAAGTGTCTATAATTGTCTATGTTCTTAAAAAAGTTTTGATACAAAAAATAACGTGTTTAATAGTACGAATAAATTAATACGCCTATTGTATGGTCATTTGATGCATTTTCGTATTTAAATAAATAATTTCAACTTGTAATACTTGTGTAATAAACAAAATTTTCGCTCAAATTTAACTTTTTTTTTTCTCTAAGTACAGAAAAAAAAACAGAGTAAAAAAAAAGTTAAGTTCAAACCTCATTTTTTTTTAAATATGGTCGACCGCCATTGTTAAATGCGCGCGCATAGGAAAACGAATTAATTTGTAGTATTTATTTAGTATTTGTAGTATTATTTTATTCGCAAGTGTGTTGTAAAACGTCGTATGGCACGTGTGAGCATGATGATTACCGTCCTCGGCTGTCTTAAGACCCTCGCCTGGCGGCTCGGGTCTCAATGGCGCCTCGGTGGTTTGCTCACTTGTACCATAATGTACTATTTTAACGGATTCTATCGCGACATGGCTGCTGAAAAGTAGCTGAAACGTCGGTTTAAAAGTAGATAATAACAAATATCGCAATATAATCCGTTAAAAAATAGTTCTATTTCAATGGTTCAGGTTCTCTTAAACTTTAGACAGTATGATATTTTTATTTTATGTCTCCGAAATCACTTTGGCCCTTATTTTTTACTATAGATGAGTGAGCAAGAAATTGAAGCAGTGTTGGACAAAACAATGGTACTGTTCAGATTCCTACAAGAGAAAGATGTATTTGAACGTTACTATAAGCAACACTTAGCCAAGCGATTGTTGCTCAACAAATCTGTGTCCGACGACAGTGAAAAGAATATGATCTCGAAACTGAAGGTAGGTACAACGTATTTAGTGTTAAGCTGAATTCCATTGATCTCATATTAAAATGAGGTATCGCTATATCAAAATTATTCCGTGTTGTTAGAATGGACATAGTTTGTTTAATGGTTTTGTATTAGAAACAACAACGGCACGTTTAACCATTGTTGTAAAATGTAAAAATGGATGGAATGGAATTGTAAGGAGACGTTTTTAAAAACGTGTCGTCGCCGTTCAATAACCATAAAAGCGCCCAATGTATGAACTATTGCTCTCGTGCTTGCGTTAAGATAGGCAAATTCACCAAATTACGAGTGCTCATTCTTAAATACCAGTTGCCCTATGGTGCCCGTGTACCCATACATACTACTACCTTTTACTACTGCCTACTTACCTTTTATAAATATAAGATCATTGTACTAATACTAATGTTGTACTCCTGTGCCCCGAACTGTAACACGAAAAATATTCGTATTCGTAATGTAAACGTATCGAGAAAACGGAGCATTGCGATTGGCAGACAGTCTTCTTACACACACAGGTTCACAGTAGTAGGCAGGCGGCCAATCACAATGCTCCATTCTCTCGATACGTTTACGTTAGGAATTCGAATTGTTTTTCGTGGTCGGGGCACTGGTTTCCGTTTACATATTCAGAGATGTATAATTTGGTTTCTGACCATCCCCAGACTGAAGGTTTGCTTAAGGATGTTGAACCGCGAGACTTTCATTGTATAATCGGAGATGTCTCACAAATAGAAAGCTCAGTCACAGATTAAATAAACCGCTGTCCGATCATCCCACCCTATCCTTATATTACTGCAAAATTCTTTACCATCATATACTTGGACATTTCGTAAGTGTCCCGTCTATAAATTCCTTGTAGTCCATTTTGATGTATAAAAAATCTTGCTTAAAGTCTTGGCTTAACAATCGAAATCATTAATTTAACTTCCAAGATTATGATATTTCTTTTTGATTGCACAAGTAAATTTGTGTAAAGAATTTTGCAGATTAATTAAGACTTTAAGCACGATAGTATTTACTCGTATGTAGAATGTAACGTAAAAGGGTTTTAAAAAAAATAATGTTCTAAAAGGGTGAAGTATAATATAGCAACGGTGACTGTAATGCTGATGCGTAGCACCTGCTTTGAAACAACTGATTCTATCGCGTACGATTAACTTACATTTCAAACGCGAGGAACCTACATATTAAATTAATAGACGCTATTTAACTTCTCTATTATATGATTCTCTTCAAAACGCATCGAGACATATAAAAGATACACAAAACAAAGAGAAATATTAAGGCTAAGCTCACGACCTCACGATAGACAGACAATGAGTGGGTGTCGTTCAACAAACTATTTTATTAACTGTTTTTCTACTACCGTTTGTACCAAAATACGCGTTGCTTAATTTGATTTAAGGACAATATTCTTATACGCACAGTGATTTGAATAGAACAATATGATGATAGTTATTATGATGATAGTCATAATACATAGAATAGTATGTAATGAGATTATTTAGTATCGTAATGTAGCGAAGACGTAGATAACTCTGTTTTAATAAATAATAAGAGCTTAATTTTTGCAACTGTAAAGCGGCATACTGACCGGTGTTACGGGCCGCATTCTAACATTCAAAGCGAGTATATAAACTCATGTAGGTATGGTAAAAGCGTAAAAGTAGATGATCATTTTCAGACTTTAAAATTTCGTTTTCAAAATGTATCTACTGCAGCATAACGGCAGTCAGTATGCGCTTGAAGTTCTGTAGATAGGTAGTATTGATGAAAGGGAATCCAAAAATATTAGCTCCCGACATCCTGCTTTTTAGCTTTACGTATTCATTTTTGAATATTTACACGTTACTAATTCTATTACAGACTGAATGCGGCTGTCAGTTCACATCAAAACTTGAAGGCATGTTTAAAGATATGACCGTATCTAACACCATTATGGAAGAATTCAAAGAGCATGTGCTGTCATCTGGAGTGAGTTAACCTTCAAATATTTCTACATTTATAATTATAATATAATCAATTGATTGATATGTCTGACTGAAGTCAATGACACTAATATGTTCAAATGAAGCTATGTTATATAAATATCACTTACCTGGTTACCTACATTTTTCCATGTAATAAAGAGCGAGCAATCGGATGCTTTTTATACTACTACTGTGAATTTCTTAACAGAAAGCACTGTCGACCAACCCAATTAATTCTTTGATTCTTTGAATCCAAGATCTAATATGGACAGTTAGCGACTATCCATATCAGATCACTACCTCTACACTACAGACAGGAGCAGTCATCGTATGATTGCTCTTTGAACGATATGGAAAGTGTTGTTGTCATACAAATGTTTGCAGATCAATCTTCACGGCGTTGACCTGTCAGTGCGTGTACTAACCACAGGTTTCTGGCCCACACAAAGCGCTACACCAAAATGCAACATACCAACGGCGCCACGAAATGCATTCGAAGTTTTTAGAAGGTATTTAATGCGTACTTTTTACTATTCGTTTTCTTTTAAGAATGAGTTAATTTAGATAGAAATGCTTACCTCCTTACATCTCTAAAATTCCAGAATTAATCCCTACTAATATTATAAATGCGAAAGTAACTCTGTCTGTCTGTCTGTCTCACTTTTACGACTAAACCGCTGAACCGATTTTGATGAAATTTGGTATAGAGGTAGGTTAGACCTTGAGAAAGAACATAGGCTATGTTTGGTCGCGATAACCGACATCCACGCGGGCGGAGCCGCGGGCAAAAGATAGTGTTAATATAAGAGTGCCATTCAATGTTTGTAAAAAAATCATTTAAATCATTCGGTAGCACTCAATAAGTACCTACGTAGGTGAAAATAGTAATAATAGTACTGAAAATTACTTACATTACCTTGCCAGCTCATGCGAACCAAGTATGATGAAGTCAGATTTTCGACTCAACTATCGGTGACAATTGCGCTGATGCTGAAAGCCAATTAGTTTAAGACTACTGGAAAAAAATTCAGGCAGCTACTCTTGAAGGGACGAAACCAGTGCTCATGTGTAAAGTGGGTGACAGACGTGCGAGTAAGTACGCGGACTTATGGCTCGGCGACCTTACTCGCACGTCTGTCACCACAAGTTCGCGTACTTTAAAACCGCCGAGTAAGTTCGTTGGTGATCTAGCAAGTTTGAAATTCACATGTGATAAACTCTCTCTCTTCGTAATCCAGTTCTTGACCCACATTTTCCGATTTCGTCTTTTTTGTTTAGTTTTTAAAATATGACATGATAGAATTCCTAAATAGCACAAAGCCTCTTCTCGCGACATTGCAATACAGTGTGAGCAAGCTTGACGTCTGTCACCGATGGCGAGCCAAGTAAGTTCGCGAACTTAAAAACCGCGTGCTTAAAGTACGTACGTCTATCACCCACTTTAGAGAGGACGAAATGTGTCGAAACGGGACTCTATTGTCCGCACTTAGCCTCCTATTTGGGCCATTGTGCGTGACGAAATGTGTCAAGGAGACTTGGTGGTGGACGAAAGCCATCTTTAAAAATGGCAAGCGCCCATTCGTCCGACTCCTGAGGAGAACATTGTACAAAGAGCTGTGAAACGCGTCAATACAGGACCTTTAACTAGAGCCTGACTCTGGCTATAGCGAGACCACTTCCAACCGCTGTATGACAAGTGGGAATCATCCTGTAAAAGCTTGAAAGAGTCGAAGCGGCACAAGATCTTTCCTAGTACCGCTGTGTTAAAGATCTTGGGGGCAACTCGCAATGATGGAAAGATGGTATTCGTACTGTGCCTGCTGCACTTCCTGGACTTATTTAAGTTAGCTGTTTTATTTATCAAGTTAGCTCAGAGCAGAAATACTCCCATGATGACGTTGCATGAAAAGAACTTCATTCAACGCTCTAGCTGTATGGGCTTTCCAAACGACTACAATATGACGTTCCTCAAGAAGAGAAACGTTCATTAGAAGGTTCATACGGGATCGGCAGCAGGAATGTGCCGCCCCTGGTGTTGCACACATCCATGGGCCACGGAAACCACTTGTCATCAAGTGGGACGTATGCTTTTCTGACACCAAATTGGTATTAAAAAATAAACCATAGACAAGGCTTTGGCCCAGGCTTTTGACGAGGTCAGATGGCAGTGGCTCCAGCAAAATTGGATATAAAAGCAGTAAATCAGTACTCCGAGCACGAAAAACATTCGAATTCGTAGCCTAAACGTGTCGATAGAACGGAGCATTGCGATTGGCAGGCGGCCAATTGCATTGCTCCATTCTCTCGATACGTTATCGTTACGAATTCGAATATTTTTCGTGTTCAGGGCACTGTTCCAAGATGTAAACTTAGGACGTATCTGGTAAATTACTAAGAGGATAATGTTGAACAAAATTCCTTGTATTATTGCACATGCTATTATTGCTATTAACCACCTATCGCGTATCGATACCACCGAGCTCGTGTACAAAGCGTCCTCCCCCTACAGTTTCTACCTCGCGAAGCACTCGGGGCGGCAGCTGTCGCTGCAGCCGCAGCTGGGCAGCGCGGACCTGAACGCGACGTTCCGCTCGGCCGCCACGTCGCCGCCGCGCTCGCCGCCCGCGCCCGCCCCGCACCCCGCGCACCCGCCGCCGCGCCGCCACATCATACAGGTGTCCACCTTCCAGATGTGCGTGCTGCTGCTGTTCAACAAACGCGAGCGGCTCACCTACGAGGTACGCACCACTTCGGTCAGTGGGGTGAGCACGAACTACTATCGTAATCGTATCGTGAACGTAACGATAGCACGGAGCCTTGCGATTGGCAGGCTTCCGGCAGGCGGCCAATCGCAATGCTCCGTGCTCTCGTTACGTTAACGATACGATTACGATAGTTGTTCGTGCTCATCCCACTGTATATCTACCTCGGGGCACGTTTCTTGAACCTAAATCGCGAGACAAACGAAGCCCTGGAGCTCGGATTGCTTTGTGATAATCTATGCTTGGTAAATTTGAGCTGGTCTATCGCCGTAGCACCCTGTGTTATCCTCATAAGGCACCCAATAAACGTTTACTGTTTGTGTAGAGCATTAGGTTCAAGATATATGTCCCGAGCAATAATAATCTATGGTTGTATATTTATTTCCTTGGCTGTTTGTAGCTACAAACTTAGGTAGCACCGTCCAGGCTGCAAGCAAGATCTGCACCTGAAGGTATACCTCATTTCACGTTTTTTACAAAATAGATATATTTATAGAGTAGTTACAACTCTGTTCAATATTTTCCGGAAAACTTCGTGAATAATCGTCAAAACGTTCGCGCATTGCCCACTCTCCACACGTACTAGGTTAAAGTTATGGCATACTTATTTTGTAGGAAATACTCAACGAGACTGATGTGCCAGAGAAGGATCTCGTCCGAGCCCTCCAATCGTTGGCGATGGGCAAACCGACCCAAAGGGTGCTTATAAAGCAGCCGAAGACGAAGGAGATTGAACCCTCCCATCAATTCTACGTGAATGACGCCTTTACATCTAAGTTACATAGGTACGTCTAAAATTTACGTTTATTTATTAACACTTGAACTGCTACGCAATTTGCCAGTAATAGGAGTGTTGCAGTGCAGAAGCCCCATGTACTCGCTGATCTCCATAAGGGCTCCCTTAAATTATTGCGATTTTGATAGATTTTTTTTGTATGTAGTAACCCACAAAATGTAGGATACTTCAAAAAAAAATCCATATCAAGAGATATAGTGGGAGAGCGGACCCCGATTTATACAATGTGCATCCATTGTATGGGCACCGGGACTCATGTTGTAATGATAATGACTTATATTCAGTGTATCTTCATTGCAGAGTTAAGATCCAGACAGTTGCAGCTAAAGGCGAATCAGAGCCAGAGCGACGTGAGACACGCAACAAGGTTGACGAGGATCGTAAACATGAAATTGAAGCGGCTATCGTCCGTATCATGAAAGCCAGAAAGAAAATGGCGGTAAGCAATAGTTATGATTCCCTATTACTGCTTTTTTTTTTCAATCGTCTTTGATCAGGTGTATGCCAGGAGCCTAGATGGAAATGTTCTACCTACTCCTTTAGGAAGAGGCATTACTAAAGCTAAGTGTCCACCTTTCGGCATCGTACGCATCAAACGGATGAATTTTTTACAATGCGTCTATTTGATCGGCAGCGATCGCATTGTCGCCGCAACAATCGGATTACCGACGCCACTTTATCCACTAAAACCGTACGTGCGTAATATTTCAGTGACGGAACTATGCGCGTCCATCTGACCGGCATTACGAATGACGTCACACGTTGCAATAGTTGCCTCTCGGAGCAACAGCATCGGCATTGCCGATGAGCAGATTCGTGAGATCCGTACGATGCGGATTGGTAGTCGCATTAATTTTACTTACTATACAAATAATACTACGATCCGTTTGATGCGATGCGTCCGGTGCGTAGGATCGACGTACGTGCGACGAGGTAGACGCTCAGCTCAAATGTATCTTCGATGAGGACTGTTTTGGGGAGAATCTTTCAACATTGTTTACTGGTTTTTCATTAATGCGCAAAACAAACGGTGGCACGGTATCGAATACGAATGCTATGCATGATCCCAGGTTCGATTCCCGTGATGTTATTAGATTTCTATTAGTAAGTTTTCAGTTGCAGCATTTATAAATAGGTACTAAATGATTACAAAAAGAGTTCCAAATTGAGAGTGACCAGATTTTTATGAAAGACAACTTAAAACCTTGACAACGACTCTCCCCTCCCCTTGTGGTTTTACAATATATCATTTTGATAGAGTGGACGAGATGGCCCTAAAAGCTGTATACCTCTGCGGAGTTATACAGGCCTGAGTGTACATTACATATCGACACCTCTGGGTTCAATTGGCGTATAAACCAAAATACGACTTTTCAGGAGAGCAAAAAAACGATTTTATTTTCAGAAAAAAAATCATAACTTTTTTATTTTAGAAGTTACATAAAAAATTCCAAGGAGAAAGATTCTTAGAATTTGGGGATGAAGAAGGCTAAATTATTCAATCATATCTAGCTTCTTTGGTTTGGAAGTTAGCATGGATATACGTCTTAGAAAATATCAATTTATGGTGTATACACCCCATGAAAATTGGATGAAAAATCAAATATGGATATAAGCTGTACTTATATCCATATTTGGTAAAATTAAATCCACATTTACTGATGTAAAAGCACGTAGCTGTAGATTTTTTTGCTGTACTGGGTGGCGCAAAAGTACTGGCACTAAAGAAAATACCTTTTTTTTTTTTATATGACATTTTCTGTCATTCTGTTGTTGAAAATTGTGTAGTGAACAAATGTAAAATACACTGAAAATAAACATGGACCGTTTTACTCCCCAAGAACGTGGAATAATTGTGTCAATGTTCTTACCAAATTAATTCATCAGTGATAAGAACACAACGTGAATTTCTTCGACGATTTCCCCACCGTCCGGCACCGATTGGTCGCACAATTCGACGCTTTGCCACACGCCTTGAAGCAACTGGCTCAACATTGGATAGACCTAAGTCTGGGAGACCAAGAACAGGCCGTTCAGCTGAAAATATCGATGCTGTGCGCGAAGATGTGGAAGAGTGTCCAGAAACATCAACGAGGCGACGTGCCACGCAATTGGGCATTACCAGACGGACCCTGCAGCGTATTTTGGTGAAAGACTTAAAGATGTTCCCGTATAAAACTCAAATGACTCATCAGCTGCTGCCTGCTGACCACCGAGCTCGTCTAGATTACTGCCAGCGCGTCATAAACCTCAACCTTGAAGAGGATGATTTTCCTTCAAAATTGGTTATGAGTGACGAAGCGCATTTCCATCTCTCAGGGCATGTCAATAAGCAGAATACTCGGTTCTGGGGCACTGATAATCCGCGCATTATTCAAGAAACACCTCTACACCCACTAAAAGTTACTGTATGGTGTGGCATCTGTGTTGACAGAGTGATCGGACCCTATTTTTTCGAAGAGGCTGGAGGCAATGCGATAACTGTCACTGGACAACGCTACAGAACCATGTTACGTGAGTTTTTGATACCCAGTTTGGACGAATTGGGGCTGGAGCACATCTGGTTTCAACAAGACGGCGCTACGGCACACACAGCGCGCGACACTATGGACTTAGTGAGGGACGCTTTTCCAGGCCGAGTTATCTCTCGTTTTGGCGATTTGCCTTGGCCTGCAAGATCACCCGATCTGACCAGTCCAGACTTCTTTCTTTGGGGTTTTTTGAAATCTCGGGTGTATGTGAACAAGCCACAGACTCGCAGCTCTAAAAGAAAACATTCGTCAAGAAATAACGAACATATCGCAGGAAGTGTTACGGCAAGTTATGCAAAATGTCATAAATAGGGCTCAAATGTGTATCAACTCTGGAGGTCACCATTTAAAAGACATCATGTTTAAATCCTAATGGTACGAAATTTAATGGTACAAATATACATTTAAAAAAACCTAAATCTAGTTTTCTAATTTAGAAAAAATGTTATAGCCGAACCAAATAGGGTCTTTACTTTTGCGCCACCCAGTAAAAACTATTTACTTTGCACATCAATAGAATTATAATTAATAAAAACAATCTCGATGCTGTTAGAATGTGGCAGAATTACATTAATATTAGTCTTACTACAGAATTATGATCGATATACACGAAATTAAACTACCAGAAACGAAAATAACTTAGTCTTATTAAATAAAACAGATAATTATGGCACACATTATCAGTCATGATCAGATTATCAAACTAAAAAAGGCAATTACTTATTTAAATCTTTAGTAGCTCTACACACAGCCATCTCTCCTTCACCGCGACTTCCTCGTACAACAGATTGTCCTCAGGGTCTTTGTCTTTAATTCAGCGGCACTTGGACATAGCCTGTGCCGTTTTAGCCCTGGAACGCGCCAACTTATAGATAAGCTTTTGGCCCTCAGACGATTCCAACTTGTTATATAGCGGTTGCAAGTGGTCTCGTTTGGCTCTGGCTACCGCTCTCCTGGTGGCGCGTTTTGCATCTTTGTATGCGTCGCGATCTTCGGAAGATTAGGACGCTTGCCACTTTTTTAAGGAGGGCTTTCTTCACCCTGATCTCTCTCTGGACTGTGTCATTTCACCACCAAGTGTCCCTGTCATACATTGCGTCCACCCTTAGACGTACCCAGCACAGCCCTCCCCGCCTCAAGGATAGCTGCCTGAATCCTGTTCCAGCAAACCTGTACTGATTCATCTACAGCATCGGCGCACTTGTCACCGATGGCTGAGACGAGACTTTGGGACATAGCTTCACCACCACCTGATTCTGCGTTGACCACGCTCGGCGCGTTTGTCTTTGGGTTTCACGCGGAGTTCCATGACAAGGAGACGGTGTTGGCTAGTGAGACTCTCCGGGTATTACCTTGCAGTTGGCCACCCTGCTGATACTATGCCTCTTAGTGAGTAGGAAATCGATCTGGTTAGCGTGCTCTCCGCTCTTGTAGGTAACAACAAGTTCGGCTTTTTGAAGAACCTGTTTACGACGGCAAGTTCGGTGGCCGTACACGTTTTGAGGATGTGCTCTCCCTCTGGGTTACGGCTACCGTATCCAAAACCGCCGTCGGCTTGTCCAAACTCCTCACACCTGTCACCCACATGACCGTTCGTGCAGTGGTTTTACTTTAGCAGAATCGAGGGCCTCGATTCTGCTAAGGCAAACCCACCGTTATAACACGGGACACTGTAATTATTTTTTTAATTTTTACCATTTAATTTTAGACTTTAAAGCAATGTCTGTAAAATCTAAAATTAAATGGCCTATTGTAGAGTGAACGAAAGCGTGTAGTAAAAATATTGTCATTTAATTTTGGACTTTAATTCTATAGCAATAAAGTCTAAAATTGAATACCATTATTTGCAATGGATATGATTTATACGTCCATATGTTATTTAAATGTTTGGATTTACGACCTCAATTTTAAATTACGTTTAAGAAATATATTTACTCGTCATGGCGTAAAATCCATTTACAATCAAGGCAGATCTTACGCCCCGGGTTAGTAAAAATCTTGGTCATAACGTCTTACTAAAAATTTAAAAAAGAAAAATTTGGCTGTTACATTAACATTTTATCTTTTTTGTGGTAGGATGATCTAAATTTTTTGGGTCGTAAAAGCATTTTTTGTGCGAATCTGAACATTTTAAATATACAGATCGATAGAGAAAAAAATTCTGAACTAAACGGTGTATATAACTCATTTTGGCCAAAATGGTTTATACGCCAATTGAACCCAGAGGTGTCGATATTATAACTAGCTGACCCGGCGAACTTATTTTCGGCCCGCGTGGTATTCAAAACCCGTTCACGCTTGATCCCGTTCCCGCTGCACCTTCTATTTAGGGGTTTGAAAGATAGATAGTAACCGATTCTAAGACTTACTATATATGCATAAAAAACTTATAAGAATCGGTCAAGTCAAGCCGTTTCCGAGGAGTATGGGAACGAACATTGTGACACGAGAATGTTATATATTAGATAATGAGGTTCATAAAACATCGCAGCACACGCTACTGGTCGCCGAGGTGACCGAGCAGCTCCGCGCTCGCTTCCTGCCGTCGCCCGTGGTCATCAAGAAGCGCATTGAAGGGCTAATCGAACGAGAGTACCTCGCTCGCACGCCTGACGACCGCAAAGTCTACACTTACGTCGCATAGGTTTGTAGCGGCACATCTCAACATTGCTCCGATCTACTTGTGTAAAAGCAGCTTCAGTTGTCTACTACTACTGTTGTTTTCTTTGCTTTTTATTATATTTTATTAGATAAAAATATTCTTATTCTTTGAAGATAAAATTATGTAAAAATATTGTAAATACCGATATAACTCTAGTACCTTACGTCATGTACTATGATAGTTTACTTCGATTCCGTAATGCGGCTATATTAAAAATTTCCTTTATAACAACATGTTTTATTAAATTCTCTCTTCTATATGTTGCTGATGCTCTATATGGGGGTGAGACGATCTAACTAAACCTAAAACGGGTTTTATTTTCAGGCCATCACAAACTCAAGATCGTTAAGTCCTTGACGGGGATGCCAAGTTAGAAGTGATAGAAGTAACAAAAGTATTTAAATTATTTCAAAATAAAAATTATTAGTTATTATGCAAGAGTTATTTTATTTGAGAAAAATATTACACAACATATTATCGCTACGATACGAGAGGTAATAAAAACATGGGAGCGATTATTTGGCGGGAAAGGGAAGAAGAAATCATTGGGTAGGTGTATATTTAGATGTGGACTGCTTGCATATACAAATAAATTTGGCTTCGTAGCATCTACGAAATTAATATCAGTTGTGAGCACCATTGAAATATCTTCAATATTAAAACTTATATTCAATGGAACAATTTCGTATTTTACAGACAGAATTTTATTCTGATTAAGGATATCCTTTTCATCAACACTGGCATATATGAATGTTATAGCAACTCTGTTTATTAAATTATAACAATGTAATTTAGACGAGTGTTCACTATATTTCCCAGACACAGGTTCCTGTTTATGTAAATCTATAGACAACTTTATCCAGTTCTCGTCAACGACGCCATAAGGATTTCCAAAAGGTGCAATAGACACTTCTCTATCTAATCCTAATATACTGTTAATATTGTCTTGAATATCTTTACACACGCTTGTGTAATTCTGGGTTGAAATTCCTTGTGTGTGAACGTAACGACACTTTGTTCTTTTATTCACACTAAATCTAACAATGTTGTCAGACATGTTCGTTAAAACACACATTCCATTTTTATTTTCTGGCAAAATGAAATAATTATTATCCGTATTGTTGAAAAAATTGTCACTAAAATTGCTCTGTGCATTTGAGATTATTATCGGCAAATAGTTGATGTATCCTGGATTTCCACTTAATTCTTTAACATGGTCAAGAGATTTGTTCGCCATAATAAACTTCACAGTAATTTCTTGTGTCATAAATGGTAACACGTTATACAGCATTTTCTGAATGTGCAATTTTATAGTAGCATTTACTATTTTAGACTCATAGCAATAGAAATTGTAGTCTATTTTAAGCGCTACATTTAAACAGTTACTCTCTGTGCACGAGACTCCATCTATGCTCTTATTGTAATTCTTGCAAACGCCATTGTCACACGCGAGGATAGTCCAATTGATGCAGTGCAAATTCGAACAGTTCTGAAAAAGAAAAACCGGTATGGAAAAGTTGTTGTAGTACATACCAATACTTCCGATGCATGATTAGTTCGTTTCGTCGACGTTCTAATCCTTTATTATAATTATTACTAGCTGACCCGGCCTGCCCTGCACGGCTGTACCGCCATATGTTATCCGCCCGTGTGGAAACCAGATCCTGTTCCCGCTGCACCTACTAATCATATTTTTTATACAACAAACCTTGGCCACATAACAAGGAACAAAAAAAAAGAATTATTCAAATCGGTTCAGCCGTTCTCGAGTTTTAGCGAGACTTACAGAATTGCAATTCATTTTTATTATATAGATTGTTGCCATAAGGCCTATGCAACATTCGACGGAAATGCCCTTATAGGATGAAAGGCGACAACATTCTCCAATTAAAGGCGCGTCTTATGATATGCATACCATCTGATAATCTGATCAGACTAGATTTAGAGTAGTCGCCTCTCATAATATCACAGATTATGTATGCCTTCGCAATGAGTGAAAAAAAATCTATAACATATTTTTACAACACATCTGCTCATAAAATCGCTATTATTTCACCGCAATTAGGCACGTAATGGCACCTATTATCAAACTGACTTTTTCATTACTATTATTCACAAGTGAGTGAGAGATTCTTTTTATTTTATAGGTTAAGTTTCTATGTTCTTAAAAAAGTTTCGATACAAAAAAGAACGTGTTTAATAGTACAAATAAATTAATATGCCTATTGTATGGTCATTTGACGCATTTTCGTATTTAAATAAATAATTTCAACTTGTAATACTTGTATAATAAACAAAATTTTCACTCAAATTTAACTTTTTTGTTTCTCTAAGTACAGAAAAAAAAAAGTTAAAGTCAAACCTCACTCTTTTAAATATGGCCAATCGCCATTGTTAGATGCGCGCGCATAGGAAAACGAATTAATTTGTAGTATTGTTTATTTAGTATTTGTAGTATTATTTTATTCGCTAGTGTGTTGTAAAACGTCGTATGCCACGCGTGAGCATGATGATTACCGTCCTCGGCTCTAACTTTGCTCACTTGTACCATAATGTACTATAGTCAAGTGTAGTACAGTGGGGTGAGCACGAACTACTATCGTAATCGTATCGTGAACGTAACGATAGCACGGAGCATTGCGATTGGCAGGTCTCAGGCAGGCGGCCAATCGCTATGCTCCGTGTTCTCGTTACGTTCACGATACAATTACGATAGTTGTTCGTGCTCACTCCACGGGCCTCTCACTGTATTGGATACGGCAGCTCAGAATATTGAACCGCTGAATAGTTACTATAAAAATCGATTCCTTAATTATGTACTATCGTAATTAAAAGTGCATTAGCACCGTAATGTTTATAATGGCTTGTCCGGTTAAAAGCGTATCTATGTGTATGTAATGTTTAACGCATACATTTATACGTCACACAGTATCGATATGAGAAAATATAAATGTGTGTGATGCGAAACAAAGAAAACGTTATGCTCGCCTTTTCATACTATTATGTTCGAAGCATGCATCTATATAAAGTAATGCAAAAATTCGTGATTCTACGTAAGGCAGTGCGTAGCCTGGTCGGTAACAAGGCTGCTAAGGATAGTGTTGAAATCGGATGTTGTGGGTTCGGATCTTAGTTTTTCCACTTTTTGTTGTTTTGTTTTCATGAAATTTTAGGAACAAGTTAATAGAATTAGAAATAATTATTTACAAATAGAAAAATATTATACTTAATTTACAATAGATTATAAATAAAACAATAGTTTAAAAAAAAGTTTATTAAAAGAATTATCCAATGTTAATTTGTGGTTATAATAATTTCATCCAAAAAATATACTTTTATAAGTAATAAAATTAATATTGCATATTGAGGTTATAGCTTAATTATTCATTTTCTCGAAAGTTTTTTTTCGGAAAAGAGGATTGAAACTTAACCTCAACCATACAGTCTTATACTAATTACAGGCCAGCACGTCCCTTGATAGGCTCAGTAGTCTCAATAGGCTCAACTGAAATTAAATAACAAAAATATTTAAACAGAATAGTTTAGCACGAGTACGGCGATAACAATATCACGAGAGCTTTCACTTTAAATTGAGCCTAACTATTTTATATTTATTTTTTATTTTTTTTTATATAGGACACGTCAATTTGACTTCGCCTCGCCTGATGGTAAGCTGAAGGCAAAGTCTCTGAAAAGAGACTTTTATCTCTCTTTGCACCATTAAACCCCATTATTCTCAATCGGGTTCAAATCAGGGGATCGTGCTGGCCAAGGAAATTCAGTGGCGAGGAGTACTCATAACACGATTCCTGCCGGCTTGCTCTGCAAAGGGAAGTCATGGTAGAGATGCTTAAGTTTAATGCATTATTACATGTGTTACACCTAAAATTCAGTACCTATCTAAAATTTGAGAGAATTTCATACAAAATTGCCATGGTCGTTCTTTGGGATTTGCCACCGGCTTCCCTTTTGAACATTTTCACCCTTCGCCAGAGCAAGGAATAACTTTACGTTCACTAAACCATTCGCGAAGTATGGTGGCTCGATGGATGGGACAATTATCGTGCACATTTTTTATACTACTTAGGTGGGAGACAAGCACACGGCCCACCTGATAGAAAGTGATTACCTTTGGACGTATGCAACACCAGGGGCGTCACACTCATGCTGCCGACCCTGAAGAAACCTTCTAATGCCCTTAAACCTTCATTTATATCTGGATAGACATTTCGCACTGTGGGCAACTAACATTATATCTTCTAACACTTCCACATAATTTGCACGCACTATTTGCACTATTTGCACGCGTAGATATTGGGTCTAATTCACCCGGCCCTTGCGCTCTAATCCACCCCCACATAATTTACACTTAGATTCAGTGTTCGGTACTATGTTGTTTTCACACCACCGTGTTTTTTATCCTTATGCCATAAATGTAATCTTCCTTTTTGAGTTTTTTCATCAGAAAATATTGTTGATTCCCAGTTAAAGTAAATACTCTTCGTTATTCGTTTCATATTCTGCTACCATATAACGCCGCTTCAGCAGGTCTTCCACTTCTCCTCCAACTCTGCAACTCTTCTTCCTCAAATTGTTTCACGCAACGACTACCAGTATTTCTTCATCAGAAAATATTGTTGATTCCCAGTTAAAGTAAATACTCTTCGTTATTCGTTTCATATTCTGCTACCATATAACGCCGCTTCAGCAGGTCTTCCACTTCTCCTCCAACTCTGCAACTCTTCTTCCTCAAATTGTTTCACGCAACGACTACCAGTATTTCTCTAAAAAAACAACAACCATATTACACAATTGCAACCAATGAACAAAATTGCACTACAACAATATTAATTAATTAATTTACTTACAGATAAGCCCGTCTCATTAGAAATTTGAGATATATTCAGACCATTCGAATATGGCCACAATATTAGCTTTTGCTTCAATACTTATATTTGACATATTGATTTATTAAACCCAAACAGTCGTAACCATAGATGATATAATATATAAATAGGGTAGTCGTAACTGACTTCACCAACCAACAACTTCACTCATAGCCAATGAATCCATTTTATTTCAAATGCACCCTCAAATAATTATTTTCTCGCTAAGTTTAAAATTCTACCTAAGAAACATTTTTATATTCGTATCAACATTTATATATCATAACTTTTAAATATAAAACACAAAAAGTTTATATTAGTTCCGGTAGGTTCGAACCATCACCGACAGGTTTCATACTATTCGTCAAGCCGCACATTAAAACACTCAGCTACGGGGCGGCTTACGTATGATATTGAAATTAACAATATCAATCAACGAGTGAACAATATTAATGTGTGTGTATGTGTGTGTGTGAATTATCTTCAAAGATTAAGGTCATAACTTCAAAAGTTTAGTAAGAGTACTGTACGACTAGGTTGACGTGTATGTGTGTGTGAATTGTCTTCAAAGAATAAGGTCATAAGTACGACTAATGTTGCCGCGTTATAGTTGCGTCAGATTAGTACTGCACTTATGATCGCGATAGTACCATCAGCAACAAAAGCAGTTATTTGCTTGCCAAGAGTCTTTTGTAAATTTATTAGTATTTAGACTGTTTATTAACTTTTAATTTGTTAAAAAAAACTGTTTGTTGTTGACTGAATAAATATATACACTTCAATGTCAATTATTATGAGTTGTATACCAGAGTAGAACTGTTGAATGTACTTTCAGTAGCACTTAAAACCATTGACTCTTCTGTATTGCTTATGTGAAACATCTCCAAATCATTGAATTTCACTATACATTGGATCTTTTCTTCTTTTAAGAATCCAACTGGTGCTCGGTCAGTGCAGTAGTTATTAACCATGGTTGTGGGAATATCTGCAAGAATATCATAATCATAATTTACAAGATTAGCATAATTATAAACTTACTAGCTTTTGCCCGCGGCTCCGCCCGCGTGGATGTCGGTTATCGCGACCAAACAGAGCCTATGTCCTTTCTCAAGGTCTAATCTACCCCTATACCAAATTTCATCAAAATCGGTTCAGCGGTTTAGTCGTAAAAGCGAGACAGACAGACAGGCAGACAGACAGACAGACAGAGTTACTTTCGCATTTATAATATTAGTAGGGATTTATTTCAAATAAAAGTATTCATAATAATATACTAACCAAAATAATAAATGGTGCCATTTCTTAGCATCCAAATAGGATCAGCCTGTTTAAATAGAGTTTTCTTGAATTCATATGTTTTTTGCAGCTGATGAATATCTTTCCATTTGTTATAATGAGCTGACGGTACAAGATTTGGCTAAAACAAAATGAATGAAATCAAATACTTAACGTTACGTTACGTTGCACCTTCACATGCAACCTTATATGAAATAGTGCGACCGTATCTCCTTTGTCGACTGTACACACAGCAAAGGACGTAGTAGTACACTTCACCTTTTCATATAAAGGTGTATACTTATCTCCATTGCCTGTCTATATACAATTTATAGTTATCGGTCAGACAAACGTCAAATAACTCGCTAATGAAAAAACTGAGGACAATAAAAGTACTGAGGAAAAATTAAAGTGATCAACCAATAAGGTGAGCTCTTTGAGCCGTGATTAGTACTATAAGTGTATGATTGGCCGGTTGGTACGCCTCAGCTATAGCGCCCCGCGCTTACGGTCAGAGGCCGAAAACGTGCTTTGCGCAGCCTTTATTTTTATCGTGGGGAGGATATGTCGGACTTGAACCGACTAAACGCATACCGTTTGTGGGTCGTTGGTTGCCAGAGGTCAGATTGCCTAAGACATATCTCTCGAGCTGGCTCTCTTCGGGTGTGGGGACCATAGAGTTCCCGATGAGGCGGCGCGAGCCGCAGTCTGAGTGCTTATTATCACCAGGTTTGCCGATCACAATATCTACTCTTTCAAATAAAGAAATTGACATTTAGACATTATAAAGTTTGATGAAGGGTTCTGATTGTAGGCTGAAGGTGCCCCCTTCTTTTTCTGGCGAAAGATGGGAACGGCGACACCCAAGGGGGCCTTCTAGGGCCCTGGGTCGGTCGAAGTGCGCGAGGGATATACTAGAGGCTACCTCACCCTCGGCAACTGATGCCCCAAGACGGCCATAAGGCTTGGTCGGTTCGAGTCTGGCATAACCACCCCTGCTGGCTCCAGTGGGGGGTATCCAAGGGGATTTCCGCATGTAAAAAAAAGGTTCTGATTAAAAAAGATGTGAAGAGGACATAGTATGAATTAGCTAGTCATCATCATCATCATTTCAGCCATAGGAAGTCCACTGCTGGACATAGGCCTCCCCTATAGAGTTCTAATAAGCTAGCTAGTAAAATCTAAAAATTCTTACCTTTTGCATACTTTTCCTATCAGGCAAATTAGTTTTGACAACACAAAATAAACTTTCAAGGGAACTACTTCCATATCTTTGGTCACCATTTAATAAATTAGATATACACCCATCATCATACTGGTTATCTTTATGTTCTGTCTTGCATTGAAACTGATTTAGATCATCACCGGTACAGTCTTGATCACAACAACAGTTTATGTCACAAACTTGAAACTAAAAATATAGGTAATACATAATGAATGTTTAATATTAAAACCACATGTAGATACAGCCTTTCTTCACAATGAAATTATAAATTCCAGTCATTAAAAGTAAAATACAGTCAAATAAAACTTACCAATAAATTGCAGCTACAGTATTTACTAAAATATTTCTTTGGTACATTATTTGGTATTGTAGAAGACTTATTTTTTGCTTCAAAGAAAGTTATTTCTGTAACATTGTCAAACTCAGTGCTTGTGAAGAAGCTCTCTGTAGTGGGAGTTGTTTCAGTGATAGACACATTCTCATCATATAGGACTTCAAATACTGTGGTGGAAATTTCGGTTGTTCCTAAAGGTATAGTTGGTAGGGAAGAGTTACTGTAGATCCTCTCAGAAAATCTATTTGAAACAGGTTGTGAAGTGTGTGTCTTTGCAGACTTGCTTGTCCTATAGTAAAGAGCATGAGGTTTGCTTGTGATATTTTTAAGCAAATCATTTTCAGTTTTCTTCTGGTTTGTGATATTTTCTTCATCAGAATTACCAAGCTGTATCTTCTCTTGAATGAAATCCATAAAACAAAATTGAATAAATATTGACAAAATGGTAAAACCCAGGTAAGTAATAACTTTCATGTCTTCACTTATATTCTACCCCAAATTGACTAAAATTCCTTAAAATTAAATTAACTTGTAGCTGTACTAAGCCTTTCGATTGAGTATTTAATTTGGATCTGAAACATAACAATCAAACTTTATTATACCAGTACAGCAGAGAATAAAAAAAAAAAATTAAGTAACTATTACAAATGTCACAAACCGATTAAGTCCTAAATTCACAATATCACTTTGTATAAGCTGATGAGATCCACCAAGGAAATATTGACGAATTTTATCAGTTATTGTAGTAGTACATGGTACCCAACAGTTAACAAGAATTGTGTGAGGACCAGGAACGGAAGGCAAACTGCAGCAACCATATCCAACTATCCATGAACGTCCTAGAGAATCCAAACAGCTTACTTGTAGTACAATTTTGGGCCAACCTGTAGTGTAAAAAGAAGGCATGATTGGCATGTTATAAAAATAACAATATTTAGCTATAAAATTCAACATAGTCAGTATAGTCACACACACAAATGATCACTTTTGTGAAGGAAAATGGAAATGCTTAAGTGTTCTCCATAATATTATCTAAGTTTCTTATAAGAATTTGATTCTTCATAAAAGTATGTTAAATGGCACTGGACCCTGTAAGGCACTATATTAGTAATATTTATGGCGTAATGCACGGCAGACACAATAATATATCAAATGTGAAGAGATTGGTGAAATCTACCTCGTGACTTTGAAATCATAGCTTGCAACTCACTGTTGATTGTTATAATATTTCTAACACAAGATATATAAAAAGGTGTCAGTTAGCAGGGTAACATACAAATTGAGTAGTTTATACCTACCTTGGACCCCTTTCGTTACGTAATGGATATCAAGGGGATGAGCCCACACAACAGTCTGTTCGTAATCGAATTTCCCCGCCACAGTCTGCCCTTCAGGGCAACCCGAAACTACTGTCCAGTTTGGTCCTTGAAAGACAACATTATAAGGTGAAAACTTGTATCAAACTGAATTATCGGATTAAATTCAACTGCATTGTTTATCTATAAATTTATACACAACAATACCGGCTTGAAAGGAATATCGGCAAAATATCGAGGATCTATCATGAAATTTTGAAGCACACTGCAACTGCCCAAGGATATGCAATTCTGCCATCAAATCAAACTAGGCGAATGTCCGTTTAACTGTTTTATTTCTCGTCGGACTATTCCTCTGAAGAAAACCATATTGTTGTCAATTTTGTCAAAGTTGTCGTTGCGGTAACTATGGTAACCGACCGATGACATGACAGTGTTGCCAACTAGTTTATGTCATTTCCGCTTTATTGTAACTGAATAAATAATATGAAGCCTCGATTATATTGAATGCAAAAAATACGTTGATTGATACGTTACAGATTGATACGTTATTATTAATAGTTTAGTTGTTTGATTAAATTTGGCATAGAAATAGAATGATACATAAAATAATTATATTATATCCAGAAGGACTCACCGGCCGCCACTTCGCGTGTAGTTAGATCTGGATCTTTTTTCCCAAATCCTTTTTAAAATAAATGTAGATAATTTGCACCTAACTGTAATAAATTATTACACCAAAATTGGCCTAGCCACTTCGGAAATGATTTTAGTCACACCCAACTTAGCTATATCCCCTAGCTAGGTGGACTGATGACCTGCGAAAGGTGGCTGGGACGGACTGGATGCGGAGGGCGGAGGATCGGCAAACGTGGCGCGTATTGGTAGAGGCCTATGTCCAGCAGTGGACTGCAGTAGGCTAATTGAATTGAATTCAAAAAACACCTAACTTTGCCTTGCCTTGCTGGGTGACTTTACACCCCGGTAATTGAAATCCGAGAAGGCTTAATAGCTGTGTCCTGAGGGATATATATTATGTGAGGGATATATTTTATGGGAGCGTCTGCCGTCTGACCTCACAACTGTTTAGCCGGTGCATCGACTAACCGGTGAGCTTGACTTGGCCCTCAAGATTGTTGGTAGTACAATATACAATATACAACCTGTGACTTTTGTAGCCTTTTATAAGTACGTAAAAAAAACTACACAAGGTACTTAACAAACATTTTCATCATTTATTTCGTAGTTATGATTAAATACAAGTATAACAACATATTATCAACATGCTTATAAAGCACCACAATCACAGGTACGGTTGCCAGCCATGGAACAGCCGGCTGAGGTTAAAGGGGTCGGTGGCCGCGTGCAGCAGGCGAGCGACCTGGCCAGGCACGGCCACTCCGCCCGCCACGCCGTCCTCCGTGCCGCTGAGCTTGCTCGTCACTACTAGCAAGGCGCGTTTAGCAAGCCCGCTCGGAGGACCCGTAGTACCTGTATAGAGTTTAACAAATAACGTTTTCACCATTGACACTCGAAAAAGGGCCCGTGATTCATCAAAAACAGTGAATAAAACGCTCTTTGTTTCACCGAGTGAATAAAAAAATTTGAATTTGGAACATGCGCGAATGTACGAATTCTAGTGAAACATACAAAGAGGTTGCACACTCTCACTATGAAAACGTACTAAAAGTCACCTAAATGTAATCACTGGCTGGATGGAATGTGGCTCAGTTTAAATTAAGAAAAAAAAAATGCCGCCATTTTCTGTGTAATTTACCTTGTAAAAATTTATGTTTCTCTCATAATCATAAAATGACTTCATCTAGTGATGAAAATGAAACTCATTCTCGAACGCGAAAAGACTCCTGAGTCTTTTCGCGCTAAAGCGGTAGCTATTACTGATAATTTGCGGCTTCTTTTGTGTACTATCCATAACAAAATGTAATTCATAATCACAGAGTAATCGTTTTCTCGTAGTCAATGGTGAAAAGTTGAGTACCTAACACGTGAAAAAAGAATTCATCTCGGCTCTTGTATCCCTCGATCCACTCAGGTTTCTATCTAGAACCCCTCGCTACGCTCGGGATTCTACCGGAGAAACCTTCACTCCTCTCGGGATACAACTTGGTGCCTCGAAAAGAATTCACCTTTTTTTCACTTGTTGGGTAATCTACTATTTCACCATTGACACTCGAAAAAGGGCCCGTGATTCATCAAAAACAGTGAATAAAACGCTCTTTGTTTCACTGAGTGAATAAAAAAATTTGAATTTGGAACATGCGCGAATGTACGGATTCTAGTGAAACATACAAAGAGGTTGCACACTCTCACTATAAAAACGTACTAAAAGCCACCTAAATGTAATCACTGGCTGGATGGAATGTGGCTCAGTTTAAATTAAGAAAAAAAAATGCCGACATTTTCTGTGTAATTTTCCTTGTAAAAGTTTATGTTTGTCTCATAATCATAAAATGACTTCATCTAGTGATGAAAATGAAACTCATATTCTCGAACGCGAAAAGACTCCTGAGTGTTTTCGCGCTAAAGCGGTAGCTATTACTGATAATTTGCTGCTTCTTTTGTGTACTATCCATAACAAAATGTAATTCATAATCACAGAGTAATCGTTTTCTCGTAGTCAATGGTGAAAAGTTGAGTACCTAACACGTGAAAAAAGAATTCATCTCGGCTCTTGTATCCCTCGATGCACTCAGGTTTCTCTCTAGAACCCCTCGCTACGCTCGGGATTCTACCGGAGAAACCTTCACTCCTCTCGGGATACAACTTGGTGCCTCGAAAAGAATTCACCTTTTTTTCACTTGTTGGGTAATCTACTATAACGTTACATAACTGAAACAATATATTATTATTATCCCGCCGCGTGGTTCCCGGCAGAGTAGAATTTGGGCCACCCCATCTCCTCCTTTGCGGTGTTGTACAAGGCGACTAAGGGATAGGGCTGTTTAACACCAGCCAGATATTTATATACAGCCTAGGCTCAGCACCAGATACATGGCTCGAGTCAACAACAGTGCCCGGAATACGGCAATAGGCTCACCTTCTATTACGTGGGACCTAATACAATGATTGGTGAAATGTGGTTGTTAATTCACCTCTGCCTAACCCTCCGGGGATAAAAGCGTGATTGTATGTATGTATATTACATATTAATGATCTAATAAAAGAGATCGATACGGGCACTGGAGAAAGGGTTATTTAAAATTGAGCAACCTCAACAAGAGGGTGAGTGCAAGATATCGTGTTGTAGCTGTAGAATGCGAACTTAAGTCACACACAACGTCGTACTTTTCGCTTTGCGAAAATATGGAGATAAGATAACTTCATTTTAATATAAGATTTGTATTACAATCTACTAATATTATAAATGCGAAAGTAACTGTCTGTCTGTATTTCTTTGTATCTGACTGTCTGTTCGCTTTCACGCCTAAACCACTGAACCGATTTTGATAAAATTTGGCACGGAGAAATATAAGACCTCGGGAAAGGACCGATATGGACGCGGGCGGAGCCGCGGGTAACAGCATTAAATAAATAATAAATAAACATTCTAAAGAGCATTCTACACCCCGCTATCTAGAGACCCAAAGTGAAATAAATAAGTAAGAAAGTAAAAAGAAAATTGTCTTACAAAGATTGTTGTTGCCCCTAGTCGTAGTGGGGGCGTTTTGCTGAGCTGTTTTTACTGACCACGAGTATAGTGGATCACACAATAACACCTCTAATATTGTCAGCAACGTCTCTTGGTTGTCACGGAGCAGTTGCATTGTCTTTTCACAACACCTGTACACAAATTAATTGATTAAGTTGTACATAGCTGATACTCGTGGCTTATCTGGTTCATGATTCATTTCACAGACAAATATTGATTCAGACAGATTCATAATACCAAATAATTAAATTCGAAAACGTTTCGTGCTACATTCGTCTCATGGCTGGAGTCAACAATATTGCGTATACAATGATTGGTGAAATGTGGGTGTTAATTCACCTCTGCCTAACCCTCTGGGGATAAAGACGTGATTGTATGTATGCATGTCGTCTAATTTAAAATGTGTTTTGTGGCTCTCTGTTGAATGAATGAAGTTATGGTTGATAGGTTCGCGTTTGACCACTATCTCACCTGTTGGTAAGTGACGATGTGGTCGACGGTGGAGCACACTTACCTAGAAGTAACTTATTCACTCTACTCGTAGTCTTGAAGATTCCCAAGTTATACCTATCCGGAAACACAGATTTGAGCAGGAAGTATTTTAAAACACTTCCAATTTCTGTTATCTTTTGTAAATGAGATGCGAATTGCTGAATAGATGTCGAAAATTTAAGACGAACAAATACACTAGCCACTTTTGCAATTCTTTGCCGAGTTTGCTAGGCAGGAATGAATGTCCGCTTTCGTCAACTTACTTGACATGAACTATTAAATTGATTAAGAATGGAAAACGACTCCAACCTGCAACCAGTCCCTTACAGGGGAAATGCTCTCACCATTGAACTACCGGGCCTGAAGCGTTCCAAATTTTTCTAAACTACTATATTGGGGACAATAGTCTTTCACAGCTGATGGCTGACTAAACAAGCGGTCGACAGTTTCAGATGATTAAAGAGGTATATTGAATTAAATCTTCTTTTTTACCGTCTAAAGATGCCTTCAGTGCCGCTACACCCAAATCCAGCAATGATGTCTCGTGTTAAACGAAACGGTATGGTTTCTGGAGTACGCAATGTTTTGCCTTGATCGAACGCAATACCTGTGGAATACAATGTAATGCTCATAAGCTGCGCTCAAAATATGTCCTGATAATATAAAGCAGTAAATATACGTCTAATATATGTTTAGATTTTTGAAATAGGTATTTTGAAAAAGATTGAAACAACCACCAACATGTTAAAAAATATTTTTGCAAATGCCTGTCTGATAAAAATCTTTAGGTCCTGTTTGTTAATTTTATCTGTTGATTAGTACAATAATTTTCATGTCTTTTATTAGTTATTATCAACCAATTTATTTGTATGCTTTTTTTATTACCTAAGTCTATATGAATCACTTCAGCGGTCCTTTGATCTATTAATATGTTATACACATGTCTGTCGCCGAGACCCAGGATATAGCCCACCATCGACGATGTTGCAACACTTAAAAAAAATAAAAATAAAATATTACTTACTTACAAGACAAATTAGAACATACTAACATGAATTAAAAAAATAAATAAACAAAGTACCTTTTGGTATAGGCTAATCTTCTCTCGTACCATGTGACTGGATCTAAGTAGTGCTCAGTGAAGAAATAATGAAACACTGGTTTGAACTCTCTCATTATTCTATTATAGACAGCCAGCTTATGCGCAGTGCTCTCATTGCAACTTTCAATCATTTTCTTGCGAGCGGCATCACATGACATGTCCTAAAAAGGTCCCAACATTAATCTTATAAGTTTAATATGATACGCTGGAATTCATTACAAGTGTATAAGGAAACATAGTCTCGGCTCGGCTAGAAACAAGACCTTCATCAGTGGGAAACTTCAAGGTGATAAGTAGGTACTGTTATTATTATATGAATATATTAGTAATTAAGAATAGTCCCAACAAAAGTTTCAGGTTTGCAAAATTGTTCAAAAACAAGATATATTTTATTTTTAACTTCTTCTTTAAATACATAACCTTAGTTGCATAGCTTTAGTTAGGTTAAGAAACATTGTTTTAGTTTAAAAATATATGTTCATAGTGAACATTTTTAATCAAAGGTTTACTGTGGTTGTAAACATAAGCGCTCCAGTAGGATGAGAAATAGGATTATTTTATAACTCACCTGGGGGCGATACCGAGCATGTGCACCGCTGCCGTCAGCCCCCACCAGATACATGCCTATAGGGATGGTGCCTTCGCACCATTCCAATACGCCCGACAAACGAGACAGGGGCACAACCTATCAAACAAAATAAAACAATTACTTCTCTACTACCGGTTAACCGACAATTGCTACTTGTAACTTTAGTATTTTAAATATCTCCATCCATAGCGGTCGGTAGACGTGTAGGGTTCTCTTTTTAGTAAGCTTTCAGATGACAGATAAAAAACGCTCGAACCAAACTCATATTCTACGTCACTATTTTCCGTTACGTCACAAACTCATTTTTGACTTTGACTTTGACTAGAAACCTTGAAAAATTCGTTAATAGTTAGAAAAAAGAAAAGAAATAGTCCCTACTTAATCACAAACAAAAGGCAACATTGATAAATGACCTACATGAATTTTGATAAAATAAATTATACAGCCTATTCCATTCTTTCTTTTCTATTTAATGTGAACATACTTTACCTTGTAAGTACGAATAAGAAGTTTATTTCTATTAGTAACCGGATCTTTTTCCAGCAGTGTATTAACAATGTTGAAGACTTGTTGCATGACTGCATCTTGTTTCATATCATCCCCACCCTATGAAAAAAATTATATAGAACGTTAATTTTTTAAATCATAAAACGTCACAACATAAACAAATGTTTACGATTTCAGGGTAATATATTATACCTTTATTAATAAAATATGTTTCTTCCCAGAAGAATCTACGCAATTTATCTTCTTTGGACAGTTTACACCGCCGACTAATTCGTAGTAACTTTCAAAGGATTGTAAAGCTGAAATAAAAATGTACCACATGAAGAACAGAGTAAGCTCTACATTTTAGATTACCGAAATACAAGTTCGATTTGGTTGGAGTTGGCAAACTAATAAATGTACTAATAGTTAGCAACAAAATGTACTTAACCGTGCATTCTGTTCTAAAACATTTAATCAAATACTAATCAGAAAATGTAATTTAACTCCTATTTTTAGAAGGTCGCGGTCGATCGCCAGGTTCAGGTAAAATGGGTAGGCCCAAGAAATCTTATCCGAAGCTTTCACCTCGAAGTTTGGGGTCCGCTTTACCAGTCAACTGCTGATCTGGCTGAACTTCTATATTTTCCGTAAAGCGACTGCCATCTGACCACCACCCAATGGCGATATCGAAGCATTGCAGTTAGAACCGTTGTTGAACTTTTTAAGGTTCCAACTACCCGTAACGACTGCCATAGATGTTCATATGGTAACCGAGACCGACGGCATAGCCTGCTCTCCGAGGCAAGACTAGACTAATGCAATATTCATGCATACAAATATTTGCACTGAGCGGGGATCGAACCCGTACCTCCTGCGTAGCGGCTGAATTCACAACCGCCACACCACAGCGTCTGTCAGATGATGTATTTATGCTGCCGCTATAACAGCAAATATTAAAAACACAATGGTACTGAACCCGTCGTGCACGAATTCGACCCCGGTCCTGGTCGGTTCTACTTATAATATCAAATACCAATGTTTTCGTTAATAAGAACACCTGGATGGTACGATGTAGTTAGCTACATACCTACCATCTGCTACTGTCCAAACATACTTCACGAATTTCCTCTACCTCACTATTGTGAGTACAGACTACAGTACTGTGCTTTCATGTTCTGTCCCTTTAGCAGCTGTAGCTGATAAGTTTATTTAGGATCTATATCTACAAAAAAATAAAAACTAATCTTACTTTGTATGTATGAGTACTGGCAGTCATGTTTGATAGGCAGTGTGACGGTGGGGACAGGGATAGCACTTAAGTTTCGCAGCTTGTGAATGTTTTCCGCATCAGGAATTTTTTGTTTTTTCGATCGTGACGAAGGCACGTGGTTAGCGAAACTTATCATAGCTGAAATGACAACATCAAGATAACTATTTACATAAACCTACTACATATTTATAATGTAAAGAATATTATGAACATAGTCGCACTGTTTTCAAATAAGTCATGCATGACAAATCAAAACTATTCGCATTAGAGATTTTTTTTTCTATATCCTATATTCAGAACACTTTAACACGTGACTCGATAGCTCAGTAGTCAGAGCATTCCCGTGTAAGGGACTGGTGGCGGGTTCAAGTCCCGTCTGAGTTGTTTCACTTTTTCCAATCTTAATCAAGATGAAGTGTACAGTAAGCTTCAGAGAAAAGGGACCCCCTTGTTTATGATATGAAAGCATGAGGGGGTCTGTTTTCTATGACGCTGACTGTACATGCCATGTAAATATGGGAATGCAGGCGTAATACATCCACACGCTTAGTAATCAATTACGTTTGTATCTAATCTATTCCTTTGGATAAATAGGACGCTACGTTTGGATCGAGGAAGGCAGGAGCCGCCAGATCTCATCTGAGTATTAAAACTATAATGTTTCATGCTTTGTTGAACAGTTCATAGGGTTATTATATACTAACCATCGCACATCTTTTCCATCTGGTCTATAACAAGTTTAAGGTCGTTATTATGCTGACGTAGTTGAGTGACCAGCGCCTGCGCCGCCAACACTCGTGCCTCTTGTTCCCGCGCACGATTTGTGCTCCCGATCTTACCACTTGCGTTTAGTATTATACTATCCTTATCAGAGTTCTTCAGAAGAAATAGAATAGGAAGTGTGTGGTGTGGATGGTCTACAGCACAGCGCACTGGGTGGGAAAATATTATGAATGTAATGTTTATTAAATGACATAAACAGTATATTGTAGGGGGATTCTCTACCTTTATTTTCATGAAATTTCACTCTTCATTAAAATCATTGCTCGTTTAAAATGGACGTATTCAGTGGTCTGGAATTCTTAGTAATCGGTATATTGCTTACTTACTGCTACATATACAAAATATAATCATAATAAAACAATATACAAACTTACTCAAAAGTTTCTTTAAATTTCCAATAAAAGCCGTATCTTCATTCGTAAGGCGGGGAGCTAATTGAGGCAATATAGTAATAAATTTCCAAGATGGTATCGCGTGCAATAAATCATCAAATTTCTCGTCGTCATCATCTTGGAACTCGAAGTCGCGGTTGGCAAGCCATAGCGAGATCACCCTGAACACTGACAAGTTACTCTCGTTACATTGCTTTAAAGACAATAAGTAATATCTGAAACAAAATGATATTACATTTATTTTGTACATCACAAAAGAGCACTGCAGAAGACTGGAGTGAACTTCTATAACAACGTCCATGTATGTTTAATTGCATTCTAAAATTCACAACACAAGCTACTAAAGCTAAGCTTACTTTGGGTCTAGATAGATTTCAACAGCTTTGTGTAGGCGTGAGGAAAAGTCAATTGCTTACAACACGTTTATCATACTTTAAATAATTACCTCATAGCTAATTGTAAAAAGCTCTCTCTTTCAGCTCGTGTGTTGGCAATCTCGGCTTCATCTAATTCTTTGAAGCGTCTATTTGTAGATAACGCTCTGCCTTCTTCCCTGAAAACATCATTGTTCCGTGAATTTCACGTGCGAACGTGAATAAATATGTAACATATCGATAAAGATATAGAAAAGAGAATTGATCTCGGGCGGGACTCGAACCCTCGATCTTAACCACCGAGGCCCGCCCGAAACCGATCCAAATTCTTCTATGCATCCATCTTAGGGCGACGGTGGAAGCCATCTACCGATACTTGTACGAACTATTGATTTTTGAGGACTCGGCCCAAACAATTGAATGAAACCCAAATAATCGAATATGAGAGACTCGATAATGTATCATACTTTATCAATCTTAGAAGAACTTACTTAGATAACGACTTCTGCGGCCTGTTATTTAAAGACGTTTCTGTGCCTTTCATATTCTCTACACACTTAACTCTGTTCTCAAATATTGACGAATTCATATATGTCACCACCTAGAATGCATATGTCAAAATAAGAAATACGAAATACTGATGTCAATTTTAAGTTATATTGCGAAAGGGGTCTAGTTGAGAGTAGATGATTAGCAGATGTCAGAGAGGAGAGCAGGCAAGGAGATGGGCAGGTTCTCCGAGCGCAGGCCTAGGGGTGACAAGTCTGCCCCCCTGCTCCCTCTTTCTGGGGCAAGATGGGGATATCGTGGTTATTATCAATCGTTTTTACTCATAACATTTTTTAAATATGTGCCATGGTTCTACAGATTACCACATAATGTTTTGACTATAATAGTACATTATGGTACAAGTGAGCAAATTTGGTGATTACCGCCGAGACGGCTCGGGTCTTAAGAGAGCCGAGGACGGTAATCATCATACTCTCGCGTGCCATACGACGTTTTACAACAAACTTACGAATAAAATAATACTACAAATTTAATACTAAATAAACAATACTATAAATTAATTCGTTTTCCTATGTGCGCGCATCTAACAATGGCGATCGGTAATATAAAAAAAAAAAATGAGGTTTGAATTTAATTTTTTTTTACTGTTTTTTTTTCTGTACTTAGAGAGAAAAAAAAGTTAAAATTGAGTGAAAATTTTGTTTATTAAACAAGTATTACAAGTTGAAATTATTTATTTAAATACGAAAATGCATCAAATGAACATACAATAGGCATAATAATTTATTCGTACTATTAAACACGTTCTTTTTTGTATCGAAACTTTTTTAGGAACATAGAAACTTAACCTATAAAATTTAAAAAAGAATCTATAACTCACTAGTATAGCAATGAAAAAGTCACAGTTTGATAATAGGTGTCATTACGTGCCTATTTGTGGTGAAATAATAGCACTTTTATGAGCAGGTATGTTGTAAATAATCTTATTTATAGGTAAAATCATAAAACGGTTAAGTATATTATCCTTTTATAGTTCCAGTTCGTGTGAACTATTGCTCTTAATCAGCGATTTATAATATAATGCCCGGGAAGTTTCATTGGAAACGATCCTGGTAGTTAAGAAATTTAAGAGTACCTCAATTTTTTACCTGCTTATATTCGGCATCTGCAAATTTCGCAATATCGCGATATACTTTTAGCCTTACATCCACATGTTCTTGTTTCAATACTTGAAGACTCCTTTGCAAATATTTACTAACAATGTCTCTTGGGTTATCGCGTTTAGAATCGGCCATCCATAATGCGTATCGCCTAAAAAGAAATATATTATATAGCTACAGTTAAGACAAGCGGCCTGCCCCCCAGACAAGTGGCGATTCGTTGGCGTATTGTACAATAGAATAACGTATAAACATCAAATCCCATACATTCGTCATTCTATTCTACAATGTTGCAACCGGGACCGATGGCTTAACGTGCTCTCCGAGGCACGACCAGGCCAATGTAAATACCCATATTCATGCATACAAATATTTCCACTGAGGGTATCGAACCCGCGGCTGCTACGCAGGAGGCGCTTCACTACCGCTACGCCACAGACCAAAACTGCCTTTATGCGAATTTGCCCTTTTGAGAAGTTGCCGTTATGAGAAATTGCCATTCTGAGAAGTTGCCCTTATGCGAATAATCGGGCAGTGTCCATTTTTTGTAACCCTAATATTGGTTAACTAACCGGATAAATGAGGCATTGTGCGCCTAATCCGCACATTATATGTTAAACTTATAATCATTATTACTGAGAATGTGTCATTTTGATAGTGTGGCATTCTGCTAGTGTGGCATTTTACTAGTGTGGCATTTTGCTAGTGTGGCCTTTTGCTAGTGTCGCATATTGAGAAAAGATATTTTGCGAATGTGTCATTTTGCGACAATATGTCATTTTGAAAATGTGGTATTGTGCGCCTAATCCGTCTGTTGTTTCATAGTGAATGTTATTTTAAATATTTGTTCTGTCTTATTTCTGAAAATCTGTTTGTAAAATGTTATTTGATAAATGCTTTTTTTTATTATAAATTGTACGCAATCGTCATGGACATTTTTTTTTATTTACCGTAAAGATACAGCGGCAAGCTTGGTCTCCAACGATGGCTTGTTTACGATATTGCGAAGTAGAGACAAGGCTAATTCCTTGTGGCCCTTAGCCCACGATATCTCACTCTCCACCAGAGTGATTTCATCATTCATCTGTAACTTCGTAGCTATAGCCGAGAGACGTTGCGCCATTTGAACTCTATTATTGTTTAAGGCCATTTCTGTAAGTAGAAAAATATTTAAATAAAAATCTTTATCTATGGGACAAGCAGAGATGAGGATTCATTTTGTTACGTCAAGATTCGAGAGCCTATGAGAAAACAATCGTAATAAATTAAATCATTCCTTTTCAATAGAGTATATTTTATTACATTATTACATTTTCTATGTGGCCATTAAACAAGTGGGTGGAGATAATTTTGAAGCCTGATTGCCTCACTTAAATGCTTACAGCATGTATACTATACTTACTAGCGTATTTTATCTGTAATGAAACTATTTCTGTCATCGACTGGCCATGGGATTTTGCTGCATGCTCCAGCAGCAAGACTCGTTGTGACAACAAAGACTCAATGTGCTTAAAATCACGAAACTGTGGTAAGTTCTCGACATCCCATCTTTGAAGCAGTTCTGGTAAAGGCAAACGATCACTTCGCACTGAAAAATAATCTTCGATGTCCCTGAACATATGCAGCTTTTCCAATATCTTGTATATATTTTGACAGTTTTCCATATTCAAATTGTGACATATCCTAGACACAGTCAGTTTGGCGTTATTCAGCGGTACCATCAGCTTATCATGAAATTCAGGCGTTGTTTGAATATGCAAACAATTTTTAAGGCATGCATATTGGAATGTTTTGATGACTGAGTCTGGGTTGTAATTTTTATGTTTAACCTTTTCGGCCAACTCTCTAGTATCTACAAAATCACTCCAATCACCTGCAAAAAATAGGAGAATTGGACATTGGGTGGTGTAGAATGTCCTAGAATATTTATAGTTATATAGTATAAGGTGTAACGGTAACGAATGAGTGATGACTGCTGGTTGACTAACCCTCAACTTCAGTAACTGTCTCTAGATAAGACAATGTCAAAAATCATTCAGTCAAAATATCCTAAATAACTAAAAAACTTTGTACGTTTTAGTAATTTATTAAAGAATCTTACCAAGGAAAGACAAGCACTCATATTTGACATCATTCAACTGATCATTTTCTGGCAAAGATTGTATGTACCGCAACGCGAGGTGGTGCATGCCAGACTTATGCAGTGATCTTACGACGCCATATTGCAGTTCTGGATCTGACTGGGTTCCGTAAGAAAGCGCGATGTCATGCAGCAACAAAGCATCTGAATACTGTCCCGTGTTTATGAGATGTTTTCGTTTTTCACTCTCCATTGTCAGGTGTGCAGTTCCGCAACCTTCTATAGCGTCAATTTCCCCAATAGATACGTAACACTAAAAATATTTTAAAAAATCAAAATTTAAAAAAGTCATATCCTGACGGAACTAAAACCCTTTGTGGAAAGGGTACCCGTACCATAGCAATAATAGTACATTATGGTACAAGTGAGCTACGTTGGTGATTACCGCCGAGGCGCCATTGAGAGGGCCGAGGACGGTAATCATCATGCTCACGCGTGCCATACGACGTTTTACAACACACTTGCGAATAAAATAATACTACAAATACTAAATAATCAATACTACAAATTAATTCGTTTTCCTATGCGCGCGCATTTAACAATGGCGGTCGACCATATTTAACAACAAATGAGGTTTGAATTTAACTTTTTTTTCTGTACTTAGAGAAAAAAAAAGTTCAATTTGAGTGAAAATTTTGTTTATTATACAAGTATTACAAGTTGAAATTATTTATTTAAATACGAAAATGCATCAAATGACCATACAATAGGCGTATTAATTCATTCGTACTATTAAACACGTTATTTTTTGTATCAAAACTTTTTTAAGAACATAGACAATTATAGACACTTCCTATAAAATTTAAAAAAGAATCTATAACTCACTTTTGTGAATAATAGCAATGAAAAAGACACAGTTTGATAATAGGTGTAATTACGTGCCTAATTGCGGTAAAATAATATCACTTTTATGAGCAGGTGTGTTGTAAAAAAAAAAATATTTATAGTAATTATTCAACTTTTTAGACATATTTTCATTATTTATTTGTTTCAAATGAATGAAAAAAAAAAGACGTGTGGCACTCGGGGACTGCCGCGGTAAAGCTATTGCATAGCATTTTTTATGAACTTATGCAATTATAATAAATAATAATTTGAATTTGAATTTGAATTTGAGTTCTGAGTCTGAGTTCTGAGTTCTGAGTTCTGAGTCTGAGTTCTGAGTCTGAGTTCTGAGTCTGAGTCTGAGTTCTGAGTTCTGAGTCTGAGTTCTGAGTCTGAGTTCTGAGTTCTGAGTTCTGAGTTCTGAGTCTGAGTTCTGAGTCTGAATCTGAGTTCTGAGTCTGAGTTCTGAGTCTGAGTTCTGAGTCTGAGTTCTGAGTTCTGAGTTCTTAGTCTGAGTCTGAGTCTGAGTCTGAGTCTGAATTTGAATTTGAAAACTAACAACTTATGCAATTATAATTACTTACGTTAAGCGGAGCTACTTCGGAGAAGCTCGTCTAGATTCGTGCGAGCTCGGAGTTGGGGGTGTTACCATTTTTCGTTACGGAATTTCTGGATTCGGTCTCCACGCTCAAGGCCCGCGATAGAAGCTATGCAATAGCTTAAAAATATAATGAAAATATGTCTAAAAAGTTACAAATAAGTGTAGGTACACAATAACTAACTTTTCTAAATATCCTTTGTAGTTTCTCTCCACTCGGTAAATTAGTGGTGGACTCAGGTGAGCATGGCGCCAGACCATTGTTTGCAAACACAGCCGAAAGTTCTCCGTAGTAAATAGCTGCCCAGTTCTGATCAACGACTGCCGCTGCCCATGCCACTTTATAGTATTCCAGATCTAAGAAATTTAAACTTTTCTTTGGACATCCAGGTCTGCAACATTTTCGCATAAAAAGAAAAAATTATAAAGTTACACGTAACGTTAGATGTTTTATAAAATGAGAATTAAGTATAACAAAAACAAAATACTTCTTACCGCATTGTACAATAATTCCTTTGCAAACGTACGAAATCCACAATGTCGAGCATATATTGAACTATAACTTTGTGCCCTTCCGTCAGTGTGTCTGCCGTAGATGAGGTTATATTACTATGCCCACTATTTTCCAACTTATTATCAAAAGTTTGTTCATAAATGTAATTAAAAAAATTGTTTATATGTTCGCCCACTGCCTGAATACGTGCCTCAAATAAACACTGCAGCAACAGCCCTATTAGCGCCGGTAATATTTTATGGCAAACGTGAGACTAAAAAAATATAAAAGTAATTAATTTCATGGCATTATAATAACAATAGATCTGTACTTAACTCACTCAAACAATTACTTTAGTCTCGTCCTTGTTGTTCCATACATTAAATAATAATTGTAAAGGTAAGGGTCGCTTACCTTTAAGATGCAAACTTCTCGTAAATTATGAACATAATTAGTCGACGAGGTAACGAATTCCAAAAGTGTACAAGTAACTTCTTTTAACCAATCGTCTTTGTTTTTGCTGAGGAGTGCATTTAAGAATATTCCATCGGTGAACATAGTATAATATTGTTCAAACTTCGCACCGTCGACGTGAGTATCGTTGGATATTGTAGTAGTCGATGACAGTGGCTTTAATATGTCTTTGTCAACATGGTGTAACTCTGAAATAATATTGACCATTAAATCACACTAAACTTAATAACCAAGTTCGATTAAATAACTAACGTTCTCATTACTTTTTTCAGATTTCCTTTTTTTTGCCTGCATTAACCCCCTCGAGCTTCACCTCAGTGGCAGCTAACAATCATTTGGGTATGTCGGAGTCGAACCGACTAAACCAACATAATATTATATACAACTCGTTAATAATTCAAATCGATTTAGAAAGAGAAAAGAGAATTGTAACATCATTCATTGGTTCCGATAGCTCGTACGAGTATCGGTAGATGGCTCCACAGTCGCCCCAAAGACGGAAATATAGAGACATTTGAATTGGCTTCGTGCGGTCTCGGTGGCTTAGTGGTCAGAGCATACCCCCTGTAAGGGAAAGATCGCGGAGTCGAGTCCCGCCCGAGGTCGATTCTCTTTGCTCTTTCTAAATCGATTTGAATAGTTAGCATAATAAATGCTTCAAAATTTCATTCAAACGTTATTAATTAATTTATCGATGAAGTATTATTTTAATGTACAGTCGACAAAGGAGATACGGTTGCGCTTTTTCATATAAATTTATATGTAAAAGTGCAACCGTATCCCTACTCCTATGGCGACTGTACATGTCATAAAGAAATCATTTACCAATTACTGCCTACCTGTGATATCATTGACGTCGAGGCACTGAAGTAAATTAGTCAAAGTCGCAGTTACTTCGTTGGTGACATTAGGGTCGTCGTCAAAGATTACTTGTAGAAGTGCTTTCACAGTCACTTGAGCAAAATAATGCTTTGGATTCACGTTCGTTATGCTGTCGGTATTGATAGGTGGTATTGTGACGAGAGTTTTTAAATCATATGAACTTATCTCTGACAAACAGTTGCATGCCTCAATAATAGTCTGAAAATCATGAAGTCATTAAAGTACCTATATTGATATCAGTGGTTACGAAATTTTCGCTTAGTCTCATTCACACAAGGAACATTAAGCTGTCTTTCGGTTTGTCGTGTGCCAAGATAGTAGCAGGTGGAAACATGTGATGGGGACCTTGGCTCATTCCAATAACATGTCGGAGTGCTTTACCAGTCAGCGGTCCTCCGACACGACAATGCTTGAATCAAATTATTAAAAGGTATTTTGAAGTTAAATGGCTAACTTAACCAACACGACTTATTTCTTACTTTTTGCAGCTATTTTTTGTCTCAGGGGTTTCTCCCTTCGGGGATATAGGCGTGAGTTTATGTTATGTTATGTTAATTTAATTTTACAACTATTTTAGTTACATTTCAGTAGTCACTGTTGAATTCTATAAGTGTCAGGTGTATTTCACTGTTCATAACAAGTTTGCTGTAACAAATTAGACTTACCTTTTCATCATATGCTGACTTTAAAATAATACAGAGCGCGTGAATGATCTCATGGATCAAACTAGACTTACAATCTTCAGAAAACCGCTTAGATTCTAATTCACTGTATAATATACTTATATAATCCTTATTACAAAATAGAAAATTACGCAGATTCAGCAGAGTTTCATGACTATGAAAACAAAAGAAAAATCAGGTCACTATCAAACAAACATCTCAAATAAAATTGAATGCTAACTATTCACACACAAATCGATTAAGATAGAAAAATGCAAAATCAGCTCAGGCGGGACTAGAGCCCGTGATCTTTCCGTTACAGGCCAAACCTTCCCCCTCTTAGGAAAAGATCGACGTGTTAGAGTCCCGCTTGAGCTGATTTCACTTTCTCCTATCTTACTCGATCTTAAATAAAATAATAAAAGTAATATATGACGTACCTGGGGCGACTCAAGCTGATTTTTTGAGTTCTTAACTTTACTTTAAACATTGATAGACTAGCACAACGCTCGTTTTCTACAATCCCTTCGGACATGGAGTTAATAAAATCAACTACATCATTACTTTCTGTTAATAAGTGCTTCATATCATTAAGTAGATAATTTAAAATTGAAGCACACTCTTGTTCGAAACCTTCTTCTTTTTTAATAATCAACACTGGTAATAGCTCCAACAGTGATTTCTGCATTACGCATGCTGTGTGAGGTAGTAAGTAATCGAGTACGATTCTTAACCCACTAATGAAGACCTTCATCTCCTTTTTATCACTACAGTGTTTGATTGCATGTGCGAAACTGTTGCAGGCGAAGTTACACATAAACGCATCGGAGGGAAAGCCAACAGGAATGTTTTTCAAAAACGTTACATAGGCATGCAAGGCAAGCGCCTTACATTCAAATATATTTTCTTGGATTACAGCTCTCCATAATTTGAGTAATATTTTAAAAATTGTTACAGTTTCATTTTTACAAAGATACTGAACGATGCTTTCATCTGTTATACTCTGGAAACAATTAAAATACTTATAGAACCAGAAATAATTTCCCTTACGATATAAGTTCCCTTACTTACTTCAAAATAGTTTAGTATGGCTGAGAAAATCCTTTTCGGATAATAGTAATATTGCCGGTGTTGCGTCAGTGTTATACCAAACATTTGTTCCGCATTTTCAGAATCTCTGACATGTGATGCTGCCATCAATAACAATTCCCCTACATTCTCAACGAACAAGTTATTCCATCGGGTGCTTTGTAATATTTCATGTGTGCCTTTAAACATTCTATCAGCATATTTCAGACACTTTTTGAAATCGCTCTGTCTATTAAGTGGGAAATATTCCACATTATATTTTTCGCTCACAATATATGGTAAAGATAATGCGACGATATTTGGAAAACAGACCTAAAATGTACACATAAAACACAATAAATAATTAAATAAAATAATTAATATTCAAACGGTAAGCTTTTAAAATAAAAAAATAACAAAGTATAGCTCACCTCGAGTATATTTTCTATCGGCTGTGATTGTAAGTTAGCTACATAGTTCAACACATCACTTTCGTGCACTTTTCCGTCCTTACGCCAAAGCACATCGCCTGCGATTAGCCATCCCTTATGTCTTTCTATAAAAGAATCTATATCATCATAACCAAATAAAGTTAACGGCAAATCTTCAACAGTGTTATTCTTGGAGAACCAAAAGTGTATCACTGAAAGAATGTGACAATTCAAATAAACTCTGAGTTCTTCAATGCCTGCAATATTAGCCATTTGATTTATGACTTTGAAAATGATGTTTTTGTTTAAAGATTTAGTTTTTTGTAGATGAATGACTTCAAGTATTACGTTCTGGATAATTGATGGATTTGACTGAACTAATGCAAAGAAGCAATGAAGCACAGTAGCAGTTCTGTTAGCCGCCTCGTCTTTTAGCATTAACTGGTTCCTCTCATCTGATACCTGAAATATCAGTTACACAAAAATAAAATCTAAAGAAAACATTTTGGAATCAAAACTAAAAATCGGCATATCTGGGTAGGAATTGTTGTGTTATATGTTATTGGATTCAAATTTTGACTCTCTGAAGATCTTATACCTTTTAATAATAATATTTATTCCTTAAGTTTGCCTTTTCTGTTTTTTTTTATAATAATTTACCATTATTTATTTTATTTAAAAAATTCCTGCATTATTTATTACACATTGCCATTTATGATATTAACCACTAAGGGTTTGTCTGGTTTGCCATATACATATAAATTAAATTGTATTTGAAATACCTATATAAAAGGTTTCAATATGTATAAAAGGATGATTTAACCCATATAATAAGGATAAGGTGTTACTTACATCAATTAAAAATATCTCCAATAGATCCGAAGACAGACTCTCAATGTCATTATCCATAGAATAGTTAATCAACTTTAACAAATAACAGCAATATAGACGCATGCTATGGACATCGCCTTTGATTTTAGTAATGAACACATTTGCAAAAGTTCTATCTATAGAATCGTCTTGCTTTTGATTCAATACGATTAGTTTAGCTGCACACTCATACACTAGAGAAGCTACCTTGGGCGGATAGTACAAATCTGCACATAGCTGCAAGTAACTCTTGATCATTATGAAACAATTATTCTTGTCATGTAAACACAGCTTGTCAATGATGTTTACTAATATTTTAAGAAGTCCATAAGATGCTTTAGAATCTCTATATAATTTTCGGCACACACATTGCATCAATTCAGAAATCAAACCTGCAATTTTTAATGTAAAGTAGTAAAGCGGTAAAAATACACATTTTAGTTGGATTGATTAACTAAGATAGAAAAAAGCTGTTTGAGTCGAGTAAGTTAGTGAGTTCGAGTCCCGCCTGAGCTGTATTCGCTTTTTTCAATCTTAATCAATTGGAATAGTTAGCACTGAATGCTTTAAAATTTCATTCAATTTAGTTGGATTGTTAAAACAATTACCTAAAGGTGGATCTTCTACATCCGAATCTGTTAGTATGTTTATAGACTGAAATATGCATTGCAAATCAGTATTGAAGTTGTACATACTGCTATCTAATAGTAATTTCAATAATTCTTCTCTATATTCCGCTTCTTTTCTACAATATGCAGCAAGCACGAAACAACAATTATGCTTCAAAGCGTCAAAATTCATTTCGTCCTCGTCATCATCCACAGATACATTGTTATCAGTAGCTTCAACTTCTGTACTTAATATATTATTAATACCATGAAATAAATCTCCATCAATGCTTGACCTTAACACACTAGTAAGCAAACAGTGAGTTTCGCTAATCAACATTTCTTTCACAAGCTGAAGAATTTGAATATTAGCCGGTATTCGTTCTTTGCTCTGAAGTTCTGCGTTCACAGTCGAGTACATAAGTGTTAATGCCTTTTTTAACAAAGCAATAACGTCCATGGATTCTACTTCATACTGAGTTTTAATATTATGTCTTAGAACTATATCCAAATATGACACAATAATATTGATTGATTTGATACAGTATAATAAATTGGCATCTTTTTGACAAAGTTTTGAAATAGTTTCCATAAGAAGTGTTTTAAAAAATTCTTGTACATGGTTTTCAATAACACCAACGGTTTCAACGTGACCAATACAATGTTGTGGTTTGGGTAGTGTGATAGAGTTATCAATTTCAAACTCAGTAAATAAAATACATTTCTCATTAGAATTGAACAATATATCACATAAGTTTTCATATTCAGAAACTACAGCGCAACTTGTGGCAATATTTACATTCTCATTTGCAAGTAATCGAAATATTAATTCTGTTGCCTTTTTAACAGAAACAGAGGATATGTCACATACAGTGAGCCATGCGATGCATTTGGTTCGATAATCTTCAGAGCTAAATTTACTGTAACAGTGTTGAAAACCTTTACTTAATGTCGTTACACTGTGCGTACTTAGAGGCATATCATTTTCGAGGTACAATTTAATTAGTTGTTGCGCTTGAGGGTATTTTACTGTGTCCGATTCTAGTAAATTTTGAATAATCATATGTGTAGCTTTGTGTGATGCGTTGATGGAAGCACAATTTCTGAAAACATAAACTTTAATGTTGTCTGTTTCTGTGCCTAATTTAAAAATACCGATATCATTGTCTATTTTGACTAAATTAGGCTTCAGTAAAGGAAAACAGGCATCATACATAATTTCTACTAAACAATCCATGGTCATGGTATGCTAACTAAAGGCAATGTATGTATGAAAAAAAAAATTTTTATAATAAAAAAAGGTCGCAACAATTTGAGCGTAATTAATCATTATCACGACCTACGAAGGGTGACTGGGACGGACGGGATGCGGAAGGCGGAGGATCGGCAAACGTGGCGCATATTGGGAGAGTATAATGTCCAGCAGTGGACTGCAATAGGACTATAATAATGATATTATTATAGTCAGTGGAATGCACTGACTATAATAATATCATTATTATAGTCAGTGTACGATTTTGAAAATTGTGCAAAGGGAATACCTTTGTTTACATGTGTGAGATTGCGAGTAGACTGAGACTGAATTTTGAACTATTTTTATCACAAGAATAAAATTGACCTTCGGGTTCTTTTTCTCCTTTAGGCGACTTAAGTCTATCAGGAAAAAATACTAGGTATAAAAATGTCTAGAAAGTGATATTGGCAAGATGGAAAATTGGAGAAATGGATTATTAACTAAGTATAAAAATGTCGATATCAAAAAATAGTCGAAGATGATTATTACCTAACTATAAAAATGCCAACATTTAAAAAAGTCTAAGATAATTTATTACCTTAGTATAAAAATAACGATATATAAATATCACTGTACTTCAGTCATGATGGGTACGGTAAACTCATCAGCAGTGGTCGGAATTAGGTAGAGTGATTTATGTACTTGCGACGAAATGTTGATATTAATGTGGATCTTCCCGAGTGTTCTGACGGACAAACCCGTGTGGCCGTCCGATTTTGATGCAGTTTTCAGATATGGGTTCGGGTTCGATTGGTTCATGTTCTAAGATAGGTGTTATGGTGACAATTCACCAGGGGGCGCTGCAGCAAACATTTTTTGAGCAAAATAATATAGCCATTTTTCACCAAAACTAGTCCGATTTTGATGCAGTTTTCAGTTATGGGTTCGGATTTGATTACAAAATATTCTGAGATAGGTTTATAGCAACAACTCACCAGGTGGCGCTGCAGAAACATAATGTATACTCTCTCATTAAAGTATAAAATAAAAAAGAACTAAAAACACCCACGACGGTTAAAAAAACTTAAAGTAGGTATACTCGTATACAAATACAGTGAAACTTGGATAAGTGGGACCTGGATAAGTGAGAAACCTCTATAACTGGAACTCATGCTGAGGTCCCTACACCTTGGCACTGAATTACCTCTATTAGTGGGACGAAGCAAACCTCTATATCTGGGATTCGTTCTTTCGATTTTATCGTCGAAATTACCTCTATAACTGAGAGAGCGAGTGAATTTCACATGCATTAACCTCTATAACTGAGATAACACCGTTTTTTTTTGTTTACTTATTCTTATTCAACCCGCAAATCCCGTGCGTAACTAATTTTGAGCCTTAATTACCTTCAGTTTTAGTTTTGGTTTAGGTAGGTACTATCATACAGATGTTTATTTAAAAAATGCCGAAACTAAAGCTATTAGTATGTGAAAAGTTAATATCCTTTTATGAAATTGGGAAGACACGCGATGAAATCTGTGTCAAATTTAATATGCCATAGCAATTCTTCGTAGAATAATTCAGAACAAAGGTATTTATAATCAAATGCACCTTTGGTAATTTATTACCTTTTATAATTCCCAATGAAGATTTATACTCAGATATACATATAATGTTCACATCATACGTTATTTTAAATAATTGCACCTCTATAACTGAAAATAGCCTGTATTCTGACCTCTATTAATGAAACCCTCTGTAAATGAGACAGACATTTTTTTTATACCTGGATATCTGAGACACTGGGTAAGTGGAATACCTCTATAAGTGAGACAAATTTGCAGGACCCTTGAGGTCTCACTTAACCAGGTTTCACTGTAATTTAATAATACAAAATTTAAGGAACTCGACACAAAACAATACCTCCAAAAAGAAAAAAAATAAATCGTATGCCCTTTTCCTTTGATATAGGTCCCTAGTAATATTTTGATTTAAGCGTTGTATTGTAGTGTTAGTGGACCTTAGATCGTTATGACTTATACAACAAGTCCGTCAGTTTAGAAATATATTTTTGGTGGCGTTAACACACAACACAGGCGGAGCTGCGGGTGGAAAGTTTTCTATAAACTCGATCACACATTTCTTTTCTTATTCTTTCTTTTCTAAGAATTAGATGCAAGCTATTTTGGACCTTATTAACTATCTACATAAGAGATATATAGATGACTAATGTACATAAAATGAATAAAATCTTTGTAAAAACAAATGAAGTACATATTTTTGTATTGATCTTCACACAGACACTGCGGAAAACCGTGCAAGAGACTTTCGACCTTAATGACATTTTATTGACAACATGTTTTTTCGCACTCCGCGATGACGCTGATCAAGAATTTAAGAAAAAAACTCGATACTTTGAGATGTCAATAAGGTCGAAAATCGATTGCACTACTTGTTTCTTGTATTCATAGCTGGAGACCATCGCAAGAAATAGGTGCTAGCTATTTTTTACTTTATCGACTATGTACATAAGAGATATAGACGATTATGTACATGTGATTAATAAAATCTTAGTAAAAACAAATGAAGAACATATGTTTTGTGTCCACGGCACTGTCACGTCACTGACGTTTGTAAACAGAAAGGCTCCGACGGCGCACGGATGCTTAGAGTGCGGCCACACGGCGCGGCACCGCACCACACCCTATTACGCCGCACCGCACTAGCGGCCACACGGGCGGTGCGGCGTCGCAACGTTTTTACGTCGCTGCCACGGCGCCGGTGCGGTACCGCAACAGGGTAGGGTTGTACTCTCAGTTCCCAGTTGACGACAGTCTAAAATAAACAATGGATCAGAAACAGCTCGGTACTCATTTTTTTAATCATTGGTGAGAGGTAGGTATATACGTAATTAAATAGAATCCACGAGCGTGCACTTTTCTTTATACCGTACAAAAAACTGAGCGGTGCCGCAGCGGCGCCGCACTGCTTGCAACCCTCCCCGCCCCGCCTGTCTCATTCTCAAGTCCGGTGCGCATGCGGTGCGCCTGCGGTCGCGTGGCATACCCCCCCTTTTTGTATGTAGAAAGCCGTTGCGGCCCCGCTCAGGCGCCGTGCCGGAGCCGCACCGCGCCGTGTGGCCGCACCCTTAGTCGGCCACGTTCCGGTCACGGCACGGGCCAGTGTGGACAGCCCTTTTGGGTTTGTTTCCTAATTTGCCTTTTTTTCCTAACCTTTTCTCAATAAGGATTACTAGGTGGTTTAATATTTTTGCAATTGCAACACATTTCTTTTCAAAAAATGTTTTAAATGCATTGTTGCACAGTTGGGACCATGTGTTACAAATACCGATAAATAACTAAATTAATAAATCACGGAATTTTTTCTGCTCTTTAACATTAATCTTGGGATTCGAGGCATATCCACATTATTAAAAATCAGTGCAAGTACATGAATCACTCTACCTAATTCCGACCACTGCTCATCAGTAACTGGCCGCTTAAACGCATCGCTCAATTTAAAAAGGTGCTATGTCAAAGTGCATCAAGATAATATTGGCACTGAAATATTACCATTGGTTAGTAGTGCATGTATCTGTTTATTCGTTTATGACAAGAAAATAATTGACTTATTTAGAATTTTTGAATTGAACGAAAAAGTTATCAATTTTAGCAGTTACTGGCCATAATTTTTAGAAAGTGGCCACCATAATATTAGTTTTTGACCATATCAAAATAATAATCACAATCAATAAAAAAGTAGATAAAAACATATTAGAAACACAAAAAAAAATCTTAAGAAACATAATAAGATAAATTCTAACAATATTGTAGGTAGGTAGGCCTAATTAACCTTGGCTAAAATGAGATCAATATACCACAGTTTTATTTTATTATTTTAAAGAAAGAAGGAACTTAGAACTATTAATCTTCTTCATCCTAGCGTTAATTCCCATCATCATCTTCATGTGACGTATTACCCTGATCGCATCCATGGCCACGTTGACCTCGGAGCTCAGGGTCCGCCTTCTGGCTCTTCCTCCTCCACTTCGCACGATCTTGGGCGTCCATAGTAGTGAGACCATTTGCACGCATGTCACCCTCCACGACGTCAAGCCAGGACTTCTTGGGCCTACCCCTTCTACCTGGACCCGGCGGGGGCGCCATTGCCAGATATTTGCCACCCACGTAGCCTGGCGGTTGCCGCAAGACGTGGCCGCACCAGCGAAGGCGGCTCTCTTGCATTTTATCTGCGATGTCACGGACATGAAGGCTACCGCGGATGCGAGAGTTTCTCACGCGATCTATACGCATGACGCCGCACATCCACCGCAGCATTTTCATCTCCGTGACATGCAGCTCTTGCTTGCGTCGCTCCAGCAGCGGCCACGCCTCACAACCGTGCAAGAGGACATCTTCATATTTAGTTGGATCATCATCTTGCGAAAGTAATATGTTGATATTTTTAAATGTTGTCATTTCTATACTTTTGCTTTATGGGTTACAGACATTTTTACATAATTGTCATTTCTATACTTTCACTTTTTGGGTTACAGACATTTTTACATATTGACATTTGTAAATATCGACATTTTTATATCACGACATAAAATAACCTTCGACAATTTAATTTTATAATTTCGTCATTTTTATACCTAGTAATTTTTCCTGATAGACTTAAGTCGCCTAAAGGCTTTTTCTTGCCAACTTTAATGTTATATTTCAATGCGTTTCAATGGAAGGAATCAACCCGATTGCAACCTATGGAACCATTTCGATTTACACTAATATCACATAATTAAAATACCTTTCATAATGATTTTCGTACATTTAGGTATTGAATTCACTTGATGTTTTTTATTTCTCAAATAAAAAAATTAACACAGCTAATAATTAACACAACATGTTCTAAGGCGGAGTTTTTAAGCGGAAGTTTGCCAGGTTAGCTAGTTCGAAATAAATAGTCCAACCCTCACTCTCATTTCATAGTCAATCCTAAAATCTTACCTGATGCAGGAATTCCACAAACAAATTAATATGTTGTCATACTCTTCATTTTTATACATCAAACGATATAAATTTTGTAAAACTGAGCATGTTAGTTCTTCAAATACATCCCAATCCAAATTTAAACTATTATTAGTCAAGATCATTTGGAGGCAGTTTAGTAAAGATGAAAAATCTTGAGCAGATATGATGCTTCCATAATTTTTTACATATATATTAAGAATGGCTAACCTGGAATTGATAATAACACATGAGCTTTTTTTTGTCAATACCCTATGCGTAAAGCAGCTAGAAATGTTGAACAAGCTAGCTTTAAAACTACAATAGGGAAACCCTGAACAACTAAGTTTCTAGGATAACCGTAGAACAGTTACACTTGCCGAAGTTACTTGTTGTGATAAATGTAATAATATAAATAAAAACAGACTCCATTGACTTCGTAAGTATATAATCTACTAGCTTCGGCTTCGGCCGTACTAATATCCGCAAAGCTGCAATATAGTTACGCTTTCGTATAATATGAATGTGAATATAAATAGATCGATATAATATTACCAGGGTATATGATTTTGCTGCAATTCGTTAATCAGGTCACTAAAAATTTTGTTCTTGTTAAAGTTCAATCTAAGCTTCTTCGACGCACTTTCGTCACTAATGTAATTTTGTTCATAATGCTTGAACACCTGAAATTGATTAAAAACGTAATCAGTACCTACCTTGTTCTCGTCAACAAATTCATCAACAAATACCCTGTCATTCAGACATCTAAATTATCTTTATAAACTTTCACATTTATTACAATACTAGGATGGTTCCGGCAAACAGAAAACAGGGAAAGAACTTGCAGTATGCAAGTGTTTGAAATCAGCATAAAAGCACCTTGAAAATTATTTATTATTTTCGTTTTAGTATAACAGATTTTTTCAAGAAAAGCTTACTTTTAGAGTTGTTTTACTAATAATTAACAAGAACTCTTATGAGGCACACTTATAAAAACCGAAAAAAATGAATAATCTTATTAAGATCCGTTAGATCAGGCACAAAATCATCCTCATAAAGACATGTTTTCCTGATTGCATCCTAGGCCAAGTTGACCTCGGAACTCAGCGTCCGCCTGCCGGCTCTTCCTCCTCCACTTCGTACGATCTAGGGCGTCCATGGTAGTGAGACCATTGGCAATCCCTAGGATATTAAGTAATATTGTTTACCTGGTAATAAACTGACGCAGCTAAATCATAAAAGTATGTGCATTTTGACACTGTTCTATCACTTTGTCTTCTAGCTTTTTGCATGTAGCTTACTTCTAAGCAGACCAATTCAGTAATACTATTCAACGATCTATTCCATTGATCCCAATCATTCGCTAGACTACCTTCCTCATTTTGTCGTCTGCCTCGTGGATGGTGGAGAGTTACGGTGTAATATAATAACTTAAATAGCATCATCTGAAAACAACATTGGGATTTTGTATCAATTTTTTTAAGTTTTAAGCTTCTTTAGGCGTGTTACGGTGTTTGTTACAGAAGTGTGTGAGGACAGAAGCAAAAGGATGGCTGTTGCCTCTATCTACTTCGGAGGGAGAAAGACCTATACAACCCATTGGCGATTTCGAAGTGTTGCAGGTAGACCAGGCCCTCAATTCTGCTAAAGCAAAACCACTGTCATACTACAGACACTGCAAAAAATGGCATTAAAAAAGGACATCATTCAGATTGGGCTAATTTTTATTTTGCCGGCCAAAGAAAAAAAATACAATATTCGGTTAGAGCGTGTTCTTACTAACATTTTTTATTAGTGCGTCAAAGTTGAGGGACCACTTCCAATGGTTTTATTAGAGTTTAAAAATCTTAAAAATATACACTTTTTATGATACGAACTATTCAAAATAAATGAAAAATATTGTTATACATTGGAAGAATAGTTAATAAAAGCAATAAAAAATAAACCCCGTACTGCATATTGTTGTTTTTCGTCCATTTATTTACGGCTAAAATTAAAAGTGTCGATTAAAGAAAATAAAATCCGCTAGAATTTTTCCTTATTAGCATTTTTTATTATGGCGTCATAGCTGAGGGACCACTTCCCTCGGTTTTATTTATATTCAAAAATCTTGAAAACATACATTTTTTATGATACGAACTATTGAAAATGAATTAAAAATATTGTTCTATATTGGAACCGCATATTACATATCGTTGTTTTTCATCCATTTATCTAGGTTAAAAATTGAAAGTGCCAGTCAAAGAAAACAAATGTGATATTCCGCTAGAGCTTGTACGCGTTTGCATTTTTATTATGGTGTCAAAGCTGAAGGACAACTTCCCTTGGTTTTTTTTTTGAGTTCAAAAATCTTGGGTTTATACATTTTTTATACGTATTATTGAAAATGAATGAGAAATATTGATTTATATTGGTTAAAGGTGCATTTCCAATTGAACTTAGTAAATATTTTGCCGGCCACTAAAAAAAAGTGCTTGATTTTGATAGAACACAACATTGTAAGCATTTTTTATTACTACACCAAAGTTCTAAATCGATTCCTTGAGATTTTATTTAGGGTTCAATATTTAGTATAAAGTGTGACTATTTAATTACTTAGTTCAAAAATTGAAAGTGCCGGTCAAAGAAAACAAATAGATATGATATTCCGCTAGAGCTTGTCCTCATTAGCATTTTTTTATGGTGTCAAAGCTGAAGGATAACTTCCCTCGGTTTTATTTGAGTTCAAAAATCTTGGATATATACATTTTTTTTTACGAATTATTGAAAATGAATGAGAAATATTGATTTATATTGGTTAAAAGTGCATTTCCAATTGAACTTAGTAAATGAGTTCATCATATTCCACAGTTACAAGGCACTAATGGCAATGCCTTATGGATGATTCGTGGACGATAGCAGTCACGTCATGTCCAGGTTCGTCAACATTATACATACATTATCATAGATAAAACAAGAAGGGTGAAGTGCAATGAAACAGTATTATTGCTCGTGTATTTTATTTTTATATGCTTATGCCAATAAGGACAAGCGCTAACGGAATATCATTTTTTTTTTGGCCGGCACTTTCAATTTTAGACCTAAATAAACTAACGAAAAACAGCGATATGCAGTATGGGGTTTATTTGTTATTGCGTTTAATAACTATTCTTCCAATATAGAACAATATTTTTCATTCATTTTCAATATATCGTATCATAAAAATTATATGTTTCTAAGATTTTTGAACGCCAATAAAACCGAGGGCAGTGGTCTCTCAGCTTTGACGACGTAATAAAAAGTGCTGATGAGGACAAGCTCTAGCGGAATATCATATTTGTTTTCTTTGACCGGCACTTTCAATTTTGGATCTAAATGAATGGACGAAAAACAACAATATGCAGTATAGGGTTTATTTTATATTGCTTTTATTAACTATTCTTCCAATGTAGAACAATATTTTTCATTTATTTTTAATAGTTCGTATCTTAAAAAGTGTATATTTTTAAGATTTTTAAACTCAAATAAAACCGTTGGAAGTGATCTCTCAACTTTGACGCAATAATAAAAAATGCTAGTAAGAACAAGCTCTAACAGAATATCGTATTTTTTTTCTTTGGCCGGCACTTTCAAAATTAGCCCAGATATGTATGGAGAGTGAATGTTCTCCTTTTAGCCTTTAATGATATAGACTTAAAGTTCAAAATTAAATGAAAAGAGTTTCATTACGCTCTTTCATTCACTTTACAAAAAGCCATTTAATTTTAAAGTTTAACTGCATTACTTTAAAGTTATGATACGAATTTTCTTGCAGTTTCTGTGGTGTGACAGTGGACTTTTTAGGGCTCCAACTAGTAACTACCCGTGACGACTGCCATAGATGTTCGTATGACAACCGGGACCGACGGCTTGACGTGCTCTCTGAGGCACAAGCAGACCAATTCAAATAGCCATATTTATGCAAACAAATATTTGCAATGAACGGGTAAAGAAACCGCACCCCCGCGTAGCAGTCGCGTTCACTACCGCCAGGCCAGACAGCAGAGGCTGTCGAAAGACCTTAGTGTTGTGTTTGTATGTATTCCCTATGTATGTAAATATACCTTTTTCTTTTGATCCTTATTTTGATCATAAAATTTCAATATTGAGGATAGTATATTTTCCATAAAGCTGCTCATTGTTAAGCGATATTCTGAAGACAACTGAAACAAATTATTCTTATTTCATAAAACATTTCATTAAAAAATGTATCACTGGCAGCCTCAGCGCCAATATCTTCACTTCAACCCAAGTTACTGTTCACCTGCTGCTACACAGCCAAAGTGGACAACAAGACTTGGATGCAACTAGGATTGGTGCTTGGATGATGGTAATTAAAATTTCACAATCTTAAAAGTGCAGGGCAACAAATATACAATTTTAAATATTTATGAAGAATTTGTTTTATAACTATGCTTTTGGTTGGCGGTTGGCTCCGAGGTTTTTCACATGTCTCTCTGACTAGCAGAGGGCACATTGGAGAGTAAACTGAGGCAGTCTGGTTTCCAAGCGCAGACGGAGTTAATGTTGCAGTGGCGCTAACGTCCTCGACGGCGCGGCGCTGTAATCGCGCTACCGCGCTAGCCAAAAATGGAGAATTTCCGATGGGTATAGCCGAGTATCAGCCGAGGTGCGAGTGAAATGCCTTATAGGGTAACCTTAGGCGCGGGCCAGACAGAAGAGACGTGAGACGCGGACCTTTACTGTGTCCCTTGCGCATCGTTTCTATTTAACCCCACGTTTAGAAAATATTCGCGCGATTATTGCCCTAGCATTCACACACTCCCATCATCGCGTTGGTCCGCATTACAGTATTCGCCCTGCAACGGAGACGGACGTAAACGTATGGAGGACAACGCTGTAGCAGTGTACGCATTATGCTTTTACAGCTTAGAGAATTAATTAAATAGATTATTAATAAAAACTATCACTTTCAACTACTATACACTTTCCGTAGATCGATATAAATATTTCTTAAAGTAAATATTCGAGGAGCAATAACGAAAGTCGTGTTTACTGATTAGCGCCATCTAGCGGTCTCGTATAATTCATCGCGCTAGTAAAGGCTTGGCGGCGCGAGTCAAAGGAGTTGAACCGCGCCGCCAAGCCGACATTCGCAGCAACATACGCGGCAGTACTCGCGCCATGACGAATATACCATTCACACCACGTCTCTGCCCACTTCTCTCGCCACTTCCCTCGCTCTGCCGCGAGTATGTAAACGCAGCATAAATGTATAGAAGCGACGCGACACACGTCTTACGTCTCTTCTGTCTGGCCTGCGCCTTACACGGTACGCCCCGGTAATTGACACATGCGGTTTTAGTCGTTTCGAGTCCGATATGACCACTCCCTATGGGCATATCAAATGAAATCAAATCAAATCAAAATCATTTATTTGTATAAACACGTGTCAATATACATAATGCATGCAAGATGGTCAATAGTCTGGTTAATGTCCAGCGTTTTTAGCCGTAGTCATGCCGGCGTACAAATGCTTCAGTAATATGTCATAAAAAATCATAGGGACTTCGACATAAAAAAAATTGTACTTCTTGGTTCAAAAACATGGTACCGTTTTATTTTATTGACACCTTTATTTTACTTTGCGGCATCTTAAATACTTTTCTGAACTATGTTCAAATATCAATTCCCTAGCTAGATCATTACATAGTTTGTTAAATAAAATCGGCCAAGTGCGAGTCGGACTCGCCCATGAAGGGTTCCGTAGTAGCAAAGGCGAAAATTGCGGTTTATGACGTATTAAAAAAAAACTACTGACTGGATCTGGTTCGAACCAATTTTTAGTGGTAGTTTTCATGGCAATTTACATCATATATTTTTTTTAGATTTATCATTCTCTTAGTTTAGAAGTTAGAGGGGGGGGGGGGACACACATTTTTCCACTTTGGAAGTGTCTCTCGCGCAAACTATTCAGTTTAGAAAAAAAATATTTTAGAAACCTCAATAGCATTTTTAAAGACCTATCTATAGATACCCCACACGTATGGGTTTGATGAAAAAAAAAAAAAATTTAGTTTCAGTTCTAAGTATGGGGACCCCCAAAATTTAATGCTTTTTTTTTATTTTTGTGTGAAATTCTTAATGCGGTTCACAGAATACATCTTCTTACCAAGTTTCAACAGCATAGGCCTTATAGTTTCGGAGAAAAGTGGCTGTGACATACGGACGGACAGACAGACAGACAGACAGACAGACAGACGGACAGACATGACGAATCTATAAGGGTTCCGTTTTTTGCCATTTGGCTACGGAACCCTAAAAAGTATGAAAATTCCATCTAAACCTAAAGGTACACAACAACATTATTAAAAAATCTTTCACAAACCATTTCCAATAGCAAAGTGATGACTTCTGTAATAACATCTTGCACCTTTCTATCATTTGCAATCTTCACAAAGTATTTTTCTAACAATGGCAAGGAATCACTAACTGGTCTTACAAACTGAGAATTCTCATTTCCGCTTTTTATAACAAGAGCTACCAATCTTAGCCTTGTGAAGTGATCTAACTTAGAATTCTTAGAAATACATGCGGCCACACAGACATTCAGCAGATCTGGAAATACCAATAATAATAATAAAGAATGATTTTTATACCACTTAGGCCGCAGATAAACACTCGGCCGACCTGATGGAAAGTGGTTACTGTGGCCTATGGACGAGTGCGAGTCACACTCATGTTGCCGACCCTGTAAAAACAGCACAACAGCATAAAACCTCTCCAGTAAGCTCTGATGGCCAAAAATTACTACTACCTTACCTAACCATGAATGATTTTATAATTTTATGTACCCAATTATACAAAGGACATCACCCATTTTGGTCCAAAAATTGAAACAAAAAGTGCCGACCAAAGAAAAAAAATACGATATTCCGTTAGAACTTGTCCTCGCTAGTACTTTTTATTATGGCGTCAAAGTTGTGGGACCACTACGCACGGTTTTATTTTGGTTCAAAAATCTTGGAGACATACATTTTATATGATACGAATTATTGAAAATGAATGAAAAATATTGTTCTTTACTGGAACAACAGTTAATAAAATCAATTAAAAGTAAATCCCACACAGCTTATCGTTTTTTTTCGTCTATTTACTTTGGTCCAAAATTGAAAGTACCAGGCAAAAAAAAAATGCAACACTGTTAGAGCGCGTCCTCACTAGTATTTTTTATTATGTCGTTAGGATTAGGACTGAGAGAGTACTATGCTCGTTGATTTGAGTTTAAAAATCTTGGAAACCAACATTTTTAATGATACGAAAATGAATGAAAAATATTGTTCCATATTGGAAAAATAGTTAATAAAATCAATAAAAAATAAACCCCATACAGCATATTGTTATTTTTCGTCCATTTGCTTTGGTTCTAAATTGAAAGTGGCAGCCAAAGAAAAACAATACAATATTCCGTTAGAGCTTGTCCTCACTAGTATTTTTAATATGACAAAACTGAGGGACCACTGTGCTTGATTTTTTTTTTTTGAGTTCAAAAATCTTGGAAATATACTTTCAAATTATACGAATTATCGAAAATGATTAAAAAATATTTCTATATTAGAAAATTAGTTAATGAAATAAATAAAAAATAAACCCCATACAGTTTATTGTTATTTTTCGTCCAACTTTGGTTCTTCACTATATTATTATAATGTGGTTATTTATCGAAAGTAACAAAAAAAATTGTCAAATAGCATAATAAATTATCAAGCTACTTACACAGGTTTAGGTAGTTAATTGTATTTATCCATAATCTATTCTGTAAACACAAAATTCTGAAAAATGAATTAAATTGAAATAATATTACTTTACTTACCCTTCCATATTTTTGGAGATATGTAACCCAAATAGTAATTACATGGGAGAATGTATTTAAATAACAAATTTAAATAAGCATCACCAATTGCTTTGGATAAGCGGTTATCATTTAGGACATATAAACATATGTCTGTTATTTTATCACATTTAATATATGCTTTGCCTGGAAAATAAAAATTATATACAAATTTTGTGATAATTCAAATAACTCTCCAATAATATATACATAATATTAGAAATATTAGAATGTAAGATAGGGAAAATTCACCCTATGTGTGTGGTATCAATATTTTTTTTAGCTCACCCTGGTACAACACTGGTTACTTTAGAATTCTCACAGAAAGGACATCACCCATTCTGGTCCAAAATTGAAAGTGCCGGCCAAAGAAAAAAAGCGATATTTCGTTAGAGCTTGTTCTTACTAGCATTTTTTATTATGGCGTCAAAGTTGAGGAACCACTTCCCTCGATTTTATTTGAGTTCAAAAACCTTGAAAACATACATTTTTAATGATGCGAACTATTGAAAATGAATGAAAAATATTGTTCTATATTGGAAGAATAGTTAATAAAAGCAATAAAAAATAAACCGCATACTGCATATCGTTGTTTTTCGTCCATTTATTTAGGTCCAAAATTAAAAGTGCCAGTCAAAGAAAAGAAATGTAATATTCCGCTAGAGCTTGTCCTCATTAGCATTTTTTTATCGCGTAAAGGCTGAGGGACCACTGCTCTCGGTTTTATTTGAGTTCAAAAATCTTGGAAACGTACAGTCAGCGTCAGAGAAAACAGACCCCCTCAATACTTAAAGAATATCGCCGCATGCGCCGGCCGCGTCACATGACTCACGAATGACGTCACGTGATGCGATCGTCGCTGAGCTGCAGCCTTTTTAATTTGCATATATTTGTAATTTTCTGATATTTTTTGTCTTTCGACGACTCAATTGTATACCAAGATACAATATACTGACAAAAAGATGCCACATTAATTTATGTGCTGTTTGAGGATACGAACCCGCATCTCCAGCGCCAGCCGATCACTTAGACCGTGCCTTATACCACTAGGCTACGGTTCAATTAGAATACTTCTTTGCCTTATTTTCTAAACTGTGATTGAAGGTAACTTTATAATTCGTGGTAATTTGCATTGGTGTTAATCCTCCTCGTAATATTATTCAATTTATTAAGTTGTTGATCAGTTTTTAGAGTAAATTGAAAGTATGGTTTGATTAACAACATTTTTGAAAGCTAAATTGTTGTTCTCTGGGAGCAAGAACAAAGCATAAAGTAAATAGCACGAGATATGGGCATAACGGTAAGAGTTACGATAAAAATATATTATATACCTATATATTGCTTAATCATGTTACATTTTCATTTACAAGTTAGATTTTTGGAGTTTCTTTTATTTATTATAATTTTCATTACAGAAAAATACAGTGCGTAAATGGATTCGAAGGTATCAAGCGACGGCTGATATAAAATGTGAACGCCAAGAACCTCGCCCAGTTGTTTAGAAGAAGTGGCCAACAGTTCGACCCTAAAAATGTTACCTTGAAGTGTTGAAAGACGTAATGCTGCGCATAATCAGTGCGGGTCGCATATCCAGAAGGACAAATTTACCTGGTTCAGGATAACTCTTCAGTGCGTCAGTCCCGAATTGTGCAAGACTGGCTAAATGCACAAGAAGATATAACGGTGTTTGAGTGGCCAGCTAAAAGCCCGGATCTTAATCTATCTTATATATAAAATTCTCGTGTCACAATGTGTCACGGGGTGCGTAATCGAACTCCTCCGAAACGGCTTGACCGATTTTGATGAAATTTTTTGTGCTTATCCGGTATCTATGAGAATCGGCCAACATCTATTTTTCATCCCCCTAAATGTTAAGGGTGGTCCACCCCTTAATTTTTTTTTATTTTTCAGACAAAATTTTTTGTTATTTTTTTATGATACATCATACAAAAATACATGCAACCCTAAATTTTCACCCCTCTACGATCAACCCTTATTTTTTATTTGATTTTGATGAAATTTTTTGTGCTTATCCGGTATCTATGAGAATCGGCCAACATCTATTTTTCATCCCCCTAAGTGATAAGGGTGCAGCGGGAACGGGATTTGAATACCACGCGGGCCGAAAATATGGCGGTACGAAGTTCGCCGGGGCAGCTAGTCTAATATATAAAATTCTTCTGTCACGGGGTGCGTAATCGAACTCCTCCGAAACGGCTTGACCGATTCTGATGAAATTTTTTGGGCTTATCCGGTATCTATGAGAATCGGCCAACATCTATTTTTCATCCTCCTAAGTGATAAGGGTGCAGCGGGAACGGGATTTGATTACCACGCGGGCCGAAAATATGGCGGTACGAAGTTCGCGGGGGCAGCTAGTACTATTATATAATTGTAAAGTAGTCGTGTCTGTACATTGGAGATATTTAAAAAAAAATACTTGGGTTATGTTATGTTAACGATACTGAACACGAAAATATTTTTTTTGAATTTCCTGTCTGTTTGTCTGTTTGTCCGCGATGGACGCAAAAACTACTGGACGGATTTTGATACGGTTTTTTTTGTTAGAAAGGGCTTGCTCAGACTTAAAATCTTACGTTTGTTTGATCGGAATCGGTTGAGTAGAACCGAAGATATGAGCAAAGGTCGCGTTAACCGAGATGCACGCGGGCGGAGCCGCGGGCGGAAGGCTTCCTATATAAAACTTGTGGGGTCAGATGGTTTTAAACTGGGACTAAGGTAAACAGAACTTGGGAACTAATGCAAAATAGTGTCCTAACATTCATAATAATAATATTATATTATTAATACATACCTAATTCCATTACTCTTGTTTACAAGTTTAGTAATCTTCTAATGTGTTAACGATGCACCATCTGACCTCACATATTTATCTAATGTTGTGTTAAAAGGGTTACTTATCAGAAAATGTGATCAAAGAGGAAGATGTATATTGCTATACTGTTATAGTTTAGCATGTTGGTTCTTTCTTTGTGATTCACAGGCACAAATAACATTTCATTTTTCAAGCATTCTTTTATATTCAAAGATTAAGTATACAGAGTGTAAAAAATTATTGTTTGCAACTTTAAATAAATAAGTAAATAAATATTGTAGTTATGTTTCTAGAACAATCTAATATTAAACATTTTATACTTCACTTAGGGTATTGTGTTTTGTCAATAAATTTAGGTTAGGTAAAATATAAAAATAAGTAACCCCAATTTAACTCAGATAGAAAAACTGTATACTCAACCAGGAAATGGACTCCATGTAGTCCTAGAAATGTAATTCGAGAAATAAATTAATACTGTTTATGCAACAAGCCTATCTTTTCTTACAAACCTATTTATTAGGTACGACCTACTATAAAATTTGATTCCTTAAATAATAATTAACAAAAAGTGATTATATGAATAAAAAAAGAACTTTGTGTCCGAGGATTTGAACCCCCGCTTACCGTATCCTCAAAGCATCGGTCATAACCACCAGACCAACATGCCTTATACACAAAGTTTCAAAAAACTTCAATGCTTTCATGTCACTATCAAGGGGGGTCCCTTTTCTCTGAAGCTTACTGTACATTTTCAATAAAATAAATGATTGAAAAGGAATTAAAAATATCGTATTATATTGGAAGGATAGTTGATAAAAGCAATAATTGATAAAGAAATAAGAATAAGTACTAAATAATAAAATACACGTGCAATAATAGTGTTTGATTGCACTTCACCCTGCTCGTGTTTTATCTATGATAATGTACTTATGTATAATGTTGACGAACCTAGACATGACGTGACTGCTATCGTCCACGAATCATCCTTAAGTCATTGCCATTAGTACCTTGTAACTCGGGTACATGATGAATTGGCAACTCATTTACTAGATTCAATTGGAAATGCAGCTTAAATCAATATAAAATAATATTTCTCATTCATTTTCAATAATTCGTATCATAAAGAAATTATATTTCCAAGATTTTTGAGCTCAAATAAAACCGAGGGCAGTGGTCCTTCAGCTTTGACGCCATAATAAAAAATGCTAATGAGGATAAGGTCTAGCGGAATATTACATTAGTTTTCTTTGACCAGCACTTTAAATTTTGGACCTAAATAAATGGACGAAAAACAACGATATGCAGTATGCGGTTTATTTTTTATTACTTTTATGAACAATTCTTCCAATACAGAACAATATTTTTCATTCATTTTCAATAGTTCGTATCATAAAAAATGTATGTTTTCAAGATTTTTGAACTCAAATAATACCGACGGAAGTGGTCCCTCAGCTTTGACGCCATAATAAAAAATGTTAATGAGGATAAGTTCTAGCGGAATATTACATTTGTTGTCTTTGACCGGCACTTTTAATTTTGGACCTAAATAAATGGACGAAAAACAACGATATACCTACAGTACAGGCGCGGATCCACTAGGGTGGGCAATATGGGCATGCCCACCACCTTAATAGACCTGTGACGTCACTTTTTTATGGTTTATTGAAAAAAAAAACCAAAATGAATCATGAATCACGCGTGATTTGGAACACAGCGTATAGTGCAATAGACAATATACCAGTATTTGTTTACACTGTTACAATATCAGAAATTACACGCTATTATTGCGGCTTTTTTGTACACCTTTTTAAGGAGCACAGGTCTGAGGTGTACATTCAACCAATCAATCTGTTAGTATATTGCAGTCCACTGCTGGATATAGGCCTCTCCGAATATGCGCCACGTCTGCCAATCCTCCGTCTTCCACATCTAGTCTGTCCCAGCCACCTTTATCAGGTCGTCAGTCCATCTGCCTAAGGGGCATCGCAACTTTCGTTTTCCTTCTCGCGGTCTCCACCCTAGGACTCGTCTGCTCCAACGGCCATCAGTCCTTCGACAAATGTGGTCAGCCCACTGCCATTTCAACCTGCTTATTCTGCGGGCTATGTCGGTAACTTTGTTTCTATTTCGGATGACCTCGTTGCGAATTCTATCCTTCAAAGAGACTCTAAGGATACCTCGCTCCATAGCCCGCTGCGCGAATTCTAGGTCATGGACTAACCCTACCTTCAGTGGCCACGTTTAGGCACCGTAAGTCATAGCAGGTAGGACGCACTGGTCGAAAACCTTTGTTTTCAGGTATTGCGGTAGGGGGGAGGAGAAGACCCGACGTAGTTTACCTAATGCTGCCCACCCCAGTTGAATCCATATGGCTATTTCTTTCTCGAAGTTGTTTTACCGAGCTGGATACCGAGTTGTTCAAAAATATATCTCCTGGGGCAGGTCCCCAGGAGATATATTTTTGAACAACTCCGAGTGTCACCCCTTCGATGTTCCAGCGACTAAGCAAATAAGACGATGTCGTCGTCGAACCGAAGTTGCGAGATGTGCTCACCGTGGATGTTGGTACCCCGCCAAAGTCCAATCCAGGGTCTTGAAGACGTCGTCCAATGCGTTGGTGAATAGTTTGGGAGATATAACATCTCCCTGCCTCACTCCACGCTGGAGGCTAATGGGTATCTCGATGTATCGCCAATCTACACGACACCGCTGCAGGGCATCCAGCACTGCCCAGGTTTCGATAGAGTCGAAGGCTTTTTCGTTGTCCACAAACGCCATACACAGCGGCTGATTGTACTCCTGCGTCTTTTCGACAATCTGCCGAACAGTATAGATGTGGTCCACGGTACTATAGCCTTTTCGAAACCCGGCTTGCTCAGGTGGCTGGAACTCGTCGAGCTTATCCGCGAGGTGATTTGTGACGACTTTTGAGAACAACTTGTAGACATGGCTCAGGAGTGAGAGAGTCTTATCACCTTTTTTGAAGAACAGTACCACCGCACTCCCGCTCTATGCCATAGGTGTTAGCTGTTGCCGGATGATGGAACTAAAGAGACTCGCTAGCTCTTTCAGGATTGGAGCGCCACTTTCAGCACCTCAGTAGTAATTACCGTCATCACCAGGGTATCTGTTGTTCTTCAGTTGCCTGAGAGCCGCCTCTACCTCGCACTACTCGACATCTGGTATCTCCTCGGTGCGCGTGAGTGGCTCTGTGGTCTTCGTCGTTGTGTCCCGTCGGTTTACTTATCCGTGCTGCATATAGCTCAGTTGTAAATTTCGTCAGATGGGGCCTTCCCAACTACTGAGCGAACACTTTTGACCCCCTATATCGCTCGATTGCCTCCTGGATGGAGCGAGTGTTAGAGCGTTTAAGGTCGCGTCGTATCGGCTTTTTAATTTATTGGTTTAAGGCTCTCCCATCTGACGAAGACGACTGTGTGTATGGTTGTTCAGTGTTCACGCCTCTTTCTTATAAGTTCGAGAGTCTCAGGAGAGAGCTTGGACTCTTGCTGTTTGCGTTTTCCGGGTATCAACTTTCGAGACACTTCTTGCAATGTTTTGACCACTATGTCGGCCTTCTCGTCAATGCCGCTAGGTTTCCAGCATTGCGAAACGATTTTGAAGTTCCAGTTGGAACTTTTCGGACCTTAGAGCTACTTGGAGCGGCGTAGGTCGGAGGGTTGACCTTATCATTCGGAATCTTTCAGCCTTGATGTTGATATTTAGAGAGCCTCAGATAAGTCGGTGATCGCTTCCAGTATAAACTTGTTGATCACAGAGACATAATATATCTAAATATGTGCTTACTGTCCGTTATGAAAAAGTCAAGTCGCACTACGACTCGCACTTGACCGACTTTCGGGTACCTGTGCCCACTACCTAGTTCCGCGCCTGGATCCGCGCCTGCTACAGTATGGGGTTTATTTTTTATTGCTTTTATTAACTACTAGCTGACCCGGCGAACTTCGTACCGCCATATTTGTCGCCCGCGTGGTATTCCGATCCCGCTGTACCTTCTATTCTTTCCATGTTAGATTCTAATCCCGTTCCCGCTGCACTATTCCCGACCCGTGCATGAACATGCCACATATAATTGACCATGTGAAAAATATGGCTTTTCTAGATTCAGACCCGTTCCCGCTGTACCTTCTATTCAAACTTCCATGTTAGATTCTGATCCCGTTCCCGCCCGCTGCACCGTCCCCGACCCGTGAACAATGTGAACATACCACATATAATTGACCATGGGAAAAACATGGCTTTTCTAGATTCAGACTGGTTCCCGCTGTACCTTCTATTCAAACTTCCATGTTAGATTCTGATCCCGTTCCCGCTGCACCCGCTTCCCCGATCCGTGAACATGCCACATATAATTGACCATGGGAAAAACATGGATTTTCTAGATTCAGACCACAAACTTTTAAGGATTGTCCTTTGTGATTTGTTTATGGTCATGGCCAATGCAAGACGGATCGAAAATTGAAGTCTTTTAAATTCAAACGGCATGTCGGTTGGGATCATCGGGATCCTTGGAATGAGAACTTTCTCACCTTCGAATTTTACTTTGAGTGAAAAAAAATAAAAAAAAAAAATATTAAAAAGTATCCTATGTCCTTCTCCTGGTTCTAAGCTACCTCCCCACCAATTTTCAGCCAAATCAGTTCAGCCGTTCTTGACTTATAAGTGGTGTAACTAACACGACTTTCTTTGATTCTTCCAATATAGAACATTATTTTCCAATATTTCGTGTCATAAAAATGTATGTTTCCAAGGTTTTTAAACTCAAATAAAACCGAGGGAAGTGGTCCCTCAAGCTCTAACGAAATATCGTATTTGTTTTCTTTGGCCGGCACTTTCAATTTTGGACCAAAAATGTATGCAGCGTGAATGATGTCCTTTATAATTATAAAATTATTGAATACCCAGTCAACCAATTGTATTTGCCGATTGTAGACTCAGGCTTTTGCAAGTTTGTAATTCATAATTATGGAGACAACTGCATGAAAATAAAAGGATTTGATTGATATGCCACTTAATAAATTTAAACTAGAAGTGTAAAAATGTTTAATGAGTTAAATTGTAAAATTTTGACATTAATCTGTGCTCTTTATGTGCCTAGACTGAATAAACAAAATTGATCTTTTGATTCTGAGGCCACTGTTGTAGTAGGCCCTCTGTTAATATCTGCTTTTTTTATACTACTTAGCTTGCAGACAAGCACACGGCCCACCTGATGGTAAGTAGTTACCATGGCCTAAGGGCGAGTGCAACCCTGTAAGAACAGAGAAAATCTGTGCTGTCAGCGCAAAACATAAGTAAAACAAGCCTTTCGTTTTCCCACTGACAGCACAAAACCTCTCCAGTTTGCTCTGACTAGGTACTGAGTAAGGTTACTCACTGCCGGGAATACAACACAAGGTTATTTAGCCGCAGTATTCTGTAGGGTGGAGGTACTTCTTCAGTCGGACTGACCCGTTTGTGAGGGATATACCGTCATGTCCTACCTGCTGCAGTAATAAGTCCATTCTCATAAATAGCTCTTTCCTATGTCATACTGTATCGGAAACTAGAATGATTTCCCTTTACTACAATCCTAGATTCTTTATATGAGGTGTGGAAATGCATTTGTGGAGACAGTCAAGGTAGGGACTACCAAGCTATGCACAGTATCTTGCATGGTAGCCACTACTTTTTGGACTGCCATCAGGCAGGGTGCAAACAAATAGATGGACCATACATAAAAGAAAACTAAGTCTATATACCTTTATTAGATCCAGCAACACAGAGATGTAGTAAGCTAGTGCATAGTGGTGCTGTGACACCATCATATGTTTTAGAGGTTTCATACTTCTCAGTTTCCTGTAACAAGCGAATTTAAATTGAAAAGGCATGAAACACAGTATTATATATGTATATACAACCCGTTTTCTTTATGTTTGGACCTGACGTCGATGTAACGTCAACGACGCCCGGTTCAAACTTAAAGTAAACGGTTTGTATAATAAATAGGTAGATCCCTCGGAGCTCGACCAGACTTTTGGATAAAGGACAGACAGGAGTGCCTTTTTTCGTTTAAGGCATATAATATTTACCTTTAAAATATATTCATTTATATCATCAAACAGAATATTCCATGAATATCCTTTATTTTTTAAAGTATTGTCATTTAGTAAGGAAGGCACGGCATTTCTTGAAAGAAACTCTTTTATAGTTTCCGCACACTTTTTACGTTCCGTAGCCCGTAAACTTTTCAGGCCAACGCTGGCCTCCTTTAATGTTATTTCTAATTCCATGACAACTCGGTAATAACTCCATTAACAAATATGAAGTTTGAATAAATAACTTGCCGCCAGAAGGGCGCCAGCAACAGTTATCGATGAAGTTAAGTTAACATTACATAGCATTAGTTCCTCTTCCTTGACACCTTTGACACCATGACACTGACAGTGACACTGACACTGACAGTCTTGACATTTGTCACAGTGTTGCCGCTTAACCCACAGGTTCTACATATAGAAATTCTAGTTATACGGGTGGCCGCACATGTACGGTTTCCGGAGACGGTTTCCGTCCACGGTTTCCTGATTTGGAATTCCGTGTGCCGAGCGCACACGTTCGGTTTTTTGCATTAGGTTTTTTTATTATTAAGGCTCCGCGCACACGTACGGTTTCCGTCCACGGTTTCCTGATCAAAAAGTCAGATTTGAAAAACCGAATGCTCCATTTTCATACAAAATGTTCTACTAGGCGCACACGTCCTTACTTTTTGCAGAACGGAAAAAACCCGACGTTCGGTTCAGAACGGAAAAAACCTAATGACGTCATACCGAACGCAGCACTCGCATACATTTTGTACTAATCGCCGCACACGTCAGGAAATTTCCATCCGGAATCGCGCTTAAATTGTGTCCAGCGTTGTCAATTCCCAAGAGAGTGGGGACTTTCAAGCCGATTAGCGAATTTGTGGGGATTGTGCTTATGTGGGGCATTTAGACATTCACACTAGACCTAAACTCAGAAGTAATAAGTGGCAAGTATTATACATATTGATAAATTATTAAAGCAAAATATCCGACATTAAGGTACTATTTAACTCTTTATTGGCAATATATGTACACGAGCCGCAATAAACATCGCAAGTGGTGAATATAGCGGGAAACTTCAAGAGAAGTAATATAGTTATCAATGTCTAATATTGGGGCCTTTCTGTTGGGTTTGTGGGGAATTCAGATCATCAGTAATTGGCAACACTGATTGTGTCTCACTTCCGGGGTTGCCAGATTGTATTGTAACTTTTGTTACATTTTGCGTATTTTTTGACTCTCTTACGACCCAGCCCCATAGTGGTAGACGCTCTCAGCTGCATTAAGCCCCAGATGAAATAGCTGGGGCTCGTACTCAATGGCCGGTGGGATTTCAAGGAGCATCTCGGAAGGCCGGCTCCTAAATTGGGCGGATACCCGAGATAAACCGAGAGGATTTGTCTCTACTATATAAAAAAACAAGAATACGTAACTTTTCCCCCGAAAATGCAACTTTTAAGCCAGCTTGTGTTACATTTGACAATTTGGCACTGGCAACACTGCTCGCTTCGAACTAAGAATAAAAAAACCTAATGCAAAAAACCGAACGTGTGCGCTCGGCACACGGAATTCCAAATCAGGAAACCGTGGACGGAAACCGTCTCCGGAAACCGTACATGTGCGGCCACCCTAGTTCGAAGCGAGCAGTGTTGCCAGTGCCAAATTGTCAAATGTAACACAAGCTGGCTTAAAAGTTGCATTTTCGGAGGAAAAGTTACGTATTCTTGTTTTTTTATATAGTGTTTTTTACAAATCCTCTCGGTTTATCTCGGGTATCCGCCCAATTTAGGAGCCGGCCTTCCGAGATGCTCCTTGAAATCCCACTGGCCATTGAGTACGAGCCCCAGCTATTTCATCTGGGACTTAATGCAGCTGAGAGCGTCTACCACTATGGGGCTGGGTCGTAAGAGAGTCAAAAGTTACGCAAAATGCAACAAAAGTTACAATACAATCTGGCAACCCCGGAAGCGAGACACAATCAGTGTTGCCAATTACTGATGATCTGAATTCCCCGCAAACCCAACAGAAAGGCCCCAATATTAGACATTGATAACTACATTACTTCTCTTGAAGTTTCCCGCTATATTCACCACTTGCGATGTTTATTGCGGCTCGTGTACATATATTGCCAATAAAGAGTTAAATAGTACCTTAATGTCGGATATTTTGCTTTTATAATTTATCAATATGTATAATACTTGCCACTTATTACTTCTGAGTTTAGGTCTAGTGTGAATGTCTAAATGCCCCACATAAGCACAATCCCCACAAATTCCCTAATCGGCTTGAAAGTCCCCACTCTCTTGGGAATTGACAACGCTGGACACAATTTAAGCGCGATTCCGGATGGAAATTTCCTGACGTGTGCGGCGATTAGTACAAAATGTATGCGAGTGCTGCGTTCGGTATGACGTCATTAGGTTTTTTCCATTCTGAACCGAACGTCAGGTTTTTTCCGTTCTGCAAAAAGTAAGGACGTGTGCGGCTAGTAGAACATTTTGTATGAAAATGGAGCATTCGGTTTTTTGAATCTGACTTTTTGATCAGGAAACCGTGGACGGAAACCGTACGTTTGCGCGGAGCCTACAAATATAAGGCAAACATGAATTGAACCTTGATATAAACACTTTGTCTCTTTTTTTCCAATATACAGTTGTGTCTGCTAAAAAGAGACAAAAAAATTAAGTTATTGCTCACTTGGGAAAATGAGTATGAGAATTTGACAGCGTGCCGACGACGGTGCCAACATTTATGAATGATTTGCGCCAACATTATGAATGATTTGCGACAGCCATTGATGAATTTTTCTAGACCACACTACTAACTACAAAAAAAAATACAAGCATAATAGTGATGTACTCCAATAAATGATTTGACGACGAAACTATTCTTCTTTACAAAAATGTACTCTTTTGAAGAAATACGAATTGACAAAATTGTAATGTTGAAATCATTCATAAATGTTGGCACAGTCGGCACGCTGTCAAATTCTTATACTCATTTTCCCATTTTCCCAAGTGAGCAATAACTTAAATGTTTTGTCTCTTTTTAGCAGACACAACTGTATATTAGAAAAAAGAGACAAAGTAATATATCAAGGTTCAATTCATTTTTGCCTCACATTTGTATAACTAGAATTTCTATATGTAGAACGGGGCCCCCCTGTGGTTTACAATCACATACCAAAAAAAAAAAACAACATACGCCTGTAGCACACTTCTCCGCCATGAAACCAGAAGAGCGGAACCACTAGATGAATTCCGCTGTGTTCAAGAGTAGCTTGAGCAGCGGAACTGGGCAACGGAAGCTGACGCTATCGCAGCTATTTTTTCATGTTATTTTTATAATCTGGATGACTATTATAATTAAATTAAATATAATTATGACAGGTCTATTTCTGATCGCTTAGAGGAGTTTTTTTTGTAAACTCCACGTCCATTTTATAAAAAAAAATTAATTTCGCCCTGTATTCTTGTCAATTTGACTGGCGTAGGAGCAGATCGGCGAAACCGCGCGGAGAAAGAAATAGAAGATAGTTATATCCATGCATTAGAAGAGGCCGTTTCGCTAATCTTCCGCTCGTCGTACACGGGACAAAACGGGCGAAATGACTGCGGTTCCGCTATCAAGGTTTCGCGGCGGAGGTGTGCTCGGCCAAACGGACCGCACCGGCCCACATCGCATCGCGTACGAACGGACGCGTCCGGCCGGACGTCATCGCATCGACCGCACGGCCCGCATCGCAACGCATAGCAACAGATATGCGGCCACATCCGAACGCGTTCGGCCGACCGTTGCCGCATACTACCGGCTAGCCGCTTCGCTTGAGAACGCAACTACGGTATCCGAACGGATCCGGTAACATGTGGACGGAGCCGATCGTGTGTCGCGGCATGTCGTCACACGCGGACGGAGGCGATCGTGTGTCGCGGTATGTCGCCGGCTGCGTTCACCCGTCGACGCACGTCGCCACACGCGGCCGCAGTCAAGCTTTCGTGCGTGACTTGGTAATATAAACTTTAACCACTGTTATAATAAGATTTAATTTTGTTTAAAGGTTGTAAAATCCGTTCCGATGCGATGCGACGTGGTCCGTTTGGTGGGACTGGACCTTAACCCAATCAAGGTCAATTTTCGTAATAAAAGTTAAAAACGTCCAAATATTAGAAACAACTAGCCAATGCCAATGAAAAAAATGTTTTTGACATTTGGGAGATTGATGTTGCACTTGTCCATTTGCACCAGCTGGGTACTCACTTAGCAGTGTTGCATGTAACGTATCAGATACTGTGTCAACCTGCAAGTGGGTACGGCTCGTCCACGGTTCACCGCGTAGCTAGCTACGAGCTGCCGGATCCGCAGTGCTTGCTACGAAGTCACGCGCACTGCGGATCGAATGGTGGCTAGTGCTAAAACATCCACTATTAGATATCTTTTAAAACTAATTTTTATCTTTAGGGTCCCACAATACTGCAGTATTTTGGTAAACCTCAATTAGATTTAAAAAAAAAAAAATCTCATGTCCAATCCATAATGAATACGTAAGTTCGTTTGAAGCTCGCGCCTACGTACTCACTGCACGAGCTGTCCTGTCGCCGTGATGTTCGCAGTGATACCGCCACTCGGCGGGTCACTGCGAGCGTGCAGGCGCTCCACGCGCAAGTGGCTCGCAGCGGGCTCGTGCCTACGTACTCACTTGATACCGTATCTGATACGTTACATGCTACACTGCTAAGTGAGTACCCAGCTATATTTGTATAGAGCCATTAATTAAAAAAAGAAAAAAAAATCCACGGTAACCACTTTCCATCAGGTGTGGATCGTGTCCTTGTCTGCTACCTGTGGTTGCCTATTACATTCTACAGTCGGACTACAGTGCTTATGAAAAAAGTAACAGTAGGTATAAGTTGTTTTTATTTCATCATGTATTAAGTATAAAATCGTAGCATTTACAAAGAAAATTATTCCACATTAATTGTGTTACGGGCGCTAGCATACAATAGTCTAACAGTATCACAATATCCAACACCACGTCGAGAACCGGTTACCATAACGTACGCATCACCGGCACGTAAAATACGCTTTGCTTTGCAATAATCAAGTGCAGCATGAACCCGTGCTTCTGTCTCTAATATCCAGGTTGACTTACATGGTTCGAAATAATGCACTGCACGTACTCCTCGCCAAAATCGTAACTGTCTAGACGTATGACAAGTTCTTGTGACTGCCACTATGGGACAAAGAGGTTTAACATGAGACAATAGTTTAGCAGTACGACCAGAATTAGTTAGGCATATAATAACAACTGCACGGGATCGCATTGCAAGTTCAGCTGCACTAACACAGAGTGCTCTCGTTGGTTCATCTAGAGGAGATTGCATTAACGTCAGATTACCATAGATAAATGGTTGCCAACGTATTCGTTCTGCATGTCTACAAATAACACCTGCTGCAGCAATGCAATGCTCAGCCATTTTCACAGAGTCATATATGGGTGAAAATTTCTGTAACGGTGAATCATAGTGTAGTTCAAGAGATATAACATCTGCACCATCGAGTACAATGTTTGCAATATCTGTAACACAAAGTGTAGGAATTTGCTCATTAATTACTACTTTACAAATATATGGCTTCCCGGCTTTAGAACATTTTGACACGATCACCTTGAGAGCAATGAATATCTTTTCTACCGGTAAATCAGTGCTTAATATACATCGATCAACATATATGCCATCTGCCTCTTCTAAAATATCATCGATATTATCAAATCCTAGAGCAGAATCGATACAAGCTATTATTATAATATGTTTCCCTTTTTCAGCTAATATCTCTCTGACTGTTCGAATGTCATGTGCGTTTTGAGTATTTGGTACAAGTACGCCGTCTACGTCATACCCGATGGCCCAAGCTATTTGTTGTTCCATATGTTCAAAGGGAGCAACTGAGGGTTCACTGCAATTTACAGATTCGTCATAACTATCCCCTTTCTCCTTGGGTGGGACCTCACGAGGCACTTCAGATATACGAACAGTCATTTTAGCACCAATAGTTCCGCCTATAGCAATGGAACAATCTACTGAATCATCTCCAACTTCAGCTACAACAAGTTTAACTTTTCCAGGAGTTAAACTATCAATATATATTATATCTGATGTTTGAAGATCCATTAAATGATCGTAACCCACATAAAGACAATCGGCAGTTCCACACTCACGCCAACTAGGATCAGTAGTCAGACGAATAGTATTATATTGCATTAGATCTATAGTTGATTTAGGACCACCTTTCAAATCTCCGGTTACGATATCTGGTCCTCTAACATCTACAATTACTGCCAATGGATATACATATTCTAATTCAGCACTGTAATTATACACAGCATGCCTTACACTTTGAATCAGTTGCGCACAAGCGTCCGGCTCGAGATCTCTTATGTTAAGCCGAGCTACCGTCATCCCTGCGGCAATCAGTTTTTGAATAGTACCGGGCTCACGATTAGCAACTCCAATTTCACACATAATGCCTGTTTGCAGTTCTTCGCACGGATTTTCATGAATATTTATATTACAGTAGTGTTCAAACTGGCTGGCCGCAACTGTAGCTGTTTTGCTTTTTTTGGACTGTAATCCTTCTAAAGGTATATGCCATGGTAATGACATTGTAACTATATTAGATTAGTTATATTTTTTTATCAAATATAATGGAAAACATCTGACACCTAAAAATCCTTCAAAACCACAAACAAGCCAAGGCGATCATTGGTTTTTTACAAAGTGAAGATATTGAATTATAATCAAATACCTTTTTTGTGGCCAGGTAGATATTATATAAATTCAAGTTCCTGTTTTCTTAGGTTTTATATCACTTAGATTTTATTAATTGGACCTAGTTCTGCAGAAAGCAGCCAAGTGGCAATTTTTCGAAAATCGAGTTAAGAACACAGCCATTCTAAATCCATTTCGGTATCTCTTTTTACGGCGGAGATATGAGCCGTCAAATACAGCCATTCAACAAAAAAATTTTTGTTAAAAACAGTCATCATGGTGTAAAATGCAGTCAATTTTGAAAAAAAGGCTGCCCCTATATTGCATAAGTCAGCCTAATATGGCTGTTTCGTATAAATTTCTAAATGTTAGGAGGTAAGGGGGTCGGGTATTGTAAAAAGCAGCCAGTGTACGTTGGCTGTTTTTTGTAAATTGTAGGTATATGTATTTGTCTGGTATCCAGGCTGTTTTTTACTTTTTAATATTAATAAAAGTAATTACTATTTCATACACCGTACCGTACCCGCCGTACCGGAAACAATCATCAAACTTAACGTTTAAAAATTTCTCTCTTAAGAAAGGTCTCAAAAATCGGAAGGGCAAATGCTAGTCAGCTTCCTCGAGTCAGGGGCACAGGGCCTCTTTTTCATTATTAGTTTCTTTAAGAAAAACCCCAAGGCCTTGGCAATGCCAGGACTCCGCGATAAGGGACAAGATAGACTTTTTCATAACGGACAGTAAGCACATAATTATATAGAGATGTCTCTGTGATCAACAAGTTTATATCTCTCCAAATACCAGGCTCTCTAAATATCAACATCAAGGCTGAAAGATTTCGAATGATAAGGTCAACCCTCCGACCTACGCCGCTTCAAGTTTCGCAATGCTGGAAACCTCTAGCGGCATTGACGAGAAGGCCGACATAGTGGTCAAAACATTGCAGGAAGTGTCTCGAAAGTTGTTTCCCGGAAAACGCAAACAGCAAGATTCAGATGGGAGAGCCTTATACCAACAAATCAAAAAGCTGATACCTACGACGCGACCTCAGACGCTCCAACACTCGCACCATCAAGGAGGTAATCGAGCGATATAGGGGGTCAAAAGTGTTCGCTCAGCAGTTGGAAAGGCCCCATCTGACGAAACTTAAAACTGAAGATGGCAAAACGATTACCTCAACGTTCGAGATACTCGAAGAGATCGAGAAATTCTGTGGACAGCTATATGCAGCATGGATGAGTTAGGCGCGGTCCGAGGGGGGCGGTCACAGGGGACATGACCCCCTCCCCCCCCCCCCCCCAGCCATGCACGTCATATTGAAAAGTCCCAGTACGAGGGGAGGGGGGGTTAAATTTCTTAAGGAATTTCCGAAGTGACCCCCCCCCCCCCCAAAACTTCAAGCTGCGACCGCGCCTGGGATGAGTAAACCGACGGGACACAGCGACGAACTAAAGACGCAGGAGTAAATAACATATCGTTTAGTAGCCGATTGACCAATAACATAATCCGTAATCGTCTAATAGCCGCATGATGGCATGATGCATAACGCTTGCATAAGCGTTATGCATCATGCCATGCTTGCTACGCCTCATAAAATATGCGCTGTAGCCGCACCTTTGGGGTCCACCCAAAGGTGTGGCTACAGCTCATATTTATCACAACATTTTCACTAAAAGCACGCAACACAACACAACGTGTAGAGATTTACGTGTCTATGGTTTTTCACAATGTTTTTTTATTTTATTTTGGGCACTTTAGAGAAATAATATTTCTCTAAGGTGCCAAAAATTTAACATAGAGATGTAGAGATTTCCATGCCTTGTTGTGTTGTTACTGCTATGCTAGTGAAAAGGTTACGCAAAACATGAGATATGGACGAGGCTTAAATGATATTATTGCGAAAAATAGCGACCTATGGACGAGGCTCAACTCACAGGAAAAAATTGTTGCCATATACAACCTTTGTTGATCTTTCGTTATCCAGATAAGGGGGGGCCACACTTAGAACAAAGTATAAGGGTGGCCGTACATGTACTATCGTAATTAAAAGTGCATTAGCACCGTAATGTTTATAATGGCTTGTCCGTTTAAACGCGTATCTATGTGTATGTAATGTTTAACGCATACATTTATACGTCACACAGTATCGATATGAGAAAATATAAATGTGTGTGATGCGAAACAAAGAAAACGTTATGCTCGCCTTTTCATACTATTATGTTCGAAGCATGCATCTATATAAAGTAATGCAAAATTCGTGATTCTACGTAAGGCAGTGCGTAGCCTGGTCGGTAACAAGGCTGCTACTGATAGTGTGGAAATCGAATGTTGTGGGTTCGGATCTTAGTTTTTCCACTTTTTGTTGTTTTGTTTTCATGAAATTTTAGGAACAAGTTAAGGTAACTGTACCAATGCTCGACACTGTACCAATGCTAGACACTTTCGAACAAAACCCAGTATTTTGAGAAAATTAACCATTTGTTTTATAAGACTATTGACTTAAAAGATGCCTTATGGTATCTATAAGATATGTTCAAATATTCGCAACACCATCCGAAGTAAATTTAGAAAGACTGTTGACAGCAAATAATGTGACTCCGTGAACACGGTCGTGTTATTTCTTAAGATTTTTGCCAAGGGTACTGATTTTTATAAGTGTGATTTTTTTGTTTATAAGTTATGATTATTACTAATTTTAGTATAAACGTTATAAATATTGAAGTTATTGACATACTTGGACCATTGGGACAATGATGTCTAGCATTGGTGTTTTCGACCAAGTGCATAATAATTTAATTTAAAGTAAAAGTATGATAGATTTTAAAGATTTTATGGGCAAAAGTTAATGTCTAATTGTTGCTGTAACAGTTAAAAAAGAATGTAACGACCATGCTGTAATTAATTTGTTAAATTTTTTAGATTGAAATTTTATTTTTCCTTAAAGTGTCGAGCATTGGTACAGTTACCTTAACAGAATTAGAAATAATTATTTACAAATAGAAAAATATTATACTTAATTTACAATAGATTATAAATAAAACAATAGTTTAAAAAAAAAGTTTATTAAAAGAATTATCCAATGTTAATTTGTGGTTATAATAATTTCATCCAAAAAATATACTTTTATAATAAAATTAATATTGCATATTGAGGTTATAGCTTAATTATTCATTTTCTCGAAAGTTTTTTTTTCGGCAAAGAGGATTGAAACTTAACCTCAACCATACAGTCTTATACTAATTACAGGCCAGCACGTCCCTTGATAGGCTCAGTAGTCTCAATAGGCTCAACTGAAATTAAATAACAAAAATATTTAAACAAGGGTTCAAATCAGGGGATCGTGCTGGCCAAGGAAATTCAGTGGCGAGGAGTACTCATAACACGATTCCTGCCGGCTTGCTCTGCAAAGGGAAGTCATGGTAGAGATGCTTAAGTTTAATGCATTATTACATGTATTACACCTAAAATTCAGTACCTATCTAAAATTTGAGAGAATTTCATACAAAATTGCCATGGTTGTTCTTTGGGATTTGCCACCGGCTTCCCTTTTGAACATTTTCACCCTTCGCTACAGCAAGGAATAAATTTACGTTCACTAAACCATTCGCGAAGTATGGTGGCTCGATGGATGGGAGAATTATCGTGCACAAAACTTATATCATTTTTTTATACCACTTAGGTGGGAGACAAGCACACGGCCCACCTGATAGAAAGTGATTACCGTGGCCTTTGGACGTATGCAACACCAGGGGCGTCACACTCATGCTGCCGACCCTGAAGAAACCTTCTAATGCCCTTAAACCTTCATTTATATCTGGATAGACATTTCGCACTGTGGGCAACATTATATCTTCTAACACTTTCACATAATTTGAACTATTTGCACGCGTAGATATTGGGTCTAATTCACCCGGCCCTTGCGCTCTAATCCACCCCCACATAATTTACACTTAGATTCAGTGTTCGGTACTATGTTGTTTTCACACCACCGTGTTTTATCCTTATGCCATAAATGTAATCTTCCTTTTTGAGATGATTTAAACGTTTTTTCATCAGAAAATATTGTTGATTCCCAGTTAAAGTAAATACTCTTCGTTATTCGTTTCATATTCTGCTACCATATAACGCCGCTTCAGCAGGTCTTCCATTTCTCCTCCAACTCTGCAACTCTTCTTCCTCAAATTGTTTCACGCAACGACTCCCAGTATTTCTCTAAAAAAACAACAACCATATTACACAATTGCAACCAATGAACAAAATTGCACTACAACAATATTAATTAATTAATTAACTTACAGATAAGCTCGTCTTATTAGAAATTTGAGATATATTCAGACCATTCGAATATGGCCACAATATTAGCTTTTGCTTCAATACTTATATTTGACATATTGATTTATTAAAAAAAGAAATGTAATCGCTCGAACAGTAATTAACACAAACAGTCGTAACCATAGATGATATAATATATAAATAGGGTAGTCGTAACTGACTTCACCAACCAACAACTTCACTCATAGCCAATGAATCCATTTTATTTCAAATGCACCCTCAAATAATTATTTTCTCGCTAAGTTTAAAATTCTACCTTTTTTTTTTTTTTTTTTTTTTTTTTTTTTGTGTTTCAATTTATATCTGCGATCAGCCTCTGGCTTTTAGCGGATGTGGTGGAAGGTTTCACTTTTTAGAGCGTGTCCTCCAGTGAGGACAACAACTCCCTATTCGGAACAAGAGACAACATCTTTTCTCTTGAGGCGCTTGTTGTAGCTAGGTGTTAGTAGCTTTGTTGCCAGTGCATTAGGATGGCTTTTGAGTCTTTGTTCGTATTGCTCTCTTGTCCTTGAAATTTCCTCCTTTACACTCGTAATCTCAAGTTGCTCGTGAATTTCCTTATTGGTGGTGAACCAAGGAACGTTGGAAATCGTGCGAAGTATTATATTTTGCATGCGTTGGAGCATTGTTATATTTGAGTTGCATGCACTTCCCCATAGCTGGATACCATACAGCCAGACAGGTTTCAGTACTGACTTATAAATTAAGAGCTTATTGTTGAGGGATAGTTTACTATTTCTACCGAGGAGCCATAGCAAGTTGGTATAGCGTATCTTGAGCTCATCTCGCTTCATTTTTATGTGTTGCGCCCATGTTAATCGTCGGTCGAGGTGCGGAAAATTCTACCTAAGAAACATTTTTATATTCGTATCAACATTTATAATATCATAACTTTTAAATATAAAACACAAAAAGTTATATTAGTTCCGGTAGGTTCGAACCATCACCGACAGGTTTCATACTATTCGTCAAGCCGCACGTTAAACGACTCAGCTACGGGGCGGCTTACGTATGATATTGAAATTACCAATATCAATCAACGAGTGAACAATATTAATGTGTGTGTATGTGTGTGTGTGAATTATCTTCAAAGATTAAGGTCATAACTTCAAAAGTTTAGTAAGAGTACTGTACGACTAGTGTTGTGTATGTGTGTGTGAATTGTCTTCAAAGAATAAGGTCATAAGTACGATTAATGTTGACGCGCAATAGTTGCGTCAGATTGGTACTGCACTTATGATCGTGATAGTACGGTTTCCGGAGACGGTTTCCTGATTTGGAATTCCGTGTGCCGAGCGCACACGTTCGGTTTTTTGCATTAGGTTTTTTTATTATTAGTTCGAAGCGAGCAGTGTTGCCAGTGCCAAATTGTCAAATGTAACACAAGCTGGCTTAAAAGTTGCATTTTCGGGGGAAAAGTTACGTATTCTTGTTTTTTTATATAGTAGAGACAAATCCTCTCGGTTTATCTCGGGTATCCGCCCAATTTAGGAGCCGGCCTTCCGAGATGCTCCTTGAAATCCCACCGGCCATTGAGTACGAGCCCCAGCTATTTCATCTGGGACTGACTGAGAGCGTCTACCACTATGGGGCTGGGTCGTAAGAGAGTCAAAAGTTACGCAAAATGTAACAAAAGTTACAATACAATCTGGCAACCCCGGAAGCGAGACACAATCAGTGTTGCCAATTACTGATGATCTGAATTCCCCACAAACCCAACAGAAAGGCCCCAATATTAGACATTGATAACTATATTACTTCTCTGGAAGTTTCCCGCTATATTCACCACTTGCGATGTTTATTGCGGCTCGTGTACATATATTGCCAATAAAGAGTTAAATAGTACCATAATGTCGGATATTTTGCTTTAATAATTTATCAATATGTATAATACTTGCCACTTATTACTTCTGAGTTTAGGTCTAGTGTGAATGTCTAAATGCCCCACATAAGCACAATCCCCACAAATTCGCTAATCGGCTTGAAAGTCCCCACTCTCTTGGGAATTGACAACGCTGGACACAATTTAGGCGCGATTCCGGATGGAAATTTCCTGACGTGTGCGGCGATTAGTACAAAATGTGGCTTACTAGATGGCGTTGTCGCTAATTTTTTAGATCACGTTATGGTTTCATTCCACTGTCAGTATAAGAACTGAAATATTATCGATATCAAGCCCAGCAACTCAGAGAGTATTCGATAAGCATTGTGGTGCCCTCTGTTTTTGACAAGTAGCTTCATGAGGCCTCTTACCCCTTTTTCTTTTCGTTAAGCTTATATGACTTTTATAAGAGCAACTACGGTCTGATTTCCCAGCCTAGAGAGGAAAGCCTGGGCGGGAGTCTCCTCCATCTATCAACAGTTGGCACGTCAGTTGCTATGGTGTATGTATGCTGTACAGCTGAGGTTTAGTAGGTAAGGTTACTGACTTCCAGGAGAGGTATCGGCTTAGTCTCTGAACATCTTAATGGTACACCAAATGGGCCATACCATATTTACATAGGTTTAATTTTGAGCACATTTTAGAGATATATGTCCTGAGGTACATCTACCGCTGCGCAGGAGCAGTATTTCCGTATCTAGTGCTGTCCTGACGCGTGTATGATAATCAAAAACAATTCGATCAGATCGAACGGCCGCTAGTCACGGGATTATCTTTGTGTGGTCCGCGACGTCATTGTCTGAGAAAGCTGCGCGTGAGCAAGTCACTTGTATAATTTAGTTACAATTGCTTGGTGGTCGGACCTTAGAGTACCTACCTATAAGTACAAAGTAATCAAATTATTATTTTTTGAATTTTTACTACAGGAATTGAATGATAGTGACAGATATGACCAGGTGCGGTCGCAGCCTAAAATTTTGAGAGAACATTTGGGGGGAGGGGGGGGGGGGGTGGCACGTGCGGAAATTCCCTCAGAAAATACCTTTGTTGAAGACTTTTCAATAAAATTAGACGTGCATGTTCCCTCTCGGACCGCGCATGGATATGACGTGATGGCAAGATCGTGCTGTCATCATTCACCTACATACATACAATCACGACTTTATCCATGAAGGGTTAGGCAGAGGTGAATTATTAACACCCACATTTCACTAATCATTGTATTAGGTCTCACGTAACCTATTACGTGGTGAGCCTATTGCTGTTTTCCGAGCACTATTGTTGACTCGAGCCATGTATGGGCTGGGTCTGGACTGTATATATCTGTCTGATGTTAAACAGCTCTATCTCTTAGTCGCCTCGTACGACACCGCATAGGAGAAGATGGGGTGGCCCGAATTCTACTCTGCCGGGAACCACGCGGCATTCACATTCATAAACAGCTCGACCAATCTAGTCATCATCCCGGTCGCACCTCAGTAGTATAGGAGGAGCTCGCAAGCCGAGGCCGTCTAGATGAGTGCCACCATTGTAACATGGTGGTAGCTGTCTGTAATGGTAACCCTTTTTCCTGAGACTTTGCCTTTAGCTTACCATCATGCGAGATGAAGTAAAATTGACGTGTCCTATATAAAAAAAACCCATCTTAGCCTAGCCACATCCATAGCAAATGTGTATGAGGATAAACTCCAACCCCATCTTAACTTTTACGGTAGCGACTCCCATTCTTCTTCTATCGTGGCGATATGGCGCCTATTCTCTCAAATGGTGTTCTCCCAGTGTGCTGCTACCTGGATAGCGTTCTCGGAAGCGCACATGAGGTCCTCCGTTGTACATATGTGTGGGCTTGTAGCATACGTCAGCAGGTGGGCCATTGTCTGTGGTGTAACTCCGCATTCACATCTCAGGTCTGCCTCACCTGAGAACCCCCACCTAGCCCGGCATTCTTTGCTTCGGCCGACCCGTGTCCGGAGTCTGTTCAGAGACTTCCATCTGATCCAGGGCAGATCATGTCCAGGTGGCAGATTCTCCGATAGCGGGACTCCCATCTAACCGCTAAACTCTTAGAAGAAAGCCTGTAGAGCCTCATCGATCAATCAGCAGGAATACTGGCTTGCAAATGAGGTTGGTTCGGGCCTCAAAGATCTTGGACGAGCCTATACAGCCTATTCCCATACATTCTGTTACCCATACCTTCATATACAGTTCCATAAACAATATATATTTATATACATAATATATATACAGTTATCGTGATTAGTTCCGGGACCCATCCCAGGGCGGCAGCACTTTTCATACATGCAAGTTTTTGCATAGAGTTGCCAGTTGCCACTCTTCCCAAAACGAATGTTGCATGAAACAATATAATTATATGATGTATGGTGCCTTTTAAAAAGCGATCTATGGAAGAGGCTTAAGGCAAGGCTCAATTTTAATAAGTTAACGAACTTTGTTATTCATATTTGTAGAAATAGAAACTAAATTAAATGAACCAAAAAAGGGCGTGAGTCCACTGGGGAAACCCTTAACTTGGTGACGTTTGTGGAATACGAATAGCTTTGACATTCACGCAGACCACTGTGTCAAAATCATGTCAAAATAAATATTTTTTTAAGAATATTACCAAGCGAAATAAAGTACATACATAATTATGATGCATAGACCGCCGAAGCGAACAAATAATCTAAGCATTCCAAGCTTTTGTGGGAGTAGGTTCACGTCGTCGGCAGTGTATTGGCTATTCTAACTGTAAAAAAAATAATAATATCTTTTGTTTTTATGCAAGCAAAGCTAAAGCATCCAAGGTTTAGTACTCAGGTGCACTCGTCTATCTATATCTATACTTCTATACTAATATTATAAAGAGGAAAGATTTGTTTGTTTGTTTGTTTTTTTGTTTGTAACGAATAGGCTCCGAAACTACTGGACCGATTTCAATAATTCTTTCACCTATAGAAAGCTACACTATCTGGGAGTAACATAGGCTATATAACATCACGCTACTACTAAAGGGAGCGGAGCAGTGAGCATAAATGTCAATAAATCGGGCAGATTTCCATACATTCTTTACTAATATTAGATTTGTATTTTTGTATTCGAGTAAACTCAAGAACTACTGAACCGATTTCAAAAATTCTTTTACCATTAGAAAGCTGCACTATCACTGACTAACATAGGCTATAATTAATTTTCAAAAAAATAGGGATCCTGGATAAAACTTCAATAATGTAACCCAAGGTGTAAAAAAAATTACCTAAAAAATTCCTTACATCGCGTACGCTGCGAAAACTATTGCAGATAGAACAAAATAATGTACTGTAGAAATGTATAACTTAAAAAGGTCTACATAAAAGTCCGCGACAGCATATGTCTATCTAATAAGGGTAGCTCACAATAACCATTTTTATCTTTTACAAATTATAAAAAAAATATGTGTCATTTTCGAAGCTATTTTTAACAATATAGTGTTATGCCTTATCTGACTAAATACGTTAGATACATTGTACATTTAATGTAGATCAAAATTGCCCTTTACACTGTATAATTATAATGAATATTTTAGAATCTATTGCAGTATGAAAGTAACGCGCGACGATATAAATTCAAGCCGAAATGCCGATCAAAGTCAGACCACGGAATCTATACCTTTATATTAATTCTTATCTAAATAAATCGTTTGGTATTTAAGATTGTTTCAATACCTGTTGATTACTTTTTGAATTATTGAAATCGGACGTTCTATTCAAAAGATATTACGAAATTATAATGTCAATAAATCCGGTAAATTACCATACATTATTTGAAAACTAATTATTATTACGGGCATGGGCTAAAAGGGTGCAACCACGGGTGTTCGAAGTATTTCACGAGCGAAGACAGGGAAGGTCAGCTGAACACAAGATGCAACGGTAACGGGATCCGAATGCGGGATTGGAACCTCCATGTGATGCATCCTGGGTAACGGAGGCATTAACGCCCCTCACCCAGGGGAGGCGCTACCGCCTACGGCAAATACATACAGCAACGGGAGCAGCTCTATAGAGGGCTGCTCAAAGGCTTCCCACATATCCCTCTGACTACGAGGAGGCCCAGTAGAGAGCAGGAAAGGGAAGGGCTGGTCACCGAGCGCGGACGTGAGGATTATAGGTCCGGCCTCCTGTCATCCCTTCACGCCCGTCTCCTCCCTTTCCGGAATTCGATGGGACATCGTGCTTCCCACTTCTGAGAGGGCCATCTTAAAATTGTAGATGGCCCAGGGTCAGCCGGGGGGTGCGGAAAATGCCCTAGGCAATTTTACACTCCAGCAACTGAAGACCCGCGACGGCATGCTGTTTAGTGGCTCCGAATTCCGAATTCCGAATGGTATCCGAGGCAATTTTAGCACGAAAGAAAAGTTTGTACGGAATCCGAATTCCACGCGGGCGGAGCCGCGGGCAACAGCTAGTGTAATCTATGTTTAATGTTTTTCTACAATGTGACACTATGACTTGACGGATTTTCTCTAATAAGAATTAAATTGGAAGAAAATTCAATACCTACATAACTAAAAAGTTGTTGAAATGTCAATAATTTGATGATGATGTAATGAGAGAATGAGATATTATAGTACATTATGGTACAAGTGTGTGAAGTGTGTAAAGTACGGTAATCACCATACACACGAGTGGCATACGACTATTTTCAACACACTTGCGAATAAAATAATACTAAAAATATTAACACAATGGTAAAAATTAATTCGTTTTACTATGCGCGCGCATCTAACATGTTTTTTTTTATTTTGTTCCTTTCGGAACAGGCCAAGCTACTATCACCATGCTGCCTTGTCATCAGTCATCAGTTATTATTATAAATACTTATTTGGATGATGATTTTTTTTCTCTGTAAATACTCACAGAGAAAAAAAAACATTTTAGTGAAAGTATCTTAAATAAATTATTAATATTAATAAATTATCTTTTAAAATACGAAGTTGCATGAAATGAGCAAACAATAGGTTATTTCGTTTGTACATAGATATCTTTGTAATATTGAACAAGATCTTTTTTGTATCGAAACTTTTTAAGAACAAAGCAACTTAATCAATTAAAGTTAAAAAACAATCTATAACTCGCTTGTGAACATAGACTTAGATACTCTTGTGAACTTGTGAATAATAGCAATGAAAAAGTCACAGTTTCATAATAGGTGTCATTACGTGCTTAATTTTATTGCGGTGAAATAAAACCGTATTGATAAGCAAGTGTGTTGAAAAATATTTTACAACACACCTGCTCATAAAATTGATATTATTTCACCGCAATTAGGCACGTAATGACACCTATTATCAAACTGACTTTTTCATTACTATTATTCACAAGTGAGTTATAGAAAACAATCAGAGTAAAAAAAAGTTAAATTCAAACCTCATTCTTTTAAATATGGCCGATCGCCATTGTTAGATGCGCGCGCATAGGAAAGCGAATTAATTTGTAGTATTGTTTATTTAGTAGGTATTTGCAAGTGTGTTGTAAAACGTCGTATGCCACGTGTGAGTATGATGATTACCATCCTTGGCTCCCTTAAGACCCTCGCCTTGCGGCTCGGGTCTCAATGGCGCCTCAGCGGTAATCACCAACTTTACTCACTTGTACCATAATGTACTATTTTTGCTATAACAAGATACACTTCTTGTTATAGCAAAAACGTAAAACATTATAGTAAAGTAAGTATGTCATGTTACATTGTCAGCCTCCTCGCTGTATGCAAATAATAAATTTAAAAAAAAAAAGACGTGTGGCACAGGTGGCACTCGGGGACTGCCGCGGTAAAGCTATCGCATAGCATTCGGAGCAGCTCGTCTAGATTCGTGCGAGCTCGGTGGGCTGGGGGGGGGGGGGGGGGGGGTGTTAGGTTTTTTTCGTTACGGAATTTCTGGATTCGGTCTCCACGCTCAAGGCCCGCGATAGAAGCTATGCAATAGCTTAAAAAGACGTGTGGCACTCGGGGACTGCCGCGGTAAAGCTATTGCGTAGCATTTTTTATCAACTTATGCAATTATAATTACTTACGTTAAGCGGAGCTACTTCGGAGCAGCTCGGCTCGATTCGTGCGAGCTCGGGGGTGTTAGGTTTTTTTCGTTACGGAATTTCTGGATTCGGTCTCCACCAATATATATTAATCTATGGTCTCCACGCTCAAGGCCCGCGATAGAAGCTAATGAAGCTATGCAATAGCTTAAATAATAATGCTGCCCTATGTATGTAAGGTAACTGTACCAATGCTCGACACTTTAAGGAAAAATAAAATTTCAATCTAAAAAATTTAACAAATTAATTACAGCATGGTCGTTACATTCTTTTTTAACTGTTACAGCAACAATTAGACATTAACTTTTGCCCATAAAATCTTTAAAATCTATCATACTTTTACTTTAAATTAAATTATTATGCACTTGGTCGAAAACACCAATGCTAGACATCATTGTCCCAATGGTCCAAGTATGTCAATAACTTCAATATTTATAACGTTTATACTAAAATTAGTAATAATCATAACTTATAAACAAAAAAATCACACCTATAAAAATCAGTACCCTTGGCAAAAATCTTAAGAAATAACACGACCGTGTTCACGGAGTCACATTATTTGCTGTCAACAGTCTTTCTAAATTTACTTCGGATGGTGTTGCGAATATTTGAACATATCTTATAGATACCATTAGGCATCTTTTAAGTCAATAGTCTTATAAAATAAATGGATAATTTTCTCAAAATACTGGGTTTTGTTCGAAAGTGTCTAGCATTGGTACAGTGTCGAGCATTGGTACAGTTACCTTAGGTATACTTATTAGCAAATTATTTTTTAGATTTAAATGTAAATTTCTAGAACCTACATACCAGCCAGATGTTCAGGATCCATTAAAACGTCTTGCATTACATATTTAATGTGCATATCTGATTCATTTAATACTAAATTAGAGGCTATATTATTATCAGAGGGTATCACTGACATAAAAAAATAAGAAAGAGTTAACAGCAGCGAGCTTGCTTGACTGCGTGTCACGTTTATAGAGGCAAAAATCTATCGCATTTGATTTTATTTTGCCAAATAAACAAAAACTGCGTCGGAATGCGTCGTTTGTAAATTGTGAACTTTATGATAGCAGTGTTATGTGGGCAATATCAGTTATTATTGTTTAGAACAACACATTTTCTTTTACCACCATTTATACTTGCTGTGCGACCGTGAAGGTTGAGAATGTTACGTCATTTTGCTTTTAGTGCGTGATATGAACTCAGTTATTTTGTTTCTGTACTGAGACGTGTTTATAACTTAAAAAGTGTTTGGAGTTGTGAGTCCTATTAACAAGTGATAAATGTCTAAAATGAGTGATATCATACATACACCGGCTGCGACAAGATGCCGCCATGTTATTTAGGAATCGCAGTTTCGCTGTCAACTACGGATCGCGGTTAGCCCAACCTAATATTGTTGGAAGATCTATCTTCATTCCATAACATTGGTAAGTATAATGAAGTATTTGGGCGCTTATACCACTTATAATTAATTTTTAAAGTTTTATTCTAATAACTTTAGGTTTATGAAATTTTTATGTTTACTGTACTGTAGTGTATTGTCAATGCAATGACGTCATATAATGCAAGGACTAAGTTATTTAGGTCTAATAATTTTGCTAAAACTTACTTTTGTTTACCCTAAATATGCCAGATTGTAAATAATGACGGTATGCTTTATCAGCTTGTCTCTTCTTGAAATTCTCTCAAGGTCTCCACTTAGCCTTGGATCACATCGCTTACCTTACTGCTTAGGTTATTTTTTGTCTCCTTAACAATCATTTGATGTTTTATTTGGTGTCAGTTTGCTGAGAAACGCTTTTCCTATATTGATAGAACATAAACATAATATAGACAACTATTATTACACTGTCATTCATTGTTGTATTTATCTCCTCACACTATTCTCTGATTGGATCATCTGGTAAATACTAAACCCATGCATAGGTCTGAGCGTGATTTGTAAACTTTGGAAATAAAATCAGTTAATATACTGCTATAGTTCTTGGAAATGTTAAAAAAATTGTCATTCTAAGCTTAGGTACATCTTAAAACATGATTAAAACATTTTGTTGTAATTTTAACCATCCAAGAAAGTTATAGGACAAACAACATACTCTATTGTTTCGTAATTTTGTTGATCTGTTTTGACAAGATTAGAATGTTCCACTAAAAACAAAATGAGATGAGGCTAATCATCACTACTTTAATTTTATTACCTAATCTAAGTATACTATACTATTATAAAGCTGATAAGTTGGGTTGGTTAAACCCGCTAGTCTCAGGCATTACTGGTCCAAAATGAAAAATACTTTTTGTATTGAATAGTCTGTGTATTGAGGAAGGCTGTATATCATCATGATGTTACTCAAGGGAGAGGAGCATTACTTATAATCATAAATGTCAACAAATCCAGCAAATTTCCATACATTCTTTAAATATTAATAAATTGCAGGCATAGGTATATGGCTTAAATGAGGTTTTGAAGTATGCCACGGGTAATGCCGAGGTGGGCCAGTTTGTACCTCTCATAAAGATACTGAACCTACAGATTGTAGAAAACATGTTCAAGGGTCATGTGAAAATAGTATTTCTGGGTAATACTTGCAGTATTGTACAATGTGCTCAGTAGAAACAAACAAGATATAATGTGCAAAAAACATAACTCTTCTTGGCATTCGGGTAAAAGGCCATTATTAATTATTTTAGTTTCATGAATTGCTAGGCAAATTGAAGATATGACAATAAAACATTGCGCCTATTACATTGCCCCTTATCTCTTTCTTTAAGACTGGGGTGTAAGGGGCATTGCGTTTCTTCAGCAACCCTTCATTTCCAATCTGTCCCTGCTGTGATGCTTCAATTGATAAGGTCTCTTGATGATTTTGTGGTTGATTTTCATCAAGGTCTCTGACCAGTATATCAGCTAGTGCTTTACCATTTGAGAGACCATTTGCATGCATGTCACCCTCCAAGACGTCAAGCCAAGGCTTCTTGGGCCTACCCCTTCTGCCTGGACCCGGCGGGGGCGCCATTTCCAGGCATTTGAGTCTTTTGTTTTGTCAATGTTAATTTGTTTTGTCAATGTTAATTTGTTTTGTCAATGTTAATTTGTTTTGTCAGCATTCCTTTAATTTTTTTAAAGCGATGGTCACTTTCATGTCCTAATAACTTGCATGAAAGTGTGTACAACTGTACCATTTTTGTCTTTTTGAGAATCTGTCCATACGAGAATCTGTATTTTTGCGAATCTGTCTTTATGAGAATCTGTCCTTATGCGATAAAAGGGTTAACATCACCTGGTGGTTGCCGCATGTATTCTTGAGTTGCTGGCACATCTCCTTCATCTTTTGTAGAATCCCAAAATGAGTTTTATAGCTAAAGTCCAGGTCTTCTCTTGTTGTCTTGAAAACATGCTCTGCAGTCATGTAAGACAGCACTCAAGATGCACTGCATTTAACACTTTCTTGGTATGGTAGTGTTGGGATCAGTGGACAGTTTTTTTGCGGGATAAATGTAAAACTCGAATGTTTTGGATGTGGTAGCTTTTATCTTTAATTTTTTGAGCCACAAAGTGGTTTAATTGAAACCCATTCACTGGGTTCCTGTTCCTGATACCATGACAGGATTTTTGTTACTTGCCATACCATTATGACAGTTTCGTCATCAAAGGTTGCATGATATCCTTTTTATGTGATGCTTCCTAACGTGAAATGGGTGTTAACACCCACCCCTAACATTAGTAGTTCTGTGAACAGTAGACCCCACGAACACCCTTTTTTCACAATGCCCAGTGAAAAATCATGTCCTTAATGTGTCAGACAAAAATCATCCTGATCTGTTTATAAATACACAACAGCAAACTTCTGCCCCTATACCTATATTGCTTTATAAAAAAAAATCTCTTGACAGAAGTTCTTTACTAAATCAAAGAACACATAGTGTGGTGAAAATCCGTTAAGAAATGCTCCCTCTAGACTGGAAATGTTAAACATACAGACATAAGGAGGAAAGCAAAATCCACCACTTTTGTGAAATGGAGACTCTTGCTCGCTTTGCTTATTCGGTCAACAAGCAATTTGGCTTACCAGGAGGGACAAAACTGCTCTGTTTGGGAGATGCAATATTACTTCAGTTAGAATGCTTTGATGGCAGTCTTAACTTCCATAGCTATCATTTAAGGTATATGGAGGAGACATTTGGTAGTCCATCTGAATAATTGGTCAATTTCTTTTTCAAATTCCTTGTCTTTATTTTTCTCAATTGAAATTGATAATTTTTTATCAACTATGAGCAGATGTGTATGTTCAGCAGGTATGTGGGAAACTAATATTATAAATGTGAAAGTTTGTGAGAATGGATGTGTGGATGTTTGTTACTCTTTCACGTAAAAACTACTGAATGGATTTCAATGAAACTTTGCAATAATATAGCTTATACATCAGAATAACACATAGGCTATATATCAGCGATGAACGGGATCAGAATTCCACGCGGGCGGAGCCGCGGGCAACAGCTAGTCTAATATATAAAATTCTTCTGTCACGGGGTGCGTAATCGAACTCCTCCGAAACGGCTCGACCGATTTTGATGAAATTTTTTGTGCTTATCCGGTATCTATGAGAATCGGCCAACATCTATTTTTCATCCCCCTGAGTGATAAGGGTGCAGCGGGAACGGGATTTGAATACCACGCGGGCCGAAAATATGGCGGTACGAAGTTCGCCGGGGCAGCTAGTATTGATATAAATATAAGTTGTTTTGACATGTTAGGCATGCCTTTTACACTGTTAGACCTAATGCCATTGACCACCGGGGTGGTAAACAACACCTATTAGTGCCAACCACCACCCTGATGGCAAGCCTAGGGGTGGCAGATGGGAATAAAGTACTGCCAACCACCACCCGGTGGCAAGCTTAGGGGTGGCAAGCTTAGGGGTGGCAGATGTGAATAAAGGGTAAACAATTACCTTTTCCACTGACAGCCATGATTTTCTAGAGCCATCTATAGAGCTAAAGTTAACTTAATCCTATTTATTTCTTTTTTTTTTAATTTTTTTTTTTATGACTCAAGCACACACAATAAGCATAACATACATTGGATGTTCCAATTCCAATAGAATTCTGTAGTTCAACTGCTTGCAAAGTGAAGGAGGAAGAGTAGAAGTCAGTTTTGTGGGCAGGAAATTTAAGGAGAAAGCGGAGGCTTGATCTGCATTAGGAGCACAAAAAAATGAGAAGAAGGGTTGTATAAAATATTGAAAAGAAGACGACGGATAGGGATAGCAGTAGTGAACGCGGCCGATACCCAGGCGGCGCGGGTTCGATCCCCGCTCAGTGCAAATATTTGTATGCATCAATCAATCAATTAGCCTATTGCAGTCCACTGCTGGACATAGGCCTCTCCCAATATGCGCCACGTCTACCGATCCTCCGTCTTCCGCATCTAGTCTATCCCATCCCAACCACCTTTATCAGGTCGTCAGCCCATCTGCTAAAGGGGCGTCCGACCTTTCGTTTTCTCTTCCTCTCGTCCTTCTCGCGGTCTCCACTTTAGGACTCGTCTGCTCCAACGGCCATCAGTCCTTACTCCTTCGACAGAATGAGGCCAGCCCACTGCCACTTCAGCTTGCTTAGTCTGCGAACTATGTCGGTAACTGTGGTTCTATGTCGGATGGCCTCGTTGCGAATTCTATCCTTCAAAGAGACTCCAAGCATAGCTCGCTCTATAGCCCGCTGCGCGGTTTTTAGGTCGTGGACTAAACCCACCTTCAATGGCCTGAGTCTTAATAAAAATAGCCTCAATTTAATTTAGTAAGTTTCTGTTTTCAACCAACTTAAAAAAGGTGAAGATTTTTTTAATACACTTATGTTCGAGTATTATAATCTGTTCAAAGTAAACGAAACCCTTCCCTTATGGAGGTGAGGGTATAATAATTCGCACCCAGCTGAAAATTGGTAGGATTGTTCAGGACACTTTCGGAAACGAGCTCTAAAAGTCCTCATCAATCCGATGCCTGAATTTTTTTTATTCAAGGTCAAACGTCACAAAAATGGGTTATTCGCGATAAACGCTTAGTTTTATCATGAAAATGTCTTAGTAGACAAAGTTAAAAATCATGCAATTATCTATGAAAACCTGGTCAAGTGCGAGTCGGGCTCACGCATTAAGGGTTCCATAACTCCATACGAAACTGAATAGAGGCGCGATATTGTGCTATATAAACGTCAATATACTTTGATTGCGTTGAATTAGAAGTTTGTTTTTACAGTACATCCCGATGAGCTAGAATCATGAAATTTGGACTTATTCGTCAACTCGCCACTTGAAAACTCGCCACTTGGTGTCGAGTTGCCCCCAAATATTTTAATTTAGTTTTCATTCGTCAACTCGGCCCACAATGTAAGTACGTAGTATTTTTGTACAGTCGCGTACAAAAATATTGTTTGATAAATATAGCACGTACATAAAACCCAATTTAACGATCACCAAAAGTATTATGTCACTGTTTTATTAGAAAAGGCGCTGCTAAGTAGTGGTAAGTACGTAAGCAAGCTTTTTAGCTGTGAACAATCAGTATTAGAAAAAGGTTTCAAATTGGGAATAAAGGATTTAAAGATAAATATTGATATTGTAGGACATTCTACACAACGCTATCTAGACCCAAAGTAAGCATAGCTTAACTGACTTGTATTATAGGTTCTAGAATGCGGATAAACATACTTAGATACATTGTTTTTTTTTTTTGTAAATACATACATATTATACATAGAAAACACCCAGATCAATGCAAATATACATATTCATGCATACAAATATTTGCACTGAGCGGGGATCTAACCCGCGCCTCCTGCGTAGCAGCCGCGTTTACTACCGCTACGCCACAAAGGCAGTCAGAAGAAACATTATACTCGTCTTTAAATATTTTTATTTTAATAATTTCTTTAAAATCACAAATAAATATCAGCGAACAATAAACAATTATTATTTGTATAACGAAAGCGCCTTTTCTAATAACACAGTGACATAATACTTTTGGTGATCGTCAAAAAACCCAATTTGACGATCACCAAAAGTATTATGTCATTGTTTTATTAGAAAAGGCGCTGCTAAGTAGTGGCAAGTAAGTAAGTAAGCAAGCTTTTAAGCTGTGAACAATCAGTATTAGAAAAAGGTTTTGAATTGGGAATAAAGGATTTATAGAAACATTATATTTGTTTTTAAATATTTTTATTATAATAATTTCTTTAAAATCACAAGAAATATTCGCGAAAAATAAACAATTATTTGTATAACGAAACTTTTTATTATTTGTATAAATAAATAAATATTGTAGGACATTCTACACAACGCTATCTAGACCCAAAGTAAGCATAGCTTAACTAGCTTGTGTTATGGGTTCTAGAATGCGGATAAATACTTAGATACATTTTTTTGTAAATACATACATATTATACATAGAAACACCCAGACCAATGCAAATATTCATATATCATGCACACAAATATTTGCACTGAGCGGGGATCGAACCTGCGCCTCCTGCGTAACGGCCGCGTTCACTACCGCTACGCCACAGAGGCAGTCATTATTATTTGTATAAAGCACAGTCTAACGAACACTTTCATACAGTAGATCGCCGGAGACGTCTAGAATATGGTAGACTCGAAATTTTCAGTAAAATTGACATGGGTATATTTTTTGATGTTTTCGAACTTGATAATTACGAATAATACAGCCCCGATAACCTTTGGAACAATACCCATATTGATTTTATGAAAATTTTCGAGTCTGCCATCTTAGATCGCTAAATGGATGATATATTCATAATTAGCAGCCCTGATAATCTCGAAAACGATACCCATATTGATTTTATGGAAAATTTCGAGTCCGTCATCTTTGATCGCTAAATGGATGATATATTCGTAATTAGCAGCCCTGATAACCTCGAAAACGATACCCATATTGACTATTGCCTATGTCCAGCAGTGGACTGCAGTAGGATTGATTGATTGTCTATTGAAAATGTCGAGTCCACCATCTTTGATCGCTAAATGGATGATAATATATTCGTAATTAGCAGTCCTGATAACCTCGAAAACGATACCCATATTGACTTTATTGAAAATTTCGTGTCCGCCATCTTTGATTATGTATAATCGTAACCCCGACCCGAAACCCTTGAAAACGATAATCGTATAGATTTTTTAATATTAATTGAATTATGAAATATGATTATTATGAACACAAATCGGTCAGCTAGTAAATAATATTTCCATTGTAATTCATTATGTACTTCTATATATGTACAATTACATTATAATATTATGTTTTTAATGTAATTAACAATAAATAAAAGTTCTCGAGTGGAAGCCACGTATCGGCAAGCTTAGCGTAGGACGTCCACCCACAAGGTGGACAGACGACCTCGTTAAGGCCGCGGGAACGCGCTGGATGCAAGCCGCTTCCAACCGGTCTTATTGGAGATCTATAGGGGAGACCTATGTCCAGCAGTGGACTTTCTATGGCTGAAATGATGATGATGATGATGATGATGATGAACAATAAATAAATTGGTAATAAAGAAGATTTTAAATTAAAATATTTTTTCCTTATCCTCCTATCCAAGCTCCGGTGATTCTCCGGTGAAACACCGGAGGTCGCTAAAAAACCAGTTTTTTACACCGGTTCACCAAATTCCGCACCGGTGCAAACCTCTAATTTGAAGTATGACTGATGTCTGACACACACAGGGACACTTGGCGCAATACGCTAAGGGCTCGGGAATCTTCGGCTACTTTCGTTAAAAATGCACATTATACATTGGTCCTACGCAATTCTAGTAACTCTGGCGCGCAGTAGTCCATAATTATAAATCAGGTGAATTATTAATAACGTATCACATTGCATATTGGACAAAAAGTCTATACTTTGTCGAATTTTATATAACTTATAAAATGTATTAAACATTTTGCTATCAACTGTACTTCTATGCCAGTGCCGAGTTGACGAATGAAAAATAAATTAAAATAATTCGGGGCAACTCGCCACCGAGTGGCGAGTTTTCAAGTGTCGAGCTGACGAATAAGTCGAAATTTGGGACGAAGCAAGGTCTTATCTTATAGCATAAATAAAGGAAAAAGTTCGAAAACCATAATGTATACTCCATTCGGTTAGGTACCCAACTAAATGTAAGCAACCTTGTAGCGACTTATTGTAAACTAGGCTAACTAACTAGTGCTTGGATCTTTTAATAAAAAATTATAAAATGAGTTTTTAAATAAAACATGAAATAGGGCACACCAAGATTGTTTACGTTTATTTAATTACCTAACCGAATGGAGTATCTGTATAGGTCATCAGTTTTACCATAATCCACCTATCTACGGCAGCAGTACGGTTTTCGAACGTTTTCCTTCCTACCAACCAACTTTGGTAGGAAGGAAACTGGGTATTGCTCGGGACACGTATCTTGGACCTAAATCGTGAGACAAACGAGGCCCTGCCCTGGCGCGCGCGGATTTTTGTGTTACAATTTACAATCTTTGCTTGGTGAATTTGAGCTCGTCCACCGAAGTAGCACCCCGTGTTTTTCTCAAAAGACACCCAAGAAACGTGTACTGCGCGTATAGTAGAGTACATTTTAGGTCCAAGATATACAGGGCGTCCCACGGCAATGCCACATGGAGGGAAAGTACCTTAAATCCTTAAGTTAGCTCATTTTACTTAAAGGAGACATCATTTTATTTTTCAAAAGAAACAAAACTGCATTCAAAGATTTTTAAAAATTTGCTTGCTACACCCGGTAATCGAACCGACTAAAATCCGAAAAAGTAAAATTCTGTATTTTGATGGCATCAATCAATAGTGTCAATCATAAGGATCAAATCTATCTAAGAAACATGGTAAATTAAATGAAAGGAAGTCCTTGAAACCTAAAATTATAAATTCAATTTGGCAAAATAAAACACTTTTACTCAAAGTTCATCCATCCATCTGATACCATATTAACAATAAAATTCCATATTTAAATTACTGTTCTTTTTTTATCGTGCGGAGACCGCTGTTGGTCAGCCGTAGTTTTTAGGTATGTCGAACTCAAACCGACTAAAACCGCACGCTGTCTCAATTAACAGGTTATAAGTTGATCCAATAGGGCAATTCTCTCGCCATCTTCGTTGCCCAGGGTACACCGCGTGCAGGCTTCTAATTAAGCACCCAAAAATAACTACCTACCCTACCTACATACCTCATGCAGTTACCTAATAAAGTTATATTCTAAACAGGTAACAAAGTTCATTCATTTTGTACCTACTCATTTTACTAAATAAATTTCATCGAAGATATCTCTAGTGTTGAATGTTGATACCATAATATAAGATACCTTATCTGATGGTTCCTTAAGTAAAAATGCTGTGTCTGTTCTCATTGAATTTATAAGTTAAGATTTTGTGAACTTCCTTCCCTTCTTAGAGAGATTTGATCCTTATGATTGACACTATCGATTGATGCCATAAAAATACAGGATGTTACTTTTTGGATTTTAGTCGGTTCGATTACCGGGTGTGGCAACTGGCAAGCGAATTTTTAAAAACTCTTTGAATGCAGTTTTGTTTCTTTTTAAAAATAAAATTATGTCTCCTTTAAGTAAAATGAGCTAACTTAAGGATTTAAGGTACTTTCCCTCCATGTGGCATCACCGTGGGACGCCCTGTATATTATTATGTCTCCAGCAATACGAATGACTGTAACCTTGGATTTGTAAATTGACCGGAATAATAACTTGTTTCTATATGAACTAATTTTAATGATTACTTTATTTGATTATGAAAGTAACAATTATGTATGTTACGGTAAATGTGAATTAGTAATCTACATCTACACTTCTACACTAATATTATAAAGAGGAAAGATTTGTACCTATTTTTGTATGTTTGTTATGAATAGGCTCCGGAACTACTGTACCGATTTCAATAATTCTTTCACCTATAGAAAGCTACACTATCTGGGAGTAACATAGGCTATATAACATCACGCTACTACTAAAGGGAGCGGAGCAGTGAGCATAAATGTCAATAAATCGGGCAGATTTCCATACATTAAAGTTGGACCGGAATCCGAATTCCACGCGGGCGGAGCCGCGGGCAACAGCTAGTTATTAATAATTCAATGAAATTTTGAAGCATTTATTATGCTAACTATTAAAATTGATTTAGAAAGAGAAAAGAGAATCGACCTCGGGCGGGACTCGAACCCGCGATCTTTTCCTTACTAGCCACCGAGACCTCACGAAGCCAATCCAAATTTCTCTATACTCCATCTTTTTGGGGCGACGACGGTGGAGCCATTTACCGACACTCGTACGAGCTATCACAGAACCATGAAAGATGTTTCCTTATTCGCTACCGGTTGCAAAGTTTAGTTGCCATGGCGGCCGAAAGGGAATTTTGATGACTCCGCCCAAACAATTGAATGAATTTTTGGAAGCATTTAATATACTTACTATTCAAATCGATTTAGAAAGAGAATCTACCTCGGGCGGGACTCGAAGCCGCGTTCCCTTACAGCCTTAATTGCCCATTCATTAATATTTACTGAGTGGATTTCGTAAATGTGATAAATACAGTTAAATTTATCACATTTCGCGGTAATTATTAACAATTACAAACTCTCCTCGGTAATTCATGTAACTTTAATACCTTCGGGTCCCGATGGGATGTGTGGGACTGTAAGGCTGGGCAACCATCGCAGTGCACTACCGAGGTCATTGGGTATCTATGCCAGTCCAGTTCAATCCCTACATCATCATCAACATCATCATCATCATCATCATCATCATCATCATCATCATCATCACCATCATCATCATCATCATCCTCATCATCCTCATCCTCAACCTCATCCATCTTCGTGTTGGTTCCATGTGTGATGATAACCTACTAAGGTTACATTTATTACTTTTAACCGAGGCAAGCGTGACTGACTGATGTGATGACTTATCGTGCTCTTTGAGGCACGGAAGTACCAATATTTATGACCGACACACGACCGCGGGAATCGAACTCGCGCCCCCTGCGTAGCAGTCGCGTTTACTTCTGTCACCGCAGAGAGATTGTCATCAAAAATAGAAAATACATACATTAGGTATGTTATGTACTTATATCTTATTTTAATTATACCTTTGTGATTTTATGGGAGATTTTGCAGTAGCTGGTATCATTATTTACGCACACAGAAAAATGAATGCACAATGTAAAAGACACCGGCCGCACGCACACATATTTGGACCCGTTGGCCTGTTTTGTTTGTTTCTGTTGATTGTAGAGCGACGCGACGCTCTATCTTGCCATTATACCTATAATCCAAGTTTCTTCCCTATTTAACCTCCGAAAATGACTGGCCGTGCCAGTAGTCCTGTCATTAGTAATCTAATTATCACTGACATATCAAAAGCGGATTCGCGAGAACCTACTAAAGTAGATTTTAGGTCTCTGCATACGTAACGGGTTTTTTCACGGACGGGACGGGACGTGAAGCAAAATGTATGCGGCCCACCCCGTCCCGTCCCGTCCGTGGCCCCGTGACATATGAAACGATATTTCCAAAACTTCACGTTCCCGTTCCGTCCGTGAAAAAACCCGTTACGTATGCAGAGACCTTTTCACGTTTGTGAGCTTGCAATAATAGTAGGTACATTGTTCATCGAAAGGAGAAAATGCTGGATTACTAACGAGGGTGACGCCCGTCGCTCATCCGAGGGCCTCAACACACAAGTTGAGAATCGCCTATATACCTACTACACCAACAAGACTCCACTCCGACTTCACCCCAATTCCACTACAACTCCACTCCGACTCTAGTTCGACTCCACTCCGACGCCACTCCAAGTAACTGACTAATTTAACCAGGGCCTCAATTCTACTAAAGCACAACCACTGTCAAACTACAGAGACTACAAATAAATTCGGCCAAGTGCGAGTCGGACTCGCCCATGAAGGGTTCCGTAGCAGCAAAGGCGAAAATTGCGGTTTATGACGTATTAAAAAAAAACTACTGACTGGATCTCGTTCGAACCTATTTTTAGTGGTAGTTTTCATGGCAATTTACATCATATATTTTTTTTAGATTTATCATTCTCTTAGTTTAGAAGTTAGAGGGGGGAGGGGGGGGGGGGGGGGACATTTTTCCACTTTGGAAGTGTCTCTCGCGCAAACTATTCAGTTTAGAAAAGAAATATTTTAGAAACCTCAATAGCATTTTTAAAGACCTATCTATAGATACCCCACACGTATGGGTTTGATGAAAAAAAAAAAAAAAATTAGTTTCAGTTCTAAGTATGGGGACCCCTTTTATTTCAATTCCTCTGTGCACTCCGGGTTTGCTGGAAGAAAACTCAATTTTGAGTTAAGCTCGCCTTTGTACATGAAATATCTCTGTATTCTATAATGTAAATTTGTGTGTACAATAAAGAATAAATAAATAAAATAAAATAAAATAAATACTCTACAAAAATCCATTTAATTTTAAATTTTAACTGCATTGCTTAAGGTTAAAAAATCGAGTCATTCACCATTTCGCGATGGTCAAATTCGCGAGCGCGCGCGAGTTGGCAATTTTCGATTTTGAATTATTTTTGTGTCATCAACTCGCGCGTTTGTGAAAATATGACGTATTTGTGTACAGTCAGCTACAAAAACGTTGTAATAGATTAAATTAGGTACCTATTTTAAATTTACAAGATATTTTAGGCTAGCTTCACATGTAACACGCGTTAACGTCAGTGGTTATTCGGGACATTATATCTTGCACCTAAAATGTGTCTTTTGAGGATAGCATGGGGTGCTACGGCGGGAGCCAGGACCTCGTTAGTCTCGTGATTCAGGTCTAAGATGCGGATCCCGATCCCGAGGTATAAACGCTACCGCGTTTTGCGAGAATTTGTCAGTTCCGAAACATCGGCAGAGCTTAGAAAATGCACGTGGAAGAAGCTATTATTTTGTCATTCTGTTATAAAGAAATGAACAGAAAAATAGAAAACTTAAGCATGCGTTCACGTACATTAATTATTTGAAAATGCGTAATAAAATTTGGCCATCTCAATATACATTTATACGACTTGAGTTTGAAGTAAAAGAAAACACAGTTTTTGAGAGAGATATAGGTATATCATTTAAAACAACACGGCAAAATGCTTATTTTTCTAATAATAACTAACAATATTCAGCGAATCAACAATATTACAATGACTCAAGAATTTCGTCTGTTACTTATTATGTGTATTGTCGAAAGCTAAGTAAATAAAACAAAAATCAAATCAACAACGTAGTCATCAATAATGTAAGGGGAATTAGCAGGAGATCAGGAGGCATTAGAAGGAGAAGGAAAGGAGAGCCTTTGCTGTAAACGCACATACCTGCGTCTTCTTGGTATTGAACTCGACCAGGTTTTCAGAGCCCCATTGAGAAATGTGGTTCAGAATTCGGTCAAGTTTACTGACGAGATGCTGCCTAAATATAATCAAAATAGTAAACAATAATAAAATACCTTTTTTTGGTTTTATTACTTATATTAGGTAGGTACCAATAACATTAATCACAGTCTTAGCAACTATTAAAATCACGGATTGGGGTTTGTTATAATAATTTTACTGTTATGTTACTAGTAAAATTATGCAGCGACGTGCGGTCCGCATTATTGGAAATCCTGAGGTCACCAACACCCTCGAGCCTTCACAGTTGCGTAGAGATGTGGCATCTTTGGCGTTATTTTACCGTCTCTACTCTACCATGGTGAATGTTCTGATAAGCTCTTCCAATTATTCCCACCCTCTCCTTTCCTATATAGGACAACAACACGTGCAAGACTTAGATGCCACCTTAGAGTATATATTGCTCTAGAGCGCGCCTTACAAGTATGAACTGCTATCACGGGTATGTACAGTACCGAGGCTCCTGGCTCAATCTCAATCAGTAGCAAAACAATACCCGTCAAAATGACTTCGCAAATAACATTTAGTTCGATATGTTATATCAAAATTTTATACAACATCGTATATTTGTAGTAATAATGACGCAAAAATAACGCAAAATGACGCCATTTTTTTGTATTTTGGCTTTAATTTTATCAATACATATCAAATCGAACAAAATACTTCATAAAAACAAACTACATTAATAAGTGCATCTATTGATATTTTCGGTAATGCATGAAACGTCACTAAGGGATGCACAGTAAAAATACACCTGAAATCGCTTTTGGGGAAGCGTGGGAAATAAATAATCGTTATTTATAGTAATCGATTAGGTATATTTTATTCTTGAAATATATTTTACAACACGATGCTTAAATAATAATAACTGTCTAATAAAAAAAGTTTGTGGAAAATATACGATCCTTGAAAAAGATACGAAATGAGTTTGGCATAAAAAACCTTACCATCCGACGGCGCAATGCCGCCCGTCTTTTTGGCACTTTACCAGTAAAAATCGATGAGGAGGAATTATTCGATACCCGAACAACTTACCCCAACTATTTATCCATTTTTTATTCCAATAAAAATAATAGCTTTATTTAATATTTTTACAATAAATATATACGTTAAAACACTATACTAATTTAAAATGAATTACAAATATCATAAAAAATATATGTAATTAAATTACAATAAATACTTTTTTTTATTCTTGTAAATATTTTAACTGGTGTAATATGTGAAACATTATGAAATTTATCTTAAATACAACTTAAAGTAAAAGATAAGCGAAAAAAAAATCTAATTTCATACGACGCATATTAAGATGACATAGCTACTCATAACAGATATCATAATATCGACCGTGTCCCCCTAGTGGCCTAGTCTCACTTCGCAAGTCTATATCGAAATCTAAGATGAAAAAAAAACATTCGCAGCGCATCAACCAATGCAGGTAAAGACGCGAGTATACATTAGTTTTCTTTTTCATGTTTTCTTTGATCCTTTTTTATCTGACTGTACTTTAGCCTGCGCGCGAGATGACGACGAAAAAATAATTCGAAATCAAAAATTGCCAACTCGCGCGCGCTCGCGAATTTGACGATCGCGAGATGGTGAATGACTCAAAAAATCAAATGGAATTTTATCGCAGTCTCAGTGGCATGACAGTGGTTATGCTTTAGCAGAATCGAGGCCCAGTTGGCTACCCTACGACATAATAGGTACTAAAAAAAACTTCTGATTGTACTTTAATATCGTTGTTTCTGTAACCAAGTAAAAAATTAAACCGCGTGTTGTTTTTGATTTGAATACGAGTGCCGTCGTGGTACTAACTCAGTACAGTCGCCACGCAATATGCACAACGTAACGTGTGTATACCAGGGAGCTATCATGGAAAACCCGAAACTTCATTGAGCCATGTAGCTGCCATGAAGTAACTTCGGTTTTCTTATGGTAGGGTTTAAACTTAACCAAAGTGTTACGTTCTGTTTTCGGATCCGCATAAATGTGTTCCAAGGGTCTGGTAGCCCGAAACTTCTATCCGAAACTGTGCATGTTTCATGGTAGGCCTATTAGCCTATAAGTATACTGGAAATAAACATACGGACGGTTGCATTTTTGCTTTGATCGCATCTGTTTATAAATTTTGTTCACAGCACAGACCGATGCCACATACTATGTCAACTATCGCGTGTGCCCATAGTACAAACAATAATGTTATCTTTTAGAACCGATGTTGCTTATCTAATATAATAAGCCCTGATTGGCGACATCTCAGGAATTTAGACTTGTCTTATTGCCATCAAGCCCTCGATGAGTTGTCAGGGGCTCGTAAGTCGTAGTCAATGGACGGTGGTACTTAGGATGTCTTTTCTCACGTTAATGACGCTAAGAAGCTGCGGTTAGGATCGTCTAGCACTGTAGCCTATTGCTCTCTATGGGGATGATCTGATGTCTCTGCCCTGCGACACCCGTAGCGATTACTGGGCCACAAAGTCATAAGAGGGTACTTACTGCAATACTAGCCGCCAAGGCCAGCTGGGGTCTCGGGGATTTATTTATTTTTTCTTCACCATAATGATTGACGCGACAGGTACTGTGCAGTTTTAATAGTTTCAAACGTATACAATCCATCTCACCATTAGCTAGCTCCAATGAGGTGAAAAACTCACACTTTAAAAGGCGATTATGTTCATATCCCCGGAATTTTTCTCGCTCCTATTACAATGTATGGTAAAGCTTGTTCCAAATTTTAATGTTACTTCATCAAATAAATAATATGCATTAAAAATATTGTTACAGGTGAATTTCTTTCTTGCACTTTCATCTTCAAAGTCACATAGCCACGGAGCATCAGAGCTCGGCGCTGAACGGCGCCAATATCTTCAATGAATTATATATGCCAGTGCTGGCTCTTGAAGATGCAAGGTAGGTTAATTTCATGTCATTTCATTCAGTTTTATAATATCATTTTATTACAGCTACATATTTATTATGAAAAACATATCTAAATGAATCAGGTATCTAAAGAACCGTCAGTCAGAGTATCGTTAAGAAAGTTAAGATGTTTAAGTATTGAGTTTTGTAGGAACATGAAATATTTTATTATTACTACAATAGCGATGATTATTGCTGTAATGCGCATAATATTAAACAGTTAATGTAATGATTAAGACCTTTACCATTTTTTGTTTACGGCAACACTAATTGTTAAAATCGATTCGTCATCCTGACGTAATGACGTAACTTTCAATAATGAAGTTTACCTATAGTTTACCTTTAGAGTTCGTTTATAGTATTGAAAACTACCCTGGTAGATTTAAAAAGTGAAATCATACTCCAATGCAGATTACATTTAGGTATTATGGTTAAGAGTAATTAGTGAATTATAAATAAATACATAACTCATATTATGCCTTTGAAAGCTAACTTCATATTCCTACAAATTCAAAATCCTTAAGATCTGTTTGCTGGGTTTCTAAGCAAGTGCAAACATCATTGTTTATGTTGCAGTAATGATTGCATGCAAGAAAATATGTTCATTATGTTATCAATGTTTTACTTAATATTATTCCAGATAGAAAATTGGATATTTTATAGTTGACAAATTGTTTATTTTCAAACAGTGGTGGTATAGGTGACTGAATTATTGCAGTCTTGGCAAAGAGTTTACTCAAATACCTTACTGCACAGTATTAAGTACTAATTCCTGATTTTGATTTAATCCCAAATTGTTTAATCTCTAAATCTGCACCACTTTGCATTGGTAGTTTGCAAGATGGATTTTGGTACAAATCAACAATGAATTCGATAACGACTTTCACAATGAAATGAATTGTTTGAAATTCTAAATAACCTAATACTGTATCAATGTACAATTACAATTATATTTTTTGTAAGGTATTGGACGTAATACCTAGCTTTCCTCTAAAGTCTCATTCACAATCCCCTCTTTGAAAAATAGGAAAAATATAATAAGCAATATGCATAATGCTCGGGTATTATTCACATTCACCGCATTAATACTTGGCCCATAACATAAAAAAACTATTACTATATTAAAAGTACTACAAGCGAAAACTTGTAATTGGCCATTTTATGTTACAATTCGTTTCTATTCTGAATTTTAGCTGTAAGTTTTTCTGAAAGAATAAAATAATGTCATTAGCGTGTATCTAGCAAATATGTACCTACTTTCACTTTTCTAAAATTGCGCTTGTAAGCTTTTGAAAACAGCGTCATTTTATTTTTTCGTTCCAATCCAGCTCATTTTTTTAATAAAGCTTGTTTGTAAGTTTTTTTTTCAAGTTGATACTTTGGGTATTGTGATGTAGCTTACGTACACAAGCCAAACGAGCGGTAACTGGATAGATTTATCTTCTTTGGTTTAGGAGTTCCAATAGCCTTAACCCTTAACCTTCCTACCATCTTCACACTCCGAATACCATGTAACTCCAGGGTGTTTGCATAAAGCAAAACTAATGCCCCAAACTTGATGGACTTATCTTGTTTAGTTTAGTGGGTCCTATGGCCACCTCCTACTCCTTGGTCAGATCCTGAATACCATGTAATACCAGAGTGTGTACCATAACAAAACAGATGAGTCCAAACTCCATAGTTTAACCACCTTCCGACTTCCATCTTCAGACCCTGATTACCAATGAATACCAAAGAGTTTGTTAAGATAAAAGACATTAGCCCAAACTGGATCTTATTCTAGTTTAGGAGTTCCTATGGCCATCTTCCTACTATATTATCAGACTAGGTACTATATTAATCCACTGTCATCCAACCTGAACGTGTATACAAAATTTCATCAAAATCGGTTGAAGATATCTGCTTTAAAATTGAGATGCAAGATTCCATCCGAGCAAACATAGTTACATACATTACTTATTTGCATAGATACATACATACTCAAGCTGTGGACCAAGCCACTACAATATAGGGTTCTTCAAGGAGGACCATTACAAGGTTTCTTCCTTTCATACCTACCTAGCTGTGCTTACTGTTTCCAATCGCAACGTGTGGGAATGGATTTCCTGTCTGTGACGAGAGGTGCGATGGTAGAATGTAGCCGTGGGCATCATGTCGAACTGGTCGAACAATTCATCTGAACACCCCATTGTACAGGCGGTAAAACACGCACAGCGATGCGAAGTCTCTCCTGAGGCTGAGCGGTTACACACCGCTAGTGAGTGTGCGATTGTCGACGATCCTCAGCACCCGCCTTTGCACCGAGTCGAAGGGGTCAACTTGGTAATCCGGTGCCCGGGCAAAAAGGTGACTTCAGTACTCCATGTGAGGTCAAACCTGGGTTTATAGAGAAGATGTCTTTGCCCCGCAGTGAAGTGCTGCTTCGCCCTGTTAAGCACTCCTAAGTTTTTTGGATGGCAGCTTGACCTTGTCCTCCAAGTACTTACGATTCTGGACATCGCTGGAGATGTCAACACCTAGAATCCAGATACTTGGGGAGATGGTGAGTCTTGAGTTCAGGAATTGTGGGTTGTGGCGATACAGTAAATGGGATTTTCTTAGGGGCGAATACACATGTGTCTTAGAAGGTTTGAATTGGACTAAGTTTAATCTGCCCCGATCGGATTCTCTAGTAAGCTTAGAAATAAATATAAGATTTTTTTGAGAAGTTGCGGTGATTCTGCCCACAAACCACTAATAAAAAGATGAAGAAGAACAAAGTCAGTATGATGCTGAGATCTGGTCTCTTAGTGAGAAGCCGGTTGAACTTGAAAGGTAGTATCCGATTAGGGAGAGGCCAACTTTGTCAAGTTCAACGCAACTAAGACCTAGGCGTGTCTCTTCTCTGCGAAGCGGAACCAATTCTAACCGAATCCTACTTTCCGAGGCGTTCCCGTACCGCAAATTGAGCTTCTTAGCGTTTTTCTTACTCGTTCCTCATCTTTGGCCCATACATTGACGCAAAGGCTCAAGTTGCTGCTTAAAAGCTTGGCATCCTATCGAAGGTGCGACAGTAGTTTACGCTCGAACAGGTGCTTAATATCTACCAAGCACAAGTTCGATCGTGCATGGAATACTGCTCGCACGTCTTTGACGTCTCATCCAAATACCAGTTTCAAACTTAAGTCGATAGAGAAAAGAGCCAATAGGGTTATCAACAACAATGCTTTAGTTCAGATTAGGCTACAGAGCCTAGAAAATTTCATCTGTTACCTCATTATTTCTAACTACTCATCGAAATTCGATAAATGAGGCAATGTTCGAACTATGTACTATCGCGATCATAAGTGCAGTACCAATCTGACGCATCTATAGCGCGGCAACATTAGTCGTACTTATGACCTTATTCTTTGAAGACAATTCACACACACATACACGTCAACCTAGTCGTACAGTACTCTTACTAAACTTTTGAAGTTATGACCTTAATCTTTGAAGATAATTCACACACACACATACACACACATTAATATTGTTCACTCGTTGATTGATATTGTTAATTTCAATATCATACGTAAGCCGCCCCGTAGCTGAGTGGTTTAATGTGCGGCTTGACGAATAGTATGAAACCTGTCGGTGATGGTTCGAACCTACCGGAACTACTATAAACTTTTTGTGTTTTATATTTAAAAGTTATGATATATAAATGTTGATACGAATATAAAAATGTTTCTTAGGTAGAATTTTAAACTTAGCGAGAAAATAATTATTTGAGGGTGCATTTGAAATAAAATGGATTCATTGGCTATGAGTGAAGTTGTTGGTTGGTGAAGTCAGTTACGACTACCCTATTTATATATTATATCATCTATGGTTACGACTGTTTGTGTTAATTACTGTTCGAGCGATTACATTTCTTTTTTAATAAATCAATATGTCAAATATAAGTATTGAAGCAAAAGCTAATATTGTGGCCATATTCGAATGGTCTGAATATATCTCAAATTTCTAATGAGACGGGCTTATCTGTAAGTTAATTAATTAATTCATATTGTTGTGGTGCAATTTTGTTCATTGGTTGCAATTGTGTAATATGGTTGTTGTTTTTTTAGAGAAATACTGGGAGTCGTTGCGTGAAACAATTTGAGGAAGAAGAGTTGCAGAGTTGGAGGAGAAGTGGAAGACCTGCTGAAGCGGCGTTATATGGTAGCAGAATATGAAACGAATAACGAAGAGTATTTACTTTAACTGGGAATCAACAATATTTTCTGATGAAAAAACTCAAAAAGGAAGATTACATTTATGGCATAAGGATAAAATACGGTGGTGTGAAAACAACATAGTACCGAACACTGAATCTAAGTGTAAATTATGTGGGGGTGGATTAGAGCGCAAGGGCCGGGTGAATTAGACCCAATATCTACGCGTGCAAATAGTGCGTGCAAATTATGTGGCAGTGTTAGAAGATATAATGTTAGTTGCCCACAGTGCGAAATGTCTATCCAGATATAAATGAAGGTTTAAGGGCATTAGAAGGTTTCTTCAGGGTCGGCAGCATGAGTGTGACGCCCCTGGTGTTGCATACGTCCAAAGGCCACGGTAATCACTTTCTGTCAGGTGGGCCGTGTGCTTGTTTCCCACCTAAGTAGTATAAAAAATGTGCACGATAATTGTCCCATCCATCGAGCCACCATACTTCGCGAATGGTTTAGTGAACGTAAAGTTATTCCTTGCTCTGGCGAAGGGTGAAAATGTTCAAAAGGGAAGCCGGTGGCAAATCCCAAAGAACGACCATGGCAATTTTGTATGAAATTATCTCAAATTTTAGATAGGTACTGAATTTTAGGTGTAACACATGTAATAATGCATTAAACTTAAGCATCTCTACCATGACTTCCCTTTGCAGAGCAAGCCGGCAGGAATCGTGTCATGAGTACTCCTCGCCACTGAATTTCCTTGGCCAGCACGATCCCCTGATTTGAACCCGATTGAGAATATATGGGGTTTAATGGTGCAAAGAGAGATAAAAGTTATTGTTATTATATATTATATTTTATATAAAATAGTTAGGCTCAATTTAAAGTGAAAGCTCTCGTGATATTGTTATCGCCGTACTCGTGCTAAGCTATTCTGTTTAAATATTTTTGTTATTTAATTTCAGTTGAGCCTATTGAGACTACTGAGCCTATCAAGGGACGTGCTGGCCTGTAATTAGTATAAGACTGTATGGTTGAGGTTAAGTTTCAATCCTCTTTTCCGAAAAAAAACTTTCGAGAAAATGAATAATTAAGCTATAACCTCAATATGCAATATTAATTTTATTACTTATAAAAGTATATTTTTTGGATGAAATTATTATAACCACAAATTAACATTGGATAATTCATTTAATAAACTTTTTTTTTTAAACTATTGTTTTATTTATAATCTATTGTAAATTAAGTATAATATTTTTCTATTTGTAAATAATTATTTCTAATTCTGTTAACTTGTTCCTAAAATTTCATGAAAACAAAACAACAAAAAGTGGAAAAACTAAGATCCGAACCCACAACATCCGATTTCAACACTATCCTTAGCAGCCTTGTTACCGACCAGGCTACGCACTGCCTTACGTAGAATCACGAATTTTTGCATTACTTTATATAGATGCATGCTTCGAACATAATAGTATGAAAAGGCGAGCATAACGTTTTCTTTGTTTCGCATCACACACATTTATATTTTCTTATATCGATACTGTGTGACGTATAAATGTATGCGTTAAACATTACATACACATAGATACGCTTTTAACCGGACAAGCCATTATAAACATTACGGTGCTAATGCACTTTTAATTACGATAGTACATAGGTAGGTGTTATTATTTAGAAATAAATAGATTAGTTTAATTAAAAAATGTGCAAATATGCATAGTAATGTTAAAGGGATAGCCGTGATCGTATATTCTGTAATCGATCGTATGTTCGTTCATAACAATTTCAGATGACAGGAGGACAGAAAAGGGGATATTTTCACAATTTCATTATAATGGTATCCATAAAATTAATGTAAATTTTTGGTTTATTTGGAATTATTGCAAGGCTACCCTATTTTCGGATTGACTTGATAGTATTTCTGCTACATTATTCAATTTCATCAAATAATAAGCAATGGAGACTTCTCATAGTTGTCCCAATGTATAAGGCGTTTAAAATTTTAGGTTCTTCAACTGTACAATATCCTCCTACTCTTTTAATGAAAATGACACCTGTTATTTATGGCACAGTATTGTTTAAAACTATTAACTATCAATGTTATGAACTGAGAAAAAAAATGAATACATATACATCATAATCATAACCGTCCCATTGTAGCCATATGGTCCCTTCATAACAATGGTGACTGCGTAGCAATTGATTCAATTACGAATATTGTACAATATCGCCAACATTAATAGTATCAATCAGGTTAGCTTATTCTTTGTATTATAAAAATTGTGTTAAAACAAAATCATAACGTGGTTAACACACACAATTTAGCTCACCATTCACTGCTAATTTAAACATTCTGTAAATCAACCTGAAACTATCACTTGTTACATACTAACTGCATAACATGTAATCAAATACGACGAATAAGGGTCCAGTAGGCCAGTACTATACAAAAATAGCGATAAAATTGGTGTTATTATATTAGTTACCGACATAACGTCAAACAAGACCTTTATGATAAAATATAACGCGATAGGGACAAGACAACTAATATAGGTTTATATCAATTTTATCTATACATCGCTGACTTCTCCGTTATTGTTTTTCTTATGAAACAGATTTTCCAGAGTATTCTATACAAAATTTTCGTACAACCGTAACTTGTATATCTTTATAAGGGATTATTATGTATTTGTTATACTTCTTCCTTTGCGACCTTCACGACTTACGACTTGTCGAAAAATTCTTAACTCAGAGGCAAACGAGTACGATGAGAATTTATTTCAACATGTATGCGTACGTAAACATACCATACCAACAATGTCTACATAGCTACATTTATGATGTGTATCAAATTATAATTGTCTGAGGAGAGGATGTGTCTGTCTATTTAAAAGTTTTATTGGAAACTGAATTTATGTTGTTCTACAATTTCTTTGGCTAGTAGGCTAATCGGCCTATTGTGTCTGTATTAGGTAAATTGTGGGTATTCATTAAATTGAAGTACATGATAAAGTATTAAAGGCTAGCGAATTATAACCGGATAAAATTTGCCTTACTGTCTTAGCGTGTTTACGATAACATCGCTTATTCTTCGTAACTTGGCGATGAAGTTACACAATAATCGTAACGCAACATGTAGGTACTGGCAACGCTTCGTCGGTTTTTCCTGATCTTGGCATTGGTCCTGCTTTGTTTGTAACATGTCTAAAATACAAATTGATGACATGAACACTTTCTATTTATTAAGACCTATATCTTTTATTGTGACTACATTATCTTAATGTAGAAGAGAAATAAATAAATAAATAAAAAAAAAAAAAATACTTTTCATGTTGTAATATCTCAATTTATTAAGCAAACTCGTACTACTTGGTGCGTTAGTTATTTAGTTATCATGCATTATTATGTATATTGTAATATTAAAAGTACTTTAAGGCTTAAAGTCGTTATCTCTACATATAGCCATTCACTAGTAAACGCAGTAAGTATAACAAGCCGGAATTCTCCGATTCAGTTGGAAATGAACATCTGGGTCTCCAAGGCTAACTGGTTTTGGGAGCAGTTTTTAGGTTTGATGCCTCTTCGTTTGTTACTTTATATGTTCCAACAAACTGAGACAGTTGTTATCAAACAAAATATTTATATCTGGACTGGAACTATGATAATTTCTTGCAGTAGTTACGATCTGAGTTATGCTTATATTAAATAGGATGTAGGTACCTAGAAACTAAGAAAATGGGCAGTTTTATCTTGAAGTAATAATATTCCGGGAGTCGCTATAATTTTCTTACGTCTGCTGTATTGATCTATCCTATCCTTATGATTCCTAAATTCTTACTCTACAAACAACTGGCTTAATGGCGGTCATGTGAGATTTTTTATCAAGAGAGTTACCTACCCAAGTTATAGATTACTCTACCACATAACACTGTGGCATGGCAGGTTTCCCTGTGTGTCTCGTACTTTGTTTCGAGTTTGTTAAAATTACCATGTGACACAATCAACTTCAATCAAGCGAAACGGGAGACAGGAGATAAGGTTTTGATTCCTTGTTCTCCCAATATATTTTCGGGTAGTTGATGATTACACATTGTTAGGGCAGATATTTAGATTCGAGTTTTAAAAGCTATTTCAGGGTGAAAACTATAAGCGATATTTTAGTGGTAAGGCATGTGACCTTGACCCCAGAGCATAGGCCTAACCTGCCCCAAAAGTGTTCAGTTGAAAGTTGGTGGTCGATAAATGAGATCGGGTTCGCGCAAGCGCGTACATTCCCGCTCACTCAATCGATCTGCCCGCCCACGTGACGCAACGCATTTGCGGGGATTCTTTGCGCACTCCTCGAAGTCTTTATACTACCACACATTTGCTTTTGGTTCTGTGAATTATTACAAATTTTCGTAGAGTTTTAGTTTTGCTATGTTAACAAGATTTAACTAAGAGCAAACATATATTTACTTCTAGTATTAAACTAATGACTACTAAATTAATACTTTTCAGATTAAAATATTAATAAACGGTACATGCATGTGATGCATGCGACATGTTTTATTTACCCTAGTTTATATCTACTACTGCTGCATTCAGAAACTAAAATATAAAAACTGTGTGAATATGACTAAGTATAATAATAATCGGTCAAGTCAAAAGTTGTACGATACGCAAGTTTATTACGAGTAAAATAGATTAGGTTTCACATCTACATATTTCTAAACTAAAAAATGTGGCTACATAACATCTTAGCACCTACGCAGATATTGCGGACTTTGGTAACTCAAGTCTAAAATATAGGTACCGTTTTTTTATGATGGCTAGTTCACCTGCGATAACTCATGATCATCATCCTTGCTTAGTCCCGTTCGCATCAGAGGCCTTCACCTAGGAGTCCGGGTGCCGCTGCGATAACTATCAGCTAGAGTAAAATAAACATAAGATAGACTAACAGTAATTTGGTGACTATTGTCATAGAGCACACACACGATCAATGAGAACAAACTCCTGGTGGAGCAACAGTTTACTGTTACATACTGACAATGACTTTCTAACTTTCTAAAATATTACAACATGACTTGATGATGATGTTTTGCAATGGTACGTAAAGAATACTGCAATAGTCCATATTAAAAGATTCCAGCAACAGGTGACAAATTAGCTTGCAGCCTGCCCAATATAGTTCTTGTACAATTGCAACATTAAAGATGTAACTAACGACCATGAATATAATATAATTAAATAATAAATAAGATTGACGTGCTCCTCCGGATCAAAAATGTAGGTAACTATGTGTTGTGATTAAATAATTGTATGAATGTAGAGCAGTATAGCAGCGATCTTTTCCAGGATAGGGGTACTTTTTCAGTCAGAGGGACCTGATTAGAGCTGATATCTCTCCGATCATAATGTAATAAGAAAAAGAGACACATCATAAAAAGTCCTGAGGTAAATGTTCATAATTAAATTAAATTCTTGAATGAAACAAAATTATGAATTTAATGAAATTTTAAAGCATTTATTATGCTAACTATTCAAATCGATTAAGATTTAGAAAAGAAAGAAAAGATTTCTGAATCTTATGAAGTAATTTTGGATTCAAAAGAAAATAACATACAGACGTCTAAAACTCTTGTCTTGGTGGTGGTAGTCTGGAATTTTTTCTCTTGGACTTTCATGAATTCAAAATTCAGTTTACCTAAAATCTTTAATGTATGAAACTAGAACATGGCGTCTTTCATATGCAAACTAGTCAACAATGTAATTCGTATTTAGACATAGTGACGAGTGAGACGGACATAGTTGACGTAGACTAATTAACCTAGGTTCACAAATATTAGATAATAAAATAGTTAATGACATAAATATATTATTATTCATACCTGAAACTCCAAATTAAGAAGTTTTGAAGCAATAGCTGTGGATAAGAACAATGATTCAATATTAAGTTATGAATACAGTGAATCATAACATGATTGAGCAATTTGAACATGTAAGAAAGGAAAGACAAAATATCTTACCGTAAAAATACAAATGAAAATACCTAGTTGCTTAGAGACGATACTATCAAAACATTTTGAATGGAAATTCGAATGAGAATTTTAAAGGAGTTTGTGTAAATGTCATTACTGGGGAATTACTTCCACCTGCAGAAAACATCAGCAGAAGTCAAACAAACAACTATTTTGCAGTAAGGCACAGATTACCTAATAGTTGGAAGTATAGGTACCTTCGGAGGAACTCTAAACACCTATGACCTATGTTGTTGCAAGTTTTATAGGTTGCGACTACCACTTACTATCAAGAAGGGTTGAGATTTTGTCTTCTGAATAGGGTTTATCCAAGATATATATAACAAATTTTAACAAAAATCTTGGACCGCTAAAATGATAAACCGAGTTGAAAAGATACGTTTCTATAGACCGATACGTTTGATTTAGTTGTGATGAACTATGCGAAGGAGACAGGCCACCCGGTCCCCATCCAATATACAACGTCATTTATATTCTCATTAGTTGTTTCATTTGATTAGATTAGCTACGTTCCCTCGAGGTAACAGCTCATCATTTCTTGTAAACATTATATTAGTTGGTTTCATTTAAAGTTTACAGACCGTAAATTCGTCCAAATCTAAAATCAAACGTTATCTCCAGTGGAGTATCCATAAGTAATTCTGGGTAAACACCGGCTGTCACACCAGACTGGGTAATTTGAATTACTTTTTTCCCTAAATACGTTTCAAGTTATATAAGTTAAACACAAACACAGTATACAGTTTTTGAAAGTGATAATTCCAATTTCGGCTGAATCTAGTTTTAGCATAATTTTAAATTAAGGTCGCATTATGAAAACCCAGCGGAATTGACTGTAGAATGCTGTAGAATTAGGTTTTAGATTTCTCTTATTATACAGTACTAGCTTTTGCCCGCGGCTCCGCCCGCGTGGATGTCGGTTATCGCGACCAAACATAGCCTATGTCCTTTCTCAAGGTCTAATCTACCCCTATACCAAATTTCATCAAAATCGGTTCAGCGGTTTAGTCGTAAAAGCGAGACAGACAGACAGACAGGCAGACAGACAGACAGACAGAGTTACTTTCGCATTTATAATATTAGTAGGGAAGTAGGGATAATAATATTTATATACACAGATACACAGACACTCCATTCCTTGTCCAATGCCGTGCTGCTGGTCCTGCTTTCATTTTATTGTACGAGTATGACATTGGTACGTCTTGGACAAGTCTCTACCATTTTTCTTGCCATTTTGCGTTACATTATTCATTGTATTTTTTGCGCTTTAATAATTTTTCCCTATTATAGATTTCTTAATTTATTATTTTATGGTATATTCCTTTGAAACATTAACTCCCCCTACCGAGAAACTAGCTCATTTGACTTATCACATGTATGATGTACCTACGTATAGTAGTTTGTATAAACAGAATAATTCGCCCCTTACACGAATTTATAAAACAACAAATTAATCAACTCGGTTTTCTCATTCTCACGTGAATCATTTCAGTCGGTCAATGCCAACAATAAGTAAACCTCCTGGTTATCGTATTAAACTACGGGTACATTTAATGTGAGGGTGTTAATTTTGTAAGTTCATAAAGTGGTTAAATAGCGAAGATAATACTGATACATTAACGCATTAACACACATCGTCGCTTCTCCAGAATAGTGTTGCAACTCAAAAATCAGGATTTTTTATTTTATTATTTAAATCTACCCGCCATTTCCTTCTCTACCCCGGAAATTTATTAAAAAAATTAGTTCTAAAAACTGACGATGTGGCGCTGATGTGCCGTTATGCTTTTGGTTGAACTTGACCACTATTTTCTCATGAATGGCGAGTTATTGTCAGTTGCATATCGACATTTAACCGAAGATGTTATATTTTATTTTGAATACCGCACCAAATCAAAATACTGAAATTAGACACAGTTATTTTTGATGAACAGTGTCGCAATTTGGACTACGACAGTATTTTAAAAACTATTTTATTTTAAGACTGTACAGTGCAATATTCTTATAATTATTTTATTAAAAGGCTGTTTCATTTTAATAACTATGGCTTTTATTTGATATTTTGAAGATTTTAGTAAATTAGTATGAAAAAAAACGTTGTTTCTTTCCTAAGTAATGAAAAATGGTCACTTGTATCACCCACTTATTTTCATGAATAGTGTCTCAAGTCGAGGGGGTGCTAGTTTTTTATTATTACTATTTTTTATAATGAATATAATTTAACTAGACAATATAAAATGAAAAGTAAGATGCATGACACAAAATAATAAAATTAATATTCCGCACTAATTTCATTTTTAATATGTGATAATACGAAATCTCTTTTGAGTTATCTTTAAAAGCGTCTCCTGTAAAATTTACAAATTTTGAGCTACAACACTATTCCGGCAAAGCGACGACATGTAAATAAATAAATAGCCCTCTAGTCAACATGAAGATACCGGTGAAGCGGAATTAGAATGAAGTGCGCGCCGCGAGTTGTGGCGGCCGTGTGCCACGTCATTGCCGTGACCCACTGACATAGATCCGCGGGGCCGCCTGCACCGATATCTGCACGCGCCGCGCTCTTCCTCTACAGCCCCTTTGGTCTTTTACCTATAAATTTGTATTTCAATGAATTTGCATCATAATTTATTCAGCGTTACTGCGAAAAATGATGATGTGCCTATTACAATCATTTAATTGAAATTATGGAAAATATGTATGCCTAATAAACGTTTTCTAGTATTGTTTTTAGACGTCAATCTATTGAATGGAATGTATACTTCATTCAATGTTACAAAAGGTTCATTAGTCATTAGTTAAAATACACATACACTTACAAGATAAAACTTCTTTGTGACGAAGAGCTCACATCAGATCCTCTAATAAGTATTATCAGAACCAAATATTTAGGAGATATAAAATATAGCATAATCACTATTTTAATATCGTAAAAATTGCGATTGAGTTATGCAATAAATGACCTTGTTATCTAAATTGTGCACTTGACACAAATACTGTTCCATTTCACTTTCATGTAGGTACAAGTGCCTACGTCACGGCTAACAACGTATCGTTGTATGCGGCTTAATTTAGCTATGCAGTCGTTAGGGCACTGAATTGATCTAATGACATTGTTTTAAATGATAGTGAAGAATCTTATTTGGTTTACAATCAAGATAAAATAGTTAAGTAAATCTTTTTAAAGGGAAAAAATCTGTTTATAAGTTTAATTGAGGTCAATGTAAAGGCCAGGTTAGGATATTAAATAACTTTTTCGTTATTATAAGTAGATAATAGTTTGTTCTATCATAGTTTGCTTATAATACTAATAATAAAAAAACATAACTAAGATAACGATCATATTATATGTATTTGACTTGGGAGTAGAGATGTTCCAACTACTGAAATAGTCCATGATGTGTATGAATTATAGCCGTCTTTACAATAATTAGACAAAAATCCTAATTAATCTTATCGCTAAATAGAATCACTCTACGTTAGAAAAAACTACTGGTATATAGCACCTGGTAACTAGTTACTTATTTGGCTGATGTTCCTAAGTATGGTTATTGATGATTTTTTTTCATAAATCAGTTAAATCACATTTGAAGTTTCAAATAACCTTTATTTAGGTACTTTATCAAACGTATGTGTAATAATGTTATTGGAATGTTTGGTTATACCTTGCCGTTTTATTTATTATATTTTGGTCAGGTTTTGCAACACGTACCTACCTAGATAGCTAATGAAACCGCAAACAATTTTTTGTAGGTATGTATTTATACGTCGTATTAAATCGTAGACGCTCGGATTTATTCGGCAAGTTCAACACGATCGTACTAGTGAGCGAGATCGCAGGAGAGTTCGCTTAGTTAGGGAGTGACGTTGGTGTGACTGTACTAGCGATACTGTTCAGAGTGCTCAGGCCGTCAGTCCACCTTCTCACGCTCTTAGCCGTCGTTGTCGTCGTCACCATCGTCGCTGTCGACGTTCTGCGTCGTGTCGCGCCGCGCCGCCCGCCGTGTTGATAATTTGTAAAGCCGCGAGCGAAAAGGATGTGTGTATATCTACGTCTCGCCTTTCAGTTGACTTTCATCGCCGTTTTGTAGCGAACGTTTCGTACGGATATCGATAGGAAATTGCACTATCACTACGTAATAAAGTTATGTTATTGACGATCAATATTAAATATTAACGAGACGGAATATCAGATTTGTTATTTTTTGGTTAACTTATCGTTGTTCAAGTGTGAATTTAAATTCTTCGTACTATATTAAAAAATAGCGTCGCGGCGGCCGTGGCGCAATGCAGTGTATGTTTGGATGCGGATACGAATTGTGCTGTTTAAAGTTTATCCAGGGATATATACGTTACTTAAAAGGTGCAGGTGAACGATTAAGTGTGTCTTAGCCATGCTGCCCATGGTACAGACAGAACCCGTGCTTTTCAATTGCGGAGTTCATTCCGTAAATGTGGCCGCATCTCCTCCAGCCACATTGTCGCCCTCACTTACACCGGATTCGGATGTCGACGAACTAGTTGATATATTCTTCGATGTCGATGTTGCCGTTAACGCTTTGCCGAGGTAATTTACTTTACTATCTTTAAACAATAGTAATTGTATACTATAATATAGAGACGATCAATTTTAATCTTATTTTTAGCACTAAGTGACGTGCAGTGCAGCACTATCACAATGATAGAAGGCATGAATATATAAACATAAATAATATCGACGAGTATTGTAATGTAGCTAAATTCGAACAAGTCACCTGTTAAGTTCAGGCATCTGAATGTCTAAATTTACTTTTTTTTATTTAGGCATCAACAATAAACGTGATACTGGTATCTAAGGTATTATGACGTTAAAGAAGTTCACTTTAAACGTGATTCTATCCTAAACTAGAGCTGGCGTCAAGTATTACGACTTGTGACAATGGGTTTCAATACAGTAATCAGCCCAGTCAACGACGGACCAATGACATAAAACACTGAGACCCAGAATGATTACGGGTCACTTGTGAAGATAATATTAATAATTATGAACGATAAATATGTATATTAAATCAACAAATGCTAATCCATTTAAGCTTGATCTTACATGTCCGACATAAATTAAAAATGGTTTTAAGAGAACTTATATTGCGTAATTGATTTAAAGTAATATCAAATGAACTAACGTTATCGTACTAACTGCATAACTCAAAATAAAATTAACATAACAAGTATTTTTACTACTTTAGATTAATATTATTGCTAGTACTTATATGAAACGCAATGTTGCAAGTTTATGCGACGATTTTGAAGAAATAGTGATACAAATACCTACTAACACAAGATAATAAAATGATAACATTTCCGATGAATATAGTAGTTCTGTGTAGACGGTATGTAGAGTGGTGAATAAATTTGCAAGGTAAATAATAAGTAGGTAGGTAGGTAAGTATGTATTACAATTCCCATCACTGAACGCATAGACCCGTTTTTTAGACTTCATCTTGATCTCACATTGAATGTAAACTGTAACTAAACATACCTACATCGATTCAATACACTTCAGTGTTAAGAGAAATTTACTTACATTGTGATGTGATGCATGAGTAATCAGAGGGTATGGAGAAGCAAGACAAGTAGATGTCCTGAATGTCCTGATGCAAATGGTGTTTTGCAGATTATTTATATCCTAGTCGCAAAAAGTGATGATATTGCTTTTGGTATATTTTATTTTGTTATACAACCTTACCTTTAATTGATATAATGTACTTATTACTTATCGCTGCAGTAAAATGTGACGTCCGAATTTATTACGTCACATTGCGTAATAGCATAGGAAGTAGGAACTACCATATTATAAGTACTTTGAAATTTATCCGAAACCCATTACCTATCTACTTATTAAACCTTCGAGAAGTCTCCCTAGCTTATTAATTATGTGCGGTGCAATGATAAAACCACTGTAACCAGGCCCTCGATTCCGCTAAAGCAAAACCACTGTCATACCACAGCCACTGCAAAAAAATTAAAAGACAATAGTTTCATTAAACGTTTTCGTTCACTCTTTTTGCAGTGTCCGTGCCCAGTGTCCAGGCCCTCGATTCTGCTAAAGCACAACCACTGTCACACCACAGAGACTGCAAAAAATGGCATTCAATTTTAGACCTTATTTCTATAGACTTACAGTCATAAAATTAAATGAAAAGATTTTCATTACACTCTTTCATTTACTCTACAAAAAGCCATTTAATTTTAAACTTTAACCACATTACTTTAAAGGCTAAAATCAAATGGAATTTTCTCGCAGTCTCTGTGGTATGACAATAGTTGTGCTTTAGCACAGGTCCTGGGCGTCGATTCTACTAAAGCAATACCATTGTCATACCACAGAGAATGCAAAAAATGGCAATAAATTTTAGACTTTATTGCTACAGACTCAAAGTCCAAAATTAAATGAAAAAGTTTCATTACACTCTCTCATTCGCTCTACAAAAAGCCATTAAATTTAAACTTTAAATGCATTATTTTAAAGGCTAAAATTAAGTATATGGAAATTTCTTGCAGTGGCAGTGGCACGACAGTGGTTTTGCTTTAGCAGAATCGAGGGCCTGGTAGGTATCCGTTTATAGTAAAATCAAGTCCTTTTACGATTATTCTACGAATATTATCTAAGAGAGTTTTTTTAAGGAATATAAGTAGTGGTAACCGAAATTACTAATATTCCCTATAACCCGTCCAGCTAAGCTAAATTGCTTGTGTTAGGACTGGGTTCACGTCAGTAGTGGCCAGGATTCGCCGACTCCTTAACCATTATCATAAGTTCATCATAATCATTATAATTTAGGAATTTGTACAGTAATGTCACGATTATTATAATATTCACGTCATCGTTCGCGTTTCCGTCCTCCAGTCGGTTCGTTGCAGTACCTGATCATCTTCTAATTTCTATTCGCTTCTCATTTTTAAGGTTTCATAACAAAGGGTAAAAATGGAACCCTATTTAATTGAATAATGAAGTGTTTGTTCCACTTTCCACTAACTTGTTAGATGTAGGATAATCAATAAAAATTCAATTCAAAATTTAAGGCTAAGAATCAAGAGAATTAAGTTTGTTCGGTAATCTATTGCGTTTGACTGTTAGCACTTTGTAAAATAAATTGTATTGTAACACAAATGTTTTATCGAATATTACTAGGTATTTATACTCTTAGTATAGTATTATTGTACATTATGGTACAAGTGAGCAAAGTTAGTGATTACCGCCGAGGCGCCATTGAGAACCGAGCCGCTAGGCGAGGGTCTTAAGAGGGCCGAGGACGGTAATCACCATACTCACGCGTGCCATACTACGTTTTACAACACATTTGCGAATAAAATAATACTACAAATACTAAATAAACAATACTATAAATTAATTCGTTTTCCTATGTGCGCGCATCTAACAATGGCGGTCGGCCATATTTAAAAAAAAAGAGGTTTGAATTTAACTTTTTTTACTGTTTTTTTTTCTGTACCTAGAGAAAAAAAAAGTTAAAATTGAGTGATTTGTTTATTAAACAAGTATTACAAGTTGAAATTATTTATTTAAATACGAAAATGCATCAAATAAACATACAATAGGCATATTAATTTATTCGTACTATTAAACACGTTCTTTTTGTATAGAAACTTTTTTAAGTACCTACATAGAAACTTAAACTATAAAATTTAAAAAAGAATTTATAACTCACTTGTGAATAATAGCAATGAAAAAGTCACAGTTTGATAATAGGTGTCATTACGTGCCTATTTGCGGTGAAATAATAGCACTTTTATGAGCAGGTGTGTTGTAAATTATATTAAACTGAATACAGTTTTGTTATGTAAGTTGTCAACTATACCAGCCAGTTTGGCATCAAATTATTATTTTCGCTTACAGTATGAGTAAGCAAGGTATCAAAACGTCTTTAGATTCACGACCTCAGCTAATGTAAAATTCGTGTCGTGCTGTGTCAGCAGCATTTTTGTTATTTATTATGAACTCCATATACCTAACAAAAATGACAGAACTAAAAGCATAGCATAGCACATTCGAAATCTATTCTTCAGCCACGTGTTCTAGCAAGTTGCAGTTTTGAAATGTCTTTTTATGAGGTGAAACCTCGTACTAAAGGATGTGCTAAAGTTGTAGAGCAGGCTGATAGGGCTCTCCTTCACCTTTTTAGCACATTTTGACCAAGGTTTGTAGAAAACTTAGCATTCACGCAGAACGCTATACGCTAGGATAAAAATTAGAGCTTAGGATTAGGTTTGTTATATGCCAGTGGCAATCTCACCTCCCACAACTGATGAAGCAAGACGGCGTGCGGTTTTGGTTGGTTTACCCCCACACCCCGCCGGCTGGCGGAAGGGCGGGGAGTCGATGGAATTTCGGCACTATAAAGAAGGCTTAGGACGTGTAGAGTTAGGATCTTAGCTCTCTGAATCGGCCGTCCCCATTAAATATTTCTGTTAAGCTAAGGTACATAATTATTAATTATGTGTACCTATTTGTTTATAAATAAACATTCGTTTTTATGACTAAAATAAATAGGTACAGTCATCCTCAGAAATATTTTATGACATTTCAAGTTCCTGATTATAGTTTTTTTTTTTAATCATAATAAACAGAACATGAATTATAAATTATCCGTATCCTCTGAAGATTACAAAAAATAGTATTTAGCGATTTTTGATCTGACGGTGACTGTGCATAGTGTGCATACCTAGCTATAATGTATAATGGGCACATACAATAACTAACAAAAATGTATTGGCAGATGCTTGAGTTGTTCTAATAAACTTTCATTAGCTTCATATATCATTTTTTGAGTCAGCCGGCGAGTCAGCTCCCGCTTTGAGGATTCCATACATGACTGGATTGAGAAACATACTTGACATTGCTATTGAAAAACTGGAGTTACCGATATGAATTAATACTAACTGGCAGAATAATCAAACTGAAGTCTGCTGAAGGACTAACTTCTGTTTGGCGATTCGCGGTCTCCACTCTAGATCGAGTCATTTGTGGCACTTTTACAGATGTAGTCTGCCCATTATCATTATTCTTTAGTTTGTTTATTTCTCGAGCTTTGTTAGTAATTTTACTTTAATTCTTTGTCAGATGACTCCATTTAAAATCTTCTTTCAATAAACTCCATGCATATCGCTTTTGGTTATTAAGGTTAACCCTGTCCACTGAGCTACCTGTCAACGCTTATATTCAGGCACCGTAATTCTTATTAAGCAGGACGCACTCAGCTGGTAGAATAAACTAATTCGCAGTTGGTATACCACAGTTGGCAACAGTTTCCAAGAGCAACGTTAAGTTTGCCCTTCGGTCGAATTTTGTATGGCACCCTCAATGCAAGACTCCGACTATACACAAATACTTGAAAGGTTTGCCTGGTAGCTTGCTAAGCTGAACACGAATATAAATGATTATTTTGCTAGTGAAAGTGTTAAGGAAGGTCTATTACATTTTTAAGGTCATCTTGGACATCTGCAAATTCCAAAATGTCTCTCTGACAACCATTTCCCAAAGCACTCTAGTTTGCTAGGAATGAGGAAATTCATGAACACATGGAGATGCCCACTGTCAAAGATTACCTAATCTTTGACAGTGGGCAGGAGGTGTTGACCTCAACAAGAACACCAAGAAATAAAAGGATAGATTAGAATAGATTACCATTCATGTGAATGGAACGAACTGGTTAGGAACTGTTGGCTTTAAGAGTCTGTGACAGGCATGATATGTATAAATACCAGACACAAGAACAATATTGTTGTCTGTGGTAATAGCATAAACTTAATAATGTACTTTAGAGACTCTAAAAAATTAGTCATTCCAGGGTAACTGCATACGCCTTTTCAATATGTATAAATACCAGACACAAGAACAATATAGTTGTCTGTGGTAATAGCATAAACTTAATAATGTACTTTAGAAACTCTAAAAAATTAGTCATTCCAGGGTAACTGCATACGCCTTTTCAACAAGCTCCATAATGAATTTAAAGATTTACCTATACACAAATTGAAAAATGTATTGCCAAGTCAATTTATTACATTTAAAACATAAAAGCTTATTACGTAATAACTTATACTAATTAGGACAGAAGGTCTCTAAAGTAGGGACTGAATAAATTACCCGACTTGGTATTACATGGATCTCACAACTTTTTACGGTAGAAGAACCGAGGGCGGCGAGGCTTGGCTTTTTTTACAAGTATTGTTTTTGATGGGATTAATAGTTATTTGTTATACAAGAGTGCAAAGTTGCTTTTTAACCGCGTGCTCAGTTTTGATGACCGAGCAAGCGAAAGATTCTAAATTCACAAATTAGAATCTTGAGCGTTAGCGAGGGAATCAAAAGAGCACAAGGTGAAAAATCTTTGCACTCGAGTGCAACACGTAACTTTTCATCCCACCTCAGCGAGGAAATAACAAAATGCTTCACCTCGGAGTCCGGGGCCCGCTTTACCAGTCTTAACTGCGGATTTGGCTGGACCTCGATATTTTCTGTGAAGCGACTGCCATCTGACCTCCACAACCCAATGGTGACATTAGGCGATATCGAAGCATTGCAGCTAGACCTTTGTTTTTGAACTTTTTAGGGCTCCAACTACCCGTAACGACTGCCATAGATGTTCGTATGGCATCTGTGACCGACGGCTTAACGTGATCTCCAAGGCACGACCAGACCAATGCAAATACCCATTTTCATGCATAAAAAATATTTGCACTGAGCGGGGATCGAACCCGTGCCTCCTACGTAGCGGCCGCGTTCACTACCACTACGCCACGGAGGCTGTATAATATGTGTATTAATACTAATATACATATTATACAGCCTCCAAAAAAATAAAAATTCATCAACAATTTATATATACACTTTCCGAGATGGTGGGATGAAATAGTTATTTGTTATACAAGAGTGCAAAGTTGCTTTTTAACCGCGTGCTCAGTTTTGATGACCGAGCAAGCGAAAGATTCTAAATTTGAATCACGAGCATAGCGAGTGATTCATAAATTAGAATCTTGAGCGTTAGCGAGGGAATCAAAAGAGCACAAGGTGTAAAATCTTTGCACTCGAGTGCAACACGTAACTTTTCATCCCACCTCAGCGAGGAAATAATGAAATGCTTCTTCTTCCTAGCGTTAATTCCCAGTCGCATCCGAAGCTCTCACCTCGGAGTTCGGGGTCCGCTTTACCAGTCTTAACTGCGGATTTGGCTGGACCTCGATATTTTTCGTAAAGCGACTGCCATGTGACCTCCACAACCCAATGGTGACATTAGGCGATATCGAAGCATTGCAGCTAGACCGTTGTTGTTGAACTTTTTATGCATACAAATATTTGCACTGAGCGGGGATCGGAGCCGCGCCTCCTGCGTTGCGGCCACGTTCACTACCACTACGCCACGGAGGCTGTATAATAATTATGTGTAATAATACTAATAATAAAATATCAACAAATAAAATTCAACAACAATGTTCAACCATAGGACGTGAAAAAAAAAATTATGCGCGCAAAGCAAATTTAAAAAAAAAAGTAGGTACACCAAGGAGGTTCCGAGTTGAGTTTTTCATAAATTAAAAAAAAGTTGTATGATAAATCGGCACCATAGAGGTAGAAGTAAATAGGTTTAATGATGTTTTGAGTTCACAAACCTAGTACACACGATGTTCTAAATTCAAATTTACTTTCCACTCTAGAGGATAAAAACGACTTTTACGCTCAGTTATCGAAGAGCAAAAATACTCTTTCCGAGATGGTGGGATGAAAAATTATTTTTTCATCCCACCATCTCGGAAAGAGTACTTTTTTTCTTCGATATCTGAGTGTAAAAGTCGCTTTTATCCTCTAGAGTGGAAAGTAAATTTGAATTTAGAACATCGTGTGTACTAGGTTTGTGAACTCAAAACATCATTAAACCTATTTACTTCTACCTCTATGGTGCCGAATTTATCATACAACTTTTTTTTAATTTATGAAAAACTCAGACTCGGAACCTCCTTGGTGTACTTTTATTTTAAATTTGCTTTGCGCGCATCAATTTTTTTCACGTCATATTGTTGAACATTTTTGTTGAATTTTTATTTTTTTGTATTTTATTATTAGTATTATACACATATTATACAGCCTCCGTGGCTTAGTGGTAGTGAACGCGGCCGCTACGTAGGAGGCACAGGTTCGATCCCCGCTCAGTGCAAATATTTTTTATGCATGAAAATGGGTATTTGCATTGGTCTGGTCGTGCCTTGGAGAGCACGTTAAGCCGTCGTTCACGGATGCCATAAGAACATCTATGGCAGTCGTTACGGGTAGTTGGAGCCCTAAAAAGTTCAACAACAACGGTCTAGCTGCAATGCTTCGATATCGCCTAATGTCACCATTGGAGGTCAGATGGCAGTCGCTTCACGGAAAATATCGAGGTCCAGCCAAATCCGCAGTTAAGACTGGTAAAGCGGACCCCGGACTCCGAGGTGAAAGCTTTGGATGCGACTGGGAATTAACGCTAGGAAGGAGAAGCATTTCATTATTTCCTCGCCGAGGTGGGATGAAAAGTTACGTGTTGCACTCGAGTGCAAAGATTTTTCACCTTGTGCTCTTTTGATTCCCTCGCTAACGCTCAAGATTCTAATTTGTGAATCACTCACTACGCTCGGGATTTAGAATCTTTCGCTTGCTCGGTCATCAAAACTGAGCACGCGGTTAAAAAGCAACTTTGCACTCTTGTATAACAAATAACTATTGTATTCGGTTTGGTTTAGTTTTGAAGTAGTCTTATATTAATGTCATTGGTATTGGAGTTTGACTACCGCAAATTCACAGGCAACTCCTCAAAATCAAATAGTAAATGTGAAATGATCGAGGTACTTATTATTTAATTTATGACCATTCTGTAACACGGTAGGTACATTACTGTGGTCAAGGACATGCTGGTTTGTTGTTTAGACTTTTAGTACGAAGACAAGCAACAGAACTCCTTAATGATGTACTTATGGTACAGCATGAATGTCACGCTATAGAGGGTATTATGTCTATCCTATGAGGCAGATGTACTAAAATATGGCTGGAGACGTGCAGGAATGCTCTAGATTTGAACTGCATAGGCAGATAATGGAACTTCTTAACGACTCACATTATAATTTGTCTCTTTTTGAGTTACTGGAGGAATATTATTATTCTACAGGTAGTTTATCACAGATAGAATGCAGAATTTTCAACGATCTATCGGTGAATTGATCTGACCACAATAATATTTTTTTTATAAATAATACTAGCTGACCTGGCGAATTTCCGCCATATTTTCTGAGCCCGTTCCCGCTGCATATCTCTAAATTTATCAGTGTTTCTCTACAATATTATGCATGTATTATACATATAAACCTTCCTCTTGAATCACTCTATCTTTAAAAAAAAACCACTTCAAAATCCGTTGCGTAGTTTTGAAGATTTAAGCATACATAGGGATGGACAGACAGCGACAGCGACTTTGTTTTATAATATGTAGTGATATGTAGATCATGGTAGATAGATCAGGATTGCATTTCAACTAAAATATTGATACGATACGGAAGACAAAGGTGATGTCTATGTGAAAAAAGAATTCAGTCTCTCGTTCGGTTCGAAGTCCAGGTATAATGCGTGAACCAGTGATCCTTTATTTCCTTCTTTGGCCAGATTTTGGTGTAGGTGCGAAACGCATTAGCACACAAGCGCAGCCACTGGTAAAGGCTGGGCTCAAAATATATCTTAATTTTAGATTCAGATATAATTTGTACGGTTTGTACCCAGCACCACAACTACAACATAAAGGTAAATTTCTAAACTTATTACTTAAAGAATAACCGGAACCCCGATATCATTAAAATTTACAAACTTATGAGATTTAATATTTTCGGTGTACTCGTTTAAATTTTGTAATTGTGCTTATCGCCTTGGTGTTGTGGAATTCTGTGTATGCTTTACGCATTGACTATGTAATCGTTTGTTGCGGTAGGTAGGTACTAGCCATATCAATTTATCAACCATCTAAATTGCGAAAGAAATCTGATATTCAAAATATTAAGTACAGTCAGCATCACATTGATATTGACTAAAAAGTTCTCAAAATGATCTGACTGAATACCAAAATTCCAAATATTATGTAGTTGTAAGTAGGTATCCAGAGTTATCAAACCATCTTAGCAATCAGTTTTCCATTATTTTGTAAGTTAGTAGAGTGTATAAATTCATCTGCAAACACACCGTATCCAATGAAGTATAACTGTATAAGTTCAAAATGATGTTAAAATTATCCATTTGGATCCTTTTATTACTTACATAGCCATCCCTTTAATTTATTGTCTGACGTTATCGTGTATATGTGTGTGACATGCTCCTTGTCTTTATAAGTATATAAAGAATAAGTATATAAATATAAGATAAGTACCTATATATTTTAACAAAAAAATGTAGTAATATGTAATGTAAGTTGCGTAATAGTAGATTACCCAACAAGTGAAAAAAAGGTGAATCCTTTTCGAGGCACTAAGTTGTCTCCCGAGAGGAGCGAAGGTTTCTACGGAAGAATTCTAGATAGAAACCTGAGCAGATCAAGGGATACAAGAGCCGAGATAAATTCTTTTTTCACGTGTTAGGTACTCTACTTTTTATCATTGACTACGAGAAAATCATAGAAAATAAATCACTTTGTGATTATGAATTAAATTTTGTTATGGGTAATACATAAAAGAAGCAGCAATTTAATAACAATAGCTGCCGCTTTAACGCAAAAAGACTCAAGACTCTCCAGAGTCAGAAGTCATTTTGGAAGAGACAAACAGAAACTTTTACAAGAAAAATTGCACAGAAAATTAAACTGAGCTCCATATTCCATCCAGCCAGTTATTACATTTGGGTGGCTTTTTATACGTTTTTATAGTGAGAGTGTGCAACCGCTTTGCACGGTTTTACTATAATCCGAACATTCGTGCATGTTCCAAATTCAATTTTTTTTATTCACTCAGTGAAATAAAGAGCGTTTTATTCACTGGTTTTGACGAATCATGGGCCCTTTTTTGAGTGTCAATAGTGAAATAGTACATTATGGTATAAGTGAGTGAAGTAGTTGGTGATTACCGCCGAGGCGCCATTGAGACCCGAGCCGTCAGGCGTGCGTAAGAGAGCCGTCAGGCGAGCGTAAGAGAGCCGAGGACGGTAATCATCATACTCACGCGTGGCATACGACGTTTTACAACACACTTGCGAATAAAATAATACTACAAATACTAAATAACCAATACTACAAATTAATTCGTGTTCCTATGCGCGCGCATCTAACAATGGCGATCGGCCATATTTAAAAGAATGAGGTTTGAAAATAACTTTTTTTACTGTTTTTTTTTCTGCGCTTAGAGAAAAAAAAAGAGTTAAATTTGAGTAAATTTTTTTTTTATTATACAAGTATTACAAGATGAAATTATTGATTTCAATACGAAAATGCATCAAATGACCATACAATAGGCATATTAATTTATAGGTACTTATTAAACACGTTCTTTTTTGTATCGAAACTTTTTTATGAAACAGAAACTTAACCCTTAAAATTTAAAAAAAGAATCTATAACTCACTTGTGAATAATAGCAAGGAAAAAGTCACAGTTTGATAATAGGTGTCATTACGTGCCTAATTGCGGTGAAATAATAGCAATTTTATGAGCAGGTGTATTGTAATAAGTATTATTGTACACTCGGTGATATTAATTTATACGTTTTTATTTTTTATATATTCGTACCTACTCTTTTCTCATCAATGCAAGTTGATAGTTTGCAGCTCAAGCAACTGTCACGTATAAAAAATCAAAATACATTGATGACGTCAGACAAGAAATTAAAGGGATGCCTATACGAGAAAGAAAAGGAAACAAAATGTGTGTCAAACCATTTTAGCAATCAGTTTTTGAATTTTTGCGATTTGACGTACCTATATTATTAAGACAATCGTCAACGTACCTATGTCATAAACGTCAAATCCCATACATTCATCACTCTTTTTTACAATACGCCGGCCAGCGATTTACCACTTGTCTAGGAGGGCTGATATGTGTACTGTCGTACTGATCTGATCCACCATGTAAGTATACGCCTTTAGTTCAGATGACCAAACACCCGGTTTACACCCGTTTAAAATAAGTAGGTATTTATTATATACTACATTATGTACTAACTTTTATCGTATGTCAGAATTCGTGCAGTTTAACCCTACCTAAACAATGCGACCTTACTCGATATTAATAAATCCAACCGAAGAGCTTATAATAAAGTTGCTTGTGTAGGTAGGTAGGCAAGTAGTTGTCTCGATGACGAATACCTGTTGAGTAACGATTGAAAAAGCGAAACCTTCGACCGCGGAGTGCTGACAATACTTACCAACTTTCACCTATTCGAATTAAGTGCGAACTTAACTAAAACTTAAAAAAAATGCATATATTTATCAGCGGTTTTAGTACCTACCTAATAATATAGCGACCAAAGTGAATCATCATTGATTGCCTACATCGATATAAATGGGCTCCGTAAGTGTTACCTAATTTGTTTTTAATATTACTCTGTAGTAGGTAAATTTATTATTTTGTAGTTATTCAAAACTCCATATTTCAAATTGATGGGTCCAGGAATTGGATAAAGGTTTCACATTTTCGAGAATTATTATACTATTTCTGGTCACGCTTGTGGCGCGTTGTTGTTATTCCGAACATTATTATTTCAAGGTTGCGCGGCCGTCGCAGTGAGGTTGCGTAGTGGGGCTCCTCGGTAGGCGTCGTTCAACTGGTATCTCTGTCCCTCTTTTGCATTAAGGTTCAGCTTACTCTGTACTTGGCATTTGATATGAGCGACTTCAATGTGAACATAACTATTCTTTGATAGTCATATAGATTACGATAGTGTACAGCCTCACCTGGTTAGTTTTGATAATGCGCTTATATGTATATAAAACACCTATTTAAAAACCTGAATAAGTACAATACAGTTCCCGCTTGCTTAGTAGCAAAGATGAGTCATGCTCGTGGTCTATATCAATTTAAATAAGTATTGGGGAATCGTTTTTATTATATAAAGATTGCTTCCTTTGTTATTATTTATTTAAATTCAGAAGTGGAGTTTAGTTTGCCACCACCACTGTTTTGATATTGTAGCTTTCATACACAAGTATGTAATTTTATAGAACTTGTTTTCTTTATGACAAAACAAATGTCTATAAAATCATCACTTCATTTATCATCATCGCAACATATTTTTTGTTTTATACACAACAAAACCATCCCACTTTAATTAAAGTTTATTTTGTTTGCTGCTTCTGTAGAATTGAATCCTGTGACCTCCAACTGGGAGACACATGGAGGGGGATGCATGGCAAGATGAGCGTGACAGCGCCGGTTAAGAAGATAAGAAAAAAGTTAGACAATAAGCCACAAGCTCAAATGTACGTATAATACGCTTGAAACATTGGTGGAAATGTCTGGGTTTTTGCGGCTCACAGTACCTCTCAAAGCCTACTTCTGACTTACCATAGTTTTGAAGCTTATTTTCATTACCATTATTTTTTCTTTGACATTCATTCGTTTTACACTGCACTTAATTAAACAAATTGTTAATACATTTGTTGTAGCTTTATTCGTTCTATATAGGTACAAACCTTGTGATACAATAAAATCTGAACTGTTTATCGCCTATATTGAAGTAGGTGCACCAAAACTAAATAGAACCATAATTAAACCGAAAGAATCGCAATTTTATTGTTTAACTCAAAACTGGAGATCGCCTCCACCAATTGGGATGATTTAGTTTAGTTGTAATGGAAGGTTTAAATGAAAGAAAATGTTGGGTAAGCCACTTACCTTAAATTTTCTTTTCCTGTGGAAATGTCAGCAGCCGGGTGATGCCGGATACAAACACCTAGTGTTTAACAAAGTCGTACCTATTCGTATTGTAATTACTAAATACTTTGTCCATAATACTTTGTGTTAATTCTATAGGTGTGGATAAACTTGATATTATTAGCTTTGATTATGAAACAATTTGATTAAGATGTAGTGATTACGTTTAACCAGCCAAATTTATTGACTGCAACTTTATATATGTACTTAGTTAAAATTATTACAATTACTATGTTTAAAAACTTACAAGATGTTTATTTTTAAATTATTGTTGTCTCCTTTTCATTTATTATACATATAAATTATATTCCTAAATATACCAACTTAAAAAAGAAATACATTTAAAAATATAAAACATAGTGCTCCACCGGCATCGGGTACCCTTGTACCCTAACTAGAGAACTAGGCTCCAGAGAGAGGAACTTTCTCACTATGCGTACAGTGCCTAGCATAACTGCCTTCTGCATTAAGCCCTCGAGCCAACCGTCTAACGAGAGCCTCTTAAGATGTTGATCGAGGCTATTGGCGATAAGCCCGTGAACTGAAACGACTATCGGTACAATAATAACCGATTCCACATCCCACATGTCGACAATCTCATGCCCGCTATTGCACCTTATCTTGTAATCATATTCAATAAATGTATAGATGAAAACCAGTTTCCTACTCTTATGAAGTACAGTAAAATCATTCCGTTATTCAAAGCAGGGGACAAAAGTGATCCATGCAATTTTCGACCCATCTCTATACATTTTACATTTAATAAGTTACTTCATGAGAAACAGTTTCGGTTCACTAAAGTCAGAAACACGACAGATGCAGGAGTTACACTCGTCAAACATAATATATATTTGATGCATGGGAGAAGAAGCAGGATGCCATTGGTATTTTTTATGATTTATCAAAAGCTTTTGAATGTGTTGATCATAAGACTTTGTTATTGAAATTAGGTTATTATGGTGTTTCTAACAGCTCACTTAGCTAAATTAAGTCTTACCTCAATGGCAGAGTACAAAAAGTCAATATTAATGGCACCGACTCTTCTGTCATGGGAATACCCCAGGGCTCGATATTAGGACCCCCTTTTATTCTTGATATAATATTATATGTAAATGATCTTCCTTACTTCACTAAAAATCTTTGTGAAATAGTATTATTTGCTGATGACACATCATTAATTTTTAAAACTGATAGACAAAAGTAGTACTTGACGATGTGAATGATACCCTTTCCGAAATATTGCATTGGTTCAAAAGTAACAACTTGCTGCTCAATGCGAAAAAAAAACAAAGTGTGTAAAGCTTATTATGCCCAATGTAAGACAGATAGATAATCATATTGTAATGAACAATGAATCTTTTCAAGTAGTTAATACCACAGTTTTTCTTAGAATAACTCTAGATAGTAAACTGCAATGCGGTTCTCATATCACAGCCTTGGCAGGAAAACTTAGCTCAGCTGCCTATGCGGTTAGAAAGATAAGGTCACTAACTGATGAGGAAACGGCACGATTAGTTTATTTTAGCTACTTTCATAGCGTTATGACATATTGGTCTGCTGCTGTGGGGCTCAGCTGCCGATATTGAGACTGTTTTCATATTACAGAAACGAGCAATATGAGCAATCTACGGCCTCAGACCCCGTGACTCGCTAAGAGAAACATTTAAAGAAATTAATATATTAACGGTTGCTTGTCAATATATTTACGATAATATTTTATACGTACGGAAGAACTTAATTATTTGAATTTTGCATGTATAGGTACATGCAATAAGTATAAGTAATGAATTAAAATCTTAAAAAAAAAACTCGGACACATGATTATAATATGAGAAATAAAGATAAACTATCAGTGCCAATACTCAGGCTTCATAAGGTTGGTAATTCATTTGTAGGCAACTGTATAACAATGTTTAGTAAAATTCCTCAGGATTTAGTTGACATGCAACTTAATAAATTTAAAATAAAAGTGACAAAGAGTTTAATTAAAAAATCGTATTATAAAGTAGACGAATATCTTAATGATAAAAATGCATGATCATCCTAAGCATTTTCTTGCTCGCACATTATAAATTGTATAAAAACCATATTTACAAAAAAAAATAGGATAATCGATCTTCTCAGTAGAACCAACTACCGAACCAGCGAAAGAATTATTGTCAAATGGTTTACTTTAATTTATTTAATATATCTCTGTATATAATAAATTCGGCCAAGTACGAGTCGAACTCGCCCATGAAGGGTTCCGTAGTAGCAAAGGCGAAAATTGCGGTTTATGACGTATTAAAAAAAACTACTGACTGGATCTCGTTCGAACCAATTTTTAGTGGAAGTTTGCATGGCAATTTACATCATATATTTTTTTTTAGATTTATCATTCTCTTATTTTAGAAGTTAGAGGGGGGGGACACACATTTTTCCACTTTGGAAGTGTCTCTCGCGCAAACTATTCAGTTTAGAAAAAAAATATGTTAGGAACCTCAATAGCATTTTTAAAGACCTATCTATAGATACCCCACACGTATAAATGTGATGAAAAAAATATTTTTAAGTTTCAGTTCTAAGTATGGGGACCCCCAAAATTTAATGCTTTTTTTCTATTTTTGTATGATATTCTTAATGCGGTTCACAGAATACATCTTCTTACCAAGTTTCAACAGCATAGGCCTTATAGTTTTGGAGAAAAGTGGCTGTGACATACGGACGGACAGACAGACAGACAGACAGACGGACGGACAGACATGACGAATCTATAAGGGTTCCGTTTTTTGCCATTTGGCTACGGAACCCTAAAAATGAATCCCTTGGTCACGCCATCACGCGTGAACGGCTGGAACGATTTCGCTAATTCTTTTTTTAGAACATTCCTTAAAGTACGGGGATGGTTCTTACGCAGAGAAAAATTAAAAAAAAAAAAGAATTGACTGTTAGGCGGTACGAAGTTCGCGGGGTCAACTATTTACATATAAAAGGGCAATCTTCTTTTTCTTCTAATATTATAAAGAGGAAAGATTTATATTTTTGTATGTATCTATGTAAGTACATAAATATACGAATAAACTAGACCGATTTCAATAATTCTTTTACCATCGAGCTAGATACACAAGAGCGTATCCACCCCGTTCATGCAAACAGAAGGCAAAAAGTGATTCCAAATCCACTTTTCACCCCCTCATAACTCAAAAACTATTATTGCTCATAATGATTTCAAATATGGCTCATATATTGAGACTTGCGAGATAAATATGTGCTCCAAATTTTATAAACACACCTCAAACAATTATTTAAATACATAATTAAGGTCCAAAAATCATCATTTTTATCTCTGACCTATAGATCAAAACTTTAACCCAGTTCCAGATCTAGAAATAATCAATTTAATACTGGTGTTAAGGTATGTATAAATTATAATTATCCCTACTAATATTATAAATGTGAAAGTAACTCTGTCTGTCTGTCTGTCTGTCTGTCTGTCTGTCTGTCTGTCTTGCTTTCACGCCCAAACCACTGAACCGATTTTGATGAAATTTGGTATAGGGGTAGATTAGACCTCGAGAAAGGACATAGGCTATGTTTGGTCGCGATAACCGACATCCACGCGGGCGGAGCCGCGGGCAAAAGCTAGTATTGTATAAATGCTATGTGAGTATACAATCAATACTTAATATTATAAATGCGAAAGTAACTCAGTCTGTCTGTCTGTTAAGCTTTTACGCCTAAACCACTGAACCGGTTTTGATGAAATTAGGTATAGGGGTAGATTAGACCTTGAGAAAGGACATGGGTCGCGAATTCGCGATAACCGACATCCACGCGGGCGGAGACGCGCTAGTAAATAATAAATATGTAATACATAGTACATTATGGTACAAGTGAGTAAAGTTGGTGATTACCGCCGAGGCGCCATTGAGACCCGAGCCGTCAGGCGAGGGTCTTCTTAAGAGAGCCGAGGACTGTAATCATCATACTCACGCGTGGCATACGATGTTTTACAACACACTTGCGAATAAAATAATACTACAAATACTAAATAAACAATACCTACTACAAATTAATTCGTGTTCCTAGGCGCGCGCATCTAACAATGGCGATCGGCCATATTTAAAAGAATGAGGTTTGAAAGGGGGTTGGGTAATGTTGGCGTCGTGTCGGAATTGAGCGGCCATCAATGAAATTGGTATAATATGAAAGTACAGTATAAAGTGATCAAAAGTTACTACGGGCAAACTTCTCTAAACTATATCGGGACTTAGCTATACAGGGTGGTATTTTTCAACTTTACTTAGATGGAAGTACTCTAAATACTGAAGATAGCGAATTCCACTGAAAAGAAACATTCCCTTATTTTTAAAAAGAATCAAAACTGCATTCATAGTTTTCTGAAAATGCCACACCCGGTAGTCGAACCGACTACAATCTTCCTATAACCTTCTATTTCATAGATTTCCTTTTACTTAATTTACCAAGTTTGTTGGAGAGATTTGAACCTTATGATCGACCCTATAGATTGATGTAATAAAAATACAGGGTGTTATTTTTTCGAATTGTAGTCGTTTCGATTATAAGGCGTGGTAAACGAGTTTTCAGCATTCCTTAAATGCAGTTCTGTTTCTTTTTTAAAAACATACTAAACTGTATGCAAAGTTTTCTGAAAATGCCACACCCGGTAGTCGAACCGACTAAAATCTTCCTAAATCTTCTTAAATCTTCTATTTCATGGATTTCCTTTTATTTAATTTACCAAGTTTGTTAGAGAGATTTGATCCTTATGATCGACCCTATCGATTGATGCAATAAAAATATAGGGTGTTATTTTTTCGAATTCTTCGATTATAGGGCGGGGCGAACGATTTTTCAGCATTCCTTAAATGCAGTTCTATTTCTTTTCTAAAAACATACTAAACTGTATTCAAAGTTTTCCGAAAATGCCACACCCGATAGTCGAACCGACTAAAATCTTTCTAAATCTTCTATTTCATGGATTTTCTTTTATTTAATTTACCAAGTTTGTTAAAGAGATTTGATCCTTATAATTGACCCTATCGATTGATGCAATAAAAATACAGGGTGTTATTTTTTCAAATTGTAGTCGGTTCGATTATGAGGCGTGGCAAATGATTTTTCAGCATTCCTTCAATGCAGGGCTGTTTGTTTTTCAAAAACACACTTAACTGTATTCAAAGTTTTCTGAAAATGCCACACCTAGTAGTCGAACCGAATAAAATCTTTCTAAATCTTCTATTTCATGGATTTCCTTTCATTTAATTTACCAAGTTTGTTAGAGAGATTAGATCTTTATGATCAACCCTATCGATTGATGCAATAAAAATATAGGGTGTTATTTTTTAGAATTTTAGTCGGTTCGATTACAGGGCGTGGCAAGCGATCTTTCGAAATTCCTTAAATGCAGCTTTGTATTCTTTTTTAAATAAGAGAGTGTTTCCTTTGAATGAAATTAACTATCTCCGGTAGTAAGAGTCTCGTACTCGGACTCGTACCCGGTTCGACTACCGTGTGTGGCATTTTCAGAAAACTTTGAATACAGTTTAGTGTGTTTTTAAAAAAGAAACAGCACTGCATTTAAGGAATGCTGAAAAATCGTTTGCCCCGCCCTATAATCGAACAATTCGAAAAAATAACACCCTATATTTTTATTGCATCAATCGATAGGGTCGATCATAAGGATCAAATCTCTCTAACAAACTTGGTAAATTAAATAAAAGGAATCCATGAAATAGAAGATTTAAGAAGATTTAGGAAGATTTTAGTCGGTTCGACTACCGGGTGTGGCATTTTCAGAAAACTTTGTATACAGTTTAGTATGTTTTTAAAAAAGAAACAGAACTGCATTTAAGGAATGCTGAAAACTCGTTTACCACGCCTTATAATCGAACCGACTACAATTCGAATAAATAACACCCTGTATTTTTAGTACGTCAATCGATAGGGTCGATCATAGGGATCAAATCTCTCTAACAAACTTGGTAAATTAAATAAAAGGAAGTCCATGAAAAAGAAGGTTTTGAAAATATTAGTCGGTTCGACTACCGGGTGTGGCATTTTCAAAAGTCTTTGAATGCAGTTTTGTTTCTTTTAAAAAATAAGGTAAAGTTTCCTTTAAGTAAAATTCGCTATCTTTAGTATGAGGGTACTTTCCTTCAAGGTAAAGTCGAAATGTTCCACCCTGTATATCGCAGCTCCGATATTACTTACAATGAAAATAATGACATTTGTACGTGTGTTTAACACAGTACAATGAAGTGGTATCAAAATTAATTATGGCCGCTGAAAAAATTAAGAACGCCACTGTCCATACTAGATTACCCAATCCCCTTTAACATTTTTTACTGTTTTTTTTTATCTGTACTTAGAGAAAAAAAAAGTTAAATTTGAGTGAAAATTTTGTTTATTATACAAATATTACATCTTGAAATTATTTATTGAAATACGAAAATGCATCAAATGACCATACAATAGGCATATTAATTTATTCGAACTATTAAACACGTTCTTTTTTGTATTGAAACTTTTTCAAGAACATAGAAACTTAAATTATAAAATTTAAAAATTTAAAAACCCCCCCGACCCAAAAAGAACCTATAAAAAGTAAAATAATAAGTATTACATTATGACCTACCCTAAGTATGTATTGACCCTTTTATCATTTGTCTCGTCGGGGGACCGCTAAGTACCTTGGTATGCTCTATATCCCCCTGACGATCAGACGGTGGTCCCCCGACGAGACAAATGACAAAAGGGTCAATACTTAGGGTAGGTCATAATGTAATACTTATTATTTTACTTTTTATAGGTTCTTTTTGGGTCGGGGGTTTTTAAATTTTTTTATTTTTTTTATTTCATCCTTTTATAGGTAACCGTTAAACCGATTTTCATAAAACTGTATCGTGATGTATAAATTTTGACCTTCCATTTGATACCCAACACGGGTATATTTGACAATATTAGATTTTGCATTGCCACTTTCACTCCTCATATTTTTCAAATGGCAGATTTTTATGAAACATAGCTAAGAACACTCTCGACTAAACCATCTTTCAAACAAAAGAAACAGAATCGAAATCGGTTCAGCCGTTTGGGAGCTACGATGCCACAGACAGACTGACACACACACACCCATACACACGTCAAACTTATAACACTCCTCTTTTTTTGTCGGGGGTTAAAAAAGAATCTTTAACTCACTTGTGAATAATAACAATGAAAAAGTCACAGTTTGATAATAGGTGTCACTACGTGCCTAATTGCGGTGAAATAATAGCAATTTTATGAGCAGGTGTGTTGTAAATAAATTTATCCCTTTCATGTTATGATCATGACACGCATGCGTTAGTTATTTTTATCAATGAAGTCTTTTCTCTCAGGTTTTTCTGCGTTTGTGTCTTTATATTTTTTTATACGTGATAGGTGCTTGAGCTTGAAAGAGTATGAATAGGGGCATTTGAATGAGGTAGAACAGTTTAAGCCTCTCCAAGGCCCTTTCCGCCGCCTCCTCACTATATAACTGTAGGTAATTCCGCGTGCGCTGCGAAAACTATTTGATGATACTCGTAGAGCAAAACATACAAAGTTCGCAATAGCACATGTCTGTTGCCTAGGATACCCCAAAGTACCTAACTATTTTCATCTATTAAAGATTACAAAAAATAAGTGTTATTTTGGAACCAAATATGGTTCCTACTATGCAGTATTTTTTTTATTCAATTAAATACACAAGATACGTTGTGCATTCAACTTAGATCATTGCCGTTCAAACTATTATATCATGTAATTACAATAAATAATAAATTAAGAGGTATCGCTCTATGAAGATTATGCACGACGACATAAATTCTCGCGTCGGAGCCGGAGTGGGTCAGCTGAACGAAAGCTGTAGCATTAACGGTATGGTGGTGCATGGTCCGGAATCTCCATGCGGTACACCTTGGGTAACGTAAACTGTCGTGCCTCTCTCCCAGGAGAGCCGCTGCCGCCCACTGTAATACCGACTGCGGCAGGAGCGGCCCTGTAGAGGGCTGCTCGGAGGCTTCTCTCATGTCGCTCTCAATAATAGAGGGCACAGTGAAGAAGAGGTAAGGGATGGGCTGGCCGCCGAGCGCAGGCGTGGGGGTTACAGGTGCGGCCGCCTGTTATCCCTTCAACCCCGCTGGCAGCGGGGTTATAAAATGACATTGGGCGCATAAAAATTACATTTTTAAGAGGGAGGCTGAAGCTGCAGCTGTGTTGAAACATACCTAATACATGAAACAATATTTTATTTATCTTTGATCGATTAAATATACACATAAAATCTTTTTACAACACACCTGCTCATAAAAGTGATATTATTTTACCGCAATTAGGCACGTAATGACACCTATTATCAAACTGTGACTTTTTCATTGCTATTATTCACAAAAGTGAGTTATAGATTCTTTTTTAAATTTTATAGGAAGTGTCTATAATTGTCTATGTTCTTAAAAACGTTTTGATACAAAAAAGAACGTGTGTAATAGTACGAATAAATTAATATGCCCATTGTATGGCCATTTGATGCATTTTCGTATTTAAATAAATAATTTAAACTTGTAATAATTGTATAATAAACAAAATTATCACTCAAATTTAACATTTTTTTTTCTCTAAGTACAGAAAAAAAAACAGTAAAAAAAGTTGAAGTCAAACCCAATGATATTAAATATAAATAAATGTGTTATTGCTATTTCTACTTTGATTTGTAAGCATATGACATATCTATGTTATGAAAATATCATTGGTCAAATCTCATTCTTTTAAATATGGCCGATCGCCATTGTTAGATGCGCGCGCATAGGAAAACGAATTCATTTGTAGTATTGTTTATTTAGTATTTGTAGTGTTATTTTATTCGCAAGTGTGTTGTTAAACGTCGTATGCCACGTGTGAGCATGATGATTACCGTCCTCGGCTCTCTTAAGACCCTCGCCTGACGGCTCGGGTCTCAATAGCGCCTCGGCGGTAATCACCAACTTTGCTTACTCGTACCATAATGTACTATTAAAAACAAGGTTTTATTAAAATTCCAACTGTTCTAGAAAATAGTAGACTATGGTACAAGTGTGTAAAGTTGGTAATCACCATACACACGAGTGGCATACGGCTATTTTCAACACACTTGCGAATAAAATAATACTAAAAATACTAACACAATCATCATCATCATCATCATCATCATCATCATTTCAGCCATAGGAAGTCCACTGCTGGACATAGGCCTCCCCTATAGATCTCCAATAGGACCGGTTGGAAGCGGCTCGGCTACTAACACAATAGTAAAAAATAATTCGTTTTACTATGCGCGCCATAGATATCTTGGTATAGATAATAATAAAGTTCAGTGATGCGCGCGCATCTAACATTTTTTATTATTTTGTTCCTTTCGGAATAGGCTAAGGTGCTATCACCATCCTGCCTTGTCATCAGTTATTATTATAATTATACTTATTTGGATGATGATTTTTCTTTCTTTGTAAATACTCACAGAGAAAAAAAAACATTTTAGCGAAAGTTTTGTTTATTAAACACGTACTACACGTTGAAATTATGTTTTAAAATACGAAGTTGCATGAAGCAAGCAATTGGTATATTAATTCGTTTGTAATATTGAACATGATCTTTTTTGTATCGAAACTTTAAACTTTTTTAAGAACAAAGACACCTAATCAATGAAATTAAAAAAAAAAATCTATAACTCCCTTGTGAATAATAGCAATGAAAAAGTCACAGTTTCATAATAGGTGTCATTACGTGCTTAATTGCGGTGAAATAAAATCGTATTTATGAGCAAGTGTGTTGAAAATAATATCGTATTTATGAGCAAGTGTGTTGAAAATAATTTTATAATAGTTATTTGTTATACAAGAGTGCAAAGTTGCTTTTTAACCGCGCGCTCTAATCCAATGGTGACATTAGGCGATATTGAAGCATTGCAGCTAGAACGTTGTTGTTGAACTTTTTAGGGCTCCAGTTGCCCGTAACGACTGCTATAGATATTCTTATGGCAACCGGGACCGATGGCTTAACGTGCTCTTCGAGGCACGACCAGACCACCAAATACCCATATTCATGCATACAAATATTTGCACTGAGCGGGGATCGATCGGGGGTGTAATAATGAAATGCAAAAAAATAATCAACAACTCACTTGTGAATAATAATAATGAAAAAGTCATAGTTTCATAATAGGTGTCATTCCGTGCTTAATTGCGGTGAAATAAAAGCCTGTTTATAAGCAAGTGTGTTGAAAATATTATTATGGAAGACCAGAGTGTTTACCAAGACATCACAAATGAGCCCAAACTAGATGGATTTAGTTCAGGGGTTTTAGTTTAGGAGTTTCATTGGCCACCTCCCTACTCCCTCAGACCAGCTCCATGGTACCATAATAAATATACCATACCAAGAATGCAAGTTAAATCGTTTGGCCAGTGGTTTGGCAAAAGTTAGCGCATGAGGCTATTTCCAGGGGTCAGCTGCCCCTGGAAATTTTGCGCTAAGTTACGGCCATGATGTCGGTCGATTCGTGCGTCGCTGTTGAACCCCTTGTTGCACACTGGACAAACAGTAGTGTGACCACAAACGCATTAATTACCGCGGTTATCTTCTTGATGTGCTAAAAAACCGGAGCTATTGTCTACCGCCATATGCCATATTGATAGGCACTGTAAAATTATGGCCATATAAATCATGGCTACACCTACGCGTTGTTGAAATTATCACGGTAGTGTAGTCCCAGCATAAGAGGGGAGAGGGATATTAATATAGACACAAAATAGACATCTATCTATCTATCTGACACAAAATCAACAGGCACTTTCTGCGACCTTCAAACGCTGCTGCCACCACTTTCGCAGGTGTTTTCTAATTGCAGCAGTTTTCGAATTGCAACGAAAGATTCGAAGGGAAACATTGTAAATTGTAAATTGTAATATTATTATTTAAATAATAAATTTCCTCGCCTTAGCCGAAGTTCCATACAAAGCTGTCAGTGTCCTTTGCGTCCAGAAACGTCTAATAGGTGCATAGTTTCAACGCAAATGTTGTTATGAGATGATAATAAAATTGTAATAATAATTAACGCTTACGATTAATCGCTAAAGGCTGATAATAGTCAATTACGATAAATCGAAATCGACGTAGTATTACTAGTTTTTATTGAGAAGCGAAGTCGATGAAAACTATATCACCGGATACGGATTTCACTGTCACCAATTTTACCAGTTCATAAGGGTGGGGCAGGGAGGGTATCGAGAACTATAGCCCAATTTCAATCCTGTCATCGCTCTCTAAAATCTTAGAAAAAATTATCAATAATATATTTAAAATAACTTAAAGGTTGAGGAGTGGGCCTTACGATCGAGAGGTCCCGGGTTCGAATCCTGGCCATTACACTACCGACGTGAACCCACTAAGCAGTATAACTTCGAACTTCGACCGAAATTACTAATATTCCCATTAACCACTCCAACTAGGAGGGGTTAACGGCAATATTAGTGATTTCGCTTGCTATGTAATATTCATTTTACATAAAAAAAACTATGTATTATTTATAAAGCAACAACATCTTATCCGGTTCCCAGTTAGGTTTTCGTAGAGGCAGATCCATCTAGGTGGATATCGGTTATCGCAAATTTTAGTCACATCTTCGGTTCTCGTCAACCAACCCTTTCTAATAAAAAAAGCCGCATCAAAATCCGTTCAGTAGTTTTTTCGTCAATCACATCGGACAAGAATTCCAAATGAATATTTTTCTGTTCAGAATCAAAAAGCAATATGGTATTTAACATAACCCAAGTTTTTTTTAATATCATCAATTATGTATATCGGTATATTATTTATTGCTGAGATAAGCATGTCTTTACAACATACAAGCATACATCTTAGTTATATAAAAATAATGTAACTCGACTAAATCCGATGTTGCAAATGGCCCGGTGAGATAGGTGGGTGACAACTGACAGGGTTATATCTAGATAATATAACAGATTTAATTTAAATACCTCGTTTTTAACATAAATGGCAGAAGAGATCGTGTCCCGCTCTCGCTTTGCAGCAATCACGGTTAGTTTACTGGAGAAATACTGAATAGTTCCGTCACATGTCTCCGAAACTCAATTTGATCCGACTGCCAACTGTCAAGGAAGGAACTATTTTTTGCGTGTAGGTATCTTGCATTATTTGTATGCATGTATGTTATATTATTTATTACACATATCTTCAAAACCGCTGCACGGATTTCAATGAATGATGTTGAACATTAATAGTAGATTACCCAACAAGTGAAAAAAAGGTGAATTCTTTTCGAGGCACCAAGTTGTATCCCGAGAGGAGTGAAGGTTACTCCGGTAGAATCCCGAGCGTAGCGAGGGGTTCTAGATAGAAACCTGAGTGGATCGAGGGATACAAGAGCCGAGATGAATTCTTTTTTCACGTGTTAGGTACTCAACTTTTCACCATTGACTACGAGAAAACGATTACTCTGTGATAATGAATTACATTTTGTTATGGATAGTACACAAAAGAAACAGCAAATTATCAGTAATAGCTACCGCTTTAGCGCGAAAAGACTCAGGAGTCTTTTCGCGTTCGAGAATATGAGTTTTATTTTCATCACTAGATGAAGTCATTTTATGATTATGAGACAAACAGAAACTTTTACAAGGAAAATTACACAGAAAATGGCGGCATTTTTTTTTCTTAATTCAAACTGAGCCACATTGCATCCAGCCAGTTATTACATTTAGGTGACTTTTAGTACGTTTTTATAGTGAGACTGTGAGAGTGTGCAATCTCTTTGCATGTTTCACTAGAATCCGTACATTCGCGCATGTTCCAAATTCAAATTTTTTTATTCACTCGGTGAAACAAAGAGCGTTTTATTCACTGTTTTTGATGAATCACGGGCCCTTTTTCGAGTGTCAATGGTGAAATAGTACATTATGGCACAAGTGAGCAAAGTTGGTGATTACCGTCGAGGCGCCATTGAGACCCGAGCCGCCAGGCGAGGGTCTTAAGAGAGCCGAGGACGGTAATCATCATGCTCATGCGTGCCATACGACGTTTTACAACACACTTGCGAATAAAATAATACTACAAATACTAAATAAACAATACTACAAATTAATTCGTTTTCCTATGCGCGCGCATTTAACAATGGCGGTCGACCATATTTTAAAAAAAAAAGAGTTTTAAATTTAACTTTTTTTTACTGTTTTTTTTTCTGTACTTAGAGAGAAAAAAAAGTTAAATTTGAGTCAAATCAAATCAAATCAAATCAAATCATTTATTTGTATAAACACGTGTCAATATACATATGCATGCAAGATGGTCAATAGTCTGGTTAATGTCCAGCGTGTTTAGCCGTAGTCATGCCGGCGTACAAATGCTTCAGTAATATGTCAATCTAAAAGTATAAAAAAGTCAAGTAACAAAAAACAATTAAAAATCAATTACAATGTACTACTTGAGTTATTAGAATGTCAAGATATAAAATAACCAAATAAATAATATAATGTCAAAAAAATACTATTAATATAAACTAATGTCAATCTAATCTAATTTTATAATGTCAAAAGTAAATTGTTAGTCAATCTCATCATTTAAATAATCAGTAACATTGTAATACGCTTTTCTAATTAACAATTTTTTTTCAGTACTAATTTGAACTTTTTACTAATTGAGTGAAAATTTTGTTTATTAAACAAGTATTACATGTTGATATTATTTATTTAAATACGAAAATGCATCAAATGACCATACAATAGGCGTATTAATTTATTCGTACTATTAAACACGTTATTTTTTGTATCAAAACTTTTTTAAGAACATAGACAATTATAGACACTTCCTATAAAATTTAAAAAAGAATCTATAACTCACTTTTGTGAATAATAGCAATAAAAAAGTCACATTTTGATAATAGGTGTCATTACGTGCCTAATTGCGGTAAAATAATAGTACTTTTATGAGCAGGTGTGTTGTAAAGGTATTTTCACCTGACCTGAATGCTACTACAGCTCTTTGACAGTTCTCCCTTCTGTATAGTCTTAGATCTTCGCTCAACATTTCCTACTCAATCACCTTAGATACTGTACACTGCTCAGCCAGAATGTCCGCTGAAGTGTCGCTAGGAACAATATTAGGTATATGAACATTCTATGACTGTCATATGCTTTGTAGATAGTCGGAGCCCTAAAAATCGATAACTGGTGTGACTACAGAACTTCGAAATCACCAGTGGGTTTTGGAGGTTATATGGCAGACACTTCGCGAATAATGAAGTTCAAGCGCTTCGTATTTAACCAGCTGACTCCAACTGAGTTGAGAACCTTTTTGGGAGGTTGAGGTCTTGGAGGATGTTAATCGGGTCTATGAAGAGCCTGATGGACCCTACCATGAATCTTCATGCTCTACCATACTTCCTGCCTCAGCGCATGTAATAAATTATCTACATAAAACTAATAATTACGAAATGAAATGTAAATGTAACTCTTTATTTCAAAGTTTTGAGTTTATTTGGAGGATTATTTAAAAAAATATATACCTATCTTATTTTGGTAGCATATTTGAATATATTTGTAGTATAGTATGTAGGTAGAGTAATAGCCAAAATGATTGTCTACGCATGGAGAGCCATTTACCACAATCGGCAAATACTTGTTTAATCACATAATTGATACCGATGTCAACGGATGTGGTTTGGGCACTTACTCATAACTGGTATACATTTTGAAGATAATGTAATCAGTCACAAATCGAACTACTTCGGATCTGGCACATCATGAAGAAGAATGAGAGACCGGCTAAGATCTACTATTTGCTTTGGTTTTGTAGAGCTTTGCTTTATCTCTATCATACATCGGGTTGATGGTTTGTATTTAAAACGATTTGAAGGATGCACAAGATATTAAATATAACCGAAGTCTTAGCCAGAGTCTCGTTCTGCTTCTCGGCTTAACTAATCAAAACCTGGATGTTAAACAGCATACCATCCCCACAGACTAGCGGTTAAGGTTATGTCGGAATCGACTAAAACAGCACATCGTCTCGGGTCTCAATTACTGGGGTGCAAGGTAACCGAATAAGGCAATTTATGAGCTTTAAAAATTTAAAATAAAAAATCAATATTATTAGGGATCCCCTGCCAGCGAAGTGATCCACTGACATGCCCAAACCACGTCTTATCGGGATCATTTTAGGAAAGTAGTCATTGTCATTGTCAAAGTCTAAAGATACCTACTATTCTCTGAGCAAAATGTCATAATTATTTATCATCAGGTGCACCGTGTGCTTGTCAGTCAGTAGGTGTTATATAAAAACTGTCGAGAAATAGACGTTATAGGATGTGCTTGTTTGAGATTTGGACATTATGAGATGTGGTCATTGTGAGAAGTAGACATTATGAGATTTGTTTATTTTGAGAAGTGAATGTTTTAAGTTGTTGTCATTTTCTGAAGTGGGCACTGTGTGTCAGAGGGGTTCAATTCAATTCAATTCAATTCAATTTTTTGGTGTGGCAAGCTATGCCGAAGTTGTCGGCAAATTTCGCCATATAGGTACGACGCCATAGACGTGCGAAGGAGTATAGTCACTTATTAAAAGGCCGCAGTATACATTTTGAATTTGGTAATTTATTAGGGGTTGATATCGTGTTATTTAGCAAAATACATTTCAAGCCATGTCAAGCATTTGTCAAATATTTTACCTAATGAAGGAAATCAAATTTAAGTATGTAGGTACTTATAATATTTAAAAAACTTAGTTTAGTTCTTGAGCGACAAGCGATTTATGACGTTTACACAGACAATTTTTGTCATGATGCTAACCGCTTCACCAATCGCCACCACAAAGTGACTAAGATCACGCGCGATTTGGTCATTTCTTTCCTTAGGTGTTCAATGTGTTCATGCCAGAATTTAAATAGTTATTCAATTATTCAAGAATTGTTTGAATCTTCAAGCTCTTGAAGCAGTTTCGAGTCTTGGTCACCAGCAGCATGCGGCCAGTCGCTGCGCGGCCAATGTCGGAAGTCACCAATCAATCAATCAGCCTACTGCAGTCCACTGCTGGACATAGGCCTCTCCCAATATGCGCCACGTTTGCCGATCCTCCGCCTTCCGCATCCAGTCTGTCCCAGCCACCTTTCGCAGGTCGTCAGTCCACCCAGCTAGGGGGTGTCCCACCTTCCATTTACCTTCGCGCGGTCTCCATTCTAGGACTCGTTTACTCCAAACGGCCATCAGTCCTTCGACAGATGTGGCCAGCCCATTGCCACTTCAGCTTGCTTATTCTGCGAGCTATGTCGGTGACTTCCAATACCGAAGTCATCTAGAAGACAAGGTCAAGTTGGCATCAAAGAAACTTGGGGTGCTCAACAGGGCGAAGCAGTACTTCACTGCGGGGCAACGACTCCTCCTTTATAAGGCACAGGTTCGGCCCCACATGGAGTACTGCTGTCACCTTTTTGCCGGAGCGCCTGCGTGCCAGCTTGACCCTTTCGACTCGGTACAAAGACGGGCGTTGAGGCTCGTCGGCAATCCCATACTCACAGGCGATGTGGAACCTCTCAGTCTCAGGAGAGACTTTGCTTCACTGTGTGTGTTTTACCGCCTATACAATGGTTTGTGCTCAGATGAATTGTTTGACATGATGCCCACAGCTACATTCTATCATCGCACTTCTCGTCATAGGCGGGGAGTTCATCCTCACACATTGCGACCAGAAATGGTGCGCACTGTGCAGTATGAAAGGAACTTCATCCCTCGCACACTCAAGCTGTGGAATGAACTCCCCGCGATGGTTTTCCCAAGCGACTACAATATGGGGTTCTTCAAGAAAGGTTTCTTCAGGGTCGGCAGCACGAGTGTGACGCCCCTGGTGTTGCATACGTCCATAGGCCACGGTAACCACTTTCCATCAGGTGGGCCGTGTGCTTGTCTACCACCTAAGTGGTATAAAAAAAAATAACCTCGTTGCGAATTCTACCCTTCAAAGAGACTCCAAGCATAGCTCGCTCCATAGCCTGCTGTGTGACTTTCAGGTCACGGACTAACCCCACCGTCAGTGGCCACGTTTCGGCACCGTTGGTCATAACAGGCAGGACGCACTGGTCGAAAATCTTTGTTTTGAGGCATTGCGGCAGGGGGGAGGCGAAGACCCGACGCAATTTGCCAAATGCTGCCCACCCCAGTTGGATTCTTCTGGCTATTTCTTTCTCGAAGTTGTTTTTACCGAGCTGGATAACTTGCCTCAAGTAGCAATAATTTTGAACAACTTCGATGGCAATCGGTCTCGGTACAATATGTTCGTTGAACATAATCTTGGTTTTATCCAAGTTTACACCGAGGCCGACTTGACGAGAAGCTCCATTTAGGCTGTGCAGCATTTCGTCCAGTTGTTCCAGCGACTCCGCAACTATGACGATGTCGTCGGCGAATCGAAGGTGCGAGATGTACTCACCGTTGATGTTGATGCCCCGCTCATTCCAATCCAGAGTCTTGAAGACGTCCTCCAATGCGTTGGTGAATAGTTTGGGAGATATAACATCTCCCTGTCGCACTCCACGTTGGAGGCTAATGGGTTTCGTCTTCTGGTCTTGGAGTTGGACGAACATTGTGGCAGTGTCATACAGGCATCTTAACACCTCGATGTATCGCCAATCAACACGGCACCGCTGCAGAGCATCCAGCACTGCCTAGGTTTCGATAGAGTCACCAGACTGTGGGGCTTTAGTCACTTGCGACCTAGCCGAATTGTCATTTAGACGGTCGATTTCCACCGCGCGACCAAAATCGGTGCGGCTTTCGAGCACGATTTCGGTCCCGCGTGTAAGCACCACGTTAGGCTCATTTTTAATTTATTACTAGCTGACCCCGCGAACTTCGTACCGCCTAACAGTCGAATTTTTCTCTCCGTAAGAACCATCCTCGTACTTTAAGGAGTATTCTAAAAAAAGAATTAGCGAAATCGGTTCAGCCGTTCTCGAGATTTGCGCTTAGCAGCACATTTAGGGATTCTTTTTTATATTATAGAGATTTTTTTATATTATAGAATTTATATGATTTATTATAGTCATCTTACTAACTGCAAGTAGCAAAGGTCAACATTGTGATTGTCTTAATTAAAAATATATGAAAGATATCTTTTCTTTATAATTTCAGAAATAAGTGTCACAACGAGAAAAAGCGACGGGAACTTGAAAACGAAACCATAAATCAGCTTGAAGAACTCCTAGGGACTTGTCTCGCGGAGGTCAAGCAGCCGGACAAAAACGGCATCGTACGTGAGGCCACACGTCAGATCCAGGAGGTGCTGCGGCGAAGGCGGGAGTGCCCTGAGGAGTGTCCGCTTCGAGTCACCCAGTGCCTCTCGCCAGTGCAAGCCGGCGAGGTTAGCTCCACCCAGTCGTCCTGCTCTGGATTACATATTTCGGATATCACTTCACTTATAGAGGTATTTTATTACTTTAAATATTTTTGTTGAAACACTTGAAACAAGTCATGAATGTACGTACAGTTGCTCTCAAAAATTAAGCATATTATGTACCTACTTATATCATATTTACAATGGTCCATTAAAATGTCAGACATCAGAATATTGTAATCATTCCAGTCTTGCTGCTTAGGTCCAAGATATGTGTCCAACGTTGTATAAAATAGTACCTGAAATTAATTAATGTATGTAGCTTCTATTTTATAATTTTCTTCGGAATAACATTAGAAATATTATACACTGCCGGCACAGTACGGTTGCCGGTTAGGTAGGTACGCTTTTTAGAATACTAATTACTAAGCATCTACTAAGAGAGGCTTTATGGAAATTTGATTACTAAGGGGGTACCTAAATAAGAGACGAACTTTTTGTATTGAGGTTTCAAATCATTTCAAAGGTAAAAGCAGAAATTTCATACGCCTGCGTCTTTTAAAAAAATTCAGTATCAGCGTTTTTCCAAATTTTTTTAATGGTAAAATAGACTATGAATGTTTCTATGGAATAGTCCATGGTTGGCCAAGATGTACGAAATTGCAAAAAGATGCTTCTGGAAACACATGTGAATTTGTTTAAATTTTTTTCCGTTTTCAGATTATTTAAACGGGGCGTGAAGAAATATTTATTCGGGCAGCAAACTAAAGACCATAATTCAAAAATTAATGACATATTAGAATGATCGATAATGGACGTTTTAATTATTTAAATTTAATCCAAGCTTATATACATACCTAATCATAATAATCAAATTCCATTGACGGATCAAATAGAAAACAAAACATCATGGATTTCCATTCGGTTTTTGCTGAAAACAGTATAACTAATATAATATAACAATTTTGATACATACAATGAATTAAGTCATTATGGTATTTTGTTCACATAATATCCTTCTTTTTGAGAGCGATTGTACAAAGTAAGGTAATAGAATACGGCAAAACTATTTGTAATATTGGAAAAGGGACATACAGGCTACTGTGTTATGAACTGTTTGAGTTTGAGGTTCATTTATTTAGATTTTACAGACACAGTAATTCATTTAAAAAAACCTACTGGCATCATACCTATCAACGTGCCTGATAACAGTAAATATTCAATTTGAAATACGTATACTACTTGTTTCAGGCCCTCAAACATTACACAGGCATACTCGGCTGGGTTTTATTGGAAATAAACTCAAAAGCTGAAATAGAATGTATCACCGAAAATATTAAGGACCTCACTCTGCAGGACAGATCTGAGTTATATAACACGTCTATTTTTTCACTTGTGCATGCTAAAGATCATGCAAAATTAAAGCCACTGATAAGAAATTCCCAATCCTTAAACTGGACTACAACTTTTATAGATAGATTTCACGCTATACAAGCACGTTTGATAATCAAGAATTCAAATGGAACCGATAGTGCTAGGTATGTATCTTATGTATTTTCACACTCTTTATCATTAGAGAAAAAGAAAACTTTAGTCACTTATACAATAAAAATCAGTCAATATGTCAAAGACATTGATACGACGGTGTGTAACACTGTTGATATGAAATATGTTTTGCCATTTCATTGTGATAGTAGATGGTGACGGTCGAACGATAAGAGGCCGATTACAAGTAACTAATACGAAGTAATGAATACTACTTTACGACTCTCCAAAGGAAGATAATGCAATATTGTGTAGAAAAGTATTTTGAAAAATATCATCACGATTTTATTATACCCTTTTAATGAACAAAGAATAAGAGGTTTTTGTTTCCAAAACATTACTTAGTTGAAAGTTACTTGTTAACAAATTCTTTAGTCGAGTGACTAACTAGGTGTACATGTGATGGACGGTGGACACTACAATCAGAAACGAAGACCAATGGGTTAATAAGTGTAACGTGTCGTGAAGTGTAACTAGTGGTGCTACGTTTGTAGGTACGTGGAGTGTGTGATCCACGCGGCGCCGGTGCGCGTCCCGTCCTCGGAGGAGGCCGGCTCCGTCATGTGCGTCATCCGGCGCTGCGAGGACGCGTCGGCCGCACTTCTCCCTGGCGACGGCGGCCCACCCGCCATCACCGCTAAGCCTTCGGATAGCATTGTGTTCAGATTGGACTGCAACTTCATCATATTATGTGAGTTTCTTTTACGTCTTTCTCTAAATTATTCTTTAATGAACTTGTTTCATTAGAGAACGATTTAGCTGATGGTCCACTGTATTTACTGCTGAACTGTCAGCGTAAATAGCATAAGCAGGAAAATAATAACTTTTGTGTTTTCTCATTACAGTTTGTGATTTAAGTGGAGTGGAAAACTTAATAAACACTTCCGTCAATCTCTTGGGAAGTCCTTATTTAGAACTTGTCGAGAGTAGTGATCGAATTCGTGTAGTTGGGCACTTACAAGAGGCCGCGTGTCTTCCTGCACCACCCGCGATAAGTAAACCTTTTCGGCTCCGTATAGCCCCGGACAGACCGTTTTTACGAGTGATCGCACGATCGCGTCTTTTTCGATCAAAACCCACATCCGGCGAACCGGATTTTATAATGTCCACGCACACTGTACTCGGCGACGAAGACATGGAGCTTCTCGAAGAAGGCCCTAGACCTACCGTAGGTGGTCCGCTCATGACTTCCGTAGCGAACGGAGAATCGTCTAGCTGTGATCCACGATACCGTTCTCCTATGAGCCCCGCCGAAGGGCCCTTTCTCAATGATTTCGATCTCGAACCGTGGGCGAACTCATTACTCGGAGATATGAATGCCGAGGAGACGAAACAGCGCAAAGAAAATGCAGCCGAAGGACCCTCGCAGCCCCAAACGCCCCGCGCTCCGCCTACGCCAGGCGAGGGCCCACCATCGAATCAAACGGGGGAGGAGTCAAATAGACTTCGGCTACTCCTGAGTAAGAAACCAATGCCGGGCAACGAGGGTGCGGTCAACTCCAACAACCGCATTCTCAAAGATCTACTGAAGCAGGAGGACGAAGAGGCTACAGGCAGCGAGACGTCGGCCCCGCACACGCCGCACACGCCCCACACGCCGCTGACGCCGCACACGCCGCACACGCCGGCGGCGGCGCTGTCGCCGCTGCAGTCGGCCCAGGCGCACGCGCGGCCGCCGCCGCACCCGCCGCACCCGCCGCACGCGCCGCACGCGCCCCTCTCGCACTCGCACGTGGGGCCACCTGCACATCCCATGCAGCAGCATCAACATCATAACAACTCCGATGTGTTGTTAAGGGTGGTGAGTAAACTGTCTTTTTTAAATTTTGTTTCTCATCAAGTAGTTTAACTATTTAAGTAATAATACTCAGATTGGGCAATATGTTATTGGGATTTGGTGCTGCAGACAGAATACTAAATCTAAGAAGCAGTACGTAGTCTGAATATGTTGACGGTACACGTACGTGGACCTTTCGCCCTCTATGGCAAGAAACCAAAAGAGTTACTAGGGAAATGTGAGTGTAATGAACACATCTAATTATTTCTTCAGGGGGCTATAGGTACATTTACTTACTATACAGAGCGATTTTTCAACTAGTGAATTGATTTTGAAAAAAAAACAACATACTAGAATTCTGGAAAGTAATAACATAACATGTTTATGCCAAACTAAGGGAAATATGTAATTTTTAACAAAATAACTTCGTATTTGCCTATTCACGCCCGGTTGATAAATTCAGACTACATATTACGTACATATTTTATTAGCTCAAGTAGTTAATTGAAAATATGTTCTAGTAGTTATACACTCCCAGTTTTAAGCCTAGCTTGCGAAATCCATGTTTGTTTTAGATATTAAATGAAAAGTCGGATGATGAATTGGCGGAGAACAGAAGAAATTCTGGTGACGGTAGCAGAGCGGTGCAACCGCCTAGCGTACTGTGTCAGCTGCTGGCCAGCAATAGCAATGGGCCGTCCGGCAATGGTCGTCAGCAGGACACTAGTGACAACTACCTCGAAAGAATCGGTGGCAAACGCAAGTACGCGAGCGAAGATACTAAAGCCCTCGTTAACAATGCTAAGAGAGCTACGCCGGAAAATCAACAGGTAGTGTTAACACTATTTTACATACGAAAATTTGGATGGATGGATGGATGACAGAATGGCTGAATCTGGATGAAATATAACACGGAGCTAGATTATAGTTTGGAATAGGCAAGTTTTTGTCCCGATGATTTTTTGTTTTTTATGTTCAATGTGTATATGCTATACGAATCTAGCATATTTCCTTCTGATGAGTTTCAATCATACATAAATATACCTCACAGCGGTCACCTCATATTTTTAAAATTTCAGTCTTAATCAATTCGATTGTATGATTGTTGGTCATGAATTGATATAAGAAGATTGACCGTGCTATCGTTGTTGCCAAAGGTTACGTCGAGTGCACATTCCGCCGCATCCTCGACGGCTTCCTCGACAGCTAGCAGTCCCGCGACCAGCAGCAGTGGGGGGATGATGAGCCCGCTGTGTCAGAAGAACCAGATTCTGGTGTCGTTGTTGGCGCGGCAGCAGACGCACCCGACCACGCCTCTGCCGTCGCCGAACCCAAACTTGCGCGTGTACCCGCAACCGCCGCGACAACGCGCGCCGGCACCTCCGCAGATGCAACAGCAGCAACAACCACGACTCAACATCAACTCCACTCTGTCCAATATACTCACTGGACCTCCCAATCAGTGAGTATTTTTTTATACCACTTAGGTCACAGACAAACACGGCCCATCTAATGGAAAGTGGTTACCGTGGTCCATGGACGTGTGCAACAGCAGGGGGAGTCACACTCGTGCTGCCGACTCTATAAGAACACAAAGATTCTGTGCCAATTGTTATGTGTTCAATAAATAAATGAATTGAATTGAATTGCCGTCAGCGAAGAAAACAAGCAGGGCCTTTGGTGTTCCCACTGACAGCACAAAACCTCTCCAGTGACCTCTGGCTACCCTACTCACCGCCGGAAATACAACACGAGGTTATTATACCCGCGGTATTCAATAGGGCGGAGGTACTTCCCCAGTCGGACAGCTCGACTCGAATATCACTCTCCCTTATTACCTGACCGGATTAGCTTTTATGCTGGAAAGACCGTATAGTATGAGTATGAAGTATAAGCATGAGTACAACAAATTAATTATTTTAAAGAGTAGTATCCCCAAAGGAAAAAAAAACTTAAATAACTATGTTGCATCTTCAAGTTATCATTAATTGTAAGTACCTACAAAATATCCAATATTTAGTCTTATCGATAGTACCTATTATTCAAGTTGCACATTGTTATCTCTTAGTTTTATTTTACACCTACATTACATACATACTGATACACATTTTGTAAAATAAATTGTCTTTTACAGTCGAACAAATAACGTGAATGGTGGTTTAGGCGTGGTTTCAACTGTGGCGAATGTAGAATGTCCGTCGACCATGGCCAATACACAGAGCCATTTGCAGCAAGTACTGCAAAGAGGTCCAGGTGGAATTTACCCTTCGGCTGCGGCCAATGCAGCTTCTATACACTATGCGACTACTGCTCCGCATCATGTCTACAATAATCAGACACCGTTAGTACATACAATTTATACAGTTTTCAAAAATTCATTTTTATAGTAGTTATGTTTCATATCCTACAAATCTGGCGAATTAGTATAACCGACATTCAACTCGGTCGCTGAAATTTTTTTAATACTCGGATCGAATATAAAAAACTTACTTTCTAAATCGATTTCAATAGTTAGCTTATTAAATGCTTCAAAATTTAATTCAAAAATTATGTGACGTTAACAACTACCTTTTTGCCTCCTATATTTTCGGTTCTACGTAATAGGGGGTGAAGCTATTGCAGTCAAGCCTAATGGCGTGGCCCTATTCTGCTCCACCGAAAACCAACACGTTTTTGTTTTATTGTTTTTAATAACTTCAAATTATGTTAGTTAATTATTTGTTGTTATGATTTTAGGGGTGGCAGCACGCGAGCGCAAGGTGGAGGTGGGGGTGAAAATGAAACGCCCAACGATCAAACACTCTCGGATATTCTGGATGAGTTCATCGACACCATGCCCGTACCCCTCGACGTTACCCTTCGACAGAGACAAGTAAATATAGCCACATTACAGTAACAAAAGAAGTTAAAGTTAAGTTAAGCTAAAAATTTGCTGCGATCTAAACATCGTCCCGAACATCCATCCATAACATTTATTTTTTATTTTTTATACTACTTAGGTCGCAAACAAGCACACGGCCATCCTGATGGTAAGTGGTTACCGTGGCCTATGGGCGAGTGTAACTCCAGGGGAGTCACACCGACCCTGTAAAAACAGAGAAATTCCGTGCCGTCAGCGCAAATATCTTTTGCGCTGACGGCAGTAGAATTGACCAAATAAACACAATTTCAGGGCACGAGGGAAAGGAGTGCGATGATCAACGCGATAACGCAAAGTCTGATGCAATGCGAGACAGTTGCCAACCCCACCGAGCCTCAGGCGGGCGCGCCCCCGGCCTACTCCGCCCGGAGCCCGGCCAGCCCGGGCGCTGCAGGGGGAGGTTCACGGACGCCCACTCCCGGGGACGCGGAGGCGAGGGAGCGCTGGCGAGCGGCCGCTCCTCGCGCCCTCTACGGCGCGGAGGGCGCACGAGCACGCGCCCTCCTGGAGCAGCACCAACACCGCGTCCGTCTGCTGCACATGCAGCGCTCGCAGCAAATTATGGTGCCACCCGAGGTCAGTATTTTTTAATCGATAAAATTGCAAAGATTGACCACTGCAGACTCGTGGTCACACCAGCTTGTTACACTGCTGTGACCAACAGAAATTTATTTTACTCGTTGTCACACTGTGTGGTGTGAACAACAGTACCTAAGCTATTGGAACATAAGACTCGTGACTACATTAGTGTGGGGGAATGAAGTAATTATGTACAGTCTTATTTGTTATTTTAGAGCCCAAAATCGTGCGAAGTGGAGAAGAGCCGAAAGGCGGACTCCGAGCTCTGAGGTCATCTTGGCCACGGATGCAATCGGGTAAATGCATCTCCATGAAGATGATGATGACTGACGAAGAGATCTCTTTCGTACATTGACAGCTTGCGATAGGACGCCTTTATTCACATTACTTTTTAAGTTTTACCATCGAAAATGGAAAATATTTTTCATACCATTTTACATCATAATGATCACTCATAAATGAATGATGATGATAAGCTCGCCGATACCGCGCAGTAGGTTACTTGCGAAAAACTACTCATATTTAACTTGGTTGAATAGAATCTTTTGATTACAGTAAGGAGTAGTATTGTTTGACAAAAAATAATATTTGAGCAGATTTTTTGTCCCTTCTAGTACTTACTCAAACTTGTTCAGAATATCTTAATAAGTTATGGATGCCCTATGGACTTTTTTTTAGTCGCTGAGCGACCTCCGATGCACGATTCGCTTCCGTGCTTTGAGGGTTATGCGGGACAGAAGAGACCTGAGTCTACTCCGTAGCCGCTCCTCCTCGAGCATTACTTGCTCGCAGAAGGCTGTGAGCAATGCGTTGAGCGAGAGAACTGCCACTCTTAGGTCCGGCACTAGCATTGCCAGCCCTAAATCCTCGCTCTCGCTACAGTGATGGCACTCAGGCGTTGGCTCCTTTCCGATCCGACAGAGGTAATCCCCGAAGCACCCGTACCCGGAGATCACCTGTGTCAGCCGACAGGAGAGGCCCCCGTCAGGTCTCTCTAGCCAGTCCAGGGTGGGTCTTACCGCTCCTATCACAACGTGACCTTACCCTTACTACCCCGTTTCGAAAATACAGCCTGTATAATGACTTGTGTAAGTAAAAACCAAGTGTATGGTTTCATTAGAGATAATATGAATTCCGATGATTATAAGGTTCTATTATAAATTATGAAGAGTGGTCATTATGATGTAAAATGGTATGAGAAACATTTTCGGACTTAAAACTAAATAAGACCCGTTTGACTTCCTTATAGAGTAGCTAAGCCTGTTTGTGTTCATAACAATATTAAAATTATACCTAAATGTATTCGATACGTTTTCCAGGCGTCCGAGCAACCTCAGGCCGACCTGGGCACGGCCCTCGTCTCAGTGACGGCACCCCCTAACGTGACCCTCACTCGCACGGATTACCACTTATATCATCACAGTAAGTTCTTTCGCCTACTATCTATCTTGAGGTTATCCTAGGCAAAACATATGTTTTGTATTCTAATCTTTTTTTGTTGTCAACAGATCAAATAAGTGGAAATTATAGTACAAATAAAATAACTACTTCGCAACAAAATCCAATGTTGAGCCGGCAGCTAAGTGTAAGTTTTTTGAAATATGATTATAATATAATACCTACTACATATTATTATGTTTATGGTTTGAATGTTAGTGGTCCCACCAATATCTTCTTATACCAACCTCACCCGTAAATCAGTACAACTGCTGATTGATGGAAAAGCTCTGGCGCAGTCTCTCCTCTCGGGTTTGAGAGGTCATATGACAGTAGTTTTTGTATCTCATTTGCGAAATAAATATTTATCTTATCTTATCTTAACTTACATTACCTTACCCTATCTTACCTTATCTTACCTTATCTCACCTACCTTATCTTCATATCTTATCTTGTATCGTAATGTCGGTGCAGGGGCCCGGGTCGGGCGCGTACTCGCACGCGGGCGGCGTGGCCACGCACTCGGCCGCCGCTCTCCACACGCCTATGACGCCGCAGCCCTACCACCGCCCGCCGCGCCCACATCTAGGTAATTAATACTTTAGCATCCTTTGAATCTATCTCTCAGTTTAATTATTATAAAATATCACCAGCTGCGCGTTTCTTTAATTAAATTGACAGTTTAATAAAAATTATCATTGTTATCCAATTGCTTTTTCTTTATTGAAACCGTGCTTCATCGAAACATGAGAGCAACACCGCTAGAGACTTCTCGGAAGACTTGAATGTGTTAAGGAAGTCCGGTTGCCAACCAATCCTTATAAGAAACAATGTACCTATAGCCAAAAGCTAACGATAGGTAAACCGAAGTTTTGATCGCTTGTGAATCGAATCTTAAAAGCTTGGTGATGTTTTACGTAATGAATCATCAAAAACTACATTATGTGATATGGTTATTCAGTTTCAAAATTTTAACAAATATGATACTAACGAAAGCTTCCGATATTATAAATGGTATTTGATTGTCTGCCAAGGATGTAAATTTAAAGGGTGGTCTTGTGGTGTTATTTCTTTTTGAAAAGTAGTTTTGCTTAGGTGATCAGTTATTTATATACTTATAATTTTAATGATTAACGTCGATAGTAATGAGCAATTCTTTTTTACGGCTTTTCCATTAATGATAAATCGATTGTAGTAGGTTAGATATACATAGATAGACTAGAAATTTCAGATAAATTTTGTCTTAGTTAAGAGCATGACATTTTAAAAATTCGCATGCAGCGTAGTAGTCTAGAAATAGCGTGTCCTCCCGACTTAGGGTGAACTTTCCTGAAATTTTAAAAGAATATTAACCTAATTGCATGTCTATCGCTTAACTATTCGGTATCTCTGAAAATATCTATGCAAGTAATTTAAAATTGTTACCCTAGTCGACAGAGCAAGCTTTCGATAAGGGTAGCAGTCGTTTTCCGCACGTATTTTTTTAGACGATTGACATTCTCGTGGACTGTCAACGGCGTGCGGTCGAACGACACGCTCTCAACTCCCGAATCTCGTCATCGTTACCCCGTTCCGCGGTAGAGATCTGGCAGGCGCATCAAATTAGGTAGGTCGGGTACTCGCGGGTGACAGTAGGCCACTGTTTATAACGCGGCGTGTGTGGCAGTGGGAGGCTACTACGACGAGGGCGGCGCGGGCGCGGCCGGCTACTGCGGCGACTACGCGCGCTGCGGCCCGCTGCCGCCGCATGCGCCGCACGCGCCGCACGCGCCGCACGCGACGCACGCGCCCCAACACCCGCCCCTCGACCACCAGCACCCATGTGAGTATCGCCACCACCGCGCGCCCACACACACCAACTTTAAACACTACTCACCTACACATTAAACTGGACCCCAAGGAAGACGGAGCTCGTTTCGGGAATGTGTTCTGTCGAATCTATTCGGCCAGTCGTCGCAATCTAGAGCGAGGTAAGCGGGACGTCGAGTAGCAATTGAGCTGGCCCCGAAGTAACTTGTATTTTTCTTCCGATGCCTATCGCTCTGCATGGTTAATAATTATAATATTTGCATCCTGCGCTTAAACATCCTTCGCTTCTCCGTAATGACTTCTATGGAACGACGGTACCGGTGTAAACATAACTATCGGTGCGCGCTCTCTTCATAGCTCGGGTACAAAGGTAGGAGGAAGTGAACGGCTGAGGTGTGGTCGAGCCCGAGCGAGATTCGATCGTGTGTTATGTGCAGGCGCGGGCAGCGGCGTGGGTGGCGTGGGCGGCGCGGGCGTGGCCGGCGTGGCTGGCGTGGCAGCGGCCGGCGCCGGCACCTCGGAGTACGTGCGCAACGAGCTGCGCGCCGTAGTAGGCGCCCGCTCGGCGCGCCCCGACCTGCACCCGCTGCAGTCTCCCGAGATGGACCCGCTCATGACCTTCGACATGCCCACCCCCGGTTGGTATACCATTCTACTTTATTCGACATTGTCTTTTTAAAAACCGAATTCGGAAACGCAGGGTGGTAACTACTCAGTCGGACTGTGAACGGATGTAGTATTATTGTATATATTACAGTTCTGTTTGTATCTTTTGATGTACAATATGTTTTGCAAGAGCCGGCAAATTTGAGTTTTTAAAATATATATTTTGTATACTTACTAGAACTCAAATATCTATGTATAATATTTATGATATATGAATCCCTTTATACTCGATTATAAATCTTTTTTACATTGACGAATAAGACTCCATAGGGGTCTTTAACTTGCGCAACAAATTTAATCCTTCTATGATAATGCCCAATAGATGATTGAGTACCCGGATTCGATTAAAATGTGACAGTAAATTTGGTTGGACTTTGGATATTGAAACGATCGCGTCGGACGCGCGTTTTTATAAACATTGTCAGTGAAGGGAATAACCACTGCCAATGTATACGTGTGTACGTACGTAGGTGGCGGCAGTGTGGTGGGGGGCCGAGCGTCCTCGGCGTCGACAAATTCGTGGGAATCGCAACAGAGCACCCCGGTAAGCTTGGGAGACGTTCAGCGAGTATAAAATATCATCTAGTCACTTCACTCCTTTATCGGTTTTCATTATTTTTGTAGACCTACTTATAATATTATTACGTCTGCTCTGCTGCGTGTGTTGTCAATTCGATCATATTGATACTTAGAAGCAGATTTTGAGAAATGTACCAAACTCTAGCACGGGTGGGTATACCTATCGTGAAGTCATTTTGAGGATTAGATTCACTTTTTGACATTTCGTATTCAGTACCTCCAGCTTACATTGGTACATTCCTGAATTTCGTAAAGCTTTTGTGATGTGATGTCTAATATTGTCAAAAAAGTAATTATACAAAAAAATAATCATTAAACCTTTTTTAGATTCTGTTAAAAGTGTAATTTGCCATGACGTGAATTCCGGCTTTTAGGATTTTGACTTCAAAAAATAAGCTTACTATGAAGCGGGATAATTCGCATGCACAGAGGACCAAAGTGTGGTGATGGTTTTATGAAGTTGTAGTAATAAAACAACAGCATTATATATATGCCATAGTTTGCTTATTGTGCGCTTATGAAACCATAATAGAAGATTTTTCGTTGGTTCAGTTTCGTAGACTTCTAAAAGGTTTGCATGACGGTACTTGAGATCTGGAATCAGTCCACACTTTTAGACACCTTTTATTATACACGAGTAACGATCATAATTATTTATTTGTGCAAATAATGCACATTCAAGTTACCTTAAACATAATAATGATTGCGTCACTATGGACCTTAAACTCTGATCATGACTATTATTGGTTGCATAGAAAACACAGGTTTATCATGACCCCAGTCACCGATCATTATCCTACTTTAGTTAATGAAGTGAAATTTGCTCTATGCATGTTGAGCATTTTTAAGATGGGGCAAAAATAATTGAAATAGCGACACCTGTTACCGTTACCGACACCTCTGTATATAAGTATTTACATATACATAATATTGGCCAAGTCTTTATTTCTGTCGGTACTTCCTGAGTGCCAGCTTTTTTATGTGAACTTGTTTGAAAACATGTAACAGTGTAGTTAACAAAAAAAGATTTTGTGTTTAAAAGTTATACCTACAATGTTTACTAACATTTTTGAACCCTTCGAAGTACTTATCTCGAAATATATCTTTATTTGTAAATTATATCTAATATTGAGATCGTTCCCCGTGTATAGTAAAAGAACCTCTGTCTTTGGCTTCCTAAAACGCTATCGATTTTCTAAGATTTGGTATTTAGTTGAAATATGATTTAATGAATAGAAACAAAAGTAGGTAGAAATTATGTAGGTACACTTGTTTATTTTATCGTCTGAACATTCTTCAAGGATAAATTTACATTTTATTAGAACAAACATTGGCCGAAAACCGATTACCTACTTTTTTATATATGTACAAAATGAATACTTCTCATTCGATAATATTTGCGTAATGACGTTATGTAATAATATTCGGATATTTGAATTCATCACTTTGTTAAATAATAATAATACAAAAATATACGTGTGGTTTTAATGATTGAACATAACACTTCATTCAAACTTTGTCGAATACTCTATGGCTGGCTATAGGGTTAACGATACTGTGTAAGTGATAGAAGTATTAAACAGTGTTGTTCTTTCAATAATATCACTCTTAAATAATATCGTAGGTACTCATCTTAGATCTATCACTAACCTCCATACCACTTCTATAAGAATTTATAAATCCTGTTCAAAGATATTAATTCGACTGTAATATTATGTACAATGTTTGTTTATTTGTTGTTAAAGTTAGGCCCACAGGGTCGTCACTGTTCGACCTCATAGCACTGTTGGCAGGAGTGTGAGCCATGAGCCGCATGTGGGGCACGCACCAGAGTGTATCGTTTGTTTGTGCAGAGTACTACGGAGGCGGCGGGGGCGGCGGGGGCGGCGGGGGGCGGTGATGCGGCGGGCGCGGGCGCGGCGACCAAGGCGTCGCTGCTGCAGAAGCTGCTGTCGCAGTGAGCCCCTCGCTCCTGCACGCGGCGCCCCCTCACTCCCCGGCTCTCGTTGACGGTTGCATTTATTCCTTTCTCGCTCGTTTCAACGAACGATAGTCGACGATAACTAAGATTCCAACGTAACGAACGTCGTCGTACCGAGTTACGCTCTACGTGGTACCTCTGCGGCTGTAAATCTCACACGCGTGAGAATAATATAGTACATACACGTATTTATAGACGTCTTTAAATGTAGTCTAGTAGTGCTAGTGATGTTTTCGAGTTGTAAAAAATCGTTTCGTTAATGATATATTTACTTGATTAAGTTCTAAGAGAAACTTTAGGTATGGTATTTTATAAATATGTATGTAACTTTAAATGTGCGTATAATTTTAAGAATAGCGAATCGATCCAAAATTCGTAGCTTCCTGTGATGGAAAAAAAAGTGATTTACAAAATATCCTGTTGACTCGTACGCCCAGTACGCACATACACAATGTACAATAGAAATATAATACTGCGTGCAATACTGTATAGAAATAAACACATATTTTGGCGTTGTGAACGTTATGTATTATAGTATGAAAGTCAGATGTTACCTGTTATGGCAAAGTAATTTGTATTATAGTATATGATGACGAGGCGTCGTCGAGTGAAATGTTTCTCAATGGAGAATTTTGTTTGTACGTGTAAATAATATGTTGTTAAATTATACCTGTTGCTTTATTGTAAATATTTTGTTAAAATATTTCTTTGTGTTTCGTGTATGGTACAATATTATTTAGTTTCAACCCTTTTATGATATTCATTAAATAATTACAAAGCCTATTTTATGTTTTTTCCAATATTTACCTGATTTTTATTATTTGCTTCTAGGTCTAGTTTATGTTATAATCGCAGTAAATGTTTGAATATATCTGGTGTTTTATACAAAATTATAGCTGTTTATCACACGCGTATACTTATTATAATATTCTTACGGAAATAGCCAACTTTTTTTACATACGTAGGTATCGTGCACAGTATGAACATTACATGACATTAAATTGATAATCCTTAATAATTTTGCTAGATATATACTTATCTTATTATGTGTATATTATATAATGTGAAGTTATAAGTATTTTTCTGTGATTATAACATTTACAAGTTCTTGAAAATAGAGTAATACCCCCTTATAAAGTTATTATACTCTATGGTTTAAATCTGTTCGACAAAGTTACCCTAATACAGTGGCGTGGGTTTGCCTTTCATGAAAATCAACCAGCGGATATAAAATTACAAGAAACTTAAACAATGGTATCAAATAATGCACAAACAAAGGTGTTATTGCTACAACGCGGCTGTACAATATTTTTTTACCAGCCTTAAATACAATTCTCGATGCTCATTTATACTAATTACGCTAGCTTTTTGCGCAAAATGTTTATGCGTAATTTTTTAAGATGTGTGATTATTAAAATGGACCCTACTGAACATATTAAAGTTCTTTGGCGAGTACCTTTACTACAGAGCGTCGCACATTCTTAATTATAAACTTTGTTCAGTCTCTAAAAGAAAACAATATTTTCATCAATAATATTAGGTTGTTTGAAGATTTTAAGTAGATCATTAGCGATGTTTATAATTAAGGGCAAAGAGTGTAAGAAACTTAGTGTACAAGTCTACGTGTATAGCGAAAGGCAATTACCTAAATGTGAATAACATCGCTGTTAGGTGTCATTTTTAGTAACTATGTATTAAATTTTAGGCACGAAATGTAGCAGTATTCGCCATTTCAAGCAGTAATTTGTACTGCCTTAGCAGTGAGTTACACGACAGTCATAAAAGCTACTACTGCTTGAAGTGGCATGTAATTTGACGTAACGATTTAAGCATACTAGATTTGCACAATATTACCTAATAATAATTGTATGTTAACTTTAAAGTGTAATAATAATTTAAAATTAACTAAGAACTCTTGGGTGTGGTGTGTATCCTAATAACGGTCTAATAGGTGTAACTTAAATGTTAAAATGTCCCTCTCATAGAATTGTTGAAAGTATTACTGCTCCCTAATTTTTACTTTTGGGACCATGATTCAAACGTGGGCGGTCGCAATCTCGCATCTGCTTTACTCTAATAAAGTAATTACGAAACAATTCAAAGGTGAGGAGAATCGATGCAAGGGTACATGCTATCACAGTTGTGTATTTTCATCAGGAATTGTTGCACCTATACAATTGATCTTTGAACAGATTCCACATAGACGATAATATATTTTTTGGTGAGTGGCAACAACTCAAACGTTAAGTACTTAAAAATAGGGGGTTCACTCAACTTAGTGGTAAATTAACAGTAAGATTCCATAAATGTATATTCATTACGTACAAATGTACAACAATAATTTCTTGAACACCACCCATAACATATAGGACGTATAAATACATTAAAGAAGTAAATTGTGATGTGCTATACCTAAATAATGAACGTACAAAATATGTTAAATGATCCGCAACCCGAGTTAACGAGAACTGTCTACAAAACATAAAAAAATGTATTTTTATACCATACGAAATAGTTTGGAAGGTGGGCCACTGACCAACTTTATTTTGTCACTGTTGTAATTAATGAACACAATATTACGGCTCAGTTCATGTTAATATGTAGTAAGTTTAGCTTTACGCAACGTAACGATATGCCGGCGACATATTCATTCCGCTAGATGGATCCGAAGAAGAAAGCTCTGTGTTAATAGATAAATTTCAACCAATAAAGTACAAGTCATGGCCTTGTTACACAGAAGTTTAAATAAGTAATATGGAAGTAGTCGAGTCTAAATACATTCATAGTACATTAATATATGAAAGATCTATTTACTCGTAACTGGTCACTAGATGGAACAGCATTATATGCCGTCACTTAGTTAAACTACGACATCTCAATAACAATTTGATGTATACAAATGTTATATTTTTTGCAGATTTATGATAACATAACTAATTTATGTAATCAGTACTACGAGTATATTATAACGTTTGAAACACGTCCATTGCATGGTAATAGTTTTGTTTATCGGTTTCATGTAAATAACATATTCATACAACTATGTATACAAGAATTAACGCGTTTATGGTTTACCTTTGAACTGTTACGTTACGTCCTAAGGCTTTTGTCTGATGTTTCGACTAGTTTGAACTACCATAGGGATCTATTACCTATTGTACTAGGTTGATATGCCGTGATCGTGTTAATTTATGTAAACATAATTGTATGTTATAGACCGCGAGAGGTTAAAAGCAATAAAGTCATGCCGTAAAAATGTAGGTGCCTGAAAATATAATAGATAAAAGGATATTTTTTCATCATCACCTTTATAGGAAATAATACGACTATAAATAAATATTGAAGAATAAAATAGAAGATACTAGTACTAAATATGCATAAAATATTGAGTAAATTAATAAGTCTGCCTGCAATCACAAAATATTCCATTGAAATATAAATCATCAAGACTACATTTTATCTAAGTACATAAATAATAAAATTCATTGTAAATAAACCACATCGAATTTAGAGTTGCATGCATTGATATGACATGTATGTATCGAAAATATTTATATAATGAATCATTAACAGTTGATCATAACGAAGAGAACTAAAATTAACCGCAATGCCTTGAAAATAGATTACTGGAGCCATTTAAGATAATTACAGTTGATGATGTTGGTGAGTTAGTCTTCCAAATTCAAAGTAGACTGTACTGCTCTGTAAAGGTAGTTGTTCTTGGTGACCATCACGCAATTATAACAATTTAAAATTTATTTGCAAATTAAGGCATAGAGTAACGAAAAGTTCTAGTTAACTTGCCAGTTGCTAATATTTTGCTAATAAAAATGAATGTTAGACTTCAGGTTGCATTTTTTAAATTGTGTATGACCCTCTAATTGCGATTGATACACTAGAAACTACCTTTCAGGCACCCATAACAATAATTGTATTTATAGGAAGTCTTTCCTGACCCCATCTCAGGATAGAGATCTTTATTCTAAAATATATAACCTTCCCTCATTTTAAAACTGTCCAGTGACTATGGGAAAGTACAAAAATGTTTTCATTTTCATATCTTTTGCTATTAACCAAAAAATATTATATAGTTTACGGTTGTAGATTACACGTATTCCAAATATCATTTAACAAAGAGACTTAGAACATTGTCATCGATAATAATCTTACGTCAATATTGCTAAAAATCTCTGTATAAGAAGGTTAGACGATGTCACCAAGTCTTGTTAATATTTTAAAATATGCTTATAAATTCTGACATAGTTTTCTAGAACTACTGCATCCTTTACGCAAAATTTTACGTAGTTATGGTGGCGCCTTTGGCATGCTCAGTATTTCGACAGCACATTATCTTTGAATCATCAACGAAAATAAGTATTCCTAAATATAAAAATAATTATTTTGATAACAGAAAATTTAAATAAAAAGTCTTTATAAAATGTATGGAAATCGTCTAGTATATTAACGTGTTAGATCGTATAACGTGAATTAATACCTCGTAAAATCAATTTGATCGTCCTAGTTCATAACGAAATTGTACAAACCGCTACCTACCCTGTTAAACATACTTTGAAGAAAGTTAACATTTGGTAAACGCTAGTGTGTGCTGATATATATACCTTTAAGTCTTTTCTAATTACTTATGGAATATTTAATTTGTGAATTGGTAAAGCCAATTCTGATATTGTCTAATCTATGGAATTTTGGAAATTAGTGGTAATGTCGAACATATTGTAAGAGCATGATAGATTTTACATTATATTATTACATTTCTGAAGAATTGGTATATATGAAATGTTACGTATAATTTGGAATTCTATATATGGAGATTGAAGTAACAATTTAATTTGGTATATAAGAGGATATGACCCATTGTCACAGAGTAAATTTAATTAATTAAAATATAATTAATTGGGTCCAAAATTCCATCCAATCTTGCAGAAAAAATTCAATTGGACTGCATTAACAAATGTGATATATCGATGTGTAATAGAAATATTTTTTTATCATTCATAAACTTACTCTGCGGCAGGGGCCTACGAATCATTATCACTGCGCAGCAGAACAAGAAAGAACATAGATGTGTACGGGAGTCTTTGTTTTTGTAGGAAAACATAATTAGTTTCAGACAATTTTGATTTTTATTTTCATATCTTTGTTACAAGATGAATCAATTTATTTTATAGTTATTGTTTATTTTCTGCTACATTTAAATGTCTTTCTAAAAATCCTCTATTCGGAGGTAAAATTGTGTGATAAAATATTTATTATAGTTGGATGACAGTCGCTAACACAATAAGGCATTCCCGTACTTTTCTGATTTTATTTTTTGTATAAAATCATGTCTTTTGTCTTGGCCTGTCGTCCGTGATCAAGGGTATTTTTATATTGTGAATATCACTTAGGTTTAATATTCTGTTATAGCGTTATAACAAACTAATTATGTTTTTCAAAGATACTGCAAAGTGATATTAGATGAGGTCGCTCACAGAAATGATTTTTGGCAATGGTGTGCTTTGTTAGTTGTATGTAGAGCTGTGTGTATCCATTTGTAGAAATAAGCACAATTGACAGTCCCTTCACTCGTACAATCATATGACAATATTTCAATCGTGAAAGTGAAGAATATAAAAAGAATACTTTGTAATGAACCAGAAACCTAGTCCTTGTTTCTACAATTATCTTTTTTGTGGGTGGCCCGGTAAGTCTGTGTTACTTAGTTTTTCAGATGTTAGTTAAGGCCTTTTGTGTTGCTGTGCATTTCTACGCATTGTATGTATGTATGTTTATATATTGTAAATAGCTAAAAACATATATTTTTACGATTAGCATACACAACCAAAGTTGTTATGAAGTGATGGTTGATTAAATAAGAAATTTAAGTATAGGTCGTTATGTTTATTTTGAAAGTGATACAAATAATTCTGTGCAGTTCCAGTCTATCAGTACATTCATCATAGCGTTATAAACGCCCACCCCGGTATTAGTAAAAGAAAAATGAACTTCCATTTTGGCACAATGTTCTAACGAAACATAAAATTATTTCAACCATCAGTAACAAATAGGAAATTCGCAATGAAAAGGAGTTTTAAGTATAGTTCCTTTTGTTCCTAGTAGTTTGCTCCAGGTCGTCAACCATTTGAGTAACTGTCAATTAAGGAAACAAACATGTTGAGTACACTATGATACCTTGGTAATATTCGAACTGTAATATTTTATTAATTGATAAAATCAGGCGTTATGAGTACATAACATTTAAGTTGTATTTTTTTGTACATTTTAGATTCGAAAATATATTAATATCTAAATAACACGTCTTTTCATTTATGCACGTTTAATTCTACGTATGTACCTGGGTACCTATTAGTTATCCTAAAAACCTTACATCCTGTATCTTATCAAGCGAATGCATTCCTGGTGTCATTTCGTTTGTGGTCATACTAGTGTGACAATGGTGTGATACATGTCGAGCACAAGTCGAAAATGATGTTTGTATGGATGTATGTCTATGTGCTCGACAACGTAACGTCATAGCGTGCAAAATTGACCCTTTATCCTCGTCGTGCCACCAACTTGTTCCACCAGTGGCACGATAAGGAATTGTAATTCTTCGTCGTACCACTGCCCTCACCGCGGATTCAGCTGTCGAGTTCATATTCGATAGTTCGAAACGTTCTTACAGCATGTGTCTGCAGAATCACCACAATTCATTTACTAAAGCAACTTTCTAATTTCGTATAAATAACGCCGCATGACAAAATATTATCCTAATACGATTCCAATAAAGTGACTTTTTTAGACCTGCAAGGTTTAAAAAATAAATGAAATAATTTATTTATCTACACGTGATCTGTCTGTGGTAAGCATTACTTACAGTTGAAAATATTTAAAAGATACGATTTGACGTTTATAGTCTAGGGATGGAGCTTCTTAAATCAATTGTCAGAATAATCGATTCAAGTAACAAAAGATTAATCGCATAGCTGCCAAAATGTAACTTTTGTAACATTGTAAATAAATAAAACTATTCATCATAACCGCGCAATATAATAATTATCCGACAAGATTTCCATACCATAAAACAACGTTACTTTTTCCCTGTTAAGTAACTTTTTAAGCTATCTTGTTTACATTTACACTAGACTATCTGGCCCTGGCAACACTGATTAATCATGTAATATATCTAGTATTGATATTTGGATTAGTACCTATATGTGTTAGGCTTAATGAAAACATTGCAATAATATGCGATTGCAGCAATCGCGGCTGATTTCCTGGTACTTTTTGAAGAGTTCCTTGGTCTAATCTCGGAAACCCATCATCAGATCTTTACAAAATTTAAATGGGACCATTTCGAAATAATCTACTTACGAACAAAAAAAGAATTTTCAAAATCCGTCTAGAATTGGCTTCACAATCGCATAACAAACATACAAAAAAAATAGATAAATAGGTTAAAAATAATAGATAAATAGGTATTTGTAGTTATTCGGTCCCACGTAATAGGGGGTGAGCCTATTGCCATATTCCTGGCACTATTGTTGACTCGAGGTATGCATCTGAGGCTAAGTTGTGGCTGTACCTATATAACTGTCTGGTGATAAACAGCCCTATCCCTTAGTCGCCTGGTACGACACCGCATAGGAAGAGATGGGGAGGCCCAAGTTCTACTCTGCCGGGAACCACGCGGCTCCTACGGGAAACCTAAAAACCTAAAAATTATAGCTTTGGCAAGCTTTGGCCTCAGATGCAATTTAGGAAAATACGTCTCCATGCGCATGATGATGCTGGTAGGCAAAATAATCTAAGAGGTGCATTTTTACAATCAATTTAATATTTATCTAGTATTGATATTAGGTTCAGGATATATAATGTTAATAAAGCAGGGTAAATGAAAATACGAAATGGGTATTTATAATTTTTATATATTCACTGTCTGAGCTACTTTCGATTTCAGTATCAGAAAAAAAATAAAAAAAATTCGTTGTCTCTAGTATGCGATACGATAAAAGAAAAATCTAAGCAATATTTTCATTTGTATTACTTAGAAGAAACATAAGAGGGTAAAAAGAAATACATAATATTACAAAAGTTACATTCTGGCAACGCCGACCATAAACGTAACGAGTTGACATAAACTCCATACGATTAAAATGTAACAACCATAGAGAACACAGCCGCAACACTCAAATGAAAAAATAAGAACGATATGACGTAGCTGTCACACGAGATTTCGAAAAATGAAGAATCACGTCTTATTTTAAATTATTTGTAGCAATTCTTAAAATATTTGTAGTAATTTAAAGTGAAATATGTCACACCATATTTTTTATACTTACTATTATAAGTTATTACGTATTTAGAAATGGTTTAACTTAATTTATAACAGTTTCATGTATCCTTTCAATAGTGCCTAGTTACCTACCATGAATCCAGACATCTGTCAAATCGTATCTCTTAAATATTTTCAAGTGTAGGGTAAGTGCGGGGTCACACGGTGCGTTGCGGCGCCGCACCGCATCGTGTGCCCCCGCTGTAAGGGTCTCAATCCCCACTGAAAGGGCAGCGGCCGGTAGCGGCTTTTGAGGTAAAATATTACAAAACATTTTGAATCTTATCCACAGGAGAAAAAAGATCATAGTCATTTGAACGCGAAGGAAGGGCCGCGCGGCGCCGCGATATGTTGAGACTCGATATGTTGCCATCCGCTGCTCTTTCAGTGGAGATTGACCTTAATGCTCAAAATTGAATATCAGTTACACCTAATTCTTACTAGATAAAACAATGTTTCCATTAAATTATGTGTTAGGTATGGTTAGGTCAGGAGGAATGAAGGAAGGACGAAGGTGAGCGGGCGTAGTGAGTGTGCCGCGCCTAAAGGTTAACTGGAAGAGCTCATCGGAACACAAGCCAAAATACTGGCAAAGAGGCAGTCTCTCTGCGCAACTAACTGCAGACGTTCGAGACTGTTGGCTACCTCACTCCCAATACCTAATGCGGACGGCACGTCGTCGCTGCAACCTGTCGAGAGCGTCTAATAAATAAGCACCTACTTATATAGGTGCTATGCAGATCCATCCCGGAGGTGAAATGTGCATAAGTAGTTAAGATTTTTGAATGAATTTTTAAAGCTAAATGCTTTAAAATTTCATGTAATGTAAAATGTCAAATTTCAGTAGGTAGGTATGCTAATTATACAAATTGATGAGGATAGGAAAAAGCGAAATCAGCACGCACAAATCGCCCCAAGACGAATGTAGGTAAGTATAGGAAAATTTGAATCAGGTTCGGGCAAAGTTCGGTGGCTCAGTGGTCATCATGTAAGGGAAAGATCGCGGGTTTAAGTCCGGCCTGAGAGTGATTTTGCTTTTTCCTATCATAATCAATTTGAATGGTTAAGATTTTTTTGCAAGACATCTTTATTCTGCAAGACGACATAGACAATCTCTTCGCTACTACCTATACGCTGGCTGTGTGTTCACCTTAGGATGTCTATACCTCAATGCCTGTTGCTTCCTTTCTCCATTCACGTCATATCCGTTGTTTTAGTAGGTACCTCATGAACATGAGCCAATTTTCGCTCTAGATGTCCAGAAAATCGGCTACGTGTTAAAAACGTACTCCCCCTATTCTGTCCTCCGTGCGTATCTACTCCATTCCGACAGTTTACACCACAGGCATCCAAGTTAACAAAATGGTGAAAACACCGAAGGAAATCTTACCGTTACAGAACCAGGGTGTCTATAAGATAGATTATAGCTGCGGTACTTCCTATAAAGGCCAAACGAAGTGGTCTATTGATGGTCGAGTCAAAGAACACATCAGCTGTATATAATCGCCAGACGCACAAATTTGCGATTGCAGAGCACCAGGCAGGCACCAATCACTGAATTGAATGGCGCCATATAAAAGTGCGCTCCACAGAACATCACTTCTATTCAAGACCTGTAGGTAGGTACGAGAAGCGATTGAAATCAAGAAGCATAAAAATTTCAATCGGGAAGATAGGTTTAAATTATCTGCAACATGGAATCCAATGATAAAATACATGCAACGTCGCTTTTCTACGCAGTCGGATAGACATCTGCGAGTAGATGAACCTTCTACATCTACATCAAGGACTCGTAGACGGCGGGCGTGTACCACTGAGCGAGTCAGTAATGGTTCCCGGCAGAGTAGAATTTTGGCCATCGGGATAGGACTATTCAACATCAGACAGTTATATAATACAGCCCAGCTCGGCTGCCCAAATTCAAAACCCAGTAAGGGACATTTTTTACGAAAACACTTTTTTTCCATATTTCGAACTTTCATAGGGAACCGCATCGAACTGTGAAGACACCTGCTTTAAAATCCTACAAAATAACAGATATTTTGACACCATAAAACCTAGTAAGTGCATTTTCACTCTCAGAAAACAAGATCAAAAACCTAGCAACTCGCATTTACAACTTCAAAACTCAGCAAGTCACATGCACTTACTGTGTTTTGTTATTGGGAATGTGGCTTACTAGGTTTTTGAACTTGGGCGCAACGCGAGAAATTGGAGTGGATTACCGCCTATCACCCGCCGCCCGCACACCATTATATTCTTACTTTTCTAACTAATTGTATGATTCATTGAAACAATAAAAATACTTTTCTTACTTTGATCGATGCAGAAATTTATATTTTTTATTTTACCTCTACGAAACAGGCATATGCTAGGTTTTTGAAACGGGTCAGGACAGAGAAAAAAATTGAGATTTCCATTTTCAAAGCTAGTAAGGGTATAAAACGTGCAATATACATTATTATCGAAATATTTCACTCATTATGTAATCAGTGGTTAGTACTCTATCCAAAAAATATCACCTTATTACTCTAACCCCAATACTTTTGAAAGGCTTGCCCGTTTTATGTTTTTACGCTCTCCTGTAAAATTTGTTAAAAAACACTTACTGGGTTTTGAATTTGGGCAGCCGAGCTGCCCAGACCCCGCCTCAGATGCATAATTCGAGTCAACAATAGCGCCCAGAATACTTCATTAGGCTCACTTATTAAGTGGAACCTAACACAATGATTGATAAAATATGGGTGTTAATTCACCACTGCCTAACCCTCCAGGGATAAAGGCGTGATTATATGCATGTATGTATGTATACTTGTTTTTATTTTGTCTGAGTTTTTCAGTTTTTAAGGTTAGATTTACCTCTTGTCCCACTTTTTTCTTTTTTAGCACTTGGCTTGTAGATAGTAGGTAGGTACGGATACCCGTCTTACCTTACACAGATTTTTTTTATACAAGTTAGGTGGCAGACAAGCACACGGCCCACCTGATGGAAAGTGGTTACCGTGGCCAATGGACGTATGCAACACACGCTACCGACCCTGTAAGAACCTTCTAATGCCTATCTCAAAGAACCCCATTGATACTGTAGTCGCTTGGAAAAATCACGGCAGTTTAAGCGTGCGGGGGATGAAATTCCTTTCATACCTGACTGTGCGTAGGTACTGTTTCTGTTCGAAACGTGTGGAGATGGACTCCTTGTCTGTGGCGAGAGGTGCTAGCGCGCAAGAAGATAGGGCGTATGTGTACTGTGTGATAGCCCTATGCAGACAAATACAGATTGACCTCTGTGCTTATTCATCGTCCGGATCCCATATGCAAATTAGCAAATACATAATAATATGGTATTGTCAAGCGTGTCCCATAATAAGAGCATACCTAATTTTAAATTTAGGCTGTTAGGAAGTTCATGTAGGTGATTTTAATAGACAATTAACTCTCGAACGTACAGCCGAGTAGAGCGACGGTGCGCGCAGTGAAACATTTTTGTGGATATTTACAAAAAGAAAAAATGTAAATTCACACAGTTTATTATGGAGCAAGAGCTTATCCAGAATAATTTTTGGGCTACGATTTTATTGTTTTTAATTGTTGTTACCTTATTAATAGCAAGCACTATATTATATTACAGTTTAAGAAGTGTTTCTAGTTACATGCATTGGTTAAAGTTTTTCCGAAGATGTGAAAAGTCTTCAGACAATTTACTGGCTCTGGTAAGTGACCACTTTAATTAAATTAATAACGTCAGGTTCTCTTATTGTTTTTGATTAGGCTGTCTGCTTTTCTGGGAGCGACTACCGCCTGATTTCCCAACCCCGAGAGGAAAGCCAGCGGCAGAGCCTAGCCCGTGTTTTAGCACGTGCACAGACACTGACTAGCAGGTGAGGTTGGCTTGAAGCCCAGACATATTGGTAAGGTCCCTCCAATATCACACTGACCAAAATCGTACCAAAAATCGATTTGAGAATAATTTTGGTGCAACTCAAAATTGGTGCGGGAAATGGTATGCCCCGAAATACCGGCTCATAAAATGAGTTTAAATTAAGGTAAATGTCCTATATTTCGGTAGGTTAAGGCTCTAAGGCGCTAAGATTAAAAAAAACTTGATATAAACTTATGGGTGATTTGTATTATTGGTACATATTTTGCCGGTAATTTAATGCATTAATTATGTAGTTTTAGTTCGACCTCTTTTTTTGTTAATTTATTTTTGAACCCTTATTTGAGGCTTAATTCGTGATAAAATTTGCTCGGTTTTTAAGTTTGTGATTTTGTGGCCGCTGTTTCTTTACTTCGCCTGTCTATAGGTACGTCTTGTCGTATACGTCGTTTGCCGATATGTCTTAACTTTTAAAGCACCATCCACAAGAAATTCTCATTTGAAATCAGCTTTGTTGTATAGGTAGGTATGTGTTTAATTTTACAAATATCACTATGGTAACTATTAATCTTTAGTAAAACAATGTAGGTAACCGTCATTTAGAACGGGCTACAGTATCTACCGAGTAGGTAATAATAGCTTACGTAAACGCTAATTTACTCTCATTAACGTATTCACCGTCGATAAAGTAAATTAATTGATGAGGTCACTTGAAACAACACAAAACTCATATTGCTCTAAATTTAGGTGTTGCATCAACATGGCACAAGTTGTGTGTATGTTCATGCTTTTGGAAACTTATGGCCTTAGATACTAATTTGCTAACTTTAAATTTTCAAGTAGCTGCTACTATTCTGATAAGAGATTCATATTGATAATTCTTATTATTATTTGAAAGTAGTCGAGTATTAGCGGATGCGCAGAGATGTTGGGTCCTTGGCAGTATTTTACTGTCTCTACCCTGGTGAATGTTCTGATGAGCTCTTCCAATTAGTCCCACCCTCTTCTCCTTCCTTCTCAACACGTGCAGGACTTAGATGTCACCCGCATGCGGTGCAGAATATTCCATCAAGAATCAAACAACGCTTTCCTTTGCTGCACCATTAAGACCTGGAGTTCCTTCCTAGCTCACATGTTTCCCTCTTCACGGACTGTATCCAGGGCGTGAAAAAGCATCTGATGGGGCCGTCAAGCTGAGTACCATTGATTATAACATGGTAGGTACATATCTGTAATGGTGACTATCTTTCCTGAGATTTTGCCTTCAGCTTACCATCAGGCGAGGTGAAGTCAAATTGACGTGTCCTGTACAAAAAAAACGATTTGGTTTTGATTTCTACAGTTTCAAAATGAAATAAATTTAATGTGGCAGCTTGTGAAGCTGCCCCTTGTGCGGTGTGCCTGCACATGTCGTCGCGTTGTTTTATACTTGGGAGTTGGGACTAAGTTTTTGATTATTGAATCCTGCCACTTCTTGATTGATAATGAGATGATTGTGATAGTCATTCTAAGCATTTCATTGGAATCACAAGTGGTCCTGGAGACCCTCTATAAATCAATTATAGAAGGCGGTTTTGAAATAAATCACTTGTCTCATATACTCTGTAAGTAGGAGTTTGTAGAGTCAGGAAAGGAGAAGAGAAACACTATCATACGTACGCTACAGAAGGACATCTTCTGTTGGTTCCTGGTGGTGGTTGGTGGCCAACGATAAATTTGATTTTGATTTGGCACATCGGGAAGAAGAGTGAGAGTCCTGTTAACATCGGCTTGTTTCGGTTTTGTAGAGCGTTTTCTCTTTCACAACGAGTTATGTTATATTACACATTTGTCTACAGGTTAATATGTTTTTAGAGTATGTAGTTAAAATTAAAGTAACTATAATATTTGATAAACACAAAGGTCCTAAACTACCAGTCCGGACGCTCTACAAAACCGAAGCACTGATCTTAGCCGTACTTTTACTCTTTAAGGTACCATTAAAGAGTCCATTGAAGGTATAGGCCCATCTTGATGGATGTACGCTTAGAAGTGTGGTTATAATAGCTAATGTAGGTAATATATAACGAAACTACTGTGCCCTCATACCCATATTATTTTCTCTATTGTACCCCATATTTTCGCCGTGACTATTCGTACTGGGAAATCATCATAGTTGTAACAATTTGTATCCTAACGACTAATTTTCATATGCACTAAAAAACGAGAAAGTTTTCAGCTACGTACTTTACAACACAAAAATGTATTGTTTTAAGGTCTAAAAAACGGAACCTTTGATTAACTGACATTTTAATAATAATATCCTACTTAAATCTTACTAGCCCGGCAATACCAACGAATGGTCCACGTTAAGATGAACTAATTTTATTAATGTAGTTCCTCTATCTATAGCGATAATACTTGAGCTTGTACCCGGAATAGCGTCAGAGCGCTTTAAATTCTTCGCGGTATTAACGTACCGCATGAGTTCTTTCTTTCGTATTTCACGTCCCGAACCGCCGCTTTGTCCTGGCGGGGGGCGTGAGGGCGTGAGCCCGAAGCCCGAATGTCGGGACTTCGGGAGTGTTAGGGATTTCGTATTTGTATCCAGGAGAGGCGAGCTAAATAGTGTAGTTAAGAGGCGCGCGGCCGCTCGTTCGCACGCATGCGTGCGCTCCCTTATCCTGTTGCACGCATTACGTAGTCCTACCACCTTACGGTACCTTGCGATATGCTTACGCTGTTAGATAACGAATGCGAATTCTATAATAATATTATTATTTTTATGGTTAGTTAGTTGAACTATGATTGATAAAAGATGGACGTGATTAAAATATTCATTAGGAATGGGAATAGGCATTAGGTTTTGTGTATTAGTATTTAAAATGTTGTGGTGAGGTCGGTGCAAACTATTCGCAAAGTAGCAGCATGCCTTGGAACTGTCCGTGGTCGCGCGACCGCCAGCAGCCTCTCGCTGTCAGTCCACCGCTACGAATAATGCCGGAGGTTTGTTTGTTAATATCACAATTAATATTTAATTTAAACACCTTGGTGATTGATATGTTTGAAATTGAATTGAATTCTTTATTAGACAAGTTGAGTGATTGAATTTCGATTACATTTATACGTACCTTCTTTCTATTGTGATGCGAGTGTTGTTTAACCAAATGTTTGTGAATATAGGTAGCTATTTGCTAAAATAAAGCGTAACTAAGTAGGTACTTACATATTTGTCTATTATTATAAATTACTTAGTTGAAGTACTAATTTCACAGATATAAGGCTCACTATTAAGTTGTCTCTGGAGTTAGACTCAGGCTAAGTTAAAAGAGTTGATTGATTGATTGATAGTAGAGATGAAGATTTAGATACTTAGTGAACTTATTACAAATTTATTAAGTGACAGGTTTCTCGCTTGACGATTCGAAAGTTATAGAAGGACAAATCCTACATTGATAAAGCATAAAGCTACTAAGACGTTATCCCGGGAATGTTTTAATGGATTCAAAGTGTTGTATGCATGTTAATATCATGTCCATAAAATAGAGAAGTGGACTCTATATATGACGACTGCACTTAGCTGTTTAGTTATATTATATCTCCGTTTTATGTGTTTTCCGTCTTTCTGTCTAACTATTTAGATACACATTAAAATTTCGGCTCTTAAAAGAGGTCGCTTACCTAAGTAAGTAATAAAAAATAGACACCTACTTACACTACTTACCCTCGTAATTAATTTTTAACAACGAATGTTTGATTCGTTGTTAAAAAATAATTACTAGGGTAAGTAGTGTTACTTAGTGGGTTACTTAACCGTACGTTTATAATAAAACGTTACTTTTTTAAACGCGTTAATTAATGTCAACTAATCGATGAATCACATCAAAAAGAGAGCTCTCTGTATTTCATTGCAAATGTTTTTACCATGTGCTGCAGAGCATGATTACCAGAATGATGAGAGCCACAACTGCTCAAAAGAGGTGGTAGAGTCGGCAGAGAGCGATCAGCTGGCTCGCGGCTCAGTCATGAGGCGTTTGTGGCCGCGACTACCCGCATGTTGAGGTGGAGCCACCGGAAACAGTTACATAGAAAAAAACATTTGTTTTTTTTAATGACAGTGACTATTTTCTATGCAACATTCAAAGTAAAAGAAATAAAACTAGAATTTTTCAAGATATTTGTGTTGTAATGTGCAGTGTGATGGTTCGATTTAAAAACAATACTTTGTAATCAATTATCCATTAATAATGCATCGATAAAATGCCTTGGAACTGTCTCTGGGGTTACCAGGCTCCGACACCGACATGCAGAGTGAGTGGACCACTGCATTTAGCGTTGCAGGTACTTACACAACGTATTATTTAATATAATACCTACATATAATTTAGATAGTACGTGAAGATAAAAATGCAGTGTTTTTGTTATTGGAACAGACACGATGAAAATACATTTGAAGGTCTGAATTTTAAATGTGTTATTTATTTATTCATGTAGATTGTATCGAGCGCATTGACATGCTAATAATGTCAATAGTCACTATTGGTTAGTGACATTGTGTTGTTCTGACTTCTAAAGCTGGATTGACCGATAATTACATAGGTACGTTTTTAATTTAAACTTCATTAACAATTCCATTTCAGTGAATGTCACTGAGTAAGACGTGAAAATTCAGTTCGGATAAACGGGTTTTCAGAAGTAAAATTCACAGCCTTAATATTTTTTTAAACCTTCTAAGGTATCAGTGGCTAAGGGTGAAAATCGATCTATTTGTCATACATTATGCGTTCCATTGGGCAGCCGGTAGAAATTGAGTTATAGGGACCCTTCGCTACTGCAAAGCAATGTTTTAGATCGAGAGTTTTTATAAGGTCAATGAGTGATATCTAAGTATCTGTATGTACTCTTCTAGCTCCCAACTGAGACACATACTTCTATCATCTATGTAGCATTTTTAGGGATGCTAGGTACAGTAGGTACTTAGTTAAAGATTTTATCTATTCTGCGGTTAAGTAAAAGTTATGAGCATTGCTGAGAAAAAGGATGATTGAAGATTGTAAAAGGAAAGTAATTAGATAGGTACTTGGGGTAATTTAATAATAATCTTTTAAACGGTGATAACTAGGTAGGTATACGGATTTTTTCAGTAGATATAGGGCAAAAGTTAGTGTGCTTACCTTACTTACTTAGCTACATGTTTTTGTTTAGATGTTATTTTATTAATGCTGGTTTTATTGGGGGCAAAGCATTTTATTATGCATCACTTCGTTATTATAAGTTAAATCATTTAATTATTTTCAGTGCCGAGAGTCTGTGAGCGAAGCTCTCGTGGGAAAATACTTTAATGTGTCGAGTAATGTAGATACTAAATCACTTACCAAGTTTCTCAAAATTAAAACATAAAGATGGCACATTGCATTTAACCAATAAGTTTAAATGGCGTTATTTAAATAATTGTTCAAGTTATTGCCTCTTTTCCTAAGTTCAAGGGAATAACCATTTAAGTAAGTAGTGAACTTTGTTTACCATTGTTATTAGTATGTAGGTACGTAGGTAGGTACCTAATCAAAGTTTCTACATGTTTAAATTTGCATAGATTACTTTACACTATTTACTGGTCTATGAACAAACTGGTAGTTATATGTATAAAGTAGGTAACTACCCATATTAACTTTATTACAGACATATTTCAAAGGGATTACTTTTACGGCCCATTGCATTGTCGCAATTTAATTTTTATTAATTGTTATAAATGCTAAAAAGGAAAAACAATTTCTTATTAAAATTAGATTATGAATGCTATATTTAATACAATTAATGAAAATTTGAAGCAATTATGCTAAATATTCGTTTAAATTGTCAAATTATCATATCAATAAACAATACATACTTATCATACGAAGATTTTGAATATCTAGAATGTGTTCACCTAGCTCAGTTGGTCAGAGTATTTATCCTAGTATAGACTGGTCGCAGGTTCGAGTCCCGTCCTGGATGATAACATTTGCCTATCTACTTGGGTGTACCACGCAATCTAATTGGGAAAACGAACTCCCACAGTCCTACCTACCCGGATAAAAGTATGTACCTAATCTTTAGAATTTGAACTCTTTTAAGGAGGTATTGTATGATCAACATGGTCGTCAATAAATTTCTAACCATTATTATACATATCGTACGTACCTACTTTTTTTAAAGTAGTGTAGTTTTAAAAGAATAAGATAATCAAAGAAATAATTGAGAGAATAGGACATGTGACGCAAACCTTATTTGCTTTTTATTACCTTAAATATTATTTTTGATATACTTATAGGGAGCGCCAGCATTAAGTAGGTAACCCTGAAAATGAGGTTTGTCAGAATTTTCAGATAAATTCAGGTCAGGTAAATAGGCAGTACCAGATAATCACTTACATATTATATCTATTTTTATTTAGTTCTAACTAGACTAGATATTTATATTTACATGGCTGACATATTGCTACAGTTGAAAATATTTAAAAGATACGATTTGACGTTTATAGTCTAGGGATGGAGCTTCTTAAATCAATTGTCAGAATAATCGATTCAAGTAACAAAAGATTAATCGCATAGCTGCCAAAATGTAACTTTTGTAACATTGTAAATAAATAAAACTATTCATCATAACCGCGCAATATAATAATTATCCGACAAGATTTCCATACCATAAAACAACGTTACTTTTTCCCTGTTAAGTAACTTTTTAAGCTATCTTGTTTACATTTACACTAGACTATCTGGCCCTGGCAACACTGATTAATCATGTAATATATCTAGTATTGATATTTGGATTAGTACCTATATGTGTTAGGCTTAATGAAAACATTGCAATAATATGCGATTGCAGCAATCGCGGCTGATTTCCTGGTACTTTTTGAAGAGTTCCTTGGTCTAATCTCGGAAACCCATCATCAGATCTTTACAAAATTTAAATGGGACCATTTCGAAATAATCTACTTACGAACAAAAAAAGAATTTTCAAAATCCGTCTAGAATTGGCTTCACAATCGCATAACAAACATACAAAAAAAATAGATAAATAGGTTAAAAATAATAGATAAATAGGTATTTGTAGTTATTCGGTCCCACGTAATAGGGGGTGAGCCTATTGCCATATTCCTGGCACTATTGTTGACTCGAGGTATGCATCTGAGGTTAAGTTGTGGCTGTACCTATATAACTGTCTGGTGATAAACAGCCCTATCCCTTAGTCGCCTGGTACGACACCGCATAGGCAGGCGCGGATCCAGGCGCGGAACTAGGTAGTGGGCACAGGTACCCGAAAATGTGTGAAAAGTGCGAACTCATGTCAAGCATGTTAAATACGCCCGGGGGGGGGGGGGGGGGGGCTTTGGCGGAGTTGGTCTCACATTGAACTGTTGAATTGAACGCGGCGAGACGAAAATCGAACCTTATGGAGTAGGGTGCAGAAATCGCAGGGGCAATGCTAGTCAGCCTCCTCGAGTCAGGGGCACAGGGCCGCTTTTTCATTAATAGTTCCTTTAAGAAAAACCCCAACAGGAAGTGGACATGGCAACGCCGGGACTCTGCGATAAAGAACAAGATAGACTTTTTCATAACGGACAGTAAGCACATAATTATTTAGAGATGTCTTTGTGATCAACAAGTTTCAAACTGGAAGCGATCACTGACTTATCCGATGCTCTCTAAATATCAACATCAAGGCTGAAAGATTCCAAATGATAAGGTCAACCGACCTACGCCGCTCCAAGTAGCTCTAGGGTCCGAAAAGTTCCAATTGGAACTTCAAAATCGTTTCGCAATGCTGGAAACCTAGCGGCATTGACGGGAAGGCCGACATAGTGGTCAAAATATTGCAGGAAGTGTCTCGAAAGTTGTTACCCGGAAAACGCAAACAGCAAGAGTCCAAGCTCTCTCCTGAGACTCTCGAACTTATGAGGAAGAAGCGTGAACACTGAACAACCATACACACAGTCGTCTTCGTCAGATGGGAGAGCCTTAAACCAATAAATCAAAAAGCCGATACGACGCGACCTTAAACGCTCCAACACTCGCTCCATCCAGGAGGCAATCGAGCGATATAGGGGGTCAAAAGTGTTCGCTCAGCAGTTGGGAAGGCCCCATCTGATGAAACTTACAACTGAGCTATATGCAGCACGGATGAGTAAACCGACGACGGGACACAGCGACGAAGACCACAGAGCCCCACTCACGCGAGGAGATACCAAAATAAATATCGAGTAGTGCGAGGTAGAGGCGGCTCTCAGGCAACTGAAGAACAACAGATGCCCTGGTGATGATGGAAATTACTACTGAGGTGCTGAAAACAGGTGGCGCTCCAATCCTGAAAGAGCTAGCGAGTCTCTTTAATTCCATCATCCGGCAAGAGCTAACACCTAGAGCACAGAGCGGTGGTACTGTTCTTCAAAAAAGGTGATAAGACTCTCTCACTCCTGAGCCATGTCTACAAGTTGTTCTCAAGAGTCGTCTTATATCACCTCGCGGATAAGCTCGACGAGTTCCAGCCACCTGAGCAAGCCGGGTTTCGAAAAGGCTATAGTACCGTGGACCACATCTATACTGTTCGGCAGATTGTAGAAAAGTCGCAGGAGTACAATCAGCCGCTGTGTATGGCGTTTGTGGACAGCGAAAAAGCCTTCGACTCTATCGAAACCTGGGCAGTGCTGGATGCCCTGCAGCAGTGTCGTGTAGATTGACGTTACATCGAGATGCTGAGATGTTTGTATGACACTGCCACAATGTCCATCCTGCTCCAAGATCAGAAGACGAAACCCATTAGCCTCCAGCGTGGATGTTATATCTCCCAAACTATTCACCAACGCATTGGAGGACGTCTTCAAGAGTCTGGATTGGACTTTGGCGGGGTACCAACATCCACGGTGAGTACATCTCGCATCTTCGGTTCGACGACGACTTCGTCATAGTTGCTTAGTCACTGGAACAACTGGACGAAATGCTGCACAGCTTTAATGGAACTTCTCTACAAGTTGGCCTGGGTGTAAACTTGGACAACACCATGATTATGTTCAACAAACATGTTGTATCGAGTCGATTTCCATCGAAGGGGTGACACTCAGAGTTGTTCAAAAAATCTCCTGGGGCAGGTTATCCAGCTCGGTAAAAACAACTTCGAGAAAGAAATAGCCAGATCCAACTGGGGTGGGCAGCATTTGGCAAACTACGTCGGGTCTTCTCCTCCCCCCTACCACAATGCCTCAAAGGTTTTCAACCAGTGCGTCCTGCCTGCTATGATCTACGGTGCTGGATGGACTGGATGTGGAAGACGGAGGATCGGCAGACGTGGCGCATTTGGTGGTGGTGTACAAAAAAGCCGCAATAATAGTGTGTAATTTCTGATATTGTAACAGTGTGTGTGAACAAATGCTGGTATATCGTCTATTGCACTATACTGTGTTCCAAATCACGCGTGATTCATGATTCATTTTGGTTTTTTTTTTTCAATAAACCATAAAAAAAGTGACGTCACAGGTCTATTAAGGTGGTGGGCATGCCCATATTGCCCACCCTAGTGGATCCGCGCCTGCGCATAGGAAGAGATGGGGAGGCCCAAGTTCTACTCTGCCGGGAACCACGCGGCTCCTACGGGAAACCTAAAAACCTAAAAATTATAGCTTTGGCAAGCTTTGGCCTCAGATGCAATTAGGAAAATACGTCTCCATGCGCATGATGATGCTGGTATGCAAAATAATCTAAGAGGTGCATTTTTACAATCAATTTAATATTTATCTAGTATTGATATTAGGTTCAGGATATATAATGTTAATAAAGCAGGGTAAATGAAAATACGAAATGGGTATTTATAATTTTTATATATTCACTGTCTGAGCTACTTTCGATTTCAGTATCAGAAAAAAAATAAAAAAAATTCGTTGTCTCTAGTATGCGATACGATAAAAGAAAAATCTAAGCAATATTTTCATTTGTATTACTTAGAAGAAACATAAGAGGGTAAAAAGAAATACATAATATTACAAAAGTTACATTCTGGCAACGCCGACCATAAACGTAACGAGTTGACATAAACTCCATACGATTAAAATGTAACAACCATAGAGAACACAGCCGCAACACTCAAATGAAAAAATAAGAACGATATGACGTAGCTGTCACACGAGATTTCGAAAAATGAAGAATCACGTCTTATTTTAAATTATTTGTAGCAATTCTTAAAATATTTGTAGTAATTTAAAGTGAAATATGTCACATCATATTTTTTATACTTACTATTATAAGTTATTACGTATTTAGAAATGGTTTAACTTAATTTATAACAGTTTCATGTATCCTTTCAATAGTGCCTAGTTACCTACCATGAATCCAGACATCTGTCAAATCGTATCTCTTAAATATTTTCAAGTATAGTATAGTACACTGACGTAATACGCGACATAGTAGCCTATGTACCTAATTTAAATAGGCAACATACAAAGATATAATATAACAGTTTGTATTGTAGTGGCATCGTGTCATTAAGTTACCTTGGAAGGTAGTGGAGTTAACGGTAGAATGCTAATATGAAACGACTTCGTGGTATTGTCGCATGTGCGCTTGGCCCTTGCTTCTTGCTTCCCAAAAAGTTGCGCAAGAACAAGTGCACCGCCCACGGGCCGTGAGGCGCCCGGGCCCGTCCCGACGACGACATCTGCGACTGCGCACCTCTCCGCCTCTCTAAGCAAATATCTTTAGACAAGTTCATTGTCGACAGCTTCGAATAAATTAAACGTAACAAAATATCTTACTTACCCTTTATTTATGTACGTTTTATTGTTTGTATTGTATTGTAACTAACTAACTATATACTTAACTACCATGGTTTTTTTTCGCATGATGTACCTATTACTTTCACACGCCTTCGTTACTATACTCTTCCTCTAGTACTTACAGGTTTACTGGGACATAACTCATAATAAGTTAAACTCATAATAAAACATTATTTTTTGTTCTAAATTAAAGAATTAAACGCGTTCATATTCATCGGTGAAAATCTAGCCTTACTTGCAGTAAATAATAATTTAACTCAGTTTTTAGTTTACGATAAAAAAAACGGTTTCCTTATAGTTTTCAACTTATGCCTAGTTATTTACGTAATGATTAAGTTATATAAGTAAATAAGACTAGAAATTTACTTAGGTACCTACTGTTTTAATGTTTCCCATGGAAATCGAAAAAAAGTCAACATTCATCACGGTACGGGAACCCGTGACGAGCCCCTTTTTAGGGGGAATTTTTAGGGGGGGGGGGGGAACCTACTGAGCTACCTAATTCTTTGTGATGGGGTTTTAAATCACTTAATATGATATGACATGAAATGTATGTTATATGTAACAACTATTAATCATTCATTTGGTGAGTTATTCCGGTTGGATCCCCAAATATGATCCACTGCCGATTTTTATTCATCATAGGCATAACCCTAGCACATTCTTACGAGTTGTGGGTCAATGGCTGGGTCAGGTTTTGGATGGGTGACCGTTGTTTACATTACGAGGTTAAGCTTAATTGAGTGGGTCGGTTTTTGGATGGGTGACCGTTGTTTACATTACGAGGTTAAGCTTAATTGAGTGGGTCGGGTTTTGGATGGGTGACCGTTGTTTACATTACGAGGTTAAGCTTAATTGAGTGGGTCGGGTTTTGGATGGGTGACCGTTGTTTATATTACGAGGTTAAGCTTAATTGAGTGGGTCGGGTTTTGGATGGGTGACCGTTGTTTACATTACGGGGTTAAGCTTAATTGAGTGGGTCGGGTTTTGGATGGGTGACCGTTGTTTACATTACGGGGTTAAGCTTAATTGAGTGGGTCGGGTTTTGGATAGGTGATGTATTGTAGGTAGGTACTGTTATGATTTTCAAATAGACTGATTGAATTGGACTAGTAGTACCTACCTGATAATTAATCACCTGATTTGCACTAAGTATATAATAAACTAGCTTTTCGCCCGCAGCTCCGCTTGCGTGGATGTCGACTACCATCACCAATAGTATTTTTTTCTAAACTGACGGACTTGTTGTATAAATATAAGTATCCCGATAGTTCTAATAGTAATTGTTGTATAAACTTTCGACACCTTATTTCGCTCTATCAGTAGTGTTTTTTTTTCAAAATATTAAATGAAAACTGTAAGAAACATCGGCCTTGTCTTACAAAAAAGTGGTAGATTTTTAGAATATTACAACAAAATAAAAATACTATTAGTATCTTTATACCAATAGCTAGTAAATGGCTAGAAAAAGACTGGTAAGAAAAAATGACTATTGCCTAACATTTCGTTCTTATCAATCAATCAATCAATAGCCTATTTCAGTCCACTGTTGGACTTAGGCCTCACCCAAAGTATGCCATAGCACTCGATCCTCCACCGTATGTTGGGGACATATGCTGTCAGTTTGCACATTTGGGCCCCATGAGTCATAACAGGGGAGTAGAAACCTCGACGAATTTTCCCAATGTTGCCCAACCCTTGTCGACCCTTCGACGTACCTATATCTCTTTCTGGGTTTCGTCTTCTAATCTAAAATTACCATCTCAGCAATGAAAATATCGTATCGGCACGACACTGTCGTAGACAATCCAGAAATGCCCAGGTCTAGATGATGTCAGAAGGCTTCTCGTAATCTACAAATGCCATACATAGCGGCTGATTATACTCTCAGGTCTTTTGTATAATCTGCTCAACAGTATAGGCTGCAACACTATAACCCTTTTAAAACCCGGCTTGCTCCAGTGGCTGGAATTCACAACTATTCAAGACGATTCTCAAGAACAAAACTTCTATAGAGATATGACTCAGGAGTCTTATAATTCTTCAGCAAGACCTTATAGCCTTTTTTGGAGAACAGTACCACCGCACTACAGTTCCATGTTAAGTTCTGCTGGATGACGGAATCAAAGAGGTTCGTAAGCTCTTTTAGAACTGAGATTCCACCTGCTTTTAAGAGCCCTGTCAACCAGTGCGATATCATCAGCATACCATAACTATGAAGGTTGCTGTTGTATGCTAAGGATACAAAAAATCATCAATTGACCTATTGCAGTCAACTGCTGGACATAGGCCTCTCCTAATATGCGCCACGTTTGCCGATCCTCCGCCTTCCGCATCCAGTACGTCCCAGTCACCTTTCGCAGATCGTCGGTCCAGCTGGCTAGGAGGTGTCCCACCTTCCGTATTCCTTCTCACGGTATCCACTCTAGGACTCGTCTGCTCTAACGGCCATCAGTCCTTCGGCAGATGTGGCCAGCCCACTGCCACTTTAGCTTGCTTATTCTGCAACCCTACGGCCAGATTAATAACAAACAGAAATAGAATTAAGTGGTTAAGACATAATCGTGTGATAGATATCATTATAATACTACTGCTTTCAAAGAGAAAATTATGTTGTTTCATTATTTATAGTTCGCTACGGGTACACCTACCGCGTTGAGAACAAACCGATCGTGTCGAATATGTTCATTCATCGGTATCTAGCGTTTATAAGTTAATTAGGATCGTGTGGGGCTGCATATGCGGCTCTAGCAGACAATAAGGCCTTTCAGCTGGCGGCGCCTTTGAGACTTGTATCACTGGCTCGATTATATTATAGTTACTAGTCACTTACTAGGCCCGATTGTGTTGTATTTTATATTTATAATGTTGTCAATACAATCACTTGAATAATAAGAGATAATTTGCTAATAAGCTGTGTCGTAAATGGAGACAAGTAAACGGTTAAAGAGGCAAATCTATTCTTAAAAACATGTTTTAAATAGTATTTTTATATCGCGCTGTAGCTCTTCATATTAAGGACTTAGATGAAGAAAGAACGAAATAATACTTTTGACCTGAATTATCACGAGCGTTGTTAACTTCTCTTAGACTTTTCACCCCTTATAGCGAAGGACTTCCCTTGTTTTCATCTGCCTTCATCTGCATCTAGTTTCATTGTATCTGGTTTCATCTGACTGATCAGATCTAACACTTTTATGGGACCTTTAATCACACTACCCAAACTCCCGTTGCTTCCACCTAGACTGATTTCAATCTCAACTTTCTACCTACGTCCCTACCTACTGACTTATCTATCAAAATTATGGTGTATTTTTTATTAAGCCACATTTTTGGGATGTTTTGATCATGTTCAATGAAGTTAGTACATGTTCTGTGTTATGTACTACATATATTCAATATGAAGTATAAAATATAAAGTGGTACTCCGTTTCTTGGCGAAGTAGCGTCACGTACCGAACGTAGGCAGCGGTCATCGGTCTCTGTTAGTAATAGTAGATATTATGCCATCCGTAGTTTGCAAAGTATTCAATCAATCTGTATGACGTAATATTTATCCAAGTTTTATTGCAATTTGATTTGGAACTTACAGCAGAACAAATTCTCAGCATACCGAGGGATACCTTGGAGAAAGCGTTTCGCTCTAATGCTCGCTATCGGAACTGATTTCGTAGCTTTCAATTACAAAATAAACAGTATGAATCTCAGAATACGTAGTTTTTGCGTTTAAATGGAAAACAAAAATTGACAACTTCATTAGCGAGTGACAATGCGGCAATTGGTCTGGGTGTTTGATGCAAATGTATCCAAATACTCGTATGTTGCATCTGCTCTGCATCCTACAACCTTAAGCTAGCTTAGTTAGCTTAGCTTCTGGCTATGCTATGTTTGGTACTAGAATTATGTAAATAGCTTTTTCATCCCACCATCTCGGAAAGAGTACTTTTTTTCTTCGATATCTGAGTGTAAAAGTCGCTTTTATCCTCTAGAGTGGTAAAGTAAATTTGAATTTAGAACATCGTGTGTACTAGGTTTGTGAACTCAAAACATCATTAAACCTATTTACTTCTACCTCTATGGTGCCGATTTATCATACAACTTTTTTTTAATGTATGAAAAACTCAACTCGGAACCTCCTTGGTGTACCTACTTTTTTTTTTAAATTTGCTTTGCGCGCATAATTTTTTTTTCACGTCCTATGGTTGAACATTGTTGTTGAATTTTATTTGTTGATATTTTATTATTAGTATTATTACACATAATTATTATACAGCCTCCGTGGCGTAGTGGTAGTGAACGTGGCCGCAACGCAGGAGGCGCGGGTCCGATCCCCGCTCAGTGCAAATATTTGTATGCATAAAAAGTTCAACAACAACGGTCTAGCTGCAATGCTTCGATATCGCCTAATGTCACCATTGGGTTGTGGAGGTCACATGGCAGTCGCTTTACGAAAAATATCGAGGTCCAGCCAAATCCGCAGTTAAGACTGGTAAAGCGGACCCCGAACTCCGAGGTGAAAGCTTCGGATGCGACTGGGAATTAACGCTAGGAAGAAGAAGCATTTCATTATTTCCTCGCTGAGGTGGGATGAAAAGTTACGTGTTGCACTCGAGTGCAAAGATTTTACACCTTGTGCTCTTTTGATTCCCTCGCTAACGCTCAAGATTCTAATTTATGAATCACTCGCTATGCTCGTGATTCAAATTTAGAATCTTTCGCTTGCTCGGTCATCAAAACTGAGCACGCGGTTAAAAAGCAACTTTGCACTCTTGTATAACAAATAACTATTTTGTTTCATTGCAGTTAACTATACCTATGTCACAGAAATTATACCTCATGGAAGTGAAACTGTTCTTATAGTGTTTAAGTATATTGGAAAGCATAGACATCCTAATCTCATCGAATCGAATCTATTCTCATTTACTTAAATATTTATATTTTTCTGACACTCGAAGAGAGAACGTTATCGGACCCTCGAAACCCAAGAAATACTGATATTCTATAATTTGAGAATAGGTACTTATTCCCTGTGTTAATTGTCCTCATATCGTCAGTCTAGATAAGCTAGGTTTCAGTTTAGTCTAAAGTTTTCTCAGGAAGTAGCGGCCTTTTGACCTCTGCCACCCAAGTAGCTAGTAGAAGTGACGCTGATAAACCAAGTTGAACTATTCTCAAATTGTTAGGACATATCTACTAAATGTGGTACTTAGTTAATGCCATAGTCTACCTAAATATATGAATGAGTCAGATCGTGAAAGCTCGAGCCTAGAATCTTGATAAAACTATGAATTGTCCGTACCCGTACAGAGACATACATGGCAGTTCCGTAATAAAATGAAGGGTTTAACAAAGTGTATTGAATTAAAATATTGTAGATATTTTTATTTTTTAGCAGTAACTGAACTAACATTAGGACGTTTCAGTTGAAATCGAAAAAAAACCCCGTATGAACCAGGATACGCCTGCCTACAGCTAATTCTCAAAATTGGGTTAAAATAAAGTACTTAGTTGTTGATTTTGTCAATACCTACGTCATGGCTCTTACATACTTACCTATAAGGTTTTCATTTTCATTACACCGATTGAAATTATTATGATTTTTTTTTTACTATTAACAACATTATCAAACGACAAGATTGCTGTTCTCGTAGCATACGTTCTAATGTACAGGAGTAATTTATTAAGGACAGTACAGGAGTAAGAGGATTTAATTTATTGTGATTTTGACTTACAAATCATTACAATTTATGTAGCTAGGTATCTACTGTGATTAGTTTAAGCGAAGATTGCTCGAATTCGCGCAGTTTCTTATTCTTATCTTATTCTTCATGCATCAAGAATTTACAAATGATAGGGTATGCCTGTATGATTTTTAATAGCATGCGAGTCGCACAAATTATCCTAAACAAGGACTATGTGCAAGGTAAATTACAATAAAACGTGTTGCTATAGTCGCTATTTGGTTAAAGGCCATATTGGAGTGAAATCTCAGCACCTATCTACATATTTGTTTTTTTTTTTCTATTTAAAAGTTGAGCAACACGTTTGTTTGTTGGTGATGGAAATGTTAAACGTTTGTATGATAATTTACCGAGGTATTACGGTCATTTAGGGATGAATTAAATTATATCTATCTGTTTGCTTTGCATGCTACGCGACCACTATCAGTACCTAGATATCATAATATCACTAATATTTTATTAGCAATCAATAATACCTATGTCCCGTTCCAAGATATACCTACTAAGAGATCCTCCTCCTCTTGCTGTTTATTTTTCAACAATTTCAAATATTATTTATTTCCTACTTAGGTTGAGAACTTGAGACTATGTAAAATAGCTACTCGTATATTAATTATAGAATGTCGGATCTGGGATCCTGCCTTTTCGCCGAAAATTGTTTGGCCGATTATCACTTGCCAACCAACGTTTCGCCTATTTTTCACTTTGACGACTAACGATTGCCAAATTTTTGTATGACAACGTTTCATTTGGTAGAATTATTGTTAAGCTGATTATTGTAATGACAAAAAACGTTTGGGGCATTTATCTTTTGTCAAATTATTTATTAGGCCAGACAACTTTTAGACGAATCGAGTATAGCGCGCCCCAACTTGGATAGGTTAGGTTAGAAGGCTAACGCGGGAGCGGAGCGGAGCGGAGCTCCCGCTTTAGCCTTCGTGGTTATTTTTTTATAACCATCCATAAATACTGGCCCACTTAGTATTTTTGTACGCCACATTCAGTAATTTTGACAACAACTACATGAATATTACGTTAACTAAAACATTCGCTACTTGAAAGTTGGCATTTTGAAAAGTGTCATTCTAAAAGGAAGACCAAACGTAAAATTGGCAACTGTGAGGTTGGGTAATAAAAACAAAATTATATCACAAGTTGGCAAATGATTATTCTGCGAAATAAAATTCTGCGAAACGTTAGTTGGCAAGTGATAATCGGCCAAACAATTTTCGGCGAAAAGGCAGAGATCCGTCGGATCTACATCTTGTTCAAACTCGCTAACTTGATTTAACTTTATATCCGCAGGCTATGTCTCGCTACCGTTAGATCTTATCACTATTAGATTAGGTAACCCTTTAAAAGTATATCATAAATTCACACCGTTTTACACGAAGTTTATGATTAATTTACATACAGAAACTTTTCCTTGTCACTGTATTGAGTTCCAATTCTAATTCTAAAACGGTTGTTTACTTAAATGGAAGCCGGTTTACGCTTTATCAGTTTATAAATTAACGCAAGTGACAGGCCGCGACCGCTGACAGAAGGCACGACTCTCCTGCGAACGGGTATAAGTGGCTATATGGCATGATTTATGACACATTCCTGTGCAGAGCGCGACGAGGATTCATCAGTGGGTATGCACTGACGACGATGGGAACGAGATTACTTCTTACACATTATACCGCTCACAGACAAAGCTCTTAGTGGCATCATTGTTCGAAATTGTCTGGGGCTTTTTAGACCCGTATTAGTCACCACGCCCATATGGTATCAGTATGGAATAGCGATGTAAGCAAACATCCTATGAATATCAATGGAACCCATACGTATGTAAATGCTATAATATTGAAATATTTATTGCGATCTTACTTTTAGCTCACCATAGCAGTTAGAACATCTGTGCAAACTTATATGAGGTCGGTCGGCGTTTGTATGTACGCAGCACTGTACTTAGGTAGGTACTCGTCCGGTATGGGATGTTACAGGCATATCGGTGAAAGTAATATGAAAAATTTGCATTCGTTTCCGTTCGTATTAGTAGTATTTAAGTAGGTGCTCCTAGGTGTGTACAATTTCATGACATTTTTCTCTCGTCCAAAATGTAGAGCGATTTTTTGGATTTTTGTAAACGGATAAAATAGTTACTCATTCCGGGTGCTATAGGGTTGGGTCGGTAAATAGTATTCGCATGTTATGGGAACCATTTTGGTTAGTAAACCATTACGATATCTCATAAAGTGTGTCCTGAGCGTCTCGATGTTTGTACTCAGCATGTTAGATGGTAATATTTTCTCGAGATACTAGTTACATGAGACCGAAAAACATTGCTGGTCAAATGTGGGTTGACTTGAGTCCTGAAAATTTTGATGGAATTTCCAGAACTCTAGTCAATAATTTTACCTGAAAGCCGATGCACTAGCTGATTGTGGGAAGATGCTCTTGCGCTGGCTATCGTTTCGAGGTCAAGCCGGTCAGACGGCAGTAGCATTCACAAAAATCGAACCCGGTAGTGATCAAACAAACGCTAGTAGGGTAGGCTCATAAAATATATAATAAAATTTTAAATCAACACAAGCTTTTAAAATGTTTTCTGGTGTATATTTGTAATTGGCAGCGGATGTTACGCAAGTGCGGTGGAACTGCCGAAATAAAGCTCTTGACCGGAAGTGCGCTCCGCCGGGACGCGCGCGTCAATGGGTACCAGGCATCAGCGTTCACAGGTACTTAATAGTGCCACTAATGAACAGAGCGGGAACGGCACCGAACCTTATTATTGGTAATGCGCAATACATTACACACAATTAGTTCAACAACCGCTAGCCGCCCGTAATCACCGTTTGCTTCGGACGCATTTCGTAAAACATGTGCTACTTGGGAATAGTTGGGAAATTACTGCCATAACGCAGTAATTTATGGAATTTAAAGTAAACTTTTCGATTTACTGCTTTGCTATCAATAATACATTATGTTAAATGTTAACATAGTGACCATACTTGGAGGCTGAGAGAATTTCTGTTAAGTAGTTATTTATTACAGCATAATATAAAAATGAGCGCTAGCATGGAAAGCTTAGCGGATACAGTACTTCCTAATTTCATTGCCAGCGTGAAGACCTCGAAGCACTAGCATGCGGGTTCTATTTCTGAAACAAATTATTAATTTGTCATATTATTACTAATAAGTTACAGATGGTTGCACCTTTGGGCGTTAGTGAGTTGTAGGTAGGCTAAACAGTAAACTTAGGCGCATAAGTTGTTTATTTTAGAACAAGAATTTAGGCTTTAGAAATATTTAGCTTCTGGACCTTTGGGCTGCGCCGGCCTTAGCCATAGCCCTTAATCAGCGAGATTGTCATCATACTCATATCGATTTCCTTAGTCTTATCCATTGTTTAGCAAGTGCACCGACTAGCACAGGTGAGGTTGACTTGGATCCTGTATAAGATTTTCATTCAACTTTTGACCAATGCTTTTCCTTTCTTTATTTTGAGTTGAAAATTATCTCTGTTTCGCATTTGATTTTTCAGCGTTACTTGACACAGGGCACCTCTACCCCAGGGACGGCGGCGCTAGCTTTGAGTGCGTGTCTCCGTCACCTTTAAATTTTACAACCTCAGCGGAGTCACTTGCATATGCCAATTCCTGTCACCAAATGTCTTTATTTGGTTTGACTTAGCTCAGTTTAGCTTAGCAAATTTATGTACTCTAAATATTTTGTGTATTTATAGTATTTCTACATCATTTGTCTATTATATCTGAAAAATTTCACGTATGTGAACTTGGCATCTCAAGTGCCAGCATCTCATAAAAAATCGACAGTTCCAGTGGCATCCCACATAGTTCTACAGTTCTCAATAAGTTTTAGCAATAGTTCCATCGATTTTAGTACCAAAATCGCATTTAAAAAAATGAGATGCTAACTTCACAAAAAATTCCCGGCATCTCATCCAAAAACGTCACATATAGTGGCATCCCACATAGTTACACAGTTCTCGATAAGTTTTAACAATAGTTCCATCGATTTTAGTACCAAAATCGCATTTTATAAAAATTGAGATGCTAACTTCACAAACATATTCCAGCATCTCATCGATTTTCGCTAAATTGAGTTCTATTGCAGTTCTGTTGCCCATGAAGCTTCTAAATAATAAGTAGAGACCTGCTGCACGTATAACGAGACAGTTCCGGACATATAGAGCTCCAAAAGGATGAGATGCTAAGGTTTGAATGATTGTTTCATGCAAAGAAAGGATTTTTTAAGAATGGTCTTGAACAAGTGTGAGATGCTGATAGATTGCGAGGAGTTCTGTGTACCTTGTAGCTTCTAAATGATAAGTAGAGACCTGCTGCACGTGAAACGAGACAGTTCCCGATATATAGAGCTCAAAAGGGATGAGATGCTAAGGTCTGAAGGAAAATTCTACGCAATTCTAGAAATTTTTAGCTATGGTCTTGAACAAGTGTGAGATGCTGATAGTTTGCGAGGAATTCTGTGTACCGTGAAGCTTCTAAATGATAGGTAGAGACCTGCTGCACGTGAAACGAAACAGTTCCGGACATATAGAGCACAAAAGGGATGAGATACTAAGGTCTGAAGGAAAATTCTACGCAATACTAGGAATTTTTAGCTATGGTCTTGAACAAGTGTGAGATGCTGATAGATAGCGAGGAGTTCTGTGTACCGTAAAGCTTCTAAATGATAGGTAGAGACCTGCTGCACGTGAAACGCGACAGTTCCGGACATATAGAGCTCCACAAGGATGAGATGCTGAGGTCTGAATGATTGTTTAGTGCAAAGAAAGGATTTTTTAACAATGGTGTTAAACAGGTGTGAGATGCTGATTGATTACGAGGAGTTCTGTGTACCATGAAGCTTCTAAATGATAGGTAGAGACCTGTTGCACGTGAAACGAGACAGTTCCCGATATATAGAGCTCAAAAGGGATGAGATGCTAAGGTCTGAAGGAAAATTCTACGCAATTCTAGAAATTTTTAGCTATGGTCTTGAACAAGTGTGAGATGCTGATAGTTTGCGAGGAGTTCTGTGTACCGTGAAGCTTCTAAATGATAGGTAGAGACCTGCTGCACGTGAAACAAGAAAGTTCCCGATATATAGAGCTCAAAAGGGATGAGATGCTAAGGTCTGAAGGAAAATTCTACGCAATTCTAGAAATTTTTAGCTATGGTCTTGAACAAGTGTGAGATGCTGATAGTTTGCGAGGAGTTCTGTGTACCGTGAAGCTTCTAAATGATAGGTAGAGACCTGCTACACGTGAAACGAGTCAGTTCCCGATATATAGAGCTCAAAAGGGATGAGATGCTAAGGTCTGAAGGAAAATTCTACGCAATTCTAGAAATTTTTAGCTATGGTCTTGAACAAGTGTGAGATGCTGATAGATAGCGAGGAGTTCTGTGTACCATGAAGCTTCTAAATGATAGGTAGAGACCTGCTGCACGTGAAACGCGAAAGTTCCGGACATATAGAGCTCCACAAGGATGAGATGCTAAGGTCTGAATGATTGTTTAGTGCAAAGAAAGGATTTTTTAACAATGGTGTTAAACAGGTGTGAGATGCTGATTGATTAAGAGGAGTTCTGTTGCCCGTAAAGCTTTCAAATGATAGGTAGAGACCTGCTGCACGTGAAACGAGACAGTTCCGGACATATAGAGCTCAAAAGGGATGAGATGCTAAGGTCTGAAGGAAAATTCTACGCAATAGTAGGAATTTTTAGCTATGGTCTTGAACAAGTGTGAGATGCTGATAGATAGCGAGGAGTTCTGTGTACCATGAAGCTTCTAAATGATAGGTAGAGACCTGCTGCACGTAAAACGAGACAGTTCTGGACATATAGAGCTCCACAAGGATGAGATGCCAACGTTTAAATGTAAATTCTACGCAATACTAGGAAGTTTCAGCTATGGTCTTGAACAAGTGTGAGATTCTGATAGATAGCGAAGAGTTCTGTGTACCATGAAGCTTTTAAATGATAGGTAGAGACCTGCTGCACGTGAAACGAGACAGTTCCCGATATATAGAGCTCAAAAGGGATGAGATGCTAAGGTCTGAAGGAAAATTCTACGCAATACTAGGAATTTTTAGCTATGGTCTTGAACAAGTGTGAGATGCTGATAGTTTGCGAGGAGTTCTGTGTACCGTGAAGCTTCTAAATGATAGGTAGAGACCTGCTGCACGTGAAACGAGACAGTTCCCGATATATAGAGCTCAAAAGGGATGAGATGCTAAGGTCTGAAGGAAAATTCTATGCAATACTAGGAATTTTTAGCTATGGTCTTGAACAAGTGTGAGATGCTGTACCACCCCTCCCTACTAAACCTGAACCCCCCTTCTATTACTACTACTTTACCCCACTTTAACTCCTAACCTTTTCTTACCTTACTATTTACTACCCACAGATGCTGATAGATAGCGAAGAGTTCTGTGTACCATGAAACTTCTAAATTATAGGTAAAGACCTGCTGCACGTGAAACGAGACAGTTCCCGATATATAGAGCTTAAAAGGGATGATATTTGATAAGTAGGTAGGAATTGATTTGATAGAATTGACATCAAAGGTTAGTTAAGAAGTTGATTAGGAATTGTGAGCTTCACTTATGTGTGGGATAAGAGCATGGTAAGAGTAGGTATAGTCTGAGAGTAGGAACAGTTGAGTTGATAGTTAAGTAGGAGTAGATTAAGGGGAAGTGGGTAGTAAATAGTAAGGTAAGAAAAGGTTAGGAGTTAAAGTGGGGTAAAGTAGTAGTAATAGAAGGGGGGTTCAGGTTTAGTAGGGAGGGGTGGTACAGCATCTCACACTTGTTCAAGACCATAGCTAAAAATTCCTAGTATTGCATAGAATTTTCCTTCAGACCTTAGCATCTCATCCCTTTTGAGCTCTATATATCGGGAACTCTCTCGTTTCACGTGCAGCAGGTCTCTACCTATCATTTAGAAGCTTCACGGTACACAGAACTCCTCGCAAACTATCAGCATCTCACACTTGTTCAAGACCATAGCTAAAAATTTCTAGAATTGCGTAGAATTTTCCTTCAGACCTTAGCATCTCATCCTTGTGGATCTCTATATGTCCGGAACTGTCTCGTTTCACGTGCAACAGGTCTCTACCTATCATTTGAAAGCTTTATGGGCAACAGAACTCCTCGCAAACAATCAGCATCTCACACCTGTTTAACACCATTGTTAAAAAATCCTTTCTTTGCACTAAACAATCATTCAGACCTTAGCATCTCATCCCTTTGAGCTCTATATATCGGGAACTGTCTCGTTTCACGTGCAACAGGTCTCTACCTATCATTTAGAAGCTTCATGGTACACAGAACTCCTCGCAATCAATCAGCATCTCACACCTGTTTAACACCATTGTTAAAAAATCCTTTCTTTGCACTAAACAATCATTCTGACCTTAGCATCTCACCCTTGTGGAGCTCTATATGTCCGGAACTGTCTCGTTTCACGTGCAGCAGGTCTCTACCTATCATTTAGAAGCTTCACGGTACACAGAACTCCTCGGAAAGTATCAGCATCTCACACTTGTTCAAGACCATAGCTAAAAATTCCTAGTATTGCGTAGAATTTTCCTTCAGACCTTAGCATCTCATCCCTTTTGTGCTCTATATGTCCGGAACTGTCTCGTTTCACGTGCAGCAGGTCTCTATTTATCATTTAGAAGCTTCAGGGTACACAGAACTCCTCGCAAACTATCAGCATCTCACACTTGTTCAAGACCATAGCTAAAAATTTCTAGAATTGCGTAGAATTTTCCTTCAGACCTTAGCATCTCATCCCTTTTGAGCTCTATATATCGGGAACTGTCCCGTTTTACATGCAACAGGTCTCTACCTATCATTTAGAAGCTTCATGGTACACAGAACTCCTCGGAAACTATCAGCATCTCACACTTGTTCAAGACCATAGCTAAAAATTCCTAGTATTGCGTAGAATTTTCCTTCAGACCTTAGCATCCCATCCCTTTTGAGCTCTATATATCGGGAACTGTCTCGTTTCACGTGCAGCAGGTCTTTACCTATCATTTAGAAGCTTCACGGTACACAGAACTCCTCGGAAAGTATCAGCATCTCACACTTGTTCAAGACCATAGCTAAAAATTCCTAGTATTGCGTAGAATTTTCCTTCAGACCTTAGCATCTCATCCCTTTTGTGCTCTATATGTCCGGAACTGTCTCGTTTCACGTGCAGCAGGTCTCTATTTATCATTTAGAAGCTTCATGGTACACAGAACTCCTCGCAAACTATCAGCATCTCACACTTGTTCAAGACCATAGCTGAAACTTCCTAGTATTGCGTAGAATTTACATTTAAACGTTGGCATCTCATCCTTGTGGAGCTCTATATGTCCAGAACTGTTTCGTTTCACGTGCAGCAGGTCTCTACCTATCATTTAGAAGCTTCATGGTACACAGAACTCCTCGCTATCTATCAGCATCTCACACTTGTTCAAGACCATAGCTGAAACTTCCTAATATTGCGTAGTATTTACATTTAAACGTTGGCATCTCATCCTTGTGGAGCTCTATATGTCCGGAACTGTCGTGTTTCACGTGCAGCAGGTCTCTACCTATCATTTAGAAGCTTCATGGTACACAGAACTCCTCGCTATCTATCAGCATCTCACACTTGTTCAAGACCATAGCTAAAAATTCCTAGTATTGCGTAGAATTTTCCTTCAGACCTCAGCATCTCATCCTTGTGGAGCTCTATATGTCCGGAACTGTCGCGTTTCACGTGCAGCAGGTCTCTACCTATCATTTAAAAGCTTCATGGTACACAGAACTCTTCGCTATCTATCAGAATCTCACACTTGTTCAAGACCATAGCTAAAAATTCCTAGTATTGCGTAGAATTTTCCTTCAGACCTTAGCATCTCATCCCTTTTGAGCTCTATATATCGGGAACTGTCTCGTTTCACGTGCAGCAGGTCTCTACCTATCATTTGAAAGCTTTACAGGCAACAGAACTCCTCTTAATCAATCAGCATCTCACACCTGTTTAACACCATTGTTAAAAAATCCTTTCTTTGCACTAAACAATCATTCAGACCTTAGCATCTCATCCTTGTGGAGCTCTATATGTCCGGAACTGTCGCGTTTCACGTGCAACAGGTCTCTACCTATCATTAAGAAGCTTCATGGTACACAGAACTCCTCGCTATCTATCAGCATCTCACACTTGTTCAAGACCATAGCTAAAAATTCCTAGTATTGCGTAGAATTTTCCTTCAGATCTTAGCAGCTCATCCCTTTTGAGCTCTATATGTCTGGAACTGTCTCGTTTCACGTGCAGCAGGTCTCTACCTATCATTTAGAAGCTTCATGGTACACAGAACTCCTCGTAATCAATCAGCATCTCACACCTGTTTAACACCATTGTTAAAAAATCCTTTCTTTGCACTAAACAATCATTCAGACCTCAGCATCTCATCCTTGTGGAGCTCTATATGTCCGAAACTGTCGCGTTTCACGTGCAGCACGTCTCTACCTATCATTTAGAAGCTTCACGGTACACAGAACTCCTCGCTATCGATCAGCATCTCAAACTTGTTCACGACCATAGCTAAAAATTCCTAGTATTGCGTAGAATTTTCCTTCAGACCTTAGCATCTCATTCCTTTTGAACTCTATATGTCCGGAAGTGTCTCGTTTCACGTGCAGCAGGTTTCTACCTATCATTTAGAAGCTTCACGGTACACAGAACTCCTCGCAAACTATCAGCATCTCACACTTGTTCAAGACCATAGCTAAAAATTCCTAGTATTGCGTAGAATTTTCCTTCAGACCTTAGCATCTCATCCCTTTTGAGCTCTATATATCGGGAACTGTCGCGTTTCACGTGCAGCAGGTCTCTACCTATCATTTAGAAGCTTCACGGTACACAGAACTCCTCGCAAACTATCAGCATCTCACACTTGTTCAAGACCATAGCTAAAAATTCCTAGTATTGCGTAGAATTTTCCTTCAGACCTTAGCATCTCATCCCTTTTGAGCTCTATATATCGGGAACTGTCTCGTTTCACGTGCAGCAGGTCTCTACCTATCATTTGAAAGCTTTACGGGCAACAGAACTCCTCTTAATCAATCAGCATCTCACACCTGTTTAACACCATTGTTAAAAAATCCTTTCTTTGCACTAAACAATCATTCAGACCTTAGCATCTCATCCCTTTTGAGCTCTATATATCGGGAACTGTCTCGTTTCACGTGCAACAGGTCTCTACCTATCATTTAGAAGCTTCATGGTACACAGAACTCCTCGTAATCAATCAGCATCTCACACCTGTTTAACACCATTGTTAAAAAATCCTTTCTTTGCACTAAACAATCATTCAGACCTCAGCATCTCATCCTTGTGGAGCTCTATATGTCCGAAACTGTCGCGTTTCACGTGCAGCACGTCTCTACCTATCATTAAGAAGCTTCACGGTACACAGAACTCCTCGCTATCGATCAGCATCTCAAACTTGTTCACGACCATAGCTAAAAATTCCTAGTATTGCGTAGAATTTTCCTTCAGACCTTAGCATCTCATTCCTTTTGAGCTCTATATGTCCGGAACTGTCTCGTTTCACGTGCAGCAGGTTTCTACCTATCATTTAGAAGCTTCACGGTACACAGAACTCCTCGCAAACTATCAGCATCTCACACTTGTTCAAGACCATAGCTAAAAATTCCTAGTATTGCGTAGAATTTTCCTTCAGACCTTAGCATCTCATCCCTTTTGAGCTCTATATATCGGGAACTGTCGCGTTTCACGTGCAGCAGGTCTCTACCTATCATTTAGAAGCTTCACGGTACACAGAACTCCTCGCAAACTATCAGCATCTCACACTTGTTCAAGACCATAGCTAAAAATTCCTAGTATTGCGTAGAATTTTCCTTCAGACCTTAGCATCTCATCCCTTTTGAGCTCTATATATCGGGAACTGTCTCGTTTCACGTGCAGCAGGTCTCTACCTATCATTTGAAAGCTTTACAGGCAACAGAACTCCTCTTAATCAATCAGCATCTCACACCTGTTTAACACCATTGTTAAAAAATCCTTTCTTTGCACTAAACAATCATTCAGACCTTAGCATCTCATCCTTGTGGAGCTCTATATGTCCGGAACTGTAGCGTTTCACGTGCAACAGGTCTCTACCTATCATTAAGAAGCTTCATGGTACACAGAACTCCTCGCTATCTATCAGCATCTCACACTTGTTCAAGACCATAGCTAAAAATTCCTAGTATTGCGTAGAATTTTCCTTCAGATCTTAGCAGCTCATCCCTTTTGAGCTCTATATGTCTGGAACTGTCTCGTTTCACGTGCAGCAGGTCTCTACCTATCATTTAGAAGCTTCATGGTACACAGAACTCCTCGCTATCTATCAGCATCTCACACTTGTTCAAGACCATAGCTAAAAATTCCTAGTATTGCGTAGAATTTTCCTTCAGATCTTAGCAACTCATCCCTTTTGAGCTCTATATGTCTGGAACTGTCTCGTTTCACGTGCAGCAGGTCTCTACCTATCATTTAGAAGCTTCGTGGTACACAGAACTCCTCGCAATCAATCAGCATCTCACACCTGTTTAACACCATTGTTAAAAAATCCTTTCTTTGCACTAAACAATCATTCAGACCTCAGCATCTCATCCTTGTGGAGCTCTATATGTCCGGAACTGTCGCGTTTCACGTGCAGCAGGTCTCTACCTATCATTTAGAAGCTTCACGGTACACAGAACTCCTCGCTATCTATCAGCATCTCACACTTGTTCAAGACCATAGTTAAAAATTCCTAGTATTGCGTAGAATTTTCCTTCAGACCTTAGCATCTCATCCCTTTTGTACTCTTTATGTCCGGAACTGTCTCGTTTCACGTGCAGCAGGTCTCTACCTATCATTTAGAAGCTTCATGGTACACAGAACTCCTCGCAATCAATCAGCATCTCACACCTGTTTAACACCATTGTTAAAAAATCCTTTCTTTGCACTAAACAATCATTCAGACCTCAGCATCTCATCCTTGTGGAGCTCTATATGTCCGGAACTGTCGCGTTTCACGTGCAACAGGTCTCTACCTATCATTTAGAAGCTTCACGGTACACAGAACTCCTCGCAAACTATCAGCATCTCACACTTGTTCAAGACCATAGCTAAAAATACCTAGTATTGCGTAGAATTTTCCTTCAGACCTTAGCATCTCATCCCTTTTGAGCTCTATATATCGGGAACTGTCTCGTTTCACGTGCAGCAGGTCTCTACCTATCATTTAAAAGCTTCATGGTACACAGAACTCTTCGCTATCTATCAGAATCTCACACTTGTTCAAGACCATAGCTAAAAATTCCTAGTATTGCGTAGAATTTTCCTTCAGACCTTAGCATCTCATCCCTTTTGAGCTCTATATATCGGGAACTGTCTCGTTTCACGTGCAGCAGGTCTCTACCTATCATTTGAAAGCTTTACAGGCAACAGAACTCCTCTTAATCAATCAGCATCTCACACCTGTTTAACACCATTGTTAAAAAATCCTTTCTTTGCACTAAACAATCATTCAGACCTTAGCATCTCATCCTTGTGGAGCTCTATATGTCCGGAACTGTCGCGTTTCACGTGCAACAGGTCTCTACCTATCATTAAGAAGCTTCATGGTACACAGAACTCCTCGCTATCTATCAGCATCTCACACTTGTTCAAGACCATAGCTAAAAATTCCTAGTATTGCGTAGAATTTTCCTTCAGATCTTAGCAGCTCATCCCTTTTGAGCTCTATATGTCTGGAACTGTCTCGTTTCACGTGCAGCAGGTCTCTACCTATCATTTAGAAGCTTCATGGTACACAGAACTCCTCGCTATCTATCAGCATCTCACACTTGTTCAAGACCATAGCTAAAAATTCCTAGTATTGCGTAGAATTTTCCTTCAGATCTTAGCAACTCATCCCTTTTGAGCTCTATATGTCTGGAACTGTCTCGTTTCACGTGCAGCAGGTCTCTACCTATCATTTAGAAGCTTCGTGGTACACAGAACTCCTCGCAATCAATCAGCATCTCACACCTGTTTAACACCATTGTTAAAAAATCCTTTCTTTGCACTAAACAATCATTCAGACCTCAGCATCTCATCCTTGTGGAGCTCTATATGTCCGGAACTGTCGCGTTTCACGTGCAGCAGGTCTCTACCTATCATTTAGAAGCTTCACGGTACACAGAACTCCTCGCTATCTATCAGCATCTCACACTTGTTCAAGACCATAGTTAAAAATTCCTAGTATTGCGTAGAATTTTCCTTCAGACCTTAGCATCTCATCCCTTTTGTACTCTTTATGTCCGGAACTGTCTCGTTTCACGTGCAGCAGGTCTCTACCTATCATTTAGAAGCTTCATGGTACACAGAACTCCTCGCAATCAATCAGCATCTCACACCTGTTTAACACCATTGTTAAAAAATCCTTTCTTTGCACTAAACAATCATTCAGACCTCAGCATCTCATCCTTGTGGAGCTCTATATGTCCGGAACTGTCGCGTTTCACGTGCAACAGGTCTCTACCTATCATTTAGAAGCTTCACGGTACACAGAACTCCTCGCAAACTATCAGCATCTCACACTTGTTCAAGACCATAGCTAAAAATACCTAGTATTGCGTAGAATTTTCCTTCAGACCTTAGCATCTCATCCCTTTTGAGCTCTATATATCGGGAACTGTCTCGTTTCACGTGCAGCAGGTCTCTACCTATCATTTAAAAGCTTCATGGTACACAGAACTCTTCGCTATCTATCAGAATCTCACACTTGTTCAAGACCATAGCTGAAACTTCCTAGTATTGCGTAGAATTTACATTTAAACGTTGGCATCTCATCCTTGTGGAGCTCTATATGTCCAGAACTGTCTCGTTTTACGTGCAGCAGGTCTCTACCTATCATTTAGAAGCTTCATGGTACACAGAACTCCTCGCTATCTATCAGCATCTCACACTTGTTCAAGACCATAGCTAAAAATTCCTACTATTGCGTAGAATTTTCCTTCAGACCTTAGCATCTCATCCCTTTTGAGCTCTATATGTCCGGAACTGTCTCGTTTCACGTGCAGCAGGTCTCTACCTATCATTTGAAAGCTTTACGGACAACAGAACTCCTCTTAATCAATCAGCATCTCACACCTGTTTAACACCATTGTTAAAAAATCCTTTCTTTGCACTAAACAATCATTCAGACCTTAGCATCTCATCCTTGTGGAGCTCTATATGTCCGGAACTGTCGCGTTTCACGTGCAACAGGTCTCTACCTATCATTTAGAAGCTTCATGGTACACAGAACTCCTCGCTATCTATCAGCATCTCACACTTGTTCAAGACCATAGCTAAAAATTTCTAGAATTGCGTAGAATTTTCCTTCAGACCTTAGCATCTCATCCCTTTTGAGCTCTATATATCGGGAACTGACTCGTTTCACGTGCAGCAGGTCTCTACCTATCATTTAGAAGCTTCACGGTACACAGAACTCCTCGCAAACTATCAGCATCTCACACTTGTTCAAGACCATAGCTAAAAATTTCTAGAATTGCGTAGAATTTTCCTTCAGACCTTAGCATCTCATCCCTTTTGAGCTCTATATATCGGGAACTGTCTCGTTTCACGTGCAACAGGTCTCTACCTATCATTTAGAAGCTTCATGGTACACAGAACTCCTCGTAATCAATCAGCATCTCACACCTGTTTAACACCATTGTTAAAAAATCCTTTCTTTGCACTAAACAATCATTCAGACCTCAGCATCTCATCCTTGTGGAGCTCTATATGTCCGGAACTGTCGTGTTTCACGTGCAGCAGGTCTCTACCTATCATTTAGAAGCTTCATGGTACACAGAACTCCTCGCTATCTATCAGCATCTCACACTTGTTCAAGACCATAGCTAAAAATTCCTAGTATTGCGTAGAATTTTCCTTCAGACCTCAGCATCTCATCCTTGTGGAGCTCTATATGTCCGGAACTGTCGCGTTTCACGTGCAGCAGGTCTCTACCTATCATTTAGAAGCTTTACGGTACACAGAACTCCTCGCTATCTATCAGCATCTCACACTTGTTCAAGACCATAGCTAAAAATTCCTAGTATTGCGTAGAATTTTCCTTCAGACCTTAGCATCTCATCCCTTTTGTGCTCTATATGTCCGGAACTGTTTCGTTTCACGTGCAGCAGGTCTCTACCTATCATTTAGAAGCTTCACGGTATACAGAATTCCTCGCAAACTATCAGCATCTCACACTTGTTCAAGACCATAGCTAAAAATTTCTAGAATTGCGTAGAATTTTCCTTCAGACCTTAGCATCTCATCCCTTTTGAGCTCTATATATCGGGAACTGTCTCGTTTCACGTGCAGCAGGTCTCTACTTATCATTTAGAAGCTACAAGGTACACAGAACTCCTCGCAATCTATCAGCATCTCACACTTGTTCAAGACCATTCTTAAAAAATCCTTTCTTTGCATGAAACAATCATTCAAACCTTAGCATCTCATCCTTGTGGAGCTCTATATGTCCGGAACTGTCTCGTTATACGTGCAGCAGGTCTCTACTTATTATTTAGAAGCTTCATGGGCAACAGAACTGCAATAGAACTCAATTTAGCGAAAATCGATGAGATGCTGGAATATGTTTGTGAAGTTAGCATCTCAATTTTTATAAAATGCGATTTTGGTACTAAAATCGATGGAACTATTGTTAAAACTTATCGAGAACTGTGTAACTATGTGGGATGCCACTATATGTGACGTTTTTGGATGAGATGCTGGGAATTTTTTGTGAAGTTAGCATCTCATTTTTTTAAATGCGATTTTGGTACTAAAATCGATGGAACTATTGCTAAAACTTATTGAGAACTGTAGAACTATGTGGGATGCCACTGGAACTGTCGATTTTTTATGAGATGCTGGCACTTGAGATGCCAAGTTCACATACGTAAAAATTTCCAGGTAGTTATTTATAATATTGGGGGTGAACGTAGTCCGTCCGTAGTCCTAACTTAAGTTAGCGTCAAACGGACAGGAATATTTACACCAATATTACCTTGGCTATCTGTTTCAGAATTTATGTTACGAATACCTTAGCTGAATGAAACACTACAGTATACAGTAATATTGTACAATATTTGTATTAAGTAATTGAAAATGGGGATATAGAGTTACTTACTAGTATAAAATTTCGTTACTGAAATTCAAACTCTTGTTCAGTACAAGGTCTCGCAAAAAATATCACGGTTCGCGAAACATGCTCGCCAGCTGTCAAGCAGACGCCGTGCGCCGTCTGTGGGTAAAAAAAGTCAGTGCTTACATTACTGTAGAGAGGTTTCATATTATTCCACAACCGTCACACGTTACTAACAAACTCGGTAGTAAAAGTAATTCTCTTAACCATGAATCAAAAACCATATAAAAGGAACTCATAAAATAAATTATATTCCCTTATTGGTACATAAACAGAGTTTAAAAATAGTTGGACCACCTGGTGCAGTCGGCTCCTAACTTCGAGTGCAGGGAACTTGATTTATGTGCCTGTGGGCTCGACACAATGCAACCGCAAATATAACCCTTAACTATTTTCCTAGAGAACAAATTGTCCCTGAGTAGATATTTCAAGTGGTCGCGTTTGTTATATTAAGCCGTAGTGCACTGCATATTGTTCACTTTGTCATCTTGTGCAACCCCTATGACAACACGCAACACTAACGCATTAGGTAAATTGTTTTTGTAGCAGGTATTATTTTAAACTTTGTGACGTCTGATTTATTTAACAAGATTGAATAATGTTATAAAAGCAATTCTTTATAAAGTTATTGTAATACTAAGAGAGAGCCGTCAAACATGTGTTATTATTTCACAATTGCTATTCTCGAATATCTTGTAACTTGCGTAGCTATAAGCTTATTACAAAAGGAGTACAAAATCGGTAGTCATTCTTTGCTATAACTAATTAGGTTACCGATTCTGATTAGATTAGCTGCCGACCCCTATAGACTCGAACAAAAAAAACTGTCAAATTCAGGTAGCGGTCTCTAGAGCTCCATAAGAAAGTGGTTTTACTGTCTATGATAGTTTTGTCCCTTTGCTGTTAATATAATTATATTATTGTACATTTTCTAGACTTTTTATTTTACAAAGCATAAGTAACACTTGCTAGTATTCATCAAATAGGTCACATCCTTTTATACTTGTGTCATTTATAGCAATACAATTTAGCAAATTTCCAATTGCGTGGTTGTTGCTTTTCTTTTCAAATAAATAAATAAATATTGTTAGAACATTCTACACAACGCTATCTAGACCCAAAGTAAGCATAGCTTAACTAGCTTGTGTTATGGGTTCTAGAACCATACTTAGATACATTATTTTCTTTCGTAAATATATACATATATAAAAAAGAACAGTAGCTCATAATAAGATAAACGATAACAATATAGATATCAATATCCTGTTAATATTATAAATTAAGTTATGAATAGTTTGACGAGTAATTGTTCATATGATGCTGACGGTTGAATGTGGTCCAATTATCCCAAATTAACGGTTATGTATCGAGTATCAAAGGTGTTATAGATTGTTTTGTACGGTTGTACCACAGCACAGCTACGTGGGAGGTCCGATTTCTCACAATCGAATCAAATTGAATGTAAAAATAGCTTGCTTACGTACAATTTCTTTTCAATAAGCAATTGAAGTTTAAGAATCACTAAAAGACTACTTAAGTACCTACCTACTTATCTGTGAATTAGGTACTTGAATGCTTTTCTATTCAAACAACCTTATTTTTGTTAGTGTTCCATACAACGTAAAACGGAAATCTTATAGGATCATTTCGGTGTTCGTCCATCTGTCTGAGTGTCTATTTGTCAAGATTATCGGGTTTTTCTTAAGATTATCGGGTCTGCCGTCTGCGGCTTCTTGCGGCTGTAAAAATATTAACTTCTAATTCAACGCAATTATCTTTTAATTGCATTGAATTAGAAGTTAATTTTTTAATACAGATGTTTATGCAGCACACTTAAACAATCTCAAGGGAAACATACAAAACCTATGGGGTATTTTGCATTGACCTAGAATCATGAAATTTAACAGAAAGCAAGGTTTTATAGCATAAGTAAAGGGAAAAGTCCAACAATAACCATGAAAATGTAACTACCTACATCTCAAAACATGTGACTAAAACTTGTCTCAATTAATCAATTGTACGTGTACCCTATTTCAGTCTACAGCTGGACATAAACCAGCCAGACTTTGAGTATTAAACATGTTAAACATTCAAAGGAGCCAGGGTATCCTATAAAATCATCCTTTAGCATCCAATCTTTACTACAACCTTTTTCAGATCGTCTATTTATTTGACTGAGGTGCATCTCTCTGTCCGTTTACAGATTCGCGGTCTTCACTCTACGACTCGCTTACGGCCATCCGTTCTTCTTCAGATGTCCGGCCATTGTTACTTCGTTAGATGCGAGTTACATTGGTAACTTCAATTTGCCAAAAGTCTCGTAAAGCAAGGGACAAAGTTATTCAATATTTACGCTAATCCAGTTATCTACGGAACCCTAAACTTGACCGCTGTTCGTAAATATACTTCGTCTCGGTCTTGACTGTCACCTGTGCAGAACTTTTCAACTAGCGTTTCAAATAACATAACAACTAGTTCATCTTTGAACAGCTAGTAAACAAATGTAACAGGAATGCAAACAGCTGATTCCAAAATCCATATGCAAGTTATGCAACGAAAGTAACATTGATCATCTGCCAATATTCATGGATTGGTTATATCGTGCCAGATCGATTGAGAATAAAGTTTACTGACAGCAAAAAGAAAAAAGTAAAAAGTCAGTAACCGTAAAAATTAAAAAATGAGACGAAAACAATGAAAAATTATCCTACAAAATTTTTAGATGAGAGTAAAAATGTGACTGATTTAGTGATTTATAGTAACTCTTCCCTAATGAAGACTTCCATTCTCAAAGCTTCACCGAACATCGATTGAATTCCATTGTATGTGTAACAAAAGTGCTTAGTATGCGGACTTCGGTATATTAATCGTTTAAGCTTAAATACTTGCACGTTCGTCTTTTGATTCCTCAACTGGAAATGTTCAAGGTGCTAATAATTCCAAATAACTTTAAAAGAGGATAAAATGGTAGCGGAATGTAAAATGGCCGGCCTTGACTTCAGTTATATCACGGTTGTTAAACCACGGGTTACTTTACATTTTGTGAATGCTTTTTATTACCTTTACCTGTAATTAACTATAGTAGGTACAGGTGAAGTTATTATGTAGGTACGAATATATACCTAAACAAATCTTGGAGGCCGTATTTAGCCAACTTCTACTGGATAGTACGGCATACACGCTATGAGAAAGCATTACGATCTCACTGTACCGATTAAACTGGTACGATAAATAGAAGGTGCGATATTTACCAAAGACATTGTCTTTCAGCTTTAAAATTATGTATAATAAATTTGTAATAGCTACATATATTAATACATATCTATTTTAGGACATTCAGCATAGCGCTTTCTAGACCCTAAGCACCTAGCTAGTAAGCTAACTTTAGCTTACTAGCTAGTATTATGGGTTATAGAATGCCGATAAACATAGTACTTAGGTAGGTACATACTATACATAAAAAAATTCAGAGCAACAGTGAATATAGTTACATGCAATCGAACCCACGACTTCTGATTTAGCAGTCCAACACTCTACCGCTACACCACAGAGGTCGTCAAACATCTTATAGTGTAGGTACCAGCCTACTACAGCCGCAGAAAACAAGATTCCAGATTTGATTATTCGTTATTCTGGAGTGGAACACTATGATTATAACATTTTATATTCATAAACTGAGTTTATCTGCTGCTGGCTGGGGTGCCTGTGCGAGTTTTCTCAATTCTGTGTTACAGTGTTTACCTAAAATGAAAAAGCTATACAATTTTCTTTTATAACCAATTCAGTTCGGTATGGTCGGTAGTGTTAATATACAAAGTTAAACCTTCATAACAATCGATTACAGAATGAAGAACTAACGTCAGACTAACGTAGGGTACCTACGCCTTTATTTTAGTATCTTTTATTATTTTGCTTTGCCCAAAACCGTACTATTTCTAAAATGTGATATACAGGCTGATAATATCAGCCTGTATATCACATTTTACACATACGTATATAGAGAGTTCTGTATAATAATTTGATGTTGTTAAATATAATGGTTGTAAGTCGAAGGGTCATGACGTCACACATCATCCCCTTGTCAAGTCGCTCCTTTTACTCGTCTCGTGCTGACGTTTCCACCAATTAAGTTGTCACTAACCTAACGGTTTATCTTTTCTAGCGTGTTGCTATTAGTAAACATTTCGTTTGATGTTTCAAATGAACTGTGATACAGTTTATGCTTAAAATGCAAGGTTTAATCTTGTCTAGTTAACGGATAAAGCTATATTTGGCAGAACGTCATTTCGTCAATAGACACAAAGGAAAAATCTTGTTATTTCTTTTGTGAAAAAGGTCTGGATGTTTGGACAATAAGAAGTTCGTTCCGAAAACTAATTGGGTTGCGTCATTCTTGTAAGGTTTCTCTTTGTGTTCTTATTACTGTGTTTACCTTATTAACATGCATTTTATCAACGGTTACTTTTGTGTTTGTGGTTAGGGCACATTGAAGGAAGATACGTGAGGCTGTAAAGTCACAAGAAATGTTTGTTTCCGGTAATCATTGCGTTGCGCAAGTCAGCGTAAACTGTATTACTGTACCTATATGACGTCACATCACATCATAGTTTCAACACTGTACAAACAAAGCCGCAAGCCAGCCTCTGGCACACATTGTGTGCTCATTTCCAGGACAAACAATGAATATTATTTGGGAAATAAATTTACATGAAACATTAGCTGAGCGGGAGGTCTTCAAGGCTGATTTTGTTTACTAACTATTTTTTAATTTTGTATTTGAGCATCATGTATAGGTACCATCACATATTTGTGTCGAATGCCACACATGTTCGAATCATAGTGCATTTACACTAACTTACAGAACTTACTATAACTCAACCCGTATAACTGAAGATTTAATTTAATAGATGCCCCTAGTGATAAGTACTTTTTAACGAAGATGAATAGAATTCTGATTAACTTTTTAAGTACCTACGTAGTAAAGATGTGGTCAACAATATTGAATGAAGTTCGATTACAGACAACATAAAATTTTAAACGAAAATTAATATCAACATAAATAAGAACGTTAAAATTATTTTATTTGAATGACATAAAATCACAACAAACTATTAACTGCTAAGATTGAAGATAAAATTGTTGGCTGTGGTATGATGTGTTATCAAAGGTCAGGGGTTGACAATTTGACATAGGTGTTTGAAGATGTGACGTATAATAATATCTGTACATTGTATCGCCGCAGTATCCGTTACAAAGCGGGCTTGCACTCCGCCACAAATATGAGTTGGACGACGTTCCTCATTACCGACAACACGGGTGGTCTGCCGGAACCATTACCACTACTAAGAAATGTACCATTTCTTTTTTAGGTCATCGAATACCTGATAATTTTATATTTCTGGAATGATTATTTAGAATTACATAACTTTAGTACTCATAAACTTCATTTATATGTGAGCATTATTTGTTGTATTGCGTGGCATATAAATCAATGTCATAAAGTAATTTCAGTAGCCTGATATACCGGTTATGAATTAAGAAATTATGAAACTAACCAAATACAATATCGGTTGGTAGCACAACGCTGTACATTCCATCTGAAATCGTGCGGTGTAACCACAAACCCGTATTGGTTTCTACTTTAATCAAATTTCATTAATGCTCCGACGACACTAGACCCCTTGTGCCTTGTGCCCACGCATCACATCGACTTCGGGTCAACGAGACTGTTCATTGTTTCGTTTGTTGCAATTGTGTTATCAACATTATCTGAACCAAACTACTTTCAGAAACATGAACGCAATCCAGACTTTATTTTAGTATGTGTATGTAGCTTTATGTCGTCATTGGCATCTTATTGATTAAATCAATCATGAGCAAAAATATGTTTTGAAACAGTCAAAACGTTAGCATTAATACTATTTAGACCAGTAACAGTTGCTAACAACCCGGAACATTAAAATGATTTTAATGAGTATTTTTATTGCAGATTGAGATACTATGTAGCTGTAATAACGAGACAACCCTATCTATAAAAAAGTAGTTTGGATACATTGTTTTGGATACCTACAGATTTTTGTCTTTTTGAGTCTTAATCATGTCAAATAAAACAGCAGAGCAATAAAAACACATTAGTTAAGTTAAGTATGATTTGAAACGCTATAAATTATTTTATGATCAAAAGGACACAAGAACTTAGTTTTGGTGAAAAACTTGAGCGTAGATATAGAAACTAATAAAATATTTAATTGGTAATTTAAAGTCACAAACCGGTCAAGCGGAAAAAAATAATGAAGCTATAAAAAGTGCCATATTTCATGCTACGAGCTATAACTGCATTATTATAGGATGCAAAATTAAAATTAATGATAATAATTTATCAATGATAATGATTATTGTTGTTTTGAACTGAAGTTCAATTACAGATATTACGGTCTCCTTGAAAATAATTAGCGATTCTGTTTACAAGATCACAGACGAAGATATCAACTCTTTGCACACATTATTGCAATTCATAATAACTAAATACAAAGGGTTGTCACTATTTTATTACAAACTCTTTGCTAGTTAGCGTAGTAGCTGTGATAATAGCTTCTCATTGTTTGCGGTTTGTTGTAGCGTGCTTTGGGTACTACTTCTTATTAACATTCTTTACAACACACCTGCTCATAAAATTGATATTATTTCACCGCAATTAGGCACGAAATGACACCTATTTATCAAACTGTGACTTTTTCATTGCTAATATTCACAAGTGAGTTATAGATTCTTTTTTAAATTTTATAGGGTAAGTTTCTGTTCCTAAAAAAGTTTCGATACAAAAAAGAACGTGTTTAATAGTATGAATAAATTAATATGCCTATTGTATGGTCATTTGATGCATTTTCGTATTTAAATAAATAATTTCAACTTGTAATACTTGTTTAATGAACAAAATTTTCACTCACTTTTTTTTTCTCAAAGTAAAGAAAAAAAAACAGTAAAAAAAAAGTTAAATTCAAACCTCATTTTTTTAAATATGGCCGATCGCCATTGTTAGATGCGCGCGCATAGGAAAACGAATTAATTTGTAGTATTGTTTATTTAGTATTTGTAGTATTATTTTATTCGCAAGTGTGTTGTAGAACGTCGTATGCCACGCGTGAATCTGATCATTACCGTCCTCGGCTCTCTTAAGACCTCAAGCGCCTCGGCGGTAATCACCAACTTTACTCACTTGTACCATAATGTACTATTGTACTAAATATCTATGCTAGAAAGCTTTCGGTACCTAGGAGAATTATGTTGTATCTAATAAGTTTATAATCTGTTTTTGACTCGATTAATAACAATGGATGAAACGTAGTTTGTCCATTATGATCCCGAAATGATGTTATGTACAGTCTACGACTCGGAAAAGACCATCATTCCATCATCATTCAGATCTTTACTCTTCTAAGATCATGGTATCATGATCAAGATAATTTTTTTGGGTTAGTCCACGGGAACTTATAACACTGATTTGAAGATAATGGAGCTCTAGTAGCTGCGGTATAGGAGTTTTTAGGGTGATTAGATTAAAGAGCTCTTCAGGTATTTTAAATTTAGGAAATAAGAGTAGGTTAGGTACCTACTCCAGGTTAAATAAATATAGGCACGTCAGAAATGTAATCGTAATATATCGAATAATAAAATAATGTTTATTATAAGCATTACGTAATATAGGTAGCCATTCTTACTCTTTATTGAACGCCCCTATTGAATATGTGGTTAATAATAATAGGTACATATTATTGTTAGTTGATTGCAGGCACAGATTGCAGGCTCCGATAAATACTTCGTTCAATAGGTTATCAAACAATATGATTGCAACTATATTCCAATATAAAGTTAATCGGAAACGATGCACGTAAATGAACAGTAGTTTCACCTCTGCCGTGGGCCATTACCTAGCCACCCTTGTGCTGAGGGTTCGTCCCTTATATTAACTATAAAGTAAAGGGAGTGGCCGGTCATCATCATCGCTCACAGGGGCGAAGAAGACAATATTAGTTTATAACCGGTCCGCTTCCTCATGCAATTATTTAAAACAGTGTAGGGCTGTATAGTCACGCAAGCTTTTACTTTGGGTATTAATTTTTTATTGTTATCTATACCTAAGTCTTTATTACCTATTGGTTTATACATACAGACCTATTTATTTCTTTAGGAGAATTTAACTACACAAATAGTTCTGCCATTATCTACATAGTCACTAGTTTATTGAAAAATAATCATCTAATGTGTCCATCATAAGTATTAATGTGCTAACTTTATTTGCTATTAAATAACAAAAAGTTGTTCATAGCAGAGCGTGGTTTCGATCCACGGACCTCTGGGTTATGGGCCCAGCACGCTTCCACTGCGCCACTCTGCTCTCGTGCGGCTGAACGAAATAGTGAACTACAATATGTTTGTATGTATATCTACGAAGTCTTAAATTTTTTTTTATTTTAGAGTCGTACCGACTCTAAAATAAAAAAAACCACCGACGAGACAAAAAAACAAGACCGACGAAAAAAAGTAGATTAAAAATGTAGCTGTGAGTTCAACAAATCTATATAGGTTTGTGTCTATAATCTATATAGGTTTAACATTTTATACCAAGCGTATCGTGAATATAAATTACAAATATAAAAATTAATGTTCAGTTCATATCCCATTTTGCTTGCCAAATTCTATTTAAACCTAGGTGTAATTCTATAATAGCATGTCATGTCAAAGATATAGGTTTCTGTAGGTACATACGTTACGTTGTTGAAAAAACCAGTTAACGGCTGACTTATCTAAAAATAGATAGGTACCAATCAGTGACAGTTGGAACCAATTGCAATTAACAATGACATGCATACTAATACAAATACCGATTGGAATCAAGTTTAATTTAATTTCAAACAGGAATTCGCGTGCCAGATATCTAAAAATGTCTACGAACTTTATACAGAGAAAAGACGCAACGGTTTAAAAAATATACTGTTGCTACAATGGAAGGGAATTTCATCTAACGTGCCGCATAAATGGTTTAAAAGGGTCCGTTGTACTTTAATTGGTACTCGTAATTAATTAAAGTCAGTGACCGAGCAATGGCTTACTATTGTTCAATGTGATTCTAGTAATATCGATCAAGCTGTCTCTCTCCGAATCGTGTTGCTTGGAGTGTAATGTGTGTATTTCCTCAGCTATGTGAATACAGAGAGTTATTTATTATTCGTTATCAGCGAAGCCAGAACACGCGCGCACCAATACCGTACAATAAAGATAACGTTAACACTGGCTTTTAAAAATAAAGGTTGCATATGGGCCGGCCGTATTTATAATAGCTACTAACATTATTATGCAATGTACGTAGGTACATTTTCTATCACTTACTATACCTAACAATAAAAGCATTATATTTATCAGAAGATTAATGAATGCAGTACCTACATTTTACGCATTGCAATAGGTACGAGTAATAAATTAATGGTTTTATCCACTATTGTTAGATGGGAACAATCGCTATCTACAATACGGGAAGAAAAGTAAGAGTCATAGTAAATTCCAACTATTAGGTAATCTGTGGTCATAGTAGAAACGTAGAGATTAACGAGAATTAGTAAATTCATAGAGTAGTAGTAGTAGAGTAGGTAGTTGTAGCAGATATTAAAACTTATAACAACTCTACAAATTTCTAAACATGCGCTGTCCGATAGAGAGCACCACAGAATTGGAGGACTCTTCAATTCTGTGGTTCTTTCTTCTATAAAATCAAATCATATTCTTCGAGATTTACCAATTTCAAAATCATCAACATCCTCTCAGCGTTGAGTCCCAGTCGCACCTGAGGTTTTCACCTGCCATCATTTCCTCTTCCACTTCGTAAGGTTTTAGACATTCCTTGTACGGCGATTAAAAGCTGAATAATGTTCCTGTTAAAAATAAACGGTGTTAAAACTACTGTTCTTTCCCAAGATTTTACCTTATTATTTTTGATTTTGTACCTGCGCTTTAAAAGATTTATTAAATTTTATGTAGATGCGTAGTGTAATGTCTATTTTGATTTTCTGTTACGTAGTTGTCAGGAAAAGATTGCTTTTAGTGATAAAACCTGAATTTGTATGTATAAATTGTAAAAAATCTGTTGTATTGTTTGGTGAACAATAAACACTTCGTTATGTTATAAATATACATAATATGTGTGTTGTGAATTTTATATTCAAAAACACCGATTACAAGTTGATAAGCAGGTATCCTTTTGCCATATTATGACTTTTGCTATATCACTCTAATCGCTGCAAATTACATTTTTAAAACATTGCGTAACTTTATTTGGCCCGAATAACTTTATGTAACCGTTAGAAGGAAAACATTTTCATATTTTTCATAAAGAAGTTCGCATTCTCAAATTTTCTTCAAAATATTATTTTGTCGTCCCTTTTATCTTGATTTCTATTGTTGCCTACATTTCAGATAGCTCCTGTTCCAGTTTCCGACTTTATATATCTGAAAACTGTTTTTGTTTTTTTCTTGTACTTACGTTTCCTGAGACACATGATTACATCTCGTAGATTATTTAACGTGTGGTTTATTTGGATAAACCTGCAAATTGGTGATCCAAATAGACATAAAAATATCATCGATTAGTGCAGGATCTTCTCAAACTCCTTGAGAGCTCTCCGATCCACTGAATCCTAAAACAGTTGCAAGTATCAGATCATTGACTTTAAAGCATAACAAGATTGTCGACACCCACTCAGGATGCGCGATAGCTAATATCCTAATATGGTTATGTTTTAGGCAAACTTGTTCCGAGGTTTGTTCTATAAATAATAGCAACATAATTAACATCTGCCCTCATCGATGGAGTTCGCCTACTCTAATTATCATCGCTTGCAAAGTACATTATATCGTGACGACTCGCGGTTTATGCTCACTATTGGTAATTAGATGACATCATTTGCCGACTTCATAATTTAATTACTTTCTGTCTGATTAACCGCATAGATACCTACCTACCTAGAGTGTATTCACAGAGTTACATACCCACACATATTATTGAAACAAAATGTATGTATGCGAGTGACAGTGTTGAGCAAAGGCAAGTGCCGGTGGGCCACAACTGCTTGAGTTGCATGACGCGTGAGACAATTTTGTATAGCTTATAACGCCTCGATATTAAACGGAAGTCACGTACAAAAGCCTTCAGAAAGTGCCGACCGTAGTGACAGATGGTTCCCTATCCAAATCTTATTGGTATGTGTGGAAATGAAAGATAAAAAGTTGCAACATTCTGACTTCCAGATAAGTGTCCGGCATAATTTGACTTGGTACACGTGCGCAGATAAGTTTGCTGAAGAGTAAACAGATAACTTGGAAAATGGAACATCGGAGTATAACAATGTTATCATCTTTACTACCTTAAATTTTATCTACTATGAAAAAGCTGCCTTTTAATTCAGTAATCTGGTTACCTACATCCTACATTACACACCAAACATAAGTAGGTAGATAGCTTTATACTGTTGGTAAATAGGTAAATGCTCTAAATGGAAGTTTCTGATTGTTACACTTTTCATTTATTTTTTATACTCTTGTCTACCTGTCTGTTTCAGAGATTATTCAATCCTTTAAGTAAGTCCAGCCTGGACTGCATTTGCACTTTGATAGGATTTTCAGTGGCAGGTGGCTGATGTTCTCTCTAACACGTAAATTAATACGTACGTAAAAATAGTAAGAAATTCGCGCAAAAAAATTAAAACTCGTTTAACAATTTTGTTCCAGGGGCTTAGCCTGGAACAAAATTGTTAAACGAGCCATTAGTTTAATATATAAATTGTTATGATTCCACACATACAATCGAATCGAAGTATTCCATCAATGCTATATTTCTTGTTTATAATGTTCAGTGAACAGTTAAGATTTAATGAAGTATGAGTATTTGTATTGGAGATAACAGTAACAAACCGAACCTCGTTAAACCAGTCTTTAATCATGAGATACGTATATCTATGTAAATTCGACATTCCTTCCTTTTATTAAAAGAAAGAAGTTGTTTGGTTAATTTTCGGTGTTCCTAGCTTCGTGAAGTAGTTATTCATTACAAAACAATGGAGTTTAATATCAGAAGGGCACCGCGTTTCGTTGATTTATCACTCCGACACTGAGCCCTTTGTTTTCTTCCACGGTGCGGCTTCAATCACATGAAGCGCGGTCAAAGGTTCGGCGTCCTACATACAAATTAATATTAATTTTTATTTCATAAACATAACGCCAACATTATTCATAACTAAGCTGTATAACACAATGAACCATTTTTTATCATCTTTTATAAAACTCTTGTTATTTGTTATTATGTTTAGGTAAAGTGTTGCAACTAACTTTTGGAAAATTAGAATTGACTCAAAGTAGTATTAGACATTATGCTTACTAATAAAATCAATGCCAATACACATTTTGATGCCAATATACATATATGTATTATAATGATGAAAGCTGATATATATAAGGGCTGTTATACTTGTCCCTACCAACGAATCCCCCCTGGTAGGTAAGAGTGGAATATTATTCCACATATTTCTACTGGTAGGAATGATTGGAAATCAATATCCACTTGTCCCTGCTAAGTGAATAGGGTATTAGGTAGTGCTTAGCGAAGAGACTAGATATCATAAAAGCTTTGCGTTTAATGGAATTTTGACTCGTTAGATTGATTGTGTTGTGTCTAGTATGCCTTCATTGTAATTATTGTAATAAATGTCATAAGCAGCAGATAAGCTATGACTATGACAGTTACTCATCGAATTTGCGTTCATAAGATTGATCTGGATAAATAATTTCCTCTAAGAGAGTTTATCAGAAGGCTATGGTTGCGAACGGAGGACGAAGTGCGAATGGGACGAAGTGCGCATAACCCCTCTATTTAAATGATATTTTATTCCATCCTACCCACTTCGATCCTTAAACCTACCTCTTGCCTTACAAACTACATGCATGGGACGAACTGCGAATGGGACCAACCGCTAATGGGACGAACTGCGAATGGGACCAACCGCGAATGGGACTAACCGCGAATGGGACCAACTGCGAATGGGACTAACCGCGAATGGGACCATTTGCGAACGGAGGACGAAGTGCGAATGGGACGAAGTGCGCATAACCCAAACATTCCAAGTTTAATAAAAGATCCATTCAGCGCTAACCCGAAATACGAAGGCGAGGCGTCTGCGCCCTGTAATATTGATGTGTTGGCAGAAATGCACAGATTAAAACGTACTACCTGAAAATACTAGATGAATAAAGTATGTACAAAAAGAAACAAGTCTTGAATAAAACCCGCCTATGAAGAAAGTACTATTACTGTTAAAATAAGTACTAAAGTAAATACCGAATTAAATACTGTGTAGCGAGGTTAACTTAACTACCTATCAATATTGAGGTACTTATTTACTGAAATATTTTATATTAGTGGATTGCAATATCAAACATAGACCGTATCTGGGTACCTATATCTTATTAGTTATACATATCTTATAAGTTATATCAGGGTATATCTTATTAGATAATACATATCTTATAAGTTATATCAGGGTATATCTTAGTAGTTAGGACTTAGGACTAAGTATTTTTGAGATTAAAGGAAAATTAAATTAAAACGAACCTGGATGAAAGGCACAATTAAACTAATCTCAATTCAATACAATTTTCTTACAATAAATTTAAAATCATTTTAGTACCTAGGTAGGTACTCACCAATCAATCAATATTCAACTTGCTGTTCATTTTATACAGTTTAATGTAAAAAAAATATATTCATTAATACTAAACTTAGTTGAGAGTGGTGGGGTTGAGACAAAGTTGAGAGATCTCTCAATCCAAAATTGAATAAATAAACAATAAACTGGATAACAGTCGCAAGTAAAGCTTGTATCGGATGTCGACGTTGTTTGACAGTACCTATTATGAAGATTAAAATAAAAAAGGACCTCCTTTTTAGGGTGGTTGTAGAGTCATTCCGTGAAAATTTGCACCGTGACTATGTGGACAAAGCGGACATTTTTTTAAATTATTGTTTCGGATTATATTATTATTCGACGCACTGTATCTTAAAGTTCTAGAAAAAACTTTACTTTACTTTGGAAAATGTTTTCTTTACTAGATATTGCCATTTTTATTAGGCGCCATGACTAAACTGTGTCCATTTAGTGACAAATTGATTTATTTTTTCTGGAAAGATAGGTCTTTTTAAATTTTATTTTATGCACCCTGTGTGAACATAATATGTTATTCTACCGATAAAAAATAATAAACTTACCTTTTGCAACATTAATGTTATTATATTCAATGTTAAAACCATTTCGTGACGTTTTGAATGAAAAGGACTACTTTTTTTCATTTTTAGCTACTTCAAAAGCTTTTCAATAAAACCAAACTTGCATGGGATGTAAGCATGCTAGTGATATCAATATTTTATGAAATTAAAGTACAGTTTATTAATATATTCCATCATAATCGATAACGATGGTGGACAAAAAATTGTGACCGTAACTAAATAGGAAATACTATCGTGACTAAATAGATACTTAGGCAGTGTTCATAACAATGCCAAAAGGTGATGAAATAAATCTTGAATATGCATTATAATGTAGGTACTGCCAAATAATCAGATTGTGTTGTAGGTTATAGTTAATTAGTTCTATACCTACTATAGTTTAAAACTAATTGTTTTCATTTAGAACGTAAGCAAAGTTAGGCGAGCTAGGGAAATAAAACAATTTATATTTTTAAATTCGATCAACAGTCTTAATTGTTTTCATTCAGTACGTAGTTAGGTAATAATTTGTATCACGTAAAAATAGAATAATCGTTATAAAATAATAACACTTAATAATCAAAATAAATGTGGATATTAGGTAGTACCTACCTATTTCTTATTACAAATAGATAATTAATACCATACCCGGTATTAATTTTAATTAGTTACTATATATCTTTGGCAAGATTACAAACTTTATAAATCAACATGATAAGCAATTTGAATATATTATATGATTTCAAAAACCATTTTTCTTATTTCATCTTTTTCGGTTTCGCTTAATTCTCTTATTTTCTTTTGTCCTTTCTTCACTCTTGCAATTTGTTTTTTTCTTTGTTCTTCATATTTTTCTGCATTTAATTTTAATTTATCCCTATAGCGTTTAGCACGCTCAGCCGCTGTTAGAACCATCACTGAAAATAAAAAAAAAATACAGTAATAATAAGTAATTGTTCGTTTAATACAATAGGATAATATGTATTTATATTTTGTTAGATATTAAAAACATTTAAAAAAATTACAATTATTAGTACACACATCACATTTGTCAAAACATTTTATTATTTATCAAATTTGGGTAAAGTACATTATGAACTAAGCCTTACGTGTCCATTTAGTCACGAAAATTGTTCCACTAATATGTCACATGACTAAATGGACGTGACGAATCCTGTTTTGTCCTAAAAATTTGCTTAAAAAAAACATTATTTGCACTTATAATGAACATCACATTGCTTTATTGCATATTCAAATATACTAAGCTTTTAATAATAATACAATACTTATAAAGTAACTTACCAATCTGACGTAAAATTCGCAACTAAACTGGATATCTTATTTATCTTCCTGAAGAAACGTGTTTCATCGTCACGGATTCTACTTAACTGACAGTAGCCTAATGAAATAAAATGATAGCTTTCGACTGGTAATGGTGCCTGGATGTAAAAATAAAGATGTTTGGGTAGTTTCAAACTTAAGAAGCAGAGTAAGAGCCGTGACTATAGTGGAATGTCCATGTGTAGCTAAAAGTTGGTTGACTATATTCACAAGAATTTGATTCTAAATTAATATAATTATAATATATATTTGGAGTTTAAGTTAAAATAGACATTACAAGCTTTAAAAATACACTAAAACAAAGAGCTCAAATTGAAATCTACAGGGCAAATTTCTTTTCTTAAAATTTACATATCACGTGTGACATACTAAAATTATATTTTTTTTTGCTAACTTTTATTTATAATTAATTAAATCGTATAGTAATTGCTTATTTATATATTTGTTTTTAAAGTTAATCAATCCATCTTTTAGCTAAAATAAAGTCTATAAAATATCGGATTAGTCAATTAGTAGTAATAATTTCGAAAGTGTTGTGACTGTGGTTTTTGCATTGGTGCAAATTTTCACGGAATGACTCTGTAGTGTAGGGTTGTATCACTTGGGTTGTAGGTTGATTTTGTAGCTGCGAAGGTTGAATCATCGGAAGAAATAACTCACGTTCCAAAAAAACCGAGACATATCACATAACTCGCACAGGAAACCAAAAAGTCATCACAGGATTACCGTTTATACGTGGTGTTAAAATAAGCTGCCTGCCTTTTATACTCCCTATATTTTCTTTGTACGTTTTAAAAACAAATGAGAGTGAAGTATTAATATTGTTTTGTTTTGTTGGGCACCCCCTGCTCGGCGTGTGGTGTGTTGTATCGGGGCCATGCACCGGACGGGCGCGGGCGCGGGGGCCGGTGCCCGCAGCGGGCCTCAGCAATTACCGCTGGGATATAGCGAATTACTCCATGATGGATACGTTTCCGAGAATGAGGACAGCTTAGCTACTTCACACCTACTGTGTCTCTGTATTTCTGTTTACAACTTTTATAAAAAAAAGAGTAGTCAGTATTTAAACTAAACACTAGCTATTAAAGGACCTCCTGCGTCTTACATACCTCGTAAAAGAGCAGATGTTCAGTTCTGACACCATATTACTAAGAAATATCATAAAGATAAATATGTATATTTTATGTACACATGTGTGAGAAGTATTGCAAAATAGAGATATCGATTGTTCGATCTCATAAATCGTTATTTTTTAGTTTATTTGACGCCGTATTTCCAGCTGTTCAATGTAACTTGATCCACAATTTCATATATTCAATAGACCGCGTGTAATAGAGGTATTGTAATGTAGGTACCTATATGATGATCTGTTACGAGGTGCCGTATTTTTTGTTGCGCATCCCCTGGCACGGGCGCAGGCTGCAGTTTCTACGATTGCAGGCAGGTGATTTTAGCGCACGTGTCGGTCGCATATTTTTAAACGTGTGTATCTTTAGAGAGCGGGTGTTGCCGCAGCCGCCTTGAAATTGTAATAAGAGATATGTTACTGAATGGTGGTATGAGATGGGATCTAAATGTATTCATTACCTTCTCAATGTAGATAACCCGATTGGTCCAGTAGATACAGATGTTGTGCAGATGCAGTGATTTGGAAGAACATTCCTTCCAGATGCGTTCTCTGTTAGCTACCATGCCAAAGCAGCCATAGTAATTTTAATACAATTTACATGATCAGAGTTTGTGCTACAAAATAACTATGCCGTAAGCAGACGTGTAGTAGCAACTTACACTAAATGCACTTGAGTGGGCTCTGCTCGCATCGGCGCGATAACACAAAGGAGTGATTTATTTCAAACATCGATTTCAAGTACAACGTCCATCTATCATGAGGGCTGCGATTGTGGCGCCTGTGATCGGCGTCTGCGCAGAAATTTGTGACGTCATAACTGGAGTACTCTGACCTAATACAAAGAAGATTGTGTGCGCAACTAAGTCATAGCGATAGTCCTATTTCAATAAATTTATAACCGACTTCCTCTCATTTCAATTCAGAATATGTAGAAGGTGGTCTGATTTATAAGCTGTCAGCTGTCAGTAGGTACAATTTGCTAAAGACTGTAAAACATGTCATGGCTTTAGGATAAAGATCATGGCCCGTGAGGCATATTATTGAATGTAAATTGCAAACAACTAGTATCTTATTGGAGATAGATTGAATAGAAACTAATTTATTTATTCACTCATTGTTCTGTCAACAACTTTGCAGTCTGTGTTATAAACGTACAACATCCTTAAGATTACAAAGACCTGACTCTCTGCCTACCCAATAGGCAGAAACTAAGTATTTGGATGGAGTGTTTTGTGGTGGTCCGCACTAAGATCTTTGGGACGAAAGTCAATCTCACCTGCAAGCCAGTACACACCTGCTGATTGAAGACAGTGACTTTGTAACTAACCGTTGTACTCGTAGCTCCCATAAAAGACATAATATACGTACCTAAGCCAAAAAGGGGAGAAGGGTTAAAACAACTCCGGTCGAAGCCTTGGATGCAACTGGACTCCGAGTCTGCTAATTGTCAACCACTGTCCATCCATATCACAGCAACTGTAAAAATGAAATTTAACTTTAGATTTAGATGTTAAAGTTTAAAATTGAATGGCATCTTGAAGAGTGAATGGAACAAAAATTCTATTACATTTAATTTAGAGCTTGAGTCTATATTAATGGAAATTTTCGTAGTGGAACTGGTGACACACATGACAGTTGTTGATAATTAGGAGAATTGGGGTCCAGGAACAACGCTAAGATGATGATAATGATGAAGGGTCAAATTTTCATCCATCTTCATTTCCGCGTGCTACCATTCTTGTATACATTTTTTTATGTACATAGTATTTTCTAGGATTACATATTATAAAAAAAATTGCAGAACCGTTTTCCTGGTGGTTTTTCGTTAAATCGTGAAAGATAACAAGGCATGTGCCCAATAAACGGACCAAGACATATCTCGTAAATAGAACGTATATTCTGTTGGAGTTGAATGGGCTCGCGTCCTACCTCTCGTCCATTGTACGTGCGCTAACGAAGGGCGAGCAGGGCAGGTAAGGCCGGCAAGGGCTAGATGGCCGGTGAGTTTACCGTCATAAATACCCGCAGGCATGCATTTACCGAGCTTAGAATATCAACAATGGCGCTGTCATTTCACGCATCTATGTTAAACGTTTTCAAGTCTCGTAATCTGCCCGCAGGTATTTGTTCTCGTTAGTTAGTCAATGAGAAATGACACTTTCTAGAAAGGATATCTTGAGGATGGGAATGCATTTATTAGAAACGGTTGTTTTATAATGATTTGAATGGGTTTTTGAGGTCAACAGAGGTAGCTATTTGAAAGAGAAGTATTGACAAACGATTTACTTACGTTCGCGATTTCACTCACATTCATAAACATTAATAAATATTCTACGATATCCTAAACAGAGTTATCTGGACCCAAAGTAAGCAAGTTTTTGCAATGGGTTCTGGAATGCCGACTTTCTAGATAAACTCTACATATTTTTTATTTATTTGCAGAAGGAGGGCGTGCCTCAGGCTCATGCGTTCCGAAGTAAATCGTTTCGGAAGCCACGACCATGCCACTGGTGCCACCAGCCTGTACACAACCAAGGCTCTTGCTGCAGAGGTAAGTGTTTCTAGGCCCTCAAATCAAGTAGCTTTTTCGCAACTCACTGAAAAAAAAATTGTTCTTTTATATATCAGTTTGGTGTTTTTAGCAGAACTGAAATGTACTTATTTTCATGACAGTTATAATGGTATCATCAGATCAGATACCGTTATAACAAACTAATTACTCGTTAATCATAACGACCGAGGCTCTTCTCGCGCAGGCTTTCCTCTGCCCAACCCCGTTGGGAGTTCAAACGGCGGTTGCTAAAAGACTAAAGTCAAACCAAAAAAGCTCCTGACTTCTATGTGAAAGCCTCTGATGCAATTGGGTACAACGCTACGATGATGATGAAACAAAACGATTCAATAAGAATACGTGACCCACGGAAATAACAGAAGTCTTATATTATTAGTTCTGTGAGGTAAACACAATGCAAATGTGGGGGCGGAAGTCCGTTATATCTACAAACAGTAGCCCAATAGTGATGAAAGGTCCCGATAGTACATTTGCTGCTATTGGTTTCTCTATTCTGTCCATAAGATTTATGAACGACACATTTATAAAGTGCCTCTGTGGCGCAGCGACAGTACGTAACATACTGCAATATTATGGTTCTGCATTCGATCCCCGGGTCGAGCAGTACAATAAGAAATTCTACACAGCTCAGAGTCAGCTAAAAGTTGCCAATAGAGTAATTAGATTCTATTGGCGTCAACTGGGCCTTCGGGATTATAATATAATATTTAAAACTGTAAAGTTTAACTGATCTGATCTTTTTTCCGCTTATTTTTCAACGTAAGCTTGCAGCCTATTAAAATAAATCGATTCTTCTTTTGCTTGGGATTACACGGTTTTAATGGAAGTGACAGCCGTCTGACTTGCCAACCTTGAGAGGAAAGTTAGACAGAGTCTCATTGATCAATCAGCAGTACATTAGCCTACAGTTAGCAGCCAACCCCCACCAATTAGATTAACCTTGAACTATTTAAATATACTGATATTAAATTATGTTAACATTGTTAGCCAATCTGACATTCAAGAGTAATGAATGAACTGAACATGTACAACATTTCTCATAAACATCTACAATACTCAAATCAAATGTCACATCCATAAATTCAATTGCATGACGTGGTGTGACACGAAACAAGCAGTGAAATGTTAGATATTCCGACTGTCGCAAATATCACGAATAACAACCCCAGCGAAGTCTTTTGGAAACGATTTCTGCATACGAAATGTTTATTCTAGCCACACTTGACTAGCAATGGCTTGCTTTTGTGTCGTAGACCTGTTTAACAAAGGTTGTGTGTACTCATACTTATGTAGGTACCTAGTGGGTATTTTATATAACGGGACCTATTCAGCGTTAAAAAGTGACATAATTTGGTCCCTGCGCGGTAGCGTAATTTATTTAATTAATCATGAGTAGTAGAGTAGATATTATATTTGACCAATTTTTTTTCTAGAGCGATTTAATACATAATTATTATTATCCATGCTGTGTTGGTTCCCGGTGGAGTAGAATAGAGCCACCCCATCTCTTCCTGTGGGTGTCGTAAAAGGCGACTAAGGGATAGGGCTGTTCTCCCTGAAGTAAACATACACACGCCCGTGACAAAGTGCCCGCTGGACAGCATTAGGTGCCGCAAGAGTGAAAATCAAAAATTTTAAGATGGATCTGGGTTAGTCGGGCTGCCAGAAATATGTCTTAGGCAATCTCACACTCCCATCTGAAGACCCGAGATGGTGTGCGGTTTTAGTCAATTTGAATCTGACGGTTACTATTAAAATCCCGATTCCCGAAGTCAGATTTGACTCAATGTTCAAAATATGGATAGTTCAAAATTCTAGGCGTCACACCTGATTCCCCAGCCACGGCAACTATACAGGGTGTGTGATTTTAGTCGGTTCGAATCCGACATTGTTTAATGCTGTACGTTTAGTTAACAGCCTAGGCAGTTAATTGAACGCGCTTTAATTGGCAGTTAATTGGCTGCGACATATACACACCTCCTTAGGAGATAAAAATCCTCTCAGGATATTTTCTTCAAAAATCTTACATACCCTAACCATGCTTATTCGTCCACTTTTGTTTCAGTGTGCAAATATGTCTGCCACACCACCTGCGAGAGCAAGGTATGTATTTTACAATGTATATAAGTATAAGTCTAACTCTAACGACGATGGTCACACTTGCACGCAAATGACCGAACAATACGTGCATGCAATTAAAATTTTATTATATTTAGAATAAGTGCGAATCGTGCCAAGGCTCGCGTTCATCCGCCATTACTGCAAGTGCAAGATGCCCGTAAAATAAATAATTATATGATGATTTGATCAAGCTAGATAGTTACGGTTAGTACCTAGTTAACAAAAATTCGTAGGTAAGTTTAGTATTTAACCTCGAATTAATTCAGGAAATGTTGTTTATTTGCACGTTTGACTGCAGTTGCTGAATTAAATATTCTTTTAAATAATTATATTCTTCAAAATTGTGATATTAATATTAACATAAGATGTTTAATTTTAGGTTGTCTACCTAATTTATTCTCGACAAGATAAAGTATACATTTGCTTTGATTACCTGAAAGAATTTATTACTGGTCACGTAACCTTTTTTCCGTGCGGAAGTCCCCACGGATAACCCTCCAGCCAGGGGAATGTTTATGTACCTAGGTAGTCCTATTATTTATTATGTGACCTAGGTGCCCAAATATAAATTGACTAAATTCAAAAACTGTTCATGTTCTACCTATGAGTATTACCTACATTACATATGATGGGACTGTTCTGTATGCCAATAATTTACCAGACAGTGCAATGCCTAAATAGGTCTAGTAGGATTATTCTAAATCCAATTTATTTATGGAACAAGGAACAAGGATTTATTATTTCTGTACGGTGAAGTGAGAGTAGTCTGTAGGTAGGTAAGTCCGCAATGCGCAATATCAAGTCATCAAAATTAATATAGAAGAACATAAAATTCAGATTGCTAAGTAGTTACATTATTGCATAATAAATAAATAAATAGTTTACGATATAGAATCCAATTCAAATAATATTATATATTTTCATTCTGCATATAAACATTTGCCAGTTAAATGCTTAGTAGTGCCCTCTATTGTGATCTTCTTATAACTTAAGGATTCGTTGAATGTGCGCTCGCGCATCGTTGTATCTAGTTTGTGTATGACTACTGACAGATGGCGTCGTTACATCAATGAATAAAAATTACCGTAGGAACTTGCAAAGCATTCAAAGTTTGAATAATACACACCTAAAAATATACCTACACCTATATTATTTTCAAAAATTATTATTTCTAATATTGTAATTATGCTGAGTTAAGCATGGTTAAAATATAAGAAATAATATTTTTTTACTAAACTATGATTTGTTTACTAACCAATGGCAACGCGTTCTTCAGATTCTTGAGGTTCAAAATCAGGGATAGACACATATTTGCAAACTTAGAACGGGTTTTATCAACCATATCAATCGATATCAATTAAAATTTAACTTATGTTAAGTATCGTGCTTTAGCTAGGTAAGGGTCTGCCTACTTATGAAAGTGGTCATCATCGTCGCTTTTGTCCCGGTTGCATTCGAGGCTCTCAAGTCACCTCTGATTCCGGGATGCGCCTTATTCCTTTTTTCTTCTTCTACTTCGTACGGTCTTGGATATCCGTCATACATAGTAGTGAGACTACTGGCACGCATATGGGTATACAATCTTCAACCATGTCATGTCAGCGTTTCATGGATCTACCTCTCCCAACGAAATCCAGCGGAGATAGTATGACCAGGCAATTTTTGTTACCCACGTATTCAGACGGCCGCATCAGCCAAGGTGACTCTCGTGCATTTTATCTACGATGTCATTGAGATTAACGTGAGAACCTAGTTTGGTTGAACCAATTTTCACTGGTCAAATTCAGCCTTAATGTAAGTACCTATTCGTGACCGAAACGACAGCATAGTTGGTCATTTTACCAACATATTTATTCACTTACAAGATAATAGCACAGAATAAGTAAATAATAGTCCAGTTTTGTTTGTCTGCCTATCCATGTTTAGCAATGTCGATGGCAATCAGCTGGTTGCCGCTGGTCACGCTTCCATTGTTCCACATCTTGCCGAACTTGGACACAGAGCTTGGTACATTATTCACCGTTATAACAACGTTATGGTACAAATTGACAATGTGTTTTATCAGCGGTACAAGTCATTGTGATTAACGATGATTGAGTTCTTACTGCTACCAAATACGTAAAGAAAGATCTTTGTAACATTGCTAACTAATTTATTTGTTTTGGGTAGATAGAAGTAATTAACATTGTTCAGATGTTCTTACTACTTATAAGAGGAACATTTTAGTTAAGGGTACTTTTTTATTGATAATCACTAGTAAATGTGTTTATTAGGCACCTAGCGTCCAATGTGTATCGTAACTTGCACGGTATGGACCTTTTTTTGAGATTTTTGTAGAACGAAGTTTTTAATTGTATCGGGAACCCTTCGTGGGTAGAGGTTTTTCCACAATCTTATTTAAGCTGCGCATTAATATTTTGTATTTCATAAATATTGGAAGAGCTCAACAATAGCTCAATAATTGTCCTTTTTGCAATTGCAAACTGGTGGATGCTAGCAGTTACATCTGATAAATTGATCATCAAGAAATTAAGATCAACTGGAACCCTCAGTAGCAGTGGGAAAAAAATTGATTATGACTGATCAGTCCCACGACCTACAGGAATTTCAAACGTTTTTAATCAGTTAGGTGCAAATTAATAAGTAGCACTTATTAACTAGCAGTCATAGCTCAGCATAAAGTCATGCTTAAATGCTGAGCTATCAATCATAGCATTTAAAGTCGAACCTTCCGAGCTTAAAGGACTAACAAACAATACAATTGAAAACGCAAGTATTTTAAATTCTACAACCAAAACTGTTTTATGCATATTTTTTTGTTTGCTTTTATGCAAACGGGTACAACAACTTAATTAATCTGCGGTTTCATTTTGTCGGACTGTAAAACTTATATAAAGGCTGAAATGTTTTTTTGTTTTTTGTGGAAAGTTATTGGTCTAAAATGATATTTCCCACCCGAAGCTTATAAAATTGTAATTACATGACATTCTCCGACCGTGTCACTGCTAAAATTAAACATTAATTGCTTATAATGTGCACATTTATTACTTCGTATAATTACATTTCAACCTAACAAGAAATTCTCAGCTCGGAATGGCACTGGGTTATGGTTAGTCTCGCGACCGACATCACATTATTGTATTTACAGGCAAACAAACAAGGGTGATTAATATTCATTATTTACTTACGAAATGAGTTTTGTATTATTATTGTTTTTCTTTGTCTTTAACTGACGTCGTAAATGGAAAAAGAGAGATAGACTTTTGCTAAAAAGGTAGAATTCTTGGATATCTCTGGTTGTGAGGCTATTGGTACATTCATCTTCTACAATGTCAAGACAGCGTTTGAGTTTATGCCAACTCGTGAGTTTTCACGGTATGGTAATGAAATTAATTACATATCTACTTAGATGCATTTTTTAGTGTTCTGTACCTCAAAAGGAAAAAAGATTGGTACCCTTATAGGCTCACTTCGTTGTCCTATTTGTCATCTGTCTGTCTATCTTGAAATTTATATCAAGTACTACCTGGCCTTGAAGCTGTGAAAAACATCAAATTTCTAGTCAATGCCCAATGTCTTCAAAAATATAGCTGTTTATGTAGCAAACTTAATGAAATGCAAAGGTATTAAAACCAATCTATACGGTAATTTTCGATTGAGCTAGAATCTTAGAGTATACATTGCTATAGAGCGCGCCTTACAAGTATGAACTGCTATCACGGGTGTGAACAGTACCGAGGCTCCTGTCTCAACCTCAATCAGTAGCAAAACAATACCCATCAAAATGACTTCGCAAATAATATTTAATTCGATATGTTAAATCAAAATTTTATACAACATCGTATATTTGTAGTAATAATGACGCAAAAGTACCGCAAAATGACGCCATTTTTTTGTATTTTGGCTTTAATTTTATCCATGCAAATCAAATCGAACAAAAAACTTCACAACAACAAACTACATTAATAAGTGCATCTGTTGATATTTTCGGTAATGCATGAAACGTCACTATAGGTGCGCTATACCATCGTAAAGTATCTGCTAACACTCGGCGCCAAAGACCTGAGTGATAGACGCGCTCTATATTTATAATGTATACTCTAAGGCTAGAATCATAAAATTGGCAAGAAATCAGATCTTATACTATAAGCACAAGTAAAGGGAATGGTCCGAAAACAGTAAAAGACAGCTGTAGAAGAGAATATTACGAGCATTAACCAGTCGATAACATACGTAGGTATATCGTACATTGTGTTTATTATTCAAAGAACGTCATATGTTATAATTGCAAAGAGTTAGATACGAAGAACACTTATTAATCAGAAACACTGCCATAAATTGTAGTTATTGAGCATTATGGCGTGTACGTGAACGAAGATGCGAAAGTAATAGAGTAATTTTCGTTCGATTTCTTGAAGTAGATACCTATTTGGTTTGCCTTTGATTCTAGCAAGTACTATCACAGCCACAGCTTCAGTCCAAGTTACATTCAGAGCTTACTCTTTATAGCTCGGGGTCCTCTCTCTTCATGAATCATACTAATTGTTTTCATCATTATCATCTTAGCGGTGCCGTTGTTTCTGGTTGCATTCGAGGTTTTCATTTTGGAGACCAGTCTGTTTATTCTTTTCCAGTTATTAGTTTGGCTTTTATAGCTTTTTATGGAATTGATTACCTTCTGGAGCGCGATTTCTTTATCCAGTAAGGTGATAAGTGGTGAAAACATACCTATTACCTAGGTATATGTTAAATGTTTCAGAGTTATTGTCAGTTGGACGTTTTCTCGTGGAATCGTAAATTTGCATTGCTAATGAAACGTGCCCGTGTACCGGTATCAATAGTTATTTATGTATCTACCTCCCGCCACAGTGTTCACTTAAACCTTGAAATTGAATGGTCGTTTCCTTATAGTTAAGATTTTATATAAAACTTGTTTTGGTATTTGCTGTTTAGTTCGATTTGTAACGCCTTGATCTGTTTGATAGATCTTAACTCGCAGGAATTGTGAGTCAAGCTAAATGGAATACAAAAATATTCCGTATTGTTTTTTGGCTGAAAAATATTAGTTTTGTTAAGTTCAAATTTTCTGGGAAGGACAAAGACTATACCTACTTATTGATTTAGTATATTAGCAGTTTAGCACGGCACTGCATTCATTGAGTGTCTTTCACCAATTAAATTAGTGTGTACTTAAGTAGTTTAGATGATAGATTTTTCTGCTATTTCATTGATAGGAGAGTGGCATGGCAAAACATGCCAATTTTTCACATTATGCTGAGACTGTAAGCCTATATACATAATGTTACACTTACACCGTATTTTCTTTTTTCTTTTTGTAATTTTTTTTTATTGCAAGCGTGCACAAATACTTAATCATTTGTGTTTGACATTGCTAGTTTTTAGTTTAAACACGCAATGTCAAACATGTCAAATAAAATGTTCAAATCAAACATGTTCAATTTTGTATCTCCGTACCTACATTCAGACTAGCAATTAATGTTGTTGTAAATAACACATTTTCTTGCTCATACGTTTCTCGTCTCGCGCCCCTTTCCTCTTGCAGAGCAGAGCGGGTAAGCAAAGAGCAATATGAGAAACAAGAGGAAAGGTTGTCTCCAACTCATAGATAAGCTTACTAAATAGGCACATAGGCTAAATACGCAAGATAAACCAAAATTATGGAAATGCAGAGAGCGAACCGCAAAGGACAGAATATTAGCGGACCTTAGGCTCTATCGTGCACCCGTAAGAAGATGACTAAATAAACAGAGTACATTGCTACTTAACGTTCATATTAAGTAAAAGGATAGTACCTACGTCCCTCTCATTTCGGCCTTCGCATAGCTCTACCATTAACATTACATTATATTTTTAATCAAGTAATTACACTTGGTTCATTTCCCAAGATTGGCGGCATTGTGGATCCCTTTGAACTTAAACCCTTACTTGGTAAACGGGATGTTAGTTAATGAAAAAAGAAAGTGCCTACTTCACATGGACTAATCATACCTACAAGCCCATGACTATCAGTCTAATAGTCGCAAAAGGGGCATAAACGTAGGTTTTGGTAGGCACCGTACACCCAGAAAAAAGTGTGAGTATTGTATTTCAACTGTGCCATACACGATAGAAAAATATTACATATATGCCAGCAATAAAACGTAAACCTACCAATAGAATTGACCGTATTACTAAAGAAACTGTCGAACATTTTGTACTGCTAATACCAAAACACAGAGATCACTTGAGAACCCGTTACTTGTGCTTTTTAAATGTAAATTGAATCGTAAAATGCTCATAAATTTAACAGCACGACGTAGGAGTATAGACACGCGAACGGATTCTTGGACACCAATTGTACGTCAAAATATAACGTACTGGACAATAGCCACATCATAAAGTTTATTATGATACTCATTATAACAATGAAATGGGGTGATAATCTTAGTACGAGTAATAAATACGAATGTTTGGATAGATATGGGTGTGTTAGTTTTGTTATATAATCACGACAGAACGGCGGCATTGATGTAGATGAAATTTCACACAGAGATAGACGATTTTGTCAAATCTCCAACTTAGAAATAGCGGTTGTTATGGCGATTTATTCTGTGTTAAGACTATATAATTGCCAATGTTCCTGCCGACAGAATAGGTATAAAACAGAGAAGATAGAAGCACAGATATAGATTATAGAGCTTGGGCTAGTAATATAATTTTGCAATCTAAATACCTTTTTTATACCGGGAATACTTTTGGAACGAAATCCATATTAGAAGCAGGAGGAGCAGCGGAGAACAACTAGTAATAAATAAAGAAAAATATAAATATTTGTGCAAGAAATTGTTTCCGATTGTGACAGTGTTAACATAAAGGCATCATCAGGTCGGCGGCGTGCCGCTAAGAGCTGTCGGGGAATGTATGGCCTATCAGGCACAATCAGCAATAACCGTTTTATTTTATACGCGTGTCGTTTGAGGGTTCAACACTCACCGGAACATTGATTCTGTGTGCGATACATTTTGATGCGATGGTCGACACTTCCTGATAACTATACAGTATTAAATTAATATGATATTATCGGAAGTTTTATATAATTACTAGCTTTTGCCTGCAGCTCCGCCTGCGTGGATGTCGGTTATCGCGATCAAACATAGCCTATGTCCTTTCCCAAGGTCTAATCTGTCTCTCTAAGTTTCATGAAAATCGGTTCCGTGGTTTAGGCGTGAAAGCGTAACAGACATACAGAGTTACTTTCGCATTTATAATATTTGTATGGACAGTATGGATTTACACTAATTCTGTCATTTCGGTTACTTTTCAGCAGCGATGGTCACAAGGCTCTCCTTAAATAATATTGAATAAACCACAATGAGATCCGTTTTATTTCAGAAATATGCCAAGGATTAAAATTTTTAAATGACTTTGTGTGAAAAAATGAAATCAAATCTTGAATGTCATGACTTCATGAGTACAGAGTAGGTAGGTAATAGCTTCTAGGTAAGCATGGCAAGCCGGAACAAAACATCGCTGCGCAGTCTGTTGAGATAGTGGCCAAATACTGGTCTATTTCTATTACAAAAAAAATATTTCAATAAATAATAAGTATTCACATAAACTTTTGACATTATCACAAATATTATTACTGTTTTAGCCATATTTGGTGAGGAGTGTGTTTTTTTTTCTCTTTACTGCATGTAATTGCTGTGTGAAGTAATAACAAAATAATTACCTTAATAATTTTCTGCATTAATAGGGAAGTTATTTATATGATCCCGGAAATTATTCAAGAACGTCTGTTTCAGCCGTTTAATTAAAACGCCAGTTCGTAGAGAACTCGTAAAATCGCATCAAGTGCCCATTGTTTTTTAATAGTACCTATCTAACCACAATTATCTACTAATATTCCCCATAATCCCTCTAACTAAGCTTAACTGCATATGTTAGGAAGTAGGATGTGTAATTTTAAATAATTTTCTTAAATCCAGCATACCGTTTCGGTTAATATATCTTTTTTGAAGTTGGTACACAAGAAGACACAACGAACATACAGTTAGTTGTTACAATTTTACGGCATAAATCTACCTACGTGCATTTTGTATCCTTAACGCATAGGGTAATTTCCTATAGGAGACACATACAAACACAATTATTCATACTCATACATATACAAAAAAATGCTCGGAGCTCCTAAGATTTATCATACATGAATTGAAAATGTGCAGTCCCAATAAAATTTCAAAAATTGATGTTGAATTAACAATACATTTTTAGAAGAAAATTCAAAAGCTTTACATTTTAATTGTGGAACAGGCTACCTTTTGTTGAGATAATCAGAAGTTCAGACCGCGAGCACCTACGCTGCGATTGTAATTCATTTTAAAGTCAAGTGTTTCTGTTAATTAAGTGTATTTTTAGCGTCTTTGAATGTAATGTAGCTTGTGGTGGTCACTGTAAATCCACATTTGAGTAAAGAGATTTCCATAAGTAAGTTAGATTTTCGTAGAAATATCTTATTTGGTGGGATGATGATGCAACAAACCAATAATTCACATGGTGGTGGTGAAAATAGATGTTAGTTATTATTGTCGCTATCAAGATGATGTCGAAAAATTGACATCGATATGAAAGGAATAACGAATCGAAAAGACCTAAGAGACCTATCAAGCTTGTAGCTCCAGCGGTGTAGGCTCTGCGTTGATAAATCCGTCAGTGCTTAGATCTCATAAGTACAAGTAATAGGAATCGTTTATGTACTTTGATACGATAGTATATATGGACTAGTGTCTAATTTGTGGCTTTAAACTGGTTATGCGACCTCAGTACAGTTTAATAAACCTCAAGGTTACAAAAAAATCGCCAGTTTGTATCGACGCGTATTGGAACATAAACAAGACTATTCACATTTCAAAAATACGATGAAGAATAAGGGAGTCATTGTGTACGGTGCCGTTAAGGCCGATGTCAACGGTTCTGGTGACATCATACATTCAGCCACTTGAACAAACTTGTTTTGGCAGATTTAGGTCTAATATTTCTCGCTCCACAATCACTAGCAGAGCAGTCAACGTCACATTGATGATACACGATATTATGTTTGTATGACTTTACTTTAGATTAGATATATTGTAATGGTTTTCCGACAAGAACACGTTGGTACAGTGATGCGCTTTAAATCATCTTTCTAATTTAGTTTATCGGAGAAGCCTGTCATAAGGTATTTAATGTGTCGACAATAAAATACAACCAAGATTACGTGTGCTGAGAGCCTTTGCGGTGCGACAGGTTGGCAAGGTGTGAGTGAAATGCCCAGCAGCGCGGCGCAGAATGCAAATAAAATGATGTATAAGTGAGTACTTATTGTACACGTGGTAGGAAGTCTTGAGATCATTACAGTCACTATTACATATAAGGTTGAATGTTCTCTAAAAACTTACTTCTTAATTATTACGGAGAAACTTTGCGTCCTAAAGCTATGCAAACATCGCGGTAATAACAAATGAATTTAATTTTCCAATCATTTCAAATTTGTCTCCTAAGTGTGCATAGTAGTTTAGTTAGCATATATGTATACCTACCCCGATATCAGTTGGAACTTTGCGCAGTTATTTTTTTTGACATTACAGGATAGGTACCTACTTAGATGAATTAAAAAAGCCCTACCCTTTTTTAATTCATCTAAGGGTACCTATATTTTCATAAAATTTCTAGTATAAGCGAAAATATTAATAATATGGAACCTAAGTAGGTACCTATCTATATAATCAGATACACAGATAGGTACTGGCCAAGAATTATGACTGCTATTAAGTTTAGACGTCTTGGTAAATGTAAAGAAAGTGTGCAGTGTGGACTGGGACATAGTGCGGAATGACCGCACATTGGGTCCCATAATAGGTATCTAGATGGTAGTGATGTGGAGGCTGCAGGCGGCCGGAGCCGCGGGCGCGGGCCGAGTCAGGTGCAACGCACGCAGCGCGCGCTCACCGTCGCCGGAGCCACTGACGAGCGCGAACAGTGCCGTCGCGCGCGCCGACTGGCCCACGCGCACGCCTAATCTGTGTTTCGCGATACATATTCGCACAAATGCAAACAACATCCCATTTTCAAAGAAAATCCTTTTATAGCAAAGCTCGGTCGCTCTATAAATAACGCTAACCGGTGGGCCGCTGTGCTCTAGCGAACTCGCGAAATCTGTGCGAATAATTGAAATATTTTAACCACTATGAACTGAATAAGGAGAACTAAACGCTGGTTGTGCATCTCGGGTGATGTTAATACTAATGTTTTGATAAATGTACATTAAATTTACTATTTTTTAAGTTTACTAGTGAAGTGTGCGAAATATGTGACATCTAAGTAAACTTTTCAAGCAAGTTTATTATTTATTTGAGCTGTAGAGTTAACTTAAAACAACAATTTATGGCATTTCTTTGAGAATAGATTCCATTTCCGCTGGTTGTTTGTTTTAAGTGTCTACGCGATTAGAGAGATTTTACGATTGAGATTGGTTAATCCAATAAGATGGAAGTAATTTGCAGAGGGTGTTAATTACTACATACCTTTCTCAGTTACGGAGCTTATCCATATCCGGTACTGAGAAATCCGTTATTACCTATTACGATAATGACAAGTGACAAACTTTAACACTATCTAATCATATTGTCACGAATAAAATAACTGTAATTATTTGTTTGATGTAACCGAAATGATTTCCTATATTTTTTTCTAGTTCAGAAATCCAGATGGTTTTGGATTGGAATTTCTATATCTAAAGTGTGTCTAGATACACACTTTAGATATAGAAATGTATCAAATCATATCAAAATTGTATACGGAATTTGTTCAAATCGTTCAAGGTGAAAGCGATTTTTTGTTATCACACAAAAACAGTACTATATATAACTACTTGTGTCGATCACACACGATAACACTGTTGTGTTTCAGTTTTATCGATAAATAGGTAACTCCTTGAGTCACGTATGCCATTGCACCATATACACACAGGTGTTGTGCGCGACTGTACTTCATCCAGCGACTGACTGATTAGCAGTTGTTAGTAAATATACCCCAGTTTATATAACCCGTACCTACCTACTGATTGTACGTTATATTCTAATTTCTAAGTTTGTGTCTATATGAATAGGTAGTTAGTTGTGAAGTGATGTATGTAATACGTTCAAAGAGTTTGAATGGTGTCAAGTATTAATTAAGATGTGGACGTCATATTAAAACAGTGCGTATGTTGTTGGCGTCTCGTCAATTGTGCTTAACTGTACAGTAAACAGAAAGTTTAAGAGAAGTCAGTGTTTTCGTGTGACAACGGAGTGTCGTGATCAACCTTATATTTTTGTGAACTCAATGGACTTAAAGAAACGTTTAGTTTGACCATTGAATATGTATTACAACGGTTCATTGGACAGCACCAGCACCTCCACGTCATCAGGAAGCTCCGACCTTCGGGTGAGTTATAAGGAAATGTAAATATTCTTGTTATAAGGCGATAATGTCGAAAGTTTACACAAATGTTACAAGTTGAAATAAAACTCTATATGTTAGTAATTTACGCGAACATTACACATGGAAATAAAACTATTACTTTAAGCATCTGTGCGAGACTTACACCATGGTTGTTAAAAAGCAACCGGGCCGTCGAGTAGTGTGGTCAAAAAATGCAAATAAATCGCGATTATTCTATGTAAGATTATTATAAGGTATTATACCTATTAATCAGAGAGAAGATTAAGTCTGTATAGGGCTCTGTCGAAATCGTAGGGACTCAAAGCCAAGTTCACCAGCGAGCCGGTATAACTACTGATTAATAGACGGGGCTGTAGCTCTTTTGACCTTCGATATTAGAGGGTCATAAAGCTGTAGCTGACGTAAAATTAGAACGTCCCTTAGATAAGACACTTCAGGAGGACAAAGCGTAGGAGAGCGATTCCGGTGCTCTAAAGTGTACAAATCTTTGGATGCAACAGTATAATGACAGGGTGGAGTATGGGTCAGAAGGAGAGTGACTGTGCATGACTTATAGGTGGTAGAGCTCCAGGGCCAGCTCGAAAGAGATGGCTCTGGGTCGGATCGGGCGCGAGAGTTATGTCTCAGTCAATCTCATCTCCAGCAACCAAGGACCCGCAGACGGCGTGCGTTTTAGCCGGTTCAAGTCCGACATAACCTCCTCTGCCGGCTCCTTAAATAGGATAAAAAAGGAAGTTAGAGTTCTACTTTTAGCAGCATGAATGGGAATATTCGACTGGGAGTATTAAGCTCTTACTTAGGATCAACATTAATTTTACCCGAGACCTCGAATGAATATTAGATGCTTGGTAGGTAGATAAGCACTCGTATGTTCATATGTCACTGCTGTGAATATTAGTGTTACCTACAGGTGGAGATGTACTTGATGGCAAAGAACTTACAGATTACTGTAACCGCTTTCACATAATCGTGTTGTATCTGGAAGACCCCAAATTGTATCTTTTGACAAAACTAGTAAGGATTACAAATTGTACAGAGGACTTCTTTAAAATTTCAATACAGATTACTATTTCTACCCTTAATACTGATTGAATGAGTTCATTAACTTCAATAGTTTGAAAGGCACAATTTAAGATATCGGGAATGTGCTAGGACCGTGGTCCTCGCCCGAGGCTGCAGGCACGATGCAATGCCACACCACGCATTGGCGGCGCGGGCGCAACCCGACCGTGCAATACCGGAGCTAAAACGCACATTAAAACTTTATTTACCGTTCAACTAATAACACGTTTAGGTAATGTTTCAAGATAATTAATTAATGGTTCTCAAAGATCAGGTGTGGCGATAACGCAGTATTTGCTGCAAGCATTAATATATAATGAATAACTAACATCATAATGGTATAGCTGGGTTCTAGTATAACGGCCCATAATTTGAAATTGATATGAATTTTATTAATTTTCATAGCTAGTTTTTACTTTATGTATTCCTCGATTCACACCATGGTCCGAATATTTCGTGGTGTGAAAGAGGAACGACCCTTTGGAAGTGTACTCGGGCTAAATTGTTAAGCTGCATTGCTCTTAAACGAATATTCTCGCTCTAAATTTCAGTAAACGTACATAATTCGCATCCCTGCTGTAGAATATGCGGATAATCAGCTCGTGGAATGTTCTGCAGCATTTCACACAAGGGCGCTCAAACATCGTGTCATGCACCAAATCTCGGCTACGTAACATAAGTTAAATTCGTGAATGTAGAAACCGATGGGCTGGGGTATTTTAGTTACCTATACTTACATTGTTTTTTCAATATAAGATCGACCAATACGTGAAATTCATAGATTAGGTGCTCGAGAAAGATTCATAGAAACAGTCAGTTTAACGATTATATCGTAACATATATTTTAAATTTATGATTATTATAGTTCAACACAACATTTTATAGTAAGAACATAACTCATTTAATAGTAGCAAAGCAATAAATTTAAATTAGTTAAATATTAAGTACGCGACTTCAATTATAAAATGTCGGTTTCGGCAAAGACACTTTGTAACCAAAAGGTAAATTTAAACTATGACGCCACGTAGGCATTCTGCCTCTGGAAGTTTAATGTACTTACATAAACTTCTACGCCAAAACGTGCTTCGGGTGAAGCGCTTTTTTTGTCCACATTTTTAGTACCTTTTATATTGTTGTAAATGTTAATAAAAAAGTTTAATCCAACGAAACCAAATGATAGAAAGGGAGTGAAGGTATTTAGGAGGAGATACTACAAATTTAATCTTTAAAATATTGCCTGCTAAATCGGTGCCCATCCGGTTGACAAGTGATTGCTTGTTTTGACAAAATTGCCGCTCGCTACTTACTATATGAAGCGGAAAAATAAACGAGCCTTAATGATAGGCCCGCAATTTTTCTCTCTCATAGTATTTATTTTTAAATTTATCAGACAATTTAATGTAATGAAATGATTTGATTAGGTGCTAAGAGCAAGGTACGGCACGGTGGTCTTTATTTCCATTTTAAGAGTTCACAGCTGATCACAGGCTTCTCAAGAATCTATAACGAGTGGTCGTGTAATAGGCTCGATTCTACCGAGGTAGAGTCATATCACTTACCATATTTTCTTTTATTCGTCTGAAGTTACGCTTTGCTGCAGTATGGTTACTACTCGAGTACCCTTCATCAGCGGTTGTTGCTAGTTATGGACGGGTGCTAAGTGAGAAGAAGATACGTTATCATACTTGGCAAAGTATAGATATAAGTAATATATGTTATAAGGTTTTTGTTGCGATAGCTCAGCACGAATTTGACCTCGACCCTCAGGGTAGATCACAGGAAAAGATCGTGCGTATTTCAGCATTTTCCGCCCAGTAATCCTATCTGATTAAGAATGTTTTTTTTTATATAGTTTTGATTATTTTTTTATTAACTGCTATATAAAGGAAACTATATTTATGCCTATACAATCTCTCCTCAAAGATTCGTGCGGTTTCTGTGCTAGCGGGTGTTGTGTAATTGTGAACATTATCGATTTTCGTACACTGACAGATCAACTCCTTGTAAACCTCACGGTTTTACCAAGTTTACATCCCACGAGTAATCATAGTAATTACTTAAACTAACTTGGAATCAAAACAGGGTGTTTTAAGTTTCAAAGATTGTGTGTGTGTGTGTGTGTCTATTATTATATGCAAAACTTATACCAAGTAGATAGAGTTTCACATTAAACTTTTTAAGTATTGAATAAATACTGAAAACGTAACAGACAGACAGAGTTACTTTTGCATTTATTATATTGGTATGGGTTGTTGTAAATTAGTTTTGTACCTACATTGGAGATATTTAAAAATACTACTAGATGTTACTGCAAATTCTGAAACTAAACTAGTAATTTTGATAGGGGAGGCTTATGTCCAGCCGTGGACAGGAATAGGCTAATTGATTAAATGATTCTGAACTCAAAAATATTTTCTTTCTGGAATTCTTGTCTGTTTCTGCGCTTTGGGCGTAAAAGCTGAGTAGCTTCTGCTCACTGCATCAAGCTCTGATCAGTTTGATGCAGTTTTTTTTCTATTAAATAGGTCTTGGTCAGTCTTAATACCGTAGGTATATTTGATTGCAATGGTTGAGTCGCAATAACTGACATGCACGCAAGTGGAGCCAATATCATCAGGTAGTATAACATACAGAAAAGACATTATAGAAATTCTCTCGCTTGTATTTACTCACTCAGACAATATCTACACACTTCCCTATGGATAATTATATTTGCTAACCAAAGTGAGCAGCATGTTCTTCAAACACGGTTTCCTATTTGCCTAGAATGTAGATTGACACGACGGCGACGGAGGAATGTCGTTACGAGGGCTTTACGTAACAGATCGCCGATCCCAGGGAAATCAGCGCGCGTTCCTATTCCCCGCGAAACTTCTCTCAGTAGGTACCTCGAGACCTCGAAACGAAAGCTTTCGGTTTTGATCGATAATTGCGACTTTTAAACTTAAACGGTTTATCTCTATATGTATAAATGAATCCCTGTTTCCTGTGATCAAGCAAGATTCTCAAGTTACGAGAACGAGTTTGCCAATTTCATCCATCTTTTTTAAAAGTTTCCTAACACTTTGTAGAAGCTTTTTATTCAACGATTAATTAAAAAATTTGCGTAGGAAATTTCAGAAAATTTAACAACTGAGTATTTAATTAATTAATGCTAGCAAAATTTTGTAAGTGTATTTATATGTACAATATGAAATATTTAAAAACAAGGTACCTACTGATAGTTAAGGTGTTCAATTAAATTATTCATAAATATTACAATATAGGTTCGTGACCTGGAACCATGTAATTAAAATTTTACACTTCATCGTCGAGAGCATTCAGCCCCACCTACGCGTTGGTGTTATATTATCATATTTGAAATAAAACAAAAGCAACGCAAATATAAAACAAAGAGCCAGGAAACTGTACATTTTAAAAGATTTTTGCTATGGTAGGTCATTTGATATAGAATTTTTATAAGTAAACTCGAGAATACGTCATTTATATTTCAATTACGTATTTTAATTAGGTACAAGTAATTCAAATACTGCCCAACCCTGACTATAACAAACACCAACTTATTGTGGGTGTCTTGAAGGACACTAAGTACCTACTGTCGGTCCTTGGTGTAGAGGTGTTACATTAAGTGAGGGATTATGGGTGACATTAGTATCGTTAAAAAAGCGCCACTTGAACGGCACATTAATTATCATGAACAGTACCAAAATATAGGAAATTATTATTTTCAAGCCCTAAAACCAGTAACAATACCATGTCGCTCTATTCTCCATTACCTCCTTCACAGCGAGTGTCAGCTATGCTATAAAAGACTAAAAGTTGGATTGAGATTATTAATAAAAGTAGGAAGCGTAAGAAGAAAATAAATCGGATATTGTTACTAACTACTAATAATAAAATGCTAAACGATTGCCCCTAACTACGAGTATAAACAGTTTGCAATTTGGTACAGTCGAGTTCAATAATATATTGACACCTCCAAGCTTCATAAATATACCTATGAACCTTAAAAAAGTTAATAATATTGTGACAACTATAAGCATCATTAAATTGTGGTCACGATTTAGATTCATTAATATGTGACTGCTTTGTCTCAATAACATGTATACAGCCAAAGGCACATTATTATATGGATACAACACAATTGGAACATAATTATTATTACCTATGTGGAGACTGTAGAAATGTTTTTTTTTTGGGTACAGTTATCCTATACTAATCAAACTATCCGCCCCTGACCGTTCCCGGTGCAAAAGTGCCCATTACACTTGCTGCGTTGCTCACGCTGTATGGCGATGGCCAACCTTTGGACCAGGAAGGATCCGGAACGAAAGTCACCGGCGCACGGGCGGATCTTTTTGTATCGTGCAGCCAATACACGATAATATATGACGACGAGAATGTATTGCCAAATAGACGTAGTGGCCGCATTACATTCGGATTTTGGGGGTGGATAAATTCGGGTGGACCAATAAAATTATTCTCATCGAGGCGACCGGTGACTTTCGTTCCGGATCCTTCCTGGTCCAAAGGTTGGCCATCGCCATACAGCGTGGCAACGCAGCAAGTGTAATGGGCACTTTTGCACCGGGAACGGTCAGGGGCGGATTGTTTGATTAGTCCTACTAATATTATAAACGTGAAAGTTTGTGAGAATGGATGTGTGGATGTGTGGATGTGTGGATGTTTGTTACTCTTTCACGTAAAAACTACTGAATGGATTTCAATGAAACTTTGCAATAATATAGCATATACATCAGAATAACACATAGGCTATATATCAGCGATGAACGGGATCAGAATTCCACGCGGGCGGAGCCGCGGGCAACAGCTAGTACAGGATAACTGTAACTACCCAAAAAAAAAAAAAAAATCTACAGTCTTCACATAATAATAATTATGTTCCAATTGTTGTATCCATTTATTAGTGTGCCTTTGGCTGTATACATGTTATTGAGACAAAGCAGTCACATATTATTGAATCTAAATCGTGACCACAATTTAATGATGCTTATAGTTGTCTCAATATTATTAACTTTTTTAAGGTTCATATACGAGTATTTATGAAGCTTGGAGGTGTCAATATATTATTGAACTCGACTGTACCAGAGGTGACATTTTCCAAAGAACTCTGGCGATTTTTAGACTTGCTTTTATTTTATTTTCGGCTGTTCAGGTACCTATATTTCACAGAAGCAATTTAGGTTATCGAAAATGGCATATTATTGTACTTAGTGTGCAATAATCTAGATTGAAGAAGTCTACACATCACATTATTTAGGAACACTATGTACAATAAGCGCATCTCGTTAGCCTACTTCGGTAGGTAGTTATTAGGTCAGGAGCGTCAAGCCGACTGGTATTGGGGTGTGGTGGATCTAATACGTCTTTTGGTGGGTCGCTCGATACACTGAATGTCACCCAGTTTCCGGGAACATTGTTGCCACCTCGATGAAGATTAAATACCCCTAACTCCTATGAAAGATGTAATTTTAATAGCACAATTACTTAGATGCATAATAATCGTGGTACATTTTTTAAGAAAGTTGTATGGTAATATAAGTTAACTAACCTATTTTTAAACCTATTTATTAGGTGATTCCAAATAATACTTGATCTGAGAGTTCACTTTTAGGTAAGTAGGTACGAGTACTAGTTCTTCTATGGAATTCTTAATTTGTTATTATCCACAAAAAACTTTTGAACAGTGAAGATAGAAAACATTAAAAAGGGAATTACAGTGATAAATATTACATATTTAGGCATTTTTATTTAAATATTTCGAAGCAGCGAAGAATGTAGATATTTTGAATAATCAATTGAGCAAGACTGGCCGTATTTGGTATTTTAAGAATTATATTTTAGCAGAGCTAGGCTCTTATATGGATCAATTTAATAGTCTTGAATGTAGGTAATTAGCACCTTTTCCTTTTTAGATAACAAACAAAAGCTCATAATACTCTTCTATAGATAGGATATGTTGTCAATTACTAGACCTCAAAAGGCCTGATTGAGGCCGTATCTGCACATATCAAGATTACTTTAAGCAGCTTAAACGTTTTATTCGATTTTTCATTATACTTGACGTGTATTTTTTATTATATATTTTAATTTAGGTGAGTGGTTACCAATTGTTATTGTTATTATCACATATAATATAATCTCTTGCGATGTTATTACATCCTAATATCCCTATCGGGTATCGAGATCCAAAAAAGCATTGTAAGAATATGAAGATCGATGATTCCTCTTTAACTTACCATCAGGCGAGGAGAAGTAAGTCATATTGACATGCCCTATACAAATGTTTGCACTGGGCGGGCGCCAAACGCGCGTACAAAAACATGTTAGTCAAAATAATAGAAAGGCAGGGTGTTTGGTCCCATTAAGGTCTTCGGGGTCCGACCAGGCCAAACTCATTTGCTAGCTGGTACACCTGCCGCTCAACGGACGAGACTTTCTTCTCAGAGGTCAAATGACAATCGCTCCTTTAAGAGCTAATATTATAAGCAGAACAGAATACAGAATGCCCTACAGAATACCGTAGTCATAATAACCTCGTGTTGTGTTCCCGGTGGTGATAGGGTAGCCAGCGCTCACTAGAGAGGTTCTGTGTTGTCAGTGGGAAGATCAAAGGCTTGTTCTGCTTTGCCTTCTGCATTGACGGTACAGAAACTCTCTGTTCTTACAGGGTCAGCAGCATGAAAGTTACTCCCCAGGCCCTCGATTCTGCTAAAGCACAACCACTGTCATATCATACTCGTACCACAGAGACTGCAAAAAATAGCACTAAATTTTCGACCTTATTTCTATACCATTACAGTCAATAATTAAATGTAAAGAGTTTCTTTACACTCTTTCATTCACTCTACAAAAAGCCATTTAACTTTAAACTTTAAGGGGATTATTTTAAAGGTGAAAATTAAATGGAATTTTCTTGCAGGGTCAGTGGTATGAATGTGGTTTTGCTTTAGCAGAATCGAGGCCCTGGTGTTGCACACTATAGGCCTATCTATAGACCACGATAACCTTTCCAACAGATGGGATTTAATATAAACATAAAATGGAAAATAAACCCCGGGCTCTGAGACGGAAGCCTTGGAAGTGGAAGATGATAATGATGATGGAGTAATAGAAAAGCAATAAACAATAAAACTAGGTGAATACTGTGTTAATAAAGTAGTTTATAGCTTTCAATCAACAGGTGCGATGTAAGGCATTACTGTAGAATGGAATAATACTAGTTTACGATAGCACTTACATTGAACGTAATTCCTCAGAGAATTCTAAATGCAAGAGTTTATTCTAATCTAATCTGAATTGTTTGTTCACTTTACGAAGTTACTTTCAAAGTTCGCTAACTCAGCCCCATCGCAACAACAGCAAGCATATTATCCCGTCATTTGAATGTAATTGAAAACTAAATTTGTTAGTTCAGTTTTTGACAAATACAGAACCACGAGTTTCAACGAATTGTTGAAACTTGCTCTGTTCTCAAAGTTCAAGTAAAAGACAATAACAAGGAATTGGTAACGAATAATCCAACAAATAAGTAGTTTCGGAAAAAGGTATAAGAAAATGCAACCTACTCCAATAAGCTATTGTATAGCTATATACTTGAATGCCTTAATAGATCATCATTATATGTATTATTATGTGAATATTAGTGCAACTCCGAGCGGCCTCAGGTTGCATCTATGTAAGCTTTTTGTTACTCTTAACACTTGTTCATGTAATATACTGTCAATCTTTTATCAGTCCACGTAATCATTATGCCAAAAGCGCCTGGAACACGAACAATGCAAGGTCATTTTGCTTGTTTCGGAATTTTGCGCGCCCGTGGGTATTTTTGAGAAAATAATGGACTGTCGCGAAAGCATGTTTAATTCACAATATGCTTTGGTAAAGATGAAAGTCTGGAGAAAGAGATAGGGGGCATATTTGTGAGATAAGTTGGCGAGATCAGTGAGGCAGCCGTACCTACTTATTTATATCTGCTGCTATATTTTATGGCCGTCTGTGGCTCTGTGGTATTCGGCTGATTGTGTTAGTCTGTTTGCATGATTGCGGTGAGTTTATGGATGGTCAACCGCACTAAATACGAACATAGCTGGCATTTCTGTGGTACTGACATTGTTGGAGTTCAGCTCTCGTGTTGAATAGTCAGACACGTGTTAAATTTATCTTTTGTGCGTCTATAATTTTATTACAGATAACATTAAAACGATTTATTGTACAATAACCTAGCTACCTTGGATTTGATATCCGTTACGAAATATTTTTTGGTGTTTCTGACTAATCCCATAGTCCAATTTATCCACTGTTTTGTGTTTAGATTCACGATCTACTTTTTTAAATATCGCTCTACGTGGCCATATTTTTAAAAAAAAAGTAGATCGTGAATAAAACAAATAATAATAAAAGACTGCGATATTGAATTCATTTTTGATTGATAAGCAAAATCGAAAAATTATGTACCTTTATGTCTAGGTCTGGTAGGTGTCTTAGTCTAGCCAACTACTTCGCAGTTGCCAAGAAGTAAACCTCTTTAGATGGCCTTATGAGCGGGCAGTTCATTATTCTAATAGCGCCAGAGGATGAAGCATGCTACTGTGTGGGGTGTTCTCTTCTGATGAAAACCGGTCTAGATCTGTCCGGGGTTTATCACTGCGTGCAGTCGCCATCTGTATAGCTTAACATATTCTAATTTAGCGACTACCTTAGCTTTAGAACTCTATATAAAATAATAAATCAAGATTTCTGAATTTATCCTCTGTAGTACAAATAGGTACATAAACTAGGGTTAACTATGAATTTATTTCAATGTACAGCTCGTTTGTACAGTTTGTCTTCTGAGAGCGATTGTTCACAGGAACAGAACCTACAGAGGTTTTCAAGTGAAAAGTAAAACCTGATGTTTTTACCTAGAACCTCATGTCTGTTTAAATACTTTTGAATCAACCCTCGTTACCATGATGCTAAAAATATGTTCCGTACCTTCGTTCCGTACATAAATAACACTAATATTAAGTGTTTCGGGTTATGATAAGTTGGCTTGGTTACCGAGGAGAGGTCTGGACAGTGTAGGTATAAATTTAGATCAGCAGTTTCTTTATTGTGTAGCAGTCATTGAACTCGGTGCTGGTTAGCTAAATTATTGTCTTGTCATCTTAGAACAAGGTCATTTTTGTAGGTACTGGCGTTTTCACATCAGTGTTTCTGCAAATTGTGAATTTAAAGTCCATGTTTTTAGAATCAATTAAGTTATTAAGAAAGTAGGGCATGTGTACGTTGTGTTGTGAAACAGTAGGCTGTTTAATTAAATGAGTTGAAGTAGGCTTTCTCTGTTCTTCATTATCCGGTACCTAATCATTACAAGTTTCCATTTAAGTAAGAATATACTATGGCTTAGTACTTCAAACAATATTTAGAAGCTTTAATATTGTGTCTACTTATTTATAATGTCTTACGTATGATTACTGTACGAAATAATATCTAAACTATATTTTTATTATGTTTTCTCTGGCAGTAAATCAAAGAATATAATATGCTAATAGTTTTTCATAAATAACCCGATAGGTAACCGATAAAAACCAAACAATGGTAAAACCGGCGAAATACTCGCAGGATTTAATCAGTATTGGTTCAAAGGTGAGCAGTGTTGGGCCAAACCACGCACTGTTTATCAATCAAATTGTTTTTCTTCTTGTTTAAGCAAGCACATTATACCTGTCGTTAATAAGAATGGTTTTATTTATAGTCTGCAACTATAATTTTATATTATACGTGGTACGTAGGTACTTACCTACCTCACGCTCGCCACTTTGCTCGCAGCGATGGTTCGCTGCGCGGATGCGTGGGCCGCCGGCGCCTCCTTCTGCGAGCAAGTAATGCTCGTGAAGGAGGCGGCGGAGCGGGAGCGAAGGAGAATCGCAGACCTTGCGGCTCGCGAGGAGCGAAGGAGAATCGCAAACCGCGTGGCCCGCGAAGAGCGGCGGCAACTCGGGCGTCGGAGGTCGCAGAATGACCTCCGTCCCCCATGAGCGCGGGCCTGGGGGTGACGGGTGGAGCCGCCTGTCACCCTAGCAGAAGCAGGCCGCGGCGGCAGCGCGCATTGCGTGCCTCCCCACACCCGGGGGCGAGTTGGGGACTCTGTGGTCCCTACACCGGAAGAGGGCCAGATCGAGAGATTTGGCCCTGGGTCGGCCGGGGTGCGAGGGATATGGCTACGACAATCTCACCTCCGGCAACTGACGACCCACAGATGGCGTGCGTTTTAGTCGGTTCGAGTCCGACATAACCTCCTCCTCCGGTTCCGGCGGGGGAGGTATCCGTGGGGATTTTTCGCACGATAAAAAAAAAAAAAAAAGGTACTTACCTACCAGACTACCAGATATTCCTGCGTTTGTGCAAGACCGGGGTGCAAGAAACAGTAGGATTGCTGCTAATAGACTTTTCTTCGTCACTTAAGAGGAAAGTCACAGAGTTTTTGGAAATCACAGCTTTTGAGAACTTCTATGTGATGGTGAAAACTTTTTCCAATTTTATTTTTATGATGGTTTATTCTTGAAAATAAACACCTAACTTGCTGTCATCGACTTCATCTTATGGATGATCCCGGTTGCATCCGCAATCTACATCTTGACATGGGTTTATTTGATTTATGTTATTTTATTACGAGAGCAATGCCATCTGATCTCCGAACCCGGAGTAATTCACGTAACGTTACTGAATTATAGCATTTTTTTCGAAAAATAGCCCGCCTCAGTGTCCTTTCAAAGTTAGGATTGCCAGTTACTTTGTGCCTATAAATATGCGTAATAATAACTAAAAATAATTGCGTGGTTTCACCCGATTTGTGTCCAACATATATTATACTTTTTCGTGTCCTTGTCTGGGATGATACCCTTGGGCTGTCATAGGAAAACCCAGAAGTACTATGTCCTTAACTACTCTAACAATAGACTGAAGGTAAAGTACATAATGTTAAAATGTTGATTCAACGTTTCGTTTTTATTTCACAAACTGGTACATAGCCGTGTCATGGAGAGCTCGTAATTATAACAGAGTTAGCCACAAAAAACATCAGTAGACGCCGAATGACCCGGAACTAGTAGTCAATCAAATCTTACTGTATAATTTACGTTCGGCGAAACTCGAGCGATTTGGATGTACATATTCTCATTAAGCCTACCGTGGTATTATACTGATTTTCTCTTGTTTGCATTGCGGATGACGAACTTGCCGCTCGTGAGTTTCTACATAAAGGATTAACAGTTATTTTCAAGAGAATCCTCATGGTTTTTACTGGTTCAAGCGGGCGAAAGCATAAGCTTGATGGAAAATGTCGCACAAATATCGTCGTACCTACCGTCAATTTCTTTCTAAAACCTGTCATATCATTTACCTTTTCTTACGATGTAATCATCACTCACTTAAAGCACCTAACTCCGGACACCAAGTGCGAAAAGCGTACCTACACCATTACGTAAATCTGGACGCAATAATAATAGCCTAGTGAATTTCAACAATTTGCTGTAATATACCTATGACAGGCAGATTTTTTATTCGATATCTTGAGCGACGAGACGACAATGAAAAAATACTTATAATCGATTTCTTGTTAGCAGCCTTTCAAACCAAATTCAAGTAGGTACCTACCTAGAATAAAATACTAGCATTATATTCTTTACTTAATGTGCTGTACTCGTGGCTTTATTCTGCGAGGATTTAAGTTATTTTTTGCAAGGATACATGTGGGTTACGGGCACGGAATCAGTATACTCATCTCGCAGCGCAGATGCTACCGCTCCAGACATATATCTTGGACCTAAAATGTGCTCAAAGGTGCTCTATAATGTCTTTTGAGGATAGCATGGGGTGCCACTGCGGTGGACGAGCTCAAAATCACCAAGCATAGATTATTACAAAACAATCCGCGCGCGCCAGGGCCTCGTTTGTTTAGCGATTTAGGTGCAAGATATGTATACCGAGGTAAAACGACTATCATTTGTCACCAGTGGTGGCATCGACAGTGGGGGCAACTGGGAATAACCCCTATTTATTACATATATGCTCAAGACAGTTTATCCCCGAAGGCTACCCCTTCGGGATTAAAGTGTATTAAAATTAATATTTTGCCAGATGATTTTCCTTTTCATGAACTAATAGGGATAAGTATATTGATATCCACTGAGCACTTTTTACTGACTCAAAACTGCTACTGAGAACTACAGAACAAAAAACATTCGATATAGGTATAAGTGTAGGTATGACACTTTTTGCTCGACTAGGGAAAATAGTATTCAGTACGAAAATTGAGCTATAATAGCTAGACTAAAATTACTTGATCTTTAGGTAAAAACTTCATGAATGCCAAAATAAATTCCACAAAAAATGGTAACTCTTGTATTATATTGTAAATGCACCTAGGTACCTATTTTGCTACTCAAGTATATATTCCTTGCAAATCAAAATGAGACCTTGTTTTAGTAAAAAAATATTAACATTGGTTGCAGTCAAGGATGTCCCGTAACGTACGTTGCAATAAATATCAGCAGAATTGGAAACTGGCTTTTGTAAGTCGATTAAAAAAGTGATAATAATCTACTTCGCATCCATTTATAATGCGAGAACAATTCTCAAAAAATACCGTTTATTACCTTTGTCCTAATGCGAATATAATTCTACTGAAGTTACGTAGCTACAATGAGCAATGATGAAGAATATTGCATGTCTCTAATGTAACGTATCTACTACCTACTTGTATTTTGTTTGATGAGGTTCACAGAATATTAGGTTGTGCACCAGAGCGCTACAAGTTTGAGTAAATATTATAACAGCATAAATGACAATAAGATTACACTGATTTTCGAAAAATATGTAGCATTCCCATGACTAATATTCAGCTTTCACAAGAATAATTGCATCTGCGGCGTAGCAAACCTAAGGGACTAAAGATTTCTCCATCCGTACACACCACGCGATGGTATATTTTCGTGTCAGATATATCTTATTACTTTTTTATCTTGATATCGAGTGACAAAGTACCTAACATGAGAAGCGAGTTTTATTATTTTACATTTTGATTTCACCAAAATGTTTTGTTTGGACCCTTCACAATTAATTGCGTTATTATCAAGTGAATGTGTGAAAGTCAGTACGTCTGTATTCCGTTACGTCTTACACCTTAATTTGTTGAGACAAGGCTCTCGATGTCATCTCGGCGAATTGAGACGTCTACGTCGAGGCGGTCAGTGCGCACAAACAGTTTAAACACTTATTTAATCTCACGCATTTCCTTTTAAATTATCTTTAACATTGCCGCTTGCCATGTAAGGCGAGCTTAAATATAATTTGAAGTGTCGCAACAGAAAAGAAAAGCTATTTAAATAAGTATAATAAAAATGAGAAATTGTGCATAGTTATAGTTGGCCTTTTGTGAAATGGGATTGTGTGTTTTAAAAACAACACATAAATCTGTATGTTGATGTGAAGGTTTCGAGCTTCCACTCATAGTATTATCGCAAATCTAGGAACAAAACATGCGAATATATTCTGGTTGCGCTACCCGGCGCAAGTCGTAAACGTTCATTGAGGAAGTGGGTTACTGTTATTGGTTAAGTAATAGAATAGATAGAGAATGTGTGAGCAAAGATTTTGCCATAAACATCGCACATACTCGTTACGGTAACATTTGCCCACGATGTGTTTTCTTAGAAATTAGGAACTGCTGGTACATACCTACGTTTCGTTAATGACCCTATGAGAATAGAGAAAGATGTTTACATGTAAATACGAACATTCCTATTTCAGATAACGAGTTTGCTTTTTTAATGTTTTTCTTTGGCAATATATTTTATTGTTGTTAGGAGAAATTACTGGTATCACGGAAACACCAGAAATTTACCTGAACCCAATAAGTACCTACACTTATACTACTTATAACGTTGTTTTTTGATAAGGACATGGAAATAGATTCCTATCCACTAATGTAATATAAGGAAAATATTATTTAGACTGTACCTATCCTATAATAACTAGATGTAGCAGCATTAATATTAGATTTAAACTAGAGTTTTGTGTATGATGCCTTATACTCGTACTATGTATAACTTTAAAATCGCTTAGGACATATTTAACCAATCGAAACAATATTTTGTCAATGCGAAAGACACAGACACAGATACAGATTGATTATGGTCAATTTCAATTCTATTTTAATCTTATTCCTGCGGCTTTTAGTTAGGTAATACAACTATAAAGTAGATAAGCTGACTAATGCAAACCGAATGTCTTTTAAATAGTCCCGCAGTTTCTGAGATCGATGCGATTAAACATATAAATATTATATATTATCACTGGTCGATTATAGTAATGACTTTATAAATAAAAATATCATTAAAAAACCATTTATTTAAGTTAGTACGTGGTAGCAATGTATCGAGGTTGGTCCGCAAGAGTTAAAACATGTTTCGAAATTGGTTTGTCAGAGGAGCGCAAGAGTGGTCCCCGGAGTCGGGACCACCGCACCGCGTAATTAATAACAGCATGCTCACAAATTGCGATTTAACTGACTCAAGACGGTAATAGGACACCCTTGCCCACCAGTAAACACTCAAAATTATAGCCTTACCATAACCACTATCGCGTGACTGACGGTATTATACTTTACCAACATTTTAAAGAAATACTTTTTCTCGCTGGTTGCAATTTTGTAAAATCAAAGTCATGTCATAACACATCGAAACTACAAAGGGTTTATGTAAGATCAAGTGTGTATTACACCCTGTGTAGAATCTCAGATTTGTTATATAAAGTCACTTCAAAAGGTATTTGTAAATCTAAATCCTTTTCTATACATTCCCTTATCGAGGGGAAATCTTTGATTCATCATTCATCAACAGAGATCTAATTTTGAATGCTCTTGCATAACAACTAACTACTGAACATCTGAAAGTTTCAAATGAAAATAAACATTATTACAACTTCGCCATTTCCTGATCGACCTAATAAACATAGATAAGAAGTTCTGGACTCGATCAAGCAACACAAATATGTCGGAACAACGGCTCCTCCGGGACTGAATTTATTTTTACAGCAACGCGGTACGTGAAGTGCTAACACACGGCCACAATCATTCTTATATAGGACACGTCAATTTAACTTCACCTCGACTGATGGTAAGCTAAAGATAAATTCTCGGAAAAGAGGGTCACTATTATAGACACATACCATGTTACAATGGCATGGTGGCATTCAGCTCGTAAGGAATTCCAGGACTTAATGGTAACATAGTAATAATTTAGGTAATACTAGTTGTTGCCCGCGACTTCGTCTGCGTTAAGTTCGGAATGACTCGAACCTATGTCACAGAACAGATAATTCAGTTAATTCGTTATTATCTCAATTATTTGTTATGAAGAAAGTCTTCTTCGAGTGACTGAATAATACATACAGGGCTAATAGCGAAAAGTACGAAATTAAGACAGGCTCCTTCTATGGGCTTAGCAAACGCTACGAAATGGTTTTGAATTTTTTTACTTTTTGCTTACCAAACTTTTTGTATCCACATTTAGCAATGTTCATTAGTTCTAATGCTCTAAATATCCTCCCTTCCTCCCAAATCCTCAGAACACGCTACTACTACTTACGAACTGAACAGATAAAACTACATCGAGAGCGTCATGAAAATAACTTCACGAAAACCCGGAGCCCTGCATATAAAGACGTTTTTACACGCCGGAGCAGTGGTTTTCCTTTACTGAGTCAATGGCTGGTTGATTATTCTGGTTCATATTAAATTTTACCAACCACAGCCACATCGTTGTTCGTTGCCTTACACGCAGGTGAATGGGTACAGTGAGCAAGAGAGCAAATGCGGCCTTGACTGGGATAGGGCCTAGCAGGCGCAGGGTACACTTGCAACTGGTCAATATGGCCTCATTTCGCCATATTTCCCTTGCACTGGCCAACTTGTGTCCGCAGATGATTATACTTCTAAGTTGGCAACAGGAGTTCAGACTGATGGTGAGATTTCTGTTTGATCTGATGAAATCTGCCGGAACTGGATGTTTCTCTGCCCACATTTTTGCTCCCTTTCATCTAATAGGAGCAGCGGTATCTTTTTATTATACACAGTTTGGCTCCTTGTGGTACGCTGTTCTTATCTATGGGATGGCTTTGCGCGGTACGTATGTATAAGACGCAATCGATAAGATTGCAGAGGCATGCATTGATAGGTTTCAGGTTACTAATATTTTAGAATCTCTGCAGTTGCGTAGAGAAGTGGCCTTTCTGACTATAATTTACCATTTCCACCATACCACGGCGAGTGTTCTAATAAGTTCTTCATACTAATCCCTTCTTCTTACTTCATATCCAAAATAACACGTGTGGTGTGACACCGCATACGGGAGAAATAATACCGCCTCGAACCAAGCGGTTCGGAACTTCATTTCTTTATTGCACGGTAAAAAACTGTATTGCTCTACCCACATCCATGTTTCCTTCTTCTTATGATCGCGGATTCTTTCACGTCGCGCTTGGGTATGAAAAAGCAAGGCCGTCAAAATGGCCGTCAAACTTCTCTTGAATGGTGTTTATGGTTTGGTGCATAGTGCGCTGCTTCGTATTATGAGGTGATAATAAAGGCAAAAGAGGCGACGGAAGAGGTACGGGAGAGGATCACTACTCGGGCACTCCCCAGAATACGCAACGGAAATCAGAGAACCTGCAACGATCTCCTTGCTCCATGGACGTGGATTTGATGGCGATGAGATGGGCCACCCTTTACTCTAGCCCAAGCAGGGCCGGGACGGTGGTGCGATGTGTTACACCCCAAGAGTCCCTGCTATCCACGTTATGCTCCACGCCTGCCTATTTGGCTGTGCCCCACATTCTCTGTGTAATTTTAATCGGTTCGATTCCAACATAGCCGCGTCTACGCTAGCCCTGGTGTGGTGGTACCTATAGGAGATACCGGATATAAATGGATTGAATAAAAAACCGGTCAAATGCAAGTCGCACCCGCGGTGGTGCGACGTGTTACACTCGCAAGGTTCCCTGCTCTCCACGTTAAGGCTGCCTATTCATGGGGTATCATTCATGGGGGTCTGTATTCTGGGGTACCCCACCTCAATGCCACACCTCACTGTGTAATTTTAATCGGTTTGATTCCGACATAGCCACGTCTGCGGTAGCCTCGGTGTGGTGGTACCTTGGTGGTACCATGGAAGATTTCGGATGTGGAGACGAAAACGTTATTGACTTAAGTATGTGGCTTGATTTTCACTTGCATTTTTCCACCTCCACGCATTCCTACAGACATTCGACACGCAGAGAGACGGTCAACGAAGTGATCCTATATCCTAGTGTTCCGTTTTGTTCTTTTGAGGTACGGAACCCTAAAAAACATAGTATGTTGATCAAAATCCTGAACGAAGTGGAAGGAAGAGCTAATCTAAACCTTAAAACAGAAGTCGAAGTTCTGAAACGTTGACGACCACTCAGTCACAATTTTGGTCAATTGCGACTGAGTGGTGGAGCCTGGCCAGTGCTAATGTCAATGCTTCTTTTCAATTTTTAGAGCTGATTTAATTTTCATGACTTCGCGGGCTGGTGGTATAACCTTCTCTGTCGTAATTGTCAATTGCGTAAAATCTACCTTGTATTATCAAGATTATTATGTAATAAGTTAAGATCGATTTTGCTTTGCTACTCCTGTCACACTACCTATTTTTTTATCATGATGTTATTGTATGAACCTACCTATAGATAATAATGAGAATAAACAAAACTAATACATAAAAATAATAAATTAAATAAGTCAAACAAAAAAAATATTGAAAAGCTATAAAGAAAAATCCGTTTCAGATGGGTTCGAACCTGGATCAGCAACATTGTAAGTCCACCGCAAACCCACTAAGCTACAAACACCATGGAATATTTGTGCGAAATAAACGTTCATATATTATATTTTTATCACATTATAGTGCCTCGTTCCCTATTAGAATAGCGTAATGATATTAATTTTCAAAAAGATTACCAAACCGGCTCGGCTGTTCACTATTGTGTGGGATTCGAGAGAAAATCGTATAAGAAAAATGTGAACTCTTGCTAAGCTGAAGATTCTGCAATATATAACCTAGCCTGACTTTGCTGAGATGCAGTTACTCTTGCCTCTCGAAGTTCTTCAGACTGCTATGATCGAAATAATCTCTTCTTTTTAGCATTTTGCTACTTTTATTGTTTCGATCTATTCACACAATTTACAATTATTAGGTGTGATTTACTATTATTGACACAACTTTTTTATTTATGAACCGATTTTAATAAAAAAAACACTAAATGTTAAGTGAAGCCTACCACAATCAATTAGTGAAAACCGCAATCAAATTGGTTAAGCCGATTCTGAGATTAGCGTGCACAAACGCACAGACAAACAGACAAACAGACAAACAGATAAACAGACAAAAATTTCAACGAACGTTGTTTTGGCTTCTATTACGTTAATAAAGTCCCCCAATAATAGTTTTTCTCATTTCCATGCCATGTACAGACACCGATCGGTTACAATTTTATTATATGTATAGATATAGATGTACTAGATTGACTACACGGAACAGAACTAAAACATATTCCATTAGGTAGGTCACGTGGTTAGGTATGGTAAGGTAGGTAAAAATATTGTCGAAGGAATTGCGAAACCTCCGTGAAAATCCCAGCGCTTTCTACCTTTTCTTCGTGAGAATATTGCTCTCTAGGAGCGATCTAGCTCTATTTGATTCTTTGCATATTGACTAATTAGTTTTAACACTATTACAGCGTATTTTTAACATTTACTTTTACTAAATGTAACGCGATTTGTACAACTGTGTATTCAATTTTGTATTTATTCTTACAATACAGAAAAAAAATGACTTATATAATCTTTTCAATGTAATTAAAAAACAGGCATACATACATACAGCAATCAGCATGTAAATCACATTGGCAGCTTGTACTATGATTTTGAATAGCTTTTTATGGTTGTTATTTTAGATAAGATACGTTTTATTTAATATGCTGCGGTACAAATTCTTAATTTCACACGTAGTAACGAAGAACAATGCCACATAATGAATATAGAGTGCGTTGTAAGAATCTCGTTAGTTGCGCAAGTGAAAAATGCCCAAGTGTGGTGACCGATGTGTGGTTATATATTACACAGGGATCGTCAGTGTGGCCTCCTTCCACGTTATTTACCGCACATGTGATGAATTTCCTAAGCTAATGGAAAGTAATGGGCTTGCCGCTGGCTCAGAGGAAATTAAACTTATCACGACTTGTAAAAGGGTCAATAGCTATTTTAAAGTCAGGAAGCGTTGGTTAGTAATAAATTGCAAGGCTTTTATAAGGTGCTTTGATATATACTAGTATTAACAATGTTTTAGAAATTACTGACATTAACTAGATAAGTTAGTGCTCAACTGGGGTAATTTACCGTTTTGGTGTTTCTGCCATACATTCGTACCCACCGGGATATAAAGGCGTAAGTTGAAAACATTACCTGTGCAAAAAACACTGTTTAATCAGGTATATCTATTTTATTTTAAAAAACATAATTACGATTAGGTGTATTTTAAGAAATTATACGTACTTATGTCGGCTTATCGCATTTTGACTGTAAAAATATAATATTTGTACTTTGACGAAACGATATTTGTTTTTTGTAAAATCCTTCATTTTACGTCAGAATATTACGAAAAAAATTGAGCGTGTTTATCTTTAGGTACATGTATTATTCAAAACTGCAAGAAAAAGATTGACGTATTCGTACTTACGCCTTTAATGGCCTGTGGGTGCGTAGATTGCGATGAAATATTTCTCACTTAGTATACATTTGTGTCCGTGGTGCTTTATCGCTGTTACAGGTACTTTGCCTATTTGTCACTTTTGTCGCTCGCTAAGGAGGGAAGTAGATTTATTATATTTCTAACTCCTGCAATTTACTTCTAATTTATTGGTCTTGCCTCGTTAATCAAGCCGGCGGCCTGCGCTTGTTGTTACGACCATGGGGTGTTTGTTCTCTCTCAGGTTGGATAGCATTCTTGAATTTTTCTGTTTGGAAAATTTCAACAACAGCTGCAGGCTGGAAATGCAGCCATAAGGTGAAGCAGCCTATATATATTGCTCCCCCCTTCCATATACAATAAAATAATGTAAAGAAATAATAAGATATAATGGTAGGTAGGTACTATCTACATGATATTTTCTAACGTTTACGCGTGAAATGAACGAGTGAAAGTGCTGAAAAGTGGCCGAAACGTCGGACTAAAAGTAAATAATAACAAATAAATCGCCATAGAATCCGTTAAACAGTGGTTTTATTTCAATGAAGTACTATGTATTTATTCATAGTACTTCATTGAAATAAAACATAGGTGTTGGTGACAGTAACAGTTCGAAAGTTCAAAGGCTTTTTCCTATCTCAAAATGAAAATGTAGTTAGAGTCAATGTTAAAAAATCAGAATGAGCTTAATAAAGAAGTTTTCACTTCAATATGTTAACACTTTCAGAGAGGAGTCTTCCAAGATACTTTACTGCAGTTTATGTTTGACGATTGTGTTTATAATTTGGCGTCCCTGTAATTTCGCGTTGATTTCTCTGCCTACTTTATGAATTATTAAGTGTTACATAAAATTTCACCGTGCCCATCCTTCATTACGTCATTAACTTCCGAGCCTTGTATACTGGTCGTTTTCACAGAAAACAATTTACAAAAATTACTGTATTACACTCTTCCTCTTCCTACGCAACATAAACACTATGTTGCTAAAATATGTTCATCTTGAATGTTTATTACTTAATATACGTTTGCTAAAGCTGTAAACTGAGGTTATGAGACATTACATGAGTAGTTACTGAGTGATAAAATTCAATGACTTGTTTGTATTTTGGCACATTTATAAACTAAAATTTATTATTATTCAATATTTGTCAACAAAATAGCAATAAAATATATAGGTATGTCATGTAAACCCTAGGTCTGTTCAATCAATGTTGTAGTTGCCTGTTTCTCATTGGTGCATCGTTCCCTTTAAATATACATATTTTAGAGTTTATTAATAACATTTGAATCAAGTAAATATTGTGTTCTATTTTTGAGTGCATCATAATTCTTGCGCGAACATGATTTTTCCGAAGTTAACCAATATGTTGGAAATTCTTATGACTATCAGTTGAACTATTCGAAATGTAAACAAGAAAATAATACTATATCAATCACCAAGATGTATCGAATCGGTTCAGAAATACATTCCAAGTGTGAAATGTGGTTTGATAGACTCGATGTCAGTTACAATGTAATCCATAGGGCACACACTCCCGTGACAAATGCGGAGATATCGCCACAGCACAATAATCACAAATTACTTCCTCGGGGCGTTTTGATTTACAGCAATTGTGTACGAAAACAAGTAAACCTACTTTTACGTCCATTTATGAACTATTTACCACTTTCTCTTAGATTTTACTGCCATAGAAGTACGTACTGTTTTTACCTTTAGTAGTTTCAGATTCAGGTAACAGTTTCACTGACAAATTAGGCATTGTTGCTACGGAATGATGCATTGTCTCATATTGTTGCTATTTCTATCTAAATTTAGAGAGAGCTAGAAAATTATCTCCTTATCATAGTTTATACAATTTTAGTCACTAACTGGTAAGTATGTACATATCTATTTCATTCACCAAGATTTTGTGAATTTAGTCGAAACCGAAAAAAATCCAAATCTCTATAGTTCTTCTTCTTAGCAAATCAAACGTAATTTTTTTGTAAATTCTTAAATATTTACAAATTATTTACATTGTAAATGTGTGTGTGTGATTCATAGAGTTATTCTTAACTATTCTTAAGTAGGCAGGTTCTATTTAAAACTTGTAGTGTGGCCCTGTGTAGTAATAATTTGGCAAGGTGAATCTAAGTCGCGAATACGTACTGGCACAAGGTCGGCGCGCTCTGATCTGAGCATAGGCAGACATTATATCATTAAATGAATAAATGAAAATATTTATCTCATCTCAATAAGAGTTAGATAAACGCATTATACACATAATTTCTTTTTCTGGAGTCTTTGAGTCATTTGAGGCCCCACCAAGATTCTTGGGGTCCAACTTTACCTTGAAGGCCTGTATACCTGACAGATGAGGCTCTGGCACAGCTTTTCTTAGCGGGACTTGTGAGCACATGACGGTGCTAAATTATAGAGGAGAAGGAGGATGGATCCCGGACTTTAAATTGCAAGGGATGTAATCGCGATTAATCCTCGAATGACAATGAACTTTTAATGACTAATGAGCCAAAATCTGACATCAAAATAGGTTAAACAGTTTCTTGCTGAACGTTTTAATACATAATGAACGTTTTAATATCTTACGTTATTCGGAATTCCAGTCTTAAAACACGTTAACAAATAAAACAACGAAATTGGTAGTCCGTGCGGAGTCTGTACGCTCTCCCTAGGGAACAATTGACCCACTTAATGTAGCACGAGAAATGTTTGTTTCAGGTGGCCGGAGCAGTCGAGCTCACCGACTCGGCCAATACTGCGCAAATATTGGCTCAAGTACAAAACTCTGTAAGTTCACCCTCGTTACAATAATTTACATCCAAGCTATCTAGGTGTTACCAACAAAAAGTTTTTGATGTTTTTTACCCCACTGCCAAGAAGGATTTTGGACATTCTATACAGCGCTATCAATAAAATAAAGCGCAAATAAAGTAAGCATAATTTAACTAGATAGGTATTTGATTTGATTAGGTAGGTACTTTATTATAGGTAAACAATCTTTTAACGACTTTTTATAAAAACACATATTTAACAAATAAACTAGCCTAACTAACTGACTAACTAGTGATTCAATTTCGGTTAGTTTCTAAACATAAAAATATTAATAAACTGTATTTTTAAATGAAATAATATTAAATGACACATCCAGATTGTTTTCATTTCGTTTAAGCACATAACCAATTGGAGTATAGTATGTGTTCTTATGACTTATGACTATTGTGTTTTAAATCACTCTAGAAGTGATTTAAAACACAATACTTACTACACATTTTATCAGTTTCATGAAAAAAAAAACCTTTTATCAGAACCTATTGAGATTTTACAACCGTGTAGTAAATATTAAAATCGCATCGTTTATATCGGTAAACGTACCCGTGTAAGGTATCTTGGACCAATAATTGCTTTGAAGTAAGTACCAAAAGAATTCGCTATAATTACTTCCCGAGGTATCATCAAAGGGTTCGATCGTTAGCGATTCTGTATTTATCTCTCGAATATCACGATGAATATGACCTGCGAGATATGGTTGATATAAGGGCCTCTTTGTACCTGGAAATTGCTGGTATTACTTCCCATTATGATTATGGGACGTGAACAAGAAAGTGGCACGATGCCGACGACGACGGGTCAAAACGTGGCTCACGCCGCTATTTCGTTCATTTTCACGCCATTTGGCAAATTTTCGGTGAAGGGAGCGTGCACTAGTGTATAGGGGAAAATTCTATGTTTATTTAGTACCTAGTTTGTTATACAGCAATAACAATTGTAATAAAATGTAATATGGCAAACTTGAAGAGTGGTTTCTGTTTGCTATAATATTCACATGTTCGCGTATGTTTTACATAGCCTATTTTGAATAACAATATCAATATTCTTCGCTACACAGCGCTATGTGGACCTAAAGTAAGCATAGCTTAACTCGCTTATAATTATACATTTTAGAATTCGAATAAATAAATCTGTGCTTGGAAACATTCTACATAAAAAACATCTAATACTTTTTTTTTATCGTGCGAAAAATCCCCACGGATACCTCCCCCGCCTGAGCCGGAAGAGGAGGTTACGTCGGACTCGAACCGACTAAAACGCACGCCGTCTGTGGGTCGTCAGTTGCCGGAGGTGAGATTGTCGTAGCCATACGAGTATCCCTCGCACCCCGGCCAACATACTCATACCTTGCTAAGGTATTGTATTCTAAATATTCGTGCATACATTTTTGTACTGAGCCGGAATCGATCCCGTGACTTACGCAATCGAAAGCTCTACTCTACCAGTATGCCACAGGGGTCATGAAATCGGTCAAACTATAAATATTCGCGCTTTTTTCCTTCTGGGGTAGGCAGAGACCAACAGGCCGTCATCTATGTCTATCCTCACTTCACTTCACGAGCTTCCTCTAATGTTATTACATTTTATAGGCAAGCCCGGTTCGAGTGCTTCAAATATCTCAACATTATGTTAAGCTTCTTGAAATTTAGACATGAATGGTGTCCCTCAGCCGCGTGAGAAGTCCAGAGCAAGGATTTAGAAAGCTCTAACGACAAATCAAACATTAACGGGTTCACGCGAGCGCTACATTCCCGACTCTACATTCCTCTTCCTGTTTGATTTTTGTACAAACACGGGCGCCATTGAAAGGCGATTTCAAGAATTTCTAGCTAACAGCTTGTGGGTAAATTATAAATGTAGCTTGAACCTGTCATATATTTATTTTTCAGTCTTGCTATCCGCTGAAATTGCTTCCTTATTTAATTTAATGCTATACTATATCAACATCATCTGGGTTGTATTTTTTAATCGATTAGGATGTGAATATTTAATTGTTGACACAGTTGAAAAATCATTAAAATTACGCTAAAATGGTTAAGTACCTACCTACATTCGGTGACAAAAGTTGTTAACACTAAAATGTAAACCTTTTTAACATTGTATCCCTCATATCCCTCATGAATCATTAATTGATTTTTAAGTAGTTTTATAAATCTCAGAGCACTGAGTTAATGTATTTCATGTTTAGCCTGTTATTTTAAAAATTCATAAACTTAGGCGATTAATAAATTAGAATTTATTGAGCTACTTTTATCGTTAACTGTACCGTCAATATTTTAATATAAAATAATTGTATACATAGCAAGTAATTTCAAACCGTTTTGTCTGCCTTTAGCGATGTTAAAATATACTTAAGTGAAATAAATGGACGAGCTCCGAGGCCCGACTGTTAAAATCAATTAAGTGTATTTGGCGTTTGATAATGAAATATTTGCAGCCTTACTAAATGTCAATTAGGTTCGGACTTATCTAAATTGTGTTTATTGCGTTTCTCCTTCAATAGAGTTATGTTTTATGGTGGAGTCAACGACCAAAATTACTGTAAAGCCCTAACAAAACTTTGTTACTACTATAGATAGAGCTTTTTGTAACTACAAAAAGCTCTATCTAGTTTTAGACTGATCCATAGATTGGAATATTTAATGTTAATCCATTTTTATCGCTGAATGTACTTCCTAATAGATCCGGTCGACTCGTGCTGAGAAAATCATAGCATATAAGCTACGTAATAGTTTATTATTACATACTTAAGCATACAAAATAAACATGCGAAATTTCAACTGCAGTTTCTTGTTTTGTTGTAAAGGTACAAGTATCAAGATTGTAGTATCAATAGCGATATAACAGATTTGATGTTGATACAAAATCTTGGTCTCTTTACGTCAAAAACATCATGCATTATCGGCATTATAGATAAGTATTAGATCACTATATTTATAGCGATTTCCCCGTGGTCATCGCATACTAGGATACCTAAGTATTAGATATACTTACACATGCTTGCAATTGGAAACACGTGGAATTGTATTAATTTTTCTCTACAATTTGTAATAGAAATTTTTTGTATATAATCCGTGTAGTGACGGAGAAAGAATACAAGTATCAACGCCCTATCTCATCCGAAGGGTGTTGTTTGTAAGACGCGGCTAACGGAAATAAGCAGACGATTTCACTGTCAGAGAAGGAAAACTCGAAATAAAACCTTGTACCAACCCGTCTGGCCAGCGTGGAAACAGTAGGCCAAAGCCTCCCAATATTGGGAGAGACCTATGTCCAGCAGTGGACTGCGATAGGTTAATTGATTGATTTTTTTGTAAGCTGCTCTCGGCAAAAAAAGTTGTTGATTTACACATTTAAACAAATATAAACCTATTTGCAATAGAAAAACTTTTACATTTCCTGCCAGCCCCACAGTTATAATCTAATTCGTTATAGCACCCGTATGTGCCAAGTAATTGACATGTGTCAAACAGAACGGGCTAACCGCCACTATTTTAGGACATTGTTTATAACAACAACGGAAGCAGTTTCTCCATTTAATGCGCAATCCACTATTGGAGCGGCAATACTGAAATTAGATGCGTATAGCATCGCTGATTATACAAACCTTTGTAGGTCAGACTGTGATAAAACTTTATCTACATACCTCCTAGATTATTATCATAATAAATTTACTTGATAGTCGCAGCGGGAAATAAGAATCAACGGTAATGGAAAAATGTTCTGGTTTTATTGGAGCTCTAATAGGTGTGATAATCGAAATATTCTGGGGGCGGGTTGTGGTGTGAAGGTGACGTATTGTGACTTGTGACTATGGCATTCTACGGGCGCGACGTTACGGTGCGCCGTAGCGCGCGGACAGTGCTCGACGCGAGCGCGGGCCGGCCGCACACCGCATCAACCCACGGACATGCGCTATTGATGCCGATCGCCTACCAGCAGGCTCATCTATGGCGGGAAAATACGCAATTTGCGTGATTTTGAACTAAAATCGCGCCTAATTTGCCCAAGTGTTACAGTGATGTCTACTTTCTTTGATTATTCAAAGAAAATTAGAATTTTAACTCTAAGGTGTTCTGTGACTCGTCTAAGTTAGTTAACATGGTTTAAAAGCAATGAGTTAATTGTCATCTGAAGGGAATATCACATCGTTATCTGGACACGACACCGCGGCAACTTCCACCTTGGTCTAAGATGAAGCTGTTCAAGAGGAAGCTGTCGTTCAGTGCAGATAAACAGAAACAGGCTCCACGCGTAGATGATCCCTTTGAGCACGAGGTACTTCATAGACCCATAGCCCATGCATCAACTCTCACGACATTGCAAATATTGTCCGTTGGACCATACATACAGTTTCATAAATATAAATCCGACATCATAACCAATGCCGAGTAGAACATGTTCTCACTCAATAAAATGATACGAATGATAATAAATTGTAAATAGGTATATTTTGTAATAAGCGTCCACACTTCATTACAACAGCTCTTATTCTTTATTGATAACGATAGTGGTACCGTCTGGCGGTTAAGCAAAATACGAGCCAAGTTTCTCCAGAATATTAAAAAAAAATGATGGATAATGATTGATAAGCGTTATACGAGCGTGTTTTCTGGATTAAAAGTTGGTATACGTTTTAGCAAAGTAAATTGAAAGGCAAGGTTATCTTATCAGACGGAGGCCGCGGCGTCGTCGTGCCTACTACTCTACCGAGTTTAGCCACTTATGATTCAATTCTGCGAATCGAAATAAATGGCTTCTAGCATACGATCTGCAATGCGCTATCGTCTATCGTTATAACATCGAGTTAAAATGTAAAAAAATATCCTATTGTCAGACAAATATATTATTGTCAGACAAATGCCTCCTTTACGCAATAAAAACTTGTTTGTCCGAAAATTGCTCACCTTTGATCGAGGTGAGAACACTGCGACATCATCATAAACCATTAAGTCAGAAGCAGGAAGGTTCTACAGTAATAAATAATTTGCGTTTTTACGTATTTATCTTTATTTCATGAATATTCATACTCTAGACTCTAGGGCAATCTGCGTAAGTAATCTATATCTAGGCGTATACCTACCTATGCATGCCATCGAACATAAAATAAAAAACAATAGCACATTTTTTAAGACTAAGATCAGATGTATGTATTATTATTATTTGCCGTTTCTTATTAGTTATTATCTCAGATCTCTGTACCTAACGTTGATGCTGCGTGTCTAAGTGTATACGTAAAATATAGGTGTACCTAATAGTCATAATTTAATGACCTCAAGAGTACTCGTACAACATCTGTACCGACTGGAGTCTATTTATACAGATGTTTAAATCCGCGTCAATGCCAAACGTTAATAAAACATTTCATATTATGAACACTTGCGTACTTACTCTGTGGTTTTTAGGTTTAAGTTTAAAGGGCACACAAGTGCATCGTGCTAATGAGCACTTGTCTTAAGCATTTGTAAAGGTCCAAGATGGCATAATAGATAGAATAAACTTAGCAGTAGAGAGACCGTGAAAGGTGCAATGTTTGTGGAACAGTGCAATCAGCGTACATAATCGCACTGCTAATGTACTGCAGCCATTTGTCCTTGGCCTGCCATTTGCATTGATATTGTGGTTACATAAGTTATTCATTGATGTCGTCTTGGTAATTAGTTCAGCATCGTCGAATTCAAAATAGTTGCTATATTATGTCCATTATAGTATATTATTTTCGGTGGTAGAGCCGTTTATTTCCAGCACGAAACCCGAAGTGGTCTTGCCTCTCTTGTTTTTTTTAATTTGTCAACCAACTTAAAAAAGAAGAAATTTATCAGTTCAGTTTATTTTTTAATGTTTTTTTTACTGCAGAACTTCGTACCTAATTTATGAAATTCCCATTTTTCAATATCCTGTTGCCATGGATGACTGAAATGAGAGAGTTCTTTTTGAGTTTAATAGGTATACACACTTTCCACACAGACAGTATCAATTGGTATAGTGGACCTGAGGAAGAAGACCATAAATTGTCACTGAAACTTCATAACGACACTCATTTCAAGGGTAGCGATAAGATAACTATTAACTATTAATCGGGTAATTCTTGTAAGTAGCACATAACATGAAAAAAAAAAAAAAAAAAAAACAATAACAATAAACATAAAAATCAATACCTTGAAGTTATGTAAGTCTGGTAAAATATTTCTGCATAATCTGAAGAAATTCTCACTACATACCTACAGGATGAACAAAAGACAGCCAATCCCGTGAGTCGCAGCTTAATGTTATTTTTTTCACTTTCGCATTTGCAAGAAACTGTCCAGGTTACATTTACAAAGCTTTATTACAAAACAATGTTTCAAAGTTTTTGTTGCGTTGTCATTGTTGGCTTCGATAGATGGGTTAGTACCTGAGAATATCAACCACCAGAAAAGGACTTCAGGTAGCACAGTTGGATAGTTTCACGGTATGAGCTTATCATGACTTCCGCGTCCCGTACTGACTGTTGACATTTTGCAAACGGTTAATTTATATGAATTAATGATCAAACAACGAGATTGATACTTATCGTGCTTTCCATTCACAGATAGGAGGCTAAGAAATAAAACTTTTTTTAAAATTTGGAGTGGGCCACCCTCTTAACTTAGAGGTATAAAAATAGCATATAATCTTGTCAGACCTACCAAATATGCCTACGCAAAAAAAAATCGTAAGAATCGGTCAAGCCGTTTCGGAGGAATTTGTGACAAATATGTACTGTGCTATAGGTATGAGAATGTTATGTCTGTAGTCTAATGATCTCAGAACAGAAAAACCACTGCTAGAAACACAATATTATAATATCGCTATCTCTTTCGGGTTACTCTAAGTACCTACATGTTACATATTCAAATAGAGTTTCTTCTTTATAACAGTCAATAACGCAACCTTCCTTTTATGTACCAACTCAAGGCGTGGGTCGCAACTCGCAAGACTAGCAAGTAACTTAAAACTTTAACTATTTCTAATACCCACGTTACAGTACTTTCGATTTCTCCGAAGAAGGAAGCCATGTAAACATCTCTCCATGTATATCTACTAATACTTAGAACTGCAAATATAATTGATGTATCGTTTCTTTTATAAACAGCTACTAGGTAACATTAATAACTATCCATAAGTAACATATAACAGAATGAATGCTGTTCAATTGGCTGTTTGCCAATCGTAATTTTAAGGTATTGTGCAACTTCCTCATTATTTAAGAATTTTACACAGGAAAAGTTTTATGTTTAATCACAATCAAACATAAAGTTGCTCTACTTACTATATATTTTATAGATTTGTCACTTTGCCGCACATATCTATCAAAGTCGATACGAGTACTTGAGAACTTTTAACATTTTGCTCGAAAGCGTAATTTCAATTAATTATTTATGGCAAGTTATTAGAATTGTTTGTTTGTTATCCAATGTCGCAAAAATAGCAAAAACTTGTTGAAATTGCTAGAAATTTAGGACATCAACCATTTTTTTTCTATCTCGGGAATATGTTCCTATGGTCACAGATATGGGATCAGTATTGAAAACAAGAATATTATGATAGACTAGCTGTTGCCCGCGGCTCCGCCCGCGTGGAATTCTGATCCCGTTCATCGCTGATATATAGCCTATATGTTAATCCAGGGTATAACCTATATACATACCAAATTTCAACCAAATCGGTCCAGCCGTTTATGCGTGAAAGAGTAACAAACATCCACACATCCACACATCCACACAATGGATGTGTGGATGTGTGGATTTGTGGATGTGTGGATGTTTGACAAACTTTCACATTTATAATATTAGTAGGATGTATAACAATAATAAAGGTTATAAAGATGCGATAAACAACATGAAACTACTATTATGATTCAACACATAACACTTCATCTCTGTCAGTTACTACAATAATAATTTGAAAACCATTGACCCGTTATACGTAGGTATGAGTATAATTTCTCATCATTTTTAACCAAGAACAGACAATGCAAGTTAGCTTATAAACTCACAGTTTCTTAAATGAAGTTACTAAATTAAATGGAGAGGCGTGAAACACGAACTTAATTGAAATAAAGAGTGAGAGCTTAACAGGAGGCGTGGACAACTTTATTAATTCCTACACTTGGCTTATCTAGCCGATATGTGTTGAAAGTAACGAAATGTTGAGTGCACGCGCCCACACATTGTACACATCGTCCGCACATCACAAACCGTTGCATACAGCCGCACAGATCCACGTGGGATGTTTATTATCTTATCTACCTGCTCTTTAATCTGTTGTGCTATTTTCACACAATGTGGAGCACAGATTTTGAAATAAGAGTGTTTATAGCATCTCCTAATAACTTACACATTGTTTATGGCTATTACAAATCAGCGCTGTTTTTTTTTAATCTATAACGTGGCTATTTTTGTATCGCATACGAGTATGTCGAATGCAGCGCGCCCACAAATAAAAAGTATCCAAACAGACTGAAATTCGTGATGCTCTTGTTAGAGACCTTCTATTAGTTAACACTCTACTTGATATCACGCTGGACCTAAATGAAACTACATTATGATGTAGCCTGATTTGAATTCGTTATTTATATACCTATAATATGTAGATTCGATATTTCCTACCATTGTCTGCAGTAAGTTTGAAAGAGGCCGCCCGATGTTTTTCAATTTACTTTTACGAAAAAGTCGCTCACATTAACACATGAAGGTGGGATGGTGTTCGTAGGGCTCCACCGATATATTCTTATTAAACTTTCTTAAACACTTTTTAAAACTTTATTAAACATAGTTGGTTGGGAGCAACTGCCATCAGACTTCCCAACTAATCCAAATAAGACCAGGCAGAAATGAAAATAGGACCCCAGACTCCGAGATAAAATCCTCAGATGCTGCCGGGATTATTAATAATCTAACGATATAAGTATACATAAGCATTTAAGTGCCCCATAAATTTGTAAAATACCATCTAGAAGCAGTTTATCAATATTCCCAGAAACTATCTTCGTTTCAGATACAAAGCGACGCCTCCCAAGTTACGAACGCATAATTATTCAATTTTAGCCCAATTAAGTAAATGGATGGGATCCCGCTGCATCTACCACGTATCGCTATATAAATCAATCTTTCTGAAAACGTAGCATTAAGTCAACACGTGTGCTGTCATTATAGTTATCTTGGTATGTGTAATAGATAGATAATCTTCAAATCTAATGTTAATTATATGTTAGGTATATCTTTAGTAAAGGTGTATGAGGAGGCTCCACAAACATCTTTGAATCCAAGCTTACAACACCTCTATTATTGGATGAGGCTCTGAATGCAGGTTTTCCTCTCGAGGAAAGGGTCAAGTTAATGAAAGCAGGAGAGTCGACCACAGGTTCCAAAATACTTTGGATGCGACCGGGATTAGCGTTAGGATGATGGCGATGATCAAATTGAGTATCAATAGTAGATATCGGTTTTCTCAATAATTTGTGACCAGTAGGTACATGAAACTCTACTCGTAGAGTCCATTTTTATTAGCATTCATATTACAATAGCACTTACTGTAGGCGGTCCGTTACCGTAAGTAGGTACTTCTTTAAAGTGCAGGTGTGGATTGTGTGCAGTAAATTATCCCACATTAGATTTAAATACTCCATTGCTCCATGGCCCTATATCCCAATGAGGTGAATTATTGTAAGTCCAGAGCTAAGAAATATATTATAGTACAGTTCTACTTTTACACAAGTTGTGTGTCATTAGGTTACCTTGGTTCGGTCTTCTGCCTTTTTAGATTAGTTATAGCCTATATCCTGTACGAGTGTTGTTTGCATTACAAAGATGTCCAGTTGAGGCGCCTCGCACGTGATCAGAATGTACATTTAGCGATATTTACTCTGACATCGATCTGTAAATATAATAAAAACAAATGAATGATATATTCGAACCTAGTCTACAATTTAATCATAACGCGCGCACTAAATATTGTTATAGTTTTAATCTTAGCATTCACAGCTATAATTTAGAGCGCCGTGTGTTAGAGGTAGAGTAGTTATGTAACTAGGTATGTACAGCTAGATTTCAACAAAATTTGGCTAGTTGCGAATCTAGTGAATTGATAATCTGGTGAACTGCTCCGGAGGGGAGCATTTAAGCGCATTAACACAATACAATGAAAGTGCTTCTAAACAAAGTAAAGAAATAACGCACCAACTGTAAGAAATAATCCGTTTCGAATAAAATTTCTCTTTTCAAGGGTTTGAATAGATTTAGGAGTAGCCGTTATGATTTCAAATTTTAACCCAGATCTGAATGCCTTTTGTTAGTGGACAATGCTTTGCAAGTCCGGTGACAATATCTGCGTGTCTAGCGTGTCTAAAGACTTATTTTTGTACTTACAATGACCCATTCGCGACAGCTATCACTCGGAGATAGCGACGTATGGAACCAGTTCGATACATTGTTTTAAAGTATCTCCTCTGGAATTATAATTTCAGTGTACAGACCGCTATTTTAATCTCCAAAAATTGGGAGGTACATTTCACCTTTGAAAACTTATACCTACTGTCTGTAATGTTAAAATATGCAATATGTTGTGTTGTATTTTTATATATACAGATAGATAGGTTATTTCTATTTTAGAAAATGAATAACAGTTCCGAGCAAAAAATAAAACCTAGATCTAAATTTCGCTAAGTCGCGGGCGCAGCTCGTTAATAATAAAGTCGAAAGCGCTAAAACCTTCATACGATATTTTATTATTCTAAGGAAGAGCTAGCTTCAAGATTCGATTCTTAACCTCGTACATTTTTAACAGGACAGAGCGAGGTTTTCGGATACAAGTTGGCAAATTCACCGTAGTTGGATGCGCAATGGAGATCCCTTACCAGTATCGCCAACCGCTTCACGTACGCTGCCCGCTCCGCTTACCGCCCCGCCACCTGTGCCCGCAGCTTCTGCAGCCGCTACCTTACGATCTGATCAGAATGGCATCTACGACACCATTACGGTAAGTAAAGTCATTGCTCATTAATATTTATATGTATGTTCGACTCTAATACAATACCTAGTGCAAAGTTAATCGTGCGCATAGTAATTGTGAAATAAATATTGAAATTGCAACGGCAAAATATGGAGTTAATATTTATAGATGACCTCATCATCAAGCACATTGGCGACCGCTCTCATACTTTTTCTCTTGATTTGGCTTCTATTGACTTCTGCGGGACTTCTATTGACCACTGCTGTCTGGTCCTCATCCACAAGGAGAAAACCTGCGCTTGAGGCTCGTCCGTTAATTAACCGGTGTAACAGCTTGGAGGTGAAGTTAGCCTCGGAAATCTTGGCAGGGGCCTGTATATTCAATTTTATAGAGGACGTAAATTTTATAATCTCCATATAACTGCAATACATTTTAGAGTTGAGTTCTAATACAACAGCATTAATGTCGATTGTCCATTAATCTTTTGATTTATCTTTAACTCTACATTTGTATCTGTCTAATTTTTATCAGAGATTCATAATCATGCGGTAAAAGATAAGAATCAGTCTCAAACTATGTCGGAGATAAAAGTATTGAGTATCCTAGGAAGGTTGAGTTAATCAATTATTCTCTTGTAGTCCAGTGCTGGACAGCGGCCTCTCCCAATGTGTCATAGTTTATTAGGTATAAGGTTTTTTTTTATCAAATATCAAAACGGTATGATGTTCAGATTCGTAGATACGCACAAAGCTATTTCAAATTAGCAAAATCAACAACATTTTACCGTTAAATATCTTCAACGGTAATAGGAAACAATCCTTTTTCATGATAATTATGTTTAAATATCAACTTTGTGCGTCTTATTTTAGTGTCCATATTTGTTTACTTAAGTTTACCTGTCACTTGACGAGAACCGCCTGACAATTATCCCAAGAGAACGTATTAAGTTTCTAATCGTAAATCACAAGATCTTAGGTTAACGTTGCTTCGTATTGTTTTGACAGCATATTATTGTAATTATCAAGTCTTATGTCCATGTTGAAGAATGAATGCGTAGCCAATTATTTTCAAGGTAGAAGATTGATTCGAGTAAGCGGGTATGGGGAGGTAGTATATTTTAACCCGTCAAACGGCACCGTGCCGCATGCTTGTGCCGCCTGCCGCATGCGCTAGCTCACAACGGCGACATAGAAACTATAGCTCGGCTTTCGAACTATAGATTTGCATTAACTGGTCATAAATCATAATCCGCAGGCCCAGGGCTCCACCAGCTTAGAGGCGTACTCACGAGCCGCGAGTTCCTGTTGTTTCGCTAATGTACCTTTGTGCTCGCACGCTCGTAAAATGAGGGTTAGTGGCCGGAGACCGCCGTATGCTGTCACTAAATTCCACTGTTATACCTTACATACATTTTATTTTCAGTTAGGCTGGCATTCATTGCTCTATTGTATCTTCGTAACACCCAATAGTTTATATCCATTAAGTATAGGCAGTTTATGCCAATGACTGCACAAACCTAGCCACTAATAAAGTAATTTTACGATTGTAAGGTAATAAACTAAACATTTCAGGTAATAATATTGCTAGACATATTGCTATCAATAGTCTAAATCTGAGCTAAGATGTCACTATCTATCTTAATGATTACTATTATTGTTAGGGGAATAACAAATGTTCGCTCGCTAAGGGTCGACAATGTAGAGAGAACTGGGCCGGATGTAAAAACCATTAATATTACGAGTGCTGTAGGACACCATGGAGTAGAGCTATTTGTTTCCCAACAGTCGCCCACGCGGCCCGAGCTATGTTCCGCATCAATAGGAATATCACTGTCTAAAATTGTTGGGATTTGTATACGACTTTATAGTTATAAAATACGGGACAATGGAGCTGCTTGAGGAAGTCTGCAGATCCCAGTCACTATATTACACAACACAAGGGTATTATAATTTTTTTTCTTTCAATACAAAAGCTTTTCTTCGGTCATTGATGATTCATTATGCAAGTGACTGGTCCAGGTATATTGTGAAAAATGTACCAGTCTTGTTATTGTCGTGCAATTTAGTATATGGTTTAAAATTGGAACAGCTCAACTGAAAGTATCTCCATTATTGTTATGCTACGTGCACAGTGCCAACACTGTAAACCTACATTTCCGGTGGATAGTAGGGTTTTCAGCATTCCTTGCGGAGGATGGTACTTAATTGCGGTAACTCGTTCATGTCATCACTGGTTTTAAAAACGTTTCTAATCATGGAAAATTACTTAATATTAGGTAGACCGTCTGCTTGTTTATCTGCTGTCTTTCAAACTGTTGTAATGGGTTCACTGTTGGGAAATGGGTTGACAATTCAATTCTAAGGATCCTAAGGCCTTTAAATATGCAAAGAAGGTTTTATATTTTTTGCAGTTTTATCGGTTCGAAAAACATTCCTTTTACGCACAGGCTCATTAATTCCAACCACATAAATCTGCTGCTCGTGTCGATATTTTTGTGAGATCTGTATTTGTTTTGCTAAAAAAGATGTGTACGGTATATGAAATCTGGCTTCAAATGGTACCTATTATGTCATTCTTTATTAAATCAAAATGAAAGTTAAAACTTTCCTCTGGCAGAATTGTACTAATTCAAATATCATAGTGCAACATAGCCCGTATATGCTTGAAAGTTCAAAACTTGATACGAAGTATAATTTCAGCGACGACGGTAAAAGTTAAAGAATTATAATGGGCCCCGACGCGGCACGGTAGACGGTAGAAAACGGTCCCTAGAGTCGTTTATGACAATTTCCGGCGGTGTAAGTGCCGACAGCCGGGGTAGTTCCACTCTAATGGGGTAATTGTGTTCGCGAATAATTGATGACCCAATCGCCTCCACCTTCCGCACTCGTTAAAAGTAACCTTGCTTTTTAGCTGTCCTGTCATTTAAGAGGGCGACACGCGGCGAGCAGGTTAGGAATTTGCAAGTCGTTCCACTTAATTTATTTTCTTGATTATATGATGAATGTTTTCTAACGCAGTTTAAACACACACTTAATGTTTCTTATTTATATTATTTTCCTGCTTCGTTGAGAACGCAGTGTAGGAAAATAAATAATTGCTAAACTTATGCGCCTACATCATACACAACTTTGCTGAAAACGACTAAATAGGAAAATGCAATTACTCCGCATCCGCAATTTTCAGAGGGCTTTACGGCTTTTTTATGATAAAAGGTCAGCCCACTGTTCAAGTAGTATCTTTCAATAGTTTTAATACGAAAAAATTACCGAAATACCTTATAATTTTTAACTGCCAAAGTTTTTGGAGTGTTATAATAATTGTAAAAAAGGTGTAATGTAATAAAGAAAGAACACTAAGTTTTGTTATTACAGTTTATTTTAATTATATTTCAAAACCTTATTATTACGGTGGTATAAAGATTTGAGTAATAATGTCAGAAGTACAGCTTAAGTCAACAATATCTATTTAAATCAATTACATCATTAAGAAATTAACTTAGTAATAATTTCTCAATGATTTAAATAGAAAAAGTTATAGTTAACTTGACAGTTTCGGACAGTAGTACCTACAGAAGTAGAGCTTCTGACATTATTGCCTACTCAAATCATGATTTAATCTACTGTTATACTTATTTACATAATAACGTAGCAGCTTGAAGGTAATCTTTCTTTAAGAAAAATTGTTGGACCTATAACCTAAAGAACCTATAAAGTAGGTAGGTTTATATTTAAATATATAAAGTAGATATAATTATACCTACATATTTAAATATAAAAAAATGAAACATTTATTTAGTGCCTAATATATAGCATGTAACAATTTTGAGTATTATACTATAACCCCACACTAGGCAAAGCCTGTTTGGGGATGTCAAAAATCCGAAGAAACATAAGAGGCGACTAACGGAAAAATACGCGATATCACTGCGAGAGAAGGAAAACTCGAAATAAAACCCTGTACCAACCCGTCTGAATAGTGTGGAAATATTAGGCCAAAGCCTCACAACGCTGGCAGAGGCTTATGTCCAGCAGTGGACAGCAATAGGTTAATTGATTGACTATTTTAGAAGATTGTCATGAATAAAGTAGCTAAACAGTCAAAAATTCTTTCTAATTTGAAAACTGATGAAATAAGTTGTCCATGCAAAATTCATAAGACACGTGCAGAATACAAAGTTCGCCCAATATTATTTTTATTCGACATGTGGTTTAATACCTTTCGCACGATCGCTTATTACAGTATACTGCAGTATTTTACGTGTTGTGTTACGCTACACGTAGAGAAAAATGGAAGCCATCTTATTTTTACGCAACATTTGGTTGATACAATTTGACAGAACATTATGTACTCGTAATTTACTTTAACATCATACATTATGGTCTACGTTTATGATACCTACATGTAAATCATGCTTATACGACAAAATACATTTAAATAATGTAGGTATTTTATTTATTTATTCTTAAAACTCAAGATGACCAGAGCGTGTCGATAGAGCATTCGACCAACCACTTCGCTATGTCTAACAATGATATATCTAGGATATTCTACATAGTGCAATCTAGAGCCAATGTACGTATAGCTTTACTAGCTTGTGTTATGGGCTCTAGAATGCAGATATACGTACTTATATACAAAATTATATTAGATATATATTATAGGTATTTGAACTAACACAGTCACAATACAACATGGTACATATTTCGATAGCTCCAATACATACATATTATACCTATATAGAAATATCTAAACCAATGCAAATAGTCATATTCATTCATGCACAGAAATATCTGCAATGAGCCGGAATCGATCCAGCGACCTCTGACGTAGCAGTCAAAGGTTCTACCTCTACGACACAGAATGCCACAGAGGTCATATTTATTGCTACGAGTACGTCAAGGATTATGGGTTCAATTCCCACTCTGCGCAAATATTTGTATCTATCTTCATCATAATATGTGTGTAACTGTTTCCCAATAAATAAATTAAAAAAATATATCATAATTTAATCACAATATACTCTTAGGTATAACCTTTTCACAAAAATATAATGGAATATGTATCTATCTGCGTATTTTTAGTAGTAGAACTAGTAGTTTATATTATAATCTGATTCGCGAATTTTCTTGATCTATCCAAGAACAAAAAATTTGCACTAAATGCTCATGTTATGAGATTTCATGTAAAGAATTACACTCTGGAAGAAATCTCATCGGCAGCATGAATAATGTATGCGTTCTTAGAAAAGGATACCCAGATGAGATCGCATTTTAGCTGCTGAAGTCAAAAATGAATAATTTAAATTCCCCAGCGACTGTCTTAGATTGTGTAACAAGATATCAAAGAATCCTGGGGTCTTAAAATGTAAATACTGGGAATATCACCGAACCAAATTACACAGCTACGAATAAAAACGATAAGATACGAATAATATCAAGACTCTGTTGATATTGCCTTATATTTTATTTACTGCAGTATCTACAGGGTAAATAATGATTTTACCTGCAGCTTTTGACGTTGCAAAATATCACAAACATCTCAGCATAGACTCTGAGTTTCAGTCGAAGCTTTTACCTTGGGACTCGGGGTCCGCTTTCCGGCTTTTCCTACTCCACTTAGTAGTTTTTGGCATCCTTGCTAGTAAGACTATTGGCACGCATGTCATCTACAATTTCATGGCAGCACTACTCTGGCCTACCCCTCCAATCGTGGTCCGGCGGCTTTGCAAAATAATGTATTCAAAACAAAACCTGAGAATATTTAAACCGTAACCAGTAATGCGGCACTTTCTAAGACTTCCAATATTTTACAATTGTTTAGTAATGCGTGTTACATAACTTACTATTTTACCTATTCAGCAAAACGACAGTTACAGGTAGCTGGAAGAGTTTATGGAATTTAAATGGTTCTCTGTGACCGAAGTTGAACGTTTAGCATTGCAAATACAGCGATCTAATCGTAGTTCTGAATAATAATATAATACTAAATAAGGTGTAGAAAACTGTTACGTCATTTTCTTATGTATACTTGAGACGCACTGAACTCCATCAAAATATTCATAGGTATCAGGCAGATGGGATAAATGGATGCGAGCATGTTTTGCATGTAAATATTGTTATTGATTAGGATCCAGGTCTGTTGTGGCACCTGTGGCATAAGATAGTATTGCTTCTTCTGCGGTATAACACAGAAAATAAAACACACATGAAGAAATATACTGAATATAATAACTATATGTCATACATACAATATATCCCTACGCAGTGCGTGCCGCCCAGGCCACAATCCCTGTAATAACTATTCCGTAGTAACGAGTCACTGAGCTTGTAGGTAGGTAGGACACATTGGCAGTGTTCTTTTTGTGTCGTGACCTTCATCTTTATACCTACATGATTACGCTTTTTCTGCATAATCCTGGGTTTACTAATAAAGTTATCTGACTCGTACTGTATTCTTGAGGTTGTTTTTGCTATAAATTATGATAACTTGATGAATAATTTAGAAATTTAATTTAGATGTGAAACATCTATTCTATTGTCACGTCTTTAAAGGTCTTACGTTCCAACGGTATGACGTTCTCTTGTGAGGAATGGCGTCATTCATATTTCAACTTTATAATGAATGTAATCAATTTCAATATTAGTTGCCGGGCGTCGTTTAATAGTAACATTTTATACGAATTGGCAGGCGAAAATTCATGCATATCTGAATGTGCGGTACTGGGAAGCCGCAGTAACACTCCTGAATAACGCCTTGACGTATGGGCTTCGTTTACTGCGTGACATAGAAACACACATGGACATCATTCGTTCGCGGGAGGCTCTACTCTAGGTAGACGGTACGGTACTGTCAGGGAGGCATAAGAGGTAAATATATGTGCCTGTGGTACTCAGTTAGCTGGCTGACTTCCAAACATGTAAACAAACTCTTCTTCACATTAATTCTTATTTCCGATCTACTCGTACCTGGCTTAACTTCGGGTTCTATCTTATCATAACGTTAAAGACTCTTAGCGAACCAGTAATACTCTATAGGCACGCAGGAGTATCAATTTCTTATATTATCGCTGCGAACCTTTAACAAAGTATTGTTGATTCAGTTTGTTAGAGGTTTCAACAGAATACTTCACAAATAGGCAGAGTACAATAAAACCGTAATTTGGCGTGTTTGGCAATAACAATAATATTAGTTGCGCATTAAGAAAGAGACCACCCGGCCGAGAGCTAGATACTGATCGGCGGCATCAGGTGTCGTCGCGAGCCGTCGAGCCATTCTTCACGTCGCATCGCCATAAATAAAATTCGACACTTGAACAACAGACCGGCGCGGTGCTCGACCCGACCCACAGACCCCGAGATCTAGCGATACCGTCCATCTTTTCTTTTGCAGCTCAACCGCAATCAAAACACTAAACAACCTGTTCTGGTTTCTGTATGTGACATGATTATGCTCATCATAGGCCAAGATAACCATCAATAAACGTGGTAGCCTAGTCATCGTGTCTAAACTATCTAGATATAAAACGTATAAAACGATATTCCGATTTCTTCCAAATTGAGCAAAACTAATGCAAATAGCCATCGATATAGGTCGGCGTAGTGTAATTAATACAAATTGCTTTCGGCCATAAGTGGCTGTCAAAGAGGCCGCAGGTCGGGATTAATGTTAGATAAGTGATTGGGCGGCGGATCGCGAAACTTTCTCACGATAGCTATTGCGATAGTAGCGGAGCCCTGCGGCGTCGTATCCACCCATATCTACCCGGCTTACTGGATACCGACAAAATATTATAGTTCCTTTTACAGAGTCAGATAATACTGTTTACTCGGACCACTGCGCTCTGTATTATTTTATCCGAGAAGCCTTTCTATCTTGAAATTTTCCTTCCGTTGACTTATACAGTCAGTCTGCTTCTTTGATACATAACTTCATTCATAAAATTCTTAGTGCGTTTGGACAGGGCCTCTCATATTCTTATTAGGTGAGATTAGATACTTACTACTGTTGGCTTTTCGTCAGGTGAATTAAAGTACACATTGCTTTACCTTTTATGTGCTAGAAATTTAGAATATAATGTAGGTATAACGTATCATATTCGTAGCAGTTTAAAGAGTTTTGGAAAATTCTCCATCTTTTCTTCCATGTCTTCTAGAACCCATAACCGGAGTTGGTTCTAGAATTCATAAAAAAGTTTACATATTTCTATGACATGATGGCTTCTACGAATGGAATCTTTCCTTCCTTCATAACTTTATACAGGCCTTTTTAATTTTAGTTTGGTATTATTATATCTTGGTTAACAAGAAACAACTAGGTAATCCCTCTTAGTTGCAACTTGAAACAGCTATGACATATTTATCTACTATATTTTGTCTACAAGTGTATACATTTATCTACAAGTGTTATATACATTTATATTGGAAAAGCCTCCGTGGCGTAGCGGTAGTGAACGCGGCCGTTACGCATGAGGCGCGGGTTCGATCCCCGCGCAGTGCAAATATTTGTGTGCATGAAATATGGGCATTGGTCTGGTCGTGCCTCGGAGAGCACGTTAAGCCGTCGGCCCCGGTTGTCATAAGAACATCTATGACAGTCGTACGGGTAGTTGGAGCCCTAAAAAGTTCAAAAACAACGGTCTAGCTGCAAAGCTTCGATATCGCCTAATGTTACCATTGTGGGTGGTGGGTGGTGGGTGTGGAGGTTAGATGGCAATCGCATCACGGAAAATATCGAGGTCTAGCCAAATTCGTACTCAAAACTGGTAAAACGGACCCCAGACGCCGAGGTGAAAGCTTCGGATGCGACTAGGAATTAACGCTAGGAGGAAGAAGATATTGGAAAGAAAATAAAATAAAATTTCTGTACGCACGTACCTACTTATTGTGCTACGTAACAATAAATGGCACCCTGGAGGCTTACTTTCCCGGTCGAGAGTTCGAGACAGTCCTTTTATTCACGAACATTCGAGTACCACCTAAAAACTTTGTGTAATGACTTTCCAGAAGTGCCTACTGTGGATTACGTTTGATCTGGTTACCAAGCCAAGGATTTGAATGCTGAAGCTGAAGTAACTTACAGTATAAAGTAGTTAGTAGAGTAATCTCATGAATCCCTTTTATAGAAGTTGCATGCATGAGTATAAAAAGCAAGCGGTCGAAATAGAAAGTGTAGGTACCATAGAAATGAAATGTTATCCAAATATTAAGTCTGTGTAAATATTTGGGCAGCGACTAGTTGCTGGACGTTAAGCTTGGATTAGTTGCTTTTAAAAGTAATATTTACATTGGTGGACTACTTTCAAAGGCGCAGTGGATACTGCACTCGTATTTTCAAACAGCAGTAGGTAACTGAATTTAAATGCAGTTACTATTTATTTTCTTTTGAGGCGCTGAGGGAGCAGTTGGATTAACTAGTTTGTTCGTCATCACTTGTTTAACTTCTGAATCTTTTATATTGATAAATCACTCTGTATGAAATGAACGAGCCAAATCTAAATATGTTGTAATCCACACATTTTTAAGACGAAAACCGGTCGAGCAAGAATATGTTCGTTTGATATTATACAATTAATCTGTAGCTTCCTGTTTGAACAATGCTCACGAAATTATATTGTCACGGAGATATCCATCGTCATCATCCCAGCGTTAATCTAGTAACTATTTATTAATCTGTGGTTAATCCCAGTTGCATTCAAATATTGAACTTTGCTCTTTAGTTCAGAGTCTTTTTGCGACTCTTTCTTACCTTGATGTGGCTTATCTTGACCTATACGGGAGCGACTGCTATCCGAGCCCTCAAATTCGAGAGGAAAACCTGCACCAGACCTGGCCCGTAATCAGCAGAAAGCCCAAAATTAAAATGAGTGGTCTGGACTAGACTTCTCAGTCGCACAGATACCTATTACGGTAATATTCTAAAATATATCACCAATTTATGAGTTAGGTAGGTACCGTAAATGTTTGGATTAACAAAGCTAGATACATCTAGATTCAAGATAGGCACAAGAATACATGATACGCGTTGGAAGCTTATCTCAAATAGCCAGTTGTTGATCGACAATGCGACATTCTCACGGCACATGCAAAAGTTAAGGGCCAACTCGTGCATGTCAATCACGTGCTATAATTTCATCCACGACTCACCTCGCACCGTGTATATCCCTTCAGAGTTTCAGTACATGCACAGACAAAATAATAAGTATGTTGTACTAGGCTAAGAGTGACTTTGAACGCCTACCCTTGATACGACTTGCGCTAAAAATCTACATTTCATTAGCCACTCTGTAATTGGATAAAATAAGTTCAGAAAGCTCATTCATAAAGGAGGGGGAATGAGACGCCTCTTTGCGATTACGAGATACAGAATTACGTTTACTTTTTATTGTGGAGTAGGTAGGTACCTACTACCTACCTACTGAAACCTAAATATTATTCTGTACAAAAAACAATAGAAGTAGGTATTGTGGCTCTGGAGACAAGAGGAGCTAGAATAATCTTATATATAAAACTCTTAGTCCTGACTGACTGACTGACTGATTGACTTAGAGACAACGCACAGCCTAAACCGCTGGTCCTAGAGACTTGAAATTTATAGAGAGTGTATGTTTTGATGCGTGGAGGTGTACTAAGAAACGATTTTTCAAAATTCCGACCCTAAGTGCCTTAAAAGTGCCAAAAACGTACTTTCTTATAACTCAAGAACGGCTGAACAGATTTTTATGATCTTTGGTTTTTGTAATTTGGCTTTGTCGCCGAATAGCAATTATCACAACTAGAATGTGGCAAATTCACGAAATAATGTAATATTAAAGAAAATACGAAATATTATGGCGCTAATATCGCTAGCAAAATTGTTACCATGACAACGGAACTAAAGTGATGGTGTCAACGCAAAGTCACATTTGATCTGTCAAATGATAATATTTATAAAAATATCACTCTCTGTCACGTATAATATGCAAGAATGTGAAAAATATTGTGTAAGAGTTATGTACTGCAGTTTCTTTATTTAATTGATTGGAAATAGAAAAAAAACATATGATAGCAGCGATGATAGCTATCTAGAGCTATATAAAAGAATATACCTGTATATAAAAGAAAGCCTAAAAGTAATACAGCACATTATCATCTAGCTAGATCAATCCTCATTTACAAGCTCTCAAACAGTAAGGTATGTGAATTTAAATCTATTGACGCCGCCGATATAACACAAGGGGCGGCTTCATAGCTAGAAACAAAATAACAATTTATATCAATGGCTAGAAACGTTTCACCAAATAGACGAACGCCTGGCTTCTAGAAAACTTCACTTTCTTTCTTGATGAGAAGTATACTAAGGCAACAATAATAGAGATGGCAGAACACAATTCAATAACTTCCACTTATCAGCTGTGGGCTCAATTACTCAAGCACAGAGCACTTCTGATTAAGATGACAAAGAATATAATACAAAATGTTTATTTTCTTAATATTATTTTTAGATAATTATAAAAAAATTAAACCACCACAAATTTCAAGTATGTTGTTTTATTTGTATTCATTTTTGACGTATCACATAGTAATTTATGTATCCTCAGCATTTACCAACGCATTGGAGGACGTCTTCAAGACGCTGGAGTAGTTACATCTCGCACCTTCGGTTCGCCGATGACATCATCATAGTTGCGGAGTCGCTAGAACAACGGGGCGAAATGCTGCACAGCCTGAATGGAGCTTCTCGACAAGTCAGCCTCGGTGTAAACTTGGATAAAACCAAGATTATGTTCAACGAACATGTTGTACTGAGACCGATTGCCATCGAAGGAGCGACACTCGAAGTTGTTCAAAAATATTATCTACCTGGGGCAGGTTATCCAGCTCGGTAAAACCAACTTCGAGAAAGAAATAGCCAGAAGAATTCAACTGGGGTGGGCAGCATTTGGCAAACTACGTCGGGTCTTCTCCTCCCCCCTGCCGCAATGCCTCAAAACAAAGGTTTTCGACCAGTGCGTCCTGCCTGTTATGTTACCTATGACCTACGGTGACGAAACGTGGCCACTGAAGGTGGGGTAGTCCGTGACCTAAAAGTCGTGCAGCGGGCTATGTAGCGAGCTATGCTTGGAGTTTCTTTGAAGGATAGAATTCGAAACGAGGTCATCCGACATAGAACCAAAGTTACCGACATAGCTAACGAAGATCCAACTTTCTGTTTTGGAAATTAGTTTCGAAAACAAAATTATTATTCTTTCTTGGAAACCAGGTTCGTTAAAAGAAAAATAAATCTGCTATGGAAACCGGTTTACAAACCTTCGTTTCCAATCTGGCCGTAGGGTTGCAGAATAAGCAAGCTAAAGTGGCAGTGGGCTGGCCACATCTGCCGAAGGACTGATGGCCGTTAGAGCAGACGAGTCCTAGAGTGGATACCGTGAGAAGGAATACGGAAGGTGGGATACCTCCTAGCCAGCTGGACCGACGATCTGCGAAAGGTGGCTGGGACGTACTGGATGCGGAAGGCAGAGGATCGGCAAACGTGGCGCATATAAGAAGAGGCCTATGTCCAGCAGTTGACTGCAATAGGCCAATTGATGATTTTTTGTATCCTTAGCATACAACAGCAACCTTCATAGTTATGGTATACTGATGATATCGCAATGGTTGACAGGGCTCTTAAAAGCAGGTGAAATCTCAGTTCTAAAAGAGCTTACGAACCTCTTTGATTCCGTCATCCAGCAGAACTTAACATGGAACTGTAGTGCGGTGGTACTGTTCTCCAAAAAAGGCTATAAGGTCTTGCTGAAGAATTATAAGACTCCTGAGTCATATCTCTATAGAAGTTTTGTTCTTGAGAATCGTCTTGAATAGTTGTGAATTCCAGCCACTGGAGCAAGCCGGGTTTTAAAAGGGTTATAGTGTTTCAGACAATACTGTTGAGCAGATTATACAAAAGACCTGAGAGTATAATCAGCCGCTATGTATGGCATTTGTAGATTACGAGAAGCCTTCTGACATCATCTAGACCTGGGCATTTCTGGATTGTCTACGACAGTGTCGTGCTGATACGATATTTTCATTGCTGAGATGGTAATTTTAGATTAGAAGACGAAACCCAGAAAGAGATATAGGTACGTCGAAGGGACGACAAGGGTTGGGCAACATTGGGAAAATTCGTCGAGGTTTCTACTCCCCTGTTATGACTCATGGGGCCCAAATGTGCAAACTGACAACATATGTCTCCAACATACGGTGGAGGATCGAGTGCTATGGCATACTTTGGGTGAGGCCTAAGTCCAACAGTGGACTGAAATAGGCTATTGATTGATTGATTGATAAGAACGAAATGTTAGGCAATAGTAATTTTTTCTTACCAGTCTTTTTCTAGCAATTTACTAGCTATTGGTATAAAGATACTAATAGTATTTTTATTTTGTTGTAATATTCTAAAAATCTACCACTTTTTTTGTAAGACAAGGCCGATGTTTCTTACAGTTTTCATTTAATATTTTGAAAAAAAAAAAACACTACTGAGAGAGCGATATAAGGTGTCGTAAGTTTATACAACAATTACTATTAGAACTATCGGGATACTTATGTTTATACAACAAGTCCGTCAGTTTAGAAAAAAATACTATTGGTGATGGTAGTCGACATCCACGCAGGCGGAGCTGCGGGCGAAAAGCTAGTTTAATATAAAGCGTCAAGTTATTTATGAATCTAAGGTCTACGTCACACTTGACAGATTTTCTGTCTTCCGGATCCTTACCGTAGTTATTTTCCCTGAAGCTACACTGCCATCACACCTCTACAATATATTTGCGATATCAAAATTCCATAATTGGACCGGATTGGACTCCAACTTGGACTCCAACTACTCGTTGTCGAACGGCAACGGCACGGAGGGGTCTCACTGTGTCATGAATGGTCACCCATCCTATGATTAGCAATAGTTTAACCTTGCAATGTGCTCATCTACTCAGTTGTCACTTAGCTAGGCTCCTTCACTATTAGCAATATTATAACAAACGTAAATATGCATAGTATATAAAATAAGGTACATACCTCTCGCCACGCCACAGGCAGGGAATTCATCATCACACATTGCGTCCGGAAATGGTGAGCACTGTGCGGTTTGAAAGGCACTTCATCCCACGCACACTCAAGCTGTGGAATGAACTCCCTGGCTGCGGTGGTTTTCCCAAGCGACTACAATATGGGGTTCTTCAAGAAGGGCATTAGAAGGTTTCTTCAGGGTTGGCAGCGCGAGTGTGACGCCCCTGGTGTTGATACGTCCATAGGCCACGGTGACCGCTTCCCATCAGGTGGGCCGTGTGCTTGTCTGCCAACTAAGTGGTATAAAAAAAAACATACATCGCCATGCTTACATGTTCATAAAGCGAATGGATTACGATATTTTAATCGGGTAAGTTATATCAGTCTGTGTACGAAGGCGAGAAGAGCGAACTTAGGCAGAATGCTCGGCGACACGCGCGTTTGTTTACGGAAGCTGCGCCGCCCGTCCTACGTCCCACTCGCCCCTCTCGCCGACCGACGACCGTATGAATGAATCCACCAGGTGATTGTGTAATGTAAATTAGATATACGATTTTCATAACAACATAAACCACGGTGCCGAGTCAGCCGGGTACATTTATGGTTGTACTACAAACTACTAAATGCTATTAATAATGTTAATAGTTTGCTATTTGTAGCGTAGGCAGCATGCGTTAGTTAATTATCGCCTAAATAAATATATAGGTACTGATTATTAATTATACTTGTTTATATATTTGTTTATAGGTATAGGCTGGAATTCACCGATGAATATAAACTCTATATTTAAAACTGCGTCTGCGTTATCATAATACATTTTACTTAATAAAACTCAGTTTCGTTGAATTATTTGCCACTGGTTAAACCATCAGTACCTACTGATCTTTTATAAAAGTTCTATTCTCTAAGAATCATCTTAGGGAATATAACTTTTGATTAAATTTTATGCTCTCAGAAATTGAGTTTAACAAAATCTGGTTACAATCATTCGACCAGTAAGTTAAATTAAATAAAAATAAAAGCGCTGTGATAGATACTTGCGCGGCGCGGCTGGGTGAGCGTACACTGCTCTCTGATCAAAATATATTTATGTTGATCACCAAATTATACGCTACATACCTACTTTATAACCTTCATAAACTCTAATTTCTTAGCAATTAAAGCGAATTAAGTATAAAAAATAGATATAAACTGAAATAATTGCTTAATTATACACCCGAGCTTACATTTAAAATATCTAATATTACGTATTTATTAGAAAAAAATTCAACATACGTAAGTCGCTCTAGGTAACAGCGGGATTTGCTCTGCTCTACATCATCGTACATTAATAGACTGTCTAGCTTAAAGTCGGGTGAGATAACAGATTGTATTCAGTAGTGTACTCGGTGCAGAGAGGCTAGTGCGTCGGTTGCTAAGCAACCGATCGACGCCAGAGAGCGTCTAGCGCCGGGACGCTGCGGCGCTCCTCGTCGCCAGTGCCGCTCCCAGTCCCGTCCCGACAGAACACCCCACATACTCCCAACAAAATATATACTTTTGAAGGAACGTTTTCATCATAGTGATAGTGAAGTAAAAATACAAAACTAGTGTCCAAGTAACTTCAAGATGTTTGTGAAGTGGAAGTTGTGAAACTGTGCCTTATGTGATATGATTGTTTTAGTTAACGACGTTAGAAGACGTAACTACAAAAAACTTGGAAATAAAAATTAAAAACTAAGATTTGCTAATTATTTTCAGTATCTTACTCATTCAGAGCACGGTATATTTTATGATAAGATAAACTTAACACAAACACTACATTGCCATGATAACACATTCTGCAAATTAATGATAAGAAGATACACATTAAATAACTCTAATCTAAGATTTTAAGAGGAGATTTACTTTACTACTACTTTATTTGTGACTTTAAGATGCCAATTTGAAAAGAATTATATTTAAAAATATAGTTGTATCATACATTTCTTGTAGATACCTATCGTGTCGTTATAAATAAAATGCACAGAGATGAATAGATGTTCAATCACTCGTGTCATTTGTAATCACGGTTATTGAAAGCAAAAAAGCAAACCAATGAAAAGAGTCTGGCTTCTCGACAGCGTCTTAGTGACCGCTGATTCTCGCTCATATGACGATCTTTTATTTAGATGAGGCACACCCCCGAGGTTATTCACCCTCGCGTGTTAGGCACGCGCTTTATGAGGAAGGTCAGGGTTATAGTTTTTGTTGACGTGCCCATCTTGGTTAGTGTAGCTGTGCAGAAATTTTGAGACAAAGAATTAATATGTAGGTAGTTAGCTCCATGATGCTTGTTAATACATCTATCTACTGTAACGGTCTCAACATAAAGTTTCATGATGTTAGTGTGAAAGTTGACAGCACTTTGTGTACGCGGTTGTCGCAGTGCAGCGTCAGGGGCGCATGCCCCCGGGCATAGCGCCGGCCGGTCGCCGACTGTTCTGTGTACCCACTACCCACACACCACCCCACTTGCGGTGGAACACTCTTTGAAAACAATCTTTTGTTTTTATAACACTTACACACACATTTTTAACTTTTTATAGCCTAAAATTTATCGTAGAATACGTTCGTTGTTCTTTCCAGTAGCCTATGTATAGTGTTTAGTAAAATTAATTTCTAACAATGAGATGGTAACACTACTTCTACAAGTAACTATCTTTTGCATTTAAATAAAATTTAATTTAAACTGCGATATAGTAGCAGGTGAAAGAAATTGTTCGAGAGTGATTAAGTACCTATTTGATAGATGTCAGTAAAAGACTTTACGGAATTAATGAACGGAAAGATTTACACGAGAGCTGATGAAGATGAGGTGCCGTGCGGTAAAAGGTGCAGAGGCAGCGCGCGCTCTGCATCGGCTAGCATTCGCACTATGGCGCGCCGTTTTTTACCTGCAGCGTGCACCACAGCACGCGATGCGACGTCGCTCGCGCAGTCAAATCGCACACACAAGCGTGCACCCTGCGGTTTGTCTATCTAATTACTATCATAAAAAATGCATCCGACGCCTGTTTTATACCTTATATCCGTTCCAGAGAAGATGCCAACAGTAAATCTGTACAATATACCAACATATTTTCCCAAATAACTAATATCCTTTTCAAACAAAGTCCTTATCAGTTAGGTATGTATTTTATAAATTAATACTTTTAATGTATCGTTACAGAAAATGTAATTTACTATTACATTTTCTGTAACGATACATTATAAGTACAAAAATATGTGATATGTTTCAAAATATAGGCGCCAAAACGATTACGTCGAAATTTTATTGTTGTCCTCTAATCGCCGTGATCTAATAGACACATAATATAATAGCGATAAAAGCTGCAGTAATCACTTAAGCCACACCCAGTGGAGCGGTCATTTGTCAGCTGTGTTGAACGCGATCTGACCATCGGACATTCGGACCCCTCACGATACTCCGTACACCTAACTCTACAGTAGAGACTGTTGGCGAACAATCATTTCGTATAAATAAGATCAACAATAAAACTTTATAACGCATTGTCTCCAGGAATAGAAATATAATACGTATTCGCACCAATTGTTCCGATTTGCATCTAAATAACAATGTAAGAAAAGATGATTGATGTAGACTATGTAGGGCAAGCTCAAAGCATCTCAATATTCTCAATTGAACTGTCACACCAGCAAAACAATCTGAATGGGCTGCTTTCTTCATCCAAATTAAATATTTGAATAAGAAGACAGAGTTGCCCAACGGGTTGCATTAGATAGTGAAATTAAATGCATTCCTCAATGCCACACACCTTTACGCACAGAAATATTTCTGTGAAACGAAATCCCATCAAGTCGGCGCGCCGACATTGAAAAAAACTGACAAGGATTAAATTACTACTTTTGATTTCATTTTAATGACAGTCGACCTCGAGCGGAGTTTTTTATAGACTTATTTTGCAACTAGGTAGTAATAACAATAACAGCCTTAGCTAATACGCAATGAATGTTTAAAGATAAGTACTTAATTATAACTTTTTGTTTCAGACGCGAGCCGTGAGCGCGCCCGCCACCCCCGCCGCAACCACATATACGAGAGAACAGGTAATTTAGGCTTTATTATACTACTGGGAAGGCTATCGTCATAAAATACAGTCGTTAGTATAGTCATTCAGTCGTTGCCAATCATGTAAAGCCTTAAAAGATACCTAAAGGAGTTATTGGCGATACCGCACTTGTAAGAAGAATAGAATAACACTATACATTTAATTCTGTGACAGTTCACGTCAAAACCTAAATTGACTGTTATTAAACTAGACTATATTAGATAGGTTAACAATATAATCAACAATGTGGCGAGAAGTTAATTCATGTCATGTCTCTACAATTTACTTTATGTCTATAGCGTATGTGTAATGATGAAAAGGATTTAATGTAATCATAACTTCTTCTCTAGTTGGCATGAAAGACTTAGTTTCACTACAGGGATCATGACCTACAGAGCGTTGTAGTGCCATATCATTCTGAAATTGTGTTCATAACGAGATAGAGAATGAAGGATCTTTATCCATAATTTTTTTCTCCGTATCAACATGAGCCGCAGATTCTAGTTTGTAGACCCCTCCTAGATGTTAACTTTATAAATTTATATTATAGGTATTCATGAGTACAATCTCCAGTGAATAAAGCAATTTGGTGTAGGTAGTTATAGGTAAGTAGTGCGTTTTAGAGCTCTACTCGCCTAGTGATTGATGGACGAGGCTCTGATTTATTCTTTCTTCTTTGTTTTGGTAGGTTGTAAATAAAAGAGGAGAAGCGGACCTTAAGGACCGAGGTCAAAGTGTCGACTGCGACCAGGATCAACGCCGAAATGATGATGATACACAACTATATTCATTCGTTGATATTTTATGGCTCTTCTAGTACACGTATCTTTTACACATGTAAATAATTTTATAAATAAGCTAATGTTAACTACTTAAAATTTTACACATATTAGTGAACGGTGAAACAGTACCTAAATAAGAAATCGAGTTTAATGCCTGCAATTTTCGTTATTACCTTTAATCAACTGTAATGAGCAATTTTATAGTCCATCAATACAAATGAATGTCTTCGAGTTCAAATAGCCTTAATTTACATGACATTGCTAGGCTTACACAGTGACTACTAATCGGATTAAATGCATTGAGCCGAAGTGTGCGGAGTACTCAGCGTTGCGCCGCTTGCGCCTACGCAGTATCCGAGAGTTCCGAGACACTTTCACAGAATTATTGCGCCTACGACCGTTTTGTGTTTGACATAAATAGTTTGAAGAAAGTCAAATCAGGGCTTCTATTTAAGCTGTCACTTACTTAATCAACAAAATACTTTGTAGTATCAGCGCGTTTTACTGTTTCACTACACAAAGCGTTTACGCCTCGCCGCCGGTTCCCATTTGTCAGACTTAAATCTTATAAAGCGGAAATTATGACAAGATTAGCTCACACGAATTTGTTTTGGAAAATCCGGCAAATGTTTACAAGTCCTTCACAGTTCACACCAAGCCGAGTAACACGTGTATTACTCGTAGCTCGTTTTATGGGAGGGGTCCCCAAAATAGATTCTGGTACGGAGTACAGATAGTGACAAAACTTAAAAAAACCTTAACGCTGTGGAGTTTCATTCTTTAAATTCACTGTTTGTCAAATATCTCAGTATAGAAAATGATAAAAATATGAATTGACATTTTTGCTAGATTTCTAAAAAATATTAGAATAATTTGTAGTGCAATAAAATATCAATTCAAGTAAGATTCTTACTGACTCATGGTTATTAAAGTCAGACAAATAAATATTAACAAGTATGTATGTAATGGTGACCCTCTTTTCAGAGACTTTGCCTTCAGCTTCCATCAGGCAAGGCGAAGTCAATTTGACGTGTCCTATATATAAAAAAAAAAGATTCTTAAAATCTTGTTACAAGCTTTTATTTAAATTAAACAGCTTCAATTGTATTGTCATATTATTATAAGCTAGAAGGTATGTACTAAATATGAACAATCAGTCAACAGAAAGAGCGTAAAATTTCAATGACATAAGTCCCATCAACAAGCTATCCTGATCAAGTAAAACGTTTGTAAAATGAATAGAACAAATTACCTATACACTTTCCAGTCTTTCCACAAATATTTTTGAGCCTACTACTTATTTTTCACCATTGACACTCGAAAAAGGGCCCGTGATTCATCAAAAACAGTGAATAAAACGCTATTTGTTTCACCGAGTGAATAAAAAAATTTGAATTTGGAACATGCGCGAATGTACGGATTCTAGTGACACAATTACAAAGAGGTTACACACTCTCACTATGAAAACGTACTAAAAGCCACCTAAATGTAATCACTGGCTGGATGGAATGTGGCTCAGTTTAAATTAAGAAAAAAAAATGCCGCCATTTTCTGTGTAATTTTCCTTGTAAAAGCTTATGTTTGTCTCATAATCATAAAATGACTTCATCTAGTGATGAAAATGAAACTCATATTCTCGAACGCGAAAAGACTCCTGAGTCTTTTCGCGCTAAAGCGGTAGCTATTACTGATAATTTGCTGCTTCTTTTGTGTACTATCCATAACAAAATGTAATTCATAATCACAGAGTAATCGTTTTATCGTTACCTAACACGTGAAAAAAGAATTCATCTCGGCTCTTGTATCCCTCGATCCACTCAGGTTTCTCTCTAGAACCCCTCGCTACGCTCGGGATTCTACCGGAGAAACCTTCACTCCTCTCGGGATACAACTTGGTGCCTCGAAAAGAATTCACATTTTTTTCACTTGTTGGGTAATCTACTATTTACACATGTATTTTATGTTATTGATATTGCAGTTGGCGCCACGAAGACGTCAATACATAATATATTATGTTAAAATCAAATTATGATGCAATGATTTATATGTATATGGCTACTTAATTTGCTCTATAATTCTTTCACCGAGTTACACCCACGCTCCTAAGTTAACTGTTTCAATTTGTATTCATTGGTTGTCGATATCATAAAACTATTTGTATCGCTGCTGGCGATAAAATTTTACTTGCTCGTTAATTGCCAAGTAATTAGGCACGTTAATTAACTAGACCAACGTTTCTGCCATACCTACATATTAACGAAATCGAAAAGGGACCTACGGATATTTGTATCCCTGTTGCATTATCTTTTTTGTAAGTATTTTGGTTACCAGTGTTTTGTCCGTGGTTTTGTCTCCCGTTTGCTAAGGGGAGAAGTGAATTTATTACCTTATCAACTCCTCCAATTGCTTCTGATTAACTTCAATGCTGTTTTCAATACAGTTTGAGTTTTCATTGGGACTTCCCGAGTCTCAGTAGGTACTTAGTGTTTTTGGGTTATTAGTGTTATTTATTACTGTTCATCCCAGTGGTTCAAATTCATTTACCAGGCAAGATTCCATAAGGTCTATTCCCCTTCGCAATAATATGACATTGACTGATGCTCTCTTTATCATTTATTTCAAAACTTTGCCATGAGTCAAGTTTTAAGTATTGCAATCCATTACTTACTCAGAAAATAAAAACGAAAATAGTTATACTTAAATAATATTGTCAAAATTGGTAGATCATATTTTTGGCTGACTGTATAGTACAGATGTAACAGTGAATGCGGTTAGGATTACTTCCGTAGGTTAACGATTTTCTAAAACTGATTTTTGAATTAAGAAGGATAGGCGATTGATTTAACCAATACAATATGAATTATTCTGCAGGGTGGTTCCCGATCAGCAAGTTATCCCGGTGGCGCTGGCACCAGGTTGGACCTGTGCTATGTAGCCGAACGCATGCTAGCATTGCACCTGCCTGAACGAGATGCACATGCAGAGGCTCAAGCAGCGCACATGCTCACCAACAAGCATGGAGAACATTTTATGGTAAGCTTTAGTTTAACTTTTAAGAACATTTGCAATTTATTATAATGTATCTACGAACAAGGCGGTGACTCTCGCTCCGGCTCGTTTCTGGGGCAAAAGATGACATCATGGCCTCCTATGCACCGGGAACGATACGGGGCGGGTTATTTGATGTGACAAAATCATGCTTCAAGAAGTTTGCGATTGTAAAATAATGTTAATGTCATAACATAATATTATAAATGAAATATTTAATTATATTTATAAACTGCGTTTATATATAAAACATTAGGTTTAACTACTTTTTGTTTCGTTCCTATTATTCCCATCCCTTTTTAGTTACTGAGAATTTGGGATTCTAAAGTTTCTCATGTGAAAATAATTGCGATCAGCAAAAGAAACTGGGTTTTCACGTTTTTCGGAACGAAATTCATAGAGTTAAGTTTAACTTAACATCCGCTCGCATGCGAATGTTAAGACGTTGATGAAATATAGTCTTAGAGGTAGTTTTAAGCCGTCTGAGCTTATCTATCTTTATTTAACAAGATGTTTTGATTGAACTATAATAATTTACGGGTAAAATTGGATTTCGTTTATCATTCTTCTTCTTCATCCTAGCGTTAATTCCCAGTCGCATCCGAAGCGTCCAGTCCAGCTCGGAGTCTGGGGTCCGCTTTACCAGTCTTAACTACGGATTTGGCTAGACCTCGATATTTTCCGTGAAGCGATTGCCATCTGACCTCCACAACCCAATGGTAACAATAGGCGATATCGAAGTGTTGCAACTAGACCGTTGTTTTTTGGACTTTTTAGGGTCCCAACTACCCGTAACGACTGCCATAGATGTTCTTATGGCAACCGGGACCGACGGCTTAACGTGCTCTCCGAGGCACAACCAGATCAATGCAAATACCCATATTTCATGCACACAAATACTTGCACTGAGCGGCGTTCACTACCGCTACGCCACGGAGGCTGTCAACGATTTCGTTTATCATTCTGAAAGTGAAAAATGACTTTATGAATTACCTAAACCAAACGTGACCTTAGTTAGGATACGTTTATTATATCGTAAGTATCTATTTACATATAATGCTCTAGCATGACGCAATTGATTCATCATTCATCATACGTGTCATCATCTATGGTTCTATATAACAAAATTAAACTGCTAATAAGTACTAAGTACAAGCTGCTGCAAGAGGACTAATGATGTACCGACCTAGTAGAGCAACCAAAACATACTTATTTCGTATACAAACAAAATAGGGTATGAAAACTTACCCAAAATTATCTTGTTATCTTAGTACCTAACTCTAGCCGAATAGGAACGCAATTTGCTATAACCAACCGTAATTAGAATGTATTATTGTGACTCGTACCTAAACAAAGCCTAAAACGGCACATAAACCAGCGATACGAGCGTTATAAACCTGAAGTTTATTGGTACACGTAGGATTGAACGTCCGTTATGCATTTAATGTTGCCACTGATTAGATCTAACCTGCATCATTATCTTAGCCATAGTCCGCGTGATCTGAGGTCGTGTGCAATTGTAATCTCATGAGCTCACTGCAGTATTAATAGCAAGATATCAAATCCGTGGGCATTAGAATAGAAAGGATTGCCATAAGCACAGTATACACATCAAACTTTACTGTGTCAAAGTGTCTTTAGAATCCGTTGGTAGTCTATCTACGAGTACCTACTTCTAGAGACTTTCATCCCTACTAATATTATAAATGCGAAAGTAACTCTGTCTGTCTGTCTGTCTGTCTGTCTGTCTGTCTATCTGTCTGTCTGTCTGTCTCGCTTTTACGACTAAACCGCAGAACCGATTTTGATGAAATTTGGTATAGGGGTAGATTAGACCTTGAGAAAGGACATAGGCTATGTTTGTTCGCGATAACCGACATCCACGCGGGCGGAGCCGCGGGCAAAAGCTAGTTATCTATAAATGTTGCTTTATATATCGTAATTTACACGAAAGTTTGCAAAGTATTATGTGCCCAATACAATAATAATGTAATATCAACCACTAACGGGGAGTGGATTTACTTTTAAATTGAAACGAGACCATTCACACTGCATTTAGAAGTTCTTATAAGTCAGCTAAAATTTAAACAAATTAATGGGATCACTCTAGTACCAGACGTAGCTCATCGATGGAATAGTTTTGTTGGCTAGAACTTCTACCCGTAAGGTTTATTTAATGTTAATTTTATCTGAGCGCCCGCCAATGGGCTGCTGCTGCTACTGAGCACGGGATTCTTCGTGATAAGTGATAATCATGAGAAGTGGTTAAGAAAACTATATTCACAAGTGGGATTTTTTATATACCTACCAATTAGATGACAGACAAGCACACGGCCCATCTGATGGAAAGTGGTTATCGTGGACCGTGGCTCTATGGCCAGAGGAATGACACTTGTATTGCCTGTCTAGCAATTAAAATTTTTTTTTCCATTAACACTCGACAAAGGGCGCGATTCATCAAAAATATTGAATAAAACGCTCTTTGTTTCACAGAACAGTTTCACAAAAATTTGAATTTGGAACATGCGCGAATGTACGTATTACAGTAAAAAGTGCAAAGAGGTTGCACACTCCCACTATAAAAATGAAATGTACTATAAGCCACATAAACGTAATAACTGGCTGGACGGAATATGGCTCAGTTTAAATTAAGAAAAAAAAATGCCGCCAATTTTCAGTGAAATTTTCATTGTAAAAGTTTCTGTTTGTCTCTTAATATTGAAATGACTTCAGTGTTGAAAATAAAACTCGTGCCGGGGTTTTTTCGCGTTAAATCAGTAATCAATTATAAAAAGTAGAGTACTTACCTAACACGTGAAACAAGAATACATCTCGGCTCTTGTACTCCTTGATCCGCCCAGGTTTCTATCTAGACTCGTAAACCGTAGAAACCTTCGCTCCTCTCGGGATACAACTTAGTGCCTCGAAAAGAATTCACCTTTTTTTCACTTGTTGGGTAATCGACTATTTTACTTTTGTTGTATCAAGTGTGGCCTCGTACCTAATTGGTTTCACGATAGTTCGGCCAGGTACTCATGAAGAGGGCTCGGGTACCTATAGATATTTCTCTTGGGGAAGCCTTACTACTTTTTTAACGAAAAAAAAAAACGCTGATATAATTATTTCTTTATTCTTATTATATTCCAGGTGTTCGAAGTGAGTGGTGGTGACAGCGATGGTGGTCGGGCAGCCCGTGGGGTGTTCGGTCGCGCTCGCTCCCTTGGGTGGGCTGGTGAACTAGCACCGCCGTTAGAACGCCTCTGTGCTGCTTGCAAACACATAGAGAGCTGGCTTGCCGCACATCCAAAGAATGTAGCCATATTACTAGCATGGTGAGTTTTTCTTATTATTAATCTATACTGGATTAGAGGTGGTTCCGGTTGAAATTTGAATATCTGTGACATAGATAGGTAGTTGGAGCCCTAAAAAGTTCAATAACCTGGTCCAACTACAGAACTTCGATAGGTATAGCCTGTGAGTTATGGAGGTCAGATGGCAGTCACGCCTATATAAGCCCAAAACAAACCAATAAAAGGAGGGACAGGGGAACGAACCCCGTATTCCAAATTGTTAGCTTTTAATGCGATAACGGGGATTGGCGCTCGGATGAAGAGAAGAGTATTAACATGGAAATCGAAAGTATATAAGTTCGAATATCTATTTTGATTATTGAGAAACGTAAATTTAACATAACCTTCCTTAGGAAAGTAATAAAACATCTCTAGTCAGCGTACTAAACCTTTTTCACCATACATAAACATTTTTCCATTGCAGGGGCAATCGAGAACGCCTGGGCGTGTTGGTAGCGGCGTACATGCACTACTCGGCTATATGCGGAGCGCCAGAACACGCGCTTGACAGATACGCCATGCGGAGATATCTCGACGATAGAGTTCCCATCTTTCAACTACCTTCTAATAAACGGTAACTTAAGCTGTTATTGTTTATGTTAAAATGAGTTAGTACAGTCGAAGTCAAAAGCAGGTACCTATACCTATGATGATTGAACAGATTGCAGAAAATGTGATTGGTAATTAGTAGATAAATTGTACTGGGTGGCGCAAAAGTAAAGACCCTATTTGGTTCGGCTATAACATTTTTTCTAAATTAGAAAACTAGATTTAGGTTTTTTTAAATGTATATTTGTACCATTAAATTTCGTACCATTAGGATTTAAAGATGATGTCTTTTAAATGGTGACCTCCAGAGTTGATACACATTTGAGCCCTATTTATGACATTTTGCATAACTTGCCGTAACACTTCCTGCGATATGTTCGTTATTTCTTGACGAATGTTTTCTTTTAGAGCTGCGAGAGTCTGTGGCTTGTTCACATACACCCGAGATTTCAAAAAACCCCAAAGAAAGAAGTCTGGACTGGTCAGATCGGGTGATCTTGCAGGCCAAGGCAAATCGCCAAAACGAGAGATAACTCGGCCTGGAAAAGCGTCCCTCACTAAGTCCATAGTGTCGCGCGCTGTGTGTGCCGTAGCGCCGTCTTGTTGAAACCAGATGTGCTCCAGCCCCAATTCGTCCAAACTGGGTATCAAAAACTCACGTAACATGGTTCTGTAGCGTTCTCCAGTGACAGTTATCGCATTGCCTCCAGCGTCTTCGAAAAAATAGGGTCCGATCACTCTGTCAACACAGATGCCACACCATACAGTAACTTTTAGTGGGTGTAGAGGTGTTTCTTGAATAATGCGCGGATTATCAGTGCCCCAGAACCGAGTATTCTGCTTATTGACATGCCCTGAGAGATGGAAATGCGCTTCGTCACTCATAACCAATTTTGAAGGAAAATCATCCTCTTCAAGGTTGAGGTTTATGACGCGCTGGCAGTAATCTAGACGAGCTCGGTGGTCAGCAGGCAGCAGCTGATGAGTCATTTGAGTTTTATACGGGAACATCTTTAAGTCTTTCACCAAAATACGCTGCAGGGTCCGTCTGGAAATGCCCAATTGCGTGGCACGTCGCCTCGTTGATGTTTCTGGACACTCTTCCACATCTTCGCGCACAGCATCGATATTTTCAGCTGAACGGCCTGTTCTTGGTCTCCCAGACTTAGGTCTATCCAATGTTGAGCCAGTTGCTTCAAGGCGTGTGGCAAAGCGTCGAATTGTGCGACCAATCGGTGCCGGACGGTGGGGAAATCGTCGACGAAATTCACGTTGTGTTCTTATCACTGATGAATTATTCCGTAAGAACATTGACACAATTATTCCACGTTCTTGGGGAGTAAAACGGTCCATGTTTATTTTCAGTGTATTTTACATTTGTTCACTACACAATTTTCAACAACAGAATGACAGAAAATGTCATATAAAAAAAATAAAGGTATTTTCTTTAGTGCCAGTACTTTTGCGCCACCCAGTATAATATCAGTTCGTTAACTAATAAAAATATATATTAAAAAAAAACAAAAAATTTCGAAAAATGAAAACTACTGGGACAAAATATGTTAAATTTTGTGCATGAGACTATAGAAGAATCGTGTAAATTGGATCATAAATCTCATAGTAATCGTTGTACATAGATCCATACTAATATTATAAATGCGAAAGTAACTCTGTCTGTTACGCTTTCACGCCCAAGCCACTAAAACCGATTTTGATGAAATTTGGTACCTACTTGGGAAAGGACATAGGCTATGTTTGGTCGCGATAGCCGACATCCACGCGGGCGGAGCCGCGGGCAAAAGCTAGTATATTATATACATAAAAAATATCAATCAAATTTCCTCCTCCTTTTTGATGTCTGTTAAAAATTATAAAGCTTTCCAAGCATGTATTTGTTATCTGTACTACATATTACTATTATACATTCGATATCGAGAGAACGGAGCGTAGCGATTGGCCGCCTGCCGATTGTGAACCTGCGTGTGTGTGCAGCCTGCCAATCACAATGCTCCGTTCTTTCGATACGTTTACGTTATGAATATGTTTCATGCTCGGGGCACAGAACTTTTACGTTCTGTTTTGTACGATATCTTATGTTAAGGTGGGTCTACGCTAGACGAGCCGAGCAAAAGCGGAGCACGAGCCTATGCTAGCATTGTATCGGAATTGCAGTTTTAGACAAAGAAATGTGATTATGAGGCAGTAGATAGCTGCCTCAGGTACTTCGCTGCCTCAGCTGCCACGTTCGAGGTTCGTACTTCGGTCCACAGTACACGAATTTTAACTCGGCTCGTGCTCAGCTCGTGCTCGGCTCGTCTAGCGTGGACCCACCTTTACATAACGATCTTAGTGATTTTTATTTCCGTGATTTGATATTCAATTCAAATGACCATTAATGACATAATGACTGACCTTCTCCTTCTATTTGTGTTTAGATACATAGACACGTTCGCGGGCCTGCTCGCTGGTCAGATCAGAGTCAACGCCGCTCCTCTGCACCTGACGCACGTGAGCGTGGCGGGGTCGCTTGCCTCTGCAGCCACGCCAACCATCGCCTTCCTCAAGATATATGAAAACTTTGTCTGCGTTTACACCTCAGGTACTTATTTCCTACGCTACGTACTTAGATAAATAAAAAAGACAAGACAAATTATTCAAAAATTTGTGAAATTTTAAAGTATTAATATGCTTCCTTTTCTAGACTCAGATCGAAAAAGTCAACATCCAAGACGGCACTCCCGCGACCCCTTGACGTATTAGTAGCTCAGTTGATCAGAGTATCCCCTGTAAGAGACTGGTCGCGGGTTCAAGTTCATCCCGTCATGGATGTTGACTTTTCCGATCTAAATATACCTATAAATTGTTGAAAAGAATGAATTTTACTTTTCATGGCTATGAAATTATGATTTAACTTTATCATCTTCCTCATCATCAATCATAGCGTTTTTCCAATTTCGAATAAGGCTCCAAAATTTCCACTTTGGCACCTTATTATTTTTTATTGATATCTCGGTTTTACCGACTGACCTCGCAATCCTAACAGGAAAGTCTGCACCAGAGTCTCGTCCGTTGTTTATTTCTTCGCTGTAAATTCTTACTTATTGTTGCCAGGACTCTACATGGTGAATGGTGGTGGCTGGACAGTGGGTGTGGGGCGGCTAGCGTTGCGCGGCGACGTGCTGGTGCGCGCGTACCGGCGCCCTGCGCACACGCAGCTCGCGCGGCGCAACCTGGTGTTCGCCTGTCAGTTCCACACGTGCGCTGTCGCCGATCACACGCTATCCTTCACTAAGCAGCAACTTGATCATGCTGTGCACGGTAAACTCAATGCACGATTTTTTTAGCATTGGTGCTAGACTTCAGATTCGGGCATAACATTACGAAAAAAATAGTGTTTTGTAAATTTTAAGTACGTTATTGGCTAAAATGCTAAGGTATATACATACCTAAATGAGACTTAGCATGATATAAGTCTTTAAAAGTCAGTGGCAGGTCAGGGACAGATTAGATAAAGAAAATACAAAATCATTTTTGATAATGTTAATTGTCAATTACATAAACCGTAGTTCATTTTAAACTCGTGTTTATAACTTCGTACAAGAATGTTTTAAATAACGACAATAGGTACCTACTACTTAATAAAAATCTAGATTATCACTAAATCAAATTAATCATGTAGATAGGTAATGAAATCTGTCGAACTGCGTGAATCTGGAGTCTATAAATGTGCCATCTTCCTAAACTATATTCGTAGATGTATTAGGTATATCCTATAATGATAAATGCAAGGGAGTAACAGCGACAAAAGAATAAACCATACTACCCAAAAATAGAAATCTTTAATTTAGTTACTATATCTACAATAATGTTTAGAGAAATATGTTATTATTTACCAAAAACAAAAAGTACATAGATGAATATAATATAGGTATATATGCGGGTAGAAGAAAAAGATGAAAATTCTTCTGAGGTACGAACCGTAAAACGAGTGACAACCTACACAAGCACCTATAGTTCATAAATAATTCTATGATCGCATTACTCGTAAACATTATCGTTTATTGAATAATTTTAACGACATTCCGAATATAAATCGAACCTTGACACAATATATTTAAAAAACATGTTTTGAATACGATGATTGGATAAGATCGGTTCTTACCTATTACAAGCTTTTTTCCTTATAATTTTGACCGGTTAGCAATGGTTTAGTAATTAATTAGTTGTAACTATGTTATGTGAGATTACGTGAATCTTCAGTAGATATTAAAATCGTATTAATCAGAATTTAAATACATTGACTTATTTCCGTGGTCACTATAAGCACCTATAAGTAAACAGTACTGCCAGTTATAATAATCAAGTTCATGTAATACATAACTTACTAATAAGCTTAACTGGACGAGTCAGTAGGTATAGTAATTTCGGTTACTAATATTCTTTATAAAACTCACATTAGCTTTTGATCTAGCTTGAATAGTTCAAAAGCAAATTTTGATAAATAGCTATCTACCTGATAATACATCTATGATTTACACAGTTCACTCTTTACTATCCTCGTGCTTTGTTGAATGTTGAAGAAACCGTGAATGTATAATAGTAGATTATGGTTTGTACCATAATCTACTATTATACATTCACGGTTGCCATGCCACTCGTGTGTATGGTGATTACACACTTGTGTGTGTAATCACCATACACACGAGTGGCATACGACTATTTTCAACACACTTGCGAATAAAATAATATTAAAAATACTAACACAATAGTCATCATTGGTTATTATTATATACTTACTTAGATGATGATTTTTATTTAAAAAAAAAACAATTTAGTGAAAGTTTTGTTTATAAAACACGTACTACACGTTGAAATTATCTTTTAAAATACAAAGTTGCATGAAATGAGCAAGCAATAGGTATATTAACTCGTTTGTAATAATTGAACATGATCTTTTTTGTATCGAAACTTTTTTAAGAACAAAGACAACTAATCAATGAAATTTTTAAAAAAAATCTATAACTCACTTTTGTGAATAATAGCAATAAAAAAGTCACAGTTTCATAATAGGTGTCGTTACGTGCTTAATTGCGGTGAAATAAAATCGTATTTATGAGCAAGTGTGTTGAAAAATTTTTTTTTTTACAACACACCTGCTCATAAAAGTGCTATTATTTCACCGCAAATGGGCACGTAATGACACCTATTATCAAACTGTGACTTTTTCATTGCTATTATTCACAAGTGAGTTATAGATTCTTTTTTAAATTTTATAGGTTAAGTTTCTATGTTCTTAAAAAAGTTTCGATACAAAAAAGAACATGTATAATAGTACGAATAAATTAATATGTCTATTGTATGTTCATTTGATGCATTTTCGTATTTAAATAAATAATTTTAACTTGTAATACCTACTTGTTTAATAAACAATTTTTTTTTATTAAACATTTTCTCTATGTACAGAAAAAAAACAGTAAAAAAAAAGTTAAATTCAAACCTCATTTTTTTTTAAATATGGCCGACCGCCATTGTTAGATGGATGGAAAACGAATTAATTTGCAGTATTGCTTATTTAGTATTTGTAATATTATTTTATTCGCAAGTGTGTTGTAAAACGTCGTATGGCACGCGTGAGCATGATGATTACCGTCCTTGGCTCTGTTAGGACCCTCGCCTGGCGGCTCGGGTCTCAATGGCGCGCTCGGCGGTAATCACCAACTTTGCTCACTTGTACCATAATGTACTATTCCCTAACTGAATTAATGTTTTATGAATTAAACAAAAAAAAAACATTTACCTAGTGTACAAACACTTCAGCCTATACGTTTGAACACTTTTAACACATTCTGCTCACACTTCTTCAACTTATAACTGTGGAATGCAAAGGAAAGCAACAATTGTATAAAACTCACTATATGTAAAATACACTGCTAACTGCTACTACCTTTTTGCAATTTGTATGTACCTATTTATTTTTCGGCTGTTATTTTTAAGTCTATATTTATAGAAAATAAGAAGAAGATGGAGGGACTCCCCTTTGACTCATCCATGTTGTTTAAATGCACGTGACAACGCTAGGACTATGCATCAAAGACTCGATAAACGCTATTTACTACTTACCTTCAGAATTATAATTATACTAACCTTCAGAGCTCGGCTTCACTCGTAGACACAATAAGTTATTTTATTCTTACCTTGTTACGTCTATTGCTCATAAATATATAGTCTGTAGATGCTGATATTACTTCTTTGTGTATAGTCGTCAATCATCAGCATGCTGCTGGAACTACCTCTGGCAAAGGCCACGAAGAGTCACTTATTTGAGGAGAGAAGGATGGGAGGAAGAATAGACCTCTTAACTTTACGACCTCAGTGGCGTAGCGGTAGAGCGTTCGAGTGCTACGCCGTAGGTCGTGGGTACGATTTAGTGTAAATATGTGTCTGCGTTAATTAATATGTATGTCTTTTTATTTTGGTTTGGGTGTTTCTATGTACAATATGTAAATACAAAATGTATCTAGGTACCTATTACTACCTATGTATATAATCCGCATTCTACAACCTTAACACAAGCTAGAATGGGTTTAGATAGCGTTGTATAGAATGTCCTAGAAAATTTATTATTATTTATTTACCTAACCTGGGATCTACCCTGTTTAGACTAACCTGACCATCATTCAAGGGTTATTTCATATAACTATTATAGTAGGTTGGTTGGTTTAACTATTATTATCGAGGTGAGTTTATAAGAGCTACTGTTATATTGATATGAGTCATTTCTTTCGTTATAACTATTTTATATGTAGGTCTGTAGGTAGGTACATAGAGAGAATTATTTATCAGATATATTTATTCATGTAGGCCACAAGATAACATTTTTAAAGGTCAGAATCTGTATTTACGTTAGTGCGTAATAAGTTGATAGCTAGAGGCCGTAACAGGACAAGGTCAGGATAAAAAGTCGCCTCCGTCAATCTTGGCTTGATGCACAAAATATCGATACAAAAAAATTATAAACATCCCTTGCACATTATTGTAATTTTAGTGCGGATTGTTCCACACAATGAAGTGCTGCAAACATCATTTGTTACTGACACATTCAAGTCGAAAGCCTAAACACTAAATATTCAATAACTTTCCAGTTTCTAATACTTAAAATCAAATCTAAATGATTTGATTTTAAGTAATAAGCGAAATACGGGATGGAAAATAAAGGAAGGACTATAAAGGAATGACATTTTAAAGCATTTAGTATGGTGAACTATTCAAATCGATTAAGAAAGGAAAAAGTGAATACAGCTTAGGCGAGAATCGAACCCGCGATCTTTCCCTTAAAGTGGGAATGCTCTGACCACTGAGCCACCAAGCCTCGCCCAAAGCTGATCCAAATTTTTCTATACATCCGTCCAGCGTTAGAGGGAGCCATCTACCGATACTCGTACGAACTATCGGAAACAATGAATGGGCTTGTTCCCAGACCTCCAAAATTTTATTACCACCACCTCCACGACTTTTATTTGTGTACAAATATAATTCTCAGGACATCCAAGAAATAAATAGTACCGTCAACATGTACAAGGTTTTATGATTTAGATTAGATGAATCGCGAAGATAATTTTGAATAGATCTCGATTTAGGTACCTACTAAGAATCATCTTCCATTTATTTTGACTTTCTTTTTTGTTTTAAAAGCTCTTGTTTAATGAATATAATGAATGAATAACTTTCTTTATTTGTTTAATTCATACGATAACAAGCACAATTCGTTACAATCTATAGTTAAAACAATATTTAATTTGCGGTATTCATGATTTGCCATTGAGAGGAAAAGAAAAAGAAGAAGGCGTTTTTCAGAATTTGCTGAAATTAAAAATTGATACTGGTGATGAAATCTTGCGAAAACACTTGGAAAAAAAATGCTCAATATACATCCCCACAAATACAAAATGAGATTTTAAATATATGCGGAGTTCTAATTAGAGAAAAACTGGTCGCAGATGTCAAAGCATTTTTATAGGTTTTCTCCAGTTGCAAAAAATGGATGCTCAATGATTGATGTTAACAAATGCGTGGGATAAGGCTAAGACGGGTGTGCTACGATGGCGGGAAAAGATGGCGGTGTCCAAAAAATATTGAGAGAAACGTATTAAAAAAATACATTTTCGCTATGCCTGCCACAAGTTAAACTTATTAGTATAGTAATCGACTTGAATCATGTTCCAGAAATCCGAAACTGCATCGGAACGGTAAAAGACACCGTTAATTTTTTTAGGGGATCAGTTTTACGCCAACAATATGTCCCTGAAGTATCACTATTATGTGAAACAAGATGGTCACATAAATATAAGAGCATGTCTATGTTTAAAAATCATTTTATACAAATAGTCGAGGGTTGGAAAAGCTTTCTAAAGAAGGGAATTCTGGAACGAGAAAGATTGCTTCCCAATTATTATCAGCAGGCTGTAGGACAAACGCAATTCATATTAGCGTTATGTGTCATTGATAAATATAATGCACTGCTGCAACCCTTAGCAAATACTTTACAATCCAAAAGTTTATATATAATTAAGTGAGCAGAGTACATTCAAATTATTGAAGCAACCATTACGGAACACAGAGTGTCAGCTGAAGAAGGCGCTGAAGATTTATTAAAAGCAGGCAATGAAATTGCAGAAACTTTGAAACTTGAACTGCGGCTTCCAAGGACAGTAAGTCGCCAACAATATAGGGCAAAAAATCCAACTGGTACGCTATCTGGATTCGTTATTCAGTAACGATCACTCACCAGCGTTTACTCTATCCTTATTACACCCTGCTCAAATGACAAAAACGACAGTTTCAAAACTACGTGAATATATGGACGAAGTATCCAAATTTTATGAGTTAGAAGGGATAAACAAGCAGGGCACTTTTTGGATAAACAAGCAGGAGGACCTCGAAAATTCAGAAGTAGAATAACAAGAATCTTTTTATCCGAAAGTGAAAACAGCCCTTGAACTTCAATCAATCAATTAGCCTATTGCAGTCCACTGCTGGACATAGGCCTCTCCCAATATGCGCCACGTTTGCCGATCCTCCGCCTTCCGCATCCAGTCCGTCCCAGTTACCCTTCGTAGGTCGTCAGTCCACCTGGCTTGGGAGTGTCCCACCTTTCGTTTTCCTTCTCGCGGTCTCCACTGTAGGACCCGTCTGCTCCAACGGCCATCAGTCTTTCGACAGATGTGGCCAGCCCACTGCCATTTCAGCCTGCTTATTCTGCGAGCTATGTCGGTAACTTTAGTTCTATGTTGAATGATCTCGTTGTAAATTTTATCCTTCAAAGAAACTCCAAGCATAGCACGCTCCATAGCCCGCTGCGCAACTTTCAGGTCGTGGATTAACCACACCTTCAGTGGCCACGTTTCGGCACCGTAAATCATAACAGGTAGGATGCACTGGTCGAAAACCTTTGTTGCCCAACCCAACCCAGTTGGATCCTTCTGGCCATTTCTTTTTCGAAGTTGTTTTTACCAAGCTGGATGACCTGCCCCAGGTAGACATATTTTTGAAGAACTTCGAGTGTCGCCCCTTCGATGGAAATCGGTCTCAGTGCAACATGTTCGTTGAACATAATCTTGGTTTTCTTCGAGGCCGACTCGTCGAGAAGCTCCATTCAGGCTGTGCAGCATTTCGCCCAATTGTTCCAGCGATTCCGCAAATATTACGATGTCGTCGGCAAACCGGAGGTGCGAGATGTACTCACCGTTGATGTTGATGCCTCGCCCAGTCCAATCCAGAGTCTTTTAGACGTCCTCCAATGCGTTGGTAAATAGTTTGGGAGATAAAACATCTCCCTGTCTCACTCCACGCTGGAGGCTAATGGGTTCGAGTCGAAGGCTTTTTCGTAGTCCACAAACGCCATACACAGCGGCTGATTGAATTCTTGCGTCTTGAACTTACTTAATGGCAATATCTTATTCCACGGCCACTATAGAAAGATCCTCCAGTACACTCAGACGCGTTAAAACGTGGCTTAGATCAACAATGATCAAAGGCAGATTAAACTGTCTTTGTATGCTCAGTGTGCATAAAACTTGTAACCAGTATGGGCGATGCTTTTACGGAAGACGTTATAAACCAAGGGTGCCCAACTCCAGGCACGCGGGCCACGAAGTGGCCCGCGGGCGAATTTCGGATGGCACGCGCAAGCCACTGCGAGAGGAGCAAAAAAAAAAGCTTGTACAAAAGCAATTGCATTAGTCGCAGTCGCAGTCGCAAATGCTATGCTATTTTTTCTTTTCACTCAAATCTATCGAGTATTCATCAAAATGATATTATCTCTTCATATCATAACTAAAAAGTTTAAAATAATTTTATTTTATTTTATTTTTATGATTTTCATTGTATTGATAGTTTGGTATTAAAATAAACTTAATATTGTACTAGTGCACTTTGTTATTATACTTATTAATTTTTGTAGTGACATTCCATATTATTGAGTAGTTATAATTTATACGCGTAAAAATGTAGTAAAATAGGAGCTGTCACTGGCGTGGAACGGATCCGGCGGCTGGGTCTGAGGTGACTCTGTACAAAACTGAGGCCATGTTCTCTCATAGGCCTCGGCGTGCACCACCGGAGGGATCCAACCTCACAGTGGGAGACACTCTCATCGGCATCAGACCCCAGATGACATATCTGGGGCTCGTGTTCGACGGCCCAGATATCGGGGAGCGTCTCCGAAGTCTGGCTCCCAAATTAAGATGCACAGCTAACGCTCTAGCGTGGCTGCTGTTCAACATGAGGGAGCCAGAGCAGAGCAGGAGGCAGATGCTGCGGGAATCGTACGCTCCATTGCCCTATACGGGTGTCCCGTGTGAACGGATGCCCTGAAATCTAGGCACGTGATGATGACCTACCGCGTGCACAGCAAGAGACGATGGCCATCAAGGCCATCAGGGGTTACCGCACGATATCCTATGACGCGGCGAGTTTTCTTGCCGGATCTCGGAGAGCGAGGTTATTGACAAACATGGCGAGTCACCGGCAATTAATCTTGACATCGCCAAAGCTTTTATAGAGTCTGCCACAAATCGCTTCTTTCCAAGCTACCAGCCTTTGGTCTGCTTCTCAGACTGTGCGACTGGGTGGTTAGCTTCCTGCAGGAGCGCTATATTCGCGTCCTTTGTGATGGACGAACTTCGTAGTTCTTGCAGGTAAATGCTGGCGTGCCGCAGTGGTCCGTCTTTTCACCCATTCTCTCTCTTCTACATATCAACGATATTCTGACCACCCGGCAGCATTCATTGCTATGCAGACGATAGCATCTTACACGGGAGTTATCATGGGCATACTGCGGCCGAGCAGTCTGATATATAGTCTGAGCGCGGGAAAAAAAAAGCAGCTTCTTGTCACTGAGCTCGACCGGATCCTTTAATCATATTTCCCAATAGGGCTCTGAGAACCTGGTCGAGTTCAATGCCAACAAGACACAGGCATGTGCATTTACAGCAAAGGTATCTTTTTTCCTTCCCTCTGTGGCGTGGGCACTGCCACTGCGGGACAATCTTAGTATTCTCCGTATGGACGTTCGCTGCCTACTGAACAACAAAAATTATATTGAGAGTATCATCAAAACAGCCTCGCGTAAACTCGGAGTCCTGAACAAAGTGAGATGTTTTAACCCGCCGGAGCAGCGGTGTCTTCTGTCTCCTGCGTGGAATACTGCTCGCATCTCTGGGATGGCTTCGCAAAGTACTTACTTGATACACTCGACAGGTTCCAGTGTCGTGCGGTCCGCATTATTGGGAATCCTGAGATCACGAACACCCTCGAGACTCTGCAGATGCGTAGAGTTGTGCATACTTGGCAGTATTTTAATTTTACCGTCTCTGCTGTGGTGAATGTTCTGATGAGCTTTTCCAATTAATCCCACCCTATCCTTTCCTACACAGAAAGCACGCATGCAGGACATAAATGTCACCCGCATACGGTGCAAAATATTCGGTGACTCCTTCCTCTACCGTACCATTAACTCCTGGAATTCCTTACCAGTTTCCCTCTTCCTACAGTCCCGGATCCTTTAAGCGGGGCGCGAAAAAGCATCTGACGAGGCCGACAAGCTGAGTGCCACCATTGTAACACGATACTTACGTGTCTATAATGGTGACCCACTTTTCCGAGACTGCCTCAAGCTTACCAGCAGGCGAGGTGAAGTCCAATTGACGGTATAAAAAAGTTCTTTCGGTGCCATATCGTTACCGAAAAAAGGCGCGGGAACGGGGACACGAACCTGAGCCGTGAAGGGCACACCGTAGTAGCGGCGATAAGACCCATCATGGGGGAATGCTAGAGAGGCCGCCATGTAGCCTCTCTAGCCACTCCTCCATCCTGCAGGTTATCACCGGGCACGGATGCTTCGGGGTTTTTCTGCGTCGGATCCGGTAAGAGCCAACCACCGAATGCCATCGTTATGACGCGGGAGACGCCATCACCGTAGGAGTGAGAGTTCTCTCGCTTGCCACCTTGCTCACGGCGATAGTACGCTGCGCGAGCGCGTGGGCTGCCGCCCCTCCTTTTGTGAGCAAGTAATATTCCAAAAGGAGACGGCGGGGTAGGAACGGAGGGGATTCACAGCCCGTGACGAGCGTAGGGGACGCGGGCGTCGGAGGTGCAGAACAGGCCTCTGTCCCTCATGAGCATGGGCCTGAGGGTGGTGACGGGTGGAGCCGACTGCACCTCCCCATTCCCAGGGGCTAGATGGGGATGCGATGGTCCCAATACCCGAAGAGAGCCGGCTCGAGGGAGATGGGCAAGAGATCAGCCAATTTCATCTTCCGAAACCTGGGGGGGGGGGGGGGGGGGGTGGATGTAGTAAAAAGATGTACTGGCCCGCCAAAAATGTCCAAATCGTAAGTTTGGCCCGACAGCTAAAAAGGTTGGGCACCCTTGTTATAAACCGTTTTGAGGAAGATCCTCGAAAGTTACTTATAAAGTAATAGTTCTACTCGTGAAAGATCTGCCATACTATTAATTGTACCTTAATAACCTTTACCTAAACCTAAATGTACCTTAATAAAAAATTCTAAGTCAAATTTATTTTTAACTACCCCACCGCCTCACCCCACTAGATCCGGCGGAAAAAATCTGACTTGCCCCCCTCTAGGAGAGAAGCTGTCTACGCCCTGCATAATATTTTTCTCCCCGATTTTCTTCCTGACCATACTTGAAAACTTGTGTATGGATGTCGTGGGAAAGAAAATAATATTTAATATTTTAAATTTAATTGTCGTGGAAGTAGAGGGAACTAATATATGAAAATTTATTTTTCGAGAACAATGGGTTGTGGATGTCTGGGAATAAGCCAATGAATGGGCCTATTCCCGTCCGCTCCACGATTTTGCTCCCAAGCGCTCCAAGACTAAAATTAAATATTATTATTATTTTATAAAATCGTTCTCAAGAGCTCCAAAAACTTATGAAAGCTTTTTCCTTCATAATTTCTTATCTCTATACATCAATTCCCAGGAACTCCAAATTATACTACTTAAATTAAAAATACTCATATAATACCTTAGAGTATCCATTACTACTCTAAGTATAATACCTATTGTGTTCCCAACAGCTCCAAAACAAAGTATACGGTTAGCAGAATTAAAACAATTAATACTATAGGTAATACCTTTTTATTAGATAACGGTAAACATGGTTTTATAAAAAAAAATAACCATAAATAACTTCTAACCTAATCTATCCAAGTCGGAATGAGCAGCTTTGGGAACGATTTTTATATTGAAGAATTGACTTTTTCTTGGAGCTGCTGGGTCCAATATCTCAAAGTACCTAGACAATATTTTGGAGCTGTAGGGAATGAAAGTGGTAAAAGTGGCTTTGTTTATTCTTCTTCCCCTTAGCGTTAATTCCCAGTCGCATCCGAAGCTTTCAGCTCGGAGACTGGGGTCCGCTTTTGCCAGTCTTAACTACGGATTTGGCTAGACCTCGATATTTTCTGTGAAGCGATTGCCATCTGACCTCCACATCCCAATGGTAACATTAGGCGATATCGAAGCTTTGCAGCTAGACTGTTTTTGGATTTTTGAGGGCTCCAACTACCCGTAACGACTGCCATAGATGTTCTTATGGCAACCGGGACCGACGGCTTAACGTGCTCTCCGAGGCACGACCAGACCAATGCGAATACCCATATTTCATGAACACAAATATTTGCACTGAGCGGGGATCGAACCCACGCCTCCTGCGTAGCGGCCGCGTTCACTACCGCTACGCCACGGAGGCTGTCTTTGTTTATTATTTTAATACAAACATCCTTGGAGCTCCTGGTAATCAATGTATGAAAATATGAATTTTAGAGAACAATAGATTTGGAGCGCACGGGAATAAGCCAATGAATGATGTTACAATCATTTTTAAAAATTTATTTTTGATTACTCCGCCCAAACAATTGAATGAATGATAAAATATAATAATTTTGAATAACCGTTAATTTATAATGACTCCATCTAATTTCAGCTCCATTTTATCTGGTCAGAAAACATATATGGCTAGGTATAATCCTATTCATATTCTTACATATCCTTCTGACACTCACTATTACAAAATAGGTACTCGTATTTACGTTCGACGTGGGTTAAAACTGGCAATTTTTTGTCCAGATCCTTCATTCCCAAGCGACGGTGCCGTAGAGCTGGTGTTTGCTCGCGGCGCAGGCAGTGGCGCAACATCTGCCCCAGCACCAACTCCTGCGGCACCACTACGAGCCGCACCCGACGCTCTTGCGCGTGCTGACTCACTGGAACATTTGCGACCGCTGTCCACGCTCACCGATGATGACCCTGGTAAGTTTCAATCAATTAATTAGACTAGCGTAGTTCATTGCTGGATATAAGTACCTCCCAATGTGCGCCACACTGCTCCCAATCCTGAACCATCCGCATCCAGTTTGTTCCTACTACCTCTTTCAGGTCGTCCCACAAAAATGTCTACTTAACCTATTTGTTGTGAGGAAATGAAATAGCTAAATCTTACCAGTGATTATACATTGTATTACATTAACTAGGTAATATAGCGACACTCTATGATTAAATTATTTTTTAATCATCGTCATCTTTGCGTTAGTCCCGGTCGGTCGATAACGTGGTTTGTTTTTTCCGTCTATATTGGATGCGACTGCCGTCTGATTCCCCAGCCTTATTTATTGTTAGTGGTCAACCACTGACAGAGTTGATCAGGTCACCCATATAGGCCTCGACCTAACAGCTATTGAAAGCTTAGCCAGGACCGACGGACGTGTCCTGCGAAGCACGGAAGCGCTCTAATGAAATACAACTTAAGCGATCACCTTTTCAAATGGCAACATAACCCACTGACCGTTTACTGAACAGTGAGCGCATCTGGGCAAGATCTCTTTAATTTTTTATTTTATTAATTTAAATAATACATATATTTTGTAAACTTTGCGGTCTTTTAAAATGTGGTGAGATGTGATAAGAAGCTGGGGTACTGAAAAATAATAGATTTTCATTAACTTTGATCCTCTGCGTAGACATGATGCTAGTATGTATGTAATACAAAAATAGAAACATTTTTGTTGGCAAATCCCTTTTGAGTTCTAACTTAAGTAATTAATAAGATATAAATTACGAGTATAACTCAATCCACGTGAACAGACCGTAAATCCGTACAAGTGTTAGTCCGATTCGCACAATTAAGCCAAACATTTATATTATTTTTGTTTAACTTTTATTTAAAAAAAAGTATATTTATTAAAAAAAAACTGAACATCTATTTCAACGAGAAGATTGGATATTCGAATTGTTTGAATTGAACTTTAGTTTTCTGTTTATCTGTTTCTAAAGTCGTGCCACAGGGATTCGATTTCGGACCTTTCTTTTCGTTCACATAGCATCAGCTTGATATTGTCTAGAAAAATGCTCAAATTTTGAGCATATTCGGATCATTTTGAGCCTCAAAATGATCCGAATACCAAAATTCCAAATTGTTGTAAGTATCCAGCAATCAGTTTTCCGTTGTTAAGTAAGTACGTAGAGTGTTTATATTCATATGTATCGAAGTAGATATAAGGTCAAAATGATGTTAACATTGTCATTTAAACACTCTAGCATATTATGCCCGCGGCTCCGCTCGCGTTTGTCGGTTATCGAGATGTTTGACCATATCTCTGTAGGCACATGCTGTAAGAACATTTCGAACGATCGAACGAACTCGACAGCTCAATCCGCGGCGATATTTCCATTCTGCTTGCTGTAAATTTTGTGTCGTCACGTTCACTTGAGCATGAGGGTGATGTATGTTTACGTGTTCGACAACGTGACATCACCAAAACAGCATGCGATATTGAAATATCACTGCAGATTCAGCTTTCGAGTTCGTTCGATCGTTCGAAATGTTCTTACAGCATGTGCCTACTGGTTCTACTCTACTCAATCAATTGTGACCGAACATACCAACGTAAGATTTCAAATCTGACCAAGACTTTTCAAACAAACAAATCTTTCAAACAAAAAATCCGTTTAGCAGTTCTTGCGTCCATCGTTAACATAGACATAAGTATTTTATTAAATATCTCTAATGTACAGACATAGCTACTTTACAATTTTATAATAACATAGATGACATTATTTCGTAGTACAAGATCATGCAGCAAAGCAATACACTAGTTTCAAGTTTAGGGCAACTCATAAAATCCAGGAAACTTGCGAGATTAACTGAACTGTGGTTTATTAGTTTAACATCCGCAGTACTCGACGATCTATTCTTGTAGGACATTGAAAGTTTGTCTACAATCTGTTATTAGAGCCAGTCGCATGTGCCAATGCCAGGCTGAAGCAGAACATCCGAACGCCATTCCCGGCAACAATGTGACTTTAATAAACTTGCGTAACTGTCGTTTGAACAGGAACTTTGCAAAATGGGTATCGTTTCGTGCATCCTGTACTCATTTATTTATATTCAGACCCAAAAAGTGTTTAAATTATCTAAATATAGAGTATTTAAAATGTATCAAATGTTGGATGATAATGCTAGTTGTTCAATCCCGTCAGATTGACCTTAATTGAACATAGAGATAGATTTTTTTTTTCTTGATTGATTGATCTTTTTAATAGCAATATATGACACAGTTAATTAGCATTAACTAAACGGTGATGATATTCAGCCATTTCATTAAACAGATAGGCAAATGACTTGGATCGATGACGTTTCGTTACTTTCCTAACCATTTAATCAAACAGCTAGGCAAATCACTTGTTTCTGCATGGTTATGAAAAAAAATAGACGGCTGATTAAACAAGTTGGCTGGACATACATATATACCGGGAATAGGATCCTAGGTCACAAGAACGAGATCTGTATTACAAGCGAGTAGAGCCACGGAGAACCAGTATTAAGATTTATATCACCGATGACATAGTTGTTCATAGATCATTCCACACGGTTACTTTTAATTAATTGGTGACATTAAATAAATAAAAAACCAATATAAACCTTTGGAAACTTTAACCGCAATACTTTACACCCGGCGCGATTCATTAAACCTATAAGTAGATTTCATTCATGGTAATGAACATTGAAAAGAATTAAAACATAATATTGCTACACTAAATATTTTGCCACTATTGCCACTAGTAGTTTCTTATACACGGGCAGAGTATTCCTACTAATATTCGCCCCTAAACCTAACCCTAAACGAATTAGTTAAGTTAGTCATTTTCGAGTTCATTCATGAATATTACAGTGACAATACAAATTCAGTTCCATGAATATTAGTGTATGAATTGGACAATGATGCCAGTGTCATCATCATCGTCACTTACATAACTGTGATCTCTGACAAAGTTACCTATCTTGACTCAAAGCATTAGAAACTGGGACATTAGTGTTGACAAAGCGACCTAACTACGCCAGTTAACGGCGGGTCGCGGTTTACGCGGTGTGCAGGTGTCGTCTATTTTAGTGTCTGTGTGTCTGGCTCTCTGGCCGCTCGACGCCGCGCTCCGCCCGCCCAGTCTACAACCGCCTTGCGCGTCGCCGCACACGCGCCCAGCTTCTCACTCGTAGGCAAATCATGTTACTAACTTTTTACATTAGAAGAAACCATGTCAAAAACCCTATCCACACATATACACACACCTAAAAGTGCAACATCTAATTAATAAATTTACATGGCCGGTAGAAAATCGAAGAAAGTAGAGAACAATTCTTTTGGATATTTCGAGGCTAGCTAACGAAATCACAATCGAGGTGAGTGTGACATTAATTTAACAGCTAGTGATGGCGTTTTATGACTTTCCAAATTTATTAATGAATGTTTGTGTAACTGTAAATGTCTGTTTGTTTGTTTGAACATCACACGAAAGTTACTGGGCCGTATTTGCTGAATCCTTTTTGTTTAGAAGTTTATGATTAAGATTAAAATTTGATTGAAAAGAATTGACCTTATGTAAAGCTAGTGAACTGAGAAAGATGTAACTAAGCAGTTACATCTACGGTTGAAACTATGAGCGATAGTCAGTAGATTCTATTTCTGATCATTCTAATTTGGCATATTTTTAATCATTTCGGTAAAGTATTATAAATGGTTATCAATTTTTCATTTATAACTATTGTTAATTTTATTGCAGTATTGAGTAATTGTTAACAATGTATTGTGTCACTATTAACTACAAACGGGATCGCAGTCAGTTCCGGCGGCGCCGGCGCCGGTGCTCACTCGTTAATTGGTTAGCGTGGTGAATTGCTGATGTATGTCCACTATTCTCTGGGCGACAGAGTAGCCCTTAAGGCCACCATAGCTCTCACATCAATTTAATTAGAAACGAGAATCGAGAGCACTCACCCGTACTTGTACGTCTACCATTAATAGTTGCTCTAATAATTGCTCTAATAATGGTAGACGTAATCAATTTTATTTTATAGCAGACTTCTATGAAACTGACTTATTTATTTGACCTCAATCGCTCAATGAGTAAAGTTGAATTTGAATTTAGGGTTACGTGTGCGTGCAAAGTTTTTACAAAAAGAATTCAAATACTGCATTGTTTTCAAAACTGCATCATCAACTTTGTTGCATAAACTTACTGTTCATTGTTGTACATCATACTATTGTCTTAGAGAGAACGCTATAAATTTTAAGCGATTAGTTATTGTGCATTTCATGTTAGTTAATATTTCAGTGTGCAATAAATAACTATAAGTAGGTATATTAAGTAGATATTTAGTTTATCTGCTTGAAGTGGTTTACTACAAACTATCGATGAATTGACACGTGTTTCATGTAACCACAGTATACTTTTATGAATTCGTTTTTATGTTCACACTCAAGGCAAGGCTATGTTTAGTCTGACGTCATTATCAGCTGTGCAACATGAGTTGTGTCAGATTGTGGTTTTGTCAAAATTTACTTATCGGACTGTAATGTACCTACCACTATGCGTACATTACCTCACCTTGTGTTTATAATATAGGTATACAAGTAACTGTCATGGATTTGTTTTCGGTAGATTCACACAGATGGTTTCCATGGTTAATTTGTAGCCTCAAGGTTTGTTTATTTAAAATTTCAAACCGTTTACTAATATACCATCCATTCTTAGGCCATCTGAATACCTTGCGGTGTATGCGTTACGATACGATAGGTACCGCGATCCGGCTGCGTTGTTGCTTACCCTGACATAACGTACACATGTCCTGCGATAACTATCAGTGCCTATTATCGCTGAAGCTTTTAATTTTGATGAACAGTCAATACAATCTCCGTACTAGTCGCGGACGCGCGTTTCGTGTTCAGTGATCTTACTCGTACCATACATAGATTTGTTTGTTGCCTAATTGTACTGCTATAGCAGACAAGTTTCCTAAAACGTCTCGAGATCATAAAACAATATAACATTATTTATTATTCAATACCTACTACTAGTTTTCATAAACCAGTGATAGAAAAAAAAATTAAAATGAATATATGAATTTTCTAAAATTTTGCTACATAAAAAAAAGACTCAAACTGGTTGCAGCTTGGTGCTTACGTCGAATAACCAAACGAACACTGATAGCCTGATAGCCATACGGCCAGTGCCGAATAATAATGCGGTAGAGCTTAGTTTCGCAGAAACACAAGGTGGAGTCTGATGACATCATTGCGACCTGCTCACGAACACACGCTCACCTTCATAGGTACGACGCGACGGCTATCGCATAACATTGTTGAAAAATACTACCATTTTATGCAAACTCCTTTCATAACTGTTCAATGTTTCATTTAAGTATATGTGAACAGCAGATTATGTTATGAGTATGACACATGCCTCTCCAATTCGGACTATTACGGCACTGTGGTCACGCTCATTTTCAATAGTTAACGAACTAAAAAGCTTGTCGAACAAGAGTTGGTGTGATGTTCCAATGACTTTGAAGAATTCATTCGTTATTAATTTTGTATGGTGTCAGTTTGCAAGCCTGTTCTAAAATGGATTCTATTGCGCATGTAGTTCTTACCGATACCTACCAATTAAATGGTTCTTGCTTCAAAAGACGAATTCAGACGTCTGCTGCTAGTATGTAATGAAATAATCGGTTCATTGAATGGGAGCTATTGTTCGCTGAGTATTTGTAAAATGTGCTCTGGTTAGATCGGCGGCGGGGCTAACTCGCCCGTGCCGGTGGGGCGCACATCCTCTTCCTGCGCTGGTACACATTTCGTAACAGTTACCATCGCTCGGTTCGACGCGTTATTTTCGTTGACAAGACAAAAATAATCTCATTTTCCTTAACAGCAACCGACGGTCACCAGACGTTGACGTTGATATCTTTACACTAATTGCGTTATTGACAACTTCACATTTAGTCCGTTTCGAAATCGAACTTCGAATGTTGTGTGAGGCGCCGCGCCAGCACATGGTGGGAATTTGGTGGTTTAATTATTTTGATATGTATGTTTTATTTTTTTGGGTAGATCAATATCTCTAATATCAAAATAACTATTTATGGAGATTATACCCCCTTAAAAGTTTATTAGAGAATTTTATTAATTATAGTAGTCATGCCCGTTGTTTTCATGAGTCACTGTCGTTGACAGAATGAACAGCTTACTATATTTAAAATTCACATTAGTTATTATTATTTTTGACATTTTTAAGAATTAAAAATCTCAAACAAAAATGGTGTTTAATTATTTTATTTATTGAGCATTTATTTACATTTAATAAAGGTACGTGGTAAAGCGAGTGACGCGCAGCGCTTTTATTACAAACATTTTGCATTTGGTCAAGCTAAATACTCGTATTGCAAAACTGATACAGCCAATACTTACGAGACCAAGACACGGTCATTATGCAAATCAACTAAGCAATAATGTCATTCCTCCCTGTTAGCCTACGGTATTTTTACACGTTTTGAGTCTTTATTTGACTCGTAAAAGTTGACCAAAATATTAAGCGGATTGTTTCGCTCTACTTTATCAACTTTAATGACACGGGTTAGCTTTTTCTGAATAAGGAGAGGTTTAATATTTTTAATACCTACCAGATTTATATTTATTTATCCTTTTTTAAATACTTAATTTAAAATGAACGTATTTAAGCGGTAATTAATTTATGGAAGGTAGAGGCTTAGTAAAAAAAACTTGTTTTCCATTAAAAACGTCTTTAATAGCGCTCTTACTTTAACTAGAATTAGACTTTAACTAAACCTATTTACTATCGAATATAAATTATATACCTACCTATATTTTGATGGTACCTACCTTCAAGATGTTATGTCATAGAGTAAGTGTAGGTTGTTACTTGCATTTAGAGGCCGTTTCCTTATTCGATGCCTTCTCCTTGAACCGACATCACTGATGGCCGTTGTTTACAGTCATTCATAATAACATCATCGACTCAGATACTTTCGGATATAATATCATTTAGGTTATCGGTAACTTGCTTCTTCACTCGGGTACCTAACCTAATTTATTGAGATACTAGCTTTTGCCCGCGGCTCCGCCCGCGTGGATGTCGGTTATCGCGACCAAACATAGCCTATGTCCTTTCTCAAGGTCTAACCTACCTCTATACCAAATTTCATCAAAATCGGTTCAGCGGTTTAGTCGTAAAAGTGAGACAGACAGACAGACAGACAGACAGAGTTACTTTCGTATTTATAATATTAAAGTAGGGATTTTTGCTGTCACGAACTTGTAATTTTCTTAATAAGGCTAGTTTATTATTTATTAGCAGAGTTGATAAATTCATATAATATTTATAAATCTTATAATACTTGTACATATTCTAGATACTCAATTGATCATTAATACTACTATCCACTACGGACATAAATCTTCTGCCATTATACGAGGCGTTCTGATGCAAATATTATTATGGGTTGTTACAGAATATCCGAACCCTACTTCCGATAGACTAGGTTGATTGTGGTCTCCAGTTTTTTGCACAATAATAAGGAGCAGAAAAATTTGCCTCCTTGCCTTTCCGAAAAGGCATTCTTCGAACTTTACCGTGGGAGGGTTTTTCACACCTCTTGAAAACAATGCACACTGAAAGCATCCTGGTAACAACCTGGTAATAAAGAACTCGACTCTACAATTTTTTAACAACTGTCATACCATTGCAGCATTGACACAAAGTTCAAAACTCCACAAGAAGCCATTTAATTTGAGACTATAACAGCATAATAACAGCACTATTATAGTGCAGTTAAAACTAAATGGCAATTTTTGCGGTGTCAGTGGTATGACAGTAGTTGGCAAAATCGGGGTCCAGAATACTTTTAGCTGCTTGAGAGTTACCTCTTTGTCGCACTGGACAATTCGATTATCATGCTGAGTAATGATAACTACCATCTTGATTCTTTAGCTTCATTCGTCGATCGATAATCTCCATTAAAATGAAATTTAGTCATTGCTAATGTGTTTGATGGTTTGGAATAATATTTTGAAACAATTATAAAATTATATTTAAGTAGGAATAGTGAATATTATTTATGCATAAAATTGTGTAATCGAAGTTACGATAATTGTAAAAATATTGAACTAAAACTATTCGATAGGTACTCTGAACCGCATCGATTTTTAAAAATACGATTGCAATTTTTCTTTGTCTCTGCAACAAGCAGAGATTTATTACAATCTCTGGACCGTCTAAGAAGCACAAGTAGAATGAAGTATCGGCACTAGATCAAACAACACTCAACGGTGTGCTCTCAGTGCTTGCGTAACGGGAACGGGAAGGGATCTTAGTCCTCTTTAGGACGCATTTAACTAGACTCGGTCGGGTCGGTGGTAACTTACGCTATGCACAGGCTGGTACTCTGTAGATAAATAATAGGTATAATTATGTGGAAATCTTAAGTACTGATCTTATATGATAGCCAAATAATGCAAAAGTTTGTGTGAGTTAGGTAGCCTGTTCGTTACTATTTCACGCAGAACGGGTTTGACGGATTTCAATTAAATTTCGAAATGGAGATAGCCTATAGATATATTGGATTAATTATATCCCGAAAAATAAACATCAGCCAAACCACGGGCTGGAATTGGCTACATTATAAAATAAGTAGTTATACCTAAGTGTTTTTGTAAATTGCATTATGAAAACATGCAGACCGTACAAAGTGCAATCGAAAATGACACACATCTCTTGGCAGTTACTATCATGTAGCGATGAGGCCCCGCCAGTTTATTGGAGCGAATCGAATCCAATTTAAAAGCTATTCGTAATTAAACCGTCGCTAAACATATCAACCGTCGGCGATGCGTAATGACATAGAACTAAGTTATGTCGGGAAAATTAATGAATGGTTTTAATTAGGTATTTTCATTTGGTGCAGGTGAAAACAACGGCAGTGCAGAAGGTTCCGGTTCGGGGGGCGAGGCTGGAGAAGGCGGTGAAGCAGCCCATACATTCGGTCCACTGGACGGATCTATATACGCCACAGTGGTGCGCGCGGGCGGCGGGCCCGCCTCGCCGCTCAGCGCATCCATGGACTCGGGTATCTCTTCGGCGGGGCGCCGCGCTGCCCCCAGCCCGCCAGACGAGCTCGACGCGTTACTAGGTGACATGCTGCGAACAGTGAGCGCGTTACCCGACCCACCGCCGGCGCCTCATACGCCGCAGCCACAGTCGCACGCCGACCGACCTTCCGACATACCGTACCACGCGCGCGCAGATTCCGCGCCCTTCACTTACGGAGCGCCCGGCCTGCGCCCAGGCATGTTGCGCGCGTCCAACCGCCTCGCCAGCCCCGAGCTGGTGCGCCGCGCGCTCGGCACCGACCGTAACTACCGCCCCATTGACGACGACGACGACGAGCGCACCGTCACTCCAGAGGCACCCTCACCACGTACCCAGACACCGCTATCACCGCGCACTCTCCGCAAGTTTACCCACGAGGATGTCATCACCACCACGACTACGGCGCCCCCACCTGCTTCTCCTATACGCAACGGCAGGTTAGTTAAAAATTGATTTATAATTTTACCCAAAATTTTCCAATGTATGTAAACAAATGTCAAACTAATGATAATTTTAAGATATGAATATCGACAAGATTGTAACATATTGGTAGAAGTAGGACAACCTTCACCGGCTTGTCATGGCATATTGCAAGAAAATTTATCTATTGAATATAATAACGATTTAATTAAATAAATTATCAAAAATTCCGTAATGTAAAATTGCATTCGATCTCTCTTTTTCTTAATAAATGTTTATTTTTCTTGCCCGGGAAAAACTGGTAAACATTAAAATTTATCTTACTAAATTAAAAACGAGGGTTTCGTAGCAGACATAAACATGTGTTCCTGTGCAGCGACGTGAAGGCCGCCGCCGCCCACATCACACGCTGATACAATATTTACATTCACAGCCTCACCTAATTTTAACAAACGTAGTTATGTTATGTTATACATATTCAAAGGTCAATGACAATAAGTTAACGTGAAAACTGCAATTGATAACTGATAGGTATATATTCTTATCTGGTACCATAATCAAACACGAAATTAAGTATTTGCAACGAAATTATAACAGAGGGATGTTGGCTTAGCATCCTCTTAATTTATTTAACTGCGTTCCGCTCGACCCTCTTCACTGTCAATGGAAATCATAAAAACATAGGATAGCCCATCAAGAATTTACGACCCTTACACGATTAAAAACTCATCAAACGATTTGTTTTACTTTCTTGACCTCACCTCACTACCAGATGTTCTAAAGATTCATGAATCTGCAGATCTAAAGTAGTAGGACTTACCTATATTATTATTTTATACATAGGCAGGTACTCGCGCATTTTTTATGATTCTAAGGTTAGGTTAGGTCGAGCTGACTATCAAACAGACCCGATGCAACTGTGCTGCTGAAAAATTATTGTGAATTCAACAAAGTACCTACTTACTCAATAAAACTCCCGAATCAAATCCTCATGATTATACGTAAACGAGACAGTAGATTTATTGCTTTACCTATACCTATACCATAATGTAATAGATTGCTTATATGGACCTAATCCAACCCTGCACTACATCTGCTAAATGGCGAACGAGGCTCTGGAGCAGGTTTCCTTCGGGCCGTAAAAACTAATAAAAAAAAAACTGTAGAAACTTTGAGAAGGAGAGCGGACACCGGGAAGCTATAAATGCAGACGGGATTTGCGCTTGAATGAAGTACTGAATCTATCTAAGTAATAGACATAAAATGATACTTTCCAATGTTATAACAATGACACCTTGAATAGATACAAATTCAAACTCAATTTATTCAGCCGATTGGTAATTATTTTGGGTATCATTTGTATTTTATAAGGTAAAGCTACTTATACTATATCCTTATACATTACTGCCTCTGTGGCGTAGCGGTAGTGAACGCGACCGCTACGCAGGAGGCGCGGGTTCGATCCCCGCTCAGTGCAAATATTTGTGTGCATGAATATGAATATTTGCATTGGTCTGGGTGTTTCTATGTATAATATGTATGTATTTATGAAAAAAAAATGTATCTAAGTATGTTTATCCGCATTCTTGAACCCATAACACAAGCTAGTTAAGCTATGCTTACTTTGGGTCTAGATAGCGTTGTGTAGAATGTCCTACAATATTATTACTAGCTGCCCCGGCGAACTTCGTACCGCCATATTTTCGGCCCGCGTGGTATTCAAATCCCGTTCCCGCTGCACCCTTATCACTTAGGGGGATGAAAAATAGATGTTGGCCGATTCTCATAGATACCGGATAAGCACAAAAAATTTCATCAAAATCGGTCGAGCCGTTTCGGAGGAGTTCGATTACGCACATCCGTGACAGAAGAATTTTATATATTAGATAATGATTGCTAAAAATGTTGCACGCTAGTGTAAACAAAAAGTAAAAGAAAGGCTTTTTGGTCTCGCGGTTTTACCTGCTGTTTAATTTGTTCAGGATCAATGGTTGCGGGGCTGTTTTTTTGTTGTATATTATTATTTGATCTTGAAAAGGTGAAAACGCTCATAAACTAAGGTGACGTGTGTTTATTTATCATTTAGACCCTTACATCTATTTTCACCTTCTCACTCAAACTGTTTTAATGATCTATACAGAAAAAATACTTTTGACTTTGATCTAATCAATACCACAGAAAAGATAATTGTCAATACTCATTATTACTTATTATTAATACATACTCGAAGGATAGGGCCACTCTAAGATACGAACAAACAAGTCGATGGCAAACTACTTACGCATGAAATATTTGTGGAGAATACAAAGCTTTCGTCTGGTATCGAAATTAAAACAATCCAAAGTTAAACATTTTATTGCATTGTTAAATGAATAACTTACATGGCATGTTCGTGTTAACCAAAATAAAAGATCTAGTTGAGCATTAAATAATAGGTTTCAGCGTAGGAGCCGAGACCTGTGGGCGTAACGTAAATTCTATAGATCAATGATTACAGCAAAAAGTATCAGATCAGTCGTTTTTTGCTTCAGATACTCGTTATTCAATGCGTGGTGATATAGTTAATGCTTGGTCATACTTTTTATATACATATTTACATGGCTGACATAAATAGTTATTAATGATTATCGGTATTTTATTGCATATTTCATTGTCCTTATTAATTTCTTAAGCATGTAGATGCAGTGGTTTAGTGAAGTAGGTATACAAAGGAATTCAGAATAGTATGCGACAACATCAGTTATTTACTGCAGCTTAGCTAGAAATTCTAGCTAAACTACAGTAAAAAAACTATGTAATGCCTATGTTAAGGTAAATATCACAGGAGCAATCATTCTAGCCAAAAATGTTTGCTCCCATGATAAATATAAACTATGACACTATAAAATTGAAACAACATAACATATTAAAAAAAGGAAAAGAAATCTATCGCGCCATATATCGAAATTTACGAGAAAATAGTTTGTCCTGGCTCGTGCTCGATCAGGACGTGATGCGTAGGAATGCTAGTAATAATAATATATTAATTATGGAAGTATGTTAGATGGTTACGGATTGAGAACCCGTATCGAAACTAATAGGAAGAAAGTAAATTGGAGGAATTAGAAATGTAACAGATCCATTTTCATCCTTAGCAAGTGCGAGACATTAGGCAAACTATAAACGGTGGTACAAATATTATGGGTCCTAAGTAAGCTATAATGTATGGTAGATACGAGGCTGACTTAGTTGATATACCGTGCCACTTCTCATCCGTAGGAGTAGGGATATAGTTATAAATTACTGTCATTATCACAATTATTGCACGTGTACTGTGTGGCGGTAATGTCTATATCTACATAATGCTCTCCTTTGTGAAATACCGACTGAATTAATCGATCATATATAACATTACAAATTCCTTATATTATGCAACTCATTGAATCGACACTGACGTTCTTTCAAAGCGTCCATGAAACATGTAAAGTGCTCTTTAAGATATTCTTACTAGGTTCTGTTTACACTATTATAATTCGTTTACACATTCATGCCAACACTCACCGCAACTGTAGGTAATAAATAAATGAATGTAGAATTGTGTTTAGTTATATGAATTGTAGCTATTATTGCTAGAGGCAAACAATGGCACGCGTCATTGTATTGTAGATTTGACATCACTTGATCGACGTCTGATAAATGGCACGATACCGATATCTGTGTTGTCAATCATATCATCGTAATGCATTGTAATCAAAGCACTTAGTGCGAATGCTTTTGTTATGGTTGCCGTGAGTAAAAGCTCTGCATAGAAATACAATACTGATACTACTTTATCTGTGATACTACCTGCTTGTATTATGTTCCAATAATATTGATGTTTAATTCTGTTCATCGCAGAATGCACAGATTGGTGCATTGCCCGTAATTGATATATAGAGAAATCTGATCGTGATCGTTTCCATGCAAGGAACTCAAATATAAATAAATCAATATACCTAATTGGGACCATTCCAGTTAATTTCATAGACTATAACATTTGTTCATAGGTGCATGAAATAAAGTGTGAAATTTATTAATCTAAAAGGACTGATCTAATAAGTTCAGTCTCATAAATTCTGAATTCACTTCACAAAGACATGATAAATATATAGAGCGGCGCACCTAGGTAAGTTGAAATTGAAGAATTAAGAAATACAGAACTAAGTAAAAACATCTTCTTTTCTACCAAAAGTAAAACATTTTACCAGTGGATCAATAAGAGGATTGACAAAATTATTTTAAATGACATTAGATATAAAATTCATGGTCTCTTTGCAAATTCGTTCCAGCCGTGTAGGTATAGTAATCATAACCATGCACGCACAAACTCGCATATTTATAATATTATTATTTAATGGTGTAAGACTTAGAGTATCGCGCTCTACAGTATTTACATTAAGAAACGGAAGCATTCGTCGTTTAATTGAGTCGGCGATAGGCGTGGGCTGAAACCGAACCGGGTATCATATCAATCTACTTGTTCCGCAACATTGCACGACGCGACGCACACAAGATACCTCCCAACTCGGCTCTAGCAGTCTTTTGCGAATTACTTATGCCACCACTGTTCAATGAATACGTTTCTAGTCAAATTACTGTCGTCGCAGGGCCTTTTCTTGGAAGTGAGATAATAACTAATCTCACCAAAGTTGGTATTCAATTACTTACTATTTTTAATAACATCTTGTCAGCTTCTAATTGCAGATGTCAGTTGTGCATACTGACAATAATGAACAGCTAATGTAATCGAACAGTTAAAAACGCCGCCATACATAGGCACACGTAAGAAAGCGATGTCGACTGTCGACTCGCAATTCTAGGTTTGATTTGGAGCGATGGTGTGTGATTGCGTCGCCACCGTGACCCAAACAAGTTACTATTTCGAGATAAACGTCGCCATAAACGGGCGAGTGTCGACCCGGCCACGACACTACGACGCCCCACGCCACCGATACACTATTTACTTTCTATTAAAGAGCGCTGTGTCAAACCCTTTTATTTCCTCATTCATTACAACTGTTTATATTTTTATTGGAAACATGTGGTCTAACGAATCAGTGACTTAACATTTATTTGGTAGGTATCTTTTCTTAGAACATGGTAATAAAATGTTTATTAATTAGTATACATACCACACCAGACGCCTTCGTATTCATTCAGTAATAATATATACATACCTACTCACCAGCCACCCACCGATTAAAGATTCTTAGCATGCGGATACAAGGTTTTACATTGCCTTAATAAGATTACTCGGACCTTCAAGTCCTACACACAAATACAAAAAAAAACATATCTTACAAAGATAACAACCGGGCCACGTCATAAAAAGGAGTTGATGTTTTGTTACACATTCTTTGAAGTTTTTAAATCAAATCAAATCAAATCAAATCAAATATTTATTTGCTAGAATATGGTACAATAGATGTTACAATACTTTGGTTCTTCATATTCTGCCACACACGGCGTGCAAATTTACAATTTTATGTCTTAATATTCTATTATTTAGTAAGTCACATCAAAACCTATTGTTATCTGTTATCGTATCGTCCAAAAAAAAAAAAAACGTTAATTATAAAGTACATTTTGTATAATAGTATGTCAAATAATAAATATGTTAAATGACTGCTATTTTGCCAACAGATGGTTAAACGGGGAAGTGGAATGGGCGGAACGGCCGGCAAATGGCACCCGGAAAACTCTACCGGAGAATGGTACTTGGAGATCAACAAGTTCTATGGGATGGCAAGAGAGTGTACGTGCGAGAGAACCTCGGCGCTCGGAAAGTAGCGTGGAGAGTAGCGCTGGTCTAACATGGCTCCAGCGACAACAACAAAAACTACGCGAGAGGAAAGAAGCCAGGGAGAGAGTCGCTCGACTACCGCTCGAGTGGGATACTGCACCCTCCCGGCATGTGCGCCGTTCAGCTAGTCACAGGTATTGTCACTCTCCATAAGTTAACTGACTTCAAAGTTTATTATCACAATGATCTTCGGGACCCAAATCAACCTAGAGGAGGCTGACTTCCAACAATGTGCACCTGCTCATTGAGGGACAGGTTTTCCTATCTGAGTTTGAGGAGTTACACGACTGTCGCTACCCTGCACCCTGAACCTAAAACCATATCTCAAAAGAAATCAAATTGGGTGAAGGAGAACATACTCCAGGCACCAAAGTGCATTATCAGGATGGATTTGCGCAAGAATGAAGAAGGGACTTAACTGACTTCAATTTATTGACAATTTTAACTGTTGCCAATATTTTGAGAATAAACTTTATTATTTATTTTTGAATCAGAGTGGATGGTTACACAAGTGACACGACAGCGTTCGCTGATGACGATGACGACTTCAGTGTTCCGCTCCACGTGAATACGCGCACTACTCTCAGGACAGACCACACCAGTCCACAAGCTCCAGACAGGTAAAACAATTACATAATATTGAAGAGTTAAATCTTGTTATAAACATAAGTAATCGTAGTAAGCCCCCTAAAACCTTTATTAATTAAAAGAAAATGTAATGTCATAGTTTACTAGCTCTGCCCATGTGAAATTTACTGATTCTGTTCCCACGACTCATAGGAATCTATTTCCGGCTGCCAACCAACTGCCCGAAACTTCCGATTTACATTTCATTAATCTTAAAGTTCTTAGAATACTTTAATTCGAATAGCTCTTGCTAAAACTGTGACAGGCATCCCAAACTATAATGCATCTCCATCATCATCCGCTTTTGCGTGATAACACTGAAAACTTCCACCTGTCCATTCATTCATCCTCACAAATTTTCACATTTATAATATTACATAGTAGGTTTGTAACGTCCCGTTTGTTGTTGAAATGCTAATGAAGTTAACTCAAGTAAAACATAAATGTAATTGTTTCAGAACCTCATCTAGGAAATTCATGTATGAAAAGATGACGACGCGCGAATGGAGTACGACGTCCACCCCGACGCACGCTCCTGCGCCTGGATTACTGTCACTTGCGGAGCCTGTTAGCGCAGACACTGTTGTAAGTAGACATTATCTACCCTGTAGGCACTCGCATGCTATGTTTAGCTATGTTCTGCGGCCCGCGACGAGCGGCGGCAACTCGGGCGTCGGAGGTCGCAGAATGACCTCCGTCCCCCATGAGCGCGGGCCTGGGGTTGACGGGTGGAGTCGCCTGTCACCCTAGCAGAAGCAGGCCGCGGGCGAGTTGGGGACTCTTCCCCACACCGGAAGAGGGCCAGATCGTGAGATATGGCCCTGGGTCGGCCGAGGTGCGAGGGATATGACTACGACAATCTCACCTCCGTTATCCGACGGCCCACAGACGACATGCGTTTTAGTCGGTTCGAGTCCGACATAACCTCCTTCACCGTCTCCGGCGGGGAGGTATCCGTGAGGATTTCTCGCACGATTATAAAAAACAAAAGTTATGTTCTAAGCCCTAAGGAAAACTGAAACTAAAAATTACCAAAGAGTTAGTCATCAACTATTACAATCTCTCTCTTATTCCACAGGATCGTGCGGAAAGCTGGTCTCGAGCCGAGTCCCGGACCGAATCCCGAGCAGGTACGCCTGCATTCCCGACGCACCCTCGAACACCCTACCCGCCCACGCCAACACCTTCCTTTAGTACGCGCCCGCCGCGGTCGCCGTCAGTTACCAGGTACGTCAGCTTTTGGTACCCTGTATCGTACATCATATTTTCATGAGATAGTTCTGTGAGCTACACTGGGCAAGTATGACGCTTTTGTTTCTATTCACCAAATTCAGTCCCGATGGTTATTGAGATAGACGGAATCCTTACCTACCTTGTCACAGCCCTTTCCTCTGTACACGAGTGACACCATTAGGTATAAGTACATATATCAAACTTATCATTAAGATACAACACACTGGATACGTCAGTACTAATCTCTATTTTGTGCTCTGGAAGATCTAATGAAATAATAAAAGATAGATATTTAAGACAACGTGTTGTGGGGCCAATAGTGCTGGCAGTCAAGTTTATTTTAAAATTCAAATGAGCACTGTAATTTATTTTAATAGTTCTTGTAGGAATTCAGCTTCAATCATATTTATTTGATATTAAGGTAATTTACTAAACCTGCTTTGATTATTGGTGGCTGGTTTCTATCTACTTTCGTAACTTATTCCTTTAATAAAATTCATTAACACGTCTGCTAATAAACATAAGTATCTGACCATTAACCATAGTAATTTATCCAACAAGTCAGGAAAATTGTGTTTTAAAGCGAGACTATCGAAGTACCTACCTAGCCTAGATCTAAATCACAAGCATAGCAAGTGATTCGTTAAACTCTAACAAAGATTTCTGTACATGTTTGAAAGGTACGACATATGTGAAAATAGTAGATTGTATAACAAGGGAGCAAAATAGTATTTTTACGGCGAGGGCGCCACTTTGAACCACGAACGTAGCGAAGGTTCCTAGAATAGAACCCCGAGCATAGCGAGGGGAACAAAGTGGCACTTTTCGAATAGAAGGGATGAAAAGGTCTTTTTTGCTATTTTGCCTAACTAATAATGGAAACTATAATTGTTGCATAGTTTAGAAGATCTAAGACCTAATAGAGACCGAAAGCCGGCAGCAACATTGTTTGTAATACAAGTATGTTATATTTATAACCGTATGCTACTTACAGAAAAGAACGCGAAGTGAGTCCAGAGTCAGAGTACCGTGCATTCAACGGCTCGGGCAGCCTCGGCTCGCGGCGCTCCAGCGTGAGCGGCAGCGCTGAACCGCAGCACGTGGCGCCCGACCGCGTCCGCTTCGCACGCGACACCAGCCACTACTGGTACAAGCCCAACATCTCCAGGGATGATGGTAACTATCTCTTACGAACACCTTGTGAGTGAACCCTGCTGGTTGTGCTGATGGGGAAAATTAGCTCTTAGATATCTTTTGTATGGAGCTAGACTGTTAGAGTGTGCTTGAGGAACTGGGCGTCCAGCTAGTCACTACTGGTACAAGCCCAACATCTCCAGGGATGATGGTAACTATCTCTTACGAACACTTGTGAGTGAACCCTGCTGGTTGTGCTGATGGGGAAAATTAGCTATAAGATATCTTTCGTATGGAGCTAGACTGTTAGAGTGTGTTTGAGGAACTGGGCGTCCAGCTAGTCACTACTGGTACAAGCCCAACATCTCCAGGGATGATGGTAACTATCTCTTACGAACACTTGTGAGTGAACCCTGCTGGTTGTGCTGATGGGGAAAATTAGCTTTAAGATATCTTTCGTATGGAGCTAGACTGTTAGAGTGTGTTTGAGGAACTGGGCGTCCAGCTAGTCACTACTGGTACAAGCCCAACATCTCCAGGGATGATGGTAACTATCTCTTACGAACACTTGTGAGTGAACCCTGTTGGTTGTGCTGATGGGGAAAATTAGCTCTTAGATATCTTTTGTATGAAGCTAGACTGTTAGAGTCTGCTTGAGAACCTGGGAGTCCAGCTAGTCACTACTGGTACAATCCCAACATCTCCAGGGATGATGGTAACTATCTCTTACGAACACTTGTGAGTGAACCCTGTTTTGGCTGGCGTATTGTAGAATAGAATGACACATAATATGGGATTTCACGTTTAAACTAGAATAGAATGACAGATGTATGGGATTTGACGTATATATGACAGTCGTCAACGTAATACGTTGACGACTGTCATATATACGTCAAATCCCATACATCTGTCATTCTATTCTAGTTTCTACAATACGCCGATCAACGAATCGTCACTTGCCTAAAGGGGCAGATAGTATACATCTTTATGCATAATGTATGTAGGTACTCGTACAACTAACAACCCATATTACATCTTTTACGTCATGTTTTAAGTGGTTTTATAATTAGGGCTAAGCCCACTCACACTAAAAGCTAAGCGTATTTTGTATAGAACGGTCGATCTAGCTGGTACTTTTATCTACAGATAGATTAAGTATTTTTCTTCGAACCCAAGAAGGTCACGTCACCTCGCTCGAATTTGGCGCGCTCTTAAAGTAGGAAAGAGTATTAACTTTGCTCCAAAAATACATTTGTCCATTTCATAACGATTTTTCTTTTTATTGTATAGCGGTATCAGCATTACTTCAACTAGAAGAGGGTGCATTCATAGTCCGTGACTCGAACTCGTTTCCGGGAGCGTTTGGTCTGGCAGTACGAGCGGGAGGAGCTGGAGGCGTCAGACATTTCCTCATTGAGCCCACGGCGAGAGGGGTTCGACTACGAGGGTGCCCTGATGAACCCGTTTTTGGTTCGCTTTCTGCACTCGTGTACCAACATACTGTGACGCCCTTAGCGCTACCAGTTCCATTGAAATTGCCCGACAGGTGAGTACCGATTTGACTACTATTTACAAAATATAGGGGTTCATTGTAGGTACTCAAGCCAATGATTCTGTCCTTACATATTTCACGAATTTCCACAACTGTGATTAAATCATTCTTGCAAGTATGTAGTTATGTTGGAGTAGTTTGAATAGGTATATTGTAATCGATTTAGAAAGAGAACAGAGAATCGACCTAGGGCGGGACTCGAACCCGCGATCTCTCGAGTCACGAGTCCCACCCTAGGTCGATTCTCTTTTTTCTTTCTAAATCGATTTGAATAGTTAGCATAATACCTACATGCTTTAAAATTTCATTCAATAGGTAGGTATATTCTTTTTAAAATCAGATAATACTTATATGTTTGAAATTACTATTTGACAGTTTTATATTGACAATGAAGTTGAAATGAAAAATATAAATTCACATGTAGGTATACTGGGTGATTTTATAGTCGTTTCGGAGCGGAAGATTTTGGGCACAGTTTCGTTAGCAAAATCGTCTGGAAGTATTATTTTGGCAAAAAAAATATTTTTTTTTACAACCCCCATACAGTATGGCTTTCACCTGTACATTATTCCCATACAACATTAAAAAAAAGTTTTTTTTTTCACCAAATTAATACTTACTTCCAGACACTTTCGCTATCGAAACTGTGCCCAAAATCTTTCGCTCCGAAACGACTACAAAATCACCTTGTATAAATAACAGTAGGTACATCTATGTACGGTTGTCTAAACAACACCTGCTCCGTACAGAGACCCGTGGTCGGGCGGAGGCGCACAGGCGGCGGCGCGCGCCCTGCTGTCGAGCGGCGCGGCGTGCCACGTGCTGCTGCTTGGCTCCGAGAACACCGAGGCGCTCACCGGGCCTGCAGCCGTCAAGAGGGCCGTCACCAACATACTGCAGAAAAAGGTCAGACAGTAATACAAACCTCGACAGCCTCCGTGGCGTAGCGGTAGTGAACGCGGCCGCTACGCAGGAGGCGTGGGTTCGATCCCCGCTCACTGCAAATATTTGTGTTCATGAAATATGGGTATTTGCATTGGTCTGGTTGTGCCTCGGAGAGCACGTTAAGCCGTCGGTCCCGGTTGTCATAAGAACATCTATGGCAGTCGTTACGGGTAGTTGGAGCCCTCAAAACTCCAAAAACAGTCTAGCTGCAAAGCTTCGATATCGCCTAATGTTACCATTGGGATGTGGAGGTCAGATGGCAATCGCTTCACAGAAAATATCGAGGTCTAGCCAAATCCGTAGTTAAGACTGGCAAAAGCGGACCCCAGACTCCGAGCTGAAAGCTTCGGATGCGACTGGGAATTAACGCTAGGAGGAAGAAGTAACGCAAACCTCGATGTTAGGGTGGGGTGAGAGCCCAGGGGTGGCAGGAGATGCTGCCTGTTACCTAGCAGAAGCAGGCCAGAGCGTCGGTGGGATGTGTGCACGTTTTCGGGGCATGGGGAGAGATGGGAACACCGTTCAGCACCATCTTGAAAATGGAGACTTATTGTTTTTTATTGGTTTGTTGCCTTTTCGGGAGCGATTGCTGTCTGTCTGACCTCCTGAGATGAAAGTGTACCTACGTCAGAGGCTCTCCAATGTTTTGTAAGTGCACCGACTTGCAGATGAGGTCAGCTTGAGCCTCGAACATGTCGGTAGGTTCCTGTACACCCAAGAGTGAGAGTGATGAACTTATTAAATGAAATGATGAAACTTATTATCATGTTTTTTTTTTTCTATCCAGAGTCCAGCCCACGTGGTCCACTTCAAAGTATTCGGCGGCGGTATCACACTGACGGACGCTGCTCGCAAGTTGTTCTTCAGGCGGCATTACCCTGCTTCCGGCGTTTCGTACGCGGGAATAGATCCCGACGAGAGGCGGTACACGTACGTCGATAACAACACACAGCTTGAAAAGTGAGTCAATATCTTATACTCGTACCAATATGACTATTAAGGCCACGAATCAGGTCAGCATCGAAAAATCGGTATTTTCGAAACCGTTTTTCTTATTAACTATAAAACCTACAGATCTGGAATTTACATGCCTGCATACTACAGGATATACAGAGTAACTTCTCCTTTTCATAAATTAAATAAAAAAGGAGGAAATAGTTGAAAAGGGGCTCTGAACATCACTCTACTATTTCTTATGAAACCAAATATTATCTATAATATGAATCCAAATAATCTAAAATTTTATATAATTTTAAATAAGTGTATTAGCATGACGTGACCTTCTTAGTTCTTATTAAAATTGATTTTACTGATTTTTACGGTTCAAATATGAGCGTAGGTTCTACATACCAATGCCTGCGCTACAATACACTGTACCTACACTGTATGTTTCTCGTTTTAAATACTTAAATTGACGAAACCTTTATATATTGTCTACTGAAATGTTAAAACATAAAGTATTATAATACCTATTACTATCGCAGACGAGTATTCGCCTTCGTGGCTCGAGCTTCTTCTGGGTCTGACAACCAGTGCCACGTGTTCGCCGAACTAGAGCCTGAGCAACCAGCCACTGCCATTGTTAACTTCGTCAACAAGGTCAGTACCCAACACTCTAATTATATAAGTTAACAATACTGTACACGAAAATATTTTTTTTTAATTTCCTGTCTGTTTGTCTGTTTGTCCGCGATGGACGCAAAAACTACTGCACGGATTTTGATGCGGTTTTTTTTTTGTTAGAAAGGGCTTACTCAGACTTAAAATCTTACGTTTGTTTGATCGCAATCGGTTCAGTAGAACCGAAGATATGAGCAAAAGTCACGTTAACCGAGATACACGCGGGCGGAGCCGCGGGCGGAAGGCTAGTGAATAATATAATCCTACTTATATTGATCATTTTTGTCTTTTATTTGCAGGCTCTACTCGGGAATTCCCAGAAGAGAGATATAATATGAGGCAACAGAGAAGATCTACAATATATTTTCTGATTGAGTTGTAACAAAATACTCACAACCTGAAAAGTGTAAAACACAAAAGTGTTGGTAGTGACAGTAACTATTTTCTAATCTGCGGTAATGATTTGGGAGAACGTATCGTCGCTCGTTCACGACGTGCGTTATATAAAATCTTGTTATTATTTATCTTTCACATTCTATTTAAATATAAAATTGGATAAGAAACATGGTCGTTATGATCTTTTAATTTTTAGTTCTAAATGATTTATGAAAACATTTTCTCCAGAATACGCTTCATTTTCACCAAGTACAATTAACCATTTAATGTGGTAAGATAAACTGCATTCATAATATAAATATAAATTATAACTTAGCTTAGGGAAGGAACTAACTAGTCTCATATTATTTAATATAGAGTAGTGATATTACGTGTGCCTAATGAATGTTAGTTAAAACTAAATCCAGTGCATGTTATGATGAAGTCCCACCATAGGTAGATAACAAAAGTCAATTAACAGATACACGTAAGCAGCTACTAGAACACTGAGAAACCAATGTACCTACTGTAAACTAAACAACGAAGATAAAACATAATTTTAGTAATGAGCTTGAGAATGCGAGATAAGGCTTTTGTATAATAAATACTGCATACCATGAAAGTTTAATATATACAAATTGTACAAATTATAAACCATAGGCAGAGGTACGGTCTAATATTTTTACATAACAGTTATGTATTGGGCTATTATTATGTATAGAAAAAGTAAAATCATCGCCTTAAATGCTTAGTGCTTAGATAGTCGAAAATTAGCTTGGTTTATGATATAAACCACTTTTATTAAGAAATGCCTTAACAAAATGAAATAAATGCGTACCCAAGGTATTCTATCAGTCATCATAGTGCCCAGTTCGTGACGTTATTAAAACATTGTAACACATTTTATTGTAATAATAACTGTTGTAAAATGTATTTATTGGGTAATAATATACTCATGAAAATAATTTGACGTGTTTTATTTAGATATAATATTTACCACCTTTTTGTATAACATAATTTATAATTATTTATTATAAGTATAATATCACTATATTTAGCTTACATTAACTTGGCAAACAATGTTATTTACGTTATAAATAATTATTAGAAATATTTTACCAGCCTTCAAATACTTCACACAATTATTTATTTTTTTAAAACATTGTCCCTGGGTACATTATTCTTTTATCAAAATGAAGTCCCAGGCTAGGAACTAATTGCATGATTTTGTTAGCAATGGTACTCGTTTCTGGACTGCTTGATGATGTCTCCGGTGACGTCAGTCTTCAGATCGGCCAAATCGCAAATGTCCGTAATCGTCGAAGGGGTCTTCGGCACGAACAGCCCTATGGTTCAGCCTGTAATCTCTGTACCGCGGACGCGCTCTGAACTCCTCGTCCTCTTCGGGTAGGGCGAAACCGCGAAGATTGGCGCTCTCGCAGCATCGTACCAGTATCGTTAGTGCTATGGCAATCACTACAGCCACCACAGTTATGACCCGCATTGTGGAAAATGGAAGTGCTGTAAATAAATAGAATGTCAATTACCAAATGGTATCTACAAAAAATTACATCAGTAATCATCGTTAAGTTTATAGTACATCATGGTACAAGTTTATAGTACAACATCGTTAAGTTTATAGTCAGTCATTGAAGTATTATAAATTCCGCCACCTTTTTTTAAAAAAACACAAAAAGACAGCATGTTAATTAGTTGAATGGAGATCGTGCTATCCGTACCTTTTTTGTGCTTTTTACGTTAGTATAACTTAAGAATAAAATAATAATAGTAAGAGATACAAATGGTATGAGTTCTCGTGGTACATCCCATTTCTAAAACGACAAGATCAAATAAGCAGCAGATTCTACTTATGTGTTCGCTTGCTTTGAGTGGTACAGATTAATGCCCCTTTAAATAATCACTAAAACCATGACATATTATACCCTTCTAAATGAATCCTGTAATTAAAATAGTACCCAGGTGTTATTTCTTATTTTCCCAGATGTTAAACTAATTATTGGTTTATCACAAGAATCACAACCCAATTACTTACGCCCGTTCCCAATATCCTATCTACTGCCAGTTTTGACATTATTGGTAAAATATAAAAACGTCATCAATCTCTATGGTTACGCAATTAATAGTACCAAAATAACCAAAATAAAAATAACAGTAGGATTTGACAAAAGAACTACCTCTACCTTTACCTTTGACAGTAGGTATATTATTGAAAACGGCCGTTATAAAATGTAGAAAAACATAATCTATGTACATTGTACGTAAAAAAATATAGTTGCTTACTACGTTCGTTGGCTCCATAGAAACATAAGCATTACTTAAATAAGTGCCTACTAGTAAGAAAAATAAAGAAATAATATTATGTGAAAAACTGTATTTCAACAACTTACCCTGCGTGAACAGATGAGCGTCAGCCAACAGAATGAATTACTTCAGAAATACCGGCTCTTATATACCGAACGCATCTGCTGGAAGACATCTCCCCCTTGTTTAATATTCCCCTCAGACCCTGTCTGTTTTCATAAAAAGAATAATATGATAATTGACATATTTCAATTATTTTAACCGTAAAAATTGATGTTATTAAAGGCTAGGAAAAATATTTACTTGCTACTTACTGCAAGAGTGATTGATTAACATATTATTGGATTAGAGAGTTAGAATGGGAATCCCGCGGTTTTATTTGTAAAATGGCATAAGGTAAATTACGTCAGTACTAGTGGAATACTTATATAGATAAAACTGGAGCTGCAAAACTACTGTAAAATGTATTTCCTAGGAACGTTTTCCTTTTTGTAGGTAGGTACTAGGTACCAGAATCATTTAAAAAAAAATATCTACAGCCTACGTTAGTCAGCGATAATGTAGCTTTCTAAATTAAATTAAAAATATTTTTTGAAATCGGTCCATTAGTTTTTAAGTTTAGTCGAACACATAAATACAAACCTGCCGGGTTTTTTGATATTTATCATCAGTGCTCCGCTCCCTTTTGTAGTAGCGTGATGTTATATAGCCTATAGGTAACCTTCGTCGATAAAATGGACTATTCAACAAAAAAAGATTTTTTCAATTCGAATCGGTAGTTCCTGAGATTAGCGCGTTCAAATAAGCAATGAAACTCTTCAGCTTTATAATTTTAGTACTTATAGAATATTGCATAGAAAAAAATATTGTTTATAAGTAAAGCGTTAGATTCTCAATATCTGAATTATTTTACCTGTTCCGTAAAAGACGCAGTAGAAGAATGTACTACCATGGGTAGTGTATACTCAGTCACAATAAAAAAATATACAAACAAGAAATTGAATCAAACTGCTGAAAGTACCAGGTTCTACTACCATTTCACTAGATTTTGAGTTGCTTTATTTCTTTATTTACCTATTAAATCACAATTCTGAACATCAATTAAAATCTAACGTACCTACAGACTTCAGTACCTGTTTTCAGAGGCTAAAGGATATTGCTGTTGTTCATTCAGATCCTCCGTCATACAGTCCAGGAGGCAACGCCCAAGTCCTACTACAGCTGGGGTTATTCCATGGACCCACCCCTTCATTCCTTGATAGAGTGACCACCTGAAGAATTAGTGTCATTTTGCAATACCCAGTGGAGCAGAAAGCCTCCTGCTGTAGTCCCAAGAGTTAGCCATATTTGGCAGTGAGATTCGTGGAAAATCACGATAGCATTTTGCAAAGCAGTAATCAGTGCCAAAAGATAGTGGAAAAAGTATTGTAAAGAGTAGGTCAGCTAGCCCTATTTAGCGTCGTATTTCAACACAGTCTCCAAGAGCGCTTGCCTGAAGACGATGGCGCAAGCTTGTCATTACCCTAACAGACACAGGCCCAGGGTGGTGGCGTTTCATAATACTCATAATCCACGTGCACCTATGTATAGGCGAATGCGAATTAATCACCACACAATGCCTCGGGTTCGCCAGGACTGACAGTCAAGGTCAATAGTTGGTTGGTTGGTTTTCTATAGGTACCTAAATAAGTAGTAATATCATGACAATGTATAAAAACATACTTTTCGTGTCTTACATAGCTTTAATTTATCTATTTCCTGATTAATCGGGAAGTCAACTGAAATCAATATAATAGAAGATTATGGTAGTAAATTAATTCTCCTACTGCGTCGGTCACGACACGGCATTTTCCGACTTTCCCCTGAAGTCAAATAATTCATTATTTTTTACGTAATTTTTATGAGTTATGATTGATATGAACTACGTATTCGAAATTTCAAATCTATTGTACAAAAAAAGTTTTTTCAGGAGTAAGCGGGTTAAATAAATTAGGCGAATTTACCAGCCTTCAGAATTGTTTATTTTTTAAAAAAACATTGTCCATACATTATTATTTTATGGAAAGGAAGTGCAAGGCTAGGAACTAATTTTGATAACAATGGTATTCATTTCTGGAGGCGTCACCCGTCATCCTTCAACGCCATATCGCAAATGTCCGTATTCGTCGTAGTCCGGGGGATAAGTTCGCATAACCCTGCTCAGACCGTCGTCTTTGTAATCGTCGTCCTCTTCGAATAGGGCGAAACCGCCGCGTACCGATATCATTAGTGCTATGGCAATCACTACAGCCACCACAGTTATAACCCGCATTGTGAGAGATGGAAGTGCTGTAAATAAATATAATTTGAATTAACAAATGGTGTCTCCAAAAAATCCTTCGTTAAAAAATATTTGTTCACCTAGAATGTAATTTAGGTAGGTACCGAACACCTACCTAAATACCTACCTTAGTAATTGACGAATTGTAAAATTCCGCCACCCTTTTCGAAAAAAGTTAGTTATTAGGTATATTCAGGTATATACAGGGTGTCCCAAAATTCAAGGATAAGCCGGCAACAGAGGGTGGCCCTACTTATGGCTGCTCTGGAGAAAAATAAGGTTGGTTTTCGGATGGATGACCATTCTTAAGACATTGCGACAACTCCGTTCCTCAGAGAGTACCTTAGACCGTCGATCACGGTGGCCATACGAGTACCTATGACAGTTGTTACAGGTAGTGGGAGTCCTAACTTTACTTCTTTCTTTTTCCCAAAATTACCCCACCCCCCTCCCCTCGCCTCATACTCGAACTATGTCGAACACCAATTGACTAAAATTAGGAGTCTCTGAGTGCAAAGTCCACCACGTCCATCGGCGCTGGGACATCACGGCCTCGTACTCTCTAGGCTTGGGGTCATGTCCCCGCTCCTGCACTACCTTTTGGTACCTGTATTACACCGAAAGGCCTCTCGCCTCTAGGTACCATAGTAGGGTTCCGCCAAGGAGACTCGACGCCTTGAAGGAGATCGCGTACCCTCTGAAGACCTTGTTTTCGGAAAATCTTTCCGAAGTCTCATCTGCCATCGACACGAGCCAAGTATTTCATATCGGGTTTGATGCTGGCGGGAGTGCCTCCCACTATGAGGTTGGTTCCCCAGGTGGCGCCCGCTGAGGTCCATAAAAGAACATGGCCTCGGTTTTATGCAGAACCACCTCGAGACCCAGCCGCCGGATCCGTTCCACGACTTGGGCAACTACGGTCGTATCTTTCGTCACCTCGTGTGTAGCAATGCATGCCGTCATTAGCGTATCATCCACATAGCACGTGACAGTGAAACCGTCCTCAAGCTCACCGCGAGCACCCAGACGTATCCGATAGAGTATTCCACAGAAGCGGGCCCAAGAACCAATCTCTGCGGAAAACCGCACGACATCTGTTGCCAGCCGAGGCCGGACGCGGTTGGCAGATGACGGCTTTCTCCATCGGGTATACGGACTATGCGGCGAGGGTGAAGAGGCACTTCGTGATACATGAGCGTCTCACTAATGCAACTCGAGGGCAAAATGTTGAACGCGTTGGCAATGTCCAAAGACACCGCCAACATCACTCGCCCACAAGTGGGCATCCACGGTGGAGCACCTCTGGCGGAATTCATATTAATTAACCCGACAGGTTGGGAGCCTGCACACCTCGTCAAGTAACACTATAGGCCGGTAACCGGACGGCGAATCCACCGTACGGGCGGGATGAAAGGCGGGCCTTTTCACATGAGGAAGTTTCCCCGTCTTTCACAATTTCGGAAACTAACGCTTAGTCGTCGCCTAAAGCTAGGATCCACGCTCAGTCTGGAATGCCGTCGGTTCGGCCTTTAGCTTCCGAACCACCAGCTCTAATTCTATTCTATCCAAGTGACCTCGGACACGCCGTCGTCATCCACGCTTGGCGCCATCGGCCATAGGGCCTCGACGCGCAAGTTGTAAACAATCAGCATTTTCCCGGTTACGTAGCCAAACGTCCGTCGTATTTTTATGAGCATTAAATGCTACCTAAATTATATTTTTTACCTTCAAAGACGCGACAAGGAGCAAATAATTGCATTTTTATTATTTTGCTTTGACGTGCTCGAGGGGGGGGGGGGGGTCATGACCCCTGTGTCCCCCCTTCGGACCGCGCCTGAAAAATACTGAAATATTATTATAAAAAAACTCTATTTAAACACCTTACCCTGTGTGAACAGATGAGCGTCAATGAATTACTTCAGAAATACCGCTCTTATATACCAAATGCGTCGACATATTTCAATTATTTTAACCGTAAAAATTGATATGTTGCGTTAAAGGGTTACTTTTAACGCTCACCCTAACTTTTTTTTTAAATCAATATTATTCTTTGGTGTTATTGATGATAACATGTTTGTATTCATATTTTTAACCGACTACAAAAAGGAGGAGGTTCTCAATTCGATCGCTATTTTTTACGTATGTTGTGTGTACGCGATTGTTTAGCCAATTCATAGACTTATTTTCCTAATGACGGAACTTTTATATATTTAGCTGTACATATTTAAAGTTATGTACCTCGAAAGTGAACAGTCTACAGAAGGGGACAAACCGAAACTTCTATTTTTTTATTATGTAATTATTTTTTTTTTTCATTTCATCATTTTGTTAATACGAATGGGTAACATTTTAAACTTTTATAATAAACTAGCCTTTCGCCCGCGGCTCCGCCCGCGGCTCCGCCCGCGTGCATCTCGGTTAACGCGACCTTTGCTCATATCTTCGGTTCTACTCAACCGATTGCGATCAAACAAACGTAAGATTTTAAGTCTGAGTAAACCCTTTCTAACAAAAAAAACTGCACCAGAATCCGTCCAGTAGTTTTTGCGTCCATCGCGAACAAACAGACAACAGACAAACAGACAGGCAATTCAAAAGAAATATTTTCGTGTTCAGTATCGTTAACATAACATAACCCAAGTATTTTTTTTTAAATACCTCCAATGTACAGACACGACCACTTTACAAATTATATAAGGGATATTTTTAAATGCATATCTGTATATTTTTTCAGCAAACTACGTAACTCCACTAATTTACTGACTTGCACACTAATTAAATCAAATGATAGGTTTATTGAAAAAGGTGCGCAATCCGACTTGGATAGATTAGGTTAGAAGGCTAATGCGGGAGTGGAGCGAAGCGGAGCTCCCGCATTTGCCTTCGTGGTTATTTTTTTTATTTAACCAAAGGAATTGTTCTGCAAATTTCATTAAACAGTATATTTAATATAACATGGGAGTCAGTATTTTTGATATATTTTGTTAGAAAAAAGGGAATATATAAATATCGATTTAAATACATGCCATTATATAATAGTAATATACAATATGGATACGACATATAGGCAATAATTGAAACCATATACTTGGTACCCCCTAAGCTTCAAGCAGGAAAAGTTTGAACAAAATTGGTCCAGTATTAAGGGCAGAAACTAGAGTTTTAATTTTATAGAATTTGAACAACTTTGAGCACTCTGTAGAATCGCATGTTGCCGCTTAGCTGTTCAAGTAAGTTACCTACTATGCCTATTGTTGTGTGTGTGTGTGAAGTTGTTGTGTGTGTGTGTGAAGGTGTGTGCGTATTTATTAATGACTTATGACACAGTCAATGACTTTAAAGCAATGGATGAAACTATTTAATGACTTATACAAGTGGTTGCATTTTCTACATTTATTTTAATAATTATTTTGTTAGAAAATTTCGGATTTTATAAATCAGGGAATTTAAGTTTAAATTTAATTTGGTTCTATTCCTACGGACCAGGATGCTTCGCGGTTTCAGTATTTGCACATATGTCGTATCCATATCGTATAGAATATAGATATCCCTATTTTTTCAGGTCATAATTCAAGTTATCTCATGTGAACAACGATTTGTGTATGACCCATCTGCCGTATGATTGACTTTGCAATTGATTTTTTATACATGAACCGTAGGTGAATCGTCATGAATCGTAGAATTGAAATACCGTTCAATTAACCTTAGGTTAACAAAATTATCCATATCCATACTAGTATTATAAATGCGAAAGTAACTTTGTCTGTCTGTTAGGCTTTCAGGCCTAAACCACTGGAAGATGGATTAGAGCTTGGATATGGACAAAGGCTAGCTTTTACGCGAAAAAAGAGTTACGGGTAGGGGGAGGTAGGGGATAAAAATTTGATAGAAAGTACCTACATGATGAAATCTGGTACAAAGATGGATTAGAGAATGGTAATGAATGTTTGGGAATGAAAGTTTATTTTTTAAAGATATCTTGATAAAATTTAGTACAGAGATTATAAATTAGACCTTGGGGAAGGGCATAGGCTATGTTACGTCGCGATAACCGACATCCACGCGGGCGGAGCCGCGGGTAACAACAGAATTAGTACTATGATAAAATTTAAAAATAGATGTTTTTGATAGATGTTTTTAGATTGGAAACACCTGAAAAATAATTTGATTATCTACCTATATTAAATTAACAAATAAGAATAAAATTACTGTCAGAATCCATCATCCATATGACTGGTTAATTACTGTCAGAATGTGGAATCATTGTCTCTTCTAATATGGTTCTATACTGGAACTAACTGGTCCAACATCCCTTCAATACTTCTCACTGAACCAACTCCGTATCGCGAGAAATATCCCCACACTTTAACATTGCCACCACGGCTTCACCGTCTTTTTAGTGAATTATTATTTTTAATGCTTCGATAACACTGGGAGACGTACAGTTTGCCGTCAGAATTTATTAAGGTTAATCTTAGTTTCGTCCGAAAAAAAAAACGTTTTTCCATTGGTAAGTTGTCCAGCTTTCGTACTTCCTGGTAAAAGCTAAACGATTCTACCTATGTCGCCTCGTGAGATGTGGGACTTTCCTAGCAATCCTTCCGTGCAACTTGACTTCCACCAACCGCCTAAGTTCTGCGGAGACGTTTCGAGGGTCGTACGCTTAAAAAACTTCTTTTCGGATCGAGTTAGAGCCTTTAAATAAATGGATCGTTTTTAGCTAAACAAATGATGAACCTGTCTTCATGAGGTGTTGTCTTCCTTGGTCTAACTTTTAGTCGAATATTTTCTGAGGTTCTGTGTTGTTTGTAATGTGCGATTGCATTTTAAATTCATCTTTATAGAACAATCCCAATGGTTTGCAATCTTTCTATATGTCCACTTTCAATTCATATTCAAATCAATCATAATTTTTCTTGTTTTGAAGCTTCAAAATTTCTTAATATTATGTACTTACTTTTAATAATGCATTTAAGCAAATTTTTTTTATGAATAGTTTGAAAATGGCGGCAAAACGCGTAATTACATTCCGTCGTGTCATATTAAACGCGCCCAGTGTTAGCGAGGGAATCAATAATAGAGCACAAGGAGAAAAATCTTTGCACTCGAGTGCAACACGTAATAACTTTTACAACACACCTGCTCATAAAAGTGATATTATTTTACCGCAATTAGGCACGTAATGACACCTATTATCAAACTGTGACTTTTTCATTGCTATTATTCACAAAAGTGAGTTATAGATTCTTTTTTAAATTTTATAGGAAGTGTCTATAATTGTCTATGTTCTTAAAAAAGTTTTGATACAAAAAATAACGTGTTTAATAGTACGAATAAATTAATACGCCTATTGTATGATCATTTGATGCATTTTCGTATTTAAATAAATAATTTCAACTTGTAATACTTGTATAATAAACAAAATTTTCACTCATTTTAACTTTTTTTTTTCTCTAAGTACAGAAAAAAAACAGTGTAAAAAAAAAGTTAAATTATTCAAACCTCATTTTTTTTTTAAATATGGTCGACCGCCATTATGAAATGCGCGCGCATAGGAAAACGAATTAATTTGTAGTATTGTTTATTTAGTATTTGTAGTATTATTTTATTCGCAAGTGTGTTGTAAAACGTCGTATGGCACGCGTGAGCATGATGATTACCGTCCTCGGCTCTCTTAAGACCCTCGCCCTCGGCGGTAATCACCAACGTTGCTCACTTGTACCATAATGTACTATTCATCCCACCCCACCTCAGCGAGGAAATAACTAAATTAGAAAAAAAAACATTTAGCTATGTAGGTACATAACGTGAAAAGGAAAGGGCGCGCACAAAGATAATATAATTTTTTTTTAAAGTAGTTAGGTACACCATGGAGGTCCCGAGTCTGAGTTTTTCATAAATTAAGAAAAGTTGTATTCGCTAGGTAGCATAGAGGTAGAGGGAAAAAGGTTTAATAATGATAATGGTTTGAATTCACAAACGTGCACACTTAAACTTAGTGCACACGATGTTCTAAATTCAATTTGCTTTTTCTTTCAGAGGATAAAAACGACTTTTGAACTCAGATATCGAAGAGCAAAAGTAGCTAGGTACTCTTTCCGAGATAGGGGAGATGAAAAAAATATTAAAATTATTTCAATGCTTCTTTACTATACATAACCATAAAGTTGTTAGGGTATGATTCCGTAGCCCACCGCCAACCACAGCTCATGTAAGTAAGTGATGGAACCTACCTACATAATTACAACGTGAAATAGACTTGAGTAGGATTATGATAATTTTGGCGGGTTCACAATGGTGCCGTTTACCCGTATCGAAGATTAACATTAAAATTACCGTAAGTAGGTACCTACCTATATTATGTCACAAAGTACTTAATGTATGAAGTGGTCTAAATACTTAAACATTTGATAGACTATACAATTTTCACCCGACGACGACGCGGCGCGACATACGCACGGACGCATTGGCCCCGCTAAACTATTAAAAAAAAAGTATAATGTCCCGCGCTTTTTAACCTGTGGACCTAAACATTTACATTATTTTTAAACGACGATTTACATAGGTACATACATATTCGGTACATACTTTAACATATTACTCGTATATAAAATAATACAAAAAGTAAAAATTGCTTATACTTAGAAGCGATTAATTATCTGAAAATTTGCTAAAAATAATGATAATGGGCGGCTCTACCGAGTTTGAGACATTAGAACAACAATTTTTAGAACTCATTTCCGAATTTCGGACTATAACGGTACGTAACGAAACAAAACTGTAATTAAATAACAATCTTAATTTGCAAGATCATTAAAATCAATGAGACTTAGACATAATAATATATTATTATACAGATACCTACGTATAACTATTTAACGGTTAGGTACATATTTTAGATTTCGAGTAATCTTCTACGTGATTCATTACGTACGGAATCAGCTCGGGCGGAGGCTGCGGAGGCAGGTCGCGCGGCCGCTGAGCGAGCTGAGGCCGAAGCCCGCAGCGGAGCCGCTGCTGCGACCGCTGCTGTGACTAAGGCTACCACAGCACTGGCTCACGCCCAGGAACAACTCATTGGGCTAAAGATACATCTTGAGCTCACGGTAGGCTTGAATTTCTGTTGTAAGTACAAATTGACGGTGTAATAGGTATGTATTTGTATATATAATAGCCACGCACAACCTCGTTTACAATCTGCTATCAGTCGAGGTTAAAGTTGATTCTTGATTGGAAGGTTGCTCTGGGTCTGGGGAGAAGACCATACCAGACTATTTTTACAAAACCGCGAAAGGCATTAAATTCGTACTCCACTTGGTAGTTTCTCCATCACATCATCACCACCCTACTAGACAGAGAGACTGAAAGTAGCGGGAGTTGGAGAAACTGACATACGAGTACTTATAATATTCTTACGAATAAATGAGTTATGTGTGAGTTCGAATGGCATAATACATTCCGTATTACTTAAACAAGTTTTAGAGTAAGTAGCCTTAATGCATGCTTGTTACAGGAGCGCCAGCGTGCTACATTAGAAGAAAGATGTACCGAAATGTCAACACAAATAAATTGTTTGGACAGACAACTTCAACAACTGAGACCACTGCAGTCAGCGCATGCCACTTTGCAGAGACAATTCAGTGACCTACAAGAACGCATACTTAACGCAACCGAGGAAGCGCGAAGGTAATAATCCGAACATCCGTCTCAACTCTCAAGTTCCTTTTTATACCACTTAGGTTGCTGACAAGCACACGGCACACCTGATGGAAACGGGTTACCGTGGCCTATGGACGAGTGCAACACCAGGAGAGTCACACTCGTGCTGCCGACCCTATAAGAACAGAGAGATTCTGTGCCGTCAGCGAAAAAGACACGCAGAACAAGACTTTGTTCTTCTCACTGACAGCATAAAACCGCATCCAGTGAGCATCAGTGAGAAAGCACGAAGATAATAATCCGAACATCCGTTTCAAGTTCAAAATAAATAAATTTTGCTCTACAGAATGCACAAAAAAGGTATAAGTAAGTAGGTATAAGAAACACGCTCCTTAGCGGACCTCCTTAGAGCCCACTAAGACTGAGACTAACGCTAAGATGATGATGATGATGATGAGATAAAGAGGTCCTGTGAATAACTTGCGAACCTCAAATATATTGTGCGACTCCAAATGACCATCCTACTGATATTTTAAAATAGGGAAGTTTATGAGGCTGGATGATGTTTGTTACTCTGCCAGGCAGGGATCGAAAGATGTCTACGACTACCTCACCTCCGGCAACCGACGGCCCACTAAGATGGCGTGCGTTTTAGTCGGTTCAAGTCCGACATAACCTCCTCCACCGGCTCCGGTGGAGGGGTATCCGTGGGGATTTTTAGCACGATAAAAAAAAGGTAGAATTTGTTGAATAGTTTTGGATGAAGTTTAGCAATATATTGGAATTAAAATACCATATTAATGAGCTACTTTTATCCCTGGTATAAGTTTCACGTGGGTGGAGCTACGCGGGCAGCTGTTAGTATTTTTTTATTGTAACTATACCACAGATTACCTATAGTTGGTAACTACCTATACCCAAAACAAAGAAACCAGCGGTAAATTAAATCAGACACTTTATTTGGTAAATATACTTGCATTTAGTCCAATATATTTTTTGAAGCATCTAAGTTTACTACGAAATATCAACATAATAAATGCATAGTTTATATAAATCGTAGCTAGAGTACAAGATGCCGTTAGTTCTTAAAAAAGCAGGTTCCACCTTTGAGTTCCTAGACCATCTAAAACAAAACAAGTCTTTATCAAAACACCGGCATCGCCGTGGGACTCTACAGCATTCCTTTACATTAAGTATCTATATTACGTTGGCATTCCCCATCAAGATGTACGAATAACTCCACAGTCACAATATCCACAACTTCATCATCTAGCTAGAGTGCTAGACTGAAGTTTAAAAAGAATTGGAATATTTTTTGTATCGATATCAATCGTTGAACATACTTAGATGTAGGCAAGTAGTAGATACTCTGAAATACCCACATCTCCAGTCAATTTCACTACTTCCTCCTATCCAGTGTCAATTACCATAGACGTACTTCTACTTAAGACTGTGTTATAACAATTTATGTAAATATTCTACCCATATAATACCCACAACCTGGTTCCATGCCATTTATTCAAAATGATGGCTGTAATGCTGTAATTATGATCCATTTTGTTTATTATATCATTCGCTCTATCACGTGAATCCAGTTAAGAAGGATTTAATAGCTCACTGGGTGTGGCCCGCGGTTCTTGACCCTGTTCTTACAAGCCACAGGATCCTACCCAGGATAAAAGTTAATTCTTCCAGCTAAGCTATTTTGCTTGTGGAATAAATTATTTGAATTTGTGTTCGTAATGGGTTCATGTTGATAGTATACTGTCCCACCCCGTGTTACCACGAATGTGAATCCATTCCGAAACCGACAACCTCTCAAATGCAAGTTAATTATTCCAATTATACCTACCTAGAATTTTTGCACATACTTTCGGACTCTATAGAGAATCAATTCGACTTGAAAATGAGCTTCGGAGAGTAGAGAAGTGCGCCGCAGCTGGTTCGGAAATACGTGAACGTGCTCGACTTGCGGCCGCTGCGCATGCGCGTGAGAGGAGGCTTGCGGCCACCGAGCTGCAGCACACTAACCGAGAACTGCTCAGTGCTAATGGTAACCTCAATACTTACATAGCGTCGTCGTACGACCCTGAGGTAGGTTCATAAGAACTATGATTAAAGAATGCAATAATTGATGAGAGCTAAATTGCCTGTTGAATCCCGGTGGAGTAGAATAGGGTCACTCCATCTCTCCCCGTGGGTGCGTGGGTGTCGTAGAAGGCGACTAAGGAATAGAGATGTTCTCCATCTGCCTACCCCTTCGGGAATTTACTGGCGTGAATATTATGTAGGTATGGATTCGTTGATAATGTTCGTATTTCATAGTACCAGCCCTATCCCTTAATCAAGGTAGAGCTAGATTTTCTTTCAGTGCCTATGCTTCCTAAAGCTATTTTAGAAATTGGATCCTCTAGCACAGAATAAATAATAGTACAACGTCTCTCGTTACAGTTGTGCACAAAAGCGTCAATAATAATTTACTGACAAAATTACATCGGCATTCATCGATCTGTTCGTACTTTCCATTGATTAGCCCTTAATCAAAGTAGAGCGAAATTGTCTTTTAGAGTCGACGCTTCCAACAGATATTTATAAAATAATGTTTTAAGCTCAGCACAAAAGAACTGTCATCCAATGGGTATGAAATAAAACGCAGTTTATGAGCTACAGTTAAAATTATTTAAGAGATACGATTTGACGTTTAAGTCTAGGGTTGGAGTGTCTCAAATCAATTGTCAGAATAATCGATTCAGGTAACAAAAGATTAATCGCAACGTTGCCCGAATGTAACTTTTGTAACATTGTAATTTGTAAATATATAAAAGTATTCGTCATAACTACCCCACCGCGCTATATAATTATCCGACAGGATTTTCATACCATAAAAAAACCTTACTTTTTCCTCGATATGTAACTTTTTAAGCTATGTTGTTTACATTTACATTAGACTATCTGGCCCTGGCAACACTGATTCATCATTTAATATATCTAGTATTGATATTAGGATTAGTACCTCTATGTGAGGCTTAATGAAAACATGGGTATCATTATTATACCTCCTTATTTCTTGAATAATCTAGTAAGATACTATATTTTTAAATTCATATACCTACTTACAATAAAAAACATATATTTAAAAATATAAAATACAATGCCCCACCGGTACCTATAGGGTATAGGGACCACGCCTCACAATACGTGCCGTGTCGAAGAATACCGCCTTCTGCATCAAGGTTCTCAATACGGATGTTTAAATATATTTTTTTTATGTTTATACGGTCATAGCTCCGTCTTGCGTGGACGGATTTGCAAAATTCTTTTTTTGTTCGGCAGTACAGTATTCCGAAATGGTCTCATCTAAATTTCGTAAAGATCTGATGATGGGTTTCAGAGATTAGACCAAGGAACTCTTAAAAAATACCAGGAAATCAGCCGCGATTGAACATCACGCCTGAATCCTTTGAGGGGGTTCGACACCGCATAGGAAGAGATGGGGTGACCCAAGTTCTACTCTGCCGGGAACCACGCGGCTCCTACCGGTAACCACGCGGCTCAGTAAAAATTTAAACATAAAAATTTGCCTTGCCTTACCTTGGCCTCAGATGCAATTAGGAAAATACATCTCCATGCGAATGATGATGATGATAGGCAAAATAATCTAAGAGGTGCATTTTCACAATCAATCTAATATAATCTAGTATTGTTGTCTCTAGTATGCGATATGGTAAAAGTAAAATCTAAACAATATTTTGATTTGTATTACTTAGAAGAAACATGAGAGGGTAAAAAGAATTACGAAATATTACAAAAGTTACATTCTGGCAACGCCGACCATAAACGTAACGAGTTGACATAAACTCCATACGATTAAAATGTAACAACCATAGAGAACACAGCCGCAACACTCAAATGAAAAAATAAGAACGATATGACGTAGCTGTCACACGAGATTTCGAAAAATGAAGAATCACGTCTTATTTTAAATTATTTGTAGCAATTCTTAAAATATTTGTAGTAATTTAAAGTGAAATATGTCACACCATATTTTTTATACTTACTATTATAAGTTATTACGTATTTAGAAATGGTTTAACTTAATTTATAACAGTTTCATGTATCCTTTCAATAGTGCCTAGTTACCTTCCATGAATCCAGAGAGCTGTCAAATCGTATCTCTTAAATAATTTCAAGTGTAGGTTCTAGACTTGTTCAGCCACTTTAAAAATTCAAGTCTACGGATTTATTTAAAGGCAATATCCGGAAAAGTCGAACTTTTCAGTGTGACTCAGTTGACTTTAAAAATCAGATCTACCCAAAGCCTTCGTAGTTGTATTTTGAGCTGGATATTATTTTTCCCATTTTGACTTTTTGGAACCTTTTATCATCGGGCGCCTAAAGCGGACGCTCCTCTTGCTCTACCCCATTGGCGGCGCGGGTATTGTATATTACTTAAAATTTAGACTAAAAAGGTGTCGGATTCGCCATCTTTACCTACTTTTCACACACGATACACCGTACACTTGACACGGTTTACGATGTAAGGGGCCCTACTAAGATCTTAGTAACCCGAAGCTCTTTCAGGCGTCTTTGTCCCCGCAAAAGTGCTTTACATATCTGGCTGCATTGGGATTAACTCTGTGATGATGATAATGGTGATGGTAATTACGGCGCGCTCGGCCACAGCAATGAACCCCACTCGTTTACATTAGTTTGGTTGATATGTATTGTATTGTGCACCTGTACCCATTCTTAAAAGGACCAAAATTTACTAACCTAGGTATTTTAGCTCAGACTTTTTAGATGCTACATGCTTACTTTTTATGACCAGCTTCAATGTCAAGAAAAAGCTTTTCTCATATTTAATTGCGATCTTTTATCTGATCAAAGCGGAAATAAGCAAGCTCAGAGCTACTGTAGCAGAACTACAAATCCATTTATCTGAAGTTGGTGACCACCCGACGGCAAAAAGAACATTCGATTCCAGTACAGAAGCAATTGCTGAACTGAGAGCAACTTTGGAAGCAGAGCGAGCTGGGGCAGGAAAACTCGAGCGAGCGCTAGCGGCAGCACTCGCAGATAATGCGACACTAGCAGCACGACTACACGCCGCCGACAATACCGATGACGCAAACAAACTCTTGTCACCTGCTGAATCAACTTGTACTAACATTTGTCCTATCGATTCCTTTTTAGCTGAATAAAATACATGTTAATATTTTGCGTAGAAGTGTCTTCGGTCGTCCGCTGCGATGAGTGGGCGACCGCCACCGCTCGCCACTGGGGCCCACGTGGGTCTCTAAGTCTAGCATTTAAGTACATAGAATAGAAAAACTCAAACTGGCGCCCGCGGCGTCGACGACGATGGCAGAGGTGTATTAACACCCACAAATAACGCCAGTATCAAGTAATAGGTAGACTGCAATGCTTTCACCAGGCACTTTTGCCTGACTTCGCGCTACTACTGAATAATTCCTACTGATAAACCTAATAGCACATTGTCTGACACAGGAATCGTATACAAAATCTCATGCACAGCCTGCAATTGTAGGTAGGTACTCGATGCTCCACTTCACCGAGGTAGCCATTTTCGTAACCAACTCATTCGAGCCAAACTAATGTATTCATTCAGTATTCAGTAAGGTGGTATTACATCATAATTTATCACAGCTTGGACACGCAGCGATGACTTAGATATTAGTCAGACACAAAAACCTGCTCATATGAGTAGATACACGTGTGATGTGTCTGTATACCTACCTACCTATATTTAATACCTAAAACTTCATTAGAAAACAATGATGTGGACGAGGCTTGACGATGCCATTTATATTGCAAACAGGTTTTATGGTCGCGAACTCGCGACTTACACCGCCAAAATTTAAAGGTCAAGCTGTCCTTTCCAAGACTGTTTCAAAATAATATTAGTCTTGATTATGAACTACTCATAAAATGATAAAAGACTAAAAATTAGAATAAGTACCTCTACAATAGGACTGCCGATGCCGAACAGTTATTCGATTAAAAGGTGTTTATCAACAACATATAATATGTAGTAGGTAGCTCTTCTCTTCTTCTCTTTTCTCTCTCTTACTATCTTTCTTCTTCTTTCTCTCTCTCTCTTTTTTATTTTTTAATAATTAATTTTATTTTAAACTGTTTACTTAAGATATGACATCTATATATTTTAGTAATCTCCTTTTAATTTTCTTCATTTTGATACCCTACTCGATAAATTTTGAATAAAAAAAAAAAATAATTTGGCAACACATATTTTAGCATCAAAAATCTACCGTATAGTTTTTGTTGGTATTTTATGTACCCTATGACACTCGGGACATGAATACCTTGCATTTGAGACCCCATTCATCGAAATCCGTCTAGGGGTTAGGCCTGTAGAGGGGAACAAAGAAAACTACATACATACATACGCGCGAAACACATTACCCTCGCTGGCGCAGTCGGGTAAAAATATGCGTAATAAATCAAATAGGTATTTAGGTAGGTACCTACATACTTTTAAGTATTTAAATTGTTACTTATTAATTTATGTTAGGTATCTACTCTTATCAGTCTTATTTATTTAGAAACAATAGAGTATTTCGATTCATCTGTAGGTACTTACAGCTACCTATAGGTACATATAGAGATAAACAATTACAGTGATGTGTTGCACTAAAACAGGTTCCTAGGAATGCACAGTGCTTGGTCTGTATCGAGCTCACAACTTAAATATAATATTATCTATCGACAATCTGCGATGTAGGAATGTCCCGTATGCGTGATGATGATGAAGGAACCTCATTCTATTTTCCCTGAAAAAAACATCAATTAGCGCACAGGATATTTTGAAATTTTATAAATAAGTAGGTACGATTTCATGAAATAGATAACCTTGAATATGTAATTATTTTATTATTATTGCACTGCACTACTCATGAAACATACTGAATGCTTATGTACCTACCTATTCATGAAATTTTTTAGCTCTTTATTTTTTGTATAATATTTTTTTTATATATAATATTGTATTTTCGTCTGTAACATTATTACCTACCTACTAGGAATTTTTAAAGTAAACATAATTTTTAATTAAGACCTTCTATATATTTGGAACATCAAGGTAAGTGTTGCAAGTTGCAAAGATAACAGAAAACCCCTGCAACATAGTGCGAATAAGTGCACTGTCCATAGTTAGGTAGGTAGGTACTATGTGCGATGAATTTTCACAAGGCTTCTCGGCGCCCCACCTGTGGAGTCCGTAGGCGCCCGCGCCGCGGCTGCTTCACTCCACAGCGCTTAGTTGTAAAGTGCACCCCGTGACGACTCTGCGTCGCCTTCGACACACGCTGTACTAACTATGCGCACTCGAATGAAACCATCTGTGATATAGTGTTAAGTTGTATTTAAATTAAGTTGTATAAGTGATTCTAGTGTCTATCAGGTGAGCATAGTTAAACATAATCAAATGCACTTTAAACAGTGTGCGTAATCTCTATAGGTATTTGTAAAGTTATCTTACGTCAAGTTTTTAAATGACATAATGCAAAAGTTTTTGTATTTTGGCGAATTGTAAACAGACGCACTACGATATGCTTAGATAACACCTGACAGCTAAGCAGGTTTCCCAGTTGCAATTCTACAGTCCCACAGCGATTGTTTTGTCGTCTAAAGAGGTAAACAATATAGCGACGTTGTAGACCTAGAGAAAGTTTTTTACCACAATGACTTGATTCTTGTATCTTTGCTCACTTACACTGGCTGAGCTTTACATCTGTAGCTAAGCTGCTACAATTCAACTCATGTTCTTAAATATCATACGTAACTAGTAGAAGATTATTTTAAGAATGAAACATGTTTTGCCATATCTGATGAAAAGGCTGTTCCGCCCACACGATGTTGACACAGTGAGTCAGAAACGCAAGGACACAAGTTCTATATGTACATATGACAAATATGTAAAGTTAAATACATCAGAATAAATAACTCACCCACGACTGATACATTGTGATGAATTGCATGTAAATATATCATTGGTAGGTACCTACATACTCCCTCCTAAATACAATCATTATTCTAAATATTTTATTATGTAGTTAGGTATGTACCTATGTTAATTTCGTTATTAAAATAAAAAGTCTTATTGTTACGTATTCAAGTGTTAACCTGACTAACTAGATTCTTAATTTATTCGTAACAAATTCCTATTGGCATTCAACTATACATGTTATGAGAACATACTGTCCATATTTACTAAGATATATACAATTAAAAATTTATACCTATCTTAGTCTCATAAGAATAAATTCTAATTAAAACTATTCCGGAAGATAATAAAATTACCTTCATGGCAATGAAGGAAATTGGGTGCGGAACACCCCTACCAAAACCTTTGATGCCTTCGGAGCCCAATTCAACCTCATCTGCGAGACCAGGGCCTCGATTCTGCTAAAGCAAAACCACTGTCATGCCACTGACACTGCAAGAAAATTCAATTTAATTTTAGCCTTTAAAGTAATGCTCTTAAAGTTTAAAATTAAATGACTTTTGTAGAGTGAACGAAAGAGTGTAATGAAACTCTTTTCATTTAATTTTTGACGGTAAGTCTATCGAAATAAGGTCTAAAATTTAATGCCATTTTTTTTCAGTCTCTGTGGTATGACAGTGGTTGTGCTTTAGCAGAATCGAGGGCCAGGCAGTGGTTATCCTCATTCAATCAATTGATATAATATATTGCAGTCTGCTGTTATTACATAGGTTAAGCGGCTCTCAATTTGTACTCCTACGCCTTCCGCATTCAATATTTCTTAGCAAATTTTTTTCAGTTCATCAGCTCATCTAGCTATGAAATTGTCCCTCTGTTAAGTTAACCGATTCATGATTTCCACTTATTTGTTGCAACGACCATCCGGCCCTTCAGCAGACAATCGGTAAAGACAATGATCATTGACGCAATACTTCGGTAGGGTTAAAGATCTTAAATCTTTGCACACCGTTAGTTGCAATGAACCAGTCCATTCTTCAACATTTTGCGAGCTAGGTATGTTGATAACCTCAGCTCTTTGTAGGATATCCTCGTTACGAGTTTTATCTATCAGATAAGTTACAGTCACGAACCTCTGTGTATATGTTACCGGCAATGTGTATAAACCAGTATTCTATACAATGCCTAGGCAATGTATAGAACACCGAGTGCGCAACCGGTAATGTATGAAAAGCTATCAAAAAATATAAAATATGGTTCTTCTATATCCGTGGTCGTCAAATAGCGGCCCGCGGGCCGCATGCGGCCCGTGGGCGTTATTAGTGCGGCCCGCAGCAAAATAAATTATTTCAATATTCAACTATACCTACATTACATAATCATAAACAAAATAAATAAGTCCTTTATTTTTTGTGTTCGAATCCTGCGACGACTGTGACTGACGAGTGACGAAAATAAATACCGTAATCGTCTGTCCACTCATTTAGAAGATGCTATGAGGATTGCATCACGCCAGTCTTCAAAGGCAAGGGATCGGTGCAGGAGTGTGGTAGTTACCGCGGTATAAAGATAATGTCCCACACCATGAAGCTCTATGAGCGGATAATCGACTCCCGGATCCGACAGGAAAGTACACTCTCGGAGTGCCAGTACGGGTTCCGTCCAGGGCACGGGACCATGGACCCAGTGTTCGCCCTAAGGGTTGTGGTGGGGAAATACAGGGCGAAGAACACGCCCCTGCACTGCCTATTCTTAGACATGCAGAAGGCTTTCGACTGTGTTCCTCGCGCGGTGATCTGGTGGGCACTGCGGGCCAAGGGTGTTCCAGAGACTTACATTGACACCATCCGAGACATGTACTACGATTCCGGTTCCGTGTTTCGGACTGCTGTTGGCGACTCGAAAGCCTTCCCCATCACCGTCGGGGTACACCAAGGATCCGTCCTTAGTCCTTACCTGTTCAGCGTGGTATTAGATGTTTTGTCGGACAGCATTAGAAACTCACATGAGCAGCCTCCGTGGTTGCTCATGTATGCTGATGATATTGCGCTCATGGACGCGGACAGGAGCAGATTGGTGCGACGCGTGAAAGGATGGAAAGAAGCGCTTGAGAACGGCGGTCTGAAGCTAAATGTAGCGAAGACAAAATACTTAGCGTTAAACTCCACAGATCCCACACCCGTCCGCATAGGCGATGATTTGGTCGAGCGCACGGACCAGGTTAAGTACCTGGGATCTGTACTTCATGTGACCGGTGAGATCGACCACGACGTCAAGGCACGCATTGCTGCCGCGTGGGCCAAGTGGCGAGAAATGACTGGCGTCACCTGTGATCCTAAAATGCCAGTCAGGTTGAAGGGGCAGGTCTATAAGACGATCATTAGGCCTGTTCTCTTGTATGGTTGTGAGGCGTGGCCGCTGCTCGAGCGACATAAGCAAGACCTGCGTGTCACGGAGATGAAAATGTTGCGGTGGATGTGCGGCGTTACAAGAGAGCCGCCTTCGCTGGTGCGGCCACGTCTTGCGGCAACCGCCAGGCTACGTGGGGAATAAATGCCTGGCAATGGTACCCCCGCCGGGTCCAGGTAAAAGGGATAGGCCAAAGAAGTCCTGGCTTGACGTCGTGGAGGGTGATATGCGTGCTAATGGTCTCACTACCATGGACGCCCAAGATCGTGCGAAGTGGAGAAGGAAGAGCCGGAAGGCGGACCCTGAGCTCCGAGGTCATCTTGGCCACGGATGCAATCAGGAGAATACGTCTATATGCAGATGATATGAGGATTGCATGTAGTCCAAAAGATGCCAATATACAAGAAATAATTAATAAAGTTCAACACCATAATTCCTAATTATAAAACAGATAGTATGAGAGCTGACGTCACTAAATCTGGTATTCATGTACCTACTAACAGGCGCTTTCAGCAACTTTCAAACGCTGCTGCCACCACTTTCGCCAGTGCTTTCGAATTGCAGCAGTGGTTTTTCATACACAGAATTTGATGATCAAATGACCCAGGTTTTTTCTGGTAATCTTATCATATTAGATACCGATTTTTTTTGGTTTTTCAAAATGGATTTTTGGTATCACCACCCGGTTTTTAGCTTTCCAGCATAGCCATTTCGTGGTCTCCAATTAAAGGCGCGTCTAATGATGTACATCTTATTCAGGAATCCGATGATACCAGAGTTAGTAACGTCAGCTTTCATACTAAGATATTTCTGATTAACGATGTTGAAATTTTTTAATCATTTTATATCTACCTATGTTCATAAAGTAAATTATCTTTTTCTAATAAATATTCTAATGAGCAATACGTATGAGTACTTTTTTCGATATCAACTCCCACGCGAACGACGTCAACGACGACGTCGCATCGCGGGCACAGCTAGTGCGAAGTAAAAAACGAAGTAAACTGAATACATAAATGTCTGCAAAGACTTGGGATGTCTTCACAGACTCAGCGGCCCGGCCCTGGCACTCACATTGTGATGTGTGGCCCTTGGCCAGTAAAGTGTGACGACCGCTGTTCTATATCTTACCTATAGGTATCCAAGTTAGGGCGCGCAGTGTCCGCTTCGCGCAATTAGACATAGATAGATTAGGTTAGAAAGCCAAACCAAACCATCCAGAAATAAAGTTTCGCCAAGTGGATGGCAATTAGTCTATATATTTTACACATTGCCGATGGACCAGCATTCTACCTACCTGAATTATATCTACAGATTGCCGATAACATAGGTACATAAATGCCTTTTTCCCCAAAAAAGTAGTCATAGAAACTAGCATCAGGCTGGAGTCCTACAACACACTAGCAAATGCACTAACAAAAAAAAAGATGAGTGATGGTAAGAAGCTGTTAATAAATTCTGAAAAATAATCACTTATCATAATAGAGCCCAACAATGAAATCAATGCTAAAATAAGTGGTCTTCAATGTAACGGCCTAAATAGAAGCTTTATCATACTCCGCTTTAAAGGATCTGAAATGACAGACACCCGTGTTGGTAGAGGATTGCAAGTTCATTAGGTGCGGCTATAAAGAACTTTCGAAGCGCTTGATCCTAGAAGGAATTGTTTGCCTACATCGACACCTAACCCCTGTTCATATTGTTCCGGATAGGAAAATAAAAGGTAGAAGTGTTCATTCATTCGCCACGGTAGAGGATTTAGTTATTAGCTGGGATTGATAACCAAAGGGATTGACTTCTATTTCATGAACAAATGCGATTATGTGGTCATAAATTATTTAGAAATATTTTACGCATGCAATATGCAACCTTGCCTTGCATAAATTTAATTACAAAAGCTATTTATTTAATTCAACCAGTCATATCTTCTCTACTACCGGTGTACTAGTCTGATTACAGAATACTCTTATATAATTAGGTGCATTTAGGTAATATCAGTTTTCTAAAAGGTACAAAAGTCATGAAGCAGTATTGTAATTGGTTGATTCCTAAATGACTACTCTATTCGTTTTTGATGAGTTTATCAGTTCAATGTCCATTTACGGTCTAAGTTGGCTAATTCTTCATTACATTAATGATAGTGGACACGTATGAAAACCAGTATCCAATTCCAAGAATCCAGACCGAACCTGTTACTTAATGCAAAATTAATAAAGCGTATAGTTGTAGGTAGAAACTAGAACTCACATAGTGGAAAAGTAACATCCCTTAAGACCACGCATAAAGTTAAACAGATACTACGAATTAACACATGAAATGACCAAAAATGGCTATGTAGCGACACCATTCGCCGTGGAAATAGACATGAGGGGGTGTACTATGGGGTGTACTAAAAGACTTTGGATTAATTATTATTATCAACAGCTTCAGTAAATTCTTTATGAGAGCGAATATCAGAAATGGCATTGCTAGCACCCTATCAAATCTTCTATATATTATCAAGTCCCGGACAATGTCGCAACCGTAAAACCGTAAAACCGCGCTTTTAACTAGGAAGTTTTTGTAAGTAGGTATGTATTAGTACATAGGTAACTGACATTAAAGTAGAAAATATTTTATTTCAGAATCATGACTCAAAAATTTGGATTACACATTGCCTTACTAGCCTTGATAGCGCCACTAGCACAATGGTAAGTTTTGCGATAAAATTAACAACCTTATTTTAATTAACGGAAACACTCAAGTTATTTAAATAACTATGATTCATATTTTTTCCTTTTCTTCCGAATGTATAATCATGATGCATATTTTGTTGGGCTTTTTGTAGCAAATTTTGTTGAAATCGCAGCTACCTGCGACTCGACCCTAATGGAAATCCTTTATCGCTGAAAATTGTCATTTCCGAAATAAAAAGCAGCCTACGATGCTTTATGTCCTTTTTTACATTCCAACATTTTTCGTTTACATTTAAGGCAATATATAGGCCGATACCTATCCTCATTTTTAATCTCACATGATAAGAGACGAACTTATTGCCGTCAAACTACCCAGAATTTCCCGATAGACACACATCCAACGACACTTTTCCGGACCGGGGAATCAAATCTGGAACTTATGCACGGTGATTGCACTCTCTACCGCTACTTCTATCATGAAGCCGACAAAAATCATCCCATACCGAAAGGAAGTTAAGAGAAGAGCCTACTCGCACCAATGTGCAAGAATTGAATGAAATAGGCAATAAGGCATTTAGCATACTAACTATCTAAATCGATTAAGATAGAAAAAAGGATGTGCAAGAAGTCATATGTCTTCTCATACATTTGCGCGATTTTAAATAATCTGGGAAAAGGGGTTGAACAGAGAAGAAGCCCTTCCTTCCCAATCATTTGTAACCTTCCTTCCAACAAATGTTTTTTTTTTCACAGTATATCGGTAGTAGGGCCGCGCGCGCTTCGCCCGTTTAACTCTTACACAGTAGCAATAGGGGGCAGCTCCAGACCTTACAATTTATATGTAGCAATCGAAGGTCGACGGGCAAACGGAGAACAATACAATGAGGGACGTGAGGTACAGGTCCCGGTCGCCACTTCACGGCTCATAGAACTTGAGGTAAGTGTCTTCTAAAACTATAACTTTTAATACGACAGTGAAAGTAATTGTAGGTAAGTTGACCTCATAATTCTATGAAAAATGTATATAATTTGAATAGAAATTTTCTGTGGTTAAACAACCTCACTGTACCGTATGTTTTCTTCTCACGTGGTATGAAGTAGAGTTGCAAGTTCCAACTAATGTTGAGTGTGTGCTTATCATTAAGAGCGCAAGTAGGTATACCTATATAACTGTCTGGCAGACTGCCATATTGGTGCACCTGACTGCTTCGACGGGCAGCGATGTCTTAGCATTTTATGTTTAGAAATATAGATGAGAATAAAACACTTAGTAAGTTTTTCTAAGTAAGTCATTCCTTAGGGATTTACAATTGTGAGTAGGTACCTACTTTCTGAAAACGTTTACAAATTCAAAGGTGTTACGTATGGAGACGCGTTTATTACTTTACATGGTCCATTTCCTGACCACAAACTACTATTTCTTTTTCTCACATCCATTCAGTACATCAAGCAGTTGCAATAACAGATTAGAATTTACATAGATTTTTATATCTAGCACACACAAGGCAGCTAACCGCACTTTAGTCTAATCAATAATTTTCCCACAACGAATCGTGACAAATGTATTTCACCTGTAGATCGGTGACCCTGGGCCGGGACAGTACGCGCTGGTGGCGCGGTCAACCTCAGGCCCGCTATTTTCATCGTCGGCCTCATTACTCTACCAGCCGCGCAGTTTCTGCATCTTCGTGCAAACAGATAAGCGCGTATACCAGCCCGGAGACACCATTAACTTTAGGGTCATCGCCTTGGACAAGTAAGAACAATGTTATTTCTAGCTGTACTTGTAGACGATGTGACAGGAAGTCTGTGATATTGTGTATAGTCTACGTAATCGTACCTATATTTAATTGGACTGATCTCATTGTAATTATGGATTGATGTTTTGTATTACCTGCAGATATTTTAAATGCAATGTTTTTTTTTTCATACACAGGCAATATACCTATATGACTGATACTGATACATAATGCAAATAAATTATATAATAAGAATAAGTAGTTAGCACAGCACACTATGGTCGATTACAAACACAGTATGCTGGCTCGGCTTTTACTACAGTTAATTATGTTAAATCTTCTTCCTCCTAGCGTTATTCCCAGTCGCATCCGAAGCTTTCAGCTCAGAGTCTGGGGTCCGCTTTTACCAGTCATAGCTACAGATTTTGGCTAGACCTCGATATTTAATTATATTAAATATCTCGACATTATTTTGGACATTATACCTGCCTACCTACTTGAAAAACGACTTATTAACATTCTCTCGGGTCTTATACGAACTTTAACTTTCTTACGATAGGTAGTCACTTAAAGAATTAATTTATCATCCGAAATGTGCCTCTGCCTTACGTGGGCTGTCAGTCAAACAAAAACATCAAAACAATTTTGAGGTCACTGGCGATTGCCCATTGGGCAATAAATACTCAATGTAAGACAATTAAAACACCTAACAATACTATGTATTACAGCGCCTAACACTTTTTTAATACCTATATCTATCATCAAAAATAGTGAACTCCGAACTTGCACAATTCCCAACGCACAATCTTTTTTGTAAGGATTTAATTATTTTTTCATCCCTTCTATTCGAAAAGTGTCACTTTGTTCCTCTATAAGTGGGAGCAAAGTAGCACTTTTCTGTTCAGAGTTTTTTAGCGGGCGGAAAAGTGATTTGAATTGGAACATCATATTATTCATAGAAATGGAACCATTTTTTTTTTATTACTGGCTGGTTCGTGTTGGCTGCACGGCGGTTATGGTGACCCGTGCTATGTAAAAAGAAAACCAGCGCGCGAATTCCGTCTCTGTTCTTGTATTATGGAATCAAAGAATCAATTTCGTTTATTCAGTTTAGGCACAAAATAGCACATGAACGTCAAAAAATTACAAGAATTATGACAAAAATAAAGTAAAATAAATCATTTGAGAATGATTCTATGTAAGTAATCAGTACCGATGTATTTTTCTCATAGAAAGGGGATGAAAAGTAGAGTATATAACTCGAGGAGCAAATTATTTTTCCCTCGGGCGATATACTTTGAACCCCTCGCTGTGCTCAGGTTTCTACGTTAGAACCCCTCGCTAAAGCTCGGGGTTCTATTCTAGAAACCTTCGCTAGCCTCGTGGTTCAAAGTGCGCCCTCGCCGTAAAAATACAATTTTGCTCCCTTGTTATACAATCTACTATTCTTACCTACTATGCAAATAAATAAAATTTAAGTGTCTATTCGCAATATCTGTGGCTGTCAAACAAAAACATCAAAACATCTGTGGCTATAATGAGTGTAGGAGTGTAGGTATGCATGAAACAAAAAAAAATCTTTTAAAAATTTTGTCAGTTTCGCAATCTATTTCCTCAGGGAAATTGGATCACCAAAGTGGCTGAACCGATTTGACGGGATTATTACTGCAGATAGTCAATGTTATAAGGCGTAACTTGGACCACTTTTATTTTAGAAAAAGTGTTAGGGTTCCTCGCAAAACTATTAATATCTACCCAAAACTAAACCACACACTCGCATTAATAACACAAGCACTCAAATCCGCACAAGCACACTCACGCTCATTAGGTCCGCTCTATACGATGGTGGACACAGTGGCGATTGTGGCGAATGTGTTTGCCAACATTCAAACTACACAACATCAAGAAACTCACAAACCTCAGCTCTACACGTTCGCCAACAGGTGTTCGCCAATGCGTAGAGCGGCCATAACAAGTAGACAAATAGTTACACATAACCATTATAGAAATAGAAACCGATAATAATGTATTGTTATTAGATAACATCATTCTTACTATCGAAACACATGAATGAAAAGTACACCAAGAATATCGGGGGCTGTAGCTACGAAACAGACTGCCAATTTAACTTAGTAGGCTATCTCTAGGAGAATTGATAGCACTCTACACTTCATTGTAGCTATAGAATGAAGATAGCAAACTATAAATATCAATGCTATCAACTTGAAGAGGTAACATGTAGCTATGATTTTGAGATTGTTAGTATAATAGTACATTATGGTACAAGTGAGCTATGTTGGTGATTACCGCCGAGGCGTTATTGAGGCCCGAGCCGGCAGGCGAGGGTCTTAAGAGAGCTGAGGACGGTAATCATCATGCTCACGCGTGCCATACGACGTTTTACAACACACTTGCGAATAACATAACACTACAAATACTAAATAAACAATGCCACAAATTAATTCGTTTTCCAATGTGCGCGCATCTAACAATGGCGGTCGGCCATATTTAAAAAAAAATGAGGTTTGAATTCAACTTTTTTTTTTACTGTTTTTTTTTTCTGTACTTAAAGAAAAAAAAGTTAAATTTTAGTGAAAATTTTGTTTATTAAACAAATATCACAAGTTGAAATTATTTATTTAAATACGAAAACGCATCAAATGAACATACAATAAGCATATTAAATTTATTAGTACTATTAAACACGTTCTTTTTTGTATCGAAACTTTTTTAAGAACATAGAAACTTAACCTATTAAATTAAAAAAGAATCTATAACTCACTTGTGAATAATAGTAATGAAAAAGTCACAGTTTGATAATAGGTGTCATTCCGTGCCTATTTGCGGTGAAATAATAACACTGTTATGAGCAGGTGTGTTGTAAATATATTTATTAAACATAAATAAAATAAAAAAATTAAAAGAGTTATTTTATCCCTTGCCATAACACATTATTAAGGTACACACACAATAAAATATTATGTCACGTATTTTAATGCAATGCATAACTTAGGTCACAATACTTCCAAAGATATAAATAGGTACTTAGATAAGTACGTAGCTAGGTAGATACATTTACGCAGTCGGTAAAGCGTAACACATCTATTGATTGTTTGAGTATCGGCCACATCTGCGCCCTTGTACCATTTAATGAGGATAACTTGAATCAAAAAGCATTAAGCAACCGTATACAGTAGAGTATCGGCAAGACACTTTCGTTTTCTGCACCATCATTGATACAACGAGAGTTCGTGCGCGTGAGATTACGTGTGATTACGAAGCGGTTGTTGACCTCAGTGTGCGCATACGCAGGTACCTGTTGCCGCTGTCGACGACTGTAGACGTCACTGTGCTGGATACTGGAGGCTCGCCGATAAGGCAGTGGGCCAGTGCTGAGCTCAATCGAGGAGTTCTTACTAAAGAATTAGTCCTTGCTGACGAACCAGCGCTAGGAGAATGGACTGTACAGGTAATGTGATACAATCATGTAGGTAACAGTTTTTTAAACCAATTAAAAACAAAAAGTATTACATGACATGTAAAATTTACATATTTTAACTAAATATGCACTTAACTTTAATTTGACTTGTAACGTAAACGTAGGCATTGTTACACTTTTGTAATAGAAGTTTGTTAAATCTGTGCCAAGTTTTAGATGTTTTCTCAATAAGTAACCCACGCATAACATAATAGGAGGTAATGGGGGGGGGGGTTATAATGCCATACGAATATTTGACATCACATATGCATTATTTCTTAATCTGCTTTATCAGAACGGAAATCAATAAACGGAAATCAATAACCACGAGTAATCTTTGATCCTGTCTACTTCCTTTATTTGTTTTTCCTTAAATTCATCTATTCGCATCGTACTCATCTACGAGTATACTGACAAGTATTTATATGAAAACTATGCCTAGCCTTATAAGTTGCAAGTTAAACCTGGCATCTAAAAATAAACAACAAGTAATCAATATTTGATAAATTGAGTAGCCAAGTGTAATCACATGACACGAATACAGCTACTGAAGATGATATAACAAAAGAACTGAATAAAGTAAAAATTTACAGAACTTCGTACAATAAAGCCGTTATCATCTTTATTCTCACATTAATTTATAAAAAGAAATGTATTTACTAGACAAATGTGCTAGACAACTCCGGAAATGCTACTAACCTCGAGATTATAACTGGCCACTTTGCGATGGCCTTTGCGATAGGTCAAAAAATGTTTATGCAATCCTTGTATAACAGGTGGAAGCCCGTGGGCAGAAGTACTCTCAGAAACTACTGGTGGCTGACTACGTGCTGCCGAGATTTCACATGGAGATGCAGCTGCCCAAAGAGGTGCTCTTCAGCGAAGGTCGATTTGATGTCAACGTAACTGCTAAGTATGTTGTAATTACTTTATAGGGGAAAGTCACAATCAATATAAAAAATAGATTCTATTTTCAGAAATCAACTTTACCATGCAAACAAGCCTAAATTCATTTAACTTCTGAAGCGTATTCAAACCTGCAATATTAACAGTCTCGTTGAGAGATATATCAACACAAGGAGTGTTCTATTCTAACTCGGTTAACCTGTTACGTCAAACTGTTTATTTTCCTTGCAAAGGGTTTTTCCGCCCATAGTTGGTTTTCCTTAGGATTTCTGGGGAAGTACCTAACTTATTGGTAAAGACATCAATACCCGCAAGGGCGAAATAAGCAGTGGCGGGATGAAACCATTGTGTTGTTGTTGCTCCCATAAATAGACTTTCTGACAGATGCGGACGTAAAAACACATAATAATCCGCAGACATTCAATTTATTAATTCAGACACAAGCTCAAATTATTACAATATCTAGATATCAGGCTCGTTAAGTGATAATAAAATTAACATATATATTATTTATTATTTATGTTTTGCGAAGAATACGCGATAAACTAGTAGTCATCTTTCATTTCTCAACTAAATATTTCCTCTAACCAGTTTTCAAAGAATGTAATGTAATAGAATAATAATCATAAAACTCCCTCAACCACCAACCTATCAATTGGTTACCTACGACGTAAATTAACTTATCAAACTTGATTTACAAGAAATCTAATAATAGAACTTCTATCACAAAGTGATAAACAATCGAGCTCTAATAAACTGGATTGAGAATTTCTCATCATGCCTCGAAACAAAATAATATTCACAGAAATTGAAATGACAGCTAGTCATGTCTCATTATCCAGAAATATTAAAAAACCGTACCTGTTTGTTTGTATAATTTCGCAATGTTAGATCAACTTTGGATGAGGTTGCGATCTATCCGCGGTACCTACTCTGAATTTTATCCTTGTTTTGAACTTGCTCAATAGGTAGAGGTAGGTACGGTATGGGTGAATTTCAACAAATGCCATTTTTTTTATCATATCGGTGAACTTTTTCATTTATATGTTTTTTGTATATTTTTAAGGTTTTATGTAATCTTTGTGATAATCATGTATCCCTAAATTTAATATCATCAACGTATCATTTAAGATTATGGAGAAAATTCAGTTTTAATTTTGGTTTCCACCGACATGACAAACCCGCACCGATTATTTTTTCTGTACACCGATTTGATAAGTTTATCCACCGAAATTATATACATATCCACCATTATGATAAAATATTCACCGAAATGATAATCTATCCACCTTTGAACATCAAAAAGGAAATAGTAGGTGCCTTATTTTTACAAGAGTGACTTAAAACTGAATGCCTGACCTGAAGAAGATCATATCCGACGAGACTCTTGAAGATCCAATGAAAATATTATTATATTTTTTGAAATTATATAGGTACCTATTTTATTATATTTACTTTCTTCTAAAAGAACGTTTATAAGCTGGTAACACAAATCAATCAATTAGCCTATTGCAGTCCACTGCTGGTCATAGGCCTCTCCCAATATGCGCCACGTTTGCAGATCCTCCGCCTTCCGCATCCAGTCCTTCCCAGCCACCTTTCGTAGGTCGTCAGTCCACCTGGCCAGGGGGTGTCCCACCTTCCGTTTTACTCCTCGCAGTCTCCACTCTAGGACTCGTCTGTTCCAACGGCAATCAGTCCATCGGCAGATGTGGCCAGCCCACTGCCACTTCAGCTTGCTTATTCTGCGAGCTATGTCGGTAACTTTGGTTGTAATGTCGGATGACCTCGTTTCTAATTCTATCCATCAAAGAAACTCGAAGCATAGCTTGCTCCCATAGCCCGCTGTGCGATTTTTAGGTCACGGACTAACCCCACCTTCAGTGGCCACGTTTCGGCACCGTAAGTCATAACAGGCAGAACGCACTGGTCGGAAAACCTTTGTTTTAAGGCATTGCGGCAAGGGGGAGGAGAAGACCTGACGTAATTTGCCAAATGCTGCCCACCCCAGTTGGATTGGTCTGGCTTCTTCTTTCTCGAAGTTGTTTTTACCGAGCTGAATAACCTGCCCCAGATAGATATACCTATTTTTGAACAACTTCGAGTGTCGTTCCTTCGATGGCAATTGCTCTCGGTACAACAAGTTCGTTTTGGATAAAACCAAGATTATGTATCTTGGTTTTATCCAAGTTTACACTGAGGCCGACTTGTCGAGGAGCTCTATTCAAGCTGTGCATCATTTTGCCCAGTTGTTCCAGCGACTCCGCAACTATTATGATGTCGTCGGCGAATCAAGGATGTGAGATGTACTCACTGTTGATGTTGATACCCCGCCCAGTCCAGCCCAGAGTCTTAAAGACGTCCTCCAATGCGTTGGTAAATAGTTTGGGAGATATAACATCTCCCAGTCTCACTCCACGTTGGAGGCTAATGGGTTTTGTCTTCTTCTTCGACAGTGTAATACAAGCATCTCAGCACCTCGATGTGCAATCGAGGTGGCACCGCTGCAGCGCATCCAGCACTGCCCAGATTTCGATAGAGTCGAAGGCTTTTCCGTAGTCCACAAACGCCATACACAGCGGCTGGTTGTACTCCTGAGTCTTTTCTACAATCTGCCAAACAGTATATGGATGTGGTCCACGGTACTATGGTCTTTTCAAAACCTGACTTGCTCAGGTGGCTGGAACTCGTCGAGCTTACCTGCGAGGCGATTTGTGACGACTCTCGAGAACAACTTGTAGACATGACTCAGGAGTGAGATGGCCTGCGTTCTTCAGCAAGGTCTTGTCACCTTTTTTGAAGAACAGTACCACCGCACTCCCGCTCCATGCCCTAGGTGTTAGCCCTTGCGGGATGACGGAATTATAGAGGCTTGCTAGCTCTTTCAGGATTGGAGCCCCACAATGCAATGGTTTGACCACTAGTCGGCCTTCCCGTCAATGCCTCCCTAGAGGTTTCCAGTATTGCGACCCTAGAGCTACTTGGAGCGGCGTAGGTGGGAGGGCTGACCTTATCATTCGGAATCTTGATATTTAGAGAGCCTCAGATAAGTCGGTAATCGCTTCCAGTATTAAACTTGTTGATCACACTTGTTCATCTCTGAATATGTGCTTAGGTACCATTATGAAAAAAGTCTATATCGTTCCTTATTATAGTCCACTGCTTGTGGGATATTTTCTTAAAGAAACTATTCATTAAGAAGAGATGCCTGTGACTCCAGGAAGCTGACTAGCATTTGCCCCCTGCGATTTCTGCATACCACTCCTTATGATCCGATTTTCTTCTCGTCGCGTTCTTGTATTCCCACTTTGGCATTGAAGTCCCCCCTATGTATGTATGTGTTTATATGTATGTTCTTGTATGTTCAATTTTTCCTTTGTATACTTAACGAAATCGCACGGGATCAACCGATATGATAAAACGACTCACCGAGATGAAAAAATATCTACCGATATGATAAAGCAATCCACCGATGTGACAAAACTGTGCATTGATCATGAATCAAAACACCGATATTAGGTGTAAGACACCGATTCGTCTTTTCTTATCATTTTCGGTGTAAATTATCATATCCGTGGTAATAAAGACCACCGATTACACCGATATGCGAACACCGACGTGAGAAATTTCACACTTTTTAGAATATTAGAAAAAATGCATAATATCTAGGTTAAATTCAATAACAATCATTGAAGCTAATTCACTTTCTACCTGTATTAGAACCAAAAAACAATAATAAAACTGCTTACTACACTAGAAAGATGCCACCACCGATAGTATAAAATAATTGTCCGGGAGCAACTAAAATGGCGTACTTATATTATTGGCGGGAATATGCAGTGATTTAACATACGTCCGTCCTGATTGCGCACTAGCAGGCACTAACGAGAGAAATAAAATTGAGGTGGGGACACTGTCGGACTCGTCGATATAAAGTTATGTGTAAATTACTTTTGGTCACCGATTTGAGAACATTTCGCAGGACAAGTACGTTTGTGCCTCTCAGTAATAATATTCGTTAATTATATAATAAAATATGACTTAAATTAATAATAAAACTAATATTCTATGAAATAGAATAATTTATTATACTTAATTTACTTATTTTTATTAGTGTATAAGCTTTTTTGTTTGTAAAAAAAGTAGAGGGACAGCACCGATTTGAAGAAAATAGAGGTTTATGTATTTATTTCTACCTTTATATATAGTCCTAGCCTAAATATATTTTTGCCACAACTCATTAACAACCTATTGAATACTAAAAAAAATAATTCAGAACAATATTCCTTTTTTCAAATACTAATTTCACCGAAGACAAAAAAAAAAGCCATTTGGGAAATTCACCCGTATATTTCCGTGCAAGAGGTATGGCAGGTGAACAACTTATCATCGCAATCATCACATATTATCCATCGACTGCTACGAGTTGATTGATGATGTTGAGAATTTAAATAAGGAAGGACACCATGAAACAGTATGTTTAACATCCCATTATACTCCATGTTTCGCCCTCGAGATTAGCGGTGATATAATTATTCGTAATTCTTTTTACTTGTAGTATCGCGTTATTGACTTCCACTCTATCACTAAAGTTCAGAAAAAGGTGTCGCCACAAGCGACACAAAACTCAATTTAATTAATTTTTTCCGTTTCCGTTTCCTGTCACCTGTCATTGTAACCCGCACTTGCGAGATCTCCACAGTTTCGTCTTCATTCGTGTTTTAGTGCTCATCCACTCCGGTTCACTACTTCGCACAAGTAATAAAAAATAAAATAAAATCATGCCGAAGCGCCGCCATGATAATGATTTTAACTATTTGATAAGTAAAATTCGAAAATTAGAAAAACGTGTTAAAGAATCGCGTCGCGAAAGTGTTCTTTCTCGATCGAGCCCATCAAGTCTATCTTCATCAGGATCATTTTCGGGCTCTTCAAGAGATCTCTCACCAATTCCTGCTGAGAATGTCACATGTAAGTACCCTCATTTTTTTATAATTTTGTGAAAAAGTGAAAATTACAAAGGATGGCCCAGGGCCGATCCGAAACTTAGACCTAGGGTCTAAATCAATGCGCCAGGACGACCGAGGGTCCGTCTATACCAAATGGCTAGCATTCGTCGCACCAGGATGACCTAGGGTCGATCCGAAACTTAGACCTAGGGTCTAACACAGTGCACCCAGACTACCTAGGGTGGTCATTATGGTTGCATTCGTTGCATCTGATCTCAGATGACAGGGTTTATACGAATCCTAGTCCTAACTTGGGCTTAAGTTTGGCCTAGAAGGTGATTTATATCAGTTTTACTTTAATGCTGGAAAAACCTAAAGATTCATAGGAATTTGTGTTTTTATACAGCGCTACCCTCTGATTAGCAATAATCTAGAGCGGAAGAATGCAGTGTTACTGTCCATTATTACATTTCACGAAGGTGCATCAAACCCGGTCGTAAATACTGCGGTGGTCACAGAACCGCCTGTGTCACCATAGCAGGAGACCACACCTACAATAATCATACCGGACACTCCGGTTGAAGTACCAAACCTCAGCAATTTTGAGGAAGCTACTACCTCGGCAGACATCATTGAGATCCTAGGCGATGATCCTTCAGCCTCTCAGGACTACGGTCCGGACATCAACAAGGAAGTGGCATCCAGATTTGCGCACTTTACATCATCCGGCTTGGACAAAGAGGTTCGTAAGGAACTCATAAAGAAACATTTAGTCCCTGGCAACTGCACAAACGTAGCTGCACCGCAGCTTAATACGGAAATTAAGGCTGCCTTGCCTGAATACGAGGTCAAAAGGGACAAGGCCATGGAGGCCAGGCAAAGGCAAATAGCAGCCGGCATTAAATTTTTGGCAAAAATAATTTCCGACCAGCTAAGTAAAGCAGATAAAGATGGTGACCTAATAAAAAGCTTGATGGAAATAGGTCGGCTGTTTTGTGACGTCCAACTTTCTGAGTCTGAAGCGAGACGCCACTTGGTGCTTAACAACGTCAAGAAGGATCTTAAAGATCAGTTGGCACTAATTTTCTTTTTGGAGACAACTTCGCCGAAACCCTTAGAACGGCCAAGGTGGTTTCAAAATCCTCATCCGACTTGAAGCCTGTGGCAGCTAAGAAGCCAAAATATTTAAACCAGAATAAGGGCTATTATGGGCTAATCAAGCAAGAACCATATAAACTGGAAAGCGAGGACACCGGCCCGCAGGCAGACGATGGCCCCGCAGCAACGTTACCAGCCGCCTGCTCAGCAGAACGCGAGGCAGCAGTCAACCTCGTGGCAGAGCTACACGCAGCGGTCCAAGCAGACCCGCCGCCAGTAGACAAGGGACGTTATGCAGGCAGACTTGCACTTTTTTATAATCAATGGTCCCGTATAACTAAGGATCAATCCATTTTGTCATGGATAAAGGGCTTCCGAATCAGATTTGATTGCTCGGTTAATCAGCCCTGCTTACCTAAATCAGTTTTTTTTCGGTTTCTGAAAGAAAGAACATAGCTGAAGCTGTTCATAGCTTAATGTCTATTGGGGCCGTTTCTGAATGTGAATCTAGCCCTGACCAATATGTGTCACGAGTGTTTACTGTACCTAAACCAAATGGGAAGATGAGATTTTAAATTTAAAGGGATTAAATAAATTCATAAACACAACATTTTAAATTAGAAGACATTCGAACTGCTCTAAAGTAGACTGTACCAGTTCAATGTTGTTCCATTTGGTCTTTGTACGTCTCCGTTTATATTTACTAAACTTATGAAACCGGTCGCAAAATTATTACGAGCTTGTGGCTATCTGTCATCAATTTATTTAGATGATTAAATTTCTTTCTAACTGGATATACCTATCAGGAATGCCTTCAAAATATAGAGATTACTCGAAAATTACTAGAATCAATTAGGATTCATTATCAATTACGAAAAAAAAAAAAAAAAAAAAAGCATTTTGATACCGTGTCAATCTTGCAAGTACTTAGGGTATATTGTAGATACAGATACCCACAAGTGGCAGTTAAGTTTACCTGCAGACAAGAGTTCGTATTAAAGACGAGCTAGTAAAGACTAAAAAACTTAAACGTTGCAAGATAAGACAATTCGCACAATTAATAGGTTTATTAGTATCCGCATGTCCTGCAATAGAATACGGGCTGCTTTACACCAAAGAATTAGAACGTTGTAAGTTTTTAAACTTGATTAATAATGACAACTATGACAAGTACATGTCATTACCGTCTAATTTATTACCGGACATAAATTGATGGTTAGGGGCCATTGATCATTCTGTTCATAGAATCCGAGACGGTAACTTTACTTTAGAAATATAATATTCTGACGCCTCAACGACTGGGTGGGGAGCTGCTTGTGGTGAACAAACGGCTAGTGGTCGGTGGTCCCATACTGAAAAAATAATGCATATAACATAATAAACTATTTTAACTGTCAAATACTTTTACGCATTGATAATACTAACACAGTTAGTTATATAAACCGAATGGGAGGTGTTCAATACCCTCATTTGACCAGGGTCACAAAAGACATGGCAGTGGTGTGAATCACGAAAATTTTTAGTAGTAGCTTCATACATAAAATCGCAGGATAATTTCACTGCAGACAGAGAATCTAGACGAACCCATCCTGATGTGGAATGGGAACTTTCTAACAGTGGCTTCGAAAAAATTTTAAAACATTTATTAACCCCAGAGATAGATTTATTTGCCAACCGTATAAACAAGAAATGCGATGTATTCGTATCATGGCACAGGGATCGAGAGGCTTAGGCTATTATTGACGCCTTTACTTTGGATTGGTCTAATCATTTGTTTAATGCTTTTCCGCCAGTGGCTGTAATATTAAAATCTTTGCGGAAAATAATATCCGACAAAGCCCAGGGTATAATGGTTATTCCTCGCTGGCCCTCTCAGCCATGGTACCCACTTTTTGTGAAACTGCTCTCATCTGACCTTGTGGAACTGAATTCTGAGGATGTTTTTATCCCTGATTCCAGCAAGAGCAACATACGAGCCAGCACTACCCTGGTGGCCGGGATTTTGTCAGGAAGGCGTTGCTTAAACGTCTAGTTCCACCTTCGGCAGTAGACATCATGATGGCTTCCTTTTCGGATAATACACTTAAGCAATATGACAATTGCTTCAAAAAATGGTATTTATTTTGCATTGAAAATAAGGTGAACATGTACGAGCCGTCCATTTCAATAATTTTGGAATTTCTACCGATTATTTTTAATAATGGTGGCCAATACGGTACGATAAATTCCCATCGTTCCGCACTTTCCTTATCAAACATATCAGACGACGATAGGATATCTAGATTTTGTAAGGGTGTCTATAGGCTACGACCTCCGCTACCCCGTTATAACACTACTTGGGATGTCAGTGTAGTCCTGGACTTTTTAGACTCATTATATCCCAATGAAACTCTAACCTTTGAACGATTATTGAAAAAATGTCTAACATTGCTAGCTCTCGTGACGGCTCATAGATTACAAACACTTTCTAAAATTAAGACTGACCAAATACTTAGTGATTCTAAATAATCAAATTATAATAAAAATTAGCGATTTGATTAAGACATCTAGAGTTTTCCTAGAGTAGCCTTTCTTTGAAGACCGGCCTGGCATTTGTCCGGCAAAGACACTCTTGTCATATTTAGATAAAACGAAGAATTTAAGAGAATCAGACAACTTGTTTATTAGTGCTCGCAAGCCTTACAAACCGGTTTCTTCGCAGACGCTCAGTAGATGGGTTAAGGAATTGACGTCTCTGTCTTTTCCTCGCATAGTACTCGTCACGCTGCAACATCCAAAGCTCATAGTCTAGGAGTCAGCTTAGATATAATAAGACAAACGGCTGGATGGAGTGGCAACTCTTCCACCTTTGCGAAATTTTACAATAGGCCTGTCTTTCATTCGGAAGATAGTTCAACTTTGGCACGAACGATCTGTTCTCGTTGATTACGAATAGGTATTCGTTTGATGGCATATATCCAGTTACATACCTAGACAATAGTCTGATTATAAATACAATAATATTGTGACTTAGATCCTATAAGTGGTTTAGTTTTGATTTTGTTATATTCGATTCTGTTTATTTTTGATACCTAAATAGGTTTTGAGAATTTTGAGAATAAGGTTAATAACCGTAGTTAAATAACTATGGTTATTAATAAAAGTAATAATGAAATTACTTGGTTTATTATTTTTAGAGTTATGGATATTTCCTCCACGTGCTCTCAATATCTACAAGTAAAAAGAATTACGAATAATTATATCACCGCTAATCTCGAGGGCGAAACATGGAGTATAATTAATGATTAAACGAACTTACCTGTACGTGAAGTTCTATCATAATTATACGAAATGTTTCGCCCGAAGAGATTAGCGGGAGACACCCGCCCTCCCTAAGTAGCCCTAGACGTTACGGAAATATGAATCTCTCAACGTAATGAAGACGAAACTGTGGAGATCTCGCAAGTGCGGGTTACAATGACAGGTGACAGGAAACGGAAACGGAAAAAATTAATTAAATTGAGTTTTGTGTCGCTTGTGGCGACACCTTTTTCTGAACTTTAGTGATAGAGTGGAAGTCAATAACGCGATACTACAAGTAAAAAGAATTACGAATAATTATATCACCGCTAATCTCTTCGGGCGAAACATTTCGTATAATTATGATAGAACTTCACGTACAGGTAAGTTCGTTTAATCATTAATTATATGCACGCAGGCACTTCAATGGTCGTCCAGTACATGGAGAACTAACAATTTCTGCGTATCCAGTATTTTTCTCTGGACTCCTACAACCCGTTGTGGCTGCTCCTACGCGAAAAGTGGTCGAAATCAACGGACAGACTGTAGTATCATTCGACCTCAAGACCGATCTTGATCTAGCTGAGGATGCGGCGAGGCCGCTTGTTGTCGAAGCCGTGCTCGAAGAAAAAGATACTCTGATAAAACAAAACGTATCAGCGAGGATACTGTTGTTACGAGCTCCGTACAGACTAAGAGTCTCAGCACCTAATTACTTCAAACCAGCTCTGCCTTACATTGTGCAAGTAAGTAACATCCAAATAAAATTATTTTGTTAATAATTTGATTTGTCATCAATTTCTTACAACAGTTGATAACTTGCCACGCGGTGGAGGCTAAAGGTTGACGCAAACCTATAGGCCAAAAAGCCACTTTAAAATCAATAGGCTAATTTATTTTAGTAGCTTGCTGATAATGTATAATTGAAGGTATTTATATTGTATGTAAGTATACTATGTTTAATGAAGTTATATTTTATCTACAGATCGAGGTGGTAAATCCGGCTGGACAATTAATAGTAACAGATGGAGAAGTAACAGTTGAAAGACTATGGGACGATGGTGCTCCTGTTAATGTAACGAAAGTAACTTTAAATAGAGGTGTTGCTACTTACACTTTAGTGCCAGATATAGGACATGTGAATTCCACACTGAACTTATTGGTAAGACTATCAATCAATGTCCTAAACCTAAGTTGAAAAAATGTACCCCCAAGCCGATAACTGTGAAATATTAAGGCTTGCATATTCACCTCATGCTAAACGTCACCAATCTTACTGATACTTATAAGTTTAAATTTCACCTCCCTGACTAAGTAATATTTCTCATCGTGCTCCCGAAATGGGACTGAAGATTGACCATTATGGACAGTCAGTAGGTACCTATGTTTTCTGCCACTATACATATATTTGTCAAAATATGTACAAAACTGAAGAATTTCAAAACATTTGTCCAAGAATTTGTAGGTACAATAGGTACCATTACCTATCAAAACATTTTCCCAAGAATTTGTACAATACAATTACCTCTCAAAACATTTTCCAAAGAATCTGTACAATTAATTCATCGAAATAAAATATCTGAAAAATGGTAAATGACTTGCTAATAGTCAAATCAGTAACAAATTCATATACGACCTTGATGAACATCAGCAAAATGATATTTGTGCTAAATGCTCACGACTCGTGACGCTGGCTGTAGTGACCTAACATACTAGATTATTCTGTGCTAAGACAGGCAACGACAACGGTTCTTATAAATGCATTGTGACGACACTGACGACCTATGTCACGTAGCGGTAGAGCGTGTGACTTGTAAGTCAGAGGTAGCACGTTCGATTTCACTCAGTTTATGTACGAATATGAAAAATTGTATTGGTCTCCTTTTTAATTTTATTTTGTACATATAAATTAGATTGGATGTGGAAGGCTGAGGATCGCGAGAAATGACGCACATTGGAGAGCCATAGGCATCTCCATATGGCCAGCAGTGAACTAGCAATGGGATAATTGATTGATTGCTTGATATATAAATTTATCTATGTATATTTAACCGCATTCTAGAATCCATAATACAAGTTGAGAAATTACTTACCTACTAGAATATTTATTTATTTGTAGATAAAATACAAGGAGATAACCGAGCGTGTAGTACACGTTCAAAGAAATGAGTATACCAGCCAGTTCCTCACTGCCGAGGTTCTAACCCGTAACACGAGCGTTGGCGGCGAGATGCGTGCGCGCATCACCGCCACTGAACCAATGGATATGGTTCACTATGCTGTTATAGGGAGAGGCGATATCATCGTGGCTAAGACTATAGAGGTTAGTAGACTTAATTACAAACCGACCAAAAAAGTTATTCATGAATGAAATAATTTTAATTCTGAATAAAGCTCATAAAAATAGAATACTTCCCTCTGCCTCCACCTGTGGGTTTATTGTCACCAAGATTTGCCTTCTATAGAAAGAGCCAGCATACTAATTGCTTTAACATTAAACTTCTCTTAATTTGGTCTGACTATTTCATATTTTGTAGTGTATTGTGAATCATATAATTTATAAACAGATCTATTTCAGTTGAGTCCAGCCCGAAAGAGCGTCGACGTGACAGTAAGTATAACGTCGCGCATGGCCCCCGGCTGTACCTTCCTGGCGTGGTACCCAAGCCGAGGAGCCGAAGCGCGAGGAGGAGGGGGAGGAAACAACCTGCTGTCTGCTGCTGTGTATGCACCACAGAAGGACCTGTTGCAAAACGAGGTAGGTTGAATAAGTTATTTTACAACACACCTGCTCATAACAGTGATATTATTTTACCGCAATTAAGCACGGAATGACACCTATTATAAAACTGTGACTTTTTCATTACTATTATTCACAAAAGTGAGTTATAGATTCTTTTTTAAATTTTATAGGAAGTGTCTATAATTGTCTATGTTCTTAAAAAAGTTTTGATACAAAAAATAACGTGTTTAATAGTACGAATAAATTAATACGCCTATTGTATGGTCATTTGATGCATTTTCGTATTTAAATAAATAATTTCAACTTGTAATACTTGTGTAATAAACAAAACTTTCGCTTAAATTTAACTTTTTTTTTTTCTCTAAGTACAGAAAAAAAAACAGAGTAAAAAAAAGTTAAGTTCAAACCTCATTTTTTTTTAAATATGGTCGACCGCCATTGTTAAATGCGCGCGCATAGGAAAACGAATTAATTTGTAGTATTGTTTATTTAGTATTTGTAGTATTATTTTATTCGCAAGTGTGTTGTAAAACGTCGTATGGCACGTGTGAGCATGATGATTACCGTCCTCGGCTGTCTTAAGACCCTCGCCTGGCGGCTCGGGTCTCAATGGCGCCTCGGCGGTAATCACCAACGTTGCTCACTTGTACCATAATGTACTATTTCACCATTGACACTCGAAAAAGGGCCCGTGATTCATCAAAAACAGTGAATAAAACGCTCTTTGTTTCACCGAGTGAATAAAAAAATTTGAATTTGGAACATGCGCGCATGTACGGATTCTAGTGAAACATGCAAAGAGGTTGCACACTCTTACTATAAAAACGTACTAAAAGCCACCTAAATGTAATCACTGGCTGGATGGAATGATGTGGCTCAGTTTAAATTAAGAAAAAAAAATGCCGCCATTTTCTGTGTAATTTTCCTTGTAAAAGTTTATGTTTGTCTCATAATCATAAAATGACTTCATCTAGCGATGAAAATGAAATCTCGAACGCGAAAAGACTCCTGGGTCTTTTCGCGCTAAAACGGTAGCTATTACTGATAATTTGCTGCTTCTTTTGTGTACTATCCATAACAAAATGTAATTCATAATCACAGAGTAATCGTTTTCTCGTAGTCAATGGTGAAAAGTTGAGTACCTAACACGTGAAAAAAGAATTCATCTCGGCTCTTGTATCCCTCGATCCACTCAGGTTTCTCTCTAGAACCCCTCGCTACGCTCGGGATTCTACCGGAGAAACCTTCACTCCTCTCGGGATACAACTTGGTGCCTCGAAAAGAATTCACCTTTTTTTCACTTGTTGGGTAATCTACTATTACAATACACCTGCTTATAAAAGTGATATTATTTTACCGCAATTAAGCACGGAATGACACCTATTATAAAACTGTGCCTTTTTCATTACTATTATTCACAAAAGTGAGTTATAGATTCTTTTTTAAATTTTATAGGAAGTGTCTATAATTGTCTATGTTCTTAAAAAAGTTTTGATACAAAAAATAACGTGTTTAATAGTAGATACGAATAAATTAATACGCCTATTGTATGGTCATTTGATGCATTTTCGTATTTAAATAAATAATTTCAACTTGTAATACTTGTGAAATAAACAAAATTTTCACTCAAATTTAACTTTTTTTTTTCTATAAGTACAGAAAAAAAAACAGTAAAAAAAAGTTAAGTTCAAACCTCATTTTTTTTTAAATATGGTCGACCGCCATTGTTAAATGCGCGCGCATAGGAAAACGAATTAATTTGTAGTATTGTTTATTTAGTATTTGTAGTATTATTTTATTCGCAAGTGTGTTGTAAAACGTCGTATGGCACGTGTGAGCATGATGATTACTTGTACCATAATGTACTATTTTATATATTCAGTTCGTCAATTGATTGCTCTCTGCTGGATGGTAAGCAGAAGCTGCGTGAAGTCCAAAAGATATAGGCCACCGTTCCAGATGATGTCGATCCTTAAATAATTGTGATCCCTCCCTACCTTGACTCACCCACAATTGCCCAAAAAAGAGTCAAAAGTCATATTTCCATTCCATTCCATTCATCCATTTCATTCCCTACTTTTACGGCCTTGACACAGCTTTTTCACGCCTTGTTTAAAAAATCTGGTATTATAAGAAATTAGGAAACTGGATTTGCATGCTGTTTTTGGATGCTCCAATTCTTTATCGTGTGACAAAGAAAGCTCTTGTACCTGCATATAGAAAAGTATACAATATTGATCAAAAATCGTTTTGATTTTAGGTATTAATATCGCCAGTCTCCACCAACGGCGCATCACCAAAGCCGAACACACTGGTGGAAATACGAGTGCTGGGTGAGGCAGGAGCGTTAGTCGCACTTCTGTCCGAAGACACGCAGGCCATAGACGCTGGACTCGCACAGGCCAATGGACTCGGCAGTGGCCTTGATATGCACAAGGTCAGACTTAACTCATTTTCATCCTTTGAGATTTTTTTCCAGGAAAGCCAACCACGACTGGGTTGGGCAAAGGCTCAAGATGATGATCTTCCGAATCTTTCCCCAAATAGCTACTACGAAATAGTCTAGCTACGAAAAGGCTGAACTTTGATATTCTATGTGAATTGACTGCCATATGACCTCCACAGCCCAATGGTGAAATCGAAGTTTTTTTTTTTTTTTATACCACTTAGGTGGCAGACAAGCACACGGCCCACCTGATGGAAAGTGGTTACCGTGGCCTATGGACGTATGCAACACCAGGGGCGTCACACTCGTGCTGCCGACGTAGTTCTGTAGTTATCCAAGTTATCAGATTTTTAGTGCTCTAACTACCCGCAACGATATGTACCTACTTTGTCCAGAGGAGGTATTTTTTCGTGACGTCAGCCGACGTTAGAAGACAGAAGACAGAAAACATTTACTTTTGTGCAATAGCAAAACATTTAGACAATAAAGTTTTCTAAACCCATAACACAGTTCATTAATGATCTAGCTATAAATTATGTTTCAGATCGAGCGTGAAACTGAAAGCTTCAATAGTTTGCCGCATTCAATTTTCAAGAACGAAGATCACCTCGCCAGTTCCGGCTTGGATTTAGGAGGTTACACTGCATCAGACGTTTTCAAAGTTAGTATTTTTTGTATTTAATTACCTACCTATTTTTGTATCAAGCATGACGTGTATAATAAATAATTTTAAATTGGAAAAAGCGAAATTCATTGATTCCGATAGTTCGTACAAATATCGGTAGATCGCTCCCACCATCGCTCTAAGATGGATGTATTGGAAAATTTGGATCAATCTCGGGCGAAGCTCAGTGACTCAGTGGTCAGAGCATTCCCCCTGTAAGGGAAAGATCGCAGGTTCGAGTTCTGCCCAAGCATTGATTTCGCTTTTTCCAATTTAAAATAATTTGTTTAGTTTAGCATACTAAATGCTTTAAAATTATTTCAATGTGTATAATACTCGATTTTTTTTCTAGAATGCAGGGGTTGTGATCCTAACGGATGGTGTGTTGGTTAAAAATAACCCCGATGGTAAGAATCTTATTAAGGCTTCACTTTTTTTTATGTTAAAACGGTTCTTCCTAATTATTACCTATAGCTTAACCTACACTCGATGGTATTGCCGTCACCTTGCCTGGTTGGACGATCCTCCCTTTGTGTGGAAGAATTTCACACCTCGGACTCCAAAAAACTACCTATCTACAAATATCAACAGCTAACCACTCAACCTAAATACCCATTGCACTATACTAAAAATGAATTTGAAAGCTGTGTGTAGTTTAATTGCTTTAGGCATATTCTGTCATGTTAATGCATAACGTATATTTTTCTAGGATCCATCCCTACGGAAGCCCCAATAGAAACCGGTACGCGCGCTCCCTTGGCGGGTCCCTATGCTTTCAGCCGACTCCCACCGCCACCCTCACCTCGATACTACCTTACAGTCTCTCCACAACCCACCTGGATGCTAGCGAATCTTACAATCGGGTAATGATGGTTTTTGTTAACAATAAGATACGTTATGGTTCGATAATAATGCTTAGTGACAAAACAATTTTATTTCAAGACACCCAGGATATTGTTGTTGTTACTAACACAACAAAGGTTTCCTGAAATAAAAAAAATCTGTTTGGAGTGTCATCCAATATCGTTAGAATTGGAGACACATTTATCCTGAAAAATTCTCAAAACACTATTCGTGCTTCATAACGGCTATACTATCATCTTGCGTCTTTTGACGAACACCTTCGACGCAGGCCCCAATAATAATCTGAGCGTATTATTATTATACTGGATTAACAACCTCCTTCTTTTTCGTCTCTTTGCAGTGGCGACGGTAACGGAGCCAAAGAACGTTGGACAGCAGAAGCACCCGGCGAATTCTCAATTGGAGGGTTTTCAGTACATCCAACGTTGGGTCTCGGTTTAGCTACCCCACAGATATTCAGAACTTCAGTGCCCTTAGCATTGACTGCGGAACTGCCCAGCAGCCTGCAACGTGGAGAAACTATAGCTGCAGTGGTGATTCTGAAAACCACTCTTGCAGTAGACACATCTGTAGAGGTCACTTTCTACAACAGCGACCAGTATTTCGAATTCGAAGCCCTCGATAACGAAATCGATTCTGCTAAAAGTGAGTACCAACAACAATATTGAATTATCCACTGTATCATGCGCTACTTAAAATGCCTTTTAATAACTGCACTAGTGTATTGCTAGGAATGACAATAAGTATGTTAACTCATTGATACTTCGGGTACTAAATATTCCAATAGAGAATGAATTAAAGATCACCATTTTTTGACACATTTTTCTTTGCGATTAGAATAGAGCTAATACACCCTCAATCCTCAATAGCTCCATACCCCCTTCTCAAGCAGAACACGAAGGCTTTCTTTATAATATATTTGCTGGAAGCTTCAATGTTGTTTGCTCTCGTACACAGAAATCGAACTATTCCGTCGAACCCGTGTGACGGTGCCCGCCCGCGGTTCTGTCAGCACAGCGTTCCTCGTGACCGTGGTCCGCACCGGAGAGGCGCCCGTCATCGTGGAAGCCAGCGGTAACGGTGTTACTGCTTCATTGTTCCGAACGATCGACGTCAAGGTATTTAATTATAAACTTTGTAGGGTAGGTTAAAGGTTACATCAGATTTGCCCTTTTAGTAATTCTACTGAGCGAAAGATAGCAGAAGAGTTAATACATCAATATCAATATAATGGAATTGTAAGAATGTTGGAAAGGTATCTAATCTTGCGTGGCCCCACCATGCAAGATCTTCAAGCGATAGACAGATCTTCCGTTTTCTCCCCATCTCCCCATGATCTCCCCATTAATGATGAATGTAAAATCGGTGTAAACATACAATACCATTGAAAATATGCAAATCTTGATGTCTTTATACCTCAGGATGGATATGAAGAAGATATTTACGCATGGAGCTTACTAGATGCTCGGAAGACTGTAGCGAGAACTAATGTAACCCTGGATGTGCGGCCTGGCATCAAAGTGGGAGCTATATCACTGCGGGCTACGGGTGACCTGTTGTCTGCTGCACTGCAAGCTACAAAGGGACCTTCAGCACCATCCGCAGACGCCATACATGCCTTGAGACCACTCGCATTGGCTTGCGTACTCCTTGACTATCTCCAGGTTTGTCACTCAAATTATTAACAGATATTAAATACGCTTCTTCCAACCCCACGAGAAAGGCCTACGTCAGAGTCTCATCTACAAATCAGGCTTCCTCGAACGTACCGGTTTGCAGTTAAGATTGGCTTGGGCACTGAACATTTTAGTGAGGCCCGAAAGATCCTCATGTCATATCTATTAAATATTCCTCTAATTTCATCAGGCTTCTGGTCAAGCAGAGAGCGCCACAACTAAGGAAGCGCGTGAACTAGCAGCCACAGGATACCAACGGTTAATGGCTTATCGGCGTTCAGATGGATCTTTTTCCACTGAACAGGATCCTGAGACCGAAGGCGATGTCTGGTAAGCAAGCATATATTTTAGTCTACTATGTGTATACAGGTGGAAGATTTTGACCTTACCCGAAGGGAAAGTAGATACTATAAATACTGGAGATAGCTAATTTCTCACATAAGAAACCAAACTGCATTCATAGATTTTTGAAAATTTGCTTGCCACACCCAGTAAACCGACTAAAATACGAAAAAATAACATCCTGTAACTATCCTGTACTTTTATAATATCAATCGATAGTGTCAATTATAAGAATCAAATCTCTGTCACTATAATCAGGTTATAGAATTTATTCCCCGGCGAACCCCGGTACCTACCTATATTTTTGGTTCCCTCGTGCAGGATGACGGCCGCAGCGACTCGTTGGCTGTCGCGCTGCTCGCGCTACGTGTCCGTGGAGGCGACGCCGGCGGCGGGCGCGGCGGCGTGGTTGGCGCATGCGCAGAAGGCGGACGGCAGCTGGCCCGCGCCCGCGCCGAGCGCACTCACCGACCCGCACGCGCAGGCGCCACTGCCGCTAGCTGCATACTCTCTTATGGCGTTACACCATGCTAAGGTATACTAGAATTCAGGTTAATGATTGCACCTTGCTAGCGTACAATGTTCAATGTTCCACGTTTTCCACGAAGTTTCGAGCTCAGTGCCTCAAGCATGAAAAACTAGAATTCGTAATGTAAACATATCCAGAGAAACGAGCATTGCGATTGACCGTCTGCGTACTGTGAATCGCAATGCTCGGTTCTCGATACGTTGTTTAGGTTACCAATTCGAATGTCTTTTTGCTCGGGGCACCGGACCGTGTGGGGTGTACCTACTTAACGATGTTAGCCGGACCAACCCTTGCATAATAGTCGTTGCCCACTTGGTACAGGACAAGGACAAAACTTCAGCGCGGCAAATTTGTTTCTGAACCTAGTCTTTTATTGTTTGGTCCTTTGGGCAGACGGCAGTCGACCTATAATCCCAACACAGAGGAAAGCCAATGCCAAAGCCTCATCCGTTAATTAGCAAGTGTACCAGCCAGCTGGTGTAGTTATCTTGGGCCTCAAAGAACCAGAATACCTCATACGTCCTAGTAACATTATAAGAACTAATGAATCATGTATGTATTTTCCAGGGCAGTGACGTCCTATATAAGAACAACATCAACAAGGCGCTTGACTTCGTAGCGCGCGGTGTGTCCCCGGACTTGGACGCGTACTCTCTAGCTGTGATTGGAGGTGCCCTGGCAATCACCAGGCACCCGCAACTCACGCAGACTCTGGAGCTTATGGACAAGTATGCCAATACATCAGGCAAGTTTATTCCTTCTAAAACTAGATGTAAGGATTACAGTTATACCTGCCCAGGCTCCCTACTTACATACCAGATCGCTTGTATTGGACAAGGGATCGGGACTGATAGTTAGAGTGGTGACCGAGTAAGTCATCATATTGCAAGGTTAAGCTTAAGCAAAACTAGCCAGGTCAGTCTTATGATCGGTGACCATTATTAACAGAATGTGACCCCTCCGTACTTTGGAGAGCTCGTTAAACCATCGGTTCTGGTTGCCATAAGAACATCTGTGGCGTTCGTTATAGGTAATTGGTGCCCTTAAAACCCAACCACCTACTCTATCCACAGAACTTTTATTGTCAGTTGGTTGTGGGGGTCAAAATATGTCAAATCAGTCACTTGACGGAAAGTTTAGTTCGTTCTTTTCATATTTTAACTGATAGCCAACTCCGGCTAAGTTGGAAAAAAGGCTATAGGATGATACTGGACCGATTTTATTTTCATGGGGAGGATGGAAAAATTGGAAAGGCAAAAAGTCTCTTCAATCATACCTCCTAAAACTTTTTCGCCTATCTAAAATCATCTTGTGTTTCTGTAGGATCTACCCTATTCTGGTCCCGAACATTGTACAAGAATGAATGGCGCAATCCTTGGCTGGTTGGCAACAGCCTAGAAGCCACGACGGCTGCGTGGGGACTTCGCGCGATGTTAGCCGCTCGTCTGGTTGACGAGGCCACGCCTGTCATACGGTATCTACTGCAGGCTTACCAGCCGAATGACCCTGATCCTGAAGTGGTACGTATTTTTGAAATAAGCAATAACGAAAGTCCCGTTCGAATTTGATGACTGCAAAAGTAGACCAGTCCCTTACATGGGGAATGCTCTGACGACTGAGCTACAGAGTCACATAAATGTTCTAAATTCTGCTATACAACCATCTCGGGGCGAAGGTGGGAGGCATCTACCGATAGTCGAGCGAACGAAAAAAAGGGCATTTCCTCTAGATTTTGTAATCTGTTTGCTTGCCATCGATTAAGAGATTTGCCATTGAATTCCAGCTCGACTCACTAGCACAGTATGCCGAAGTGATCAAGACCTCTACAAAAATGCGAATCTCCGTCAATATATCGGGCTCTGAAGAAGCACGGCAGTTCCAAATCGCTGAGAACAACGCACTCATCATACAAACACAATCGGTAAGTTTGTAAACTATCTCATCATCCTTCGAGTGCAAAATCTCGGTTACAATCTACGCTTTCTCTTTGGAGCTTAAGGTCCCTGCTTCTTCTGATTAGTTTATCTTGACTTCTACGGGAGCGACATCATTTTGATCCTCAACTTCGAGAAGGACGTCTGCACCAGGTCGGGTTGGGCCCTTCTTTTCTAGGGTATACCCAGGGTTTCCTGCAATAGGCTCCCATGACGGAGCCGCGTGCAATAGCTAGTATTAAACAAATCACAGGCTCCAAGGGCCGTGTCATTGGTCAATAATAACGTATATTTTGTATTGCCAGTTGAACTACTCAGTAATACTACAGATCCGAGAGTGTCACTACAATAGTAGGTACTACTGGTTTTATTGTACTACCAGTTGAACTACTGATCCGGAGCTTACGAAGAGTTCACGAAGTTTGCTGATCACTGTATCTACATTTTTATACCCACAGATACGCAACAGTCGTTCAGTGACCGCAGTAACAGAGGGTCGTGGTATCGCGCTCGTGGGATTGTCGGCCAAGGGCAGCACCAACGTCACCGCGCCTTGGCCCAGATACACCCTCGACCCCAGAGTCGACCAAGTCTCAACCAAGGACCGCTTGCAGCTCTCCATATGCTTCGGGTTAGTTATAAATACCTAATAATAATAAATATGTTAGTGCGCATGTATTACACAGCGCCATCTTGAAGAATTTGTGGTTAATTGGTAAAATAAATAAAATATTCATATAGGTAGGTAACAAGTACCTACAATATTTTGCACTAAGCGGAAATCCAACCCGCGTCCGCGGACTGAGTTTTGGATATTTTGCCTAACTTTCAGACAACTTTCAGCCCCTGAAAATGTCATTGCATTAAAAGATATTTGCTGCTGTTACAGGTTCGTGTCCCAAGGCAATGAGACAGAAAGCGGGTTGGCTTTGCTTACTGTTCAATTGCCATCAGGCTATTTGGCAGACATCACTACGTTGAATGAATTAACGGTAAGCACCTATCTACTTACTACTACTACACAGCCCAGGCTGTTTCAAGCTAAGAGAGGGTGAAACGGGTGTAACGTGCCTGTCACCCTAGCAGAAGTAGGCCTCCTTACCGAAGTCTAGGTGAGGACTCCTTGGCTTCTACACAAAAATCAAATTGATCTATCTAATAATATGTCTCAGACAATCTCACCTCCGGCAACCAACGACAGACGGCGTGCGTTTTAGTCAGTTCAAGTCCGACGTAACCTCCCCTGCCAGCTCCTGCAAGGAGGGGGGGAGGGGGATCCGTGGGGATTTTGCGGCCGATGAAAAAGAGGGATGTATCTAACGTTTAACTTCAGATTACGAGAAAACTTCAACAGTGTGGGCGCCTATGAACTCAACATGAATACACATTCATGTTTCGTACAATCGTACACACTAATACTTAATACATTACGTATTACACTCATCCCGACCCGGTTTAACGCGAACAGTGTGGCGAGAGCATAGGACTCTCAGCCAAAACCGAAATGTCCATAAACGTAAAGCCCCGTTGTGTGCAGGCGGTGCGGCACGTGGCGTGGGCGCGCGTGTCCCGCGGCGGGTCGCGCGTGCTGGCGGGCGTGCGCGCGGGCGCGGGCGAGCGCTGCGCCACGCTGGCCACGCCGCGCGCGCTGCCCGTGGCGCGCCAGCGCCCCGCCTGGGCCACGCTCACCGACCTCTACGACTCCAGTGAGTGTCCACGCTACTATATCAATTTTGTACTATTGCTCGCGACATATATATCTTGCTTGGACCAAAATGTGCTCTATACGCACAGTACACGTTTCTGACCTTCCAATCCTGAGAGTACCTACCTATAGGATACGCCTTTACTTAACCATTTATGAGCAGATGCCGGGATGCCGGCCGGCTTGCAGGTGAGATGACTTAGGCCTTGAAGATCTTGGCAGGGCTTCTGCACTCAAACTGTTTCTTACAGCAACTGTACAAAAATACTAAACTGACTGAAACTGCTCAAAAAATTCTGAATTCTCTCTCTTGAAAAACCCTTCTCTTTATGGTATCTAAACCTAGGTATGGTCAAAGGACGTTGTTAATAACCTCAGAGAAAAACAGAACTTCAGGTACCTATAGGTAAGGGTAAGGGCACTATCCACCCTCGATCCTTGATACCTACAAACCAACTGTACAGTTAGCAAATTATAACCACCTAATTTCTTATACAAACAGCATAAAACATTTATTACTTACATTTCCTCCAGGTCACCGTGCCAGAGTGTTCTTCCAACCGCTAGCTGCCACGACATGCGACATTTGTCGCGAGTGGGAGTCTTGCGAACGCGCCTGTGGTTCGGCCGCGCTCCAAGTGTCCGGCGACGGGCGGCCCGGCGGCTCCACAGGAACCTCGCCAGACCACGCCGCGTCACTCGCCACTCCTACGATCTTACTGGCGGTTATCACCTCCGTGCTCATGTTACTAACCAACTAACGCATTTAATAATAGTAGCCAACTTACATGAACGATGGCCAAGTTCGTAAAATGAAACTAATGTTATCAGTCTTTCGCAGACCACGTCATTTCAGATCTATAGGAAGAGAGCTGCAGCTCAATAACCAATGTACCTGTTTTTTTATTTAGGTAAAATTTGTGCCAAGTTTGGAAACTATGGCAAGTTTTACTTGCGACGTTATACAGGCAACCGAGACTTGGTCTGTAAGTTTTAGTCCTGGCGGACTAACAGATTTGATGGATTATCAATGACAATCTGTCCTCAGTACTAGTTTTACATCAAGATTTAGGACTGAGTATCGTTCTAGAATACGGACATTAGTCCGTGTTTAACTTCATTTTCCAATAAATTCACCTTAGGTACCTCATACGTTTATAGTGATAGTGAAGAGAAATAAAAATAGTTAAAACTAAAATTATTTCCACGACTACCCTCAAAATAAAATAAATTTAAGTATCACACATTTTACGAGATTCTGATGTGTGATTAGTGATTTACGTTAGTAAAAACGAAATGAAACTGATTTTTCTCAACATGAATGGATCGGCTCGTCCGGCGAGCCATTTCCTTGCTTGCAGACCAATTTGAAGCAGCAAATTTCGGTATCATTTCTCCTTTCCCTTTCCCTCCTTTCCCATTTTTCTCTTCTCTATGAAAACCTGCATTTTCATTAAAAATTATATAAACGTAGAAATAATGTCTTGTGACATAACAGGATTACCGGATAAATTTTTATGGCGCGCGTCGTTCTGACAAACTTAAATTAGATATTTATCTGTCTAATTTACACCTAGTCCAAGAGCCAGAGACCACCGACCCCTTCCGGCAACATAGTTATGGTATTAAGTCAACTTTTTCAAGTGAGCTTTGTCCCAAAAAGTTATTTTTTTTATTTGTGTGATGTAATATAAATTAAGGTTCTGGATAAGATGATATGGATAAGACACTACGACCTCACTTTCACACTTGTCAGAGGTTCAACCCTTAGTAATAGTGGTATATACCCACCCAGTGACACCCAATCGAGTAGGTACTTCTGCTGTATTGTACAGGAGAATCTCAAACGTGCAAATACTTAGTATGTGTATTGTTTAAGTCGCACTTGTCTCTGGCTCTACTAAAAATAAAAAAATATACTTATGTAATTATTTTTCTGCGATTAACTATATCTCAAGTTAATTTTAAACTATTTATTTTATTAGACAATCTAATAAAATAATAACTCTCTAGTTTTTTAATAAATACTAATTTTGTTTAAGTATGTATCTATACCATGTATAGTGCTTTGTATAAATTAATTAATAGACTTTAATACTTGTTAAGATTTATGTAAAGGCAGATTGCAGTAAGGATTAAACAAAAATAAATTATGTTATGGATTTATTTATTGCACACTAATTTCACGGAATCCATTTACAACGAACCCTAATAAATGGTGTGTATATTAATGTATAAATAAATTTAAAAAAACGGCATTCGATGACACTTCAAAATTCCCAGGCATCTATTAATTTTTACTTATGACCAAAACAAAAAAATCTATTTTAATTAATAAGTAAATAAAATATTTATTCAGGCCTAAACCCATAATAAGTATACAGCCATTAGGTAGGTACATTCAACTTCACAAACTTTCATGTTATGTTGGGGCATACATGTTCATATTTCCATTTTTCTCATCATCCAATGGAAGAATCCCAAGATTGAAAAGGACATCGTCAGTGGAACTGCAGACGCTTTAATCCAGGCCCACAAACTGCAATCAAAGTGTGTTATGTAGTTACAGTCAGCATCAGATCTATCTTGACTACAAAGTCTCACAATCTTCGTCAAGGAGCAAGTCATACTGGTTTATTGGTTTTGTATTTTCGTCCGAAGTAACGGTATGTTCCAAATATTAGAACAATCAGTCAGGAAGGGGGGGAGGAGGGAATACCAAGGTATTAAGATAATTTTGAGTACTCTATATCATAACAGAAAGCCTGTCTTTAGATGGAAATGTTTTCTGAACGATCACAAGATAGCCTGCTGAATGAAACTGGAAATGACGCTGTTTTGAGGTAAATAAACTGCGCTGTATCGAAAACAGAGATGTCTTTATCTTTTACGCGCATATCTCTTTAGCTGGTTCTTATTTTTATAGAATTATATACCTAGACAATGTAGATAAGCGTCTTTGGGTGCTAACGCTAAAAAGAAACCTACAGATCCATAAGTGTACTTTGAAAACTCACTCATAAGGGTCATCAGATATGTAGTAGGGTTGAGGTGTGGGTACGAGGCCGCAGTCAGATATATAAACCCGCACTGTGGGTCTGTCGTCCACGTCCGTCGGCGTGTGCTCCACCATGTGCACTATGTTCTGACCTTCCACCACCTTGGACCAAATTAAATATATTTAAAATTGAACTTTTACTGTAAGCTAAATTTCGTTTCGGGGCTGGGAGACCGGCAGTCGGTCCCGGAAACGCCGACTACCAAGTTATTTTAAAGTTTAAAACCCACAAAGATATTTCTGGCCATGAGCTCTCTGTATATTAGCCAATAACATCCCATTTACTTTCAACAAAGGCCATCCATGTTGACCCTCTATAATATATTATACGGCGTGTGTGTGACGGCGGCCTTGGCTAAAGAGGCAGATAGCCTACTATTAGATATTAAGAGTAAATCCAATGCTTACCTTTCCAATAACAGTATGCAAATCATCTAGCCACGGAGTCCCAACTGTTGTGATAAGAAATTGACATCCATTTGTATTCGGTCCTAAAATTATAAAGGTAGATAAATATAAAAATAAATGATATTGACCAGAATATGTTGTCACAAATCGCTAACAGAACACGATATGTACCTTTATTTGCCATAGACACAAAGCCAGCGACGCTGTGTTGCGTACTCAGATTCTCATCATCAAATGTTTCGCCATATATGCTGATGGAGCCTGTGCCGTCGTCAGACACTACATCGCCTCCTATAACAGCCATTTAGAAAAAAGCATTGTTAAACTGACCTTAACAGGTATTCAGGCAAATTAAAATAATTATAATTAGGTATGATGTGATGTGGTTTTTCCAAGTAACTACCAAGTGGAGTTCTTCAAGAAGGGCATTAAAATGTTCTAAGAGGGTCGGCAGAACGAGTGTGGCGCCCCTGGTGTTGCACACGTCAATAGGCCATGGTAACAACCTCCCATTAAGTGGGTCATGTGCTTGTCTGCCACATAAGTGGTATAATATATAAGATTTTAATACTCATTACAGCTTCGATCATCACTAAGATGATGATGATAAAAAACTTGACATAACGATTTCAGCAGATAGAAAAAAACTACTCACCTTGTACCATAAATCTTTTGATAATACGATTAAATGAGGTCCCCTTGTAAGACATCCCTTGAACACCTTTGGTTGACAAAACTATAAAGTTCTTGACAGCATTAGGGGCTAAATCTCCAAATAATCCTATTACAACTCGACCTAGATGCTTATTTTCACGTTGAATATCAAAATAGACCTGATTTGTAACGCGAAATTGCCGTGCCTGTAAAACACAAAATATAAATAATTTATTTTATTTATTTATGCACACACATAAACATACCTGCTTTCCATATAAAGAATTTTACAAAGCAAGCTATCATATTATTTAGAAAGAGTAGGTCACTTACATTTGACAAAATAGCATTTATAGATATAAAAAAGAATAACACTGATGAGGTATGGTAATTCATTTTAGCATGAACACTTGTGTCCAGCTCTCTCCACTCACTTTGTAACACTGCCTTAGTTTAGTAGATAATTGAATAATACCTACCTGTGAAAGAAGCCTTCCAAGTGCATAGTATCACTCAATCACCAAGTATAGGTATTTCATTATGTAGAGAATTAAAGAAGTATTTGGCACATCTCTAGTTCTAAGTAATGATGTACTTATATATTTTCATAATATTGTTAGATGCCATATATAATAATATAATTGAGAATTTTGGATTTTAGACTTTGGAATTTCAGTCTAGTGTGTTCTAGTGATTATTTTCATAATAATATCCTTAAAACAAATAACCATAAGCTAAATGTCCCTTTAAGCAGCTTATCTCTATCTATGATGCTCCTAATCTATCACAATTTAGGCTTACATGTTGTGGTCATAGACACATATTTTGTATGACTTTTTATATGCAATTTTAATTTGTCACTTCGACTGAATTCTCTATTACAATCTAAAGTGTCTTTGAATGGACACTTAAATAGCTTCTTGGTCTGGTGCAATCTCATATGCCTTTGAAGTAGGTCGCTTCTTTTAAACATGTATTTGCATACAGAACATTTAAATTTCTTAGCACCATGTTTCAACATATGTGCTGACAAATATTTCTTCATGGGAAAGCTTATATTGCAAATTTTACACTGAAATGGTTTGTATTTTGCATGTATCTGCAAGTGGAGGCGTAATCTTTTATCACTGGCAAAAATTTTATTGCAATGGATACATACTTTTTTATGGTTCTCTGTAAGCATGTGTAGAGCTAATTTTTCCGATTTACGAAATTCTGCATCGCACTGTGTGCATTTATATAATTCTATTTTTTTGGACAATCCTTTATCAGATTTATTATGAGTGTTTTGATGAGTAGCAATATCTTCCAAGCTACCAAAAGTCAATCTGCATAAATGACAAGCATATTCAAGTATGTCATGAGACATATTTATATGCTGGAGCAAGTTTTCAATAGTGTCACAAAGCTCCATACAATCATGTTGAATACATTTGAACTTTTTAACAGTCAAATGATTTTTCAAATGTGCTCTATATTGACTATAGCTAGATAATACAAAATTGCAATATGGACAGCTGTAACTTAACAGTTCTGCTTCAGGAGATTTCGCTGTGGTCTGAGTCAGACCATCTGGCCAAACTTTATGGCTAGAAATATGTCTTTGTAAATGAGAATTTTGATTAAAACAGCGGCCACATACAAGACACTGAAAAGGGTTTTCATTATGCGTTTTCGTATGTGCAAGAAAGCTCTTCATGTTTTTAAACTGTTTCTTACATGCTTGACAAAAATGGTCTTTAGACTGAGTTGAAGTTTCGGCTGAAACTATAGGTTCCGTTTTACTTTGCTGTAATGCAATAGCTTCACTAGAAAATGATTCAGTTAATATAGTTGTCTGTAGAACAGTAGAGGTCGACAAAAACTTATCCTCCAAAGCACCACCGCTACATTTGAAACTTTTGTGATCCAGAAATATTTGTAATGAGTTAAATACTGATTTGCAGAGACCACACACAAAAATGTCTTCAGTAACCGAATCTAGTACAATAACGTGGGCCATTATAATTTATAAATGCACTACCTATTCTGATATTTATTCTACTATAATATAACTTTTGATTAAACTATAATTTAAATAAATACAATGTTATAAATACTTATGGCTAACAACAAAACAAATAAACAAATAAATCAAATGTGACATGCCATGACTGACAGTGACATGACTGACATGTTTAAGTGATTATGACATTGGAAAACGGTAAGTTCAAAAGGCATGCTTTCAGCAACCGCACATGTTCGATGAGTTGGCATTTTGGCGACAGTTTTATAGTACTTTTTACATGGGTAGAAAATATCCACGGGTAGAGAATAACACCATCTATAATAAAATAAAATAGGTATCTCATTTACCTATCAACTCAATAAGACCTTACTCTAAGAATAAGACACACAAGTAATCCCTTGCACGCTTATGCTGTAGAATAAACTCCCTGGCTGTGGCTTTCACTTTTTCAAGCTACTGTACCTATACAGTAGTAGCTTGCTGTAGAGAAGTACGCTGCCGACCCTGTAGACCTGTAGACCTTTTACTGCCCTTTGGCACTTTAAGGTGTCTACAGGGTCGGCAGCGTGCGTGAGTGTGACGCCCCTGGTATAACCACTTTCCACCAAGTGGGCCGTGGTCGTTTAATGGTCTGCCTGTCTATCAAGTAGCCATATCAGTCATCCGGATTTGATGCGAACCAAACGCCGAACCACCAAACCATTTACGGTGCCGGTACAGTGCGTTCTGCGCTGCGCAACAGACGACCATAATAAGGTACGGAGCGTATAACTGAAGACATATGTCTTGGACCCTGCGCAGTAGACGATTTTTAGGTCCCCTTTGAGGAAAGCACGGGGGTGCGACGGCGGAGGAAATACGACGCATCCACCAATCATAGAGTTGCGTGCCAACGTTTTAAACCAATCAGCGGGCGCTAAACTCCCGCGTCCTTCTCCTTACACTTGCTTGCAAAAATAAATTTGAATTTATCACCACAATAATTATTTCGAATTAGTATATAAAGCCCGACCAGTAAAATAAAATACCTCGCCATATTGCGGTAAACTATTGGAACTAATTTCTTCATATGGTAACAATCTATACAATGTCATTATGGTCATCTGTCAGTGTGGTGTCAATTGTGCGTGTTGTTGAGTTTGAGAGCGCTACAAAACTACAAAACTATAGTAATATGCCGAAAACTATTAAAAGCCAGTTAAGAAAAGTAATTTATAATATAACAAAGTATTTGTCGGATAAAAAGTAGGAAGGATTGGACTCTGTTCCTCTAAATAACATCACGGACCTTGTTGTCAACATGACGGGTAAGTACATCATAGAGTACGTGCAATGAAATTGGCCTAAACTACTGATTTTACTGTGACTAATTATTATTCACATTTTTAGGTATATCCCGATCTTCTGTAATAAAAATACGAAGAGAAGGTCAAACGTCAAATGTATTTTCTACGCCTAAGAAAAATAAGCCTAACGCAAAAAAGAAAATCATGCTCGATTATTTTGATCTCTGTGCTGTTAGGCATAAAATACAAGAATTTTATGCAGTCCGAAAAACATTATCGCGTGGTCCCTGTTCTATACATAGTGTAATGTAACTGTATGTCTAACTTGTATTTACCATTCCAAGCAGTAAACTATTATACGGATACTACTGTGTTGTGATTTGTGCCCAGTCCTTGTAAGTCTATAACTCACTTTTGTGAATAATAGCAATGAAAAACATGACAGCCTCCGTGGCGTAGCGGTAGTGAACGCGGCCGCTACGCACTAGGCGCGGGTTCGATCCCCGCTCAGTGCAAATATTTGTGTGCATTAAATATGGGTATTTGCATTGGTCTGGTCGTGCCTCGGAGAGCACGTTAAGCCGTCGGTCCCGGTTGCCATAAGAACATCTATGGCAGTCGTTACGGGTAGTTGGTGCCCTAAAAAGTCCAAAAACAACGGTCTAGCTGCAAAGCTTCGATATCACCTAATGTTAACATTGGGTCGTGGAGGTCAGGTGGCAATCGCTTCACGGAAAATATCGAGGTCTAGCCAAATCTGTAGCTATGACTGGTAAAAGCGGACCCCAGACTCCAAGCTGAAAGCTTCGGATGCGACTGGGAATAACGCTAGGAGGAAGAAGAAGCAATGAAAAAGTCACAGTTTTATATTAGGTGTCATTCCGTGCTTAATTGCGGGGAAATAAAAGCCTGTTCATAAGCAAGTGTGTTGAAAAAATATTTGTACACTTGGCATTTTACATGTGTATCACTATACTTGGTGTTGTCATAATCATAGTGTTTTTGGCGCCCCCAGTACGGGTTTTTTATTTTATTGGTCGGACTTTTTTTTTTACAATATATTTTTTTAAGATATCATATAAGTTTTTTATTTTGCGATTTATATGTTGATCTTGATTTATACGGTTTTTGTTTACCCTAGGAAACCTACTAGCTTTTTTAACGCGAGCGTAGGCTAGGCACATACTCTTTATGATTATTAAACTATTTTTATCATCGGGAGCTTAGTGGTTAAGGAGTAGGCCTTACGAGCGAGAGGTCCCGTGTTCGAATCAAACTCGGGACGGGTTCAAATCCTACGGGACTGCTGACGTGAACTCCTAACACACGCAATTTGGCTAGCTGGAGGGGTGAGGGGTTAATGAGAATATTAGTAATTTTGGTTACTATTTTTTAATACTACTTAGGTCGCAGACAAGCACACGGCCCTCCTGGTGGTAAGTGGTTACCGTGGCCTATAGGCGAGTGCAACACCAGGGGAGCCACACTCGTGCTGCCGACCCTGTAAGAACAGAGAGATTGTGTGCCATTAACCGAAAAGATAGTAGGACAAAGCCTTTGGTTTTCCCACTGATAGCACAAAACCTCTCCTGTGAGCTCTGGCTACCCTACTCACCGTCGGAAACACAACACGAGGTTATTAATTCTGTAGGTTAGTACCTATCTATTGGTATATTTAATAAATAAATAAATTGACAGAATAAGATACATTTTTTATACTGTTGACAATTAAATATATTCTAATTTCTAACCATTAAATAATTATAGCGTTTCATGATATAATACGCCTACAATCATGTTGACGGGGATTAACTCGATTAACTGTTAAATATTATTACGTAACAATTTCTACATAATACCTAAATAATTTAAATAGGTAATTTAAAATGAAGATTTTTAATAGTTCGGGCGATAAATGTCAGAAACGCTAAAACACAAAATAGAGTAGCCATTTTTTTGTCCGGTAGTGCACCATGCGCGAACTTGCCGATTTAGGTCCATCACTCGTGTCCACAGTTATACCAAGTTCGGTAGTTCGATCCGCACCAAACCCGGTCGTCGTCGTGTACATTACCCCAGCAAGAAAGTACCTCGTAGAGTGACATGAGTGGCACGTATAATTAGAGCGATATATGCTATTAATGTGCGCCGCATAAAAAAATTTGTGCGTGTTGTAGTTTTGGAAAAAAACGGAGAAAATGATTTCTGCTGGGGTAACGTTGTTCCAGCAAGAAAATTCTGAACGAATAATCGGAGAGAGAAATATTATGCATGGGCAGAGAGCTTATACTTGTGCTATGATGTGCGCCGAAAATGAAATTTGTGCCTCTTCAGGTTTTCGAGAAATTGCATTTCTTGCTGGAGTAACGTTTCGCAAAATCGTGTATCTCTGAAACCATTCTATGTGCGGCTGTGTAGTAAACATATGCGAGAATCTCTTAATTTGTGCTTATTTCTGGCAGAATTAGATTTTACAAAACATTTATAGTTTTCAAGTATTTTCGCTTTTTTGAAAATAAAATAAACCTTCGCTGCGCCTACATGATAAAACTTATGAGCTCGCTGAAAACTTTATTCGGTCCTCCTTGGCGTGTATAATAACCATAAATTATTTCAAACGCGTGCATTCACTCGTTATTGAATAATATTACTAAAAGCCAAACCGACGGCACCTTAACTTTGAGGCCGCCGCACAAGAAAACGGCCTAAGCTAAGATGTATGGGTGTAAGCTAATAAATAGAGCGTCTAGTCAATTAACTTATTGCAAAATATCAGCTTGAAATGTTTCGCATTTAAATTGTTATAAATATAATACTAAACGTATAAGCCACGACTGATTATCCGACCAAATTAGAATGACTACAAAAAAGCGACGGAATAGTACATATTGATGACCTTCTTAACTTTGTTCATGAACTGGTTATAAAGTGTTGTACATGAGTACACTTACGTAGAAAATAACTAACTCAAAGAATAAATTTACTTTTAAATAATCTGGATATGTTAGTTTTTTGACTTTGCACATTACTAAGTACAAGTACATTCAGTATATGTATTTGTTGATTTTAGTCTTATTAAATACTAACTACTTCGTTTTTTTTTTAATACTACTAGTACTAAGGTCGCAGACAAGCACATGACCCACCTGATGGAAAGTGGTAAAAATTAATATGCACAAAAATCAATGTGCACAGTACTACTTAGGTCGCAGACAAGCACATGACCCACCTGATGGAAAGTGGTAAAAATTAATATGCACAAAAATCTATGTGCACTAAAAGTCAAAAATAATTGCGTATTCCTAATTAATTATTCTACAACTTAATAATCAACTTAGTTTTCCTACTTATCAATGTAATATTTTTTAGAGTTCTCTTAAGTAAAATGAAATGAAAAAGATATTAGACTACTTATAAGTAAATCAAATTTTTATTAAATAGATAATGAATTAAATAATTGAAAAATAAAAAAAATAGTCTTTTATAAATGAAAAAAATGGGAGGATAATATAATTAGTTACAATAATTGTTATTTTTGGAGTCGGTATCAGCCAAGGTAAGTTCGTAACTCTATACATACATAGTTACAGGTGAGATGTATCTATTCGTGTCGCACGCGTTCCTTGACGACAGTCGAGGCGAATGGCGAGAGTGGGGTCGCGGGGCTGGAGGGGAGCTGCTGGCCGGGGCGGGCGCGACACGCCGTGCGGCGTGCACGCGCTGCTAGCACTGTGACGACGGACGGTATCGCTTTAACGCGTTACATGTTGTGTTTTGTTTAAATTAGGTAATTGTTTTTATTTTGGTTTGGTTCTGCTCAGTATGTAAAAATAATTTATACCTACAGACAGTACCCGATTTTGATAAAAAGGTGATTGAAGATTTTATTTCAAAAAAATGTCCTCGTATCTAATGTAAGTATAAAAAATATAAAAAATCAACATATTCCTGTAAATTGCTATTGTATTGCAAATTCTTATCATAATAGGTAGGTACATACCTTCTGAGCAAGCAAAGCGCACCACCGGTTTGATGACCCACCAGCCGCCACTGATTAGGTACACAAATAATTTGATTTAACTATTTGTGTTTTCTTATTTTGGGTAATTGACCTGTGATTTGATGTTATAATATAAGAATGAAGATAATAATTCATATATCAAAAATGTGTGTCTTTTGATATGGTCATAACTTTAATTTAATGTATATTTGAATTAACTTCCAAAACTAAATCACACAGTTGCCAATAAACGTTTGAACGCGACTGTACGGACAACAGCTTATGATTAAGACGTTAAAAAAGAAGGTCATCGATATGTACTATTCCGTCGCTTTTTGTAGTCATTTTAATTTGGTTGGATAATCAGTCATTGTTTATACGTTTAGTATTATATTTATAACAATTTAAATGCGAAATATTTCAAGCTGATATTTTGCAATAAGTTAATTGACTAGACGCTCTATTTATTAGCTTACACCCACACATCTTACCTTGGGCCGTTTTCTTGTGCGGCGACCTCAAAGTTAAGGTGCCGTCGGTTTGGCTTTTAGTAATATTATTCAATAACGAGTGAATGCACGCGTTTGAAATAATTTATGGTTATTATACACGCCAAGGAGGACCGAATAAAGTTTTCAGCGAGCTCATAAGTTTTATCATGTAGGCGCAGCGAAGGTTTATTTTATTTTCAAAAAAGCGAAAATACTTGAAAACTATAAATGTTTTGTAAAATCTAATTCTGCCAGAAATAAGCACAAATTAAGAGATTCTCGTATATGTTTACTACACAGCCGCACATAGAATGGTTTCAGAGATACACGATTGTGCGAAACGTTACTCTAGCAAGAAATGCAATTTCTCGAAAACCTGAAGAGGCACAAATTTCATTTTCGGCGCACATCATAGCACAAGTATAAGCTCTCTGCCCATGCATAATATTTCTCTCTCCGATTATTCGTTCAGAATTTTCTTGCTGGAACAACGTTATCCCAGCAGAAATCATTTTCTCCGTTTTTTTCCAAAACTACAACACGCACAAATTTTTTTATGCGGCGCACATTAATAGCATAATATCGCTCTAATTATACGTGCCACTCATGTCACTCTACAAGGTACTTTCTTGCTGGGGTAATGTACACGTCGTCGTCAGTTAGGGCTAAAATGGATTATCTATATAATAGCTGAGCAAGCCGAACGTGATTGTGAAGAATTTTATTTTACAATTACATTGTACATCATTGTAAGTAGTCGATACCTAGTCGAATAAAATCTCGAATCGATAATAAATGACATTATCTCATCATTATCTTGACAAGTAGTGACAAGTTGACACATTTTTGACATGTTAATCATAGTGATGTGACATTAAAGAAAAAAAATTGATTATATAAAAATCGATTTTTCTCCACACAACATTAATCGATTTGTCAATATTCGATTTTTTTTCTAATATTCTAATGAAATGTACATGCTTTTCGTATTGCAATAAAAGAGATTGACATTACGAAATTATCATATTAAAAATAAAAACAATACCTAATGTGATTAGGTTATAAAATAACCAATTCAAAACTAAAAATCAAAGCAAATGTTCTTTTAAAATTTCACGGTATTTCAATTTCACAAAAATATAGAAATTGATTTCCGCAAACCTTTTAAGCTATTGCATAGCTTCTATCGCAGGCCTTGAGCGTGGAGACCGAATCCAGAATTCCGTAACGAAAAAACCTAAGCTGATACTCCGAGCTCGCACGAATCAAGCCGAGCTGCTCCGAAATCGGCCGATTTCGAAACAGCTCGGCTCGATTCGTGCGAGCTCGGAGTGGGAGGATAATTGCATAAGTTGATAAAAAATGCTACCTATGCAATAGCTTTACCGCGGCAGTCCCCGAGTGCCACACGTCTTTTTTTTCTTTCTGGCAACACTAAAAGAAACGACGACCGACTAAATGTAACACCGCTCTGAGGGAAAAAAAATATTAACCGTCACACTAGCAATGAAGCAGTGTGACGGTTAGTATTTTTTTTTCCGAATCGTCACATCGGTGTGAAAGTTAGGATTGGTTTTTTGGAATCACCACCAAGGTTTTAGCCATGCAGCGTAGCCATTTCGTATTCTCCAACTAAAGACGCATCTAATGATATACATATCATCCAGGAATCTAAGCAGACTAGATATAATGTTATCGTCTCTCATACTACAAGTTCCTGCAAGCGTGGGATTATGACTATGAGTAACACATCTTCCTCTAAAAAAGTATATGGGTAATTATGACAAGAAGTTGAAATTGCCCCGGTGTTATGATAAGGAACGAGACTTCCTATCTTTCACACTTATTGTAACCGTCACACCAGTGTGACACAGCGGTGTGACTGTTAGTCGTTCGTCAAAGAAACATCAACGAAGTCAAGTTTGTCTATAACATATTTTCATTATCACAACAATATGAACAAACTTTTTCGTAACTCTTTTAGAAAATTATAAATATAAAAAGCTATGAGAACATAATTATATTATTATCCACATCATGGTAGTACAGAACAGTGATAGTACTAGCCACTAGCTTAGGTGAGTGATTCGAGAAGTCATTATACAAAGTATTCATAAAATGTTGCGCAGAATTTCGCATTTATGAGAATCGATTTAAACGCGTAAGTTACAAAGTCGATTTTTAAAAAGTCGATTAATATTACTATAAAAATCGTTAATATAAATCGATTATAATAAAATTATAATCAATTTTTTTTTAAATCGATTACTTTTTTAACATCCCTAGTTAATTATCAACTGTCACAGTTGATTGTTTTTTTGTTGACTTGTGAATGTGAAATTGTGAACATAACAAAATAAATATCACTGAAATATCTAAATTGAATCACGGTTCTTTGCAGAAATTGAAGACAAAAGTGTAAAATATTTATATTTTGCGATTTGAATAGAAATTCTTACAGATAGGTAACTTTTAATATATTATCGTTATTTCTATCTATAATCATGTAGAGGCACTATTTCGGCTTCATTATTATTGTATAATAATAACACGGAGCTGATTCGTGTATTGTTTGCGAAATATAGCTTAATTTAATAGTAATTTCATAGGTATGTTCTTTGCTATCTAGAAGCAGCTTTCAATTTTACAGTACTACATTAATAGTAGTAAGCTTCCATAACAACTCTTGATTCAGTTATAAAACAATGTATGAATTTAAAGTGAAATTAGTAGCCTATGCATAATATTTATTTATTGTACAAGTTTGTCTTGCTTTATATTTACTACCTACCTTTTGTTTTATTTTTATACTCCATACCCTTGACTCCTCTCTGTAATTTTTTTTTCTGCCTCTTAAGCATGAATGAGGGTCTGGTTGAGTGACAACTCTTTAAGAGTTCAGCTCGCCTTTGTACATAATTTATTTTACCTGTACTAGGTGTATACATTTTTTCTTTTGAAGAAAGAAGAGGGACATTGGGGGAGAGAATAGAGGGCTTTAAAGTTTTTGAGCACTTAATAATTTTACTGTTTTTATTTTAGGTCAACATGACTGTCAATAATACTATTGCACATCAGCGCTTAATTTTAAGTGGAGATCGAGAAAGGTACCTCTTTTGGATAATTGTTATTTGCCAAAAATCCCATCCATTATTGGCCACACAAACTACTACAATATAATATCTTCTGTACTGATTGAAAACAATTCCCAAGATGTCCCGAACATCTTATTTTCTAAGAGGATCAAAATGCCTCCTCATAAACCTAGCCTGTATTTGTTAGGTTAAAATGAGTTGGGTTTGAGCCATATTTTCATGATATTATAAACTTCCTTAGTGATTCACTTTGTTGACTGATACAGGCAGTACCAAGAAAAAAATCCTCAAAAATATGCCTCTTCTTGCTAGCCTGGTGGTGGTTATTTACTGCCAGGCGCATGATTTTGAGAAAGGGGGGCAGTTCTCATTCTACAAAGCATCACCTTTCAGCTTTCCATTTTGCTCAGTAATAGGTTGGATCCATCGTAGGAACATGTACCAGAATTCCTGTATTTAATTTTTTGCCTTATGTATTTTAATGCAATATTTTTATAGGTTTAAAGAACTTCTAAGAAGACGTCTAATAGAATGTGGCTGGAGAGACCAAGTTAGAATGCTATGCCGAGATGTTGTGAAAGAAAACGAAAGTAATAATGTCACATTTGATGGACTAGTTTCAAAAGTAACACCACGTGCACGAGCATTAGTTCCAGATACTGTCAAGAAAGAACTACTTCAAAAAATTAAAACTCATTTACTCACTCAAAAAGATCAATAGGTTAACATTTATTATGTTAGGTAATTGGTGTTTTAGGTAACTGTCAATCAAAAATGCTATTTTATTTGTATGGTAATTAATGTTTTAATTTTATTGTATTGTATTGGTGTAATACAAAATGCATTTAAGAGAAAGTGATGTAAAATAATGTGTGCTTGTTAATTTTTTTGGCTAAATGTATTAAATAAAAAGAACATGTTTACAACCAACAGTATATTTTATTTTTATAAACATTTATTTTATTATACATCCAGGTTAAACAAAAATATATATTGCTTATACATAATACTGCCATAAATTTTCATTCTTGTAAATGAAGATATTGCCTTTTATTTTTTGTCATGGACATTTTTGTAAGACCAGTAGTGTGGTTAGTTCATGGACTACATTATAGTGACATTTACACGCTAAACAGATGAAGCTGCCCTGTTAGTTGAAGACAAAAATATTTTTACAAATTAATCTTAAATCATTATGAAACGAAAATGTTGCAAAATAATGTACAGATCACATTGTAAATTATATAAATGGCATTTTTAAAAGTGTATTTAAAGATAATACTTAAAATAATATCACACCTGAAAATAGCAAGTATATGGCTATTCACTAGGTAAACAGAATATTCAGTAAACTGTACTGTATACAATAATAATACATAATATGCTATGGACATAGATAAAGAGTGGATACATTTCATTAAAAAATTATACAGCTGTCATAGTTTTCATTATAAAAATATTTTGAGCAAATAAAATTATGCTTATTTTATTAAGGTAAACCCAATACCTAACAGTAAATTCAATAATGAATATAAACTAGTAACAAATTTATTAAAGTGGATCTCACTGTATCCGTGAGAGCATTAGTAAGAAAGTGCTACATTTTTTTAAAAATATTTTAGTACTTGTGATGAGAAAGTATCATTGTCATTTTGGCAATATAAGATTAATTTCGTTACTTATTATTTTATTCAGTTTTTAATATTGAGCATAAAATAGGACGAATATGGGTAAAAATGTCTTATCTCAATCTTTTAAAAAATTATGTGTACTATAAAAAAATGACCGGTGTAATCTTGCTACTATAATAAATTACTTTAAATTAATACTACCAACCCAATAGCATCAAACATTAAAAAACAAATTTCCTGTCAGCATTTCAACAATACGAAGCTAAAAAATGACAGATGGCACAGACACTCTATTTTACAAACACTTGGCATACTTTATTGATCGTTTAAATATGCGACTTCTCAAAAACAGAACAGTTATATGAAGTAACTAGCTGTTGCCCGCGGCTCCGCCCGCGTGGATGTCGTTAATCGCGTGGTGTTATCAATTTTGTGCAGAGAATTGCGCGTTGAACGCTGATTAGAGGACCTTTATTTTTTAGAGGAGGTAGGACACGATGGTATATCCGTCCCAATCGAGCAGTCCGACTGGGGAAGTACCTCCGCCTTTCAGAAGATCGTGGCTTAATAACCTCGTGTTATGTTTCCGACGGTGAGTAGGGTAGCCAGAGCTCATTGGAGAGATTTTGTGCTGTCAGTGGGAAAACCAAAGGCTTTGTACTACTTATCTTCTGCGCTGACGGCACAGAATCTCTCTGTTCTTACAGCACAGCACGAGTGTGACGCCCCTGGTGTTGCACTCGCCCATAGGCCACGGTAACCTCTTACCATCAGGTGGGCCGTGTGCTTGTCTGCGACCTAAGTAGTATATATAAAAAAAAAGGTTAGATACTGTGCTCGCCTCTCTATTCGGCTGTCTACTTCACTCTGTATTCCACTCTCTACTCGACGTAATACTTCACTCTGTATTCGCCTCTCTACTCGATGCCACTATACTCGACTTCACTATTACAGTATGGGATGGGGTACTTCAAGAAAGGCGAGTGTGACACCCTGGTGTTGCATACGTCCATAGGCCACAGTAACCACTTTTCATCTGGTGCGCCGTGTGCTTGTTTGCCACTTAAGTGGTATAAAATAATCTTTCTACCTGGATATCTACTCGACTCTCTAGTCTCTAGTCACCATGCCTTTGCCCTTCTTCCACCCTCTCCTTCTCCTTTCCCGTTGTATCTCTTGTCTACTCAACAATAAACTTCACCAAGCTCTTACTTATCTTTGCGTGAAAAACGATTTTGTAACGGATCTTAAGACTGTACCGACATCTATTTCACAATGACAAATTAGAAATTAAAAAATTAAGTATAAAATACCGGTTCGGGTATATCGGGAGTTTGAAACCAAACAATAGCTTGAATTTAAACGCGAGAACGCCATCTAGTTATGATTCTGGTACTAAATCATTAAAATTCAAATTTTAATTTCATGATTAAAAACGTATTGGTTTACACAATTGTGTATGTAAAAATAAAATCTATAAATTAACATACTTGCCCGGATGTAATAAGCTATAAAAATTGACCAATAATGTTTTAAAGCGCCATCTATATTGCCGCTGATATTCCGTGTAATATCAATATTGTTCACAACTCCGGTTTTACTCAACCGATTGCGATGAAACAAACGTAAGATTTTAAGTCTGATCAAGCCCTTTCTAACAAAAAAAACCGCATCAAAATCCGTCCAGTAGTTTTTGCGTCCATCGCGGACAAACAGACAAACAGACAAACAGACAAACAGACAGGAAATTCAAAAAAAATATTTTCGTGTTCAGTATCGTTAACATAACATAACCCAAGTATTTTTTTTTAAATATCTCCAATGTACAGACACGACCACTTTACAATTATATAATAGTATAGATTAATGATTGGGAATGTTGAAATGTTCAGATTAAAGGGAAAAAATAATATATAAATGCTTATAATATATACTTATAAGAGAAAGTTTTAATCGAAGATTATGAGCAATAAATTTTCTTAATATAAATATCCTTAAAGCTCTTTGATACCTGATCTAAAATTTGGTAATACACAATTATTACAATTTATTTATGTACAAAGATATACAATGGAATGTAATTTGGACTCAGTTTTTACTTTTGATCAAGTACAATTCAATTGATTATGTATAACTTAATAATGTAGCCATAACAATATTCAGTACTCTCTTATTATAAGTTTAAAACTACCTATTAATTAATATAATTCTACCTACACATCAAATAATTGATCAATCCATTTACACAATACTGCTGATTACTAATGAGCACTTTAATCATCAAAATTAGAGACTTTTATGTTTGCATCAGCATTTGAGATTACTTATAAATGTCCGTATAGTGCACAGTCCTGAATCAGATGTAACGGAAATAGTTGAAGCATCAGAATTAAAATGTTATGATGCTGTACTCAACTACTCTTAATCAGGGCAACTGTACATATTTTTAAATTACCATTTGACATACATTAAATACCTAACAGACAACACTACCAAAATGGCGACAGTTGAACAAAGACCTAGTATTACATGTGTAAAAACTTGAAAACATAGAATGTTTTGGTTGTTGTTGTTTGTTTTCTCAACTGACAGGTAAGAAGAGCGCCAGCATGATAGGGTGCGTATAGATAGCAGTGGCGAGGAGAGAAGCAGTGGAAGAGATGTTTGATAGTATACAAAATTGCTATGGTCGTTCCGCAAAAGGTAAAATGGTTTCTACCGGCTTCCCGAATCAGCATCGTGATTTAATAACATAGGAATCTCGTTTGTTACATCAATATTGTGTCAATATTATTAATATCATAATAATATCATCAATTATAATGTTGACAGGTTAGATTTATTACGAATATACGAGCCCATAGATAAGTGGCGACAACATTAGAGAGCGTTCGCGCACCCTAATACATTTAATTAGTTTCTATACGTGCAATACTAGGTCTAAGGTGTACAAGTTATTATTTCACTAATAAATTTAATAAACCGATATACGTATAGAAGAATAAAATTTATCTTGATCGGTTACCACGGCAAAGGCCAACCCGTCAATATCAAACATTAAAAATCTTGGCAACCGAATTAGTTTGCAACGCAATGTGTCTTACTCATATCTATCTGTTCTTTAGTTCAATGCTTATAATTACTACTTAAAAGCTTAACTAAATGAAAGAAAACATCCATTGTTTATTTTCACTACTCAGTAGAAATTAAAAGAATAGTTATGCGATTTTAGACAATAACCATTATAATATATTGCACTTTTGACTAACTATGTCGATATTGGGAATTAGTACTGGTTGGTGCTACTACTACCTTATATTTCTAACTTGATAAAACCTAATAATATAACTTACTGTCCGCAGTTACGTAATACGTGTATACCTTACATATTTTGATGAGATATATGATTTTTATACGTACTTTTAAAATATCCACAATGCTCTAGGCATGTGTGACAAAAAATAGTGAGCAGTTGAAGATCAATTAAAACATATTAGATTCAATAAAACTAGATCTTTCGTGGTTACATATATACAGATGTTAAACAATAAATTTAGAAAATAACGGCCGTAGATATGTTAAAAATAACTAATAATATCTTTTAGGAGATTCATCTATTCATAGGAACATAGACTTACATCTTAGAAATAGCTGCATTATTATATTCACCTATTAAAACATGTAAATAAAGATCTGAAGCTAACTCATATAATACATATACAACATTCTAGCAACAAAATGTCGCGACAACATTACCTAATAAAATTTCGAAACAAATAACACAACAGTTTAGCCGTTCACCGGTCACTCACAACCCGCGCAAATACTGCGCTCAATTTGATACCTCCGGCTCAGCGTTCGAATCGAAATGTCCGGTCACGAGATTACTAGAAAAATACAATATAAGCGTCGGAGCCTCGACTCGATCGTACAAGTGGAGACCGACCCGGCCATTCATCACCGATCAATATATACAAACATAGTTCAATAACGCTACTCGATCTAGATTATTAATTTACGATATGGCCGCCGATAATAAGATCTATAGGTAAAGAGCCAAACTTATTACGGTCTTTAACTTTTTATATTTGGAACACGCGCTCACGTCGTTTCGATGAGTTTAAAATAAGAAGCTGGCAATACATCGGACGGCAGTGACGCGTCTATTGCTCTGGACATATATCTTGGACCTAAAATGTGCTCTATACGCGCAGTACACGTATCTTGGGCGTCTTTTGAGGATAGCACGGTGTGCTACTGCGGTGGACGAGCTCAAATTCAAAATTCAAGCATAGATTATTACAAAACAATCCGCGGGCGCCAGGGCCTCGTTTGTCTCACGATTTAGGTCCAAGATCCGTGTCCCGAGATTTACTAGTTATAGGGGGCTGGCGGGGCTAGTGGGGCTGGCGGGGCTCGCGGCTAGGTGTGCGCGGCCAGGCGGGCGAGGGGCGGGGCACGGCGCGTGCGAGACGCGGGCGCGCGCGCTACCAACACGAGCGAAGACGCCAGCGCTAACCGCACCGGCACGTGCGACCCGCCCGGTAACCTGCACATACGTTATTGTCAGAGTTTAGTTTAGTCTAGTATTGGAATCACATGTTTCGTGAGTCAAAAAACTTCCTAGTCAAAGTGGAGAAAGTCAAAGTCAAACCATTTATTATGTATAGACCATTAAAACGGCATTTACAAAACGTCAAAATTAAAAATATATGAGACTAATTTATCAAATGGACCTGTTCGAAATGCGGCCCCAACCTAAGAAGACTCCGGGGTCTCATCGCATAATGTTCTTTTCTCGAAATGTCCTTTCTCATAATGTCCTTTCTCAAATTGTCCTTTTCCCAAAATGTCCTTTTCTCGAAATGCCCTTTTCTCAAAATGTCTTTTTCGCGAAATGTCCTTTTCTCAAAATATGTGCACTACAGGATTACAGTATTCTAAACGGATCTCTGCCTTTTCGCCGAAAATTGTTTGGCCGATTATCACTTGCCAACTAACGTTTTGCAGAATTTTATTTCGCAGAATAATAATCATTTGCCAACTTGTGATATAATTTTGTTTTTATTACCCAACCTCACAGTTGCCAATTTTACGTTTGGTCTTCCTTTCAGAATGACACTTTTCAAAATGCCAACTTTCAAGTAGCGAATGTTTTAGTTAGCGTAATATTCATGTAGTTGTTGTCAAAATTACTGAATGTGGCGTACAAAAATACTAAGTAAGCCACTATTTATGGATGGTTATAAAAAAATAACCACGAAGGCTAAAGCGGGAGCTCCGCTCCGCTCCGCTCCGCTCCGCTCCGCTCCGCTCCGCTCCCGCGTTAGCCTTCTAACCTAACCTATCCAACTCGGGGCGCACTATAGTCGATTCGTCTAAAAGTTGTCTGGCCTAATAAATAATTTGACAAAAGATAAATGCCTGGCTAAAGCGGGAGCTCCGCTCCGCTCCGCTCCCGCGTTAGCCTTCTAACCTAACCTATCCAACTCGGGGCGCACTATAGTCGATTCGTCTAAAAGTTGTCCGGCCTAATAAATAATTTGACAAAAGATAAATTCCCCAAACGTTTTTTGTCATTACAATAATCAGCTTAACAATAATTCTACCAAATGAAACGTTGTCATACAAAAATTTGACAATCGTTAGTCGTCAAAGTGAAAAATAGGCGAAACGTTGGTTGGCAAGTGATAATCGGCCAAACAATTTTCGGCGAAAAGGCAGGATCCCATTCTAAACATGTCCGGCCCACAATCAGACTTGGATACATTAGGTTAGAATTATTTTCGTGGTTATTTTTTTTTATGACCATCAAGAAATCCTGAAAAAAAAATCTAATAAGTAAGTCACTAAGCATCTATAAAGACTGTAATCCTGTAGTGCACATATTTTGAGAAAAGGACATTTTAAGAATAGGAAATTTCGAGAAAAGGCCATTTAGGGAAAAGGAAATTTTGAGAAAGACATTGTGAGAAAGGACATTAAGAGAAAGGACATTTCGAGAAAAAGGACATTATGCGTTGAGACGAACTCCGGCAAGAAACCCTACGGGCATTTTTTTGGTCCTTTTACAAACATCTCTCATTGCAAATAGAACGCTGTGATAATGATGATGATGATAATGACGATGATGATGATGAAGTAAGTGCGTAAGTAGCAGTACATACTTGACGAGCACGGAGGTGACGGCGGCGCGGCCGTCGGCCGTGGGCTCGATGGCGACGGGGCGCAGGTCGGGCGCGCGGCGCCGGCGCGGGCCCGCCGACGTCACGCCGCCGGTCAGCACCACGATCACCGCCGCGAACGGCCGCTTCGCCATGTGCAGCATCTACGCACAGAGGCACGCTATTGGTCAAAGTTTCTTTACAAAGGCCGTCTGCTGGTACTTGCACAGACACGTATCTTGACCTAAATCACGAGACAACCGAGGCCCTGACGCCCGCGGATTGCTTTTTAATAATATATTCTTGGTGAATTTGAGCTCATCTACGGCCGTAACACCCCGTGCTATCCTCAAAAGACACCCAAGAAACGTGTACTGCGCGTATAGAGCACCTTTTAATCACATTTTAGGTCCAAGATATAATTTATGTACCGAACAATACACAGTACAGTACGGGCACAGAATAAATATACATACAGTAACTTGTCTTCATATAAACGGACGAAACGCGTCCTATACCTACGCGCCTCGATCTCGGCATGCGCTCGGCAAGCAACCGGTCGGAACCGGCCAGGAATGTCCCGCAGCGACGATGTCGTTTTTAAACAGTTATTGCGCAATTTTTTTTACTAGAAATATAATAAATATATTATGAATGTTTGTGTATTCACACAAACATTCATAATATATTTATTATAGGTACCTATATCAGAATACGGAATAAACGGTTTATTCCGTATTCTGAGGTGTGAATATAATAAATATAATATAAATATTATAGGTAGGTATAAAATGATTTTACTTATGTACTAGTGGGTAGGTACCTACGTAATTTGTGTCTTTGATGGAATTCTTTTTCTCTTCCCGAATAAAAGGCCTGGATTAATAATTAAATTGAGTAAAGTGTTTGACACAAGTAAACTACCTATACCTACTCCATTCGGTTAGGTACTTAACCAAAGGTAAACAATATATTGTAGCCACTTTTTATAAAATCACATAATATATGTATTAAACATTAAACAAAAAAACTAGGCTAACTAACTAGTACCTACATAGTTCGATTTCGGATTTCAGTCTCTTAGTCTAAACAGAATGGTCTTCTTCAACCTAGCGTTAATTCCCAGTCGCATTTTCACCGTCGAAGTCGCTTTACCAGTCTTAACTGCGGATTCGGCTGGACCTCGATATTTTCCGTGAAGACACTGTCATCTGACCTCCACAACCCAATTAGGCGATATCGAAGCATTGCAGCTAGACGGTCGTTGTTGGCCGTTTTAGGGCTATCAATGTTGTTTACGTTTTGTTAAGTAGGTACTTAACCGAATGGAGTATAGGTAGATGGGAAGATCATGATACAGTAGGTAGGTATCTATACACAAGTAAAAGACATTCCTTTTTCTCCTCCTTGTCCATGTTTCCCTAAACAATTTCTAATTAAACTTTACATTCGAATGCGGATTTTTTATACTTTAAAATATAATAATAAAGCATTTCGTACGTCTCAGTCGAGGCGCAAATATTTTTCGGTCGCGAATTTATAAGACCGAATTGTTATGATATCCAACAGGAACATGGTTTTTTTTTTCATTAAATCCAGCTATCAAAAACAATAATATGCATTTTTATTGAACACTTACTATTCCATTCACAAAGTATTTGATTTGTTTAATTAAAAAAATAATAGGTACATATTTATAATCACAAAACTATCTTATATATATATAAGTACTTGATAGAAAGTTAAAGTCGGCAGTTGTAATCAAATTGCTGTGGGTGGGCAGCCCTATCGCATGTGTACGTACCGCGCGGCTCTAGGCACTTATCTCTAAAATACGGCCGAGTTACAATACTGTATGGATAGTATTACCGTGGTACGGGCGCCCGCATGCATGCGGACGCTGTGACGTGTGTTGTGTGGGTTCCGAGGTGAAGGCCTCGAATGCGGCCGGGACTCAATTTTAAGATGGAATTTAAAGAAGCATGGCCGTGATTTTTTGTACTTGACTAGTAAATGTAATACCAGTCGGATCGATGAGATTATATGTTTTCAAGGGATTCTTAACACTCACCTCAACTACGTGTCTTCTTCTGGCACGGCGAACATCGGCCGCTTGCTTCGCCTTCCAAGCGACTACACACGCCGCTAGGAACAGGAAGAAACAAGAGAAGAATACTGAAAAGAATACAAATAGATCGATGTGCAGTTGATCTTGACGGAAGAACGTAACGCCGAAGCTCGCCGCGCCCTCGTCGGTATGACGGGCACGAATCACTATGTAGAACTTAGTGTGCGTGAGGTCGTGGATGTGCTGAGGCAACGTCAACACGAGGCGGTTGCGCAGATTCTTCACGCGAAGCAATATATTCCTCCTGTCCACAGTTACGTATGTGGCTAAACTCTTGCAGGTATAATCAGCCAGAGTATACTCCACTTTGTCGTAGTACCACGTGATGTGCGGCTCCTCAGGCACGTGATCGTCGAATGACGGCATTCTACGACTCGGTTCGTGTTTATGATAAGTAGGATCTAGTTCTACTGCGTGATCGCCGTTGCTCGCGTTTACCGAGACAACAAAAGAGCTGTCGTTCGGACTTAGATATAAGTCAACAGCGCCCTGCGTCACGTCTACTATAACTCGTATGTCGACATTCATATATCTTGGATTTACAGCTACAAAGACTGTTTGACCTGGATAAAGTGGTCTTGGTTTCATTTTACATTCATCTGGAACAAAACCAAGAATGAGTAAATCTTACACCATTTTATGTACTTTGCTATTTATAAAGAATAATGGTAACATTTCTTACCGATTGATTTCCCATCAAAGCATAATTTATTCTCTATATTGATAGTTTTATAGCACTGGTGGCCATTCCTGGGGTCGCCCATGTACAGGTCCTTGCACTTGACGCACTGGTAACGCCAGCACTCCTGCGCCGAGTTCTTGCTGGAGCTGGTGGTTTGGCACGACACATCGCTTTCAGTGTTGTTGCCGCAGTTGCACTTCTCTCCAGTAACTGGATCACAAGTGTCACCGTGACCATGACATTCACACCTGAAAGTAATGATAAATGTCGAATATAAAAATGTGAAGTGACGTGAATATACTATAGCTATTTAATTAAAATATAACCACTGTTATTTGAAAAAAAAAAAATAAGCAAAAGAATTATTTAGATCTACAGAGTTCTGTAGATTGGTTCAATGAATCGCGCGTGAAATTAATATATACAAATACTTTTAAAATCGAAAATCTATATATTATACTGGGCCTGGCGTGGAAACACGCAAGCGAGGCAAATTGCAAGAGAATGCTATAATCGAATACTATTTCGAATGCTAAATTCGAAAGTTGAAACTTGGCTTCGAAGAAAAAAGAAAGTAGAAACACCGCCTACGCCCCTGGCTACTACCAAGCACTTGCTATAAATTCCACTGTGACAACTTCTATCAACATCATAAACTAAGAATATTATTGTACTCACGGTCTGCACGGATCCCTATAATCGTCTGACCCGCGGAAGTATCCCTCGATACACTTTTCACATCGAAGGCCATCGGTGTTGTTCGCACAACGAGCACAGCGCGCCTTTGTAGAAGCTCCAGCATCTCTGTATATATCTCTATATTCCTCTGCTTCAACTACACCACCTACGTCCCGGGACGTCGGCGCCGTGTCGACGTCACTCGTACATATCGAAGTGTGGCCGTGACAGTATGTGGAACAAGGCACACACTGGACGTTATTGACTGGGTCGCCTACGAAATTAGGTTTACATTTTTCGCACTGGTCACCCTGTAAAACAGTAGGTTCGAATTAAAATAAGTGTAACATATAATAATATATCACAAATTAACGCAAGGCGTATAGATTAAAGGTTATCCGAGTTATCTCGGGCTACCACAATCATGTTTTTCAAATACGACATATAAAAATATTTCTTTGATTCACAAAAATTTGTTCTTAATCTGGGTATAGCTTCTCTCCAGTTCTGGACAGTATGTTTGCAAAGTCCCTTTCAATATAAAGACAGTGACTTTTTGGATGTAAAACTTACTTTTTACCGAAGAAACTGCAAGTTAAGAAACACATAAGAAAAAGTATAAGTTACCATAGTGTTATTGTGGCACTCGATGCACTTGTCCAGCTTGTCGGGCCCCTCGCAGTCGGCGTGGCCGTTGCACTGGCACTGTATGGTGCAGTTGGCGCCCACGTAGCCGAACTCGCAGCGGCACACGTCGGGCAGCACGCACGCTCCCCGCACGCAGCCCTGCGAGCACACGGCCACGCAGCCGCCGCCCACGGCCGAGCGCTTGTGGCCGGCGCCGCACGCGCACTCGTAGCCTTCTGGCAGGTCGCGACATACCTGGATCACAACTTCTTATTATAACACTTCCATTTTGTCAAGACTCAATATATGTATTGTATACCCACGTATCTTGAACCTAAATCGTGAGATAAATAAGGCCCTAGCACGCGCGGATTGTTTTGTTATAATCTATGCTTGGTGAATTTGAGTTCGTATACCATAGAAGCAACCCGTGCTATCCTCAAAAGACACCCAAGAAATGTGTACTGCGCGTATTGAGCACATTTTAGATCCAAGATATACAGGGTTATTGGTAACTCGACGTATTCCTGTCAGGAGGTGTTAGGGGACCCAAAATTATTTCGAAAACTATTGATTTTCGGCCATACATATGAGGGCTCCAAATTGTAGCATTTTGGGTCCCCTAACACCCCCTGACAGGAATACGTCGAGTTACCAATAACCCTGTATATTTCATGCAATAGATACTTATATAGGGAGATGTTGGTAACGGTAAGTTTCGAGAATTCAATTGTTTTTCCATTTCCAAAAATGCCCCACCCGCTTATTGAAGTTTTCATTAAAAACTTTTTCTAACTCAGTATGGAAATGAGCTAAGGTTGAATGTAAAGTCCGACCAATAAAATAAAAAACCCGTACTGGGGGCGCCAAAAACATCTATGATATGACAACACCAAGTATAGTGATACACATGTAAAATGCCAAGTGTACAAATATTTTTTCAACACACTTGCTAATGAACAGGCTTTTATTTCCCCGCAATTAAGCACGGAATGACACCTAATATAAAACTGTGACTTTTTCATTGCTTCTTCTTCCTCCTAGCGTTATTCCCAGTCGCATCCGAAGCTTTCAGCTTGGAGTCTGGGGTCCGCTTTTACCAGTCATAGCTACAGATTTGGCTAGACCTCGATATTTTCCGTGAAGCGATTGCCACCTGACCTCCACGACCCAATGTTAACATTAGGCGATATCAAAGCTTTGCAGCTAGACCATTGTTTTTGGACTTTTTAGGGCACCAACTACCCGTAACGACTGCCATAGATGTTCTTATGGCAACCGGGACCGACGGCTTAACGTGCTCTCCGAGGCACGACCAGACCAATGCAAATACCCATATTTAATGCACACAAATATTTGCACTGAGCGGGGATCGAACCCGCGCCTCCTGCGTAGCGGCCGCGTTCACTACTGCTACGCCACGGAGGCTGTCATGTTTTTCATTGCTATTATTCACAAAAGTGAGTTATAGACTTCTTTTTTTTAATTTCATTGATTAAGTTGCTTTGTTCTTATATAAGGTTTTATATAAGGTTTTATTTTTATTTTTTATATACCTACTTGACGCGAGACAAATGTACATACGTTCATATTTAGTCTTAAGAAACCCTTTTATTTTTTGTAAACTGACGTCCTTAAAATGCCGCAGTGGAGTTTGTTGCGCCGTTTCTTCTCCATTAGCGCTTAGGAAGCGGTGGTAAACTTAGTTTTAAGGGGTCCATTACACGCTAGGTTTTGCCATCAAACACCGCCATGATTGACGTCTAACCTTAAGGAGTTTTTGACGTCAAAAAGCTGTAACTTGTAGCTGCTGTAGCTGTAAGCTTTGACTTTGACTTAAAAAAGTTTCGATACAAAAAAGATCGTGTCCAATATTACAAACGAATTAATATACCTATTGCTTGCTCATTTCATGCAGCTTCGTATTTTAAAAGATAATTTCAACTTGTAGTACGTGTTTAATATACAAAACTTTCACTAAAATGTATTTCTTTTTTTCTCTGTTAAAAAGTTAAGTTTTTCTCTTTTAAGTTTTCTGGTTAAAATAGAAAAATAGACGCGGCGTGTTATACTGGTTACAAGGACTGGGCACAAATCAAAACACAGTAGTATCCGTATAATAGTTTACTGCTTGGAATGGTAAATACAAGTTAGACATACAGTTACATTACACTATGTATAGAACAGGGACCACGCGATATTGGTTTTCGGACTGCATAAAATTCTTGTATTTTATGCATAACAGCACAGAGATCAAAATAATCGAGCATGATTTTCTTTTTTGCGTTAGGCTTATTTTTCTTAGGCGTAGAAAATACATTTGACGTTTGACCTTCTCTTCGTATTTTTATTACAGAAGATCGGGATATACCTAAAAATGTGAATAATAATTAGTCACAGTAAAATCAGTAGTTTAGGCCAATTTCATTGCACGTACTCTATGATGTACTTACCCGTCATGTTGACAACAAGGTCCGTGATGTTATTTAGAGGAACAGAGTCCAATCCTTCCTACTTTTTATCCGACAAATACTTTGTTATATTATAAATTACTTTTCTTAACTGGCTTTTAATAGTTTTCGGCATATTACTATAGTTTTGTAGTTTTGTAGCGCTCTCAAACTCAACAACACGCACAATTGACACCACACTGACAGATGACCATAATGACATTGTATAGATTGTTACCATATGAAGAAATTAGTTCCAATAGTTTACCGCAATATGGCGAGGTATTTTATTTTACTGGTCGGGCTTTACCTACATTATTATAACGCCCCGTGTCTAAAAAAAACTAATAAGTTTTATTTCTGCAACTTATGGAATACTTTTCAAAACACACAATTTGTCATAAATTTTTGTTCTCGATTTGTTTTGTGATCTTCTTTTGTCAAGACTGAATGAATCGATAAGGCATTTTTAGAACACATTTTTGCGTTGACACGAGTCTGTGATTTACTTGTTTTCTTATAATGAAAGCGTTAACAGCTGTATGGTAGGGATGGGCGAAAAGGCAAATTATCTAATATATAAAATTCTCGTGTCACAAATGTGCGTAATCGAACTCCTCCGAAACGGCTCGACCGATTTTGATGAAATTTTTTGTGCTTATCCGGTATCTATGAGAATCGGCCAACATCTATTTTTCATCGCCCTAAATGTTAAGGGTGGTCCACCCCTTAATTTTTCTTTTTTTTTTCAGACAAATTTTTTTTTTATTTTTTTATGATACATCATACAAAAATACATGCAACCCTAAATTTTCACCCCTCTACGATCAACCCTTATTTTTTATTTGGTAAAATATATAAAATTCTTCTGTCACGGGGTGCGTAATCGAACTCCTCCGAAACGGCTCGACCGATTTTGATGAAATTTTTTGTGCTTATCCGGTATCTATGAGAATCGGCCAACATCTATTTTTCATCCCCCTAAGTGATAAGGGTGCAGCGGGAACGGGATTTGAATACCACGCGGGCCGAAAATATGGCGGTACGAAGTTCGCCGGGGCAGCTAGTAAAAATATATAACTAGGCCTACATTGATGCCTAGTTTATATGAAGGTAGGTATATAACAATCATCATCATCATCATCATCATTTCAGCCATAGGAAGTCCACTGCTGGACATAGGTATATAACAATAATATATTATTTTTTATGTTTTTGATTCATTTTATGAGACAGCGGCCGTGGCAATTTTTCGAGCTTACAAAACAGTATCTAAAAAGAACGCGGCAAACGCGGGGTGTTATTTAAACGTTAAAACACTAGTTATTTAAAAAAAAATCGATATATCTCACCTCCGAATCAGCTTTACACTGATGGTGATTATTTTCGCACTCGTTCTCAGGCGGACAGCGCGTGTAATGCCAGGAAAAGGTGTCGTTGGAGTCGTCGGTATCGTTGGGCGGGTGCACGGTGTTGTAAACCGCTTCGCAGGTAGTACGAGTAGAATAATCCAGAGGCGCATCGATGGAACCTTCAGAGCACACGCCCTGGCCGTTGGCCCCGCTCAGCGCACACCAGCCGCAGTGCGAGTGGTGGAGACACTCCGAGCATTGCTCGAACGTGCCGCACGGCGCCGGACACTTGTTCTTATCCGAACGAGTCAGGACGAGCCCGCACACGCCGCCCGCGCAATACACCGGCTGGTACGTCGGCGATATACACTTGCCCAGGTAAGTAGCCCACCTACACTCGGCAAACCCACCCTCGCCCCCGTCTGAGCTAAGGCAGGACTGGCAGTCGTCATACGAGTGACATCTACTTGGACACTCCTCGCTCTTTGTTGGCCGTAGACTTTGCCGACCAGGCTCCTCAATTAATGCGCATGTCCAATTGAAGAGCTCTACGGAATCCTCTGCTATTCTTGTTAGTTGTCCTAGAAATCATCACAATGTTTAGTACTTATAAGTCAATTTATTATTTGTAACGAACCAAAGCGTCGGTAGCTTAGTGGTTAAGGAGTCGGCCTTACGGTCGAAAGGTCGGATCCTGGCCATTACTTGGACACTACCGACGTGAACCCATTCCTAGCACAAGTAATTTAGCTAAGTTGGAGAGGTTAAAGGGTGGGAGTAATTTCGGTTGCTGATATTCTTTACAAAAAAAAGGAACATACCTTCTCTGACAGCATGCCTCGTCCACGTACAATCGTTTGATACACATTTTTCACAATCCGAAGCCGCACATCGTAGTTCTGGACAGTATTCAGCGTCACTAATGTAAGTGGTTCCAGCATTACATTTCATGCTAGTGCACGACTCATCCGTAGGTACGCATTCGCCTGAAGTACAAATTAACATATTAATAAAGTGTGTAGGGACAGACACTAATACAAAATATACTTCTAAATAATACATACCGACAGCAGCTGCACAGGATTCACACCATCTGCATGCTGGTTTTTCTTCTGGGTACAATGGCCATGCGGCTAGGCATGTCGAGCAAGTAGTAAAATTTTCACACGCACGCCTTGATACAAGTTCAGCATCGCACGCCGACCCTGAATTAGTTGATACCCTCTCGCTGCCTTCACAGCCAGGTTTGTCAACCGAGTAGCATTTCGTGTAATTACCTGTGCTACAGAAACTACAACCCATATGGCTGCGGCAATCCAATTTGTTGGAACTCCATAGAGAACAAAGATCCTCAGGGAGAGAAATGCGAGTGACTTGACAATGAGCGCTACCTGTCCATCCACCAATGATATAAATATAGCCTTCATTCTCTGTTTCTAAATCAATTGCCATCGCGTGGGCTATCGTAGGAGGCGGCGGATGACCTACAATACTTACACCTGAAAATAAATAATGTGTTTTAAAAAACTATTGTGCAACAACTGCAATTAGCAAGAAGTGATCATATACAAACCTTTCACAAGTCGGACCCATTGATTGCAACTATAAACGTATGCTATTAGAGAATCAGATGTGTTTTCAGGAGTCGTTCTTCCTCCAAATATGATCATGTATTCATTAGTAGTTACAGCTGAATGTAAGTATGTAGCCAGCGGTAAATTATCATAATAGTGATTCAAATTAGGAAACGTGGGTAACTCACTCCACTTTTTGGTTGGATAGTGAAATGAGAAGAGTTTATTGGAAAGCATTGTACCGTTGTATGAGTATAAAATTCCTCCATAGACATATAAACTTTGAGAAGGAACGTGGTAAACAGTACTATGTCCTATAATTCCAGATGGCTTTGAGCCTTCCGTCTTTAATTTTATCCATTTTTCATTATCAAGATCAAATTCCCATACATCCGACATAAATCCATCTTCTAAAGAAAACCCTCCTATTAAAACTAAACTCTCGTAATCTTGATACTTTTGTAAAGTCAAAGTATGACCGGCGAGGGAGGGAGGATGAATATCCTTATTTCGAGTGTTACTCCATCTTTGATCTTTTAAGCTGAATTGCCAGAAATCTCCAAGAGTTTTATTTTGGCCACTTTTCTCTTGGAAACTCAATCCACCGTAAATGTAAACATTCTGTTTAGAATGATAGATCTCTGCAGCATGAAAGTATCGACCTTCAGGCATTTTGGCATCGGGGGTTGCCTCTACTGTAACTTGCATCCAAGTGTTATTTTTTGTGTCAAAAAATCGTATATCGTTCAATGGACCATGTGAGAGAGAATACCCTCCAAACATCCACAACCCTCGTCTATCAGCAACTAAGCTGTGTCCGAATCTTGGTAGAGTTTTCCTTAGATGATCTAAACCATCTGTTAAATATTCAGAATTAAACAGTTCTGTAAATACAAGTTGCGTTTTATCCAGTCTAATTGAGCAATCGTCTCCACCAAATCCTTCATTACACAGACATCTGCCGTAGCTAGTGTCACATATACCCGCACTAATCGCCATACTGCAGTTGTTTCGACAGATTTCGAAGTCGCAGTTCGAACCCCCGTAACCTTCACGACACATACAATGTTTGTTGTTGCACACTCTCGGCCAGGTACAATGTCCGTCACAAGCGAGGACCTTGTATACACCTTCGAAACCTTGCTCGGGTTGACCCTGTTTATAATGTACTATCAGATTACCGCTGCGGGCTTCTACGACACCAGATGAAGCACCGTTACAAAAAACTCCCAAGAGCTGACCTTGTTGATTGTAGCTTAGGTCTGGTAGGCCACCGAGCCCATCGTATACATACACGGCATTTTCATCACAAGGAACATCAAACGTAGAGGAGTTGATGGTAAACTGTATTATAGCATCATTTATTTCGTCGGCAGAAATAATCCACAAGCATTCCTTGGAAGGGCCTATTGTTTTAATATCAGGATCAGTTTTGTAGGATCCAATGCCCTCCGTCTGAGTAGCATTTAACATTCCTCTAGGTTCACATTGGTAGTAACACCGGCCGCCATGTCTGGGATCACCATAGAATTTTGGTTTACATCGTTCACAGTTCAGCCCCTCTGTGTTATCTTTGCATATGCACTCTCCTGTTGTTACATCGCAAACCCGCTGGGATTCATCCCCGTGATCGTTGCAATCACATCTGCGACACCCCTGTCCAGTTGTCGCATTGCCGTGACTTCCGGGTTTGCACGATTCGCAAAATTCCCCTTTTGTCCAGTCCTGACATTCGTCACATCGTCCGACACCTTGTTTACAAGTCGAATGATTATGGCAGCCGCAATTAATAGAACAGTCGGCACCTGTCCATCCTAAGTCACAGTTACATTTGAATTGAGGAGAACCCAGGCAATAGCCGTGTATGCAGTTGTTGTAACAGGTGCGCATGCAGCTTTTCTTACCATCACCAATATATCCTTGTTTACATTTGCACGTATAAGAACCATGCGTGTTATTACAAATAGCATTCTCGTTACAATCATGCAGGTTGAGCCCGCACTCGTCTACGTCGGGACACTGAGCATATGCCCAACCGGCATCTGTTGAGGTAACGTTTAAAACAGAAGAACAGTCCACGTGAGAATGGGTGAAATCGCCCTCGGTGCACGCACCCTTTATAGGATTTTCGTGCGAGAAGCACCAGCCGCAGCCCATACTTCTCAGACATGTGGAACATTGAGAATGGCGGCGACAAGACTTGCACTGGCCGGCTTTGCGAGTCGGATCATCAGACGGGGAGGACGCGCGATCAAGCCATTCGCGGCATAGGCCGAACTGATATTCGCTGGTGTAGACGCTGAAGCTGAAGCACTGGCGCGTGGCCTCGCACCACACGCAGCGGCCGCGTTCGTCGAGGCAGTGCTCACAGTCGCGGCGCAGGCGGCAGGGCGCAGGGCACTGCTCCACCTCGGAGATGGCACCGCTCGCTCGCCCGCGCCGCGCACAGCGCGCCTCGTCCGCCCACCACTCGCAGTAGTTACCACTGACACACCTCTCGCAGCTAATGTAATTGGAACAATTAGGGCAAGCTGCTGGCTGTAGCGTAAGGTATCTCCACTCGCCATCTGCGACGCACGATGTTGACTCGTCTGTAGTTCTCGGTTCGCATTGATTTGTCAGTTCGCACCATCCACACGCCGCGTCAGACAAACATAGGAGACAGTTATCGTAGTTCGAGCACTGACCTTCGGAGTAGGGCTCCAGAAATTCGAAAGTGAATACCTGCAACAAAATAATTGTTTGATACTATTTCCTAGTAACTAAGTAAATGAGAGCTGGATTAGTCAACTATCATCAGAAATAAAATGATAGTTTTGTCATTTTATTTTCAGCTCTCGCAAAGTGGGTGGACGAGGATTCTGATAGATCCCCTGCACCACAGGAAACACATTAAGTCGTACCCAAAATATGATTTTAGAATATGGGAGGTGATATTTTAACAAGTTCCATTCCATACTTTTATTTATTTGTATAGATTTAAAGACACAAAGCAAATACTCCGCATCTGCTCTGCATTTATATTAATAATAATCAACGAAGGAAGACTTGGTACCGTACAATAACCATTACATGTTATAACAAAGTTGTATCAATGCTATAAGAAAATATAAACCGAGTCATAAACATGCAACAAACACAATAAGGTCGTTGCTCGCTTATCTACTCAGCATCCGACCTACACTGCATCATCGTCGCTCGGTGACTAGTCGCTGTCAACTGGAGGTCAACGTGTGAGTACCGCGCGGCAAATAAGTGGGAAGCTCGTGGTCGATTAGGGATAGGGAATCGAGAAAGACTCGGAATGAATTTGAGACATGTGTAGGATGTTCTGGTGAACTTGCTGTCTGTGTTGGCATGCGAAACGAACTAGAAGCGAGCAATGCAGCGGATTGTAACCGAATGATCCCCTCACTGTCTGCATAATGATTGCTTACGTGCGAGGCCATCGATCCGAAGGGGCCTTCAATGGCCCTAGGGCAGCCGGCGTATGCGAGGGATATGCCAGTAGCTACCTCATCCCCTCATGCGGTTTTGGTCGGTTCGAGTCCAACATGACACTGGAAGTGGGAGGGGTTTGTATCCGTGTGGATTTCCGCACGTCCAAAAAGTCCATTCATTGAGGCTATAGACTCTGTAGCTGATAAAAGATGCTTTCAAAGTCAAAGTTCATATAAACATAGATGCGACGACCACCTTAAAGTGTATACTAAATAATTACTAAGTATTATAAGATTGTAAATTAGTTGGGTCTATACATTGAGTTATATAAAAAAAAACTTGGGTTATGTTAAATTAGTGATTCTGTATCCATTTTTTTTTTAACTTTTGTCTGTCTGGTTGCAATGGACGGAACGGATTTGGATGCGGATTTTTTTTTGGAAGTCTTGGTCAGACTTGAAATCTTACGTACATGTATTTGATCATTGATTGACTATAAGCGATATCAACGCGTGTGGAGCTTAGTTAAGTACAAATATGACTTTTAAGGTTCAATCACCGTTTTAGTATTATTTTGTCTATAAAAGAAAGAACAGCTGTAAAATTAAAATAACAAAAGGAAACCCCTCGACGCTACGAACATATGACTAGTTTCGAACAAAGGCCCGTAAATTATAAGATATCTTTATTTTGTGTTAGTTAAATAATAAATATCTTATGCATAAACAGCAATAAGAAAAGAAAAAACATCATTAGCACTCATAAACCAACTTCTTAAACACACAAGATAATTGATCATTTACGTAAAACATTTGATGCAAATGTTCGACAACGAGCTGTATCTACATAATGTATACTCGCAGTTTCGCACAACGTCTCATGTCTAATACCGCGTGGACTTAGGTCGGCGATTAAATTTTTTCGCGGCACCCGTAACATTTCACGGGCATTGGCTAATAAAAAATAAATCAATATGGTATATTTAGTGCTCAAAGGGCATTGTTTTATGGAGGAGCAAATCTTGCAACCTGATTTTCTCAACGCATTTTGATGAAATTTTGCATATATGTTCAGTTTGAATGACAATGCATTAATATCAGAAATATGGTACCGGTACCATGGAGCTGGTCTGATGATGGAATCAGAAGGTGTCCATAGGAACTCCTAAACGAAACAAGATAAACCTATCGAGTTTGGGCTCATTTGTTTTGTCTTAACAAACTCTCTGGCATTATTTATGGAATTCAGGGTCAAGATGATCTCAGAAGGTGGCCATAGGAACTCATAAACGAAACAAGATAAACCAATCGCATGAACAGATAACAGAGAGAGAAGTTCAAGCAAAATTATTATTTTCGTTTTAGTACAACAGATTTTTTTAAGAAAATCTTGAGTTTAAAAGATTTTTTTTTGGTAAGTTTTATAATTATATAAATCATAGTCATAAAACGTTTTTTTATGGTTTTTACCTTAGCACTCTCCTGAGATTTGTTGTGAAGTAATTCCATTTTAGCATGATGATGAGATGGGTATAATCCTGTGTGTAGGGAATCGTTGGCAAGCATATCGACTGCAAGACGTCCGGGAATCAAAAACGGCCAGTCGACAAGGGAGCAGGCATATGGTTGAGCTGTCAAATTAGCCACGGACCCTACGGTGTCGCCCAGCGCTAGCGATATATTCGAGTAGCCAGCACATATGTGTAAGAGTTCACCCGTGCCATTCCAACTCTGAGGTATGCGGAGCCAGCCTCTAAGCCGTGCTTCACTACCGCCGCTAAAAATGTGATTGCTTCCACCCCCAGTACCCCAGTCAACCGTAGTCGCATTCACAACAGACACACCGTCTGGATGATTCCAATCTGCCGGTTGTTGATACCTAAGGAATGTTAGACCAGGTCGTTTATCCGAATTTTTACATTCTTCCGGTGTTGTCACTTCTGTACCAGTTGGTCCCCACCAACCTGGATTTTCTTCTCCGCAGACGCCGTAACTGTCTGAAAAGATCAAACAACAATAATAATAGAGCTGTCCTTTTTGATAATTTAAGAGTGTAATATGTGTCGTACCGTCTTTGTGATGACACCGCGCGTTCTGCACACACCAGTTGCACTGATCTAAGCCGAGCTTGGTACTGACGGACGGTAGAGGCGTTCGAGAACTGTTGACGCTCCCCTGCGGTGGGCCGTGAATGAGGCACGAATGACAGTCACCCAGTGCGGGACATATTCCTCCGCATCGTACTGACTGTAAGTTTGTTGTGCAGTTCGAGCCTATCGTCCTACCGTAGCAGGTCTGTCAAAGAGTTAAGGACAGTTTTAGTGGTTTGATGTGTTTATGTATAAACAGATTTAAAATAACAATTACGTACATCGTCAGCAGAGCACCAGCCACATTCTGGATCCGCTAAACATTCGGGTTGAGTACGGTGGCGACGACAAGATGATTCTGGGTGATTATTAGTAATACCCGCTTGCCAACTAGGCACCACATATGCTAGTAGATCACCTAAAATAATGATATCATCTAGGTAGGGTTCTCAACCGCATACAAGGTTACAACAATTTATGTTACAAGGAATATAATTTAGATTAGACCTATCTAGGGCTACATGCCCGTACTTTGTTAGTAAGTCTCAAAGTTGAGTGCTGTGTGTCATTATATTTTTTTCACGTATATCTTAAACTTATTTAAAAGTAAATATATTATTTCACATATTTTTGGGAGAAGAATATAACTTTTATAGGTAAACCTAATTGAAAAGAATTGGCGACGTCTTTTTCACGCATCGTTCTAAAAATAAATAAATAAAGATCTATTGCTTACCATTGACGTTACCGTGATAACCTCCAACGATCAATAACGTCGAGGGTGGCCTCAAAGCCGCTGCGTGGGCGAACACACCCTGCTTTTTGGGATAAAACTTGCGAGTTTTGCCCAAAACGTCGAGTGATATCCAAGAATGACAGCCAAGATGATAAATGTACATCTGTCCATCGTAACAAATCTCTTCTCTGTTATGGCGATGAGAATAGCCCCCAAACACAACCAGGTAATTCCCTGAAAGACATTAAATTTTTTCATTGGAAGTTATACAACTGACCTGTTTTTAACTCAATGTATTGAGATTTATTTAGTGTTCTTTTTTTATTTACACTGATCCAAACGCTTCGATGGCTTTTTAGAAGCAAAAGTCGTGCGGAGACTAAGTTATTTTTTAATTACTTTGAAATGTTTGGATGAGCTCAGTGTAAAATCTTGTTATATTTAGCATTTTCTTAGGTTTATTTAAGTGACTGAAAAACTAACTACAGAATTTTGATATCTCCAATTGGTTGTGGAGGGCAGTCGCTCCTTGGAAAATATCGAAGTTTAGCCGCATCTTAGTTAGACTGGAAAGTCGACCCCAACTGAGTTGAGAAAAGGCTCAGAGAATGATGATGTAAGTTACTGGATGGTATATCAGCAGGAAATAAATACCTATAACAGTGGATGTGTGAAAAGCTCTTTCCCGTGGCACATAGGTATCACGCAGATGTGCTCGGGGATAATGTATTTCACTCCAGTGTCTGTAACCTATGTCGAAAGCGAACATTCTATCCGACAGCTTCGAGAACCTGTTCCAAAATTATACAAATTATTTTACATCAATGCTTAGATAATTTTATTATAAATGAAGATTATCTTATTGTTGATTTTTTATTATTAGTAGTTAATTTAAATAATGGAGTTACCAGATAATCTTGAAATTAAATCTTAATAGCAGATTGTCACAATAATTGATCGAAATTCTTTACTGAGTGGTCCATAGTCCGTACCGTTACTGAGATTATTTAAAAGTGAATGATTATAATACATTAAATTACCTATAAGATATTAATAAAATCCATATTACAGTGGAGATCCGATTAACCGGACTAATTGCTGCCGGACATCCGGATAGTCGAGAATCCGTATAGCTGAGTTCCGCATAATCGTATCTCCATTGTAAGTAGGAATATGACCACACCCGTATACAGTAGCAACAATATTAATTCATTTGCATACCACATTAACATGCGTTTATCGGAATACACGCTAATTTATTACGTACGTGATGTCTGTCATAAGTAGCTGATAGTTTTACATAAGTAAAATACATACCGTGCCACGCTAGCGACCACCCCTCCATAAACTAATATAGAATTGGAATGTGAATGATAAACCGCCGTGTGTGATACCACGCGTACGTCCAGCTCTTTCCCGCCTCGTACCTGTACTTTTTCCCACGATTCTGTCTCAACATCGCCAAGTTTTATTTTGTACATACTACAAAGTGAGAAAATAATATTAGTTATGCATTCTAATGTAAGCAAATCTTAGTCAACATAACTATTTGAGATTTACCTTGAGGAAAATTCTCCATCTACCGTACTGCCACCAAACAGGTATAATTCATCCTTGACTGCAGTTATGGTATGGCGTGTTAAGCCAGGTGGGGTAAAAGTGGATCTAGCTGCCCGAAGAGTCCACTCGTCGTGTACAGCATCATAAAACCATAGCTCAGATGATAAGCTTCCATCGGAAAGTTTCCCTCCATACAACACGAAACCAGTCTCGAATTCGCAAGCTGAGTGACCATACCTCGGCTCGGGTTTTGTTTTGTTTGGTGTGTTCTCAGTGCTCAATACCTCAGGTTGTTCCGTAAAGTGTAAATAGCTTTCCGAGTAAGGAGTTGGCGCATGCGAATACATAAGAGGTAACGTAGTTTTATCTTGATTGGAAAATGACGACAACAATAAATTAAATAATGAGCTCCTGTTGCTTATTGGCCAGCTGCCGTCGACATTGCCCTATAATTGTAAAAATGTACCTATATTACACATATACGAAATACATAGGTACTTTTGGTCCCACTTTAAGGAACTTTTTTAATTGTAAAGCATCAATGTCGACCAATCCGATACTGGCAAGGGGTTTACATAAAATATAGTTATATAGTTTTGAATAAAACACTCACCTTTGTGAATAGAGTTAAGAGAGACTTATCAATTTCTTCATTAGTTGGATACCTTCGTAAAACTTTGCCATTTTCATCGTACCATTGACTAGTTGAAAACCTATAATATAAATACGATAATCCTATATTAGCCGAAGGTCAATAACATACAAAAATAACTATAAATTGGACCAACAAAGGTCACAGAAATTATCATAAAATTATCATAAAATCTTTATTTTTTCTTGTTTATTAGCTCTGATTTTTCAAGGTTTATTGATTTATTTACGGTATGATAACGAGTGTTAAATCTGTTAAGCGAAGGACAAAATATAATTAAATATCTATACAATAAAAATAAAATCAATGTAAAAACTGCATTAACAAATAATAATACACTTAATTAGGTATTCGTTAGACATCTTGGTACTATTAATTATATACATATCATGTAAATGTTAAGATATAATATAGGTAGGTATTTAATAGGTAGGTAATTCTGTAGTTGTAATTTATAGCAGCTTGTCATTTATCTTTATTTCATAATCATGATTCGTACAAACACTAAACAGGCCTTAATGCCTTAGTATTATGGAATTATCGTTTTATCTGGAGAACTTAGAAATATGTCAGATAAAATATATTATTACAAGTTGAAACTACAACACCCAACCCAGTGACAATTTCTGAGGAAACCGATGAAGAATCTTGCAGTGATCTTTGTTTCTTAAGTTAATATAGCTTTGTTATAAATTATCTATAATAAAATGGTAGGTCTACGACTAACCTGTATATTTCTAACAAACCCAGAACTTTATTCAGATCATATCCACCAAACACGTATAGAGAGTCAGTGTGATTTACATAGACTGCCGTGTGAGCTGCTCTCTTGCTCATCCCGCTTTCTGTGTGCGACAACCAGTGCCAGCTGTTGCCCTCTTTGTCAGTCTTCTTTAAGGAGCATGATTCACCCGAGAACCTGCATGAAAAACAAAAAAATAATCATTGTGTACCCCTATAATTGTCAACCTGAGCGAAGCGACTGAAGAGCCATCAATGCCGCCAAGTTCTAGGCTAGACGCATCTGATTATCCTTATGTTGCCATTGATACGACGAAGAAGAATTGTATATATTTATATCATTTACTTAATAAAAAAAAAGGAGTAGAAAGCAACAAATGAGACTAGGTACAATGGGCGATCTTGTCGCCAAGAGCGAATTCTGCCAGGTAACCTTGTTGGAAATTTGAAGGCTTGTAGAAATAGCAGTTAAAGATGAATGCCTTACTTTTATATACATACTACGCATACTTGCGCCCGTAGCGCGCCAGTGCGGCTTTTTTTCCCCATTTTTTTTTTAATCTATAGATATTTCACTTACCTATTATTTCTATAAAACGAGGAATCTTGACTAAGCCAAATAACTTGGGTTGTAAATAAATTCAACATTACTTTGATTCGAATTTAATTACGTGTATTTTTAACCATGCAACATAGGTACGTAATCTGATGTTGTCCTTTAAAACAAAAGCCAGTCACATACATTTAATGCAACCTCCAAGTGAATGACGTATAAAGTTTATTTTATTCCGAATTCGAAGCCGAATCCGCGCGGTACATATCTGACGAAAAATGCGTCGAGCGTATCATCAGGCGCCTCTATTCGGTCAGGTAACGTAAGACCTGCCTGCTTGCTGCATTACGCGTCTAGTCAGTTCTGCGTTCAGAACCTACAAAGTGGTTGTGTTCAGTGATAATACTGATAATCCTAATCCTAATCCAATCCTATATAAAAATCAATGCCACTTTTCGTTGTTATTTTATAACTCAAGAACGGCTGAACCGATTTGGCTAATTTTAGTCTTGAAATATTCGTGGGTGTCCAGGGAAAGTTTAAAGGATGAGAAAATAGGTGCAGCGGGAACGGGAAAAATATGGCGGTACGAAGTTCGTATGCCACTTTTCATTGTAATTTTATAACTCGAGAACGGGCTCACCTATCCCAACCAAATATTAGGCTTTGTTCGGACTATTTAGTAGATGGTTTATGTGAAGTTTGCATAAAATCGGTCGAGCGGTTCTTCATTTAGGCGGTACGAAGTTCGTGGGGTAGTTAATTCTAAAATGAAGCCCACCTAAATAATAGCTTATTGGAGATTTTAGAACAAAATATAAAAAGGAAACGATGACATTGGGTACATCCTTCAAATACTAAAAGAATATCAAGTGGTGAATTTTATTAAAGTACACCGACCGATAATGCGTTTGACGGAAACGGAACAGGCGCTGCACGCTCGACGCACTAACGCATTATAATTATCGATTGAGTGTGCAAGATTGAATGATTTTATTTGTCTGTTCTGGCGTTAGCTGACCGATAATACGCGACGCATTTCCCGTCAGATATGTACCGACACCGTCGCTCAAACAAGATGATTATTAGGGCGTTACACAAAGCTATAGACAGAGCTAATAGCGCAAGAAGTGTACCTACCTAACATAGTGCCTCATTGACAGCAGGTAAATCATCGCATTATAGCACCGGATAATTAACAGCTTTACTTGACGATTCTGTGCCTAATGCGGTGATGACGTAAGTATTGGAAACTGGTTCCTTGTTTTGATATGAGAGATAGATAACGTGAGAGTTACGTGCATATTTATTCAACTACAACTATATAGTTACCTATTAGTAAAAAAGCTCGCAAGCATAATAACAACATGAACCTTATTATTAGGACAACGACCAATAAGTTTGATAAGAATTTCTAGTAAGTAGTGCGAACAATGTAATTTTCGCTAGGACACTTCCCTTCTTTTTCATGGATGGAAAACTCCGGGTGACCTCACTGGGGTCGCGGGTAGCGAATGCAAATCTCGCGAGATTGGGGGTTAACCGAGATCTCGCGAGATTATGAATACCAATACTGCGAGATCTCGTTAATTTCGAGATCTCGCGAGATTGGCAGTTTTGTGTTTTTTTCACAAATAATCACAATATTTGAATAAATTAGGGAAAAAGCTATAAGTATGTACCCTACCTATTATAAGACATTTATTTTCACGAATTTCAGTAGACCTTATGCATCAAACATTGTTTGACGTATCTTTATTATTTTTTATTCTTTTTTAATAAACTTCTTTCTAAGTGGTAAACTTTGACGCACGCAAATCAAATAGCAAATGAAAGAAATAACCAATATTTTCTCCTAATATCAAACAAGAATCTTATAGTAATAAAACAGTTCCTTCATAATATAACAAAAAAAAAACAACGAGAAGTCAATTATAAATGAAACATATTATCTAAGTGAGTTAACTATTAAACTGAGATATTATTATTAATTAAATAAAACTATATCTACTCAGTAGATCCATTAGATATTAAAGATTAATTAACAAAGTATACCAATTAGTCAGGCTATTAGAAACTAGCTTCTTATTTTGTTGGTCAGATAACCAGCCGCTGAGAAGGCCCTTTCGGATTCAACGCTAGTTGGAACCACGAATCTCAGGCAGTTAGTTATCCACGAACTGTAAAAGTTCGCCTTTAGAACCCCCAGACTCGTATAAATTCAATTCCTTATTGTTTAATGCTCCCAGAGAATTTCATAGTTAATATTCTCATAGGTTCTTTGAACGCAGCAGTCCGTAGCAGTCAGCAGCAAACCGACAGATGGCAACGCAACTCCGCGCTTCGAATAAAACTTTTTTATGCTCGAGTGCAATCTCGTTAATCTCGCGAGATCTCACCCTTTTTTCGGTCGAGATCAATCTCGCTAAAAAAGGCCGAGATCTCGCGAGATCGATTTTGCACGGGGAGGTTGCTTGGAATAGTTAGAACTAAATAACTACAAATTGTTCTGTCACGGAGAGTTACGGCCGGTGGTCCAGGTATAAAAAAAATTAAAGGATTTTTCGGATATTCCCTCGAGTTTCATCTTATCGGAGCTTACGATAAGTTGAGAATGTCGAATTCGAAAAGACAAAAACAGCACAGTGTTTTGTCACGTCTGCCTGTGTTGCTGGAGGCCCAGGTGTGCCACAGTAAGGGACTAAATGGGACCCCGACTGGCGTTGGCTACAAGTCTTACCGTTCATCGAATACGTAGGTATTATATCTATAATATCGACGGCGATGTGCACACATCTCCAAGGATTAAACAAAACCCCTCAGTTGGCCAATTCTGATTCCGTGGTCAATATAAGCTTAGACATTTCAGTGGAATACCACTTAAGAAATTGAGATCTCTCCGTGCCTAGGAAGGCCGTCGGGTTCGGTTATGATATCTATGACAGTCGTTACGGTAGCAAGAACCCTAAAAAAGTCCGACGACTAGTCTAATCTATCGCGAGAAGGTACATCATCATCTGCATATAGACGTATTCTCCTGATTGCATCCGTGGCCAAGATGACCTCGGAGCTCAGGGTCCGCCTTCCGGCTCTTCCTTCTCCACTTCGCACGATCTTGGGCGTCCATGGTAGTGAGACCATTATTAGCACGCATATCACCCTCCACGACGTCAAGCCAGGACTTCTTTGGCTACCCCTTTTACCTGGACCCGGCGGGGGTACCATTGCCAGGCATTTGTTCCCCACGTAGCCTGGCGGTTGCCGCAAGACGTGGCCGCACCAGCGAAGGCGGCTCTCTTGCATTTTATCCGCGATGTCACGGACATGGAGGCTGCCGCGGATGCGAGAGTTCCGTACGCGATCTTTACGCGCAACGCCGCACATCCACCGCAACATTTTCATCTCCGTGACACGCAGCTCTTGCTTATGTCGCTCGAGCAGCGGCCACACCTCACAACCATACAAGAGAACAGGCCTAATGATCGTCTTATAGACCTGCCCCTTCAACCTGACTGGCATTTTAGGATCACAGGTGACGCCAGTCATTTCTCGCCACTTGGCAATGCAATGCGTGCCTTGACGTCGTGGTCGATCTCACCGGTCACATGAAGTACAGATCCCAGGTACTTAACCTGGTCCGTGCGCTTAACCAAATCATCGCCTATGCGGACGGGTGTGGGATCTGTGGAGTTTAACGCTAAGTATTCTGTCTTCACTACATTTAGCTTCAGACCGCCGTTCTTAAGCGCTTCTTTCCATCCTTTCACGCGTCGCACCAATCTGCTCCTGTCCGCGTCCATGAGCGCAATATCATCAGCATACATGAGCAACCACGGAGGCTGCTCATGTGAGTTTCTAATGCTGTCCGACAAAACATCTAATACCACGCTGAACAGGTAAGGACTAAGGACGGATCCTTGGTGTACCCCGACGGTGATGGGGAAGGCTTTCGTGTCGCCAACAGCAGTCCGAGCCACGGAACCGGAATCGTAGTACATGTCTCGGATGGTGTCAATGTAAGTCTCTGGAACACCCTTGGCCCGCAGTGCCCACCAGATCACTGCGCGAGGAACACAGTCGAAGACATGTCTAAGAATAGGCAGTGCAGGGGCGTGTTCTTCGCCCTGTATTTCCCCGCCACAACCCTTAGGGCGAACACTGGGTCCATGGTCCCGTGCCCTGGACGGAACCCGTACTGGCACTCCGAGAGTGTACTTTCCTGTCGGATCCGGGAGTCGATTATCCGCTCATAGAGCTTCATGGTGTGGGACATTATCTCTATACCGCGGTAACTACCACACTCCTGCACCGATCCCTTGCCTTTGAAGACTGGCGTGATGATGCTCAGCCTCCACTGGCTCGGGATCTCGCCGGTGAGGAGTACGCGGTTATAAAGATTTGCTAGAATGCCCACACCACGGGCGCCCATTGCCTTCCAAGCCTCGATGGGGACTTCGTCGGGTCCGACAGCTTTCCGGTTCTTCATGCGGCGAATGGCAGTCTGGACTTCTGCAGGCGTTATCGGTGGCACTAGTCCTTGATTCGGAGGGCGGTCTGGTGGCTGCACCTCTTTATGCTGCTTATTCAGCAGCTCGTGGAAGTATGAGCGCCATCTCTCCTTCACCACGACTATTTCATTTTAAATTTGGCAATTTTGGCTTTTCCGGGGGCGACTGCCGTCCGACCCCCCAACCCCGAAGGGAAAGCCAGCGCCAGAGCCTCGTCCGTTGTTCAGCAGGTGCACCAGCTTGCAGGTGAGGTTGGCTTGGGGCCCAAGATCTAGGTGAGCCCCCATACACCCTAACGCGAGAAGGTACAATTTGGTGCATAGGTACCTCCACACGTGAATCATCTATCCTAAACTGTGTTTCTCAGGATTAATTCATGGACAGTGGACATAGTCTGGTAAAGTGCAGTGCTGCATAATAGGAGGAAGATAAAAAAATCACTTGAGGTAGTGCAGGAGGTTTTGTACGATTTCATTTAAAGATAGCCAGAGCCCAAGCTCCTTCCCGCAAGCTTATAACCCTGATCAGCAATAGATAGGAATAAAGATCTTGGTATGGTATGGTATCACGGGCTGATATCCACAACTCCACAGCAAGCAGTGGTTGATTTGATCCACCCCATATAAAGGTCTTGTGGATGCATAGATTTTCTCGCCCCACACATGTCATGTTGCCCTCCCATCTCTGTGTCTCTGTTACATATGCACTTCCACATTAATTTTGTATGAAACAATATTTACAAAACCTCCTATCATGTCCTGTTCATGTAAAAACCCTTCACAATGCAATGGCCTTAAGTCTCTTTTTAAAAAGATGAGGTTATACAGGGACTGATATAGTTATAGGCATTATTCCGAAGTCTGCAGCATGCAGCATGCAGCAATGCTGTTGCAGCACTACTGGTCCCCATATAATCTCTATGATTTTATATGAGATTACATTTCGAGCTATGCAGCAAAGTGCTGCGCAGCATTACTGCATGCAAAAATTACTACACAACTACACTTTGGTCTTCCCACTGACAGCAAAGAAATTCTCCAGTGAGCTCTGGCTTCCCTACTGAGCTCACGGAACACAACACGAGGTAATTATGGCCACTGTCTTGTTTATGGCGGAGGTACTTCCCCAGTTGGACTACTCAATTGGGACAGGCATTCCATCATGTCCTATCTATTTGTAGTATGTAGTAGTGCATTTGTATTCTAGGACTATGTTTATAAAACCTCATCATTCAACAGTCAACTAAAAATATTAAGTTTAGTCTTCCTCCTCTTAAATTTAAATTAAATATTTTATATATTTCTGAATGATCAAGCAAAAATTACAACATAGTAATTAATTTCACTTACCCTTTCTTACATACGCACTTATCACCTTTGCAATGTCCATTTCCAGAACATCCATTAGGACATAACTCCACACTACAATCCTGGCCACCCCAGTTGCCGACACAAAAGCATTTATTGGTCACGCAAAGTCCTCTGCCTGTACAATTGTTAGGACAGCCATGTATTGCATATGTTGCTCGGAATCCATCCAGTACATAATTAGTGTCACTATACAGTAATATTAACATCTAGAACAATGAATAACAATGAAGAGATACAAAGATTGGATAGATTATTCCATATTTCACAAAAAAGAACCTAAACAAAGTAATACTTACATATCCACTAGAAGCAGTAACATTTTGGGGCTCAGTTTTCCCACTAAAACTTCCAAGCAATGGTGCATCAAATGAATCACCATCATACACAAATACATAATCATAGGAACATTCTGTACCCATACGAAGAAAGCTCAAAGTAATATACTGACTACTGTTCTTTGCCTTAATGAGCCACTCACAATGCGAGTCCTAAAAAAAAAATATCAATGAGTACTGCATTCTGACTCCAATGGCAAGTGCTTATTTTACATGTAACTGACTTGAGTGTAATTAGAAGTTGTCGGTCCATCGGTAATGATCCCGCTCTGCTCTGTAAATATCCTGCGAGTCTTGTCACAAGGCGCCGTGGAAGCCGCGCAAAGGACAGCTAGACAAATCCAGCTGATTACAACTAAGCCAGCACCTTTCTCCCGCACACTTAGATAAAACATGCCTCTTCCGGATCGTCGTGAAACATAAGTCAAATAGCAAAGCCATATAATCGTGAATTTGCGACTAATATTACTAAAATGTAGAATAAACAACACTCATGTAAGTTAATAGGTGACATCTACTTCAAGGCTAACCACTTAGATGAATAATGCCACAATGGCATATAAGACTTTTGATTTAGATTATGTATTATAATATTTGTGAGTGAAATTAACATTTGATCTTTATTTTTAGTGGCGGAGAAACACTTTCTAACAAGTTTTTCTTACAAACAAACAATTCACAGATCCATCACAGTATTTTGACATTTGACGTATTTTTTTTTTCACATGACTTTAATCGCATGCAAGCAAGACTTTGGCCTTTTAAGCCCAATACGACATATTTTTATGAAAATAGCCATTACCAAAAATGATTTAAAATTAATGAAATGAATTTTTTTTGTAGGTAGATTAATGTGATTTGTAATTTTGTACACTAATAAACGACCATTATTATTTTTATTAAATATGTCAATGCTCTAGTCTAGATCTAGAAGAGTCCGGCTCATGCAAAAAGATAACTATTGCAAAACGTGTAGGTATACTCGTAATACATAAACGACTTTTTATTTTTTCATATATTTTATCTATTCTGTGCTGTATGCTATGCTGATATATTACCTAATCTTAATCTATAAATTGTTTGATTGGCCCACCCCGCCGCCGCCGTTGCGTCGCACCCCGCGCTTATTACCAAAGTCTACGCTGCCTGGCGGAGCCGCAGGTATACGGCCTATACCCGTGGCTCCACGAGCGTGGACTTTGCCCAGAGGTCAGAGGTACTAGCCTAGTAGCCTATACCTACTAGGTATAGGCTACTAGGCTAGTACCTAATACTTATTAATTATTAGCTGACCCCGCGAACTTCGTACCGCCTAAATGAAGAACCAAGTGTAGGAAGTAAGTACACCCGAGAGGCCTATCTTACAACTATAGAGCAGCCAGGATGCGCGGAAAATGTCTTAATCGTAACTTTACACTCCGGTAACTCAAGACGGCGGCGGGCGTGCAGTTTTAGTCGGTGCGAGTTCGACATAAATACTCCCTAAGGCTGATAGGGGTTGTACGGTTGTACCCAAGACGATTTCCGTACGAAAAAGAAGCACCTGAGTAAGGATAGCCAGAACCGTTTCAAATCATTATCTTTCAAGTGCCAGCGCAACCTCACCTGCACGTGGTTATTCTGCTGATCAATAAAAAAGGCTCTGGCGTAAATATTACACAAGTCAAGATTATGTGCTGCAGATGGTTTAAGTAAACGCATTTTTCTCTCTTTTTCTTTCTTTCTATATTCTTGAAGTTCATTATTTAAGTTTTCAATCACACCTTGGATGTGTGACACATGGAAATACCATCACTCGTTTCGAGAGGGCAAGCGTATACCTCGGGACACGTATCTTGGACCTAAATTGCGACAAACGAGGCCCTAGCCTAGCGGATTGTTTTGTAATAGGCAATACATATGCTTGATGAATTTGAACTCGTCCACCGTAGCAGCAGCAGCACCCTGTGCTATCCTTAAAAACCCCTAAGAAAAGTGTAGGTACTGCGCATAAAGAACACATTTTCAGCATATTTTGAGCACCCGAGCAATACCTACCTAAAATTATCTACCTAGTCTATACAAACATGGAGCTAGGTACCTAAGTATCTACGTAGCCTACCCATTAATCTTCGATCCCCATTAGTGTTCAATGTCATGATGAGTAAGTATGATGACACGCATCTAATAATAGGTAGTTATGCGTTGAGTATTATAAAATAGCACATGCATTCTTTAGTATGGGTTAAGGTTTATGCATAAATGTCTCAGAGACTAAATACCTAGATATAATTTAAGTGGCTATTAACATAGATATAGTAAAGTACATAGGTATATTAGGTATAACGTAAATGTGCCTATTACCGCCAGTTTTAGCTGTCTTTGGATTCACTTCAAAAAAATAGTTATAAGCTGTTATGTTAGCAAAGATGTTATAATTTATAATTAACCTCAACGAAGTATTCTTTGAAATTCAGTACATAAATTCAATATTAAATAACACAATATTTATTAAATAATTGTTTAATCCGAAAGAGTAGTTGATTCTATCACCGACCCATAGAATGCGGCAAGATTCTATTACCGCCTTTTCTGCTTCTTTTACCGACCCATAAGAAATTGTCACTTCTTTTCGATTAGATAAAATAAAAAAGGTTTGAGGTATTAATAAGTAATAACAATAGTTTTGAGATCAATATTAATATTATTATAATCATAAATCAAAAAAATAAATCAGTCTCAGGAAACATATAAAAAGTAAAATAATAAATATTACATTATGAACTACCCTAAGTATTGACCCTTTTGTCATTTGTCTCGTGGGGGGACCGTTAAGTACCTTGGTATGCTCTATTCCCCCTGATGATCAGACGGCGTACACACACACACACACACACACACAGATACACACACACACACACACACACACACACACACACACACACACACACACACACACACGAACGACACACACACACCACACACACAACACACACACACACACACACACACACAACACACACACCCACACATACACACAACACACACACACCACACACCACACACACACCACACACAACACACACACACACACACACACACACACACACACAAACACACCCACACACAAAACACACACACACACACACACACACACAAAACACACACACACACACACACACACACACTTCACACACACACACTTCACACTTATAATACCCTTCTTTTATGTCGGTGGTTAGAAAATTGGTAAGCATCTAAGCCAATTTGTTAAAAAAATACACTTCATTTTTGTGTACTATAATTGTACTATAATACCAAAATATCGTTACAGCTGTGAGTCGGTAATAGAATTAAGTATGAAGATTACAATATTTTATTAGCGACCTATACAATTAATAACAAACCGCTAAAATATCTACTTTATGAAAAACTGTTACACTCGATCTCATTGCTATACATTTTCTTTTAATATCAATTACTCATTAATTCAAATAATAAAGGTTATTTAAAGTATAATATCTTATATAATATTACAGAATATGATGGGTAACGTTGAATCTAGATTTACCCTAAAAATTTAAGAATATGCTTGGTCGTTAATTGATCTAACGAAGTAAAATCGTTTTAAGAATTGAACAAGAAACAAATAAAATAAAATTAGGTAGTTTATAATAGAGATTATTTGAAAATACAAAATATTGTCAAATTCCTAACAACGCCATGGATCGTTGATAGACTCAAGTTTTGAAATATGGATTCTATCACCGCCTCAAATTAAAACATGATTTTATAACATTAAAACCAATGAAAAGCATAATATTAAAAGTTAGTTTAGAAATTGAATATATACATAACAGTTGTAATGCGATAGCAAGAACATAAATGAATTTTTAGTATGTTATTTTCCTTAAGTAATATTGAGGTGTATTTACGTGGCTGGAGCCGCGTCACTATGAAACGTCCGTCCGCTTCGGGCGCGTCCCACTTATTGTTAAATTATTTCACTCACAGGCAATTTAGATACGCGAACTTTATACTTTTTGCTGTCCAACAAATGTACCTCACATATTTTCAAGATATAAGTTCTCTGGAACCTATATTCTGTCTGATATGAAAGATTTAAAAATTAGATCGGTGATAGTATACAAATTTTAGGGGGTCGTTGATAGGAGCTTTTACGTTATATTCACAATATTTTAACTGCGTTTCATGCTTAAAATGATTTATATTTTATTCTAATTCTATATTCACTTGCTAATTTTTTTTACGTATCTACCTAGTATCGATTTGCATTAATAAAATTATGTTAGCGATGTTAAATAAAATAGTATACCATTTTCATCATCATCTTGTCTCCATAACAACTTTTTAATTAGTGCGGGAACATTGATTTAGGGGTTTTTTTATATCAATGTGCGGGAATTTATAAAGGGTAGATAGGTACCTACTCGTACTTCCAGTTTGCGCCACCAAGCGTCCCCACTGGTGGGCAAAGTAGGTACAATGTTAAAAAAATAACCATACCTGCCTATAATAAAAATGCAAAGGACAACATTCACTCTCCATACAAATCTGGGCTAGTTTTGAAAGTGCCGGCCAAACGAAAAAAATACGATATTCCGTTAGAACTCGTTCTTACTAACATTTTTTATTATGGCGTCAAAGTTGAGAGACCACTTCCAACGGTTTTATTAGAGTTTAAAAATCTTAAAATATACACTTTTTATGATACGAACTATTGAAAATAAATGAAAAATATTGCTATACATTGGAAGAATAGTTAATAAAAGCAATAAAAATAAACCCTGTACTTTATATTGTTGTTTTTCGTCCATTTATTGAGATCCAAAGTTGAAAGTGCCGGTCAGAGAAAACAAATATGATATTCCGCTAGAGCTTGTCCTTATTAGCACTTTTTATTACTATGTCAAAGCTGAGAGACCACTGCCCTCAGTTTTATTGGTGTTCAAAAATCTTAGAAACATATAATTTTTATGATATTATATATTGAAAATGAATGAAAAATATTGTTCTATATTGGAAGAATAGTTGTTTTTTTAACGCAATAAAAAATAAATCCCATACTGCATATCGCTGTTTTTCGTTAGTTAGGTCCAAAAATTGAAAGTGAAGCCAAAGAAAAATAATATGATATTCCGTTAGAGCTTGTCTTCATTGACATTTTTACTATAGCATCATAGCTGAGGGAATACTGCTCTCGGTTTTATTTGAGTTCAAAAATCTCGGAAACGTATATTTTAAATAAAATAAATAATTGAAAAGGAATAATAAATTATGTTGTATTATATTGGAAGAATAGTTGATAAAAGCAATAAAGCAATAAAAATAAGCAATTAAAAATAAAATACACGAGCAATAACACTGTTTCATTGCACTCAACCCTGTTTGTTTTATCTATGATAATGTATATATAATGTTGACGAACCTGGACATGACGTGATTGCTATCGTCCACGAATCTACCTTATGGCATTGCCATTAGTGCCTTGTAACTGTGGAATATGATCAACACATTTACTAAGTTCAATAATTGGAAATGCACCTTTAACCAATATAAATCAATATTTCTCATTCATTTTCAATAATACGTTTAAAAAAATGTATTATATCCAAGATTTTTGAACTCAAAAAAAAAAACCAAGGGAAGTTGTCCTTCAGCTTTGACACCATAATAAAAATGCAAACGCGTACAAGCTCTAGCGGAATATCACATTTGTTTTCTTTGACTGGCACTTTCAATTTTTAACCTAGATAAATGGATGAAAAACAACGATATGTAATATGCGGTTTATTTTTTATTACTTATATGAACTACTCTTCCAATATAGAACAATATTTTTAATTCATTTTCAATAGTTCGTATCATAAAAAATGTATGTTTTCAAGATTTTCGAATATAAATAAAACTGAGGGAAGTGGTCCCTCAGCTTTGACGCCATAATAAAAAATGCTAATAAGGAAAAATTCTAGCGGATTTTATTTTCTTTAATCGACACTTTTAATTTTAGCCGTAAATAAATGGACGAAAAACAACAATATGCAGTATGGGGTTTATTTTTTATTGCTTTTATTAACTATTCTTCCAATGTATAACAATATTTTTCATTTATTTTGAATAGTTCGTATCATAAAAAGTGTATATTTTTAAGATTTTTAAACTCTAATAAAACCATTGGAAGTGGTCCCTCAACTTCGACGCACTAATAAAAAATGTTAGTAAGAACAAGCTCTAACCGAATATTGTATTTTTTTTCTTTGGCCGGCAAAATAAAAATTAGCCCAATCTGAATGATGTCCTTTTATTTTTTGTTTGTCTGTCTTTTTGTGTTTGCCTTTGCAGGTGGATAAAAAAGTTTATACTGGTATACATAATTTTAAAACTACCCAGATGTGAAATAGTTATGGTTGTATTGTCTTTAACAATGATTGAAAGGTTCATAACCGTCAATGTAAACCTTTGAGAATGCCGTAAGTCGAAACCGGTTAGGACAATAATAAATATTGTGGAAAAGTACAAGTGTGTTATCAATATGTCTTCTTTCTTTATTTCAAAAAATAACCAAAATTGCATTCAAAGGTTTTTAATAATTCGCTTACCACACCCGGTAATCGAACCGACTATATAAAATCCAAAAAAGTAACATTCTAGCCTCAATCGAATCATAAGGATCAAATCTCTCTAAAAACATGGTAAATTAAATGAAAGGAAGTCCACAAAATCTTAACTTAAAAATTCAATACAAACAGACACAGCACTTTTACTCAAGGAGCCATCAGATACCTTTTCAGCACTAAAAATATCTTTGATGAAATGAAATGTATTTATCAAAATGAGTACCTACCTACTAAATGGCTAAACTTTATGTAACAACTAAAGTTGAAACAACTAAAGTAACTTTATTGGGTAACTGCATGAGGTATGTAGATAGGGTAGGTAGTAAATGAGCCAACTTAAGCACTTATGGTAGTTTATTTCCCGGGCCTGACTTATTTTTCCACCTTGTATAGTCTCCAATCAAAAACAGATATTAATTTTAAAAAAAAGTTTGACCGCAACGAGTGAACAAAAAGCTGTTCAGTTAGCAGGCAGAAATGCGTGGCTATCGATCGTTCGTGCTGCTGACTTTGCAATCCTCTCAACGTAGTAGCGTATAGGGTAGTACGTACTTGGTAGTTAGCTACTTGTAGCTACAATTTTGAATAGCGTAAATAAATATAGTAGGCAGTACCTACTTAGCAGGTAAGTATATAGTACACGTTGTATAATGTATACCTACTAATGTATAGTGACTATATTTATTATCTTGAATTTGAAAAATAAGTAGGTTCCCTTCTGTCACTATCATCCTCATAGTGGTTTCCTAGTTGCATCTAAATTGCATCCGCGTATTGTTCCTATGTTATATTTGATAGGTACATATTAAGTACCTATGTCGGTTAAGTAACCCTAAGATGAAATATTGTTCAAGATGCTCGTCCATTTTTTAGCAGGTGCAGTGACCTGCATGTCAAGTTGGCTATAGGGCCTCAAGAATGTTGATAGGCTCTGTAAACTTATTTTCCATTCTGAAAATTAGGTTTGCGTCTTATACGTAGGTAGTTTCCCACGTAGGTACGAGATGTATTTTCACAGAAAGTAACGACAGCGCATTAGTTTTAAAGTCCATCAAAATTGACTAGTTTAGCTACACTGAAACAATAGAATACTAGCTACGTGCACCCAGGACAGCTACGGTTGCTACGGTACAGCTACACCGCGTAGCTAAGTTTATCCCAGTGTCCGGGAGGACTACGCAGGTGGACCACGAACATTAAACGGATACGAACAACTTATATACTTATTATAGGTATATTTATAAAACAAAATAATTCAAGTTATGAATAGAACTAGGGGTCATGCGATATAGAGTGCACGGTGCAAATTTGAATAAGGCGAAATTATATGTGGCATTAACTACATGACTGTCTAAGAATTGATTAATATAATCGCCAGTATTTATAATGCCGACTCATAATACGGGCGTGTACCATATTTATGAAGGTGAAAATTAATAAATCAAAAGCGCACGTGAGAGGCGCCGAGGGCTGTTGAAGTTTTTTCATCCGGAATGAAGTGATAACCGCTAATGACGCACTCTTAGCGCCGACTCATCCGCAATACCATCGAGTCTAAATTAAATTATCGGCATCGAATATTATTATCAGTGTGCACTTAAGTATCAAAGATAAAAACTAATTCAAAAGAAATTTACGTATTTTAGAGGAAATCTTCAACGCTAGTAAAAATTTAAAATATACGATCGAAGACCACTGATTGATTTATAGAAGACAATTAGGTACGAGTATCTACCTATTCGAATTCCCTATACTTTTTACTTTTACTAATAAGTAAGTAAGTGAACATAAACAACATGCCATAAGGCCAACTGTTCATCTAACATCTCCCCGACCTAACTACTGAACCGATTTCAATAAAAGTTAACAAGAAAGAAATTTTACATCAATGTTTCAGTAGATCACTTTCCGATATAACAATGACGTAAGTAAGTAGTTTTTTAGTTATCTATCTGCCTATCACTATTGAATCTACCTTCAACAGAGATAGATAGATGGAGGTATTTCAAATGAAATAATAGTTGCGTGATTTTCAGTAAAAAAGATGTAAGTATAAGCATTTTGTCTGACAAAAATATTCCACACGTTCAGAAAATCTCTAAGTCAGCAGACAATACAGTTATGGTATCTACCCTTTTTGCGCCAGCTACAAGATATTGTAAAAGCTGTTAAGGTAATAACTACAAAGGTTGTGTTGTGTGTTTTCTGAAATTAAAAGGCAATATATTATTTTGAGTGGTGTGCCCGCCGCCCTGTCCTTGATAGCCGGTCTTGTGAGTGACTGACCGCGCGTGACGGTCCATTCTAAGCGCATGTTTACCATGTAAATGAACTGACCTCCACCGGCCGGTCATTTTTTTCCACAGAAAACAAACATTGTCATTCGTGTTTACTCTGACGCCCATTTTCGTATTAACGTAAACAGTTGTTATACAGAAAGGTGTAAAGGCAAACTTTTCCTTACCTAAATTTAGGGACACTTTGTTAACTGCCTCTCCTGCAAAAATGTAACATAGGTACATTTTTTTGTTAATACATTTTTATGTATACAAACGCTCAAGGAGCCTTTGCATAAAAGTACCCACGTAAGCTCACGTAGTTAATCCATTTAAATAATTTTTTACTCGTTAGGCTTACTCAATGAAAATCAACTCATTTCTTTTTTCTGCCTCTATGAGAATTGAGTAATTTCCTTCGAGAGCATTGTGGTTTACCTTCATAATAACCATTATAATAATAATCTATACCATTGTATGATCCCAAGCGAAAGCTTCCCGAAATCTCAAGAAACCCACGTAAGTTACGCCCACACCGATGAATGACTGGACCCAATGATACAGCAAAGGTAACTTTGTGATCATTTTGTATCGAAAACTTGGCATCCAATTATATTTTGACAATAATGAAGATTATTAATATTATTATAACTATTCGTTAGATAAGTAGTACGTTTATGTAAAAAACTAGCTTTTGCCCGCGGCTCCGCCCGCGTGGATGTCGGTTATCGCGACCAAACATAACCTATGTCCTTTCTCAAGGTCTAATCTACCCCTATACCAAATTTCATCAAAATCGGTTCAGTGGTTTAGGCGTGAAAGCGTAACAGACAGACAGACATAGGGTGGTGGCACCATATATCGGCCGTGTCAACATTTTTTGACCTTTGATTGATTGTAATTTTTTGGTTTATAGCATTTGCTTTCCTGCGATGCCTTTTTCGGGTAGAGGGATACTGAAACTCCATTACTACATTCGTAAAATTACCAATTCTTTGTTATTTTTGAAAATATAGATGTTTTTTTCCGGGTATGTCGATTTTCCTTAATATCGGCCTCTAACACCCTAATTTCTGCCGCCTGTGACCCTAATATCGTCATACCTTTTCCAACGTGAATTTAGGTCAATAAAACTAATTATAGTAAAAAAATATAACGTTTTATATTCCAATTCAGGTTCAAATTATTTTTTTTAACGCTTATCTATCATTAATTTGTCTTTTCTTTATATCTCAGCCTTGAAAATTACAGTAATTGCTGTTATTATGAACTAATGATCACAATGATTAAAAAAAATTAAGACAAATGAAGATTTCCACTGATTTCCAAAATATATTATTATAAGAAAAAATATTATTTAATAAAGTCAACAGAAAAATTGACTTTCTTTAAAGGTTTTTTCAATTTAAATACACTAAACAGTGACGGCAAGTAAAATCTTCTTTAGCCACATCAATATAATTTCGCCCACGATGAACTGTACACTTTAAGTGGAACCATTTGTATACCTAAGTCACATTTAATATTTTTGGCTTCATCTTCTTCGACATCACTAATTAGTTCTACTTCATAGCCACCATAAAGAATTTTCATCTTTTCTTCTTAAAAGGGTAAATCATGAGGTCAGTTACGCTGTCCGTTAATATTCTCTTCTTCTATTTTAATACTCTTCTTCTTCTATCTACTAGTTTTATTTTATTTGACTGGTTTATGTTTTATATTCTATTGTCCAGATTTCTCTTTCTCTCTGTATCTATTCTTCTAGGAAGTCCGTCTTGTAAAGTGATTCTGAAAATTTCGTATTGTCGAAATGCTACTCTTCTTCTACTTCATCCTATCATTAATTCCCAGTCGCAATCGAAGCTTACACCTCGGATTCTGGGGTCCGCTTTGCCAGTCTTAACTGCGGATATGGCTAGACATCGATATTTTCCGCGAAACGTCTTCCATCTATCCTCCACAAGCCCAATGGTAACATCGAAGCATTGTATTACTGCCTGCTTCTTTGAACGGCATTTACTCCATCTCTTATTCTACTACGGTCATAGAAATTATAGGGATCATAGAACCTATAGGGGTCATAGAACCTATAGGGGTCAGAGAACCTATAGAGGTCATAGAACCTATAGGGGTCATAGAACCTATAGGGGTCATAGAACCTATAGAGGTCATAGAACCTATAGGGGTCATAGAACCTATAGGGGTCATAGAACCTATAGGGGTCATAGATCCTATAGGGGTCATATAACCTATAGGGGTCATAGAACCTATAGAGGTCATAGAACCTATAGGGGTCATAGAACCTGTACGGGTCATAGAACCTATGGTCATATAACCATAGGTTTGAAACCTTTCTCTTTTTGTTGGGACATCATTATGGCATACCTACCTGTTGACTAAAATAAAAATACCTAAGTATTTGTTCATTTTTCACCACGTCCCTGTTTTACAATAAACACAACAAGTTCGAAGGTTGTAGGAAAGTAAGTACCCTATACAAAATAAAGTGGCCGTTATTACGCATCGATTCTCTAGATATCGGCCGTAGCTGGCAAAAATAGTTTTTAGGCAGCCGATGTTAGGATCTAGTCATCAAACAGAGCTGTTATTTCATTTTTAACTTTATTAATGTTACTGCTAATATATAAAATAGCTAAACCTATAGTTTAGTGTTTTCATGCATTTCCCCAATATCGACCGGGTGGCCGATATTGAGATTTATCCAAAATAAAGATCCCTAATCTCGACCCCCCGATTATTTCATAAAAAGTACAAATAAATTTAAAAACACACTACCTAAACGGTACTTCGACTGTTTTTCTTTATTATAAAATAATATAAAATACCATAGGTATGTTTAATTCCATTCAAATACTTATCAACGGAGTGCGTCGACTCCGGGATTTGACTCGGAAATGCCAACAAACGACACAAGTCGGTACCTGCGTGTGCTCTATTGCCACCTGAACGTTCAAATGTGGAGGTACCCGCACCAAAATATAGGATGTTATTCGTATGGATATAGAGTCGCTTTTTGCATAAAAACGATCATAATTTTAGGGTTATTTTCATAGTTATGATCCATTTTTTCGAAAAGGCCGATATTAGGACGTGGCCGATACTAGGAGACTTCACCCTAGTTACTTTCGCATTTTATAATATTAGTATGGATAAACTGACTTTGGAACTTTCTTCGTGCAATTGCAATCAAACATTATTATTTATAATTTTGTGAAATTCAGAATTGGTAAAACAACAAAAGATACCATAGTATGGCATAACAGACATAAGCAGGTACAAATAAAAAATATAATGAAATGAAACTGAAACATTTTGATAGATTGCTTTTTAATATCAGCAGCAAGCGTACCTAATCCACGAATATTAGAGTTACTTTTGCATTTTAACTGCGGTGACGACAGGGAATCATTAATAAAAAGCTGCAAATACTACTGAAAAACATTAACTTATATCACAAACATGTGAAACGAAGACTGTCATAGCATCAGGCTTCAAGCAAGGAAATGTAGAGCATCGGGGAGGGTGGCGGCACACGACCGCGGCCGGGCATCACCATACAAATGGCACATTAGCGGCCCGTGCCCAGCCAACATGTGCCGGACGCACCTTATCTACCTCTCAACTATATTTGTTCTACGCCGGATTACCAGAGATTTACCACGGTCACCGGCCGTTTACAACCGATTAAACGTCCTCTTCAAATAGAACTTAAATTTAATGTTACTCGTGACCGCCTGAATTTTAAAATATCTATGAAAACTTTTGGAATCGTTTCGGGTTTCGTTGCGATAACATGCAGCGGCTATTTAATTTTCATTATTTAGCATAATACGTTAAATATTATCTATTTCTCATATCGTTATCAAATATAATAGGGTCATAGTTTTCAGATCTAATTCCAAATAAATTCATTTTAACAAAAAAGTTTAACCGACTTCAAGAAACGTAAAAGAGGCACTGAAAAGCGAAAAATAACTTAATTTACAGACAATACTGATTTATTAGAAGTCGGTACCTAGCCCAAGAGAGGCCATATTTCAATTGATTGCATCATAGTAGTTCAGTCAGACACAACAAACAAAGTTGGCTGGCACCGACTTCTAATAAATCAGTAAGTCTGTAAATTAAGTTATTTTTCGCTTTTCAGTGCCTCTTTTTCATTTCTTGAAGTCTGTTAAACTTTTTTGTTAAAATGAATTTATTTTTCTCTTCTTAGTGAGTTTGTACAGTCTCACGACTGTACATCGCATGTATAGTGACCTGACTGTTCAGACTGTTACATGCGCTGCTGACGGCGCTGCACTACAGATCAAACCGGCCACGCTAAAAAAAATTATTAAAGCATTATTAAAAAGAATTTTTAAAATCAATGCATATACCTACACCGGAAATATAGCTGAATATTCTGAACACTTCTGCGTACCCGTTCAAAGGACTCAGGCGTGATGTTATGATGTGTAATGGCAGAAACATTGCAATAATATGCCATTGCAGCAAAATCGCGGCTTATTTCCTGGTACTTTTTGAAGAGTTCCTTGATCTAATCTCGGAAACCCATCATCAGATCTTTACGAAATTTAAATGGGAATTCTTCGGAATAATCTACTTACGAACAGAAAAAGAATTTTCAAAGTCCGTCTAGAATTGGGTTCACAATCGCGTAACAAACATACAAAAAAAAATTAAAAAGAAAAAATAATGGGTACGAATTGAGAACCTCCTTTTTTGAAGTCGGTTAAAAAAGTTGAAATTATAGGAAAATCTAAATAGGTATGTAGAAACATGCTTAAGTTACCACGGCATGGAGAAGAAAATGTAATTCCATCCTAGCGGTAATTCCAGTCGCTTCCGAAGCTTTCACCTCGGTGTCTGGGGTCCGCTAATACCTAATTGCAGATAGTCAACCCCCTACAGCTTTTAACTACTTATTGTAGTTTCAACTAAATTTTTGACAAAATAATTATAAATCTTGAAAGCGTTACTAAGTTTGAGTTAGCTATTACTACAGCTCAAGCTCACTATCTTTTTAAATTTTCTTATAGAGTTCTAAAAGAGTTTTAAAAATCTTTCATAATACAGGCAAACGGGACAGATGTAGAATAAAGACGACCTCGGGTGAGATAACGCTGTTCCACGATAAATCAGTGCTGTCGATACGGAGCCGCCCCATTGCAGCTCGCGACTTGATTTGTCGCGTCCATCCCATGGCAATATATGACCACTAGTGTTGTAGTCGATATATCGATGGAAAGCTTCACTATCCGGCACAAATGGTAGGTATTGAACCGTGAAAGTACTGAGGTTGAGTTCATAACGTCGTGTTTTGATAGGTACATACTCGTAAATTCTACTGCACAGACTAGACGCGGTAAGACTTGGTGAAAGGACTACGTAGCATGATATTATATATGTAGTCATTTTATACATCTAAAATAAAACGTTGAGCTGTTCTTGATTTTCTGCTATTACCAAGAAAATAGAGACTTATTTGCAGGACAGTGAAATAAAAATAAGTTAGAAACTATGTTTTATGTGAAAGTTGAATGAAACATAAACAGACCATTGTCAAATAACCCCTTGTCCAAAACAAGGGAATTCTTCAGATAAGAAGAGAATGAAATACTCACACGTCCTTAGAATTTCGAAGAGCCATAATATGTATCATTATTTTAGCTGAAATAATTGAAGCTGTCAATGGTACAGTTGGGAAAGAGGGGTATATACTTACCTACGTATTAAGTAGAAAAGTTTTAAAAATAAGATAAGAATCATGAAAATTTCAAAAAAGTAATTTTGAAATGTCTCTGACATAAATTGTACCTACCTATTATTTTTGGATTATCTTATCAAAACACCTTTTTTTTTATTTATCAATTGAATAAGTAACAGAATGATATATCGATACTCTAATATAATTGCAATGGATTGTGCTACACTAGGCTATTGATATGGAAGCAATAAAGCGTTCAGTAAAATAAAATCGCCCCCATGCGCGGTCAAAATATCTTCACTATTATTGCGACCGCTTGCATAATCGCAGCTTTTTACACAAAACAACATTACAACCGAATCTAACTATAGAATATATTTGTAGATTACGTAAAGTAGTAATAACTATAAGAAGTAGTAATAACTGTGAAAATAAATCTGAAATAGGTTAATTTTCACAGTTATTTTCACATTTGGATGCGTTGCATTGATCTGTGATAAGAATTTTTCTTGCAGGTATCTAAATAATAATTCAATAAAATCGTTTCAAATATGGAAAACTTACCATAAACAATTATTTACTTTAACAGCAACAAATCTATCAAACCAAAACAAAAGGTTCAATACAAGGGATCGGTGACCCATATAGATACTTAACATCAGGGTGTTAACTGCGACCTAATTTCAGATTAATACGCTTAAGCGGAAACCTCACTAAGCGGGTTCAAATGGCGCGCGGAAGACCGGCGGCCGGCACCAACGAACCGTGGAGGAACACAAACGAGCTAAACACTATATTATGTTTATTCAACTTTCTCGATTCTTCTCTATTACGTAACTTTGGCGACTAAGTAGATTTATAGTTTCCGCCCTGTTCATTATCTGTATTGAGCTAGTAGCGGCCGATAGTCCGGACGCGTGGCATAAATCTGAACGAATCGTTGGAAATAGCAGCCCGCCCTACCGATGTTCCGCGACTTCTACTTATGAAGTTAGTTAAGTCAAACTTTTCTTACTTGAGTTTCCGAAACATTGATTGCCAATAGCTATTAGATGAGTGCAGTAATTATGTCATTGTAATTGTGATTTAGTGACTAATCTGATCTGATCGAAAACAGTAAATAAACTTAATACTGTATACTCTCAAAATTCTGGTCATTTATTTATTTCTAGTTTCATTAAAATTAGAATAGTCAACAGTTTAGTGGCCCTCATTGCCCACAAGCACAAGGTCGGCACAAACCAATTTTTGGTTTGGACTGTTCAATATGAGATGAGATGGATGAGATGAGACCGAAATAAAATAGTTTTGACTCTCATTACACTTAGTTCAGTGTAATGGGAGTCAATTTTGCTTATTTTTTAAACTTAATCAATTAAAATTGATCTGAATTCATGGATAAATAACTTAACTATCAAAAAAAATAGTTTCAGCAAGTCTTTATTTTGAAATACTAAGTACGTTTTTATTTGAAATCTCGCTAAGTGATTCTCATTACCCTTTTCTACCCTAAACAAGTTCAGCTTAATACAATTTATACTAACCCGTCCACTGCCTGAAACCACCCCAAATAAAAGAAATATACCGGAAGCTATAACCAATCTCACATCCAAATTCCCCCGTTTCTGTTTCTTAAATATTCAACTTATCCTGTGTTGGCATTTTTTCATGTAGTTAAGAAAAACAAGAGCGCCATAACTCTCGTGACGGTTGATCAGATAGCATCATAATGGCTGTAATGGATCCTGGTCAGCGGCCCGCATGCAAATAAATCTGCGGCCCGATGCAATGATGTGTGGAAAATGGAAGTTACCCCTTGCTGGAGCGGCCGGTGCGTGCCCCGGTGGCCTGCTCCCGGTGGCACTACGTAATAAAAATATATATTACGTATATTCCAAGTTGTGCCCAGAATCGGCAAAATGTTATTTTGTTTAATTTTAATAATTGATAGTGAGATGTTTCAGGGTGTTTTTTTTTTAAATATAGTGAGAAGTTTCATAATGCTTTTTTTGTAATATCACTTGCTTTTGATAATACAGGTTTTAGTTAAATTATCAAATTTGTTTTCAACAGTTATATTTATTACATTAAGTACCTACTAAGATTTTCATAACAGATACCTATTACATGTTACACAACATTTCAAACTACTGAATATTATTCCAGACCTGGATCAGAAATATAACAAGTTAATGAAATTTTTATCGAATGCTCAAGACGTAGCTGTAGCTCAATAATTGGTCGTCCCCCTATAAGGCACTGGTTGCGGGTTCAAATCCCGACTTGAGCATTCACTTTTCCATCCAAATGGCATATTTCAAGTTAAATTTCATTGTTACAAATTTCATTAGGGCAGATATAATATACAAAAAGTAACAATACAACAGTATTACAAATATTAGTTGTAATAAAAATCATAGAAAATATTACCCCACACCCTCAATTAGTGTGACCTGCTTAAGGCAATAAAATTTATAACAACTTGTACAATAAATATCTACCCTTTACTTATTTAAACTATTCTGCACATTACTATTGAAAGTATTATATTGGTAAATTATGTTGCCCAAAGTGAGAACAAATGTTGTACAGTTCAATGTTTTATTAGAATTGACCCGGGGATAGTTATCATGATTGCTACGACGACCCCGTACCAGGATAGTAGTATGTACTTACTATACGCGATGGACAATCTTTACCTGCTGCTGTTGTTTTATCCGGGAAGTGGGCAGCGATAAAAGTCAGGGCAAATGGCAGTCAATAAAATAAATAGCGACGGCAGGGTGTTCTGTAAATAAGTCGGTGCCCGGGCTCGGGGCGACGATCGCCTTTTTTATTGGCGCCTCGATTGCTCTCGAAACAACGAGTGTGAAGCTAAGATGAGCGTGGCGAGCGACGCATATTGCAGCGTCGCGCTGACGCTGCAGATTATACTCACAGATTAGAAATAGAATTCTCCGCGATGTTGCGGCATTGTCTGTTACAATGCTCTTATCCGTGATCGTTCTGTATGATGTCCTTTTTACGATTTTGAAATTTCTTATAGTGACGAATTAATAGCTCCGAAGATTCATTTTACAGACTAGAGAGAGTAACATGTGCCCAAATTTCTCAATTTCAAAAGTGTTATGTTCCAGACTGGACTCTATCGGCTATAAGGTAAACGCTTCTAATTCCGTGGTATTTTCACCAAATCTCGAAAGAACCTCAAAAATTAAGTATTCATTGTAACTTTTTCTACATAAGGCGATTTTTATTAGATGTGTAATCTATCTTATTTTTGAAAAATACCATCAATTTGACTCTAAAAGTTCATTAAAACTGTTAAATTAATAAAAAAATCAAAAAAGTCAGATGCGACTAATTCCGTGGTAAATATTCTAATTCCGTGGTATTTGGTTTCTAATTCCGTGTGTAAACAGTATGAACGTAATGACGTGGAGAGAATAATACATGGTGTTCAAAAATGGAATGTATTTATTTTAGCTTTGTATTTCAAATCAGTCTCTATCATTTATGTCTAACAAAATAGAATCACAATTGGCAAGCATATTATTTGTATTAACAATAATATAATATATATAGAACATAATATATTATAATAGGGCGGTACTCCTCGACACGGCACGTATTGTGAGGAGGTTCCTCTCCCTGGAGCCCTAACCACCGGTAGCTTGGTCCCTGTACCCGATGCCGGTGGGACACTATTTTTTATATTTATAAATATATGTTTTTATTAGATAATAATATTTATGTATTTAAAAATGTAATTTATAGGCTTTTAAAATGAATAAAGAGGGGATAATAATAAAATATAGATATATTTTTTTAATTCATATTTTTAAGTATAGGTATATATTTTTTAGATTACATATATTAATGTATTTAAATATATGTATTTATCCAAGTCTATACTTAGGTAAGCTACCGTTTTAAATACCCACTAGTCACCGCTAGTGGTAGTAATATCTTTACAATTTACTAATAATACTAACACGTTGAGTAAAATAATGAACAGGCTGTATATAACAGGTGTCAATACCACGGAATTGGTCCCCATGTAATCTAATTACCGTTGTAAATACCACGGAATTAGTTTTTATGACACAAAATCAAGTTTCTAATTCCGAGGTATAAAAACTAGAAGATTTTTTAATATTATACATCTAAGTTAACGTTTAATTGCGATATCATCGACATAATATATAAAACATACTCAAGGAAATATCAGAACACATCAAAAATCTCGTTTTCTGTACTTAGTTCCTCCATACAAGAAATTAAGAAAGTACCTAAGTATACAATGTTTGACCGGCTATAATTAGTAAATGCGACTTCAAAGTATGCCACAGAATTAGTTTTTTGTATTTATTGGTTATTCAAGTTATCAGAACTGAAATATGAAGTTTGTAATAGAAAAACTACCACTAAAATTTTCAAATAACATAAACTCTATAAAATTGTAATTCCGTGGTATACAACGGTAATTAGAAACACACAAAAATATTTGACACCTAATGCCGTGGTATTTTTAACACCTATTTTCTCTTCAATTTGTTAATAGAATACTCCAATGTTAAGTGTATTCGATACAACGTATTACCCTTTCAATATTTTACCCAAAACCGAATCTCTTGTAGTATAAAAATATCGTTTAAAATACTATTTAGCAAATGGTAGTACTTACGTGCATAAGGTCCGAAATGTATGGAGCGTGTGTTCGACTCAGGTGGCAGTGGCAAACTAATCGATTATTTTAAAATATACACACACCAAGGTACTTTTGTCTTCATATAAATATGAACAGATAAATTATTATTTGATTAATGGGTCTTGCAGTCAAAAATAATTAGTAATTTGCTTTATAAAGCTGTTTTTCTAAATACCACGGAATTAGTAGCGGATTTCTGCACCCCACGGAATTAGACGCGTTTACCTTACTGACAGAGCGCACACTAAACTGCGTTACATACCCGAAGTACCTTCACGATAAACATTTCAAATTATTATCCTGAGCTTAAAAGATATTGCGGTAAACTCAATCAAATCTAATCATGTCAGTTAAAGAAGTAGCCACACTTACTTAAGTTTAATACCTCGCCGGGGAATTGTGTTACGTTAGAATGATAAAGTATTCCACACGTATCGTAGTCGGTCGCGAGGCGGCTCCTAGATAGATGTATTAATTTGTAAGAATTTGTCGTCGGACCCTCGCCCCACTCTCAGTGCGCATTCCAATCACGCACAACAAGCTGCGTAATTGCACCTAATAATTTCTTTAAATAGCTTCAATACTGGACATCTTACTATTTTGGTTTGGTTCTTGGTTTACTTTCACTACTATTTTTACAAGATCACATAAAAATTGTGATGAATAAAGCTGTCGAATATAATTAGCATATAGTCCTTCTATTGATCAGTAATTAGTGTAATTACTATACCACTGGAATGTTTTCAAGGAAGCCGTTAGTGTTACTTTGTGTTATATGACTAAAATATTAGATTTGAGTCAATCTTTGAATGAAACTAAAATCACTCGCATGGAAACGAATAGTAATCTCCACTCGCCCATCACAGTTTTTTTGTCAATACGATACTAAAATCGAGAAACATGCTTTACGACGGACATCATCCGTAAAGAATAATAAAAAACCGGCAATTTCGTTAAGTTTTATGTGATCCGAGTGAATGACCTTCATCACTAGTAGGTTTTATTTGTATTGAGTTGGACAGTGCGTTATTAAGGTGGAGGAATAAGGTGTCATTGCATCGCCGTAGGCCGTGGGCCGGAGCACCAGTCCCTCGGGGCTCGTCAGCGTACGACGAGCCTAATCCAATCACAACTGCACACGCCTACATGGACTTAAAGGAGCAGACAGAATCGATGACGAATTGAGTTTTTATAGTTATCATATGTGTTGTACTGTCTTCTATTGTTGATATGATTGATAAATCAAATCATAATGTGCAAAGAATGCTGTTGTTATCTTACTAATCTTACTTCTAACTACACCTACGAAAGTTTTGAAATTGTCTATTACTGAATCACGCAAGAACGGCTGAACCAATCTGGTTGATATTTCACACAGTTTGGGATAGCACATACTTTTTATTCCTTTAATAGGGTCACGGTAACTGATTCAGTATTTCAAGTGGGCGAGCAAAGCAACAAGGAAAGTATGAAAAGTACGGTAATTGTATTTCAAATGACGTACTTACCCACTGCACAACGGTGATAATAATATAAAAATAAATGGTTTTTAACTTTCACATAAAATAGGGGAAATATTTTACTTTCACGTCAATAAAGCTGATAAAGTGAGAGCCTACGAGCCTCAGTAGAGCTTGCTACGGGCGTAGCGGAGTCGTAGACGCGCGCTTAGTTAATTTACCTAAGCATCTTACCGCTATCTGTTTTGCGCCCGCGCCGAGGATTATGCTAATGATGCTTTGTAATTCCCTTATCGCGCTTTGTCTACCTACAGCTTTGCTACAATATAATAATTGAAATAAACAGTATATTAACTAAAGACGTTTAAAATTGACGGGATTGACTGAATATTTTTGTGTAAATAGCTTTAGCTAATTAATTTATTCTGAAATAAAAATGTTATTGAAATAAAAAATGTCCTAAAACGATTTACTCAAACTAGGGGCAAACACATTAGGGCCTACAATTCCTCTTGAGGTTGATGCCAATAAACTGAGGTGTTCAAAAAATATGTAGGTTCCTTGTCCGGAACCTCTAATAGATTTATCATAATTTACATTATGATAAATCTATTAGAGATTCAGTGCAATTCTGATAAAATTACATACAATCTAATTGATAAACTCCTTGAAATCACATAAAAAGGATATTTTTGTCAACAAATTGAGACGTCTTCTATAGAAATAAAATAAAATGATATACAGAATAAATATTATGTCTATACTTGAATAAATTTAAAATATAATTACTTACACCACATTTTTATCACAAATTAAAGGCTTAATCTGGCTACCGGTTAACAAACTTTGTTAACCAATAAACACTTCTTACTTTAAATCAAACAAAGCAACCGCCATTCACACAAGTCGGGAACGCCTACGCCCAATTAGTCACGAAACGAATAGTACATCAGTAGGGAAAGATGAGGTGTATTAGAGGTGCAGTTATTAGAGACGTGGCTGAACCAGGGTGACCGGTCACGGAGGTAATGGGCGCGAGACGCGAGGGGACCGGTAATAAGTTACCGAAACCATCCGATAGCACCAAATCAATGACCGCCCCGCTATGATACATGAGATTAACCAACGTTTATAGTCTTAGGCGAAGGCGAAGAATTAATACCGAAGAGGTGTGTTTTCGCTGCGACATTAATTTTTATGGATTTCGATTAGTATCTGATATTTTAATAAAATATCGATATGATAACAGTTTTATGTGTACCGTAACTAGCTTTCCGCCCGCAGCTCCGCCTGCGCGGATGTCGGCTACCGCCACATAAGTATTTTTTGGTTTTATGTGTAATAGAAGCGATTTGGTTTAGTACTGATTTGCAAACACATGGATAGTCTGAATGGCGGTGGTAAAAGATTTGTGGCTGTTTTACTTATTCCATAAATCCATCCTGAAACTTTAGGAACATCCAAACTCTTAAAATAATTTCTCAATTAATCAAAGATTTCTGTAGTTTTGATAGCATTAACTTTAAAAATATTTTTGTAGCATATAAAATCAACTTTTCTTTTCGCTAATGAGCCATAAAAATGATAAAACATTTAATAGACAACTGTTTTTTTGCTGAAGTGTGGTCAACATTTTATTATGTTAGTGCGATAGAAGAAAAGCGTGGGCACCTGTCAAAAGCAGTACTGTCAAATTGCGACGTGCAGTTTAGGGATGGGTGCTGTGAGGGTGTCTGTCACCGGTGTTTTAAGGCGAGAGGGTCGCTTGTTAGCGCGAACGTGCCGCGGCGCCGCCGGTAAACACGTGGGTAGATAACAATCTATTTGGATTGCCTCTATATTTCATTTTTACCCGTGCTCCTCTCTAACTAGATAGAGGTGCCGCGTCACGGGAATGGAACTGGAATAAAGGAAATACGGGTTGTATCTTCTGTACCTATTTTTTATACGTATCTGTCGATGGGAATGTCGTTTATGTTTTTTATTTTCGTTTGGAAATTTTTATCCATTTTTACTGTAAGTGAGCGTAATAAAAAATATTTATACAATTAATAGTTTACGAGGACCACGGCACCGGTAGAAAAGCTGTGATAAGTCTAAATGTATTTAGTTGTATTTTTCAACACCAGAAAATGAAACAATACTATAATAACATTTGTGATGGACACCTAATTTAGCTAAAGCTTATATTGATAATTAGGTATTATGGCTACTTACTAACAATTTCATAAACCCACGGCCATTTCCAAATCACATGATGCCGCTACGAAGGTGACATGACGGTTAGTTAAACCGTGTTTACACTTGCGACCTCCTTGGTCAGTTTATGAATTGTGCACACAGCTGACACCCCACTCGGTAGTCGTAACGCTACCCCATTATACGAGGTGCTAGTGTATTTTACGCAACGTGCATATCGAAAGACTATCCTTGGTTCCGGCTTCACTCGTCAATAAATTCATGAAAGAACAAATTCTGTAATCCGATTGCAGCACCACCACCAAACAATCTAATTGTGAATGTAAGCCATAGGAAGTCTTACGCCTGTAGACTATTGACAAGCTATACTTTTAAATTCACCCCATAGGTAAGTATCATTTGTAGGATGGTTGAATTGATTTTATTAAGCAAATCTACCCGTAAAAGTAGTAGTGACTCAATAAAATTTCCGATCACTGGCAAGCAGTCAAGTGTCCTGAACCACTACAACCTCGAAAGTAGGTTGGTACTATCCATGAAAGAACAACAGAGTCTCAGTACCCGCGCTCCTCTCCCGCCATAGATATTGAAGGGGTTTTATTATTTTTAAAGTACGCGCTCGTTTGCACGCGAATGGGCCACTTAACCACGGATACAAGCTCCCGATGTAGCGCACAGATTTCCTACACTAACAGCATTAGCCATCTTTATGCGAGGGATAACTGTTCAGCCACGCTTTTTACATGACATGTCTTTCCCAGAATAATAGTAAAAGGCACCCGAATATTTAGTATAAACACAAGAGATAACAAACATCATTTTACTACATTTTAAACCGGGAATTCTTAAAACAAAACTTTTTAATAAACTTTAACAAACAAACAGCTCAGCTCAATTTTATTAATTGGTCGAGTTGAAACTCTGTAGCGAGTATTAGTGGTTTATACAAGTCATAATAGGTCCCCTATAGCGTTTGGCAACTGAAAAGCTACTGAAAATTCGGGAAATGTAAAACAAAAGTATAATCGATAAGTTTTAATGTGTAGTACCTATACCTACGCAAAATTCAATATATTAGTTAAGTAAAATAATTTTAAAGAAGATTAGAAAGAAGAAGATATTAGAAAGAAGTTTTAAACTTTATATACAGAGTTCCAAAATTAATTCTGATGATGGAATGGATTCTGAATTTCAATGTGATCAGAACATTAACACCTACGCATGAGATAACGGATTACATAATCATCTTTATTACGGTAATATTTTTTGTCTATAACGTTACAACGTTCATAAAATCGAAGTTTACGAGTGCGAGAGATACGTCGGTACTTCGCCAATAGACTCGTTATCAGAATGGTCCGGCAATGGGCACAATGTTAGACATAGGATCGAACGTAACGTGGAACGTGACTGGATTCATGAGATGTACCACTCACATAATAGTTCCATTGTCAGCTCATTGACGTCACGACAATCCAGTGTATTGTGGAATTCAGAACCTAATAATGTAAATCTAAGTACTTGCAATTTAAATTACAACCAATAAGTATGATAATTCAACACTTTTATATTTTGCTGCTTATTAGTTGTTACTACTACACAACAAACAACACCTTCCGTATAAAAAACTTAAGAGTTGTTTCAGTAATGGGAACGCACTCTTATAGAGATAGGTACCTATGCTTTTTGAATACCTCCGCTTGTCAATCTTAATGCGCCCTCCATCTGCACTATCAGTCAGACCCCTGTCGATATCACTCAATGTAGTTTTCTTTATATGTTAAGATGGAGTAAAATATGGTATTGTAGTTCTTACGTATCTTATCATACCTACTTATAACTACATTTTAGACTCCCAAAGCAATTCCTCTATACAACTGTTACTATCTACCTTGCACGTATATGATAACTGCACTTTTCATGGAAATTACCACTACCGAGACCTAGGCATTCTGAAAAACTAATTACGTTAATAAAATACAAGACTTGAGACATCAATATTTGTTGTCAGCATTAATTTTGTATTCAAGCACTGCAATATTTTGGAGATAAACTAGTGTTAAATAAGTGTGATTGACTCTCTAAAAGTATAAAAATAATCATTACGGTTTAATTTATATTTATTAACCGTTAAAAAGACTATTCGTAAACCGCGATCACTAATTTGGCACCCCCTCGGTTGCGGTCGACGCGCGGTGTGTGAACGAGTAGCGCATTTTGATTCTTATTCATAGACCGGGGGTCGTGTTGGCGGCCTAACAATTTGATAATGTATTCACTTGATAAAGCGGAAGGTGGTACTTCGCAAGTGCCGCATTAAAAAACCAATTACAGCGTGGCTAAATCGTACCGTGCGCCGCGCGGCTATTTGTCAGACTCCCGAGGGATAAAGAGTATATTCTAAATTTAATTTCACGCAATTTAAAAAAATTGGGGGACAGTCAGTTACGTTATTTTTTATTGAGCTCTAGTTATGAAATTTAAAATGATTTTAAGGGAGTGAACGTCAAAGGGGAGGCCTATCGAATATAAAGGGTTGAATATAAATCTGATAGTAATTTGGTGTAGTTGACAACTGTAACGGAGGTATGAATGACAAAATATTAAAGACACTTACTACTCATACCCCGTAAATATCCTCTACTCCATTCCTCTTTTTTTTATCAGAATACTTATGTTTAATGTGTTGCTAAGTATGGTATGGTATCCTACATCTGGTATAGTAAGTAACTACTAACGGACTCACCCGTTTGAACCCATCCTATAAGGATGCAATAGTTACAATAGCATAGCACACTGAAACATTGTAAGTGAATAATTGAACATCGTGTGTATGTAATAATTGTACATCATTTCTTACTCCAAAAGTGTCTTGCACAATACACATCAACCGAACTCTAACACAAAATAAGTTTACTTCAAAAACAATTAGATTCCTTAAGAAAACTGTCTAGTGTATTTCTGGTATAAGTCATGGGGCGAGGGCAGAGGTAATGTAACAAACAGCCGCCCTAATACAATAACGGCCGGAACAAACTGCGCTATAAAATATCACCAGTGAATAAATCAGTTTTGCCGTGATGCGCCCGACCCTCCACCTCCCGTAACTATCAACGATTTATGGTTATACGATATTATTTAACAGATAAAATAATAATTGACCGGATCCTAGAAGCAAATTTAGGATTTGCTTCTAAGTCTGCTTTAGATTTTTAGATGATATTATTAGTCTGAAGTAAAAACAAAAATATTATACTCGTATTTACAGGTAGGTAAATAAGTTTTAAAATAATTAAATTAGTCGTGTCAACGTTTCGTTAAAATTAAACTAATATAGCATTGACAGTTCGTAATTTTCTAAAAATATAGGCTGAAATACACTTTTTCCACCTCTAGATCTCTATGTTTGTTCTTGTGAGTACATAAATAATTAAATAAATAAATAAACATAATAAGTATCGCTACTAACCTTTTGACGGGGCACAGTGATTCGCGTAGCGCGTAGCTAGTAGGACAAAAACAAACATTTAATGTGTGTCTTAGAGGTAATCTCCCTAATGAGAATTCCAGTAATGTTTTTCCCAATAATCATTATTGGGAGTTAAGGTTTTTTTATACCACTTAGGTGGCAGACAAGCACACGGCCCACCTGATGGAAAGTGGTTACCATGGCCTATGGACTTATGCGACACCAGGAGCGTCACATTCGTTTATCGTCTTGTATATTATAAAATGCTTAATGTATTTTTTTTTGTTTATAACTATATTCATCATGTTTTTTTTATACATACATACATATACTCACGCCTCTAAATCCCCGAATGGGTAGGCAGAGGTTTATTATTACCCATATTTCACCAATTACGATTTTCGGTCCCACGTCGTATCAGGGGCAGGGGGCGAGCCTATTGCCGTCAGGCGGACACTTAGCCATTTGCTGTATGTCGGGTGGAGAACAGCCCTATCCCTTAGTCGCCTTCTACGACACTCACACAAAAGAGATATGATGGTATTCTAGTCCACCGGGAACCAACAAGGCCATAAGTTTTTTTATATTTAAATATCACGAAATGTAACATACAAATAACTCTAAGCAAATGGATACAGGATCAAACCAAATGTAAAGATGGGAGTAAGTACCTACATAAGATCATACGAAAGCCCTATCAATACGTCATCCTGATGTCAATAAATAATATAATATAATTTTATTCAACTATATTCTATTCGAATCACTGTGCGGCGTCATGCGTGAGTAGAACGCAATCTCAGCATCTCTATTCGGAGCAGCAAGCGTGAAACAACGCGCCACCACGCGACTCCGTGCGGCTCCTCGCCTCGCCTTGCACTGATTGAGCCGCGACAAGTTAAACCATTTGAAACAATTTAATAGAGATCAAAAATTCAAGACCCCACAACGCCCGCACAAACTTTTGAAGTTTTTCCCTCGCTAAAGGGATTATCGGTGAATGGAAGCTTAGGGGGATATTTTATGGTTTTTGTGGACTTTATATATTTTTTCCTTAATACGGGTACTTGACGTAAATGTATTATAATCATTATATTATTGAACATATTGATTGAACTTAGGTATGCCATTACTACGCTAGTATTCAATAGTTACAAAACTTACAAATCGTAATAATAACCAAAATGTAACCAATTTTAGAATTTGTGACATATTTTTTCTTAATATTTAGGAATATAATTATGATTGAACAGTAGGTACTCGTTAACTAGTAGGATTAAAATAAGAATGGGCCGTGTGCTTATCTGCCAACTAAGTGGTATAAAAAAAAATAGAATTGCGTTGTTTAATATACCCCAACAATCGTTAAGAAAGAAGTACATGCCCATGGGAGGTGCTTACCATACCACGGCCTAGACTTAGATCGTTTACAAAATCAGAATCATCAAAGCCTATACCTCGATCAGAACCTCGTCTGTTAGTCTGTTAAGAGCTGCTTACTTGAAATATCCCTAACTACATCCCTTAGTATATTTTCAATTAAGTTTATGGCACGGACTGGGCTCTCTGCAATTTTACAATTTTGTATGAACAATTTATCAACTGTTAATTAAAATGTCTAGTTAAGCAGACTTTGCTTTCAGGTGAGTAATACGACACACTCGATATTTTACAACCGTATTACAACTCAAAAGGATCATGTTTCTAATGTATTACTTATACTCGTACTAGGACAGTAGCTATTACATTACCTACAGCATGATTTAGGACAGGATGATTAACAAAATGATTCTTTCAAACAACTGCAAAGTACCTACAGAAATTATTTTCAATTTAAGACAACAATCCTAAGATGAAAAATAATAATATCTTAGATTTAATAAGTCAGAAGAAGATTGTTTTCAATCTGTAGAGACATACGTTACTTTTATTGAAGGAATAACGTGAGCTTTAGGTTATTATGGTCCCTGATCGAGTTCACGTATCTACTCCACTTCTTTCTGGAACGCTATCAACGTAAATATCTGCAGATTTTTACTCGCGCTCTCGAATATAGTTCCAAGTTATTTCTTGTTTGTATTATCGATCTAATGCGTATGATGTAAGGTTCACAATCCATGTAGTGGGTTTAGATAGGACTGTATCGTAGTCAGTAGTTCGTCGATATGCGATTGCGTTATGATAGGATCAGAGTTCACCGGAGCGTATTCTTTGAAGAGAAATGCTTCAAACAACTCCCATACACGTCACATGTGGTTTACAATTCATTCAAATACTATCGCTTTTTATCATTTACAAATGGTAAACTTCCTAGAATGTTAAGGAAATGTGTCCCTAGTTTCCAAGTTACTGAACCTACCTTTCAAGATCATCGTCTTAGCGGAAGAACTCCGTATGCGTACTTTCACCACGGAGTCCAGTGTCTGTCCACCTCTTGGTCTGACTTATAGGTAGGTCTTTTGTGGAAGCATCTGCCGTTTTGACCTCCCAACCCAAAAAGGTAAGTCTTTGCTAGAGCCTCGTTCTTAAGGCCCATTACGCACTGCCGACAAGTCACCGTCGAATCCATCGACAACGACTATTACTTTCATTAGTTCAAATCTAAAAATTTAGTCACCGGTCGATTGCCTATTGTTTTAAAGACTGAGGCCCTTTTAACATGTACACGGTCACGGTACGGTCGCCGTGCCATGTAAAGTAGAAATGTATGAGCTACATAGACAGCTTTCACATGCACACGATGATGGCACGGTTGCCATTTCATACATTTCTACTTTACACAGCACGGCGATCGTACCGTGACCGTGTGCATGAGAAAAGGGCCTGAGTCGCCGGCGACTAGTCGACAGGGCGCAATGGCTTTAAATCGGCAGGTGTTGACTTGGGTCCGAAGATCTTGGTAGGGGTTATAGTTGATTATTGCAGGACCATACTACCATAGGCGGCGATGGAGACTCATTACGTTTAGCAGTGATTAGCAGAGGTGGGAGAGGTAGACCCCAGTACTCTTGGCTTAGATGACATATGCGCCAATAATGGTTTAGCTTTTCTTTCCAGTTGTAACTATGCGTAATCAAATTACTTACCCATTTGAATAGCCTGTAAAATATTATCCTTTATTGTTGTAACATTCAATAAGAGTTATGTATTTTTTTTAAATTGATCTGGATCGTTGTAGTTGTTCAGGTCCATGTCGCTGCTCTGAGGATTATTGCGTAGCATAATGGAGCAGAACGGTATCTTCCCCAATCGGCTCATCCTATAAGTACAACCGACCGGAACGCGATTTCCCCTGCACGCATCAATCGCACTATTGATTGGCGCTGAAAAGTCATACCATGTATCTAAATAAATTTTATATTTTTCGTATAATTTCGAGACTTACAAAACGAGGGCCACCACCTAAGCTTAAAGCTTACCATCAGGCGAAGTGAAATGACATTGACCAAGCTTTCCTCCCTTCAGAGTAGGTATACAGGTTATATTTTTTATTGAGATGTTAGTTTTATTTTCATAGAACAAGAATTTAATATTTACGTAGGTATATAATGTACACCTGTTTTTGGCTGAACGAGTAGAGGTAAATTAATAATACTCAAATTTCTCCCTTCATATTATCGATTCCACATAACAGAAGATGAGCCTAGTACCGTCTATATGGGTTTTCATAGACTTCGTACTGCAACTGAAAATTTTCTGACACCTAAACACAATATTTTTGGCTGTTTATTAATAATGAAATGTTGAATGTGATTGAATTATATATTAAATACAAGTTAATGAATATTTATTTAATGCCAATGCTTCCTTTTACAGCATTTCCTACTGGTACCTACTGCTTATTGAAAACCCAGAATTTGAGAAATATTCGAAAATAAATATGTAAATTATTATTAAAGTAATTATAATTGCAACCAAATAATACTGTGAATCGTATTGTTTATTAGTCGTTATCATAATATTATATTACACAAATCAGCAGTGTGCATAATACATATCTGGTTACACACTCGTATGACCTACCTTCGTTACTATGTTATTGCAATACATTATATTTAATTTACTTATTTTTCGGTTAAAATTATAGAACTTAACATTATTAAGATTCATATTGATTCTTATGTATGATACAAACTTAGACCAAGGATACAAACATTCAAACAGCTTTTTCAATTTCATACTGTACCTCAAATTTTCATTTCAAATGATTTATAGCCATTGAAGGGAAATAATCCATTAGATTAATTTTCAAGAACTACCCAGTTCGATTGAACTCCTTGAAATCCTTCGGTCCGAGTCTATAAGATGTTTATAATGACCTCCTTTGATATAATTCAATCCTTTTCAACGTCTTCGATACATAATCGCATCGCTTTCCGCTCCGACTCCGCTTATTAAAGTCCAGAAGGGATTATATTTTTATAGTACTGTTACACAACATAAACACAATCATGATTAATCGGATTTGGACAAATGGCGGGTCATTTGGGCGAACGATCGGAGACCGTGAATGTCCCGGTGACTATCTAAAGTATCGAGATAATAGGTGCAGGGGCTAGCCGAAGTCCACCCCGGGGCCGGCCGCCCACGGCCACTAAGGAATAATGTAAGTGTCCGGGGCGACATTTGCACCGAACTGCCGACGACCTCCGCCTCTTACTTATGCGGTTTTTAATATTTTTATTGTAATGGCTACCGATCTTCAGCACAAAAATGACATGGAAGCTTCTTGTTCGTAAAGTTTTCATTAGAATTTACTTAGATGCAATTTGAACTTTCCACATTCAAACTTAAAACTTGTTTAAAATAAATTTCATCACATCTTTTTATACATATTATGACCGGACTCGCGTATGAAGGGGATCCGATAAGATAATCTTAATACAGTTCAAACATTGCAATTGCTTTAAATTTTTAGAATTGATACAGGACCTACCTATGATGGTTTTTTATAACGTTATAGATAGGAACCTAATCGCATTTCTTGCAATATCAAACCTATAAGTAGTAAAAGCTGTAGATGGTTTGAATACCTACTCAATGGACTCAATTTTCATTTCACCTAGTTTAAATGGCATTGGGCTTAGTGTAACTGCAAGTGATAGTACTTGCTAATTTAGAACATTACATGCACCTATACCTAAGACAAAATTATTGTTTTCTGTAAGAAGTCTCCCAAGATTTTTGTAACACGGTATGGTAAGGTGTAGGTTCTACAACAACGTGTAAAAAACAGCTGTGCAGCCCCCTCGCGGTCACGTTATTGTTGGCGGCGGTCAGCGCACTAAAACTGCCCATAAAACACCCAACATCACACCGCTATAGCACACGCACGATACATATCTACGCTTATTGAAATTTTCCATTTCAGATAGTAATCATTTCAGGTTCTTTATTTTTCCTTACATTAATTTTCTGTGAAAAACATCTTTTGCTAAATTATGACTGAAACGATAAATAAAATGGTTTTGCACATATAGATAAATGAACCAAACGTGCTAATTGCCAAACATTGATTAGTCGCACAGAAGAATGATCTTTCATTTCAAATAACTGAATCTGTCTAATCTTATCACTTCTATCTCTCGCCTTTTCAAGCAAGGCCTAAAGTATTCTATTTTTTTTTCTCTAATGTTTCACAGAGGATTTATTTCTAACCTACTGTAAGCAATTTAATCCAAAGACAGTATTCATACTTGCGCACTTTATTGAAATTTAATGTAAGGTAGCGTGAACTTAACGGAAGATAAAATCTGCTTGCACGACTGAAGATAATATATGAGTTGAAATAAAATCTGTCAGTGACCATTTATGGCAGAGTTTTGTTATTAAAATGTAGCGTCCGGGAACGTCAGGTTTGCAGCGAGCCATGCGGGGAGGCAGCGCGGCGTCTCCGCGCCGGCTGCGGCCACGACACGATCTGATTTATGTTCGGACCAGCAGTATTTTATTCGACGGGCGCCTCAACAAAACTATAAGTTTCCGTTCGGCAGGACCAGGGGAGTAGCCCAGTAAATATTGTCTCCGCTTGCTGCATCAATACCGACAGATATCTTTATTTATTGCTCTACTTTGTAAGATAATTTAGTAATGGATTGGGATCATTTTCATTTTATTCTCTAAATATGTTATTAGATAGCTAAAGATTTACTTACGACAAACAGGATAGTTTCTTGTTACTTAGTTATACTTATTTGATTGTGATTACTTGTGATAAGTGCAGTCTCTGTTTGCAACAGACGTTTGGTTAATTTAAATCTAACACTTTTGAAAAAATAGAACACAGTGGTTACAGATTACCGTCTTGAGTTGATTTACTTTTTACTTCTTTTATATTAATTACTTAACGCGATTACTAAGTTAAATAGAGGAAAGCAACAAGCTACTGAATATTCACAATATTATCCTTCGCAGATATTCTTGTTAGGCACATAAGTAGAACTGCATTAAGTAAGTAGCAATATCAAAAATAAACATGAGAAAATGTCTATCAGATCATACTTACTGAATTAAATCCAAAATACTTCATTTGGATATAAAATTAGGTAAATTAAAGGAATAAAGGATGTTCTGTCAATCAGTGCCAGCGCGGCGGAGTGAGCGTGGATCATTGCAGTATAGGGCGGACTGCGGAGGGCGGGACACTTGCTTGACATTGATGACTCATTAGCACGACGACTGTCCTACCCCCCCGGCGTTATATCACTTCATTACTCTTGAAACATGATCGAAATTTGAAATCAGGAATTTAAACTAAAGAGGTTTTTAGGTATGAATGGTGCAGAGTTGCAAGATCGAACGGTGAAATCTCCTACCTGCCCTGCCAGCGTATTGTAGAATAGAATAAAAAATGTATGAGATTTGACCTATATAATATAACAGACGTCAACGCATGTCATAAGCGCCAAATCCCATATATATTTGTCATTGTATTATACTCGTAGAATGGATAACAAAATGCTACTTGTCTAGGGGGGCTGGTCCGTTCAGTCTCGCTTTACTCTTTATAAGTGAGTTTTATGCCATGAAGTTGTTTGAAATTTAGTTTAAAATAGTTCTATTAACTCAAGGCTATCTATGTTCTAACAGACGCTTTACCCTAGTGATATGAAGAATATCAGTCGTGTATGTTATGTATATAAATAAAATTTAATAGAGGTTGTAAAAACTTGTGTATTGGTCTGCAATGACTTCTAAGGTCTCTTGCTTTGTACTACAAATAAGGAATTTAAATGGTGCAAATAAGAATATTTTAATGACCTAAGACCAAAGTCATTAGGCATAAAGTCAGACACCATGTTCAGATTCAAATGTATAGAAATTTTATCAAATTAAGCTTTAAGTAGACTAAAACGAGCTCAGTTTTTAGTCGCAAAAAAGCAAGAGCCAATTCAAGTTCAACTTAATAACATATTTTTATGAAGTTACAATTATAAATTACAAATCAAACTCCTGCACAAACATACGAAACTGTATTCATGATACTTTTTTATTTTACTTACGGAAGCCGCCAGGCTACGTCGGTAACAAATGCTTAGCAATGGCGCCCCCGCCGCCGGGTTCAGGTAGAAGGGGTAGGCCCAAGAAGTTCTGGCTTGATGTCGTGGAGGGCATGACATGCGTACCGATTCGATGGCGTCACTACCATGGACGCCAAGATCATACGAAGTGAAGGAGGAGGAGCCGGAAGGCGGACCCTGAGCTCCGTGTTCACCTTGACCTCGGATGCAATCAGAAAAATACCTCTCTATGAGGAAGGTGATGACACTTATACTGACAATCGAACAATACAATGAATAAAGGGTGTTACGTAGAAGCCAGCCGTTAGTTGCATCAGTCATTACCCGGTCAATGAATAACGCTAAGTCCAATTACGTGATTGGATTAGCCGTCGATCGCGTTGGCTCAACGCTTGCCGGTGCCACCTAAGTACTTACGACACGTAACTGGTGATTTATCTATTATTGTTACGTCACAGACTAAAAAGAAGTACAACTACACGTAGGCCCATAGGTAACAAATGCTCGTATGGCAACTGGAAACGAGACGGCGTAGCAATAGATTTCTCCTTCGTTATAGCTTTATTGTATTAGAACAGAATCTGAAAAGAATGCTTAAAACGTGTGATATTTAATAAAACATTTCCTACACCGACTGGGGTGAATGCCCCTTAAGACATACTTACCTAAATAAGAAATTTATATTTTGCAATTACGTGGAATCAACATTGCAACTTGTTTTTGCTGACTTTACTCATTTTACATGAACTGTAGGAATGATCGTTATTTAATTTAATAAACTTGATATTATGTTTATACAATAATAATGTACTTAATAATATATAAATGACCTAACCATGGTATGCATTAAAGTAAATTGTTAGGTTATTAAGTTTAAAATCGGGTGAATGGGGTCCAAGTAAACCTCACCTGCAAACCACTTCTTGCAAGTGAGTGAAGTTCTTGCAAGGTACACTTGATGACTAACGGACAGACATTTCTCATGAGATGGGGATTCAGTCTGCAGTTACTCCCGTTTAACTCAACAAACTAAACTAGGTAAAGGAGATGCAAGCTTTGGATGCAACCGGGATTGACCAGATAAAAGAGATAAGGTTCAAAATAAAAATCATTTTCCATTAGTTAATTGCTGTAAATTGAATTAACCCATATTGGGTGACGTTAATTCGTTCGTTACACGCATAGTTTCGCCAAGCGCACGGCTCCACCGAGGGTCATTAGAGCTCAATTGTTTTGCGTTTTGTGCGCCTCCGTTTTGCCCAATGAAGCCTGCCGCTATTACCACTCGGAGGTGTGCCCTCCGCCCCGGGCCTGACCGCACGCTGATTGAACACTTGTTTCGCGATAATTTATCACTCAGTCATGTCAATTTGTTTAAACGTTTACTGAGTATGCAGTTTTGTTAGCACAGGTACTGTAGATCGGCTTAGGGGGTAACTCGGAACTAAAATATCTGATCCCTGGCCGAGTTTACTATTTTCGCAAATTGATGTAGGCTTTTCGTCCGAATTTTATTTTACATTGCCCGAGATTACTTCCTCTACAATCACCTAACTGTAGAGTTGTATAAAGCATGTAGTTTAATTTGCATTAGATTTTTTCAAGGGGTTTATTTATTTCTTTGCAGATCATATCTGGCTTCCGGGCATATACTCTAGATAAGGTTTTAAGATTGACGTAGCTTAGCCAAGTCCTTCTTTATACAAGACTACGGTATTACCACGCCCAGAGAGAGATTTAGTTTTAGGCATAAAAATCCCCATTACTATTCTCCCTGTGATGACCGCCGCCGGTTGCGTTCAAATCATAGTTTACACTTTGGAGCCCGTGGCCCACTTTTTATTTTTCCTTATTTGGTGACCTTTATGAGAGCGTCTGCTGTTAAACCTGCCAACCCAGTAAAGAATGTCTGCACTGGGGCCTTGTTTGTTTAGCAGGTACAGGTAAGGCTGACTCGGGTCCCGAAGATGTTGGTAGAACCTTGTACACCACCAGTACCAGTACCACCAGTACCAGTAAAAATGATTAAACAACACGTAACTAAAATTGTGTTTCTGATGATGTATATACGCTTGCTAAGAATTGAATTTCCCGAAGATTTTGATGGGCATATATACTCAATTTTTACCTCGGAGCCCGGAATCCACTTTCCAGCTTTTACTTCTCCACATCGCATGGTTTTGGGCATCCAAGATAGTGAGACCATTGACACGCATGTCATCTCCTACGACGCCGAGCCACCACTCCGTGATGCCCGACGGAGACTGCATGGCAGACTTAAATCATGGAATCAAAAAGGTGCATCATAAAGTTACAATGTGCACCGGATATCTATTGAGAAAGCTGGAGGAGGTAGGAGACGACGGTATTTCCGTCCCAATCGAGCAGTCCGACTGGGGAAGTACCTCTGCCCTACAGAATACCGTGGATATCGTAATCTCGTGTTATGTTTCCGGCGGTGAGTAGAGGAACCAGAGCTCACTACAGAGGTTTTTTTGCTGTCAGTGGAAAAACCAAAGGCTTGTCCTGGTTGTCTTCTTCGCTGACGGCACATAATCTCTCTGTTCTTAAAGGATCGGCAGCACGAGTGTGACTCCCCTGGTGTTGCACTCGTCCATAGGACTCGGTAACCACTTTCCATCACGTGTGCTTGTTTGCCACCCAAGTGGTATAAAAAAGCGGGGTTACAATTACATTGTAAGTAACACGGATTCGACTGATGGATTCCAGAGGTGTCAAAACTGTCAGTGTTATGAAACATTCACCTTGAGCCTGTGCAACGCGATCTGCCGACACATTGTTTTGCGAGAATCCGACACCGGCCGCGGTGAGCTTATCGTACGCCTTATACCGTGTGACGATACTTGTTTACTTTGTTATGGTACTTGTGTTTGTATGTTACCAGCTTTTGCCCATGGCTCCGCTCGTGCGGAATATCTGATCGCGTTTCCGCGGCCTATGGGAACCTATTCCATGATTAAAAAGTAGTCAATGTGCTATTCTTCTTCTTCATCCTAGCATTAATCCCACCACGGAGTCTGGGGTCCGCTTTACCAGTCTAACTGCTGATTTGGCTGAACTTTTATATTTTCCGTGAAGCAACTGCTAGACCATTGCATTGCAGCAACTGCTAGCATTGCAGCTAGACCAGTTGTTCTCCAAACTAGTTGGGCAACCGGGACCAACGGCCTAATCTGCTCTCCGAGGCACGACTAGACTGATGCAAATACACATATTCATGCATACAAATATTTGCACTAAGTAGGGATCGAACCTGCGCCTCTTGTGTATAATGTGTATGTTATTCTGCGTGACTGTAATCGAACACTGTACAAAATTTCAGGCAGTGGTGGGATGAAAGAACGTTTAGATGTAATGTGAAATAGGTACTACCAAGTATGTAGGAACCAAGCTTCTATTAGCTTTAGTTTAACTTAACAAACCTCAATAATCTGAAAAATAAAGTCAGAATGTTTGTTATGTGCGCGATCTTCCCTATAGCCTCTAAAACGGCTGGACAGTTTAAGATGAAATTTAAGGATTTTTGTAGTAAACGGATTAACAGAACGGACTGTTACCCAAGCAAAGCCGAGCTGAGTTGAGTAGAGAGAGTATAATTTAAAGCGAGACGAAAGAAGCTTCTGTCTTTGGCGTCACACTTTCACAACACGGCCAGGGCCGCGCTGGCGGAAGGCGCGGAGCAAAATTGTCACGTCAAGTCATTTCACAATGACTGAAGAAGATATTTGTGCCGATTCTGTTGCTCATCGTATTAAACTCGTATAAAACGTCTCTACAATGTTTTTAGTTGAAATTCCGAAATTTCATTCAGTTTAGTATCATTTTAGGCTTTATGGAGATAGTTTTAAATGTAATTTTCATGTACTTACCGATATTTTATGATTTACCAAAGTAATTTTGATTAACTAAACTACATTAAAGCATTTTGGTCTAGTTTAGAAAGTTTTGTAACAACAGAATTAGCGCCAATATTATTTCATTTAGATGTGCTCCATATGTAAGTACCTACACGTGATTTTTCATTATTTGTTTATGTGCGTCATAAGAACGCAAACATAATATAGATGTGATGAATTTGTAAACAAAACTAGGTAAGTACTTATAAAGATATGTACTGTAGTCTCCATAATTTGGAACTAGAGGTAGGTATTAGGTACATCAAAGATGTGCTTAGCACGCGCAAGCCACACATTTTGCCTAAGGCTTTGTAAATAAGGTAAGACTCAGACTAAGGTAAGACTAGAATTCACACTTTTGGTGGGATTTCCGAATCTTCTTCTTCCTCTTAGCGTTAATTCCCAGTCGCATCCGAAGCTTTCAGCTCAGAGTCTGGGGTCCGCTTTTACCAGTCTTAACCACGGATTTGGCTAGACCTCGATATTTTCCGTGAAGCGATTGTCATCTGACCTCCACAACCCAATGTTAACATTAGGCGATATCGAAGTTTTGCAGTTAGACCGTTGTTTTTGGATTTTTGAGGGCTCCAACTACCCGTAACGACTGCCATAGATGTTCTCATGGCAACCGGGACCGACGGCTTAACGTGCTCTCCGAGGCACGACCAGACCAATGCAAATACTCATATTTCATTCACACAAATATTTGCACTGAGCGGGGATCGAACCCGCGCCTCCTGCGTAGCGGCCGCGTTCACTACCGCTACGCCACGGAGGCTGTCCGAATCTATAGGATCAAAAAGTATTGGTGACTATTCTGTCAAATCGAAAACACTAATAATCATCATTCTCTGACTCTGAGCCTTTTCCCCACTCGGTTGGGGTATAAGTACTTTTCAGTCTAACTTTGATGCGACTGAACTTCGACATTTTCCGTGAAGCGACTGCCATCACTGTCCTCTACAATCAATTGGCAATAGACTGCACACCGGCAGCAATAGACTGGCTTCGCAAACTGGACGTCGATATATGAGGACTCGAGCAAAAGCCATATGACATGCTGATCAATTGGCAATATCGAAGTTCTTTAGTTAGACTATTTTTGCGGACTCCAACTATCCGTAACGACGGCCATAGATATATCGTATAGCAACCGGGACCGATAGCTTAACGTGTTCTCCGAGGCATAGAAACATCCAGACCAATGTAAATCGACGTATTCGTATTATTGATGCATACAAATATTTGCACTGTACGGCAATCGAACCCGCACTCTCTGCATAGCAGTCACATTCATTACCGCCACACCACAGAGACAAAACACTGGTAATAAAATTATATATCATTTTATCGATACTTACATTTGTTTATGAGGTTTCGTAACTAAGTCACACTTCTCAGAACATTAATCCAACAGGATGTCGTGTAACTTGAGCCTCGTTATGGCGACCCACGCGGTAATATGTTACATTGTTTCACATAGATATTCGATGCATTGTTTTTAATATTTCTTATTGAGAAAGAGACCTTTGAAATACACTTTATTGACGTTAAGGCACAGATTACATAATAGTTGGTATGATTCCGAAGCCGACCGCATACGACAACTGCCGACGCATGCAGCACATACAGCGTACCCATTACTTGTCAAACTCCGATACAGATAAAGGGGACCATGGAGAAGCCGCAATGAATAACGCGCATGTGCTGCGTGCGTCGGCAGTTGTCGTATGCGGTCGGCTACGGAATCATAATATATATTATCTTTAGGCTTGCCGGTAGGTGGGAGCAGGACAGTTGTTCTGTTCAAGACTATTGTCTCAACAAGTTCGTGGTAGGCCCCGTGTTTAGCCCCCAGGTTCCAAAAAGTAAACTTTGGAAGCAACCGGGAAATCGCTTGAGGGATGATTGACTCTGAAAACTGACTTACTTGGAGTTAAGTCTACAAGAAGAGCCCCAAGCAGCCCAAGCAGGTCATACCACTTAGATGGCAGACAATACACAGCTTGGATGGGACGTGGTTACTGTAGACGTGTGTACGTGTATGACACCTAGGAGTGGGTATCATACACGTGCTGCCAACTCTGTGCCTATTCAAATCCTGACCTAGATTTGTTAGTTGACTTTTTCCTTAATTTAAGTAAGTATAATATTCTTACTTTTTACTCGTTTATTTTTTTATACAACTTAGGCGACAGACAAGCACACGGCCCACCTGATCGAATGTGGTCACCGTGGCCTATGGATGTGTGTAACACATGGGCGTCACACTCGCCACTCGCCAAAAACCTTCTAATGCCCTTCTTGGAGAACCGCATATTGTAGTCGCTTGAAAAATCCACGGCGGTGCGTTCATACCTTTATTTTTTCATTATTTCATATCAACGTCATTTCAATAAGTAATATTCTATTTTTTGTAGAATTTGTTAGAAATTGGAAACAGAACCTTTGAAACGATTTGCATAAATAGACGCTAGCTCAAGCTGCTATCCGAGAGTGACTGTCGGCACTTGGCAGATCAGTGAGAATATGAAGCAGGTGTGCGACGAGCGTGCTGTGCCGGTTCGTTTGACGACAATCGCGTTTGTGGCGGAGCCCCGCGGCGCCGACGACGGAGTAGAGCGCCACATGACGATCTATCTACTGCACTATGGAATCGGATTTTTGACATTAAGACATGATGAGTTGACATTCAGTTACATGTATTAACAATATTAATAGTATTAATAGAGACATTATGGATGTATCTATGTCAGAGTGTCCGTCGTATTGGTATGAAACTCTGAACTACAGCTACTTTTTCTAACGACTAAGTATTTACCAATACAAGTGATTGATACAGTTTGTAGCACCCGTAAAACTGATTTATTGCTATCTTAATGACCTTCATTTATTGCTCCTTTTCCTCTAAAAACATATAATCGCATAAAAACCCATAAGACAAAATGCCGACGCACCTGGTGTAGACGATTTCAATTTTCAATAGATATTATTTGACAGAAAATTGCTGACGTAAAGAAGTGCGTTCCACACTATTTAACATGATGGTAACGCAGTGTCTTTGATGCGGCTCCCGCGACGCGTTAAACAAGAGCCGAAAGAGTGCAGGGCGTCACGCCAGCCACCGCCGCCACCGACGCTCCGTGTTGAAGGGCGGCATAATTCACTTAAATCACGCTTGAATCACGTACGTATTCAAAAGAGCTTCACTTGAGGCTTCACGCAAACCTTGCCGCTTGTCGTATCTTGATTTCATACTGTGATATAATATGCTTTAAATCAAATGATAACCATTTTTTGCACAGTATCAATGCAAAATATAAATATATACACATCACACCGTTATCGCTTTGCCTGTAATACAGTAGGTATTGCAGTCTTTGATGCGGTAATTTTTTTTATAAATTAAATAAATAAATAAATATAAATAAATATTTTAGGACATTCTACACAACGCTACCTAGACCCAAAGTATCTAAGCATAGCTTAACTAACTTGTGTTATGGGTTCCAGAATGCGGATAAACATACTTAATTGATACATTTTTTTTTTGTAAATAAATACATAATAATATGTTACACATAGAAACACCCAGATCAATGCAAATATTCATATTCATGCATAAAATATTTGCACTGAGCTGGGATCGAACCCGCGCCTCCTGCGTAGCAACTGCGTTCACTAGCCACAGAGGCAGTCAATCAATAGTAATATAATCGTTTATAAACAATAGTATTCCTATATAACATAAGTTAACACTTTAAATTATTATAAGCACGCAATACTAATAAACATTTTGAATATTAGCCGGCAACATTCAACGTAGAGACATAATCTAAAGGATAACACATTCCGAGTTCCAAAAACCATATAATATGTATTTGTGATTATATATGTATAATGTCTAAACCAGTTGTCTACCTCATTGTATTCGCTATCACCATTGAAATGAAAAAAATGAGGGCATGATCCAAAAATCCCGCAAATAAAATTCCAATTACACAGAAATGAAATGACATATTTGGTTTGCTCAAATCCTTAAAACGTCATCCAGATATCCATTACATGTCTATTAAATCTTACGACATATATTTGTGGGGCTCAGTCAGCAAAGTTCCCCTCGCAAACACGGCGCCGATTACGGGCTCGACCGACTGGAGTAAACGAATATAAAACACATGCGGGAAGACGAGTGCAAAATGTACTCGTCAAGATTTTGCATAGGTAAACATGAGAATCACCCCTTCCGCGGATTGTGAACCGAATCTTCTCAAATATTTGTATTTGCATAAAAAAAATTATAAAACAATAAACACTCAACATTGATCTCATGCTGTTCGCAAAACAAAAGAAAGTTTCCTATTATTATGCTTATTTTTTTGTTAGGGAAGAAAAAAATGTAGGTAATATTTTTGACACGTTTTGAACATTTTTTTCATCTCCGTGCTGACCATGAATTTTCCTAAACCTTTTACCAATTATTTGTTATATCAATAGCCCCATAATAAAATAAAGAAATCACAACTTACTTTATGTTCAAAATTTTCGTCGTTCTGTCTACAACTGAACATGATTGCTCGATAAGACCTATTATAAATGGGTGTAAGGATCCCACCATGATTTTTTGGGATTCATTAAAACAGTTTTAAATCGTTATTAAACAGTTAATAATTATTTTCAATCTGATTCTTAAACCTGTTTGTGCAACTATCGGTTTGGCGCTTACAGAATTGTACACAATTGTACATTACCGCACTGATGCGAGTCTAACCTCCCAAGGTTTCTTTTCAGAGAAAATTATTATCTTATCATAGTTTCATATTAAGTGAACAGTCAAAAGTAACCCGTTGATATCCAATTACCTTGTAACATCCGGTCCATTGGTCCCTTCGTATTGACATAATTACTGGCGTGTTTACAGCTTACTACAGTGAAAGTCTGCTGACTTAGCAGACTGCTACTTTCTTATGTCTAGCGGGTCATTTCCATGAACCCATTGCAGTTGATAAGATTATAGGGTAAGCGGGCAAGTAACTAATGTCAACAAAGACTTTGTACTCGTACGTAGACTTAGTGTTACTTACGAATAAATACAATTAAAGTGTATGTTTGTAATTGAAATGGTATAGCAACCGCTTTTTTATAAATGTGTATTACATAAATGACAAATGGTTATATAATTTTCTGTCTGTTAGTTCCAGGTAATCTCCGAAGTGGCTAAGCTGATTCAGACAAGATTGTTGTGTAGTGTAGACTGGTTTGTGTTCGGAGAAATTGTTCGACATTGTATTTGTAGCATAGTAGCTACGGGCATCATGCCAGTAGCTACATTCTATCATCGCACCATTCGCCACAAGCAGGGAAATGATCCTCACTCATGCTCAGGCTGTGAGATGAACTCCCTGCTGCAGTTTTTCCAAGCAACTACAATATGGGATTCTTCAAAAAGGCATTCTTCTTCTTCTTCTTCTTCTATCGTGGCGATGGCGCCTATACTCTCAAATAGTGTTCTCCCAGTGTGCTGCTACCTGTATAGCGCTCTCGGAGGCGCACATGAGGCCCTTCGGTGTACATGGGTGTGGGCTTGTAGCACACGTCAGCAGGTGGGCCATTGTCTGTGGTGTAACTCCGCATTCACATCTCATTAGAAGGTTCCTACAAAATCGGCAGGACGAGTATGTCGCCCCTGTTATTGCACACGTCCGTAGGTCACGGTAGACTCTTTCCATGAAGCCGTGTGCTTGTGTGCCATCTACGTGGTATAAAACAGATTTTCACTACAGGTTCCTTCTAGGCAGAAGTGTTTTATCGTAGACCACATCATCCCTTACCAACTGGTGAGATAGAGGTCAAAGTGTGTCAAGGATAAAAAGCTACTATGACATTGCATGACTTCTGTGTTTATTAACTATGTTCTATAGGTATGCAGTGAACACTGCGTGCACTGTACCTACTTACAAATATATCACATATTTATAGGGTGCAACATAATAAAATTAGCCTAAAAGGTTACGCATTGGTACAGCGGTCAGTTGGTTAGCTGCAATTAGAAACCTGAGACGATTGAATAGAACAGGAGTAATGGTAGTGTGTCTAACAACATACGTGACACATAACCGTGGTGATGTCAACAACACCACGTGGAGTTCAACCAACGAAAACCTGACCTACAAAGCTAATTTGAAGGACATCGAGAAAAGGAGAGTGACCTGACGTAGCAGCATCTAAAGTGATGAGTCGCGCGTGTCCGGCGCGCGGCGGCGGCGGCTCGCTCCGCTCAAGTAACGACCTATCGATTGGCAATAGTGCCTAGTTAGCAGATCGCGCGCGTCCCGCCCGCCCCTGGCGCCCCGCCCGCCCCACACACTTCATCTAGATCTGTACATACAATACATTCGACTTTTTCTAATTTATTCATGAGCTGGTTTATCCCTGACAATGAGAATATAGATGTATGTGTTGACCCGATAGGACCTTTAGGTGATTTGTAAGGATAAGCCTAAAAATTTACTGTCGTCTAGCTTAAATTTCCAAAATTATATTTGGTACATTAGAATAAACATAATGACAAAAATGAAATTTTATCTCGCAATTAATTTTATATCGCATGTCTCAAACAAAAACACGCATGTGTGCGATTCGTCGAGGCGACGAGTGACCCTGCAGCGACGGCGGTACTCCGTGCGGCGTCAGCCCTCGTCAGCACTCGTCAACCGGCGTCAGCATCGAGGCTGTTCACCCGCTCAGCTGTTCACTGTGTCACACCTAAGTTATTTGCAAGTTGTGACAACTTTATAAACGTTTAAGTTATATTAATTTCCAGAGAAATACAACTGATATTTTTATTTCATGTCAAACTGCCTTAAGTAAATAAATACAAAAACGTTTAAGTACATTATGCAATCTTCATTTCTTAGGTCAACAGTAAGCTGGGTATTACGGTTCATATCGTAAAAACCTTCGGAAAAATCGTAAAATGTTTAATATTCCCTTTTTGTGCCAACCAAATCTTAAGTCACATAAATCTTTAGTTTATTAAAGCAACTAAACCATTCACCAACATGTATAAGTGGCTTATCAAAGAACACCGTTGTATCGTAAGCAACGTATAACTCTTGAAGTAAATAACATAATAAAGTATGTAGATTTATCTCAAAATACAAGATTATTCTGAAGGCGTGAGTACAAGATGGTAGTGATGGGTCGACCTAGTGCGGGAGTATCGACCGCGCCGCGACCCTGCCGCGGCGCGGAGTGCTGGCTCAGCTCCGCGTCAGCGCTACCGTTCGCCCCACCGTCGCACTCCATCAGCCCTTTTCATCCACGTTCCTAGCTACAACCCCGAGACATTTAACAGGTGTTTGGGAATTAAATAAACTTTAGGTGCTTATTTCTGTATTGTGTATAGCTAGATTTTCTTTTGAAAAATAATTAAGTTTTAATACTAAACTACTTCGACAAGCTTAAGAACCTGGTTCATAGTCTATACACACCATAACTACACTATCTCTAATCTTTTTTTGCTGCTCAGCACGTTCGTAGCAGCAGCTGTATGAGTCTGACAATCTGTAGCTGAGCAAAAAGAGTAGGAATCTCAGCAGACAGTTAATGTAATGTAGTCATTGCTATTATTATGACTATGAATACATGTACGAGTATATATGACCGCGCGCCATGAATTAGACAGATAGCTATAAATAGTGAGTGAATTAATTTACTTATTGAAGTACAGCATGACTGAAGCAATGATAACTTACATCTTTATATTTATTCATTACTTATTATCAAATGTTTTCTACATTGCTTTTGATCAAAGCCCACGCATTCTCTATACTCGAACGGAATGTCCAAAATTGTGCTATTTTAGTTACCTCTGAAAATGGAAAGTATGGAATGGTGACGTCAGAGCTAGTAAGCCGACCTTGCCACTAGAAAAATGTGCCACGTCGGTCGCAGAGGCGGCTGCTGGCTCATCACAACCTCGCGCAGCCACCGCGCCGCCGCCGCCGCCCGCTTTTTCCGGCCATCGCACCCAGGAGTATACCTGCGTTTGCAACCACTGTTTGAAAATTGGTAATACTAAATTTACGGGAAATTTTGGCGAATTCTCTCGCATTTCACGGGACAAAGGCTACTGAAAAGCAACCGAAACGTCGGGCTAAGTGTAAATAACAAATTAACAAACAAACAAGCAAACAAATCGCGATAAGTAGTATTCGTTAAAAAATATTTTATACCAACTTGTTGGTAATATGTTTTATACTTAATAGCCTACCTAATAGTACAATACGTTTTTCTTAATTATACTTATATTAGGTGTCTGAATCATGTGAAACAGAAAAAAGTATTGAATTCATTTGAATCTGATACTTTTATGAACTGCATTAAAATCGATCACGCATAACTGACTACACAGATAGTGAGTAAAACTCACTTGCTTTCTTGTATCTGTAAAAAAGAAACTATGTTTTTGATTTTCTACTAACTTCTTGATGAGTAAGTAAATTAAAATTTGAATGAAATTTTAAAGCATTTAGTATGCTAAGTATTCAGAACGATTAAGACAGAAAAAAGCGATTCCACCTCATCACTGATCGCGTGTTTGAGTCTGGCCTGAGGTAGGCGTTTTTATCTTAATCGATTAAAATTGACATTTTTAACAAAATTGAAAATTGTAGCTCCATGCAAAGAACTTCGAAGAGAAATGAGATGAGATGATGCGTTTAAAATCATGGCATATGATTAATGTATTTTCGTTAAACAAATTATTTCAAAATATATGTTGAGGACATGAATATATCGAATATGTTTTATAACAAAACAAAATAATAACTTTCTGTTTCGATGAATGAAAAAATAGAGAATTGCCCGATGAAGAAAAAATGATGGTAAAAAAAATAATACTATAATAGGTATAAAGAACAATAACATACATACCTACTCATAAATGGTGTACATATTGATTTTTGTTTTCATAAAATGATCTTTACTTGATGTACCGTAGAAGGTATAAGTTCATTGAAAGACTGCAATATTTCTACAGTGTAATATAAGACAGCCACATTCTTTTATTTCAGACATTCCTCACAGGCTCTGTGGCCCCCGTAGCCGTGGCTTTTAAGTTTAGAGTTAAAATGAGTATTTAAGGAGCCTTAATATAAGATCTTAAGATAAATCTGGCAATAACGAATAATCTTTTTCCACGATAATGTTAGGTTAGGTTAGGCGAAAAGTGCAGTACATTCTGTAAAATTTCCTGTAAAGTACTGCGTTATAAGTTATGTACATATAATATATGGGGCACATAAACAGCAGTCACCAAAAATCCTTGGTCAGAAATGCAGTCCAATGGCATCGTAGAAATAATTGTCCCATATATTATTATGATGTACGCCTACGAAATGGGCCATTACAATGGCCGGGGCCGCAGTAACAATGCCCATAATTCTCCTCGACTTCATTAACAGGCCTCCATTTGCATGACAGCCTCTACTTACGTACCCCTATAGGTCTGTAATAAGCGTCCGATGGATAGGAGAGGAGCGTGGAGGTGGTTGTACGTTCAGAACATACCATTATAAGTCCGCACAGATGAAAATGTTCATTCCATGCCGTACTATCAGTCAAATATGCACTTTACTATTGAAGAAATAGTGAGTCCTGGATGCTGTTCAGATGAAAATACAGATTTGTGGAGGCCGAGGTTAGTAGGCGGTGCGGTGGCCGTCTCGCTCTGACGGGGCGTGGCGGCGTAGAGCACGCCCCTCGCGTCCCGCCGTCGGCGTCGCTCTCCCGTAGCCCGTAGCTCGTAGCACCGCTACGGAGATGGCTATGTTGACTCCAGACGTTGTACAATAAAGGTACAGCTAGATTGTGTGTAATTGTGTTTGAACTGAAAAAGTGTCTATAAGCCTTAATCACTTAACGAACACTTAAAGTACTTTTTCAATTAACGAAGATCCTTGTTTTTGTTTGAATATTAAGTATATTGAATAAACGCAGTTTGATAAACACATAAAATAATAAATGTTTTTGATTATAAATGTCCTGAACGAGTTTTGGGAAGGTTCCGATCTGACAACTCACGTTTAAGTCAATTAAAAAGAAAAATGATTTGGCAAAGGGAACAAAAGGGCAAAGTTGATGAATTTATAGTAAACTATTCTTAATAAACCACAGGTTTTTACGGGTCCAAACCCACTGGTCTCCTAAAATTCATCCCGCCGTACGATTTAAATGTATTTTTTTATACTACTTAGGTCGCAGACAAGCACACGGCCCTCCTGATGGTAAGAGGTTACCGTGGCCTATGGGAGTGACACTCGTGCTGCCGACACTGTAAGAACAGAGAGATTCTGTGCCGTCAGCGTAAAAGATAAGTAGGATAAAGCCTTGGGTTTTCCCACTGACAGCACAAAACTTCTCCAGTGAGCTCTGGCAACCCTACTCACCGTCGGAAACACAAAACGAGGAGATTCTTCTTCATCCTAGCATTGTCCCAATTGCCTCCAGTGCTTCCGCTTTGCAGCCGGAGATCTGTTTTCCTACTCTTATAAAACCATTCTTATTTGGTGTACTGACTAGTACGGAATCAGCTACAGTCTGACCTGGCAACTCCAAAGGGTAAAACCTGCGCCAGAGCCTCGTCCGTTGTTTGGCAGGGCTCCCCACAGAGCTTGGAAGCACCCTGTTCCTTTTAGATAAAAGATAGGGATCCAACCTGCCTCTCTAGACAAGTGGCAATACGTGGAATAGAAAGGGTTGAATGTATGGGATTGACATATGTATTACGTTGACGTCTGTCATCCATCCATACTAATAATAAAAATGTGAAAGTAACTCTGTCTGTCTGTCTGTTTGTTAAGCTTTCACGCCTAAACCACTGAACCGATTTTGATGAAATTTGGTACAGGGGTAAATTAGACGCGAAATCTTGACGCGAGACAAATGTACATCATATACACATCGTTCATACACATCGTTCATATTTACTCTCAAGAAACCACATTTTGTGAAATGACGTCCTAAAAATGCCGCAGTGGAGTTTGTTGCGCCGTTTCTTCTCCATTAGCGCCTAGGAAGCAGTGGTAAACTTAGTTTTAAGGAGAATTTGACGTCAAAAAGCTGCAACAGTGTTACACTATTTTGAAAAATAAAGTATTGAACTGAATAGACCTTGAGAAAGGACATAGGCTATGTTTGGTCGCGATAACTGACATCCACGCGGGCGGAGCCGCGGGCAACAGCTAGTAAACGTTATAAACGTCAAAATACGTGTCAATTCCATACATTCATCAGTATTTTTTTACCAACCGCCGGCCAACGAATTACCTACCACTTTGCAGGGGGAGCTGGAAATACTGAGGTGAGCCAAAATAAAAAAATCTTGGACACATTATAACAACTTAAATTCGTATTAATAAGAACGTTATCCATCAAACTTAAAGGCACCTACGTGTTTAGCTTCGCTATCAAAGAACTCGACTCCATTCAATTCTAATAAAACATTAGTGTCGAATTACGAACATCGCCGTGTGACGGCATTGTACATATTATACATTAGAGTCACATAACATACCGAGTACTTGCAACTATGTTGTTATCGTACCACTCAGGACCGTAAGCGCCGGAACCTCAGATAAATATACCTATATAGTTTTGGTTATGATAATATTTCTTGTAAGTAATGAAATAGTATGGGCTTGAAAGATATCTTATGGTTGTACTTGTAAAAGGTGGGCTCAGACTAAAAGATGGTGGGTTATTTCAATCTTAAGAAGTTAGAACTGGATAAAGAATTAGATTTAAGTCTAATAGTGAGATGAGATTTTTTTTAAAGAATGTTAGCCTTACTTTCTTACTACTTAGTTACTTAATACCCTCTTACCCCTCCAGGTATATAGGACAGTGGCTACCGTGGTCTTGGACGTATGCAACACCAGGGACTTTACACTCGTGCTTGCGACCAGATAAAAATTAATGGAATCGGTAAAATCGTTGTCCAGTTATGGCGTGAACAAGGGAAACAGGGCTTAATTTTTGTATACTTAGATTTACCTAGAAGGTAAATCTGACCGAGGCTGACCGAGGCTGACCCAGCTGTTGGTTGATAAAGAAAATGTTAAATTAGGGGTTAGGTAGATAATTCTGTATCGTACGTCAATAGATTTACAGTATGACTAGTAGGTAGCATGTACATATACGCTTACAGTTTAATGTACAATGGGTGACCTTATTGCTCGAAGCAATTTCTTCCTGGCAACCTTGGTTATAATATGTATTTCAATGAGAAAACCTAAAAAAATATAACCAAAAAATACAGGCCTACTATTACGAGTATACACATTAAATCATTAAAATCGGTCAAACACTGTGACACGAGAATTTTAAAATTTAATTGTCTTGCTTATTTATTGTAGAATATTTTAAAGTAGGTATGTATCTATAAACTTCCCAATGAGCAAATCTATTTAAGTAGGTAAAAGGCATGAATTAAAGTCCTACTAATCTATAGCTACACTATACTATTACGGAATTATTGTAATATGTCATGTCTGCACATTTGGGATATTTTTTTAACAAACGGCTCGATACTGAATACATGAGACCGACAAACAACGAAATGTATGTAAACATCTGCGCACCACTTCAGGGATTTATGCGTGTGAATATGTAATGTTATAAATAAGGTTAATAAACTGCAACTATGTTCTATGTTTACTGAAATGCATCATTAATATTTATTTACGTAACCATTTCCTGTTTAATTCAGATTATAGGATCAAGACACGACACTTGTGGAAACTACTCTCGCTCGTATCAAAACTAATGTATGTATGAGCTCAAAAAAAGTAGTTCACTAGAACCTATTTACATCAATATTGTAAGAAAAATTGGGAAATAACTACATGATTACTAGAAGAAGCTGGCTTCTCAACATTTTTTTTTTTTTTTTTTTCATTTTCAAAATACTCATCATTCATTCATTAGAATAATAGCGATCTCACGATTGCATTAAAAATTTAGAACAAAAAATTAATAAAAGAAGAGAAGTTAAAATCAGTCATTTCCTTCTTTCTTAAAAAAAATGCATCAAAATCCTATAATTAGTTCAAAATACTCATCATTCTAATAGCGATCTCACGATTGCATTAAAAATTTAAAACATTAAAATTAATAAAAGAAGAGATGTTAAAATCAGTCATTTACTTCTTTCTTAAAAAAACTGCATCAAAATACTATAATTAGTTTTTGCATCCTTCGCGAACAAACAGACAAATAGACAAGAATCCAAAAAAAATATGTTTGTACTCAGTATCAATCTCATTTTCTTTAAATATCTCCAATGCACAGATATCCCTAATTTACAATTTCATAATACTCGTAGTATAGATGTTGAGTCATTTCCTCTCCTTGGAAAATTCATGATAGAACTCAATGATGCATTTTACGAGTTACCCGTATAACCTGAGAGCAAAATCTGGTAAAATGGAATAAAAATAAACTGTACCTATTGTCCAATATTCTATGTTTTTCAGTCAATTTCCATAGAAAACGTTAATATTTTATGTAAGAACATAAATATCCAAGTATAATTAATTATCATAATTATGATCCAACTCTACTTACCTACCATACGATGTTCGACCTCAATTTTTGCAACTGTTGGGCAATCGAATTCGTGTGATGGCGACGTTCGTATTGTTTTGCACAATCATCAACATCAAGAGTCATTGGACTCAATGATTGAGTGCCAATTTTACCTTATTGCTATATTTTTATAACAATATTTAAATAAACATACCTATTTAAAAATATTGTCATATTGCGATTGATTTGAGGACTCACAAATAATATAGAAAGATGGAAGAAAATCTGTCTTTATTTTAAGAACACAGCCCACATTAAACTTGATGTTAATTTAACTTGTAGGTGAATGAGAATGCTAGTAGGTAATTTCGATTTCTAGTATTCTTTTAAAAAAAAGACATGTTGTGTTCCCGGCGGTGAGTAGAGTCAGAGCTCACTGGAGAGTTATTGTGCGGCAATGGGAAGACGAAACGCTTGTCCTGCTTTATCTTCTGCACTGAGGGCCCAGAAACTTTCTGTTCATAAGGCGGCCACCCACTAGCAGTTTATCGAACGACAACCGGATGATATCGGTCTGTCAGTTCATCGCAATAGCCCACACATATACGATTTTGGACTGACGGCTAATATGTGTGTGGCCGCTTGACGATTTCGATCAGCAAAGACAATTAAAGGCCGGACAGTCTATGGCCGTCGTCATTTTATACGTAATAACATCAGACTAAAAGAATAAAATAATGTTATTATTTTAGTCTGAGGTAATGAAATTATGATGACATTGATGACATAAGGACTGCAGGCCGCCGGACAGACGAAAAACTGCAGGCGGACTGTAAGTGGGTGGCCGCCTTTATAGGCATATAGAGTGTGACTCCCCTGGTGTTGCACACGTCCATTGGCCACGGTAATCACTTTCCATCAGATGGGCCGTGTGTTTATCTGCCACATAAGTGGTATAAAAAAATAATTCCATTCACTAAGGACTTCGTGTAAAGACTTGTAGTTCCCTGAGTGGGAATCACTTCAGCTTTCTATTAGCAAGAAACCTGATGTCTAGGTCTTCGCACAAGTACAGTTGGCCTATAGCCCTAAAAAAAGTTGCTGGGATAGACTAGATACAGGAGACCTAGGACCAGGATCGGGGTCCGTCGGACATATTGTGAGAGGCTTACGTCCAGCCGTGGACTGCAGTGCAGTAACTGATAAACTTAGTTTCTCACCATTCACGTAATGTATTCCTACGGTAATGAAATTTTATCTTGGACTTCATGATTTTTTGCCACTATAGTAACATAAAGATCACATTCTTGTCCTGAAATAAGGTTGCCATAATTAGATTCTTAATTTCAAAGTTCCCGCCGCGTGGTTCCCGGCAGAGTAGAATTTGGGGCACCCCATCTCCTCCCATGCGGTGTCGTGCAATACAAGGCGACTAAGGGATACGGCTGTTTAACATCAGACAGATATATACAGCCCAGACAAAGCCTCAGATACATGGCTCGAGTCAACAATAGCGCCCGGAATACGGCAATAGGCTCACCTCCTATTACGTGGGACCGAATACAATGATTGGTGAAATATAGGTATTAATTCACCTCTGCCTAACCCTCCAGGGATAAAGACGTGATTGTATGTATGTATGTAATTTCGAAGTTTGACCATCAGTGAATTCAAGCAATTGAAGAAATTGACAATTAACTACATGGACTCTGAATAACAGAGAACAGTAGACTGTCTATTTCTTAAAACAATATAATTATTAGTTCTCACAGTTACTTAATTCTGTACACATTCCACCAGGATATGTTATACGTTTTCTTTCACAGCTCTATGTACCTACTAATTCATTTTTAATCCTATTACACTTACATTGTTACTGTACAACAAAGAGAAATACTATGGATATACTACTAAGATTTGATCCGTTATCCTACTTATCCCTGAAATTATTAATTACGCTGTAGCTGTAAGTCATAAGTGGTGTTGTAATGTGTAAAATGAATAAAAAACACAGCTAACAGAGGGAATTTCACAATATATCAATAAAGAATTTGTAACTTTACTTTTCATTATTATAGAGTTTGTTGCTCCCGGTTGCAATCGAGGCTTTCATCTTAGAGTTCGGGATCCGCTTTCCCGTTCTCTTCCTTATTATTCATACTATCGTTGTCATGAAGATTTTTGTGGGGTCCCAGTTTCCGTATACGTTTAAACACCTTCTAGACGCTTGTTAAATAAATATAGTACGGTTACGGTAAGAATTGTGGTTCCTACATACAAATAAAATATTGACCTCACGATGATGTCAAACCTGCGCTTCTCCATCTATCGAGGCCCGGCGAAATATACAGGATCAGATATTTTTACAGATAAACAACAAAAATATTCAATTAAATATAGTAAATGCACAAATCTGTTTCGATAAGCGGGAATCTATATGTTTAGGATACCTGAAGCTCACGGCACGTACCTACACTACCACCCGTTGGTGGCGTTGGCGAACTCTCCTATAGAGTCTACTTCTAATATTCTGCCAGTGATGAAGTTATTATTACTTTTATTTTTGATTCCAATGAAAAAACTAAGATAAGGGTCGGTAGCACGAGTGTAACGCCCCTGGTACAGATAGAGCGATTTTTCTATACCACTTAGTTGGCAGACATGCACACGGCCCACCTGATGGAAAGTAATTATCGTGATCTATGGCCGTATGCAACACCAGGGGCGTTACACTGGTGCTACCGACCTGAGTTATTTCATTTGAATCAGAAAAATAAAAGTAACAGTTACTACATCAGAATATTAGAAGTAGACACAATTTAGTGCGCATAAGCACTAAACGAATACAATAATATCAAAAGAAAATTGTTAACTCAGTAGTTAGGTAAAATAACTGCTGCCTCTTCGATTCGCGCATCATGCAAAATAAAATTAGGTTTATTTGTTATGAAATTAGAAAGCTTGGTTACCGGTAGAGAGGAATTTGGGCATCCCATCTTCTCCCATGCGGTGTCGTACAAGACGACTAGGGGATAGGGCTGTATACCATCAGACAGATAATACAATATACTGTCCAGATTCAGCCTCAGATGCATGGCTCGAGTCAACAATACAATGATTGGTGAAATGTGGGTGTAAATTCACCTCTGCCTAACCCTCTGGGGATATAGGCATGAAATTGTGTAATCTAAAAACGGTAATCACTATCAGTGACCAACAACATAACATAGCTGGCATGATGTGGTTGTAGCACTCCTATGCCTACCTAGTTCGGGGGATGTACAGGCATGAGTACCTACCTATACCAAGTAAAAACAGCGTGATAGTTACGAGTTTAAATCGAATAGATACAAGGCAAAAATTATACTGAACAACAAAGTAGGTCTAACTTTGTTTCTTGAGTTAAAATTAACTTTGGAAATCACTTCATTTGATAAGAAAAATATGAATCTTTAAACGGTAGTGTGTTGATAGCTTGTGTGGAAGAATTTCTCTATCAATCTTAGCTTTATATTTTAATACGGTATGTCTTGTTGCATGTTGCACGCTAATCATCAAAGAAGAAAGAAGATCAAAGGAAGTAAGTGCAAAAAAAAGAAAAGTCACTGATAAGTATAAAACCACTATATTGTAAATTATGATTTAAATGTCCTATACAAGATTTAGTAAGCACCAACATTGTTTATGTACATTCTACCGAGTTGGGTATCCTGAAAATATGTTTTTTTTTATAATTGTGTCAATAGATAAATAAAAGAATATTTTCCGGAATATTTTATTAATAAAACACAAGATAATATTCGTTATTTATGTATCTATTTACAATTATTCGATTAATCAGTTGTCTTGTTCATTTTAACTTATGTATAAATTTTAATTTTAATAATACGTTTAGTTTAACGAAGCTATGCATATCTTACGACACAACCATATATTTAACACGGTGTTGAGCCCGTTCTCGACGGATCGAGACGGCCGCATTGTTCCACCTTAATAAAAAACTATAAAACTGGAACTGATGATATAATTACATTTCAAACTTAACAAAAGCACGATTGTCTCGGCAACGCAGACTGCGTGGTCGTGCAGGGGGTCCGCCGACACGTCAGTAGCGCTGCCAGGCGCACGAGGACGAGGCGGCGGCGGAGGCGCCGGCTCGCGGCGCCGCGCCCTGCCGTCACAGCTCCGAGAAGAACTCGGGCGAGGAGTGCGGCGTGGGCGGCGCGTGCTGCGGCACGGCGTGGTCGCGGCCCACCAGCGCCAGGCGCTGCTTCAGCATGTCGCGCTCGTGTGTAACGCGCGCCACCTGCAGTTGCAGCACATGCAGCTCATCTTGTAGCGATCGGTTCGTCAATTCTAATTCTTGCCGCTGTTGTAATCGTTTACTGCGGCAATTCTGTGCGTAGCCACGATTTTTTAGCGTTCGCCGTTTTTGTTTGAGGCGGGTTACGTCTTCTCTGGGGAATCCGTGCAGGCGTTTGTTGAGTTCGCGAACACTCAACGTCATTAGCAGATCGTCGCTTATTAGATCATCACCACACGAGGAAGGTTGATAGCCGTGAGGTCCTAGTCGAGGTGACATCGCCGAACACGAGCTGGCGGGGCGCAGCGCGACCTGTTGCACGTGATGATCCTGTTCGCGCCACTCTCGCCGGTCCCATTCCTCAAAACTTCCACAGGGGACTGTGCGCATATCGAGCGGTTCTCGCATATGTGGTAACCACAGGACATCTTCGACGAGCGCGGCCCGGCAAGGGCTGCGGCCGACGGGGCCCGGCGGGGTCTCCGGTGGTGTGCTGGGATCAACCGCTATGGCCACATGAGGCTGAGGATACGGTCCCGCGTCGGGCCAAGGGCGGCACGCACGTGCACAAGCTGGTGGAGGTTCAGCCATCTCGTGCCAACCGGTACGCAAGGGTTCACGCTTCACAACATTGTGGTCCTCGAGGTGGTCAAGTTCGAAATTCTGGACATACTCGTCGGCGAGTTGGTCCTCGTCGGCTTCGCGGTGAGGCTGCGGAGGTAGAGTCTGCATAGCGCTCGCCTGGGAGCAGTCGACTTGCGCGTGTTCCACCATGGGGCCGTGCGGGGCGCACGCCGGCCTGGAGCGGACTGCCGCGGATACACAGGGCGGCGCGAAACTCCGCCCTCCGGCCCAATGACGTACCGCGTCGCGCGCATACACGTACAACCTTTATTTTCACTAACATAAGTTCGCTAACACTAGAGTAATATCATAACATAATATAATAATAACATGACATACATTACAGAATATACCTACTTACGCGTAGCTACTTTGGTAGGTATACATTTAAGTAGCTAAGTATATGAATATCACGTATGTGTAGTGTAAGTCTACGTGTAATCTTTATTTAAGTGTAGATAAGATATCTTTATAATATTACTTTAACCAGCGTCTAAATTCAAGAAGTAAAGTCGTGTAAAATATACCTCTACGACGACTTCGATTTTCGTAGCACCTGTGCTACGTAGCCATTGGATCAACATTTTGCGACTATAACTTAAATTAAACTTAACTTACGTGTATAATATTCAGGTTGATATTAGTGTAAAAATATCATAATACGAGTATTTAGTCAAATTGACAGAAAGTTACAATGGATCGAATTAACGAAATACCTCAAGTTTTAGTAATATCACATCACACTGATGTTTTAATGAAATCAAGTTTCATTAGTTTCGTAATACACAATATTTTCCGTTCCTAAGCTATAAAGTAACGGGCGATAGAGTACGCACTATGATTCACCACAACGATTTTCCTTGAGACCAGGACTTGATACTTGACTTGACAGATAGTCCTTGTGCAGTAACAGTAAAATAACTAATAAAAAGCGTTCATCTGATGGTTACAGCCATTTGAACCGGTTAAAAACCAATAGGTATATTTCTACCGTTTTCACCGCAATACCTGCTATTCTTTAAATTCTTTCAGTTGTGAGTCGGAACGATTTCTGACTGAATAAATTAACTAAACACACGTTAGTCTACGAGGAATTAAACACCTCTTTTAATATCCCAATTTCGCCAACTACTATATTCGTTTTAACAATTTTCCGAAATATAAAACAAAAAACAATACTCGAACCAGGAATCGAACCTAAATCTCATGCTTAGTAGTCGCACTCGCAATCACTGCGCCACAATATACGTTTAAGTAAAGTTATGCAACAATAAGGTGGTGTGTGGCAGCGAGGAGGCTAACCATAGAACAAAGTGATTTCACGCGTCGCCGCTCGCGAGGGCACGACGGCACGACTTCAGCATAATCGCGAATTACATTTAATCACCTAGAGAGCGTGACCCGCCACTCCACAACCCTTCCTTATTATCCCTTAATAATTGAAACGATGCGCTTGTTTTTGCAGAGCAACGGCCCGTGATTTGTATCTAAATTACTCGTTTATATGCTTATTTCTAATTACAGAATAGGGCTACGTGTTTACTAAGATTTGTTGTAATGTTAAGCACAATTAAAAGTCATAAATACTTGAAATACAAAATACGTCCAGGCAAAAAGAAAATGTTTATATTGCCGTATTTTTGAAACAGACGCAAAATAAATTGACTCGTGCATTGATTCACTCGCTTTTTCAATTTTGCACTGAGCGGGAATTGAACCCCCGCTCCCTGCGTAGCAGTCGAACGCTCAACCGCTACGCCACTTAGGCCGCGAATGTCATGATACTAACACCCGTATTCACAAACAATACTTCGCTATGCGTATAAAAAACTGTGCAAAGAACGACAAATTCTCAGTTCTGCTCCGTGATGTTTGTGAATTAATTTTACCAGCCCTATGCGCTCGAGCACACTATGAGACCTCACAGTATCGTTTGTGAATACGGGTGTAAGAGTAAATTTTGAATTCAAAGGGCCAGTAAATGCCAAAAATATTCGAGAGATATTGTAAGTACCTAACTACGTAATATTGTAGGAGGCAAGCGGAAGGGTTGCGGCACGCTGCGGGCCGGGTGCGCTGTGGCGTGGGCTGACGCAGCCGCCGCTGTTTGCTCACCACGGTCAACATTGTTAGCGCGGCTCCGGGCGCCTCTCGCGCCGCAAATGTTATTACATGATTAACCCAGCGAACACGTATCTCACTTCTGTTTGGCCTAGCTTTGTTAATTGCCCACTTTGAAACTGCGTACATCAAATTGTTCTGTAAAGACAAACAACCCGTTAAACTGGTACCTAAGAAGGTATACCTAATTAATTACGATTTTCCCATTTCATGAGATTTTTTATAGAACACTAGCAAATTAATTTACTAATTACCTCGTTCAGCTAAGCTAAATTTCTTATGTTAGAAGTGGGTCCACGTCGTTGTCGGTAGTTTAATGGCCAAGATTCGAACCCTGGACGGGACCTCTCGATCGTACTTGCCTATACCTAGTTCAAATAAATTCGGCAACCACTTAATAGTAAACTAGCTGATACCCGCGGTTCCGTCAGCGTGGATGTTAGTTATTGCGCCCAAACAAAGCCTATGTCCTTTCTCAAGGTCTAATCAATCTTGATACCAAATTTCATCAAGATCGGTTTAGTGGTTTAGGCGTGAAAGCGAGTTACTTTCGCATTTATAATATTAGTATGGATTATTTCTATTACTTGTATACGAGTATTAGTGGAAGTTTTAGTCCCACCGGTCGATTACAACCTACCTATTCCCAATATTATGCTAGATTGCACTATACATGATTGTCAAAATCGTCTGTTTCCCGAGATGTCTGAATCCAATAGTTATCCTTCCTACTAATATTATAAATGTGAAAGTTTGTGAGAATGGATGTGTGGATGTTTGTTACTCTTTCACGCATAAACGGCTGGACCGATTTGGTTGAAATTTGGTATGTATATAGGTTATACCCTGGATTAACATATAGGCTATATATCAGCGATGAACGGGATCAGAATTCCACGCGGGCGGAGCCGCGGGCAACAGCTAGTCTTAAATATTCAGCAAAAATGAAATAAGTATTTATTTAGATACTTTTTTAAACTATCGCTACAATTTAATAAATAACAGCTGCCAGTATTGTTATCGTCAATAGCAGGCAGAAGTGATAACAATTTTGGAGCCGCGCCGGTAAGAGTCGTGCTCCCAGAGGCGGGACACGTTCAAGCACTATCGGCGGCTCTTCATCAATTGATTCTTCGCCCTCACCGCCCTCGGCCTACTCACGAGGACGTCGATCCGCTTCTACTACAAGTAGATGCTACAAACGAACGTTTTAAATTTTAATTGTGAAAGAGTGAATATGAGATGCGTGGATCAATTCAACCATAATATTGGCTCATTATATAGGTAGGTACTTGTCCAAAATCGTTACTACATATTAACTACACATACATCACTGGAACAGCCACATTGTTCAAGTTCTAATTATTTTAAAAATTTGTTGCACTGGTAAACTGTTAACATTTGTTTATGGGAAATAAGCATAATTTAGTTGTAAAACAGGCGCGGTCCGAGGGGGGGAGGTGTCACAGGGGACATGACCCCCCCCCCCCCCCCCCCCAAATCGTGCACGTCATATTGAAAAGTCCCTATACGAGGGGAGCGGGGGTTAAATTTCTTAAGGAATTTTCGAAGTGACCCCCCCCCCCCCAAACTTCCAGCTGCGACCTCGACTGTTGTAAAAGAATAAGTAGTAGGTACCTATTGTATTAAACTGTCATACTTAGACTGTAAGAACCTGTAGATAAAAATGTAGAAGCTTACATACACAAGATGTTTATTAGATTATCATATTAAAAAATAACTGAAATGATGGGCAGATAGCTAATATTTTTAAATTGGAATAAGAAGGCTACTTTTATTATTATTTTTAAATTGGACTCTTTACAAAAACTAAAAAAAACATGTGAAAAAATTGGTAGGTAGGTAGGCATATACCACGCGAACGAACTCACTATAATAGTAGGTACCTAGGTATCAGCTAGTTAGAAGTATTTTGTATCTACAATCGATATAGAAACTAATATCGATCGAATTCCTAAACAAAATACCTAGTATCATCATGACAGTGACCTTTGTTTAGATTATACCAGCTGAGGTTCAAGGCAATCTGATAAAAGTTCGTCAGCCTATGCACATGCTAGGTTTGCATCATTGATTGCAACACCTACGTACCTACCTACAAATACAAAATATAACATACAAATACAACATACATTCACGCCTTATTCCCTCTGGGGTAGGCATAGACAACAGTCTGACATCTGCCAGTTACAAACTTCACGAGCTTCCTCTACTACTCTACTGTCATTATACTTAATTATGTACCTACCTTTAATGAAAATCCGGGTCCTCTATGCTGGGTGCGAAAAAGCTTCTTTTAAGCAAAGGGCAGGGCAAAGGCTTCTCAAGCTGAGGGCCGCTATTGTAAGATTGTTGGTGTACCTATGTAATGGTGACCCTCTTTCTTGATGTTTGCCTTCAGCTTACCTACCATCGGGCAAGGTGAAGTCATATTGACGTGTCCTATATAAAAACAAAAAAGCGGCCGGCTTTGAATTCTTTAGTACCTATTTTTTTTTCAAAACATCATTTAATCAGTGTATGTTCTGCAAGGTCGTATTCTATAACAACATGATCAAAAACCGCACCGCCGCCGCTGCCCATAAATTAATCTATAAACAAACACGTAACATAAATACATGTGCTTGCCTATCTAAGTATTAGCGCGGCACTTCAAGCAAGTGTATTATAACAATACGAGCTCTGTTACTTATATTTGAACATAGTCCGGTAGGTAGGTACCTACACGAGTTACCCGACCCAAATATAGGTAAGGTAAATAGATAGATATAACTATGAATAATAAATATTGTACAACACAACATTCAACACAACGCTATCTAGACCCATGGTTAGCATAGCTTACCTAGCTTGTGTTATGAAAGAAGAATATGGATTAACATACTTAGATACTCCTTTTTCTATTAATATGTACATGTTATACAAAGAAACACCCAGACCAATGCAAATATTCATAATCATGCCTACAAATATTTGCACTGAGCGGGAATCGAGCCCGCGCCCCCTGCGAAGCAGTCGAACGTTCTACCGCTACGCCAGAGGCCGTTAGAAGTATACGCCACCTTTCAGTATATGTATAGTACTCTGTGACGCCACCCCTACTTACCTACTATGAGTTTTGATGGAATTAAATTTTAAAGCATTTATTATGCTAACTATTCAAATCGATGAAGAAAGATAAAAGAGAATCGACCTAGGGCGGGATTCGAACCCGCGATCTTTCCCATATAGTCCGAGAGTTATATCTAGTCCATATAGTTCTTGAGGCAAGCTGAAAACTTGTCACACAACCCTCCTGTTATACCCCAACACGAAGCTGCAGACCTGGCTGGTGGGTACGGGGGCTAAATAAACCCCTGATATTCTAAAAATTAAAAAAAATAAATTCCAAAAAACCTGTTTGAGGCATTAAGCAATTTTTATGATGTTGTAGTTTCTCGAACATACCAAATTCCAATGGTATCCGTACGCTCTTCCGCTGATAATCATTAACCAATTGGGTTGCTCAGCTAGCTCCACCTATACACAGCATATTAGTAGTAGTAGATTGCGCCATCTACTGTCACGAAAAATCTACTAACACAATGTACACGGCTATACAGCGGTAAGTTTCTATGTAATACTGCGTAAAAATAATAGATGTCGCTTGCATGCTCGTCAGCTGATTTGCAGCGGGGTAGATTTTTAACCGACTTCAAAAAAGGAGGAGGTTCTCAATTCGGATGTTTATTTTTTTTTTTTTATGTTTGTTCGCTCATAGCTCCGCCATGCGTAGACGGATTTGCAAAATTCTTTTTTTGTTCGAAAGTAGATTATTCCGAAATGGTCCCATTTAAATTTCGTAAAGATTTGATGATGGGTTTCCAAGATTAGACCAAGGAACTCTTCAAAAAATACCAGGAAATCAGCCGCGATTGCTGCAATCGCATATTATTGCAATGTCTCTGCCATTACACATCATAACATCACGCCTGAATCCTTTGAAAGGGTATGCAGAAGTGTTCAGAATATTCAGCTATATTTCCGGTGTATATGCGTTGATTTTTAATTTGGTTTTGGTTTACTTTTGAGGTAGTCCTGTATTATTTTATGTATGTTCACCGATTACTCAAAGACGCCTGGACCGATTTGCAAAATTATTTTTTTGTTTGATAGGTTATACTTCCCAGGTAAATTTTATCAAAATCGGTCAAGCAATTTATGAAATATCAACAAAAATCGGTTGAAGTCGTTTTTTTAAATTTTTAATTTGGTGATTATACTAAAATGTAGTAATGTACAATGTACACAATCTAATCTTATCAATTTATATTTTAATAGTCGAATACTTCTCTTTTAAATAATTATAACAATTTACAAAGGAAATTATAATATGTAGTCCGATATTATATTAAGTGCCCGATGGATTTCATATTTCAGTACCGATTGTGCTTACGTATGAATTGTATTGCAATGCAATAAGTTAGATTTTAGTAAATAAAACTCTCGAATGTAATTTAAAAAGTTTTATTTGATAAATACAAAAGTAGAAAAAGCACTTTGATAATATGATCATAGCAAAGTAATTATAAATAATTTTCAGCATAAATTTGTACTAATATCCCTACTAATATTATAAATGCGAAAGTAACTCTGTCTGTCTGTCTGTCTGTATGTCTGTCTGTCTGTCTCACTTTTACGACTAAACCGCTGAACCGATTTTGATGAAATTTGGTATAGAGGTAGATTAGACCTTGAGAAAGGACATAGGCTATGTTTGGTCGCGATAACCGACATCCACGCGGGCGGAGCCGCGGGCAAAAGCTAGTAAATAATAAGTAAAGGAACGGTCCTTACTTATCGATAAATGAAGTGAATAAATGCAAAATTACGGAATCGAATAGCCCTAAATCTGAATTTTCTGACGACAGGGTTGGTGAATTCAAACTTCAAGTAGTTTTCAACTCAAACTTAAAGACAACTTATTTTTTAACACACGGCAGGGTGCATGCCTCTTCCAGAGGGCCCAGATGAAAATGTCACTTCGAAGCTTACACCTTTTCGCATCAATTTGAATGAAAATCTGTATACTTATATCATATTATGCCGTGTGTACTTGTGTCGTATCTATACTCCTGATAGGTATAATATGTGCATATCTTTGGGGACCAGTTTCAACCTCCCGGACTAGCCTCGACTCCCCATTAATACGGCTATCACACCCATGTTGGACCTACTCTAAGAAGATCACCTTTACCTATTATTTACCTTGTAATGAATGTTATCCATACATTCATCCAATATAAAACCGAATCATAACAAGCTTTTTGCTTCTTTACACAATTAAGATTTTAAATTCATTATACAATAAAAGCGGTAAGCATAAATTGCAAAATCTCACAAAATTATTAACAATTATGTAATAAATTCTATATAAAATTCACTGGAAACATTATTTAGTGTAACATTATGTAAATTATTTGTATATAATATATAAACAATTTGTATATAAATATATGAACACAATTACTAATACGCTTGCTTTGTTGCGAGCCATGGTTTACATATCACAATATACGTTTATAAAACGTATTTCAGTCTTAATTAAAATGCTTTCAATATACTAGCAAATTGCAATCATAATCATACAATATAATTATATATAATTCATTCTATTATTATTTATTCCCATAACCTACGCCCACGCCATTCAACAAAAATCTAACCATAATGTAGGAATTCATTACTCTTAAAATAATAAAATTGAACATAATGGCACAACAAATAACAAAAAAAACTTATTAATCAATTTTATCCTTACACTAATTCTGGTAAATTTGTTCCTGTAATAATTCAATAACTTTATAAAAAAAAGATATTGCAATATAGAGTACTTTCTATTTCCAATTACATATTTATTTTATTTATTGCCCTTTACTTAGTTGTACTTTCATAATTATGGGATTATGAATCTGTATCTGGTTTGAAATGTAACATTGCGTAATCGTGGTAATACATCATTATAGCAAGGGGTTGGCCGAGTATCAAAGAGCTCCACACCATAATGTTACCATAGCGAGGTCCAAACCTAACTTCGGCAAAACGAGATATTACCGCCAGTGGCGGTTGGGCTATCATACCTAAGAACGCCCATATTCTGAACATTTGCAGTGGAACACTGACCTGAAATAAATATAAACCAAAATAATAAATATTAACAAATAGTTCATTTTTCTGATTTCTGGTTGATTATTACCGGTAAAATCTCAGGTTTTACAGATTTTAAGTTTCAATCGGAATAGAATAGAAGATAGAAAAGTCACTGTCTCCTTCTCGATCCTTTTATACTGGCTACCATAGGTCAATATTGCTTTTCTATCTTGTAATGCAATGCAATGCAATTGCAATTTTGAATTGAAATTTTCTTCAATCACGCCAAGGCTATACAATCATGGCTCGAGCCAACAATAGTGCCCGGAAAACGGCAATAGGCTCAGCCCCTATTACGTGGGACGTAATACAATGATTGGTGAAATGTGGGTGTTAATTCACCTCTGCCTAACCCTCCGGGGATAAAGGCGTGATTGTATGTATGTATGTATTCAATCACGTCGGTCGAGATTAACAAACAAAGGCATTCGGCTACACTATATTTTAATAATGTAATTGCTCCAGGATTACCACAGCTATCCTAATTATTCTACATTATTATTAGTATTATCCCGCTTGATCTACCGTTCAGAACAGTCGCGTTACGCATGTTCTAATTAAAAAGTGCAAAGTGTCAACGCAGCGAAGCATTGCACTTCGCCCGGACGCCGCGCGCCGCCACGATGATGCAACCTTCGTCGCTGCAAGGCAAGGTAAAGTAAACAATTGTTAAGGCGAAGCTATCCACTATCATTAAAATGTCGTCTAACACACCAATCAAGCTCAAGACGGAGAATGAACATATTTTGTTCAAAGCTTACGCTGAAGAAAAACAAGAAAATGCTAATCTTCGTGAAATTATTGAAAAAATGCAGACGCAAATTGACGAACTGCAAAAACAAATTATGAGTCTCACTCATATAAGAGAAGCTACATCCGGTAAAATCCAAGCTACCCCAAAAGAGCATTCGACCCAATGCTCAGAATACTGCACAGATGAAGAAGATCTGGCAAAGGAAACCGAGTGGATACGGGTTAAAAGTAGAAAGAAAAGGAAAATGAGCTCGTCACCTACTCAAGCAGAAGAACCTCAAAAAACCGACTCAGTACTCACCAAGAACGTTAGAACTAAGAAGGTCCCACCCCCTCCACCTATAATAGTGGATGGTATTGAAGATTATCAAACATTCTTTGATACCGTAGCAACTAATCTTCAAGACGATGCATTTACCACTAAAATCATGAATGGTAAATGTGTCAAAATCAATGCCCACAATGAGGACACCTATAAATCGCTGAGAAATATAATAACTCAGAGTGGCCATTTGTGGCACTCATATGAAAACAAACAAGAAAGGCCTATAAGAGTAATGGTTAAAAATCTGCATTACACATGTAAGCCCGAAAGGATCATTGAAGACCTTCAAAACAAGTCTTTAAAAATATTAAATGCAGCTAACAAAATCAGCTGGAAGAAGAAAGAGCCTCTCAACATGTTCATGTTAACTTTCAACAATGACGAGGATATTAGTAAAATCTACGGTATAAAATCTATACTAGGATGTAAAGTTGAAGTCCAGCCTATCAAAATATCTAGGCTCGTACCACAATGTAAAAGGTGTCAGGCATATGGCCACACGCATAAATATTGTTCTAAGGAACCACGATGCGTGAAATGTACAGGAAAACATCTCACTCGAGACTGCAATAAACCTGCAGAAGAGAAGCCAAAATGTGTGCACTGTGGTGAGGCACATCCAGCTAACTACAGAGGATGCATAGTTGCCAAAGAAATGCAAAATATAAAAAATAAAACTATCAAAAATTCATCAGCATCTACACAACAGCGAATTGTTACAAAGAAAGTACCAGCACGTGTTCGTAGTGAAGGAATTACTTACGCACAAGCCACTGCTAAAACAGATCACCCAATAAACACTACGAATAATACACACCAAACACCATCTAACTTGTCAGAAAAATTGGATGAAATTATTAAAATAATGTCATCATTTGATGGCCGACTGCAGAAATTAGAAAAAGGAGCCAAGACTGGCCTTGCTAATAAATCAAATAATAAATGAATACTACACTTAAAATTATGGCATGGAATGCTAATGGACTACTTAACCATCAACAAGAACTTCAGGTAGTCCTAAATATCGAAAATATTGACATATGTCTGGTGTCAGAAACTCACTTCACCAGACAATGTCACATTGCCTTCAGAGGATATAAAGTGTACCATGCATTACATCCTAGCAATTGTGCCAGTGGTGGCAGTGCAGTAATAATAAAAGAAAATCTCCATCATCACGAAGAAATGAAGTACGAACATCCAGAAATACAAGCAGTATCTGTAAGAGTCAAATGTGACCTTTACCCTCTCACGATAGCTGCATTGTATTCTCCTCCAAAACACTCCATAAAACAAGAAGAATACATAAACTTCCTTAGTCATCATGGGCAAAGATTCATTGTGGGCGGTGATTTCAACGCCAAGCATAAGCACTGGGGATCCCGACTCATAAATACCAAAGGCCGGGAATTATATAGAGCCATACAAGAGTTAAACTGTGAAGCTGTATCTACAGGGAAACCGACCTACTGGCCCACAGACACTAACAGGATCCCAGACCTGATCGATTTCTTCATCTGCAAGAATATATCTAGAGGTGACTTTATTATAGAAGAGGGTCATGACATGAACTCGGACCATTCTACTATTCTGCTGACATTAAGTAGACGTATACTGCATAATCAGAAACAACCCATACTAGTCAACAAGTTTACAGACTGGGATAGTTTTAGACTAGACCTAGACAATAGAATAGAATTAAGAGTTCAGCTCAAAACCCCTGAACAATTAGACTTAGAAGTTAGTAAATTTATCATAAATATACAACAGTCAGCTTGGAAAAATACACCTGAGAAACCAAAACTCATAAATAGAACTGTGTACCCTGAACACATCATGAATCTTATTATGCTAAAACGAAGGCAACGAAGAAGATGGCATCTAACCAGAAGCCCTCAAGATAAAACTGAACTTAACAACTTGACAAAACGTCTTAAAAGGGCAATAATAAGTCATAATAACTCGTTAACGAATAACTATTTACGCCAGTTAACTGCTGATTGTAAGTCAGATCACTCATTATGGAAAGTGACAAAGAACATAAAAAGACCCATCACACAAATCCCTCCTATAAGGGAAGAAAATGGGAAATGGGCTATTAGCAATCAACAAAAAGCTGACAGATTTGCTCAGTACCTGGAGCTCATATTTCAACCCAACGTGGAATCTTCGAACTCCGCTGAAATTATGAACTGCCCACCAATAGTACAAAGTGACATCTCAGAAATAAAGCTCGTTACACCAAAAGAAGTATCAAATACGATTAGATATCATATGAACTCAAGAAAATCACCCGGCTACGATCTAATAACAGGTGAAATTCTTCAAAATTTGAATCGTAAGGCGATTGTAAAACTGACCACTCTTATCAATGCTGCATTTCGATTAAAGTATGTACCTGATCTGTGGAAAGTAGCTGAGATAATCATGATAGCAAAACCTGGCAAACCACCAGAGGAACCGACTTCATATAGACCAATATCTTTACTACCAATAATAGCAAAACTTTTTGAGAAACTACTATTAAAAAGGCTCAAACCAGTTATAGAAAATAGCAATCTTATTCCGGATCACCAGTTTGGCTTCAGAGACAAACATTCAACTATTGACCAGGTTCACAGGATTACCAATTATATCGAAACAGCGCTAGAAGAAAAGAAAGTATGTTCCACTATATTCCTTGATGTAGCACAAGCTTTCGATAAAGTATGGCACGAAGGTCTCATCCACAAACTAAATAGTATGCTACCGAGACAGTTTACGGACATTCTCGAATCATACATTTCAAACAGAGCATTCCGCGTTCGATATGAAGATGCCTACTCAGAAACAAGGCCCATCAATGCTGGCGTGCCACAGAGAAGTGTATTAGGTCCGATATTATACCTACTGTACACCAGTGATATCCCAGTTACAGAAAATAATCCTATTGCTACTTTTGCCGATGACACTGCTATTATGGCGATAGGTAATAATCATGAAGAAGCTGTGGAAAAAGTTCAAAAAGCGGTTAATCAAGTTCTAACCTGGACTAAAAAATGGCGAATTAAGCTTAACGAAAGCAAGTCGATACACGTTGACTTCACCAATAAAAGAACACAACATTTTCCTGTATTTATTAATGGCCAACAAGTTCCATACTCTAATACAGCTAAATATCTTGGTATGAATCTTGACGCCAAGCTGCGCTGGAAAGAACACGTCAAGAAAAAGAGATCTGAATTGAAAATACGCTACCAGAAAATGTACTGGATACTTGGAAGACACTCCCCACTATCAGTACACAACAAAGTCCTATTATACAAACAGGTATTGATGCCAGTATGGACTTATGGTATCCAGCTCTGGGGCTGTACCAGTAAGACCAATCGCCAGATCATCCAACGTTTCCAAAACAAAGTACTCAGGGACATAGTTAATGCACCCTGGTACATTCGGAACTGTGACCTACATCGAGACCTAAACATGGACGTCGTAGACCGAGTAATACAAAAATATGCAGAAGCTCACGAAAATAGACTTCATCACCATGTGAATGTCGAGGCTATCCAGCTTCTTGACATTACTAATATAGTAAGAAGTCTGAAACGGACGAAACCGTTCGAGTTAGTGTAGTTTTTTAGTGGCAAATAAACAAATGTAGTGCTAAGTGCTGCTTTCAAAGAACACATGAACAAAGTGTCTTCGCCTTAATAAAAACTAAGTAAGTGTTAATGGACGCATTCTTAGAATTATATTTACGTAGTAGTTTAGGTGAAATTTGTTTACTAATTAGCCAAATAGGCTAGATTGTAATTGAAATAAAGTATTCGTATTTGGTACTTTATTAGAAAAAAAAAAAAAAAAAAAAAATTATTAGTATTAGACTGATTTTTTACTGTCATCTTGTGGACTATATGACTGTTCGCTACTTTCATAGGTTTCTAATCTCTCTACATAGATTTGTAGGTACACCGAATTAAAATTTCTGAGCTACCAGATTATGTTCATGGGCAAAAGATAGGCGTTTATGTGAATTGAGATGTCAGAGACGAGACCCAAATAGGACAGGTGAATATGAGTGTCATTCAAAATAATTATAATGTTATCTATATTAGCTATACACGTGAAAGATAAAAATAAACACTTGTGCATGCCATGTGACTTTCTTTTATGTATGTAGCGTGTGCCAAGAGTAAACAAAAACGTGACATTTCTACTATTAATAGTAACATAACATGCATACTTGGCAATTATGTTTCCTTCTCCTTGTAGCCGGGAGTGTGTCAAATCAAATACTTATGCTGCGTTTACATACTCGCGGCAGAGCGAGGGAAGTGGCGAGAGAAGTGGGCAGAGACGTGGTGTGAATGGTATATTCGTCATGCCGCGAGTACTGCCGCGTATGTTGCTGCGAATGTCGGCTTGGCGGCGCGAGTCAAAGGAGCGGCAATACTAGCGCGATGACTTATACGAGACCGCTAGACGGCGCTAATCAGTAAACACGGCTTTTGTTATTGCTCCTCGAATATTTACTTTTAAAAATATTTATATCGATCTACGGAAAGTGTACAGTAATTGAAAGTGATAGTTTTTATTAATAATCTATTTAATTAATTCGCTATGCTGTAAAAGCATAATGCGTACACTGCTACAGCGTTGTCCTCCATACGTTTACGTCCGTCTCCGTTGCAGGGCGAATACTGTAATGCGGACCAACGCGATGATGGGAGTGTGTGAACACTAGTGCATTAATCGCGCGAATATTTCTGGCAACACGATGAGCAATGCGAGCGGCAGTATGTAAACGCGGGGTTAGGAGTATGTGGTTATTGTCGGAAGCATATGCGAGTATACGTGAATGTAACACATTGAAATAACAGTATCCTAACGCATATGTTCAAAATATTTTTATCACGAGATTATTTGAGTTATTTATATATTCTCATGATAACAAAATTACATACCACCATCTACACTAAATACATCAATATATTCGTTAACAATTATCCCACGTAATAGGCTGTGAGACGTACTTTTTTGCAGCTGGGAAGAGAGATGGATGCAGAACATCTAAAACGAGTGATGAAAGGAGATAGGGTGGAGTACTTCACCAGAATTTACAATTATAAGTCTATAAGTTAGGAATTGCTAACTAACCCACTTACTATTATGCTAAATTTACACCTATGGCCTATGACACTGTACCAATACGTGAGTCATCTTATGACTAGGCCTTCACTTTTAAACTTGATTTAATGGATTTGTTTCCGAAACTAATTCTCAGTGGGATAACACATTCCCAAGTCGTAACCTCCCAAGTCCCAAGTCATAACAGTGCTCCCTATGAAGCAGTATAAATATCTTTCAAAAAGGTATCATAAAGATTACGTACCAAATACTCGTGGAAAAACGCTGATATCAGGAAGACGACGATGGCTGCGACAATTCTAGAGTATCCCATCTGCGTGATAGGTTTGTACACGTGTCTCACCGCCCACATATGGACGGGCATATTCCAGCTGCTCCAGAATATGTTGATGTTGTTAGCGTTCCACCAGTCACCGTAGAACTTGCGGTCAGCGAATTGCAATATCTCTCCCATCAGATTCAAGAACGAATGGAAAGTGATGTAGAAGAAGCAAAGCCACAACAAATGGTTTGGTACCTGAAATTATAAATTTTTCACATCAACCTTTTTAATGTCACTCTTAACTTGAGCAATAATTTATGTAGGTAAGTATGTACCTACCTACGGGGGGGTTAAAGGGTGTTCTACCGACACTACTATCTCCCCTCTCCTCTTAGCGTTTATTCCCAGTCGCATCCGAAGTTTTCAGCTCGGAGTCTGGGGTCCGCTTTACCAGTCTTAACTACGGATTTGGCTAGATTTCGATATTTTCCGTGAAGCGATTGTCATCTGACCTCCACAACCCAATGTTAACATTAGGCGATATCGAAGCTTTGCAGCTAGACCGTTGTTTTTGGATTTTTTAGGGCTCCATCTAGTACCCATAACGACTGCCATAGATGTTCTTATGGCAACCGGGACCGACGGCTTAACGTGCTTTCCGAGGCACGACCAGACCAATGCAAATACTCATATTTCATGCACACCAATATTTGCACTGAGCGGGGATCAAACCCGCGCCTCCTGCGTAGCGGTCGCGTTCACTACCGCTACGCCACGGAGGCTGTTCTACCGACACTACTATGTCTTACAGTAAACAAATAGCCCATGACAAAGTGCCCGCTAGACGGCAATAGGCTCGCTTCGCCCCTATAACGTGGGACCGAAAATCATACTTCTCGGAATGTTAACACAATACATCTCTGCCTTCCCCTTCTGGGATTTACAGACGTGAATATTATGTAACTATGTAAGAACTGTTAGTCTCTTGCGTTCAAAATTATTCCTTTGAGATTCAGAGAGTAAATCAATTCTATGCGAATATAACCGATTTTTGTAAGATTGTAACCAATAACACAATTTGCACCGTGTAAGAATCGAACTCACAACGCTCATGCATTAGCAAAGTCAAGAACTCTCGCACTACCGGTAGCTTAGAAGTATCTGTAGCAAGTAGAAAGTTGCTGTCTCTGTCTACCCCAATCAGAAAAATGCGTAACTATACGTTTCTCCTTTATTATAAAAGGAGTAACATAGTACATAGAAACATTTTCAATGTCGTGACGTCATTAGGCCCTACATAATTATAATATATGCTTGCTATTACACTCTCATTACGTAAAACACGTGATATAATTTACGAAACGCGTGCGACGTACCATGACATTATATTCCTGGTCGGGCACGAACACGTGTCTCGTCTAGATTATTTGAAATTTTGGCACGCATCTCGACACGGGCGATGACCGATTGGCTAAAGAGTATAGATAACACGATGAACACGTGAACAAACCCGTGCCTAGCCGCACTTATCAGTATATGCAATCGATATTCGTTTCTAAACAAATAAAACAACACTATACAAACTGATCCAGTTCAGTGTAGCAACTTACACAAGTTTTTTTATGTAGATTTACTACCTACATAAAAATGCGGAAACGTACCTAGTGCATGAACCACTTAAAAATATACAAACGAAATTAATTTAAATATTACGAAATCTAATTTAAATGAAAACAAATTTTCGGAAGTTTCTAATGGCCCTGAATAATTATTTTTAATTGAGTCGCGCTTTAAAATTATTTCAATTATTTTATTTGTTTGTAAAAAATATGCAAAGGGCAGGCAATATCTAGCAGGTATATCATTTTGATGTTAATCTAAAATTTGTATCTAACTCTGACCTGATGTACCTACCTAAGCATGACGTACTTGCCAGACACCATGCATTTATCTATTGCCAATGGCGTTAAATAGGCATAAAACAAGTAGAACTCACAGAGCCATAACACTATTTCTCCATAAATTGTTATTACATACATACATACATATCATCACACCTTTATCCCCGGAGGGTTAGGCAGAGGTGAATTAACACCCACATTTCACCAATCATTGGATTCGGTCCCACGTAATAGGGGGTGAGCCTATTGCCGTATTCCGGGCACTATTGTTGACTCGAGCCATGTATCTGAGGCTGAGTCTGGGCTGTATATATCTGTCTGATGTTAAACAGCCCTATCCCTTAGTCGCCTTGTACGACACCGCATGGGAGGAGATGGGGTGGCACAAATTCTACTCTGCCGAGAATTCAAAATCTTGAATGAGTGAGATTAATATTATTATGACTGTAACTTCATACCTACTACCCCAGACGAGTGCTTCCGATTTGATCAGGAATACCGGGGATTGCTTCCCTCAACTGTTCGAATTTTAAATAAGATCTCATAGATACTTACGGCTAACTTGAGCAATCGCTCTGTTATCCTGACAGGATCCATTGTCGAGAACGTCTCTACAGAGTTCGTGATTGACGGTATCATCCATTGTTGAAACAACGCCAGGACAAGGTTGACTCCAAATATCAACTCCAATACTCTTTTGACTACAAACCGCTTCCTGATTCTGAAATAGAAATATCGGCATTCGTTTGTTATGCTCATGAACCTTGGCGTTTTGGACTTTAAACGTGACGTGGTATGAACATCGCCGATGATGCAATTAACGCAGTAAAAATATCAACATAAGAACGTTGAACTGATCAAATGTCTATACAAATTAAAAGTTAATCATTTTACATAATTAAGTAGGACGCGTGATAAGTGGCGGTGGCGTAATGGCAGATAACAAGAATCATCGAGATGGGTTCGATCTTCCAGGCCAATGCCATTTTATGCCGAGTCTATGGTAGACAATGGTTTTGTTTTTGCACAAACGAGAGCTTGCTGATTGATGAGAAAGGCTCCGTGACAGACTTCCCTCTCAAGTTTGGAGGCTCAGATGGCAGTCGCTCGCATAATAGAAAAGTTTATATAAATCGAAGAAAGCGTACCTAAGAGATGGGACCCCGGGCTCCAAGGTGCTTTTGAGTGTAATGAGGATTGGCGAATCGAAAGACCGACTTGAATATGGGGTTGATTTGGGTTCAGAAGATCTTAGTGGGGCCGCATTTATTATGATATGAATTAAATAAAAAATGTTGTCAACCTATCAATTATGGACGTGCCCAGCTTGTGGCTAGAAAATAAATACCCACCTAGATAGAAGTAAATAATATCGGAGTGACTAGCGGAGGGGAAGGCACGTGACTGGATACGGTCTGTTTAGTTACCGTATCAGTTTCGATAAGATACTAGGTACATGGACATAAATAAAAAGGTACTTAACAATTCGATTATGAACCTAAAACGCCTCTTACCACTGCTGATTACTTATCTGAAGATGACAATGCATTTTTAAGTTCTAAAAAGTCCTAAAGTTATTTATTTGATTAAATATACAAGATGTATTTTTGAAACGGGGAATATTTTGATCCCCACATGAAATATGGAATAGGATCGATTGGCACCAAAAAAAAAATGTTTCGACTTTTAGAATTTTTCTTGCTGACTGTACGATTTGCCAAAATCTGTGAATATCTTAAAAAGTTATGAATAGTCTCATAAAAATGTTTTGCTTTAACTAATACGGTTTGAGGTACCTGCCTTTACTGTTACCCGTTTCAAAAACAACTTGTATACTAACATAATAAGCAATTAAATGGATTTGTGAGATTAAAATGTACTAGATACTATACTACATTCTAAAGTACATATTCAATATAGTTAAATGGATATAATAAGTTAATCTGGGAGCCCCAAGTCCACCTCACCAGCTAGCCGGTACACCTGCTGAATAACGAAGGAGGATCTGGCGCGGGTTTTCCTTTTCGGGTTAGGGTGGGTCAAACAGCAATTGGGTATTTGACTGGCCAGTCAAATTAGTTACTTTAACTATACGTCAAAACGGCAAAAGTGCTAAGGAAACTTGTTTGAAATAAACAATTCTGGCCTCATAACATTGTATTCTCAGATATTTTACTATTATAGATTAGGTGGATGATTAAAAATAAATAAAAACGATAAAATAAGAACAGACGTAACTTTTACCGCTATTAATATGAACTGAGGTAAATAATTTATTTTAATTACAGAAAAATACCCAATTGCTCCTGTAAATTAAGAGAAAGATAAGGAGAAAGAACCCGGGGGCTTCAAAGTAGGTACAAGTGCAACCGGGACTAACGCTGTGACTATGGTGAATGAGTTTTTCACATGCTAAAGCATCTAGAAATATTTATATAATATGTTACACATGGTGAAGGCTATAAGGAAACATTATCAGTTAATAGGCACCTCCGACCTTGTACCTTGTATTGTTATTAGGTAACACGCGTTATTAAAGGTAAAACAATGGAATGAAACAACTAACCGTGCAGTGCGAGGGTAATTCAACTCATAACACAGGGTGGGGGCCAGCATAAAGTACAACAAGTCTTTGAGGTTCAGGTTGTCGGGATACTTGGTCAGTCTCGCCGCGGCTGGGGTGCCGTTTAATATATCCTCCCTACTTTCTGCGGGTAAAACGAGTTAAACAACCATTCAGATATTTAGTCACAATGAGTAGATATCAAGTGCGTTCATTCAGACAAACTCACTACGTCACAGTAAGAGTTATTAAAAAAAACTAGCAGAGGAAAAAAAAGATGAAGTAACTAAAGCTGGATTTCATCGGTGAATATCAGTTTAACTAAACTGGATTCTCATGTTTTATTCAAAGGAATTCATTGAATAAAACGTGATAACGCAGTTTATTTCGCCGTGATTGTGGCTCCTATCATTGATGAAATCCGCTTAAAGATGCGATAGATTTAATAAGCCAACTAGGAATGTAGGATAAAACCTGTAAGTATATAATCTAGTACCTACTGTTTTGTTCAACATTCCAAATTAGTCTAGATAGAAAGGAAAAAACAAAATTTGTTTAGGTAAGTTCAAGACAAAATCATGATATATTATACACTAAACCGCAACCGAAGCATACCAGCAAAAATTGCCTTCGGATCATACGAATCACACAAAGTAAGGTTCGACCGTTCGACCTTTACTTGTGCAAGTACGACACGTCATCGTTACCTACTGGTGCTAAAAATACATACATAAATGTAACAAAAAAGGGTGCTGAAAGCCAACAGAAATATATACAAGACATAGCGTTACACACAACGATACAATATTTTTGCACTTACGCTCATGTTCCGCATTAATTAGTTCATCTGGAAATTTAACAGGACCATTTAGATTCTATTCTATTTTTAGGTACACAACTGCTCAATAAGGCAAATGACATAGACATTTATATAAATGACTCCGTACTTACTCCAATTAGGTGCAGACAAACTCTGTCTTCTAAGTGTATTATTCTGATTCTTTCCTTTTAAGCCACTCCGACACCAATGATTTGTTTGGATATAACTCCAAAGTTTCAAAAATATGATTAAATAGAGTAGGCATACTGACGTAATACCGACTGCAAGAAAAGATAAATATTACATTCGAAGTATTATAAAAATAAAAATATAAAATAGGTATATGTATAAACAGAGACAGGAATTTATAAAATTATCTGTTGTGGGAAGCCCAGGACAGACGTGAAGACGTGAGACATCTAAATTTATTCTTCTTTTTTTATACTGTAATACCTCAGACTAATAGAATAGTGTAATACCTATCCATACAATATTAATTATGCTAATAAATATAAGTAGGTAATAAAGTACCAGTCTGTCTGTCTGTCTACTCCCTCAAACTTGATTAAAGGTACAGATATAGATTGAACCTTGGGAAAGGACGTAGAATGTTTCGCCGCGATAACAAACATCCACTAGGGCGGAGCAGAGGCAACAGCTAGATAAAAATATGACTGCATAAAAGTATATTAGCCGTTTGACGTCACGACAGGATTACTAGCCGACCTTACCTCCAAGGCGCGTCAATACGTAAGTATTTACATAAAATCTATTAGGTAGGAGGACTGTGCAGTGGGTGAACCCTGTGCAAGTACTTTCATTTTTATTTAGACCTGAGCATTGAGCGTATCTACTCGACAGGCTAACTCTTCACCTCCAACAATGTAGTCAGAGTTACAATGCTTTTGCTGGGGAAAAAATATGAAACCTCAGACTGAAACATTTACATATTTACCAAAACTGAATTCGTCTTTTTTGACTTGTAGAACTGCGGTAGGCAATATGAGCACAAACAGCATGTTCAAAATCTGCAACGTTAACCCGAACTTTTCTGGTATTATATCCTTAAAAATAAAAAAATTACCGTCAGTTTACATGACAAAGCGTTATTTGTACCTATTTCATAATACAGTGAAGGCTAGGTAGACATGTTGTGCATTTTGCAAGAACTGGAACATAGATTGAACAGATGTTGAGTACCTAGCAGATGAGGCAAAGGTACACGATAACACGACCAGCTGTTTACCTACTTACTTAGAATGTTGTTAGGTATATCACAACTGGTTGCCATGAGTTAAAAAATTCTCGCGGGCTAGTAAGTTGTGAAATGCAGCTGCGATGGCGGCCGAAAGCGCGCTACCACAAATTGGTTTCAGAAAGCAGTGATATTATGTGTAGCTCATAGAATTATTAATAAGTAGGTACATATTGTTAGTTCTGTAGGCAGATGCTGTAAGAACATTTCGAACGATCGAGCGACTCGAAATCTGAATCCGCGGTGATATTTTAATATTGCATGCTGTTTTGGTGATGTCACGTTGTCGAGCACATAAACATACATCACACTCATGACGACACCAAATTTACAGCATGCAGAATGGAAATATCACCGCGGATTCAGCTGTCGAGTTCGTTCGATCGTTCGAAATGTTCATACAGCATGTGTCTACTGTTGTCTAATTCGTGTCCAAGTTTTAAACTATACAGAGTGTGTCTATTTTGGTTCAGTTTCACTTTATTAGATTTTCTATAGCTACAGCTTATTGATTGTGAGTTTAACTTACCACCCCCATCCCTTTTTCAATAAGTAGACTGACAACAATCGGGACAATGCTAACTGTAACAAAATATACATAATTAACATTCAGATGTAACTTAAGTGTCTATTAAAAAACGTGGCTGATGACCGTCGCTCCTCAGTAATGTTTACACATATTTCTGTACGAAGATCGAAGTACATACTTCGACGATGATAGGAAAATCGAAGACCATTCCTCGTCCTGCGAAAACCGGAACCATAGTCCCTTGACCAGGGCAAAACCCATATTGACATTCCGAAAGAGTGAACTCGTGTCGGATCCGGAAGTTAATTATCCTCAATACTTTCAAACTGTATGAATAACTATGAATATAAATAACGGAAAATAATATCAATTCTAGTTTGGTGTTGATAATTTTTATAACTTGGTCACTTTCCTTCATTAGTTTTTATAAAGTAAGTAGGTACGTTTAATGAGCATACTTACATACTATCAACACAACTGATGGATATTGATCACTGTCCCCTTCATTGTATCCAGTCAATACTATAATCCATTCCAGAGGGTTCACACGGAATCCATATCTGCAATTTGACGATTAAAGTAGGTACTAAGGCTAAGGCAGACGTTAGCTGATATATACAGGGTGGATTTTAGAGACCGGGTAGAACTTTTTGGTACTTTAGCAATTTTTTAGCTGACTGTAAGATTTTCCAAACATCTGTGAATGCAGTTTAGAATATTATGTACTATGCTGTACTACTCGTATAACGGTTAACTTGCCCGTAGTGTCCCATCTCATATTCACCCTGTATATTGTGCTCATTTTGTAAAAGGACGATATTTTGGCCGCGTAACGGTAAACTGCCACTGATCGTCGTAGATGCTCGTCCAGGTGTATCTCTCCCATGTGGAGATGTTAGTTATCAGAGCCGTGACACCATTTGAGAACCTTGAAGAGAAAAGTCTCGACTCGTGGCATATTAAGTGGAAATGGAAACGGAGCCAAATACGAGCCGTGCTATGGTTTGAAATGAGGCAAGCCGCGTCGCGTCGTCGTTAGCTTAACAAGTTGTCAGTATGTCCGTGTTCGCATACGCATAACTCACTTTTGAGCACGGGCGCCTTGCACAGTATTTATTTACTAGCTGTGGCCCGAGGCTCCGCCCGCACAGAATATTGTTCCCGTTCCCGCAACCCATTTTATCCAGAGATAAAATGTAGCCTATCCCAGACTGATCTATTATACCAAACTGCCCTCCCCCCTTTCCCCTTCGAACCGCACCTCGTGGGATATTACTTCACCAAATTACTTAATCACAATTGTATGAAAAATAAGAAATAAAACAAAAAATGGTACATTATTTTAGCTACTCAGATGACTGGATAGATTGAGCTTAGTTGCAGTTGTTTATCATAGTACCTATATGCCTCCAGCCGAGATGCCTTAATATAATTACTTGAACCTGTTCAAATACAGAGACGCTAAGGAAAAGCACACTTATTTAATAGTCTGCAATGGTATAGTCATTTGAGTGACTCACAGGTGACAATGACATTGTTCTGAATTTAACTGGAATTTGTATTGTGTCCATTAATTGTATTATCTGCAAATTCTCTCTATACAGGGCATTCCTAATCACCAAAAATTTTGTTCCTATGTTACTGCGTATAACTTCTGAATGGTTAGGTCATCACCCTCCAACCCATATCCCATATTTTATTTAGTATGGTAAAGGAACAAAACCTATTTACTAAATAGAGTTGAAACAATTTAGAATGTGATGAATGAAGTTCATAGATAAAAAAGATCATCATAATCTGTTAAGAACTTACTTCAAAAAGTTTTCAAGTCCTAATCTTACTCCACCAATTGATAGCATAAGGAAACCCCAGTTAACCAAACCGGTAAAATTGTTGAATTCTGAGCTCCAAGAGAATAATGAGTCTCTAGGTGTGTGGATCCTGAAAGAAAATTATCTTTGAATTTTGCTTTTGTCCAAGCCAATATCCATCATTATGTGGTTTCAACCTCACCTACAAGATACACCTGACAATTGACAATTTAGGCTCTGGTGCTAGCTTTCCTCTCTGAGTTGGGAGGTAAAACGGCAGTCATACTTACTGGAAGGAGTAAGTGGCCCCCAGGTTTAGAGGTGAAATCTTGGGATGACACCGGGAACCATCTTAAGATCATAATTTTTTATCTGTTTAGTTCTAAATGCACACTCCATATTTTTTTTACAAACTATCCTATCCTTCAACCCATACATGGATAATACTATTCTTGTTTATAACTCATTCTCGCTGACCTTTGCTTTAGAAGTTCATTCATTTGAATATTCCATGAAATCTTGTAGAATGTAATATTTTGTTCTATATTTTATAATTGCTGTTTTATTTACATAATTTGATATGTAAATATCATTTTCTAACCTATCCAGATAGAAAATTAGCCAATGTTTATAGGGACTTACAACATCAGTGGGAATCAGAATCAATGATAATGATATGGGTGCACACATATCATTATCATTGATTCTTAAACTGCATGTTGTTATTAATAGGTGCTAAGCAGGTGAGGTTGACTTGGGTCTCAAATGTGGGACTTTGGGAGAACCCTAGGTATACATGTTATGTAAAGCAATATAATCTATAGACTCACGGCTTATCATATTGAAGTTTTCGCACTTTCTTCTCAGTTTCAGTGATAGCCTCAGCTGTTGAGACACTCTGAGCTCTTCGGTAACGAAGAGCTTTGTCTTCACTCTCGGTAGGCATTTCTCTATAGTTATACGGTTATACTATCTGTTTAAAAATCAAATACATAATTTTAAACGCGGCACCTCTTATCACTAATTTGTAAAGGTGGGTATGTATGTGAGATAATAGTATTACACCGGTAACTCAACGTGTTTTTTTTTAATAACAGTACAAGACATGAACACAATATTTATGTGATTATTAAAGTTAAAGTAGGTAGTAATAGTAGTGTAACTATATTATTAGTGAAAAATAGCGGAGTGAAACGAAAATTATGACCTTAAAATCACTATCTAAACGAGCATGAGCAAGAGCATGATCTGAACAAAAACTGTGATAACTATTGAGCCTATAATTTAACACAAATTAATTAATAAAAGCATAAAAACACATCACAAATACACACCACTATAGGTTTTTAAAAAAATGTCATCTGTCAATTTAATGCCTGGTATACACCAACTGCCAAATGCCAACTGTCATGGCGACGAGAATGAAGCAACTCACGCAAAAGGCTTGTATCCGCTCCATTCTCTCCACGAGGCTATAGTAGGGGAGCCGTAGAAGGAATTTCGGAAGTTACTTAAGCGCGGAAAATTAATATACCTCCATCAAACACGAGTACCATGATTTACAGTGGTGGTCATTTATTAAGAAACCCGTAGGTAGTACAATTATTAATAATACATTCAAGCTATAGTTTATGTATGTTATATGCGACATCTAAGAATATTTAATACCTCTTAAATTACCATTTTCAAACTGTTTATCAATTATTTTAACTTGATTTATTATTAAAATGGGTAAGATCATAAACCTAAACAGGCGAGCATGCATTAAAACAATTACGTACAAGAAGCGAAAGATACATGCCAGGATCGTAGCAAGTGGAAAACTGTGGTCTCCGCCTACCCCACTGGGAAAGAGGCGTGACTGTATGTATGTTTGTATGTCAATGGTGGATCCAGAATGATGGGTCATGGGGGTCATGATCCCCCCCCTCCCCCTTCCCCTGGGCTGGTCACCTACTAAAAATTATCTTAATGTCTTAGATAAATTTTAAAAAATAACAGGCATGAGAAGACTGTCTGTACCTATTGGTATTAATGGTATTATAAGTTTATAAGGCACCAAACATCAGTATGAATATTGTTCACACGATTGAAAATTTCAGTTTATCGTGCAGCGCAGTCGATCAAACGATGTTTTCGGACCTGACACCCCTTTCGCTATGTTAAAGAAATAAGCGCAAATGACACAGGCCGGCAGTCGATGAGTCGAAGGTCTGGAGCTGACACCCATGAGGTCCTTTTTCATTCTCAAAATGCTCAAAATTTGGGTTAGGCTCAGAACTTCAAAAACAAAATTGCTAGGCTTTTGTGAACTTATAAGAAATCTTCGTGCGTAATTACACGTCTGCACGTTCTTTTGTCGTGCGCAAAATCCCTATGGCCCCACCATCCCTACCCCCCGCTGACGCCGGCAGGAGAGGTCATATCATATCGGACTTGAACCGACTAAAACGCACACCGACTATTGGTCGTTGGTTGCCGGAGATGAGATTGTCCGAGACATATTCTCGCACCAACCCAGGGTCATCTCCGAGCTGACCCCCTTCGGGTGTGGGGACCACGGGGTTCCTTGCCTATCCCCCGGGGAATGAGGAAGCGCGGCCTGCTTCTACTAGGGTGACAGGGGGCCTCCACCCTTCTCCCCCAGGCCCGCGCTCATGGGGGATGGAGGTCATCCTGCGACCTCCGATGCCCTTGGGCAGGCGTGTCTCCTCCGTTTCCGCTCCGCCGTCTCCCTCACGAGCATTACTTGCTCGCAGAAGAAAGCGGTGGCAGCCCATGCAGCGGGACAGCGCAGAACTCTCACCCTTAGGGCCACCACTAGCCACTACCTTCCGCCTCAGTGTCTGCCATCTGGCCACGTCGAGTACTTGGTAAGCGTGTGCAGCCCCGAGTCCTCGCTCGCGTCACAGTGATGGCACTCGGACGATGGCTCTTTCTGAATCCGACGCAGATAGTACAAGGCGCAAAGCACCCGTGCTCGGTAATACCTGCGTCAGCCGGTACGAGAGTCTGCCGTGTGACCCATCATGAGGGAGTCCTCATGATGGGTCTTACCGCCGCTATTACGGCGTGCTCTGTGGTTGGCCACCATATCTCTGTGGAGCTGGGATCTCACGGCCTAAATTTTCTTCAGGCTCTGGTTCAACCCGCTCTCCTTTGGATACGGATACAGCGCCAAAAGGGCTCTCGCTTCCAAAACCCCGGTGGCGATCCGGCAAGGAAACTCGCCGCCATAAAGGATATCCAGCGGTACCTCCTGACGTAGCTAGATGATATGCCTGGCATTACTTCTGCACATTATACGACGTCCAGGATCCAGGTGGAATGGATAGGCCCAAGAAGTTCTGGCTTAAAACCGTGGAGGGTGACACGTGCAAACGCTCTCACTACCATGGACGCCCAAGATCGTACGAAGTGGAGGAGGAAAAGTCGGAAGGTGAACCCTGAACTCCGAGGTCATCTCTGCCTCGGATGAAATCAGGAAAATACATTCGATAATGATGAAGGGGAAGGCGCGCAACGCGTCGCGCCGCCGTGGTCTGCTTCTTGCAGGGTGACATTCTCAGGTGCTAATGGAGGACGGAGGTTGTTGAGCGACCTACGTCGCCCGAGTCGCCTTCGCGCATTGTATACCATGCGGGATGAGAGAGAACTGAGTCTTCTCCAGACCCGTTCCCCTACCTCATTCTCGAGCATTACATACTCTCTGATGGTGACGGAGGCAAGCCACGCGCTCGGGCTCTGCACCATCACTGCAAGCAACGTGCTGAGTGAGAGAACTCCCATCCCCAGTATTGCCACAAGAATCCGTCACGGGTTTCCCATGCCAGGTATTCGGTCAGCGTGCCCCGTGTCCTCGCTTGTATCACAGAGAAGACTAAAGTCCTAGGTAGTAGTCCTTGCAGCCATGACGCCGTCACAGCTAATCACACAGACTCGTTCGTTTGTAAAATAATGTATGTACGTTGCCCAGTAACGCAACCCCCCCCCCCTCCCCTCCCCTTCCTCGTCCTTATTGATCTCGAAAAATAGACATTTATGGACATTCGCCCGATTTCATACAACACGACTTCATACGTCCGATTTCATACGTTGGGGCAACGGTTTGCGAATTTCACACCATACGTCTGAAACTTTCGTTCGTTCGTTTCTTTTGACTTGGTGTATACGCGGCTTAATATTATGTATACATTGAAGTCAAAAAGACTCCGACCCGTCATTCGTCAAAAAAGCTACCAAAGGTTACCGAGGGGCTGCTAGATTATGATATCAAATATGGTTTAGTAGTTTTTCCTTTGTGTTCCATATTAGGTCTATTAAAATAAAGTTGGTTGTTCGAGCGCTGGCCTAACTGCCTCGCCCGCAATGGCAGAGCAATGCAATTTGAAACATTCCAGGCCTAGCCGGGGTGTGTGAGAAATGCCTTACACCCCGGTAATCCTCCTGGCCGGAGACCTGGAGTAGTTCAGTTAGACCGAATCCGACATAACCGACCCTGGTATAACCCGCGCCACGTATCTTGGACCTAAATCGTAAGACATACGAGGCTCTGGTCACTGGTGCACGCGGATTGCTTTGTAATAGTCTATGCTTGGTTAATTTGAGTTCGTCTACCGCAGTAGCATCCTGTACTATCCTCAAAAGACACCCAAGAAATGTTGTTGTGGCGGGTGCTTATCGATCCGATAGTTTGTCCGAGCGAAACTTATGGAATATGAGGGTACTTGCGACGACATGGTATGCGGGTATTTCGAGAAAGAGAGATTGGCAGTGCCGCGCGCGCCACCTCTCGACCGCACCAGTCTCGCTTCGACATTCGTATTAATTGGAGGTCTCAGCAGCTCACCGCATCACGAGCATATTACAGTGCAAGTGTGACAAGCATCCCGACACCTGGACCAGTTGGTGGCCACCAACAAATCACCAAAGGAGCAGCGCGCGGTAAGTGACTTCTCTTTACCCGTGTACCTAAGTGTTGTAGTGTGCCCATATTGTTCCTTAGGGATTGCTTCGGATAGACAAGTTGGATCGATACGCACTCCACGTATTCATCGTAATTGTACTCCACCCCGCGAAAAAGGGGGCAATTATCCTACACATTGCCACCCCATTTAATGGTCCTTCGAGCCGGATAGGTTATCAGCTACATACCTACTTAGTGCATAAAATTTCCCAACACCGTTTATTAAATTCCGCATTTAATAAAAAAAATTCATATTGATTAATATAGAAATTTTCTACCCGCATTATAAATTTCGCATTTAAGCAAAAATTCCATATTATTTTATTTAATATCAAATTAAATTATTTAGTACCTAATCCAATTCTAATTTTAAAATGCCTACTGCTAAACTTCAAAGCAAGTTATTACAGCTAACGGCTAAAAAAGAAGCGATTTTCGAACGAATTAATCGGATATATATATTATGCAAAAATATTTCCAATTATGATTCCCGTTCTAATGAACTATTCCTTTCGCAATCTGAATCCGTTACTGAGCAATACAGCAGATTTGAAGCAATAGTTGATGAAATTAATGAGGTAAAATTTACAATTGATGGTACCCCGCCAGACTATTCCAGCTTGAGCTCTATTGAGGACTTATATTCCACGATCAAATACAAGCGGAATCTCATTAGGTCAAATAATACAACGGCATCTACAGCCGATAATAAAAAATCTAAGATACACTTGCCGCCAATTCCTATACGTACCTTTGACGGAAAGACAGAGAACTGGCCAATATTTTTTGAGATATTTCGTAGTAATGTGCACCTTAATGCCGATCTCACGGATGCACAGCGCGTACAATACCTAATAAGCAATTTAACGCACGATGCGTTAAAAATAACGGCAGGTATTGTTCCATCGGGGGATACCTATAGGATACTTTGGGACAGTCTTGTAAAAAAGTATCAGGACAATCGCAGTTTAGGTGAGCATTACCTTAATAACATTTTTAATATTAAAGGTTGCACTGGTAATGCTATCAGTTTGAATAACTATATAGAAAAATATTCGGCGTCTGTCGCGGCATTGAAACAATTAGACATACCTGACTTATTAGATTTTATTCTATTATATTGTGGGTTGCGAAAGCTTGATTCGCAAACAATACAGCAATTTGAAAATAGCGTAAGCAAGAAGGAATTCCCTTCCTACCTAGAATTAATCTCATTTATACAGGATTATGTCAAAGTACTTGAAAGGTCGAATAAAAATATTTCACAAGTCGAGCCGCGCGCAAGAGCTAGTGTTAGTAATTCTAAAGCTTTCATCGCGAGTAACGAACCGGTTTCCGAGACGGCTTCAATGTGTCCTTTGTGCAATGAAGATAGGCATCCGCTGTTTAATTGTTTACATTTTAAAAACTTAGAATCACCGCAAGCCCGGTTTGACTTTATTAAATCGAAACGTGGTTGTGTGAACTGTCTGAGCCTATCTCATTCCATAACCAAATGTAAATCGCGTAATGTTTGCAAGTATTGTAAAAAGCAACATCATTCGTTATTGCATTTTTCAAATGATAATAATACGGATTCCTCGAGCAAGAAGCGGTCCGCGCCCGCGGCGCAGCCGGTTCGAATCCCGGCCGCTGAAAAAGATGACACACTAGCCAAGACGCAATCGATTGCCTTGACGTCCGGTAGCCATCCACATAATTACACTATACTGCTAGCTACCGCTCAAGTATACGCGCATTGTAATAATCGAGATAAAAATCGAATGACGCTTAGATGTTTGATTGATAACGGATCTCAAAATAATTTGATTACCATGGATTGTTGTAAGCGCTTGAACATTCCGGTTATTAAGTTGTGTAATTCGTCGTTGCAAGGTGTTGGTATGACCACGCGACCCGTACATGGATTTATTCATTTTACAATTGAGTCTCGAATTAATCCTAACAATAGATATTATATTCATGCGCTGGTAGTTGACTGCATTACGGACAAACTACCCTCTAATTACATTAAAATAAATGATGATTTGTCCTACTTGGATAATTTACCGCTTGCCGATTTAACCTGGAATTTACCGGGAGAAATTGATTTAGTTCTTGGTGTTCAACTATTTCCGTATATTTACTTGGGAGATAGGGTCGATTCGGGTAATCGCGCACCGTCCGCCATATTGACTAGTTTCGGTTACGTACTCATGGGGGACATTCCATGTCAAAATGATACGAAACCTACCACTTCGTCATTTACCTCGCTTACTGATATTGATTCAAGTTTGCAAAGATTTTTCGAATTGGAAGAAATCCCAACACAACGAATCATCAGTCCAGCGGACTTGGAATGCGAAAATAGTTTTAATTCTTCAGTTTTATTTAGGGACGGTAGATATTTTATCGATTTACCTTTCTCACGAGACCCTTCTGAGCTAGGCAATTCTCGCGGAGTGGCTCATCGGCGTCTGCTTGCGCTCGAGCGAAAATTTGCTCAAGTACCTACCCTACGCGAAAATTATAATAAGACCATCGCCGATTATATAGCTCAGGGTTACTTGGCTGAGGTACCTGATAATGAATTAACTGAGGAAGGCTACTACATGCCGCATCACGCCGTTATTAGGCCGGATAAGGACACCATTCGGGTGGTCTTAGACGCTAGTGCGAAAACTCACTCAGGGTTGTCACTCAATGATATTTTGCATGTCGGACCTAATTTACAGGCCGATTTATTTTTATTATTACTTGATTTTCGCACGTTCCCGGTAGCTATGACCGCAGACATTAAACAGATGTTTTTGAGGGTAGGTGTAAATGAGCACCATAGGAAATACTTACGAATTTTATTTCGTTTCAATAAAACCGAACAGGTACGCACCTTTAGTTTCAAGCATTTACCTTTCGGATTAAAGCCCAGTCCGTATTTAGCTATGCGCACTTTACGTCATTTAGCGGGTGAGCATAGTGACCGCTTCCCTGAGGCTTCTAAATTAATAGAAACTCAGTTTTACATGGATGATTATGTTTATTCAGTTCCCGATATACCTTTGGCAAAGGAATTATCTCGCGAACTAATTGACTTACTTAAAATAGGTTCATTTGATCTGATCAAATGGGCAAGTAATAAGCCCGCTGTATTAGAGACGTTGCCTGAATCTCATCGCTCGCCGGTATGTTTCTCGCCGGTAGACAACAATCCGAATAATTTCAAGATCCTTGGCTTATCCTGGGAACCCGCTGACGATCAGTTTTTTCTGACTACCGTCATAATGGAAAATAAATGTACGAAACGTACCATTTTATCGCTGGTAGCCCGCTTGTTTGACGTGCTGGGTCTTGTGGCTCCGGTCGTTTTGTACGCTAAAATCCTCATCAAGGAACTTTGGTTGGCTAAGATAGATTGGGATGAGGAACCTCCGGCACATATCGTCAGTCGCTTCACCGCATTTACCCGGGATTTTACGGCACTCTCTTCTTTCAAAATACCGCGACATATTGGAGTTTTTAAGGACTCTGTGGTAAATATTGTAGCCTTTTGCGACGCCAGCTTCAGTGGTTATGGTTGTTGTATCTATCTACACATAACTGACCCTGATGGTAATATCACTGTCCGACTCCTATGTGCTAAGTCTAAAGTTTCCCCCGCCAAGATTACGACGCTGGCGCGATTGGAACTTGTCGCAGCTTTGCTTCTATCCAAGCTTGTTCGGGTGGTTAAAGAGAAGCTTTCCGTTCGCGTACCTATTCAGGGTGTTTACGCTTTTTCGGATTCTACCATAGCTCTCTCGTGGATTCACTCATCTCCCCATAGATGGTCTGTTTTCGTAAGCAACCGTATCGCTAGAATTCAGGAAAATTTACCTGCGGCTTGTTTTACCCACGTATCGGGGAAAACGAACCCTAGTGATTGTCTTTCACGCGGAATGCTGCCATCAGATTTGATTGCACATTCGCTCTGGTGGGACGGCCCTACTTGGCTTCATCAGCCGATAAATGAATGGCCCTTAAAATTCATCCCAACTGAGTGCGATACATTACCAGAGTTGAAATCCAAGGCATTTGTGGCCGAAACTTCAAAGGCTGAACCGCATGCTTTAGCTGCCATAGCTGATCGCATCAGCTCATGGAATAAGCTATTGCGTACATTCATTTGTATTCTTAAATTTACGAATAGATTAGGTAGTCAGGACTCTATTCAAAATATTCAAACCGCTGAAAAATTTGTTATTCGAATTGTTCAAAGTATCCATTTCTCTAATGAAGTGAACCTGATTAAGGCCGGCGAACTCCCCTCTAAAAAATTACGCAGTCTGTCTGTTTTTCTGGACGATTACGGAATCCTACGAATCGGGGGTAGACTTTCAAAGTCTGACCTACCCTACGAAGCTAAACATCCCGCACTACTACCTAAACATGACCGTGTAGTTGATTTAATAATTGATCACTACCATAATACGTACTGTCATACGGGCCCTGGACTATTGATGTCCATTATTAGGCAACGGTTTTGGATATTGGATGGTAGGACCGTTATTCGTTCGCGCTGCCGCAAATGCAACACTTGCTTTCATTTAAATCCTGTGCACCCGACGCCCAAAATGGCTGATCTGCCTGGATACCGGGTCCGCGACGCCAAGGCCTTTGTGCATACTGGGGTGGATTTAGCTGGTCCTATTGCGTATGTACCTACTCGCCGCAGAGGACAACGCTCGCAGAAGGTCTATATATGTTTATTTATATGCTTGGTCACTAAGGCCATACATATAGAACTCGTTTCGGATCTCACCTCAGAAGCTTTTCTTTCCGCTTTCAAAAGATTTATTGCGCGCCGGGGACCAGTGTCCGTTATGTACTCGGACAATGGTACAAATTTTATAGGTGCGAAAGCACAGCTAAATGAAATATACTCATTTTTATTAAATTCAGCTGTTCAGTCGGACATTAAGCGGGAACTACTCAAAACTCAAATTAAGTGGACTATGATCCCACCGCGAGCTCCGCACTTCGGAGGTCTGTGGGAGTCCAATATTAAAAGCGTTAAGACTCATTTGTTCCGAGTCATTGGCAAGCAGCTTCTCACGTATGAGGAACTTTTGACCGTATTGGTGCAGATAGAATGCCTTTTAAATTCGCGACCGCTTGGTGTTTTGTCATCGGACCCACACCCCGAGGTGCTCACACCGGCACATTTTTTAATGTCCAGTCCGCTTACATACTTGCCTTCTTCTGAACTGACAGAGGAAGGTATTAATCTAAAAAACCGCAAGAGGCTTCTGGATCAGTTGGTATTGGGTTATTGGAAAAAATGGCGCGTGGAATACTTAAATACGTTACAAACTCGACAGAAGTGGTGTACGCCTGATCGTCCGATAGAGATCGGCATTATTGTCCTCTTGGGTCAAGATAACGTACCACCTTTATCGTGGCCACTCGGCATTATAACCGAAGTTTTCCCGGGTACAGATGGCATAGTTCGAGTCGCGTCTGTCAAAACCGCGTCCGGAATTTATAAACGTCCTGTAACTAAGCTGTATCCGTTGCCAACCCAATAAAATTTATTTAAATTTCCTTAATACTTATTTTTCAACCGCATTTTAATTTAATATTTATTTAAATAATTTCGTGATTAAGCCTCAATCGGTCTCCCTATGGGTGTCTGCTTGGGTTATAATAATAATATACATTTTACGCTATTTACTGTTTCATCTGCTGTAACGGTTCATTAATATTATCAGAGTGCCTTACATTTATGAAACTTAACCGCTTAGATCGGAATTACCTCATTACCTAGCTCCCCCTATTTAGCTATGGACCTTGTCAAGGCGGGGAGCGTGTTGTGGCGGGTGCTTATCGATCCGATAGTTTGTCCGAGCGAAACTTATGGAATATGAGGGTACTTGCGACGACATGGTATGCGGGTATTTCGAGAAAGAGAGATTGGCAGTGCCGCGCGCGCCACCTCTCGACCGCACCAGTCTCGCTTCGACATTCGTATTAATTGGAGGTCTCAGCAGCTCACCGCATCACGAGCATATTACAGTGCAAGTGTGACAAGCATCCCGACACCTGGATCAGTTGGTGGCCACCAACAAATCACCAAAGGAGCAGCGCGCGGTAAGTGACTTCTCTTTACCCGTGTACCTAAGTGTTGTAGTGTGCCCATATTGTTCCTTAGGGATTGCTTCGGATAGACAAGTTGGATCGATACGCACTCCACGTATTCATCGTAATTGTACTCCACCCCGCGAAAAAGGGGGCAATTATCCTACACATTGCCACCCCAAATGTGTTCTGCGCGTATAGGGCACATTTTGAGCACATTTTAGGTCCAAGATACGTGGCGCGGGTTGGTGATTGGTGATTATACCACTGCATTTTTTTTGTGTGAAAGCACGAAAAAATTGCAGTGGCACTCCAGGAGTGCTGACAAGCCAAACCTTGGTCAATTTAAGTAGATCCCTGTATATAGGTGTTGATAGTGGTAAGTAGTGACACGGACCAACGGAATAATACTGGTTGAGTTGTTGAGACTGGTAGAGGCCTAGTCAGTACCTAAACCTAGCTCAAAGTAAATGTAGTATTGTATTCTCTTTGGTAAATGTAACCATATGTAAAAACAAAACTTCATTATTATGTTTTTTATCATGTCATAAGTTATGTAACGTTTTGATAATCAGCATTCAACCAAACCAAGTGGTATTTAGTAGAATTGCTGTCGATAAAATGGTCACTTTAAATCCTCCATTGAGAGGATAAAGGTCGTCTTTGCGTGACTGTGACCACTATGTAACTGCAACACAAGGAATCGCCAGGATTTAATGAGATAAGCAAAGCATTATCTCTAATTCATTGGATTATTATATACAATAAATAGCACAATGAAGATTTGGACTTCTGAACACACTTTCAAGTAAGTTATTATGACGCAACCTTGAATAATGAAGGTATAATATCCAATAACATAATTCAAACTGTCTCTAACCTTCTTAATGGATTAATTACAGCCATCCGTGGGAGACGGTTGCTCAAGCAGCATGGCGAAAATACCCAAATCCTATGAATCCTGCAGTTATTGGCACAGATGTAATCGAAAGAAAGGTTGTCGATGGAGTTTTGGTCACTCATAGACTCGTTAGTTCCAAGTGGTTTTTTCCAAGATGGGCACAAGCAGTAAGTTTCATTCTACAAAAGCTATGATCTAACTGTTTTTTTGTTTGTTTAGTATTTATATAACAGGTGTATCTATGTTTCTTGTAGCTTATAGGAACAGCTAAAATATGCTATGCCAGTGAAAGGTCCGAAGTAAATCCTAATGAACGACAAATGACTTTAAAAACCTCGAACTTGACGTTTTGCCGTTATATAGCTGTTGATGAGACAGTACGGTATACACCAGACCCATCGGATACATCTAAAACTCTGTTAAAACAGGAAGCAGTAGTCACAGTACAAGTAAGTTTAATAATTATTAATGAGTGTATAAATATGTCTTAAGAATATGCATTTGAATTTTAAATTCCATTTTTGAAATGGTAGTTCAGGTATTGAGATCAATTTTAATGAATCACCTTAATGTCATAAAGATTTCAAGTTTTACTTCTTATTTACACACTGCATATTAAAACTAATTTATCTTGTAATGTACTTTAATCAATCAGTTAGCCTATCACGGTCCACTGCGGAAGTAGGCCTCAAATGTACTTATATGTGTCTTATATTATTTCATATTGAACGAGGAGTGGCATATAATAATAATAGAAACCACAGGTGTTTGTCTCAGATAATAGGTAGATTTTAATTTGTTAGTTGATTGATAAATAAAGTATTTGAAAAGGGAAAAATGTGGACATAGACAATACAGTATTACTAGTCAGGAAATTCTTATCAGTTCCAATTATCAACAAACTGTCATTAGTCTGTAGAAATTATTTATTATGATGTAAATAATTGGTCTAAATGCACTTTAATTTTTCCAGGGCGTACCACTCAGTAACTACATGGAAGATTTACTAGCAAATAAAATATCATTAAATGCTGGTAAAGGTCGACAGGCGATAGAATGGGTCATAGGAAAAATAGATGCAGAAATTAAAGAACTTGCTAGTACTGCATGTAAAAGCACAGATGAGCTCTTATCACACACAAAGAAATCTCTTGATGATATCACTTCTACAGCCAGGAGATCAATGGATGATATATCATCAAAAGCAAAACGATCACTCGATGATATAGAAAAATTCACAACAGCTAATGCCAACCAAAGGAGCTGAAAAGAGGAGTGATTACTGTTTTGTCACACAAGTCATCACGACCTGCACTTAATATTACATTACAACAAATTGTTAATCTAAGTATTGTTGTAACATTAATTTATTTTTAATAGTCTAATTAGCATACTATTGAGTGCAAATATATGCTTAATAGCATGCTTTTTAAAGTGAATTCCGAAGAATACTTGATGTCAGTTTTTGCATGTAAGAAATAAAAGATTATGTTATCAGTCATATTGCTATCAGCAAGATTGATTATCTAGTAATGGACTTTTTCAATGTGCAAAAACTTACTTTGTATACATAAAATAGGTATCTGTGTTATATATTGTTTTTCTAGTAATTACATTAAATTATAAATTACCTCATATGACAAAATTATCATTGTAACTGAACTATGCATATATTAATAGGTGAATGTTTTTGTTTTAAAGCTAACTTGTATATACTTCACTGTGTCTACATAACTTATGAAAATCTTTGTATTGCCTTATTTATTACATTATTATTTAGGCATGATTTGGATTTGCACTATTAATGATAAACAATACTTTAAATTTGTTATGAAGGATTCATTAGATTTATTAGAGTATATCAGTTGGAGTCTTGATTTATTTAGGAAAGAATTTTGACAATGAAGCATTACATGAGCTGATAAGGAAGATAGGAGGTAGATTCCAACTCTCTGTGTGTTTTGACAGGGATTACAAAAAATGCTATTCCAAATTAATAAGGACACAGGTCATACAGTGAATCAATGAACAAAGCTTGCTCAGGCATTGTGGGATGTAATTAAGTTAGCTTCTTATGTAAAGAATTTTAAAATTGACATGACATCTTTTTGTGATAAAAGGTAATTTATTCCAGGTAAAGTACATAGTTGGCAAGAATTTTTTTTTTTTCAATTCAATGCCAAGAATCACTAATGCAGAGAAGACTGATACACTTTATAAGTTTAATAATCATTGTTCTAGATGAGCATGCGACACTTGGCTGAATATTGCTATTTCCCATTGGTTATCACTGACTCTGGTAGTTTGATCATTCCAGTATTTTATGATACTAGCCCTCAATGATGATCAAAGGGATATTGATTGATGTTGTGTGAGTAGGCTATATGGACACAAGATTTTTACTGTATAGAATGCACTATAAGTGGCACTAGCATAATTACCAACTTAATATCAATTCGCCCTGGAATTGGATGTGTTAGATAAAATACTAAAAAGGACCTTTGCAAAATATAAAGAATCCAAGAACTCTTGGTATTGAATTAAAGTTATATTCCACCATTCAGTATGTTTTCAATTTCATAGTTTGCAGCAATAAATGTTTTTATTTTATTATTGTTTATTTATTTGTTATTACCGTGTGGTTCCTGGCAGAGAAGAATTTGGGCCACCCCATCTCCTCCCATGCGGTGTCGTACAAGGCGACTAATGGATAGCGCTGTTTAATATCAGACAGATATATATAGCCCAGATTCAGCCTCAGATACATGGTTCGAGTCAACAATAGTGCCCAGAATGTGGCCCGAAAACATTAAAGGTACAATTTGGTAGCCGACTACACGTAGCAGCTGTTGCTACGTGTAGTCGGGCAGCAGACGAGGTGTCGTCGCTTACATGAAAATACCCCTTATTCCAGTCTGACCAACTGAAACCAGTAGTATCGCTGCGACACGTCGTCCGCTGCTGCCTCATGTCGTTAGCGGACGACATAAGGCAGCAGCGGACGACGTGTCGCAGCGTCACTACTGCTTTCATGGAAATAAGGTACAAGTTGGTAGCACCAGTAGTGTCGCTGCGACACGTTCGTCCGCTGCCAACTCGTACCTTTACTCGAGTCTGGTCAGATTAATGCATGATACCTATGTTTATCATTACACGCGTCTTTAATTGGAGAACACGAAATTAAAAACCTGGTGGTAATACCAAAAACCAATTTTAAAAAAGCTAAAAATATCAGTAGGTACTCCTAAAATTTCGTTTGTTCGGACTATATGATAGTGCAGTGCTGCAAGCCTCCATGACTGGCCTTGTCAGAGGCAGCAGCTTGCATTGCCACCTGAAATTAGGTAAGGTATGTATCTAGTACGATCAACTTACCAAAACCCAGCTCATCTGTAAGATCATCAAATTCTGTGTATGAAGAACCGGTGTTGCAATCCATAAACCCTGACGAAGATGGTTGCTGTAGTGATTGAAGTTCACGCGTCACGCGGCTTCATTTGAAACTAGCTTTTACCCGCGGCCCCGCCCGCGTGGATGTCGGTTATCGCGACCAAACATAGCCCTTTCTCAAGGTCTAATCTACCCCTATAATAAATTTCATCAAAATCGAAGTGGTTTAGGCGTGAAAACGTAACACAGACAGAATTACTTTCGCGTTTATAATATTAGTATGGAGTATGGATTTGCTGACTGTACACTTACAGGTGGTGGGGCATAGTGAGCAAGCAAGAGAGCAATATTATTGTGACATGAACTGGGATTGAGCCCCACCATCTCAATATGCCATATTCTCCTTGGTCAACTTGGGCCCAAAGGCAATTTAATTACTTCCAAGTTGGCCACTGGAGATGGAGTTCAGGTGACAACTGAATTACTTTTTGGCAGTGTCATTTTTAAAACCATGATGCCTTTCTTATCTTCAATTCAATAATAAGAAGCAAGTAAGGTCAGCAAGTTTCATTTACAACTGTGTCTTCCCATTACTACTAGGTACTATATTTCAAGTCATACATGGGAATGTGAATCACTCAAAGTAAGTCTGAAATTGAAATTGACAAGAAAATTACATACAAAAAATAAGAAAGAATGCCTTGTTTATATATTAAGCATTTACTAGAAATACATAGTTTGATTTACAATCACTGAGTTTTACTACTGATAGACATTCAGAAAGAAGAAAGTTGTATCAATAAGTGAATCATTTATTCATTCTTCTGTTAATCCTGGTTGCAAAGCTTTTACCTTGCAGTCAATAAATGAATCAATAATCTTGATTATTAGACCACCACTATTGTAGTGTTCACTTTTTTTTTACTACATGACACTATTACATCAAAGAAATAAGACACTAACAAGACACCAACTACATACTGCTTATAAATACTGACCATTATTAAAAACTTCCATGCTTATTTGACAGTACAGTATATACAACATAATTCTCCTTATTGCTTATATTCCAATGTAATTCGAAAGTTCTCCACACTATAATAATTATTAATGTACATATTCTATATTCTTATGATACTGGTAGCATTTACAAGTATGATAACAATTTCCATACTAAATGGAAAGTGTAGTTAATATCAAGTACTTGTCCCAGAAGATGTCATGTTGCCATTCTGTACATTTCCAGATACTGTTCTTGTAGCAGCAAGGTGAGCGGCTTTCAAGCGATCCAGTTCATTAACCCAGGAGCGGACATGCTCCAGTCTATGCCAAGCCATCTGCAACACTTTTTGTGAAGCATATCCAGAACCTTCATGAGGTTGTCCAGTAGACACTTGTGTTAAGTAATTAATCTGATCGCTAAGTTTGGATTCCACTTGACTTAAAGTTCTTAAAAATTGTGAAGTGTTAGTTTCAGCTTGTTTCTGACCTGACTTTTCTTTACTGAGTTCTAGAAGTGCCTGAGCTGCAAATAAGTAATTGGTATTAGTAGGGTGTATAGCTAGAGTTGTCACAATATTTAAACTTAAACATAATATAAATAAATACCGGCACACTGCAGGCAGGTTATAATATCTTTTTCAATGTCGTCAAGAATTTGGATTCTTTCCATAGGTGCCGTCATTTTAAATAGGAGTATCGATGATATTGTTATTTTAATTAACGCAAAGTTCTACGAAAAGCAAATTATAGAATTGTTAATGGAACTTTAAATCCACTGTGTCCTTTTAGTTTTTGTTTCAAATAATAATTTTCCATTTCCTTTCCATCAAATCAAAGCAAAGTGTAAAAGTAAATTGTGTCAAGTGTCAAAGTAAAATTTTTTTTTGGCAGTGGCCAGTGTTGCCAATGACTACGATCTGGACTCCCCCACAAACCTGACTGAAAATCCCTAATTTGATGGTTCGTAAAATCAATATCTCCGAACTTTCCTCACAAATTTTCATTAAAGAAAAAAATATAAAATTAAGCATATTTATAAGCAAAATCTTTGCAAACATGCCTTTTTACGCGTATCTTGTATGTGTATGTTTGTAAACTTTATTACCTCGTATGTTCCAATCAGTCGGGATGAAAATATGTTGTGATAGATATGGCATAATATGGTATCGTTAGACTTGACTTGACCTCAATAACCTGGATAGTGCTTCCTCATGGTTCCCTACTCTTATACTCCCACATCCCACCAGGTCCCGAAGGTATTATGAGGCGAAGATTTTTGGTTGAAATTTTTGTTAGAAAATGTTCTAAGTCTTTTTCTTAGCGCCCCATTACGTACCCAAGCTATGAAAAATTCTCTTACCGGTACCGAGGTCACCTAGGTCAAGGTCACAAATATCACGTCAAAGTCTAATGCTGCAAAATTCAAGGTCAAGGTCACCGAGGTCAAAGTCACAGGTCATCGAGGTCAAGATCACACACGTTACAATTTAATGACCCCGGGGTCATTGAACCCAATGGCAAGGTCGATGACCCCCAAGGTCAAGGTCAATGACCTGGGTAGTGCACCCTCATGGTTCTCCACCCTTGTACTCCCACATCCCACCTGGTCCCGAAGGTATGATTAGGCGAAGTTTTTTTTGGTCGAAAATTTTGTAAGTCCTTTTTTGTTCGAAAATTTTCTAAGTCTTTTTCATAGCGTTCCTTTACGTACACTCCAACCCGCGTTTTAATGTAGGTAGCCAGCGCTGGTTTTAGAGGCAGCCAAGATGCTGCATGTTTGTACACTTGCCAAGTAGCAAGCAAATCAAGACCTATAGTAATCTCCTCGTTGGGTTGGAATCAATTTTAGACATAGGTAACATTATTCGACGATATATTATAAACTATTTATGCACCAATCAGAATCGCGATAATGCGCCACCAAAAAAAAGTCTTTTTTAATAAATTCGTAATAATAAAATATTATTAGGTCCACACATACCAGCCTTAGAAGCTGAGAAGTTCTTAATAAATAATAATTTAATTAATATGAATTATTGACATAGACGTGTTTTTAGTAAGTAGCTATTTCTTTTGTATTTAGTATTTGCGCCATTTTTGAAAGCCGCCATCTTCTTGTATAACGTATCTATAAATATAATACATCATTGATATTATTACTATAAGTTTCCTACTCACGATATTTATTGAGGCTCATTTATGTATGTATGTATGTTGCCAAAAAAGAGTAAAATAAATTTCAAATCCCTTACTGCCAGATATGTTACGTTTAACCCTAATTAAATATAAAAAGACGTCTGGCACTCGGGGACTGCCGCGGTAAAGCTATTGCATAGCATTTTTTTATCAACTTAAACAATTATCCCCCCACTCCGAGCTCGGACGAATCGAGCCGAGTTGCTCCGAAATCGGCCGATTTCGGAGGCAGGCACATGCTGTAACTTGCATCTCGAATGATCGAAGTGAGCTCGATAGCTGAATCCGCGGTGAGATGTCAATTTGTATGCGAAATTGACATCTCACCGCGGATTCAGCTATCGAGCTCACTTCAATCATTCGAGATGCAAGTTACAGCATGTGCCTACGTAGGCACATGCTGTAAGAACATTTCGAACGATCGAACGAACTCGAAAGCTGAATCTGCAGTGATATTTCAATATCGCATGCTGTTTTGGTGATGTCACGTTGTCGAACACGTAAACATACATCACCCTCATGCTCAAGAACGTGACGACACAAAATTTACAGCAAGCAGAATGGAAATATCGCCGCGGATTGAGCTGTCGAGTTCGTTCGATCGTTCGAAATGTTCTTACAGCATGTGCCTACAGCAGGCACATGCTGTAACAAACATTTCGAATGATCGAAGTGAGCTCGATAGCTGAATCCGCGGTGATTGGTCAATTTCGCGAAATTGACCAATCACCGCGGATTCAACTATCGAGCTCACTTCGATCATTCGAGATGCAAGTTACAGCATGTGCCTACAGCTCGGGTTGATTCGTGCGAGCTCGGAGTGTCAGCTTAGGTTTTTTCGTTACGGAATTTCTGGATTCGGTCTCCACGCTCAAGGCCCGCGATAGAAGCTATGCAATAGCTTAATAATAATTTATCAATTCTTATAATACTTACCACTTTTAAGGTACTCGTTCTTCTGAGTTCACGTATAGAGTAAATGTCTAAATTCCCCACATTTTCCCCATATTTGCGCAATCCCCACAAATTCCTGATTTGGATTGAAAATCCCCACAGTTTGGGGAATTCCGCACACATTGGCAACATTGACCACATTTGTCTTTAGCCATTAGGGGAGTTTTGGCGGCAAGGCTAGGAGACGCATCACGGTGTTATTTTATTTTCCGAAATTAGTGTGAGTTCGAGTTTTTATGTGTAAATATGGTGGAATTTTAGACATAACGTCTTGTAAAACGCGCACAAGAGTAGGAAAGTGAAATATTACAGTGGATTGTGACTTCTCGTGTTGGTTTCAAATCTCCGTAAGAAGCCTTTAGTAAAGTTTCCACCACTTTACTGAGGCAGCAATCATCATCGTCATTATCATCATCATCAACTCACCATTATCATCATCATCATCCTCATCATCACCCAAATAAGAATAAAAATAACTGATGACAAGGCAGCATGGTCATAGAACCTTAGCCTGTTCCGAAAGGAACAAATATAAAAAAAAAAAAAAAAAATAGCCATTAGCACCCATTAGCTTCATAGTGAGGTGACATTTAAAAATACTATTCAATACAATAAATCGATTAAATCGATATGGACTTCAAACATCTCTGAATCGAACGAACTGAATTCAATGTATTTACCTCTTTGGTATTTACTGTGAAAAATTATATAGATTTTGTATTCCTTGAGACACCTATCTCAGACATAAATTGCGGGACAAACGTGGCCGTACTGCGCAGATAGTTTTATAACATCTATATGTTTAGTGAATTTGAGTTCGTCCACTACCGTAGCACCCCGTGATAACCATAAAAGACACCCAAGACCATTACCACCTTCGCTTCGATATTTGCGACTGCGACAAGGCTGCGTACTTCGCGAGTTTTTTCTGACCACATTTTCGGCCGTGACATTGGTATACACGTCTCACGTCTGCTTCGGCCGCGGGCGCGTATGAGACCATCTATCCACGTCTGCTACTTAGTTTTGCTGTGCTTCGTTTCGTTTCGTTCATATAAAGAACTCTTATATAAATATACTCTTTGATACAGAGACAGACAGTCGGTTTGACGGTTGCAATCCTAAACTTAGTTGAAATTTTTAGTGATATTCTATACAAATATATTACTCAACATAGTCAATATTTTTAGGCGATTTTTCACACAGCACTACAAGTTGTGACAGTTAATTTTATCGATCAAATCAAGATCAAATCCCTTTTCCTCGGCCATTTTCGTCGCGACTGTTATTGAACATGGTTAGTATTTCAAAATATCTTAAATCTGTTCGAATCCAAGGCATCGTTAAATATATTAGTGATCGTGTGTGCAATTTTCATTTATTTATGCGATTGATTATGCTTACCATTCGTAATTGTGACATTCGCATATTGAATTACTACAAACATTGCCTGAGATAAGCAGTTATAACTTGTTCGATATGATGAGACCCTATTTTAATATATAATACGGTTAGAACCTGAATTCTATGTGAAGATTATACTAGGGCGGACTGATCCTTGTCAAAATAACCTCACCAAGGATATCTATGTGCCACGTTATACATTGTAAGTTTGTTTTCAGTCGCACAGGAAGTTTTCAGCGCCTCGCCATGGGTCGATGGGATTCTACCCCAAGAAGAGGTCCCGTCGTCATCGTGGAAAGGTAAAGGCGTTCCCTAAGGATGACCCTAGCAAGCCTGTCCACCTTACTGCCTTCATCGGCTATAAGGCTGGTATGACCCACGTGGTGCGTGAACCTGACCGTCCTGGTTCAAGTGAGTACACTTATTTATACTTGCAAATGAAGTTCATTACAAGTTTATTGAGTTCTATAATCTCACCAATAAAAATGATATTTTTCAGAGATCAACAAGAAGGAGATTGTAGAGGCAGTGACAATAATCGAGACACCTCCCATGGTTGCTATTGGTGTGGTCGGTTACATTGAAACACCTCATGGACTTCGTGCCCTCCTTACCGTTTGGGCCGAGCACATGTCTGAGGACTGTCGCCGTCGCTTCTACAAGAACTGGTGAGACAACAAGCTTTGTATTTTGTAGGTTACCTTTTGTAGCCTCAATCCCGACCCAATATTCTGTCAATACTAATGAAGTCCCTTGTTGTAGTACTTATCTAAATAATGTTATTAATGATTTTACATTAGCTCTCCTCTTTTCAATGAGAGCCCTATATTGAATATGCCTGGAGCATATTTGCACCAATTGGTCTCCGCTCCACGATGAGGCCATTTGGTTTTTCTTACAGTGGCACTGATTTATAACTAGGTACAAATGCAAGAAGAAGGCTTTCACCAAGGCCAGCAAGAAATGGCAGGATGAGCTTGGACGCAAATCTATTGAGAAGGACTTCAAGAAAATGATCCGTTACTGCAGTGTAGTGAGGATTATTGCACACACTCAGATGAAGCTGCTCAAGCAGCGTCAGAAGAAGGCTCACATCATGGAGATCCAAGTTAATGGTGGTACTATTGAAGATAAAGTAAAATGGGCCAGAGAACATTTAGAGAAACCTATTCCAGTAGATTCTGTATTCGCTCAGGATGAGATGATTGATTGTATTGGCGTTACCAAGGGTAAAGGATACAAAGGTATGTAATACAAGTTTCTTGAACACCATATTTCTCTTCAAATCAATGAAATGCTTACATGTTAAAACTTTGTTTGTTAAATTTTAGGTGTGACTTCTCGTTGGCACACCAAGAAGCTGCCGCGTAAGACACACAAGGGTCTGCGTAAGGTTGCTTGTATTGGAGCGTGGCATCCATCGAGAGTATCATTTACTGTAGCCCGTGCTGGTCAAAAGGGCTACCATCACCGCACAGAAATGAACAAGAAGATTTACAGGCTTGGACAAGGTTTGTTTTACCAACATTAGAAAGATTATATTTGGGAATAATATAAATAGTGGATTATTTTTATTATTCCCACTAATATAATCTTGATTTACTATTATGATTAATTCAATGCATTTGAAGTTGGTTAGAACTTTTGAAATGATACCAAGGTGGCATGCAATCATATTAGTTTATTACTACATAGTTTTTGCCTGACTGCCAAGAAGGATTGATTTTCATTTACATCTTAAAGTAACAACTTACCTGCCTACTGTATGAAACCAAACATGAATGGACATTTTGCAGAACAATAATTACTTATAATTTCATAATCGAGAATCCCTAAGTATCAAGGCAGTTTTTTCTTTCACCTTGCCTGATAGCTAATTGCAGAGCAGCTTTAATCTCAATTTTTTTTTTTCAGTTTATCGAATGTTTCAGTTTATTGAATTGAATGAATGTATCATTGAGTTAAGAGACATCATCTAATGAAACCCTTTTTTTACAGGAATCCACACTAAAGACGGAAAAGTTATCAAGAATAATGCTTCTACAGAGTATGACTTGTCTGAAAAATCTATCACACCTATGGGTGGGTTCCCTCACTATGGTGAAGTCAATAATGATTTCGTCATGATCAAGGGCTGCTGTATGGGACCTAAGAAGCGTGTCATTACACTAAGAAAAGTATGCAACGATCTTTTAATTTTCAAGATCATTTTAAGTCTTGGTCAGAAACTTGTACTTAACTTGTATTTTTTTTTACCAGTCGCTGCGCGTACATACCAAGAGGGCTGCACTAGAGAAGATCAACCTCAAGTTCATTGATACATCTTCCAAGTTCGGTCATGGTCGCTTCCAGACGCCAGCTGACAAGGCTGCGTTCATGGGAACCCTCAAGAAGGACCGTATTCGTGAAGAAGCTGCAGCTACTACGACTGCTCCAGCAGCTCCTGCACAGTCCTAAACATCTTTGGACAATAAATAAGAAAAGATATTCTATTTGTTTTATTGTTCAAGTTTCCCTATTCTCGAATTCTGAAATGATTGAACATGAATTCAACGCTAAGGACAAGGATGGATTAATAAACATTAAGCTAATTTACTGAATCCACAATCAGTATTTCATCCTCAAGTCTGTTTATCTAGGTACCACCATTTCTTTAGTCAATAAAGCGTCCACAGCCAGTGCTGGTCCGTGGTCTGCAATGCGCAATTAAAAATCTCGTACCTATAACCCGCGCCACGTATCTTGGACCTAAAATGTGCCCTATACCCGCAGTACACATTTCTAGGGTGTCTTTTGAGGATAGCACGGGATGCTACTACGGTAGACGAACTCAAATTCACCAAGCATAGACTATTACAAAGCAATCCGCGGGCGCCAGAGCCTCGTATGTCTAACGATTTAGGTCCAAGATATGTGGCGCGGATTATACCTGCTTACAATAGGTAATTTTCCCTTCGGAGTGTAATGTGCAAAAAGCTAAATGTGTGCAAAACGCAAAATGTACAAAAAGCAAGATGTGCAAAACCATTGCAAAACGCAAAAAGTGCAAAAGAACCTAAACACGATAGCACAGTGTGTTATAGAAGCCGATTTGCGGTCATCTCCGTTTTATAAACTCTTCGTATAGAGAATTTTAAGACAAACAACTTAAAAAAACTTTCGTTGATGCGGTTGATGTGATGTATGTCTCATAGTTTTTGAGAAATTAAAAAAATCGAGAAAAATCCATAGAAATCAGAAAAACTTTATAGCTGTTTTCCTTATGATTTTTAACCATAAATTGTTTATAAACATGATGAATGTTGACCTAAAGAGCAAATGTACACATAAATAATTGATGATTGGAGTACTAAAAAAAAGAAAAAAAATATTTTCTATGATAACTTAATTTTTTTTTTTTTTCGAAAACTATTGCATTGCAGCATTTGTTTCAAATTGAATTATATGTATAATGTTAATATGTATTGCCACAAAAAAAACCAGACGCGAAAAACACGCGTTTCGTAAGATATGATTTTTTTTAAATCTTGCTTAGGGTTGTCAAAAATTAAGTTATTGTGTGACATGTACCATTTATGATCCGCAAAGTTCTTACTGATGACTCATAATTGACGTTATAGGTAAATATTATGTACTTATTGTAAATATACTATTCTCATGGCAAAACGTCGCCTCAGTGCTGGTTTGTTCTATCTACCAATTTTATTGAAAATTAACTTTAAATGCAGTATTGTTAAGAATCAAATTTCAAATCCGTTGGTTAAGAAATATTTAAAACTTTTTTGCTATAATATATTTAAAAAACCATTTCTATTTTATCTGTGACACAACACTGTAATAAATATATTGTGCTTGTTTGCTCTATATCCACTGTTCGTTATAAAGCTTACATCGTTCAAAACTTTGAGTGCTTGTGTGTTCTATGTCCACCCAATCGACCAATCAGAGCCCATGACGCCATGTCCGCCATTTTGTTTGAATTGTCATTGTGGCTGGCGACATCAAAAGAACCACATCGGCGCTCCACTAAAATAAATAAAAATCGTGCTTAAATAGTTGTTCTTGATAAAATTGTCGTGGATAAGTAACATATAATGTCCAATACAAGATCTCAAAGCAAAATATATAACCAGACGGACCCACAAACAGAGCAGTAAGTACTTTTTGATTCATATTCGATTCTATTCTGAATTTGATACAGAGTGTTGTTTTTTAAATCACCGTCACTCTTTTACATAGTTATAATAAGTATGACTAATGATTATGTAATATGTTCTAATTTTCAAACCAAGTTTTTGTTTGTTTCAAACTTCTACCAACCCCAGGAAAGAACACACCCTCGCCTGCCGGCTCGGGCCTCAATAATGCCTCGGCGGTAATCACCAACATTGCTCACTTGTACCATAATGTACTATTACAGTTACTGTTACTGTTTATTTTATTTTTTAAGCCATTGCATAGCTTCTATCGCCCCCCTTGAGCGTGAAGAGGTGGAGACCGAATCCAGAAATTCCGTTACGAAAGAATTTGAATTTGAATTTGAATTGAAATTGAAATTCAGATTCAGATTCGAATTTTAATTTTATGAGCAGGTGTGTTGTAAAAATGCTATGCAATAGCTTTACCGCGGCAGCCCCGAGTGCCACACGTCTTTTTTATTTTTTATTTGTAGGTACAATGTTCCTAATTGGTAAACGCATTTATATTAAATAATAAACATTTTGTCTAATTAAAATCAGTTTATTATTTGTGAGTAAAATCCTATCCTCTAACATAAGTACTAAATACATCACCATGTATATACATCTGAGACATAGAACAGTTAAGCACAGAAAAATAACACAGTCATTGTGTTCTATCTTTAATGAGGTACTGTTCTATGTCCATATTCGAAATTATATTTGTGCATAATTGTTCTATCTCCACAAATAAACTGTGAAATAAGGTATAATTAACCACCATTCTATACATTTAATTATAATGATAAATTCATAGACAACTCATTTATTAAGGAAAGCCTTAAAATCTACAAACTAAAGATTATTATACAAATGGAATAAAAAAATGTCTTTACTGTAAAATGTAACCAATGGTAGATAGAACAAATAAGCACTGATGCGACGAAAAGATATGCTACTTGGCAATTTTTCTTCTATGAAGGTCATCGTGTGGTATTGGGAAGGCCTCGTTAGGCATATACTAAAACCCAATATCAGTACATGATGACTGGAGAAGCGGGGGTGAGGCGTCATGGAGCCTTTAAAGACCCATGACACCACTTTGCCTCAACAGGAACTGACCCAGAAATCAGACAAAAAATGGGTTTACTTGTGGATATTGTACGGCCAAATGCAGTCACTACCAATGATGGTAATACTGCCCGCACTGCGTTATCAGACACCAATCGCAAAACTTTTGCCAACATTTTGGGCATCAAGGATGGCTAGTCAAGGACCTACATACTATTCTCGTGGCACTATCAAGTGGTTTGGAAATAGATTCTAAAAAGTTTAAAGTATTTTGCTATGATCTCGCCACTAGATATGTGGAACACTATAAGTGGTTTTATATGTCAGTCACCTTGCATAAAATACGGGAGCCCCTTGTTTCGCAGACAGAAATTTCATAGAATTTCGTTTCACAGAAAATGTTTCACATAATATTTGGTACTTATATTTTTATTTCGAATATTATTGTTTCAAAGACAATTTACCAGAATGAAACATATTTCACAGAAAATCAATTTAATGAATTTTTATTTACATTTATTTGTTTAATAAACTTATCAAACAGTAGAATTATTTTTTAAGGAATATTAAACCACCACCATAATCGAAAATAATTTGGTCTAACGTTTAATAATTTAGAACACATCATTATAGTTTACACCCCGACTCAGAGTACCCCGACTTTGATAGGTTAGGTTAGAAGGCTAAGGCGGGAGTGAAGCGGAGCGGAGCTCCCGCCTTAGGCCTTCGTGGTTATTTTTTTTTAAAACCACCCAGAAATAGGAGCCCCGCGGAGCGGGGCTCCGTCGAATTATCTTAGCGCAAATAAGTTTTATATCTTTTGAGTGGTATGTGAAACGATTTTATATTTAATGTATGTTATGTTATTAAAGAATGTTTGATTTGTTATTCTATGATATGATTATTCTAACATTAAACGTTATGTGAAACAAAAATCAATGATTTAAAAATCTTCAAAGTAAGTATTCTGTGTATTGATTATTCTATGAAACGAAAATATGAGAAATTTTTTATGTGAAACGAAATTCTATAAAACAATTAGCTATAAAACAACGCACACCCATAAAATACTGATACATGGTGAAAACATTATAGAATCGATTTCCTTGCCGATTGGTTTGCTTTCAGAACAAGCCGGTGAATCGAGAAATAAGTTTTGGCGTTATGACCGCGAGCATCATACGCGAAAATTAAATCGCCAAACTACCATTCTCGATTTGTTTCACCGAGCTTTGGAATCCTCAGATCCACTCATAACAACCATGTCCTTTGACTTGCGAAAGAATAAAAATAAACGCACAGCCCTACCCGAGAGAGTCCTTTCTTTGTTAAAACCCTCGACAGAAAATGTTACTCTTCATAGACTTGATGAGACACTTTCTTTGTCATCAGAAGAAGTATTAATTCACTCTGATGAGGAGTCCTAAAAATGAAAAACAAAAAACTTATTATTAGTCTTTATTTAATTTTGGGATTATTTACCACGTCAACATGGAGTTGGCGCAACAATCTACATAAACCTCTCTCCTTCCTTAATCTCTTCTCAACCTTAATCTCCTAAAAACTTTGATTTTAATATTTGTAATTAATTAAATATTGACAACCCTATTTCCATAGAAATTTCTAAAAAACTTAGAAACGCTTTTTCTCGTATAACGTAAGTTTGTAGTTTGTGAAATTTTAGGATATTGTAGACGACAATAATGCGCATAGTAATAACCAAAAATAAAATGCTACAACGCTAATGTACAATTATCAAAAATATAATTGTGAAAAACAGAAAATATTTAATATTTCTCAGACTACTAAAGCTACTGTCTTCTACTTTTTAATATAAATATATAGCATACAGTTACACTACTCTGAGTACTAAAAAAGTATAATGGGGTCATAATTTTCCCAATAAAAATAAATAAAGATTTTCTTAAGGTCATTGACCTCTCATAGAAAAATTAATATCTCTAAAACTAGAGAAGATTATTGTATCGGGGTTTCTGTCAATTCTTCATCACGATGATGCCCATCAAATAGACATATAAACCACACATGACCGCAAGTCGGCTTCTATAACACACTGTGGATAGGTACCAAAATTCGGGCTATTCCCGTTTTCCCCTTTTACCGATTCCTTCGAAAATTATTTAACGATATTTGGTATAAATTATGTATAGACATTTTGCTTCTTTTCCCCCATTAGATTAAGGACAGTTTTTATTGTGCGTCACGATTGGGTAATCGTGACGCACAATAAAAACTCGTATACTTACCTATTACCTACCTAGTCGAGCACAACTTAATTTGGTACCTAAGCAGATTATTACATTTTTCTCCTTTATTTCCCGTGGTCCACCTCGTAGTTCACCCAGGTGAACCACGAGATTTTTTACCCGTGTACCCGGGAAATATAGTTATAGTTGCGCTACGGGAAATATTTTTTATCCGTGCTCTGCATATCTACTTATATGTATAGAAGATGATATACAGTGCAAGATGTTTTAATATCAATTCCATTGATAATGTCCAATAGGATATCAGAAAAGACCCTATAACTATGAAGGTGCGGATGAAACTAATTATGTGCCATTGACCACCGGGGTGGTAAACGACACCTATTAGTGCCAACCACCACCCCGGTGGCATGCCTAAGGTAGGGTTGCCAACCGTACTTTATAATAAAGTATTGTACTTTATTTCCGGTAAGTGTACTCTATATTTTATGAGAACAATAAAGTACGCGAAAATACTTTATTTCACATGATTTATTTTTTTTGGTACATATTTTGAAAAGTTTACTCTAAAAGCATTTTTTCGTTAAACGGAATTTATCGATACTGTACTTTAGCACTCACTTTAAACCATTTCTGAACGCATTCTAACCTCAAATATCAACGGTGTCAATTTGTATTGTCAGACTAGCCTTCCGCCCGCGGCTCCGCCCGCATACATCTCGGTTAACGCGACCTTTGCTCATACCTCTGTTTCAACTCAACCGATTGCGATCAAGTAAACGTAAGATTCTAAGTCTGACCAAGCCCTTTCTAACAACAAAACCGCATCAAAATCCGTTCAGTACTTTTTGCGTCCATCGTGAACAAACAGACTAACAGAAAAACAGACAGGAAATTAAAAAAATATATATTTTCGTGTTCAGTATCGTTAACAAGTACATTATAAAACGAATTCAAAGCTAATAATTTACATAAGTAAAAACCAAAAAATATAATAATTTCACATAAATTTTGATAAAATAAAATGAAAAAGTAGTGATTTTTATAGTGTCCCACCATACTTTTCCAAACTTCGGTACGTGATTTTTATGAGTTAACTGTCTCTAGGTTATGAACTATTGTGTTTTTCAGAAAGATTATATCAACCAAATGTCATTTTATAGCTTGTTGGCATAGATTTAGAGATCAAACTATAAAAAAATACGTGTTTTGACGTGGGTCAAAAAATGATGTCTGTGGAAAAATTCCGCAACGCTACGACTATAAAATGACTTTTTACGACAAATTTCTTCTAAGTTTGACAATTTTTATGAATGGCAACATTTAACACTATAAAACACGCGCCATTTTAATTTTTTTAGCGGCATAGCTTCAGAAAGTCTATGGAAAGTCATGTAGTGACTGGTTGTGCGTCACGCTTGTCCACTTTTATGTTCCACTACGAACCTAGTTTTTGTTGCTAAGTATGGATATCTTTGCCTTACAGTTTAATAAAACTTACTGCGTATGTTTTATAGAAAGCGATTCAATGCTCTTATTTATTAAATATGTATTAAAACAACAACTTTTTTTGGATTTGGTTATGTACCGGCATCAAACGTCACATCCACCACGCGACGTAATGTACTAGATTTCTCTATGTATTTTTTTCTCCTGGGTGAAATTCCATAACGCGACGGTCATTTTTTTTGGTAAACGCCCATATATAATATATACATACATATAACTTTTTTTTCATTTGATCTAAAAATAAAAAAAAATATTCTGAGGATTTTATTTCATAAAAAAATATATAGTATGTATGGGAACATACACTTTAGTATTCGTAGAGGGAGTGTTTTCAATCATGAATGTGAAGTGGCGGGAAGAAAATGATTAAAAGTGAGCTCCTGATCTACTTAAATTTAGAGTTGACCTGTATGGACTCACAATTAATTTAAAAATAATAAAAACCTCTTGTGTACCGTCAAAGGTACTAAAAATTACAGTTTTAAAAACTAAATAAAATGTAGGTACTCTTTTTTGTAAGTCTGTACTTTTTTTTTACCGCTTTTGAAATCAGATACTCTATTTCTTCTAAAAAAAGTTGGCAACCCTAGCCTAAGGGTGGCATGGGAATAAAGCTTTGAGTATGGAAGTATATGGAGATGAAATACCTACGAAAAAAAACTGTATACCTAAACTTGGATGAGAACGGAAAATGGCGTCTATAATAGGGAAGCCCAGTAAACTGTCGATAACCACCTTATCGATATAAAAGAAGCACAGACTAAAAATGTAAACAAGGGTTTAAACTATTAATCTATCTTCTATCTATCTATACTATTATATAATTGTAAATTGAAAATGTTTGTCCGCGATGGACGCAAAAACTAATAAATGGATTTTGATGCAGTTTTTTTGTTAGAAAGGTCTTGTTGGAATTTAAAATCTTACGTCTGTTTTACTGCAATCGGTTGAGTAGAACCGAAGATAAGAGATCCACGCGGCGGAGCCGCGGGCGAAAGGCTAGTATTTAGCATATATTTGCTAAATATAATAGTTTGAACCATTGTAAACCTTTGAGAATGCCGTAAGGCGAAACCGGTTAGGCAACAAAAAATAAAACAATTGTGGAAGAGTACAAGTTTAGTGCTTTATTCAATATATCCTTTATATTAATATATATCCATCAACAAAGGAGAACGGGCAGTTCGTTACATAATATTGTAATACTTTTTACCTATATTATCACAATTGTTTCGTTAAAATGATAATTATTGTATGTTTAAATACATATTTTTCAGTGCATGGTTATTAATACTGTCTGAAAATAATTATTACTGTTATTATAATAAATGTGACATTCAGTAATGTAACATTTATTAAATGTAGAGCTTATTTTTGCTAAAATATATTTTTCAACACACTCATAATGTAGCTTCATCATCATACTGAAATGTACACATTAAAAAATTAAAAATAAAACTTTAAGTTCGTCCAAAACAAAATGGACGTAATGGATGAGGAAAGCTTGGTGAGAATGTGTACAACAGCTTTCTCCGTTGAGGACATTGAAACGGCGAAGAGTCTTTTGTTTGACTCAATCTCCACGACGAAGCGCAAAATCACTCGAAAACGGGATGGCAAATCACAAAGGGATCTTCAGGATGTTATTACGTTGCTGAAAGAGATGGATCCTGAAGCGGTACCTATTTTCGTTGCTCGGGAACTACAAAAATTACCACCGGTTACTTTCGACCACATTGATGCAACTAGACTCTTAAAAGATCTATTGATACTGCAGAAAGAGCTACGTGAAGTGAAGGAATGCTATGTTACTACTGAGCAATTGGAGGATTTAAAAAAAGAACTATCCCAAAGAAATTCTTCACCGAACAGAACACAAAACATAAACACTAAAAGAGGCGGCAGTCGAACAAAAAATAGTTTCTGTTTAGACAGTGGGCCAATGGGCCTACCCCACCATTTCGAAAACTTAGAACAGACTTTGAATCCCGATAATGAGGCGACTGTGTCGCCGATATCTGTATCACCCGCTCATGAAGACTGTGTCTCGCTCGCACACAGCGTTTCTTCTCACACGCAAGTCCCCACCTCAGCCGTGATGCAAACTTTGTCGTGCCCCGTGGCACAAGCGCCGAGCGGGAGCGATAATAATAATCACACGCAAGATGGTTGTGATAAAGGTAAAAAAAATGAGTGGGTTCTTGTACAGAGAAAGAAAACGAAATATCGTTTTGCCGGAAGTCAAGGGAAAGCCGCCTTGGAGCCAAACGTTAAATTCAGAGCGGCAGAAATTAAAATTCCGCTCTTCATTACAAATGTCGACAAACAGGCATCCGAAGGTGATATTACCGATTACATTATGGCAAAGACCCAAACATTGGTAAGCCTTAAGAAAATTAAAATGTTAAAGCAGCGAAGTTACAACGCCTATAAAATTCTTGTACCACAGCATAAACTTACAATATTTTTAAATGATAGTTTGTGGCCAGAGGGTATATCTTTTCGTCGATTTGTTTACTTTAACAGAGCGGCGACTGATGGCAAGAAAAATACGAAAGGTGATTTGGCGACTAATTAGCAATGGATAGATCGGTACAATTAGTAAGTTTTAATTGTAAAGGAGTAATGACTGCGGTGGATTGTGTTCGACGACTATGTGTATCAGCTGACATCATAGCATTACAGGAGACATGGTTAATGCCATACGACTTAACCTTCCTTGATAATATACACAATGACTTCGCCTTCACGGGAAAGTCGTCGATGGATCCATCTGCTGGCATATTCAAGGGTAGGCCCTATGGGGGTGTGGCATTGCTTTGGAGAAGGAGTCTGTTTTCATCAGTGACTGATATACAGTGCAACAGTGATCGTCTCGCATGCATAAAAGTACGATTACATGATCGAGATATGTTGGTTTTTTCGGTGTACATGCCTACAAATTGTCGAAATAACTTAGTAGAATTTACTGACTGTTTGAGTGAAATGAGCGCTGTAATAGAAAGTAACAACATTGAAACAGTTTTTATGTTAGGCGACTTCAATGCCCATATTGATAAGGTATTTTATTCGGAATTGCTTACTTTTTGTGCAGAACAGTGTTGGTCGTGTTTTGACACGGAATTTCTACCGTGCGATACATATACTTTTGTGTGTCAGGCGTTCGGGGGACGGAGTTGGCTCGATCACTGTGTTGTGACTGAAGCCGCTCGGCGTACGCTCACTAGTGTGGAAGTGTTGTACGATAGTTATTCTTCTGATCATATGCCTATACAGGTGCAATGTAATATAAAATTATCCGAGCCAAGTATTATCTTACCGAACATAGGTTTTAATAATGTGATCTGGGGTGTACGTGATTTATGTCAAATAGATAACTATGAGACCCTTTCTAATACATCTTTACGCGATATAGATTTTCCTTCTGAGCTGAGAGCCTGTGCGGACAAAATTTGTGGAGACTCAAATCATAGAGTAGTGTTGGATAGCCTGTATAGTACAATAATTTGTATACTGACAGAAGCCGCTAAGCGTAGCGCTGGTACTGTTAGAAGGAGGAACTATAAGCCATTGTTGGGGTGGAACAAGCATGTTAAATCTGCGCATGGTGAGGCTCGGCTTGCGTTTCAGATGTGGCGTTTACACGGGCACCCGGTTTTGGGAGATCTTTATGACAAAATGCGTGAAGCTCGAAAACTATTTAAATCTAAATTGAAGTGGTGTCGCAATAATCAAACACAAATCAAAATGGACATAATAGCTGAAAACCATAAGTCTAAGGATTTCTCAAAATTCTGGAAAAATACGAACAAATTGGGCCCCAAGCCACGCCTCCCGGTTAGCGTGGGGGGTGAGTGTGATCCCACGTCTATAGCAAACATGTTTGTGGACCACTTCAAGGTGGAACCACCGCCTGCGCCGACTGTGCAGACGTCTCCGTTGTTGTTTGGCGCTGGGAGGGATAAGCCGGAGCTTCAAGTTAAGTTCTGTGCGAAAGAGGTTGCGGCCGTAATTAAAGGCATGGTTGGAAGTAAATCTCCGGGTCACGACCACCTCAGCGTGGAGCATCTGCGGTACGCAGGTGTTCACCTACCGAGAGTGTTAGCTATGTTTTTAACTTTATGTGTGAGTCATGCTCATTTGCCTAATGAGTTAATGCGAACAATAGTCGTCCCGATTGTTAAAAATAAAACGGGTAATGTTGCTGATCCCGCTAACTACAGACCTATTTCCCTTGCCACTATAATTGCTAAGGTGCTGGACAGTCTGCTTGACTCACATATGGCTACACGTGTAAGTATACACGATGCACAATTTGGTTTTAGGCCAGGTCTGTCTACAGAAAGTGCTATACTGTGTCTGAAGCAGATTGTGCAGTACTATGCTGACAGGGAGACACCGGTCAACGCGTGCTTCCTTGACTTATCCAAGGCGTTTGACCTGGTCTCATATGACCTTCTTTGGGAGAAGCTACACAGACAAGGTACTGTAGAAAGTGAGGTAATTTCCCTGCTTAGGTACTGGTACAAAAACCAGACGAACCACGTTAAATGGGCTGGCACATTCTCTCGTATGTACAGGTTGGAATGCGGGGTAAGGCAGGGGGGTATAACCTCTCCACGCCTATTCAATCTGTACATAAATCAGCTAATCGTTGAACTGAGCAGCGCCAACATTGGCTGTCATATAGATGGGATATGCGTCAACAATATCAGCTACGCAGATGATATGGTGCTGCTGAGTCCATCGATTAGCGCACTAAGGCGACTGTTGCAAATATGTGAGGGTTATGCAGTGGCTCATGGTCTCAAGTATAATGCTAAAAAGAGTGAGTTACTAGTTTTCAAGGCGGGCACCAAATGTTACGAGAACGTGCCACAAGTCTCGCTGTGCCACACTCCTCTAACAAGAGTCACTCAAGTCAAATACTTGGGTCACTGGGTCACTGATAACCTAAATGACAATCTCGACATCGAGAGAGAGCGCAGAGCGCTGGCAGTCCGATGTAATATGCTGGCCCGCAGATTTGCAAGGTGTTCTAAACAAGCCAAAGTGACACTATTTAGGGCATACTGCCAGTCATTTTACACCTGCAGTCTGTGGGTTAGCTACTCGCAGAAGGCTTTCAGCGCGCTGCGCGTTCAATATAATAATGCGTTTAGGGTGCTGTTGGGGCTACCACGCTTTTGTAGTGCGTCGGCGATGTTGGCGGAGGCAAGGGTTGATGGCTTTAATGCCATCATCCGAAAGAGATGTGCTTCCGTCCTGCGTAGGATGCGGGAGAGCTCCCACAGCATCCTGAGCGCATTAGTTGATAAGTGGGACGGTCCGATGCTGGGACACTGGGTACGTGCGCATGTACTGTAGCGTGGCCGGTGTCCTAGTGTCGTGACCATGCCCACTTCACTTTTGTCGTTTTATTTATGTGTAACTAACAATAGGATAAGATTATATTTAATTACTAACACTATGGATCACTGGTCTGAAATAAAGAAGTTTATTATTATTATTATTTAATGAAGGATAATAATTTATGATCTTTATGCCCAGAGTATCAAAATAAATTTAAAAATAGTACATTATGGTACAAGTGAGTAAAGTTGGTAATTATCATACTCATGCGTGGCATACGACGTTTTACAACACACTTGCGAATAAAATAAAACTAAATAAACAATACTACTATTCGTTTTCCTATGCGCGCGCATCTAACAATGGCGATCGGCCATATTTAAAAGTGAGGTTTGAATTTGACTTTTTTTTACTCTGTTTTTTTCTGTACTTGAGAAAAAAAAAGTTAAATTTGAGTGATAATTTTGTTTATTATACAAGTATTACAAGTTGGTTTTCGTTCTATTAAACACGTTCTTTTTTGTATCGAAACTTTTTTAAGAACATAGAAACTTAACCTGTAAGATTTAAAAAAGAATCTATAACTCACTTGTGAATAATAGCAATGAAAAGGTCACAGTTTGATAAAAAACCGGACAAGTGCGAGTCAGACTCGCGCACTGTACAGAACTAAATTAAAGAACAAACTCATAATACATATAATAATAAAAATTTCAACTTATCCGTCCACACATTCCCGAAAAAAAGGTCTTAACAGACAGACAAACGGACAACAAAGTGATCCTATAAGGGTTCTAGTTTTTCATATTACTGTACGGAACCCTAAAAAGGAATATCTAACGCCGCTCGGCGAGTTATTGTCTAAATCTTATAGTATGAGAGCCGATGAAATTAACTTTAGTCTGATCAAATTCGTGGATGATATGCGTATCATAATCGTAGAACCTATAAAAAACTTTGAAAACGTTTCAATATTCAAGTCGCCGACACCAACACGAAATAGAATCCATGACACTTAACACATTCATTAATTTCATTCAGAACACATAATTCCATCACATACGTTGTAGGTAGGCCATTCACTTCGTCATAATTATTTAGTTGTCTTTTAATTTTAAATATTAACAAAGTACCATCACACAAAAATCGTGAGGAAAACACGAGATTAGAATAAAAAAAATTATGCATGTCAATATGGACCCTTGCCTTGTACTACAAAATTTAAATTACGTTCCAATCTACTAATATCAGAACCCATGACACTCAACTTAGTTGGCAGATGGCAGCCGCTTCACGGAAAATATCAAGGTCCAGTCAAATCCGCTGTTAAGACTGGTAAAGCGGACAGACTCCGAGGTGAAAGCTTCAGATGCGACGGGGAGTTAACACTAGGATGAAGAAGAAATAAATATACTTCGTTTATGGTATATAAATGATACTAACCATACAAAATTCCCTCCTACAGTCCCGGGTCCTTTAAGCGGGGCATAAAAAGCATCTGATGAGACCTTCTTAGTTCTTAGATATTAAATTTTATTATCAATCATATTTAGAAATAATCATTTATTTTATTGTCGCTTTATCTCACATAAACCATAAAATTATCATTATCATTTATCATAATATCATGAGCTTAGCATTTTTCCGTTCTCTTTTGGTTAATACACATTAGATGACAGGATAGATAGATATCGACAAATATTACGATAATAGAGATACATGATACATCCCTAACATAGTAACCGTCTACAATCTAAGTCTATGGTCTACACACGTTCATTCATGAAAATAGAAGTATATGAGAACGAAAGATGGCGATTTGGCGTCAAGCTTGATTCGATTTTATGAATGAAATCGTAGTTGTTGCTACTCTTTAATACTCTAAGGAATAAAGTAGTGCCAATCACCACCCCGGTGGCAAGCCTGTGGGAATAAAGGTCTGAAGTCTGAAGGAAGGAAGACATTAAATATGGACAAATTTTTCAAGCTTTTGGAAAATCAGTTGTTTTGAGACCATCCTATGTGTTTTAGGTCAGAAGACTTTCATGCCAAACTCAGTAAAAAATTTAATAAAACCAACACAAAATTGCGAGTCTTGAATGTAAGCACAATAAAATAGGTGCAAATAAGATGTTGAAAACGATGATTCTATAAAAAATTAAATAAAAAAGATATTCGGATGCAGTTAATTAATAACGATATTTCTGTAGAACTACGCTAAATTTTACGTTAACAATAATAAATTATTTAAAAAAAAAAGCTTTTTTGGTCGTAATAGTACGAGAGCCCACGACCAAAACCATATCTCATAGCAATACGGCAAAAACCCTATAAAATCGTTAGATTGTATGATTCTGAACCCGACTAGGTGTGTAGTAACGGTCGAAAGTGTAGCAACTGCGTGGGAGGCCATTTCTGCTGTGTCAAAAAAAAAAGGCAGTCGGTATTATAGCAATACGTCTGATAGTGAAAATGTACATAGATTTTATAATTGTATTACGAAAAAGTTTGTTTTCAGACATTTTGTGCGTAGCACATAGCCTGAGCGCAGTTTTGAAAATGTCAACAAATTTAGCCGACCTGTATCATAGCAATACGGATAAATTTTTTTTTTAACTTTTCGTATTGCTGCCATGATTACCAAAAACCTGTTTTCAGACACTTTAAGTGTAGCATATACTCCCAAAAACGAAAATAAGTACGAAAATGTTTTTTTTAAATTTACAGCCTTCATAGATATTCAAGAATCTCCCTTGTCTATTATATGTACTTTGACAGACGACAGATGTCATTACTTATTTCTTTTGTAAAAGTTATTTTACAGAAGAGGACGTTGAAGATCTCCCGAGCGACGTCGAGAGTGATTTCGAAGACGACGATTCCGAATCCGACAGCGATTGAATACGAGAATATTTTGTAACTTTGAATAAACCGTTTTTTTTTCAACTTCATCCCAGTTTCCTTTTGTGCGATTTATTTCAGTCCTTCAACTTCAATGTTACGGTTTCGGGTAAATTCTTTGTTAATTATCATGTAATGAATTCAGGGTCGCAACGTATTCACTGGTTTGTAACAGAGAATTCAAATTTCAATTAAATGATATCTGAGTATCGAAAAGTTGTCTGATAGAGAAGATGCTACACTTAATTTGTCTGATATAAATTTTTTGCACATGTGGACAACTTATTTTATCATGTCCAACAATTTTCAGACATATTGCTATGATACCGATCGGTAAAATTTGTTAACATTTTCAAAACGGTCTCAAAATTTAATGCGTTCACATTTCCGTCTGAAAATTGTTTTGTTCGCATCAAATAACCAAAATTTACTAATAAAAAAGATTTTCAGACGTATTGCTATGAGACATTTTTTTTGTCTCATTTTTAATTTTTTTAAGTGATTTTACGGGTTTGCGCTACACCACTAACGTCTGAAAAATATGTTTCCGGTATCTCAGAACTATCATTCAACTACAGTCTGCAAATCAGACATATTGCTATGATGCAGTTCGGTAAAATTCTTTGACAATTTTGAAAATTCGGTCAGATCAAACGCTACGCGGAAAATGTCTGATATTGGTTTTTTCGAGTTCAGGATAATCGTATCTATCGATTTGATGCGGTTTTGGCTGTATTGCTATGAGACAAAAATTTTGGTCGTGGGCTCTCGTACTATAAGTAGATCCATCATTTTATATTAAGTATATCCCGCGCCACGTATCTTGGACCTAAATCGTAAAACATACGAGGCTCTGGCGCCCGTGGATTGCTTCGTAATAGGTAGTCTATGCTTGGTGAGTTTGAGTTCGTCCACCGCAGTAGCACCCCGTGCTATCCTCAAAAGACACCCAAGAAATGTGTACTGCGCGTATAGGATACATTTTGAGCACATTTTAGGTCCAAGTTACGTGGCGCGGGTTATATAATTTATGTTACAACTTAGAGTATAAATTGCTATTTATAATGTATAGTCTAAGTGTTACAAACATTTTGCTATGCAGGTAGACCACGGGTAAAAAAAAATCCCGTGCATCACCTGGGTGAACTACGAGGTGGACCACGGGAAATAAAGGATGCTTGATACTTTTTGTACCTACTCATTATTTTTGTTAATAAACAATAGCAAACCGGGATTACCAAAGATAGTCATATCATCTAGTTTTTTTTAATAAAGTTTGTTATTATTATACATGTCATATACATACATACATACTATTTATATATTTCATCTATGCATACATACATACAATCACGCCTTTATCCCCGGAAGGTTAGGCAGAGGTGAATTAACACCCACATTTCACCAATCATTGTATCAGGTCACAGGTCCCACGTAATATTATAGGTATACTTACATATATATTTCTCCTGAGATTTTTGCTTTAGTGTAAACGTCACATTTTGCATTTTGCACATTTTGCTTGTGCTCATTTTACATTTTCTACATTGTGTTTTGTACCTACCTACCTTTTGCGTTTTGCACATTTTATTTATAGTCAGACCTCAGAATACAGGGTCAGACAAAGGATTGATCGTAACCGTTGCAAAAAGCACCTACTCTGTGGGCGTAGCCGAGCTTACGGCACGTTGAGGTCTTTTGACGGCGGCGAGGCGACGGCGACGCGACGTTTGCAGTAGGCGCCCTCTTGAGAGAGAGGCGCTGCGGTCTCCGTAGCTCAAGGTGCATGGTCACCTAATTATTCGCTTATTATATACCTAATTAAAAAGATCGGAAGAGAAAGCGGCCGAGGCTCCTCCCGTGCTGAATCGGAATTTTGTTATGAATAAAAAATAAGTAAATAGGCATTACGCATTTTTTATTTACAATATTGCAATAGTCATTGCAACTGCAACCATTTAAAATACCTTCTACTAACAATACTAATGATTGTCATAGGTAGGTTCTAATACAAAACTTTTGTATAAAAAAGACTATTATGTACATAAATATTATATTATACAATAATTCTGACAAAAACTTAAAAAGTTATTATGCTATTTCATCAGTAGTTTTATCGAAGTAATCCATCTTCTTAATATACCTAATACACTGCAATACTATATTCCGTTCTTGTCTTATTTCTTTGTGTAAAAGCTTCTGAAGAAGTGTTGATGGTACTTTATGCTTATACCTGTTAATATTTTTACGATCATTCCTAAAAGGTGTGATCTTTTTAGAATGTACAAGTGGATCCTTATTTTTAGGTACTTCTGGTAAAATTGGTTCTATAATATTCATTTTAACTGTTGCCACTTCTTCTGGCCCACTGTCATCATCACTATTCTCCTCTGCATTTTGTTTTTCCACATCTACTTTAGGCACTTCTTTAACTGGATTACCATTTGATATAGTTTCTAAATCATTTTTAACATTATTGGCACTATTTATAATTTTTTTACTACAGACTATAATTTCTGCCTTGCCTTTTACCCTATCAATATTTTTGAGATTAGTTTCTGTAACATTAATAGGCATTTTATTCTCTCTTGTGTCAGTTTCCTCATCAGAAGATCCATATTCACACATCAGAGATGTTAGTGCTCCACACAATACTGGTTCTAGAATAGCTTTCTCTATGGGCTGCTCTAATGGCTCCTCATAAAAGTCATCTTCAATTAAGTTACTCCTGTTGTTTGATGAATTACATGAATCTTCAACTGTGTCATCATCCATGCATATGCTTAGAATTCCAGTAAATGGTATAAGTTTATTTTTCTCTACAACACTTGGTACTTTAGGAATGATTTTTGGAACTTTCTTTTGTGGGCGCTGCTCCTTTTGATTAGAAGTATTATGTCTTTGGTTGAAACTTGATCTATTAGTTTTATGATTTTGGTTCTTTTTATCAAAGTCATGTGTTCTTTTGATACCCGCAGGATGATCTGTGAAACATAAATATTCAAATTAGAAGTTGAATTAGTTCTATTGTTTTGAGACATTCAAACAAATTCCCGTCAATAAATTCTCGAAGGTGTAGGCATAGGTTTAGTAGGACCACATTGCACCAACTATGAAACCTAAACTACTGACTTGTATAAGCTTTAAATTCAGCTAAGGTTTACATTTACACTTTTCTGATGTACTATAATTTAGGATTTATACAAGGGAGTATTTGGGGCCCAATCAAGATATTTAGGGCATAAGCCAAACTGAACTGCAAGCAAGTACACCTGCTAATCATCAGGTTCTAGTGTTGGCTTTGCGTGATTGATTATGATCATTAATGATTTTTTGGCATTGATTCCCACTCAGTGCAAATATTTGTATGGGTATTTCAGTGGCTTGGATAGCATGTTAAGCTGTCTGTCCCAATGGGTGAAATGGCCTAGACAGAAGGGCTGGTCACCTATCTCCAGTGTGCCCACTGGCAGTACTTGTAGGTCTTTTGAGAATTCCCCATGCCAGTTTGGGCTGAGTTGCTAGTATATAATATGGGAAAATATAAGCAAATTGAGATTTACCTTTAGATCTATTAGTTTTCTCCCTCTTCAAAGCCATTTTTTCACCTCTTTCAATTTTCTCCTTACATTCAGCTGCTTTTTTTTCAATGTTGATTCTCGTAGGATATTTCTTCTTTCTTTCTTCTCTCCATTTCTGAATTTCTTCAGGATCATGTAACTTAGCTATCTTCTTATATAACCCTGAAGAATGTTGCATTTGAATGTGTTTTGTAATAACTTTTGGGTGAGCAACAAATTGGCATCCATCTATGTTGCATTTCTGAAATTTCAAAAATATAACTGATCAATCTGGCTGTGCAAGAAGTTCCTGAACACTTAATATAATTGATGCATAATTATTTTGTCTTTTTTGAGAGCATCTGCAGTCTGACCTCCCTCCCTCTCTATGAAGAAAGTGCGACAGAGCCTTGTCCATTATTAAGGAGATGCAATAACTAACAGTTGAGACTGGCTTGATTCCCAAAAGTAAATGGTATGTTATTTATAGTGAAATTTTTATAAGCTAGATGTAGCATATAATATGTATGTAAGGTATTTAACAAATAGAGGCATGAAATGTTTGGGTTGTAAGTTTAGATGACAATCCCTCGCAATAAATAGTATTAAAAGGATTCACACAACTACTACAATACTTTTTTAAAGCTGAATTGTTCAGAATAGGCTCTCAGTAGACGAAAGAACACAGCAGTACTATACTATCCATGGATTATTACGGGAAGATATAAAAAAAAGAACACGAGTATCATTCACATTCAGGACCAGTTTACCTCATGTTGTTGTTTATGTCTAGTAAGGATATCCGCTGTGGGAAACTCCCGGTCGCACGTTTCACACCAGTTTTCACCATTGCTTTCAGTTGTTGAATTGTTCATAGATCCGAAATTTGTGTAAGGTTTCCGCTGATATCCATGATGCTGTCGTTCCGTGAAAGGGCTCCATTGGGGGTTGAATGTCCGAGGACTATGGTACTTATTGGTTGTCATGTATGAAGGATTACTCATTTTAAATCTAAGCTATAGCACTTATAAATTCAGTATTTAACACAACAATATAAACTGTATTTGTCCTGATCCAAAATTAACATGAGTACACTGTCTGTCTATATAACCCACAATCCCGCATTGGATTGTTTTGAACTTTTGACACTTTTTGCAGTGTTGCCAATGACTACGATCTGAATTCCCCACAAACCCGGACTCACTCCCTAAATAATATCCTATGATAATATCTGAGAGGATTTCCGCACGACAAAAGGCTATAAGGACGAGGACCTGTGTTCATGGCTATTTATCTAACGTTAAAATAGTTTAGTGAGTTTTTTTTTGGCTCGAACACGTCGAAAGAAATTTTATTTTTCAAAATTAGTGTGAGTTCGAGTTTTTATGGGTAACTACTTAAGTATGTAAATTTTTATGTGGAATTTTAGACATAACGTCTTGGAAAACGCGCACAAGAGTAGGAAAGTGAAATATTACAGTGGATTGTGACTTCTCGTGTTGGTTTCAAATCTCTGTAAGAAGCCTTTAGTAAAGTTTCCACCACTTTACTGAGGCAGCAATCATCATCATCGTCATCATCAACCCACCATTATCATCATCATCATCCTCATCTAAATAAGAATAAAAATAACTGATGACAAGGCAGCATGGTCATAGAACCTTAGCCTGTTCCGAAAGGAACAAAAATTATTAAAAAAAAAAGTGAATTTGTCTTTAGTGTCAGTACTGTCACTACTGTCAGTAACTTTACCTTGCCATTTCATTTACCTAGGTACCTTTACCAACTTTATTTACGTACGAAAACCATTCTATTATAAATTTATGACGAAAACAAATAAGTAATACTCTAAGCAAATAAGTCACTGACATTATTTTACGAAGTGCTAATGTCACTTCGTAAAATAATGTTGCTATATTCAGTATTAGTGATGCAACTGATGCATTCAGTTCCCGTTCACTCATATGAAATGAATGGAATGGAATGGAAAGGGGACTCTTTTGTCCGCACTTAGCCTCCTTTTTTGGGCCATTGTGCGTGGAGATATGAAATGAATGATGAGGTGACACATTTGAAAGAAATACCAATCTCTTATATTGGCTTTAATTAACTTAGAAGACAAGTTACAAATAATATTACAATAGATATTTCATATAATGACGGGTGTCAACATAATAGACAAATTATAAGTAAAAGTACTATGTGAGGTAAAGCCACAAAGGAGATTATATGTCATTCTCCTCCTCTATGGTTTCTTCGCCAAGGATGTAGTCATTGAAACGTAGCGGTAATCTTCTAGACCTTGTTGATCTTCTGACCTGCGGAGGCTCAACGTTTTGAGGCGGTGTTCTGAAAATATCCTCTTCAGCAATTTCGTCATTATTGGCCCTGTCAGGTTCAGGATCTCCAACATCTTCATCATTGACTAGTAGGTCTTCATCATCTATTGGTGCAGGCAGTGGGGCTAAGTGTCTATTCGACACAGTTGTCTCTTGACCATTGCGCCGTCGTACATATGAGTAGCTGGGGTTTGTCTGGAGCAACTCGACTTCCTCAACATAGGGGTCGGTCTTCGAGCGGACAAATTTCTTTAATAGCACCGGTCCAGGGACAAGCCATGATGGAAGCGATTCTCCAACCGGCGTTCGTCGAGGGAAGTTAAATAACTTCTCGTGGGGCGTAGCATTTATTGATGTGCAGAGTAGAGATCGTACACAGTGTAGAGAGGGCTTCAGAACTTGCTCCTAATTTTCAATCGGCAAGTTTTTCGATTTAAGGTTCAACTGTATCGTCCGCCAGAGCGTTCCATTTAGTCTTTCTACCTGGCCGTTTCCCTGGGGATTATAAGGAGTCGTACGGGAAGTGGCAATATTGCAATTCTTGAGAAATGTTTGTATTTCTTGTGACATGAACGATGTTCCTCGGTCACTGTGTATGTATAAGGGCTGACTGTATTCATAAAATAGATCTCTCAAACATTTGATAACAGTTGCTGAAGTTGTATCAGGACATGCATATGCGAAGGGATAACGTGAATACTCGTCGATTATTGTTAGTATATACTTGTTTTTCGTGATAGAAGGCAAGGGTCCTTTAAAGTCTATATTTAGTCTTTCAAATGGTGATAATGCTTTGATTAGCGTACCAGTCGCTTTCGCAAAGCGAGGTTTTACTTCCGCGCATACACGACAAGAAGCAGTCATTCCTTTTATGTCGTTTAAGCAATAGGGAAGATTTTTTAGCTTGACCCAGTGATACATTCTTGTTATCCCGGGATGTGAGAGAGCGTCGTGTAGTTCGTATAATTTATTGTTGCTCATGAGTGCACAGACTCGAGACAGTGCATCCGCAGCTACGTTCTCTATTCCAGGTCTGTAAACGATATCGTACTTGTAGCATGACAATTCTAGTCTCCATCTTTCAATTTTATCATTCTTTATTTTGCTCGTATGGTTTTGGTTGAATATATAGCTTACTGATTTCTGATCGGTGATAAGGAGAAAATGTCTGTTGATAAGGTAGTGGCGCCATTTTCTGAGACTCTCCACTATAGCGCAGGCTTCTTTCTCCACGGAAGCATGTTTGCGTTCACTGTCTGATAATGTTCTTGAAAAAAATGCAACCGGGCGTCCCTTTTGAGCTAGTGTGGCAGCTATAGCAAACTCTGAAGCGTCAGTTTCAACCGTCAAGGTTTCTTCGTTGTCTATAGCGACTAATGCGGCTTTTTCGATGTCGGCTTTTAGTTGCTTAAAACTACGCTTCGCATTTTCATTTAATGGAAAAGTTACGTTATTGACGAGAGGCTGTACCTTTTCGGAGAATTTGTGCACCCATTTAGCGTAATGAGCAAATAGGCCTAGGCCTCGTTTGAGTTCAGCGGCGTTACGTGGTAGTGGTAGATTTATAAGAGGTTCAAGTCTGTCTTTGTCAGGTTCTATTATATTGTTTTTAATTGTATATCCCAAGAGGCTAATGGATGTTTTGTTAAAGTTGCACTTTTGTTCATTTAATGTAAGTTTATACTTCTTCGCTGCATCCATAAATTGTTGTAGGTTTTTATCATGTTCCTCCTTATCTTTCCCGCAAATAGTGACGTCATCTAGATAGGCAAATGTACCCTGAAGTTTTTCTTTGCCAATTACGTGTTCAAGCGTACGTTGAAACGCAGCGACTCCGTTGGTGACGCCGAAAGGAATTCTTCTAAATTGATAAAGATTGCCGCAGGCTTCAAAAGCCGTATAAATTTTCTCGCTTTCTAAGATAGGGACTTGGTGATAAGCACTTTTTAAATCTATCTGGCTAAAGTAATTGTATTTAGCCACTTTTGACACGATAGATTCTATATTAGGCAGTGGATAAGCGTCTAAGTATGTAAATTTATTGATAGTTCTTGAGTAATCAATTACCATCCTCTTCCGATGAGATCCACCCCCGGTGACAAGTACCTGAGCGCGCCAAGGAGATATGCTCGGTTCGATTATTCCATCTTCTAAAAGCTTTGATATTTCAGCCTGAATGAATTGTTCTTCGTAATTGTCGTGACGTCTAGATTTGATGGCTACAGGATAGATGTCGGCAGATAAATGAGTGAATACTGATGCTGGTGGCACTGAAGCTTCCATTACGCATATTTGCAGAGGTTCTCTGGTACCTCCGAACTGGAATTCAAGCTTGGCATGATCTTTAAGAATGTCGTGACCAATGATAACGTCAGCACACAAGTTGTTAATTATGAGAAGTGGCCGTTGCTTATATGTGTGTTTGTTGATTTCTAGCGTAGCGAAGCAAACCCCTTTGACATGTGACGTATGGTTAAGCGATGCGAGATTTATGGTTCGGCTATAAGGACGTTGCTTGAGTTTTATCATTCGAGCTGTGTTCTCATTAATGAAACTAACTGAGCTTCCAGTGTCGATCAATGCATCGGCACGTGTGTGATTGACGGTGATGGCAATTGTAGCTTTCTCTAAGCATGACGGAGAAGCTGCTGAGTAGACAGTACAAGTCGCTTCGGAAGGGCTTGGTGACTGTAAGTATTCGGTAGGAACGGAAGTATTTGGATAAGAGACAGCATTACTAGTTGTGGAATTGATTCGTGATTGGCAAACTGAAGCAAAGTGACCCTTCTTGGAGCAAACCTGACAATAGGTGTGAAATGCTGGACATTTTATTCTTTGATGTACCTTCCCGCCGCAAAAGAAGCAGCGCTTTGTCTTAATTTGCGGTGAAGGTGAAACCACGGCGTTGTTACGGGCTGGTACGAAGTGCTGTGACTGATGTGGAATAGGCATTGGAAGAGCATTTAGGGCGCTCGGAACGCTAACAGCCATTGTCGCAGAGTCCTTTTCAGCGGTTTCTAGGATAACGGCTTGGTTAAACGCTTCGTCCATCGAGAGTGTTGAGTTTTCGAGTAATCGTTCTCGTATCTTAGTTGACAGGATTCCTGTGATAAAGGCGCTTCGTATAGCCTGCTTGCTCTGTTCGTCAGCGGAAACAGATTTAAAATTACAGTCTTGCGCGAGTAGTCGTAATGCGCGACAGTAATCGGCTATTGCCTCATCATGTTTTTGTTTTCGTGTTCCGAGTATAAAGCGAGCCAAAATCTCATTGAGGTTTAAGATATATTTTATTCAAAACAGAAACAGCGTCGTCATATGTTTGACAATTTTTCATGTGTACATAAATGTCAGTGGTTAAGTGATTTGCTAGTAATTTCAATCTTACGGCATCCGTAACGTCGTCAGGTAGTTCCACAGAAAGAAAATTTGAGAACGTGTGGTACCAATGCGACCACTGCTCTGTTGCTCCGGGAGCGCTAGGATCAATGTTAAATCGATCAGGTCGTAGGTACATGGCTAGCGGACATGATGATGTCCTCTGAGATTCTTTCTTTGTTTCAGACATTGTATTTAAGTTAATTAAATTGACACATTTGAAAGAAATACCAATCTCTTATATTGGCTTTAATTAACTTAGAAGACAAGTTACAATAGTACATTATGGTACAAGTGAGCAACGTTGGTGATTACCGCCGAGGCGCCATTGAGACCCGAGCCGCCAGGCGAGGGTCTTAAGACAGCCGAGGACGGTAATCATCATGCTCACACGTGCCATACGACGTTTTACAACACACTTGCGAATAAAATAATACTACAAATACTAAATAAACAATACTACAAATTAATTCGTTTTCCTATGCGCGCGCATTTAACAATGGCGGTCGACCATATTTAAAAAAAAATGAGGTTTGAACTTAACTTTTTTTTACTCTGTTTTTTTTTCTGTACTTAGAGAAAAAAAAAGTTAAATTTGAGCGAAAATTTTGTTTATTACACAAGTATTACAAGTTGAAATTATTTATTTAAATACGAAAATGCATCAAATGACCATACAATAGGCGTATTAATTTATTCGTACTATTAAACACGTTATTTTTTGTATTAAAACTTTTTTAAGAACATAGACAATTATAGACACTTCCTATAAAATTTAAAAAAGAATCTATAACTCACTTTTGTGAATAATAGTAATGAAAAAGTCACAGTTTTATAATAGGTGTCATTCCGTGCTTAATTGCGGTAAAATAATATCACTGTTATGAGCAGGTGTGTTGTAAATAATATTACAATAGATATTTCATATAATGACGGGTGTCAACATAATAGACAAATTATAAGTAAAAGTACTATGTGAGGTAAAGCCACAAAGGAGATTATATGTCATGAGGGATTGTTAATATTTTCTTACTATACAAAAAAGAACTATTTCTATTTTACAATAAAATTGTATTAAAGTGCTCTGTATGTAATTAGAATCAGTTTATTAACCGGCCTATTTCAAAGCGCGGCGGTAACACTAGTGTCAACCATAGAACACTGTGTCAACACTTGTCAATGCCGCGCGTATTAGTCGCCATTCAGTAGGCAGTAGGCACATGCTGTAAGAACATTTCGAACGATCGAACGAACTCGAAAGCTAAATCTGCAGTGATATTTCAATATCGCATGCTGTTTTGGTGATGTCACGTTGTCGAACACGTAAACATACATCACCCTCATGCTCAAGAACGTGACGACACAAAATTTACAGCAAGCAGAATGGAAATATCGCCGCGGATTGAGCTGTCGAGTTCGTTCGATCGTTCGAAGTGTTCTTACAGCATGTGCCTACAGGTCAGGTCATTATAATAATTATAATGACCAAAAAAAGTCAGTTGCCATTTTGTTTGCTACTTCATACATAATCCAGATAAAATAAAGGTTTCAGCTTGCATATATTCGCATACAGCTGAAAATAGGTGAAGGTCTTAAATATACCATAATTATAGAAATATCAAAAGTCCCCATCGATTGCACTTCTGCATTTTTTTTATTCAAGGTCAAATATACCGGATGCTCGCATTTTTCTCGTAAACAGCAAATATTAGGGTAAAAGTAGGTTGGACAAAGTTGTAGATCATGAAATTACCTATAAAATTAGTATCCATTTTGTTTTTGTACGGATCACCATTTCAGAAATATCGCGATTGCAAAATTGGAAGAAGTTAAATCTCTTATGTACAAAGTTAGTCGTTACCATAGTATGATTCAACAACGCAGAGCCTCAACCGCTAGTCATAATGAACTTGAAATTTTGGCAGTAGATACTTTTCATTTTTCGTGTATCCACCAAGAAAGGATTTTAAGAAATTTTGTTACTAAGGGGCTAAAATAGGGAGGAACGGATATGAACTTCAAGACAAACTTTAATCCCATATTTTACATTCCTAGCAATGAAATTTCAAAAAAATCCTTTCTTAGTGGATACTAGCAACATGATAAGCATCTACACTGCCAAAACTTCAAGTACATAGGGCCAGCGGTTCAGGTTCTGCGTTTATGAATCCTACTATGGTGAATGAAATTTCATATAAAATACATAATTGATTTCTTTCAATTTTTAAATCACGATATCTCCGAAATGGTGAACCGCACAATAAAAAAATTAACACCAATTTTGTAGGTAATTACATGATCTACAACTTCGTGTACTCTAATTTTACGATAGCATTTGTTGTTTACGAGAAAAATGCGAGAATCCGTTATATTTGACTTTTAACCTCGAAAATAAAAAATGCAAGGTTCAAATCGATGGGGACTTTTGATATTTCTTTCATTAAGGTGTATTTAAGACTCCCACCAATTTTCAACTCTATGCGAATTCATGTGAGCCTACCATTTAATTTCGTCTGTTTTGATTGGATTCACATTCATCATGATAATATCATTCATCATAATGTAGTTCACTTTGTCACAACACTATTTTTATTTCATAAAAAGCTTGCAACACAGTAAACGTCAGATAGCTTCGTCTAATTAAAAATCCGACAAGTCTGATATGATAATACAAACATTTGTATTGCATTGTACTTACCTACTGTCGCGAATTTGAAGACGATATCATATACTATTGTAGTATTTGGACGATTGGTGATTGATATTTTACTGAGATTTTGTTAATGTTGATTTCAGCATATTTTTGTTTGCAGCAGGAATTGAATTTTCTTAGTACTCTGTGTTAGCCATCGTTGAGAACCATGAACAGTTCTGCAGCAAAGGTACAGAAAAGTTTATATTATACTTAGGTTATATTTGCCTAATTGTGTTCATTAAAATAATGAGATACATACATACCTATTATCATAACTGTTGTGTTTCTTACTACAATGGTTTCAGGTTGGGGAAATATTTACTGAAGCAGGAGCTGCTTTCAACAAGTTAGCAGAAATGACTATGTTATTGCATCCAATGGCAGAATCAACACCTAGGTTAGAAAAATTATCGTAATAAAAATTGGCATTAAATGCCTAGCTTTTATGAGTCAAAAAAGTTAAGGGTTACTTATTTAATTACTTACATTTTTGAAGAGTTACTGTCATCCACTAATGCATGTTCGCAGGTCCAACCTACCTTTTCCTTCAAATAGTTACTATTGATTTGGAAGTGACGTCATCCATATTTTTCTAGAATTTTGTTAATATCTAGCTTATTGTAATGCCTCTTAGATTTTGTATGTGACTAGAAACTTTCTGAAAGAAAAAAAAAGGAAATTATTTTTATAAATAAACCGCCTGCCCCTTCATTAAGACCTGGAATACCTTAGGTACCAGTTCATATATTTCCCTTTTCCTATTGTCTCTTAAGGGGTGCGTAAAAAGCATTTGATGAGGCCGTCAAGCTGAGTGCCACCATTGTAACATGGTATGTGTCAAATGGTGACCCTCTTTTTTCCGAGACTTTGCCTTTAGCTTACCATCAGGCGAGGTGAAGTCAAATAGGCGTCCTATATTAAAATGAATAAATAAATTAAAAAAAAAAACATTTTTCAGTCAGCAGCCTAAGACACCAGTCAAAAAGAAATTACCTGAAGAGAGAACACTATCTGGGAGCACTGTACTTGGTCATGCACAGCATAGTATACATGCTGCACCTATATCACAACAGGTTTGTTTCACACTTATTAATTTATTTATTGGAACAAGAAAGGTATCAGAGGATAAATTAAAAAAAAAGTGACTACTTGTAGTTTCTCTAAAAATTTTCTGGAGACAGAAATAATATCATTTCAAATTTGTAAATGGAGACATCTATTGCTGTAGAATCTGTAGATGATCTAATGAACTTGCAATATCAATGCTGCTGCATTCGAATTTTGGCAATTTTCTAACTAATGTTTTTGGTTAAATTACACTCCTACTGGAAACTGCAATTCGAAGAACAAATCAAGAGTAAGACCTTGTAAATAACAATGCATTCTTATCAAATAACCAAGAACTTTCTTCTGATTTTGACCCTAAATTGACAATTTTGTAAAAATATTTGTTCATAGTGAGATTTATAAACTAGTAAATAAAGTGGATGAAGCTGATTGGTAAAGAAATAAGCAAAATCTATTAATACTTACAGAGTAATAACTCTCAATGTGCAATTTTATTGTTATTTACTTGATAAGATCCTCAAAGTTATATAAGAAATGTATAATCTATTCTAGCGTTTCCACCAGGTAGGCTGTGTTCTTTGTTAATAAATAGTAACATAATAAGAGTAACCCCATTGCCCATATTAAAAACATATTTTAACCTTCAAGGGTTCTTGGAGGAATAGGGACTTCTGTCTCATGTATACTGTAGTTGATATTATTTTGGAAAGGAAAAAGGTTTTCTTAAAAGTTTCTAATTTACTCTTAACACGTTGAACGCCAAGGAATAATACAATATATTTTCATTCAGGCCATGTCGGACAATGTTGGGCGACATCAGTATATTCCGTTTGGGCCGTGGGGGACAATGTTGTACGGCAGTCAGGACTATGTTTAAACGTCTGTTCTGAGTTGTCGGTCAATAATACAAGCCTAAATTGTACGCAGCGCGACCCGCGTGGCCCCACAGTACTTCTTTGCCGCTTGGCCCGAGAATAACCAAAAGGACTTAGAAATTATAGGCTTTTCAATAAATTGTTATCAAATATATTCTAGGTGTGTAAAATAAGTGTTTTGAATTGTTCAATTGTTACAGTCAAGTACATATTAAACAAGTAATGGGTTTAGTAGGTCATATTTTTTTGGAAGAAGGCATTTTTAACAAGATTTTTTTTAAAGGTTTTTTGTAAGAAGGCATTTTTAACAAGAATTTTTTTTAAGGTTTACTCTGTTTCGGTTTATCTGTTAGATATTAGGTTTAAAAAATATTTTTTTATCGTAAATCGTAAAAAAAGCGTGGTGGGAGGGGGCTGACAATGTGACCCGCGCGGCCTCTGCGAGGGAAAAACCGGTTTTACTCTCTCGCAGGCCATGTCGGACAATGTTGTCTGATGTATAATATCTCAGGAAATAATGACAATATCGTTATTCCCGTAAGTCAGCCATTAATTTTGAGTTATTTCCTAAGAATATTTACAAAAAAACAACTTGGCGATTTTGGACACTTCATGGTAAAATGTGCTGGCCTCAGGGGAAACTCGCCTGTCGGACAGCATTGTCCGACATGGCGTTCAACGTGTTAATATTTGTTTTTAATTTACAGGTTACACTCAACATGTTAAATGCTCATGAAACAGAAATGGATACAGATCTTGGTAGTGATGTTAAATTGGATTTTGAATCAAGCACAGAAGAAGTTACAACTTAGTCATTTGAAATTAACTATAAAGCTTAATGTAAAATAATAAGACAACACTTCTATAAATATAAACAATTTGATTTATTCTTTGTTTTTACATTTATATTTGAATCTTATTTCCAAAACTAAACCTAGGTTATTTATCATTTTGGATGGATTTATCATTAGCTATTTACCAATTCAGCTAGGGACTGAAAGCTCTTAATTTTTCTTTTCCAAGAGGAACTTGTAGATTCATAAATTTTACGGAATGAGTCGGACATTAATATATCTTCTATGACATCATTCACTGTACCTTTTATTTTTAAAGTTTTGTAATGGTCAAATTCTTTTCCACTTTTCTTAACTCTTCTTTGTGCATTCCGATAACACTGCCAACTTTGTGGCTCAATTACAATTCCCCTAGCAATACTCTTCATATAGTTAAGAAATTCAAGTAGTCCTTTGTCACCATGATTTAAATGAATCCACATTGTGACAGAGAAACAAAGGATCACATCAAAAGATTTTTTTTTAAAAGTACTTAGAAAGTCTTGCATCAACAAACGATCATTTTCAGCCATTATATCCAGCGTACTAAATGTTATAAAAGGATTTTGATTTAATTCTTTGGCTCTCTCTATTAACTTGGGATCAATATCTACAGCGAGTATACGAACGTCACAATCTGGATTATTATCTTTCAAATATTCGTACACGGCTTGGGTAAGGTCTCCTGTATTGCAACCGATGTCTAGACACACCAGTTGGTTATCTATTGGTGGTGGAAACATAAGAGGATGAAGGTTGTTTATCCTTATTTGCACATTGTGGAATGAGTAGTAATTTATAAAATTACCATATTTTACAGCACCTGGGTCACTTCCATAGAAACAAAGGTCATTGTAATTATTTTCTGAGTTATCTTTCATTTTGGGATTTTAAAATATGCCTTGATAAAAGTTATTTTCAATGATTTTTGCTATTTAAACTCAATAGACATACTTTGTATTGACAATGATGATTGACAAAATGACAGCGTCACACACACACAGCGGATTGCGTGTCAATGTGTCAATGTCATCAAATCAAAATGTCAAAAAAATATTTTAGTAGGTAGCTACGAACTTTTTTCTGAGGGTATTTCCTGCACTTAAAATTAATTTATTTAAATATGTATGTAACTGACCTTACCATATTATGAGTGCTAGATATCCACCACGGAGGAAAGAATAATTTCCTTCTACATGTAAATATCGCTTAGTCATCATAATGTGACTCTTAGCGACATCTAGTGTAACATAGTCATACTACGTAGTAACATCGACATAAAACGAAGTTAGTAGTTTTGCTATCGACCAGTAGGTGAAAAATAAAAAAATAGGTGGGAAAATGTGGTATTCAGAATTTTTTATTGTTTGTCCATCAGGAATATCAGAATTGATGCTATACCAACGAACGTTAAAAAAATGTATCTTCTTCATCCTAGCGTTAATCCCAGTCGTATCCGAAGCTTTCAGAGTCTGGGGTCCGGTCCGCTTTTTCCAGTATAACCGCGGGTTTAGTGGAATTTAGATATTTTCCGTAAAGCGACTGCCACCTGAACTCCATAACCCATTGACGATATCTAAGCATTGCAGTTAAATCAGTTATTGAACTTTTTACGGTTCCAACTACCCGTCACGACTCACGACTGCCATAGATGTTCGTATGGCAACCGACGGGCGGCGGCTTAACATACTCTCCGAGGCACGACTAGAGTAATGCAAATACCCATATTCAGGCATACAAATATTTACGCTGAGCGGAGATCGAACCCGCGCCTTCTGTAGCGGTCATGTTCGCTACCGCCACGCCACGCCACAGAGGCTGTCGGTAGTGTTTTATTGAACTTAATTTTTTATATAGATACTATTTTGGGGCTAGCCATATTTAATAAATTATTGGGTGTTACTAGTAACACCCAATAATTTATTGGTACATATTTGAAATGTGCTAATCGAGCCCTTGAATGTGGTGCTAAACACGGTATATTTATCTCAAGTTTTTTTCTATACGGTACTTTATGACCGCCAGAGTACGCCACATTAGTTTCAGTGAGTGACACGTTACGTTATATAGCCTACTAGCTTTTCGCCCGCAGCTCCGCCTGCGTGGATATCGGCTACCGCCACATTAGTATTTGTTCTAAACTGACGGACTTGTTGTTATAAACTTTCAACGCCTATTTCAACCTCTCAGTAGTGAATTTTGCAAAATGTAAACTGTAAGAAACATTGGCCCTGTCATACAAAAAAGTGGTAGGTTTTAAGAACATTATATCAGAATAAAAATATTGTTAGCATCTTTTTATTAATAATAGTAAATGGCAAGAAAAGTACCGACCTTTCGATGGGTATCTCCCTCGTCTCATTTCACGATATGAGCTTTTGGGCTTCATCTTCTGATCTTGGAGCTGGACACAGCTGGAGGACATTGTGGCGGCATCATAAGCATCTCAGTGCTCATCATTTGCGTATAGACACATTTTCCTGATTGTGTCCGTGGCCAAGATGACCTCGGAGCTCAGGGTCTGCCTTCTGGCTCTTCGTCCTCCGCTTCGCACGATCTTGGGCGTCCATGGTAGTGAGACCATTTGCATGATCCATTTGCATCGTCGAGCTTGCTCGCGAGACAATTCATGACAACTCTCAAGAACAACACGTAGATATTATGACTCAGAAGTGATGAGTCTGTAATTCTTCTGGCCTTTTCGGAGAACAGTACCACCGCACTCCAGGTCTATGTTCTGTGTTCTGTATGGTGTTGCATACGTCCATAGGCCACGGTGACCGCTTCCCATCAGGTGGGTCGTGTGCTTGTCTGCCAACTAAGTGGTATAACGCCTATTTCATCCTCTCAGTAACTGAGTTTTTCAAAATAATAAATGTAAAATGTAAGAAGCATCGAAAGCCTCTGTGGCGTAGCGGTAGTGAACGCGGTCGCTACGCAGTAGGCGCGGGTTCGATCCCCGCTCACTGCAAATATTTGTATGCATGAATATGTGTATTTGCACTGGTCTGGTCTTGCCTCGGAGAGCACGTTAATCCGTTGGAGCACTAAAAAGTTCAACAACAACGGTGTAGCTGCAATGCTTTGATATCGCCTAATGTCACCATTGGGTTGCGGAGGTCAGAATATGGCAGTCGCTTCGGGAAAATATCGAGGTTTAGCCAAATCCGCATTTAAGACTGGTAAAGCGGACCCCAGACTCCGAGATATAAGCTTCGGATGCGACTGAGAATTAACGCTGAAACAGAAGAAATAAGAAACATCGGCCCTGTCATACAGACACAGTAGACTGTAAGACATTGGTATCTTTACATGAATAGTAAATGGCAAGAAAAGACTGGTAGGAAAAAATTTGAATACGTAAAATTATACTATTTCGTTCATATCAATCAATCAATTAGCCTATTGCAGTCCACTGTTGTCCAATGTGTGAAACAGCACCCAATCCTCCACCCAATTTCTCTGGTTGTATGTCCCCATTGTCGGTTTTCACGTTACGGCCCCGTAAGTCATAATATGGAGTAAACTCGGCGAACTCAACCCAATTGGATCCTTATGGTGATCTAAGGTAGACCTATTCTTGAACAACCTCGGGTGTCGACCTTGCGGTGGGTATCTCCGTTGTTTCATTCCACTTTGTAGGTTTTTAAGGCTTCGTCTTATGAGCTTGGAGCTGGAAGGACATTATGGCGGTATCATGTAGGCATCTCAGCACTGATACGTCATATCAGCACGATACCTTAGTAGAGAATCTAGAAATACCCAGGTCTCGATGAAGGGTTTCTTGTAATCTACAAAAACCGTACACAGCGGCTGATTGTACTCTCAGGTCCTTTGTATGATCTGCTGGACAATGTTGGCTACAATACTATAACCCTTTCAAAATCCGGTTTGCCCCCGTTGGTTGGAACTCATCGAGCTTACTCGTAAGACAATTCATGAACCAGCGTCCCTTGTGTTGTCATTTATATTGTATCAGCGTCAATAGGTTTAAATTCACATACCTTGCTGTTTCAGGGCCTGTAAGTGAGTATTCAACTGGATGATAACGTGTTGTAGCATTGCTTTTAGGCCGTGGAACTTACTGAAGATTCTATTTCTTTTAGATTGTTTTTCTATTTCTAATCAATTAAATAAAGAAACTGCAGTACAGTGCAGTACATACATAATATTTTTCACGTTCTTGCTTATTATACGTGACAGAGAGTGACGTTTTAAGAATATTATCATTTGACAGATCAAAATGTGACACCATCACTTTAGTTCCGTTGTCATGGTAACAATTTTGCTAGCGATATTAGCGCCATAATATTTCGTATTTTCTTTAATATTACATTATTTCGTGAATTTGCCACATTTTAATTGTGATAATTGCTATTCGGCGACAAAGCCAAATTAAAAAAACCAAAGATCATAAAAATCTGTTCAGCCGTTCTTGAGTTATAAGAAAGTACGTTTTTGGCACTTTTTAGGCACTTAGGGACCGAATTTCGAAAAATCGTTTCTTAGTACACTTCCACGCATCAAAACATACACTCTCTATAAATTTCAAGTCTCTAGGACCAGCGGTTTAGGCTGTGCGTTGTCTCTAAGTCAATCAGTCAGTCAGTCAGGACTAAGAGTTTTATATATAAGATCTACCAGCGGACGATCAAGACGCTTCTAACTAAACCCCTTTGTCCAGTTCTGATAAGTGGTTAAGGAGCTATGATGGAACAAATGAACATAGGTACATACATACAAAGCCTATCAAAAATTATAGCCCTCCTTTGGCTTTGCCGTAGTCGGGTAAAAATATGTATGAATATTTTCAAAGAGACTGGTCAGAGACTTCGCTATAATTGTGTTATTCTGCTCCTTTGCTCTTGAGACTATGGAGTCTCGGGCCTTTGGAAGGCGTGCGTTGGGCCGAAGCCAAGACGCAGAGGTCCTTTCAAGAGAATTTAATATGCTAGGGATACACACATGACATGACGGATACCATCCCCGAGTGCACAATAGGATACACCCAGAGATGGTGGGAGACTAACGGACGCCTGCCGTGACAATAAGTCTCAAAATTGTAAAAAAGGCAGATGGTGACTTGCTAACTCATTGCATGGGTCCCATTAAAATAGCCGTACATAGTGTCGTTGAGCGGTTGTCGAGAGGTGAGTCTGCGAGGCGCGTCCCCGGCGTTATGACATTTTACATTTTCAACCTGGAGCATAGATTCCGCTCTTGCGACTCCACTCATAGCCGGCCAATAAAGGCAAGCACATGAGGTGAGGGGGAATAAATCCGAGCCTCGGGATAATCAGGGTTTGTGGTGTCGCCACTCACCAACAGTTCTTTTATTATTTACCGTGTTAGTCCCGGTGGAGTAGAATAAGGCCACCCCATCTCTTCCTGTGGATGTTGTAGAAGGTGACTACGAGATAGGGCTGTTCTTCATCTGACTGTAAACATACAACCCATAACTAAGTGCCCGCTTGACGGCAATAGCACAGAATAAGTAATAGTACTGCAATAGGCTTATCCCCTGTTACGTGGGACCGAAAATCGCAGTTGGTGAAATGTGGGTGCCTACTCCTTCGGGCATTTACAAGTGTGATTACATTATGTATGTATCACAGATAACATAATACTAAAGGTATTGTATATAATTATTTCTAATTCCTGCGTGACCCGGGTAACCTTTTTCATTATTATGCATAGGATTAACTTCTTCCGTTATTTTAGCTATATTTCCTTAATTTTTTACCCTCAAATATCTATCTACTACTAAGCCAGTGGTTCCCAAAAAAAAAACGCGATTTTTCTCCACCTAGCTAATTTTAGGCTGCTAACGAGCTGGTTTCTGTAACTCGCTGTCAAATTAATTGCCTTTTTTTTGTGTGGGAGATTAGTATAGTGTGACTTTGTTCCCTAGGAATTCTAGCCGATCCTTGGATCTGCCAGAATTATCAAAGTGTTATCGACGACTTCCAGTTCCAGGCAGTTGGTTGCCAGTTGCTACACGACTACCCTAATCGATTAAATGAAATTATGAGCTAAAGCGTGATTAAACTACTCACCTATTTCATGCGTTCGTGCCAAATACAAATGCGTGTAGGCACGCTTCAACTTTCTTTTTCCTATTAATGAAACAGTGCTAATATTCAGTTCTGCAGGTATTTGTATCTGTTACTTGTATTTCAATTGTAAGGCGATCATTTCTCTTTCTAGTGATCGGTATATATTTGAACCAAGAATCTAAGAGATTTTTTCTAATATATGCCTTCTTCCATACTTTTTCTTTTAATACTGGGTGATTTTGGGGTCCAGGATAACTTCACCTACAAACCGTTACACCTGCTGATTGACAGGCGAGGATCTGGTAGAGGGTTTCCTCTTGGGGTTTGGAGGTTGGACGACAGTCGCTCATGTAAAACCCGCATAAGTCAAAACAAAAAGAAGGGAAGGAGTAGGTAAGCGGACCCCGGGTTATGGTGGTGACTTTTACTTTCTTTGTTCTATACGATTATATTTGGGTAAAGAATACCTACGTTAGCCAATATTAGAAACTAGTGTGTGACTGGGGTGGTCAAAATTCGCCCGTATGAATTTTTTTGTGTATATTTAGTAGGTCTGAGAATAGGTTGTAGGGGTTGTAGGTTACTTTTGGGCAGTTTAAACATTTTTCAATTTGAATTTGAATACAACTGGGATTGGCGCTCGAATAGTGCTGAATGTACCTAAATATGATTAGGTAATTGATTATGTACTTGGGTATTTTCCTGTGAGTACTTAAAATAATTTTTAACCGAGCTCATTAAATTAAGAATAATGAAAGAGCGGTAAAAAATTGCGTCCGTTATTATTTTATAGTTTTTATTTATTTTTAATCATTCACCAAATCTATGGTAAATTATTTGGCAATAAAAATTATGGCGTCACAATTATTGTCTATTTCATACAAATTCCACTATAACTTACAATTTTGACGTTAAGTAAAAAGTAACTACATACCTCTGTGACGCGTGGCGTGGCGGTAGCGAACGCGGCTGTGGGAGGCGTGGGTTCGATCCTCGCTCTATATGAAAATTTGTATGCATGAATATGGGTTTTTGCATTGGTCTGGTGTTGCCTCGGCGAGCACGTTAAGCCGTCGTTGGTCCCGGTTGCCTTACGAGCATCTATGGCAGTCGTTGGAGTTAGAGCGGGTTGGTCGGGTAGTTAGAGCCCTAAAAAGTCAAACAACTGGTCTAGCTGCAATGCTTCGAAATCGCCATTGGGTTGTGGTGGTCAGATGGCAGTCGCTTTACGAAAAGAAAGGTTATCAGCCAAATCCGCAATTAGACCGGTAAAGACGACCCCAGACTCTGAGGTGAAAGCTCCGAATGCGACTGAGATTAACGCTAGGATGAAGGAAGTCAAATACCCAATTGTACCTAAGTCCGGATCCGGAAGCGCCTCGGAAGTACTCACTTCTAGCTTCAAGCTTGTCCTATCCGGAACTAGGTCCTACTGCACAAAAATAGCACACATTACAGTAACTACTGCGTCACGGTTCGGTACAACTTTTACTTTCCTGTAAATGGTACGATATACCTACATATATGCAGTTCCTTAAAAAGTAATGCAGTGACATGAACGTCAGATTATAATTTACATCCTCGGTGACACAATCCCAATTGAAACACTACCTATATGTAACGAATGTGCAAAGCAATTGAAACAATGAATACAGTTCAATAGAGGCTCAATTATTTATCAAAATGGTTGTATTGAACAGCAGCTAATTAGGTGGGGCTGAGTGGTCTTCATACCTCACGCAAGTCCCTCGTAATCACGCATTTTCACACATGTAAACGTATACACTTGTAGTAGCTACCTACAACACTTGGTAAAAGATATTTCGCACTTTTTGTCGTGCATTTTATTGGAGAAATTCGCTTGGAAAATGGTTCTTGATGCTTTTCAAGTTCAGTTACATAAGTACGCGTGCAGAGAATTAGTGCGGAATAGCGGATGTTTGGTGGTGCTCATCGGTGAAGTGGTGCACGGTTATAAGCTCTCACCCGCTCTACCGCCCGTCAGTCGCTGCTGGACCACCCTCATACACGTTGATTTATAGTTTTAGTGTTGTGTGTGACAAAAACAAACATGTGTACCACATTACGGATATATATCTTATCAGTTATCTGTGTGGTAGTGGCAGCAGGCCATGTTCATGGACCTCGTAGATCCGCAAGGATGGAAGTCGATGACGTGCAAAATGAAGTGGACAGTGGACGAGCTGAGGATAGCTCATGGTGGTGGACAGCTGAGATGTCCGTATTACAGAAACTTTACGATGATTGCAGTGTACAGAAGCACATGTCAATGTGTTTGAAGGGCAAGGCTCTTATGGCGCTAACTAGAGCAGTGGAACAGGTGATACTGTGCCGTGTTTGGTGCTGTCATACAATTAAGGTTATCAGTGACAAAAATAGTGTAATTTCATTTTTAATTGTGTTGTACAGGAGAGCGTTCAGCTCACCGATGGGCTGACGTTGGTAAAGCAAGCTGATGCGCCCTCCGCCGTTGCGGAGCCGCGCTTCTTCCCTGGAATGTCCACAGAGGATAAGCTCGACACCATGTTACGCTCAAAATTCGAGCAGTTGTTGAACTCACATACCATTTCTATGGATCTGGCAACGGAAGGCAGGGGTAGAGGTAAATGTTTAGATCTATTAATGAACTGCATTTAAAACTTAACATTCCATTAATAAATATGATATGTATATTATTATTTTAGGTAAAAAGGTCTTGCCCTACCTGCTACTCGGTATTTTTACCACCGTGACCATTGTGGGAGGTATGGCGTTGAAGATCTTGGCGGCTGTTGCCGGTAAAGCACTCATCGCCAGTAAGGTTGCTTTGACCATTGCTGGAATAATCGCCCTGAAGAAATTATTCAGCCACGACGGAGCTCCCGCTGAGACTACCTTCCAAGTACACGCAGACGGACACCATAGGTAAGAAGCAATCGTTACCCTAAACCATTTATCAAGTTAATTGGTTATGTTGTTTGCTTGACTTGACTTATAATAATGTGGTTTCGCTTACATATTTTAATCAAAATTATTTTAATTCTAGTCTTTAATTCGAAGGCGGAATCTATATGTGGTGAGGCCAGCGAAAGCAGGCGCGGTGGATCCGTACTCCTACAACGAACCGACGACTGCGAGCGTGTAGTGCTCCTGCGGAAGACGTCGCAGGTGTAGCCAGCACGCCCGTCATAGGTCCTCGGCCACCCTGTACCGCCACGTGGACTCCATCATGCATGGCTCGCCATCATCACATCGCACCACCGCGCCAATAAACACAAAATAACCTCAAAACCAAAGTACTGTCCGATTTACGGACATTCTTGTTAGACATAACGGTCGTCCTTTTGTGTTTTGAAATCTATGTCAGTAAATTATTTAATGTAATTTATTTATTTATGACTACAATACCTTTAAATATAAATTAATTTATTAAAGTGATGTAAGATGTAAAAATAAAAAATGTTACACACAATTTAGTTTCATTTCATACGAGTAACAGATGCAAGATTAAGTAGATACCTATATATGTACTACATATAATATCTGCCTATATGTAATTTCCTGCTTGACTCAACCACAGAATAAAGTCACTTAAATCTAAAATACGACTGAGTTACAATTCTGTATAGATATTTATTTTGTAGCTTAACTGGAACAATAAATATATTATTATATAATAAAGATAACACAGATTATGCAAAACATTGTATGAGTATGCATAATATCATAAGTAATCATAACACAGCATTCATATCTCAATAGATCCGAAGCAATTATTATCACAAGAAATAACATGTTATTTAGGCATGCATCGTAAGTTTAAAGCACTGAATATTATTGATTGTACACTTGATATACCGGTGTAGTTCGCATTCATTACCGTGTTTTTATGTATAGATGTCGATTTAATTATTGCAACAAGTCGCTTTCTTTACACGCTCTAGTGGAGAGGAGTTCGAGAAATGTGTCGAGATTTTCCGTTAATGTGGGCGCTACGGCTATGAACGTGGAAAGTAGAAAGTTATAATCGATTCACTGCACATGCACGAATACTGTTAGTGCATACTATTTTATTATAATGTGATATGCACCTACCTAGCAGGCATATGCAGCTATTTATCGACAACGAGCGCTACTTACACGATCGATTACTTCATTAGAGTTGAATAAATAATCTGTTAATGAATGACGAGGTGGATGTGTGCACGGAGTTAACTAGCTAGATAGCTGTCGATTTTACAGACAGAAAGGCTGAGTAGAGAGGAGTGTGGTTGTGCGTTTGTTCGGCTGCGGAAGGTCAGCCCGTTGATTAGCTGGGCGCCGGTAAAGGCCGACCACAGTGCACGTTTGTGAGCCCGGACGCTGTTTATAATGCAGATATGTGTTTGCCCAATCGCTGCACGCTACGCTGACTATATGGCATCGTTAATGCGGCTGGCGTCTCTTTGCATACGCAAATATAGGGCGGGCGGACCAACGCTGATTAAGCGGTGCAGCGGTGGCGGGCGGTGGTGTAGCTCTCTTCATTCCTGTATCAGGAGTCGTGAACTTGACTTGATTAGTTTTCCCTGTGTATGTTTACGTATCAGTTTTACCTATAAGTATATTAATCATGAGTAGATAAGTATAACCTTCGTTTGGCTTCGCCGTAGTCAGGTAAAAAGGGGCTGTATCAAGTTCTTAGGAGCTAAGGTCAACTGCATCTAAAAGTACAAAGTACCTACATCTGCTAATGTACCAACAACACTCTGGAGCGGGCTTTCGCTTTGCGGGGTTTCAGCGAAAATTACTACTGTAAAAACCAAGATATACCAATAATTGCTGAGGAGTCGGAAAGCGGACTTGAGCTCCAAAGAACATGGTTTAGATGAGTTGTATCTATCTTTCTATCTGTATAATTGATTACCTTAAATCGTATTAGATTAAATCCCGCACTGATAGCAATGAATTGGTTTCTAAGGTAAATAATCAATTTTTATTAGATATTATTTATGGGCCCTTAACCTGACGTGGTGGAGATTCTCTAGAGAGTTTGAGTCTCCGAGTGGCCACAGCGTGAGCTAATATTATCCACCGGGTTGCTTACTATTGGTTCAGGTATGGCTGTCGGCTGTCCGTCTGTTCTCCTTTCAATACTTGATGTCTGTCGAACATCTCGAATTAGGCAACAGCTTAGCTGACGTCTGCTAGATTACTGATTTATGTACTAATGCAAATCAGTGCGCTATATTGATACTACGGGTGTTTAGATGCTGAGGGTGCTGAAGGGTTATTTGGAATTCAATTAGATACCTACTTAATTATTGATATAGAGAGTCGATAAGTTATTCCTTTGAGTTGTGTGTTGTACTCGATGACTTCTGTGATTATTGTAAGACAAGCTGTTTGAAAAAAAAAATCTGTTACAGTTATACTTCGACTTTTAATTAGATGCAGTAAAATGACGTTTCAAAATGTCATTGCGTAAAATAATGTTTACAGCCTAATCTCAATAGGGATGTGATTCAGTTCACAGAAGATCATTCTAATCGTTCCATAACTTACTCATAATAATCATACTTAATTCTATTTATTATTCATATAAATAAAAGGCTGTATAAACATTGATCCTTTTACACATTTCCTTTTTGAGTGTTTCGAGGTGTGGTTCGCCGGCATTCTACCCAAACTCAAGCCCATATTAATCTATGCTCAAGTCGAATGCAGTAGCAGTAGTCGTAATTGCGCGTTTTCCAAAAAAAAAGTGTACCTACCCTCCACTTTTGAGCACCTGTGTTTGAATTTCAATAAGAAAAAAGATATTCGTATTATATATCTGGGTAATGATTTTAATATTTTAAAAATATAAACGTACTCTAAAGTAGTGGAATCCATTCATTATTTTACCCTATTTGCCGTAATATTTCAATTGTGATGATTTTTATACACCGAAACACCAGTTTTTGGCGTGGACTCAAGTTATTGAATATTATGTAGAAGCGATACTGAATTTTTTTGTACTAGGCTAGCATGAGTTGTAGGTCCCATTTGAAAGATATCCTTGACACCTAGCAGTGTCCTAAGTTTTTAATTCGAGTCTTATGCTGTTTAGGTATGTTAGTTTAATCTCAAATAAAAACGTAATAAGTGGTATCTTCCGGACATGTCGGTTTTGACACGGCCAAAACGGTCTATTTCACGAGGATTTTTTTTCACTTCTTGTAATGAAAAAAAAAACGTTTACATAACAGCTATTTCAAAAGTGTTAGTATCAAATAAGTTTCAAACTTAATAGTTGTATTTTGTGTGGGTGCCACGGCGGTCAACATTTCTTCGGGTCAGTTTGAGACCCTTCTATAAGTAACAATCCCGAAGTTGTCGTGGACGAAAGCACGAATTCAAGAGTGGCTGACCACTAAAAATATTGCATTTGATCCAAATATGGTGAAGGCCATTCGAGATGGCTGTAAAGGTATCAGACTTCTAAGACTGCCCCCTTATCAATGTGAATTAAACCGATGAGTTATTTTGGTCTCAGGCAAAGGGGCACGTCGCAGATAATTTAATAAGACGTATGAAATGCTAGAAGTGAAAACTTTTTTCCAAGAAGTAGGTAATCAACATTGTGACACCGGCTAAGTGGAGTGACTTTTGTGTCTCACACTATAAAAGAGGAACACAATATGTACCACCTCCATCATATTAGATGATGAATAGACAGACAGATTTGTCATTAGTGTGACCGAAAGCGACAGCGACAGTGATTCCGAAAAATATCTATTGATTACCTAAATAACATTATTATGACATTTTTGATTCGTTTTGAATGTACATTCCTATACTTTCACTGAAAAAGATCAATTCTTTATCATATGTGATAATAAAAAATACATTACAACTTAATATTGAATCTTTAAAACTAAATCAAAGATCATTCATTTATTGAATGATTCACTTGCTCACTTAGCCACATCCCTATTTATTTTTCTTCAAAAAGTGGTATCCCACAAAACGTCATTTTACTGCAGCTGATTAAAAGTTCGACTATAGGTACTGGGTGAGGCGGGAAATTTTGTATTTCGAATTTGGAACAGGCGTGTAAACCAACTTAGTTGATGAACTTTGACACCTATCTGTATAGCAATAGCGTGTCTATTGTAATGTCATCGGTATGACAGCTACAAAAATCGCGCATTCGTTGGTCAAGTACTCCAGCCTTCCTGCCACAACACTCGTGCTAGGATCTTATATTACAGACCATCGACATGCTTTAAATAGATGTAAATCGATACGAAAACACCGCTACACCAGGACTATATCCTACCTATACTCCCACCGTCGCCTCAAGAAGGATGTATAGGAATTTGGATGACTTCAGGCTGACTCGGTGGCTCAGTGGTCAGTGCATTTCCTCTATAAGGGAAAGATCGGGTTCGAATCCCGCTTGAGCTGATTCGTTTTCCCTATATGTTGGTACTACATGTTAGCTACTACATGTTAGTCAAAACGTATTTAGAAGCCAATAAAAATGAAATTAAAAATGATAAGTAGATACAGATTAGAATGGAAATTGCGCTAATATTATATAGGTACAGTTAGCTAAATATAATATTTTATTAGATCTCTAAATATTTATATATCTAACATTATGTATTACAATCCCGGTAATGCATTTTATGTTTGTGAAGGTAAACATGGAGCGCGAGGCTGCGGGCGTCACTCGTACAGCGAAGTTACTTTACGGGCGAATGGTCAAAGTATTCGACATAAACCTATTTTGTTCTCTTCTTATATTGGATGTGCGCTCCCTTCTTCGCCTTCACCCGCTGTCGCTGTCCACTGTTAGGGTTGCCACTGATTTTAATTATTTTTCTGGAACGTCGTTAAAGAGTAGTAAATAATATGTAATTTATGTTGTTAAAATATCAGAATAAGCTAAGGTTTAGGTTAGTTACAAGTAAGTTTACCTTTTTTACATTTATACATAATTTTCACCAGTTTCGTGTTAAATTAAGTCTTGGAATTCCTTACCAGTTCACGTGTTTCCCTCCTCCTACAGTCCCGGGTCCTTTAAGCGGGGCGTGAAAAAGCATCTGATGAGGTCGTCAAGCTGAGTGCCACCATTGTAACATGATACGTGTCTGTAATGGAGACCCTCTTTTCAGAGACTTTGCCTTCAGCTTACCATCAGGCGAGGCGAAGTCAAATTGATGTGTCCTATATAAAAATAAAAAAATAAAATAAACGTGTGTAGCATTATGATTCAATCAACTGTATATAAATAAAAATTTTATACCTCAGGACACATATCATGGACCTAAAATGTACTCAACATGTGATCTATAGGTACGCGCAGTAGGTAGGGTAGACTGGGTACGGTTGAAACATTTTAGCGTTTATCGTTCATAGCATCGGGATTTGTTAAGTGAGCGATGACGGAAATATATTAAATAAAAGACCTTGTATCTGTCTACTAATGGGCAATGTTATTTGAGATCAGTGTGTAATATTTTCTGTGTAAGATCATATAAAAAAAATCTGTCTTTTGTTTCAACCGTCCCCATGCCAGGGTCGGTTGAAACAGTGCCTGGGGTCAGTTGAAACACATGCAAATAATACAAAATATAATCAATTATCATGTTTTAATAATCATCTAATAATATTTAATAAAACTAAATACATTATTTCCATAACAATTAATATTTTAAACAAAAATACATACTTGCATGGTTACGACTTACGAGTTCATTCGGAGTCACAATTGTGGCAAACATAACTGGCCTTAGTTATGTTTGCCACAATTGTGTGACCTTCTGTGAACTCTTCATGTGCCCATGCATTTTACATACTGTGCGTTGTTTGTATCCATTTGTGATGTTCTGAATAGGACCATTAGCTGCTTCGATTGAATTTGGCCTATCTGATAGGCCAAACGCAGGTGCAAAATCCGAGTTCTGTAAACAAATGCTGATTAAACGGAACAATACCAGTTGTGCGAAAGCTAGCTTGAATATTGGATTCTTTGGCGTACCCTTGGCATCTAAGAAACAAGAAAACTAAATAAATAAATTGTTTCAACCGTACCCACAAATAATGTTTCAACTGTCCCCAATACGCCTCTTGATATAAAACGGTTCACAGTAAAAATAATAATAAATTTAAATAAAAACTACTCATACTGCCATATTCTACAAGCATTAATTAAAACGAAATAAAACTTTCAATACTGTAACTTTAAACTAAATCCTAATAATCGCAAAAATGTAGGTACAAAAATACTTACTTTTCCGTCAAAAAACACAATGGGGCCTCCTATTGACAAGCACGTCGCCCGAAGCCCGACGTAAAACTAAAATTCGTGTTTCGACTAGTCGCCCGCTTCATTCTCCCCTTTTTTTTTTTTTTTTTTTTATCGTGCGAAAAATCCCCGCGGATACCTCCCCCGCCGGAGCCGGAGGAGGAGGTTATGTCGGACTCGAACCGACTAAAACGCACGCCGACTGTGGGCCGCCAGTTGCCGGAGGTGAGATTGTTGTAGCCATATCCCTCGCACCCCGGCCGACCCAGGGCCATATCTCTCGATCTGGCCCTCTCCCGATGTGGGGACCGTAGAGTCCCCAACTCGCCCCCGGGTATGGGGAGGCACGCAATGCGCACCGCCGCCGTGGCCTGCTTCTGCTAGGGTGACAGGCGGCTCCACCCGTCACCCCCAGGCCCGCGCTCATGGGGGACGGAGGTCGTTCTGCGACCTCCGACGCCCGAGTTGCCGTCGCTCGTTACGGGCCGCGCGGTTAGCGATTCTCCTACGCTCTTCGCGGGCCGCAAGGTCTGCGATTCTCCTTCGCTCCCGCTCCGCCTCCCATTTCACGAGCATTATTTGCGCTTCATTCTCCCCTTGTACCCCTCACCCCATCACGCACTGTTCACGAGATATTTGGTTTGTTTCAACCGTCCACCGTTTCAACCGTACCCAGTCTACCCTACACGTTTCTTGTGTGTCTTTTGAGAGTGCTACGGCGGTAGACGAGTTCAAGTTCATCAAGCATAGATTATTAAAAATCAATCCGCACGCGCCTGACCATCGTAGGTCTCGCGACTTAAGTCCAAGATATGTGTCCCGATATCAGTATCTACTGGAAGATAATTTTTACTTTTTAAAGATACTTTGTGAGGGAATCATCCCACTGAATATTACATCTGAAGCTTACAAATACCTGAAATAGTTCTACTGACAAATTGGGGTTTATGGGACATAGGAATCTGCACTAGCCACCGAATGATCTAGTCATTCGGTGGAGAGCCAGAATATCATATTAACAGTTGCACGCAATCAATCTCTCTATTTATTTCAATCATCTTAATATAAATTCAATAAAAAGAAGTGATTTGCAAAACGCAGATGTTATAAATTCCGGTTGTTACAGATTTCTCGCCAGAATACCGGTTCAATCGATAATATGGTGGACACTACACTTTCGCTCTGTTACGGTTTGTTCGACTTGTGATACACCGCGTAGCATGTGTAGACGTCGGATTTCCACAACCTTACTTTCAGTGGGTACTATTTTATCTTACTATAGTCTTTTGCCATGTGTTTGCTCCCTGTTGACATTTATACTTGCAATTCTAAAATATATTTTGGTTGGGAAATATTTTCATTAAATTTCATTGTTTTAATTCATCAACTTTTACTATAATATCTTTGACACTTTAGTCAATAGACGTCACGACGTCGTCGACTTATTTAAAAACAATTATTATTGCTCGTATTAATATTTTTTTGCAGTAAATTTTGATGTTAGATACAAATTACAGTTTGATGATTAAATGGGAGCAACCCTGTGGCTGGGTGGGGGGTTATGTGAGGAAGTTTTGTCGGGAATTATGTTGGTACGTGCCAAAGCCATTATTGCTGCGAGAAAAGTTCATCAATTTCATTTCTGGCCCCCATGCACGTACACTGAGCCCGCGTGAACGATCTGTTCCGTATCTCATCTTAAAGTGATGAACTTCACGTTAAAATAAATTTAACGTGAAATTCATCATTTCAAGATAAGGTAACCTGCTTGATGATTATGTACAATGAAATCAGCGGGGTATGTGAAGTGGAAATTCAGTGGTGAAGGCGCATAATATACCTAAGCGTTTCTAGAACACCTTAGTTCTAACAATATTCATTTAGAGATTCAGAACAACGGTATAGGAGGATAACGATTATTTGTAAGTATGTCTGCATCAAAATCCGAGAGTCAATCTTGCCCCCCTAGACAAGTGGCAATTCGTTGCTCGGCGTATGATGTAATAGAATGACAAATGTATAGGATTTGACGTTCGTTGACGCCTGTCATATACGTTGTATGATGCATACGGCGTATGATGGAATAGAATGCCAAATGTATGGGATTTGACGTATATGACAGGCGTCAACGAACGTCAAATCCTATACATTTGTCATTCTATTACATCATACGCCGAGCAACGAATTGCCACTTGTCTAGAGGGGCTGATGGGAGGGCTCATTTGCGTTTCTGATGCTATCCGACAAGAAGTCTAATACAACGCTGAAAAGAATCGCATTAAAGCATTAATTATAAATCAATGAACCATAAAATAATCTATATTATCATTATAAAATTGAAAATGACTTGTATCTGATCTACACAACACTAAAAAAAACCTGCGGTATATTAAAATAACAATCCTGAACTCAATTTTTTTTCATCGTATCCTACTTCCTATTTTAAATAGGTATTATAAATGTGAAAGTTTGTGAAGATATTAGGATGTTCCAACCGCAGAACGGAACTGGCTAAAATTCGAAACAGGGAATGATTAGGTATAGTCTGGAATAACAGATAGGCTAGACCCTTGTATCCCGGGAAATGATTCCCATGGGCTGTGGTACTGGGATCAAAATTCCATGCGGGCGAAGTACCTATTTATATACCTACATAATATAACCGATTGAGAAACCAATTCTAAACTATTTTCAGATCTTGTTTTTGTCAGGTTGTGTTTTAAGATCCGAAATACATACCTACTTGTAATTTTTAGAGGCAGCTTAAATATGTAAAAGTAGTAGCATTAATATCAGAATTATTAAAAGGAAAACGTCTTTACCACACGACTTGAATATTAGCTATGTTTGATTTGAAAAATGCTCAGTGAAAGTGCGCGCGTGAACACGCTTCGAAATGATAATGGAATTATTGAAATCTAAGTGTATATTAAACGATTTGCTTTCTAAATGCTGTTAATTTCGTGTCTGATTTGGAAATTACATAGTTATGAGTTAGTGCACTTATAAGTGCATAGGTGTACCTACAGTCGACACAGAAGATACCTACGGTTGCACTTTTACAAATAAAGTTGTATGTAAGTGTAACCGTATCTCCTTTATAGACTGTAGGTACATCTTTTACATATAGGTATGACCTAATTATCTTTATAAGGAGACCACATTTTTCATGTACTTGTTTCGCGAACGAACTCTGCGTTTAAGTTAAAGCTGCATTAAGAATGTATAATGTATCTATCTGTAAGTTATCTAAAAACAGTGTCATTTAGCCAAAAGAAAAATGATTTTATCGCATTACTTTGCCTTTAGCTTACCATCAGGCGAGGTAAAGTTAAATTGACATGCCCTATATTAAAAAAATAATAATAATACAAGTGGCACATAACTTTACAGGAACCGGTACTATCATTTGTGTCCGTAGTTTCTTTTCAGAATACAAAACTTAGTAAGTCTAATGACACGCTACACAATTTGTGAACACAAGGAAATAAGGCAAAATGTTTTATTTAAATGGCTGATACAAATCGACAGTTCTGTTTACCGTGGATACAAAGTGGAGTCCTAACGGTTACGTACAATAAACTGCCATTATGGGTTATTTTCTGCGTACGTGCACTTACTCATCTATAATTCTGCATCTAATCGGCACAGTGGGGCAGGCGCACCACTCTGCTGTGTACCAGCTGCGTGTCTCCACGTGTCCTACTATGGAAACTTAGTGCTGTGGAATAAAACAGAGGCTACACGTTTTGTTATTAAATTAGGTAGTCATTTTTTAATCATGAGCGGACCCTGAGCTCCTGGTTCACCTTGCCTCGGAAGCAATCTGGAAAATACGTCTCCGTGATGATGATGATGAGTTAGTCTTTAATCAAAAATCATAGTAATCGAAAGCATTAACTGTGAAAAAATTTATAAAAGAGATAGATACAAGACACGGTTAGCGTTGGCCAGAAAGATGCTGTAGATTTCCAGGGGTAAATTGTTCATTAGTTTAACCACAACGAAAATTTTCTACTTTACTCGTAGATATTATTACATTTTGAAATGTTACTTCAAAAATAATATAAATGCGTAATCTTACCCTCAGCAAATGATGACCCAAGACGACGTGCGGTTTTAGTCGGTACACAGCCGACATAACCACCCCTACCGACTCCGACAGGGGTGGGGGTATATCGGAGGGGTTTTACGCAATAAAAAATAGTTTTCTTTGTTGTTTCGTTCTCTTATTGCTGGATATCTATAGATTGCGTTTAACCTTTGACCTTGAATTAGAAAAAGAACTTGCACTTCAAATAAAGACGTAAGATTTTTATCATAGCAGGTTAAGTAACAATTTAAAACTATGATAGCAGGTATTAGAAATATATAAATTCACCACTATTTTCTTGCCTACTTCACCAAACTAATGTGTATAGAGTTTGTAAGTATTAAAATTATGTTTTTGCGGTTGGTGGACAATTCCAATTATCCTGGCAGGGTGATCAGGTAGTCGTGGACGGACGCAACTGCACCGAACAAGAGCTCCCAGGGAGGAGACTAACAGACCTTGACTGCGTCGTGTTCGGTCGCCGTGGCCTTCCGCATTAGTGTTACGGGCTAGTATTGTGCGCCGGACATGAAGCTTAGTGTGGCGAACATGGCCACCCCTGGCCGCCAGCCGCCCGTCATTATGTGTCATTAGTTTTGCGACGCTGACCAAATGACTGGCCTGCGATATCGAATGACTCATTCCGGCCGTGATTAGGGTATTTAGTTTTATCAATGTCTATGTAGAAAGGTAATTTCTAGTTCTGGTTACCTATGATGGTTACTATTGTATTTAATATATTTTTTGGTTTTTTCTTAGTAAAAATATCAAGTATCTGAGCTATCCCTTTTATTTATTTACATATGGATCCAATACAACAATACATATTATAATTACATTAGGAACTTTCTAGCTCTAAACACTGAACTGTCACCCGCTCTGATTGATGATGAAATCCCTCATGATTTGAAGTCTGTTTTCATGACCTTCGCCATATTTTTGTATGACTCGATCTACAAGTATATTTTTGTAGCGTAAAAATCTGGTCGGTACTTACATTTTTTATCGTTTGTCTACAGCAGTTTATCTTGTAGCAATTTGACACAAGTAAATTGACACAAATCTTATATGTAGTTGATTTCAAGAAGTAGCATGAACACTGCTTATAAATATCAATTGGCTGTATATCTGAGGAGATTAAAATAATTAACGTCAGCGCTTGCTGAAATCAGCTACGATCAGGCGGTCTAATCGTCCCATAAATTTAAATTAGTAGCATCAATGGGATTTTATTGGAATTGTGCCATTATCTACGAACCTACTGTAAGAATTAATTAAACATATGGAAGTTCTCAAATGTATCTGCTTAGAAACAAAACTGAAGTAGAATGTCAAGATTGTTTTTGTTGTGATAATTTTTTTTTTTATATTTTTTTATGACTCTGCAGCTGAATGTGAGTACCTATGAAGCTACGGAGAGTTTCCCAACCGAAATCTATTAGCCCATGCACCAAGGTCGCACTTTCTACGGCTGCATTATTAAGGCAAACGTGTAGTAATAGTAGAGTACTGTGATAAACCTTAGTGCTTATCAAAACTTCAGTTAATGCATTGATAAAAAATTCTACTATGTTCACAACAATACCAAATGTCGTACGCAACATAGGTAGTTATATGTAATGTCTAATCAAAGTTGTTTCTAAAAACAGTAGGTAATTACACGCACGGCTAACAAGAGCGGGCGGTGGGCAGTGAATTTATACGGGAGAGCCTTCCTGGGGCGCAATGTAAAGTGTATATCTGAAGGAAAACGTTTCATTCCCGCCGGAATATAATCGTCCGGTCGTAATTTATATTGTCTGCTGCAGAGGCGAGTCCCGCTGCACATTCATTTATTTTATGTGCCATTTACAATTGTCGGTCGATGGTCAAGGGAGCGTACGAGGGGTGCGGGGGTGTGGAGGGTGCGAGAGGGGGGCGAGGTTGCCGGACGACGATGCCTTCGCATTATAAAACCGTGCGGTCATCTGCGAACTCCGTAATGGTATTTGTAATAGGAGCGGGCCGCACGAGCTGTGATGACTGCCTCAGAACTCACAACACATGGGACGGATGCTGTATTTATAATATTAATTTGCTGGTTAGACCGTTGCGGTCCGCTCGTTAGATGATTGACTGTGTTGGTCGTTAAAAGCGATGGGTTAAGGCATCGCTCTTGACGGGCGTTACGGGTTCTAATCCCATTCACGTGACGGTACGCGTAGGTTCACTACAATAGGTAGGCACATGAGAAATTTATATAAGTTTAAGGTGTTAGCAAGTCTATTCTAATGTATAAATAGTCGATATCCAGCAATCTCTTTAAAAATGTACTACTACAAATTCTGCACTGATGCTAAAAAAAGAAATTTATTTTCTTTTTATAAGTGTTTCTGTTTGTAACGAATAAACTCAAATGTAGATGAATATTAACGAAGATTACTTTCAGAATCAGGTCATAAGTGGGAAACCACGGAGCAGTAATGAATAAACCCACCAACACGCACTTACGACTACGAGCTACTACTTTCACTTTATTGCTATTTAACAATGTAACGATTTATTAATAGAAGTGAAATGTTCGCTTATTAACCTCTTTTGAGTCATAATTTCTTCTTCCTTAATAACTTACAATTCATAGCCGAGCACACAATACTCTCCAGGAACTCATAAAACCTAATTACATTTGAAGTGTCTCCAATAAAGAAAGTTCCTAATTTTGTAGAATACTTCATTCTTCTTTTGTATTTAATTGTCAGTCGTTGCATTTTTTCGCATGAAAGTCGAACGAGCAGCGTCGGCGGGCAAGAGGCTGAGTGGCTCTGTATTCTTTTGTTTTTTAATTATAACGCCAGCGTCCGTGGGGTGACGGCCCCCCTACCAAGTTTCTGGTGGAGGTGCTTTCTTGTTAAGCGCGACGGGCGCTCGCCTCCTACGTGCCTCGGCCATTCATTTCGTAGAAACTTATAACCTGACCCGCGTACTTATGAGCGTCGCCAATAAATATAGCGATGACCGGAGGCGGCGCGGTCCCTGTCGGACACGATGCGCCGCGCGGGCCTCGGAGCGGGACGGCGAATGGTGGTAGGTTAGCGACGCTCGCGGCGAGGCATTGTTAGCTAAATATCTAGGTGGTCAGTTGGGCGGGCGGGGGCCAGGGCGGCTAGAAGACGGGCAGGGCGGCGGGCGGCGGACGTGCCGGGCCCGGCGCCGGCCGATGTATTGAGCGCGTATTGCAGACGCGGTCACGCGCTGCAATATTGCGTTCGCTCTGCGATATTGCCCCTCAGTAACTCAATTTGATAAATTGTACAAGTTCGCTTACTCAGTATTGGTATCGCGACCGGCGTAGTACCTTGTAGATATATAATGTTACATATGTACGTGTCGGGATTACTCACGTAGGACCTACTGTAAAGTAAACTTTTGATTGATAAATATTGGAAAAATCAAATATTGGTATAGGTTTCTATGTACTTAGTTAGCTTACGACTGTACTGAGTGTACATTCTTATTAGATTATTTTATGTATCATATCGAATATTTATAAAAACTTAATAAAACATTTTTACAACAAAGTACAATGCAACAGTCAGGTGTGAATAATTAATATTCAAGTCATTGATTTTGTATCTCACTTGTGTTAGCACTGTTAGCATCTGTCCTCGTTACGGACCATAATATATCCTAACCGTAAACTTGTGGACATAAGTTTGGAGTTGAAAGTAGAAAACATTAAGAGGGTATGACTTCTTTTCCTCTGGATCTTCTATTCCCTTTCAGTAATTACAAATCCCAGCATTGCCTTAATCATTATAAATATACTGCCACTTACAGCTAAGTAGTTTGATATTCAATAAACATGAAAAAGTCTTCGAACCCGCCATCAGTTGAATAAGTTATTCAGTCGATCTTAGGTGTATATAGCCTTATTTTTCTTGTTGATATGTTGTGGCGCCAGCTTTTCTTATCTAATCAAATCATTCTTGATATCTTTTGAGGTAACTGTACTCTTTAGTTATGAGAATAAAGTGCGTGTATACCATTTTTTTGGATTATGAGGAGTATGTAGTATTTGATATTACTTACTTTACTACAAACTATTTTTAGTAGAGACCTACAAATAAGAATACAAATATTTGTTTACTTTAAGCTATAATATAAAATATTGTAACTATTTCGTGGTGTTTGTAAGCGACCACCTGTTGCCTTTGTGCAACTTTAAACCCAATAAATTGTCGCTTGCCGAAATGTGCGTATACGATAGAGTCGGTAGGTTAACCTTTATTTAAAGTACTAGTAAGGTACATAACTACCTGCTACATACTGTTAATGCTGTACAAATACTAGGTTATTTAAAACAGATGTTATACCCCAACTGCTTCAGCCACTGGATAATCGGTCATCTAAAAATATAACAGGTAATTAACTGTATCTACGGTTTATAATAGGTAATTATTCTAATGTTATTATAAGTATTTCAATGTAAATAAAAGTATTTACTGTTATATTTTATCAGGTAGAAAATCACTGATTAATTTAGAAGAAAGAGGCTAAGCTTATCTTAAGAAATCGCAATTAAGATTTATCAAGGCTCTGCAGGATAAGTCATAGGATTTCAGAAGCGGAGCTTTGTAATTACAGGGCATATATCTGGATGTACATTGTACTTTGATGGTAAACATTGCCATCTTATTTTTGTGACAGAAAGGTGGGTTACATACAACATATAAAATTAGTAATTTATCTTTAGTTAAAATTCGTTCATTTTATTCATAAAAAGATCGATATTGTTGTGGCTCTGATATTTACAGATAAGGAAATAGCGTGTGGTGGGTGTGCGGCAGTAGCGCGGCGGGCGTGCGGCGGCCGCGCGGTCCGGATGCGGGTTGCGTGTGTCCGCGGCTTCAGTCTCGAGAAAATGATTTATATTGTTTGTGTAGCGGCGGGCGACGAGCGGGGGACCGCAGGGGGGAGCTTTCTCAAGCAGATCCAGTCCACTGCAGATATGGGCGAGTATTATTATTGATCCGGCTCGGGCGGCGGTCGGCGGTCGGCATTTCCTACCGCTCATACTCGGGCGGGGGCACCGGCCGCCGCCCGACATATTTATTGAGGCGCGCGGGACGGCACACGCCGACGTAAAACTTATTATAACGACGCAGACCATCTACTTCGGTGCACTAACCTTTAATAAGAGGCGTAGGGCGAACGGCCGAGGCCGGAGGGGAGAGTGCTGCGGCTTCGCGCCCAATCCTAACGCGTTATGATATTATATCAACTCATATCGGCCAATCCCCGCTCGTTATGATATTGTGGGCGGGCGGGAGAGAAATGCAACTGACAGTTTTCTTCGTTGGGCGGGCGGGTTTATGATACTCGGTTATGATTATAATGGGGGCGCATCTCAGAAGTACCTAGCAGGTGTTGTATTATTTATTGCACTTGTAGGTAGGTATGGCTTCCTTTATATAAAAGCACAATGAAGGTCAATTATTTGGGACAATTTACTTAATATTATTGGTGGGAAAACTGTTACTTTAGTAACAATATAAATCAATGGGAAAATATATTTGATTTCGAAATCATAGATACTTATAATTCATAGTGGTAGATTCAATTTTCTGGAGTTGCACAGAATTTTTAGTTTAAGTTTAGTTTAATTATGTTAAGTAGATATATTCATATATATTTTCTGATCACTTTAATATAGCAGTTAAAATTAAAGTTACGCGGTTATGTGAGGCTCTCGCCACGCTTAGATAACCTGCCTGTATCATACTTATGATGAAGTGACCACCGGAACTGTGACCTATGTCATTAATGAACCATAAAGCACTAGCCCTCAAGGCAGTGTATATCCTAATCTTACATACACGGTTATCGCTCTCCATACAGGTGAACGACAAACCCCATCCCATACCCCCGCGGTCATGCTTAGGATGGCATGAAGCGTAGATACTTCCGCGCAAGCAGTGGAGGTTGCTGGCCGTGTACTGGATCAGCAAGATAATCTGCCTACCTGATTCACTCCAATAACTGCAGAAGCAATCTTATCAGTCAGGGCTCGGTTGTTTCTTGGCAACTGGAATGGGTACATCACGGAGCAGATATACCCAGAAAGAACAGGCCCAAGAAAAAATGGATGGGTTGTGTGAAAAAAGGTCATACGACAAAGAAGGGAGTGCTCGAGGAAATGAAATCTGTGTATGGAGGAGAATAACATATTGCGCCGACCCCCAATACCCAGTGGTCAGTGAGAAGCAAAAGGGTCCTGTACTGGCTTCCTGTCCACTTGTTTATGAACAGATAGAGCTCCTACACCATGTGGTAAATCGTGTTAGCTCAGCAAGCAGTCTCTCACCACTCACGGCCTTCTTCCGACATACATATTACCTACCACATACGTTCTATAAGCTTCTGTGAGTACTTCTACCACTAAATCCTCATTTGCCATCGCTTGCTAAACCACCACGATACATACCAAATGATACTAGGCTTGCCGATGACTCTGCACAGGCTTCCTCCAAACGGACGCAGCACCAACAAGCTTCAGGGTTAGGTTTTTTTATACTACTAAGGTCGCAGACAAGCACACGGCCCACCTGATGGAAAGTGGTTACCGTGGCCTATGGACGAGTGCAACACCGGTGGAGTCACACTCGTGCTGCCGACCCTGTAAGAACAGAGTGGTTCTGTGCCGTCAGCGCAGTAGATAAGTAGGACAAGCCTTTGGTCTTCCCACTGACAACACAAAACTTCTCCAGTGAGCTCTGGCTACCCTACTCACCGTCGGGAACACAACACTGCGGTAGTCTGTAGGGCGGAGGGGTTTCCCCACTTGGTTTCGAATGTGAATGTTATTTTTTCGGATTTTAGTTGGTTCGATTACCGTGTGTGGCAAGCGAGTCTTCGAAAAGTTAGCTTTGAATACAGTTATGTTTCTTTTTAAAAATAAAGGAATATTTCTTTTGAGTGACATTCGCTAACTTCATTATTTAGAGTACTTTCCCTTCAGGTAAAGTCAAAATCTTCCACCCTGTATGTAGTTAATACGTCATATAAACATCAAACGTTTATAACTATCACATACGAACATGTATAATGGGTATGTAAGGAGCGTCGCACCCAACAAGGTCGTCAGCCGACAGTCTTATGATGACATTTCAACGACGTTCAACCCAATATCACATTTTCCATTTCGACTGTGAACAGAGGAACGTTTGATTTTATTTTCGTCGATTTTGCAGAATCGTGACCTGAAACGTAGATAAGGATTTGTTGCGCAACTTTCATCTGCGACTTTGTCGAGCCTGGCGATAATTCTGATTTAATACCATTCAACCTTCTTAGTAAAAGTTGCCTTGTCATTTGTTTGCTAGCTCTTTTCTTTTATTATTTCAGTCACGACACGGCTCTAAACAGTCGAGACATCAGAGAATCTAGTAATCTATAAAATAACTCCGTTAATGTAAACTTACTCATTTACTTCCTAATTGTTTTGAATTTGTTGTAATAAAAGCGTTTTGAATTAAACAGCGTCCTTGTTCAGCAAATGAGTTGATAATAAAACGATAATAAACAAGCGCCTTTGTAACAAACTATAACAGATCGGTAATTGCTTCCACGATACCTTCTCGCGTTATTACGCCTTTTACGACACCGTATGGGGTGAATAAAACATTTTTACGAGCGGCCATGGCTGCTATAATACATACACGCACACACATGGTTAGGTACATGCCTACAGGTAATAAAGTATAAACTGAATATACACACATTTGTACTTGTCCCCTTATGTCTCTCAATCGTAATGGCGGTATAAAAACTTCATTTTCTTTATGCACTCTATCCTATTCTGCTTATATGAATATCGTTGAAAGTATTCTAAAATGTCCTATAATATTTTACTTCAAATCATGTGAGCAATATCATATAGTATATATCGTTCATCTCAAGTAGAGGAGACGGGTCGGTGCACGGGCGGACATATGGCTCCGACTTACTCAAATAGATTGCGTCATAGCGTAATGTCGTCCCAGAGCGCAAAACAATTATGGAGACGGAATGAATAAAGTATTGCTCGACCACCTCCGCCGATCGCGTTCGTTTCATCTCGAACCACGTTTTCTTTGTAATCTGCCGTATCCGCGTAATGTAACATTTGTTGAACGAAGATACAATATATATATTTTTTATTTTTTACTCTGGGGACACTTTTTCGACCCTCGTCCGAGCGGTCTCTTTGAAAAGTGGACATCGGAACGCGGGGGAAGGAGCCCCCGAGGACACTGGACAGAAAATGCGTTGTAAACATTGCGACTACATTCAATTTCCCGTCATTTTTCAAACTGATAAATAATTCTGTCATCGAACGTTCGGACAGGGGTCGCTATGAAGTGATTGTCGATGGAAGGACGCCGTAAAAAATAGCGGCCGATGAGACTCGGCCTCTGCTTCTCGTATGTTCGCGATAAATTTCTTTTTTATTATCAGATATCGAGGGACTCGGGAATCGAATAAAGCGCTCATATTTAATTCATAAGATACCGGCCATACAACACTAGTCGGGACTATTTTATTTAAGATGTTGAAAGATTACGGATACTGGACGTATGCTTATTCTAAGCATTGCTGTTGGCCAACTTTTTTAGTCATCAATCATGCATGACAACGAATACATGTAAGTTTTTATATACGGTATTTGCTTTTTTACATATCTTTGTGTGGTTTAATTTCATTAAATAGTCTTTTATAAATATATAGTCTTTAGTACTTACATGTCATGTCATTGAACTCTAAAATGACTGAACTGATTTCGATACCTTAGTCGGTTGCTTAATGGTCAAGTAGTTAGTCTTACGATCACGAGGTCCATGTTTCGAATACTGGCCATTACTATACCGACGTGAACGCACTTTTAACACAAGCAATTTAGCTTCTCTGAAGGGGTTTGAGGAATACTAGTACCTAATATCAGTTATTAAGGTTGCTTATTAAAAAAAATCTAGCTTTTCGCATAGTCGGATGGATATCCATTACTTTAGGGTAATATGCTAATGTCATCTATATTTGGACTACCGTATCCAATCGATAGACGCTCTATGATATTCTAGTCCTCAAATTGTAAATGGGGATGGCTAGAAATAGCATCGGTCGTGACCGTATACCAGACTTGTTTTAGTTTTATTATGTTTTAAATCTATCATTCGATTGTATTGAAACAAAATCCAATCAACAGTACGAGGCTAATACAAAGTTGCACCGAACAAAAATGACAATGTGTATCTGTAATGGGCAGGAAATAAATTTAAATTATTTAATTTATCACTACGGCAGTACGTCTTGTGTCCGGCAGATGTGTTCAATACATTTAGAGCCACGAGAACAGGGCCGGGGGTCACTCGCAGTATTAAATAACTCTCCGACAGCTAAATGAGTAGGGGACGCGAATAATGTCTACACAGGATTATTCTGAACGTTTTCACGATATACTTCTAAAGAACAGTATTAGTAATACCGTACTTCAAAAGTGCTCTTGCAGTAAGTAGTAGTGGTAATTAATGAACCTGTATTTTTGTACCAGTAAGGCGGCAAAGAGACATGCGATCCACGTTATGAAAAATGATTACAGTAATTTTTGAACATCCACGAGTATAATAGTAGGGGTCGAGGGTCTACGTAATAGAGTTATAAAAGACCCATATAAATTAACTTTAAATTAGCTTTTTTCAGTCAAACTGTGGATTTGGCTGAACTTCGATATTATGTCTTATAGATAACGCTTACTATCGAATGTGCCCTAGGCTTTTTACCACTATTGATACACAATATTATGACCTTAAACCTTAAACACATTGTGCACAACGCACCTACTTCATAGATAGACTTTTTTATAATCTTTTTTATTTTTGTGTTATTATTTTTAAAATAAGAATAGTGTTTTTTTGTTGCTCTTGTACTGTCATTTTGGTAGGCATAATACATATTATTTTTACTGCAGATTGATGGTCACCATTTTTATTATCAGCATATCCTATAGTCCTTATAGTCCAATTTTATTATAAGAACAGTTCGCTTATCAGTTCTGTTCACACATGATGTCATGTCTTCTTAAAAATCTGAAAACATTTTTATCGTGGAATATTTTTTTTTTTGTAAAATTCACATCCGTTCATTACCATTACTACTACTCTGCTACTCAAAGGTTTGCTGGGAGAGAACTCATATTGAGTTAAGCTCGCCTTTGTACACATTTCTTGTAATTTTATTTGTGTATTGATCATACACAAATAAAATTACAAGAAATGTAGATACTAAACTAGAATACATGTCCTGTACGTGTGCAATAAAGAATTAAGAATAACCCGAAGAAAAGGTTTCAGTTCTCGCTACTGAACTATGAAAAAACAAAAGCATTGAAACTAAACGTTGAAAAACAAAGGTAAGTTAAACATAAGAATTTACCCCGATAAAGTACCGCACCCTTATTTGTTATTAAGTGGAGTGAAAGAAATTGTGACGGAACCAGAATAACCCTGCTGGATTTGTTACTACCCGTCGCGGTAAGGAACAATAAAGAAAATTACGATACCGACCTACCTACAGTTCTATACACCAGCTTTATTAGAACGCCCTATCTTTATTGAACTTATATTTAGATACAAAATGAATATGCTAGTATTTTTATTTATTTAAGTCATTTTATAATTTCTTTTTATAATGAAGTATTAGGTAATCTTCTACTTGTGGATTCAACCGTACGTTACGTAGTAACTATTTATTAAATCTGTGACCGTACACTCCGGCGAGTAGAACTTTTTTTACGGTTGTTTGAAAAATATAAAATCTGTGCTACAAACTACGAAATCTGTATGTAACTAAAAAAATAATCTATCAACGTCATATTTATATGAATTCGGCAGTTTTTATTAATATAGAACCAACATCAGTTATTTTAGTAACACATTAAATTTTATAACTTTTAAAACAATTAGAGAAAGCTTCCTTATTTCAATACATAGGATTAAGAGAAAAGGTTAGTTCAGAAGCTGTTTCCTTGGACATAAAATCACATAGCTAATCATCTTTCAGGTACTCCATAGTAAATAATAAAGCTGCATGACTGCTTCAAGGCACGTCAAAACGAACAGTCCGAAAAGCAAACGAAATGTTGTCTATACTAATATTATAAAGAGGAAAGATTTGTTTGTTTGTTTGTTTGTTTTTTTGTTTGTAACGAATAGGCTCCGAAACTACTGGACCGATTTCAATGATTCTTTCACCTATAGAAAGCTACACTATCTGGGAGTAACATAGGCTATATAACATCACGCTACTACTAAAGGGAGCGGAGCAGTGAGCATAAATGTCAATAAATCGGGCAGATTTCCATACATTCTTTACTAATATTAGATTTGTATTTTTGTATTCGAGTAAACTCAAGAACTACTGAACCGATTTCAAAAATTCTTTTACCATTAGAAAGCTGCACTATCACTGACTAACATAGGCTATAATTAATTTTCAAAAAAATAGGGATCCTGGATAAAACTTCAATAATGTAACCCAAGGTGTAAAAAAAATGACGTAAAAAATTCCTTACATCGCGTACGCTGCGAAAACTATTGAAGATAGAACAAAATAATGTACTGTAGAAATGTATAACTTAAAAAGGTCTACATAAAAGTCCGCGACAGCATATGTCTATCTAATAAGGGTAGCTCACAATAACCATTTTTATCTTTTACAAATTATAAAAAAAATATGTGTCACTTTCGAAGCTATTTTTAACAATATAGTGTTAAGCCTTATCTGACTAAATACGTTAGATACATTGTACATTTAATGTAGATCAAAATTGCCCTTTACACTGTATAATTATAATGAATATTTTAGAATCTATTGCAGTATGAAAGTAACGCGCGACGATATAAATTCAAGCCGAAATGCCGATCAAAGTCAGACCACGGCATCTATACCTATATATTAATTCTTATCTAAATAAATCGTTTGGTATTTAAGATTGTTTCAATACCTGTTGATTACTTTTTGAATTATTGAAATCGGACGTTCTATTCAAAGCATATTACGAAATTATAATGTCAATAAATCCGGTAAATTACCATACATTATTTGAAAACTAATTATTATTACGGGCATGGGCTAAAAGGGTGCAACCACGGGTGTTCGAAGTATTTCACGAGCGAAGACAGGGAAGGTCAGCTGAACACAAGATGCAACGGTAACGGGATCCGAATGCGGGATTGGAACCTCCATGTGATGCATCCTGGGTAACGGAGGCATTAACGCCCCTCACCCAGGGGAGGCGCTACCGCCTACGGCAAATACATACAGCAACGGGAGCAGCTCTATAGAGGGCTGCTCAAAGGCTTCCCACATGTCCCTCTGACTACGAGGAGGCCCAGTAGAAAGCAGGAAAGGGAAGGGCTGGTCACCGAGCGCGGACGTGAGGATTATAGGTCCGGCCTCCTGTCATCCCTTCACGCCCGTCTCCTCCCTTTCCGGAATTCGATGGGACATCGTGCTTCCCACTTCTGAGAGGGCCATCTTAAAATTGTAGATGGCCCAGGGTCAGCCGGGGAGTGCGGAAAATGCCCTAGGCAATTTTACACTCCAGCAACTGAAGACCCGCGACGGCATGCTGTTTAGTGTGTCCGAATTCCACATGGCACTCCTGATGACGGACGGGGATGGTATCCGAGGCAATTTTAGCACGAAAGAAAAGTTTGTACGGAATCCGAATTCCACGCGGGCGGAGCCGCGGGCAACAGCTAGTGCTTAATATGAATATAAAAATAAAAGTAATTAATTGTGATAAAATCGTATAATATCATCTTTCTACAAATCTAATTCTTGGGGTACTTACCGTGAATATTAAATTTGTAAAACCAGTATTAACATTTTTGATGTTTGTATAGGGTGAAGTCTCCTTTTATCGGCCACGTCCTAATATCGGCCTTTTCGAGAAAATGGAACATAACTATGAAAATAATCCTGAAATTATTATAGTTTTTATGCAAAAAGCGACTCTATATCCATACGAATACCATTCCATATTTTGGTGCGGGTACCTCCACTTTTGAACGTTCAGGTGGCAATAGAGCACGCGCAGGTACCGACGTATGTGATTTGGTGGCAATTCCGAGTCAAATCCCGGAGTCGACGCACTGAGTGGGATAGTATTTGAAAGGAATTAAATATACCTATGGTATTTTATATTATTTTTTATTAAAGAAAAACAGTCGAAGTACCGTTTAGGTAGTGTGTTTTTAATTTTATTTGTACTTTTTATGAAATAATCGCGGGGTCGAGGTTAGGGATCTTTATTTTGGATAAATCTCAATATCGGCCACCTGGTCGATTTTAGGGAAATGCATGATAACACTAAACTATATGTTTAGCTATTTTGTATATTAGCAGTAACATTAATAAGGTTAAAAATGAAATAACAGCTCTGTTTGATGACTAGATCCTAACATCGGCCGCCTAAAAACTTTTTTTGCCAGCTACGGCCGATATCTAGAGAATCGATGCGTAATAACGGCCACCTTATTTTGTACAGGGTACTTACTGTCCTACAACCTTTGAACTTTATAATAAACAGGGACGTGGTGCAAAATGAACAAATACTTAGGTATCTTAATTTTAGTCAACAAGTATGCCATAATCATGTCGTCCCAACAAAAAGAGAAGGGTTTCAAACCTATGGTTATATGACCATAGGTTCCATAAACCGTATAGATTCTATGACCCATATAGGTTCTATGACCCCTATAGGTTCGATGACCCCTATAGGTTCGATGAACCCTATAGGTTCTATGATCCTTATATGTTCTATGACCCCCATAGGTTCTATGACCCCTATAAGTTCTATGACCCCTATAGGTTCTATGACCCCTTTAGGTTCTTTGACCCCTAATAGGTTCTATGACCCCTATAGTTTCTAATGTTTCTATGACCGTAGTAGAATAAGGGATGGAGTAAATGCCGTTCAAAGAAGCAGGCAGTAATGCAATGCTTCGATGTTACCATTGGGGTTGTAGAGGACAGATGGAAGTCGTTTCGCGGAAAATATCGAGGTCTAGCCTCGGTGCAAGCTTCGATTGCGACTAGGAATTAATAATAGGATGAAGTAGAACAAGAGTAGCTTTTCGACAACACGAAATTCCCAGGATCACTTTACAAGACAGACTTCCTGGAAGACTAGATACAGAGGGTTATTCCCGTTGGTCAAGAAAGAAAAATCTGGAAAATGGAATATAAAACATAAACCAGTCAAATAAAATAAAACTAGTAGTTAGAAGAAGAACATTATGAATAGAAGAAGAGAATACCTATTAAAGGACAGCGTAACTGACCTCATGATTTACCTTCTCAAGAAGAAAAGTAGAAAATTCTTTGTGGTGCCTGTGAAGTAGAATTAGTGATTTCGAAGAAGATGAAGCCAAAAATATTAACTGTGACATAATGCCCCATATGGTTCCACTTAAAGTGTACAGTTCATCGTGGACGAAATTATATTGATGTGGCTAAAGAAGATTTTACTTGCCGTCACTGTTTAGTGCATTTAAATTGAAAAGCCTTTAAAGAAATTCAAGTTTTCTGTTGACTTTAATAATATTTTTCCTTTATAATAATATATTTTGGAAATGTTTATTTCTCTTAATTTTTTTAATCATTGTGATCATTAGTTTATAATAACAGCAATTACTGTAATTTTTAAGGCTGAGATATAAAGAAAAGACAAATTAATGATAGATAAGCGTTAAAAAAAAATTTCAACCTGAATTGGAATATAAAACGTTATAATTTTTTACTTTACTTAGTTTTATTGACCTAAATTCACGTTGGAAAAGGTATGACGATATTAGGGTCACAGGCGGCAGAAATTAGGGTGTTAGAGGCCGATATTAAGGGAAATCGACATACTCGGAAAAAACCCTCTGTATTTTAAAAAATAACAAAGAATTGGTAATTTTGCGAATGTAGTAATGGAGTTTCAGTATCCCTCTATCCAAAAAAGGCATTACAAGAAAGCAAATGCTATAAACCAAAAAATTACAATCAATCAAAGGTCAAAAAATGTTGACATGGCCGATAATTGGTGCCACCACCCTACCTAAAAACTAATTAATCGAATATTTTATTCAAGAGTTCATAAATCTTCAAGGACATTTTGAATAGGTCCTCAGCTTATAGAGAATAGTTGTAATAGGATAGTTTTCTATAAATTAACTAGAGAAAAGTGTTAAACCTATTATTTATTTATAACGCTTACATAATTTAAATCTCCAGTGTTGTTTTCGTCAATTGATATAAAGATTTCTTCAAAATCCATACGGCGATCGCGACGAACACGGCTGATAGGAACTCAGTTTATATTTTATTCATACATTGTATTGTTGGAATATCAATTGCCTCGCCCGGCGGTAGGTAAAGGGTACATTTCCAATCCGCACGGGATTCACTTAGATTTGAAGGAAAATAGATTTCGATTTCCAAAGCTGCGACAAAGCAATCCGATATATTTTTCAGACAGATATTGCTAGCGATTTCTTTTGAGCTTTGAAATATAAGGGAGGGAATTTAAAAAGATTCCATGTATTTCTTTTCTATATATAAATAAAAATATACTGAGCTGAGTATTCGTAGCGGTTGTTTTGAAGTGCTTTACTATTTAGAGAGTATGTGAAAAGTTTTAAAATTATAGGGTTATTGGCATCGTGTTACTTGTTAACATATTATCAGAATCTGTTTGATGACATTATTTGAACCAGGATGTTGTATGTTCCTTTCAGTATAAAATTCATTTCTGCATTTCGTTGTCATTTGAGTCTTTTCATGACAATCTGTGAGGGTGGGTGGGTTCAATTATCTCGCTACAATATTTTTATGCATGAAAATTGCTCTGGATGTTGATCGAAAATACGCACGATCGGAATACGTGTGTATGTACTCGTACATACAAAAAGAAGCATCTAAGGCATCTAAGTATATCTAAGTTTATTTATCAACGTCTCCTAGAACCCATTTTATGAATATTTGTTAGACACAAGTATTCATAAAATGGGATGATGTGTCAAAGAATTTTTATTTATTTCAATATTGTTTATAAGGGTTTTTTAAAATGTACAAAATCATTGTTTACAGGTACATTTTACTTTTTACATCTTGTTATTTGAGTGTACGAATGTCAGGGGAATAATGAGTTTAAAAAGTCACAGACTAATAGAGAAAGGTCAACGTCGTTTAAAAACGGAGACGGGTTGTTTCCTCTTTTTAATTTTGGCAGGCAGACAATGCACTAAAGGAAAACATTAAAAGGGGAGAATTCCAACCCCTTCGCAGTGATTAATTTATTATGTTCTTTGTCTCTGTTTCGATTTTGTAACATGCACAATAAGAATTACAATCGTGAAGTGCTGGTCGTGTACAACCATTAGATTTGTGTGTGAACACGTTATACTTTTGAAAAGGAGTCATCGTCACTCTCCTTCTGCTCATTTTTTTATGGATTGTTTTAATTTGACAGTTACGAGAGTGACTGCCGTTTGACCTCATCAATTAGTAGATGTACCGGCTTAAAGGTAAGGTTTCAGATTGAGGATTAGTTTTGAAATGATGTATTTAATGCTACATAATAATATTTCATTTTCATGCGTACCCGGGATCCCGAGGTGTAATCTTCGGATGCAACCAGAAATAAAGCTGATATGATGATGGAATATTTCATCTTTAATAACCACTATGTGTCATCGGTGAACTACGTGTGCTGCTTAAGGCTTCGCTATAAGTTATGTATCAAACCCGTAAAAGTATCACTCGTGCAATATAAAAGTTAACGACACAAGAAAACGCGTTTTCCACAACATTAAAGATAACAACAATACGGGGGCGAGCGAGTGTAGAGCCTCCCGCGAGGGTGGCGGGCGGGGGTCGAGAAAAATTCAATATTAATATGAAGGAGGTGCGAGCGAGAGGCGCACGCGGTCCCGTTCGCGCGGCCAATGGCGAGCCCCGCCGCTGCTGCGATATGATGAATTTATGGATGTAATAAAAGCGAGGTGCGCGATTGGAGGAACGGTCAGGGAGAGCTTATTTTCTTTTTATTTTCATATTTGGAATGTCGGTCTCAAGTCGCTTGCAGCCGCCTCTGCACGTCTGACGTTTCTTCTCTAAATGGCTGTACCCCACCACTTGATGATTTATACTCGTATGTTGACATTATGATACATATTTACACAATAACAGGTTGAATGTACAATATGTACATGCTTCATATTCAGGTGTCTGCTGGGTCAATTTATGTCTATACTTTTAGATATACGATACTCAATATTGGTTTAATAAAAGTAGAAATTGTAGACAATGTTTTTGAGAGAGGTAAAGTTGTGTGGTAAGGCTAAGAGGCTCTCGTTGTACAAAGACTCGTAACTGGCAGTTGATTGAGGCGTGAACGACGCTCGACCGCCGGTCGGGGTTTCTTTCTTGATTTGGTACTCGAGTGGCCGAAACGACACTTCTATTTGCATGAACTGATTTCGGGTATTTCGTTTTAAATCAAGGAGATGACGTCACCATTGAGAATTCAGTTGAGAAAATAAGTTCCATCAGGTGTATCTCTAGAGAATGGTGTTTTTCGAATAAAGTATTTTTTTGTTTAAAAACGTTGTTAGAAGGCTTTTGTTTTTTGAATTCAATTTTTTTAACTTCTAACCATCCGTGGGCCGTGGGTCTCTTAGTTATTAAGGCTTTAATGAACTAAACCTTATAGGTACAAAGATGTATTAGCTATAAGAAGACGATGGTCTCATGACTGATGGAATCCTTATAATCGCAAGCAAATTTAAGTGAAAACTAATGTTGTGACCCTCCAGTCAGAGTTCTCTCTAACTAAAATCTTTTATTGTCTGAAGGTGTAAAGGCCATACTTATTTAAAGAGTACTACAAATCGTAATTTAACCCTTTCAAGTTAACTAAACTACTAATGTTAGGAGTGGGTTGACGCAGATTTGTAATGTAATGACAATTTGTAATACTGGTATTCGAACCTGGGACCTCTCGATCCTGAGGCCGACTCATTGACTACTTAGCCATCAAGCTACTTCAATGAGTACAAATGAGCTGGTTTGACCGGAGAAGTACCACCCTCTCACTTAATATCGACATAAGTGGCAGTATACTGAATGTATACGGTTTTTTTTTATTTTTTTTTATATTTTTTTTTTTTTATATTGTAGGACATTCTACACAACGCTATCTAGACCCAAAGTAAGCATAGCTTAACTAGCTTGTGTTATGGGTTCTAGAATGCGGATAACCATACTTAGATACATTTTTTTTTGTAAATACATACATATTATACATGGAAACACCCAGACCAATGCAAATATTCATATTTCATGCACACAAATATTTGCACTGAGCGGGGATCGAACCTGCGCCTCCTGCGTAGCGGCCGCGTTCACTACCGCTACGCCACAGAGGCAGTCAGGTTTGAGCGCATGCTGAAGATTTTATCAATCTTTTTTCCACTTTCCCCATGGTATGGCCGCTTACAGGTTAGTAGATAGTCATAAGTTCTGATTGCCGCTACCTTTGCTAATTTACATATAGACATACATATACTCATACCTGTAAATCCCCGAAGGGGTAGGCAGAGGTGTATCAACTCAACGCCAACATTTTACCAACTATTATTTTCGGTCCCACGTAATAGGAGGCGAACCTATTGCCGTCGAGGGGGCACTTATTCATGGGCTCTATGTTTACTGTCGGATGGAGAATAGCTCTATCCCTTAGTCGCCTTCTACGACACCCACAGGAAGAGATGGGGTACCCCTATTCTACTCCACCGGGAACCAACACTAACCTAGTTTAATAACGATTATAGTTTAAAACACAAGCCTTAATGCGATATATTTATTAGAACCTAATTGTTCAAGAGTCCAGTATGCACATTGTAACCTCCCTACCTTCCTACCTGTACCCCTCTTTAACTCCTGACCGTTTTCTTCTACCTTACCCTCTTCTTTCCACTCTTACCATGCTCTTATCCCACACCCATGTGAAGCTCACAATTCCTATTCAACTTCCTAACTAACATTTGATGTCAAATCTATCAATACAATACCTACTTACTTATCAAATAACTCTATCATGATACATATAAATTCTATTACGACTTAATATTAATTTGGCCAATGAACGTCGTAGTGGGAAAGGACTCTTATCATGATACGTAGTTACCCTATGCTCTATAAAGGGGAGTATGTGCTAATTCTTCATTAAAATAAACGCCTACTTAAATTAATATACTACTAGTTTGTAAACATGAATAGCTAACTCTCTAATTAAGATAAGGAACCCTCACTTTCTATAAATATATTACCTGACCTATTTATATTTGTTAAATTGGATACCTACTTAATTTACTACTGAAACTAATTATGATAGTTATAATGACTACCCATCTAAATAATTCTGATATTATCTAACTTATTAAACTTCTTCTATAGTAATACCTACCTAATCTCTTACTGAAATTAATTATAGTTCAGTTATTATACAACTAATGATTTCAACATGTTATATGTTTATTCAGTTCAATATATAGACTAATTGAATCCTGCACTTATGTGATTTATTCATAATTATTAATCTCATTGGATCAAATACCTTATATGAGTTATTGATATATTACCAATGATTGTACTCAACATGATATATTTGTTTTCGGTCTAGGGATAGATTAATTGAGTTCTATTTTTATGTGATTTAGGTATAATTCCTAATCTTACTGGATCCATTACCTTATATGAGTTATTGATATATTAGCAATGACTGTATACAACATGATATATTTGTTTTTTCGATCTAGGGCCCCATGAACACACGCCCAAGATAGTACAGCTCACACCAACTGAGGAATAGCTGTTCCTATGTCTCTTATAGGTATGGAATAGGTAGCTTTACTCACTCCGCCTGGCCAAGACATCTGGCACCCATAACAGACAAACACCAATTCGAATGGCGTGGAATTACAATATATCATTCCCTTTACCTAATTAAAGGCTTAAGGTAAAATTATAAGAGTATTCTCTTTTATATATTCCCCTTCTAGAGGTGTAAAATATCATAGAGATGTATATAACAATCTTTTAATGTAGAACCTAATTAAAGTAGGTATACAATAACTGAGAGAATAATAAGTAACCTTTATATTCCCTTCACGTTAGAGTGCATATTTGCAGTAGATACTTAAGAAATTTACAATAGATTTCATCTTAGAACTAATGTCCATTTCACCAAAACCAATCTAAAGTTTAGGTAGGTAAAGTTGAGTTGTAAACTTATTAGTTACTCACATCACCAAGATTGCCACAAGTCATTATTAGACTATATTTGTGTACGGGTCTATTGCCCAAGTCTAGGAGTTTTGAATCTATTCCATAGTTGGAAAATATCATCTATTGTGATAAGATTCTCATTCTCCAGACCATACTCGATTAAATGAGCAAATACTAAGTCAATTGTTGCAATTGAGAACTATTTTAGTCACAGTAGAATAGACATAAGTTCCGTCATGATAAACTAAACCTTAACGGTTTTCTCTGGCTATTTGCATATAAAATATAACTAACTGCAAAACTACACAAGAACATGAATGACTCAATCTACAATCGGTTATCAATCACCAACCCCATATCGTTACACTTTCCGTTAATAGGTAGGTACTATGTTTATCTTTTGTTCATAATATTATTATACCCGTTTGGCTAAACAAATAGTCTAGTATATGATTGAATACTAATATTGTAATACTATAAGATACTTTATTTGACTTTTAGTCTTGTTTTTATTCAAATGACCAATTTGACACTTTAAATTACACTACAAATTATGGTAGTCTCTTGATTTAGAATAACAATAATAATACTTTTCTATAATGCCTTTAAACAGACAATTCATCTTTTGTCAAGGAGTTTGAAATTAATAATACTTGTATCAACTATTAGCTCGGTTGTTTGAATAGTTTCTGTATTGAATTAAAGAGTATAACAGTTAAAATTCTGAAATATTACTTTATCAATAATTCGAACTGACCTTGAGGGAATTCATGACTGTATCATTGAGTTAAAGTCAGATTCAAACACAAAGCCACACACACTCGTAACTTCTTATATCACCGTATCATATTGGTCTAACACGGAACTTTACATAATAATTATAGCCCCTTCCTACAACAAACCATGACGGTTATTAGATTCCATAACAGACGTAATTACGCTTAAAAGTTAGTTTATTCCTAATCCCGGTTTATCAAGTGTACCTACACCTACCTATAAGTCTATTCCCTGTGTTTGTACAAATTATACCCATTTAGACTAATTGTGTGGTGTGTTATGTCCCTAACTATTTTAATAAAGATTACAGGTGAGTCAAGCCTGATTTTGGCGTACCTAAGACCCGTGTTTTGTCACAAGAACAACGACCGTAGTCTGGGATGTTGCCTCATGACGACCCTACATATGTATTGTGTGCATAAATAAATATATAATTATATAAGACTGAGCTGTTGACTTCAATAAATGTGACTAGGTCAAACTATTGGGTATCAACACTCAGATGGCTTTTTCGACCCTGAAACTCAGGTAAAGTCGAAAGCTGTCCCGCCATTTTGGATTATCAGCAAACTAGCTAAAAGTGGTCACGAGCTTAGTTAACACCGTCAGGTCTCCACTCGTGGCTGCCACATCGACAGACTTACCTATTGGGATTCCCTAGCTATTCCTATGGCCTCAGCCCCTAGCCCTAGCCTAACCTTTTATACCTACTATCCCCATTCGAACTCCTAAAACAACATCTCGCGATAGGAATGGCCGTTGAGCAGACTCACTCGAACGAACTACGCTTCATATCTAGATAATCAGCGAAGCCAGGAAAGGAGTCTTGCTACCATTCCAACAAGATGCTGTTAACGCGACATTTCAACCATTGTTCGAGCTAAAATTTCACTAAAGAATCATGATTTTACACAAATGCAACGCGATTTTATCAATTATAATGAATTAACACGAATTTCAATATAAAAATCATTTCAATCAATTCACAAAGCAAAGTTTCACTAGTTTACCACAAATTTTCTAAAATCTTGCTTGGTAACCCGCACTCAGTTGTTCCCCGTTAGCTATCCCCGAAGAAAGTGAACGAGGATCGCGCCAAATCCCAACTTTCTCACTATTTTCGCGGTCTAATTCGGCGGGAGTCTCCTTTGCACCAATCAGCGTCTTCTAAATCCTCTTTTTAATTCCTACAAACCCCGCAATATTTCTAGACCAATCCAGTACTGCTTCCCAATGCTCGCAACTTAATAAATATATTTTTTTTTAATTATTAATATTAACTCCCTGTGAGAAATATTCACTTTATACAATTTAAAATGCCTAACTGAATTAACTTCCCTTCTTTTTACTTCAATTCACCTTTTTTTGTAATTCATTCTATTTATTTACCATTATAAATAACTTCCAAACCGGAAGCTATCTAAACATCTATCAATATCCCCAACCTAACAAAATATACCAAGTATTTCTTTCCTTCCTTTTTTTTTTTTAATAATATTATTTAATAATAAAAACCCTTTTGTACAACCAATTTAAAACATTAAATTAAATTAGAATTCCTTATCATTAGAATATCTCTTCAAATAGTATAATTATATCGATTTAAAACCATCATAATCTGATAAGAACAGCGCCATCTACCAGAAACCCGTATTATTACTTAGACTAGTCAATATGATGATGCAATATGAAAAACCCTATCTTTCATTACATTTATCAACAATCCAATTTCATTTATTAGCTTTTCCTCTAAAACAGATTATTTCATGAATCGTATTGCAACAAACCTTTGTTATTTTACTTCTAAATATTAATTTTATTATTGATTACAGCGCCATCTCTTAGAAATCGATTTATTACTTATAAAGACATGTGACGTTCTGTCTCGTTACAATCTGATAAGAATAGCGCCATCTACCAGAAACCCGTATTATTACTTAGACTAGTCAATATGATGATGCAATATGAAAAACCCTATCTTTCATTACATTTATCAACAATCCAATTTCATTTATTAGCTTTTCCTCTAAAACAGATTATTTCATGAATCGTATTGCAACAAACCTTTGTTATTTTAATTTTAAATATTAATTTTATTATTGATTACAGCGCCATCTCTTAGAAATCGATTTATTACTTATAAAGACATGTGACGTTCTGACTCGTTACATCCGACCCCCTGAATCTGACGAAGAAACTTAACTACAATTTGTTCGAAGTAAGATTCACATTAAAGACTACTTAAATAAATATTATATATATATATACAATTATGAATATGAATTATCAATCTTCCCTTCCCTATAATTATGATTCAACCCATTTCATAACCTATTCAGTTATAACTCAAATTCCGCACCTTTTATGTCTTGTGTAAATTGACCAAATATCAAAATCCGATACCTCCCAATCTCATTACAAGCTTTTTAGTTAAATCACAACATTACATTATTTCCCGTCAGGACTTGATCCAATTCAGTGAGAGAAAATGGTTGTGAGGCACCTTTGCGCTGTCGCACAGAGTAAAAGTTTATACAGGAACCTACATTACGCTCGCCATATAACCAAGTACTCCGCTCCCCAGAAAAAGTTCAACCCTATTGACTAAAGACATAAAAGAATGTATAGATTTTCACCCCACCAGTAATAAACCTGAAAGGCCGACATTAAGACAATGGTATTCGTAGAGTGTGCCAAGTTCCGACCTATTCTGTTTAGTTGGAGATTCATGAAAGTTCTTCTCGACATGCATGACCTTGATTTCAAATTTTGAAATCAATGTCTATTACTAACCTAACTCTTTGCATCTTTCATGAATCCGTTTGTGATGCATGCAGATATTTGAACCATAACTCAATTTAATTATAAACCCTTGAAAATTAATGCTGGTTGGGATGGCCCACCATACTGAATTTAATAGCATTCACTCATTATAACCTTTCATATTGACATCGTTCCGTTCGTCTCATACACTAAAATATTTCTTTAATCCTTTCCAGAACCCTCTTCTATGGTCTTGCTTCCTGCCAACCAGTCAGCATTATGAAATACAAAATATAATGTGGTTATGAACAATAATGTTTTTTTTTTTTTTTTTATATATATATATGAAAGAAGACAAGCAATCAATTATTATCCTTCAATATATTTGATAACATTTTTTTTTTTTTTTTAATAATTATTTAATAACAGCTTTTCAAATTTTATTTAATTATACATATATTTTAATATATAAATATACTTTATATACCTACATAAATAAAATAATAATTAAAAGGTAAAGCCACCCTACGCCCCACCATCTGACAGGAAGAGTCAGTTACATTTATTATTATTATTTTTTTTTTTCTTCTATTCAAAACTAATATTTCTATATCAAAATTTTTTTTTTTTTTATCATAAATAACCTAATATCAAACTTCTAACTTAAAAAAAATTTTTTTTTTTCAACAAACTCATACCATCAGATGGGCTTCACCCCTTCCTCCATTTAATCTTTATTTATTTTTCTTTTTTTTTTCACATCTAGTAACATTAATATTTTTAACAAATATTTCTTTAACATTTTTTTTTTTTCTAAATCAAATTTATCCTTATAACAAGTTTCTCAACCTAAACCAATTTATTTCCCCTTTTTTTTTTTCCCACATTAAATAACATTTATATTTTTAACAAATATTTCTCTAACATTAATTTTTCTATCCCAAAATTTATTCTAACAACAAGTTTCCCAATCTAAATTAATTTATTCCCCCTTTTTTTTTTTTCCCACATTAAATAACATTTATATTTTTAACAAATATTTCTCTAACATTAATTTTTCTAAATCAAATCTGCCCTTATAACAAGTTTCTCAATCTAAATTAATTTATTCCCTTTTTTTTTCACATTAAATAACATTTATATTTTTAACAAATATTTCTTTAACATTTTTTTTTTTCTTCTAAATCAAATTTGCCCTTATAACAAGTTTCTCAACCTAAACCAATTTATTTCCCCCTTTTTTTTTTTTCTCACATCTATTCATACCATCAGATGGTCCTCTCACCTCTCTTCTTCAATTAATATTTATTTATCTATATTTTTTCTTATATAAAATAACATTTATATTTTTAGCAAATACTTCCTTTAACAGATTCTAATGTTTGTATTTAATTAGGTTACTAGTTCCATTATACATTGCAATAGATTACAAATCCTTCTAAATTTCCTTAAGTTAAAAATATACCGTTCTATTCACTTATACAATTTTACATAAATTTAAATCTACTTTCGGCTTCTCGTTCCAGTCCCAACTCAAATAATTATAATTTTTCCTATTCCCTTTAAATGTAAAATTTTGACAAATGAATTGTATTGAATTTTCCTCTAACTTCTTTACTCTGCGGATGAACTAAAATATACACATTTTTATAGGGACTCCCAGCTATCATGTATGGCCCTTCATATAAATTCTCAAATTTTTTTGTCAATTTTAGTTCAGCATTAGATCTATTTAATTTTCTAATTTTCACTAATTCTCCTATTTGGTATTCTATTAACCGACAGGTTTTATTAAATTTTAATTTTCGCTTTTGCGCTGACACCTTTAAATTCTCATGGGCTAATTCTCTAACTTCTAATATATTTAATTTATCATTACCTTTATTTATTTTGTCATCAAAAGAAAGTTTAGTAGAAGTCCCATACATTATTTCACATGGAGTATAACCTGTACTCTCATGAAAGGTATTATTATATAATTCTTCCAATTTAGGCACTGTATCTACCCATCCCTTATGGTTAGTACTATTATAAGTTCTAAACAATCTACCCAGTTCTCTATTAACCCTCTCTACTGTATTTGGTCTAGGATTCCTAATAGTAGTGTAAATTATTTTGATCCCCAGCGAAGCCATCCCTTCCTTCCATACTCGACTAGTAAATTGTGTACCATTATCTGACATTATTACTTTAGGTTTTATAATTTCTAACAATTTCTTTACTTTACTGAATACTGCTTTTGCTGTAGCCTTTCTCAAAACGTAAAATTTCACGAACTTACTAAATGAATCTTGAAACACTAACATATAGTTCATTCCAAACTTTCCAGTTGGCAATGGACCATAGATATCCACCATAACTAAATCTCCTATATCTTTAGTAACAATAGGACAGCAAGGCCCCACCTTATTAGAGTTAGAGTGTTTTGTTAATTGACAAATTTCACAAATCCTAACCAACTGTTTTACATTTCTAGTCAAACCTTTCCAATAAAAACGTTGTTTTAAATATTTTAGCATTTTATAACTACCCTGATGTCCCATCTCTAAATGTACTTGTTTAATTACCTCTTCTCTAAGTTCTCCTGGTAAAAATATAGAATTTTCTTTTCCCCCTTCTCTAGAAACAACCAAAACTCCGTCTATTAATTTACATTTACTACTTAACCCCTTTAATGACTTTCCTGTCTCATTTGAAACTTTAATTTGTTTAATTAATTTATTTATTTCCTCATCTCTCATCTGAAATTCCGCTATCCGACTTAACTTTTTTAACAAATCCTTATTTTGACTAGACCCCATATATAAAATACTCGGCATTCTGTTTCTTTCCTCCTGTAATACTCCTTCATTCGGTGGATAACGTGATAAAACATCTGCCACTATATTATCTTTCCCTTTAATATGTTGAATTTCATATTGGAAATTCTCTAAATAATTTATCCAACGAGTTATTTTTGCATTGTACAACTTCCAAGTTTTAACAAACAACAAAGCCTTATGATCCGTTCTAATTATTACCTTTGCCCCCCTCAAATAAGTTTCAAATTTCTCTAAACAACAAATTACCGAATAAAACTCTTGTTCTGTTACTGTCCAATTTAATTGTGCCCCCCTTAAAGCTTTACTATAAAACCCCAATATTTTTTGCATTCCATCATTATCTAATTGATATAAAACCCCTGCTAATCCTATTTGTGAACAATCCGTTTGTAAATAATATGGCTTGGAAAAATCTGGATGATGTAACCGAATGGTTTTTAAAAACAATGATTTAATTTGTTCAAAGGTTAGTTGTTCCAAATGACCCCATTTCCAAATTTTATCCTTCTTTAATAGATTATACAGTGGTTGAGCCTGTCTGTTATAATTTGGAATAAACTTCCTATAAAAATTACATAACCCCAAAAATGCTCTTACTTGTTTTAATTTTTTTTGGCACTGGAAATTCTTGAATTGCTTTAACCTTATCTGGATCAGTTCGTAACCCTTCCGTAGAAATTATATAACCTAACATTTTAACCTCCTTACAACAAAATTCACATTTTTTTAAATTACAAGTTAACCCTGCTTTCCATAATTTTCCAAGTACTACATTTAAGTGTTCCAAATGTTGTTCAAACGTTCCCACAGTTATTATCGCTAAATCATCCAAATAATTCACACAATACTCTCTAACTTCATGTCCCAATATTATATCCATCGCTCTACTAAAACTTCCAACCGATGTTTTTAACCCTTGAGGTAAAACATTATAAACATAAGATTTCCCATTAAAAGTGAAACCAGTATACTTCTTACTATCTTGTGTAATAGGTATTTGAAAATATGCATTATTTAAATCTATTATGCTTATAAAATTTGCTCCATGAAACGAATTTATCACGTCTAATTGTAAAGGTGGTTTCTCTGTTTCAGCAACCATATATTTGTTAATTTCTCTAGCATCTAGCAACACTCTAATAGAATCATCTTTTTTAATTGTAAATGTTAGTGGGCTACAATATGGAGTTGCTGATCTACTAATAATACCCAATTCCTCCATTTCATTTAATTTAGCTTCAATTCTCGTCCTATAAGCATATGGAACAGGATAACTTTTCCTAATAATTGGTACTTCTGAACTCATGACTATTTTATGTTGATAACAGTTTGCCCTCCCTAATTGAGAAATAAACAAACTCCCAAATTTTTGTAATAAATTTAATAATTCTTTTCTTTGACCTAATTCTAATTTGAGATCAATCTCAAATTCCGACCAATTTATCTCACTCTGTCTATCCTGTCTAGCTATTAACCCTTGCACTTCTTTAAAACTTTTACCATTACCCCCCTCTAAAAATGGTATCACAGATCTTTGTTCCGCTTGTTTCAGAATTAAACCCCTTTCTACTGGACCTGTATTAAGTATCACTTCATTCTTCCTCAACCAATCAAACCCTAATATTATTGGATTTATTAATCCTGGTACTACTATAAACCCAGTTTGCTGTACAAACTCTCCTAACATTAAAGGTAGTAAAACCACTTTCCTAATCTCCCCACTTTTATGACCTACAGCTGTTTTAATATTGAACGGTTTAATCGGCAACCAAGGGATATCATGATTTTCGTCAGCTTTCAATTCATTTAAAAACTCCTCAGATATACTAGTAATGTCGCATCCCGTATCTATTAACGCTATTACTTCACGCTCAAATATTCGAACCATAACTTCTGATGTAAAATTTAAATTTATTTCCCTATCCGTCTCCTCCTCAAACACCACTCCTGCATTTATTGAATCTAACGAATCCCCTTGTTTTATATTATTTACCCATTTAAACAAATTTACTAGCTGTAACTCGATATTTAACTGTTTTGGTTCTAACGTTTTATAACCTAATCCTTCTGTACGACTTCTATTTGTTAATATAGTAGTTATAGGTGTTCTAATACCGTTTCCATTTATTCCCAATGATGAACCTACTTTCCAACCCATTTTATACATTATTTCTAATGCCTTGCTCCCTGAAATTGAGACTGGACCGAGAGCCGAAGTTCCAATCCCCTCTAGTTTAACCCTACTGTTTCTTCTATTAATGTAGCGTTCTCTGCCGAAGCTAACGCCGCTGTAGCTTCTTTTGGTTTTTGGTTTGCTGAAGGTTTTGGCCATTTTTTGTATCCTTGCTGATAATCTTTAAACTTCTTATCTGTTTCTTTTCCTTTAGTTGACACAAATTGATTTACCCCATTGTATTGGTTGGCAATATCATCCATTCCTCTTAAATATTCTGCCGCTTCTATTACTGTATCTATTTTGGAGGTATACCAACCTTGTTGGACGTATTTTGGGAATTGCCTAATTATATCCCCTATTAATTGCTTCTCAGACATTCTGTATGTAAGCATTTGTGCCCTCCCTGTTAAATTTAGGAAATAACCCAACATTGATGGAAAGTTTTCACGATCCCAAACACCATTTACTATACTTCGTCTCAATTCGTTTTGCTTACTTTCACCCCAATAGGTATTCAAAAAATCTAATTTAAAATCCTCTAAGGTATTCCACCGTACATTGAAAACTCTCGCCCATTCCCTGGCTTCACCTTCTAAACATTCCTGTAGAATTTCCAATTGATTCTCATTATGACCAATTTTCCTTAAATAAATTTCCAAGTCTTCCAAGAAAGTTACCGGATGAATATGTTCTTTACCTCCAAATTTTGGTTTCTCTATAGTAACATTTCTTATATGATAGTTCACACTTCTAAACAAATCTTGGTCTGCATTCCCCCTAATATTGGAAGCGTTCCCCTTCTTCGGTTCCAGATTTTCACTGTTTGATGTTTGAGATATGTCCGGAATTTCCTGTTCCTCAAGTATAATATTATTTCTTCCCAAAGATGCCTCAGTATTTAAACCACATTCTTCTCTATCTTTCTGCTTTGTTTTAGTTTCGTTCACTTCCTTTCTTAATATTTCTAATCGAGAAGACAACCCTTCTATAGCACGATTCAACCTTTTAAATATAACAGTCGTCAAAGTGGAATTTACTCTCCTGCTCCTTCCTATGCATTTTCTAATCGGACTACGACTCTTTCTTGAGTGATGAGAAGTGGAAACTGGAGGCTCCACTTCACTCATTTCCACCTCCTCTGAACCATCCGTTCCTGTATTTACCGCACTTTTTTCTATAAAGCGAACTGGCACCTTCCTTCGTCTATTAGGCCTAACCATCTTCCTCACTCAAAAACAAAATCTTTTCAAAATAAAATGCACAAACTGTTATTTCCACAAATTTTAAATTTTCTCTATTATAATTCTTTGTTATTTCCACAAATTATAAAATTAATTAATTTTTTTTTTTTTTCACAAATTTTACTATAAATCAATTTTCACACAAGTTAATTCAACTCGATTAAATCGATGAGAATTGATATTAAACAAATAATACCAATTCCCACCGTTTCCTATCTTTTATTTCACTAAATTTCCTTTTTGTTTTTTTTTTCAGGCCCTACAATTATTGTTTTAAAATTCTCCATCCTATCATACATAACATTCTATGTTAAACATCACTATATTAAGTTTAATAACCTTCCTAATCCAAATACTCAAATTTTGGATAAGTGGAATTTTCATCAACCTATAACCATCATTTATTTTTACTGGATTCCTTCATTTATTTAGATTAACAACCCCTCATTATTTATTTACAACAAATATATGTAAAACAATTAACGACCCCCATTATTTACTAATAACAACTATGTCTAACTAACGACCCCCATTTTGCTAAACTGTTATTGTCATTCAACAATTACTATCACAATAATATTAATTTATCTTATCTATCGTTCCTCATTATTTATTATTATTAATATAACTAATTAATCGACCCTAATCATTTACCTTTAAAATTAAGATTAATATATTTAAAGTTTCAATCCTCAATTATTATCAAAATATAATTTCTAGCTATTCACTATGTTTTATTATTTTAGCACAACTATTCCCTTTTACCTTTTTATTTATACGGCAACAAATTGTACGGTATAGACATACCGTACCTCCTCATTATAAATACCTCATTATTAACATTAGTTTCCACCCATACCTTTTTTTTTTTTTATAATAAATAATTACCCCCTTATAAACTTCAATAACTTATTTATAACTGTTCTAAAATAATAATCATCATCATCACTACTATAACATAGCACCAAGACATCCTATACTATCCTATCCTAATTCTATTCTGATCCTGGTCACGGCGCCACCAAATTGTAACCTCCCTACCTTCCTACCTGTACCCCTCTTTAACTCCTGACCGTTTTCTTCTACCTTACCCTCTTCTTTCCACTCTTACCATGCTCTTATCCCACACCCATGTGAAGCTCACAATTCCTATTCAACTTCCTAACTAACATTTGATGTCAAATCTATCAATACAATACCTACTTACTTATCAAATAACTCTATCATGATACATATAAATTCTATTACGACTTAATATTAATTTGGCCAATGAACGTCGTAGTGGGAAAGGACTCTTATCATGATACGTAGTTACCCTATGCTCTATAAAGGGGAGTATGTGCTAATTCTTCATTAAAATAAACGCCTACTTAAATTAATATACTACTAGTTTGTAAACATGAATAGCTAACTCTCTAATTAAGATAAGGAACCCTCACTTTCTATAAATATATTACCTGACCTATTTATATTTGTTAAATTGGATACCTACTTAATTTACTACTGAAACTAATTATGATAGTTATAATGACTACCCATCTAAATAATTCTGATATTATCTAACTTATTAAACTTCTTCTATAGTAATACCTACCTAATCTCTTACTGAAATTAATTATAGTTCAGTTATTATACAACTAATGATTTCAACATGTTATATGTTTATTCAGTTCAATATATAGACTAATTGAATCCTGCACTTATGTGATTTATTCATAATTATTAATCTCATTGGATCAAATACCTTATATGAGTTATTGATATATTACCAATGATTGTACTCAACATGATATATTTGTTTTCGGTCTAGGGATAGATTAATTGAGTTCTATTTTTATGTGATTTAGGTATAATTCCTAATCTTACTGGATCCATTACCTTATATGAGTTATTGATATATTAGCAATGACTGTATACAACATGATATATTTGTTTTTTCGATCTAGGGCCCCATGAACACACGCCCAAGATAGTACAGCTCACACCAACTGAGGAATAGCTGTTCCTATGTCTCTTATAGGTATGGAATAGGTAGCTTTACTCACTCCGCCTGGCCAAGACATCTGGCACCCATAACAGACAAACACCAATTCGAATGGCGTGGAATTACAATATATCATTCCCTTTACCTAATTAAAGGCTTAAGGTAAAATTATAAGAGTATTCTCTTTTATATATTCCCCTTCTAGAGGTGTAAAATATCATAGAGATGTATATAACAATCTTTTAATGTAGAACCTAATTAAAGTAGGTATACAATAACTGAGAGAATAATAAGTAACCTTTATATTCCCTTCACGTTAGAGTGCATATTTGCAGTAGATACTTAAGAAATTTACAATAGATTTCATCTTAGAACTAATGTCCATTTCACCAAAACCAATCTAAAGTTTAGGTAGGTAAAGTTGAGTTGTAAACTTATTAGTTACTCACATCACCAAGATTGCCACAAGTCATTATTAGACTATATTTGTGTACGGGTCTATTGCCCAAGTCTAGGAGTTTTGAATCTATTCCATAGTTGGAAAATATCATCTATTGTGATAAGATTCTCATTCTCCAGACCATACTCGATTAAATGAGCAAATACTAAGTCAATTGTTGCAATTGAGAACTATTTTAGTCACAGTAGAATAGACATAAGTTCCGTCATGATAAACTAAACCTTAACGGTTTTCTCTGGCTATTTGCATATAAAATATAACTAACTGCAAAACTACACAAGAACATGAATGACTCAATCTACAATCGGTTATCAATCACCAACCCCATATCGTTACACTTTCCGTTAATAGGTAGGTACTATGTTTATCTTTTGTTCATAATATTATTATACCCGTTTGGCTAAACAAATAGTCTAGTATATGATTGAATACTAATATTGTAATACTATAAGATACTTTATTTGACTTTTAGTCTTGTTTTTATTCAAATGACCAATTTGACACTTTAAATTACACTACAAATTATGGTAGTCTCTTGATTTAGAATAACAATAATAATACTTTTCTATAATGCCTTTAAACAGACAATTCATCTTTTGTCAAGGAGTTTGAAATTAATAATACTTGTATCAACTATTAGCTCGGTTGTTTGAATAGTTTCTGTATTGAATTAAAGAGTATAACAGTTAAAATTCTGAAATATTACTTTATCAATAATTCGAACTGACCTTGAGGGAATTCATGACTGTATCATTGAGTTAAAGTCAGATTCAAACACAAAGCCACACACACTCGTAACTTCTTATATCACCGTATCATATTGGTCTAACACGGAACTTTACATAATAATTATAGCCCCTTCCTACAACAAACCATGACGGTTATTAGATTCCATAACAGACGTAATTACGCTTAAAAGTTAGTTTATTCCTAATCCCGGTTTATCAAGTGTACCTACACCTACCTATAAGTCTATTCCCTGTGTTTGTACAAATTATACCCATTTAGACTAATTGTGTGGTGTGTTATGTCCCTAACTATTTTAATAAAGATTACAGGTGAGTCAAGCCTGATTTTGGCGTACCTAAGACCCGTGTTTTGTCACAAGAACAACGACCGTAGTCTGGGATGTTGCCTCATGACGACCCTACATATGTATTGTGTGCATAAATAAATATATAATTATATAAGACTGAGCTGTTGACTTCAATAAATGTGACTAGGTCAAACTATTGGGTATCAACACTCAGATGGCTTTTTCGACCCTGAAACTCAGGTAAAGTCGAAAGCTGTCCCGCCATTTTGGATTATCAGCAAACTAGCTAAAAGTGGTCACGAGCTTAGTTAACACCGTCAGGTCTCCACTCGTGGCTGCCACATCGACAGACTTACCTATTGGGATTCCCTAGCTATTCCTATGGCCTCAGCCCCTAGCCCTAGCCTAACCTTTTATACCTACTATCCCCATTCGAACTCCTAAAACAACATCTCGCGATAGGAATGGCCGTTGAGCAGACTCACTCGAACGAACTACGCTTCATATCTAGATAATCAGCGAAGCCAGGAAAGGAGTCTTGCTACCATTCCAACAAGATGCTGTTAACGCGACATTTCAACCATTGTTCGAGCTAAAATTTCACTAAAGAATCATGATTTTACACAAATGCAACGCGATTTTATCAATTATAATGAATTAACACGAATTTCAATATAAAAATCATTTCAATCAATTCACAAAGCAAAGTTTCACTAGTTTACCACAAATTTTCTAAAATCTTGCTTGGTAACCCGCACTCAGTTGTTCCCCGTTAGCTATCCCCGAAGAAAGTGAACGAGGATCGCGCCAAATCCCAACTTTCTCACTATTTTCGCGGTCTAATTCGGCGGGAGTCTCCTTTGCACCAATCAGCGTCTTCTAAATCCTCTTTTTAATTCCTACAAACCCCGCAATATTTCTAGACCAATCCAGTACTGCTTCCCAATGCTCGCAACTTAATAAATATATTTTTTTTTAATTATTAATATTAACTCCCTGTGAGAAATATTCACTTTATACAATTTAAAATGCCTAACTGAATTAACTTCCCTTCTTTTTACTTCAATTCACCTTTTTTTGTAATTCATTCTATTTATTTACCATTATAAATAACTTCCAAACCGGAAGCTATCTAAACATCTATCAATATCCCCAACCTAACAAAATATACCAAGTATTTCTTTCCTTCCTTTTTTTTTTTTAATAATATTATTTAATAATAAAAACCCTTTTGTACAACCAATTTAAAACATTAAATTAAATTAGAATTCCTTATCATTAGAATATCTCTTCAAATAGTATAATTATATCGATTTAAAACCATCATAATCTGATAAGAACAGCGCCATCTACCAGAAACCCGTATTATTACTTAGACTAGTCAATATGATGATGCAATATGAAAAACCCTATCTTTCATTACATTTATCAACAATCCAATTTCATTTATTAGCTTTTCCTCTAAAACAGATTATTTCATGAATCGTATTGCAACAAACCTTTGTTATTTTACTTCTAAATATTAATTTTATTATTGATTACAGCGCCATCTCTTAGAAATCGATTTATTACTTATAAAGACATGTGACGTTCTGTCTCGTTACAATCTGATAAGAATAGCGCCATCTACCAGAAACCCGTATTATTACTTAGACTAGTCAATATGATGATGCAATATGAAAAACCCTATCTTTCATTACATTTATCAACAATCCAATTTCATTTATTAGCTTTTCCTCTAAAACAGATTATTTCATGAATCGTATTGCAACAAACCTTTGTTATTTTAATTTTAAATATTAATTTTATTATTGATTACAGCGCCATCTCTTAGAAATCGATTTATTACTTATAAAGACATGTGACGTTCTGACTCGTTACAACATCAGGATGTAGATAGTGGAGTGGAGATGATTGGGCGATGGAATTAGATTCCATCATTAGCTTAGTTAAATTGGTTGAAATCAATGTACTCTGTAGGTACAATGTACATTGAAATTGTCATCCGGACGTCACATACGTATTAATCTTCAAAGTTTCAAATCGCAACATCAATTAGAAGTGTGTTGAATTCGTCTTCCAAGATTTATACACAAACATAGTTTAATATAAGTAGACACGGCCGCTACTCTAAAAACAAACAAAGAAACCAATTTTTCCACGAACAGAAATAAGTTGGTGACTGATCTATACATTATGTGAAGGCAATTGATATTGTCAATATAATGCGTCGGATAGAAAACCGTTCAAATGGTAGAGCCCTGACAGCGGCAAAGACAACGCAGACAAATAAATAGGAGGGCGGCGCGGTAGTGTGCGGCGAGCCAGTCAGGTGGAAGTATTGGGGATCTGCCACGGGGCGCAGTTTTGAAGTCCAATTATATCGCAGGCAGGTGGCAGCCCCGGGCTACCGCCGAGATGCTCAGCCACCGGAGCGCTGAGACGTCGGCACAACCCTTCAATTCTGGAAGATCACTGCAGCTATTTAAACAAGTTGACGGCGTTATACAGCGTTGTTATGTTTACAAAGTTGATCTTAGTAGCTTACTGTAGTACAGAATACAGCATACCAACTTAGTAGTTCTGAGGTGGTGGCGATAGTGGAAGGGTTAAGTAAGTATGCAGCAACGTTATAATACATGTTCGTATTTGACAGAAGTATTGGAGGGCATAACAACAATATAATAAATGTGTGAATACCTAATGTGAGAAAGGGTAGAAGAGGTGTATTAAACACTCACACTTCGACAGAATTGTTTAGAGCCTCCAGGCTCGTACTTAATTAAGAGCGACCAAATTGCTATATAAATGAAGCATTTTTCCGGACTTCGTGCAAATTCTGTACAAATCCGTGAAAATTGCGAGACAAAGAAGTCCAAAGCAAATACCAGTAACCGGGAATCGAACCCGGTACATAAGGCATTCGATACTACTACGCCACTAAGGCTTTTAAAGTGACCAAAGTAAAGGTACTATAGTAGATATGGATTTAATTAACATTTTTTTTATAATAGAAGTTGTGTTGTATATTTAGCAGGTGCACTTCTAATTTAATTACTAATCTTTATTATGTCACTGATTTTTCTGTTCTATTTGATATAATTTGAATAATATATTAGAAATATTTTACTGTGATCATCTTCTTTATTACACTCACATATCTCAATTTATTCCATTAATATCGACACTGTCTGTCCTTATAACGATGTAGAGATAGCCACCCGTATTTTACCTATAAAGCTAGCACTTCACCGTAACTGTGTACTGGAGTACAAAAGCCGAAGTTTTCCCCACAGCGAGATTCCTTTTTCTTTGTTTGGTGTATTTATTGTAAATCTACTCATAGCAGCCGCCAGCCGCCGCGCCCGCCCGTTAGAAGTATTTCGACATAACTTTTGGCTCGAGCACCTTATGTACCTACAGTTCGGTAACATTCCGTTTTAATGTTGTTTTTATACTAAATGTACGTATTTTTATATTCGATTTTTTGGTACTTGTACTGCTTGTTTACGCTTTGAGTCATGTAATTGTGATTTGATGGATCAAGTGAGCAATATCCTTTAAAGTTGTAGTATGGTAGAAGATATAATGATCAAGACAAAGAAGTACAGTGTATGGATTAAACACACAGGGCGAACATTTTTAGGCCAGGTTAAGACTGTAGTCTACATGGAACCAATGAGCATGTATGAAAACAATTTTGAAAGTATGATTTGAATATGTATACCAGGATCTTAGCAAGTAGAATGATATTGTCTCTGCTTACCCCGCCTAAAATTTTCTCACAAATTACAATAGTAAACAGTACAAAGAAAAGTGTATACCTGATCGAAATGGAAATGCAACTATATGTACGTCCAGGTAGTTGAGAATTAACAGCGAAATTGTGAAGTGCAGGCGAGCGCTGCTGGTGCAGGCAGCTAATATGATTTGCTCACACCGTTCCGTTCCACGCCCGCCCTCTCTCACTCTTGCTGACATTTTAAGCAACTTAATAAAATAGTATCGTATACTCGCGCATCCTCTTTACATTTAAAAGCACATAACATGACTTTCTAAACGAGAACTCTCTTGTCTGAACTCTCTGAGGAAAGACGGTAAATTTTACTACATACTTTTTGCACTTTTAGATGATATTAAATGAATTCAAAACAAAATTATAATCTAACATATTTACGTCATAAAAATCGGGGAAGGGGAAAAAATAGGGGAAGGCAATATGTACAAAGTACTTAGAGTTAAAGCTGAAGTAAAAGGTATAAGTGACAAAGAATTCCTCTTCCTCGATGTCGACAGGTAACGTACGTAATAGGCTAGCGGTATTGCTGCGTTGGATTGCAATTTTTTGCAAAATAGTCTAGGCCTGTAGTCACGTGAATCAATTGATATAAACCTATATAAGCTACTGTTTGAATTGTTTATAGTTCAATAGTTCATATTATGGTACAAATTAGGTATTAAGATGGTAATATGATAAATCTAACATGTAGAGTTTATATTTCTGGCGACGAAAGGTTTCTATTGAAGGAATCTGAATAATAAAATGTAATGTATCTCACGTTTTTGTATTGAATCTATAACAGACTTCATGCATATATTTTTCATCTTTGCACTATTCAAGAAATTTAAATATACGAGTTTGGGTAGGATGATTAAACAAACCGCTATAACTTCTTTAATAACATATGTACTTAGTTTTATTTTTAAGCTCTATACTTTAGTAATGTTACAAACTAGAACAACAAATAAAAACTCTGCAGAATCTATACGAAAAAAATTAAGTGTATAAATATTTAAAGCCCGACCAGTAAAATAAAAAACCTCGCCATATTGCGGTAAACTATTGGAACTAATTTCTTCATATGGTAACAATCTTTACAATGTCATTATGGTCATCTGTCAGTGTGGTGTCAATTGTGCGTGTTGTTGAGTTTGAGAGCGCTACAAAACTACAAAACTATAGTAATATGCCGAAAACTATTAAAAGCCAGTTAAGAAAAGTAATTTATAATATAACAAAGTATTTGTCGGATAAAAAGTAGGAAGGATTGGACTCTGTTCCTCTAAATAACATCACGGACCTTGTTGTCAACATGACGGGTAGGACATCATAGAGTACGTGCAACTGAAATTGGCCTAATCTACTGATTTTACTGTGACTAATTATTATTCACATTTTTAGGTATATCCCGATCTTCTGTAATAAAAATACGAAGAGAAGGTCAAACGTCAAATGTATTTTCTACGCCTAAGAAAAAATAAGCCTAACGCAAAAAAGAAAATCATGCTCGATTATTTTGATCTCTGTGCTGTTAGGCATAAAATACAAGAATTTTATGCAGTCCGAAAAACAATATCGCTTGGTCCCTGTTCTATACATGGTGTAACTGTATGTCTAACTTGTATTTACCATTCCAAGCAGTAAACTATTATACGGATACTACTGTGTTGTGATTTGTGCCCAGTCCTTGTAACCAGTATAACACGCCGCGTCTATTTTTCTATTTTAACCAGAAAACTTAACAGAGAAAAACTTAACTTTTTAACAGAGAAAAAAAAAATACATTTTAGTGAAAGTTTTGTATATTAAACACGTACTACAAGTTCTTTCTTTTTCTTTTCTTTCTATATTAATTCGTTTGTAATATTGGACACGATCTTTTTTGTATCGAAACTTAAGAACAAAGCAACTTAATGAAATTAAAAAAAAGAAGTCTATAACTCACTTTTGTGAATAATAGCAATGAAAAACATGACAGCCTCCGTGGCGTAGCGGTAGTGAACGCGGCCGCTACGCAGGAGGTGCGGGTTCGATCCCCGCTCAGTGCAAATATTTGTGTGCATTAAATATGGGTATTTGCATTGGTCTGGTCGTGCCTCGGAGAGCACGTTAAGCCGTCGGTCCCGGTTGCCATAAGGACATCTATGGCAGTCGTTACGGGTAGTTGGTGCCCTAAAAAGTCCAAAAACAACGGTCTAGCTGCAAAGCTTCGATATCGCCTAATGTTAACATTGGGTCGTGGAGGTCAGGTGGTAATCGCTTCACGGAAAATATCGAGGTCTAGCCAAACCTGTAGCTATGACTGGTAAAAGCGGACCCCAGACTCCAAGCTGAAAGCTTCGGATGCGACTGGGCATAACGCTAGGAGGAAGAAGAAGCAATGAAAAAGTCACAGTTTTATATTAGGTGTCATTCCGTGCTTAATTGCGGGGAAATAAAAGCCTGTTCATAAGCAAGTGTGTTGAAAAATATTGGCATTTTACATGTGTATCACTATACTTGGTGTTGTCATAATCATAGATGTTTTTGGCGCCCCCAGTACGGGTTTTTTATTTTATTGGTCGGACTTTAAATCTATCTGTTTAATACTGGTCAGAAGTCTTTACGATTGCGAATGTCCGTCATCTGTCTTCTTCGTCTATATAAGGACTTGTTCACCAACTTTCCTAATCAATCCTGACCTTAGAGTATACATGTATATTCTAAGATCCTGACTGATCGGCTCGCTCAGTCGTTGTCACGTGCCATCAAAATAAAAAACTTAGACACAAAATGATTAGATAATATTTACAATGTCCACCGTTTCATAGTATAACCCTATCCTGAGAAGATCTCGGTATGAAATTCAGCGGGCCTTTTCATGTGCTATTTACAAACTCTTCCTCTGTCCAAACATTGCGCTATGCCTACTTCATAACTATGTTTTAATTTTAATCTGACAACTCTCGTCACATTTTAGAAATGCAACAAATGAATTGAGAAGATTCATTTAATCTAATTATGTATTATGTTTTATTATACGACTTTTGATCGGTTGATTAATCAATCAATCAATAGTAATGAAGTCGAGCTGATATATCTAATGATGATATATCTTTACAACATAACATAAATGCCCATTACAGCTCGATGTGGCTACGGGAAGTGCTACAGAAGACGTGTAGTGGGCAGGGGGTGGTGGAGGTCCAGTCTTGAAGATACTTAAGGGGGCGTGGGGCCCGTCAACCCCCCACGGCGCCGGACGACTTGCTTATTCTATCAAGCGTGGACACACACATAGCCGGCGCCCTTCACGTACACGACTCACACACGCGAGAGGCATTATACGGCCGGCCACCACTCCACTGTGTCAATACAATACGCTCTCTTCGACTGGACTTAGATTATTTAGAAAGCACTTGTAACGCTCATATAAGAAGCGCCGCGAAAGACGTATTCCGCGTCACAATGGCCGGTACGTGTCGGCGAGGGCTGAGACGGGATACGCGGAAAAGATTACGATCCTAAAAAAACAGCCTCCACTCGTGAATATACCTAATATTCTTTGCACAATTGACTTAGGGTGTCAGGATAGCAGTTTATATTCACTCCCTTCATTGTTTGAACTGATAATAAGTTTCTAAATATATACCTAGGAATACAATCCTACTAATATTATAAATGGGAAAGTTTGTGTGTTTGTTACTACTTTACACTGCAACACTGTACTAGCTGGACGAATTTTATAGCTATTTGGAACGGAAATTCAATTTGGTACAGCTTGTGTGTACGTTTGTAACTCATTTATGCTGAAACGGTAGGACATATTTAACTGAATAAACGTATTAGAGTTGTATAAGGACTCACATTGAATAGTTTAGCAATCACAGTGGTAGAGTTTCACGTTCGATTCTCAAATCAGCCAGTCATTCTGCTATGTACCAGCAGGACAGACCCTAGACAGTGCTCGATTGACAGTAATAGGCTCCTCTTCTATCACGTGGAACTGAAAGTTTCTTATTGAAAACTGGTATTATTTTACTACTTCGGTAACCGCTTTAGCGATATACAAATTTTTATTAGATAGAAATATAACTTATAATATAGATACTAATTTACAATGCAAATAAAAAGCATAACTATATTTTTATACAGTGCACTCGTGTATCTCAAAACAGAGTAGGGTGTAAAGCTTATTATTGTTAAATATGTATGCAGAGCTGACAGATGCATTAAACATGACAGGGAAAGACCATCAGAGTCATATCAGCGGCTACGAGAGAAAGCGTGAGACTACGCCACTGGACGCGGATTATCCGCTACGCGCCTACGATGTAGCACACTGCGGGCTACGCACGTAGCATTAGTCATTATTCAAAGATTGCTACGAAAATATTTGTGTTTATTATACATACATAAAAATAGATTGATATGTAATTGTAGACATCAATGATCGTATATCTAGAAATGATTCTAAGCGCACGTGACGGGTGAGGGACAAGAGGAAAATTGGAAATAAACTTTTCCTTTTCCCCATTTTTCTTTTTCATTAGTTTCTAACCTAAGGAGGATAATGGAAAATAACATCTGAAGATGTTATGCACTATTGCAAACCACACATCATTATTATCATAACGTAAGGTTGTAACCAAAGATTACTTGCACTTTGGAGCAAGAAGTCCGCTCTCTTAATTCGGCTTATTTCGGCTTTTACGAGAGCTGCAGTCATCGGCTCCAGAGCCAAATTCATCCACCAATCAGCAGTCACCAGGGATGATGGTAGTTCCCCAGTCGACACTATCCATTTATATTAAGAAAAGCAGAGCCACCTAACACTGACTTGAACCCACCACAAGATAGAATAGTTTGAAATAGTTTTTTAATTGAGTCACTAATTTAGCGTTAGTTTCATAAACCAGTTCGGTACCCTTTAAAATTAATGATCCCTTAAATTAATAAGTGTCAAACTTTAACGGTGTAGGTGTCTCGAGACGCGCGCGTGTGCGTGCACAGTTTACGTTACTTCTCACTGGTGTGATGTGTGTGCGCCCAAGAGACACCGACTCATGTGTGGGTACTTTCATAAATCTGTTGGGAGATATATGAGAGCGCAATTTCCGGTATCCGGCCATTAGCGCCGAGCTTTTATAAGCTTAAAGCTTAGGTTAAAGATTTTCTGGGTAGTTTAATGCGAATCTTGTAATAGGAACGATAAATTTTGTATAAAGTATGTGATTGCATATTAGGTGTCGATTCGGAAACTTTTAATGTGTGTAACTTGGCCTAATGACTGTTCGTATGTAGTCTGAACGACATCTCTCCGACGAGCTTCATCGCGGATCACAGGAACATAGAAATATTTTGTGTAATTTTTGACTCGAGTTAAAATATCCTCTAGAATCGGTTGTACTCACTTCGGTTGTGGGAGACAAATGAAAAGTGTTACGGACAAAAAATGAGCGGTGTCCGTATGTGGGCGGGTGCGGGCTGTCTACCCGGTGGGTGGGAGAGGGAGTACCGACTTATTATTTTTATCGACCGTAAAAAGGTGCCGGACCTTGTGTGGACCCTTCCACGACGACTCCTCTGGAGAGGTTCCAATTATTTACGGATATTTTGCTCCAAATCCCGAAAAATACTGACCAGTAAAAGGGTATGGTACTTACTTTGTGCTTGATTAGGGCCTATACATACATACATATGTTTGAGATCGGTTCAAGGAGTTTCCATACGCTTGAGGAAACACAGGTCAAGTACCGTATATTTATACATATTTCTTTGTATACTCATGCCTGTAAATCTCCATTAGGATATGCAGAGGTATTATTGCCAATCAATTCCTCAGCTGTTTTCAATCCATTTTATGAGATAGAACCTGTTGCCGTTAACAGGGCTATATTCCAGGCTCCGTGTTGCTGCTAAGAATTTTGTAATAGAAAACTCAACACTGTCAATTGAATCGATCCTGAAAAGCCAACAAAGCAGTCGTATTGACTACTACTGAACACAATAACACATAATTATACCTATAAGTTCTTCAAGATTTGCTAATTTTAAATACGTCATTATTTTTGATTGAAATTATTTTTTTAATTATTTGATTAAAATTAAATAATATTGTAATTGGTCGTTAGGAGAAAGTAAAAAACAATAAAACTAATTTATTTTAGTGCAAATACTTTAACAATAAAAAATATTTGAATTGGTGCTTGCCTACGGGGTGGTGATATCCGGAGGTTTCTAGTTTAGGTACCTACAAGAAGAAAATTGGGAAACAATGTTTATTGGTTGCCTTTTTACTTCAGGACACTTCTCCATCCGATAGTAAACACGTCCGATACTAAAGTGTATGTAAAGGGATACCATACTTTACAACGTTCTACGAGTATCAATGCGTTTCTGGTTAGTGCGATATGTCTTTAACACTGAGAGGAAGGAAGGAGTTCAAGACTATTTGTAAAATAATTTTCATATTATAATCTTGCACACCACATAATATACATAAAACGTAAATTTTTTCCATCTGCAAAATAAAACAGAACACAATTTAACGCAGAACGCGTGCTCCATAAATAATTAAAAGTAAGTTGTCATTGAAATTAAATATCAATAAATGAATAAAAAACGTACATTTGTTCCGCTTGTCGTGCGTCGTACAGCGAGCGAGACCGGCACGACATTGTAATGACGCGCCTGCAGCTGCAACCCTCACCCGCTACCCTGATTCGCGCTGTCACGACCTACTCAATAATGCAACAATGCACACCTATTGTTCTACCATCACTTTCACCATACACAATAACACATTTAACAAGCCAGCAACACAAACACACTTTGCCACTACAATACATACCCGGCAGTAATAATTCGGCGCCCTACCGTAAATGTTTCTCAGATTTACATCGATCCTAAAAAATCTTTTTACAATTAAGGCGACAATCTTCATAAATCAATTTCCCCCGAATTGAATGTCAATAAGTAGGGACGGTTGTTAAACGACGCGCCGTAAAATAAAACTTTCCGGAGGGCGGAAAGTTCCAAGCAAAAAGAATATTTACATTAATTCTCTTCATTATGTTTTGAAGAATAATCATGGTACCGCTCCCATTCCACTCTCTCGATTGAGTTTTTATTTGAATATTTTTTTCGCCGCTTTCCGAGTTCGTCTCTGTGTTACAAAAGGAAGTTTTTATTAGCATCTTAATGATTTTACGGCGAGTCCCCGGTTACAACAGCCTTTATGTCGTCAGATTTTCTTAAGTATTTTTTGTCGAGTTTTTTGCATCTTACATTATTAAAGTTTTCATTCCGCCGTTTAATGAAGCTCATTTCTTCTGTTCGTCCGAGCCTTGATTGCCTTTATTTTGCATAAATGTAAGATTTCTATAGATTTCTTCCTAGCTAATCGAGTCTGTTCGAAAGACTTGGCAATTGTTTACGAAAGGGGCAATTAATTGTTATTTTTGTTACCTTTTGCTGTTTTTTAGTGTTCTAGATAGCTTTGCGTTTCAAAGACTTTGTTTGGAATAAGCTAAAAAAAGATAGTATAGGTACCTACACGTAATAAAAGACGGTGCAAGGTATCCCGTCAAGGTTTTCAAGGGTCATTAATAAACATCTATTCACAATATTAATTCAGTCTGTCTATATTTAGTTTCGTTTGTGAGGTACATAATTTATGGATACTATTTGATGTTCATAGCATTGTCCACCAATTAATTAATCGTGCCAATTAATGAATTTGTCGTATTGAATTTTGAATGATCAATATCGGCAGACTATTTAGTAATCTGTTATTATTTGATATTGAAAATTATTTTGATATATTAGTTTTATTATCTATTCTAATATATAAAAATCAATGCCACTTTTCGTTGTTAGTTTATAACTCAAGAACGGCCGATTTGGCTAATTTTAGTCTTGAAATATTCGTGGGTGCCCAGGGAAGGTTTAAAGGATGAGAAAATAGGTGCAGCGGGAACGGGAAAAATATGGCGGTACGAAGTTCGCCGGGACAGCTAGTACATTATATACCTATGTGTAAACGTAACGTAAAGTAAACAGATATAAATATTATATTCTGTTGTACTCCATAATTTGCACAATGCACCTAGGCGTGATAATTATCAGCGCTAAGCACATAACTAATTGACAACACTTCTATTGTGATTGCTATTATTTTTTTATTACCATCACCACGTTAGTCTGCGGAAGTCAAGTGTTAGCTCTCCCGCTCTTTTAGTTATTTTAATTTTACTTGGCTGTTGCGCGAGCGACTGCCTCCTAATGTCCCAACCTCGAGAGGGAACCCTGCGCCATTCACCATAATATTAAAACAATTTAGGATATTTCTCGGAAGGTACATATAACTGATGCATGAATGCATAAATACTCGTACCTAAATAATAATCATTAAGTAAAGTGTAATGAATAAGTATCTGCAGAGTATTTAGATTGTTTCTAACGTTTTACCACTATTATATCATAATTCGTGCAAACTAAATAGTAGAAACCGATAGTTCAGGCGATAAGCGAACGTCGCGGGACGCAGATCCGATTTGTCCCGTCCGGTACGGTAATTACATTCATCTCTGCTCCAGACTGATTTATGCTGCGTCTGGTGCGCCTTCGACCTCTGTTCTGTCATTAACTACTTTTCCGGCCCAGTCTTACGCACCACAAAATAATAATCGTCCGGAAAATCGACGGAGGCTGTATGTAATGTTATGAGAGTAAGGCTGGTCGTTTTTCTCGGGTCGCAATCGAGTCCGAGATCTTGCTTTCTTTTTAATTTCCCTGCGGCCTCCTAATGAGGTCCCTGCGGCTGCGGCTCCGGGCCGTTATCTATGATATTCTTGAGGTTGATGCTTATTGTGCGTGTCACTGATGGCTTCCCTTTTTATTATCCTCTCGAACACAATTCAGCGGTCGCCCAAATGAGTTCTTCTCATTTGCTTTGCTCTCTTTATTTCTCTAGGCGGCAGTTTGTCTTGTGTCGCGACTTAACTTCTTTTAATTTTAATGAAATGGCCACGGAACGAGGACCGCCCTCACTTTATTTTTGCATGGTTTTTGTTAGTTACAATTTCAAAGATTACAACTGAAAGCTAATTCTCGTAATTAACAATCCTCAGTGAAATCACAATTTGAATCTCATGAAAGCCGTTTTGCTGAGAGAACCAATCTAAATTAGTTTAACGTATGTTGCTGTGACTAAAGCGTTTAAAAATCTAGTTTAGAAACGCATTGGATTGAAAATTGAAAAGAATACTTTCATCAAAATTATCCATGTTAGATTTCACACATCTTTAACTTAATCCTTTATCGAACACTACCAAGAGGTACACAGTCATTGTTATAAGTGTAGGTAGGTGGATTGTAAGGTTTACAATCCACCGATTACTGTGATCCTTCATTGTGAGTCAAAATAATTCACTTCTGTCTTTCGCAATGAACTATGGTTTTTCCATATAGGTAAGTTTTTTATTTTTTAATAGAGAAAATTTTATTATTTAGACGATTTATTAGTCAGTTGTCGGAATATTTGGAGATATTGAGACTAGATCTAAACTAGTTCTTTCCTTTCTAATAACATAATAATAGATGTATTAGATGCATTAGATAATTTCATTTCGATTCAAACATTCTTTTGTATAACTACGAATAAAATTTCCCACTGTAATATCTATCAGATTTTAGGGAGTTAAACTACATAAACAAAGCTGGTATTAAACGGGTAGTCAGTAACAAATCACGTGACTCCGCCTACACTTATCTATTAAAATGAGAGATTATTGTCAGCTCAAATGCTATACAATATTCGGGTGTTATTTTCACTGGATTGTCCAATATTGTCACAATCTCTATAGTAGGGCAATTAGAGACGTGTTACGCGTGTCACGCACGTGGCGGAGATCCTGCTCGCGAACCAGGGTGCATGCGCACACGCGTCCTCACCGCACTGCCCTCATTAAACCTCTCTGTTTATACTGCTTGCGACATGAGCCGCCCCTGGGTAACATGTCAAAGAAAAAATGAAACATTTATGTTTGTGTTAAGCAAAAGAAAAAAAAAATCGTCAACAAAAAGTTATAATGACAAACGTTTCTTCGACACCCCGACACGTTTACAGTCAACCTTACCGAATTAACAAATGAAATTGCAACTGAAAAATTTGGGTATTAAGGAAATCCCCTTTGAGGAATTCGCTTCATTTAAATATCGCATTTTTCTTGAAGATTATACCTTACGACAGCCATAAAAGAAAACAGGAGACCCGCCCCTCGATAATGCGACGAGCCCAAGGAATTTTTATTCCGCTCAAATCTCTCCTGACATAGGTATATTTTTGTGAGATCGCCTGGAGATTTTAATACCCGATTTTATTTAAATTCGTTTAGGCGGTGTGGGTGACTGTGCCCCTAGACATTTATCGCAAGGGCGTGTTTGTACTTATAAGCAGCAAGTATTTTTTTTAACAACATTCTATCAGTTCCAAAACTCTTTTCGTACGAGTGTGTGTTTGTGTGTGTTTACCTTTATTGTAATTTTATTGTTTTCCATAGGCAAACGTGATGTTGAATCTTTCTCGTTTTCGCCAAAAAAGACTTGTTTTAGTACCTGGGAAACACTACCGCACGTAGTTTTCGTGCAGGACTTGCTCGTACATGGTAGGAAAGCGTATTGAAAATTACCCGATTCTCTTCAGATGTTATCGATTAGGCCTTATTCAATGACACGGTGATAAAAAAAGAGCACTTAGGTACTCTAGAATAAACAGTGTCACCTATAAAAAATATTATTGAAGCGGTAGTGAAGAAGATTGTGATGCAAGTATACCTACGTGGGGCTATTCACATCGCAGAGTCATCAGTCACTTAGCGCGACGTGTCATATAACGGGACTGCGTCTGCACAGCACAGGCAGGGGCCCTCGGTGCAATAGTGATCATTCTTCATTTGCCCAACGTGTCTCGATCATCCACTTGACCGTATATGTAGCATCCCCATTATTACTAAATAGATTGCATTCGCTTCCATCTTTGTGACCGACAATTTCAATCTGTATCAAAGCTAAAAGTCGTTACACGTAGACCTTAACAATGTTACATTAAATATTACGCTTCATTCCATTCTCTGTGCCAACAATAGTCAGATCAGTCAGAAAAATTGCAGTAATTTTTCATCCCGTTTTTGCTGCTTCCATCTCAATGAATTTTACCGCCGAAATTTTCCTTACCATTTGTTTCCATCGCGTAAGATCTTTTCGTATGAGGCGAGTTCTGTGTTAATATATGTGCCCGGAATACCGTGACCATATATTACGCCGACCTCTGGCGGACCGGACATAACAATTCTCGATTTGCTATAATATCGGTCGTGCGTCCCTGTCTGGGCGGGCGGGCAGGTGGCGCGAGCGAGCAAGCTGACGAGCGCCGGCCGAGCGCGCGGGGTGGCGGCCTACGTGCCGCGTATAATAAGCATTTCATGCACGGGGTGCGGGCGCGGGGTTCGGAGGTTACATAGGTACCTATTTCCCGTAAGTCGTGTACCTAACCGGACCGTACATTATGAGCTTGAGGGTCAGCGAGTCTCGCACGCCATCTCTGTCGCGCTCGGCATAGGAACGCAGCCCAAGCATAATTTCGTGTGATATATCGCACACGCTTGGGTCGTCGTGATGGACCTCTATGAAAATCGTCCTCCGTCCGTGGAAACTACTACTCGGTATTTAGACGAAAATAAAGGATCTGTTCAAACATTACCTTCAATATGTATGTGACACGACACTAAACTAGGGCTGGGTAGTGACTTTACGTGTTTGTATTTATACGAGAATGTAAGGTATCGCCGAAATGTATGGTATATGGCTGTAGCGGTCGCTTTAGCGTGGAATTCATCTTCTATCTGTACGATTTATACACGAGGAGGCCGTAAAACGGAACAATAAAAACCCAAAACAGCAATAAATTTCAAGCAATAGACGCAAAGGTTCGAACGCGCCTTATCAATTCCTTCCACGCATGGGATTCGAATCGCGCAATAAACTTATGACGCAACCTTTAAGTTCTCTAATCTAAAAATAGGAAAAGATTCTCCCATTTAACTATCTTTGTAATTTTGTCAAAATAAATAGTTTAACGCTTACAAACATTGTTTACAAGCAATCAACACTTAGTGGACAGTTGTACGAGGGTCACAGGTAGGTAAAACAAATAGTGAACAAGCCCACTCTGCCTCCACAAAGGGAGGGTCATCTTAAAGGACAAGGAAATGCGGCCGGTGTGAACACAGAAGATGTTCTTTATGCATTAGTAATGTGGTGTAATTGAAACCGCTTACTACGTTGACCACAGTTTAATCTTGAGTTTAAATCCCTTTCAAGCACCAAAAATTCCGAGCATCTAGTAACTACACAAGCGTATTTTTTATCTAATCTAAGTGATATATACTGCGAACTACGGCGTAAGACAATATTTAATAAATAGGAGTAGGCGGTGGTGCGTACACAGCGATTAATAATTCGTGAGTGCGGTCCGGTGCTCTTACAGTGCCGATTCATTATCGTTACGGTCTCGGCCCGACGGAGATCTACGATATAGCTCCCTGATTGACCCCACATTAAAAATTACATACAAACAGATAGAGGAAACGGACGCTAATAACGAAACTGTGTACTTTCTTTGTTTCGATTCGTTTCCGAGACCTATCAAAAATTTATAAACAGTACCCGATCGATCGAGGTTGCGGCGAGCATTCATAACGTAATGGGCACAGATTGTATGTAAGAATGGCTAAGGTACTTACTATTTAATGGCTGCTTTGATTCGTTAGGTTAATTTCAAAGGGGCCTGGGAGGGTAAGCTTCCCAGTGGTCGCCGGAGGGTCGAATAAATATGTCCCAAAGAGTTAAGTGGGAGAGAAGTGTGGAGCGGAGACCGCGTCCGACGTTTGCTCTTCCACTCGTGTTGTTGCACCACTTATTACACACAAAGTTCTGTTAAAGTTTTCTCCGACACTCGAGCGCGAGTTTAATTTACTCGATAGTGTAAATAAAGCGGGCGGAGTGGGAAGTTTCGCGGCGAGGCAGCCCCTGGCGTCGCCCGGCGACACCCGGCTGCGGTCGAGTGATAATAACGTCCCGCCGCGTGGGACTTCCTTATTAATCGAGAACGACAAATTTTAACGACAAGAATTAATGAATCTCGTTACACGGGTTAATCCTCCGCTCGTAAAGTGTACGCTCCGTGCCGGTTAGGTGCGCGGGCCTCCTCCATAGACCGCACCTTCATTTCTTAACTACCCACACCTTCTCGTCAAACTGATATATAAATATTATTTATTTAATGGCTCTTTTTAATATTGTCTCCAGCATTATTTTTTTTTCCTTAGGGCACATGAAATTTGTAAGTGTTTAGAAAATGCCAGACAAGCATTCTGTTTTACCACTACAGTAAAGTTCCTACGTTTAAAAATTAAAATTGTCATGTGGGGTCGTGTGTCATGTCATGTCGCACGGCGGTGAGATGAAACGAGTGCGAAAGCCGACTTGACTGAGGGAATCCAAGATATATCGTCCAGTTAACGACCATGTGCGAATGGAACTTTATTGTAATTGCCTTTTGTAAGATCGGACAGGGTCATTACGGACCGTCCTCACAAACCGACCTCCCGTTTTGCTTCAAAACTTTCCTTGTAGTAGTTAACTATAGACATTTGGTTGCTAACTTGAGACAGGTTAAGGCTTTAACTTAGATTTACCATTCATTAAAGAAGCAAGTTAGAAAATGGATGTGTAGTATCTATTCATCGTCATAATTAATATAAACAGAATGGTTAGAGAACTTAATTACAATGTTGATATTGAATGGAATGAGTGGTGAGGCGCACATGTGTGGAGTGTATTCATCAGTTGGAGAGGTGTGCGGCACATTAGGGGGCTGAGGCGGCCTCAAAGCCTGAAGACTGATTATGTCTATCCGCAATTTCTCTCCAGCCCTATTCTCGCGAGCGAAAACTAGCGAGTTTTCCACCGCGCTATTAAGCGGTCGCTTTTACATTTGTCCTTATAATGGAAAATGTGCTACTAATTAATTTAAAGCGAAACTCATTTATGTCGAAATGCGTGTCTATTAAGCGATGATGGGATGAGCGCCTTTCGGGTCTGCTCTTATGTTCCGCCGTGAATCGTTTTATTGTTTCTAGATAAGTGCTTTTGAGCTTTTGTCTCGTTGCGAGTTCACAGTGTTAACGCAGAGTCGTGAAAATTATACGTGGTCCGGTTACAAGCCCTCACCCCATTAAGTAGAGACGAGCTCATTCTCGGTAAGACTAATCAAATAACAGTCTCCCCATCGGCACCCCCCGCACCGCCGCCGTGCCCCTCGCCTCGCGGCCAGCGGTCATCTCTCTTATCGATTGTGGTGGAATTCGTGCACAGAATGCGATATTTCCCAACAATCTATACATATATTGTCAGATAAAACACAACAGAAAATATACTTCCTTTTATTTTTGGAGGTGGGTTCTCGTTAGCGATGGAAGAGATGTATGTATGTCCATGTCAGTGTCCTGTAATAAAACTGATTCACGTCGTACCTAGTTGTGAACTGCGCCTAAATAAATATCATTACATTGCACTGCTTGAAACTATAAACGGTGCAGACAGGCCAGGCGTTTGCGGGTTTCTGCACATAACAGTCTTCTTTTTTATTACAATTTTATGAGGACAGATTATTATTATTGATGTGAATGTTTCTTATATTCAGAAATTCATTTTTTTTTATATGAGTTCAAGATTAGCACTGCATAGACAGAAACATCCAGACCATATTCATGCATACCTACAACTATTTACGGAATCGAACCCGCGACTTCTAACTTTGTAGCTGAACGTTCTACCGCTACGCCACCGATCATCAAATTGTTTTTAATTATTATTTGGTGGACTTAATTGAAGAATGATCCTCTGGGAAGGTAACCAATAAAATTATTATTGACGTAAGGATCATATGATGAGGAAATCATGAAAATTAATGAGGAAATCAAATCATTTAACCTAATCTCGTAGATTTTTATGTTATGAGTTTTTTCAACGATAACAAAGAGCTTTTTATCAGTTCACGTATGAAAACTATTATGAAACTAAAAGTAGCGAAAGCTGTAGCCAGTGAAAACATGTGATCTCGGCCTGACCTTGGGAAAGAAGGATGACCGTTTGCATGTATACAGATATTATTTTTATGGATACAGATATTCTAATAACCTTTTTTTTTTGAAGTCGGTTAAAGAGACAAGTGGATCCGGACTCTAAGCAGAGAGCCTCAGATGCGACCGGGACTAACACAAGGATTGTGATGGTGATGACGATGTCAAAGTCAAAGTCAAAGTCTTTATTTCTCAAAATAGTGCAACACTGTTACAGCTTTTTGACGTCAAACCACCGCTTCCTAGGCGCTAATGGAGAAGAAACGGCGCAACAAACTCCACTGCGGCATTTTAAGAACGTCAGTTTACAATGAGATGGTAATAGAGATGTGCGTTATACTCCAGAAATGCAAAGAACTGGCAGACGGCTTTGCATTAAAGAGGCAGGAATAAAATATTTGTGAATTTATATAAAAAAGCAAAATACATTTGTGTCTTGATCAATGCCAGTTACCCGCTGGTCACTTGTTCGTAGTGCGAAATACAAACTGTTCTGAGGGCAGCCGAACGAGTTGAATGCGGCAGCAGACGGCACGGCCGGCGCTCGGCCCAACCGCTCGTTCCACCATGTAATTCTAATGAGTATTAGTGTCGTCCGTCTACCTAGTGCCGGCTACTCTCACGCTTCATTCTATAAAGCGACCTCCTATTTCGGCGTTGGTACGTAATACGATTGAGCATAATACCTAAGTGCTGGTCAAACTGTAGCCCCACATAATATATGTAGTGAGGTAAATCGTACTGGTACGTATTTTAGGGCTTTTTGCGGAGCTATCTATAATGCATTTACGAGTATATGTGTGTGATTCTTGTGGGATGTTTTAGTGTATCTAAGAGTGCGGTTGTATTTTGTAGAAAGGACTTTTATATAAATGTATTTAACTCCAGAAATGAATTGACGGACGAGGCTCTGTCGCAGATTTTATCTCAGGGTTGGGAAGTCACATAACAACGCTAAAATAATGATGGTTTGATATGATAAAGTACTTACCAAACAAAAAATAATTTAGGCTGAATTTCACCAATGACAGGAACTGAGACTAACAACAGGAAGTAAACAGTAAGTAAGTATTTATTTATCACATTTTACTAAGTGAATGCCATTGAGTAAAGCATGAGAACTCAATTCAGTTGAAGGCATTTTCAGCGGTGAAATTCAGGTTTAATCTATTTGATAACAGGTTTTACAAAACCAATATAGTCTTCAAGTAAAACATTAATTGAAAATTAATAGCAATAATTATACCGTTGTATTATTAATTTTTCCCTAAGTAATTTTTTTATTTCCTCTTTATTTATTCTACATCTCTTTATTCTACACAACAGTTTATTAGGATTTTATCACAATAAAGAAAAGCTTTTTTATTTTAATGTATGTAGTAACTATCTTAAATATTAAAGATTCGCGGGTTCAAGTCTCGTATTGAGTATTCACTTTTTTTCATCTAAATCGATTTGTATAAAGAAAATCTATAAAGAGAAAGACGCAAACAGTTTTAAGTTTGTACTGGCAATACACGTAACAGAGCGTTGTAAGATCACAAGTTTTAGAAATGAACTAACTAATGAAATTTAGTGAGTTTTGTCAGCCGAATTTTGAATTTAAAAATGTTTGGAGTCTAAGTTAAATCGTTTTGTTAGCTAATGTTGTAGTAGGTACAGTCGGCATCAGATCGAATCGAATCGAATCTTGACAAACAAAGTAGGTACTCAAAATGATATTAATACCTTGGTTTCCCCCCTTTCCTGTTTATTGATTGATCTGACATTTAGTATACACCTTTAGTTCCGACAATAATAGAATTTTAAATCAATGAAACAATTTGATTTACTCTTAATACCTTGGGATTAAGATCATTTTGAGACGTTGTAGTCAAGATCGTTATGTTATGACGCTGACTGTAGGTACGTAGTTGTAGTCATCAAGTTATTTCTAGAAGTAAAAAAATTAACAGACTTGTAAGCATACATGTATGTGATAGAGTGTGATATACAGATTTATATGAAGTACGTGTTATGTTGTGTACAGCGCCATATTAACAACCGTGCGTTGCTTCATTGGACTGTGAAAATGATTTTGATTTGACCCTTTGAAGGGTCCTTCTACCGCAAAATTACATTTCCATATGTGAATACCTATGTATCTGACACCCTGACACCCCATATTCGGTAGTCAGTAATAGTATTAGTTACGTAGATGCATACATTTACGTATAAGTTGAGAATTTCCGTCATAAATCGTAGTAAAAATAAAGATCAAACATGTTCTTTTTTTAAATCAAGAAAAGTCACTAGCAGGTAAGTCTGTTATAGCGTAAACAAGAAAAAGAGCTGACTCGTCTATATGAAAAGCTTCAAAGTATAGCAGCTCTTTATCTTCAAATGTGGCGTCGTGGAAGATAATTTTATTCTGAGAGTATCTCTCCTTACTGCTGATGTATTCAACAGAATATTCCCATATGTGCGTAATTCTGCGGAATGGCAAAAAAGGTCTGTTTGAGGGGTGAAATATGTAAATTTATTGTCTTGGGCGGCCCCGCGCGGCGCAGCTCTCGGTGGCGCCCCCGTCATACACGACACGTAGGATAAAGGAAATGTTAATGCGCACCAATTTATGTGCTTTTCTATGATTTCGCTGAATCGGGCGCTCCGTTTTCCCCTTTATGGCTTAGCAGATCTAGCGTTTTGTTTAGAAATTGAAGGGTCATCAACGCTATATCAATGTAATGCTAGCTTTAAAGAATTTAAAGTTTACTACCACGTGGAACTTTCATTGAGTTCATTTAGGATATACCCAAATACAATTCTACTTAAAACTATAAATGCCTGATGATTCATTTTTTAATAGATATACAAGTAATAAATCCATACGCGCACGCTTGGTTAACATCCCTGACAAGTAGTCGAATTACTCCCCTAGCGTTATACAGTGACTAATTCACAAAGGCCAAATGTGACATAATACCGGCATAATTCAATGTTTTGCTCACCATATTGTATTTTATTTATGAGTTATGCTTCGATGAGTATAGGGCTATCTCTTTCTTTCTGTATCACCGGAATAATTGCATCTCTTTCTATATGAAGAGCTGCGAGGGTGTTGTTTCATCGCGGCTGTATGAACGGATGGTTAAATAGTACGAGTTAACTTACACCGCATCCGCTACGCGTCATTTAGGGGTGCCGTGGTCGGCATTATGTTCTAATGCTAAATAATAAGTAAGTAGTCTGAAATGCTATCAAAAGGTTAAACTCATTCAGCAGTTCCTAATATTTGAAACAAGCAGTAACCAGCTCCATCCCTACTAATATTATAAATGCGAAAGTAACTCTGTCTGTCTGTCTGTCTCGCTTTTACGACTAAACCGCTGAACCGATTTTGATGAAATTTGGTATAGGGGTAGATTAGACCTTGAGAAAGGACATAGGCTATGTTTGGTCGCGATAACCGACATCCACGCGGGCGGAGCCGCGGGCAAAAGCTAGTAAATTATAAAGACATGTGACACTATAAACTCTTTAAGAATGAGGTTCTTGGGTGGAGTACGTATGTGCCTAATAGGTACTCCTCAAATATTCCATATTCACTCGTTAATATCAGTCTATCTTACTATAATACAGTTAGAAATTGTTTCTCCTTTTTAAGAATAAAATAAAATGTTTATTTCCTCATCCCAAGCCAGAATAAAATACTGATTGAATTGTTATATAAGGACGTGCTACTTTATATAATAAAATCCTGTCTGTGGGTCGCTGGTGGTAGGTAACAAGAACCTGAATTACAGGTCACCAATAAGAGCACATTTCTTTAAATTACCTAGATTGTTTTAGCGAAACCACTTCTTTATGCACTTTTTTGAATTATTTTTATGTTTCATAAGCTATCTACTAACCCATTAATATTATCATTTGTTTATTGTTAAACTCTATTATTGCATAAACCATCCCAGTGATTTTGTTTCAGAAACAAAACGTCTTAACAGAGGCCAAAAAGTGTGGAAAAAATGCGTTCTATACTGTGTAACTGGCGGCGCATTTTTCAGATGTGTGCTCATTTAATTTAGGAAGGGTCGGTTGTCGATATTTAAATTTTTAAACGTCACCCAGACGGAGACACGGTGCAGTACAACCAATTTGTGTTGACAAATTGGTCACTTTAGAATTGTAAACTTGATTACTTTATTAGAATAATTAAATACTCTTCTAGCTGAAATAATTTTTCATCATCCTAGCGTTAATTCCCAGTCGAATCCGAAGCTTACATCTCGGGGTCTGAGGTCCGCTTTACCAGTCTTAGCTGCGGATATGGCTGGACCTCGATATTTTCCGTAAAGTGACTGCCATCTGACCTCCACAACCCAATGGCGAAATTAGACGATATTGAAGCATTGCAGCTAGACCGTTGTTGTTGGACTTTTTTGGGCTCCAACTAGCCGTAACGGCTGCCATAGATGATCGTATGGCAAGCGGGACCGACGGCTTAACGTGCCCTCCGAGGCACGAACAGACCAATGCAAATATCCATATTCATGCATACAAATCTTTGCACTGAGCGGGGATAGAACCCGCGCCTCCTGCGTAGCGGCCGCGTTCACTACCGCTACGCCACGGAAGCTATGTGAAGAATAATTTTTCATTGACTTCTTATTATTATAATTATTGATGCAATAATTTGTTCTTTAGTATCATAGAATTTAAATTGACTATTACATTGATAATATTTTTATGAATTCATAGCGACTACTTGCAAAAAATACTAGCCGAAATGAAACATAAAAAACTAGTTTTTATGGTCGCAAAAAGAGTGTTTTATAAACATGACAGATGATATAAACAAGTAAAATATCTGACAGCGCGGCCACATGTCCGCGTTAACGATGAAGTTAATAAATCTGACTAAATGGTTTATTTAGCGGCGCGTGCGCACAGCAGGGGACCGAGTGACGCTACCAAGTTATTCTGTCGGTGTATAAATAAAAGTTGTAAATTACTTATTCTGCAGGTGACAGATATGAACGAATAAATATATCTGTTGTCAATTAAGGATACATTAATTTTATAATTTAGCAGAAACTTTTCTAATCTGTTTGGGCGTCCTAAACATATGTTTTTGATTCGTAAACTTATTACTAGTAGGTAGATATATTTTTATGATACTTGCAATATTATATTATCGATGGCATTTTAAGACAATAATAATTTATTTTACATGTACTTAAAAATTGTGATGTAATTACCAACATATTTTCAATTTTTGGACTTTTTACTTGATTTGAGTACTAATACTAGTACTCGTAGACGTAGGTACTAGTAATAAATAGATTTTCTTAGCTGTCGAGTTCTTAGGTATTAGAGATGAGAAATGCATGGCGACAGATTTACCATTTGATTACAATGTCTCATTACGTTTTCAAGTACCTAACGTACGCTGTCGTGCCATAACCATCGATTCCGTTAAATAGTGAGAATAAGAATACGGTTGTCACTGTCAAATGCATACTATTTTTTTGCAAATCAAGAACAATTTAGCACGATTCAACACAACATTCTTGAAAGGAAAGTGGCGGTCTCCATCAGTACACGGGAATGATGATTTTACTATAATCAGTTTAGATGTTCATATCTGAAGGTACCGTGTCAGCTATAATTTTTAGTAAGTCCATATAGAGCATAAGATAATACAGTATTTTGTAATTCAGATAAAGCTTCCAAGAGTTTAGTAATAATCTTTAATGGATTGGATAAGTATGATTGTTATCATCGTACGAATCTGGTTTCACAAAAATAGTTCCATGCTCTTAAATCCATGGTGAGGGTGTAGGTCCCTGCGCACAGGGGTGTTAATGCAAATTGCGGATTTAGCATTATGGCGATTGCTATCTGCTGGCACGTTACAGTCCAGATTTACTGCTTCATGATTTATTGTCATTTATACCATAAGTTAGTAAGAATGACAATAAATCATGAAGCAGTAATCAGTCAGATTTCGATTACGTTACTTGGTTTTATTTGGGTTCATCTACCAACTTCAAACTTTTAGGGAGTCCATTTATGCATCCAACAAATATTAACAATGTTTCCGCATAAATAAATAATTAAGGAAGTTGGTAAATAAGCGTGCGGCCTCATTTATTATTCTTTATAAGGAAACAAAGGCGAGGGTTAGCCGTAATAAGGCTCCGGCACCTCGCCGGCTTATCTTTATTGCCTCCAACCCACGTAGAATAATAAATCGTTTTCATCAAAAACAAATACTCGACAGTTTTTGTCGGAGTCGAGCGAGCAGGCTGGAGGGTGGCAATTTTCCACCCCCATAATACAATATTTTCCGACATTTTCCACGGGAATACAGCTTCGAATCGCTCGCTCGCAGTCGGCAGGTTCCTTTAATGTGTATTTTTCGTCCAATCAGAGAGCGGCGAGAGTCTCGATATTACCTCAACTGTCACACATAAAGTGGAAAATATGGTCGGCAGATGTGGGGGGTGTTCGCGGGCTCGAGAGGGGGTGGTAACATTGTAAGCGGGGTGCGGGACGACTGCTTGCCAGTCGGCGCGCGTACGCGACGCTCCGGCGCGCCGGAAGAAACGCTTCGAACAGGTTTATAGCTTTTCTTTCAGCTCCACTCAGGTACGGGCCGTATCATAACAGGGAATAGCGGCGCGTGATGTGAACCCGTGATAAAATAAATGTCGAGATAGGCTTATGTATTGTACTGTTTATCTTAATAATGGCCGCCCGGAGAAAAGTTTCGATTAAACTTTGGCTTTTTGCTCTGCTTTTCTTGTTCTTATTTTTATATATAGCAGAGATATTGAACATTTAGGGTTTGTTAAAAGTCATTTCTTATAGTTAGTAACTTATACTTAATTACATAAATACTTATCAAATTAATAAAAATATTTTCTAAACAACGACAAATAATAATTTGAGTTGAAAACGAGGTATCTAAGAATCACCATTTTTTGCATAAAGTTAATGAAACAAATGAATGATACTTCATACGTCAACAACACTGAGGGGAAAACTGAAACATTTGAAAAGGCTGTAGTCGCACTCTACGTACCCGCCTCGCGGACTCCACGCGCTCTGCGCTTGGCGCTCGGTGCGGAGGACGCGACTGCGGGAATTGCCAGCGGCGGATATAAATCGCGATTCATTTCTCATCGTAACTTTTTGTAGGTTCTTATCTGTTAGACTTCACTTTTCATCATCCGAGGGGATTTATGTAATGCCTAGTCATTTCTCGGCGTCGAGGCGCGGCTTATCGGCGAAGCGCGAGTTGGCTTGATTGATGAGCGCGCAAAAATAAATGTTCAGTTAAATTATTCGATAAGTTGGAAACGGAAGTTAAACGGGAATTATCTTTGTCTTGCCCCTGAAGATTTCACGGTTGTAACTGTTATGCTGGGAGTGATTGATCGATCGAGCCTACTTGTGCTGCTACCTACTTAGTTAAATTTACGAGGGGGAGAAAATTATTTTGTATAGCATCGTGAGTGGACATTATTACACTGTCAAAATTTGAGCAGGATATGTGTAACGTCTAGGTGGAAGTTTAGTACTGATCTACTTGTTAAAAATTAATATCTTGATTATTAAAATATATAGAAATTGTACATAATTTGTCTTAGATAATAAGAAAATATGTATTAACTACTTTTAAAAGTTAGGAAAAGTTTTCCTGAGAACTGTTTTGCTTAATAGACAGATAGTTTTATTATTTAAGTTAAGAATCTGGGAAATGAAGTGATAAAGAAAGTTAAAGTTATAAATAGAGGTCTTCGCAAGTGGTGGTGCTACTGTTTTGACTGTAGAAGTATTCTCCGGTGGGTAGATACAGGATGTATAAAGACTAAAGACAGACCCAGGAGACTGTTTGATGTAAGTTTCGCATGTTTATCTATGTGCTAGCAAATATTAGAAAGGCCACAGTTACGGTCAATAGGCTTGAGTGCGTAAGTGATGTGGATAAATTCCTAGAATAGGAACTCGCTACTTATATAATTGGTAACTTTCCTGTAATTAAAACATTTTTTTTTATACCACTTAGGTGGCAGACAAGCACACGGCACACCTGATGGAAAGTGGTTACCGTGGACTATAGACGTATGTAACACAGGGGGCGTCACACTAGTGCTGCCGACCCTAAAAATAAAAACCGACCCTAAAAATTACTTATTTAACTGATCTGAACTTCAAATTAAGATCGCCTTTTAGAAGGAGTGCCTGCATACCAGCTTGTTCCCCCAAGGGAACGAGCCTCAACGCCCATCTTTGAACCCAGCCAACTGGGTTCAAAGATGGGCGTTGAGGCTCGTCGACAATCCCATACTTACAGGCGATGTGAAACCTTTCGCCTCAGGAGTGACTTTGCCTCGCTGTGTTTTACCGCCTATACAATGGTTTGTGTTCAGATGAATTGTTTGACATGATACTCACAGCTACATTCTATGATGGCACCGCTCGTCATAGGCAGGGAATTATCCTCACATATTGCGATTGGAAACGGTGCACACTGTGCGGTATGAAAGGAACTTCATCACACGCACGCCCAGGCAGTGAAATGAATTCGCTGCTGTGGTTTTCCCAAACGACTCCAAAATGGGATTCTTCAAGAAGGATATTTGGAGATTTATTCAGGATCGGAAGCAGGAGCGTAACGCCTCTGGTGTTGCATACGCCCAAGGACCACGGTAACCACTTCCCATCAGGTGGGCCGTGTGCTTGTCTGCCACCAAAGTCGTTTAAAAAATATAACAGTAGTAAAAGACCGGTAAAGTTACGTTTGTTCTTAATGTGTCGTTTTTATTTATGGGTATGTTTGGGGTTAATACCAACTACTCACTGGTACCTCTGCTGATTAACTGATAGGGCTTGGGAGGATTGGTAAATCGCTAGCGAGAACACCAAGATATACCTTATAGAGGAGGAGGGGAAAGAGCAGATCAGATTCCGAGTTCAAAAGTAGGTTTTCGTATGTTTATGTATAAATAATATTTTTTTCTTTCTGTCTTTCTCTCTTTCAAACGTGTAAGCTTTGAATGCAATAGCGATTAGCGCTGGAATGAAGAGATAGGTACTTTTTTTTTTTTGAGTAGATTATGTACAATCGCTTATTTCTTTGTTGTACGTAGGTATCTTTGTTTGGTATCTTAGCGTATTGAACACGTAGATTCGTTAAGTTAAAAGTATATCCAGTGCGTAAAGACTGCCGCCTCAAAACATCATCATCATCATAGCGCTGGTCCTGGTCCCGGTTACATCCTAAGTTTGTATTTTGGAGGCTTCTACTCTTTCTCGTGAGTTGGCTTATCTTGACTTTTACAGGAGCGACTGCCGTCTGACCGCCCAATACCGAGAGGAAAGGAAAGCATGCACCAGAGCCTCGTCCTTGAATAAGCACGTGTGCTGACTTGGAGATAAGGTTGGTTGCCACAAAACCATTTTACTTAAAATCCAAGTGCAAGGAGCAATCATTTTAAACTTGCACAACGCACATTTATCTACACAAAAATTAATAAATTAACCTGTCTCTTTGTTCAGTTATGAACCTTTTAATAAATTCTGTAATACTTGACCTCAACTGGGGGAGGTAGGCAATAACTAGCAATATAAAATTAGGCATGAAAGTTAATGCCATAATTGACGGCAATCAGCGCCCCTCCCGATGATTAATGTGACGACGTCGCACCATGCCACCCTGAGCCCCGACGCCGTCTGCCGCTTGCCGCCCTACCGGCAAACTCCACATTTACACCTTTCGCACATTTGCCAGGATTGCTACATGTACTCTGTTGCGGTGGCGAAGTCGTCCGTTATTAATAGCGGTGTGGTTAATATTTCTTTCCCCAATGAATACAGATTTACAGCGAAGTGGCAATCTGTCACTATTCTAATTGCTACAACAGTCTGGATTCTTAAATTACGTGTGGGACTGCAGTCGGTCCACTTAAAAAGAGCATTGCGGCTAATCTCGAGCGACACATGTACAAACAAAGTTTAATTGTGAGCGGTGCGGTGGTGGCGGCGCGCGGTGCTCGACGGCCCCGGGCAAAACCGATTACAGTCTTAGCGGAGCTCACCTTCGATTCCTGCACCGCGCCACCCCCACCCACACATATTCAATTCCAATCAATCCTGCCGCACATATTTATATGTAGAAGTCGAGTGCGTGTTTTTATTGCGGGCTGCATCGAATGACGGCCGCAAACATTGCATCTGCCTCCCTCGCCGCGCCGGAAAAACCTTTTATTTTTAATTTCGATTTTGATTTTTCCCGAGCGTGCCGTGTCGTTCTACTTTTATTTTGTTTCATTTCATAGCGCAGGGTGGGTGCGCGACAGATCGGAATTTCAGATATGTACAATTTAAAATCGTGTAAGTACGGTCAGCGTGCGGCGTGGAGCGCGGGCGGGCGCGGCTGAGGGCGGGCGCATTCTCCCGCTAGACTGACGCCTGTCGGTTTGTTTTCTTTGCTTTTTTACAAATTCTATTTTCATTTGATTGCATTTGAATTTCCGCCACCAATATCCGCTAACTAAACACGATTAATGCGGCCCGGAGATGGACAGGCGGCGGCGGCGGGCGGAGGCAGAGCGGGGCCGTGACGCTCTGTCGGGGTTTTGTCGTTTTATATTAGAAGCCAGCTAATTTATTGCAAACTGTGCCACGGGAATCCTCTTACAACATTGAAGACGAGTTGCTGCCGATATTACTAACATTATTTACACAACTCCTATTGAGAGCACACTTTACAGCTCTGCACATACTTTATAACGGCACCTAGGGAATAGAATGAAGCGAATTTTTATACCCGTTTTGAAAATTTGATGACAATCGTTCTCGAAAAAGTCAAGAGCCACTTTCGGAGGAGAAAGCGTATGAGATGTGATCTCGAGCTTGCACCTGGGACATCTTCTAGGTAAAGTTAGTAAAGCTTTAGGAGCAACCGGGTTAACCTATTTGGGATGATGGTGTCAATTAATCCGCATTAGGCGCGGTGTTAACTATGGATAGACCACAGTCCCATCAATGTCGCAGTTATTTTTCTGTAGAATGATAAACATGATTTCTATATCCAGTTTACTACTGGGCATAGGCCACCATTAAGATTTATAATTCGTGCCGTCAGACTTTATGATTTTTTTTATTGTACACTTACATGGCATTTATACAAATTAGTATATCTTATAAGTTATAACATGAGTAACTAAGTAGAAATAAATAAAATTGCATGCTTTTGTTTCTACATCATCTTAAAAATCATATTTAAATTAATCAAGATATAGAAATAAGAATTAACCTCGGGCGGGACTCGAACCCGCGATCTTTGCCTTACAGGGGGAATGCTCTGACCATTATGCCACCGAGGCCCGCTCGAAGCCTATCCAAATTCTTCTATACATCCGTCTTAGCGCGATGGTGGTAGCCATCTGCCAATACTCCTATGAACTATCGCCCTAAGACTGATGTATAGAAGAATTGGATTGGCGGGCCTCGGTGGCTTAGTGGTCACAGCATTTCCCATTTCCCCTGTAAGGGAATGATGGCGGATTCGAGAGTCCCGCCCGAGTTCGATTCTATATCTTAATCGATTTGAATAGTTAGCAAACTAAATGCTTTAAAATTTCATTCGGAAATCTTATTTGTCACCATTTATACGTATTACAGTAAAGAAGTGAATGATTAAGCGCTAACCGCACCCAGGGATGTTTAAAAGTAAAACTTGTCACCTGTTGCCAGTACCTACAGTCTCCTTAATGAACTCTGAAGAACTTATCCAGCTATAACCTGCCTAATGGTAAGCGATTCTTTTTACCTACATATACAGGTGACAAACTCCCTGTGGAGGTGAGGTGCTCCTCATGAAACTTTTTAATTCGTCTTTTTACCTACAAGAAGAAGAAAGATCGCTTTACTACTGCGCATAAACAAATATCTATAAAATTAATTATACGTTCTATAACTTTTTAATTCAACTTTTAGTTGTTAAATATTTTTGAATAAATATTTGGAATATTATGTTTTTTTCGAAAATAATGTTTGCAAATACGAGTACGAATATGTTTTCTTCCTATAGCGCATTTATTTTTTAATTTGAAACAGGTATGGGACAGATGAATGAAATTTTGAAGCATTTACTAGGTATGGGACAGGCTTTTGACAGCTTCCGTGGCGTAGGGGAAGTGAACGCGACCGCTACGCAGGAGGCGCGGGTTCGATCCCCGCTCAGTGCAAATATTTGTATGAATGAAATATGGATATTTGCATTGGTCTGGTTGTGCCTCGGAGAGCACGTTAAGCCGTCGGTCTCGGATGCCATAAGAACATCTATGACAGTCGTTACGGGTAGTTGGAGCCCTAAAAAGTCCAAAAAAACAACGGTCTAGCTGCAAAGCTTTCGATATCGCCTAATATTACCATTGGGTTGTGGAGGTCAGATGGCAATCGCTTCACGGAAAATATCGAGGTCTAGCCAAATCCGTAGTTAAGACTGGTAAAGCGGACCCCAGACTCCGAGCTGAAACCTTCGGATGCGACTGGGAATTAACGCTAGGATGAAGAAGATGGGACAGGCTTATCAAAACATATTTAGTCAACTTAGCGTAAGATCTGATACTCGTATATATTTAATATATTCAATCAATGTATGGTCTGACTTGAGTGATCCCAAACAACCATCTAAACACTAGCAGTAATATATTCTGACTGCCTCTGTGGTGTAGCGGTAGTGAACGCGGCTGCTACGCAGGAGGCGCGGGTTCGATCCTCGCTCAGTGCCAATATTTGTATGCATGAATATAAATATTTGCATTGGTCTGGGTGTTTCTATGTATAATATGTATGTATTTACAAAAAAAAAAGTATTTAAGTATGTAGGATTCTAGATTCCATAACACAAGCTAATTAAGCTTACCATGGGTCTAGAAAGCATTGTGTAAAATGTTGTGGAATATTTATTTATTTATTTATTTATTTATTATTCTATCTATCTACAGTTTCATTCTTCGTTATTCTTAAGAAATTTCACTCAATTATTTCTGAAGTTAATTCTGTAATAATTATGCTGTCAATACCTATAAAAAGGCTGAATAACATCTTCAGGCCAAATTTACCTGATACGTTGCTCACAGGACAAAATAAGTATCACAGTTTAATGTACATCTGATAAAATCATCTATTTCCAATCTATACGTCTGGGTTGCGTAATAAACGTCATTGTAAATGCAAAAACGATGCCTAGACCGGGCATCAAATCGATCACGGCGTTCCGTTATTGGGAAACTTCTCCACAACACGGGCCTTGATTAAAAGTATGCAAATTTTATTACATCCAGCAGGGTGCGGTGCGGCCCGCGGAGGTCAGATGTGCTCTCCGTCGATCACCTCCATCTATATCAATAATTTTATGTCTTGCAGTAAATACCTATATGGTTAGCTTAGGGCTGAAACTTTTAATTATGTATGAAATTTTCTGTGTCTTATGTTTGCGTTAACGGATCAAATTATGAATAGTTTATTGGTTTCAGTAAAAAAAAATGAAAAGCGAATTGGGTGAAATTTACTTCAAAACTAGTACAGTTTTAATTTTCAATATTAAACACCGATTTTTTTTTTCAAAGTTTGTCAAACAGAATTCTTCATAATCAAGAAACCGGATGCAGTAATGGCGAACAGTGAGTGATTTGTGTGTATATCAAATAAATAATTCGCAGCTACGTGCAACAGAGCGGGAGTTTTGTTTATGTCAAATTGTAATTTATTGGTTACCCGGATCGACTTGGATATTACACCAGGAGGTCCCCCTGTCCCCACCACCTGAACCGCCCCTCTCTCGGCTTCGTTCGATGAAAATTTTATATCACCGTGTCGTCGTTACGTTACGTCATTCCGTTTTTTCTTGTCCATGACCAGCTAAAGCGATCTTTTGATTAAATTAAGGGGATCAACAGGGAATTTTTACACTGATGGATAGGTTGACACAGCGTTTCAAGGAACATCGCCGGAATTTATATTGGGTATAAGTGATTGAATCCAAATTTGGCTTTTGTATAATTTATACAGTTAATAAACATTAACTCTGACCTCCCTCCGATCAATCAACCGACTTCGATCAATTTTATAGCCGATAGTTATTTCAGATAAAGTCAATTTTAATATGTACCTACTGCTAGATGAACTTTCATTGAGAGTGTAGTGGAAAACTGTTAATTTTGGTTCTATATTGTTATGAAGTAGCAACTTGCAATGTCCGTATCAAAATAGGTAGACCTGTAAAACCTTGAGCGACCTCTTCGCTTGGTGATTTTATGAAAATTGCGTATTTTTTTCTTGCTGCAGTTAGGTTACTTTTTTCAGTTCAAGTTAGTAAAATTAGATGCATTATATTAAATGTATATGACCAATATCCGGTATATATTTATATTAATAGCATAATTCTTACATCTAATACTTATAGGCATTTATTTTAAATTGTACCTTAGACCTTAAAACTCGATTTAAGTAACAATGTAAGGGACAGTCATTGATAGCCGAATATTTGGCCGGGTCACAGATCGTCACCCCTGTTGAATAAAAATAGATTCACCCCAACTAATAATTGCAAATTTTTGCCGCTCACTGTGTTAAACATACAATGAACCATTATGTTACATCGTAAAGGAACATTTTGTCGCCATTTATCAAAATTATCAGGAAGATGTCGAGTTATTGCTATTGTTATTGTTTTTGATTTAGCGTTATTTTTTTAATTTTGAGTTCCGATGATCCGAGAGGATAAGTGCTTCCGAGAATGCGATCCAGGTAGCAGCATACTGGGAAAATAGAGTTTGAGAAAAGAAGCGCCATCGATTCGACAGGAGAAGAAGAAGCGTTACTTTATACTTATAGCTGGTACAAACAGCCAATACTGCATAGAGGCCCACTAAGACCTTTAGGCCAAGTCAACCTTAGATACAAAATGGTAGGTACACCTACCGATTGACTTGTAAGATGCCGGCAATGACTTTTCTATTGCTGTTGAAATGTCTGACAATCAGACTACTATACTATACTACACTACACTGTGCTTACTCTTATGATGCTGGTGGTGACCTTTCGTTACCTTTTTTAGATGTTTTATTCTTCTTCTTCTTCATTCAAGCGTTAATCCCAGTCGCATCCAAAGCTTTTATCTCGGAGTCTGAGGTCCGCTTTACCAGCCTAACTGCGGATTTGGCTAGACTTCGATATTTTCTGTGAAGCGACTGCCATCGGACCTCCACACAATTTGACACCTCCAATAGCATTAAGATCCATGAGCCGATATATCTAATATGTATTGCAGAACATCGAACTAAAACGTGAGTCGCATACCGAGAGTTAGGTTAGGTTACCTGACCAATAAGCAAAATTATTGCTAACTAGTTGTACCTCACGGCCCCACCCGCAGGGAATCCTGATCCCGTTCATGACTGATAGTAGCGTGATCATAGCCTATGTTGGCACCTGATAAGTAGTGCAGTGTTCTAACGGCGAATGAATTTTTGAAATAGGTCCAGAAGTTTTGAGTTTATTCGTTACATACAAATCTTTCCTCTTTAAAGTATTATATAGTAATAATAGTGTATAGGTATATATCTAGTAGGTATAGATTGATCTTCTGTAGATCCCAAGGTTGAGTTATTTTTAGGTAACTAAATATATATACAGTCACTAAATAACGTACGTCAAAGTTAGTCGAGTGACGCGTAGACGCGGAGCTACGAGAGGAATTTGTCGACTTAAGCTAATTTTACTTTAACTCGTTCAACAACTTATAATAGAGTAACTTTATAGATTAATCTATTTTTCGCGTTGTAAGATACTCCACGAACTCGTGTAAAGAGATTAAATACTTGTTATGCAGATAAATAAGTGGACATTGCTGTATCAAACGTATTTAAACAGTAGGTAGATTGCAAGAGCGGTCCTATATTGTTCGGGTGTTTCGGTCTCGACACTAGACACTTTTTTATCCGAAGTGACCCGCGGGTCGCTACTCCCGCTGATAAGCAGTAAATTGCTTTTCTTTCCATTTCTTAAATAACCGGCCCTCCCCCTCCCTGTACCGGCAGTAGCACCCTCTGTTACTGCTAAAAGGTACGCTCGCATCTCGCCATATTCTTTTACAACTAAGAAAAGTTAAATTACCAACCTGCTTAAAAAGGGCGAACTCGCGTTATGTTCTAATTATTGTACCAACAATAAAAATACGCAAACGAGTGTATTATACAATTAGACACTTCTCCCCGATCGTTAAAAGGGAAATTTAAATGGAATTTTTATGTCCAGCAATTAAGGATAACGTCGGCGTACTAGACATTTTTGTAATTACAAAAATAAGATTCTTGAAATGTAGCGTGAAAAAGAATTAGGGCGAACCTCGCGGAAAATACTTCGGACGCTACAAGGTGACAGATGGGATAACTGAGAAATGTTAAAAACTTGCTTCGTACCTATTTAACTTAATGTCACAATAAAAATTTCAAGCAAGATTCATCCTTGAAGTTGTAGCAATAATGTTAAACAGATACCTTCATTATACTTACAACTTTAACTCAGTTTGTAGTGGAAATCTGACGGTATGAAGGTGTGAAATGTGAACGTTGCATAAAAGATGTGTAGGTACTTGGGTAGCAAGTTGGAGCATGCGGAGCGTCGGTGTAGGAGTATACATGAAGATGGAGAACGGTTAAGAAGCCCGAGGGAGTCGCGGATTTATCGCCGCAGCGGGCTGACGAGCCGCGCCCGCGCCGCGCCGCCTCCGCCCGCCGGCCGCTCTCGCGCTGATTTATACCGCGCAATCTCGCAAAACTTACTTCACATTTAAATTTCCAAACTGTCTAAGCTGCTCTTAACGTCGACCATATTATCTCATTCGATCGCCTATAAATTTTATGAGCTGACTCGCCTTTGTCGCATTTTAGCTTTGACTTGAATTAATAGTCCAAAAGGACCGTATACTCTTTGTTTTTATAGCTCAACATCAATTCAACTGAAAAACATATCATCGATCAATAAAATCTCATTGAACATTTATTTTTCCGTAGCTAGCCTACATACAATTTTCTCATAACTGTTTCGCGTACCAGTATATATAACTGTAATTGTGCAGAGATTTACGAAATGAACAAGTCCCTGGCGCCTGTTATGAATATCTAATATAAATTTGTGATTCTCCGAGTGTGACACCGATGTTTGTTACCACAACTGTCTCAAACAAACATCGTTCCGGTACCAAGCAACTTGCTGTCGTGATACAGCACCCCTACACGCCTCGATGCGATGCAACTAGTACGCGCTCCCGGCGCGGCGGTAACACCCCTTTTATTAAATCTTAGAGACAATCTTGGTACGGAGTCCATCGGCGCAACCCCTCTCATAATTTAGTTTGAAACTTTTTAATTAGCTTTATATTTGTGTTTGCAGATTGAGACTTTGCCTCTCAGTTAGTCATTCGGGTGACTGCGGTTCAGAAGTTATATTATTAATGATGCAGTCAGGGTGGTTTGAAGTTATTCTGTTTTTTTTTTTTGTTATTGAGTTGGTAAACATGAAGACTATCCTATTAATAGTAAACGGTTACCACGACTAAGTTAATGACTATGCCTGGAATATCAGAAGGGTCATACTAACGATGTTATATGTAGTGGAGAAGTAGGTAGAGAAAAAAGTAGAATGGGAAATGTGGCATTTAAAATTTTCTTCTTACTTCGTTAACATAGTTAGATTGCACTCTTAGAAGCTTTTTATGGTTCCGTACTTAGACGGTACTTAAGAGGGTCTGTCCATCTGTCCGTCTTTAATCTAATTACGCCTGAACGAATTATTTATTGAGATTCATAAACTGATATAAGTAAATGGTCATCACATTCCTCTTTCTATTACTCACATCTTTTTAATCTCTCTTTGGATACGATTCCACAAAGATGAAGTCGTGGGCCAACCAGTGTAAATCTAAAACTTTGCTGGCAACGCACGCAAGTAACCTAATTACCCCACTATCACCAATCACGACTCAATTGCTCGCAATCAGTTTATTACACCACCTTACAGTATTTGAACAAGTATGAGATACACGCCAATGAGTGACAAATAAGAGGAGAGTGGTTCATACAATATTGTGACGTAAGATGCACAGTGATGTGCTACATTTGTATGTAGAACGGCCGAGTATCGTGTGTGGTTACCGTTGTTCAGACGGTGGCGGTGGGCATGACTAGAATCTGATGAGACCAAACTACATTTTATAGGTCCACAAACATACCTGGCCGCTTGTTACAGCGGTACGTAAATGTAATTTAAGACGTTCAACACAAATATTGGAATACGTCTTGTTGGTTTGTGCCGGGTCTAATTAGATAGGCCTGGACTATACCTATGCAAACTGAATGGTAATGAATCCATAGGTAGTTACTAATTCGAAACTGTGAAGTAATAATTCTATTACACATTGTCTATCGATACGTTGTGTACGTCGAAGTTGGCATTCAAAATATTGTATAGGAATAAAAATCTAATTGAAAATTGGTATATGTTAACATTTAATAAGAATAAGGTACAGCCTGGGGTTCTTTTCTCCTCCACCTCCGCATCCTTTTAGTGGGATTCGGCAGCATCTCCGATGGTGAAACCATTGGAACGGATGTCAGTCCTTGGGCCGTCAAAAATTTTAGCGGGATACGGTACCATCCCCGATGGTGGAACCTTTGGAACGCATGTCACCCCTTGCGAAATCCAGACAGGTTCAGTTCTTGCTTTTTTGTGGGACTCAGGTGGTATGTGCAGATGTCTTTTTTGCTTGCGATGACATGAAGGATGCTGCGGAAGTAGGAGTTAATCATGCGCATGATTCTGCATATCCCCTGCAGCATATTCACCTCCGTAAGTATAGACACATCTGCATTTTACATAGTTATATGCTTATCTGGCAATCTGATCAGACTTAGTAACCTTGTTCTATGATCTAAAATCTGGTTCAGTTTAAATACATTATTCAGTAAATAAAATAATTCGTAACAAATTTTTATACAGAAGCATTAGTCTTCTGTACGAAAAGTTGTTACCTTTTTATTATGTACAAATATGTGGATTTGAAAATCCAGGCCAATCATGATCTGAATATTCAGAATATTACATCGAAACTCGATGAAATGTTTAGGTAACTTACCTGAAAAAACACTATGATCCTATTGAAGCCATGACCCATAGATTAGTTGAAATAGAATATAGTTTCACTATACAATCTTAGTAATTCTTATTTTATTTTACTTCTCACTATTAAATATAATAGATAGTGGAGATGTTTGAATGTTTGTTATTAAATCACGCTCTAACGACTAAACGGATCTGACTGAAATTTGGTACAGAGATAGATTACAATTTGGAATTCCCGCAACCCATAAGAACCACTGTTCTTATGGGTGCGAGAATGGGTCTAAAATTCCACACGAGCGAAGTCGGGGGCAACAGTTTACGATATAAATATTATAACATTCATGCTCTCAAAATTTGCAAACACAACATGGATAAGTATAAACCAAAAAGTAAACTAAGTTGATGTGACATCCTGTATCTCTTGATGTACTTAATTCAATGTCTAAATTGCGCTTAGTTGTGGCGCCTGTTGTTACCAAACGAGGTGACCACTGACTACCTGCTTCACATACTAATTCATGGTATTTCAAATATTTCGCTATAGTATTATATTTTATGCTCATTACTTTTTAGACGAAATAATACATACAAAATTATTATACAGTGTTTTCCAGAATACAATGTAGGGAAAACACAACGTTGACATTTTACACGAATAAGTAAGTTCAATGGATTTATAAAATAGCAATAGAAAAAAAAAATTAGAAGAACCAAATTGACCACCGGCCTACCTATGGACACTTGCAATATCATGTAGATACTTCGATTGTTACACCTTTAGGTATACAATGCCTGTTTCGTATCTGCTAGTGCATTTATAACTAGAAAATTACTGATTATGCCGATATATGTATACCTATCCCGGGGTCCATCCTCATATTATTCCTCTCCATAATTTGGTTTGGTTGACTTTTAAACAAGAGACTGATATTTGACCTTCCCAACCCTGAGATGAAAGCATGCACTAGCTAAGAGTAGAAGGCATTACGTCGTTCGGAGATTTAGGGTATGATTGACCAAATTGTATGTATAATGGTATATGTGGTATTAGGTAGGATAGAAGCCACTAGGTATTTATGGTACTACTTTTGTAGGTATGTGGCTGGTTAGATAAGCTAGAATCGACCTTCGCTTGAAAGAAAATATAGTAGAGGGAGCTTCAATTTTGTAAGAACAGAAGCAAATGATGAGCTGTTGTGTTTGCCTACCTATCAAGAAGAAAGGTATGAATATATGTAATTTATATTGATTGCCAGAATAACATTTACACGAAAATGGAAAATCGATATATTCATTGGTTTATTCATAGCTCGTAGCACTGAAAGCGATTACCCGGAGCCTATTTCTGCCCACATAGATTGCACCAATTCAGATGGACTACTCTAGATTAGAGGCTTGTAGTGTTCGGACCGCCATAGACTATACATAGGTCTGATGGCAGAAGATAATATCGGGCTCCCCACTAGTAGCATATGGTGTAATTGAGGATTATTTGTTACGGAGTAAGTGGGAGTACATGCCTGAATTTTAGTTATACTCACTTTTATATTAGGAAAGCAGATATTGGAGTGCTTGTTCGGCAATCTCCAATCGAGCAACGGAGATGGCAGCGTCTGTTTCGCTGGGGAGACGCTGCCGCCTGTGGTCAATCCCAGCCGATGTGGGAGCGGCTCTGTAGAGAGTGACTAGTAGAGGGCATAGTGGAGAGCAGGCAAGGGGTGGATTGGTGTAAGAGACACAGTGCTTCATACATTTCCAGATTCGCCTAACTTTGATTGGCAGCACTGAGCACTGTCACCGGCAAAGTCTGGTCCGCAAGTCAGTAGGTTTACAAGCTTGTGAGGTTAACTAGGGCTTCGCAGATTTTGGTAGGGACCCTTTATACCCATAACAATCACAACAACAGCAGTTTTAGAATACCTTGTACGATAAATTAAAATATCATGAGGATACCTGTATAATACATATACTGGGCGCTACATTATTTCAAATATTCGCAGTACTTATCAAACCTTGTATACATATATAACATAAAATAATCCGACATGAAAGTGCCTGCATGTGATAATAACAGATCCCATAAAGTTCATCTATATTACACCCAATATTTGTCTTTGTCACATGTTTACATTTTAATTTGTATCATTCGCAGCCCATGATTTATTAAGTTCATTTAGGGTGCGAGGGTATCATCGCGACGCTATTTCATGCATGACCGACAGTGTTTGCAGAAAGAGCACGCACCCGCCACTATTACAACACAGAACTAAGCATCTATACTTTTACGAGCTTCGTCGAGCAGCTGAAATCCCCAATATCAACTGACTGGCGTGCCACTTGCATGAAACGTACACGTGGTTGTGTAATAAATATCACTTTGTATTTACATTAGTCAATTCGCAGTTTGTGCGTGGACTGTTACCGTGTTATTTTTGGACGTATCTGTTTTCTGTAGTATTGTTAAAGTCCTCACTGAGATTCTAATATATTTGAAAGATTTACCTATAAATTTACAGACGAAAATGACTGATGGATCGAGGGTATTTCTAAACTAGTTTATATAACACTGGTAGGTATGTCCTAATGTCTGTTTGACAATCATACAATGTAGTACATAAAATACCGACCATTGTTAGCTGTTCATTGATCTAAGATAAGGTTATAGGTATAGAGTGTTATTATTATTAGGTAGAGTAACTAAAGAAATTACTACAAAAACTTACCTGTTTTTTGTCATCCAAGGGTTCTTTGTAGGACCTATCTACCTTTTTATGATTAACAATACGTTTTTTGCACTTATGCTATAGGTATTGTACCATCGAGTCAGTGTTATTAGCTTTACATTTTAGATTCTCATTAGTATTCTCAGTAGTATCGTGGTGTATGGGATCTAGCACGGTTGTTCGCTCGTGGTTCTCTCCTTTAATAGTGAACTAACAAATTAGATTTAGGGTAGGCACTAATAGGTATAGGCTTAGGCAAATCGAATCGAATGTTTAAATACAATCCTATTGTAAGTGTAACACGTTTTGCGTGTATACGTGTGTAAATTCACTTCACTTAGAATTTATTTCCCTGAGAGATAGATTGAGATTGAACTACATAGCATTATTTAATTGAGACAGCGATCAAATTCGATAAACAAAAATACTCGTACAATGACAGACTTAACTATAGAGCGATATGCACTATATGCAGTCATAAAATTACGTGTCAGTAACTACGTAATATTTATTTAATGCCTAACAGAAGCAGAATATCATCAGCGCCTGTTATTAGAAGTGCAGCAAAAACTTTTCCGGTAGTTTTGTTACACTGCTCACTGCACAAAACGCAAACTAGACGTGATTCTCACGCATAGATAGTCTAATAAAATAGTTTTACAACCCAAAACAACCTATGTTTTTAAGATGGGAACACCCAAAAATTCTGAAATATTAAATTCCGAATATTGAAAGACAATACGAATGTTCATTCAATTTTCAGTTCAATTTTTGATTTTCGAAAATTCAGTGTTCAAATTCATCTGATTTCGGACTATCGGAATTTTGCATAATTCGGAATTATGAAATTCGAAATTTTGAAATTTGTGATTGTGACTTTCGGAATAAAGTTTTTCGTATTTATGTAGTGTACGTACCCTTTTGAGATGTAAGCTTATTCGAGGACGTATGTGTGCTTCAATAGCTGTAGGATACTATTTGTGACTCTACCGTCTTACATCAATCAGTCATGTTGATGCACAAGCGTGAGCCTATCTCATACTGATAAGTACAGTGTTTTAGAATTGTACACATATTTTTGTATGAGTTATAGAAGAGTGCCGTTCTTGCAGTAACCTTAACTGCCCGGTATATACATAAGTAGGTACCTATAGGCTCATATAGGTTCTGGGTTACTGCTGGTACCTACCAATCGATTTTTATCAGATATACCAATATAGAAATATACGATACCAAGGCATATATTTGGTATCATATCAACCCTGATTATGTCGAAGTTTATTTAACTTAAGTTTGAATCTTTTTTGCTGGTGGATAAGTACCTGCTTACCTATATAAATAACAATTTACAGTACGAACAATTAAGCATTCCCTGACTAAGTATTGGATGAAATTAATCGAAGTTCGGATTACGGCCACCGGGGCCTTAATCTGCTCAGACGGTATCAGGGCGCGGACTTGTTATCTGTTTAATGTCTGGTAAACAACGGGATCAAGGGATAAGGAACGTCCTTTCATACTGTACTGGCCCTCAGGCGTCTGGATTAGTGCGCCTTCCTCTGACGAAGATTGAAACTCACATACGTATCTACTACAATTCACGCATATGTTTCTCACTTTTATCCCGTAGTGAAACTTTACATAGTTACTATAAATTTGCGCTTAAACTATTCCACTTGGGCTACGTAGCTTTATTTAAGCAGAAGACGGCCAAGGAGAGAATACCCAAAATCATGTACGTATTGAAGTGCTGTTAGGTCTACCTAAACAATTAGAGATCGGGGCTCAACAGGCTTCGTGGCGTAATCGCACCGTACCCTAACTGTTGGTGAACTCGTAATTGTCGACTGGATGAGACAGGCCGGCGCGGCGCGCGTCTCAATCGGTGTCGACTTAAGACTCCATGCAAATTCAATTTCGTGCCCAAGCAATCCTACACGTAAGGCCAACCGAACATATTATTGCTGGATTTATCTTTATTGCAGCCGTAGAACACTCCAACTAAGTTCGACTGTCGAACTTACGCCATTAGTGAAGACACCGAGATACAGGATTGTTTTGGTAGGGGCGGAGTTGTAAGTCTTATTGCTTTTAGTGCCGGCGTAGGGCTGGATTGTTTAATCTAAGGTGTTGTTTTGGGTTCGCCTCGTGTATTTTTTAAGAATTAACTTCTGCTTAAGGGTACTAGACAGTATCTTAATACTTATTTGTTTTTATTTACTCTGGACCTTATAATATTTTTGTATGAATAGGTATAGAGATAAATAATATTTCACAAAATATAGCCTCATCTATACAAATCTACGTGGCAAGTAGATAAGAAGTACTTATGTACCTATTATGGTATATAAGTACATCTTACCTGCTTAAATTGAATGTTCGAGAGTCTACTTCTAACCTCGGCTTTTATCCCGACTCCATATTAATAATATTGTATAAAAAGACAGGATGTTTACAGTGTCATTGTCAACTCGGAATTCAATTTAGAATAAAATGGCCGTACAAAAAATGCATGAGCGAGTGCGTCGAGTACTTCACTGTTATGACATAATACGCGCAATACCAAACCATAATACGGAGACGTATAAAAAGACATCGTTGCCGGGCCGTACAAAAGTAGACGTCACGAGCTAATCCACCCGTAAAATGTCCCAAATCGGTACAAAAAGCAGCCGACAAAAGTGTTGTTGTATAAACGTAAAATGAAATTTAATAAACATCGAACAATGAGGCCGGTTGTAGATATTTTGCGAAGATAGTGAATGAGAGATAAGCTGGCAAAAGGTTTGCAGGCACCGCGTATGTTTGATGTCGCCTCTCGTCGCCGGAGCGTGAACGGTTTAAGAGCAAAATTGCACGAGCGCTAGTGGCATCTGTTAACTGTGCACTCTGCACAAATAGATACTTTTAATTTTGCAGATGGAATGTCATTGAACGTCAGCTATTTAATAAAAACTAATATTTAACATGTACAACTTTACTGATCGAGATAAAGATATTTTAATTTTCTATGTAATTAAACCTCGAGTTGTGTAGGTATTATATCTACATTACATAGTGTTATAACTAACGACCTTTAAACACGACAAGGCATTAGTAATGCAAATTAAAACAAACTGTGCGTTACAAAAGTAGAAACTATTTTGTATTAGATGTAATTTCACAAGAGAACTCGTGTTTTAAAATAAAGGACCTTCATACTATTTCTGAAAAAATACTGACTCAGAATTCTATTTTTAGACTGCTGAATTTTGGTTGGGTATTTTGTTTTTGAATACATACCTACCTATCTATCGTAGATAATGATAGAATCATTCTCTTTAGCAAATAAAATAATTAATTTTGTCCAAATCGCGCAATCATCCCTGAAGTGTATTAGGAGATAAGTATCAAACGTTTCTATTTAACTTCTCTCTGGGGCGGAAATTCCCCAAGCGCCATATTGAAATGTTTATAATTAAATTACATAAAGACGAAGAAAATTAATTTCACAGTGCGAAGTGGCTCGCGCCTCGCGCCTCGCGTACAAAAGCGGAAGCTCGGCTCAAAGGAGGCGCTGCCGTCGCTCCGCGAATTTAATTTTCTAGATGTTTTTGGAAATTGCCGAGGAGTTGAATAATCACGTTATAACTTAACGGTATTAAATTTTATACGTTAAAGTGTTAATATTTCATTTTCAAGTTTAATTAATTAATTCCAAAGTTAGAATACGTTGGAATGGCGACAGCGGGTTTAGGAGCCGGCGATATTTCTCAGGATATGACGATTTACACTGTAAGGATTAGAGTAACTTGTTAGTGACTAACCTTTATTTTAATGATAATATGATCCTCAAGGTTTTTTTGTGAGGTATAAGCCGATGGCGGACTGTTATCTCTGCCTACCCTTAACGAAAAATGCCGTGAGTGTGAGTAGGTACATATATGTATTTACCTAATTAATGATCATGTACGATGTAACCATAACACTGAATATTCAAATAATTCTTCCGATACCTGCGGCAACTCACTATTCCAATTGTTACAATTCTTCAATAGGTACCTACTAATAATATTATTCTGACCATATTTACTACGACTGGTACTTATCATGATCCGTGCATAGAATTATGTATCTTAAGATATATCGCATCCCTACCGACGATGTGTACAGTACAGTCAGCGGCAGTAGAGCGCCTCGTGCGACGAAACAAATTGATGTACCCAAATAATTATTAATGCCTCACGAAATTTAATTGGAAAAGTTGAATTTGTATCGCGCTCACGGCGTAGGTGAGCGATTTGAGTCGCGACGCCCGCGCCTGCGACTGTTTACGAGATAATTAATCTCAAAGTATTTACTGCTTTAATCGAGGCACTCCGCCCTGATGGGGAGCGAATAACTCTCGTATGTAATAACGTCGCCTACTATGTCGATACCGGTACATTGCAGGTACCTATCTGTGTACTTAATGTATATTTAATTAGGAAATTTTATTTAGTGTTTTGTTTTTTCGGCAAACGTGGCGCATATTGGGAGAGGCCTATGTCCAGCAGTGGACTGCAATAGGCTAATTGATTGACTGATTTAGTGTTTACGTGGATTGAAGGTGCTAATTATTATCTTTTATGGTGCTTACGGTTAAGTGATTATTATAAACTTCGAAGCCATTAGGGGTTGTAGGTTATAAGAGAAGCCAGGATGCGAAAAAAGTACTTTATGGGTAGCCTTACTTCCCGACATCTGAAAACCCGAAAGCGTGCGGGTTTAGTCGGTTCGAGTCCAACACAACCACTCTCACCGGGCGGCAAAGAGTATCCGAGGGGATTTTCGCACGAAAATAATAGTTGCATTTCAGGGATTCATCTCGGAGCCCGGGGTCCGCTTGCTGGTTTTTGATTTTTTTGGTTTTATATAAGCAACTGACGTTGGACTTCTCAACCTCAAGAGAAAACCCTGCGCCAGAGTTTCGTACATCAATAAGTTGGTGTAATTCATCCGTCGGTAGGAGTAACCTACCGGCTAACAGGTAGGGTAGCCCGGATCTCCTACAATCGAAAATAATAGAAAACCACGAGATACTGTCAAGAAAACAATATGAAAACACCATGAAACTTTGGTACCATAAACATTAACCTTCCCTTAGCAGTCGCTTAAAAAATAAAGGCCTGTAATAAAAAAAAAACCTCTGGAGAGGGGAAGGCCCTCTCCTTGACACACGCATGGTTGAGTTGAACACGTTGAGGGTTAAGCAATATATTTAATTTATTTAAATATACTGTATCTAATCTCTACAACCACTTAGACATTAAAACCAGTTTATACTCGTACCGGTACTTATTGTCGTGATACGCAAGACTAATAAAATCATTAGTTTTTCTAATAAAATAAAATCTAACGTCAGTAATTTAATCGCGGTTAACCACCTAACTAATATATAAAACATAAAAAAATCTACATCAATAGCATAAAATAATATGAATCTCGTGTACTACTTATAAACATTTTCAATAAGTTAAGTTAGGCAAATAGAGTAAAACTTGAAGTACGGTAAAAAGAAGACTTATCTATCCGACAACAGGTGGCGTTAGTAGTATCTCCACACTCCACAGTCAACAAAACTTAGTTCTACTTTTTGCCGCAGTGCATCAGCGCCACTTTGACTACAACATTATGATAGCAAGGTAGTCGTACTTACAGTTGAATAACAAATTTTTAATTTTGCATAATGTTTATATGACTATAACATATGTTTAAGAAATGAAAAGAAATAGTGTAAGTTCACACGAATGTCGTTAGTGGCAGTATCACGATGGAGCGGTGTACCGCATCAGGTTTTGTTTGGCATGGCATAGCGCATGGGCCGTTTAAGCTAATTAACAATAGATCGAATCCGACTGCAGCAACAATGAAAAACGAAGAATAAATGTCAATTTCACAAACGACGAGGAGGGTTCGGCTTTAAATCGAATTCCGTTTAATAATAGTACTGCGTTAGAGTTGAATGCACTCTTGATAGTACGATAGTTTATTGTATTTCAAACGTTCTGATATTAGAATTTTAGAATATTTTACTTGCCATTGTATTGGAAAATGGCGACGATGTATTTTAATCAGGCATTCTAAATATATATTGAATTGTTTCACTTGTTCCGTATTTACTTATTTAATAGGTAGGTAACTATGTTTAAATGCTTGGCGGTACATAAGAGGTCGAGGTCGATATGATTCGGAGTAGTGGAAGAAACATTTCAATTTATAGAAGACCGTTTGTGGCTATCCAATCTTATTGTATTAATAACTAGCCTTCCGCCTGCGGCTCCGCCGGCGTGCATCTCGGTTAACGCGACCTTTGCTCATATCTTCGGTTCTACTCAACCGATTGCGATCAAACATACGTAAGATTTTAAGTCTGAGTAAGCCCTTTTTAACAAAAAAACCGCATCAAAATCCGTCCAGTAGTTTTTGCGTCCATCGTGGACAAACAGACAGGAAATTTAAAAAAAATATTTTCGTGTTCAGTATCGTTAATATAACATAACCCAAGTATTTTCTTTTAAATATCTCCAATGTACAGACACGACCACTTTACAATTATATAATAGTATAGAAGGTGGTTTTTAGAACTTTTTCGCTAATCTTGACCACTATCCTTAATGATCATACGGATCATACCTATTTCACCATGACAAGTTCCATTTTTGCCAGCGGATACAAAATGGTCCTTACATTAAACAATTGAATAAATGACACTGGCTGGCTTATGTAGGCCAAGTATTCTCGGTGTAGGTATCTATGTTTTTTTATGTTAGTAATAGTTTACTGAACTATGAACATTCGTAATACAATTTGTTATTTTTATTAACTGGATAAAAGCTAGGCAGTCAAATAACCGACCATTACAATAATAAAAACCAACTAACTTTTAAAAGTCAAACTACAATAGTATGTTGTAGTGGGAGCATCTGCTTACAAAAGAGTCAAGTTAAAACGTAATCAATTTTAGATCTCCTTAAAAAACGAATTGTAAGCTTCTACAATTTAACTGAATATATTCTCTAAATAACATGAATTGCATGCTCGATGATTTAACTACGTGCCTGAAAAACCTATAGCAGTTAATCCAATATACATGCAATTAAAAATAAAATGTAGATACTTTTTATAATCATCTATTTGCCACTCTATTGTATTACCTATTACAATTACAGTCTGCAAACTGGTAACAAAAAGTATGGAGAAGTTGTACGCATTTGTGTCTAACTATGCAAAACGTCTGTACCGCTTTATTATTTTAAACCTTGGTTTCGACTGCAGTAAAAAAAAAAATAAAGCACCTATTCAGTATTCTATAATACCTAGTTGATACTGTCTGAATATTGTGCTGTTTGAATGTGTATGATACTGTATGAATAAAAAATATACCATAGGTGACAACTACCATCTTTAGTCAACCCGCGACCATAGCTGCTAAAAATTAGCCGAAACGTCGGGCTAAAGGTAAATAATAACAAATATATTGCGAGAGAATCCGATAGAATCCTATAGAATAGGGTATAGTTACCATATTCAATCCATAGCTTACGTGTATTAAAAACAACACAACAATCCTTGAACTAAAAAATAATTGGAATAGAATCATCCAAATTAACGCAAAAATAACGAAACCATCACGATAAGCCTGCGATTCTGAAGCAAGAAGTTAGAATATTAAAAATGAAGACGCTAACACCTAACACCTAAACCGTAATAATCCCTTTAACGAGAGAAAGTGTCAACGGAATTGACTGCCATTTTTAAAAAGCTCGCTACCACAAAATAAACCATGGCTATTTAGTGTCGGAATAGAATCGGATGAGTCCCCTTGACCGTGTCGGCCGATAGAGATCTGCTCACTGAATTCGTTCATTTAAAGTATAAATGAGTCGGAATTGGTGAAAAATCTCGTTTAGAACGAGAATACTGTGTTACTTAAATGTAGGTACTTTCATTTAATTCGCCCTTAACAACGGCTTTTGAATGAGTGTATAATAGTATGTATGTACTCGTACAGCAGAATGTAGGGGACGGAATTGACAGAAATTCTTTTTGGTATTTAAATTATTCAAGTACTTATTATGTTGGGTGTCCATACACCGAAGGTCCCATGGCTACACCAAGACCTTCGGGTCTAAGCCAACCTCACCTGTAAGCGAGGTTCTCCCATAGACTCTCCCCTTTCCTCTTTGGGTTAGAAAGTCAAACAGTAGTCTCTCACATAAAAGCTGCATAGGCGGAACCAAGAGGAGGCGAAGTAGTAAATTAATCCTGGGCTCCTCAGTTCGGAAGCAACTTGTAACAACGCTAAGATGATAATAAAGTACTTATTATGTTGATCGATATAAAAAAGTAAAATTAGAGTGTCTATTTGTAACGTTAAAATAATAGCTTTGTAATGAATGCGTACGAATGTACACACGATATTTAATTGCAGAATTTGAACGGAATAGGTACAAGGCTCTTGGCGAGCTTTTACATTTAAAAATATCTAGAAAATCTAATTTTGTAGTTTTCTACTATTAAAGTAGAAAACTAAGTACATAGTTATATTTTTTGTTGTAATGTACCCGGCTATCAAATGTTCATGGCCAATATCCATAGCTGCGAGTAAATAGCAAATTAGTACTAAAGCTTAACGAGGGAATTAATAAAGTTAACATATAAAAGGCATTAAACTAGAATGGAGACATATTTTCTACAATTCATGTGTAGAAAATATGTCCAATACTGTCTGTTAGTGCTCAGGAAATCCGCCACATTTTTAATTCACGCATGCTGTATCACGACATGTAAAATTTTATTTAAATACTAAAAGCTCCACGATTGCGTATTCAAATAGATGGCATACATTTAAAAAAAATACTCATGGTCGCAGCTCTGTCCATGAATACCTATTCTAGAGATATATATTACAATTATGTATTATTCCGGATTACAATACCCTGTACCTACTAAATTTCAGATACATTTATATCCATTCAGCTGTTTTGGCGTCATTAAGTAACAGATATTCAAATATCTTCTATAACTTTCACATCTTAGTAGGATAAACACATAAACGATCTACACATTAATAACATTAAAAATATATAGTAGAAAACGTAATGAGTATTAAACGACTTTAAAATAAGCAAGACACATTTTATAATATGCAATTAAAGCGGAGAGACGTATGTAGTTGAAACATGTAAAGTAACATTAAAGTTAACACGGGCTACTACGAGGAGAATAATTACCGGACCGGGGGTCTGTGCTCGCTCGAGTGACCCGAGTATGAGGAACGGTGCCCTCCCGACTGACCACTGCCACCCCGTTGCTAGGCAACTGACCCGCCGCCTAATCATCATAAACAGATATCCTGCCATCTTTGATAATACTCTACGACAATGTCATTTGAAATGCTCTTCTATGAATAGGTATTATAAAAGGGAAAGTTGGTGAAGATGTCTTTTGCTCAAGCACGGTCTAACAGCTGAATAGATTTACAATAATGTCAACGGGAATTAACGCTGAGTTTAAAAGTTAGCTGAATAGATTAGTTGAACTAGTCCGCAATAACTTAATAATTTTATCTCTGAAATAGATTCTCATGTGTTGCGAGAACGGGATCAGAATGCCATGTGGGCGAATTTGATTTTTTACGTGCAGGTATACTTAGTAACCAGCTTTCGGTTTGTCGGGCAGAAGGGAGAGTGCGGCTTTTAACCGTTAATACCGTTTTTGTTTGCAAAATATCAAAACTACCACTTCGGTTTCAACTACACTTTGAATATAATATCTAACGGTGAATATGCGCAACAGAGACAATGCTCTACAAAATCAATGTACTGTAGTCCGATTCTCCTTTCAATGTAGTCGTCTTTTTGAAGTGACAAATCAATAAACGGGTCCTATTTTACTTTCAAATATTATTTGCAATATAATGGGTTACAAAGCTATGTATTTAATTTTAGGCACAAGTCAGGACACAACGTTTATGGCTTGCAATATCACAGATAAAACCCTTGAGTTTCTCACTTTGCAAAAATCTAAAATACGACAAAAGTTGATTGTGTAAACTGTAAAGGATTCATATTCTCCCTCTTCACTGTAAGCACTTATAACGACTTCACTTTTTTATAAAAGTCAAGAACATTTTTCCGGAAAATACAAAATACAATGTTGTTTGAACTAAACTTTTTTATATAAAAAATCAGATTTAATCGGCGACTCTATATTTCGATAGGTAAAGTAAAGAAGTAGCACAGAAACCAGTTTTCATGGAACCTAAGAGACTTGTAAGTTACAAACATTGTACCTAGCTGAACGGCTGAACAAACTTTAATTGCTAAAAATTAAAGAAAAATAATGATGATGAATAGTCAGCCTCCGTGGCGTAGCGGTAGTGAACACGACCGCTACGCAGGAGGCGCGGGTTCGATCCCCGCTCAGTGCAAATAGTTGTATGCATGAATATGGATATTTGCATTGGTCTGGTCGTGCCTCGGAGAGCACGTTAAGCTGTCGGTCCCGGTTACCATACGAACATCTATGGCAGTCTTTACGGGTAGTTAGAGCTCTAAAAATTCCAACAACAACGGTCTAGCTGCAATGCTTCGATATCGCCTAATGTCAACATTGGGTTGTGGAGGTCAGATGGCAGTCGCTTCACGGAAAATATCGAGGTCTAGCCAAATCTGCAGTCAAGACTGGTAAAGCGGACCCCAGACTCTGAGGCGAAAAGCATCGGATGCGACTGGGAATTAACGCTAAGAAGAAGAATGGTGATGAATAGTAAAAATATCCATGTAATGATTTGAAAAAAAAAAATATATGTATAGGTATTAGATGAAAATAAATTTGCCTTGTTTATAAAAGGATAAAATAACCTATAAACAGAGTCCGTGTACCTAGAGAGAGATTTGAAAGAATGTGACCTAATGACATGGATGCCCTCAGCAGTACAATAATGTTTAAATATTCTTAAAATTTTACAGTAAAAGCCAACGACACTTCGAACGTAATGTAATCCTTTCACTTGAGCGTTTAACCCCCATTTAAAGTTTAAGCCGACTGAATATTTAATAAATTTCAAAGAGATGTCAATCGAGTGTTTTATTTTGCATAGGGCTTAGCGTGGCGCGGGGGTGCGCGAGTACATTTCGGTGTACGTCATTTGTTTGTCGTGCGAGCCCCGCTCGCGAGACGAAACCTGAACTTGCACCCAAATATTGCACTTATTGTTGACAGAATATCAAATGATACTTTGATTGCACCCTCGACAAAATAAACGCGTATTTTTTACATTCACTTTAAGGCCCACCGTGAGTTTATTGATTTTATGAGAGTAATAGTAGAAAATGATCCACTGTAACTATCAAAATACTTAATAGTTTTCAGGGTTTTAATTTTAATAACCAAAGGTGAAACGCGTTCTTGTATCAAAAAATATACATTTTCATATCGTTTCACGCTGCTTTCATTTGAATATTTTTTCTCTTCTTCTTTCTATCTTCATCTTCTCTATCTGCCAATAGAAGTCAGCCTGATGAAACAGCGAGGAAGATAAATATGGTGCCTGTCATATAATCTTATAGTTGATGGATAGCTTCATAAACTTACCAGCGACAACAAAAATATATTTGAATTTCCAGTTTTCTTATAAAAGTCGTCTTATAAATTTTATTTCTTTACTACTTTTCGCGTAAGTATTGCCCTAAATATCCTCATAGGCCCAAGCTTACATCCGGCACTAATTATATTAGTATAAACGCGATTACAGAATACAACAATAAGAGCGATTTGTCCAGAATTCGGACTATTAATTGTTAGAGTTTACGTCAATTTCCTATCGTAAACCTACCAGCTATACGATGTTCTTACATCAAACACGGTAATTTAGAACAAAATCATTGGTTATCGAGCTCAATAACAAAAGACAACAGTCCGTTACAACTTAAAGAGGGTTATAAATGCATTTCTTGTCGGCCATTGTCTTAGCTAGGGTAATCGCTTCCGTGAGAGTAGGTACAAGCGGCCATGGAGGCCACCGATCGTCCGATCCGACAGTTCCAATTTGTATGCCGACCACCACCGCTCGGCCACCCCGCACGTTCTCACGCCACATCTTCATTTCAACTAATTATTATTTAGTTTTTAACAAGTGACACATGTTAGCCCGTTAACAATTATTGTAATCCGTCGGCCGTGATTCTCATACAAGGAGCTTTAATGATGAGAGCCGTTTGGTTTTTTAATAAACAAAGGTTTACCGACGCATTCATTAATGTATGCAATAGTTTAATAGGACCTAGAAGTACTAAGACAGATTGATAAAGTTGTAATTCAACATGCTAATTTGAAAAAAAAAACAATTCACCATTTTATTCTATCGACGCTCACCCTCATTCCCCTGCACATAATGACATAATATAGTGATAAAACTTATATTCAATACATCTTTAATACCTATGTAGGATACCATGACCCACTGCGTATTAATAGGCAGATAAGTGATTGCAAACATTCTAGAATCGTCAAGTGTCACCTAAAAAGTGAACTGCACTTATACGGCAGGTACAGCCATTATTCTATTATCCGCTTTTAAATATTTCGTGCCACCATCGTGATACACTTATTCCATATCCTCCATATAAAACAAGAGCGGCAAGCTTTTGAAAGCGATGGCAAAAAATGCATCAGGTGGTTTAAATAAAGTCTAAAGATGAATGAACAAAAATTGCAAATAGCGCAAAGAGACACGGCGGGCACGCTTCACCACCTACCTATTCAGGATGTGTCGGTTATGGTATGGATCTAATGATCGTATCCCGATTTGGCAGTACTTCGAAATGCGACTTTTTATCGTTTTTCTTACGTCCAATGTGGCTGTCAGTGAACGGGACGTCATATAACGGCGATAACAGGTATTCAATGTTGAAATCATATTCATCTGTGATATAGGGGATTAAATATTCATATCAAAAGTAGAGTAGGCACTTATTTCATCATTAAAATTCAATACCTACTGTAAAAATAAATTATACACGTTTCATATTTTAATGTAACTTTGTGTTATTGGTAGTTACACATTTTTTAAGGAATATTAGTAACCGAAATTACTAATATTCCCGTTAACCCCCCCAACTAAGCTAAATTGCTTGTGCTTGGAGTTGGTTCACGTCGGTCAGGATTCAAACCCGGGAATCCTCGATTGTGAGGCCGACTCCTTAACCACTAAGCTACCGACGCTTTCGACATTGACAATGTTAATACATTTGTATGGCAAATGACGGATGTAATATTTGGACAATAGCTTGTCTTCTGTTGCCATCGTATAACCTACTATAAATTTATAACCAACTTTGCATCACATTAATACTCTTAAAATATTCGACTTGTTTGAGCAAATATCAGCTCCGCGCGTGAATGTGTATTGCGAGAATCACATTAAAGAACATTAAAATCCTCCTTGCATTCGTTAACCGCGGCTGTGTATGGCAAAATATGCGCACCAACTCGCTTTTGCTGTTCGCTCCGTATGATTTTCAGAAATGGCTATGGCTTATATGCAGTAAGGATACAATATTTTTATTCGCAGCGTTTTTCCTTAGTAGTGTTTTTACTGCCATTACCGTATCTAAAGTAGGAAAATCGCTCGAGATGCTACATTCTAATGATGGCTCGGCAGCGAGCGCGTGCGCCAGTACTCTCCACATTGCACTAGGGTTACTACTTATATTTAGTTATATTATGTATATACATATTTAACGTGAACATTTGTTTTTACCTCAAAGTAGAATATATGTTTCTTATACTACTCTGAGTGGCAATTCGTTACAATACGCCGGTCAACGAATTGCCAGTTGTCTGGGGGGCTGGTGGCAATAACTATACGAACTACTGCACGGTATGGATATAAATAAAATCATAGCTTATAGACGTTTGAAATACCAACAGCATGACGTCATGCCGTTACGCTATTAATTATGGGCCCATAGTCAAGACCACGTCTTCGGGTGACAGGTGGTAGACCCACCAGTCACCCTTAGGACGTTTTTATCATGCTATCAGAAGTAGACCTGCCGCCCTAGACAAGTGGTAATTCGTAGAATAGAAGTCTAGGGGAAGCTGAAACTGCGCCGTATGACATGTTCCGCGTACATTTTTTTCTATAGAAGAGGGCAAGGCATTATTTATAGTTAGTAGGTATCGAACTTCCTGGTAGGTATGTGTTGTTTAGATTATATCCGGGCCACCGACAACCGGTCCTCTGATACCACAGTTTTAATCGGTTTGATTCCGATAATAGCCACGTACCTAATCGTGACTTGGTGCTGGCTGTGGATTACCATATGAAAAAAAAAAAATCTACAAGGAAAACCAATAACCTGTTGGGTGATTTACCTGGGCATTATCATATCATAACGTAATACCTATATACATAGTTTGTGTAATTAATCTGGTTAACCCTAGCGCTGCCACACCTTGGAAATATAACACAGTGGGTACAAATGACAAGGTACCGAGAATGGATAGGCATAAATCAATATTAATGCAGCAAGTACATAGTTTGCGCCTTCTATGAGTAGATGATTAAAGTCGTGTAGGCTCTATAACGGTTCTCTTAACCGATGTCATATTTGCATCTACAAAAAACTAAATGCTGGGCTAAATATGGTATGTTGAATTCATCGGCACGTTCTTCATTATATTAGTGGAAATCTGTCTAAGTTTTAAGTATAAATGTCCGCAGTGTCGCAATGTCCTTTGGTTAAATATAAACTAAAGTAATTCAATGTAGCTTTTCGGTTATGTCATTATGATCCAAAGTTTTCATTCTGTGAATCAGTGCATAAGAGTATAATTATTAGAGATTAATAGAGTCATATAGAAGCAGCACCTACCGAGTGCAGGATTTGTACAATGCTTTGTAACCTATTTGCAAAGCATTGTACAAGTCTTGAAGTAGAAGAAGAACATTAAATAAGTGGTACCTATAATTTTAAGTACTTACATTGAACCTTTCTCTTTTGTTCTCTGTATTTATTCATTAATAACACGCATGGTAGTCTTCAACCAAAATCAGTGAGTCATTCACCATCTCGCGATCGTCAAATTCGCGAGCGCGCGCGAGTTGGCAACTTTCGATTTTGAATTATTTTTGTGTCATCAACTCGCGCGTTTGTTAAAATATGACGTATTTGTGTACAGTCAGCTACAAAAACGTTGTAATAGATTACCTATTTTAAATGTACAAGATATTTTAGGCAAGCTTCACATGTAACGCGCGTTATCGGAGGTCAGTGGTTACTCGGGACATTACATCTTGCACCTAAAGTGTGTCTTTTGAGGATAGCATGGGGTGCTACGGCGGGAGCCAGGACCTCGTTAGTCTCGTGATTCAGGTCTAAGATACGGGTCCCGATCCCGAGGTATAAGCGCTACCGCGTTTTGCGAGAGTTTGTCAGTTTGTTTCGGTAGAGTTTATAAAATGGACGTGGAAGAAGCTATTATTTTGTCATTATGTTATAAAGAAATATACAGAAAAATAGAAAACTTAAGCATGCGTTCACGTACATGTAATTATTTGAAAATGCGTAGTAAAATTTGGCCATCTCAATATATTTATACGACTTGAGTTTGAAGTAAAAGAAAACACAGTTGTTCAGAGAGATATATATAATTTAAAACAACACGGGAAAATGCTTATTTTTCTTATAATAACTAAAAATATCCAGCGAATCAACAATATTACAATGACTCAAGAATTTGGTCTGTTACTTATTATGTGTATTGTCAAAAGCTAAATAAATAAAACAAAAATCAAATCAACAACGTAGTCATCAATAATGTAAGGGGAATTAGCAAAAAGAAGGAAAGGAGAGCCTTTTCTGTAAACACACATGCCTGCGTCTTCTTGGTATTGAACTCGACCAGGTTTACAGAGCCCCATTGAGAAATGTGGTTCAGATTTCGGTCAAGCTCACTGACGAAAAGCTGCCCAAATATCGGTAATCAAAATAGTAAACAATAATAAAATACCTTTTTTGGTTTTATAACATTAATCACAGTCTTAGCAACTATAAAAATCTCAGATTGGGATTTGTTATAATAATTTTACTTTTTTTGTAACGAGACGTCCTTCCAAAATCGGTTCAGCCACTTTGTAGACTATCCGTAGCCAAAAATTCGTAGACAGATCACCAAATTAAAAAAAAACTATGTTGTTATAGGTATCTCGTATCCATACTAATAATATAAATGCGAAAGTAACTCTGTCTATCCACCTGTTTGTGTGTTACAATTTCAGTCAAAAAGCTGTTATTTTAACGTTACAGACACCCAATTTTCTTTATTTGTATAGTTTTTTTTTTTATTTTTTATATAGGACACGTCAATTTGACTTTGCCTCGCCTGATGGTAAGCTGAAGGCAAAGTCTCTGAAAAGAGGGTCACCATTACAGACATGTACCATGTTACAATGGTGGCACTCAGCTTGACGGCCTCATCAGATGCTTTTTCACGCCCCGCTTAAAGGACCCGGGACTATGGGAGGAGGGAAACACGTGAGCTGGTAAGGAATTCCAAGTCTTAATAGTGCGGCAGAAGAAGGAGTCGCCGAATCGCTTGGTTCTTGATGGAATATTTTGCACCGTATGCGGGTGGCATCTGAGTCCTGCACGTGTTGTCCTATATCCTATCGTCCTTTTATCCCTAAGCTAAATGTAAAGCTTACCTCCACAATAAAAAAACACAAAAAGCTGCCACATTTTTACTAAACGGTAACTTAACTTAAATGCATAAAATTTTACTGCACTGAACTGCTGTTTAAACAACCCAGGTTAAGTTAAGCGTGGGAAATAAATAATCGTTTTTTATAGTAATCGATTAGGTATATTTTATTCTTGAAATATATTTTCAACACGATGCTTAAATAATAATAACTGTCTAATAAAAAAAAAGGTTGTGGAAAATATACGATCCTTTAAAAAGATACGAAATTAGTTGGGCATAAAAAAAACCTTACCATCCGACGGCGCAATGCCACCCGTCTTTTGGGCACTTTACCAGTAAAAATCGATGAGGAGGAATTATTCGATACCCAAACTACTTACCCCAACTATTTATCCATTTTTTATTCCAATAAAAATAATAGTTTTATTTAATATTTTTACAATAAATATATACATTAAAACACTATACTAATTTAAAATAAATTACAAATATCACAAAAAAATATGTAATAAAATACAAATTACAATAAATACTTTTTTTTTCTTGTAAATATTTTAACTAGTGTAATATGTGAAACATTATGAAATTTATCTTGAATACAGCCTAAAGTAAAAGATAAGCGAAAAAAAAACTAATTTCATACGACGCATATTAAGATGACATAGCTACTCATAACAGATAGCATAATATCGACCGTATCCCCCTAGTGGCCTAGTCTCACTTCGCAAGTCTATATCGAAATCTAAGATGAAAAAAAAAAATATTCGCAGCGCATCAACCAATGCGGGTAAAGACGCGAGTATACATTAGTTTTCTTTTTCATGTTTTCTTTGATTCATTTTTATCTGACTGTACTTTAGCATGCGCGCGAGATGACGACGAAAAAATAATTCGAAATCAAAAATTGCCAACTCGCGAATTTGACGATCGCGAGATGGTAAATGACTCAAATCAGGAGTTCACCCAAACGTGGTGCAGACAGACCAATGTACCAAAACGGTTTATCTTAGTAAAAAAATATGCTACCCATTTTTATATTTTATCATTAACCAGATCCCCATCTGGTGAAACTATAGCTAGATCCATAAATGTGTTGATTTGAGCATGTAGTCATACTAATCATAGCGGAGTGCCACTGCTGCATATTTATCTGCACTGGAAGCGATTTAAGAACGTCGAGGTTGTCACCATATTCATATCAGGACTACGACTGGACACTACCATATAATCAGAAAATAATTAGCTCCGTCAGTATTCATAGTTTATTTATGATTTACGCAACTCGTACAGTTCATTAGATTAATATATGTGGCTAAAGAGTACGTGAATACCTATGTTTTATTTGGACATGTACCGTTTAAGCCCTTATTCAAGGCGTCATTATAAATGAGGTAGAATTTTGACATGTGTCTATTTTTGTACTTAACCATATTTTTAATACTCTAGAATACTTTAGAAATACTTGACTAGATCTCACTTATTCAAACATTTACATAGATCACTAAAAGTGCATGCTTAAATTATCGAGATGAAACATTTTATGGATGTTGGTATAAAATGTTTCATCTTAACGTAAAAGTTGGACACAAAAAAAATAAACGTAGTGGGATCGTTTAGAGCGCTAATTTGAAGGAGTCGGCGGGAGTGTCGCGGTGCGATGCCATCTTCACGGCTTACAATAGTAAACAAATGTGTCGCGCGGGCGCAATTACACTGCCGGCAGCGTCAGCCGGTGCGCGGGCGCCGGGTACGCTCTCCTCCGTCACGCCGAACGACGGCGAATCGCGCGCACATCACGCTTCGCTCCAGACTTATGCTAATGGCCACCGGTCGCGTAAATTGGAGTGAGCTTACTGCAAAACAAAATGGGTCCGCCTCTTTATCTTATTACTGCACCGCAAGCCGCGACTTGACTTCGTGCAATATCTTCGGAAATGAATTCTATGCTGGTTACCGATGGCGTATTTTTATTTTTCATTTGAACGTCTCGGTCCAACAGTAAGGCCGCAGATTGGTGAAGTGAAATTCGAATACAAAAACTAATGCAGGAATAAACCAGAAACCGATTAAAAGGCTACATCACGATTTCGTATGCACTTTGCACTCATTTTATAAAGCGTGGACGGTGCCGGCTACTCTACCGATACATTGATTTTCTGTGTTTTGTGTAGATTAGTCAAAGGCGCCTTGTAATTAAGGTGCTTTCGTTCTGTGATTATTCTTTAAATTTCTTTTCTTTTGTTTCATCGAATACAATCACATTGTTTTCGAAGTCTTTTGTTCAAAGGAAGGTAAAGGCAACGGTCTATATCAATACCGCTGTTTTATGGACACAAAGAAATTCAGTCATGTTACAAGTGCCTGAGCGATCCAATTTCGAAAAATGTTATAAGCACTAAATAGTGTAACTAATGCTGTGTTTTTTATATCCACACAGAATCCATCAAGTGGAAGTGAAGTAGCGTGATGATTGAATATTCATCCGTGGATCAACAATAATAGATCCCATCAGTGGTCGGTATGTGGCATCACATTTAATATAATAAGAGTTCAATACATCTCACCGTGAAATGTGTCGATACAAAAACTTAACTAACTATAACTGCTAACGTGTGAATCGTATTAAAAAGCTGTTTAGTCATTCGACTTCATAAATAGGTGGCATTCGATTTATCGTGATTAAATTTCGTCCATTAGGACACCGTTATACCGATCGGTGAATGTATACGGATAATGTGTCTAATAATCCGACAAATAGAATTTCGACAGTGATATCACTCGTCGGTGCTGTTATCTGATAATAATTTAATTCTTCCAGCTTCGCTTTGCTATAATCAAACGAACGAAATTCATGTATGTGACTGCTTTTTTAAGTTTATCGGCATTCGTGGGGATTTTTTCACTATGGTGGGAAGAAAAAACACAAGATTATGGGCCGTCTGATGGTTAATTGTTGTTAGGAGTATTACAGCAGCTACCAATATTGTAAATATTTCAAGATATATACCTACACGTAGAATGTAGAGCTACTCTGGAAGAGCGAGGATATAAATATAGTTCCGCTACAGACAGTACTGTAGGTATATTCATAGCAACGGTAGATGGTAGCAAGTGTGCCTGCTGTTAGGTTCGATTCCAGGTTCGGGCAAATTGTTATTAGGTTAGCTCGACCCCTATTATATAGGCTCGAAAACAGTTGGCGAAATGTATATTTTATTACTCGTCTGCCTAATTTTTATGTTATAAACAGAAATAGAAGGGTTAAACAGTAATTTTATAGAAGTTAAAACAACAAAACATTGATTTCGTTGTTTCAAACTAAAACTACTTACAATAATGCATACCTAACAAGAACAAAGAAGTAAATGTACAGACACAGTTCAGCCTGTCCCGTTAAACTAAGTAATTTACTCAATTGTCTTGCAAAATGGAGTCAGCCAATAAACAATCGCTCATATTGAATGGACGGAAATGTCCGTCACGAAATTAGCTTAGAAACAAGAGAAAACCCTTAAAAGCAACTCGTTTATTATATTTTAAACCGTTTTAAATTGTAGAAAGGTAGTCAGCCGCCTCTAATGTGTTTCACTTGTTTGTTGGGCTACTCCGGCAAAGCTTTCGCATTTTTTGTGATGTTTATTACCTTTATGTTTACAGAAACAAGTAGCATAGAAATCTCCTAAACAAGCTTTGAAATACACACTGATATGATAAAATGTGACAGTGATGTTGTTTATATGTCAGTTTGTTACCTTTTCACAGCTTAATATCCGATCGTTACCTAACCCAACTAAAGAGAGATAAAGGGGTAGACCTTGAGGAAGATTAGGTAATATATGGCTAAAATGTATGTTTATGTAAGATTTGGTCTACAGATAATTACTGAAGGCCGCGTGAAGGAAATCGGATGCAAAGACTAGTGTACTAATAGAGCATTGGAGAACCGTATTCACTGCGATAGCGACCACAATTGATATAAAAATATTTTGGACTTCTGGGGCCCCAACAATATCTGTACCTAGGGTACAAATCAATCTCACTTGCAACGGTACACATTCATGCTAATCGACGGACGAGACTTTCTCTCGCGGTTGAGGATCTGATAGCTGTACCTAAAACTCAAAGTACACCAAATTGTGGAAGAGAGGTATAGAAGATCGGACCTCGGGCTCTACAGGGCAAGTATTGGATTCAACCAGAATTAGCGTTCGGGTAAAGAAATTGATCGTCATAAATTCAGATTCTCGTAGAATCTACACATTATGAATAATGCTAGATATCTACCAATCAGGAATATGCGCAGTGAATTCTCGCCACTCGCAGAATCACCGCACACAAGAAATAAAAGTCGACAGAGAATGCTATTTCAAAACGCATTTCACATACAAATACCTAATTTCGGAGTAAAGTACGCACATTATACAGGCGGGTTCGCATTTAAATTATTCCAGCGGATCGTTTATAGGCCATAACCGAATTTGGGAATTAGCTATAAAACAACATTTGATACGGGCGGGCGCGGGCGGTTTTGCAATTTGAATGTTTCGCCCGTTTCAGACTCATTGGGTTGCGGGGCGCGTGCCCGGCGTTATCTATCCGTGCCTGTGTCGACGCCATCGTCGTCGCCCTGCTCACCGAGCCTGCTGCTGCCAGGTGCTACTTAAACACCCTCTTAGCTCCAAAAATCTGTTTTAAAACAAAACGACACTCTTACAGATTAAATAGATGAAGAAGGTGTATAGGGTCCCATCTACATCTGCCGGGTCCAGATCAACTTAACCTGCTAGCCGAAAAACTTTTTTTATGTATGGAAACACGCACGGGTGTCACCTCACAGGGGAGTGACGTGACGTGTCGCAATCAGACCGACTGAAACCACACAGTGTTCTGTCAAAGATACTAGACTAGACGATACATTTGCTGATTAACGGAAGAAGCTCTGATAGGAGGTGTCCTGTTAGAACTTAGAATTGAGGGTCAGATGAAAGTGGAAGAAGTTGAGATCAACTAAATCAAAGATGTGCAAACTTTGAATGCTACTGGGATTGATGATGATGGTGATGGATATGATAAATAATAAATGTACAAAAGTTTAAGCATTGATATATTATAATAATATCAATGAGTTCAAGTCGTCGATTCCAACCAGCCACGAATTATATATATAAATATAATTAACCGTCGTGACTGTAGAAGAATTCACAGTAAATGAGTCTAGAATGGTTTAAAGGAAGCTATTCCATGCAGCAATTTAAATTCCATTACAATGAATATAAAAAGCCAATTTGAACTCTATATCCTTGTAGTGCTCCGGCGCCCGTGCTGATAATTTCTTTAGATGTATTAAAGCTTCTGTGTTAAAAGTATATTGCTTCAATTGAATCAAAATATCTAGCTTCATACATATAGTATGTCTGTCTAGGTAGAAATGTACATTCATATTTAATGCAAAATAACATTATTATTAATATACATTAATTCATACATACAGTGCTGCATTGCATTTATCAGAGACCACAATATGTTTCCATTTGGTAGGTACGATATTAGCAACGTCAGCTATATACTTAAAGAACTTTTATAATCAGACTAGCTTTTGCCCGCGGCTCCGCCCGCGTGGATGTCGGTTATCGCGACCAAACATAGCCTATGTCCTTTCTCAAGGTCTAATCTACCCCTATACCAAATTTCATCAAAATCGGTTCAGCGGTTTAGTCGTAAAAGCGAGACAGACAGACAGACAGACAGACAGACAGAGTTACTTTCGCATTTATAATATTAGTAGGGAAGTAGGGATTTACGGTAACTAACACTTACACATCTTGAGGTATAGGCAGAGGTGTATTAACACCCATTTCTCCAGCAGTGATTTTCGATCCCGCGTGATAGGTGGCGAGGCTATTGCCGTCAAGTGGCTACTTTGTTATGGGCTATATATTTACTGGTGGATATACCTTAGCTCTATAACTTAGACTAACCTACGACACCTACAAAAAGAAATGGGTCATATGAACTAAAAACCCTAAAAATTAAGACGGCATGGAAAGAAAATAGACGTCATTTTTATATCAATTGAACTTCTAAACAAATTTTAATAGGCATCATCTTCATGTTAAACACATTGCTAGATATTTATATAACACAGTTACATACAGTTTGTACAATTTACATCTGACTGAACAATTGCGTGTACTTGGGTTCGAAGTGGGCTTGTCACGTCAGAGTCGTCGTTAAGTACTCGCCAATGGCTCCGACCGAAGCCGTGTGAATAGAGTACCCTAGTATTAAAGAGCAAGTAATTTTAATATTAAACATAATATTAAACAATGATGGAAGAAAGATGATATCTCATTTTAATGGGCTTTCCGCTGTTCCCTATTTTTGATGATTGTAATGTTACGAAAATTTTTCATTTTGCTTTTTTATGAACAGCTCCGAGACTATATAGGTAGGCGATATACGTCGCGTGCCATTTATTCAGCCTGCAGTATATAAACTTTAACTTTAATGATGTAAATATAACTTATTTTATTAAATTAAGAATGGAACCTAAGGATAAATAAATAGGTACTATTTAGGTACATAGGGTTATAAAAAAACAAACATGAAGGCTAAAGCAGGAGCTCCGCTTCCGCCTTTGCCTTCTAACCTATATCTATCTAGGTTCTCCAAAAACTTATAGCCACGAAGTCATAGCAAGGCGTACATATTTATTCAAAACAGATTGTGTGCATCGAAGAAGTAAAGACCAATCAAATCGTTGCATTCGTTGCTAACGTTAGAATGGTTCTACGTTTAGTTAAAAATTGCAGTTATTTTGCTTGAAGCCCGAGGCCACGTCAGTCAGACATGGTGTACGATCGACTGTGTCCGTCGGTCTGTCAGTTCTGCTCATTGCACTCATTGCATAATTGTGTACCTGCATTAGTCTCACTCTAAGTATTTGGAAAATTGGATCATTACAAAATTATATCAATTGGCTTTTTACTCCAGTAATACCGATAGGTACACCACTGCACTATACAGTAACTGTTGTAATATTTACACTTATGCATATTTTGTAAACATAATTGCGAAGGATTTCGAATAAAAATAGGCTTAATGACAGTAAACTCGTGACGGACAGGAGCATATATCATCATCCTCACACAATATTGGAAGTATTAATAATAAGTAGGTAATAAGTAATAATAGATGTACTGAATTAAATCAGTAAAAGCACCTATTATCTTATTTACTGTGAGTAATAGCGTCTTGGTCAACCATTTTCGAAATTGTACTAATAACCAGCTACAAAAATGATTACCTGAATGGCTACAAACTTGATTTTTTCCAGCTAGTAAAAGGTACTAAATAAAGATTTGTGGGCTTTCACTAAAAAAGGATTTTGGAAGAAGATTTTAAGAAGCACGAAGCCACTAACGTCATACTCCTAAATCCCTAAGCCCGGGAAAAAAGCCCACCCCATAGCCCAGAGCTTCGTTCCTCAATCAGTAGGTGTACAAGCTCGCAGGAGACGTAGGTGAAGCTTCTTTGATCGCCGAAGATCTTGGTTAACCTCATACAAACTAGTTTCCGAAAGGCTTAAAATAGCTGATTAACCAACACGATGATCAAATTATACTATTTAACCATGCTTTTAGCAACCCAATTGCTACTTGAAAAAAAATTTAACAGCCGATTAGTTAATTTGACATTGATCAGCCTTTCGGAAACTGGGCGATAGTGTTAAAACGGTTAAAACTTCGACAACCTTAATAGTATAAATGGGTATACGTATACCCATTTAGCCATACCCAATATTATTATTACTTGCCTATTCATTTCAACCGCCACAGACTGGCAACAGTTTAATTTAGTAGATGTTATCGCACACACGTGTGCTTCTTGTATTAAAATTGTTTGCCTATGTTGCTGTAGTTAGCTGGAGGTACTCATAACAGAAGTCGTTTATGTAATGCAGGGGCGAATTCAACTCTCTTCCTAACATTAGTTTAAAGGATGTTATGGTTCCGCGATATTTGCAAGCTATTGCCACCTAATAAAATACTCCTGATAGAAGAAAGGTACTTATATTATGTAACACCCATTACCACATGAAGGGGGGGAGTCCAAAGTCAATATGGCACTTTTTTGAATTTTATTTCACTATCGAATTGAGAATTTTTTGTCGCCTTGTATGACATCCACGGGAGAAGATGAGACTTGTATTCCAGGAATCAGACTAGATTATCATACTAATACGTACTATTATAAATAGGAAATATTTGTATGGGTATTTGTGACTCAGTGACGCCAGAACGCCTAAATGGAGCTGGCTCAAATTTGAGAGAGATTATTAGTATAGTCGCGAACGCGATCAAAAATTCAGAGCTTTGATAACAGGCAGTTTCTAATTAATATCGTTACTAAAGCCTACTACTAACAAGTTCGGTCGGTATTGTATAAAATAATATTGTCAAATTGTAAGGATTCCCCGATTGCATAGTGAAGACCCCTAAAAATAAATCAACACGAAATAAATTAATTTCGGTAACACGCGATGAAACAAACGATTTGGTTTTGAAATTGCTTTCTTGGTAATACCCTACAAGAACGTTTTTGTGGTTTTTATGTCAGTTACAATTATTTGATTTGTTATCAATTATTGCTTGATGTATATCACTAAATTGAATAAGACCAAAATTAGTTGGAGGAAATTTGAATAGACTAGCTGTTGGTATTGTACAGCTCGCAAAAAAATGGTGCTCACAGTTACAGGTGCTAACTTGATTTGATTAAATTGTATTTTGTGCGATAGATTCAACATATTATAGTTGACTCCGATTTACTGAACAACTAAATAAATGCCAGTGGATCACCGATTATCACTATTTCAATACATTATAGGGGATAATCCACTTAGATTCTTTCTTATGCTGATACCTACCTATTAGTTTGTAGGTATTGCTCATACAATGCTGATATAATTTATCTTAACTTTGATATGAAAGTTTGTGAAGACATTTAGAGGGATAGATTTATGCTTGAGAATCTCTGGAATAGGTTGCAGGAGGGGTACGGGCAGAGCCACAGCTAGTCATTCACATAATAACATTTAAAAAATATTTTTTGCATTAACTACTTACTTATTAACAACTAGGCAGTTGTTACTACAAAAATCACGTGTCACGGTGTTTGTGATCGCCCTCCTCCGAAACGAAATTAACCGGCGTTTATTGATGTGAGGTCATTTACATGAAAATGTCGTGTCACTTTGTGCTGTGACATTACATTCTGCTTTTCTATACCGAAGTTCAGATATTTTTGATAATTTATATGTCAGAAAAATTTGTAAGAACATTGTCGTATCTGCTTCCATTTTACTTTTAACATTATTGTAGTCCTAAAAGTAGCTTATTTTGTTACTACAGATGTAAAGTAATGATCCAAATATTTTTACTTCATTCTTGAAATGATTCAAGAATGAAGTAAAAATATTTGGATCATTACTTTTGTTTCAGCAATTTCTACTTGTAGGTTTCGGTTTACAAGTAGTGATAACAAGATAAGATCACCCTACTACTGACAAAAGTCGATTTATTTTTTAGACAGATATGATGTGATAACAGGGGGTAATTTTTCGCGCCCCGCTGCGATAAGTGAAGGCATCGCGAACATCGGATGTCGGCAGATCCGGCGCCATGCATCGCTTCCTCTCACTGACTGTCACTGCTTCCGTTTCCGCACGATCATGTCTGCTACTCATGACGAAGCGAGCCGCCCTCGCCCAAACATTATTTTTCTACTTATTGAGCTTTGATCTCACAATTTATTTGCTTGTCAAATTCAGGAAAAGGTCACGTGACTTATATTGCTCTATAAGCTCGATTGATTTTACGCGAACAGAGTTAAAGTTGGTGTATGATTATGGGCAAGATGATGAATAAAATTCATATACATACTAATATTATAAATGCGAAAGTAACTCTGTCTGTCTGTTATGCTTTCGTTCCTAAACTACTGAACCGATTTTGATGAGATTTGAGAAGTAAAGGGGTAGATTAGACCTTGAGAAAGGACTTAGGCGGAGCCGCGGACAAAAGCTAGTTTATAATACATATACTAACTATTGTGTTTATCCGTAATAACCACTTCTTTTAAGCAAATACTGAAAGAACTTAGTTGATATATTAAACTTGTTAGTGAAATGACAGGCGCGAAGATTATGTAATTTGATGTGCTGTAGATAAGCTATCGACAGCCGTGTGGCTCATCTCGCCGTGGGGTGTCCACCGAACATGTGGACAATCTTTTACGCTCATGTGTGCGTTCACCCTTTTATTGGACGAGGGGTCGTTACAAGAAAAGTATGGACATTACTTATAAATTTATTGTAATTCATAGTATTTTGTAATCGTTTATTATAGCTAAATGTTCTCCTTCTAGAATCACTGTTGATTGGTAAGAAATATTTTAATAAACAAATTTGCTGACTCTATATTTGGTGTAAATGTTTATAGAGAAATGGTGCAGGTCGTATCAATATTAGTCAATGCATCGTTGATTAGAGTCCACGGAGTAGGGTGCAGGGAAGAGAGCGTGAAATTGTCTGTTCACTTCTGTAAATATAATTTCGGCGACAAAAGGTCTATAAATGATACACTCAGGGTCGCAGTGCAAGTGCGTGTCGCATTTCTAGTTACACGAATTTTAAAAATTATCTCCCTCGCTGTGTAGGGTGATCACATTTTTCAAACACTGGCATGTGTTTAACTGGAATAAATTGCTTGGTATGTTTATGTGTACTTATTAAAATATATGTTTGTTTATTTTTAATTATTAATGATGACTCATGTCAGTATTGGGTACCTACTCTTATATTTTTTTATCCCTTCATGGTCAACTGAGCCCACATCCCATTGAGCCCGCGGGCTCAGTTGACCACGTTCGTTTTTTTTTTGGGAGTGACTCAGCCCACTAACCAGCCAACTTAACCTGCAGGCTCAGTTAACCACTTGCTACGGCTATGGGTCTACTCAGCCCGTGGGCTCAGTTAACCACTTGCTACGGGTATGGGTCTACTCAGACCGTGAGCTATGATGAACACTGGTGTTGCGTTCTCAAAAAGTTCATAATAAATATACCTATCTGCCTCTTGATGGATAGCGTGTAAAACTATTTGTCACATTTACATATAATTTTGATTGCCATGTCCATTCAAGACAGTATTACCTATGTTGATTTAAGTGGGTGACTACCTGCAGGTGATTTGTATAATTAATTTTGACATGATTATTCATGAGGCGTTTCGTTCATTATGTATTTGGGAATACATAGCATATTTTGAACAAAAAAATAAATCGATTTGTATAACAAAAATGCACTAAAAAGTAAAAACAATACTTAATTAAAACTACAACTGAAAATATAAAAATGCGCTTAAGATTTATTGAAGCCAGTGCCAAGCCGTCGCTAAGGCCATCCTGTTGTCTTTTTTTTTACTTCAAGTCTAAACAGTTCCAGCATATCCTTGACCACAGTTATGTACTTATTGTGTTTCAGGATGGTCATAAATCTAACAATACCTCGATCATTTCACATTTACTATTTGATTTTATGGAGTTACCTTGTGAAAATCTAGTACCCAAGATCCAATAAATCAATGAAATTTATATAGGTCTTTGAGGTAGACCAAAACGAATACAAAAAGAAAAGAAAAAATTAAAATCGATGGATGCACACCGGCAATATAGCTGAATATTCTTAACACCACTGCGTACCCATGTGTCATGGAATAGACATTGCAATAATATATAGCAGTAATCACGGCTTATTTCCTAGTATTTATTAAAGAGTCCGTGGTCTGTCTCTGAAATTCTTCTTGAGATCTTTATGAATTTTAAATGGGACCATTTCGGAATAAACTTCTTTCGAACAAAAAAAAATCTGTCAACAGATGACGGAGCTATGCGCGTACAAACATAAAGAATATAAACACTCGAATTGAGAACCTCCTCCTTGTTTAGAAGTCGATTAAAAAGAGGATAAGTAATTAATAATATAAGTAGTATATTATAAATTCTATTTCAAAATACTATTGCTCTGTGATGACAACATCTATGAAATATAATTAAATGATTAATAGCTAGACAATGTTGTTAGAATGAAAATAATAATAATTTCTAATATACTGAGTGAGATAACGTATCATCGTTAAGTGTGCTTTCCGATAATAGGAACTATGGATTGCTATATTCTTATTATTTATCAGTTTGTTTCGCCTCATGTTAAGCAAAGGTAAAGTCTGTCATCATTACAGATACTAAGCTTGACAGCCTCATGAAATACTTTTTTGCCTCATTTAGAGCACCTAGGAACTTTATAGGAAGAAGGAAATACGTGTCTTTATGGTGCGGCGAAGAAAAAAGGTCCTGAACAGCTAGGTTCTTGATGAAATTGATTACACCGTATGAGGGTGACAACTATACCGCCTATGTATGTAGATGTTTTGTAATAAGAATGAGTTAAAGATGTCCTCCAGGTGATACATGCCTCTCATTGTGGCAATAAAATCACACAAAAGAAAATAATCACAGAAATCATTATTATCATTCAATAGCATCTACATGTGTTTCGAGGTTGAGTGAAATACATTGCAAATAAAAAAATAAACCACGTTTTCAGTAATAAATCCTTGAGAACATCGCGGATTGATTAATTACATCGCAGATTGAATCTCGATTCAAAATGCGCGTTCATTTTATGAGTAGCTTTATTGAATTAACGCATTAAGTCGTGACTAATGGAATCACAGAACAAATAAAATTAAAATGTAAATAGTGGGACGTAGAAATGCTAATAATAAATTTCTCCATTTTAATAACTGTAACTGCGCGAGAGGGGAGCTTCTGGCCTGTTAAGTCAATATAACACTTCCATTACTCCAAATTAAATTCCTTGGGGAGAGAGATGAAGTTTTTATTCAAGTCAGACAAAGGCACGGAAGACAACTGCCCATGGATAAGGGATACTTGCGACTTTACAACCCATACTGCACTTCATATCTTTGGATGAGATTTATTTGATTCGACAGGAAGTTGGTATGCGATTTTTATTTAACTTTATTTCTCATTAACTGCAGTACTCTGAGGGAAAGTTAGTTTTTACTGATAAGTTAGATTTTCTTGTTTGGCATATTTATGAGAATAGCATCTGTGTTTTTTCTAAGCGACTACAGTATGGGGTTTTCTAAGAAGGCCATTAGAAGGTTCTTATCCTCTATTACCACCTGGCCCTTGATTCAACTAAAGCTAAACCATTGTCATACCACCGAGACTGCAAAAAGTGGCAATAAATTTTAGACTTTATTGCTTCAGACTCAAAGTCCAAAATTAAATGAAAAGAGTTTCATTACACTCTCTTATTCACTCTACAAAAAGTCATTTAATTTTAAACTTTAACTGCATTACTTTATAGGCTAAAATCAAATGGTATTTTTTTACAGTCTCTGTAGTGTGACAGTGGTTGTGCTTTAGCAGAATCGAGGGCCTGTTCTGTTGTGAAGTTCTGTTGGCAGAACTACTGGTAATTCTTTTCCCATTAGTTCTGTCCACAGAACAAATGGAAAAGCAATTTCCACCTGTTCTGTTGAGTAGTTCTGTTGGCAGAACTACTTGTAATTTTTTTTCATCAGTTCTGTCCACAGAACTGTTCGAACCTTATAGGGTCAGCAGCGCGAGTGTGCGAAAATAATTAAATGTATGAGAATGCCTCTGGTGTTGCACAAGTCCATAGGCCGCGGTGACCACTTGTCATCAGGTGGGTCACGACCCGAAGGACAAGTCCTTTTCTGCCACCTTAGTCGTATAAAAAAGCTAGAAACAATACAAGATGTGAAAGAGCTCTCTTATGCATTGGCATAAGTATATAGTTTATAATATAAACAATAATATAGAAGGTATTTAATATCAGTTACTTTTTTCTCAGGTATAAAATTAGGTATAAAGGATAAATTATTACAAAAATATAGTCAAAAACACCCTACGTCTTTATGTCTTATTTGATTTAGGAAAAATAACAAGATACAGATTTTGATATAAGACAAACTACAGACAGACTACAGATCAAAAACCATCAATATGAAAAAGTATTTCTTTTTAGCATTCTCTAGAAGTATTTGTATTCGAGATTTTATTTCATCATACATAAATCTTATTCCCGTGCAAAATATAGTGATTTCATCCCATAGAGACAACAAAGCGACAAATAACCCTAAACAAAGGAGCACTTGCGTTAAAATTTCAATAAGCCGTTTATAAAAGGTTGCAAGTGTGCAACGCGGGTGTGATGTGTATTAATATTTCACGGAATTAATCATTATAATCCTTCTGGCAAACAAGTCGCCCTCGGGAAGGCGAACAATATAATGAAGTTGTCATTTTTTAGGCTACGCGGGGGAGGCTGGAGGAAATCCAAATTGAATCATGCGGCGAGGGAATTGTGCTATTATGTTATTAAACAGACGAGGGCAGGACCCCGTGCCTGCTATTTTTTGCGCAGAGGGCGTCGCGGAGACAGTTAACAGTTTTCACAATAGAATTATGATATAATTTGGCACAACAATGGTGTACGCATTCTAGTGCACCGGAGTCTGCATCGAACAAATCAGCTGACACATGTTCTTTTTTTAGTTACTAATTTTTAGTGTCTATCAAAATACATTTAACTACCAATTTGTACATACATTTAATACATTTAAGTATCGAATTGTTTTAGTATTGCCCCACAATTTTACGAATCTATTAACTTTATGCACAGGTCATCATCATCTGCATATAGACGTATTCTCCTGATTGCATCCGTGGCCAAGTTGACCTCGAAGCTCAGGGTCCGCCTTCCGGCTCTTCCTCCTCCACTTCGCACGATCTTGGGCGTCCATGGTAGTGAGACCATTAGCACGCATATCACCCTCCACGACGTCAAGCCAGGACTTCTATGGCCTACCCCTTTTACCTGGACCCGGCGGGGGGACCATTGCCAGGCATTTGTTCCCCACGTAGCCTGGCGGTTGCCGCAAGACGTGGCCGCACCAGCGAAGGCGGCTCTCTTGCATTTTATCCGCGATGTCACGGACATGGAGGCTGCCGCGGATGCGAGAGTTCCGTACGCGATCTTTACGCGTAACGCCGCACATCCAACGCAACATTTTCATCTCCGTGACACGCAGCTCTTGCTTGTGTCGCTCCAGCAGCGGCCACGCCTCACAACCGTGCAAGAGGACAGGCTTAATGATCGTCTTATAGACCTGCCCCTTCAACCTGACTGGCATTTTAGGATCACAAGTGACGCCAGTCAACTCTCGCCACTTGGCCCACGTGGCGTTATGCACAGGTATCGCACATAAATTGGAAATGTTGTCAAAATCTATATCGCTCACGTTAAATATTAAATATTATAATTGAATACATTAGAGTATGTATATAAACTGACGCAACTTGGAAAATAGACATCGTTCAGTAGTCAAACTTTAATTCAGCACAGCACTCATATAAGAAAAAGTGGGTTTATTATCATATAATGTGTACAAGGGTGAATAACATGATCGAGAAAAAACCACAAAGCTATAGTTTTTTTTTAAATAATTTTTAATTAACATTATTCGTCGAAATATCTAACTTGAAAAATATTCAACTCCAAACAAACAAAATATATGTATCTTCCAACAAACAATCTCTTTATAATAATACCTTAGTACTCTCATCTACTTATATCACACTCAAAAGAGCTAAGAGTGAAATGAAAGCTTTTATCCATATGTCAGAGAGAGTACTTACAGCGGCTTATTGTCACCCCCGCTAGAGAATTTGATAAAGCGTGTGCGAATATTAACAAAAGGAATATCTTGTTAAATTGATATTGCAACCACTGTTAAACGAACTTGAACTTTACGTAACGCTTTTTCTGTAACAAAATTGAAACAATTGATTGCACAAAACCTGAGAGTTACACCGTTACGATGAAAAGGGCGTGAAATTGTCTCCGTTGGAAAATGTATAATTCAAAGGGGAAGATTAAAATATTATCCATGTTAAGTAAATATTCAAATGAATATTTTCCGTGTTAGACAACAATGGGTGCTCGCGAAGGGGAAGGTGGCGTAATTTGATAGATACCTATCTACAAAACGGTCTCTTCGTTAAGAGACCTCCCTGTTATTATAAATTATAAGCGCGATTTGGGAATTCTCCTGAGTTAAACGGTTCTTAGAGGAGAGTAGGGCGTGGCTAATTGACACAATCTATCGTCGTATTTTTGTGTTATGTTTATAAATTCAGTTATTGATATTCATTCGACGTTATATTATATTATTGTTATATTATTCTTAGCTAAGTCTTTACATTCAATATCAAAATCTTATCACAATAGTTTCAGTGCTGGATCAACAAAAAACTCGGGTTAGGTGTCTTATGAGAGGTAAGAGGGAATATCGTTTTTTTTTTATTTTTTTAAATTCTATATTATCATTTAAGTTCACCTGATTGATAGTCAATTTACCGTGGGTCATAAAGAGAATTTTGACTACATGAAATACATTTTTATCTATGATTTTATTTCATGAGCTATTCTAGATTCGCCAAATTTTCATTCTAGTACAATTTAGTGACATTATATCCATTCGGGTAATTTCACGATGCCAAATTTTTTGCTAATTTCGGTGGCAGTTTTCAATCATAGGTTTTCCGATGAAAAAATTTAATGGAGTTCTTTTAGAATATCTAGTAGTATATAGTGTTCTAAAAGAACATTGAAAATTTTTTTCATCGGAAAACCTATGATTGAAAACTGCCACCGAAATTAGCAAAAACTTTGGCATCGTGAAATTACCCATTCACATAAACTTCCATAATTATAATAGTAATATTTTTAAATTTCTATTATTAATGGCAGTGTAAGAAATAGGTACTATACTATGGGTAGATACCTATAAGATGCTTCATAAAAAATAAGTTAATTCAAATCGTTTTAGAAATAGGGTGAAGTCTCCTAGTATCGGCCACGTCCTAATATCGGCCTCTTCGAAAAAATGGATCATAACTATGAAAATAACCCTAAAATTATGATCGTTTTTATGCAAAAAGCGACTCTATATAAATACGAATAACATCCCATATTTTAGTGCGGGTACCTCCACATTTGAACGCTCAGGAATTAAACATACCTATGGTATTTTATATTATTTTATAATAAAGAAAAATAGTTGAAGTACCGTTTAGGTAGTGTGTTTTTAAATTTATTTGTACTTTTTATGAAATAATCGGGGGGTCGAGATTAGGGATCTTTATTTTGGATAAATCTCAATATCGGCCACCTGGTCGATATTGGGGAAATGCATGAAAACACTAAACAATAGGTTTAGCTATTTTATATATTAGCAGTAACATTAATAAGGTTAAAAATAAAATAACAGCTCTGTTTGATGACTAGATCCTAACATCGGCCGCCTAAAAACTCTTATTGTCAGCTACGGCCGATATCTAGAGAATCGATGCGTAATAACGGCCACTTTATTTTGTATAGGGTACTTACTTTCTTACAACCTTCGAACTTTACAATAAACAGGGACGTGGTAAAAAATGAACAAATACTTATATTTTATTTTTAGTCAACAGGTAGGTATGCCATGTCCCAACAAAAAGAGAAAGGTTTCAAACCTATGGTTATATGACCATAGGTTTTATGACCCCTACAGGTTCTATGATACCTATAGGTTCTATGACCTCTATAGGTTCTATAACCCCTATACTTTCTTACAACCTTCGAACTTTACAATAACCAGGGACGTGGTTAAAAATGACCAAATACTTAGGTATTTTAATTTTAGTCAACAGGTAGGTATGCCATGTCCCAACAAAAAGAGAAAGGTTTCAAACCTATGGTTATTATGACCATAGGTTCTATGACCCCTACAGGTTCTATGACCCCTATAGGTTCTATGACCTCTACAGGTTCTATGACCTCTATAGGTTCTATGACTCCTATAGGTTCTATGACCTCTATAGGTTCTATGACCCCTATAGGTTCTATGACCCCTATAGGTTCTATGACCTCTATAGGTTCTATGACCCCTATAGGTTCTATGACCTCTATAGGTTCTATGACCCCTATAGGTTCTATGACCCTTATAGGTTCTATGACCGTAGTCATAGTAGAATAAGAGATGGAGTAAATGTCGTTCAAAGAAGCAGGCAGTAATACAATGCTTCGATGTTACCATTGGGCTTGTGGAGGATAGATGGAAGACGTTTCGCGGAAAATATCGAGGTCTAGCCATATCCGCAGTTAAGACTGGCAAAGCGGACCCCAGAATCCAAGGTGTAAGCTTCGATTGCGACTGGGAATTAATGATAGGATGAAGTAGAAGAAGAGTAGCATTTCGACAATACGAATTTTCCAGGATCACTTTACAAGACAGACTTCCTAGAAGAATAGATACAGAGAGAAAGAGAAATCTGGACAATAGAATATAAAACATAAACCAGTCAAATAAAATAAAACTAGTAGTTAGAAGAAGAAGAGTATTAAAATAGAAGAGAATATTAACGGACAGCGTAACTGACCTCATGATTTACCTTTTTAAGAAGAAAAGGTGTAAATTCTTTATGGTGGCTGTGAAGTAGAACTAATTAGTGATGTCGAAGAAGATGAAGCCAAAAATATTAAACGTGACATATGTATACATATGGTTCCATTTAAAGTGTACAGTTCATCGTGGGCGAAATTATATTTGTGTGGTTAAAGAAGATTTTACTTGCCGTCACTGTTTAGTGCATTTAAATTGAAAAGCCTTTAAAGAAAATCAAGTTTTCTGTTGACTTTATAAATAATATTTTTTCTTTATAATAATATATTTTGGAAATCTTCATTTGTCTTAAATTTATTTAATCATTGTGATCATTAGTTTATAATAACAGCAATTACTGTAATTTTCAAGGCTAAGATATAAAGAAAAGACAAATTAATGATAGATAAGCGTTAAAAAAATTATTAAAACCTGAATTGGAATATAAAACGTTATATTTTTTTACTTTACTTAGTTTTATTGACCTAAATTCACGTAGGAAAAGGTATGACGATATTAGGGTCACAGGCGGCAGAAATTAGGGTGTTAGAGGCCGATATTAAGGGAAATCGACATACTCGGAAAAAAACATCTATATTTTCAAAAATAACAATGAATTGGTAATTTTACGAATGTAGTAATGGAGTTTCAGTATCCCTCTACCCAAAAAAGGCATTGCAGGAAAGCAAATGCTATAAACCAAAAAATTACAATCAATCAAAGGTCAAAAAATGTTGACATGGCCGATATATGGTGCCACCACCCTAATCAGTATAATAAATGCTTTAAAATTTCATTCAAATAAGCTAATCTTATGACAATTATGAGTTTATACTCGTATTGTCATAAGATTAGCTATACTGTTATACTTATGTACCATCACTTTTGCTAACAGCAAAGAAATTGATATGAATTTATATTCTCCAGTTACAATTTCCACCGAAGCTACACAAATAAGCAGACAACACCGTTTTATTTTCAGTATTTCAGCATAATATAAAATAGTCTATAAAAAAATTAATTGATTAAACGTTGTTGTCAGATAATAATTGATGTAACGAGAGAAAGTGAGTGCATTGGACAACAATGTGTCATTTGGATTATACACTTGCACCCTAAACTAGTGCGAGGTCCTTTGGGACTCCACGTCTCGGCTGTACAGGGGCCTTGGGACATACATTATTGTTATAATAAAATGCCATATCAGTCTGTACACACGCAGGAAAGTTTTCCTCTCGAATTTTAACTACTGAAAATCAACTAAAGTAAACACAACCTGTTATTTTTAGATCATGTGATAAGCATGTAAGGTAGCAAATAAATACACAGTTACCACGGGCTGATGGGCTATAAAAGCTAACAACACCATACAGAAGGAGCCTTAATGAGGTGAGAAAAAATGGAACTAAGGAAGAAGGAATAAGACCTTCGATACTTTCACAAATTCTGCATGATACAGTACTTCTTGAAGTATCAAGTTATTATTTGAGAATTTCGATCTTCTGGGGTAAAGTCAACCCATTTGTGCTGGGAACACATACCTAACTCTATCAAGTCAAAAAATACCGTCAGAGAACACAGATACCTATTTGTTCAGTTTTAATTTCATTATGTCTACCGATTTTTCCGGGGTCGCGAAGTTCCGTGCCACTGTCGCCTATGGGTGTGCATACATCGCGAGGGTGTAACATGTTTATATGTTTATTTTAATACGCGTGTCGCGCGTATAATACGGAATTTATTACGGCCCGACCCCCGGCCGGATTAATGCGATACGGAAGATTTGAATTCAGAGCATTAACTTAGATTGGTACGTTCAGCCCGCGCTTAGGGGAGGTTCGTTGCGCCCACCTACACGGTGTGTCGGCAACCCCACCAATACACTCATTAATGTTTTGTAATCAGATTGAGTTATTATTTTTAAGGTGAACCACGCAAGTAGATCAGATAGTTACACCTGGGCGCATAAAATCAGGTCTATAGTTTGTCATCAGTTTTGGTTTCCTTCACTTCAGATCTTATTTTAAGGATCAGTTGCTACGGATGTACAATGATTTATTGCTACTAATAACGGGAAAAACTGGCTATAATCTATTTTCATTCGTATACAAATCGGTTGAACAGAAAACCATAAAACACCCCACACAAAGAATCTTTATGTAAACATAACAAACATAAAAAACGTTATAACTGTTGTTTTAACTCATTTCGAAAGTCATCCATTGTATTGCTTCCCTTGTATTGTATCTATCTATTATAAGATTTTATTTCATTACTTATTTACAACGATACTAAGGGTGGGTACAAAACGCTATCTAGGTCTAGCTAGGTACTTCATCGGTCTATTTAGCCGTATTTCGGTATTTGTATACCTAACTACAATATTGTTTAAGGTCCCACCAAAATCTTCGGGTCCCAAGTCAACTACACCTGCAAGCTGGTACACCTGTTGAACAATGAGCCTGAAGGCTCCGTAGTTAATATCCAAATCGTAAGTAATATTATATTTATTCATTTAAGTTACAAAATAACACTTAATTTATGAACCGCAAAGTCAATATTATTCTGAGTGGTACGAGTCTTTAGTTAAACAAAATTATCAATGTTTTAGAAAACTGAACTTCTTCTTATACCACTTAGTTGGCAGCGAAGCTCACGGCCCACCTGAAGGAAAGTGTTTACCGTGGCCTATGGAGTCGTGCACACCAGGGGAATCACACTCGTGCTGCCTACCCTGTAAGAACAGAGCGTTTCTGTGCCGTTAGTGCAGAAGACAAAGCAGGAAAAGCCTTTGGTCATCCCACTGACAGCCCAAAACTCTCTAGTGAGTTCTGGCTACCCTACTCACCGTCTGGTACATATCACTAGGTTATTATGGCCGCGGTATTCTGTATGGCGTATGTGCATCCCCAGTTGGACTGAGCAGTCCAACTGGGGAGTAATTGAGCAATTATTACGGAAATACCACCGTGTTCTGAGTTCCTCTTCTGAGCAAATTATCAATAAAAAAATTATCCGATAAGAATTCATCCTTCATTTCTTTATTTTCAAACAAAACCCAAACCGAAATGAAGGTTGTACACAATACTTACATTTGTTATGTCAAAACGTGTGTTCAATAAACCTAGTCAAAGATATTGATGCGAAAACAACTTTTCAAAATGTGATTAGTGAATTTTAAAAACACTTGGTTGAAAATACTTTAAAATGTAGTAGATATTAAAATTGAATCTATGTGAATTAATTCGTAGGTCACGAAAAATATAATCTGCTAGTTGATGGTCCTAGCCTACCACAGTAGGTACGTTATTGTTATCAGATGTTTATAACCACGGTAGTCATTACTATCGCTCACTGAAAAATCACGAAATCGTAGAAATTATTACACCTACAAACTTGAAATTTGGCAGGTAGGTTCCTTATAAGGTGTAGACATCCGCCAAGAACGGATTTAACGAAACTCCACCTCTAAGGGGGTAAAACGAACGCCATGCCTACGAAGTCGCAGGCGGTCACTAGTAGTACTACCTATGTTTCCACGCTTTACTTGATTGCCCGTTTTATGTTATACGAGTATAATACATTCAAGGATGTTTGAAGTTATGTAAAGTAACGATGTTTGTTACAATAGAATTGAAAAACAAACAATTAGAGGACAGTTTGGCGACTTTGTTTTGAACAAACAAATTTAATTAACATTCGTTTATTTCCCCGCTTGATCCGAGAGAGACAAATAGTCTAAGTAAAATTTATGTATCGGAATCAAATTCAATTTCGTCTTTGCATTTTTTACACGATTTTTTAGGACCGTTTTACTTTACCGTGAGAACGACAAGACTAAAGAGGATACGCCTCTACATTTTGTATTGTACACTTTTGTTGTGGGATGTGAAAAGTCCCTGAAAATTAAAAGTTTTACTGATCAGGATTAACTGACGTATTAACATAGTTAACGTGACGTGTTTCAATAAGAGTTCTAGCATTATTTTATGATTTATCCTTCTGTGAATGTACGTACTGGAATCAATGTCTCATCTCTCGTAAATGTCCAGGTAAAGGACATAGCAGATGAGGTGTTTGTATATTACATTTTTTTTAGAAATACATAGCTATAGCAATCACACCAAGAAAACAACAAAAATATACCTACTGCAGTTCCATGTGTTCTTACGATCTTGTGAAATTTGTTTTCTTACAGGATTCTTCTAATCTTCTTTAGCATCGTTTATATTGATTATGGCGCTCCTCCTACCTAATTTATATTCAGCTAGTGTTTTTTCATCACGCCTTGTGCTTAATATCGCAATTTGTACCGTAGTTGGCGTAAGCCGAGGGGTCCTGTCACCTTTACTCTTTCGGACGGGCCGTCTTTCTCTGTTCAATGCCTATTTTATTACTCGCTTACACATAAACAACTAAAGTTTACGATTGTTTTTACATTAAGAAATCGGTCATGGAGAGTAATAACCTAATTATTAAATGAAGATTAAAGACTGACAGTATCTGTAAATAAGCATGATTATGAATCTGCTTTTGAGTCTGACCTATTGTCATTGACTTATTGTAATCGTATATTTGATGGCAAAATAATGTCTCCGTCATAAATATTCGTCGTATCGAATGGCATCCATGATAATGGACACTTTTTTCTCGGTGTCGTCGCCCGTTGTCTGCGGTCTGGCGTTGGCCAAGTTGTGTCGTGGGCACAATCAGCAAAAGTCACTTACGCATTGCACATGGTATTAGAAATATCTACACAGATCCAATTAAAAAGTTGTCGCTATTTACTGATTTATAAATAGTTCTGTAAGAAAAGTGAATTAGAATAGACTAAATCCTACGATTAACATGTCAAGAGTACCCGAAACCGGCGAGCATGTATGAAAACAATTATGAAAGTAGAAGAAGCGAAAGATGTATGCCAGGATCTAACAAGTGGAAAACTGTGGTCTCTGCCTACCCCACTGGGAAAGAGGCGTGACTGTATGTATGTATGTAAATTCTACGAATACCTATAATGCCTAAATGTTGGTGTATGTAAGTGATAGGATTTCACACAAAAACACATAAGTACCTTAACGACACTAGTGCGTTGCAGGTTTAGGAACGGGTCTAGTACTTCAGGAAGGCGAAACCACGAGGAACACTTCGTATGAGTGTAAGTTTTACATGCATGGGTACGAGTAGGTATACTCATATAACTTTACGCGCCAATTTTAGTTCTTCGAGGCTATGTGTAATGTTTACTTGTGGAAATAGTTGTTTTTGTATCTTGGTGGCTCAGTATTTAATTTTGAATTTCCTTAAGATTTGGAAAACTATGCAATCTTCTGCGCTCAAAAAGTTGAATCAACATCCTGTTAACTATGTCTAGATTTGATTTTGATTTGAAACCCTGTAGTAGTAACATTAGTTTAGAAATGATCACTTCAAGGGTACCGTAAGAGTTTTGACTGTAGGAAAAGGAAATGTCGTAGCTAAACCTTTTAAATAAGCACCCAGCCAGTGTGGTGATAGTTAATAATTACTGGATTCCACGAAAAGGGCTTCCAGTCCCCCACTTTATTTACGAGTAGGTACATTACTTACAGTAGTAGGCAGTCGAGGCAACGACGGGACAGTAAGTGCAAACCATTATGAAACTATAATTAATTTATAATAACTTATTTCTTAAAAATGTAATACAATGTGTCCAATTCCAATAAAAACACCATTTTAGCCAATACTATAACTATTAGAAACATAGTCTATGCTCATAAATGATTTCAGCTGACAATATATTAACTGTTTATATATTGTTCAATCATTTATTAATTTAGATTCCAAAGTACTTAACACTTATGAATGGTAGAATTAATGCATATGACTGTGATACAGTTAATAAAACAACAGTCGTCTACGCTAATATCTTTTTTGTAAAAACATTTTGTACTTACTAAAGGCAAACGCGCCACGTTTGCCTTTATCTAACATAGGTAACCCAAGCATTTTTTTAAATATTTGTAATTAATAGTATCGAGTATGGACATTAAAATTTCGATTTAGATTTCAGTTGCAAAATGTTCCTTTGACTCCTATGAATTTACAAATACCATATTATTGAATTTAGAAAAAGACAGTTTCACCTTTAATCAAATATTTGTTATCTACATACACGCACGCATATCATAGAAAGTAATTGCTTTTTGCTAGAATTCATTCTATTTAAAAGATTCTTCAATCTGATTCGAGGAGAACCAAAAACTGTGGCGCCGCAGATCAATTAGTTCCGAGTAATAAACAAAGCAAATACGTTTGTTATGAAAAGAATTCGGCTGCCACTAAATTTCTTTTGCTACATCAATCAAAATCATACTGATAATGAAATCATCATTTGGGTGGCCATAGAGAACTTTTGGTTCTTAGAATTTTGTCTCCATGTTTGACCAACGTTGTGCGTTGTCCCTCTCCGATGACCGACGTCATTATCACATTCCCGTTTTATTAATTAGTTACAAAATCTACAGCAATCAAATTTTATGTGTGTGTAGATTTCGTTCTATAAGATATACGAAGAGGTTCTTAGAAGGTTACCAACTTCTTATAAGGTTATTGATTAACTCTCAGTATTTTTGTATTCTGTATACAGAGTACCTGCCATAGACATATATCTAATACTTCATCATCATCCTCCGAGCTACCCACTCCCTAGCTAGGTACCTAACCAACTCGAGGAACCATTCGATGTCCTTAGACACGACAAACCCTTGAATCAAAATATTAATAGTCTAGTCTATTAAAGTTAAGGAGCTGACCAGCAAAGCTTTATTTCTTACCGATTTAAAAAAACGAAGACTTTATATCTAGTATATATAAAAGAAAGTTGAAAATCGTGTTAGTTACACCATTTATAAATGGAGAACAGCTGGACCGATTTTGATGATTTTTATATTGTTGGGTATGTTTTTGCCTGAGTTAACAGAATAAAAACCAGAATAAAAACATTTAAAATAAATTTAATTAAAAAATTAAATTTGTTTGCATAACAGCCAATACGAACCGAACGATGGAAGGGAGAAGTAGAGCGTGTTCATCACGGAAGAAAGAATATGATTAGTGTGCATTTATTTCAATTAGGGCAAATAAGGGATGAGCCGTTGTTCAACAATAATATTAAGGTACTTTGTTTATATTTGAGCCCGGTAGATGGCGGTTTCATGGGGTTATAGGATTTGTGTACGAATTTATTTTTCGACGAAGCCCAGCCATGGGAAGCTAGTAAGTACATAATAAAAACATAGGATTTTTTATAATAATAAACTAGCTAAGTATTAAAACATATGTACAGAAATACATATTACGATCACACATAAATTAAAGGAAATGTGCTGGTGATAACGGCCATTCAATTTAAATTCAATTACTTCAAGTTATTTCTTTTTTAATGCTAATTTAAACGTAATTTATTTTCAATCATACTAACTAATATTTGGTAAATTGTTCGTACAGTGTTAATATCTTTCATCAGTTGAATATAAAGATGAGAAAATGTGTAACATTTATTTTATTATATTCGATTATACTTTCATTGACAAGTTGGTACCTGTTATAATACTTATTTCAAAGTAAATCTCTTTAATATTCTTGTAATAAAATAGTGACTATTTATTTTTAGATGACATCTACTCGTATAATGAATCTGCTCGGAAACACTATGGAATGAGTTATTACGTGAAATGTACTAACTACATAAAATCCTTCACATGTATGAGCGCATGCAAAAGTATTGGTTTTCAGGTTTTTCGAATGGATGTCAAATGTAAATGTAGCTGCCATGAATTAAAGACTACTACTATTCTACCATTTTTCAAATGGCGAACTAATGGCACAATAAAGCGAGTACACAAGACCGTAAGTGTTTCGCTTTACCATATCGTCGGCACTTTATCACCGCCACCACTCCCAGAAAGTGATGATAACGAAAATACTACAATTCCTTCTCTCATTGAAAGCACCACGTTATCTGATGGAGCTGAAAATACAACTACAATTTCTGTAAATGAAACATCTACAGAGGAAAGTAATAATGAATCAACAAGCACGCCAGGCGAGGGAGAATCTACTACAACTGCGGAACCTGCTGCAGAATGACTTTCACTTCAGCTGTGTCAATTTGTCAACCTAAATATTAAAACAAAATAAGTTTTCACTACAAAATTGGTTCTAAGTAGGTACATAATATATGTTAATCTGGATTCAAGATCTCATAACCCAAGCTAGCTAAGCTACGTTCACTTTGGGTCTACCTAGACAAAGCTGTGTTGAATATTATTCCAATTTATTCATTTTAGAAACATAAATTATATACCTAAATATACTAAAAAGAACATTAAAATATTATTATTTTTCTTCCATATCATCATATCCAATATCCGATGTCGGATATCCGATATCCGATATCAGGTTATCGGTTACCAAGTTCTTCCTAAACGGCTAAATCAATTTGGATGTGTATGTATATTTCAATGACTACCTTGATGATTTGAACATACAATTGGACCCGGTAGGTGGCGCTGCTGTCGGTATCTGCACTATAATTCTAGGCAGGATCACGTCTGCCGGGTCTGCTAGTAGAGATGCATAAAACTAGCTGATGCCTGCGGCTCATCCCCCGTGGATGTCAGTAATTGATAGCGACTTTTGCTCATATCACCGGTTCTACTCTACCAATTATGATCTAAGAAACGTAAGTTTTTAAGCCTGACCAAGACTTTACAAACGAAAGAACCCGCATTATTATCCGTTCAGTAGTTTCTGCGTCCATCGCGAAGAAACAGACTAACCGGGAAGAATTCAAGAAAAGTGTTCTAAATTGTTAAGTATATGAAGGGTTCTGAACATAAGATTTTTTTAGTAAAATAACGCACAAAATTATCTTTTTTAACATTGCACATTGTTGAGATTGGCAACGATCATTTTTCAATTAATTAATAGTATTAATAGCATAGATCAGATAGAAGATGGATGTGATCGTAACAGTTATTATGAGCATTTATTTTGACAGTAAACAAAGATATAGCCTATGACAACGTGCCCACTTGACGGCAATAGGCTCAATATTACGTGGTACCAAAATCATAGTTGGCGAAATGTGAGTGTTAATTGTGCTCCCCTGCCTACCCCTACGGGGATTCACAGGCGTGAATATAATGTACGTGTTATTTCAAGTATACTTTGTTAAAATAATGAATTCATTAAAGATTTTAGTACCGGAGTACCTAATCTTCATAATTAAAAAGATTTAGTGATATAATTACTATGAAATAATAAAAGAATATCGAATTATAATTTCTAATCTCAAAAATATGTCATATGCTTATGTAAGTAGGTACATTTTGTATTAATTTAACAGAACATTTATTTCTTGTTCATTAAGTGAATTTAATTACCAATAAATACATTTGAGTGGGCTCTAATGCTAATTTCGAAATACTTATTTGAAAGATACAGCAATGGGGAAAGACGTTTTAGTTTATTATTTTTTGATAAACCGTCTTATAGTAATAGCACTAGCAAGGGACACTTCTGGTAAGTTAACTAATTATTATATGTATTACTAAGATGATATATCTTATTGGGTTATCTGAAACTTGAGACACCGTGCGGTTTTAGTCGGTTCGATTCCGGCATATAGAACTACCCACGGTGGCCGGCGGTGAGGTACAGTTCAGGCGTGTACCTTTTTTCTTACTTTATTACCTTCTTCTTGCATTAAATCTTTATGTTCATGTACTAGACTTTGCCTCTTATTGTACGTAATTCTTCTATGCGCTCCGGGTTTACTGGAAGAGAACTCAACTTTAAGTTAAACTCTCCTTTGTACATAACAATTCATGAGATTGTATAAATGCAATTTATGTGTAGAATAAAGTACAAAAAGTTGTATATCTCCGAAACTTGAAAACAATATGACTGCCTCTGTAGCGTAGCGATAGTGAAGGCGGCCACAACGCAGGAGGCGCGGGTTCGACCCGCGCTCAGTGCAAATATTTGTGTGTATGAATATGAATATTTACATTTGTCTGAGTGTTTCTATGTATAATATGTATTTAGGAAAAAAAAATATCTAAGTATGTTGATGTAACCCATAACACAAGCTAGTTAAGCTATGCTTACTTTGGGTCTGGATAGCGTTGTGTAGAATGTCCTACATTATTTATTTATTTAATATAATAGATGATTGAGTAGTTCAGTTTTATTAAAAGTAATAAGACCCAGTGAATGTGTCAATGTGCGATTTAAATTTTCATTTCAGTATCGGTGCCCATTCCTGATGAACTCGGCAATGGTACGTGATTATATTTATTAATGGTTAAAGCTTGACAGCCTCTGGCGTGGCGGTAGTGATAGCGCTACGCAGTCACTACGCAGGGGGTTCCCTCCATCTGGCAGAAACTTAAAACTCCGAAATTCATTTGGCATAACTCATTTGGCACAATTTTATTTAATCGAACATTTTCAAGGCATAACGATTTATTTAATATAATCGTATTTTGGCAGAATGGTCATATATCCGAATTAGCAATGGCATAAGTACTCTTCAGTTGGCAGAAAAGTTAAAATTTGTTACAAAAAAGTTAGTGACAGAAATGAATTGCTGCAAATCCGACTTCACGTAGTCTTGTTTGCCCTACCCCTAGAGTGTTATTTAAGCCCGCGTAGGCGCGGAGGGGCGAGGCGGCCCACGAGCTGAGGAGCAGGTGGTTTTAATGGCCACCGCCGCGGCTGAGGCTGGTCGGCGCAGCCGGCCAGCAAGCCGAAGCTGCGGTGGTGGGAGTTACAACCATCTGCGACGATAAGCTCGTGTGGGGCCGCCGGAGCCCCGCAGCGCCGGAGCTGTGACAGAAACGATGCTTGCTGCATGTTTACTGCCTGATGCTTGCTGCATGATACTTGCTGCATGCATGCAGCATGCCTGATGCTTGCTGCATGCATGCAGCATGCCTGATGCTTGCTGCATGGTAAATGCCTGATGCTTGCTGCATGCTAAATGCCTGATGCTTGCTGCATGCTGCATGCCTGATGCTTGCTGCATGCTGCTTGCTGCATGCTGCATGCTGCATGCCTGAAGCATGCTGCATGTCTGATGCTTGCTGCATGCACCGTTCTACTTTTTGATTATTATGCTTTAAAAGTTATGCCAAAAGATGATTCTGACTTACAAAATTATGCGTTATGAAAGTATGACGAATGAGTGTATGCCAAACCTTTTTCTGCGAAATGAAGTTTATGCTATGCGTTGTTATGCGAAACAAAATTATGACATAAAAATTTCGGTGAAACGGGGGGGAACCCTACGCAGGAGGTGCGGGTTCGATCCCGCTCAGTGCAAATATTTGTATGCATGAGCACACAAATATATATATATATATACAGCCGTCGGTACCGGTTGCCATACAAACATCTATGGCAGTCGTTACGGATTGTTAGGCCCGTAAAAAGGTCAACAACTGGTCTAGCTGCAATGCTTCGATATCGCCCAATATCGCTATTGCGTTGTGAAGGCCAGATGGCAGTCGCTTTGTGCAAAATATCAGAGTCCAGCCTAATCCGCAGTTAGACTGGTAAAGCGGACCCTAGACTCCGAGGTGAATGCTTTGGATGCGACTGGGATTAACGCTAGGGTAAAGAAGAAAAACGGTTAAGGATATCCTTAACACAATGCAGTGTCACCCACCGGGTTACTGGTACTGGTACCGAGTCTAATATTATTTTAGAAAATTAGTCTGATCATAATAAAATAGTTACTATGTAAATGCTGTGCCATTACCAGTTCATATTATGGATTCAAACCATAAGCTCCAGTACTCCACCTGCTGCTCCTTCAGCTGACGCTGTTCACCCCGACACTTTAGGTGGAGTAAGATAAGCAATAACATTTCTGATATCGATGACTGACCACTGTATCAACTCTATCAGTTTAAATACAGCTATAAAACTGTACATATTAACATTAAGTATCAGGTCTATTGCTAAAATTCTGGACGGTTTATTTCGTGTCCACATACTTAGGTTAATACACATATACTAATAGTGATTGTGAATCATTATGATATCAGAACTATCGCAGCACGATTCGCCAGTCTATTTGCATATACCTTTCTATACATATACATGTATAATATCGATGGTCAATTCGGTAAGATACTAAAACAGTAAACAAGCACACGAACCATTTGATAATTAAGGATTGTGTGGTGGTCTTTACACTTCTGGAATAGCAGATGTGTCACTTGGACTCATTTAACGTCTTAAGTCAGGAGCAGGCTGTAAGACATGCAACATGCAACCATGTAACGAGAAAAGTAAATGAGAGAGCTAATAGATTATACCAATTGCCAACAGTTTTTATTAGTGAATATTAGTATACCTACTCTTGTCTTATTTTGTTCTTTCATATTTAACTTAACTTTCAGATATTTCCGATTCGAAACATATGAATATTTTACGATATGGACATCATAGGACCCAGGCGTGTAAAGTTTTCCAAAAAGCGTATATGTGCATTATGAAATGTCTAGAAATAGGTTTTCAAATCGCCGAGTCGGACAAAAACTGTCATTGTACTTGTTTCAAAGACTCTGCGAAAAAGAAATATGATACTAAAGTAACTAAAGGTTGGAGCGTGCCAACTACTTCATTACCACGATGGGCTCAAAGAAGCACTAAAAAAAGAACCGTGAAACCTGGAACACCTAAAATCAATATTTTGGGTCCAGAAGATAGCAATGAAGTTGTTGTAATAGAACCAACTAACAAAACAGAAAATTCCGTTGAAGATAACAGTGTTACGGAAACAGCAAAAGGAGAGGAAAATGGTAATAAATTAGTAACCCCTTCTCCTATAGAAGCTAATACACATGATAGTACTGGTGCAGATGATACTGCTAGTACAGCGGATACTGCCGGTGCAGCCGATACTACTGGTGCAGCCGATGCTACTGGTGCAGTAGATACTACTAGTGCACATGACACAGATGGTGCAGCAGATACTACCGGTGCAGATGATACTACTGGTGCAGCAGATACTACTGGTGCAGTAGATGCTGCCAGTGCAGATGACACAGATGGTGCAGCAGATAATGCCGGTGCAGATGATACTACTGGTGCAGCAGATACTGCCGGTGCAGATGATACTAGTGATGCAGCAGATAATGCCGTTACAGATGATAATAGTGGTGCAGCAGATAATGATACTACTGGTGCAGATGACACACAAGATGCAGCAGATACTACCGGAGCAAGTGATGCTACTGGTGCAGCAGATACTGCCGCCGCAGATGATACTACTGGTGCAGCCGATACTGCCGATGCAGGTGACACAACTGATGCAGCAGATACTGCCGGTGCAGATGATACTAGTAATGCAGCAGATACTGCTGGTGCAGGTGACACAACTGATGCAGCAGATACTGCCGGTGCAGCAGAGACTGCTAGTGCAGATGATGCAGTAAGTGTAACAGATACTACCGGTGAAGAAGTATCCTCATCTGCAACATATGCTACAGAATAAGGGAAGCGAATATCGGGTAGATAAAGAATAAAATGAAATATTGTAATTTAAATTGTTTGCATTCTATCCTTTCCTTTCCTGTATCAGCTAGTTAATAGTTGAGATAAGTATGGTATATTCCCATTATTATGAATGAGTAATATTTCTTCGGTAGATATACAGTACATCGAGAGAAAATAACTACATAAATATTATTGAACTGAATATTTACGACGTGTAGCAGATAATTATCAATATATTTCAGTAACGACCGCATTAGGGAAATAACTTCGGGTTTCTCATCAAATATTAATGTTAGTACCATTCACTATGAATGAATATGAATTCAAGTGTATATCCACGAGTTTTGTCTCCATTAGCGATTCAGAGATATCGCCCGGTGAAGGATAAACTCGAATTTTGTCAGAGAGTACTTTAATATGCAATTTGTATTTCTAGAGTTCACAACCACTCACTAATTAAATAGGTATGAAATACCTACCTTATTTATTAGTTTCGTTATAATGAAAATTAAATTCATGCCAACATGGGGTCGAACACTATTAAACGTTTTAGGGTTCCGTACCTCATAAGTAAAAAATCCGGAACCCTTATCACTTCATTGTCTTTCTCTCTGTCCGTTAATCTGTCTAGCAAGGCCTTTATCTCAGACATAATGTATTGAAACTCAGATCTGTAAGTAGGTACAACTTTTTACAACTGTAAAAAAATACACTTATAAAAACAAAGATACATATTAAAGACATTTAAATAGAATATATGGGCCGTTTATGTACTGTATTCGCAAGGAACATAAAGGGTACTTTCCGTTGAGAAAGAATCATGCATGACATTTTGCAGGCAGCAAGCAAGCAAACTGTAAACTTATACTTAGAGTTAAATCACAAAAATGCAATTAAAATTTATTTTAACGGAACGCGTTCGTTTAGCAACATCGTGTGAAATTGTAACTGACAGACAGACAGAGTAACTTTCGCAACTATCTTATCTTTTGCATATAAAAATTATTCGTTGAAAAATAGGTACCGCAAAAACATAACATTCGACTGACAACACCATTTTTTAAGTTTAACTTAACGTAAATCGATTTGTTGTTTCAATCCGTTAAAGTTTCATTTAAAACAAATCTTACACCTACTAGTAGATTATGCTTCAACTGTGCCATGGACTAAATCGGCTGGTGGTACTTGCACTTACTAAGCAAATTAGCAATCAGGGTAAATCATTAAGCTGGTGTTGTCCATGTACTGTTTTATATTTAATTTTTTACTATACTTCTGTAGCGGAGACCAGAGGTGAAGATCGGGACTACCGCAAAGATGGTGATGAAATGATCAGAGACTGTAATTAGCAACGATGGTTAACTACTGCAGGCTTATCCCGACTACGCGACGCGGGCAGAGTGTAATATATTACATTATTTTCATTAAATTATCCTACAGCTGTCGGCACCACGTAATAGACGAATATGTGATCAATTGTATGATTGTAATCATAGGTAAAGTTTATTCAAATTTTTGTGTATGATATAGTTCACAAAAAAATTTAACAAACAGTTTTTCCTAAACTTCCGTTTTCATCAAAAATCTTCGCCGATATTTACAGGGGTAAGAATCAAAGTTTTTTATGCAATATCCCAAGAGGCAATACTCGATAGTGACGGCTATGATGTATCACTGAGATTTTTTACCAATACAATGTAAACATATTTTTGCTTTTATATCGATATATCAATTTCTTTTATACGGTTTGACGTTTTGCCTAAAAAAAACAACATTTTACTTATAGACACTTTCGTGACAAGGGTACGAGGACTTTGAGGGAAAATAGTTTATAGATACCTACATATAATATGTTTACAAGTTTGTAAGTATCCAAGTATCAGTTTGTTTACTGAACTATTTTACTGAATTTATCGAAAAATATTTTTTACAAATTATGCTTTAACTATTGAGATAGGGAGATGTTATATCTCCGCTTCCCTAAATTATGCTTTAACTATTTCTGGTTTGATTCATCAAAATATAATTTCAATCAAATATCAGAAGGTTTGATTCAGTACAAATATTTAAATTTACGTTTATGTCGAAGTTTCAATATATACCTATAATTTATAAAAAAAATTAACTTAAATAGGTATTAAATGCATATAGTGTAAGTTTATACTCATTCTAGAGCTATGCTTAGTTTGTTTCTGAGTGCCGCTATATAATATGTCCCAGAATCTTAATTTATTATTTATTTAAAGACAAGATTATCATAATAGAAAAAATAGCTGACCAATTTTTAGAGGCCGATAAAATAATCGATTAAGATTAGAAAAAGTGAAATGGGACATGAACTTATTAATCGATTTGAATGCCTAGCATGCTTTAAAATTTCAATAGATTTTTTTTCAGTAATAAGTATCTATACCCAGTATTTATTTGTTCATAAATAAATTACAATTATTTACATAAAGTATTTATTATTTAGGGATAATAATGTTTTGAGACATGAATAGATAAATTATTCATTTTATTTATAACTAGCCTTCCGCCCGCGGCTCCGCCCGCGTGCATCTCGGTTAACGCGACCTTTGCTCATATCTTCAGTTCTACTCAACCGATTCCGATCAAACAAACGTAAGATTTTCTGAGCAAGCCCTTTATAACAAAAAAAACCGCATCAAAATCCGTCCAGTAGTTTTTGCGTCCATCGCGGACAAACAGACAAACAGACAAACAGACAAACAGACAAACAGACAAACAGACAAACAGACAAACAGACAAACAGACAAACAGACAAACAGACAAACAGACAAACAGACAAACAGACAAACAGACAAACAGACAAACAGACAAACAGACAAACAGACAAACAGACAAACAGACAAACAGACAAACAGACAAACAGACAAACAGACAAACAGACAAACAGACAAACAGACAAACAGACAAACAGACAAACAGACAAACAGACAAACAGACAAACAGACAAACAGACAAACAGACAAACAGACAAACAGACAAACAGACAAACAGACAAACAGACAAACAGACAAACAGACAAACAGACAAACAGACAAACAGACAAACAGACAAACAGACAAACAGACAAACAGACAAACAGACAAACAGACAAACAGACAAACAGACAAACAGACAAACAGACAAACAGACAAACAGACAAACAGACAAACAGACAAACAGACAAACAGACAAACAGACAAACAGACAAACAGACAAACAGACAAACAGACAAACAGACAAACAGACAAACAGACAAACAGACAAACAGACAAACAGACAAACAGACAAACAGACAAACAGACAAACAGACAAACAGACAAACAGACAAACAGACAAACAGACAAACAGACAAACAGACAAACAGACAAACAGACAAACAGACAAACAGACAAACAGACAAACAGACAAACAGACAAACAGACAAACAGACAAACAGACAAACAGACAAACAGACAAACAGACAAACAGACAAACAGACAAACAGACAAACAGACAAACAGACAAACAGACAAACAGACAAACAGACAAACAGACAAACAGACAAACAGACAAACAGACAAACAGACAAACAGACAAACAGACAAACAGACAAACAGACAAACAGACAAACAGACAAACAGACAAACAGACAAACAGACAAACAGACAAACAGACAAACAGACAAACAGACAAACAGACAAACAGACAAACAGACAAACAGACAAACAGACAAACAGACAAACAGACAAACAGACAAACAGACAAACAGACAAACAGACAAACAGACAAACAGACAAACAGACAAACAGACAAACAGACAAACAGACAAACAGACAAACAGACAAACAGACAAACAGACAAACAGACAAACAGACAAACAGACAAACAGACAAACAGACAAACAGACAAACAGACAAACAGACAAACAGACAAACAGACAAACAGACAAACAGACAAACAGACAAACAGACAAACAGACAAACAGACAAACAGACAAACAGACAAACAGACAAACAGACAAACAGACAAACAGACAAACAGACAAACAGACAAACAGACAAACAGACAAACAGACAAACAGACAAACAGACAAACAGACAAACAGACAAACAGACAGGAAATTAAAAAAAAAAAATCCGTGTTCAGTATCGTTAACATAACATAACCCAAGTATTTTTTTTCTCCAATGTACAGACACGACCACTTTACAATTATATGTTTTATTTATATTTATAATTTATAATAACTAGCTAGATTCGAAACATGTCGTATTTTTGATCGCCGTCTATGAGACCTATCTAATGAGAAACGCAACAATATCCATTCAATGGTTTTCGCATCCATTGAGAACAAGAAAACAGACAAGGTTCCAAAAAAATATATTTGTGTCCATAATAGTTTATTTTACTTACTTACTTATTAAATATTTTCAATGTACAGACACGATAAGTTTACAATTTTATAATAGTATAGATAAACTAAGTTGGGTCAGCTTTTAGTTTAACACGGAAACTGATAAACTGTAACTGCCATCTGACCTCCACAACCCACGACGATATTAAAGTTTAGTAGCTACCAGAGGTCGGATTTCTTAGCGCTCCTACTGCAAATTCTAATGCCCAGTTTGACGATGTTGGTAAGACAATTTTTAAATGTTTATTTTTTGCGTGATAGTGTTTGATATACCTAGTAGTTACACAATTTAAAAAATAAACAAGTTGCATGGGGTCAAAATAGATTGATAACTTACAAGGTGAATGAACTCAAATGTACGTAATGAGAATAGTAAGATTAACTACAGAAAATGTAAGTTATTTAGTGAGAGAGTTTGGCTTATCCAGTAGCTCAAGTATACTTTGATTGAAGATTGATTTATTTGTAATAAAACGCCTTTGAGCTCTCCTTTATCTGTCTACGCACAATCGAGGGCGAAACAAAAGAGGAAAGCAAACAATAAATCCAGCTACATAAAAATTGCAACAACTTTGTTCATAATACCGATGGAGGCATCATCAAAAGTTGGTTCGCTTCGCACCCTCGCGCCCATTCGTGCAGAGATTACCAATAAATCCAATACGGGATAATTGGCCGGCTTAATTCTGTTCTATCTTTCTACTTAGTTCAGTCGTCAGAATGTGCCAGCTCAGGCCCCTTGGGAGAGTCCAGTCGAGAGCACAAACATCGGTCAGTTGCTGAACAAAAATAGAATCTTGGATACTTCCATAGGAGTCAAATTTATTTGACAAATTACAAACAAAACAGAATCGACGCCAAATAAAGAAAATGGCACAATTAATGAGGTATTTTTAGTTTTCTGTATTACTTAATAATTTATTTGCGATCACAACGTTATTGATTAATGTTTTGATATGGAATATTTTTATTTACGATATTGAGTGACATGTGATGGACATGCATAGGTGAGAGATCCCCTGTAGTCTAATGGAAGAGAATTATGGAGTCAAGGGGTGGCAACGATTTGATATTCGCATCAGCCGCTGGCCCTCGGGACCGCTGCGACGTGATTCAATAACGATGTCCTACGATCGACGTTTTGATAAGTATGGAAAATGCACCGGATAAATCGATCATGTGATTTTATGTTGCTGAGATTATGTTAGAGTAGGTATACACTTGAAATCAAATATCGAAATTTGTATCTACCTAATCAAGAAAATATTGTTCACGTAATATGTATGTTAGATATGATATCAAATAGATAACCAAATATAACTACGTAGCACCGCACACGTCCAATTTGTGTTACAGGTATAAATACCTAGGTATGTGTATCTGTATATATTAATTCGTCTCCCCATGACGAGTTAGAATTAAAACGTCAGTCAAAGCGGAAAAATGCCGTTCCGAAAAATTAGCCAGTGAAATTCTAACAAATAATTAATCTGGAATAATCATACAAAACGACGCGAGCGGGATGCTCGGCCATTATTACCATTCATTTCAAATCAGCCGTGCGGAGGGTCGGGGAGGGTGAGGGCCTCGCTCGACCTGAATAAGCATACATTTTCCAATCAGGCCACGTATCATTTAACTCGCTATTAAATTCGACTTCTTCCCTCGGAATTATTATCATGTCAAAAAGAATCCGAGTAAGTAAATACACGTTATAATTCTAAGGAAAAAACGAAACAACCTGTTTTACTGGATGTGAAAAATCCGTAGGTCTATTCAGTTTAAAATACATTGTGTGGTAAGCATTGAAAATTTTAAAAGAAAAAATTGGGTGGTTCATTATGGCAGCAGTGAAATACTTTTCATAAACACCGTCATAACATTCATGCTTAAGACCTTTTAAGGTAATTACCTACGCTTTCTGTTTGAGTTTTCACCTCGGCTCGGCGCTGAATTAGAAAATTAAATTTTTGAAAAGAAGTCTTGCATGTTTCTTACATTTCAATGTTTTAAATGATATATTATTAAACGTAGAGGATTTGTAAACTTGAACGGGACTCGAAGAGGTAATCGAAAATATTCCAGTAGACTGGGTTACGCACTAAATGATTAGTTGTTTATACGGAGCGTGTGACAGCACGAGCCAGTCACCTGACACCGTGAGCCAAGTCACCCGACCTCCCCCGCTTATTAAATTAATAACTTTGAACGCCGTCATTATCCGACTAATTGGAGGGGTGATGGGCTCCTTTTAACACATTACCTAAGCGTTTAACGTCACTTTTATGAGCTGCATAATTAATATTTCTTTCGCTGTTGTGTGTCGTGCATGACTTTGGCTTATTTTCAATTGATTGATGATCTATTTTAAGGTGTCAGTCATTTGAATAATTGTCGACCATGCATTAATATAATTCCTTTAATAACAAATTCTACAATATAATTCAAATGCAGTTGACAAAGACAACTAAAACATATCTACTTTGAGCAGTTAGTTTAATACAAATGATCTAGTGTCATCATACCAAGTAAAGAATAAGATAATTACAGGATTTCATGAAATATTTTTTTGTTAGTGATTCATTATTTCACTTCAGATAATTACTTAATATTACTTTGGTTTTGTTTTGTCCAGTGGCAGAAAAATTGCAAGGCGAGAAAAAAAACTATTGAATAAATTTTTTTGTTGATTGTGTTATGAGTATGGCGTATCATCAAACCAATAACTGTTAGCGATGGAGCGAGATTGTTATCACAGAGTATTAATTAGCGTCTAACGGTACAATTTGCGTTGTTTATAAACATATCATTTTGCTGTCCTACCAACGCTCTAGGCTTAATTTTACTTAGAAATTTAAGAGATATAATTAAGAATTTTGCAGAGCGCAATAATTTAGGGCTCTTTTAATGAGTGATATCAGGTTTCCAGTAATTAACGCTGGGGGCAAATTGCTGTTTTTGTTATCAAATATAATTGTTTACAAAATTTGATCGTCGGAATATCAGGTTTTGTTTAACACATTCTACGAGAGTCAAGACCAGAACGGTGTTATAATTAATGTGCAGAATATTGTAGGAATAGTGTTGTAAACATGATACGTGATAATACTTTAAATGGATGGCGAAGACCTTGGTAAGCGGTGTACGTTTCCCTGCCAGTCAGTGTACGGATAGTCGTTGAGGCCCTACAATTGCGAGCGTGATACAAATATACACATAATTTTAATGCCCGGGGGTGAAGCATTAAAAGTCAGGGATCAAATGCCTTTAATACGAGTACTACACGTAAAAGCTGTGGAGTCGCCGTCGTTGCAACTTATTATTTACAAAAAGTTATTTCTTTTAACGATGATACTTTATGTTTTTGACACGTTTTATTAAGCAAGCAACATACTACTAACAACATACAAATATGGTGCAAAACATTATAAAATTCGGCAAATTCAATTTAGTCAGGTCATCGTTTTAACAGCGTTCTATATACAATTCTAATTGTAGCCAACCATCACATGCGTAGGCAGGTACTTACCTTGGCGGTGTAACCAATGTATTTTTTTTTTTCGTTTTTCTTGCGGAAATATCCATGGTACTTAATACTACTTACTATCTCGCCGGCTAGTGAGAGTTTTATATCGAGATTTTTCTAAAAAGAAATCTATTAACCGGCAAGAGTGAAAGTTAGTTGCTAAAGCTAGTTCATATTAAGATACACTAAAAGTCCTTTTAAATATAAGTAAGTACCTACCTACGTATACACTGTTCACACATCAGTGAAAACTATCCAACAGCCTGCATAGCTATTATCTATCATCAAATATTCAGACAAATCCGCTCACATATTAGGTACGTATCCGTCAATAGGGTTTGAACCGTCACCCTTTTAATTTAGACTTGGACGAGGGGTCATTAAACAATAAAGTGTTGATTAAAAGCCCCCATGCGCGGGCGGCGCGCAGTTCGATGCGAATAACTACGCTTCCTGTATTGAGCTATTATTTTATCACCAGATGATTGGCGGGCACGCTCTCGACGTGAACGATGCTCCTTCAACTAACTACGGTAAAGGTCAAACGGTTTAAATGATTCTAGTGCATCATTTTTAACACTTTAGGTATGATTCCGAAGGTGACCGCATGCGACAAAAATGCAGGCTTCGTCCCTTTTCGTAACTAATATTTCATAATCAGTTACGAACGTGGCATTTTTTGTTGCTTTCGTTACAAAAATAGAATTAAATTATCATTTTTATAACCAACTACATATTATCATAATTAATTACGGAAGAATATTTTATTTTTTATTTTTGTTACTGGTTACGAAAGCAAGAAAAAATGCCACGTTCGTAACTGATTATGAAAAATTTGTTACGAAAATGGACGAAACCCAACTGCAGATGCACGCAGACAGCTACGCATAATTCATTGCGGTTTTTCAATGGTCGCCTTTATCCGTATAGGAGTTTAACAAGCGATGGGAACGCTGATCTGCTGTATGCGTTTGCAGTTGTCGTATGCGGTCGGCTTTGAAATCATATCTTTTTATATATTAATGCTGTGTAGTCTCTATTATTATAATAAGCAACCATATACCCTCATAATATACCTACAATGTATGCCAACGGAAATTTATGAATACTGTTTTATTAAAAGAAGGAATCATTAAAATCGCTCAAAAATTGGTGTACCTAGATATTTCTGAATAAGATACAAAGAAATAATCAATGGCAGTCAGGGACAACATTGAAATTGACAAAATATTGGGTTATTTTTGATTCCCCTGTCAATAGATTTTATGGGATCCTGCCTTTTCGCCGAAAATTGTTTGGCCGATTATCACTTGCCAACCAACGTTTCGCCTATTTTTCACTTTGACGATTAACGATTGTCAAATTTTTGTATGACAACGTTTCATTTGGTAGAATTATTGTTAAGCAGATTATTGTTATGACAAAAAACGTTTGGGGCATTTATCTTTTGTCAAATTATTTATTAGGCCAGACAACTTTTAGACAAATCGAGTATAGCGCGCCCCAACTTGGATAGGTTAGGTTAGAAGGCTAACGCGGGAGCGGAGCGGAGCGGAGCTCCCGCTTTAGCCTTCGTGGTTATTTTTTTATAACCATCCATAAATAGTGGCTCACTTAGTATTTTTGTACGCCACATTCAGTAATTTTGACAACAACTACATGAATATTACGCTAACTAAAACATTCGCTACTTGAAAGTTGGCATTTTGAAAAGTGTCATTCTAAAAGGAAGACCAAACGTAAAATTGGCAACTGTGAGGTTGGGTAATAAAAACAAAATTATATCACAAGTTGGCAAATGATTATTCTGCGAAATAAAATTCTGCGAAACGTTAGTTGGCAAGTGATAATCGGCCAAACAATTTTCGGCGAAAAGGCAGAGATCCAGATTTTATACATACGTACTCGTAGTATAGGAGTAGGAGTAGGAGTATATTTCCCAAAAACGGCACGGAAACGACCACAGAAATGAAGGGCCGGACCCCATCTTCGGACATGAAGACCCTCCGCGCCTCTGCCACGAGGAGAGCTCGGCCGCAGCTGTAACTAGCAGATCTTAGTGCAGTATGATTGAAACGATGATGCAGCGATAATCGCTTACCATCAAGTTCGTCTGTCTGCGACCTTAGTGATATAAACCAAATAAAAGATGATATCACTGTATATATTTTGTTCCATTTAAAGCAACAAAGTCATACATGAAGTAACGTGATAATTACCTATTTAAACTATTGTGAGTTGTGGCACCCTATCATTACCTACATCTCAGTTCACCACATGGTTTCATCATTTCAGTTTCAAGGCAATTGCATGAAGTTAATAGAACGCAGGCACGGGACGAATACACTGCTACACTATTAAAAGTTGTTGCCTGCGGATCCGCCTGCGTGTAATTCTGATCCCGTTCTCGCAACCCATGCGATCCTGTTCCGTCCGGGTACAAAAAGTGACTTAAACTACTATCTATCCCTGTACCTTTCCTGGAATTTAAATTTAAAAATAATGATGTTTTTGTATCGAGAATATCGAGATTCGTATACCCGGTTTTTGACATAGCACGCCAGGGAAAGTTAGTCCCTTTAGATCGGCTTGCTTGGGTTTTTTTTTGACTTGTTTGGAAAGTATTGGAGAGTATCGCACCCATAAGAAACTCGGTGATAATTATTCACGAGAAAAATATAGGGTGCAATGAACCGAGAATAAGGACTGGACTAATTACAACGGGTTCGTCTTTATTCATAAAGTAATGTATTGCTAATGTCTCATTTTCTCTTGAAAATATAATACCTACGTTAGGAAAGGTATTGCCTTTCTGGATTGGAATCTATATAAACTAGCTGTTGCCTGCAGTTCTGTCCGTGTGGATGTCGCTTATCGTGACCAAATATCTATAGGCTTATGTCTTTTCCAAAACTCTTGGTTTGATTTCTATCGATTTTAGTATCTGACTACTAAGTTGCTAGTGTAACTTAAGTATGCTATGTTATACCTTATTATTTAAATATTTGCACACAGAGATAATCTAGAAAACCATTTATGGAAATTGTATACCAATCGTTAAAAAGAGAACCGTCCTGTTAACAGATTTTAAATCATTGCCGTCACCGGTCGCCATTGTAACGTCAAGTTAGTTCAAAAGCGGTCGTTCCAGTCGAACAAAATGATCTTCGCTGGAGCGGATTGCGGTTCCACACCTCGTGGAATCAATAGATCTCATTCAAATAATAATAAGGAGTTATAGATCAGCCGTGTGAGGCTGTCGGGACGAGCGGGCGCGTCTGACGCAGCCGGCGCAGTGATGCGCACCGCGGCTCGTGCACCCGCGCCCTTGCTCCACTCCTGCATGTCACATTTGAGTATGGAAATGGATATTTATTTCACGTCTCAGACGCCCGCCGCAGCCGTCTGCGGTGATCGCTGAAGATGATAACGCTCCGATTTATATATTTCACTCGATGATCGGTAGCTGCTGCTGGTACTATGTTGACCATACAACTGCCAGAATGGATCGTGTTCAGCTATACAGGCCGGTATCTACTTTACTATTTTTGATAGCAAAGTTTTCTTCTATTGAACTTTTTCCAAAAATTGTAAAATAACGTTATTTATGTATTTTTGTCTTATTTTTTTATATTTGTTAGTTAGTTAGCTTATTTAGTGGTATGGGTAATGGACTGCTGAGACGAGGTCTCGGGTTCGATCCCAGGTTTTACCATGGCACACACCAATGACTTTTCGATGCTTTTCGAAGTTATGTGTGCATTTATTGCCTAGTGCCCGGTTAATGGCAATAGGCTCGCCACCTATTACATTGGGACCTAAACGGCGAAATGTGGGTGCTAGCACCTCTGCCTACCCCTTCGGGGATATAGGCGTGAGTTTATGTTATGTTATGTATGTTTTTTTAAAGGACTTGGACTTGGAGACGTTCTAGTCCGGGTAACTACCGTAGGTACATACATTCTTATCGGTTTTGATGAGGCCACGCTGTATAAAAGGATCTAGATTCTAGATAGACATCATTTGTTGATTTATATAATAGCTATATCATTTGCTACCTACTAGGTGTTTTGGAATCCCATCAAGGGATGCTAAATTTTAACAGAATTCATTCAACAGTCTAGGCGTTGAAGAGGAACAGATGTTCCGACAGGCAGTGTTACTTCTCATTTATAATATTAAACTAGTATGGATATGGACATATTTAGAATGTCGATACATTGAAATGTGTTCAGCATTAAAATGATCGCAATGATCGAAGCTATCTCCACATTACCCGTTTGCAGCGACACTATAAAATCAGCTTTCTAAACTATAAAACATTATACAACAACCTCTAATGTATAAGGTGATATTGCATGCAATATCTAGCATTTACCATAAACTCGGCCATGATTCCTCTCTTATGGTTGAGAGATCGCGATGAAGGCGATGTGCATAGTCACACTTTAAAAGGGCAGATAATTGATTCGTATCTGATATTGAATTTACAGACATTAATTAGAAATCTTATGGATTACTTATGTACTTGTAATTAATAACAATCTATATTAAGAATAGAAGCACGAGTCATGAAATTGTGAACACGGGAATGAAGTAATAAAAGGTATTGTTGTTACTACAATATGAATACATATACATTGAACGTTCACCATCGCTATATTACAACATTATGGATGGCTGGACATTTCTTAATTAATCACGCTTAGGTTTAACGGATCTTGATGAGATTTTGGCACAGAAATAAATTATAATCTGGAATAGCATACCTATAGGTTACTTTTCATCCGACAATAGGTTATTTTGTTTCGCGGTAACGAGGTTAATATTTCACTCAGAAGGAGCCACGGGAAACAGCTGGTTTAAAATTAATAAAAGATGTTTGGAGAAATATTGTCGTTCACAAATAATAGTAGAAACCGATACAGGAGCTAATTCTTCTAGGACAATGAAGAAGGAGGTATAGGTATCTACCTATAAGATACCTTATATTTATAGGTACATGTATATATAGGTATACTAGCTGCCCCGGCGAACTTCGTACCGCCATATTTTCGGCCCGCGTGGTATTCAAATCCCGTTCCCGCTGCACCCTTATCACTTAGGGGGATGAAAAAAAGATGTTAGCCGATTCTCATAGATACCGGAAAAGCACAAAAAATTTCATCAAAATCGGTCAAGCCGTTTCGGAGGAGTTCGATTACGCACCCCGTGACAGAAGAATTTTATATATTAGATGTTCTTACCTACATTATGTGCATACTTACTTGATATTGCAGTCGGTGACGAAACAGGTCTGTCACAGGCCTTATTCACTTCACCACTCCACCAGAACTCAGTGATGGCGAAATGGGCCCCCATCGATGTCTCTACATTGCTCCTTCTGCTAATCAGAGAGACATGAAAACGCCATTTTATTCAGAATCAATGTAAATATTTAGAGAAAGCAGTACCGTCCGCTCGAAACGAAAGACTTTACTGTCCTATATATGGATTCTTAAACTCGTATGGAAGTAGGTACTACACAGTGTATAAAAAAAGAAAAAGAAGAGCCATATTAATTCAGATCAGATGCGAACATTCTAAGATATCTGCAAGTTGCATTTATTTGGTTTATTTCGAATGGTGCATTTATTTTTCTCAAGAGATTTAAAATTTATAACGTGGGTATGTCACGTCCCGGGTTAATTAGGTGTGGCGCAGCAGTCGGTGGCCAGAGTTAGCGATGCGCCTGGACCTATTATTTTCACCATCGCTTATATAGCACACGTATGCCGCTCTGAATAATTATGGACCTCTTTACCGCCTTTACAAACATTTTGCATACTCAGAGCTCAGATAAAAGTATAGTTTATTGAAATGCTTGTAATGTTTCGAATAAATACGACTAATGAATTGATAGGTAGTTACTTTACAGGTCTTGTCTGATTAGAATTCAAGGAAACCTGTCAGAATTAGACTACGAAACTTTATATAACTTTTACTAACAAATATATTGGACTCTAAAGTGCGAATAAACTTTAGAATTCACAATTACACACTTTTTATTCAGTTCTTGCTTCACGTTGAATACTTACCTAATGGTTGAATTTGATTAAATGTGCTTTCTTTTATACCTTTTAGATGACAAAAAACATAGGGCTATATTAATGATCTTATGGTATAAGTTACAAAAAAGTTCGGATAAATTACTCAAAAACAATGCCATATCATTGTTTATGTAGGTATTAATGGAAGTTTATAAGATGTCTGTCTCAAAATTGTTACACATTAAAGCTGATTTAATACGCGCGATAAAGGGCGTACCTACATTATGAAAGGTTAATAAAACACGGCATCGCGACGAGCCGGCGCATATTTCCAACATTAATTGGAATATGGCGATAAGTGCCGAAGAGGTGGTTCTTCATCATTAAGATAATATGCAAATAACTGAGAGAAGACGCGATAAATTTTCCCCACAAGACTCAGTGGATCAGTCTTGATTGATTAGTAGACGATAGCGTGGATAAAACGCGAGTAGGCAATTAATATAGCAGTGTTTGTTATATTACTCTATTTATATGTTGTTATATCAGTCTACGATTGTGTGCATGGATCTAAGGAAACAACACACTGAGTATAAACTTAGGTGATCGATTAGGTTTATCCATTCTCCAATCACAGAAACCTTCCGACTAATATAGACAAATCAATTTATTTGGCGATTAGAAGCAACGTAGGTATAATCTGGGAATTAATGTTAAATCTAATTTGACTTGTGAGATTTCAAATTTGAAGTTAGAAATGTGTTTTGTCAAATAATCCGACAAAGTTCAATTATGTTACAGATATCAAAAAGGTCAAGGAAGTAAAATGTTAAATTGAATTATAATGATATGACATTTTATACAAACAGACATGCTGACCAATGAACAACGAAGTGATCCTACATGGGTTCCGCCTTTTTCAGGATATGGAAAATGACATCTGTAATAAATGCCAAAGTTTAAAAATTCTGTAAAGTTTAAGAAAAAATTAAAGACAATCGAATGTTTTTAATTTTTGCTTCAAATTTAATAATAAGTTGGTAATCTTAAAGCAAAAATTAACAATAATCGGGTAAGTCAACAGCAGACATTTCCTGACTAGTACAGATATATTTCAGGATTAGATCAATGTCTTAGAGCAGTTATGAGTTTATCGAGCTCCGAACAAATAAATTAATTAACACTGAAACATCTGTGATAAGACGAGCTCTGACATTGAAATAACATACATCGACATGTCTGTATTTATTAGTTCCGATTACGTCTTATTAAAGACATTACTTCAACAACAGGCCTAAGATACAGCACTCATTCGAGTATAGCAGATAATGGAATCTACCCTATTATTGTTTAACATCTTTTTCAAACTGTAAATAAAGTTGTCCTAAATGTTCCTTGATAGTGTAGAATAAAAGAGCTGCCTCATTTAAAACGCACTACAAAACCGAACTAGGGTACTTAACATGCTTTGCTACTAGGTACTATACTCGTGAATCAAACCTTCAAAAATGTTAATAGCATTCCAAAAAGCACGGTTTGCGGCACTATACCATATAGTACCTATCTACTTGTACACATGTGCCCTTTGCGCCAGCGCATATTTACATCTCACTTACGGTACGGCTAACTAGCTGCACCACGCCTCGACCAATCTATTGTACGGAAATATCGACCGATGCACGAAACAATTCCATTTTGCCGTAATATCTGCATTCACATGTTTGGGAAGTCTGAATATTTGATTCTGCACGCCGAGGCATCTGGTCTTACTCCGGTGATGTAAATATTTTACGTATATCATCGTAGAATATACAAGAAGCACATCAATTATACAAAACAATTTAGTATTTCAGCAACGATTCAATAATAGAGTGAACAGGAGAACAGAGATTCTATGTTGGTGAGTCATGTTTGTGCTTATTGCAAAGTTATGTGGTATAAAGATGTAGATAAAATGGTCTTGATATTTTCTACAAATTCAGATTTAAGATTTGGCCCTTTTGGTTGGGTTTTAAACAATTGTGCTGGGGGTTAGGACTAAGATTTTTTGCTTCGATTTAGAACTGGTTTACAATACAATATGGGGTTCTTCAAGAAGGACATTAGAAGATTTTAAAAGGTTCAAGTGATGCGCCCTTGGTTGCACAAGCCACGGTAATCACTTCCCATCAGGTGGGCCATGTAATGTCTGCCACTTAAAGATATTAACTGAATATTGTCAGTGATAAGGATCCAACGATTAGGTAATCTGTCATAGGGTCGCATGAGCTTCTTTAGGAGCGAGAGTAGAGTTGGTAAAGCGTTAGTGGCACCTCTGTTGATCCATGTTCATGGGTGTCCTTGTTTGCTACCTAAGTTGTATGTGAAAGAATAAATAATAGAAGTGAAGTCATTGCTGTTCCTGACAAAAACAGACAGGCAGCAAATTTTGTCATTGGAAAGCACGTAATGTAAATTCTATTATTACGGCCTTTTATTTTTCAATTACGAACCCCCGAGCCGCCGTCGCCTCGGGGTTAGCTCCCGGAGACCCCGAGACGTTCCATTATTTTATTTTTTCATGTTTGTTTACATTATGATTTACTTCTGAGACGATAAATGTACTAATAAGATCTGGTCCTATTTAGGCAGATTAGTACTGAATAATGAAAATACGCAATATTCTGCAAACTGAGATATACCTACCTACGACTGAAGAATACTTAGGTATGGACTTTTAATAACAAGACTGGATTAGATTAATCGATTGATTTTCCTGCCTGACGCAAAGGCTGACTGAAAGTATAAATATATGTACCTATGTACCTATGAGGGTATCAACATTTCAGTGCAGAGTATAATAGAGCTCTACGATTCTGAAGTAGTTAGGGCCAACAACTATTTGCTGGACTCTCATTCCTCTTCAATCAAAACCTGCCTAATATAGTAATTGAACTAGCTGTAATTGGTGCACTTCCGTTAGTAGTAAAAAATTAACTTCAAAATCACAGAATGCAATTAAATCATAAATCATATAAGTCATAACGAGGCGTGTTTTGAGTTTGTTCATGAGTACTCCATTAAGTCAACACTAGGGAGCCGGGTCACGCGATGCAGCGCCATCGTACAGATACTAAACAATAGTTTCATCAAAATATGTTATAAAATGAAGAAAGGAAATGTAAAAAAAATAAAAGTAATAATGTGTAATCCACAGATCATACTCGTATTATTCGAGGTTCTTCAGTAAAAATAGTAAGAAAGAATTCATTCAGCTGCCTTCATGATACATGAAAATTAAGGTATCAAAAGTAAATCTTGGACGAATTTGTAATAAAATTATGGTGATTAACCAAATTATTATGATATGCATGCCAATAGTCTCACCACAGTAGATAGCGCGTTCTAACTAGGCGAATAGAAAATGCATGCAAGATTCAATATAATATTATGTTATTGGTTGTATTAAACAATGTTATTCTTTAGGTACTATGATCAAAAGTTTCAGAGAGGAAGAGGGCTAAACAATGACTTTTATAATTGGACAGTGAGTGTTTTTGTCAGCTCCTGGCTTTAAGTAAAGCATTTGTTAGAAAGCTTTAGGTAAAGCTTTATAACAAAATATGTGACGGTATTATCTAGTTTCACCTCACCTCATATTGGTTTGTAATAAATTTACTGTCTGCAATCTGTCCTCTGGCTTCAAAATAACGACAAATGATAGCAAGCAACACGGTTCTATAACTGCGGTACAGCACTCCACGACTCCCTCAGCGCCACTCAGCGAACAAATTAAATAATTTCTACTTCGTTTGCGATTGTACGCACGCGATACACTCCAATATCTATATTATGTAAGGACTTACCGACTCACTCAACCAGTAATAAGCCAATATGAACATAATGACTTAAAATCAAAAAAAATATTTGGGTGTTAAACGTATAATAATATAAGAATTAGATATTAGACTACAAGGATGCGCTACAGATGTAAAGAATGGGAAGATGTTGAATAACTTGCATTGTATTTGTAAGATGACTAAGTAACCGGTAAAGACGGACAGATCGGATGGAAGTGGATGCCGCCTCAGAAGTATCTTAAAGAGGACTAGGTACTGAAAAAGATCTTAAAGCTTGGAGTATGAATATAGAACCGTAGCTATACACCGTTATAGTGTTAACGTTTAAAAAGAATGTTGACTACAAATAAGAGTTGTCAGGAGTAGACAGCAAGGAAAAATGTACTCTTTAAATTGTTGCCATAGTCATAATTGAGATATTTGCAAATTTCAGGCTTCATACACGTACCTATTATGTGAAGTACAATCATCTTCAAACATTAGATATATTTTAACCTCATATAGGATAATAAATATAAGTCTCATATACAATAAAATCTAGCAAACCAAACAGGAATTTGTTAAATGTCATTTTCGTGACAAACTCTATGATCACATTTACCCACAGCCTTAGCGTTGATATGATTCAACGTACCTTGTCTTGGGTGGGATGCCACCATGTCGTGTTTGTGCGCAATAAACTTATAATAGCTGTTTCAACACTAAAATAATAATGTTATACCGATTCAATTTCGTGCGCTTTATCGTCCTCCGTGGGCCGGCACCGTGGCGCTTGAGCAGAGAGCACCCGCGTTACACGTTGTGCCGCAGTGCCGCGATATAGACCGAGAGATCCACCGCATATCTGTTATAAATCTAAACACAACAAGAACATAAAGTTTTATTCGAAATGGCCACTTGTTAACGTATGTTATCCGTGTGTCGTGCAATTTCACAACGAGCCGCCGCGCCGGATCACGTACTCTGAAATCCACGTTCAGAACATAAACTATTTACCAACTATTCAATATTCAATACGCGATTGCAAAATACGCCAAATTATTGCATTAGTAGAGAACAGGGATTCCCGATATTGTGGTTCAGCGATCGCTAGTCGGCGCACCGCGATATGCGGCATAAATAATTTAATAATTCGCAATACGGAATTTACCATACGAAGTGTCGTACCGTTTGTCTGTTTCGTATTCAATATGAGTATTTGATTCTCATACTACTATCGCATTGGGCAATGTTCGAGCGCCCACTTTTCACCGAACGAAACAATAACTTCCGCACAGCAAATAAGGTTGGTTTTATTAAAGAGATGAGTGTATGTCTCGGATCTTTTCAAATTGCTAATGTTTATATGTAGGTGAATAAAGCATGTCTGTACATTTCAATATCGGGAACATCCGTGTTATACGCGTGACCTTGCAAATCACAGCCTGCTTTCCAAACGACTTCACAGAACCGTCGATCGGCGTCTGTATTGCGCGACAATCACAATGTTTATAGAATATTTTATTAGTTCGTTACAGTAGAGTTATTTAAGTAATGTTATAGCAACAACTATGAGAAATAATAACGACTTTAATTTTTATTCTCGATGCGTATGTTCAATCACATACTCAAAGAGTATTTTATTACCATGAGAAGATTTTTAGTATAACAGGAAAATGTGAGCTCGTCTTTTATATTGTCGTTGACATTTAAATTTTAAGATACGCTCTGTACTGTTATCACTTTTCTCAGTCCTATTTATTTTGTTAACTGCACCACCGCTGCCTAAGCTCTTACTAGAAATATGTAGTTCAATTTTCTGACCTACAATGAACTACACCGGCCTTGTAATTTTTTTTCTGAAGAAAGCTCAGTTATGAAAGCTTCGTTACATTTTAACATTTTTTTCCTCATAATTATAAAAAGCCGGTAGATAAATGTTGTTCTGCTAGAATAACTCAGAATTTACTGTTTACATTAGGTAATCCTAATGCGTTTTTGTTGTTATTTTTTTTATAATAACCTCAGTACCATTTGTGCCCGGAGGTTCAGGCATGTCAACTGATGAGTTCATACAGGTTAAGTTAAAAATAAGTTTCAATAAACTTACGCTTTATCCCTTGTTGAAAAAGTCTATCTGAAGTCATATGAGTGCTTACCGTTACATAGTTGCATTATATTGGCGGTAGCTAGCTCATTTCTATTCAGCAATGAGTTGGCCAAAACCCAGGTCGTCAGTAGTTCTCTGCGGTCATGTCCGCAATCTGCCGTTCCCAAGGTCGTAAAGTGAGTCGTGATAATATGGTAACCGTGTTTCAGATTTATGTTGCCCGCTGTCGATAATATCATCCTTTGCATTCTGATAAGAACCATCGCCGTAGTTTAATGTCACGAATTTGGTTGTGACATGTTTGCGACAATGAGAAGGGATCCACTGACCGTCGCAATGACTTGTAGTGGGCACGGCCAAGTATGTGGAAATTGGAATAACTTTCGCATTTTCTTACTGTTTTATATTTGAATGCTCACCTAGCTAAACGCTTCGTGCGTGACTGTTGTTTTTACTTTTTACCTAAGTTTATCTGTTGGTAGGGCTCGTTTGAAATATTCCTATAAGTTCATAAGAACTTGATGCATAAATATTTCGAATTTCTAGATAGAAAACAATCAGACCGACTAAAGTTATGAGCAATATTAAACATAAAAAATGTCCGGCTCGGATAAATCTTACCCACGTTAAAAGCCCTAATATAACTTCATATCTTAATTACCGCAATAAAAGCATACCTTACTAAGAACCTCATAACATTGTCGCTAGTGAAATATAGGTGAACAAAAAATGTTCATAAAGGATAGGGGCGAGCGGTCAACAAATTGACCGATGCTTATACTTTGCCGATAGTGAGTGATTCTACACGTTGGCTATAAGGGTTTAATAAATTATACACGTTAATAGATTTTTAAGGTTGTGTCCTTCGTTACTTAACTCTAACGAAAGAGATAAAACAACAGCCAATTGAAAATAATGTTTTAATGGATTTACGAATCAATCCTGCCTCTCATCTGATTTCTCAGTGCATCTTCTAAGTATCGAGTCGTGCTAACCCTTCTAACCTCAGGGAAAAGAATGAATAAAATAATCAGAGTCGCCTGAGCAATTATGTGGAAAATTCCTGACAAATACATGTTATTTGTGAGGAGTGGGACACGGTAGCCGCGGCGTGGTACGACGATGCAGCACGGCGCAGTGTCGCGCAGCCGTGCTGTCGCCTAATGAGGTCGCTTGCTTCTTTTATTTATGTGACAAATGCAAATTGTTGGGTGAATCTTTCACAAATATTTAGTGCGAGAAGGCTGATACACGCTCGGTGAATATACAATAACGCACTTTTCTAATCACAGTTGTAATGTTATCAAACTCATCAATGTGCAAAGATTTTAGAGCGTAGAATAATGTTATCTATCTACCTTTAACATCTCTATATTACGCGATCCACGACGATATAGTTCCGTGATTATGTGATAATTTGTGTGAACAGTTCTATGCGGTTACTTACCTAGTAGGATAATAAATTTATCTTTTACGGGCCGCGTACATGTAGATATCTAGACGTGCATAGAGTTTACAAGTTTAGAGCGTGTACACTAAAATTTATGTTTGAAAGATTTGTTCGCCACAAATAAGGTTGTCAGCGTGTGTTATCTAAGGGATCGTTAATTAATTAGAGAAATTGAACGACCGCCGCAGCGCACGGGGACCAATAACTCGCAACCCGACTCGTATCGTATCATAGCTTCGTTCGCTTTTATTTATTTTTACCACTCACGTAAACAAAATTGAATTCAAATAGCTGGAGGACATGTTCATGCAAAGTAAAACACTTATTATGTACGTTTTGACATTAAAATGGAGTATAATGATGACAACCAACACTCTTGAGTTGTGGAGAATGTCCGTGTACATATGTATGAATGCAGCCTTTTAAAGTGTATCTATGTAATGCACACATATTCTTAACTATAATACCTATATAGGAATATATGAATTCTATGAACTTTATTTATGTGTAATTATAGTATTTCTTTGGAATACAAACCGCGATGAACATTTATTGTTTAAATATCGTTCTCGTATCGGTATAGAAAGGTCAAAGCTACTAGCACCGTATTGGCATCTAGATACTAGTTTATCGTTATCGTTGACAAGGTGTGACTGTTATACATCGTTATCTTTTCAATCTACCATGGACATGCTAATTGTGATGTTTTGAACAACGATGTTTTACCGTCGTTAGTGACCACCACATGAAATATAATCCCACTGCGTCACCAACTCACCACGCTTACGTATTAAAGTCACCGTTTTGTTTATCTTTATTCGATGAACATAAATCTTCAATTGTTTTACTTTAAAAGCATCGCTACTCTAGTATTTTTAATAGACGTCATTTTAAAGCATAAGTTTTGCGGTAAATCTATATGCAAATGTTTCGATTTGTTGTTTTTCGTTTCTGTATACAAAAGTAAGTTTTCGGTTCTGCATTACAAAAGCAATAAACAGACTATAGCAATATCACTAGGAGAGAATGTAGAAGATCGAGTTTTGGATGCAACTGGGATGGTGACGGAAAGAACAATTGACCTTCATTTATATAACAAAGTATCACTGACACGTTGCAGACGTTACTTATATTTATGGTCGAGAGGATTTTATATGATATCACACTTTATAATGTAGTAGATAATCTTCTAGGTAAACTTGCTCCAACGCATAGCATATCATTACTTAACATCAGTGAGATAGAGACCAAACGCTAGCCTTTTAAGGCTAAGAAGGTATATCGTCAATAAAAATTGTAACGATTTGTTACCAAAACGACAGAGGCAATTTAGATAAGTAAATTGAATCCTGTGGCATGAGCGTTAATAATTTTACAAATTTTAATTGACACAAGACTATCTTAGTTAAGTGTTTTACATAGCGCCTCTACCATGAATTTAAACCGCAATAGATTTAAAATTCATTTATCCGCTTCAAAAATTAAGGCCTCGGTAGGTTAGTGCTTAAGGAGTTAGGCATATGATCGAAAGATTCAGTTCGGGATCTGGCCATAACACTACCAAGTCTACAGACGTGTAGCCCAACACACTGTTAACACAAGCAATTAAGCTTAGGTGGAGAGATTAGCGGGAATACTAACTTGGTTACTAACTATTACTTTATGAAAAAAGCAGGTAAGTTCTTAAAATAGTACTCAAAAAAAAATACCTACTAACTTTGATGTGCCAATTTTCAAAGGTGTCGAAGGATTCGGAGGTGCCTATCAAAATGTATTTGATAGGAACCAAAACTGTCACAACTGTGATATGGTACCTACTAGCAACGCTTTTGCTAAACGACGAGCTGTTGTTGAGAATTTTCTAGTTATTGCACTTTTATCCAACTGAGTTATTGACTTCATGCACAATTATCACAGCTCGCTACCGCTTAACTTAAAAAAATCTTCAAAATGATTGCATAAATGGCGTAGGGTTTATTTGATCATACCTAGTGTCGTATATTGTCCCCTAATCCCAACTTGAGACAATTTTTGTATGATTTACAGAGACGTCGTATGCTGTTTAACTGAGTATCTATACTTTAAGGTACATTGAATATACTGATATATTTGTTAGGTGCCGGCACTTTTTAAAAACAATACTTTCTGTAATGAATGAATGTTTTAGATCTCAACCCTACATTTTGATAAAGAGATCAAATAAGTACTACAACAGAAACGTAAACATACGTTTAGGTGTTTAGTGCAGAGACAACAAAATGGCTCAATAAAATGGCAGGGCATAGACAAAACGCTACAATAACATCAGAACGGGAACGAATCGCTAGTTTACGACATGAGCGCAACGACCGACTGCTCTACAAATGAATAAGCCATCTGTTCTAATAGCTGCAATTAAACATGGACTCCAAGCCTCCCAGGCACTTGCATTTGGACATAAGAATCGATAAAAAGTAGGTACAAGAAATGTGAAAATATATGCGAGAAGCTGGATTCAGGAAGCATGAGTGACCAAAATGGTGAAATGATATATACAGGAACCGACATTCAGGAAAAATGGATGTTTAACGGTCAATTATATAATTATTTATCGCTATTAAAACTCGATAACATCGATGTATCTAAGATACCTAATGTACAAAACTTCTTTTTAGTGCCAAGTTGCTTTATATGTATAGGAGAACTGTTATGGTACGAATGCCTGTTTTTTTTCAGACCACTCTGGCCGAGACACGCTTAAGTAAACCATTCATATATGGCGAACTGTCATAATTAAAGTTACGCATGAGCCTCCACCGATATTTTTTGCCGATACCGAGAATCATCATAACTTAATGTCAGTTTGATGAGCGCATTCATGTTTCAAATTTAATGATTATTATTTTAGAGCGAGAGAGATTTCCATACAATGGTTTTCAAGTATTAATAAGGAGTTATGAGTAAATAATCAAGGGTAACTTGTGGGTGTATGGGCCCTACTAAGATCTTCAGCGCTCAAGTTATCCTCACCTGCAAGCTGGTAATTTCTCGATTAATGCAAGAGGCTCAGCTGGTAGGCATCCTCTCGGGGTTGGGAGGCAGTCGCTTCCGTTATTAATAAAATAAGTCAATCATAAAGAATAGTAGACCTCGAAATCTGAGGTGTAGGCCTCGGATGTGACCAGGATTATCGCTATGGTAAAGATGGATGGAAAAAGATTTATAATATGTATTTTCAAAAGTTGTCCATTAGCTTATTCATGAAAAATCACCAATTTAATTAAATAACACAATTATGTACATACTTACATGGCGTCACCATGTTATTATTCTTTTAACATGAAAGCATACATGCACTTTTGGAAGCACGTAAGTAATCCGATTCTCTTTATTTCAAGATGAGCATGTGTAAGCATGTGTGCAGGCTGTCGTATATTTTTGTAAGTGAACATTCAAAATCACAATGGCTGTTCTGGCGGCGAGTAAGTAAACTCGGTGTCAGTTGGCCTGGCGTGTGCGGCAGGCCGCGGCACGCACTGAGCCTCTGCTTGCTGACCCGTAATTGCCAAGTATTTTATTGCACTATCTCAGAAGTTTTATGTCATTCAATCCACGACTCTTAATTGAATAAGCGACATGAAATTTACAACGGTCATACGTTTAACTCGTCCTAGTTAAGAATCTTTGACGTTTTGCGCGAACGCTCCTCTGTGTGCGTACATTAACTTCTTCGGGGTTCAATCGAAATTACTTAAGTTAAACCTGTTTACATTTCTTATTTATTCGATTTCTCATCAACATAATGTAATGTCAAAGCCAGTGATGGTGATAAATTATTTTGTACTTTATGATTTGTATTTCAGAAACTACAACGGGTCTTAATCGCGTTTAGTAGGAGAGTTTGCCCCCTTTGAATTATTTTGAAATGGTGGATATGCTGCCCAGTCATAATCCTTAGCCGCAAAGGACAAGAATGGTTCTTAGAAAATGTGATGACGAATACCTATAAAAATATCCGCCGTATGACAATTCATCAAAACACAGACCACTGTCCGACCAAACCGTGAAGTTGACTATAATATATTAGTTCTTTGTGAGATGAAAAAATTAAAAAAGATTTTCTTAATTTGGTACCAATACACTTTTCACTGAAAATGTTATCGTTGAATAATCTAGTTCTACAATTAAAGATACCGAATAACTATTTTAGAGAATTTCATCATCAGCATTTTTACGTTCTTTTCAGTTGCATCCGAGGCTTTCACTTCGGAGCCCGGAGTCTGTTTACTTCTTCTGCTTTGACATGTAGGTACGAGTAGGTGTAGTTTTTATGCGAGAGAGCAGAGTCTGTCCCAGAGCCTCGTTCGTCAATCTTCAAGTGTACTGAGATCTACTCATGTGGTACTGAGGTTGGAATGGAGCCTGAATATCTTAATGGATTGTCCAAAACATCAAAAATGTTATTTCAGATTGTTTTGGAGGATTTGTTTGAATTTACTTGTCACGTCTTTTTCTACTTTTGATTTGCACATCTACTTAGTAATGGCTTTTCAATTTCCAGTACCGGTTTCATAAGTTTGTATTCATGTTGACGTTGGACTTTAAAATAACTTGTCATGATTTATTGGCAGAACGTTAATACACATCAAGTTGAAAGATGTCAGCGTCTTATTTATTATGTTCTATTGAGCCATAAATATTAATTTTAATTACGCGTCACGAGACTTCGATGACAGTCCGTTGAATAACACGCACAGTTAACATCGTCATGACCATGGCCCACATGAGTACATGAATGATGGCCCATCAGTATCATTTTATAATTTATTATATTGGATTTTTTGGATTGATTTTTTTTAAATTGTAAATATGGCGAAAATGTAAAGTAGATTTACTTACGTCTAGTCTAGTCTATTGAAGATTGGGTCAACAACACACACAACGACCCAATCTTCAATAGTTACTCAACATATTCATTGTCTTTGTAAATATGTCGTCGTTACGTCATCATTATCACAGTGCAGCACTATTATTTCCTTATTTTTAATACAATATTTATAAAACTACTAGCTGTCCCGGCGAACTTCATACCGCCATATTTTTCCCGTTCCCGCTGCACCTATTTTCTCATCGTTTAAACCTTCCCTGGACACCCACGAATATTTCAAGACTAAAATTAGCCAAATCGGTTCAGCCGTTCTTGAGTTATAAAATAACAACGAAAGGTGGCATTGATTTATATACAGGGCGTCCCACGGCGATGCCACATGGAGGGAAAGTACCTTAAATCCTTAAGTTAGCTCATTTTGTTTAAAGGAGACATCATTTTATTTTTAAAAAGAAACAGAACTGCATTCAAAGAATTTTAAAAATTCGCTTGCCACATCCGGTTATCGAACCGACTAAAATTCGAAAAAGTAACATCCTGTATTTTTATAGCATCAATCGATAGTGTCAATCATAAGGATCAAATCTCTCTAAGGAACATGGTTAATTAAACGAAAGGAAGTCCTTGAAACCTAAAATTATAAATTCAATTTGGCAAAATAAAACACTTTAACTTAAAGTTCATCCTATCCATCTGATACCATATTAACAATAAAATTCCATATTTAAACTACTTTTCTTTTTTTATCGTGCTGAGACCGCTGCTGGTCAGCAGTAGTATTTAGGTATGTCGAACTCAAACCGACTAAAACCGCACGCCGTCTCAATAAACAGGTTATAAGTTGATCCAATAGGGCAATTCTCTCGCCATTTTCGTTGCCCAGGGTACACCGCGTGCAGGTTTCTAATCAAGCACCCAAAAATAACTACCTACTCTACCTACCCTACCTACATACCTTATGCAGTTGCCCAATAAAGTTACATTCTAAACAGGTAACAAAGTTCATTCATTTAGTACTCATTTTACTAAATAAATTTCATCAAAGATATCTCTAGTGTTGATAGGTAGGGTTGAACGACATTACCTTATAAGAAAGTGTTTTATTTTACCAAATTGAATTTATAATTTTAGGTTTCAAGGATTTCCTTTCATTTAATTTACCATGTTTCTTAGAGAGATTTGATCCTTATGATTGACACTATCGATTGATGCTATAAAAATACAGAATGTTACTTTTTCGGATTTTAGTCGGTTCGATTTCCGGGTGTGGCAAGCGAATTTTAAAAAATCTTTGAATGCAGTTTTGTTTCTTTTAAAAAATAAAATGATGTCTCCTTTAAGTAAAATGAGCTAACTTAAGGATTTAAAGTACTTTCCCTCCATGTGGCATCGCCGTGGGACGCCCTGTATATTAGAAGATTAGAAGATATAGGTAAGAAAAAAAAAATCGCTCCGCGATAAATTCTGAACTGTCTAATCCCGATCTAATGGTTTCAAGTCTATTTTTCATCAACTGCCCTTAAAACTAATTTCTTATATCAACATAATATCATAGCATAGTTATAAATACGTACCTATAACCAAAGTCACGAATATCGTACAGGTAGGTATGACATTTGTGTCCCAGACTGGTTGGCTTCTAATAAAGGTTCACAATGTAAGGTAGCATCTTGGCCCGGTTCACCCAATTAAAGGATGAATCTCCCCGCGGATCATGTGACAACAAGCCCTGATGAAATATAACCAACTTGTCTCCCGCAGACCAAAGTGTTTTGATCCTCTAAGTAAAATATAAATAATAATAAATAATAAATAAATATTGTACGACAATCTACACAACGCTATCTAGACCCAAAGTAAGCATAGCTTAACTAGCTTGTGTTATGGGTTCTAGAATGCGGGTAAACATACATAGATAATTTTTTTTTGTAAATACATACATATTATACATAGAAAACATCCAGACCAATGCAAATATTCATATTCATGCATACAAATATTTGCACTGAGCGGGGATCGAACCCGCGCCTCCTGCGTAGCAGCCGCGTTCACTACCGCTACGCCACAGAGGCAGCTTAGATAATATTACATGCGATAAATGTTTATAAGTAGGTATAAAGTATTTTAGTATTATTCGTATTATTTTGTTAGGGTTGATCTGTCATAAAATATTTTTTCAATGCACAAGTTTGCACTTTAGAGCCCGGGATCTGTTTATTATTTTTGACTAAACGTTTGAAAGCCTGCGCCAGAGCCACGTCCATATTATTTGGCAGGAACACCGACTAACATAAAGGTGTTAGCCTACCAAGGAAGGTGTTGGTGTGGCCTTGTACAACATTGCATGCACAATTGTCCCATCAAAACGAATTACCAAGAATATTAGGTAAACGCTATATGAAAAGGAGGTTTATTCTTTAGTCACTCTTACTAAATAAAAGAGTTGGTACATGAAAGTATTTAAGAATTTAGTACTTTTTTACATGTCAATTTATCTGCCACTTTGGATTTAATGGAATATTGTATTGTATTAACTTCCCTTTTTCATAAGGATCAAGATTGTTCAATCTACTTAGGTATAAAGATTTGCTAACTTCCAAAATGGGACTCACATACGAACGTAGGTAACATGTACGTTATATATTTCAGTATGAACTATCGCATTTTTATTATAATGAGCATTAAGAATCGCTCCTGGTTCCCAAAAAGGTTGAATATTTGATGGCTCGTCTCATATTTTACTCTCATCCCGTAGCCGAAAGCAGACATATAAATCAAAGGCATGTTTGTAAAGAAGGCGATCGCTCCGCACGTCTCTGTAATTGCAGCAAAAACACACGTTGTGTGATTTTCGAAGACGTTGGCAAATTTCCGAATAATATTTAAACTAAACATGTTAGTAGCAAATTCGTTAATATTTTCGTCAAGTTTAGTATCTAGTACTAAGTTATACAGATTAAGTTAGAATCACGGGGGTTGGGTAATGTTGGCGTCGTGTCGGAATTGAGCGGCCATCAATGAAATTGGTATAATATGAAAGTACAGTATAAAGTGATCAAAAGTTACTATGGACAAACTTCTCTAAACTATATCGGGACTTAGCTATACAGGGTGGTATTTTTCAACTTTACTTAGATGGAAGTACTCTAAATACTGAAGATAGCGAATTCCACTGAAAAGAAACATTCCCTTATTTTTTAAAAGAATCAAAACTGCATTCATAGTTTTCTGAAAATGCCACACCCGGTAGTCGAACCGACTAAAATCTTCCTATAACCTTCCATTTCATAGATTTCCTTTTACTTAATTTACCAAGTTTGTTAGAGAGATTTGAACCTTTTGATCGACTCTATAGATTGATGTAATAAAAATACAGGGTGTTATTTTTTCGAATTGTAGTCGGTTCGATTATAAGGCGTGGTAAACGAGTTTTCAGCATTCCTTAAATGCAGTTCTGTTTCTTTTTTAAAAACATACTAAACTGTATGCAAAGTTTTCAGAAAATGCCACACCCGGTAGTCGAACCGACTAAAATCTTCCTAAATCTTCTTAAATCTTCTATTTCATGGATTTCCTTTTATTTAATTTACCAAGTTTGTTAGAGAGATTTGATCCTTATGATCGACCCTATCGATTGATGCAATAAAAATATAGGGTGTTATTTTTTCGAATTGTTCGATTATAGGGCGGGTCAAACGATTTTTCAGCATTCCTTAAATGCAGTTCTATTTCTTTTTTAAAAACATACTAAACTGTATTCAAAGTTTTCCGAGAATGCCACACCCGATAGTCGAACCGACTAAAATCTTTCTAAATCTTCTATTTCATGGATTTCCTTTTATTTAATTTACCAAGTTTGTTAAAGAGATTTGATCCTTATAATTGACCCTATCGATTGATGCAATAAAAATACAGGATGTTATTTTTTCAAATTGTAGTCGGTTCGATTATGAGGCGTGGCAAATGATTTTTCAGCATTCCTTCAATGCAGGGCTGTTTCTTTTTCAAAAACACACTAAACTGTATTCAAAGTTTTCTGAAAATGCCACACCTAGTAGTCGAACCGAATAAAATCTTTCTAAATCTTCTATTTCATGGATTTCCTTTCATTTAATTTACCAAGTTTGTTAGAGAGATTAGATCCTTATGATCAACCCTATCGATTGATGCAATAAAAATATAAGGTGTTATTTTTTAGAATTTTAGTCGGTTCGATTACAGGGCGTGGCAAGCGATCTTTCGAAATTCCTTAAATGCAGCTTTGTATTCTTTTTTAAATAAGAGAGTGTTTCCTTTGAATGAAATTAACTATCTCCGGTAGTAAGAGTAGGTACTCGTACCCGGTTCGACTACCGTGTGTGGCATTTTCAGAAAACTTTGAATACAGTTCAGTGTGTTTTTAAAAAAGAAACAGCACTGCATTTAAGGAATGCTGAAAAATCGTTTGCCACGCCTTATAATCGAACCGACTACAATTCGAAAAAATAACACCCTGTATTTTTATTACATCAATCGATAGGGTCGATCATAGGGATCAAATCTCTCTAACAAACTTGGTAAATTAAATAAAAGGAAGTCCATGAAAAAGAAGGTTTTGTAAAATATTAGTCGGTTCGACTACCGGGTGTGGCATTTTCAAAAGTCTTTGAATGCAGTTTTGTTTCTTTTAAAAAATAAGGTAAAGTTTCCTTTAAGTAAAATTCGCTATCTTTAGTATGAGGGTACTTTCCTTCAAGGTAAAGTCGAAATGTTCCACCCTGTATATCGCAGCTCCGATATTACTTACAATGAAAATAATGACATTTGTACGTGCGTTTAACACAGTACAATGAAGTGGTATCAAAATTAATTATGGCCGCTGAAAAAATTAAGAACGCCACTGTCCATACTAGATTACCCAATCCCCTTTGAATATCCAAAAATATATATTATGAATTCTTATTTGCAATGCGTCGTATTTCTGAGAATGCTGAGAGCTTGATAAAGATGCGGTGGGAGCAACAGGTAGGTTATAGTTTGTTGGTTGGGAACTGATTAGCAAAGCCGTGCGCTGATCTCTCAGTGGCACGGAGCTCGCTCGGTCTCGGGTGCGTCATAAATTTTCATTGATTGGATTAATCTGATTTGGATGTCAATTTTGTAAGGAAAGTACTAGCTCTTTATAAAAGAGAATACAATCATGAGCCCTCTGAGAGCTCGCTTATTCAGATTGGGATGCATAATAACAAATATATTGTAACAGTCAAGAATATATCTACGTCTCGGCGTCGTATGCGTATCTAAATTCATGTTTTACTTATTTTCTGTTGATACAATCGTTAAAGAAACAAAGAAATATGCCTTCACGTTTGTCTGAGTTGATTTGGTTCATTGAATAACAGTTTATTAAAAATAATCATGAAAAGCACATCTTTTAGTAAACTGAAACAGAAGAAATGTTAATTGTTTTACCTTTATTGGAAGTGATGCAATGATTCGCAACTTATAACTTTCGTGCAAATATTTAAAGTAGGTACCTACACAGTGAAAAGAATGCGAATCGATATAGAGTAGGTATAAAAACTTGGAATCAAAACATAAATGTGGAACTGAGCGAACCGTTCACATTACGCATGTATACCCGGACACTGCATACTGTGAGCTACCTGTTCGTGAGCTTCAGCTTTTCCAGTTATGACATGTACAGACCACTTTTTGCTCTACATAATTCATTTACTAGTAGCAAGCCATAACATCTGTAGGAAGATACCAGATCTTGCATGTACCATACTTAATTTTATATATAGTCACTTGGTTTGCACATACCGGCAATGGGGCAGTAGCTGTATGAGCACAGACTTCAAGAAAATTATGATTAAATTATGCAACGCCAGTATCTAGCGGAGTGACTGTGTGTAATTCATTGTACAATTTATCGACATCAGCCTACTACCTGCCCTCAGGCACAAACGAGCATATTTCCCACGTCAATTTTGATTGGAATATCATGGCGTACGACAGAAAGAAGACATTTGAGTTAGTACTAATATAACCCCGTAAAAGCAGTCACGAGCCATACTCTATCTCCTTATTGATATATAGTTGCTGTTGCAATACTGCGAATTTCTTCTTATATTTCTACGTAAGAAAGTCCATTTTTCAAGCGGCCGCACAGACGACGTAATCACGCAATGCTGGCCTCTTAGCACTGAGTAAACAAATCTTCGACATTGTATCTGTTCGCCTTAACTCTATTTATTTAAAGGAACATTGTCAAGAGAAATGTACAATTATTGTTGTGTTTTCTTATGGATTGCGTTACGAAAATATATAACTCGTAGGTTTACACTAAGAAAGGTTCACTATCTGTGATTTCATGTTGTTTATCAACTCGAACAGGCCAATAGATATATTTGTTCTCGCGCACCTAATCTATGTCTGCGCTCTTTACAAGGTCCGCGATTACATCCAAGTTAATAATACTAATATGTGCTATATGTAGGGTTCATTTGAAGTGGAAGTTATTTTTACTTGTACCTTCAACTTTGAACTAGCGTTAACTGGCCTATTAATTTTAACGAATATGCTAGGCAACGGAAGAATAAAAGATACCTCAAAGACATCGTTCTCACAATCAGCGGCTAACATCTTTTGCTGAGGACAGCTATAAATTTCAACAGTCATATAGTCGGTCATCTTTCTTTGTTATCATATTAAAGGGACGGCATTCCATCGACGTAATTATGCAAAAAGCTGGACTGTGGCCGCAGCGGCCAGCCTTTGACAACCGCATCATTATACTTGACGTAAACTAAGATTTATTCGATTGATTTGTTAATAAATATGAATTATCTTTCATCTTTATAATTTTCTATCCACTAATCGCCAGATCTATAGATCAGCTTACTAAATCTGCAAGAAAAACGCTGCTTTTGTTGACGAAATTTAATATTCAGTAAGAATTTCAGTAACATAAACGTGAAAAGTAGGGATCCTCCAGTCCCTCGTACAAGAGCAAACGAATACGTAATTCGCTGAACAGTGGTTAAATTAGCTGGCAATGCGGGCGTCTTTATAGTCTTTAAATTGGCAAAAAATCGAGACAAGCTTCGACTGACACTGATCGCGGAGGCATCAGCGAAACAGGTGTTATCATAAACATACATTTTGCGATAAAAACAAAATAATTTTCATGAGTGGCCGGTAGGCGCGAACTGCCGTTCGTGTCGCCGACACAATGGCGATTTCATAGTTTCTTTTTTGGTTCGTCGTCGGCGTAAAAGCCGACGATATTAAATTTAGTAAGCGGAGAGGTGTCCAAAATCTCACGAAGACGTGCGATCCGCCACACATATTTCCATCTACACAAAAAGCGGAACTATAGCCATAAATATGTCCAAATAAACATTAGTCGTTGACTAACTGCAAAAGATTTCGCAGGGTTCCGCCGATTTTGCAATTAAATAAGTAAACTCTCAAATAATGTAAACTCACAAATTTCATTATTACTTACTACGTTGTGACCTTCACACTAAGTGAAATTAACCTTTAATCGAGCATTTTATTCTAAGTTGTTTACTTGGCATTGTTAGTGAAAATTCGGACAATTTGAAACTCAAAATAAAATTAGTTTATCAATATCAAAGACAAGAACCTGAACGGTCACGTGGGTGACGGGTGTGAGGAGTTTGGGCGTGTCCACGGCGGTTTTGGATACGGTAGTCGCAACCCAGAGGGTGAGCACATCCTTAGAACGTGTGCGACTGCCGACCTGGCCATCGTGAACACGTACTTCAAAAAGAAATCCGGACATCTTGTCACCTACAAGAGCGGGGGGCACTTAACCCAGGTTGATTTCCTGCTCACTAGGAGGCACAGCATCAGCAGGGTGGCCAACTGCAAGGTTATACCCGGGGAGAGTCTCACTAGCCAACACCGTCTCCTTGTCATGGACCTCCGCGTGAAACCCAAAGACAAACGTGCCGAGCGTGCCCAACGCAAAATCAGGTGGTGGCTGCTTGATGAAGCTAAGTCCCAAAGTTTCGTCTCAGCCATCGGTGACAAGTGCGCCGATGCTGTAGACGAACCAGTACAGGTTTCTTGGGACAGGATTCGGGCAGCTATTCTTGAGGCGGGGAGGGTGGTGCTCGGCATGTCTAAGGGTGGACGCAAGTGTGACAAGGACACCTGGTGGTGGAACGACACAGTCCAGAGAGAGATCAGGGTGAAGAAAGCCCTCTTTAAAAAGTGGCAAGCGTCCAAATCTTCCGACGACCGCAATGCGTACAAAGATGCAAAACGCGCCACCAGGAGAGCCGTAGCCAGGGCCAAACGAGACCACTTGCAACCTCTATATACCAAGTTGGAATCGTCTGAGGGGCAAAAGCTCATATATAAGTTGGCGCGTTCCAGGGCCAAAGCGGCGCAGGGTCTATCCAAGTGCCGCTGCATTAAAGACCCTGGGGGAAATTTGTTGTACGAGAAAGTCGCGGTGAAGGAGAGATGGCGCTCATATTTCCACGAGCTGCTGAATAAGCAGCATAAAGAGGTGCAGCCACCAGACCTCCCTCCGAATCAAGGACTAGTGCCACCGATAACGCCTGCGGAAGTCCAGACTGCCATTCGCCGCATGAAGAACCGGAAAGCTGTCGGACCCGACGAAGTCCCCATCGAGGCTTGGAAGGCAATGGGCGCCCGTGGTGTGGGCATTCTAGCAAATCTTTATAACCGCGTACTCCTCACCGGCGAGATCCCGAGCCAGTGGAGGCTGAGCATCATCACGCCAGTCTTCAAAGGCAAGGGATCGGTGCAGGAGTGTGGTAGTTACCGCGGTGTAAAGTTAATGTCCCACACCATGAAGCTCTATGAGCGGATAATCGACTCCCGGATCCGACAGGAAAGTACACTCTCGGAGTGCCAGTACGGGTTCCGTCCAGGGCACGGGACCATGGACCCATGTGTTCGCCCTAAGGGTTGTGGCGGGGAAATACAGGGCGAAGAACACGCCCCTGCACTGCCTATTCTTAGACATGCAGAAGGCCTTCGACTGTGTTCCTCGCGCGGTGATCTGGTGGGCACTGCGGGCCAAGGGTGTTCCAGAAACTTACATTGACACCATCCGAGACATGTATTACGATTCCGGTTCCGTGGTTCGAACTGCTGTTGGCGACTCGAAAGCCTTCCCCATCACCGTCGGGGTACACCAAGGATCCGTCCTTAGTCCTTACCTGTTCAGCGTGGTATTAGATGTTTTGTCGGACAGCATTAGAAACTCACATGAGCAGCCTCCGTGGTTGCTCATGTATGCTGATGATATTGCGCTCATGGACGCGGACAGGAGCAGATTGGTGCGACGCGTGAAAGGATGGAAAGAAGCGCTTGAGAACGGCGGTCTGAAGTTAAATGTAGCGAAGACAGAATACTTAGCGTTAAACTCCGCAGATCCCACACCCGTCCGCATAGGCGATGATTTGGTCGAGCGCACGGACCAGGTTAAGTACCTGGGATCTGTACTTCATGTGACCGGTGAGATCGACCACGACGTCAAGGCACGCATTGCTGCCGCGTGGGCCAAGTGGCGAGAAATGACTGGCGTCACCTGTGATCCTAAAATGCCAGTCAGGTTGAAGGGGCAGGTCTATAAGACGATCATTAGGCCTGTTCTCTTGTATGGTTGTGAGGCGTGGCCGCTGCTCGAGCGACATAAGCAAGAGCTGCGTGTCACGGAGATGAAAATGTTGCGGTGGATGTGCGGCGTTACGCGTAAAGATCGCGTACGGAACTCTCGCATCCGCGGCAGCCTCCATGTCCGTGACATCGCGGATAAAATGCAAGAGAGCCGCCTTCGCTGGTGCGGCCACGTCTTGCGGCAACCGCCAGGCTACGTGGGGAACAAATGCCTGGCAATGGTGCCCCCGCCGGGTCCAGGTAAAAGGGGTAGGCCAAAAAAGTCCTGGCTTGACGTCGTGGAGGGTGATATGCGTGCTAATGGTCTCACTACCATGGACGCCCAAGATCGTGCGAAGTGGAGAAGGAAGAGCCGGAAGGCGGACCCTGAGCTCCGAGGTCATCTTGGCCACGGATGCAATCAGGAGAATACGTCTATATGCAGATGATGATGAAAGACAAGAATATTTTAATATATAGATATATATTTATACGTTATGCAGATCTGAAAAAGGTGCACCAAATGTTTAGTTAATATATTACAGTGACTCTTTAACTAGTCACATTTACACCTAGTTAAGGCTATATGTAGTTGAAGGCTGAAAGCAAAAAATGTGGTTTGAAAACAGTAGTAATAATCAAGGAGTTGTGTGAGAGATTCCCATTGTGTGCACTAACAGCCGTGGTGGCGAGGATCGGCGTGTGCGCAGTGTCGAGCGGCGCAGGGCGGTGCGGGCGCAGCGATGACAGCCGAGCATCGCACCCGATAATATGTGTACATATGTAACATTAAACTGCACAAATAAACGAGTGTTTCACACTACATGGGTTCAAGAACAAGTTTTTCCATAACACAAAAGCCAACACTGAATAGTTATAGCTGCTTCGCGGGCTCTCGGCATAATCCAATAAAACAATCGGTGGAATGTACCGTCAGAACAATATGTGTCATTACCTATAACGGTATCACAGTGCTCTACGATGTGTAATTCAAAGTCATTCCATGTAATATTTGTACATAGTGTCAATCAAAATTTAAAATTGCATTCAGGATGATTCCTTTTATTAAAACACATTGAGATATATAAAACTGTTGAAAATAAATTCGCTAGGGGTATTTCAGCAAGCTGAACCGCATTAGATGCATTGATACTCGTTGACAATTTTCAATGTGCACTATCAAAAAATATGTCCCACCGCCTCATTGCAGTAACTGTACTCACTCATAAATATCAGACAACTTGATGGTGCGAGATTCCATCGTCGGTATTGGGTCTGAACTGAACACCAAAAATGTGCTGGCTTTTGTGACATTGCAGATAGGTATGTGTGATAGATTTTACTGTATATCTGTCTGTCCACAATGGTGACTCATCATCCTTATTATCACAGCGTTAGTCCCAGTTGCATCCAAAGCGACACTTCAGACCACGGCTCGTGCTGCTCTCGTGCCCTTCCTCTTGAAGTGACTTAACTTAGCGTTTACTAGAATATCAGCTAGGTTCACTTTTCACAATTTCCGCTATTGGGAGGAAAGAAGCATTCAACTAAATAAAAATGCTCAAAGCTTTAATTAATAACAAAATATCAGTTAGATATTTTATTTCACACATTTTTGCTATCTGTACGAATGAAATTGGCGACTGAATCTCAAAATATATGAATTTGATTCAATGGAAAGGCAAGCGGCTTCTTCTGTTATTCCAAGGGCTACCACCGGGGCATTCTCCTGCGATATTTTTGTTATTTTTAACTTAATGTTATACGCGACCGCGTATTCGCTCCTTCAACAAAATATTATTTCATATTTTTACGTTTTGAATAATTTATTTTGTTTAAGGTAAGTATATTTATTTTATACTCACAAACAGACATCCTCTGTCTGTGGCGTCGCGGTAGTGAACGCGGCCGCTACGCAGGAGACGCGGGTTCGATCCCCGCTCAGTGCAAATATTTGCGTGCATGAATATGGGTATTTGCATTGGTCTTGTTGTGCCTCGGAGAGCAAGTTAAGCTGTCGGTCTCGGTTGCAATATGAACATCCTATGGCAGTCGTTACGGGTAGTGAGAACCCTAAAAAGTTCAACAACTGGTCTAGCTGCAATGCTCCGATATTGCCCAATATCCCTATTGGGTTGAGGAGGTCAGATGGCAGTCGCTTTACGTAAAATATCGAAGTCCAGCCAAATCCGCAGTTAGACTGGTAAAGCAGACCCCAGAATCCAAGGTGACAGTTTCAGATGCGACTGGGATTAACGCTAGGATGGAGAAGACAGAACCGCATTCTGGGGTGGTCGGGTATGTGGGTGAGTGAACGGTTCGAAAGGAAACAGACTTTTTCAAAAAGGCCTTTTACAAGGCTTGCACCGCGCTAGTGCAGATGTACCGTATAATTTATTTTGGGTACATGGGGTTTTATAAATGTTTACGAGGTCTAAATTAACTGCAAGTCTGTACATATCATCCCAGCGTTGAATCGTAACATGTGTTATTGTAATCGTAAAAATCGTAAAAAAACTAGGTTAGTGTACCTACATATCTAGCGTGTTTTTTTTATTTAGTCTATCTTGTCCCACTGCTGGGCAACATTCTCGCTCAAAATATTTCCACGTTGCCCGTTTCATCAATCTGGGGCAAAGGAGTCGATGTCTTCTCGTCGATTCTACTAAAACAAAACCATTGTCATACCACAGAGACTGCAAACACTGGCATCAAATTTAAGACTTTATTATCATAGAGTCAAAGTCCAAAATTAAATGAAAAGAGTTTCATTACACTTTCTCATTCGCTCTACAAAAAGCCATTTGTTTTTAAACTTTAACTGCATTACTTTGAAGGCTAAAATTAAATAGAAATTTCTTGCAGTGGCAGTGGCATGACAGTGGTTGTGCTTTAGCAGAATCGAGGGCCAGGTTTCCGCCTTCCATCTTCTGACTGACAGGATGGCCGTGTAACCAAGTGAACTCACTTATCAAAAGGAATTCTGCAGACACCTCCGGGTCAATACTTCAAATTTCTCAGTCTAATATCAGTTAAACATCAAGCGAACGAAGAGAAATAAACGTAGTCAATTGGGATGCGTTTGTTTTTGAGGAATGTTATCGTGTGAACCGTTGGTTACGAATGGTACTCGCTTGGGTTGTGGTATGTTCACTCAGTGGTCTGTTCAACTTAATTCGCTTAGAGTGTAACACTGGCGTGCATGATCAATCATGTTTACATTACAGTTTGTAACAGCGATCATGAGCTAAACCGAAATTCGAAAGGCAATATTCGCGTTCAGAGGTCCCTTATCCCGTTAGCTAGCCCTGGATCATACATTATGCACGCTGGTAGGTAACACATGTAGTGACTTCGCTCGCTAGCGACACCTTCACCAGACTTTACCATAATTGTCTATACACATCTCATTGTTAACATCGCGATAATAATAAACTGTAATAAATACAATTTACCATTTAATGCATTCTGTAACATGTCAGCTGTATACCAACATGTTTTTTTGTGATAATTATATGTAACTAGCTTTTACCCGCGGCTCCGCCCGCGTGGATGTCGGTTATCGCGACCAAATATAGCCTATGTCCTTTCTCAAGGTCTAATCTACCCCTATACCAAATTTCATCAAAATCGGTTCAGTGGTTTGGGCGTGAAAGCGAGACAGACAGACAGACAGACAGACAGACAGACAGACAGAGTTACTTTCACATTTATAATATTAGTAGGGATGATTACCACATAACCGTTTTTAGAGTTTCGAACGACTTTAATTTTCTTGATTAATATCCACCACTTCCATATCCACCACCATAACCACCATAAATAACTATATATAAAAAATCAAGTTTGAAAATGGAATAAACTTATTTTGTTGCTGTAGAATCTTGTTTACGAAATCATCAGGAGGGCCGTGTGCTTGTCAGCGACCGATAGCTGGTCATGAATGGTTAGTTACGTACGTAGGTGAATGAAAAGATTATAAAAAAAACCGAGGACGTACTCACATTACATCTGTGATTAAAACTCGTTTCCAAATAAATTAATGCCACTTTAATGTGAATTCACATCGGTAGTGTATTGGTCGAAGTTCGAAACCGCAACCTCATATCAAAGACTGATGCTTTAGCTAGAACCGTCCAACACTTTCATCATATAAAAGGAAAACAGCAAGGGTCTCCGATAGTCTTACCAACTGTAGAGCTTTGTGCTCCATAACGTTGATATTAAATGATAGAGTGCTGTACTTCCTTAATTGAACACAACGGTTCTGCCACGTAGGAACATATCGTCATTGTCATTCAAGCACCGAGCCTGCTTACAAGCAAACTGGTTTCTGGCAAAGCTGACCGTTTCATCCTCGATCAATGAAATTAATAAAAAAATGGCAGTCTAAAAAAATCATTCTTTCTTTAAATGCGTTTAATAAGTACAAGTATTTTTGAGGTGGTGTATATGGGACTCTTCCATGATATTAGGGATCCCAGTAACCAGCTAACCGGTACACCTGATGATGAAGACTCTTCCTGACAGGGCATCGAACCAGGAGAGACTTCACGATAGCACAAACATTAGCACAAAGTTATGCCATGCTATATTCCCTGTATTTGTTATAAGAAGCAGTTTGGCGTGATTTGTCTCCATTATTTTCCTCTTTTATTTTCCTTCACACGCCTCGACGAAGTTCGGCCTTTCCTTTTGTCAAACATAAGTTTCTATTGTAAGAACTGTCATTGTTATGCTGCCACCTACACAGACAAGAAATACTTTTTAAAATGCTCTTGTTTTAGCACCTTGTAGAGCAAAATAAGGTTAAGAGGGTCTGCACCAGCCATATTTGAGTATTCTGCAGGTGTTTTTGAGAATACATGTATGGTGACAAGTTATTTGGTATTCATATAAACGTTTTTTTCTTGGACCTTTTGAAGTTCGGCTAATATGGTGTTTGAAAGGTAATAGTGTCGCAAGACAAATAAATACATCTGTTGAAGCATGGGTCCAAGCCGGCTACTCTATCTCCTGGACTGTCTTAAATTACGTAGTGTTTATATCAAACTAGATATTTTTCCATAACTTTATAAAACAAGGTTAAAATAACCCTTTTTTAGGTACTCTAAATTTTGGTGGTAATTTCCATGAACCTTTCGCAGCCTTCGCTAACTGTTCAAATTGGTTTCAAACTCCCCGCCTAGTATTAAGAGGACACATAACTTAAACTGGTATTTGATCATGTTAATGATGAACATTTGCATAATGTAACATATTCACGCAATTTTGAACGAATCAAGACACATCTTCATTTGGAAGATCACACTTGTCTCGAAAAATTCATGTAGTCTTACAAATAAAATACAAGATGCTTTAAAAACAATTAACGAGATCAATTAACGATTTCTGTGCTCAAAGTATTTTCACGGTTGTTCCTTGAATAAAGACGAATCTCCTGAGAAACATCTACTCGTGGGATACAAGGGGATTCCAGCCGATTGGTGGATACGGGTGAAATGACTGGTTAATTGCCTTGTACGCAGTGCACGTACCGCCACTGACATGTCACAAGACGTCTGCCACCGGCAGCGGCGATCCCTCAACGAATTCCAATCGGGAAGAGCGAAAAAGACACGAGCCAAGCATGCACGTATAAAAAGTTGCTGCGCCAGAGCATCGCCGCGGGAGGCACCGCACCGAAGCGCGCATCCGTGCCACGCTGCCCCGCGCCTTCAACTCATGTGCAACTAAATTGCGCGATTAAAACGTATGCTAGTATGCTATACATCTCGGAGTCTTCATTAATCTTACCCTTAGTGATGCTTGTTTAGTGTAAGTTCTTTTTATATTGAATGCAACAGGCTCCAGCAGAACGGCATCATCATTCACATAAGGTTCATCTCTAAGAAGTTTAGCACACTACACTATTAGGTGACAATTTGCAAAAACAAAACGGAGTCACTATTCAGATACCTACCTACATTATATTATAAAGTAGGGTACGTATTTGATGCTAAATGTCCTAGTTCCCAGTATTGTTTCGGTCGGTTTAAAGAATTGGCGTCGAAAGGCCGGCGGCGCGCGCCGCGACTCGCAAAAACAAAGCCGTCTGGTGCGCAAACGCGTATCCACCGCGATGAAAGACATTCGCAGGTTTGCGATTGAGCACCTCAACTCATGCCGCCGTCGTCGTCGCCACGTCACGGGTACTACTGCCATTTAATGACGCATGACCGCCTCTACTACGTTTTCGTAGAAGGATAAACTCATTGCTTTGTGTATCCCGTTGATGATAATAAAGTATGTAGGTATAAACTGGTCGGTGAGTGGATATTTACATACATATAACTTTGAGAAATGAAGTAAAGTAGTGAATGCGTGAGTACACCTCGCCTGCATAGCAATGGGGTGTGCTGCGTATGCAGACGCTAGCGTCATACGAATGATGCGATATAACGGATCGACCCGATTATTTCTGTCCATTTCACGACTGTTTAATAGCAATGTTAAACTCGGCGAAAGCAAACATACACGCCCTGTTTATCGAATATTTTACGATCTTCACCGGATACATTTTAAAATGCTAAGCTTTGTAGAAGCGGCTGAAAGATTGTTTGATTCAAACGCATGTTGCTAGTCTTACTATTTCTGATATTTATATTACAGTTAGTCATTTACCATTCTGATTTACCTGCGTGTATGTTTATTCAGACTCAGGTGTTTATAATACACGGATACTTTATTTCAAATAAGATTTACTGTTCAAGAAATAATTTGCCGTTGAAACATCTGGGCGAAGTCTGCTTATCTAGTTATTTCGTTATTCACTTCAATAACATTTACAAGAATGTAATTTTTAATACCGACTTCAGAGAATTCTTATATAAAGTGTAATTCTCATACTTATTTTTTCTAAAAACGTGCAAACAGAATGGCTTACATTAAACGAGGCTATTGCGCCGAATGATTGTGCTACATATAAACAGTCAAGGTTTGTATCTTGTAGAGTAGATACATTTGTTTATTGTGGCGGGAAACTAAGGTCAAAGGTCTCGTCTACTTCTGAAAAAATCACTAAGTAGCAGGCAGGTAGGTACTTAGCAGAAAACATATTTTCCACACTTCTGAATATACAGGGTGTATTTTTGAAACGGGGCAGTAAGGGCAAGTACCTTAACCGTTGTAGTTACAGCAAAACGTTCTTAGGAGACCTTCCCTAACTTTTTGAGAAATTTTGAACTGCATTTACAAATTTTGCAAAAATCTTACAGTTAGCGAAAAAAATGCAAAAAGTCCAAAATTTTTTTTAGTGCCAATCGATTCTACTTCATCCCAATTTTCATTTAGACGGATAGGTAGGTACCTAATATTAGCTGTAAATGCGTATTAAAATATGCTATTTATGTACTAATTTTATTATATTTATTTTAATAAGTGAAACAAAGTTTAGATGAAAATAATATGATTGAAGTCTATTTATCATCTTTCCTGCACGCTTTTACGCTCTGCGTTACAACTGAAATTTTCCTTACAGAAAACACAAATTAAAACTTAGCAGAATGATTCCAACCCTAAGACTGCCGCACCCGCTATCACTACGGCATTGAGACAGAAGATAAAAACTTGAATAAACACAAACAAATATGTGACAGTAATAAATATAATATAATAATCTATAGTCAGTTGTCAAGATTAGATGTTCCGTTTGTATGCGTTAATTGCATGTATGCAAAGCACCCCGAACAAAAAAACTGTCAACCAAAAGTGTTGCTGTCATAGTTTATCTGTTTTTATACAAACGCGATACTAAAGATAGTCCCCTTGTTTGTAAACTTTGATAGAGTAACGTGCATAAATAACAATGTAATTATAATTGGGGTACTAATGTGGTTTTTGTGTTAGTGGCACCGTCTCGCTTCCGTTCAGGTGACGACTGCCGATAACATCTACATACTTACATATTATTCTAGCCAACACAGTTTGTTATTCCACTAATATTGCTTATATTTATCCTAATAAATAGCCGTTCGTCCAACTGTTAATAATCATGTCACTTTTAAAAACCTTGACCGTTTAAAGGCAGATTCAAAATTGATAGCGCTAAATAAGAAATCACAGATAATATTTTCCCAAGATAAAGAGAGAGAGCTTATAATAAAAAAAATATCATTCATATTGCCTATAGTTATTCGTATCTAAGAGGGCAACAGTTGGCACTAGCCGTTATTAAGTATTTTAGTAATAATTTCAGTTCAGCACCAAACATTTATTTCACGAAAAGATTCCTTTAAAAATCTAAGAATATTTGTAAAGGAACCTATTCAGTTATTATGGCTTTTCTGATATGATATGGTTATATGAAACTTTGAAACAAAAATTTTGGCAAAAAAAAAACACATCCTATTGTAACTTATAAACAAAATACAGCCATAGCAATTTGTGCCTGTGTCGTCAGTCACGTCAACAATTATATTACAGTTTATAAAAATATTACTCTATAACTATTAGAAGTAGGAGTCAAAGTCATTATTAAGGGGCGATGCCGCGGACAACTGCAGTACAAAGTATGTAGAGTTTGTTCATGAGCCTTAACATTGAGCAGATAATACTTCACGCTTGAATATCATTTACATGTACGACATGAATTCCGTGTTACTTTTATGTGGCATTTTTATTTAGTAATCTAATAATTTATTAGGCCTTTTGTATTTGTAATGCCAATTATAAACGGCGTTATAAAACTTTTTATTTTTATGTAGATTTAGATAGTTGTGAGAAGTAGACTCGAATGCTAATGTTATATTATTTGTAACGTGTATAGTGATCTTCAGACCACTGTATGTCGGTTCTTAGTAGTTTCAGTTTTAATATTTCTGTCATCATTATCATCTTCAACATCCAAGCTCTATTACTTCCTAGGCTCGTACTATACCTACATAATTATTATATGCTCTCTGACTCAGATATTTTGTAATGCATGGACAGACCGAAAAAATGTTGACTTGGTGTCATCAAAGCTATTTAGTGAATTCATATGGTAACAAAAAATATATATTTTTTTCATGTGTTTGTCTATCTGTCTTTCTGTCTGTTTGTTCTGGATAATTTCCAAAGTGACTTGGCTGAGTTAGATGTGATTGACTGCAGATAACTGAAGTTACAAGCGTAACTTAGACTGATTTTGTATTAAAAAAATATTCCGCGCAAATATTAAATCCAGATTGTACCTAATCCACGCTGACTAAGATTTCCTTTAAAAAAGATAAAAATGTATTAAAATGGAATCATGCATTCCATTTTTACCATGTCTAATATCGCTCCAAGTATGTCTAACATAATATATTATCCACTTTGTACCTACAGGTTAAACTAAAGCGCGGGAAGAACCTGATTACCAGTGCTTAACATGAAACACTTGCCACCCGCGTTGTACTTAGTAACCTAAGGTTAGTCCTGTTGTTAGAATTTTTTATGGCTTCTGTCTACATGTAAGCAATTTATAGATATAGATATATGGATATATCTAGGTACTACACACTACCACATAGTAGGAGAATCCGCGATTGAAGATTAGGTAAGTATTTATATGGTTGTAACTATTACCAACTATTAGGTAATCTGTGATATTACTCTCGTAATACAATTCCCTACATATTCTGCAACATACTACAAAGTGCTACTTATAGGTATAAAGTAGGAACGAGTAGGTATATATAACTTAATTAGCTTTTAATATGGGTTCTACAATAATGTGAGGTCATTTTAGGTTCCAAAGATGTTCCAGATTCCAGACACCGAGGTGAAAACTTCGGATGCGACTGGGAATTAACGCTAGGATGAAGAAGGTGTTGGTCAGTTTAAAAATAGTCAGATTTACTTTTACCTATAAAAACAAGAAATTTATAAAGTAAGTTAATGATTTCATTTTGATTATTAATGAAGCGTAAGCTTTAAATTAATTATTCTGATTGCCTGGTATTAAGACGAAGGCTTAGAGTATATATTAACTATATACTCTAAGAACGGAGGTATTACCTGAATGAATACAAAGTACGAGGCGGTCAAAGACTTCAATGAACACTAACTAAGTAGGTACTAAACCGGTTGTACTATAGAACTAAAAATAAAATTGTTCGATAGTCTATGGATTACCAAAATAAAAATAAAATAGACACATATTTGATGGCAATTCCCTCCAATTTAGTTGTCATCAGCTGGCAGGGCGCGAAAACTATTAGATTTTTATAATGAAATTGATACGTAAGTTTGTGAAGCGATTGATAGAAGTATATATTTAAAAACGTATTTAAGACTTTTGGAAGTACAGAACACCAAATATTGAAAGTTTGATTCAATATTCCAATGTTCCAAAAAGAATATTTCAATGTTCAACTTATTTTTGTAAGTACAATTAATTAGTTTTGGGTAATGATTTATATATTTTCCTATGGGTACTAGACCCCCTGGTCAGATGGCAGTCACGGAAAATATTGAAGTCCAGCCAAATCCGCAGTTGGACTGGTAAAGCGGACCCTAGACTCCGAGGCGAAAGCTTTGGATGCGACTGGGAGTAACGCTAGGATCTGAAGACCCCCCTTCGACTAAAACCGAACGCCATCTGGGGTCATCAATTGCCGAGGTTATGGTGATCTCTGGTATATCCCTCACGTGGCATATCCCTCTAGGTGCTAGATTTGCATTGCTGTTTAGGTGTTTTTATATTTAACCCTTAACCACCTACCCGGAGTCTATCAGACTCCAGCGAAATTGTTTTTCGTTGTAACTTCTCGCCTACGCATCCTTAGTCGCCAAGCGTCCTAGTACTTTCCGCCCTCCACCCGCAGCAGCGTGTCCGTGCTCGTCGACGTCACACGTGCGCGCATTCTCTTGCTGGTAAGTTTAAAAAAAAAATTGGAGTCCGAGAGACTCCGGGTAGGTGGTTACGTGATTTTTTGTGATCATCAGTTTTTTTTTTGTTTTATTGAAATATGGCATCAAAAGACAAAATACTTGAACGCTGGCTAGGAAAAGAACTTTTAAATGAAGACGACTTACCAAATTCAGAATGTAGTGATATAGACTTAAATGTTATGGAAGATTTTGTGCTAGACAAAGACTCTGGCGGACTCAGAAATTTATGGCGATGAAGTACCACATCTAGTGGAAGAAAATACCGAGATTCTGCCCCTCCGGCACGCCTTCAGTTCTTTCTTCATTAGATCAAGATGAAATCACATTGCAATAATTACGATCTAGGCCAAGGAAGAAAATTTTTTTCGGCAAAATCCGCTTCCGTTGGTCTATACTTCCAGTTTCTTCTCGCGGAAGAACATTGCAACATAATTGAATGAAAAAACTGGCGGAACAGCCTCATATGGAGCGTAGAGTAACAATCCCAGACATACAGCGGGAAATTTCGCTTTCCCTTCGTTACGTGCTACAATTGGACCTAGAAAGTGCTTCAGGGTCTTCAGGAAGTAGTTCTGAACCACCAGAACGGCTTGCAATCCGCAAGTACTTCTCTATATCTGACCCGAAAAAGAAAAGAAAAACCCAGTACGTGTGTTTCCATTGGAAAAAGCCCATCTGCCTGGGATGTTCACAAATGCTATGCGAATCCTGTCGTGAAAAATTGTAAAGTCTGAGGCTTGCAATTTTGTTTTAATTTTTCCAATTCGATTATAATTCCTGTTTTGATTTATTACTTGATTATTGAATTTTAAGAAATTAATGGTATAAAGTTCGTATTTTACGTTTAATTTCTATAATGGGTCTCAATACTGTAAGATGTCGATTTTTAGTTATTTTTTGAGTCTATTACTTTCTTGTTAAATATATTAGACTTTTTATTCTATTATAATTACTAGCATGAATAAAAAGGTATAAAAATAATGTGTTTATTATTCATTTATCTTGCTACATCATATTTTTTTTTGTAGAGCGCTATCAATATTGGAGTCTGATAGACTCCGGGTAGGCGGTTATGTGACTGAAATTAGGGGTAGGTGGTTAAGGGTTAATAAACATTCACAAACATTTTTCTAATATTGTAATATTGTTCTACCTTCGTCATTCATTCAAACAGTGTCGTTAACAGGTGATATCACATGACCTGTATAACATAATGGACATAAATTCATTGTATTCATAATGGCATATAATTATCATCACGCATAGATTATGACTGAGCTGATTAAATTTTGTGAATAATTTACTTGCGCTCCGGAAATCCTAACAATTGTCTGTCGTCCATTTAATAATACTGCTTTTGTTATTTTATCCTGATATTATTAAAAAATATGCAAATCGATCGCGGCCCGACCGGATGTTCATTTTAGTAATAATGTCGATGTATTTGCATGTAAATGACGCTTGTATCCGCGGATGTTCCAATTACAAATTGTAATGTGCAGCGTCATAGGTTTGAAACAAACTGCATGACACATCACATTATAATAATATCTATTAAGTACCATAATATATTTTTTGTGACATTAAATTGTATCACTAATACATAATTCATCATAGGAGATAGGTATCTACCAGTACCAGTATTATAGTTAGTTAGGTACTTAACATTATTTTTTATAAAACATGGAAGAAAAACAATTAAAAGTAAATCATAACATGAACTCATGAGGATTAAAAATCATTATAGCTAATTTAGATAATTCTATCATTACCGTATGTAATCGTAACTAACATTGTGACGTGCGTTGGTACCGCTACCAACCGATAGATGGCGTTACATGCATCATAACAAAACATTCTCCTGGTATTGCTAGATGCATGTTTTCATTTATCTCTACTCAAGATTTGTTCCTATTCACGTGGTGTGATTGATTTATACTGATAAGTTGAAAATTAACGTGAACTTCGGTGTATAAATTAATTTTGTAAGTTGTAGTCTAATCAAGTTAACGATAGCAAACCTAAGAGACGATTATAAGTGGGAAAATGTTTGCTTATGTAATTTGAATGCTCGACTAGTAAAAAGTTGTGTTGGGTGTCTTCAGTGCAATGTAGTGGCGGTACAAAGTGCATCGTTCATCGGCGGGAGGTCAGGCGCGGGCGGCGGGTTGCACGCTGCAGGCTGCACTGTACGCCCCCGGCCCGCCCCACGCCCCCGCGCCCCGCACCGCCACTGGTCCCCCCCACTTCTCCTACGACCTCACTTGTTTTGATGTAAGGTGTCCACCGGCCACTATGCAAAACTCATGCCTTGCCGAAGAGGTGGGAAGTGCGCCGTCCTTGTCGCTATTGTAGCTAAGATAAACTTTTGAATGTACACATTCTTGCTCCATCTTTTTATTGAGTAAGCATCTGTTGTTTCCGCTAAGTGCGCAATAACTTCTGCTGCTTAAAGTCAAGCAAACGCTGTCGCTTTTTTTTCCAACATATCGATTGTTTCGAATTAAAAATATAGGATAATGGCTATAGGTTTTGACTTGGTAATGTTAGAGGATAGAGATGTACGAATATTTCGCATTGTATAAAGCCTAAAAATAACGTAATCAGAATGATAAATTGAATATTTCTGCTCAGATTTTAGTTTTCCAAATATTCAATATTACATATTTAGAAGTAGGCCAAGGATAAAGGCACTGTGTACTTTTTTGTTCGTTAGCCCGTATTCCCCAATATTACCTGGTGAAACACCTCGCTGAGAGCACAACCAAGTTTGCATCTTACCGGAAATGGCTGATAAAATGTGTGGTTTTGATAAGTAACAAATTGCACGATGTAGTGGTTTTAGTGGTCACCTTTCCATCTGTCTCTGAAGAAGGTTTGGAGCACATTATAAGAATGTGTTTGTTATTTTTCCTTCTTTCAGCCTCTTTCTTCTTTTTTGTTGCAAAGAGGGATTAACTTTTGTTAATAAAAAAATTAAGAATATTTTTACCATAAATATTCTAGGACATGCTGCACTGCGCTATCTAAACCCCAAGAATCATCAACATCATCTTCATGGAGACGTTTTGATGAAATTTTAGTTCAAATCGATTAGGATTTTTCCAATATTTTACCAATCTTTTAACCAATTCATAGAGACTTATTTTCCTATTTACACTGTTGATTGATGGCACTTGGTGGAACGTGTTATCAATATGTGTAACTTATTTTCCTGATTACATCCGAGGTCATTGACCTTGGAGCTGGCGGACCAAAAGACGGTGGAGTCCGCCTTCTGGCTCTTCCTTCTCCACTTCCCAGGATCTTGGGCGTCCATGGCAGTGAGACCATTTGCACGCATGTCACTCTCTACGACGTCAAGACAGGTCTTCTTGGGCCTACTCCTTTTACCCCAAGTATACATTCATGTATATAAATACTAAGCTGCTATCGCGACCAAACATGCCTATGTCCTTTCTCAAGGTCTAATCTACCCCTATACCAATTTCATGAAAATCGGTTCTGTGGCTTAGGCGTGAAAGCGTAACAGACAGACAGAGTTACTTTCGCATTTATAATATTAGTATGGATATGGATTTGCACTGAGCACTGGCGATCTTTTGTCGTCTAATGCTAGGTGCGATATTATGTCATATATCTACACATACTTGAACTGATAAATTACAAAAACACCTAGTTATCGTGAAAGTTTGCTCTTGAGCAAATCTTGATTCATGACGTCTACTGTGGATTCGAAATAGGAATATGACCTAAAAAAATATTTGAGAACCTATTTTGTTTGATATTACCTATACATCGCGTGATATCCCTTTTATATGGATAGTACAGATGTAACTCATGAAGAAGTCAGGCATTATTTGTACGGGTAATTTTTCCTGGAAGGTGAAAATCTGTAGTAGGTAATTACTGTACCTAGTGGCATACCAAGTTAGGGCATAAATTCAACTATAACAACGAAGTTTAGTTCGCATTGACAGTGGTTTTCATTACTGAAAACTAGCCTTAGAATCGGATCTGACAGTCCGACAACTGGATTGATCAATATTTAGTCACCGTTCTGTAAGCCCTAAACGTTCCATTTCAAAAAGTGCTACATCTAATACGAGTAGGAATTAGAAACTTGTCTTACCTGTGTGGTAGCGCTCATAGGAAGACAAGTTTGAGAGTAGATGGATAATTGAAAGATGAATGTTGCTTAATTTTTTACTACGCCTACGCACAAACTACCTATCTAATAAACACCATGAGAATATTCATGAATGCATTTTAACATATGAAAGTTGTGCTTTTCTCATAAAGTAATTTTACTTACTTAAATGTGGACGGCACAAAATTGCACAACTGATGGGACAGTCAGTGATAAGTGATAACCATTGCCCATGGTCACTTAGAAAATTCCCATACAGTACGTGGGAGTTTACCAAGTTTATAGGTAGGTACTTGGTATTACTACTACTATTTAGGTCATCTGTGCTACAGCATCTATACTAATATTATATAGCTGAAAAGTTTTTTGTTTGTTCGTTTTGGTCTCAGGAGTACCACTGGTTCAAATTGCAAAATTCTTTTTGTGTGGAATAGCCCGTTTACTGAGGAAGGAGCTGTAACCAAATGTCAACAAAGCCTGTCAAAGAAAAGAAAGAAATTCAAAAAAAGAAAGCCAAATTCCTAGGTAGCCTATGATATTCTATAAAACACCATGCTTGCATGGCAATGTCTAGATAACTTTCTATTTGCATCTAAACTACTTATTGCTCCAAAGCCTTAAAGTCCTCAGTTGTTATTTTCAATAGGGACGATGTTAAATACTACCTACCTATGTATAAAAATGTTTCAAAATATGAACCATTGTTTTCATCGTAGTTCATATTTTCTGAGCGAAGTTATCCCTAACTTACCCAAAAAAGAAGAGAAATGGAGTAGGCACGTGATGTTTGTATAAACGGTATTAGCGACCTGGCACGCGTAAACTTTTTACTAAAGTTACGGTTTCTAAATTTCCAAATTTCATCGAAAAGTAGAATAACCGTAATATCAAAAATCCGTTAGATGTGACGTGATTTGGATCTATTTACCCGTTTATAGGTATACGAGGCATTCCTTCACGTGCATGTAAATCTCTACTCATTACTTCAAGTAGCCTAGTACTTAGCTGGTAATATTCAAAAATAAAGAACTATCGCTGGTATATGTATGGGCCTCACAGAGTGTACGTGACCCACCAAGATCTGGGGCCAAGTTGAATTATACTCAATTATGGAATCCATCCACCTAATATAATAATCCAACTTCCTATGCTATCCTACTTTAGTGCTTAAGTTTGTGATTGGATGTTTGTTATTCATTCACGCTCTTACAGCTGAAATTAATTATTTTGGCAGAGGGATAGATTATAGTCTGAAATAATATCTACGGGACAAACGAGGTCCTGGCGCGGATTGTTTTGTACTAATCCATGCTTGGTTGAGCTCGTCCACCGCGCCGTGTAGCACTACGTCCTATCCTGAAAAAAAAAAAACTCCGCAGCGCCGTGTGTATGGAGTACATTTTAGGTCCAGGATAATGTGTCCTGAGGTATACATCCCACAGCATTACAGTTGTTGTGGTAATAATGCATTTCTGACTACCTTTATGAGAAGACACAGTTCGTAAGTACAGTCACTAGCAAAAGCAGCTAAATGAACACAGAATGTTAAAACTCCTGACTGTACTTATTCAATGGCAGAAAACATTAAGTACCCGTATGTTGGCATTACATTCGACCTCTTATGTACCTACACATGTTTAAGTATTGTAATGACATGTCAAGAATGAATTAAATATTTACACAACACGACATTGTATTGTTTTACCATTGACAGCGGAACTCGATTGTCACCACAAAATCCTGGAACGGGTTGAACAAAACCTGTTTCAATAAAAAATTACTTAATTGATTTTGTTAGTTTTGTCATACTAATTCGCTGATTAATATTAAACGATCGCCATATACGTGCCAAAGTTGCAGATGGCTTGTAACTACTTCTTTTACAACAAGGAAATTTTATGGTTTCGGTTGTGTTAAGCTTCGTTTGGTACCGATTACCGATATCTTACTAACGTTATCGTTTACGGACATTCATTTAATGTATTGAAGTTAGTGTGTTTTTATCTTTGAGCCGCAAGGTGTCACATAAACGTTTACTACATCGATATGGTTACGATTGGTTTGGTAAGATAGGTACGCAGTCAATGAAATAGTAAATGTGAGTTTTTACGTTATTTCGACCAAATAACTTTCCATTTCTCATATTGTTTACAAGAATATTGGAAATATAACAATGCAATATTATTTCTTTGTTTACAAAAAAAAATGTGTGGCCCATACCTATACGAATCACTAGTCTCTCCCGTAAAATTTAAGTCAGGAATAAGCGAGACTATATTAGGTAGGTTGCAAAGTGAAAGCTTTGGAGGCAACCGAGGCTGGCGTGTAGAGGATGATGGTGATGAAAAAAGGGAGATAGGTACCTAGTACCTACAGACTTAACTCGTTTGGATGTTTATTTATTTATTTTTTAATAGTTACATAATCAGTACAAAAAGTTTACATATGTTACCACATAAACTCATTCGAGTTTTTCTGAGCATCATTGGTACTGAATGAATAGGGTTGCCAGAGTTACTACGCAAAATGTATAGGGTTGGTGACATATTTATTATTACCATCTCTAAAACGTTTATCATTATATTATTGTCGTTTAACTGATGGACAGTGAATATATTGCGTCTTAGAATCATGTAGGTACAATTACATACCTAAATGATTACACCTGTTTCCCTTCAGGTCTAGAAGAAATCATACCCAGCCCTTTTTTGCTTATATCTTCGCAACTCAGCCTTTTAATTCCTTACTTTACTAGGTATATCATTGTTTCTTTGTCATTAAATCATTCATAGCAGCCTATCGATTTTGACATTTAAGCAATGCACGGTCCTCCTCTGAAATATCATAGATCGGTTATATATTTCTTAATGTCACTGCCGATTTGCATTTTTCTGGTCTCCTCTGGATTCGCCCCATGCAATTATATTGTCTTACCTATGGTCTTTTAAAAAAAAATCATGACAATAACAAACACAATAAAAAAGGATTATCTAATTTAATCCAGTCGTTTGGGAGTACGCTTACATACATTTAGCTAATTCATTTTTGTTCCTATAAGAAAAAATTAAGAAAAGAAGAACATAGTTGGTCGTTTTTTCAGTACGTTTTTTTGTCAAATTCTCCTTTAAGTCATATTTATATAGTTTCGTACGAACTAGTCGTTCCTACTCCACAAACTCTTAGCAGTAGATACAATAGTTATGCTTTTAGAAAAAAATAACAAAGTTCTGTGATTTTGATAAGCGCGTCAAAGTGAAGAATGTGTTGAGCAAGGACCACCACCGCTGTAAGTTTTTCTGTACATTTCAATATTTAATCAATATACAACATCGATTTATGATCGTGGTGAGAATATCTATAGAACATGTACTACAGTAGTTCAATAAACAAGAAAATCCAGTAGAGAATAGTTAGTTTTTACTCAAGTGGGGATCGGCGCGCGGACGATTCCCCGCGGGTGGCGCAAAGGCAGGCGCGGCCATGTTTCATAATTAGCCCTGATATGAATTTTATAAATGTTTCATGCGCACTACATCGGTAGCGGACAATTAATTAACTCCTGCGCAACGTTTACATTAATTAGCCGAGAGACAAGTCATGTCCCTTCGTCATACATTAAACATACAAGACGGCGTTCTCAGGAAAATTTATTAATATGATGTTACATTTCAATAATTCAAACTGATTGTCTCAGCTATATTTTATTTCTATGTTATTGGTATTTGGACCACCCCTGTGGAATGTTACTCTAGACAATGTTTGCTCTTTGTTCATTTAGTCATGTGCACTAATTAGAGCTTTCTTTTTTGTTAAGACATGTAGCATAACTGATAAGTCAACTTTTTCACCATCAAAAAAATTAGTCATTGGACATTTTGAAACACATAATTAATTATTATAAGAATATTAAATACCTATGTACTTATATACCTACTACAATTCTTAAGAAAAAAATGGAATAAGAATTTACTTTTCGGGCAGAAAACTAGTTAACTCAAATTAAGAAATGTACTTTTTTATTAACTGTTTATCGTAATATACACGTATTTCTTTTATTTTGAGGACTTTATTAATTATCCGATAAGTCATATAACACGATATATGCCATTTTATGAACCCTATATCAACATCATACAGCTACAAAAAATTACGGCAACACCCACACATTTAGTTAATCTACATGGTTGCTTTAAGCTTTTGGCTGAGTACATTTTACTTTAATACACAACCGACCTAGAGGCCTTCGCTACACTTAATTATCTTTGTTTGTTTTCTTTTATTCATATTTTATTTGTTATATTTCAGATACGCTTATGATGATAATTCCTATTTTTCTAAAATTTATTTTTACTGAGATTGACTATCATGTCCAAATCATCATGCGTCTAAAAATTCATAGTCAACTAGGTACCTACTCGGTCAAGCAAAATTTTTACTATTAATGCACATGCGTCCAATTTTAAGCCGGGAGCCGAGGCAGAATGGATAGAGTGGCGCCGTGTCCTCGAAGCCGCCGTTGACGCTCCTACCTCTGGTGCTGGTCACAGTCGGCAGCGAGAGTGTATGAAACCGCTTTCTTTTACGAGGCAGCGATGCGCGCAAAAGAAGCAAGATTTCTAAGATCAATCGCTTTTTTCTTCCTATGGTGTAAATTACATTTTAAACTATGTATAACTAACTTATGAATACTACACTGATGAATGAATTATGAAGCATTAACCAGCAGAAACTCCCTTTAATAATTAATACTTGCAACTATGTAGTATACTGCACTAGCACTTATCAATTATTTAGCTGTTTTTTATACCATTTTGTTTAGGTTTATTTATACCATTTTTCCTCTGTCTTATATTAACATAAAATGTGTTATCGTTCGAAATGTAATAAAAATTATGACTTAGTATAATATTTATTTTATCCAGATTATATGGCAGACCAATAAATGACCGACATTAATAATCAAAGTGGAATATTTCATTAAGACAGAAGAGACCACTAAGTTTTACAACTTAATTGCTTTCGCAAACTATAACAGGATCAGTTTTTATGGCATACCCACAAAGGGGTCCTCAGAATCTCGACTGCAATCATTGATATTATTTATTTTTTGTATCATAATTCCTTTCGATGAAGAATGGGTCTCGCTCATTTAGAGTTTTGTTTGTTTTGTAAACCATCGTTATGAGCCTACAGTAATATCGGACATTCTGTAAGACGATGTTGTGTAGTCGAGTTGGAGCGGGACGATTGAATATGGTCGGTACTAAACATTCTAATCATACTACTGTAATCTAGAGAGTATTTGTCGAATGGCATGGAATATTGTGAATGTCAGGAATAGCCGACGCAGTGGACACAATGGGCCGCGTAGTGATAAGGTGTGCCCGCGGTGCGCTCGACCCGAGCGCCCGATTGTCCTACCATCAGTAATTTTCCCATGATCAAGAATGTAGCCACACGATACTCTAACAATGTCTAGACTTGGAAATCGATTCACTAATGTATCATTGTCAAACTCTCTAACAGAAATTATTATAATATGACTGTTACCAGAAACTGAAAGATAAATAGAAAAACGATTTATCAACCTCACGCACAGGACAAATTAAATATACATTAATGAAATAGGCAGATACAACTACAATACTTTTATTTCAAGACATGAAATTAAAATGAAAGCTATTGTATGAGAAAGAATAGGGGTAGATATTCCTAAAAATAATTGAAGTAGTCGATAAAGTTAGCCTTTACTTAGCAATTAAAAATAGAAGAGAAATATTCAGTTCTTAGATTTTGAAGCTTCTGGAAAACAATTTAAAGTTCAAAATGATATTACAATATAGAACCTTAAAGAAAATAGCGTTTTCAAAGTAAGCTTTTCACCTATTCACTGAAAATAAAATGTAAAAAAGTGGATGTTTTAAAGAAAATTAAAAACAAGGAAGTTTTACCGATGGCGCCTGGTACCTAATCTACTCCGTGTAAAGAAGAAATTAAAACAACTTTCTTGGATATTTATTACGCTACTTTTATTACCTGTTTTTAGTACTTCTGTTGTATTTAAAAAGAAATAATAGGCATTTTGAATGAAAAAGTTAAGCTCAACAGAAGTTTGTACAAAAACCGATAGATTTATTTAACGGTTCGTACTAACAATATGATAAATATCTACTCGTACCTAATGATACTTAGTTGATATCTGTTGTAAGTATAGTTTTGTGAGAAAATAATATCATCGTGTAAATCTTTGCAAAAAGGAAGCAATTAATTACGATATAAATCTAAATTAATAATTAATAATTAGGTATCTTCTACCATTACCTTTAGTTTTTTTTAAATTTCTGTTTACAGACATTACTCGAGTAGCAGGTATACATCAATGACCTCACTACTATGGATGCCTAAAACGGTGCGAAGTGACGAAGTAAAAACCATTAAGACCCGGGCTATAAGTTCAGAAACTCGTATGCAACTGTAACTAACGTGAAGATGATGATGACTCGAGCAGCAGGTAAACCGGTAATGTATTGAATTTCTTAGGCATTTTCATTTTTGGGGAAAACTCCCATAATTTCATCGTACTCGTATACCTATTAGTCGCAAATATTAACATTCACTCGAAGACAAAAACTCAAATAAGTTTCTGTCACAATTCATTATCATTGCTGATTGTAATAATACTTCATGGGACTTTTGTAGAGTTTTTTGGACATTTCAATTCGACTTCACATCGCGTGATGGTAAGCTGTAGGTAAATCAACTATTACAATCATCAACAATAATACAATGGTTGTCCTGTGCTTGAAGACTTCATCACATGCTTTTTCAGCCCCACTTAAATGATCCGGGTCTGTATGACTTTTCAGTAAAATTTCATAAAGATGCCAATCGCGTAGAGTCGCGTTCCGTGTTGCTCCTCCAACTCTTCATTAACTCTCCATAAACTATTCAATAGTTAAATTACGAAGAGATAAGAGCAAGATTAAAACTGGTTTGATGGGCTCTAAACTTTATCAATTTAGATCAGGTGTTGAATCTTATTATGCATTTCCCATACGTATGAACACTTCCATAATTATCAAATTATAATAATGATCTAAATAAATTGGAGTTGTAGTAAATCAATGAGGTTGTGTTCGGTCAATAAAATAGACATTCCAGGACCGCCCACGAAGTGTCTTCAGTAGATATCTCGTGGACGAAAGGTTCTCAGTGCGAAACCAGCCGTCGAACGAAGATCAAGACGATAACTGTATCTGCCTACATTATTCACAATGACATATTTACAATTTTATAGCGATTTATATCATCTCATAAACAGTGTTAAAAGTCCCAGGCTTATTGCCAACTTCCGCTCCCATAAGTTGTTCTTCGGTTATCCAATAGTCACGAATAGATCGCCAAGGAAACTTGATTTGTGTTACTTCAAAACTTATTCAACACTTCACAGCATAATAAACAAATCTAAATCGCGACTTTGAACAGCTAAGCATAAACACCTGCTCGTGATTGTATTGTATCGAGTCTACGACCCTTTCCTTTACAGATAATATAAAGTATAGATCGTTATCGATAAAGTTATTTCAAAACACTGCACATTTAAAACGTATTTTCGTTATGGCACCGTGTCGACATTTCTGATAATTTATCAAGCCACTATGGCCATAAAACTTAAAATGCCTTTAAAAATCAGATTATAAAACAAGTTCTTTGTTTCTGTGTTAAAAATTCGTGATGACGGTCCTTTGAAAGGCTATAATGAGTATTGATTTAAATTACGTGGATTAAAAAATCTGGGAAAAATTATAACGAGAGGATGCCGCCATCTGTTAGCCTACGATGAGAGGCACATGGTTACGACGATTGTGTAATATTATCCTCATAATGGTTCCTAATGTTTTTGTTTCCTATTTTGTTATTCTTTCACCGTATTCTTTACTGTTTAATTTTTATTCACGTTGATATAATTAAAATAAATTAATAGTCATGATGGAAAGAAATCGCTCACATTGACAATAAATTGCAAAATATCTACTAAATCGCCCTATAGTTAATAAAATTAATGGTTAACATTACGATAATTGGCTATATTGGAATATTTATTTTACAACTTTTAATTCATAATTGAAACTAAAATGACAGCTAATGTAGCCGATTTTATGTGAATAATTTCTATTAGTTCAAATTAATTGAATTACATCAAACTAATGATGAAATTTAACCGAGCAAAGATGCTGGCAAAAGATAACGTGTATAAGAGGTATATCTTAAATAAATAAATTGACGATTCGCAGTCATTATTAATACTGAACAACCACTACAGCCTCTATAATAAAGCGCCATGTCGCTCTTATAGCTCATAATTAATACTATGATAACATTTTAAAATGTTTATGGTGTAATAGGTCCCAATTTTATCCATTCCATATTAATCCTCGCGTTAATTTTTTTAAGAATAATGAAGGAGACATTTTTATAACAAAGGTCCTTGGCCGTGCATCTTGATCTTAATGTTATCTCTAATAGGTCAATAAATAAGGACTAACGTGCGAGCTTCGGCGACACATACACGCCAAGAGCTTATTATAATAAAAAATAATCAATTCGATCGCTGTTCACAATATTATACTCAGTTTTATATTCATATTTTAATCGTTGCGATAACTCGTTATATTTTATACTTTTTGTAAAGGTCCCCTTATTTTTCGTAAAACATTGTATGTAAACATTGTAAATGTTAATTATTGATATTATTTCATGTAGGTATGTATCTCCTATTAAAATAATAACTTAAAAACAATATGTACGGTTTGCAACTCGCATTATTGCAATGAGACTTAAACGCAAGCATCTCTCGAAGAAAATACAAGAGGTAATATAGAGTTACGTTTTATGATAGGACAATCTGGCTTATGAATGAAATGTAAACAGCCGCAATGAAATGATATAAATGATAGCCGGTGGTGTGCGGCCACAATCAGCTCGCGGCATCTAGCGGCCGGCCGACCCGGACCGTCCGCTTTATGATGTTCCACTCTTTTATTTAGATATTTGTACGGATCCCCTCATTTTTATTCACCCGAAAACATTATTATGCATAAATAAGTACTCTTTTATTTTATTCCCATCGTTATTTTAATATGTTAAGTTTCAAAGTTGGCTTCGTCACCTCTTGTGCGTACTCGTTCGCCGCTCGAGTTGTGGCGACAATATTTAACAGATAACGAGGCAAGGCTCTTTTTAAAGCGGTTTTATGTAACTCGATATTTTTGTATGTCTTTTATAATATGCTTTATGAGTAGGATACCTGTATAGTACAATCTTTGTAATTTCTTTTTACATTTTTAATAGGACCTTTGACTCTACATTTTTACAATACAGCAATGTAGCTAATTTAGGAAGTATTCTTTAAAATTGTAACAGGGTGAGTCAATGGACATTAACAAACATTTGTCATAGTGCTGTAAGGTGTCAGGCAGTGGTGGGGTCGAGCATAACAATTAGTTGGCACGACGCGCCCGTCGCGGTCCTCTCCGGCGCGGAGGCCGGCAGGCGCGCGGCCGGTAGCGCACTCCCGCTGTGCCCCCCGGCGAGCCACGCGCCGCTCTCGATGAACCAACAGCAACACATCTAATATTTAATATCTTAATAACCGATTAGGGTGTGTTTAGTATGCACTTTGAATAATTACGTACTTCATTATAACAAATCGAATACAGGTTATCTAATCTCGAAATGTACAAATTAAATCGTATGCAGCACGCTCACCGTGGGACGTAGCTCAATATTGTCATTTGACATCATTTGCCAGTAGAGCTCATGTATTTATTTTATATCACTATATAAAATTCAAATATAAATATACAACAAATCTTGGTAGGGTTGTGGTAACTGGGATTCCTGGATCATTTTTTCGATTCGATTCAAGCAAGATCGATTCAAGTGAAAACGTTTTATTTTTTATGAGGAAATATTCTCAGTCCTACCCACTGAGAATATTTTCTGATTATCATTCCTCTCAGGAAATGTTTTCAGTGGGTAGTCGTAGGTGCAATTTCTGAAAAGGACGCTTACTTGATGGTAAATAGGCAGGTATCCTATTTAATAGGACCAAAACAAAATTTTATTTATAAATATTTACCTAAATACAAGCATGCCTAGTCTGTACCAACTGTAAACTTTATACCTACCTACTTAGAAAACATAGGCTTCCATAATATATTTCAGACTTTGAATAGCTTACTGCAAAAGGATAACTTTGGGTAGTTATTTGAATATTGAGTACAGGATTGAAATGAAGCCTGTGACATGACCTCTGTCTAATGATAAATGTTGGTCGTAAGGGGTCGTTAATGGTTGGAAAGTTCTGTATTGGCTCGGTGCGAGCGGCCGATACAGCGTTGTGGCGCGGGCCCGGGCGGTACATCGGTTATTGAGAGCGATTTGGGCAACAGTCTCAATACGAGTACATGCGACTGATTTACGAGACGAGCGTGTGCCCTTTGTGCTCCAGCTGACTAATGGACGGACGCTCACGGACATTTATGTAGATTGATTGTATGAATTTTATTCACAATGTTAATACAGTAACAGATTTAGATGTCATTTAGAAATGGCGCTCTAAAGTTGTGCAATTTAGGCCGTGAATAATGGATGACGAATGGTTAGTTTCTATACCCAACTCGTGCCGAGGTGGGGCTCTTATTGTGAAGTTGGCCCTAAACCCAAAAATGCTTTATATGCATTACCACGTACCTACATGATACTACATCTCTGATATTCTAAATATATAATTAAGCTTTGTGCCATCTAACAAGTGGACCATGAAGGACACTCACCTGATACAAAATACGAATGAATAAAATGTAGATAATCATATTGTTTACCTGCTTTATTAAGGATGGTAAGTAAGAGTATAGGTATGACTCAGCTGCTATCCAGTACACCAGGTAACTGACAAACGAAGCTCTTGTCAGATGACGACGACGGTCAGACGACATTCGCTCCTTTAAAAGCTAAGATCCAAGGAGAATGAGATTCAACCAGGATTAGCGCTCGAATGACGATGATGATAATAATGTATTATGCAAAGGTGTATTATGTGCATATTTTGTTTCAAGGCCTTGCCTGCTCTCAACCACTTTACCATTTTTTGTAGACTCTACCAAAGTAGCAAACTTGTACGAGGTGGACTGTCCTCATAGTAAGCGTAATTCATCTCCTATAATAGATTATATGTATTATAATACTAAAGGTACCTCGTTTCTATTATAATCTAATCTGTGCTAGAGGTCTTTAAACGCTCTACATTTGTCATACGAGTGTGTTGTCAAAGCACAACGGTTGAGGGAGGGAAATAAGAAAAAAAAAACAAAAGAGAAAGAACTTTAGGTCACCAGAAGTCTAATATTATTAATAAGCCATATTGCACGCAGCATACCGTAACTTGAAGCCAATATCTTTTTTGAGAAGATTTTAAACATGGGTCTACCATCTAACGAAACAATGAACGATATTTTTTGCCATTTTTAATATAATAATTTTGTTAACACCTAAAACGTAATTTAAAAAGTTATTTTGAAGCATAATATTTTGATATGGACGCGGTGATAAAAAATATTTATAACGTTTAGTTACGGCTGGAAGAAAAAGGACAATATGAGAGGACTTGCATCGTCATCTTATCGACACGGATCAAACGTTTTTAATCAGAAATTTTAATGACCATAGTTCAGAAAATAATAACTTTTCTTTGGCTACCGACATACTACGCGGAAGTATTTTTGATACTTGAACATTGACCGGATATGAAAATCAGGCAATTTTGTGTTAATAACCTATTCATCAACCTATTTTAATAACCTATTCATGGTTTAAATTGAAAGAATATCGGCTCACTAGTAAAAAAGAGACGGATATTAAGTGTACATTTTACGGATATTAAGTTATCATTAGGTGTACAAAAAATGCATGCTGTATTAATTCAAAATCGCATAAAAATTATAATAATGTTAAATAAAGTAAAGCTACCTGTTCGAGTTTATAATGTTGCTAGCCATAAAGAATACAAAATTTTAGTGAATGTTTCGGTTGGTGTTTCCAAACTGCACATAGCTTTAATAAATTATGCAAAAAATAATTTAGTTTTAAAACTTTTCTTCAATAAATACTTATGTGTGCGTGTAAATACTTTATTTAATATTAATTTTAGCCAAATCCGTTCAGCCGTTTGACCGTGATTGATTAGGCAACAAACCGAACAACCGAACATCTTTACAAAATTTCACATTAATATTATAATCAGAAGATAGTACGGTTTTACCAACCAAAAACAGGATATAAAAGAATTAGGTCACTTTTTGAAGCATCAAAACTGTTTACTGTATGCCCTAGTGGTCACGCACAGTGGCGGAGCGAGACAGTTCGGCATTTAGATTCATTGTGCCCATGTTATTGACTGTATTCGATCCGTCCATCAAGTGACCGATGCGCTTACGTGCCTCTGTTTTACGCACTCATCTTATGTATGTTTTTTCTCTTTATAGACATGTCAAGAGTACCCGAAACCGGCGAGCATGTATGATAACAAATATGAACATAGAAGAAGTGAAAGATGTATGCCAGGATCTAACAAGTGGAAAACTGTGGTCTCTGCCTACCCCACTAGGAAAGAGGCGTGACTGTATGTATGTATGTATGGAGAACAACATCCAATAGCATATTATTATTTCTTAATCCCAGTTGCATCTCGATTTCCTACTACTTTTTTTTACAGAAATTGGTTTATTTTGAAATTTTACAGAGGAATTTCCGCCTGACCTACCAATTCCTAGAGCTTAAAGCTCACACCAGAGTCTCGTCTGGTATCAATTTACAGGTAACGTTGGCTTGGACCTCAAAGATCATTGTGGGCCCTATACACCCTAATGGTGCCTACAATTACTGTCTGAAAACTCTTTTCGCAAGCAAGTTACATTTCATCTGCAACAATAAAATTGTAATGCAAATAATATATTACGATGAAGTATATAACTTTTTTTGTGTGAAATGACAATGGTAATAAAAATTAACATTTTAAATTTATATCCTCATTCGCAATGCAACAGGTAGAGCTCAGAGAAGAGAGCCATGCAATAAAAAGTAACGCCACTTTTACTTTTTGTGGGCAAATTGAACTATCAAATCGAGGTCCCTCAATTAGGGTGTAACATTTTTGTTCTGTACATCATCAGCCTCATGGCAGTTGCTGCGCCATTTCTTCCCCACCTTGGTATACCCTCCCCCCCCCCCCATCTTGGAAGTCAACTTAGCTGAGTTAGAATTATTATTAGGTATTGACGTCAATAAAAAACAAATTCTCAATTGTGTTTTGCAAGTTTGAACATTGGAGCCGAAGGTTCGTGGTTTTTCTGAGAGCGACTGCCGTACGATCTCCCAACGCAGTGAGGAAAGCATAGGTACTAAAAAGCTTAATTGGACAGAGTTTTGGACTCGAAAATGAACCATCATGCACTAAATACCTACTCGTTAGAGTAGACATCTAGAGGAGTCACATATTTTTTTTTTATTCCTATAAGAGTACCTATATAGTTTAAATAAATTAGCTAAAACTTTCTATACTTATACACGGTGTCTATAAGCGATACGTTTCACTTTCAATTATAAATTATAAGCATCGGTACCACTCGGTACTAAAAAGCTTAATTATAATTGCTTATTCAACTATGGATAATATGGTATCAAGAAGTAAACGGTGAAAAATGTTCGTAATGTGTTGTTTAATAAAGTTAATTATCGTCTGCGAATGGTTTCAAAAATTGTTTACGAGTATAGCGCGAGATGCCCAGTAGTACGGTGTAACCGATTAGTCACGGATGAGTCTGTGCTTCGATTATTATTATAAGGCGACGGTTTAATTAAACATTCAGCTATTTTGAGAGAATAGCATCGCATTTTTCATGGTGTTTATTTTTTAAACGACAGAATTTAAGCGTAAGTAGGTACTATGTTCTTTAGGCTAATTGTTCAGGAAAGTAATGAATTAGTAGTATATTGATAATTATTTTTGATTGATTAATTATTATTATTAGCTTATTTGCAAGCCGATAAATACAACAGTTGAAAGACGTAAGGAGCTGAAGTACTTACCTGCAAGTTTTGGATGCAGTCGGGTATGACGTTCGGATGACTTTGATGCAAAGGAATACCTACCTACGTCAGATTTTTAAAACGACGTAAGTACCTACATTCTTTGATTGTTAAATATTTGAAACGTTTAAGAACACTGTTCTTAAATTTTACTAATTTGTGTGTCTTCCTTGAACACACAAAAATTAATAAAATAAGTATTAGGTATGCACCTACACTCTCAAAATGTTGATAATGTGCATTAATAAAACGAAAGTCACTAACGATTTTCTAATTTATAAAGTACCCACCCAATATTTCCCTCATCAGACAAACAATCTGTATCAAATATAAATCTAATCTATAAAAATGAACATGAGGTCATGTTCTAGTTTTCGTTTTAATGCTCAGGTGTTTTGTGTTACCCGCCGTATCTATGAGATGTCCACTAACTACCATTAAGTACGTGACGATGATGACCAAAATCGATCTCAAATAGTGAACCTGTTTGAATGGAATATCATCACGCAGTGGGATCGTTGCGCTATCGCACTATCAATACAATTAAAAAAAATGATAGTCACGTACCCCACGAATTATATAGACGAAACCAATCGACCACTTCAAAAATTATAAAAAGTTACCCATCTGAGCTAAAACGAGAAACTAAATCGATGCGATGGTGATGCTTTTTTATTTCAAAAACTTATCTGCCTATTATCCAATCACTGAATGTTGAAATTAAGCACGCTTTACGCAGTTAGTAAAATTTAGTTTGGATGACGTGGCGATATTGGACAGAAGAAGACATAATGTCTCGAGTATCTTTAAGTATAACCGTCATGCCCATAATCTCCAAAAACCAATGCAGGTACTTCAAAAATACAGAAGAGAAAGACATCGGATAGCGCCAGACTATTCACTAATCTATTACAAATTAATAATATGGTTTGCATATTATATATGGATATAGCCTTTTTGCTCTATGCATTCCAATACCTTTCGCCTGAATGTCACGAAACTTTCGTACGCAAATATTAAATTGAGAATAGCTGTAACGACAAAAAAAACCTATAAAAAATAGATAGTTTAGTAATTAGTCTTGAGAGCTGTCACCTTTAAGTATCTTAAACATTTCAGTTTTCAAACTCTACCCATGCAAAACGACCGAACTCATGTATTTATATTTATTGTATAAAATATGCTAAGTCTTACAGTTAGGTAGCTACCTACTATTCGATTTTTATATCTATTGAACTTTTCAAAAGCATGAACGCTTTTCTACTCGCTCGCTTTTCAGTAAGCGCTGGAGAAAACGCCCCGTTGATGCCGACAGAATGACCAGTAGGGATGTATACAATAGCCATTCTCTTCCCTGCCGAAATGAACGGAGTACCTACTGGACTGGAATGGAAGAATCACCTATCACTTCAAAAACAGCATCAAGCGTTCATAGACCAAAGTGTTCACATACCTTCAAGAGGGGCTTGTGTACTTGTTAGCAACCTTAGTTACATAAAAAGTAAAATATCTTTCATTGGTCCCATTTACTCAACCATATCCGTGTCTGGATTGTTAACAGCAAGCTAGTGACCCCACGTCACTGAATTACACGGCGCAGATTATTTGTAAACTCTTCGATTGATTTTTTTATGATTCTTGATTTTTATCACTTCATGCACGTGGAGCTACTTCGTTCTTATTATCCACACACCAAGGGTTCTGCTAAACAATATGATAGATGCTCCATAAGATCCACCGATAGATGATTTATTATTACTTCATTGTGGAAGTTAGATTCGTCATGAACAACGTGATTAAACCGAAAAGCAATCAAAGATAGCTTTACCTTAAAACGTGTCAGTTAAAAACCTTGATTAGTATATAAAATGGAACAATGGTTATAAAGCACACAAATATTATTTCTTTTTATTAGTAGGCGTTTGATAACTGAAGATGTGAAACTGAACATGGAATCCTAGGTTTTCTTACAAAATAGGTATCCTCTAGCTAGAGTGAAAGTGAAGTTGAAACTAACGAGTTTCACTCCTTCTTTTAGACGTAGACTTTTGAATTCCAATTGTAAATGCAACGCTGGTGCCTATTTTTGATATTCTTGAAGTTACTTTTAGTATTGTTCGCAGTGTTTACTCATAGAAATTATTGTCATCGAAGCATGTATCAATAAATCGATTATCTTCGCATTCAGGGGTCTTTTCATTGTGAGTATGATCATGAGACAATCACTTGGTTTTGCAATTAGTCTTGAGAATGTCAATGCGCTTTCTTTAGCTATGCATTCCTCTACCCTTTACTTTAACATAGGCAGACGTCGTCGGTTACTCTTTTATCACAGATCATACATCTGAGCCTCTGACTGACTTACCTAAGACATACTTTGGGTAACGATTATAACTCCGTAATTATTACATGTAAGATATTCCAATATTCAGGTAAGTATAGTGGTAGAGCTTAGCTGACGTTAGTGTAAGAAAGTGGAAGTAAAGGTCAGTACACACATAGATATATATATTTTTTAATCCAATATTTGCAGAGAAATCTCATCACTTCATCGCATCTTAAAGATTTATTCCAATTTTTTCACCCAAGTGATATCACCTCGACTGCTAATATCACTAACTAAGTTTAAGTCTGGCTACATCTTCGAAAGAACTGAAGTCGCTCAACACAAGGAGATATAATGTGATGAGCAAATCCCATCATTAGTTTTTTACTCCAGAACATTAAACTGCAATGAAATAATTTGTTGCATAATATAATCGACTACCTACTTCCAAATCTGGAAAATCCTAAAGCTAGTAGCGGTAACAGTAACACCTGCTACTACAAGCGTATTGCGACAGGTACTAGTAGCAAGTATCTGTGTATACAAATACTTGTGTGTTTCCTGGATGCGGCGGCGCGGCGTGGCGGCGTAGGCGAGGCGATTTTGATGTAGTTATCCGCAAATAATGGTGGGCGCGGCTCGATTCGCTCCGCTGCCACTCGCATTGTGCTTTTATAATAAATGGCAACAACAGGTGAATAACTAATTTCACTCATAAATAGATACTCTTGGGTGGGGTCATTGATTTAAAAAAACTGTTAAGCATGGCACACTCTATTGACATACCTACACTGTAGACAGTAGATATCATGCGTTTACTATAAACAATATTGTCGTAAAACGGCCATGCGCTGTCTGATTGAAAGCCGTGGCAACAATTTGCCATGCTTTCTACATTTAATTGTGACAGTGCTAAATTCGAATCGCATATAGATCTGTCTGTATTAGTTATTCTACAATGAACATCAGCTAAAAGCTTTTCAATTAAAACAATAGATTTATTATGGAAAATAAATGCCTTTCACAAAGGAAACAAGCGGTTCGAATATCCTGTAAAATATACCGGGACATTGTTTTTGTCACTATTAAATATGCAAAACTCAGAATGAAATATTTGATGCGGTCGATGCCATTATATAAATGGAATTATTCATGGAGCCAGACGCCGGAAAAAGCCAGTGAAAATTGACAATTCATTTGTTTGTACGAATGTTGCGGCTTCATTGCCATTTGATGCCAACTTATTTTCAATAAATATTTTGAATTATTTGAGTTAACATAATAAAGACCTCTCTCCATAACTCGGTAATGAAATATTTTTTTAATATACCTTTATGATATTAATAGTGTTGATATGTCGAGTAGTTACTTTGCAACGACATTTCCTCCTATGCAAAATAGGTAGGTAACCACGTAACCCCGAACACGCCTCTCCCCACAAGTGTTCAAAGCGGGTGAAACGACTAGTCAACCCTTTGCCGCTCACTCGCACGTGAAATCACTCAAATACTGAATATTTTAATCTGAGCAGATGACGAGCTCGCAATTCTATTAGATGAAACATTGCTATGTAAGGTTAAATACAGTGGAGCGGACCCTAGTTGCACCGCGCCGCGCCGCCCGAGCCGCATGCCGGCCGGCCAAATGCACACTTACGCACCTTTTACATCTACTTATACAAACTTGGACTGTAATAATCAAATACGTATTCATTTATGAGTCACCGTTTGTTAGAATTCCCTTTGAAGTATAGCAGTTTATTAAAATATCAAATTAAAGCCTTTTTGTACCTCAATTATATTGCAGCCCTCATTTTCTAGAAGAAGGTTTTCACAAATGCATGAGACCTGAAGAGAAAGAACATGTTATGTTGGCCACCAATCAATAGTTTTTGTAAATAGGTACGAGTACCAAACGCGAAGAAGGTACCTCTAAAATACATTTACCGAATAACATGTAGACTGTTAAATTAACTTCGTAATAAAACACATATAAATATATCAGGGTGAGCAATAAAGCTATCAAATATTTACTAATCTGAACGGTGAGAGCGTCGCGCGAACCCCTTCTGGATTCGGGACTCATAAAATAAATTGAAATAGTCGCGCCGCCCCCCAAATTAAAATATTCAAATGGGACGCACGCGCAAGAAAATTGAAAATTGTCGTCTATCGCCCGCAAATGAAACCTATAACTCCTCACATACACTTCGAGCCAAAAAGGTGGGTAAACATTTCGATAGGAAATTGCATTTGAACGCAAAAAGTTCCTTCGCCTAATGGATATGAGCAAAAGGTTATTCGGGCTGTATTATACTAACTCAGACGTTGGTATAAACTCTTAGAAACTAAATCTACAGTTTGTAAATTGAATAGTTAAAAGCGGGCAAAATTGATATATCTTAATATTGAATTTTCTGTACTTTACACTTTACAGTCTATCCTAAGGTTGCTTAGAAGAAATCGCCGCTAGCGATGAGGCCGCTCAGTGTACTTAGAACTGTATACCTACTTATGTACTGTTAATTGTACTTTTTGGAGTACAGTAAAGAGTTATCTATCTACATTAAAATATTAAAACGTACCTATAACATTTATTTAATGAAATATCGCTAGTTGTTACTTCACATACGAATTTATATCATTCCGCGCGAGGGACAATTTAACTGCACTGAAGTGTAATTCGGTATAGAAAGTGCTGTTTCGATATGCCTTCAAATAATGCTATAAATGGTCTTCACTTTTATGACTGCAATTTGGTTCAGATAACGAATTAGTGTTTGTTTTATGCAAGAGTGAATTTAATCCATAAGCTGTGCAATAAAATAAATATACCATTATGAAAAATGGATTTTAAGTTAGGAAGCATAAATAAATGTTAGTTTAAAATAGAAACATGGCAGTGATTTCTGTGTGTATGTTAATAAGTCACAGGTACGTGACAGAGCGGGGAACCCTCGACGGTGGCTTCCGTTGTTTTGCGGCCGCCGCTGATTTTGTGGTTACATTTCGCGTAACTTGATAGAGACATATACCCTACTTGCACATCCTTAGAGTTCGCCGAGAGCCAGTGATGGGCATTATCGATATTTTAGAAGTGAATTTCAATTTATTTACGCATACATAATTCGTTATGTCAAATGTGGAAAGTTTCTAAAACAATACAGTGATGTACCTATTCATAATAATACATATTAATGAAAGGTATCTACGTACTATATTTAGTAAATGTATGTAAATTTCATGTATCAAGACTTTACAGGTTTAGCAGCATGCACTAATCGACGACGACGTTAAAAATCTCTTAAGCTTGCTTGAAAATGAATTAAAATATTAAGGTAATTTATTTGTTGTAGTTGCATTTAGAATCTCTACAAATGTACGTTTTGATGGACTATTGGACCATCTATCGAAACGTCTTGGGGATAAGACACACTCATATACCGTGATGGTCAAACGGCGGTGTAATGTATCTCTTCTGTCATCATGTGACATCGTGCGTATATAATCAACTGTTGAAATTCCGTCCGTTTATTATTTTGGATTGGTTTGTTGACTTTTACGACTTCCATCTGACCTCCCAACCCTGAGAAAGGCACCAGACGGAGTCTCGTAGCTTGTTTATCAGGTGCACCAAGTAGCAGATGAGGTAGACTTGGCTCCTGTAGGTTTATCCAAATCTATTCTTTCTTGGGTAATATAAATAATATTTTTGTGTACGTTTCATGACTTCATGAATTTTTTTAATAGAGCTGGGCACGACCTAAGTTTACGCAAAATAATAACTGCAGGAGAAAGTCAGTGATTGTAGTTATAGCAAACATTAAGAAACAGCATATTGTTAAAATTGGGCAAAAACCTTACTAAGAACTGAAAGTTCACACACACACACACACACACACACACACACACACACACACACACACACACACACACACACACACACACAAAATTGGTACTTAGATAGGATGGTGGAAAAATTAGTTTTTACTTAGTATTGATAATGAAAGGTTTATTTTGCGCAGGTAATAAGCCGTAACTGTTTCTGATATCGCTCAATGACTGTTACTGGATTATTCCAAAATATACAAATTTTTTACGTTATTCGTTAAAAATATGTGAAATCGATAAATAAGACATATTATATCGAATCGGAGTGTAGGAGGTACGAACTAGTGAGCGGACAGCGTCCGGTGTTCGTGCAAGCGATACCCTGGGAACCGATCGCCTTCCGCCGTCCGTCTGGAACGTTTACCCCTTTACATCACCCCCGACACCAAAGCCTTGCACTCAATATTACTACGCGGTAGGAACATTCGCCAGAACACCTCATTACTTTTTAACACCTTTAATTTACAACGAGACGACCTCGATCGCCCCCGTCGGAAATGCTTTTTATTCATTTCATCGCATTTAAAGATTTAAACCGTTTGCTTCCATTCATAAAATTATTAATGTGATCGTAAAATTGGGCAAATTTTATTGTCTCGAAGGCATAATGGGAAACTAATGTAGCGTGCTATTATTCAGTTCGGTTGTAGCCGTAAAATACGAGTATTTGTGAGAGCGCCCGTGGACGTGGCTCTTGGCAGTGAGCGGCCGATGGGCGAGCCCACTGCGCTCAGTGCGTTCCCAGCGGAAGCCCCCTCTGTTATTTGAATATCAAACATATTTCGGTCATATTTCATTGAAACAGTTATGATATTCTTCCTTTGCGTTTCGTACGTGCACCCAATGTTAACATAGATATGTTAATGTATAGATTTATTACCTCTATCAAATTGGAATCTTCCTTAACGAACATGACATACGCAACTTAGAATGTATAAATAGGTACTTTAATTTAGAAACAATATTTATGATTCTATTCTTCTATGTATAATTTGGGAACCGTTATCGTATGGATACCGTTTAATATAGGTACCAGTGTATGCCGTTTAATATACCTACCTACCTGAAGTGTGACAAGTGCCTCTCATTTTCGGCAAACTACGACAGACGGCGTGTGTTTCAGGGAATTCGTGGGGATGTTTCACACGATCTTTGGTATCATAATTATATATGACATCATGGATCTTTGATAACTTTACCAATATGTATTTTACCTTCACTTTAACTTACGCGATTACCTTTAGGTATTTGGACATATATAAAATATAATAATAATACTCACGACTATGTATTGTATGTTAATATTATAATAATAAATTCTAATTTATGGTTCACTGAGTCGGGCCCCAGTAGAAACAGATAGTAATATGGAATTATTTACTGGGTTATGAGTAAATAAGGCCCGTTGATAGTGGCCGGCGCGATACAAATCGGCAGGTTCACAGAAGTGCACAGAGGGCCATTTGTTCCACGGATTACGGTCACTGAGCGCCCGCTGCGCCGATATGAAATTATTATTACAAACATATGACTTCGCAGAAGCTCCTGGGTACTCTCTTAGCTCATAAAACCAGCAATGTAAATTTATAAGGATTGCAATCATGATCGAAGGTAAGTACGTACTTAACTGCGCTGTATAATCACAAAGTTTATAGAAATTCACTTATGGTGATTACATACGCGAATGACTTTGACCATACAAATGCTCAAGTGCTCAAGGTCATTCGCTCATATATATGAACCATAAAAATCAGTAAAACCTATTTTAATAGAAAACTTTATAGGCGACGATTAGGTACTAACTAAGAAGGTCACGTCATGTTAATACACTTGTTTAACATAATATGTATATGAAATTTTAGATCATTTGGATACATATTGTGGATAATATTTGGTTTCATAAGAAAGAGTAGAGTGATGTTATCAACTATTTACTCCTTTTTTATTTAATTTATGAAAAAGGAGAAGTTATTCTGTATATCCTGTAGTATGCAGGCATGTAGGTAAATGCCAGATGTAGGTTTTATAGTTAACTAGCTGTTGCCCGCGGCTCCGCCCGCGTGGAATTCGGATTCCATACAAACTTTTCTTCCGTGCTAAAATTGCCTCGGATACCATCCACATCAGCCATCAGGAGTGCCATGTGGAATTCGGACCCACTAAACAGCATGCCGTCGCGGGTCTTCAGTTGCTGGAGTGTAAAATTGCCTAGGGCATTTTCCGCACCCCCCGGCTGACCCTGGGCCATCTACAATTTTAAGATAGCCCTCTCAGAATTGGGAAGCACGATGTCCCATCGAATTCTGGAAAGGGAGGAGACGGGCGTGAAGGGATGACAGGAGGCCGGACCTATAATCCTCACGTCCGCGCTCGGTGACCAGCCCTTCCCTTTCCTGCTCTCTACTGGGCCTCCTCGTAGTCAGAGGGACATGTGGGAAGCCTTTGAGCAGCCCTCTATAGAGCTGCTCCCGTTGCTGTATGTATTTGCCGTAGGCGGTAGCGCCTCCCCTGGGTGAGGGGCGTTAATGCCTCCGTTACCCAGGATGCATCACATGGAGGTTCCAATCCCGCATTCGGATCCCGTTACCGTTGCATCTTGTGTTCAGCTGACCTTCCCTGTCTTCGCTCGTGAAATACTTCGAACACCCGTGGTTGCACCCTTTTAGCCCATGGCCGTAATAATAATTAGTTTTCAAATAATGTATGGTAATTTACCGGATTTATTGACATTATAATTTCATAATATCTTTTGAATAGAACGTCCGATTTCAATAATTCAAAACAATATTAATTCTTATCTAAATAAATCAAACGATTTATTTAGATAAGAATTAATATAAAGGTATAGATTCCGTGGTCTGACTTTGATCGGCATTTCGGCTTGAATTTATATCGTCGCGCGTTACTTTCATACTGCATTAGATTCTAAAATATTCATTATAATTATACAGTGTAAAGGGCAATTTTGATCTAAATTAAATTTACAATGTATCTAACGTATTTAGTCAGAAAAGGCTTAACACTATATTGTTAAAAATAGCTTCGAAAATGACACATATTTTTTTTATAATTTGTAAAAGATAAAAATGGATATTGTGAGCTACCCTTATTAGATAGACATATGCTGTCGCGGACTTTTATGTAGACCTTTTTAAGTTATACATTTCTACAGTACATTATTTTGTTCTATCTTCAATAGTTTTCGCAGCGTACGCGATGTAAGGAATTTTTTAGGTCATTTTTTTACACCTTGGGTTACATTATTTAAGTTTTATCCAGGATCCCTATTTTTTTGAAAATTAATTATAGCCTATGTTAGTCAGTGATAGTGCAGCTTTCTAATGGTAAAAGAATTTTTGAAATCGGTTCAGTAGTTCTTGAGTTTACTCGAATACAAAAATACAAATCTAATATTAGTAAAGAATGTATGGAAATCTGCCCGATTTATTGACATTTATGCTCACTGCTCAGCTCCCTTTAGTAGTAGCGTGATGTTATATAGCCTATGTTACTCCCAGATAGTGTAGCTTTTTATAGGTGAAAGAATTATTGAAATCGGTCCAGTAGTTTTGGAGCCTATTCGTTACAAACAAAAAAAACAAACAAATCTTTCCTCTTTATAATATTAGTATAGATAAGAAAAACGGTTTCGAAAATACAAATTTTTCGATGCTGATCTGATTCGGGGCCTTATGAACTAACTTAGGAGAACATAGTTGCAAGCCTCTTTAATGCTATAATAATCAAAGAAAACTCTTCAAGATTAATAAGACAATGTTATTGAAAGAATTTATAGCCATAAACACCACAAGCAACCACGGTAATAATTTACTATTAAATACTCTGTGTGGTATCTGACAGGCTGAAGTATTTTGGATGCGACGAATAAATATTAATAATACAGTACCAATGTGATTCTTTTCCGAAACAAAATATCTACAGGGAGATGAGACAATATGCTTTTGTTTTTCTTTATTGTTATTGGCGTAAAACATTTAGCGAGCATCGTTCGGCAATAAAACATGTTATTTTGTGTGACAAAATGTCGCACTTCATGAGAAAATATTGACCCGCAGATAGTGGAATAAGCGAATTATTGGTGATTCTCATCATGAAACGGAACCAGCCGCTTTAACTTATTCGACCGATCAACAGTTGTAATTTGGTCAAATCTGATGATTTTGGGTCACAATGTAGATGCAAAAATAAAGTATAACAGCTAAAATTTTTTATACATGTTATAAAATTTGACATGTATAAATAGGTATACATAAGATTGTCAAAATGAATAAACATGCAAATGATTATAAAGTAAAACCATTTCAGCTAAGCCCTTGTTTTGAATGTTCTATCGTAAGTTGGTTCGCTTTAACATTGTTCATCCATATGTTAATGTGACGAACGATAAATTGGCCACTAATAAGATAATTGGCCGCGCTCTATACCCACGTAAATCAACATCTTAACAGCTGCGCTTGCGCAGACAACTCCCTCACTCAACAGAGTGTCCAAATACATGTGTGAGCCACTAGAAATATTGAGCATTTACTTTTATTGGTGACCTATGTCATATCCACCTCATATGTTACCGTGGTGCCCATTTTTCGCTGTGTTTACACATTTATTTATTTAAATAGCCGAACCTCTAATGATTATTGTATGATCAAATTAAAAGAAAGTCATTGCCTTGAATTGACTTTCGCAGTAATTGTACAACAGACGAAGTGTTGAATTTTCTGACACCGTGCCTGTTGGCAACATTAATGTCTACTAGAATATATTACTCGTTAATGGTTTCAGTCATCGTCTGAAACAAGCCTGATATGCATTGTAATAAATTACAGAAAAAAAATTAGCTCCACCACAGAATGTTTTAACAATTCTTTTGTTCTAGTTCATAATATAGGTATTGCTCGTTTCATCGATGTAATACAATGATAGGAACTCCATGTTCTAATTTTATAGATTCTTTATTTTGTTTTCTGAATACATATACACTCACGATCTAAAATACACTTTGGTACTAAAATGTTTGTTTAGTAGACACCCTGTGTATGGTATGATTCACTTCACTGTTCTGGAGCTATTTGAAGTAAACAATCAATTAGATTCGAATTACAGGACGACCAATAATAGTGGATATTTATTGTCATTGGAACATTTTATAACCATTTTATTAATTTAATTGATATTGATGAGGTTCACTGAGCATTGCGTGGGTCGATAAATTCAATGCTCCTTTTGTGGATAACCTTATTGTTCTGAGCAAACTTGATGGTTGTTTCAAATTTTCTTTCACTTTGGCCTCATTCTTCTGTTTAATATTTTGTAACAAAATTCACACGAATTTTCATTGTTCGCAATTAATTTAATAAGCTATTTTAAATATTTTGATAAACAATTATTTGACTGAGTGTATTGTATTAAATGTATTGTATTGTATTAAATATTCATTATCATTAATGTCATAGACACTTGATGACGATCGTATTACAGGAATAAAAATTAGTAGGTATAGGTAATAGTTATTACTTACCGATGAAGTGCGTGCGTGTACGTCCCTTGTTTGACAATCGCGATGCATTGATACTTCTACATAATTTGTCAACGCTTGACTGCGTTACACAAATGCTTTTTAGGTTAACAGTTGATTGGGAAACGATCTGTCCATGTAGTAAAATATAAATAATTTGTTTTAAACGGAATGAGGGTCATTTAGAAACATGAGGGTAATAAAACTAGTGCGTGTCATGTAAACTCGGTCGCAGGCCTACGTACGATGCATCCATATAACGATGAGCTGTAGGTATTCCTTCACTCGCAGGAGTTTTAGATTTGTATTGTGAGGAGGGAGAGCTCTCATTACATTGTCAGGCTGTGAATTCGTTTTTCGATATCGACGGACAAAACGTAACGACATTAGCATTCGAGACGTAGATGGACGTACGTGCGCTGCGGGCAATGTTCACACTGTGACAATATCCTTGTTTGCGTCATAACACATTGATATTGCACATAATTTGACTACATGTACCCTAGTACATGTAGACAAATTGAGTGCTTTTGTAGTCAGTTATAGTTTTATTATTATATTTTAAATATAAATTAGTCAATTCCTAAACTAACCAATAGGTACCTATGTCATTATTTCAGTACTCATTTTTATCTGTATCATAATTATGGAATATCCATTCCTATTTTGAACAACGACTTACATTTTTGATTCGCTAATTGTAAGTATTTATGTATAATCTGAAACAAAAAAATATAACTAACGCATAACTAGATAAAATGCTGAACTAAAAATGAAAATGCTGACAGAATAGGTACCTACCTATTTGCACAAGCTTTATGAATTTCAAAATATACTGACGAACGGTTGTGGTTTATGTTTGTAATCATCAACGAAATTCAAAACAGCGAATATTCGTTTGAACGAATGTTCAAAATACCGAAAGTATAAATCCTGAAGTTCAAAATCCTGAAAATTAGATTTTTGGTGGTTTTGTTTGGGTGGTTATAAAAATACAACCACGAAAGCTAAACCTAACATATCCAATCTATCCGTATCTATAACCTAACCTATCCAAGTCGCATTGCACCTGGTGGACACTGCGCGCCTAGACATGGATACATATAGGTTAGAAGGTTAAGACGACGACCTCTGTCATACCCTTCGTGTTAGGTTACTTGTGATAAATATATGAAGATATAGAACCTCCAGGAATACAAAAACTACCCCTTTTGTAAAAAGTAGGTAACTATAAAAATTTAACCCGAACGCCTACCATCGGTAACGTATCTAAATGTTATTTTCGGGATTTTGAATTTCGGGATTTTGAACTTCGGGGTTTTGAAATTCGGTATTGTGATACTTAATCATTCTCTAATAGGTATTGTAAACAACATTGTAACATTGTAGCTACTTAAAATGGAATGCAAATACTAACAGCAATTGTAGATTTCAAAACGTCCAAAATAAATGGCAACTACATATTAATAGATAATGCAAAACGCATATTAATCAGTCAGTTAAATATATACATTAATAATATTATAATTAAAGTGAACGCACAGCAACCGAAAATATCCAATGATTTGTGATTTTAAATAAAAGTTTGATTAAAACTCACGTGTTCGGTGCGAGTGATGTGTTAAAATTAATCAATTCAGTCCGTAGGTATGGGAAAATAGAACGCTGTCGACATTTTTTTACATCTTTTACTGAATAATTTAGTAGGTCAATGAAAATTTTAATGCATGGCCTCAACATGTGTTTCATTCGCTTTTTGAAAAAGGCATTGGTACCGAACTTAAAAAATAACACATAACAGTCAGAATTTGGGCCAGTGCAACCTCGTCGATAAGAACCCCATTGGAATAGACATATTATGAACGTGCTATTTCCCGTAGACGTAATTATATTGGTAAGGGTGCTTGTACCTTCCAATGATGATGGCGATGACAGACTAATTTAAATACTGCCCCTCTCGGCAATAATTCCACTGAACGTAAACTAAACGCTTCGGCGGTGAAGTAATATCCGGATATTACTTCAGCGCTGAAACTCTGGAGGTTTCCTCAGGGAAGTTAAGACAAGTTCAGGCTGGCATCAAAGAAACCTGGAGTGCTCTACGGGGCGAAGCAGTTCTTCACTGAGAGGCAACGACTCCTTCTTTATAAGGCACAGGTTCGGGCTCACATAGAGTACTGCTGTCACCTTTTTGTCGAAGCGCCTGCATACTACCTTGACCCCTCCGACAATCCCTTATCTGCTCGCAGGCGATATGGAACCGCTTAGTATCAAAGGAACTTTGCCGCACTGTGTGTGTTCTACCGCCTAAGCAAAGGTTTATGCTTTTTTTAATAAAGAATATTAGCAACCGTAATTACTAATATGCCCGTTAACCCCTCCAACTAAGCTAAAGTGCTTGTGTTAGGAGTGGGTTCACGTCGGTAGTGTAATGGCCAGGATTCCAACCCGGGACCTCTTGATCTTATGGCCGACCCCTTAACCACTAAGCTACCGACGCTTTGATGAATTGTTTGACATGATGCCCATACCTACATTATATCATCGCAACGCTCGCCATAGGCAGGGAATTTATCCTCACACATTGCGACCTGAAACGATGCGCACTGAATAGTAAGAAAGGTGGAACTTCGTCCCGCGCACACTCAAACTGTGGAATGAACTCCCGGCTGTAGTTTACCTAAGCGACTACCATATGGGGTTCTTAAAGAAAGGCATTAGAAGGTTTATACAGGCATAGGTCACGGTAACCACTTTCTATCAGGTGGGCCGTGTACTTTTTGCCACCTAAGTGGTATAAAACAAGTGTTTTCTTTTTAATTTTCCGCAGATGATATCTACGGAAAATTTAAAAGAAAACCATTTAAATTTTAAAGTTAAATAACACTGTTTAGCAACATTCATATTTAAAATGATGATATTAGTATTAGTAGAAGCGAACTACTCTTCAATGAATAAATTGTTATTCAATATATTATTATTCAACATAATATAGGTATAATTCAAGAGGTCATATTGGTCATATTAAAAGAAAAAGAAAAAAATATTAGTTGAAACTATGTTTATGAATTGGAACTGTGTAATGAAATTGTAATAAGGTTGTGTGAATGATTGACACGAATCACGTTAATGGCCACGTGAACTTTTGAAAATCATATTATGTTTACCATTACTTTACAAATGCATGAACATCATTTTATTATGAATCTCTACCGATCACGAGATAAGGCATTAACATAAAGTACTTTGCTCACAACTCACATTGTCTTTTTAGGTCTAAACTAGCTGTGCCCGCGACTTTATCCATGTATATTTAAGTATTTCTGAGTTTTAGTTTTTGCGCGGCAACTATCTATAACTTTTTTCTAAAATAAAAATAGCATAAGTCATACCTTATAACAGTATATGCAGTAAAATCCCTTGAAAAACGGGCACGCTACTACGCAGATTCCTCGAAACGAAACAAACAGACAGAAAGACAGACCAAATTTGAAAACATTCATTAAAAAGCTGTCCTTTTAATATTAATAACAGACACATCCATTTTAAGCGTACATAATCAATAATGAATGTATAAGTCAGTACGTCATCGCAGTCGTGCTGCAACCGCACATGCCGCCGCCGCCGCAGTCCAGCAATCGCGAACGCTTGATTTTGGTACACACTTTTTTTTTAATAATTAACCACTGCGTGTACACGTGTGATCTATAAGGTTGAAAAGAAGTCAGAATCAGAGTGTGCGGTAGTGGTTCCGTCACGGTGGCGGTGCGGTTAAGGCGCGACTGCAGCGCGGTCGTGGCGCGGTCGATGTCGTTTACACTGTTTTGCGGTGCGGCGATGAAACGGCCATAGGGACCGAGACGACGCGACGCTATAGTGGCGTATACATTCGCGCTTCTGGTAAATTCGAATTTAAAAATAGGTAATTTCTATATACAGAACAATGACTGCAAGGATGACGCTCCGGTTTTACTGGACGCCCAACTAGCTGGCCCTGTGACGAATGTTGTGAGCCCCACGTGGAACTATTTATTTATCTGAGTAACTCACAGTACATGAGTCAGGGTTCAACTTTGTGAAAACTATTTACCGGTAAGAAATATTTCTTACATAACTTTCGGGTATATTTCTGCGAATTGCTAACAGATGTTTCGCAATATTACGAAGTCTGGACAGAATAAATCTTTTTTTTTATAATTGTTTGGAGTATATATTGGTCTACATTGTTTTATTTATGTGTTTGTATTCCTTTAATTTGTTGCAAAAGTACTATTAGGTTCGGTGAGTTGTAAAAGCAGGGTAAGTAGGTAGGTAGGTATATCATTTCGGAATTCTTTTTGGTTTATTATTATTTACCTTTCAAAACTCTGTAGCACGCAATGATTTGGAGACATTTAAAGAATAATCATAAGTATTGTGTGCTCCAACACCCTGTGACGCTGAATTCTGTAATTTTATTTTTATTTTAGAACACTCTTCGCCTACTTTATAAAAAACAAACAAATAATAAAGTGCATTTAAAAGACGCAAAATAGTAACAACAATAATAATTAAATACACGGTTCGCGGTGCCTATAAATCTTTAAGCGGCGGTAAATCATTATGGAGGCATTCTGGCGCTAATTAATTTAACGCTTTCTTTTTCATAGCAAAACGAGGGTGACTGGATGAAATTCCAAAAAGCGTAACTGAACGTGTTGTGTACAAAGTGTATAAGTTATCGCGGGGCTCATTAAACACATTCCAGGGCGGCTTCATAACCACTGTCATACGCGGAGCACTGCGAGGCGGCGGGCGCCCGACTACGGCCGCGCCACATACAGGCTGATCTATCAAGCATTGTATGCTAACTGGTGCGATACTTATCGTACAAGCTTTTGTCAATAGACGAATACTGCTTCGAAGTGATTTCAAAACCTTGTGATGAATTATTTCATTAAATGCAAGCAGCTCGTTTTTTCGGTTAGGAAAACCAAACGCAAAAAGTACTTTTCCTTTTAGCGGTTTGCGTTGTGATTCATTATAACTAAGTCTGATAGAAGATGCTAGCATCTATTGCATTGTGGTTTGATAGTTAGTTGGACCTCAGAATAAATAATACTACTACGTGTGGTTGGACACGTAATTGCAATATATAGTATATAGGTTGTCCAAAATGGCAGGGGTGGTGCCCATTCGAATTTCTGTGCGAAAAAAAGCTACGTACTATAAATCATGTGATTGGTAATCTGTTTAAGGTAATCTATTTTCTACAAGAGCTTATTCCAGAAACTTGGATCTGCTAGAAGAAACAATGTTGCAAGCGGTGCACATTGTTTACTACTAAGATGTTCCCATTTTATTTTACGATCACGGTAATTGTCTAACACATACTGCAAGAACCCTCACTGTTGGTTGCATGAACAACCTGATATTAATGAGAATCCATGAGCATTAAGAGCGTGGATTCGAAAACTATCGAATGTTTTAATGGCATAAACGTAGGTGGGCCTTACGACAGGACTTGAGGAGTAATTAAATATATAATGTTATAACGAAATATGTGATTTCACACATGAAACATACGAGACTCACTCAAATATTTGCAAAGCGCCAGCACTGTATCTTCCCAGAGCGCTTTAAAATTTGGGATATATATTATTTATATTCCATTTTGATTCTACTCTAATAATAATAATATAACCATTTTTCTCCATCAAGGATTAAAGTTGAGCGCCCACTATAGACGACAGTCTTAAGACAGACTAGAACTTGCTAAAACTGTGCGTCGTTGAAGTCTTTGCAAATTAATATTTAAATGTGATGATGCATCGAATGAAAGTGTTGCAAAGTAAGAACATATTTCAACCGCTGGAATCTTGTAGGTGGCTAAAACAATTTTAAACGAATTCCTATGTTTGGAAATGGCGAAATGCGGAATACGGTTATAAATTTTAACTGCTGTAATTACGAAACAGTATAGTTGAATATCTGTAAAATATCTGTGGCAGCTACGTGATTTTTATTTATGTAAATTTAGATTTAAATCTTGGCAGACTTTTGCGTCTGTTCATATTCACTATTTTTCAACTATACCCTCTGCTAATTGAAATGACTTCACATTGAAAACTAAAAAGACAATTAGTCGGAAGCTGCCTAAAAAAGGTATTGCGAATTCTGATAGCTATCACAAAGAATCGTGTTACGTCACCAAAATATTGGACGATGTTAAATCGAAGGAAGACGAAGTTAAATGTTAATGCCACGATTATGCAGGATATTATTGCAACCTGGCACATTATATGCATTAACTTATTCATATATCGTGGCGGAAATCTTTTTTATTTCATAGTTTTATTAAGAGAGGAGAGAATAAAATTTGTTAGGTAAAAGATAAACAGTGGTTATAAACTAGAAACAAGAATTCCTTAAACATATGAAGCCTTTCCAAATAGTAGTCCCCCATTTCTTTTTAACTCAGAAAATATTCTATTATATTATATTCAGAATGATAATAAGTCAACATCCTGTGTATAGTATGAAATCCTAGCGCATGATCAATGGTTAGGTCTCATTTCGAAGCAGATATGTCGCTTGAATGTCATCTCATGATATACTCGACACATTGTGTGGTAATTTCCCTCGACAGTTTAATTGCCGTTTCACCGTAATGTGACAGCCATAAGATTAATTTATAGGGACACCTTGAATAGCCACGTTTCAAAGTTTAATTTATCATCATTAGAGACATACAAATCATGTACCTAGTTATTAAATTATGAAATATTTGAATTCCTAACAGCAAAATGAAGTTTTATAAATAAATAAATAAACAAAATATTTTGTTACGAGTATACTGTGCCTACCTACAAAACAAACAAAATGAGCTAATAATCTTCTTCCTCTTAGCGTTAATTCCCAGTCGCATCCGAAGCTTTCAGCTCGGAGTCTGGGGTCCGCTTTTGCCAGTCTTAACTACGGATTTGGCTAGACCTCGATATTTTCTGTGAAGCGATTGCCATCTGACCTCCACATCCCAATGGTAACATTAGGCGATATCGATGCTTTGCAGCTAGACTGTTGTTTTTTTTTTGGATTTTTGAGGGCTCCAACTACCCGTAACGACTGCCATAGATGTTCTTATAGCAACCGGGACCGACGGCTTAACGTGCTCTCCGAGGCACGACCAGACCAATGCAAATACCCATATTTCATGAACACAAATATTTGCACTGAGCGGGGATCGAACCCACGCCTCCTGCGTAGCGGCCGCGTTCACTACCGCTACGCCACGGAGGCTGTCTCCATGCCATGAGCTAATAATACCTCGGTAAAATGATGAACATCACCATCTACTACTCAAGAATGACTTATGCATTACTAGCCTGTTGCCCGCGGTTCCACCCAGAAATCGGTTATTTCGACTAAACATAGCCTATAGTCATTAGCAAGCTCTAATCTGTCTCTTCATTTCATTCATCTAAATCGTCATAATCATTCATCTAAATCGGTTCAGTTGTTTAGTCGTGAAAGCATAACAGACATACCTACATACAAAGTTACTTTCCCATATAAAATATTAGTATGGATTATATTATGTTTCATTTTCCTTGTCAGTCAGTGTATGCACCTGATGTTTTATGGAACAGTTATCCATAAAAATAACAATGTTAAATATCATGTAAATATCCTGTAAACTGGCACGCGGACAGAATTTGTCCGCATGAAAAAAAAGCCCAGACTGGCAAGCGGACAGATATTGTCCGCGCGTAATGGCGCGTATCAACTCGCGCTTAACTGCAAATATTTCTTACCAATGTATACCTATCTTTGTCATACCTATTTAAATGTGTATGGAAAAGAGTAGGATAACAAGCAAGCCAATAATAAGATATCACTAGGTAGGATTTTTTTAAACTGTGGACGGTGTAAGTGCGACCGCTTAGCGCGAAATTTAAATGAAGACGGGTGAGTTTAGATGGCGTCCGATTTTAGTGTATTGAGTGATTTAAATGCCTAAAAAGGATTAATTATGATGCCAGGGTAAGTAATCTATTGTTAAATAGTTCATGTTTGTGTTTGCGTGTGTATTTTCATTCAAAATTTTATCCGAAATAAAATTATTATGTTCACGACTGCTACAACTAGAACTTACTTGACTGATTATGTTTCTAAAATATATGAAATCTGTTTATTTACTGGTTTGTTTTGTGTGATAATATCATAATCTAAGTTATTCTTACAATTAAATAGTTGGTATTGGCGCATAAAGTTAATAATTCGAGTAAATACGTAATAGTGACCTTGACGCTCAAAAAATGGCCGCGCGCCAGTCAGCTGTCTGTAGCCGCCGAGCATAGCCGAGCGTGTGACGTCACACGGAATTCTCCGAAGACTGGCGAAGACTCGCTTCGTAGAATTCCGTGTGACGTCAGGTGCCATCAAGTGGTTGAATAGTTAGGAGCTGAAAAAGTATGGATGCGGCTTTTTTAAAATAATAATGCCATTGTACGGATCGCGAACGTAATATTTTTTATTAGGTTTTTAGAATGGACATAGATTATAGTGTGAAAGAACAAAGAAAAATATACAAATTATATAAAATTATTATTTTCATTTTAGTGCAACTCAATTCTAAAATAGAAATATTATACATACATAAATACATACACACACACATACAAACATACATACATACTATACACACATAATTTATACTTATTAAATACATACAGTGAAAGTTAAATAAAAACTTGCACGAAGCCGTATCCATACTCTGTAGCGTACATCGCGTCGTCGGCCGTGTCGTTGACGTCACAGCTGACGTATGTACTATGCCGTTGCTATGCAATCGCGTATAAATGGCGGAAAAAACATACGAAATTACAAATGTTTGTAAGCTTATTGCTAATTATTCTTGGTTAGCAAGTCTTTATTGTTTTTTATGTATTGTATAGAAAATATTACGCACTATTGGTATATAAAAAATAAATATTGTAAAAGCGGCATATTTTCCGCAATAAGACTATAGTCGGGAAGTTAGTCATTTGGGAGCCGACCTCATGTCGGTTGCTTTATTTGCTCTTTACGTTGAAATGAACAAAGTTATTCATCTGATGTTTATATTTATCAAGAGTACTTGAGCAGACCTGTCACGCAATACATAAATCAAGTTACTTGATAAGCCCGGCGTTCGACTCAAGGGCCATTGAGATTGTTTATTTTTTTATGAGAGCGCGCTTGTGTGTGAAATTTTATCTTAACTTTTAATGGCCTCGGTGTAAAAAATATGTACAGAAACATGTGCAGTTGTAAATATATTTTGTAAATATACAATTAGACTGTAAAATAAAGTTAAAACTGATAATATTTTTTTTATTAAATTTAATAAATATGCCAATATTGAACACATACCTATCAATTTCCCCCCCTCCCCCTTTTTTTCTAACATTTTTAATAATAAATATATAAAAAAGCTTAGACTATTTGGATACTAATTTGTAGATAATTTTATAAGGAATCCAAATATATATATATATATTACTATGCATTCATACAAATTCATCGAGAAATCTTCGAAAGAAACTCGCGGGGAAGGGGGGGGCGTCCCCCGCCGCGTACCACGTGATTTTTTTTAGCAGTGCCGGCGGAAGTACCCCCGCGGGGGGGCGCCCATCGAAAGGATATATAGTTGCTAAAGTATATGTAATATCTATAGGTAAGGGAACATTTACGTCACCCTTAGCATTAGTTGTGGAAATTCATATTTATTCAAATGACAAGTTCTTCATAAATATTAAAGGAGGTCAAATCGATACATTTTCAATACCATAGACGTCAACATTTACATTGTAATATCATTATTATATATTCAGTTTGTATAATTTCATATAAAAATTTGTTTGTCACGGTTTCAAATTCATATTATGTGGATATTATTGTTACGTTAAGAAATCAAACTATCAAAAAATAACTTATAATAATTTCTATAATATAAAAATGAATCCCTAAATGTGTTGCTAAGCACAAATCTCGAGAAAGGCTAAACCGATTTTGCTAATTCTTTTTTTAGAATATTCCTTGAAGCACGAGTGACGCTACTAGGTACTTAAGGGAGCGGCGGAGCAGTAATCATAAATGTCAACAAATCCGACAGATTTCTATACTTTGTGGGCCTATATATGACTGAAAGGGGTTATACAGGACTTCGGGGACTTTAGAAAAATAAAAAAAAATGTCTGAAAAAGTAACACTTTTCTATACTCCCATACAAACGATTCGTAATAATACATAAAAGTCAATTTGAACTTAAATACCAACACATAAAGTTAGTGGAGAGGTTCCGGGAAGGCAAAACAATTTTTATTTGACGTTAGTATCGTATGAATATTGACATTAGTCAAGTTAGGCGGTACGAAGATCGCAGGGTCAGCTAGTTATACATAAATATGGCACTTTTTGCATATTCAATTATTAAAAATTATTTGGGTATCTACTTTTTGTATATGTAAGTACTTTTTTAGACGTAACCTATACCACGTTCTAAGTGGTGGGGAGGAAAATTAATGATTTAGTTTAGCAGAAAATATTAGGTGCACTTCTTTTTTGTGCATTCATAAAAAAAATCCCGCACAGAATGAAAAATTATATAGGTAGGTACTATCGTAATTAAAAGTGCATTAGCACCGTAATGTTTATAATCGCTTGTCCGGTTAAACGCGTATCTATGTGTATGTAATGTTTAACGCATACATTTATACGTCACACAGTATCGATATGAGAAAATATAAATGTGTGTGATGCGAAACAAAGAAAACGTTATGCTCGCCTTTTCATACTATTATGTTCGAAGCATGCATCTATATAAAGTAATGCAAAAGTTCGTTATTCTACGTAAGGCAGTGCGTAGCCTGGTCGGTAACAAGGCTGCTATGGATAGTGTTGAAATTGGATGTTGTGGGTTCGGATCTTAGTTTTTCCACTTTTTGTTGTTTTGTTTTCATGAAATTTTAGGAACAAGTTAACAGAATTAGAAATAATTATTTACAAATAGAAAAATAATATACTTAATTTACAATAGATTATAAATAAAACAATAGTTTAAAAAAAAAAGTTTATTAAAAGAATTATCCAATGTTAATTTGTGGTTATAATAATTTCATCCAAAAAATATACTTTTATAATAAAATTAATATTGCTTATTGAGGTTATAGCTTAATTATTCATTTTCTCGAAAGTTTTTTTTCGGAAAAGAGGATTGAAACTTAACCTCAACCATACAGTCTTATACTAATTACAGGCCAGCACGTCCCTTGATAGGCTCAGTAGTCTCAATAGGCTCAACTGAAATTTAATAACAAAAATATTTAAACAGAATAGCTTAGCACGGAGTAACAATATCACGAGAGCTTTCACTTTAAATTGAGCCTAACTATTTTATATAAAATATAATATATAATAACAATAACTTTTATCTCTCTTTGCACCATTAAACCCCATATATTCTCAATCGGGTTCAAATCAAGGGATCGTGCTGGCCAAGGAAATTCAGTGGCGAGGAGTACTCATAACACGATTCCTGCCGGCTTGCTCTGCAAAGGGAAGTCATGGTAGAGATGCTTAAGTTTAATGCATTATTACATGTATTACACCTAAAATTCAGTACCTATCTAAAATTTGAGAGAATTTCATACAAAATTGCCATGGTTGTTCTTTGGGATTTGCCACCGGCTTCCCTTTTGAACATTTTCACCCTTCGCCACAGCAAGGAATAACTTTACGTTCACTAAACCATTCGCGAAGTATGGTGGCTCGATGAATGGGACAATTATCGTACACAAAACTTATATCATTTTTTTATACCACTTAGGTGGGAGACAAGCACACGGCCCACCTGATAGAAAGTGATTACCGTGGCCTTTGGACGTATGCGACACCAGGGGCGTCACACTCATGCTGCCGACCCTGAAGAAACCTTCTAATGCCCTTAAACCTTCATTTATATCTGGATAGACATTTCGCACTGTGGGCAACATTATATCTTCTAACACTTCCACATAATTTGCACTATTTGCACGCGTAGATATTGGGTCTAATTCACCCGGCCCTTGCGCTCTAATCCACCCCCACATAATTTACACTTATCCTTATGCCATAAATGTAATCTTCCTTTTGAGATGATTTAAACGTTTTTTCATCAGAAAATATTGTTGATTCCCAGTTAAAGTAAATACTCTTCGTTATTCATTTCATATTCTGCTACTTCTCCTCCAACTCTGCAACTCTTCTTCCTCAAATTGTTTCACGCAACGACTCCCAGTATTTCTCTAAAAAAACAACAACCATATTACACAATTGCAACCAATGAACAAAATTGCACTACAACAATATTAATTAATTAATTAACTTACAGATAAGCCCGTCTCATTAGAAATTTGAGATATATTCAGACCATTCGAATATGGCCACAATATTAGCTTTTGCTTCAATACTTATATTTGACATGTTGATTTATTAAAAAAGAAATGTAATCGCTCGAACAGTAATTAACACAAACAGTCGTAACCATAGATGATATAATATATAAATAGGGTAGTCGTAACTGACTTCACCAACCAACAACTTCACTCATAGCCAATGAATCCATTTTATTTCAAATGCACCCTCAAATAATTATTTTCTCGCTAAGTTTAAAATTCTACGTAAGAAACATTTTTATATTCGTATCAACATTTATATATCATAACTTTTAAATATAAAACACAAAAAGTTATATTAGTTCTGGTAGGTTCGAACCATCACCGACATGTTTCATACTATTCATCAAGCCGCACATTAAACCACTCAGCTACGGGGCGGCTTACGTATGATATTGAAATTAACAATATCAATCAACGAGTGAACAATATTAATGTGTGTGTATGTGTGTGTGTGAATTATCTTCAAAGATTAAGGTCATAACTTCAAAAGTTTAGTAAGAGTACTGTACGACGTAGTGTTGACGTGTATGTGTGTGTGAATTGTCTTCAAAGAATAAGGTCATAAGTACGACTATTGTTGACGCGCTATAGTTGCGTCAGATTGGTACTGCACTTATGATCGCGATAGTACATGCACCAATCTTATTATGAGGTTCTTGAACTGAAATGTTCTTTATGTCCAATGCGTTACAACACTACCCAGGTCTGAATACATATATAAAATAATGAATGGTTTTTTTTACAACGGTATGAAAAAACTGAATATCGTACAAGCACTTTTCGTAACGTACATTATTACACGTACCTACTATTTCATGTTATCAGTCATCATCACTCAGACGAAAAAAATGTAAACCAGCTAAAACCTACCTTCATTCGAAATCAGTTGGTACTTATGCATCAGCCTCCTACACTAGATGACCCTCATCATCCTTTATGAGGATCTTATTCAATTAAAGAAAAGCATTGTTTTTTTTCTTTCTGGTCATCTTCAAAGATGGTTGGCCAGGATGCTGTCTGGGCAGCGATCCAAAGATGGTAAACTTTCTCGTCCAGTAAACCGCCCGTCGCGCGTCGAACCCGGTAAGATATTGTATTAAAAAAATTAAAAGCATCAATTATTTCTACCTCTCAAATACATGTTCTAACTTTGCCCGGTAATCTGATCTATAAATTATGTGACAAAATTAAGTGAGAGCAGACAACAGAAGTCAACTCAAATATGAAATGAGTTAAATCGGAGTTAACAGCATAATGTGAGCTTTTATATTTTTTGTTGACACGACGCCACTGCGGTATTTCCTGCTACCGCATATGACACGTGTCCACAATAGCTAAACAATACCGTATAATACTTCGTTTACAGTTCAAAATTCAATATTCGTTAACTAAATATGCTGGTTCCACTAAGTGGTGATTAATTGTGATATAAAGACTTTTATATTTCTGTTGTTATACTGTCGCGTCATTTTAAAAACACGACAATGGTTTCCATAAACATTTTTTCGATGTTATATTTAATTTTATATATTTTTCTGATTCAGTGAAAATGTCACATGAGAACTTAAACAAATAATAAATTATATCAAGGGAATATAGGTAGAAGGAAATGTCCAATTAGGCAAAGGCAATGTTGAGATAATTCTGTTTGCCTGAATTGATTTCACGTCGTCAGATAAAGCGAGTGGATGTTGTCTAAAGGGTATGTTATCAGATCGATGTGCGTTTGCCGGCAGTTGGTATGCATCGCCCACCACGTGGGAAACTCTAACTGCATCCAGGAAAATTGTATATGATAGTTGGTTGACATGTTCTATTGTATAGTTGCCTATTAACGTACTTACTAACTACCTATTACTACTACTACTACTAACAAATCTAAACTTTAAACATAGAAGTGTCATAGCAGTAGCTTAGTGATTAAGGACTTGGCCCTACTATCGAGTGGTCTCAGGTTCGAATACTGGATGTTGATGCGATGTTTGAAAGTATCTGGACCCTTTGACATAGAATATCAATGGTCTCAAACCCAACCTTACCTGAAAGCCGGCCTGCTGACTGTGAGATGAGGCTCTGGCGTAGGCTTTACTCTCGAAGTTTGAGGGTCATTTCCGCAAAAATCTACAACAAGGTTTGGATGCAACAGATGGCTTCCTGATGAAGTAGAAAGAACAATTGGGTGAAAATTGAAACAAAATATATCCGTCCACCGCCACCGCGCCGCGCGCCGGTCTGAAAATCCCTCAACTCGGTTGAGTTGAGGGATTTTTGAGTTGAGGGTATTAAGTGGTTACTTAATACTTATTTAAAAACAATTTGCCGTTTAACAATAAATTTAGCTATATAAACAGGGCCATGTTTCAACTAAGCATCCAAGTAATAGCTGTATTGTTTTATTTACGAACAGAAACATTCAATTATGCTAATTTTTATGACTGTTTACGGAACGTATGGACTTATAAAGTTAAACACATGTAGCGCTCTAAGTTCATATTTTACAATAATAAAAAACGTATATGGAGCAATATGTGCATAAATGTCAATATTTGTGTAGCGAGTGAGCGCAGTGGGAGCGACTGACGCGATTTATAAGCAACATTTAGTTGAACTGAGCAGCGGCGGCAGGCCACGCGCACAGCGGTATACCTCGCTTCATAACGTCCAGCATCGTAATTGTCGATTAATTATTTCGATTTCAATAAAACATCGCCATACAAATGAAATGGTATAATTTTAAACAATAAAACGTCACTAATAAGGTATAACTACAGTTCCGCCCGTCGAGAATTTTTACGCCGTGTACATAAAAATGTAACAGCTGTAAAGATATTATGGTCTGGAATTATATTGTATGCGAATACGTGATCACGATGTGCCGTGGAGTAAAGTCGCGATGTTAGACGGTTCAGTACCACGGAATAAGCCGCAAGTACGTAGGTATGTGAAAGTATTATATTTATGTGTTCATTAATGCAGGCTTGTGTTAATAACGACGCATCACGTCCTCGGTTCACAAGGCATCAGGATCAAGCCTCACATTTATATTCCGTCAGCTGTACAATGCCGTTTAGATTTGGATTATATTTGGTCATTGTTATTCAGTTAACGGGCGTCTAAAGTTTGTTCATTTGGGATACAATAATAAAACAATTGAAACGAACCTAATAACAATACAGAATTAATTTCCTTGATTGTCATAACCATACAAATATTATACAACAAAGAGGTTCCCACAAAAAGTGTCTAGCGTATGACGTTTCCTATAATCTTACAGGGCATTAATATCTTTCTTACCTCACTCACATTCTACTCTATAGATATGTGAGAAACTATCTTTTCCTTTTGGTTGTACCTAGTGTTTATTGTATCCTTTTTGCAATATCTACAACAAATGAACCCATGGAACTATATCATTGTTCCTGAATATAAAATCCGATATAAATAGATAGCTGAAACTTAATAGTTACTTTGGTATTTTAATTAATATCAATTGCGATGAGATGAGGCATAAAAATACTGTTACAATAGAATAGATATTCACTACTTGTGTCTCGCAACGCAATTTGCAATATTAGTTTTTATCGTAGTCGTGGCGTCGTAGTCACGCTTTATAGTAATTGTTACCCGGCGTTTTCATGAATATAGAAAATGACGATCCGTTAACCATGAATGTTTAAAAAAAGATTGTAAATGGTTAACCTGAGAGGGAAAGAAACCGATTTGATTAAATGATAGTTGTAACGCATCAGTAACGCCCGGTCAGTTGTAACGCATGTACAAGGCTGTAGTACGGGACGCTAAAGAATATTTCCCCTAGTGCCTGCACTCAGTCACCAGGAGAGAATTCAGTCAGACCCGCCTTCTCCAACTTTAAAAGCGAGGACTCCGTGCAACATGCATTCGAAGCTTGTGCAGCTGAGGCAGCACAGCGCCGTGTTTTTGCTGCAATGGAAGGAGCGGACCTCTATTTTACATATCGCAGCGTATTTCACTACCGCTGCCATCTTCTACGAGGAGGAGCGGATCAAAGAGGAGGATGCCCACTCTGATCTGATTTATTAGACGCTCATTTTCAGGCATTGATCCCCTTTAGTGTACTGAGTAAGAAGGGATTGGGATTTGATTTATCTGTAATAAATTCTCCTACAAAGAACTCTGAGTTCACCTCCGACTCGGATGTATTCAGGGAAATACCTACGTCTCTATGATTGTCGATTTTTTTTTATGGTTCTGGATTCTGCAACAATTTGATACCTTATTCCAAAAAATTACCCTGTATATACGTTACAACATAAATTAATTATTTCCATTTAACGAAGGCTGTTATTTGGTTCGATTCCCACAAAGTTTGAGATTTTTTTAAATGATCTCCGCCTTCGTCAAAGGCAGCATCTACCATTGCACAGCGTACAATCCAAAATATAGAATGACACATCTGTTATTACAGTGAATCTCATTTTTTTGATCTGTATTAACGTTGGAGTAACAAAATCCAATGTTAACTATAGAACGGTAAGCATGTTATTAACATTAACACCTTAAATTAGTCATCAAAATAGAATATAAAGTCATCTCAATGTTAATAAGCCCGCTATGGAGCAAAATGACAAAAGAACTTAACAATGGAATGAGAACAAATAACAAATTATAATAATAGAACACACCTGCTATTCTTTTGATCCAACATTTCTCTCATTTATGACGTTAATCGAGCGGAATACTTGTGTGTTAACATAGTTTTGTCCCCAACAAAGCACCGCACTCAGACAATACGCCTATGCTTTAGTAATATTTTTTGTATCAAACATAAATTCTCTTTCATCTCACTTAATTTTAGATCAAACTATAGTTCTTGCATATAGTTCACGTCATTATTGTCTCTGTTGCACTATTCAGTCAAATAACGTCGTAATTGCCGATAGAACCCAACAAATTCAAACTTTAATTGGTCAACAAAAGGTCTAATATTACATCTCGTTTATATCTAACTAGTGTTTGTAATTGTGTGTATTGTTGACAGATAAATAATAAGCGGCATTGCTTACAAGCTTGTGTAGATGTCGTATGATCGCTTACGCTGCGAGTCGCGGGTCGAATTAGTGAATTGTTGGTTGCGTACGCGGCAGGTTTTGTCTAGCGCGATCCGCCTCTCTCGCACATTAATCTCCAAGCCAGAGATGAAACGATATGCATTTGTCATCGTGTCCGCGATTAACTCGGAGAAACTCTTTCTATTGTATTGAATCAATTCGATTATTATTTAAATGGTCATATGGAGCAATAGGAAGTATTCACGAAAATAATAAACGTTTTTGGTTCACTAAGTTGACTGTGTCCTGTATATTACTGCATCGTCGCATTTCGCTGCACGCGGCTCGGTTATCTTTATGGATGAATTTAAAAATAGTTGTGCTTAAATAAATTAGTCAGTCGTTAGGCGGTCGGCAAATATCTCAGAAATATTATGTGTATGAATAGCGCGCCGTATGACGGACAGCAGAAAGGGCTGCCCTTAAACTTACCTTGTATTATTTTGTCATTATTAAATTCCCCTGTCACCGGCATGTTCTCATTTCGCCCTAAGAAAATATTGTATGCAAAATTATATGACATTTGAATGAGCACAAAAAGGTCGTATTGGGATTTGTTTACAGGTTGATCTTTAAGAGTATTTTGTATTTGAAAGATTGTCTTCGCATAATTTAAAATTTACAAAGCGGTGAATATACTACTATGGGAATAGCTAACAATATGTACAAATTGAATAATATAAGTACCCACTCTAGTAAATCAGATTGTCCAAGTGGAATTACTGAAGATTCTTTACACCACATGCGCTCATTGAATGCCCAATGATTCGTAGTAACAGTAATGTAGCAAAATGTGTGAAATGAAGTGTAGCTTAAGAGCCACAACACAAAGGTACTTGAAGAGGCAATCAAGTTCGACAGTGCAAGAGTCGAATCTTGTCAGCTAGAGGCCCTCAACAAGCCGCAAAATGAAATTTCTCGACGCCGTCAATCATTTTCCCCTCGTCGAAGTCGTCCCACTAGTCAGCTGATAAAAAGTGGTGCAAGTGACAAGCTTTACGTACTTAAGTACTTTAGTAGCCTGTTTGTGGGGGGCAGAGGTGTATTGACACCCACATTTTACAGACTTTAATTTGGACAGAACTTCCTGATGGGAAAATCCAATAAAACGGGATCCGAGCAAAATGGTAAACCTGAGACCTCCCCAGCCCTAAGGTACTACTGCTACGCCGCCGAGATAATCGTAATTTTATTATTTCGATAGAAATTATTGATCTATGAAATAAAGATATTGCATAATGCCATCATACTTGGAGTACGACTTACTTATAGGAACTACCCACTGCTAAGTATGATTCAGTTCTAAACGCGATCAATTAACTTAGCGGTGGTGACCCAAGTAAAGTAGTCGTTAATACTATTATTTATATAAAATACAAGCTTATGCCCGCGGCTCCGCCCGCTTGGATGTCGGTTATCGCGACCAAACATAGCCTATGTCCTTTATTGTCTAATCTACCTCTATACCAAATTTCATCAAAATCGGTTCAGTGGTTTAGGCGTAACAGACAGACAGACAGACAGACAGACAGACAGACAGACAGTTACTTTCACATTTATAATATTAGTAGGGATGTAAGTAAATACATGCTCACATCGTGTAACGTTCGCCGATTTATTGCAAGTCGCTTATAACTTTTACTTTAACTCTCAAGTATGAGAGTAATCGAGACATTATTCCGGTGTGTAAGCCCCGTCCATCCGTCACGAAGATGTTACGTGGAAACTACTCATAGGACGTCTTTTCCCCTCACGTGTCGAGGTAAGTGGGTAATTATAACATAAGCATCATCATAAAACTCTTATTGTAGCGTTAATAGTTACAGCAAAATACATTTAGGAAGGGAATCATTAACCTCGAAATATTAGACGTTAACCATGGTCTTCATTAGGTATCGCGTCTGAAAGTTTCATATGTTCGTTTAAAAAAACATACTTAACATATTTTAACACAAATTCAAAAAAAATGTTTTCGAGAAAAAATTAGCTTACTACATAATACGAGTATATCTCCGGGTCAAACTTCATCCCAATTTAGTTCTACATTGTAAAATATAACCATCGAAACTTTCACATAGCAGTAAGATACTTTGCAATATAGGCAACATCTCAAAATTTATTTCAGTCTTTATTCAACCATTCCTTAACAAAATTATGCTTACCTTAGCAAAAATGTGCATTTTACCGGTCACACAAATGCTTGAAGGCGCGGCTCATTGCACTGCAGACAGAAAAATATTTCGGAATTGAGATTGATGTCGCACGCATGTGCAGACGGCCTGTCTGTATGCAAAACAACGCTCCACCAAATATAGAACTAATTTATGGTCATACTCGGCGATTATGGGCAGTTAAAAATATCCATCGGTAGGTACTCCCGCTTTCCATAACAACTTACTACTTACAATAATTCAAATTATGTCGTAGAATATAATTATTTATTCAATTTAATTTGTAAAAATACCTAAAATAATTACGAATTAATATGATAATGAAGACAATTAGTTTACGTGTAAGTGCAGTAGGTGCACTAACTTAAAACGAGTAATTTCTTGTAGGTATAAATTATTTTCATTATATCATTTACCTAGTAGGTATTTAAGTACCTATAATTAGTTAAACATAATTTATACTCCTAACTTAGACCATATACCTACTGTATAGACACAGTCGTTAGGAACGAAATAGGACATCGCAAAAAAAATGCCGTGAAATGCGCGTTTTGTATGAGTAAGTTGATGTCAATTTTGTTTTTTCTTTAAACTGTTAATATTTGTGCGTGTTAAGGGATGTAGGTGTGTATAATGTCAACTTGTTCCAAAGTAATAGGTAGGTAGGTCTTTTTTACGCCGCGTTCTAGTAACGATTACTGTATCTAAAGACCTTGTATGTAGGTAGGTATATAGTCTAAAATTCTTATGTATGGTTGGTTAGATATAAATATATTTAGGAGAAGAAGGAAAAAATATTTAGAATAAATTTAGTATTTAGATAAGATCTTGTTTTAAGGCATAAAGGCATTTTGCTGAATAAACTCCGCTTTTATTTTTCACAAAATAACGCGAAGCGGATTTTTTTTTCATCTATAGGTACTCATTCAAAATTTTTTTTTAACAGAACACTTAGTTATACCTTACCCGACCCAGGCGGTACCACATCACCATCTAGTCCATACTAATTCAATAAAAAAAGATCATTATGTTAATCATTTGAGGTGGATATGTAACAGTAAACGTATTAAAATTTCAGAATACACAAATACTTTCAATGAGCGTTACCGATACATATAATTAAAATAAATCCCATTTAAGGGTAGGCTCCCACGCGATAAGAGGTGTTATTTATACACCCTCATCTCACAAAGGAACCGCTGCCGAATATCACCCATAAATATTGGGCTGAGGTGTAATTTTTCACATACCACGTCTCCTCGAGCGTCGCACCTTTAAAATAAATGCAAACAAAATTTAATAGGGAGAGATGCGCGGGATCGCGAGCTTCAAGTAAAAATAAACAAGCAGTCCTACTCGACCAATCGCCGCGAAATATTTTATTATCAGGCTATATTTGTACCATTCTCCTCCAATATTACATAGTTGCAACTACAAACAATCTATGCACCAGTTCTCTAAAGGTATTTAGTACATGTGTGGACGAAAAAAATAAACACGAAGCGTGTCTATTGTTGATCAAGCATCCCCAGTGACTACAAAGTATTACAAGTCTTGCATAGTGCGATTTTCGTTTATAATTTCTGCGAGTTGCATGGCGAAGTAGGAAGACGCAGTTCGAACTACGTTTATTTACGATTATTGGTTATGGACAGAGTTGATCGGCGGCCGGTGAGTCCCGCGAGTCTCGTAACGCCTCGGACTTCGGCCGCGATCACTGAGGGTGCCGCGTCCGACAGATATATCCATCTCCAGGGAGACCGCCTTTGCACAAAATTATGAATCGCAAAAGGGTGTCGTCTCGACACCTTCGCAAAGAATAGACTTGAAACAAACAACGCAAACACTCACGTCTCACATCAAACAGATTTTATTACGGCAAAAGATACAAGAATAAAAAACCGTTGTCAATAATAAAACGTAAAGGCGAAAAGCAATAACCAAGTTCTTATCCGATACACATATCACAAAAGATAGCCAATAAATAGTCCTATCTGTATTTGTCACAAAATAAGAATTCCATCAAATAATTCGGCGGCAATAAAAAACGGATAGAGACATTGCACGCATTCGTAATAAAAGTCTCACCATAAATAACGATCATGAAATATAATACACCTGCAATCTTCGGAAAATGGGAAAATCATTTTCCGAGGGCGGGTGCGGTCCGGCGTAATATTGTTATAAATGTACTTTCTGGAGGGCATAAATAATAATGGTGGCCACGCGAGTGACAGCGACTCGCTCGGGGAAATTATCTGCAGTGCGCTTGTTCACCTAAAAAGCTAAATTTTTGTTTTAATATAAAAAACGGCCAAAATAATTACCATAATTTTCTTCTACAGATCTAATAAATCTGATATTAGTTACAAATTTTCTGGAATATAAAATTAATTCGCAAAGTAGGTAGGTACCTAATGCATCCAAAACAGCAAAGTATAATTAGTGGATCTAGAATTAAAACTAAAAAAATATTAATTCATACTACAAAAGTATGATTTTTTTTTTCACTTGTTGCGTTAGCAAAAGGGGGTAGTTCTGGGGATGAAACTTTTGCAACCTCATTTCCATCATATTCTTATACTCGAAATAATAAAACATAGGTGATAATAATATTATGAGTAACACCAAGTTCATTAGAAATTCATGTTTAACACCAAGTAGGTAACTACGAGTATAACTTTTGTTACTTTTGTGTTCACACTTTCACAATTTTCATTTACCGCGTGATTCTGGTGTGGCATATCGTGACGCGGCGGTGGCGAGCGCCGCTGGGAGTCATTCCGCTCCGACAGCCTGTAAATTCTCCATTACGGGATATGAAATATGCTTACCCGCCCTTCCACCGTTTACGAGCGCCGCTATGATTTCTTATCCATCAGCCATTCTTTCCTTGGGGCGTGTTAAACAACTCGTGTTCGTGCTAATCAAAGACAGACTTTGATATATTGAATATTGTTTTATTAAAGAAGTAGTAAAAGTGGTAGTAATAGTAGTGTAAATTGAAACATAAATCATTTGTGTTTGGTTTAGTTTTATAGTTGTTAGTAAATTTTGTTTTTAGACGTAGGTACTACTCCTCCTTTTTACAAATAGGATGGTACACGACTCATATGTTGGTATAACTATTCGCAATGCCAAGTGTTTCACCCACATGCTGTCATCGCTTAGTGTTCTTTACCGGGGGTTGCCAGTAGTTTCGAAATACTTAATCGATTCCTATATTTTAAAGAGTTCCATAATCAAATAGGAAAAATCGTTATACTTTCTACTTCCGTTATGGCCTTACTGTCATTAGGCCCTCAGTACACGGTTGCAGAAGTAACCACGTATATGTAGTACCTATGTAATCTAATTTCCATTAAGTTAAATGGTACTTACCAAGTTGTTCATCGAGCATTTGACAAGTAATGACTGTGGAACGCATTCACATAATAAGCGTGAACTCAATAGTGCGAAAATAACGAACTCTCCCAATATCAAAGAGGTATATTACATCCATGTCAACAAGCTCCGTTCATCACGGGATCATAAATGTCATTTGAAAATCATTTTGTACGAAAATTAAGAGCTAAGTGAAAGTTTAACACCAGGTGAGACGTTATTTCAATACTTAGGTATATGTAATTCTCGATGAAACCATCATTCCCCTCTCAGTTGAATGAGTCAACTGAATAATTATACGTTTATTTCTCACATTACAATATTTTGAGTTTTCAACACAAAATTCAGCTTTTGTTCTTGACGCGGTGTAATGTCTTTATGCGACCACTAATGCGATATTATTTCAATTAAGTGCCTGATTTAGCCTCGCCGGAAAAACTCCAAACAATGAGGTGTCGACGATTGCATTGTGAAAATTATGCGCAATGAACCTTCAGATTTGTGAGTTTACCCACTTTAAACAATTACCTACACGAAATAAAGACCTACAACAGCTCATTCATTTATATCATCGTTGCTTGATCTTTAAGCTGTTCATCATAAAGTACCTACCGTTCAAACACAGTTTGACTAAGAATAGGGTAGAGGAATTAAGAGACACGACTGAACAATTATACACGTCGTCGCTTGTCTTGTAAGACATCAAAATAAAATAATTACTATTTATGATTCTGAAAGCATATTAACGGCACGCACCGCCACTCTTTTAATGTAATAAATCGTCTGGAAAATATAACCGTCAGCGCTCTGTCATACACATGTCTGAGTCGCGCGCGCAGCATCGCTTCGCTCCGGCTGCAGGGCTGGCATCGCCCCCGATGCTCCCGACCACGTCACACATCCATACGCCATAAATTGTCCGACGTAAATAAAATCTGGCGTTCCATATTTTAAATCCTTATTTTAATAGCCCACTATTCAACGAGAAATTAAGACGTGTTTATTAGCTGAGCTGCTCGTAATACAAACAAGTCCTTCCTTCATGAGTTACTTCACTCGTGATGTCATAAATCTGTATTCACATCAAGTCACAACATAAACCTATTAAAGTTGCAACATAGATCTACATACGTACTATACAGATATAAATATTTGATAAGAGTTCTTTGTGCATATGTTAAGAATGCTATAATTCTACTCATCATCATGGTTGAGTGTCACGTCTACGATTTAGATAATAAAATAATGTTCTATAAATAACTTGTCAAGACAAAAGAAACTACACTAATATGAAAATATTTCGTGTTAGTATGTTAATCTCGTCTGTTGATCCATAACAAACACAAAATATTGTTGTTGAGTTTCGTAAGCAGACATTCAATAAGCATATTTTTTCATAATGGTAATCCCGCATATTTTTGTTCACCATAAAACAATCCCATGGAAATTGAGTATTATCGTATAAGTAGTAATCTGGGTTCGAATTTATGTATCGGAAGAAGTGTATGGAAAAAGTTTTTCACTAAAGGCGTATTCAGAACATTCTTCATGTGCGCCATGCCATGCCTTACAATCTTTTGATAGTAACTATTTGTGTATTTTGTTCACAAGAGATATCATAATAGCGCAGGTACACATCATTATTCTAGAACAATGTTGAGTGGTCGCATACGAAGAAACCCACAACAGCTGTCCTACTAATCAATTATGCGTCCTCATAATATGACTCTTGTCTTGACGACTATAAAATTGCCACACATAAAAATTTTCTCTGTGCCAAAAATCAACATCATCTCAGAACTCAGACGGAATGTTGACAACATAATATTTTTCAACGTGATCTTAATCTCAACAAATTGTTGAAGATGAAAATTTTTAATCGCGTGTCTTCAAAATAGAATATGTGACAATTCACAATTAACATAGTATAGGGGATTTTGACGAGCATCTTAAAACAATTGTCGAAATCTTACGATGAAGCTATAATTTAATTTGACTTGCTTTGACTCGCTGCCAGAGTGACTAATTCGCGTTTACATGTCGTGACTCTCGTATTATTGCTATATTTTCTACTCAATTGTTGAAATTCGAATAGAAGTTGAATAACTATTAAAATAATGAATCGTTAAAACGTATTTTAAGTACAACATATTTCAGGAAGGAATAAGTGTACATTCGCATTAATGTCAATGCGTCACATTATAAAACAAAATCCGTCCATTTTTATTACAAACCACTTGTGACCTTACAATAGTAGACTTTAGTGTGATTAATTTTTAATGTTCATTAAATGAGTAAAACATAAATATATGCAGTGAATAAAATCTCATCGATAGCAAACGACTGGTCCAATAAACATACTTTAAATTAACTGAAGATATTTATTTTGTTTAATTTCAGCAAAGCCAGTATACATCTGTTAAGCGGCTTAGATTATTTTTAAAATGTTTCTCTTCTTAAAAGATCTGAATAGCTATTTTATTTTTGAGTAATACAACATTAATCTTTTACTCTCCTACATACTGGCGACAAGAAGCTTTATGAGGCTTAGAACAGCTTAGGAATCATTTAGCAGAACGTTAAAGAATGGAAAATTTAGGTATATCTAAGTGAATGAAATGGTAGTTATACTTAATAACTGAAGTAAAAGTTTTTAGTAATAAAAGGCGACGAACTACAACATATAATTAGGTGTTATCGTATTACAAGTACCTGGGTACTTGTAATACGTCTACGTCCTACGAGTATAAACCGTTTTCCCCCGACTTGCTCTGCAAATTGAAGCCGTGGTAAAAGTGATTACTCTAATAAACAGAGAGAAAGAATTTTCCACCGGCTTCTCTTTTGAAAATTTTCATTCTTCGTCACTGCTACCTTCTGAAAGTTGTCACCGTAAGGTTGTTTCTATACCTTGTTTCCTATATACAATCAATGTCTTTGTACTTTTCAGTTATATTGATACAATTTTTTACTAAATTTAGCACTGATACGTACAAAAGTTCTGATTATTCTTAGAGATTTAATGTATTTCAATAGTCATAGTTATTTTTATTTAGATATATAAATTATGGATGTATGGCATTCCATCAAAATTTTCAGGTACAAAATGAAGAACAGACTAGGCTCAGACGCAGGCTTTCCTCTCGAAGTTGTGGGAATTCACAAGGAAAGAAGGTGTAGGAGAGACAGACAGAGGAAAAAAATCTGTAGGTAAGTTTAGCCATAAACTTTACACATTTTAATATTACAGTATGATAAAAAACCAAATCCCAAGAAAATATTCATGAATGTATTTTAGTTATTCAAACAAAAAGTAGTACCTACGTACTTTTAGTGACCTTACCCACCTGTTATCGTAACCAAATACGTACTTCGTGCATGGAGTATGTCGCGCCCCACCGCACGATGCCCGACATCGACGCCAACATGCAACATTATGCGAAATTCCTCCAACACGTAATAAAATTTTATAAAACCGCGGTTATCGTAAACAGAACAAATAGCAAAGTTTATGAGCCATTCGTCGCGCTTTTCCATTTGCATGATACGAGTATGTCATAGGAAATACGTATCGTACGCGGCTACGGGTTATAGCGACGTCCCAGGTCATCGCACTAAATTATTCGTCTCCTATAAATTTGTTTATGTAAAAGTTATGGACAGTTGTCAGACATCGTCAAATTTCCAATTTCATTGTAAAAAAAATGGTGGAAATAACTCGAGTCCATTTTATTTATGGTATATTTATGGTGGTCTTTTATTCTACATGGTTTTGTAACGATCTAGAATGAATTGGGTTCTAGGGCAAACACTATTGACTTTCCATGGTGTGATAGAACAATAGAGTTATGAAAATGTGACCGCGGTTATCATCTTAGAAACGTGACTGATTACAAAAATAATCACCCTTCTTAGTACCTATATAAGACAAGAAAAATCTAGACAAACTATTTCACTTACCCTGTGGCTAATGGAATCTAGAAGTTAGTGCTTACTAGGTACTATATGTCGATCCGTCGACTGATTAGCTGGCATTAAGCCAAATAAGTTGGGCTCATTTCAGACCTCTAATTTTGGAGGGTAATGAGTGGATTTGAGCTCTTTACAGGCAGTCTTATGACCTAATGTGGGAGCAAACAAGCTGAAAAAAGGAAGACAGGGGAATGACACGAGTTTACTTTTCTATTCCATGAATCTCGTCCCTTACCGCCCTCTCAACATCCATAAACAATGTGTGAACATTCATAAAGTGAAAAATAAGAATAGATAATAAAACGTGAGCGTAACATGCGGCGTTTACAAAATTTCTTTGACAGACGCATTTAGAGCTGTTAGCGCTTCTTTATAATAAAAAGGTTTCAACAAAGGCTCATTAAAAACTGAAGTCATAACAGGAAACGTGATACAGTGGCTGGCGGGTTTTTAAAGATTACCTCTTTCATCATAAAGGCGCGGTGAGCGGCAGCTGGCGCTTCCACTTTATGTGGTTTCTGAACAGCTTCTCTTTAATAATCTTGTTTATTTTTGTATATAGCACACCCGTAACTTGAATGCTTCTGAACATGTGTCATTGACTTGAAGAATGCATCGTTGTATATTTTTTCATTACACTACGACTTGTGTGGCGTAGCGGTAGAGCTCTGCTAAGCTAGAAGTCGTGGATTCGATTCCCGTTCAGGGCAAATATTTGTTTGCAAGAATATACCTATATTTTTGCATTGGCCTGAACGTTTATAATTGCATATAATGTATATAATTCATCATTTTCATGGCATTTTCCCAGTTCCGTCTAAACCTTTGAGCCTGAGATCCGCAATTTTTTTTATTGATATGTCTGCTTTTCTGGTCGCGACTGCCGTCTGATCTGCCTAAGACAGAAAAAAGCCTCTTCATTTCCTTAGTAGGTACAACGGCTTGCAGGTGAGGTTTTCTTTTTAAGGTTTCTCACCTCACAGCGGTGTGTCTCGACGCCTTCGCCTCAGAGTTCGTGGTGCGTTTTCCGACTTTTCTTCTTAGCAAGAGCCTATGAGTACTATTCGTTGAAATTAAACAGCGACAAATAAAATTATCACTCGGTCGGCCAGGTATGCTGTTATCAGTGGTTATAAACAACTACTTCTCTTAAAATCCTTAGCGGTACCACACATAAGCAGGAAGAATCGACATGAATTACTTGACGAAAATAATCATTCAACAATCTGGCGTCCCAGCAGCCTAGACCCGCAGAAGACATTAAGTGTTCCTAATAGCCATTATTATTGGTTCCAAACTTTAATTATAACTAAAAAAAAAAGTATAAATTTATATAAACACACATAAAGGAACCTAAGAAATAACCGGTCTTATTGGAGATCTATAGGGGAGGCCTATGTCCTGCAGTGGACTTCCTATGGCTGAAATGATGATGATGATGATGATGATGAAAGATGTCGATCTCTGTGATGTGGTGGTAGAGCGTACGACTTCTACGTCTCGGCGGTCGTGCGTTTGATTCCCGCTTAGTGCAAATATTCGTATGCATATATGAATATGTAATCATCTAGGTTTTTCTATGTATATTATAGTAAATCTAACACACAGTGACATCTAAATAGACATGTAAGTTAAGATAGACACTAAGATCAATATTACACCAGAGAGACACTCAATATAGCGGCATGTACTGTAACAGCGAACAGTGAGTAAGCAATAAGCCTCCTTGTAGCTAATAACAACAACGGCATCGGCGACGATATCTCAATATCGTAGGTGCGAGTTAATTAACACATGATGCTTGTCGTGGAAATAGAATTCCTGTAAGCGAGTGCTGGTGCGCGCGCGCCCCGGGCCACGCCACCGCGCCGCTCCCTGCCGATGTTTGTTTACAAGCAACGAGACTTCATTACGCCGCTGGCTAATGTATTCAGCTTCAGCCTCCACGTTAACAGCGACACTTCTCGGAATCAATATGCTCCTTGTATGTTTTGATTGGCTGTCGCTCCGGCGAGCAACACAATCCCGCCCTAACACACCAACGCATAAAACACACTTTTCCGCACCACCAGCCCATAACTTTAATGACACCGAATACAACGAACGGATTTCAGTGTTAATACTTGCTCGGGATAAATTTCCTATAGTGGTAACGACCTCTGCATTGAACTTGTCCAATTTTAGGGTTAAGGCGCATTAATTTGTTTTATTAACGGCTTTAAACGTTTAACCGTTTCCTGTCGTCACTGCTCTGGTTCGTATCATTCTATTGTGTTCCTTGTACAGTACTAATCCAACATAAAATAACAATAGACACTATGAAACAAGGAAAACTAATTCTGATACTAGAGGATCCCCTACGCTACTTTTTAGATCCGTCTACATTCAAATATAGAACTTTCGATGTGACATATTGTGATCAAAACCACAAAACAGTTTTGTGTGCGGGCTGACACAGCGTCGGAACATTGCCAAATCCGTCGAAGCGACTTCTGATCCCTTGCACCCCCAAAAATAATAATGTTTCATCTTATAAAAATATTTCCCTTACGACTGTCGCTCGGTATATCACGGTATTTGTCACAGAGGATCACCCTTTATGTTCGTTTCCAGTCAAACCCCTTAGATAAGCGAGCCTTTTATATGCCAAATATAATATATTATGGTTTACAATTCTTTCTGAATCATAATATGGATAAGACATATAATATTTTGACATGTCTGTGCTTTCATTTGAAGTGTAATTTTGTAACTTGTTGAACTAGATATCGCAATCCCCAGAACAAATTTTAAGTTATTTTATTTCCTGTGTCCTTTCCGGAACATGAACAAAACTATAATCTTTTAATTTAATAGTAAAACTGGAAATATTGAACAAAGAACACATTAACTTATCAGCACAATGCACTGCTCACAATTAAGTTTCTAATGAACAAAGTTTGGTTTTGCATTCATCAGAGTTCTTTTGTCGGGCTCTCAGCGTATCCATATATAGCCAGCAAGCACGAGCCATTACTTCCAACATATGAGCAAAGTAAAAATATCAGCGTATTATGGGTTATCAGAGGCAGAGTCGCGTCTCGGAGACTCCGGCCGGCATTCACGTCCCGTTCCAACTTAATGGATTGCTCGCTTTCATATTCCGAAACGTACACAATGTTTGCGCTCCTATGATCACGTATAGTGATTTAACGCTTTATATCTTCGCTACACCCGTCCTCATATTTGTACTATTTTCCTACTGGGAATTAGAACTAATGTCACACGTCGACGTTAAAATTAAATTTACATTTCATCGTAATAGCATTTCCCGATACAAAAACTTGAAGTGCGCGGTTGTCACCCATCTGTTTGCACGTCTATAGCTCCCCTTTCATATGAAAGGCGAAAACAAACAGAGAATGTGCCAAATAGCAAACAATATTATACGGAATGCACAATAATATCAGTTCCGGCGGCGGCGTGAGTGTGGGCCGCACTGTTTGCTTCCGCGAATAAATATGAAATTCGAAGACTCTCGCCTCAGACGCGAACAAATATTATGTGAGTTTGCTTTGGTAAAATGATAACCGTCGAGATTGAAAATTTGGGTTTAGCCGCCAGGCAGGAGATTATTGAATATACGGAACTACTCGGGCGGCTCTTATATCAAAGCTTAGCAAACTACTTCGTTTGGAATATTGGATGGACCAACGACGTATGGCCCCATGACATTAGTTTCCACTTATGTTTACATGCGATTGTAGAGTTCTGATATTAGAATCCTGTAAAATGTTATTGAGTTATATATTTAGACAGAAGGATAATAAATACTAGGTGTATGATATTTTCTGAAGTTTACGCGATTATCACACATTGAAATAAAACCACTATAATGGTGACCCTCTTTTCCGAGACTTTGCCTTCAGCTTACCATCAGGCGAGGCGAATTCAAATTGACGTGTCCTATATAAAAAAAAATCTGAGCAAATAAAAATTATAGAGTCAGTAGTTTTCACTAAGATTTTTAATCAGCCATGACCTGTGACCACAGCTCACAGGTCAAAGGTCATGGCTGATTAAAAATATAAGTAGAGTGAATGGATATCGTAATAAGCTTATTACGATATTCATTCACTCTACTAATACTACTATACTAATAATAAACTCAAAACTTCTAAGTACATTTATATTGAACGAAGAGAGGGTTGAAAATGATTTCGTTTTTCGACTCTTTGGAAAATATAGGGTGAATCAGTGCAAGGGTATGAGTGGCAGTGGGTTAGGTTTATATGCAGTACCATAGCTATCTAAACATGTTTCTTAATGGGCACTGTAGAAGTTCAGTGATTACCGGATACCTGATAGTAAACGAATACCATTCCCTGTAAACCTTTGTAACAACTGAGGTATGAGTGGATTAGTGGAAAGTAAAAGAGAGATTAGACACAAAGGAATATAGGTTAGACCTCCAGCACTGATGATCTTCGTTTTCTTTTATACCTAAATACACCGTAATTGTTATGGTCATAAAATAATATTTCACGAAACTGTTGTCTGTATTGTATGAGTTGAGTCAGTCAAGAGAAGAACCGGACCAACACGAGAGTGCTCCATGCCGGAGATGCCTCACGGAGAATACTCCCTCTTTAAACCTGCCACCTGGGCATAAGCTGCAGTGGACGACCTGAAGTCCCTTAATAGACTGAGGGCCCAGTGAATTGGGGCTATCTGGATGCGGAGGGTGGGAGCTGTGACTGCGGTGAGGTTTTGCAAGCAATGGCCCACTTGCTATCGTGTCCACTGTGCGTGTGCCCCAATACCTGCACAATGGAGGAGCTTAACAAGGCGACAGTGGAAGCCGTCAATGTCGTCGCTGAATTTTGGGCCGGACACATCTGACATTTGTACTAAAATTGCTATCGGGTCGAAGAAGAAGAAGAGTCAGTTGAGTCTCAAATTCGCCCCGAAGTTGATTTCTACCAATACTTAGGAAATAATAGGTAACATATCATATTATTTTTTACCTATAATTATGTAGAATGTAGACACCATCTAACCTATTTAATAAATTTATTAAAGAAAATCTTTCAAATAATATATGCAGGTATTTGTTCATAAGCCACAAATGTTTACACTGTAGAATTCAAAACTTAATTAGAAGGCAGAGAGTGCTTCCACTGTAGCAAGTATTGACGAACGTGAGAATTGGCAACAATATTATTTTGATCAACGATGACAGAATGTAATGCATGAACCGTATGTGCCTGATTAGCTAACGAGTTCACATTTTGCAGTATTTTATTATTTTATCGAAATAAGTTATTCTATATTTCCACAATATGCGACAAACGAATACAATAAAAAAAATACAATAAAATCTGATTTAGACATCAGATTGTGATACAATCTCAAACTCGTACATATATTCACTGATACCCATATTCCAATTAGATTCGGGCCCACGCCACGTAAAGGGTGTGAGCAGGTGTGAGCCTATTGCCGTGGTGGGATAGACCCAAGAATCAATAAGCTTCAACTTTTTTGTAACCTAGGTACTAACCTAGGTTACAAAAAAGTTGAATAACCCTCTACTATTATCTACTAAGATAATAGTAGAGGGTAACTACTACCCCATACATTATAGTATTTCTCTACCCCCCTTTAGACTTTTATACAGCTGACGCATTCTATACTTTTCCCTCATACCCCCCGGTATGAGGGAAAAGCATAGAATGCGTACCTTATAACGATCTTATAATAGTAGTAATCTCATAATAGCGTAAATATTTTCAATCTCCTAAACCAAATAACCAAATTTCATTGTCGAAAAAAATATCCTGATTCATTCGCCTAGATAGAACAAGAGTCACTAGGATTGTAAATATAACTCATACCCTATCTGTCCACTATGCAGTCATGCGTAAAATATTATTAGTTATCATTTGAAGGTTACAAGTTGCACTCGGCCGGGCCCGTCAAACCGTCGCTCGCCGCGACTCGACGGTCCCTCCGACCCCCACCTTATCATCCCGTGAGAATAACTTCCAGATTTATGTGCCACGTAAAACTTTATGTCGTGCTTTGTTTCGTTGCTATTTTATTGTTATCATCTATTTTGTATAACCACACGTTCTGGTTAAAATAAGTTTTTGTCAAGTACTTTTTTCTATATAAACAAGAGGCACTAACCACATAAGTTGACAAAATTTTAAATAAGATAATGAAGTGTTGCTTTGGGGTTTATGAGGTACCTCCCACCTTCAGGGCCCAAGCGAACCTAGCATGCAGGCGATATATCTGCTGAAAGACGGACGAGGAACTCCTGAAGGCTCTCCTCTCGGGGACTTCCGTACTCGACCCGATTAAAACCGCACGGTGCGGTTTAAATCTTCAAATGACTCTATCGTTAAAAAGAATTTCTTACAAGACAACTTTCCAGATGGGGTTGGCCCAGTTCGCCGTGAACCACGCGACCACTTTCTTTGGGTTGAGCAAAGAATAAATGAACATCTTGGGTTTATTGTGAAAATTCAATATTTTAAGGATTTTTTAATAGATAGAAAGGAATAAGGTTTTTTGCTCTCAGTGGGAAGAACAAAGGCTTGTCCTGCTAGTCTTCTGCGCTGACGGGATAGAATCTCTCTGTACTTACAAGGTCGACAGTACGAATGTGATGTGACTCCCCTGGTGACACATTCGTACACCTCGTCCATAGGCCACGGTAACCACATTCAATCAGGTGGGCCGCGTGCTTATCTGCAACCTAAGTGGTATAAAAAAATAAATTTTTACTATTTAACAGTGAGCGACCAGTGACTGCCAATGTTCAAAGCTTTGAAAAACATTGAAAATTTACACTTGTAAACGTGTTTTTACAGCACTATAAAACAATTTTCAATTTAATTTCATCGTTTGTACATATTATATGTAAGCCAAAAGTCAAGTATGCGCTATTGAAATGAACATTTCACAAGGTCTATTGTTGTATTTTATTTCCTCAGGCTAATAAATTTCATGTAGGTATTTGCGAAATTTATGCAATTTATGCGCCATATGTCTACAAGTACCTTAGTTTATAGTTTATAGAAAATTAAAAAATAGTTTTAAAGACAGCGTTGAGGAAACTCGTGAAGTGTATAAGGATAGAAGCAGGGAGAAAAGTGTGATTATCTATGTATGTATGATAACTAGATTCTAATTTGGTATTTAATACCAAAATACCCACTTAAAAAGAGAAGAAGGCAATTCAACTGTATTGTTTTAATTTTTTATTATTGGTCACCTCAGTATCTTATACCCGTAACACTTTTAAATATTTTTTTAATATTTGACTGTTTTTTTTTTTGTAATGGGTAATGGTCTGAAGTGGATGCCGATTTTGACGGACTTTTTTACCGACTTCAAATAAGGATGAGATTCTCAATTGGATCGTTGCTTTTTGTGTTTGTTATGCGATTACACAACTATTATGAATGGAATTTTATGTTTCCTGTTTTTTTGGAAAGGTTTCAGGGGAGGTCCCATGACTAGGGAGTCAGGATCTGATGAAGGCATCCGAAACAAATCGAGAAAATCCTCAAAATATAGGTAAACATACTATTTCTGTTGCCCTTACATAATTTAATATGAGCATTTGCCTGTGAGAATCATCTTCTCGTAATGCTGCACTAAAGATATAAACCTTAGTCAACGACAAACGGCTATAACTCACTAAAAAGGGTAAAATAAAGAAAATTTTAACAAAAAAATCAAACCGACTCGCGACTTCAAGAAACATAAAAGAGGCAATGTAATGAAAACTGAAAAATTACATAATTTACAGAGTTCAGTCGGGACTAACAGATCAGTAGGTGATCTGTTAGTCCCGATTCTAAAAATGAATCTTTCAATAAAATTACAAAAAAATACTGTTGTTTTTTAATTAGTCAATTGACATAATTGAAGTCCTTGCTAAAGGTGCGCTTATGGCACTCGATCTGTCGCCTAGGCATCCAGATCCTTCCATATATTTTTCACCGAGACCGTAGCTGGGAGTAGTGGGACAGTTGGAAACAGTAGGCTTTTATACGTTTATGGCTTGTATGCCTTTAGTGATTTTTGTACAAAATGTGATTTCCAGTTTTTCTTCTCATAACTCTCGACTGTGACCTAACAAATGTTTTATCTTTATAAATGTCAAAGTCACAGTGTTTTATGGTATTCCGAGACACATAAATACAACCCTGCATGTAAAATCAAAAATGGAAAATACTAAATCAATTAAAATATTTACACTTTTAGTTTTTTATGACCATGACACTGACATACCTTTTCAAAAAGCACATTCGGCCTATCGCGGTCTGTTTTTAATGTTTTAGATTCTGTATGATAAAATGGAGAGAATTTTTATAGGTTTAAGTACATTAATGTGATATAGTACATCCGCTTTATTAAGGTGCTGTGGGAGGTCAGGTGTTTCGTCTGCAATTTCTATTTCAACCTAACATTTATCATAGCTAGTTTTTCTGTGAATACGCAGGCAAGGAAGAAAAACATTCTATTTAGGGCAAGTTTTTAGGGTTCTACCAAAATCTTTGGTGTCAAAGTCATCCTTACGTGTGCAAGATATTGAAAACATAATTTACAATATCTTGCACAAGGTCTTGCACTCTTGTAGTACTGCACATTGTCATAATTTTCATAATATTATCGTGCATCCAGTGGTGGAAATTTTAATGATCAGATCACACACCCTAAAGTAACACTCCGCCAGTTGAGTGGACGATAATAGAGAAACATCTTTACGAGTTCGACACCCGCTTGACACATCAACACTAAATCGACATTGTGCAGATGACGATCACTAGAGCTGTGGACAAGTATGACAAAGATGCCAATACTGCGACACATGAAATCACACTATATTGGGATACTTTACATTTATGTTTTACTCGTAACTGCTTTAGGATTTCAGCTATTAATAATTCCATAAATGAAAATAGTATGTTTATTTATTAACTTCTTCGTGCTCTTGCTACAAATAGCTTTCAATTTTTTGTTAGAAATCCACACGTCGGGGTTGTAACAGCTCCATATGAAACCCGTGATACCCGCCACTTTCTGCAATGTCATCGGTGCATATAAAAAGTTATGACCGTTGGCAATATTTCCGAGAGGCGGCCGAGCTCTCCGTAGGAAACGATATGCAGTAAACGGTCGGGCGTGCGGTCTCGCGGGGCCACTGCGCCCTTACTGACCCGCCCGATTTTATGCCAATTTTCATAAAAATAAATCTGACTCGCGTTGATTGAACCAGTCGCCGGGCCGTTCGTGATCGACTTTCTATTTTATTGTTATTAGCTCAGTCGCGCAAGGGTACGAATTATTGTTTTGCCATTTGTCTCCAAAAATAGAAAAGGTTATTCTCGGGTGAAGGTATAACTTTATATGACAATCAATTTATTCGATACAAGCTTTTTCTTTGCCCACAATACATGAATAAGACTTTGGTGGCCATTTGACAATTTACATTTCTCGTCATTGGAAACAAGTTGGAAGCTATAAGGTAACTAAACAGAGAAAAAAACATGTTTACAGACATACCTTACATAAGAAAACAATTCAAGCATCGCCTAAAAACTGTTGCACTGTAATGGACGCGACATGAATGGATCATTGGTCGAGTTAATAACCGTCCCGCTAAAGCTCGGAGCGATCGAACCGCTGCTATCGCTGTTAACATCAGATGGAACAAGTGTTATGGCATCGTATGCCGCCTTATACGATTGAAGGCATTCCCGTAAAGATATTCTGATGGTTATCGAACGGCCACACACGGCAGCTTGCCACCAGTCTGAATAACTAGCTGACACCAGACGCCAATTTGCGATACTTTTACGCTCATAACAGCTTCAGATGGCACCACTAATGTTCTTATTCCAGGACCACTTCGACTGTGTTCACTACAATCCACCATTATTTCAACTGTAATAAATATCCTCGTACATAAAGTCCCTTTTAGGTATTTAAGATTTAATTGAAAAAGAAATAGCTACATATGTAGAGAGATAAAATGAAATACAAAATGATACATCTGAACAAAAGTGCAGAGTGTAGTCAAAGAAGCATAGCGGGCGATCGTGATTTATCGTCGGCCGCTTTTGAATATTAAATAATCTTTAATGGGAGCGCATGATCGGCCCATTAGCCGACGTCGCTCCTTTCACGTTTAATAAAGAGTCATTTATAAGCCAGCGACGCTTTTCCCTTATCTGGACGAAGTATGTCGCGCGACTGAGAGGTGCCGCCCTATCAGGATTAATTCATAATTTTATCCGTGTATGTTGATGTATTCAATGTTTTGAGTTTAGTGTGTACAGAATTAAAAACGTCAATCTTAATTACCATACAAAAGCGATTACCGCCGTAATGTTTTGAGGGTCTATTATGAAAGGCAATAGCTATTACCTACAGTGTAACTATCCCAGTGTTAACCTCAGGAGTATTCGTTCGTTCCCACAACGGGTAAAGATCAATTCATTGAATCATTTGGCAAATACCCTGTTTCCTCGCACCGGTACCGACTGATCACTCCTTAATGTCTGTCCTTTGGCCCTCGAACTCAAAATTGTTTTACAAATGAGAGGAAGAACTATATCTTGTTACATCGTTTAAAGTTTTACTGAAATTCTTACAATAAAAAATACTCATGATAATTAACGATATGAAATAAAAAAAAAGGTCGTCGGGTTCATGGAAGCAAGTGTAACTGCTAGGGGTCAAGATTTGAGCAGAGGGTTATTTGGTTATTCTGCTTAAAATCACAGTAGTATGTAGTACAAAGTCATGGCAATTTACCCGGTTAACGGTAATAAGCTAACCTTTTGTTATGTAGGGTCTAAACAATACTTGGCTAAATAATGTGTATGACGGTACGTAATACACCTTTGGCAATACACAAACACGTCTACTGGGGCAAAAAGTCGCTACACTGGTCCCTGGCCTACAGTTCAACAAAATAAGTTAACATTTTGTTGCTAAGTAACATCAGGAGAACGAAGATCGTCATGATTATGTCTCGATATCGTTATAACACACATTCTGTCAAATAAGACCAAATTATGTAGAAAAAAGTATAAGTAATTCGAGCATTACCATCCATGCTTTACGATTACAAAAAATTACAACTAATCCTGTCCATACTCACCCACTGAATGCGCGTAATTATGAAGATTAATCTCCGCGGTGCGCGAGGGTTAACATAACTTGAGGGCACACATTGTCGGTTACGACTTCCTAATGACACTTCGATCGAGCCCGCCGCTCATTATCGCAAAACATTCGATCGGCTCACACGAGTTATTCCTCTTAATATCGCGCCGACGATGGGTAAGCGGTCAGGATATTGTCACGTATGCGCCGCGCACTGACGTAATTATATCGGTGCAATTAAAGACCAACTAATATATTATAATCGTTCTGTTAACGTCAATGGTTTTTACAAGAGACCCGGGCACCGACCATCAGAGATACGGTTCACACACTCAATCCCATAACACCCTGCAAGAGCATGTTACATTGCAATATTTCTGATTGAAATGGCATCTACGGTGGAATGTAATCTCATTCAATATGTATTGTTTAGCAACATTGCTCTTCAGGCGTATCCAATGAATAGGTACTTACCTACGTAATCAGATGCATATGCAACGATAACGTGATAATGCAACTACATACGAAACTCGATGAGTAAAATGGTGAATAATTTATGCAAAGCGTTAATTACAATTTAGAAGTGGAAAGGAACTTAATTCGCTATTTGAATGTTATTCAATGCTGCTTATCAAGAAACAGGAAATTAGTTTTTTTTTTAATATATCCATCCTAGACTGTATTATCTCTACTTAGATATTATTATAACTAAACTTTAGAAATATACAAAAAAAAAGCACCTAACTATTCTCCTACATAATCCTGCATGTTGTGACCGATGGAGATGATAACTGTAACCAATTGTGATAACTAAACCAGAGTTAATCATTAATTAACATAAATAATCTAAAATTGCGCATAAAACCCATTGTTTCCTATAGACAAGGAAAACAAATCACAGCACCACAGATCGCTTACATAAGCGATATAAATTACATGGTAGACGTATAGTGATGTACATTAGGCAGTCAGATCGCTGTGACTGCCTAATAAACGGGTAGGCCTTGGGGCAGTTTGATTTCCTCGCGAATCATGAGAAAATTATGCTGCAAACCAACGATCCCTCTTTGAGAACGTCCGACGGATAAGAATAATTACTAGCATTGATTGAACCTTAATAATCTGAGTTTATTTAATAGTCGACAGATGTTAATCGGTGCGCCGACTATAATTACACTTCAAGTCCTGTCGAGAAAAACGCTGAAGCGCATCTCTGCCCGAAGACAACACAGAGTCATTCATTCATTCATACGTGAATGTACTTACCTGTACAAAACTATTTTAGGAATACGGCCTCAAAGTTTCACGTCAAGAAGAATTTAATTGAGCCGATGCTCAATTAAACTCTTCTTGACGTGAAAAGAATTACGATATTTTTAAACTACGTTATTCTAATTTCTATTTGCATCGCAATATATGATTCACAGAGCATTTTAGGAGTTCTCAGCTATACTACTTACAAAATTAGCTATACTATCATGTAAGCTGGTGGTGGAGGGCTAGGCAGAGGTGAATAAAAAATATAAAAACACCCACATTTCACCAATCATTGTATTCGGACCCACGTCATTGGGAGTTCGCCTATTGGCGTATTCCGGGTACTTTTGTTGACTCAGCCATACATCTGAGACTAAGTCTGTATAATATGTGTGTTAAACTGATGTTAAACATTCCTATCCCTTAGTCGCCTTGTACGACACCGCATGGGAAGGAAGAGATGGGGTGGCCCAAATTCTACTCTACCGGGAACCACGTGGTGGTCAGCCGGGAACCACGCAGCGGTCTGTATACTAATACTACGAGTATTATATTAACGATGCCAAACATGAAAATATATTTTTTGAAATTCTTATCTGTTTGTCTGTTTCTTCACGATAGATGCAAAAACTAAAGAACGGATTTCGATGTGCATTTTTGTGTATGAAAGTACTTGGTCAGGCTTAAAATCTTATGTATATTTAATCACAATTAGTTAAATAAAAACGGAGATAGGAACAAAAGACGCGTTAACCGATATCCGCGCGGGTGTAGCCGCGGGTATAAGCTAGTTACATATATCCGAATACCTCGACATAATTAACTCAATAATATCCACATATGCCAAACACCAAAATAGCAACCGGAATGTATCTACTGATAAAAACAACGTATTAAAATTGACACGGTTGGTTCACAGTCATAAATATTACACAAAGTTTCAACATCGAGAAATGGGAAGTATCTATAGCTAATAGCTGTTTTAATTAGCGTTTATAGTAACGTGTCGGCTAGCGGAGTTCATTTTAACATTTTTCCATTGTATGTAAAGCAGCGTTGGAGTTCATCCATCACTTCATATTCGCGGCTTGCTGACAGCGCGGGGATTGCTCCGAGCCTGCTGGCGTGGTGCCTGTGCCGCCTCACTGCCTATACACACGCTAATTGGGATCAACATTGAATGAATACCTTAGTTTAATTATCGTACAAACCCAAATTAGGCAGTAGGATTCTTTATCATCTTTGGACTCATCGTGTGATTGTACTTTTGCTTCTCGGTATCAAATTGTGCAAACAAATAAGGGTATCGATTATAGCTAATCAAAGAGTTATTGATGTTAAGATACGGACATCAAACCAGTTTAGGTACATCTTGCCCAGCCCAAGCAGTCATATTGCACACTATTGCAAATGTCCATTAGACTTTCTGAATATTTGACGATTTCTTAATATAGTCGACGCGCATCGAATAAAGTTTCAGCTAGAAACGACGAATGAACGTGAAAAACTTGATAGGCTTAAATCCGATTCGAGAGTAAAATCTGCGTCTCGCAGTTACAGGTATCGTGACCCTTAATTACTTGAACTTTTGATATAGTGAATGTGAATATCCTATTAATAATTTTATAACTTTTTCATTTTAGACCACACGGTGACCGGAGTTCCAATATCTCCAAAGTTTATACAATTGCAAAGGCATGAATGATCTTTTCTTTCCTACGATAAATGAGGAGATGAAAATACTGCGATTAATATTCTATGCCCATTATTTTTTTTTTAAAATACCTGATGTGTTTGGCTTTTCTCAAATAAAACGGGCAATTGACAGTTTATCCTTTTAATTAATATTGTTTTGCCTAAAATTCGTAGCAGGCCTGTTTTTGTAAGAGTGAATAAGTCCATGGCCAATGTAGGCTTTCAGCTCAGGCTGGATTTCATCATTAAATATCCATATAATAGTTTCACGTTATACTTAATGAACTTCATGGATTGAACCGTCTTTATGGTCGCATCATCATCATCTTCATAGAGACGTATTTTCTTGATTGTATCCGAAGCTAAGGGGAACTCCGGAGCTCAGGGTCCGTCTAATGCAGTTAACCTGCATTAGATGGACCCTGAACTGACGAAATTGAATTAAACGTTTATATTCATCGGTGAAATTCAGCCTTATATTATATAGCAGGCGCAGACCTATTTAGGCTATTTTTTTTCGTAGTACTGAATATGAAGCTCGGCTTCTCCTCTCCCTGATTTGGTTTATCCTCGGTTTTACAGGGAGGACTGCAGTCTAGCTAGTCCCCCAACATGAGTAAAACCTGCATCAGAGGCTGATCCATCAATTAGCCGGTGTACCATCTTCTTAAGGTTGGCTTAAGCCTCAAAGATGTTAGTAGGGTACAGACTTATACCGATTTTATATAATTTTACATTGACGCAGATATTTATCTACATAGTATGCAAGTATCAGTCATAAATGCCATACGCGTGCTTGTTAACGCGCTCATGTATATTCTAATCCTTGTTGCATTTAGAACGGGGCGGCCTAGTAATTATGTGCTTTCATTTGTCTGTTTCTCGGAACAAACGAGCGAGGCTCGGCGTGTAAGCCCGCTCCATGTAAAGCAGTTAGCAGTACTCTAATCTCGCACTGCCATTAATTTAAAGAATACGTCTGCGTAACCGACTTTACCAGCAACGTCGAAACACAATTCTACTTCACATTTTCTTATTTGCATATTAAAATAATTTCGAGTAAACGCAATACGTAAGTCGCCTTCCACCCGCATAGAGTCCTTTCTGAAATGTCTTACACCATCATTTTGCATCATGGGAAAATAAACTTTATTCCTTTAGTATATAATTGATTGTAAATTTTACGTTGACCATTAAATACGCTTGTCTTATCCTGTCATACTCTAAAACGATGACAGATAAAGGCGGGTTGTGCGCCCAAATAGATAAACTAGTGTGGAAATTAATGTCTACATTTACTGGTGCATGAAGTTCGTAGTTAATTATAGGTTTATAGTTATTCGCTTTTTAAATACGTATAACAACCACAAAAGGTAACCATTATCATTTTAAAAGGAAGTGTATAAATTATCCATACTTAGTGGCTTATCAGCAGACAGACAAATATTTATCAAAATAATGTAGTGTTTTCCTTCGACCGTGAAATTGCAGTTTACCGTGAGCTTCGACTATTGTTAGGTAGGTACGTAAATTTAACTTATAAATTTGTTTATCACTTTTTACTAACAAATTGAACTGATATAAATAACTACGTCAATGTTGAAATGTAATATTTTGAATGATAGTGTCGTAGCGTTGTAGGCTTCAAATAACACATTTCCTGCCAGCTGCTAGTTTTAGGTAGATAACTTGACAAATGATGAGTTTTATTTGTGAAGGTAAAGTACATCAGGTATTACTTAATTTAGGTACCTATAAAAATATTTGTTAACAAATCTATTAGCACACGTTATTGTTAACTAATAGATCACAAAAAGTAAGCCGACAAGAAAAGTACTTCTCCTACAGTAGAGTATGTACTAGGTACATAATAGGTACCAGTGACCGTTAGTTTCCTAGTAATTGCCATGCATCATTGTCAAACTATGCCCGTTATCATTGAGTTTAATTATCTCCTAATTTTATTTATGATAATTGAATAAGTATATTAATATGTAGGTACACTAATGTTATCACATTATACTAATTATTTAGATGTAAAAATAAATAATAATATATTTAAAAGAAGGGTTAAAACGAGTCTCAGAAGTGGCATAAAAGTCAGTTAATTGCTCGCGATCAAATGAAAATAATTTTCCACTTGGATGCGTGTAAGACTCCAACACCTTTGTGCTAGTAAGTACATCATATTGAACATGCTCTTTAAAATGCACGACATACACCCATATCATATTTGTTTAATAATCATAAAGGTGTAAACGTAAATATGAGCTGCACGCTTGAACGATTTCTACTCCGAGGGTAGTAAGTTAACACTATGCTGCTCACTCACCGTGGTCGGTTCGTTTTATGAACATAATTAATAACACCGTACGCTACACTTGACGTCACGATACACGATCTAAAAACAACACTGTTATGAATTACTAATTTTACGATGCTCATTATGTAGTGTAATTATGTGTTATAATTTTATGATACGTTCATTTAACAACTTAACACATTTCACTTAACGCCTTTTATACGGTAGAGTAGTCGTAACACAATTTATGCGTGTTTCTCGCAATCTTACACGTGTATTACATATTTACGTGTAAGTGTTATTTACCCACTTTCATGTTTAAAAGCTTTTTGAAGTAATACTTTTAAATATATTTTTTATTATTAAGTACGCAGCATTTTACTGCAAGCAAAAATATCAGCTAAGTGTTAAATTTTAAATAAGAAAATATCAACTACTCATTCGGCAACCACAAAAATGCTTTTATTATTTCAAATGAAAGGAAACCCGATAACGTAGCCCTATATGAAGAATTGAAAACATCAGAATTTTTTAACGCGTGTAGAGTCAATTAATTTAAGAATAACAGGGACGGGTGTCGGGAATAACTAATAAATGCCCTCGATATCATTGAAAAAGAACGTTGCGTCGTCGTTTCGGATGTCCAATAAGTTAATATTCAGTTATTATCTATATATGCTGGTAAGTTTTTTCACACATTCCGGGGAGGCGATGTGGCGTGTAGCGGGGTGGGGGGCTGGCACCCGCCGCGAGGTGCTCGCGCGTGAAATTATTATCATATAATACCCCGGGCTTTGAGCACACAGCGATTATTCAAATGCTCCTCGCTATACGCAAGCTCGCGCCATTTCTAGCAGCCGGCTTTGGCGCGCAGATTCTTGGATTCCTATTTCACACCGACTCCTTTCTTAAAATTTGTCAAATATATTCATGTATAATGCACAAGAATTGTCATGAGAACGATAAGCAAATGACAGAAAATGTTATGTAAATTCAAAGTGTCCATAACCCTTAGTAAATAAACACCTTTATAATGTGAGCTTGCTAGAGATACCGGCGAGCGCGTGACTTACGCCTTTAGATAAAACAATACTTTGTCTAGACAAACTATTATTGTTTTTATGAATGATATTTGATATTATGGCACTTTAATTCTTGGAATATACAACATTGTTGTCGCCACATAAGAAATCTTAATGGTTTCCTGTGACAGTAAAATGAATGAGAAAATAGAAAATAAAATGTCTAGTGTGACTACAGTATTTCATGGAGAATATTTGCAAGTGCTAACTAAGCTACAGATGCATCAACATGAAGCCCTTTCTCCTCTTGATCGGAGCGTTAATTCTGGTTGCATCCAAAGCCAGGACTTAATAGCCCAGAGTCCACTCTTCTAATCCTTATTTCCACTATTACCTTTCACGAGAGCGACTGCGATCTGACCGCCCAACCCCGAAAAGTAAGACTGCGCCTCGTACGTCAGTCACACCTCCTGATTGACCTTGCCTGCTACTGACTTTCAGGAGAGGTTGGACTGAAAGGGAAAGTATGTCTATTGAAAGGAGAGACGGTTAGCCCTCCCCTTGACAAGGATGGATTACACAAAATGTTTAAGGCACACTTGACTGCATTTTGAGGAATCACCGACCCTGATAGGCTTTCTTAGTTTCAGAGTCATGGATACACTTAATATAAACAGCTAAAGCCCAAAATCACTCTTCTTGGCTTATACACCTATTATGGGAGCGAAAGCCGTCTGGTCGCCCAACTCTGTGAGGAAAGCCAGAGCTAGAGCCTCGTCTGTTTTTAGCACGTGTACTGGTTTACAGATGAGGTAGATGTAGGCTCCAAAGATCTTGCTGGAGCATAAGATAGTAAGGAAAATAAACTTTCAACAATGAAAGCGCTAACATTGTTGTTCACAGCTTAATATATCGCTGAGTATAAATGAACTTTTCAGCTGCCATTTAACCCGCATGTTTCTCGCTATTAACCATATTACTGTACTAAGTTAGTAGATGAAGTGTGGGTACAAATTACCTTATTAGGCGCACAGTTAGCAATCGATCATAACGACTATTGATGGAAAAATCGGGGACATATGATAGCCGATGATTTCGAAATTAAATGAAAATAGCTATATATAAAAATAGCTATATAAGTAGCAGAAGAAACTGAAGGGGCAGGTGCATGTCGAAATCGTAGAAAGTATGGACCACTTCCTACTATTTACCTATGCCAAAAAGAGTGAGGTATGACTGTTCATACCTCTCTCTTTATTTATCTACTAGCTTTTCGCCCGCAGCTCCGCCTGCGTGGATATCGGCTACCGCCACATTAGTATTTGTTCTAAACTGACGGACTTGTTGTTATAAACTTTCAACGCCTATTTCACCCTCTCAGTAGTGAATTTTTCAAAATGTAAACTGTAAGAAACATTGGCCCTGTCATACAAAAAAGTGGTAGGTTTTAAGAACATTATATCAGAATAAAAATATTGTTAGCATCTTTTTATTAATAATAGTAAATGGCAAGAAAAATACTGGTAAGAAAAAATTTACAATAATTGCTAAATATTATACAATGTCATTTAAATTAATCATTTAGCCTATAGCATACCACTGTTGGACTTAGGCATCAACCAATATCCTACATTTATCAGTCTGCTTTACTATATCCCCACTGTCAGTTCCAAGTTCCGGCCCCGTGTGTCATATCATAACAGGGAAGTAGAAACTTCGACGAATTTATCCAATGTAGCCCACCCAATTCGATCCTTTGGTGACCCCAGGTACACTTAATCTTGAACAGCTACGAAAGTCGACCTTTCGATGGGTATCTCCCTCGTCTCATTTCACGATATGAGCTTTTGGGCTTCATCTTCTGATCTTGGAGCTGGACACAGCTGGAGGACATTGTGGCGGCATCATAAGCATCTCAGTGCTCATCATTTGCATATAGACACATTTTCCTGATTGTGTCCGTGGCCAAGATGACCTCGGAGCTCAGGGTCCGCCTTCTGGCTCTTCGTCCTCCGCTTCGCACGATCTTGGGCGTCTATGGTAGTGAGACCATTTGCATGATCCATTTGCATCGTCGAGCTTGCTCGCGAGACAATTCATGACAACTCTCAAGAACAACATGTAGATATTATGACTCAGAAGTGATGAGTCTGTAATTCTTCTGGCCTTTTCGGAGAACAGTACCACCGCACTCCAGGTCTATGTTCTGTGTTCTGTATGGTGTTGCATACGTCCATAGGCCACGGTGACCGCTTCCCATCAGGTGGGTCGTGTGCTTGTCTGCCAACTAAGTGGTATAACGCCTATTTCATCCTCTCAGTAACTGAGTTTTTCAAAATAATAAATGTAAAATGTAAGAAGCATCGAAAGCCTCTGTGGCGTAGCGGTAGTGAACGCGGTCGCTACGCAGTAGGCGCGGGTTCGATCCCCGCTCACTGCAAATATTTGTATGCATGAATATGTGTATTTGCACTGGTCTGGTCTTGCCTCGGAGAGCACGTTAATCCGTTGGAGCACTAAAAAGTTCAACAACAACGGTGTAGCTGCAATGCTTTGATATCGCCTAATGTCACCATTGGGTTGCGGAGGTCAGAATAATATGGAAGTTGCTTCACGAAAATATCGAGGTTTAGCCAAATCCGCAGTTAAGACTGGTAAAGCGGACCCCAGACTCCGAGATATAAGCTTCGGATGCGACTGAGAATTAACGCTGAAACAGAAGAAATAAGAAACATCGGCCCTGTCATACAGACACAGTAGACTGTAAGACATTGGTATCTTTACATGAATAGTAAATGCCAAGAAAAGACTGGTAGGAAAAAATTTGAATACGTAAAATTATACTATTTCGTTCATATCAATCAATCAATAATTAGCCTATTGCAGTCCACTGTTGTCCAATGTGTGAAACAACACCCAATCCTCCACCCAATTTCTCTGGTTGTATGTCCCCATTGTCGGTTTTCACGTTACGGCCCCGTAAGTCGGGTGTATAATATGGAGTAAACTCGGCGAACTCAACCCAATTGGATCCTTATGGTGATCTAAGGTAGACCTATTCTTGAACAACCTCGGGTGTCGACCTTGCGGTGGGTATCTCCGTTGTTTCATTCCACTTTGTAGGCTTTTAAGGCTTCGTCTTATGAGCTTGGAGCTGGACGGACATTATGGCGGTATCATGTCACTGATACGTCATATCAGCATGATACCTTAGTAGAGAATCTAGAAATACCCAGGTCTCGATGAAGGGTTTCTTGTAATCTACAAAAACCGTACACAGCGGCTGATTGTACTCTCAGGTCCTTTGTATGATCTGCTGGACAATGTTGGCTACAATAGATACTATAACCCTTTCAAAATCCGGTTTGCCCCCGTTGGTTGGAACTCATCGAGCTTACTCGTGAGACAATTCATGAACCAGCGTCCCTTGTGTTGTCATTTATATTGTATCAGCGTCAATAGGTTTAAATTCACATACCTTGCTGTTTCAGGGCCTGTAAGTGAGTATTCAACTGGATGATAACGTGTTGTAGCATTGCTTTTAGGCCGTGGAACTTACTGAAGATTCTATTTCTTTTAGATTGTTTTTCTATTTCTAATCAATTAAATAAAGAAACTGCAGTACATACATAATATCATAATATTTTTCACGTTCTTGCTTATTATACGTGACAGAGAGTGACGTTTTAAGAATATTATCATTTGACAGATCAAAATGTGACACCATCACTTTAGTTCCGTTGTCATGGTAACAATTTTGCTAGCGATATTAGCGCCATAATATTTCGTATTTTCTTTAATATTACATTATTTCGTGAATTTGCCACATTTTAATTGTGATAATTGCTATTCGGCGACAAAGCCAAATTAAAAAAACCAAAGATCATAAAAATCTGTTCAGCCGTTCTTGAGTTATAAGAAAGTACGTTTTTGGCACTTTTTAGGCACTTAGGGACCGAATTTCGAAAAATCGTTTCTTAGTACACCTCCACGCATCAAAACATACATTCTCTATAAATTTCAAGTCTCTAGGACCAGCAGTTTAGGCTGTGCGTTGTCTCTAAGTCAATCAGTCAGTCAGGACTAAGAGTTTTATATATAAGATGTACGCGTATAACAAATATGGGCTAAAGTTAAACTTCTTCCTTTTTTTCTTCGTAACATACCTACATGCCTACATCTGTGGTGTATGTCGAAATCGTAGGAAGTAGAGACCACTTCCTACTATTTACCTATGCCAAAAAGAGAGAGGTATGAACAGTCATACCTCATACAGTCATATCAGTCGTACACAACAGAGTTGAGTTTATTTTCATGTTATCAGACTTCAAATTTTATAAGAGTGTAGTAGGTATACATGAACAATAAGTTAAGCAAATAGACTTATTATACGTAAGCACCTATTTATGAACTTAATACATTGTGTAAACAAAATTTTAATCGACATTACAACAAAGGTTGTTCCATCCATCTAAGTGTGGACAACGGCTACAACAGAATATAATTAAGTCATTAATTAAGTACGCAGACGACTTTGTATTTTTATATTCGTAGTTGTTAGTTACGAAAGGTCACAGTAAAATCTGATAAAAGCTATTTTATAAGCATTTTGTACGTATACGACCGGCGTAATTCCATCAATCTGTCCAAATGTGAGCTAGACAAAAGCGTTTTCCACTATGTCCGACACGAAGCAAAAAGAATTGACAGAAACTCGACATTGTCAAATAATGTGGATATTAGGTTTGTGTAATTCCTTATTAGGAGTCTTATAAAAGACAGCATACTACTTGACCCTCAAAAGTTCTTAACTACTGCTACCAGAAGCATGCAGTAAAAATGTTAAGTGTCAGAAAACTAGGTACCTAGTTTTCTGACACTACTAGTACCTAGTTTTCGAAACCTACTCTTTCCCACACACATTATGAACCTATTGATATTACAGAGTATCCTACCACACCTATAGCTCCTTTATAAAAATGTATCATTTTGCTGTCTAATGACCGGTAAAACTCATAACTAAGCACTTTTTAGTTACAGGATTTCCTCGACTAACATTGAAAGGCATCGTAACTCGTTCACTGACTCGATTATAAAGTGGAAATTTAATTATAAAATAGTACTAAACTTAAATAAACTTGTAAGTTAACCCTCCCGACTTGATCTAAAGTTCGCAAGTGGAGAAGGGCCTGAGACGTAAAGTAAGCGTTATCTGCGAGTATATTTTGCTTTGGACTCTTTATGAGTTTCAAATGAGATCCGTCACGCGACGTTAACTCGGAATAGATGTGATAAAGTGGCCGCTAATCTGTCCTATTGGGGCCGCACTTAGTACACTTTATTAATCACAAAGCTTACAAATTACACTATACTTCCTGCGGCGTGACACCTCGCTTCGGCGTATGTTAATTTTATTGTCGACTATATTGGACGATTTGGTCACCGTCACAACTTTTGTTGGGGTGGAAAGTGCTTGAATAATGTAAAAATAAATTGCCCTCTTACTTATAAGTTTGAAGTAAACAAGAATTATTTTAAAGTATTGTTTAAGACACACCATACCTAGATATAAATAAAAGATGTACAATTCCTAAAATAGTAGATTGCTCTCAGAATTGCTATCCTTCAGAATCCAGAATCTTTAGTGCTATTTGCTAACTCAACAGAAGTGCATTAACTATGCATTAGACATTCGATGTCGATGTTCGCTACAAATAAATTCACAATAGCAATTTGTCATCGTGTAGGTAGCTTCTGTAGATAAGGACTAAACGAGTACTTGAAAACATATGGCTCAGTGAAACTGAAATAGTTTCGACATTAAAATAAGGTTACCTTGAATCGACCTTATGTAAACATAAATTACCATTGCATATTTATTATTCTTATCAAGACGCATTTTGTTCAAAGTGTTTATGCACAATTTTATTCTTTAATCGCAAAATTTACACTTTAAACGTGGGGTTCTCGACATGACGCCTTATGCAAAGCAGGTGCTACCTGATACGTGTGCTCACGTGCAGAGTTAGAAACGTTGTAAGCCTCGCTGAAAAGTTCCACCAATATTTATTTAATGCCAGATATACACAAGGGTGAATTTTGTGTTAATATTGTTTCAGTCACGTCTTCCGCTTCGTATAGTACTAAAAATGTGTTACATTATGTTAATACTATTTTAAGCGATCGTAAGTCACACTTTTGTTAAGTTACCAGTGCAATTGACACGGTTTACAGCAATAATATGACGCTTATCGGGTGTCGATCGCGTAACGCCTTCATAAATTGCTGATATCGGGGTGGAAATTTACAGAATTGTAAAAATAATAAATTGTATTTAATAAAAACGATTGATCAAGTAACCGCGCACGTAGGTAATACGAGTACTTATTAGTATTTGGAGATAAAATGAAGTTGGCCCCGCTTTGGGCAATTTATTGGGGTAAGTTATGGGCGGCGCGCGGGCTCGAGCGGCTAATTTATTCGCCGTGCACATAAATTACTTGATTATGAATTCAAGTTAGCTCCACTGAATTGTTTGTCTGTTGTTGTAAGCAGCGCTTTCGTGTAACAAACAAGGATATTAGAATTTACCAGATTCTTGTCTTATAGACCCGTGAATAAATTTATGGTACACTGTTATATGTGGGAGTACACACGTGCATGAGAAAAGGTAGAGGTGTAATAAATGTATGTAAAGAGGAAATAAGTACGTAGACAAAAGGAACGGTAAAATTTTACATTGTCATAAAATGTAATGTGTGAAAAAATAGAAATGAGGCGCTAAAGTAGAAACAATCTAATAAAAAGCAATAGTCGGGATTATGCAGAACACCAATGGTAATACCGAGTTGTTTTCCAGGCGGTACTAACGCGCCGCAAGTCGCTGCAGCGCGGAATAATCGCGGATACCCATAAAAGATGTAATTTCAGATAAGCTGAAACAGACGAGCCCCGCCCCCTGCCTCCCGCCTCCCACCACGTTCTCCCTAGCTGCCTACTTTCTAATGACTAATTATTATGCTGTGCGTTCCGAGCTTTAACATCACCGAAGCCTACCTGCTTTTACTTGGTTATATTTTGCACCGCTGCTACGATTTTATACACAGGACATAATATGTTCACTTGATACGATAGTGATCAACTAACTTTTTTTCTAGGTATCGTAATGAAAAACGGGTCCACCATGCTTGGCAAGTCTAAATTGACGGAATTGGTAAGTACATGCGTCATCTTCATATGATCACTTAATACAAATCCTGGTCGCATCCAAACCTTGTACCTACTACTTGCTGCTTCTCGGGTGAGGTCTCCTACTCCTCCTTTGATAATTGGGTTTGGTTGGTGTTTACGGAAATGACTGCCGTCTGATCCGTAGACCCAATGATCTTTCCGTAGACCCCGAAAGGAAAGCTTGTGTGTTGGTTTGCAGGCGTGCTTGACTCGATACCCGAAGATCTTGGTGCGGCTACATACACCCAATCTAAGGCCACGAGCTTCATTGTCATAACAGCGTTGTGTCGGGATTGCATCCGAGGCCTATATCTCGGAACCCGTCGATTAAGACTACATGCATATTGCATATTAGCTACGAATTGGTATTTGCACGGGAAGGTAGGTACTACACGACGTTCTCGTTAGTTTTTAACCCCCGACAAAAAAGAGGGGAGTTATAAGTTTGACGTGTGTATGGGTGTGTATGTGTGTGTGTGTGTGTGTGTGTGTGTGTGTGTGTGTGTGTGTGTGTGTGTGTGTCATTTAAATCTAATCCAATACGTATGGTGTCAATCTTTTAGAGTTCATAATAAAGATAGCACAATCCACCTACTGTTAAAGCTAATACAGCACGATATAAACACATACAATTGAAAGGTAAGCGATAGCGACGTTATGGCTAAGCCGTTTGGTTTAAAATTAAGAGGTTCCCGACGTGACCCACTGCTTAATTCGTAATTAGAATCAAAATTTCAGTAGGTGTAATGCGTGACCCACGCCACTAGTCGCCTTCCTTTAATAAAAAGATAAAGTTTTAAAACTCTGTTTTTTCCACTTCCAATATAATGGATAGTTCGTTATAATCTTATCTTAGATTGTACGTAAGTAATGTATTTTTAATTATAAATTATTATTCCTTCAGATGCGTTGTGTTTGCATAACGGGCTCCTTCAAATGGGTAAGTTCCGATCACACATATGGGCATGAATATTTTGTAATTGATAATGAGGAGAGGTGCTTATGAGGGCTGGTCGTGGTCGCCCGTACCGGCGCCGCGACGATGTTACCGATAGAGGGCGCCTCGCGTCCTCGCCGCGACTCTGCGATGTCTGTGATACCGATACCACATTACCATAACATTCGCACTCTATAACTACAAATGTGTGCTACACGCAGAATTATTAGCATATTACACGCAAATACATATATTACACTTACACGTCTATGCCAACTAGTACACAATATTACAGCTGCATAATATTCCTTTAAAAATCACATTAGTAAAAAAATATGACAGAACTATAACTCTCGGTGGCTCAGTGGTCAGAGCGTTCCCCCTGTAAGGGAAAGATCGCGGGTTCGAGTCCCGCCCGAGAATTGATTTCGCTTTTTCCAATTTATTATAATTTGTTTAGTTTAGCAAACTAATTGCTTTAAAATTATCTCAATATGACAGAACTGTTTTATTATAATTTTGTACGTATCCAAAAGGAAAAATATGAAAGTGGAGAAGCAAACTTTCATTCTTTATGAGTTATTTCTTTTTCTGTAGTAAGTAGAATATCAATTAAAAAATAACGTTCCTATTGTGACTTTGTTTGATACATCCATATTACATACCTATATCATAACATAAGAAAAATGCAGAGAAAAGAGATTTTTTTCGTGTTTTGTGAACTTTAGAGGCTTTTAGCTGTCTGCCCACTGTTAAAACTGGGTTTATCAAAATAATATTTTAGTTCATGCCAAGAACGAAAATTGTAAATACAGGGGGTACTGGTAAGGCACCAACATCCCTGGGACTCAAATCATTCTCACCTGCTAGTCGGTACACTTACTAAACAATGTCCAAGGCTCTGGCGCAAGCTTTCCGTCCTGGGTTGGGAGGTTAGGCGGCAGGTCCCTCTATAAAAAACAATCAAAAATAATAAGCGTACCCTGGGCTCAAAAGTGTAATCGCTAGGAGAGTCATTAAAATGTTTATTATTTTGTACTGCATAGTAGCCGCCTAACGCCCAATCCTCACAAGCTACTCTAGAGCCTTAATTTTAACAATTAGCTTATTTACGAAAAGCTTTTGTTGCCCTATGTTATCTATATGTTTGATTTGAAGTGATGTAACCTTAATCCTAAAAGATAATGAATTTCATATCCGTCTCATCTATTTCACCATGAGAACTGAAAGTAGACGCTATGAATGGCTTGTATGCCCACAGCACGATGTGTATCGACAAGATGGCGATCGGCAAGTAAATCGTCCGAATTATACAAATAGCGTTTGCCTAACTGCACCAACATATTGGCATATGTTCGTGACTAGTTTACGAGTGCTACGACATTGCATATTAATTGGTGTCGCTATCGAGCCGCGCATCGTTGCGACCTAGCTTCCACCATATCTACATATTCTACATATAAACCTTTTGCCGTATATTGGCTGTATGTTTATCGAGAAAAATGTGGTGCAAACTAGACATCAGCATAGGTACCTCCAGTACCTATGCTGTATCTAGTTTGCATCTACGAGTAATATAAGTAGTTGTAGTGGGTAAACTACCGATGGATAGAGGCTTAGACACTATCCCAACTAATCTCACCTCCGGCAACTGACGGCCCACAGACGGCGTGCGTTTTAGTCGTTTCGAGTCCGACATAACCTCCTCCTCCGGCTCCGGCGGGTAGGTATCCGTGGAGATTTTTCGCACAATAAAAAAAAAGGTAAATGTGGTATAGAGTTACACAGTAGCCGTGTCATCTCTCAGGTCCTGCTTTCAGCAAATTCGTTAAGTACCTACCTACTGCGGATTCGATGTGACCCAGTCCATCGTGCAGTCAAGTCATACATAAACATAACCCATAACCTAGCTGCACGCAGAAAAGGTTATCGGGAGGTTTAGGGGCTGCGAGACAAAATTCGTCCTCTATAGGCCTAGTAAACCAGCCCGTCATGACCCGTTACGCCTGGCCACAAATCCTAATGATATAAGGTTTGCTTTTATTCAACGGACGGACAAGCTAACCCGTCGATAAATTTTGTAATTTTAAACAATTCTGTTGCGATGTGATCACCATCAGTCCTCAGGAAAAAGAATGCAGGAGTACAACATCAAAAACTGTTGGAGGTAAGGCGTTTTATTTGACCTTGATTTTCTATGCTACGCCGTTGGATTCAAATTCGATCGGAAAAGCTCATGGAAAGGTAACCGAACATTACATTTCTTAATAAAAATTCGCAACTCGCGGAGTAGAATCCACAACCCCACAGTACTAGAATTAAAAACTTAGAAAATTTTGTTTAGTTCTCCTTCCTTGTATCTACAGAACATAAACAATAAAGAAAAAAGTGATGTTAATTAAAATCACTTTAAACGAGACCTTTTTCATTGTTCTAACAAAGTTATCAGCGACTAGCAACTGAACTCATCAATGCAATGGTCAGTACGGTGTGCGCTACACTCGACGTAGTACTGTGATAGAGCGGATAGAGCGAGCGCAGTCTAATATGCAAATGTATTTAAATGCTAAGCCCTCTTCATTACGTCGGTATCGATCTTAGATATACAATTTGTAACTCGATAGGTGCATAAGTCTAACGAATCTCTTGTTAATACCCGTTGTTAAAGCGAATTAGCTGCCGTTTGTTTACCGCTGAATTTGTTCAAAATCTGTCTTTGAAAATTTACAATACTGTTTAGTAGATAGCGGTAATTTTCCTTCTGGACAAAATTTAAGTGAATACTATCTCATAAATGAATTTACTATGAGCTAAGTTACATGTATTATACGAATACTACGAGTATAGCTGATGATATGTACCTGTTCCATTCCTTCTAGGCTCAGTAAAATAATTAAAAAAATATTAGACATACTTACATGTAATTCTGTTGGCAGCAATAAGCAACTTTTTTCTTTAAAGTATTTTTTTATTAGTCTATTTTATTGAAGAGCTTTGTTGATTTGCGACCACTTCGCCCCCTATTTAATAGTTTATAAGCATATTACTTATTTTTAGTGGTGTTTCTGGGCTCTACACCCAAGATCTTCGGACCCAAGCCAACTTCATCTGCAATAATCTGTAAGAGCCCCTAATCAGCAAGTATACAGGCACTTGCTGATTAAGGAAGTCTCGGTTTTGAAGGCCAATTCAGAGTTGAGATGAGTGGCAGTAATCCGTGATTTAAAGTGAAGGTACCAAAGTACGAATCAACCAGGATGGACGCTCCAATGTAGAAGAGGGCGTTTATAAGGTTGGCTCATACTATTGTAGGTATTATCCTTTTACCCACTAATACTAAACAAGTCGAATTCCTATTCATTAAATTACAATAGATAATGATTCCTTGCAAATGTATGCTCACGAACGTAGCACTAATTAAACTGAATTTAAAAATCAGTATACATTCACATAAAATTAAAAGAGAAATTCCTGCACAATTAGACATTGCTTTATACACATAGAGTGCTGTTAGTCATTAGTATTCTAGCTAGTGTTAGCGGTCCAATCAGATTAATCTTAAATATTTATTGCACATAGTGTATTGGCAGCCGGAGGTTTGTTAAATTAGTATGACGATGGTAGCCCCGATGTTGGAGAAAATGGTAAGCGTGGACGAACGTGGGTGGGCAGCCAGCACTTGATTAAGACATGATGAATAACAATCTGTTGCACTCCACTGCGATTATCGTCAACTTATTTGATTGGCGCTGCGTAGCTATCAGGAAAATGTATCATCAAGGTAAGTAATTAATATTAAAATAGCGTGCAATTCTAAATTCTTGATTGAAATGCGTACTGCATTGATAATGTTGATATCTTAGTCTCATTTCTACGTGTGTCAAGAAAATCAATAAATAAGACATACGAGGAATCGCTAAGATCTTAGAATAGGCAAGTCAAAGCTGACTTACTCGTAGATACAAGTTCTAAACCAAAAAGTGGAAAATAAAAGACATGGGAAGCAGACTAATATATAGAACTCTGACATCGTGACAATAATCGCAATGGTTAGAATATTGTTACTCCTCCAGCCCTTTTAACATAACGGATGCAACTGTTCTAATTATCCGCATACCTACCTCTTTTTCTTCAATTACTTTCATTATTGTTTACCTACATGCATGCTCACCAGTTGTGGGTACTCGATCTGGTTCACATACATATGGCAAAAGCATTCTAGGATATATTCAAAATTTCTCATTTCACTAAATATTATTTACCTGTTTTATACTATCCTGAAGTGACTGATACTGGTCCCAAAACAGTTTTTTAATCAATGGCCAATGTATTCCTGGCATTTCTCTCCTGCGCTGGTAATAGTTTCACTCCAACGATTAAATTTACAGTCCATGACTTGTCCTCTATAAGATAATAGAATTTTTGTATCAAATGTATTCTTCACCACGACTTCGAATTTATATTTCGAATAAATATTCTACATTCAATAAAATTATATTAATTAATAAATATTTGGGTCAAGTTAAGTTAAATTAATACAAGATTAACATTATTATAATAAACTCGCTTGACCCAGTAGGACACGATTATTTGTTTCGCAATTTAACCTTTTACAATGCTTCAAATTACTGAGTTCTTTTACAATGTTTCAAACTACTGAGCCACTGAGTTCTATCTTCTTTGCGAAATTAGTTCAACTCTTGCCCACCAAACACTGGTTATTTTATTCCCCAAAACATAAACTGGACTAGAATGAACTTTTGAACTTTTGCCCGTGATTCCTATGTAGTCAATCTTTCTTGTTCACTAAGTTAAGTTATGAAAAGAAAGTGCACCAGAAATTCTGTGCACACTATTCTGTGGAAACAGATGGAAGATATCAGTTGTCATGCCATCTGTAATGATTTCCATACTGTTATCAAAATATTATAAAGGCTTTAAAAATAAAGTTCATAGTTAATACCACGCTCGCCCCCTATTACGTAGGACCGAAAATCATGTCATCAGTTGGTGAAATGTGGGTTAATATACCTCTGTCCACCCTTTCTGGGGATTTCAGGCGTGAGTATATGTATGTGTATGAAGTAAGTACCAGCCCCCCTAGACAAGAGGCAATTCGTTGCTCGGCGTATGATGGAATAGAATGACAAATGTATAGGATTTGACGTTTTTGACATTCGTTGACGCCTGTCATATACGTCAAATACCATACATTTGGCATTCTATTCCACCATACGCCGAGCAACGAATTGCCACGTGTCTAGAGGGGCAGATTGGGTTGATTATCGCATTTATTACAACATATTAGAGTGCTCGACTAATATTTTCTATAAAAGGACTCATTAACTTTTTTAGAAGTCATTTAGATCCACTTACTGTTCTGAATTGATTTTGTTTTCCTTTCTTTTAAATATAGTCTTCTTTATTTCTAAATGTTTGAATACAATAAGGTCTACTTCTACTATAGATACGATTTAAGTGAATATCATTTTCTATCCAATATTTTATCTTTATACATCATTTCTATCAACTTTATTATGAGGTTAAGAAGTTTGTGTGCATGAAGAATTTACATAATAGAGAAGCAAATTTAAAAATTGAAGTCGTGAAGATTAACAACATAATCATTCATTATTATAATGTTCGAACATTATTATTTTGAAATTTGATTGCCACTTAATTATCCTGGCCATTTGGAATATCAAAGAGGGAATATAGATGTTTGTCGTTGTTGAGCATCAAACAGTCAAACGAATTGCTTGGTCTAGCTATAGATCATGGCTCTCACAAAACAACACTTCCCCTTTCCTATCGGGAATCGATTAGTTACTAGCTAATCCATAACCTACAGCGAAGTTAAAAAGAATAAGACCAACACAGCTCCACCTGTCGAATCTGATAAAAGTGTTTTATTTAAATTTCTTTAGTTGGCGATTCAAAAACGAGCACAAAGTTGGATTTGTGTCTTATTAAATGAAATTTATAGTTTGGATATAGTTGCTGATTGACCTCGGTCACTAGAAGGATAACAGGTTCGCATGAATGTTAAAAATGAAGATTTATACATAATATTTATACAGTGCATGTGTGTAGGTATATAATGTGCATAAACAAAACGTGAGACGGTTTCGCACATGCTGGGATATTTGTTCATTTTCCTTTTGTCGTATTTGAATACGATAATCTAGAAGGAGATGAAACTCAGGGATATGCGATTGAATAATCACTAGTGCGCGATACGATACTCTAAAGAAAGTTAAACATATTTTACCTCGAAACTGCGAAAAAGATCTCCTTATCTCGATTAAATAGGGATTACAAATGCCACTATAAATAGCGTAATACAATGCTCTATAAATAAAATACTACTTAATTTTATGTTGAAACCGAATGTTGTGCAAGGTGCGCGTACGCACGTGCCCGTCGCCTACGGCTCCACAACAATATCTGTTCCGAATTCAAATTCGTGTCATACATCTTTACGTTTAGGTAACAAAGTAAAATTATGTAAACTGGACTCTACAACCCCCGCTTAAGGATGATTTGAATAATAATGTAAAAGGAAATGGATATTCAAAATAATATCACCTCGGGGTTAACGATTACCGGTGCACGCATGCGCCACAGATGGCGGGATAAACCGACGTTTGTTTCCGCAGTGATATCTGAATTAATGGCGATACGAAATGCTCGAAAGGTGCTCATTAACATGATTTATGCAAGATAATAAGTTTCTTATGCAGACCCTATTGTCCTGATTAACGTTTCGAAATGAACAGAGGGCCGTAAATTGGTCAAGTATTTTTATAATACAATAGATTAAGTGTATTGTACATAGTTGGGTGGGTAGGATATTATTTGTGCGGGTATTAGGTGGTGAGTACATGAATGTGTAGCGAAGTCCTCGGTAAGAGTATCCTGCAAGGGCGCCGTCCATCTCGCGGCTCGTTCGCTCACTGAGTACATTCCCGTGTAAGTTTTTACACCTATTATTTTATGTGTCGGCGAGTAAAGTTCGGTACGTGAGTTATAAACTCGCTCGCGCCTCTCTCGCCCCTACTTTATAGGTATTAACGACTTGTCCGAGAGTTTTCTTATAAATAAATTTGAAGGGTAACAAGGCTCGCTTTTGTAGGATTAGTAGAGTGGATCTTGTTTCACTTTGTTGCGTGGCCTCTCTATCTTTTTAATGGAAAATTTATGAGGAATGTCCATGGCCTTTCGCGTGAATATATAAGATTGTTTTATTACAAATAATAGTCACACGATAGACATCACAAATATCGTGTGTTGTGGGAAAATTTTGCAGTTAAAACGAGGCACAAGAATGAAATGAGACATTTCCTACGCTTCGTTAGTTCACATTAAGTATTGGAAATAAGCTCGTAAAAGTTCGGGAAATCTATTTTATCATACGGTGTAAACAAAAGTTTTAATAGATTAGATGAATTTAAAAAATATATCTTACCCAACACAAATGGAATGTTTTGCGAGGAGGTAGAAATCAGAAGATCACGTGACATTAGCCCATAAGGCGTAGTGCGCACTATAAAAGCGGGACGTATGGAAGTTAAGAGCACTACCTGTAAAATATCAGAGCAGTAAAGTAAATGCAGTGGTTGTGAGACAGAGGACGTGCTTTGAGCTCTTACTACTTACGACTACAGAATAGTCTGAAATCTCATTTTGACATACTCTTGTTTTTACCAATAAAAACTACCTTTGTAACGATAAACTTTGCTAAAGGTTTTAGATTCCCTAATATGTAAAGTCATTTTTAAAACTATTATCTACCATAAATTACGTAATAGTTGGTAGATACTATTTAATTACTTACAGCATAAAATGTGCGCTAGAAGCAGAAATAGGTGTACAAAATAAATAAGAAGAAAATCTGCCTGCTTTACTGTTTTCAACGTGAATTTAGATGTACCTGGACACAATGTTTGATTAGTACCTATTCGGCAGGCAAAATTAAATATTTGGCATAACTTCATAAAATGAATATAATTTTATGACGTTATGCCAAAAATATACATAGGTAGGTATATTTTGGAAAATCATCAGTTTCTCAGAGATATTTAGATCCAACTACTAACATCTTATTCCTGAGTCAGCAACTTTATAACGTTAACTTCAAATTTTTTATCATCGTTTTCTTTTAATTGGTGTTGATATCCATAAGCAGATTTTAAATAACTGTGTATTTTTTTTTTCAATTAACATTAAGTATAGCAAAATATATTTCAAAAAGTCTACGAGTAGTTTTGATACAATTTTGAAGAAAATAAACAAATATTACAAAAAAACTGTTGTTTTTTGGAAATACACTCATCAATACAAATATTTGCATAGCTGTCTAACCTAACTTAACCTGCAAGTCGGTCTACCTTACCTGCTGATTTTCGAAAGCGGCTTTGTCGCAGATATTCCTCTCTGGTTTAAAAGGGTAAAACGGCAGTCACTCTCGTAAAGGCAAATTAAAACCAAAATATAGAAATAAACAGTGAGTAGACCCATGTGCAAACGCACTTTGCCGGGTCTACTCATTCTTTGTTTTTACAATTTGTCCAAATAATGGGTCTTTAGCCCAACAATATAGAAGTGTTGTATGTTTTGCGTCTAGGAATAGTTGGCGAAATCGTGGATATTCAATATAGATAGAAGACCTTATCTCTCAGTTTTTGTACTTGACATTTTTAGATTTTATAATCCATACCTAGGTCTATAGTTAGAAAGTAATATTGCTATAACTATTTGGTACTTTACAGATTGGATCGGTTATTTATCCTTGCGTCAAAAGTATAAATATAAATGCTTTCTCCTTTCATTTAACTTTTAACAGTAGGACGTATCATACTACAGCAGATGTTCTCACTGAACAGAGTGACACTTGAGATTTGGTTAGTATAAGTTCAATAATCATAACAATAGCTATCTATTCTTAGCGCGTGTTATTACCAACAAAAGCGAATTTATGAGTGCACTTTCAAAGTTTCAAATATCCCTAATGGAGCAAGAGTGAGCCGTTTTACATGTTCCCCCACAAACCGTATTATAATGTCTGTACCAAAAATAACCGCACATAAATATAAAACAATGTGAAACCACTTAAAGCGAATAAAATACACGTCGACTTCAACTCAGTAAAATGAATTTATTAATAACAGAGACAATGAACGTCTGAAACAAACGTTTCACTTTTTGTATTTTTAATTGTCCTCCGGACGACAACGAAGACGCATTAGAAGAACGAAAATAAACCGGGCATCATAATATAGGTGTGCGGCTGCACGTTCACCACAGAACCACGAGTCGCACCAGCGGCGCCCGCGCCGGCCGGCGAGCGCGACCGCTACCGCCCGTGCCCGCACCGCTCGCTCTCAGTCTCAGTCCTCACTCAACGTCCGATGCTTCGTGTTAAACAGTAATAAATGTGTCACTAATTAAAAGCACTTTTTAAACTTCTGCCGTTAATATAATGATTGAATTGTAATTTAAGATGTGCTTCGTTTAATATGGAATGCAATTCTTAGATGATATCTTCTACGTAATTAAAAATCTTGTCGTGACATTCAGAGGAGCATCCCGCCTCCGCACTCCTTAGTTCCTTCAATATTGTTGGCGATTGAATCGCAATTAAATGTAACGAATCAAACTACACTTTATTAAAAGGGTCTGATAGCTCAAAATGGAGAGCATATCGCGAGGTAGAATCGAACGTGCTCCCGTCGAAATGCCAACCATTTTATTTATTCGCCTTAATTATGTATCTTGTCTTAATTTACGATTGGATCATACGATAATCTGAAACGTAATTTATAACAGATGCCTAGGTATTCCAATCGGGTCCATAACAAGATTTAGGATTACGTAGATGACGTCGCGTTCGATGCTCGGTGTCGCGATTAAAATATATTATCGACATTCATTGGCATTTTGCAATTAAGTGCGCGCGGATAGCGGCGAAGAACGAGCAGCGAACGCTCGATGCGCGCGCTTCGATAGCGTCATCGCGTTTAATTTTGTTATGTGTCGATGGCATGACGGCAGGACGACGTTTCGATACGGCGACTGTCCACAGATACCCCTTAATGAAAGTAATGGAGGTTTATTAACGATCGGCGACAACTCCTCTCGTAATACATGCTATAGTCATAGATAGGACCGATGGTGAAACGTGCGAGCGAGAACAAAGAAAGTCACATTTGCTAATTGCGGTTTTGCTCGTGTCGTGCGCACGGAGGCCGGATCGTGAGCTGCAGCGATATGACGATAACACATTCATAAATAATTAGAGCGAAATTTTCTCATTTGTAAGACGACAGTCAAGATATTTGGTAGCAGACTCTCTGTTCTCAGAACACTAACATCTAGATAGGCGTAGTACCGAAACGCCTTCTCGGCTCTTTGACAGTAATAATGGAAATGCATTTAAAAGTGTACTTTATATACTTACTAGCTGTTGCCCGCGGCTCCGCCCGCGTGGAATTCTGATCCCGTTCATCGCTGATATATAGCCTATATGTTAATCCAGGGTATAACCTATATACATACCAAATTTCAACCAAATCGGTCCAGCCGTTTATGCGTGAAAGAGTAACAAACATCCACACATCCACACATCCACACATCCATTCTCACAAACTTTCACATTTATAATATTAGTAGGATTATTTTAAATAATATGTATCACTACACAATGGTATAACGGGCACTACTAGAACAAACACTGCTGTTTAAACACAGGTCGTATCACTATCACGACAACCTTTAGCTGGCCGTAAGCCTAAGAAATTACAGAGAAATATAATGGTTTATTGGAAGAAGCTACAAAGATACGAGTGGCTTTACTATGCTTAGATATTTAAACCTAAGTATTTGTGTACCATATAGGTACATTACAAAACACGTACCTAGTAATAACCAAGACATACCAGAAAGGCAACATAGAAAGACCTGGTGTGCTATAACAGAGCTAAGTTCCACAGTAGACTCTGTGGAACAAAAGCTAATAAGTAGCACACATGGAATATGTCATTTATGACTGGATATTGCTTGGATAAGCTACTTGCTTAATGAGTTTAATTCAATGAATTGATTGTGTTAGATGATTCCTTCGGTTACTTTTTACCATCACACTATTCGCCACCAGTAGAGTAATTACACTTCCAAATCAGTATATGTACTACCAGTTCTACGGTTTTATAGAAACTGCCCCTGCTGAAATTTCAGTCATGAATTGAGGTACGAGTACCTGCATAAACGTCTCAAATGCTGAGTTGGGGGATGAACAAAAAAATGTGACAACCCTAGTCTGTATCAATTAGTAAATATCTATGTTTATTTGTAATGTCTGGTTTATATTCAAATGGCTTATTCCCGTCCGCTGCACGATTTTGCTCCCAAGCGCTCCAAGACTAAAATAAAATATTATTATTATTTTATAAAATCGTTCTCAAGAGCTCCAAAAACTTATGGAAGCTTTTTCCTTCATAACTTCTTATCTCTATACATCAATTCCCAGGAACTCCGAATTATACTACTTAAATTAAAAAAGACTCATATAATACCTACTGTATTCCCAACAGCTCCAAAACAAAGTATACGGGTTAGCAGAATTAAAACAATTAATACTATAATATTACCTTTTTATTAGATAACGGTAAACATGGTTTTATAAAAAAAACGATTTTTATATTAAAGAATTGACTTTTTCTTGGAGCTGCTGGGAATAATATCTCAAAGTACCTAGACAATATTTTGGAGCTCTAGGGAATGAAAGTGGTAAATGTGGCTTTGTTTATTATTTTAATATAAACATCCTTGGAGCTCCTGGTAATCAATGTATGAAAATATGAATTTTAGAGAACAATAGATTTGGAGCGCACGGGAATAAGCCATTTTCATGTTCAAAATAATCTTTATGATGAACATCGTGGTATTGATATATCTTAAAGCCACGGTTTATGTGCTAGCTAACTACTAACTATTTAATTGTGAAAATTAGCCTTAAAATTCAATATTTTCTTACAAAATATCGTGACACTAAGTAAATCTCTAGGTCAACTATTGATAGAGAGAACAATACAAAAAGCAAATGTGAGGTGAAACGCTTGTGGGATCAGTCACGCTTGTCGGAGCTTCGCCATGACAAGGTTCAAATTTCCACTTCCGCTCGATCCATGAACAATCGATATTGTTATCGCCGACTCTTCATTATAAACCGAACAAAAATAATTATACGAACGTTGGAACGACAAAAAATAGTCGGGTACCTACGCATTCACGTTTTAATAACGACATCGATAACAAATTAAGCATGTTTAATTTCCCTACACCGAATGTTATTGAAAGCATCGTAAATCATCTGGAAGATAAAAGGCTTTAATTGAAAGAAAAAAGTCTGCAACACAATGTTTGGTTTTTGCACAGTCACTGCGCAGATTAGAATTCCGGCCGTAGCCAATTATTGCTGTATGAAATTTATTAGTTTCGGGTATCAATCGAATGATGTTTTTCTAATCACTCGTGAACCACTTATGTAGTAACTAGTACTTAGATAATCTGACGAAATAATAACGTTATACACAATAATGCTCGGATCTACGAATTACCGTTCATCGATTCAGTTTTCTATTATTCGCGCAAAAGCAAATTTTTCGTAACTTCCTTGTTCGATTGTTAGTCAAGTTTTTTGGAACGCAAAAAATGGCTATGGCATAAAAACAAACAATCTCTCTAGCGCATAAATTAAAATTTCCGCTTGCAGATCGCAGTGCTAAATCAAGCATAAACATGCCGAGGGATGGCAAAAATCGATACTGTGTTATAACAGACTATGTCTTGCAATAGAGATACGAGTATTTCTATTATACTGCAATGGTTACATCTTCAGGTTTGCAAAATCTACCTTTGATGCTGCTTTTAGAAATTCTATATCTTTATAAAGTTAATATTCATTAAAAGTTACAATACATGTGTCTGGTGGGTCCATCCGGTAGATAACTATCAATTACTTTTACTGCACATCATATTCATTTGAGAGTGCACTTGCCTTGATTAGTGGAATGCTCTTTAAGGGCCGAGGTGCCATTAAAATAAATAAACAACTATCTGAAACAATTCCAAGTGTTAAGTGTGTGGTGGCTATCAAAAATTACTAGATAAGAGTACACAATGCTCGGTCGGTGACTTATGAAGTGATTAAAAAGTTTAGTACAGTCAGCTACATCTTTTCCATGCTCAGTTATTTTTATTGAATTTGTTTACAAATATACAAGAAGTTTGTTAGTGCATTCGACAGCTTTCGCATCGCATAGGTACTCGCTTCCCACAAAAATGTATGTCACGCAATTAGTGGTCTCAGATTAGGCTTAACCCGAAAGTTAATCGTGTGTAATGTAACTTTTGCTATTATTAATATAAACCTGTAATAGTTGGAGTCATTTAGCCAACTGTTAATAACTGATAGCAATACTTTAGATTTTTATCAAAAAAATTGTTAATTGATGGCAGTGGTCAGAGTTTGAAGTTGCATCTTGAGCTTCTCGAGGTTGTCCAATTATTTACATAAAAGTTGCTATCAGTACAAAATCTGTTTAAATATGTGTAATATACAAACTTTGTATTAATATATTATGAGCTCGCATATACTTTTAAAAATGGTCGTTCAGGATAGAAGTTTAATTATTAGAGCCATGTTTAAAAGTGAGTCCGTAAAAATCTTTCAACGCTTCACACTATCTTGCGACTAACTTTACGCGGGTCCTATTACGCCGGACCGATAGCCACAATCAGGTAACAGCCGCCATGACATCTTTATGATGTTTCAGAAACCATTACTAACGACACCTTTTTAGTTACTTGTGATAGGCGCACGCGCACACCAACATCTTAGAAACAAAACGTGTCGTGTCATCGGCACCCGCAGTGACCCGTCCGGTACAGTACCATGTCGCTCATTACTAATGCAGTAAAGTATTTAATGAATCTGTATAATAAAGTAAGTAGGCACGTATTTACATAGGAATTCGTTTCTAACCGTTGCAATAATATCTCAATATGATGTAACAATTTTAAGAAAAATTGTTGAGAATTATGTACCAACGGAAAACACACAGGAATAATGATCGGTGAATGTATTAAGAGATCAAGCCCGACTCGCCTGCCTACATACATTTGCCTATAATTACTTGATTTTTCATTCGCTTAATACTCATCCGTTCTACGTGCCTTAATCATTTCAGTATAGGTATAAATGACAAAGGTGCCCTGAGCAACGGAGACGGCAACACCTCTCTCAGGCATGAAAGGTGCGGCCTAGGACCAATTCCGGCCGAGGCGTGAGCGGCCCTGTAGAAGGCTACTCGGAAGCTCTCCCCTATGATGTCTCAGATTTTGACAAGTGAAATGCCCCCACACACTATACGTAGTTGAAGATATCACACAGCCATAGTAAAAGAACTAGGTCAGCCCCCTTCGACAAGTGGCAATTTGTTGACCGGCGTATGGAGAATAGAATGATGAATGTACAGAAGATCCGATTCTCAGCACTCCATGGATTCACCGTGCGGTCGCCGGGTCCATAGCGTGATACAGAGAAGAACACCGTGACGGCGACTGGGACTTGCGACCCAGATGTAAGTTTAGGGTGGCCACGTTGTGATGCATCAGCGCTCACCTACACCATCAATAGTGTTCCCCCCCTACCTATCCAAATTTGGTAAGATCCTGTCAATGCCGCTTTTGATATTCGATTTAGTAAAGAGCTTACTGAAGCTCTTGGCAAGCCGAGGTCTTTAAGTAAGTTGTACAGGGATAAAGCTGGCATTCCCCTTGCTCCTACTTCTACGGCGTAGAGTTTAACCACGTAGCCGTTTTTGGTTAATTCGTTAGTCAAGTCAAAGTATTTGTTTGTCTTTATAGCGTGGTCTTTAGGTATATTAGTTTCCCACGGTACTGTGAGTTCTACAAGCACTGCACGCCTATGCGATCGTGAAAAAAGGAATGTGTCGGGTCTGGATGATGAGGCACAGATATCCTCCGGTATTTTAACAGCTCGCTGCTTGGCTAGTTGTCTTGGCTTCGGCCAAAGATCCTGCAGTATACCTCCAGGTGTAATCCTTTCTTGAAAGATTTAAATAACATTTTTCACACATAATTAGAAAATATTTAGATCACCAGACAAGTAAAGTCACATGCTAGAAGTAATAATGATTAAAATTCAAACTGACTGGTTTTATTAGTGGAATAGATTTTAGCTTTCAACAAAATTTAAATAAAATTAATATTAATAGTGTTATCATATTTTAATAAGCTATATCTTAAGTGGACTTATAAATAATACACTTAATTTACGGTTATAGAATAATTTAATAATGTTGTTTGTTTAATATTTTGTTTCAATTCTCATAATAAAATACGTTACGTAATGTAGGCACTGGTAAACTTAAGTGATATTAAATATTAAACAGTAATTATTATCCAGACGAAAAGTTGAGAAGTACTTATACCTACTGTTGTTTAGACAACAACAGTAGATATACTTCTCAACTTGCATATTGCAGGTGGAATAATAAATCTATAACAAACTCATAACTTAGGGATCATAATTAAAATTACACAAAATAATCATTTTAATCAAGTAATAATGTAAATAATACACAACTTCCAACACTGTTTGGTCAGTTTCTTTTGATAAATCTTTCAACTAAAACGAGATAGCTAATAGACGCAAAAAAAATATTGCTTCTAACTATTACTTTATTTTACTTCAAAGCTTTATTAAAAAGTTCAAAAGGAATATTTTTGAATTTGATTGTGTGGGTTGTTATGTTGTATGTGTTAAGGTGTTTACGATTAAAAACTTTAACACAGACGAGCTCTATACTAGCAACGATATCAATTACACTTATTTTTTAACTAACTTTTGATTTTAGTAACGTCATTTACCTGACAACGAATTTATCCTTATTTTTTAATTAACTATTGATTGTAGTAACGTCATTGACAGATACCTGATAACGAATATAGGGCACTAACTACTAATCTTTTAAGCCGCGTTCCCGGCAGAGTAGAATCTGGGCCACCCCATCTCTTCCTATGCGGTGTCGTACAAGGCGACTATAGGGCTGTTTAACATCAGACAGATACATACAGCCCAGACTCAGCCTCAGATGTATAGTTCGATTCAACAATAGTGCCCGGAATACAGCAATAGGCTCACACCCTATTACGTGGGACGAATATAATGATTGGGGAAATGTGGGTGTTCATTCACCACTGCCTAACCCTCCGGGGATAAAGGCGTGATTTTATTATTTACGAGTATATATTAATCTTCTAGAAATGTGCGGTCAATGTGACCCTACTACGTTACTTTCTCTTAATACTGTCATGGTTATTCAACTATTACTACCTTATAATTCAATCAAAACAACCATAAATATGGTTCTAAGTTAGCTTGCCCTTTAACTTTGACAGATAAATGCCTAATTAAGTCTTCTATTAATTAAAAATAATATTCATCTTTTATATTTGTTTGATCTAAATTTCTTATCTCTCAACCGCATTCCATGTTAAAAACTCTATAGAATTTTGATTTTTCTTTAATTGACTACTTTATATTAATATAATATTATTTATTAATGCTTTTTTGGGTCAAGTACGTATATGGATTTGGTCACATTAGATATATTATGGAGTTTCGTTTGAGAATATTGACAATAACAACTTTACGTCACAAATGCGTTCGACTGAGACGAAAGTGCCGTAAAACTATGTGTTGATTATTGCAATTTACAATTAAGAATCAATACAAAGTAACAATCCGTTCTTTTTTTTTCCAGATTAATTGCCGCTCTGAACAATATTGTCCATCACGCCGAGCGAACAATAGTTTGATATTACAGAAATAGTAAACTCCAGATTTTTAATGATGACGACACTAACGACGATGTTAAATACATACTCCGCTTAGTGAATGCATACATATTATAAATATGTAATGCATTCACTAAGCAGAGATCTTAGAGATCAAGCAGAGATTAATTCTGAAATGGACACCTGAGTGTTGCAACCCGTAGAGAACTCGTGACCGTTGTACTTACAAACTGTGTCATTAATGTCATTAAAAACAGATGAAACACTATCCATATTAATATTAAAAATGCGAAAGTAACTGTCTGTCTGTCTGTCTGTCTGTTTGTTTATTTGTCTGTTACGCTTTCACACCTAAAGCACTGTACCGATTTTAAACTTCGGGAAAGGATAAGGCTATGTTTGGTTGCGATGACCCACAGTCACGCGGGCAGAGCCGTGGGCAATAGCTAGTCTTTCATATTTTTATAACTTAGCTAGTTTCTTTTAAACACTTTAACTACCATTAGCTAAAAGGTACGTAATATACATTTACGATGGAGAGAGGTTCAATCTGTGTTTAGTGCGTTTATGCACAGTTTTCATTTGATTGCGAAAAATGATGTCAATTTGCATAAAAAATATTGTTAGTTTTACATATAACTTTTAATGTTGTATTTTTATAGTAAACTAGCTGACCCCGCGAACTTCGTACCGCCATTTTTTTTTTCTCGCCGTAAGAACCATCCTCCTACTTCAGGGAATATTCTAAAAAAATAATTAGCCGTTCTCGAGATTTGCGCTTAGCAACACATTTAGGTATTCATTTTTTTTATATAACTAACAGATAAGAGAAGAAAATGTACAAGGGGCTGGTGTCTAGTGTTAACCGAGTAGATTATCAAATTGCAAACTACGCAATATTATCCAAGTTAGCCTTAGGACGGATCACCAGACCATTCCTGGTAAATTGGATTTAAAAAGTGTCATGAATTTTTTTTATCTAATTCGAATATCTATATAGGACACGTCAATTTCACTAAACCTCGCCTGATGGTAACCTGAAGGCTGAATGCTGATAGGTAAGTTTACAAATATAAAAAAATGTCAAACGTATAAATCTGGTAAAATGTCAGCAAACTAAATTAAATTGTAAGCTACTGTCTAAGTGAATATGAATTAAATATTATGTTAAATATCAAATAATTTAGAAATAAATATTTCTTAATAATTAAATATGCTGAAATTATTAATTTTTATTACATATTATTTGGTCTTTCAAATTGTCATAGGTCACGGTAACAAGTTAATTATAACGTAGGCCATATATACTTGTCTATATTGTTTGCTGCCTCAGTATTATACAAACTTCGACTGAATATTTTTTTAAAGTTAAGATCCCGGACTCGAATCCTGGCCATTGCAGTACTGATGGAAACCCACTCCACAAGCAATTTAGTTTAGCTGGCAGGGATAACGTGAAAATTATACACTGTTAATGATGCACAAACATAGACATACAAATAAATACATAATAGGTGTGAAAATTTTCTGTACGCAGAAGACCAGCACCACAAGCCTTTGGTCTTCCCACTGACAGCACAAAACCTCTCTAGTGAGCTCTGGCTACCCTACTCACCGCCAGGAACACAACACGAGTTTATTTTAGCCACGGTATTCTGTAGAACAGTTGGATTGGAACAGAAATACTGTCAAGTCCTACCTCCTTGTACGTGTACTTAGTTTTGTAAAAAAATACTGATTTTAATATGCATGAGGAGGAATAGGTTTTGAAATTGCCAAAAAAACAATACATAACATACCTTACTAAGTAATTTACACGCGCAATAATATTTTTGTGAAACTTCTCATCTGACCGATCCAACCTTTATGGTCTTTCGAGCCGCTAAGAAATAGTTCAATACAGGTCCATTGAATTCTTTATACTAACTCCACATCGGCTGTTTACATTTGCAGTATCATATCAACTGACTTTATCCTTTAGTGGGTAAGCAAACATAACTCGTAGAGCTTCGTAGCGGTTAAAAGAGTAGTGCTATTTAAAAATGAATGTTGGAAATGAAATCAATACGTTTGAACGTTTGGCGGGCACGGAATGGCGCGTTATGAGAACATAAATCTCTGACCTTACGCCGACTATCTGCCCCCCTGCCCCACTCGTAACCCCTACGAGGTACGATGTACAGCACCACATCAGATGTGTGAGATACGACTCAAGCCATCTTAAAAAGAAAGAGCTGTAAGCAAGTAGTAATGTTATTAAACTAAACGATTGTCTAAGAAGTCAATGTTTCACAAAGTGAGTGCCGTGTATCTACGCTAAACTAGGATCCGTGACTGGTTTTACTGAGAACCTGGGAAATTCTGCGGCCTTACCATAAACTCTTAATACAGGTCAATATTGAACTGCTGTCATTCAACCAACTGCAAATGTCATTTTGTAATGTCATATAAATATATAGGATTACAAAGTGACATTTGCAGTTGGTAGAATGACAGCAGTTCAATTATTGACCTGTTTTAAGAGTTCATGGTATGGGCCATGTTTTAAGAGTTCATGGTATGGGCCATACCATGAACTCTTAAAACAGGTCAATATTGAACTGCTGTCATTCTACCAACTGCAAATGTCACTTTGTAATGCAATATATTTATATGACATTACAAAGTGACATTTGCAGTTGGCAGAATGACAGCAGTTCAATTATTGACCTGTTTTAAGGTTTATGGGAAGGCCGCTGTTCCTAATTCAAAAATACAGTTCATGTTAACTTCCTTCATATGTCCGAAACTACAAAATCTGAAATCACTATTCATAAAATATGCCCCAGGAGGGTAGAACCAAATTTTCTTCCAAACTCGGACAGTCCATTCGTATTACAAACGTCAGGCATACTTAAAGTTACAAGATCTACTCTACTAAATCCTGATTGCTGCCCTTTATTAATTCAGTAGTAGTTTCTTAATCATAACAATACATATTTACTTTCGTTGTACTACAATTTGCCTCGTAGAATAGAATAAACAAACTAAGAAGTCAATATCGACAGCCTCCGTGGCGTAGCGGTAGTGAACGCGGCCGCTACGCAGGAGGCGCGGGTTCGATCCCCGCTCAGTGCCAATATTTGTATGCATGAATATAAATATTTGCATTGGTCTGGGTGTTTCTATGTATAATATGTGTGTATTTACAAAAAAAAAACAAAAAAAAAAGTATCTAAGTATGTATATCCGCATTCTAGATTCCATAACACAAGCTAATTAAGCTTACCATGGGTCTAGATAGCGTCGTTGTGTAGAATGTTGTAGAATATTTAAAGAATATTTAATATATTTCATAGATAAACAAGTAAATTGATATTATTAATGTCTAACTTACAGACTTACAATCGGCACAATCCTAGTAAAAATATCGAAAGTATAATTATCTACTTATAGTTTTACATAATAGCTGGTGCCTACATACCAAATCCAATGAACAAACTTCGGAATTCCATTGAATATGCATAATATATCAGCGATGCTATTTCTAGATGTTAATATTAATTACCGACCTACTGATAAGAATAATTTTAATATAATATAGCATTTTGAATATTATAATAATATTTTTATTTTAAGAATCAAAGTTCAAAGTTAATATTTTAATGCTCGTATACATAAGACGAATCTAATAAAAAAGCATCCATTTTTGAAACACAAACATACCAAGAAAGAAATATTCTTGGCCCATTACCTATTACAATTATTCCTACATTCATAAAAATGTTGATACAAACGGTACTGATGTAGACGACATCCCTAATAATTATATTCACACGTGGACATCATCTACCAATTCGAATACCTTTTAACTTTCACTTCCATATTACGTAGGGAACCAGTGAAAACAATTTTTCTTTATCTTATCTTGTCAAAATAAATCAGCAGCCGCCAAACCTGTGTCATAACTATTAACAAGTAAGATATTACCGTTATTGATTATCTAATAAGTAGAAATGATGGTTCTTCTGGGACGTGAGTACACTAGGAAAGCTTCGGTCGTTCATTCGACAGATATGAGCGGACGAGCCGGTTATATTTTATCGGAAGTAACGGCATGTAACGTACGGCCAATTTCATAATGCCTCGCGCGCCCGCCGCGAATGTGCCTACTTATCAATTTGATATCTCGACGTGGAAACATAATATGCCACAGATGAATCGACACGGAAATATATGATGTCGAACATATGCTTAAATGTTTACTCTTACAAATTGGTTAGCGATAGCTTCGTCTACTTTTGTACTGTATGTCTAATTATAGTAGGTACGTGTTACAAAATCGACAACATACCAATATTATCCATCCAAGATTAACTAAAATCAGGAAAACAAACTTCAAGGTTCTGTAAATTTTTTGATATTCCCATTGTAGCAATGGGATAAGCTAAAGCTTGAAAATCAGACTGACTCATTACCAATCGAAATTATTCGCCTTAATTACAACTATGTAATTAACTGATTCAATCGTGCAAGTCAAGTAATAAAAGACTCGATTTCACGCGTGACAATAAACTCTAATTAAAATCTAGTTTATTAACGCAGCACAGGAATAATAAACACGTAAACTAATCCCTCGTAGATTATGATAATACACAACGGTAAAACAGACGACTCACTCTGTCAAATAAGTCATCAGTATGTCAGTTAACTCAATTACATCGAGATCAACACACGGCTACCGTACATGATTAACAAGCATAGTTCACAAACGAAATTATACTCAAAAACTCTTCAAGTAACACACAAAATTGCTCGTCAAACCAAGCTCCTGGTTATCCTGCTTCATAAATCATTTAATAACACAAATGCATAGCCACACACTGAGCTATTCCTTCCGTTGTTGCTGAGATAGAAATATTCAAACAAAATCCGACTCTAATCGTTCAGCCTAAGTTGTAATTTAGAATAACAAACGCCCATGTTTTGCTTTTCGAAAAGTGTCAGTAAAATTATCCGGTACTGGAAAAGCAATATGTGTGACATGTAAACTATCTACAAAGCGAGCTCTATGCGGACGTCACAGAACGTATTTTAATAGTAACAGTTGACCTGGCCTATATTGCGGTGGCTTATCCGTCGTCCGGAGCGGATACCACGAACTGCTGTCAACCCTTGACATTCGGGATAAGTTTGACAGATGATGCATGAAAATGATTTAGGAGTTAGGACACACATATGTTAAACAGTGTATAACAAATTATTCAAATAAAATCCACGCTTAATGAATCTATTTCGAGAGATATCGTTTTTTAATTCGAGTTATGACGACATTATATTTGTTTTAAAATTATAATATGTCAGAAAATATCATATTTCACACACATTATATATTAATATTAATAACAAGCCACGAGACATATCATCATATCTCCATCGAAACATAATACCGGACGATTTTGTAATTCTATATCGCGACGAGCTAATAGGGCCTGTTAAAGCAATGTCGTTGACAAAATCGTTGACCTTTCAATCAACGCTAAGCAAATATTGGCATTTCAAAATATCAAATGTATACGAGAACCGGAAAGTGGTCGTTAAATTTGGACAGAGGCGGCCATAAAAATAAAATATTAATAATTAGTGGTAGGAGGTTAATAGTCCATTAGCAACGTGTTCGCTCGTGGTTGTCACTCGGTTAGTACATCAACGCTGAGCACGCTCAGTTCCATAATGACTTTACTAAATCTTGAGACAGTTTACGTATCATCAGATTATCATAATGCACTTATGAGTTTCTGTCAAATTAGTTGTTCCTTCCAATTAAGTAATAGTTATTAATATTTTATATCATGCACGATGAAATAATGTCATACGTATATGCAGCCGATAAAGTCAACCTATCGAGTAAGAAGCCTTACAGAGCAGCGTAGGCATTACGTAGCACTTTTATCAGTACACTGAGTTTTATTATAACACACTCTTACATTATACATTAGTGAACCAATTAAAAACACTTTATCATGCTAAGCTATGGCTCATATACTTGATTACATAACGATAATTCTTACTCCTAAGCAACTGTAAATCACGTTTCATAACTCTGTTTACAGAATACTTTCATATTGATAGTGAAACAATAAAATTGGTGGATCAAAAAATAAAGCAACGCTCCGGTGCATATTGTTTAAAAACGCTAGCAAAAACATTGTCGTAATCAATGAGGTGATCTACTTCCCTAGTCGCAATATTAAATCTTATAAAAACAAGAGAATAATTAAAGCAACAGTGCCCCGATGCTTTCGTCTACGGAGCGCGGACAGGTGGCTACCGACTGGGCACCGGTGCACGGTCCCCGGTCACCGGTGCCCGTGCCCAACAAGACGAACGCAGCCACGTTCACCGATAGGGAAAAACTACACCATCACGTTGAATGTAAAAACAAATTATCAAATAAGAAATAAAAATCTATCGAGGAAGCGGTCACAGTTGACTGTATTCACAGATTATCCACAGCTCTATGAGTTGATTTCTTTCTTAATAATATCTCGGTAGAACGACGGAAACTAGCAGTCCTTGATTGTTTGATCAGTTTTCCAATAATTATTCCCTATAAAAACACCGGAAATGGAATGCTTAATCGATTCCGGACCGCGCCTCGTAGTGACGTGGCGTTTGATTACTGAAATTATATGGCGAGACGAATCGCGCAACTTTGTTTTGTGTATTGTTGAACATGGCCTTCGACAGCAGCGAAAAATAAAAACTAATACAACTATTGTTTTAGTCGTGTCATTATTTTATCGCCGCTATGAGGAAGTTAATTGACGACTTCAAGGTAAACGGTTTCTACCGACGTCTTTTTTGGATGATTTAATTTATCATTACCTACCTAAACTTAATAGGATTGCTAACCCAGTCAACGTGAGGTTACCCTACGAAAACTTTAATTAAATACCAAAATTGTTATGGCGTGAACGATTTATCTGTATCACGCTGGGCCTCAAAGTAAAAGCTTCATACTTTGTACACAAATAGTATTAGACACGCCACGTATAGAGTGTACCCCGTGTTCACATTAAAGATTGATGTCAGACGAAAAGATGGGGCCACTCTGCAAAATTTATTTCACATCTCCACTCCACCAATGACAAGAAAACTGTTACGGTTTGCAACGGTCTGAGTGTAACATTAAAAATTCAAGTCGTCTTACCCACTTGTGTGAGGGATTGCCGCATATTCGCCTTTGGACAGCATTTATATTTCCTTTGGCTACGGTTATACTCAGCATTTCGTCAAAAGAGAATTCTGTATTCGAGATTTATCTTTCTACCCGTGTGGGTTATAATTTATTCATAACAAGATTCTTTACAACAATTTATAGAGGTCCTGCAAATAGCAATATATTTTAGTTTGTCCGCTGTGCAGCAATGTAACAAATTGCGTTATATGCTTCAAAACTATCGATTTGTTTATCTTTATAGTCTTTTCCTAATCTTATTAATACTAAATACATTAAAATAACACCGTAACTACTATTAACATTTCACATACCAACCATGCCACATACAATAATTAACATGTTTAGAATACTGAGCATTAACGCATAGAATGGGAACTCTTGGCACCTGTAAAATATTCTCATTGTAGGTATCCGATCTGGATACATTGTTAGTTAGTGATAGACCGTCAGTGACATTAACTTCTATGAAATGGGTGGATACTGTGCATATTTTGGTAGCAAGTTAAGAATATATAATATATAATGGTACGTTGAAAGAATTCAAATCAAGATGATCTCTGAGGTGGGTAGGTAAGCGACCGACATACTCTTATAAGCGATAGTGTCGCCTCTCGCTTGACCTATTTGAGGCAGACGAGACAGACCAGTGACAACCAGCCAACCTGTAGGTTATTATTGTGTCTAAAACGCGTATGCCAATTTGTGAACTAGAAAGTGATGATGAATTAATTGTATTGATTTATGTGAGTGATTTCAAAGACTACTCGATCAATCAATGCATCTAAAAGATCTATTAAGTACACACTTATAGGATAATAATAAATAATTCTAGTCTAGTATAGGTATTTAGATCGTTTTATTTCGCTCTTTTTTTCTGCCGTGATTTCATTACTTTGAAGCACACGCTAAAACGCTAATTGACCTCCACTGACCTACTGTCGCTCTTACCTAACGCGATCGCAACGTGATGTGTACCTACAGTACACAAAAATTGTCATGCTTCAAATAACACGAAACAACAACAGCCGCTCCCGGAAAAGTCAATGTAAACCAAATCTAGAAAATGAGTATAAAGACTGGGAGATCGGATCCGGAAGTGCAAACTTTGAATGCAACCAGTATTGACATTAGGATGAAGTAGAATATGGACACGATGCAAAGTACAAATTTAAAACCGGTAGGTATTCTTATACTTCTATTACTAAAGAATACAATTTTATTATACTTTATTGTACAACTTACATTAAATACAAACATGAATATGTAAGTATATTTTGTATCATGCCATAAAATTAAATTAAAACTTGTACCTACATTAAATAGGTGGTTTAATTTTATGTCGAATATTAAAACCAACCTAATGTAATAATGTAGCATCATTGCATAAAATAAACGATCAAATAATGCGACCTTTTTATGAATATAATGGCGTCGACGAACCCGATATTTCCGTTTGATATTGTGCTTGTTTATTATTCGTTCTGTACAGTCGATAACGTAATACTTCTGATTTCAATATTCGACACTCTCATTGCATGAAAACACTACCTACTGTATAAAAATATATTCAACCTACTTAAAAGGTTGCCTACGTCTGTTCGCATAAAAATACTGTAATTTATTACAGAAATTATATGAAATATTTAGATATATGATGGCATTTTGCACGGACGATGTCAGGCTGAGATCCCGGACTCAGAGGTGAAGGCCTGGAATGTGACTGGGACTAACGTAGATAAAGATAATGGTGATATCAGGCTGAGGAAAAAAAATATCTTCTTGTCACTGAGCTTGACTACGTCCTGAGTCACTTTTCTCAAGTGGGTGCTGAGAACCTAAAGAGACATTGCCTCTTTCCCAGCTTACTGCTACTTTTATACGCTCTTCCAATTAGTGTCACCTATTCTTTGCTATACCAAACCACACATACAGAACTGAGGTCCCCTCCCCCCCTCTCATAGTGCAATTAATTCCATCGAAGACCGATTTTTTTTCTTCTTTTTTGCAGCATCATTGGCAGATTTCCTTCTGCGTTTTCGTACAATACCAGGTTTAATATCATTCGAATATATCATGGTGGTGACCCTAATTCTTGAGTATATACCTAATAGCTTCCTAAAAGGCGAGGTGATATTGAAGTGATTGATTCAATTGAAAAAATAAATATTTATAATTTCGTGACATTTTTTTATTCATGAACTTTTTTTGATAAGGTCAAGGACAATCATAGTTTACATCAATAAAAATTATTATTTATTCTTCTATTACATTTATTATTATCGTCACAAACAGTAATTGCAATAAATTTTATAAAAAAGTAATTTTGCTCCTAACTGGCTATGTTCCAACAAGACGTCACTAGTCAAGCAAAAAGTGTCTTCAAATAAATTATCATAGAATTATATTGTTAGCGTTTTTGTCAGCGAGTGTACAATGATGTACAAGGTGTCGCACCTACCACAATGTCCGGTGGTAACGTTACGAGCCACTGCACACCTAGGCACAATACAACGATTGGATTCAGGTGCTTTTTATTAATATGTTATATAATAAAAATATTAGGAAATTTGGCAAACCTGACGCAACCTTTATTTCGAATTCTAATTTCATCCTTCAGATACATTTTTATCAATTTATATGTTTACATCGAATTTACAATTACATAAATATTGAACACAATAGTTTTGTCGAACAAAAAAGAAATATAGCGTCTGTATTGGTTTTATTTATTAGGATAGTTGAGGAGTTATAACACAAAATGATAACTCGTAACATCTAAAGTAAAATAAAACGCTTGTGCCGATATTTGTGCGCAACTATTTCAGGTATCTGTACCTATCACACTCACAAAAAAAAACTTTATTCCGGAATTCTAGAATCAATATAACAGCAATATTGTTTAGTTTTAGAACTTAATGGCGTCGTGTAATTTCTCTTAATTATTTATTAATTAATATTATCAACTAATCGATAACGAGTCAGACTAACAGATTTCCTACAACAGTGAAACCGAACTTGATAATTATGTATAATAAAAAAACAGGGGTTAGTGATAGTGAATGATCTATGAGGAGCGCAAGGTGGGCGCACGCGCCGCATGTTGATATTGACGGATAGAAGATCGAGCAACACATAACTCCGGCGCGGCCGGGTGATGGCTTCCGTTTCATAAACTTTAATGACGTGGTTGACCCAGCTTTGTTTGTTTTACATGACTCCACAACTGCACCATTCATACTCTTTCTGGTTAGTTAGTTACAAGCAAACGCTTGTCGTGAAGGGTCCCATATAAATAAACTAAAAACAGAACTTGAACTCCTAAAGCATAGAAAAATATAAAATAAAACATATCTATTAATTCAATGGATATGTATAATTTAGTAATATATTAATGAAATGTAAAACAAAACGTATGATGTTATGTCGTACTAGGTATATTGCGTTTCAAAAATAGTCGTCAAATATACTCAACGCAGGTACTCTGTCTTGCTTGTCGTTTCCTTAATTAACAGAAAATCCTAACGCACTCGCGTTCACAAAATATCAAGGCAACTTAATCAGAGGATCACATCTCTTAATATACGGGCCGGCGACGAGTGAGATCTGACACGAAATTCCCTAAAAATAATATTTAAAATGGTAATGGGCCCTGGGGTTCATAAATTGCTGCGCCATATGTCCCGTGCGTTGCACCTACTGTATACATAAATATGTCAAGTATTGAGAAGACTACTGCTGTATTATAATGTCGATAGACAGTCTTGATATTTTGACAATATTTAGTTTGTTTTGTGTGATCTGAAATGTGTATCAATGTAGTAACAGGCTGACCTTAAAGAATGTGACCTTAAACTGGTGGGACGTAAATAATTTAAAATTACGATATTGTTAGGTATATTTTATTTTTCGTGATCCGTTTATCATGCTAAAAATCTAGAGCAATTCCCATCATTTTGCATAATTACTTATAGCAGTGAAAAATTAAATTACAATATTGAATGAGTTGTTGAAGAAAAAACAAATACAATTTATCGCCCTAAGACGGATGTATACTGGTAGAAACATTTGGATCTGCTTTGGGCGAGCCTCGGTGGCTCAGTGGTCAGAGCATTCCTCCTGTAAGGGAAAGATCGCGGGTTCGAGTCCCGTCTGACGTGGATTCGCTTTTTTTTCTATCTTAATCGATTTGAATAGTTAGCATACTAAATGCTTTAAAATTTCATTCAAAAATACAATTCTTGATCCTGAACTTACCCCTGCTTCGAAAGCGTAAATATTTTGAACCTTTTTAACGACATTATTTTATTTCTCATAATATGTATGTCCCATAATGATGTGTAACTGTCAAACTTAACGAAACCTAGTCTGAAACAAATTAAATTAATGCATTAATTTTATATTTCTGCAAGAACCTTCTCATAAAATGTTAAATAAAACCTTGCTTCATGGATCAAACCAAATATTGAACAAATAACTATAGCTGTATTTCGAAGTGTAGAAACAATGTATAAATATAAAATATTGACTTAATGCAAATCGCCAGTGAGATTGCTTATTGAACCAGTTAGAAACGGTAGTAGGAGCTGACGCTTAATTATGAATCGATGTCTCTCAAAATTTTGCTGTTGATTAAGTCCCCAACGAAATTTAAAATAAATCAGTAATTTTCTGTCGTCAAATTCCTTTCCACCCACGACATATACTTTTAAAAAGCTGCTAATTTATATAAACAATGACAAATGATTTCAATATAAATGTACAACGTCCCAAAGAGTTCATTAGCATTATACTTACTGACCAGTTCTTAAAACGTTCTGTGTGAACTAGATACCAGTTAGTAGCAGTGTTATTAATTATTATTCTTCATCTATTTAATAAATATATTTCATATGGTTAAAACTTCATAGTTACATTAATAATTAAAACATATAGGTACCTGGTTAATTATGTACACCTGTAGCTCATTAACTCACATTCTTGTCTTTTACCTTGAGTGACCTTGCCGTTGAGTTACTTTATTATGTAGGTACAGCTTTACTTTCGTAGACACACAGTTATGATTTTACAAACATATACATTCCGATAGTACAATGAAGAGTTGGTTATGTAATGAATGAATAATCACCAAATTTAAAAATAATGAAAAGTGTCAAGATCGTAAATCGCTGTTCAAGTGAGTGTACTGAGTTGCAAACAGAACGGCATGCTTCAAATAGATTTTTGACACCAATATTTTGCGTTTCCGGGGATATGTTTATGTTATGATAAAAATAACTGTAATAAACTTTGTCTCTGTATCTCCATTACACGAAATACGAACTCAATTTAACTTCTATTGACATTGGATATTTTTCAAACAAAACAAAATAATTTAAAATTTGGTAATTTTAAACACCATTTATGTCTACTTACAACTTACTTACTACTTCGAATTACTATCATATTGAATACCTTCAAAAGTTCAATGGAGCAAAGGTCACACAGATCAATCTGTGCACATTTACTTAACACCAACCAGCTGTCGCAGTCGCAGGCATGATCTTTTAGCATAAACATTCAACATTATTTTAACATTATTTGTTCACACCCTCATTCCATCATAGCAATATATAATCCTAAGAATATTTTGACTACCGTCTTCACACGTGCGAACCTCAAAAATAGATCACTCTTACGCACAGGCTTATAAACATATCACTAGCCAGGTGAATTATTGATATAAAAAATAGAAATCTATGAATTAAATATTAATAACTTGCCATTCATATTATATTCAGCCAGATATTATCTACGCGTGACCACACAGATACTGTTAGTGTTTATAAAACAACAAATTACTCTTCAGATTATTTATTCTTACATTCAAAATAGCTGCTGTTTATGAGAAACAGTACTATAACAGAAAAACAATAAATTTTGAAGCTTCTATAATACACTCATGGGGGACCTTAGCCAGTTTCTGGTCAACAATAAGTAATCTTAAAATCCGTATAAGGACTCTTGTAAGAAAGACCCCAAACTATGACCAAAGAAAACAATAAATCGTAATGACGGCGTGCCCCGAGGGCACCCTCAGATGCTCGCTATTTTGGACTATAAATAAATGTGTAGATGGATTGATAAATATAAATATTAGGGGCGAAACGAAGAAAAACAATGTTTATGAAACTGGTGTCGTTCGCATCATAACTGTGAGTTACGACTTCCGACGCCTGCCAGCATATGGGTCCCGTGCGCAATTTTTTCTACTACAACTTATTGTAAGATAAAAATAGATATTTAGAATAACTATATTATTCAATAAAGCACTCGAAGCTACCTACTTCAGCATTAGTTTTTAAGCGTTTTGCACTCCAGCACTTTTGTGCCTGGAGTCCGATCTTCTACACTTTCTCTTGACTTAGATTATATTGTGTTTTGTGAGAGCGGCTCCTATCTGCCTTCTCCAATTCCGATATTAAAACCTGCAACCGAGTCTTATCCTTTAATTAGCAGGTGTACCGGCCGGCACGGGCCAGCAGGTGAGTATAGCTTGGGCCACAAAGATCTAGGTGGGCCCTATACAGCACCCATATAAAGATAAACTACAGATAAATAATATTGGTCGATTCTCTCTTATGATAGAAAATTTAAAGCCCTAGGCTGCTTTTATTGTGAGTTACTCTTTGTCGTTGCGGGTGATTATGATAATCAAATAAAAATATTTTATACATTTTTATTGTTGCTGCTATGATGCTGATGCATGTTGTTTATAATATCATTCATCTATTAGCACAATGGGCATAATATCCTAGAATATGTATTTCAATCAATCAGCCTTTTGCAGTCCAATGCTGGAGCTGGATACTTATAGCATAGATCACTCACAATGTGCGCTGTTGCACCCGATCCCCCGCCTTGCGTATACAATACAGTCTATCCCAGTCTAGAATATTTATTATTATTATATATTTTATATATTTTAGCTTTCTACCGTTCTTTATATGTCAAAATGTACACTGCGTGATAGCAATTGACTTAAAAGAGGCAAAAAGTTATTTTAGATGAATTATTACCTGCTCTGTCATTTTAACCACCAATTGTAGCATAGGTAGTTAATTTGTGACTAATTGAAACAACTTAATAAAAAAACAACTTTACATTTTTTTAATGTTTACATCTCATAAATAACTCTGCGCTCGAGACTAATCCTTGTGTCTCGGGCAAATTACAAACGGAATTCACGAACACAAATAACGCCTAGACTCAGAACAATTATTTGTAGGTCACACAAATACTTGTACCGTATAGGAAGCTATAAAACCCTGCAACACACTGACCATGACTAGGTGATCACTCAGACCTTTACGGCATTCATACTGTCAAACAATTACAAAATTAGTACAAGAGTTTACGATGGATGGATAGAAATAGGTAAGACTTCAGATGTCGAGCAGAATCCCTGGCATTACAAATAAATTGTCTTTCCATAATAAGATTAATAGAATTGAGCATGCGTGTACCAGCCGCGGCTGACGGGACGTTAGTCACGACACTCTATACTTAGACGATTGCATTGTCTTCTGAAATATCTATTAACGATTATTGACAAGGCATCGGCACGCGAATTCTCCCCGCGGTAGGTGCGACGAACTGCTATAAATATATTTTATGTGCAATGTAGCGCGACGGGCGTTGCAGGTATGTGATGGATAGCTGATGCACGTACGATCAACAACGAAACCAATACTTGCAGTCATACCTTAGTAACCCTAAGTAACCATAAGTTGCCTGTAGACGATTGGAATAAACCTGACTTCATGTACCATTCTGTAGAGTCAATATCACGTTCATAGCCAAGTTTTACTCATCTGCTGCAGATGAAGCTGGTGCAATTTAAAGATATTTCACAGAACCACGGATGTATCTACCACCTTAGAATGAAGCCAATACTGGCAGTCATACCTAAGTACCCATAAGTTGCCTATAGACGAATTAAGCAAACTTGACTTCGTACACCCGGAAATTAGAGAAATGTCGAACTGTCGAAATGTTTAAACATTTAATGGTAATTACTGTTGTACTTGAGATCTTCATTTTTATTATACTCGTACTTCAAGTTTATAATACGTATATTTACTTAACCGAAAATAACGGAAGTTATAGTGTGACTCATGCACATTAACCGACTCAAAAAAATTAAAACACTAATGAGAACATAGTATGAAAAGTCCGACAGAAAAGTGACAAAACATGTTGTTTGTACATTTTGTATTGTACGCTAGTACTATTATCTGTTCTGTGATTGTGTGTTGAAAATATTCATCTGCGAATCAGTACCATCCTTTAAAAATGAATACAACACTTCAGCCCTTTCTACAAAACGTACAATCAGTCTCAACATGTGACTATAGAAGGTGTGGAATTAATACATACATAATTATGAACTTGTTTGTTTGAGAATAATTGTGTTTTGAGAATAATTTTCTTTACGAACCCTGACTGACCAAACTAGGTTGCGTAATAGAAATGGAATTATTGTGTATGGAAGTATGCCTTTATTTTTTAAGGATATGATAGAAGTCATTGAACTGCGATCAAAATGACTGTGGAAAATATATCTGGCAGACTAGTTTCAACGCATATGACGCTTTGGGGAATGGAAGCCAAGACTACTATAATTAGCTTTCGAAATTCTAAAAACAATTTTATAAAATATCAAAAATATAGCAAAAACCATTAATCTGTTTTGCCAAAATCCGGTTGATATATATAAAGGCTGGGATAGTGATGATGATAAAGTCTGGGGTCGGACGACAGTCGTCCCCGGAAAAACCAGAACCGCTAAATAAAATCAGGTGGAACCTGGGCTCTGAGGTAAAACCCTCGGGTGCAATCAGAACAGAATGCTGTTAAGGTGTTGGTGTATGATGAAGATAAAACCAGGACAATGAGAATAATTTTCGCAGTGTACTTTTTGGGTTGCCTATCTACATACAGAAAAAAATTCAACTCACTCGTGAGTTCATTATACCTACATATACATACACCCACTACAAGAATAAGTATAAACTGAAAAATCTATGATTAATTTGATATTATGACACTTTTACATTACATTTTGGGAAAAAAATTAAAAGTACAATATTTCTTGACTCTTTGTATTATGATTCCTAAATAAATAAATAATACCTACATCACAATTTTACGAATAACCAGAATGCTTCAATCACACTCCCGTAACAAATTAATTAAATTCGTGTCATAATTGCAAATTGTGAATTCAAATTGATACAATTCGACGATTGATTACAATATGCACACAAAGCACTATCGCGTCCACAAACACAGACGAGCAGTCAGTCAGCCGACATCGATTCATATCCAGCGAGGGTGCTTTTCATTTTGTATGTTAAATTAAATTTCCATGAAACAAGATTGAATTTTTCGCAATCAACGCGCGCGAAGCTTGTACGAAATGAATTCAACTGTATCTTCACTCATGACCGTTTATACATTTTTAGAGTATCTACAGGTTAGAGTTACTAGGATATTTACCAATTTATCTGCTATGTGCATACATAGATGTAATACAATATTGTCCTTTTAAAAGTGAAAATTGATACAGTATTTAGTGAATATAATAGTCAAAAGTATCAATAAACAGAAAACCGCAGATGTCGGATCGGCAGCAGCAAGCGACCGCATCACGTCGAACCGCACGGCATAGCCACGCGCCGGCGGCAGTGCGGCGGTGAGCTAGCATCGGCTTAGCTAATTTACAATTTAATTATCAGTCGGGATGATGCATCGTTAGCGCGCGCCAAACCGAGTTTATGCGACTAATCAATTGTTTGACGCGGCCACTGCAATCACGCGCCGTCCGCCCGGCCGCGCTGCCTCCCGCCCGCCCCACGCTCGCTAGGTACGCGTTACCATTACCACCGATACAACACAGTTGCAATATAAAACATGAACCGATTCTTGTTCTACCGTATATTGCATATTATATTGCAGTGAACATAAATCGAATGTTTAAATAATTATTTTGCAATAATTAATCTCTGTCATACCTCATAATATAAGTATCGATAGATGGCTCGACAATCCAATCGAGAGAACAATGCGGCGGCGTGTCGTGCCGGCGTTGATTAAATATAGCTCAGAATCCATCAAGCGAACGGAGCCATCAAGCCGTTACTATGGATATATGCGCGAAATATTCGACAGGTGCCAAGTGTGTCAATTGTAGAGTTCGATCGCCGATGACTAACTACGCCCTAAATTTTATTTCAAATGTCAAATAATTTGAGCACCTGCTCTGCGCCCAGACCGGCTCACGGGACCAACTGCCACTACAGTGAACCTACAACTGATTAGTGCACATATCTAATACCCAAGAGCAGTCTCACGACGCGCGACGTTACTCTTTTGAATCAGCAACTATATCCTGCAGCAGTCCTCGCGGGCAGTACATAAGCGTTCGCTACTGTTATAAGATAACGGTATAGGTACACTAAACAGCGCAAACATCCGTCATTAGAAAGTCACGCGCAGTTTTCATTAATTTATTAAGGACGGTTAAAATTAACCGCTCACGAATGAGAATCGTGCGACACAATGTAATGTGAACGTTCACAATTCGCTAATCCCGCGTCGCTACCGTTACATAAGACAGCTGAGTTGAATATAAATGTAAAACACAATAAATTTCATGCCCCGTAGGAAATGAATATTCATCACGAAATCGCCATGCATATTCTCTTTTGCTACAGAATTTCATGCATCCGTATAGTCGCGCCCGCCCGATATCAAACTAGACCTTACATCCTTCACCATCAGTTAGTATTCGCATGCATGTAATAGAACGGTAAAGTCGGGGTCGTCGGTTCACCGAACGAGCTCTCGTAAATTTCAACATATAGTAAAGTGATTTACGAATAATTGTTGTGTTGGCGTATAACTAGAGAAATCTTTCCGCTGTTTGCCGCCGCTTAATTTATATATGAGGCTTAGGTAATTCGCCAGCCGCGAGTAATTGGTGTACAGAACAATAGCTTTTGTCATACCCTTATCTCCCGAGCCACGTTTGTCTCACTTCAAAACGCCCTCGTAAGCACAATAACGTTCGCATCAACCTTATCTAAATTGTGTACATATTTCTAGTCCTTTCATTCTTCTAATATTTGTGCTCCTAATGTAAGTCTCTACACTGAAAAGGATCAGTCTTCTAGAGCTCATCTCTGTGGTTACGTATTTTAATGTACCTAAGTATGGGATTGAAATATATTTTTCAACGGATCCGAATGTAATTTTTTGACGTTTTCTTGCTATGCTTCAATGCAGCTCATGCACTTAATCGTATAAATTTCTTCTATAGGAGGAACTATTTGAAAACTCTGAATATCGTAACCTGAAAAGCCATTACTAGGGGTACTCGTTATAACGAGTGTATAATTATTTATATGGCGCTGTTCCTACGGTTTTTATATTCAATAAACGTGTTCAACCTAATCGTGAAAGGGGTGAGTCAGGTGGTTGAGGAAATAACAACAGAAATGTAGAAAAGCAATTGTTGCGCGCGCTCATGACTCGGGTAGGTAATAAGTACGGGACATTAGCGTAACACTTAATCGAAACATGTGTTTATCGTAACATGCGAATCGGCCTAAGGCGAATTAGTTCTCGCACAATGCAATTTGAATGCACATTACACAACGGACGAGGTACGAACGCTTTTTATTGCGGCATCGTGAGATCTTATCTCGGAACTGCCACTTCCAGCAGGCAAATTTCAGATTCTGTGCGAGTCCTCGCCAGTTTTGCACTCTACTGCGTTTAACCGAAAGTAAGTAACCGCTTGACATAACAAGCGCGGAACTGGTGTGTGTATGGACATATACGCACCGCGCGCACGCACCCTACTGTACATTTTTAAAGAATTCAACATAAAATCAGCAATAAAATTGAAAACATTTTGTTACCTTTTAAATAAGTTTTGTGCTGTCGAAAGGGTAGCGCCACGCAAATTTGGTCTTTATATGAACTCCTAAGTGTACATTTTCTTGTAAGGTATTTAATTCTGGAATCATTTCTCGATCGATAAGAAGCGTTAATTTTACGAGCGAGTGATAATTTGCTAACTTCCGACAGAACATCGCCCTAGTTGAATCGTTCCGAGCACTTGCTTCTTAAAATAAATTACAAATTCGAAATTGAGTAACATATTAAAAGAGAGCGATAAATTGTATACAATTAGGTAGAGTTATTGTATTACGTTGATACAATAACTAACCCAAGTTCGAATCCTGTCGATTACACTATCGACGTAATCCTATAAACTCCTAAATCCTAACACAAGAAGTTTGGCTTAGCTGCCCCTCCAGCTTTAGTCTCATTAAGGAGAATATTAGTAACTTCTAGTAACTCAATTATTTCACAAAAAAGGCAATCATACACAATATAATACAACATAACTTATCTAAATTAATCTATAATGATTTTACACAATTAGCATAAATGTAGACATCGGGTTAAAGTTCTCCACATTCAGAACTGTATTTTCAGAAAGTTGTTACGACTACTAGAAGGCTAGTGCTTCACACACATCATTATTTGCCAACAAGGCTTTCATGGCGTTATGCATGAGAAAGTTACCTCCGTCCTACAACGAGTAAGTAGAAGAGATTGGCAACAGCATTCTGTTGATGATTATAAATAGACACAAGTGTATGCAGATCACGATGAAGACGTACAAGATTGCTGTTGTATTGTTTGATGTAGGTATCTGTTTCTTTTATTTTTTTTATTTATGATAATATGATTTTTATGATTTGCTCGCGAGGTCTACTTTTCACAGAACTACTTGTTTATTGATTTTAATTAACTGAATAGTTTACTACTTTCAATAATGGTAGCAATAGTGGGATAGGGACCCTGGACCAAATTGACGCGATTACTCTTTCAAAGACAAAATATGGTCACCGAAATTCATACAGTAGTTTCTAAGTAATGCTCGAACAAATAAACTAAGATATCAAAATAAAGTGTAGCTCTCAGTAAACGACGACGTAATATTCGCAAACAAAACAATTTTGCAGCTGCTACATTAATTTAAATAACGATAGTAATTGTCTCGTTTCATTGAATAGGATAGTTTTAGATAGTCAAATTAATATAAACGGAGTCCATGACACAAAAAATACCAAAGTAAATTTAATTTACCTAATTATTTTGGTTCAATTTTTTTTTTAACATACCTGAACCAGTGTCCATTTAAATATATCGTAGAGAGTTTTCTAATATGTTACAAGTTGGAATATTATAAGAAAATGTTAGATAATGTAGGTAGATAACCTAATAATATAACGAATGTTTCCGCCGAAATTCATTGCAAAGCGTAAATTTAGCCGTGTATCACATCAAAACAGTAATTACAGCCTGCAATGAATCAACAAATACAAAACACCACACGTGTAGATTAGATAATCGCAATTAATGCGCTGCCTCATTTATTGGCCTTTTGAACACATTTTGTAATAATCACATTATACTGCATGCATTAACTTCAAAAGAGTAGTTGCAATGATCATATTGATTTGAACCTTTTGATGTCAAGCTGAATGAAACTTGAACTAATTACGATAAAGAAGATTTTTCAAGATGGTATTTCATGACTTCGAATACTTACATAAGATGTTATTCCTGAAAAATACCCATAGATATAATATGGTAATTGCCAGTTTTACCAGTTTATGGGTTCCCTGTGCACCTACACGGAAATTGTGGAGTTGCAGCGCCATCTACTGGCCAGTTACATCAAAGCGAACAGCACCTTCCATAACAAAACGGATTGGAATTTTTAGTGTGTCGGAGTTTATCAATACACCAAGATTCATTTTAAAAGTACAGATAAGATAGGTAATGCAAATATTTCACCGAAAGATTACAAGTACTCGGTTAATTAATAGGTTGCCAAACCGAGAAGCGCGCTCACTCGCCGTCCTGATCCCACCACGTATAACTACCTCACCAACAATGGCTAATTATTTCAACCACGATGCTTTTTATTAATTACACAACTCTCAATGATCTTTTGTATTTTAATTTTAACAAAATTCACAGCTTTCCCAAGAGGTTGGTCACTGAGAATCTCAGTTGTTATTCTAATAAGACAATAAGAAACCTACTCGTAATGTTCGCTCCGCCTCTTACATATGTATTATACCTAATGAATTGCTCAAGTTTTTTTCTTGTAAATTAGAAAGTTAACTGCGCGTAGTTAATAAAGATAGTGCTAATCAAATTAAAATATTAGTTACGTAGCATGTAATTTGTTGGTCACGGTCGGTGAATGCCTGTAACCACTGAGATTGGTTGAATTATTCACTTGTGTTCTTGCTTCATAATACTTACATTATATATACAGTCTTTATGTGCTCTTGTAATGTATTCTAATGTACCTGTGAAACTGTTCTAGTTAGTTTACGATGAGCTCGTAGATACTATTACATGTTTGACTGCCGGAAAATTTTGCCCATTTATTTTGTAAAACAAAATGCCTTATATCAAACTAATGCCAAATTTATGGTTACTTACCATACGTGCTTGAAGTCGCAGGTGTATCACTCAAGCGTTGAAAATATTATTTGTTGAAACCATAAAAGGTACAGACAACCGAAGGGATGAAAATTCTCTGATAACAGAATTACTTACTAATCTTCAAACTGTTCTATGAGGAAAGAGTCACAATGTTACTCACCTGCCTTTTTTATAGAGCAACAGCAATTTTCCTGTGAGACAGCACTCACTTTAAATTTCTAACTGCATTGTAAAGTATCCATTGACTAAATAGTTAGAAACATTTATGTATGAAAGCTGCATTTGATTTGCATGTCAAGTAATTACCAGTAACATTGCTGAAATAATAATGAGTAAGTAGTGCTCTAGCCTTGAAAGCCACCGTGATCAACATTATTAAACCATACAGCATGTTACTACAAGACAAGTGTTCCATAAGTGTGCTCCTGGGTCGGCCGGGGTGCGAGAGATATGGCTCGGCCAATCTCACATTCTCACCTTCGGCCACCTATGACCTACAGACGGCGTGCGTTTTAGTGCGGACCACCGTCCGTGAGGATTATGCGCACATTAAAAAAAAGTGTTCAATAAGTGTCGTAAATATCCATTACTAGTTTACCCCATTCTAATAACAACCATGACTAGTACACTTATCCAATAAGAATTTATAAGCATCAAATTACTATTTCAGAATCACATAAATACGAAAGTTCTCAACATCGCAATAACAAGCTAATAAGAATTTCCATCCACTAAAATATAAATCATGAACGCAACATTTAAAATTTCACAAAAGCATGTTCTAAACAATCGGTGATTTATTAGAAACAAAATTAGGCCACCCGCACTGTGACTAATGTATTAGAAATGAACAAGTATACAGCAATTCGCTGAACACGCTTCTTAATTCCAGTGTGTAGCTGGCTGAACACAGAAGAGCACCGGTAGCAGCGACAGTACGACACGGGTGGCGATCAGCCGCGCGGGGCTGATTGGCTCCACGCCAACAAGGTGAATGCCACGATCCGCTCACGGGTCGTCCAACCCACTTTACCCAACACACGGAAATATATCCTGGCCTCGATACCATAATGTCCGCTTATCTAGTCATACTATGCCATCGTGGCATCTTAGCGCTGTTGTCCGCAACAAACACTTGTCTAAGACATTTTAGAGCTGTTGCAAGTATTTTCGCAGTACGATAACGTTACGATATCGATAGGGAAGAAATATGTGGAAACATGGTGCGTGTACAACTGGAATAACTCGACGTCCGCCTCAACACCTGTGAAATAGTTCTTTTGCCTTATTGATTTATGACAAATGAATCACGCTCGGGGTACAGCAGTACTATTATCCGTTCTGTGGTACAACGACAAGTTACTACAAAATGATGAGGATGAAAATATTACAACCTAATACAAAATTTAAGTAATTCAGATGAGAGACAACCATCTGGAAATCATTCTTCAATGAATCATTTAGTCTATGGCCGTCCACTGCGGGACATAGGTCTCTCCCAATGTGCACATCTCTTACTTTATTTAATATCATGTTTTTATCAGAACTATACACACACAAATTAAATAAAAGTAACGTGAATGGAGCTTAATGAAGAATGCTACTTAAATTAGTTCGAATCAAGTGTGATTTGAACTAATTTAAGTAGAAAGTAACGAACTCAATTTTATCTGCTTTTAATTAATTAAAGCACAATTTAAAACGTATAATGATAATTCCAAATTACGTTAAGGATCAAGAAAAAAAAGCACCTCGTAGAAATCGTGTCGGCGAGAGCTATCTCCTTGAACCAATTGGTGATTCTTTTGATGGAGTTCGGGCACAGAGAGGAAGACACACACGCAGCTTCTCATAAAGATTTCTTTTAAAGACTGCGTTACTCCAGTTTGGAAGTAAGTGAGAATAGGCAAATCGAATTATATTGAGTGTAAATAGGTTAAACTAATAAAATCCTATTTAAAATGCAGGTGAACTTATTTTAACAGCCGACATCAATATTTTAATAAGTAGTTTGAACTAGAACACACGAACACACAAAAACGAACTCCCTATCTCATTCTGATTATAATCCCAGTAATAAATCTTCGTAATTAAATTTCATTCGGAAAATCTTTAGGTACTAAATCAACTAGGTACATTATAGTTTCGATGCCCTTATAGTTTTGTTTCAATGTCCTTAACATTGTCGATAATATTTCGTTAACGCTGAAACAAAATGTTAACGTTGACATATTTTTTATAAGACAGATTTGGAAGATGGAATGTGAAACATATTTTTATTTGTCTATAGTACTGACCTGACCTAGATAATAATGATAATGAGACAGTAATACTTTTCACTGTAAATATATATTTGTTGAATATTCTGCCATATCAATGAATTCGGCGTAAATTAGTACTATTACAGTACTTATAATTTTCCTTTCAATGACCCTACGCTAGATATATTATGACTACAAAGATTTTCAAACAAGCTTGTATGTTCTGTTTGCGAATCTCTTACGCGCTTCATTCGACAATGACATTGAAGGAGTAAAAGAAATGTTATTTCGGTTCGGTTTGTTTGTAAAGTCGCAATAGCTATGATCACTGTATAGTACAGACACTTATTGTTTTGATTACGATAGAATAAAGCGAATACGGCTCAGGCGGGACTATGATTCTCTATTTTCTGATGGAAGTATTTTTGTTTAATTATAGTAAAATGGTTTATCACATGCATTGCACAATCTCATGAAATGATTTCTCAGTGAATCCAAATCCCCTATTTTTAACTCGACCTATTTGTGTTTATTGTAGGTACTGATTACAATTTCCCGGTGCTCACACCAAATAATGATTCCATTATGGAACCTATTATAGATATTCTAATGAATAGAACTTCAATACCATAGTCCTTGTGCCTACTAATTCTAATTACACTGTGACTGACAGATGGCCTCTCCAAAACCTCTAAATGGGATCCAAAGTTTAAACGTTGAAGGTCCTGCATCGCTTTCTTCCTCGAACTTTGAACTTCATGATACTTATATCTACGCAGTAGCTGTTTGCGTAAGTTTAGGAACGTACCTGTCTGAATAAATATGGTGATGATGATGTCAGTGTAGTGAATGAAACCGATGTAAATACACGCTATGTGTACATATTCAAGCCGTGTAGGTATTGCAGCTGAAATGCAAATCGATATAATGCAGGAAACGTCTGAGTGGGCCTCATAGCAGCGGCCTATAGCCGCATGAGTAGCATAAGTTCGTTTGCATACGACAGTCAGATGTATTTGCATCCCAAATGTTCGAAGCGACCGCTCGTTCGCTCAACTTATCGGGGTACCAAACCAAGCAAAATATTACAGTTTGTGCATCGTCACTCGCAATGTGCATAACTGAATGTTAAAATAGGAATAAAAAAGGCCACCGTAGGCGTTCCCGCGCAGTCAAGGCGGATGTGCTGTAAACCAATGGGCGAGCAGAGCTCAGCATATTCATAACGATATTACCGCCGACGGAGCCGCGGCGTCATCATAATTCATATATAATAACCCTTCCGACGACGGCGCGCCGCGGTGCGCTACCCTGCGTCTCATTCGCGCCTTGGTAAGCTCCGTGAGACGAACAGAGATACTCGATGCTCAAAATATCATAATTCATAATTTTATTTTTTACGACCGACGTCGACATATACCAGCATCTTAAAATACGTACTAAAATTTTCCGTTTCGCTCTTACTCCGCGTTTCACCCACAAGGGGAAAAAGCAACGCGTTTACCAGTTTTAATTTTAATCTGAAATGTGAAATTCAAAGATATAGTTACTGGGAATACGAGAAACAGAACATGTTGGGCATGTGAAGACGATGACAGCTATTTGTAATTGGAATATGACGAGAAGCGTGCGCGTGCGCTCGGCGCGTCTCATTCGTCAGTTTATAAATAGAGCTCGGCGTCTGTGCCGTGACGACTCGCGCCATTAATTTATATGAAATAACTGTCGGCAGACGGAAAAATAAGTTCGATCGGGAATGGCCTTCTCCACGATAATATTTATGTTTTACGAAGTGGAAGACCGCTTCTATGCTGTTGATGTACACGCGTCAGAAACAGTATGTATGGTAGATATTAACAGGTATTAATGCTGGATTCATACCGGCACCCACACACAACACTCAATAAATAAACCCATCGGTTCCTTTTCATTTCTAGTGAAGATATTAACACACTGTAAACTGATTTATTAGAATTTACATACAAATGTGCAGATGTTTAGTGTATTATACTTTATACTTTACGTCTTATTATATATACCTATTGGCTTGAGACTAGAACAACTATGAAAGATACTTTTCCTTCATTTGATTAGATTTCCTTCGTAGTTGGATGTAATGTCTAAAAGTTAGAGTTACAGTTATTAGCAATTTAGCATGTATCTTACTGTTTGTAACTAATTTACAGCAATTACTAAACTCTCCTTCACAATTCTTTTGAGATTTAATAAACATGTTAAAATACTGATTTCGAACGATAATAATGTTCTTGAAGTACGCAAAGACAAGTGGGGCATAAATTCGTTAGCACGTGTGTAATCGTCAGAAATATACAACGGACAATAATTTACACCAGTAAATTTTAAAGTTGACATCAGAAAGAACATCTTATAAAGCGATAATTCAAGCACATTCTAATGAGTCATCGTCTTATTCCGACTTGTACAGTCAGCAATGTCAATGTCTGTGATTATAAAAGCAACTTAATTTAATTGCATTTCAATTTATGTAATTTATTTTATTTATTTATACTTTATTGTACACCATATAAAATACAAATTTAAAAATTATGACTAAGGAATCAGTACAAGGGCGGCCTTATCGCTATAAGCGATTTCTGCCAGACAACCTTTGGATGGTCATAATGTTTGTAGGATTGAGTGGTAGTTGTTTTGGCGTGTTATAGTTATCTGTAAGAACTTGGGAATTGTAGATTTTATTAAAATTATTACAGTACCTTCCATAGTAAACAAATCTATCGAGGACCTGTGTAAGGCAACGAACAAATTTTGTGAATTTTATCAACCATCGACTGGATGAAGAAGAAAACGGAAATAATAAGCGATAAGTTACATTAAATGAAGGTCAAAAATATTGAGAATTGAAATCTAGGGTAGAATGCAGTAAATCTGAACTTACTCTCTAACATATAAAACCGAATATGACAAAGAAACTGATTTGAAATGACAGTCAACTAGGTATGACCATTGTCGAGATCATTATTTCGAATTAAGTACAAAACTCTTACCACGTGCAACTGAAGGAATATTTTGGGTTCGAAATGTGAATTGAATGTGGCATAATATATGTGAACATATTTTATATAAGTACCTGCTTGGAGAAACACAGATGTTGTGAAATAGACAAAGTACGTAGTAATATGGGGTTCTTCAAGAAGGGCATTAGAAGGTTTCTTCAGGGTCGGCAGCACGAGTGTGACGCCCCTGGTGTTGCATACGTCCATAGGCCACGGTAACCACTTTCCATCAGGTGGGCCGTGTGCTTGTCTGCCACCTAAGTGGTATAAAAAAAAAAAAAAAAGTACACAATAAGTTGTTCTCGCCGAACTTAATGGGTGCTGTTCAACTCAACCACACAAGATGAAATACAATACCATGTGATGTTATCACAGGTAAATATTTCTATTCACAACCATACACATTGGAAAATACGAAAACTGTGCATAGTTATTCATAAAATGCCTAAGGTAGGACCGACTCTCTTTTCTAAAATTCAAAGTGAGCTTTACCTGTAGGGCGCATCCAGTAAGCGCTTATCAATCAATTATACTGAGAGAATATAAATATGTTGTGCCTTTATAGTCTCTCCCAATTAAATATGGTTAAAGTAAGCCGCACTACAACGTTATATATACGATAAATTAATTTAATTCAATAACGAATTCAAAGACTAATCTATACAAACGATAACCAATATTAACCTAATGGATTCCTGAGCTACTCCAAGTGAAGTCGTATTTAAAATCTAAAGATATTTAAACACATCGCCCTCGCGCTCAGCTCGCCATAAATAAAATAAATACAAATATTCTCACGTAAACGAGTACCTCGAAAGCGTTCATTTACATTTGTGAATGTAATAAATGGGGTATCTTCTAAATACAAAAGTAAACTGACGAAAATATTCTATTTTTGAAATAGCATCGAACTATCTATGATTAGAAACTGTCTACAAGGAAATATATGGCGAATCCGCGTTCCACACATATTTCTGTAATGTTATTATAGTCATGTCTATAGACTAGAACATTAATGACTTGTAATATATCGGGTGATATAATTATTATGTCTTTATTTGACTGTATAGGTTAGTTACGGACTATTGTGGAACGCAGAAACCATTGTTAAATAAAATACATATAAGTACGAAGTACGTGGGTTAAGCAAAAGGGTTGGCACACCTGCATATTCATTCTCTGATTTACGACCAGCTATTGGACCAACAAATAAGATCTTCCAAAAAGTTCCTCCAAAAAATATAATAAGAGCACAACAAAAAGCTAACCAAGACATGTCAACGTCAGCCGCGCACCATTGGTTGGGCGAACAAAGAAATATTACCAAGCGTTTATTTGTTCTGCTCCACGCCATATTTGCTATTAAAATACTTCTTTTGTTGATAATTGTTTTCATCTACAAAATCCAATCATATGCAGCTATATAGCAGAGTTTTATAACGAAAGCTGCAGTCAAATATGTATGAGAAAGAAGAACTAATAAAGTTTTCGTAATAAAACATCCCCGGAGCGCCCAACTACAGAACTTAACACAAATATCATGATACTAATTATACGTTAGTTTATTTAGATTATACTTATCTAGTTTATAACATATTTTAGTGCACCATAAACAAACATAGCAAGATTTTACAGCTCCTGACGGTCTCGGCTCACATTCGAGCCATTGTGCCTCTTATAATTTTTATTAGGGGCAATCCGTCCGTCTTGATTTACTCCTTCCCGAACTGACGGATCTTTCATTTAATTTACGATTCTACCCCAGTGTTCCAAATACAATAAAATGTTACAAAAACAAGCAAAAATTACATAGGTCCACTGTGTGTTTTATATATTCTATTGATTTTTAAAATAAGATAACGTCATTATTGAATATTGTCAGAATTGCATAATACTTAAGTCAAATTAAACGTAGGTATGTACATTGTACATTATATATAATAGACACAAGTGCGCACGTACTCAGGCGGTAGAGTTAGTGGTCCTTCAATTGTTTCTGTCTTTTCTTAACATCCCTCTGTCACTTTAGTTTCCCTGACGTCATTCAAGTCCATTTTAGGGTTCCGTAGCCAAATGGCAAAAAACGGAACCCTTATAGATTCGTCATATCTGTCCGTCTGTCTGTCTGTCTGTCTGTCTGTCTGTCCGTCCGTATGTCACAGCCACTTTTCTCCGAAACTATAAGGCCTATGCTGTTGAAACTTGGTAAGAAGATGTATTCTGTGAACCGCATTAAGAATTTCACACAAAAATAAAAAAAGCATTAAATTTTGGGGGTCCCCATACTTAGAACTGAAACTCAAATTTTTTTTTTTCATCATACCATATTTTTTTTACCCATACGTGTAGGGTACCTATAGATAGGTCATTAAAAATGCTATTGAGGTTTCTAAAGTATATGAAAACTTCCACTAAAAATTGGTTCGAACGAGATCCAGTCAGTAGTTTTTTTTAATACGTCATAAACCGCAATTTTCGCCTTTGCTACTACGGAACCTCTACTACTACTACTACTACTAATCTACTAGGTCCCTCACCTTTAGAAGGAATTGCGAGATGCTAAAACAGAAGGTCTCGGCCCGCAACAACCTTCTAAAAAGGCTGTCAAGCACAACATGGGGGGCCGCACCGCAAGTACTGCGAACAACAGGGCTAGCTCTGTGTTATTCTGCGGGTGAATATGCCTGTCCCGTATGGGGTCGTTCCGCACATGCTGGGCTGGTGGATGTAGCACTAAATGAGACCTGCCGGATAATAACTGGTTGTCTCAAGCGGACTCCGGTACGGATGCTATATCCACTAGCTGGCATAGCACCTCCCAGTGTACGCAGAGACGTGGCGTCATCAATGGAGAGAGGCAAGCTGGAGCTGGATCAGCGACATCCCATGCACGGCCATTATCACGTGCCTAGAAGATTGAAAAGCCGAAAGAGTTTTTGGGCATGCGTTGCTCCCGCTGATGGCGATCCCTCCAGGGCCAGAGTAAGAATTTGGAAATCGCGGAGCCCGCCACCAACCCCTTTCGTCCCGCTGTCGGAGAGTCTTCCCCCCGGACATGACCTCCCCTGGATCAGGTGGAAGTCCCTAAATAGACTTCGAACACAAGTCGGCCGAAGCAGGGAGAATCGGTCTAGGTGGGGTTACTCAGATGACGTGGACCTGGGGTGTGAGTGTGGAGTAGCTCCACAGACCATGGCCCACCTGCTGACGTGTGCTGCATGTTCATCTACCTGTACTCCGGAGGACCTAATGAGTGCCTCCGAGAATGCGATTCAGGTAGCAGCATACTGGGAAGATAGAATTTGAGAGTAGAAGCACCATCGATTCGACTGAATGAATGAATGGGGGAGTCCGACTCGCACTTGGCCGATTTTATTTAAAACTAGCTGTTGCCCGCGGCTCCCGCGGCCCGCGTTTATCGCTGATATATAGCCTATATGTTAATCCAGGGTATAACCTATATACATACCAAATTTCAACCAAATCGGTCCAGCCGTTTATGCGTGAAAGAGTAACAAACATCCACACATCCATTCTCACAAACTTTCACATTTATATTAGTAGGATTTCACCGATATCATGGTCATTGCAGGTCGACCTCGACTAGCTAGCCACTTAAGTTTTACCTTAGATTAGTAGGTAGGTACTTGATTTCAGGAAGATTTACTTGTATCAAGTTATATTAGTAGGTATATATTGGAATTGACCAGATAATGAACAATAGTTACTCATAATACTTTTAAGAAATCTCAAGTTTGTTCATCTTTAACTTACATAATATTCAAGTATTGAAATTCATAATGTAAATGGTAAAAAAAAAACAGACAGATTTTCCATCAAGTATTTCTTTGCATAAAAAAGTCATGCCGTTAAAAATATATGATTTACGGTTAAAACAATCTTAACAAAAAATTTACTGTTTATATTTTCGGTGCAAATATTCGTTGGAGCATCCCACTCCCGATCTCGTCGTATCCGACAAGTATTTGGCAGCGATTCAGGGATTGTTAATATCGTAATGACTCTTTTACTCATAACACTATGGAATGGCAAATATCTTCATATCCATAACTCGTCAAAACATTAAAGTCACACTTTGCTGAATATCAAATGGATTTTATTACTTGCAAGTATTCGCCAGATATCTATTTTTATTTGAAAAAATAATAACTTCAACATAACAGGCACTAACAACGAAATAATAAGTTTCAAAGACAAAAAGAGTATTTCAATGGCATCCCCTGAAGTAAATTCAAATAGAATAAAAAATGCAATGAGAAATTTTAATTATTCGTAGGCTACATCATGACCAAGCCAACACCAACATGTTCAGTGTGTGTCTCATTTGCAAGTAACAGGATGCGTATTATAGACCCACGAAGGCAATAAGATAAAAAGACGCTCAATAAGGCGCGATCAGAGGCAAAAATGAAATAAATTGCCGGTGAATAAGAGTGCTATGTGCAATTGAGGCGAACATGCTTGCTCATTAGACGGGATGCGGGGATGGCAAGGCTACCGGAGACCTGCCGCACGCCGCCCGCCCGGCTTCACCAGCTCGCCGACACGCACCCTCCCACAATCATAATACAAAGAATAATGATAATAAAAATTCATCTGCATAAATACCAGATCACTTTTTGTCATCGAAAACAAAAGTGTTCCAAATTCTGAGAACGTTTAGCATATCAAACTGACCGAAGTGAAGTAGTGACAATAAGTTCACTTGCAGCCCTTTTCCGAAAAGCTGTAAAATCGACGCGTATTAGCATAACAAAGACGGTGATTTAGAATGACAGAGCGTTTGGTCCGCACACGACATCACTTTCACTTACAGTGAGATCTATAGCAAAATAAATGTTTGCTATTATTGTTAAAAAGTATTTAGCTGGTGTGTGAGTTGACATAGAATTTGTTAGAAACCGCAGGCTCCCGGGAACAATATGACACGCCAGCCTCTGAGGCGTATCGGTTTGACATAAAAAAAATATTTGTCTCGGATATGGACTCGCAATAATGAAAGGCATGTCTCAGTTTGCATAATGCGGCAAATTAAATACATTTTTGGTTCTGCCAAACCACAGAAAAACAAGTCGTTGGAGACGCCACATTTGTCGTTTCGTTATATTCGGTTGTGTCGTTTGTGATATCTTATTAGGCGAACACTTGAACAGCAAACTGTGTGTTAAATAAATGTTAAACAATAATTAACACCATGAAATATTCTTACGATGTGGCGTTTGTGTGTGAATGTGAACTACGAATATGCGAGACTTTTTCAAAGATGGTAGGTACAGTCAAGTTTATATCATCACAAATCGCCAAACTAGTGCCTATAGGAAATTATATTCTTAATTGGAAGTCGGTGATTTATAGCTTAGTGCGACTCTACAGATGTCTTTGTTGAAGGTAGTTAGAGCTACGTGGTAACAAGGGTGGCAGGAGCACTGAATCTACGTTACACATCTCCACGCACCATTTGCATGCACCCGGGTGCATCACGCTGCATCCCGCAAGGGACACGGGCGCACGACCGCGGCTACAGAAATAGCATAAAGTTACATCAAATGTCTTAAAACGAGAGAACTGACAATATACATACACCGTCTGTCACTGACATAAACGCATGTCTTCCGACTTGTCTTATTTCATTTCAACGTAACGTCAACCAAGTTTTTGACAATTACTTGGATAAAAAATAATCTTACCTGGGTTCACCGCACATTTTTTAAGCAGACGTCTATCTTTCCGCAGAATTTTTGATAGTAAAAACGTTTCTACCGAGTGTAAAAATTTTATTAACTTTTAAACAATAGCCAAAAAACGCTTAAACCTAGTCATAAATTTTGAAGCAGTGTAATTTTTTGCTTGTAATTTTGAATAAATTTAAGTTTTTGTCGTCTTGACTAATTGGTCTCTGCTATAGCTCGTAACAACGGGGTGCAGGACACAATTGTTTCGTTGGGTTTTGCAAATATAATAATAAAATTTTATTACCCCGTTTTTGAAAGGGTTTGTCTCTAGCAGTACTGAAAGGGTAGCTGTAAAACCACTCCGTGCCATGGTATGTCAAAATGGTACGATTGTTCGGTTGCATATCGCCATAAATCAGTTTTAGAAAATATTCAGTGAATGGCAAGCGTCGTTACTCAATACAGGGTCATTATACAAATATAGATTTTTGGCATTTGTGCACGCACCGCTGTGGGAGGTAAAGAAGCTTTGCAAAATTTCAAACTGAGTAAACGTTTCTGCGAAAAGAAAGTTGTGCATGTAACAGAAACATTAGTTTATTTATTTAACCACCTGCTTCAACTCGTGTGAAAAAAGTGACATATCTATTTTTAATGAGTGTTTGGTTGTTGTTAGTATAAATATAGGTAGGTATGATTGTGAGGGATAAGTATAAAGTAAAATTCAAAAATATGCAGCTGCTTTAAAACCAAAAAATGTTCAAAGCGTGGAATAGAGAGTTGCTTTATCGTAATGTTCAATTAACACGTAGGTTGTTAATTACACAGTAGTTATATAGATTCAATGGTTGTGACCTCGACACTGAGAAGACTTTGACCTAATTTTGATGTTATGTTTTTTTTTAAACAGAAAACTATATTTAAAAATAAGTTCTAATTTCAAGATGGTGAGGCATAAGTTGTAGATGTTACAAGTCAGAGATGACGTCATCACAGTGTTGATAGAAGAGTGATGGAGCGGGTCAACGCCGGGGTCAGCGCCGCCATGCGTCATCGCTAACGACGACAAATGACGTGACGTGAGTGACGTGACTGACGTGGCACGACTCACAATATCGACATAGCTTTACCTACACATATGTCGCGTAGGGAAATTGTATAGTCGTACGGTTGACTATTATTGAGTGTTTGGAGCTTTAAGTATCAATCCTCGACATTCCTATACTCTCAGCCTCTCTATATGTGTTCCACCACCTGTTTATAATATTCGGAAGAATGGTTCGATATGATGCCCCCGGCTACATTCTGTGGTCAGTCATTGAGCGAAAAAAAAACAGCTCCCAACGTATTGTGACTGTTGTAAAAATGTACATCGCGAAATAGACATAATGTCAACCAAGATTTTCATAATTACCTTGATAAAAAAATAACCTTTACAACACACCTGCTCATAAATGTGATATTATTTTACCGCAATTAAGCACGGAATGACACCTATTATAAAACTGTGACTTTTTCATTGCTATTATTCACAAAAGTGAGTTATAGATTCTTTTTTAAATTTCATAGGAAGTGTCTATAATTGTCTATGTTCTTAAAAAAGTTTTGATACAAAAAATAACGTGTTTAATAGTACGAATAAATTAATACGCCTATTGTATGGTCATTTGATGCATTTTCGTATTTAAATAAATAATTTCAACTTGTAATACTTGTGTAATAAACAAAATTTTCACTCAAATTTAACTTTTTTTTTTCTCTAAGTACAGAAAAAAAAACAGAGTAAAAAAAAGTTAAGTTCAAACCTCATTTTTTTTTAAATATGGTCGACCGCCATTGTTAAATGCGCGCGCATAGGAAAACGAATTAATTTGTAGTATTGTTTATTTAGTATTTGTAGTATTATTTTATTCGCAAGTGTGTTGTAAAATGTCGTATGGCACGTGTGAGCATGATGATTACCGTCCTCGGCTGTCTTAAGACCCTCGCCTGGCGGCTCGGGTCTCAATGGCGCCTCGGCGGTAATCACCAACGTTGCTCACTTGTACCATAATGTACTATACCTGGGTTCACCGCACATTATTTAAGAAGACTGTTCGCTCTTAATGAATTTGTCTATGTAAATTTTATGTCCATAGTCACAGTATTTGACATTGTGTCTCTGAAATTGAAAGTAGTGGTAGCATTCAACCGTTGCTATTCCCCTTCGCGGGTACAAAAATAATAGAAAATCATACGAGTTTTTCTATTTCAGAATTCCCAGAGGGCTTCACGAAAGGGTAGGCTCCACACAGTTTATCCATAAGCATAGAAACATTAGGGACGATGCTACCAAAGGAAAACCGATTTAATGAAACCGAGACAGCTTCACTGAGAAAAAAATGGAATTACAAGACTACGAGAACGAGTGGTAATCACAAAAAATGTTGCATCTAATATAAAATAGTAATCTTTAATACATTTTCTAGTTACCATTAAATAATTTTCGTTCACTTTACAAAATAATATAGTACTTTACAAATAACCAGAATTTTAGTTACTGCTATTAGCTTAATATAATGACTACTAGACAAATTGTAAAATAAACAATGCTCTCTGTAGATTCTACAATTTAGTTTAGTACAAGTAACACCGCACCTCTCGGCGGTGCATTGGCGCGGGGGGAGGGGGGAAGACTCATCAAATTACTACTAGAATTTTGTTGTTGGTAATCGCCATTTTTTGTTTGCATCGAGCGTTCGTCGGATGCGTTGTGACTGCGCGTGCGTTTTATTGTTTTTTTTTTGTGAATTTGAAGTGAAATGGACTATGGATGAAGAAGTAAAAGCTCTACTGCAGGTGTGGGGTCTCGGAGCATACACAGATGTATTCAGTGGTAAGTAACAGTGCCATAATTTTATTCGATTCGGTACCTACCTGTCCTAGTATAATATCCGTAGTATATTACTTACTCTGTGATAATACCTGTGTAGGTAGGTCGTGGACAGTGGTTGTTTTGGAAGTCCTGTCCTGTGTGATTTGATAAACAAAGCTAGATCAATCTTCGAAATAGTGACTGGGAAGTGCGTCCCAACAAAGTACACTTAGTAAGTACATAAGTGGTACCTACGGAAGGGTAGCAACGGGGACGCACTTTCCATCGAAGTAAGGGCGTACTGTTTTAGTTGAGTAAGATCGTCGTATCTCAAAATTTGGTAGATACCTACTACTTACATAGTTAGGTGTGACATGACAACACCTACCTACGTTGTTGCGGGTGATTCTGATACCTAATGCGCGGGATACACATTATGGACTTTCGGTCGATGGATGGCACTACCTACATTAAAGTAGATTATGAAAGAAATGGGCGACCGGCGGCGCGCGGCGCCCCGGGGCACCTGTCACTTCGCCCACGAACGTAGTTCGCGCCTGGCGCTGATCCTCGCTGCGCTTCCACCTTGGGGCGGCACCGCTGCGTGGCCAGTGGGCAGCCGTTATATCGTCGTCATCAGCTTTTGTATGGATGGATGTGCATGTTCATGGTATAGGTAGATACCTACCTTATTTAAGTAGGTAGTTAGGTACCTAATAATTCGGTCTTTTGAACTAGCTGACCTATTTAAGAGCGCTTTTGTTTTGCGATACCTGTGTACCCAGACACCTTTACGCTTTTTGATAGTTAGGTACTTACTAAAACTTTCTACATGCCTACTTATTGCCTACTAACCGACCGGTTTGTTGTTTCAGCTATTAAAATAGACATTAACTGTCTGAGTCTCTTAGACGCAACTCTTGCCAAAGAACTGATTGGCCCCATAGGAGACAGGGCAATTTTTTTTTTTTACTTCTCATCTGCTCCAAAAGCAACATCATCACCGAGTAGATCATCACCAGCACCAGGTTGCAGTAACACACAAGCCCCACCGGCAACAACGGTTAGTAGTAGAGAACTCTCATTTGGCCGGTTATTTTTACTACATAACAGGTTTTATTTATATATTATGTAAAGAAATATGTTTGCTTACAGCACCTGGAAGAACTACTTATGAGTACAGCAGAAGGAAAATCAATAATTAATGCTCACAACGAAAATGGACTGCTGACTAGTAACCACCGACGTAAAATAAGCAATTTGATAATAAAACATCTCCTGGATGCGGACCCCGGAAAACGAATAGACTCTAAAGTATTGATGGATTATGCTCAGCAAATCAAGTTGCTTTTTCCTAAAGAAATTATATAAATATATGTTTAAATTTCAATAGTATTTATTATTCTTGTTCCACTACCTCTACCATAGATATTGTAAGTATTACTATTTAATTTGTATGTAGTTTGTAATAATAATGGTTGGAACAGACTCGTCGGCAGGAAAATGCTGTTCCATGCTGACGAGCCAGGATCAACCCTTATTGAAAAAACTACATACTTAGGCTGCCATTCTACCAGGGACTTGCTACGTTGGAAATTTTCCAGCCGATCAATAAGATCGCTTCTTTATCGCGTCATTTGTCAGCTATGAAAATGACGCGAAAATGGAGTGATCCTATTGGTCGGCTGGAAACTTAGCAACATAGCACATCTCTGGTGGAATGGCAGCCTAATTGTTTAGTAATAATTGCAATCATATATAGTACACAACAAATAGTACCTATAACAAAATTGGGTAGTACCCATCACAATAATAGATAGTACATACAACAATAATTCATATTGCACATAACAATGTGAACAGTAATCATCACAAAAGGTACAGTTATCGTTACAATAAAATATAGTACACTTTACACTAATAATAGTACTCATTACAAAAACAGATAGTAGGAATAGCATGTACTTACTTAACAGTTACTAAATAATTCAGTAAACGTTAATCTGCTTATTGTAGATACTACAAAACAATATTGTTCACATCACAAGAAATTAAATATTAGGTACTGATTATTCTGGTAATCTCTACTAAACTGTTTTATTGGGATAACAGCCATCACTAGTTCTGACAACTAGAATTATTATATTGTAATCGTTACTAAATTATTCTCGCTGTCACAAAAAGAACGAGAAATATTGTTAAGTCAAACAGAATTTTAGTAAGTATAACGAGATTTTTTTCTCCGTGTTGTTTTATGGTTTAGGTGACGACTGACAAGAGATCTCAAGTGCACGTTTTGAAAGAATTGGACTTATTTTGTACAAAACACAAGGAAAGCGTCACTCGTCGCCACGATCCATCACGGATACGTTTCCTGTTTGTTACGACCATATAAATTTGTTTAGAAACTTGATAAGTCATCGTTCAACTTATTGTTAAATAATTTCTTATCTAAGAAAGTATACAAATAAATAAAATTGAAAGGTTTGTTCGTAATGTTAAAATAACAGCTATCTGGTCTGGGTGTTTCTATGTTTAGTATGTATGTATTTACAACAAAAAAAAAAATCTAAGTATGTTTATCCGCATTCTAGAACCCATAACACAAGCTATTTAAGCTATGCTTACTTTGGGTCTAGATAGCGTTGTGTAGAATGTCCTACAATATTTATTTATTTATTATTAATATTCATTATCAATGAAAACTTATGAATGTATAGGAACAGAGCGCAAATCTTTTCTCTGTTTGTTCTGGCTAATCTCCTAATTGGCTGGGCTTATTTTGAAGGATTTTTGACTAACGGATTACTCTCAAGGAGGATGTGATCCACGAACTTAAGTCTCTAGTACCTACTCACTAGAGACTTAAGCTGTTGGCCCACTCAGTAGGTACACGAATTAACTTAGGTACGTACTAAATAAATTATTCACCCAAGTTTAGTTTTTTTAAAAAGAATAAGTAAGTACTAATAACCAAAACCCCTCGGGCCAAGCTAAATTGCTTGTATTAGGAGTGTTTTAAGTGACTCACGTCATCGGTGATATTTGAACAAAAAATGCAGGTACAATTAGATCCATTTAAAATTTAAAATAAAGTCAGGGGTGAGATTCATAATTTTGTAAAAGTATCAAATCTTTAGCCGAAGATTTGCAGCAGTGTTGTACAAGTTTCCCACAGAGATTTAACAAGACCGCACGCCGGCTGCACGCGTGACAAAAATAGCCGACAGTGGTCGAAAAATAAAATTTTCCCTAAATAGACGGAAATATACAAAAATGTGAGGCAAAGAGCGAGGGGCGAACGTGATGGCGTGCCGTAATGTGCGCCCCTAATTAAAACGTTAAAAACCGACCGCTTCTGAAAAACGTCAATTTCGAAGAGAAATGTGCCGTCCAAAAGATCCCCTTTCATACTTTTGTTCCATTTATTTTTATCATTTGAACCCACAAGAGTAACAAATTGCAAAGAATATATGTAGCATAACAAAATTAAAACGGTTATTTTTAAACGTAGGTATTCCAATATGATAATATACCTACTCGTATATGGTATATCTATAGATAGATAAGTATTACTTGTTAGATATAATTGGATGTAGATAACCTTACTAACAACAACTTAATATGCAAGTTGGTGGTAAACCGACTGCTAAAACATAAACGAGATTTTCCTCACAGGGCTGCGAGGTCAGACGACCCTTTGGAAAAGCCTGGACTGGGCTACAAAGCGCAAACTCTGTACGCAACTGGGAAATCTATTGATGACTAAACGTTAGTCAGATCAGTCATAAACACACTTTGTACTTTCTAGTTATTAGGGTTGTCAGCAGTCCATGGCGTGTATGATCACTATCAGGAATGAGTGAGTGACATCTTGGAGATGTTAAGTGTGCTTACAGCTTCCAGATCTTGCATGCATTTATGGGTACTGACGAGTTTGCCTACACGGCCTACACTTGTTTGCCACATACAAGTTTTTGAAACTCTTCTGTTACCATTCTGTTAGATCAGTTCATCTTCAACTTGGTATGTTTACGTAGATACGTCGGTGTTATAACGCTGTTGTTGTCATCAGTGTACTTTACCTGGATGATAAGTACAGAAAATTACTACCTGTGGCGCTCTCTAAATATTTTCTCCCAAATTTGGATCCTAGGTACTGACTAGTGTTGTATTCCTACTGGTGAATGCAGCAAGTGCATGTAGCCGATAAAGTAAGATGAGTCGACAACGCATTACTGATATTTCTGTTGTTACGATTGAACGTAGACTGGATATAGGTACACAGTGGTAACCTCATACCGTCGTCGGACTATTAGGACAAGGTATTGTTTCTATACATATTGCTATCTACCTATTTTAGTATACGATAGGTCACTAAACATAGTCAGTCCAAAGTTATGAATGACATCCAATGGTTTAACTTTGACTGCACTGAAAGAGAAATTGATGTGTCTATGCGTACCTACAAATAGTCAAATTGGGGATTTAGTTGGCATTTCAAACACGGACATGGAGCGAAGGGATAAATCTAGCCGTTAAATCGATATGCAGATCTGCATCGACATTCATTACCTAATTAAAATCGCAAGCCCCTTCCGCTCGCTACATTTCTCCAACGCGCTGCCAATAAATTTCATCCGCCAGTCGCCCCATAACGATAACCAGTTCCTCGGGAACTATCGTTCAATCTGGCGTCGATGCCGTATGTTGATCCGGTCGTGTACCCGCTCTTCGCAGACGGCGCTGTCGATACCTATGTATTATTTAGTGGCAGCACTAGGCCCGCGCCCTCGGTACACGCACGGAGCCAGTGTGCACTGCACCTCGCCGCACAGAGCTACGCACACACCCGCCGCAAATGTCTCGAGCCCCGTCAGCCCACAGATAACGAGCTCACATATTCATAAAGAATAAAGAATTATCCTACAACCTCTTCACTCTCCTCACCCTCCGCCTCCCTTTTGATCGTAATGCTCTCATTCACACTCTCCGGCTGATCTCGATCTATCCGTTCCCCTCTAAGGACTTCATAAGAACGACTCTTACGGCGACCAACTTGAAATTGGATTATAGACTTTAATTTATTCCTAAGAAGAAATATTTCATTTATCGTCGGCACACGCTCATGAAACCCTTTAACTCCCGGCGAGCCGCAGTCGAGTCGTTTCAAAACGATCATTCTAGTCTGAGATGTAACGACCGGTTTTAATTCTTACATCCATGATACGAGAGACCATTTCATCGGTGAGTTGGATCGGACAAAAGATCATTGTAGAATTAACAAGTTTCAGGGTCCAGCCCTCGAGTCTGCATCTTTATGGGCGACATATTTGATTCGAAAACTTGTTATGCTTCGTCCTAAATAAATTATAACGAGAAATTGTAATCATTAAATGAATATATTTAATGTGGGTAGATGTCGCGAGCTCGCGGTGCGGCGGCCGCGGCGCGGTGCGGCAGAGCAGCCGCGCGGGCGAGCGGTCGGTGTCCGGCGCGCGTATCAGCCTACACAAATGCGCGCACCTCGGAGATAGCTCGCACAAATCTTCGCGACCTTTGTTGCAGCTACTTTTATGTGTCTGTATAATGATTTATTGCTCTCACTTGAACTTCGATAGTGTAAAGTAGTAGACCTCCGTGATACAGCGACTGTGTACAATGTATAAGAAAGTATTTGGATCAAATACCTTTCTCATTATTAAGTGAAGTTAATCTAATTTATACTTAAACATACCTGATTCTCGTAAGACTTTGACGGCCCACGCGTCGGAGTGTTTACTCAGAGCACAATATTAATTTAAGACATTAAGACAATTTATATGAATATGGAAGCAAGCAACTATTTCATTAATTAAAATGGAAATTGTTTATTGGCGTAGGCGGCGGATCCAGTTTAAACGAACGCAGTATTAAATACGATCGATTGTAGAATAATTGTTTATCCGTTTCAGAAACACGCCAAGCTTTTAAATCAAATTAATTTATATTATTACTGTTCTGTAAACATTTTACGGGAATATTACGATTTAATAAATTTTCTTATTATGTTAATCCACCACGTTCCTGTTTTTTTTATATTTTTTCAAAATTGTCTTGAAATAAAGCTACTTAATTTTCGAGATACCTACCGTTAACGCGTGCTTAACCGCTAAATGACAATGACACAATATTAAAAGTTTTCATAACAAAACATTTATGATATAAAATAGTAAATTTGAAGTAAAATTTAATCCACTACAAAAAACTCTAGGATTTTGTTCAAATAATATGGACTCAAACTGAGCTGAATTAAATGTTAGGTAGGTACTTAGTTAGCCAGTTAACATTAATATGTACCTATGTCATTTAAAGCTTTTCACACCATGTTATAATAAAAATATAGCATTTAATCCGTTACCTTAATATCAACCCTTAATACTATAGATTCACTGCTACTGAAATGCCACAAAGTTATTAAAACAAACCTAATTTTAGATCACATTCGTAACGCAATCGTTAAAAATACCTAAACACACATTTTTTATATTTTATAGGCATATAGATAAAGTGTACAGATTTTAAATACAAGTGATTAATAAAAAGTAAAACCAACGATGTGTTGAGTACACAAAAAGCAAGGCGAGATGCGTACAAATAAAATTTTATATAGTGATCGTTAACACTGTCCCGTCCGATATTAAATGGACAGCGGCGAAGGAGTAAAAATTAAAGACAAACATAAATATCAAAGAAAAAACCTTTGAATCAAACTTGGAGCGGTACACCGTACAACGAACGACGACTCAACGAGCGCTTTTGACGATTGGAAAGAAATCTGATATTTTCCATCGGCCGTAGTTTCATTGTTACGTTACAAACTGAATATTTATCTTTTATAAGATTATTTTATGAATGGATTGTTGGACAAGCGCTGTTATTTATACTAAGGGCCTGTACACTATTTTATGTACTATGTACAGACATAAAATTATAGGTTCCTCTTGTTAGCGCCTTATAGCTTTCTGTATCGATTCAGGACTAACAATATCTTATCTGATATCTATGAAGTAGCGAATATAATTATATCAATGCGTAAAATATGTATAATGATGCGGAGGTAACATGGCAGTTAATTCTTTGGCCTCTGTATTGGGTTTGTATTTAGTAAACCAGAAGCAATTTATTAAGTCCTAACAATGTTAATCTTCTAGAGTGTTTATTACTTCACTTCTTGTTTAAGGGCAGAAATTGAAGAAGCATGTTTTTATACAATTTGAGAAACAATAATAGGGAATACCTACAAATTAATTCCTTGAAACATTTCTGAAATTGACTACAAAATTACGTTAATTGGTTGAATACTGTTTCCAGAATCACTTTAAAAATTACTTTTAAAATACAAGTTATCTACCTGTCTTCGATCAATCATATTGATAAATTAACAATTAGGTGATAAGTTAAGATATTGATGATAATATGATATATGAAAAAATAGAGCAAAATTAAATAAAAAAATGTAGGTACATAAAGGAGGTTTTTCCGATGTTACATATCTGCCTGCTAACCTACTGTATTGACGTTCTTTTCATTTAAAATGAACGAGTAAATAATAAAATCTCTGTAGGTATGAATGAACAATATGAACATGCCATGATATTGATGCGTGAAAATGAAAAATATAAAATTTATATCTATTAAATACTACCTAACTCCTGGAAGAAAAAATTAAAGAAAAGTGTAGATGTGTTGTAACGAAATATTTTTACCAAAAATCAGAAGTGAAATGAATTCGGTACGAGGAAGGCTGCACCGAAACTGGATTGTAAATGGAGATGAATAAATTAAAAGTTAAGTTATGAGCGGTCCGATCTAACAACATGAATGAAACCGCACCCCCCTCCCCGGCCGCCCGCACCCTGCGCTGACCCGCCCGCCCCGCGCACCGACCGCGTGTGGCCTTCTACCATTGCCAGTACAGGTGTGGACTTGGCAGTCAACAACTAAAAATGTACATATTTTATCAAGTTACAAATTGGGCATTTAACAAAACTACACTAACCAGGTGGTTATTTAGAATCAGTGCCATTTACTCAAACGCAAACGTTACAGTGACTTTAGGTTATCGACAGTTTCAGCTTGGCAACATAGATATAATTATCTCTTCCACCAACAAAATTCACGTGACCAAGACCCTGATGAAGAGATGTGTCTGTGTCGTCATGATGACGCTGCAAATAAAAAATATTTGTCGAGATCAATAGTAACCACTTGCTTGCCTATTTACTCTATAAGGAGTAGTTATAAAAAATACTATCTATATTTTTGTAGTCCTTTGTCTACATTATTGTAGGTGGTTCATCTGAAATATATCCGGCGCGACCTAAATATTAAAAAAAAATGTAGACCTTCTAAATCTATCTCAATGAATTGCATTTTTAATTTAATACAATTAATTCTTATTCTTGTACGTTCATTCAGATTTTATGAACTCATTCAAAACCCTATAATAAACTTTCAAAACAAATCGAATTCGTCCCTGTTAAGAGGTGAGATGACGCGCTATCAGCACTGGTAATCTGAGCCCAAATTATTACGATTCAAAACTTGGTCAGGACCTTGCTTCGAACGTCGAGTTCCACCGGTCCCGAATAAACTAACAGTGGGTACTATTAAAGGGATGAGTCAACATTTATAACTCAGACCCAGAATATTTTATTTGTTCAGTCATAATAAAAACGATGTCAATTAAGCCCTGTTGAAAATTAATGTGCGGTCTCTTTTAGTATAATTAATAAGTTATAGCCTATGTGAGACGCAAGGTTAGAAGAAAATATGTTAGCTGTACCTACTTGTATATCACTAATAAGTCTCAGTAATGACTGAATATCGATAACTAAGATACACCTCAGCCTGTCAATGACTCAACTTTAATGAGATGTCATCATTCTCAAAGTATCCACATAACTAATAACTCTTCTAACTCATGTCAAGACCTGTATTTATATATGTACACCCATTATTTTTAAAATAAAAACTATAAGATGGCATTAATTAATCTTGATTAAAACGAGATAGTACTTTCACAGCTTTATCGTAAGATCATAAAATTTTAAATTACATTTTATTCTATTTGTACTCACTTGCATGTTGGACACAGACAAACGAGTTCTCAGATTCTGAGTAGATATTGCCTTATTCTGAGACAAAATGTCTGCCATATATTGAGCGAGTGTGTAAAAATTCAGCTCCTCGTTATGTGTCGCAATTTAATTGAGATCTTATATTAATTAGGGTGGCGATGTGATGCACGAAGTCGAATGTGGCCGCCGCACGCAGCCTCTGCACGCAACTAAGTACCTCACCTACATAAATATCGATTTTTTCATCATTTTTAGTATTCTGCAGAACACATGCTAGAACCATTTTTGCGCAAGCTTCTGGTTAGCATTAAATTAATCAGCAGTAACCATAACTGATTAATCATTCCAATTAACAATGTAAATGCTTGCAATTCTATTTAATATTTTATTCAATGTTGCGAAGATATGTAAATAAAAGAATTTAAATGAAGGGCTCACGCTTATATTATTTTTTTATTTCTTGCTTCCACTTACTTATCATTGTTGAAAACTTAACAATTAGCCAAATAAGTACTGACTGGAATACTTAAAATAAATTTCTATTTTATTGTACCTAGTCACAAAGAAAATAATGTGACCGTGTTTTTCGATATTATCTACATAACTCAATATAATTTAAATACTCATTTAGATAGCAAATACCTATTTCCTAACCGAATGTACTTTCACTTCTTTACTAATTGCACATAGGTAACTAGTTGATAACAAAAACATCGAGTGATTATTTTCTTGGTGTTTTAATAATAATTTACTACATCTGCTTGCTGATTCTTGTGGAATCTGACAAACCGCACCAAACCATTTAAGAAGACTATATAGCCTCGTCCTTCTCAAAATCTAGTTTTGAGAAGGACCTGGTTTATCAGAAGGCACATGCTCACATGGCCGATGTGAATGTGCATCACTGACCCCGTCCCATGATAGAGCTGATCGTGGCTGACCAAAAACTGATCGCACTGTACAAGTTACTTACAAAATCGCATCCTTTCGCGTGATTTACTGACAAATAAACAAATACAAAGTTTCGCATTTATAATTGTATTATAGGGATGAGGAGAGTGAATCCATCGCGCGTTCGCGTGCGCGATGACGTGATATCGGCCCGTCACGCGTGTTTACACCGCTTTTATAACAAGTTGTAAGAGCCAAACTAACAAGTAAGCGCTATATCTCCACCTATACCATTAGCGATCGCGGCATGCGAGAATTTTCATGCCTGCCTACTTACCACCTCGCACCTCGACTACATATCGCACGCAGTCAAAATCTATTTTAAAGTAGAATATTCGAAGTCATATTAACAATTTTTCAATAATTAACGCATTGTGATTTATTTAATTTACTTTAATAAACATAATGATGCGAGCAAATATATCATAACCAAATTTATTTACAACACATCCGCTCTATTATCCAAAGATATCTTCAATGATAATAAAATTTGTTTTCAAAATGATTACAAATTTACTACCAATTAAACGGAGCCAAAGATAGATTTCACTTATCTTTACACGTATGTCCTATCATATCTATATCTATGAACCTTATTTTCCTCTTTTAGAATATCTTCTTCCTCTTAGCGTTAATTCCCAGTCGCATCCGAAGCTGAAATCCTCTTTTACATACATACATACATACATAATACATAAACTCACGCCTTTATCCCCGAAGGGGTAGGCAGAGGTGCTAGCACCCACATTTCGCCGTTTATGTTTAGGTCCCAATGTAATAGGTGGCGAGCCTATTGCCATTAACCGGGCACTTATAAACCTGCGATAAATACACACATAACTTCGAAAAGCATCGAAAAGTCATTGGTGTGTGCCATGGTAAAACCTGGGATCGAACCCGAGACCTCGTCTCAGCAGTCCATTACCCATACCACTAGGCTTCTTCTTCTTCTTCTTCTTCTGTCGAATCGATGGTGCTTCTACTCTCAAAATCTATTTTCCCAGTATGCTGCTACCTGAATCGCAGAATATATGTACTGATTATAATTTTTAAAACCTCATATGTGTAACGTAACAATAAATGGCCCATAACATTCACATCAATTTCGAACACGTTACATTGATTCGCATTGGGCTCACATTGGACAATTAACTCAAATTTAAACTTTGTACCAATCTACAAGTAACAATCAGTCTTCGAAAGGTCTTCCCATGAAAAAAAACCCTTTGATGAGCGGACCCTTTATTTCTTTGAGTCTCAGTATGATCCTAGTTCATACAATCGAAGTCTTCCCGTCTTCTTTCACGATAGTTGTGCGCATTGAGCTCTCGAAATTTCTTTGTTTCTATTACTTGTACACTACACTTACCCCAAAGCTACTTTTGTGAACTGATAATAATGTATATCTAATATGATTGGAATGTCTTACTCAGACAGCATAGGTATTATAATTGTCTCAACAGTTTACCATAGGCTCATTTTGGTGTGGAAATCTTGGCCGCTCGTTTGGACCACTTTCCCCCTACTGTTACCAGAGTGTGTACATTGGGCCACGGCCCAGGGGCGAGTTGCCTCCTAACTCGAGATTTCTCATCCATCGTTAGAATCCTATTACATCCTTACGATAAATACTTAGGTACCTTTAACTTATATAACTATTGATTAATCTGGCTTCAAAAGATTAAACGATGCTATTGTACATTTTATAATTAATTAAACGTCCCGACATTGAACGAAGGATGTATTGTTCGTTTGTTTGAAAGGCTCACATGAAAGCTTCACAAAAACTATGTCACCATTGTCAACCGCACTAATGCTTCATAATTGTCGTGATATTTCCTTTTCATTGAGTCCAGCCCTCCTTACCAATAATTTCTCTTGTCATATTACGTACAAGTACCTGCTTACAAACAAACGCGTTACACACAGCATGACTATTGTCCGCTTCGTAAAAATATAAACTTTTTAAAGCAAATTATGTACTTTCTAATTCTCGGACTGACAATTTTTAGTGGAAGGTTTAATTAGAAAATATATTTAATATACTTCTTTACTATATATATTGTCATAAAGAGGAAATATTTGTATTTTTGTATGTAAGGAATAAACTAAAAAATTACTTAACTGATTTCAAAAATTCTTTTGCCATTAGAAAGCTACATTATCAGGTAGCATAACATAATATATCATCACGCTACTATCAGCGACGAACGGGATCAGAATTCCACGTCCAAATATTTATCACGAGGAACAGCTAGTAATAAATTAAATATTATTCAAACTTAACGGAATTATTTTTGTTTTTTTTATCCCACTAAGTATTTTACTGTATTACGGAATAAATATTGCGCAGGATTTAACTGATTTATACTACTACAGTATAGTCTCAATGTTTAGATCAAGTCTGATCATGCAAAAAACTTAATGCGTTGCAGACGTTCTGGAGTTGCTGCGCAGGCATGATTCCCACCTTGACAAATCAACATTTCCTTAGGCAGCTTTCACATGACGCATGATCATAAATACCTACTAAGTACATTTGCAACTGCAATCTTCTAGTGGAACTGCAGCTAGTAAGAACGGAAATTCACCTATGGGACTGGTTCATACTCTTGGTTTTCAGCAGATTTTTTTTTTTAAATACGTGGGATCAAACTTTAATTCAAAATTATTTATCAACGCAGCAAAATTTCACGTAGTGAGAACCGACTCATTTGGTGACATAAAACATGGAAAGGAATCACAAACAAAAGGCGGAATAATGTCCCTTAAATAATATAATATTACGCGTCACGAAACTAAAGCTTTATGAAATCGGATATTTTTGTCATATCTTGTTTTATTGCGTCTCAATAGAGAATTACTGCCATCGGGATTCACTGGAGCCTTTCAATTTACTAAATGTATGAGGGTGGAAACATCTTACGGGGAACAACGAACAAAAAATGGAAATTCATATTTTTATCACCGATACTATCAATTTAATAGTGACATAAACTTTTATGTCTCGCGCGGTAATGGTAATGATAGATAAAAATATGTATTCACTCAATAAATAATCACCATATTTCAAGATAGCTCAACCTTTTGCTTTTAAGTTACTTAAGCAGGTATTTTTATAATAATGACATGTTCCCACTGAATGCACATAGGGGCTTACGATAATTCCTAACATTCGTCTGATACAGAGACAAATTAATCCAATCGTCTAATACAAAATCAGTGTGCGTAACAATTTCAAATTTTGCACAAATCTAGCCGTATTTAAAGTATTGTGTTACTTGATGTATTAAATAGCCGGTTGACAATGTCGTGCGGATATTATCCCACAAAAAATGTCCTCGAATGTCCCGAGGATTTTCCGCTTCACGCAGTGGTGCACTCTCTCGGCCCGGACTTGGCAGTTGACAAAATATTGCATTGTTCCTATTATCTACGCAGTATTTATTTAAAAACGTTATTTAAATGGATGATTTTAAGCTCATACTGTTGAGGGAGCCATTGTGCTCATCTTTAATATCGTTACACATTGATACAGTCCACGGCAAGTCTTTTGACGACATCAAATAATGTCATCAAATGTATACTCAAATTAATAACACAGTAGATAATACAATGGAATACATTAATAACTAAATAACATAATGACTAAAGCCAGGATAGCAGCAAATTTATAGTTGTTATATTGTAGAGACAACATCTTTCTATGTTCAGACAGGACTCCTACCTTTTACTTTGCCTCTACATCGTACCCATAGGTACTTAGCGGCATGAGACCAAATAATAGCCTTGTGAAACCAATTTATTACCATTATTACTTCGTTCACTTTGTTCTAGTCATTCACCTATCACCCATATCGCTGACCATAAATTCAAATTCACTCAGTGACTTCCAATAAAGGTAATGAAGGCAATCATCGGCGACCAAACCAATAAAATAATAGAAATAAATTTGATATGACCGACATATGGTGACTTTAATGCGCGGCGAACCCTGTTATTGCTGTCAAACATGCGACAAATAGCTCAGCTGAATTCCATTTCATTTTGTCCAACCGTTGATTACACAGTATTGGTCCGTTGAACGACAATGAAAACAATCTACAGCGAGCAATATGTTCACACCCCTTTCAGTTTTTGATTCACTGCGATGACCAAAAAGTAAATTCCAGTTTATTATTATTCCATTACCCGTCACCCCATTTTAAAAAATATGTCAGCAGATGACGAGTGGGGAAGATCGGAGTAATCTGCGAGCGGTGAGTGAGGTCGGGGAGCGGCGGAATACTAAATGTATTTATATAAAATAATTTTCATGTTCGACAAGTCGCAACACAATACCGTATATTTTTTGCCATGCCGATAAATTGGTAGGATTATCATTTAATGGAGGGCTCATGTTTGCTTGTCGCGATTGCCTATGACTGACATGATTTTATTAACACCATATCGATGTTTCGGGTTGGGTTGCAAATTTTCACACCGCCAGGAACACAGCGTTAATAATTCAGACGGTTTTATTTCAGAAAGTATTAATGCCCATTAAATGAGATTCAGATATTACTTCAATTTACGAGTTAGATAGACAGATGATAAAATATTCAGCGTATAGAGGCTTTCTATCGCATGGCACATGACTAAAATTTAAATCACAATCAAGTATTTATAATTGTTTGAAATTTGTTTTCGCTGATGTAGAAACCCTTTGTTACTTGTCTTGCCTACTCAATTGACAGGGTAACAGTGACAAATAATAATGAACACATTTATTTACTACGTAAACTTTAGGGTTAATATTAAAGTTAATGATAAAGTTAATATTGTAGAAGTCTACAATCATAACATATTTGATATTAGTTGTTGCACCTCGTGGTAGCTATTCCAGGGATACAAAGTAGCCTACGTGTTATTCCAGACTGTCTCTGTACCATATTACAACCAAATCCGTCGAACCGTTTGAGCGTGATTGAGTAACAAACATCCAAACATTTGCATAAAGTTTCAAATTTGTAATATTAGTAGGATTAAATAGAGACTTTAATAGAGTTAAAAATATTAGTATGACATAGCGTTAAGGTGCTACAATTCTAGCTATGGTTTTCTGTGCAAAATATCTATCAGTGATTCAGTGTAGATGCATAGAGACCACGGTTAAACGATGGCAATAAAAACGCGAAAAAATAACGTTTATCCCATTCTATTACCTCATAAAGCAATGTTGTCAAAATTATTCCACAAAGTATTGTGTATGTGACCCAAATTTTAACGTATTTATGGTAACAGGGCCTAATCTTCTTTATATCATCACAAATAATCGCAAATAAATCCCTTATTAGCAAAGTAAAAATATTTTTTCTGTGGCATAAAAATGTGTATTGTAACGGGACGTGCACCGGATCTATGAGATGTTATCTAGTCGGAGTCTCCCCGTGTTTACACAAAATATTGTACGACACAATGAAATTACATGACATCTGTAGTACAAATAACGGGAATATCTTTATTCATACCGCGGCGCGCAAATACGCTCCCCTCGCGTTTGCATTGTCACCGCTACGACCGTCTGCTCACTGTCGCTACAACGATACTGTAATAAACTATATTATTGATATCGCACATTAGTGTGAGATAGCTATAATGCAGTTAGTGTGTTTGGACATCGTTGTATGAATAAATTACTTATTATTATATTGGCATGACTATTACATTATTAGGATTAACATAGGCCGATGTGGAAATTAATTGATCAAGGAACTTGCATTTAGTTTTCAAAGATTTCCCGCTTAAGGTAGCATGAGCTTTAATATCTATTTTTAGGATACTAGTGATAACTAGTGGTTGCTCATTGGTCGAAATGCCTCCATAATTCAATGTTTTAATTAATTTTACTTTCTTTATCTACTCCTTTTCTTCTGTATTTTAACTGTGCTTAATCTTGCCCATATCGCGCGCTTAGATGCTTTTCGCAGCAATATTTGTGAATATATCTAGTACTATGAATATATCTGTGAATATATCTAGTACTGTGAATATATCTCACTGAAATAGTAAATGCTGTAGTACCTACAGCATTTGCTATATCAGTGAGACAATGTCTTAAACGCACAGTGCGTAATAAATCTAATCTGTGTATTATGTCTTAAATAATATTCTATTCATTTGTCACCGACGTACTAGATTAGGTTCGTATTAAATCATGTTCAAAACAGAAGAACTCATTGTATCTGTGTTTATAGAGGCTGAAACCGGTTCTCGACCAGCTACTAAGCTGAGTCAAAATAATTTGGCGAAGCTCTGATTTTATAATAGTCCAGGGTCCGTTCTCTTATTTATCCAAAATTTAGTTTTCTTGGCGCTTACGGGAGCGAGTAAAATAAGCCGATGTAGCGGCTTGCAAATAAAGTTGGCTTGGGCCCCGAAAATCTTTATGAGGCCCCTGGACAACGCCAAAAAGTCCCGTAAAAGTCACGAAAAAACAATCTGGGGTGGAGTAGAAGAGCAGACCCTGGTCTTCAAAGCGCAAACAGTGGGTGCAACATTCACTATGAGAAAGATGATAATAGTAGATGAGGCTTTAAATACCTAAACGTATCTAATCTGTATTGAAAAATCACAAAAAAGCTACACATAATAACAGTCTATAAGGGAAACGGAAATGCAGAAATTGTTCTATCGCAGGAAAGCAAAGGAAACGATTTACAATAAATAACGTTAATATTAGAGTTACTCCCCCATATTGATATCGATAGTATGAAGGAACCCCACGCGCCTCCGGCTAGAGCGGGAGTGCCCAACATTTTAGCATTTTGATACTCAAGAATCTCGTCTCGTCTAAAGTATATTATTACTATAACTGAAATATTAATATGTTTAGTTATAAAACTTGACAAAACAAATAACATTTCCATAAAGCATCATTAACATCTTTGAACATATCCATGCATAGGATATATACACATATTATGCATATCTACATATTATGCTCATGCCCAATATTCAATATGCAAAAATTCCATGCCTCACATGTTTAATACATTAATGTTATAAAAAAATATAAAAGTAAAACATACCTAGTTTATAACCACTATAAGTTACTAAAATGGAGCAATTCTAGATCTCAAACGGCAAACAAGAAATCATTGAAAAAGTAATCGCGGAAGTAAAGCCACAGGTAATAAAAACTCGGTGTAGTCCAACAGTTTGTGAGCCCTGATTTGACGTAAAAACAGTAAAATAGTCGTAACGGAGCCAAAGAGCGCCACTATTAGTTTTCTTTACAACTTTTATTGACAATACCGTCTAATATCTATTTGCAGTTTTTCATACATGACATGATTTTTTGGTTCACTTTTCCAATTTAAATTCTGTAAACGTCTGGATATGTTTCATATGCCATCAAAAACAAACGAACTTTGTAAGTTATTGGAGGTTATTGGATTTATTGATTTTAGCTATGTATGTTTTATTTTGTTTTACTTATAGCAAAGTCAGCTCAAGAGTCTCAACAAAGTCAGCTGTATGATGTATGTGAACACGCGCAAAAAGGTACCAACCCCTACTTAAGGTTTGATGAACCACAGATACTCGCTAAAGAACATAGATACATACCGATAATGATCCGCGAGGCTATCGAAATAAAAAAAACTACCTTATTTTAAGGGAGAAGATGGCTAGAGCGTTCCACCAGCCTGGGACCCAGTCATCTACTTAATCAAACCACTGAAACAGCAAAATACAGCAAGACTTAACGAAACAGTGAGCTCATTCTGCGTAAATAGCAACACCAACAATTCATCATGATACGGGTACTTTGAGAAAACTTATACCTACTTCAAACTATGTGACAACAACCTACCATCTCTAGTCACCCCGCGAACATGGCTGGTGGAAAGTAGCCGAAACGTCGAACTAAAAGTATCTAAATAATAACAAATTAATCGCGATATATTCGCGTAAACTTTAGAGAATAACACTGTTTTATGGATTTAAATTGTATTATTGTCCGAACTAAAGGTGTGCACTTACCAACAAACAGTCAACAGGAATGGGAGAAAACCAAGGCAATATGATCATTTTCCAGTACTTTGTTCCTCAAGATCGATCTGATGCTGCCTGTACAAAGTCGTATTTATAAGTAACTGCTTTTTTTTTTTTTTCAAATATAGCTTGAACTTTAATCTCATCATCATCCTCGTAACGATTTCCAATTTGCGTTCAAAGTTAGCACTTCAGAGCCCTTATTACTTTTTGGTTTTAGCGGCAGCGACTGCTGTCTGACCTCCCAACCCTGAGAGGAAAGCCAGTATCCGAGCCTCATCTGTCAATCACCAGGTGTACTGGGTAGCAGGTGAGGTTGACTTGGGCTCCCAAGAACTTAGTGGGTTCGCATATGCATACGCTCCCATATCCACGGACCCCATCCACCTACCATAGGTGATAAATAAAGATTCTGTGAATAACATGTACTGTTGGAAAATACTGGCACTCCGACATGACAGCCATATACTAATAAGACGACGACGCGATGAATTGACATCTAACATAATTGAATTATCGATATACCGGAATAAAAGCTTCAAAGAATTATGACTATAATATAAAAACCGCCTTCAACGGAATGTTCGTATTGAACACAATTAAGATATAAATCATCAAGTGAGCGTCATTGTATGTCGAGGACGTTATGACTGCTCGGGTTCGATTCCGGGTCGAATCACTCATTGCCCCGTGGCCATTAGAAATGGTCACCAATTTATCATTAAAGCAATTTTTGCAATAATTGTTTGCTTTGTGTTGACAATACGATGTGCAATATGCTCTACTTGTCGTAATCCACGCAAATTTGCAGAATGTTGTACCTATATTCTTCTACAATAAGTTAAAATATATTTTTCATTCAATATATTTGAGGTGGCAAACAAGGTTTCTGCAGAAAAGTCCATTGTGATTGTATAAAAGATTCTATGAAACCTGCCCGTCTTCATAAACAAAAATAATGAAAAAGCTACCTTATTTAGAATTAACTAATTGCTTTTTATAAGATCCATAGTGTATTTACGTATTGCGGTTCAATATTTCTGTACTTGCTAAAAAAAACCCGTAGTATAGGTAAATCAACTACATACAAACTTACCCCCTTTTAAATGAGAAGTAAGTTTATTTTTTGTTAATATTCGTATTATTACTTGGTATTGGTATTATTTGGTATTAAGTTGATATAAATACATAACTACCTTTCTGCAGATTCTAGAGTTTCTCAAGTAGATATAATGATAACTTGTGTCTATGGCCACCATATTTACTAGCTATTCATTTCACAACACAAGGTACAAGGAGTGAAGCAGCAAGCTTCAGCTGATATTAATAGCAGAACAATTTTGACATATCACGCGAGCGCCAAGGTGTACCCGTAAATATCATCTAAAATGACTTAACTCGTATGTTCAACATTTTAGGTAGAATGCTTATAGCTTATATTTATTACCATCTAAATTCAAATGTGAATGTGAACTTCGATCATCGAATACTTCGACACTTAACCTAACTTAAGTATGCGATACAAATGACGTTTAATATTGAATTTAAAAACGGTATTCTGCCTCTGTTATCGATTTGCTGCTTGAGTTAAGTGACGATTAGAATGAAATTCAGACATTTTATCTACTGGAAGGTATACCTTACCGACGATGACGATTAAATTTAAATTTGTGTGGCACAAGTATAAAACGAGTTATCCCAGAATAACATTAATTTCACTTATTTCATTGAAATATACAATGTAAAAAGAAATATTGCGAAATAGCGAAGTAAACTCATGAAAATAATTCGATAGAGCAACTTAGCGAACGTGTAAGCACTGGTCATCGGTCCACCCACGCACACAAAAGACGCGTGGGTGCAAAGATTATTCTCATTCAATTGAACGGCATTGTGCGCCGGCGCATGCCACTTCCATGCCACCTCTTAATTACCGCGCAGCTGCTGACCCGGGTCCATCTGGATCATCACCACCTACACCGATATCATTGATACAGGATGATTGAAAAATGAAGTTTGCCATCACCTACAACAGTAAAAACAATACCAAAAATCAGATACTCACGAATAGTTTAGATTAAAAAAATAAAATCGGCCAAGTGCGAGTCGGACTCGCCCATGAAGGTTTCCGTAGTAGCAAAGGCGAAAATTGCGGTTTATGACGTATTAAAAAAAAACTACTGACTGGATCTCGTTCGAATTAATTTTTATTGGAAGTTTGCATGGCAATTTACATCATTATATTTTTTTTAGATTTATCATTCTCTTATTTTAGAAGTTAGAGTGGGGGGACACACATTTTTCCACTTTGGAAGTGTCTCTCGCACAAACTATTCAGTTTAGAAAAAAAATACGTTAGAAACCTCAATAGCATTTTTAAAGACCTATCTATAAATACCCCACACGTATGGGTTTGATGAAAAAAAATTTTTTGAGTTTCAGTTCTAAGTACCCCCAAAATTTAAAGCTTTTTTTTATTTTTGTGTGAAATTCTTAATGCAGTTCACAGAATACATCTTCTTACCAAGTTTCATCAGCATAGGTCTTATAGTTTCGGAGAAAAGTGGCTGTGACATACGGACGGACAGACAGACAGACAGACGGACGGACAGACATGACGAATCTATAAGGGTTCCGTTTTTTGCCATTTGGCTACGGAACCCTAAAAACGTCAAGTGATTTGAATATAAAAGAGAAAGTCAACTTCCATACAAACATAGGCGTGATATCTTATTATAATTAGGGCACTTAAAAATATTTCTAAAGCCCCATTTTCATGACTGACTACATCAATGGCAATGATCAAATTAATCAAAGCTTGAATCGTTTGTCTGACCTATTGCATTTTTGAAAGACTCAGCCTTTGAGACTAATACACCCGCACTCCGAATTATGTTTTATTCATATTTTTTTACATATAAATTTATTTGCAAGGACAGCCTCCGTGGCGTAGCGGTAGCGAACGCGGCCGCTACGCAGGAGGCGCGGGTTCGATCCCCGCTCAGTGCAAATATTTGTGTGCATGAAATATGGGTATTTGCATTGGTTTGGTCGTGCCTCGGAGAGCACGTTAAGCCATCGGTCCCGGTTGCCATAAGAACATCTATGGCAGTCGTTACGGGTAGTTGGAGCCCTAGAAAGTCCAAAAACAACGATCTAGCTGCAAAGCTTGGATATCGCCAAATGTTACCATTGGGTTGTGGAGATCAGATGGCAATCGCTTCACGGAAAATATCGAGGTCTAGCCAAATCCGTAGTTAAGACTGGTAAAGCGAACCCCAGACTCCGAGCTGAAAAAACTTCGGATGCGACTGGGAATTAACGCTAGGAGGAACAAGAAATTTATTTGCAAATACAGGTTATACAAAGAAATGTAATGAAAGAGCTGTTAAACATTAGATACTTATATCTATCCTCGTTATCTGTTGAGATTCGAGAAGAATCGAGATCAAGGCGAACTAAACTGCGTATCCATATTTCAATTCAATGAATTTCATTGACCAAAACGTGAGAACTCTAATAAGTCGTTTGTGGGTGTGGGTTCACGTCGGTAATACTGGGTGGGAATCGAACTCGCGATCTTGTAATTGCAAGTCCAACACGGGTAGGTGTTACCTTGTTAAGCCACGGCCGATCAATCACATCTAGTGTTAGACTATGCTAATACTATGACCGACTGTTTGGGGCCTATAACAAACTCTTTCAATGAATTTGTTCTATGAATGTGACCTAATTCATGTAATTACAAATCATGTGTCCCAAACTTGTGATATTTTTTATATACCTACGTGTTTAACGTCCACAGTCACACATACCTACGTAGATTTAATAAAACAGGAGATTGGCAATTTCTGAATATTCATAAATTTAAAAAAAATGAAATAGAAAGTTAAAAAGTTGCCATCGAAATAAGAACCTTCTCCCTTTTGTAATCTAGTCGAATGTAAATGATAACACGATCACGATCAAATTTAATTTAATTATAACACAAATGATATAAAAAAAGTTATCACATTAAACTGTGTCACAAACAAAGGTGAATCATCCTGTATATTCGAATGAACACGCCGTATTTAGTTGATCTGTGTAATACAAGGTGAGAGTGTCCAGTGACAATAGAGCGCCAGTTTTGAGTGGCCAGACGTCCGGCAAATCTCATTTGTGGATTTATCATTAACCGTATTTCATCCACCCTTCTCTCTATAGCCTATTAAGGGTTATAAATTTTATATCTGCCTGCCATGTTCCGAGCTTTCCGATGTTTATTTAACGTAATTTTATTTATTCCTACGCGATTATAGAGAAATCGAAACTTATTTTCACATTTCATAAACACAAATTGCTACCTATATCGAAGTCGAAGCAATGTCGTATAGAAGTCGTAAAAGTGGAAAAATATGGGTATAATATATCAGTAGTGCATTTGTCTAAACAATGAGGAGTGCCCCAACCGCCCGCCTTATCGACACTAGCTTTTGTCTTAATTCGATGACGAGTAATTTATGACTATGTGCAGGTTACACTTGCCATAAATAATAGCATTTTAGTGTGAGCCCGTAGAGTGCTGTTCTGTCAAAATTCACATAAATAATGACGACCCGACGAGACAGATCTTATCTTGGTATAGCGACAAGACTACGACGCGGTTATAAACAAAAGACGAACTCTAATGACTGAATGAGCCATCGTAAACCCTTAATATTTACGCAGTATTCTTTCAGTTCACGTTTTGAGAGGTTTTATAACTCGGCGGGGAGATCTACCCGCTCCAAGCAGGCGCCTACGTCAGTCGCCTCGCTGTATCTGATTTATTCATACCACCCGAAACACATGATCGGTTTTTCCGATATACAGTTTTTTAGTGTTGATTTTTTGTTAGCTAACGGATCAGATTTTTCGCGCGTTCGAAAAATTTCACTTTAAAGTGATTGGCAGGCTTGACAACTTGTCTGATATGCCATTCAATCTGACCTGATTCTGACCTATCAATCTTATTCCACTGGAAGATTTACCTGAATTGGTATAAGTTCTCCTTACTGTCATGAAAATAAAATAACCCAATAGCAATTTTAATTTTTGTACTGTACTGTTTGCAATGATATAAAAGTACAGATATTGGGTTGCAATTAAAACTATTTGACGATGTTCGTTAACTACGGACCAACGGCAACGTGTGGGAGGACAAATACAACAGATGTGCGACCCCTAACTACCTCACCACTCACCCCAATACATCTTTGCAATTAGGTAAGTTTTGCTATCACTCAGTTTTCGTAGGTATAATAATACCTTGTAGACAGTGAAAACTGAAAAAAAGTACGCGATCAACAAACTGGGAGGTCTATTTTAGGATTTAAAGGCAAGTGACGCAACGTTGGATAGGTAACCGATAACGATTCAATATTTATTGTCACCCGACGTCCGTCATTAAGATAGTGTCAAAACTCACTGGCACGCACACAGGCATTACGGGGCCGGACGGAGCACTCATAATTATTACTAATGCCTTAAATATGTCAAAACAGGAATCCAGGTAAAAAGGCGTAATTTACGCGCGTCCGATAGAGATTTGGCAGTTGGCGCCGTGGTGCGCACGAGCAGCCCTGTCGCTTCGCGAGGAGGCGCCCACTTTTTGTATACCATTGTCTTTTAATATAAATTATAAATAGGAAATGTCCCTTTTTATGGAGATCTAGTTTACGGCGCTGACAATGAAGGTATAAATCTAACGAGTGCGTCACGACACCTCGCTGATGATCGATCGATAAACATTATTTATGTACTTCCGTTGGGTAACACACGATTGGAGCTGTGGACGTGAACAAATTCGTAGAAATACTAACTCGAATACGTCAACATTAATACGTACAGACCTACGTTATAGCGATGAGCTTCACCTTTTGATTTTGCTGAATACAATACATAATGAATAACGTATATTTTTATAAGTTACATTTTCTCACTATTGTTTATTTGAAGTAGAATAAAAATACACATGTAGCTTATGATACGATCCATATCGATAAGTACTTACATACCTAATAAAAAGAAAATAAATAGCCCTTAAAAATAAATTAACATTACAAGGTTAAGCTTTTTATTCGTAGGTTACCCGCAACAACGTTTAGAGAATAAAATTGCATTTTTAACGATTCTAAACCGTATCTTGAGTGTTACAGAATCCAATCTCGCACGCACACAATGAGTGTAGAAATACGAGGTGCAAGCACGGGAGTAAGTATAAACAATATACGTGATGATCGGTACAATTAAGCCAAATGTTAATAAAGAGAACAATGCCGCTCATCCTTACGCGCCGAGCTCGCTGGACTCCAATCAACGTGCCTCCGAGAGAGGGGCTGATTAACGACAATAACTCGGGGACAACACCAACTTGACCACGTTTATTTTTATTTGAGGCCCTTTCCAGTCGATCTCTAATGAATACGGTTTATCTTCAAGTTTATATAAAAAATAAATCGCTTTTAACTGAAGAATCACGCCTTAAAAAAGAAACGCTTATTAAAATTTATTTCTCTCTCTCCTCGCGGCACTGTCGTGTACTTCGGCTCGAATAAAATTAAAAAGTCAAGAATTCTTATTTATTTTAATACAATAAACCGCAATCGCTGAATAAAGATAAATAAAAAGCAATAAAAAATAAAATCGCATTAGCAATAAACAAAATACTTCAGCGAATGTGGGCAGAGCGAAGAGCACGCACTCCGAAGTCTGTAGAGTCGATAGCGCATCCTATCAAACGTCTTAACTAGACATAGCATAAACAAATATTTCAAAATATGCTTCCAAAGGCATCCAATGAACACAATTTTAGTGGTACCATTAAGAAAATCAAAGTGATCAAAAATTACGTACACAATGTGAAATGGTTCTAACGTCATTCTAACCCTGTAATAAAGACTTAAACGTAAGCAAAACTCTAAAGACGATTAATTTGACTAAAATATGTTGTTAGAATCAAATAAATAGAGAGCACATGGCGTCTCCACAGCGATCTGTTAGTCGATTGTCACGAGTGCTACCCTCGTCGGCGTTTTCTTAATTGTGCCGAAATATTTATTTGATTGCGAACTTTGCAGCACAAGCGTGCAACCGGAATGGTCATCGGCATCCTGACCGCCACCACAATAGCACCGCCACCTCACCTCACTACAACACAATGTTACGAACTAGAATCTATTTTTGTCACCTACTACTAACCATACATTGATCAAAACATAAGATTCTCAATTCAAAAGTGTTAAGATGTAATAACCAGTAGTGATCAAACAGTGATTTATTTATAGATCTGTGTAGTCATTTATGGATTAAAAGCCAATGAACGATCGAATAATATAATGGTAAGTAGCACAGTGAAATACTAATTTATTTTTTGCTCGTCTACTTTAAATAAATGTATAATGTAAATGTCGAATGTCGAATTTAACGTAGATATCTAACATAAGGATAAAAATATGATCATTAAACGATTACATTTGAACAATATCGCTACGAGTATTCACAGTCCCTTTTTCAACAATAAAATTTGATGCCTACCTGAACATTATATCGATAAACAAACAATTTAGGGCAATCAGTTGAACGGTCTCGTTAGAACTCGAGACATTTCTACCTTCAACTCAGGAGCAGGCGACGCGCGAGTCGTGTCCGTCAGCAAATTGCGGTATCGACGATCTAAATGGGCCAGAATCAATACTGGATACATTTGTAACAGCATAACCACGCATCGAGTTCTGGTTACTCGCCGTGAGCAAGAGATGAAATAAAGTATGAAAATGGACGCCCGTTCGAAACGAAGCGAGCACAACTGTATAGTCCCAGAGCCAACAATCGAGATCTGAAGCGGTGATAACGATGTCAACTAGTGCAGCCTGTCCTCGCCGTTCCCATGATTTGCGATGCCGTTCTAATCGTAATAATTACGGCCTATCCATCAAACGGACGTATGATAAACATGCGTCTCGGGAATCTGACCAAGAAATGGTAATAGTTATCAATCTCCTCATGCCGACTGTGTTCGCAGTTTGAGAAATAGCAGAGATCATTTTTTGCGCGAGTGACGTGTTTATGAACGCTCCGTTATAAATTCTCTTTGATCTCATCTAACATGTCACATTCATGTCTCGACAAAGTTTTCCTCGTATATTGGAACCGCAGACGACGCTCGTATACATAATATTTTTATTACTCTAATTTCTCTACGTACCTTTCGTATCGGACATAACATTCGTCAACGGTCCTAACAAAGCTGACTAATTATCGTGGCGTGGCATGTCGTAAAACAGTGCATATTGACGGAATATAGAGAGGCCGGCACACAGTGCTTAATGACATTAATCACATTGATTTATTGTGGTTCCGAGTTATTACAGGCCGGCCGAGGTGCTGTGTGCGTGCCCGCGTGTGTACAGGCACGGGGCACAGCGCCTGTTTGCGTGTGCTTCTTGTGTAAATGTAATACATACGCAATGCATACAGGGTGATGCAATGCACCTGTGTTCCTATTCACTCACCACGTTACTATTGTTCCATATATCTTCATTCGTTATTGAACGACTAACACGTGATTCTGCTTTTATTTACTACTCATAAAACTAGAGTTTTCTCGGACATCAATGAACAGAATCTAATGACCCACATTAAGCACATCAACATTTCAGAAATGCCGAAGAATATATTACCGTAACATTATGAAATGGAACACCCTAGCTAATGTAGCGCTAGTTCACGGACGGCTCGGTATGTTTGTGTGCGTGTATGGCATTAGGCAACAATTTACGCTGTTTGCGGTGTGTTAATATTGATTGGCTCGCTTTATTTCGACTCGCGCGAATCTATTCACTAAACTATGTACGTTCAGGTATTTATAAGCATATAATACACTTCATCATAATACATTTTATGACCCCATTTTTTACTTTGTTGTTACTCTTTGATCTCTATATTCGACAAAGCAATAAAATGTGAGGTTTTCAGCTCTTCATTGTTCTAATCGTTTGAAGTAGGTTAATATATTAGTTTACACGTATTTATATCGATCGACGTGAACGCTAGTATTAATATGCGGGCGTTTTGTAATTTGTCTTTATTTTATTGCGTGTTTTTTTTTTTCATATGTTACTTTGTTAACGATATAACGTCGCAGTAAGTAAATATGCTAAGCGGTACCTTAACACAGGAACGAATACTCGCAGCAAAAATGCATAACATGAACCTCACTGACACCATTCAATTTCATTTACCAGTGAATGGTAGACCATCGTTGTCTCACATATCGAGTAAAAAATCAGGTCATCAGTAGATTCCCCAGATAATGGTCTCACCGTCTTACCGGTATGCGGATAAACCAGTTAATATCTCTGTACGTACCTATATAGTATGAATGGGCCGATGAGGTACCACCTTCTCATATGAGCTTGATTTTGAAAAGCAATTTGCAGCAATTTTAAACAATTTGAGGAGTGCCACAGGCTCAACATCGCTTCTTGTTCATTTTTTTATTTCCTCATCCGCTTTTTTAAGAGTGATATCGCCTCGGATTTCATCACACATGAAGCCAAATGGAACTGCATGGTGTTATCTCACGCATGACTATGTTGTCGAGAAACCAGACCCTCGATTCTGCTAAAGTAAAACCACTATCGTACCACAGACACTGCAAAAAGTGGCATTAAATTTTAGACTTTATTGCTATAGTTTTAAAATTCCAAATTAAATGAAAAGAGTTTCATTACACTTTGTCATTCACTGTATGTACAAAAAACCATTAATTTTAGACTTTAACGTCATTACTTGAAAGTCTAACACCCGTATTCACAAACAATACTTCGCTATGCGTACTACCAAAATTGTGCAAAGAACGACAAATTCTCAGTGCGTTCGTTTAGGCAAGTCTTTCTATTCATAGACAACACTTAAGTAATACTTCGTTGAGGGAACGCACTGCGTTAGATACTGCTCCGTGATGTTTGTGAATTAATTTTACCAGCCCTATGCGCTCGAGCACACTATGAGACCTCACAGTATTGTTTGTGAATACGGGTGTAAAATTTATTGGAATTTTTTTGCAGTGTCCGTGGTATGACAGTGGATTTGCTATAACAGAATCAAGGCCCAGGTAATAACGCCCTAAGTAGGATATCCTCGAGGCTCCGCTTGTTTTTGAATGAGTGAATGAATCCCCTCTGCCAGCAACGATGAGCGAATGATATACGAGTATCAGATATAGTTAGGAAGCGTTCATGGGCCGTGTGCTCGTTTGCTATCTTAGTAGAAGAGAAGAATATATCAAACTTTCGACAGGGATTAACAAACTCATTATCTACATAGTACGATAAAATTAGGATTGACACAGGAATAATTCCTAGTAGCAATTTTCTTTCGGAATTCATAGAGGGAGGTTACTGGCAGTTTAAATTTCGATTTGCGTGGTATTCGGTTCGTTGAATTTAAGGGTAAAATTTTAGTTACTGAATAAGTCGTCTCTCAACGAATTCAGAAAGAAAATTGCTACTAGGAATTATTTCTAGGTTTGCCCCTTAATTGAGCTAAATCGGTTGTACTAACACAAGATATTTCTTTACGCTCTTTCAAGTAAAAACTCTTAAAATTAATTTTATAAATTAGATGCTCGAGTTTGCCTTGGAGAGCAATTCAAAGAAAAGGTCATTTTAACTATTGCAACACAATATAGGTATACCTCATAGAACAAAAAAAAAAAAAATAGGTATACCTACTAGGAAACGTCAAATTTGCTAAACGGAACATCCGTTTATACAGCAAGAACAGTGACCTACATTTGGTAAATGCCATTTAAATACTAAAAATAAGAATGCATTAGGATGGATACATCCTTCTTTTACGAAACTTGGTATCTGCTTTTTTATTCAAATTCCCTAGCGCTGTATAGAATATTTTATTTATTAATAAAAAGATAAATAGCTGTATACAAATTTCAGTATTTAAGTAGTCCTAGAGTTAATCCCTTTCATTCAGGCTTTCACTCCAGAGTCTGAGGTCCGCATTTTCCATTCTAACTGCGGGTTTGACTGAACTTCGACATTTTATAACTTAGTGAAGAATCTATTATTTTTAACGATTAACTTAGTGGAAAACAGAAAGTTTATTTTAATTTTCGATCTATTTTGTCGTTAGGATTCGTTTATTGATCATTATTTAATTATGTTTATGCGTATACTAGCTGTTGCCCGCGGCTCCGCCCGCGTGGAATTCTGATCCCGTTCATAGCTGATATATAGCCTATATGTTAATCCAGGGTATAACCTATATAGATACCAAATTTCAACCAAATCGGTCCAGCCGTTTATGCGTGAAAGAGTAACAAACATCCACACATCCACACATCCACACATCCATTCTCACAAACTTTCACATTTATAATATTATAGTAGGATAGTAGGATTATAATATTAGTAGGATAGTAGGATGTATAAGAGCATTTATTATAATTGTAACTTTAATTTTACTATTACTTAACCTGTGTTTGTTGTGCATGAATGTACAATAATTAATTTATGCTTACGAAATAGCATTGCTTGTGGAAGTCCCGCGAGCTAGGTCACTCGTTTCCCTTTGCTGGGCGTAGTAAGGGTTTATGACTGACTTGCACGGGACCATACCTTTAACACTGGTTGGTCTTGACATTACGGTTCCACAATTTCTATGGGCTTCAGTAATCACCCTCCCTTGCTGCCACAGTTGTAATTAGTTACTATCAGAATAATTTATAATTTATTTATCTCTATCGTTTAAATCAAGATTACGTCAACATCATTCATTCATCTTACAATGATCGACGAATCGCACTCATTTGCGTTCATTCGCTTTTTACTTGTTGATACAGTTTCTAAACACAGTCATTGAAATTATTGGCGCTTGAAAAGTGGTGCCGTTAGTTTTTATTGAACGATTCATTTCTCTTATACTCTACCTATTACCCTAGAAATCTGGCAGAAAATGTAAACATGCAAACAGAGTAAATCTACATTCTCATAAGTGTTATGTTGTGACCTAAATAAAAACAGAAAGTGTAATACACTATGTAAAGTAGTGTATTTCAAGGTTTTCAATTTAAAAAAGTTGACAATTTCTGACCCCAGATCAACTATTAATGTATGCCCAGACGGTAATGTGTGCCCAGACGATATTATATCTAGGTCCTACCTCATCACCCTCCTTCCTACCCTTATCCCAAGTTTAATTGGGGTCGGCGTAACATGTGTGTTTTTTCCATTCATCTCTATTTGCAGTCTTCTCAACATTGCATCTAGGTCCTACCTATACCACAGAATAAGTAATAGTACTACGTATATTACTTATTCTGTGGTATATGCCTATACCTACATTTTGTTCATTTGAGCTAATGACTACTATCGCCTGAAGGTAATTCTTCACAAGCATGGGTATGCTTGTAAAGAATTAACTGATAGTGATTAAAATCATCATTAGAACAATCCACTTTAGACAATTTCCGGACCTCCCAATGGGTAGAAATCAATTTGAGTTATAAATCTCTTATACTAGTTAATCAAATGAGATATGGAACCCTTTTACATATCTAAGTAAAAAAAAAAAAAATTGTATCTACTTATTTTTTTTTGTGGTGGTTCTTTCGTTATATGATAAAAAAACAATAGATAAGTAAATATATGACAACTGACAACGTAATATAGATCGAAAAATAACATTCGTTTATTATCCTATCTTTATAGGCAACCAACTTTACCTGGAGCCAAAGTAGAAAACAAATTCAATTCAGTCATTAGTGTCAGTACTCTAATGAACATAAATTCTATCACATCAAGAGATATTCATCGTCTAGCCCTGGCGATAATATCCATTGCCCAAGTATTTAGTACAACAAGGTACGTGCGCCATACGAATCACACGTCCTACCTCGCGAACGACCGCTCCTCGCATATCAATCACTACATTATAATTTCATAATGCACGTTTGTCAACGTAAATAATACGCAAAATTTATGTTACGAGGTTCTCACCGTTCTACGGAGGCACATCGAATACTTAATAAGACATCATTAAGTACAGAAACACAGTACGAGTTCCAGTCATATTCATTTGAGGACGTGGGTATAAATTCAATTAAGCTAAGGATATATATATAGGTACGCAGGGGCACGATGTAAACCGTGTTATGAACACGAATATAAATTCATTTCGTTATTTGCATAAATTGCTATTTAAACTGTTTTATAGTTTGTTTGTTCCATACATGAACTATGAAAGTCACACATTGTGGTGAGTGGGCTGGTGATAATTATATTCAAGCATTGTATAAAAACGATATTACATATATTATGAGTATATAACATGACTTTTACACATGTTTTTGATTATAAAGATCTTGATAAAGCAGCCAAAGTGAATATTTTAAAGAAATCGGTCAGTGGTGTATTAGACCATGCGCAGCGTATGGTTGTCTGCGTATGCTATAAAAAATGTGAATAGAGCAAGAAAAGCAGCATCATGGGATGCTGCTTTGGAAATAGATGAAAATAATAGAATGAACGTAAAGCGATTTGTATAAATACTTGAAATATTATAAGAATATCGTAGATACTTCTCGAAAAAGTAGAAATGCTATGTAGAGTGAGAACAAGAATACGATAACCACTGTAAATATACTGCCGCTTGAATAGTGTAAAGGAGTTATGTCTGTGAGCAAAGTACCTACTTAAAACGTTTTCAGAAGTTAGATGGCGAGTGAACATTGTGAAGATAATACTCGTAGTAATGAAGAAGAGAAAAAGATGATAGGAGTCTCGACGCGGCCGAATATTTTACATTTTTTACCGAAATTAGGCAACATAATGACTGGAGACTGGAGGCTAAAAGAACCAGTTATCAATGAATGGCAGCTGTTGCAGTTTTTTATCATTAATAAGCTGGCGTGTTGCCAGCCAGTCGATGTTGGCAGGCTCGCCTAGAAGCCAATTGTTCACTGGTGACCTGAAGATTGACAATTAAGGAGTTTACTCCTTAGTAGTACGCCCAACGAACATACCAAAACGTTTCATGCATTTGACTGAAATATCCACCTAGTAACGGTGGTTTATAGTCGTAAGTCTAGTCGTCCGATGATGGAAAGGACTTGGAGGAAATAAATAATGTATTCCAGTGCACACTCACCGAAATGCATTCGATAAAACACATATTAGGCTCACAACTTTACATGTACTAGAAGTTCTTCCTTTGCATCAAGTTATCTGACATTAGCATAGTCTAAAAGTAGGAGCGAAAGGGAGGAGGAAAATGTAGAAATCGGAAGAGCATAATCCTCACTCCAAATTTATACGATTTCAGTCTATATTTGTATATACAAATATGTTAATTCAGTATGCATGCCGCTAATAGTAGCACCTATAAATAAATGGCGTAAAAGTGTCACATTCGATCTAAATTAACTAATTAAAGCCAAAGTAGCAAATTACACTGCCCTCTTCCTACGGTAGCTTTGTCTGACTTTTATCAACAGTTCATTCGCAATACAACGCTGTCATGTTAAATAGGGTGAGTAGCGGTAATAAGGCAACAGTTAGGCATGTCCATCACAATTAGTAATGTTATCGTGGCGCTGCCTATTTTTGCGCGCATTAGGTATGTATGTGCGTAAAATGTGTAATAATAGATCACGGTAGCGTAATATTTAACACCTGACTCTTGGCGTGTGTTTTTCCAACATGAATGAGATATTTCGCCTGGGAATTGCCACTCTCTCATTTAAGAGATGACTTTAAGTGGGTAACGATATGCTGCGTTTTGTATGATATGTGAGAATGCCAGGGGAAGACAGAGCTCTCTTCCCGTCTGTCACTGATACTTTCTGTGTCAGTGAAGCGGCGCGGCGGTAGCCTAGTGGCTAAAGCATCTGACTTGCAATCGAGAGGTCGTGAGTTTGAACGGACGCTAGTGTAGTGCTACTAAAATAATGGAATCAATAAATTCCTTACAATGTCAACACTACAATGTTACAATAAATTATAATAAAGATCAAAATGTCAATGTAATAAAAATATAAAATGAATATGTATTTATATTATAATACGATATTTTTATAGTATCACACAAATTAATACTGCAGCATAATTATTATCTTATTTTTTTTTTTCATATTGAAATATTCCTTAATATTATAAACGAAATATTATAAATAAATTATAAACGAAAACAGATACACGTTCATTAAATTTAATATTCATATAACTTTTTATACCTAATTTGAAATGACCAATTTATTATAATAGGTATAATAATAGTCGTTTAGTCGAACATACTGTTAAGAAACAGATACTTTTTCCTGACTTCATTCTTCTACGGAAAATGTCATATCGAAAATCCTAGTAAAACTCGATCCGACCGACAAACTGACCTCTACAGTAGGTAACTGAGTTTGAAAGGGCTTGGAGAAGAGACATTTAATTTACAATCTACTACTATGGCAAACTTTTGCTGGTACGAATGAACCGGCTTGACTTCAAGTCAAATTTATTCGTAGGCTTTCGGGCCTACGATTATTGTCATTCTTTTCTTTCAATCAAGCATACTGCGGCCTTACCATAAACCTTAAAACAGGTCAATAATTGAACTGCTTTCATTCTACCAACTGCAAATGTCACTTTGTAATGTCATAATAAATATATAGGACTACAAAGGGATTACAAAGTGACATTTGCAGTTGGTAGAATGACAGCAGTTCAATTATTGACCTGTTTTAAGAGTTCATGGTAAGGGCCCACCTAAATAACAGGTCAGCACTAGTTCTAGATAGAGACACGGAAATAGTTTTTGTACCCTTTGCACAGCACACGTACCTTGAAACATCAGTAAGTGAAACAAGCAAATATATCTTGTAGCACATTGAAATTAATGTTGATAAATATACAAAAGGAACAACGGAAGTGCGGACGTCGCGGCCGGAAGTAGGTCCATCGATCATCCGCCCGCCCTGGATAAAAACGCTCGTTAGTGCCTCCCGCCCGCCCGCTGTACCTCTCTACCTCTCTACCTGCCTCTCTATTAATGTTACACTCAACCGCCTCTATTACCGCCGTCATTTATTATATCCATTTTGGCAAATTGGCTGATCTCGCATAAAGCTATCTACTGGCGGTAATTAAGGGGCTCTTTGTGCGCCAATATAGCTAATAGACGAAGATATTGTAGTCGGATAAGTACGTGACAGTTTGTTATACCCATTACCGCGGTAGCGTTGGTAAACCATTTCTACCCTTCTCTGTTGGGTAGTCTCTTCTCAAATTGAAAGAAGTTAGGGTTCTATTCCGTCATTCTACCAAAGCGTGGGAAAGCACTACGTATCTAACTCCTCAACTCAAAATATCATACAGTACTCACCTATTAGCCTCGGTGGCACAGCATTGATGAATGGTATATGTTGTTCTTGGCGCCCTCAATTCGACTCCCGGGTTGGATAAGGCATTGTTAGGTTTTTCTATTAAAAATTCGAGTAGCAGTAGAGTGTAAATTCCTGGTTGATGAATATGATGAGCTGCATAAATGAGATCTTCTCCTTCTCTTAATTTGGCTTATCTTGACTTTGACAGACCCGAGCGTCGACCATCTTACCCCCACCCTGAGAGTAAGTATACATAATATATTTGACCCTCGTCTTTCAAACAGCACGTATGCCGGTTTGCACGTAAGGTTGACTGAGGCCCCATACACTTCGCCACTTATGAAACAAAAAAGATATACCTCGACTTTCTTCATCCTTCGTCCTTGGTCGTTTAGTGTAGCCGCTTCTACTGTCATCAAATGTCAACAAAAAACCTTCATACTTACACTAAATAGTATCTACAAGTTTAGTACCCCCTAAAGACAAGAGAATTGTAATAAAAAGCACGTATTTAACAAATTAAATCTGTCTATACAAGCGGCGTAAACAAGCCAAAAACGTGGCAATAAACGTCAAAACACAAGTAAAAAATCCCACGGGTGTATTCAGCGGCGACTTACCGAGGTGGAGATTGAAGGCATGCACGCGAGGGTGACAGCGCCGTCGCCGAGGATTCTCCGCGAACGAAAAGCGCTTATAAAAGTATGCGCCGGAAATCCGCGTAGTGCGCCACCCCGAGTATTAAAATTATTATGAAACCGCGCCGCGCCGCGATAAGGCGGGATGATACCAGCTTAACACCACCGGCACCCCTCATCTCCCCCCTCAAGCCTCCCACAACTGGCGCTCTCGTCGCACTATCGCACCATGCTTGAATGCCTTTTCAACGTACATCTATGCGAAAACTTGTGTAACGATCTATTGTGTACTTAGTAGCTATTTAGGTCATAGAATAAAAATTAAAATAATTATCCAATTACTAGGAATTTGTAAAAGTAAAGAACAGTCACCTATAAAGGCATGCGTTTAATCTTAATAAACGACTAAGGATAACTACTTAATCATTTAATAATATTCAAATCTGTAAGTAGAATACAAGTAACGTATATCATACAAACACCGTTAATTAAACTTCAAGTCCTAAATAAATCAAAGTACCTAAGTAAACTTAAAACATTAACCAGATGAAGTTATTTCAACAATGTAAACGTCGCTGGGCAACTTTATGCAGAAGCTGCACTGGTATGTCGAACTACAATTATAACTTTGGCCCCGGACGCGACAGAACGTTCCGTTGCAACAAATAAAATATGTCCACGAAAACGCGCGAGGGGGACGGGAGAGCGAAATTTCGTACACAAGACAAAGATAAGCTTAACCAGCACGAAATTATGAGCGTTTAACTGTTTCTAGCTGTAGAATCTGGCACGGGTGCTTCGCCGGCTCGCCAGCGCGCGTTATTTACGAGGGGGTGGCGGCTGCGCCACCCGCCCCATGCACCCGAGATAGTGCCTTCCCCGGAAGAGCGACGCCGCAGCAGGCCGCGCCGAACGGGCCCTTGCCGCCGTCAGCTCAGGGTCCACAATGAGCCGCGCAGCCCGCCTCACGCCACGACAAGCACCTCGCTTACACCTCGCTTCTGCTTGTGCAGATTGCTGCCAACCCGCACTTGCTACGGCGGTGAGCGGTGCGCGAATTCCAGCTCTATCACGAAAGCAATAGAGCGAATGCACTTAAGGTTTGCTGCCCGCTTTCGGTTCAAACAGCGCCGACCGTTTTCCTACATTACATTATAGTGAAGATGTCTGTATTTCTTGTTTATGATAGCATAAAACTATGGTAGGTAAATTTATGCTGGCATGTCGGTGTACCCGGTGTAGCACCATCTACACGAGAGCTACGCGGCCGAGCGCTCGATACACTTACTTAACATTAACGTGTACTTATACACTAATAACTCAACGCGTGTTTGGCACACATAAGTATGTTAAGAATAGTTTGGATATTTATCATCGTAACTACTTACTTTATTATTATTTGAGTATTTCCTGTGGCAGTTGACTATAAAACTTGTTGTCAACATTTTTCCATTATACCAGTTTCACAGTGTAGGTAACTACACTGTGTAGATGTCTACACATTGACAAAAATATTCATTAGTCGGCACTCCATAACCTCTCTTCCTTAGCGATGGTCATTCTTCAGACTGACCATTGCATCTACGGCTCACTTACGCCAAGAGCTATGTCGATCACTTTGCCTCTCTGACCAAATAAGCGCCTCGTATGCAAACAATGTCTTGTAGACCCTTTATTTACAAATGATAGCAGTAAGTGACATAGTGACATAACTTGTCGCAAAGATACCAAAACAACATACCTACATAATATGTGTACCTACCTACCTACGGACATAAACTAATTTTGTTAGAGTAGCACTAAGAGCGGAATCTCCATTGTTCACTAACTTTCTCTGTATTGCCTCTGCTGCGTATTGCTTCGATCCCCGCTCAGTGCAAATATTTGTATGCATGAATATGTATATTTGCATTGGTCTGGGTGTTTTCTATGTATAATATGTATTTACAATAAAAAAATGTATCTAAGTATGTTTATTCGCATTCTAGAACCCATAACACAAGCTAGTTAAGCTATGCTTACTTTGGGTCTAGATAGCGTTGTGTAGAATGTCCTACAATACAATATCCTACAATATATTTATCATCATCTTAGCGTTGTTCCCAGTTGCTCGAGGTTTGCTTACTGTTTCTCTCTTTTTTTGGTTTGCCTAATAGTTACGACATTTATGGGTGAGACTACCGTCACCCCGGAAGGGAAACCTGCGCCAAAACCTCGTCTACAGGTCAACCCCATAGACAAGTGGCAATTCGTTGTCCGGCGTATCATAGAATAGAATGATGAGTGTATGGGTTTTGAAGTATATGACCTGTATTCTCACGTTTATGATATACATACGTTGACGACTGTCCTACGTCAAATTTATTCTACAATATGCTGGCCAAAGAATTGCTTATTATCTAGGTGGACAAGATAGTTTGGCCCCTTGGTCTTGATGGGACCCCATACACCCAAGTGTATTGAGTTTCATTATCATTATAAAAATTACAATCATTTGTATAACCACAACAATGCGGAAGTTGCACTTACTTAAAACTCACTAATAAATAAAGCATTCAAACTGACTCAATTGTCATATCCGAAGTTTAAATTTACTTCTTAGGACTAACTTAGCAAACCCTGAAATACAAATCAGTTCTATTTTCTCAAACCCATTTCAGTATATTCAATTCATACTGCACATTAAAGTCGTTAAGACTATAAAACACAGTAATACAAAGTAACGCAGATATGTGGGGTCACGTACCTTTGTCATTTAAGTGAAAATATACGACAGACAGAAGAGAGAGAAATGCGCAGAAACCATCTAGAGCATTATGCCTCGCGGAGAACCATTACTTTTAATATAAATAAAATAACAAAATATGAGCGTCCGGCCGCTGAGTGCCCCCGGACACTTTTATATTTCAAGAGGACCCGCCGTCCACCCGAGCGCCGCGCCTCCACCTCCTACGCAAGATTTATATTTTGACTTGTACGTACTTATCCCTTTAAGACTAGACATACAACATAATTATTTCACAAACTATAAATAACAACATTACTGCTACAATGACTGTTTTCTCAGCGAGTATTTATGCTTCCCGTTTCAATAGACTCGAGTGAGACATGACTGCATGCTACAACTTTATACAAAGGTGTTAATTTAACAAAGTAAACTAGCATTGACACCATAACTCACACATACTAACGACCGTGTAATAATTACAAACCGGTGTTATGAGCAAACGTTGGTAGTTAGCCACTTATCGTCTTCGCACTAAATAACTTACTCACAAATGTATAATGTATTTCTAACTAAATAATTTGGGCTATTAAAATAAATTAATTGTCTAGCACAAGAGTTTTTGAAATAGTAATGGGAACAATTACAACAAATTGTGAAGGTCAACAGGTAATAAAGACTGATAAAGATGATTACAGTTGACTCATTTTAACAAACCGTAATTATTGTGTGAAGGAAAATAATATACGAGTAAATTATGCCACAGTATATTTGAGCCGCGCGTTCTTCTCATACAGCCATCATTTTGACAATTTAAGTGTCAGTTGTAAACGAGCTGCGTCGACAATATTTTTCTGTATAATTCAAGGTATTAAAATTTTCTTTTCGATGCCTGGGTAAGGACATAATAATCACTCGACACGCACCACAACTTAGTCGACTTCTCGTGTGTGGATATATTTACGTACGGTTACAATACTATAATTTAAGCTTCAACTAGTTTATGATCATTGTCTAGAACTATAACGCTCTGAACTTAGAACATTCAAACAAGCCAGCAATAACCTACCGCTAAAGAGGGGCCTCTTAAACCTTCTCGCTAAAGTTTTACTTACGAGGATGATATCTGACGAGTACGTTAAGCATTGCGTCTTTAATTCTTTTTATTATTTATAGGTATGTGTGAAATAGAAACAGTTGAAATACGAGTAACATAAGTTTATAAACAAACAAGTGAACAATGTATACAAATGCGAACAAGAGTTGCGTGCGCTTCCGCGATGCGTGCCCTTCGCACAGGCCCCAATCAATCACTGTCCACCTGTAATGACTTAATACTGACATACACCGTCTCAGTATTTCTTCAGAAATTTGCTTCATAAACGAGGAAATTTACATGATTACGGCATACTCTTATTATCGCCTCAATGAGCGTTCCGGCCGAGCGTTAATTACACTCGATGCTCCCTCGAAACCTTACGAGGCTTCATCGACCAATATTGTTCATCGCACTCGATCGTAAAGCGGGCCTAACAAAACAAAGAGCATAACACGACTATAGAGTTCGCAATAAAACCGCGTGAAAATGGCAATAGCTATTCAGAGGGAGATATTAAAATGCATGGAAATAAATTCGGCGTCGCATTCGGGCGTACGGCTCTGGGGGTGCAGTAAAAATAAACAGCGACGCCATTAGAACTCACTTCCATATTCAAATTTATGAACGCGTCCGCGCCGCGTCGTTCGCCGCCACGCCGCGCTCGCCACGCCACTCGCCACCGCCACTTCGGGGCTCCGCCACCCACTGCTGCCCAACACCATCATGTTAACGGTCAATTTAAAATTTCACCCTCCTTTTACATAACATAAACATACACATTAAGAATATCTTTTTAACGAAGCTCTATACTTTACACAGTCTACACATGTTTGTAATAAACCTACTTGTAAGATAATTATCAGGTATTACTGAAGTGTTATTTTTATAAATTTATAACAATATCTAACCTGGAGTTGTTACAGTATTCATAAGTAAATAAATGTAAGAGCACCGACCGAGGTGTGTAGCGTGCGGCGAGCGGTGTACGAGAAACGCGTGCTTTAGCTTAAATAAACAGACGTTTTCAAAAATTTGTGTATTTAAATCGTATGTGACTCGTGTTACTGGTGCTATTTTTGTTTAACTGCCGCACTGATGGATCTGAAATAACACCTCGCCATAGTGCCGTTCAGGGAACTCACATTAAATTCATAAGGGATTAGATGTCATCATAAACAGGAATTATTTAGTCGGCTGAGGTTAAAAACAACAACATAGCTGCTGCCTAATTATTTTTAATGGCAATTATAGTGTGGTTAATGTGCTCCAACTGAAATATCTTTACGTTCGGTTTATTATAATGCGACTTTTCGTAAGTCAAAATGCCAGTCGCTAATTTTATTAGCTTGAAACAAAGGGGATTAGGTAGGTACATAAACAAATATCTATCGGGCGACACCAGATTTACAAAGTATGTCGCATAAAAAAACTAATTTATGCAAACAATTGGCTATCGTAATCAATCTAAATGGATCCGAGTAGACTCAAAATCTCTGCACACTAAATTATTTATGCAAGTTGCAAAACTTGCACCGCAACTACAAACGACGAGTCATTTTCAAAAGCTAATAAGGCAAGACGACATTTTTAGGTGTCATCTTATGTATTAAAAGAACTCGTGTTAAAAATTAACTTCTTGCCAGGAGAAAATTGCAAATTAAGGGTTGAGACATACCTGTCACTTCTTGATAAACATACTTTTCACTTACACCTGAGTAAGTGAAAAGTTTGGTGTGTTGTGATTTTCTATCGCAATTCGAAGAGGGTTATTCTTAACTGTGGTAGCCGTGAGTAGTGACCGAGTGTAGATGGCGAATCACCATCACCATTGAATGAAATTTCAAAGCAAATAGTATGCTAACTATTCAAATCTTCCTGGGAATCCTGAGGTCACCAACACCCTCGAGCCTTTGCAGTTGCGTAGAGATGTGGCATCTTTGACTGTATTTTATCGTCTCTACCATGGTGAATGTTCTGATGAGCTCTTCCAATTAATCCCACCCTCTCCTTTCTTTTATAGGACAACACGTGCAGGACTTAGATGTCACCCGCATACGGTGCAGAATATTCCATAAAGAACCAAGCCGTTCGCGACTCCTTCTTCTACCGCACTATTAAGACTTGGAATTCCTTACCAGTTCACGTGTTTCCCTCCTCCTACAGTCCCGGATCCTTTAAGCGGAGCGTGAAAAAGCATCTGATGAGGCCATCAAGCTGAGTGCCACCATTGTAACATGGTTACGTGTCTGTAATGGTGACACTCTTTTTTTTTATACCACTTAGTTGGCAGACAAGCACACGGCCCACCTGATAGGAAGCGATCACCTCTTATCAGAGACTTTGCCTTCAGCTTACCATCAGGCGAGGCGAAGTCAAATTGACGTGCCTATATAAAAAAAAATCGATTTAGAATGGGAATCGTACGAATATCGGTAGTTGGCTTCCATCGTCGCGCCTAGACGGTTGTATAGGAAAATTTGGATCGCTTCAGGTGAGGTTCGGTAGCTCAGTGGTCAGAGCATCCCCGCTGTAAGGGGCTGGTCGCTGGTTCACGTCCCGCCCGAGCAATTCACTTTTTCCATTCTTAATTGATATGATCACCATCATCCTAAAAACGATTTGCCAGATTAATCCAAAGTTTACACTTTGGAGTCCGGGGGTTTACTTATTTTTACATTAGTATTTTCCCGAGAGCAACTACTGTCTGACCTCCCAACCCCGAGAGGAAAGTCTTCACCAGAACCTCGTCCTTAGTTTAGCAGGTGCACTGACAAGTGAGGTTGACTTGGGCATCAAAGATATTAGTAGGTTTGAACCAGTTAACTTAATAATATTAACGAGATTTGTTGACAGTTGTAAGCCTCCACTAAGAAAATATTTCTGGAGATTTCGCTACTAAGGTGGTAAAATACGAAATAGTATGCGCAGCATAGGGGACTAACGGGGGAACTAAATTCCTCCTGTGACCACCAGTAGGTGATGCAGATCAATGGGTAAATGCATCTTACGATGAAAGAAAACATTTGTTAAGTAGTTTAAATTAAAACTACTTAAGTAATTAGAATATTTGAAAACAATTATTGGAAATTTTTATCAATTAATTTATAACTATGAAATATGGAATTGGGTGATTAAAAGTTCATCATTTTGTTATTAAGAAATACCTAAGTTTTGTAAGTTATTTTTTGTATCATTAAGTCATAATTCATATTTCCAGAGAACTCATTGTTAATGATAATGTTATGGTTATATTAGTGTTATTAAGATACAAAAATGTCAACAGTGTTCTGAAAAATATTAATTTACCACAGGCCAAATTTAAAATAATAATATCTGGTAAGTAAAAGGCAGCTGTAGTTTAGTACTTCCTATATGCATGCAGAAAGTACTAAGCTATTGCTGCTATTTTTTTAAATTAAAAACAAAAACATAAATTCTATTTGTTTGATTATAGATCCGTGTGGAGACGGAAAATGAATACAAGTATCACCACCCCATCTCATCGGTGTCGAAGGGTGTCGTAAGAGACGACTAACGAAAAAAATACGCAGACGATATCACTGCAAGAGAAGGAAAACTCGAATTAAAACCCTGTACCAACTCGTGTGGTCAGCGTGGAAATAGTAAGGTGAAGCCTCCTCCTAGGCAGAGGCCTATGTCCAGCAGTGGGCTGCGATAGGCTAATTGATTGATTGATATAGATATTGATTGCCCTTTGTTTAATCTTCGTCTCTTCATAATCGACTATATTTTCAGGAAAGTTTGGTTTAGTATGATGAAGTACCACCTGTCGAATAATCCATGTGATACTAATTGTTTAAAGATTATGACTTTAATATTACAATAAAGTAATAATCAAGGTATGAGTGCTTTAGTAATCCGGTGAACGAACTCAAATTCACCAAGCATAGATTATTACAAAGCAATCCGCGGGCGCCAGAGCCTCGTTTGTCTTGCGATTTAGGTCTAAGATACCTACGTCTCCCTAGTTATATGTGTCCATGTCCATCGATATGATAAAGGAATATTGCTGCGGGCAAGTTGTGGGTGATACTTGTATAGTAATTGCTTGAAGTTTAAGAAATAAACAAAAGCCATATGAATACGAAGAGTAGGAAAGAGAGCAATGGGCTGCAATTGACTAATTTATAGAATCTACTCGTCTGGGTAGAGTCAAGGATCGCCTTGCTAGCAGACTTTATTGACATTATTGTGTTTCGCAGGTGGTATTGACTAACATTGAAAGGCGCAATCAAAGACCGAAACGAGTGGGTATTATTACTTCCTACCTTCAAGACTCAAAGCAAAATTAAAAAATAACGAATTTACCGTTCGTATCATAAACATAGAAAATAAAAAATAGTGATGGATGACATAAATTTATAGGTATTAATAGGTATTTATACATACCTAATTTGAATATACCAACTAATACTAGGTAATACTAGTAATACTAACCAACCAACAATACACGTCGTACTTAGTACTACATACGTTACACTTATAAACGAAGTTAAATAATATCAAACCCACAAACAAGCAGAGCAAACAACAGTAGCATACCAATAATAATCACTAACACGCCCTGGTAGTTTCGTTAATTAAAAAAAACATCCACCCTCGAAGATCGAAGGCAAATGACATGAACGAAATAGTATCGGCTGTGTTCAGTCGAATAGTCGATCCGATGACTGGCAGAATCGACTAAATTGCTTCTATCACATTAATATTGGATCCCAAGGCGGGTTACGGCAGTCACACGTATATACTTTATATTTAATTTAAAATACACAAAGCGATTGACATGGCTCCCGGCCTCCGCTTTTTCATACCTAACGACTCCTCGTCAATTTGTTTCAGAAATTAAAATTGATCGTCATCAATGAACCTAGTTACGGATGTCGAGCGCGGCTTTACGTGGCTATCTGTGCCTCGGAGAACCTTCTTACTAAATATTTGAGGCCATGCTGCGATGGCTTTCAAATTAAACCAATATGTTGGGCACGGTAAAAAAATGTGTTGGCTATTGTTACAAATGGAATGCTGACACAATGTGCCTTCGGTAAGTTGGGCACAAATTCTCGCACAATACCTATATTAGACTGCACAACTAATATAAACTTTTGGACTTTTTAGCATTCGGTAACAGTGGGGCCCTCTTTAAATTAATAAATGTAGAGTTTCGATTGCAGTTGGAAAAATCATCATTACAATTTTCTGTATTTTGGTATTTTTGGGTACTTTTAGGTAAATTTAACTCCTAATATCAATTTATCTAATTACCTACCTACTTAACAGATGGATATTTTATTCATGGCCATTTCAAAATTAACCCGTAGAGCACATGAATTGTTGATAGAGACGCTCCTATAGCTTCGTTACGTATGTAAATTTTTTAATTAGTAAATTTAAATTACAATATTACTAAGTTGGTACCTGAATTTTAAGATTAGACAAATATGTAGCCAATTTAAAACTCAAATAGACTTTATACAAAAAAGTTTCCCACGAATGTACCTACCTGGGCACTCGTACTCGCAAATTACTGAGAATTAATCTACGATCAATTAAAATAGTCATACAATAATTATGCATAAGTACAAACAAAAAGTTATGACGTGCAAGTTCAATTAGTGGTGGTGTGGGAGGCTTCGCGGGGCGCTCGTCGCCGCCATCTAGCGGGCGTCAGCGCCGCCCACCGGCCGGCCGCCTCGCGCCTCAGCTCACTAGCGACCACATGTCGCTTATGAATATGAGGCGTTATGATTATGAAAATATGCCCCGCCCCGAATATGGAATATGGAGGAGGGGGGCCCGTGAAGCGCGTGCGAATGGGCGAAGTTTGATTTATGAGTCGGGGCGGCCCCGCCCCCTGTCATAACCGTATACCTGGTGCGCGCGCGCGCTGCCGCCCGCCGCCCGCCGCCGAGCGCTCAGTCCCGCTTCAGATGGCGAGTGGTGCGCCCGGTCACACGCCGTGTCCGCTCCGCACTGTGTACTTCGTCCGAGCCGAGTAGCGGTGCCGCGCGCGAGTGATCCGCCGACAGTACGCGTGGTGTGAACGAGCCCGGCCGAGTGCCCGTGACGCAGACCCTGCCATGCGCCGGCTCTGAGCGCCAGCCAGCGCGACACCATGCCGCGCGTCAAGCCCTCCTGCGTCCGCCGCGTCTCCATCGGTACTTAACTGTCCATCCATCATCTCAGCACATCACACATGACGCTACCACACCGCGACCTCGCCATCCCCTATGGAACAGTGACGACACCTTCAGGAGGACTCTGTGTTAATATCGATACGTTTCTGTTGAATACACGTAATTCGTACCGATAAAATGATTAAGTTAGCGACGATAAAATTTGGCATACATCAGAAAGTGAGCACTAAAATTCGTCACCAACGGGGTGAGTAAACAGTGCAGTGAATTTTCACATACATAACACAATTTTGTTAACTACACGGAGTCATATGTTACTAGGTATGTTATCGCCTATATTACACATAGGTATTCAGAAAATAGTGCTAGTTTGAAAGCCCTATAGTATCTACATTTACCTGGTAGAGTTCAAGCACTTAAATTCAACTTAAAATCTATGTAGATATCTGAGGTGAACTTACTAAGGCCACATAACGTTGCAGTGTTTTTGTGTACATAATATTATTTTATAGATACAAAAACAAAACCTCAACGCTGAAGTTTCTCTGAAAAATATTACGTAGATGAGCATCACATAGTGTGCATAATATTTTTGTACGCACCTGCAACATTGTTGTAAACTTGGCTGCAACACAAAAACACATTACATTCTCATAAACGACCCAATCAAAAATGATTACTAGCAACCGATAGATATTATGTGGAATGTTTAATACCAGAGATATTTATATCTGTGGTACGGATATAAATAGAAATCTAATGGTACGATTTACAAGTACCTGCCTACCTCTCTGTAGGCTATTCTCTTGACAAGTTATTAACCACCATGACAAATTTTATGGTTACAACCATTAATAAAGTTGGGCAAATAGCATTGAAAGTCAATTTATTAAATAATTTATGAAGCAATATTTCAATTGATACAATATAATATTTAATATTAATATTTACAAAGCAATAGATTTATTGTACCAATCCATTTTTTGCATAACATTTATTGAGTTTAGATTATTAACGATAAATAGGATATTTTGGCTATGAATTTATTGTTGTGTGATAAATATCATGAATCACACGAGAGCTGTTATAGTGTGAACACAAAATAAATAAAATGAACATGTGTACACGTTTAGCGACGGCCGGCCAACGTGCGATGTTTCGATGTTTTGAAACTTTCAAACGAACATTTTGTGAACATACACAGACTCATATTACATACTAATTAATATTTTGCGACAACAGAATACATATTTATTATATTTAGGCCATTTATTGAAAGGTCAACGCTTATCCATTTTCATTAGTGGCACAACAAATTTTGATTTAATAGTTACGTCTTTGTATACTTAACGACCATTTTGATAGTATTAATCTAATTTAAATTTATTGTGTTCTGTTTAATAAAAGAAACAGAGTTATTGAAGGTAGATGTGAATAGAATAAAATCATAAATCATCATAAAATTAAATGAATACAAGGTTCTATTTAAATATAATTTTGATGCACTTCTGCTTGTATCTATGATAAAATTAAATGAATAGGACTAGGTCTCTATTCAAATATCAAATTGGTGCACTGCTTCTTCTTTTATCTATCATAAAATTAAATTAACACTAGCGCCATAAAGAAGTGCACCAATATGATATTACGAGTAGAATAGAGATTTAACTACCATATTGGCGCACCTTTTCATGCTGCTTAGCATTTATGAGGAGTTAGCTCATTATTATCACTACACAGATCACCATGGTCCATAACGTGACGCTTGGATTACTGCCTTATAATGTGCGCTATTTATATACCTAAGTACCTACATTATTATTCATAACTGATTATTATTCCAGGCGCAGAGTTAGGGTCAATATAACAATCGATTTAAATTATGATTAGTTTAAATATCCTCTATTGGTAAATATTCAATAAGCGTGTTGATTCATAGTCACGTACCTACTTCTAATGTAGTCACTAGTACTCGAAAATAAAAGGGAAGTAAATGTTGGTAAATTTGTATTTTTGTTCTAAAGTCAATTTCTAAGCATTTTTCCCTATCTCTGAAGACGCTCCAAACTTACTAAATCTTCCTATATTGCCTTGCAATGTAGTGAATAAAAAAGTATTTTTCGTATTTCAGATATTTATAGCTGACCTCCATATGTCTATCTATAACATTGATATACCCAACTATGTATAACATTTTAGTATTCTGAAATTAATGCAGACATCCTACATAAAAAATAGAAAGTTGATGTATTCTAAATATGAAAAGCTATAAATACATTTTGATTAGGCACTTAGCGGTTATTGTTTTTTTAGTAAAATTTATTTATAAATATAAAACTACTATCCCACGTAATCATACCATAATATTAATTATTTATCAAAAAATTCAGTATAACAAATACGGAAGCAATCTCTACATTGATTTATCTTAAAAACAGCCCTTCTCGGCTTAGCACCTGAAAATTTCGTGAACCCGTATAGGGATAAAAAATCCAAAAATCCTTCCATAAAAGGCATCAACTGTCACAATTTCGATTTAGTAGCCCCAATGATATGACTCTACCTTGATGAATCAGTCAGCACAAATACTTAATAATGTACATGTAGGTGGTTTTATATGTAGATAGTTGATTGACTAAAAATAGTAACAATTATTATAATGAATTTAATAAACTAACACCGCGTTGAAGTCTTTGCCATTGATTTAAATCTAGGTATATTACATTCTTTTTAAAATTTGTATTTTCATTAAGGCTTTTTATTTAGATACCTATCTAACAAAAGCCTTTTGCGTTTTTAGTTAATAAATATTATTTTTATTATCAAAGTCAGTAAGTAAATAGACCTACGAGTAAATAATGATAGAGACCTAAATAGTGTTAAAGTAGTTTCAGACATAACGTGCACCAATTTTATGCACCCAGTTCCACGGTTTTATTTCCGAAGCGTTGGTAATGGATTGATATTGTTTAAATCGACCATTACTGATTAAAAATAAATGTCTTTATCGTAGGGAATGACACGTTGTCAAATTTTATTAGTTACAGCGACCGCTACAGCGCTTACCTCGCTTTTATCTCATTGCTAGTTTTACGATTGCTCTATAAAATATTTATTATAGACATTTTATCTGTTAACGATTGAAATAACCTATTCATATTCTTATGAAATACGTATATTCCCTATTTGTTTGCCCGACTAATAAATTAAAAAGAACTCGTTAAATATCTAAGCCGGTTCTAATTCGGACTAAAATGAAAGATCGATATGCATACCGCCGTTCATTTACCTTGAATGATGAATAATAATTACTGTCGTTGTATAAATTATAGACTTTCTGTCAACAGATTAATGTACATCGATGCTAACTATAAATCAAAACCTACTAATGATGTTTATTATAATACCAACATCGGGTACCTACTAGATATTCGTAAACAAATAAATTACTTATATCATTACAGATATCATTCATTCATTACCTAATGGCAGCTAAAGGTAATATTTACAAGCCAACTTTGTACAAAAGTCCGACAATAGTGAGCTATGAATTTCCGCCACGGCCGGCTACTAAAACCTTTTTACTATTTCTGCGTAACGCAGGCGGCGGGTGGCGTGCGGCGTGCGTCACCGCCACACAGCCTCTTTGAACCCACCGCAACCTGCTACCGAGCTCCACTGTCAAATACCAACAAACAGACACCACTAATCCATCTTCTTACAAATATATCTATTAAACGCACCGGCATTTCGCTACAAATGAGTTATTTAATCCCTCGCCGCAACATTATCCCGGATTATATCAATGTTTTGTGTAGGTGCTCACTTCAGCGTCCGCATTTCAAAACATCACCGAACTTATACCACAAAAAATTGTTATTATCCACCGTAGTTTGGCATATTCATCGTGTGGCTTTCAAACACGACACCAAAATGAAAAGGCAGGTAAATCTATACAAAATACATATTTTAAATATTAAAACGGTGAAAGTATAATGTGACTGATAAGCAAATGGATGCACCGAAATATATTCGAAATCTTTCATTTAATAATATATACCTATTAGGGCCCGTAAGAGGTGAATCGTGTCGGCTTTTTGGAAACTCAATAAATTATTATGCGATGAGGTACTTACATACATACCTTATATTTTTATTGGTATATATTTTGTCAATGTACAACATCTGTGCGCCTAATTAATAACGTTTTAAACTGGATTTACTTCCGTAAGAAGTTATCAATGAGTTATGATTTAGATAAGAGTTCGCTTGATGGAAATAATCAACTAATTATTATTAGCCGTTTTTAATGCACCCGGGAAAGGTTTTTTAGTGCGATAATGCTGCCAAAAAACGAAATGTTTTTGTCCTTCTTAGTTTTGATTATAACATAACAATATGTTTATTTTAATGTTATTATTATACAAGTACTTCGGCTTTACTACACCCCGGTACAATTTATACCTGTCCCGTAAACTTTCTGAAATTTTTCCATCATGCAACAATGTTTCGAACACATCATAAAGAAATCAACCAAATCGGTAGAGCTGTTCTCAAGAAATAGGCGGACACAGACATACAGTTGCAGCATTCATTTTCCTTTATTATGTAGATAACAAACAAATATCGTCACATTTCTATCTCGTCATCACCATCACAACATTATTTCCGATTGCATCCAAAACTTGAACCTAGAATTCTGTCTTTTGATTTGGCTTATGTTGACTTCTACAGGAACGCCTTTCATTTGACATAAGCACGTATTACATAAAAACACTCAAACCAAATAGAAATATGCATGTGCACGAATATTCACATGCAGCGGGAATCGAACCTGCTACTTCTGACGTAGCAGTCGAATGCACTACCGCCATGACAATTTAATATAATCTTTATTAAATTATTTTCCGCACTTACATTTCATGCAGACGGCAAAATGTACTGTCATAAATATCAATTGCCTAGGTCCAAAGAACATGCACCTTTGCTCGTTAGGTGTATCACCGGCTCAGGACTTGTCATAATGACCCCGCATTGTAATCGCCATTATGATAAGAATACAGGGCAACACTGGCATGAAGACGCTTAATTGATATTATAACTTGACTTTAGAGCCTCACTTAGAGCCTTGTAACGCCCACTCGGTGGATATTAATATACGTATTAAATTTGAGAGGCTGTATGAGAGGCCTTAGGTATCTATATAAATTTATTACGTTTATTATGGTTAATCTGGGTGTAGGTATGGGAGTCCAAACTAATCTAACCCGCTAGCCGGTACATCTGCTGATTAAAGAACAAGGCTCTGGTACAGTTTCCTCTCAGGTTGGGAGGTCAGGCGGCAGTCGCTCCAAAAGCCCTCATCATTCGCGCGCTTCGGTTTTTAAGTATAGCCCGTAGCCGCTCTCCTATTCTTCTCTCGAGGATTAGTTTATCTTTGTTTTTACAGAAGCGACGACCACCTATTCCTACCCTCAAAAGGAACGATCCAACAATGTGAAGGTGTAAGTAAAGTACCTTCCCGGAGATGAGATTGGCTTGAACCCAAAGATCTTGATGGGATCCTATAGTAGCAACTCATATCTATCCATTTATCTATATAAGAAATACAATTAGATGCTATAAAGAATTGATGTTGAGCACAAGCAAAACTACACGTGCACTAGCAGTAGAGTGGGTAGGTACCATTAACGGTCTCCCGTGACACGAACTTGGCGCGGGCATAGGTATTTAATATCGATCACTGAAGTTAAGAGAATACGAAATGCGATGTTTGATCCAATCGTAACTGCAATTGAAGAGATTGCACAATAGTAATAAATAACTAAACAACATCAGATTGCTTATTTTTGTTAACTTTTTGAGTAGCTTTTACATCCATACTAATATTATAAATGCGAAAGTAACTCTGTCTGTTTGTCTGTCTGTCTGTTACGCTTTCACGCCTAAACCACTGAACCGATTTTGATTAAATTTGGTATAGGGGTAGTTTAGACCTTAAGAAAGGACGTAGTCTATGTTTGGTCGCGATAACCGACATCCACGCGGGCGGAGCCGCGGGCAAAAGCTAGTAAATAATAATTTTACAACGATCCTCTCGAACTAAATAATAGGTACGAGTATATTTAGTAATAGCAAAGTATTTATTTCATATTTCTTTATCTTTAATACGGTGTAAAAATATATAAAAGTAGGTTCAACTATCAATGTTATACAGAATTCTGAGGTGAGACATGTGAGAAGCACAGCGCCTACTGCAAATGTTAAATATTAATAAGTTGCAATTTATTATTGTAGAATTGTCACTGAAACACCTGCATTTTCTTTCACACACATTCCGACCGAGTTATTAATGTATAGGAATGTAATTCGTCCTATAATCAATACTTTCTATTACTATTACGCTTATATTGCTTTTAATTACCTACCTTTGTTTTCAAAAATGATAATTACGAGTATATTGCTTTTAAATACCTACCTTTGTTTTCAATAATGATAAATCTAGACTGTACTTTATTATAAACTATCTTTTGCCCGCGGCTCCGCCCGCGTGGATATCGGTTATCGCGACGAAACATAGCCTATGTCCTTTTTCGAGGACTAATCTAACCCTATACCAAATTTCATCAAAATCGGTTCAGTGGTTTAGCCGTGAAAGCGTAACAGACAGACAGACAAAGTTACTTTCGCATTTATAATATAAGTATGGAGTATGGATGGATTTTGAAACCTGAAATGGCTTTTCAATACAGTTCGTATGAAAATGAATTCTGCATTATGATTATGACTTAGGTACCTACTAGGCACAATTTTCTTTTAACCTAAGACCACGTTTTCTTTAGCCGTCCACACAATGTTTTATATCTTCTATCTCATGTAAAAATTAGACTAGAGATTAATTTCATCTGCTTTATTTCATAGATTGAAAGATATAAGTAATAGTACCTATTAAGAGTAGGTAGATTTACAATTAGCGCAGAATGTAGGAATCTACCATTTAACATAGAAACATTCTTCTCAAATCTCTCCACGTTATATTTCGCTTATCGCCGCGTCTAGACAAATGTAATAGCAAAGAATCCATTCGGTAATTATAAGAGGCATTTTTTACATTTATTGGCCATGAAATAAACGTGTCCGGAGTCCAGACCAGTCTTAAATTGGCGCCTTTTAGATCAATCTTATATCTACTACATGATTTTGGTAGTGAGAACGAGTTTCTGATCCGGCGACAAACCAATACAAGATATAAGTAATAGATACTTCGATGTAAGCTACTGAGTATCATATCTTGCGTTATCAGTTGAAACACTATTATGGTGTCATTATCGCAGTTTGTCATCGCGAATCCAAGCAGCGACTCAGGAGAGGGTTTTATAAACAATATGAATCTCTTAATAGTATATATCTACCTACCTATATTCTACCACTTCTATAACAATATATTAATTCCAGGTAATACTACACAGCGCCATTTAAATTCAAACTGAGCATACTTGTATGCATGTACCTACCTATCTAATGTAGATTTTAGAAGTATATATACGTAGGTACAAACATTTTTTAAAAGACCAATGCGAATAGCCAAAGTCAAAGTCAAAATTGATTTATACTGTATTGACCACTAAAACAGAACTTACAAAACGTCAAATATATTAGTCTAGTTTACCAAAGGGACCACTGACTGGTTCGAAACGAGGCCCGACCGGAGGAGACTCCGGTAAGAAACTCAACGGCCATTTTTTTGTCTATTTACAATATTCATATCTATATATAAATATTGACGACCATACTGATTGTTATGATACTACTATGACACTATGTAAGTAGGTACTAAGTACTTAATACACTCTCTTTTGTAAAGTGAAGTCCTCTCAGGTAGGCACAATTTATCCGTTATAACCCTCTTACGGTCGGTGGAAATTTCCAGGGGTACAAGATCCTCAAAGTTATGTGTGCAGGGTTCCATCAACACCTTTAAGACCAATGCTAACCTTACCTGCTAGTCAGTGGCTTTTCTGTTGGAGTTAGAATGTCATCGAGAGTCGCTTCTGTCAAAACTAACATACCAATCAACGGGCTTCAATATGCAAACTTCGGACGCTGCTGGGAAATAGTAATTCGCTATGATTTGAAAATGCCTCTAAAGTTAATGTCCATTCCTATATAGAGTCAACTTTACATGGACACGGACACCATATTTACCACTTAACACTTGATTATTTCATTAAGTATTAATAACAGAGGCCGTGTTATTATAACGTAACTGACACTTACAATAACAGAATTGTATATTGGAAAACAGTTTAATGAATGCTCGAAGTGACAGTGATATTATGTAAAAGATTTACTCACTATTGGCATTTAAAAATTATTTGATGAGTAATAGAACTACCTGTGTATGTATTTACCAGCGCAAATCGACTAGCTCGGGGTAGTTCCTACCGTCCTTTAAATTGCTGCGAGCATTTTATGGGCCAGTCTGAAAAAAGTAAGACTATCTAGTCTAATTCTCACAGCGCTAAGGGTTAGTCATCTGGTTTCTTTTTATACTAGAGCCTAAAGGTAGCGAAAAAGCACCGTAGCTACAGACATCGTCAAGATTGCATAACACGAGCCAATTTACAAAGTATCTTTACATTAAAATACATTATTAAATCAATTATTTAATTATGTATTATTATTTGTATAAATAAATTTGAAATCTGCTGAGGACAAGCAAGTTCAGTAATTTATGTTTTATTTATTTAAAAAAATGAAAGCTCCGTAAAGCTAAGATCAGTAGCATGGAATATGTTAAGCTACTTTTGATGGTGACTGTACAATTAGTCAAGCGCGTGCTATAACCTAGGGAAACAGGAAAGAAAGGGTGGAAAAACCTTTCTGCAGTCTCACAAATCATACGAGTAGACATATTGGTAAGAGAACTCTTTCTCAGTCGAGTCGCTTTAGGCATTTATATTTCGAAAAATATGACTCTTACCTTCAATAATAAGGCATCTGAATTTCAAAATAGCTTTAAAGTAATGGATGCAACTGACATAGCAAGGATAATGATGATAATATTATAAGAGTTTAAAACCCGGATACTAAATTTTGGAGATATATTTCATTTCTATCTTTTAGTGCCTTTTTTGGATGGAAAATCGACTATTCATGGCATATTTTATTTTGAAAATCAGCCTCATCGTACTCAAAGCGATTTTCAATTTGCTTCCTAGTTTGCACCATGGAGCCCGGGCTCTAGGTACTTATTGTTTTTATTGGTATGTCGGCTTTTCTAGGTCCCCCGACCTCGAGAAAATCGACTGTCCCAGAGTCTCGTATGTTATTTAGCAGGTGCATCGACTAATACGTAAGGTAAACCTGGGCCTGAAGCCTGAAGGTATTGGTAGGGTCTAAAAATATCTGCATAAATAACTGATTTGTTTTTAAATTGAAATAAAACTCAGTATCTGCCGCATTTGTGACTCACTTACCTACACATTCTCAATAACAATAAATAAAACATACTTATGTTCAGTAAATCAGATGAATCAATGCGTTCAAGCAAGCATGCAATTCTCAATTTAGTCGTACGAAATATAGCCTTACCTTTTTTAAATTTAAGAATTTCTACCGATTTAACCTATCAAAATGTTAATCTTTCAATAGTTACACATAAACTGCCAGCCAGCCTATGGGCACTATTTTACAGTTTTTAAATCTAATTCTAAGTTTGTGAACACAATAAGTTTAATCAAAACGGGTTAAGTAATTTTTGAGTAATACCTACTGAATAAACAAAACAATTCTGCCTACAAGGTTATGAAAGTAAAAGTAAATTTATTTTTTCTAAAACCAAAATACGAATAAAATAATCGTTCTAAATTCCATTAACTTCTCACCTAAAAAGTATGTACCTACTTACTTGGCTATTTAAATAACAAATGAGAATATGACCGTTTTATAATTAATAAGTTAATATCGTCACATTTCTATCTCGTCATCACCATCACAACATTATTTCCGATTGCATCCAAAACTTGAACCTAGAATTCTGTCTTTTGATTTGGCTTATGTTGACTTCTACAGGAACGCCTTTCATTTGACATAAGCACGTATTACATAAAAACACTCAAACCAAATAGAAATATGCATGTGCACGAATATTCACATGCAGCGGGAATCGAACCTGCTACTTCTGACGTAGCAGTCGAATGCACTACCGCCATGACAATTTAATATAATCTTTATTAAATTATTTTCCGCACTTACATTTCATGCAGACGGCAAAATGTACTGTCATAAATATCAATTGCCTAGGTCCAAAGAACATGCACCTTTGCTCGTTAGGTGTATCACCGGCTCAGGACTTGTCATAATGACCCCGCATTGTAATCGCCATTATGATAAGAATACAGGGCAACACTGGCATGAAGACGCTTAATTGATATTATAACTTGACTTTAGAGCCTCACTTAGAGCCTTGTAACGCCCACTCGGTGGATATTAATATACGTATTAAATTTGAGAGGCTGTATGAGAGGCCTTAGGTATCTATATAAATTTATTACGTTTATTATGGTTAATCTGGGTGTAGGTATGGGAGTCCAAACTAATCTAACCCGCTAGCCGGTACATCTGCTGATTAAAGAACAAGGCTCTGGTACAGTTTCCTCTCAGGTTGGGAGGTCAGGCGGCAGTCGCTCCAAAAGCCCTCATCATTCGCGCGCTTCGGTTTTTAAGTATAGCCCGTAGCCGCTCTCCTATTCTTCTCTCGAGGATTAGTTTATCTTTGTTTTTACAGAAGCGACGACCACCTATTCCTACCCTCAAAAGGAACGATCCAACAATGTGAAGGTGTAAGTAAAGTACCTTCCCGGAGATGAGATTGGCTTGAACCCAAAGATCTTGATGGGATCCTATAGTAGCAACTCATATCTATCCATTTATCTATATAAGAAATACAATTAGATGCTATAAAGAATTGATGTTGAGCACAAGCAAAACTACACGTGCACTAGCAGTAGAGTGGGTAGGTACCATTAACGGTCTCCCGTGACACGAACTTGGCGCGGGCATAGGTATTTAATATCGATCACTGAAGTTAAGAGAATACGAAATGCGATGTTTGATCCAATCGTAACTGCAATTGAAGAGATTGCACAATAGTAATAAATAACTAAACAACATCAGATTGCTTATTTTTGTTAACTTTTTGAGTAGCTTTTACATCCATACTAATATTATAAATGCGAAAGTAACTCTGTCTGTTTGTCTGTCTGTCTGTTACGCTTTCACGCCTAAACCACTGAACCGATTTTGATTAAATTTGGTATAGGGGTAGTTTAGACCTTAAGAAAGGACGTAGTCTATGTTTGGTCGCGATAACCGACATCCACGCGGGCGGAGCCGCGGGCAAAAGCTAGTAAATAATAATTTTACAACGATCCTCTCGAACTAAATAATAGGTACGAGTATATTTAGTAATAGCAAAGTATTTATTTCATATTTCTTTATCTTTAATACGGTGTAAAAATATATAAAAGTAGGTTCAACTATCAATGTTATACAGAATTCTGAGGTGAGACATGTGAGAAGCACAGCGCCTACTGCAAATGTTAAATATTAATAAGTTGCAATTTATTATTGTAGAATTGTCACTGAAACACCTGCATTTTCTTTCACACACATTCCGACCGAGTTATTAATGTATAGGAATGTAATTCGTCCTATAATCAATACTTTCTATTACTATTACGCTTATATTGCTTTTAATTACCTACCTTTGTTTTCAAAAATGATAATTACGAGTATATTGCTTTTAAATACCTACCTTTGTTTTCAATAATGATAAATCTAGACTGTACTTTATTATAAACTATCTTTTGCCCGCGGCTCCGCCCGCGTGGATATCGGTTATCGCGACGAAACATAGCCTATGTCCTTTTTCGAGGACTAATCTAACCCTATACCAAATTTCATCAAAATCGGTTCAGTGGTTTAGCCGTGAAAGCGTAACAGACAGACAGACAAAGTTACTTTCGCATTTATAATATAAGTATGGAGTATGGATGGATTTTGAAACCTGAAATGGCTTTTCAATACAGTTCGTATGAAAATGAATTCTGCATTATGATTATGACTTAGGTACCTACTAGGCACAATTTTCTTTTAACCTAAGACCACGTTTTCTTTAGCCGTCCACACAATGTTTTATATCTTCTATCTCATGTAAAAATTAGACTAGAGATTAATTTCATCTGCTTTATTTCATAGATTGAAAGATATAAGTAATAGTACCTATTAAGAGTAGGTAGATTTACAATTAGCGCAGAATGTAGGAATCTACCATTTAACATAGAAACATTCTTCTCAAATCTCTCCACGTTATATTTCGCTTATCGCCGCGTCTAGACAAATGTAATAGCAAAGAATCCATTCGGTAATTATAAGAGGCATTTTTTACATTTATTGGCCATGAAATAAACGTGTCCGGAGTCCAGACCAGTCTTAAATTGGCGCCTTTTAGATCAATCTTATATCTACTACATGATTTTGGTAGTGAGAACGAGTTTCTGATCCGGCGACAAACCAATACAAGATATAAGTAATAGATACTTCGATGTAAGCTACTGAGTATCATATCTTGCGTTATCAGTTGAAACACTATTATGGTGTCATTATCGCAGTTTGTCATCGCGAATCCAAGCAGCGACTCAGGAGAGGGTTTTATAAACAATATGAATCTCTTAATAGTATATATCTACCTACCTATATTCTACCACTTCTATAACAATATATTAATTCCAGGTAATACTACACAGCGCCATTTAAATTCAAACTGAGCATACTTGTATGCATGTACCTACCTATCTAATGTAGATTTTAGAAGTATATATACGTAGGTACAAACATTTTTTAAAAGACCAATGCGAATAGCCAAAGTCAAAGTCAAAATTGATTTATACTGTATTGACCACTAAAACAGAACTTACAAAACGTCAAATATATTAGTCTAGTTTACCAAAGGGACCACTGACTGGTTCGAAACGAGGCCCGACCGGAGGAGACTCCGGTAAGAAACTCAACGGCCATTTTTTTGTCTATTTACAATATTCATATCTATATATAAATATTGACGACCATACTGATTGTTATGATACTACTATGACACTATGTAAGTAGGTACTAAGTACTTAATACACTCTCTTTTGTAAAGTGAAGTCCTCTCAGGTAGGCACAATTTATCCGTTATAACCCTCTTACGGTCGGTGGAAATTTCCAGGGGTACAAGATCCTCAAAGTTATGTGTGCAGGGTTCCATCAACACCTTTAAGACCAATGCTAACCTTACCTGCTAGTCAGTGGCTTTTCTGTTGGAGTTAGAATGTCATCGAGAGTCGCTTCTGTCAAAACTAACATACCAATCAACGGGCTTCAATATGCAAACTTCGGACGCTGCTGGGAAATAGTAATTCGCTATGATTTGAAAATGCCTCTAAAGTTAATGTCCATTCCTATATAGAGTCAACTTTACATGGACACGGACACCATATTTACCACTTAACACTTGATTATTTCATTAAGTATTAATAACAGAGGCCGTGTTATTATAACGTAACTGACACTTACAATAACAGAATTGTATATTGGAAAACAGTTTAATGAATGCTCGAAGTGACAGTGATATTATGTAAAAGATTTACTCACTATTGGCATTTAAAAATTATTTGATGAGTAATAGAACTACCTGTGTATGTATTTACCAGCGCAAATCGACTAGCTCGGGGTAGTTCCTACCGTCCTTTAAATTGCTGCGAGCATTTTATGGGCCAGTCTGAAAAAAGTAAGACTATCTAGTCTAATTCTCACAGCGCTAAGGGTTAGTCATCTGGTTTCTTTTTATACTAGAGCCTAAAGGTAGCGAAAAAGCACCGTAGCTACAGACATCGTCAAGATTGCATAACACGAGCCAATTTACAAAGTATCTTTACATTAAAATACATTATTAAATCAATTATTTAATTATGTATTATTATTTGTATAAATAAATTTGAAATCTGCTGAGGACAAGCAAGTTCAGTAATTTATGTTTTATTTATTTAAAAAAATGAAAGCTCCGTAAAGCTAAGATCAGTAGCATGGAATATGTTAAGCTACTTTTGATGGTGACTGTACAATTAGTCAAGCGCGTGCTATAACCTAGGGAAACAGGAAAGAAAGGGTGGAAAAACCTTTCTGCAGTCTCACAAATCATACGAGTAGACATATTGGTAAGAGAACTCTTTCTCAGTCGAGTCGCTTTAGGCATTTATATTTCGAAAAATATGACTCTTACCTTCAATAATAAGGCATCTGAATTTCAAAATAGCTTTAAAGTAATGGATGCAACTGACATAGCAAGGATAATGATGATAATATTATAAGAGTTTAAAACCCGGATACTAAATTTTGGAGATATATTTCATTTCTATCTTTTAGTGCCTTTTTTGGATGGAAAATCGACTATTCATGGCATATTTTATTTTGAAAATCAGCCTCATCGTACTCAAAGCGATTTTCAATTTGCTTCCTAGTTTGCACCATGGAGCCCGGGCTCTAGGTACTTATTGTTTTTATTGGTATGTCGGCTTTTCTAGGTCCCCCGACCTCGAGAAAATCGACTGTCCCAGAGTCTCGTATGTTATTTAGCAGGTGCATCGACTAATACGTAAGGTAAACCTGGGCCTGAAGCCTGAAGGTATTGGTAGGGTCTAAAAATATCTGCATAAATAACTGATTTGTTTTTAAATTGAAATAAAACTCAGTATCTGCCGCATTTGTGACTCACTTACCTACACATTCTCAATAACAATAAATAAAACATACTTATGTTCAGTAAATCAGATGAATCAATGCGTTCAAGCAAGCATGCAATTCTCAATTTAGTCGTACGAAATATAGCCTTACCTTTTTTAAATTTAAGAATTTCTACCGATTTAACCTATCAAAATGTTAATCTTTCAATAGTTACACATAAACTGCCAGCCAGCCTATGGGCACTATTTTACAGTTTTTAAATCTAATTCTAAGTTTGTGAACACAATAAGTTTAATCAAAACGGGTTAAGTAATTTTTGAGTAATACCTACTGAATAAACAAAACAATTCTGCCTACAAGGTTATGAAAGTAAAAGTAAATTTATTTTTTCTAAAACCAAAATACGAATAAAATAATCGTTCTAAATTCCATTAACTTCTCACCTAAAAAGTATGTACCTACTTACTTGGCTATTTAAATAACAAATGAGAATATGACCGTTTTATAATTCACCTAAGTATGTAGTTAACAATTAAACTTTTGAAGAATATTAATATTATCTATTGTTTCAAAATGTCAAATACCTTACCTTACCTACTTATTGTATCTACCTAATTCAATTAATTTTAAAGGCCTAATAAATAATAAACAATGTCTATACGAACAAAGCAATTAACATTTGACATGTTTTCATAGAAACATACGAAAATAAAACCCAGATGTTGGAATATGCAAGTGTCACTTTATTTTTAGTTTTGTACCCTTCTCAATTCTATTGTCAGTGCTAAAACGGAACGCGAATGGTGTAGCGCGCTACGTCTAGCGACATCTATCATCGAGTAGAGGGAACTATAAAAGTTTTACAGACATAATTTTGGCCTCGTTATTATCGTGTAATAAAGTTGAATAATTATTTGTTTTATAAATTAAACATTATTTTTATTAGTCCTGTATTAAAATAGTAGATACTCGATTAATAGGCATTCAATAATTATTTATACCAACAATCGAAAGAAAGTCGACTTTTTGCAGTTTTATTCTTTAGTTTGGTTTTTATTAGTGCATATCATCAATATAGCGTTCCAGTCACAGTTCCATTCAAAGCATTTTATACTTTAGAACCCAGTTTTGGCTTTTCTGTAAACAACTACATCTGACCCCGATAGGAATGTATAGTAGACAACCTACCTACTATTTAAATAGTCCTACATCGTTTATTCATTAAAACTAATTTTAATCTAACGGCCAAACTTACCTATACCTACGAATACTATTAGGGATATCTAGTCCTAGTTAGCAGGTACCCGCGACACGCTTCAAAAAATGATAGGTACACATCATTTACCTACCTACCCCAGAACCGTGAAAATTATGAACTTCGTTTTTGCGATGACCACACAATCTTACAATGTAACTAATATAAGAGCCGATGTCGTACTCGTCCGACAACTGTTTTTATTAGTTTACCCACCTGCCTATGTTATGCTGGATAGGCATTCAGAAAAACAGAATGTTTATTTTATCACTTATTCTTCAGTCGTGGCGTGGTAGCCGTCAATTTTAGGTACCTATATAATTTAGCCCCAACATTTAATTTTTAAATTGAATACTATTAACTGAAAATGATTGCGTATATTCTCCTATAAGTAGGTAGTTTAATTGTCCATAATTACCGATAAGAAAAAATACTCCCATAGGAACTCTGAGGAGGACAAAATTAACTACTTAAGTACCTACTCCGACAATAGTTATAGACTGATACTATTGTAAGCAGCGTAAACGCCTCCAATTTACCCCGGAGATGAGGTTAGGTACCTCTACCTACTCCAGATGTCGCATATCGTCATAGGACTGCACTCGGCAAAAGCGACTTCTTGTCTCTGTTAAATCTTAATTGCTTTTCGCTATGGAAGTAGGAGATTAATAGTGTTTGAGAATGTTGATATAATATACCTATACGAGAATGCAATACTATGGCGTCGTCACTGAGTCCATTCAATATTATGTTTTCATATTGTTTTGAATATTAAGTTATCTATAAATCTTAAACCATACTATTCAATAGTTTGATACAGTAATTTGCAAATGAGATGTTAACGATTCACTCTTTTGTTCTAGGAGAAAGTTCCGGATCCTGCTCAGAGGACGAAATAAACAATGTTGATGAAACGAGAGACCGGCCTGAAGCGCACATGTGCCCGCGCTGTCAGGAACAATTCGAAAACCTCCACGAGTTTCTATACCATAAACGACTATGCGATGAAAAAGCGTTGCAAATGGGCGAGGAAAGAATGCACTCCGATCCGGAAGAAATGGTCGTTTCCGGTGATGAAGAAATGGATGGACCTAATAAACGACTAGAACAAGTACGACGGCATCGACAAGATGCAGAAAACAATAATAGCCTCGAAGATGGTGAAGCTGAAGTGCCTGAAGCCGATGTGCCACCGGTCGGGCTCCCCTTCCCGGTGGCTGGCCACGTTACGCTTGAGGCTTTACAAAATACTAAAGTTGCTGTAGCTCAATTTGCCGCAACCACTATGGCGAACAACGCAGATAATGAAGCGGCGTTACATGAGCTAGCAGTGTTACAAAGCACATTATTTACGCTACAACATCAACAAGTGTTTCAGCTACAATTAATACGACAGTTACAAAATCAATTATCATTAACGCGACGGAAAGACGACCCAATCCAGAGTCCGCCGCCGAGTGAACCTGAACCAAGTCTGCCGGCGCCTCCCGTTCGATCACCGTCGCCGCCGCCTCGTCCGCCACGGGAGCCAACTCCTATCGCACCCACCCCTCCCACTAGTCAAAACTTGCCGTCAACCCACTCGCATCTCACACCTAAGACGGAACCAATATCCGTTCCCAAACTTCCGATCTCGTCGCCACCGATGATGAGCCATCCACCCTATAGCTCCATATCCTCGTCGTTAGCGTCATCAATAATCACAAACAACGACCCACCTCCGTCTCTCAACGAACCAAATACGCTAGAAATGCTTCAAAAACGTGCTCAAGAAGTATTAGACAACGCGTCACAAGGTCTATTAGCGAATAATCTTGCCGATGAGCTCGCCTTCAGGAAATCTGGAAAAATGTCTCCTTATGATGGAAAATCTGGAGGAAGAAACGAACCTTTTTTCAAACACCGTTGCCGTTACTGTGGAAAAGTATTCGGAAGTGACTCGGCGCTGCAAATTCACATTAGATCGCACACAGGTGAAAGACCTTTTAAATGTAATGTATGTGGATCACGATTTACAACCAAAGGCAATCTAAAAGTACATTTCCAAAGACACACAGCAAAGTTTCCACATGTCAAGATGAATCCCAATCCAGTACCTGAACATTTGGATAAATATCATCCCCCACTGTTAGCGCAGTTGTCGCCGGGACCGATTCCTGGCATGCCACCACATCCACTTCAATTCCCTCCGGGTGCGCCAGCTCCTTTTCCGCCAAGCTTGCCGTTATACCGACCCACACACCATGATATTTTACCACCTCGTCCACTTGGAGATAAACCTTTGCCACCTCATCCATTATTTGTGATGCGAGAGGAACAAGAAGCTCCGGCTGATCTCAGTAAACCATCCGCGCCGAGCCCTTGCCAATCAGGACCAGAGGTTAAATCTGAACCACATGACGAGGAGAGTCAACGAGATTCAAGTTTTGAAGACACGGATCGTGTTTCTCCAAAAAGAGAACCCGAAGAAAATGATACCGCACCAGATCCAGAACAAGACCGATATCCCTCGACATCGCCATACGACGACAGCATGGATTCAAAATATAGCAATGAAGAACAAATCGGCAGAGACAGTCCCCACGTGAAGCCCGATCCAGATCAACCGGAAAACCTCTCAAGTAAGAATTCACCGATATCGGGACCAATTTCAATAGCAACGGGTCTACGTACTTATCCTTCCTATCCTCTTTTTCCCCAGTCACCACCTAGTAGTATCTCTTCTGGTTGTTTAACTCCATTTCTAAGTACAGTTCACAATGCTGTTGATATGGATCTGAAGCGTGATCCTATGTTCTATAACACTATATTACCCCGTCCAGGTAGCAATGATAATTCCTGGGAAAGTTTAATAGAAATAACAAAAACATCAGAAACTTCAAAACTTCAACAGTTAGTCGATAATATCGATAACAAAGTCTCAGATCCCAACGAATGTATAGTATGTCACCGTGTTCTCTCTTGCAAAAGTGCGTTACAAATGCACTATCGTACACACACGGGCGAAAGGCCTTTTAGATGTAAATTGTGTGGTCGTGCTTTTACGACCAAAGGCAATTTGAAAACCCATATGGGCGTTCATCGCATTAAACCTCCCGTTCAAATGTTACACCAATGTCCAGTTTGTCATAAGAAATTTTCGGATCCCTCAATATTACATCAACACATACGACTTCATACGGGTGAACGTGCCAGCGTCCCATTTGATCACATGAGAAACCTTGATATTGACGGTTTTCCATCACTGAGTAATGGGTCAGACGTCAGCGACTATCAAGTTCAGCACCCTTTCCCACCTCCGACGTTTCCCACTCCGAACACTCCCGGCGACCGACGGGCGGACTCCCACGGGACCGACGATGAGAGCGGCCGGGACGAGCGCGAGCCCGCTATTCGGGAGTTCGACGACGACTTAGATATAAAGGATCGTCGAACTTCGCCGCTCTCCGTCTGCGCCTCGGCGTCCGAAAGCGAATTAAAAACCATCACCACAACGGCTTCCCTCCCATCGGCGACAGGTTCGGAGAGCGGGCGGAGCGCGCGAGCCTCGCCGCCATCACCCACGATGTCGTCGCTGTCGACGCCGCCGAGGCTGCCGCTGCACTCACCGCTGCCGTCGCCGCCCACACCTATCGCCGCGCTCGGCGCTCTCGGAGGATCGCCCTTCAGCCCGCTCGGACTCGCATTCCCTCCCGCAGGTATGCGCTAGCGGGATCTTATATTTTCGTCCGCCCCGGTCGCCCGCATTTCCATTTCCTTATATTGATCCTCACCCACCGACTAATACATAAATAACCGGGCGCTCGAATACACACCCGCTATAACAACTAAAACTCATTGTGAAAGAAGTAGTCATCATTCATGATCAAGTGTAATCGTGCGTTCCGAGTGTTGTACAATTAGTGGCACCGAAACCGAATTGAATGATGGGTTTATTTGTGTGCAGTGCGCGGCAACACAACGTGTAACCTCTGCTACAAGACATTCGCCTGCAACTCTGCTCTGGAGATACATTACCGCAGTCACACTAAGGAGCGACCGTTTAAGTGCACTGTCTGCGATCGCGGCTTCTCCACAAAGGTTTGTGTCTACGATTATTATGAAAGTCTGCAATCTTTATACATACCCCAGTACCCCCATTCATTAATATGTTTTATGAGTTGCACAAGCTTGGGTACCAACAGAATACTTGCACTTCCCAAAGATAAAGAATACAATGTCTTAATATGAGTATCATGTAATAGTCATGTTACCAACATACTTGTAGGTCAGATTGAGTATCGTTGGCTTGTAGCCAGTTCATACTTTATTGTTACACAAATAGCAAAACGTACGTGTTTACGACATTTCCACTAATTTTCACTGCATCTTAAAAATAATAGATAATAAAATATGTTAAAATGTAAAAATTACTAGGTTCTTCAGTCCGTGGATAAATTCATATTAAAAATAGGTTAATATTTACTTTATTTTGTTTCCTGACATTCTCTGATTGAGCATGATGTATAAATATTAACATACTCGTAATAGAATATAGGAAAGCAATCCTCTTCTAAAATAACTTTATTATTCGTTACATTTAGATAATTTCTGATCTACACTAATTCAACAAATTCAGAAATAATCGACTGTTTACTGTTATGTGTGTTCGCGGCTAAACCTACAACCACCGTTTTTTTGCGCGCGGCAATCCCCTCGGGCTTCTCCTCACTGGCCCTAAATGCCACCGAGGCCACCTAAACGGATCATAATAAAACTTGACAATGAGAAGATCTAGGGTAATTTTAACCCTTCATCTAAGGACAGCACCAGCGCACCAGCATCCGTTAGATATTATAACCGACATTTACTCGTGGTCAGCAAGCAACAGATTAGATAGTATATCATTCGATAGTCGTTGTGTACTTCTTTATGAAGATTTTCGTAGAATCAAACTTCGAATAGAGATCCTATTACACACAATTTTAAAACATAAAACATCTTACACAAAATTGAAAGCAGTATGATGCAATGTAACTATATTGTAATATTCATAATGGTTATGTAATCTGCTGGTACACACCCCACGTTTGATAAATTGCAAGCAAAGCACTGAATTCCAAGTTTAACCCGAGACGTCGACAAGTGAGTGTTGTACGCGACTAACTTCATGCGATGGTTTCATTCCATCCAAGTTTCAGTGCATTAATTTTGCAGGCAGTAATTATTAGTCGCCAGACGGCGCTTCTAGTTCGTATTAGTTTTAGTTGTTGTCTGCCACCGTCACCTCGCCTCAACTGTTGCAAGCTTGCCGAGTAATTGAGGACTACCTGCGCAAACTTGTAGGCTCGTTTGTTTCGATTTAATCAAAACTGTGTACAACATCGTGTCACAGTCACAATTTTATCAACGTTCGGAAATAAAAACCCATTAATTCTCGACGAGGTTGTCAGATCTATCTGCGAGTCTAGGTGACTTATATTTACTTATAAGGCCGGCACTTGATGTCGTGGGGCCGACAACATTTACCATCGTTTCCATTATAGATAATTAAACATTGTTTATTATCCAATTTCACTGCCTTATAGATAATCGCAAATTGAAATATATGTCATGCCCATTAATTTATTAAAGGGAGATAATATGTTTTTTTATATGATAGGCTCACTAAGTGTAGGTGGTACGACATGTAGCTGGATATATTTTCTTACAATGACGCTCGTTTTAAAATATTTTCTCGTAACATCTCAATCTGAACTGTACACCTTAGAAAAGCTCAATTAAATGTTTTTGTGTTGAAGAAAACATGTAAGTGCAGAGTAACCGCAACAGCATTTTGAATAGGCTTCCGCTTCAAACCACATAAATAAAATAATAAAAACAATAGGACATTATCTTGACATAAAGTAACAATACCGGAAGATAGACATATCAAATAAAATTAAACTTTACTAGACTAGTCCAATATGACGACCTAAACTGTTTTGTGAAATCAATATTTTAAAACCGGTCGATTGGCGGAGGAATCGATTGCAACTTATAATAATGATTTTACGATTATTGTATATTTATCACATTTAACATTTATGCTACTTAAATGTTGCTAATATATAAATGTTATTATTCCACAGTCTTATCACCATAAAATATAGTCATAGTGGCGATGTTTAATTGAGAACATACCTATTATAACTGAATCTACCTATTCGCACTTCTGACTAATGAATATCATAGGCGATATAATATACTATTTTAATAGATATTATTCAAACATCTAAATAATAATGTGAAACATTTATTAGGAGGTAGATCAGAACAAAACGAATTAATTTAATATTTTAGACAGTAAATAAAGGTTGTTAAAAGCATTTTTATGATGATACAAGTTTTATACTTGGTTCGGCCAATATTTCAAGCGTGTAGTGTAAAGCTGCGCTTGCGACGGTCCATCGCGTCGCGCCACAAAAATGATAAGTCATAAAAACAACGTCACGGAAAACGATCGGAATATTAATTCATGTCGTAAAATATTTATTGCTTATAAATCCTTGAGCCTTTACCTACGCTTCTCGTCATAAAAAGATTATTTATGCTTGACAAAGTAACATTTTTCGTATGTTACCGAAAGTGACCAGGGTTCTTATCAATAAAATATAGGTTGTTTACGATGGCGCCGAGGTTGAAAGTTTAAAACCCCTTCAAGATGTATTCGTTGCCCGCAATTCAATTAGTTCTCGAGATAAAATACCAGCGGTTACGTAAGTAAGGATATGGCATCCATTCTGGATAATATTAAAAAACAACTTAGCGTAGAATCGGCTTTAGGTATCTGACACAAATTATTTTTGCAAGCGAATTTCACTAATTTTGTAACATATTTCAATACCTCATAATTTTATAAATTCAATTTATTTATCTGAAAACTAAAGATATGTAGTCTGTACAGTCTGTACACAAGTACCCACCTAGAAGGTACGATTCTCATTACGAATTCTCCAAATCGTACATCAAAAGATGTCATACGATAATACAACAGTTACATTTACCTTAATACTACTGTTTCTTTATTAATTGAATGTAAACGAAAGCCTACAAGTTTAATTCGCCAGCTAATCGCGCTACTGATGGATTGATAGCTCTACATCTACAACGTTCATGTAGTACTTACTTATATATCTACCTACATACCGTCTATACCTATCTTAATTGCTATTTAACAACCTGTAAAGTTAATGACAGAAGTAGCTTAAGTTAGTTTCATATCAAAACATCATACTGTTAAGTAAAACCTCATTTTAACCGAAACAATTATATTATTTATTCGCTGGAAATATTGGAGATTTTCTTTGAAAAAGTGAAAGAGTAGAGTACTAGAAATCGCAATCACTATTAAATATTCCCGTTAACCTATCCATGCTAGATTACCTGTCATAGTAGTAGGTTCACATCGGTAATGACCAGTATTTTAACCTGCCGGGGTGCGAAGGATAGGTCTCCGACAATCTCACCTCCGCATTTGCATTTACCGCCGCGCCGTTTGCATATTTCAAAGAAAATATAGTTTTTGTTAGTGTTCAGTAACTTTTGTTACTGACTGTACCATAAAATAACAATAAAGATATCAGCCCTGTTTATAACCATCCCACTGCTAGGTCATACGGCCTTCTCTCATACTAAAAGTGGTTAATGTTCGCTAGCCTATTGTGGGTCGGCTATCTGCACAAATCTTTTAGAATATCAAGTATTGCCTAGTATATCTACTGATTTGAGTAGAATCAAGCTTATGAACAAGCTATGTAATTAAGATCTTCTATTTAATCAATTATAATAATCATACTATAAAAACCGTACACGCGCACGGGGAAACCATTTCATATCAATTGTTTGGGAGATAGAGTCAAGTTTTCGGTTTCCAGGGAAGTAGTGGTTTTTGGTTGGTTTTTCTTAAACTTTTCCTCTGTGTATCACCTATGAAACTGAGGACAAAATACATTATTTTGAATTTTTCCAACTAAAACATGTTTTATTAAATGCTAAAGCAATGTTTTTACCAACGAATGGGCTCTACAGTGGAGGTACCACTTTCTCACTTAATATTGACTTAATCCTTTATTTGTGAGGAAAAAAAGATAAGCCTCATACCTTTTTAACTATTATCCAAATATCTAAGCCTCTCACCCCAAGACTCTGTCTTTCTTCCCATTCGTAGAAGGGTAACCTATATATGTAGTATATAATCTATACAGGTCCTTCTTAATGAACTAATCTAATATATAAAATTCTTCTGTCACGGGGTGCGTAATCGAACTCCTCCGAAACGGCTCGACCGATTTTGATGAAATTTTTTGTGCTTATCCGGTATCTATGAGAATCGGCCAACATCTATTTTTCATCCCCCTAAGTGATAAGGGTGCAGCGGGAACGGGATTTGAATACCACGCGGGCCGAAAATATGGCGGTACGAAGTTCGCCGGGGCAGCTAGTATTACAATAAATGTACAGTGTGAACACTCGTACTATTAAACAAGTCTATTTTGGTTTTAGAAAGGGTATTGACCAGGTGTTCACTGTATTGTCTTGTTTTGTAGTCCCTATTTTTCTTGTGGCTAAATCAGTAGGTAGCTCAAAATTCCGAGTTATGAAGTGGGGCGTGTAAACACATCTGACAGGTCAATATAAGGACCACCAGGATCTTTAACATCTGGAATGGTGACCTTCAGGACTTTACCCTAGCTTCTAACTATTCAGTAGAGTGCAGTCAAATTGATATACTGAACATAAAAAAGTCAGCACGTAATAGAGTAGTAAATACATATCTATATTATCACAACTAGGTATTATATACCTAGCATCTGCTATTGGTCGCAATGACAAGTCGGCTACACCCGATAATAACCACTCCTTAATTCTGACTCATAAATACTTAATATAATACCGATGACAGATCGCCATGGCTATTAGCGACCAACATAATAAATTATCATTACACTTAATTGACGGCGAACCAAAAATAGATGTATATTAAGAGGTTTAATACCTTAATGATATTAAGAAATTCTAATGAGAAGGAGGTGTCTAGGTAGAACTGAGTCAAATCGAATGAAATATCTCTATTTATGTAGTTAATTATGTATCGTAATATTGCCTATGTGAGGACATTAGCTGTTCATGCCTGTAGACTGTAAGAGTAGTATAGTAGACAGTCTGTATACCGGGTGTACAGATTTTGGTTAAGTTAGGTTAGGGAGCTAAACCTCCGAACCTAAGTTTGGAGGTTTAGTTCCTCGAATGATTCCTAGATAACCCACTCGTCGTAATAGCACGTTACAAAGTTAAATAAACAAGATAATATTATATATTTTAGCCTGAGACTAGCCTTTAGCTTACCCTCAGGAGAGGTGAAGCCACACAACAACAAAAAAATATACATAGCAGCTCCCCAACATGAACATAGATCTACATATTTATGCCAACAAATATTTATATTGAGTAGGAATCTAACATGCGACCTCTAGCGCGTTCTACCATTACGCCATCGCGCCCCATGGGTCGTCGTCTACAAGTGCTTGCAATCAGATATTCCCCCGTAAAACGTATATCTATCCCCGTCTTAACTTTTCACCCTTTCAATAGTTCCTAGGTAATTTGCAGCAGAACACCTCTAACCTTGGCAGGTAAAATGCAGGCGTTTTGGAGCCCAAGATCCGCTCACCTACTATCTACTCCTAAATTAGAAACTAAGATTTATCTTCACTTTTCGGAAGTGACTGCCCTCTGTTCCCTATATTCCCTATACTGACAATTGAAATAAAATACATTTAGAGGGTACTATATCTGCCATTTAATTACTATACGTACGCTAATTTAAAACGGTTCATTACCATTAAGTTTACTCGACAATTAGCGAAGTTAAAAAAAAGGTTTCGAGCGTTCAAGGATGTTGAAAAAATTAAGAACAAATTAAGCCACGGTTGCTTATTAACAATATAATTATAGATCGAATGAATGCATGCATGCATGCATGCAATAATACTTTTGTTTTTAGTACATGCGTTACTTAATTGTAAGGTACAGTAACTACATTAAAACGGCATTACCTTAACCTACAGGTATACCTACGTAGGTACTTTACTACACATTTGAATATTACTCTCTCTACTCTGATGTAGGTACCTAGGTGCTTTTTTATTACCAGGGGAGTTACACTCGTGCTGTCAACCCTAACTTAACAAAGCAACTAGGATTTAGTTATACTTAGGATAGTACAAATGTACGTAATCTTGTTTAAAATGTTTTACTTTCGTTAATAACTTCAAATGTATGCTAAATATCTCTTTTTTTAATTTGAATTAGTTGCACATCTAGAGGCACTCTTCTAGTTCTGCCGTTATACACTTGATTGATAAGCGAGTTCAAAATATTAACGCTTTTGTTCTTAATTTCAAGATTTTCTTGAATGAAAAAATTATGCTTTTATTTAATATCATCCGTGTGGTGACGGAGAAAGAATACAAGTATCACCACCCCATCTCATCCGAAGGATGTAACTGATGTAAGCGACGACTAACGGAAAAATACGCAGACCATATCACTGCGAGAGAAGGTAAACTCGAAATAAAATCCTGTACCAACCCGTCTGAACAGTACATCAACAGTACAGTAGGCCAACAAAAACAGTAGGCCTCAAAGCCTCCCAACATTTGGAGAGACCTATGTCCAGCAGTGGACTGCGATGGGCCAAAAAAGTGTTAACTTAATACTTATCTACAATTCTTTTTTGATTTCAAATTTTCACTAACGTTATTCACGGGCTTCTTCCTTGTTTGGTTGTAATTCAATTTGACTGAGTAAAATAATATAATTAGATATGTTATCATATCACAAATCAGCTGTAAGCACTCAATTTTAATTGTATAAAATTAAAGTAAGTGGTCATTAGTGCTTAAGTGCTACCTACCTATCTACAATTATTTTTAATAAGTATTTACTTTTGACTAGAAAAGACGAATGATAATAATTTAAGAAAGTTATGCTAGGTAAGATCTATTGACACTTGACACGTAGCTCCCTTCAGACCTGCAATTTAATCCCGATATAGGTACCTAATACCTACAATGCTACTCTTATTGCAGCTTTCCATTCGTTTATTGTAGGTAACTGGTAACTGTGACAGATCCCTGGACTGCGCTTGCAAGACCGTGAATATGATATTCGTGGTGATTCTATTGTAAAACACTAAATGAAATTCAAGGATGTCCCGAAAAAAAGGAAGGCAAGTTAGAATCGACCTTAATATCTATAACATTAATATTTATTGACAGGAAATATGTTATTCATATAATTATGGTCCCCGCTCCTTTAAAAGATATGAGAATATTTAATGTGCAATTATAGCATTGTGATGATTGATATATCAATTTTAATGTTCCGTATTGCATAAATATTGAATTAAGATAACGTGAACATGTTTCATATAAGGTAGGTGTAGGTTCTACATAAACATCTACAGTATATTATAATATTTATTACGTGTGTATGAAGATAGTAGGAATAGTCACCATCAGATCAATCTTAAGTAGCACTAGTACTCAAAATGATCTCCATACCCTGGTGCGGACTGTATTGCCGAGACCCAACTTCTCCGGTTTCAAATCTTTAACAAAATGAAGATTGTTTGCTCCATTTCTAGGGCACTCGTGCTATAGAGAGATTCCAAAGGCAGATACGAGCGTCACTTCCTCCCAGCCCATTGTCTAATCTTTTGACGAGACCTTTATCTTAACCTATGTTTGGTCGTGGGAGAACTAGAAACGGTCACTACTGCTAGAACAACGAGCTACTTTGTCTAATGCCTTCGGACCAGCAAAGCGTTGCAGCTTGTTTCAGTTTTGTAAGGCTCTCTATCGCCCCGCACATGTCTCAAGATTCAAGAATGATTATCTTTCTAGAGTATTTAAAATCGAAGCTATAGTTTTAATATTTTAAAAACACAACCATTTTACATATTTTTAAGGGTATCAGACTGTAGTCCAATGTTTATTGGAGAGAACACTCTACATAATTGAAACAAGCCAATCTTAGCCGGATTCTCACTCTTTTTCGATGTGCCAAATGAAAAATGTGGTTTAATCGGTGCTATTGACCGTATCGTGCTAATTTCTTGATACAAGTAGGTAGGTACACGTAAAAAAGAACACCCAGCATTCATAAATATGGAATATCAGGCAAAACAATTTGTAGCTGTCAATAACATAAGTGACGGTTAGATATTATTCAAATCTATACTTGACATTTATTTATACTTCATAAGAAAATTAGACTTGCATGCATTTTTTTCTTGTATCATCGTTGAATCTGGCTGTCGTGGAATACGATGATACAAGAAAAAAATGCATATGGTTACTTAAGTTCTTTTGAAACTAAGTATACAAATATGCCTTGTATGTTGGTATGCCGTAAGAAGCAAGTGAACCAAACGGGTTCCTGTAACGTTAGAGGGACAGGCTAGCAACCTGTCACCACCTACGCACCGTCGCGATCTTAAACTGGCTGTCACCTGGATTCAAAACAACATATTACACAAACGTACGATTATCTCATTAATCTATAGGTAGGTACCTAATGTTATTCTTGTAAAGTATTTGCTGTTAATTTTTTTTATAAATAAAAATCGAAATTAGTTAAAGTTTGAAAACCTCTGATCATGATTTATCTCTATAGCAAAATGTTACACTATTATTAAATACGGTTAATAGATATTAAAACTATTATGTGCCCCTGTGATGTGCCCTTTGATATGATATATACGCGTAGGTTAGAGGTAAATAACATATTTATACACCTCTGTATGTGTAGGAGCTAATTCATTATATGGTAATGAATTACCTAGCTCCTACGGAGCAGAGGAGAGCAGTTGTATTATATATTTTGTGGTTATAGCCTATAAGTATCAATATACTTAAGTGATCGATTATATTGATAAAGTTATTTTAGGTTGTTTGGGACATAGGGCATATCGTTAACTTCCGGCAGTATTTTACATGAAAGAATAGGTTCCGATATTATATTGATATCTAACTAGACTAGACGGCAAATGAGTGGGAGTGCGAGAGTGGGCATTAAAAAAAGGAAAGTTAAAATGCAAGAAATACAAAACTAGAACATCTAGATCATCTTACGAAAAAGAAATAACACCAAAAATATTGCGTATAAAGTAGCTTGTCAAAACTCACAAGCCCATAACGCTATACATATTAATCATATCAGATATAAAGTATTACCCTACATTTGTGGCACTACAAGGCCTAACTCAATAAATCTTCATCATCTAAATATGTCTTGGATATTTCGCGCCCGGCACAATTATAATAATATTAGGTATAATATTCTAGGACGTACCTACCTACTACACAGCACTATCTAGTACCCAAACTCGCATAGCATGTAATATGGGGTCTGGATTGCGGTAAAATATACTTATAATTATGTGCTTTTTAAATACGTGAATAGGTAATTTACATATAAATACCTATCCAGATCAATGTTAGTTATTTAGTTAGTCATACAAATATTAGCGGTGAGTGGGAATCGAAAGAATAAATACCTAACTGAAAATATCATTCTGTGTGGTGTTACCATTACACCAAGAATTCGACATATTTTGAGATTTTTGCCGTGACTGGCTGCTGAAAAGCCACCTTCCGGGGTGGCCTTCTATTGGGGTTCACGTAAATAATAAATTAACACCAAATATATCGCGATAAAAACAAATTTATTTAAAAAATTGTGTTTGTAATAGTTCAGACTACATCTTATCTTTATAAGGATCAGATAAATACCATAGAACCCTCTTAGCATATGGAGTTGATATTAAATATTTAAATAAACATTTAAATTTGAATCCAGGGTGCGGATCTCATTGTCTCCGGTTAGTGATTTTAAACATGTCGGTACTAGGTGTGAACCGCTAGCGCCTGCACCAACTGTTTACAAACACATTTAAAATTACAATCAGAGTCGGCGACATTGCAACGACCAAAGTTCACGCGCCAAACCATTTATCGATTATTCCAATCTCCTTGTACTACACACGTTTGGTACATTATTATACAGTTTATTGACTCCTGGGGTTGAAACTCAAAACACTAATATCAGCTATAAATATAAACTCATATATCTCATACTCGATTGTTACTGCACCTTCATAAAACGAGGATTTACAGCCATGTTCACTGTTAAACTCCATGTTTTTAATAATATTCTTACGTTATGCGACAATTGTATTGCCGTTTACTGTTTTACTTCCAATATAAACATGTTCTTATACCATATTGTAACGATTCTTAATAGAAAAATAAAACCGCGGGTGTTCGACATTCAATGGACATTTTAATGTCGGTACGGTTCAGATATTTTACATACGTACCTAAACAAACATAACTCTACAAATGAGAAAAATTATAATATGAAGATAAATCATATGGAGAACATAATATACGAGTGTATGAGGAAATAAAAACCGTATTAGAACCATTCTATTTACCTATGAACGATAGATAATAGTCTTCTCTTATTTCATTTAACACTAGCTGCATTTCCCTTTCCTCTTCTTACAACCACATGAGAACCTATTCAAAGGCTAAACAGTAGCCTATGTAGTGTTATTACAAATTCCGGAGTATAATCTATCCTCATGCCAAATTTCAGCCAGACCGTACCAGCCGTTTGAGAATTTTCGCAGATGTCCAAAATAAAGTTTGATATTGCCACATGTTCTAATGCAATCTATATCTTTCTTTTTGGTCACAAGCAAATATTCTTCTCTCCTCTTTCACCAGTTGGTACCAATATTTAGAGTTTATTTACAGTTGCCTAGGTACGTAACTATATCTCTTGTAATAAGCAATATTGGGTCACCTAGGTATGCATTTAAAATATACTCAGACGGTTAATGAAAAAAACAATTGCGGCTTCGTACCTGAACGAAACGAGTAACTTTCTGAATTCCCTGTTACTGTAGATCTCTCTAGATTCCTGAAAATTCTTATAAATAAAGGTCACTCAAATGAGCAGAATCACAATAATCCATTTACTAAACAGATTCTAATTTCGTGTAAATATCGCCGCATGACAAAATTTTATCCTAATACGATTCCAATAAAGTGGCCTTTTTAGACCCGCTGGGCAATGCACGGTCGTGGGTTAAAAATTGTTTTTGTGACATTTTAGTTTGTTATTATAACTTTTTATATTCAATCGACTTGTGATTTTCTGATAATATTATTATAGTAACAACATTTCAGTTCACCTACATTTTTATTTTTATACAAGCATGACTCTACATCTATTTTTATATCTACCTAGGTATAAGGTACCTACAACTATATCTAAGCACCTATATATGTAACGAAAATACCATAAGCATTGGTTTTAGTAGATAAGAGAAATATTGGTAGGTAATCAAGTAATCATCCCACGGGTATATGCCATATCGATAATATTTGTGGCCTGTTATATTTATGTGGTTTCCTTGTTAGATATGATTAGGTTTTGAATGTCAAATAATATGTATGTATAATGCATTTTAAAATTGATATTATTAGAAACAAACTGAACAACGATGGCCATTTTATCGTTGTTCAGTTAATAAGCAAATTACATATATGAAATTATGATGTCGATTAAGGGGCTATGATACCTAGATTATATGCGCAAGGCGGTGGATCGGCTATGCGTACATTGGGAGAGGTCTATTTCCAGCAGTGGGCTGCAATATATTGTAATTGATTAATTGGACCAAATTATTCCTGAATTCTTAAATGAAAGCAATACAATCCTCGCGTTTTAAAAATCCTATTGTATTCCTCTTTTTCAAATCGATACAAAAATGCACACATGCAGGCATAATTGGATAGCAAAATCTTTCTTTTTGATAACGGTAAAAATAGGTCAAATAGATTACTATTAATATAATATTATAGCATTTAGCTTGGCAAGTGAACACATCTATCAATAAGAAAATCGTATATTATGTACATTATGTACGGAGCACACTTGTGAATGAGTACCTAGGTGCTTAATATTGTAATTATTAAACCATTTCCAAGTGAATCTGGTTTGAAATTTACATAAGTATTCGATTTCAATTGAAATTTAATTTTGTAGTTACATTCTAAGCATTTACTTAACATACATATTCGTATGTAATTTACGTACATAGAGACACATTTACGCCGATAAAACCGGTTTGAAACTAATCACAAACGAGTAGGTATAAAGCAAGTAAGTACCTAATTACATAGACTCTCCTTAATACCAAGAACTACACCTCTTAAGCTCAGGTATTTTCTAGATTGGTGACAAAAAATGTCCTAAATAAGTTTATTTATATTTAGTAATAGTAACAGAAGTATTTATGTAATAGTAGGTATAGAAATATATAAAGTGAATCAAGTCGTATAAAAAAAATCAAATTACATTACAGTTCAAAAAGATTACTTGAATTTAGTGTAGGTATTCACTTTGGTTAGAGTGGTTGCATAAGCATTAGGTACCTAGCGGCGAGTAGAGTCGATAGTGCCGAAGGTTTGATTTCCTCACGTGCGTCCATGCGACATGGAAAATGTAATATTAAATTACTCCCGTTTACGATGACGTGCTATGAGCGTTCCTGTTTTCTGTGAGAATGGTGGATGGAACTATTTAAGGTGTAGGTACAGCTCGATCCCATTTCGTACACAAAATATCAATCTATTTAATGTCACTATTCTCAAACAGTATTAGCGGAGTATAATAAGCTACCTACTTCTTAGAACAGACTCAAAATATGTAAATAAGTATATATCCATTAAGTGCTTAAATAAAGTTTGTCAAAGAGTGTGAGGTCGAGACTACCGATAAACCCTAAAATTTTAAAATACATTTAAATAAACCGTATTTCATAATGCTTCTCAGTACCTACCTACCAGAAGGCAATACAAATATCATCGGTGAATATGAATTACCTTATTAAACAATATTTAAAAGTCCGTATCGATTCAAACTGTAATATAAATCACCTCTTTATATTAGTTTTTTTACTATTGTGCCAATATCTACTTAACTAATATAATAATATTTAATTTACGACTTCTATACAATAAAATATTTTATAACTTAATGACATTCATGACGATCTCATTAATATGGAAAATGTATAACAGGTTTAATTTGCGCATTATTTATTTATTTATTACCTATATAATACTAGCGGCTAGAGTCCCAACTTTGCCCGGGAATAAAATCGTAAAAAAATGATAATAACCCTATTTCAGCGCCATGTACGGACGCAAAACAAAAAGGTGACTGCCCCGTGGCACTACCCAATGGCACTACTGGTAGTGTCAAGGGTAAAATTATGTCCCCAAATACATAAAAGCCTTTGAATGAAATTTTAAAGCAATTAGTATGCTAACTATTAAAATCGATTAAGAATGAAAAAAGTAAATCGCCCAGGCGGGACTCGAACCCGCGACCAGTCCCTCACAGGGGGAATTCCCTGTCCACTGAGCTACCGGGCCTAACGTAACCTAACCTGCTGCAAAAACCTTTTTTCATTATATATATCGTGTTAAAATTTGAACTCAAACAGATATTTTGAGTTTTTGAAGAGTTTATATATCGTGTTAAAATTTGAACTCAAACAGATATTTTGAGTTTTTGAAGAGTTTATAAACCAACTTTAACATTATACTAGTAGGGACTTAATAATACCTACCAATTATAATAGAAAAGAAATATGTACTATAATCCTCAAATTACGTGATATTACATGATATTTATTGTTTATTTAGATTCGTATCTTTAAAACACGTCATAATGCATTCTGTTGGTATCTTGTTGTGTTGTATCCCTATGTAACTGTGTTTCATGTCCGCATTGTGCCGTCCGTGCGTGTGTGCGTGCATGCATGCGTGGTGATGTGCGTGTGTAACGTTGTGTATATTTGTGGTTCCAGAGCAGTGGCGGCGGTTGCCGGTGTGGTAGGCGCGCGCGCGCATCCCGCCCCCCGCACGCCACTGCTTTGGACCTCTGGAACGCCTTCGTTTACCCGGTATGGATGAGTGACGCCTGGCCGAGGAGCGTGGAACTATATCAAGAGCGTTGTTTATACCCACCCAGTCCTAACTCAATGAATTTATTGTGCCCATAATAAGTTTAACCCCCAAATATAAAGAATTTAAAGCGCTCCTGGTACAGCCTCCGTTCTTTTGTTCAGTTATTTATAAATTGTTAATGTAATCATGTAACTTCAATTTGCTTTCATGGCCCTAAATTAACTATTAAAATACTCACAGAACATCAGTTAAGCATCAGTCATTTATACAGACGAGAAATGTTATCCCCTAATACCTATATAATTTTACTGATTTTATAGAATATACCTAATTTCGAATCATGTAATAAAGATTTCAAGTTAAATACGACGTAAAAACTATTTTATTGATGATTTGCTTTTCTCCTTCAGGGCAACATGAAGCAACATATGCTGACGCACAAAATCCGCGACGTTCCTCCTGGCTTCGACAAAAGTCAAGATGACCGAGAGTCGAGCCCAGACAGGCGCTCATCGCCTGACAAAATGGACCTCAAGCGATCGCCGCCTGTGCATGCTCCGCCTCAAATCACGCATGCGCCCCCCATTGACATGCCACCGCTACCTAAGCGACCTTCGAGTAAGTAATCACAAATTTAGATACCTGCTTACCGAAAGAGATAATGTGTCTACCTGCCACCTACGTCTTTAGCGCTGAAGCAATCGTAATCTTAAATTCTGCAAATACCAAGGATACGATTCACCGATAATAATTTATCTAGGCAACAAATTGCAACAGAGCCCATCAAATTGAGTACATTACAATGTAACTATAGTTATAGAGTTATCCCAGCGCGAGTTTATACAATAAAACATGGATAAGTAGACACATTAACCGAGGTGGAAATTAAAATATTAGGTAATATAAAGTTTAAAGACAAAAATGCCAACTTTTACGATCGAATCTAACCATTGTATCACTTCACAGTGCCTTCTGCGCCAACGCACGTAGCGCAACCACAATCGTCTAAGCATCTATGTGGAGTTTGTCGCAAGAACTTCTCCTCGTCATCCGCGTTGCAGATCCACATGCGCACGCACACGGGTGACAAGCCCTTCAGATGTGCGGTCTGCCAGAAGGCGTTCACCACGAAGGGTAATCTCAAGGTAAATGATTTTACTACTGTTTTTAGGCTACGGTTACAGTGATCTACGAGCGCTCGCAACACAAAATGTACTAGCCGTATACACCTGCATAAGAAAAGGGAAAGACGAAATAACGAGATGTAAGGCCTTCAGCATTTCCATTAACAATTGCAGAATGTACTACTTAACTTGATATTAAGCCAGCCGAGAAAGTATGACTTTACCATGAGCTACATAACGTTTTAAACTATCGAGTTCCACTACAATCTACATAATATTGTTTGTTTTGTTCAGGTGCACATGGGCACGCACATGTGGAGTGGAGGCGCGTCACGCCGTGGACGTCGCATGTCTCTGGAGCTCCCACCGCGGCCGCTCCACGAGCCCCACGACCTATTGAGACGCCCAGACCTATTCTACCCATACCTGCCCGCGCCATTCCTCAACGGCATGCAGCAAAAGGTGAGTTATTGGATTTCTTCTAATACCTAATACTATCATAATGTCTGGAATAGTGTTCCAATCCACCTTACGGCTGGAGGCTGTTATCTGACTGCAGTTTGCCTACTCTAATTCTGAAATTCTTGTTACTTTAAAATATTTTTTAATGTTCCTATTTAATAATATATTATTTTTCCTTCAACAGCTAAATGAAATATCAGTCATACAGCAGAGCGCGGGCCAAAACGGGGTGGCCAAGTTTCCAGGGCTCCTCGGATTCGGAGCGTTTGCCGGGGCGAGGCCCGGAGCAGCTTCCCCTCTTGAAAGACCACCGTCACTGGAAGGTATAGATGAGCGGCAAGCGGCTATGCGCGAATTGACCGAGCGCGGACGAGAACTAGCGGAGCGGAGTCGTCAGATGCGCGAGGAGAGCGAGTACCGCTCACCGCCAACGCACGGCCATGCACCACCGTCAGCGCAAGCGTCCCCACCTGCACCACACCACGCTCATCCGCACCCGCTCGCTTCACTCCCGCCGCCCGCTCGCACCGAGGGGCTTACCGTATAAACGGGCCGAGCAGAAGCAAGAGCGGCCGAGTACATTCCAGAGGTACACGAAACCTCGACCAAAGGACATTTTTGAGTGTCGAGGCGTATTTGCTTCGGCGGCGACGCAACGCTTGCGTCGCGGTAATTTGTACAAAGAGTAAATAGTCTAGTGTGAGAGTGCGGACCGACCGTTCGCGAGGAACGTCTATTATAGCGTAAATATTGCGAGGTGTAGCGCTATGTGCCGTTGTTATTCCACGTGTTATTACGCCTAGTATTACTGTAAGTAACTTATTATGCACGAGTACGGGCCGGGGGCAATCGGAGGCTCTTCGCGAGCTCCACGTTTATGTCATTACTCTGTGATAGTGCACATACGGAGGCTGTGTCTAACATACCGAGTGGCCGTTCGGTGGCGATATCGTCTTAGTGATGCAGTCTATGTGCTATGACATCAAAAATTAATATAAATTATCCCAAAAATTAAGTAATTTCATAAAACTATATCTTTTTAAATTAAATGTAAATAAATTGTAAAATAGTATTGTAATGAGCTAGTAGATATAAATACTTGAATTTATAAAGGTACTTTATCGTTATATTGTACAATTACACATGGAGTGCAATATGCATGATTTTGTCTTTTGCCACATTCCAAATTATTGATATAACTGAGAAACAGATCTGTATAAATATTTTTGTTTGTTCATTTAAAATAATAAAATGACTGTTTGAGAATTAACGACTAAGTAGCCCATAATATAATAGGAACTAATGATATGCACACCGTATGAAAATACCAAAAGGTAACTCTTGAAATTCTATTACTTATGCATCTATTGTCTTTAGGTATTCAATATTGTATTACAATACATTTAATTGTAACAGAGGTTAATGACATATTCATATCATGTAAATTAAAAGTATTTGCATTTGAGGTCTAATAGTTATAAGTATTAGAGTCATAGCTATTATATTGCTTTAGAATACTTCAACATATCTTGTAAACATGTGAGTGACTGGTGTTTTGACACGTTGACTAGGTACCTTGTAGTACACCGGCACTGTACGCAGACTGACCACGACATTGTACACTATATTGTATTATTTTTCCAAATATGCATTTCTCAATGCTTGTTAGTAGACGCCGTAGTCCATTTGCTAATTATAATAATTATTTTATAAAGGATTCTATATGTATTTTATACTTTGAAGACTAGTGATCTGTGTATAAATGTCCTACTAAATTATTTATAAATTATAAATCATGCATACACTCTTAGTATTAAATGAACGCTTGCGAGGCGATAGGGCTCGCGCGACATTTTAGTTGTCTAGAATAAATTCTCATAGCACTACGAGCTATTGATTATATCAAGTTGCAAATAGATATTAGACTGTAGTATTAGTCATGAATATGAAGTGTCATGTCATGTCAGTATAAATAATCATTGTAAATTATTAAATGTTTATGTAAATGTCCAAAAAGTATTCAAATTATTTAAAAAAAAAACAATTATTATACTAATAAGTTTCTTTTTTGTTATTCCTTACCTGTACCTTCCTTTTCGTTTTATTTTACATACATACATACATACAATCACGCCTTTATCCACGGAGGGTTAGGCAGAGGTGAATTAACACCCATATTTCACCAATCATTGTATTAGATCCCACGTAATAATAGGGGGTGAGCTGAGCCCATTACCGTTTTCCGGGCACTATTGTTGGCTCGAGCTATGTATAGGCTGAGTCGTGGCTGTATATATCTGTCTGATGTTAAACAGTCCTATCCCATAGTCGCCTTGTACGACACCGCGTGGGAGGAGATGGGGTGGCCCAAATTCTACTCTACCGGGAACCACGCGGCTCATTTTATATTTACTAAATGAAAAAATCACTTGATTTGGATTCACTATCGAGGATGAGATATTCCTCTTAAAAATATTTAAAAGTACTCAGGGAGTTGTGAATACACTTAATTCATTGGAAGAGCATAGCGCGCTTATAATTCAATCATGAACAAAACCAATATTGTGAAGAGCTGGCCATAGCCAACTATGGCTGGGTGTTTGCCTGGAACTACCTCAAGTATCATCGCTACTAGGTGTCTCGACTAGGTATCTACTATGGATACCTAGATCTCTACTAGCAGTATCTAGTAGCCTAGTAGTAGTACCTGGTATATCTCGACTAGGTCACTAACTAGTCACCGAGTTTTGGTCTGGGCGCATCTAATTATTATTTTCAATTGTTGCCACAGACATGATGAAGGCATCTACCGGAAATTCCACACTAAGTATGGTAGGTATCTCTATACGTATACTATAGTACGCGCCAGTTAGTGCGGCAATACAGGTCATTCACCCCTCTCTACCACTGACACGTTATTTGCAAAAACGACAGTTTCATTGTTCCCATAACGACAGAAAATACTGTCGCTACAATAGTGAATCGTGGTAAAAGTCATCTAGACGGCTCAGCGCTATAGAGATAGAGACATCAGTTAAATTTCCGATACTAGTGACATCTTTGTTACTACATCGTTTTGTTACTACAAAACCCTACGTATAATTACATAATCATAAATATCTTAATTTTGAGAATTGAGACTGAAAATTGATAATTTTTATACCGGTGGAGTTCAAACATAAATTCACAATTTTCACAAGTACAAAAAAGGATTAAAGGACTAGAAACACAAATAAAAACAAAGTCGGTAGATAGTTATTTACCGCCATCTATTTGGCTTGCAAAGTAATAACGAGGACAAAACGTTGTTCGAACTGAAACCACCCCGTGAGCGCTATGTAGAGTTGGAAAAATACTAGAGCGTCGCGTTTGTTTAATATTATCGAGAATATTAATTTCAATGATACACATTTAACAGAAATTATAATGTTTCAGGTTTTTTATTTGAATATAAGAAATATGCTTTAATATATGTGACATTTGTCGAGGTTTTAACATTAAAACAAAGTATTTTATTGGTACTTATCATCCAAAATATCAAACTCTTATTCAATTTTCACTCATAATAACATTAATAATTAGTTCTGATGCGAATGATGCGATACATTTTTTGCAATTACCATTTACTACTAGTAAAATGATAAAGTAATTATCTTTAATTCTTTATTTTTAGTGGCATCTCTGGTAGCTTCGTAAGACGGGGTCCCCGCGTATTATGATAAGCGAGCGATATTCATTAGCGACAGTTCTTGTACTGGAAGCGATACGTCAAGTAACCTATTGTTTTTTTTCGAGATGAAGGTGGGTGAATGACCCGTATTGCCAGGCTAACTGACAAATAGTATAAGTAACTCTTCTGTGTATCTCTGCTAGGTATACTAGGTAACTCTACTAGGTATACTAGGGACTTTTACTAGGCATACTAGGTAATTCTACTAGGTATACTAGGTAACTCTACTAGGTATACTAGGGAGTTCTGGATATTTCTATATGCTTTACTAAGTATCTGTCCCTAGTCATCTTCACTATCGATTAGGACAAATCAAGATTATAATAAAAACGGATACCATTCCGCAGACTTCAAATACCACTGTATTTTATCTAAATCTGAATAGCGCAATTGGCTAACTACCTTCATCCCGACGATTTCATATTAAATACCATTGAAATTCGTGGTGTTCAATATGAAATCTGCGGGGCCCGTGCCAACCTCAACAGCAAGCAGATACACCTACTGATTGACGGAGAAGGCTTTGACGCAAGCTCTGCTCTCTGCATTGGGAGGTCAAATCAAATGGAGGCGGAGGAGTAAGTGGACTCCGAGTTCGAAGGTCTCAGTTACAAGCAGGATCTACGAAATTCGAGAACATAAACTTTTTAAAAGGAAACTTTATATTAAATGGAGCGTTTGACACATACATTTGAACATTACGTATGAAAAGTTTATATTGTCGTCGTATGTATTAAATATTCCGAGACATAGATGTATATACTAAAATTCCGAGTCCGAGTGCAGAGTCAAGACAGGACAAGTCGGGTTAGCTTGTTTTCTATAAAATGATTATTACTGGAGATAGAGATCATTTTGTTTCAAATATTTCTTTAACAGTCGAGATAGACCAATTCTTTTCACCTGTTTAGCACGAGGGCAGCTTTGCTACGTGACTTCTGTTATTTTTACTACAACGCCATCTTTTATGAAAAAGAACTATTTATAAATGTGTCATCATATTTTTCTTACCTTCTTATCCTAAAACATGTAACTCGACTAAATAGATAACAAGTAATAGACCTGAATCAGAGTCATTTGCCGATTAGAGATGAACAGGACCATAAAATGAACCTAAAAAGCACTTCTCACTGGTCTAGTTGAAAACTTGTATGTTTCATCAATCAATCAATAAAATTAGCCTATTGCAGTCCGTTGCTGGACATAGGTCTCTCTTAAATGTTTCATACGTGAGCAAGTTTTTCCCTTTTTGAAATCAGCACTCGCAATCAAAAAATTACTTCACATGTCGAACAAATAACTGTTGTTTCTCTAGCAAAAAGTCGCATTTGCTGCTTAAAAACTCGTAGTAAGATTTTGGGAAGTAAAAATTATTCGAATTTGGAGCACCATCTTCAGACCGCCCACTTCGTGAATCGGGCACCAGTTACACTATGTTCACATACCGCACACAACTCGAGAACAGGTTTAACTTGGTAGTGAAAAATGGACTATATAAACTGGAATGAATTTCTTATTTCATAAGAAACAATTTTAAATATTGCCTAAATCTCTTTCTATTTACTGTTCTGCAGCCTTAATAGTCTTTCTCACCTATAACCTGTGACGGGTTCTAGTTGAGTGTAGTGAAAAAGTACCTATATGTAACACACGAAAGTCACGAGTCACCTAAAAGACCGGTTAACTCCCTATCAAAAAGGCCTGAGACAAGGAAAGACAAAAAATTTCACTAAGAATATTTTTAATGTTATTAGAGAGTACAGTATAAAATAATATGTTATGTGCGTATTTTGCCTAGAAAATTAGCACTGTGTCATTTACGATTACGAAGTATCACTTGGACATAATATGGGCAATTCAGAAAACCTAGGTAAAGAAGAAACTGTATTACAATTACCGCTTAAAAATCGGTAATACTGCTATTATTTACGGTCTAATAATACAAACAAACTACAGAATTACTTTAAATGTTATATTATATATAAATTGTTACCACACAAAACATGTAGTTTTACTTAGAAGTTGATGACGCTGGCTAGTTTCTTGACGCGGTTGAGGAGTAGATCTCCTTCGCGGATGGTCGCCTGGTACAGCTGCGAGCGGTCGGCGTCGGCACCGCGGCCCGCGCCGGTCACTACACAACCAGCTACAGCGTCGATGCGGCACTGCAGACGACCGGCGGCCGTGAAGCTGGAAAACATTACAGACTAGAAGTTAGACAACAGTGACTTGAAATTCGTCCATAGGCGGGGAATTCATCCTCACACTTTGCGACCGGAAACGGTGCGCACTGTGCGGTATGAAAGGAACTTCATCCCACGCACACTCGAGCTGTGGAATAAACTCCCCGCGGTGGTTTTCCCAAGCGACTACAATAAAGGGCACTTCAAGAAGGGCATTAGAAGGTTTCTTCAGGGTCGGCAGCAAGAGTGTGACGCCCCTGGTGTTGCACGCATCCATAGGCCACGGTAACCACTTTCCATCAGGTGGGCCGTGTACTTGTCTGCCACTTAAGTGGTATAAAAAAAATGGTTACACTAGTATAAAACGGTAGTCAAACCCAGTAATGGTAGCAAAAATGATGACTTCTTCATCCTAGCGTTAATACCAGTCGCATCCAAAGCTTTCACCTCAGAGTCTGGGGTCCGCTTTACCATTCTAACTGCAGATTTGGCTGGATTTCGATATGTTTCGTGAAGCGACTGCCTCCACAACACAATAGCGATATTGGGCGATATAGATAGAGACATATTTCGAGGCGAGACTGTTTGAATAAAATTAGTGGATTATCCATCATTCACTATAACTTACTGTAGAATTGTTGGTAACACTTCATATCTGTGTCTATCTTTCAACCTATTGCAGGTCACTACAGGACTTGCATTTTATGTCCCTTACCCAATACAATACTGTCGACGCGTCGTGTCGCGATAACCGAACCCGGGCAGGCTCCATATGCATGGATGTCGGTTATAGCGACCAAATAATTATACCCCATGTCCTTTCCCAAGGTCTAATCTATCGGTACCATATTTGATCAAAATCAGTGTAGGCATGAAAGTGTGACACACAGACAGAGTTACTTTCGCATGTATAATATTAAGATGGATAATATGGATAATAAACAATATTTATTTCAAACAGCTTTTCTAAGATTTGTACTAACTTAGAGATTTCCTCCTCGACGAACTCGCGGGTGACGCCAAAAGTGTCCGCAATGTTGTCAAGGCTCAGCGAGCGGTACGCGCGCAACAATTGCACGTACGCCTTGATGCGCGCCTCACGAACATAGTGCTGGTAATGGGGGCGGAACACTGGGTCCACGCAGATCTGAGTCTCAACCTGGATGTAAAATTCAAACATATCATATTGAACATTATTTAATCATTGGTGTCTGTGCATTGGAGATATTTCAACAAAAACCTGGGTTATGTTATATTAACGAAACTGTACATTTTCTTTTTAGAATTCTTGTCTGTTCGTTTCTATTGCTATAACAATGAATACTAAAAGCAATTATAATGTTACAGAATCTTATGAGCATGAGTCCGACTCTTACTTGGTAGGTTTTTATTCATCAACTGATAGAACTGATAAGTAGATATTTAAGATCTATATAAATTAAATACAATCTATCAGCAAAATCAATCCTTCATACAGAAAAACTGAAAGATCACAATATGTGTAGAAAATCTCAAATCAGTCCATCGTAATCGTCATTACACTGGAGTCATGCCAATAAAGTCATCTAGATAAATAGAACAATAATATGACATGACAATTTTTTCCATGTTTGTAAAGAAATATTTTAACTGATTTCCTTGGATGGATAAATATAATACTGGCTGTAAATTAGTGAGCTTGTAATAAAAACTCAAGTCTGGCGTAGATAAAGATAATCTAATATATAAAATTCTTCTGTCACGGGGTGCGTAATCGAACTCCTCCGAAACGGCTCGACCGCTTTTGATGAAATTTTTTGTGCTTATCTATGAGAATCGGCCAACATCTATTTTTCATCAGCGGGAACGGGATTTGAATACCACGCGGGCCGAAAATATGGCGGTACGAAGTTCGCCAGGGCAGCTAGTTTGATAATAAAGATTTAGGGTGAAGTAGCTTGCAGACATAGTGGGTGAATCCGTCTGCCTTATATGTACTGTGGGAAATACAAAGATAATAATAGATAAAGATTATTGTTTTTACCCAGGCCAGGCTCTTCAAGAAATCAGCATAGCGGCACTCATGTAGAGATTCCACCAATTCCCTAAGCTCTGGGAAACGTGAACGTAGCGCTTGTACGGCCGCACCCTGCCGACGCAGGGCAGACTGCAGGGCATGACGCTCCAGAGCCAATGCACATGCCAGTACACAATACTGGATGATTGTGCCTGTAAAATATTTATGTTTTGGTTATATTTACAATATTTATATTTTTTATAGTGTCAGTTGTGTGATAGATATTAGGTTACTCATGCCATTATTGCCTTGTGTATCTGTGTACTGAGAAGTAACTTGATTAAATAAATCAATTAATCTTAGTTACCTAGCTAAAAAAATTGTGGAGGTCAGATGACAATCGCTTCACGGAAAGTATCGAGGTCTAGCCAATCTGTAGTTAGGACTGGTAAAAGCGGACCCCAGACTCTGAGCTGAAAGCTTCGGATGCAACTGGGAATTAACGCTAAGAGGAACAAGCTAAAAAAATTGACTATGTGGTGACATATTGAGTTCAAACAAAAACACAAAATCTCACCAAGAGGCTATGATGATTTGTCAGTTTATTTATAACTAGGTATAACCTGTGTCTCTGCCTACATGAAATACTGATACTGTTCCCACTCCTATTTTTAATTTTTAAATTAGTACTACAATTTTATTATTATATTATAAAACTAGCTGTCCCGGCGAACCACGTACCGCCATATTTTTCTCGTTCCCGCTGCACCTATTTTCTCATCCTTTAAACCTTCCCTGGACACCCACGAACATTTCAAGACTAAAATTAGCCAAATCGGTTCAGCCGTTCTTGAGTTATAAAATAACAACGAAAAGTGGCATTGATTTTTATATATTAGAAGAGAAGATTAGTAGTATTACAGATACTAGGTAACTGAAGATATTCAAAAAATACTTGAAAGAGGAAGGAAAAAGGATACAGAAATTGTGCTCAGCATCATTCATCCAACAGTTAGATGAATGATTCTGAAAACAATTTTTCATTGAAACTGAAAAATTGTTTTCAGATTTTAAGTCTGACCAAATGCATGTCTTGCTTGCAATCTTGCATTAATTGTGCGCAATTAGTGTGACCAAAAGTAGCAATAACTGACATCCACATAGGCAGAGCCACAGACATCAGCTAGTTTTACTATATAGGCCTGAAACTTATATTTCACATGCTTACCAAAGTCAACAAGTTCATAAGATTCAAATGTTGAGACACAATCAATAAACAGATCAGCAGCTTTACTGTAATCTCTGACAGCAAGGCAGTAGATAGCTTCGTACGCCTTCAGCTTGTTCCTGGAACGCCAGTCTCCACCTTTGTCTACTAGTTCATGTGCCTGAAAGGTCAACAAATAAATTCATATAGAATATCTAATCAAAGAATTCATGAAATATGTCTGCATGTTAAATGATACAGTTTTTTATCTTTAATTTATAATAACCAACTACTTAATGATTTGAATTTTTGATACAGTGCAACATCTGAGCAGATCAAATGCCGAGAAAGAGAACAAGGAGCTTTTAATTTTGTTTCAAGATCTTTTTTACATAAAATTATGAAGCCTTTCAGCAATATGAATAATTATAAGAAACTGCATCACATTAATCTTTACCTTATTAATGGATTTTCCCATTTCCTTCACATTGCAGCCATGAAAATATGCAATCCGAAACATAGCAAAGATAGCATCTAATCTTCTGTTTGTGGTCAATGTAGAATCTTCATACTTTGCCGTTGCTAAGGCAGTGGCTGCTTCTTTGTCACCAATTGAGCAAAGATAATCTAACCTGTGATTAATTGAAACAATAATATCAAAAGAATTGCCATATTCACTATGATAATACCTGCAAGCTGTTATAATAATGACATTTTACTGCCATACAAAAATTACTGCATCATTTTCAAGTTAATAATAAAAATAAATTGAGTATCTTACCTATCTTGCCAAACGGGAGTCTCTGAATCATCCTCTTTAAACTTAGATAACCTATCTTGGTTCTCATTTGCCATCTGATCATACAATTTCTGATCGAATGACCACCCAAGATCATTGCACACCTCTTTGTAATAAGGGGCCATGTGTCCGCTCTGAATTCCTTGCAGAAGCTGATCTTTCAGTTTTTGATCATTTTTAAGTTGAGGTAAACTAAGTTTGAACTTGATTCCAGCCAATGCCATATATTCGGGTGTTTTACCCTCGGCTGAAAGCTCCATTTTAAAATAAAAAATATATGGAGTCTACTCTTGAAAACAATTGAATTAAGTATTTGCTAACTGTATAGACCTGCGGCCAACACAACAGATTTACAATAACACTATAATACGGGATCTTTTATTCTGATTTCTGATTGAAAAACAAGAGTCACGGCGTTGACAGTTAACTTGCTTTTTTTTTTTTTTTTTTTTTTTTTTTTTTTTTTTTTTTTTTGTTCTATGGCGATCCCAACAATTCCGCCAATTTTTTTTTTATATATTTGTTCTTTTCGGAACAGGCTAAGGTTCTATGACCATGCTGCCTTGTCATCAGTTAGTTTTATACTTATTTGGATGAAGATGAGGATGAGGATGATGATAATGATAATGATGAGTTGTTGATGATGATGATTTCTGCCTCAATAAAGTGGTGGAAACTTTACTAAAGGCTTCTAGTTGCCTGTTGTGAAATGTTTGACATTTTAGAGAAATTACATAACAGTATTTCCTAATAAAGATTTTCCTCTTAAGATTTTATTCGAAGGTCTAGGCGATGAGGATCCGGAAACCAAAACGACTGCGTGATTATTTTTAAAGGGAACTCCAAAATAGTGAACCACTATTGTACTGAACGTACTGGCCCCGACCCTAACCCAGCGCTAGACTTTTTATCTGGCGGAAACTATACTGTGTTTGCGCTGAGCAAGGTCGGGAGAAAGCCGGATGCGGAACAGACACGGCGATCAAGGCGGGGCACACCGTCGAGAAGTCCCAGGGAAGGTTCGAAGAACGTCAAGAGAGGAGTACTTTTATGTTGAAATAATAATCTTGAAGAATCTTGAAAGTAGTTTATTGAGTAGAGTAGTGTTCTCTACGAATACTGTATGCCGACTGAGGTAACGGTACATCTGGGCCCTCTGTTTATATAGCCCGCGGAGCTTACACGTGCCGTCTATGATAGGCGCATCGAGTTAACCGCGCTCGATGCGTCCACCAGCGGCCTAACAACAATCTTGCATGTACCTCTATTTCTATGTACAATGATTATTTATATAATCTACTATGCTTATTTACTATCTAATACAATGTCTAATAAGAATCTTATAAGAGTTTAATAAGAAAAGGAAATTAATTTTACGAAATCTAGTACAAAATGCTTACAAACTAAATGCCCTACCGGGTGTTTTAAAAATGTTTATTTATGAACTTAATAGCTATAACTTACATACTATGACCTATTTACTATATTATATACATTGTTCTGCACATTCTCCCCCCGTGGGACGCAGTCGCACTTCCTTCGGTGCAGAACTCGAAGCTCCGGATAGCAGCACGATGAGTTTTCTTACAGGCCGTCGCAGCACTCCGCCTTTTGTCTGGAGATCGACGGTCCTGGTCACGCCGTCTGGCCCGGGGAATGTAGCGATGACTCGTCCTCGCAGCCACATGTTGCGGGGCGCGTTGGGATCCACCAGCAAGACCAAGTCGTGTAGGTCTATTGTGGGTCCGCGTCCATCTGGCATTCGTCGATGCTGAAGCTCCGGCAGGTACTCTCGGAGCCACCTGGCCCAGAAGAGGTCGGCCAGGCGCTGTGCTGCTCGCCAACTGGATTTTGAGGCGCCATCCTTTTCGTCGAAGACGCCCGGCTGCTGTACACCACCAGGTCCGCCCAACAGGAAGTGGTTGGGGGTTAGTGATTCGGGATCCTCCGGGGTCACTGACACATGCGTCAGTGGGCGACTGTTGACGGTATACTCCACCTCTGCTAGCAAGGTGGCCAAGACTTCCTCGGAGGGTCGTCGCTCGTGCAGTGTGGCGGCCAGTGCTGTTTTCACTGATCGCACCATTCGTTCCCAGGCTCCACCCATGAAGGGAGCACCGGGAGGGATGAAGCGCCACGAAGTCTTCTTCTTGGCTGCTTCCTGTGCTGTCGCTGTGTCGATCGCCTGTCGTAACTCGCGGTCGGCGCCTCGCAGATTGGTCCCGTTGTCAGACCAGATTTCTTCAGGACATCCTCTTCTTGCCATCATCCGTCGTAGAGCGGAGATGGCTGAGTCGGTGCTGAGAGAGTTTGCTATCTCTAGATGAATGGCGCGCGTCGTTAGGCAGGTGAAGATCGCGACGTACCTTTTCTGATTGGTACGCCCAACTGTCACGGTGAGAGGCCCGAAGTAGTCGACCCCGGTGTGTGTGAAGGGTCGCTTATGGTGAGCTAAGCGACACTCCGGCAGATCACCTGTCCTCGGGTACGGTGGCACTTGCGTACGGATGCGGCAATGCAGACACTGTCGTAGTAGCGAACGGGTTACCGGGCGTAGGCGTACGACCCAGTAGTGTTGTCTGCACTCGTTGATCGTGGCTTCGACTCCCGAGTGATGCAATTTCTCGTGAGTGTGCTTGATCCACAGCTTGACCGTCGGGTGATCGCCATCCACTATGATTGGCGACTTGAAGTCTTCGGAGACGTCTCTGGCGGCTTGTATACGGCTTCTTACCCGTAGTACACTGTTGACTGTGATGACACTCAGCTGGTGTAGACGACTTTCCTTCTGTACAGCTCTTCCTCGTTGCAGATCTTCTATCTCGGCGGCGAATGAGTCTTGTTGCGCTGCTCGCATGAGTAGGTCTTCAGCTGCGCGCAGTAGCTCGGCGGTGATAGGTAAGTAGGGGTCAGTGACCGACTTACTCAGCTGTGCGGGAGGTGGCTTCACTGTTTTCTTGTTTGTCTTACGCCAGTCTGGGTCTGCTATCTTGTTTTTCTGAGTCCGACGATAGTTCACGTTTTCTGTTCTCTTCTTACACAGCTGTATGAAGAGCAGGACTCTGGCTGTAGCGTACCGGAGTCTATCCCAGCTAGAGAAGCGGGAGACCTCGGGTAGCACGTCTGACAACTTTTCTTTCTTCTGTGAGTTGATGTGATGTATCTTCTCTTCTGTGTCTTCAGTTTTTTCTGTCTTCGATGTGTCTGCCGGCCATGACTCTTCCGGTAGGTATAGGAAGTCTGGCCCTCTATACCATCGATGCTGCTTACTGAAGTCTGTAGGTACGTCTCGGGTGGCGTCGTCCGCGACGTTTAACTTCGTCGGGACCCACCGCCACTCGTTCACTGTTGTGCTGTCTTCGATAGCTGCTAGGCGATGCGCTACGTATGGCTTGTACGAGCGAGAACCCGTCTTGATCCAGGCGAGTACTGTTCGGCTGTCTGTCCAGAAGGTCTTGGAGTCGGGCTTGCGTTCGTGTTCTTCTATGACTGATTCGGCGAGTCTTGTACCCATCACGGCGGCTTGAAGCTCGAGACGAGGTATCGACGTCAGCTTCAGTGGCGCCACCTTCGCTTTGGCGACGATAAGCGACAGGTCGATCTTCCCGTTCGAGTCTTCTGTTCGCCAGTACAGCACAGCCGAGTAGGCCGATTCACTGGCGTCGGTGAACACGTGTAGTTGGAGGGACTTGCAATCACTGTAATTGAGGTAGTGACGAGGAATGGAGATGTCTGCTAACCTCTTGAGATGCTCGATCCACTCCTTCCACTTCTCTGCTATGTCTTCACTGACCTCTTGATCCCACTCGGTGCCACGTCTCCAGATTTCCTGTAGTAGCTGCTTGGCTCGGATGGTGACAGGCGACGCGAACCCCAACGGATCGAACAGTGACATAACGATCCGCAGTGCTTCTCGCTTGGTAGGCGTCTTCTTATCACACAGCGGCGTCGGGATGCGTGCGAGATTGAGGTTGAAGGTGAGTTCGTCCGCACCCGGCTTCCATATTAGACCCAGCACTCGCTCGGTCTGTTCTTCTGTTCTGTATAATTCGGTGGCTGCATCTTCTTGTTGCACGTCGAGTGCTTCTAACAGCTGCGGCGAGTTTGATTTCCATTGTTTCAACTCGAACTTGGCTTTTCTGTGAATACTGCGGACGTCAGAGGCGATCTTGATGGCGTCTTCTAACGTCTTGAAACTGTCTAAGTAGTCGTCAACGTAATGTTTCTTCACTATGGCTGAGACGGCTTCGGGATGCGTAGCGCTGTACTGTTCTGCGTTCGTATTTTTCACGTAGATGGCGGTCGACGGCGAACTTGCTGCACCGAAGATTAGTGACGTCATTCGGTACTCTGTCGGCGGCTCGTCGCGACGATCACCACGCCACAAATAGCGCAGCGCATCTCGGTCTTGTTCTCGAATCTTGACTTGTAGAAACATTTCACCGATGTCCGCTGTCACTGCTACTGCATGCTGTCTGAAGCGCATCACCACCCCCGGTAATGATTGGAGTAGGTCTGGGCCTCGTAGTAGAGTATCGTTGAGTGATACCCCTCTTGTCTTGGCAGCGGCATCGTGGACGACTCGGATTTTCCCCGGCTTCATAGGGTTGAAAACGGCAAAATGAGGCAGGTACCAAGTCTTGTTTTTAGTCTTGGTAGATGGCGCCAGCTCTGCATATCCTTTTGATAATAGGGCTTCCATCTGTTCTGTGTATTTTTCTTTGAAGGCTGGATCGCGGTCGAGCTTCTTCTCTATGTTCTGTAGTCTTCTCAACGAGTTGTCGTAATTGTTCGGCAGTGAAACCTCTTCTTGCTTCCATAACAGCGCTGTCTCGTATCTTCCGTCGGGCTTGTGGACTGTATGTTGCTGTAGAATACGAGAAGCTTGTTCATCTGGGTCTGTCTTCGGTTTCTTCGGGTTCAAGAGTAGGTTGTCCACCTCGAAGTGCTGCTTGACCATCCTGTCGAGTTGATGATCGGCTTCTTCTTCGAACATGTGTGAGATGTATTCGTGATGCTTACCCGAAGTCCTCGCGTCGCTGCCGTGAAGAACCCACCCTAGCGGCGTGTGAGATGCCACTGGTTGGTCCGGCTGGCCTGTTCTGGTTTCGGAGGTGAGCAGGAGATGCCAGTTGTCCTGCCCGATGAGGATCTTCGGTCTTGCTTCTTCATACGTGAGGTCGTTCTTGATGTCTTCGAGGTGGTCGCAACCCCTTAACTGCTTGTAAGTCACCCGTTGAGATGACACTGTGAGATTCTTGACTGTGCGTGCTTGAACCTCTTCTATTTCTGTGCTGTTGATTCCTCTGATGCCGAGTGAGACTCTTCTTGATTGTTGATCTGTAGTTCTGGTACTGTTGATGGTCTTCACCCGGAGCGGATCTGTAGGTCCCGACGCACCGATCTTGTTTGCCACGGCGTCGTCGAGCAGAGTAACTGTAGAACCGTCGTCAATAAGTGCGAACGTGTTCACTGTCCCTGTCGGCCCCGCTAGTTGAACCGGCAGGATCTTTAAAAATGTTTCTTTTTTCGAACCTGTCCACGCTGAGTTGATAGCTTCAGTCGTGTTCGCTGTTTCTTCAGTGGGCTTCTTTCTGTAGTGTAACAGGGTGTTGTGAGTCCTGTTACAGTTGTTGATACCGCACCGCCGCTCACTGCAAGTATGTTGTCTGTCACGATGTCTTAAGCACCTGAAGCACAGCCCCTTTTCCTTTGCTATGTCCCATCTTGCATCGACGTCTGCATTCTTGAATTTGTCGCACTTGTAAGTTGGGTGTTGCTGTTCACTGCAGATAACGCACTTTTTGTTGGTTTGGGCTTCAGTTGCTGTGTTGACTCGCTGGGGGCGCCTCTGTTGCACGATGTGTTGTTGCACTACGTTTTCTGGTTGGGCGTACGGCCCGCACAGGTCGGCTTCTCTCTTCATGAATTTTTCGAACTTCACGAGGTCTGGTGTCTCTCTTGGCTGTGTTGATGCGTAGTCGTAGTAGCGATACTTCAAAACCGGCGTCAGCTTTTCAACCAGGGATCTTGCGACTTCTGGGTTGTAAAGGTAATGTATGCAATCTAGGTTTTTCAGTATCGCGACCGCATTTGTAATCTTCGTAGAGTGCACGCAGATTTCTCTCGGATTTTCTGTTAACTTCGGAAGGCTTCGTAGTACTTCAATTTCTGTGGTTGCTATGGCTTCGGGTCGCCCAAATCTTGACTCGAGTGTACGGATGATCTCGGCTGGCTGCGAATTCGTGATGAGAAGACTTTCTACTGCTTCTCTTGCTTTTCCACGGAGATTTCTTCGCAGTCTGTTGAGGTTTTCTATGGCGGTGTAACTGTCTTCTGTTTCTCTATATGCTGCCTTGAACGGCAGCCACTCCTGGTGAGCCCCACTGAAGTTAGGTAGCTCGATGAATTTCGGCCGCTGCGCCGACCTGACCGCCTGTGAAATGGCTGCGGCTAGGTCGGAGTAGTCGTTTTTCTGTTGCTGTTGCTGCTGTTGAACCGGTGGTGGCGCTGCTTGCGTCGTCCCACTCGGCTCCTGATGCGGTGTGTCTGCGATGGCTAAGACGGCGGGTGGTGGTGGCTCTTGACGGCTGAGCCACTCACCGACCTTTTCTTCAGCTGCTGCAGACACCTGTTCCTGGTCTTCCAGGTCTTCATCTTCACTGTCGGTTTGTTCTAACGCTGCTAATCTTGCTGCTGCAAGTTCTATCTTCAATTGAAGTAGATCTTGTCTTGCGTTGGCTATCTTCAATGTTCTTGCTTTCGAACGCACTGATACACTCCCTCCCCCCCTCTTACCGGTGGCTGGACGGGATGCTGCTTGCGGTTTTCGGCTCCGCAACTGTTGCAACACTTCGGGACACGGCGTTGGCCCCGAAGCGGACGGTGGCTCCATGGTGGTCACCGTCTCTTCCGTCGTGGTCCTGTCTGAGGCGGACAACTCTGATGCGGTCGGCTCCGCGGCCCCCTCAGGTCCAGATGCACCCACGGCGTGTGTTGCTGGTTTTCTGCTGGTTTCTGACCTCGTAACCGGCATTTTGATTCTTCAAACTTGCTGACTATTTGCTGTTTACTTGCTGACTACTTGCTGACTCACTCCCTTGACGCTTCCTTGCCAAAACCCGGGACGACCCTGGTGCTCCGCCCGTGGTGTTCCACACGATTCCTCCGTGCTGCTCCTTGATCCGGCTCGCAAGGACCAAAATGTACTGAACGTACTGGCCCCGACCCTAACCCAGCGCTAGACTTTTTATCTGGCGGAAACTATACTGTGTTTGCGCTGAGCAAGGTCGGGAGAAAGCCGGATGCGGAACAGACACGGCGATCAAGGCGGGGCACACCGTCGAGAAGTCCCAGGGAAGGTTCGAAGAACGTCAAGAGAGGAGTACTTTTATGTTGAAATAATAATCTTGAAGAATCTTGAAAGTAGTTTATTGAGTAGAGTAGTGTTCTCTACGAATACTGTATGCCGACTGAGGTAACGGTACATCTGGGCCCTCTGTTTATATAGCCCGCGGAGCTTACACGTGCCGTCTATGATAGGCGCATCGAGTTAACCGCGCTCGATGCGTCCACCAGCGGCCTAACAACAATCTTGCATGTACCTCTATTTCTATGTACAATGATTATTTATATAATCTACTATGCTTATTTACTATCTAATACAATGTCTAATAAGAATCTTATAAGAGTTTAATAAGAAAAGGAAATTAATTTTACGAAATCTAGTACAAAATGCTTACAAACTAAATGCCCTACCGGGTGTTTTAAAAATGTTTATTTATGAACTTAATAGCTATAACTTACATACTATGACCTATTTACTATATTATATACATTGTTCTGCACAACTATTACCATTGGAATGTTTGCGGAAGCGTGTTGCACTATAATAGGAATCAGTGTAAGGATAAATTTATAAAATGTGGGCACAGACACAAAATATGAAAATTGTACTGATCATTATTATTATGTATAGATATTATATATATTAAATAATAATTTCACATAAAATCATGATACCTATATTTTCACATCGATATCTGTATGATTTTTGCAAGCGAGGTTTTGAACTTTATTGATATTTAAATTCATAACTTCCAATCACTATTTCCATATTATGTCTAAAATACAATAATATAATGGAACGGGTCTAATCGTATAAATTCCTACTGCAAGCAAACGGATGTGTGCGCTAGGCACTCGGAATTCCGAATCTGAATTCGTAATCAGGAAACCGAATTCGGAAACCGTGCGTGTACGGCCGGGCTAAAAGTATCATTTTGGCGACATTTTTCAAGTCAAATAGGGAAATTTATAAAAGTGCAACCCTATCATAGATTAATATATATGAACCCTATTTTGACGTTACTTACACACAAATGTATGTAGAAAATTGACAATTGACAGTTTCACAAAATTGAAATTTGTTTCCAAATAAAATATGTAAAATAGTTCTTTGTCATCTAATCGTAGTGTATTCTGCATAGCGTACTTTGTATTCTATGAAAGCTTAGTTTATTGTGAACGGTTTATGAAATTTTAAAGTTCCCACTGGGGCACGTCGATGGTTGCTTCACACACTTACAAAACCATGTCATTTTAATAGTGAATGTGTCATCAAACTCATCAATAATACATTTCTACAAAAGAAGTATCTACTAACTTGAGAAGAAATATTGAAAAATGGATATCAATCAATTGGTTTGTAACAACCAATCCATCAAGATTGTACCGTCAATCGAAGATTCTCTGAAGACCATGGGATTAAATGTGGATTTGGATGATGTTTCTAAAGCATGGTTAGAGCAACTAAAAGTAACCTGGGCAACATGGAAAAAAACTCCAGCAGTAGAATATTACATAGAGTCCTTTTTTCAGTCTCAGTCTGACCCATATAGATTAGCTCTTATTTTTGTTATTAAATGTGATGACTACAAAGACTGCAAGCCTAAATCTTTACCGTATCTCATTATAGAAATATTACAGAAGTGGTCACAGTCAAGTGGTATACTGCCAGAAGAGAACCTTAAACTACCTGCATTCCACATAGCTACACACCAGAGGAATCACTACTTTGTTTCTGTCATTGTGAAAACATATCAATTAGTGACTGCTAAAGATAAAATTTTACCTATTGTGAAAGATATGATCAGAAATGATAACTGCAAACAAGCATCCCAGATAATAATAGCAATGCAATTATCAGAATATATTTCAGTTGAGAGTTTACTTTTTCCATTAGTATTGCAGGATAAATCTAACTTGATTGATGAATACTTGACAGCATGCCCTAGCCAAGTGAAGCCCATGGTTTTGTTTTTAGATAAGTTGTTGGATAAAACAATTAGCATACGTGACTTTGTGCAGAATTATATTGACGAAAATAAAATATCTCATGTTAAATATGATAAAGTGCACCATAAACCTCTGGGGAAATTAGTTGCTCGCTTGTGCAACAAGTTTAACATTCCCATTGAGACATGTAAGAATCTCAGCAAAAATCGTACTACTGGTGGATTAAGATATTTAATATATCAGAAATATCATGAACATAATGTTAGCTCTTCAGTTTGGGAAGATTTAGTTAAAGACTCATTGAAACAAAATGCTAGTTCTGGTCAAGAATTCATAGATATGTTGGTTGATTATGACAGAAATGAAGCTCGAAAGTGGGCATCATACTTAAATATGCCTGAGAGTATCCTACCATTAGCACTAAAACAAATTTCACTTAATGATGTACCTGAAGAGAATAATTGGGATACAAATGTAGCTACTTCTCAAGAGTATTATAAGTTTTCTTTACCTGAAGATCAAATTTATATTATCAACACAATAGAAGAGTTTTACAATGTCATGATACCAGATATGGTAAAAACCAGTGTTGCAAGTATTGACTGTGAATGGAAGCCTTCATTTGGAGCATCACAATCTCAAGTAGCGTTAATTCAGGTTGCTACACTCAATAAAGTTTATTTAATTGATGCTCTAATACTGAACAAACCTGAATACTCCAATTGCTGGACCTATTTTTATAAATCTTTCTTGGATAATGCTGAAATAATTAAAATAGGATTTGGTCTTGAACAAGACTTAAAAGAAGTAAAAGCCACTGTAGCTGGTTTAGGAAATATTAAAGTGCAAGGAGAAGGATTATTAGACCTTGGTGTTTTATGGAAAAGCCTTATAAGTAATGGCCTTATTATTCCAGGTAGTAGTGAGAATGGGGGGAATAGCCTTAGTTCATTAGTACAATCATGTTTTGGATTACCACTTGAAAAATCAGAACAATGTTCAAATTGGGAATTGAGGCCCCTAAGAAATACACAGGTCATATATGCTGCATTGGATGCTCATGTACTACTAGAAATATATAATGTTCTTCAAAAACTGTGTATGGAGCAAGACATAAATTTTGAGGAGATATGTAATGAAGTTATGATAGAAAGCAAAAAAAAATGTTCAAAGAAAACCAAAGTTGTAGACAGATTACAATCAAGTTTACCTATAGTGCAGCCAAAACCAGCAAATGAAGTTAAATTTTTAGTGGAACATGGACTGTCTGGTTTAATGCCACATTTAAGATACTGTGGAATGGACACAATTGTGATCCCAACAGAAATGCTATGGCATGATGTCATTAACTTGGCTATATCAGAGAATCGTTTTATTATATCAAGTAAATTAAAATACACACCTTATGCAAGCTTTCCACAGAATTCTATATTAGAATTAAGTAAAAATGGTTGTTATAAACAATTAAAAAAAGTGTTAGATCATTTTAATATAACATTTGAACAAGACAATTTATTCAGTTTCTGTGTTAATTGTAACAGTAAGAATTTAACCAAACTAGATGTGGAAGAAGTAGCTAAAATGTGTAAGGAATATGAAGCTGTATCTGCTGATACAGGGAGCTTTGGAAGATACAATGATTATGATGACGAACTTGGTTATAATGATAATTTTTTAAGTGACTCGGATGGTGATGATGACTTGTATCAGCCAGTAGTATATAGTAAAAAAAAATTACACACCAAAATGGATGTGCCAGTTGAAATATATAAACCTAGTGAATTATCCACATCTAATAAACCAGCAATTCTGTGTGAAGCATGTGGTAAATTGTTCTGGGATGAAGACAAATTATTGAAACCAATCCGTATAGATGTTTATAATATTAAAAATATTAAACTATTGTAGCATACTAAAAATGAGTACAAATACATAGACTAAAATATTTCCAAAAGAATTTATTTCCATATAAATAATTCTTAAAATTATCTCATAATTATTATACATTTCAAAGTTACTGAAGTACTTTCATAAAGAAAATACTATGCATCTTAGCAACATGGGAATTTTAGTAGTGTAAGTCGTATATAGAATAGATTATATATTTTTGTAAAAGGAAGCACTGTGTAGAATTATTATAATCCAGTATTATTAAATGACGTGGTGAAAAAGTTTTCAAACCGATTATTAAATATTAAAATTATTTACTAAGTAGTTGTTCATCTTTGGTTAGTAATTAATGTATGAATTAACAATATTTCTGCAAAAAATTGTTTATAATTACGCATTATTTTTTATTGTGAGCAAAGAGGACTCTGCATATATTCCATTAACGTACTTACTATTGGTTGATTCAAGCAATGTGATAATTATTAGTTTTTTAAGTTCAATGGCGTATAAACTGAGTTTCTATGGAGTCATCTCTGCTTGCGGTGGAAACCCAGCTTCATGGTTGGGTGGCCATCCATAAACAACACAATATGTTTAAGTGATAAGAGGGATAGCAGATAGCAGAAAAAATGTGTCTGACAATTTTATGTGACGTAATTTATGAATGGTCCTTTGAAACACAATCAAAGTATTTGCTCATCAAAAGGTAGTTATCAAAATTGCTATTTTCCTCTTCTTTTTGAGACTACATTAAAAAAAAATTAAATGATTACCACAATTTTTTAAATACTTTTATCTTCCATGCACTACACCTGACACCAAAGAATTATCGACTTGTAAGCAATAATATTTAATAGATACATACATACATACATATAATCACGCCATATCCCTGAAGGGTTAGGCAGAGGTGAATATTTAATAGAATTTCGTACTGAGCGGCAATTATTGTTGTGATACGACATGAAGTACCTATACGAACGTGTGCGAATGTGATGTATATGATAGGGAAAGAGATATGTAGCGCTTTCACTTTAAATGCAAAAATTAAGACAATTGTCTGAATTTGTCTGCAACAGTCTTCCTTTTTTATATTATTATTGCTTGTAAGTCATGAAGAAATTACGCTTTTACTGCAAAGAGGCACTATTGGTAACTTGTTCATTTAATTTAATATACACATAGATATTTATTATCTAAAGTGCCCTAAAAGTAGAAACATGCGTACAGTCGAATTCAAAAGTGCAGTAGCAATCCTACGTAACTATAGCGTCAACATTCTAGCGCTACTTGTGACCTTTTTCTTTAAAGACAATTTACACACACACAAATTGTTCTTCCGTAGGAATATTATCGATAATTTCGTTGTCACTACGTAAGCAACCCGTGGCCGAGTGGCGTGGCGTGGAGTGTAATCAATGAGGTTTGTGGAAATGCAAAGGTTGATGGTTCAAATCCTACGATCTTGCAATAACACTTTTTGTGTTTCATTTATAAATTAATATCATTGTATTATTTGTTTTTTAGCAAATATCAACATAAAATGTAAAAAGAATGCCAACTTCATGCAAAATTACTTTATCAATATTTAAAATTATATTTTTGTCATAAATATAAAAAATCGTCATAACCTGGAACCTCTTATCATTGTGCATCTATAGTATCTTGCTTAACCCACTTAGCTATCAGTTAATTTACTAAGTTGGTAAATTACTGTATTAGTATCTAATGACACACACACACACATACGTAAACACAAAACCGGGCCGGCGCGCGGCCGCACGCCACGCCATTTTGAGCTTTGTTGTGCTAATGCACTTATGAACTCTGACTGTACATTCATTATTATTTTTGGTAATTCTGTATCAGTAAAATCAAGCACATTTAATCTTAATGCATAAGCATAAGGTTTTAAAAAACATGATAAATATAAAATGTCCTATGTTGAACACAGTTGTGTTTATACAATAAATGATGACAGTATAATAATATAATTTATAAGCAAGTATTTGATCAGTATTTATCACTTCAATTATTTTATTTTCAACCACTTTCTATAAATAATGTTTTAATAAATCACTGTATAATTGCAACCTTCTCTAAATTGATCAACTTCTTGAGCTAGCTCAGTGTTCCCTTTCAAATTTAAAACTTCCAAACTCAATTTAGGTAAATTCGAAATTGTTGTCAGTTTGTTGTTCTCTAATGATAATTTCTGAAACAAAAATAAAATCTTACTATTTAATTGTTCAGATAAAAATAAATGTATTTTTAAGTAGAATTTAAATTACAATATTTAGTAGATAACCATACCTTACAATGTTGGAGCAACACTAAAGAAGGCAATATGTTGGATGTTAAATTTTGATTTGATAGATCTACAGTTTCACAATAACTATAGTACTGTAGGTAGGCCAAGCTTGTTATTTTACTATTGAACATAATCTTAAAGTCACTGTTGTTATTCATGTAATCAGTAGAAAGTTGATCTTCTATACTCCACTTTGTTATTAAGTCATCATAATATCCCGCTCGTAACTTATCTATAGTTTTTAGTGTTTGCAAATTTTCTATAACCTCTTTGTAATTTCCTTTTGCGTCAATGCAATGAAGAAATACTGTAGTCGTTAGAAGAGTCCCTGTAAATAGAAAAATAAAATGTGTTCAATTGCTATTTTATTATTTGAATAAATTCTGTGTGTATAATTAAAATATGTTTAATCTTACATTTGTTATCTGGTTCCATAGCAAGTAATTGACGACATGCCAAAAGTTGTGTGATTAACTCTTCCATCACTGGTTTAGAATAATTTCTTTTGAAACAAATCGCACTTTTACCTACATAGGTATTTTTATTTAGTTTAACACTAGGAATAGTTTGTATATTCCCATCAGTAATATACTCCATCTGTGAATAGAAATGCTAATATAATTCAATACTATGTAAATAATATATAGTGTTCACTAAAAATCTATTAATCTAGGAAAAATTCTATAAATTACATAGCACTTATATGAATAAAGTTTAAGTAATATTATTATGGAAGTATTATTGTCATGCCTTATTTTTTATTTCATACCTTAATATCCAAGTTCTCAGTGACAGTACAGTTATGTTGGAATATCCACAAAACATCATATTGGTTTCCAGTACACGATATCCATTCACCGTTAACTAATTCATTATTGCATAAAATCCTAATGTTGGAAGCAACAAAATTCTGTTCTACATATTTATTAAATGCTACAGTTGTCTTTACTGGAGATACAACATATACCACAGGTTTTGTAGTAATTTTCACAGCTCCTGCAAAGGAATATCGGCTATTAAAGTCCAACAACCTGGACTTTGACTGTCATAGCATGGAAACTGCAAAAATATTCCATTTTAGACTTGACTCTAAAGTAATGCCTTTAAAATCTAAATTTAAATGGCTTTTTGTAAAGTGAATAAAAAAACATAATGAAACTTTTTTCATTTAGTTTTGGACTTGTAAGTGTATACTGTGTATAGCAATAAAGTTTAAAATTTAATGCCATTTTTGAAGTGTCTGTGGCATGACAGTGATTTTGCTTTAGCAAAATCGAGGGCCTGGACCCCGATTCTGCCAATGAACATCCTTTGTTATACCACTGACACTGCAAAATATGCCATTAAATTTTGGGCTTAATTGATAAACATGTAAAGTCTAAAATGGAATGAAAAGAGTTCATAACATTTTTTCATCCACTCTACAAAATGCCATTTAATTTTAGACTTTCGCAATGTAAAGTTACATTGCTAAAGTCTAAAATTATCTAAAATGTTTATCAATTAAGCCTAAAATTTAATGGCATATTTTGCAGTGTAAGTGGTATGATTATGGTTAACAATTAGTAGAATCGGAGTTCTGGGGATAACCTTGATTTATATGTTCCAAAGAATCCTTTTGCAATTTATACATATTAACCTGATGTATCATACATAGTTCATATAGTAATTACAAAAATTTGCTAACCTAACAACCACCTTTGATAAAACCAAGCACTGGTATCATCTGGATCAGTAAATGCTGCACTTTGAACTAATTTTAACTCCTGTTTATGATGTATGTCTTCTATAGGTCTCCCACCTGAAAAAAGTGAAGTGCATGATTTTATTAGAAATTTAGGACCAATAGCTCCTACTTATAATAAACGCGAAAATTTGGGAGGATGTGTGAATGTGAGGATGTATGTATGTGAGGATGATTGTTACTCTTTCACGTAAAATCTACCAAATGGATTTTAATGAAACTTTACAATAATATAGCTTATACATCAGAATAACACATAGTCTAAATATCAGTGATGAACAGGATCAGAATTCCACGCGGGCGGAGCCGCGGACAACAGCTAGTCATTCATATAATACAGCACTAAAATGATGATCATTCACTTATTCACTTATGTAAGTTTATCAGCTTTGATTTGATTTGTGTTATAAATTATCTGTTAGGCTCTACCAAAGTAGCTCATCACCTATGCTGAGATGCCTACATTATACACTCTCAAGGGGTACCATGTTTCTTCTGTCCACATGGATGAAAATGGTCCCCATTTTTTTTGCTGTAAATATAATAAATTTTACCTTCTACATCTGGATACAGGGCCACTAATATCTTGCTTCTATAATGCCAGGCAGAATAATTTGAAAAATTGTCATGTATCTTTTCTGTTGTAAATTCAAATTCACCTTTCAGAGATGGATTGCATTTACTGACAACAAATCTCCGGTAATCCCATGTGTGAACTGTAATGTTATCATTTATAGGTTAAAAAGAATGCTCAAAAGCATAACTTTAAAATTTTTATACTAACATCTCATCAGTATAACAGCAGAACCATAATCTCAGACAGACTGCAACAAGGAAATAACCAAGCAATATCTAAGTAGCATTGTGCTATTTTACATGCATTTTCAATTTTGTCATTAAATTGCCGGGACTGATACAAAAAGGATATCTCTGTGAGGTTCACATTTTACTCTATGAGTGCTTCACCTTTTCCACAAGAATTTTATTTGTGTACCCAGTTAAGTAGAAAGAACTTTCGTAGGTAAAATCCAGCTCAAGGTTTATTAGGATTGTTAGATGGCACCTATACACAATCAAATAAATTGCTTTGTTACATTTGTATTAATAGGCAGTGAAAAAACTTACAATTTCTTTCATCATACTTCAGATACATATTACACAATGAGAGTTCCTTTTGCCAATCTGGATCATTTCTGGTTGTTAGAACCCATTCCCTTTGATGCCAGGCTCCGTAAGATTTTGGGTTGGTTTTTAAGCAATACTCTGTCAAGTGAAGTTCAGCATCATATAGCTGTGAGAGCTCTTCTTCAGCTTCATTATTTTTTCTGTAAACATTATTTTGTTTGTAATAAAAGAACTGTAGGTAAAACTGAAAGTTGTCTGTCACAGCACTTATATCCAACATTGATGTTTACATGATAAATTAGTATTAAGTATACATGCATTTCTCTAGTTTTTTTTTTAAACAGAATTGTTACGATATTTAGTAAGACCTTCACCATAAATTTGGTAGTACCACAAAGAACCTACTCTGTTTATATATAGATCTCTGTAACCATGCAGTATATTTATATTACTTACTTAAATATACTCAAAATCTCTTTTCTTATGTTCCACAATGTGTAGATATCAGGATTGGATGACAACACTTTCCCTGTGAGATCCAGCAGGTCTTTATCCAATTCGGATTCACGTCTCTAAAAGATTACAAGGATTTTATAATAATGATATGATTTTATTATCTGTACCTTTTAGTAGATGTGGAATACTTACTTTATGCTGGATTTTTTGCATGGCATGTTTAAAAAGTTTAAGTTTCTCTTGACGCTCTTTGTCTTTCCTTGCTTTTTCTTCTTCAGTAGTGCGGACTTTTACTCTGCCGTGCTGTAGAGTACAAACACAGGTTTATTAACTATTTATCACTATCTGATGTATATCAATTACTTAGATAACTACAAAGGAAAGGGAATTTTATATAGCCTACCATGTTTGAGGAAGTGCAAATAAATACACAACTATTAACTATTTATTATAAAACTGCTAAGTATAGGTAACTAAAAGAATATGCAAGAGATTCCCGAATATTTGTAAAAAGGAAACAAGTAATAATCTCTAAGCAAGATCAAGACAAGTATATAGATAAATAGATTTAGATAACAAATTATTCCAATCCAATCCAAGACAACACAACACAACACAATAGTGAGTGACTGATAGTGACATTAGTGACTGATAGTGACATTAGTGACTGCGTGACAGTTGACAGAACTGACAGTGACATTTTTTTTTTTGGAATGATTTTGGCTTGGTTAAAAAGACCTTTGAGCCATGTCTTCATTTGATATTTTATTATCTTATTTTGGTGTTGGATGACGATGAGGATGATGATGATGAGTTGATGATGATGATGATTGCTGCCTTAGTAAAGTGGTGGAAACTTTACTAAAGGCTTCTTACAGAGATTTGAAACCAACATGAGAAGTCACAAATTCACTGTAATATTTCACTTTCCTATTCTTGTGCGCGTTTTCTAAGGCGTTGTCTAAAAATCCACCATTCTTACTCATGAAAACTCGTACTCACACTAATTTAGAAAATAAAATAAAACCGCTAAGTTTCTTTCAACGTGTTCGCGCCAAAACCTGACAGTGACAACGGACGGACTGACTAATGTTGCCGATTGCCACATTTTGTATTCCCCAAAATCCAGAACCCAATTTTAGGACAAATACAATAAAGTTCTCCATATTTCCGTCCCCAAATTCATAGACATAAGATACCTTTCATTTTCCTGACGTTTCGACCAAGCTTAGAGTATCTATCGTGATATAAGTGTTCTGTGGTTTCGACCAGGTTACACTGGCCGTGGTCCCAGGCTGACTGGCTCAGCAGCGGTGCACGCCCACCGTCTTCGAATTTCGAATCCGTGGGGTAGTAGGTTCTTCATCTACCCGCACATTTTCGATATTTTTCAAATTTGTGTTTCGCCATGTACCGGCACAAACTGTCCGGTGTTTATCTGACTGCGTAAAAAAGCGAGGTTGTATGTTTTTTATCACTGGATTCCATGATGCTGATAATTTAAACCATCTTTATTGTATATCATGGAACGCCAGAGTTTAAAAGTTAGTTTAACAAATTAAAAACTAAAATTAGAACGCGTCGTGGAATTCCTCCACATATAATGCCTCTATCACATGTATCGCATCGCACCACATCGCACACTGCAAAAAAAATTCTCAATTATTGTCGTTCCTTTATACGGTACGTTAATAATAAAGTAATAACAAAAAAAAAAAAAAAATTGGCAGGTTGTTGAAAACAGTTGACAACTGTATAGGTAACATCATAGAGTAAAGTAATACATCGGAAAGGTAACATAACTTTGTGTAAACGAAATAGAAAAGAAACACGATTCTTTAGAGATACGTGAGAAATCTTAAAAGTAAATCCAGTGTAGTCAAAACTCTTTTTAAAGTAATAAAGTTGCTTACGGTTTACCTTTTAGCAGCAGTTGTTCTCTATCGGAGCTAGAAGATAGAATGAATAATGCACCGCAGTTTTCTCTACGATGGAATAATTACGTATCTCACGTAACAGAAGCGTTTAATGTACTCCGTTTTGAAAACGATTTAGTGGATGTAACCCTGTGTTGCGATGGAGGTAAAATTAAAGCACATAAAATGTTGCTATCTGCCTGCAGTACTTACTTCAAACAAATATTCAAGGAGAATCCTTGTCAGCATCCTGTGATTATATTCAGAAACTTTAAGTTTGAAGACCTGAATGCGATTGTCAACTTCATGTATCATGGTGAAGTAAATATTTTCCAGGAACAATTGGAATCCTTCCTTATAACAGCTGAGATTTTAGAGGTTAAGGGTTTGACAGACAATGTGGATGATGATTCATCTAAGAGCCAGTTGAGGATCACGGACAATACATCTCTAGACCTTAGTTCTAAGTCAAGTAGGTATACAGAGGACATTGTGCCTATACTCTCTGATGAGCCGATCAATTTAGCTACTATGCAGAATGCAAGAGAAGAGAACATTCCACAAGCAAACATAACTGATAGTATTACAGGCCAAGAAAATGGTAGTATAGAAATACAGCCAGAAGCCTCTACATCCGATGAAAACCCAAAAAAAATTGCCCTGCCTGCTGAAGAAATGCAGGTTGATACACAATCTACGTCTGTTGAGGATTTGTCAGAAAAAAATAATTCTGGTAAGTTAGAAGGTTACCTTTGTGTTCTTACCTAAAGACTCACAACTAAATTAGAAAGATGTTGATGTTGATACATTTTATATTTGGTTAATTTACTGTCTTTGCTTGAAAGTCTGTGCTATATTGTCTCAACTTGTGTAATTAGGTAACTGAAAACATCTCAATATTTATTTATTTTCTATTTATTTATTTAAATCTTTTGCCCAAATAAAAATAGAGAATAGAATAGAATAGAAATAAACTTTATTGTACACCAAACAAAAAGAAAAGTATACATAAAATAAATGGCAAACATAATTAGGTAATGTACAAATGGCGACCTTATCGCTAAAAGCAATATCTTACAGGCAGGTAGACTAAAGGCCATTAGCATTTTCTGCCAGTCAACTTCAGGGTGTCCTAGAATATTTATTTATTCAATATTAAATTAGCTGGGTTGTATTTATTGTTTCAGATTCCGAACTAGCAAAGTTTCGCTGTCAACTGTGTCCAAAAGGTTTCAAACATCCCACTTCGTTAACATTGCATAAGGATTCACATGCTGGCAAAACACAGTGTCCTGTCTGTCATCGATCATTTTCTCGCTCCTATGACATGAGAAGTCATTTGCAAAGGATACATCAAGGGAAACAGCTGACTATCAAAGAGATCAGATATAAGAATACAAATGACAATCTTGGACCCAAACAGTTTACACATAATATTTAATTATAGCTTTATGGTAACTAGTGTAACTGATAACTTAGCACTTAGTGCAAAATGCCTATCATATACATATATTATATACTATTATATCACTTATGAATATATTAAATATATTTTTATTTACTATTTTTAAATGTCACAAAAAATATTGCTCAGTGCTGTAGCTTTGGCTACTTTTGTACTAGTCTAAAATACTATTGTAATATAATAATTGTTTCCATTATTTTTTGTTTTCTTTAAAATTACAATGGTTTGTAATAAAATAATAATATATCATATCTTCCACAAGTACCCCCTGGGTAAGTCCGCTAGGCTGGACATCCACTACCTATTACACTGTGGGTCATGGATATTCAATGTTACTCATAGACATACTATGAGCTAGATAGGGATTGAGAGTTCCTGTTCACGAAAGAGAAAAAGGAAAGGGACTGTTCACGAGTTTAAGACACATCTTATAATAATATGTTCATTGTTTTCGATTCTATACTTGGTGAAAGTAAAATATCATAAGGAACATACTAAGGCTTGAAACAAGGATGCGATGAACGAGGTATGTTTTAGTAAAGTTAGTTAAGTTTTTTCGCATTTGGAATCTATCGTCATCACAAATAAAAGGCCCGTTTTGACATTTGCCTTCGCGACGTACCTATAATATAATACGATTTGGTACTCGATTCTCACGATAAATCGATTCAAGTTTGCATGAGTATTTGATCAACATTAATATGTATTTTAAAGTGCATTGGGTTGAAGTTTTGATTAGAAAATTTAACTTTTGGTTTTGTGGGTAGGTATTTTGAAACGTTACATTTCACTATCCAGATTTATTCCAACGCTAGGAACACTGAACAGCCATCAAGAATTCAAGAAGAACTAAACTGTGTTATCATATTTCATTCAATGAATAATCCCCCTTGTATCGTACCAGTACCTACCGTAAATACTTGGTAGCCAAGGTCAAGCTGGCATCCAAAAAACTTGGGAGTGCTCAACAGGGCGAAGCAGTACTTCACTGCAGTGTAAAACTTCTTCTCGTATAAGTTGCAGGTCTGACCTCACATGGAGTACTGCTCTCACCTTTTTGTCGGGGCATCGGCTTGTCAGCTTAACCCCTTCGACTCGGTGCAAATGTGGGCGCTGAGGATCGTCGACAATCCCATACTCACTGGCGGTGTGGAACCGCTCCGCCTCCGACACCTGAGTTATAAAAAAATAACATTATTTTAATTCATTGCGGCAATCCGATGGATATAAATTCAATCGTCAAACGAATTTCCACTAGTGAAATTGAACTAGGGTTGAATTTCCGTTGAACATGGTTATGTATATGCTAGGCAGCTAGGCTAGGGCCTAGCCATGTCAAGAACCACACGGTTTTTAATAGGTTTACCTAGCTATGTGAATTAATTACCACACTTCACACTTACCTACACACCGACAGACTTACTACTTACAGACGTTTCTTGGATAGAATAGAAGTTACGTAACGGATAAACATTACTGAAATTGCTGCAGGGTCGCCTGAAGTCGTATGTTTAGGTAGGCTTAGGTGGATTTCGAATTACTCTGCCAGGTACCTAGCTCAGTCGGTATATTCACCCTAGAAAAGATCTGATCGTGTGTTAATACACGCCCTGGATGTTGACTTTCACCGATTCAGATTCATAAGACAATTTAGGATACTAATTGCTTCAAAGTTTCGTTACCTACTCAGATTCTATTAGGTAGGTAAGTATCCTACTTTAGTAATACCTGGGTAATTAATATTTTATTACTGAATAACGCGTGACAGCCTCCATGGCGTAGCGGTAGTGAACGCGGCCGCTACGCAGGAGGCGCGGGTTCGATCCCCGCTCAGTGCAAATTATTTGTGTGCATTAAATATGGGTATTTGCATTGGTCTGGTCGTGCCTCGGAGAGCACGTTAAGCCGTCGGTCCCGGTTGCCATAAGAACATCTATGGCAGTCGTTACGGGTAGTTGGTGCCCTAAAAAGTCCAAAAACAACAGTCTAGCTGCAAAGCTTCGATATCTCCTAATGTTAACATTGGGTCGTGGAGGTCAGATGGCAATCGCTTCACGGAAAATATCGAGGTCTAGCCAAATATGTAGCTATGACTGGTAAAGCGGACCCCAGACTCTGAGCTGAAAGCTTCGGATGCGACTGGGAATTAACGCTAGGAGGAAGAAGAACGCGTGACAGTTGCATTCGTGACTATAGAACATTTGAACGCCTGGGGCCCTACGAATCTACTTGTTAGACATTTAGATTTGTATTTAAAGGCAATCGTCCATGGTCAGTTAACACCTACATACGAGTGTTTCAGCTGATAAGATTTGTATATAAGGGGATTTTAGTTAATTTAGGAGTAAAAGACAAAAAACAAAAGGTATATTGACCTAAGTACGCGTATTATATACGTAGGTACTTACTAAAGTAACATGATGTTCTTTGTCATCAAAATGTAGGTAGGGTAACGCTGAATATTTACACAGAACTCGTCAAACGTCTTTTGAGAGTTTACCTGCAGAACTAGTTAAATTAGTTCGTAAGTATATCGGTAGATGGCTCCACCGTCACCCCAAGATGGTTTTGTAGGAGAATTTCGTTTGTTCAAGACGTGTGCATGCATATAGCTCAGCAAGAGCATGCCTACTGAGTGGTCGCGGGTTAAGTCCTGTCTTGATCATTCACTTTTTGTAATCTTTTTTTATAATTAGGTACCACTTTTATACACGGTGGCAGACAAGTACATGGCCCACCTGATGGAAAGTGGTGACCGTGGTCTATGGACGATCGCAATACCTTATACCAGAGAGGCATCCCACTCGCGCTGCCGACAGTTAGTTAGCATAGTAATTGCTTCAAAATTTAATTAACTTAAAATTGTATTTAATGTAGACATGCAAATACTTAGGTATTGCTCTATACGCGCAATACACGTTTCTTGGGAATCTTTTGAGGATAGCATGCTGTGCCACTGCAGTGGAAGAGCTTAAATTCACCAAACAAACATAGATTAGGTATTACAAAACAATCCGCTGGCGCCAGGGCCAGGGTCTCGTTTGCCTCGCGGTTTAGTAATTTAGTTCCAAGATACGTGTCCCGAGGTTTGAAATTGTACGAGATTTGATACTAAAAAGTATCAAATCTCGTACAATTTTAGTTGTTGGTTAAACTACCTACTTAATTAACATTTTAGAAGTCCATTAAGTAGGTAGTTACATAGTTACAAGCATTGTTACAAGTGAAGCTAATTTTGCTTAGTGGCTCCCGGCGGAGTAGAATACAAAGGCCCACTCATTACTTCCCGTGAGTATCGTACAAGGCGACTAAGGGCCAAGAGGACTAAGGACTATTTCACATCTATCATTATAATATTTCTATCTATATGCAGGCCATCACTGGCGAAATCTGAAAAATTTCAGAAGCGAAGCCGGTGAAAAGAAAAACCTCTTACAGAACGACCACAGTAATTTTGTATCGAATTCTGGGCGTTCTTCTAACTTCACATAGGTACTGAATTTCAGTTACTTTCAGTTTTAAATAATGCGTTATGTGTATTATTTTATCAAACATCTCTACCACGACTTCTTAGCAGAGCAAGCCGGCAGGAATCGGGATATAGAGGGAGCCTTCATCACTGCACGCTAATCGCTATGCAGTCCACATTCAGCGTCTACACCTAATAAATAAATCGGCAATAGTGTCATATTTAGTTCCACGCAATAGTGGTTACGTAGAAATAAATATACCTACCTACACCCATGGTGTTAATATGGGAGGTGTGTTTCTTTTTACCTCTCTAACACTTCAGGGATAGCAGGCGAATATTTTAGCCTAGCTCTTGTGTTTTGAGAAACCGTTTTCAAACGCCAGGCCAGTATCTACCACTTGTAATATACCTACCTAATTAATATTAATATGGGCGAATAATATTTTACTTTGTAGTTACAACATTTTATTGACCAATCAGAAGCGTTAACTAAACTATAGCGCTCGCTCGCTGTTCTTATTATATCGTTATAAATTGAAGGACAATTTATCGCGTTACGGTATGCAGTTATAGTGTAGAGCACGCGTAGGGGTAAAAGTTAAGAAGTTAAGAACCAAAAAGCTCTAGTAGCCGGGCGGGACGGCACAATCAGGGGTTGTAGCGGCGGGGGTGACGGGGCTCGGGCGGAGTGCGCTCGATACGCGCGCGCGCCGCGCTTCTCAACTCAACCAGTCGCATTTCGACATCGTTGCGCTCGGGTTTGTAGCACATTCATCGGCGTGCATCTGTCAAACGCTACGATATCGATATTATAAGTCTTACGTTTTCGCAAAGTACGTATTTTATTACATAAAATAATCATAAATAATTAATCAAAGTATCCTTAAATTGAAAACGGGAGTGAAAATATTTAGTTTTATTGTATTTTATAAAATTGTTTACATTCGAACCACATGTTTACGAGTACATTTGTGCCTGTTAATCAACAAATATTACAGTTGTTTTTACAATTAGATAAGTGTCTTGATAAATAGTGATGCAGTTTAATTTACTAAATCTTTAGATCATCGTTCTTTACTAAATTTTTTTTCTTATATGAATGGTGCATTCGGTGTGGTGTGTTGAGGTTCTTTTCATATATATTGGCCCGATCTATGTGGAGTTATGTGAAAATGGCTCGTGCTTTTATTCAGTAAAATGAGTGTGTGAATTTTTGATGGTGTGTCGTGAACGGGAGCGCGTATAGAGTTGAGATTCGCTCGGTGAGCGTCGCGCGACGGCGCAACGAGGGTATTGATCGGCGGCGGCGGGTCGCGAGACGCCGGCGTTCGCCTGCCGCCTAAATAAAGCTCCGCATGTGTGCGCCCCGCCTCGCCGCCCTACGTAGATGCCGCCCGCCGCCACCGCCAACGTCTTCCACCGCTGCACCGTCTCGCACTCACGAACATGCGCCACCATCAAACTACCACATACAGTTCATGCAGAATTATATTTATAAGGAAATTGAAGTGAACAATCGGATACCTAATAGTACATAATATATGACTAATATGTAGCTCCGATAGAATAGAATTCAGTTTAATTATATTTTTTAATTATGAGCATTAGTGCTTTGCACTTGCAGGTGGCAAGTTTCAAATTGTTATCAGAATAAGTTCCTTCCACACATACGAGTACCGTAGGTACCAGCCGTAGGTATTTCAAAAAATATCAAGTTGCACTTGATTTCCAACTTTGCGCGAGTTGCGTTTATGGCAGACGTCTGAATGTTTATTTTTTTAAATTTACAACAATAGATATCTCGCGCCCTCGGCAATGATCTCTGTATCCCGAGGGCTTCAAATTCAAAACATGGCACAAAAAATTAATCTGACCTGATAACCCATTATCTGTAAATGATACAATTTTATTATAACTATTTACTTTACTTAAATTATGTAATGTAATCATTAATGTCTTGTTTTGTTGTAGGTTTGAAATGTGGGCTAAGTGAGTAGAGTAGCCAAAGCTATGGCAAACTTTGTGGTGGCAGGCGGAGCGCTGCTCTGCGCTCTCAGCGTAGCGCTGCAAGCGCGCGCCTTTACCCTGCTACCCCATGACGTCCGCCCCGGCCACGCTGTCCAACATTTCGTCGGCAACCACTCACGATACACACTCCTCGAACCAGAGTTAACGTCTTTTTTCACTCTCCTTGATGATGGACTCCTTATGACAACAGCAGATTTAACACCATTACTCAATCAGCCTATAAACCTGGCTGTATTAGAGCAGACTCCCTACAGTAGTTCTGCTCATTCCATTCACCTTTTGGTTGTGGATCGTCGGCGGATGCTTCATTTCTCCTCACCGAATGGCATGATAGGAGAAATCCCAGAAAATGCTCCGCCTGGAACAGTCGTTGATTTACAACCAATTAGAGCGACGGCCCTCCTTGATGTAGGGCCACTAGCATACAAGATAATTAAAGGTAACGAAAATTCAGTGTTTTCGTTACGGGAAAAAGGAAAGACTGTAAATAATCCAGAAGTGAAATCAGTTGTAACAGAGGGTGATGTAGAAATCATTGCTATAAAATCTTTAGATGCCGAACAGAAAAATGTCTATGAACTTGTAGTTCAGGCGACAGACATTCATGGTGCGAATAAAGCCAGTTTAAACATTCGAATAGATGTTATTAACGAAAATGATCACGAGCCGGCATTCGACCAAAATAATTACTATTTTGCCATAAATGGGACGATTGACGAAAATGGACCAAATGGCACCGTTCATTGGGAACGGTTTTCTAACATCGGGCAAGTTCATGCTTATGACCCTGATGGAGATCGAGTATACTATTCGCTACAAACGCCTACTAATCTGGCCGTTATAGTGCCTCAAACTGGAGAATTGATATTAGCAGGTGAACCAGATGGCCATGAGACAGAGTTGCGAGTTCTTGCACATGATACGGGCTTTCCACCTCGTAAAAGTCAACCTGCACGGGTTTACTTGGAATTTGTAATTCGTGATCACAAAAAATTACCAGCTCTTCACCGCGAGAAACGTCGAGTCACACGCGCTGTCAGACCCACGAAGAGAATTGAATTTACTGAAGCAGACGGGGAAGTAGAAGGTCGTGCTGTGTTTACTTTAGAAAAAGAAACTGACCGTGAGACATTTAAAATTCGGGACGAAAATCCGTGGGTTACTGTTGAACCAAGTGGTGTAGTGAAAGTTAAAAAGAAGTGGGACTATGAGGAGCTGGGACCTGAGAAGACCATCGACTTCTGGGTTACGATTACCAACGCTGGCAATGGAGGTAAGTTTATTAATTCTGTCTTAATATTTCAGTATAGTTCGGTGTCGATTCTCTTCTTACACCTAACTGCGTCGAGATATTTTTAATTTGATTGAAATTAAATTTGAATAAATAAATAAATACTGACGATGAATGGTAACTAATGAAAAGTAGCATACACCTTTACTACTCGTACATTTTACAGTCTAGACATAAATTTGATAACTAATAGCTGTATATTCCATCCCTAAGGGATCCTTCATTGTGATTTTTTTAAATTCAATTCGTTTTTGTATAAAAAGCTATAATTTTTAAAACATAGGTAAAGCATGAAAAAGTTTACTTCTTCGTAAACCACTAAGAACCACTATTTGTTGTCAACCAGGGTTACGAATTGGTTGAGTAGAGATTAACTCTACTATCAGTCTATGTCACTGTCACTACCACTACTAACCCTGCTATATAAAGAACTGCAAGAACCCTTTTAGGTTGCATACCTTGCATTTTTGAGAAGTCTTCATTACTATTCGTTGTTGGATAGGGTATCGAGAGACAACTAACCCGACTATCGTCCGTTTCATCTCCACATTTTCCACTGACACCATGCAACATGGGCCAGACACAGAGTGGCGCGAAATATGACGAGACTCTTACAGTACATTATTTTGCCGCAAGCAGTAAAATGCTTCCCCCAAACAAAAAGAATAGAGTCATCACTTGCATTTTGCATTCGTTGCCCGGTAGCACGAGGAGATTTCTTTTCAAATATCCAGTTTCCTACCCGGCGTATGTCTTCCAGCTACTGGTATGTAACTGACGAAGCTGACGACCAGTAAATTGAAATTCAAAAATTATTTTTGAATATATTCGAGATTTTTTTCATTGTTAGATAATAATAATATTATTGTCCAACTAATACAATAAATCGCGATTATCTACTTGCGCCTGCTAATAACTTTCCTGAGAGTGTAGGAACTCTACATATCTCTACCAAACTACACATATATTCACGTGTAGATATATAAAAACTACGCACGTCACGTTTGTATAAAACTACGCAAAAAACAAAAAATAATTAACACAGTTACACAAAAGGTTCTTTAATATTAAAATAACATTATTACAAGTCGTAACGTAATCCAAAACATTCATTCCAAAGAAAAGGTTTAAGCAGCTCAGTTTTATATTTTTTGTCTAAAGCCGTTCCGTTTTTTATTCACCTACAATGTCTCTATCAAGGGCAAATTGAGATAATGATAGGGAAGAATCGTCCGGAGTCCGGGGTGGGTTCTCTCCCTCTAGGGCTGATATTTAGTTAATGATTGTATTTTTTTATTCTCTATTGCTTCATTGTTAAATAATTTTTAAATTCGCATCGTTTTAAAATACGTTCTAATAAGTTAAAGAAACTTACGTTATAAATAGGTAGATACAGGGTAAGCTCTAAAACACGTCGCGAAAAATAAGCCTATTACCTATATCGGAAATTAACACTAAATCAGTGAATGCAAACGACTATAATAATTATATTGACTTCAGAAGTTGTATAGGTACTTTTGACGATGTATACTTCTGACATCGCGATAGTAGGTATATTTGCCAGAAGATGCTGGGGCTCCGTCCGCGTAGAATTATGGACTTATACCAGCGACCCATGCGACATACGAACCTATTCCCGGGACTATAGATAGTCTATCCCTGTACAAAATTTCAGCCGGAGCCGTTCATTTGAGCGTGATTGTGTAGCAAACATCCAAACGTCTTCAGCTTTACATTCAAAATGTTGGTAGGATTTATCATTAGGCTTACATTGCCCATAATTCTTTAGATATAGGTTCTAATGGCATGCACCTGTCAAATCGAATCGCGGTGGAGCATTGGTGCATGACGTCGTGAACAGGTCCTGCACCGTGCTCACCAAACGGTCACGCGCCGCGGACTGCCTCCATAGCTCCCATCGTGACTCGCTAATTGTTTACTCTCTTGGAACGTGTTTAGCCCAGGAAAGACATTACAGACAGATATATGGATGAATGATAGCAACACTAGCAACAGTAGCAACCAATATTCATCCATCCAAAATTTCGCCTTTACACTTCGTTGTAATTTTTTAATGGTAGGAGCATTTTCATACGGTAAACATTTTCTCGGCAGACTATAGAAACATATTATGAAAGTCTACAAGGTAGCTACTTACGAGATTTGGGCTTTTGTACAGAAAATAGGAATTATAATTATAGTATTGTGGTATACAGTATCACCACTATCATCTTAATTCCGGTTGCATCCGAAGCTTGCATTTTGGAGCCCGGGGGATTTTTCCTACGACTTGTGGCTTATCACGGCTTATGGGAGCATTGGGAGCAAAAGCCTGAGCCAGTGCCTCGACTGTTGTGTACCAATTCACTGGCGAGGATGGCTCATCGAGTCATGTATTGTAATGGATTTGGAGGCTGTATTACACGAGCCTATAGTACTGCTTTAGGCGTGGGAGACATCTTTTATACGTCTTAAGATATAGTGCGTGGGTAAAATCACAAGTTATAATAAAATTATACTTCATAGAAAATACAACCTTTGAATAAGATAGATAATATATTTAACTTACTTGAATAATAACGATCTGCATGACTTTCATAAGTACCTACGTAGTAAAGCTTGTTTTGATATATTATTATGTAGATTTAAGTGGTAAAAGCTGATATATGAGTAAATATTTGCTAAGCAATTTATACAAACGCGTGTCTACACGTATACTTAACATTGTGTTTCTATGAAAGGCACGCGACGATCTAAAGACATTACAGAAGCTCATCTCTCATAAATTAGCAATGGCACGAGTGTACCTCGGTGCGCGTGGAATTCCTATTATGTAGAATCATAGTTGTCAAGTGGAATGGTAGCAGGCGGCAGGTTGCAACCACCGTGCAGAATGCGTTGATAATCGGGGACCTGTCGCACGGCCTAGCCGTCTCCGGTCTCGCTCCCAATTCCACGCATCGTAATTCGTGACAATTACTGATGATGTGGAATCTTTCCCATTAATGTGTTTTTCAATCGATTTTTTTATATAGAACTTAATAGGTTTATTGTTCCACTACTTTAGATTTTTTTCTATGTAGGCTAGGCGATAATTACGAGATAGATGGGTAGGTAGGTACTTAGTACACTTTTTTATGTGAACACCGGGTATCACTTCGCCGTGTTCACGACCAGGCAGTTACCTATGTCGTAAAAAAGCAAAACTTCAACAAAATCAAATCCATCCAACTATTTTGCGTGATTCAGAACAAACAAGTTACAATCTGAACTCTCTCATCCGATTTTAACTCAGCCTATCTAAAGTACTCTTAACCCCTTCTTACAGTAGCAATTCAGTTAATACTGGACCTCTAATACTATGTAATATGTACCTACCTGCCTACCTTAAGCAATTGCAAAACGGTGCTAATTTGGTTGATGGCTCTTATATCTTACCGGCATTCGCTTGTGGAGGTTTTCCATCTTACAGGCATTCGTAGATTGAGTTTTTACATTTAAGCCCGTCGATATATTTCTTCGTATGTGCAATAATCTAATAGACATGTAGAAAAGAGGGTGAGGGTGTTCCCCCAACATGCCCTGAAGCATCATTTTTCGTTTTTGCAGCAATTACCCGGGTTTCCAAAAACCCTGTAGAAATTGTACCTACACACACCTACTTATTAAGAAATGGGTAAAAGCGGAACTGCCACAACTCTCAAGTCACTTCCATCTGTTTGATGCGTGGATGATCGTGAGGATTTAATATGGGCAGGTGATCGTGTTGAAGTCGGTGAACCAAATTATTCGGAGCATTAGTCGTTTTAAATCCCGGAAGAAAGGTCTTTCCTTCTTCATTGTCGTTCGTCTTAAACACAGCAACATTAATATTATATTATTGGGCTGGGTGTATGGGGTCTTCGGGACCCAAGCCAACCTTACCACAAGCCAATACACATAGGCGATTGACAAACAATGGTTTAGCACACGTCTAGTCTTCCTTTCGGGACTGGAGCAGGAGTAAGTCTTAAAGTATTATTTCATTATTAACTTTACAGCATAATAGATTTGTTTGTAAGTAAGTGTTTGCGAGAATGTATGCAAAAATATGCACCCATTTGTAAACTCTCAAATATAACACATACACACTTTCATAAGTGACAGGAGCGGCGCGGCGGCGTGAGCTTGTTGTTGTTTGTATGCTAAAACCATTTTCACTATGTTCACGTTTCGAGTGTCCCATTCTAAAAAGCTAAATTTTTACTAATGATAATGATAGATGATAATGTTTATTGTAATAAAAACAGGGTACCTACATAATAGCAAATATGCACGAGAATAAATTGTTGCAGTGTGCGACTGTGTCACAAATAGAGATGGGCGGTGGATAAATACTCGGTGGATAAAAACTCGAGTATTTATCCGAAATGGATAAATACTCGTTTTTACCCATATTTATCCGATATTTACTCAAAATGACGGATATTTATGTTTTTCTTCGAATTGGTTGGTTATTTTTTTTAATTGAATGAACAGAGTTATAATTATTTGTTGTCAGAATAGGTTGGTACATTTTTAGTGTTAATATCAAGACGATGTCACATGTTTTTCGCCTCGTTCTTATTTTCGTTTGTCGTCTCGTCGGTACTCGTCGCCGGAGTCTTCTCAGGCCGGGGCCGTGTTTCGAACCGGTGGTGTACTTGTTAAGCTATTCCTTAGTATATCTTTTTGTTTTTGCTAATTTTGACGTTTTGTAAGTGCCGTTTTGATGGACTATACAGAATAAAATGATTTTTGACTTTTGAATTTGACTTTGACTTTGATTGAATTCTTAGAATAATCATGATTGTACTTAGTTAACTAAATTGTTGTATAGGTAGGTATTTAATTGACATAGTTGGACCAAAAAGGATTGTGATTGTATGGGCGTTTTTGAAGATTTTTCTTTTCTTTCTAAGTAGTTTTCTTATTATTATTTACAACTAGCTTTCGCCCACGGTTCCGTCCGCGTGGATGTCGGTTATCGCGACCAAACATAGCCTATGTCCTTTCGCAAGGTCTAATCTACCCCTGTACCAAATTTCATCAAGATATCTTGAAAAATAAACGTTCATTCCCTATTACCCCCCCCCCCCCCTCCCTCTTTAACTCCTCCTTTCGTAACAAAAGGCAACCTATATCCGTTTCCAAGCTCTAATCCATCTTTGTACCAGATTTCATCATGAACTTTCAAACAAATTTTCATCCCCTATTTCTTCCCCCCCCCCCCAACACTTTCTTCACGTAAAAGGTGGCCTTTGTTCGTTTCCAAGCTCTAAACCACCTCTGTACAAAGTAGCATCAAGTTATCTTGAGAAATGACGAACTTTCATAAAAACTTTCATCCCCTATTTTCCTCCTTTGACCCCCCATTTTCGAGAAAAAGGTGGCCTATGCCCGTTGTCATGTTTCAATCTATCTCCGTACCAAATTTCATTAAGATATCTTCAAAAAAAAACTTTCATCCCCTATAATTCCCCGTTTCGTAATAAAAGGCAACCTATATCCGTTTCCAAGCTCTAATCCATTTTTGTACAAGATTTCATCATGAACTTTGAAACAAATTTCCACCCCCTACCCCCCCCCCCCCTTAACCCCTGTTTTCGGTGTAAAACGTAGCTTTTGTCCGTTTCCAAGCTCTAATCCATCTTTACAAAATTGCATCAAGATCTCTTCAAAGATAAACTATCATCCCCTATTACCTATTACCCCCTTCCCGTCTTAACTCCCCCTTTCGTAATAAAAGGCAACCTATATCCGTTTCCAAGCTCTAATCCATCTTTGTACCAGATTTCATCATGAACTATCAAACAAATTTTTATGCCCCCCCTCCCCCTTAACCCTTTTTTCGCGTTAAAGGTAGCTTTTGTCCGTTTCCAAGCTCTAATCTATCTCTGTACAAAATTGCATCAAGATATCTAGAAAAATAACGAATTTTCATACAAACTTTTATCCCCTATTTCCCCCCTTTGACCCCCATTTCCAGAAAAAAGGTGGCTTATATCCGTTCTCATGCTTCAATATCTTTGTACCAAATATCATTAAGATCGGTTTAGCTGTTTAGGCGTGAAAGCGTAACAGAGAAACAGACAGAGTTACTTTGGCATTTATAATATTAGTATGGATTAGTGTGAAGTATGGATATAGATGATTCAAGTAACTAAATCGTGCATCTATCACTAGGTACGCACATTTCATTAATAACTTTATTTAAAACATTGACAATGGTTTAAATACTTATGATTAAGTAGGTATTACAGGCATTTTTTTGTTATTATAATTATTAATAAAGCACGGTACAAATCTATATTTCCCTATTTTCATTTATTTGTAATCCTTTTGTATGTAAAATAACAAAATTAACGTTAAATAACGTATTTACAACTATAAGAGTATTTATCCGCCGTTTTGGATAAATACTCAGTAAAAAAAGAGTATTTATGAGTATTTATCCATTTTGAGTATTTATCCGGATAAAATCCCAACACTAGTCACAAACTGTATTAACGCCCACCTCCATGTAAAATGATGACATGAAATCTATTTTTTTTTTCTTATTTAAATGTATGATCAAACTCACAAAACAATAATAAAACCCAGTATACAGATATTAATAATAGTGGCTAGCTAGAAGGACTTCAGTGAAATTCGTATTAGGGAGAGCTTACATAATAATCTTGAGTTAATAAATTAGGACACTTTTATCCTGCAAAATAAACCATGGAGCAATAACTAGCAAGCCGTAAAACGGTAGAAAATTAAAAAAAAATCGTTGTAAACAAATGTAGGCCATTGTTTACCAAAACATGATCCAATGCTATCGGATATTATCAAAATAAGTCGAAGCTGTTGGTTAATTATAAGACCGGGGCAGGCGCGTCCAAGGTGGGTGGCCAAGCCGAGCCGCGGGCATCGAATAACCGTGAGCCTCTCCCAGGAATCTAATCATTATCATTATTGTGTGGATAGTTGTTCCAATTATACCTATATTAATCGTGAGTATGCAGGATCTTCTTGCTTACCTTTCAGGTGATATTATTTGTTTTATTATACACGGCTTTGTTATTTTTTGACAAAAATAGGTACGCACACTTAGTCATTATATTTGTGGTGTGTAAAGTCGGCAATAAAAGTGGTCTAAAAATTCCAATTTATAAACCACCATGGCTGTCTTTGGCTTGAGTCTTTTATCTTCGATTAAATGAGAAACAAATACCTATGTCTATTTATTAACTTTGACCTCTAGGGATAATGTGGAAAGATCAAATCGAATTTGTTAGTTAACACAAGCGAGTTTTGCAGTTGATTGTAGGTAAGTATCTACCTATGCTATCCCGAGCTACTTCATTAATCGAGAATACTACGGGGTTGAAGCAGTTTCATGCAACATGCCACAAGTAGTTTTGTGTTGAAGTGCTCGAGAGAGCTTCGTCAAAGCACCTTTGTATACTGAGTAGCGTGCTCTATTGGCAAATTAATTCTCTAACCTCTACGAATAAGATCATTTCTCTTCAGGCCGGGATTCGAACATATTGAGGTGTATTTGGAACCTTTCCTCAATGTCTTTTCCTTTAGTGTTTGTATGTAATTATGTGGCAAATACATTTTTTAGGATACTTCAATTTTGTCTACAACTTCCTTGGTACCTTTTCAAGTGTTTATGAAAAGGCCTAGAAAAGGTACCGAACTGTTTGAAACCTACATGGCGTTTGCACTGCACGTTTTGCACTGAATATTAAAGGGGAAGATTCACAACAATTCAAGTGAACACTCGCCATGATAGAGACAACGTTTCTAAACAATTGCAAATAGGTTCTCGAAGTTTTCTGATATTGTTGGATACCGATATGTAAATTTCTCGTACCCACCTATATTTTTCATATTATGAAACAGAACAGGTGCGGTGCGATGCGCCCTGGCATTTTAATCCAGCAAGAGGGATAGCGCAATGCAACGTAGAAGCGGTAGAAGGAATGTCCAATCTCTGGAGTTATCAATTATCAACTTCTCCGGGACATCTGCGGCTCATTTTATATTTGTTTAACATTGCAAGCTTTCTTTTCCGTTTATTTCTCTTTTTTAAAGTACTTGAATAGGTTGATCGAGTCTGTTGTTAAAATCCAAAGGTACATACGCCGCCTATACGACACGGAAATTCAATAAAAAAATTCTCTCGTTTTTATGATTTACTCCAATTGTAACCATGAACCATGAAGCTTTGTGTATCGCTAGTTCGCTACACACTCTTAGTCAGTGATTAATCAGCTCCAAACAGCTTTCAAGGAGGATATTCTTTAAAAATTAAGAAGTTATTAAGGCTCGGTAACCATGCTGACCAATCTCAAGAACTGAAGTATTAAAGATTATTGAAGTATTGATAAAGTATTCAGGTAGCTACTTACATATATTTGAGGTAAAGCATAAAACACAGGAAATTAATCTTTCAATGAAAATTCATGGTCATCATCTCAGCATTCGGCCCCGGTCACATACTCGCATCCGAAATCAGAAACTATACAGAAATAAGATACATGTTAGTGGGTATACCTACATATAAGTCGGATATTAAGTGGGAATCTGACGTTTGAAATGTAATATTGTGTGAAGTCGAATCGATAATTGGATACGATAGTTGGTGTGATGTACGTCAAGCCGGTTAGAAATTGGCACATCCGGACAGGGGTCTGGCCGTCGTAAGACGAATTAGCACAGTGTACCTCGGTTTCAGCTATGCTCCAACGTTAGTTGAACTACTAGATAGTATACACATATTTTTACTAATTGGCATTTATAATTCAATTGACTTTCGGGCTTTTTCATTCGAACTTTTATTTTGATAGTTTTTAATGAAGGAATGTCAATATAGTTGTGCAGTGCGGACTAGTTACGGGCCGTTTGTGGAGCGTTGTTTGTTAAATTTAGTCGCTCATTCAATCAATGGCGATGGGTGCGGGCGTCGCTCGCACAACAATCGAGGCACTGGCCAATTCCCCTCATTGTGTCCATTCACCGCAATTACGTATGCGCACTTCCTATGCTCGACCAGGCGACCCCGAACCCATGATCAACGCATCTGCTCTCAATCTTTTTGCTTTTACGCCTCTTTTATGAGGATGCGTCTTGCCTGTTAATAAACGGTTAATGGTTTTAATTAGAACATTGCAAATGTTTGTTCAGGTCCAGGTCATGTGAAACAAAAGCAATTTATTTTTAAAAAACTGTCTAAGCAGCTCTTTCTTGTTTTATGTTTTCTGATTATTGTACAATACCGAATTAGTTTTTCTTGTGGATACTCAATCAAATATAGTATGAATGTTTTATGATTCTCGTCTTATATAAATATGGGTCTAAGGCTAGCCAGGGAGCCATTAATAAAATTTACTTTCCCCTCATTTATTTTAATCAAAATACGTCTCAGTTGTGTATTGCCCGCGTTGTGGTCGTCCCTGATTATTTCTGGGACCCCATATTTATTATTGTTGGCACAAGGTCTCAGTAATTCAGTTAAGGGTAGAATGCTTATACGTATGTTAACAAACTTGAGGACCGGAATTCTTCCATGATTGAACATTATGTATTGTGCTTTGATTGGAAACAATGTACATATTTATCTATTATTTTAATTTCTAGGCATGTTTACTTCGTGGGATTCTTATAAACATTTGGTATTTTTTACTCTATTTTTTTAACACATCATTATTGGTTTTAATTTGTAGTACCTAAGTAACTGTTGAAAGAACGCGTTCGACAGGTCGTGTTCGTGATCGTGAGTGAGGAACACACATCTTCTATAATTACATCTAACGCATTGGTAAACAGCAGAAGCGTCGGCGCGAGAGTGCTGCGATCTCAAGCTACCCATTTACAGGCTTTCACTCTGATTGTGATTTGATTGCGGTCATTTGCTCGTCTACCTAAACGCTGAGTGACCGCGACGCATTACACACTCAACCAATGCTAGATTATCATGATTTGTTTGATTTGTAATAAATGGTCTACCGGTATTTGAGCTCAGAAGTGGTAAAATACATAATGCGTCTATTTTGAATACAAAAAAATGGATATAGGCAGCACTAGTGCGATATGAGCGATATCGCCCTGCAATTATTACTTTCGTAGTTGTAATCTGTATGTAATATACACCTTTAGTTACGTCATGACATGACATAACACAACCATAGGAACCGCTCTAAGAAAGTAACTCATCTAATCTACATCTCTTTTACATTAGATTCATTGTACGCAAGTACCTGAAAAGATGTTTAAGTTTGTCTGCGTGAGTACCTAAATTTCGAGTCCGACCTTACAGAGACCTTCTAACCGTTATCACTAAACGACCCCTAATTTGTCCTTTCGCTAAATCGATGTCAAATCTGTCTCGCGATATCGATTTGCCGTAAAATTGTGCTCATAAATCAGATAACACTTACACGTAGAAGTTCAGTGTACGTTGCTCTCGTCTTTTACTCTTAACATCTCTACCGAATGACGATTATAGTTGATTAATGTCGCAATAGATCTCAGTCAATCGCATCGCAGTGGTATGATGTTCGGCAATCAATTGTTGGAATATATCGTGGTATCTCAGCTAACACGCAACCATAATGACATTAATAGGCGTGTAATTTCAACAACGCTGTACGAAAGCTGTGCTTATTACAATATGGATGTTCACATGACCCCGGCTCCTTCAAATGTCGTTCGTATACCTAGATTTTTACAATTATGTGGTTAATATAACGATACATCGCAAGCTAACGTTTAGGTACTTTAGCGCATTTTAGGTAGGTTTCAACTTTCAAGTTCTGGCAAATTTTCCTCCAAGTTGTTTCAAACGTGACCCCTATCGTTCGTTCAAAAGTTTATAAAGTGTACCCGAGGGTTCACGGTTTAATTTAAAAGAAACCCGGTTATTTATGGATAATTTAGAATACCTACTTCGGCATGTGTTGGCAATATTATCACCTTCCTCTCATTCTATTCTTCTGGTGCTTTTGGTAGCTTTGTTACTTCACTCCCTGCCAAAAGGCTAATGTTGAAGCACGTCTCTTTGTAATATTTATTATTTTCGTGTCTTTTTTCAGTTGTCTTCTATCTATCTTCAGTTTCTATTTTTAAACTTTATGCACAGTAAAGTTGTACATAGGCGGACTTAATGCCAAAGGCATTACCTATCTAACAGACCAACAACCTTAATGTGATGCAGAAATACAGTCTTGTTCTATCTACAAAATCTTTCAGAAGTTTTCAAAAAACTGTACAAAACTTATGAATAAGCACTGGTATATTCCCACATTATTTTATTAAAATTATGCAAATGTGAAATTGTATACTAAATCGGGGTGTGGTAGGGCAACGCCATGAGTATCGTACGTACTGCGACACGTGTGCAATGCGGCCGTGCCCTGCACTTCATTCTGCATTGTTCGGTTTTGCAACGGCCGCACTCGAAAGCTCTCAAGCCACATCCACCATTGACATTCACAGTTCATACCAGACGGCTTAAACTTCAGCCCCCCTATTAAAGAGGTGGCCTTACAAGACACACCACAAACTACAACTTGTGTCAACTGTATGCGGTTAGGGATAAGAACTTACGTGAACTCGTGAAGAAATACAAATAATTATGTATTACATTTCAGGAATTTTGTTGTGTTTTTTGTATCGATTTTGAGTGCTTGTGTGTGGTTATTAAAGTTTATATTACTAAACAAGAACTCAGAATACGTATTTATATACGTATGTACTTATAAATATAATACGTAGGTCAGTTCCTATCATTTGTTGCTATTTGCATTTATTATGTGTAAGTATTTAGTAGGTATGCCAACCTACACATTGCTATCCACTTGTTATTTATTGTTATAGCTTGCTTTCAATAGAAACATATAAATGTTATATGTGAATATTGACATATCGCCATGTAATCTATTGATTGAACAAACCTATAGTTGGTTCAAAGAACACTATTAATGGTTCTTGGAGGGCGAAAGTTCACTGGCTGACTCAGACAGACTGCAGTCGCCTCTAATTATAGCGAACGCTGTCCAAATGTGGCTCTTTATGATACCAGCTTTGTTCCCAATACATTTCACAACAGGCGTTCGCTTACTTTGTCTATAATATATTTCTTTCAAATAACAATATGTATAGAGATAGCTACGATACCTAAATAACTAATATTTTCATGCGATTTTGTAAACACATAATCCAGCGATTTGTGGTAACTCGCGTATTAGCGTAAGTAGGTTAAAGTAATTCATAGATTCTTTCAGCAGGATATACTGTACTGTACCTACTGGTATTATTCTATAGATTGGGAAGGTATGTTCGCTGTTTAGTTTCATTTATTAAGAATAGATGGTGTATTGGGGTCGCTCCGGTGGCTTTATTAAGATTTACAACACCTCTGGGGTCTGGTCTGGATGCAATTAGCAGCAGACTCCTTGAGGCCCAAGGGAAATACCATAGGGGCGCAATGACAATGCCCCGCTGACCCTTGTACCTACATAAGACTATAAAAACCATATATTAAATTACAAATACTTGCCCAGGTTTATAAACAGTTTCATGTGTTAAACAAACGAAAATTTGTATAAAGGTAGGTAACCGTGAGAAAAGCGGTTTACCTGTTGGTGTTGCTACGTGTAAAAAATTAATAACCGCTATCCGTTCCAATAAATGTCCACGTCTAATTACTATCAATTTAATATTTTAGAGGTTAATAACATCGATGACGTGGCTTTCGGACTGACAATGGAAATTAATACGGTATCATATTCGTAAGAAATGTCAGAAGTGTCCTTGTCTAAAAAGAAAATCAAAGATTATATTATTTACTAAAGTCAGGATAAATTGCTTGCCTAACGATTATAATGTAGAGCGAGATAGTAGATCGCGGTTATAAAATAACATCAAATATTTACAGTTTTTCCTGAACATAACCACAAACAGACATACTTTTCAAATGTCGTCTTGTATCATTTAATAAACCATTAAATAACCATGTGTAATGACGATATTTAAATAATAAATTAAGCGCCCACTAATTATTCACAGAAAATGTCGGACATAAAACAGATTAATATTTTGTATTAATACCAAAGTATTATATAAAAAGAAGTAGATATGTCATTGCGCGAAAATCTTGAAGATCCGAAAACGAGTCAATTGGAACGTTTGCCTCTAGTATCGCGTGCCGAGCGGCGCCGGTCGGACGTTGCGCGGAAGCATCAGTGACTTAAAAAAATAACGAAAATGCCAACGTATGTTTATAGACACTGCACGAACTATTACTCTAAAGTTAATACACCAAAAGTGTAGATGAATTAAAAATGTGTGTGTGAGTTCGGCACATTTTTTTACGTTGATTTGTAAGCATATGACATGTCTATGTTATGAAATGTCATTGATTAATACCCTGCAATTACATACATGTAGTAAATACCATTTGGGATAAAGTATTCAGTCATTAATTACCTTGAAGAGTTAATAATAAACTCTTTACGGTCATCATCATAGCGATTTCCCAGTTGCGTACAGTTTCTACTGTGGATCCCGATGTCCTTGAAAGTTTTTGATTGGTATGTCGGCTTTTCTGTAAGCGACTGCTTTCTGACCTCTTAAGTCCTAGATGTGAGAGGAAAGCCTGTGCCAAAACCTCGTCAGTTGATAGCAGATGCATCGAGTAAAAGGTGAGGTTGGTTTAACACTCACGGATGTTGGTCCTCTAGGTCCTCTACGTTTAATATTATTCGTGCGAAATACTCTTTTTTTTTCCATTATTCTAATTTGTTTTTTATTTTGTTATGACGTTTATCGTTGAGTCTGATTCTGTGACGCTTAAATTAACGGGTTTCCGCTGCTGTCGTGCACACACTATTTGGCTGTTTCAGACCCGATTATAATAAACCTCAATTGCTAAACCGGCGCGAGGTTCGACACGGGCTGTGGTCGTCACGAAACATTACGGATATTCTAAAATTTGTTTTGGATATGCAGCGCAAGCTGCTTCGTCCACCCGGTCTAATAAAATATAAATTAAGTAAATAAATGAATGCGTATTAATAGCATTATCACTATTTTGACTATTAAAATACATTTAGGAACAAGTCAGATCGAACGTTAATCCACGGGGGACCGGACACCCACTGTTATGTTACGGGTATGCCTCTCTGACGTGTACATATTAAACATTTTTCCATATTAGTTTATGACATCTAATGTTTGAATCTTAAATGTTTATTGTCTATTTACGATTACTTATCTATCTTCATGGTTGCTTACACAACGGGTGCGTTGGATTATAATCACATGCTGTCGTGATTTAGTATAGCTGATACACTAATGTTTTATATGATAATGGTAGGAGATGATCCAATCTGTCTCGTGCCATCATTTTCATATAATACATTATTAGTACATACAACATACATATTTTTTCATTCATAATAATATTAATTTCAAGATTCTGGGACATTTTACACACCAAAATCAATTTCCAGAAAACGTATAAACATACTTATTACTTTTCTTTTAGTAAATACAACACTGTTAATAATAGTTCTTTAAAACGCTTTGTAGCAACGAATAAAAACGAACGCAATAAAGATTCATTTCTCACAGCACTTGATAATAAACACTTACAGAGATATAGTGCGCAAGATAGTTGTTACGATAAAGGATTATACCCAGATGTTACTATCTCGAGGATGTGCGCGAAGTAGACAACTCCATCAATCTCTGAGTAAAATCCAAGCGTGTTTTATTTTATAAATCGAAATTACTTGTAGGCAAATATATTATTGTTTGCTTATACATCACAACCACTTGTATCAAATAATAAATGTAACATTGCCGACCTTTAACCCGCCACGTTCCTATGTTATTCTCGATTGATGGTGCCTTCAAAGGTATCGCACGGAGAAGTTAATTTTAACGCTTTCTAGTTCGGCTTACGGCAAAAAACTAGATAGTCTATATTTATTTCTCTTGCGTCTGCAATGGTCCGAGTGTTGATTAATTGGGTCAAACTTAAACAGTTAATACGTTTAACAAGAGAGTATGATTTGGGAATTGTTTCAGAGCGTACTGCTCGTATCTGCTAAATCTGTTAGTGAAAGTGAAAATAATGTCAGGTTTTAGCAATATGTCTTTTCGAGTATTCTATATCTCTAGATCTATATCTACTAGACTAGTACTTTCAATAAATTCTGGGAGCACAATAAAGCACGTAATGAAATAATGTTCCACAATGCAATTCGTGACCGGAGCTCTGGCTCATCGCTATCCGGAGCCCACTCGGTGTTCGCGAGATCTCAGCCGCAATACCTCAGGCGAAATTGCACTTCATTTGCGTGCACACTGCTTACAAATCCACCCAACGTTCCCACGCCCTCTGTCTGAACCGAACCTTTGAAGATATTGTGGACGCATCATCACGTGCATTCCGAACGTTACCGGTCCTGCTAATAGAGCGCTGACAGACTCATGTACATTAGAAATCCGTGTTATGTAATTACATATTTGAGAAACACATTGAAAGATGTTTCGCCGCATCATCCCATTGAACTCTCACGGGGCTTTTGATACCGTCGAGATGAAATGGATGCAGGCTCGTCGAGTGAGCCGTTGTTTTCTAAGGATTGATATACTATAGCCGTAACATAAAAATACGAGACCGTGCATAGAAACGTGTTTAATAGTCAATGCCGGCGATGCAATGTGGGCCGGACTTATCCTGTGTTTTGAGCGAGACCGAGATATAACACGTGTACGTGATAGAAAAGGCTGACGATGCAACTTTGATATCATAATTAAGCTAGGGACGAATAAATAAAAAAAATGTTTATCTTATGAGCCCAAATGAAGATGAGTTTTAATATCTCAACACGTTTAGTCATTAAATATAGCCTCGGTGGCTTTAAGACTATTTAGTTACGCTTGTAGTAAACACAGGTGGCCCGATATAGCGATATGATCGAACTTGATTATCTAGTGAATAGTTATAGAACGAATAAGTATTTATTAGGTAGGCAGGTATGTATTTGATTTTATCATAATTCTTACGATGTATCTGTTGCAGCCAACTAGCTTAAACAGGCGTTCAATTAACGGCCTGAATGATATCCGGATATATCTATAACAAATCAAAGGGCCACATTTGCAATCCCCGAGTTTATCAAGCATAAAATCCATAAATAAAAAATACATACTATGTAATAAGAAACTTACGAATGGAAAGAGGTTTTTTGCACAACAATGATGTTGATTCGAGATTTAGTTAGGTACATACTTACTTAAATAATAAAGTTTCGACTTCACAGATCACAAAAGGATCGTTTTCAGCCACTAAATACCAACCATCTTCACCAAACTTAGTCAAAAATAGCAATCTAAGCTTGCCTAATCTCCAAGTGCCAGGAATCTTTGGAGGTCGTGTTTATGGTGCGTTCATTATAAATAACTTCGCACAGTGGCGAACGGATGCACGTGTGCGACATTGCGCTTGAGAGTTTTTTTATTGCGTTGCTTTCTGACGTGCCTCTCCTACTCCGCCCGCTCCCGGGCACCCGCAGATTTCATTAGGCAATGAACCCAGCTTCCCTTGATTTGCTTCCTTTAGCAATTTACACTTTTTATTGTAAGAAAGATAACTACGGTTTATTGGCAAGTTGACTAGCGTTTAGCTTTGTTTTATTTTTAATTATATTAAGTTCCGTTTCTTCTATTAGGTAGTTCAGTTAAGCGTGGTCTTCTGTAGAGGGAAATGGAAAGGGGAAAGAGAGACCGGGAAATAAGGTTAGGCAGATTTCAGTACACTACCAAATCGATTTGATAATTAGATACTTGGGTACCTACTAATTTATATGTACTACACAACACTATATACTTACCTTTATAGATACGAGTATGTTTGTTTATTCGTATTTTATGCGCTATCGTGCTCGGTGTTATTGCTCCGATTGCGACATAACTTTGAACTTTACTGTTTATAATATAACGAGATTTATATATATTAAGATAAATAGCTACATATTCAATAAATAAGTGAACGTAAATACCTATATCTGCACAGTCTGGGTCCAGACAAAGGTTCAACGACCTTCATATGTAATACTTAATTCAATGATAGTAAACAATTAATAGCTTTGAATTACACGAAGTAAACAATGTTTAATCCCTACTTAATATTATAAATGCGAAAGTAACTCTGTCTGTCTGTCTGTCTGTCTGTCTGTCTGTCTGTCTGTCTCACTTTTACGACTAAACCGCTGAACCGATTTTGATGTTTGGTATAGAGGTAGGGCAGACCTTGAGAAAGGACATAGGCTATGTTTGGTCGCGATAACCGAACTCCACGCGGGCGGAGCCGCGGGCAAAAGCTAGTACTTTATAAAATCTTATACTTAAAGCTATTTAGGTATATCAAATACATACATTAATGCCCCTTTTGTTCGTACAACGAATATCGGCCGTTCCAAGTAGTTCTTTTATAGACGCTACCTTTTAGAGCTTTGTCGAAATATTTACGCACCATATTGTACGTGAAATTCCAAACAATGAGATCGCCGCACGCCCGGCGTGCTCCTTCGGTTCGGCGTCGTACACTCCACCGCACCACACGTGCGAGCTTTCGCCCATAGATTAGACGAAGGCGCTCAATAAACAGATCTGACACGTATGCAGCAATATATTTTTATACGCGTTTGGTAAATATTTTATGAGACGTTTATTACCTCACGAGGTCTAATAAATTACTACAGTACATTGTTTAATTTTTATTAAAATTGAAACATAAAAGGGTTAAGTAAAACTTGAAGATTTAAGGTTTTAATAAATATCTTACTATAAAAATATTATTTAATCATTCACATATTATTTAGATTTAAACTGATTCTACTTGAGAGGTGAATACAATATTTGCACCAGGCGGATTTTGCAGAAAGTACTTAGTCGTACCTACCTGGGTACCTGAATTATATTCTCATTGGTAGCTCAAGATTTAATACTATTCAGAGTAACTCTCTGAATAATATAAATCTTGAAATACCAAACTTACGTTACGTACGACTTTGTTATCTCTTAACAATTGACAATCATATTCCATCCATCCCTATTATGTATTTTCGAACAATACTGTGAGAGCACAACCTATTACGTATTCATCGAGCAATGAGCTTTAGTTTATTTTTTCTGAGTAAAGTTCGTGGTGTCGATGGATGAGCGGCTGTGTTAGTGGGCGTAAAACGGAAATGGATCTTGAATAAATTGAATTGTACAGTGTGACTATGATTGCTTCAGTATGGTAATGCACATGCTGTTAAGCTGTCATCCCAATCGAAGCTGGGCCCTTATTCTTTATTGCTGGCTATAAACCAAAAATATATGCGTTTTTGTGAGATAGTAGGTATAATATAAAAACCATTTCATTTGTGCTAAGGAGCGAAGTATTCTGTGACCCGTCAAAAGAGGCGGTGCTAAAAGGCGAATGCGACATTGCACGGGGTCAGACATCGATCGGGGCGGGTGGCGCGGCGGCACATGTTATAGATGTAGACACCTCCAGTGAACAATTGTTAGAATACGATACCACTTTTCTATGCGAGGCTCATGTACCCGCTGTAGGATAGTAGAAATGTACGGTGAATAGGTTCCATAGCAAATGGATATCATCGATGGTATGCAAAATGGCGTAGAGCGGCTCAAATAGCGTAATTGGATGTGGTGGTCCGCTTTTACGAGTTAGCAAGGTTGACGAACTTTGTAAGGAAAATAACTAACTCTTTGTACCTACCTAGTAATAAAGTTAAATGGGTCGATCTAAGGCGTGAGAATTAAGTGTTTCCAAATAAATTTTAACTTTAGAATCATTCTTTATTTTCTGTAAAATAGTAAGTACTACATATATTAGGATTTAGTAATAAATTTAAATCGTAGTACTTGAAAAGTACCTTGCTTCACTTGTCACTGTTGCATTCATTTTCCCATTATCATTATCGTTATCCTATTCCGCTACCTACTTTATTGCTAGGTAAGTAGGTAATTACCTTTCTAACTGATTTAATTTTAGACTTTGCTTTTGTTTAGTTGGTTGTCATACTTGTCACTATGTTTATGAATTCTCAAAGAACCAATGAAACTAAAATTTATTTACTTAGAGACTAATGGTAGGTACTTAACTGCTAGATACATATTATGCAAATTAAATCTCTACATTTTTCAAACATTTTTTTATTTCAAATACCTACTAAGTTATTAAACAAACACCGAGCAAGGGACCCCCTGATGATAAGCGGTCACCGTAGCCGGTTTGATAGCCGTTTTTCATCGATCGCATTTGGAATTTGATTCGATGTATTTATCTATTCTTTGAACAACAAAATCGATCAGTTGTATTATGTATACGGACACATTATTTACGTGGTTGTTTATTGCTATGTCGACTATTAACTGTCAATAACGTACACCGAAATCGACCTAATTAATCAAAAAGTTGGAAATTATACGACGACAAACTTGCTCTAATACAAACTTATTTTGTTGTAGATATAAATTAGGGTACCTATTACGAATTGCTCAATAAAAATCTTACAGTTAATGTTACAATTTGATATCACCGTGGATTGTTCACTTATAAATGTTAATTTAATATAACATGGTGGAAAAGTACATAATGAAGTTGACAAAAGTTAACTTTCGTAAGATTGTTTCATGTAACATATCTGTGGCATCTGACATAAATGAAACATCTGTGACCAAACTTAGAAGTTATATATGCGCCTGATGAGGACTGATGAATTCTTTAGCCGGGTATAATATTTAATGAAAATAACACTTCTCCAGGTTTCTATCATAGTTACGTTAGTACGAAGGTTAAAGTAGTTGAAGTCTTCTTGAGTACCGAGCTTCCGACTGGTGCACTGCTGTTTTTGAGCTGTTTGGGAGTTATTCTAATCTCAGACTACCCAGGATATTCTCGGCATCGTATGGTTTATTTAGCTCTTCGGTCGTTAGCAAAACTAGTTATCGGAGTTTGTGTCGTCTACTTGCTGAACATGAAACTTTTCGATTTGCTCATGCATTTCTTTTTTGACGATATGATATCCCTCAGCACTATCGGTCTTGTAATTAGCTGTCTCCAAATACATTGATCACCTGCAGTGATCGGCACTAATGTCGAAAGTATTGAGAATGTCGGAAATTCGGAATGAATGACGAAATTGAGATTGGTGTACAGTACATTGACATGTTAGTGAAGATTGCAGCATTTTTGCACGCCAGTCACTCTTATTTTTTGCTTACTATTTCAACGGTATTTTGAGCAGAATTTAGAACTCACGGTAGGTTAGGAGTTAGGAATACATTCCACATTTTTTTTAAATCTCAAATTGAAGACTAGAACAAATCCAATAAGTTCCTCCGGATTTTTGGTCGTCTTCGTAGATTAGGTTTCATTAGAAAGAATACAAAATCAAAGAAATTCTTTGTATAGATTTTTTTTTCGATTTGTAGACAGGTAGACCTTAAATTCTTTATAATCTAGGCATTTCACGTTGTTCCTACAAACGCTTTCAATAAATTATATTTAAAACAAATGGCGGTTTAAATATGTAAATTTACAAAGAGCAAATAAATAAAATATGTTTGTTTATAAATTCCCGTTGTTATGCGTATCAATGGATATGAGCGGGCAGGTATCCGGAAGGAAGTGAGCGGCTCAATTACCGCACGCGGCCGGGCGTGTGTAACGGTGTGGTCACACTCACATGTAAGCACAGCACGATCGATACTGTTTATGCATTTACAAGTTGCAAAAGTTTATCCTAGTAAGAGTCAACTGCATTGAATGCATTGAGTTAAAAAATCTTGTCTTCTGATAGCCTCTGAACGATTAATTTTTTAATATACTTCTTATCAAATATTTTTTTCTGATTGATTTATACTATAAAATTAATATTCTTGGAAACCATATCAAAATTATGATTTTCAAGAATATAAATTTTATATATCACTAGCCTTCCGCCCGCGGCTCCGCCCGCGTGCATCTCGGTTAACGCGGCCTTTGCTCATATCTTCGGTTCTACCCAACCGATTGTGATCAAACAAACGTAAAATTTTACGTCTGAGTAAGCCCTTTCTAACAAAAAAAACCGCATCAAAATCCGTCCAGTAGTTTTTGCGTCCATCGAGGACAAACAGACAAACAGACAGGAAATTCAAAAAAAATATTTTCGCGTTCAGTATCGTTAACATAACATAACCCAAGTATTTTTAAAAAAATATCTCTAATGTACAGACACGACCACTTTACAATTATATTTAATAGTATAGATATAGATAGATGGTCATAATAATAAAATATACCTACATTGCATCAAATTAACTACTGTCCTTTTTTGGCCATTACTGATTGGAATTAGATTTCCAGATATAGATACTGCCGTTCTATATTGTTCATTCTATAATCTTCAATTAAAATATTAAATTTAAAAAAAAAAGAAAAACTTGTGTTTTCTACTGTTTTTGATCCGTGAAGTACCTGTCACAAACGATTTCCATATTTAGTAGAAAACGAACAGTTTTATGTGACCTGTTAGGGCCGGGCGGCTTTGTATAGTTCCCACAATAGTGAAATCGTGACTGCCTCGATGATCAGGAGCGTTGATAACTCACCATTCTACATTTAGTACGGAATGAAAACTTACATCGTGAGGCGTTTAATTGTGAATTGTGACTGTGATGATCTATCTCTAGATCTTAAATAGTCCCTCTTGTTTTGTCATCCATGCGGTTTACATTGTAGGAACACATCTTTATGACGTATTTATCCAGATGTTACGATAGCCGCTTTATAGAACCGGAATTCCATTCAACTTGGAGATATTATTTTCTACATAGACTTTTTTTTATTAATATGTAAGTAGATAATGTTATCTCAATACTATTGTGATATTAAAGGAGTACCACGTAAGTCATACTTTGTTCTCGTTCGCTGATTAGTGCATGTCCTGTTGCACGCAACCTTGCGTTGAGGTAGGCGACTACCCTTATTTTGGGGTGTAAGTACATCTTGTGTTAAAAATGTATTAAGCGCCAATGCCATATAATATAACATCACTCATAGACTAACTAGCAATTTTCTGGTCTTCAAACAGATTGTTGACTGTTTTTTAGAGTAGAATAATATCGATTATTTTAAAATAAAAAACAAGTAATGTTTGTTATATAATACTTACTTGAGGCTGTGTTGTGTAGTATCATTATTTGAAAGTCATATTAAAACTAATATAACAAGCTACTCCGCACGAGATAACCATCTCTAGAATCTATCGATCTGTCTGTTAACCTCAGAACTTTACTGCCGCTCCGCCACTTATAATAATAATTATGAACATAATTTAAAACTGTTTTCCTTCCTTATCTCCCTAGTTTCAAGCTTTTGTTTTGTTAAAAATAGGGTTAATTCTGCAAACAAATGTTTCAGCACTTTTATCTTTTTTTAAAAAGCTCCTCCGTGATGGAGCAAATGATGCTATTGTTTAAAATCTCCGCAAGCATTCGCAAACCGTAATCTATATTATAGTATTTATTGGTAGAGCTGCGTGTCACGGAGATGAAAATGTTGCGGTGGATGTGCGGCGTTACGCGTAAAGATCGCGTACGGAACTCTCGCATCCGCGGCAGCCTCCATGTCCGTGACATCGCGGATAAAATGCAAGAGAGCCGCCTTCGCTGGTGCGGCCACGTCTTGCGGCAACCGCCAGGCTACGTGGGGAACAAATGCCTGGCAATGGTACCCCCGCCGGGTCCAGGTAAAAGGGGTAGGCCAAAGAAGTCCTGGCTTGACGTCGTGGAGGGTGATATGCGTGCAAATGGTCTCACTACCATGGACGCCCAAGATCGTGCGAAGTGGAGAAGGAAGAGCCGGAAGGCGGACCCTGAGCTCCGAGGTCATCTTGGCCACGGATGCAATCAGGAGAATACGTCTATATGCAGATGATGAGTATTTATTGGGTAACTTCTAACTCCTCCCTCGTGGAATTTTATCCCATTACCAATGGGGACCTATTCCTAGGATTGGAAGCCTATGCGCTATTCCAGACTGTAGGCTATCCCTGTACCAGATTTTAGCCAGATATGTTCTGCTGTATAAGCTGGATTGAGTAACAAATATCTGATCATGTCTTATTAAACGTCCTTCTGCAAATAACAAACACCTAATATGTGATGTGTGTCCAGTTTAGTGAACCTATTATTAATAAAAAAAAACTCACGGGTGACACCACGGATGTAGCAAGGTCATGGGACTAACTCACTGCTTTAGCCTATGTCCTAATTTGCTTAGCAGTACTTTGCTTCTTTGTATAATTTGCAGAATTACACACATAATCAACATGTTTCATTCGGCATAAGCATTCGCTATAACACAAACATCAATACATAATCCCGAGATGTGAAGCTCACAGATTGTGTGTTTAATCCGTATGCATTGTACCTATGCCGAAGTTAGATAGTTCGCACCTCGAAGGTTCAAATATTCCATACTGTGTGCACATAATTACTTTGAAGAAGTTGTATTGCACCTGTGTCTACATGAATTCATATTTATGAATGGAATGAATTATCTATGAATGGCTTTTGATGAGGTTTTCTGTGTGTACATTATATTATATCACTTCTGAAGCGTTAACTATAGGTCACTTGTTAAACAAGTACCACTCAGCAAAATATTTTTTCTCAATATGTAATCTTTACAGACTAATAAAATTGATATTAGGTATTTGTTTATGCATCTTCGTATAATCTTTATCAGCGAGAGGACTTTAGACTGAGTAAGATGGAACTGTAGTAAGATGATGCAAACCTGATATAGAATACTATCCATAACTAGTACCTACAACACCCCTTGACTGAATACTGCGCACGTTTGCGCTCATATTTGCATCGAGAAGTTTTAGGCTCAATAGGGTCAGGATCGACATTTTTTTATTGAATTTATCAGTTGGATAATTCTCATAGCTTCACGGAATCTGAAAACGTTAGATGACTATACGTTCGCTCCCGCTTATGTGAATCTCATTTATCCCATACACCACCAACGCTATGTACACCTACTTGGCCGCTTTTTATTGCACCCTAAACTCTTCATATAAAGAATAATGATGAATTCAGGGTTTAATGAATAGTGTAAACGTCTAACTTCATTACACAATGTAAACAAATCTTTATGTATTGTCGCTATACTATTCATAATGCGACTAAAATATGTAGTTTCTATTGTAATAGTCATAGGTCAGTCACTTCACTAGTGACCACCCATTTGATACTGTCGGTTTAATTGTTTAATTCTTACTAATTGCGCTGCGAGCGACGCGACTCTTTCAAGTGCTTATTATGGTCCTCGTAAATATGGCTGTCTATTGTTTATTTTTTTATTTAACCCTCCCTTCGCTGGGATCATGATGTGCACTTCGTTATATTCTTAGGTTTTATTTTGGATGTCTCTTTAAATATTATGTTACTGATAATAAATGCGAAAGTTAGGATGGATGGACGTTTTGTTTGTTACTCAATCACGCAGATCGGCAGACTGATATGTGATACAGGGATAATTTAAGCCAGTTTTGCAACTTCTTGCAGCTGTGAAAATTTTAACTTTTAAGTGAACGCAATCAAAAGATACAGAATGTAGGAAGGGAATCGCAAGGGGATCAAAATTTGTACTATAATTACGTCCTGTGAGCTAGATCATGAAATTTAATAGGTAACATGGTCTTATAGCATCAGTAAAGGGAAAAGTCCGACCACTGAATCAACCAGACTGATCAAGTCATCAGTTTATCTGCCTGACTCACATCGCATTCCATCGTTTACCGATTCGCGGTTGTCGCTGTCCGCTAGCGGCTATCGAGCCTGCGGCATAGTATTGTCAACCCGTTGTCACTGAAGTTTGCTACGAGTTATCTCGGTAACTCCCGTTTGCCAAAAGCAACGTCAAATTTGTCCCTTCTTCCAAATGAACTGTGTACGGAACCCTCAGTGCGCGAGCCCTAGTCGCACTTGTCAGATTTTTTGTTGTATCTATCATGTGCGAATCAGTTGAATTACGGTAGGTAGTCGAATATTGAATTTATGATGTTGTTTTTGACAAGATAATGAAGTCGCAAATGATTTACGGGGATACTAATTAACGTTGTAGAATCAGATGATTATTTCGATTTATCTCCGAACATTGTGGTCTAACGTGCGCCGCTATTTCGGCGGCTTTGAAGAATGTATATAAATATAAACCAAGTCAATTTCAGACTTGCATGCAATTTATTGGTCGACATCTACCCACGATATGTGACCGAAGAGAATTAGATTACTCATTTTTAGTTGCTCTACGAGTAGGTTTATCAACTAGGATAGTTTATTCAGTAAGATACTGATTTTTATTAAGCATTGTACGTATTTTCATTAAACATGAGGGCGTTAAAAATAATGAAGGGTTTTTTTTTTATTGAAATCCGGTCCACAGTTTGAATTATATGAATGAATGAATGATTAATCACTGCTTTAATTCTAACTCCTTGACTCAACACCGGATATCCGGATATGCTTGCTATTCGTTTCGTGATGACATTTCTACAGAATATAGGTTAAATAAACAGTCCATGTTTACATATTAGATACGTACTTCAACGTTGATGGCTTGCAATCAATTAACATAGCACTTTTTCGATGTTGCAAGTTCCCGCTTTTAAATAGCACGAATTGGCCATTGGTTTATACTGTGGTGATCAAAATAAACAAACGTCGACGACAGCGTGACATACGCTGACGTTCGCTCGCGTCCCGACGCGACGGCGACGCGACGGTGTCCGCCTCTCGCACTTAGGGTTATTAACTTATCATGGTAATGAATTCCAGTGAAACAGCGTGGTCACCATAATAAAGATGTTGACAAAGCTCGTTAAAGTGGGCTACGTTTGCAAAAACATAGACGGTTCAATAGCAAAACGGTGTAAACGACAGTGACAGTTGACAAGAAAATAATCTAACTGTTAAAGTGTTTATTGGTGTTGTTTGGGATCATTTCTTTTTAGAAAAATCGTATTAGGTATGCACCGTTTTACATTTTGACCGGTGATATATTAATGCGGTTAAATAATATTTGACTATATTTTTATTTTTTTCATAAATACATGTTTCAATTTATATTTTAACATAAATATATCAGAAAATGAAATAGAAACGGTATGCTACTGGTACATTTCAACACACTCAATAGACTTGTTTGTGTACAAATCCAAAAACAAAACGGCCCATTCGTGAGCAGCCGTTCACGGTAAATGTGTAGGGAAAAAATCCAATAGGATAGATAAACATAGTGCGGGAGATTCGTGTCAACGGCCGCGGCTTTGTGCTCGAGCCCCGCACCCTGACACCCCGCCCTTAGCCGTCCACGCCACGGGGAAGCGAATTCAAGGGTGGCTTCGCTGGCTACAATATTTTCTCTCATTCATCGATAAAGTATCGAGGCTTCTGAGAGACATCAACGCCAGGGTACTTTATCACGTTCCGTTTTCATTAAAGCATCACGCGAGGATTTTATTAAGTTGATTGTAGTTTTTGTACGTTCTATGAAATCATAATTTTTGGCAATCAGAATTTCTATGTTCATTAAGTCTGAGGTTCATTATCTTTGTCATTGGAAGACGTTGAACTTTGCGACGGACGTTGCAAATTTAACTAAGTACTAGAGTCTAACGTAATTAATTACTAATCAAAAATTCTGAATTAATATCTCAATAATTTATCTTGAAAACATCGCTTGCAGTTTTTCTGAACTCTTGTCTAGTCTAGTGCTATCTTAACTTTTCAATGAAAAAAGTTTAGCTATGATTTCTTATTCAAAAGTGTGCAACCGATCGTCCTAAAATTGGTTCATTTTGAACATACATTTTTATGATTTAAGTCTGTCTCCATTTCAATTCAAGGATCTTAGAAACAAATTATTTCATGTATAGGGATTCGTTTTATATTTTTCAGAATAAACCTCAGAGCGGTTTCTATCATAAAAAGCTTAGCTTTACAAATAAATGGAACAAAAATGGCACCATTAAGACGTACTAGAAGAAGATAGTAGCTCCTAATATAAGTTTTATCTGAAATCGCATAGCGCGCCGCTCGTGACGAGAATCCAAGTGAGATGTTACAACGCCCTTAGGGTGTCACCACCAACTTGGAGATAGATTGAGAAATACTTGGAAGATATAGGCACTTCTAATACAATCGTATTAAGTCTACGTCATTGCAAATAAAATTGGTTGGTTCTCCTTGTGTTCTTGTATGTACTTCAGTGGATGAGTGTACTTAGCATAGTTATGTCAAATCGTATCGAACACTTTACTTTCTTTTGCTAGTTGCTTTTTAGTAAACCAGCAAATCCAGCAAAGTAGAGTGCTTAACTATACCACTCCATGCAACTAACATATAGATAAGAATAACTACATATTTTACTATTATAACAATTTAGATATTTATTATTTAGATTTTTTAATTTATTGTTTATAATTTGAAATAATTTATATTTATAAAAGAAACATTAGGGACACAAATTTAACTAAAAGTGAAATATGTATTTACAGAATTCCGTACTCCACGGTTTAGATACTTCAATGCGTCATGATTCCGTCAAAATTCCATCGCTTCCGTATACATTTTCGAAATTATAATATAATTCGAAAGTTTGACAACATTGAGCGTTGCCAAGTTGAATGGCAATTCTAAACAAACAATATTTTATTCTAATTCCTTGCACTAGAAAAAACCGACATTCGACACATGTCGGTTTTTAGGGTTCCGTAGCCAAATGGCAAAAAACGGAACCCTTATAGATTCGTCATGTATGTCCGTCTGTCTGTCTGTCTGTCTGTCTGTCTGTCTGTCTGTCCGTCTGTCCGTCCGTATGTCACAGCCACTTTTCTCCGAAACTATAAGGCCTATGCTGTTGAAACTTGGTAAGAAGATGTATTCTGTGAACCGCATTAAGAATTTCACACAAAAATAAAATAAAAGCATTAAATTTTGGGGGTCTCCATACTTAGAACTGAAACTCAATTTTTTTTTCATCAAACCCATACGTGTGGGGTATCTATAGATAGGTCTTTAAAAATGCTATTGAGGTGTCTAACATATTTTTTTTCTAAACTGAATAGTTTGCGCGAGAGACACTTCCAAAGTGGAAAAATGTGTGTCCCCCCCCCCTCTAACTTCTAAACTAAGAGAATGATAAATTCAAAAAATTATATGATGTCAATTGCCATGAAAACTACCACTAAAAATTGGTTCGAACGAGATCCAGTCAGTAGTTTTTTTTAATACGTCATAAACCGCAATTTTCGCCTTTGCTGCTACGGAACCCTTCATGGGCGAGTCCGACTCGCACTTGGCCGAATTTATTTCTTATTTTATTATGTTATGAGAAGACAAAACACAAATAACAATAAAAAATATTCTACATGACCCTAAAATTCAGTAACAAACAAATATGTAGATGAAAAAGATTACTAAAAAATGAGAACCTTCCTCCTTTTGGAAGTCGGTTGAAAAATAAAAGATTGACCGCTATTTGTCGTTGTTGATACGTACCTACATAGAAATTCTTTATCAACTGATCATATAAATATTAAACATCCTGTAGTGTTTCGAATAAACAGACGAATTTCGATTACCTCGACGGTATTTTTAAAAGCTTCTTACATGATCTTTCCGAGACTAATGAAGAGTGCTATTTTAAACTCCCACTTGAGACTCACGCACACAACCCACCCCCAAAATGTACTCGTAGTTTGATTAGTAACCTCCCTTTTAATGTTTTACCCTCCATTAGGTACCGGTCTACACAATGTATGTATGTATTAAGTTTGATTTTGTCAGAATCAAATTTACAAAACAATTGTGGCTCTATCTCTTGGATGGCGGATATCTATGCCTAGGTAACTGTTGAATTATCTAACGTTGATTTTACTCCTAACGATATGAACAGAAAGGTACCTTGTTCAAAGTTACGACGGTAATCAAAATTACCCAAAATGATGTTAGAACAATATCTTATCGCCAGGATTCGAGGTAGGTAGACCCCAACACCGTCGTAGGTAACGTAGTGGTTGTTAATTTAGTACAGCCATTTAGCTTGTTACAGTTTCTGGTTTTGTGTCCCTTATAGGATGGTTGGTGTCTGTGAGCCTTGATATCTATGAGATAAAGGTCTAGACGGGATAACACGAATTTATCCTTAAAGAAACGATTCTTTCTAGAACTCAAATGAAATTATTTTGAAACATTAATGAAATAAGTTTGAATAGGTAGGTACACCACATAAATCCTCCAAACGTTTTTATACTGGTTTTTATGATTGCTCAAGTTTCGACATTAAAAATATCAAACGGAAACGAGAAGTATTTTCTTTACTTAATTGCGCCTCCTGTTACAAAATGATTGTATAATGCTAAGATCTGAGCATTTGACTAGATTCACGAACTGTGTTCAGGATCCAAAACATTTTATACCTACTTGCTCTAACTTTATCAGGCAGGCATGCTGCCAAAACTATTTTTTCTGCCCAAGTATACAGTTGTTGTACCTACAGTCACAGAATAAGTAATAGTACTACAGTTGAGAGACGCTGACCCCTGCCTTGTCAGTTGGTCCAACGGAAACTTGTAAAGTGATGTTATCGAGGGGCGGCTCCTGGTGATATATCGATGAATTCCTCAAGAAATATTGGCGAACGCACGCCTTATAAGTTGTATATCTTGTATCATGTGAATAACATGGCAAGGGGTGGACTTTTATGATCCGAAAGCCTACTGAAATTTTAGTATGCTTAGTAATATCAGTAATATGTATACTTTCATCGCTGTTTGTTAATGTGTATATATGACAGAAATTGGATAAAAGTAAAATATTTATTGAGTGTACAATATACATAAATAGACAGGAGTTTAACGAATATAATATGCTTCATGTACCTACCTTTTATATTATAATCTCGAACAAAAAAAGTACGCGGCGCTGAGCTTTTCAATGACTTTTATTTTGTTTGTATATCAATCTTAGTATAGTTGTGCGGTTTATAATCGGAAATTTATTTTAAATTACTTTTGTATCATATGACATCACGCTTCGTTAAGCTAGTCATAAAATAGTATTTTGACAATGGGAACGATTTAATGCGACCGTTTCGCATTCCAAAAATGAAATATAGGTCCGGTTCCGCATTGCAGTCCTTGCATAGGGTAGCAGCACTAGTCGCTGCCACCGTGCACCGTGGGGAGGCGAGACATGGAATTAGTTTTACTAGAAAGGACAGCACTCTAGATAAGAATATTCGTTTGCAATAATAGTAAATTCGTTACCTTTTAAAATTACGTGAGTAATCTTCATGCTTAGGTACTAAATTATTCGATTACGATGATTTTTTTAACGTTAAAATAATAGAGGCATTGCAGCGTTTGCAACATATGTAGGTACGTATTTTCAGCTAGATTGACTAATTTATGAACATACTATGAGCTAAGTATTTCAGACTTTATATCAGTGTAGAAGACCCGAATCAGATCAGCATCGAAAAATCGGTATTTTCGAAACCGTTTTTCTTATTAACTATGAAACCTACAGATCTGAAATTCACATACCTGGATACTACAGGATATACAGAGTAACTTCTTCTTTTCATAAATTAAATAAAAAACGAGAAAATAGTAGAAAAGAGGCTCTGAACATCACTCTACTCTTTATTATGAAACCAAATATTTTCTACAATATAAATGTATCCAAATAATCTAAAATTGCAAATATAAATGTTAAATAAGTGTGTTAGCATGACGTGTTCTTCTTAGTTTGTAATCGTCGCCTTTAAAGTTATCTATTAAAATTGGTTTTACTGATTTTTACGGTTCAAATATGAGCCAATGACCTTGAGCATTTGTATGGTCAAAGTCATTCGCGTATGTAATCACCTTAAGTTCCGTTCAACGGTTTTTACGCGAGAGTAACAAACATCCACTCATCCACCCATCCATCCACAAACTTTATATTTATAATATTACATAGTAGGATTAAGGTTAGGGAGACGGGCGGATGCCGTTGATTTAGCTGTGACAGCGCGACGGCATGGTTTACGAAGCAATTGTTCTCGACAGTAAAATCAATAATAACGATTTTGTTATTGGTGGTTGCGATCACGACCCTCGTTTTGTTACTGGAAGCTATCGCTCGAGGCATATTTGTGTTGTTCAATAGTCATCGAATGCTAGGTACTGTCAAACAACAAACAATACCTAACCGAACCAAAACACTCGGGTTCCGTAATGAACGTAGGTACAATAAGTAGGTGTTAGGTTAGGCATAATTACATTTGGTCGGTAATCGGTATCAGTAATACCAGATATATCAGCTGTGTATATGTATTATTATTATGAATATTATTTAATACTAATAAACCAGCAATTCTTGGTATAATTCATAAATATCATCATTAGGTACACTGACGATGTGATGAGCTTGAGCATGAGAAGTATTTAATAAGGTTTTAGTTTTTTGTCTGTACCTATTGATGTTTTGTTGAACCTTACCTATACGATACCACAGAATAAATAATAGTACTCTATACTAAGATATCCTTGATAATTAGGTATCAAATGAGCAGTTTTCTAGTAGGTACTTATAGCGTTCCTAAAGATGGCGCAGCCGGCACTTTTGGTAAGAAGAGTGTGGTGTCACATCTAGTGTTCCCTAATTTATGGAAAAAATGTTCTTCGGTTTTGTAATGATTTACTTTACATATTATTTTGTGTCATTTTTTCTGATAAAATTATTTTAAATATACATTATACATATTATTATTTTAAATTACAGAAAGTGACACGAAAAGAATTAAGCGTTTTATTATATTTTATCTATTATAATATAGGTGAATGAAATTAAACTATGGCAACATCGCAAATGTCATGAAAAAATACTACAAACAAACCACAGAGTACATTAAAATTACCAAAAGCTATGCTAGCGCCATCTCCTGATGATTTAAAAACCAACTGATTCTTATACCTACTGGAAAACTGCTCATTATTTAAAAAACAAACATTATAACCCTCTTAGATCCACGCCGTGAGGTAAGCTGTGGATGTAGTTAAACATGTAGGTAGATACTGCTATGCTACTACGCAGCTTCACTTCTTGATACAGATATTTTCTATATCCATGGATTGGATCCATATCGTAATACATAGGTATTACTCGTACGTAAGTACTGTAGGTACTATATTTTTAGCAATTACTTATTGATATGTTCGCGTAGCACGCTTTTTGCTTTATCAGTACGCTATTACTGTTCGTGAATGGTCAATAGCGTGCAGATAACGTTCAAAGCATGTTCCCCGAATGTAGTACGTTTGAAAATATGAAAATCACAGTATATTAGTGTAATACAAAAGTACTAAATATGCTCCTTGTCATATTGGCATCGTTGACACAACTGCCTGTAGCTTTTGCACGTAAGCGCGATAGAAACAAAATTAAAAATTCAAAAATCCGCGCCCCGAAAAGAACCTATAAAAAAAGGTTTTTAAATTTCCATGAAACCTGCTGTATCGTGATGTATAAATTAAAGGTCATAACCTTTCATTTGATATCCAACACGGGTATATTTTAAAAATATTAGATTTTGCATTGCCACTTTCACTCCTCATATCTTTTAAAATGGCTTAACCGATTTTTTTTATGAAACATACCTAAGAACACTCGACTAAACCATTAAAAAAAAAGAAACAGAATCGAAATCGGTTCAGCCGTTTGGGAGCTACGATGCCACAGACACACACACACCCATACACACTTCAAACTTATAACACCCATAATTTTTGTCGGGTGTTAAAAATTAAAATAGAACAGATGAAATAGTGATAAATCTAAGTTACGCTTTATAATAGCAGCTATCTGCCTGTGAAAATCCCATCACCTGGCCATTTCAGACTTTCTGTTTGTTCTGTATTCTGAGTTCAGGCATTAGCCGGAACGGCCCGGAACCAACAGGCAGGCGGGTAAAAGTTAAAAAATGCCGGTCAAGTGCCAGTCAGACTCGCGCTCCGAGAGTTCTATACAAAATTGAACTAACGTATGTTACATGAACCGCAATATATTTTTCATCCCACCATCTCGGAAAGAGTACTTTTTTTCTTCGATATCTGAGTGTAAAAGTCGCTTTTACCCTCTAGAGTGGTAAAGTAAAGGAGATGATTTATTTTCGGCCCATCAATACAACGACTTTTAAGTTTTTGTTTCTTATGTAAAACATCAAAGCGAGAGTGAGAGAAGAGAGAGACAACAGAGAATAGGGCATGAACAGTCATTGTACAATATGCACAAAATACGAATCCATTTATTATCATAATTGGACGAAGAATGTTCCAAAGTCTAACCGATTCACGATAACTTATTAAAGAGTGTCTTTTTCATTTATTGTATTTGTGAAAATTCTTAATATTTCACATGACAAGATGTTAAAATGTTGCCAGACATCTTCTTTACCATAGACTCAAATCGATTAAGAATGCGATTGTATTCGATGAAACTTCAGGCACATATAGGTTTTTTCTTCAAATCTTCAATCTTACAATTCTCATTCCATATGACATTATCGCAATGCCTCAAAACAAAGGTTTTCGACCAGTGCGTCCTGCCTGTTATGACCTACGGTGCCGAAACGTGGCCACTGACGGTGGGGTTAGTCCGTGACCTAAAAGTCGCGCAGCGGGCTATGGAGCGAGCTATGCTTGGAGTTTCTTTGAAGGATAGAATTCGTAACGAGGTTATCCGACAAAGAACCAAAGTTACCGACATAGCTCGCAGAATAAGCAAGCTGAAGTGGCAGTGGGCTGGCCACATCTGCCGAAGGACTGATGGCCGTTGGAGCAAACGAGTCCTAGAGTGGAGACCGCGCGTAGGAAAACGGAGGGTAGGACATCCCCTAGCCAGATGGACCGACGACCTGCGAAAGGTGGCTGGGACGGACTGGATGCGGAAGGCGGAGGATCGGCAAACGTGGCGCACATTGGGGGAGGCCTATGTCCAGCAGTGGACTGCAATTAGATAGGCTAATTGATTGATTGATTGATGACATTATCGAAAGTTTTTGCTAATAAAAGTATTTTGCTATAAACGAATCTTCATAGAATGCGTTGTAGATAGTTTTATTTCAATGTGTAATTGAAATAAAACTATCTACAACGCATTCTATGAAGATTCGTTTTCAGTTATTTCATTACATACTGTCATCATCATATACTGATTTATCTCCGGAGAATTAGGCAGAGTGAATTAACACCCACATTTCACCAGTCCCACGTAATAGGCTGTAATAGAATCCGTTTAAATATTTTTATTTCAATGATGTTATAACACAACAGTCCATATTATTTACACTATGCCTGTCTAGAAGTAAACACTAAACTACAATACTCTCAGGTTAAAGCTTTAAGAATACAAAAATACAACGTTAGGTTGGGCATTGCACTCTTTACCTACTTGGTTGTCGTCATCATTATCGTGGCCTAACCTTCGAGTCCGGGGTGCACCTCTTCCAGTCATCTGACCTCCTCAGCCCGATAATGAAGATTATTTTAATTTAAAACTGATGTTTTAGTTTTATTTTAAAGTATCAATTGAGGAATCAATTCCATGTGGTAAAAATTGTTAGTGATTACGATTTCATTATTTCGAATGGCAATACAATCCCAAAAGTGCCAAAAATTGTTTGACAGTTATTTTGTGATTATTTTGAGTGATTGATTAGTGAATTATCTTGTTGTTCAATGATCATTGTGAAAAAAAAATATTATATAGTACAGACGTTACACAGGCAGCTGCTATGTAAATCAATGGCTAGTATTGAATAATATGGACGAGTGGAGTATTACAGTGTCTATAAGTGATGTAGTCAAACAATTCTAATAAATACACCAGTCGTACCGCCAACCATCTTTTTCAGATGAATTACTGCAAACCAACCTAAACAACCAAGGCACTAGGAGAATGTATGTTATTTACATTAATTGAGTTTTCTTTTTGCTCATTTACTATAATTACTATGATTTGTATGCTTTTTGGACGACATACCTACCAGCAATAAAAAACGTTTTATATACCTATGTAATAAATAAATACTATTATAATATGGTTTTGTTTGTTTTTATTTCATTGGATACCTACGTTCATTTCATGGTGTAAGTTTGAATCATCATCTTAGGAATTTTGCCTAGTTGTAACCGATGCTTTTACCGGCCGCTTGCTCCTTCTCCTTTATTCGGTTTGGAAATATGCCTTTTATGGCAGCGGCTGCCGTCTGACCGCCCAACTAGTAAAGATAATCCTGCTTTTCTACATCCGAAAAACATATAGACTGTGAAAAACGGCACATGCCCGTACTTCGAAATCACATATTGATGTATTCACGGCCATGCGGGTTTTGTCGGTTCGAGTCCGACATAACCACCCTCACTGGCTCCGGCGGATTTGAGTGGATTTCCACTTGTTAAAAAGAAGGTTATTGCCCTATCCATCTTCTATTTATTCAATACATTGCATAAGACATGATTTTAATGACGTCTATTATTATGTCATACTAAATAATAAAATTTAATTTTCTAAGATTGGCGCCATGACAGTTTCACATTGATTTTAGTATCAGTTTTGATTTGGTTTATATCAATGCTCCGGTTAGACTAGCTAAGAAGCAATGTACCATTGTAATCCCGATAAAATTACAAATAAATCAATACTCGTTTCATTATTGTTCTCCAAAATTTGTAGGTGGCCGAAAGCTCAAACATAAAAAATCGTCTCCTTTGAATTTAGAACATCGTGTGTACTAGGTTTGTGAACTCAAAACATCATTAAACCTATTTACTTCTACCTCTATGGTGCCGATTTATCATACAACTTTTTTTTAATTTATGAAAATCTCAACTCGGAACCTCCTTGGTGTACCTACTTTTTTTTTAAATTTGCTTTGCGCGCATAATTTTTTTTTCACGTCCTATGGTTGAACATTGTTGTTGAATTTTATTTGTTGATATTTTATTATTAGTATTATTACACATAATTATTATACAGCCTCCGTGGCGTAGTGGTAGTGAACGTGGCCGCAACGCAGGAGGCGCGGGTCCGATCCCCGCTCAGTGCAAATATTTGTATGCATAAAAAGTTCAACAACAACGGTCTAGCTGCAATGCTTCGATATCGCCTAATGTCACCATTGGGTTGTGGAGGTCACATGGCAGTCGCTTTACGAAAAATATCGAGGTCCAGCCAAATCCGCAGTTAAGACTGGTAAAGCGGACCCCGAACTCCGAGGTGAAAGCTTCGGATGCGACTGGGAATTAACGCTAGGAAGAAGAAGCATTTCATTATTTCCTCGCTGAGGTGGGATGAAAAGTTACGTGTTGCACTCGAGTGCAAAGATTTTACACCTTGTGCTCTTTTGATTCCCTCGCTAACGCTCAAGATTCTAATTTATGAATCACTCGCTATGCTCGTGATTCAAATTTAGAATCTTTCGCTTGCTCGGTCATCAAAACTGAGCACGCGGTTAAAAAGCAACTTTGCACTCTTGTATAACAAATAACTATTGTTGCCTTGACTTAGAAATTTGATTTTTTGCACAGTTTTAAGATGTTACATATCTGAGTATGTGGTAAGAATTTCAACTTGATGCGTGGAGCATTCATGAGAAAAAATTCTTGAATGACAGACAGACAGAGGAGTGATCCTATAAGGGGTCCGTTTTTTCCTTTTGAAATACGGATCCCTAAAAAGAGTTGTTTGTTATCAGTTCCGTGCACATTCATAAGCATTCATTAAAAAGCTGTTATTTTAACATTACTAACAAGAACTGCAATTTTATTCATTTGTATTTATCCCATTATATTTATATAGGTAGATACATACAACTTTACGAGTGGTAGTAAGTTAAAATGTAGTTAGTGGTTTGCAAGTGGCGGCACTTTGATAAGCCATTATAATAGTCACGATCATTCAGTATTTGTTAATACTATAGACATCTACCTACCAATTTCTCTGTCGTTGGATTCGCAAGTCTAACTTTCTGTGACTATCGTCCCTGTCAGCTACTGTCCTAGTATATAGTTTCGAAACCTTACACTTCAGCTAAACCTGACACTTTTCCGCTCATGGCAATATCATAATCATCATCACAGCGGTTGCATCCCATAAACATTATTTAGTTTAGCTTGTTAGGTATTATGGAAGATGGAAGCGAAGAAAAACCTGCACCAGAGATTCACTCGTTAATCAACAGATGTACCGACAACTGATGTTGGTTTGGACCCCGCAGATCTTGGTTGGGTCTCAAACACCCTTAATACTGTTTGCAGTCAATCGATCGATAGTTACATGAGTTTTTGTTTTATTTTGTTACTGATTGATTCACTGTGAAACACAAAATGCAAACGTCTGATCAAGACACAGAAATTGTCCATTTCTTGTAGTTGATATGTCGCCGGCCGACTTTCAGGGACTGGTCGCGGGTTCGAGTCCCGCCTGAGCGATTCAGTTGTTCAATTCTTAATTGATTTAAAATCTTGAGTTTGTTTGATCGCAATCGGTTGAGTAGAATCGGAGATGTGAGCAAAACGTTATTTTTAAACTATCGCGGTGTAAACTCATAGTTTTTATGTTTCGGGACTTATCGCGATTAATTATTATTTGGTCGGCACAAGTAAGTTCCAAATAATAATTAATCGCGATAAGTCCCGAAACATAAAAACTATGTGAGCAAAAGTCGCCGCGCGGGCGGAACCGCGGGCATAGGCTAGTTATTAAAAAAATGTAAGTAGTTATATGCAAACTGTTACTATAATAAAAGTTTAGCATAATACTCAGAAACTAGGTTCGTTTGCAATAAAGTTTGCAGCCCGTGACAAGAGCCATAGTGAATTTAATGCTCTACTTTGTAGCGGAGTCCTTAAGTTTCTGGTTGGCGGGATCGTTTCATTATTTCATTATATTTTTAACACAATCTGTCTGGTATTCTCTTGTGCGAAGTATCTACTGCATTTATGTGACCGTAAAAAGAAATGCATGAATCTTCGTCTTATAGTGAAGATTCCATTATGTTTTATAGAATTCTTTTACGGCATCTTCACAACAATATTTTTAACAAGCTCTTATTCTGAAAACTGAGACATTCATTCTGTCGGCAGTTAAGTTTGATTTTGGCTACAACCACCAATGGACTAAACATTTTGTAAAACGTTTATAGTAGGTATTGAAAAAATGTGTTGAACGCTAACTTTGAGTAAGTCTCTAGAAAGATACATAAGTACACCTTTGTTTACGTTGTCGTTCCGTTGAAACAAGGTTTATTACCTCCGCTTTGTCCTGAACTGTGCTTTGCCCCCAAGTAAAATCCTTTCCGAGAAAATTACCCCCCCATCTTGCCGGTAAATGAGTAAAAATGCAATGTTATTTCGCGTATTTTTGCCGTTATTTAACTAAGTACCTATGTTGATAACGTCTTATATTACAGTGACTGCTCTTAAAGACCGAACATTTTGTGATAAGAGTTTACCTTGGCAGTCGTGTATAATTATTCATGGCAATATTTTCATATAGTGAAAGTGGGATACCTGAAAGGGTGCGAGTATATGAAAATAGGCAGAGATTTTGTAGTGGAACGGTTGTCCCTCGATGTCAGTGCACGCATTCTTTTAAAACACCCTTTTGAGACGTCTCGTCTACGAGGGACTGTCGCTCGACATAAGTGCCAGCGATATATGAATAATAATGCCTCTGTATTTTTATTTTCTATTGCTACATTTTCCAACATTTCGAATCTTTTCTTTTATACTCATCTGAAAACTCAGGATTATGTGTTTCGCAATTCAGACATCAGTTTTCTTGAAGGACTAGTACACTGTGTTTGATACAAATAAATAGTGGCAAGTTCCGCCGAGCTCCTGATATAATACTCGTAGGTATAGCTGAGGCAAGTTGCTGCAATATAAGAAAGTTTTCTCACAAGTAAAGCTAGCGGGCGTGCTCAGGGGGCCATCTGATGAGTTTACTAAGTTTCTCTTCAGCGGTATGTTTTGTTCCTACTTGCGGGCGTGTCCTGAACGCTAAATGCTACGTGTGGTGCCGTCGATAATGCGTTAGATTTGTGAAAGGTATTATAATAATTATTATATTAAATTACATAGGTACGGATATCAAAAAAAATATGCGCAATAAAAAAATAAATAAATAAAAGTATATTTGAAATACTTATAAAGATATGAAGAGCCGACGAAGCGACGACGACGGTAGCGGTAATAAAAAAATATGTTGACTAAATTTCTGAGCAGTACCTATATTATTTATGCCGACACATGAAAGTGTAGAATGCCGAATATTTCCCTCGGGACCAGCTTGACTGTTACAATCGCCTTAAAACAAAGCATAATTTACAATACCAAATCGTTAACGAATTAATACTGTTAATACCAAACATACGTCAACCCTAGGCTGAGCGCACATTTGAGACAAGACGTCTAACAGACAAAACTGTCTTTACCTACAACGCGACAAGTCTGTCTAACGACTGTCGGCTTCCCTTCTAGAGGTGTAATGAATATAGATACTCGTAACAAGTACCAGTAACATAATATCAGTGGTATATTCATATTATGTTACTGATGAACAAGGAAATAACAACGAAAGCCAATGGTATTATAGGTAACTATTACCCGAGCGATCTGATTATTCGTTTCTATGTTTTGGTACGTAAGGTACATCTAGTTAGGTACTGAGTACATCTTGTTAAAAAATATCTAAGTCTACTAGGTAGGTATATTGTTATTAGTTACAAGTAATAACAAGATATAATAGCACTCTCGTATATATTATTTACATTACGAGGATGCAATTTGGCTGGGTCAGGTTTTGGGATGGGTGACCGTTCTTTGCATTACGAGGTTGTGAAAACTCTTTTACTCTGCCGGTGTTATCTTGTTACAAACATTCGCAGTAACTAGATGTACGTATCGGAACATAGGGACGATCTATATTAATAGGAAGCAATAACATTCCTCTTGGTTCTTATTTCGTTGTTAGTGGGTAACATAATATTATCAAAGTAATATATTCAATTACATGAATATCAAAATCGTAACCTAATATAACATCTCTATTCCCTTCTGTAGGTATGCGGTCGCGCACATCAAAGACAAAACAGTCTTGCCACAGTATACATATTATATTCAGCTGTACAAGTATTCTATTGAATTGGGTGTCGCCATATTATGTTTACCTACAGACAAAAAGACGTTTTATGGATTATGAATATTGTAAAGTTGGATGGAAATGTTTGATGATTTACAATAATTTATTAGTGTTATCATCCTCATGCCCTTACCCCATATTTATTTTGGGCCGGTGGAACACGTCAAGCTTGGTGTAAATAATAAAATAATACCAAGTAATCATATTAAATATATTTGTTAATATAGGTACCTACTCAAAACAATTCATTAAAAAATATAAAAAATAGTGCCCCACCGGCATCGGGTACAGGAACCAAGCTTAATATTTCGTCTCATTATTAAAAAATACAATATCAATTTTAGTAAGGAATCGGAGGCTAACGGAGTCCACTCGTTACGATAAATATGTGAGCGAGACAGGCATACGTCTCGTTCTCTTCTATATCGAATCGAGTGCCGAGTACTAACTCTCTCTCTCTCTCTCTCTCTCTCTCTCACATTCATTCATTTCATTCATAACACATCATTCCATCACTACTGTTTAGGTAATATACACGGTACACCTAACTCCAACAATAATACATAAACGTTTATATAGAAAACCTATGCGGATTGTAACAAATGCCTATGGTGCTAAACAAATGTTCTTTTCCTTTCTTCTTCAGTATGTATTGTGAAGAAAGTTAAGTCTGGGTTTGCGTAGTCGTTATTCATATACCTAAAGATACTAAGTACAATATGTTTCGGTTCTGTTCGAAGTCGTGATCATCAAATGCAAACTGCGCGAAACAATGAAATAAAGTGCAACGCAGTGGTACGTGCACGATCTCACTCACTTCACAGCCCGCACTGACTCATCGGTGAGCATCTATAAGTTAATCGAACACATCACATATTTTACCGGTGGCACACATTCAAACCGGCAACCACACATTTCTATGAAGACGGTGTACTGTTCAACTATACTATACTGTGGCGGTGTTCGTGCGATGCGTGTCGTAGACAAAACAGTTTTGTCTTAGGTGTGCGGTGCGTCGCAGACAAAACAGTCTTAAGACAGTCTTAAGACTGTTTTGTCTGTGTCAGACAAAACAGTCTAAAGACAGTCTTGTCTCTAGTGTGCGGTCTCCCAACTCTTTGGGTGTATTCGACCTAAAGGTGGGATATGGAATCAACATTTTCAATTTGGAACATGTTTCAAATGCAATTCAATTCACGTCAAGCCAATCAATGTAATAAGTAATCTCTGTCGAATACGATATCTCTCATTTTTTTACCTCTAACATTTTACGGAATTTAAAAAAATATATATTTCTCTCCGGAAGGGGTTTTTATTTGTTTATACTTTGTTTTCTATACGCAAATATACCTAATCTACATGTATGTGTGTATACACAAAGCTGTTTCCAAAACACCACCTAATAAATACAACACGTAGAATTAAACTTTCCATATTATTTATAAGTGCGGTTGGGACCAAAGCAATTATAAGTTTCAGTAAAATATGTTTTCTACGCCGAGTAGACTTGTGCCGAGATTAAAGGTGGACTTGCGACATACTGCTAGTTTTGGAATTTAATTTTATGCTATACTTTCGTTATATTTATTGCTATGAATAAAATTATTCATGCCTCGGTGGCTACAAACTTTAAAATAAATCTGTCATTAGGAGTCCAGAGAATTTGATTTGTGGTTTCAAAAGATTTAATATTCTGTTGTTCTACTCGTACCTATTTAATGATCCAATAAAAATACAAATTCATTGGCTAATTTTCGTTGAAAATATTTTATTGTATTCTGGTCTCTGATTGGATGGTTTTAATTTAATTAGTTAAATACAGTGAATACGATACTCGGGTTTTACGTACCGTACCCGACTGTTCGTCGTGCCGGGAAAAAAGAGTGTCAATGAGAGTTATAATTATTAATAAATTAATAAGATCGGTTTGCTTCAGTTTAAGGAAGTGTAATCAAGTGGTCCCCCGGACTCCAATGTGCTAATTGGCGCTGATGATGATAAAGAGAAAACTATCTCTGCAACGTTAGTAGGTACTCCTAAAATAATATAGAATAATATACGAGACTGTAATAAATGTAATTATTGAATAATACCTATTCTACTAATATTATGCCACTTGCACTATATACACTACCGTGTCTAGAGGGGGGCAGTTCTGAAATCCCCTTCATGTTAATTGATGGGGATTGTTTGAATATGATATTATTAATGAAATAATTCATACCTAGTTAAATGTATTAATTGGTTTAATACACATCTGCCTACAAGTTCAGATGTGACAAGTACTGTGTAGAAGTTTGTAATACAAATTATATTTCGAAAAGATATCAAAGTAGCTCTGTGGGCGCTATCGCGGTGCCACGGAGTCGAAATTATTGATTTCAGCGTAGCGGGGGAAACTTTTGCATTTGCTTCCTTTGCTAGACAAATTTAGCTTATCTGTGATTATTATTTAAGCTACCTACTTGCTGTTTCTTCTATTGTGTCTGAATAGGTACATTATTTTACAACTATGTACCTATGCCTTTACGAATTATTATTTGATCTCGTTGCTGAGGTATTCTTGGTTCTTTAAATTTAATGTGTATACTATTATTATTTTTTTTCTTTTAACTTTATATAAATAAATATATTTGAAAATAAAATAATCTTAATTCAACTTTGAAATTAAATTGCTAAGTAAATGATTTATAAAATATGTGCACTTTTAATAGGTTAATTGATTGATTGATTGATTGATTGATTGATTGTGCACTTTTAGGCAGCAGTGAAGATCAGATAAAAATTCTTAGAGCAAAAATATTTAAACCTAGGTTCAGTGGGGTTGGAATGAATGTCATACAAAGATTAAATACATTATTACTTCAATTGTTAACCTTACCCTCTCTGATTGGTTAAACATTTACGCCCAGTTTCCGAAAGGCTGATCAACGTCAAATTAACTAATCGGCTGTCAAATCTCTTGTCAAGTAGCAATTGGGTTGCTAGAATCATGGTTAAATAGTTTAATTTGATCATCGTGTCGGTTAAAATAGCTGATTAGCCAACACGGTGATCAAATGATACTATTTAACCATGCTTTTAGCAACCCAATTGCTACTTGAAAAAAATGTAACAGCCGATTAGTTGATTTGACATTCATCAGCCTTTCGGAAACTGGGCGTTAATATATTAGCTCCTTAGCAGGTGCAAAGCCGTTCGCCTGCAGTCCTACACAGGTGTATGCTATTCCTAGAGAGCGGCAAAATAATAACTGTTTGCGTAGTCATTATGCTAATTATAGGTAAAAAATGCATTAAGGTGAAGGGTTTACTAAATAATACTTTGCTGTTAAAGTTCCTTTCGCGTTATATTTATTCTCTGGTTATGAGCAGCTGTTGGACCAGAGGGTTTTAGCAATTTTAAAAACAATGAACATCAACAACTCGATTTAGTTTTCTGTAGAAGTTTATAGTAGAAAGGAAATTAAAAGGACCATTAGGTGCATTTTTCATTAGTCTGTGCTTAGGTGAGTTGACGGCAGAAGGCTGCCGTAAACGGCGACATCGACACCCGTAGTGTGAGCTCCTTGCTAATGACTTGAATGGCTTCATTAACAGAGTTACTTCGATATGTGACTGCAAATGCTAATTAGTTTAACAGTGAAAGTTTCCCTGTTAACGCATTTTTTCATGTCAGTGAATAGTCTTCTATGTGACATTTACGTTAATCATAAATTCACGTGTGATATATTTTATATCTGTACTGTAATAAAATCGTAAAATTAATTGTCTAAAATTATTGTTAGTTACATAATATGCAGGTAGGTACTTATGTTAGTTTAGGTCCGGGCCAGTGGAGAATCCTAAGTTAACTTAGATGAAACCGCAGAGGGATGGGAGGCTCGTGGTAAAATTGGCACGTGTCTTGTAAGTAAAATGTGAAGTATGTCAGCCTGTAATTAATCTACATAATAAGAGTTGGTCAGAATCATGTATTCCAAAGATTCCGTAGCCCGGGTTGAAGTTATCGTTTATTTCTATGTTGCATTTAACGATTTCTTAGCCAACTATTCTCGAAAGGTCATACATTACTGGCCATATTGTTCGTACATACACAAGTGTGTTACAGACTAACGTCCAGCTAGGGTAGGGTGTGTTAAAAATAGAGTGGACCGGACATTGAACCGGTGGCTCCGGACATCGCAGTAATGAAAGTGTCCCATCGTGTTCGGTACGAGTTTTCGCGACTGAACCAATTTCCCGCGGTTCGAAATAATTCACATTCTGCAGTTCTGCCAATTTACGAATACGTTTCGTTATTTAATATTTCACGAATTGTATTAGCAATATGACGTAAAACCAATATGGAAAAGCTTAGAAGGAGCTTATTTTACGTAGGTAGTAGGTCTACCTACCATAACTGAGATGACAATGATATGTGATTAGCAATGTTGTACCTTATATCGTCCCATAAGAGCCAAACGAGCGTATCGCCAATTTGATAACTTTACAGGAGAGCTAAAAACCTGTGCAAATACCACTATTCTGAACTTTGAAGCACTGTAATATACATTATATAACAGGTAATCGAGAAAAATAAATGCCTTAATATAGACTAGTTATTAAAGAGTTAATATAGCAAAAAACTAATTAATAATGTTTTGAAATATATTAAATATTTATGATTTTTCAAAAAGTGCCAGGCTTACATTTTTTTGGCTCTTATTATTTGCAAATACTATATTTGAAAATAATAAAGCGAAAAAAAACGTAATATTTTATACGTTCAAATGGCTCTTAAATATAACTTCAAATTAGCTTATTTTTTTTATAGGTACTATAGGAACGTATAAGTTGTTACGTTTTTCTGGTTGGTTAGAAATTTTGTTACTTATGGAAAATTTCAGTATCAAATAAACTCGTAAACAAATACGTTCATTTGGAACTAACGAAAAATGAAACGGATGACATTGACATACACCAATCGAAAGTTAAGTTGTTATCGTCGTAAAGAAAATATAAATGTTTTGCATTAAAACAAAACAGGTATTATGTGTTGGAGAAAACACACAGCATTGAGATGAAGAAGAAGCAGCTCAGTGACTTGCTTTGAGTATCGAGAATAACAGAGAAAACATACCTGAATCCGATTAAGTTAAGTAAATTGTTTCACCAGAGGGCGCTCATGACATCTGTCGTCAGTGTCATCGTTCACTTCGCGCTCAAATAGCTGTCAAGTCTCATAGTGTCTTCATCGCCAGCAAGACCCTTGAACCAATGCTGTGTGTTTTCTCCAACACATAATACCTGTTTTGTTTTAATGCAAAACATTTATATTATGTGTCTTCAAAAACACACAGCATTGAGATGAAGACCTGTTTGATATCTGCTGGTGAAAAGGATTGCACATGAAATGCTATGTGAATTAACAAATGATTATGAACACAAAAGATCTGCTTATTTGTTTCATAAATTTATTTTTATCTTTAAGTAATCAAAATTACAAATTAAATCCAAATTAAATTTTAAAAAACCCACTTGGTATATTATTAACACTGAACTTAAATATCTTAAGTTATCAACAAAATTATTAACTTTCTTAAAACTCAACATTTTAAAATTATAAATTTATAATGTAATAAGAAAAATCAACTATTAAAATCTTTCTAAGTTTTCTGGAAACAAATCAACATAAAAAATGTTAGATACAATTGACATCTATAGAATGTACTGCTAAACAGTCTTAAAATTCTTATATAATGAATCAGTACTCTCATTGTGAGATCTATTTACTTCTCTACAGTAAAACTTGGAGAATGTTTCTACACATTTCCAATTCCCTCTTTGCAGGATTTCATCAATAGGTTGGCCATCCAGCCATCCCCGAGATGCTACAGCCGACCTTATACTGCCTGGAGATGCTACTATATTTGTCTGTTTAAATATTGAACGTATCCATCCAGCTATGATAGTTCTGGAAGCTGATTTCACTTGGCCCGTAATTGTGATGAAAAGGCACTTTAATTCTTTTCCTTTAATGCGTCTAGCTTCCGAAGCTGCAATAAGATCTTTTACATGGGCTACTGGGCAAAGACGGCGGTCCTGGTGCTCCGTAAGGAGCCACCCTGACTGTCTGTGATTACCTGAGTCAGTTTTAGAGCCAAACCTTGGCCAGAATGTTAAAGTATCTTTAGTCTCTGAGAATCTGTCCTCGGAGATCTCCAGAAGGGTAAGATCATGTAATCTCCGGCCTGAGGCAAGTAACAATATTATAGCTGTTCTCCTACTTATATCAAATAAAGAACCAGAACCTGAGGATGACTTTAACCAGTCAAATAGTATATTAATGTCCCATATGGGTAATTTTACTGCTTGTGGTTTAGAAAGAGAGATTGCCTTTAAGACCTGTTGAATAAAAAAGTTTTTAGACAGATTGTCTGCTGTGGCTGCACAATAGGTAGAGATGGCAGACTTATGCAATAAAATTGTACTATATGCAAATTTATTTTCTAAATATAGATCAGCTAAAAACTTTGCTACATCTTTCCCTTCTGGGTTCCTACTATTAACATTGTTATTATTACACCAAAATAACCACCTTTTTATTGGAGTACTGTAGGTACTTAAAGTGGATGAACGCCAGCTTTTCATTAATAACTGCTGTTCATCTTTGCTCCAATCGGCTATTTGGTCGGCCCACCCCCAATTTTCCAAGCCTGAAGTACCAACTTCTCCACTTGTGGAGGGCTTGTCCCTGTTGCCCAATCGACAAGAACCTTCCGCAAGTTCTCTATGGGTAAGGGACTGGACAGCGCTCTCGCCTGGAGGTCTGGGAACCAAAAGCATTGAGTCCAACGAGGTGCTATTAGGATATACGTTCCTGTTGCCTTGTTTAGGTGGGCTAAGACCCTGGGAATCATGTTGGGGGGTGGGAACACCCAAGCGGTCTGAAATTCCCACCTTCGACTGAAGGCGTCGTAAAAAAGAGCTGATCCATCTCTTGAATCTAATGTCACATAATGCTGTACGACGGCGGTTTCTTTGGATGCGAACAGGTCTACATCTGGGGTGCCCCACCTTTGGAATATTGCCTCTGTGGCTGATGGTAGTAGATGCCATTCGGGTACTTGTTGGCCCCTTGATAGGCGATCTGCGATACCGTTTAATTTTCCTGGTAGATAAAAGGCTGTCATTGTTATGTTGAGGGAACTGGTTAAGTTTAGTAGCCTGGTAGTTAGACCCAGAAGATTCATGGATCGAGTGCCGCCCTGATTCCGTATGTAAGCAACTAGAGTCCGATTGTCGGACTGCACTAGAATGTGTGCATTCTTCAGAATGACACTCTGAGACCTTATTACAGCAAAGACTGCGTACATCTCTTTTAAATTCGAGTGCCATGATTTTTGATTCAGAGCCCATTTGCCAGACAGGTACTGGTTGTTCAAATGTGCTCCCCAGCCCGCATCCGCTGCGTCTGTTGTTAAGAAGTATGTCACTTCTTTCTTGTGAAGTGGGGCTGGACTGCAATCTACTGCATCCAGCCACCACGTCAATTCCTGTCGCACACTGGGGCACAGTTTCTCTCTCTGACCTCTCCGGGTGAACCTTTTCAGAAAAAGTTGTGCTCTGCGACAGTGAAGTCGACCTTGAGGGACTGCATGGTTGGCAAAATTTAACATGCCTAACACGCTTTGTAGCTCCTTTAGTGAGCAGCTGTCTTTGTTCAGCATCTGACACAAAGATCTCTTTATTTTGAGGACCTTCTGGGTTGGCAAGGCTAGAGTTAGGTTCTGGGTATTCCAGACCAAGCCCAAGTATTCCACTTCTTGTGTGGGCTCTATGACGGATTTCTGGTAATTTATGTGCCAACCCAGAGATTCCAGGGTTGAGAGCGTTTCCGTAACCTGCACAACCAACCTGGATCTGTCCTGGCATGCTAGCAGAAAATCGTCTAAATAAACTATTAGACGAATACCTTGCCGTCGAAGGGTTTCCGCAACCCAGTTTGATACTGCTGCAAAGGTACGGGGGGCAGAAGACAGGCCAAACGGCAGTGCTGTCAGCTGAAGGATTTCCCCGTTGTAAATGACCCGTAAAAACCTTCTGTGTGCCTCCGCTATGCACAAATGAAAATAGGCCTGGTGAATATCTATCTTTACTAGCCAATCGTTGGCTTGGAGAAAATTCACTACATCTACCTGAGATATTAAATAAAAATGTTTTGTTGATATGTGAGTATTTAAAGCCCTGAGGTCGAAAATGGGCCTCAGTCCCCCATCTGTTTTCTTCACTAAAAACATTTTTGAAAAGAAGCCGGGATCCCGAGCTGGTGGTATCTCTAGGATTCCCTTGTCTTTTAATTCCTGAACTGTCCGAGTCATGTCTGGTGTAACCTGGGTAGCTAAGGTTCTTAAAAGGTTTCGGCATGGGAACTTTAGAGGAGGTTTCATTTTGAAGGGTAAACGACAGTTGCTTATTGACTTGATAATGAATTGATTGGCTCCCCTTTGAATCCATCTGTCTGTGGATAATCTTAGGCATCCTCCTCTGAAGTTCCGTTGAGACTCATGCTTGTTTACTATTAGGGGCGGAGGCTCCCTTATTGGTGTCATGTTGACGAAAGGGATGAATCCTTTTAGAATTATTGTACTTAATTTTCCTTTCAGGTCTTTTAGTTTTAACTGCGTTTTTGTATCTTTTATTTGAAAATTTATCAGAGCGTTCTGAACGTTCCGGTACCTTCCTATCCTTCAAATAAGATGGAGTATTGAGCCAGACCTGGGAGCCACCAAGAGATTGAATAATTGGTTGTAATGCGTCCCGACTAAATAGATGTTCTGAACTTGGTGGAACATTCTGTAAGGTTGTTCTAAGATTCAGGTTACTGATTTCTTTCAGAATTCGGTCACGCCTAATCTCTATACATTCTGAACGTTTGCCGCATAGGACTTGCATAGTGGTCTCTGAATTTTTGTGAGTTGCAGAGCCTGGACCGAAAGTTTCTAATATCTTGTCGAACAAGGAATTTGGATCTAAGTCCCTTGGATTGGCTGTAGCCCAGCCAATTATAGACTGTAAACCTGTTTTTAACAATTGTCTTTGTTCTAAGACCTTATTAGAAAGGCCTGCTAATAAAAGTTCAGTTGGAGCTAAATAATCCTTATTTTTATTGAAGTGGCATAGTTCGTCATTTACTTTTAGCCCTACAAATCCAGGGGAAGCCAAGCAGTCTTGAAGAGACTTCTTATACCTGATTGCTCTCCAGGTGGGAGCATCAAATTGTTGAAGCTTCATTAGCTCTTTAAGTCTCTCACTATCACTAGGTTGAATTAGCTTCTTTTCGTCGAAGTCTGTACCTAGACTACCAAGAGCTAATGTCAGAGGTTCATCCTGAGACTGACTAGTCGACGCTTGTGTAGGTCTAATAAGAAACTGGTTAGAACTTGTGCTAGTACTAGGTATATCTTGAGTATAAATATATGGCGGTAATTGAGAGAGGAAGTTGGATATATAAGATACCTGCGACATTAAAGTGTCGACACGGGGATCGGAGCGCTCCGAACGTGTCGTGACCTGTCTACATTTCCTTTTTTGACCCATTCTTGGACGCTTGTTGGGTAGGGGTGATGCCAAGCCCTCCTCAACCTCCGAGGAAGAGGAAGAGCTATTCCCCGATAAGGTCGAAGCTTGTTCTCCATCCGAAGCAACAAACTCTCGACCGGCACCCTGTGCGTCCTCGTCCTGTAATGACTCCATTACAACAAAAAGAAAAGCGCTTACCCCGTTGAAAAGAAAACAATGCTGTGTTATCACTTTACACACTATTACTAGTAAAATAATTATGTATTTCACTCTTTTTTGTATTTCAAAAAAATTTCTGTGCGTACTCTCGCAAATCATGAAATGCTATGAGACTTGACAGCTATTTGAGCGCGAAGTGAACGATGACACTGACGACAGATGTCATGAGCGCCCTCTGGTGAAACAATTTACTTAACTTAATCGGATTCAGGTATGTTTTCTCTGTTATTCTCGATACTCAAAGCAAGTCACTGAGCTGCTTCTTCTTCATCTCAATGCTGTGTGTTTTTGAAGACACATAATAATTATACTTTTTTCTGATACGTTACAATGGAACTCTGAAACAACTATTGACTATACGAACTTTTGGCAGATCGTGTAGGACCACACAGACAACGTATTTCTGAAATAAAAAAAAAATCGATATTTTGGTGATAAGCTCGTTTGGCTCTTATGGGACGATATGGTAGGCACTTTTCAGAATTTTGTAACCATGCGCGTGTGGTTCTAAAATTATGCCTAGCCAGGTACTTACTCCAGACAGTGTAACCAATACATGAAGTTACTACGGAGCCCTGAACAAAAACTAAATAGCTAAACATAATCTATTCCATGCCTCCATTACATACAACACACGTTATGTCAGTGAACAGGTACAATTAGTAATAGTATTCGTTCACGAACATGATCATGATGAGCATGACATCGATCAGGCATCAGCATTTTTTACCCTGTCATGTCGGAGAGTAGAGGTAGAGTCAGAACTCTTCCTCTACTCTCTCCACCACTCACCACCACAGTCAACGACATTTAAGGGAGTCGTGACCTCCGAAAATAAAGTAAAGAGATATTGAGGCGAAAGGGAGGAGTATGTTATTGAATAGTAATAAAGAACCCCCAGTATTTTAACCAAATTCGTACTTATTCGGTTTTATTTTTCTGACTATACTATCACACTTCAGTCAAATTAAGAATTTATATTTATTGCTTGTTGAGGTCCTGGGCAGTGTTTGTGTTGAAAATATTATCAGATAGGTACGCTCAGTCTATGTTCGCTTTCCTATAATCTGGTAGAAGGACAGCGGTGTTTTTCATTACTTAGGTATTGGTAGGTTCGCTAGATTAATGGTAAGCATTATCTGGCCAACCTACCTAGTATTAGAAGTAACTGTTACACTACAGTATACCTAACAATAAATGAGTTTCGTTTGCGGTAGACTCTATTTCATAAGTATCTATCTACAGCAATTAAAGTAATAATAACTCTTGCAATGTTCTCAATGACATCTAGCAACTAAAATAATTTTATGTATAAGGATTCATTATCGTGTACCTAAAATGTATTAAAGCATAATAGGAATAATAGAGATCATTTGGATTTTTTCTCCAATAATCGCGCTTTAATTTTTTGAGTTTGCACGTATTCAATGAGATACAGATGGAGTTAGTACTTAGTATGTATACAGTTTTGTAAATTTTGTGAGTACTAACAAGCTTTTTACAATATACAGTTTTTAACGTTACAAAAAATATAACATAAACATTATATAACCCATCAAGCCTTGTCAACGCGACGTAAGTGAGCACCTTGCTTATTCCCGTGTTCATAGCTTAATAATTTAAAGCCATTAACTGTGAAACGGCGGAGGAAGTTCCGAGAAGACCGTTATTACATGCATATAGTACCTACTCGTTGGATAATAAACGGCTACCGGTATTAGTGCGGAGTTCTATATCATTAGTTGAGCTGTCGGCACGTGCTGTCATATCAGGTACTCTGCAGATGTTCGTAGACATAAAGCTTTGTTCTCACTAGGAGACAACATGTGTCGCGGATCCACAAAATAGGGCATAATGTTGTGTATTGTGTACATATAACATTTTATATCTAAAGATTGTTACGCCGCTTTATTTCTGTAATGCTCTTGATGAATTGTTGCTCGTATCTTTATACCGTTCCGTGGTATTATTTTGTCACGGGTCACGGCCCTTTTTTTAACTTCTAAATAAAGTAAAAAAATATTTCTATAAATGTCAGTTGAGCCGAGTCTTTCTCTGGCCCACCTTTGGTTGACTGGTAAATAAACAAATCATCCTGTGACATTAAGTTCGTCTATGTAGGTACTAGTGTGCATAAAGTCTAATAAATAAATAAAACATAAAAAATTATTAACAAAATACCGCACTAAAAAGTGACAAGGTCAATCATTAACCAAATGGTTGCGCTAAATGAATCACTACACTATATCAAAATCAGGAGGCAAGTGTCTGGTGTATTTATACTCTGTGCTCATTATTCAGCTACCGATCTTTACGATAGCTCATCTCGAACTAATGTGGTATTTGTTATATCGGCACACAATCCACAATATGTAGCACTTTTGTAAACATTTCTATAGGAACTGCTTTGTTTGATGTGATGTGCGTGGGTCTGACCATTGTCCGTAATCATTCGGGCTGTTTTGTGCCCTTTTCATAATAGCCTGTGTTACACTCGGAACTGAGGCTCATATTTGATTTTTCACATTTCACTGTTTGTTTCTCGCAACAATAGTCATCGTAAAACCTCAATAAAGATTAACTCCATGATGATGTAACAAACATATTATGTATTTTTAACAAATCTAAGAAAATGCTTACAATCCCTGAATAGAAAATTAGCTTTCTCTTTGCTTGATATTACAAAGTTTCGTACAATAAAGTGGTTTGTAGCAGACGAAACCCCTTGTAAATCAATATAAGTTCTACATAAATGTTCTCTCGAAGATACAATGTACCGAAAACAAATACCTAGGTACATATTTTTCCTCTTTAGTTGCTCATTCATCACACTCTCTATGTTAATATTATATTAGATAGTAGGTACTAGTATACAAGTCTTTAAACTTGCTGCAACAAGGCTATAATCCTTCCTTATAGGTACTTTGTAGAATTAAGTTTTACGGAGAGAAGACATCTCATTCCAATTTCGAACATAGCGTGGGTAGCAATCTCAGCAATTTTCTGCTTTATGAACAGTTTATTCTCAATAAGAGCCTACTTTTACGTGGTTTGAACCAGGACTATGAAGACGTTAAACAGCTTTTGTTCAAATATTTGACTTTAATGTCTTTTATGAAATTTAAATAGCTATTATGTATCCATCTTGGCAAAACTTGTATGCGGCCCGAATTATGATGAGTTTCATCCCTTGTTACACTCTGAATGATTACTTCGTACCTCTTTAAATGTCAATTATCCTTTACGCTCAGTTCTCATACAGGCAGTCATTGGGAAGTCTGAAAAACTGTCAACTAAACTAATGCTCTAAGTTATCAATATTTCCAGCTGGTTAACAAAGATCTACCGAAGGTTAATTAACTGAATCAGCTAATTCGGATAGAGTGACGTAAACCTTACCGGTGGAACTGTAGACTGGTTATTAATGTTATTATAATAATATCTACACCGTTCCAAATATATGACAGGGTCACTTTATCAAAGTAGACGTGATACAAAGCAAATAAAGGGATTCGTGCATATAAAATTTTAGATTCAGGTAAGGCACAAAGCTAAGCGTTATTACTTTGATGTGATGTGGGTTTTCCTCCAGGAATACCATTTGGAATGAAACAGCGACACCCATATTCGTTTTATCTTTTAAATGAATACCTTTGGATCCAGTAACAGTGATTGCTTATTTTATTGCAAAAGCCTTACGGAATACCTCGATATTAATATTGAACGTAAGTTGGTAGGTTCTTTGGATAGAATTTTATAAAAATGTGTATTCACGAAATGCGATGCGAGAATGGATAGGAGTATTGTATCTTTGACTCTAGGGATTAAACGGTTGTTTTTAATCCCCTCATGAGTAACTCTAGACTAGTGGTAAAAAGATCCATGAGATTATAATGTAGTATCTATAACTAATACAACGGATTATCTGTACTATTCTAGTATAGTGTTACAGTTTTACTATTACTACGCACTTGATATTACCACTACGTTAACAAGTCAGTAAATTTTCAGACACGCACTTCTTTCGTCTTAGGTTTGTTAAGTTGGACTTGTAGCTCTGTAGAGGTTGCGGGTCAGAACCCGTCATATCGGTATCGGTAGATATATTTTACGGTTAATTTTACTTCGACCCTGATCAAGGCAACCTGAGGCAATTGGCTGCATAATTGCTGATTAACATAATAGGTATATCATCGTTTGAGCGCCAATCCTGGTTGCATCTAGAATCTAGAGCTTGTCTTTTGGAGCACGGGGTCTGCTCTCCTACTTCTCCATACACTTGGTGTTTACGAGAACTACCGTTGACCCTCCAAATCTGAGATAAAACCAGTCCTTGTAGGTGAGGTTAGCTTGAGCCCCGAAGATCGTCGTGGCGCCTCATACACTCAAATATTTGTACAACATGTTTGAAGTATCTTTAATAAAAGTTGCTTAATTTGTAGAAGACATTGACTATTTAATAATTAAATATTTTGTGTAAGTAGGTATGCTAAGAGCGTATTTGTTACTCTCTCATAGAAATAGTAATCGACAGTTTTGAAAGCAGTTGAACCTCAAAATGTGGTTAATGAAGCCCTACATAGCAGTTTTAATTGCCCTTACGGCTGGGCCCGTATTCCATACTTGCACCCTCAAATGACCCAACAAATTGACCGGCTCACGCGATGTTTTACTTATTGTTGTAGGTATTCCTAATAATGAGTATTAATTAATTACCGACCTATTGCAATCGTGACTTTCAATGTTGGGACTGTATGAATTTATATAACCTCTAAAACCACTGCCATTATAAAAGTATAAGTATGAGTAAGTAAACCATGATTAACTGGGGTAGGCAGCACGATACCAGACCGCTCGAATACCTAAAGCATAATATTAGTCGTCTGTAGGGAATACCAGAACTAAGAGTCACAATATCAAGGACGAAAATAGATGATGTATTTAAGTAACCTGTGCTGTATTCCGTCCGTCATACATACAGTAGCCGTACGCTAAACATTAATTACTAGCGCCACTGTTGACGGTGCCAATTTTAGCGACAATATTCTGTTTCATCGGTCAGTGCCGTATGGCATGTGCCACATTCATAATTGTTGATAAAACGACCAGTCGGTCGGCACTCCGTGCAATGTTTTAGTTCAGTGACCGCGCAATGTGCAATTTAACAGTGGTTGCGACGTACTCCATAATTTTTAACCTATTAATGAAATTGCAGTGTCACAGCATCAGTTAATATTAATTTAACATAAGTACATTGCGTTAAAACAAGAACGGTGTTTATTTATTTTGCATAAGCTGTTATCCGTCCAACCGCATAAAGCAAACAATAAGAATAAAATGGCAAGCAAGTCGTAACAAACAGTGGAAACCGGCCTACATAATTATTCTGTTAATACACAAATACCTATTGATAACACACTTGTACTTTTCCACGATATTTATTATTCACCTAACCGGTTTCGCCTTACGGCATTCTCAACAAGTTCCACCAAGTGCCATCAATCAACAGTATGAATATTCTGTTAATCCCTACTAATATTATAAATGCGAAAGTAACTCTGTCTGTCTGTCTGTCTGTCTGTCTGTCTGTCTCGCTTTTACGACTAAACCGCTGAACCGATTTTGATGAAATTTGGTATAGGGGTAGATTAGACCTTGAGAAAGGACATAGGCTATGTTTGGTCGCGATAACCGACATCCACGCGGGCGGAGCCGCGGGCAAAAGCTAGTAATTTATATATTCTAAACTAGCTATTGCACGCGACTCCAATTGCGTTGAATTCTGATACCGTCCCACCGATCACCGAGATTGGTGGCTATCGCGTGCAGTATACATACACGATAGCCACTTATGAAGAGATGATATTATAAAATAATGGTCATTTCAGGTACAAAAACAATGCTTTAAATTTCCCTTACGTTATGTCCCGATCGTAATCACTGATCAATGATCACTAAACGCGATCAGACAGACCCGTTTATTTCATATAGGTAAAACCGTGTTACCTCAATTCTGTAGAGCTGAACGAGATGACAGCTCGCATTTGGGACATATGGCACAGCTATGCGCGCCACCGGACATACTTATTAATACTTTTATAGCGCTGCAAGTGGCGAAATGCCGATAAACATTCTTTATAGGCAATTTTGAAACAAGCAAAAATAACTGCGAACTGCGACTGCTTCTATGGCGTAGCGGTAGTGAACGCAGCCGCTACGCAGGAAGCGGGTTCGATGCCCGCTCAGTGCAAATATTTGTATGCATGAATATGGATATTTGCATTGGTCTGGGTGTTTCTATGTATAATATGTATGTATTTACGGAAAAATATGTATCTAAGTAGTTATGTTTATCTACATTCTAGAACCCATAACACAAGCTAGTTAAGCTATGCTTAGGTAGGTACTTTGAGTCTAGATGGCGATGTGTAGAAAGTCCTACAATACAATACAAACCACTATTTGTGTTTGTTTAAATCACTGCTAATTTTGTAATCGCTGAAAATGTGATCTTGGACCCAAAAGATCTTGGTCTAAATAGTCTTTATTGAAGAAAACTAGACTTCCAAGTTCGAATTTATTAATGAATAAATTCTTCTTAGCATAGCACTGCTTTTAAGTTCCTAACTTTAGATACTCCGTTCGAACCGTGAACACAGTGAATAGAGGTTTTACTTTGAGAAAAAGTTCCCGGTCATCAAAGTCTGGAGCAGAAAGAAGCTTTAGGTTATAAATGGCGGTGGGTTCATTTTCATGAATTGGTTCCAAAACATTTATTTCCTGAAAAATCATTCAACGATATAACCGATGATACCTTCCTTGATCAGTAAATCTGAGAATTATTTGGAAATTGAAGCTGAATTTGTCTAGGACAAAGATTCGCACGATTACTTAATCAAATTAGTTGAACAAAACGTGATAAAGCAGTGGAAATCCATACCTACTTAGTTATGAGCAACTCATAGTTCCAATAAAATTAGATGACTGTTATGTAGGTATCTGTAATGATTCTATACTATATTTTGCAATACGTACCGACTGAAACGTTTTAAGTCTTTGAAACAATACAATTTAAGTCAATTCTCTGACCACTTCTATTATAAATTTTGCACAAAGCTTGGCCACTAACTGTAGAGATATGGCGTATAAAAGACGGTGCTGATTTCAATAAATTATGCTAACGTTCCAAGTTATTGCATAAATTCAGCGAAATATTTACACAACGACCGACGCCCGTGTCCTTTTAAATAGGATTTATTACGTGAACTGTTATACCTGTCTAATGAACCATTTTATTTTCTTTTCAGGTAAGCATGGAGTCCATCTATATATCATTGAAATGAGTACTGGTATGAAATATAACAGGTAATAGAAACCGCCACTTTAACGTGCTTTCAACTGCTGAGACACTACATCAGTTTTTCTTTAACCCTTTAACGGTTATAAGGATCTAGATGAGATAGAAAGATTTGATTTTCGGGCGTGGGTAAGGAAAATAATCATGGGGTTAGTTTCATGTACGACAAACGAATTCAAACGTACGACTCACGACCGCAAGTCGCATATTATTTGGCCGGAAAACATTTCAGAACATTCATATTGGTATAGTGGTATATTTTTTACATTAGTATCTAAAACTTAAAAGTAGCAAGTACCTAGAGTAAGTAAAGGGCCAGTATCTAACTAATGACTGTTTGTCCAGCTCTAATTAACACACGTTGAAGTATTGCGAAGCTGATCACTATGCAAAATTGTTCGCGTGAGTTGGATAGTTTGGATGAAATTTTAAACAGAATTTGAGGATGCATTAAACCGTGCATTTACTATCTCCCGTTTTTGAAACACGACGTCGTCGTTGTTGGGTGGAAGTAATTTGTAGATAATTTGTGTCGCTGTGAAACTGTTGAAATATTAAACAATAGATGTCTATTAAGTTATTATATAAATTACCTTAATGTCTATCTTATCAGTAATGATAAATCTTTCCGTAAATATTATGCCAGAGGGCTTTACGAAAACTTTGATTTCCTTTTAACGATCTTGGTACTCTTGCAGTCTTGCTACTGTATTTATGGTTTAGTAAAAGGGTGACAAAAAGAGTTAGCCTCATAAAACTTTATGTCCAATCTTATTAGGTTTTGAACATGTTTTGTAAGCATTTAATATGCACCAATTGAGAAAAAAGCTTCTTTCTTTCAGTGGGTATTTCGCATTTCTAAGGCGTGAATTATACAGAGAAGGCGAGTTATAGGCGAGCGAGAGGCGAGCTTAGGGTAGCGTTATCAATCAAAATAAAAATCGAAGCAATATAACTTTACACGCTGTAAATATAAAAGCACTATTTGGAATAACTGAGTCGTCAAGAACGATGGCATCAAATCAAATAAATGGAAAAGGACAAATTCCTTTTTCTAATAGATTCAGATCGGACATACCTAATGCTTTTTATTTCTTTTAATATGGTTGGGGCGCCAGAAGTTACATAGTCGTTTATTCTGTGAACCTAAATCACGTGTTGCTAGTCACAACAAAAAGTTCTGTTGGTTTGTTTAGTAGGAGAATACGAAGGGCAGAAGGGCTACGCATTAACTTGGGTTTGCGAATTAGTCGACCCTTGAAAATTCTCCGTGTAATTAAGTACTTTGTGCCAGTACCGTAAAATTATTCAGGTTGTTGGAAAAGTTAGTTGAAAGAGGACAGTTGATGAACTGTCAATCAGCAAGGAAAGCCACTTTAGACAAAAATATTTAATGAAGGAAACCTACTAGATTGTTAGCATTACTTATTATACTAAAAGCGCGGATGTCAGTTACGAGATTTTTTGTAAAATCTCCGGTTCTACTTAAACAATTACGGCAGATTCTATGTGTGTCCAAGACCTTTCTAATAAAACAAACCGCATTATAAACTGCGTTCAGTAGTCTGCGCTCATCGTGAAATATATTTTAGAGTTCGATTCTGAACTCTAAAATATTTTCATGTACCTAACGTAACCCCGGTTTTTAAAATATTCAATACTAGCTGACCCGGCGAACTTCGTACCGCCATATTTTCTGATCCCGTTCCCGCTGCATATCTCTAAATTTATCAGTGTTTCTCTACAATATTATGCATGTATTATACACATAAACCTTCATCTTGAATCACTCTATGTATTAAAAAAAACCGCTTTAAAATCCATTGCGTAGTTTTGGAGATTTAAGCATACCTACATAGGGACGGACAGACAGCGACAGCGACTTTGTTTTTTAATATGTAGTGAAGTGATACACATACATTTTTCAATTTATCCTTGGTTCTTAAAAAAATGTATACGAATATTAGTTGGGATCAAGATTTAAAATCGTATGTGTGTATTACTGTACTATCTATGTAGGTATCTATACCGTAGAATGCAGAGAGTCAGTATTTGACCAATACATACACGTGTACGTCAAGAGAAAGTATTGATAGTACCTAGAGAGTGTTCGTTAACAAATAATGTCTTTTCATGTGTTTGTAATAGGTAGTAATAATATAAAGTCACCATAATCATAGAACTAAATACTCCTAAAACTAAATTCGTAAACCGTGACTTGAGATATAAATGGGGGGAGGGGGGGGGGGGGGGGCTTGAGATAAGGATATAATAATATATTTATTCTAAATTGGTTAAGAACGTTTAAATACTTCTGATGAAATGTTCATTTTATAGACTTCAGTTACCAAAGTTATTATATTTAGGAAAACTCTTTTAAAATACCAATAGAGTTCGGTCGCCCGATACGAAAACCAACCTAGAATGTATTTATGGTTCTGCTCGAGGCATCGGCTCTTAAATTGTCGATAAAATTTACAACAGCGACAAGTCTCTCTCTAACAAGGTCCTATCTTTGAGAAAATCTATTTCCTCAAAGATTGGAAACACTGACCTTAGGGTCAATTGGTCCACATTATTTTTATCCTATTAACTATCCCACTAATATCAAAACTGTGAAAGTTTGTGACGTTGGATGTATGAATGATGAACATTTTCATGGAATAGGTGGATGGAGTGAATGGATGTTTGTTACACTTTCACTCAAAACCTGCTGAACGGATTTAACTAAAATTTAGCGCAGATATAAATTATGGTCTGGTATAGCACATTGAGTGCTTTGTATCCCGGGAACAGGATCCTGTTCTAGAATATTTTCTGAAATTATTCTGAATATGAACTATACGAGTATGTTTTGGTCACGTGATATACTTTTTCTGCAATTTAAAAGGCAATGACTTGTGAGATATAAATCTTCTCTGATATGCTGAGACTGCTGATCAATTTCGACAAGTAGCGTTTAAATTCTTATCATCTAAGTAGGCGTTATGTCCGGATTCATTAAATTATTGTCATTTATTATCCGAACAGGTTTAAATAGATCACCCTACCTTAATAGTTCGTTAGGTTTATTGTAAACAAACACGGCATTCAGCAATAACCAATAAGCAAAACAATAAAGATACAGTTATTTACACACATAAATATAAAATAGGTGACATTATTACAGAAGTAATCTCTTCTACAGTTTTAAGACTGCGGATGTAATCGCCGCCTGCAGTATTGACAGACATAAGTGTTTCCGCGACAACCGAGATCGCTTCGCGTGCAATGAAGACGACTTGCCACACACGGAAGGTCTCGATAAGCAAACACCGGTCAGCCACTTGACATGACTCCCTGCATGACATTTCGTATAAGTGTAAAACTCGAGCGTTGTTCAAATATGACCGGAGACAAAAGTTATGTAAACAGTCACGGGCTAAAAAATAACCATGATCTACAAAAAAAAAGTCTCGCTCCAGGAATACCGATGAAAGTGAAAAGTCTGTAGGTATAAAAAGTTGAAAAGTACTTATTCACAAAAAAGTGCTAAACGAGCCTATAAAAACGCTTTCACAATTGTAACAATTTATATATCGAATATGTACTACGGCCGTATAAAATTTAAAAAAGTAAGTAACTAGTGTAGTGCGGGACGCTGAAGAGGACGCGAGTTCCATGGGTTCAGTTTACCCATAAAAAATCTCTGAAAACTGCCCAACGCGCCTAAACGAGTTTTCACTTCAAGTATAACTTTGTAACTCGAAAATCTAGGTGGGTTATAAACATAAAATCAATTCGTGTAACGCGAATTCATCTCTAACCTCCACACTGGCTACTCTACTTCCATTACAACTGGCTTATTTCAAAACAGAATTATGTCGCTAAGGAGAATAAGCGACGGTAACCGCTTACCGTTTCACCATTAAACAGACGTTTGCTCGTTTACTACTTTACTAGTAAAACAATGAACTATTATGTGAAGCCTTCAGTAGGCAGTGAATGAAATTGTGTTCTTAGATCAAGGTTGTCGCTACGCTCGCGTTCGTCGCACCTCGTCCAACTTATTAAAGTTTTACCGCTCCATTGTCTGGCTCGTGCTACGGCATTGCGCTCATATTGAATGCTCTACGAGTTATATATATTTTGCATGCACATTTCTACTCCCACTGAATAAATACTCACTGTCGAGCAAATAAATATTCCACTAAAATTATACTCTGACTTATTTAATAGAATTTTCGTTTTGAACTATCGTGTTTTGTACTCGTTAGATTCTTTAGAATTTGCCTTATTGACTTTGGACGTTTGAAGTAAATGTTCATATACATATATTAGAAATAAATCAATATTCTATGACATTCTACACAGCGCTATCTAGAACCAAAGTAAGTAAATGCGAAAGTTACTCTGTCTGTATGATTGTTCTGAAAGTCCACGCCTAAACCAATGACTGGATTTTATTGAAATCAGTGGTACAGAGATAGATTCGTGATTGTAAGTACATAAGCTATGTTTGGTTGCGATAACCAACATCTACATACAACGGTCGGAGCCGCGGGCAACAGCTAGCTAAATAAAGTTATCCTCTAATAAATTTACAGCGTAACTTGATTGATTATTTTTTTGCTGTCTATCTACAACATTAGTCATGTCATTGGTGATTTATTTGGGCGAAGTCTCATTGGCCTAAGACCAGGACTATTGCTTTACATTAATATTCATAAATATAATTATCAAGATAATAGTCTGTTATTGTAGAATTACTATGGACTGTAAGCTCAGTTGTGTACGGTCACGAGGAAAACACGCCGTCGTAGTGTACGCGTGCGCCGTACGAGCCAAGCCCTGAGTGGTGTGGGGTAGCCGTCGCCACCCCACCCACCACCTGCTCCCACTTTACACCTGCAACTCGTGTTAAAACCCGCTATATTTCACGGTTCCCGACGAATGTCATTTATGCCTCTTTCTCTCAACAATCAAGGGATGAAAATTGAATGTTTCATATTATTCTGGCCTCGATGACAAGTACTTCAAATGAATGTTTTATTGAGTCTTCTAAATGAATGCCTTGAAGTGATGTATTGAACAATTACGTCAATTACGGCGCTTTAAACAAATTGTTTCCTTGTTGACAAAACAGTCTTTTCAGAAACGATTTCTATCTCGGCATCTTATTATCAAAGATTGGCAACAGGCCAGGTCCTTAGTATTGGGAATTGGGTCAGTTATTTGATTTCGTGCTTAGGTAGGTACTTACTGTCAAGTAGCAGGTACCTATTCCATAACTTCAGATATTTATTCTTTGGATGACGAAGTAATGTTAGGAAAATATTTATAATAGGCTTTATAACAACAAGTCGTGTTTATTCAGCAAATGTCGATACACGGAGCATTGGATAAATCGAACAAAACAGTATTGGGCTTTCTACTAACTGGGCGGTGCATGTTTGGAGAGTAAATAAAAAATGGGCAGATTTGAGGTGGCACACATTCAAAACAAATAACACAGCTATATATCAATATACTTGTATACCTATAGTAGGTACATATGCTTGAGATATCTGGCATTGCTCCAAAGCTTGTCTAGCTACCCACAGACGTTCTCTTACTCGGTTATTCCCTTCTGTTGTTGTCAAGAGTAACTTAAATTATGTGATATTGTTTTTGTTTTGTAAACTATCTTCAACATTAATTTCAGTTGTCCCAAAACCAGTTTGTATTTTCTAATTTATTTAATTCACGATAATATACTCGTATATGTTTTGGTGGCATGTAGAGTTTTACAACTTAAGATCCTTTATCTATAGGTTTATTTAGATTATGTTTATGTGTATAGACATCCCGCAGATGACGTTTGGTCTTGAATCCACCAAAACCGCATGATGTCCCGTCATGGGGTATCATGTGGTGAAGTACCTAATATACTCGTAGGTATGTACCTCAGAAGGCATTTACATAAAATTCTCGTGTCATATAGTTAGTAACCAAGTTTTTGGGTTGTGGAGGTCAGATGACAATCGCTTCACGGAAAATATCGAGGTCTAGCCAAATCCGTGGTTAAGACTGGTAAAAGCGGACCCCAGACTCCGAGCTGAAAGCTTCGGATGCGACTGGGAATTAACGCTAGGAGGAAGAAGATAGTTAGTAACCAAACTCCTTCGAAATTCCGAAGGTGAAGGTAGATAGGTCGTAGGACTCGTAGGTAAACAATTAAAATAATAAGGGTGGATTTCTTGGACAGATTTTTAATTGAAATTGTATAACCGCGATATATTTGTTATTATTTACTTTTAGCCCAATGTTTCGGCTACTTTTCAGCAGCCATGGTCGCGGGTTGACAAAAGATGGTAGCTGTCGCATAGTTTGAAGTGTAAGTTATCATAAAGAACCCGTAAATGCAGTTTTATTTCAATGAGTGAGGTTCGCGTAAACTTCAGACAGTATCAGGGCTTTTTAATTTTTTTAATGATTTGGCATTCAAAAGTACTTCTTAATTGTCATCCTTCTACAGCTACCAACCCCTATGTTTTAAAAGTGTCAAAAGATCGTGTGCCGGTTTACCTAGTTTTATTGAATACCTATCTACCTGCAAAGATACAGTAAAAAAATATATTCATATAGGAACTGTATCGGGTGAGTATATTGTCATACTGACCCGTTAGTTTATGCTCAAACTATCACAATGGACGTTCTGTAAGCTCTTGGCGGACACGTTGCTTATGTTGTTTGCCAACCATGAGATTAATGCTTCGTTTACATACTCGCGGCAGAGCGAGGGAAGTGGCGAGAGAAGTGGGCAGGGACGTGGTGTGAATGGTATATTCGTCATGCCGCGAGTAGTGCCGCGTATATTGCTGCGAGTGTCGGCTTGGCAGCGCGAGAAGGAGCGGCAATACTAGCGCGATGAAGCATTCACATACTCGCGTCGTGCACACTTCGCATCGAGCGCTCGTTGTGTACGCGCGTGTCACAGTCACAGGATTACTTCGAATTTATTATCATGACAATGACGCAACCAATCGAATGGTCCAACGAAAAATCAATAGAATTTATTGAAATGCTTGCTACGGATCTAATTAAATAATATAGGTAATACATAATGTATATAAAAGACAGGTAGGTAGGTAACTACCTACCAAACTAGAATAGGTAGGTAGGTAGGTACCTACCTACCTACCAAATTAAAATAGGTAGGTAGGTAGGTAGGTAGTACCTACCAAATTAGCCTGATTACCTACCAAATTGAAATAGGTAGGTAGGTAGGTACCTACCTACCTACCTACCAAATTAGCCTAATTATACCTACCAAATAGGTAGGTAGGGTACCTACCAAATAGGTAGGTAGGGTACCTACCAAATAGGTAGGTAGGGTACCTACCAAATTAGAATAGGTAGGTAGGTAGGTACCTACCTACCAAACTAGAATAGGTAGGTAATCAGGCTAATTTGGTAGGTACTACCTACCTACCTTTTTTAATTTGGTAGGTAATTAGGCTAATTTGGTAGGTAGGTACCTACCTACCTACCTACCTATTCTAATTTGGTAGGTAACCTACTTAGCAAATTAGCCTAATTACCTACCTACCTATTTTAATTTGGTAGGTAGGTAGGTACCTCTACCTACCAAATTAGAATAGGTAGGTAGGTAGGTACCTACCTACCAAATTAGAATAGGTAGGTAGGTAGGTACCTACCTACCAAACTAGAATAGGTAGGTAGGTAGGTACCTACCTACCAAACTAGAATAGGTAGGTAGGTAGGTACCTACCTACCAAACTAGAATAGGTAGGTAGGTAGGTACCTACCTACCTACCTATTTGGTAGGTAATCAGGCTAATTTGGTAGGTACTACCTACCTAACTACCTATTTTAATTTGGTAGGTAATTAGGCTAATTTGGTAGGTAGGTACCTACCTACCTACCTATTCTAATTTGGTAGGTAACCTACTTACCAAATTAGCCTAATTTACCTACCTACCTATTTTAATTTGGTAGGTAGGTAGGTACCTCTACCTACTAAATTAGAATAGGTAGGTAGGTACCTACCTACCAAATTAGCCTACCTACCTATTTTAATTTGGTAGGTAATTAGGCTAATTTGGTAGGTAGGTACCTACCTACCAAATTAGCCTATACCTACCAAATTAGAATAGGTAGGTAGGTAGGTACCTACCTACCAAAGTAGAATAGGTAGGTAGGTAGGTATCTACCTACCAAATTAGCCTATACCTACCAAATTAGAATAGGTAGGTAGGTAGGTACCTACCTACCAAATTAGAATAGGTAGGTAGGTAGGTACCTACCTACCAAACTAGAATAGGTAGGTAGGTGGGTACCTACCTACCAAATTAGCCTAATTACCTACCAAATTAAAATAGGTAGGTAGGTAGGTACCTACCTAAGCCTAGCCTAATAAAATGCCTATACTGCATTCGGTTAGGTGTCCACTTAACTAAAGTCGTCCATCTCCATCGCAAGGCGAATACTGTATGCGGGGCAACGCGATGAACATCGCGATGATGCGAGTGTTGGGCAACGCGATGAACATCGCGATGATGCGAGTGTTTGAATGCTAGGGCATTATTCGCGTGAATATTGCCGGCAAGGCGATGAGCAATGCGAGCGGCAGTATGTAAACGCGGGGTTACGTTACACATACGTTTATTATGCATAGAATATTATTCAGGACAGTAGTAATACATCTATTATATTAGGTTTCGTTATGTTACATGGTACGCACGTGTATATTAAATCATATTGTATTCTCAAACTTCATGGAAATAACTTATTAGATTTTCAAGATGACATCGTACGCCTTTAAAAGATTGATAAAACAAATGAGTTATTTTTTTGTGGTCTGATTCGATACCCTGGCGCAATTTCAAGGAATTAAATTTATTAAAATTGTTTCTGGAATCAGGGATCTTTTTTTAGATTCAGGATTCAGTCGATTTCTGTAATTCATCTTTATCGTGCCAGATTCTTTTCAATGTACCTAATACCCCATTAAAGGTCGCTACCTTTACATTAAATTTGTCGGATTACCCCTATGATCAAATGGCGTATTTACACCTAGTTCAAGTATCCCACTTTGAGAAATCTGTTTCAAATAATCACTTGGCGTTGGTCAGTATCAGTACATATTAATTTAATGGACTAGCCTGTGGTTCCACCCATGTCAAATTCCAAAGATAAAAGTAACCTAAGTATATGTTATTCCAGACTATAATCTATTTCTGTAGGTACCCTAATTCCAGCCAGATCCGTTCAGCCACTTAATCATGTTGAGTAGGTACCTACATGTGAGTAACAAAGATCCCAACATCCAAATATCTTCACAAACTTTCATATTAGTATGATTCGTATGAAGTACGACAAAAGTCCGTGGTATCCTACCTATCTATACATAGCTTATTCTTACCAAACAAATTGATACAAAATTGCTTGGTAAGTACAACGTCAATCAAGTTATGATATTTTTCTATAGCTTGAATAAAAGGATTGGGAGGATTTCTGTTTATTGATTTCAACATTTTATAGAGTTTTAAATTACGCTATTATGTTATCGCGAGGATAGAATCTTAATAAGAAGACGCTCAGGGGTCAATGTATTGCAATGTTCAGTTGTGTGTGAAACTATAGCCGAAACTGGAGCCACGGAATGGGATTACTGCAAACTGCGGATTTATACTAAGGATTTAGGAAAATCCCGTCGGACAAAAAGGATACCGTGTGGATACACAAGCATTAGGGGTTATGTTTGATAATATGTGCTGCTTGTGTTCTGTGGTAAACACTTTTGTTGTGCTTATGTTTTAGGGATTTATGTCACTATTAGACTTTTACCGGAATGATTTATGAAGTGGCGGTTTCTTGTTTCCTGTTTACTTATGTGTATGGTAACGGTTTACTAATTTGAACTCTATTTTATTTCCATGCTAACCGATCAGTTGCACTGAAATGTAAGTATTACTGTACTTTTGTACTAATTTTATTATTTATTCTATTGTATTTTAACTTTATTGTATTTTATAACACAATATGTTACATATATCCTATCCATATGCAATGTACCTGAAGATGTATCTAAATCAGGTAGATTGTAGTAAGTGGAGCATGTGGTCTCCCTACCCCATTGGGAATGAGTAGGTATGTATGTATGTACTCGTATGTATAAAATGATAAAGATGTTCCATACAAAAAGGATATACACATGGGCAAACATTTACATATTCAATTGTGGTAAGATTTAAATTAAAGCAAGTGCTTACAGAAAATTCGACTAATTGATTCTATTTGTTATTTGAAATTGTTACTACATATTTGTTACCAGTTGATTACAGTGCGTGTACTTATATTATTTTACTGCATATTATACGTATAAAGTTCAACAATTAGTGCCTTTTTAAAAATATCAACTATATTCTGAACTCACCTCGTCAAACTTGATTTACCGCATTCAGCGAAAACCAAGAATATTATTAAGTAGCCGAATTTAAATCAAAATTTGTGCTAACATGCAAAGCTATTTGCGTAATCCATTTAGTGCTGTGGTTTGATACCATTAGTGCGCACTCTGAGTAGCTAAATCATTTACCAACATGCTACTAGTTTTAAAATTATATATCCAACAATTTTCCGACAGGTTCAGAGAACACAATGACATCTATATTTCACCTAAAGACAAAGGTACCTACAGACCTACTAGTGCCGATACTTCTGTTACAAAACTCTCTTAACTAGACTATAATTGCTTTAATTTTATTTAGTTTTTTCAGAACGAAAATTCATATTAAAATATTCAACGCTATCCCTTTGAAGTCTGCTAAAAAGTTTGCTTTGATAATTGAAATCGATTCTAAATATAGGTAGTTCGAATTAAAATAAAAGCAATTAACAGATAGGTATTTAATTTAGATAGATAGATAGTTCCGTGAGATGCGCAGCAGAATCGGCACCATTATGGAACAGAGAATATCACTTTCGGGACATGAACTAAGTAGTAATTTGCACTCAAATGTACGGATTTTGTGAGAGTGATTATTACTGATTAGTCTCATTAACCTACAGAATACATACATGTATATACGTAGCACTCAATTAATACACCTTAAACTAAGATTAAATTATACGGTACTTATCCAAATTACTAGTCAAATGGAAATGTGCCACCCACATTAGGCCAAAACATTGGCTGATCATGAAATCTAACTGGATTATTTTAATCAATACCTTCTTATGACGATCAACAACATAAACTGATGAAAATTAACATGTTATTCGCATAATGTTTTCAGATACGGACAACCAACGTGTCATTATCCACGTGAAAGACGTCAATGATGAGCCGCCTTATTTCATCAATCGACCGTTACCGATGCAGACGGTTGTGCAGCTGAATGCTGCTCCAAATACCCCAGTGTTCACACTACAGGCCAGGGATCCTGACACTGACCACAATATACACTACTTCATCGTTAGAGACAGGACTGGAGGAAGATTCGAGGTCGATGAGAGATCGGGCGTGGTGCGAACCAGGGGAACTGATCCTTTTCAATTGGATATGGAATACGTGCTCTATGTGAAAGCTGAAGATCAGGTAACTACTTAAACTGTTTATTTTGTCTATTTTGTGTTATTTTAGTGTCAAAGAAAACCATCAAATAACACATTTAAAATAGAATAAATATGTAAAAACTGAGTCTATTTCGACTTATTAGTGTAATAGGCTCAAAAATTTAGGCATAATTTTAGAGGAAATAATCCACCTACCACATTTTTAAATTTATGGATCGTATTTCAAAAAAAATCTATAAACCATGATCCATCACCAAATCTATAAACATTGGCAGTCGAGTAATACCTACATACAAACAATCTTGGCTAAAAAAAGGAAAAGCAATTTTTAGATACCTTTAGATTTAGACAGTCGTTGTTCTCGAAGAAGAACTAAAATTATGTAAAAGAACGTGGGTTAATTAGCATGGTACCATTTTTTTTAACCATCAAATTTTGTCCCAAGTTTATCACATTGAAGTAAAACATAGTTTCAAGGCATAGTTTAAAACAAATTAAAAATAATAGCTCTATCTATACTATCTAAAATAATAATGTATGTAGGTATGTAATTATGAATGTTTACGGTATATTTGTGTGTATGTATAATTGTATAACTTTGAATTATAGGTAGTACCTATTGCAATTTTATGACTTAGGTGCCTATGTTATTTATTATTATATTCACACTAATCGCGATATGTAAGTAGGTAAACAAATAATAACATTAATAACACATAAAAAGCGCGATAATATCAGGCCAAATTAGTTTTATTTTACCATTTCTTTGTAAATGAGCTCTTTCTCAGAAAGTAACCGAGCCAAACCTAATAAAGTAATTCAATATTTTATGCATATGGCACGTTCTGAGTCATACCTACTTTACGATGGTTGGTAGATATGCTTTGTACTTTAATAACGGGGTGTAAGCAGCACTTGTGTTATGAATAAAAAATCTGTTAATTGAACTAACACGTTATGACAAAATCTTCCAATCATCTTAAGAAATAATACCTAAAATAATATTGGATAGGTCCTTGTCATATTTGTTAGTAAGCCTATACTCCCAAAGCAAAGATAAGATGAGGGACTAGTTGACAGAAGTACTGCATTTCAATGGTAGATATACTACCACTGTCATCCTGATTTTTTTTTATACATATAGGACATATCAATTTGAAAATATCGAGGTCTAGCCAAATCTGTAGCTATGACTGGTAAAGCGGACCCCAGACTCCGATCTGAAAGCTTCGGATGCGACTGGGAATTAACGCTAGGAGGAAGAAGGACATATCAATTTGACTTCGCCTTGCCTGATGGTAAGCTGAAGACAACGTCTCTGAAAAGAGGGTCACCATTACAGACACGTACTATGTTACAATGGTGGCACTCAGCTTGACGGCCTCATCAGATGCTTTTTCACGTCCCGCGGACCCGGGTATAAATTTGTATTGAAATACTTCGTTTAAAATTTCAGAACGGTCGCGTTGATGAGAGAAGATTCCAGTCCACGCCGGAGGAGCGACTTAGCATAGTGGGTGGTAAACGTGCACCACAGTTCTACCTACCAAGCTACGAAGCTGAAATCGCTGAAAATCAGAAGAAAGATTCAGAGTTAGTACCCTATGATCAATTCCTTTTATTTATTGTAGATCGGTTGAAATAAAGACCCTCTCTACAATATGGAACCTAGAGACATTTAAGCTGAGAGAAGGATACAGTCACATACAGTATAGATAGATAGACAACTGGGCTAAAGTACTCATTTCAATTAGGAAATATAAAGCACGATGTGCTTCCGATTAAATTGTACCTTAAGCCTTTAGTGATAAGGACAGCCTCCGTGGCGTAGCGGTAGTGAACGCGGCCGCTACGCAGGAGGCGCGGGTTCGATCCCCGCACAGTGCAAATATTTGTGTTCATGAAATATGGGTATTTGCATTGGTCTGGTCGTGCCTCGGAGAGCACGTTAAGCCGTCGGTCCCGGTTGCCTTATGAACATCTATGGCAGTCGTTACGAGTAGTTGGAGCCCTAAAAAATCAAAAAACAACGGTCTAGCTGCAAAGCTTCGATATCGCCTAATGTTATCATTGGGCTGTGGAGGTCAGATGGCAATCGCTTCACGAAAAAATATCAAGGTCTAGCCAAATCTGTAGTTAAGACTGGTAAAGCGGACTCCAGACTCCGAGCTGAAAAGCTTCGGATGCGACTGGGAATTAACGCTAAGATGAGAGAGAGAGTGACAATGCTTGGTCAAAAAAGGCCATGAATTAGGTACGTTGTATATTTTTATATTCTCCTTAGATCGTAGCAAGACCAGCGGAAAATTTAACACGAACTTTGGTATACGTACCTACTTAATCGATTAGCCAATATTAGCATTAGCAGTAAGAACTCATCGGTTTCACAATTATTTTTTCTTCTTGTGCACAAAAAGCACAAAAAGGGTGGGGAGGAACGGGGAGCCAATAACTCCTTCGAGCACCTCTAGCTGGAGACATCGGGTCAACAGTGGGGCCCGGGAGCAACCGGGGGCGTACCTTGCTCTAACCAATGATAAAGCTACCCCCATGAATCCCGTCCCAGCATCGCCCCGCGGCCTGTGATCCTGTGGGCGACCGCACACGGGTATTGAACAACGCGCAATGTGCAACGCGCTTCGAAGATATTAATATTATAACTGGATGTGTTAATGTTCAAAGTTAATAAATCATGAGTTCTGAAAATAAATAAATAAATAAATATAAATTCGTTCGTCTATATGGGTCTGTCCTTGACGTTTTGTCAGACAGTACCAGGAACTGAGCATGAGCAACCTTCGTGGTGGCTCATCTATTGGCGGTAGTTAACTGATGCTAAACATGGCGAAGTTAAACTACCGATGTTTGGAGCCCGGGGGGCGGGAGGGGGGTTGTCATGCCCTTGGCCCACCCTAAAAAAATCCCTAGCTACGCCAATGCTTGAGAGCTCCGCACAGGGGTGTATTCTCAGAGATTTAGAACTCTCTCGGCCCACCGAACTCGTAAAATGTACAGAGTGCGGCGAAGGCCACTCAGAAGACGTATGTCGCTCATCGCTCCAGGGCACGGCAAGGTGAACACACTGTGGTTCCCACAGCCGAAAGGGCCGTCTCAAAGCAAACAAACCCGCCAAAACCGCCCCTTCAAAATCCGTTGCGTAGTTTTGAAGATTTAAGCATACATAGGGACGGACAGAAAGCGACAGCTACTTTGTTTTATAATATGTAGTGATTTACACGTAATTGCACATTAAAGCCCAGTATATTTTTACAACGAAATATTCATGTAATCATTTCTTCTCTTCCAGTATAATATCAGTCAAGGCTAAGTCGTTTGCTGATCGAGAAATCCGCTACACACTAAAGGCATCAGGACAGGGCGCAGGCACTTTCAACATTGGACCCACATCAGGCATCGTGAAGCTGGCAAAGGAGCTGGACTTCGAAGATCTGAGGCAGCCGCACGTGTACTCCTTGGTCGTGACCGCTACAGAAGACTCTGGAGGATTTTCAACTTCTGTTGAGGTACGTGCCATAGCAATTATTTCTTCCTTTTTTGTGTGGAAACCGCCACGGACATGGAACCAAGGGAACCAAGTCTACCCTAGAGAGGATATCTCTAAAACCCCGACTGGCCTTAGTCATGAAATTTTGAATGGTTTTTTTTCCGCCGCCTCTATGAGACAATGATGAAGATGATGATGATGACGTTTGCAGGTTGAACCTTAAAAAATGTTACATTTCAATGAACTAAAAGGCAATGCGATTTTGACCCTATTGCCAAGGAAGGGTTATCTTGGTTATATTTTTAATCTAGTCAAAATACGGCTCTGCCTACCTCCATGTAACATGATTATAAAAAAAATAGAAGTCTAATCAAAAATTAAAGTCGGTTGGGTTATGTTATTTGCCTTCACTTTCCTTCCTATTTTATATTTTCTGCCTACTCTTTTTCCTCCTCTTTCCTAATTCGTAGGTTCCGATAACCGTTTACCATCAGATGGGCTGTGTGCTCGCAATGAGGCTCACCTCCTATACTAAACTCGTATATACTAAATTTTTTAAACAGTAAATACATGAGCTTCATTGATGTTTTTCAGTTAACAATTCGTGTCACGGACGTGAATGACAATGCACCCAAATTCGAGCTGCCCGACTACCAAGCACACAACGTCGATGAAGATATCCCACTCGGCACCAGCATTCTCAAAGTCAAGGCCATGGACGCTGATTCTGGGAAGAACGCTGAAATTGAGTACCTAGTTTCAGGTAATAAATAGACTGCAATACTTTGTTACGTTTTCATTGAGCTCATCGGATCAAAACTCAGCTTACTAACGCCATCTACAGTAGAAGTATTAGTAATAATTGTTTTCAATAGATGGCGTTGTTATAAAATAATTTTATGGTTACCAAAACCTGATAATTAGGTTAGGATTATACTCGATACTACCAGAATTACCAATTAAATGGTTATGAATTTTCTATATTATATACTACTATATTTTGTCCGCGAAATAGATCTGCTGTAATAGTGTAAAAACTGTCTCCAAATAGTGTAAAAAGAATGTCATAATAAAGCACATAAAATAGTTATGATTATAATAAAATTTCAACTATCAAACGAATAGATTTGTATTTATCAAAAGGTTCATCCTGAAGGCCAATGCTCAATCTGACAAAAACAAATAAAATACAATATCACAAGTACTTGGCCTGACACGAGGTGGTGGAGGTCTCTGCAAAACCTCCACCATTCTCATTCGGGGTCCGAGCCCTAATCTGCGAATGATAATCGAATATTAGGCGATAGATCTGCCATTTTTCTTGAATCTATTTAAAAACCTTTTATTTTGAGAGCACAATGATTGTTCATGGATTTGCATTGAGTTGACGAACATCTAGGCCCGATCTAACTGCACTACTTCAATATCGTCAATGGGTTGTGGAGGTCAGACGGCAGTTTCACAGAAAATACCGAAGTTCAGTCAAACGTGTGCTTAAACAGGAAATTTTCATTACAGGCATTATAAACATTAAAAAAAACTACTTGGTATATGGCGTGACGCTTACAAGTAGGCAAAAATAGAGGTGTAATAAGAAGTCTTTACTTTTGTTTAAGATGATCACTTCTCCGTGGATTCAAACGGGATAATCACGAACAACAAGCAACTCGACGCGGACAATAACAACGCCTACTACGAATTCGTAGTAACCGCAAAAGATAAGGGCGAGCCTGCAAAAACAGGAACAGCAACAGTCAGGGTTTATACGAAGAACAAAAACGACGAGGAACCAAAATTTTCACAGCAAGTGTACACACCAAACGTTGATGAGAATGCTGGTCCCAATACATTGGTGACTACAGTTGTCGCATCAGACAAAGACGGTGACAACGTTCGCTTCGGCTTCGTCGGTGGCGGTACGAGTTCTGGCCAATTCGTCATCGAAGAAATAACTGGTGTCATACGATTACACAACAAAGCGATATCACTCGACAGAGACAAATACGAACTCAATGTCACAGCTATGGACGACGGCGCTTGCTGTGTTAACGGAGATGCGACAATACATACGTCTACTGCTGTCGTAGTTGTATTCATAACAGACGTAAACGACAATAAACCCATATTCAAAGACTGTCCAACTTATTTTCCAAAAGTAGAAGAAGGTGCTCCTAATGGTAGTCCTGTTATAAAAGTTCACGCTACCGACGAAGATAAGGGTGTTAATGGTCAAGTTAAATATTCAATAGTACAACAACCGAATCAAAAGGGAACAAAATTTACTGTAGATGAGGAAACTGGTGAAGTATCGACCAATAAAGTTTTTGACAGAGAAGGTGATGATGGTAAATTTGTATCCGTAACTGTAAAAGCAACCGATCAAGGAGAACCCTCCTTAGAAGGCGTGTGTTCGTTTACTGTTGAAATAACAGACGTAAACGATAACCCTCCACTGTTCGACAGACAAGTAAGCAAGATAGTAACTGTACATATTAGCGAGTAGCGTTGAGCACTAAATTGCATGTAATCACTATTAGTATTCTGTTTGCATGAATTTCAGCGATCCCCTGTGATTGTTGACTATCATTGTAATGTGTCTTCCAGAAATATGTGGAGAATGTAAAACAAGACGCCAGTATTGGCACGAATATATTGAGAGTATCTGCATCAGACGAAGATGCTGATAATAACGGCGCCATTGTATATACATTGAGCGCTCCGTATAACCCCGCTGATATAGAGTATTTCGAGATCCAGCCCGAATCGGGTTGGATCGTTCTTAAGAAGCCACTCGACGTAAGTATTTTTTTTATTTATAACATGCCAATAATTTGGTGAGAGCGAATGAAAAGATTGAATGAATGAAAGGGATCAACTTTACCATAAAGTTTGGTGGATGAATGCTACCTACAGGCCTTAGGATTCAATTGGCACCTACTTTAAGTTTATTTACATGTAAATAGTTCTAAATTTACCGCTGCTGTAAATTGCTGTGAAGAGGAGTTAATCCTGGCTGTGAGGAGTAGTTGTCCATTGAACGGCAGCGCGGGGAGCCACCGGGCCGCCCGGTGTCGCCCCGCGGCCGTCGGGGGCTTGTTCTTCTTGCAGCACAATTAGTTTGAGTTGCCGCCAGCGTCGGCTCTGCACTGAATCTTCGTTAAGATTTATTTCCGCAGCACCGTCTTGCATTGACTATCTTACAGATGAATACAACTTGTGTATAATATTTACCTTATACCAAAGATAATACTGCTGTAAATATTTCACCGTTGAAACCTATGTTTAGTTCTAAAACATGTACAGTTTCTGTAACAGCACTTTTGTATATTTCGCACAAACTAGTTTCAAGATTTATTTTATGTAATTAATCCATTGATTGATTTGGGAAGCTTACGCTTTTAACATACCTATCAGTAATTTATGTATTATGTACATGTTTTGTTACTAACCTCTGATTTTATTTTGCGGAGCGGTTCACGCCAGGGCGGTTCGACTCCGTTCGTTAAACTTCTCGCCGTGCTGTAGACGACTACTCATGCAATATATCTTGAACCATATTACATATTATCATTATAATTATGACTTTTTTCCAGGGCAGCAGTGCTATATTAATATAATTGTATAATATTAGTTAATAATTAGGATGGTCAGATTGCTCCCAAGGCAGTTTGGCCATCTGGCCAGTTGTGACATATTCCTTCTGTGAAAGGGGCAACGTTCGCGAATCCAAAATTTGTACAGTTTAACGTAACGTCCATCGTTTGTAATATATTCATTTCAATGAGTGTCGTTTCGTTGTAGTATTACGAGGTCGCTAAACCATTCATATGACAACCCGACCTTTCCGCCATGTCTTGTATGCAGAGCTGCATGCATTTGCCTGCTTTTCGTTAAGTTATTTTTTTAATTTTTAAGATTAGTTTAGTTCGATTACTGTAAAAAGTAACTTATTATATAATGTACAGTTTGTCTTTCTCCTTATTGTACAGATGAAACTTGTAAAATATGATAAATATTTTTATTTCCGATTTCTTTCTTGCACCATCTAATATTGGCTACAACAGTAAGGAATGATCTCTACTGTAAGTGCGACAGTGCCTGAGAGTGGGAGCAGACGACGTGAGCGGATGTATAATATAACACGTTAATCTCTGTTGTACTTATTCTTCTCATGTTTAATTTGGCTTACTGAATGTGAGACGACGAGTGTAAGCTTTTACTTTTATAGTGCATTGCATACTGTAAAGTAGGTAAATAATATCTACAAACAGCAAAATATAGCAAATTTGAAAGTGAAATGGAATAACTTCAGTTTATTTTTTAAATTATTTTGATTGTTTATTAGCAATGAGTACTTATGTGTTTATATTTTAGTTGTGTTATGTTTTGTTTTTCCCCGCTGACCTTTGACCCGTGTATCTGTAGCGGGACAGGTACCGACTGCGCGTGCGCGCCTCCGACCGAGGCGACCCGCCCTCCTCCGCAGACGTGGACGTTGAATTAGACGTGGTAGACAGGAACAATAAGCCCCCCATCTGGGACATGACCACGTATGGCCCCGTTCACATCAAAGAGAATGTCACAGTGGGTACCGTAGTGACCAGTGTGAAAGCCAGGTTGGTATAAGGCGCAGCGGGCCCAACGGGCCCGCCGCACCTCCTCTCCTTAACACTACTAACGACGTGGTTTTGTCTGTTTCCATCGACTCTTTCCCCGATAGCGAGAAACGTACAAGTTGGAGGCTATGGCTCAAGACAAGGGCTTCCCGCCCTTGTCCAGAACCGTGGAGGTCCAGATAGACGTAGTGGATCGCGCGAACAATCCCCCCGTGTGGGACCACGTGGTGTACGGCCCGATCTACATTCGAGAGAATTTGCCCGTGGGCGCCAAAGTGGTGTCCGTGAAAGCAAGGTGCGTGGGTAACTGTTCGGCACGGGCACCGCACGCAGCCCCGTCACCTGCACGCAGTGTGCGACGGCGCGGCGCGGGGCCCGCCGCACTCCTCACACACTCGCTATCTGGTGTACTCACTGAACAAACCTTATCTTCATCCTTTTACTCTTTTACCTAGTACTGTTGTACTAAATACTACACGTCAAAACTAATTTCTGTTCCACCAAGAGCCTATAAAGTCAAAAATTCAGCATTTTTAGTACATTACTAATCTTCTTACCGGTTTTGTTTTAATTCTAATAATTCCTCGTATAATTTTATATGTAGCACCTGTACAAAGATACGAAACGTCAACAAATATTTCTTGTCATTGATCTTAAATTGGTTAGCTTTAAAGTTAAAAAAAACCATCGATCAAACTAAAGTTGATATAGGTACACGGCCAAAGAAATAGCTCAGGTTTACATTCTTGTATGTTGTGCCCTGTAACCTCTTTAGTCGACTATACAAATTGAAACTACAGGTTTGTTCTGATTATCCTAAGATAGCGAGTGCCAAGGTGTGACGGTCTCTGCGCCGCGAGCGTCTACATCCTACCGTTTGCCTCTCACTTGGTGATCTGAATACGATGTTATTGTCATTGTCTGTGAATTCAAAATGTATTGTCATGGCACACGCGGGCTGTCGTGTCGCACCAGCGTGCATTAAAAGGGCTCACCGCTTACGTGGAACGGGGAACACTTGTGTTACACAATTTAAAAACATCTATTGTAGTTAATGACTTCTCTGTATATTACTAGACTAGCTACACAACAAAAAGTTGGAATCCTGAAAGGTTTTACACCGGCCATCAATCCACACGCAACTTTTTGTACCCATCATAAAGATGGGTGTCAAAATTCATTAACTCATTTACCTAGTCCCGAGTCTCTCCCCTATTCCCGCCTAATCCCTGCACCATGACGCAATTTTTGTTCTGCCCTCCTAAACAAATGGCAATTTGTTGGCCGGCGTATTGTAGAATAAAATGATTAATGTATGGGATTGACACGTATTTCGACGTTTATGACAGTTGTCAACGTATGCCAATCACATAAATTGATCAATTTATTCTATTCTATAAACGTATGCCACTTGTCTAGAGGGACTGAACGGCTTCTCTAGCAACCATATCTACATAGAAGTTATTTATTACGGTATATTTTTTAATGTTCTATGATGATACGATAAATGTTTTTAAATTGTTTGTGAGAGGTATCAAAATGGTACTAATCTATTTATTATGAAGTCTATGTCCACTATATTTGCATGTAGGCCGAGACATCAGTGCATTATGAACTTAGAACGCAGATTTTCGAGGTCTTAAGTTCAAATAGCATGTTGAGATTATAAATGTTTTATTTAGTTTGTAGAGTTGTGTAGGAATTTGTGAATCCATTTTATTTAAAAATATTTATATCAGTCGATTGACATAGTGCTTGTGAGTATACAATTAATATTTTGTGTTCATATTTAAATTAAAAATAAAAGTAAATTTTGCTACTTAAACAAAGTAAGGAACTTTTCAATCTTTAAAAGACATTCTCATTAAAGACTTGCAATTATTTAAGTATTAAAGATTGTTCTTGGAAATTAGGAAGAATCATACTTCTTCAAAAGTTAGAGAATAAATACGTGGCTATTTTTAGATAACGGAGCCTTTTGGTTAATTATACTGCAATGCGTATTGATTTTTCTTATTAATTTATCATTAAAAAATATAACAAAAGGTTTAAATTAATAATAGAGTAGTTTTGTTTGCATAATGCATTATAGAATTATGAGGAATAGAGTTAAACGAGAAGAGTTAAACCTGTGTAATGGTATAATAATAACGATTGATTTAGTTCAGGCGCCTAGTATGCCAATGCATTGCCTAGTATCGGCATTTCCTAGTACGGTACTGTTGCGGGTTCCAGTCCCGTACAGAATGAAGGCTTTTTCAACAGAAATGACTCTTTGAGATAGGTACAATATTGTCAACATTAAAGTTATCCGTGAAGATTCCCATTTTAATAATGTTTACTGCTATTCCTAAAAGACTTTTACCAAAAGTTAAGGGAACAGGTTCCAGTTACATTAGAGTTGATATTTTACTATTAATATGTCTTCATTGTAACAGTTACCCAAAGTCGCAAGCACGCAGAAGCATTTAATTTAAATAATTTTCTGTTAAGTTACAATTTAACGAGTTTGGTATTAAACGTGGAGATTTGGATTTCAAACAAATTCTCAACTTCAATTTGGTAAAAGTTTGCTTTCCCGCAGCTTAAATCATCATCACTCATCACAAAAGTGTATTGAGGGGAATCCGTTAGGTTGAGCTCGAAAGGGAAGAAAACTTATATTTCAATCACAATAGGTAGTAAAAAATAAATGAAAATGTTTTTGCTATACCTACCTAATTTCATTTTATATAATACCTAATTGATTTGGTAGCCATAAAAAATATGGACTAACAATCTTTGTTAAAAAAAAATCTTTTCATCTTTTCGCCACGAGTTCTAGTTTAGGGTTGTCACATACATTATTATTCTTTATCCGTGTCTAGGTCAGCAAAAGTCTATGTGTAAAGTAAGTAAGGTATCAAAAAACAAATCAAACGAATGTGCATCACTTCTGTGCCACGGGCTACATAATATAATTAGTTACGTAACTGTTATGCATTGTTAGATTAACTCATATTGCATCAATCACATTGAGTGCTGGCCGATGGCAAGTTTGTTTCACATCTCTATTGTCTATCTGTTCGTCCTAAACTACACATTTCAAAACTCACAGTGGTAGTATTAAATAAAGACGAAACCATACTAACTCACCTTACTAATTTATAAAAGTGATTGCTCCAAACGAGACAGTTTTGGGTGACTCGAAACGCCTCAGATCGAGTTACTGACAAATGGTAGTCTCGCGTTGAGGTATGAACGTGAGATATTCAAAATTTAATTATAGTATACGTAGAGGGCTGTCGTTTAACCCAAGACGATCTCTAAGGATGCGGAAGCTTAGTATTAATGGTAGCAAGTAATTCACTTACAGTTTGGTAACGTACCAGTACCCACCCATTATAAATTAATTGGCAGTAGGTAATTAAGTGATTGCCAATATGCGTGAATATTAAATTTTGGACACATTAGAGCGTAATTATTGTACAATTATAATACTGAACCATACTGAACTTCCAATTCATGGATGGTTGTAAATGTTTTATGGACAAAACATAAATTACCTACATCTAATTTTGCGGTGAAAATATTCTGTGGTTTTTGTTATTCGCATAGAATTACGTGAAAACAACGTTGTGTAAGATTTTTTATGACACTAAACCTCTACAGTAATTGCAGTAACTTGTTCAAAGACTTTTGAATTGTTTACCCACTTGTTTGTTGAATGTTTACATTGACGAATCATTCCTTATCTAGGTATTCATTTTATTTATTCTCTCCACTAATATGCTTCCGGTGGAGACCAGTCTACACACCAAGGCGCCATGCCGGTGGCTCATTGCGCTGACTTATGCTGCTGGGCTTGTTTTGCTGGCTAAGCTAAGATAGACTCAAAACCAACCCGGTGGCACAAGCTGGCAAAATGAGCCTGGGTTTGGTGTATATAGACGCCATGATACTCCAACAGAGTTGTTAAAATACGAGTATGTTTAACGTTACCAAACTGTAATTGATTTGCTGGATACTTCAATCATTTTATTAATCGACTTCAAATGAGGTTCATAAAATTATTTTTGAGTTTCTTTTTTTATATTTACAGTAGTCATCTTTTGTGGATTATCTTATCTTTATTAAAAAATATACCACAAGTCTGATACAAATTTGAAGTCGGTTGTTACTTTATTATCTGTTTTGATATATTATATTCTCGCATAATACAATAATGCGATAGAAAGTAGCCCCTTGATTCAAAAGTTCAATAAACCATTCATTTTATTCGTAATTGTTTTGAACCTCCGATCATTCGCAATTTTTGATGTTGTCATGTGCCTAATGTAGTTGTATCTGTGATTTTCGTCTTAATATTTCATTAAAAAAGATGTTACAATGTGTTGTTGTTTTCAGCTCGGGAATTGAGAACAACCCGACCGTGTTTTATCGGCTGATGCCCGGCTCCACCGCTCAGACTAACAAATTCCACACCTTCTATTTACAACAAAGGGCCGACAACGGATTTACATGGGCCGATATAAAAGTTAATCATCCGCTCGACTATGAGAGCATCAAAGAATATAATCTTACGATCCGTGTTGAGGTGAGCTTATATTTTACGTTTATCTTACATTGCACGCACGTCGTAGTTTCATTTTAACTTAATATAGTTTACAACCTTCATAATTTTTTTACGAGTTTGGTAAATATGAGCTTATTTTTTGTTTACCTTTATGGGTATTGTTCTATATAGAAATTGGCAGTTTGTTCAATCCAATTATGTTCAATTTCAATATCTACTCTAGGTACTGGTAGCTATGTAAGTTGATAAATTATTACAGGATACATTGTAGGTACCAATATCTATACAATAATATTGAGTTACGAAAGCATTAACCAAATTTATTCTGTTATTGTACATAATTGGTTAACGGACCAATGTAATTGGAATTTAACGCTGAAACTTTGTTCATTTTTGGTGTAGAATAACGGGGCGCAACAATTGGCTTCGGAGGCCACTGTGTACATCATGCTGGAGGACGTGAACGACGAGATTCCCCTATTCACGGAGAGAGAACAAGAGACTGTTTTGGAAGGAGAACCCATCGGCACCAAGGTCACGCAAGTCAACGCTATCGATAAAGACGGCACTTTTCCGAATAATCAGGTAAGAAAATTAATATTTTTTTTGTTTGTCAATTTGACTCCACCTCCCTGATGGTACGCTAAGATGAAGTTCAAAAGTAAATGCCGCCAATCCACGCTATCTCTAAGATGTTACTCAAATTGATATAAGCAACCGGCTTTTAGTAAGCATCCGGGTTCCAGGCGAGAAAGAGAATGGTGCACGGAGAAAAAAATCTCGTTATACTTACTAAAATTCTGTTTGACTTAACAATATTTCTCGTTCTTTTTGTGACAGCGAGAATAATTTAGTAACGATTACAATATAATAATTCTAGTTGTCAGAACTAGTGATGGCTGTTATCCCAATAAAACAGTCTAGTAGAGATTACCAGAATAATCAGTACCTAATATTTAATTTCTTGTGATGTGAACAATATTGTTTTGTAGTATCTACAATAAGCAGATTAACGTTTACTGAATTATTTAGTAACTGTAAAGTAAGTACATGCTATTCCTACTATCTGTTTTTGTAATGAGTACTATTATTAGTGTAAAGTGTACTATATTTTATTGTAACGATAACTGTACCTTTTGTGATGATTACTGTTCACATTGTTGTATGTACTATCTATTATTGTGATGGGTACTACCCAATTTTGTTATAGGTACTATTTATTATTGTGTTGTGTACTATATATGATTGCAATTATTACTAAACAATTAGGCTGCCATTCCACCAGAGATGTGCTATGTTGCTAAGTTTCCAGCCGACCAATAGGATCACTCCATTTTCGCGTCATTTTCATAGCTGACAAATGACGCGATAAAGAAGCGATCTTATTGGTCGGCTGGAAAATTAGCAACGTAGCAAGTCCCTGGTAGAATGGCAGCCTAAGTATGTAGTTTTTTCAATAAGGGTTGATCCTGGCTCGTCAGCATGGAACAGCATTTTCCTGCCGACGAGTCTGTTCCAACCATTATTATTACAAACTACATACAAATTAAATAGTAATACTTACAATATCTATGGTAGAGGTAGTGGAACAAGAATAATAAATACTATTGAAATTTAAACATATATTTATATAATTTCTTTAGGAAAAAGCAACTTGATTTGCTGAGCATAATCCATCAATACTTTAGAGCAAGGGTGCCCAACCCCAGGCACGCGGGCCACATGGTGGCCCGCGGACGAATTTCGGGTGGCACGCGCAAGCCACTGCGAGAGGAGCAAAAAAAAAAGCTTGTACAAAAGCAATTGCATTAGTCGCAGTCGCAGTCGCAAATGCTATGCTATTTTTTCTTTTCACTCAAATCTATCGAGTATTCATCAAAATGATATTATCTCTTCATATCATAACTAAAAAGTTTAAAATTATTTTATTTTATTTTATTATTATGATTTTGATTGTATTGATAGTTTGGTATTATAATAAACTTAAATAACTTAATATTGTACTAGTGCACTTTGTTATTATACTAATTTTTGTAGTTACATTCCATATTATTGAGTTATAATTTATACGCGTGTAAATGTAGTTAAATAGGAGCTGTCACTGGCGTGGAACGGATCCGGCGGCTGGGTCTGAGGTGACTCTGTACAAAACTGAGGCAGAAATTGCTGTGCAGACGATAGCATCTTACACGGGAGTTATCATGGGCATACTGCGGCCGAGCAGTCTGATATATAGTCTGAGCGCAGAAAAAAAAGCAGCTTCTTGTCACTGAGCTCGACCGGATCCTTAATCATATTTCCCAATAGGGCTCTGAGAACCTGGTCGAGTTCAATGCCAACAAGACACAGGCATGTGCATTTACAGCAAAGGTATCTTTTTTCCTTCCCTCTGTGGCATGGCCACTGCCACTGTGGGACAATCTCAGTATTCTCGGTATGGATGTTCGCTGCCTACTGAACAACAAAAATTATATTGAGAGTATAATCAAAACAGCCTCGCGTAAACTCGGAGTCCTGAACAAAGTGAGATGTTTTAACACGCCGGAGCAGCGGTGTCTTCTGTCTCCTGCGTGGAATACTGCTCGCATCTCTGGGATGGCTTCGCAAAATACTTACTTGATACACTCGACAGGTTCCAGTGTCGTGCGATCCGCATTTTTGGGAATCCTGAGATCACGTAGAGTTGTGCATACTTGGCAGTATTTTAATTTTACCGTCTCTGCTATGGTGAATGTTCTGATGAGCATTTCCAATTAATCCCACCCTATCCTTTCCTACACAGAAAAACGCGTGCAGGACATAAATGTCGCCCGCATACGGTGCAAAATATTCGGTGACTCCTTCCTCTGCCGTACCATTAACTCCTGGAATTCCTTACCAGTTTCCCTCTTCCTACAGTCCCGGATCCTTTAAGCGGGGCGCGAAAAAGCATCTGATGAGGCCGACAAGCTGAGTGCCACCATTGTAACACGATACTTACGTGTCTATAATGGTGACCCTCTTTTCCGAGACTGCCTCCAGCTTACCAGCAGGCGAGGTGAAGTCAAATTGACGTTATAAAAAAAGTTCTTTCGGTGCCATATCGTTACCGAAAAAAGGCGCGGGAACGGGGACACGAACCCGAGCCGTGAAGGGCACACCGTAGTAGCGGCGATAAGACCCATCATGGGGGAAAGCTAGAGAGGCCGCCATGTAGCCTCTCTAGCCACTTCTCGATCCTGCAGGTTATGCACGGATGCTTCGGGGTTTTTCTGCGTTGGATCCGGTAAGAGTCAACCACCGAATGCCATCGTAATGACGCGGGAGACGCCATCACCGTAGGAGTGAGAGTTCTCTCGCTTGCCACCTTGCTCACGGCGATAATACGCTGCGCGAGCGCGTGGGCTGCCACCCCTCCTTTTGAGAGCAAGTAATATTCCAAAAGGAGACGGCGGGGTAGGAACGGAGGGGATTCGCAGCCCGCACAGCCCGTGACGAGCGTAGGGGACGCGGGCGTCGGAGGTGCAGAACAGGCCTCTGTCCCTCATGAGCATGGGCCTGAGGGTGGTGACGGGTGGAGCCACCTGCACCTCCTCATTCCCAGGGGCTAGATGGGGATGCGATGGTCCCAATACCCAAAGAGAGCCGGCTCGAGGGAGATGGGCAAGAGATCAGCCAATTTCATCTTACGAAACCTGGGGGGGGGGGGGGGGGGGTGGATGTAGTTAAAGGATGTACTGGCCCGCCAAAAATTTCCAAATCGTAAGTTTGGCCCGACAGCTAAAAAGGTTGGGCACCCTTGCTTTAGAGTCTATTCGTTTACCGGGGTCCGCATCCAGGAGATGTTTTATTATCAAATTGCTTATTTTACGTCGGTGGTTACTAGTCAGCAGTCCATTTTCGTTGTGAGCATTAATTATTGATTTTCCTTCTGCTGTACTCATAAGTAGTTCTTCCAGGTGCTGTAAGCAAACATATTTCTTTACATAATATATAAATAAAACCTGTTATGTAGTAAAAATAACCGGCCAAATGAGAGTTCTCTACTACTAACCGTTGTTGCCGGTGGGGCTTGTGTGTTACTGCAACCTGGTGCTGGTGATGATCTACTCGGTGATGATGTTGCTTTTGGAGCAGATGAGTAGTAAAAAAAAAATTGCCCTGTCTCCTATGGGGCCAATCAGTTCTTTGGCAAGAGTTGCGTCTAAGAGACTCAGACAGTTAATGTCTATTTTAATAGCTGAAACAATAAACCGGTCGGTTAGTAGGCAATAAGTAGGCATGTAGAAAGTTTTAGTAAGTACCTAACTTTTTTTTTTTTTTTTTTTTTTTTATCGTGCGAAAAATCCCCACGGATACCTCCCCCGCCGGGGTCGGAGGAGGAGGTTATGTCGGACTCGAACCGACTAAAACGCACGCCTTCTGTGGGCCGTCAGTTGCCGGAGGTGAGATTGTCATAGCCATATCTCTCGCACCCCGGCCGACCCAGGGCCATATCTCTCGATCTGGCCCTCTTCCGGTGTGGGGACAACGGAGTGGTAAGTACCTAACTATCAAAAAGCGTAAAGGTGTCTGGGTACACAGGTATCGCAAAACAAAAGCGCTCTTAAATAGGTCAGCTAGTTCAAAAGACCGAATTATTAGGTACCTAACTACCTACTTAAATAAGGTAGGTATCTACCTATACCATGAACATGCACATCCATCCATACAAAAGCTGATGACGACGATATAACGGCTGCCCACTGGCCACGCAGCGGTGCCGCACCAAGGTGGAAGCGCAGCGAGGATCGGCGCCAGGCGCGAACTACGTTCGTGGGCGAAGTGAAAGGTGCCCCGGGGCGCCGCGCGCCGCCGGTCGCCCATTTCTTTCATAATCTACTTTAATGTAGGTAGTGCCATCCATCGACCGAAAGTCCATAATGTGTATCCCGCGCCTTAGGTATCAGAATCACCCGCAACAACGTAGGTAGGTATTGTCATGTCACACATATGTAAGTAGTAGGTATCTACCAAATTTTGAGATACGACGATCTTATTCAACTAAAACAGTACGCCCTTACTTCGATGGAAAGTGCTTCCCCGTTGCTACCCTTCCGTAGGTACCACTTATGTACTTACTAAGTGTACTTTGTTGGGACGCGCTTCCCAGTCACTATTTCGAAGATTGATCTAGCTTTGTTTATCAAATCACACAGGACAGGACTTCCAAAACAACCACTGTCCACGACCTACCTACACAGGTATTATCACAGAGTACGTAATATACTACGGATATTATACTAGGACAGGTAGGTACCTAATCGAATAAAATTATGGCACTGTTACTTACCACTGAATACATCTGTGTATGCTCCGAGACCCCACACCTGCAGTAGAGCTTTTACTTCTTCATCCATAGTCCATTTCACTTCAAATTCACAAAAAAAAACAATAAAACGCACGCGCAGTCACAACGCATCCGACGAACGCTCGATGCAAACAAAAAATGGCGATTACCAACAACAAAATTCTAGTAGTAACTTGATGAGTCTTCCCCCCTCCCCCCGCGCCAATGCAGAGAGAGGTGCGGTGTTACTCGTACTAAACTAAATTGTAGAATCTACAGAGAGCATTGTTTATTTTACAATTTGTCTAGTAGTCATTATATTAAGCTAATAGCAGTAACTAAAATTCTGGTTATTTGTAAAGTACTATATTATTTTGTAAAGTGAACGAAAATTATTTAATGGTAACTAGAAAATGTATTAAAGATTACTATTTTATATTAGATGCAACATTTTTTGTGATTACCACTCGTTCTCGTAGTCTTGTAATTCCATTTTTTTCTCAGTGTGCTACATAGGGTACTAGCTGTTGCCAGCGGCTCCACCCGCATGGTGGTTGGTTATCGCGACCAAACATAGCCTATGTCCTTTCCCAAGGTCAGACAGAGTTGCTTTCGCATTTATAAATTATTAGCTGTTGCTTGCAGCTCCGCCCGCGGTAGTTTACGGTGGATCAATCGGGAATGAAAACATAATAAAAATTGGCAGGGGATCAGATCAGGGGATCCAACCGGAATAACTCTTGGTTATCGTGAACAAACGTAGCCTATGTGTTATTCTGATGTATAAGCTATATTATTGTAAAGTTTCATTAAAATCAATTCAGTAGATAGTTTTTACGTGAAAGAGTAACAAACATCCATCTATACTTACAAACTTTTGCGCTTGTAATATTAATGGGATAGTCTGGATGTAGCTTTACCTATCTCCCTTTTTCACCTGGAACACGAAAGCACGTCAGAGCAAGTCAACTGTTTCTACTTCTCTAAAATGTTGTGTTGTCACGATGACAAGCGCATCATAAACTGTGTTGGATTACATTTTACCGCTTCACGATTTGATTATGGCTCTGTGTTGTTTCCAGCGTTAAGCTCCCGCCGCGATCACGGGATTATGATAAACAGTCGGTTACTTAACGCTTAACAATGATTGTTTATTCTCTTATATCGTTTAACATTCGCTTAAGTAATACTTTGATCTTTTAAGCACAATGCATATAATAACTTCACAAACTTTGTACCAACTGGTTTATAAACAAAATTAGAATATATCAGAAGAAACTGTAGCACAAAGTTTCTACTGAAATGCCGAACTTTTCCAGAACAAATTGGCTCAATTTAATTTAATCACCTTTTTGTGGTGGAGAATAACGAGATTATTTTATAAGGGCTTTAAGACCGTTTCTGTAGAAATATGTTTTTTGATTGTTTCGAATGCTATGAAAATGGGGAGGAGGAATTACCATACCCTAACGGTTCCTTTTCGTGCTATTTTAATGCAATGAAAATAAGGTTCTAGACGAGAAACTATAATAGTATCTAAGTGATTGTAGTCACAAAGTTTTAAATATTAATGATTGAGTTTGAGATGAGTGTAGTGTACCTACCATACAATTTGGTTGTATTATAATTGGTTTAGGAAAGCTTAACCTTAATGCTCATACACTCAATTTGTTAGATATGATATGAACCAAAGTTCGCTATATATTATGCATAGAGCTCGTAGCTTCATTATACCTTTCAATTACTTCCAAATGAAAATCGCTTTAATAATCTCAAAATATGGATTCATTATCTCCAAATATTCAATATCTTACAGTTATTACGACGTTTCACACGCGTCAGTCTTGATACCATAGGAATATCAGGAAAAAGTAACGTATGTTAATTCTGAATAAAGTTTAATATCAGTCGAATGATGAAAGAATTATTAAAATTGGTTCATTAGTTTTATAGTTTGTCAAGAATAAATGTTTTCTCTTTATGATATAGGTATGTATAGAGGTACCTATTTGATCGGAATTCATCAATAATAGGAACAGAGATGAAAAACTAAGTACCTGCGGTCTAATTAATAGCTGTGGTTTATGTCTTATTCCAAACTATAATCTATATCTGTACCAAATTTTAGTCAATTCCGTTCTAACACTCAAACATCTTTACAAACTTTAACATTTAATATTAAGCAAGATGTGTGAATCAGAATAGTTAAACAGCTTTTCACTGGTGAAAGCGAACCTTAGAAGTTTAGTGTTTACTAGATTTTCGCGGGGTACCTACTAAGAAATGAAATTATCATTTCTGAGTAATATGAAATTCGGAGGCATAAACTTATTTTGTAATAAAATGTGTAATGGTTGTAACAAAATGTGGTAATAATGTTTGACAATCTCAGCACAATAAGGCACTAAACTAGATAGGGGAACTTTTTTATCACTTACATAACTTTTAAACCTTCACTTTGCATAATATCAATGCGCTATAAAGTCTTGCAATTCTTTACCAGCACACGTGTTTCCCTCTTCCTACAGTCCCGGGTCCCTTAAACGGGCCGTCAACAAGCACCTGATGAGGTCTCCAAGCTAACACCATTGTAACATTGTTTATATCTGGTAATCGTGACCCTCTATCCTAAAAAAATTGCCTTCAGCTTACCATCAGGCGAGGTGAAGTCGTAATGACGTGATACATATAAAAAATCCGAATCGTTAGATAGGCGTATACAATCGTATAAAAGCTTAACTATGAAATACTTGTCATTGTTTTATACAAGTTTTCAATTTACTTGAACAATACAATGAAAAAACCTTATTGGGTTGGTCCTTTAAGTTGCCTGGTATAACACTCAGGGTAAGCAAGATGGGGAATGGCCCTTATGCTGGGTAACCCACCGAGTGGAATTCATCGATTGTTACTGCACGCTGTCGAGCATAATTATTGTAATTATAATGAATCCTACTCTCTCACTAATTCATTCATGTTCGTTCGTTAGCCATCGTTTGTCTTCGCTCGCTTGGTGTGTATCCGGCATTGTGTTCTACTTCGTCGGAAACAATGGGCACTGGTTTTATTTTGTTTAAGATATGAATTCGCTTTTATTTTAAAAAGTATTAGTAGGATATGGCATTTTAATTTCGATCTTGAAAAGAGCATCGCCATTTTAAAAATTCTTCTCTTCCCCGTTATAGTTTGATTTGAAGCGAGATATGACCCCGTCGTCGGAACAATGGCTCAAAACAGTTTTACTTTTAATTGCTCTGGACCTTTTGTTATGCGTATTTTCAGGTGCAATGTACATTGTACATATACCTAGGTACATATCTACCTCATTCACTTCAAAATTTATTCCTCTGCTTATTATTTATCTTGAGTATCAATTCGATAGATCAGTTAAAACAAGATGATGATAATATTGTCAGAAACAAATTGCAAAGCTCTCAGTTTACTGTTCAATTTAAAGTGTTAGGTATCTCTAAAGATATTAAACTTTAGAGGTAGGTAAGTATAACATAAATGGCAAAGGTCCACGGTTATATTGTGAAAATATTGAATATAAAATCGATTGGTGAAATGAAAGTGTATAGAATTTATGAAAGGGATATCTGCGTACTTATTATACACATTAACTGGTGCGTGACATGCTGTATCATAAAATCCTTGTTGACCTTTTCGTCCCAACAGTCCCGATAAGGGAGGGTCTTGGTACTTAAAACTGTAACGTCAAATGTACTATGTAAACTAAGCTGGGATTCATAATAATCTACCTTTACCCCGGTTACTTCTTGCTTTCATACAAGAATTCAAAATTCTTTATACATCTTTTTATGATTGGACTAATAATATACATAAATTTGTTATGGCCGAGTTTAATGTTGAGGCTTTATTTTGTACAATTACGCCGTGATAAAATTTCTTATTACTTAACTGGGGCAATATCCTGAGTGACATTGAGTTTCTAACGCAGTCGTAACGTGAGAAGACGATGGATTACAATTGGTTAACATAGAAAAAAGAAATGGCTTAAAACTAGACCAACGTAAAGTGTCGATTTTTAAACATGCGTAGTTATGAAACGGTTTGTCACTGCAGTGATGACTTGCGCTATAAACGCAGATGCTAAGTGAGTTTATGAATCGGGTTTAAATGGTCAAAGTAGGAGTTTGATGTCCCAGTCTACGAGTATATTGTTGTTATAAAGTTTGTATTGGTTCATGTCGGAAAGGTATTCCATCACCATTATCGAAAAATGTTTCTGTAACAAATACCTTCCTAACTAATAACCGTCATATTTTATAACAATATTATTGGGCGCGAAAAAAATGAGCCAATGGCGACAATGAATGATTAATCTGAATATCAGATATCACAATCACCCGACGTAACGTTGTTTAAATTAATATCTAACACGTTACAGGTTCGAATTAGGTAGGAGAGTGCCATTGGAGGTTTATATTATAGAAATAGTAATTAATAATAATAAATAAATAAATATTCCACAACATTCTACACAACGCTTTCTAGACCCATGGTAAGCTTAATTAGCTTGTGTTATGGAATCTAGAATGCGGATATACATACTTAGATACTTTTTTTTTTGTAAATATATACATAACATACATAGAAACACCCAGACCAATGCAAATATTTATTATTCTGCATACAAATATTGGCACTGAGCGGGGATCGAACCCGCGCCTCCTGCGTAGCAGCCGTGTTCACTACCGCTACGCTACAGAGGCAGTCAAAATTGTTCATATTTTATCGTTTTTTTAAAGTATCTATAGACTTATTCATTTACAAGTACTTCCAAATGTAAAGGTCTAACAGACTAAAGCAGTGGAATAATTTAGGGATCTCTTCCATGACTTGATCGAATGAGGTGGTCTTAAGGATAATGATCAAGGTTTTAGGTAGAACCATACCTACGTTTCAGACCATACCTATGTCTTATTCCAGACTTTAATATCCATATAATATCCATATATGTATTATTAAAAATGTATTTAAAAACTAGCTGACCCGGCGAACTTTGTACCGCCATATTTTTTTCGGCCCGCGTGTCCATATTTTATCACCTTTTAAACCTTCCCTGGAATTTTACAAATAATTCAAAATCAAAATTAACCAAATCGGTCCAGCCGTTCTCGAGTTTTAGCGAGACTAACGAACAGCAATTGATTTTTATATTGTAGGACATCTACACAATATTGTAGGACATTCTACACAAGAGATTAGAACATAATATAAGAGAAGATTCAGCCAGATCCGTTGAGCTGTTAGAACTTGATTGAAAAACAAACATCCAAACATATTCACGAACTTTCCCATTTATGCATAATATAAGTAGGATAGGACACATTATTTTTTATACGTATACGTACAATATTTACTACACAATTACGTAATGGTTTATTAGCCGACAGTAACGTCATTTCTGGTTGAAGTATGGGCGGTTCTCCATGATAAATATTCGCCATAGCGAACCGCATTCTTTATTCGTTATCACAAAACGTGCCTCACACGCGTAGTTTATTTGATAAATTATTTTTGTACATTTAAATCTACAAATTAATTAATACACGATAACATGCGCAGACACGTAGCGGGTCCGTTCAACGCATTTTTTATATTTTGTGTAAATATGCAAGCGTTGCAATTTACTGTGCCTATAATTTTCGTGAACGCTAGGGAATAAAAATGCAATTTTCACCCGTTGTGATTGCGCTTTGGATTGTGTGTTACATTGAATAATTAAATGGCAATAATGCCTACGTTTAGTATTTACTAACAGGCATTTGCCTGTGTGTACTTTATACTTTTGTTCTGCGATACAATTCTGCGTGAAACTAGAGTCGATAGAAAGTAGAAGCAACGTGACATTTATCAAATCAATCAATTAGTCTATAGCAGTCCGCTGCTGTACATAGGCCTCTTCCAATGTTCGCCATTTCTGCCGATCCTCCACCTTCCGCATCCAGTATGTCCCATCCCAGCCACATTTATCATTTTTTTTAAGCTTTTTATTATTTAATAAGGACTTTAACACACAACAGTCTGTTAATGTTAAAGTAACTTAATGTTTATAGCGACTGTTATAGCGGTCAAGAATCGAGGGGTCAAAAAATTGTACAAGTAGAATCTACTATGTACTTACCTTAGTAGTATTACCTCCCTTAGTAGTATGTACTTACACTACGAAACACGTTGGTATAGGAAACTACTTCATTAGTTAGTAATATAGGCAACTTTTTTACGGTATCAAGGTTTACAGGGATGAACTTACTTGCAACCAGTTTTCATTCAACAAAACTGTAAAGAGCATGATAGAGAAAAAATAAAGCAAATGTCCTCTGGTTCTATGGTTTCATTACTATTAGTTCAGTGATATAGGTGGACGTGGATAAGTAATGAGTGGAATGGCGTGGTCTCTGCTTACCCCAATGAGAAAGAGATGAGATCATAATAATCTATGAAGCTAATACACTATTTTGGTTTATTCAGAGGTTTTGTAGCTAAAATGTAACTAAAATATTGACATAGTTATTTTCGTTTGATTGTAAAATTAGCTAATAAATATATGTTAATTAAAATGCGGAGAAACTTTAAGAAAGTTGCACGAATAAAATATCTTACAATTTAGCGGGATGGCGTGGAAACTCTCCGGTTAAATCTGTTGTGAAAAATGCAAAGCATTCAAATTAAACTGTCGCCATCTTCTCAACAGTACTTCGTTTTTAAATTGAACGGAAATATTTTGAAGCCACGTTATAATGTAGATATTGTAAAGTTATAACAATTTCTGATATTAGAATTCGTAATTGACTCAGTTCCTAGTTGAGTTTGCTCAGATGTTTCATCTCCCAGTTACTGAGGTAGAACACCTGTTTGGATTTGAGGCGAGATGGCAAGATTTACTTAAGCTACAACATTAGGTGTAGACGTGAGAACTCCGCACGCTCGATATCAAGAACTTCTGAGGGAACCTTAAAGTACCTTTGAATATTAAACTTGCGTACTACATTCGAGATAGTCTACGGACTGTATAGTCAGCCAAGGAAATATTTCGCAACTATTTACTTATACATAACTAGATTACTGCATCCCCGATTTTACGCCTAGGTATACGTACTCATTTTCACACCATGTTTTAAAATTGATCTATTGGTACTTTAAAAAATAACAAAAGACACGCTTAGTAAACTAAAGAGAAAAAATAATTGTTATTGAATTTGATATTAGAGAACTGACTGAATAGGAAAACATAGTAGGTATTTTATTGTTAAAGAACGTGTGGTGCTTACAACAACCATCACCCTGCACTGTTTTATCCTTTTTCAGGTTCCCTATCTCAATAGGAAAAAACCGGACCCCTTATAGAATTACTTTGTTGTCTGTCTGTACGTCTGTCTATCAAGAACTTTTCCTCAGGAATGCGTAAAGGTATCAAGTTGTAAATCATACTAAATGTTTAGGTCTACCTGAAACCTACGCGCGCGAGCCCGACTCGCACTTAACATGTTTTTACTAATTTAATGAGAGGTTTCTGTGTCTTACCGCAGTTAAAACACAACTTAAAGTGAAATTAACCATTCCCTTATAGCTCCCAAGTGTGCATGTAGTATAGAGTCATTAGGATGGCTGGTGTGTACGAAATCGTGATGTGGGTAACTGGCACGTAACAGCTAGTTCGGTAGTTCTGATAAATCTGTTGCACAGAGCTCGCTGCTCTGAGCTCATCTATTATTTAAACTGATGTGTTTAGCCGAACGTTTCACAATTGCTACGGTGTTGTTATTGATGTGGTTGCTTTATTATTTACGTTTGGGTATCTTATAAATGTAGATTAATGTAACTTATATGAAGTTAGACAGCAGTGATTAATTTCTATACACGGCCAATGAAATAGATGAAATTTATCAATTTCCATCAGATTCCACGACAGTATAACGTTTCCCTGTGATTTCCCGAATGGTTGACACCTTGTGAAGTCACAAGAAAAGTTCGGTATGTTAGTGAACCTATAGAAGTTACAAAAGTGAATGTGTTGGAATTGGGCCTGTAAAAGAAAATGCCCTGCCTTTATTAGCCTGTGGCTTAACGTGACTTTTTGTTATATCTCCAGTTCTACTCTATCAATTGCGACCAAACAAATGTAAGATTTGAAATCTTACCATGTCCGTTCTGATAAAAAAGAACCGCATTAAAATCCCTCTGTAGTTTTTGTGTCCATCGCGAATAATCAGACTAAAATTTAAAAAAAAAAATGTGTTCGGAATTCATACCTATAGTCGAACTTTTAATCAGCTGCAGTAAAATGACGTTTTGTGGGATACCACTTTTTGAAGAAAAATAAATAGGGATGTGGCTAAGTGAGCAAGTGAATCATTCAATAAATGAATGATCTTTGATTTAGTTTTAAAGATTCAATATTAAGTTGTAATGTATTTTTTATTATTACATATGATAAAGAATTGATCTTTTTCAGTGAAAGTATAAGAATGTACATTCAAAACGAATCAAAAATGTCATAATAATGTTATATAGGTAATCAATATTTTTCGGAATCACTGTCGCTGTCGCTTTCGGTCACACTAATGACAAATCTGTCTGTCTATTCATCATCTAATATGATGGAGGTGGTACATATTGTGTTCCTCTTTTATAGTGTGAGAAACAAAAGTCACTCCACTTAGCCGGTGTCACAATGTTGATTACTTCTTGGAAAAAAGTTTTCACTTCTAGCATTTCATACGTCTTATTAAATTATCTGCGACGTGCCCCTTTGCCTGAGACCAAAATAACTCATCGGTTTAATTCACATTGATAAGGGGACAGTTATAGAAGTCTGATACCTTTACAGCCATCTCGAATGGCCTTCACCATATTTGGTTCAAATGCAATATTTTTAGTGGTCAGCCACTCTTGAATTCGTGCTTTCGTCCACGACAACTTCGGGATTGTTTCGATCGAGAGTGATAGAGCGCGTTGATAATATAATTGAGCGTTGCGAATAATTAGATCATGTAAACTAAGTAAGCTGAATACTTATTAGAAGTGTCTCAAAGTGACCCGAAGAAATGTTGACCGCGCCGCCGTGGCACCCACACAAAACACAACTATTAAGTTTGAAACTTATTTGATACTAACACTTTTGAAATAGCTATCATGTAAACGTTATTTTTCCATTACAAGAAGTGAAAAAAATCCTCGTGAAATAGACCGTTTTAGCCGTGTCAAAACCGACATGTCCGCAAGATACCACTTATGACGTTTTTATTTGAGATTAAACTAACATACCTAAACAGCATTGGACTCCAATTAGAAACTTAGGACACTGCTAGGTGTCAAGGATATCTTTCAAATGGGACCTACAACTTATGCTAGCCTAGTACAAAAAAAATCAGTATCACTTCTACATAATATTCAATAAATTGAGTCCACGACAAAAACTGATGTTTCGGTGTATAAAAATCATCACAATTGAAATATTACGGCAAATAGGGTAAAATAATGAATGGATTCCACTACTTTAGAGTATGTTTATATTTTTAAAATATTAAAATCATTACCCAGATATATTATAATATGAATATCTTTTTTCTTATTGAAATTCAAACACAGGGGCTCAAAAGTGGAGGGTAGGTACACTTTTTTTTTGGAGAACGCTCAATTACGAGCGACTACTGCTACTGCATTCGGCATGAGTTTGGGTAGAATGCCGGCGAACCACACCTCGAAACACTCAAAAAGGAAATGTGTAAAAGGATCAACGTTTATACAGCCTTTTATTTATATGAATAATAAATAGAATTAAGTATGATCATTATGAGTAAGTTATGGAACGATTAGAATGATCTTCTGTGAACTGAATCACATCCCTATTGAGATTAGGCTGTAAACATTATTTTACGCAATGACATTTTGAAACGTCATTTTACTGCATCTAATTAAAAGTCGAAGAAGTATTTTTTTTAAGATCTCTAATGTACAGATACGACTAATTTACAATTTTATAATAGTATATTTATCTAGGTATAGAGTATATTTGGGACATCGCTAGTCATTGAAGTAGATAGTTTCCTTGAGATGAAGATGGTCATTTTAGATTCGGACAAGTTTGATATCGTTTGCTGTTTGCTGTTACGTGATGATGGAGCCATCATGGGCTCTTATCAGAAAATGACGCACCGTTATTAGGATCTTTATAGTTGGCGTCATCGACAATTTGGTCCGTGTACAAGGAAAATGTAAGAAGCGAGAAATAGAAAAGTAGGTCGGTATCAATTAATTACGTTCGATAAAGATTCTGGTCGGTAACTAGTAATTATGTAGTTTCAATTTAATATATTTTTGTATCGTGCGATAACAATAAAGAACTTTTCATAAATCTACGACGCGATCTAGTGCTATTATCTGTTCTGTGCCCCTACCAAGAACCTTGAGGCACAAGCCAATCTGACTTGCAAGTCGGTGTACCTGCTAAACAACAGATGAGACACTGGCCCAAGTTTTCGTCTCAGGGTTGGGCAATTTGACGGCAGTCGCTCATGGAAAAGCCGACATACTAATCAAAACATACCTCGGGTTCCGAAGTACTAACTTTGGATGCAACTGAGACATCGATATGAGGCGAACTGTAGTCTAGTTAAGCCGCATTAAGTTAATATTAATATCTACGAGTTGTATGTACAGAACACACAGAATATCAGTTGGAATTGCTACTTGGCAAGCGAGAGTTAATTGGTTTTAAATGTGTTATCAAAATGACATCGATTGATTTTAAGAGTGTGATACAATACCTACAAGGCAGCACGTTTTAGTTCTGTATTAATCCATACTTCCATACTAATATTATAAATGCGAAAGTAACTCTGTCTGTCTGTCTGTCTGTCTGTTTGTTACGCTTTCACGCCCAAACCACTGAACCGATTTTGATGAAATTTGGTACAGAGACAGATTAGACCTTGGGAAAGGACATAGGCTATGTTTGGTCGCGATAACCGACATCCAAGCGGGCGGAGCCGCGGGCAAAAACTAGTCTCATATAAATATAGCAGCTTTGTGTCTCGCACGCGGTTTTTCTTGTCTTGACTTTATTTTTTGGCGGTTAGGCTTCTGGTATTTATATTATCTGTTCGAAATACTGCTACTTAAAAGTAGTTTTTGAGTAATAGAATGGAGCGTCGTCCGTCGAGCCGACTGTTTGTAAAAAAATACAGCTCTAACGAAAAATGTATCTAAATATATTATGAATGGGCTATATTTCCTGGTATCACGTTAAATCAATTCTCATTTGCGACATTTTTTCCGTTTGCCATCATTTTCACCCAGTTTATTCCGTGAAAAAAACTTGAGAATCTAATTGGACATGTGTCAAATATAACGGTAGCAGGTTTCGCTACCAACGCATTCCACATTTTGAAGACTGTCAGGTTTTATAGCAAAAGGAGCCCCCGTCAATCTGTTTTACACATTTTTTTCGCTATAATTTTTGGCATACTGCTTTGATGTCGGTGTACATGACAGCGAGTTTAGTAGAATCCCTCGAGCGAACTTATATCACATTTGCGGATATTAAAATGCCACATTACGAAGCGCTAAACTGGGATTTAGTTATATGTGTACGCATGTGCTGTGCTACTACAGATCTGTTAATAATGCGTTTCATCAAAACCCTCGTCTTATGTGAGCAGCGATACTTTTATGAGGGTGCTGTATACGGATAAAGCACTTTTTGAGTTCGCCTGTCGTATTTTATGAAGGGTTCTGCTGGTTTTGTTGTAAAAGTAAACAAAAGAATCGGAACTCTTAAGATATGCAGGGCATGTTGCGGTCTTTATGAATAAATCATTCTTTTTTAGGTATACTACTACATAGTTGATTCGCCGCGGAACGAGGGCAAGGACTTTTTCGAGATCAGCATGCAGACTGGCGAGATCTTCACGAAGGTGGTGTTCGACAGAGAAAAGCAGGGGGCGTATGCACTCGAAGTGGAGGCGCGAGACGGAGCCCCGTCGGCGCGGCCGAACTCCGACAACCAGCCCAATTCAGGTATGTCTGAATCATATAACAATAACTCTTTATTAAGCTACCCGCAGGCAATTACGACATTGTGAAGTTACGACTAAAACAACCTTGTTGATGTCTTATTTACACTAACCAAATACTAAGATACATAACAAAATCATAAAATGTTACATCATGTTTTTTCCCGTCAGCAATAAGTATAATAACTTCTTATAAAGTATTGATTATCTACTTAGTAATACTCGTAGTACCTACCAACTTAATAATGTAATAAACACGTATTAGTCAGTTATATAATAATAACTGTCAATATTTTGTTTTTCTTTGGACAAACGTATTAAGGTTTAATTGCTATCGGATGCATGAGGGTTTACTAGTTAAACCAACAAATTGCAGATCAATTTTATAAATTCTCTAAACCACAACTTACCAAATGGATTTATGTTAACGCGAATGACATATTATTTTGTGTTAATACCACGACACAATTGGGAATAACATTTAATGATGGCTGTTGTTTAAGAGTCTTAATTGCCTGAAATATAAAAACAACCAGGTATTTGTTTCTGCCTCTAGTTAACGCCCCAAAGCTGTCCACTGTCGCTCGCAGCGATTTTTATTTGTTCCCGGCATAAGAAACCACAGGAAAAGTTTAGGACGTTAATGAGATGAAGAAAGTTGTTTCAGTTTATTTGGAGGGGAAAGAAAATATTATTTTTCCTGAATATAATTTTTCGATTTCAGGGAACTTGTCTTGTTTTGACCTTGTAATGTTATGGTAACACCGGCGATAAAAATAATCTCGTCCCATTTTAAAATAAGGAAGTACAATTTTCTACGGTGTTTTACTAGGTACTATTTACATAAATGGCAAAAAAAGTTTTCTTATCACGCCAGAACGGCTGAACAGACCTAGATGCAGTTGAGTACAGAAATGGATCATAGCCTGGAAGCGAGCCTATCGAAACGTCGCGATACGCCCACTTCGCAAAAAGCACAAAGTTTTTTTAATAAATCCCGTGCACCATACTGTGATATACATAGAAGTATGTCAATTTGTCCATATATCTTGTTGAAATTTTAGATTTGTCAGTCGCTAGCCAAAAATATCTACGGCGCGTGGACAATACAGACGGTGTTATATATTATATTGCAGGTGCAAGGACAGACAAGCCGAATGTATGCATGAATTTCACTAACAAATAAATTGAAACAGTCCAATACTTCTATGATTTTGACGCCGGTGTTATAAAAGTAACGAATACTTTTAGGCTCTGTGGATACGCAAGTAGCAAAGTCATGATTATACTCGTAGTGTTCTTTTCCATTTGCTATAACCATGAAAGTATAAATGAATAACCTATCACCTATCTAACTACTAGAAGCATTATGTAGATTCGAAATTGGTTCCAAATACTTATATTAGAGCAAGCGAGGACCTTCCTAAGTTATTTTATTATCCTAAACGGTTTAGAAAAGGCACATACTGAGGAAAATGTCGGTATCTAGCTGAAGGAATCGTTCAATTCACGTTCTGCAGATGTAACAACGTAGGGTGGATGGTGCGTCGGGTCCTTGGGCTAATCACAGCTACGACCCGCATTTAAATGTCTTTTTTTCTTGAAAATATATGTAATATTGCAGATTTCGAAGTGGCCAATGTCGTAGTATCGTATTTGCTGCTACTGTAGTGGTAAGCGAACCCTTCTCAATCTATGTACCTACATATTGACATGTGTATCTCATATTTCACAATGTTTTCCCCTGTCGTTGGGATTCGGTGGCAATTGATTATATACATACGTGGCACACTATAAATTGTCCATTTTCGGTGAATTCTCTCTATTAGGTTAGCAGGTCGGCTCTCCTTGTCGTATCGCGTCATCGTAAATCAAGCAGTGGAATAATCAGACGACGCCCGGGGGCCCTAATCCATTTAAGCGACTCATCCCCATCTCTGGCTCACAAAGACAATACCTAGCTAGCTTTACGTTGTGCCTCTATGTAGCTGCACGTCCATAATCCATAACAGCATTTACAGGATAATAAATGTTAAAGTAACTGGTGTCGAATTGTTGCCGTCTGTTATTTTGACAGTGTACACTTTTACTCTAGTTTAGATACAAATTTGAACGTGCATAATTGTGCCTTTTTGCATTATTCTAGGTGTTCTATTTTTGTCTAAGATGTATGTACTAAAAACAAAGAAAATGTATTTCAGTAGGTCCCACATTCTAGAATCCATATTTATGCTGCCCTAACTTTTGTCTAGACAGCGTATGTGTAGTATGACGTACAAGATTATTATAATCGTGATATAGAGTGTGTTCGATATTTAGGTATAATCATATTCTCGACGAATATTGTGTCTCCGGGCCACGTACCAATTTCAGCATATTGCAGCTGGTGGTGTGTAGACGTGGCGCGGTATTTGCGCGCGCGGCTTGCATACTGATCAGGCAACGCCACGTGGACTTTTCGCCTCTGATGAATATCGTTTCATCTCGCCTCTAACACAATCAATTACTTCGTTACGATACTTGATTTCCATCATAAATTTTCTTTGCGAAAATATGTTAGAAAAATATTGCTCTTTTACCCGCTGGCAAAAAATTTGACGGTTTATTTATGTCTTTACTTCACCAGAGCATCAACACTAGTAGCGTCTAAAGCGAAGTCTACTCTCTTGCTTCGCCTTTTATTGGTTTGTTTTGATTTTATGGGTGTGACTATAGCCTGATCCCCCGACCCCGAGAGCATAGCCTGCAATAGAGCTTTGTCCGTGAATCAGAAGGTGTACCTACGTGTACCCGAGGGGACCAAGAGATAATAGCCATATTTATTTCCTTTTTTCGGCAGGGCAGGCTGGTTTTTTATTATAGACTGTTATTAGTACTTTTACAATCAAATTCATACCCGAGTGCCCCACTAACCACAGTTTGAAAAGGGTAGCTTCTAAACTTTTGAAATAAAAAATATATGAATCACTTCCATTACTAACAATACACAGTAAAGAGAATATACTGACTTCTTTATATTCCAAGCATCCGAATAGTTAGGATATACAAATGGCAAGGCTTCACGAACAAATTCGCATATAAAAATGCAATGGCATCAACCACACTCACCAACTTTTATGTGTCTCATAAATTTTCATATTCAAATCCAATACATTTTTGTTAGGCGCTACATAGTACAGTATTTTATAGCACATATACTGTTTTGTTACAAAATACAAGTACTTTGTAAATATGACTGAATAACAAATAGATACGCAGATCATCACTCTAGTATAAAATGTGATGCAATTAGTAATTGATTATAATAACAATTTATATTGCTTGGCATTTTATAATGAAATTGGCATAGTGTAAAATGACCTATACTAGATGGAAGCTCCTTTTAATGTGCATGATAACATCTGTGCTTTTCGCATCCAGTCCATGCGAGCTAGCATTTTCAGAGTCCGCCTTGAGGGGCACTCCCCTTACGTCTGGTATAAAAAAAGGAAAAGGCTATTGCTTATGACGAGTGTTACTAAGGCTTTTCATTTAATCATCATCATCATTTCAGCCATAGGAAGTCCACTTTCATTTAATAGCTTAATTATAAGCGGTTGTGTAGTAATTAAAGCACAACTTCAATTTATTTCACTAGACTAATACAGCTGATTAGCTCAACTCTGCATTGTATATGCGCACTGACTGCCACCTCACCTCAACTAATCTAACAAGCTAAAGCTAAGCTGTGCTAAAGTTAGTTCGTTGTTAGGATTTATCAGGGTTTCGTCTGCCCGTAATGACTGTCATATTGTATGACAACCGAGACCAACGGCTTAGCGCGATCACCGGGGCATCAAAGTTTGTGAACAATGGTCATTCGTTCAAAGTTAGTCAACAACAATGTCGTCATCTGTTTCATTTAAATCCATAGTCACGTTTCACTCAATCGAAACATGGAGGTCTGCAGTTAATTACCTCTTAGTTACCCCATGCACGTGTTCTATTGTCATGAAACATTGCTCTTGGTCACCATTACCAGGTTCTTCTGTGATATATTATAAATGAATAAACTTTGCAAGTAGAATCGAATTTATATAATTTTCGTACATCATTTTCATCATCATCATTTCAGCCATAGGAAGTCCACTGCTGGACATAGGCCTCCCCTATAGATCTCCAATAGGACCGGTTGGAAGCGGCTCGCATCCAGCGCGTTCCCGCGGCCTTAATGAGGTCGTCTGTCCACCTTGTGGGTGGATGTCCTACGCTGCGCTTGCCGATACGTGGCCTCCACTCGAGGACTTTTCGACCCCATCGGTCATCAGTCCTCCGTGCTATGTGCCCTGCCCACTGCCATTTCAACTTGCTAATCCTCTGGGCTATGTCGGTAACCTTGGTTCTTCTACGGATCTCCTCGTTTCTGATTCGATCTCGCAGAGAGACTCCGAGCATAGCCCTCTCCATAGCTCGTTGGGCTACTTTGAGCTTACTCATAAGGCCCATAGTGAGGGACCACGTTTCAGTGCCATAAGTCATCACTGGTAACACACACTGGTCGAAAACCTTCGACTTGAGACACTGAGGTATGTCGGACGAGAAGACATTGCGCAATTTTCCGAACGCTGCCCAGCCGAGTTGGATTCGGCGATTGACCTCTTTCTTGAAGTTGGACCTACCTAACTGGACTACTTGTCCTAGGTAGACGTACGAGTCAACAACTTCAAGAACCGAGCTCTCAACAGATATTGGGGTAGGTACAACATGGGCATTACACATCACCTTTGTCTTGTCCATGTTCATTTTAAGACCCACCTGTTGAGAAACTCGGTTGAGGCCTTCGAGCATCGTGTTGAGATCTTCCATCGATTCTGCCATGACTACAATATCGTCGGCAAACCGGAGGTGAGTGATGTATTCGCCATTAATATTGATGCCGAATCCTTTCCATTCCAGGAGCTTGAAGGCATTCTCCAAAGTGGCCGTAAACAGTTTCGGAGATATCACGTCTCCCTGTCTTACGCCTCTTTTCAAAGGGATCGCCCTCGAACTCTGTTCCTGTACTCGAACCGACATGGTGGCGTTATTATACAAACACTTCAACACTTCGATGTACCGATAGTCAATACGGCACCGCTGGAGAGACTCAAGCACAGCCCATGTCTCGACCGAATCAAAGGCTTTCTCATAGTCCACAAACGCTAAGCAAAGTGGCAAATTATACTCTTCGGCCTTCTGTATAACTTGCCGCAGCGTATGGATGTGGTCTATGGTACTGTAGCCTCTTCGGAAACCGGCTTGTTCGGAAGGCTGGAAGTCATCAAGCCTGCGCTCGAGACGGTTCGTAATGACCCTTGAAAACAGCTTGTAAACATGGCTCAGAAGCGAGATGGGTCTGTAATTCTTCAGTAAGGTATTGTCACCTTTCTTAAAGAACAGCACCACCACGCCTCTGTTCCACGCTTCTGGCGTTATGCCCTCGAGGACGACGGTGTTAAAAAGCCTCTGAAGGACTTTAAGTACCGGTGTTCCACCCGCTTTCAGAAGCTCTGAAGTGATTCCGTCGTCACCCGGCGCTTTGTTGTTCTTAAGCTGATTCAGGGCCATTCTAATCTCGTACAGGCTGATGTCTGGGATATCCTCGGTGAAGTGTCGGGTCAACTTGGCTCTTGGGTCGGTCGCCATGTTGCCAGCAGGATTAGCGACCGAAGCGTATAGCTGTCCATAGAACCTTTCGATCTCCTCCAAAACCTCAGCCTTGGTCGACGCTATACTGCCATCTTCTCTCTTCAGCTTAGTCAACTGGCTTTGCCCAACAGACAGATTTCTTGCGAACACTTTGGAGCCTTTGTTCCGCTCGATTGTCTCTTTAATATGTTCAGTATTAAAGAGACGTATGTCGTGTCGCAGAGATTTGGAAATCTGTCTGTTGAGCTGCCTATATGACTCTGCATCATCGGAAGACTGCAGTCGAAGTGAGCGTCGTTTAGCCATGAGTTTTTGGGTGTGATCGGAGAGTTTCTGAGGTCTATTTGAACGGCGGGGTCTGAAGTGCTTAGAGCCCACCGTTTGGACAGTTTCTACGAGCCTGTTGTTGATCTCGTCCACCGACGCAAAGTTTTCTAGGCAATCAAAGCGATTCGAAAGCTCAAGTTGAAAGTTCTCGGGGTTTTGGATTTGGGCACGAGTAGGTCGGAGTGTAGACTTCATCAGGCGGGACCTTTCGAGTTTAACATTAATACCCAATGTGCCTCTTACGATTCTGTGATCACTACCGGTTTTCACCCTGTGGATCACGGAGACATCACTGAATATTCGTTTCTCGTTGGTCATGATGAAGTCTATCTCATTCCTCGTGGAACCATCAGGGCTCATCCAGGTCCATTTCCTGTGCGGCGGCTTCTGAAAGAAAGAGTTCATCATAAAGAGTCCCTCTTTCTCCAGAAAGTCAGCCAGCCTCTGTCCCCGCGGGTTCCGTTGTCCATGTCCAAATTGCCCCACTCTCAACTCATCATCGCTTTTCTTACCCAACTTTGCGTTGAAGTCCCCCATAACAACTGTGAAGTGGGTCTTAGACGTATGTATGGCCCTACTTACGTCCTCATACATAGTCTCCACTTCATCATCTGGGCGTGCCGAGGTCGGTGCGTATACCTGAATGACCTTCAGCGAATACCTCTTGGATATTCTGAGTATTAGGTATACAACCCTGCTCGACACACTTTCGATGGTAATGATGTTGTTAATGAGGGATCTGTGAACGAGAAAACCGACACCACCTTGCGACTGCTGGTCGCCTTCCCGGTAGTAGAGCAGGTTGCCGGATCCTAGGGTTATCGTGTCCTCGCCCTCTCTACGGACTTCAGACAACCCCACAATATCCCAGTGCAACCTACTCAACTCTTCTTCCAGCTCAGCAATCCTCTCGTCAGTCCTCATCGTGCGTACGTTGTGCGTTACCAGGGCCAGTCGTCGTTTGGGGTGGTAGCCGGATCTCTGCCGGGGATTCTTAGCACCCCCTGCTCCGCCGTTACCCTGGCCGCTACCGGAGCCAGGGCTAGCGGAGCTGCCGGGGACTAGGGGCCTGGTCCTATTTGTGCCTATCATAGGGGGAGTTTGCCCATAATCGCCACGCTGGGCAGGCGTGTTGGCAATCGCAGGACGTAGCTTCGCGGCGAGGATGCTGCTGCCCATCCTCGCCCTGTGCCATTTTAGCTACGCCGATTTAAATGGTTATACCGCCATTGGTCGGTTCCGCTGTACCTCAGTCGGCTCCTACGACACCTGGTACTAGAGGGGGGTACTATTCTACTCTGCCGGTACCCCACGGCGTAGTAGTAGAATTAGAATTTTCGCGCGTAGCGTAGTAGTAGAATTTTCGTACAATTAACCTCATATTTTGTTCTCTTGGTCATATCCTACGTAACTCAGTACCTACATATATATTATTATAGTTTATTAATATTAACATTGTAACCTGCTTCGAACCGGAATTCCCAAGCACAAGTGCTGATATGCTGAAAGCCGCACTTCCCTAAATATTTTCCCAATAAATTAATTAACTATTAGAAGACCCTGGGCATGGTATATGAAGCATATTGTGCTCGCAAGTACGTGTTGAAATATAATTAGATTTGTGGGCTGCTTAATTGATTAGTTGCGGCGCCCGAGCTTTCGAATTAATCAACACCAGCCACTTGGTGTTACGATCGTGATCTCATTACTATGCAATACAAGATAATCAGCGCACAATATTATTAGCATATTCTAATAGGCAACAACGAATAGGACAGCAGTCTATAGGTGCTTCATCCTACCTTTCTCTACCTGACGTTATAACTTCATGAAACATGTGGCGTGGTGTACTGTACGAGGTGCTATCAATTACACCGGGTCCAAGTCATCCTCACCTGCCAGTCGGTTAGGCGGCAGTCGCTAAAAGTCAAAAACCAATCAAGAATATTATGCCCAACGCCAAAGTGCTACGGATGCAACAGGGAAAACGTCAAGAGGATGATAATTCGAATTCATAGAACATGTAGCATACGACGACGTACCTAAATGTATTACGTGTACCAAGTTTAGATGGAGGAATGTAACTTAAAGTGGATCCATTGTCTAAAGTTAGTTGGTTAACATACTTGTTCTATAAAATAACAAACCAATTGAAATGCACCACACCACAACTTCACATTGTAATGACACAGATGTATGCCATTTACATGCACACATGAGGCAATACTGTTATATTTGTGTGTCATTTTGTAGTTCGTTTTAATATATCCAGGGCTATCCTATCCTATCTTTAGTAGTCGATACGCGTATGAACAATTTATTAGCTCCGTAAGATTCGAAACTGAAACACAAAAGCACAACATAATACGAATCATAAAACATAAAATCATAATGGTTGCAATAGATTATTTTTACCACGTAACTTATCACGTAGTTTTTGTTACCCGAAATTTGAAAATAAAAAGTCTACCCTAGACTTAAATAAAATCCTTAAGTATATCTAACCAGTACGACAATTTATTTTGGCTTGTTCCTCTTGGGGTCCATGTTTTGTGGTGTTTTTGTTCAACCCCTAATCCCTCGGTGACTGTCATCGTTTATTTATGCCACTGTTTTAATTAGATTTCCTGATCGTTTGTTTACGGTAATAATTTGGATTAAGACCAGATTTACTAGGGCGGACCTTTTTCTTCTCCACAAATACTTTTTGTGAAATACGAGGCTCGTTAGGTGGGGCGTAACGTCACGAAGACATAAATTGTCTTCGTTGAATTTCGTTAGTTACGACGGCCAACAATACAACTCCGAACTGAAATGTTCATGGCAGTGCCGGCGATGGGGCGGAGCTATGTTACTATAAGTCGCCTATTTCAACTATTTCCAATTACTTGGGCTTAGAGAAGCTGTGCGATGTCGCCAAGTGACAAAGCAATATTCTGCTTGGCGGGCGGTGGCAACTTGGTGGCCTACATTTAACGTTGCGCCCTCGGGAATTCGTGATGAGGACGCGCTCGAGTGCATTGCCTGCCGAGGATTACTGTCAGCCTTATTGCTCTTTACTAAATTACCCCTTGACTAGCCTAGTGCAATCGTCAAGATATTAAGCTGGTCAAACCTAGGAAATGAAAATCTTACAGTTTTTATACAAAAAGAGTAACGAAAGTACCCTGGTGTGGTTTTTAGTTCCTTTATTAAGTACATGAAATGTAGATGAAGTATGCAATTAGCATTTTGAATTGCTTTTTAATGACACATAAAGCTATTTTAACAATAAGATTTGAGTCAATTATACGGAACTTGGAGTTATTACATCCTCGTTAAATCATTGTTAGTAATTTCTGAAGGTTTTTACAAAATTTCCCTTGTCATTACGACAGCTATTCATGCAATTTGAAAGATTTTTGTGATGATGTTACAGTGTGAAACGAAAACGAAATTTTTGCTAAATCGCCAAGTCGGAACGAGCGGGTTTATAGGTGCCATAAGTTCCAGGAATCACTTGCCTCGGCCGTCATAAAAATCACTTCACCCCCTTCTCGTTCGTGTATATTAAGCTCGTCTGCACTTAACGTAACTTACGTGGTGACGCACATTTCTCGTTTGATTACATTCTAATGATTTTTTGATTGTGTAAAATATTTCAGTTGAATTTGTAGGCTATAAAAGGGAGATACAGAAAGCCATTGCCGGCCGGGGTAAGTTTAATTAAAACAGAGCATCGCCCGTCAGTCGGAGTATTCGCTCGCTGGAATACTACCTACAGGCTACCAAGAGACGCTTCTAAGCGACTCTAATTAAAAACACTGCAATAATTAATTACTAAGGTTTGTATTAACGATAAGAATAGTAGTGGTTAAATATTATGTCATCACCTTTTACTGCTAATTTTAGTAGAGGTATAACTACCTGCTATCTTCAACAATTCCTGAATGACTGAGCTTTGTGCAGTTGTTTCGAATTTAGTGGCAATACTTTGGAATTTAAAAGCTTAACTGTTGCGCACTTATCGGGGATTTGTACTATCGAAATTTCCACATTGCAAGCTCCAGTTAATACCAAAGCTTAATAATTATACCTTATAGTTGAAGCAAATATTCTTCCAAAATGCGATTTAAACTAAAAATCACTGAGAGAATGAAATTCTAAAATATCATTTCGATTTCTCAGCGTACCAGATAGTTTAAATACTGATTTTAACTCTCTAAAATTAATCCAATTACAGTAGTACTATTTGAAATATTTCCTTTTGTGTAACGATATCCATTGCTAGTTTAGTCGTAACATCAAATGGTCGGTCGAATGATTCAATTCACAGAGATACTATTTGGCTGAGCAATCGCACACTGAATGGCGGGATCTTTTTGTTCGATTTGGTAGTGTTACAGTTTCGCTAGGTTATATTGTCAAAGTGGCTGAAGGAGACCGTATCAGCATTGGGCGTGGCATCATGAGTAATGGAAGTTTGAGCTCGCATGAGGAGGGTCCACTTATGTCACGCGAAATGGTATGATTGATAATACCACCTTCAGTAAAAACACAGCTCTTTTGTTGCGTAACGATGCTATACATATGTTTCATGGATAATAAATATTGTTCACTAACGAGGCTAGTCTTATTTTTTGAAAGTAGAATAATATACGTTTTATTGGTTTCTTGATTTTCCAGAGACATACGAGGTCTTTTTTTTATTTTAAAGAAAGATACAAAAAGTTTGTGGTTCTTGAGACATACGAGTTGAAACATAATTTAATTATCAATTATCTCAGCGACGTATCTTTAGCCAATGTGGCCCTAGGCTAAGGAATGTGTGAAGTCAATAGGTAGGGACAAGGTCTCGGCGGGTAAATTAGCTAATGTTTAAAGTTTTCAAGGTTTAGTTAATTACTGAGGTTGTAAACGGGCAACAGTTCGCCCCGATGAGCGCGTAGCTACGTAATGGCTTGTGAAGAAGGGTGTGTAAGAAGCCGTTACACGCAACTTGCTAGCAGTAAATATGACTTTCGAACTAATGCAGTGTTTCGTCAACTCCGGAGGCAAAAGTTATCGTTGTACCATTTGAGCCCAACTTTTCCGTGTAGTGCTCAACAGGGAAATAAACTCACTGAAGTACTTTAAAATAACGTTCAGTTTGATAAGGCGACCTCGTCGTGTTCGCTCAGTTGTTGTGTTGATGTCATTCATAACATCAGTTAAGACAGGGCAACAAAATTTTTGAGCAGTTTACTTATGTGATCGATCAGTATTTAGATGTGAAGTCGTTCAGTATGTAATAATTTTTACAAAATATGAAATGTTGTGAAAATAGGTACATCGTACTGAAAAAAAAATTATATTTTTAAATTTGAAATATTTGAAATAAAACAAAACCTACATATATAATAGAGTTACCTACCCTTTAATAATGAAAGCTCCATATACGCATTATTCAGAGTCAGTGGCAATTTTGAAACGTTATGTATTTAAAAAACCAGAACAGATGAAGCCGCGTACAATTCAGGATGTGATAAAATATTTTTTTTTAATAATGTTTTACGACCAGCGCAATGTAACATTTCTGACTTTATTATTTTAAATTATTCATGTTGGCTCTTGTCCGTTTTGTAAGTATACTTTCCTATTGAATTTATGAATCAACTTTTAACTTCCCAAGTCGGTTTGTAAGATTTGCAGAAGTGAAATTAGGGGAATGTTTAAATTCTACGATGTAAACGTAGAGTAAAAGTTGTTGAAGCTTCGTTAATTAATGAAGTAGCACCGTAACGTCGACAGCCAGAATACTAATAGCACGAATTATTGTTCAGCCGCAACCATTACACGGCAGTCCGTTCGAGGTGTAAGTGCTTTTACCTGTCTATGTTTATACTACCGGCTTTCTACCACCCCTATGGAATAAATGCCACCCCGAGCTCGAAAAAACTTCAGTGAAATGTAATGAGACAAGATTAATATACAGTCCAGAGTCCGAATGTGTCGACTCATTCTAAAAGGGGCTCGCTACGGTGTTGTATTAAGGACTTCGCGCGGATTCATTATTAAAACCTGTGAGTGAAATAAGAGCAGACTGGATGCTGAGTCAGTGATACAATTCAAACCAGTGGAAATGAAATTTAAAAGGAATGTTTGTGCCGGGGAAATTGTTCATTAATTTATCCTGAACGTAAAATTTTACAGTTGGCAATCTTTTGAAGATTTCAGTTAATTTTGTAGGAATTCGCCACTGCGCCAGGTGTTGAAATATAAAGAACACAAAGGATATCTTCAGCGTATCCACTACCATTTTCACCGTATGTGAGATTGTGTTCTACTACATTACTGATATAGCGTATACCCGACTACATCGATACTGTATGTTCTTATATAGGATTGAATAACCATTCAGGAAAAAATAAAAGAACATGTTAGTAAACATTACTGCACAAATTGATTATGTTACTAACATGTTACATGTCATTCTTAAAAGTTTCACAACATGTTATTGAAATAGTTATAAGTATTCTAGTTGACAGGCCTGATCCTCCAGATAAAATGGCATTCCAATAGCGTAGAGGCCCTGAGTCATAGAATGTTTGGGATTGACATAAACTGAAGATCGGTGACGTAATCTCTCGCTAGTAGCGCCAGTGCTACGTAGACAATGTCTACGAAACGGCATTATATTGACTATTTTAGTCAGAAAAGAGTAATTTCAAAGTATGTAGTTCAAAAGGAGTTATTGGAATTCTTAAACGAACTAATTATGGTAACTGTAAATGTACAAGTAGCTTACAGTGTAGTTATTAAGGCATTTTGGTTGTAACGCTATAAAATATAATTTATAAAATAACAGTAAGAAAAATATAAATACGACGTATGAAAGAAATACTCTTCATATTTAGTAAGTTCTTTATTAGAGTAAGTATTGTACAACATAAGACACTTTAACTCCATCTCAAAGGAAACCTACAAAAAGCACAAACGTTTACTGCTCATTTCAACTTATTATAAAATATTCTGTTTGCCCCGTACTTGTGTTAACCTCGTAATTTATAATGACGTTGAAAGTGGTAGGTATTACTAGACAACTTTCAGATACTACCATAAACGTATTTAGGCGGTACATACCGTACAGTGATCATAAAAACGTTTTGCATTTATCAAATTTTTCAGTATTCACTGGCCTGCACATTCTGCACAATAACGTTGGAATGTGTATGTGAATCCTGTGAACTGGATCTACAGAGATACCTATTTGTGATATATGTATACTGGACGGATTTAAGGTATAAAAATATAAATGATTCGTTGTAAAAACAAAGAACCGAAAAAATAGTCTCTAAAATAACAATTCTATTGAAAATATTAAACGTGAAACAATTGGACCGGAACAGTGAAGTACGCGGCAGTGCCATTCGAGGTTCGTACTTCAGAACGCTTTTAAAACACTTGGCCAAAATGTTCTCCGTAAGCAGGTGTACCAATAAACGGTGTCTTTGCCAGCCTTTCAGCTCACGTTCTCGGCAAGTCGTAATAGCAAGGTACTTCGCTTATATGAAATACCGTCTTTATGGTTACTTATTGCTACGAATATGATCGCCATACTCAATTTATACATTTTTTCTCTTGCCAAGGCCGGTTTTATAGTGCTGTAACAATAAAATACGTTGTAACTGCGCATGTAATGTCGCATATAGTAAATATGTAATATTATTGGTTTCGTGGTCATCTCTCAATAATGTTCAGCACATAACCACATTTATTCATGTTAATATACCTACTCGTATTTTTTAGTTTTGACTTTTGTCTTCCATAGAAATCTTAGTAGGAATTTTAAACGATATATTGATTCGAAGTCAAGTCGATTTAAACTGAAGCGTTTCTCTCTTACTTGATCTCAAATCTACCTTCTTATTGATACTGAAAAGCATAAAATTGGGAGGTAAAATCAATAACGAAAGCAGATCGGTTACTGGAATACGATTGTTTGGATTAGGTAGATCAAGGATATGTAACGTTGATTAAAGTCTTCCAACCGTGCTCTCGGTTTTCAAAATAAGTATTTCGTTTCAGAATCCGTAATTGCTTATTGAACAGGATATGGAAGCTTTGGTTGCCTTACATACGTCGAGCGTGACTAAAGCGCCATTGGTATAATTTCTAATCCGTACCGACTCCAAGCGCTTAATACGTGAAATATGAGCGGGCTGTGGAATCGTGCAGTTAAATTGCTTAATTTCGTATTTTGACTTGTAAGTATCATTATTCGTGCATACCCTACATAAATCAGAGTTCACCATATTACGAATTAGATTTTAACTTCTAATACGTTGTAACCAGTCATTAGTAGATTCTGTGTAATAAGACTCACACACGTAGAACTTCGAAAGAGTCAGCCTGTAAAAGGTAATATTTATTTTATTTTTGTTGTTCGAGCTTTTAACTCGTTCTACCTTGCCTTGGAGTCCAAGCGGACGAGACACTAGCGTAGGATTTTCTCTTGAAGTTGGGATCAAATGACAGAGATTAAGCCATATTGTGGTCGAACCCAATTATCAAATAGAGAAGAAGAAGAGCGGACCTAGAGTTCCTAAACGCAAGCTTTTAAGCAAATCCTAGTTGGCGCTCAGATGATAAAGAAATATCAAATTTATTTATTTTAAAGAATTCGTTTAAACGAATGCGAGCGCAGAACCGAGGAGGTTCTACCTACTGTATCAAGTCAAGGCTCCATAAAATGTAGCTGTTAACTCAATGTTATTCGTGTACCATACCTACTATGTTATTTAGGCCGTACCAGATTCGTATATAAGAGATTTATTCGAAGGCGTCGAGATGATAAATAGGTACACAATGTAAGTGGTAATTTATAGATATACGATAAATCAAAACATACTCTCTGAGGCATGTGCACACAAGGTGAACGAATCAATCATGATAAATAATACTGTGTGCGTACACCAGCGCACAAACGTTAATATACCAAGTGACACAGAATTGAATATATTTGAGCTCTCAAAAAAGAGCTTTAATGTCTTAAAAAAAACCAAGTTGCTTTGTATAAGACAACGCGCTAATGATTTCTATAGATCATTTGCCCTCTTTTTCAGATAAGGTGAATGCTTCCACTACACAACAGTAGGGACGTAAACAACGATACAATTTAATGCAACATTAAAGTACTTGACGTAATTACTGCCATCTAGACAAGTGGCAATTCGTTGCTCGGCGTATGATGGAATAGAATGCCAAATGTATGGGATTTGACGTATATGACAGGCGTCAACGAATGTCAAAAACGTCAAATCCTATACATTTGTCATTCTATTCCATCATACGCCGAGCAACCAATTGCCACTTGTCTAAGGGGGCTGGTATATAATTGTAGCATATTACCGGCCCTGGTTACACTAAGAACAGGCTCGGAGGATGATGAATTGTTAAACCGTATTCACACTTTCGCATTTATAAATATACCTAGGTTATGTCGAATTCGAACCGACCGCGAACATTTGAGATCCGAGGCGGTCTCGGGTCTCAAATGCCGTGGTTAGGTGGCCCAACCCAATAAGGCATTCCGGCTGTAAATAGCAGTACGTTAACTTAACTAAGATAAGACGCAACATACTTTTCATTCTTGTATTTTCACTTGTACCTATAAATTGTTTTATACTACGTGGTCACAAACAGACGAGATTCGTTTTGCTATATTGGTACCTAGAGAAAATGAAATAAAGTTGTAGTACGGGCGAAACACAAAGAAATAGTTAGTAGTGGAGTCCCCCGTGGCAAATGCCGCCGACAGGTGTGGAGCGAGCGGCTAATGTGCGCGTGACTACACAACAATGACGCAGGGGAAATGATATAACTTTATTTTATATTGTTTTTTTTTCTGCACATACTTTTGCACATTCACCACTTTTGTTGGAGTTTTAAAAATAAGAAGCTTATTTGCAGTTATGAAACAGCCAAGCAGGAAAATTAAATAACTGCGAAGTCTTTAGAAATTATATTAATTTACTAACGACTGCCCCCGTGTGGAGAACTGATTCAATAACAAACATCCAAACATCTTCACGAACGTTTACGTACCTATTTAATAATATTAGTGGGATAATATATCGAAAATAAGTACTTATGGACCTGTTCGTACAGTTATTATATGCATTATATGCATTTGCCGGATTATATGCATTTGCATGTTGCAGTGTACTCCTATTTGCATATAACCCCTTCTTACCGGTTATTGCATATTGTAACTAGTGGTGCATATTTTGACTACTTTGAGCTTAGTTTACAATATCTTAGATGTCTAGAAGGTGGGTACAATTTTAATTTTGTCACCTACACTCTGTAAGAAATCACCATCACTCTTACGGTGACAGTATTTGTTACTGATTGCGATCGCTAACTTTCGATCTAAAATATGCCCTCTGTTGCTTATTCTACGGCTACACTACCTTACCGTCTACCGGGCTGTCACCGCAATAATTATGGCATTCAATTTACCGTCTAAAAGACTGAGTGTGGCTACACTACATTATTGGCGGTAATTATTGGTATATCACGGCAGTGTAGCCGTAACATTAAAAAATGTTTTGAGCGATCGATGACACAATCTTAGTACCGAGAATTTGGAACAGTTCACACAGTAGATACTTACACAATTCCTTGGGTTTGAACTGATTTCGGTTACCTTAAAGTTTGCAGAAAGCAACTTACATGTCCCTAAATGCTTAGTTTATTTCCTGTACTTACACCTGTACGGTAGAGGAAAGAGATAGGTAACTCACATTTTGTTATCAGAGTCCGACTCCACAGTAGGGAGCGATCCCATTGCGGTCAACTGTGCACTTTTACCAGACTCCTACCCCATTATATTTTCTCAACAAAGCAAAACCCATAGCTAAAGTACTATTTGTTCAATTTAGGAATCGAGCACGCGACTTGATTCATAATTTGCGCTCACATTGTAGCTTGTTGTATCCTTTATATTTACTTGAAATCCAAATTATTCTATTTTACATGGGAAAAAAGGTAGATGTACCTACTCGTAAAATATATTTCATGTTGTATGTCAAGCGAGAGTGGCGCATATTACTTGAACCTTTCACGCAAACAGACGCGAGTGTCGAAGCCTGACGTCAAATTGTTGTATTCCGAGATTGCTACAAGTCGCTTCCTGTTATATTGACATTGTTTTTCTGTCGATATTTCCGTTCACTAACAGAAAAATAACTCCATAAGAGAACATATGTGAGAAGCGAGAAGCTTTATATTGGTATAAATATTTTGTTCATTTTCTATCTACATTCATAATATACATATATTTTAGAAATCCTAAAAAATCATGAAAGATGAGTATCTTGGTAATCTGCAAGCCGATGCTCCTGCCGATTACCGAACGAGGCTCTAATGCAACTTACTGACAAGTTGGGTTGGGAGGTCGGACGTAGTCGTTCCCATTAAATCCGTATAAGCCGAATCAAGAGGAAGAGAAGGAGTAAGCGGACCATGCCATGCCGTGGTTGTAACTAGGAACAACACTAAGAGGATGATGTGTAACTTAATTTGACTAATTTTATTGTGCTCTTTTTAGTATATCTAACTAATATTTATATGTGGGTACGACTAACGCTTGTTACTAATCTATGCTTATAGATTACTTATTCCAATACGTGACGGACAGGGAACACAACGGTATTTCCCTCCCAATCGAGCAGTCCGACTGGGGAAGTACCTCCGCCCTACGGAATACCGCGGTTATAATAACCTCGTGTTGTGTTCCCGGCGGTGAGCAGGGTAGCTAGAGCTCGCTGGAGACGTTTTGTGCTGTCAGTGGGAAGACCAAAGGCTTGTCCTGCTTGTCTTCTGCGCTGACGGCACAGAATCTCTCTGTTCTTTTATGGTCGGCAGCATGAGTGTGACTCTCCAGGTGTTGCACTCGTCCACAGGCCACGGTAACCGCTTTCCATCAGAAGGGCCGCGTGCTTGTCTGCGACCTTAGTGGTATGAAAAAACTGCTGTTATAAATGGAACTTATTTCTTGACCGCCGAAGTAAACGATCCAAGTTAATCAAAATCATATAAAAAACGAAACTCCTAATAAAAGTCCTCTGCACAGGTGTATTCATGCAACGAATTTCAGGAGTTTTCCTCTACTAAGACCGTACTACGACCCACAGCTACCTATTGGACTTATAAAATAACATAATATAAAGGTTACAACGAACAATAGCAATGACGCGTAGCGAACTATTCACAGGTCACTAGGGCATCTTTCCTCTGTGGCTTTTCTTTTCCTTATTTGTCAACAAGCACACTCTTTGTTTCATTCCCAATGTAACATGAAAATCAAACAATCGCGATCCCTGCTATCTTTTCCATTCATCTACTTTTTGACTAGGAGTCCTTCTGTTTTTATTAAGTTTCGGCGATGTACTTTCGTGTCCATGAGTTTCGTCCTTTTACAGTAAGTATGTACCTTGGCCTCAAAATTTATTTCCCTATCGTGAGATATAAGGTAATATACATAGGTATATGTAGGTACGCATGAATTTTACCACAACTCCACGCCCAGACAGCTTACTTAGTCGCTATTACACAGAGATTTTCCCCTTAATCTGTTATACAATTTTATTCACGCTCATGAATAATTACTTATCTTAGACGTGCGTAGAAGCCGTAACTGACAAAATGAATTTCTTAAAAGCTATTATGTCGCTAAATCTAGATCTTCTTCGTTCATTTGAACAGATTAAAAAGTCGATTCCATTTATATACCTATAGTTGAATGCAATTGCCTCGCGTTGGCATCGTAGCAGAATGGTTATTTTCTTAGGCAAAACTGATTATCTTAGAGCTGGGAATCATTAGTAGCCATCCGGGGCTTAGTGAAACTTTGCAGATTATGCTTTCTTTTACTAGTTTTTTTTTCCTTCGTTTCAGAATAGAATCTACGAGTATAACATAAATATATTATATTAGTACGTGTCACGTAGATGACAAATTCACTTATGTTAATTGTCTATTTACGTATAAAGGCATGAGGTTTGTAAGTGTGTGTTACCATCATGTCAAAATAGTTTTTGCCATTGAACTGCGATTTATTTCTGATAAAATGAACGGACGCTTCTGAACTTATTTATCTGTTCACTTTATCTTCGTTTTCTGTTTTGGTTATCGGAATGTTTCTGTCGGGGTTGTCTGATATCACGAGATGATTTTCGAAAGAAAAATAGTAGTAAACTGCTTGGGGATATGCTAGCAGAGACTCTTACATATCATAAGAACGTCAACTGGGAATAATTTTTTATTCAAATATTCGTATTAAGAGCAAAATGTGTGTTTCATTTAGTCGCAAAATTAAAGTCATTGAGTTGTGTAATGCCTGCAAATAAATGGACCGATACGATCTCGTAACAATTGGACATGCCACACATGTAATATATAGTGTGTTGACCGTATGTTATTAAATAAAATCCAACTCTTACTATAATAATATATTATCGTGCAATGCTTGAATATTACAGCTTAAATGCTTAGCAGCTAAGAGTACTTCAATAATATTATAAAAAAAAGTGCAATATTATATCGTTACGAGTGACTGTAATTATTATTTTCTTGACGCCTTATTGTGTTCAGTTTTCAACGTCTTGGAAAATTTTATGTAGCGTTTTATGAGATTTAATCTACCTGTTTAAAAGCCCTTGGCAGGATCACCATTTTGTTAAGTATGAATGGAACAATACTTGCTCATAATATTCTCCGTCAACATATTATGGTGTATTGATGAGATTTCAATAGCAATCCTCGTGTTTGTATTAGCACGGATTGATTAACACGTGAAAGGTAAACCTATTTGAAATTCTGACGCAATATTATTTTACCTTTGTAATTTTTAAACAAAGACTCAAGTATTCATAGACTATCAACGTAATGGTTCTTACTGTATGTCTATATACAACTTGAGGCAGGTTTTCCAAGCCCGACGATAATTTTGCACCTGCATTTGAAAGTAGGCATATATATGCACAAGGATTGTCCATATAGAAAAGTTTATTTTCAAGTTTATAGCAGTCGGTTCTCAAGAGGCCTTAGGATTCAACGGCTAAATCCTTTCACTGGTTGAATTTTTTGTACAAAACCAGCATATAGAGCGTATCTTTGGGGAGTCGTATCCCTAAAGCCCATCTTAAGCCCATGAAGCACTTGTGGTTGTTTGCTTCTAACCTTATTCACATTGAATACCTAATGCATATTAATGCCAGTAAAAAAGCTGCTCATAGTGGTGATAGGAAAGTGACCTTTGTTTCGAGTTTTGTTAGAGAATTTTAGCTAAGTACATTAGTATATGCTAGTTAACATTAATTTCAATACTTTTAACACCAAAATTGTTTGTTTGATTTTTCAAGTAACATACAAAAACTACTGAACCAAACATAATGACCTTTTTTAAATCTGTCTAAATTTCATATCGGCATGATCACAGGTGGCGAAGATAATAATCATTTTGGATTATACGTGCGTGAAGCTACAGTGTGACATGATTAACAGGCGTGGGTACACCTGTTTTTATGTATTTCTATTCATTCTTTTAAATGCAACTATGGTACTGTACTGTAGTAATTATTCAAATAACTTTAAATGTATTAATACAAAAATATTCTTAAATTAGGGTTATTTCCGTTGGTCAACACCCCGTTGTCAACACTGTTGACTACTGGGAATGTTTGTTCTACACTGGTCAACAGTGTTGACCAACGCGAGCATTACAATATAGTTTCTAATCGTGTTTCTTTGTTTTTCAGGTAAGTTCCAACTGATCATCTCTATTTTGGGTATGTATGACATTTTTCACTTTCACATGCTTATTGCCTTACCATCTATTCCGTAGCCGGAATCAATCTACCCTGTGCGTTAGTGGTTGCAGATAGGTGAAACGTTACATTATGGAACGAAACAACCTATCATTTTATTTTGCATCTCGTCTATTTGTTGGCACACAAACAAAAAAAACCTCTTAAATTACACCATTTTCACTGATATATTATACTGCTTGTTTTCACTTTAAACTTCAATTTTACATAACTTCAAGTGCCAAATAGACGGGTGCAAATGATAGGGTGGCTTCCCCTTCTTTGCAATACATCCTTAGAGAGCAAAGTATTTGATCTTCTTATTACAATTTTACCAGTTATTAGGTTTGGGTTAGATCCTTAAGGGAACTGTGGATGAAAATAACTGAACTCACAGCGTGTGTGTTGAGAAAATACGAATTTATTTTAGTCTAAAATCCAACACTACGCTTCATCGGATTCAGGAGCTAAGTACAGCTACATCAAAGTAGGTAAAATACTTCACCTGATTTGTTGTAGTAGTTTTGCTCGAGTTTATACAAAGTCAACGATCCTTTTAGATTTAGGTAGATACTAGTCCATGAATATTTCCCTATATAAGAAAGGAATTATTACCTAACTTTAGGTAGCCAAGGTTTCGTTCAAAAAATACAATCATTTAAGGTGTAATTTAGTTATATGAAAAAAAAAGAAACCGTTACAGAGTAGCGAAAGTATACATAGCCATTTCAAACTATTAGGGTAGCTTGTGGGTAACCAGATGCGGTTCATTGCCTATTACACAGAGTAACTGCCGTCGGATCTCGGCAAAATTCTGTTAGCAGCAACTTAAATCCAGTTCCGTATTTTTTCAATCTACAAACTCAAACTGTAATAATCATCGTAGTCTTACTTATAGAAAACCTTTTAGTTTTCTCGGGGACAGTTTATAAAGCCTATATGCCAAACCTATATGCTAAATCCACTGAAAGATTCAGTGTTCTTATAACGTTCAATAAATTATTCTGGACCAATCCTTGGACCAATATAATTCTTGTTACGCAGGTCAAACAAATTATTTTACTACAATATTACTGCTAAGAATACTAGCACGTACTTGATTAGTAGTTTCAGCTCATATTCGATTACCTCCTAAGTATATTAGGTTTGCATATTTAAGAAGTGTCTGGAACATAGTTTTCTTGTGATCAAAATTTGCTGTAGGTGTAACAATTCCTCAGTGGGGGGGATACTAGCGAAGGATAAAATGCCCGCTCGCCTTCTTTTATGATTATGATTCACATAATTCAAAAGCTTGAAGTCTTTACAAGTATATTTATCTTTATAAGTAGTATTTTGCCGCGTGCTGCGTGGTTTCGGCAGAATAGAATTTGGGCGAACCCATCTCTTTCCATGCGGTGTCGTACAAGGCGACTAAGGGATGGGGCTGTTTAACATCAGACAGATATATACAGCTCAGACTCAGCCTCAGATGCATGGCGCGAGTTAACAATAGCGCCCGAAATACGGCTATAGACTCACCCCCTATTACTTGGACCTTATACAGTGATTGGTGAAATGTGGGTGTAAATTTCACCTCTGCCCAACTCTCCGGGGATAAAGGCGTGATTATGTATGTATAAGCAGTATTAAAATAAAATGATACTAATTTCAAACTATGACAATGTAGGTAATACAAGATTCTTATTATATACCTGCCTACTTTTCAAAATATATTACGACTCTACCTACCTCATGCCATGACCATTTTAATCTTCATTCCTTAGACCGTAACAAATCACTGAAGCAAACTTATCGTGTTGTCGTCGACAAAAAATGGCTTTGGCATCCGACATGGTAACTCGCTTAGGATGTCACATCTTTATTATGTTTCGTACTAGAAGTGCTAAAGTCCAAACTTGTTTGTTTTATACAAGATCATGTTGGTAAAGTAATTGAATACGATGTAGCGACATTCTTTAAATGACAAATGTTGACATTCTAGCAATGAGATTACTTTCGTTCTTTGTCGTGTCGTGATGCCTGGAGTCGTTCATCTTGAGCTAGCCCCGAATTCCGCCTAGTAAGCAATAAAAATAAATGGCGGTAAACAAGGTTGGGTGAGTATCGTGTACGAGACGAAACGTTAACAGGTCGATTATACGAGGCTATCGAGCGCGTAGGTGCTTGAACGATCCTGAAGCACTCCGGTCGTGGCTCTAATGATGGGTCACGCATTTAAATAGGCGACCTCTTCAAGACCAATCCGTTATTCCATTATAACAGGTATATTCATTTGAAATTCATTTCTTGATTTCCAAAGATTTACGTCGCCGTGTGTGCTCCAGCTTATGCGTACTAAAGCGAGTACATTATATTGGAGTAGGTACTGAGGGCTTGATTTATTCCGAACATGAATAACACCATTTCTGGCTTTAATGCAGCTATGTGTGCGCTGTTACTACATAGTATTTTATGATGGTACGCTCTACCTATTCCCGTTTCGAATTGTACTCACCTAGGTGATGTGAATAAGTAAGCATTGCTTTGCTTACATTTTATACCCATAAATTCGATACTTTGATACAATGTTACTCCCTTACAGTTCTCTCCTATACTGTAGGTATTATGCCAAATCATAATAGGTAATGTCGGACGAGATACGTACTTTATTTTATGAGTAGTGTAGGCTACTACTAATAAACTACGCCTATTCGCCCAGACATTCTAGTCTGGACGTCTTAACAAAAAGTTAAATGAATAGAAAATTAATAATTTACAACTTCTAGCAGTTTGTTTTGTATACCTAATCAGGCCGGGAAGCAGTGAAACTGAATTTCAAGTGTTTTTAATTTATTTTTTGTTTTCATTGAAAATAAATGTACACAGAAGATGTTTCAAAAGATGCTGTTATTTTACTAAATAATGGTATCTTTTCAATATCTGCTATAAATCGAAATTTACAAAAAAATGTCGATTCATTTCAAGATAATGAATCGACTTCGCCATATTGTCCGTGGAAAATAATTAACTGGCTGACTCGACATAAATCGACATCCAGCTCGAAAAGTACAAAGATTATGCAAAGTTTCAACTCTCTTGCTACATGATGTCGGTTAACCTATTTTTTTTTCTGCAGGGTAAATATCTAAAAGGACAAACTACATCTAAGTAATTAATTCAATTTCGCCTATACGCGCATGGGTTCCGATAACACACCTGACCTTTCAGAGGATGCTAGTAATTTGGTTAGATAAGGTCCCTTGTACTATCACCTGACTCTGTTAGTGGCTCTCCTTATAATAAAGTAGGTGGAGCACTTCGCGTGATTTGTTGTAGTCGTTTTGTACTAATTTATACAAAGCTAACAATCCTTTTAACGTGTACATTATAATTTGGTCGGTGCAGGAGGCGCGGTGAGTTTAGCCCGGTCGGGCGGTCTTCATTGTTTCCAGGCGGTAATTTATATTGTGCTTTAGAAAATTAGCGAGGCGACCGCCATCGCGCCGCTGACTCAGGTGCCACTGCGCCATTACCAACCAGATTTACTCTCAGATCTCGAGCTACTAAGACGACTAATTTGTTGTGTAATTATTACACCTCATTAAAAGTATATTAACCATTCGCCCTTTATTAAATTCCAAGCTTCGAATACATTCATCCAGTGTGAAACTGGGTAGAATCAACATTTACCTATTTGTTTAATGAAGTTGTATTTTGAGTGAAAACTTAAAATAAATCACGCTGTTTGATGAATGTTGATTAATTAATTAGTCTGTTCAGGCGTGGCCTCTGTTATTACTTATTTAATGTTAGTATCAATTAACCCATTTCAAAAATTACATGAAAACTTTACAATTTCGAATAAATTATATATCCCTTTTTTGGTACGCATACCTAGGTACTGACTGTTATTTAAGCAGAGTATAATGTTATTTGAGCATTAACACGTGATCAAGTTAAAATAGTGTAGTGAACTTATTAATAGTCTAGATTGCCCCTGATTAGTTAAATTTTAAATTCTCCAGGACTGTCTGTATTTTTTGTGACGAGCAAGTTCTGAACATAAATAATAGTATTTTTTTCACAGAGAACGAGAGCCTCTATTCCCATCTGTCCTGTTGAGTTGACAGGACTAGTGGAACTAACTACTAGTGTTGATAAATAAACACACCTACATTTAACTAACCAGTAACCGACGAATCGAATAAAACTTAGTAAAATATAATAGGTATATTTAGAGTTTGTGGTCGTGCATGGCGAGTTTCCGTTTCACGGAAATTCAGCGTATTTTAATTCAGATCTCTTTTTCCTCTTTTTGCGGTAATGGTGACAGGCTCAGAGTTCTCCACTGCCACCATTTATAACGAGTTTTAAACGACACGGAAATTAGTTATATCACGCAACCATCTTCTTTGATATGGTTATTAACTTAAGGATGCTGAATACGTACCTGAAGATGAAAGTTGGATGAGAATAAAAGTTCTTAATTAATTAAGCAACTTCGAAAAATATTTAAATTTGTCACAAGTGATAAAATCAATTAATAAAATTTGCTCCTGAGTTAAAATCAGCGTAGCTGAGTGATTATCGTACGAAATTTAATAATGTGTACAAATTAAGTTGATTTTTGATCTACTAAGTATTTCCAGTTTATATAAATCTCATAACTGATGAACAGATTATATTACTTAAACTTTTGCTGACAGAATGGTTTGTCAAAAACACAAACGTATGCTACGACCTCATGTTTTCCGAATCTCTTTCAGTAAATGGGACATGGAAGGCTGTTCGTAATGAAACTTTGCTAACATTGTGAACGGTATATTTCATTTAAGGGTGCTTCTTGATTTGAACTCTGGTCTTGATGCAGAAAAAGTTGTTTACCTTGTTATAAGTCATGATTTGGAATGTATAAACGCCGTAAAAAAAGCTTTTACCCAAAAATGACTTAGCTAGCGCTTCAAAATCGAGGTGCACCTGATATTCACCCTGTGAACGATAATTTAATCATTACGTTACCCAATAATGGTATTACGAGAGTAGTTCATGTGGCTAGGTATTAATAACTTACCTTAATTACTTTACAATCTCTATTGAGGTTAAATGAAGAAACTAGAACGGGTCCCATAACAAAATGTTCACATGGTTTATTTAGTACATAATTCCACAGCTTTTTCGTAATATTGTTGGTTTTAGTAGTCACAACTATTTTTCCCTGTATGAAGTAAATAATTGGTTAGAATATAAAAAAATATTTTTTATAGTTATACCTATAAACGAAATTTATTACTACATACCATAGTAGCTGGACAGTCTTTGGAAAAATCCACGAGGATAGTAACATCGGACATATTTACTGGTGTTGTCAATTCAAGCTTGCCACACTCCCCCTGTTTGGGGCCTTTGCATAGTTCAAACGTTTCCCATATTATCACGTACGGACCCTGAAATAAATTAACGCGATTTAGTCGGGTCAGTAGTAGTTATTTGCTTGAGACTAATGAAATAGAAAGGTTGACTAAGAAAATATTTGACCATTGCCTTGAGGAATTAGGAATACAAAATACAGTAATATTCTTCGTAAGCTGCTAAGTTCATCAAATGCCGTAGTATAGTGTATTTAGCTATGTTAAATGATACGGATACATGCTGATGGATAATATAGCTTCGTTATAAGGTCCTACCAAGATCTTCCGCAGCCAACCACAACTACAAACACCAGCTTGTTGGCTAGAGTCTCGATTAGCAATCAGCAAGTGTACCAATAGCAACACATGACCAAACACTTTCCTCATGGGATAGTTGCTTCCGCTGAAGTCAAGATAGGTCATATCAATCAAACTACCAAACAAATCAAACGAGTAGAAAGTGGGCGGATCCCGGGTTTCGAAGTAAAAGACTCGGATTCAACTGGGGTCATCAGAATGCTTATATGACCTGACATGAATATAGCTTCGTTACCAAAAACCCTCCATAATATAAATGCGTTTCCGATAACACTTTCCCGCCTAAAGCACTGAACCGATTTTGATGAAATTTGCTACTCAGATAAATTAAACCTTGGGTAAGGATATTGGCTGTTTGGTCGCGATGTCCGATATCCCCGTGAGTGGAGCCGTGAGCCACAACTAGTATTTTATAAGCATATCAAACACATATATTATGAAAGAACCCAATCTTGGTTTCAGAGCGCGTCTGTGTAAAAACGATTTACCTGATTTTTATACGCGGTCATCGTTCCTCTGGCTTAACGCGTTCACAACTTGTCAAGATAAATAATATATAGCTTTGCAGGTGGTTTGGGGGCAGTGGAGAGAGACCGGTGAACACAGGAGCGTGCGATATCGCGGAAACCCGTAAACGTGCCGATGTGCTAATGGTGTGTTGGTGCGCAAAGTAAACATAAATTTATGGAATGTTTTAAAATATAAACATTACTGGTGTTTATATATTCTATTCTATTTCTATAGGATAGGATATATATTGGGAACAATCCAATATACCTACGTACTCGGAAATATCATTCGCGCATGTAGAATACTTACATAATTGTTCACGTTTTGTGGCCCGGTTCCTGCAACGACAACTAAAATAAAAATCAATGACTGAACGGCACACCACATCACTGTTTTTAGATCACACATCTTGTGTTAGTAAATACTTCCTGCTGACTGATTCGGCGTGTAATTTTTGACCACTATAATTCTATGTACAAAAGTGGTCATTAAAAATTTAATTTCCGGCCATCATGGTTCGGTGTAAATAATCGCTTTTAGGCGCGGTTATCGAAGGAGAGATGTAACCATGATAATTTTAATCGTTATTTGAATTACTTTTTTTTTATCTGTGTAGGCCTATTCTAGTATAAAGGAATGATATAATATTAATCGAGAACAGTCGTTACCGCGTGAAGGTGAAGAGTTTCACCCATCATTAGTGCATTTTATTTCACGCGCCGCGCAGCGCTTCGCCTCTCTACTTGGAAGGTGGCTTAATGCGTTTACCCATTACCTGTCACATCCACCGTAAACAATCCTTTCAGGATCAATCCATTATTGTTTTCTTCTCTGTTATTGACCTAACAATACTTTCTACTATTTAGAATCTAATACGATAGTTTAAAGTTACGAAATAGAGTCTTAGACCACAGAACAATGAAAAATGTTAGTAGAAACCAATAAATTTCGTGTCAGAATCTCTATGCCATTACAATTACATTCCATCTGAGAGTATTTGAGAGATTTTTATCAAATGGCAAAGGCGATACTCGTAAGTGTAATGTTAGTGTTATGTAATAATAAAAACATATAATAGAGGCTAACTTTTGTACATAATTGTTTGTTCAAGTAATTAAATTAAGCGTTTGTGTGTCAAGCGCATTTTAAGTGAAGTAATGGTGATCAACATTCTAAGAATGTTCTTGTGCAGCGGGCGCTGGCTTAGTTGAGTGGTTTGCTCCGCCATTTGTTATACGAAACTAGATACCAGTGAGTGCACTCGGTTTGGCGGCTATATCTGAATCTTACCAAAGACCCTCGACCGCTCAGTTTGTCAGCTTAGAGATCGCGAGGCTTACACTAAATTGCAATTAAACGAACTTGTCCTAAAGGCAGGGCATTTCTATACTTATTATACTGTTTGTACGTCATAGTTATGGAACACTTTTATGGAACAGATGGAACTAAAATCAGTGCTTTGGAAGCTATAAACGACTGCCCGACACTGAGTCAGCGCTTTGTGATATAATATTTTCTTAGACGCTACGAAAATCAATATCAGAAAATGACACGCATGGTATCGTGAAACGATTTCCTCACTTCTGTCTTATACGACAAAGAAATTGTACTATCACCTTGTAAAGTTGGCACTGAGGCGGATAGTTCAGGTGATGATTCGTTGTTTCTAAGGTAATTTAGTCAAATCGATTCAGCGCCTTACGTATTCTACTGGTGGCGGGTTTAATATCGTCTTTGATAAAGACGTGTATACGAGACGGGTTGGATAAATGTGAGGCCCTAATACGCTTCGCCCTCGTCGTTCGACGTCGACCGCTGTCGGTTGCGAATATGGGTTCTGCCTTCATATTCCTACCACAGCTCACATCCATTCATATGGATAGTGCGGCATAGTTTACATATTTTGACGCGCGGCCGTTTTAATAAAGCTACGCTCGTCTACGTCTAACATTCGCGGTCGCGCTGATAGTCTGGCAACCTAGTTACCGTAGTTATTTATTAGACTCCAGTCTTATTTATGTTCCCGTGAATTCATATACTTAGAAATATAAGAACTCATCTATCGAACACCTTTTTACGTTCAGAACAGATGTTATATTTAGAAAAGGAATTAGATTGTGACAAACTTATTTCGGTTTCAAGGAAAATTAATATCGTAATGTGACTTTACGAAAAATTGGAGAAAGTACAATAAAAAGCCATACATAAAGTTGGTCGAGCTCGTAAAGTTACAGGTGCGTTGGGTGAATTTGTGTCAATCACTAGGACTTTGTCAAACGGATACCGATCACCTACACTTGAGACCTTCCGAACGCGTACCAACTAACGGTCTCTTGAACCCAAGACTTTATCTAATCTTTATAAGAATGACGTATGGCATTTTCCTTATTCTCTCGAATGTTTAGGGAGATTGAAATATGCATTGTGACGTACGACAATGCTTACTCTTAGAAATATTTTTCAGCCTTTGCATATATTATGGTCTACTTTCAAAACTCCATATGAGTATTTTGATATTCTTGCTACTACTTGTTAGATAAAAGAAGCACGAGGTAGGTATATTTCTGCTATAATTTACGTGATTTACTATACTACTCAGCAAAATAAAGGTAATAACATCTTGTGTTATGAGAAACAGGGCAGAATAGAACCTAGACTTAATTTTGATAAGACTGTTCTATATTTTGCATTTCTGCAGTTAGTAGGACATCCGATGTCCCTAAGGGTGCGCTGTAAGTAGGTACTATTAAAAGAGAACTATATTTTGTTTACAACTCTTATAACGTAAGAGCAATATAATGTAACCTTTTGTAGTATTCTATCGGCATTCAATTTTTGTCATCTTCTTTATCGTCCTATCCGTCCTTATCCTTCAGCTGAAGGAATGTTAGGTGTAGACGATAGGTATGTGACTGAATCATTTGACTATATCCACCAATTGGTAACAACAAGTTTTCTGTATTACTTTCCTACATGGAAAAAACATTCTCGTCAGAAATGTTTATATTAACCACACTATATTATACTCGTATATTTCTGATTTCGTAAGTTTACTTAGTGTATGTATATCTTACATGTATACAGTTCGTGTCCATTACCATGATCCGAAGTATATTTAACAAAATGGCGATATAAAGAGTTGATTATAGTGCAAGAAGCACTTAAGAGCGCTCGAAGTGTGATGAATGATTGTAGAGAGCGTGGTGTGGGTGAAGGCAGTGCTAGCGGAGTGGAACAGTGCGCGCGCCGCGCCTCCGCCTCCCGCTCACAATGATTGATAGTGCTTTATGATACATCAAATTAGCTCACAGCATTCTATATATTGACATTTTATTCGCATTACCTGATTTATTTATCATGTACCGTACCTTTATAAAAAAAAAACTTTTTCGACTCTCGAACTAGTACTAGTTAGTTTTCATAGTTAAGGATAACTATATATCCTTAACTATGAAAACTACCACCTTTCGACATAGCCTACAAGCAAATGTATATTAAAATTTTATGTAGGTATTTTATCATTAGAGTTTTATTGATCGAAATTCATAACATAAGATTGAGATAGGTACCTAGTTCGAGAGTCGAAAAAGTTTTTTTTAAATTCATAGATCATGTTTAGGTACTACATACTAAACAGCTATCGTTGAGTAGACTGTAGACTGAAGGTTATTTATATCATTGTAACTAATATTGTGTTACGGTGAATAAATAGGTATTAAGATTTTCTAATCTGCAAAATTTTTGTGGTGACTATGGTTCCCGTGAATAATGAGTTTTATCGTAATAACATAATATCGATTTTATAAATCATGTCTTTGCCTGGAACGAGATATTTGCTAACCCATTGTTACATAATTACGGTTTATAGTACTCACCAAACTTGATACAGTGTTCAAGAAACGGAAACTACTCCAGTAACTACGAGAACAGTAACTACATACAACTGTACGTATAAGATTATATTAAAGTTTATAACAAACTAAATACTCTACGGAACCATGCTCTCTCGCTTGTCTCGTTTTTGACCTCACTAAAATTGATAACTTGATTGTGTGATAAAAGTCAACTCAACTTGGGTCAAGTTTATTCCCTGACGTAACTCGCTAGGGCAACTTGCTAGGGCCTTTGAAATCTGTTGAAAATCGTTGTGTTAATATATTAATTAAGGATAAGCTTTTTGGGACGTGTGTGTTCCAAACTTGTCCTTGTTATGAAATAGAAAAACAGGATGTTTCTATGTAGCTTAGCTAGTCAGTCTTTCCACTAGAAAGCGACTGCTCGCGGGTTCAACTCCTGTTCTGGATATTAAATTTTATCAAGTACAGACTCAGATTTAAATAATATACAGTGCAAAAGAGTCGTAAAAGAAACCCAACGTTATTATCATCGTCTGTCAAATGAGCCATATAATTGTGGTTAAAAAAAAAGTCAATGGCATTCGGTAAGTGCCACAGAAGTGGAAACTTGATCAATATATTATGTAAATCCAGAGGTGTCGGTAACAGTATCAATGTTTAAGTTTAATTTCCCATCTGAAAAATTCCAACATGTATCTGTATCCATGTATCTACATTAGGGTTGCCATAAGTGTGGGGACCCAGACCGGGACATTTAAAGAAAAATTAGTAAAAGTAGAAAAATAGGAACTTTTATTACAACAACTTTTAACACTGCCATTAAACAAGCGTTAAACAAGCGGGCAGCGACCCGGGCTTCCTATGTTTTCTGAAAGGCGAAAAATTATCAGAATTAACTTCTGATAATTGTACAAAATATTTTGACGAAATCAACATTAACTTAAACATCATCTTCACGTAAACGTTTTCTCCCGATTGCATCCCTGGCCAAGATGACCCCGGAGCTCAGGGTCCGCCTTCCGGCTCTTCCTCCTCCACTTGACACGATCTTGGGCGTCCATGGTGATGAGACCATTTGCACGCATATCACTCTCCACGACGTCAAGCCAGGACTTCATGGGCCTATCCCTTCTACCTGGACCCGGCGGGGGCGCCATTGTCAGGCATTTGCTACCCACGTATCCTGGCGGTTGCCGCAAGACGTGGCCGCACCAGCGAAGGCGGCTCTCTTGTATTTTATCTGCGATGTCATGGATATGAAGGCTGCCGCGGCTGCAAGAGTTCCTCACGCATGACATGCAGCTCTTACGTGCAACTTACGCTCTTGCTCTCACAACCATGTAAGAGGACAGGCTTAATGATCGTCTTATAGACCTGCTCCTTCAACCTGACTGGCATTTTGGGATCACCCGTGACGCCAGTCATTTCTCACCACCTGGCCCAGGCGGAAGCAATGCGTGCCCTGATGTCGTAGTCGATTTCACTGGTCACATGAAGTACAGATCCCAGGTACTTAAACCGAATCATCGCCTATGCGGACCGGTGTGAAATCTGTCGACTCTGTCGAGTTTAACGCTAAACTTTCTGTCATCGCTACATTTAGCTTCATACCACCGTTCTCAAGCGCTTCCTTCCACACTTTCACGTATTGCACCAATCTGCTCCTGTCCGCGTCCTTCAGCGCAATATCATCAGCATACATGATCAACCACGGAGGCTGCTTACGGAGGTTTTCTGATACTGTCCAACAAGACGTCTAATACCGAGCTGAACAAGTAAGGACTAAGGACGGATCCTTAGTGTACTCCGATGATGTGATGGGGAAGACTTTTGAGTCACCAAAAGCACTCCGAACCACGGAACCAGAATCATGATACATATCTTGGATGGTGTCAATGTAGGTCTCTGGAACTCCCTTAACCCACAGTACCCACCAGATTCTGCATGTCTAAGAATAGGCAGTGCAGGGGCGTGTTCTTCGCCCTGTATTTCCCCACCACAATTCTTAGGGCGAGCACCGGATCCATGATCCCGTGCCCGGGACGATACTCATACTGACACTCCGAGAGTGTACTCTCCTGTCGGATCCGGGAGTCGATTATCTGCTCATAGAGCTTCATGGTGTGTGACATTATCTTTATACCGCGGTTACTACCACACTCCTGCACCGATCCCTTGCCTTTGAATACTGGCGTAATGAAGCTCAGTCTCCACTGGCTCAGGATCTCACGGTGAGAAGTACGCGGTTATACAGATTTGTTAGAATGCTCACACCACGAGCACCCAATGCACCCATTGCCTTCCAAGCCTCGATGGGGACTTCGTCGAGGCCGAGTCTGTACTTCTGCAGGCGTTATCGGTGGCACTAGTCCTTGTTTCGGAAAGAGGTCTGGTGGATGCACGGGATGCACCTCTTGCTGCTTATTCAGTATGTTGTTGGAAGTATGAGCGCCATCTGTCCTTCATCGCGTTTTTCTCGTAAAATCATTGGCCCCGGGGTCTTTATTACTCATTAACATATTCATGTATGGAAAAATATCAGCGCTTTCGTCGTTCTATCTACGTATTAATAGCCTAACTACTTAGTCGCGTTCATTGTAGGTATATTACTGTTTACCAACCAAGTCCAGTTCTCTAATATACTTAATACTAAAAATGTTTAACCGGGACAATTTGCTTATTGGCCGGGACGCCGGGACACCAGGCCTGAAACGGGGACATGTCCCGGCGTACGGGGACGTATGGCAACCCTAATCTACATACATACCTACATACTAAATATACGCGTACATATTAATATACGTAGTGTCGGTTAAGATACCGAAAGATAGTGTCGCGAGTTCAATTGATTTTTCTCATTTCAAAGGTACCCAACATGCCTATAGGAATTTTCACTACAAAGAACATAAATATACCCCGCCACCTTACCTTACCTTCATATAATTAAACGATGCGAAAAATTTACTAAATGCGTTGGAATCACTCTTATTTGTCTTTTCTTATTTTCACCACATTTAGGTTCTCGTGTGGATCCGTTTTATTTTGATTAACTCATTTATTCTCGAAATTGAAGTGTGCGAGAAGTGGACCCTCTTGTGACTTTCCCGTTCAACGAAATTACCTAAGTCTCTGATGTTTGCTGTACAAACGTGTTGAGTGTTTGCCTCCCTCACGACTATTAACTTTTTGTTGCTACAGACCGTTTACTGAAAACAAATAAATTTCTTACATTTGTAGCACATCCCAAATCAGGCATAAAAGGTAAATTAAGTGATATTAAACTTACTATATGTTATAAAATAGTTCCAAGACTTTAGGTGCGGTAAAAAGAAAAGAGGCGCTACCGAACCCCATGGTTCTTAATGGAATTGTTTGACATCTAAGACCTGCACTAGTAGTTCTTAGAAAAGGAGAGGTTAGGACATTAGTCCACCAATTATGAAAGATTGAGAATTGCAAATGTAATCGTACATATTCATTCTACCTTTTATTTAAAGAGTTCATAGATTCACAATTTATATATGCCTACCAAGTTTGTACATATTTATACCCTATACAAGGATAAGGTACACTTGATTGGTGACCTTTACTTAGAAGCATTCACATTCCGATGTTAACCTCGACAATATTCGAATAGTTCTCATTCCAATACCGACCGATGTTTCGTATCTACAAATAGAGATAATACACCCTTACCTATCTGTTATCGTTCGCCGAACATCTAATACCTATGAGGCTATAACACAAATGCTATGTGTAAGTACATTCAATACTCACAACGCTTATGTATGTTCGCATATACAATTATAATTAACTGTAATGTAATGTAATGTCTAATGTAGCAATTGAGTAATCAAAGCTAGATTATCAGTAATAATCCAAATAGATAAACGACGTTCAACAAACCGTCAATTAATTAACTAGGTATTAAATATTAATAAGCTTGCTCTCATATATAAAAGTGGTTGTCGACAGTGTCGACTTCAACATGAAAGTCTAGCCAAGACTTAAGACTACAAAAAAGTGTATCCTTAAACTATTCCAAGTTCTTTTTCTCTATGTTGTACATTGAGTTTTATATTTGCCATATTTATCTAACTTTTAAAATTAAAGCCCCGAAGATATGATGTCTGAGGTATATAAAGACATGTTTAAAAAAAACATTCATAATTATATTTTGTTCGTCTGTCGTCAAATATTTTGATTAAGAGTGAGAGATAAATTACAGAGTAGAGATGAGTACTATTTTGCCCTTGATTCCTGTTGACTACTTTCTGAATTTTGGTACACACCTTTAGTTCAGATGTCAATAAAATTTAATAAATACAGTATCATTTTAAATTCAAGATGACTGGTACCATAAAATGGGTGGTGGTGGTAGGATGTTTGCAAAGTTTGTAAGCACCCTATCCCACTCTCCTTTTGGAAGTCTGTCGATCCTACTGAATGGCTGTATTCACTGTAATAAACAAGAATATGGTTCTTTTCACTACAAATACTTGAATACACCTTTGAATACTTGGAGTATCACGCGCATGTTGCTAAAACCCTTAATCTCCATTTTAAGAAGACCACTGAAATTATGGGAAAACAATCAGAGATTACTCTACTATTTGAATTTCCGTGGAAAGAAGTTCATTTTAAACTGCAAAGTGTGCGAGGGTAAAGGGACTACCTCCTCTGAGCGGTACGATGGTAGATAGAAAGTAGCCGTAGGCAAAATACCCAGTAATTCGCGGAAACACAAATAGTCATTATACAAGTAGTAGAACAGCCTAAGAGGGTCGACTTCGCTTCCGATTCGATATGAAATCGGTTTCTACAAAACAAATAATTGTGGGCTCAAATAGCTCAAGTCATTTAGAAGTTACACGATCATTAACAGACGCACGCAAAATCGATTTATTGATATAAAGTAGTTTTGCACGGGTTCACTTCCTCTAAGGGTACCGGTGCCTCCTTTGTACCCGACTGCGCGACGCAAAGGAGTGGTAATGTGTTTATTATAGTTAAGAGTATTATAATCTAATCGATTTTTTTTAATTCATTAGAATATTCTCACTTTTATGGATTCGACTTATTGTCAATACATAAGGTCGACGGGTAACGTAATTACGAGTACGCTAACTTTTCCTTGGCTGCACTTACAAAATTTTTTTGCTCATCTTAGCGAGTATAAATTGACCTTTTATTATAAGTAAAAAAAGGTTGATACAATTTTCTGTGTAATGATTGAATAAACAAACTAACATAGGTAGTTACATGAATTTATACCGTTTTGAAATAGTTGGCATTAAGATAATACCTTTCTCGACAGGTTTAGAAATTTCGAAGTAATTTCTTAAATAAACGAAATCTTTTATATTATCAAAGGATAGTATAAAATATTTCGTTTATTTAAATTCTCCGAGAAATACTCAAAGAACACAAAGTACTTGTTTTATATCGCTCACGATCCTCATAATAGTACAGGTTTATATTATGCCTTACGCTTTCTCCTAAAAAAAGTTTAGTCCTAATAAAATGTATATTTTATGGAGTGGAAAATGTAAGAGCGCCTCGTACTGTTTATTTTAGGTTTGTTACTCTAAACCGCAGACATCTCATTCCATCTATGTATACTGTACTGTGGTTGGGTTCTAACTATTCTTGACAATCTTGTGTTGTGAGTCGTCTATATTGTTCGGGCACTGTCGTTCCACAAAGATTTTTAATATCAGTATTTTATGTGTGTGTGATTTGAACCAAGTTTTCCTTGTTTAAAATCGTCTCCATAGGCTATTCAAAAATCTTCGCTGCATTGTCCCGATTTCAATTTCAGCAGTACAGTTGTTTTTGTTTTGGTTTTAGCCTTCTGACTACAAACCTTCAGTTAGGTGAGTAATTACCAATACACCCCTACCATAATCATCATCATGATGATGATCATCGTCAACATTATCATCATCAGGGAGTTTATTACAATCTCAGTATCAGTATATTCATTTACCGAAGACTTCACAATTACACTATCGCCAATCAATAATACCCTGCCACTTCGACAAGTTGTCAGTCCTTCTCAACTTAAATATTGATCTTGTGAAGCAGAAGCACTTTAACGGTAACTACTCGTCCTAGTATTCCTCTTGTGTTAACAAAACTACGAAGTTAGGTACCTGTTACTAATTCAGATAGATACTCTTTTAAAATTATCCCGTAAAGTTATGTTATCGAGTCGAACGTGTTTCCCTACACGCGACATTCAAAAACATTGGTCTTTGTAAATATAAAGTGATAAAACTTCTTTAGGAGACATTTAAAGTTCCTTTTTCGCCAAAAGTGTTTGCAATAAAGGAGATTTAAAGAAAAGATAAGTAGAAGCCATAAAATCTGTACATAAGACAAAAATTGTTTCTACCCTTTTCCGTTTCATTCCGGCTTCATTAGAAAGGTGAAAATTGTATTAGACCAATAAGATAGGTTCATATAAATCGTGCGAACGGAACTGGCTTTCACGCGGGTGGAACTGAGAGCCACAGCTAGTAGAAATATAAAAAGAATAATAAGAAATAGTATAAGACAAAAGAAACATAAGTAGTTAATGCCATCCTTTTTCTCCTGTTCTATAAAATGTTATGAAATTGAGATATGCAGATTTCCTAATATTACAAGTTAAACGTGGCGATTCAAGTCCTTCGCTTCTTTTGTGGGGCGTGCCATCGTCCTAATATATTTCTTACCCAGCTGCACTCGAGTCCCGTTATACTGTCATTAATTTATGGGGAGAGTCTTAAAAAATTATACGCGGGTTAACGACTTTAGATTCATTTTAAAAAGATAGTTGAATTTTTATAGACCAATTTAGGTTGAGCTTACGGCTCTGATGAATGATAAACATTCATCCCATCGTGGCTAACTGGCTTAGTGTATTGTCAGGTACTATATCAACAGCTTTCTATGCAATTAATATTGATGGGATTCAGGGACTGCACTGTATATCATATCGTAATAATGCAGCTAGTTTCGGCCATTTAATCTTTTGATTTAATCATTTAATCTTTATTTAGTGCATACTTAGGCTCGTATTATACCTACAATGACACACAGTTTTGATTTTCGATTTCTCTGAGGGCAGTTTGTATAGACAGATTGATAGATTTGACTAACTTTCTATACAATATGTTCTCAGATAAATCGCGATTAAGAACTGAGTACTATTCTAGAACACGGGTCTAGAGATTTTGCATAATATGGGTTCCAGTAAAATAAAGGAGTTCATATTCTCCTGGAACTTAGTATTAAAATAACATCAAAAGTTTCCTCTTAAAATTTCAAACTTTCAAAAGAGTTTCGTGGTTTACTAAGTTGGCGTTCCATTTGAATTTTTAATGAATGCTCCACTTGGATTTTGTCAATGGATAAAAAATTGCAGCAACTCTTCGTCGCTCAAACTTTGCAGTAAATCTATTGGCATAAAAGCCGGTGTAAAGTATGTTTACGTGGTAATTTTATGTCGAATGACTAACGGTTTTATCCAAACACACATTCTAAGTGCTGCTACAGTATAATAACAGTAGGATAACAAAAACTGTTTTAGTAAGACGAAAAGCAAAAAGTATGTCTTAAAACTGTGATATAACTCGCACCAGGCACCAGAGATGATATTTTCAAGATCCCTTTGTAGACGTTAAAGAAAATAGGTAACATTTTTCTTTTGATGTCTTGCGTGCGTTGCTTCATGTATTATGTTATTTTGCTGTTTTTCGCCACTGTTGTCTTAAGAAATTCATTGTCACATAATGCTTAATTTTTTGGTGAATATAAAATTGAATATTTAGTAATATCGGCAGTAGACGTTGATTTCTTGAAAGGTTTTTAGAAAATACCTAAATACCTATCTATTTTTTAGCTTAATTTTTGATATTTTTTTGCTTCGTACTTTACCGCTCACTTTTGAACCAAGCTGATCCTTTGTGCAAATTGTGTGAATCATCCCAGCTGATAATGGACACCGCATTGATCCTACGTCTATCGCAGCCGAAAGGAAACTCTGAAAATGGTACTAATTCGTGATGTGGAAGCGGGTTTTATATTTTGCAAGAGAATCTTTCTCTATCGGCGCCTGCAGACCAAAGCTCATTTGCATAAATTAATCTGGTTTCAAATACTATGTTCGTCGTTTCCGTCGACGAACCTTCATTATACAGTACCTAATTTTTTAGAAAGATTTCCGTGAACATGTTAATTAGTACGTATGTTTTTGAAGTGAAGATTTTTAAGGTTCGTTGAACGATTTTTGAGAGGGAAATTCTTGTGGGTATCACGTCTCTAGCGCGATAAACCACTTGCTAAAGTTAACAGTATATCTGTATGTATGAGTTAGAGTCAGCAGTGAAAGTACATGATTTTACTTCTATCAGTATCCCACACAATTGTTTTTTTTTTATCTCAAGTAATAGCCACGAATAAAGTAAAGTAAAGCATAGGTATCATAGCTTGAATAAATCGAATTTAATTTAAATATAGAGATATTGATATTATTTAAAATAGTATAATAGCAACATTCTAGGACATACTACTCTACCTACACCCAAATTAGGTAGTTATAGGTAGTTTAAGTAGTTTGTTATATGGTTACTAAAATGTGGAAAATGCTACATATTATATATTAAACACGAAGTGCATACAATATAGAATCTTATGTTAGTATTCTCATACAATATATCGACTACTTATAATTTGTAGAAACATTTCACTTAAATAAATATTCTTTCCCCTTTTCAGCCAATTGTGCATATACTCCTGCGAGAACCCCTAATGTAAAAATCCTTAATGAATGTACGCACTACTGAACAGAATTTAATTTAGTTAATGGAAAATACAAGACGTCGTATAGAAATGCGAGTAAGTTTATTCGAGAGGGTACTAAGTATATAGTGATAGTTTTATGCTCCTAAATGCTTACACAGAGTAGAAAGGCTAGCATGCCTCTACCCCAGTCCCTGACAAGGGCACTTCAATTAAAACTGTCCAAATTTATTTTAATGTTTGTGTCAGCCCATCACTCGTAGGAATTTGCGACATACAGATTTAAATGTAATTTAACGTTTAAGCTATATTATTTTGGTTGAGAAGAGTCGTGTATTGCATATTCGGAAGTAAAATATTTCTGCTTAAAATAATATCAGAAGTTTACGAAAATATAAAAAGATTGTGGAAATAAAATGTTTTCCACAGATTCCATAGCGATCTATTTTTGTCATGGTATTATTTACATTGCTAATAGTGCTGTTAAACGTCGAGAACAATGTAAACAATAAAATAACCCATCTAAAAACCCTCATAAATCACGATAGAATACGTTAAAAACAATTTTATTTGACATAGAAATATTACGTAGCTATAAACATTCGATGTCGTTTGATTTATACCTTCAATAGAAAGACAGACATAATTGGATACTTGTGGGTGACGCGACTGTTGAATTTGCAAATAGTATTAAGTTGTGGTTGCGAAGTGGGTATTTGGATTTTACTTTAGGTCGAGCAAAATTGAGAGGTCGTTTGAGTAGATGCAGGCTTCGGCGCTTCATTCCGGTTAGCATTCAACTCGGATTAACCCTTGATCCCAACTGGTCTGACTTTGTTGTCAATCTAATTACCCAGGACTGTTTCATTTCGTTTTAAATTATACGCTATTGCATTTGCTTTGAAATATCCAAGACTTACATCCTTATAAAAAAACTTTTGGGTTCAAATCGATGTAGAGATCTTTTCGCCTCTGTGGAGATCGTACGGATAGGATCTACTCAAATTAAGCCTACACTGGACGTTGAATTAAAATCTTTTCCTACCTCGAGGGCAGATTCTTTGTGGATATTTATTTTCTTACGTTTTTAAAAGATTTGCGATTTTATTAATTCATCTTATCAAAGAAAATCTCATTTAAGTCATAATCTAAATTTGGTTACCCAGTCAGCGGGATGTTTACGATATTTATGTAATTTTCTAGTGAGCCGTTTAATCGGCCATTGCGTACTTAATGTTAGAGCCTCTAAGAAAGGAAGGGGTATGAGCTAGGTGGTAGGGGTTGCCGGGTCCCAGGGGTTGGCCTCGTTCTAGCTAACAAATCGCTCGCCCGCACCACGCACAGGTAGTGTCACGCCTCATTACTCCGAGTTAATGTTCGCCAAATCACTAACATCATGAATAAACAAGATTCAGGCTTATGACCTTCAGCACACCCTCTCACTATACTTATAATACTAGAGCATTTAAACAGAATATTATTACATGTAGCATCCCTCCTGTTCATAACTATTATTACTCCGAAACGAGGACCGAAATGAAAGCTTACTACGGAAACATAATGAATGGAACACAATCATAAATATTAATTTACTCGTATCATAACGCAGACATAATTACTCACATAGTTATTTAAATGTCGCGTAATATACGTTTGAAATTGCGGAATGTCACAGTTTAATTTAAAAGTTTCAAATTAAAAAGTTCTCCAAGCCTTTGGAATATAAATAGATTAATTTATTCTGTGCTCTTTAACTTTTAATAATACAAACGATCTCTGTTATCTTACACTTTTTGTTTTAAACACTTCAAGGGTCTTCTTGGCTTCTATTCTCGAGTCGGTATTCAGAAGTAGAAAATTAAAATCCTGCTATTCTATGCGAACAAAGAGCGGAATAAATAAAGTTTTGTTTTACATCATAATATTAAGGTTTCAATGAATCATTTTTATGTTGGTTGAAGGTATTTATTTCAATATATTTCTCTCGAATCTTGTTACTGATAGTTTGATATTTCAAAGTTATATTCATAAATATATCCAATTTAACGTCTATAATATTTTACAAATTACCTAATTTAAGTTTTGTTTATAGTTAATGTTATTTTGTTACAATAGGACTGCCATGTCGTAAGATAAAAGTCCTATAAATAAATAAAGATTAAAAAAAAAAAAAATTGAAACTATCGGGTATAGGTAATTATATATAAGGGCACCACTATGGCCTTTAGAGCTTACGCCATCCACTCCAATTTTCCCTCCTGGGGTTGGAGGGTCAGAGGACAGTCGCTCTCACAAAAGCCTAGTAAAGCTAAATCAAGAGAAAGACAGGAGATCGGACCTACATGCTTGGTTTATGTAATACTAGTTGACCTCTAACTTGGCTTCTGAACCACGTATCACCCCTTTATATCATATTAGTTGTTGCCCGCGGCGCCGCCCGCGTGGATGTCTTTCCCCCCACGGATAGCTCCCCCGCCGGGGCCGGAGGAGGAGGTTATGTCGGACTCGAACCGACTAAAACGCACGCCTTCTGTGGGCCGTCAGTTGCCGGAGTTGAGATTGTCATAGCCATATTCCTCGCACCTCGGCCGACCCAGGGCCATATCTCTCGATCTGGCCCTCTTCCGGTGTGGGGATCACGGAGTCCCCAACTCGCCCCCGGGTATGGGGAGGCACGCAATGCGCGCCGCCGCCGTGGCCTGCTTCTGCTAGGGTGACAGGCGGCCCCACCCGTCACCCCCAGGCCCGCGCTCATGGGGGACGGAGGTCATTCTGCGACCTCCGACGCCCGAGTTGCCGCCGCTCGTCGGCCCGCGTGGATGTCGGTTATCGTGACCAAACATATGTCCTTTCTCAAGGTCTAATCTATCCCTATACCAAATTTCATCAAAATTGGTTCAGTTCAGTGGTTTAGGCGTGAAAGAGTAATAGACAGACAGGTTACTTTCGCATTTATAATATTAGTAGGGATCGTTTTATAGATGGGTAACGCATTACGCATTGATTAGTATAATGAGGCAAGGCACGCACGCGTAACATGCGTGAACGACTATAATTATGTAAATTTCATACTCGGGATAACTGGGTTGTGCCAATAGAATGTCATCTGATTTCATGTGTCTAACTGATAGCACAGTTTTATCATCAGTACGCCATACCACGTATCTACATACCGACTTTATAATTACATTGCGATGTGTGATACAATTTTGAAACAATATACTTACTTACGTATAACAAAACAGATCTGCCCTTTTAATCCACGAAGTAATTTTGCGGAACACATGACAAAAGTTTCTAATGGTCATAAATTTCTAAATGTTTGCGTCGTTCACACTCGCATCCACATTTTAACAAACTAAATTAATTTCACAACGGCTGTGCTGTCGTTTTGTCTATTTTTTTGTTAACAAAATAATATTACTTTAATAATGAATAATACATTTTATGGTCGAACGTTGCGTATTCAAAATTCTATAGATATTAACATAATTTATCAATAAAGCTGAACGTGCTTGATTCGCTTTATTTACTTGACTATTTTAATGAAAGTACTCTGAAAAGCGGTAAAAGTAGCCATTGCAAAATGTAAAAAGGAAAACGCGAAAAATCGTGAGTATCATAAAAATATTCGTGGACTAGCTATTTGAATAAGTATCAGGAGAGGGAACCATTTTTCAACGCGTTGGTGATAATAATGGTGCTATTTATCAACGACTAGAAAGGGTGGGTAATTATTAACGTTATACTTCGGTTGGGTTTGTTTACTTACATTTTTGTTGGATATTTTTAGCGACAACTGTAAGGTCATTTTGTTCGGTTATGAGAGGATGGCTCACAGTGATTTATAGTATCGTTGAATATGCATGTCGAGATGAAAAATGACACCTAACGTGCGAGTGGTGAGCGTGCGAGGATTGGATCGGCGCAGTCCGAGCTACGGCTACGCTCGCAAATCCGGCGCCGCCGCCTCGCCGTAGCCACGTAGGAACGTAGCGCGTAGCCCGTAGCAGCCCGTAGCCCACCCACTTGAAACAGATCTTAGCCACCCGTAGAGACAAGGCCGCGTGCCCGCCGCCGAGCGCGTCACATTGCGGAAGTCGTTAAGAAGATAAATCGCTAACCATATAAGATCCATAATCCTTTTAAAATGTCTAAGTAAACATTTTTTTAGATTTGCTTTTAGAAAATGTTCAACATTTCCTCCAGGATATGGCTCTTACTGGATTAACTTTTGCTTTTCATAAGCTTATCATACTAATATTGTAAGATGGATGTTTTGTTTGTTTGCTAAGGGTTTACGCAAACAGCTTATCTGATTAACATGAAACCTTCACGCTGGAATATATGGATTGACAAGGGGCTAGTGCATGATATCAGCTAGTACAATCCCCTGATACTTAACTGGAGTTTATGGGAAATTTATACCCGGAGACAATGTTGTGACATATAAATGGGGAATTATTTACTTTGTTCGAAGTAAAATCTATTAATTTTGATACAACTTTAATCCAGACAAAATTTTCAAAGCGTGAAACATTCGCAAAGTGCACCCAAGAGCGAACTTAGGGGTATGGTACCAGTTTTAATAGTTGCCGAAACAATAGCGAGGAAGTTTTCCCGGCGCACTGGCTCGTCTTCGTTCATTAAGCGAGTCTGAGCACGACACTAGCTACGTTACCTCACTCAATTTCCGTACAAAACTGTACCATGATTGTTTTAAAATTGAACATTTATCAAGCTCAGATTCATTTGGCTTCTATTCCCGAGGAGATTACGTATTGATTCGATTTCAAAATGTACAAATTATAAAGTTCTATTAATAAAGTTATCACTTCTTTTATTGGTTACTTCTAAGGAAACTGAACACAATGATGTCTCGGCTCAGTTTTCTTAGTAACATTCGCCTACATTTTCATTTTTATTAAACAGTAACTTCAGAATATTCAAATTTCTTTGTATAAACATGAATCCTACGTAGAAGTCCAAATAAAAATATAAAGGACTTGTCTTATTTTCTATGAACGTGTTTATTTAGGTTAGACGGTATAAATTTTGCATTCAACACTAAAGCAAACATGAATCTATTTCCAGCTCAGTAACATCAGTTCGCTTCCTATGTCAAAGCCGAACGGTAATGCCACTCCCTTGCCAGCTAACTGCACTAACAAACTATCGAACATACAATTTTACTCCAATTAACGATTACTTGAATAATTTCGTTTAGAATCAAAATTATATCACGGCTCATGGGAGAGGTGGAAACGAATATCGAATTCGGAACGGGCAGCAGAAAGGAGATAAATGAGTTAATGAATTTTGACTCTTACGCTTCTCTTTTATCGTAATATCAACTGCCATCAACTACGGGCAACTTTTTGTAGCTGTCACAAAAATATGCCCGTAGTGGCGTAGTTGATGGCTATGAGATGCAATACTATTTTTTATATTACTTAGCAGATAAGCAAACTGCCTACCTGATGCCGAGTGGTTACCGTGGCCTATGGACGTATGCAATACCAAAGCTGTCACATTCGCGCTGCCGACCCCGTAAGAACGTTCTAATGCCCTTCTTGAAAAACCCCATACCGTAGTAGCTTGATTGCTTGTAGACTATTTTTTATTCCGTGCAGCCAGTCTACATACACGGAAGTCATTACCAATTAATGACTATTCTCGAAACATTTATGCGTCTACTCTACCGTGGCTCCGGGACGACGATAGCAATAAAATCTCTTTATATCTACACCGTATCAAATAATGAAAAACCGTAACTTACAGATTTCTCTGCAAAACTGTTTTCTTGAGTCTTGAGTGTTATCCAGTCAAGAATTCCTCTTTTAATAGAATACTTTTCTAGGGAACATTTCGTTAGATATAAGATATACGTTTTTTCTTTGAAATCGAAAGGTTTATTGTTTTATTTCGTGTATTGTTAGTAAATTTCTCCTACCAATATAAAAAATATTGGGATGAAAATTCGTTGTTTATTTCACAGCGATTGGATTTTTGTTCAAACTCCGAGATTGATGAGAATAGCGGTCAAAGGAAGTTCTTCGATCAACAATATCGCTGTCAATATTACCAACCCATTACTACCTGTGTCAGTTCTCCCTTTAGGTGCGAATATCGGTCGGCCGCATTTGATTTAGTCGAGTGACACTGTGTCGATGTCGCGCTCTCGATATCACAAACGTTTTCGTTTACTCAATTGCGAATACCAATTTAGTTACCAATGGCACAGAATAATGACTGCGTACGTATAAAAATAAATAAAATCGGATTGTCTATTTATAATAGGTATGTACTTTATTACTACATATAATTTTTTTTTTTTTGCCTGTTTAACTTGGCAAATCTATGAACGATTGAACCGATCTAGCAGAAAATCACTGGCAGATAGGTAATGTTATAAGGCATAATTTAGGCAACTTTTATTTCAGAAAAAAAATAATAGAGCAAATTTTTTTTAACATAAATTCGAGTTCTTCATGTTTGAATACACAAATGGAAATGATGAGTTAAATTGTGTCGTTTTTGAGGTTATGAGATTCCTATTCTCGTTCTTTTGAACTTTAACGCCTACTGATTTATGAGGAGAAACCTGTGAACGCAAATACCAAAAGTAAACGGTAACCAGGAGGCGTGAAAATAAATTGGGTCACTTCCCTGTGTATGAAATGGGGAGCTAAAATTTATGCCGTCGGGGTCATGAGATGTAGAGTAGACCGCATGTTCACATGGCCCAGGAATTAAGTATCTGTATGTTCAGGTTTATACTTATTTCTTTCACCATTTAAACTTAAACCATTTAAATTATTCCCTATGTGTATGCATGTCCTCAGTTGTTTTAACTTTAAAAAACACTGCGTTTAAATTGTTACTATCCACACGAACCGTACTCCTCTTGTGCCGTAGACACCAATCATTTTTAATAACTAAGTCCGTATAAAGCTGTAATTAGTGGTGGATGCTTTGGAGAAAATATTTTCTTTCAGCGTACCGTGTGATATTTGCTCTGTTTGTAGTTTTCCGGTTTAAGTCGCCAATCTGCAAAAGGGGGAAACGACAAAAAGCTTTGTAATTAGGAAGTTGACTCGACAGAAGCTTAATAACACTCAGTCTCAGTTGAAAGCCTTTTTGAAATGGATTCTAAACTCCAACTAGTGGATGGGGATATTGTGTACAGCGGGGCTAAAGTATTTTAAATATTTCCATTACAGGATTTACAGGAAATGTGTGCACATGACTGTATATTTATGTCGAGTTTAGGTTATCGACGGTACTGAAAATTTATGAAAAGTACCATCAAACGGTCACCCAGACAGTTTGATGGTACTTTTCATAAATTTATCGATATATGTCGATACGGAATATCTATATAGTACAGCTATCCCGCGTTATTTTAATAGATAATTCTAATAGAGGGGACTAAAACTTAGTAGTAGAATATGAATAAGCGTAGAGTAACTCTGAAACTAGTAGCATGTTATGTATTTTATACGTTTACTAAAGACAATTTAGGTTAAACTGTTGAAATGTATTCTCATGTTTAGAGTATTTGTATTTGGTACATATCTATAATTTCCGTTACAATTTTTATTTTCATCGATATTTACTATAGTCACCTGTTCAAGTTGTTATTTTTAAGCTAACTTAACTACACACACAAGTGACCTAAAGATATCGGCAAACTATTGAAGACGACTTCTTATTTCCAGCATCTATTTTTTGATATTATGTGGATACTTTAAACTTTTAAAACTTCTCGAGGTAAGCGTACTTAGCTCTTTATTGACTTACTGCACAAGAAATGAAGCAAATAGTTGGAGAAACTGTTATTTCCTTTGCTTTAACAACGGTAACAAATTTAATTTATCAGAATTACTACTAGTGAAGTATATCATTTATACTAGTAATGTGTGGTCTACATTACTAGCAATCTTTTAGTATATTTTCTCAAGAATCCATAACGTCATTTTACGTTTGTTCTAGGGCTATGGTTATATCAGTATGTAGTGATGGGATGCTACATTACACTATGAGGAGTAAAAAAAGGTAAAATGTAATTTATCATAGAATGTTTCAGTTTCATAATTCCTTCACCGTTAGTGTATTAAGTAGTTGTGCTAGACCATGTCACGGTACATCCACCTGTTCCCTACTGGCTTTCACAGTTGCTCTGAAATGCGAGGAATATACCAAAATATGGGATCAATTTTATATTGTCAGGAGGTTTTCTAGTCTATATACCTACTTGACTATTTATATAAAGAAACTGGACGTATGTTTTCATTTCAAATTCTTATCCCACTGGCCCTAACTATATACTTGCGAAATTGGTTGTAAATGCAAATGTAGAAGCAGTAAAACTTAACGTTCATAGGACTGCTATGACCTAAACGAATAGACGTTTGAAATTGAATTTAAACTTTTGGTTCAGCATTTCTGAGTGATGAGACAATTAGAGATTGTTTTTTTCTTTTCATGATATTAAAACTTATCATGCCTATTGCCTATAGTACCATAGCCATACCACCATTTCCCATGAGAAAGAGTTAAAAAAGTATGTCACGGCAAATTTATGGCGACCTGGCTGTGGTTCGGCGTTCGTACGACATAGGCGTAGCTACAATGTAACTGCGTTAAAGTATACTGAGTGCGAAAGATCACATACCTATAAATAAATTGTATGTTATTATTTTCTCAAGCTAGGCACAGATTTATATCTATCACATCACACTCTTGACATATCACATACTTGAGATAACATGCAGATTTCCACGCCATCGAGGCATATTCATCCGCATACAAGTATACTGAGTTTTAATAATCCTAGCTAGAAGCAAAATATGATTTTGTGGAATTTATTGCTAGATATAAGTGCAATCAAACAGCCCTCAATAAACGCTGGTATTGTTTTGCCCGTTATTGCGATTCCGTTGCCGAGACACGTCCGGAATAAATTAAACTGCAATTTGGGGCCTTTAATATGGAGTGTTGTTCGCGCTATTGGCCCATAGTGGCGTGTGGCAACATGACGATATGGGCGGCATTCGAATGAGTACACAAAGTGGTCCGCGGCGCCAACCTACCCATCGGTAATGCAGCCAGGCACATGATTGCTGCAGGCGGACTCTCCCGGGACAGTTTTGTTATCTACATGCGAACCTACGAATGATGAATTTTCTGTCAAAATTTTGTCGTTCATTTGAAATTTAGTAGAAAGCTTTACCATGTGGAAACTGGTAGTGGCTTTAAAATAAGCACAATACGAACAATGAGCAATTTCCAGTAGCACAATTATAATGTTGGTAAACATTTCTATGTATGTTAAATGTTGCAAAAAATATCATCTTATATTTCTATGAATTCTATTAAATTGAATATTTTAACGCTTCTGAACGTGTTTTAAAGAGTAAGTTTGTCTATTGAATGGCACGTAACTCTGTATTATGTAATGAACAAAGGCTGGACGTTCTGGAAAAATAAATTAACTCTTTCAATGCTCTTTATTTATTAAGTTCTATAAATTACAATTTAAACTATACCTGTGTGTAATAAAGTGGTTTAAGTTATGGAGCCTGGGGACAATTATAGGATAGCTTAACATAAGCTCTAGAGATACAGTTCGATACGTTCGCAGAGGTTACCGTGTCACCATTAATGTACGTAACGAGGCGTAAGGTCCAGCTCGCCCAATTTACGGTATTGCTCTGAACTACCGTCAAATAAACAGACCTCTCAACATTGAATCTACAGTCGTCCCATTGTTTGTACGCCCACATTCCTGAACTAGGAAACGTAGTATAGTTCGCTAATGCGTTAGTACCTTTACCGCATTCATGCCAGACGTTCTAGAGGCATTTTCAATGGCAATATACATTCACGTACTTATATAACTGCAAACTGTCAGTACGTAACTATGTAGTAGTCGTTTGGCTGATGGCTTCACTTATTGCTTTGAGGTGTGTAAGCGTATGGCATTTGTAAAGTCGGTCCCCCGACAACACTACACTTCAGAGATACTGTTCCTGCTTTCGCTCCCAAGGGGCAGCGATCAGCATTAACAGAGCCTTTACCTTCATTTCTCTAGTTTTGTACTTTACGACGGTTACTTCTAAGAATTTTTGGGCAATTTAATGTTATGGATTGGTGTTTGGTGGAGCGAGTGTTAGATGTTTGCATTTTCGTTTTTTTCTTTACTTCAAAGGTAAAATCACTTCTGGGGTAAAGTAAATATTTATGTAACACCAGTATTTTTCACTGACTTCCTTGGATTATATCCAAGTACTTTTTAAGCGGAAGTTTTATTGTCTTTAATGCGTTTTGCGTGTATTTGTGTAGTTGAACATGATTCTATTAATTGATTTTACAGCATATTTAGGGGAGTAAATAACAACGTATTTAGTTATGGGTTTCAAATAAATGCAATGGATATTTTGTTCTGAACGGCATTATTAATGCCTGGTCAAATGCTTTTTAGTATTTTCATTTTATTCTTTATTGTACACATAATTGCCATTTATACAGTACAGTGATATATAATGTACAAAGGCGAGCTTCACTCAAAGCTGAGTTCTCTTCCAGCAAACCCAGAAGTGCACAGAGGATTTGCAATACAATGAGAGGCAAAGTCTAGTATGCAATGTGGAAATTTTAATATATGAAGGTATACAAGATGTATATCCCAAGTAGTACCTAGGCATACATTTATGTACTTTGAGCCTCCGAACCCAACCAATTTTTTAATCCAAAACCTTCGCAGGTAACTCTGTGCAGGATAATTAGAATGTTTCATCGCAATCTGATAAATATTATGTACACGAATAAATATACAAAGAAATATTAAAATTATTAATATCAATATTACGATTAAGATGATAAAGATATATACTAATATTGTGTAGCATTAAAATATTGATGTACAGTGGATTTAGTTGGTCTTACTATACCACTTCACTGTGTATCTCCTTAATGAGATTCTATCTTAATTATTTTTCAGTGTTTGTCGTAAATTTTCCTCCCGAGAGTTGCTGAGCCATTTCGTTGCGGAAACATCCTTTTCGAGCTTAATTATTTCCTTTTTTATTGTGCTCAATATTCATCTCGATCTTCCTCGAGTAGACATTAAAATTCATAACTTAGCTATAACACTCGTCAACATCTGGTACCACTCGAACGTTATCTGTAACTCTTAGAAAAGCATTAATTAATTTTAAAAGTTATTTTTACTTCACTTGAAAGTACCTAGATAACATGAATAATTAACGCTGACTGACACCAGTTGCTATTTTACCGTAATATTGAACTTTGTTATACGTGTTTCCTTTGTAATATTCGATCCTCGCTATTCAATACTGCAGGAATAGTATCTAGGAAATAAAATTCTGCTTCGTATACTAGAATCACTACGGTACCTACCGATACTTTTATTTTATGTCTCATGTTGGAACTGTTCATCCGATTAAGAGTGGCCAGTTTACGATTTCTCGCACCATAACACTTAAGAGCTGATACCGATAGTGCTGGCTATTGTTCTATTCATTGAAAATTTATTTTATGACGCGGACACACTCGTAACGTGGCCCGGCATCTCAAATGCCGTGTATGGCAGCTGGAGATAAATTCACGTCGCTAAGTTCACGCCCACGAATGTCGCCAACTCGTAAACCACTGACGTGGTTTGGTACTGGGTAATGTCATAAATAAGGTTTGTTGGTCCGCCCTATGTTACCATGCAGTCGGTTATTTACTTTCATATGCACCTACTTATCTCTACAAAGTATGGATTTAATGAATGCCCATTTTCAAAATGAAATTAAAAAAAAAAAGAATGTTGTAGAACATTCTACACAGCGCAGCGGTATAAACGAAAAGAATTAAAGATAATATCTCACATGTTTTTCACTTGCTTATAAATACCCACGCCGATGTAGGTATATGTATATACAAATTCATGCAAACAAACATTTACCTTTGACTTAACGCCTTTACCCTATTTTTTTATATTGAAGGACTTGGTTGCTTTGTGACCACGTCGTCTGTAATAATTATTTAAGTTAACCTAAGTTTCCTAATTTATATAGCGTTTGGGCTTCAACCGACGCTGGGTCGGGTAGGAGGCTAATTACAAAGGACAATATTCATATATTTATCATGACCCGAACACACTTCCAAAGAAAGTGTAAATCACCTTCTGTCACGCTGCTGTCCTTGGAGATGGTAGATGAGAATTTCCCTTTTAAAAATGCAAACATGTTTATCAAAACATTGCTTAAATATTTTTTGTTGAATCTTAATCCAGACAAAACTGTGTAGATAAAAAATGACTTATTTTTAATAACCATATTTTTTCCTGCTTTGATAACCGCTGACCGTGATCACATATTGTGGCCAATGCAACCTGAATGAAACGTCAGGCAGTTCATAGCTTATGGAAGAAATTATGAGGTTATATTTTTCAATCTGCCAGTTTCTATTTATGAAGATTGATATTACCACTCGAAACCGGCAATATTAAACACTCAAGTTCCCAAATCTAATTTTCATCTTACGACTTCATCCTGCACCAAATGTATTTTTCAAAAGTGCAGTCTGAAGTTAAAATACGGGTATGCAAAAGAGTATTTGTGTTCCGTATGTTAGACAAGTTTGCATTTGTACGGGTGAGCGCTGTAGAAGAGCATCGTATCTCGGGAGCACCGGCACACTCGATAGGTACTAAATTTCATTTTGTGAAGGCGACCTATTCTCAACAGCCCTGTTTCACTTTACAGAAATCTCTGCACAATGCTTATGTAGGTGTCTGTTTTTAGTATTCTCTTCGGTACGATAAAGGAAAATCCAACAGTTTTCTCTGCAACGAAAATCTATTGACTCACACACGATTTTAGATTTTAACTTGGTAAAGATGTTTCTGACTACGATTTTCGTAAGTCAATATTTGTATAAATAAAAATTAATCCCCGTTTTCCTTGGTGGCCCCATAACTTCAAAACGGCTTTACCGATTTCATGTCGAAGTTATGTATACAAGGTTCTTACGGAAAATAAGTCAAGACGATAGTCCAGTATTATATAATATCATATCATATGGGTGAAGAAGCAGCCAACAGTTAATAGACAACGATTATCGTATCATCGATATGAAAGAGAAATATTAATGATCAGGAGTAGTAATTTTATATTTTTTTCTTTCTTTTTAATGAATCAGTAATAGAAATTATTATCATTCCTCGTAATCCTTTCAGCGAAGCTAAATTGCTGTCCAATAATTCCTTAACCATTAAGATACGCGAGTGTGATGCATCTGGTGTTGCATACGTCCATAGGCCACGGTAACCACTTCCCATCAGGTGGGCCGTATGCTTGTCTGCCACCTAAGTGGTATAAAAAAAAAGATACTGATGCTTGAAACTTAAATCCTAAACTTATGTCATGGAACGCTAATCGTAAGGTGCTACTGACGACGCGTATACGGATATTTTCGCCTTCACCTTCACTCGGATCCGTTTTACATTTTATTTTACTCCTTTCAGTCTAATTTAATATGCGGCCTCGCAGAAGAAATTGCGAGAATATATTTTCGCATTTGTTAACTCCACCTTGAATAAAATCTGATTTTAGTCGCGAAATTTATGTTGAATTATATAAGACAGGTAAAGGGAACGTTGCTTCCGCTCTGCAGGTATTTAGATCACGTACAGTTTACGTTATTTGTGTTGCAGTATTGATGGATTTGATTGGTTAGACGCAAAGCTATATATGTACATATTATATAGGTAGATAGTTGTGTATTTGTACAATACATTTTATAGATCTTATCCATAAAAGGAAAATTTACAGTATAACGTACAACTAAAAACTTATCATTAAAAGGGATCGCTTCCAGGCAACTTAGGATGATCAGAAATGAAGATTATGTATAATAATATAAATATGAGTGTTGGTAAAATTTCATCAACATTTTCAGTTCCATTTACTTACTGAAAAAAAGTGGTTGTTGCTACCATTTCTTTCGTTGGTAACAGTTTGATTTTTCATTACGTGTGTGTGGCCTTGCGAAAAATTTCTTTAATTAAGCCACGTCCAAATTATTTACGCGGTCCATGTATCTGTGCAGACCATCTAAACTGATAGGATTTCATTAAACCTCCTTTCGTTAAAAGAAAAATCTCGTCCTTGCTTGGAATTTAGACAACCGTCTATTGCAAGATTTTTAATTAAATCGACTTTGATCACAAGACTGGAATGTCTCTGGTGAAACGATTAAAACCAGTATAAAACAGTTGCTGTGTAATCGTGCCGCGTAACGTCCTAAAGTAACGATTTAATCAAATTTGATTCGTTATTTTTTTTGTGTAATAGAAATTTTACTCACACAATTACACAATTAATGTTTCTCTAATCTTAATAAAAACGTAAAAACCTTGTGTTTTTATGTTCCATGCGTTCGCGCATTATTTACCAAATTCAAACAACAAGTAAAGTTGCTGCTGATGTTGGCACTTACGCTAGAATATCTGGCATAAGAAAGAAAAGACAGGAATTGTGCTCTATATCCAGCAAATACCAAATGTAATAATTAACTTACTTAAAGTAATTAAGTATCATAATTGGGAGACAAATTAAAGTTAGTTTAAAGTAGGTAACGTGTGGTAATGTAGCGGTAGATCTGATAGATTGCTCGACTGGTTGGCCGACCCATCAGCAGCATCGAATAATATCAGGACTGCGTAGACCTTCGTAGCGTATCATGGTCGCTCGTAGCACTTTGTCACTTCCACACGCATACCGTCACAAACTTCAAGATTCGAAACGTGCTATTGCCTAAACAGCCACTTACTTTAACTAAGTCCCGTTCTGTATCTCGACCTGCTGTTTACTTATTTATTAATTAAGATTATATAGGTGGGTGCCATTAGAAAGGTTCGTTGCAAAACCCTTTTCATCCTCTGTATTTGGCCAGATTGTATTTGAAGCGAAAATAATGATAATGTTTTGCGAGACAGAGCTTTTCTTAGAAGAAATCATTAAATATTATGCGTGTTACGTCACAATTCGTTCACCGTTTATCACATTACATTTACCGTTTATGACCAGAAAATTTTAATAAGAGTTGATGAGGGATTCATTTGCGGTGTTTAAATAAATCATGATTTTAATTAAATTGTGGGGACAACGCAACCTCTTTTTTATCTAGCAGAATTTTTTTTTATCTCGTCCGCATACCGCGCTACACGGGGATGCTGGGACAGCAATATGAGGCTATCGTCGTACTAAAACTACTTCCCGCTTGGCATATTCTGACGTTGAAATTAGTGGACTTAGCACTAACATGATAACTTTTTCAAAAGATTTATATAATATATACAATGTATTCCGACCAAAAATTAAGGCTACGGATATTGCTTTCAGAACAAGTAAATTGATGTGGCAATAGGTTAACCAGATATTATACCGAATTAATGATGGCAATTGAAGCAAACGAATTCTAGAGTGGAGACCGCGAATACGACAGGTGGAACGTTTACGTTCCAGGTCAGATGGTCAGTGTAACTGGGCGCTAAAATAGATGCGGCAGCTGGTGAATGATATTAGGAAATAACCAGCAGGTTATAGGCTGCAATTTATCAATTGATTGATTCAAAAATACGCTCACGTCTCTATATTTCTGTAGGCAATACAAAAAGGGTTATCATACGCACGCCTACATTCTGCGAGCGATATTTTAGTCCCAAGAAAATAAAATTTGAATTTACTAACGGATATATTACTAAAGAGGATTTCCTTTTAGAGTTTGGAACCTCTCGATTGATGAACAGCTACACCCACAGAAAACCTTATTTGAACTACATTAGTTACTCTTTCTGTTGGTGAGTAAGATCGGTAAAGCTTGCCAGCCAGGAGTGTAATCCCGGTAAACCTCTCGGACGCCCCTGGTCGTCTGTCACAAGCATTTATAGTCACTATTTCGGTACCGTGTGTTTAATGGCCCACTTAGTAATTTGTATTTAAAAATTTAAGTACTTATTTTCATTCTGGACCATTAATAAAGCTGGAGAGTTTTTTGGTTTGAACGCGTTGATCTCTCCAAATACTATTTGAAAAAATATTTTTGCATTTGTTAGTCTAGTCACTTAAAATCTTCATTGAGCAATAAGAATACAACTTCAGAAAGATGGGGCAGGAATGTAAAGGCGATTCTATGTGAGCAGCTCAAGCAACAAAACTGAGTAGGGTGGGGAAACCATAGGGCACAGTTAGAAATAAACGTTACAATAGTTATTTGTTATACAAGAGTGCAAAGTTGCTTTTTAACCGCGTGCTCAGTTTTGATGACCGAGCAAGCGAAAGATTCTAAATTTGAATCACGAGCATAGCGAGTGATTCATTAATTAGAATCTTGAGCGTTAGCGAGGGAATCAAAAGAGCACAAGGTGTAAAATCTTTGCACTCGAGTGCAACACGTAACTTTTCATCCCACCTCAGCGAGGAAATAATGAAATGCTTCTTCTTCCTAGCGTTAATTCCCAGTCGCATCCGAAGCTTTCACCTCGGAGTTTGGGGTCCGCTTTACCAGTCTTAACTGCGGATTTGGCTGGACCTCGATATTTTTCGTAAAGCGACTGCCATGTGACCTCCACAACCCAATGGTGACATTAGGCGATATCGAAGCATTGCAGCTAGACCGTTGTTGTTGAACTTTTTATGCATACAAATATTTGCACTGAGCGGGGATCGGACCCGCGCCTCCTGCGTTGCGGCCACGTTCACTACCACTACGCCACGGAGGCTGTATAATAATTATGTGTAATAATACTAATAATAAAATATCAACAATTAAATTCAACAACAATGTTCAACCATAGGACGTGAAAAAAAAAATTATGCGCGCAAAGCAAATTAAAAAAAAAAAGTAGGTACACCAAGGAGGTTCCGAGTTGAGTTTTTCATAAATTAAAAAAAAGTTGTATGATAAATCGGCACCATAGAGGTAGAAGTAAATAGGTTTAATGATGTTTTGAGTCCACAAACCTAGTACACACGATGTTCTAAATTCAAATTTACTTTACCTCTCTAGAGGATAAAAACGACTTTTCCGCTCAGTTATCGAAGAGCAAAAATAGTCTTTCCGAGATGGTGGGATGAAAAATATATTTTCCCTTTCAAGTCTAGGTCGGTTTTCTTTTTAATTGGGTGATTCACATTACGCGTAAGGCATTCTTTGACATGTCTTTAATACAATTATCTTTGTTAACATGAGAAATTTCTTCAAATTACAGAGTTTGTTAAACTCAATGTTGTCAATTAAGAGTTGTTTTTTGTTGTTACCACTTAAAGAAGAAAGTTACTTTCAAGGTTCCCAAAATTGTTTGGATGTAATCTTAGAAAACGATGTTGATCTTTTGATAACAAAGCCCTTGTCAGAACGTGTCCTAACAATCTACCTGGCCCAGAAGACCAATTAAAGAGTTTAATTAATCCGTATCCCTTTAGTTGTAAACTTTTAAATGACAGCAGCGCATGTTTCTACAACCGTTTCAAAAGTCAACTAATGGCCGCGCAAACTTGGGGAACATGAAAACAAATTTTATTTTTCAATATTAGATACGTTTGACCTTGAGTTCTTAAAGTATTTTGAAAGATGAACGGTTCTGCAAACCTTAATAGTTAATAATTTGTAAGACATGGTATCCGAACTTATTTCTTACAATGAAGGTAATGTAGCTGCTAAGTTTCATGTATATTTTGTACTAGATTCTAAGATAGCAGATGCTAAAATAAGCATATTAAATGGCTACTGGTGCTTCTAAACATTTATTAGCCTTTGCAGGGATGTAATTTACACTTTTCCTACATAGCCCTTCTCTGGGGGCTCGGGCGACATTCCTTACTAATTGAAAAATAATATTTTGCAAGGTTAATCACTGTCTTAATCATTTGATCATTATATTACAGTACATTTTTGGTCCCAATCCCTTTCGTCAAAATCTCAACGTGTCACGCTATTAGCTTAGCAGGAGGAGATGGTGCGTGAAGCACGTTAAGACACCTTCAATCAATATACTGCCCGCGTAAGGCCAGACATCCATCTCAGTATCTTTATCTCAGTGACATGGAGTTCCTGTATACATATATCTTGCTAACATATCATTGGAAAATACTTCTAAGAGCTGAATGTTTCATTTTGTATAGTAGTTTAAGATGGTGTTTAAGGATCGCGTGACGCGCAATTTTAATAGAATAAATACGAGTATGTTACTCTTAGAAATCAATAGTGTTTTCTGTACATACAATTTACTTTTATTCCTTATATACCTAGTTCTTACCTATGGTAAAACACATATTCTGTTTCCGAGACTCTCAGGGATATCCTGATAAATTCTATCTGTATGCCTATATGCTAATTCAATGTTTCTATATCAACTTCTTTTAGATCCATTAAATCATGCTTGTGTGATTGAGTAACAAATCCAATGAATGTTTGTTACTCAATCACGCTCCAACAGCTTAACAGTTCTGGCTGAAAATTGGCACAGAAATAGATTATAATCTATTATAGAACATATTTACTACCTAGATACTAATTGAATCTTTGGAATAAGCTTCAACGAAAATTCCACAATTATTATTAAAATACCTGTCAGACTTCATCTTGTAGGTATTTCATTTATTTCACAATTTACTTAATTGATAACTTTATTTAATTGATTGATAGGTTTATTGTTGACCTTTCCTTATTTTATCGGTAGGTAACATTTTAATCCGCAATCTTTACCGTAGATAGGTAAATCAATATTTAAACAGGAAAATTCTAGTGGAGTATCAATCAATCAAACAGCCCGACGTACTAAACTGTTGGACATCTTCCAAATTTCGGCACCACTACACATTTATCTGCGTTATCCCTTCTACTTTTTTTGGTTCCTTCATCGTCATTGAGACGAATCCAGTTTCTTAAAAAAATCTCCCGCTGTCGATTACAAAATAGTACTTATTTGGCATAGTTTGCTTATTCTGTCTGTCTGTCTGTCTGTCTGTTACGCTTTCACGTCTAAACCACTGAACAGATTTTGATGAAATTTGGTAGGTACAGAGATAAATTAGACCTTGGGAAAGGACATAAGCTATGTTTGTTCGCGATATGCGGCATTTACGTGGGTGGAGCCGCGGACAACAGCTAGTATAGTAATAAATCAACGTACTAAAAGTAAAAAATCCAATAACTATTCTTTAAACAGTTTTTTTTATTTCTATCTTGCTTTCGTAAGCCAAGATTTGTGAAATACCATGAGCGAGCTTGCTTTTATTAGTGACTAGGTTTTACTATGGCTTGTCTTTTTGATAGCATACAATATTAGCTATTGCCTGCGGCTCCGTCCGCGTGGAATTCTGATCCCGTTTATCGCTGATATATAGCGTATGTGTTATCCTGATGTATAAGCTATATTATTGTAAAGTTTCATTAAAATCCATTTAGTCGTTTTTACGTGCAAGAGTAACAAACATCCTCACATACAGACATCCTCATATACATAAATCCTCACATACTTACAAACTTTCGCGTTTATAATATTAGTAGGATGTTCCCCATATTATTGACTGATTACCGCCCTATAGCCATATTACCATTCCTATCTAAAGTCCTCGAACGCCTTGTCAATAACCAATTAAGCACGTTTATATCTAAAAATAATCTGCTCAACACCTATCAGTCCGGTTTTCGTCCTGGTCATGGTACAGTCACAGCCTTAGTGAATATCACAGATGACATTAGGTCTGGTATGGAAAGTGGGAAGTTAACTGTACTTTGTCTACTAGATTTCAGTAACGCGTTCAATACGGTGGACTTTGATATTCTGCTACATGTACTCCGCTCTCTTAACATATCTCCAACGGTAATAGACTGGTTTCGTAGCTACCTGTGTGGCCGTCGGCAGCGTATACGCATCGAAGATGATTTTTCGAGTTGGTGTAATACCAGTGTCGGTGTGCCCCAGGGCGGCGTTCTTTCTCCTTTACTCTTCTCGATTTTTATAAATTGTATCTCTAATGAACTTCGTTCTTCCTACCACCTCTATGCAGATGATCTGCAAATTTACACACAGGCACCCAGAGCACTATTGAGGGAGGCGATAGATCAAATCAACATTGACCTATCTCGCATAAGTTCCTGGAGCAAATCTTATGGCCTCAATGTCAATCCAGCGAAAACACAAGTGGTTGTAGTTGGTAGCTCCAGAACAGACATAGACCTGACACATGTTCCTCCGGTTATTTTTGATGGCACTACAATTCCGTTTAGCAACCAGGTTAAAAATTTGGGTATCATAATAGATTCTCACCTGTCTTGGGGCCCACAGTTGCAGGAGGTGAGCAGAAAGGTATTTGCTTCTGTAGGATCAATTAGGAGGTTGAAGCATCTGCTGCCAATTGCCACAAAAACTGCACTTGCAAACTCCTTGCTCCTTCCTATTTTAGATTATGGGGATGTCAGCTATTTGGATCTGACCGAAAACCAACTTGACAAACTTGAGCGTCTACAAAACGTCTGTATACGGTTTATATATGGCCTTCGCAAGTTTGATCACGTGTCACAGTTCCGTACCCAGCTACAGTGGTTACCCATTAGATTGCGTCGGAACGCACATATCCTCTCCCTGCTATACAACATCTTGTTTAACCCTTCCACACCTTCCTACTTAAAGGAACGCTTCCACTTCCTTTCCGAGACGCATGAGAAATGTTTAAGATCATCGGTGAGACTAGTACTAAAGATGCCAAGGCATTCCACAGGCTTCTACGATAGTTCTTTTGCCGTCACAGCGGTACGCCTGTGGAATGATCTGCCAGTGGAAATAAGACGAGCTCAGACATTAATGATGTTTAAGAGAATGGTCAAGGAGCACTACTTGTCTAGTGTGTCTCATGTAACTTAGACAAGCACAGATAAGTATATTTTCATCACATCTATCTGTCTCTTTAATAGTAATGTAAGTAGGTATGTATAAGTATTTTTGAGTATGTATGTATATTTTGTGTATATGTATATATGTATAAACATATTTAAATATGTATTAATATAATTATGTATTTATATAAGTATGTATATGATAGGTATAACTTTAAATGAACGCCAACAACTACCAAATACTCCAACCAACATATATTTCCATCCAAAGGTTGCCTGTAAGAAATTGCGTAAAGCGATAAGGCCGCCCTTTGTACTGCTCTTGTCTTCTTAATTTCTGTATCATGAATATTGTAATTGGCGTACAATAAAGTATATAATAAATAAATAAATAAATAAATAAATAGGTACTATCTGCTTTTATTTTTGTAGTATACTAGTATACATACCTTTTCCGGCTACATAAACTGTCCTTGCAAAAAAATAACGTCGAATACCTTCTCTCTCGGAAGAGGCACTAGGTGAATTACTATGTAGTACCTACTAACCTTTTGTCACTAATCTATACTAACCATCATAACATTATTAGTCAAATAATGTAGATGGTATATAAATAATGTATGTATTTACAAAAAATTAAATTTTTTGTTTAATCTTGCGCACCTATAGTTAATTATCGTTTAATTTTAGAGAGATTGAATATAGAGAAAGCAATACAAATTGCAGTGGTCGAAGCCAAAATTTTAGACTGAAATTGGTTGGCTATTAAAATACGTGTTATTAACGTTAGATTAGCTTACATTTTACATACTAAGCACAAAATTTACATTGTATACATATTTAATTTCGTACAACAGTTCTGTGGCCCTGAAAGTTAAATCCCTATGGTTTTCTTTAAATATTTATGAAGGCCCCGAACGTCCAACGACTTTTAATACTTTGGAAATATTATCATATCCTTGTCATAAGCTCTTTCAGATAAATATTTTCTTCAGAACATCTGTTCTAGATGACATTAACGTATAACTTAATGTAAGTATTGTATAAAAATGGTTAGTTGATCATTAATATGGTTCTTACCTATCAGACGAAATATTCAATTATAGTCTTAATAATAATATACGTAAACGTTTAGAAGTTTGTTTTTACTTAATCGTGCAAAAACGGCTAGCTGCATTAAACTGAAACTTTTGTTACTTTGTTAGCTTGGGCTGATGAATCCTTTTTCGAATCTATTAGAATCTTTCACTAAACCTAATTCAAAGAATTCAAAGAATCAAGTACTTGACCACAGCCACAACACATAAGCTACTCAGATCCTCAGTAGAACAGGTAGAGTAGCACAGTGGCTAAGTGTCCAAAAGCGACATGGACTGGGATGGGGCCCCGCAATCGCAACGTTCACACTGGTAATATGAAAAACGTTAATTAATATGGCATATTTGTACGCACTCACAACTAATAAAAGTTAGAATAAAAGTCCCTCATTATTCACATTGAACAATTTTTTAATTACGTTCGAATTTAGACCGACCAACGGACTACCATTCCAGTATAAAATAAATTCATTTAAAAGTGTGTGTTGTATTTCAAAACTAGTACCTAGTGTGGACTGGGTAATGTCATTATCATTATTAACTGATATGTTGGTTTAATAAATTTTACAAGTATTTTCTTAGTGGAATGGTGAAAATGGAAATAGTTCTCGACTCTGTAAAAAAGAATAATCTATTCGTCGTATCTAAGTTAGACTGCATTGTGTTCTTATTTCGTCGGTAAAAGTTTACAAAGAAAAGTTTGGGGTAGAAAGGCAATTGTAAGCAGCTCAACTTGTAGAATTTAATGCTGTTTTGCATAGGTGAGCAGTAGAAAACGTGCTTACTTTGTGAACGTGTTTGGACGGTTAGGTACTTGAAGATATTTTTATCGAATGTGAGCGGTTCATGTCAGAATTTGGCCGTGCAACAGCTGCCGATGACGTGCCTCAAAAGCCTATTATGCCAGTTCGCCTTTTATTTATGATCGAGCTGAGCGGTGCTTATTACGACTGCGGGTGCGAGACATGTTTCATAATGCCAGCCTTGTTTCTGCGTTTACTCGCTACTTGACGCTTATTGAGCTGTTTGTTGGCAATCATCTGGCTTTATATGTGCTAAGTATACACTTAACTTTACTCATAACTCAGGATATACTAAAATGAAAATTTATCTAAAATTTTCAGTTAACTCGTTACTGTCTAATTACTTTTACGCCTGTAACTTGCATTAATTTATATAACTTCAAAGTTTATCTATGTACATAAATCACATGTCAAGTTTTGATGATATCTACCGTTACCGAGTTGCACAAGTTTAAGCATACTTATTGTTATTCACGGCGTATCTCGAAACTCTGCTGTGATATGTGTTTCACTAAGCCCCAACATATATTTCGTCGTTTTTGTCTATCACCCGGTAGCAACTTCTCCAATGTTTTCTCATTCGCCTGCCGTCTTGCCTAAAAGTTAGCTCATTGCTGTCTCGGTGGGTGCCTCAACGAATTACGAACTCCGCACTCAGCCGCCGATGCGTGTAAAATGTCTTTACGAGCTCAGTAAATCCCGTGATGTGTGTCACCGACCGTGTCGCGCCCGTGTTCTCACTCCACCATTTTTTAATCAATTAGTCGTTAATTGAAAAACTTTGAACTACTCAGTCTGTTTTGTTAGTGTGCAACTTACGTAGAGTAGTAGTAGTAGCTGACCTACATTAGGTATATTACAAACCAGTTGTTTTGGAGCACATGTTGCAATTAAGATCGTAAATAACAATCTTTATATTGTTCTTGTTGTTAACTTGCAACTTGTAAAAACCATTAGAGTAGAAAAACGTGTTTTAGAGATGGGTATGTTTTTATATTAATGTATACTATTAGATAAGAGCAGTTAGTTACTGTTTAGATAAGTATAATCCTATGAACGTTATCGCTTATAAAAGAAACGAGACTGCTTTAGACTGAAGTAAAATTCAACTTCGTGTCGCCTCGCCCGATCACATTTTTCGTCACGCATTTACCACTCTCAAGTCAAGCGTGCGTAAAGAAGTTTTACTTCAAAAATATACTACTAAAGAATCTTGTTTATAATACTCGTAAAGAAAAGGTTAGTATATTTAACATTTGCTATTCTTCATAATATCAGTAGAAACTTGTTCACAAAAAAACATCTACGTACTAAAAATAAAAGAAAAAAAATCCGAACATAACTGAAAAGAGAAATGTTACTATCGTATCACTGAAACTTGTTTAATGTTATTTTTGCGGGAAATATTGCTAAAACAAAGTTGTTTAGCGTAAACAAATGATGAAAGATAAAGTGCTTGTTAGGTACATTACGTGATATTTCGGCACGCGATGTCATAATATAAGTCCTAGTTAAATAACCGTTGTCTGTAAGCCTCCAAAGGGGTTGTAGATTGTTTTTGTGCGAGTACAGGTATAATATATTGTATGGCATGATTATATTATAGAAGCTGAAAATAATTCTGAGCGTTGGGTCATTTTCATACCCATTTTCAATGACTGCCTGAAGCGAGACTTGAAGTATTAACGACCTCGTTGTACCTCGTTCAGACATAGGTATTGCAAACTATAATCACCAAATTAAAAATTTAAAAAACCGACTTCAACCGATTTTTGTTGATATTTCATAAATTGCTTGACCGATTTTGATAAAATTTACCTGGGAAGTATAACCTATCAAACAAAAAAATAATTTTGCAAATCGGTCCAGGCGTCTTTGAGTAATCGGTGAACATACATACATATCTACCTCAAAAGTAAACCAAAACCAAATTAAAAATCAACGCTTATACACCGGAAATATAGCTGAATATTCTGAACACTTCTGCATACCCTTTCAAAGGATTCAGGCGTGATGTTATGATGTGTAATGGCAGAGACATTGCAATAATATGCGATTGCAGCATTCGCGGCTGATTTCCTGGTATTTTTTGAAGAGTTCCTTGGTCTAATCTCGGAAACCCATCATCAGATTTTTACGAAATTTAAATGGGACCATTTCGGAATAATCTACTTTCGAACAAAAAAAGAATTTTGCAAATCCGTCTACGCATGGCGGAGCTATGAGCGAACAAACATAAAAAAAAAAACATACAAACATCCGAATTGAGAACCTCCTCCTTTTTTGAAGTCGGTTAAAAATAGCTTAAACATTTAAATATGCTGCCATTACATGAAATCACTTTGTAATATATTTGCACTTGAATTTCATTCTTACTTAAGGATTTCTGATGTTTTCTTTTATTGTGGTCTTTATTTACTTACCAATATTGCTACTATTGAGAATGCGAGAGTGCGGATGGCTGAATATATGAATAGATGGAGTAATGTAACCCAATCGTGCCAGAATGGCTGAACGGATCTTGATAAAATTTGACACAAACATAGATTATAGTCTGGAATAGTACATAGGTAAGCTTTCCATTCCGAGAATTACGTTTCAATATCGCGGGATGGAGTTTATACCTCGCAGGCAGAGCACTTCTACAACACGTACCTATACACTTCTTATTATGGTCCCATATAGGTTTAGTGATCACAAACTAGGTGGTTACATATTCATGTCCACTACCCAAGTAGACGTTTCCTGAATCTTTCTTCACAAAGTCGTGTAAAGCCGATTTTCCTATTTGGCAACCCTAGTTCGTATCTACATAATAATAATGCGTGATATATGTTTGAGTACGGGCGGCACATAGGACTGTGCACGACGTGACTTGCCACACGTATTGCCTGAATACGTTCATAAATATTCTCATTTTGTTTCTACTATAAAAGATGCAATTAGGAATAATAACAGTTCTAAGTGTTTTAATTCAGTCAGTTTAAGAACACTTTTTAAGAACAGTCAACGAGTTATAAGTACTTAGGAATCTAGGAGTTATAAGCACTGACTTTTCTTTATGTAATATAAAAATAAAACTTGTGTACGTTTTAAAAAATCATAAAGTTCTGCATCAATTGAGCTAAAATTTTGACACAGTAATATAAATCCCACTTTATATAGGTATGTAGTTTTTATGAGTTTTTCGCGTTCGTAGATGTCGCTGTAATGGAATAATTTTTTTACGATTTAAGTACTGCCTCATCAGGGACCGTTATTATTAGGTCAATAATTTTATATACAATTCTAGTTTCGGAAATCTGGTTGTAATACACCTCTGCTGACTCCCTCGGGAATGTACGGGCTAGTTTATAAACAAAACAATTTTCATAAGGGATTAACTTTAAGGACTAGTTTGACCATTTTAATATATAATGCCGACGTACACAGCCTCAAATACGCTAGGTCACTCACTTGTTGTCACATAATATTATCACGAGATTAGGAACGGAAAATTATGATAAAAATCTCATCGTGTGTTCGTGAACTCTAGTACATTTAAATGATTGGTACATTGAAGTAAATCAAAAACCAACATAGTCGCTCTAGGGACAAAGCGCTCCCAATAAAGTTTTAAAAAATCAATAAAAAAATTGTAACATGTAACAATATTATTATTAGATTATAAACACATTATCGTTCATCATGATCATCAAATTAAGCTAAAATAACTAGTATTTTATTTTAAGCGAATGTTTCAAGACGATTCATCAATGTCATCGGGTTTATTACACTGAGTTCATTCATATCAGACGGTCCTTCTAAACAGCTGTTCGCAGTATCGGCAAAATTAAATGTCTACATTGTCACAGTCATTACTCTTTTTCTGTGATATAAGCTTCTAGATTAATATTACGCAGCATTTTTAAGCATAATTTCGTTATAACTTATGTGTCGTTTATTTTCAAGTTAATCTAATGGTATTTAAACTTTCATGGTCGTTCACATTACTATATCGTCTATGTATAAACAACCGGGAGCAAGCCAAAACAAAATCGCGAGTGGATACAGTAAGCATAGTGTGTCGTGAACGTGATCGAGATCGAGTTCGAGTTTGTAGTGAGAGTGAAACCAGTGGTAGTGTCCATACGCGTAACAAAATAACTCGAAAGAGGGTAGATCGATATATGTTCTCCTAAAAACTTTTTCACCGTTTACCGCCAGTACTACAGTTCCTCCGTGATCATGGTGCTTGCAACAGCGCCGAAATATCGGAAACTCCAAACAATACATGGTAAATATCCCGATAGTTCTAATAGTAATCTAATGGTATTTAAGAGTGCGTATAAAGCTAGAAAAAAATCAGATTTCACCCGCACCCCTCACACGTCCCGCTCTCGCCTGTCGTCGCTCCGGCAAGTCCGCCACCTATTTTGTGTGGCAGCGACCCGCCATTCTTGTACGAAGGCGCACAGTATACCCAAAATAATCAGATAAAATTGTCAAAATACGAGTTGCATCATTAACAATCTACTTATACTTTGAAAACACAATAAATTTATAATTTTTAGTGATAGATAAAATGTAAAGGTAAGTAAAATAATCATACTGGCTTAAAATATAGTGGTGGTTCATCAAAAATTGAATGCATATTTTTTGAAATCGTCAAATTATATTCATATTAAGACATTTTTAATACGATAGAAAATAATCCTATTAATATTTTTTGGTATAAGGAATATTTGACGATTTGGGAAAAACAATGCTTTTGGTTTTTGTTTATCATCACATCTAGCGATGTGCCTCTATATGTGATATTTATATATACCCAGATTTTTTTTTTGCGAATTCAATTACTTTAATACTAATCCCGAGTCGGGTCATCCAACTATACTTCAAACTGAAACATTACTTTTGTTAGAAGCAAATAAAATGGAGAGGTAAGTAATAAAATAAAATTTTAATACATTTTCACTGTGTTGTTAGTTTTAATTTGTTTTTTTTTAGATAAAAATAAATCTCCCTAAGTGCTGTAACGATTCGCTGAATAATTTTACAGGTAGTGCAGAAATAATATAAAAAAGTAAGTTATAGAAATATTTATTTCAATAATAATTAAAAATTCTTACTTATATTATATACTATCAATTTTGTTATAGGTGGATAAGAATTGCTTTTGGATGAAATTTTGAAGATTTACAATGAGAAAAAAAAATCGACTTCGGGTGGATAGAACCCGCGATCTTTCCCTTACAGGGGGAATGCTCTGACCGCTAAGCCACCGAAGCCCGCACGAAGCCGACTCAAATTCCTCTATACTTTCTGTCTTTGGGGTGACGGTGGAGCCATCTACCGATACTCATACGAGCTATCGGAACCGATGAATGATTTTACAAATTTTTTAAACATTGATTTTTGATGACTCCGCCCAAACAATTGAATTAAATTTTGAAGCATTCATTTATTATGCTGATTGCTCAAATCGATTTACAAAGAGAAAAGATAATCGACTTCGGGCGAGAATTGCTTGGTTTACATTATTTATTATGGTTATTTTGTTTTTCAGATACCATCTCTGACTTATAGATACTTCTTAAAAACAAACAATATTATGTTATATGTAGAAAACGGAATGGAACGAGATGAACGCTGACGAGCGAAAAGGATATAAGATAAAATTTATATAAAAGATTGGCAATAAACTTGCGAAGTTTTATTTCATGTACAGTTAGCAAAACAGATAAGTATGCAGGTAAAGCTTTTTTTTTCTAAAATACTGCAATATACTTTTATAACATACAGTATTTTCTGGAAATAATCAATCCTTATAGAACGACCCAGCATACATCTGTTTTGCTGATTACACCAGACAAAAAATACAATCTTTAACTTTGCAGTAAGCACAGCTCTTTTTAATTTATTATAAAATAGAAATTATGTGGAAATTCAATAACAGAAAACTATTTTAAATCGTATAGTGGTTTACTCTCGTGCAATCTATTGCTTCTTTGGTTTTTTTCTTTTTATCTGTCTTTGGCCAATTATACATAAATGTGGTTCAATATTACTGACGAACATTGTGTATAATATATGGTTGCCCTATTTTATCATTATACGTACGTATAAGAAGCTAGGGCTGCCTGAGAGTAATGATCCCTGACATATTGAATCAAGGCTGGCTAAAATGTACCGCTCATACCGCTTTCGTGCAAAATTTCCATCACAATAATTTGGATCTAGTTCTCTCAAAACTTCAACTTTCTCTAAAGGTTTAATGGGAGATCTGTAAAAATAATTGCAAATTAATGACAAATCAATCACATAAGCATTGCATTGCTATTTTAATCTACTTGTAGATAATTTGATATAAATGCTAAATTGACAAAAAAGGGACTTGAATGCCAGAGACGCGGACATTGGCGTTCCAGCGCTCTTACTCTGAGCTATCCTTCCACGGGCGGTCTTCCGCGTTCCGTGTGGTCAATTTTGGATACTTACCATGCTGTTTGAGTTTGTGAACATTTGGTACTAATGTGAATGACCATGTTAATCTCAAATCATATCATTCTACTTGTACATGTTCATATTAAGTTGCATATTTTACTGAAATGTTTTCTGAATGTGAGAAAAAACAATTGCAATAAACTAACAAAGTTGATGAAAGTCTTTTACGCGATTCGACCGGATCGGATACATCAGCTTGTGTGATATTACGAGCTGAAGCAACTCTGAAATGCATTAAAATTTATAAAATTGAAAAATGTATAAATACTTTCGCAATATATAATTATATTAGTGCTATAAAAATAACATTACATATTACATACAATAAACGGTTCTCTATTTTTATTCCTACAATTTTATGTCATAATTTAACATTGCATAATGTTACTTGTCCTAACATTATATACGCATAATACTCATTTACCATAACTTTTTAATCATAATTTTTTTAATCCTATTTACTATAAGCATAATATTTTATAAGCATACTGTCTCAAAGCATAAGTTTACTTAAGCATAACGACGCGTAACCATAATTTTAAGCATACAAATTATATTGACCTTATAAAGTTCTACATGGTTATAAAAAAAAATAACCACGAAGGCCTAATGCGGGAGCTTCGCTCCGCTCCGCTCCCGCATTAGCCTTCTAACCTAATCTATCCAAGTCGGAATCAGGGGCTTTCTCAATAAATCTATCACTGTCTGTTAAGAAATTATTATTTCTTTTTGATCATTATGCCAAATAACTATTAGACAAATAAACAATATGCTTTACAACTTTATGCATATCAAAGTTATGAATAAAAACATTAGGATATACAATATTTATAATAATATACGTTTATTTCAGAATTTCTTCTATCGATTTATTTATTTATGCTTATATGCTGATTTATTTATGCTTAATAACATAGTATGCTAAAAACCAATTAATGCACACTATTATTATGACAAAGAAAATTATGCCTAACTTGTTATGACAATTTAAATTAGGACAAAAACCATTATGAGAAAAAATGGGATCCCACAATAAACACGCGAGTGGTCAAAAACATCTATTTGATTTGCATATACTATACCCGAGCCGACATTACTCCAGAGTTACCTAGCAACGGTGGATATTTAGTAACAAACTAAAGAAAGTAAAATAATATAGATATACGTACCTTCGAAAATTAGCCATAAGTTGAATTCTTAGTTTCTTATGTTCTCTTTTAGAGTGTTTCTTTTATATTTTTTTATTTGGCTCATTTTCAATGAACTTTCTTGACACGGAAAACAGAAATACAGTCCTCCCGTCTCAACGGGGCGAGCCCGACTAGTTGATGAAACAACAGATGGCCGACACCTCGCGTCAGGTGCGATACAAAGAGAGCTTTAAGCGCGGAATAAGAACATCGTAAGCGACAAATTAGTTTTTTTTTAATTACTCGTAAAATCCACATAATTTTTTCAAAGTGAATGTTGAGTCACTTGGTTATATAATTTTACACTTTGTATTCAAATATTGACTCAGTTGTATGCATAATATTGGAAATAAATTGATTTTAGTAGTAAATTAGGCACAACTTTGTGATTTTATTCTATCGATAAAATATTAATATTTTATGTTTTCACCATGACCAGTCCCTGTCACATATAACGTATTTTCTATTAAAAAACCCAGCTCATTTGTGGCTTACTTTCGGGTATAAAAATCAAAATCTACGATCGGCAATTTAGCTTTATACCCCCTCTTAACAGTAGTAGGATTGGTTTGGTTATATTCTAAGTTTGGTGAATTTGAACTCGTCTACTGCAGTGTAGTACCCCGTGCCATCCTTAAAAGACATCCAAGAAACGTGTACTGCGCGTATAGAACACATTTTAGATCCAAGATATATGTCCTGAGCAATATCTAATTTTAAAAATATACATATCTCAATATGTTTATCCGCATTTTAGAACTCATAAATCCAAGCGAGTTGAAGTATACTTATATAAAGTCTAGTCTCTATCTAGATACCGGTCTATAATTTGTAAGGAGCGCTAGCTCTGGAATATTTTTAAATGAATTAAGAAGTTTACAAATGTAATTACAGGTATAAACCTAGAAATTGGATTTTAAAGTTTCAAATTTACGATCGAAGGACGGCTTGGCATTCTCTTGATACAAATAATAATAATGTAATGGAAGTTCTGGTAGTGATTAACATTAAAGGCTAGTTTTCATTGGTCGATAAGCTAGTCGTTAACCCGAATACGGGCGTTCGTCACATGCGGGCTAACGGCTACCAAAATTTTAAGGTCGATAAGATGGTCGATTAAAAGCGCACAGGGGATCCCCGTGATCGGGATACCGACCAATGAAATTATTCAATTGATAATAATAGTCGATATAATGACCATACCGGACTCGTGGTCACACCAGGTTATCACACCAGTGTGACTATCAGGAATTTTTTTCTTGTTAGTCACACCGCCACTAATACAACACCTTTTATTACATAAAATTAGTGCGGATGATTAACACTACACAAAGAGGGCAGTTTCGACTCCCGCTCATTACAATTATTGGTATTTATAAATATGGCTATTTGCATTGGACTGCTCGTACCTCTGAGAGTTCGTGAAGCCGTCGGTCCCGGTTGACATATGAACATCTACATTCATCGGCAGTCCTTACGGGAAGTTGAGGCCCAAAGAAGTTCAACAACTGGTCTAATTGCAATACTTTGATATCATCAATGGGTTGTGGTCTGATGGCAGTCGCTTCGTAGATCAATATCGAAGATCAGTCAATCCCGCTGTTAGACTGGAAAAAGGGGACGCCAGACTCCGAGGTGAAAGATTCGGATGCGACTGGGATTAACGCTAGGAAGAAGAAGATATTCAGAATACAAATGTTCGCGGAACATTACTAGTATTTCATACAAAAAACATGATACGAGAGAAGTGTGTACAAACCAATAGCGGAAAGATTGTATATAGTGGTATATCGCCTAATGAAACTTTTGGTACCATTCTTATTCAACTTTGTCCTTATTTACTCAATTTTATTCAGAATTTTTGATCTTATTCTTATGAGACAAATGGAAGCCTTATGGGTAAATGATGAAAGAAAAATTTCGATCAAATTATTTGGATATTGTACAATATTTTTGATGTCAGTGAAATAACCTTTTTCCGCTGCCAATTTTATAAGAAATGGGCTACAGGGATCGTACTTATTAAAGGTCCAAGAACGCGTAACGGTTTTTGAGTTCAGAGCACTCTACACCAACCCATCCGGTTTAACCCCGTAGAGAATAACGTGGTTTCGTAAATCATATACATAAACATGTGGATCTTACTTGTGACGGTTCAAGTAAGAAAACAAGCAGCATACTATTTTTTATAGGTATAGGATACGTCAATTTGACTTCACCTCGCCTGATGGTAAGCTTTTGCTATTTTTTTTTGCTAATTATGTAACAGTCTTGAAAACCCCAAGACGGATGTAGGTATACGGTGTGATTGAAAAAGGATTAAGTAATACAACATTTTCAAGCTTTTAATAATTGATTCATCACAAAGGGAGTAGGTAGGTATATTTGACACGTCTTCATGGTATCTACCCATATAAATAATTAGATATTAGTTATTTACATTTACTTTACATAATTCACCTACCTATTACATTAATGAAAACCTAAGAAAAGCAATTGTCTGTAAAATATAACAGTATAAAAAATATCATAATGCTTTTTAGAGAATCTATATCAATGAAAGCCTACATTTATAAAGTAAAAATCTCGCTCTAATGAAAAATTCAATTTTAATTCTGGAAAGGGATTCAACAATATGAATATGAATGAAATGAATTAAACAAGACTAGTAGTAGTTACAAAACAACCACGAAAAAATCAAAATGCGAAAAAAAAAAATTATATTGCGTACTAAATAATACACGTTAGCTTTTTCAAGCTGTAGCTGTGTAATATACAAGGGTGAGCAGTGAGTAAGTATAACTGCACAGGCTTCAGTCCATTAGGCGTCAGACAGGCCCTGCCTGACGATAGAAACGAACCGTCGACGACTACATAATAAGGTTAACATCTAGCAATTCTATCAGTCTTATTTAATAACATTAGCTAGAAACTTGCTGCAGCTCTTTGGTACTCACTTAACTTACGTAAACATTTTGCTTGTAAACACATTTATTACATTATATTCTAGAGCGCGTTCTTAGAGAAAGGAACTGCATTTATTGAAACAATACTATATTTATCAGGTCATGATTCTTACCTAGGGTACGGGTATATTCCAAATATAGACATTGTCATTAATATTTAACAGAGAAGATGGTCGAGAGTTCAGGATACAGTCTTTTGGTTAATTGAACAAAATGAAAAGTTGAATACAACAAGACTTTAAGATACTGTGAGCATGTACCGAGCCTCGGGATCGGTTTAAATAATAAATAAACGGTGTTACCCAAAAAACAGACAGAATCCGTAAAAATATGTAGTTTCATTTCAATATGTAACATTCGCGCAAATCTCAAACAATATAAGATTGCATTATTTTATTCTTTTGAAATTATCCCTCAATCTGAGAGCTACCTGCTGCCATTGCCCAATATTTGGATAAATTCTTTATGATTCTAATTCGTTGCATAGTATCTCTTAGCTTAAGTATTACCATGATTCAGCTATTTGTATGCTCCCATGGTTACCTTAATTTTTTTCCGGTTGAAAACGAGCAAAGGTACGTATAATTCGCGTCTGAATCTATTTTCTGCTTGACGTGAACGGTTAGTAGACATGAAGATGATAAAGTGAATTTAAAACCGGTAAAAGCCGAATGGGCGAGAGCTCCAACACCGATGTGTATTATTTATTTTTGAATTGCCTCTTAATCGTTTTGCGTATTTTGTTGGATCAAATCAAATTTGTTGATTTTACTTAATAGCTAACCTTAGCGAAAATGTGTGAATGAAAACGTGAACGTCGTTCGGGTTGAAATTGATTGAGAAATGTTGTAAGAAAACAATAAAACCCGTTTGTTGTTTTGAATCAGGTGATATAATGAAGTTCGTATTTAGAGAAAAGCACACTGCACATTTAATAAACCAAGATAATGGATTCCGAAATCTTGAAAGAAATTTGCATATCTGAATACAGTCATCTTGTACATTATACAGCTAGGTAACTACCCACAGATTACGGACAGTAAAATTAGTCCCTGTGGAGCATGTCGAGACGAACCAAATTTATGTGTCTATTTACTCGAAATCCAGAAAGTTTAGTTAAAAGGGGTTAAGACGGATCACCTAAAATACGATTGGATGAGTCAGCCAGTGGTGCAGACATCGAGCCACAGATCGTACCGCGTTTCTTTCGAGCTCGTTAACGAAACAATAAATAATGATTTGGAAGTCTCTACCGTTGCAAACTATTGTGCGGCCGTCATATTTTCCGTCGGCCCGTCGGCATCAGGTCACTGACGCGACGTCGCGCAATTTCCTAACCGTCGATTTGTTCATGCAGTATTCGAGCTTTCAGTGTTCCTTACTATTGCCGGAGATGTTAATCAACATATCTACAGTGGGAAGGCTGAAGGGTATATGCGACAATGAAAGTTGGCAAGAAAATCATTTCATAGTCAAGTGTTCATGATGTCATTTGAGATCTTTTTCTTTGAACATTCGATGTCGCTTGGCATCTCAACCATCAATATTATTAGTAAACATTTGCGATTTGCTGTATTTACAAAAAACTTATTTTTATTTCTTTTTTACAGGTAAGCTCAACACTTCAATAGCCTAATCAGCATCATCTTACGATCAAAAGGTAAGTGCCAGATTTGAGAACAACATTACCGTAATAAAAACATTGATCAATATTTTTACAATAAAACTATTTTGTACCCTTGCCGCTCGTAGGTTATTTTTGTAAGAATAAATTAGGTTGAGGTTTTCATTTCTAAGATAATTAAAGACAAATAATTTACATAATTGAATTAGGTATATTATTTTCGGCGTGGGTATAGGTACTAGTTTGATCTTAATATTTAATATGATTCTATTATGCTCCTAGTTATGCCTGAAAAACAATGTTCCCAATCTCTAATATATTAGACTCAGGTATTCCTCAATTTAAAATAATAGTGCAGTGAAATGGAAAACAACTTGCATTGTGTCGTTTTATCGGAGCTATTGAGACGAGGTGGCAGCCTCTTGTGTTGGGTTGAGAGCATTTATAAGCAGCGGTAGCCACTTACTTTTAGGTGAGTGTTTATTTGTATGTATAAAAAGCAGAGCATTATTTAAGTTATGTACATTCTGAAATAATACATTTTATGCGATGTAAAGGATACGTTACGAGGCAACGTCTCGTTACAAGTTCCAAGTCGTAAAAATATGATTCATGTTTTAAAATTACCATAAAAAATCAATAAACGTGTAAAAATGGATTCAGAACAATGGTTAGCTTGTTACCAATTTATTTCTCACAGGAAGGTGATAGATAGCGTTAGATTTTCCGCACCCGTCAACAATAAAAGAGACAGGTGACTGAATAACATTACTTGTTGTTTACCGTTTTTACGCTTTAGTAAGTCGATATACATTTCTTTTTGCATTATTAAAGGCGCACAAGCGTATGACCCATAGAATGGTGTTTGTTCATGTTTACATACAGACAACATCAGGAGTATCACTCGGGTGCTCAACAACTATAAGGGTAAGCCTTAGCCTTTACTAATGACGGGAATTACGTCGCGAATCTACCGCGTCTGAACGTCAATACAAGTAATTGCTTAGCCTAAAGAGAAGTTATTGCGATAGCAAGTGATGGTGAAAATATAACCAAAAGTTGAAATCCGAGGTTTAAAAGTACCAATTTCCGAGCGCGTTCACAGATCGAATTTTGGCGCCTTCAACTTACAATTTCTTGGGACTTTGAAGTTTCCTAGTTGTTGTCAACTCAATGAATGATAAGTCTATTTTAATATGCGTTAATAAAATAGAGAAGATATCATATTTATGGTAGATTTTTTGAAGTTGAAATGTCAAATTCGGTTTCGTCCCTATTGCCCTCTGCATTACTATTGACCCCGGTTGACGGTACTATCGTAGGTACTTTAATTTCTTGATGAAAGTAGTTTCTCACAATAGTACCTATCGTGCACAAGTATCTTTTCGTTTATTTTCGGTCAGAATTTCTCAAATTTGTAAATTTAGTTCTGGTTAAATGCAATAGTTTACTTTCAAACTATGTTCTTACTAATTAACACCAGGTGCCTTGTCAGACTTGGACTCTACTTCTACTTATATTTTAAAATTAGAATTTCTGCAAACCATTATAATGTTCGCAATTTAGATAATACGTGCAAGAAAATTTATTCCAAGGTATAAATCTAATGAAAAACTCTATAAAATATGATGAGATGTTTGAGATTTTCCTGTGCGTCACCGCATAAAGATTTCCTTGCCTCGTTAAATTCTACCTTTATCAGAGCCTAGTGTAAAATGAAGTTATTTCATAACAAACAATATATTCCCATTCTTGTTAGAGCGTACGGTGTAATTTTCGGATTGGATATAGCATTGTGTGCTCCATAGAAACAAAACACCCGAGGCAACGGATGGAGCATATCGGGGCGTATCATTCTATGTTTGAAAGCATTGCAAGGAGCGTCCGGTGCTGCAAAAAGCGTAAAGCGCATTGTTTTCGTCGGTAGAGGAAACGTCCAGCGCTGTCAGGCGACGGTTGCCTCTAATGGACCGCTATTTACTTTGACTGAAGGCAAGGCTTTTACGATGAAAATAATACATTTGGACTAACCGCTCTGTGTGCCAATTACAAATTCTCTTCCAAGAAATAAATTTGGCAGATGGGACAATATTTACTTTTCAATATTTTTTTTTCGAATTACATTTTCGAAGGAATAGGCAGTATTATTTATTTTGACTTATACTTATATTGATAGTACCAACTAAATTTCAACATCGTGTTCAATATGATCTAGGGGATATACAAATAGTTAAATATTTCTGATAATCCTATTGTCGCAACAGATAAGTTTTTCATAGGCTGAATGTTAGCTATCGCCTTGTACTTGTAAGATACAAACGTGAACGTATGTAATGGTCATGGTAATCGTATTTTTTTTGACCGGGTATCAGGTAATTCAAATTATTGTCCATCAGTACAACAGTTAATAATGTACAATAATAACAGTTAATGCAATAGTAAAAGTTAATAAGTGTATTAACTTTCGTGGTACAATAACGACTAGAGTTACTACACTTATCCCTTTCTTATTTAACTTAGCGTTTTTGATTTCTTTATATTGACAATTTGGTATTGGATATACAGAATATGATTAAAATAAACGTATGTGCCTATGTTTGATCGTTTACGTCGTAATATATAAACGTTCCATCAGCCATGTTTGTCATGCATTCGTGTTTAAAGATACACCCTCTATATCAAGTATCGGTCTCGGTTTTACACATTTCGAGCACGCTATTCACAGCTATTTCGGCGTACAGCATAACATATATCTACGATGTTCAACACACGTACCTTTTTCTTAAACAAAACTCGCCCATATCAAAATGCATAGGATATATGACAAGGACGCCGTAGGTACTAAAACTTTTATATCCTAATACTGACCTGCTTTCCTGGGTTCGAGTAATATTTTCTTTGTAGAGGTTCTCAGAAATGTAGATATCTATTTATGAATGTCTACTAACTTTTTTCTATTTTATCTGTAGATATAACGTATATATTATATTCTTCTGTAGATAAGTTTCATAGTTAAATGGTGTTGCGGTTATTCGCTGACTATGTAGGTATACTTCTGTTGGACTTTATGATTACCGCTGGGAATTGAATTGCTTTTTCATCGCGAAGGTAATAAGATTCTTTTTATGTTTATTCGTGGTACTGGTATTAGACATATAACGTTTTATTTTGCTTAATATCAGTATTAACGTAGTTGCCAATAAATGATTTGATTTGAATAAGTTTACTAACAATATTAACACTATGGCAGAAAATATATTATCTTGTAAAAACTCGAGAGGTTACGGTCACCCAAAATCTGAAATAACGCCTAAACCTAATAGAAGAAAAGGTTGTTCTGTACCCGTTATATCTAAATTTACATATTTAGCTTCAAACGTGAGGTCAAGTTCTTGAAAAACTAAATACGTGGGCTTTAGAGGACGCCGCAACTCGTTCACCGCAGCTGACTTAAGCCGGGTTGCCAGCTATCCATCCCGACTTGACTACTGGCGATGCGTGATAGATTTACCTAATATAAATGAAGCAATCAATCGCAATTACTGTAATTTAACCTAGTAGTGGTAACTAACAAGTATAGTAATAAATTAGGGATTTAATATAAGTACCTAATTGCAAAATGTGTTAGCTTTTGTTTAAACTTGTAACTCAGTTTAAAATTATTATAAAAGTTATTAAATAAAACGGCTTTCAGATAAAAAAGCATAATGACTAATGAGGTTTTGTAACTAATTACATTTTAAATAAATGTCTTAGTAACTTTAGAGCGGCAGTGTTACTCATTTGTTGTAAGCGTAATTTAAATATTAAGTATGTAGGTACTCTAACATTTTAATTAAAAACGTGGTTAGAACTGGTAGCTTAGTGAAGAGTGTGGAGCGTTTTGTGCGCGTGTTGTTGGTGTGGCGCCGACGTGTTAGGCGCGTGCCCGAAGCGCTGCTACGCGCGGCCTCCCTCGGTCCGACAGTGGCACCAGAGCCCCCGAAGCGAAAGCGCGTCTCGCTGCACGGCGCCGCCCCAACCCGCAAGTTTCAGCCGTCCGCCTAATACCGCGAGTTTCAATTGTGAATAACTCATACAAATTGGATTAATGAGGATCATACAGTGAAATTTGTAGTGTCAAAACGTGATTATATTTGTGCTTGTATTATTGACATACCGTGCACTATTGGTAGGATAAAATAATAATAAAAGTATATAGGGACGTTTTCTTTGAATGATAAAGGTTAAATTCGTGGGTTACGTTATTTATCCCTATATGTAAATAATTCTGTTGAATTATTTGCATATAGGGTTATCATAATGTCTATAGTCGTATGAATATGTATTAAAAGATAAGAGGACAAAAAGATTGTTACTTTTATGAAAGCTATAATTGTATTACAGATATATTAATAAGTAATAAGCAATACAAGTAATTTCATGGGTCACAAGGAGCGTTCAGTGTATCCATATAAGAAACTAGAAAGCGTTGTTTGATTTAATAAGAGAGGACCATTAAGACATTAGTCGAGCAAAAACCCGTGCTTAGCCACGGCCACTTTAAGCTCTGACCTCTGTAGTACGTACATATATTTATACTTAGGTGGTATACATTTGTAAGCTACCGCCAAGATACTGCTGACCTTTTTTGTATCATTTATTGTCATTAGTTAGATCTGTACTTAAGCCGAAGTAAAAATCACCGGCTAAGTAGGTGATTGTTATAATACTTCGGCTACAATTCTTATTAATAACTCTTGACTTGTATAAGCACTTATTATATTCATAAGTTTTCACTAACGACGCCAGCCATTTATAAAATAAAGGTGAAAAGTAAAGTTTGCGGGTGTGACAAAAACTAGACCTGCTTAAAGACGCTCTTCTTCACTGCACACTTAATAGTTCTCGAAACAAAGGGTACCCCAACAAACATATACCTAGAGGAAAAACTCGACAATGAGTTCCAGAGTAATGGTTTTGGTGGGAGCGCCATTAAATGAGAAAATTGGAAATATACGCTTGCTTGTTGTGAGACTTTTCAATTTGCTCGGCAACTTAAATCCAGGTCATTAACAAATTATATTAGACTTCTATGTTATTACCTAACTTTTAATGATCTCTCTTTTCAAACACTTAAATAACCATAAAAGCTGCGAGCCACACCCTCGACTTCATTTACTGCTGATAGTTCATTAGTTCACTCTTTCGATTATTTGTAATTCATTCTTAATATAGAATCAAAATATGAGTGAATGATAGCATAACTTCTATCCTTATACGCATATTCTTTGTGTCCATTAACTTTGACGGACGTCTTGAAAATAAGGAGATGATAATTATTATTATACCTGAAAGTATTTGTGTCCCTAAGGTTCTTTATATTTCTATAGCATAAGGTTTTACTCGACTCTCATTATGTTTCCTCCGAGCCTTTTTCCAACTCAGTTGGGGTCCGCTTTCAGTCTTATGGCGTGTCAATTAGCTAAAGTACGAGTATATAAAGATAGCTTGTTTGACACACACATATGTATATATAGACTAGATGTTACGAGGTCATCTCTCCTACATTATATATTATGTTATGTGGAGATATCAAGCAACATAGAAGCCTAGTGCTCTTAAGATGATATATGTATCATCTAAGTAACATAGGCTTTGGGCTCGCATAAAAATTATAATAGAGAAAGCTTATTAACATAGCCTGTTCTGATCGAATGTAGAACTTCCAGGACACGTACGCTAGTTACTAGATAATACTGATTACATTTTATTTCGGACAATATCCATATGGATTACTAGCAGTCGCCTGCGACATCGTACGCGTGGAGTTCGTTTTACCCCATTAGGTGTGGAGTTATGTGAAATTCGTTCTTAGCGGATGTCTACACCCTATAAGAAAATGTCAAATTTCAAGTTAGTTGGTGTTAAAGTTTCTGAAATTACGTGATAAATCTGTGAGTGGTATTTCGCTTTTATATGTAAATTGATTATACCAACAAAACACTGATTACCTATGCAATAACATATTCATAATGTGACATTTGTGAAATTCAAGACTACAAAAACATAATCAGGCATAATAACACACTAGAATAACTAACAATCATTAGCTACCTAGCATCCTTTTATCCGGGGGATAGGTTCCTAAGCATCACAAAAACGGGATCAGTATTACACGCGAGCGGAGCCATAGCAACAGCTAGAGTTGTTATAATACCTAAAATAGATTTACAAACAGGACTATTAAAGTTAGCGACGGTCTATTTTCACAGGTGCGAGTAAAGATAACAGAGTGAACCACATAATCGAAAACAAAAACCAAGTGTGTTACCTCACTTATAGATAAAGTCAAGCTATGTTAGATAATGTGAAAAGTGACACGTCTTGTGGAGTGACGTGGCATCATAGTATCTATAGTATGTATACTGTGGTGGCCTCCTACAAAATTAGCGCTAAAACTATACGACTTTGTTAGAACAAAGCAATTTAAAGGTTACCTATAATTCAATAAGTAGTATTGTAATTAAATATTTCTATTATTAACTGGCGTTTGTTCGTACCTAATAATACAAACATCGAGTCTTGTATTGGGTTTCGTGGTTCTATTTTGTTTTAATTGAAAGTCAATACTTTCGATTGTTTCCCTTTTAATTTTATCAATATTCGTTACCGCTATTACTCGTAGAAATTCAACAAAACAAGAGAGCCTATTGTTTCTTATATTGAGTATTGACTTTCTCTTCTGTTATTTTCGTGGAATATTTTTTGAAATAAGGCATTATTAAATATACCTACATAATATATTTTCAACATCATTATCATGAATTTAGCGTTGTTTCTGGTTCCATCCGAGGTTTTTATCCGGATGGCAGGTGTTTTTTGGGAGCGACTGCCATCCAACCTTCCAATCCCGGAGAATATCTACTTTATTTCCCCATAAAAAAGTTTCAGCTCTTTAAGATTTACTTCTGATATTTTAGGTTTGTTTCTTAGCTATGCTTCAGTGAAAAGTAATTTTCCTTGCTTCGAATGAGACTAAGCCTAACGCGGCGTCCCAATTCACTTTTGGTTTTTATGACAACCGTTTACCGAGTAAAAGAGCTTCTTCACTATTTCTCATTTACAAACCCTTAGATAATTTATAAGCCTGAATAAATAGGTATCAAAATAAATAGGCATTAAAATAAATAGGTATTAAAATAAATTGGAAAATAACAATAAATTGCCATTTCCAACTTTATTTCTAATAGAAAACGCCTGGAAATGACTGAGCGAGGTAAGTTCTGTTCTTGGTTTGTAGGTACAGCCAGAAACAATTGCCATGCAATGCTTTCAATTTACAGAGCTCGTGAAACTGTTATCAAAAACTTTTATAAATGGTTTTTTTTTTTTGAGAATTACAAGGATCTTTAGACTTCTGTATTACAGGGTAGAGGTGTTTAGATGTGTTTGGCTGTTATAAATTTGTAACTGGTTAGCAACTTCTATGGCTGACTGTACGCCTAAACTTCAATTTCTTCATCTGACAGTAAATTCTTTTCTAAAAGTAATTTAAAAAGCAGGAAGAATGTATTTTTATGCGCAAGTCGTCGCCGTAAAATTCTTTCGCATCTAAACATTCCTTAGGTATAAAAGATTATTTCGAGTGACTGAATAGCTATTGGAAGTAGAATTTTAACTGTCTCTGGCATTTTTCGCAAAACGTGGCTATGAAAAATTCGACCAAGTCGAGTTCGTTTAGATATTTCAGTAAAAACTTCTCTGCAGTAAGAAAAAATGCACATTGTTTATTTAGTGTAATACACAAAGTGTACAATGTACCTACGTTTCAAGAGGGTATTCAGCAAGTGTAGGTATTTTTGTTTTTCTCAAGATATCATCATAAGAACTAACTCTCGCATTTCATGAAATGGAAATTATGAAAGGTAAATAAATAACATACCTTTGATTTGCCTGACGTTTCGATCAGGTTACACCGGCCATGGTCACTGGCTGACTGTATGTACCTACCATGCTATAGTTAGGTACATGTACATTATTGTATATCATCATAAGAAGTTTGTAAATAATGCGGCCCCTTTATTTAACAAACATGTTCCATTTGGAAGACATGTTTCACAAAAGCAATAGGCAATGTATTCTACAAACATCTACAGGCTCGACTACACAGAACTTCCTAAAATAACATGTTTGGCTTGACCCCAATTTAGGGTTGCCTATACCTAATTCTATTCATGACCCTGCCATTGCCTTCTGTCGTCCTTATAATGTCCATGGCCAAAGGCGATTAGTATTCTTTCCTCATCGTACATGGATAAACTCGCATCCCAAAATGTTAAATATTATGTATATCTACGAGTATATAAAATAGTTATGTTTAAAGGATTACTTATACAACGCTACCTGACTATGTTCAAAGAATTATTAGCTGACAGTTTCATTGTTCATCAGTTATATACAAATGGTTTGGACTTAGACCTAGGCACGTATTCTAGAACGATACACGAGGAGTAGGTATGTATCTTTCTAAGGCTCGTTTTCCAGAAAGGTACTCAGTTCTGAATCAAGATTCAGCTCAGGACAGATTTGACAGGTTTTTTATACAATCTGTCGTCAGGTAAATCGAGAGCGAAAAAAGGATTAACCACAAACCAAAGAAATGACATTGTGTTTGTAAAGGAAGGCTGCTCAAAGAAATCACCTCAAAAGCCATATTCAATTTTGATAGCTGCCGTTGACTGGACAATACTCGTAGACACGTATGAGAAGCACTATAAAATACCGGAGGATATATGTGCCTCATCATCCAGACCCGACATATTCCTTTTTTCACGATCGCATAGGCGTGCAGTGCTTGTAGAACTCACAGTACCGTGGGAAACTAATATACCTAAAGACCACGCTATAAAGACAAACAAATACTTTGACTTGACTAACGAGTTAACCAAGAACGGCTACGTGGTTAAACTCTACGCCGTAGAAGTAAGAGCAAGGGGAATTCCAGCTAAATCCCTGTACAACTTACTTAAAGACCTCGGATTGCCAAGAGCTTCAGTAAGCTCTTTACTAAATCGAATATCAAAAGCGGCATTGATAGGATCTTACCAAATTTGGATAGGTAGGGGGGGGGAACACTACTGACGGTGGAGGTGAGCGCTGATGCATCACAAGGTGGCCACCCTAAACCTACATCTGGGTCGCAAGTCCCAGTCGCCGTCACGGTGTTCCTCTCTGTATCACGCTATGGACCCGGCGACCGCACGGTGAATCCATGGAGTGCTGAGAATCGGATCTCTCTCAGTCTAAGGCTCGTAGGCCTTAGACTCATTATACTATAAAATAGTAATGCAACATTACAACTATCAAATGAAATCGTTTTTGTTCTATTTTAATTATTATAGATATGTTAGTAGAATCTGTTTTTCTCACAACAGATAATAGCAGTAACATTATTAGTAGGTATTTATAATGTTTTTTAAAGAATGGTAGAGACTGATTTTTTTTTGCATTCCCCCTAATACATCCAAGCTAAATTTCTTGTGTTAAGAAAAGGTTCACGACGGTAGGCCAAGATTCGAACCTGGGCTCTTTTGGATTGTGTGGCAGGCTGCCGACGCTAATTAGGATTTTTTAATGATGATGAAAATTTTGATGAAGATGATTGCAATATTATGTTACCAGTTAGACTACAAAATATTTACCTGTTACAATAAAAGTCCATACATTGTTTTCATGTTTTCACATACTGCACTGTACGTATTAATTATAATGTAATTAGAACTTGAAATGGCTCATTATAACAAAACCAACCACACAAAGGTTGCTCGGATTTAAATGATATAAAAGTAATTATGTTCTGGACAATAATACTGTTATTTTCAGTACTCACATTGTTTGCATAATATTGTAATATTAATTGTCATGTGGGTTGTGGTCATATTGATTTCGCGTTGTCATAAATTTTCCATGCATGAATAGCTACATGTCATACATACATCATGGACATAACTTTAATAAATATAACTTAACCAACCGTATTATTGAAACTTATAATAATAATTTTGAGGTTACTGTCAACTAAAGATAGACGTTGCTAGCTTCAATAGCTATTAATTAATGGAACCAATTCAGGTCACTTCTTGCTATTTGCATAATTTACAATAGCACACCATCTACTATGGCTGATTTGTCTGGTCTACATTCAGGCGACCCATAAGCCATTCAAGAGACCCGATATTTTCCAAACAAAAAGGGAAATGAAAAAGAGGATTCTAAATATAGAAAAACAGCTTTTTCTTTGTTAGTACGAGCCTCAGGCAAAAAATATTGTACCAATTAGAATTATTTTTGTGTTTGCTAGATCAGACATAAAACTGTTGAAATTGTAGGCTAAAACTGATGTCCTACTCTAAATGCATGATTATAGGCTTCCCAGACCAGCCAAAATTTAACAGTTATTTTCAAACAAAATATTTCTTGTGAATATCACATAATATATTTTGATTGATAATAACTGTTAATAAATACATTGGGCAGGGTGTGTAACATAATCTGCTTACAATTTTGATCCAGGCTCTTTGTACATTAATGATGAAAATAATTGTGTATGAATATCAAAAATATTGGTTGAGTTGAAATTACATTATAATAAATGTATTAAAAATACAAATTTTTGGTGTCTTAGCCTGGAATATACAGAAATAGCAAGAAATAGTCATGTCGAAATATACAATGTAAATGTTCACGACCCGGTTAATAAAAAAATATATATAGAAAAATATAATGTTCAAAAAGTTAATGCAGATTATTAGTAAAATCATTTAGCCTGAAGAGTTTAACCTCGTAGCGCGTCTCTCTGATTATTATCGTAGAGTAGGGTTGCCATACGTCCCCGTACGCCGGGACATGTCCCCGTTTGAGGCCTGGTGTCCCGGCGTCCCGGCCAATAAGCAAATTGTCCCGGTTAAACATTTTTAGTATTATATTAGAGAGCTGGACTTGGTTGGTAAACCGTAATATACCTACAATAAACGCGACTAAGTAGCTAGGCTATTAATACGTAGATAGAACGACGAAAGCGCTGATATTTTTCCATACATGAATATGTTAATGAGTAATAAAGACCCCGGGGCCAATGATTTTACGAGAAAAACGCGATGAAGGACAGATGGCGCTCATACTTCCAACGACATGCTGAATAAGCAGCAAGAGGTGCATCCACCAGACCGCTTTCCGAAACAAGGACTAGTGCCACCGATAACGCCTGCAGAAGTACAAACACGGCCTCGACGAAATCCCCATCGAGGCTTGGAAGGCAATAGGTGCATTGGGTGCTCGTGGTGTGAGCATTCTAACAAATCTGTATAACCGCGTACTTCTCACCGTGAGAGCCTGAGCCAGTGAAGACTGAGCTTCATTACGCCAGTATTCAAAGGCAAGGGATCGGTGCAGGAGTGTGGTAGTGACCGCGGTATAAAGATAATGTCCCACACCATGAAGCTCTATGAGCAGATAATCGACTACCGGATCCGACAGGAGAGTACACTCTCGGAGTGTCAGTATGGGTTTCGTCCCGGGCACGGGATCATTGATCCGGTGTTCTCCCTAAGGATTGTGGTGGGGAAATACAGGGCGAAGAATACGCCCCTGCACTGCCTATTCTTAGACATGCAGAAGGCCTTCGCTTGTTCCTCGCGCGGTGATCTGGTGGGTACTGTGGGCTAAGGGAGTTCCAGAGTCCTACATTGACACCATCCAAGATATGTATCATGATTCTGGTTCCGTGGTTCGGAGTGCTTTTGGTGACTCAAAAGCCTTCCCCATCACCATCGGAGTACACCAAGGATCCGTCCTTAGTCCTTACTTGTTCAGCTCGGTATTAGACGTCTTGTTGGACAGTATCAGAAAACCACATAAGCAGCCTCCGTGGTTGCTGATGATATTGCGCTGAAGGACGCGGACAGGAGCAGATTGGTGCAACACGTGAAAGTGTAGAAGGAAGCGCTTGAGAACGGTGGTATGAAGCTAAATGTAGCGATGACAGAAAGTTTAGCTTTAGCGTTAAACTCGACAGATTTCACACCGGTCCGCATAGGCGATGATTCAGTTTAAGTACCTGGGATCTGCACTTCATGTGACCAGTGAAATCGATTACGACATCAGGACACGCATTGCTTCCGCGTGGGCCAGGTGGTGAGAAATGACTGGCGTCAGGGGTGATCCCAAAATGCCAGTCAGGTTGCAGGGGCAGGCCTATAAGACGATCATTAAGCCTGTCCTCTTACATGGATGTGAGAGCAAGAGCGTAAGCACGTAAGAGCTGCATGTCACGGAGATAAAAATGCTGCGTGAGGAACTCTTGCAGCCGCGGCAGTCTTCATGTCCATGACATCGCAGATAAAATGCAAGAGAGCCGCCTTCGCTGGTGCGGCCACGTCTTGCGGCAACCGCCAGGATACGTGAGTAGCAAATGCCTGACAATGGCGCCTCCGCTGGGTCCAGGTAGAAGGGATAGGCCCAAGAAGTCCTGGCTTGACATCGTGGCGAGTGATATGCGTGCAAATGGTCTCACTACCATGGACGCCCAAGATCGTGTCAAGTGGAGGAGGAAGAGCCGGAAGGCGGACCCTGAGCTCCGGGGTCATCTTGGCCAGGGATGCAATCGGGAGAAAGCGTCTACATGAAGATGATGTTTAACTTAATGTTGATTTCGTCAAAATATTTTGTACAATTATCAGAAGTTAATTCTGATAATTTTTCGCCTTTCAGAAAACATAGGAAGCCCGGGTCGCTGCCCGCTTGTTTAACGCTTGTTTAAATGGCAGTGTTAAAAGTTGTTGTAATAAAAGTTCCTATTTTTCTACCTTTACTAATTTTTCTTCAAATGTCCCGGTCTGGGTCCCCACACTTATGGCAACCCTATCGTAGAGGCTACAAGATTTGTATCAAGATAAAACACTTCAGTATGCAACGTAACTTGGAATCTCATAGGACTAATTATATACGATAACAATGTATAATATATCTATTATATTATCTGATATGTAGTTATTTCTATGAACAGATGTAATGAAAAATGTTTTACTAATACACATAAACACCATAACAAACATACACAATGAATTTTTAACATGGTTTTGAATTGAAATATATAGAAATTACATTTTATACTTTCCTGAGATATAATGATATGCGTCCATTTGCTTTTTATTTTTAGGACTGCTAAATGAATTGAGATATTGTCATATATTTTACATGTTGAAAGACGAGGCACGCCATTGAACGGACACATTTGAATGGCACAATTCAAATAGTCCAAACTTGGTTCCAAAGCTGTACGAAATAATTTTGATGTAATTTAAAATTGATACACTGCATGTCATGTGTCTGAAAGACTAAATTTACTTTGCAAAGTACTAGAACATTTTAAAACGGTTCTTACGTTAGATTGACATCGCCTGTTAATATCTCAAAAGGTTGCACCCATAAATGTTGTTACTTCACAACGTTTTGTGCATAATATATAAATGCCGAGTTTATATAACACTTGTCTCTTAAAATAAATACCAATCTATTTTTGCTTAGATTTTCCCCAAACACATAACCACAGTTTTCGTCGATCTATTTTCAATCATCATAATTAGGATTTGTATAAAATTGCAATGCACTATACTAATTTCATTTTGTAGCGATTTTATTTGACTCATAATTTGTTCGAACTTCTAGTTAGTTGGCAAGCACGGAAATTGGCATGTCGACTACTATCTGCTTTGTTCCATAATGAAATTCAACCAACTGTAATTATTAGTTTTGAATCATTTGACAGTTTCCTGAATATTTTCTAACATTTCGTTATTTTCCAAATTACCTGAAAATTATCAAACAAAAAACACAATTGTTATTACAGGTAGTTAATCGCCGTTTATAAGTTCCAATATTAACCATGCAGTTAATATTGGAACTTCTTAATTAGATAAATAATATTGCCGCGATATAAAATATAACTATCTCCCTTGAAATAAAAACGCTGTATTTGATGATAGAGAATAACTCGTTCATAATTCAAAAGAAACACGTAGAACATTAGTGAGGAAAGGTTCTCGTGGGTATTTGAAAGTATCGATAAGTAAGGTTCCGTTGATTGGTAGTTTGTTTGACTTGGCAACTGATTGATTGGTTTGCTAATAAAGCTATTGAGAGAACGTTCATGATCACACTCGTATCCATCGTGTCAGTTAATAGGATTGGCTGGCGACATTAATGGCTATTTGTCATCCGTCATACGAGTCCAATCTGATTACGTAATTACGCATTTATTAATTACATTCTCGTTACTGTTTCGTTGTTGATATATACTATTTTTGGACTACAGCTATTATTTTTGTTTCAATAAAGGTTTTATATTTAAAGAGGTAGTGGATATTTGAACTAAGTTTAACCCATTGGGAAAAGGTCATTCGGTATACATATTGGCAATGTTTTTTTGTCATTCAATCCCTTCATAATGCATAAGCATCTATAGGGGTGGAAAATGTAAGTAGATAATATCCTTGAATAAATACGAACGATAAATTCGTACACATTAAAAACGTTATAAAAATATTTATTTTATTTTCTCTTAAAATGTTCGCGCGTTTTTGTGAAAACCACCTGGGATTATAGGCTCGTGAAACTGCCAGTCATTCACGAAAAATGCAAAATGTCTAGCACAAGAGCAATAACATCATGTCAGCTTAGGTGCTTTAAATGCAATCATCTACAAATCCGAAAACAAAGCGTTATAAATACATTATGTCCCTCCATGACATTAAAATATTACCCATATAAAACCAGATTAACGATCAGTGGCCGTCCTCAGGTAAATGTTCAGAAAATAAGTGTGAATAATATAAACATGTAATATCTACTTTAATATATTTGGGCCTTAGACAAAGTGACATTCTATTGGCGAAAACGCCAGTGGAATCGCTAATTGTAGTATGAAATTGACATAAATCATTAATATAACTGTATTTTTTTATGAAATTTGGGTCTTTGTAACTTTATTAGTATAACCACCGCAGTGTTCCGAAGTCCATTGTTAAAACCTTAAAAATGGTTCGCTTCAGTGCGATTCCATCAATAGAATGTCACTTTGTCTAGGGCCCCAGGTTACTCTGTATATATTTATTTTTAGTTGTCCTAAATGTCGTATATTTGTAGTAGTATGTAATGGAATATTCATTCATTGTGTATGTAGGTATGTCAGAGAGAAATAACTTTCCGGAAATATTTTAGAGTAGATAAACAGCAATTTAAGGTAGATTACCAAAATATGTTCAAGTAATTAATATATCGAAACAAAAACAAAGTTGTTAATCTATACTTATTATAGATATAACTATACAAAAACACAAATTATATAGCAGTATGATAAATGCGAAAGTAATTTGTATCGATTTTATTCAGATTTGACATAGTTTGTAGTCCGAAGATATTATTTATCTTACAAAATAGTAATATTTCGTTATAAAAGATTGGGTTCTGTTTTTATTAAGCTCTGCTACGCTTGCTAAAAGACGTGTGAAGTTTTTTTTCTATATCTAAGTTAAAATAGTTAAATTGTTAATCCTATTATGTTCACCTCTAGGGTGACTAAGTGATGTTTAAAGTTCCTTAATTTAATCTCGGAACCATTTCATCTTGGTAATATCACCCAGGTGAGCGAGGTAAAATAAATCTTAAAATATGACATAACGAGTAACACACACACGGCTGGATTTAAGACGCACGATTAAGGCCATCCACGTATTTCGCTTCTTTTGATCGCCTGATTTCATTTAGACCGCTTTTAAATAAACGCATCGATAGTTCTGATCAGATTTTGTTTCACCAGTGAGATTCTTAATTCTGAACATGACGTTGTAGAATATTATTATTTATGTTAGTTCTCTCAAGGGAATATGGATATAAATAGATTACGGTTCTTCCAAATTACGATGTTGTGAGCAACGTGGAGAAATCTCATCTCACGATATTACTTATTTATTCTTGTCTCGTAGAATCAATAATATTGAAAAGGAAAAGGTCTTTACGTTTTATATTTATAATATTGTGTTTTTAGAGGTCCATACCTCAAAGGGGAATACTTGGACCTTTATAGGATCACTTGGTTATCCGTCTGTCAGTCAGGATTTTATATCAGGAAGAAGTAGAAACATCAACGTGAATTTAATATCAAATATTGAAGTTACCGGTCCCTTGGAGGGATAAATAACATATTTCTAAGTTAACGCAATCAAATGATACGGTCATTGATGTCACAATATGCCACATTTTTTTCATGAAAATGATACTTTTATGTACTTTCCATAGACCGATTACTGAATCGATTTTCCCTAAAAGGGAAACCTTATGTACACATACAACCTTTATCCCCGAAGGTTCAGGCAGAGGCGAATTAACACCCACATTTCACCAATCATTGTATTTTGTCCCACGTAATAGGGAGTGAGCCTATTGCCGTATTCTGGGCACTGTTGTTGACTCGGGCCATGCATCCTGGGCTGAGTCCGGGCTGTATATATGCCTGATGTTAAACAGCTCTATCCCTTAGTCGCCTTGTACGACACCGCATGGGAAGAGATAGCGTGACCCAAATTCTACTCTGCCGGGAACCACGCGGCGGGAACCTTATGTGTAATGCTTATAATGATACATTTGTATCATAATCCCTGCTAATATTATAAATGCGAAAGTAACTCTGTCTGTCTGTCTGTCTCACTTTTACGACTAAACCGCTGAACCGATTTTGATGAAATTTGGTATAGAGGTAGGTTAGACCTTGAGAAAGGACATAGGCTATGTTTGGTCGCGATAACCGACATCCACGCGGGCGGAGCCGCGGGCAAAAGCTAGTATGAAATAAATATGACGCATTTGTTGTTAAAGAATTGACCGCTACGTCACATACAGTATCAATTTTGTTCTGCAATCCGATTTGTTTTTGTAAGAGTAAGTAATATAACTGAATATTGCTTACGTTCGACGTTCAGATAATCAACTTCTGTTATGTTAATTATGTTTCGGAACTCAATTCCATTGCAGACAGATTTTGAAAGCTTATACGAAATCTTACCAGACTTATAATTGTTCGTTTTTTAATCAATTTCGTTTAGTGTCAAGGTCTTCAGTCTCATGTTATAGGTAGGATTAAGCTAACGGTCATAGTTCTAATGCTGTGCAATTATTGTCTTATAAAATTTTGTCAAAAATCTGTCTCTTTTTATGTACTAACTGGTGCCCGATAATTAAAAAGTAGCCAATGATTTCAGTTGCTGTATCCTTGTACCAAATTTCAGCCAGATCCGTTCAACCATTAGAGCGTGATTGAATAACAAACATCCAAACATTTTCAGAAAATTTCACATTTGAAATATCAATAGTAGTAGTAATATACGTAGTAGGATTGTATCCTATGTAGTGGTATTGGATGTATTCATACCACAACTTGTTACCTAAATTCGATTGCCACAAAACGACTTGTGAAGTATTTTTATCGCGTATCTAGGACATTTGTCGGATAAGTTTCAAGTACGCGACGCGACGTCCAAATCTTTTCATTACTTAAAACTTCTGAAGCTTTGAATCATCGTCGTGCCTTTTACCTTTGCTATGTTACTCTAAAGAAAATAAATTTCTTCTTAATTTTCCTAAATATGTACAATGAAATTTATCCTATTTTCTCCAGGTTAAAAGAGCACTTCAGAGCTGAATGAGACGAGGCTCTTTGTGTGTTTTCTTGATTTCTATTACTATCTAATATTCATAACTACAATGCAGGGTACAATAGTAAGCCCGAATTACCGGTCAAAAGAAACAAAGGGTATTGTTATCTCACTTAAATGGGAAATCGTGTCGCAGGATAATGGACTTGACATAAAAGAGGTTTTTTTTTTGTTATACAATTAAATGTAGGTAGAAAACAAATTAATTGTGGTTTGACTTTTTGTGTAGGATAGGATTTTACTTGGCTGTTTACGTTTTGAACAATATGTTATATATATATCGATAGGTATCAACTGCTTTCTAACCTTTGATAAAGTGTGTTTATTAATATTGATTTAAACAGGTATATTCAAGTACTTTTTCTACACTTTTTATTATTATTTATTTTAAATATGTTAACTGATGCGTATTATTATTCTATTTTGTGTTTATCCAACCTGTATAATTCTTTATTTATCTTCGAAAATAATGTTGGTAAATAGGTAGCAGTCAATAATAAATATGTCAAAATTGTTTGCCTTTGGTTTTATTATTAGAAGGAAGACGGCAAGTGAAGGCAAAGTGGGTTTTACGTTTGATCCAGCACAAATTGGAAAAATAAGACAGTATTTTCCTCTATCGTCTTTTACGTGTAAAAATTGACATTAATTTAAAGAATTTTGGTGCAATGTCTTTAAAAGCATGACGGTGAAAATCGTACGCCGCCCGTACGTGATTAGAGCTATAAATTGAAGGTAGTTGGCGAAGTTTACAATGATGCTTGGAACATAATAATACAAGTTTGGTCGTAAAGGGTAACAGCTGCATGAGAAATATCTAATGATATCTACACTCGAACCGCGCCCCAATGGGTTATTGACGAGGTTAGAAAACGTGAAGGAATTATAAAAAAAGTCCTCTGTATCGGTAAAGTTAATGGATTTTATGTAACAGGAATTTACAAAATTTTGAATGGAGAAAATGTATAAACGGTTGAAAGAACTAAGTTAGTTGTCAAATTAGTTGATAGATTGAATGAAATTTTAAAGGAATTAGTATGTTAACTATTCAAACGATTCGATCGATCGAGTGCCGTTTCACTTTTTCGTATCTTAATCGAATAAGTATACTTACATAAAAATCATTTTAGTTAAAACAATTTGGTTAACACTTTAACTCTGCAGCCTTTATTGAAGTAAGTGCTAAATGATTTTGATATTCAAAATAATTTGCTTTCAAAGAATCTGTTTAATAGACTAGTGCTTTGAAGACTCCGTGTTATCTACCTATTGTCCTTTAGAACATTATCACTTGAGGATAACGAGAAACCAGTAGCTGTTTGCGTTGGTTTAATTAAATGTGGAGCGATCGCATCGCTTCAATACGTAGATATGTATGTAATTAACTTCTTTGTTGTACCACAACAAATAATGTCTCATTTTCAGAAAATAATATATGTAGTATGTACTGTAACAATTTTAATTCAAGCTCTGTGGGCATAACAATTCTTATAGCAGGAATGGAGAGCAGTGTTTGTGACAGGCAGGTGCCATGAAGATGACGTTAGACAACCCCCGGGGCCGCGTTGAACGAGTTTGCTCGGAGCACGTACTTGTTCCTGTCATTACGAAAAGCGCTTGAGTTTACCACCTATCAAATGACGTATCTATTACCTCAGGACTAGGTATAATATATAGTTTGCTACAGTCCACAAATAGTCTCTTACGTCGTAAAAATGTAAATTAGTCGCGTCTGTGAATTGGGGCTTAAAAAAAACACTTGGGTAAATTAAATTAAAGATTTTGATCACAAAAATATATATTTAAGAAAGATCTTGGTCAGATTTGAAATCTGTCGTATGTTTGAAAGCAATTGTTGAGTTGCGATGTTGCGGGTTCCGTTAGTTTTAAAATATAATGTTGGAACTTATCAATAAGTTCTACCTATAGGTATTAAAAAGACAAGCCTACATTCAGTAGCCGTTCAGGAACTTTAATTGATTTCATTAGTAAGTACCTATTTTATTAGATAATGAATGCCGAGTTCGAGAGGTATTTTAAATATATTAAATTTCAAAATGAACAATAGGTCGTAATAGCCTCTTAAAATGAATGTCTACTTTGTTGTTCTCTAACAAAGGATATAATGTTACTGCCTGAGCAGACATTCTGCAGAATACTTTATGGGTTATCTGGGAGATCACAAAAGTTTTAGATTTCGTATAGTTCGGCCAATAGTCTCATAAAAAGCAAGTTATTGCATAGGGTAGAAACGTTAGGGCACGCCGTATTAGCGGCGGTAAGACCCATCATGGGGGAGTGGCTAGAGAGGCCACACGGCGGCCTCTCGTTCTGGCTGACGCAGATAATCACCAGTCATGGGTGTTTCGGGCGGTATCTGCATCGGATCGCGAAGAAAGAGCCAACGTCCGAGTGCCATCACTGCGACGCGAGCGAGGACTCGGCGCTGCACACGCTCACCGAGTGTCCGGCGTGGGAGACGCCGAGACGGGAGCTGGTGGCGACCTTGGGAGTGAGAGTTCTCACGCTCGCTACTTTGCTCGCAGCGATGGTTCGCTGCGCGGATGCGTGGGCCGCCGGCGCCTCCTTCTGCGAGCAAATAATGCTCGTGAAATGGGAGGCGGAGCGGGAGCGAAGGAGAATCGCAGACCTTGCGGCCCGCGAAGAGCGTAGGAGAATCGCTAACCGCGCGGCCCGTAACGAGCGACGGCAACTCGGGCGTCGGAGGTCGCAGAACGACCTCCGTCCCCCATGAGCGCGGGCCTGGGGGTGACGGGTGGAGCCGCCTGTCACCCTAGCAGAAGCAGGCCACGGCGGCGGTGCGCATTGCGTGCCTCCCCATACCCGGGGGCGAGTTGGGGACTCTACGGTCCCCACATCGGGAGAGGGCCAGATCGAGAGATATGGCCCTGGGTCGGCCGGGGTGCGAGGGATATGGCTACAACAATCTCACCTCCGGCAACTGACGGCCCACAGTCGGCGTGCGTTTTAGTCGGTTCGAGTCCGACATAACCTCCTCCTCCGGCTCCGGCGGGGGAGGTATCCGCGGGGATTTTTCGCACGATAAAAAAAAAAAAAAAAAAAAAGGGTAGAAACGTTAATGAATCGATTTTATAGGCACATACGAGTATCAATATCCTGTATCTGTTAGATATGTGTGTCAAACGGTGTTTGTAGGCGAATTCCTTGATGAATGCCTCTCATTTGAATTAATTCTTTTTGTATATTTGGTAGGTATTTTCAGGTTGTAAAATATTTTCACTCTCCTATCCTTACTCCCCTTTCTTGGCTATTTTTAGTAATTTAGCCCTCGTTCATTGACGTGCAACCATTTCAATAAAGTATTGAGCCACATTGACGTTAAAAACATGAATTCCGTGAACTGATGCCAAATGTCAGATTGTCTTTGATTTGCAATAAAACAGTACCTAAGTATGCATTTGACAGTGACTGTTGAGTATTTCCGATTTTATTCATTTCACGGAATTTTTGATTCATCAATACGTTTGATTTCTTTGATCATTTATCTAAGGCAGAACAACGTTTTTCGGGTCAGCCAGTTTTAATATACTTTTGCTACTGATGAATTCATCCCTGTAGGTAAATGTATTGATATAAGAGACAGATACCTATTTTATTTTAGGAATGTAACTTTCCGAGAGCCCAGTCCGTGCGACTGTTTGCTAGACGCAATTCACTGAACAAATTTGTGAAAATCACGTTTGAACACGTCATACATTTATGTGTGTGTATTTTATTTTATCGTGAGTCCGATCCGAACCGGTAATATTTTTACGGACTGTGAATGAATGGCAAAGGCTTAACATGTGCGAACAGGGGTAGCTTTTGGATTATTTATTGCTCTATGACCGAGTTTTGGGAAATAATTTACCTGTGTTTTAAGTTGCTGTGTGGGCATCGGATAGAATTTGCCTTGCTCATTCTTTATTCGTTTTGGAAAGTGTCTTCTGGCAGTCTTTGCAAAAATAATGTCGTTAAATAACGATAAACACGTAGTTCGAACGTCATTTTGTATTGAACTTATGTAATTACAAGTTCTTGTTTACATGTTGCAAAATGTTTGGAACTATGCTTCAAAACCTACCGACTCTCGTTGCTACTACCTATTTAAATTATTTTAGCCCCTTTCAGCGTCATCCATTGTGACAAAAGGTACAGTTTACTATTGATTTTTTATCATCTATTACTATTTATTAGAACTTATCCTCATAATCAGTGGGATTTTTGGCACTTTTATAAAACTCCTCACCTACACAAATATACGATTAGACCAGCAACTGCAATTTTTCTTGTTAAATCTATCTTTGGTAATTAACAGCCGGAAAAATATTGTACCTATCGCAACAACCACTCTCCTAGTCGTCTGGAATATCAGATTAGTACTGAAGTCGCAGAAGCTGTAGTGTTGTTCCAATCTAATTATTTATATAGGTGGATAGAGTCGTAAACAGATACTTCTATCAATTGAATGACAGCACTCTTTTTTATAGACATAAAATGTAATCTGTTGATTGCTCAAAGGGACTTCAATATACCACCATTTTATACGACTTCCTCTGTGAGTAGACTTATAGAATTCCTTTTAACTTGAATTAAATTTAAATATTTTTTACGCCAGATGATATTAGAGGACTACTTTACTTTACAGCAGAATTATTTACGCTGTAAAAGCGAACCTAATGGTGTTGGATCTACTTTATTCGAGTTCTGCATGCACGTTATCTTAGTACATAATTATTTACTCAGCTCAACTGAAGCTAAGACAATAAATGAACTATTTAACTTCTTGTATGTGTTAGCATTTTCCTTATGAGGAACACGCTCTAATCAATCTAACCAAGCTGCAACTCCAGAAATAACTGGGTACGAAACTTGTAGTTTACGAAAATGGTCCACACGATTGATAAGATTATCAAACTTTTTGGCTATCTACTAAGGCGTGTGTAACTCGCTATCTATACTCATTTCGACCCCATCCTTACCTACTTCTGCGATTTAACGACTCAGCCAGTTCTCAAAGCATTTTTGTAAATTGCTTATTTAGGAATCTGCGTCGCTCATGGAATAATCAGGGGCGTATTTACCCTAGGGCCAAGGGGGCCATGGCCCGGGGCGGCAGGTTGCGAGGGGCGGCGGAGCCGCCCCGAGCGTCTAATTTTTTTTTATACCACTTAGGTTGCAGACAAGCACACGGTGCGGCCCACCTGAAGGAAAGTGGTTACCGTGGCCTATGGACGTATGCAACACCAGGGGCATCACACTCGTGCTGCCGACCCTGAAGATCTGATCTGGGCGCTTTAATCTTGACTCTAAAAGGCGCCCAGAGATAGACGCTCGGGGCGGTTTCGCCGACCCTCGCAACCTGCCGCCCCGAATGTCTATCTCTGGGCGCCTTAATCTTGCTCTAAAAGGCGCCCGGAGATAGACGCTCGGGGCGGCTCCCTCGCAACGTGCCGCCCCGAACGTCTATCTCTGGGCGCCTTAATCTTGCTCTAAAAGGCGCCTGGAGATAGACGCTCGGGGCGGCTCTGCCGCCCCTCGCAGCCTGCCGCCCCGAACGCGTATCTCTGGGCGCCTTAATCTTGCTCTAAAAGGAGCCCAGAGATAGACGCTCGGGGCGGTTCCGCCGCCCCTCGCAACTCGCAACCTGCCGCCCCGAACGTCTATCTCTAGGCGCCTTAATCTTGCTCTAAAAGGCGCCCGGAGATAGACGCTCGGGGCGGCTCTGCCGCCCCTCGCAACGTGCCGCCCCGGACGTCTATCTCTGGGCGCCTTAATCTTGACTCTAAATGGCGCCCAGAGATAGATGCTTGGGGCCCTCGCAAACTGCCGCCCCGAACGTCTATCTCTGAGCGCCTTAATCTTGCTCTAAAAGGCGCCCAGAGATAGACGCTCGGGGCGGTTCCGCCGCCCCTTGCAACCTGCCGCCCCGAATGTCTATATCTCTGGGCGCCTTAATCTTGACTCTAAAAGGCGCCTAACATTTGCGTTCAAGTACGGTGTAACTGAGGCCAAGCAGCTTGGGCGCCGAAGACGGCAGCGCCTTTCTCTCGCAGGGTCCTACGGTTAATTCCGGCCGAGGTGGTAGCGGTGCTGTAAATGGCTACTCATAGGGTTTCCACGTATCCTTATGACTAGCAGAGAGCACAGATAAGAACAGCTAAGGGGCGGCTGGTTCCCCGAGACCTGGCGACAGGTGCGGTCGCCTGTTACTCCAATATATTCAGACCGGTAACGCGGTGGTGAAACCCGTACCTTTCCGGGGTTCAATGGGGCCACCGACTACCCACACCCGAAGGAGCTATCTTATAAGGTCAGCCGGGTTGCGAGGGAAATATCTAATTGGGTAACTTTACACCCGATAATTGAGACCCGACAGAGACGGTGTGCGGTTTTAAACCGAGACCGCATGTGGCACTTCACGAGGAATAATCACCCCTCGCAGACGGCCATAACTAGCACCAGGACCTGCGGCGAGAGGTTCCCAGCTCTGACGGTTGCTTAAAGAATACAACGCGTGAAGTGGCATATACATGGAGGAGCCCAGGCAGAGGTGGCATTGCAGGGGTCGGCTCCTGATCTGTATGTCTCAGGAACTCACCAAAGCAGCCATAGCTGGGCGCATTGCGTCAGCTGGTAGGAGAAGCTACCGTGATACCTCTATCGCGTTATCGGCAACGAAGACGTGTGAGAATCCCCTTCGAGCATCACCTCATCCGAGCTAATCTTCTCCTTTTGTCGAGTCGACGACATATATGTCATATTTTGTTTGCCCAGTGTGCAACCACCCTGATGGCATTCTCAGAGGCACCACCCATGAGTTCCTGCGGTGTACACGTGCTTAGGCATGCAGCACACGTTAGCGCCTACCTCACTGTAGTTCCGCATTCACACCGTGGTGCCTGGGTCCACCTCATCTGAGAAACTCCATCTAATTCGGTTTTCGTTACTTCGGCTGACCTGCATCCGAAGTCTATTTAAGGACTGCCAGGTGGTGTATGGGCAGCCTCTGTGCTCCCCACACATCAATTGGCCAGAAAGGGTTCATAAGTAAGAGAACCAGGTATGCCCTGTACTTCAGATCCAGTCACCAAATACGTCCAAGTACTTGGGTAACTCCAGCTGTGGCTTACTTGGTTGCTTCTGATTTCGTGCCGTCACCATCCAGTCCTAGCCGATGTTACACAGAAGGGGCCCCAGATCCGCGCCAGCCGGAACACCCCGCCACATATCTCACTTACCAAGCCCTGTCCTACATGGGTAGATACTGGCTTTCACCGATAAGTAAGCCCCGACAATGACGCGAGGATAGAGAGGCACCCCGTGCTGAAAGAGTGCAGCTCTGATGCAGCTCCATGGCAAGGTGTTAAAGACGTAGGCAACAATAGACACTGCCAGCATCAACTCGCCGTGCCACTGCTTCTTCCACCAGGGCCCTCAAGCGCGTGTTGGCATCCACGGTGCTCCCGACTATAACCAAATTTATTGTCTACCAAATTCGGCCTCACTCCTGTAAGGCGCTCGATGTGGCACTTTACGAGGAATAATTCGTTTAAAACACCTGTATGACTGCACACCTTGTCCATCAATACAATGAGCTGATAGGCGGACGGTAACTTTGCAGAAGAGGACCAGTTTTCCTGTCTTTCAAATTTTCGGAATCCGTCTCTACTTGAGGCATATGTTATAGAGCCCTTCAAAACGGGATCCGAGTGCCTTTAGAGCCTAGAGTGCTGCCAGGTCCCAAAGCGGTGCTTTTGCTGTTGCCTTTGAGCCATAAAACATCATTCTTCACAAGCTATTGCTGTACTAAAGTGATTTTTGGTTGCGATATCATCTTCAACGTAGGGCGCTTTAATGGAATGGAATGCAAATATTTCCCCTTGAAGGGATTTAGAGGCATATGTTATAGAGCCCTTCAAAACGGGATCCGAGTGCCTTTAGAGCCTAGAGTGCTGCCAGGTCCCAAAGCGGTGCTTTTGCTGTTGCCTTTGAGCCATAAAACATCATTCTTCATAAGCTATTGCTGTACTAAAGTGATTTTTGGTTGCGATATCATCTTCTACGTAGGACGCTTTAATGGAATGGAATGCAAATATTTCCCCTTGAAGGGATTCTGGTTGGGAGGCTCCCAACTCTGGCTGGGAGGTTAGTGGAGAGATCGATGGAAGTCATTTCCCTCGCACCATAAGATAGAGATCTCACGAATCAGGCTTGAAAATCTCCAGCAATTTCTGACGGACCCCTATTTTGTGTCAGCCCCTTGGGCGCAGGCTAACGGTGAACGCAAACGTCACATAGGGGCAGGCGCGGTCGCAGCTTGAAGTTTTGGGGGGAGGGGGGGGTCACTTCAGAAATTCCTTAAGAAATTTAACCCCCCCCCCCCTCCCCTCCCCTCGTACTGGGACTTTTCAATATGACGTGCATGGTTTTGGGGGTGGTCATGTCCCCTGTTACTCCCCCCCCCCCCCTCGGACCGCGCCTGCATAGGGGGCGGCAAACCTAAGTGGCCCGGGGCGCCAAATCTTTAAATACGCCCCTGGGAATAATCATCGAAGTACCTCGAGATAAAATCTTTTTGTTGTGTGTACTACACAAAAGACTGAAATTGCTTTACAATTGTGGATTTCTTATCACAATATGCTTTGTTTTGGATTGAAATTAAGATGGGTATGTGAAATATACATTTACCATAATTGGAAATTTATTATTCATGTACCGTGCAACCGTTAATTACGAATTTTGTAACTCTAGTAAGTAGATCATGTTTAACAGCCGTAATTTATGTAGTCGGCTGTGGTTAGTAAAGCTACCTTCACAACAAAAGATTAAATGTGTTCAAAGTATTTTTTCCAACATCTGCCATGTTACATGATGTCTTTCCTTTATGATAAGTGCATCTTACTGACCGATACAATAATTCTAATGTTTATGACGGTCATAAGTGTTACTTCATGACCTCAATAAATAATGGTATAAATAAAGGTAAATATAAACCTTAGTAACAACATTGTAGTTGTAAGTCTAGAGACTGTAAAAAGCTGTATGTGTAAGTAGGTGCACATAGTAGCGTACGAAGCATCTGCATTATTAGAATCACGTAAACGCGATAAAATAAACCGACGTTTACAAATGGTAATAGCCAACATTGTACGAAGTTTTATTTGATTAATACAGTGGTTATGTCCATGTTTATTGTTTCCTTTTACTAGTAAAAAAAAGATTAGATTACTGGTTATCTGAATTGAAAGTTATATTGACATCGACTGTATTATTACAACCTTCAATAAAATTGCTAAAATTGTGTTCAGTTCTCTCAAAACGAAGGACTAGTTATTCAGTCTCTTAATCCAAATTTAATCCGATGGCAAATAAAATAAAGCTTTGATTCAAATAAAAATATGTCAGAGATAATTTGCTTCAGCGGGATGCACAACAGAATTGACACCTGTGTACTGTATCTTTTATTCCATGTGAGTCGAGCAAAACAGTTAATCCGAAAAATTCAACGTTGGAATTACCATTTTGCTATATTGAAAGGCGAGTTTGAAAATGTTTTGGATGTCCAGTTCGATACAGCAAGTGTCAAGGTTTACTTTTTGCATACCTATACACTAGCTGTGTCTCACGGTTTGACTCGCCATTTGCAGATTTATTAATATCTTCAACACCAACATGCAGTTTTATACTTTTTAAGCAATTTCTGTTACTTTTGAAGGAGTGCAGGTATAAAACGACGAAAACTTTTGTTACTTCGGAAAGATCTTAAGACTGCCAATGCAAACTTATGCCATTATACAAACCATACTACGAGTATAGTGACGTCTCAATTTGTTGATTTTAATGTGAAGAGAGTTATGAAACAAAAGAAATCGTTTTTTCATAGTATAAGAAAAATAGTAATGTTAAGAGTAAAACAGTTTTTATATTCATAAAATGGCATGGCCGCGGGGTTCCTTGCAGGGTAGTACAAGGTCCACGTTATCGCTTCCCATGGGTGTCGTATAAGGGAGCTAAGGTAAAGACTGTGAGGCCCATGAGAAAGTGCACGGTAATTGACCCATAATACGTGTTGGTGGGATGTGAATGTTAATACACCTCAACTGGCTCCCTCGGGATATACCTACAGGCATGAGTAATAAGTATGTAATTATAATCATTTTAGCTTTATTTATACTCGCATTTATTACATACATACATACGAATGTATTCGGCTGTCTACATTGAGTTGTAACTCCCGTTAAAACAAATGATACGAATTTGTTCGTCTTCAAAGGAGGAAGTCTGATGGTGTATCGAACCTTCGATCTAAATGCCTGTTTATCGTCTCAAGTTACAAATCGAACTCATGTATTGTATGAGCGTAGAATTATTACGTTCTATTCACATAGCATTTGCTCACTGAAGCTGCTTCAGAGTGATCTATTTCAATAAAGCTACTTTGTGTGAAATACCTAAAACGTACTCGTGCAGAAAGGACTGTCATGAAAGTTATTCCTTTTTTTTGTTCAGCGTACTTCTCATTTTTGAATAAAGATTACTAGGACTGGACGTGCATTAATAATTTATTAATTAAATAAGAGCAAAATTTGATAAGATCACAAAGAGAATATCAAGCACTTAAAGTTGTAGATAGTTACTATTATTTTAGAAGTCTTCTCAATAATTAGGTAATGGTTATAATAAGCGGGAGTGGTCTTTATATAAACCTACTAAAAGAACTTGAAACATAATCTAACATTGATACAGGTTTCGGCCTGGTTTGATTGTTTGTAAAAAAAAAAATTGTAAGTAACAAACTATTTTTGAGTCAAATAAACATTTATTTATTTATTATTTATTTTAAACCCATCAGTTATGAACAAAGGAGAAGGGTAAGTCATGCACTAAGTTGTTAATTGAATCAAAGTACTTTTATTTTATTTAGATTTTTAAGGTTATGGAATACAAATTTTAAGAAAAGGCTGAAGTACCATATTGAATTATTTCCTACCGAAAAATATGATATTCTTGACACTAATTTCTTCAATTAACAGTATGCCTCAAGAATTCCGGTTTCCTTTAGTTGACTGGATTATAAAGCACGTGTAACAAGATAACAAATTTAATTAGGCGTAACAAGGCGCCTTCGGAGGCGTTTGGCAGAATATTGTCAACTAACTTTCCTGAGGTTTCTTCGTGTAGAGGAAAACACGTGTCGAAGTTTCATTTCTTGCCAGTAGTAGATTGAAGTTAAGGGTTCGAGAATTATATTAGTTTTACTAACTGCCTCAGTTTGTTTCTGATCTTAAAGGGTTAACAGGATATTCACCATGTGTTGTTATGAGTGGTCAACGCTAACTCACAGTACTACAGTTTCTTCATAATCACGGCATTTGCAACGGTAAAGAAATATCGAATAGGTATTCAAAACAAATTCAAAGACAAAAGTCAAAGTCAAAAATCATTTATTCTGTATAGATCATTAAAACGGTACTTACAAAACGTTAAAATAATATAAAAATATATATTAAAGACTTAATGGACCACCACCGGTTCGAAACGCTACCCCGCCATAAGCATTTTTTTTTGTCCATTTACAAACATTTACTTAGTCTAAATAAAGTTTACTTGAGTAGCATAGTAGAGCGAACAGCTCATTTCCAAACTTGTATATCATCTAAATACAGCATGTAGCACAGCTTCCTCTTAATTACATTTTTAAATTTATTCACAGGTAAATCCCTAATTTCATTAGGAATCTGGTTAAAAAGCATCGATCTATTTAAAATTGAGTGAGAGGTAACCTGAGCTAACCATTGGAGTCGACAGACTGAGGATGTATGATTTTCCTCCTCAATTATTATTTTACAAGTGTACCTAATAGACAATAATGGCTCTTTGGTTCCGTGGCATAATTTTGCAGTTATATTTGATTGCGATCGATTCCGGGCCAATTCGGGTCGCGCAGTATTATTAGGTTTTTCTATTAGGAATTTATTGGTAACCGCACGACCAAAATACGCATAGAAGGTTCGCCCTTGTTATAAGGTGAAATAAATGTAAAACGCATCTCTTCCTATCCTCTCGGCCTCGTAGGCAACCGAGCAAGTTAAAACATTGCAAACAAACATTACGCATTACTAGCCAGGGTAATCTTACGATGAGTGACCGTTCTACGAGTAGGTATAAAAGCATGTTAGACCGGCGCGCGATCTTGATTGCTACGAGTATATCTGTGGCATTTTTGTTACGTGTAGGTATGTAGTTAGTGTCCTTAAAAGTCCGACAACCCGGTTTTACTTGTAAGTGCTATATCACCAGCGGGTTGTAGAACTTGCTTCAAGGAAATTATCGAAGTTTGATTGTTTCCTAGTGTCTCCTCTAAAAAAATACCTACCTCCGTAGATAGGTAGGTACTCTTTTCTTTGACATTTCCTCAACTACGTTAACATTACTTATGTATATTCATTCATCTAATGTGTTTAACTTTTAATTTAGCTAAAATGTTATCTCTTCTTTATTATTTATCTATTCGTAAATACTTCCTCTTTAATTTCCTAAGAAAATATGGTGGGTGAAGCGGTATATTTTTGTCTTTACCCAAAGAGTGCTTTTTAAAACGTATCCCTGAGTATTTGTTTTTCATTTCGTTAGAGTTTATTTGCTTTCTTTGGGATCGCTAGACTCTGTAGAAACTGACAAGCCATGTATGGCGGGACGTAGCGAGAACCTACACCGATATTTATTTTGGATAATATGTCAAACTTGTTTTAATATACTATTTCTTCCTATCGAAACAGAACGTTGACGTGTTGACTTTTTTTAAAACATGCCAGCGACTCGAACTCACCAGTCTCGTGATTTCGTTAAAAATAAATGATATACTCGATAGAGGCGTATTTTTATTGTGTCGGATTTATACGAGCGGTAGGTAACTTAGTTTCCATGTTTTCATCGCTCTTTTTCGATTTGTATCTTTCTGCGCTCTGGGCATGGAAGCTACCTACAGATCTATTCGGCCATTGAAAATCAAAAGCGATTTGGAATCTAGTTCTGAACTCAAATTTATATCCATATTAGGTATCTTTATGCATCAATAGTTCATATTGAATTGCACCGTGTTGAATATATCCTATTGTCGATATGTTATAAGCGTATCTAAAAGTTTAAATAGTAAGTAGGTATACCTAATAACCTCCTATCTATCTAAAAATATTCCTTAAGCCTTCTGTTAAACACCATTAAGGCTTTTATTTATTGAATTATTTGTAAAGGTATTGTTGCTATTGTCGGGGGAAGTGGTTTAACCGGTCAAGTGCGAGTCCGATTCGCCTATGAAGACATGAACACACATTTTTCCACTTTGGCAATGTCTCTCCAGCAAACTATTCAGTTTAGAAAAAAATGATATTAGAAACTTCAATAGCATTTTTGAAGACATATCTATAGATACTCCACAGTCCACACGTATGAATTTGATAAAAAAAAAAAGAATTTTGAGTTTCAGACCTAAGTATGGGGATCCCCAAAATTTATTGCTTGTTTTCTATTTTTGTGTGAAATTCTTAATGCAGTTTACAGAATACATCTACTTATCAAGTTTCAACAGCATAGGCCTTATAGTTTCGGAGAAAAGTGGCTGTGACATACGGACGGACAGACAGATAGACAGATATGCCGAATCTGTAAGGATTCTTTTTTGCCATTTGGCTACGGATCCCTAAAAATAGGTTGCTTCTACCTTCGGGAGGTATTATACCTAAGTAATTTTAATTGAAACGCTCGCGCTCGGCAGATATTTTGACTGTTTTGTTTTGTATTTTTATTTTTTTACAATCAGTAAACTGCTTTCAACGGTCTTTTATTTTAAAATTTTCTTCGTGAAAAAAAAAAAAACAGCAATTCATTTGCCTGCCTCATCGTTTTCTGTAGTTCTTAATGTCGTAAGATGCAATATTCAAGCTCAGATTAAGCACAAGAATATTATACAAAAGATTGCATTGCTAAGCGGTAGTCGGCTGAGTGAGCACAATGCACAAAATGATTCGCTCTCGGTTCTTGTTCAAGCCGGGTTGAACACACTTGGATATATGATTGTCGACCCACTTGTTACTCTAATATACCCACTGACTCGAAAGTTTTCTACGATTTCGTACTCCAATGACGTCACATAACTTAGTCCATGAATCTGGGCTCGGCTGTTGACTTTTGTATATTATGTGTATGTGGCGCATGTCACTTACGGTTATGAGTACTTCAACAGACCTGAATATTAAATTAACCCTTCGCTTCCTTGAGAGTTTCCTTCGTTAAAACTACCCTAAGTTGATTTATCCAATTATACAACAGTAAGTAAGTAGGTAAGTACCTATTGGTCGAGTTTATTCAATAGCAAATCGTCCATCAAAATGCTGGCCGATATCTTGATACCTGTCAAAATAAATGAATATTAAGTTTAGTATATACCACATTACCCATTTATCATGTCGTTGTCTTAGCCTTTATCGGGGGTTTTAAATTGCCATTCGAAACGACTTCTATTTTATGCTAGTATTGTCTAACAATATTAATCCCGTCTCAAGTTCGGAGCGAGCGGCAATTTACGCAACCCAGCTATATCTTTCAAGTCCGCGTAGTAGATTTCCTCTTTTTAGCTAGATTTTGTGCGCGCTCCATTTCGACCCAGTTTAATGGCTAGACGCGGGAGCCATACAACATCCGGTATTTTCCATCTCCTTGCTTACTCGGCTTCTTTTTTTTATTAACTAACACTAAAATACCACTATCATTTTTAGCTAGTTATATGTTACGTAAAATCTCAAGTACGAGTATATCAACAAATATATCGAGCATACGAAATGAAATAGGATTATATCGAATGAAGTGAAAATTGAATTTTTCTTCCATTAAGCTTCTCCAGTACATTACCGACGTGATGAATTAAATTCATTTATCTACCCAGTTAAGGCCTGCTACATGTGAGACATGTCGTACCACATCGTCAAGTATAAGTGTATGCTCAAAACTTCTGCGTATATACGTCGTTAACGACTCTTCCAACCCGAACGTATATCATGCGATAAATTAAATTCCTCACTAATGCACACCAAGAACCAAACAATAGCATTATAATTACATTTCCCGATTCATCATGTATTTTTAATATAGATTAACGATAAATGCATACTAGAAATGAAGAGTAATGGTGTTTCAGATGGAAAAACTCCAGAGAAAGATCCGTCAGAATAAATTTAAAAATTGTCTTACTGCGGCTCCATAGGATTAAATTACTGGCAGCAGTATCTGTACTTCCATTTTTTCCATATAGCCAAATTGGATTTGGTTTCAAGAGGCGCTCGTTATTTGTCCTCAATCACTGTGGCACGAAAATAAATAATTGGGCCAGGAGGTGGTGTCAATTCGTCGCTTCCTTAAAGAGTGTAAGCGCTAGAATAATTTTCATTTCATTTTATTCTCTGTAGGATATAAACTCAGCTGGTTAGACCAGAAAAAAAAGCCACTTTATTGGAATCGTATTAGGGTACCTATTATTTTATCAGGCGGCGATATTTACACGAAATTTGAATGAATTGTTGTGATTCTACTCATAATATGAGTAACCATTATACAAATTTCATAGGAATCTATTGAGATCTACTGCGAATTGCGATGATTTTATGTTTCTTTAGGTTATTACAACAATATTGCTAGGACAAATACAGGCAAAAGCAGCGAGCAGCGAGCCGCGACTGAGCAAAACCAGTTTTGCACGAGGGTTCTACAGGCTGTTCAAAAATGTGCTTTTAACTTACGTTATTATATTCATACCAGTAATATATAATTTAAGTTTAAAAACATATTTTATTCTCATGTATGAAACTCGTTGAAACAAACCAAATTAGTTCAAATTCGAAGTTGAACAGTTCCCCATCTAGTTCTTGGGTCTATCAACAAATCGTCTCAATCGTACCAAATAGTTGTACCTACTGTCATCCGGATGTTACAGTTACTTACTTACAAAGTTTCAAATCGATACTACAGTTTCAAGTAGGTTATAATCTGCTCCCAAGATTCGGTTACATTTGTTACTTAGAAATTTAGTTACCAATTTATTTATATACTCGTAGCAGATTTTGCTTTAAGGGGTGTATTTTTTAACCCAAGCTGTAGGGCAAGTACTCTATATACTGGAGATACCAAATTTTACTCAAAGGAATCTGCATTCAAAGATTTTTTGAACTCACTTGTATCACTCGGTAATGGAACCGAGCGAACTTTTTTACGCATAATAAGATGGGTATACGTATATAATACTCGTAGCAGATTTAACTACACAGGGTGTAGTTTTTAATCCAGCCCTGAAGGGCAAGTATTCTGTAATATAATATTGGAGATACCAAATTTTACTCAAAGGAATCTATCGGAGTATATGAAATATATCGGTCTCGAACTGCCTAAAACCACACGACGTTTCGGCAACACATCACGTAATTGAACCAGAAATTGAAAGTTATGTATTCAATGCGATAATCTACTTAACCAATCTTGTAATCTAACATAGCTTATGCCTTGCTAATAAATTCATACATACGTGTATCTTTAATTGACCATACGTCGTCGTTTGGAAACTAGTCAATTGTAGGACGTTGTAAATTTCTAAATTATTTAGTGGTCTGAGATCCGGTCACAAATAGTGGTGTCGAGTATGGCCACGGGGCACTATTAATAACGATCCGTGTATGCCTGTATCATCCGACCTCTCGCCCGTCCGTTTCTCTATTGATCATACTCTTGTCATAAACACATTTCCCCTAATGGACTCCGGGTCCGTCTTTTGAGACTATTGTTTTTGTCCCACAATCAAGGGTACGGTCGGGCAGTCACTCATCATGTATCATCCCTATAGTTCCTGGTATGAAGTACCGAATAGGACATTATGGGAATATTCTTAACGACCTCAATCCTAACAAAAGATCTAGTTTCTTATGTTCATCAATTTTATTGCATCCCTTTATTTTATTGTAAAGATTATATCTCTGGAATTACAGTTATTATCTAAACTATAAATAAAACAGTGAAGGTTCGCTTTAGAATTTTTATTCTGGTTACTATTAGATAAAAGATGAATATTTGTCAAAAGAGGTAAAAGGGTACATTCATGGTTTTTCATTATCAAGTACAAAAGTACATTACCTAAATAATAACTATAATGCTTTATATTAGGCTATTTTATTACATTAATCCAATCTTGAATGATTTACTTTCCAAAATTTCGCCGTCTAGTTTTGTAAATTGGTTTAGTTTCCTAATCCTCCTTAATCTATAAACAGATCGTCTTTTATCGTCAACAAAGATTCCTTTATCCTAACGGAAGTAACGAGATTTAACTCCTTATACATTGAAATCAATATCCTGTGGTATTTCCTCTATCTGTAAAGAACCAAGATCAAGTATTTTGAGGTGCTATTAAGGTAGCTTTTTTCTCCTCTTCAATTTTAATTTCATGATTGTATGTTTTATCTACCTCATTCACTATAATGTCTAGTACTTTTTTTTATAATCAAGGGGCTCTGATCTGTGTTTTTAATATCTGGGTAGTATTTTTTAATGAAACAATGTACCATTTATTTAGCCTGAAACTGGGAGTACTTATTACGAACAAAGTAAGTTCAATCTCTTTTATCGTGGCGTTATAGCGAGGAGAATTGAACGCCTCTACCCAACAGTTCCTATAGCGGGCGCCCACTCTCCCGTAAAATTATGTTAAACTTGTTCTTTATTTTTTACATCGCTATCATTCTTATAAAAGTCTAGCTGATAGTCTTCTATGAGAGAACGTTGATAACACGACAAGAAATTTACCTCGGCGATTGCGTCCTGTCTTGATTTGATCGATTACCGGCAGACGTTTTTGAAAACTAAAAACCTATAATCACTGGTTCTTAATGGTTTCCAGATCAGTCGTTTATCATCTTATGTCGTACACAGGTTTCTGGGGAAGATCGCTATAGATAGATGTTTCTAATATTATGGATATATTTTTTCTTTACGACGCCAAATTTCCGAGATGTCAGATACATGCGCTTGATTTCCGCCGCCATTATGGGTATCGCGTATAGCCAAAAGGCCGAATTTAAAAAATAGCTTGCCGATTATGCGGCGAGCCGCGTGGCGCGGTGTCGTAATTACGGCATCACTCGGGTAAAACGACGAAATAAATTGAAAAAGCGAGCTCCGGTGAAAATTCGAGCCGGAAAAATATATCTCTCCGGCACTTGGGCCGCGACTGATACGGACGCAGATAATGTATTTGTTTTTGCTAAAATCTCATTGTTGTAAGGTACAAGAGCAATAAATTATTCCTTCGTGACAATAATTGCATTGTACTCTTACTGAACAATTACTTCATTAATGTTAATGAAATAATTTTACGTTTGCTGGATGTTTTTAATTCCTTCGTGAATGATACCTAGAACTTTAGTGACTGTTAATTATTTTATTTAATTGGTTCATTGATTAATACAAACATCACGGAAACCGTAACTTTGTTAAGATTTTGAAAACTGTATGCTATTATTTTTTCAGTAATCTAATTACAGGTATTATTTAAACTTTTAAGACGTGACACAATTAACCATTTATGAATTATGGTGAAATCCCATTCATAGTAAATAAATTATAATAGACTATCGTTACGCTTCTATTCCACGAACTTAAATTTAAAAAATACGTACAAAAATAGGAGAAGTACTCTTAATTATTTTCCCCTATTTCTTTAATGTAGGGACTAGTGCCGAAAAACTTGTAGATTTGAACACTAAATGATATTTCAATAGTGTACACTAAGTAAGTTTTGATTCTCCAAATCTCTTAATTACAAAATTCAACAACTGCCAAAAATTTCGTCTACTCGAGAAGACTCTAAGGCTTTTAGATCTCTCATTAAATTCACGATATTTTGAACGTATTTTATTAAATTATTAGTTTAATTATACTTAAACTAAGTACTGTAATAATCTTTTGTCTTCTTTCCTCAAACACTTCACTAATGGATGGTTAGGAACATTAACGTACAGGAACAGGCATATACAGTTTCAGAAATAGAACCTCAGTCAACTGATAGTTTATTTATAGATAGTGTGGCAGAAAATATTTTACTATACAGATGTTTCAATATAATATTTTATCCTAACATTGGGTACAATAAATCTGCACTGCACACATTTTAAGTAGTTATCTTACAATGTATGGCACGGGCACGTAACAGGCAAGAATTTACTCATAGCTAGTCATTTGACAGTTACGAAAATGGACGAACCCATTTTATCATGTTATAGTAGTTGTCAAATCTTTTCGTATTATTAATGAAAATCGTTGCAATATTAAATGTCATTTGAAATTCTTCCGTTTTAGGGTCTCTGGATCAAAATGGAAAAGATATGTGAAAGTAGGTATTTAATTGTCCGTCGCCTTAATCGAATTTTGAGAATCTGAAATTTTAAAATTTTAGATTATGTTTTTATAAAGGGTATGTATGTCCCTTTTACGTACCTTAAACTTTAAAAAAATAGGATGAACGATGTTATTTAGCTCTTTGTTTATATTTTATGACATTGAACGGAATAATATACATAGGTATAGGTATTTTATTAGGAATAATAACTGATTGCCGATATATTTTACTGGCATGAAATAATACAAATGTATGTTAGAGCGATTCAGCTCTAGGGACTGCCCTCATAAATGCTATCGAAAAGAATTCGTCGTTCCAATATCGTATTTTAATCTGTAGACAATATACCTAAAGGAGACGGGGACTTCTGGGCCAAAATTGTAATGAGTTTGAGATATGACTTAAAAAAGCGGTATTTTTTTCTATTTCAAAATATTAAAAAACCAGCTCAATTGAGAATCTGGAAGACGAGAAATCTTAAAACTAAGTTTATTCCACTAGCAAAATAAAATATCGATTACTAAAAATTATTTAAACAATATTGCGTATTAAAACACTTGCATCACAATTTGATATTAAATCAATCAGAGTGAACAAAACTTAATCATATTAATAATAATAACCATTTAAAATACCAAATAATAGTGTAATAAAAATAAATTCTGAATCGATTTCCGTTAATCGATTAATTATTTCTCGTGTTTATCAACTGTATTTTTAAGCTGTGACAGCTGACAGCTCCAGTCAATCAGTTTATTTATTCAATCTTCAAAATTAATTATTTTATCGAAACATTGTATATTTACACGGCTTATGGGATATACAATTGTTTATAAAATATGTACAAAAGTATGCTATATCAGTATGCTGTATCAGTTTATTGGTTTAAATCCAATGAGTTTTGCTCGGTATTTTGGATTTTGACATGGATCTCTGTGTGAATTGTGGCATAGAAAATGAAGTAAATAAGGTAATATATTTCCACCTGCACACTTCTTAGACAATACTTTAATTATTATTGAAGAAGGATAAAAGATAATTATTATTTAAAGATTTTTTTTGTTATTAACATAACATCCTTGTACTCCATATCTTTAAAATCTCTTTGTAAGTTTTCGTACATCATCCCTGAGTAAAATATAATACAGTACAATGTAAAAGTATTTTACAATAAAAACAATGACCACTTTCTATTAAAACACCACAGAAATCACAGTTCTAAAATGTCAATTTCTTGCATAACCTCACTTTTACTAAATCTCTTATAACTCTGCTCTCAGATATCCAAAATCTGCAGAATTTTCACGGATGGTTTAATAATTTATATGCTCTTAATTGCTACCACCCTCATCTTACTACATTTTTGGCCCAAGAATGTATGAAAGCCTACCCATCTCCTTTATTATATTACAATCTTTTATAATACAACTAGATATTAAGTACGGCATTCATGCAATCATGGTTTATTTCAATGATTTATAACTTAGGAAGCTTTAATTATTTTTAAACAAAGAATTATACTATGCATGAACGGATTTTGTGCGCATTTTACTGACTTTTATTCATAACTCTTTCGGACTCAGAAATATTTCAGAGCAAAGTAAAAACTTTTTAAAATTTGTGTTGCTGTTTTATTTTAGGGTTAACTATGGCTACATATGCCTTTTTTCCCTCTATACAAACGTCTGACGACGTCGGTTGGTGGGACGTGACTTAAATACAGTCACACCTTTTTCTTTGACCACAGAAAAAAAGCTAAATTCTCTCGAAGGCAAAGGTTATCTGGGATTCCAACCGCGACTTATTCTGAATGATTGTACTGCACATGATACCTATAAATCGACGACTGTAAATACAGATCGGCGTGCCATTAACAGCTTAGGTCGTAATTATTGCTACTGGCATGCTTCATGTCAGTTCAATCCGATATACATTTAGAGCGAACAAGTTATTGCATAGTTTCTGACAGCTTATATCTCCTTTAATACAAGTTAACGATCAAACTTCGTGATGCGCAAAGTTAGCGCACGTCACATGTTTGTATTACAACAACCCGGCTTCTACTGACATTGTTATTGCGCTCATGAAGATTCACCGCATCATTCATGATAGCAATACTTTTCAATTTTAAAGCAGGCTTTAATTTTGATACATGTACTATCATGAAACCGCTTCGTTGGCTGCGCGTTCAAAAGCGACAAGCTTGGTGTTATCGGGGAAATAAATGTGTACCCTCGTGAAATATTAAGTTTTAACATTGTGATGATATGGGTTTTGAAATTCATGTTTTTCGAGTAAAATTTGAACATAAAGTGACATAATTTGCAACATACCTATACGTATATTTCATTTAAGTGTGAAAGAATGATTTATTAAAAACATAATTTGAAAATAAGTTATGTATGAATAAGTTGGAAATGTACGACAAATTACGAAGCCAATTACAACACTGAATGACATGACATCTGTTATCCCATAAGACAATGTACCTACATCAGAACGACAACCGTCATAATACTTTTGTAATTATAATAATGTGAAGTACTTCATCCGCTTGAATAATATTGTAAAACTTGTTAGGCTTGAAGCCTTAAATGTAGCAACGTGGTAACGCGATTTCTATTTTCGAATTTTAAGTAACCCGTAATGAAGGTTTTTAATGACGTGATGTTATAATGGGTAGATTTATTGAGTATAAAAACATTGTGGCAGGGATTAATGAAACAGAAGAAATATACTTCGGCGTAACAAAAAAGCTTCTAACATATAAAATGGCGAGGCTGAACACAAATTAAAAATAATAAGGTCTTCTCAAATTCATTCACTGTTAATGTATTTTTGTTGAGTATATTTCGTATATAATTTGAAAAATAAAATAGAAAATGTCTACTAAATGTGAGATTTCACATTATACGGCTCAATTCACATCACACGTGGTAACGGTTACGAGCAGTGCCACTTTTACTTTCAGTGCTAAAATTGACACAACTTCAAGGTAAACTTTATCTTAATTTCCATAGTAGGTACATGAACATCGAAATAAAAAGCGGGGGTGACGCGTTTCCTGACGTTGCTGTCCGCTGCCCTTCGCGATGTAAATTGAATTTACATTAGGCATAAGCATTAGGCTTTTATTCCCTTCGTAAAGTATCATGGAATTACTAACATTTATTTCATTTTGTAATATTGATATCACTTTTGTGTCCGCCATATTGTACTGCTACCATTATATAAGGGGGAAAACAGAAGGAAAGTGAGAAATGTCCAGCGTGATACTAAGCAGCCAGACTCTAAGAATACAGATGTATGTTATGTGTTGTGTATTGCAGAAGTAGCTGTATGCTACTCAAGGAAGAGCGTTACCTACCCTTCTCCTGCCAAACGGAGCTCCACTATTTTCCTAATTTTAACGGTCTTTTCCTTATTGCAGGAATACCTCTGAAGTATTTTTAAATGCAATTATCATATCTGATACTGAAAGAGTAACAGTGTGAATGATTCACATTCTCGTGAAATAACAATAGTTATTGCTTTCAGAAGATAGATTCTAACGTAATTTTTTATTTTACGCAAAACGGCCTGCCTGAGTCGACCACGATAAATTATCCATTGTTGGGCTCCGAATTCAACAAGAGCCGTTTTTGTTCAATTCTTCGACTCGTCGTCTATGGGAAATTTATTACCTTCTCTGCCGCATTTAAATACGACCGATTATATCGGAGCAAAGAACTTAAAATGTTGTGAGCACTCAACCGAAGATGCTAATTTTCACATTTTATCATCACCTTTATGAAGATTTGAATTATTTTACGCTATTTTGTTGTAGTGTGCTTCCTCATTTGGCTGGTCCATTGCTGCTTCACCTTACTGTTTCATTTACATACGAGTATATTATTTTTACGGATGAATAGATCTTGGCTGAAAGCTTCTAAATTTCATAGGGATTTTTGAGGAATAGATAGATTTGGAGATAAGCTTCTAAATGCCATACAACTTCGTTTGATGTGTTATCGATTTTTTTGTTTAGTAGTTGGGTACACTGTTCAGATGAATTAACATTTATATTATATTTATCATTAATATTCTAGCCAGTAGGTGACTAACTCATCTTGTTTAAAATATTGTTAGATGGTAACTTAGTGGTTAAGGAGTTGGCTTTATAATCGAGAGGTCCCGCGTTCGAATCCTGGACATTACACTACCACTGTTAACACTAACAATTTAGCTTAGCTTGAGAAATGGAGGGGTTACCGGACATTCTAGTAATTTCGGTTAGGAATACTCTTCAAAAAAAATATTTACTTGTACCTATTTATATCTAATTTATGTAATGTGTCATATACCTATACTGCTCATTGAGCTTGATTACACTCTTAGAAGTTGCGCGAACCCAGATCTATGGTATATCGTACATTGAAATCAAAGCATGTTTTTTATTGATCTTTTGAATGGGCCGGTAGCAGGTTGAATAAAGTTGTAAGCGGTGACCGTAATCTATTTTGTGCTCGATCCCAACAACGTGTGACCGACGTCAGTCGGTTGACCTCACATATTTCTTCTATTCGCCAGTGCTCGTTACTTTTGTGAACACCGGGATTCCATCTATCATTTTTCTCTCGCCCCGATGACCTTTAACTTGACGGCTGTGAGATTTCTTTGGAACTTCTTCGTTTAATTTTTTTATTTTGCTAGATTCTTCGACTGTCGGTTGCTAATACATGAAACAGATCTCGACGGATTCAGTCGTCATTATTATTTGAATAATGGACCGGTATTTGAATAATGTGAGTGGATAGTCCAGGTGTCCCCACAACTACGAAAGACTAATTTGTCACTTGTTAAATCTCTTGATTAACGGTCTGTTTTAGCCTCTGAAGAATTTATCCGCAATCGTTAATTTATCTTTCTTTCAGAGTTTGTTTCTGTTATCGATGTTTATTATTGTGTGCTCCATATTAGATAAACAAAAGTATTTTCTGGTTGCTTAAGAAACGCTACAGTAGAAAATGTAGTACATGAAAACTTGGATGCATTTTTCAGCGTCAAGGTGCTAGCTCGGCTGGGAGAGGAATTAACATCCTTTCATCGAATGTAGATTTTGAATATTTATTTAATGCATATCGTAAGGTTTGTTAAACTATTCATATGCTTTTGTCCATGCGACCGGGATTGACGCAATGATAATGTTAATGATGTATGCTTTTTCCCTATTCCCCTCCCCAGCTACACAGATGGCAATATGTAAGTGACATTCGCAAGCATTTACAGGCCACGCGTACGGTAGATGATAGTCCGTATGCTTGTCTGTTACCTTAATAGTATAAAATAGAAAACGAATCGTAACTTGTATCGTTATTTCATTACTGGTTTAATATTTGCAAATGGTGATATCAAGTACCTTCTAAGGAACCAAATATCAGGCATTCATCTTGATTTTGTAGCCCGTTTCGAGCAATTAAACCGATTTAGCGAATGAAAGCTCTCAGCTTGTTAACCCTTTAATGTCGTAACAGTTTCGTCGACTGCCATTTCATTAGTTTTCAGTCTGATATGAAGCGGCAAGTTAGTCTTTTCTTACCTATTTTCATTTGTAGAATAAATTGTTTGAATCTGTAGAATATGGGTATTTTAATCAGTCAACGTGCATTAAAATGTATGGATGAATTTAGTATATAATAGAACCAATAAATCATCTAAAACAGTAGGCAACGAAAATTGTTTTCTCATTCCAATATATCGGTGAAACCCTTCTTCTATACTAAATATATTCCGTTTAGGAAGGTAGGAATTCATTCTTATTACTCGGCAGAACTGGACCTTTGATCTACTGTCTGATCGTATAATTTCAATGGTAATCAGCAATCGTCTTGGTTACTAGTAAAACTTATTTCAGGGCTCCTCTTGTTTACTTCTTATGCGTATAGATGTTTATAGATGTTTTATTGCTCTATCCTCTTTTTAAATATTATGAACGTTATTTGCACATATTTGGGTTTACACTATGACCAAGAAGTATGTAGTGTCATAATTTTAATTTAATTTAAAAAGAAATATAATACAAAATGTTCACTAGGTACATTACAACTATCCTAGTACATTCACATCTCTGTTTCCATCCAATGGTTGCTTATAAACGATGGCTGAGAGCGATAAGGCCGCCAATTGTACAACTTCTATACATACATCATTGTGATACAGTATTTGTTATTTTTGTTTACTGTGTATAGTTTTTCAACGACGTTGTGTTATTTTTGTTTACTGTATATAGAGTGTATAGTTTTACTGTCGTATTCCTTTTAGAATGTAAACACGGATGTAAGAGGAATAACCGCTTCTAGCTTCATCTTCATTATAGCATTGTTTCCAGTTGCGTACAAAGTTTGTACTTACATATTTAAAAGTCCGGATTCGCTCTCCTGATCTTTGGTTCATTTCGGTTTTAGTGGGAGCAAATAGGTACAATCTGTACCGTAGCCAGAAATCAGATTGTTTATAAGTCATACAAATGAGTTTTAACATGTTGTCAGGTGGCACAGGCTAACAAAGTTTCAATTTTTATTTGTCTACATTTTCCCTGCGGAACAGACTGTTAAACATGCAAAGCCAATTTGTCCGTGCAACACACTTCAAACAAAATAAAATGTCTGTCGATCACCGCTACATCAATCAAACTGATAAAAGGTGTAATCTACGAAAGACTTAATTTTAAAACAAAAAAATCCTCAGAGTAAAATCTGTCACACATCAACAAGGGATCACTTGTTTAAGGTAAGTATAATGATTTCTTGAGTATGTTGCGGTAGAATTCAGTCTGATCTCAAGGGGCTGATTATCACTAATATTTTACGGGCCGAGTCCGTCGCCTGACCTCTATCCAACTAGTGAAAATAGCTGTTGTCTTGTAATCATTTATCATTAAGATTTATTGTATTTGACGAAAAGAGCCTACGTGGCACCATTTTATTGCATGTCTTTTAAGTTAGTTGCTGTTACCAGATAATTATAGAACTCACTTCTTTTCGAGCACTGTTAAAATTAGGCAAACTGAAATATGCAATTAAATTGAAGAAACTTGGTTAATTAAATGGTCGCCAGGATAAGAAGTTTGAAAGAAATTCTTCATAGCTACAAAGTCCCTTGCCCTTGATTATACGTATATTCCATGTAGGTATACATACATTACTTGGTATACAATCTAACTTAATGCTATTGTATTCTAAGAATATAGATATTTATGTCCTCTAGAAGGGTTATGAAATTTCTCTGAGTCGTCATTTGATTTACCTGCGAAGTACCTAAGGTAACGCTATTAAACAGTGATCAGTATTCTGTGAATGGCACCAATCAGACAAGGCTTGCTGTAATGGACCTATAAGCGATAATTTTATGATTCTTATAAAACTCATACAGTGTTATTGCTATCATGAGTGTAAAATTTATGATCGAAATTTACACATAATCATCTCTTTATTTATAAGTATACTTACTCTTGATCCTTCCGATATTTATAATCTTAATGCCGCGCGGCGAAATGTGGCTTTTATGGAAATATTTTGCGTTGATATTGTCGAAATTATTACAAATTATGCCCGAGTACGTTATACAGGCTACATTATCTACTCGTACATCCGGCACTAGCCTGATCCGTATTGGATCAGGCATATTACCGGATGTACTCGTATTCACTCCAGTTTAGTGGCTTTTTGATTGAGTTTCCAGTGCTTCATAATTAGTTGACAACCCACGTTCAAACTATTTCCATTTTATGTCGTAAAAGAAGAGAAATAGTTTGGACGTTAAAAAGCGTTTATTGCGTGCGTTTAACAATATTTTTGTCTTCTCTTTTTTACTCCTTTCTAATATATAAAATACTAGATACCTATTAAAATTCGTGTACCATTAAAATGATAGAGTAACTTATTCTTAGAGTACAGGCTACTATTTACTTCGAATTATTTTTTCTCACTGGGTTTTCTTATTATGTAAAAAAAAGATCACTAAAGCATATTGCCACCTACTTCAGCTGAGAGTTCAATAGGTAGATACTAGGTACATGTTAGGTAAACTCTTAATCTTGATCCTAAAAACCTGATCACACGGTGTTTTCGGCATAACCAATTACTACATCACAAATGAGATTAAAAATGTCTGATAATACCCCTCCTTTGCAAATTGTTATTTTCAACATGACGCTCATTTTATATTTTCAACCTACCAAATTACCAACTATATAGACAAGCCATCATTATTATTATCCTATTACATCGTTGATATAGTGTTACACTTAATTGAAACGAATTTTTGCTAGTATGAGGCTACCCATTGATTGCAAAATCGTGTTTTCATTTTGAAGTGGAGAAGCTTCAAGGTTGTGTCCTATATTTATTTAGTTACAGTATATTGTATATATTTGTGATATATTTCCTTCTTCTTGTTTTGGATATACAAGACGTTATTTTTACGATTTAGTCGCCTTGATTTGACTCTTAAAATACACTTCGTTCTTTAGGAAAATAAACTTCTTTCATTTATGAAAATATTTATCCGAAGATAAAACGTAATTGTGTATATAGCGCAAATATAATTTATGGATAGGATAAGTAAGGCGGCCCACAGTCATAAATGTGTAAACAGGGTTTAGTGAGTGAACGCCAATTTTCTTCCCTTATCTGTGGCATAACAATCTTGTGAGGAGAGCGTTAATACTTACTGATTTTTGTAAGTAAGTCATTAAAGTAAATCCTCAATTATTATCCCTTTGACTGTCTAAGTTTCTACTTAGTATTAGTCGGTAAGAAGCCGTTTCTGTTATCCTACTTATAAAAGAAATACAAAGAAAATCTGCAAAGATTTTGACATAAATGTATAACATAGCCTCATGTTCGTGTGCGTCACTGTTAGCCACAGCAAACAAAAGGGTTTAAAAATCATGCATATTGCCAACCTAAGACTATAGTGCAGTTTTTAGAGAACATTGATTGAGATAATCTTATATATGCAATTTTCTTCGGTGTTGAAACAAGTAGGTAACCTCCCTAACAATTTATTTTCTAAAGCATCATTCAGTTTCCAGATTCTAAAATATTTTTAATTTCAGCTTAAAAAGATACAAAGTAACTATTTTAATCATTATACGAACGTGCTCAACTGAGCCCGCGGGATCAATGGGATGTGGGCTCAATTGATCATGAAGGGTGTAATACAAATTAACCTAGATATGATAGTAATTTTCCTAGAAATATCTATCTATTGTTATCTTTCGCAAAAACATTTAGTTAGTGTTGCGGAAAACTATAGGCTTGTTAGCATTTATTACTTGTAACCTTCTAGCGTACGGACAGCATATGGCCGGGTCATCGGTAACGGTCGAACATTTTATGGACTCGCCCAAAAATACCTCGACGCAGCAATATGTAAAGACGTATACCTACCTACTTCCAGAAGATGAATATTTTGTAATATTCTTTTGAGTTGGCTGAAAATACGTTGTTCCTTTTTTAAAGTAGCCGAGCATTAAATCGTCACGTTTGCGCGGACTACATTCAAAGCGGAAAGCTCTGTTGTTTTTATAAAAAAAAAGGTAGAAAGTCGACGGTACCATATTTCTAGCCAGTGTGTGGTGCAGCAGTGCTCACGAAACTTTATTACAGACGCAACATGATATAGTATGGTGGATAAAACAGTTTGTATACTGGTATCGTATGTAATAACCATCTATGTAGTAGAACATGGCAGCTTCAAACTCCGATTAGTGAAATCTCTTAGCTTTAAAACAAGATAAGAAGATTATGTTTATGATTCAGATTTCTTTTGCGTTATATTATTTAGTCGTTTACTGCCTTAGACATATTATAAAATACTCATTTGCACACTTAAAGTAAGATTTTGGATACACTGAACGAAAATGTATTAAGTGTCTTGGTACTGAAACGTTTTAATAACACAACGCCAGTTATATCCCTGGCTCTGGAAGCTATTAATTAAATATAGCTCAATAATCTTCGGAATGGATAGAAATATTGTACTCATGACTTTGCGATATAATGCTTCGATAATGGCGATCGTTTTGAATGTGATTGGTGAAATATACGCCGGTAATATTTTCGACCCTTGCTCCCAAATCTTACCTTATGTAGGCCAGCTCAGATAAGTGTTCACCTGACCTGTTTATATTTAATGGTTTCGTCCCCCACTTGGTAAACATTACGTTGTAATTTTGGCTTTTGGTGTGAATATTTAATGTTTATAGATCAAAAGTTATAATTTGTTACAAAAATTGTTTAATTGCTTTTGCAGCTACACAAAGGTTTGTGCTCAGTTTGCGGATCGAGAACATGTTACTAGACTTTTCTGTAATTCTTAGTAATAGCATGGAGTCTGGAAGCATGCTCGGTAAATGCTAATATAAAGCACGCTCCCTTTTACATAGGACCCCCCTTTGGAATTATATAAGTGTGAATTGTGAGTACATAAAATAATACTGCCTAAGCATTGTAAAAAAATATAGTTCTATCACTTAATATAATGTAGGTTAGTTGAACGATGAAACCGGTTACATTGACCCAGTCAACCAGATGTGACTGATTTCATATCCTTTGACGGTAATACAAACGGCTAAGGCGTCATGTTTTATCTTCTCGGTGCAGACGTGTCGGGGGTGCCACTGGGCTGCGGCCCTGTATACGAGTACCGACGGCTCAGTAGTCTCGCCTCGGAAGTCTCACGGCTCACCACACAAATCACTACGACACCGACGCACCCTTTTAAAACACTTTTTAAATCGTGATTTATTTTGCGTCAACATTATCTACGCTGTTAATCCTCTTGTGAATTATTATACTGAAAGTTTGTTGTGACCGAGGCTTAAGTAATCTCAAAGCTTCTAGTTATAATGCCGTTTAACAGGGGGATTTTTGTAATCCAGTTTAATCGTGATTATTCGCATTTTATCGTTTGCTCTACTGGTTAGATAGCTATAAAGGATAACAGAAGCTTCATCGAATTATAATTTGAATTTATTTTACAACATTCTAACACTGTTGGAATGGGTCATTGTTTCGAACGAAATTGTTTTAATTACGTTAATATTCATTTCAAGTTTGTAATCTGCTTTTCACTTTACGTAATAGAGGTCTAAATTAATAGAGGTTGTGTGTAATGGTTGAAGTAAAATCAAAAGTAGGTATGGGTAATGTAAGGTTCGCATCACGCGACCTCGCCGCTTTGTTCAGGATCCTTTCATGCTGTGGCAGTACCACTCCAGGCGACCCACGCCTGTTTGTATTCCGTTCACGAACTTTCCGAATATATTATTTTGTAGGGGTAAGTACAGACGTGGAGGAAACTGATTTAAGAGTTCCCATTCAATAGGGCTCTAAAAGTGCTCAGATAAATTCGCTGCCGCCTACATGCGTGTCCTTCCAATGGCCGAACTTGTTGTTGTACGATTGTTTGTACCTTCAATACATTTATTGTTGTAATAATACGAATGTAGGTAGTACACATAATATTAGTCAGGTTTTTACCTAACTTATACTAATGTATAGCGCGTCATATTGATAAAATATATAAAACCATTCGTCTACTTGTTGTTAATTTTCTTATAACATTTTCTATGTGCATTCAAAAATTAATGTCTTCTTCACTTTTCTGTAATTTACGTACCTATAATGAGAAAGTTTAAAATGAGTTCGAGAAGTTTATCAAAGTCTTCGTCTAGTTCTGAGTCCTTAACTTATTGAATATTTGTCTGAACTTCTGAAATAATGTAATGCGGTCTATAGGATTAATTACAATACTTGCGTTAGAACCTACTAAAGACATGACGCAAGTCATTGTTTTGGAAACAAACTTGTACTGTTTTCATTAACTGTGTCAAGTCAATCGTGCTTATTTTTTAAATTTTCTAACATAAATGGATACATCGATATTATAGACAAAAGAAACACAATGGTGCGGTGTATTTTCTTTCAGAATTCACTTAACGATGACAGCAGATATGTCTGTGTTGCCTATAAATGAGTGTTTAGCATTTTTACCATGTTTTTGTTGAGCGTCGGCGAGCGCGCCTGTCGAACGGCCCTCCCAAACAAAAGAGAACAATTTGCATTTTAACCAACTGATAACTGGACCAGGTTGACGTCGTGCCCTCTAATTTCCCCAGGACCCATCGGAGACAACGTAATTTTCTTTTTTAGCGCACAGTTTGAGATAAAGAAATAATATTAACTTGTCCCATGGCGAGGAGATAAAACTTTTTCTTCGTTTTTAACTTAATTTTGTGGTCGTGATTCATTACAACCACTTTATTATAATCAGACATCAGTAATATAGAAACGTTATTAAATAGATGTTGCACGTGCATATTATGATAATGCAATATTGGAAACATTATTTATGGGTTCTACACGTTCAACGCCGACTTGAAACTCATATTTTACAAAACTGCAGTTATCTACTTCCTAACTTGTTGATAGCGTTCAGTGAACAACATGTTTATAGAAGGAATATTTATGAAAAAAAAAAACTAAAAGTGGACTAAGTACCTACGGGCCTTTTTTACAATTTAGAGTAGTTTATATAAAACTTCTCTTTTTACTAAACTACTAACTTTAAACTTTTAGTATCGGTGATAAATTTCAGTGTAGAAGTTAGGCATCTGTTTCTAAACCTCACCCAAAATACGACCACTGGGACGAAAACCCACACTAGTAACGTACCTGGAAGTATTTTCTAAGCTTAGTCTATTTAATAAATTCATGCCTAAGTTATTCAAAATATATAATTATTATTCTCTCGTTGCATATTTTCATTGTTAAATTCATATTTGCAAAATGTTTTGGTCTCAACGGTTATGAAAAGCATTGTGGTTTTACGAGAACAATAACCTTTTATTTCCGATTCTATGTACATACCTATCTTGGATTATTATTAAAAGCAAGCTTTATTTTAAAAGTAACATATTTTGTGGAATATCTCAAAGTGATTATGCTTAAAGAGATAACGTCCTCTTACTTTTTTGATTAAAATATTACAAACAGTGTCCCGCTATAAATCATGGAGGATCGTGCATTTATTCAGAAGCGCAAATTAAAAAAGTTACCTACGCCAATTTGAATGAGTTATTGTGCAATATTCAACTCTGGTTCTGTTATAAGTGGAGTTGAAGCGTGGTCCGACGTGTTTTATTTGTGATTACACACAAACGTTATACTAGGGAGAGTCCGTTAATATGTGCTAAATTCTTTAATGATCTTGGGTATCGTCGAATATTGGGTGGCGTACGCCTATTTATTTTACCTGCGAACAAGATTGAAAAAAGAAATAAACGTTCGATAGCAAGCGGTAAATACACAGTGTATCTGAAATGAGAAAGCTTTTAATGGATTTTGATTATCGACAGACGAGCAAATAGACTTTAGTTGAAATGGTGTAAGCGTTGTGTACAAAGATGGTAGTAGGATTGTTGTGCGAAGGCGGAAGCAGTTGATGGGATGGCTGGTCGTGTAGTGATTGCTTACGCGAGAGGGACCCATGGCTAACTCTCCAGACCTGGGCCTGTTTGCCGCCAGCCTGCTCCGGCTCATCATAGGTAAGTTATAGTTATGTAAAAACACAATACATTACATTAGCCCGGTAAATGTCATCCAGATCTTAAAGAAAAGATGTCACTGGTACCCTACTACCTACTAATATCATAAAAGTGAAAGTTTGTATAGATGTTTCGATGTTTATTACTCAATCACATCCATACCGATCGAATCTGGCTGAAATTCAGTACAAGCATGCATTTATTTTAGTCTAGAATCTAGAACTCCAGAATAGCACATGACTACCTACTATTAATCCCTGGAATGGTTCCTATGGGGGGTAGGAGTAGGAGTAATAGGGATCAGAATTCTACGAGGGTGAGTTGGGTTTCAAGTTTAATGTGGAAACATTATGATGACAAGAGGCGTTAAATTGGTTTTCAATTAGATAGAGTAACATAATTTAACTTGAAATTAGTAGCTCGTCTAACTTTGTAAGAAACAATTCATGTAATTAATTCCTTCTTAATATATTATCATATCGATCTGAAACTTTTTACGTGTGTCAGGTCAGGAACCTATTGAGGAATAGTAGAAATCTTCAACGGGTAGCCCTCGAGTATCTCACTAAGCTTTAAAGCTATTTCTTTACGGAGATTCCACCGGATGCGCGGGCAAGGGCTAGTGATTATAATTATCATCATTTGAAATTTCAACATTTAAGTAGTCGATGATTTTTAATTTTGGCAATCAGCATTTTAGATAAAACTGTTTGGATTTTTTAAATATCTTCTATTTTATTTGTGATTTAAGAAAATATAGCTTGTGCGTAAAGATTCATACTATAGCATCCTGGGCTAAGGAAAATGTAATTTCGTTTTTTCTTTTGCGAAAAAATGTAGGAGGAATATTTCCAAGATGAAACATCTACAATCGGGCCTGGAAACGACACTGGAATCCTACTTAACTGTCTGAGTAAGAGATACCACATACATAGAGTCACATCTATTCCTCGTTAGGGTAGACAGACAGAACTGCGTCCCACTTTCTACAATCTTGGCATACATATTTCGCTTCATCTACTTCCATAACACACATGCTCGTATTTTCTCATCTAAGAAACAAATGCATACAACGTTATAAATGAGATTTCACTACATTTTTTGTTGTTTACTCGTATATAAACCTTAGATTTATTATATAGCCTTATCTCAACAAAAACAGAGAAAAGGTTGGCTTAAATTCGTTATGTCATCCCGTAAGAGATGGCACGAGAAAGTAATGGCGACACCAATGGATGACAGCTATAAATATGAGTGAGTTCAAACAAATGCGCCAGTATCGGCAGGTGCGAGTTCTCTTAAGTATGTTTGTGTTAAAGTTATTGTATGTAACGTAGTGTACAAGACGTACGAAATTAATTAACACAGTAGCAATATTATCAAGCTTTGAAGGCCTAATTAATCATGTTACATCAGTTTCTGTGAGCGACTGTAAATTAGAAATCAATTATAGATGTAGTTTAATATAACACTTACCTAATTCCAAATCACTAAATGGTTATGTATTCGCCTCAGAATACAGAACAAACCAGAAACCGCAAGCGCGCTCAAAAGTGAAGACACACAAATCAAGCCAAATCGCCTTGATTTGAATATTGTCACTCGCATTCACTCGTATGCACGTAGCGCGTCTGACGTATGGCATCAGTGTCAATTTTAATTAAAAAATGCCGACTTGTGTTGTTCCTACGTGTAAAAATGCATCTAAGATTACAGGAAAACAGGATGGGATCACATTTCATCTGTAAGTAGCGTATGCTAATGCATATTTATTTAATTATTGAATTTAATTGTGATTGATTTATACATTGACGCTGCCATCTTGTGTGTTGTCATGTCAATTGAAAATTTTACCCAACTATTTTTATAAAATTTAAACAGATACATACTTAGATAGGTCACTTTATTGTACAACACGGTTCAAATCAAACTAAATGGCGGCTCGGTAGTACGTACGAGTGCCATGCGTAGGTAGGTACAATAATATTCAGTTCACTTTACTCGTCCAAGCATTATTACTTGTTGCATCAAAAACAAGTCGATACTATTATCATAAATTTGTGAGTTTTTGTTGGTTTGAATGTATTTACAATTGATTTTAAAGGCTTTTATTAACTTGCACTGTATGTAGGATGTAGGTAGGTAATTACTACGTACCTACCTAATTTGTTCGAACAGAAATCTTGCTACTCGATTTTCAAGTAGATATCCTAAACCGATTTTGATGAATTTTTGTACCTATACATGTTTAGTTTGGGTGACAATGCATTAATATGGTACCATGGAGCTGGTCTGATGGTGAAGTCAGAAGGTGGCCACAGGAATTACTAAACTAAACAATTGAATTAATTTTGATGCATTTATTATGCTGATTGTCGAAATCAATTTACAACGAGAAAAGAGAATTGACCTCCCGTCCGAGTCCGAGGTCAATTCTCTTTTCTCTTTGTAAAATAAACTAAACAAGTCGAGTTTGAGCTCATTTGTTTTGTCTTAGCAAACTCTCTGGTATTATAATGGTAGGTATTCAGGATCTGAAGATGGAGTCAGAAGATGACCATATTGACCATAGGAATTTTTAAATTAAATAAGATAAACCTATCTAGTTTGGGCTCATTTGTTTTGTTTTATGTTTTATTTTATGACTGTATACCCTCCATATCCCCTTCTCTGCTTGTGGAAGGACAATAACAAAAACTTAACAAAAACCTATCAAAATAAATAGCAAACAACAATTTTATTATTATTACGAACTCGACTGTATGTACCTACTCGCATGCGCGTGCATCGTTATGCACAAACTTCCGAATCGTCATTCATTTTGAATCGATATGTACAGTATGTACACCACGGACGGATATCATGAGTTAGATATAAACTAGCTTATGTGGGTACCTGTATATAGAATATAGGTAGGTACTTACTATTTCTTGCCTTAAAATGTTTCTAATTTTAGTTTCCCTACCGATGAAGAGAGAAAATCGAAATGGATGAAACTCATACGAAAATCAAGGCTAGATGAATTTTGGAAACCATCAAAACACAGTGTAATTTGTTCGATTCACTTTGAAGATCGATATTTGTATAACACAAAATGCGGTTATAGAAGACTGAGGAAAGAAGCTATTCCAATTAAGGTAGAATAGCCATAATACCTAATGCTGTATCCACACGCTGCCCATCTTGTTTACTCATTGTGTTGTCGGAAATATTCGCGCAAAAAATGCCCTACCATCCACAGGCTCGCCTCATCGCGATGTTCATGTTCATCTTCATCGCGTTGCCCCGCATTACAGTATTCGCCTTTCAATGGAGATGGACGTGAACACTGTAGGAGCGTACGCATTATGTTGTATTTTTCACAAAATTTTTTTTGTAGATTGTAGTAAGTACTTAGTACCTACTTAATTTGGGAACTAGGTATTGTCATTCGATCATTCTGTAGGCTGCATCATTTTAAAATAAAATTAAAATGAGCGCTCGATGCTGAATGAGTTCGACTTCGATTAGACGCGAGTGTGTGGTGGGGACGATTCATTGCAGTCGTATTGCCAATGCCGACATTCGCGGCAACGTACGCGGCAACATTCGCGGCATGACGAGTATACCATTCACACCACGTCTCTGCCTACTTCTCTCGCTACTTCCCACGCTCATCGACAAGTATGTGGACGGAGGGTAATACTTTCTTACTAACCGACTTTCCTTACTATTATAATATAATAATACATAATATCCTATTTCAGCATTTGGCCTTGTCTTCAGAATTTTCTACCGAGCCACACACGAAAACATCTAAACCTTTGGCATTGGACAATGTGCGTATCCACATTATATAATGTATTCACTGACTAAAATGAATTAAATGCATTTTTGGTGTAGTTTTTCGTAGTTTGACCTTAATGGGAGCGCCTGCCGTCTGACCTTCCAGCCTGCGCCAGAGGTTCGTCCGTTATTTGGCAAGTAAACCAACCAGCAGATTAGGTTAACCTAGGATCTAAAGGTCTTAGTAGGATCCCATACACCCATGGTTATTTCTTTTTCTTTCTTTCTTCCCATCTCAGGCATAAAATGCTATCTCTGTCCTTGAAAACTGAGATGTCGCACCTAATCAGAACTTTCCTCCACTTTGTATTTTTTCATGATAATCTCAAGATATTTAAATTCAGATTGTACCACAGTCGCCTCCAAGATCTAACTCTGAAATTGGTGATGTTGCAATGTCTGATTTGGAGTCGGTGTTTGATACGCCGAGAAAGGTCAAGCTAAAATCGCAACTACGACGTGCCCAACAGATTACAGAGCGACATGTTCGGCGACATAAAACATTGCAACAAAAGCACAAAAGACTTGAAAGGAAGTACGAATCATTAAAAAGTATTTTACGAAATTTAAAAAATAATCGCTACATCAATCATGATGTTCACGATTTGTTATCAACAGATATCGTAGCAGCTGACATTTTCAATAATGTGTATAAAAAAAGTGTCTTAAACAAAAAGAAACCTGTGTACAATGCGAAGATAAAAAAGTTTTGTCTGACCTTAAATTTTCTCTCACCGTCAGCTTATAGGTATGTAAGGGCCACTTTTGACACTTGCCTTCCGCACCCAAAAACACTATCAAAATGGTATTCCAACATAAGCGGAGAACCTGGATTCTCAGATGAATCATTTATAGCTTTAAAGGAAAAAGCTGCCTCATCGGAGCGTAAAATTATTTGTTCTCTTATTGCTGATGAGATGTCCCTTAGGCAACAAAGTATATGGGATGGGAAAAAAAATTACGGCTATATCGACATGGGTACTGGTACTTCTGAGAATTGCAAGACCTTAGCTTCTGAAGCATACGTATTTTTGTTAAATTCTGTTAACGATAATTTCAAATTGCCTCTTGGTTATTTTTTGGTACACGGTTTAAATGCCGAACAAAAAGTAAATTTAATCCGATTATGTCTTATTAAATGCCATGAAGCTGGTGTCAAAGTAGTTTCTCTAACATTCGACGGACATTCTACAAATCTAACAGCCATGAAACTTTTAGGTTGTAAATTAGACCTAGAAAATGAATTAAAGACTACTTTCAAACATCCCGTAGGCAAATATGATGTAGCTGTGTTCTTAGATCCTGTTCATATGTTCAAACTGATAAGAAATAACTGGGAATCAAAGAGAATAATATTAGATGAAAACGAAGAAGAAATTAATTGGAGCTTACTTTGTGAGTTAAATAAACTCCAAGAAAAGGAAGGATTGCATATAGCAAATAAGCTGACACGTAGACATATTATGATTAGGAATAATATAATGAAAGTGAAGCTTGCTAGTCAAGTATTAAGTAAAAGTGTGGCTACTGCGTTAAAATTTTGTCGTGAAGATGCTAAATTATGTGCCTTTAAAAATTCAAAAGCGACTGAATCTTTCATAAACAATATGAACGATCTTTTTGACATATTTAACTCGCGAAACATGAAGCAGTTTGATTATAAGCAACCTTTGAATAGTCGTAATAAAGAATTTATATTTAAGTATTTAGATGAAATGAAAATATATATATCAAAATTAAAGATTAAAAATGTAACTAAAAGGAAAGCTACTATTGACGGAAGAAAAACGCAAATTATAATGAAAAATTATAAACCTCTTTTAGAATGCGTTTGCAAAACCGGTTTCTTGGGTATTATAATAGGAATCGAAAGCTTAAAATCATTGTACACCAGTTTAGTAGAGGTCGATCATATGATATCATATGTACCAATGTACAAGTTTAGTCAGGACCACTTGGAATTACTGTTCGGAATGATTAGAATGCACGGGGGTCATAATGACAACCCAAATGCCAAACAGTTCAAGGGCATATATCGAAAGGTATTGTGCCACTTAGAGCTTAAAGCTTCGGATACAGGTAATTGTATTCCGTTAGAAAATATAGGAATATTAAATTGTTCATCATCCATAAAATCTATTAATTCCTCAGCACATTTCCAGAGATTTGGAAATGATGAACTCAATAATGATCGATTGTTACCTATCGATGAAAATGGTGGAAGCATTTCAAAATTATTGTCCACAGATTTGCCTCAGCTACATGATTTGTCAAAATATATAGTAGGTTATATATCGGGGTCTGTTGCATATTATTTATCAAGATCAATAAAATGTTCATTTTGTATAGAAGCAATGTTGGCCTCTGATGTCCTGTGGTTCCACAAACTAATTGGATTAAAAAATAGAGGTGGACTTTATTTCCCTTCCCAGAATCTTTACGATATCTGTTGCATATGTGAAGCACACGTGCGAAGGATTTCAAATGAAGATTTCACCATAACTTCAAATATGCAACGTTTAGCGATCATAGTCTCTATTTTAAAAGAATTTATTGGGAAAAATAATATATTTGTAGTAAACATTGACCACATTAATGGCCAAAGCCATAGGAACAATCTAATAAGGGCGGTAATTGAAAAATATCTAGATATAAGACTACATTATTTGTCCAAATGTAAAACTCTTCAAATTAGTTCCGAGTCTAAAAGACAATATTATAAAAAGCTAACTCAGCAAAAGGGTACCTAATAAATTAATAAAAAATAAAAAACCCGACTGTGCGGACTAAAAGATCGAAACAAGATTGATAGCAGGCGGTACCCATTAATTTGCTATCGGTTTATAATTGGTACTGTTATCAAACTTTTTTCGATCTTTTAGACCGCACAATCGAGTTTTTTTTATTTTTTAATAATTTATTTTATTTTAAGCTTTTTAGTTATGATATGACATATGTAAATTTTTGTAATCTCCTTCATCTCTTCATTTCTCTCTAATTACCTTCATTTTGATACTCTACTCTCGATAAATTTTAATGAAAAAAAAAATCTACCCTATTGTTTTTGTTGACATTTCATGTACCCTATAACCATCGGTAGATAAAGATCTTTTATTTGAGAACAAAGAAAACTACATACATACTTATATGCATACGTGCGGAACAAATTACCCTCGCTGGCGCAGTCGGGTAAAAACCGCTCAATTATGAGTTAGACTCGCTCACAAAGGGATTTCGTACTATTGTTTAGCCCGCCTTGATTTAGACATACATACATACAATCACGCCTTTATCCCCGGAGGGTTAGGCAGTGGTGAATTAACACCCACATTTCACCAATCATTGTATTAGGTCCCACGTAATAGAGGGTGAGCCTATTGCCGTATTCCGGGCACTGTTGTTGACTCGAGCCATATATCTGAGGCTTGATTTATTTGAATATAATTTATTGATTGTTGAAATTAATTTGTTGCAGCCTTATCTTAATTAAAAATAAATTACTTACCTTATTACCGTGTTTGATTTATATATATTTAGTAGCTATAAATAACACTGATCACCTCTCTGTATAATACAGATATTAAATATCTAGTGTTATATCTCTTATCTAGTGTTATGAGACTACCCTAAAGTTGGGAACCGCACCTTAGCCTAGCAACATTACGTGAGCGGGAAGTTTCATTAGAGAGCGAGACAGAGTATCGTTTTTGGACACAGTGCGGGATATGTAGCTATTAGCGAATGCGGCTTCTGGTTTGTTCTGTATTCTGAGGTATTCGCTATTCAAAAGGAACTTACATCCACGGACGTTTTAAGTGTGAAATTACATTTCTCCCGGTTATTTCTAATTATGAAGTTCTCCAAAGTAGATTTTTGCACGTTCGGATTGGTACACGCGTGATATTAAGCTGTCTATAGATTACGGAGATCGCTTTCTATCAAGGGCGAAATAAAAAAAATATAGAAAACAATATGTCGTTTTACTGTAGGTACTCGTAAAACGAAGGTAATTCGTAAAAATGTGCCTTTGTATTTACAAAATGTGAGAGGAAATTGGTACCTACGTGCGTATAAATCTCACCCGTGGCGATGTCTCTGTCACATTTGTGATAATAAACGAGACACGAAACATCACCATTTAAAATAGTGTTACTTCTTTCCTTTATTACCTACGTGACTGATGTCGGAGGTTAACGTAACAATGGTAGTTGTTACGGATTTTATTTCTCCTTTAACCTCACATAAAAACAACGTATAATATAGCGAAAACTATTGTTACATAAATGTTTCACAACATTTATTTGGTTTAGAACCGTGTAAGTAATTGACTCGGAGTTAGATAAGTAGTGGAGTGCATACGTGTTTCTATGCACATAAGAATAATACAAGTAGGTGGAGTAATTATGTAGTTGGCAGATAACTTAAAACAGCATAACCATACCTGTAAGTTTCGAGAGTATTAGTACTTAGTTATAGTTTTGAAAAAGTCTTTACACTCAATACTATTCATAATCTTGCAAACCATTGGAAATTCCTTTGAGACAATAAAGGACTCAGTTTGTCGAAAATGCGATATGAGTTATAATATTTAATATGGACGAACACACTGTCTTTCTTATTTCATATGTCTGTATAGTAGCGACATTGCAGAGACAGTTGATTCGCATCTTTGCTTTTACAAGTTTTAATCTCCCTAATGCGTTCGTCGCCGACTCGCCGTACACTTAACAAACGCTCGCGCCCGCTTATGTTAACAGACTATATGGCTATGACCAAATTGTCTGAACATTACACGTTTAATGTTCCTCGTTGCAGACATTAGAGGTGCTTATTACGCATAGAGCCGCTAATTGCTCTTATTTTAATTAATTTGGTAAGCGACGCTAAAACACCATAATGAAACAAATTATAATGATTCTTTATAAAGATGCGGTCCGACTTCAAAATTAAATGCGGTCGTGACACTACAAACTTTTATTTAATTTTAATGTAAAAATCGTGTAGTTGGTACATAACAAAAATAAAACTAGCGTCCGAGTTACCTGTATTTTCGGTAATAAGTCCCTATTGAACTTGTTTTTCAAGAGTTACATAGGTATAGAAGCGTTTTAGAATGTAATGTTGTCATGGTATCAACAAAAGTGTTCTTCTATCGAAAAAACATAATGCAATTTTGGCATCTTAAAAGAATCGCTCGGCCGCGCCTTAAAACTTAAAAAATGTGCATTGCAATGCTAAGCTTACGCCAGGAGCAACAAACGCTATCGGAGTGACTGTACACGGGGTGAAAAAAATATGACACGATATGCCGTCGACTCGACAGAAGAAGAAAATTTTCTACTTTGATCAAATTTGTCAAATTCTTGAACAGAAATGAACTTTTTTAATAAAAGTAAAATGTAGATTCATTTTTTTAAGAGTATCGCTCACTATCACATTATTGCGTCGGGTGTTGTTCTTGCAAACCAGCGCAGCGAGTAGTTGCCCTGTGGCAGTCGTGCAACAACTGTTGCCACTGTGACTAATTTCCCTGCATCAACTCCTATTGTTATCGCCGTCCAGTTGGCAGAAACAACTGTTTCGTTCATATTGCGCCTTACAATTTGACGTAGAACGTTTTAAACATTTATTCAGCCATATTTTCATACATTATTTGTTCACATTTTTATGCAACCCAAGTTCTTTTTAGCGACTTCAAAAAAAGCAGAGCTTCTCAATTTGTCGGCGAATATTTACGAGTATTATGTAAGTTCAGCGATAATACTTTACTACGTTGTCCGATATCCACGATTCCCTTGTTTTTATTAGAAAGAGGGTGCCTCAGAGTGATCCCATATAAATTTCGTCAAGATCTGATGATGAAGCTTATAAATTTATGAAAGTGCCTAACGGCATATGGGCGAAAGCTTTTTTTGTTTTAAGCATGAAGGAAATATCTGTATAATAACTACTAACTTCACTATGTTTGAAGGTAGTAGGTATATAATATATGTATGTAGGGAATTGAATTTTGGACGAGGCTTTTTCCAAGTTAGAATCTTCGATGCCTGGTGGTATTCATCATAAACACTTCGTGGTCGTGATTCGGAGTGGAACCTACAAAATCTCACTATGTCTGCCTCGGCAATTTCAGACCTATAGCCAGCAGCGGCGGCATGCCTGAGGAGCTAAGTGATCAAATTACGTGTCCCACTTAAATTAAATGCACTAACGATGTTAGCTTACCTACAAAATGAACATTTTGTATCGAATTGATAGAATTCAAAGAAAAAATTTTTTTTTAGATGTGACATAGGTTAGGTTTGCCACGTCACATAAGTAAATTTGTATATTACTGTGGTTACATGGATGGATACATGTTTCTTACTTTTTTTCACAATACCTAGTGTCTGAACGAGTCTAGATAAAGCTTTACAGAAAAACTAATAAACTGGAAATAGTACACAACATAGTATTAATCCCAGAAATAGGTTCATTGAGAGTGGCGGGCAATCTTCTACAACTTAAACAATGTTGGAATACCTATTGTCTTAATTGTTCTAGTTTTGTTCAACATCGCGCGGTTCTAATATGACGTCATATTTTTAGTTTTTTCTCCCTAACCTGTGAAGCTGAAGCTAAAGCGAAATACATTTTTCCTTATATAGGTATGTGTATGAGTTCCTATTCAAGTTAATGGAATTCCACAAGAGTTATTCCCAGTCTCTTGGAATTTAATCATATTCAATGTTTCGGTTTAATAACATAAGTTTTGCGGACCTCTATCGACATTGTAGATACATAATTGCAACAGTAAATTTACTTCATACGGCGTCGACTGAAGTGCCAAACTCAGTACGTGGGTAACTTTAAAGTTAATTATTAAGTTCAGAAGATAATTAATATCTGTGCTGTTGGTCGTGACAGCGGCTTCAGCTGTCTGAGAACACAGTAGCGGAATAAACTCATGCTGGACCATGAACATAGATGTTTTATTCACAAACTTTGTGTTTTACTAACTTATATTGCAATTTGTATTATGATATTACTCTGAACATTGTTTGCTGCGTGGTATTTATTCATGCACGCTTTGAAATCTAACATTATTTATCTTCCTCTTACTATTATGTTAGTGTAATAATTTAAAGAGATTTAGTTCAGAGATTTTTTGTGTATTATAACTTATAAGGGTCCACCAAAAAATACATTTTTTATATGAATTAGCATTAAAAATATGTGCATATTAACCTTTGATTTTCACCCTTCCACCATGAACACCCCATTTTTATATGGCAAAACAACATTTGCGTTGACACGTCTACACACTCATCTTTACTTAAACGCATTAAATATTTGAAAGCGTTTCAAATGGAATCCTTTTATTGAATTTCATGTTGTACTAGGTATGTTTATTATCTTTATTACAAACAATCCTGCTGTCCCGGCGAACTTCGTACCGCCATATTTTTCCCGTTCCCGCTGCACCTATTTTTTCATCTTTTAAACCTTCCCTGGACACCCACGAATATTTCAAGACTAAAATTAGCCAAAGGCTGAACCAGCCGTTCTTGAGTTATAAAATAACAACGAAAAGTGGCATTGATTTTTATATATATTAGAGAAGATGATTACCACTATACCCATAATTTCAAATCTGTCTTTATTGTTCATTACATCGCCATCATCACAGCGTTTTCCCGGCTTTGATGGTGATGGTGCAGATACACGGCTGCATCTGCAGTGGCATGCAGAGACGACAACCCGACTTCTACTTCTATTTATACATGCTTCACGAGCTTTCTCTACTGTCATTAAACTTTTATACAACGTGCCTGTATTGAGTGCACTTTACAAAATCTCATTTTATCTCTCTCAACATCTCTTTTTTTAGGGTTATTTAAAATACTAGGTACATGTATATAAGATTTTTTTTTATTTACCTCCACTACCTAAAACTTAAATAATAATTGAAAGGTTTAGACCCAGTGCATTTGTGCGACGCCGGCGCTGCTAGTACGATCTCGTCGCCGCTCGCGAGGAGGTCAAGAGGCTATGACGCCCTCTCGACCTGCACCACCTCAACACGCCTTTTAAACTTTTCCGAAACTCTAGACAGGCTTTCATTAAAACCACGAATACGGACACTAGTTTACGGCTGCCGTTTCTAAATGTTCGCATGTATTCATTTAAAACAAAAACTTATTCTAAAATAGCTAGGTACCTTCTATTTATCTTTGGTATTCTGTAAGGACGGCCGGGTGTAGTTAAGACGCGCATCAGGAACGCTATACACACGCCGTGACAATAAATATAATGATTGATTGACGATTAATTTGTTTAAAACTAATGGTGTATAGGTACTACTGACACCTACTGAAGACATTATTATGTAAGCAAAGATAGCAAAAGAAAACTTCATATCGATCCAAACTACGATTCTTAGACAATTCGAGGTCATATTTTCATTGGTATAATTGATTACCTATCACTAACTTGCTACAATACTCGTATATAGTATTCCCACGTACCCTCCTATACCACACAGAACAACATTATGAAATATATAACTCTTTAGAAATTTCTCTTAAATTCTCTGCGCCTGTCCCTATCTCAATTAGGTGACGGTTTGTTAAGGTGCAGTATCGTGTATTGTCACCCGATAAGATTGAATGACCGATATAACGTGGCGCAAGGTCATCTAGGGCCGGGTCGCATATTGAATTACGTTCGCTCCTGAATGGTAACATATTCCATTGTCTCGCAGTGGCTTCACGAGGCTTCGCAGATAAGAGAATACTTATTTGTATTTGGCACAATGGACTACTACAATATTTATGCAAACATTATTCATCTAAGAAAACCTTATTTCGTTTATTATTTCACTTTTATTATTAGAATAAATTCTTTCAATAGGTGCGTTTATTTATTTTATTTTATTCGAATAACCTTGAATTGATCTTACTTTTGAACAAGATTGAATCTGCTAATGCATAATAGACAATAAATTGTAATGGAATTGATTTTTCTATTAAAAAAATATATAATTTCACTCTTATTTGTGGTCACATTTTATAATACGGGCACTGCGAGAAACTCTGAACAGCATACGGTACGGAAAACAATCCCTAACTTTTATTTCGATGAACGAAGTTTTTTAATCCGCTGTTCAGTGTAGGTACTGTGCTCAATCTCATTTAGTTGTTTCTGGAAACCTTTCCACGAAGAGTGATGTATATTAAGTTACTAGCTTTGTGCCCTGGCGTCGCCTCGGCGCAAACAAAGCACCTTACCGGTAGATTTTCTAAAAATTAAAAACATCTTTCATACAGACCTCGTTTAGACAATAACGACCACAAAAAAATATTATATGATCCGATATGGCTCAGTCGCTCGACGATTATATATTATTAGTCATTATTATTATTATCTAATACTTTTAAGTGGAAGTTAAGAATATTGACAATTATTGTAGCTATGTTCAATTTAGATATACTGCGACGATTTTTATCACTTGCCTTACTTCTTTTTTTTATTTTTATATAGGACACGTCAATTTGACTTCGCCTCGCCAGATGGTAAGCTGAAGGGAAAGTCTCTGAAAAGAGGGTCACCACTACAGACACGTATCATGTTACAATGGTGGCACTCAGCTTGACGGCCTTATTCTTATCAATATCATATAGCAAGATCAATTCAAGGTTACTTCTTGAATTATTATCCAAGTAGGAAATTTTAGTGCAAGTTAGTACAAAGGCAGACAGCCTCCGTGGCGTAGCGGTAGTGAACGCGGCCGCTACGCAGGAGGCGCGGGTTCGATCCCCGCTCAGTGCAAATATTTGTGCGAATGAAATATGAGTATTTGCATTGGTCTGTTCGTGCCTCGGAGAGCACGTTAAGCCGTCGCGTCGGTCCCGGTTGCCATAAGAACATCTATGGCAGTCGTTACGGGTAGTTGGAGCCCTAAAAAAATCCAAAAAACTAACGGTCTAACTGCATAGCTTCGATATCGCCCAATGTTAACATTGGGTTGTGGAGGTCAGATGACAATCGCTTCACGGAAAATATCGAGGTCTAGCCAAATACGTAGTTAAGACTGGTAAAGCGGACCCCAGACTCCGAGCTGAAAGCTTCGGATGCAACTGGGAATTAACGCTAAGAGGAAGAAGTACAAAGGCAGACAGAGACAGAGAGTTTGATCAACACAATACCTAGGGTGGTACACAAAGGCCATGGGCGAAGATTCACGGAGTGGGTGTAATTTGTGCCCTTTGTAAGGTTGAGGATCAGCCACGATGCGAGTGTGCGCGTCAATCGTAAATGAGCCTAAGGATGTGCCTAAATTCCTGATCGCTTCGTCGAGGTATATTATAAAAGCCTCAAAACAATAAGGTTGAGAGTTTTAAGACTTTACCATAAAAGAAGTAGTCGCATTCAATAATACTGTCTGGTTTGTACCTATACATAATGGAAATATGTATATTATCATGCCTCGAAGAGCACGTTAAACCGTCGTCGGTCCCGGTTGTCATATGATAATCTATGACAATCGTAACAGGACAGGAGTCCTAAAAAGTTCAACAACGTCTAACTGCGATACTTTGATATCATAGTTTTGCAGAGTGCAGTATGATATCGTGTAGATAAAGGATTTTTTTTCATAATTAATTAATTGAATTGATACCTAAATAATAAGTTGTTAATAACTGACGGTATTATTGAATACTTTCAATGTATAACTGATTTTCGGAGAAAAGTAACCAAGATATCGTTTCTTTTATTAGCTGAAGTACATGGCATATTATGGAAATGATTATATTTCAGAAACCATTTACATAAAAACAATAGGTATCATTTAAATTCGCATAACAGTGGTCGACTATCCTGTTTTTCTCTGGAAATATTTTTCATAAAGATATTTCCATGCAGGCGAGGCGGGGCAATTGTTCCATCGGAGAGGTATTTACCTGAGAGTAATATGAACATGTACAAGGGTTCCCTTTCCTATTTATGGTAATGTTTTAGGGTCATGTAGGCAAACTGCGGCATTAGACGGAGTCAGCTCCGGCGGGAATGACACCGATGCTCGCCGAACAGCAGTGTGTGCGTTTAAGTGCTGCCTAAAAGCGGTAAGCGTTTGGAATTAATTAGCAAATCTGGGCGCGAGATGCGACCGCAGTCGGGCCGCTCGGCGCACTGCGGTCACGCTGCGCGCGCCCGTCCACCTGTCCGGCTCAGGCCTTCGCCTACCACCGTAATCCGATTATGATTCCTCTGTTTCTGACACAGAAAAAAAAACGCTAATTGGCGAGCGCTGTAACGCACACCGCTGACTAATGCAACTTGCTTTTTATTCGCTACTGTACAAAAGTAGACATTTATCAAAAGCAGCTGCAGCGAGCGAATATGCGTATAGAATGCAAGAATGTAATGTAAATTCTTTATGAAGCATAACTCTGGCTGTATTTATTCACGCTTGAACGAAAAATTTAGATATTCTTTTCGTTGAATTGCGTGTTGGTTTTTGCATATATCAGTCAATTTCCTCGATTGTCGTAAAAGATGAAAGAGGAACTTGGAACAGTATCAACTGCGGATATCAAGAATGAACTTCACGTTCGAGCTGATAACATTGTCACTACGGGTAGGTTCACCATCCGCTGCCAAATGTGTCACTTATTACAAAACTCATGTGACTTTCAGATTCGTTTTCACCTTGTTCATAAGAAAGTGTGTTTTAGCTATTGAATATTTTCTTTATTATTTCTGCTCATGGTGCATGTTAAATTCTATTGAACTGGTCTAAGTACACTTTAAATATAATGGCACAAACATTTAGGTATGCATACTCAAAGGATTTACTTAGCACATACCGATTTCTGAGGCATTTATACATAGGTATACCTCAGAAATAGGTGTGTGTACTCAATTTCAACAGATATAATTAGGTATAATCAGAGGCGGCTTTCCCATGAGGCCTAGTAGACCGAATCTAGAGTTATACGAAATACTCTTTATTATTAACGTTAAGTACTTCTCATCACATATTTTGCACTTTTTCAAAATTGTATTTGTATGAGTATTATTATAGTATTGTACTATAGTTTAACTGAGTTACTGTATACCTACTTAATTTCGCGGAATCCTGGTGATTTTTATCAGAAGAATTTATCGGCTGCTCAGTTCGTCATAAATCTATCAAGGCAACCATGTTTCGGCCATCCTTCGGTGTCCAAATAATTCGTCTATCTCGGTCACTACATCTTATATCAAAACAACAACGTTCCTTTATCGCGCTATTCCTTACGTTATCCATCAATGTCACTTCAGTTACACTTCTCAGACCTCTCATTTCTACGGCATTAATTTTACTTACATGTTACTTCTGCCAATTCTAACATTCACCGCCATATTATGAGTGTTAAGACCAATTCTCTTCTATAGGTACTTATACAGCCAAATAAACTCCAATATACTTGAGAATAATAAGGCCATGCAAAAATATCCAGCTAGTAATATTGTACTCGCCTTGGGGCTAAGGTCGGATAGTACGGTCTACCAATATTCTTGCTTACTTCACTATATGTTTTCATGTACACAGGTACTAGTGCAACTAAATTTTAATTTTCTTTTTTCGAATATTATTTTATTGTATCAATATTATTAAAGTATTCTGACAAGTAGGACTTCATCATGATCTTCGGCGCCGAGCCAACCTCACATGCTCGATCGTACACTTTGTATAGGCTTTTCTCTCCAGTTGGATTACGCTAATTGTATAAATGATCACTACATAGCTCCGCTCTCTTAGGTAGTAGCATGATGGTATAGCCTGTAGCCTTACTCGACGGACTATAAACATCCTAAGAACAAACTGCTGAAAGACGCTGTATAATCTTATAATATAGTATAGATTATTTCTTGGCTACCCCAAGCAAGACTGTCGGCGACTAATTAGGTCGCATCGTGTTGTTCAACAATTTTAAAATTCAATTCAATTTTATTGGCGTAATTATAAAGCACGTCACGAGTATTCTTATCGCGTCTGTGCTATATTGCGTTACGTGCATCAACTGTATTAAATTTTGCCGGATTTATGACTACGCCAATATTATTATATTTGTGCATTCACATGTGCCGGGGCTGTTGGGAGGGTAACACGTGCTGGACTGCGGAGTACATGCGGTAGAACAATAGTCGCGAACCAAGTCTTTCGGTACTTCATTTCTTTTTTGCACGGTAAAGAATTGGAATGCTCTACCCGCACACGTGTTCCCTCCTTATAATCCCGAGTTTAAAGCAGGGTGTGAAAGCGGATTTAAGAACGATGTCAATGTAGGGTATCACTCTTTTAGAATCATCAATCATCTGACATTTACCCCTGCTACTATTTACCATCCAGCGGGGCGCAGTCAATATTTTTCGAACTGAGTTTAAAAAAACCTTCCCTGCTTGCTGGTAGCTTGTAGATCAGGGGACGAAGCTCTGGGGTCAGACTTTTTCTCTAGCTTTGATTGCAGTCACTCTTATAATAAATTAAACAAGCCACAAAAATTGGGGAAGGTCTCCAAGGTCCAAAGCCTTCAAAATCCCCACGGATACCTCTGTAGGTAGGCATACTTTAACAAATGCCTGCAATCCTAGAACATTGAATTGCCACTAGATAAGGAATGATGCCACAAAGTCCCCATTAAGTGAGATTATGTTTGCAACAGCCAACCTGTGTTCGTAAGCGGCTTAGTGATTTCCATATAGGCCAGAGCAGTTCCGTTAGCCTGTTTTGTCCTGGAGTATTAGAAAGTTAGCCAATGATTGTGATTTCCCCGCCTGGTTTTGGCGAAAACTGTACTAACTTACGAAAACTTCAGTAGGACTATCTGATAGATAGCTTAACGAGAGTTTCGTGAAGTATGTGCCAACTACTGGCACGTTCTCATTTTATATTGTTAGTAGTTCTTATACATGTGGCTGGTCTGCGGCTTTGCTAGTAACAAAACACCGTTGGTAAGTATTATACAAATTATGAGAGATTAAACTTTCTACAATTGTTGAACCCTTTTGGAAGTAGGTACCTATATATATAACACAGATCAGAGTAAGACAATATATCTACGCACAACTACGACCAAATACTAGTGTAGGTATATATCTACTTGTTAATTCGCTGCTGTAAATAATATATCAATTTTCGCTGCACTGACCGTATTACAATATTTTTATACTACATCACTTTATAAAGTAAGTAAATCCAAATTTAATTTTATCTACAGTGCATTAAGCGTATTAATTAACGACGTGCTATAAAATTGTTATATTTTTAAGTATTTCCTTGGTTATATAAATGGTTAGAACCTTATTATCATCAGTAGACAGATCTTATAGGTAACCTATAGCCTAACATATAATAGATAGTGGTCAAACGTGAGCCTATTAACCATAAAAATAATAGTACCTAAGTTATGATAACTTACTAACTTAATCACTACTTGAAACTCTAAAACATTAGTCGAGAAAATTTTCTCTATGCTTCAATTACTCAATACTTACTACTATATTCACTTAATTTATATGTTCAGTACAATTGTATCAAAATAAACAACTTAGGTAAGTATGCAACAGACTGTGAAGCTACGAGTCCAGTGTTATGTTATTTATTACCTACGATAACATGAAAAGTGCTTCGTTTCAGTGCAATTTATGCTCACCACCCCATTCATCGTGAAAAATATACTTTTTTTTCTATCTATTGAGCCCCTTTATATACAAAAAAATAATGTTATATTGCTACACTAGTTATAACGTTTCACAATCATTTATTGTTATAATCAGCTTATTACTTACAGATAGATACAATGCCGCTTGATTGGTTTTCTTAATAGCAAATAAAAAGGCAATAAGAATACCATTTCCTTTACAGAACAAACAAGATGTTTTTGAAGCCAGTAGTGACACCTTTCCCTTTTCGTCGCAACAAATCGCAATTTCTTCCCTCTAAAGCGCCATCTAGTCAAGGTTTTCATGTTTACAAATATTGTTGGTAGTTTTGCGACCACCCGCTAGATGACGCTTGGTCTACTCGTGCTGATAAGATAAGTTGACTGCAAGGGTGGATATTTGTTTTGGTATTGCTGTAGATGGCGGCACACGAGGTAATTTTGCGGTCTACAATCGAAAGATGGTGCTAGTTGTTCCTAGCAGAATTTGGAAAACGTTGTTTCTCAGAACTTGTACGTTTTATTTGCAAACTATATTTGCACATTACCTAACAACAATGAGCAGTTTTCCAGTAGGTATTTATAGCGTTCCTAAAGACAAGCTAGATGGCGCAGCCGGCACTTTTGGTAAGTAGAGTGTGGTCTCACATCTAGTGTTCCCTAATTTATGGAAAAAATGTTCTTCGGTTTTGTAATGATTTACTTTACATAAATGTTTTGACATTTTTTTTTGATAAAATTATTTTAAATATAATATTGTTTTAAATTACAGACAGTGACGCGAAAAGAATTAAGCGTTTTAACATATTTTATCTATTGTAATATGGGTAAATGAAATTAGACTTTGGCAACATCGCACAAATAAACCACAGAGTACATTAAAATTACCAAAAGCTATGCTAGCGCCATCTCTTGATGATTTAAAAAGCAACTGATTATTATACCTACTGGAAAACTGCTCATTAGTCCAATGTTAGAGATTTACATGATTTGAAGTTGGTTATTGATCAGCGAATTCTGGACAGCCTCTGTGACATAGCGGTAGAACATTCGACTGCTACACAGGGGGCGTGGATTCGATTCCCGCTCAGTGCAAATATTTGTATGCATGAATATAAATTTGTATATTTTCAGTGGTCTGGATGTTATTATGTGTGATATGTATTTATTAAAAAAAACGTATCTAAGTATGTGTATCCTCATTCTAGATAACATTAACACAAACCAGTTAAACTATGCTTACTTTGGATATAAATCGCCTTGGGTAGAATGTTGTAGAATCTTAGAGAGATAGTAGAAACAAATGTTTAGTTTCCAAATTATAGAATTCTGTGTTTATATTACTCGTCAGGGAATTCCAGTAATTGACGATTATTACACTAATTTATTAAATCCCTTGTGAGCTCTTATGAATATGTTTAAACAATGAATTTGTACAGGGCCTATATTAATGAAACTCTTTGTGTTCAAAAGCTTATAATTTTCATTACATAGGTGGTCATAAAGTACCTACCCGTTGTCTGCTCTACGTATACATATAGAGCAGACAACGGGTAGTTACTTCACTGGATATACCTACTAAGACCTTTTACACCACTCTACTGAATAAGAGTTAGATTCTTTTCGGAATGGAATTCGGATTCAGATTCGGAATGGAAAACCAAAGAATAAGAAATCAAATTAATTCGTGTAATGCAGAGACGGATCTCTAGTTTATAAATTTGTAATTATATTTTACTAGCTGTCCCGGCGAACTTCGTACCGCCATATTTTTACCGTTCCCGCTGAACCTATTTTCTCACCGCGGTTCTCATCTACGAACATTTCAAGACTAAAATTAGCCAAATCGGTTCAGCCGTTCTTGAGTTATAAACTAACAACGAAAAGTGGCATTGATTTTTATAAATTAGATTTAACTTTAAGGACAGATAGAGGAGATATCAAAATAACGATCTCCACGAATTTCAAACCTAATCAATGAATCATAAAATGAATGTTGTGGCATCTCTCCATCGTAGTATTGGGGAGAAGGAGGTACCTATAAATTTCCTATGACGTGTGGTTGTAAAAGCAACAGAATTACATGTATAGGTATTGTGTGATTCCATTGGTTTTACTACTTTTTTTACTACTCGATTACTCCCGAAACTCACAATTCACCATGGGTCATTTATGCTAGTGTAATACACAGGAACTTCTTTCTGGTTTGACTTTTGTGTACCTACGTACTTACCTATTTATTTTAGTTTTTTGTCACTAAGTCTCAATGTTTGATTACAGTTTTGAATAACAGGTCTCTAACTTAAAGGTATAATATAAGTTTTATAATTAGGTATCTATGTCATTTCATATGGGTATTTAATCGTTATTAGATACCTTATTACTGTACTGAAAGTTTTGTAATCAACCTTAGCATGTTTAACTTTCAGCTTATATTGAAACTTAAATCTTGCTTTAATTTAGAAACTGACTGAAGCACTAAAATATTTGTTAATACTAATAACGCTTTAAGCTTAATAAATGTAGGTACGTAGGTTCTTTCAAGCAAAAACAAATATCCATATTACACATTTTACGCTCTATCTTGAGAACATAATTATATCTACTGATATTTTAAGTAATTGAAATGAATCCTCTTATCAAAGTTAAACAGAGCTTAAAGAACTAAGACGATAAAAACATGTAGACTGCGAATAATTGATTTGATAAAAAATATTTGACACTTGAAAGAGTACAGACCAAATCTAGTGAAAAATATATAAATTATATCTTATTACCATACTCGGAGATTAGATTTTATGATTCCATTACTAATCGTCTTTAAAAAGAAAATAAGAAATGCAGATTCTACGCTCGTGCTCGTCCATCAAAGCCTGTCAAGTCGTCTGTCTCTTTCGCGTTGTCTCGTCGTTTTTCTTCTTTTTTTACCTAGAACTTTACTGGAACAGCGTCTTATTTTGAAGATAAACGAATTTCGCATGTGGGTATGAACCTATAACATAATCAAATATATTTTGTTATAGGTCCCTAAAAGTATGTGGGATTATGTAGATGTAGAAATGTAATTACGTCGACAGCCTTTTCGAATTACATTGTTTAAACCTCGCATTCAGACGACCGAGAAAATTAGAGGATATATATGCACACTTTCGATGTGTGACGATCAACCGTTTATTTTATTTTGAAAAAATATATGAATTTTCATTTAGTTCAAATTTGTATGTAAGAAATACAGTTTAAATTAAAGCTTTCTCATTTATTCAAGACCTAAAAGTACATGAACGTGTCAAAGGTCTGTAATTAAGAGTTGGTTTTTAAAAGGTTTTTCTTGTTCAAAATTTTAAGCTTCTAGAATAATCAAGCCTAAATTCAAAAGGTCAAGGTTTTCCTCTATGGCTATTTTGTAATGGAATACAATCCTGCGTAAATAAGAATCTGGTTCTGTGTCTATTATTGTACTGTCTTCCGCCCTTTCATAATATAAGCGTATAAGCTCGTTACCTAAATCGTAATATTTATTCAATACTTAGTGCTGAACATTTTATCGGAGATAGAATTCCACAGAAAATACGTCTCCAGTCTATCCTAGCAACCTTTTTCAGGTCGTCCGTGCATCTTACTGAGGTAGGACCCTTCTCGTTTGCTCTACCAGACATCAGTCCTTCAGCAGATGTATCCAGTTCATTACTAATGTTTAGATAATGTAGGTTCAGTTCATAAGTTGTAATACCTATCTATCAAACCCTAAATTAGCCCTATTGCATGCATTTCATAGCTGTTAAGGCTTTCCTAAGGTAGGCCAATGGAAAAGCTGCTGCTTTTGACTAACGTTCTGCTGAGGTCAGAGTCCTCTCAGGGAAAGAAAATCGAGACAAACCCTTTGCCAACCCGTCCACATACAGCGTTGTAATAATAGATTAAACCTTTTCAAAATGAGAAATACTTATATTATTCTTAATTAATTTCAGTATTGAAAATTGCCATGCTATAAAATTAAAAGAAATCCATCTATCTTTTTGCACATATTGCTACAAAGAATTGACATCTATGATCAACTATTATGTCAGTGCCCTTAATGTAGGTAATGTAATGTTCAGATTGATCGATGATGTTCAATATTAGAAGTGTCTCTGTCCACTCTTTGGTAAACTCAATAGAGTCTAACTTATTTATTTTGAACATCCCATCAGCCTTAACAAACACCGCATGCATACCCAACCTTTTGTTCTGGGTCCTATTATCTGGTTAGGTTAAAACGTGTATTTTCTGGTTTGAAATTCTCAATTTGAATTTTCCTGATTAGAGTTCCGTTAAATACCAACCATGGGTAGGTGGGAGTGGTTAAACGCGGCGTAAAAACGTTCGTTAACAAGCTTACTAAATGTCAATAGAGTTACGTAAAACCAAACATTGTCACAAAAGGAAGTATGCCTTAACAAAACTCAACAAATGACTTTTGTTGGTTTACCAGTCGCTGTGTATTCTGCTTTTATTTACCATCATTCCTTTTACAGTAATGAGCAGATAATTAAAATTTGGTATTAATTATTTGAAATTCAGGACAGCTAACGAAGAGGATAATAAAAAGCTTGATAATTAATGTTGTGCAGGAAAATGTTAAGTCATAAATACTTATTAAATTTTAATCATGAAATCACTAATTTAAATTTTAGCCAGTTTGTGGGTGGAGTGTAGGAAATTTATGGTGCTATTCTAACCAATGATTTCCTATAATGGTGGGTAGAATGGTTTAAGTATATAAATTATGATAAAATTAATAAATCGCATACCATGGAGCAGATTGTGATGGGAAGGGGGCAAGATCACGAAAGATGAAAACAGGAAAGACCTAAAACGCTCACAAATAAATAAATAACACGCTCGTAAATAAACAGCTCGCAACGCGTTGTAGTTACCATAATTAATGTCTTCTTCTTTTGACTTTGATATTTTCTGTGAAGTGTTACCATATAATATCTACAAGGTTTAATGCTCTTATGAAAGCGCTAGCGATGAGTTGTGCAATCCTGGAATAATATACAAACTTGAAATATAATTGTGTCTGCTACTAATCATGTATATTCATCAGTATTCATTTACATAATAATATGTGATGTGTAGCCAAGTGTTAGTGGTTTTTATCCGTATATTCTGAATAGCAGAAGGGTGAAAATCTACCAAGTGCTTGGTTGAGTCCAAAATAAGAGATAGTCAGCTTAAATATGTTTTGAAATTCATGAAATAGGACTTATGTCTTTCCTTCTCAAAATAAAAAGTTACTTGTATGCCATATTATCTTCTTAAACGCTATTATTTACTAATTCATTCATGAGGACAAATAATCAATTATTATTGTTCTTTGTTTCAGGTAAGCGAACCTTTTAGCGTGGGCCGACCTTCAGATAAGTAAGTACCTGTAAGAAATAATATGTTGCTATCGTGCTCTCATCAGTCCTGACTAAACACAGGTAAGATACCCCTCGTTGCACTGTGCGCACTCGTAAATACAAAAGGTGCTCTCCCGTGCCCAATTTCAGTAAAAACATTCACATGTGTAACTGCGAATCTGGTTGAAAATTTTATATGCCAATGTAATGCAAACAAATAATATTATTTAACCATAGTTTTCTTAAAACAATAGCACATAAAATGCTATATTCAATTTCCCAGCTGCACAAACTAGCTAATAATATTAGCCACATAAATCATGTGATATTATACGTATAAAGAAGATTACGTAGTCATTATTCAGTCTTGCTTTGATAAATGTGAGTAATTTTCAAATTCTTGTAGTCTGTTACATATTAGAATGTGAAAGTTTTTTTTTGTCATTAATCTTTAATGTAAATAGGATTTATTATCATAAAATATACTACAACTAACTCTCAAGTATTTTCGTCGAGACATCAACGTCTGGAGTAGCAATTTGTATTATTAGACGCTACAATCAGTAAATTGTTACCTGTTATTGACATGCAAATCCCCGTTGTAAAGCTGGTAGTTAATTTGTAATAAATACCTCTATAAAGTTTGTGATTACATTAATGGAACGAATCGTTACGTTTGATTTACAGGTGGTAGAAATCGGAATAATTATTATTCTTTTAACTCGTGGTTAGGTTTAGTGAGTGGAAAACGGAAATCGTCTGAAAATCGCATCTGTTATGGGGCCGATGGGGTGCCCAAATTAAGTTTCAGAAGTTGGAGACTATAAATGATGTGATGTCGTTGTTTGGATGATTTGTTATATTTGAACATGTACATATTCTTCCATACGTTTAAAATCGGTGTAAAACTGACAAATTCCTATTTTAAGCCAAGTACCAAAATAAAATGTTAGTTATGTACCTATTTACAAAAATATTTATCTAAAGATGTTACTAGTGGTCTAAACAAATGTGCTTTCTAGTACCTACTGTGTAGAATGTCCAAGAATATATTCATTCAAAGAAATTACATATCGTAGAAAAATCCCTTATTTTTCTGTTAAGTACATCATCCCTCATATCGATTGTGACAAAACACATTCGTGCATGGAACATATATTACATTAGGAGTACCTGGTCGTCGTTATTGTTACTAACTAGGTCACGTAAACACATTTTTGCATTAACTGTAAAAATATCCATAACACTATGCGATTGGACACTGTTTTGGATTATACAGTTCTTACCGTAATGGATTATACAGTTTTTCTTTAGAATTTTTGTACAGATATTAATATTTTCTTGATAAACTTCTAAAAAAATATTTTGAACAAACGATAAAAGTAATTTAAATTAGTTAGTTTTACAAAGCGCCTCGGGCTTTCTGAGCGCGACATGCTTATAAAATTTTGTCTTTTTTAATTTTTACGGCCAGCATCAAAAAAGTTTTACTTTATAAACTTTCTGACCTTTCCATTTTACCTACCAATTCTAAAGTAAACATACCGCGACCATAATCCCAGTTTTATAATTTACTTTTCATTGTTTTTGGATAGCAGTTCACTTTTTTTAAAACTAATAATAAACAAGTTATGTGCAACAAATGGTTTCTTAATGAGTATCAAACATCCTTTATTAGTTTATTCCAATGCACTCGCAACATAAATTTACCACATTGAAGTAAAAGTAGTAAATATTTTTTTGCGAATCGATAAATGTAGCAGCATTGTTGGCAGCTCTATTGATGTTGTGCTTACATAGCGGGTGGTTGACGAACAGGAACGCCGATTGTTGCGGCCGGATGCAGCTACCATTTCCGTGTCCAATGCCCACCATTCACCTCGGAACGTTAAACGTTCAACGCGACTCGTTATCGACTAACTACCTACTCCCGTAATTACCTTACAGGACATCGTTATTTTCAACTTCCTTCAGAGTTTTTGTTACTTACAGCCTCTGAAATTAATGATTGCAGCAAATAATTCTAGTTGAAAACGGAAAAAAGCTGTTTCATATTTCGGTTTTTATTTTTCGTTGTGGCAAAACGACAGTTTAGGGTTATATAAGATACCTACTGTTTATACTGTTGATGGATGGCACTTAGTGGAACTTGCTACACACATCTATTCAATGTGTGTAGCAAGTTCCACCAAGACACTTTTACTTTCACATTATTTAATTTTCATATGTTGGGTAAGAAGTTGAAGCTGGTATACGTAATTTTAAAACTACCTGCCTACATGTAAAACATTGTTAAATATTTTAGTATTTAGAAATAATATCTTTATAACCGACAATGTTAACCTTTGAAAACGCCGCGCCGTGAGGCGAAACCAGTCAGGTTGAAAAAGAAAATAAAGTAGAAAAGTAAATGTGTTTGTATAAGTGTATAAGATACCTATAACTTAGGTACGGTATAAGCACCTATGTTACATCATATTATGATAATCATGTTAGATTTATACAAATTCTTAGTGACTCGCAAATATATTGCAGCAATTGTTGCAGATATTGTGACGCGCGACGTTTGTTAAAAATGAGTTTTGGCTTTGTGTGAGGATTGCGGGCGGAATAATTATTTTTTGCGAAGCTCGAGGGCGCTGTCCGTGTTCCCATTTATCTAGAGCTAAATGCTTGCATTCAAGCGACCGTTTCGGCGCGTGTTTGGATTTAAGATGTAGTGTCCACTACACGAGTCTAAAAATTCTGTTACAGTTTGAGGCCCTTACTAATAAAAAATTACACAGGGTATATAACAGTTTTTATGTCTGAATTTTGTATGGAAATTTTGACATAGCAGCTGTATATACCCTGTGTATTTTTATTAGTAAGAGCAAAAATGTTTTAACATTCTTTTAGCGATTATCGGGTTCATTTACGGCTACGAAGTTTTATACAAAGACTCACGATCCACGTCCCAGATGACTAGACAAAAATTCAGTTATTAGTTTTCATAGTAATTTAAATATCATTGCAACTTTTTTAATAAAGGACAACTAGGTACGCTACGCGTTTCAATAAAATTTAAATTATTGTTAATGTATTCTTAATAATGGGATTGATTTTTTTTCCACATAGTACGTTTATATGAAGCCTTCTACGATATTTTGGGCCCACTTCACTTAATGGTGGCCTGAAGCCCTGGTGAATACCACATACGGTGTTACAAGTCCCGCAACCTTTCTCGCATAATTACCGGAATGCATTGTGCGAGCGGCCACAGTACGTGTGCCTTTCATTGTTGCGAATTGCTCAAAACTAGTGAACCTTAAAATCCAGAAAATGAATCCAATGGCCGGTATTGTCGCTAAAATTTCTTCTGCTAATATAGTATTTATTCCTAGTTTCATTTAACCACCACGTAATGCTTAACACTATGCAGTTACTATTATTTACTAGATACATCATGTTCAATCTATGTACTGGTAATTTGATTAATATAATAAATGCTTAAATATTTTACGGTAAACATTTTCTAACAGTTACTATTATTTACTAGATACATCATGTTCAATCTATGTACTGGTAATTTGATTAATATACTAAATGTTTAAATATTTTACGGTAAACATTTTTTAAACATGAGATTATAGTGTTTAATTTAGGTTGCAGAGTTATGCTTTACGCGGTACAAGTACCTATATTATACCGTTCATTTAATATTGATATAAATTTTTCCCTTCCTTTTTCTTTCCCGATTAGTTCTTTTTCTGCATTTGGTAATATTATGTGATCGATAACTTCTTGTTATAAGCATTCAAAGGTCATAGTAACGCCGTAGTAGTTTTATGGGATAACGACGTATTGTAATGCATAATTCTAAGAATAATATTATTATATGAGCTGGATGGTAGACTACAGACAGCATTCGTAACACTAGTCGGAATAGCCTTATTTTGTAGCACTATAAACTGTCACACGATTTCGAATAGATTTGTGGTGAACGCGTATCGATTGCTTTCGTCCGTGGAGTTATGAACGCGTCTGGCTTGTCTCAGATAACACCAGTGCCAACCATTGTAACGCACTATGACTGACTCAGTGCCGTTTGGATATGAATTATAATATTAAAACAGTTTTCATTTCAGTCATGGCTTAGATTGGATAGGTTCTCAATCAAGGTTACGCCGACATTATTTTTCTCCTGAGTGTTGTGACTCGGGTTGACATGGTAATTTTGAACACACCTGCCACATAATACACGATAATACCGCCACCGTGCTATACCCGTGGGGTATTTAAATTTTAATATTTTGTGGAAAAAATCTTATTTTACTTTATAACAGGTGTAGGCGTTTAGTTGTACCGTATTAATGTGTAGTTATTTGATTGTGCTGCAAACGCCAAACTTGCTTGTGGAAGGAAGCAAGATCTAGGACAGTTAGTCTGTTGACAGTGTTTCACATCAGCTAGTTGTGTGACACAATTCTAGCTCGTTCATTTATACAACTCAAATAAAACTTAAGTTTCGTTGACGCTCCTCTACGCGACTTTATCTACATATTTTAGTCTACGGCGGCGGTGCATGTCTAAGTTCTACCGACAAATTGAACTAGCTACGCGTCTGGAGATTTATTTTAAAAGTTACTACCTCAATAATTCTGCTGATTTTTTTTATTGGGAAAAGCCACAGATAAAACATGTAACTCATGTGGTGAAGCAACTGGAACGGCTAGGCACCTGCTAGTGGGTTGTAGGACGCTATTAGACCGGGGTCATTACTCGCGCCGACATGATAAGGTATTAGAAATCATACGTGAGGCTGTAAGTTTGGCGGTAGCTAGAGCGAAAAAAGGATTAACCACAAACCAAAGAAATGACATTGTGTTTGTAAAGGAAGGCTGCTCAAAGAAATCACCTCAAAAGCCATATTCAATTTTGATAGCTGCCGTTGACTGGACAATACTCGTAGACACGTATGAGAAGCACTATAAAATACCGGAGGATATCTGTGCCTCATCATCCAGACCCGACATATTCCTTTTTTCACGATCGCATAGGCGTGCAGTGCTTGTAGAACTCACAGTACCGTGGGAAACTAATATACCTAAAGACCACGCTATAAAGACAAACAAATACTTTGACTTGACTAACGAGTTAACCAAGAACGGCTACGTGGTTAAACTCTACGCCGTAGAAGTAGGAGCAAGGGGAATTCCAGCTAAATCCCTGTACAACTTACTTAAAGACCTCGGATTGCCAAGAGCTTCAGTAAGCTCTTTACTAAATCGAATATCAAAAGCGGCATTGATAGGATCTTAACAAATTTGGATAGGTAGGGGGGGGAACACTACTGACGGTGGAGGTGAGCGCTGATGCATCACAAGGTGGCCACCCTAAACCTACATCTGGGTCGCAAGTCCCAGTCGCCGTCACGGTGTTCCTCTCTGTATCACGCTATGGACCCGGCGACCGCACGGTGAATCCATGGAGTGCTGAGAATCGGATCTCTAATATTGAAGAGAATAATAATTTTAAAAATCGCTTTGAAAATATTATTTGTGCTGCAGATTTGCAGTCCTAATTTGGTCAATTTTTATTCCACCATACTGGTAACCCAGAACATAAAGCGGTGACGGGTGGATAAACCATTTGCATACTAAATCGAGTGTATCATTTTTAAGTACATCATTTAAGACTAATTGGTAACGTGGGGTTAGATGTATAATATAAATACTGCTAAAACCCGACTGGACGTAATGGTGCTTAGTTTACGAGTGCGGTGCAAAGCGGTCGGTTGAAACCATTATTATGAGTTAGTGTACTTATCAGTGACAGTTTTAAATTCCGTCTCACTCGGTGAAACTTTACGTCTGATGTCTGTACTCTGATATCTGATTTAGTTCCCTGACTACATACAACTTTCGTTACAGTTATATTATATTATACTGCTATTTGGTTTCTTGATATTTTATATAATAATAATAATAATAATAATAATAATTTATTGCCAAAAACACAAAAGTTACATTATTTGCCGGTGACCGGTTATGAAACGGTTATGAAAATATGCTTTGAGTAGACTTTCGTAAATGCCCTCAAGTTTTCAGTTGAATATTGTGTTCTCTAAAACATCGTGCGCTGCAACAGTATAACAGTAAAACGTATAAAAGAAAATTGTTCTTGATATAAAAGTTAAAAAAGAAATATCTTAACTTCAAAACAAAATTGACCTAGGTACGAAGGTATTCGTGCGTCATTCGAAACAAAAATCTTGGAAGTTTCAATCCCTTTTTCTTTTACATTATCTATGATTTTGTTTTGTTTTCTGTAGCATTTATAAGTTGCAAGCTCTTACAAAAAACAAACAACTATTTTTCGGTGAGTTGATCTTCTGCTCAGAACATTCAAACCTCTTTCGATTTAATAATGCATTTTGTAACTCCAAATGCTTAGAAAGATGAACTGAGTGATAATGAGTGAGAAAATTATTCTCATAGTTGTAAATGCCGCAAGTAAGAAAAAGAAGATTGTGCTACTGCCAAGTCGTTACAGTTAAGTTAAACAGTCAGACAACAAAATTAAAACGACATGGAACATAATGCCGAAACTGGGCGATTAAAGTACTGCACTTATAAACCTTCAATTAAATAATACTAATCAATTACTATATACTAATCTAGATGTAGCATCACCATATAGTAACGTTTTATAAACCTAAGCAGAGGGGCATGTTTAAAACTGCCGCATCGGTCAGACTTAGGCGTCGGGCGGTAGCGTCTTCCGCATCTTGGGAGAAAGCCGCTGCCGTTACCGTTGCCCAGGGTACACCACAAAGTGGTTTCCGGCCAAGCCCCTCTACCAAACGGTACACATCGTATCAAAAGATGTTTCTTTTCCACCCGCCATTCTGACGCCCATGTTATTATTGATTCAATTCCCAATACTCTTGTGAAACGAAATTGTAAATTGTATTATTTTAGTTCATTCAATTGCAATATTGTTTGACTGATGCTGTTAGGAGCCATTTGCCCCTACAATTTCCAATGCCTCGGCAAAACCTTACGATTTTCCTCCTCCAACATTTTATCCTCGTATTGTCCTGTCGGATTAATCACGTTACAGTTTGCCAGACATTTATTTTCTAACAATTTACTTTGGACTAAATTCAGTAATTTATTATTTTCCGTAAACGTTACATTGTTGTTAATCACATTTATCATTAATAAACATGTTAATGAAGTAGTCGAAAGGTAAAAATGAAAAAGAAAATGGAAATTCTTCCTGTAATCAATTGCGTACGACGAAATGCTTCCTGTTTATATTGACGTCTTCTTATGCTGATAAAAACGGTTTGCAATGCGTTATGTTTGCATTTAGATATACGATTTTACGATAGACGTCTCAATTTCCCGACAGAAAAGAGCAATTTCCTCGCGTTTGTGTGTTAGTGCACTTGTTCGATCAGTATGCACTTTTTCCATTTTTCTAATCCTTTATCCCATATTGGAATGTTTACGATTGTATTTAATTCTTAGCTTCTCAGCTTTCTATACTATATTTTAAACTCATACGAATACTGTATGAGTAGGTAACTCTTGTTATCAAAACATTTTATTTACCTACTGGGCAGATTCTTAACGAGCCTATTTACTTTGCGTTTTGCTTAATCGTTATTATAGTATTCATCGAGTTTTATGTTATTGTTGTTGGTTCTGCTTCTCTAAAAATCCAACGAATTTGAGCGCATTTTGTCAGTGTGGTAAAATTTCAGATGCTATATAATACTAGATTCAAATAAGGATAAATTAAAAATATAAAACCATATTAGCTTGGCAAAGCCTTAGTTTTTCATAATAAACGGAATATTTCAACGCGAGAAAAATTTACTAAATTTTAATACATTCCAACTTTTATATCTTCCTATATAAATACATTCGATTTGAACTGTATTTACACATATTGACAAGGAATAATCAACAATGTTTCGAGGGAAGATGTCGTATACCAAAACATTGCCTATGAAATGTCTCCGTTCGTCGCGTATTTTGGTATCATAAGCGTGGGAAAGTCGGTCACTCGAGCACGTCCTGCGCCCCTAAGCTGGAACACTAAGCATATCTTGTATGCACGTTTCCAGTGTTTGTTACGTTTGAAATATCTCGAAACTTTTCGACTCAAGAACTTGCGATAGGTATGGAATTTAAATATCTACCTCTGAGCCTTCATGACGCAAGTCTCTTTAAGATTAAACTTTATACGGAAATATGTCTTCGTTCTCGCTCTTAATTTCCTTTCTCGAAAAATATGATGTAATATTACTTCTGTCAAACCTGCAAAATTCACAAATTTTTCGCCAGAAAAACCGAATAGGAGGTTAATAAAATGGGATAGTACTTACTCAGCAAATTCAAGTGACATAATAAGGGCTGGTATGCTTTAGATCATAAACAAGGTGTGGGGGAACAGGATGCGTTACTTTAATGGAGATTGCTCTCTGGAAAAAATATTTGGGAATTCAATTGAGTGAGCGACTATTATGACATCAATTTTAATATATAATAAATTCTTTTTAACAAAAAAGTTTAACCGACTTCAAGAAATGGCAAAGAGGCACTGAAAAGTGAAAAATAACGTAATTTACAGACTTACTGATTTATTAGAAGTCGGTGCCAAGCCCGAGAGGCAATATTTCAATTGATTGCATCATAGTACGAGTAGTTTAGACACAACAAACAAAGTTGGCTGGCACCGACTTCTAATAAATCAGTAAGTCTGTAAATTACGTTATTTTTCACTTTTCAGTGCCTCTTTGCCATTTCTTGAAGTCGGTTAAACTTTTTTGTTAAAAAGAATTTATTTTCCTCTTTTTAGTGAGTTATAATCCCACCCTCTGCTTAGGTTCCTATCATCAGCAGCTTAAAAATCACGTGAAGATAATTTTAAAAGGCAATTATTGAAATTAAATATGTTAAAGCAGCAGAAACAGTGTTTTGTCATCATTTTGAGGATTTCCCTAGATCCCATAATCCAATCCTGACTTCCTGAATCCTGTCATACGATTCTGGCTCCCTGAACCACCTTTCTCTCTCCAACAAAACAAAGATCATAAAATCCGTTTCACAAAATACGGATTTTACATACAACGGTTCGTCACCTATTTTACCCCCATAGTATCAAAATTTTGGAAAATGCTGGTACACATAGGTATTCATCTATGACTCTACTATTACTCGTACTACTATAATATATTATATTATAGATACTCCCTAGCATAGCCATGTAGAACGCGTACTTATGACTATTAAGTCACTGTATTTCATAAATATTGATTATTACGTACGTACTGTAAAGTATCATTAATAAAGTTGTATTTTTTATATTATTTTCGCTATACTGTAATTTTAAGAGCAACGCCTGCATGTTCTTTGAAAATAAAACAACATTCTCTCTCATTCATCTGATTGCTAATATAAAAGAGTAGGCGCTTGAAGGCGCATCAGTCTGGTTTCGGAGGATTTCCCTTGATTTCTCCAGGATCATAGCATTAGATCCGGACATCTTGGATATGGGACCACTCTGAAAGTATCCTCTATCAAACAAAAAAAGAATTTTCAAAATCCGTCCAGGATTGGCTTCACAATCGCGTAACAAACATACAAAAAAAAAAAAAAATAATAAAAAAAAAAATTGCGTACGAATTGAGAACCTCCTTTTTTGAAGTCGGTTAAAAACATACTAAAATATGAAGTGTCAATGTTGAAATCTTGAAAAGTAGATACCCTCTTCTACTACACTAATTACCTTTATTTTTGATACAAATAATATATTTACTATAACTATGACTAATAAACGCTTTAAACAACAAAGATATTACAAGACTGTTTCTAACTATAATATGTAGAGGAAAAGAGAAAGGACAGAGGAGAATGGGAAAGTTAAGACTGGTAGGCGACGCCCTCTCGAATACTGATATTAAGCCAGTGAAGCTGGCCCAATCGATATCGACTTAAATTCTTTGTTTACTAAAAAAGTAGTGCTGTTTTTGAATATAGTCAGTTGAAATAGAATTATTTTATAAAGTAATTTTTATCTTGGATGACAAATGTTTCTTTGCTTTTATAGTACCTAGTAATAGGTAATATGGTTCACATCAGAATTACTAATTCGCCAAGAATCGTTCACATTTGTATAAACATGAGTCAAAGAAACCATTATAAAAAAGAAAATTAAAAAATAACATGTTGTACCTTCCTAGCAAAAATTGTATCGTGTGTTTATGTATAATTTCAAATTGTAATACGAATTGAAAGTAAATACATAGGTACCTATATCATATTATATGTAGATATATTTTTTGCAATAGGTGTAAGTGAATATGAGAGACTGAATTTTGTAATTCCTGCCTTGTATTTCGTTCGTGACGTTCAATGAAACAAAAAAAAAGAACTGAAAATGATAGTGAAGTGCGATGCAATGGGACCGCGTTAATGTGTTGGAAATACAAGCATTGGAGGACGCCGCAAAATTGAAAAACCGCACTCAGCATCCTCTGCAACACTAGCTTTTGTCATTTTGTAAGCACATGAGACTGTGCTTGTATTTGTGTATATGTAGGTATACATGTTCCTGAGACTGCCTTCAGCTTATCATCAGGAAACTATATTGAGGTGTCCTATATATATATATACAAAAAATATATAGGTATTTAGGACTTGTTTTCCCTCGGCTCTATCGTTAAAGCTTGTTCTACTAAATACCTGTATGTTAAAACTAGAAATGCCTAGTCACAACTAGAATTACATTATATTATATTATCAATATCATACACATACGATAGAGAGGAACTGGGAACCTTCGATTTTCAGCTGACATGCTGAAATGCATGAAAATAGCACAATTTGGCTACTTGCTTATGTAAACGCCAAATTATTAACATTTCTTGCTTGTTCAACAAGCTAATGTTGTTTGCGTAGAAATTGTGAGCAATTCAATAGAATCGGTTGGGCCAATAACACAGCATTAAGCAGGTTTAAAAGGTGTCTCTAGGGTAGGTAATAAACGTTTGGTGTTTCGATTGTGTTTTTAATCACGTTTTTATACGTGCACGTAGGCAGGCACTAGGTATATTCGTACTTTTACTCGTTTTTTTTAATAACTACTTTTGTATAATATTCATAAAGCTTCATTAAAATATCGACACTAAAATTACAACATTTATTTTCAGTGTTTCATTTATAAATTAGAAGTTTATTTGCCTGCTAGCATCAAATATCTTGAAGACCAACATTTAGTAATTTATGAAAATTGTTAACCCGTAACATGAACATTGCGCCCGTAAAAAAACTGACAAAATGTAAAAGAAAATTGTTTAAAACAACGACAGCTGGCCACTGGGAGCGTCATTCCACGAACTTAGGTCACAAAAACAACTTTGTAGATAGGAATTAATGCCTGACGAGAGTGTTTCACTGTTCTTGTCAAATTTAGTTAATGTAACAATGATTTTATTTGGGCTTAGTAGTACTTTCACATTCTTATGCAGTACCTCATTCACCTAGAAGATACTTTAGATTATACCTTTATGCCTGTGCTCATTTTTGGTACTGGAACTACACGAGTAATAGTCATAAAGCCAAAAAGGTGTAAAAAGGTTTTATGCGATAAGGTTTACACCCTGTGATATTGCAAGCGGTCATTAGGCTACGGTGATTACTTATAAGATGTAATGGGGCAAATGCTTATTTGTAGCCTTGGTGTATAGGCAATCTTGATCACATTCAATATTTTATTCTTGGCCAATAAATAAAAACTTAAGGTCGTTTTTTAATTGACTGTTTACAGATTGAAATTTATTTAACGACACTATAAAACTGTTTGCACTAACCACTTGCTTAATAATAATAATAATAATCATTTATTTCAGATTCAACATCCATAGGTATTTGTTAGTACAATTGCGAACTTACAATCTAGTGTTAGTAAATTAATATATTATAAACTTAAATCGTAAATGGCAGGTCCGGGTGGACTTCCCGATGATGGTGGCAGATCACGATACGACTGCGTGCAGCCGTATCCAGCGAGCCAGCATCGGAGAGTCCCACCGGTCTGCCAGCACGCGTAGGATGGTGTTGGGACTGCCGCGCGTGCGGCGCATGATAGAAGCGCATCGTTTTCGCATAATTGCCGCAAAGCCGTCTGTGTCAGCCGCCGCGAACATCGCGGAGGCGCTGCAATAGCGCGGCAGCCCCATCAGCACCCGGAACGCGTTATTATATTGAACGCGCAGGTCGCTGTATGCCCGCTGCGTATAGTTCACCCACAGGCCGCATGCGTAAAAGGACTGACAGTACGCTTTAAAAAGCGCAACTTTGACAGTATCCACACACCGCGAGAACCTGCGGGCCAACATGTTGCATCGGACAGACAGCGCCCTGCGCTCCCTTTCAATATCCACACTGTCTTTAAGGTCCTCGGTGACCCAGTGGCCCAAATACTTAAATTGCTCGACTTTGTTTAGAGCTGTACCACATAAAGAGAAATTCGGAACAAATGTATATCTCTTGTTGTCTGGTCTGAAAATCATTATTTCGCTCTTCTTTGCATTATATTTGAGCCCATGAGCCACCGCGTAGGACTCGCAAATTTTTAGAAGCCTTCGCAAGGCCCCAATCGATGGGCTCAGCAGCACCATGTCGTCTGCGTAGCTGATGTTATTCACGCACACTCCATCTATATGACAGCCGATGCCGGTGCCACTGAGCTCATCGATCAGTCGATTAATGTACAGGTTGAAGAGCGTGGGGGAGGTCAGTCCCCCCTGCCTCACCCCACATTCCAGCCCGTACTCCTCCGAGTGAGAGCCTGCCCATCTTACAATATTCTTTTGATTGTTATACCAATGAACAAACAATAGCACAACCTCCCTAGGTAGACAAGTTTCATCCCTTAATTTACCCCATAGAATATCGTACGATACAAGATCAAAAGCTTTCGATAAATCAAGGTAGCATGCATACACTGGAGTTTTTCTTCTCGTGTAGTACTGTACAGTCTGCTTGAGGGACAGGATAGCACTCTCAGTGGAAAGCCCAGGCCTGAAGCCGAACTGCGCGTCATTTAGTAGGACGTGTTTATCCAGGTGCTGCCCAAGCAGACTGTCCAGCACTTTGGCGACCACTGTGGCCAGGGATATCGGTCTATAGTTGTTTGCATCTGATGCATCACCAGTTTTATTTTTGATGATTGGTACAACTATAGTGCGCATCAGATCATCGGGTAGATGGGAGTGGCCTAAACACAGGGTAAAAAACATAGAAAGCACCCTGGGCAGGTGTACACCTGCGTGCTGCAGGTGCTCGATGCTAAGGCTGTCGTGACCCGGTGATTTACCCCTTATCATGCCTCTGATCACCGCACACACTTCCTTCGTAGTAAAATAAACACTACGCTTACTACCCTCCCCAGCATCGAGCTCCTGCCGCGCTATTCCCAAAGGAGACTCCACCCTGAAATGATGAGAGAACATAGTGGCAATCTCGCTAGGCTCGTGCACTCCCGCCACGCTAACGGGAAGGCCCGGCTTATGATTCATTTTATTGGTATTTTTCCAGAACTGACTGAATTTCTTGTTTGAGTGTAGCTCAGCTAGAATATTCATTTTAATTTGTTGTTCGTTATTCTGACACCACTTTAATTTAGATTTAAAAGCACGCCTAGTTTCACACATATCATAATAAAGCCGGCCAGCCCTGGGCTTACCCCCATACAACCAAGCCTGGAAACATATCCGAGCCCTCCCATGAGCAGCGCGGACGTGCCTGTTCCACCCGGTAATGTATTTACCTCTACGCCTTTCACTGCCATCATAACTACATATAGCAGCCTCCGATAGTACACAAATAATCTCGTCATACATGTTGTCTAACAGAATTTTATGTCTTTTGTTACTACACATTTTATCCGAGCAGTTTCTCAACTCTGAAGGAAAATCAATTACACGAAGTCTGGAGTGACATACATCTTTAAACTTCGCTATCTGATTCGAGTCGCGTTCACCCCATACTATTTTATTCTTACAAACAGTAGGTATACAAATCTTAGGCTTAACTAAATTAAAATTACATATTATAGACACAGGGTAATGATCAGACCAATAGGTATCATATAACACAGCGGCCGCGGACACAGCGTCCCGCGCGGCACTAGTCACAAGGCAGTGGTCGAGCCAGCGCAGACACCCGTGCGCATCACTGACAAACGTATGACTGTCCGGTGGCATCAGTTCTAAGTCAACACAGGACCACGCTTGTTCCGTACAAAAAGTTAGGAGCTCAGTAGCAAATGACTCACCGGGATGTGCATTGTAGTCCCCTAACATAAACACTGATTCTATGTTGTGACTGTCAATTATGGCTGTCATTTCACTGAGGCACTCTGTGAACTCCACTAGGTTTTCATTGGACTCGGTAGGCATATACACAGAAAATATCAAAATGGAACGATCATTGAGCTCGATTTTTATCGCGGCGAGACGCACACTATTGCACTTCACTACGTTAACTGTCGGAAACGCAGACTTTCTCCACAGTAGGGCCACTCCACCGTAGGGCCTACCGCGTAAGACCCCTGCCGCGGTATCCACCGCAGAGGTACCCGTGCAGGCGAAGTCGTCGTCTATCGCGGTCAGGTATCCGAGGTCGTGCGGCAGTAGCCACGTCTCCTGCAGCGCCACAACATCAGCCGAGCGACAAAGCTTCCGTACACATTCCACAGATCTAATCACGCCTTTGCAGTTAAAACTTATCAAGTTGATGTTATTCATAAATTAGTACGGCCAACATTCTCGCTAGTCACACGGACATTCCCATTATCACGTCGGCTGATGTTTATAAATCTACGATAGGCCACCCCCTTTGGCCAGAAGTCATCACTCAGGAAAGTTATTAACGAACTTTTAGGTACGAATATTTTGTATGATTCGTAATCCTTCGCCAACTTCATGTTGATTTTTTCAATTTTAACATCAATGTTAGTCTTCTTCATAATGTAAGTACTGATGTCAGATAAGGATACGCCCTTCGCAACATTATAAATGTACATAGGCACCTTAGTTTCAGCTGCCATAAAATTACTCCCAGGCTCTGGAATCGCTTTTCCTCGCTTCCCAACGAAACGGTTTCGTGCTCTTTTTTTTTGGACACGAACCCACTGATCACTCGGGGCCTGTTTCTTCCATGTCCCCTCACGCGCAATCTCCGCCATCGACTTCTGCTTACGCGCGACTGGGCCGGACCCATTCTCGTCAACCGTGCATTCCACAGCCGGATCGAGTGCCGGTGGCAGCGGCGCAGTACAGGCGGCTGGACTAGATAGTACCGGTCGAGGGGCGGGGGTCAGGGGGCCATGGCCTCTCACTGACATGGGGGACAGCTGTGTCAAGGGGGTCAACGGCGATGCCCCATCGGCCGTACCTTGCACCCGCGGGGAATCGATCCCGCGCCGCGCGGGAGGAGACGCAAGCGACTCAATCAGGTGACCCGATACGGTTGTCATCGTAGAAGCATCTCGAAGTTCGACAGACAATGGTTCACAACTACCCTCCGATATCTGTTTCTCGACAACGTTTTGCATACTGGTTTTTGGTGTAAATTCTAACATAGTTTGTTGTTGATATTCACTAATGCCTTCATTGCACTCTAGCGGTAATCCCATGGGACCACTATCGCACTCATAACTCGCTAGTCTTGTGACATATGCACCTCTTTTAGGGTTTACATTGCATCTTGATGGTGAAATATGCTGCACCTCACTTCTCAACTGATCCATCTGCTTAACTGTAGCATACTCTTCTTTCATCGTCTCGAGATCATGCCGTAGCTTAACAATATCTTTCAATAGCCGCGTTACGTCGACATGGTCGAACAGAACCGGGGGTAACTTTTCGAGGTCGCGGGCTACAAAGACTGGGATATCCTCTGAGTCGGTATCTCGCATCAGACAGATGATGTCGTCTATGTCTCGCACATTTTTCCTCGCCTTCCTCCGCGTTATTTTACGTTTTGTTGTCGGCAAGGATTCGAACAACAAGTTCTTCGCCGTTACAATTTCACTCTCAGAAAAAGCGCTCACACAAATTCTGCCTATACTTTCATCGTCCATTACAGATATTTTATTATGGACGAAGGCTAACACTTCGTTAATCACTACATTGCAATTTGCACATTTAACCACAGAGGACATTTTTTTAAATTCCTCGATACACACCGTCACACGTCACGCTCAATGCGGTACAATGCAACCGTACGCTTGCGCGCGCGCGGCGAGACTGATGATATGTTGTTGTTACAATATCACACGCTTTGTCACTTGGAAGTGATCTATCTTCCTCTCGACAAAAAAAACTCTATCGACAGAACTCACAAGCAAATCACAGTAGGTACTATGTATATGAGTCTCAGTAGCAGTGGTGTAGTTGTGTTGGAAAATACGGGTGCCGTCTGACCATCAACCCCAAAAGGACCACAGAGTATTGTTTGCCAATCAGCAGGTGTACTTGCCAGTGAGGATTGATTGTTCCCTGAAAGTATTGATGGGGCCCATCCTCATCCTTTCACAATGTAATACTAGGTAATTTTACAAAGAAATGTTAATAGAACCATATACCTAATAGAGTTTTAATCTCGTTTGGCAAGTGCTCACTTACCAAGTATTAAACATAGGGAATCCCAGATGGCTGATTGCTATAAAACACCGCATTATTTACACTGTGTGATTTTTAGAGCACTTTGTATCCAACGCCTTATTTTATGGCATCCGGGTCCTAATTTAATAGCTTCCCCGAATTTTGGGCGTACATGAAAATTTAACGGTAGCTAAGGTATATTATTTACTATGCATGTAGTGTAATTACATTAACTTAACTTATAGAATTAGCTCAGTGTGGTATGCTAAAGATGGCGTATCAACTGTGCTATAATAAATCTTGAATATAACACGTGGTGCACCGTAAGAGCACGTTCAGTTAGTATTTAGGGGTTAATGTTTCACAGCTAATAAAGAAGAAGCTTTGTAGCATCACTGTCTTAGCCCAGTTCAAGGTTTGGTGATCCCACAGATCGATCAGAGAAAGACGGAGCTCATTATTACTTTCATCAACATAGATTAATGTCTCTCTATTAGCGTTAATGAGGCACAGCCTGCGCACATTTGCCTCCCGGCTTCCTCAGAATCTGTCGCTATATATAGATAAGTTACACAGGTACATTTCCATAGATACCTAGTGATAAAATATTTATGATACTGGTTAGATGGATCAGTATATACCAACATGCTAGCGATATAATATAATTGGTTCTCAAATATTTAATAACATTTTAATTTATAGTTAATTAAGTATTCTATTAAGCTCCATTGTAAGGGTAATGTTACGCCTTCAAAGCTCATTTTGTAAAGTTATCTGTAGCCAGTTGCAAAACTAAGCTACCAATGTTAACATAGTGACCATAGAGCAACAAAACAATTAAAAATAAAATATAGTTGCTAAAGGGATTTATTTGTGTCTGAAAAAAAAGAAGCACAAGAATGCATTTTCAGTGTAATTCACGCCTAAGAACTAGGTAATATTTTATATGTATATCGCGTAGAGCACAGTTATTTTACTTAGAGACTATTGATACTACTGAATATAATAATGATTTTACAAAAGGATATGTTGGTCTCGTGAGTCACCACACACAAAATAGTGACGTGATTGGTAGTAATTTTCAACAGAGAATAAGCCTAAAAGTAAATCCAATTAGCATGCAATAGTTACGACGCAGCAAGCAGCATGGCTGCTTAGATATGAAACAAAATAAGTGAGAAGTAGGTATTCTTAATAAAAAACGTGAGAAGGAAATGTATTTTCATTTAGGCGGATAGTTGTGCGGATATGCGTCTAAATTTGTAAAAAGTTTGACGTTGCGGTGGAAAATGCTGATGTATTTAGATTGTAGATGCCAAAAAGCCCATTGGGGGAAGATTGGTTTGAATAAAATATTCCGTGCAGTTTTCAAGGCATGAGATATTTTTGGTTACAAGTTGTTTCTTTTTAACTTAACGATCGCAGACATAAAACTTTATTATATATTTTAGCGGTGTAAATTCGTCTTCACTACAAATCCCTTTACTGTGGGTGCAACATGGACGTGACTGGATTTTATCTCTTGTACCAGACTAAGTGCAAGCTTGATTTTAACGGAGTCTTATTTATTTTACACATATATATTATATTATATGTTGTTATTCAGCAGTCATGAACTTTAAGTACTTAACTTCAAATAAGAGGTTTTGTATCTGTACCTATAGGTTTTCTGAAAAACCAAAGAATCAATATAACCTATGGATATTTGAATATTATGTAATCTTGAATGACAACTTATTATTATCAACATACAATATTTGATTTTTAATATTACAACATCTAGTTTTTCATTTATTTAAAGTCAAGGGCTTACTTTTCAAGTAGGATATTGTTTGTATTTAGAAATTTGTATCTGTATCCACTGAATATGTTAGTAGAATTAATATTCCTTTAAAGGTTTAAGTTAGACGTGTGGTGAACGATAAGATGGTAAAATTAACAACACTGTAAATACTCCTGTAGGTACGTAGTATCGGAATGCATAGATTCAACTAATAAGGCATCCATCTGTGTTCTAGTATCAGAACGTATCTAAGTATCTGAAAAAAAAAACCATCAATGTATCATGCTAACAGAATGATGTGTCCTGGTAGTGGTACCTAATTTTTGAGAGCAGATGTGCCCATCCAACGGCCCGGAAAATGTTCATCTAAAAACTATTTACGGGCTATACTATTGTCCGGCCGTGCACTATCTCGTTGATAGATGACATTATTAACGATGCTTAAGAGAATAGTATCCTCCACTTAATCCACGCCAACATCCAATTTTTCTTAACATTTTTCTTTATTTATCTGCGGTAAATCTTACGAGCAAAGATTTTATTATGTAACTGGGTGATGGCCACGACATTGCCTGCTAAGATTTCAGAATCGCGTTGAAAAGGGATGAAAATTATCGTTTACTTGCCATTTATAACAAACTGAAGGTATCCTACGTGTTGTAAACTATTTGTGTATTAAAACTCATTCAAATCCGTTCAAAATTGTATTTTTGTTACGAGTATCATGTCGTGTATACATTTACATGCAATATTTTGTTACACACATTCACTTGAATTCTATTTATTTGTATAGAATAAATTTCTATTGTAATTCATTTATTATTATATGATATTCTTGGATTCCAGCAGAATATTGAAACGAGAACGGACGAATAGATAATTTCCAATATTTCATAGAAATTGACAATCACAACCAATCCATTCAAAAAAGTTACGTCTTGCTTTATAAATGAAATTCGTGGTATTTAAACTTTATTAATATCACCCATTAAAGTGAAGGCAGTCTGGCAAAGGCCTGACAGCTGTGCCTCAGTCGCTGATGTAGGTAATGGGTTCGATACTCGAATATTACTTTGTTCATCTTAATTATAATCTTGACATGGACAACTAGCTACAAAATTAAACTAAATATTATTCTACCCTTTTCTTGTCATCAGACGAATTGGTTTTGTTTTCTATTTTATGTCTTTAGTAGGTAAATTTTTAATTACAGGTAAATTCAAAGCGTTGTTTAATGTTCACTTGTGTTAAACACATAAAAGTAGTTAACAGAAGTTGGAATGTCTCCCAACGCAATGAACAGAATAAAAATATGTCATCATATGAGGAAGTCAAATTGAAATACTATGTAGCCTTTTTTTAAGGACAAACACAGATGCGCGTAATTGCTTGTATTTTGACTTTTTAGAATTGTTGACTTTGTTCTGATAAAATGTACTAAAATTATACATACGAGTATAGGTACGAAATGAATAAATTCTAGCAATTCTACACAGCACTATTTAGATCCAAAGTAAGCATAGCTTAACCAACTTGTATTATGGGTTCTAATATGCGTATAAACATACTTAGATAGTTTTTTTTTGTAAATATATAAGTAGGTACCTACATACCTACTGGGTATACATAGAAACATCCAAAATTTTATGAAGATGTTTGTTTCCTAAACACGCTCAAACGGCAGGAAGGAAGTAACTGAAATCAGACTCACGGATGCATTATAGTTTAGAATTCGCTATTTCAATCAAAATTGATATAGCGAATGGAAATTAGCGTGTAATTTCAGGTCTATCAGTTAGACCTGAAAATCACGCTAATTTCCATTCGCTATATATAAATGATTTCTTTTACCATGCAATTTCGCTAAAGCGCAAGTCAGCCTAAATCTTAACACTTTGAATGAGTTAGTTATACTACCACGGCTCTTCTCAGACAAAAGTGCTTGTGTCTGCGCGATGCTCATAATACGTTCCTGGAATGGTTCTCACGGCCTATCGTTTTACTTTTTTCCGTCATATTAAATTATCGCCAAATGTTGCGTCCCAGATTTATTCTCAACGTGTTCGTACAATCTCGAAGTACGCTTAAAACTCGGAAACGAGGACGCTTTATACTAACATGACCGGCACTAACGTACATCGTTGTCGAGTACCTAGGTACGGCTATATTTTGTTGACACAATGGGAAATAGATACATAAACAAACATCTTCAGTTGTTGCAATATACATAGGTACTCCCAGTTATGTTCTAAGCTCCTACTTCTGTATACGACATAGAGTTGTTAGTAGAACATTGACAAAGACTCTTTGTCGGTAACTGTCGTGTTTTGTGAAGTCGACTTAATATAATTAGCCACAGCTTGGGAATTAATAAAGCGCTGTTCGTCGCGAACATCGCCGTTTGATCCTGTCTAATGAGTGCGGTTTGAAGTATGTATCGCACTTAAGCTTGAGAAAGCTACTCAGTATCTTGCTAACCCTCTTAGTTTATTTGGTATCGTTCTCAAATTTTACACCTAAATTATAGAGTAATAAAGAAATTATAATGAAACAAGAAATTGGAGATTATCTTGTGATTCTTGTATGAATTAATACAATTTTGGTTTTGGAATATTAAGCCAAGTCTAAAATGTAGATACAAACTGTAGTATGAATGTTTTGAAAAGACAGTATAATATGTAAATAATGTTTCTCTTGTTTAAGATTAGTCTGAATGTATATGTACCTATGTTGTAAACTACTTTTTTATTTATCGTTGCATTGACCGTGATCACTATGTAAAACCTAAAAAGTAACCTTAGAAATATCCCTAAACATAGATTACCAACGGGCAAAAATGCTTGGTACAGTTGGTACCTGTATTAGCTATCAGCATCACTCGTTTTGCATCTGAAACCTGTCTATAGGAATAACAATGATTGTATTTGTATGCACCACCGTGTGCACTCATATTTTATCAAATCGATTGAATCGTAAACTAGAAACTGTTTCTAACAATTTTCAGCTAAATATTTATTTAAACTATCATAAACCGTCACTAGAGGTTAGCGTTCAATACCTAATATTCTAACCAATGTACCTATAATATACATAGTACTGCCACATACTTTGGGTTTGTTTTTCATATTTTATGAAAACAACATTTTCATGTAGGTACTCGTAGGTACCTATATTTATTTTAATATTCATTTTTACTGGAATAACATTACGCAGGTACCTATTTGTATAAAGCTTGTATCTACATATTACTCACTGAAAATACTGCTAGTACTGTTTGAGTAAATACTATTACTCATGAAGTATAAAACATTGTAGGAACGTAAAAGAAAATTGATGTTTAGGAAATGAAACTTTTATACAATTTTATAGTGAAAATTAAAAATAAATACGTATTTCAGATGCACACAAAGCTCAGGAAAATAGTTGTTCTGACTTTTATGGCAGAAGTTAAAGCTTACTGAAGTCCTGCATTCTGCCCCCTTGAAATAACACGTACAAATGCTACTCATTAAAAATTATATCTACATTATTTGCACTTAATGTAACGTCGCTTACTTCAATTCGCTTTTTCGATTAGTGAAAGAAAGTAATGACTAACGATTATTCTAAAGTAACACGAGTATTTACTTTAAGTTTGCTTGGGTACCGAACCACTGACACAATTAAGTACTTAGCGACGATGCGGGCAATGTCTGGTAAACAAGGTCGACAATAGAGCCTCTGACTACGCACGGTTAAGTGCTGGGACAATACCACACGTAAAACCTTTAGAATCTATGTTGATGCACGCGTAAACAAACAGTCCTAATAATAGCTGGTCCAAAGCTTTCAACAATCTCGACATCCCTAAAACTTTTTAGTTTTAATTAAAGGCATAAGCAGACGAAAACTTTTCGCTTATTAATCAAAAGTTTTCACCTTTAACATTTAAGAGGACCAGAGGAGTAGGGTACCTACCTACTTTAGGTTTTTGCAATTTGTAATTCTGTATCACCGGTCTATTCGTTCACTATGAGTCTGTACAAAATATTGCGGTCGACAGTGAAATCGAGGTTCCCAAAATGCAAGCTTTCAATACATCCGATATTGGCGCTCGGATGATGATACCTATCTAGTTTTTTTTTATATAGCTGTCCTGACTATTGTATTCGCATAGATGCAATTTTATGAATACAGTGCAGGATAAAATATTTCGTTTTATAAAATAAGACGTAAGAGGAGCAACACCATAAGTCGTCTAGAATACCTTTCTTCGGCGAACTTGTGGTGGTGTTTCATCGCAACTTATACGAACCAATCCAATTTTCTATCTCAAACCGAAAATACCGAGTGCACTGCAGGAGGCACATTTCGGCCGTCGGCGCTCGACTGACACAGCGAACATAGCCGACATGTATTGTACTTACGCCCTCGATCCTGCCTGACACTATTCTGACAACATTACTCTCGCATATAGACTTGTTGCTCTTGACTTGTTTGGATACATCCTATACACGTACAATAGGTTTAGATCATTATATTATCCTCTGTTAAGACGTGTTGTTCAGAGAAAACTCTGTACCTACTAATATAAAATATACTGACTGTTTGTAAAGTTTTCTTCTGAATAATATGGCCTGGTAGGTAACATGAACCATAAAAGTCATAGACCTAATCTGTAGCAGCACATGTTAAGACACTGTCTATGAATAAACATGTAGTCGAAGGGTACAGTAAGTTGTAGTATCATGTCACACGTTAATAATCCCTTCATTTTGGTTCGGTTGGTTGCACCGGTCGGTATGTATGTACGAGACTGTTCCATAGATCACGTTTTATGTGTGACAAATAGTCTCGAGTTAGGTGAAATTGCTTTCCGATCCACTCTGACAAATAATGTCAACCCAGTGACGCGTGACCTTAGTCGTTCTCGTGACGATCACAATTTGCCTAAAGTCCGATACCGGATTTGGAAGGGATCTCATTTTGTGTATTTGAACAGTATGAGTGACCTTCTATTTACTGTACCTTTCAACTACTTAAAAAGTGGAACTGAGAAATATATTTTTTCTCCCGAAGTGTTGAAGTTTACCAACTCGAAAATAGCAAAAAGTTTTATTATAGACTTAACTTCTTCCGCGATGTTGTTATGTTACAACTTAAATTAAATTATCGACGTATTTTGACACTTGTTTATATTTACTTTGCTGAAAATTGAGTTTTCGGAAGCCGCCAAAGTCCTTGGTGCTACGTCTTTGAAGCTTCGTAAATTTCGAATTCATAGATGTTTGGAGTACCTATGCGATACCTAGAACGTGAGACCTCTGTGCTCACCTTTAAATTAGATTTTTGCTAGCGAACCAGCTGTATAATAATACAATGTGGTCGCTACTCGCACACTGAATTACAGTGGGTGCGTTGTCGCTGTCCTATTGTATACCCTAACCGAGCCCGGGATAATATACGAATCTATTATTCAAGTGCTCTGGCCCCCAAACGCAACAAGAAAATAACAAAGATGGAGTCAACATTCATTGTACTACTCTCAATAGGGTTTTGACGGATTTGAAAGGGTCCAGAAACATTTAACGACTACAATACTTTACTCATTGCTCTTTCTATTAAGAATTTTAAACAACGTCACAACTTGCCACTTTAGTGGAAAATGATTTGAAATGAGTTTCTTACTTCTATGACAATGCTTGACTTTTAAAATAAATTCTAGTCCCGGTTCGTTATTCTTTGACTAAGGTTTAATCAATATGCTTGGTCTTGACGCAATGTACAGCGCGGCATTCACTAACAGCAATATAGCTAATAATAGATTTCGGTCAATTGTTTTTGTTGTCCTGATCAACATTTATTACCTTATTCGTATGCGGGACCAAATCTAAAAAGGTTCGGAAATGTTCAATAAAATTTTATTTCGTTTTAAGAACATTGGGCTGATATAAAGATTTCCAAGCTTGTTAGCAACAAAATTTTGGTCAAGGAATAAGTTTTGGTAGTATATCAATACATTTGTAATCTTTGTTCGTGATTCCTGGAATAATAATCTTGCTTTGATTACAATAGTTACGATGGTTCTGTCCAAAATGTTACAATTTGTCGTTCTATATTGGTTGTGGTAATTCCGAGTTTATAGCGTTTCATAAACATGAAATGCCTTCGTCTTTTGACGGGGTTATGACCACCGGAGACTGAGGCTTGAACCTTTGCCACGTAATTTACATTTAAATCAGGACTAAGCCTCGAAGGCTTCCTTTTATTATTTTTTATAATGGAAAGAATCATTAATGTAATGTTGAACCGCAATGTATCAGCTTACAGTAGCCAGCTCTACACAGTTACTTTTTACAGATACTTGTATCTATTGAAATATGGTTTGATTGTATTTTTTTTAATAGGATCCGACATTTTGTATTGTGTATGTATCATCTAATTAACATTACTAACTTTTGGCATGGCTTCACCTTCATTTGACGTGTACCTATACCTATGTTGTGTTGTCGTAAGGTTTTGAATATTAAACGATTCCTCAAAATTGTAGTATCCCCATTATCTGTATGATATTGGTACAAATAAATAATCCGACACGTTTTATCACCGTAGACGATTAGACAAAAAGATCGCTCCCGATTCAAATAAAAAGTAGTATGTAGGTATACTAGCTCGTATATAAAGTAATAGTAGTAAAATGTAAGCAACAGTATTAACGTTGTCCTTTTTCTATGCATCTTGAGGGCGGAAGTGAGTGGGATACATACCTAAACTTAAAAGGTCGACGATAAAACGAACAAGTATCATTGCGTTTCTCGAAAACCTCCTGAATCCAGACGTAAGCAAATGTGGATAGCTGAAGTTTAATGAGCCGTGCTCTTACCCGTATCTAAGTTTGTACCAACTCCTATTTAGCTATCGATTTTTCAGTTACTTTAGAATTAAATAAGTAAAACGCTATTTAAACTTTGTATGTACGCACTTCATCTTTAGAGAAAGTATGAAGAGATAGGATCCTGGATTGCTTGGAATTTATATAAGTAGATGCTTCATCAACTCTGTTATGTGACTCAGTTTTGACTGGAACACACAAGTATGTGGTTTAATTATATGTTTGAGGGGCTGGACGGTTTCCTTCAGCAGTAAAGCATAAGAGGGTTCCTTTATCTTGAGACCCGACCCCTTACACTTCAAATTGGAATCGTTAAAGCTGCATCTGATGGGCAGATACGATTTATACTTACAAATGAAAACTAATGATTTGATCTTCCAATCTGTAAAGCAATATTTTGGTAGGTATATAAAATTGTTAAACGGTTCATAAGAATATACATATACTTTCAAGTTGGATGCAGAATATCGATAGGTGTACATCGTGATATATTGTGTGAGAAATATTTTATTTTCAGAAGAATTCAACCAAACTTTGTGGTCAAAGTTTGATGATATTTTATTTCACATTTGGCACGATATACTTACTGGCCCGGCGCTAACTTTAAAAACACTAAAGTAGAGAACGTGTCGGTATAACTAGACCATCTTCATCGTAAACTAGAAAGTTACCAACTTTATTTATGAATACTATGTAAAAAGGGAAGGGGTTCTTTACCCGCATCGTCAAAGGTAATTTGTATGTAGTATGTGAGCGTACAATTTCAGCTAGGCCTTCTTTTCGGAGGCAAGCTGTTGAAACTTCGTCGATATATCATTAATCATGTTACGTCATTATCTATCGGTGATGTTATGATACGGTATGAGCCTAGCACTTACTGTGTACGTAATCAACACGCGTACACATTCAGTAATCAAATTTACCAGTATATTTGCACACGTTGTATTGTTTAATTCACTTATGTAATGATAACATCATCTAAATGTTGTAAACTTTTGCGTTGTTTGGCATTGTTCCAACTGGTACTAAATGAAATGAAATATAGCAATCCTGTTTCATCTGAAAATGATTTTACTACACGGATGTAAATTATTAAAATAACTACGAGTATAGCGTAATTTGTAAGCGCTTTCACATAAAAGTGTGCTCATTACAGTGACTTTTTAAGTACAAATTGTCTATTGGATTACTTATGTTAACATAATTACTCAAAAATATGATATCCTAATTCAGTTTTCTTTTCTTCAGGCGATCAAACATACCTACTTACGTTCGAGTTAGTTAGGAACATTTCTTAGATCTTGACAGAAGGATCAATTCCATGTTAATTTACCTCTATCTAAATAAGATGTAAACTAGAATAGATCATGTCATTACCGTTCGATCTAGAATAGGGTTAGGAAGGGCCGTTCTATAAACAGTAGGTACATATCTAGTGAACTTAAATTGTATGGATGGCGATGGCAGGTTGACATTGCCAAGTCAGGCGACCCAATAACCGTGTACATACTGCATAGACAATATTGCCCCTTACAACCCTTACAGAATATATTGTTATAATCCTGATTGCTATTTCTTACTACCTTTACATATACATATAAATACTGTATTCCTACTGCCTCCCTACATTGTGAGACGCCTATGTCCAGCATTGGACAGCGATGGGCTAATTGATTGGTTAATGATTACCACTCCTACCTTCTTTCCTATTCCTACTGTTTTTATAGTTAGAAACAAAAAAATTGTATGAATTATCTTGACTTGAAAATTGACGTCACGTATGCAAAAAATATTGAAACAATTATTTACTGAAATTTCTTTTTCAATATTCAGATTTTATTTAATAGTTGAATGGATATTCATCGGTGAAATTCAGCCTAAATGGACAATCACGCACCAGTTCATTTTACATATCCGTTTAATCGTATACATTTTTATACGACAATGGCGAATGTAGTCCGAGAAATTTTTATAATCCTTGTTGAATTTCTACAACATAAAAGACACCTTCAATCTCTATTCAAATTTAAATATTGTAGTCAGTGATAATGTTAACATAAACAATATTAAATAGAAAATTAACCATACTTTTTCCTTAATATTTGGTAAGTAAATTATAGAATATTAGTAACCGAATAATTGATTCGGTTACTAATAATATAATCGTTAATTCAAAAAATATCATTTTTAACCGATTTCAAGAAGGAGGAGATTTTCAATTTTTTTTTTTTTTATGTATAACTATTATCGATTACTCTGAGACTTATAATCCGATTTACATGATTTTTCATTAACTTGATGCGGAATAGTTGCCATTTGATCCCATAAAAAATTAACGTAGTTTGGCCCAGTAGTTTTCATTTGTTTTTTATATACTTATTGATATCGATCAACCCCTCAAAGTTCTGGGAGTTGATTTTGTAACACCTTATAAATAGATCAAGTTATACGTGCAACTTAGAGGGCTCCAAATTCCAACTTACTCGTAAAATCGCGTCATGTTATGGCCCACCTTGTGTATAAAATTGAATGTGTAGAACGACCCTACTTGCTGACTTGCACAACTGAAAACTGACGGCCGACTCGTTTCTGTTGATGAATCTATTAGCTTTCTCAACTTGTCATGGAATAAAGTATTTTTATAAGAGTTGGCAAAATGAAAGCACGTTGAGTGGTTAGTTATCTCGATGTCAAATTCATACAATCTATTTGTTTTATGGAGACAATATTTCGTGGCAATATATCATCAGGAATAAATATCATAACAAAGATATTTGATTTGTTTTTATATTAGATACTCTATAGCCATTTTAGTGGAACATTAACTTAAACGTAAGTCAAAACTACGTGATGTAGCTAGTATTTCACTAATATTATAAAGAGGAAAGATTTATTTGTTTGTAATGTCGAATAACCTCAAGAATTACTGGACCGATTTCAAAATTTCTTTCACCATTGGAATACCACAAGTACATTAAGTATGAGTAATATAGGCTACTTTTTATGTCATAGGTTACTTTTTATTCAATATTTTCACGCGGATGAAACCGTGAGGTGATGCTAGATGAAATATTTCAGTCTACCAGTAGAATGAGATTCATAGGTACATTTAGATCGAACCTTTTTTTATGTATCCTGAAGGTTAGGTTCATATTTTATTTGTAGCCTTTTCTTTCGTAGCAAATAAATGCTTACTCAAATTCTCGGATCTCACATACTTTTTGCTCGAATCTTGGCTCGCTTTACAAGCTTCCAAATTTGCAAAAATTAATTGGAACATGCCTAATGATTTATAGATGTAATAACTATGATATTACTGCACGAAAAGATAACAAGTACTAGATCATTTATTCAGCAAAAATTTTACTGCTGTAAAGTTTCCAGTAAAAATATTTTTCTTTGAAACCGGGCCATGAATACTAAGCAGTGGCAATCGTTTTAAAAAATATACCACGATGTTGTATTTCTTAATTCAAATAGAATTCAAATAGAAATTAGAATTGTAATATTCACCTAGGTTGAACGGGTACAATACAATGAAGAATACGATCACTTTACATTAAGACAATTCTTAAACATACACTTTTTGCATGTTATTCAGACAAAACAATCTATTAAGCTTATTTTAAAAACTACTTACCCTCAAATCAAACGGTTCGATTTGAAATACAGCTGGCAGCATTATCTCTTCTACGTCAGCTTTACGCATCACTGGAATCAAGGAGAATTTATGTTCAAACATGTACCTACACTACGATATGATGTGATATCAAACGACGTAAGCTGTCTGCTTTTTTAATGTTTAGCAAAAAAGAGTATCTTGACAAGTTTATTTCCAACTCGATGAACAGGCTAAAGATTGCGGCGTGTGGTTATTTAGTTGTTCTCAAAATCAACGAAGTTGCCTTAAATGATGACCAGCTGCTGCGAGTTCATGGATATCTACGTTGCAGTTACATTGGTTTCAGTCGGTCCAAATCCCATAGGTTTTATACCTTTGGGAGCCCTAAGCGAGATGAGACATTGAAGGATTAAACTCTAAGTGATGCCCTTCAGCGGGATGAGACCTAAAGGAATTGAACTCAAAATAAAAGGCTTTCTTGCTTAGTTATCTAATAGATCTGTTTAGCCACCTAATTAGGTATCCATCTTTAGATTAAGTAAGTAGATTTACCCTTTCTGCTGATTACAAAGGGATTGATAGCTACTCAAGAAAATATTTCAAGATTTTATTTAATGTTGTTCAACCCCGTTCGCGCTTTGTTTGCACAGCGCTGTGGCGTGGCTTAAGGTGCGGGGTGGTGGGCCGTCTGCCTCTTGCCTCAACGACCAAGCTTATTATCCAGTAATTAAATTATTATTCATAGCACGTTTCAATAATTATTTAGTGCTTGTCAACGTCATCAACATTTCAGAAGGCCGAGCACTTACGGTTTTGTTATTAGCTACGTAGCGACACCGTAATGTCGTTATCATGTTACAGAATAACATGTTGTGATATTTTATCTGACGTAATAGGTAACAAGCACCTATTATATCTGAAGTATACCTACTCGTCTATAAAATATCAACTGCAGTAAGTGATACCAGCTCATCGCAAGAGGTTTCTATGATTGATTTGCAAAATTGCACATTGATTCATGATTCATGTGCTCTTGGTTAAGTTATGTGTACATTGCCGGCGCGGCGTTGAAGTTATACAATTTTAAAATAAAATAAAAAAGAGACTCATTCAAGGCCATACACAGGCATTGAATGAGTCTCTTAAAATAAACATACAAGATTCTTGAATTTTCAATTATGAAGAAATAACTGAAGTCATAACAGTCATACAGTTTGTATATAAGTCGAAGAAGATGCAAGTGAGATATTAAAAAAGGTAGGTATATACATATATACGTATATGTGTACATTTAACTGCATAAAATACAATATACATGCGGTGTAAACTATATGCCTTTATGAATCAGTGCCAGAAAGCGCGCCTGTCTGTTCATAATGGTGCGTTGATCTCCACATTAAAGTAAGGTAGCGTAAATAGTGTATAGCAGAAACAGCACGAAAGTATTTATATCTAAGTAGGATATTTATTTGATAAGAACTGATAAACCATATTGTAAAGGCACAGAGTTTCAGTAGTGGGAATGCGGATAGGATTAGTCCTATAAAAAAGATTCTAAATCAAGAATCTAGTAGTGAATACTAACTATATTTCATGTGTTATGTAACTGTTATTATATTTGGATTGATAAAAACTGCAGTTAACAGTTATATATTGGTAGTCCACATTTTCGTAGATAGAAGTCAATATTTCACTTTTTATGGATGTCATAGAAAACAACTGGCGGAATGGTTTAAGTTGCTGTAACTTCCCCGTTGTCTATCCTCTGAGTGTCGGAGTTCCGATTACCACAGGATAAAAGTATTTGTGCGGACCATAATAATTGTTTTTGTAGCCGTAAATTCAATATTTGTAAGATAAGTCACAACACAGGGTTAGTCTCTAGAGACACAGTATGTTATCTTCATACCACGACAGGGAATACTGGTTGTATTTTTGTGTGCGTGGCAATAAATGATGACAATTGATTCTGTAATTTTTTTTTTTTTAATTTTTTTACTGCGACGATTTTTTGGTAAAAAATTGCCTCTTAAGCTACATGAGCTTTTTGTACATTTTACTCATGTTATCAAATTATTTTACGTGGATATTACACTCTAAATGCTTAGCAACTTGTTAATGAGATACGGAACGAGTGTTTGCACTCAATTTTAGCCAAAAAATTGTCGTTAAGGTGTGGGTATGTGGTATTATTCATCAGTGTTCATTATGTTAAAACAATTGGAATATGAGCACAAAAAGGAAATTGACACAAATGGAGCATTAAGCTCAGACTAAGCGCTGTATTATAACAATAAGTTTGCTGATATGGTAAAATGTAGGTACTGAGACCTAATTGACCCTTTATTGTGTTCCTGTCTACCGTCAGTTCCAATCAGCGATACACCGTTATACAAGTAATAATTGAGCCTGTACAAGTTTTGATCACCTGCTAATAGACTTCTATTATATGAGAAACAATTACACTCGTACTTAAGTACAACCGCCGGCTACTTAAGTAGCCGGACCGCTTATTTAACGTGAAATGTTAAATTATATGGTAATATAAGCGGTTACCGTTCCTAATCACGGAATTCTTTAAAAATATTTTTTTGTTTTTGTTTGAAGAATCAATAACATTGTAGAATCAATAGGAAATCAGCATATCAATAGGCACCTAATTTCCCTTCAATATAACTGTTTATAAAATAAATATAGTTCTATAAACTGTATACATACATTGGCAATATTTTTTTTTTTTTTTTTTTTTTTTTTTTCCTTTCTCTATCTGCAATCAGCCCCGAAGCTATAATCAGATTTGATGGGTCCATTGTTGTGAATTTGAGATATGTATATCCTGTGACATATCATCTCGTATTTCATATATTAACCACTAGATTGTGGCCAATCGGGATCTTTTTAAACGAAATACACAGCCGCTGGTGTTCAGTAGTGAGGCGGCCAGTTGGTTTTTATGTACTACAAGTCTTTGTTTGTATGTTTCGGAAGAATTTCTTATTTCCTCTTCAACTGTCTGAATTTGCAGATACTCATGTACTTCTGTATTACGTATGTACCATGGGGCATTGCTTATAGTTTTTAGTGCCTTGTTCTGGAAGCGCTGGAGGATTTCGATGTTTGAATGGCTTGCTGAACCCCAGAGCTGTATGCCATATGTCCATACTGGTTTTATGATGCATTTGTAGATAATAAGTTTATTTTCTAGACTTAGTGATGATTGCCTGCCCAATAACCAACACATATCTCTGAACTTTTTATTTGCTTGTTCCCTTTTCATCTTTATATGGTCTTTCCAGGTTAGGCGCTTATCCAAATGCATACCCAGATATTTGACTGTTGTATGTTGTGGCAACACAGCTCCGTCCAATGTTACAGGTGGGCATTCTCCTCTCCTTAGTGTGAATGTTATATGGACCGATTTTGCCGGACTAGCTCTTATTCTCCACGCTTTCAGCCATAATCCAATTTTATTCAGGTGTTCCTGTAGCTTAGCAGATGCTATATTTGGATTGTTATTAGAAGAGAGAACTGCTGTGTCATCTGCATAAGTTGCAATTACCACTTCATCCGTGACGGGTAGGTCAGCGGTATAGATTGTGTAGAGGACAGGACCCAGCACAGAGCCCTGAGGTACTCCTGCCTCTATTCGGTAAATGGATGACAGGGAGTCCACACACTTGACCTGAAACATTCTGTGCTGCAGATAGGACTTCAAGAGCATATACATAGTGTTTGGGAGGTGGAGTTTTAACTTATATAGTAAGCCCTCATGCCAAACACGGTCAAAGGCCTGCTGGATATCAAGGAAAGCAGCGGAGCAGTATTCTTTCCTCTCTAGTGTCTGCCGTATGGTGTGGCCTACTCGGTGTATTTGCTCTGTCGTTCCATGGTGTTCACGAAAACCGAATTGATGGTCTGGTATTATTTTTTGTTCATGCAGGACTGGAATTAGGCGTTTAAGTATCAGTTTCTCGAGGACTTTCGACATCAGTGGCAGGAGACTTATCGGTCTATATGAGGAGACCTCTGTTGGAGGTTTTCCTGGTTTGGCAACCATGTTTATTGTTGACACTTTCCATAGCCTTGGGAAGCACTGCAATCTCAGTATAGCATTGAAGAGGATCGTCAGCAATACTATACCTTTTTTTGGTAGTTGTTTAAGGACTTCAGCTGTTATCAGATCGAAGCCAGGTGCCTTTCTTTGCTTTAGATGTGCTATGCCTTTTCTAACCTCTGTTGGTGTAACCGGCTTCATAGGTAAAGACATTTGCTGGTCACTGTGTAGAAATAGATTGATCTCCTCCTCTGTGTTCATTGGATCAGCATCATTGGGTTTAAACACGTCTTTTAAGAAGTTAGCAAATAGTTCTGACTTATCTGACGGTTTCCTTGCCCATTCACCATTAGGTTGTCTTAATGGAGGCATATGTTCTTTTGGCCTTTTTAGTGATTTGGTCATTTTCCAAAGTGAGTAGTCCTCAGACTTGTATGGTGATAGTGACTTCAGCTTGTCTTGCAGAGTGATATTCTTATTTTCTTTGAGTGTTTTCTTCAGATCTTTCTGAGCTTTGTTAAGGGCTTGTTTGTCTTCTCTATTTCTACTTGTGTGCCATTGACGTCTGAGCCTTCTCTTCAATGCTATCATCTCCCGTATTTCCAGGGTAATGTCTTCTGTCTGTAGTTTCTGTTCTATATAAGGTGTTGATAGCCAGGCTGCTCTTTGGATGAGGCTGGTCGTATACCATGCAGTATTTTCTATGTCATCTTCGGTTTTAAGAGGTATACACAGTTCCGTATTTTCTTCTATGTAGTCTTGGAAGGCTTGCCAATCAGTTTTATGATTGTATAGAGTCTCACGAGGTTCCATCAAGATGACTTCAGTGCTCACTGTACATATTACAGGTATGTGGTCAGAGGACCCATCCAGACACGATTCCACTTTTGTGTAGAGTCCTGACACTCCCTTGGTGATGAAAAAGTCTATTAAATCGGGCTTTCTGTTACGGTCTTTTGGCCAAGAGGTTGGTTCCCCTGTTGACAGTACATCGAGAGCATTACTATCGATGACTTTTTTCAGTTCTCGACCTTTTGTTGTTGTCAGTCGCGAGCCCCAGAAGGTGTGTTTGGCATTCCAGTCACCACCTGAGATATATCTACACCCAAGGGTGTGGAAAAAGTCAGTGAACTTTTGCGCGTCTATTCGATGCCGTGGAGGGCAGTACACTGAAGCCATGTTCAATGTTCCCAACCAGTCGTCCACTGAGATTACAGCGGCTTGTATATGAGGTGTTTTATAATGAGACAGGATATGGTGCCTTATGTTTTCACGGATTATTATAGCCGCTCCAGCATGAGATGTCCCATCTGGATGGTTAGCATAGTATATGTTGTATCCTTTTATCCTGATGACTCTTTGGTCGATCATGTGTGTTTCAGTAATCAGAAGAACATCTATTTTGTTGTGATTTATGAATACCTCGGTTTCATGCTTATTCGGAGATAGGCCATTTATATTCCATGTAGCAATTCGTAGGAACTTCATTTTTGCTGCTGGGCTATGAGTGTCGTTAGGAGGCCCATTAGGGTGCCCATTTGTTGTATGAGGATATCTATCTTCTCTGATTGTTTTATTATAACTTTCTCTAATGAGTTTGTTGGCTGAGACTGTATGTTCTCTATTTTTCTGGACCAGTATGCATCATTTGCTGTATTAGATGGTCCTAGGGGTTTTCTTTCCTGGCTGTATGCAAGCTGTTGTCTCGTATGATGTGTAGTATATCTACTGTGTTTTAAGGGAGGAAATTCGTCTTGCGAGAGGGACGGTGGAGCAATATTTCTACTAGACTGCTTAGTGTTTGTGGGTAGGTTTTTCCTGGGTATTGTATGTGCCATTTTTCGTGCTCTAATCTCTTTGTACACCTGGCAGCCCTTATAATTGGCTGGGTGATCACCGTGGCACAGAGCGCATGTGGCTGGCGTATTTTTGTCTTTTTTTGGACAATCTGTTGTTTTGTGTCCTTTGCCACATTTGACACACCTGTAGGGGCGCATGCAGTTATTTTTTGTATGTCCATATTGTTGGCACCTGATACACTGAGGAATTTCTGTTGACTTTTTTGGGTCTTCGATCTTGACTCTAGTGTGATAAATATATTCTATGCTCTTTATTTTTGGATTGTTACAGCTTGGTTCAATGTTCACAAAGAACATGTTTAGTGGCTGTTTATGTTTTTTAGACATTGCGCAGATAATCTCACCTCTTACCTTATTATCTGTTTTTTCAATTGCATCGATTATTGCAGTTTTAGGAGTGGTATGATGTAAATTTTTGATTACAATTCTGTACTTAACATTTATTTTGTTTTTGTGTGAAAGTATGTCCAATCAGACCATTGGCCCGGATTAGGTCTATCAAGTTTTTGTATATTTCTGGCGTTTGTGCCATCACTCTGAGCTGGTCCCTATTTATGATCTTATATGAGTAGCTATCACTAGTTGCAGCTGTATTTAAAAGTTCCGTTAGCTTTGATAGATCTTCAATTCCGTATAAAATAATAGGTGGTGGTTTGTTGATTTTTTTAGTACGTATGTTTGAGTCATCCATTGCCTCTTCGGTTTCATCTACTGGTAGTCCACCGAATCTGTTAGTAGAATTAACTCCTGTTTGTGTTGTTTCACCCGATTTTTGTATATTTGGTGGGCTTTCAGATATTCTCCTCCTTTTAGGGTGGCGATCTGTGGGTACTCTTTGCCATGAGGGAGGGCAGGTATCATTACCATCATTAGTGGTGATTTTTGTTGATCGATTTCTGGAATCACTAGGTGTTATGGTCCCTAAAGAGGACGATCTAGGTCTGGTGTGAAACAGGCTTGGATGAAAAGCCTGTTGTATTAATTTTTTGCTTGCACTGCCAGTAGTATTTACCGACGCGGGGGCCTGGTCGCCCACTCCCGCGCAGTCTTCGGTAACAGATTTCACACTCGCAGGCCCGGGTACCTGCGAGCGCCGGGCGTTAGCCGGATCGCATGACAAATCAATATTCGTATCGCTCATATTTCCATAATTGAAGGGTGGGGGAATACACATGTCACTTCCCCAAGGCGACATGGCCACTCTTTTAGGAAAGGTTTTTATTCTTCATGGCTTGTGGGAAGCCAGATTTCAGGTTAATTATCTGCCGCCTGTTAATTTTACTCGGCATCGTTGCTCTTTTAGCACCACCCGGGGGGCACGTGTAGGGTGGGCCTAGGAGAAGGTGGTAAATCCTACGGACGCGAGCAACCTAACCCCCCCTTTTATATAAGTAATTAATTGGCAATATAAGTAAGAAAACTACTGCATATATAAGTTAGAAAAGTTGTCAGCTTATAGGCCGGCATTTTGCAGGAATTCGACATTCAGTTACTTAACCCGTACAAACACTACAGACGCTCGATGATTGATGTGTATATGTAAGGCTCGAAGAACGAAAACGGTCATTGATTGAAAATAGCTGACAAGACGTTGGGGTTTCTCTAAAATATCCATATAAAAACGCTTTTGTTGTTAGAAAAAATACATCATTTTTATCAATGGGCGTTTATTCTCAAACTATATACTCAAACTATTAGATCATTTTCTTAGTTTAAGTATTTTTGTAATTAGTTTTGTTTACGTCTAAGCCATTAATACCGTCCCCACCTACCATTTGCAAAGGAACCCAAGTTTTATGTTATATTTTTTCTTCTAAGAATACTTTTAGCACTGATTAAAATTAATTAATCACTAGTATTCCGCCATTTCTTGTGTTAGGAGCGGGTTCACATCGGTAGTGTACTAGGGAAGGCTATGTTAGAATTATATTGCGTAGGAGTTCTATTTATCCCTTGCCTTGCCAGTACAGCTATTTCTACCTTTATAAGGTTGTTTGCAACGTAGGCAAAGCGTAAATAATCTTCCCCTTGAGCTCCCAACGTTACATAAGCCGTTTACCGACATAAAAATATTTTTCGAATCTATTTATATTAGACAGACCGACTGGAGTACAAATGCCAACGTCACAACATTAAACTACGACTTGTTCCGCATTGTCCCACTGACCAATCTATTCGCTGTGGTATTCATTAAATAGACTACCTAATACCTATATCTACGAAGGTTTATTATGAGCTTATATTGTGCCAGCTATGTTGCAAGTCCCATGTAACTGAAAGGATAAAAGATCAAAAAATCCGTAAGAAGAGGTAGGGGGACAGGGGTGTGTTGTTTTTTCTCAGTGATGCATGTTCCATGAGGCATCTCATCTTGACATGTCATGACTTCAGTCAGGATGCTTATAACTCTTGAAAATGTATAATATCAGATTAGTGAGATATATCAGTTTTCCTAATCAACTGTGCCCTATCTGATTAGCCTTTGACACCCTCATGCAGTAAATTACAACGTAGATCCGGCTCTTTATAAGTTGCATACATGAATAGATATTTCTGATTTATCGATGCCAACGAGGCAATCTACTAACGTTACTGCCAAGCCCGCATTCTAATAATACCAATTTTGATTTAACTCATTCTATCCGTTCGTTGGAGCGTTAATATCAAAAAATATATTAAGATTTATTATTTCGTATTTTTTACGCAAAATATTATTTTTAAATAGTAATCTAACTATTAAACTGACATTGCGTATTCTGTAATGTGGACTTTCCAATAATGTTTTGTTGAAATAGCATCATTGTATTGTATATGTACTATAAGTTTTTATTACCTTAGATTTCGATCATCAATTTAAAAGTATATGTATTCAATACATACCATACTGCGTTAATACCAGTTAACATTGATGTAAGTATAACTTGGAACGCGGAAGTTCTAAAGTTAGTACATATTGAACTGATTTAGGTATATAGGTATAACTACCAAAGCTTTCTCTTAATAAGCTACTTAGGTAATAAAATAGGGTTATCAATAACTCTCCCAACTAAATCTTTATACTTTAACACATACTAAGTACAATGTCGTAACGTAACACACTGCTTCGTATATTGCTGAAATAGTACAAACATAATGGACCGAATAAATTAACGATGTATACTTAATGGCAAAATCGGGCCAGGAGCTCCAAAGTCGAACATCGTGAACCGCAACATTGCTTCACGTAAGTAAGGGACAACGACAACTTCGCCTAGTATTTCGCTCCACGCCTGAAGTCCAAACTGCTTTGTGGTTATACACACAAAATAGTTATCAGCTTGGCTCGGAACGAGAGGTACTTGCTACCGTAGAAATTTATATACTATCATAACAGTGCATAATAGTGCCAGGCCCACATGTGAGAATCCATTTCGAGTTAGTTCACTGCCTGTATATCTTTGTGTTCAAACGTGATCAAACCAATGCTCAATCGATTTTAGTAGAGCTTATGAACTACCACCGGCCTTTGATAAATCCAACTGAAACGTGTGTACTGCAAAATGTTTGTTTAGACTGTGAAATATCATTATGTGTTTTACTATTATTTTCTATCTCTACTATTTTCTACTTTTCGCTCAAAACTTAAGAACGGCTTGACCGATTTGGATGTTTTTTTTTGTAATATTCGTAATTAGATAAGGTTTCTATAAGGATAAGGGATCCCTATTGAAAGTCTTGGACGATGCCAGAGAACGATTAATAAATCTAAGGTGTTTAAATAAATAATCTGTGTAATTTCCTACAAAATTATAAACTTGTAATTGGACTGTTAGTTGAGGATTATCAATTGTAATTTCGATACAAGAACTTAAGTAAAATAATTATATATTATTACAATCACACTTGCTATATTCCAGAAAAAGTCAAAAGGAATATAAACACTTTCGTCTCATGAATATCGATTATACTATAAACATAGTGACAATAACCCTGTACTATATAGCTCACATACACATACGAGTACATTCTATAAGCCAAGTATGGGCCGACGGCCAGGTCCTATTAACTACTTTAGTACTTGGCCTCTCCGCCATCCTATACTGCGTCTTACGTGATTACTCTTTGTTTTCTTAAGAATAATGGCACAAACCCTGGGGACTAAGGAAACGACTCACTGCTAAAATTGCTGAAAACTTTTTTTATTTATACAATGTACAAGACCATTTTCGTCAAATATTCTTTAAGGTTTTCATTACGTCGGAAATTTGCTGGCGCGCACAAATTTTCGATGTTATGAAGGTAAGACCCTAAACATATTTGTGAGGCTAAATCCTACGGTATATATTATTTTTGGTAAACAATAAGCTTACATTGACCCAATAATATTTTATTGATAAGATTAATAACCTTGCCAAAGAACAGATCGTTATTTCGTTTCTTTTTGCTCTTCAAATGATTTTGTGTTGTAATTTATAGCACGAAATATAAGTATGATAAAAGTTTTCCTAAAATATTAAGAGACAATATTTCTTTATTAACTTGAACAAGTGAACAGTTACAATAGGGTTGCATCAGGCCCCATCAAGATCCCCGGGACCCAAGCCAACTTTACTTGCAAATGGACGATTGGAAGAGGCCCTTCCTCTAAACCTAACCCCAGGGTTGAACCCAGGGTTCATAGTTGAAATGTATTTACTCCCATAAAAACAAGGAGAAGGAATGTAAAGCCAGAGTCAGCTTTGGATGCAAACGGAATTGACACTCGAATGATGGACGATGATGATGCAATATTACCTAGTTACTTTAGCATTTAATCGCTTTCATATTATTTAGAGTATTGTAACATAATTACTGTCTAATTTTGAAAACTGCCAATTTGTTCTCAAAGTGATTGAAATATTGCATCACTTCACCATCACACAAGAAGTCACTTCGTAGCCTCCAATTGGACTCGTATATGAAAGTAAATAGGTACTAAACACTAACTAGTTACGTTGTGTTGCCACACAATAGCGCCAGCTTGAGTCAATATAAAAGCGTCTTTATTTACACAACAGAAAAAGGCTTGTACAAATATGAGAAAATCTTCAGTAAATATGTTTGCCATCACTCCTTACACGTAAGAAAATAAACGTATGAAGCGACTGTTATTTTCAACGAATTTCTTGATAATTGTCTTGATAAAATGAATGTGGAATGAGATTTGTGTCCTATCTTCATCAGTACAGGCTATTTCTAGACTCATTGATTATAGGCTCACATACTTACAAAGTCAAGCAAGCATTTCATTTCAAGAAATACTTGCCAGCAAGTTTCTTGTAAATAGATATCAACTCACGAAAACCTATTCACAAGATAAAACGTAGCCAAAGTATAATTGCAGACATAGTCTATCATAGAGTAACCAACATCTACATTTACAAACTTTCACATTTACGAGTATAATACTAAGGAAGATTATAAGAAAAGAAAAAAAAATGCCTTACTCTTTTTTAGCCTTGTATGACATCTACGCAAAAAATGGAATGACCCCTGTGTTCTATTCCACCAGAAATCACAATACAGGTTTGTGTTATGGAACAGCACTTTTGACTGAATCATCATTCTTTTATCTAGTAACGTAACTAGGTAACTAAATGTAGTTACGTTACTAGATAAAAGTAAACACCGAGATAACTCGTGCTTGAACTACAGTGTACAGCTACATTCATAACTTTATTTCAATCGCAAATATTTTTATAAGTAGATATTACTGAAGGGAGTGAATAGGGAGTGAGGCGATGTGAAAATTTGGCAAAGATTTGCAACATGAGAGTTGTAAAAGTCCTTACATTTATTTGTTATCCTATACGTGTTCAACTCGCAGCGGTCTCATTTGAATCAGAGTTTCTTAACTTCACAATTTATCCACTGATTCTTTATTGTTATGATTTTGTGGTAAGAGCAATTTTATTCTACATCTCTGATGAATTCATCTAAGAGATCCAATGGAAATAGTGCCAGTTTCAAATTACATCTCTTTGAAATAGGTATTCATTTTGAAAGTGAAGTATTGTTCTATAATCCAGCAATATATCCAACTAATTTGCAAGTACCATAAATACACGAAGTTTGAAGGTTTAATAAAGGTAGAAATGAATGTTCTGATTATATTGCGACTATCCCAAAAAACCGTAGCGAGTATTATAATATCAAATTTAAACCAAAATAATGAACTCGGTCCCATTTCAAACCTAGCTACATAATCTTTCTGTTTATTCTCTTTGAGTTAGTTGTTTGTACTAGCTGCTTTTGCGAAAATTTGTTGACCTTGTTAATTAATCGTTTTGTATGCAGACAGTTTTGGTCGGTGTTGTCCTCAAAACGATTTTCATTTCGTCAAAATTTACGAATAGGTACTGCATCTGATATAGCAATTTGTTATATTTTAGTGACAGTACGTACCTATAATACCCCTTGTTAAATCTGTATTTATATAGAAAAAATCGAAAGCGCGTTCGGTACGCTCGCGTTGACCAGCGAGTTTGTTGACGAGTCTGTTTATACACGTAACTCACTTTGTAACTAATGGACGTCCCATCACCAGGACTCGGGACCTGCGCGGAACTCGTGCCGTGATTAATGTGAATCTTATCAGATTGTAACACTATACATTTAACGGGCTGATCGCACCCGACTTAATCGACAAACCTGCCGTCCGAAAGGTGCAAATTAATTACTAGATAGCTTTAACTCTCCAATACATTAATTTTTACCTAATTGATTATTTGCAGGATTCTCTTTGATTCAATCTTTTATAAAACATAATTAATTTCGTGATCAGAATTCGCACGGTAGTGGATCGAAGACGGGAACTCGGGAAATGCTGTAATATCCTTATGCTGTACAGCACTTGCATATTATCGTTAGGTTAAAAATAGGCAAAAATTTCCAAAATGTTTATTTTAAATTTCTTGTTGCTCTATATTTTAAAGAAAATACTCAAATTAAGTTTTGTGGTCGGTTATCTGGTAACTAGCCGTTTTTATTGTCCGTATGTCATCATTAACAAGGATTTTATGTCCATTACTATTATCAGGGACTGTTTTATCTTTGAAAAATATGGTTGTTCTGGAAAAGCGGCAACCAGGCGGATCCCCGTACGTCGGGGCGGGCTCGGCGCGACGGCAGTTCAGCTTGGGCGACTCAGCGACCGCCCGCCTCGCGCGCGATACTCTCCTATTCTAACTCACTTCAGTGTTCATTCATTTCGTTAAGAAGAGCTCAACGAAAAATGGCATGTGCTTAGTGATTTAATATTATGAATAAAAGTTGTTTTCGTGTTTTCAAGGCTGTGTTTGTGTGTGATAATAATCGTCGTTGACAGTTAAAGTGCGCCATGCGGTGAAGCGCCGTCGGTGCTATATGCACGCGTGGATATGGTGGACCCGCTGAAAATATTTTGGGTTTTAACAAATAGCACTTACTTAGGTATAACATTTTTCAATCATATCCGATTAAATATATGTAATAACAAAGGCTCACATCGTCCGTTTAGTTTATTGTAATAATACTATCAAATAAAAACAGTGGCCCGATATTCTCCATAATCTTATTTATTTTCTCTTCCGTTCCCGAGGTGGGTCATTTACATCTATTTTATGGCCCCACAGAGCTCAACTTTAGTACATTTCCTTATAGATGCTACAATTTAGAAATAACACTTTTATCTAATGTGTAATTTTAGTACAAACTTATATTTTATTTCAACCTGATACATAATGTTAAATAGCATATAATTATGTATAATATTAAATGTAAAGAATTTAATAAATATTATTGAATAAAAAATATACTAATTACTACTAACAAAACTATTTATAGCTCACAATAGGTACCTACAGCAGTAGCGTATATTATAATATAACATACCTAATAAGTTTTCAATAAATATACATGGCACAAAAATTCTTATAATCATTTCCGCTATCTGTTTTACAATAGGTATAAATTAATAAACAATCGAATCTAAAGAAAAGCATAACTTATATGCTTACGTGTACAATAAAGTATATGTTATTATTCGATAATAATAAATATTATGCTTTATTGTAAACGTGTTTATTGTATTCTTTTAAACAAATTATACCTGACTAATAAAATATTATTACGGCGTACGTTATTCATAGCATAACTTATAATGATGTTCTGTTTGAATTCAAAATACCTATTATAAAAAACCTCACCAACGTTTCCTTAATAAGTCTTCTAATGGAAATTAATAACCAATCTAATCTAAAATCTTAAGTCTTCGTTATAGGATTTTATTCGTGTTGTCAAAAGCTTTGATTATAATGCTCTTCAAATGATTTGATAACATTCGGCATGTAAATCGGCATGATGACGCGAACCCCTTTAAATTTAATCTAATCTGTTTAAAATTTGAACGCTTTTCTAGAGATAGCACTTGCATTTACAAAATGTCTGGCACGCATTCACTTAAATTTAAAACAAAACGGAGCACCACGATACCATGTGAATTTGTTTCTCAAGTAGGTTTTTTTGTCATTAAAATAAAATTAAATGAGTTCAGTTAATACAGTACAAAATATGCGCGTTTGAACTGAGTGATCAGAAAGATGTATACAGCCCAGACTCAGCCTCAGATGCATGGCTCGAGTCAACAATAGTGCCTGAATACAGCATATGCTCACTCCCTATTACGTGTGACTTAATACAATAATTGGTGAAATGTGGGTGTTAAATCACCTCTGCTTAACCCTCCGGGGATAAAGGCGTGATTATATGTATGTATGTATGTATGATGATAATTGTTGATAACGAATCGCAACTAAAAATTGCATAATAGGTACCTACCTACACTTGAAAAGTAATCATCTTATCAACTTTTCACATAAGTTCCAGTTTTCATCTATCTCAAATAATTTTATTATAATTTGTACTGGATAAGAAATACGCCCTACAGGTAATTGAAAACTAAATCACATTATATTGTAGTTCTTAGGACTTCGAGAACTATTTTAATATGAGCTGTACTTGCGTAGCCTTTTACGATAGAAACAGACGAACCGTATCCTTGTTTGCCAACTCAATAGTACAAACCACTCCATAGACCTAATTGGAGTTCTCATAGTTAGTTCGTGCACATAGTTTTGTTCATTTGATTAATTAATCCTTTGTATTACATTCTTCATGTTTGGCTAGTTCTGGGTCTCAAATGCAATCAAACAATTTGGACGCAACTAGAAATGAGGTTAGAGACGCTCATGACTAAGTGATAACCGTATAGATTGACATATTCATAGTCCTGTAATAATAGTCACGTCAGTTTTAGGATGGGTGACCATTTATCAAAGATCTAAAAGCGCGACAATTTGGTCTAAGTACAAAATTTCGATATCGACAGTGAGTATAGAGATCAGACAACAAATATCGAAGTTCGAGCATTTAGTTAGTTAGTTAGACTGAAAGGCGACTCCAACTAAGTGGAGGATAAGGTTAGAGTTACACTACTTACTGGGAAACTCTAATTCATAATATTTGCTCGTCTGCATTTAACTATAATGCAATAGATACCTACCTAAGTTAGGGTATGTATTGTAATTTGGCTTTGGTAATATAAAATTTTCATTGTAATGTTTTGCTTGCCTTCATAAAGCATACCCCTATTGTTATTAAGTCATTAAGCCCGTTAACGGGATTTCACTTAGCATCATGACCAGGCCCTCATTACCAGCAAATTTATTAACGTCAAGTTCATCCGACCTTCTTGTATAAAGTAACAACCTAATAAGGAAAAAATACTTCAGATTTATTACGAAAATTATTAGGTATCTCCCATTTTATTCTGAGAAAACTCGCCTTTAATATTTTGTGAGAATTCGCAAGTTTCTGGATAATTCGTAACGTAAGCAGTTTTAATAAGGAGATAGGTTTGGATTTGCAGCTAGGGTTACTCCAGAGACTAACAGATTAATTAAATTATAAAGTTTAATGTTTGTCGCTGACTGTTCTCATATAAAATTATATTATAAATTATATTCGACAACGCCACTGTTATATTCTGCCACGGCCTGCTTTGCGTAAATTAGATTAGGTTATGTAATTTGTTAGTTCTATACAAATGTTTTCTTTCCACATATATTTCCTTGATAAGTATTTATATAGTCAGAAATATAACAATATATTATGTACTGTGTAAAATCTGCAGTACTGGGGCTAGGCAAATTCAGTAACTGATAGGTAGGTACTTATCGCATTTAAAATTTTATACCGACCAGAAAATTTTTATTATTAAACTTGCTTCGAAAATAAACCTATCATTATTTTAAAAATTGTTATGTGAAGTTCAGTCCACGGTTATCTCACAAACACTTAATTCATCATAAATGCAAACGTATAGAAAAAAAATAGACACGAGGCAAACATGAGATGACGTCACGTAGTGAGTAATTAAGTGACGTATGTTCTTCGTCTCCAGTAATACGAGTGTGACTTCTGTTTTTATTCTATTCACATATCTGAAATTAATTACTAGGTTTAATTAATTGCGACATAGCTTACTTTCTGTCAATCTCTTTTGAACTAGTTTCAAATTAGAATCATTCAGTCTAACTAGTTCAAATTACAAAGATTCTAGCAGAGGCCGACCTCAGGTACACTTCATAAATACAAATAAGTACGAACTAAATAAACCGGTTATTATACGCGTAAAATGTTTTATTTTTATTTTTCATGTTTCATATTCTCTCCACATCAAGTAAATATATTACTCTGACCCTGCTGGACATAGTGTAATAATGTACCCTTATCAATCACCAAACCGTAGGATTATAACACTGAAAGTCCATTAAAATGCGTCGAGCATATTTTGTACGATGCGCCTCGTGTAAAAAATGCTAATCATGCACGTCGTACCTATTTAACTTTTGACGAAAAGTGTTTTTTTTTTTCAATTGTCAAAAAACATTAGAAGGTGCCTATGACACCGCCCGCGTGTAGTACTGATCCTGTTTCCATAATCCATAGGAACCTTTTCCCTCAGACTAAAAGAATAGTTCTTAATAATTCTTTTAGTCTGAGCCTTTTCCCCACTTAATCAAAAGTAACAAAAATTGATCGCTATTCCAGATTATAATTTATCTGTGTGGAAATTTCTTCCAGATCCATTCAGCCGTTCTGGCGTGATTGATTAACAAACATCCGTTTGTCCATCTCTTTATCCATACATACTTTTGCATTTATAATAGTACAGTAAGATTGTGAAATATAATCGCTTTACAGGCTTTTATGTAAAAAACTTTTCGTGTCGATGCAAATAAGTGTAGGTAGGTACTATATTTATTTTAAAATGCATCAATGATACAGTTGAGGCAAGCACCTGCGTTCAGACTGTGCGGCGGCGGGACAGCGCGGCACCTTCACATGAGACAATAATTCAATCGTAGCACTGCGCACCGGTGTGTGCTCGCAAATGTAATCGACACAATCCGAGCACAATCGGTCAATCCACAATGAACCGAACCCACTTAAACTAATGCGTCCTATAGAAATGATCGCGGCACGCCCCCGCGCCTAACGAGGAGGCTCCTTTCGGGACTGCGTGCGAGTTACTCTCAATGTGCTATCTCTATAGGTATCCCAATTTATTCGATTGACTCACATCATCATAATATTATAAAGAGGTAAATTTCACACAAAACCGGTTTATCTGATTGATACGTGGAACCGTCCCGACTGACCCGGCAGTAAAATTATAATTTCACGGGTCAGTTAAACTTATATTTTTGTTGACAGTATGTAAATAGCTCGCAAAATTATAGTTTAATATGTGGTGGTACATATCAATTATTGGGATGCAATTATTTACATAATTATTGAAAATATCGCTATAAGTAGTTAGGCATAAAGATTTGTAGATATATGATGAAATATAGTGAAATATGAGTTTGAATAAAGTTGAAATGTGCCTATATAGGTGTGTATGATTAAATTATTTCAGGTTTGAAGGCAATTTCTCTTTCCCTAGAATCCGTTGAGTATGTATTTGTAAGGCACTATTATTGATTCTAATAGTGGCCGAAAAGTTCGAGTAACACGAACTTTTCGGACACTCGCACGAATTCTCACTAAGTTCCCTCTTGAAAATTTGCCTATCAGTTACAGTTGATAAATACACGTAGGTACACGTCTGGTTAACAGCTTTCAAAATCAGACCTTTTATATGGATATTGGAGTACAGAAGTTCTTATAGAAGCTTTCCCCTGCTGAGTGCTGGGTGCCTGTGTGGGTATTACAACAAAAAATATACTATTTAAGTGTTCTACATAATCCCTAGCCAAAAAGAGTGTTTACACCCTGTAGGTATGATAGTATAATAAAAAGAATAATAAATAATTTTACTACCATTTTCTTACATGCTAGTTAACATAGTGTTAGAGGCACTTAAGTACCAATGTTAGAAAGCCTAGTATGTCCTGGGAAGTTATAATGTTCTAAAATCAATCAATCAATCAATCAATCAATTAGCCTACTGCAGTTCACTGCTGGACATAGGCCTCTTCTAATACGCACCACGTAAATATTAAACGTAAAATAATTCATAGTTTATCAGAAATCGTTGACCGGCGTGTAATTTTAGAACAGAATGACGAATAGGTATATGAGATTTTACGTTTATGACATAATATAACGACTGCCATATCCCTCAAATCCCATAAAATTTGTAATTCTATTCTACAATACGCCGGCCAACATATTGAAGCTAAACTTCATTGAAATAAAAACAATATTAGTAATCGGAATTACTAGTATCTCTCTAACCCCTCCAGTTAAGCTAAAGAGATTGTATTAGTAGAGAGTTCACGTCGGTAGTCTATTAGCCAGAATTAGAACCCCGTAGCCCCGTACCCCTCATATGGCCGACTCCTTAGCTACTTTAATTGTTTTTGTATAAGATATTTGAAAATTTTACCTTGTTAACAATATGAGCAGGAAAGCTAAAATAAATTTAATCTAAAAAATAAACGCGAGAATTTTAATAAAGTTAAGAAGTGTAAAATGAAGGGACGTGTCTTTGTGAGACAGACCGATATTATAAGAGTATCTCAAACACATAAACGTAGTCTTCGGGACTAACATTTGTTAGGAATGCCGCTGCCGCGCCCCTTGCCAGACAAACACGCGAAATTAGTTTTCTCACAGAAGTGATACGAAAATATGCCTTTGGGGAGGTTCGTCTCGTGTAACTAACACCGTCGAACATACGTGGAATATTTCCAATAAACCTCACTATAGCACCTAATATACCATTCGCACACTGCTTTGTTATAATCTTATAACAAACATAAGTAATAGAAAAATATATTAAACTGTGTATACTACTAAGGGTTAGGTTTTAGAAGAAGGCTTAACATTATTGAACCTGTCGATGGGCCACTTCGATCAGAAAATACCACAATGATAGATACATAGTGTACAATTCATATTACTAAAGTTGTTATTACAAACACAGTTATTTCATGATTTCAGACAGTAATTAATTCGAACAAATGTTATAACAAACACTATCAAGTGAATTATTATGGGCACGTGTCAAGGGGCTGCCTGTAGCAAGCCCTCGGGGATCGTACACGTTTTTTAACACGATCCGGTTACCCGCTCTTGCAACTGGTGCCTAGCCGTGTAGTAAGAACGGATAGTTACAATGTTTTGTTTAATTAATTCTCATATGGGAACACAAGTGCTACTTGTCATTGAACAATGCAGATCTAAATCTAGTTAATTGAATTTCCTTACGGCACAATTTATATTTGTTTAATATGCCTTCGGTTGAACTAGTGTACGTACTTAGGCGTCGGTAATTGGTTTTATCGGTTCCCTTGAACTTAGGGTGTTTGTCTTAAACTTGAACGTCGTGGTGGCTATTCTGCGGTAGGAATTGTTCCACTTCAGTAAACTTAGGCACACATTGATAATAGTAAGATTGATTGATATTTTAATCTGAATCTAATACTTAGAGAAGATATTTTGACGGTATCCATGGGTATTTCTGCAAGAAATAAAAGATTGGGGTTATATAGAATGTCCTAGCTAGAATATTGGTATTTGAATTAGAAAGTGCAGAGGGTAAGTAACATACCTAAACCTACATTTTATTCCGTAAAAGTAGGTAACTTAGCTACATTACCAACCTACAGAACATTTATTGTGTGATTGTAGCTACATTGAACGTGAAATTTATTATAAACATTTCAATAAATTGAAAGCACCTACATCCATAACCGGGTCCAGTACAACCTATTTGTCCATTCGTTCTATAAAACATTCTGCCCACGAGACGAGTTATAGCATCTGACATCAGAGAATGTATTACTGTAACACAAATATTGGATCGACCCTCATTTACTATTGATCACGACGAAAACCTTGTTTGGTCACCCTTGTGTTAGACAGGTAAACAAAGAAATTTAAATAGGTATATTTAAATTTAGAAAGGTATTCTTGAGAACATCGAAAAAGATTATATCGAGGATATTTTTAATGATATTGGAACGCACATTAATACGTATAGCACGTGGGATTTAACACAAAGTATAAGATATCAAGAAAATTGCCGGATAGTTGTTGTTGCTCTAAAAAATGTATTGGAGTAAGTTTATCCACATTTCTAGAACCCAAATTATAAGCTTTAGTTAGAACCTAGATGGCGTTGTATAATAATGTCCCAGAATATTTTCCTCGCATTTTAGTCTAACATTCAGTATCATAATTAAATACATACATATATAATCATTATTATATTGCAAAAAATATCATTTTGTATGAAAATACATAGAAAAAAGGTCTACAAATGCTGAATCAGAGATCAGTGCTGAATCGGCACCTAAGTAGAATGTTGTGTTCCTAAATACACTGAAACGAACCAAATTGTTACGAGTACTACTGGGCTTGTGTTACCGAGCTGTCCATTTATGGACCTTGTATAAAAACGTTTTGGCATGAACTGTAAATCATCCACCGCATGTAGAAAATCTGTCTAAAGCAAGCACGCGGGTGCTGAAACAACTAATATATACATGCTAAATTTGACACATACCTAATTATTATGCCTACATACTATCCCACGCCTTTTCTCCTCTGGGGCAGGCAGAGAGAACAGCCCGCCATCTGCTTTTGTCCTAATGTTTACTAGATGGTAGGTAATTAATATGGATTAACGGTGGTTTATGAGAAGTTATTGTAAAGTTATTGCATCGACTATTTGTCTGTAAACATAGAGCGACACCCGATTCTGTTACTAGTTTTTAATCGTATACTTAACTTATCGTATTTAACTCGATTTATAACGTTTAGTTTTCGAATTCTTATGTCAAAATAAAATCATTTCAAAGAATATCTGGAGATATGAAAATATCTTGACTATTAATTCCTAATCGAGTTTAAATATTAGTACTCGAAAATATCTCGATTGTGACAATCACTCGTAATCGCCCACCGCTAATCTTAATCTCAGATATGACAAGCTGGGCTATAGGTACGATATGATCTCACAAAGTTCACAGCGATGCAGTTTAATATGATTTCGATTATTCAAATCGGTGCTAAAACGAATGTCTAAATCCTCGACCTCGGTTATGCGGTGCATAGACACCCACCCGTTCCATGTGGTATTGGCAGTGACGTTCGCTGCGCGCTCGGCTTAACGATATCACGGAGCACTTAGTTACGTTGATATAAAATTTATTTTCCATTCATATCTTACTTGAATTTGCCTGAACTAATTTGTGTTCATCCACACAAAACAAAGGTGTTGAGTGTAGACACTTCTGGTAAGTTGTTTGTGATTAAAATGAAGAGATGAGGACCTAAATTATTCAAATAATATACCTACCATATTTTTGCTACATAATATTTTATTAAACGACGACTTAACACGAACTAGGTAAAATCAGACTCACCATATTTGTATCGGTTTCTGTATCACGCATGCAACTAGACGCATACAGTAACAACTGTATCACGCAAATAGTTAAGTATAGCATAATAAATAATTCGATTACCACGTGATACACGATGGTAATCGTATTATTTAATATTATTTTATTGAAATCACCGCTTCGACGAACAAGTTGTACTATACTCAAAGATTATCCTTCAGAGTTAGATTGCACATATACTCATTCATCATTTTTGTAAACATCCTGATAAGAATGATCCCGATACTGGTAACCCTAATAAACGCACATGCATTAATCTGCAGTTTCTTTTAAAACTGATATTAGGTACAACAAAACCTGTAAGGAATAATCCATCACGATTTATTAACTAACCTTTAATTAATAATAAAACTTGTCAAACAAAACCGCTCGCTCACAATTAAACAATGAAGCAAAGCGCTAACGTTGACAGTTTAGCAAAATATAAACATTGACATACCTAATTACACATACACAATTGTCCTTTTTTAAGCTTATATATTATTTGAAGATAGTCCGAAATACCTTTGTTAAATATCCACCAACATTACGCTACTGTTTCTCGGTCCTGGTATTTCTGAAGTCCGAATTTGTTACTGATAAATGTCTAACAGAACACACAATAATACGTTTTGCCCCACCCAGAAATCGAACCCGGGATCACAGCAGACACACTCAGAACTCTTGCACCACTGTGTTGAAAAGAGGTCAATCGAAAATCAATTGCCCTATAATCACCCCTTCTAGAAAGGATTTGGCATGATGGCTGGCGATGAGCACAGTCGCTGCCTGTCGATATAAATTTACTGCAGCCAGATACAAAACTGCCCTTTCCTGTGAACCAGAGGAGGGGATTTACTGGGTTTAATGGTACCCTCCCAGGGTAGATACTCTTTACTTATTGATTTTCCATCCAATTCTTGATGTTAAATTCATAGGTTTACGGAGATTTATAGAGAACAGTAACAATAAGTTGCCTGAAAAGAGATAGGTGGCCTTTGTAGTCTACTGTACCTATAACCACACGGCATTTGCGTACCTTGTCGTAGAATGGCAAATGCTTAAGAGATGTTGCAAAGAGAGTGGATGCGGAGAATCTCATGAACGATGTTGTTTGTATGAACTGGTGGTTTATAATGACGTACTAGTCCCTATGTTTTTATGATTGTGAAATGCAAATCAACACTGTTGAGATGAACTCACTGTGCCTACACTATGTATCAAGTAATAGTGATACAAAAATGCGAGAGTGTTGAAGCTTCTCAGCCCCCCTAGACAAGTGGCAATTCGTTGCTCGGCGTATGATGGAATAGAATGACAAATGTATAGGATTTAACGTTAATGACATACGTTGACGCCTGTCATATACGTCAAATCCCATACATTTGGCATTATATTCCATGATACGCCGAGCAACGAATTGCCACTTGTCTAGAGGGGCTGAAGTTGTTGTGACGAGCGCTGAAAAAGATATGCAGAGATGTTTTGGGCACGTAGGACGAATGGGTTTGAACGAATCACAAATCAACATATGTTACGTAAATGTAAGCGGGCAGGTCGGTCGAGGTTGACCTCACGAAAATATACAGCGATCATATTGCTGATGTTTTGAAAAAGGGCAGGCCAGGTAGGTTTAATGATAGTAGAGGAAACTCGTGAGGCATATAAGGATAAAAGCAAATGTCGGGTTATTGTTTCTTCCTGTCCCTGCGGGACAAAATGTGTGAATTTGTGTCTGTCTTATGACTTGATAAAAGCATTGCGATATAAAATACTATCTACATACTTATAGATGCGATGTGGTGTACATGTCGCAGTGAACTGGTTAAATCAGCTAGTTAATGGGTCACCTAGGCCGTTTATTAAACGCCGGCAGCGGCATTCAGCGAAACTTTTACCTGCGGGGGATAAATAAATAATAATAATAAATAAATATTCTACAACATTCTACACAACGCTATCTAGACCCATGGTAAGCTTAATTAGCTTGTGTTATGGAATCTAGAACGCGGATATACATACTTAAATACTTTTTTTTTTGTAAATACATACACATTATACATAGAAACACCCAGACCAATGCAAATATTTATATTCATGCATATAAATATTGGCACTGAGCGGGGATCGAACCCGCGCCTCCTGCGTAGCAGCCGCGTTCACTACCGCTACGCCACAGAGGCAGTCGACATTTTTCTTCTTGCGTTATCACAAATAACCTAACACGAAGCGTATAGTGTATAATACTCTTCTAACCTAATCTATCTAAGTATACCTATATAAATTTGCTGGGTACTAAGTGTGTGTGGGTCCGGTTAAGTCAAGTTGTTGTCCTTGGTTAGGTTAAGTTGTTCCGAACCGGGAAGTGAAGTGTTTAGTGCTATACATAAAAGTCATAGGATCCTAGAGCCTGGTCAGATCTAGTTAGGAATTAATAATTAGGAGCCATAGCGTTACACAAGAAATGTGTAAGTGAGGCATTTATACCTAAATAATGAAATATGACTGACCCGCATTCTGAACGACACTCAGTCCTGAATCTAGAATTATCTCTGAGTACAGTTTGTATAAATAGATTGACAGATTTGATACAATCAATGACAGTATACAATCTGTCCACAGATAAATCATGATTCAGAACTGAGTACCATTCTAGAATACGGTCCTATAGAGCGTATTTCACCGATGATAGGAGCAAGTGAATTCACGCGTTTTACCCAATTAAATTGATTCAGTAAAACGTGATAACTCAGTTTTGTTAAGCTTGAACGCAATTATTTTCCCTGCTGAAATCCAATATAAATTATAAACGAAATTACAAATAACCCTAATGGAATTAATACCGAATAACAAGATTGCAGCCAAACTGGCTCGAACAATCCAAAGACGACAACATATTTCACAAAAATCGGTGCCCAAAACTACTAAGGACTTTAATAAAATCTTCATATAATAACGGATAGTTGTACGCTTACTCGTCATTACAACCAGTCACATTACTGTGACACTTCAACACTTAAAACCTTACTTTTATTTTATACACATGCACAAACGATCTTCATATTTGGCAATATTCACGTTCAAGTAAGTAAATATAACCAGCGCCACGTATCTTGGACCTAAAATGTGTTCAAAACGTGCCCTATACGTGCAGTACACATTTCTTGGGTGTCTTTTGAGGATAGCACGGGATGCTACTGCGGTAGACGAACTCAAATTCACAAAGCATAGACTATTACAAAGCAATCCGCGGGCGCCAGAGCCTCGTATGTCTTACGATTTAGGTCCAAGATACGTGGCGCGGGTTAATATTGGTATCACTTCCATATTTTTGTGAGAAAAATATAAAATAAGATTAAAAGAATAAGAAAAGTTATTGTAGTTACTCATAGTTATCATAAGTTTAGCTGTATATTACTTCACTAGTTAGTTTTTATTAAATAAAAAGTTATATTCTAGCCCGAACTGCACAGCGTTATCTAGATCTAGCTTGTAATATTGCTATAGCTGATATATTAGATATACATAACTAGTAGTACACAAATTTATACAATATAATCTCACGACATAGTTGACGACCATCCGGAGAGAAAGAGCGCCTTATAACAAGAGCGCACTTTATAACCCTACGTTAACGACATCACATCGCTTTGGCGTTAGTTTGCCAACCTATGTACCAATATGTCGCGTAATTTTCATTCTTACAAATTGTATTATATTCCGTGGAATTTTATGCGTATCAATCAACTAAATATGACATACTTCAGTATAGTGTAGGGTACTGTCAGAGTGTCATGAATTCCAGGCCTCTTTAGATACTTTTATATCTAGTTATTATTATACTCGTATTTTTTGAATTTGTTCTTTTCAAATCAGTAAGTTTGTGAAGAAATAAGTCCATGGTAAGTTGTTACCTTAGCCTATTTATATCCGCAAAACCAACCAACACCCTCCAACACCCTCCAACACCCTTGGTTTTACGGGTATCAGACCTTGTAAAATCAGTAAGACTGTTTCAAAAAATATCACCCCTGACATAATATATAATAATATAAATCCCAGTACTACACAAGAATGTAATGAGCGCGATCTTCTGTAGAGTGGAGGTACTGTCCCAAGCGGGCGACTCAATAGGCGAACGAGAAATTTCGTTGTACCCTACCTTCACGCTTAAATGTACAAATATACCATTTGGAAACATTGAAACCGGCTTAAATCATTCGTTATAGACCAACCATACCCAAGTCTGAGGACCTTTGTCATCCGCATATGACGGAATTTTAGGGCTTTGAAAACATAAGGCATTGTCGTTTATGAAGATATTAAATAAAAAAGGTCCCAATAAGGATCCTTGCGGGACGCCCGACGGGATTATCTCCTTTAAAGGTGAAATATATTCACTGCAATTTCTACGGTTACCAAAGAAACAGGATTTTTTGTACGGAAATACGTATAAACAAATTGTGCTGTGAATATTTATATTAAACCGTATCTCGTATAACTTACTTAATTTCTTGAGGAAACGTGTTTCAATATTTTTAATATTTATCCTTATTTAGTGTAGAAGAAACATCGTGTATTTGAAATCTCTTGTGCTCTAACAAGTGTTGAAAGCAATTGTATTATCATTACAAACCTTTTCTTTGGCGCCAGCGGCGTTGTTTCGCAAAAAATCTATAACGGTTTTCATATCCTCTACTTCTCATCTGAATATTATTCGATTGCGTTCCGCCTGTGAGGTACATCTTTTCCTTTATGAAATTGTTTTTCTCCTTCAAAAAAATATTGCACTGATCCGTATTTATAAACCGAATATGAAATCTTTCAAAACATAAAATTACTTCGATCCCTTCATCTTATCCATACACCTATAGGTATATGAATGGATGTTGGTGAGTATAATATTATAGGAGATTGATATATCAAACACCACTTAATCAATCACCTTGAAAGTTGTTAAGTGTGTCTACATGGAAAAGGTTTTCATGTACCTTTTATCCGGTAAAAATAAACGTGGCTAAAACCACGGGATGCAGTTAGTACCTATGTATTATAACTTTTAGAATCAAATATTGAGACTCTGAGCAGTTTGGGTTTATCTTATAGGGACCTTCGTCCTCGTGAAAATGTGAGAATACGGAGTGCCATAAATTTTTCTTGTTTTTCCATTTACCTTTGTTTCGGTTCGTTTCTACAGATAGCGACCCGCGTCACGCTTCTGTTGGGACTTCATCTGAAACGATCTTGTGGCATATCGGAAATGACCGCGATCATACTCATACGATCGCACTGTTCCTTTGGGAAATCAAAACCCGATTTGTTATATACTATACATGTTTTTATTCCATCATTTGTCTACACAGAATATAAGACTTTTGATGGAGATTTGATAGAGATGTAATTTAACTTAGGAAAGGCATTCTTGCCTTCTGTTCAAACCTGTGAACTAATATATTTTGAAGGCTGTTCCAGCTCGTAGCTATTAAATAGTTTGTATTGTTAACTGCTTTGATAGGTTCGTTTATAGGTGGATACCAAGAAACTGTCGGGACTCACAACATTTATCAATTAATCTATTATAGTCCTTTTGCAACTGCGGTTTAAAAGTAAAACTTTGCTGACGTACATTAAATTGAAAGAACAATTTCTGAAGGTGTGCAATGTGTGCTTCCAACGAATTTACTTCGTCTATTTTTGTTCGACGAGTTAGCTGTGACCAAAATCGAAAAAACGTAGGTACCTTCGATAACTTTATAGCTAACATGTACGTATAAACACATAGGTACGTGCATATTGGACATCATAGCTTTGTGTTATGTATGTGCAAAATCGCAAAGCTATACCATTCGTAGTTTATTGTTTCCGAAACCATTACGATACACATCGTTTAACGCAAAAAGCGGACCGCTGAAACGTTCAATAGCATCGCAAAAATCTCATGCCTACTAATATTTGGAACAGGATTCGAAGTAATAAACGTTTTTTACAAAAATATTTCTAGCCTAAAATTTTATACCCATAAATTAAAAATATAATTATGCATAAAATATTGCTATATAAATATAAGGAGTGTTAATAAAATCTAATAATAAAATGTCATAAACAGAAAAGTATTTTTAAATTCAATCGCTTTCACTGCAAGCGACCAATCCCCATTTATCTTCTAAAGTAGTTCGAGCAGATCAGATAAGACGATCACAGAGGAGACGTTAGATTTTTACGGATTCGCGGCGCGAAGTCAGAGCCCGGCTTTGTTCTAGTTTGTAATAGGACAAGACTGACGGTCAAAAGCCCTACTTGCCGGCATTCGGATAAATAGTACGTACTCTGCTTTTGTTTACTTATATTGGTGTTAGCATTACTCATGTGATCAAAAAGTGTTATAACAACAAAAGATTTAGATAATTGTGTAGAATGCAGAACGAATTCTTAGTATCTCTTAAAGAAATCTTTTGGCGCCTTAAAAATTGATTGCAAACTCAATTTGTTTTTAATATTTTTTGTCTAATGCCTGTACATATTTTTTTTTTAGTTAATTGAAAGTTGATTTAATTTATAACTGTCTACTACCACTTTCCGCTCTAAAAAGGGTACCATGAATCGGGAAAGTTTCCATAGCTATATCGATTGTAGTAGGTACTATGTCCTGTAGTGATACACTTAGAGCGCTTGTAGACGTCCGTTTTTTTCACCGGATAACGGACCGTGTTTCTTGTCCATTGTCCGGTGGTGTATGATTTGTAATGGATGTGTGTACATGCACCGGACAATGGACAAGAAACACGGTCCGTTATCCGGTGAAAAAAACGGACGTCTACAAGCGCTCTTAGTGGTTAGTATAATTATAATGAGCATATGCTAACTATACAGATGTATGATAGTGAATCATTGAACTGATACACAAAATGCCATATCTACTTTGTTTCCATAATCCGACACTCGACCTTCCACCCGCACACGCCTTAACGGCGCAAAGGCACGTCCCGCCACTCTGTGCACCTCTTGATAAAGAATTTCATTATCAGCACACCGCTGTATGAATGTGTCCTGCAGATAAGCTTCTTAGACATTTATAAAACGGTACACGGCTATTTTTAATTAAGGGCTTCCTTGATAATCTACTCTTGTACATTTTGCCCTAAAATTTCCTTAAAACAAAGACAAATTAGTGTAGGTACAAATACTAACGATAATTACGTGCCAGAATGAGGTACCAGTTCGTGTAAAATCCACGATAGGCGTGCGAACATTTCCTGCAGAATCGTGACGACATTGTCATTCTTTAATCGAATAATAATGTTGCCCGGATTTTTGTTACAAACTATAATTTGAATTTATTGCTGGGGACGAATAATGTTAAAAAGTTAGAAGCTTATTTGTAACTAGCTCACTTCCCCTTTTCTGTTTTCTTCGTAAATATGCAAATATGTTTACTCTCTCATCTAGTAAACAAAGTGCTGCGTATTAGTCATACATATCGCTCCTCCCACCGAATAATCTCGTCAAATTTTAGAAGAAAAATAAAACAAAGTTCATTTGTACGACTATCTTAGGCCCCGTTTAACTTATCAGCATAATTTATTCATAAGATGAAAGATCCTTTCTATAAAATTAATATGTGCAAAGCCTTAATATTGTATTTCCCTAAAATTAATTAATTATGAAACCTAACTTTTATGAAAGGTTATACGTATATTATTCGTGTTAAAGAGGGGAACATCGTTAAAAATAATAATATGTTACAACACCATTCTGTAAGCTAGGTTTAAAGCTGATGTATCGGATACATTGTAATGTAATATTATTTTGGTAAACACAGCTTTATACGACGTCACAGTAGTGTCTTGCTGCTAGATCGTATTTAATCAACAGTACAGTACCAAATAACTACATGAATGCTACAGTAGTTTAATACATAATATAAATATCTTTACAAAACGCCGCGTAGTTCCCGGCAGAGTAGAATTTGGGCCACCCCATCTCCTCCCATGTGGTGTCGTATAAGGCGACTAAGGGCTAGAGCTGTTTAACATCAGATAGATATATACAGCCACGACTCAGTCTATACATGGCTCGAGCCAACAATAGTGCCCGGAAAACGGCAATAGGCTCACCCCCTATTACGTGGGACCTAATACAATGGTTGGCGAAATGTGGGTGTTAATTCACCTCTGCCTAACCCTCTGGGGATAAGGGCGTGATTGGATGTATGTATGTATGTAAACAATGTCGTTGTTATAACATACAAGTATTGAAAACCTTAACTTTAGCCAGTTGATCTTCGACAAGGTTACTCATGTATGGGTATTTAAACTACCATGGTCACTCACATCACTATTAGAGCTATCAGGAGTAGGAGTAGGACATTTGCCTTGTATTGTTTTGAGTTTCCGATATTTCGGCGCTGTTGCAAGCACCATGATCACGGAGGAATTTTGCCGTTACCCTAACCTCATATTAAAACAATGTTTTGGCTAAAAAATACTAATTGAAATAACCTAACCTAATCTCGTAATAAAACATTATTCTGGCTACAAAAACACTAATTGAAAAATATAAAAAGAAATGCTTCGTTTAAATGGAGGTTCAAATAACCAATACTTACTTATTCAATAAAATCCAAAGAATCGTTAAATATGATATTATTCTGCGAGAATGATGTACCTACTTAAGGTCGTTTTTAGAAATCACATTATATATATTAAACACATATTTACTCTAAATAGTAAAGTTATACATAACTATTGCAAAAAGATAAGTAAATAACACTTTAATATTACACGCAGGTAACTATACCTACTAATAACCTTAAAGAGTTTTAAAAAAGACAACAAGGCAAAGGTATAATGTTTGCTATAACTATACTTATAGCTAATGTAGCTTTCATAAACAAAATGATACACATCAAAAACATAATATGTATTGAGGAAAAATACGGTTTCATAAATATTTACGTACGTCTCCCATATATTTGTAATGATAATTGTCTCCTACTACATTACATTAAGTAATCTGGCACATATTTATTGTGGAACGGTTATTGCTTGTTGCTGGAGTGGCATGACATGAATACGTACGCCGATAGAACCATAGGTAACAAGATAATAATTTGTAGGCAGCTCGTATCTACTTATATTGCTGAGTCGGATTGGTGTGCAACTTGAATCTTAATGTTAGAACCATTGCGATTGGTGAACGATGTTCAGGAGTAGCGAATTCAAAAAAAGGTTTTGTGATATGAAATATCTGTAGGCGAGACTCGTTACGGCAAACTTTCTGTGGGCTCTGTTTCCAGAGTCATTAATAATTTTGAAACTATTTACTGAAAAATAAATACTGTGTAGTACAAGTACGTTGTATGTATATATAAAGCGAGGCACATCATCAAACTTTTCCACGAAAATGGGTTCGATTGATTTATTCATATGAATTGGCAAATATGTGAGGTGTAAAACTAGCTAAATTATTTCGCCTTTACTATTGTAATAACCCATAGTGAATTCAAATATTATGTAGGCCAATGTTTGTTACAATGAAGCTACTTGGGAAGTCACCCGGAGCGAGGGTTGATATTGGAGCATGTATTTAAGTTTAACATAATATTTGCTAAATAAAATCGGTATAAAAGTTCAGGATCGAGAACTAACAAAAACAAATCCCGAGTTATAACAATCTGAAACGGAATGTTTAATGAAAGTTGTTCTGTTTTACTTTTCGCAGTTTATCATTTTTGTTTAAGTTGATACATTACTTTACTTGTGATGAAGTAACGATAAATATTCATGTTACAATTAAGAGGATCCCTTGTCCGCACGTTTTTAATTTACTATTAGAATCATACATATCATCATGGAAAGGCATACTTTACGTTTGAAAAAGGGAAATGAGGTTTTGGGTTGATGGTATATATTTATACTTTAGGTACCTATATTATAGTAGGTAAGGTAGGTATATTATACTTGGAGATCGATAACAAATAAGTGACACCTTTGGTGTTTTGGGATTCCGTGTCTTGCTAAAGCTAATTATTCTAACCAATTAATTATTGTAACTACTGGGTTACAAGTAATTGTATAGTTTTATACCTACTGAGTACATTCATTCTCAAAAGTTTACTTTACACACACACCAAATAAACAAAACGGAACGTATAAAACAATAAAAAATGGACTGGTGTTATCGACTTTAGGCTATTTAATTATAACTGGATGACTGTGGTGTCGGTTTATACGAGCATTGGCAGTAAAGTTCCCTAACAAAATTGTCCCACCAAAGTTTTTAATATACCATCCCTCGCGTGTTTGTCAAAAGTCGCTCCTGGCATCGTTAGATAGCTTTTAGCATCCCTGATTAGTTTTTATAGTGATTCAACCTAGTTTTACAAGAGAAGAGGAAAAGTTTCGTGGCCGTCCTCTAAACGGTAATAAGGGATTTCATCCTTATGCAGGTCACGGTTTAATGTAACGTTTCAACAAAGTTCATTCAATACATTTAGAATTCTATTGAAAGACATGTTAGTAGAAATACAAAGTATTTTGATTTTGTTTCTATTTAAGCCAAGATATTTATAGTACACACAATCACCAACCACTTATAAGCAAGTTACGGGATGAACGCGTAAAGGTCTTAAATATAATAGGTACGAATACAAACTATCTGATCCTAGAGATAACTAAGTTTCTCATAAAAATAAACATAGTAAGAAAATTTATGAACTAGACTCATTTTTCTAGTTACACAAAATATATTTGGCTTGTAATTTGACTCCGTGTCTTGAAGGCTTTGTCACCAATTCATTACTGATGAAGTTGGACTAAGTGAAAGCAGGTCGGCTGAAATTTCCATTGTTTTCCATCTCGCCAGTGGCTTTCCGTCCATGAAGATAAGAGCTACATTACTGGAGCCAAGCTTAAAAGCGTCCGTGTGTTTGCTAATAAAGCCGCCGGACATTTTGCCCAGAGGGGTCCTAATTTATCATTGTTAGAGTGTGCCTCAAACGAAAGCAATTTCCGTCTAGCATTCGTTTTTTTTAAATACCATTCCTCAGAGGATTCAGCTTGAAGTTCATTTGATGTCGCCCAATTAGGATTCAAAAGCTTTCACAGAGGATAGGATTCACTCATTCTGTACTATTATGATAAATATTCAAATTTATTCACCTAATATAAAGTCCCTGTCCCTGCCGTCCTCTATATTCTTAAACGTTTTGCTTACAACATTTTGTACAGTCGAAGTCAAAAGTGCAGTAGCAATCCTATGCAACTATAGCGTCAACATTCTAGCGCTACTTGTGACGTTTTTCTTTTAAGACAATTTACAACACACATAAATTGTTCTTCCGTAGGAATATTATCGATAATTTCGTTGTCACTACGTAAGCAACCCGTGGCCGAGTGGTTAAAGCATGAGGTTTGTGGAAATGCAAAGGTTGATGGTTCAAATCCTGCCATCTTGCAATAACACTTTTTGTGTTTCATTTATAAATTAATATCATTGTATTATTAATTGTTAAATTTTAGCAAATATCAACATAAAATGTAAAAAGAATGCCAACTTCATACAAAATTACTTTATCAATATTTAAAATTATATTTTTGTCATAAACATAAAAAATCGTTATAAGCTGGAATCGAACCTGGAACCTCTATCATTGTGAATCAATAGTATCTTGCTTAACCCACTTAGCTATCAGTTAATTTACTAAGTTGGTAAATTACTGTATTAGTATCTAATGACACATATTATTATGTAAACACAAAACCGGGCCGGCGCACGGCCGCACGCCACACCATTTTGAGCCTTGTTGGGCTAATGCACTTATAAACTTGATAGTACATATCAACGGTGTTTATCATAAATACATACTAGCACATGAATGACGTGCAGTTTTGAAACTATATAAATATCCAGGACGTGTAAATCTATAGTATGTACCTACTAAATATGCCAATAAGCTAAACAAAAGTTTCAGGTTCACGAGTATACCAATATTTTTGTTTTATGATTTGTGTTTGACATCATGATCACTCACATTAGTAGTACGAGTATAACACTCACCGGGATATATGCTACTAATTTTCCTTATAGTATTAGCTATGTTATGATTTTTGTTTGACAAGATAACCAAAAGAATCTGATATGGTAGAAATAAATGAATATTTCAAGCCAATCCACACAGAGAAATATATTTTATCTTTCGAAACGGAAATGAAGAGGGCGGACAGGCACTGTGCAAAATTATAATGATAATATCTTTTGTCGCCAAGAATGTAAGAATTTAATATACATATATGTACATTGTACATAGCATGCATACATACACTCACACTTTGAAGGGGTGGGAAGAGGATACCCACATTTCACTAACTACGAGTACCTATATATTATTTCGGTCTCACATAATAGGCGACCATTGTCGACCGGGTACTTTTTTATGAAATGTACTCGTATGTTTTCATTTCTACTCTTTTCATCTCTTAGATGGAGAACAGTTCTACCCCTTAGTCACCTGATACGACACTCTCGGAAACACATGTGATGACCCTTCTGTGAGAATGCAGAAAATAAGTACGCTTAAATGCTTGAAAAATATGTTTTGGTTACTATCTGAGTCTTTACAATTCGACTACCAAACAACAACTGACCGACTGAGCGCACGGTACCTCACAGGAAAACTTTATAAAGTGAGAACTAACAAGTAAAGGAAGTGATCAATTGGAAGTGATACAAAGGAGTGTGCGCTTATTAGTAGGATAATATTGAAAATGTAAATAGGTACTTACTATTATTTTAAATTCATGTAGCCATTTCTGAAATTATATTAAATTTAAGTAATGAGACATTTGAAACATCTGTATAATGGTTGTGGTTAGCCGCTACTATTTATTAGTCCATTACTCTGTAGTCATTAAACAAGTACATGCTCTATTTCAACTCTCTGCTTTAACATGAAGGTATGTATTTAGACACACTGAAAAATACCTGTTTTCAAAGAGAATGTTTTGTCTGTCATAAAATCGAATTGGAAACTCGGATGCGCAATTCCTTATAACGGAAGTTAACGTCATGGCAATTAAAATCCAATTATCAAAGCATAGTGCAAATAATCCTATCATCTTCATTCATCATCCTTCATCTGTACAGTTTTCTCTCTAAAAATTAGTCGTAGTCAAGTTAAGACCAAGTTGATTCGCATAAATAGATTCAGTACAAACAGAAACTCATGGAGCCGTCAACAATATTACCGTTGACGAACAGTTTCTCGTAAAGGTTTTTGCTTTTTACTTATCTATCGAAGTGAAAGACCTCAGATGATAACCAGTGATTCGTGAACAAGTTCTTGTTCGTTCTTTGCCATTTCTTTTGCCATTCGATGAAATTATTTGGGCGTAATAATTGTAAATCTTTGGACGAATTGCTTCCATAGCAAAAAGTAATGAAATGAAGACGGTTAAAAATACAGTTTGATTGATCATTTATTATCAATAAAATCCGTCGGCACATAAGCGTTGAATAATTTTGTATAATTTTATATAATAGTGTAGTATCAGAACACTACCATTATCTTGTAGATACGTGATTCGATGAACGAAGTGAAAGCTTTCTTCTATTTTCATGCATTAGGTACATCATTATATGACAAAAAAAAACTAAAACCAGAACCTTTAATAATTTATATTCCCTATATGTACAAAAATATATTCTTGATATATGTATCTATTATATGTACCTATAATGCACGGATTATCTTGATTCTCGTAGTAAATGATGGTTTCTTTTTCAGTGACTAAATTCATCCGCATCGGGATCGCTGACAAGAATGACAACCCGCCGTATTTTGACAAGGAGCTTTATGAGGCAGAGGTCGACGAAAATGAGGACATTCAACACACTGTGCTCACCGTCACCGCCAAAGATCACGATGAATGTGAGTAACCTTTCATAGTACATTGTCTTCCTAACTGTATTGCTCGGGACATACCTATATCTTGGATCTAAAATGTGCTGAAAATCTGTTCCATACGCGTAGTACACACACGCGTTTCTTAATAGCACGGAGTGCTACTGCGGCGGACGAACTCAAGTTCACCAAGTATTTTATTACAAAACAATCCGCACGCGCCAGGGCCTCCATTTACTCACGATTTAGGTTCAAGATACGTGTCCTGAGGTATACTGTTGTTATAAAGTTATGTATAACTTGGTAAACTATTATCAAGCAGCCTGTTAAACATATGCGACCCTGGCAAGAGTATACATACACAACACAAGCAGAAAACATCTAAAACAAAACAAAAAGTCCCACACATGGCCGCTATATTTTATGCTATCGGATCAAGTTCCGCTTAACTTTGTACAAAGAAAATCACTTGCTGGGATCCTGAGATATTCCACTCTACACGCGGATTGTAATCGAATGGTATTAGCTTCGTGAAGAATAATATATAAGGCAATAAAGTAGGTATTACGTTCCAACGTCGTCATAATATACCTCACCTGAAACCGTTGTGTACATAGATTAAGGATTTCAATCTTGTGCCATTTATTGAAATTGAATCGAGACGTTGATTGTCCCTTAACTACCTAATACCAGATTCTCATCAATGTAACACATCCATGCTATACTTCCTTAGATATTATGTTCTTTGTAAATAAGTTCGTGTTTACTAGACAAAATCGAAGTAGAGCAGTGTTTCATGCAGCGATTCAGTTAATGATAAGGGATTTATTTATATATAACAACGTTTCAACAGTCTTTCATATTGAGTAAACAGATTTGTATTCTAAATATGTAAATCATTCTTCGTAGCCCTTTATATAACCAATAGATATCTGATGCAGACAGCTGGCTATTGACGACAAATCTTTAACATGATTGAAATCCAGTAAATGTTTTTGAATGAATTTTGCTAAAAGCTTGGATTGGTAAAGCTGTACTTAGTATGTATTTTTCTTGAGCTATTGTTCACACGCTTTGTTCAGCGAACGCTTTGTCCGTTTTCTTTAAGCCGATCTAAGGAATTGTTGAGTTATTACTGTTATTAAAAAGTCAGCTTTGTTGTAGATCTGCTTTTCTATCTAATGATAATGTAATTGATAAATAAAAGACAATTACTGGTAGTACAAGATTTCAAATAAATGAAAGTTCGCTACATTTTAGGTTGTAAATTGAGAGAAATAAAAATTCAGTGTAGCTTATGTGTCTATTACACGTCCGTTTAACGATTCACAACCTTATCCCCGAGATATTAAAGATATAAATTTTACAAGGGGATAAGCCGGCAGACCATTTTCTACTGTAAATATGTCCAAATAGAGCTTACGTTTCAAATTATGTGCATTTAATATTAAATACGTATCTGCAAAACATTGCTTTCTAGTAATACTTACTTCCGTAAAGATGTTCGGGTGGCTATTCGAGTAAAGGCGTAGTTCTCAAATAACACAAACGTTACACAGCAATAATATATGTATATGTCCAACGTCAATAATAATTACCTATAGATAATGAGTAATCTCATGTGTAGTGTTAATTTAAATTGTAAATCTATGTACCTACGACCACGCCTACAGTATCTACGATTCCTGTAATTCAAAATAATTTGTTTGACCCAAAAAAGTTGTGTATGTATTTAAAGTAGGTACATATTTCTGTTGCTAAACAGGGTCACTATAACCTTGTGGAGTGGTAAGATTGTGAAAACATACCTACTACTGGAGTCCTGAGCATTTATTCACATAATAACCTTTTATAATCAGGGCCTCTAGACAAGTGGCAATTCGGTGTTTGGCGTATGATGGAATAGAATGCCAAATGTATGGGATTTGACGTATATGACAGGCGTCAACGATTGTCAAAAACGTCAAATCCTATACATTTGTTATTCTATTCCATCATACGCCGAGCAACGAATTGCCACTTGTCTAGGGGGGCAGGCCGGCCTTGTGCTGTAATGCAGTCCAAACAGCACGGTATAACCAAACTGACTATCGTTTGACTACTAAAAGAGTTTAATTCGCATTTATCACGATTCCTATTATATAAATTCGTCCTTGCTATTCAATGGAATCTGTGAAATTGATTAATAAGTGAAAGTGATGGTGGAAAATCTCAGTTCTACCTGGCAACTGGCATTACAGTCAATTAGTAGCGATTATCCAGTCGCTCATTAAATCGAAGCCCGACTCAGTCCAACTGTACGTAAACGATAATTTTCATTTAGGGATTAAATCCCTTTGGGAGATTAGAGCCATGGCTGTTTATGTATATTTAACATAAAATGAGATAAGCTCGGTGCAGTTCTACGTATCTATTAATCAAATATGTACCATAAGACTTACCATATCTGTTCGTGTCTCTTGTATGTATTTAAATGAATATAAATAAATAGAAAAGTGTCGCCTTCGTTGGTGCGGCTACTTTTTGCGACGACTACCTGACTCTGTGGGTAACAAATTTCTGACCAAGCAGCTACCGCCGGGTCCCGGTGGAATGAGTAGACTCAAGAAATTCTGACATGATGCTGTTCAAAGATAAAAAATCATGGTTTAAATTCAAGCGATGCTGAAAACCGCAGAAAGTGTAGATAAAGCAGAGCAGCAGAACCCGGGTTAACTTACATAATATATACTCAGACCTACCGTGTATGGGGCCCCAACAATGTATGACAACAGTTGCAAATCAAAAGGAAGAGATTGCCAAGATTATAACATATAGATAGATACTCTGTTCCTCAAAAGGATAGACAGAGCGAATTAATGTTAACATTTTGCTATCTATATTCTTCGATACGTAACTGATGGCAAGCCCATTGCTATGAACCAGGTACATTTTCGTGGGCCATAACTTTACTGTCACAAAAGTGAACAACCCTTAGTCGTTTTTACGACACTACTACATAATATAACCAAGGATTCGCCGTCAACGCTTGAATGAACGATATGATATAAACTAAAAAAAAAGAATGCTTATAACGTAGCTTATATAATATCCTCCATTCAAGCGTTGACGTAGAATCGTTGGCGTTATTATTCTGTAGTGCCAAGTAGATCCAACGTTATGAATATTACTGGCATCGACAGTGTCATCGAGTGACATGAGAGCTAGTTGAGAACACAAAAGTTTGACGCCAGACGTGAGAAGTGTGCGAGCAAGCATCTACAAGTACGTACGACATCATTGCTTAACAACTGTAGCGCTTACGTTTGATCGATGAGTTCGCACAGTTGCTACGATACATTATACGGTGAATTCTGTCTTCACTCGAGTTCTTTCAACTACCACCCTCGTTAAACTCACAACCTTTCCTCTACCTTTTTATAATGACATTACTGTAGCAAACTCTCTGAGCCTGAGAATCCGATATAATTATCTTAAAATGGTTAACTACTTCTTAAAATTACAGTCAATCTGGTCACGAGGAAAATGTTCTTTTAAAAACTAGAAATCTCTTAGGGTCGAAATGTACCGAGTGTTTGAAATTACCTGAAGGACTTTTTTTTAGATAGCCACGAAATTGAAACTATAATAAAAAATTCTGTTACTACATCGTAAATCTTCGGTGTCGCAGATATCCGCTCGTTTGTTTTCACCAAGAGAATAATGAAATCGATTTTACTTTTTGTGCCATCAACTTAAGAAAGAAAATATTTCGTGAAACAATATTTTTAGGCTTTAGACTTTTTTGCGATCAACACAAGCGAGTGCGACTTCAATGCGTTGGGTCTCAGGTTCCGGCAAAATTATTTCTCGGTATTTCTGTTAGTTATCCTCAGTAGCAACTATTACAAGATCTAGTAATGTGGTCGGTAGACGCCAATAGATTCGCTGCGTGATTCGTGTAGCAAAACAAGATTGCTGGCGAAATGTTGGTACTTCACACAATACATTTTGTCTTATTCTTTGAGGATATACACTTCTATATATAGAGTATATAATATACGTGTACATTGGATATATTTATTTGCGATGGACGCAAAAGCTACTGAAACTTAGTTGCGATTATTTTTTGTTAGAAAGGTCTTGATCACACTTAAATTATTACGCTTGTTTGCAATCGGTATAGTAGAACCGGAGATAAGAGATTCACGCGAGCAGAGTCGTGGGTGGAAGGCTAATATGTATAATTATGTATAATTAGTAATTCAATTAAGTATATCTTTATTCTTATCTGCGCTGGACCTGACGAGCTAAGGGAATGGGCCAGTCTCCTTTACCTTTTCTCGTAAGTATAATTGATGACTGAGCAAGCAAGAGTTCGTTTTATAGAAGTTTTAAAATCTTCTCGTCGTTTGCGAAACTTACGAAGACGAAGACGTAGGTCCTACAAACGGTTAAGAGCACTCTACAATCCTTCGAAAAGTGTTTTCAATCTTCTATAATGCTCGTCTACTTTTGAAGTTCATTCCTTCTTTTATTAGAGACTAGTAATGTCATCTGGCGTCTAGGTGCCTTCTGTTTTAAATCATATTATGTAAGTACCTACTAATATACATTATTGAAACACAAAAAAAAAACAAAAGTGTTTCTTCTTCTTAGTAGATAATATAACACGTAAGTGGCCAATCACTAAAATATTAAATTACAGAAAAATAAGATCTATCAGCACCTATCAATGATAAAACAATATTAAGTATTCAAAGCTTGTTCATTACGTTTAAAAATATTATACTATTTGTATTTCAAAATTAGCTTTATGGAAAACCTAGACGAAAATGTGCAAATTCAAAGTATTACTAAAAATATCACGTTCTAGAAAGTATATAGTGCTTTAAAAAAAACATTAGGCGGCATTCGAGATCAATTTATCAATTTAATTACCTGAAGTTAGACAAGTTGCAGTGTTAAGCTGACTTTTGACCTATGTCTTAAAGGTCAATTAGGTGCGAGCGTTCTTCGAACGACTTTCCACTTAAAAAATACGTAATTCCAAACATCTTTGAATTGATTTTGCTTGTATGTAGATCCAGTTTTAATACTCGTATGTCAGAGTTGTGGCATGCCACGAGCGCTTTCTGCTGGTGCATTCTTTCGTATTAAAATCTCCAATTGTCTCAGGCAGATGTCGGCGGCATATTCAAATTGAATCTCGCTCTTAAACTGGCTCCGTTTCTTTATAAAGGAAATTAAACTTGAGCGCTAAAATGATTGTACTTGTATGTAGTTACAAATATATCACGACAGATCCTTCATGACTGATTAGTGATTAACAAGATCTTTTACACCTCGTGAGTATATTCTTACTTAAAATATATTCTCATTATATATGTTTCTAAATATAACGCCGGGTTTATTGCATGTGTACGTGGACCTTACTCGCACGAGTAAGTGCTGGCCTGTGAAAATATTTATGTTAGTCAGGGCTTGGTGTATGTATCTACCCAGCCAAATAACAACAGTCCTAGAAGTTGATAGCAAGCCCGTATTTAATTGTTTTACTTTTAATTAGAAGTAGGGAGTTCATTAATGAAATAAATTTGGAATCTTTTGTTGGCCAGCATTTAAATCGTTTTTAAATTGGAAAATTGAAACTCGCAATTTAGAAACACGAGTAAAAATTAATTTACGACGGAGATAAATAAGTCCTTTATTTTCATTAGGTGCGGACTTCTTCATTGGTTGAATACAATTTTTTAACACGCTCTAAGGATATTAATACTGGTATTGAAAACGAAAGTGAATTTTATATTATTAGATTCGTAGCCGCTGCAGCTCTTGAAGCCCGTTTGGAGTTCTGAACTCGTTCCATTCCATATCCATGCCCTGAACTATTGGTTTCCATAGCGGGAACGGGTTCAGAATGTCAGTGGTATACCAGTGACATAGAGCCCATATGTTATTCCAGACTATAATCTATCTATGTACCTACTTCAAGATTTCATTAGAAATCTAAGGTAAATAATATACCTAAATATGTAGTTTCTTCTTATTTTGAAATGAAATGTCGGGTGAAGAAGGAATAATTCACAGAAATATATACGTATCTTAAATCTTATAAATATTATCTTAGATCTTTAGATGTCGAAATTCATATTGTATTACTTTTCTGGCTATTAGTTGTATTCCGACCTGAAAATTACTCGTACCTTCGTCCCACTGTCTCAACCAAAATGAGTTTCTAGGTCACTGTGGAATCTTAACTCCCAGAAACTTGACCCCGTTAATGTTAAGTTATCAAATGTCATTTATATCTCGAATATTTCGTTATAAAATCAAATTCTAGTGAGTATGCATTTCTACAAAGTTCAATTTTCAAATGCAACTCAAATCTTAACAGATCAGATAACAAAGGTCATCTCAGGGACATTCATTCATTCCGTTTTTTCTACCGACCTTCAAAACAGAAACGGAGACACTTAGAATTAAAAGATTTATTTAAAGAAGATTAACGAGACAGCTATCCGGTTAAACATACTTTTGTTATCAAGTTAATGAAAGTGTTCGTCAAAATATCAGGAACAAATGTCACTTGTTTCGGATGTTTGAAACAAAAGTTTTTAAGCAATATTTTTCAAGACGACAGATTGGAGCAACAGATGACGTTGAGTAATGAATTTATATCTATCTCACTAACTATCGATTAACCACGCCATTTAGCAGGCGGTCTGGATATAAGTACCGTTGTCTAGCACGAGACAGATCTTGCGTCGGTTACACCAAGCCATTATGTTAAAGAATGAAGATTATTTACGTGACCCGTTTGATCTCTAGCACTAACTATAAATCGATTGAATCAAATGTAATCTGTGCCGTACCCGCCTTATTTGTAATGGTGGATGGAGAAATTATTCAACTTGATGAGTTTTTAATTTTAAAGCATGTAAAAATATGGAGGTCGGTGGGTAAGGGAAGATCATTAATTCCCTTCACAGCCATTGAGAAATCTGATCGTTAAAAGCTTCGTGCCGTTATTTTTGGCCAGTTATCAGAAGTCTGGCGGTTTGGAGAGATGCTTAAAATATTTTAACATTTTTTATTACATTCGTAATCGCATTACGCTAGTAGCTAAAACTTTATGATTCAAAGCTCGATCATTGACGAACTTAGAGGTCGAGAGTTAGAACATCACGTCTTTGCTAAGTGCTAATAAAATAAAGGTTTTTGCTAATGAGTCTGGGCATGACGTCCATAGCAATCAGTACTGTATCAATGTCGTAACACTCTGTAGGTGGTCAAAAGTCATCCCAGGTTATAAGCATGTATCACGAACAACACTACCTAGTATTGCGATTCTCTCTTAATTACATTTTATTGTCACTAGTTCGTCAAAAACTTATTCCTGGATTGTCGTAAAAGGATTATCATTTTACTGCTTGGGACTTTATCAACACGGACTTACAACTCGCATAAATTTTACTAAAATTTCAAAAGGTTTTATAGCTTTGTCCTTCGTATTTAATTTTTATAACAGTTATATATTCCACAGCTACAGATTATGAAACATGAATGCGGACTATCAATAGCAATTAAATAAATTTAAACAGAATTTGTAATATTTTGATTACATAAGCCCATATTCTAGAATCAGTCCTGAATCTCGATTCGTGTGTGAATCAACTGTCCGCCGTGATTGATAAACAATAATTTATTAGGCGTCAATCTCAAACCTGTACTGCTGCATAACTTTATTATTTGAAAATACTAACACGGTAATGAGTACCTCTCCGCTGTCTGTACTCTCACGTTCACCGTATGGAAATATTTATTAATATAAACGTCAGTAGGAAATACGGTGCATTCCGCGCTGAAACGTACTCGCACGCGAACTGCTTGTCACTGGTAATGAGTTATGAGAAAATATACGGATACTGGGCGCAATTTTTCTTCCTTAGATTGAAATAACCAACTCCTAAATAATTACGTGAATAACGCAAAATTTTGTTACCACGCTATCAAGACTAGCAAGTGTGCGAGGTTGGTTCTTATAAATAAATATGAAGGTTAAGTCTAATTGAAAATCTAGACCCTAAGCATTATATTAAAAGTAATGGTATGATTGTTAATTCGTAGTATTAATATTTTGCTACGTATAATAAACAATAGAAGTTACGGAACATTAAAAAAATAGAAAACTTTTTTCATTGAAATATATTTTGTATCCATAATTGATTTATGAGTAGTTATACCATCTTCAGAATAATATATATCTCTCTGGTCTTTTGTTTATTATTTCAGGCGAGGTTTAAGGCTTGCTTGATTAGTAAATTATTATTTATTAATTTACTTCTGTAGACGATTGTACATTGAGACTGAGAATGAGTAATTTTATTTATAACAATTACAATCAATTTTACTTCCTTCTAAAATTGTACTAACCCCATAGTTCATCCGATATGATAATATTTATAGAGCTGAGTTAAAATTAAAATTACGGTGTTTACGAGCACTAGATTAATATAAAAATCATTACCATCGACGTACAGAACATGTGTATCTTCATCCAAAATAGTTCAGCCTTTCTGTCGTGATTAACTAACAAACATACAATTTCGCTTTTGTTCCCATAATAGTAATATGATAAGATAACTACTAAGATTTGATGGCTATCTAATAACACAACATGTGTGGAATGTGTGAAAATATCTATGTGTGAGTGCCCGTGTAGTAACTTTGCAACATTAACGTCATCCGGGTTGCGGACACCCTCATTTTGTACGTATGTTTAGGGTGAGGTAGCTTTGCTAATTGCTGAGAGAACAACATGCTATATTGACCTATTAAGTAACGCATTTTAGGTTTTGAATGCGTGCGGCTCGTTCTAGATTGTTAGTAGTCAAATAGCAACTAAACGGCATCAATTCTGTTTATTTAACATGTACGAAAACAATTATTAAAAGTATATGTTACGTAGTAAGTATACGATATAGAATTGGGTTCTACTAGAATACAAAAATATTTACCAGTAAACACTTATCTTTGCGTGCTTGTATGTATTATTATAAAGATGTATCAAAAAAAATATTTCGTGTATAGTTTACTCTTTCGTTTTTATAAAACTCGAGACTAACATAATTCGGCATGTCAGCAGCCATGACTAATGTACAAGCATGCAAGTCTGAACATTGTTATTTATATATTTGTCTTGTTATAATAAATCATAATAATTCGGAGCATCGCATAAATCATAAGGTTACTTTATGTCTTGAGTTAACCCGATTCTCGGATCTGGTAGAATCTTTACGAGTAGAAGCTATAAATCAAGAAGAGGTGGCGTGCACTATCGTAAGCGGGGCTCTAATTATATCTGCACCCGACGCATTAATAACCTGTCTTAATTGTAGACGTATTTTGCTTCTGCCATCTTTAACTTGCGCGATTACAGTCAGCAGAAAGCGTCGCTCTAGAGCTCCGCCACTAATGGATGATAAAACCAACGTCAACGCGGCTAACAACGGAATAAATTAAGGAAACCCTCGGAAATGGTTGATAAATTAGATCGTTGCTCTAACCACTCGCATGTTTAAATAGTCGCTCGTTAAAAGCTCTACATACAGAGCTTAAAACAGCGCTAACGCTAACATATGTTTCAAGCTCTGGATTCTTATTTCGTATCGTAATTCAAACAAATATTTTAAACGCTAAACTGTGTTTATGTGTTTGTTAGTCAATCGCGTTATAACATTTAAATGGGTTCTTGCTGAAATTCTGTATACAGAGTATAACTATGTTTTAATCCCCGGAATAGATTCATGTAGGTCCAATTACTTAAAGGAATCTATTCAGTCATTTCAATGAATCAGTAAATTCAGAGATCAGTATTCAACGTGGATTGCGGTCGGGAGCATAGGTTATTAAACAATAATATTCAGCATACACATAAGTAAAGTTTTACATATTAAATACCTTATAGACATGGAGAATGAAATGATTAATCATATTCTGTCCCCCGTGCTTATAGACCGAGAGACGAGATGTCAAAGGACCCGAAGTAAATGCTTAACAGGTTGACTAGATGAGCTGTCATTGTTTAGTACTTATCAGTGAATGGCAAGGTTTGTCAGTTGACGCGAGCACCGGTCAGGACACATGTAGGTCAACTTCAGCTTGAGGGTCACTTATCTGGAGTACAATCCTCCATTTGCGTCCACTGTGCCGCTCGATCTGCAGCGTCACGTTGAGTGATTGTCTCACTAATTCGCCGTGACGTAACGATCAGAGCGCGTCATACCACGACCCCTTTACCTCCCGCTCGTCTTCCCAACACCCTTCAGTAATGCTCGGGGACGGCTAAATATCCTTTGCTATAAATAGAATACAGCAATATCATGTCTATAGAAGTACTTACCATGCACTTTCTTGTCGCATATATGAAGTAATCTTATTTCATGGTGTTGACACAACTCAGTTCCAAGTGCCAAGTGCCAACTTTCCGTTTGTTTAATCTGCTACTGTAATAAAAAGATCTGTACTACTGAATATGGAACAGATAACTTACTTGTTTAATAACTGTAGAAGTAGATATGTTAACAAAGAATAAATCTCACATCGGTGTAACCAACAAATCTCCATAAGGCTGTTATTTATATTTAAATTACGTATGAATATTTAAAAATTCCAAAGTTTCTCATCTCGGTCGCAAAAGACACATTTGCAAGTTAAGATGAGAACGTAAATAATAAATATTTTAACTAAAATTAATCACATTCGCGCAACAATATAGATTCTCTTTTCAGTGAAAAAGTACTAATATTGTTTAAGTACGACCAAAGCTCTATTTATGAAAGATTACTTTAAAAGGTTCACCGTGACCTGAATATAAAGTAGATAAAATTTAATAAGACAATAAAGGTAAATTTCTTTAGCTAAATCAAGGCAATTTCGTCGTACCGATATCATCAATATAAGCCAGAAACATGGCCATAATCCTCGAGCCGTATTCCCACGTGAGGTGTGTACGCGTTCCCATGACACATGACAAATTACATTATGATTTTGTTCCGGACTCAACTCACACTGTTCCAACTTAATTCAACTTACACGGGTGTCGTAAAAGTGATTTCTTTTTTCTTTTTTTTTTTCTTATCAGCGTGAATAAATCGTACGTTGAGTAGTTTAGGTAATGCAGAGGCGAACTCGGGAACAAGTTTTGTTGGTAACGTTGAAGGCTGACTCGAGCGGGTGCGCCCGGCTTGCTGTCAAGCCGTCCCGTCCCAACTTATTTAGCTACTTTATATCTTACGCCTCCTATATTTCCTGTTGATTAAGTGTCACCGCTACAGACAATTTTACTTACTTCGCCAAGGGCTCTAATGCCAATGAATTTACGGCAACCATTTTTCTTGTTAAGTAGCGGCTGTGATTACTGTGAAGTTACAACATAATTAATATAGACATTAAAATGGTTTTGTTTTTGTGTAAAAATATATATTGTAATATTCAGAATATTCCACTTAGTAATATGAATAATTTTCTAGGTAAATCTACAAAGTAAGTAAAGATAAACAAACTTAGGTAGGTACATATTTTTGTGAATACATACATATTAAACATAGGAGGCATAATATTTATACGAAGCAATACTTTTTAGCAATTCCAAATATACCAAAATAAATGTATAATGTGTGTGCTACCTGCTACGTATAAGCTACGCTGCTACGAATGGAGCTACGACACGTAGTCATTATTCGATCGTTTGGAAACAACTTTATTAACAGCACGCACAAAATTAATGTACAGGTTTACATTTATATACATGTGTATATTTTTAACATTGAAGGTTGCGAGTTCAATTGTTTGGTATAATGATGAATGACTTGATTTATACCATTCGTATATATTTTAGGCAACTTTCGCTAATCGCACATTAATAGGAATAGAGTAGTAGCTGACTGCTATTTTGATGTCAGAAGGCACGCCAAAAGTAAATGTTGGTTTGGAATTTTATTTTGAGAAAACCGCTCGGTGTTCTACTAAATGTTAGTCTGATTTCCGGGAAAAACATTTTTTAGAAAATCGTTGGAATTTTTCATGGAACATCATTGAAATATTTTTAATCTCGGTACATTTTCTGCCGCCCGTATATTTTGAACACGATGTTTTTTCATTGCGTTATCCTTGCGCGTTGTGTTTACTCACGCGTTACTCATTGAGGGCTAAGCTTTGACTCTGTGCTGATAAAAATATACATCGCATAAAGTTAATGGCACTCTTGATTGGCATTAAAATAAAAATGGTAGAATATTTTCACACCCTGTATTTTAAAACCTTTAATATGTTAAGTTCTGTTTTTATCACGAGTACATGAGCGTGACGGACGATAAGTACCGAAAGAAGATATTTATGTAGAACTAGCTTTTGGCCGCGGCTCCGCCCGCGTGGATGTCGGTCATGGCGACCAAACATAGCCTATGTCCTTTCTCAAGATCGAAACTACCCCTATACCAAATTTTATCAAAATCGGTTCAGCGGCTTAGGTGTGAAAGCGTAACAGACAGACGGACAGAGTTACTTTCGCATTTATAATATTACTAGCTGTTGCCCGCGGCTCCGCCCGCGTGGAATTCTGATCCTGTTCATCGCTGATATATAGCCTATATGTTAATCCAGGGTATAACCTATATACATACCAAATTTCAACCAAATCGGTCCAGCCGTTTATGCGTGAAAGAGTAACAAACATCCACACATCCACACATCCACACAACCATTCTCACAAACTTTCACATTTATAATATTAAGTAGGAAGTAGGATTATGGATATGAATTATGGATATGTTTGTATTAACAATGAATGTTTTAAAAAAAATATTTATCTGCATTCGAGAACTCGCATTACAAGCTAATTAATGTGAATTATTTTGACATGGATTATTGTGAACTTGACATTAATGAAACATTAATTTTAACCTTAATAAAAATAATATAGCCATGCCACATTGGGTCTAGATAACGTTGCGCGTGGAGCATAGAGCCAATAATAGTAATAGAAATAATATTCAACTGTGTTGCCCGTAACTTCGTTCACCAGAAGTCTTGATTTTTTTTTTAATATATATAGGACACGTCAATTTGACTTCGCCTCGCCTGATGATAAGCTGAAGGCAAAGTCTCTGAAAAGAGGGTCACCATTACAGACACGTATCATGATACAATGGTGGCACTCAGCTTGACGGCCTCATCAGATGCTTTTTCACGCCCCGCTTAAAGGACCCGGGACTGTAGGAGAAAGGAAACACGTGAACTGGTAAGGAATTCCAAGACTTAATGGTGCGGCAGAAGAAGGAGTCGCCGAACCGCTTGGTTCTCGATGGAATATTGTGGAATATGTGTTATGAATTCGTTGTTGCGACCTATTTCCATGATAAAAACGTAGCTTATATGCCAGACTATAGTTAACTTATATGCCCAATGTCATACAGATCCGTTCATCCGTACTGGCGTGATTGATCCGTCCATCCGCACGTGTGCCCGTCCGTCCATCCATTCGTCTATCCATCCATCATCCATTATTTTTCCTCCTAACCTCCCAGGCTAAACTAAATTTCTTGTGCTAGGAATGGGTTCATGTCGGTGATGGACATGGCTATGACCAGAATTCGAACATTCCCGAAGGCCGACTTATTAACCACTAATCTACCCACAAAATGAAGAAATAATTAAATCATTCCATATAGTGTTAGTGCGAAGTAAGATTATACAACACTACGTCGTGAAAATGTAATTACTTGTAAACCGTAACAGCCTTGTTACTTGTAAATTGTTTACAGTGAAAAGTCATATTAAACTCTATTGTATAGTTAAGTCCTTGAAAATGTTCGTTTAAGCTAATTGTTCCTTAATATAATATTTGTTACATTTTCATGTGAGTTTGGGTACAAGGAAGCCATACTTTCAGGGATACGGGTACACCTAGGTAACTTTCAGGGATCTGGCTCGGTTGGCAACGCTCGCTTATAACCGTGATGTTGTTCTATATTACACATACCTACCGATATGGTGTATAGTATTCTCATAGCACCAGTACTTATTATATACAGAAGTGCAGAAGAACATATACAATATGAAAATAAAATCATATGTAGTGACGTCACATGCAATCTAGTAAGTAATACACAAACAACAATGTATTAACTGTAAATAAATGCATTTCTTTCTTCTGTGTTTATTAGGTGCTTTCAGAGTTATCGTTAAAATAAATGCTCAAAGGATTGTATACGGACTTCTGCAGACGTCTTTGTAATTATTATTTTGATTAATAGGTACAGTACATGAATTTATAGTGTTTCTTGTTTCAAAAGCACGGGTCATTTAGCTTTATTCGCTCTGCACCGCTTTTCACTTACCTGCTGTCCTTTCAAAGTTTCAATTCAAAGCGGCTTTGTATCAGCTTTGGCCAGTCCGTCAGCATAAGCTTATTTCGTGAAAACTGACGTTAGAGAGAGGTGTGCAGCAGTGCCGTGGTTACTCAACCTATTTTAATATCTATAATGTTAGCAGGATATTTTTGATCACTTCGCTTTTTACTACGAACAACGTCCAAATCTTACACCCGTATTCACAAACGATACTGCGAGGTCTCATAGTGTGCTCGAGCGCATAGGGCTGGTAAAATTAATTAATTCACAAACATCACGGAGCAGTATCTAACGCAGTGCGTTCCCTCAACGAAGTATTACTTAAGTGTTATCAATGAATAAAAAGGCTTGCCAAATCGAACGCACTGAGAATTTGTCGTTCTTTGTACAGTTTTGGTAGTACGCATAGCGAAGTATTGTTTGTAAATACGGGTGTTAGACACACAAATAACACACGATCATGTGAGGAATACTATCAACAAAATACACCAACACAAACTCATGTTGAAATGATATTGCAGTGTGGTTTGGCCACATATATCACTCTGACCCAGTCCCGCCCGTCTTAAGAATTAAAGAACATTGTAACGTCTGCAATTTATTATAAGCACTTAAGGAAACAGATGATTATACTAGTCGAGAATAATTCACAAACTAACAAGCAACAACGTCACTGCGTTTTGGGACACTGGCTAATGAATACACCCTGAGCTTATAAGGAAAAGGTATCCATTCAATTCGCTACTCTCATAACGAGTTCTCTCTGATTTTTAGTGAGAGAGTAAGAGTCCTATTAATCTGTAATCTGGATTATCTTGTACACAATCATGCTCGAGACAAATACGTCATTAGAAGCGTCTTATGCTTATTTCAGTTTGGGGTAGAATAATCCTCTTAGCGTTGTATGCCTAAACGTGATGTACGTTCAATGAATACGATTCTAAAAGTACCTACAAGGAAAATAAGAAATTCCCATTTCACATTATTACTTATACTTCTGACTGAATAAGAAATCCCCCCAATAATGTTGACATTACCAAAATAATGATACAATCTCATTATTATTTATGAATAAGTAAAATATACTGTTATAATAGTACGAGTGAGGGTTGTTAACGTATTTATTTGCCAATAACTGTATAGCTCCTGACAAGTTGCAAACCCTTATTATTTGCTAGGGGTTCTTTAGCAATATCGTGAATTGCAATCATTGTGGTAGGTATATATGATAGTATTACTAACAAATAGAAATTGTGTATCAACAGTAAGTAGATGAATCTCATATATAAAACTCTTAGTCCTGACTGACTGACTGACTGACTGACTGACTGACTCACTTAGAGACAACGCACAGCCTAAACCGCTGGTCCTAGAGACTTGAAATTTATAGAGAGTGTATGTTTTGATGCGTGGAGGTGTACTAAGAAACGATTTTTCGAAATTCAGACCCTAAGTGCCTAAAAAGTGCCAAAAACGTACTTTCTTATAACTCAAGAATGGCTGAACAGATTTTTATGATCTTTGGTTTATTGAATTTGGCTTTGTCACCGAATAGCAATTATCACAATTAAAATGTGGCAAATTCACGAAATAATGTAATATTAAAGAAAATACGAAATATTATGGCGCTAATATCGCTAGCAAAATTGTTACCATGACAACGGAACTAAAGTGATGGTGTCAACGCTAAGTCACATTTTGATCTGTCAAATGATAATATTTTAAGAGTTATGTATGTACTGCAGTTTCTTTATTTAATTGATTGGAAATAGAAAAAAAACATATGATAGCAGCGATGATAGCTATCTAGAGCTATATAAAAGAATATACCTGTATATAAAAGAAAGCCTAAAAGTAATACAGCACATTATCATCCAGATCAATCCTCATTTACAAGCTCTCAAACAGTAAGGTATGTGAATTTAAATCTATTGACACCGCCGATATAACACAAGGGGCGGCTTCATAGCTAGAAACAAAATAACAATTCATATATCAATGGCTAGAAACGTTTCACCAAATAGACGAACGCCTGGCTTCTAGAAAACTTCACTTTCTTTCTTGATGAGAAGTATACTAAGGCAACAATAATAGAGATGGTAGAACACAATTCAATAACTTCCACTTATCAGCTGTGGGCTCAATTACTCAAGCACATAGCACTTCTGATTAAGATGACAAAGAATATAATACAAAATGTTTATTTTCTTAATATTATTTTTAGATAATTATAAAAAAATTAAACCACCACAAATTTCAAGTATGTTGTTTTATTTGTATTCATTTTTGACGTATCACATAGTAATTTATGTATCCTCAGCATTTACCAACGCATTGGAGGACGTCTTCAAGACGCTGGAGTAGTTACATCTCGCACCTTCGGTTCGCCGATGACATCATCATAGTTGCGGAGTCGCTAGAACAACGGGGCGCTTCTCGACAAGTCAGCCTCGGTGTAAACTTGGATAAAACCAAGATTATGTTCAACGAACATGTTGTACTGAGACCGATTGCCATCGAAGGAGCGACACTCGAAGTTGTTTAAAAATATTATCTACCTGGGGCAGGTTATCCAGCTCGGTAAAACCAACTTCGAGAAAGAAATAGCCAGAAGAATTCAACTGGGGTGGGCAGCATTTGGCAAACTACGTCGGGTCTTCTCCTCCCCCCTGCCGCAATGCCTCAAAACAAAGGTTTTCGACCAGTGCGTCCTGCCTGTTATGTTACCTATGACCTACGGTGACGAGACGTGGCCACTGAAGGTGGGGTAGTCCGTGACCTAAAAGTCGTGCAGCGGGCTATGTAGCGAGCTATGCTTGGAGTTTCTTTGAAGGATAGAATTCGAAAAGAGGTCATCCGACATAGAACCAAAGTTACCGACATAGCTAACGAAGATCCAACTTTCTGTTTTGGAAATTAGTTTCGAAAACAGAATTATTATTCTTTCTTGGAAACCAGGTTCGTTAAAAGAAAAATAATTCTGCAATGGAAACCGGTTTCCAAACCTTCGTTTCCAATCTGGCCGTAGGGTTGCAGAATAAGCAAGCTAAAGTGGCAGTGGGCTGGCCACATCTGCCGAAGGACTGATGGCCGTTAGAGCAGACGAGTCCTAGAGTGGATACCGTGAGAAGGAATACGGAAGGTGGGACACCTCCTCGCCAGCTGGACCGACGATCTGCGAAAGGTGGCTGGGACGTACTGGATGCGGAAGGCGGAGGATCGGCAAACGTGGCGCATATTAGGAGAGGCCTATGTCCAGCAGTTGACTGCAATAGGCCAATTGATGATTTTTTGTATCCTTAGCATACAACAGCAACCTTCATAGTTATGGTATACTGATGATATCGCACTGGTTGACAGGGCTCTTAAAAGCAGGTGGAATCTCAGTTCTAAAAGAGCTTACGAACCTCTTTGATTCCGTCATCCAGCAGAACTTAACATGGAACTGTAGTGCGGTGGTACTGTTCTCCAAAAAAGGCTATAAGGTCTTGCTGAAGAATTATAAGACTCCTGAGTTATATCTCTATAGAAGTTTTGTTCTTGAGAATCGTCTTGAATAGTTGTGAATTCCAGCCACTGGAGCAAGCCGGGTTTTAAAAGGGTTATAGTGTTGCAGCCAATACTGTTGAGCAGATTATACAAAAGACCTGAGAGTATAATCAGCCGCTATGTATGGCATTTGTAGATTACGAGAAGCCTTCTGACATCATCTAGACCTGGGCATTTCTGGATTGTCTACGACAGTGTCGTGCTGATACGATATTTTCATTGCTGAGATGGTAATTTTAGATTAGAAGACGAAACCCAGAAAGAGATATAGGTACGTCGAAGGGTCGACAAGGGTTGGGCAACATTGGGAAAATTCGTCGAGGTTTCTACTCCCCTGTTATGACTCATGGGGCCCAAATGTGCAAACTGACAGCATATGTCCCCAACATACGGTGGAGGATCGAGTGCTATGGCATACTTTGGGTGAGGCCTAAGTCCAACAGTGGACTGAAATAGGCTATTGATTGATTGATTGATAAGAACGAAATGTTAGGCAATAGTATTTTTTTCTTACCAGTTTTTTTCTAGCCATTTACTAGCTATTGGTATGAAGATACTAATAGTATTTTTATTTTGTTGTAATATTCTAAAAATCTACCACTTTTTTGTAAGACAAAGCCGATGTTTCTTACAGTTTTCATTTAATATTTTGAAAAAAACACTACTGAGAGAGCGAAATAAGGTGTCGAAAGTTTATACAACAATTACTATTAGAACTATCGGGATACTTATATTTATACAACAAGTCCGTCAGTTTAGAAAAACATACTATTGGTGATGGTAGTCGACATCCACGCAGGCGGAGCTGCGGGCGAAAAGCTAGTCATTAATAAACATCATAATATCCAGCTTTGCGTTATTTTTCTTTGGAGAGGAGGAATTCTAATTCTGTTCAGAAAATGTCTTCAGTAAATAAATCTGCATGATTTCGTTCTTGTAAGTACGATTTTCATGTCGTTTTATGAAATTGCCAATTTCATTGTTAAGTTTCTTTACCGTTTAATAAATCAAACACAATACAGATATAATTATACGAGTAGCTATGTATATAACTGAGTAGGTACTCAGCAACTCCTAGGACTTGGAACGATCTTGTCAGTGATAAATGTACAGAAAACTGATGAAAGTTGCATGAGAAAGCAGGTCAAACCAAGTAGTAAATATGCAAAGTACAGAAACTATTCCTGTTAACATTGTACCTCTAATAGTTATCTATGTAGGTAAGGTTTTAAAAATCTGTCTGCCAGGTGAGGTCGCAGTAGAAAGTTGCCGGGAGATTTGTGAATATTCTGGTCATTTCCACAAACATTAGCCAAGATCCCAGATTCATGCAAAGGCAAACGAAAATCGAATCTTGATTGTAGGACTCATAAAATTAACAAACTCTGAAGTAACGAAAGTCAGCGTAGGTACATAGCATACGGAATAGAGTACAGTAGACTAGAGGAGGCTCTTGAAGTGTGTAAAGGACGAGAGCAGATGACGGGCGGCATACCCAAGAAACTCAGTCCCACAGAATACTTTGTAGGTGGTTTAAAACGTACAATTTTATAGGGACCTACCTAAACTATTCCTAAGATATTGAGTACTTAGTACTGGGGTAAAAATTTTCAATAGGGAAGCCGGTAGAAAAAATACTTACCTCGACCTAGTTTGTTATGCACATGCGACCCATTGAATAGCCGGCAGGAATCGGGTCATAAGAATACCTTGTCACTGCCAAATAAACTATATAAATACAATATTCATGTACACGTTTATAAAATGACCATTGACCATAAAGCGGTATGCTTGCCACAATGGGCAATAAATAAAACTAGAGGGTTTACTAAAGCGCTTTTATCTAAAGCGTAACCAGTTGGGTTGGAATGCAAATAAGCCATGACCTGTTTCAGGGGAATTATTTAATTTTAATATCAATTGGTTAACATTGAAAAAAGAACTGGCGTAAAATGAAACCAACTTCAATGTGCCAACGAATACAAACGTTCACGTTACGGTAAGGCGGCAGAAAATAACGTTATATTAAAACTACGTAATCTAAGTATTATTATAAAGTTGGTAAAACCTCTTAGTCACTATCTCAATAATTACAGTTTCCAAACAGTCAATTAATTTGGGTCTCAAGATTTAAGGACCTCTGGTGGAATCTAAAACTAATCGAATGATCTCGGATTAAAAGCCAGAGTTACTTGTGGGAATTCTTTGTCGAATCGAAATATACAAATGTACTTTCGATGTCATTAGATGGTAGATAACTTCGGCACTTACTTTTGTCCGGGTTTTATGTTCTTGACTGTACACGCGCATAAAATATTATCCTGTCTAACACGTTTAGTTAGTAAACTGATGTTTTACGACAAAAGTTGTGACGTCACATCTCATTTAACTACGAAATTAAATTACGTGTGTTTTTGTATAAAATATCTGTATTTGTTGGAATCATTTATTTAGGCATGAAATAGAAACGTCTTTCACGTGTATTTTCGAGTTTCGCGTAAAAGTTTGTCAATAGGTACCTACCATTTTAAAGACTGCTTGGTGCCACTATAAAAATTTGACATTAGTAAACTTAATAATGCTTCATTCTATAGAATGAACTGAATAATTGTAACAACAATTTTATAAAATGTAATGTGATGTTTAAAACGGAACGTGTATAGTTCCGTTTTAAACATCGAAATATTAAATGAATGATTTAATATAGTCGAATTGAATGAATTATTGTAAGTATTTGAATGATTTATTTATACATCATAGTACGATTGTATTCATAAAAGTTCCTTTCAATAGGTTGTGTAGCAACATTCATAAGCCGCCCCCATTTCACGCAGTTGCACATGGGACATGGACCTTTGCGTAGCGTGATAAATTAGCAATGCCAATATGAACTAGGCACACTCACTAGCTCTCAAAACACCATCTGAATATATTCCCAGCGACGAAGTTTGTGGCATGTTCATTAGAAACGCCGGATAGAGTTTTATTAATGTTCAAAGTGATAACGACATGTAGGCATGTAGTGCGGTTGCTCGCGCCCGCCAGGATTACTGACGGTCAGCTGAATTAATAACTCACTTACTGCTCTAACAACCGTCACAATATGTATTTCAAATCCTATTTTCATTTCATAAAGGTTGGACTTCGCTCCCGGTTAAAATTTGCTTATTTTAATAGCGGTTGTTCAGTAAAGTACCTAGTTACGGCATCGTTTATTCGAAAATGTTTATCTATTTTCTTTCTGTTTACATAAACCCCTAGATATATAAAATATATGTTTAGAAATAATAGAACTATATTGCATGGCTGGTATAATACACGCAAGTAGAAATTTATTAATATGTTTTTATACTGTTAAGGGATAGAGGAAAGAGCGGACGCAAAAAGCACATTGTCGCACGATTTCGAGACCACGTCACTTTCATGTCTCCTTGGCTCGAAGATTTATGTCGTTGCAATAAAATCTCCTCGTTTGAATAAACATCTCCACCGTTGTGGGGCTGTGACAAATTGCTGGCGCTGCCCGCCAACAGAGACGAGCATTAGCCAAAATAATTCTTTTTAACGGCGACGAGTGGGTCCGACTTCCCGCCTAATTATTCATGTGGGACCGTTCTGAAAAGCACATCCAACAATCTACCCTATACGAGATTAAATTGATTAATATCTTACTGTAGCATAATTCAATTAAGTTATCGAAGAGACATTATCAGGATCTGCGTGAATCCTGGTCTTAAGTTCTCAACAAATTCTACACCTTAGTCAAAATGTATGGTTGGGCAGATTCCTTAGTCGAGGTAGTATTTGCGAAATTATATTATATATATATATATATATATATATATATATATATATGAATATAAAAAAATATACATAACAATCAATTGCTGTTTGTTAATCTCGCTAAAACTCGAGAACGGCTGGACCGATTTGGCTATTTTAGTCTTGAAATATTCGTGGATGTCCAGGGAAGGTTTAAACGGGCTAAAAAAATATGGCAGGCGGTACAAAGTTCGCCGAGTCAGCTAGTAGGTAGTTACTTTGGAGGCTTTGGTAGGTATTCTAATTATCGGTTATCTTGAACACTAAAAGAGTACAACTTCTATACCTCAATCATTGCTTTATTATAGGGACGAATTCGAAAAAAAAAAGATAATATTGATGTCTTGACAAACATATTATTATGATGAATACTTGATTATCAATCCCCAAACGCAAATGCGATCAGTTGGATTTGTGAGAATTTTTTGTAACATTCTTGTAATACAATAAATCAACATGGGCTTCAGGGCGAGACGCCTCTTTGTTTGTTTTCTGCGCGCAAGCTATATATTATTTGTGTTTTCTCTTATGCAAGTCAATGTTTTTATTTTTTCCAATCGCATACTTATTTTCATTTTTCTTTTCGTTCCCCAAAATCTCCTTTAATTTCACTTCAAAAACTTTATTTGTAAAGTCCTTGTTGATTTAATCAATTCCGCCCAGTGAATAATAAATTGTATGAATCACTTGAAATAAGCACAAAGACGAGAAACAAAAAAAATTAGATTGATTTACCTTTCCGAAACTTTATAAATATTTGGTTTGACAAAATTCCCATTCCTTTAAAAGGCGGAACAGCGCTCATCGTCAAACAAAAACTAATTAAACTGAACATCGTCATGTATAGAGTCAAAGAGTAACGAATGCTGTAGATAGCGCACAAAAAATAGCGTGTGCAAAATGTTTCTGATTGAAATAGAATCGTTGCTATACCTACTAATTATATTATTTGTAGCTGTACTACGACACGAATCATAAGGCCCGTAGTCTAGAACGATACTCAGCCATGAACCTAGACTTAAAACTAGTTCTACTAAACTTAAGTGAAGATTTTATGAACGCTCATTTGATTTAAGTTCATAAAATGTCTAATGAAGTTTCTTTCTAGCCTTTATACATTAATAAACAATGTTTCACCTAGAGAGGAGATGATATCACTGAAGTATTGCCGGCAACTGATTATATTTAATAAAACGTTTTAACATATTACGTGGAAAAGTATGTAAACAACATTATATTTGAGCTGCAAAATTAACGCCCGTGTTACGTTAAGTAATACAAAACCTAAGCTCGTGAGGGAGCTTAACGGATGCGCGGAGAATGCAAAGGAAATCGTGACACGATGGAATGCCGGCAATGCCATTTACAAGAACGTGATAACAGACGAGCTGGCATATTCACTGACTATGGGCCGACCCCCGTTGTGCCACTTAATCATCCGACATCCGCCAGCGGACTTTCCTTGCGGACTGTTCTATCACGTCTTAACCCCAATTAACTCAATGTTTCAAACTTATTCACTTCTTAAACCCATGAATTTTAATAACCTTTTGTGATTCAGCGAAAATAAGCACTAAAACATAATATAACTTCTTTAGTGTTGGTACTCGTACTAATTATTTTTCTTCGGCAATTGTTTCGTAAAGTGCTAAGTTTCATGCTAACTTTAAATTGTAACTACACTTTTTGAGTACCAAATCTGAATGCGTTAAATTTCAAGACAGGGGTTTCTAGTTCATATCCGTTCACTCGTTTAAAGATTTTGTGGTAGATATCTATAACCAACCAAATACAAAAATGTTCTTATTTACCGGAATGTTTCTAGTATAAATATACCTATGTTTAAGCATACTTTTTATCACATGATGTTTTTGTTTATTACATAAAAACAAGTGAAACTTCATTGGAGGTTATATAGTTTAGTCAAAAACTGATAGCTGAATCGACGAAAAGCTACTGAGACTCTCTGCAAAGGTGTCTGCACGACATATAAATGAGAGAATAATTTATTTTTTGAATAGATTAGACCTGGAGGGTGCCTTACTGAAACTTAAAAAGATTCCAAACTTTTTACGCGTAATGAAAAGAATGATTAAAATCTTACGGGGTAAAAATTTAAATTTATTTTCACAAATTGAAACTTCTGAATTAAAAATAACCTGTATAATTTGAGGAAGTTGAGTGATTTAAATGAATATAAGACTGAAGTACGCAGAGGCTTGGTGCGCGGCGCTATACGTGCTGGAAGGCGGTGGACTGGCAATGCGCGTTGGACCTTGTCCGGGGCCACTCGGATATTATTCCGGAACAAACGGACCACCCATACATATTCATGTAGTCGATCCAGAGGCATGTATTAATTTGCATCTCGATTCAACGCTGGCCTCGTTACATTGCCCATTTTCGTTTCTTTGCCATAAACCCTAGACTATCCGTCAGGCTCGGTAGCACTTCAATGGACCGTGAAATAGGGATGCTCATACCCATCTCTGCTTTGAGTAATTTGTTAAACTCTATTTGGAATTCATTACCCACAAAATAGCACCCACTTATTCACGATATTACCTGATTTGCATGCATGCTGAAATTTTTTGTTTAGTTTAGCATGCCGTACACGAAACTATTTATGATTTTCGAAAATACATTCCTGGATGTTAATAAATCAGATAGATTGTTTGCTCGCTACATTTTAAAACACTTGAGCTGGTACGAGGGACATTGGTTTAAGTGTTCCATAAATCAGGAATCGTGGTGCTTTATGTGCTGGAGGTAGTGCGCTTGCTGAATTAAAACAAACGTTTGAAATTGAAAACGATCAAGAGTTTACCTTTACTGAATTCTATGCGAATTACATTCTGGACCGTTATTGCTTTCTGCATTATAACTTATTTACTTATAAAATTATTAACCCAGTCATTGTAGCAATGACTAGTTCAGTGTTTCGTCCTATAGGGGAATCATTTTATGTTAACTGTTAAAACTGGTGGTGGATTAACGGTCAATGCTCCAGCGCATGTTTTCATTTTTTTAATGAGAATGGGTCCTAAAGTATTTTTCACCCGTATTTGCGGGTAGGAACCCGTATTTTATTAACAATTTTACATAGGTGTATCGTAACTTTGAGAATAAAACTGCAATTATTAAATGTGTAGCAAAATATAAGTACGTAAAAAAGTACAGAAAATTACAGAAAGGTACAGAAAATTCAAGCTTTTGAACCAATTCGCTGTAAAAGTTTTATGCTATGTTTAAAGATTTATTTTTAAAAAGGGGGTAAATCTTTCCCAGCGTCCAAAGTGTCGTGTCGAGTGGAGCATGTGTCGCAAATTGTCCACCCCTACAGCTTATTGTTTTAACTGTAATACACTCGCCGGTTGCATTGTGCAGCACATTTGTAACGCAGCCAGATTGCATACAATATTTTCAACACTAAAATATTTTCAAAGCTCTTACCTATTTCGTAGCATATGACAAAAATTGTAAATTTTACGTCTTGTCTGCCTCATAAATCTCTTTTACGTTCGTGTTGGAAATTATTATCGCACTAATGAGTTCCTATTGTAGTAACTGGGGTTAAACTAGTATTATAATTTTGTCAGTGTAATGGGCATTTCAATGAGTCACGTAAGGCTGTCGCCCGCAGTACGCAGTAGATAAAACGACAACGTCAACCACGGACCGCATAATCAAGATCAGGACCACCAACATAGCGAAATTACATTAATGAATTATATTTAATGTAACGTAAAACGCAAGTAGGTACATTAATGAATATTAGGTACTTGAATTTTATGTTCCACACTTTTCTAATACTACGAGTATTAGAAAAGTGTAAGTATGTGTGTTTATACCACACAGATAGGTATTTGTACGCCAAATATCTGTGTGCGTCTTCCATAGAGATATTTGGGATACAACCAACCCCACCAGTAAGTAATACACCTCTTAATTGACTGAGGCTTCGGTGCAGGTTTTGCTTTCCGTATTGGTGGTCAGACGGCAGTCGTTTCCGTAAAAGTCAATATAAGCCAAATCGAGAAAAAGAGCTGGAGAGCAAACTTCGAGCTATAAAAGTCTGTAATGGTGACCCACTTTTCAGAGACTGCCTTCAGCTTACCATCAGGCGAGGCGAAGTCAAATTGACGTGTCCTATATTAAAAAAAATCAAGGAACCGGGGCTATACATAACTGGGAAGAAGGTGATGTACCTTTGTAATAATCGCAAAATTTTTCCTTTAGTCCATTTTCATAACTGATTTACATAACTAGTTATTATTTATCCATTTACAATCCACGAAAATACATAAATATTATAATTTTAAGGAAACTCAAGATATACCTTTGACGGGATAGTACGAGTAATTATAAGATGATAATATGTACCTACATAATATGATAATATGTAATCTAACCAAAACTAATGTAATAATGTTCAATACATTATTACATTAATTTTGGTTACATTGCTGCTTCCAAGGAAGGCTTTTGGTATATTGAAATTTAACATCACAATGAGAAAATAACATAAGTAGGTATAATGAATGCTTATTTCACAGTGCAATAAGTTGCAGCTTTATTATCTCTTTTCTCGCAAGATAGGCGACATTATAGCTTGTGTTGCTTTAACGATTCAGATAAAAGTGAATAAAAGTGCAAATAATGAAAATAATGGAAAATATTTAAGATATCAATCTATTTACGACATATTGAACGCATTTAGGTACTACTTATAGAATAAATTTCTGATCATAAAAGGACATAACTTTTTTTTTGTTTCTAAATTTATTTCATGATCATGGTTTACGATATTGCCCCAAGCATAATTCTGACCGCCGATTGATAATAATGTTCCTTTCACAGATGAAAGGCTAGCAACAACCATAATCTAATATTGAATCTCTGCGTGTCGAAAATTAGTTATAGTTTGTTGGGCACTTTGTTAAACATAAGTCTATATCAAGTTTGTTCGTTAATACAAGAAAAGCTGTTCGACTTTGTGACTAATTGCTGTGTTTGAAACACAAGACCAGGTACTTAATATATTATGTTTCTAGGTTGTTTTTCGCGACGCGAACTTATAGTTAAGCAACGATAGCTACTCAGTTTTCTTCTTTGTGAGCTATTTTTCACAGTGCAGCTCAATAGTTCGTGCCGATGCTCGGTAATTTCTTTGAGAGGCGCTGCGCTGGCATCGAATAAACCTCGACACAAACTAATTAAAAGCGAACATCGCGCAATCTGCTGAACTCAAACAGACATTAATACGATTTTCGATAATAGTTTAAATGGATATAAAAAACGCCACGAAACGTATGCAATAATGCAAATTTAATGTCTTTATACCTATTAAGTGGATTAAAATAACAGTAACACGTAATCGTGTAAAGAAAAATAATCACCCGCTATTATCAGCTACTAATTCTTTGGTCGCCGATACAGTTCTGTTGAATATTGGCCAGAAATGCAGCATCAGAAATATACTTCGAAATTATTCTATATTTGAATTATCGATTACGATACTTTGACTCTACATGAGTCTACATAACTATACTCGTATTCGTATTTAAGACTTATTTCTGGGAAAATGTAATATGATATTATACGAGTACAATTATTTCTTTTACTTAAGACTAGTTAGCGTACTTTTGAAAGGCTTATAGTCTATGTTTATAAAGCTGCGTTTACATACTCGCGGCAGAGCGAGGGAAGTGGCGAGAGAAGTGGGCAGAGACGTGGTGTGAATGGTATATTCGTCATGCCGCGAGTACTGCCGCGTATGTTGCTGTGAATGTCGGCTTGGCGGCGCGAGTCAAAGGAGCGGCAATACTAGCGCGATGACCTATACGAGACCGCTAGATGGCGGTAATCAGTAAACACGGCTTTCGTTATTGCTCCTCGAATATTTACTTTTAAAAATATTTATATCGATCTACGGAAAGTGTATAGTAGTTGAAAGTTATAGTTTTTATTAATAATCTATTTATTATGCTGTAAAAGCATAATACGTACACTGCTACAGCGTTGTCCTCCATACGTTTACGTCCGTCTCCATTGCAGGGCGAATACTGTAATGCGGACCAACACGATGATGCGCGTGTGTGAACGCTAGGGCATTAATTGCGCGAATATTTCCGGCAACACGATGAGCAATGCGAGTGACAGTATGTAAACGCGGGGTTAGGTTGTATTCATCATTAATATCTTTTGTCAAGACGATGTTTTAGAACAGTATATTCAGCAGTAGTTAAACCCCGGAATACAACTATTATTAGATGAATAAATAATAATTACCATTGTACCTACTACTCAAATGGAATACTAATTTTCTTTTAATTATACTTTTCTGTCTCGGATTTAACATTTGCATTTTTTTTTTGTAATCATAACATTCAACTTCACTAAATATTATAGGGTACCCTGAAACTACAATTTATCATAGGCACAGTCTATCTAAATTACAGCTTTAGGGTATGTGAAGTAAAATACTAAGGTACCTAAATTGTATGTGTGTCACTATTCAGTTATTACCAGCACAAAGCAAGGCGACACTCGACTCGTCTGTTAGTGACTCACCTCCCCCCCCCCCCCCCCCTCTAAAGGATCTCCTGTCTACCCTACTTGACTGTAGTTATCTCTTTGTAGGTACTTCCCATTATTCCGGGCGGTTCCAAATTTAAATACAAAACACAAACATCATGCTCTAATTCATTTCAAGTAATGAATTTCATTTTGAAATTGAAAATGCAGGTAGTGAGGATCATGGTGATTATAACCACGCTGCGCTCGCGTGTTCATATTAATTTTCAAATTTAGAATCAAATTTTACGTTATCGTTATTACTGTCCCGTGTTTTGATTGGGCACGACGACGCTCTACAAAACCGAAGCAAACCGATCCTAGCCGAACTACTGTTCCCAACGCAACGACGTCCCAAATCAAAAGCCTACACCTACTTACAACCAAAACCAACGTTTTCAAAGTAAACACATAAAAGATGCTTATAAACCTGCAATATGCCTCGCGTTTAAAAGAATAGTAACAAATGTTTACAAACCTTTTAAAATATTCAACGGTGGAACTCTTTACGAGTCCTACTTACTACCATTTCATGTAAATTTAGTGTAGGTACCGTTTGGAAAACCAACCGATATACGTAATTTTCATAAAGTTATTTGCTTGAAATTCACATCCATCTACCTATTCATATGTAGTGTACGCTGCAATGAAATCGCTATGACTTTTACCGTCTTAAATTTAAAATTCTATTCTTGCGTGCCTGCACTACAAAATTCAGTAATAAAAATTACAGCTGTAAGAACAGCCGTTAGCCAGATCGCGAGGCATTAAAATTTCAATGATTTTTTTCATTTTTTTTTAAATAATAATACAAAGCATACCACGAATAATCTTCACAATACATGTATACTTAAAACAAAAATGGATATAGCAAAGTTGTTAGATCTATCTGAATTGTTTCTGTGTGGCGCAATCAAGCTTTGCGAGAAGCTTGCTTAGTGAGTCACATTGTTTCAGAAGACCTTTGCTTTGGCTTTTTACAAATTCACCGCTGTTTTTATCGTTTTATTAGCTTTGTTTGGAAGTTTTCTTTTCGCATTCTCTTTAGATTTCTGTTATGTCTTTGATGTGGCTTCGTCTCGTCGGTTTTTTGCAACCATCTCTATTCACAAAAACAATAGGAATCTGTACTTACACTGCGCTGTTTCTATAAAGAAATGTTAGCCCAGATTGTATTCTTAATTAATAGGTTTATTGTATATAAACAAGTTCTTGCTCTTTAGATGCGGAAGGTGAATAACAAGTATGAAAGCTATTTGAAAAAAGTAATAAAGATATTTGTTTGAAACGAAAAACAAAACGTAAAATGTTTTTAAGTGTATTTCAATAAACCAAACCAAGATTTTCCCTCGACCCACATGAACATATTCCCGAGAGTAAAAGCAAACTCTGTTATATAATTCCAGACTATACTCTCTGTAGACTTTAATGTCATCTAGACCCGTTTAGCTATTCTGACGTGATCCATTCAAACTTTCGCATTTATAATAGCAGTATAATTTCACTTTCACAAATTGCTTTTGTTTATAGATAAAACGTGTAAAGCACGCCAATGGCAATATGAATTTCAATAATCACATTGTGCTCATATTTCATATGCGAATGCTTTGGATATTGCATGTCAGTAACCAAAATAATTCACGGATGTACAATTCCACAACGATTGCATTCAGATTTCATACTGATAAGCTTATAAGCATGAGTTAGCGAGAGTTTATGAGTAATATCATCTCATACTCATTGTTTCATGCAAAAACGTATAACGACATAAATTCGGTCAGAACGAATAAGCAAGATATTCGGTAAGATTCGCGCACAATCCCACCGCGTTGCGATAAAAAGTGTGACGACATTTCTCCGCTACACTTGTTTTGAAAAGAATAATGCTGTATAATTTAGGATGAGAGGGGTAGATAAATGGCCAGCTTTATGAAGCTTCCTATTCATCCTCAACAGTTACCGATCTTTATTTACATGGAGCAACCTACATGAATGTTGAAATTTTTCTGCATGTTTGTAACTCTTAGTACATTGATAGTTACGGTTTAAATACATCTCAATGGATATCTCAATAAAATACTTACGGTTAAAATACAACAAACTGAAGGTATTCGTTTTTTTTTATTAAAGCTAATGATCCAGCTTTAAAGTTTCAACATGTGTGTTGTATTAGAAGTTCACCACAGCGTTAACAGTGTGTTAAATGTTTAACACACCTGCCTTTGAACTTTATACTTGACTCAATGCTTGGTGATCCGCGTACAAGCTCATGTCAACGCTATTAAAACATTTTATAGTTTTGAGTGGTTTATTTTCTTCGAGGGCTTGGACTATATTCTTGCTGGACATTTTATATGATGTTCTTTAAGACTTTTAAGTGTCTGAAGTCTGACAGACCAGATCAGATCATATTTCTTTTTATTCAAATACCAATTACAAAAAAATATGTCTAAACATCACAATTTTCTAAATTTCCTCCACCTGTATAAAGGAGCTTAATTATACATATTTCGTGAAGCGAATTCATTGTTACATCAAACAGATATCGAAAGACTAAATCAATAGAGCTTACAGTAATAATTTGTATAAGGCCATTTCTCTTAGTTGTTTGTTTGGGTGATAATAAAATAGAGTCGGGTTGAGAGTCGCACCAATTCCACTGCGATGAGTTATTGGGTTAGCACATAAACAAGTTTAAATAAATTGGACTACTCTGATAAGAATGTGACGAGACAAATGCACAAAATAATACTATCCACTGGAAACCCGGCACTGTGTATTCATTGTCTGAATAATGAAATGTCAGAATTCTTGAATATTGTTACCACATGCATATATTTTGGTTTCATACAAACCACATATTAGGCATAATTTAGATACACAGAATGAATTGTTAGTTATGAACTTTATTTTACCTACATAAAATCATACGTTATTGAACATTATCAAATATTTAACAATAATGATGTAATTTGAGAGCCAAATATTTTTGAATGACATGACACATTACCTTTTTTTTTTTTTTTTTATCGTGCGAAAAATCCCCACGGATACCTCCCCCGCCGGAACCGGAGGAGGAGGTTATGTCGGACTCGAACCGACTAAAACGCACGCCATCTGTGGGTCGTCAGTTGCCGGAGGTGAGATTGTCATAGCCATATCCCTCGCACCCCGGCCGACCCAGGGCCATATCTCTCGATCTGGCCCTCTTCCGGTGTAGGGACCACAGAGTCCCCAACTCGCCCCCGGGTGTGGGGAGGCACGCAATGCGCGCTGCCGCCGCGGCCTGCTTCTGCTAGGGTGACAGGCGGCTCCACCCGTCACCCCCAGGCCAGCGCTCATGGGGGACGGAGGTCATTCTGCGACCTCCGACGCCCGAGTTGCCGCCGCTCTTCGCGGGCCACGCGGTTTGCGATTCTCCTTCGCTCCTCGCGAGCCGCAAGGTCTGCGATTCTCCTTCGCTCCCGCTCCGCCGCCTCCTTCACGAGCATTACTTGCTCGCAGAAGGAGGCGCCGGCGGCCCACGCATCCGCGCAGCGAACCATCGCTGCGAGCAAAGTGGCGAGCGTGAGAACTCTCACTCCCAGGGTCGCCACTAGCTCCCGTCTCGGCGTCTCCCACGCCGGACACTCGGTGAGCGTGTGTAGCGCCGAATCCTCGCTCGCGTCGCAGTGATGGCACTCGGACGTTGGCTCTTTCTTCGCGGTCCGATGCAGATACCGCCCGAAGCATCCATGCTCGGTGATAATCTGCGTCAGCCAGAACGAGAGGCCGCCATGTGGCCTCTCTAGCCACTCCCCCATGATGGGTCTTACCGCCGCTACTAAGGCGCGCCCTGCGCGTGGTTGCCCAAGTTGTAGCTCCCACTCCGCCACCATGTCCCTGTGGAGCCGGGATCTCACGGCCCGAATTTCTTCAGGCTCAGGATCGTGTCCCCGCTCCCGCGCCGCCTTTCGGAAGCGGTATAGCGCCGAAAGGGATCTCGCTTCCAGGATCCATGGTAGCGATCCGGCGAGGAGACTCGCTGCTTCAAAGGATATCGTGCGGTACCCCCTGATGGCCCTGATGGCCATTATCCGCTGCGGTTTACGCAGCAGGTCCACGTACTTGGCTCGCAGGTTGTCCGCCCATACGGGGCACCCATATAGAGCCATGGACCGCACGATACCCGCGTAGAGTCTCCTGCAGGAGTCCTCCGGGCCCCTCAAATTGGGCAGCAGACGCTTCAGAGCGTTAGCTGTGAGCACCAATTTGGGGACCAGACTTCGGAAATGCTCCCCGAAGTCCCATCGACCGTCGAGCACGAGCCCCAGATATTTCATCTGGGGCTTGATGACGATGAGAGTGCTTCCCACTGTGATGCTGGATCCCGCCGGTGGCCCGCGTCGAGGTCCATGAAAGAACATGGCCTTGGTTTTCTGCGGAGCCACCTCGAGACCCAGCCGCCGGATCCGTTCCACGACTTGGGCAACCGCGGTCGTGGCCTTCAGGGTTGCTTCGCGGTGTGTAGCCCCGCTCGCCGTCACTAGCGTGTCGTCCGCGTAACACGTCACGGCGGCGCCATCCACGAGCTCACTGCGAAGCACCCAGTCGTATCCGATGTTCCACAGGAGCGGCCCCAGGACCGATCCCTGCGGAACACCGCACGACATCTCTCTCCGACCGACACCGGTCGCACTTGGGTAGATGACAGCTCTCTCCGTCAGGTACGCCCCGACTATGCGGCGGAGGTAGAGAGGCGCATCGTGGTACACGAGCGCCTCCATAATGCAACTCCAGGGCAAGGTGTTGAACGCGTTGGAGATGTCTAAGGACACCGCCAACATCACCTCGCCCCGAGCAACCGCATCCTCCGCCAGAGTCCTCACGCGCATGATTGCATCCACGGTGGAACGCCCTCGCCGGAAGCCATATTGGGCATCCGCCAGATCCGGCCCTTCTCTAGAGAGGTGCTCGACGAGGCGCTTCGCGATAACTCTTTCAAAGAGCTTGCCCACCTCATCGAGCAACACTATGGGCCGGTAGCCGGACGGTGAGTCCACCGGGCACCCCTCCTTCCGGATGAGGACCAGTTTCCCCGTCTTCCACGTCTTCGGAAACTGGCCCCGCTCCAAACATGCGCTGAGCAACCCTCTGAGTCGAGGCTCGAGAGCGTCTTCCCCTAGAGCTAGAACCCACGCGCGGCCTGGAATGCCGTCGGGTCCCGGGGCGGTGTTTTTCTTGGCGCTGAGCCTTCGCACCGCTAGCTCTAGTTCTACCCAAGTGACTTCGGGCACATCGTCGTCAACCACGCTGGGAGCCACAGGCGACCGAGGTGGCGGGGTCATCCGCGGTGGAACATGTTCCGCCCGCGTCGGGAACAGGGATTCAACCACTCCTCCGAGCAGAGCCGGCTGGAGAGTCTGGGTCAGCGGAGGGGCCCGGGGGCGCAGCTTTCCTCTTACCATAAGATAAGGCCGCCCCCATGGGTCCCTCTCCAGCGTCTCCATCAGCTCTTTATAAGCCGCGGCTTTGGATCGCTTAATCTCCGCTCGGAGGGCATTTCTGGCCTCTCTGTATCCCTCATGAAGCTCCGCCACTCGGGGCTCCGTATCTGCGGGTCGGCTACGCCTCCTACGGAATCTGGCCCACTGGCGGTGCGCGATCACGCAGGCTTGTCGCAGCCTCGCGATCTCCGCAGACCACCAGTAGACCTGACGCCTCGGACTATAGGGCGGAGCCCTAGGCATAGCCGCATCGCAGACACGTGTCACGACATGACACATTACCTACTAATGGATGTATTATGTGAATTTAGTGCAATAATTATGTAATGCACTATTCAATTCTTATTACACTAATAAAGTGCACGTCAGAACTTGATATGAAAGTTTCGCTATTGACTGTTGTTTTTTTCTCGTCGTAGTCGCAATTCTTTTATGATCTCATTATGTCGCCCCACGGAGCACTAACAGCTGAAGGCCCTGAACTCAGTGAAAAATCCTGAACCTTATTAACGTTAGCAAGACCAAGGCAACACATGTATACCGTACTATTGCAGAAACAAATATTACCTTACATAAAAAATCCACAATTTACAAAACCATACTACTCGTACAATGAAGTCGCCCTTTAAATAATAAAAGAAAAACGGTTGTGTACACTTTTACTAAACCTTTCGTACTTATATCACAAAAAGTCATGCATATTTTATTTAAAAAGTAGGTTAGCGATATCAATATTTCGGGATTTCATATGTATTTGTTCATTTATACGTACAGTCAACATCATATCTATCTTGACTGATTATTCTGATATTTCATTGATGATTATGTTCGAACGATAATACAGTTTAAATCAAAATTAGTCAAGATCGATGTAATGCTGACTATACACAGCTTATTACTGAACCGTAACATATAACCGTATATGTATTGTTTCCCGTGTTTTGTTTCAAGTAGATAGTAATATGAATGGAATATTAAACGAATATTACGTTATTTGCGCACACGCCTCAACACTTTATGTGAGATGTGAATTATTCAGTGGCGATGTGGCACTAGTACCTAACGGCCACCTTCTATGTACAGGAAAGCCAATTGTTTATTCTATCTTGGATATTAACATGAATTGAATTCTATCGCGCGGTATTCTAAGGGATTCATGTATAAAACATTTCATAAATATTTGGCCATTAAGGTATTGTGCGCTGGCTTATATCCATCATAATATTATAGTCAGTTTTCACTATAAAATGTTCGTTATATTTTGCTATTTGCTACCTAATAACTGAAATATTTTAATAATGCTGGCATGGGCATTATGTATGACCTACTCGATAATAAAGAAATTTACAAACACACATAGAAACACGGAATACGCGCAATAAGCATAACCATTCCTTGGCTGTTCAGGTAATTAAATATACCTACCTCTTATATGACTAAACGATAGTATAACACTTATAGCGATATCTTAATACCAGTTAGCCTAAAAGTTAGTTAGTTATAATAGTCACGTTATAGGCAAAGTGGAGATATGGAGGTGGAGACAAAGAGGCGTGGTTCTATATAAACGTGTCATCGCCTCACACCATCCTCTCACTGGCCGGTATACCTACCGGGATCTAGAGTTTTGGGTTCGCGCACGTGCCTCGTGCATGCCTTTCAGTATACACATACTTATTTAAACTTTTACAATAACGCCCTGCAGACGCCCACATAAATCACACGAGTTTTCCTTAACACATCTATTTTGATTATCTTCTTCTTCTAATATATAAAATTCTTCTGTCACGGGGTGCGTAATCGAACTCCTCCGAAACGGCTCGACCGATTTTGATGAAATTTTTTGTGCTTATCCGGTATCTACGAGAATCGGCCAACATCTATTTTTCATCCCCCTAAGTGATAAGGGTGCAGCGGGAACGGGATTTGAATACCACGCGGGCCGAAAATATGGCGGTACGAAGTTCGCCGGGGCAGCTAGTATCGATATATACCTATGTACCCGATTTTTCGTGATTTAATAATTTAACTGATTCTCAGCTGTCACACGGATTGGTCATAAAATCATTATCTTCCTCATTATATCGTTAATCCCAGTGGCATCCGAAGCTTTATTCTAGGAGGCTGGGGGTCCGCTTTATCAGTCTATATTTCTGCTGCGGTTGACTGGACTTCGATATTTTCCATGAAGCGACTGCCATCTGACCTCCACAACCCAATAGTAATATTGGGCGATATCCAAGCATTGCAGCTAGTCCAATTGCTGGAATTTTTATTGCTCTAAGTACCCGTAACAACTGCCATAGATGTTTGTATGGCAACCGGGACCAACGCTTTAACGTGCTCTCCGCGGCACTAACAGACCAATGCAAATACCCATATTCATGTGTACAAATATTTGCGATGAGCGGGGATCGAACCCGCGCCTCCTGTAAAGTGGCCGCGTTAACTACTGACACGCCACAGAGGCTGTCTGTGATAAAATCCTTATGAGAAAATTAATTTATGCTACACTGGTTTGTGTTAACGAACCGTGCAAACTTGAACATGTAAATATTATCATACATTTTCTCTCATCTATAAAAGAAAAAGCTAACATATATTCTTTTATGTGCTTTTGTATCCCTTCATTACTTAATATCTCAACCACAACATTAACGCAGAGGAGCATGACATAAAAACATAAGCCAGAATAAGGGAGCGACCGCACCCACTCCCGCCCACTCATTGCCTTCACCACGAATAGGCAGAAAACGAGTACTAATGCCTCGGCTTAAGAACATTATTTTAGAATGTAAATGATAAATGCACGGTTATTTGAAGTAGGCATGTTTTCCAAAGCCGAGCTAGCGAGTGAAATTACAAAACTGTTCCGAGCGTCTACCTCGGCTCCGCGGTATTTAGAGGACTATTAAAACTCCGCCGGGAGTCCTGCGCAGATTATTATCAAACGTGAGTTATACGCACATTCAACTTCACTTTAGACATATAGTTATTTTAAGTACACATAATATTATACTTTGAGACAAACTTCTTAAAAGTAATCAAAGTTTAGGAGAATCAGTGTTTGTTTATTGCGTGGTGTTATTGCCACTTTTATTGGAGATAAACGTTTCAGATAGACATATAGCCGCGCACTTAAACGATTATTACCTTTTTGGTTTATTATGGATACTTGCAGCACACGCGTGTTGCACAATTATGTAAATAATGTTGTTTTACTACAGTTTTCTATATGGTGAAAGGTTTTCCTCACTCGGATCTCATGAAATTGGAACTCACCAGTTGGTGAATATAATATCGATTACAGAATCTTAGAGGAAATTGTATAGTCTTGGGCCAAGAAACATAAAACCATATTTACAAATGTTCATTAATTAGGCTTGGCCTCACTTCAACTTATTATATTATGGCCTGAAAATGTGTCTTCTCTGCTTAACGTAGGCGTTCTCTAGAACCTACTAGGTACTTAAAAAAAAGTTAATAAGACGACTACCAAATTACCTAGACTTAAATGTAGAATGTGATCTATTGTTGTAGGTATTCTATCCTATTCAATGGGGGCCTTGAGCCTTGAAAATATAAACTTTGTAACGGACAGTGAACACAATACTCATGAATTATGTATAAAACAGTCCCGACAGCGAACCATCTGATTATCCGATAACATTGGCCTTGTTTACAGGGGACTCGTTAAACCAGTCTTCCGAATTTTAACAGGATTCGAGTGATGTTTCGTACCCCGGTTAATTTGCGGGCTCCCTTGCAAAGCTACTCGATATTGCGAAGATATATTGCCTCATCTTTCTACGCAGTCAATATACGCGGCTGTGATATTTTGAACGATAAAGTTGTCCAGTTAACCAAGTTCTGGATTGTATCAAAGATCTATAGGCCACTCAGGGGTAATTGATTACGTGTAAAGTTTACCTCAAATGGAAAATGGAAATTTAAATCTTGATGTCGCTTCTCTATTTCTGTCTTTACACTACAGTCCACTGATTTACTCAATTTCAGCTCAATGCAAATATGTATGTCTATTTGCATTACTCTGGGTATTTCTATATAACTGTTTATTTACAACAAAATCTAAATATGTTTATCCCCGTTCTGAAACCTTTCATTACAAGCTAATATGTAGTATGTTAGTTTGGATCTAGATAGCATTGTGTAGTTGGTCCCAGGATATTCATTATTATTATTTTACTGAGAAAAGGCACCATTGTGCTAAACAAACAACTCTTTGTTTAGTAAATTACCAACACTTCAAATTAATGTTTTGGAAGTTTGTTCTTAATAAGTATTAGAAAATATTACGTAGCATAAGCCAAAGAGATTTTTATACTGTTGCAATTTGCTGAAAGATCAACATCGAATACAGAATTTTAATTCCATTAACATAATTCACCAATTTCCTTTATTAGATTCTATGAATGTAATAAATATGTTTACTAATAAAAACGTCTATGACCGTTACTCCCTTTGTTTTAGCTTTATCATGTGAAAACTTCCTCTGTGCTTCTTTCAGGTACGGAAATAGCACTCGTAGATATTGTTGACATTATTCGCTGATGCCTTTTTTTTTATAGTGCGAAAAATCCCCACGGATACCTCCCCCGTCGGAACCGGGGGAGGAGGTTATGTCGGACTCGAACCGACTAAAACGCACGCCATTTGTGGGCCGTCATCGTCAGTTGCCGGAGGTGAGATTGTCGTAGCCATATCCCTCGCACCCCGGCCGACCCAGGGCCATATCTCTCGATATGGCCCTCTTCCGGTGTAGGGACCACAGAGTCCCCAACTCACCCCCGGGTGTAGGGAGGCACGCAATGCGCGCTGCTGCCGCGGCCTGCTTCTGCTAGGGTGACAGGCGGCTCCACCCGTCACCCCCAGGCCCGCGCTCATGGGGGACGGAGGTCATTCTGCGACCTCCGACGCCCGAGTTGCCGCCGCTCTTCGCGGGCCACGCGGTTTGCGATTCTCCTTCACTCCTCGCGGGCCGCAAGGTCTGTGATTCTCCTTCGCTCCCGCTCCGCCGCCTCCTTCACGAGCATTACTTGCTCGCAGAAGGAATTCGCTGATGCCTAGACAAATCACAACACACGCAAGACAGAATGGGAAACGAAATCCAATGTGTTCATTAGTGAAGTACCTACATGCATACATGAAGAACGGTTGGGCAATTGACTGAACACTCTCTATTCCTATTTGACTTCACGTAATATGCCGCTAACGGCTAAAGGGGCTCTTTTCTTGCCCAGGCATCTGGGCGGTATATTTCGTCTTATCCAAATGTGTTAAGAATGGTCACCCATCATACGAGTGATCGAAGCTAGCAACATCTCTATGTCATCTTGTACGAAATTCACGAAAAGAGATGAATAGGCTCTTTTAAGAACAAGTCTAAATTTAGACTCTACAAAATATGTTATGTACATTTCAATTTTTAAAAAAACCACACGTAATTCTGTAGATGCTATGAATAGTAAATAAAAAAAACTTTTACTCAAGTTGCTTGTTAGTGAAAGTTTCGTAAACCATGAAAACTTCCTCGATATTAGAGCGTTTCTATCGTTGAATTACATGCGGTAACAACTTATTTCCCGTCATGCCGTTATGCATATCTATATGAATTTATAATTCAACTTAAGTTATGTATGCTGTACATCCTGATTTATAGGTTTCTATTGAACAAAACGTGCGTAGGAATAGCCAAACGTAATTGCACGTGGGACCGCAGGAGTAAATTTCACTTGTAGCTGGCAATAACATCCTGAGGTAATATGCTAAATGGCCAAACAGGCTATGTTTTTACACACAACCTTAATATTACACAGACAAATAAAAGTTGCCGTTATCGTTTTACTGTTATTGTGATGTGATATATGAAAAATGTTATACGCCTTTTTCACACGAAATTGTACCTATGAGAAAATGAAGGCATTTTTATTGTATGTTCTTTTAAGGACATAATTTCCCTTTATCCATTTTTTCTTTTTTATATAACAATACGAAGAGTACGTAATCACAACGTAAGGAGTATTGAAATATAGGTGCCTACCTACATAATAATATAACCAGTAATAATAACATATAAGTACCTAATTATCCAACCTGCACTTCCAAACTGGGTATTTTGTAGTTTTTCGCCAATTCCTTTATGCTATGCAGGCTGATATTTCCAAACAGATTATGTCCAAAATGTATTTAAATTATGATCGCAGCAATAAATTTCATATTAATGATTACCGGTCAATATAAATAATTTATATCAATAACCTCATGTACCTATTGGTCTGTATCAGAAATCCTGGTAATTATTTATTAATTCCAGCCAATCAGACTAACTGCGGCACGGATTAAAATGGATAACAGTAGAGTATTACGGTACCTACATCAAAATAGCATTCGTACTATCTATACCTTGTTAACATTTATTAGTGATTTGAATATGTCTTGTGTGATTTCAAAAGTCACATGTCATGTTGTGCAAAAGTAAACACAAAAGGAAACAATACAACTTTGAAGGCCTCGGCCACGGGGGCGGCGCCCACCGGGGGCCAAAACCGCGAACCCTGTCTACTATGTCAATATCATCCATTTTACGCTCATAAAACTCTTTGATCTCTTCTTTGATATGAAGCGCCAGTCTATGTTACTGCCAAATGTACATTTTAATTATCTTTATATATAAACTAGCTTTTCGCCCGCAGCTCCGCCTGCGTGGATGTCGACTACTGCCATCAAAAGTATTTTTTCTAAACTGACGGACTTGTTGTATAAACGTTTGACGCCTTATTTTGCTCTCTCAGTAGTGAGTTTTTCAAAATATTAAATGAAAACTGTAGGCCTTGTCATAAAAATAAGTGGCAGATTTTTAGAATAATAAGTACATCAAAATAAAAATATTATTAATAGGTATCTTTATATCAATAGCTAGTAAATGGCTAGAAAAAGACTGGTAGGAAAAACATACTATTATCTAACATTTCGTTCTTATGAATCAATCAATCAATTAGCCTATTACAGTCCACTGTTGGACTTAGGCCTCACCCAATATATGCCATAGCACTCAATCATCCACCGTATTTCCCCACTGTCAGTTCCCACCTTTCGGCCCCATGAGTCTTAACAGGGGAGTAGAAACCTCGATGACTTTGCCCAATGCTGCCCAACCCTTGTCGACCTTTCGACGTTTATCTCCTTCGTCTTCTAATCTAAAATTAGCATCTCAGCAATGAAATATCGTATCAGCACGACACAGTCGTAGACAATCCAGAAATGCCCAGGTCTTGATGATGTCAGAAAGCTTCTCGTAATCTACAAATGTGATACATAGCGGATGATTATACTCTCAGGACTTTTGTATAATCTGCTGAACAGTATTGGCTACAATACTATAACCCTTTTAAAACCCAGCTTGCTCCGGTGGAACTCACAACTATTCATGACGACTCTCAAGAACAACTTGTATAGACATAATTATGACTCAGGAGTGATGGGTCTATAATTAATTCTTCTTCGTCTTCTTGGAGAACAGTACCACCGCACTCCAGTTCCATGTCCTAGATGCTTCCGCTGGATGACGGAATCAAAGAGGTTCGCAAGCTCTGTTAGAACTGGGATATCCTCTGCTTTTAAGAGCCCTGTCCGCCAGTGCGATATTAGCAGTATGAAGGTTGCTGTAGTATGCTGAGGATACAATAAATCACCTATTGGCCTATTGCAGTCCACTGCTGGACATAGGCCTCTCCCAATATACGCCATGTTTGCCGATCCTCCACATTCTGCATCCAATCCGTCCCAGCCACCTTTCGCAGGCCGTCCGCGTCGGTCCACCTGGCTAGGGGGTGTCCCATCTTCCGTTTTCCTTCTCGCGGTCTCCACTCTAGGACTCGTCTGCTCCAACGGCCATCAGTCCTTCGGCAGATGTGGCCAGCCCACTGCCACTTTAGCTTGCTTATTCTGTGAGCTATGTCGGTAACTTTGATTCTATGTCGGATGACCTCGTTTCGAATTCTATCCTTCAAAGATACTCCAAGCATAGCTCGCTCTACAGCCCGCTGCGGACGGACTAACCCCACCTTCTATGGCCACCACCGTAGGTCATAACAGGCAGGACGCACTGGTAGAAAATGTTTGTTTTGAAGCATTGCGGCAGGGGGGAGGAGAAGACCCGACGTAGTTTGCCAAATGCTGCCCACTCCTGTTGGATTCTTCTGGCTATTTCTTTCTCTGAGTTGCTTTTACCGAGCTGGATAACCTGCCCTAGGTAGATAATATTTTTGAACAACTTCGAGTGTTGAACATAATCTTGGTTTTATCCAAGTTTACACCAAGGCCGACTTGTCGAGAAGCTCCATTCAGGCTGTGCAGCATTTCGCCCAGTTGTTCCAGCGACTCCGCAACTATGATGATGTCGCCGGCGAACCGAAGTGGGTGCGAGATTTACCTACTCCAGAGTCTTTTAGACGTCCTCCAATGCGTTGGTAAATGTTGAGGAAATGAATATAAATAAAACAACATATCATTTGTGGTGATTTAGTTTTTCATAATTATCTAAAAATATAGTAAGAAAATAAACATTTCGTATTATATTCCTTGTCATCTAAATCAGAAGTGCACTGTGCTTGACTAATAGAGCCCACAGCTGATAAAAGGAAGTTATTGTGTTCTGCTATCTCTAATAATTATTGACTTAGTATACTTCTCGTCAAGAAAGGAAGTGAAGTTTTCTAGAAGGCAGGCTTTCGCCCCTTTCGCCCATTTGGTAAAACGTTTCGAGCCATTGATATAAATTGTAACTTTGTTTCTAGCTATGAAGCCGCCTCTTGTGTTATATCTGCGTATAGATTTAAATTCACGTACCTTACTGTGTGAGGGCTTATAAGTTAGTATTCATCTGAATGATAACGTGCTGTATTACTTTTAGGCTTTCTTTCATATACGGTACATCTATAGCTATAATCGCTGTGCTATCATGTCGTGTAGTCAATGTGATGAAATACTATGGTATCATGGTAGCTGGTAGCTGACGCAGTATATGCTCTAGTACTTGTATTATTTAATGCTCGATGCCAATACTACCAATAATGGGTCTGATATGTAGTTCCGAATGTTGTCCTCGCGACGCACGCTGCTATTCTACTATAATACCACTCGCAGTCCGTGGAACTTAACTGAACATTGGATACTCTATCGAAGTGAGCCAGTCTCAAAAACTTCTTTTCTATTTCCAATCAATTAAATAAAGAAACCGCAGTACATAACTCTTACATAGTACATAAATTAATATTTTTCACATTCTTTGTAATTATACGTGACAGAGAGTGACGTTTTATGAATATTATCATTTGACAGATCAAAATGTGACCTAGCGTTGACACCATCACTTTAGTACCCGTTGTCATGGTAACAATTTTGCTAGCGATATTAGCGCCATAATATTTCGTATTTTCTTTAATATTACATTATTTCGTGAATTTGCCACATTTTAATTGTGATAATTGCTATTCGGCGACAAAGCCAAATTAAAAAAACCAAAGATCATAAAAATCTGTTCAGCCGTTCTTGAGTTATAAGAAAGTACGTTTTTGGCACTTTTTAGGCACTTAGGGACCGAATTTCGAAAAATCGTTTCTTAGTACACCTCCACGCATCAAAACATACATTCTCTATAAATTTCAAGTTTCCAGGACCAGCGGTTTAGGCTGTGCGTTGTCTCTAAGTCAATCAGTCAGTCAGGACTAAGAGTTTTATATATAAGATATAAATATTTGGCATTTTGTATTCTCCAGAAAATGTATGTTTCAATGTTTCCGCGCCGTAATCCAAGGTTTTGGACCAAATATCCATCTCCTTCACTCTAACTACCCCTATTATAAGTCCATGACATTTTTTTCTATCTGTTTAGATTGGGATAAATTGTGATAGATGATCTTAAGCGTCTTCCAGATTCGGGTTCTGATCAATCTGTCTTTCAGTTTATACCTACTTAAGGTCTGTTGCCATGACTTGCCTTTCGAATACGTTGAGTGTTGTTATTTCTATATCTGTATAGAACTTTAGAGAAAAAAAAACGTTCCGTTTTCCGCATTCATTTCTCGTCTAATGAAATGCGAACATCACGCCCGAAAGCTGAAACTTTTTATTGTAAACCCCAGTCGACAGGCTCTTTTTTATGTCCTCACGTCGCGCTTATGAAAAATAGTGTGTATTACGAAGCTATTTTGTAAAGAAGCCACAGAAGACCTGCGCACTATGCACAGGCTTGTTCGTTATTTGCACAACTATTCTCGCACATAAAGAATCGGGCCAAGCTGTGATTCTAAAATACATATCTAACAATGGTTATGCTTTGCAAACAAAATATAAGTATAATCTCTCATCTGTTATTATTAGTCTCTCATGAATGGTTATTATAGGCGTTTTGCTTGTTATATAAATTCCATATTTTATTAACAATATGTAGGGTCATGTCATGGGTGTATCATGAATGAGGTTTCACCAATATTTCGGAACCCAAAAGCTACTTTACCTATAAACAGGTAGCTATTTAACAGATTAGACTATGGCGCAGGCTTTCCCCTCATAGTTGCAGGGTCAGACGGCAGTACCTCGCATAAATGCCATGATAAACTAAACTATGGAAGGAAGAGCAGAAGAGCGGACTACAAGCTCCAAGTTACAAGCTAAGAATGGAATGATCAATATATTTTTGCTTGCTGCTCTATATAAATAATGTATGTTATGTTATAATATAATTCTGCAAACAGACAAATCTGTTATCGAGCATGTTAGTAATTGGATTAATCCTGTACTAAATAATAGAGTTAGATGTGGTTGGTGGGAGGTAATCATTATTGCTCCACAGTACATTAGTATCAGACAAATGGCTCTAACTATGCTACATGTTACCGTTTTACTCGGAACCATAATTTAGGGATAAATGGAAGTAGGCAGAATTGTTATTAGCAGTGAGACGTGTGACAGTACCACTGACACGAATACTTTGTCCTCGTCTGAGTGAATGATCGCCGTCGGGGGCGAATGTCGTGTGAGTGTGCAGTAAAGCTGATCATGAAACTGTTCTACTGTCTTCTTTAGACAAATTAGGGGGTCGGGGAGGTAACAAGGTCACGTCATTTATTGCTGGTGGCATTTGACCGAAGTTTCACGGCCAGTAAAACAAACACCTCACACCGTCTCCCTGCAATTTTCGCCCTCTGAACGACACACCCTGCTCCTTGAGAAGTGTACGTGAATAGGAAAAGATTCCGAATTTTTTCCTCATTTTAAATTCTTGTGTGACTTCCGTATAATGTAAACTTCTCACAGTATATAGTTAACAACAGAAGTCTGCCGACAATCTAACTTAACTTGAATTAATGCGATCATTAGGCAAAGCTTTAAAAAATAATGAAATACCTACTCGTATTATAGTAATTTTATTTATTTCGTAATACATAAAGTATTACGAAATAAATAAAATTACTAAAATACGAACCTTATGTATTACGAAATAAATAAAATCATTAAAATATGATTAGGTATTTCATTATTAGATAAAGAAAAAGAAAGAAGAAAGAAAAGAAAACATTTTTATTCAAACCTAGCATACATAAGATATGCACATTTCAGCAACACAAAAACTACAACATTGTGCTTATATATTAAAATTAAATGCATCAAAAATAGCCAGGTAGAATAAATGGCCGCCGCGCGAATAGATATTTTTTGTAATTTTTTTTGTAATATTCTGCAACATACCTACTGTATTTATCAGTAGGTAAATAACGCCATGTAATAAGTATGTTGTATAATTTATAATGCAGAAATTACGAACAAAATCTATAATACGGAGATTATTCGTAAATTATTCAAAACCACAAAACTTAGAAAATTTTGGGAGCTGTTAAACTGTTCTAAACTTCACATAATTACATACCAGATCCATTATTAGAAAGGCCAAACATACTTCCTCGATCCCTTCTTTTAACTACAAACTAATACTTAACTGTACTGTTCAGGCATGTTCGTTAAGTTTTGACTTTGTGCAGAAAGGGGATTGGGTAATCTAGTATGGACAGTGGCGACCTTAATTTTTTCAGCGGCCATCAATAATTTTGATACCACTTCATTGTACTGTGTTAAACACACGTACAAATGTCATTATTTTCATTGTAAGTAATATCGGAGCTGCGATATACAGGGTGAAACATTTCGACTTTACCTTGAAGGAAAGTACCCTCATACTAAAGATAGCGAATTTTACTTAAAGGAAACATTACCTTATTTTTAAAAAGAAACAAAACTGCATTCAAAGACTTTTGAAAATGCCACACCCGGTAGTCGAACCGAGTAATATCTTACAAAACCTTCTCTTTCATGGATTTCCTTTTATTTAATTTACCATGTTTTAGAGAGATTTGATCCTTATGATCGACCCTATCGATTGATGCAATAAAAATACAGGGTGTTATTTTTTCGAATTGTAGTCGGTTCGATTATAACCGAACAATTCGAAAAAATAACACCCTATATTTTTATTGCATCAATCGATAAGGATCAAATCTCTATCAAACTTGGTAAATTAAATAAAAGGAAATTCATGAAATAGAAGATTTAGAAAGATTTCGGTCGGTTCGACTACCGGGTGTGGCACTTTCAGAAAACTTTGAATACAGTTTAGTATGTTTATAAAAAAGAAACAGAACTGCATTTAAGGAATGCTGAAAAATCGTTTGCCACGCCTTATAATCGAACCGACTACAATTCGAAAAAATAACATCCTGTATTTTTATTACATCAATCGATAGGGTCGATCATAAGGATCAAATCTCTCTAACAAACTTGGTGAATTTAATAAAAGGAAATCCATGAAATAGAAGGTTTAGGAAGATTTTAGTCGGTTCGACTACCGGGTGTGGCATTTTCAGAAAACTTTGAATGCAGTTTTGTTTCTTTTAAAAAATAAGGGAATGTTTCCTTTCAGTGGAATTCGCTATCACCAGTATTTAGAGTACTTCCATCTAAGTAAAGTTGAAAAATACCACCCTGTATAGCTAAGTCCCGATATAGTTTAGAGAAGTTTGTCCATAGTAAATTTTGATCACTTTATACTGTACTTTCATATTATACCAATTTCATTGATGGCCGCTCAATTCCAACACGACGCCAACATTACCCAACCCCCTTTAACCGACTAATTCGTCAAGTTATGCTTATGACTCGAATGAGTTACCATAGCTCTGAAATCAGTTATACGCTTTACTGAAATTTCACTAGTAAAAATGATTGCCATCAAATCGAACTATTTTCGTTGAGAGAATTTAGTTTCATTGGGAAAAATATGATCACCTCGTTTAGTTTCATTTGATAGCAAATTACTTTCATTGATGAAATCCCCCCTAAATCGGAGCTTTGGTTTTTTTCACTATTATTTTATTATACCAAAGGATTTGTAATTATACAACAATCTCTCACCCTACGCTACCTATGTTATAATCGAAGGAATCAATAGTGTTTTATTGCGACGTTTTAGAACCAATTACTTTTCAATAAGGTGCAAACGTTGAAATATTTGTTCTTTGAATTCCTTTATTTTCGTAGCAATAAAATGATTACCTAAGAAGTGGCTTTTCGAACCGAACTCGTATAAGGTCGTCCACGTCGGTGGGTGATTTACCGCGCACTCGGCCACCGCATTCGCCTTATTGAATACTATGTTCTATGAAAGAAAAATCGTTTATTTTGATGCGGCGCAAGCAAAATTTATGACGTTCATTTATTCACCGTAACAAATGACAATTAAAAGTGGTCGGTCTTCGGAACGTTTACGAATCATGACGTTTTTACGCTCAAGTTTAATCTGCCCCTTTTCCAAAGTTATACGCTTTGCTGGAAATTTTTGTAAGCTCTTTTGGTCGGCGGTACCTCTATTGTATATTTAAAATAACTCATAAACTCCGAAGTAGACTGAGATGAATCAATACTTTCTCAAATTTGGCGGTTTCAAACTTTTGGAAGAGTTTACTTTGATGATGAATTGATTACCTTCTTTTATTTGGCTGAACAGTTTTATTGTAAACGATATGATAAAATTGAATACGGAAAACCATAAATATGGGATATTACTGCTATTAAAAGGAACAAACGAGGTTCTTTATACAGTTTACGTAAAAATGGAATACGATTTTTGAATTTCAAATGGAATATAGATATTATTGGCATACACACTGACATATGAAACACAAGATGGCGCGCGGCGTGCGGTTTTAGTCGGTTTGATTCAAACAACCATCCCGCTGGCCGTCATCGGGGGTGTATCCGCGGTTAGTCCCACACGAAAAAAAGGTACCTACCTACTTAGATACTGCGTGGCCTTCATATACAATATACATATTATTGTTAATATTATAAGCTAATAATTTCTCGATATTGGCCTTAGAATTGAATCAAATTAATTGAATATAATGCAGAAAATTAATCAATGAAATATACCTAATAATCTATTTAAGGTGTAGATACAATTCATAATCTCTAAGTTCTGTATTATGTAACTTAATACTGTCGTATTATTTTACTGACAGTCAATTGTTATTTCATTTAGTATTATGGTAAAAAAAAATGCTAATATAGGTACTAGGTATATTCTCGGAGTGCTGAGATAGTCTCGAGACGAGAAAGCATCAATAAACTCGAAATCTTCGTCGCACCTCAGTATAAAAAATCTACTCCACTTTAGCAAAAAAAACTTAGTAGCTAGCTTGGAGCAAATAAGTTTTACTTGACCTCGAGTTTTCTGTTGAAAAGAAAATCAAAGCTAAGAAATCGCAACAGTTTTTGTCGGACTTGCAACTTATTACATTACCAAGCTACCTTTACGGGAAACTATGAAATTCACAATTTGGAGAAACATAAAAGCATCTATAAATGAAATAAAAACAAATTACCTACACATTTCAATGCTGTAGCCAGAAGTAATCTCGTCGCGTTGGCAGCGAGACCAACAAGTACAAATTGAAAAATAGGAGCAGCTCATTAATAGGTAGGTACGTAAAGTAGGTACGTTGCTTTTGTAAAGTAAAATGAAATTCTGGCGTAAAATGAAGCAAAGGGGTACTTTATGGGCCAATTAGTCTGAGAATACAGTATACGTTCATTAGCCGCTGTACACCGACGATTAGGTACTGACATAATGGGTACTACCGCAGCGAAATAGTAACGTAGCAATGCGGTAAATAGTACCTAGTGTAGACAGCGCCTGAGCACTGAATTGTGTCGCCTCGCTAATCGGACGCACATATACAAGACACACATTTAATTATAGAACTTTATTACGCACATTACGGCTTATGTTGCGACGTGATACGACTTTCTCATTATGAAATTATACTATACACTCACAAGCTGTGGAGCCACGCCTGTGCACCAATGTATTACCAAAATAAACCTTTAAGACGACTTAAATATAGCATTATAAGGGACCACAGAATGTGAATTTCGGTTCCCATATTTACTTGTAATTAACATTTTGTTTATATGTGTTCAGGCGGGTCTAATAAAAATAATAATAATCTTTATCGTTTAAACCAAGCTTTTAGTTGCCAGTTGTTTCTATCATTATCGGTTATATTAACAGTCATAATTATTTAAAATCCTGGAATAAAGGGATTGTTCCTAAACATACGCGTTGCGTTACCTCTCAAAATAAAGTACCTAGGTAACTTCATTCAGTAATCTAAGTTTCGTAAAAAAGAATAATTCTTATTGTGATAAAAAGTTCATGTTCATGTATTGTAATAAAAAGTTCAATACATGATAGAAACATTTTTCTACTAACCATACCTTATTTAGTTTCCGTCGTAATAAACTTAGTATCATTACTTATTTATACTCGTATTATATTGTGTGATATTTCATTACGTGAAAGGAAGCAGAATTCCTTAAATAGTACCTATTTATTAGTAGGTGAACTTATGCTCATGGTTATTTAGGCAGACTACACCTTAATACCTGGAAAGGTGTAGGGTAGGTGCCCAATTACATGAGATGTTTTTATGTAAGGCGCGTCAATATGATTTTACCTCACCTGTGGTAAGCTAAAGTCTCAGGAATGAGGCTCACCATTGCTGATACAAATTATACTACAATGATGACCCTCAATTTGATGGCCTGGTCAGATGCTTTTTCAAGGACCCGAGATTGCACACGCGTCGTGTAAGTTATAAACTGCTGAAGTCTATTGTTAACAGGCAGAAAAATATCTCATGATTGGCAATCCTGGCCATTACTCTACCGACGTGAACCCACTCCTAACACTATTCAAATAATATTCTTTAAAAAAAAAAGAATAATAAACAATACAATACAAATACATACATATTATGAACTACTTTATTACTGGATTGTTCTAAAAGAAAGTTCGGAACGGTGTTCGAACCTAACCCATCCATTGGACTCGGAATTCGAAAAACGATAGCGGCTTTGTTTTAAGGCCTGCGCAAACGAGGGATTTTTATCCGCGGCCTTTTTAGTCCTCTAAAATAGATCGCTTACAATTGTATCGAGTAACGCAAACGAAGGATTAAAAGTACCGCGTACAAAAAGTCGCTCGAATTACCGCGGACATGCAATGAGCGGACCGGACAAAAGTACGGGGGAGTCCGCGAAAAAAATAGAGCACGTGTGACTGTGCGATGCAACGCACATGACGGAATTTAATCCGCGTTGTGCGCTCGATAGTGATGTATCGGTGCTTCCTCGTAGTCAAACTTTTTGGTCAAACTTCATTGACATTACACCTTTTTATCTCCCTGCATGCATGCAGTTTATGTATGTACAATCCTACTAATATTATAAATGTGAAAGTTTGTGAGAATGGATGTGTGGATGTGTGGATGTTTGTTACTCTTTCACGCATAAACGGCTGGACCGATTTGGTTGAAATTTGGTATGTATATAGGTTATACCCTGGATTAACATATAGGCTACTTTTTATCAATACACCACGCGGGCGAAGCCGCGGGCGGAAGCTAGTCATAGATAAATAAGATAATGTCAATCGTCAAGTGCGGCGATTTCTTTCCTATATATAATTTAAGTATTATTCACGACGATAAATGATGACCCAGGAAATAGAATGTAATATTTTAATAAAAGAAGTCGAAAAAAGAACTGCTTTATATGATACGTCAAAAAAAGAGTATCACGACCGAAATTTAAAGAAAAAGTTATGGAACCAGGTATACCAAGAGGTTTATTCCACTCCTGTATGGGACTTATTATCGAACTAGCTTTTGCCCGCGGCTCCGCCCGCGTGGATGTTGGTTATCGCGACCAAACATAGCCTATGTCCTTTCTCGAGCTCTAATCTACCCCTATACCAAATTTCATCAAAGTCGGTACAGTGGTTTGGGCGTGACAGACAGACAGACAGACAGACAGAGTTACTTTCACATTTATAATATTAGTAGGGATGAAGAAAAAACTAAATAATTATGGTAAGTTTGGAATCAATATATTTAATTCTCTGAATATTTGCTTCCATAGCGTGCACATCTCTACATTTCCGGACAGCAAATGATCGCACACCGTGTGCGTTGAGTACGTGGTAATTCCGCAGAGGACTTTTTATTGACGGAGCGTATTTTTTGCTCCGCCGCGGAGAAAAATCCCTCGTTTGCGTTGGCCTTTATTCTAACAAACCTACTTACGTTTGTGCGTGCGTTAAATTGCGAAACGCAATATTTTGACAGTTTATAATTTGAGAAGTTATATTATAAAAAACTATTTTGGCAATTTTCCATTGACATGTACAAATTGTACAAACTAATATTATAAATGTCAAAGTTTGTAAAATTTACTCAGTCACGCAAAATTGCTTGAATGAATTGACTTTGCCAAGACCGAATTGACCTATTTCTAATGATCGATGCTACCTTAGCTTATTATTTTTTTAATTACAGTGGTTATAATTTATTTAAAAAAGTAAATCGTTGTTTAATCTGCTTAAGTACTCTAAAAATATTATGACTTTTTTATCTCTCCCCTGTGCGACATTTTACCATTCCAAAGATACACGATCATACGATTTGACTGAGAATGTAATCAAATTTTCTTGGATATTAAACAGATAAGGTACTTTAATTAATGCTGGGCATTCTATGTTACATTTTTTTATCATTAGTATGTTATATTCTTCGTACATACATTTAATTACAAACGTAATTGAATATTAAATATTTTAGAAGAGTCTAGAGTATAGGCGGCACCACAAGCTGCGAGTAATCGTTGCAATCGCACTGTTCTGTTTAAACTGCACCACTAAATGGATATGTGTATACTAAATGTCAAAAACACGGTAATATGATCTCATAACGTCTCCCCAGACCGTATAGGTACGGTTCTCATTTACAAACTCATGGCAGACCTTCTGATAACATTACAGTTTTTATGTTACATTTCGTTTCAAACCGCTACCGCTTTCTACTTTAAATTGCTACCGATTTCTCGTAGAATGTGTATCATCCAATAATGAACTAACATACAATGACCCCAAAAAAGTGTAGTAGTAAACTAAATACTTAGGTACTCAGGTTGCCTGGAGTAAGCGATAAGGCTGCCCTTCGTACGTTACAATGACCTTATTATTAACGCTCGAGATATATTTTCAAATATGGTTACAAAATAAAGAATTAACTATCTCTCTATCTAAATCCTAATACCTTACAAAGGACCTAGAGACCATAATGAAGTATTGTGTCCTCTCTCAGAAAATTGATGAATTATGTCAATGGGTAACATAGTTGGGCCGATGGCTACGCTACTGACATTGCCTTTACGCTCGTAATGAGATAATACACATCAGCCGCCCGGCTGCGTATACTAACCCAACTGCTGTGCAAAAATACTCTGAGATTACGAGCAGGCCCAAAATGAGAGTAATCTTCCAACAATCATGCCCGAGCCGAGCCTAGAGTTGCACGCCTGTTATCTACTAACCCTGACCATTACTTGTAATGGAAATCGAATTACTATTTAAGCAAGATAAACGGAAAACGTGCGGTTTGAACGGTCATCGTTCCAACTTCCATAGTTACACACGAAAGCTTCAACTTTACTATCTATAAACAATGTAGAATGGTACGCCATGGACCGAATAATGGGTACCTCTAGTATTTCCAAAATTACGAACCTGCACACCTTAACTATGATTGTGTTCGTTTCCGTATTATACGATTATGTTCGTATGGTATTTTAGGACCAGGAAAATGGGCCTCGGGCTCTATAGCGGAAGCTTTGATGCAACCGGAATATCCGCTAGGATAATGATGATGATAGTCGTATGGTAGTTACACATAACGTTCATCAAATAAACAGTAATAACGATTAAATTTTGTAGTAAGGTTAATTTGCATTCGGTAAATGAAATAAAAAATGAAGTGTATATTTGCAACGTTATAATAACAGCGCGCAGCGTTTTAAACACCAATTCATAAATTTAAAATGGTTGCACTGATTTTGACGCGATTTTACTGGCAGATAGTGGATATTCAAATGCGTAACTGTAGAGTTCTACGCAAATAAATTAAAACCCTAATATGAGTCCACGCGGCTGAAGTCACGGGCACAGCTAGTGTATGATAAAGTTATTCAAATTGATTCCACAGTTAACTGCTTCAAACGCAAGCATGCATAATTATATTTTGCATTTTAACTCCGTTTTTTGTACAAATAACAGCAGATTTAAATAGTTTTGTCTTTGTGAAATAGAAATAAATAAAAATATTATAGTATATATTAAGTACTAAGACAACTGCATATTGAGCGTCATAAATCTGATACGTTTTCCGAATATTTCTTATTATCCTACTCAATTTATAAAGAACCAATGCGACCTCGAGAATGAGAGGTTATGATATTTCATGCTGTCACTGGGAGTGAACTGCAAGCTTTGTTACAAGTTAATGTACTTACCTATACTTAGGTTATTACTTACTACTTGACACCTCATGTTCACACGTGACTACGTTCTTCAAGTAATTTACTAAGAAATAGCTCACTAATTGTTCAAGTTTGTCTGAAAGTAGGTACCCTAGCAGGGATCTAGGTATACCTAGCTTTTGAGAAATGTTATAAAGTTACACAATAGTTGCTAGACATTGTCTAAAATTGAAGTTATAACTATAAAGACTATTATTATGTAGATCTTAGGGGTGTATGAGGTTCCTCCCCCCCCCCCCCCCTTTAGTGGGGCCTCACCAGGCGTTCATAACAATGATATATATTTATGATATGTATTTGGAATTCCCAGGATCGTCCGGTGGTCGATATTTGACTACAATAATATGTAGGTATATACCCATATTTACATCTTCTCAGCTTCACGTCTCTCACCTGCGCTCTCACACGTATTGCAGTGAAACATACTATCGACAAAAATCTTCATTATAATACGGAAACAACGATAGATCAACATCTGGACTGGAGTATTCTTCTAAAATACGTATGAGACAAACGATGCATATTATTATGTGTACTTGTATCTATATTAGTGAAAATGTAAGCTGAGGTGTATTTTACCCATAATGCTGATACTTCGAAACTATTTTTATCTGCCGGATTTGATTCTATACTACTTACTACCGCGAATTTCCTACAAAAAATGCCAAAAAACTCTTTACTGAGGAATCGGGAGAAGCAACTCACAATTGCACACAAACACACACACATAAGCGCATATTATTGCCATGGGAGATACGAGCGTATGTTTTGCTATTCATTCACGTTATTGACGAAAATTCATCCTACATGTTTCGCGTTTGCGCAAAGGATATTTATTTTTAATACTGGCAATAAAAGGGAGGAAATAGAGGTAATAACAAGAAATGTACCTATGTATATAACATATAATGATGATTGTTTTGTTGCAGCGTCGCGTATTCGATACGAGATCACGAGCGGGAACATAGGTGGTGCATTTGCCGTCAAGAATATGACAGGTGCCATCTACGTGGCAGGGGCGCTAGACTACGAAACTAGGAAACGGGTAAGATAAAATGTTATTAAATAATCTTCTATTTTCAAATATGCATAGCATTTTTGCTCGGGATATATATCTTGGACCTAAAATGTGTTCAAAATGTGCTCTATACGAGCAGTACAGGTTTCCTAGGCATCTTTTGAGGAAAGCATGGTGTGCTACTGCGGTGGACGATCTCAAATTCACCAAGCATAGATTATTACAAAACAATCCGCGCGCGCCAGGACCTCGTTTGTCTCACGATTTAGGTCCAAGATACGTGTCCTGAGGTATACTATGTATAGCGACCGATATATCTACATTTATGAATGAGAATATTATTGACGAATTTATTGATATAATAATACATGCTGCCCAGCCCCTCTAGACAAGTGGCAATTCGTTGCTCGGCGTATCATGGAATAGAATGACGAATGTACAGGATTTGACGTTTTTGACATTCGTTGACGCCTGTCATATACGTCAAATCCCAATACATTTGGCATTCTATTCTACAGAACGCCGGCCGATTGCCACTCGTCTAGAGGGGCTGAATAGTAAACTGAAATATGGTTGCCCATGAAAAATTAAAATGATTTATTTGTGCATTTATCACAGTGTTAGTACATACTACACTACAAGCCACTATATGCGAATATTGTATCTACGCTAATAATATTATAAAGGGGAAAGATTCTTCATCACTTCACTATCACTACATATTATAAAACAAAGTCGCTGTCGCTGTCTGTCCGTCCCTATGTATGCTTAAATCTTCAAAACTACGCAACGGACTTTGAAGCGGTTTTTTTTAATAGATAGAGTGATTCAAGAGGAAGGTTTATATGTATAATATTGTAGAGAAACACTCATAAATTTAGAGATAATACCACGCGGGCGGAAAATATGGCGATACGCGTACGAAGTTCGCCGGGTCAGCTAGTAATGAATAAACTCAAAAACTACTGGACCAATTTCAAAAAATCTCTCACTATGAGAATGCTATAATCCCTGGGTAACATATCAAAAATATCTAAACGTTTCGTTTAAACTAAATAGTATTGATTTTTGTTCTGTTATTTCGATTATAGGCCTTGTTAGATGACTTTCGTAGCTGTCCGTGCGTTGTGCACATACAAATTATAAAAATACAAATTTTTAAAAAATACATTGTAAAATTTACCAAAATCGTGAAGGGATGATCACAAAGCTTTAAATACGGGTATTGAAACTCTGCTATAATGAGAAATTGTTCCCAGGAGAACGGTAGCAACAGTACATTAACACAGTACCAGTTTAAAGTAAATAAAATTTATGATACAATACTTTCACTCGTATTCTTATACGAAAGATTTATTTCACTCCCTGAAATCTGAGTCTTGCACTAGATATCTCTGTGTGAATATTAGTGTTGTCTACACAAGGATTATATTTTATAGTTTATACAAGATCAATAAACCTACCTAGTACCTTCCTAGTTCAATTTAGATAATAAACTAATTACCGTAAGTTACCGTAAACTTGTAGAAAACCTAAGTTAACCACTTACAATTACGTCACTTCAACAAAATCCTAAATTAAACAACCGGGGGTAACAAAGTAAGCCAACGTAATTAAAGATAAACCACTTGTGCAAACACACAGGTGTAAAATGTGTAATTATATATATAAATATTTTATGTAAAATGTTTCGTTGTATTCGTTGGTTTACAACAACAATGTCAAATAATTAATGTCAACTAAGTTGTTATTATAAAAACTGCAAGATCTCATTTTAGAGCAGTAAGTGAAATATATTATTTTATGAGGAAAATATAATGTAATAATGTACTAAAATATAATATATAATAATTCGACTGAAGGTGAGCCGGATCAAAAGAAAATTAATCGTTCTTTGAACATAATTTTGCGCTCAAATAAACGGCGGCGTAGAGCGCTAACAATGTTCGGTTTACTTTCTTTGCCCCTTGGTGAGTTTCAATTTTAAAACAGCGCGTCGTGGAGGTGATGGCGTCCTCCTCCACGCAGCGGCTCGGTGGCGCTCGCCTATCAGACCGGTCGTCTTTGTTACATCCTCGACAAAGTTTCGTACAACTTTTCACGAGATAAATAATTTAATCTTTAATACCCATTTAAGCGAGCTGGCGCAGTTGTTACCAAAGGCTGTATTGCTATCAAACTGCAGATTCTCACGGAGCTTTTATGGATGTAAACCAGTTTACTTTCTATACTCCTTTTGCTTTTAAACGTTCCAGAATCTGCTTAAATGTTCGGGAAGTACATTTTATTGTTATATATTTAGAAGGAAATAACTGTCTTTGTTAAATAACAGCAATGGGAAGGGTTTTGTCAATATTGGATTTTGCAAATATGTTTAGTTTTTACGACCGATGGGTTATTTACTTAATAAGTAACTATGTACTTTAACAAGGTACTTCTAGAGTAAGTTAGTGTTCCAAATTTCTACTATGTATATTGTGTGTATTGGTATACAAGCTGTCTTAGCTTGTACCTACACCGAACCTGGAAATGACAATTGACCAGGCAGCATCTGTATGAAGTACAAGATATATGTTTAGATTTCATGGCTTGTAAGTCAAATTAAACGCACGGCGTATTAACATAACCATTTTCAATAGAAGCCAAATCACACTCTTTAACAAAGCTTTTTGAATGTGTGTTAATGATACCTACATACTTGTATATCATTAGAATTTTCTATAAGTAAATTCAATAGATTGGAATGCAATAACAGAATGCACAACTCCAAATTGTAGACAGTTTGAGATGACTTTTGAAACAAACATTTCCCTCTCAAGTGAGGAAATTACCGAACGACACTGACAGATGACACCAATAACTCCCGCGGGTCGCAGCGCTTACTCTATTTTCGATGCCAAGTGAGGACTTAGTAATTTTTTTGAGAACAATTGATACAGCAGTAGTTATTCGCTATGACTGTTAAAAATTCGGAAAATGGTTCACCCCAATTTGTAACGTCACGTCATCAGACTTGGCAAAAGATTTTAGACATTATTATCATTAAAAAAATGTTTCCTTCTTTTACTTTAATACAAAGACCCAAATAAAGTTAATTATGGCTGGTTTTAAATTACTTTTTGCAACTTTTTATTCAACTTTTTATATTACCTTGTTAATTTGTAATTACTAAAGTCAAAGGCGTTTCCGTAATGAATAAAAAAATGAAAGCGTTCAGTCTCATTGATAAATCTAAGCTCAAGGAAAGCTAGAAGTTAAGCCAAAACTGTTTGAGTATGTTAACCAGGGCAGTTTTTTTTAAGATTTCCGTTTTACTCTATGCATTACCCGTATGACATAAAACCTGTATGTTCAACGGCAACAGTACGAGCTGAAATTGGCTGCATCGGACAATTTGAAGGAGAACTACACTACCGTGGTAATCCACGTGAAGGATGTGAACGACAATCCCCCTGTATTCGAGCGACCCACGTACCGCACTCAGATCACTGAAGAAGATGACCGCAATCTACCCAAACGTGTGCTACAGGTCCGCCTTGAGATGACTACCGCTGAATTCGATTCTTTATTGAATAGATTTTCCGTCACTATTTCAAACAAGGATCGAATGAGGCTCCCAGATCCCGATTTGACCCTTTTAGATACTTTGTTAGCTTGCATGGCATGAGGGTTTCGTTTGCGACACTGTTTTACTACATAGTAGTTACTGTATTTTATTGTTGCTAGTGTCTTTATTTTGTTTTATTTGCATCCAATTTGTTTGTTACGATGGTCGCAGCTCCGGCGTAGAGGGTACTTTTTTCAGATCGCTCGAGAATTCTTCGTTTCTTTCATTATTCTTAGACTTGAATTTTTAATAATATTTTTGAGTTATTCTGATATGGGAATAACTTATCTCAATTGTTTTATTACTATTTAAAAATACCTATCCTAAGTTTATGCTTAGGTCAGAGTTAATGCGAATTGTAATAAATCGAGACTGACATTTATGTTTATCGTAGCAAGGTTGTTAGTCCTAATGAAATAGGTATCAGCAGTAAAGTATATAAATGACTGGTAAAAGGTATTTTAATCCAATCTACGAGAGACACTGAAATAGACAGTGGAACAACGTTTGGAGTGAAGCTTCATGCAGAAACGACAAAGATTCAGTGAGTCGCGTAATACTTCGGCCGTAACGATAACGTTGGTACTTGAGTAACCATAATACGGGTATAAATATTTATTCACTAGCCGATTCTAGGCATTTTTAAATATAATTTAGATTCGAACTTGACTTTCTCATTTTTATAACGATAATGACGAGAAAGTTGGCAGCCAGAAGCGAGTTCGCCGCGAGAGCGTTTGAATTTGTACTTTTCAATTATTGCACGAAACCCGAAAGCAAAGTTCTTCGCAAGGCATAAATTAACTTCTTAATTGCGATTAATTCGCTGTGGCTTTTGGCATAACATTTTCTATGATGATTTTATTTACTCAAACAAAAATATTTATCAAACATAAAGTCTGCTAAATAAAACCAGTACACCAATACATATAAATCATTGTATATCGATATGATATATTACCAACCCGTAGTCGCAGCATACGTTAAAATTGCAGCTATGAAACTGTAACGTGATTTATCAGATACATAACGAACGTTTAAAGGTCGGAAATCAAAAGCAACCACTCTTTATTTTTCAAATATATTTAGTAGATTATTTTAAATATATTGATGTTATTATTGTATTACCTACACAATCATTTTCGTATTGTTTGCGCACATGTATTTTACTAGTAAGGAATACAAAACTTAAAATAAGACGATGATGATTCATGTGGCGTGAGATGCATGAGCATGGAGAGTGTATATGTGGATGTACGCAGTACGACTTGACGCTGGTGGCCTCGGATGGACGCAACGAGAACTCGACGCGTGTGGTGGTGCGAGTGCTCGACGTCAACGATTTACCGCCGAAATTCACGCGGAGCGCCTATGTCACGCAAGCCTTAGAAGAGACCGGGCCCTTCCCACACTCCCTTACACAGGTTTTGTTTGAGTTATTTTTATTTCGTTAATATTTCATTTGACCAACCCTTATAATTTTGTCCTGACACTAACGTTCCTTTATTCTAATATTTTTATTACTTTCATTATTATATGTTTTTATCATATTTTACTAATATCTTGAACTAACTAAATCATATTGGATTTTAGTGAGATCATTTACAGTTTCGATTGTGTTTTAAATGTTGACATTAAACTTAATTATAGATGATATCAAAGCATCGTTCTCTTTTACAGTGCTGACACTCATAAACATACTAAAAATAATTTATGTAACACAGCAAGTTAATACTGAGGGTAGTACATGCGTACCACCTCTCTTCACTTTAAAATCATTATAGTAAAGATCATTCTTTCGGTTTTGAAAGAAAAATTAACAGATTTTATACATAATACATTATAGGTACAGTCGAATTCAAAAGTGCAGTAGCAATCCTACGTAACTATAGCGTCAACATTCTAGCGCTACTTGTGACCTTTTTCTTTTAAGACGATTTACACACACACACATAAATTGTTCTTCCGTAGGAATATTATCGATAATTTCGTTGTCACTACGTAAGCAACCCGTGGCCGGGTGGTTAAAGCATGAGGTTTATGGAAATGCAAAGGTTGATGGTTCAAATCCTACGATCTTGCGATAACACTTTTTGTGTTTCATTTATAAATTAATATCATTGTATTATTTGTAAAATTTTAGCAAATATCAACATAAAATGTAAAAAGAATGCAAACTTCATGCAAAATTACTTTTTCAATATTTAAAATTATATTTTTGTCATAAATATAAAAAATCGTTATAAGCTGGAATCGAACCTGGAACCTCTTATCATTGTGCTCTATAGTATCTTGCTTAACCCACTTAGCTATCAGTTAATTTACTAAGTTGGTAAATTACTGTATTAGTATCTAATGATACACACACAATTATGTAAACACAAAACCGGGCCGGCGCGCGGCCGCACGCCACGCCATTTTGAGCCTTGTTGGGCTAATGCACTTATAAACTCTGATTGTACATATATACTTTCGCTTATTCCTAAAATTACTTCCTTATTATATTTTATCGAATTTATTTTTGGTATATCTGGGTCTGGTTATCTATATACTAAATACGTAATATATATTTAAAACATATATATTCTGCGATCAAAGCCGTTAACATTAAGTCAACTTTTGCTGAATCTGCAGATACCTACTGTAGGTAAGTAATTAAAGTAGTTTTCGCTGGAAGCTTGTAGTAGACATCTTGCATCCCTGCAGCTTATTCACCACAGTATAGTTCATAGTACCTATGTGAAATGTTTTCCTAGTCTAGTTTTCCAACTTATTCAAGTCCTGTCAATAACATATGAGAACACGAACGTCGAGAATATATTTTGCAATATATTTCTAATATATTCTTCTTACAACTTTGTCTCTGCATTGTGTCTCAACAAAGTCACTATTCTATATTGAAAACCATACTCGACGCGTTAACGTTTTTATAGTTAAGTTTACCGATTTGATTGGTGAATATTTTAAACTATATCTTAGATTATAACTTAGAACTCATATTATAACTTAACGTGGGATACGTTAAGTTATAATATGAGTTCTAAGTTATAATCGTATCGTAATTTACAAATACAATAGGATAATTATATTTTATAGTATGTGCAGTATTTTCCTAGTTAACATTATGAGAATATGAATATAATTATTTTTCTCACAACTTTGCCTCTATCGCTATTAGGTACATTGTATCTTAACAAAATCAATATTTAACACCTAGCACTTTCTCATTCCCTCTGCCAAAACCATTAAAATTGTTATTTTATTATGATTAAATTACATAATTATGAATGATCAAAAACCCAAGGCCCGAAAGTAATTTTAAATTTTCTAGAACTGCTAAAATTTTACGACTTTGTGTTTAAAATTATTCGTATCTTACCTACTTGAAAACGAATGACTCTCGTTTCCTAGATATGAAATATGAAATGTTTGAAAATGGGCTTCGAAAATATTTGAAAGCCGCCTAGCCTTGACTTTTATTCTCAATCATGAAAATTTACCGTTCGCCATGAGTAAAGCCCTCGTCCCAAGTCGCTTGTAGTGACAAGCTTTTTTATAATTGGAGTGAGATTCACAAATGATCCAAGTAATTACGCAAACGTCAACCCTCTTCATTTCAGTTGCTCCGCCAGTCTAACGTAATTGGACATTCCAGTTGCAATAAGTTTACGTATCCCAATTTTACAGGGATCAGTTTCTCCATTGAATACTCGATAAGTATATTTCATTTAAGACCCCTCTATTTCATACTACCTGTGATAGAAATAACGCATAGATTGCCCATTCCCAGAGTGATATATATAAATACTAGAAAGTCTCAGTGCCGTCTTTAAACAGGCTAAAGTTTGCGATGCTTCCGGTGGTGGTAGATACCCCTGGTAGCTAATATAAACAATTCGGGGTTTTGAGGTTGGGGAAACTTTGGTGAACAGCTGCAGTAGTTTTCCCTCTACAACCAGGAATTTCTTCGTCTCTATTGAAATTGTCAAACACGCAATATCTCCAAGAAGATTCTAAGAATCCGAATGATTGAATATATTGAAAGCAAATGTAATGGAAGACTCTCTGAGAGCAACATTTTTGATCTTGATAATAATACATTGCTGATATAAATCGGAACTTTTTATTGTATCTTGCAATTAACTAGTATTGAGCTTGGTATAATAATAACATAAATGGACTCAAACCATAATTATAACTTATTAAAAGTGATAATTTCAGCTATATATGGTAACAGTTATAAAAATATCCACAACAGGTAGGCTTAATCTTCTAAATCTGCTAACCGAGAAACACTTTTATAATTTTCCTTCTATTATGCTTCATAAAATCAATCGTTATTATTAAACAACCTCTTCACTTCACACGACCATATTTATCTAATATGTTACAAAAAAATAAAAGTTACATAATAAGTTATCCGGTGCCCTTTTTTCAAGCTTATTATTTCCTTATTGTTTCCATTAAACATGTTTGAGTTCTGAAGATGTAAAGTAAACTCGAAAGCGCTCGCGGACCTTTTCGTCGAGACGGAAACTTCTTAACTATTGTTGTAATATGATTGGATAATGAAACACAATGCAGAGCCGAAGGGACTTCGTTACCGAAGGCGTACATGTCAACAATAACTGTAGCGTATGTGTGTACTCATTACTTGCTTGCTTTTCATTAAACTTACATTGTTAGAATTATGAAGCCTTGATTTAAATTTTTCTATAAATATTCTTGATGCATTGTTGTGAGAGTTTGACGTAAAAAATAACACTATTTTTGATTAAGTGTTGACTATTGCATCAAAAATATTTTTTTCTTACAATTATGTATCTATAAATGTATTTTTTTACCAAACAAACAGGTCACAGCCACTGATGGTGATAAAGATCGGCAACAAAACATCGTATATTTCTTGACGGGCCAGGGCATTGATCCTGACAACCCTGCAAATAGCAAGTTCGACATCAATCGCACAACTGGCGAAATATTTGTTCTTAAAGTGAGCATAACATTTAATTGAAATATACCCATAACTATAAGAAATACATCCATTAACGTAGCTAAAGAATCGTAGACACCTGATGCCGTTGGCATCGCAATGAGAGTACACTTTTGCGAGTGAAGATAGCCGGCCAATAAGACGATCACTTTGCATGCACAATGCAATCACACATTTATTGCGTTCCATTTGTGCTATAAGTTGGACACGAAATTCTTGGAATGAGAAAACCGAATGAACTCTGAATGCTAATTAGAAAATTGGGACACTTTTTCGGTGACCCGTTTCTCTACCAGAAGGCAAAGGATACTCGTGACTTTAACTTTACTGTGAGTTTAGGATCGCTTTGTTTGACATTACCAGGCAAACACTTATCTCTGTATTTACTAAAACCCTTTTCTCATCATTTATGTATGTACTCGTCATGTATGTCCAGTTACAGGTGTTATAACTAAATGTGACCAATCATGATACTAAGTCACCGTATACCTATATTGCAACTTATGATTAAGTGGCAAATTGTTATCAATTATTGGAACTCGAATTTTTTTATATAATGATAATTTAAACTGCTAAGCTACAAATAGGTACAAATAAGTCATGCATCAAATTCTTAGCCCGTTGAATTAGAGTAGGTAAATAAATTAGTACATTTTTATGTTTTGTTTATTTGCAGCCTTTGGATCGAGATCAACCTAATGGAAGGCCACAATGGCGATTCACAGTGTTCGCACAAGATGAAGGTGGCGAGGGTCTAGTCGGATACGCGGATGTTCAAGTTAATCTCAAAGACATCAATGATAATGCACCTATTTTCCCTCAGGGTGTATATTTCGGTAATGTTACGGAGAATGGAACTGCTGGTATGGTCGTTATGACTATGACTGCCATCGATTATGATGATCCAGCTGAAAGCAATAATGCAAAGTTATGGTATTCTATTGAAAAAAATGTAATCGAAGAAGAAACAGGTTCACCTATATTTGAAATTGAACCTGAAACTGGTGTGATTAAAACCGCAGTATGCTGTCTAGATCGTGAAAGAACACCAGATTATTCTATACAGATAGTTGCATCTGACGGCGGTGGGTTAAAAGGAACAGGGACAGCATCTATTAGAGTGAAGGACATTAATGATATGCCACCGCAATTTACCAAAGATGAGTGGTTTACTGAAGTGGATGAAACAGATGGAACAAATTTACCTGAAATGCCCATTTTAACAGTTACTGTTCATGATGAGGATGAAACGAATAAATTCCAATACAAGGTTATTGAAAATAGTGGATATGGTGCTGATAAGTTTACTATGGTTAGAAATAATGACGGCACAGGTTCGTTAAAAATTGTGCAACCTTTAGACTATGAAGATCAATTACAAAGTAATGGCTTCAGGTTTAGAATACAAGTTAATGATAAAGGAGAAGATAATGACAACGATAAATATCACGTAGCTTACTCGTGGGTAGTAGTTAAATTAAGAGACATTAATGACAATAAACCTCAATTTGAGAGAGCTAATATAGAAGTTTCAGTATATGAAAATGCTGAAGTTGGAAAAAGTTTAGAAACTTTCAAAGCAACAGATCCAGATCAAGGCGGAAAAAGTAAAGTTTCATATGCAATTGATCGATCATCAGATAGAAAACGGCAGTTTTCCATCAATCAAGAAGGTACTGTTAGTATTCAAAGGTCGTTAGACAGAGAAGACACACCGCGACATCAAGTTAAGATATTAGCGATTGATGACGGTGTTCCACCAAGAACAGCGACGGCTACTCTGACAGTAATTGTGCAAGACATAAATGATAATGCCCCCACTTTCCTGAAAGACTACAGACCAGTCCTGACAGAGCATATAACTCCTAAGAAGGTGGCGGAAATATTAGCTACCGATGATGATGACCGTTCCAAAAGTAACGGACCCCCCTTCCAATTTCGATTAGATCCTGGTGCAGATGACATCATTAGAGCTTCTTTTAAAGTTGAACAAGACCAGAAAGGTGCTAATGGAGACGGAATGGCTATCGTATCATCTCTTAGGTCTTTTGATAGAGAGCAACAAAAGGAGTATCTTATTCCTATTATTATCAAAGATCATGGCAACCCAGCTATGACTGGAACAAGCACATTAACTGTGGTGATTGGAGATGTTAATGACAATAAAATGCAACCAGGTTCTAAAGAAATTCTTGCATATAGCTACCAAGGTCAGGCGCCTGATACCGAAATCGGTCGAGTATACGTATATGATCTTGACGACTGGGATTTACCAGATAAAAAGTTTTTCTGGGAAAGTTCAGAACATCCGAATTTCACTCTAAATGAAGAAACTGGTATGATTCAAATGAGACATAAAACTAGAGAAGGCAGATATCACTTAAAATTCAAAGTGTACGATCGGAAGCATACACAAACGGACGTGCCTGCTAATGTAACCGTATATGTTAAAGAAATATCACATGACGCTATAATAAATTCAGGATCAATTCGAATATCTGGAATATCAGACGAAGATTTCATAAGAGTTTGGAATTATAAAACTCTCAGTGTTTCAAGGAGCAAACTGGACGTATTTAAGGATAAAGTAGCAGATTTATTGAACACTGAGCGTGAAAATATTGACGTATTTAGTGTACAACTCAGGAAAAAACACCCACCTGTAACAGATATTCGATTTTCTGCACATGGAGCACATTACTACAAACCTATTCGATTAAACGGTATCGTACTTATGCACCGAGAAGAAATAGAAAGGGCTGTAGGAATCAATATTACAATGGTGGGTATCGACGAATGTTTATACGAGAATCAGATGTGCGAGGGATCATGTACAAATGTTCTGGATATTAGTAATCTACCCTATATGGTAAATGCGAATAAGACCGCCCTTGTTGGCGTTCGAGTCGACGTCATTGCAGAATGCACATGTGGTGCCCGTAACTTTACTCAGGCAGAGACATGTCGTAACTCCCCGTGTTATAACGGAGGAAGGTGTATAGAAGGTAAATACGGTTTGACATGTTCTTGTCCTCCTGGATACACAGGACCAAGGTGTCAACAGACATCAAGGAGTTTTAGAGGCACAGGATGGGCTTGGTATCCGGCATTGGAAATGTGTGATAGTTCTCATTTGAGCTTCGAATTTATTACCAGAAAATCAGAAGGCGTGTTATTGTATAATGGACCCATAGTACCGCCAGAGCCAGAAGAAATAATGGTATCAGATTTCATATCTGTTGAATTAGAACGAGGAAATCCACGACTCCTGATAGATTTTGGTTCTGGCACTCTGGAACTGAGAGTGAAAACGAAGAAATCTTTAGATGATGGTGAGTGGCACCGCATAGATATTTTCTGGGACACAGAAAATGTTAGAATGATAGTTGACTATTGTAAATCTGCTGATATCCAAGAGATGGAGGATGGCACTCCACCGGAATTTGATGATTCGACTTGTCAAGCTAGTGGAACGATCCCGCCTTTTAATGAATACTTAAATGTCAATGCACCGCTACAAATTGGTGGTCTCTACATAGAACATTTTGACCCAACCCACTACCATTGGCAGTACATGCCCATTGGTAAAGGATTTGACGGATGCATACGTAACTTGATTCATAACAGCAAATTATATGACTTAGCGCATCCGGGTTTGTCTAGAAATTCAGTAGCAGGTTGTCCACAGACTGACGAAATTTGTAATCAAGCTGATACCACGTCTAGATGCTGGGAACACGGCACTTGTGTAGGTAGCTTCTCAGAAGCAAGGTGCCAATGCCAACCCGGCTGGACAGGGCCGTCGTGTAACTTACCAACTACGCCTACCAGTTTCCGCCCACAGAGCTATGTTAAATTTGCCTTAAGTTTTGAACCCGACAGATTTAGCACTCAAATTCAACTACGGTTCAGGACGCGAGAGCCTCACGGTGAACTTTTTAGGGTTAGTGATCAACACAATCGTGAATACGGCATACTAGAAGTTAAAGAGTCTCGTCTACATTTCCGGTACAACCTGAATTCACTACGTACTGAGGAACGCGATGTTTGGCTAAATTCGGTTGCTGTCGACGATGGCCAATGGCACATAGCTCGTGTAAGCCGGTACGGAAGCGCGGCGATGCTTGAGATAGATGGCGGTGAGGGAAGGAGATACAATGAAACCTTTAGTTTCGAAGGACATCAGTGGTTGCTGGTGGATAAGCAGGAGGGAGTGTATGCCGGTGGTAAAGCCGAATATACTGGAGTGAGAACCTTTGAAGTGTATGCTGATTTCCAGAAAGGGTGTTTGGATGACATCAGATTAGAAGGCAAACATTTACCTCTTCCACCAGCAATGAATGGGACTCAGTGGGGGCAAGCAACCATGGCAAGGAACCTAGATCGGAACTGTCCTTCAAATAGTCCATGCATCAACGTCCACTGTACGGAGCCATTCGTCTGTGTTGATCTTTGGAATGAATATGAATGCACGTAAGTATTTTTTACATATTATGCATAGTTTATTTTATCCGTGCCATTGTAATGGTGAGACATATTTGAAATGAAGTAAATGATTGGATGACCTCATTAGTTCCAATCTTAATTTGCTCTTAGATAAACATTAATACGGACCAGACATTGTTTATTCCTTTATTTTGAAGCGCGCACTGAGTTTCGTCTTATACAGTTGTTTTATTTTTATATTATTTATTTACATATTAGTTCGCTGATTTTATTTTGTAAAAATTGGGATATTATAAGAATTACTTTATTGTAAAATAATATTTATTATTAATTTACTAATATTTAACATAATATACTAATTCTATATTTCTTTCATTACTATTATTACACAATATATGCAGAACTAATGCTTTTAACTTTTAAAATATTAAAATTGTGTTCAGTTGCGGTGAGGGTTTGGTATTGTCACCGGACGGGAAGGGATGCGTAGACAAGAACGAATGTCTCTACTTCCCGTGCCGCAACGGTGGCTCGTGTGTGAACCGCGAGCCTGGCTACCGCTGCCACTGTCCTGAAGGGTTCTGGGGCGAGAACTGCGAACTCGTGCAGGAAGGCCGCACGCTCAAGCTCAGCATGGGCGCGCTCGCGGCCATCCTCGTCTGCCTCCTAATTATCATGAGTGAGCACTAACTTAGTCACGCTCATGCGTGTTCCACTAAACGCTCATCCCGACGCACATATCACTAACGCACTTCATCATATAGATTTATCTGTGTATATTTGTAGTCGTACCACTAGCTAAATGTAATACAGTAGTGCATGCTATATTTGGGGTGTACGGAGAGGCTCAGTGCGCGCGACTTTGCCGAAGACGGCGGTGAGGTAAAGCGCACGATGTGTAGGTGTCCTGGAGGCTCCGTGCGCGGTGCTGGTACGTGCATCAACGTGAACGAGTGCGTGAACAACCCGTGCCTGAACGGTGGCACGTGCCTGGACAGGGAGCCGGCGCGCCGGTACGACTGTGTGTGTGCCTTCGGCTACACAGGACACGACTGCGAACTCGAACTTCTCGCTTCAGGGATCATCACGCCCTCCAGGGACTTCATTATAGCTATCATTGTTTGTTTGTTCATGCTTTTAGGTGAGCACCACATCCGTTTATTTGCATGCAATTACTGTATACGTGTTATGTGTCATTCATCAAACATTCACATTATAACAAATTAATATAGATACCTAGTAAATGTCTAAATTAGTCATTCATTCACCGTTTCTTTAGATGTGTTTTTAGATTACCGATTCCGTGACATTTATTAATAACTAAAATTACTTTATTGAGAGTAAAAACAGCGTAAAAAAGTATGTAAGTTTGCTTCAGAGATAATCTAAATATAGGAAACCTATATATCATGAACAATGACTGTTAACGATGTAAGTAGGTACTCCTAAATTCCTTCATCTCTAAAATCAAATCAGATTTGGCAAATGAAATTAATATATTTATGACCTTTGAGATCTACAATAATAGAACTGACCCGGATCATAGGCAATTGGTTATATATACCCAAAGCTGTAGATTAGTCTATCATAGAATAAACGTCCGCAGAAACCTGGCCTTTGTTCTACCTACTCGTACGAAATTGAGATTGCTGAAATAGTCCCAAATGTTGCTCAATTAATTTAGAAATTTCCTTGCAATAGCTGTGAAATAACATCTAAATGATAATGTTGTAAAAATAGAATCATTTTATTGCCGAAAAATACACCATCCTAGAGTAATATTATTATAGAGCCGTACCCGCAGAAAGCTTACGAATAGTAAAAGTAAGTGTGAGTATATTTTCAACTTAATCATTCTTACTTACTTCTGAACATAGATTTATGACAACTCCTACTTCTTATTACACATAAACTACGTGTATCATCACAGTCATGTTCTGAACTTATTACTTATCGAATTAAACTTTTCGCATTATTTGTATAAAGGTGGTCAACAATGTAAAACTTATAGGTGTATAGGTACTTTAAGTAACAACAACTAAGTATTTTTTTATTTAAGTATACATTTTTAATTAAATTTTAATGAATATAGTGATTTCATTCCTTAAGTAAATTCAATTTACAATTTATTCAATCAAAAACTTTTGTCAATCTTGAATTGTTTCGTGAATACAAGCCTACATGGAATTTCAAAAACTTTGTCCCTAGTGTTCTCCTTGAGTCAAATCCAGATACCTAAAGTAATGGATTTCGTCTAATTCTACTCCATCGTTTCTTACTTTCATTATCATTTTTTGTGTTCATTCACAGTTCGCGCCTAAAGTTTTTAACACATTTAATTTTACAGTACACATTAGCACTCGTCATAGCTTCTACTACTCGTAGTAAAAGTCAAAACTCATAAGTCATAATAAATATATAATATCTATTGAAAGTTGTAAAAATAACCTCTTGTAATATTTAGTTTTAGTTTTGTAAACTTGTATGTGTTACTTGACTTTATAAACCCACACGTACCATTTAATAGATATCTTATAATAATTTTAGCTACTAATTCGTTTTCTGAAACCTGTTTATCTGTCCACCAGTCCTAGTGCTAGTATTCGTGGTGTACAACCGTCGTCGTGAGGCGCACATCAAATATCCCGGCCCAGACGACGACGTTCGTGAGAATATCATAAATTACGACGATGAAGGCGGTGGTGAAGACGATATGACGGCCTTTGATATCACTCCACTGCAGATACCCATCGGAGGACCTCTACCTGATCATGCTCCCACAAAGTTACCATGTGAGTTAATAATAGAACAGGGCCTATACCATGAACTCTTAAAACAGGTCAATAATTGAACTGCTGTCATTCTACCAACTGCAAATGTCACTTTGTAATCCAATATATTTATATGACATTACAAAGTGACATTTGCAGTTGGGAGGATGACAGCAGTTTAATTATTGACCTGTTTTAAGAGTTAATGGTAAGGCCGCAGATACGTATGCTAGGGTATTTACGCACAGTCACCGTCAAAATATTTGAGGATTGCACAGTATTCCAAATTCAAAGTAAGATTGAAAAATATTAATAAGGTATATTTTAACAGGGTCTAATAATTAAACAACATTTTAGTTAAGTAGGTACTTACCGCAAAAAAGATTTTTCAAATCTGAAAACATTGACTTTTGGTGCTGACTATAGCTAGGTACGTATAATAATATGATTATTCTTTAGGTATTATAATAATATAGGTATCCAGGCTGTGTTCAACGTTTGCCTCGAGTTTTCACGTTTGTTATAATCTAAATTTTCCTCATTATAACATTTTTCATTACACATTATTACTATCAAAGTTTTCGCTACTTTTATGCTGAAAGTTGAGAAAAAGTTACACCGAAAAAAGTTGAATACAGAGCAATCATATTATACAAATATTAGAGTTCATAAACTCTTATTTGCACGTACCCCTGAGTAAATAATATGTCTATATTCTAATATTTCGATTTAACTTTTATACTTACTCGTCTAAAACAAGAATAATAATGAATGATACGAGTACACCGTGTAAGAGATTTAAAGTGTTCATGGAAATGTGAAATTGACATCTTTATTATTTATCATGTGGAGACAAAATTTCATTCCTCCATAAATTACTATAAAATAACGCTCGTCATTTGAATTGACGATACAACGATGATGAATAACATTGGAGTTTAGAGTTTATCCCAAGAAACTATATTGTTTAATAGCCCGTTACGAATTTGAGTCGGCTCATTACTGTTATACCACTGGGTATAGGCTTACTTTCATTATGGAAGTGGATAGATTTAGGGATTAAGGTTAAGACAATTTAAATAGGAGTTCCTAACAAAATTAATTACGATGATTTTCAATCAGATCCGCTAATGGGCGTGGGTCTTGGTGTTGGTCCCATGGGCGTGGGCGTCGGAGTGCCCCCGGGCGTGGGCGTGGGCGTACCACTGGCCGGCGAGACCAACGTGGGCATGTTTATCGAGGAACACAAGCGCCGTGCAGACAGCGACCCTAACGCACCGCCTTTTGATGATCTGCGCAACTACGCATACGAGGGTGGTGGCAGCACCGCCGGCTCGCTCTCGTCACTGGCTTCCGGTGAGTACCTACCTTATAATCCAGCAAAGCCTGAAGGAAAGCCCATAATTGTACATTAACTGCCAGATCAAAATTTTTACCAAGCACTTGTAGTACCTAGTACCAAAAACCGACAATAGTATCCGGTCTGAGTCTCTGCTAACATCATATTCAAAACGGATAGGTAAGACTTAATAGTCCGCCCCGTTATTTGTACAAATCCCTAAACCCACATGAGAAAATTAGCTCCTTGCCGCTTTAAAATTGATGTTGGCGTCTTGCGGCGATTCATTTACAATGTATGAAGCGAAAAATTGAGGCACCTCTTCATTCAGTGTTCGAGTTCGAATGAATTATTCATATGAAATCCTAATGCGGTACTCTTGTGTTAGGTACCGACGACGAGACGCACGAGTACGACTACCTCGGCGCGTGGGGCCCGCGGTTTAACAAGTTGGCCGACTTGTACGGGCCGGATCTCGACGAACAACTGTAGGCGCCTGCACCAATACACCGTCGCCGCTAATTTAGTCAATTGTCTCTCACTTTCGTACCCAGTAAGCCACATAAACCCGCCATCTCGGGGGCGACACTCGCTCGCGTACCCGCTGAATTCATTTTGTACATAAACAAGCGGTGTTACCATCACTACTGAACGTCAAGGGCGCTATGAGGTGATAAACGGGCACGCCGCCTGTCTGATTTCTAATTATTACCAATTTTATACTATTTAATTTATTGTGGTAGACATGTTTAGCTTAAGTAATCATTTAAGATAACTATTTAATTGCGTATAAATTTTCACCAAATATTTGATATAAGTTTTTATTCGACTTAGCCATATTATGAGTCAGTATTTTATTGGAAGTTACGAAGTAAAGGGATTTCTGCGGCAGAGCCGGACGTGAATCTGAACCGTGGGTGTTTGTAGATAGTTGTGCTATAAATGTGAATAATTTATACGAGTATTTTGTAAGTCCCCAGCTTTACGTGATCACTTAAAATGGTGGCCCTCCCGCAGAAATCATTAGAGATTAAAAGAATATGTTATATTTTAATAATGGTAGGTAACGTCTTAAACACATGAGATGGTCCGCTCGGACGTTGAGTTCTATAATGCTCATTCGATATTATGCGAAATTTAAATAAACACTGGGGTTGTAAATACAATAACACTCTATAAACAATTACCCCTGACTTTAATTAAACGTGAAACTATTAATTTAACTTTAACGTGTAAGCGAACTGTACAGTAACCGGTGTTCCTCTCCTAATGTCTCCGTGTAGTGTTAGTTAAATAGAATATTTGGAACGACTACGGTCTACTCGTAACTTAAGGTAACTAAATTGTAGTCATGGTCGTGAAAGTTTTCAGTTCGCGTGTATGAGCGAGACGGAGTGTCTGAGTGAAAGTGTGAACTGTAGGAGTGAGTGAGTTCGTCGAATTTGAGTGCGTGCATGTATGCGTCGATATGCAAGCCACGCACGGCCGTACCGCGCTACGAGCGTGCCGTGACCGTGCCGCACGTACACATGCGCATGCCGCGATGCCGTGCCGCTAGCGTGCCGTGCCGCGTCGTGGTGCCGGTGGTGCGCAGTTATGAGTGGGACTGTGCCAATTTCTTAGCATAATCGATGCAGCTAATGACGGTAGTAATTAAGTGTTTGCACTTTATTTATTCGTATGTTTACATATAAATTTAGTCGCACCTAGGAAAATATCAATAACTTATTAAGAGTGTTGTGCTAGAATACTATTTCCATCGACCTTGACGTGAGATAGTTGCGGCAATCTGTAGAAGTCATTAATTTATAAATTAATATGTAAGAATTTATAGTAAAATATAATAATTAATATGGTTCCGGAAGCTGTCTCACTTCGACGTCGACTTATAATCAGTGTAAATTTTAGAATAATACTGAATTGTGTTAAAATGACTGATTTTATTATGTGTTTGGAGCCTAAGATTTTTGTAGACTCGGTTTAAATAGACTTCTAATAACTTACCTAATGTAAGTTCACCTCTAGTTTGCACTAAAGACAAATAAATAATTAACTATTCAAATACCTACATCAATATTAAAGCAATTCTCGTTAATTACTATTCATGTAAGTAGGGTTTCATAGTTATTATTATTTTATCGATATCATTACACTGCCAGTATCATACATATTAACGAATTACGATAGTGATTTGGGTCCGATTTTATATTTCTGTCTTATACAACGTTATATTGTAAGTTTTTGAACTGTTTTATAAAGCAACATTTTGATTTTCCACGACAGACGTGCGCCAGGCACATGCACTCGGTTCTGTTTTTCTACTCGAGCTCTGCGCTGTCTCTAAGCGTGTACTTCAACTGTTTGTTGTTCTTTGAACTTGCCGTGTTTGTTGTTGCAAGACCACTGTGTTATCAGCTTGTCAAGATGCCACTGTACAGGGACTCTATCTTAACAGTCACTTTATGAGCTACCTACCTGCAAGCTTGACACTAGACATGATTTCATTCTAAGGCTCTAAAAGTAAAATCAGCCTACGGGTAGGTACTAGCGTACATTATAACAATCCGTTATGAATAATTAAAACATCGCTATCAAAGATAACTTATGAATAATAGGAATAATGTATTTAAGCTTTTTGTGGCTTGAGGTTCACAAAGCTGCTATTACACGTACACCAGACAGCAGAGCACGTAATCCCAGTACAAAATACTAAGGTGTGAGACTCGTCCGTAATGCCATCTCACGGCGAACACTAGTTTTGTGTTTATTTAGACATTCATTATATTATACCTTCATACACATAAGACGTTTTGTTTCAACTGTGATTATTTAGTTGTACAACTCTGACAATTATAAAAGAATGAATAAAATAATATGAAAAATGTATGATCTTTTATTTTATTATAGGTACCCGTTCCTATAAACAAATATGGATGACCATCCCCCAACCCTCCTCCACTCCCCTTAAATCTTTCTGGCCCAAACCACCCTCACTTACAAGTCCTTGCACCTAATGATTGACGGGGAAGGCTCTGGTGCAGACTGTCCTCTCAGGATAAAGAGGTTCTCTCAGGTTTAGTGACTACGCTAAACCATTATAAGGAAGTAGAAGAGCGGACCCCGGGGCTCCAAAGTGCGAGCCTTGATGTGTGCGACTAAGATTAGCGCTCGGATGAAGAAGGCTTTTATATAAACACTTTCTTGTATCGAAATCACAAGCGTCCGATTAGTTCCGATATACTTCGCTTGTATTTTATGGACGGTTGAAAAGTTAATGGACGTAAGGGACGTAAGTACTGCGTATAGATAATAGACGTAAGTAACAACAGCCATTGACATAAATCACGTATCATTAAAACCTGTAATGATGTTTTTTGAAATCTTTTCTCTATCAACATTCGATGTTACTTGCAACCTTTTGCCTTTTAACCATTGATATACTCGTATACAGTCTAAAAGCCGCTAGAACATAAAATGTTTCCTTGCCATTTTTATAATGGTAAGGGTGTCATTACCGGCATAACAGGCTATAAATATCCACTTGCTAGCTCGACTCGGACGCACTGACCGTCACAAACAACAATACTTGCGGTAAATTATCGTAATCACAACGATTATGGGGCTCAATCGTTCTTCTAGTAAATATTATAGAGGCAGGTTCTTTGTTGTAACTTTCAAAAAGTTAAATGGACGGGGCCGTAAGGAAATATCGAGAATTTGTGTGAAAATATCAAATAAACATTTGTATGTAACAGGGATGTTTGAAATGCGGCCCTTCTGAAATTAGAATTTCCAGGGTCTTATTTACCCTAGGGCCAATAGGACCATGGCCCGGGGCGGCCTGAAGATTCATTGGCTTATCTCTATGCGCGTCGTAGTACGAACTGTAGGCAGGCAACGTTACAGACGTAAAGAAAGAAAAATGAATTATTTTCGGGGGTTAAAAATGTAGGTAGTCCCCAATATTTCTTTCGCATATAAATTGCGAAAAAGATATTTAATATGCGAAAATGTTTGAGCAATGTGTTGTGTATCTATATGAAATCCTTTTAACGAAATGCCGCACCTTAAGGATGTTTTAACATTAGGTACGTTCGTTCGCTTGATCATAAGCCCTTAGAGTAGGCTGTTCACACAATACCTACAGTATTAACGTATAAAAAAAATACGCTCTGTTTGTGGACCGCATTGGCATGTTTCCACAATTTGAGAACTGTGTGGATGAAACACTGACTATGGTAAGCAATACTAGTTGAGAATATAATATTGAATATAACATCTAATTCGAAAAAATCTAATGCGGATGGCAGTAGATTCCTCCTTATACTATTGGGTAAGGCTAAGGAGATTAATACCATTGGTAAGTTTTGGATCGTCGTTTAACTCAACCTTGGATCAGTAGGATCGTTTGGCAAGCTCTAGGTATTTCTGAACTCCTGTGCATAGGTACCAGTAGTATTTACTCAATGTTGAGTCAGACTCTTAACTTCTTAAGGAGGTAGCTGTATGACTTTGTTATCCTAGCCATTGTTATTATCTTCTGTAGGTATAAAATATAATACAATTGTAGTGATTTTCTCTGGAACATGATTTTTACCACGATCTTCTATAGGGTCGATGTAGGTATATATTGTACTTGAGACAGTTTTCTCAAAAAAAATTACAACATTTCTGCTGACAACGTAAAGTATCTAAATATTTAAGTTTTATTTATGACCCAGTTTAGGTATTTTTAATTGAAGCCTTTATGACATGTGGCTAAGCTAAGACTTGCTATTACGCTGCTTCTACGATCTTGCTTGCTGCTACTACGCTACTCGATGCTAAGTCAAACAGACTGAATTTAAATTGATATCTATAAATCCCTTTTTATTATGACAGATTTATGTGCAAACACCCATACAAAAAATAGTTACCAGTATTGAGGGCCTCTTACTTCTTTAAAAGTCGACTAAAAACGTATTGAAGATATTAAAGAAACTCTAAAAATATACCACTAATATCTTGCGGAGGTAAGAGTGGAAAACGGGACAATACAATGGTTATAATCCTTTTATTTATTTATTTATTTATTTATTCTAGCAATATAAGCTTACAGTATATACCAAAACGCTTATATGCTATGTTACAGAATAGATGATTACATTGTATTTACATAAATTAAATTGTCAATAAATATATTAAAATTAAATCAATTAAAGTATTATTTTTCAGTTCGTCAAATTAAATTAAATTAGGTAAACATTAACTATAAATAACATAAATGCTTTCTTACACTAGCACTAATGGCACTAGACTTGTCATAGAATATGTCTGCATCTGGATTCGCTTCCAAAAAACTATTCAGGTGCTGCACACCTCTAAAGGTAGGACTATTCCACGCCAGAAAGCGCCATGCTGACGGACAAGTAAAGAGCTGATGCTGTCGCCTTCCAGCCCCCCGCAAGTACCGGTCCGGCACATAAAATTGGATGCACTCACGCACCGATGGGTTGTCTACCTTATTGTTAAGCAGCAGATAGTTGTGCATTATCAATATAAATTCACGCCTAAAGTGCAACGTATCGAGACCTATCATCCCTGATACAAACATGGAAGGGTAGAGAAACGGGTAGTAACCATAGGCACGCTTGTATAGGTATCGTGCAAACTTGCGCTGGACCCGCTCGACCATCAGTGTATACAGATGCTCTGCAGGATTCCATACTATTGCGTTATACTCCAGCACACTTCGAACATACGCATTGTACAGCAACTTAACAACTTCCAGGTTTCGAAATTCAAAAGAGGTTCTAATTATAAATCCCAGGGATTTATTGGCGCTTTTACATATTTGTTTAATATGTTCGCGAAAGTTTAGTTCACTATCCATGACTATGCCCAAATCGCGTATTGTGGTTACACGCACTAGCGGTGCTCCAGCCAGCTTATACGTTGCCACAATTGGAGTACGGGATCTAGTAAACGTAATTGTCTTACATTTGGAGACATTAAAAGATAATTTGTTGTTTATGCTCCATGAAACAACCGCGTCAATGTCCGCCTGCAGGGCTGTACAGTCTGAATTGTTAGTGACAGGAAGGAAGAGTTTTAAATCATCAGCAAATAGAAGACACTCAGCACTACGAAGGACACGCGGCAGGTCGTTAATCATGATCAAGAATAGCACTGGGCCCAGATTACTGCCCTGGCTTATTCCTGACCTGGTATAGAACTCGCGAGATATATGGTTCCCAATTCTAACATATTGCCTGCGATTTCTCAGGTAATCCGCCATGAATTTTAAGAGCTGTTTACTAAACCCTAATGACGCAAACTTCATTAAAAGAACATCATTATCTACCAGATCGAAGGCTTTTCTGAAATCAAAGTATGCCGCATCAATTTGACATCCCGTTGTTACCCTAGATCGCACATAATCAACAAAGTGGATATGGTTAGTCAAAGTAGAGCGTGCCGGGCGGAATCCATGTTGCGAGTTGTCTATATATTTATTAATTTGCTTGAATATACAGCTGCTTACAATGGATTCAAAGATCTTACCAAAAACCGACAACACTGCTATAGGTCTGAAATTTGTTATGTCACTCGAAGAACCACCCTTAGGTACCGGTGTTATTCTGGATACTTTCCAGTTGTTAGGATAAAGACCTTGTTGAAGTGATAGGTTATAGATGTGTAAGAGAGGCTCTTCGAAGGCGGATATACAATCCTTAAGTAAAAAGGGGGGTATATTATCAGGACCACAAACAGACGATGGCTTAAGACGTTGAACCGCTCGTTTCAGCTCTGAGGCATTTATGCGTCCCACGCTAAAGCTGGTCGCGTAGCATCCCGTGTCAGTCGCATTATGCTCAGCCACTTCCGGATCCAATATCGGGATGTCTGGATGAAACACTGAACCGAAATACCGCGCAAAAGCATCAACCGCATCCCGACCCTCAACTGCCACACCATTGCAGATAAATTCCATATTTTGTTGCGCATTTTTACGCTTACTTTTAACATATTTCCAAAAATTTCCCGGATCATGAGCTATATTATTCTCTATGGCATGCATATAGTTCCTGAAAGCTACACTAATTAGGTCTTTAACTTTAGTTCTATAGTACTTATATAATTCCCTATTAAATTGTAAATCATACATTTTAAACTTTTTTAGGTGAAAATACTTCCACCTTATATAATATATTATTTCCTTTGTGTACCACGAGGGATATATGTACTTCTGATTAGTTGTGTTGACTCTCTTTAATGGCACATGCTTCTCAATTGCACTGTTTAGTTTGCTGTAAAGTATATCTACAGCCACATTCGCATCACGCTGTAGCATCAACTCTGTCCAATCAATACCGGCAATATCAGAATATAGGCCATGGAAGTCTGCTTTCCGGAAATTCCGTTCAGAGATCAAACCATGATTCTCCTTTACGTTCCGTAGATTGCCGGTTGCTGCACCCCTCGGCACGGAGAGTAACACCTCCAGAGGTGGATGGTGGGCATCAATTTTCACCAACGGTACAATAGCCAATGATACCGTCACAGCATTCGGCTCCAGAGTAGTTAGGACCAAATCCAAGATGCGTCCATTCTCATTGTGAATATTGTTACATTGTCGCAACCTACAATAACTCAGAAATTCATCAAACTGAAGCTTTACATGAGCACTACAAGAATTCAAATTAAAATCACCAATAACTAAGAACTGGTACTTGGAATATGCAGAAAGAGCATTTTCCATACATGTTAATACATTCAAATATTGTTGATCTTTATAATTAGGTGGTAAATACACTACACAAACTAGTAACGTCATATTTTTCCAAGTTATTAATGCAAATAATATTTCTTTGTCTGCAGTTAAATCGTCTATATCCTCAATTAATTTCACTGTATAACTATTCTTTACAGCTAATAGAACACCACCCCAACCGACATCACCAGCACGATCCTTACGCAGTACTATATAGTCAGATGGAAATAGTTCCGAGTCACCCACCGATTCCATAAGAAAAGTTTCATTGATAAAAATAATATCATAACAGCCCATGCTAACACTATTGTAGAAATCGCTAGTTTTTGTGCGAAGGCCTCTAACATTTTGATAGTAAATGAAAATTTTCTTACAGTGCGCCTTTCTCATGGGCTTAGACTTTACTCTCAATATTTTTCCACGTTTAATTGTATTCATATCATAGCTATTATTCACGAAAAAACTGGAGGCCAACCTGCTTTAATGAATGGGAGGTGACTTTATTGTCATAACAGTCATATACAGCATCCAGAATATCTCTGTATATATTTTTTATACCCTTTTTATTTAGTTTACCAGTATAATATGAAAACATGTCAAAGGTTAGGTTACGATTTGAGTCAATGAGATATGCGTACCCATTATTTTGGAGGTCCATATACAATAAATTATTAAATAATTCTATTTTATAATTATAAATCGGAGCCCCACATACATACGTGGGAGAACATATTAATATATTTGTGTTAGTTATGTGTTCCAAAGACTGTCTTATTTTTCTCACTAATGTACTATAATCATGCGTATACTTAAAGTCTTTTTGTCCTAATATTATTACACAGTAGTCGTTAAGGTTAAAATTTCCTACTTTAGAATCGATATTTTTAAGCATTTGTTCTATGTCACAATTGGGTAATATATACCTACAGTACTCAAAATCACGGCCAAAAGTATCTTCTACCACTTGCAAAGTACCATAGGAGTTACTGTTAGTTATAACACACAATTTACTACGCCCAAGTGATCTTTGCTCCATAGTGGCTCTGTCAGTGATGCGCTGAAGATACGAAGACTCATCACTTTTCTGTCCTTGTAGCGCATGTTGTAGGCACTCTATTTGTTCATTTAATTTTGCTATTTCACATTTAGCCTGTCCCAATTGCCGTTCTAGTGTTTCCAGGTGCTGACGTTGTTTTAAAATAGTCTTATCGAGTTGTGTAAGATCCGTCTTAGACACACGTTTCGGAGGTGTTATAAATGTACTTACATCTACTCGTCGTAAGGTGCATTTACGCTTTTGGACACTATTTGGGAGCTCATTCATTTTTACTGGAGAATTCGTAAGAAAAAGTTTTAATGCTTTATTTTCATTACTTAATTTTGTGACTTGAGTACGCAGCTCGTTGTTCTCCAATATTATATTCTCCAGTTCGTTTTGAGAGCCATATAGATCAGATTGAAGCTGCGTAATGGTCTCCTGCATTTCCGGAATAGAGTTGAAATCGATTATTGTGTAGTCCATACTCCTAGATAGCGTCTGTTCCATTGTGATAGGTGTGCATTGTATATGTTCGGTGGATATATCTTTTACTTCAGAAATTGGAGTTGTGGGTGTAGAACACTGTGAAGTTGCCTGTGATTTAGTAGGCGTTATATTTACCTTAGGAATCTTAGAGGACGATCGTTTCTTCCTAGTCGTTACTTTAGATCGTCCAGGAGAAGTCTGTACTTTAGGCTTTTTCTCACATAGTGTACATTCCCATTTTGAAGATGACTTTAAGTCTTTTTGCTCACCTATACAACTCAGATCAAAGTTATTTTTACATGTTGAACATTTAATTGTGTTTGCGTTATCAACTTGCTTCTTACATTTATAGCATGTCACAAGTCGTGACATCTTGCGGGCACCTCTAGTACTAGGTTTCGTAGACATTATTGTGGCAATACTATTTCGGTTACTTATCAATATCGTCAGGAACCCTCTGGACTGCCTCTCTCAGTTAGTGGTCATAAGTCATAATATAATATAATATATAATAATTTAAGACAATCCCAAAAAGTGGAATATAGTTGACAGGATTCGATCTCACGCACCCGCCTGTATGTATAGGCGAGGTAGCTCGCATTCCGACTTAGCTACCAAAACAATCAGTGTAACGATTGAAATAAGTAAGTAGTATTTATCTGATACAAATCGTAGTCAATAATATAAGCTATTATCGGATCGGGTGTTTCTTTGTTCGTGCTAATGGGTCCAAAGTCCAATTTCGACGACACTTTTGAATTTTGCAGGCCGTTTCAAAATTTTATACGTTATTAAAATTTTACACTTTTTACACTTTTTTACATTAGTTCTTCACTTGTACACTTGAGTTTGGGTGTGTACACTCATAATTAGTAAAGGATTACTTTTTGCACTGCTCTTAGCATTTATCTCTGTTCATAACTGTTATTTTGAAAATCCGACTGAAGAGTATTGTATTACGTTTTTAATGAGTATTCCGCAGATATGTACTATGATAACACTTTTGTGATATTATTGGTATATAATATAGTTAATTAACACAAATTCACTCTAAGTTATGACTGTAGTATAATTAAAATTAAAATATTATACGGAGAACTTATTTAGTTGTGTTACTAGACGCGCAGCGCCATCTAGTCCCCCTATCTAGTAGTAGTTTTCACGTAGCTTAACAATTGTGATTTGAAGTTTCCAGTGAAATTGTAATGAAATTAAAGTGAAAAAGAAATCGGTTGACTATCTAGTTTCCTCGTGGTGAAGAAGTCTGTTTGACTACAATGCTATGTGGGGGTAGAGTTGAATAAATAACTAGATTTTAGATAACGCTCTCTGACCCAAAGTAAGCCTAGCTTAACAATCTTGTGTTATGCTCATAAAGTGGATATACCTACGCCCTACATAATTTTTTTTTTTATTGGCTTCTTGCTTAGCATTTAGCCATTATCAAGTAGTTTATAATAATCTTATTTGATGATGATGATGATGGTGAGTTGATGATGATGACGATGATGATGATGACTGCTTCAGTAAAGTGGTGGAAACTTTACTAAAGGCTTCTACGGAGATTTGAAACCAACACGAGAAGTCACAATTCACTTTAATATTTCACTTTCCTACTCTTGTGCGCGTTTTCCAAGATGTTATGTCTAAAAATCCACCATTTTTACACATAAAAACTCAAACTCACATTTTGGAAAATAAAATAACACCTCGACGTTCAGTCTCGTTTTGGCGCCAAAACTCCACCTACATACTTAGATACATTTTCTTTTGTAAATACAGTAATGCATAGAAACACCCAGACCAACACAACTAAAGTTTCGACTGCTACGCCGTAGGTCGCGGCTCCGACGTAGCACTCCAATGCTCTACCGCTACGCCACAGAGATCGTAGAATTGGTTTGCCTGTTCTATTGGGACAAATCTTAATACACGTCAGACTCCCTTGATCGATTATAATGAATAAAAAAAAACCAGTCAAACCTAGCACTGTAAGCTGGTTTTTATCTATTTAGAAGTAATATAGAAAATAATTTAGAAATCGACTTATTAACATTATACTAATACTAGCTGACTCGGCGAACTTCGTACCGCCATATTTTCTGAGCCCGTTCCCGCTGCATATCTCTAAATTTATCAGTGTTTCTCTACAATATTATGCATGTATTATACATATAAACCTTCCTCTTGAATCACTCTATCAATTGAATAAAGCCGCTTCAAAATCCGTTGCGTAGTTTTGAAGATTTAAGCATACATAGAGACGGACAGACAGTGACATCGACTTTCGTTTTATAATATGTAGTGATAGTGATGATAATATTTAGTGATAGTGATGTTGCCAAAACGATTTAGAAAGAGAAAAGAGAATTGACCTGTAAGGGAAAGATTGCGGGTTCGAGTCCCGCAAGAGCTCGATTCTCTTTTCTCTCTCTAAATCGATTCATTCAAATGTTGCTAAAATCTTATATAATTTATAGTGACTGTAGATAAGGCATGGAGATTGACTTTGGTCCCGAAGATCTTGGTGAGGCCCCAATACACTAATTATTTAAAACAAACGTATTCACCATAACAGCTTTTGAACAACAAATTGTAGGTACGCGTGCGTAACCGATTTACTAAAATAATTGTTAGGAAACTAGACTAGCCCCAGATAACTGTGCCTATAATACAAAGTTTTTTAATATTAGTAGGACAATGATGTCAAAGTTACTTCTAACTTATAAGTATTTCAGCTATTGCTCGAAGTGGAGCAAGATATTACATAAAACTTAATTACATGAATTTTATAATTACTTATAAGTAATCAAAGGATTTTGCAAAATCATTTGTGTTTATTTAAGCAAAGTAAAACACTTTTTCATCCCACCATCTCGGAAAGAGTATTTTCATCCCACCATCTCGGAAAGACTATTTTTGCTCTTCGATAACTGAGCGTAAAAGTCGTTTTTATCCTCTAGAGAGGTAAAGTAAATTTGAATTTAGAACATCGTGTGTACTAGGTTTGTGGACTCAAAACATCATTAAACCTATTTACTTCTACCTCTATGGTGCCGAATTTATCATACAACTTTTTTTTAATTCATGAAAAACTCAGACTCGTAACCTCCTTGGTGTACTTTTTTTTTAATTTGCTTTGCGCGCATCAATTTTTTTCACGTCATATTGTTGACATTGTTGTTGAATTTTTATTTTGTTGTATTTTATTACTAGTATTAATACACATATTATACAGCCTCCATGGCGTAGTGGTATTGAACGCGGCCGCTACGCAGGAGGTACGGGTTCGATCCCCGCTCAGTGCAAATATTTTTTATGCATGAAAATGGGTATTTGCATTGGTCTGGTCGTGCCTTGGAGAGCACGTTAAGCCGTCGGTCACTGATGCCATACGAACATCTATGGCAGTCGTTACGGGTAGTCGGAGCCCTAAAAAGTTCAACAACAACGGTCTGGCTGCAATGCTTCGATATCGCCTAATGTCATCATTGGGTTGTGGAGGTCAGATGGCAGTCGCTTCACGGCAAATATCGAGGTCCAGCCAAATCCGCAGTTAAGACTGGTAAAGCGGACCCCGGACTCCGAGGTGAAAGCTTCGGATGCTGACTGAGAATTAACGCTAGGAAGGAGAAGCATTTCATTATTTCCTCGCTGAGGTGGGATGAAAAGTTACGTGTTGCACTCGAGTGCAAAGATTTTTCACCTTGTGCTCTTTTGATTCCCTCGCTAACGCTCAAGATTCTAATTTGTGAATCACTCGCTACGCTCGTGATTCAAATTTAGAATCTTTCGCTTGCTCGGTCATCAAAAATGAGCACGCGGTTAAAAAGCAACTTTGCACTCTTGTATAACAAATAACTATTTTGCTCTTCGATAACTGAGCGTAAAAGTCGTTTTTATTCTCTAGAGGATAAAGTAAATTTGAATTTAGAACATCGTGTGTACTAGGTTTGTGAACTCAAAACATCATTAAACCTATTTACTTCTACCTCTATGGTGCCGAATTTATCATACAACTTTTTTTTAATTTATGAAAAGCTCAGACTCGGAACCTCCGTGGTGTACCTACTTTTTTTTAAATTTGCTTTGCGCGCATCAATTTTTTTCACGTCATATTGTTGAATATTGTTGTTGAATTTTTATTTTTTTGTATTTTATTATTAGTATTAATACACATATTATACAGCCTCCGTGGCGTAGTGGTAGTGAACGCGGCCGCTACGCAGGAGGCACGGGTTCCAATCCCGCTCAGTGCAAATATTTTTTATGCATGAAAATGGGTATTTGCATTGGTCTGGTCGTGCAGAGCACGTTAAGCCGTCGGTCACGGATGCCATACGAACATCTATGGCAGTCGTTACGGGTAGTTGGAGCCCTAAAAAGTTCAACAACAACGGTGTAGCTGCAATGCTTCGATATCGCCTAATGTCACCATTGGGTTGTGGTGGTCAGATGGCAGTCGCTTCACGGAAAATATCGAGGTCCAGCCAAATCCGCAGTTAAGACTGGTATAGCGGACCCCGGACTCCGAGGCGAAAGCTTCGGATGCGACTGGGAATTAACGCTAGGAAGGAGAAGCATTTCATTATTTCCTCGCTGAGGTGGGATGAAAAGTTACGTGTTGCACTCGAGTGCAAAGATTTTTCACCTTGTGCTCTTTTGATTCCCTCGCTAACGCTCAAGATTCTAATTTGTGAATCACTCGCTACGCTCGTGATTCAAATTTAGAATCTTTCGCTTGCTCGGTCATCAAAACTGAGCACACGGTTAAAAAGCAACTTTGCACTCTTGTATAACAAATAACTCGATACTTCCTACGTAAACTGTTGTAACTTCTAAACTGTGATTTTACAGGAGAGCGTTTCAAAGGTACTATTGGCAATAAAAACCGCAGTTTTCAACTAATCTTTATAAAATTCAATATGTGACTTCAGTTAATAATACTTTAGCGTTTACCTCATGGTATTATTCAAAAATACCAAAGGTTTTAGAGATTTTGCTGTTACAACACTTTACCGCGGTATATGACCTTTACAAATTGTTGTATCAGTCACTTACAATTATGTACACCGGAACACATGAGTCGCATTTAGTCGTATGTACCAGATACAACAATTTACGCCGAAAAGCAAGAGAGAAAAAAGGTGTGGTATGTTTTATTTTTACCACTTAGGTGGCAGACAAGTACACGGCCCACCTGATGGGAAGTGGTTACCGTGGCCTATGGACGTATGCAACACCAGGGGCGTCACATTCGCGCTGCCGACCCTGAAAAAACCTTCTAATGCCCATTCTTGAAGAGCCCCAGAGATCCGATTCTCAGCACTCCATGGATTCACCGTGCGGTCGCCGGGTCCTTATGGACCCGTGATACAGAGCACACCGTGACGGCGACTGGGACTTGCGACCCAGATGTAGGTTAAGGGTGGCCATTTTGTGATGCATCAGCGCTCACCTCCACCGTCAGTAGTGTACCCCCCTACCTATCCAAATTTGGTAAGATCTTATCAATGCCGCTTTGGACATTCGATTTAGTAAAGAGCTTACTGAAGCTCTTGGCAATCCGAGGTCTTTAAGTTGTACAGGGATTTAGCTGGAAATCGTCTTGGTCCTACTTCTACGGCGTAGAGTTTAATCACTTAGCCATTTTTGGTTAACTCGTTAGTCAGGTCAAACTATTTGTTCGTCTTTATAGCGTGGTCTTTAGGTTAGGTTATGTTAGTTTTCCACGGTACTGTGCGTTCTACAAGCACTGCTCGCCTATGCGATCGTGAAAAAAGGAATATATCATATCATCATGTCAAATAGTTCATCTGAGCACAAACCATTGTATATTCGGTAGAACACATACAGTGAGGCAAAGTCTCTTCTGAGACTGAGACGTTACACATGACCTGCGAGTATGGGATGGTCAACGAGCCTCAATAGTCGTCTTTGTACCGAGTCGAAGGGGTTGACCACTTCAAGTTTCAAGCTGGCACGTAGGCGCTTCGACAAAACGGTGATTACAGTACTCCAAGTGGGGCTGAACCTGTGCCTTATGTAGGCGGAGGCGTTGCCCGACAGTTAAGTATTCACCCTGTTGATCACTCCAAGCTTCTTTGATGCTAGCTTCACCTTGTCTTCCAATTGACTACGGTATTGGACGTCGCTGGAGATATCGATATCAAGGATCCCAATACTCAAGGAAATGGTAAGCAGTGTGCCCAGGAATTGCGATGCTACAATAAATGGGATTTTCTTAACGGTGAATACACATACTTGTGTCTTAGAGGGGTTGAATTGTACTAAATTCAGTCTGCCCCAATCGGGTACTCTAGATAACGTAGTCTCGATTTCAGACACAAGTTGTTCGCGGCTTTCCTCCATCTCGGACTGAGGGATATTTGCACGGTCCGTGTAACAAGCGTCTCCGGTACTGTCGTCCGCATAGCGATGAATGGAGTCATCCGACAGCATGTCATTGATATGCAGCAGTAACAAGGTCGAGACAACACGGAACTTTGTGGGACACCAGCGTTTTATGTCCATGCGGTCCGAGCAACTGCCATCAACGACGGCTTGGATACTTCTGTTGGACAAAAAGCTGGCAATCCATTCGCATAATTCCTTGGGGAGTCCATAAGAGCTTTGCAAGAAGACGTCTGCCAGACCCGATCAAAGGCCTTTCCGATATCGAGACTAACCGCCAGTGCCTCACCTCGAGTCTCGATGGCTTGCGCGCAACGGTTTGTGAGATACAAAAGAAGGTTAAGATAAGATACACCGGTTAAGCTACGGTGGCGGAAGCCGTACTGTTGGTTGCTCAGTAGATCATACAGTTCAAAGTACCCCAGAAGCTATGTATTAATGATACGCTCCGTCACCTTCGAGAGGAGGGAGGAGATTAGCGGAACAGACAGACAAACCGACCAAAGACATTTAAATTATGTTCTTGTTAATGGTACCTGATATACATTCACACCCATTTAGTAAAAATTTGTTATTTTGAATATGATGATGATGATTGATGATCGAAGAAGAAAATTTGATGAAAAAGATGAAGAAGATAAGATGATAAGATGATTAAGTTAGCATAATAAATGCTTCAAAATTTCATTCAACTTCTTATTTTTTTTATTTTTTTTAGGTTCAAATGTTTATTCACTTGTTATTTTGACATTACAAACAGACACTTCAATTTTATTTATTTCTATAGATTTTTGACCACATCTATAAACCGCAAATGTTACTTACAACTTACACAATGTCAGTGATAAGTGAAGTAGATTGTTGTATGTGTTACTTAGTAACCATAAAATAGTTAATTTGACCACGTAAATCATTGTAAGTCATCTTGCCATGTACTTTAGTATAACTAATTCCGAAGTAAAATGTTGTATGTATTACTTAACACAAAATACTTGTAAATTCAGGAACGTATATTGTTGTATGTAATCAATACCACATTTTAAATAAGCAATATTTTAAATACAGAAAATATGTGCTAGTACTATTACGTAATAAATATCAAATCAACACATAAAATACGCGCGTGACATGCAACCTACAGCGAGTTCCAACGTAGTCTGTTTTATGTCACACATACGCGGGATGAGCGCGCTCGTCAGACTCACACCGCCCGCCGTAAACTATTGCAAGTAATAAATACAACAATATACGCCGGGATACTTCGGAACTTACGATGTTATACTTCTGAAAACTACCGAAATTAATAGATTTTTGGATTTGATCTATTTGTTACAGGATACTATACATAAAATTAGACACTTTTACGTGAAAAACACAAAATGGCAATTTTGTGGGTTACAACAACTTACGTGGGAGGTATCGAACTATTGTCACTTAATGTATTATCAATCTGCAAGGATGCTGTCATGCGTCACTTTCGCACTCGATGTTACTGAACCTGGCCGATAATGAACGATGCCAACGTAAAAATTAATCAAATATCAATTAAAAAGAAGTCATGGGGAACCTGTTAATGAATTTGCTTGGTTTTACAAATGAGTAGCAATTAAAAAGTTCGCATCATTTGTTCAGATATTTGGACAAGAGTATTGATATGTACCTTTCGCGTAGAAATCCCCACAGATAGGGATTGGTACTGAATCTCAACAGTCATAAAATCAACAATTAAAACATCAACACCGTAAGACCAACAATTCAAAATCTCTACGATTCAAAATCTCAACGATTCAAAATCTCAACACTTTAGAATATCAACAGCTTAGAAGGTCAATAGTTCACAAGATCAAAGTTTAAATACTCAACATGGAAAAATTTGGTTACTACTTAGTGGAAGTGATACAGATTACATATTTTGCTATTATATACATAGGTAAATAAAATTCATGTTTAGTTATCTATTAATAGGCTAGATAGCGGTGTATGTATAAAATAAGCAGTCAGTAAATCTATCCCTATATTTTCGATATTAAAATGCTTCTACATAGGTTTGAATCAATCTACAGGAAACACTAATTACACAGAATATTATGGTACACGAGGTGACTAGGATACCAAGAAGGTCGGGCCTAGCACCCTCTCTTCTAGACCTTCTGCTGATTAGTCACCCAGACCAGTACAGTGTTTCGGTGCGAGCCGCTTTAGGCAACTGCGACCATTGTCTGGTTTGTTCCAAGGTGCCATTCAGAGCGCCCCCACGACCCGAGCAGGGGAAGCGGCGTCTCTGGCACTACTAGTCAGCGGACTTGCATGGGATACGTGACTATTTTGCGTCCATCCCGTGGATTGTACATTGCTTTGAAGGTAAGAACCCATCGGATAGTGCTACTGCTGTCGCCGGTGAGATCAGTCTGGGTATGGAATACTATAACCCATACATTGATGTCACCGGTGTCCGCGGAGCTGCCCCCGTTGTGCAACCCTGATGGATCCCTGGCCCATGAGCCCCAAGAGAAAGCAAATTTTGCTGGTTAATCTCTTTGCGGCCAACTCCCGAATCGATGATTGCATTGCAGTAAGCGGCCACCGATACAGCTCCTTTGTGACCACGCAATGCCTGAGATCCGTATCAGGCAGCGGGATATCCGTGCTGTGCTGCAGTCACTCCATGTCCGAAAAGCCAGCAGACCGGATGAAATTCCAGCGGTGGTTCTTCAAAAATGTGCATCGGAGTTGTCTCCAATGCTTACGCGATCGACCGGATGTCGTGCAACTCGGGTACAGTGCCATCGGCTTGGAAGGAGGCGAATATACAGCCGATCCCCGAGAAGGGGGATCGCTCTGACCCGGGCAACTATCGGCCCTTAGCCGTCACCTCAGTGCTGTGCAAGGTGTTTGAGCACATAATAAACAACCAGCTCATGTGTCACCTAGAGGATCACTCCTTAATTAATGACCGGCAATACGGTTTTAGACCGAAGCGATCAACGGGTGATCTTCTGGCGTACGTTGCCCATCTTTGGGGTGAGGCTATGGACAAGCATGGCGAGTCACTAGCAATTAGTCTTGACACCGCCAAAGCATTCGATAGAGTCTGGTACAAGTCGCTTCTTTCCAAGTTACCAGCCTTTGGTCTATATTTATATTTGATATGAAAATTAAATTTAATTAATTATATGATTTTTTTAATATATATAGGACACGTCAATTTGATTTCGCCTTGCCTGATGGTAAGCTGAAGGCAAAGTCTCTGAAAAGAGGGTCACCATTACAGACACGTACCATGTTACAATGGTGGCACTCAGCTTGACAGCCTCATCAGATGCTTTTTCACGCCCCGCTTAAAGGACCTGAGACTGTAGGAGGAGGGAAACACGTGAACTGGTAAGGAATTCCAAGTCTGCCGCTTGTCAACCGCTTGGTTCTTGATGGAATATTCTGCACCGTATGCGGGTGGCATCTAAGTCCTGCGCGTGTTGTATATAGGAAAGGAGAGGGTGGGATTAATTGGAAGAGCTCATCAGAACATTCATCATGGTAGAGACGGTAAAATACCGCCAAAGATGCTACATCTCTACGCAACTGCAAAGGCTCGATTCCCAATAATGCGGACCGCACGTCGCTGCAATCTGTCGAGAGCATTTAGTAAGTACTTTGCGGAGCCATCCCATAGATGCGAGCAGTATTCCACGTATGAGCGAATTTGTGTCTTGTAGAGAAGGCATCGCTGCTCCGGCGTGAAAAAACGTCTCACTTTGTTCAGGACTCCGAGTTTACGCGAGGCTGTTTTGATGATACTATAAATGTAGTTTTTGTAGCAGCGAACATCCATACTAAGGATATTGAGATTGTCCTGCAGTGGCAGTGGCGTGCTCTGAAGAGTTGGAAGGGGAAAGAAAGAAGATACCTTTAGTTGCTGTAAACGCGCATGCCTGCGTCTTCTTGGCATTGAATTCGACCAGGCTTTCAAAGCCCCATTGAGAAACGTCGTTCAGGGTCCGGTCAAGTTCACTGACGAGAAGCTGCCTTTTTTCCGCGATATCAGACTGCTTGGTCGCAGATTGTCCGTGATAACCCCCGTGTAAGGTACTAATCGTCTGCATAGCAATGAACTAGACAGCATGTCATTGATATGCACAAGAGAGTGGGTGATAAGACGGACCCCTGCGGCACACCAGCATTTACCTGCAGGAACTCCGAAGTTCGTCCATCACAGAGGACGCGAATACGGCGCCCCTGCAGGAAGCTAGCCACCCAGTCGCGCAGTCTGGGAGGCAGACCAAAGGCTGGTAACTTGGAAAGAAGCGACTTGTACCAGACTCTATCGAATGCTTTGGCGGTGTCAAGACTAATTGCTAGTGACTCGCCATGCTTGTCCATAGCCTCACCCCAAAGATGGGCAACGTACGCCAGAAGATCACCCGTTGATCGCTTCGGTCTAAAACCGTATTGCCGGTCATTAATTAAGGAGTGATCCTCTAGGTGACACATGAGCTGGTTGTTTATTATGTGCTCAAACACCTTGCACAGCACTGAGGTGACGGCTAAGGGCCGATAGTTGCCCGGGTCAGTGCGATCCCCCTTCTCGGGGATCGGCTGTATATTCGCCTCCTTCCAAGCCGATGGCACTGTACCCGAGTTGCACGACATCCGGTCGATCGCGTAAGCATTGGAGACAACTCCGATGCACATTTTTGAAGAACCACCGCTGGAATTTCATCCGGTCTGCTGGCTTTTCGGACATGGAGTGACTGCAGCACAGCACGGATATCCCGCTGCCTGATACGGATCTCAGGCATTGCATGGTCACAAAGGAGCTGTATCGGTGGCCGCTTACTGCAATGCAATCATCGATTCGGGAGTTGGCCGCAAAGAGATTAACCAGCATTTGCTTTCTCTTGGGGCTCATGGGCCAGGGATCCATCAGGGTTGCACAACGGGGGCAGCTCCGCGGACACCGGTGACATCAATGTATGGGTTATAGTATTCCATACCCAGACTGATCTCACCGGCGACAGCAGTAGCACTATCCGATGGGTTCTTACCTTCAAAGCAATGTACAATCCACGGGATGGACGCAAAATAGTCACGCATCCCATGCAAGTCCGCTGACTAGTAGTGCCAGAGACGCCGCTTCCCCTGCTCGGGTCGTGGGGGCGCTCTGAATGGCACCTTGGAACAAACCAGACAATGGTCGCAGTTGCCTAAAGCGGCTCGCACCGAAACACTGTACTGGTCTGGGTGACTAATCAGCAGAAGGTCTAGAAGAGAGGGTGCTAGGCCCGACCTTCTTGGTATCCTAGTCACCTCGTGTACCATAATATTCTGTGTAATTAATGTTTCCTGTAGATTGATTCAAACCTATGTAGAAGCATTTTAATATCGAAAATATAGGGATAGATTTACTGACTGCTTATTTTATACATACACCGCTATCTAGCCTATTAATAGATAACTAAACATGAATTTTATTTACCTATGTATATAATAGCAAAATATGTAATCTGTATCACTTCCACTAAGTAGTAACCAAATTTTTCCATGTTGAGTATTTAAACTTTGATCTTGTGAACTATTGACCTTCTAAGCTGTTGATATTCTAAAGTGTTGAGATTTTGAATCGTTGAGATTTTGAATCGTAGAGATTTTGAATTGTTGGTCTTACGGTGTTGATGTTTTAATTGTTGATTTTATGACTGTTGAGATTCAGTACCAATCCCCCACAGATACCACCCGTGCCGACCACCTGGAATGGTTATATCGGATTTGAACCGACTTAAATGCCGTCTCGGGTCTCAATTACCAGGGCGTAAGTTTACTCAATTTAGGCTATTTTCTCGCACCCCGGTTGACCGTGGGGGTTTCAGATGGCCCCCTCGGGTGTGGGAAACACTGTTTCCCATCCTACCCGGAAAAGAGGAAACGCTACTCCTGGGGTGGCAGGTGACCACACTTCTCACCCTCAGGCTTTCACTCGGAGAACCAGCCCGTCCCCTGTCTCCTCCACTATGCCCTCTAGTAATCAAAGGGACATGTGGAGTCATAGTTTCTGAGGAGCCTTTTAAAGAACCGCTCACACCTCGGTCAGAACCTGCCAACATCGTCTCCCCTGCTTAAGAGAGGCTGGAGGTTTTCGACCAAGCATCGCAATGATATGTACCTACTGCTTACCAAATTCTTTCAGTTTAAAAACTCATCATCATCATCTGCATACAGACGCATTTTCCTGATTGCATCCGTGACCAAGATGACCTCGGAGCTCAGGGTCCGCCTTCTGGCTCTTCCTCCTCCACTTCACACGATCTTGGGCGTCCATGGTAGTGAGACCATTGGCACGCATGTCACCCTCCACGACGTCAAGCCAGGACTTCTTGGGCCTACCCCTTCTACCTGAACCCGGCGAGGGCGCCATTGCCAGGTATTTGTTCCCCACGTAACTTTGCGAGTTTAAAAACTAACCACATTTTAAATTTGTACTTTCACCATATTAAGTGACAGGACATATCGCACTGACATAATAGTAGGGTACTTATATTTAATTGGAATACACAATATCAAGAAATTAGTTTTTCTTAAGCTAGTTTCATCGTTAACTGTATATTGGCACACCAACGACATGGACATAACCGTAAAGATTCACAATAATCGCTCATAGTACCTAATTACCATGAAAGACTCACATGCTGTCATGCCAAGGAGAGCTGATATTATATTCTTAATTATTTACTGTCTGATACACAAGACACAATGTAATGACTTTTGTGGTCACCTTCTCTCTGTTAGAGAGTTTTGAAGTCTGACGATTATTGCAAGTATTTAAATTTTTGAAAATTGCTACCCTTCGCCACGGTGCTATAATATCATCACTACATATTATAAAACAAAGTTGCTGTTGCTGTCTGTTCGTCCCTTGCTTGCTTAAATCTGCAAAACTACGCAACGGATTTTGAAGCGGTTTTTTTTAATAGATAGAGTGATTCAAGAGGAAGGTTTATATGTATGATACATGCATAGTATTGTAAAGATACACTGATAAATTTAGAGATATGCAGCGGGAACGGGATCAGAAAATATGGCGGTACAAAGTTCGCCGGGTCAGATAGTTAGGTATATAATATATCATTAGTAAATTGACCGGAAGTGAAAAAAAAGAATCTAATTTGACTTGACGACTAGATAATAATATTAGGAGGAGCCTGAATCTCCTTGCCCGATTAAAAGCCTCAGCACAAATGGCCGACTGTGGAATATTTCAGAATCGAGAACTATGAGAACTGTGGAGAATTACATGATTTGGCTATTAATTTGTATCATAATTATATGATACAAATTAATAGCCAAATCATGTTAAAGTAGTTTTTGAAATGTATTATTATTTACAAAGGATGAATTCACAGTGCCGTGAAGTGAATAGCTGGATACTAAGTTCCCTATTAAAATGTTTTCTTACCTCGATAGCTTCGCAGTAGGAAATCATTATTGTTGAGAGAGTGTACCTAGAAGCCTAAAAATAGTTTCCTAACGATATTACACGTAGTATCTAAGAGAATTAATTTTCCACACAAGTAAATAAGCTTCCGCGTTGCTCATATTACAAACAATTATTACTTCATTAACAGCCTCAAGTCGAACATCAGACACATTCTTAGAAATGGCAATACATTTTATTACACACAGACTTACCTATATGTATTTAAGTAGGTTCTTACATGTATAACATGTCTGTATTATATACAGGCTTCCACAGTTCAAACAATAATCTCACTGAAATCCAACACAACCCAAACTAATACGAAGTAATCTAAATTAAACATTGCCGGTACATGGAACAATACACACACACAGACACAGGTATATTAAATTCGTTAGGATATTTTCTTCTCGGCCTTTCTATTTGAGTTTTCCAGTTTCTCCCTAGAAACGGAATGTTAAAGGTAGTTTTACATTTTCATAAGATAGAATTTGCATTAAATAGGTTGGTTCTTAAACAATATATAACGCTGTTAGAGTCAGCCGCAGCCACATCTTGACGGTCGAGCGTACCGCATACAGCTCGGTGGTAACAAAGCGACCACAAAACTATACCTTTGTTTGATCGTGGTCGGTCAACACTCAAAATTAATTTACGTACCTATAAATTAATGGACTTTATTATAGAACAGCGTTCTATAAATCACCTCGCCCAAATACTCAAACACTAGATGATGAGATTTAACTATTAAAGCAAATGGCTAGCTCACGACGGTCCCCCAAAATTACTAAAATGTAGTTCGAGATTCACAGAATTATGTAAATACACACCTAGTTTTATGTGCGGATGGAAACGTAACTGCCATAACAAATATCAAACCCAACCTTGATATAAACAAGTAGGTACAAACCCGCTCACTTTTATGATCTCAAGGATTACGATCATGCCTAACTTATTTAACCCATCGTAACAACCCAAGCAATTATCATGTGCGGCCTCCGGTCGTAGTAGGTGTCAATAGTCGTATACGAGGCAGGGTAATGTTATAGTGTAAGTACACATCTGTGTGTTGTGTATCTACACAGCACACGCCAACCCGCAGCCGCAGATATGATGTATGTATATATTGTGAGACGAGCATAGACAATTGGGACGGGGTACTAGATCAGGACATTTATTTATGTCCTGTCCATTGTCACCGCTAGATAGATTTATACCGCTATTCTAAAGGTTTACTTAAAAAGGGGTGGGGTTTAAAGAGGGGTGATTTTGTAATTCCACTCGTTAATAAGCAATTTGCGATTTTTAATTGTGACGTAGCGTCAGTTAGTCTCCACCTACAACTAAGTAAAAATAATTAGTCCCGTTCTTCGAACGAATTTGAATTTTAGAACTTGTCTACGTGGTTCCCAGACAAAGTTATTTCAGTGATTTTTAACAATTAACCACAATATTTTTTTCTAATATCTCATTACCGACTGTAATAATTTTATAATTTTGTATTTCATCGCGGTGTTCTCCGAGAGAGAAATACAAAAATTCACAATTAACATAATTGTTCTATATTTTTTTTGAAATTACATTCTATGGCACACTGAATTTATTTTTAGTGAATACAGACTTGTTAAAACAGAAAAGCATACTTTTATAAACTTAGTAAGAAGAAAAAGTCTGCCCTAGATTTACCAGCGTTTTTACCGTGAGAAAAGTAAGCTATGTTCATTTTTATGCTATCTACCACTTCATTTTCTTTTCATCCATTTTATGCTTAGGTTACCGTTTAAAATACTTAGTGTTAGAAAAAAAAGAAAAACCCGGTCAAGTGCGAATCGACCTACACACAATGTGGGTGTCGTACCGGTTTAATGAAATTTTAAAGCATTTATTATGATGACTATCGATTAAGAAAGAGAAAAAGAGAAAAGAGAATCAACCTCGAGAGAACGGACTATAGCGATTGGCCGCCTGCCTACTGTGAGCCTATGTGTGAAGCCTACGAATCCCTGGGAGTTCTTTTCCCATCCAGTAACAGTGTTACTCGTTTGGGTGTTACTGGATGGGCATATACCGTTGATTTTATATTATAATAAAAGATGATTCTACAAATCTAGATTTCGTTATACTTTAACTTATTTTAATAAAGTAATCACCATTGTTTTGTTGACCATACTAAAAACTTAGATATCTTTAAAATTAAATCGATAGGACGAATCAACGGGTTAGACGCAGTCGGTGCACTTCGCAACTTGTACACCATGCTCAAATGGTGCACTTCGCAATTGGTGCACTTCTCAATTGGTGCATTTCGCAACTGGTGCACTTCTCAATTGGTGCACTTCGCAAAAGGAGCACTTTTTAAGATGAGTCGAGATTTGGCAAATTGTCTAAAAATGAAAGGGTATACCTATTGATAACTTTTTGAATTATTGAAATCGGACGTTTAATTCAAAAGATATTACGAAATTATAAATGGCATTAAATCCGGTACATTCCCATAGGTACATTATAATTATGTATATGAAAACTATTTAATTTTATTACGGGTATGGGTTAAAAGGGTGCAACGGGCGTTCGAAGTATCTATGTCACGAGTACTCAGTGATCGAGGACGGGGAGGGTCAGCTGAACAAAAGATACAACGGGAACGGGATCCGAATGCGGGGTCGGAACCTCCATACGATACATCATGGGCAACGGAGGCGGTCGCACCTCTCACCCAATATGCCTCACCGCTGCCGCCTACGGCAAATACCAGCCGTAACGGGAGCAGCTCTGTAGAGGGCTGCTCAGAGGCTTCCCACAAGCCTCTCTGACTACTGAGGGCACAGTGGAGAGCAGGCAATGGGAAGACTGGTCACAGGTGGTTTACAGGTTTCCGGGATTCAATAGGGACACCGATCTTACCACTCCTGAGGGGGGCATCTTAAAATTGTAGATGGCCCAGGGTGTGCCGGGGGCGCGCAATATGCCCTAGGCAATCTTACACCCTAGCCACTGAAGATAGGCGATGGCATGCGTTTTAGTGGGTCCGAGTCCGACATAATCACTCCTGATGGCTGACGGGGGTGGTGTCCGAACTTTAGCACGAAATAAAAGTTGGAACGGAATCCGAATTCCACGCGGGCGGAGCCGCGGGCAACAGCTAGTCTATTATATACTCGTACATAAAAGCAAAATAGAGATCCGATTCTCAGCACTCCATGGATTCACCGTGCGGTCGCCGGCCGGGTCCATAGCGTGATACAGAGAGGAACACCGTGACGGCGACTGGGACTTGCGACCCAGATGTAGGTTTAAGGTGGCCACCTTGTGATGTATCAGCGCTCACCTCCACCGTCAGTAGTGTTCCCCCCTACCTATCCCAATTTGGTAGAATCCTGTCAATGCCGCTTTGGATATTCGATTCAATAATGAGCTTACTGAAGCTCTTTATTGAATCGAATCTTACCACTCCTGTGGTAAGATCGGTGTCCCTATTGAATCCCGGAAACCTGTAAACCACCTGTGACCAGTCTTCCCATTGCCTGCTCTCCACTGTGCCCTCAGTAGTCAGAGAGGCTTGTGGGAAGCCTCTGAGCAGCCCTCTACAGAGCTGCTCCCGTTACGGCTGGTATTTGCCGTAGGCGGCAGCGGTGAGGCATATTGGGTGAGAGGTGCGACCGCCTCCGTTGCCCATGATGTATCGTATGGAGGTTCCGACCCCGCATTCGGATCCCGTTCCCGTTGTATCTTTTGTTCAGCTGACCCTCCCCGTCCTCGATCACTGAGTACTCGTGACATAGATACTTCGAACGCCCGTTGCACCCTTTTAGCCCTTACCCGTAATAAAATTAAATAGTTTTCATATACATATTATAATGTACCTATGGGAATGTACCGGATTTAATGCCATTTATAATTTCGTAATATCTTTTGAATTAAACGTCCGATTTCAATAATTCAAAAAGTTATCAATAGGTATACCCTTTCATTTTTAGACAATTTGCCAAATCTCGACTCATCTTAAAAAGTGCTCCTTTTGCGAAGTGCACCAATTGAGAAGTGCACCAGTTGCGAAATGCACCAATTGAGAAGTGCACCAATTGCGAAGTGCACCATTTGAGCATGGTGTACAAGTTGCGAAGTGCACCGACTGCGTCTAACCCGAATCAACGAATGAAAATTATTATATTATAGAAGAATATTGTTTCGTCCCATGGGCCGAAATTATCATAGGACGAAACAACGAACTACTCCTACTCCCCTCGAGAGTATATGTTTACGTTACAAATTCGAATATTTTTCGTGTTTGGGGCACTTATAAGGACTTAAAATAAAAATAACTAGGTACCTACCTACATAACTTCTCAACAACGTTACAATTCCAAGATCTTAAACGCGATGTTGGCTGACGTAAATCCTAAAGTTTGGCACTGCTTATTATAGTCCTCCCTCTTCGCTGAAGATAACGAAGCATGTTATATTGTACAATATCTCTTTTAGAGTAAGTCTTCCAAGTAATATAGTCGCAAGATAACGAATAATTGCAAACTTTCAAAATATAGCCACCTAACCACAATTGAGAAAATGTGATAACTTCTATCATTTAAATCGTAGGACTTCATACAATGACATTTCATAACATAGATAATAATACAATGTATGTGTCATCGGAGACAACCTATCGCAGACGTCCATATAGGGGAAACATACCTAATTTTGGCACTCCTCCAATTATTGGCACAACTACGTTTTATGTAAAAAAAACAAGAACTCACAATCGTCAACTTTATCTGCATTAAGTAAAGACTTTTCTATAGTTATTCCTTTTTAAATGGCAATGGTCTGATGTATGCCAATAGTTTGGTTTACCTATGCCAATATATGGGCAAATATATAAAATTGAATAAAACTGTATTTTTTTAATAATTACAAGTAATTAAATATTTGTTTACGATCAAAATAACGTGTAACAATATTCCTACTAGTACTTTTTACTATTCTCTTCTCTTAAAAAGACGTATAATTTCCGTAGATGATAATTATTTTACAAAATTCGCCTAAGGTGCCAATAATTGGGTGTTGTAAATGCCAATGTAGTATGTGGATGTAGATAGGCCGGCAACATGTGTCAGGTCTTGTCTCATCACTCATTCGGTTCCGTAACTAGTACATTAAGTAATCGAAGTTTACGGGGCACATCCCAAATGTCGTGTAAGTCAATTAAGATAAATGGGTAACCATAACGTATATAAACAACGATGGACTAGTTTGCAATCAATTAATAGTTGCGCGCTCTTTCCAAACTTTGAATTTAAAGAGCTTCTTCCAACTATAGTGACGCAACTGTTCTGTCAAGATACGACCTACTTAATATTCAGGACTATCATTTATTCTATGACTCAGGCAAGAACAGGAGAAATATTAGATTTAGTTTTATATTTATTCTAAATTGCGACCTAAGTTCGATATTTTTTTTTAAATATTAGTAAACGGAATTACTAATTCCCTCTAACCCCTCCAGGTAAGCTAAATTGCTTGTGTTAGGAATGGGTTCACGTCGTTAGTATAATGGTTAGGAATCGAACCCGGGACCTTTTGATCGTAAGGCCGACTCCTTAAACACTAAGCTACCGACGCTTTACACGAAGCGAAATATTACACGAACATTTAAGCTGAAAACCGACCTAACTTAATAAGGAAAAGGTTCGGAGCAGAAGAAGGAGTCTCATAAGGTTGGTTGAACTCATTGCGACCTGCATTTGTTGCAACAAACTGCGTACCAAGTTTTCATTGAGCATCTTCTGTATACCTGCTGCTATTATGAACAATGTAGGTACCAAGGCCAGTCCACTGTACCTACAACTTTTTCTATTCGTTTAATTACGAGTATTATTCTACTTTTTCCTGTTACTATACGTAAAAACTTAAACTATTAATCTAGTTACTTTTCTTACTAACCATAAGCATACAAATACATGTTTAGTTAGGTATATTCGTAGATATTCATTAGTGCAGAGATAGTAGGTAGGGCGCAAAAACACGACCCAAATACTTAAATAGGACAAAATTAGTGTAGTCATTTATTTCTAATAAAGTTCTGTGAAGTTAACAATTCTAAATTATGAATGTTAACGCCATTAATACCTTGTTGGACGTAGAACAATAAATTCTTAGAACAATTACTTCGGCGGCACTCACTTGAGAAATATCTTAACTGAACTCGTTACAATACACTGTTTGGGACAGTCTGTAGTCGTTGTGTAATTGTTAGCCAATTATTCCACCATGGCTGTCTAATTTATTGGGAATACCTACCAAATGACACAATATTGCGCATGCGTATCACTTTCCAGTCTGTGTGTAGAGAATTTAAACTGTTGATTTGTATTATATATAGCATTTTATAGTACCTATACGTATTTGAATGATGGGTATACAAGGATATCCTGTAAGTCGGTAAACTTGCTGATAAAAGGATGGGGCTCTAGCCTAGGCTATCCCGTTGAGGTTGAAGAATTCAGACGGTAGTCGCACCCGTAAAAAGAAACCAAATAATGAAGTTATAATAAAGCGAGGAACCAGTTCCAAAGTGCAAGCTTCAGTAGTAAGTCGGGTGAAGAAGAAGTATATTCTTATTATCTTAATTCTTGTATTTACGCTAATTTCCACAGATTTAAACAGTATCTTACCAGTCTGTAGGTAAAAGTAGATTTAATCAGTATTTAAACGCCAACCTCTATAAAAGCTTACAAAGTTCCAAATTAAATTGTATCTGTCTTTCTAGTCTAGTTCTACAGTGGCTGTATCTTTCATACCATTACTGTAATAAACTTCAAGCTGTTTCCTGAACTAATTTGCCTCGAGTTATAATAGGTTGTCGTAATAGCATCTGCTTATATAACGATTATACAAGCATTACGAGGTAAAGGGGATACTGTAATACCCACTCAGTATCAACTACTCAAATGAAATAGATACTAGCGTACCCGTATTAACGACTTAGTTGAGTATTTCAAGATATGAAATACGTTCGGTTTGAATATCAAGTAATTTCACTATCGAAATATATCAATTAGTTACGTAGCACTGCATTTATTAAGTGTAACAATCAGCAGGACTGTCCTAACCTATGCAGGGGGCCCTGGGCACATAAGAAGCGAAATATACAAACATTTTTCCATGCAATAATTTACTATGGACTATCCAATTATTGATTGAGAAAAGTGCGCCCAATAATAGTACATTATGGTACAAGTGAGCAACATTGGTGATTACCGCCGAGGCGCCATTGAGACCCGAGCCGCCAGGCGAGGGTCTTAAGACAGCCGAGGACGGTAATCATCATGCTCACACGTGCCATACGACGTTTTACAACACACTTGCGAATAAAATAATACTACAAATACTAAATAAACTATACTACAAATTAATTCGTTTTCCTATGCGCGCGCATTTAACAATGGCGGTCGACCATATTTAAAAAAAAATGAGGTTTGAACTTAACTTTTTTTTACTCTGTTTTTTTTTCTGTACTTAGATAAAAAAAAAAGTTAAATTTGAGCGAAAATTTTGTTTATTACACAAGTATTACAAGTTGAAATTATTTATTTAAATACGAAAATGCATCAAATGACCATACAATAGGCGTATTAATTTATTCGTACTATTAAACACGTTATTTTTTGTATCAAAACTTTTTTAAGAACATAGACAATTATAGACACTTCCTATAAAATTTAAAAAAGAATCTATAACTCACTTTTGTGAATAATAGTAATGAAAAAGTCACAGTTTTATAATAGGTGTCATTCCGTGCTTAATTGCGGTAAAATAATATCACTGTTATGAGCAGGTGTGTTGTAATAGTTATTTGTTATACAAGAGTGCAAAGTTGCTTTTTAACCGCGTGCTCATTTTTGATGACCGAGCAAGCGAAAGATTCTAAATTTGAATCACGAGCGTAGCGAGTGATTCACAAATTAGAATCTTGAGCGTTAGCGAGGGAATCAAAAGAGCACAAGGTGAAAAATCTTTGCACTCGAGTGCAACACGTAACTTTTCATCCCACCTCAGCGAGGAAATAATGAGATGCTTCTCCTTCCTAGCGTTAATTCCCAGTCAGCATCCGAAGCTTTCACCTCGGAGTCCGGGGTCCGCTTTACCAGTCTTAACTGCGGATTTGGCTGGACCTCGATATTTGCCGTGAAGCGACTGCCATCTGACCTCCACAACCCAATGATGACATTAGGCGATATCGAAGCATTGCAGCCAGACCGTTGTTGTTGAACTTTTTAGGGCTCCAACTACCCGTAACGACTGCCATAGATGTTCGTATGGCATCCGTGACCGACGGCTTAACGTGCTCTCCAAGGCACGACCAGACCAATGCAAATACCCATTTTCATGCATAAAAAATATTTGCACTGACCGGGGATCGAACCCGTGCCTCCTGCGTAGTGGCCGCGTTCAATACCACTACGCCATGGAGGCTGTATAATATGTGTATTAATACTAGTAATAAAATACAACAAAATAAAAATTCAACAACAATGTCAACAATATGACGTGAAAAAAATTGATGCGCGCAAAGCAAATTAAAAAAAAAGTACACCAAGGAGGTTACGAGTCTGAGTTTTTCATGAATTAAAAAAAAGTTGTATGATAAATTCGGCACCATAGAGGTAGAAGTAAATAGGTTTGATGATGTTTTGAGTCCACAAACCTAGTACACACGATGTTCTAAATTCAAATTTACTTTACCTCTCTAGAGGGTAAAAACGACTTTTACGCTCAGTTATCGAAGAGCAAAAATAGTCTTTCCGAGATGGTGGGATGAAAAAATATTTTGCGAGTTTATGTGTAAGAAATTGCCAATTTTTCAGGGACCCTGGCCTCGTGCCCTGTGTGCTTTTATGGTAAAGAAGGCATTACACGATCATTATGATGGATGTTTAATTCCATTGCTACCTGATTTGTCAGTAGCTTGATAATTAGCTTTCTTAATGGAAAGGACAAAATAGTACTAATTAAAGTTAGAACACTGCAACCGTGATGAAATTGATAAGAAAAGCAGTTACCTCTGCCAAGATTTAAAACCAATTAACTGTGGGTGACTTGTAGATTTTTGTCGATTTGACATCGTAATTTAATTTTATTTCAATAACACAATTTCTATTTTAGACATATTAATTTATTTTTTTATTTACATAAATAATTGTTTTGCAACATCTGTGCCTGATGTTTGTTTCTATAGGGCGAATTTGTTTTATACGTGTAAATGAATTAATCTGAACTGACAAAAGTAATTGGACATTGCAAATGCTCTTTCTTCCATTGAAATAGATATAATATCATAAATAGTTACCTAGTTATGTATTAGTATAATAACATAACTAAGTAGTTCTGTAATCCTAAGAGGATAAGCCATATGAATATACTTATTTCACTTTTTTTCATACGTCTATGGAAGAAAGCTAAGCAGATCTAGTGAAAAGTGTGGAATATTATTACGCTTTCGGGAATTCGTTGGTGATAATACATTTTGATGTGACATTTAAATAGATTGTTATGAAAAAAATCGTTCAGTTTTTAATATTTGAATTACCGATGTCGCAATGTCATGTTGAACTGTGATTATAAAACACGTTGAAACTGGTCTGTAAAAAAGTACCTCAATACAAGTATTTCATATATCGCTCGATAAATGATTGCAACATTGTATTGTCACCAGTCGTTATATTCATTGAAAGTACCTATGTATCTATCTCAATTCCTGATAAATGACTACAATGAAGGCATATTAACTTTATACCTTTCTGTTGCCACAATTTTTTAGCCATTGAATGTTCTGTAATGATAGGCATATAGTACGTACAGACTATCGTAATGTTTTCATCCTTTCATTATCTTTTTTTATTATTAAGTAGGTAACTATTATGTTACCGATTTCATAGAGTAATAATTTCTTTTTTTTTTCTACCTCTAGGATGAAAAAGTAACACTGCACGTTTACTGCACGTATTGTTCTGAATAGAAAAGTTGAAAGTAGAATTAATTGAAAGAGTTCTTCGAAACACTCGCTATGGGAGAGGCAATAAAATACTGCCAAAAAGGTAACATCTATGTTACGCAATTGCAAAAAATCATGGGTGACGTCAAGACTCTCAGTGACGTGAACTGTGAACTGCATGTGTATGTGAATTAAAGGTTGTAAAATACTTATAATTGCACTAGCTGTTGCTCTCAACCCCGCCCGCGTCAAATTCTGATTTGCCGAGATCAAAATTCATTTAGATCCGTACAGCTATTTTATTCGTTATTGTGTTACAAACATATAAAGATCCTTACAAACCTTATAATACGAGTATTAATAAGGTTTCATGGAGATGCAATAACATGAATCATCCATGCGCACGAATAGTATCATATAATTTTCTTTTTAAACAACTTCCTAAAATATTTACATTACGCAAATCCTAATTGGGATATAAATTTCGTTTCAAATTTGGTTGTTGCCATTTACACAAACCATTGCCATTAAGTGAAGTCCATATTCAAATAACACTTTGTTTTCGTTCTTAGTGCTTTTCGTACTTTCTTTTGTTAGAAATCGTGTGTTGAATATTTAGTGCTACCCTCATTTAGTATATATTCGATAGTTTATGTATACGACCAGACTCTGATCAATATTCCTGCGTGTTGCCTGACTCGCTATCGTACTTTTTTTTAAACCTACCAATATCCAGGTAATACTTGCTCGACGATTTTTTTGTATGAATGTACGATTCCTTGTAAGCGTAAAGGTATGATTCCGAAGTCGACCGCATACGACAATGACAGACGCATGCAGCACATTCAGCGTTCACATTACTTGTCAAACTCCGATACGGATAAAGGTGACCATTGAGAAGCCGCAATGAATTACGCGCGTGTGCTGCGTGCGTCGACAGTTGTCGTACCTATGCGGTCGGCTACGGAATCATATCTTTAGTTTTATACATACCTACTACATGTTTTCTGTTACATATAGGCACCTAACCTATGTCGAAGTTTTGGTAGAGTTTAAAAGAATTTCTACCAACAAATTTTCAGAATATTTCTGAAAGTCAGAAACTTGCAGAGATGTAGTAATTCAGTTGCTTCATAATTTAGAATTCGGCCGTACAATCGAGAGGTTCCGGCTTATAATTCAGAGGCTGGATCACGAAAAATATTCGAATTCGTAACGTAAACGTACCAAGAGAATGGAACATTACTATTGTCCACTTGCCTACTGTGAACTTGTGTGTGTGTGAATCCTGTCAATAGTAAAGGTGCGTACAGATCATGTAACATGTTGTATAACTTGTGTTATATAACACGTCCACATTATCTAACATTGTTTTATAACTGTGCAACATTGTACTAAATTCAGTGTCCACATTACTGAAACATGTTATATAACATTGCTATATAACATGTTATATAACATTGTTATATAATATGTTATGCTATATTATTTGTACGCACCTTAATGCTCCGTTCTCGTTTACGTTACGAATTCGAATGTTATTCGTGCTCAAGGCACATTAGGTACATTACTGACGTAAACTCTATCCTAACCAGTTACGAGTACACTAAATTATATTAAACTATTTTCGTTCATCCTCTATAAACAACATGGATATGTACTGTACACCCCTATGTACTAATCCAAGTTATCAAGTTCATTACGATCGGTTCAGAGATTATGCGAGAAAAGGTAATGTTGGTAAGGCAAGGAAAAAAGGAAACCTTTTAGGATCGTACGTAGTGCAGATAAACAACCGCTCTATTAATGATGACTATGTTTAATTATTCCTACAAATTAAACTATAAGTTTTCATTAAATTAAATTAATTTGTCAATCATAAAGTAACTGCCGTAGTCTTGACTGGGTAGAAAATGCAGTTACAATGCATATGCAGTATTAAAGCGATAATACATCTAGCTAGGTACTAAAAGTGTAACCTCACTTACGTTAGGCTCTAATGTAAATTCTTCGTGTGTGCCTTTAAGCTTCTTTTTACTTACTTCAAAAAGGACCACAGTTACAAATATAATATTTTTAGATTTTTTAACTTGATAAGTACACGTAGTTTTTAAGAAAAGGATATCAGTAACTTTCTTTGGTCGCCATAATATTCATTATTGACGTTTTAGGTATCTATGTATTATCATATTTTTCATTTCGTCATAGCTGTGCAAGTGAGCTTTATTTGTTGTCAGAAAAAGAAAGGAACAATGATTGTTTGTAATAGAAGTATACTAAACAATGGCATTTAAACCAATATCAATATACAACATGATCGCACAGAATTTGACCACTACCACAGAACAGATAATAGTAGGTACTCAACTACTGTTCTCAGGACAATGCTGTCATATGACACGTCAAGCATTAAACAGCACTAATTTATTAGATGACTTTAAATGTATAGGGTAGAACACACATTGCATGATAATTATGTCCGTGAAGCAGATTGCAAGTGTAATCTTTTATATTAAATACAATTTATTGGAATGTAATATTGACATATCATTCAACGAAATTTCAAAACCTGCATGAATATGGATATAGACCACTATTTATCAATTACTCAAGTGTTCAAAATATTTGATACAGGCAAATATAAGCCATAAGCGGTGAAATTTTGGCAACTGCTAAAGCTGAAATTTTCATTTTAGAAGTAAAATAAGGTGTAGGCCTTTTCACCAATTTCTCGTATTTTCCCCCCTATGGAGAAAATGGGATTTTAAAGATAGATAGATAATAGTCTGGAAAAGCATATATGCTATTCCTGACTACAATATATTGTAGTAGGTACTTGCCTATTATAAATTTCAGATATAATGGGAAATTTCAACCTATTCTGCCATCCATACATTTACCTTTATAATAGTATAAATTGTACTAAAAAAGGTTAATCGTAATTAAATTTCAAATCAATATGGACCACAAAATTAGAATTCAAAATGTTCATTTCTTTAACTCATACAAATTTAAACTTATCTGTGACGAGGGTACCCTTTTATTTATACACTATATACTTATGTAAGGCTACTCCCCACCCCCATAACAGTTGTTATATAAAAGTACATAATACCTTACTAAACTACGACACATTAAGCGTAAGTACCTAACTCACCTAAATGATATCATTCAAAAAACAACCTTTTTTATTTAATGTAACCGCGAAGTGACAATTACTACAGCAATAAATTATACAAACGCTGTGAGTTGAGTCAAATATTCTAATAACAACGTTAACACGCTCGTAATAGTCCTCTAGCCTCTCTCGAGATTCCTTTTCTCGTTTAGTAAGTTGAAACATTTATACACATTTGAAATGTACGTATATTTGGGGTCTGCATACCTGTATGCTATACCACAAAGTACGTGTTTGTTATCCTAGACTTTAGAATTTGTAGTATATTTTGGCATACGCTTAGGGATCCGATTCTTGCCGGAAAATTGCTTGCGTATGCGTAATTACACTAATAATAAAGGTGAACAAATTGTTTGAATGCTAAAATCGCCTTCGCTATCAGTGCGATTAAAAAAAATCATTTTTGTACGTTATAACTTATTTCTTGGCAAAGATTATAGCAATATAATATCACGCTGCGACCCTTAGGAGCCGAACAATGAGAAAAACGAAGATAAGATAACGAGGGCGGGTGGGGTTGCGACGCAGTGGAATGAAACCGAGTGCAGCGGGTGAAACCGTGAGGTACAGCTAGTCTTGAATAAAGATTCATAATGATGGATGGTGGCTAAGTGATAACACGAGTGGTTTAGCACATTGCAAGATGGAGCAATATGTTTCGATACGCCTATAGGTATTCTTAACGTAGTGAGATTCGTCCGTGTCCCGGAAAGCATGTTACACCGTCTGACCATCTACCTCGATGCCATACGAACATCTATAGTATTTAGTTACGCGTAATTGGAGCTCTGAAAAGTCCGACGATCCGGTTTAACTACAGAATTTCGATATCGCCAGTAGGTTGTGGAGGATAGGTGGTAGTCACTATAAGTGAAATGTATAAAATTATTAACCTAAATGAATTGGGTAATCCCAGAGGCTAATGAATGATGGATCTCTAGGTCTCTACCCATGCTTTTTGTTTAAATCAAAAGATTACCCTACTAACATAGAAGGAACCAAACGAAATAAAGTAGAATCCTGAGTTATCGTAAGATTGAGCCAAGGACTCGTAAAGTAGCAGTCTGTGTACAACTGTGATCAAGCTGCCTAACAAGTCATGTCTAACTTTTAAACTTTTGCGCTCCAGGATATACCTACGTACCTACTGTATTCACAGGAACGTCAGGCACTTACACACGATTGCGTTAATTCCCGTTGGAAGGTACGTTGTATACATCTCTTCGTATTTGAAGGCATCAGCTTCTCATTTGAAGGAAGTTATGTTTCGTCTTAAAATAAAACATATTGAAATTGAATAATTTTGACCAAAAATGGTTTATACACAATTATTAATTACCTTGTATTAGCTACCGGTATGTATTATGTAGTGATCTTCGTGTAGCTCGTTGGCCAGCAAGCTGCGTTACGTTTTAATAAACTTTCATTTAACGTTAATACGAAAGCATTAGCCTGTGTGTTCTATAGTCTTATATCTTTGGGCCCAAGCTAACCTCAACTGCAGCAACTTAGTATACCTCTCTGATTGAAGCAAGCGTCCCTGGCGCAGGCTTTCGTCTTGAAGTTGGAAGGTTAGATGGAAATTGCTTCCATAAATGATCGACTTGAAGGTCTTGGTGGGGCCCCATACACCTATACTAAACATACACACGAGATTTGTCTTGAACTGAATATAACAAAACGGGTCCTATACGTTCTGAAATAAAAGAAGTCTGAAAGTAAACTATTTTTAATATCAGCTAAGTTCTAGGTCCCAACTCGTCCCGTGAGAGTCGTACAAAGCAACAATGGGATATGGCTGTTCTCTCTCCAACAGTAAACATATAGCCCATATTATCATTTAAAAGGTGCCCGATTAACGGCAATGAATTCAAGCCCCAATATCATCAACTTGGACCTTCGTTGTTGTAACTTACATGAGAAATGTAAATGGTTTATTACATAAAACTTGATTTGTTTTGTGTATTTTTAAGGTGCCTACTTCTTGTTATATTAAAAGTGACGTAGCGTAGTTGTAGAGCGTTCAACTACTAAGTTAGGTTCGATTCCCATTCAATACAAATACTATTATATTTGTAGGTATGTATGAGTATCTATATTTGCATGAGTGTTTCTATGCCTTATATCGATATCAAGTAATAGACGGCAATAGCAAACTTGCTAAAATTATGCTTATCGATTTAGTTTGGATAAAGTGAATGCTCAAGACGGGTCCTGAACCGCGAGCAGTCTCTTACAAGGGGAATGCTCTAACCACTAAGTTACCTCTACCTCCAAAAATCACCTAGGTGTACAACAATTTTCAGGCAATGGTGGAGCCATTACCGTTTTCATACGAACTATCGGCAACAATGTTTTGATTTAGTTAGTTTAATAATTGCTTTAAAATTTCATCAAAAATATGCTTAGACCCGAAGGTCTGAATAGTAAGGTGTTGAATGTCGTAGAATATCTTAGAATAATAAAAAAAAAGAATTTGATTGAATATTAATCCGCTGTTAAAAGTTATATTTCGACCGTTTAATTTTGCGTCTCATCAATTCTTTCAGCTTATGGAAATAACCAAATTCGGTTTCTGTTCAAAATTAACAGCCTACTCAAAGTCGACCGAGCGAACGCCAATAATATAATTATATTATCAGATGAATCTCGGTAAATTATTATTTGGTCCGCAAAATTGTGGGAACCAATTTCATTTCACTGCGGTTATATTCAACCCAGAAATAAAAATCCTGAAAAATTGTATTGGGTTCACAAGCCTTAAACTTCGAATTTAATTGAGGTCCACAGTGTCCTTTCCAATATTCATCGAAGTTGGTACAAATTAGGTACGCATTATCAAGATATCGATGAGAAACGGTGGACAGCCCAGAACAGCAAAATGTAAAATAGAAGCAAAACTTAATTTACATTAAAGCATTAAAGAACGGTATAAGTCTTACTTTAAAATTTTATTTCACTTTATAAAGAGCGAGCTAACCATTTCCTGAGTTCACTGAAGACTATACTTAAAAAAACTGGCGCTTAACTGAGTGAAGGTGGATGTAAAATATACGAAATAGCTACTATAATATTCGTTGAACGTAATAGAAAAAGACATTAAAACGCAATAACAACGTGATGGCGTGATTGCATAAAAGCTTTACAAGTGGTGATAATAAAAATTCACAAAATAGGCCGTTTCCATGCACGTATTTCTATAGTCGTTTGTTGCCAAAATTGCATTTTTCCGTTGAATAATGAAATCTCACTTTTTCTGTTCTATACATTACAAAGTGTACCTATTCCACGATCCTGATAACAATAGGGACTGTGTTATATGAACTATTTTATTTAATACCATAGGTCTATTTATTTACCATTCATCTATCTAATAATATATTAGGTATTATTATACCTATACCTAATACTTGTCTTTATATCTACGGCTTCTATTACTAGTTTTTTTTTTTTTTTTTTTTTTTTTCAAAGTGTTATTATTATGTATTACGAGCAGTAAGTATTTAACTACGATATGCTTTCATCGACATAATGCACAACTTGCAACAAGATTTTTGAATTGTTTGTGAAGAAAATAATATACCGTGAATTGAAGACTGTAAACGAGCAATGGCATACATACATTTAAAAATCTGATCATCTAAATAATTCCCTAAAGGCACCTTTACCCTAGGTCCTAGGGCCTCAGTGAAAACATATTGCAATGTTTTGACTCGAAGAGGAAAACTAAGTTACTGTACCCGAAGGTCGTCTATGTAAAAGAAAAGGTCAATTCTGTCTTCATTGATATCCTGCCCACTTGGTGATCCGTATGAGCACCTCCATGGAATAAACTTCACCAAAAAAAAAACGAGACTTGAGCTTTTCGTAGAACATAAACAAATTTATAGCAAGCTTGTTACTTAACGTTAGGTCTTCATAATATATATGTTACTGTAACCATTTTATTTGGCCACCAAAGTTATTCAAAGATCCGGGTTGTAGTGAACACTATACAGTATTCAATGGAATTGTTTAAAGAGCCCGTAACCACTCTGAAGGAGCTTTCTATGCGTTGGACATACGAATAGGTATCAACTTGATTGTTATTTACAAACTCATATAAAAGAAGTTAGATACCTAAAGTATTTCCGCCTGCCTTACATTTGTAATGCTAAATTTAACGGGCAGTTAATTATATTGTTGAGGAAATACATTTTTAACCGACTTCAAAAAAGGAGGTTCTCAATTCGTACCCAATTTTTTTTTTTTTTTTTTTTGTTTTTTTTGTATGTTTGTTACGCGATTGTGAAGCCAATTCTGGACGGATTTTGAAAATTCTTTTTGTTTTCGTAAGTAGATTATTCCGAAGTGGTCCCATTTAAATTTCGTCAAGATCTGATGATGGGTTTCCGAGATTAGACCAAGGAACTCTTCAAAAAGTACCAGGAAATCAGCCGCGATTGCTGCAATGGCATATTATTGCAATGTTTCTGCCATTACACATCATAACATCACGCCTGAGTCCTTTGAAGGGGTACGCAGAAGTGTTCAGAATATTCAGCTATATTTCCGGTGTATATGCATTGATTTTAAAAATTCTTTTTTAATAATGATTTAATTTTTTTTTTGTAGCGGCCGGTTCGATCTGTATTGCAGCGTCAGCAGCGCATGTACAGTCAGGTCACTATACATGCGATGTACAGTCGCGAGACTGTACAAATTCACTAAAAAGAGAAAAATAAATTCATTTTTAACAAAAAAGTTTAACCGACTTCAAGAAACGAAAAAGAGGCACTGAAAAGCGAAAAATAACTTAATTTACAGACTTACTGATTTATTAGAAGTCGGTGCCAGCCAGTTTTTGTTAAAAATGAATTTATATAATAACCATTGGCCATTACAACAGATTCGAAGCTAATAATATTGTAACTGAAATATGAATACAGTTCTAAATTGGTTAACCTATTTCTATTATTCAAAATGTAATTTCGGACAAATTTCTAATACAAATTAATTTAAATTGTAGTATAATGATTCAATAATAATCGTTTTAGTCGGTTCGAGTCCGACATAACTTTCTCCTCCGGCTTCGGCGGGGGAGGTATAGGGGTAAAAAATAGGTGTGCGGGAAACATTTTTCATGCGTATTACTTATATATGTAACTAGCTTTTCGCCCGCAGCTCCGCCTGCGTGGATATCGGCTACCGCCACATTAGTATTTGTTCTAAACTGACGGACTTGTTGTTATAAACTTTCAACGCCTATTTCACCCTCTCAGTAGTGAATTTTTCAAAATGTAAACTGTAAGAAACATTGGCCCTGTCATACAAAAAAGTGGTAGGTTTTAAGAACATTATATCAGAATAAAAATATTGTTAGCATCTTTTTATTAATAATAGTAAATGGCAAGAAAAATACTGGTAAGAAAAAATTTACAATAATTGCTAAATATTATACAATGTCATTTAAATTAATCATTTAGCCTATAGCATACCACTGTTGGACTTAGGCATCAACCAATATCCTACATTTATCAGTCTGCTTTACTATATCTCCACTGTCAGTTCCAAGTTCCGGCCCCGTGTGTCATATCATAACAGGGAAGTAGAAACTTCGACGAATTTATCCAATGTAGCCCACCCAATTCGATCCTTTGGTGGTACACTTAATCTTGAACAGCTACGAAAGTCGACCTTTCGATGGGTATCTCCCTCGTCTCATTTCACGATATGAGCTTTTGGGCTTCATCTTCTGATCTTGGAGCTGGACACAGCTGGAGGACATTGTGGCGGCATCATAAGCATCTCAGTGCTCATTTGCGTATAGACACATTTTCCTGATTGTGTCCGTGGCCAAGATGACCTCGGAGCTCAGGGTCCGCCTTCTGGCTCTTCGTCCTCCGCTTCGCACGATCTTGGGCGTCCATGGTAGTGAGACCATTTGCATGATCCATTTGCATCGTCGAGCTTGCTCGCGAGACAATTCATGACAACTCTCAAGAACAACATGTAGATATTATGACTCAGAAGTGATGAGTCTGTAATTCTTCTGGCCTTTTCGGAGAACAGTACCACCGCACTCCAGGTCTATGTTCTGTGTTCTGTATGGTGTTGCATACGTCCATAGGCCACGGTGACCGCTTCCCATCAGGTGGGTCGTGTGCTTGTCTGCCAACTAAGTGGTATAACGCCTATTTCATCCTCTCAGTAACTGAGTTTTTCAAAATAATAAATGTAAAATGTAAGAAGCATCGAAAGCCTCTGTGGCGTAGCGGTAGTGAACGCGGTCGCTACGCAGTAGGCGCGGGTTCGATCCCCGCACACTGCAAATATTTGTATGCATGAATATGTGTATTTGCACTGGTCTGGTCTTGCCTCGGAGAGCACGTTAATCCGTTGAAGCACTAAAAAGTTCAACAACAACGGTGTAGCTGCAATGCTTTGATATCGCCTAATGTCACCATTGGGTTGCGGAGGTCAGAATATGGCAGTCGCTTCACGAAAATATCGAGGTTTAGCCAAATCCGCATTTAAGACTGGTAAAGCGGACCCCAGACTCCGAGATACTGCGACTGAGAATTAACGCTGAAACAGAAGAAATAAGAAACATCGGCCCTGTCATACAGACACAGTAGACTGTAAGACATTGGTATCTTTACATGAATATCAATTAGCCTATTGCAGTCCACTGTTGTCCAATGTGTGAAACAGCACCCAATCCTCCACCCAATTTCTCTGATTGTATGTCCCCATTGTCGGTTTTCACGTTACGGCCCCGTAAGTCATAATATGGAGTAAACTCGGCGAACTCAACCCTTATGGTGATCTAAGGTAGACCTATTCTTGAACAACCTCGGGTGTCGACCTTGCGGTGGGTATCTCCGTTGTTTCATTCCACTTTGTAGGCTTTTAAGGCTTCGTCTTATGAGCTTGGAGCTGGACGGACATTATGGCGGTATCATGTAGGCATCTCAGCACTGATGCGTCATATCAGCACGATACCTTAGTAGAGAATCTAGAAATACCCAGGTCTCGATGAAGGGTTTCTTGTAATCTACAAAAACCGTACACAGCGGCTGATTGTACTCTCAGGTCCTTTGTATGATCTGCTGGACAATGTTGGCTACAATACTATAACCCTTTCAAAATCCGGTTTGCCCCCGTCGTTGGTTGGAACTCATCGAGCTTACTCGTGAGACAATTCATGAACCAGCGTCCCTTGTGTTGTCATTTATATTGTATCAGCGTCAATAGGTTTAAATTCACATACCTTGCTGTTTCAGGGCCTGTAAGTGAGTATTCAACTGGATGATAACGTGTTGTAGCATTGCTTTTAGGCCGTGGAACTTACTGAAGATTCTATTTCTTTTAGATTGTTTTTCTATTTCTAATCAATTAAATAAAGAAACTGCAGTACATACATAATATTTTTCACGTTCTTGCTTATTATACGTGACAGAGAGTGACGTTTTAAGAATATTATCATTTGACAGATCAAAATGTGACACCATCACTTTAGTTCCGTTGTCATGGTAACAATTTTGCTAGCGATATTAGCGCCATAATATTTCGTATTTTCTTTAATATTACATTATTTCGTGAATTTGCCACATTTTAATTGTGATAATTGCTATTCGGCGACAAAGCCAAATTAAAAAAACCAAAGATCATAAAAATCTGTTCAGCCGTTCTTGAGTTATAAGAAAGTACGTTTTTGGCACTTTTTAGGCACTTAGGGACCGAATTTCGAAAAATCGTTTCTTAGTACACCTCCACGCATCAAAACATACATTCTCTATAAATTTCAAGTCTCTAGGACCAGCGGTTTAGGCTGTGCGTTGTCTCTAAGTCAATCAGTCAGTCAGGACTAAGAGTTTTATATATAAGATGAACGTAACGTGACCATTATAAGATTTCACATTGGAACCCGAAGTACAAATTACCTGACCATTATGGGATCTACTCCCGTGTGACCTCTCATCCAATCAAGGACATAGGCCTCTCCCAGTGTTGGTTAAGAGCTTTATTTCGAGTTTTCTTTCTCTCGCAGTGATATCGTCTGCGTGTTTTTCCGTTAGTCGCCTCTTACAACTCCTTTCGGATGAGATGGGTTGGTGATACTTGTACTCTTTTTCCGTCAAATTCATGGTGAAACAGGTATCAGTCTATTATGAAAGAAAAATTTAACTATCCTGAGTAGGTACTCGTATTATAATAAGGTAGATTGTTACCCAATACCCATGTCTCATTATTTTGTTATCTGAAACAGATTACAAACTAGGCTTGTTGTTGAGCGAAATAAGTAAAAAAGGGGCTGTAGTATTTTTTGTCTATATTTAATGCTTATATAAAGAAGGTAAATAAGAGCTAACTATCTAAAAGCTTTACTTTTAGATAAAAAATGTAACCTAAAATATTATTTTTCTATTTAAATCTTTTAAGTAGATTCAAACGAAGAAGTGGAATTATTTTATACTGTTCAGTTTAGAAGTACGAAAGCATTATTTTTGTTTTTTTTTTAGTTTTCAACCGGTTGATTGAAATCGATGACAACTGGCTTTACATATACAAATATGACCTAAAGCATTAGAATTATATTGTTACTATAAAAGTCTTGATAACAGAGATTCACACGGGCGGAGCTGAGGTCACCTGCTAGTTATACATAAATAAAAATAAAGAATACGTATTACTTTATCTGCCATAAAAAAACGCCCGTGGCTTATTCATTTCTTCAGATACCTCAACATAAAATTGTATTTTCTGTTTTCACCTTTGCCAAGATTGAGATGAGATGAATCTGTACAAATTCCATACTACATTTGGCTCGAAGGAACGGAACGGATACGTGTGCTACGCGGAAGTAGTAGGTATAAACATTACACATACATACATATATGAATACGTATAATAAAAGTTTCTATCTAGGTATCAACGAATCTCGTTGCAATTTATAAATAAAACTGCAGATTCAGGAGAAATGAAATACCGAACGAAATAGACGGTACGATTTAATTAAATATAACTCGCCATCTCAAAACGTAGACGCTATGTTAAGCTGATAAATTGAATATCCGAAGGCACTTAGGGCTCTAAATTGTATTACTTGCAAAACATAACCAAGAAATTTATTAAATAAAGTAGGACCTCGTCTAGTCTTGGACAAAACGCCATTCTTTGGAAGGAACAAACATCTCCTAAGGCTTATGCATAATACAAGTAACTCAGAAGAACTTTCTATATGTAAGGCTAATACATAGTATAGCATGAGTGGGATGGGATGCATGGGGATCATTAATAGTCTAACACTCACCGGGATATTAACCATGTTTTTTATCTGTTTCGAGGAACCGATATTTCGACACTGTTACAAGCGTGATCATGGCGCTTGTAACAATACCAAAATATCGGTTCATTCACATTGTTTACAGTTGTTACACTGTGGTTACACTATTAATGCGAATGACCATGTCAATCTCAAATGATACATTATGCATATGAATCTGACTTACATACATTAGTTATGTGTACATACTTTTACATACGGTACAAACAACAAGCGGTTCGGCAGTTCATTTCGATGTCACACGATAAAGAATTACAGTGTTCCACCCGCACACGTCTTTCCTTCTTCTAACAATTCCGTGAAGCCTTTGCTGAGGCCGTAAGGTAGGAATGTTAGGATCACCAGCATCTGCAATGGAGGCCCGTATCTTTCAGCTTACCATCAGGCGAAGAGAAAACAAATTGACGACACCTATATAAAAAAAAAACTTCACCTTAGCTTCTACCAACCAGTGGGGTACAGTCAATCGATGGGCTGAACATAAAAAATATAAACGAGAATTCACGGTAAATTCATAGGCTATCTAATTCTAGACAATGGCACACGCAAACGACAACGCTTTGTGATTTGCAAACGAATGAAAGTCAAACCGAATGAATGTTAATATCATCGATATATGATTACGCCGATAGCCGGGTAGTGACGGACGTCAGTTTCAGTGAATTCCAGTCGCACAGCAGTCAGCAACTCGTGTTTTGTACTCAGCGAACCGTCACACGTGCTTTCATGTTTTAGGAGTAAGTTCTATAGCCACGGCACAGTTTCGATTCCACAAAGGGATTTCCAATAACCAATACGGGTAGCACCAAACGCATAGTACACACGATACAGCCTGTATTGACGAAAATTCTTCTTTATGGATTAATTTTTATGCTGTCGCATATGAGTAGTAGCAGTTGCGACCTTAAATTGAAGGTTATTTTTACCACCACCGTTATTTATCACCATCAAAGTCAAAAATAAACTATTCTGTATATAAACCATTCAAAACAGTACCTACTTAAAATACGTCAGGGAAAAAAATAAACAAAAAGGATTAGGGAGGCTTGTTTCATAGGATTGGTTACGTAGGTTCATCGCTTTGACTTTTCGTTCAATTAATGTTGACGTGTGGGTTCTGCAATGCAATTCTGTAATTGATAGAGATTGTCATTGGACGGACTGGGTGACGTCACTAGAGATCGACCAATGACAATCTATATTAAGGCTGTCGCAACGTTGTGTTTGTCGTTGTGCGCTCACAGAATTGCACTGCAGTAATGCTGAAACAATGAAAAAAATTTAAGAATAGTTAGTCTAAACTAACTGTTCTTAAAAAACTGACTACCACTTTACAACGCGACTCAGTCTTAAGAAGAGTCGAGCAAAAAACTCAGCGGACATTTTTTCGTGGCGTATTTTTAAAGATGTTTACTTAATTTATGTCAATGTTTTTCGTGAGTAGGTATCTAGTCTAAGGGCGCAAACAGTTTTTAGAAGTCACTCACCCACCAATTTCTATTAGACATTGACTGTAACGAGACCAACTGCCACTTAACCGCGAAAGGAAAGGAGGTCCAATACCTTAGGGCCGAAAAACATAATTATCTATGTTGGGGTGCCGCAACGCTGAAATCAGCAGCTCCGCCGCACATTCTATTCTGTCTTCTCTGTGTAATTCAACATAAAAACCAAAAAAAAATTGAAGCTTATCGAGATCCATGGCAGGAACAAATGTATCAACAAACAGGAATCACAGAAAAATTCTACGGCAGTTAACTAATTATCTTTGTTTAACGACATCGCATCGCAACGGTTATGATGTGTATGGCTGTAAAGCTCTTATCAGCCGGTTAACTAGTTGCAGATGAGAAAGGCTTGGACCCCGAAAGTGTTATAGGACCCCCATACACCCAAGTTTATTACTTATTTACATCCCTACGTATACCGATATATTATGCTCGCAGCCAGTTTGTTAGTAATTGACGGGCGACGATTAAGCTAATGAATGTGAATTCATTTGCGTAATCTATCTCGATATGTTAGCGTTTAAATACATATTTAGAGGCCTGGCAGGCTGCTGCCTATATAAATTCCCATCATTGTAATTAGGTATACCTAAGTGTAACTAGTCATGTGACGAATAGTGATTAGAAGACATAATGTGAATGTCGTATGTAGGCGCGGTCCGAGGGGGGGGGGGGGGGTCACAGGGGACATGACCCCCTCCCCCCCCCCAAACCATGCACGTCATATTGAAAATTCCCAGTACCCTCGTACTGGGAATTTTCAATATGACGTGCATGGTTTGGTAGGAGGGGTTAAATTTCGCTGCGACAGGCCCTGGTCGTATGTCGTCTTCTTTTCCTAAGTTTTCTAATTACATTCAATAAAATTCGAGCAAGATTAAGTAAAAAAGCAGGACTACTTTTCCGTGAATTCTACAAGAAACTTTTACGTATTTTCAACATTTAGGTAAAAGTAAGCCCGTCTGATCTACGCAGTTAGTTCATTTTCATCAGTCCTCAAAGCTTTATATAGTAGACGAGATTGGAAAAAATATGCGTCGAATTAAGAACATCCCTCTTTCAAGACTGGGTAAAAGTATTGATAGCGGATTATATTGAAAGCACAAATAAATTTATGTACCTACCTACATAAAGGAGGAGTGATTTATTTCTTAACAAATTATTTGCGTTGAATCATATATTATCATAAGTAAGCTCATACGTACCTCCTTATAATCTAATACATGTAGGTATATAAAATGTATAAAATGTAAATCTAATACATGTATATACATACATGTATATAAAAATCAATGCCACTTTTCGTTGTTATTTTATAACTCAAGAACGGCTGAACAGATTTGGCTAATTTCCCTTCCCTGGACATCCACGAATATTTCAAGACTAAAATTAGCCAAATCGGTTCAGCCGTTCTTAAGTTATAAACTAACAACGAAAAGTGGCATTGATTTTTATATATTTAAATGAATACAATTAGTTAAGTAGTAATACGTACCTACCTATCAGTTGAGTAAGTAAATAAATAAAGACCACTTAAGTTCCCCAAAGCAAGCAAGCAAACAATGAAATCCTATTCAATAGAATATTCAAACAACATAGTTGTAAATGTACATTCTAAAATACTGTTGTTATTTCTAGTCAAGTAATGGTCTTACGCGATACAATTTTTTTTGTTCCATCCAACCGGTTTAGAAGTAATTTTCGGTAAATCGAAATTAATAATATAACAGAAATATGTATTAGTAGGTCTTGCCTTAATATTACTACATACCTACCTACGTCTTAAAATCATGTTTTATGCCAGTCCAAAGTAGCCCCCTCCCCTGAGCTGTATAGCCTCCTGTGCATAAAAAAATATAAACGTACCTACCTATATTGGCGTACAGTTGTTGTAATTCAATTAAGGAAGGCATTGTTACTCCGGCACATCAGTTACCTAAAGCCTCAAGGCCTATGTCAATCTTTATTCAGGTAAGGTTAAATTGACATTGTAATGCTTAAATCTTTTTAGCTTTTTAAAATAGATGTAGCCCGTAATGAAGGTAATAAGGGCAAATTGGGATATGTTTCAGCACAGATCACTCCCAGTAGATACATTTCGTAAACATTTTGTACCGTTTCATGGCCACAGGACTTAAAAAGGAAGTTGCTGAATAAGCAAATTAGGGTAGGTATTGTTACTGGGATCTATTACCATCCACAGAGTTACAGAATATAGGATGCTATAGAATTCCTATTCAAACTTTGAAAAGTTCGACTACGAAAACTCTTTAGGAAAATTACATCTATAAAAACTTTGTGATATTTTACTTCGTGTAGGTCGTCTTTGTCATTTAATCCACCAGTGTGAGGATAGGTACTAGGGTAACTTTTTAAACTTCTATGGGTTAAACTTGTTCTATCTGGTGTGACAGACGTCTAAAGGCTACCACTACTTACACTGATGAAATTTTACTCGGCCAATTTGTACCGCAATTGTGACATAATACGCATCAGGACTGATTACAGTGATTACATGTCTTCTGTTTTGTCTTCTTCACAAAAACACACAACTTTACCGACAACGCGACGTGTAAACAAATATAAATTTGGAAATAGTTTACACATGATATTGTCAGAAGTTTACACGAATGTTACACATTTAAATAAAGAACATAGTTATAACGGATTGTATCGCCATTTATTTGGTGTTATTTTGCGTAAATAAGTAAAGAAAGAAAGAAAAGAAAGAAAAATCGTTTGATTGCGGATCACGCATGTACACAAGTAGATTTCTCTATTTTTTGCGTATCCCAAAATTCCTGAAGTTGTAGGCAGAGGTGTACCTAATAAGATCTATATTCACCAATAATAATTATGGTTGCATAATATAATAAACATTATTAAGGAAGGGGTAGGTACTTTTTGACCATCGGCACCGGTTCGAATCATTACCCTGTCCTAAGTAGCCTTATCAAGTTGTAGATACGACACCCACGGCAAGAGATAAAATGGCCCTCATATTCTTCTTCGCTCGTAAAGAAAATAAAAATTGCTATCAGAGCAGTTTTTTATCCATTAGGTCGCAGACCAGCACACGGCTCACCTGACGGAAAGTGTTCCGCGGCCTATAGATGCGTGCAACACCAGGGACGTTACACTCGCGCTGTCGACGCAAATATCAGTGAACAAAGTGTGTCTAGTCTAATTCTCCAGCGAGTAGAATGTATAGAATAGAACGCAATAAAATAAAAGCGCTCAGCTGTGGGCTAAAATATTGAGCTGGTAACGTTCTTCCAAAAGTGCGTTATTACGTGCCCAGAGATTTTATTGTATCTGTTACCGAATTGATATCGTCGCTATTAAATAGTTATTAGATACGCGGAACGTTACGTTACGACTGCTTCTCATCTTCTACAAACAGTATGCGAATATTACATTCAGTTAGGCTAGGCCTGTGATATTTACAGAATAGTAATATCTATTTGCATTAGTCTAGGTATTTTCGGGTTTCGGAAAGCACGTTAAGCCGTCGGTCCCGGTTGTCATATCAAAATCGCTAAAAAATCCAACAACTGGTCTAACTGGTCCTAAATGAACTGATCTGTCCTAAACTTTGTTTCTAATAGGTATAGCATATTAAAATTTTTAAAAACAAAACAATCGCCTAAACGCCCGGACACTTTTGGATGAAATCCAATAATTAATCAATCCAATGTTGATGAACCCAAGATTTTTTGGATGATGAAAATACGTGTGTTGGTAAAGAACTTCATGTTTATTTGAAGCAACGTCTTACCAAATCATGATTGAATTGTTTTAAAGTGAAAACACTTCTTTGAGAAAGTGTAATTTTGTAATCCACACTAATAATAAAAATGCGAAAGTAACTCTGTCGGTCTGTCTTTCTATCTGTCTGTCTGTCAGTCTGTCTGTTAACAACAGACAGACTGAACTGATTTTGATGATTTTTTTTCTACAGAGATAGATTAGACTTTGGGAAAGGGCATAGGCTATATTTGGTCGCGATAACCAACATCCATACAACAGCTATTGTGAAATAAAATTTCACCTTTCTTTCTATCTAAGAGCTATATCAGTCCGAACAGAGGATATTGTTCAGAACACGTTGCGTGTCTCTCCAGAAGGTACCCCAACATGCTAACCACCGCCACCGCTGCCGCTGTCTCGTTTACAGACATGCGGTAAATCCTTAACATTGAGATACCGTTTGTTCTAAAATTTAAATATTTCTATTTGTATATTGTAAACAGAAACAAAATAAGTAAAACCTAACTATGAATAAAATGGCTGAGGAATTTTTTATGAAATTAGTACATTAACTTACATACGTAGATAAAAATTTCGACTAGGATTAGGATAGTTCCAGGTAGCTCAGTATGTCAAAGTATTCCTCCTATTACGGGACTGGTCACGAGTTCAAGTTTTGACCTGGAAATTGACATTTCTATATAAACTTTACACCGATACATAGTATGTACCTGTTATTATCTATCCATATTCCATCTAAAAGCGACCATTAATATATCGGTGTTATTCTGTTTGTCGTTAACTTATATAAATTATAGTATCAACATAAAATAGCGCCACCAATCACCCAAATGCTGACTTCAAATTTCAAAGAGACTCCAGGATTTTCAAACTGTGGTGTTATTTCAGGAAAGGAGCTGCCAAGTTTATCTCTAAATCATACTTAACTGAGACAAGAGACATCCGACCGTTCAAGTTGTGTGCACCCACGCCACGTTCGCGCCAAAGGCCAAAACCCGTTAGTTTCATCACTATTCTTCGCAAGGCGTTCATTCAAAGCGCTAGCTTAAATTACCCTCTATTTTCTCAATTTTGTCCATATACCTATCTATGACTGAGAATGAGAGACTGGCTATATTCATAACCTACCTATACATAACATTTAATATCGCAATAGCCATCAACCAAGATCAACTTTTTGTAATTAATGACATTACAAAAAGGCATATTAAGTTCACATTAAAAAAATTACTCATTTATCTAGTCTATTCGTACCAGTGGCGAGGGGTCCCTATAACACGATTCCTGTCGACTTACTCCGCAAAGGGAAACCGTGAGATGCTTAAGTTTATACTTTAATAAATAATTAATATACTTGTGCATTATCTAAACTGCGTATCTGAAATTCAGTATCTGAAATTTGAGAGAATTTCATACAAAATTGCCATGGTTGTTCTTTACGAGGTAAGATTTTTTCCACTGGCTCCCCTTGTGAACGGTTTCACCCTTCGCCAATGATTCGTACCGTACCCCTCTCCCATTCGCACCTTAAACCCAGTAGGTACGGCGACACAACTTTAGTTTATTGGTTGGTGGTCTTACTACCATGGATGCCCAAGATCGTGCGACGTGGAGGAGGAAGAGCCAGAAGGTGGAACCTGAGCTCCGAGGTCATCTTGGCCACGGATGCAATCGGGAAAATGCGTCTCGATGAAGATGATGATGATGAAAGGTCATTGGTTACATACAAGTATCAGATTAATAGTAACTAGTAAGTAATACCTATAGGTACCATGTATGCCAAACATAACTATGTTAGGAACGTACGATTTGAATAATTGCCTTGTGAGACATGGATATTAATCCAATGTCTCACAAATGGCCAATCAGCTCTATTTGCAATCACATGAGTACTGTTAGACGAACAAGTACTTAGAATACGACAGATATGAAGGCTATAAGAGTTATTATGCTATTTGAATATAACGTAGTATTAAAATGTTTTATGGTTTGGTTTTTATGGTGTATTTTTAATCAGGAATCTGAAAAAAAAAACAAATTCACTGAAATAGTAACGATACCAGATTTTCGACTGGTTTCGATTAATTATTTCATTCATAATATGTACTATATCAATATCTCTCCCTCAGTGCCTCTTTAGGCTTGAAAATTAGCTGCCTGCTCTATGTATTCCTATAGTTGATGCTTATACTCGTACTAAAGTTTAGTTAAAATCCACCAGCAAACTTTTCCTACCATTTTTGTGTGATTGAGTAAAAAAATAGTTCGGTACAACGCAAAGGTTTGATTGTAGCTTTGTGGAGTCGGCCTTCCCGAAACGCATGTATAAACGAATAGCGGTTGTTCGCGGCTCCTACCTGATAATGTAGGTTTCTGATGGCGAAAGTACTTTTTAAATGGGTCTAGTAGTTTTTGAGTTTATTCGTTACATACAAAAATACAAATCTTTCCTCTTTATCTATCTATACTATTATATAATTGTAAAGCGGTCGTGTCTGTACATTGGAGATATTTAAAAAAAAATACTTGGGTTATGTTATGTTAACGATACTGAACACGAAAATATTTTTTATGAATTTCCTGTCTGTTTGTCTGTTTGTCTGTTTGTCCGCGATGGACGCAAAAACTACTGGACGGATTTTGATGCGGTTTTTTTTGTTAGAAAGGGCTTACTCAGACTTAAAATCTTACGTTTGTTTGATCGCAATCGGTTGAGTAGAACCGAAGATACGAGCAAAGATCGCGTTAACCGAGATGCACGCGGGCGGAGCCGCGAGCGGAAGGCTATAGTTAATATTAGTATAGACAGATAAAATAACCTTTTCATCCCACCATCTCGGAAAGACTATTTTTGCTCTTCGATAACTGAGCGTAAAAGTCGTTTTTATCCTCTAGAGAGGTAAAGTAAATTTGAATTTAGAACATCGTGTGTACTAGGTTTGTGGACTCAAAAAATCATTAAACCTATTTACTTCTACCTCTATGGTGCCGATTTATCATACAACTTTTTTTTAATTTATGAAAAACTCAACTCGGAACCTCCTTGGTGTACCTACTTTTTTTTTTAAATTTGCTTTGCGCGCATAATTTTTTTTTCACGTCCTATGGTTGAACATTGTTGTTGAATTTTATTTGTTGATATTTTATTATTAGTAGGTATTATTACACATAATTATTATACAGCCTCCGTGGCGTAGTGGTAGTGAACGTGGCCGCAACGCAGGAGGCGCGGGTCCGATCCCCGCTCGGTGCAAATATTTGTATGCATAAAATGTTCAACAACAACGGTCTAGCTGCAATGCTTCGATATCGCCTAATGTCACCATTGGGTTGTGGAGGTCACATGGCAGTCGCTTTACGGAAAATATCGAGGTCCAGACGAATCCGCAGTTAAGACTGGTAAAGCGGACCCCGAACTCCGAGGTGAAAGCTTCGGATGCGACTGGGAATTAACGCTAGGAAGAAGAAGCATTTCATTATTTCCTCGCTGAGGTGGGATGAAAAGTTACGTGTTGCACTCGAGTGCAAAGATTTTACACCTTGTGCTCTTTTGATTCCCTCGCTAACGCTCAAGATTCTAATTTATGAATCACTCGCTATGCTCGTGATTCAAATTTAGAATCTTTCGCTTGCTCGGTCATCAAAACTGAGCACGCGGTTAAAAAGCAACTTTGCACTCTTGTATAACAAATAACTAATGTGTTATTCCAGACAATAATAATCTATCCCGTACCAAAAGTGTTATTCTCGAACGTTATGAAAACGCGCTGGCTGGCATAATATTCAGGTGGTAAATTTCTTAACTCCATAAACATACCTACTTGATTAATATTCCATATAATACCAAGGATTTCATAAATATACTGTTTCGTGTAATTGTTTAATTTTTTTTATATTTCTAAATAACTACTTGAGAGTCAACAAGAGTCATTGAGTTAAATTAAAAGAGGAGGAGCTACGAGGTCGGGCCACGAGACGAAAGCTTTAGATGTAGATGTGATCGGGAACAACGCTGCAAACTACAGAAATCGTATCTATAACATTCACGTGTAGTCCAAAACTCTTCAACTATCTAGACTAGACTAAACATTGCCTCTAGCCTCTAGGCGTCCAAGCGACACTGGTGCGCGATAACGAACACAAAATACTTTATTGAGGCGATGTTTTGTAAGTTGCAGACACAAAATACATATTATATACATATCTAAAATACCTACCTTTTTTTTGTTTACTACCATAGCCACCGCTATAGAATAATTGCTTAAAACTAAACTTTCTCTGACACTGTCGTGTTGTAGCAATGTATAAAAATTGGTATTCTCAGTCTCTTTTTACACAAATACACATAAACAAATAAAGTACCTACTGCTTAAAATAGTGGCTAAATTGCGTGGTTCCCGGCAGACTATAATTTGGGCCACTCCATCTCTTCCCATGCGGTGTCGTTCAAGACGACTAACGGATAGGGCTGTTTAACATCAGACAGATATATAGGTACAGCCCAGACTAAGCCTCAGATGCACGGCTTGAGTCAACAATAGTGCCCGGAATACGGCAATAGGCTCACCCTCTATTACGTGGGACCTAATACAATTATTAGTAAAATGTGGTTAATTCACCTCTGCCTAACCCTCCAGAGACAAAGGCGTGATTATGTGTATGTATGTTAAAATAGTTTTTTGATTGCGGTTTTTAGTCGTTTTGTTTTTAAACAGTTTTCAAATGAAACTAGATTAATTAACTAGTACCTACCCCCAGTACCCAATTTAGGTACGGTGGCCAGTGATGGGCCATATTCTGCAATACGCAAATGCAGGCCATCAGCCATCATAATAGGTATGCTTTGAAGTATGCCAATAAAACGATGCGCCACTGTAGGTACCTACACCATAGATCCCCTTTACATAATGGCGATAGCAATCCTAGTAAGTTGTGAGAACATTTTTCTATGTATGTACTAACAAAATCCACCGTCAACAGATGCCAGGAAATAAAATCAAACCAAATAGTCATTCGCCACAATTTCCCAAACGCGGTAGTGGTAAAGTATTCATTGAATCGAAACGGTGAATCAAATGCATCACTGAAATAAATTACATACCTAGATGCTTGTGCACAGTGTGACCCGAACGCGCTTTATCCAAATAAAACGCGCCGATGGGGTACATAGCTACTTACATCATAGGTAATATCATGAATATATCGCAGCCAACGAGCTTAATCAGCCGTTCAATTAACCGCCTAGCCTTTCGTATGAATGAATGTATGTATATTGTGATCAATGTCAAATGTAATACCTAAAAAAGAATATAGAAAACTACATAAATGCATGCAACTTGCATTGCTGATGCATCAGAATTATTTCATCCAATAAATGACATAAAATAACAATAGGTAGCTACGAATAAATACTACGAAAAATCTTTTGAATTCCATAGAGTATGGTTTCAATAAAATACAAAATTATAACAGAATCTGCCCAACGTCATTTGATCGGGCTCTCCTAAAATCGACCGCGACCGGTGTGGATAAGAGTGGAAATGAGCGGAGCTACGTGAAGCGGCGTCGAGTGGCGATTTTTCGCAGAAACGAAAATGTTATATACCTAAGCGTCAATTCAGATCAGGAGGACAAATGTTCTAAGAGTTCTTAAGTGGTAATTTAAAATAGTGTGCAACACGCTACGTCATTGGATACCTACTCGTAATATTTTAATGTTATTAGGATCATAAATGTACAATATGATGTCAATTTTTAAGGTCAGGTAGGTACCTATCAAAATCCCGAAGCTTACAGTACTGAATAGGTATCATAATACCGACGTACGAAAGAACGAATTATAAAAAAGAATTCAAAATACCGAATGTTCAAAATACCGAAAATATAATATAGGTACCGAAAGTACAAAATCCCAAAAATTAAATTTTTCGGTGGTAGCGTCTTTATTATGAAAGACGCTACACCACGAAGTCTAAGGCAGGAGCTCCGCTCCGCTCCCGCCTTAGCCTTCTAACATAATCTATACAAGTCGGATTGCGCGGAGTGGACATGAGTGTATTCCTTGCATTGAACGAGTCGGCCAGTCTCTTCTAGGATCGACTAGGCAAACAGATTATTTTACTTTCAACGGTTGACTGAAAAGTCAGGAACTTTCAGGATTGACTAAAAATACTTTAATCAAAGGCCGAAATTAAAATTTATTTAGGGGTTAGCCCGAAGGAACCTAGGACAAACCAGTCATTCCGCGAAGATACTGCATATCGACCTTTGACTCTTTGATGAATGAATAAATGAATCTTTGATAGATTTTATTGCAGCTATGTCTCGGATTTCAGAGTGAACCAGTCTGGTAATATAAATAGTAAAACTGGGTATATAACGGTGTATTGTGATAAGTCAACTTCAACACGTCACCGCTCTTCTCTTTCGCAATGGAAGCGCAGCCTTATCGTGAACGGGGAGTCCTTGCCGTGAGTCAAATTATAGCAGTGAAGCCTTATAAGTGGACTCGAAACAATAAAACAACATCCCAATTATTGTGTCGAATGACGAGTAAATTGTGCACAATGGAAATTTTAACGAAATGTTGAAATGCAAGTTTCAACAACGCCATGGAAACATCATAATCTATTGTGTACATCCACCAACTAAGATTCTCTAGTATCTAGTAGATGAGTTAAACAAAATAGCTTGTTTACATGAGCCAATTTAGACAAAAGAAACAAGAGATCAGTTTAATGGACAAATTAAATAATACCTTATCCTAGAACACAAATATCTACATTAGGTACATGCTACCTATAGCTACCTACCTATGCTACCTACAGCTCCATTATCTAGACCCAAACTAGGCAATCATTGTATGTTTATTCTCTTTCTAGAACTATCTATACTATTATATAATTGTAAAGTGGTCGTGTCTGTACATTGGAGATATTTAAAAAAAAATACTTGGGTTATGTTATGTTAACGATACTGAACACGAAAATATATTTTTTTAATTTCCTGTCTGTTTGTCTGTTTGTCGGTTTGTCTGTTTGTCTGTTTGTCTGTTTGTCCGCGATGGACGCAAAAACTACTGGACGGATTTTGATGCGGTTTTTTTTGTTAGAAAGGGCTTGCTCAGACTTAAAATCTTACGTTTGTTTGATCCCAATCGGTTGAGTAGAACCGAAGATACGAGCAAAGGTCGCGTTAACCGAGATGCACGCGGGCGGAGCCGCGGGCGGAAGGCTAGTAGGTTATAATTATAAACCATAGTGTTCTAGATAGCGAATAAACATTGTACATATTATTTCGTAATATGCCTTTATATTATAGATACTTAGTAATAGGTAATAAGACCTATGCAAATAGCCATATTTTGCATATTATGTTCTATTCAAATATGCATATAGCGTTGTATTATGCATACAAAATATTTGCAGTGAGCTCTTTTCTTGAAGCTATTTATGCGGAGGGATGTTTTTTTAACTGAAATTATGTAAAGCTCGGGTCGTTAAGTAGGTAGGTACTATAAAACTAGAGGTAGCTATATATTGAAGCAAACTAAAAAGTGAATACTTTTAATTTTAATATTTCTAATTACTTAATTCTTATCCAAAAATATTCTGTATACCTATCTCTTAAATAAAACTGAAGCGATATTTATTATTCAATAATGGTTTTGGTTTAATAAAAACAGTCTACAGTACAGTAGGGAGTTTTAGTAGTAGGTACTTATAAATATATTTTTATATAAAAAATCAAAGGTTTCACCGAGATAACTTTCCAAATTCACCATTGAACCTTGATGCCATCGGACTTTGCTGACATTTTCAACAATCAAGAAATAAAGAAATCGGTTGACATGGTTGGTTAACAATTATTGCTAAATACGCATACAACAATTCAAAGACGGGTTGAGAATCTTCCTTTTTTAGAAATCGGTTAAAAAAGATCGCTCTGAATACTAATATTGGTATTATACTATAATATAAACAGCAATATTAATCATGTTGACATCGTTTGCGTGTCCCAGCTCCATTTGAAAGTGAGAGAACCGTGATACTTTGGTTGGCCAAAGTTTGATACAACCATCGTCAATCCAAATGAAAATAAAAACAAAGAGACAACACAAATAAACAGTCGGGGAAACTAATATCATTTTTAACCTTGACAATATTTATGGGGGAACCGAGAATTTGTACTAAAAAGAAACTTGGCATAATACGTATAAATGCAGAGTAATATTACATAATGTTGACAATATAATATTTTATTCTCGTTATGTGTGAGGCACATACGAGTTCACAACAAAAAAATAAAAATTAAGTTCCACGCTACAGTTTATATGAGTTCTTCGTCAACTAGCGACAACATAAAAAAATATAAGCAAGAGAAAAGTGTGAATGGATGTATACGGTTCCTCCACAAGATCATCGGGACCAAAGCAACTTCACCTGCTAGCCGATATAGGTACAATGAGGTTCTGACGCAGGCTTTCCTCTTGAAGTAGAACGGCTTTTGCTCTCGTAATAGCCAAGAAAGTTAAATAAATTATGGATACGAGGAGAAGGTGGACCCCGGACTCCGAAGTGAAAATCTTGGATGCGATCAGGATCATAGCTATGATGATGTTAATACGAAGAGTGTGAATAATTTTAAAAATATTTGTGTGCGTGAATATGAATATTTGCATTGGTCTGGGTGTTTCTATGTATAATAATTATGTATGTATTTACAAAAAAAAAAGTATCTAAGTATGTTTATCCGCATTCTAGAACCCATAACACAAGCTAGTTTAGCTATGCTTACTTTGGGTCTAGATAGCGTTGTGTAGAATGTCCTACAATATTTATTTATAGTTATTCAAAAAAAAACATGTAAAAACGGAACTCATAGAAATGATTAAATAGTCAACTGTACCAAACCCAAATAAACATAATAATATAAATGCCAGCAGTGATACCATTTAATATCTCACGCGCGTAATTCAAGTTTAAACGACGAACACCTTTGACTTCCCAAAGTTCATACGCGTAACAGAAATTAATAAAATTATAAACTTGCTTCGACTGTGAAATAAAACATCGAGACAAAAGCTACATAACTGTCTTACTTGAGAACTCTTCACTTCGTCATAATGTTCTCAAAAGTCTGCGAATAAAATCGAAACACACTTTATTGTGCACTAATTAAAATTATATTTCACTTATTATCAATGAAACTTGAGCAGTAATTAAACAGTAATTATGTGATAAATTATAAGCACAGTCCAACGTATGATGTATGACTCATTATAAGTATAAAAAAGTGATAAATGTAAGAAAAAAATATATTATTAATATATAGGTAAAGGTATAAATACTTGTAATTTTACTAAAGATATGTACATCGCAGACAAACATACAATGGGGTTGGCATAACGTTTAATGGATAAAAATTCCCAATTAAAATAAAGAGAATAAAAGGAATTATAAAATAAAGAATAAAGAAAAACAGGCGAACATAATACGAACCTTCATGATGTAACATTATCGAGAGTACTGTTATTATTAAAGAGAGAAATTATATGTTTTAAGAAAAAAGTAAGTAATTATAAAAAAGTAGTGGATAAAAGTCTTGGTAATCTGCTTAATTATGAATTACTATGGAGTAATAAGTTATAATCTTGAAACAATTCGACATTGATGTGATTTTTAATGTTAATTGTACAAAATTAATTAATCACCTTAACTCTCTTTGTTCTTACAGGGTAGGCAGCAAGATTGTGACTCCACTGAGATGTTGCACACGTCCATAGGCTACTGCAAGCACTTCCCATCAGTTGGGCCGTGTGCTTGTCGGTCAAGAAAAATCATTCATAACAAACGTTATCTAATAGGTACATTTACCCATTTCTTTCTATTTGTTTTGATTATTTTAGATTCGTTCTACTGAATATTATAATAGTTATTTGTTATACAAGAGTGCAAAGTTGCTTTTTAACCGCGTGCTCATTTTTGATGACCGAGCAAGCGAAAGATTCTAAATTTGAATCACGAGCGTAGCGAGTGATTTACAAATTAGAATCTTGAGCGTTAGCGAGGGAATCAAAAGAGCACAAGGTAAAAAATCTTTGCACTCGAGTGCAACACGTAACTTTTCATCCCACCTCAGCGAGGAAATAATGAAATGCTTCTCCTTCCTAGCGTTAATTCCCAGTCAGCATCCGAAGCTTTCACCTCGGAGTCCGGGGTCCGCTTTACCAGTCTTAACTGCGGATTTGGCTGAACCTCGATATTTGCCGTGAAGCGACTGCCATCTGACCTCCACAACCCAATGATGACATTAGGCGATATCGAAGCATTGCAGCCAGACCGTTGTTGTTGAACTTTTTAGGGCTCCAACTACCCGTAACGACTGCCATAGATGTTCGTATGGCATCCGTGACCGACGGCTTAACGTGCTCTCCAAGGCACGACCAGACCAATGCAAATACCCATTTTCATGCATAAAAAATATTTGCACTGAGCGGGGATCGAACCCGTGCCTCCTGCGTAGCGGCCGCGTTCAATACCACTACGCCATGGAGGCTGTATAATATGTGTATTAATACTAGTAATAAAATACAACAAAATAAAAATTCAACAACAATGTCAACAATATGACGTGAAAAAAATTGATGCGCGCAAAGCAAATTAAAAAAAAAGTACACCAAGGAGGTTACGAGTCTGAGTTTTTCATGAATTAAAAAAAAGTTGTATGATAAATTCGGCACCATAGAGGTAGAAGTAAATAGGTTTAATGATGTTTTGAGTCCACAAACCTAGTACACACGATGTTCTAAATTCAAATTTACTTTACCTCTCTAGAGGATAAAAACGGCTTTTACGCTCAGTTATCGAAGAGCAAAAATAGTCTTTCCGAGATGGTGGGATGAAAATGACTTTTTACATAGTAGGTGCCACTCTAAAGTTTAACAAAGATATTCAGAAGATAGCAAATTTATAATTACTTTATTTTCAAAATCAAGAAATGAACACTTAATAAAATCAAATGAGTAAGAATAAAGCGAATTAACACCCAGTACCTAATTAAAATACGTACTGTTACACTGATACTGTTAGAGTCATAGAATTTCATCTGCTTTATACCCAAATCTCTATTATTTTTCGTACAAACACCCATTCGTTATTTATGCCAAATGTCCCTATTCAAATTCGAATATATATTAAAGAGCACGAAAATTTGTTTCAGTTCATTCTAGAAAGGTGTTCCTAGTTCCTACTTGTATAAAACTTTTAGACGACAGTAAACATTCTGGCTTTAGTGACAGTTGAGGCAAAGTCGTCACTGAATAGATAGATACATGGACAGCTTTTCATTAATTATATAATAGTACATTATGGTACAATTGTACAAGTGAGTAAAGTTGGTGATTACCGCAGAGGCGCCATTGAGACCCGAGACGTCAGGCGAGGATCTTAAGAGAGCCGAGGACGGTAATCATCATACTCACGCGTGGCATACGATGTTTTACAACACACTTGCGAATAAAATAATACTACAAATCATCATCACTACATATTATAAAATAAAGTCGCTGTCGCTGTCTGTCCGTCCCTATGTATGCTTAAATCTTCAAAACTACGAAACAGATTTTGAAGCGGTTTTTTTTAATAGATAGAGTGATTCAAGAGGAAGGTCTATATGTGTAATATATGCATAATATTGTAGAGAAACACTGATAAATTTAGAGATAATACCATGCGGGCGGAAAATATGGCGGTACGAAGTTCGCCGGGTCAGCTAGTAGACTAAATAAACCATACTACAAATTAATTCGTTTTTCTATGCGCGCGCATCTAACAACGGCGATCGGCCATATTTAAAAGAATGAGGTTTGAATTTAACTTTTTTTACTCTGTTTTTTTTCTGTAGGTACGAGAAAAAAAAAGTTAAATTTGAGTGAAAATTTTGTTTATTATACAAGTATTACAAGTTGAAATTATTTATTTAAATACGAAAATGCATCAAATGACCATACAATAGGCATATTAATTTATTCGTACTGTTAAACACGTTATTTTTTGTATCGAAACTTTTTTAAGAACATAGAAACTTAACCTATAAAATTTTAAAAAGAATTTATAACTCACTTGTGAATAATAGCAATGAAAAAATCACAGTTTGATAATAGGTGTCATTACTTGCCTAATTGCGGTGAAAGAATATCTATTTTATGAGCAGGTGTGTTGTAAACGACTTTATACAATACTAGCGGCCGCCCGCGACTTCGTACGCGTGGAGTTCGTTTTACCTCCTCAGGGGTGGAGTTTCGTAAAATCCGTTCTTAACGGATATCTACACCCCATAAGGAACCTGCCTGCCAAATGTCGTGATTAATCAATGAGTGGTATTTCGCTTTTATAAAGATTAACAATAGGGAGAAAGAGGGAACTATACAGCCAACATAACCATAATGTAGTTCCACAAAACATGATCGCTTAGTTACAGATCGCGTAATTACAGCGATGCAAGAGGTGCATACCGGTTGGATTGATTAAATTTATATAATTTAATAAATTAAGACATAAACTGAGACGAAACGTTCATTAAAAGAAATCTTAAAGCGGTTTCATTGTAAGATTTTTCATTCTTGCTAACTTTGCAGTAGTTCTGCTAAATGAAGTTCCTATTCCCCAAGTTTATCAAACCTATCACCGTTTATCTCTGCTTGGGTGTAATCCGATAAATTCAATAAGCAATTTTAAGACGGTGTATAGGAAACAGTTTTATTTCTGTAATTATTATTCTTACATAGACTTATTGTAATATATTGTAACTAATAAAAAATTTAAAAAAATATATCGAGGTCTAACCAAATCTGTAGTTAAGACTGGTAAAGCGGACCCCAGACTCCGAGTTGAAAAGCTTCGGATGCGACTGGGAATTAACGCTAGGATGAGAGAGAGTCTTATTGTCTAAATATAATTAGGTACTTTCAAGATGTATGTAGGTTACCACATGCTACTTGTACATTAATTTGATACAATACTAGTTGTTGTTCGCGGCTCCGCACGCGTGGTATTCTGTTCTCGTTCGCAACGTGATGATACATAGCCTATGTTAGTACCTGATAACGTAGTTTTCTAATGGTGAAAGAATTTTTGAAATCCGTCCAGTAGTTTTTGAGTTAATTCGTTACATACAATAACACAAATCTTTCCTTTTTATAATATTAGTAGAATAGATAAATAAAAAAAGGTAAAAAGTAGATACTATCAGTTTCTAAGCTTAAGTTCTATTTTTAGCACCCTGTCACGTCACAGACTCCCGACTTTCCAGATGCAAAAATAAACACAATAAATGAGCTTTACGGTCTCTTTAAACACATGGATTTCCTTTCATGCTTCGGAAGTCCGGCCGTGTGGAATGTATAAAAGTCGTATGAGGAAAAGATTAATCGAGCGAATTTAAATAACAGTCCTTTGAAATACGACGCAAAGAGTTCACATGACCAAGGAGGTCTTTGTGGTTGTGTTCTGAAATAAATATAACCTAGCCCGTATATCAGCCGCTGCATTAAACTTGCAATTGCTGAAAACGGCGGTAACGATGGTGGAAAACTATGTTACTGACGATATGAACCTACTTTAAGGCAATAATATCTAGTATTGTAGGACGTATTTAGGCTAAAAGCATAGCTTGTATTGATATTCTATTCTATATTGGGATCTAAATAGGTATAAGTACATATTCATATTCAGAAAGGTTTTTGTAAAAATAAATAGCTTTAAGTAGAATGGGCTTGTTCTTCGTCCGACAGTAAGCAAGCATACAGCCCATGAGAAAGTACCCGCTTGGCGGCAATGGGCTTGCTGCCAATATGTGGAACCGAAAATCATAGTTGGCGAAGTTTGGGTGTTGTTAATAAACCTCAACCTACCCCTACGAGGATTTAGAGACATTATTATTCATTTGGAAAAAAATAATAAAGCGTAGATGATATTTTGAATTTCGTAGGGTGGAGTGACCCCCAAAACACCCCTCTCCCTTAGTACCCAATGTTTCAATATCAAATTAAAATATCAAATAATAAATTGAAATGCTTCATAACGGCCTTCGGTTCATAAGATACGCCTGAGATAGGCCTGGGTACTACACAAGAATCCCAATGAAGTTTAGCCTTTAAATACACAAAATAAATTAAAACCCAGGCAGGTACTGCGGTGATGGAGAGTTCTCCGCAGACGTTTAAAGTTACTATAAGTAATTAACAAACCACGTGAACTTTCCGTTTGAAATACGAGGTGAAAGATACACAATACGGAGTATCTCAACACACCGGGTTTACACTAATGGATTAACCTGTATTATATGATGAGTTTCAATCATCAACTATACAAATTACATGTTAATTTTCGGAGAAATTTACCTACGAAATCTTGGTTTAAGACGTAGTGTTACATAGATTTAATTTAAAGAATCCGTATCATTTAGATAATATAATAACTTATCTGGTTTTGATAAGACTGATGAATTTTTTATAGTTAGCACATGCGAAATATACAGTTTAAGTTACCTAATAAAACAATTTTTGACAACATTACATTTATTATCTATAGTTCTTTCTAAGTCTATTTAATCTTCGAACATTCTTACTTATCGTAGATACTTAGATGTACTTACTTTACTAGAAGATAGACTAATACCCGTATTCACAAACAATACTGTGAGGTCTCATAGTGTGCTTGAGCGCATAGGGCTGGTAAAATTAATTCACAAACATCACGGAGCATGAACGCAGTGCGTTCCCTCAAAGAAGTATTACTTAGGTAAGTGTTATCAATGAATAAAAAGGCTTGCCAAAACGAACGCACTGAGAATTTGTCGTTCTTTTTGGTAGTACGCATAGCGAAGTATTGTTTGTGAATACGGGTGTTAGACTTAGGCCCAACTTGCCCTTAAGTTTAGTTCTAGAATACAATCTGTACTAATAACAAGTTTCAAGACTGAGCAATGAGCATAGTTCTTACAATACACTTATTTCGAACACCAAATTTTGGTAGTATACCTACGTAATCACAATTTTTCAAATCGAAAATAAAACCAACACCATTGATGTTGGATATGCGTATAATTGTATCATATTGAGTTTGAAAACAAAATGGAATATTTTGTTGATTTGAGATCGCACTTTCAGACTGCGCCTTAACAGCCTAGCTTAAATGTTGACAGGCGGCGATGAAGGCATACTAAAAATGATAAACACACTTGTAAACGTCGTTTCCATTGTGTAATTAACGAGGGCAAAGTAAGTAAAAAGCGTTTATCAAGCAGTTGCGACCACTCGGTAGTTTAATTAAATTTTTAATTTATTGTGAAGGAGGTCGCGTGTGGCGCCCAGCGAGCGCTCGCAATTAGCTCCTATCTTAATCTAATGTAAGTACGTACACACTATCTACTTAGAGATGAAGAATGTCTTTGGTGAAATTTAATGTTTTTCCTTTAGATTTAGTAGACAGATACTTTACTGGATTACATACCTATGTAGAACAGTAAATTGATTATTAACTTAGAGGATATTGCAAAATAATAGAGTTGCGTGTATTTTTATTACATTTATGTTTATGGGTTGTTCTCACCATTTACTTTGCTCCCACTGAGGAAACTAGGAATTTATCTGAGAAAATATCCCAATCACCACCATGGGGAAACCCCGTAATGGTAATTGGGATATTTTCTCTCTTTTTCAGTCTCAGTTGACACCCCGTTGCGATGTTTTTTTATTTCTCTTTTTTATTTCTTTATTTTCTTTTTTTTTCTCAGGTTTCTCACTTGACACGCTGCCGTCACTTCTTTGACAAATACATGAATCCTACTAGTATTCGGTATAAGTGTGAATTATGTGACAATGAATGCCTCACTGCCTTGGATACCGGAGGAATGCTGGATAGAGATACCGGAATCTGAGGTGAATGCCTCAGTTGCAACCAGAACTCAACGCTGCAGTAATGACGATGGACAGGACTCTAAAACGGCTTAGAGGACTAGGATGAAGTTTAGTAGAGAGATTATAGACTTGAATAGCACATAAACTACTTTTAATCTCGGACATAGGTTTCTATGTGTCGCTAGAACGATATTAGTTCACGTGGGCGAAGCTAGGGGCAACAGCTACTATATTTAATCACGAACTATATTTTATGTGAGAGGTGAGCTTGATAACAGAGATGACCTTTTTGGCTATAAAGTTTAAGTATACTACTTATCTTGAAGCTACGTGGCGCGGCGGTACGCTAGCATAATTGGCTAAAGCGTCGGATTTGTGATCCAGAGGTCACAGGTCACTGAACATCACTGACGTGAACCAGTAGCTTATGGCAGTGGCAGTGGAACTTTTGTAAGTCACTGTTGAATATAAAATGGAGAAAGTGTTTTTAAATTCATTAATGTGTAAGATTGTATTGCCAAAGTTTCACATATTTGGACGATTCACGTCACACAAAACAGAGAACCAGCATATAAGTGGTCAGTTATATTATTGATCAATCGAGTAGTGAATATGTTAAACATCCTTATTCTATAGGAATCCGTTTTTAACTAAATAACATTTTTTCTATAATCATCTGCTTACGCTTTCTACCTACGACTTATTTTCTAATCTCAAATTCTCAAACTCATTTGAATTATTTTTTTACTTTTTAGATTGGTTTTATTCTAGGCGCGTTTATTTTAAGTATTTTTTATTTTTTGCAAAAAAAAATGGGAGTAAATGGATGTATATAGTTCATTACCCCGAACATGAAAATTACTCGTATTCGTAACGTATCGAGAGCACAAAGCATTGCGATTGGCCGCATGCCTTCTGTAAACCTGTGTGTGTGTGAAGCCTGCCAATCGCCATGTTCCGTTCTCTCGAAGCGTTTACGGTACGAATACGAATATTTTTCGTGCGTGGTGCGTGCGTCAAAGCATGACAAATAGTGATGTGACATTATGTATACATGCAGAACCAATCAGGAGAAATGGATAAGCAAACACCAGGGTTGTGCAAGCTTTGGATTCAACCGGATTAGCACTAGAATATTGCGGTTGAGAAGGGAACATGACATTGATATAATATATATGTATAGCAGGTTTAGTACAGATGTCCTATTGGAGATGACCCAAGAATAACAATATCCTTGCCAACGGATACGTAAATCACACTTGTATTGTTAATGTTTGTAGAAGAGCCAACTGTGATACCTACTAGGTCTTACAGTAAGCTCTTTCAATCTTGTTATGCTTAACGCTCGTCGAATAATTTAACGTGTGAGATAGCAAGCATTAGAAGGCGCAAATGGTACTCACATACACGCATCTTTGTGTGTAAATATTTTATTATACAACTAGCATTTCCCCGCGGCATTTTCGTCGTCGCTTATCCCTTACACATGTGGGAGCGCGATTTGCTCTTCATATTTTATAGGGGATCGTAAGCTGACGTCTTTTAGATGCCTCAATGGTACAAAATACATGTATGTGTGCCGATATTGTGTCTCAAAAAAAACTAGCTTTGCATTATTACGTTGTAGAAAAAGGATTGCTTTTATTTGGTAAAGCTGGAAAATTTATAGAGCTCCATATACCTACTTTTTGATTTCCGCTTAAAAACTATAGTTTGATAGTAAGTGTTATTTGTTTGTAATAAAAAGGAAACGGTATGAACCGAAAAAGAAATAGGTAAGCGAAGACTGGATTTCAACGGATAGAAAATGAATTGAAATAAAACTTGAAACCTCAATTTACTTGAAAGCATTTATTAAATTTATACACTGTACTATCACGATATTTATTTTATCTTTTTATTAAAAGGTTTATTTAGGTGTACAGGGTTCTACCGACATCTTTGGGACCCTAGCCAAGCTTACTTGCCAGGCGGTGCACCTGCTAATCAACAGATTAGGCTCTGGCGCAGGATTTTTTCTCATGGATAGGAGGTCAGACGGCAGTCACTCCCAGAAAACTCAATTTACGGAATGCCTTGCCCAAATCTGTATTTCCGGATAGCTATAACTTAGGTGTCTTCAAGACCAGAGTGAATAGGAATAGGTTACTTCTAGACAAGCATGCTCCACCGTCGAGCACATCATCACTTACCAACAGGTGAGATAGTGTTCAAACGCGAGCCTAACCATATTGTAACCCTCCTTTGGCTTCGCCGTAGCCGGATAAAAACAATAAACGGTCTCAAAGCAAATGGTAAATTTTGGACGCAACTACGAAACTGCTATTAGGATGATGATGATAGAAAGGCCTAATTAACGGGACGTAATCGCCTTGCGCGATACAGACGATTTAATCACCTTAATTAACTTCTATAGCCTTAATAGGCGATAATACTGGGATTGATCAAGATTGTAGCAGCTAATTGTAAATATCAAAAGAGCTACCTATTTAGGCCATCCTGCATATATTTGTTAAAGGATGCCAATGTACGAAACAGCACCAGAACCCGGACGCTGTCTTATAAATTCATTGCGGACACAATCCATTAAAGCGTGGTAAACATTTCCAGTGACCTCACAAAGCACACAGTTGGGGTAGTCCACTTTGCGCATTAAGAATGCAAACTATTATTTGTAGGAATGTATTTAGGTCGCTCTTTATAAATGGATATTTAGTTCTAGAAATTCATCTGGATCGATGCTGGCTTGACGTTGTAAGGGATGACATGCGTGAGAATGGTGAGTGTCGATTTTCAGCCTCGATAGTGAGTGTCGGGACTGAAAATCGAGTTAATAGAGACGAAAAAGTAAAAAAGCGAACTTCGGGCTACGAGACCAAACTTCGAATGCATTATGCAATATCTTTCAAAGAGCTCAGGATTTGAAACCGGGACCTCTCGACTTGATCTTAATACCTACTCCTTCCGGGTAGGACCTTCCTTATCCACTAACGGCCGTTTCCAATAAAATATCTACAGATAAAGGTAAAGGTAGAGATAGTTCCTTTGTCAAATCCTTTTTTTTTTTTTTATACCACTTAGGTGGCAGACAAGCACACGGCCCACCTGATGGAAAGTGGTTACCGTGGCCTATAGACGTATGCAACACCAGGGGCGTCACACTCGTGCTGCCGACCCTGAAGAAACCTTCTAATGCCCTTCTTGAAGAACCCCATATTGTAGTCGCTTGGGAAAACCATCGCGGGGAGTTCATTCCACAGCTTGAGTGTGCGAGGGATGAAGTTCCTTTCATACCGCACAGTGCGCACCATTTCCGGTCGCGGTTGTTATTTTGCTACTATGAATTGCGTTACCATAGAGTTGATGACGTTTTTATCCTTTCTAATGTCAAAACTGGCGATAGATAGGTTATTGGGAACGGCCGTAACGATATCACGAAGAGATCCCTGTTTCCTTCAATAAGTTAAGATGTAGGTAGGTAACCATGAAAAAAAATATCAGACTGTTTCTAATCGTATTGTATGGATGGCTTATTATACAGCTGCGGAGTATCAAGACGATAAGGACAGCTAAGCGTTGTCAGATATTGTAGCAACTGACAAGTTCGGTAAACCGATCAATTAAGGAAACTGACGGGTGGCGACCTAATCCTGCTTAACGGCATACCAATGCCTAACCGAATGTGACTGAGGCCGGATAACCACGTATTTTAGTAGGTACCTACGTTTGATTCTCACAAACGTTTTGACATTCCCTTGGAAATAAGCGTTTGACTTATACGTACGTATCTATACATCATGTTTTTATTAATCAGTTGCGGACCTGAAGAATCGGCACAGTATCGGGACTTTATCGGCTAAACTCTACCGAATTACCTACTTAACTTCATACCACATCTTGATTCGTGTTTCGTGCGGGCTCGAGGTTTTTAATACCTTTCGTGATAGCCCCCAACGTGTTGAGCTCCATCATTATTAATGATTTACGTCACCTCCAATCAACATTTTTACAAATTCAAGTATTATTTACTTGAGTAAAGTTACATGAGCTCCAAATGATCAAAGTTTGGCTAAAGTAGTTAAGACCTATTCCCAGTAGTCCCCTCTAGCCCTGTCCCCCAGGGTGACAGCTGGGAATTGTCTTCCCATTTGTCACCGGGGTGACAATTTGTGCCGAATGTTCCCTTTGAAAACTGACTAGAGGGGACAAATGGAAGCATACCTATATCAATTCGGATTGACATTAAAAAACTTATAATAGAATAGAATACTTCCCAAGAGAGAAGCCGAAAGAAAATTCCACGTACAAATTGTACCTGCTCAAATTAAAATTAATTTTAGTACTTACCTACGTAATTTAACTTATTCAATATCTGTCCCGAAATATTAGACGGTTATTATCTGAAAGACGTTCATTTCGTACCTATAAAATTACTTGGTTTGAATTACTTATTATTTGATTCAAGGAAATCTGTGTTGTGTCCGGATAATTGTACTTGATGACGTAGCAAACCAATTCAAAAATAAATACAACTTGATGTAGACACTAACGTAAATTGGGCTGTGATAGTAATTAAACTATACCATATTATATAATCTGTGACTATATAATATGGTATATCTGTATTATATGTAGTATCTAATAATTGCCCGCGGCTCCGCCCGCGTGGATTCTGATTCAAATCACGTGGAATCTTTTCCTGGTTTTCGTATTAATATATAGCTTATGACACAGGTCTTCGCATTTTTTTCAATAAATAAACCCCGTATCCTCCTTTTCACTCATCTATAGGCCGGTAACTAAGTAAAATTAAGCCCACAAAATAAGGTATGTACGGAAATCTGTCGCACTTGTTGACATTTATGATTACTGCTCCGCTCCCTTAAGTTGTAGCGTGATGAAATTTAGCCTATAACCTTCCTCGATAAATGGACCATTACACAACACAAAAATAATTCTTCAATTCCTTCTAGTAGTTCCAGAGATTAGCGCGTTAAACCTACTAAACGCACGTTCAACAAACAAATAAACAAGCTCTGCAGCTTTCTAATATTTAGTACAGATTTAGTATTATATATTTTATAATCGAGCATGCTGCAGCATTCACATCCTAGATTCAGAACAGTAAAACGGGGCAAAAGAAAAGAAGAAATAAAGAAAGGTCACAATATTATTAGATTAACATAAGTTCCACTTAAATAAGAACGTAGTATATTTATTTACTAGTATTTACTACTGTAAATAGTAAGTATTTACCTAGTTTTACTGCAGAGAGAACATATTACCCCAATCAGGCAACTCTACATTCAAACAGAAAATTTAATTCCATAAACATGAGTGGTCTTTTCACGATTCGCCTCCTCCTATAATTCAATCATCCCCGTCTGTCCGTTTGTCCGGCTGTGGTTAGAATACTACTTACTAATAAAATAGATTTGAAAGAGATACCTACGAGTACCTATCATACCTATGTCATGAATGCGAAACTATTATTTGGTTTTTTTTTCATATACGAGTAAGTAACACTGTAACGCTTTCATCCTGCAATTTTGCTTACAATGTTGATCAGAAGTTCGGCAAAATAAGTAAGGCACCTTTTAGCCTGAAAACTAGCATTGCTCCTTTGGGATATAAACGTGAATTTACGTCAACGTATGCAAAACCGTGGGTAAAACCTGGTGTAACACAATATTTCCAAATTTTTGGAAAGATATTTGTCTTATTGATGAGATACCTACGTGTTTCTTAAGTTTCCTATAGTAGGTACAGACTTCCTCTATTTTTTAACTTTACCACGCGTATAAGAAAAAACTAGGTAGTTGAACCCACAATACATTTTAAAAAGGCTTGATTATTTTGAATCTGGATTTGCTAGATTACATAATATTATTCTTTAGAAGCATTTTAAGATATTTATTTTGTCATAACCATCATCACTACAGCATTATTCTCGGTTGGATCCAAAGCATGCAGTTTGCAGGCCGGGGATCGTTCTTCTACTCTTTCTCGTGGTTCAACTTATCTTCTTCGCTTTTGCGGGAGCGTCTGCCGTCTGGCCCCCACACCCGAGGAGAAAGTCGCTTCAGAGCCTCATTCCGCCAATCAACAAATAGGGCGCTGTCCATTAATCACGTGAGGCTCAACCGGGAGTGGGGGGGCTGGGGGGTTTCGGAAAACATCACGAAATATCACCAGGGGGGGAGGGAGGGGTATATAAGGATATCACGTGTATTTATTTTTTCTTATAACTGGTGATTTTTGTCACAATTTCTAGTTTTCTAGTATTAAATAATTTATTAAAAAAATACACGTGATTTTGGCTAGGGGGGGGGGGGGGGGGAGGGAGAATGTAAAGCCTTACCACGTATCACCATGGGAGAGGGGGGTTAGAAAATTGCTAAAAAAACATCACGTGATTAATGGACAGCCCCTAGGTAGGGTACCAGTTTACAGGGTAGAAGTCAGCTTATGTTCACTGAAATACTTGATGGCGGCGGTCTTAAGATCATTAAAAAATGTGACTTCACAGAATAGATAGGTATACCTACCTAGTAGGTGACGTCCTACTAATTCCAGTAACATTAGGCAACGCCAACAAATTGATGTTTCCTGAATCAGCGATTGTTAAAAATAATGCTGGTAGGTAATCCAAATTACTAGTATTCCCATTAACTCTTTCACCTAAGCTCAATTGCTTGTCTTAGGGATGGCTATCGGTAGTGTAATGGTCAAAGTATTGCCAAAGTATTCCAAGAATCGAGCATCGAGCGGACTGAGCCAAACGTTCCCAGAACACTACAAGCTCAAGTTTGTGTCGTAAGATCGGGTTCTTGCAACTAGGCATAGGTACATATTCCTAAGTAAGTATTTCCGTAGCGGAACACCCCGTCGCGTCGGCACAACACCGTAGGTACGCCTAAATATCCGAGTGTCGTTTAAAAAGTAGAGCTTGGCGCAGGTATTTTTGCGTCCAGCCAAAAACCTATTCCAGAAACCTTTTCTAGTTACGTTTCACCACTAATCCTGGCCACATTTCAAAATGAATATTTACAATGTCAGGTCTACACAGTGACCCCGATACGGTCCATTGCAAACTTAATTTACCGTGATATATCTATTTAAATCGAATCCAAATCATGAAAGTTTGTGTGTTAATTGGAGGAAGTAAGTATTTAACACGCAATATGTATTTCGTAATTTAGATTGATCATCAACCATCTATGTCTATAAAGGGCTTGTGGAGATCTGATGGCAGTCGCTTCACTCAAAATATAAAAATTCAGCCATTTTGGAAAAAGTCTTGAAGGATCTGCTGCAATATCATTTCATACTTCTAGATAAATGATAATTTACATGATATGTAGGTAATATGAAAGATTAAGAGCATGGATTGTTGTAAAAGCCAAAATGAATCAATACGCCAGTCATTTTAAGCAAAAAGGTCGGACTAATTCCGGCGGAAGGTTTCTTTGTTTTAAAATGTTCCTTGGATTCCCCTGAACATATCTGGAAAGTTCCCCATAGATCCCATGTACGCTCCCCCTCCCCTCCCTCAAACGTCTCCCTAAATCCAGTTTTTTCTATTTTTCTCAGAAACGGTGAAAGCTATAAGAAAGTTGTTCAGGTACCATATAATTGCTATAAAATTACCTACCAAACGACAGTTCATTCATTTCAATGTGAGCTATAGTCTCTGAAATATACCTACAGAAATTTCACCAAAAAAAAAAATTGGCCCAAAATTATTCTTTGTACTAAATTTGAAGAAAAATTACTGGAGTTGTTGCAAAATGATGTAGGCACAAGTAAATCTTCATACATTAAGGAATAAAATTATGTATGATTCATTGTTATGGTAACATTGGTTCTCGAGTTACAGCGAATAGTGTCAAAAAACAACAAAATATAATTTTATAGTACGAAGACAGTAGAAACTTTGAAGATGATGATGCCTAAGGTTTAAATTATGACAATTAAATATCCATACATATGATCACGCCTCTATCCCTGGAGGGTTAGGCAGAGGTGAATTAATACCCACATTTCACCAATCATGGTATAAGGTCTCAGGCAATAAGTAATAGCCTATTGCCGTTTTTCGGGCACTATTGTTGACTCCAGCCATGTATCTGTGGCTGAGCCTGGGCTATTTATATCTCTCTGATGTTAAACATCTCTATTCTTTAGTCACCTTGTACGACACCGCATGGCAGGAGATGGAGTGGCCCAAATTCTTCTCTGCCGGGAACCACGCCGCAATTAAGTTTAAATAAACGGACTTAATAAAATCATTTCCCCTGAAATACTAAACGATTTATCCTTTCAGTAACGATGTAGCGCCACATTATAAATATAATGGGAGAAAAATATGCAAAACGGTTACTCCGATTTTAATATATGAGGTGTCAAATAATACCTACTTCTTGTCATGTTTTATTATAAAAATAATAAAAGCTTTAACTATATCAAAAACTATCTGTTTATTAAAAAATGGAAGCCTTCCCCGCTTCTGACAAGCTTATGAAACTGATAAGCTGTTCCTGAAAAACGAATTAACTAACCTATTCACTCTAGTCTTATAGCTATCCGGCAACACAGATTCGGGCAAGGCCGTTTGGTGCGTATAAGTGGAAAGTCCATGGTGTATCAGTGGCGGGTAACCGTGCGTATGGTCGTTCGATGGTGGAAAGGGTTTGGCGGAATTAAGTTGTGCAAATCTTGTGCACACTCCATGAAGTGCATCCGATAAAAAATCGAGAGTCATGCAACTCTTAGCTGATGTTCTAGGCTCTGAAGCCTATTTTCAACTAGAGCGTCGTTATTGATGAGCCTCCAAGAGGCTTGTTTCTCTATTGACTCAAGGGATTCAAGCTGGTATTTGGCTGAACCGTCACAAAGGTGCGAGCAGTATTTTATGCACGATCGAACTTGCGCTTGGTAGAGAATGAGAAGTTGTTCCAATGTGAAGTAGGTACTAATCTTACTTTTGATAGCATTCTCAGCTTTTTAGCAGCTTCGCAGAGAAGAGACACGCCTGACTGGGTTTTGGTTGCGTTGAAGTTGACCAAGTTGGCATCTCCCCAATCGGAGGATGCCTGCAAAGGAAAGTTCAACCGCTCAACCATGGTTTCCTTAAGAGACCGGATCTCAACCATGCCAGCGTACGGCCGTCTCGTAACTCTCTACCATTGTGATGTCGTCTGCGCACTCAATGGTTCCGGGCTTGAGCAGATCGTTGATATGGAAAAGTGTGACAGAAAGTACCGACCCCTTAAGGGACCCCAGCGTTTATTTGCAAATGGTCCAACGAACTACCGTCAATGATACGGAATGACCGAGTTCCCAGAAAGATTGCAATCCAGGCATACAAGACAGCCGAAGGAAGGAAGTTTGTTGAATAAGTTATCGTGCTAGACCCTGTCAAAGGCCTCTGAGATGTCGAGGGAGACCCCTAGCGCTCAATGGCCTTATTCTTAATGTGGCATATCCGTGGTCCGTTTATTTAAATTTTATAACCATAAGGTGGACTGACGACCTACGTAGGGTGGCAGGGACACACTGAATGCGGAAGGCGGAGGATCGGCAAACGTGGCGCGTATTGGGGGAGGCCTATGTCCAGGCCTATGTAAGTACCGCGGTAGCCTAGTGGTATGGGTAATGGATTGCTGAGACGAGGTCACGGGTTCGATCCCAGGTTTACCATGGCACACACCAATGACTTTTCGATGATTTTCGAAGTTATGTGTGTGTTTATCGCAGGTTTATAAGTGCCCGGTTAATGGCAATAGGCTCGCCACCTATTACATTGGGACCGAAACATAAACGGCGAAATGTGGGTGCTAGCACCTTTGCCTACCCCCTCGGGGACAAAGGCGTGAGTTTATGTTATGTTATGTTAATCTATGTCCAGCAGTGGACTGCAATAGGCTAATTGATTGATTGAACCATAATTTGACCCTTAGGCATCATCATTTTCTAAGTTCCTACTTTCTTCACACCAGAAAATTATATTGTGGTGTTTGATACTATTCGCTTTAACTCGAGAACCAATGCTGCTATAACAATGAATTTTATAGCAATTATATGGTACCTGGACAACTTTCTTGTAGCTTTCACCGTTTCTGAGAAAAATAGAAAAAACTGGATTTAGGGAGACGTTTGAAGGGGGGGAGGGGGGAGCGTACATGGGATCTATGGGGAACTTTCCAGATATGTTCAGGGGGACCTAAGGAACATTTTAAAACAAAGAAACCTTCCGCCGGAATTAGTCCTAGGTTTCAAGGATTTTTTGTCTAAAATTACTGAGCTACAATGTATAGAGCGGTGGGCGAGCGTAGGTACCCGGGCCTCCAAAATACAAGCTTTCAATGTTTCAATGCAACCGGGATTACATTACATTGATACGAGTATTATTCACATTTGGTATGTCATGCTACAGTACTGTAACACGAGGTGAATGAGAATAGAGAAATAGAAATAAAATGGTCGGGCAGCACGAGTGTGACGCCCCTGGTGTTACATACGTCCACAGGCCACGGCAACCACTTTCCATCAGGTGGGCCGTGTGCTTGTCTGCCGCCTAAGTGGTATAAATAAAAGTGGCCGTTAGATTTTTAATATTTTATTTTACAAAATTTCAATTTCTAACCAGATATTTAATAATTCTGTTCATTCACACTGAAAAAGTCCACAGTTTTATTTGTAAGAAAATAAATGAAAAATTTAGCTGTCCATTTTATTTCTATTCACCCATTGATCTCTATTCACCCCGTTTTCCCCGGTGGGTACTTTTTATTTACGGTCCTAATATCTTCATCAAGATTGTGAATACACAAATCTGACAAATTAAAAACACACCGCCATGAAATAAAAATGAGAAAAGATTTATAAGGTAAGAAGAAACGCATTGTCCTCACGCTAAGTAAGCCTGTATTCCCATAAACCGATAATCTAAAAATACAAATAGTAGGTAGGTATCTATACAAAGAGTCTTTTGACGCTTCTTTTTCATATGGCGGGTATGATTCGAATAATAATGAAACGGGAATAACACAAACAGTACCAACCTATTCGTGATTAATGTTTTTGTATTATTTTACTATCCAATTTTTCTTTTTAATTGAGATTCTTCAATATTCTGCAATATAGCAACGATGTCGATGTCGCCAATTCTGCCAATGTCAGTCGTGCGGCGGAGATTTATGTGCTGCAGAGAAAGATATTTGTGGGAAACGAATTGATAATATTGAAGTTGCTGTGAATTGGATGTCTTCGTTTGGCGTCTCTAATTGCCATTGAGACGGAATATAACTCTTGTCAAATATACTTTTACACTTAGGTACCTACTGCCTTTTACATTGCCTCTTTACAGTAGGTAGGTAGGTCCGCTCTTGACTCACCTCAATCACAGCCTGGCAAAAGAAGGAAACACTAATGAGTGGCCTACTAGAGAACTGCAGCGTGAGGCTCTTATAGCGAACAGCTTTAGCAGTAGTGGTACCTAGTCTATTTCAATATTTCCAATACAACTTACAACTTATTTTAAAATCTCTACCTGTCCTGTCTAGATATATGGGAGAGAAACGCAGTTATTTAAATTCCATACCATTCATATCACTTTTCAATCTGAAGTTTAGAAAACCGAATGTACCTAGGTACCAACCTACCTAGCAGGCAACTCAACTTATAATAATAATTATCTCAATCCATGTTTACAAGAAAACTTTCATAGTGTAATCGTAGAATGGTGCTTAATCCAAGATTTTAAAAATAAGATCTAAATCGTATGATTTAGATCTTACCTACTTATAAATTTATCCCTTGCTAGTGGATAAATTTATGGAGATGTTTGTGTTGACAAAGTGTTAGTAAAATCGATAAAACTAGGTAGGTACTCAAACTAAGTAGGTATGTAAGTAACTAAGTATCCCATCCAGCTATCCCATATCCAGCATCCCATTAGGTATCCTAATTAACTAATGAAAAGGGGAGGAGGCTCTCATCACTATCATCATCATCACTACATATTTATAAAACAAAGTCGCTGTCACTGTCTGTCCGTCTCTATGTATGCTTAAATCTTCAAAACTACGCAACGGAGTTTGAAGCGGTTTTTTTTAATAGATAGAGTGATTCAAGAGGAGGGTTTATATTATGTATAATACATGCATAATAATCTAGAGAAATACTGATAAATCGGGGTCAAAATACCACGCGGGCGGAAAATATGGCGGTACGAAGTTCGCCGAGTCAGCTAGTATTACATATTATAACCTATGTATAAGTCAACGTGGCAATGCTGCCAGCCTTCTGGGAACGTTACCGGTCGGTGACGATGTGGAGGAATTTCACGACGCATTACGCATGTAAATATTTTATTTCTTTTATTTAGTTTATTTTAGTAATAATAGTTGGTAGTGTTAATTTAATTTAGTATTATTTAAGTATTTAAGTATAAGTCATAATTATATTATCTCATGATGATAAAAAAATAATTTCAACCTCTTCAATTTGATGCACAAAGAATTATGTGCTCAACTGCTCAAAGAAGCGTAGCATGTAGGTATATAGTTACCAGACAAGATTATATAGGTAGTTAGGTAGTTACCTACCTACCTGTTTTATATTTATATAACTTAATCATACTTTTTCACAAAAGAGACACGATAATATTCCTGCCAATCAAGTCAAATAAAATATTTTGTTTCTGTAGTACTGAGATTATCGCGTATGGTGTGGTGCCTAGGTAAAACCTATCTACGTACGTGTACGTAAAAACTGTAGATATAGGGTGTTGCCGCTCTAGCTTTTTTATTTGTTACGTATAGATAGATGCCAACAAAAACAAGTTTGAATATTCAGTTCAGTATATTTTTTATTGAAGCAAAATGTTGAAATTTGTCAAATGGTGCATCTAAACGTAAAAAGCGAACATTTTTTATCGCCAGTCAAAGAGCTTTTTTCATATTGCAATAAAAATAATACCTTTTTTTTGGTATTATTTTTATTAACATTTCAACAAGTTTGTTTTTTTCTTAACAATAACAATATATCGACATGTACTTATTTTCTTTTTCATCCTAGCGTTAATTCCCAGTCGCATCCGAAGCTTTCAGCTCGGAGTCTGGGGTCCGCTTTACCAGTCTTACCTACAGATTTGGCTAGACTTCAATATTTTTCTGTGAAGCGATTGCCATCTGACCTCCACAACCCAATGGTAACATTAGGCGATATCGAAGCTTTGCAGCTAGACCGTTGCTTTTGGACTTTTTAGGGCACCAACTACCCGTAACGACTGCCATAGTTGTTCTTATGGCAACCGGGACCGACGGCTTAAGGTGATTACATAACGGAAATGACTTTGACCATACAAATGCTCAAGGTCATTCGCTCATATTTGAACCGCAAAAATCAGAAAAAACAATTTTAATACTCGCAGATAACTTTATAGGCAACGATTACTAACTAAGAAGGTCACGTCATGCTAATACACTTATTTAACATAGGTATATGTGAAACTCAGACTAATCTTTTAATCTGAGATGTGAAATTTTAGATTATTTGGATACATATTGTAGATAATATTTGGTTTCCTAAGAAAGAGTAGAGTGATGTTCAGAGCCTCTTTTCAACTATTTCCTCCTTTTTTATTCAATTTATGAAAAGGAGAAGTTATTCTGTATATCCTGTAGTATGCAGGCATGTAAATTCCAGATCTGTAGGTTTTATAGTTAATAAGAAAGCGGTTTCGAAAATACCGATTTTTCGATGCTGACCTGATTCGGGGCCTTAACGTGCTCTCCGAGGCCCGGAAAACACCTAAACAAATAACGATATTATATTTCACGCGTAACACAGCAGAGCACTACGCTGAATTTAGTATAGTTTCATCGAACACATATAAACTTTATGTTTAAATCAAAAGTTTCGCTAAGTTATATGGCACGTAGTGTAAGCATACTCTCGCAAGAAGAAATACTTAATAGATACTTTGATAGTTATAGATATTCCACTAAAATACTTTATTATAGTGTGTTGTAATAGGTACCTACCTACCCATTTGAAGCGAATTAGAAGTAAGTAGGTATTTCGAATAATAAATTATGAATGTTCGTTAAAACTCTACCAGGTAGATATTATTTCAGGTGGGGTGCTTAGTCAAGAGTAAGTAGGTTCCTGACACAATGCGCCCTGGGCATCGGAGACGGCAGCGCCTCTCTCCCAAGGCGGGGAAGCTGCAGCTACGGTTGGCCTTGGCCTCGAATGTTATAGGACCCATGTGACAAAATTATTCTATACAATAATTTAATTATACTGTCATTAAATTAATGTATAATAATAATTACTTCAGTTTATACCTACTAGGGACGTACCTATGGTCTGCACGATAGTCCGTTATGTTGTCTTATAAGTTATAACATAAGTTATGTTATGAGGCATGCATCAGTTCATATATTATTAAACTTTCAGTTGGTGTAGATTTATGCTCGAAGTTAACAAAATAGGTACAAGAGTAACAACTCCCTGTTACCGGAAAAACTCTTAATCACCTTGTATTACACCCATGGGGATTCTGTAACAGAGTTAATTCTTAGAGGGCAGAACATTTATTCAGAACTCTTTAAGTTAGGTGGAGTATTTTATTGAAATTGTATGGCTACGTATACCTACCTACTTACCTACAGTAAGTTATGTAGGTACTTATATATTACTGTGAAGTGAAGTGGATTATAGTGTAAGTAGAATTTTAAAACTTCTTCATCCCATTAGTCCCGGACACTGCAGGACATTTCTATTTAATTTTAGCCTTTAAAGTAATTGCAGTTAAATTTTAAAATCAAATGGCTGTTTGTAGAGCGAATGAGAGAGTGTAATGAAACTCTTTTCATTAAATTTTGACCTTTGACTCTATAGCAATAAAGTCTAAAATATAATGTCATATTTTGCAGTCTCTGTGGTATGACAATGGTTTTGCTTTAGTAGAATCGACGCCCGGTCGTACCTAAGTATTGCAGTTAGACCAGCTTATTTAGATTTCCAACACTTCCAAATGCCCATAAATACTACCATGGATGCTCCGACGACGGCTTAACATGCTCTCAGAGGGAAAACCACACCAACGCAAAGAGCCAATATTTTGTAAGCCGTCGGTCACGGATGCCATACGAACATCTATGGCAGTCGTTACGGGTAGTTGGAGCCCCAAAAAGTTCAACAACAACGGTCTAGCTGCAATGCTTCGATATCGCCTAATGTCACCACTGGGTTGTGGAGGTCATATGGCAGTCGCTTCACGGAAAATATCGAGGTCCAGCCAAATCCGCAGTTGAGACTGGTAAAGCGGACCCCGGACTCCGAAGTGAAAGCTTCGAATGCGACTGGGAATTAATGCTAGGAAGGAGAAGCATTATTATTTCCTCGCTGAGGTGGGATGAAAAGTTACGTGTTGCACTCGAGTGCAAAGATTTTTCACCTTGTGCTCTTTTGATTCCCTCGCTAACGCTCAAGATTCTAATTTGTGAATCTCGAGCGTTGCGAGTGATTCACAAATTAGAATCTTTCGCTTGCTCGGTCATCAAAACTGAGCACGCGGTTATAAAGCAACTTTGCACTCTTATAAAAACGACTTTTGCACTCAGATATCGAAGAGAAAAAATACGCTTTCCGAGGTGGTGGGATGAAAATATCTTAATGCCTTGGTTTTCCCCCCTGTCTGTCGACTGATTGTTCTGATATTTGGTACACACCTTTAATTCGGACAATAATAGGTTGTATTTAAATCATTAAAACAGTGTGATTCGCTCTCTGGGTATTAAGATCCATTTTGAGACTTTGCAGTCAAGATCATTCGGACGCTGACTGTACCTACCTAACCAGAATGGTGCAGATAGACACAGACCTAGATACCTATACATTACCTACAGGGCTTGAGGGTTATAGAGAGAAATTGAACTGTAATTAATAGCAGCTTGATGTAATTACTAATTAATTGCCAAATCTCATTAGAGACGCTCAAATAGCTATTTGTCATGCTAGCCAATCTAACAGACCTACCTATGTGTAGCCGCCTAAATGAAAGGAAATATTTTCGTCTAAAAAAGGAGAGTGAAATAATATTACCTAAATGTTGAGTTAGGCACACAAGGGAAATTTAGTGAAAAAGTCGACTTTGAAAAGTAAAGTTTTGTTCGTAGGTGATTTTTTTACTGTTAGTAGGTAGTAAAACATCCGGTAGGCAATAGGGAGGTAGGTACAACCTTATTCTAGAATGTGATGCAAAATATGAGAGTAACAAAAAAATCTTCCCAGTTTTCCATTTGCTTTTTTAAGCTATTGCATAGCTTCTATCGCGGGCCTTGAGCGTGGAGACCGAATCCAGAAATTCCGTAACGAAAAATGGTAACACCCCCAACTCCGAGCTCGCACGAATCGATCCGAGCTGCTCCGAAGTAGCTTCGCTTAACGTATGTAAATTATAATTGTACTAGCTGTTGCCCGCGGCTCCGCCCGCGTGGAATTCTGATCCCGTTCATAAGTAGCCTATATGTTAATCCAGGGTATAACCTATATACATACCAAATTTGAACCAAATCGGTCCAGCCGTTTATGCGTGAAAGAGTAACAAACATCCACACATCCACACATCCATTCTCACAAACTTTCACATTTATAATATTAGTAGGATAAGTTGTTAGTTTTCAAATTCAAATTCAAATTCAAATTCAGATTCAGATTCAGATGCAGATTCAGACTCAGACTCAGACTCGGAACTTGGAACTCGGAACTCGAAACTCGAAACTCGGAACTCGGAACTCGGAACTCAGAAATCAAATTCAAATTCAAATTCAAATTATTATTTATTATAATTGCATAAGTTCATAAAAAATGCTATGCAATAGCTTTACCGCGGCAGTTCCCGAGTGCCACGTTTTTTTTTTTATTATTATTGTCTGCGTAGGTATCCAAAAGAGGAATAATACGGTTTTTATGAGAGCAACTGCCATCCGACCTCTGACCCGAGAGGAAAGACTACGCCAGAGCGTCATCCGTCTCAATTAGATAAGTAATGGGTTTATTCAGTTGATTACCTATACCTAGTGGAATAAAATGCATCATAGAACCCGCACAGATTTATCTTAGGTTTGATTATTAGATATCTATTATCTGTTCTGTGGTGTGAGTGTACATTCACTTACCATTGCTTCTCATTTTTAATTTACAAAAATAATTACATATATGTATCAACGAAAACCTAAAGAATTAAGTAGGTACTAGGTAGGTTTACAAAACTTTTGCATTTCTGGACGGCTTGTTCAGCTTTTCTCAAATTGAAATGATTCTACTAACCAATTTTTTATTCACTACTCACATGGCATGGGTTATGGTTACCGCCATCTATCATAATATTTCAGCATTACATTAAGATGCTTTTGTTGCAGAAACAGTTCAAAATTCTTAAATATTAATTATATTACACGACAATTCAAATTGATTTAGGATGAATAACATTTATACCTGCAACGTAAAAAACTAAAAAATACGAAGGCACTTTATATTGACACCATACTACGGTAATTTCTAACAGGAAAAGTGCAGAGGTGTTTTAACCTCTGCACTTTTGCTCTCTCTTTCTCTGTCGGAGGAGAAAGCAGAAGAAGGTTTACACTACAGAGGTAAATTAATGAAAAACGATATGGTAGATTTTGGTTGTTTATTTCTCAGGAAGCAAATGATTCACAGCATTGGTGGGATACAAAGCTCTGTCAATACTGGGCCGAAACGTTTAAATTCCTGAAACTTTTCTTTTTACTAGTAATAGGTACAACAGCTTAAGAGTATACAGTACCCAAATGTAAAAAATGTGTGAAAACAACATTACATAGCTGTAAAGATAGTAATATGATATATTTAGTAAAGCGAGTTATTTTATATTTTGTTATAAACTACACACCTTACTAAATCACAATTTCTAATTATGTCAAAATTATTTATCACATTTATAACACCTGTACAAAGTAAAAAAATATTTTTATACTCCACTAGTCAAAGTAAAGCTGCATAGACATTTCCGACCTTTAGCATAATTATTTGTCGCCTAAGTATGAACAGAACTTTAGTGATACTTCACCGAAATATGAAAATCGAAGACAATTGAGCATACCATCTGTAAAAAAATCACTTATATAACACTCAACGGAACATTATAAATGATATGCCGCAAGTAATGCTAACATCGTATTGCATCAATATTGTACCACACTGGGGCTAGGCTACAGGCATACTTATAAAGTTACAAATATTAGATTACTCTCTCTATGTTTAATCTATACTTCAACTTGTTTTAAATATCATAATAAAATTGTTAAGATATAAATAACACAAAAGTTACGTTATGTGGACTTACAACCTTTATAAGGAGTGAAATATGTATGTATCTTACAAATTAAAAGTCCCTTTCGGTTCTGTTACAGCTACTTCATTATTAAACAAGATATATAACCGTAAATAAATACATTCTCTTCGCATTAGTGACCGCCGTCACTGAGATATGGTAGGAATAAATCTAAGAGAATATATTTTATTGCAAGTGACTGTAAAAACATCGATTATAGGCTTGGCAAGCTAAATATATCGGCCGCAGCGACAACAGCCAGCTCCCACCCATACGCGTGACTCATCAGACTCAAGTAAGAAAACATTATATTTTAAAAATTATGCAAAAAAAATTATACAACCCTCCTAATTTGAACTTCTCATCAAAACTGGGACTTCAAAAATGCAAATTGTGATTTGTGACAGTGATTATAGAGAAACAATCAAATATACTCTATAGGGACACTCAAAGTATGACAACGTAATTTACAAATATAGTCAATCTCTAAATATTAATTAACTAATTTATATAAACCAATTATTTACACAATATGAACACATCGGCCGCGACGTGTCAACTTTCTTATTTATTTGTAACTATTTACAATGACTATTATTATAAACATTAATTAAGAGCATTGCATTTTCGTGAGCTTGATCAAAATAATCCCTTGTTCAACTCATAAATTCAAAAATTGTTTGCGTCACTAGGTACACTCACATCAAAATGTGGCCAGTCAATTTATTTACTTAGAAGGCGTTCTCAACCATTAAACAAACAGTTCTATCTTCTGAATCTTGCCAATGTTCAGCGTTGAACATATCACTATGTTTTGAAGCCCAATAATTAGCTAGTATTAGAGATCAGTCTTGGGACAAAGGAAACAAATTCAGTACTTTAGCGTAAAATTCTTTACATTCTGACTTTGAACTGTTATATTAAATAGTTAGAAGTTACCATTACATTTAGTTAGTTATGCACACATAGTTGTAACAGAGCATTGAAGAAAAATAAAGACTTTTAGGGAATTCCAGAGATCCTCAAAGTACATAATGGAGGATAGCAGCATATCTCCCTGACTAATAGTAACAAAAAAAATGTGTCCCTAAACATTATCCACATTCGTTTTTGATTTAAAAAGTAACTAATAAAAACAAACGATCAACTACAGTACTTTTATTACTATTATACTAGTATAATAAAAACATGTCTTAACTAATAAATCTTATAAAACCCCTTTGCTCATACCAATTTCAATTTGTACTCAAATTGGTGTACTAAACTGTCAGGTTAGTTATGGGCAGTTTTATCCCTTATTTATAAAATTGTAAGTGATATTATTTTGTAATTTTTCATTATGAACTTTAACATTGCTATTGGCTGCACTAAAAATAGACGTGATGAGTTTAAACTCATATAAAGTTGCTAAACACTACACTTAATTAATTACCATATTATGAAGTAACATGAATGAACATATATGAGAAAACTATGAATTGGTGGACTTATTCACTTACATATTTCTACACAAATAATAATTGGTTAACAACATATGCACTTACTTTGAAACGAATAATTAAACAGCAATATATGGCACGCATATAACATTGAAACATTAAATTGATTCATAGTATAATGATTTAATTACAAAGTTTGCAAAGCTGCCAACATAGAGATTGCTATTTCAATGGAATTCCCTATAAATTCCTTACAACATTTGCATGCATACAATGTTCACTAATAATTGCACTTTTAATTTAACCTATGGTTCATAAATAAAAATAACTTTCAACATTAAAAATAAAATTCTATTGTAAAGGAGTGGTGATTGCGTATGAACAGTTTTGTCGGAAAATTGAACGACTATTGTTGTGTAGTTCGGCAATATGTATGTGGAAAGTAGCACAAGTTATGTCTATGTCACAACCAACTAGTTTATTCAGCCGTTCAATTAACTGCCTAGCCTGTTAACTAAACGGCACCGTTCAATTAACGGTCTGAATGATAATTAGCCGTATCGTTTGTAACAACATTTAACTAACCAGCTGGCTAATGCTTAGGCCATTTGTACGATGGGGTACCACTTCGAAATAAGACAGAAAGTTAGTGATAGGTTTATTGGGAAATGTAGCGCAATCCGACTTGGATAGGTTAGGTTAGAAGACTAGCCTTCGTGGTTATTTTTTTTTATAACCATGCAGAAACAAGAGATTTGCCTAGCTGTTTGATTAAGTGGCTAGGCAAGTAATTAAACGCCATCGATTCAAGCCATTTGCCTAGCGGTTTAATTAAACGGCTGAATATCATTCAGGCCTTTAATTGAACGGCTGATTAAGCTAGTTGGCTGCGACATAAGAACGTAAACCTTTATTGACAGTGTATGAATCGAAATAATTATTTGAAATATCATGAAGATAGCTCCATTACTTTCAGCAGAATATTAAAACATTGAAATAAAACTATTTTTAAAAGATACAATAGCGATTTCTTTGATATTGGTACATGGTCAAGGGGAGATTGGCTGCTGAAAAACAACCGAAACGTCGGCTCAGTGTAAATAATAAAATAATACTAAATAAATCGCGATAACATCCGATAATAATAGTTTTATTTCAATGTGTGACATTCGTGTAAACTTCAAACAGTATGACGTAGAATATTAAAAATCAATTATGTACTTGGAATGTTACGAATGGCAGTAAATACATCGAAAGTGCAATTACTCTTAAACATTATAGGTAGGTCATCCTTTTAATAAATTAGTTTGATAAGCGCAAGTAATTAACACCATATATCAACCTAATAATTCGTTCTACAACGAAGGAAATCCATCGGGACTCATATATATTCCAAGGGGTCTCATCACGACGGAGACCGACACCACATTGGCGGGTCGGTCTCCTCAATATGTACAACGTCGACTCGCACTTTGGTACTTATCTGGACAGATCACATGACGACGCGAACACTCCGCCACTACTTATCAGCGGGCTCGGGTGGTGCCCCACCGAAGTCTAGCTGATAACCACCGGCTCGTGTCATCTCTTCCATACTGGGTTCTTTACATTCGTGGCCCGCGTGGCCAGCCGCGCCGCAGTTCCAACACGATAGCTTCGGAGGCGCGTAGAGTACGGACACGAAGCCGCCGTACGGCGCCGGTGCTGCGAACGGTGGTGGTTCGCCGTTTGCGAAGGGTGGCGGCGGTTGACGGTACGTGGTCGGTGGAGGTGTGGGGTACGCGAAGGGGCGCGGCGGGTACTGTAGGTACGGTACGGGCGGCGGAGCTGATGGAGTGGCGCGGCGTGGCGGCGCGGGCGTGTCCGGCGGCGACGACGTGGCCGACGAGCCGCTGTCCGACGAAGACCGCGGCGGCGCGCCGTACGCGCCCGGTAACCGCCGCACTCCGTTCAACTTCTCTAGAGAACGGTACTGCTGTTGGTGTACCGCGCTTATCTCGCGTAACCTCTCGTCGGCCATGTTGTGACGTATCTGTAACGGCAAAATAGGACATGTAGAAAATTATGAGTCAATCTCAAGATCTGAGTCTTTTCCTAATTCAGTTGGGGTCTGCACTTCGATATTTTTCGTGAACTTCAACCGCATTTAAATTAACAAGTAGCAGATGTGGGTACATCAGAGGTTCACTTCAAAACTAGAGTGGGTACTCTAGTTTTGAAGTGAGCCTCTCCAGCATGAAGGGTGCCTTTGCTGCTTACAAACTTGCTGCAAAGTTCGTAAATTAAAGCAAAAATGAACTTTACTAACTTGATGAACAAATAACTATTACTAGTTCTCTATCAGGACTGTTTTACTAATGTATAAAGACCTATGTAGCCTAAATTAAATGGTTATCTAATTTAGGCTACCTGTGAGCAATTAGAGCTTAAAACTCAAAAGTACTTACATCGGAAACTGAAAGATTTTCAAAAGTAGCAGCTAGTTGGTGTGGCAGTGGCGGCTGGTCAGGCGGTCCCACTAAAGGCGGCGGCGAGCGCTCGCGCGAGGCACGACGCCTTGTTCGAGGGGATGCGGCGCGGCTATCGCCTGGTGACGAAACTAAGGGCGATGTGGGTGCAGCACTCGGTGGCACGTAATTTATTACCTGCAAGTTATTACACAACCTTAAACATAATAGCATAAAACCTATATGTGTGTGCCACCACCAAAACCACTTGACCACCTAATGCAAAGTGGTTACCGTAGCCTATGGACGTGAGCACTACCAGGGGCGTTGCGCTGCCGATCCTGTAAGAACGTTCGAATGCCTTTCTCGAAAAACCCCATAACTGTAGTTGCTTGGAAATCTACAACAGGAAGTTGATTCCACAGTTTAAGCATGCGGGGATGAAGTCAAGCTAACTGTTTTCGTCACCTGCAAACCGGTATACTGGCTGATTGATAAACGAGACTCTGGTGCAGGGTTTTCTCTAGTTGTTAGAAAGTCAGGCAGCAGTCACTACCATAAAAATGTATAAGCCAAATTAAAATGAGAAGGATCCTGGATGTGAAAGCCTACGATGCAACTGGGAACAATACTAAACTAACCACTGCCACTTTCCTTTCATTTAACAGAATTGTATTATCAAAATATAGAACACACTTGGACCACAGAAATGTTAATGTTATTATGTAACCTGAGTCTGGGTTTATCATTTCAACTCTCATAATTGGATAACAACAATATTTTTTTCAATACTTGTGCTTTATTACTGAAAGACCACTCTAATCAATCAAACCTATTTTTCATAAACCTCTTTACATAAAATGAAGTTGCTTCCACTGTCTATTTGCTTAGATTTTTTAAACTACTAAATATATTTCAATACAGATTTTAGCATTAGATAGAGGGATTCAAGAGAAAGATTTATATGTATAATAAATACTATAATGGGTTAGTGGCTAGTTTATAATAAAAACATCTAATTTAGTACAAAATAATCTACTGGTAATTAATATCTCTCTGAGGATTGTTCCTCTTACAAATGAATATTATAAAGCATGAACACATGAGATTCAGTTTAATTATTAAACATACTAGGTCCTAGGTATTAGCAACTAGCAACTAGCATATTGTAATTTAGGTAATCAAAGAACTGTTATCCATTAGTTAGATTTCTCAAGCTCAATACTTCAAGTTACTTAATTCAAACTTTGAAGACTCTTAATTTAAAAAAGAAGTATATTTTTACCTCAAGTGGTGGATTAATAGGTGATACTATAATATTTGCAGGCCATGCATTATGTCCCATGTATTCTCCCATATTGTACTGTGGCAGAGGTAGTCCTGGAGGCGGATGTTGAACTTCCCCCAACATTTGCACTACTCCAGTAGGTCCAGTTAGTACAGGCGGGGAACTCAATTCAGGCACTGGTTCTGTATTTGGAGGCTGAAAAATGAGATAAGATACAGTATTAATATGTTTATATGAATACATACATTATACTCACGCCTGTAAATCCCTGAAGGGATAGGCAGAGGTGTAATCCCTACTAATATTATAAATGCGAAAGTAACTCTGTCTGTCTGTCTGTCTGTCTGTATGTCTGCCTGTCTGTCTGTCTGTCTCGCTTTTACGACTAAACCGCTGAACCGATTTTGATGAAATTTGGTATAGGGGTAGATTAGACCTTGAGAAAGGACATAGGCTATGTTTCGTCGCGATAACCGACATCCACGCGGGCGGAGCCGCGGGCAAAAGCTAGTAACAATATATAATTTTTTTTTTTAATATACATACAATCACACCTTTATCCCCGGAGGGTTAGGCAGAGGTGAATTAACACCCACATTTGTTTGAAAGTATTGTAATATAGGGGTATTGGTGTTTCAAAGATAGATTATGTCAGTCACCTGAGAGCACACCAACTATGCTCTCATTAGATAAAAGTTAGTTGCAGTGGCTGATACAGTTGGGAGAGAATCAAACTATAAAAGTAGGTTGTAGGAATCTATACATTATTATTCATACTACAAGCAGTTGCTTGTGATTTCGTTTTTGTGGAGTTCTTTAAGCCCCATATAGGTGTAGTTTCGTAATATTCGTTCTTAGTGGATGTCTACGCCCTATAAGAAACCTGCCTGCCCAATTTCAAGTTTGTAGTTTGTCTTTCTGAGATTTCATGATTAATCAGTGAGGGGTATATTGCTTTTATGTATAGATCAACCTGATTAATACAAGTTTTGAGATATTTTTAATCTTTATAAGCGTATAAGGAATGAAATGACATTGTTAAGAGTAGGTATGATTGAAATTGTTGCATCTTATATATTATAAGCTAGATTTCATTTTCAACACTGTCAAACAGGTGTTCTAGTAAATTGCTACAACTATAAATGTTTGATAGACCACCTAATTAAGATTCTATTCATTCTTCATAAAAATAAATGTGTAGTAAGGCCATTTTAACAATTAAAAAAAGACTATGACAATAAAAACATAGACATAAGCCATGGGCAAATAAAATATTATGACAAATAATATGCCATCGAAATGACAGAAGGGCATACCAATTTAGTAGGAAAACCATTATTTATAAACTTATAACCTGTACACAGTATTAACTCCTAGCAAATAACAACATTTTAAATCTATTACAAATATCTCAGTAACCTTGATAAGGTACTAATACCATTATTCACTGAACTTAGAAATTTAAATAATATCTTTTTAGAATATTTTAACAAACCCTTTCCATATTATAATGATTAAAGAAGTAGCAAATGATTTTGTTCCTTACATGTAATTTGCCACAGTGTATCATCCATCATGTTTGTTTGCTATATGAGAATACTAACCTGCACTCCAGCTGTTTTAACATACATCAAACCCGGAGGTGGCCCTAGGGCAGATAAGCTTGGTGGTGGCACTGACATGTTAGCTGTTATACTAGACTGTGTATGACATACACTCACAGGCACTACGTTTATATGCTCTTGTGGTTCTGAAAATTGTAATCTTTGATCTTCTATTTTTAATTTTTCTAAAATTTCACCAAAATGCGTTTTTTGATCAAACGTAAATGCTGGATGGTGTAATGCCATAGTGTATAGCAGTAAAATTTCTTCTAAAAGATCACCATACAAGCCTTTCAATAACCCACATTGCTCCAAACTGACCATTGCATTATACAATGTAGTTGCACACGCAAAATTACACGAACGTAACAAAGACACGTATAAGGCCATTTTCCGTCTAGTCCTGGGATCTGTATTAGCGCCTCCAATGTCCGCAGCCAGGTCTGTGGGATTATTGGCTCTTAGTTCGGCACCACGCAGCTCCTGGAAGTCTCGCTTGCCTAGTTCCTCTAGGTAGGTGCCAATGAAACGAAGCTCAAATGGCAAACACATATTTAATAGTGTACACATCGCGTCTATGCGTTTATAGCTTTCCAATTCTTTAAACCATGATACCACGTCCTCTTTGCAAACCATTTCCAGAACACATTGAAATTTTAGGTAAAGAATTAACCGGTCTCCTGCAGCCGAAGCGTGTCCGTTACTTATATTTTTTGGCACACGCTATTCTCGTAATAATCTGATGGTTGTAATCCCAGAATATTCGATTGTAACATTAGTAACTTTATGCTTTTATCCGTATTTTAGAAGTACAGTATATTGGTTAAGCAACTACAGGCAATGCTATTAGTTTTGTCTCATCTATAATCTATGGAATAGAAAATACATAGACAAAAGATGTATAGACAAGAGATAAAATGCTAGAGGCTAGTTTTTATTTAAATTTAAAATGAAACCAAACCAGTCCAAATGTAATCCAAACAAGTTTAGTTTCGTCTTTAATTCAAATCTTGGTCAGTTTAACGTTTTATCCATTTTCCCCTCGCTTTTAGCTAAGTATTAAAATAATTACTTACTTAACCATAAACACAATACTTACTTAAGGTAAGTGTACCAATAATAGACACTGTACCAATGATAGACACTTTCGAACAAAACCCAGTATTTTAAGAAAAGTAACCATTTGTTTTATAAGACTATTGACATAAAAGACGCCTAATGGTGTCTATAAGACATATTCAAAAATTCGCAACACTGTCCTAAGTAAATTTAGAAAGGCGACAGTTGACAGCAAATAATGTAACTCCGTGAACATGGTCGTGTCATTTCTTAAGATTTTTGCCAGGGGTACTGATTTTTTATAGGTGTGAATTTTTGTTTAATATTAATGATTATTACTAATTTTAGTATAGACGTTAATAATTGTCGCGACCTTTCGTCACGAGGTGTAAACGCCGCAGCTAACTTAAAAAATTAATTGCGTTAATTTTCAATTTTATTTCGCGTGGGGAATGTCGCGAAGTTCCTTCACGATTAAACCTCCTTGTTAGCTTACTCCTTGTTAGACTGAATTTGATTGTCATAGACATGAGAAAAGAAACAATATTTGAATTTGAAATGAATCATAAATCGACAGCCAGTAAGCTAACAAGGAGGTTTAATCGTGAAGGAACTTCACGACATTCCCCACGCGAAATAAAATTGAAAATTAACGCAATTAATTTTTAAGTTAGCTGCGGCGTTTACACCTCGTGACGAAAGGTCGCGACACTCGCGGCGGGATGAAAAGAAGTTCTCGTTATTGTACTATTTCACTAAACCTACGAACTGTTTAGAAAATCCACTTCACCACAGAGTCAATTCTAGTATAACAACACAGTGTCAATTTCCACTTCATTTTATTCTCAACAGAGATTTATCCGACACTATGTTAGCAATCATCTCAAACTCCATACAAATGTACCATTGTACTATTATGCCGCGTACCACTGTACCGCGCTGCACACCCATGTACCAGACTGTACACACATTGTATCCATAATATTATGTCGCTAACATAGGTCTCCAATCAATCAACTCAATAAAGGTCATCATTAAATAATTTACTATAATCAACTCTCATGTGGTAGTGGCAGAGTAATGGTTAAACAATTTAAATTGAACCGAACTATTTGCAAAATTTTACCGAAAAATTATATTATTGAGGCAGCAAAACATGTCAGACAATTTTGAAAATAAATAACTGAATTATATTTTGATTTCGTTTCTTAAACCAGAGTTAAGAATCAGCATCTCCACCATGTCGCGAGGAGCACTGTGTCTCTTTCGAGGGCCTGGCAGTGCAACTGGCGAAAGTGATGTAGATCTTTACGGACGTATCTGACATGCAATGTTTCTCTGCTTCGCTTAGGGATGAGGATTGAATCACGCATCTGGAATGAGAAAGTAACCGTTGATTCCAAATGTATGGAATCAGCTAACTACCCTTATATCTTAGTCAGATCATTGGCATACACAAATTGGCATCGAGAAGGATATAGTTCTTGGGCGCCCCGTATACTGCCAGGTGAACACGCCTCGCAAGGCATCACCAATATCCATCATTAACTAAATCCTTGCTCAATTAGTCACAACAACGGTTACTTTCTCATTCCAGATGCGTGATTCAATCCTCATCCCTAAGCGAAGCAGAGGAACATTGCATGTCAGATACGTTCATAAAGATCAACATCACTTTCGCCAGTTGCACTGCCAGGCCCTCGAAAGAGACACAGTGCCCCTCGCGACAGTAATATTGAAGTTATTGACATGCTTAGACCATTGTCCGCATATTTTGGTTAGGTTTTGTAACATTTATAAGCTATGTCTATTATTGGTACAAAAAATCTTAAACGTCCCAATAATAGACACTTTGGAATAATGCCTTTATTTCATGAAAATAAGATGTTATACCTACGCTAAATGTGATAAATATACATTGAAATTCATCACATGTACTGGTAATTACTAATAATGCCCGCGCTAGCCCGCTCTAACCGTGTGGATGTCGCTTATCGCGTAGTGTTGTAAATTTTAGCGCTGAGAGTCAAGCTTTGAGCGCTGAGTCGACACTATTAAACCACTTGACTCTCTATTCGACTATTTACTCACGTTTCTCCCCCTTCTACCCTCCCCTCCCCATTCCCTTATCCTGTCCTACACCTCTCCACCCATCTTTTTCCGCCCCCACCCCTTACCCCACAAGTTCGCCCCTCCCCACGCTTCTCCTTTCCCTACATTCCCCACACCTACTTTCCTTACTCCTTCCCATGACCTTCTTCCTCAGCTCTTATACCATACCGAAACACACCCTAAGGTTCCCCTCCCTCTCTCACCACCAATTCTCTCACTCCTTCCCACGCATTCCCACGCTCCTACACCTAACTTTCCCAACACCTTCCCCCACTCTTTCCATTGCCTCCACCCCTTCTCCCACTCCTACCTCTTCCTCGTTGTCCTTCTTCTTTACCTCACTCGCCAAAGAAAGAAATAGCCAGAAGAATCCAACTGGGGTGGGCAGCATTTGGCAAACTACGTTGGGTCTTCTCCTCCCCCCTGCCGCAATGCCTCAAAACAAAGGTTATCGACCAGTGCGTCCTGCTTGTTATGATCTACGGTGCCAAAACGTGGCTACTGAAAGTGGGGCTAGTCCGTGACCTTAAAGTCGTGCAGTGGGCTATGGAGCGAGCTGAAGGATAGAATTCGCAACAAGGTCATCCGACATAGAACCAAAGTTACCGACATAGCTCGCAGAATAAGCAAGCTGAAGTGGCAGTAGGCTGGCCATATCTACCGAAAGACTGATGGCCGTTGGAGCAGACGAGTCCTAGAGTGGAGACTGCGAGAAAGAAAACGTAAGTTGGGACACCCCCTAGCCAGGTGGACTGACGACCTACGAAAGGTGGCTGGGACAGACTGGATGCGGAAGGTGGAGGATCGGCAAACGTGGTGCATATTGGGGAGGCCTATGTCCAGCAGTGGACCGCAAAAGGCTAATTGATTGATTTACTTCACTCCTTCGTGGTCCTTCCTAATCATTTCATCAGGAAGGACTTCTTCAATCAAAATTTTATCCAGCAACCCCTCCCCCACCCTTATAACCCACTTGGATCGGTCCGATACCATGTCGAACTGCTTCACTAGGTAGGAATCCCCCGACTTAACAACATACACTTATAAGCGTCGGTAGCTTAGTGGTTAAGGGGTCGGCCTTACGATCGAGAGGTCCCGGGTTCGAATCCTGGCCATTACACTACCGACGTGAACCCACTCCAAGCACAAGCAATTTAGCTTAGTTGGAGGGGTTAACGGGAATATTAGTAATTTCGGTTGCTAATATTCTTTTTAAAAAGAAAAACAAAAAGAAAAAACAAAACAAAATTGAATCACAAACACACGATTTATGTTTTTACTCTTTGGGGGTGTTATTGTGTAAGGTTTTTTTTCAATTTTTCACTCTATAAATATTGATCTACTAGTCAAGCCCTTTCATTTGATACCCATATTAAGGTAGTTATGAGAAGAAATGTAATCCGCAATTTTCTGGCGGCGGCCATCTTGGACCAATTTTTTATCAAACATACCTAAGGTCCCTCCCGACTAATTCACCTTTCAAACAAAATAAAACTTTCAAATGCGGTTCATCCGTTCAGGAGCTACGACGTCACAGACTCACACGCACACACACAGACACGTCAAACTTGTAACACCCCAACATTGTTACGTCGTCGGGAGTTAAAAAAATATATATCGGTCATTCTCTGATGCTTAAATTCAATTTTGTAGAGTGAAATTAAAGTGTCTATTATTGGTACAAATAGGTGTCTATTATTGGGACAATGATGTCTATTATTGGTGTTTTCGACCTAGTGCATAATAATTTTATTTAAAGCAAAAGTATGATAGATTTTAATGATTTTATGTGCAAACGTTAATGTCTAAATGTTGCTGTAACAGTTAAAAAAGGATGTAACGACCATGCTGTAATTAATATGTTTAATTGCTTAAATTGAAATTTGATTTGTCCTTAAAGTGTCTATTATTGGTACACTTACCTTACTTCAGAAGCACAAATTGAAAATTGAAGCTTTTCTGCAGTACTTAAGTAATAATTCCATAAAATAGACCAGTCAATTTCGTAAAATAAATAAATGCAGTTTTTATAATATATTTGTTGTTATGTTCTCTTATTTTCATGTTCTTTTATTTGTTTCACAGTCTAGCGCCCACAGACTAGTAAAAGTAGTAAGCTTCAGTCTTAGAGTATCCAATACTCTAAGGCTTCAGTCAAAAATTTTGTGGACTATGCTTTTGTAGTACATGAAAGTAAAACTAGTTATTTATCATTACCACAAATTCTAAACTGCTCATCGGTTATACATTTTACATGTGTAAGAAAGAGATAAGTATATATTGACAATGAGTAAAAGTTTGTAAAACTGAGCTTGGCTTTTATTGGAACGCTGACTAGTTACTCGGCATTTTTTGACAAGACAAAAAGAAATCAGAAATACGACCACAATCAGCAAAAATATTTTACCTAAAATAATATTCTGGTTGTTGTGTACTGAAAGTGTCTGTAACGAAAAATGGCTCCTGTGGAAGATGTGGAAATGAAGAGCGTTGAAAGTCCTGCCGCTGCAAGTGATCCAGAAACACCGGAGGTGAAAAAAGATGCTGATGTTTTAACTGTTCAAGATCTGAGAGAACACGTTAAACAAATAGATAAAGCAGTTACTTCGAAGGAACCCAGGTTTGCGATGAGAGTTCTGCGGTCCCTTCCAAGCACTCGAAGGAAATTGAATGGCAACGTTTTACGTGCAATTATCAATCAGCTATATCCAGCGGGACCAGAGAAAGATGCTTTACTTCTGTTTGTAGAGGCTCGCCAACCTGAAGCCGTAGAGATCGAACCACCACGAGCACGCAGTGCCACTAAGATACCTGTACCAGAAGTTGATGTATATGTGCACCTTTTGGTATTGCTGCGTTGCCTTGACACAAATAAATTAACAGATGCATCTTCTTGCACTGAGCAGTTGATGACGAAAGTGCTAGCTCAAAACAGGAGAACTCTTGATTTAATTGCTGCCAAGTGCTACTTTTACCATTCAAGAGTTTATGAATTGACCAATAAGCTAGATAACATTAGAGGATTACTTCATGCCCGACTTCGAACATCTACACTTCGCAATGACTATGAAGGGCAAGCAGTACTGATCAATTGTCTCTTGCGTAACTATTTGCATTATTCTTTGTATGACCAAGCAGATAAATTAGTCAGCAAGTCAGCTTTTCCTGAAAATGCAAGCAACAATGAGTGGGCAAGATTCATGTACTATCTTGGAAGGATCAAGGCTGCCAGACTAGAGTACAGTGATGCTCATAAGCATCTAGTGCAAGCATTGAGAAAGGCTCCCCAGTCTGCTGCTGTTGGTTTTCGTCAAACTGTACAAAAGTTAGCAATTGTTGTGGAGTTACTGCTGGGAGATATTCCTGAACGAGCCATATTCAGACAAGCTCAGCTTAGAAAAGCACTAGCTCCATATTTCCAACTGACTCAAGCTGTGCGACTTGGTAATTTGCAGAGATTTGGGGAGGTACTTGAAAATTTTGGTCCCCAGTTTCGTACGGATCATACTTTCACTTTGATTCTTCGTCTCCGACAGAACGTCATCAAGACTGCTATTAGGTCTATTGGCCTGTCTTACTCTCGCATATCTCCAAAAGATATAGCAAGAAAATTGGGATTGGATTCAGCGGAAGATGCAGAATTTATTGTAGCTAAAGCCATCAGAGATGGAGTGATTGAGGCTACACTTGATCCCGAAAAGGGATATATGAGTAATAAAGAGAGTTCAGACCTTTATTGTACTAGGGAACCTCAGTTAGCGTTCCACCAGCGTATATCATTTTGTTTGGACTTACACAACCAGAGTGTAAAGGCTATGAGGTATCCGCCAAAGTCATATGGAAAAGAGTTAGAGAGTGCTGAAGAGCGCCGTGAAAGGGAACAGCAGGATCTGGAACTGGCTAAAGAAATGGCTGAAGAAGATGATGATGGTTTTCCTTAAATCATTAGTGATTGTACTTCATAATTTTGATGCTTTAGATGTATGTTATGCATTCATATAATATGTACTAATTATATAAATTCAATAATATATATCTATATTTTATTTGTAAATTTTTTCACTCTGTCATTTCTTGTGTGCTGCAATGAAAGTATCCAGATTTGACATGTTGGGATGAAGAGTGAGAATCCTGCTAAGTTTGGATGTTCAGAGTTCTGTAGAGTATCCTCTCTACCGCCCAGCGCATGTCTACAGCTTGCATTTTGTAGAGCACTAAACTTATTCAGTTTAGAAAAAAAATATGTTAGAAACCTCAATAGCATTTTTAAGACCTATTTATAGATACCTCACACGTATCGGTTTGATGAAACATGTCATATGCTTACAAATCAACGTAGAAAAATGTTGCCGAACTCACACACACACATTTTTAATTCATCTACACTTTTGGTGTATTAACTTTAGAGTAATAGTTCGTGCAGTGTCTATTAACATACGATGGCATTTTCGTTATTTTTTTAAGTCACTGATGCTTCCGCTTAACGTCCGACCGGCGCCGCTCGGCATGCGGTACTAGAGGCAAACGTTCCAATTGACTCGTTTTCGGATCTTCACGATTTTCGCGCAATAACATACCTATCTACTTCTTTTTATATAATATCTTTGCATTCTGAGAATTTGCCCTTATGCGAATAAGGGGTTCTAAGTATGGGGACCCCCAAAATTTAATGATTTTTTTTTTAATTTTGTGTGAAATTCTTAATGCGGTTCACAGAATACATCTACTTACAAAGTTTCGACAGCATAAGCCTTATAGTTTCGGAGAAAATTGGCTGTGACATACGGACGGACAGACAGACAAACATGAAGAATCTATAAGGGTTCCGTTTTTTGCCATTTGGCTACGGAACCCTAAAAAGGTATGATTGACTGACCGCACACGACAACACTGTCGACGCACTCGTGATTCATCAAAACAGTGAATAAAACGCTCTTTATTTCACTGAGTGATTAAAAAAATTTGAATTTGGAACATGCGCGAATGTACGGATTGTAGTAAAACACGCAGCAGATGCGCGTGATTCATTGCGGCTTCCCAATGGTCCCCTTTATCCGTATTGGAGTTTAACAAGTAATGGCCTACGCTGTATCTGCTGCATGCGTCGGCAGTTGTCGTATGCGGTCGGCTTCGGGATCATACCTTTACGATAAAGAGAATCCACCATAAAAGTGAAGCAACCCGATTTTAGCTGGACTTGCTCGTATCCTCGTATCTGTTCAATGTGCCATTAGTGTAGAATAGTAGATACATTATGGTACAAGTGAGCAAAGTTGGTGATTACCGCCGAGGCGCCATTGAGACCCGAGCCGCTAGGCGAGGCTCTCCTAAGAGAGCCGAGGACGGTAATCATCATACTTACGCGTGCCATACGACGTTTTACAACACACTTGCGAATAAAATAATACTACAAATCTTACTACAAATACTAAATAAACAATACTACAAATTAATTCGTTTTCCTATGTGCGCGCATCTAACAATGGCGGTCGGTCATTATTATATTTAAAAAAAAATGAGGTTCGAATTTAACTTTTTTTTACTGTTTTTTTTTTGCTGTTCTACTTAGAGAAAAAAAAAGTTAAATTTGAGTGAAAATTTTGTTTATTAAACAAGTATTACCTACAAGTTGAAATTATTTATTTAAATACTTAAATGCATCAAACGAACATACAGTAGGCATATTAATTTATTCGTATTATACTATTAAACACGTTCTTTTTTGTATTGAAACTATAAAATTTAAAAAAATAACCTATAACTCACTTGTGAATAATAGCAATGAAAAAGTCACAGTTTGATAATAGGTGTCATTACGTGCCTATTTGCGGTGAAATAATAGCACTTTTATGAGCAGGTGTGTTGTAAATAATATTATAATTAAAGAAATATCATAGGTACATGTTTGTCTACTTTAGAACCTCGATTCTACTAATTATCACATTCATCATCATCATCATCTTCATGTAGACGCATTTTCCTGATTGCATCCGTGGCCAGTTAACACAATAAGTACTATTTTTTTTCTTTTTTAGTTACCTACCTATATAAAGCCTTTAACGTTAACCTCATTATGTCATGTCATCACTACCAAAACAATTGAAATTATAAAACTAAAAACTAAACTAATTCCGTAGGTAGGTATCATAGCAACGGCGTAAATTGATTACACAGTCAAACATTCGTTTCCAGAGTATTCGTATGGTAGGTTCTATCTGATATTTAGATCTTAAAAATATATAAAGTACCTACCTAACTGATTGCTGTTTCCTAATTAATCTGTGTAGGCGGAGAGTTGTTTATTTAAATGGATTTCACTGTCGGAACCATGACTAAATTAGCAGAACTGCTTAGTCCACCTGAACCAGAAGTTATTCAAGGCGATGATTTGCAGTCCACAGGTAGGTCTAGGTCCTAAAGCTAGTTTTCAGGTGTGATCCTGAACATTGACCTATATACTTACCTAGCTAAAGGGCGTCACAGGGGACGTGACACCATGCAAAAACCACGCACGTCAAATTGAAAAGTCTTTTATAATTTTATGAAGTTCAAGCGTAGGTACCTATATCACTCATTGAAATACAACCAATTTTTAATGGATTCTATCACGATGCTGCTGAAAAGTACCTATCCAAAACGTCGAACTAAAAGTAGATAAATAATAACGAATAAATCGCACTGTGACGCGGCGCCTGAACTTTAATGATTGTGGAGGTGGAGGTGACTGCCATCTGACCTCCACAAACAATTTACGATTTTGTAGTTCTTTGGTTATACTAGCCGGACTTTGCCGGCACTTACCTACATTAGGTACTTACTAACCTAGATATAAGTAACTAATTAAAATTATGTTTAGGTTTTGATATAACTGCAACAAGAAACGAAGCTCCTCCACCCGCAGAGAAAAGCAAACCAAGAACTATTGAAGAATATGAAGAACAAGAAGCTAAAGAGCTTGAAAATTTAGGACAAGTTGGCGCTGGTTTGGGTGATCGTAAGACTCCTGAATATACCATGAACTATCAACAATCAGTCTCGGCCGAAGATGTTTATCTTCAGGTTAGTTAGAACATAATACCTACCTCGTGGTCTGACCAGCAGACAGCACGGTTGCTTATTATATAGAGTTTTTATACTATGATAGTAGAGTGCAGGCAAGGGACGGACTGGTTCTCCGAGCATAGGCCTGGGGGTGACAGGTGTCGCCGTCTGTCATCCCACAAAAAGCGCGTCGCAGGGTGGCACTACACCCCCTTCACCTTTATGGGATAAATGGGGACATTATGCTTCTCACGCCCCAAGTAGCCATCTCAAAACCGTCGATGGTCCATGGTCAGCCGGGGTGCGAGGGAAGTGCCTCAATCAATTGGTAGAATATTGGAATAGCCGAGGTCCTGCTTGTGGCGAGCAGAGAAAGTAGTGTTGGCAAAAGGTTCTATACCGCGTGCTAAAAGGGTCGTCGGATCATCGAGTTCAGTCACCTTTTGAATCACTTTAGCAAATTATTTTATTTTAATTTTAAATTAACTAAATGACTTAATGAATTCTGGAAAATTTCAATTTGCTCCATCAGAGGAGCCATTGAACGGAACAGACCAGCAGTTGTTCTGTGTCTATAGTAATAACTAGGTACTTACCTAGTCCTGCATTAGGTAAGTACCTATTTGTAACTTTTCAATATTTCGATACTAAGTACTAGTAACTACTTCCATTGGGGATGTCGTTGACAGAACGGGAGATCAGCCCTCCCTTTGTGGGCTATATTACCCATTTCCCCTATATAACGACTGTGTTCGTATGACAAACTACTAAACTAACGGCTTAGCGTGGTCTCCGAGGCACAAAACACCCAGACCAATGAATATAGACATTTTCATGCATCTAACTGTACCTACTGAGTGGGAATCGAACCCACACCCCTACGTAGTAGACGGCACTACCGTCACGTCACAGAGGCTGTCTAATATTTCGGTAAGCAATTCGTTTTATTTTCTTTCAGATTGGCCCAAAGACACCAAGCTCTGCCAGTTGCGAGAACCTCATAATAAGAATTAAGATGCCAGGTGATAAGAAGGAGAATGTCGATTTGTCAGTGAACAACACCAGCGTAACTGTGAGCTCTTCACAATATTTGTTGAGGTTACCTCTCCCTCACGGAATTGATCCTGATCAGTCTAAAGCTAACTGGGATTCAGACCAAGAAACATTACAGTTAACTCTTAAGTTAGATAGAGAATTCGATTTTATTAATTTTTAAACCACAGCACTATTTTCTTTTGTAGATATCTTGCTAAATCTAATGTGTGGATTTTGTATGCGTTTGCCTTCTTTTTTAGGTTTACTTAATAGGTAAAATGTAATTGGAAATGTAATTAGAAATAATTTTAAATTAAGTATTTTAGTACTACTTGCTTTTACCATTTAACTGCCTCATACAGACGAGCACACAACCGGATGACGACCTCCCAACTCTGGATGAGTCGTCAGTCTCATGATTATTATTTATAACAAAACAATCCACTCGCGCTAGTGCCACGTTTTTCACACGACGTAGGTCCTGTCGGGAAACAACAAGGGTTCGATGTAGTAACTTAAATCTCGCTCACCTAATGTGTAACAAGGAACCGATAACAGCTGTTCCTGTCAACTCCCGTCAACTGCCATCGCCATGGTGAAGGTGAAGATAATCTGGGGATAACATATATCTATATCTGTGGCTCTAATAGAATAACTGAGTACCTACATCTTTCACAATAAGCACTCAATATAGCAGAATAAGATCCCTTTGGTCAACTACATGACAGTGGTCATCTACATGGCTCGATAAGGAACACTCGCGCGACTAGAAACGATTCGCGTTTCTATAGTAGGTACAGATAACTTGAACACACGCACAGCTCTTACGAATCTTGATGATATCTCGTATTGGAAGGACTCACGATCTTCAGGGCCCGATCGATGCGAATTGAAAAATATCTATTTTACGTTAGGAAAAGGACAGAACAGATTGGAATTTAAATATCGAACCAGTTGTAGATCAAAGGACCGACGGATGATCATACCAAATAGTTGGTTTAAACCTCAAGTGGAGTAGAACTTCTGAAACTTCGCAGATCCTGATCGTGGCGATACTCCACACATCGACTTCCGGCCGAAAGAAAATTAGAATAGGGCCATCAAGTTTCTAGTCCATTCTCTGATCTTCTGCAGAGCACGGACTTTGGCTGCTCGTTCTCTCTTAATAGTATCATTGTGTTGTTCTTCTGCAATGATTTGGCGCATTGATGAAGGTTCGTCTTCAAGTGTGGCAGCACTGTCTTTTGATTCATTTCTTATTTTATTCGAATTTTCAATCCCTAAATTCATATTATTATCTGTGATATCATCACTATTATTGATCATGATTACGTCTTCATCATTTTTAGTATCATTAGATATCAGGATATAAAAGTTGTGTCGTTTACATGAGAACTTTCATTTTGTATATCAACAAACGGGGTTATTTCTTTGACTAGTATGATAGTAGTACAGCAATGCGATTCTGTAAGCGCACAACGACGAGCACAACGTTGCGACAACCTTGATAGAGATTGTCATTGGTTGGACTGGGTGACGTCACTAGAGATCGACCAATGACAATCGACATCAAGGCTGTCGCAACGTTGTGCTCGTCGTTGTGTGCTTACAGAATTGCATTGCATATACCAGTGGTATCTGTACTGGAGGTACTGTACTGGTAGGTACTTGGTCCACGTTTCATTTTCTGGAATTACCACTTCCTTTGTGGTATCCAATAAGTTTTACATATTACACTCAACGTGTGATTAGCGCCAACATGGTAGCTAAACAATATTTTAAATACATTGACTTGATCATTTGTGTTGCTTCTATTTGAGTTTTTTCGACAGATTCTTTCATCAAATAGTGATCTTTATTTTTTAATATCTCAGGTTGATCTATCTCACTGAGATTTTCACCCATATGATTTGGCTGCCTCTGAAAACCAGCGCTGGCCGCTCTCTGGCACTAAAACGCGGACAGCATTAAGCTGAGAGGCGGCGGTTGTGATGTATGGCCGTGTGCAAGATAGCAAATATTTAAATAGACATTTTTTTTTCTGTATATTGTTAGTGCATCTCTGTACATTATAAAAAAAACTTTTCTTTCTTTCTTTCTTTCTTTCTTTCTATATAAAGGGTGTTTTGATTGTTTGGGTTAACAGGTCAATTTTCAGGCTCTTCAAGTAGAAAATATGATCCATTTAACCATGTCATCCTTTGTTTCTGGTTGGTCTTGTGGTTACGTCAGTAGGCTTTAGCTCTGATGGGACATATCTGAATGTCAGATCTTTATTTCTTTTAATCTCCTCGGTTCTTCTCAATAATTTGTTGGAATTAATCCAATTTAGCACGATCTGACTATCTGTCCATAATAATGGTTTATGTAGTTTTCTATATTACTAGATTTCTATAGGTAATTCAAGTCTAGGTATCTTCAATTTTTCTTTATCTTTAATAGGGACAAAACATGATTTTCTATTAACAAAGCGTTTACCATTTTTCCCACTATGTAAATGCGAGGAGTCGGTAAAACAATGTAACTGATACTGAGTATCTTTTGCATTTTCTTTGCACCTCTTCATATTTATATCTTTAGTTTCTTCCACAACTTTTTCGCACTTCTTCTACTTGTGATATCATCAGGCAGTGATGAGTCCCATTGTATTTTCTGTTTCCATGTGTTTTGTAATATTATCTTTCCTGATAAATAATTCGTACTGCGAATTCACATGGAAAAGATATTGAAGCAATACACTTTCTCTTTTAGTATTGCCCGCTTGTATCACTTGTAGGTGCAAGGATTTTCTTAGTAATTCTTCCGTACTGTGGAAGACAGGAACGCTGGTAAGCTGGCATCTGAAATTTTGTACCATGTTCTAGCAAATAAATATTTGATTGATTTGAAAATACCGAGCCCCCACACAAGCGAATCGGTAGAGACGCTTGTAGTGAAGCTCGGTCATCCAAAGCCAAATTTAAGTGATGCTTTATTTTAGTATTCAATAAATGGACTTGATATAACACCAAAAGGAACACGGGTAAATCTAAAGTATTCAGGACTGTTTTCACGTAATATTTGTTTTCCTATGTGTTTAACCATAGGAATCTGGTTACATCTCGGTCGGTTCATTTCATTAAGTCCTATTTGTAGGAAGCCTTTTTCCATGTCTGCTGTTAATCCAATTTTGTATTCTGTGAATCTTATGCTCAAGCCTGTTAGATCTTCTAATAATAACGGTCCACCGTATAAGTATTCATTCAAGCTTTTACTATCCTTTGTTTTAGCTGATGCATCATAAATACGATTCTTAATGTCTTTCTAGGGGTTAGGATTCCATGATGATGTATATAATGTGTAAGGTGATGATTATCTTCCACTTTTTTTGATGAGACTGATTCAATAACTCCTTTTTCTAATAAGTGTTTTTTGATCTAATCTCTTGAGTAGCCCAATTAGCCATCCATGAGCCAATCCATAGTTTGAAGACGAGTTTAGAGGACGGGTTGATCTATGACCAACTGTCCTAGTATCTATTGTCTCTTATTTCTGTTGTTTCGTTAAAATGCTTGATTGCGTTTTCGTCTCTGTTTATCTTCGGCGAATCCGTGATTACCACTAGATTCTAGATCTCATAACATTTTCATGTTTCCTAGATCCTGGTGGATCAGGTTGAATGAGTTCTGTCTTACAGGAACATTGTCAAAATGTTACTATTGACATTTTTTTTATAGGTTTATAAGGAATGTTTCAGATGTCTCTGAAACAATTCAACCAAATTAGAATTCTACTAAATATAAGTCCTTTGTAATACATATTATATTCATCATTATAATTGAGTGATATGATAACAATCATTTCCAAGTAAAGGTATGATTCCGAACCCGGCCGCATACGACAAACGACAACTGCCGACGCACGTAGGAGATGCGCTTAGTTCATTGCGGCTTCTCAATGGTCCCCTTTATCCGTATCAGAGTTTAACAAGTATTGGGTACGCTGCTGCATGCGTCTGTCGTTGTCGTATGCGGTCGGCTTCGGAATCATAACTTTAGTGACAGTGAACCATCATCAGCTAGAGTATAATTTTCTCTAATCTTGAATATTTTTTTGTAAAACATGGACTTCCCTGAGATTATAGTCGGAACAATGTTAGCATACAACGTCTTCATGATTTTATTTTTAGTCAATACCTGTTAATTGACTAATGGACTTTTTAATTAGCTAGTGTCATCAGACCCAAAGTTAAACATCGTTAGATGTTGTTATTTCTCAATGAACATTTTGCAATTCTTTAGCAATTTTTTGAGTTTCCGAAATTCAATACAATTCTACATTTCTTTGTAATGTTGTACTGTCCTGTAATCTGCACTGTTGCAGTCTTCAGTACAGTAATACATTTGGTGTTTACATGCATAGTGTTACTAATAGATCCTTTGTTTTGAGTAGTTCCCGGTTCTTTGGTGCTAAGTATGGTTATTTGTAGATTTATAAATGTTGCATCTTAATTTAAATAATGTTTGGTAGTACAATCTTCTTCCTTATCTCTACAGAAGGAAAAACCTTCATTATAATTCAATGTCTCTCTTTTTAGGGTTCCGTAGCCAAATGGCAAAAAACGGAACCCTTATAGATTCGTCATGTCTGTCCGTCCGTCTGTCTGTCTGTCTGTCTGTCTGTCCGTCCGTATGTCACAGCCACTTTTCTCCGAAACTATAAGGCCTATGCTGTTGAAACTTGGTAAGAAGATGTATTCTGTGAACCGCATTAAGAATTTCACACAAAAATAAAAAAAAGCATTAAATTTTGGGGGTCCCCATACTTAGAACTGAAACTCAATTTTTTTTTTCATCAAACCGGTCATTCTCACGAAATGGTGTTCTTCGTATAATTTCCGTCACGATTTTTAATTTTGATTAAATTCTATAAATTAGTAATTTAATTGAAAGAACACGTCATTCTTTACGAATTGGTATATTTGGCACTGCATTTAAACACTTGGTTTTTTTATTTATGGAGTGATATATTTTTGAGGGTGACGGAAATTAGGTTTGCGGTGATAAAAATGAATAAATCCTTTCTCTTGTAATATATTAGACGATCTTTTTCTTTGCATGCCGCGTATAAAGCAGGATCATTCCTGACCTTTGTCTTCCCCGTTGCTGTCTAAGTTTTAGTTGCTCCAAAATATCCTCTCGGCTCTTCTTCGGTTTACCCATAATATCTGAAAATAATCGAGTTTATTGTTCAAAAACATACATTTAGAATTATAACTTTGTTCGGTGGGTAGAAACAACAATTACAGGGAGTTTTATAATTTCGGTCACTTTTAGCGTGACGGAAATGTGTGACTGAAATTAGGGAAAATGGGATTTTTTTGAATTTAAAAAGTAATTAGAACATAATTTTAACAACTAATTCTTTTCATACATAAAAGATATATAATTACGTAAGAATTGTTTGATTGATAGTTATTTCGAGCAAGAAGTAATTAATTAAATGAGCGAACAGAAGTTAGAAGACTTGTAAACCATGCGAACGGAAATTAGGTACTTACCTCACTGGGACGCCCGGAGAACATGTAGTACGCGTGCAGCTCGCTGGATGTCTGTGGCACTACTAACGCTTGCCATACATGCGATAGGGATAGGTACAATTTACATATCTAGGGTTATTTTCACGAATTTGTAGTGGGTGACAGAAATTAGGTATAATGAAAGGACAAACATATTTTACGTTGTAACTAAATAAGTAGCCATGTTAACGTTATTATATTTTTAGTATAGCTCAATTAATCTATCTAATTTATAAATAAAGGGCAATAAATGTATAAATCAAAGCTTGTCTTGCACTTTTTAGGCTCAGAAAGTATTATTCTGGGTTCTGGACAGTGAACGGAAATTAGGAGAATGAATCAAAAACAATTATTCTGAGGTATTTTTGTACCAAAGTAGATGTATATAATATCATTCCTTATTAGATAATTGCCAAAACTAGCCCCCAGAAAAAGAATTAATCCCAAAATTTTAAAAATGAAGTAGATAATTGAATGGACGTTCGAAAATCTCACTCCCTGAGAATGACCGAAACCCATACGTGTGGGGTATCTATAGATAGGTCTTTAAAAATGCTATTGAGGTTTCTAACATAATTTTTTTTCTAAACTGAATAGTTTGCGCGAGAGACACTTCCAAAGTGGAAAAATGTGTGTCCCCCCCCCCCCCTCCCCCCTCTAACTTCTAAACTAAGAGAATGATAAATCTAAAAAAAATATATGATGTAAATTGCCATGAAAACTACCACTAATAATTGGTTCGAACGAGATCCAGTCAGTAGTTTTTTTTTAATACGTCATAAACCGCAATTTTTGCCTTTGCTACTACGGAACCCTTCATGGGCGAGTCCGACTCGCACTTGGCCGATTTTTTTTGATCTTGTTTGTATCTAATATCTTCATACTGGCGTTTTCTATTTCTCCTCTGAAATAGTTATTCACATATCGTAGCTTTGTTTTTTATCTATTTAAATGATTGTTATTGTTGAAAGGTTTTCTTATATTTTATCTTCAATCTCGATTTCCCTTAACATGTAATTTTTCTATAGTGTATCGTAGTGTTTAATTTTTTCATTACCATTGCCTTGCGAGACTCTTCACAAAGCTTTTGTGCCTCTATTTTTGCGTTGATGATGATGGATAATTGTTTATGTTCATAACCTTATCTCCCGTATTCGTTTTTAATTTTGTTTAATATAAATGATCTCTATGGGGATTTATTTTCATAATCATTAATATTGTCACCCATAGTGTCTAAAACACGGAGATGTCTTTCTATTTCATCTAATGTTTTTAAACAGTTTTCCATTCTTTCTGCTCTATTTTATTTTATTCACAGCCTTTATGATGATGCCATATATTAGGGTACTCCCAGTTTGCCCCACCAAACGTCCCCACTGGTCGGACGAAGTGGAATGTTTAAAAAATGTATGTCCGCTTTTCCCCACTAAATTCATTCTGGTGGGGATAATTATTATACCCGTTTAAATCGTTCATAATTCCTGATGCAATCGTTCCTACTAGGGTTGGTAATTTGGAATGGGACAGGCATTTTTAAATAACATTAGTATCTTGTAGCCCATTGATATTATATTTTTTTTAAATATAATTACTTTATCAATATCATTTAAACTCCTTCTGTTTATGTCTGATGTGAATTGGTCCCAAAACTGATACCATTCGAGAAAGTTTTCGATCGATAAGGTTGAATTCGAGAAACTAAATCTGGTAAATTGCTATACCTCGTTCTTTCACTACCTTTTTGAGAAAGATTGATGATGTTGTTGGTTGAGCCATGTTTATCATTGTTTCTGAATCGACCAAGGCATCTTCGTCCTCTAATTGATCTGTTGGGAAGTTACTTACTTCTTGTGGATTAGGATTATCACTTGATTTGAAATAATTGTACCGTTCTGAGGTAAACTTAGTTAACATGGTCTATAATTTGACTGCGACTATCTTCGCAGATTCTAGATTTCCATCTAAACCTCTTTATATAGATATCAATTTGGGTTGTCAGTAGTTTAATTTCTTCTATAAACTTGGATAGTCTTTTTAACAGGATGTTATTCATTTTCTTTTAATTTCTTTTCATTTATAGACTTGTCAAAGCCTATAACAAGAAAATATCACAATGATTAAAGGGAAAAGAGAATATATCTTAAGAATATCGTATTATAAGAAGAACTTATAAGCAACTTATAACGAAACTTACGATAATAAACAAGCAGAAACTGCCTCACCACATCGGAAAACAATAAGGGTTCGATGTAGCTTAAATCTGAGTCCCTTAATGTATAAGAAGGAGCCGATTACGGCTGTTCCTGTCAACTTCCATCGCTATCGTATAGATAATGTGGAAAAAAAAAAGATATCTGTTATTCCTCTAAAAGGAATAGCTAAGCACATTTCTCACATAGGCGCTCAATATAGCTAAATAAGATCCTTTTGGTCAACTACAACTACACTGTCCTTAGATTCATTTCTTATTTAATTTGAATGTTCAATTTATAAATTATTATTATCTGTGATATCATCACATTGTTGATTACGATTTCATATTATTCTTTTCTAGTATCATTTGATATCACATCTGTATGGTTCTTAACTGAACTTTCCTTTTGTATATTAACAATCGGGGTTCTTTTCTTGACTATAGTATCTAATTCATTTGGGACCATAGGTATTTGTGATTTTTCAATATTGATTTCTTTTTCATATACTTAATTTGTTGTTGCATTGGTGTTGAATTTTGTTGTTGATCTTCTTCGATTGCCAGTGAGTATAAATATCCTATTGACCGTATAAATCTTATTTTCGACCTTTACCTAAGCGACTCTACATAAACCGTTAGTTCACTTTAGTTATAAAAATAATTCTTTCCAACTTTCCAACACATGTCATGGTTTGTCATTTTTAATTTGAACCAGTTGACGTATACGCGGTGTTAAGTTATACGAGGTCGTTTCATAGAACGATTATTATATTTCTCACGTAGGCCAGGTAAATAGTGGATTTATAATATTTATATAAATTTTTCTATTAAAATTCTTGCTCTTCTTCAACCCCTTATTAAAATATTTTTTATTGATACTCCTGTTCATATAGATTGATACTGAACTGTTTCCAGAGTGGTAAATCTTCCAACTAGGAGGAAGTCTGCCGGAATTAAGCAGTGCTCTAGTTCTGTAGACACTACATTATAGTAACGATCGTGTGTTTATCACAGCTTCGATTTCTTTAACAATTGTTATTATTTGACTAACTTAAAAAATATGTTTTTTTAATATCTTACGCATGCATGGTTTCACTAATTCTACTAGTCTTTCGTGGAACCCGCCAAACCATGGGGCTACTTGTAGCATAAATTTCCATTTTATCTTGTTTTCAATACAGTATTTGTTGGATATGATATCAGTTATCATTGAAGTGAATAGCGTTGTCCGAAGTAGTAGAGTTGGTAAACTTTTGGTTGACACCATACGTCATACAGCCAATAATCCCTCTTCGGCTGTTAGATCTTGAACGACTTCTAGGTGTAGGTACTACTTGAACTGATAAACAAGTTTATAGGCATAACCATCTTTTCGGTGTTCGTATGGTCCGCTGTCACATTTTACACAGTATGGGCATTTTCTTAGTATCTTCTGGACTTGGCGCTTGCCTTGTGCTAAACAATAACGTTGACATTTATTATACTCAACGTAATTAGCAACAACATGGTAACAAAGCAATATTATTATGTTTGTATAGACTTGATCATTTGTAAGGTACTAGCTTCTATATGGGTTTGTTCGACAGATTCCTTCATAAAATTGTTATCTTTATTGTTAACTATCTCCGGTTTAGGGAGAAATTTTCACCCATATAAAGGGTATTTTGATTCTTTGAGTAGAATCTTTGAGGATCTTCAAGTAGAGAACCATCTCTTGTTGTCATTCTCTGTTTTGGTCGGCCTCGTGGCTATATCAGTAGGGTTTACTTCTGACGGGACATAACTTTGTTTCTTTTCTGAATTGCAGATCTTTCGTCTTCTGGATTCTTCTGGATACGAATGGGCTCACTCATTTATTGCAATTGATTCAATTTAGCACGATCTGACTATCTGTCCATAATAATTGTTTATCTAATTTTAAGTTAATGCATTAATGCATTAATGCTCACAATAATTGAAGTCTATGTATCTTCAAATTTTCCTGGTCTTTGATAGGGACAACACGTGATTTTTCAATAACAAAGCTTTTAATATTTTAACCACCACTTATTTACTACCCACTATGTAAATTACAACAGCATATGCTCTTGTAGATGAGTCGGTAAAACAATATTACTGATATTTAGTATCTTTTGCATTTTCTTTACAACATCTCTTTGTCTTTAATTTTTTCCAAAGCTTTTACGTACTTCATCTACTCGTGTCACCAGGTAGTGGTGGGCTCCGTTTTATATTATATGTTTCCATGTGTCTTGTAATATTATATTTCCTGATAACAGAATCGGTACTGCGAATCCACAGGGAACAAATATTGAAGCAATACACTTCAAAATATCTCTGTTGTTATTAACGGCTTGTATCGTTTTTGTTCTTAATTGTAATGTATCATCTTCTAGGTGCTAATTAAAACCCAGTAGCTTTATTTTTTTGATCGGGGATAATATCTGGTACCTACTTTTTCTGAATTTCTTTGAGTATGAATTCCTTTCTCTCAGATTCATATGTTCAGAAATGTTTTTCTTTCAGTCTACAGTTAAGTATATAACCGTAAGGCTTCTTCATCGGTATTTGTACCTGTTACTACATTATCCACATATACACACACACACACACACACACACACACACTCATTCACACACACGCACACACAGACTTATTTACATAGATACACTGGTAGACGTATATATTCATATTTCATAGTTGTTTATATTGATTAACATTGTGAACATACTCCGATAGACACGAGAACTGTATCTCCTAAACACAGGCTGCTTAGCAGCCTATCTAGGAGTTCAGTACAAAATCCCTCTTTTTTTACCAATTTCTGGTCTGTATGAATAGCTGTAATAATATGTAATATAGGAATTTGACTAATTAAGATTTATATAAGCTAACCACGCTAATATATAAGAGGCTATGTAAACATTTTTAATGAATAAATATTTTGAATTTAAAAAAAAAAAAAAAAAAAAAAAAAAAAAAATATATGTTAGATGCTATGTGTTTGACATTTTTGTCTTTTTGCAGCAAGTGATACTTATTGTATATTGTGTATATTCATTGTGTGAGTTCAATTTATTTACATTACAATATGAAATTAAAATAAATTAAAAGGAATATTTACATAATTACATAAAAAAAACAACACTTAATATACCTATATACAAAGCTGCAGGTTCAAGCGTCAAAGAATTCCTCCCCATCGACGTCAACTGGGAGGGTGGCCAGAAGGCTGGCGGCATTGCCACGTTGAATGGCAATGCCAATCCTTTGTGCAAGGAATAAACCAGCCCTCTGGTCACGGGTAGCGTCTATTAAGCGTTTTGATATGTCTTTATATAATAGACGGGCACTTGGACCAGCGTCTCGACCCCAAACGGCTCAAATATGTAATTACCACTTAAATTACTATATTTGCGTCGTTTAAGGGTCTCTACCGAAGCAGCGGCAGCGCAGGCGCAGTTCGCAGTCCCTGGAAGATGTGAAGGCGCAAGGGTGTCAGCACATGTTGCATCCCACACCAAATGCCTTCCCATCTTCCAAGGCACCAATGACATTCCATCCGGCCTCTTGCCATCGTTGCGCGCCAAACCAGTAGGTTCTAGTATGGCTGGAACGCCGGCGGTGACAAGAGCCCGACGGATTATGTCATTGATGTACGCGTGCCGCGAAAGCCGTCCCGCGCTCCTGCTGCATGAGAGGCCATGGTGTCCAAGGCTACCAACTTCTTCTCCACAGCGACATCGGTGCGGAGAAACGCAAGCAGCGATACGGAAGGTGTTATCGTCCAACATGGTACCAATGTTGGGCGATGGTAGGGCTTGAAGCCAAACACCGGATTCCCATTCCCCCACAGCCAAAAAGCGAGCACGCTCCGCAACATTGGTAGAAGTAGAAACACTTCATCGAGGTATCGGGCACTGACTAGCGCGACTTGCCACTCGTCATCAACTTCCTCAATCACTCGCGTCACTCTGGGTACGTCCGCCTTTAAGGGCATTCCCTATTCAGTCCCAGTTGGGAAATTACAACTCATGTTTCGAAGATGGTCGTATAGTCGGATCTTTATTAATTGTGTCGTGATATCAGCGACGCCTGTTGTCGAGCCCTCAACCAACGTTGCTTGAAGTAGTGGTGCCTCAGCGATGTAACGCCACACCCGTAATGGATATTGCGCATTTATGCGTCCATCACGAGCTGCGAAGTCCCCAGTTACGTTGCGGAAGTCCGCAGCAACTTCTGTGAGTGATAGCGTACCCCTATTGTGGTTGGTACGCTCACCGACGCCTATCCATGTGAGGTGTCTTTCTTCTGCGTTAGTTTCTTCTAATTCCAATGGGCCTATAGTCGGCTTGTCGGCGTTTGGTCCTCGCTGTATTCCCCTCCTGCCCCCCAGCACTCTAGCGATGTCAGCCAGCTGGCGGGCCATTTCCCTGGTCCTTTGTACCCCGTCCCCCCTGGCTGTAAGCCGTCTCCACGCCCTTAGGAGTCGCACACCTGTTCTATTAGCTGTTAGCCTACGACACCCCGCCCGCGCTTCCCCTCTCCCTTCAACGACTTCTTCCGCTGATGTGGTTGTTGCAGCTGGCTGTGCCTCGGGTTGTACACCCTGCCCTTCCGCTACGACCAGAGTATCAGGCGCAGTTTTACTTGTTCGGGTGTAGCTCCAAGACGTCACCGTTTCCTTGACTGGGGGCTGGTGCAGCATCTAGTTGAGTGCTCTTGACGGGTTCAGCCCTCCCGTTTTCTGACCCCCTGGATACGTCGTCTTCATTGTCGCCTTCTGCACGTTTGGGCAACATCCAGGAAAGTTGGTGTCTCGTCGGAGGTGCGGCTATTAGTTGAGTTCCGTTCCTTTGGCCATGAGTGACGAAACCCCTCACCCTGTGATAGCTGTCATTTGTACCGAGCATGCGTCGTACGAGTATTGCTGCGGATGCGGACATCTTTCTACGTTGCCTGTCGCCTTCACTACCCTCTTTGTCACTCTCATCGGTTGAGGTACCGCTCCCCCAGTGTTTTTTAACCATAGGCATCTGGTCACATCTTGGTCTGGTTCATTAAGTCCTATTTGTAGGAAGGCTTTTTCCACTTCTGCTGTTAATCCAATTTTGTATTCTGTGAATTTTATGATTAGTTCTATTTATGCTCCACAGTATAAGAATTCATTCAAGCTTTTACTACCTTTTGTTTTAGCTGATGCATCATATACGATTCTCAATGGCTTCCTAGGGGCTAGGAGTCCATGATGACGTATATAATGTGTAGGGTGATAATTATATATCTTTCACTTGTCATGATGAGACTGCTTCAATAACTCCCTTTTCTATCTGTTGTTTCAATGTTTCATCATATTTTGAAGAGTTTTTTAATCTCATCTCTTGAGTAGCCTACCATGAGCCAATCCATAGTTTGAAGACGAGTTTGGAGAACGAGTTGATCTATGACCAATTGTCTCAGTATCTATTCTCTTATTTCCGTTGTTTCATTAAAATGCTTGATTGCGATTTCGTCTCTGCTTATCTTCGGCGAATCCGTGATATCAATAGATTCTAGATCCCATAACATTTTCAAGTTTCCTAGATCTCTAATGGTGGATCAGGTTAATGAGTATTGTCTTACAGGACCATTGTCAAATCTCTTTGACGTTAGGAAAATCAGATTCGAAATTTAAATATCAAACGAGTTGTAGATCAAAGGACCGATGATCTTACCAAGCAGTTGGAGTTTATACCTTAAGTAGAAACCTCTTTCGAGTAGAACTTCTGAAACCTCGCAGATCTCCAGATCGTGGTGACAGGTCCAAGATGTGTCCAGAGGTACTTACTTTCTACTCTTTACTTTCTTCTTCTTTCTTTCTTTCCCTTAATGTGTGTCTACAGAGAGCGCCTACAGAAAAACACGGCCATTATAACCTCATGTTGTGTTCCCGGCAGCACGAGTGTGACTGATCTGGTGTTGCACACATCCACGGTGACCACTTTCCATCAGGTTAGGTGTGTGCTTGTCTGTCACCTATGTTGTATAAAAACATGTAAAAGTAATAAGGTATTGTTTTGGTCGGTATGTAGGTACTCGTATTTTATAATGTGCAAAAGTGTCGGTAGCATAGTAGTTAAGAGAGTCGACCTGACGATCCGGCGTGCACCCACTCCTTACACAAGCAATTTGGCTTAGTTGGAGGGGTTAACGGGAATACTAGTAATTTCAGTTACTAGTACTCTTTAAAAAAATCACTCGAGTTTATACTTAGTTTATATTTTTTTATAGTATTTTGATTGACGTAGGAACTCTCTGGACGGTTCCACAAAATAATTAAGTATAAGAAATTAACTAGGTAATTACTACGTAATAATAACATTACATTGTAATTCAAGAAATAAACGCATAAAATGTTTCTTTGTGTTATCATTATATTCATAGATCAAGAAAATCTAGCTACGAAACTTATTATAGTTGAAAGCGCTGCATGCGCTATTTTTCAAAACCATCATCTTGAGAAATTTTGCAGTAGGAATAAGTACCTACTTACCATAAATCATACCATACCTCTGGTTAGGTACTAACTCATCATCTTCATGGAGACGCATTTTCCTGATTGCATCCGTGGCCAGCCAAGATGACCTCGGAGCTCAGGGTTCGCCTTCCGGCTCTTCCTCCCCCACTTCGTACGATCTTGGCCGTCCATTTGTACGCATGTCACCCTCCACGTCAAGCCAGGGCCTCGATTCTGCTAAAGCACACACAACCACTATCTCACCACAGTGACTGCGAGAAAATTCCATTTGATTTTTTTTAGCCTTTAAAGTAATGCAGTTAACTTTTAAAATTAAACGGCTTTTTGTAGAGTGAATGAAAGAGTGCAATGAAACTCTTTTCATTTAATTTTATGACTGTAAGTATAAAAATAAGGTGTAAAATTTCCAGTTTTCCTCATAGACCAACTATGTATGCACAACTAGTTGTGCCATCCCAGAATGTGTTCCTAATGACACAACTACGCACAATTAATGCCATTTTTTGCAGTCTTTGGTGTGACAGTGGTTGTGCTTTAGCAGAATCGAGGGCCAGGACTTCTTGAGTGCTTAGGTAGTACCTACTTAACTAAACGTAAACAATATTGCGGTGTCTTTTTAAGGCCCTGCGCAGACGACAGACTATCCGTGACGCACTTTTTAGTCTGTGAAAATAGAACCTATGCAATTATAAGCAGTAACGCACACGACGCGCAAAAAGTCCGGCGCACAAAAAATCCGTGTAATTCGGGCAGACCGCACCGCGCCGCGGCGCGCCGCTCCGCACAAAAAGTGTGTGAAAAAAATTTAACGTTTGCTTCAACGCGCACTAACGCAGACGGCGCACACTTTAGTCGGCTGTTGCTAATGTTTAGTATGGAACTGTCCCTTCAGTAATCTTTCCGAAAGTATAGGATGTACCCAAAATTCTCTATTTCTTCTTCTTTTTCTGTACTTCATGTACAAAATAATACTTCGCGATCTCTGCACGATTTCCATAGCGTCTACGTCCCTACAGCTCTGCCGACAAAATGATCGAAGATGTGCGTCGTGTGCGTTGAGTCTGTGAAAAATCCGCGACCGACTTTTTGCGCGCCATGCAGACTTTTTGTGCGCCACAGACTCGATCGCACAAAAAGTGTGCCGTCTGCGCAGGGCCTTATGATTTATTTAAAATCTCAATTTAGTAATATTTTTCTGTTTCCAAACTCATTTTAAAGACTACAAACCGAAATCGAACCACTAGTTTATCTTAGTTAGCTTAGTTTATTTGTATAATTATCTATAACGATATAAATTACTATTTTCGGTTCTCAAATCACCCAATTCGACCCTTTAAGGGTCGCCATACTTGTAACAAATGACTTGAACTTATCTGTCATCATCTCCCGGTCCATTAAGTACATACATAATACTTATAGGTACCTACTTAAATACACATATAGGTATGTACACAAATTCCTAAAACAAAATAGTAGGCCACTGGCATCGGGTACAGGGAACAAGTTACCTGTGGTTAGGGCTTCAGAGAGATGAATCTCCTTTCAATACGTGCCTTATCGTGTCGAGGATTATCTACTGCCTTCTGCATCAAGCTTTTGACCCAACTGCCTAAAGCGAGCCTCATAAGATGTCGGTCGAGCCTCTTAGCAATCAGTCCGTGAACCGTGGTATTTCATCTGAGCGCTTCGTGCTTCGGGGGGCATATCAAAAAGTCGTTCTCTGTTGTCATTGTATACAGAGGTGTTCATGGTTTTTTCTCATTACGAAAATTACCTAACACGCCAGAAAAAGTTTTTTACATCAAACATCAAATTTAATTACATGTAAATTACCTACATTATTGTAGTTTAGATGATATGGTATTACTATGTGGTAAAACACTTTTGTTTCTGTGCTACCGTGTAAATCATTAAGTTTATGTTAAGAAGCAAATAGATCTCAGCGTCTCATTGTTCTTAGTTTTATCGTTAGAGGAACATGATACTATCCTGTAATGTTTATAAGTATTTTAATTAGGACGTTGTTTACATGCCTTTGTGAAATTAAAATTATACAATACGAGCCATGAGATACGGAAGTGTCTACGGAACGCAGGTCAGACGTTTCAATGGCATCCTGAATGCCACTTATCACTTTGTTATTGCATAGCGTAAGTAAAGCTATTTCATCATCATGCTTGCGGTAGTCCCGGTCGCATCCGAGTCCTTCACCACAAAGTTCGGGGTCCGCTTAAATGTGATGTGGCTCAGGTTTTTCGGCTATATTGAGAGCGACTGACCTCACAGCATCAGTTGCGAATATCTGGTGCGCTTCAGACCCACGGTACCCCTGACCATACCCTTGGTGGTACCGTATTTTAAAGTTAAACGGTACCACCGACTAATAGTGATGTGATGTTAACAAGCACTGACAAATTTGTTCAGGTCGTGCCCTTATAAGTCTAACGGCTATACCTATCAATAGTGACAGCAGATATGACAACAGAGAACGACTTTTTGATATGCCCCCCGAAGCACGAAGCGCTCAGATGAAATACCACGGTTCACGGACTGATTGCTATCTGTTGCCATGTTGCCATCATGTTAATTTCGTCGTTTGTCAAAAAAAATCACAAATTTATTCGTGCCTATGTGTTTTTAAACATATGGGCGAGAATGCGTTGCGATTGTTTTTTACCATATTATGGTGTTAGAACATAAACGACGAACTATCCTTATTTTTGTTGCTATGGAAACTTGTCGGGGTAGGTAGCCGATAAGTACCGGTAACTGTTTCTTCATAAAAGCACCCTTAAATGCTACACTACACGCTTCTGCTCCTCCTTTCCTTATAGACTGGTTTACCTTGATGAAAGAGCTTCACACATACAACACCTAGGTACATAAATGACCTGCCCCTAACAGTGCGAAATATAGTGACGCCAGCCAATATTAAGAATAAGTTAAAGTTATTCTTTGTATGTACCTAACTTTATGTCGATATAGATTTTAAGGACTAACCTGCGGCATCCATTACAAACCTTCGTGGTTTTGAGGAATGTTGCAATACCATATATGTTTATATATTCTTTAAATTTGAAAAAAAAAAAAAAAAACACAGTATATGCCAGATAGGGTTTAGGTAGAGTCTACATACGTTAAAATAGAATCATGGGAAATTTGATAGCGTTCTTTTGAAATAACACTGCCATCAATCCACGAAGGACAGAATTATAAATCCCTACTAATATTATAAATGCGAAAGTAACTCTGTCTGTCTGTCTGTCTGTCTGTCTGTCTGTCTGTCTCACTTTTACGACTAAACCGCTGAACCGATTTTGATGAAATTTGGTATAGAGGTAGGTTAGACTTTGAGAAAGGACATAGGCTATGTTTGGTCGCGATAACCGACATCCACGCGGGCGGAGCCGCGGGCAAAAGCTAGTAATAAATAAATAATAAATAAATATTCTACAACATTCTACACAACGCTATCTAGACCCATGGTAAGCTTAATTAGCTTGTGTTATGGAATCTAGAATGCGGATATACATACTTAGATACTTTTTTTTTTTGTAAATACATACATATTATACATAGAAACACCCAGACGAATGCAAATATTTATATTCATGCATACAAATATTGGCACTGAGCGGGGATCGAACCCGCGCCTCCTGCGTAGCAGCCGCGTTCACTACCGCTACGCCACAGAGGCAGTCAATCGATCAATAATACTACTAAATTTTAACATGGCTTAGACTCAACCTATCCCCACACTTTGCGTTACCTGGCTACACCTGAAAAAGTAAATTAACTGCACGTGCGATTTTGCGTTGTAACTTAATAGCTAGTATAGTACAATATGTAGCTACGTTGTAACGATATAACTTTATTGTCGCGTGTACAAATTAATTGAACATTTATATACTTACGCTCAGGTAATAAATTGTTTTTTTTTTTTGTTATTCTTAATTTGAAAACCTGCAATGGAAATTGTGAAGCGATCTCGTGTAGTTGGCCAGTTATTAATAATGTTTCGTAGTAGTTAAATGTGCACATGAAGGATGATTTACGCCTCTAGTGGTCAGCACATACTACCGTTTATTTCAATTGAAACCATCGTGACGCGCGGCTGTGATTGGCATAGGTACATTTAATATATTATCTAAATTCTGAATAGGTCGCAGTCAACGATACGTGTTCACTGTGAGAATGTTTGCCGAATTTATTGTTTTAAAAATCTGTATTTAGTGATCAACCGGCTTGTGAGGCAAAAGAATATAAATCCTAAATAATTCATCTGAATCTGCATTATTAATAAAAAGGACGTAAGTACTTTTCACTTTATACTATCGGTTTATCGGGCAATTACCAGTAAGAACTTTAATCAAATCAAGTCTAGCTGTATTAATGTTATCACACCTATCACATGTGTGACTGAACTAGATTAGAATAAACCTTTATAGGTATTCTGAGATTTGTAAAGGACGTTTATTATTAAAATGTTTTATTTTACATTATTTGATGGACCTTGTTAAATTTAATACTTAGGCATCATCGCAACTCTGTATTTCTGGCCTCTCCTCCACATTTAATCTTATGTTAAAAATGATGAAATTGAGAGATTCAATATAATCCACTAAAGTAGTATGACACCAATTTTGTAGGTTGTAAACTACTTTTGCGATAACATTTACTATTTGCGAGAAAAATGCGAATGAATAAAAAAATGCAGAAGTTCAATCCATGGGGATGATTATTTCATTGAGTTATGTCGCCACCCGTCAGTTTCTCTAATTGGTCATTTTCCATAAATCGTCAGTTTCCCTATTCGTCAGTTTTGTAGATTTCGTTAAGTGGTCAGTTTCACTATCTCGTCAGTCTCCCTAATTCGTCAGTTTCCTTAACTAGTCAGTTTACATGATTCGTCACTTTTCTAAAATTAGTCAGTAAATGTACAGTCATTAATAAATGTTTATTGTGTAATCAATGTACCTATGTAAGGATTTATTTTAAGAAATTATTTTTAGATATGTAAGGATTATTCTGTTCTAACGAGGAAGGTGCCAACAATATGGATATCTACGACCTCTTTCGAAGGAAAATATATTACTTTTTCTGTATGACAGATTTTTCCGATGACATTTGACTTTTGCGTTTGTCGTACGTACTTTATTCTGTTATTCTGTAGTATTTAATATTACTCGTATTTACAATATAATACAATGGGTGAAGAGCTAATTTTTATATCATCCGAAAGAGGGCGTAAGGTATTGTTACACAACGGTTTTCGGTACAACATGTCACAAAAAAATAAAAATGGATCGTCGTGGTGGAGATGTAAAAACAGAAGTAGATGTAGACGCAGTGTTACTCTAAATATAGATTTAACAGCCATACTGCGACGGTCCACACATTTATGTGAACCAGACATTGCTTCCAACATTGTGTCTGAAGCATTAGACATATGTAAAACTCGCGTGAGTACAGAATATGGTTCGGTGCGAGCGATTTACGAAGAAAGCGTTCATCATTTAAAGGACGCTGAATCTGAATTTGTTGATGACGTTCCAAACTTTACCAGCGTCAAAAATATGCTTTATAACGCAAGGCATAAACATCTTGGTGTTAAAACAATAATATTTAAAAATGTACCAGATGTCATCGTACCAGAGGAGTTGCGAAAAGATTTTCTTATTCGTGAAGATGGTTTAAATGACAAAATTTTAATTTTTATAACACCTCAAGCACCACAAATGTTTTCAGAAGTTAAAGAATATTTCTGCGATGGAATGTTCAGCGTTTCAAAACCATTCAGACAACTATACTCTTTTCACGCTGACATTGGAAGCACATCTGAGGAAACAAACGTTGTGCCATTGATTTATTGTCTTTTACCAGATAAAAAAGAGTCAACATACTTGAGAGTATTTGAATGCCTTAAAAATGAAATAAATCCTGAAATATTTCACGTGGATTTCGAACTGGCAGCCATCAACGCAATGAAAACTATTTTTCCGCAGGCAAAAGTAGTTGGATGTTTTTTTCATTACCGGCAAAGCCTAATGCGAATACAATGAACGACACAGAACGATTAATTTGGTATAATCTTGGCACAAGCGATTACGTCAATTAGAGGCCAAATATGTAGACTTTAAAGTGAGACAAAAAAGTATATATATTGGTGAGAAGAATAGGAAAAAAAAGATATATTTTACTAGATAGACGCATTACAGAAATCGTTTCTAATTTCTTGGTAGACGATATATTTGAGGCTAACAATTGCTTATGGGCTTGTCTTTCAAAATTAAGTCTAATTAATAATGTAATATAATAATCTTACATTAACTAATGTAAGATATATGAAACGAGTAAAGTATTATTAAATTTAAAAAAATAATTTGTTTTTATTTTTCGTTCCGAATGTACGCCATTGACGAATCATTTAAACTGACTAGTTAGAGAAACTGACGAATAAGGGATACTGACGAGATAGCGAAACTGATCACTTAACGAAATCTAAAAAAACTGACGAATAACGCAACTGACGATTTAGGGAAAATGACCAATTAGAGAAACTGACGGGTGGCGACCTAACTCATTTCATTATGGTGTATTTAAGGCCCCACTTTTTAGATCTATGCGAATTTTTGTAAGCTTGCCATTTTATTTCGTCTATTTTGACTGAATTATTACGTTCTTTGTACAAACACTGCCCTTATATTATGAAGTACCTAGATGCAATTTGGTTCATTTTAGATTATTTTATGGTAACCTGATGCTATTGCTAATAAATTATAATATATCTGACACCGTCTATCAGTACAATTAATAGCCGTCCTAGTTAAAGAAAAACGCTAACGAAATCTTTAATAATACATAGCAACCAAAATACAGTGATAAACATTTTATGAGCGCGACTCTTTGCACTTCATTTAAAATTGATTAAAATTATTTTGCACTACATATTTTTCTTTGGCACTATAGACGACAGGAATTCAATCTTTATTGATATAAATAAATTATATCACTTTGGCTACAGTGGACATACGCATAATAAAACATTTTCATTTATTATAGCATAACCATGACTTATTTCTCATTTATAGAATGTTTATACGCGGGGCGCTATGGTTGCAAATCTTATTTGTGCTCAGTATCTATATACCATTTGATACTGTGAACGCTTGGGATGATATGCGTAAGTAAAATTTATTCATTTTATTTTCTAATATTCAGGCTGGCTTAGGTAAAGGGAAAGACCTGCAGGTCTAAAAAGGTCATTTTATTGGAATCGTATTAGGATAGATAAATTTAGTCATGCGGAGATATTTACAAGAAATTGGGATCTGCTTATATTGTAAATGAATTATCGTGATTTTGCTCATATGAGTGAGTGACCATTAGGTATACGAATTTTATAGGTATCTATTGAGATCTACTGGGCATTTATAAAGTTACTCATTTTAGCGGAATCGTTCAATGTGGTCTTTTTAGACCCTCTGAAAGCTGCAGAATGCAATATGCAGAATGCATATTAATATTAAACAATTGGATGTTACCGGTAACTAACAGACATAGGTACCTACATAATATATTCACGACTGTATATACCCCAGGATAGGTAATACTCTGGAATATGACATAGCCTGGCAATTTCATGGGATTGGTTCCCCTGGTTGCAACAGGCAGAGCCTTGGACAACAGCTAGTAGGTGATAAAAACGGACCGATACACCTATAGCACCTGTTATGCCATCAAATCAAAAAGTCCCATGAAATAGAAATCGATGTCGGGTATAAACATCGATTCCCATTAGCTGGGAACAAAATTGAGAGACGTTTTATAATTCATAATGGAAAAAATTCGTAACATGTGCTCACGAACATTTTATTACAATATTCTTCAATTTTCAGAACTCTTTCCGCCACATTTGATACCTGACAATGCTTTGAACACTCACCGAGCGGTGGTAAGGCGGAAAATAGTGCTCTACCATAATTTTTTCCGTTCTAAAGTTCGTCCCAGCGCTTCAAATATGTTGCTGATGGTAAGTTTTTGTCATGCCTGACTGGCTTTCACATTTAATACGATCACTGGTGCGTCATGCGGAGTGAACAGTTTCTCTAATAATAATATATATTCTAGGACATAATTACACCGCGCTATCTAGGCCTAAACTATACAGAGCCTATCATACCTATAGGTTCTAGGTTCTAGATCCTTAATTTTTTTTTTAAAACCTAAGCATAACTTCTTCTTCTGTCGATTCGACGGCATATCGTGTCATATTTTGTTTACCCAGTGTGAAGCCACTCCGATAGCGTTCTCAGAGGTAAATACTCATGAGTTCCTTCGGGGTACACGTGCTTGGGCAGGCAGCACACTTAGACATAACATTAGATCTAACTAAACATTAAGGGAAGAAAGTTTGTATAAAGAGTCCTTATCATTATTGCGACTTCCGGATTCCGGACTGACTTATTCGTTCGTGGAAGGGAACTGCTAAGTACTTGACTACTATTGCCTACAACTAATCTAAATTCTTATGCTTTGAGAGTATTCATAGCCATAACAAATGAGGTAAGTGAAGTTATTGTACTGAGCTATGGTGAAATAATCTTCTCACATTTCGTAGAATCAATGCAATGAATAGAATTAAATAATCAGAATGATAAAAATACATAACACTGCAGGTAATTTTTAATAATTATGTAATTTTTATAACATCATTATGTTTGCAATAATTTTATCTATTGTTTAAAAAAAACAGTGTTTGACATTATTACTTTTAGGAGTAGCATGTTTTGTTTAAAAGTAGTAACATTCTACTACGTGTATAATGTCCTAGAATCTATAGGACTAAACTAGACTAAGGATAGTACTCTAGAATATCTAAAGGGCTCGTTTAGCCCAGTTAGACACTGGTAGGTAACCAATTAGGCTAACATTTTAATGATATTTTAAAACAATTACCAATACCAGCTCTATGGATTAGTCTCTATAGATTAAGATTGGAAAAATAAAATAAATAATTACTTAGGTTCCCACATTGCAAAATTAAGTAACACCAGTCAGGTCTATCTAAGGATAGGTGACCGTTCTTAAAACATTGGTACTCTAGAGAGCACGCTTGGCCATCAGTCCCGGTTGCCATACGAACATCTACAGTAGACTTTACGGTCACCTAGGTGTAGACCTAAAAATTTCGACTACGATTACTACAGTTACTGGTCTAATTATATAAGTAGGTACATATCTCGATGGGTGGAGCTTTTAGCTATCGCTGAGTTGCATGACGATGTGCACTTTATGTTTTTGCCGACTAAGTGAAGACGTGTGTCGTCTCACTTGTTATGATGAAACAGCATCCTGTTATTTTGATAACGAACCGCCACGCTAACTCCCACTTCCACTTCTCATCACCGGTAACCAATCTTATCAGTAACCGGTTTTATCTCGTAATTCTTAAATCATTAATGTGAACACGGTCCATTCCTTCAGCTTCATTAGCTTATGTACTTATCTATTCATTTCAATTATATTTAACTAGCTGTTGCCCGCGGTTCCGCCCGCGTAGATTACGGTTATTACGACCAAACAGCCTATGTCCTTTCCCAAGGTCTCATTTATCTATCTATATCAAATTTCATCATTTTTTTTTAAGGATAAACCCAAATTGACAATCCAAGAGTTTCAAATTTGACTCTAGTTCTTCGAGATTCTTCGACAGGTTTAACTTTATGGTCTAAACTGCTTGTTTTGAGAATCATTAGAATGAAAAGGTGAAAACTAATGAGCTTAGGTAGCAGACAGCATAGATAATAATGTGATTGAATACTTACCGACCACTGTGAGCCTGGAATATATAGGGTTAATTAAATAGATCGAAGATAAGCAAACTTAGAACCATACTTACTACTTTACAGTCATGGCATGACGGTGCAGCACGTCAGGCACAGGCGTATGCGGAAAGATGCCAGTTCCTGATCCACAACGATATCCACGAGAACACCGTGCCGCACATCGGTACATGTGGGCAGAACCTGTTTGTTGCGGCGCAGAAGACTCCCTGGTACTTTATACTCATTGAATCATTATCATCGTCTTTGGTGGCGGCTGCGTCCAAAATTGACACTTTGGAGCCCGAGGTACACTTGTCAGCGGTTGGTTATCCTGCTAGGAAAGCTGGTGCTAGAGCCTGACGGACTAGCAGGAGGGGTTGGCTTACAGAAAACCACAGTGATACCTAACAACAACATGCATCCAATAATTTGTTAGTGTATCTATCGGGTATTAAGTTTATCAGGGTTCGAGCCAACCTAACATGCAATTCGGTGCACCTACTGATTATTACAAGGCAAGGCTCTGACGCAGATTTCCTTCTAAATCTAGAGTCATACCAGTCGCTAAAAAGTAAAAACCAAGATACACGAAATCAAGAGAAAGCGTAGTGGAGCGCACCCCCCGAGCTACATAGAGCAAGCTTGGATAATGCGTTATACGAGTATAGGTTCTCCAATGAAGTAGGAACATTATTAAAATAACTGCGTAAATCGGGGTGAATAGAAATACAATGAAAATAAAAAGAAATTATTAAAAAAAAATCTAACTTAGGTATATGTACTTATAGATTTTTTTAAATAATTTCTTTTACAAAATTTTAAGTAGATATCTAATCAGATATTTGATAGTTCTGTTCATTATTACATCGAATTAGTCCATAGCTGCTTCACTCTAAAGAAAATAACTACAGAATGTAGCAAACCATTTAATTTCTATTCACCCATTGACCTCTACAGGGTGTAATCGTTAAGTGTGTCCAGATGATTATTCCGTAACTATTACAGATACTTATCAAAAAACTTTAAATTGATATCGAAAGTACATTACTAAATGTATGGGAGTGTTTAATATCAAAATGTCAGATACCTCTCGTTTGATTTTTAAAAAGTTATTGATGTCATTAAACTCATTAGGTAACGTAATTTCGATATCAGTTTAAAGTTTTTTGATATCTGTAATAGTTACGGAATAATCGCCTGGACACACTTAACTGTAATCGTTAAGTGTGTCCAGGCGATTACCCGTATTCACCCCGTTTTACCCAGTACTCTAATAAAAAGTAAATACTTTCGAATCAACACGTTAAATATTACAGGCATTGTAAAATTAATAAAACCCACATGAATTTTATCAAATATAATAATCTAACTTAAATATGCAACAAAAAGATGTAAATAGTTAATTATATGTCCGAGTACAATGCTCAAAGTGAACTTTTAATATATTCTTATAACAAACAAAAAATCCTACTGTATGTAAAAACTTGAGTATTACCACAGATTACCTCTCTCACGAACTAAGTTACGGTTGTGTACCGACACAGCACAGCCAGTTTGATATACTTACTAATGACTTAGCTAGATTTAGAAAGCGACATTATTCATTGTGAATTAAGGTTCATCTGTTAATATTGTTGGGCCAAATTATAAATTAATGGAAGAATCATAAAAATTACATACTTAAATAAAAAAATCCGCTATAATATTTGTTTTCTGATTTTTTACATTAAATTTAATAAATAGTAAAATTTCATTTGATAGCTTTATTTAATTTAATATGAGATGTTATTACATAATTATAATTCTAATATGTATATTTAAACTGAATCAAATAACAAATATAAGTAGATAGGTAGGTATGTTTTTATTCCCTTTATAATATCTAATTTATTCTTTGTTTCTTTTACTGATTCAGAAGCTATAATATAGCTAATACAACGTGTTCTCATAAAATACCATATAAACTATAACTGTGTACCCGTAACACTACGTGAATACCTACGAGAAACTTTATTCCAAAAGTCACAATCACGAATTTCAAAATTCCGAATTTTATCATTTCGAATGATTCGAAATTCCGAAAGTCAGTAAATATGATTTATGATACATAAATTTTATTTAGAAAAAAATACGAATGTTAGAATCAGGGATGTTGCGGATGCCAATATTTTCACATCCGCGGATGCGGATGCAGATTATTTTGCCTTCACATCTGCAGATGCGGATGCGGATGCGGATTTTGTTTTTTTTTTACAACAAATTATATTATGAGAGGAGAAATAAAGTACCTTACTAGAAAATAATGGTTTATCGTATTTTTTTTTTGAGGTTTTGTTTACAAACTCGGCTTATTAATATTTTTCTGTTTAGAAACTTAGTTTAAGTGCTAAAAACGGAAATTGAACTATTAGTACTTAAGTCAGTTAGTTTAGTTTATTTGCTGAATGGAGTGTAGCTACCTAGACGGGATCTTAACATTATTAATTATTATGACGCTTAACTTATGTACTTGCTTCAATGTTTTCCTTGTGTAATTGTTTTTTTACTCGAGTTCTCAAATAAACTAAACTCTTCTGGGTGCATCGATTTTAGGTGATGTTTTATAGACGACCGCCGCGCGCCGTACGGCACTTGCGAGAGTAGGTTTTATCGCATATTTTACAATCCGCTTTATCTCGGTCATGTTCATTTAGTTTAAAATAATTCCAAATATCACTTTGTGTCGGTGCCGACATTGTCATTTACTTGTTGTACCTAAATATATTAGAAATCTCCCTTAACATACAATGATCGCTGTTTACGATAAGCGGAGCGGGATATGTAATGTTCAATTTACGGTAAACAAAATGATACACAATAAACAATACAAACGCGTCGTCGAATCTTGTCATCGAACTTCGCTCCTATTGGTCAACGCGCACACGCCGATCGCTGGCCCCACCAAATTTCTTTCATGTAGTAAATAAATGTGGTCGCTGAAGAAGTGGCCGAAGCGCGCGTCACGTGCGCGGTAGCATTCGAGCCGATGTCGCACGAAGTTCGTACGGAAACGCCCGAACAAAATCCGCATGCAACTCCGCATCGATCATTGCGGATGCGGAAGCGGATGCGGATGTCTAAATTGATGCGGAAGTTCCGCATTTGCGGATGCGGATGCGGATATTAGCAACATCCCTGGTTAGAATACCGAATTTCAAGATACCGAACCGAAACGATTCCGAAATAATAATAATCCGAAATATCATAAAAACGAATTCCGGTTATCAAAATTCCGAAACGGTTCACCCATTTTTTGCAGAATTTTTATGTGATCATTTTGCTGTCGATCCACTACAGTAAAATTATGACAAAATGTTTCCTGTTTCTGGGTGATTATAAGAAATAACCACGAAGGCTTATCGGAGTGCGGAACCCTCCTTCTAGCCTAACCCATCCAAGTCAAAACTCTTAATGTATAACACATGGAATCCAATTTGAACTTTTATCTATTTTTGAAAAAAAAAAAAACATTTTTTACTTCATTTTGAAATATGAATTCAAAATAACCTCTTCGGACCAATAACACGAAATGAAATTCGGAAGAATAAAATTCCGCATTTCTGACTTTCGGAAAAATAAATATCGTGTTTTTGAATAGTCGGGAATTACAAAGCCATGTGATTCATGAGCGGCTAGTAAATCACCCAATTAGACACACCATATTATTATGAATTTTACTGCACGCATATTATACCGTAGATATGCTCTGATCAGCAATGAGTTTGACGCTATATTCAACTTCAAGGTAACATTTACCGATGGTCGGACTGCAGAGGATTTAATAACCTCTATTTTTTATTTCTAACTCACTTTGATTTCCTAGTCTTGATGTTCACAGCCTACTCACGATTGTCTTTATACTTGATTCCCATAATAGTGAATTCGTGAACATGTAATTATACATTGTGTAACAACTGAAGTACGCTATGTGGTGCCCTTAACAAATAAATAATGGTGCGTCGTAATTCATAGTATTTATCTGGTAGGTAATGTTTATTAACTTTAAAGTCATAGTCGTATAAACGTACAACTGTTTTTCAAAGTAGCCAATAATTTGAATATTAAAAAATACGGTACTTGTGCATAAAAATCGTCATTCAAAACATAATTATCTATCTCATTTAATGGAAAATGAAATAAGCTTTATAAAACACAGAACAAAGTACTTACCTAATTTAATCAATGAAAATGTAAATACATATGTCCGTGATTTTCGAAGTAAGAAGCATGAAATTTCATATTATGATTCTGCTTCTGGCAGTATAAGTATAGTATAGTATGTAGTATAGTATGTAGTATAGTATGTAGTATAGTATGTAGTATAGTATGTAGTATAGTATGTAGTATAGTATGTAGTATAGTATAGTATGGCCATGGTAAGGCTAGAAATAAATATATGTATGGGCGTTTGTCAAATCGTCCCTAAGCTACAGAATAAATACCACGTACAGTACTGTCTAAGTGGGGAAATAAGGGATGACCTTCCTAAATAATGGTCTTTTACTTTGAATTATGACGCTAACCGGGTTCCGGGTTATTAGTTTTTTTTATGTAATGAAATATCGCATCATAATATCATCTGAATCAAATCTAGCTGTATTTTAGGGCATTTTATACATAATAGGCTTGTCATACTATCTGCTAAAAAAATCAGTTTTTTTAAAGTGGTCATATTATTTTGGTAAGCTATTACTCAAGAGAGATTGAGTTTCGGGCCAAAACGCCGTCCGCTCGACTCGAACATTCTAGTGAGTTTTAGTAATTGCTAGCTTTATTACAGTAATTATAACTTAGAAGATTGATTTCTAAAAGTGTTTGGAATTTTTCCGTCTTTGACTGGTTGCCATTTAAAATCGGCATCAGTCAATAACCGTTTTTTACTTGCTAGGCTGATAGAGTGTTTGACTATGTTTGTGTTTGCTACGTGGAGGGTTGTGGGTTCGATTCCCGTTCAGTATAGATATTTGTATGGTGTGAAAATGTCTATTTGTATTAGTTTAGATTATACAATTGTTTAAGAAAACTCAAGTATTTTAGAACTTATAGAACAAGCTATGCTTAAAAGGGCAAGTAGCCGTAGATGCTAAATTCTGTTCATTATAATATATCTTTTTTTTGTATTACAGGTTCTTTGCCCTGAAAACATGGTTCCTTGAATATCGAAACTTCACTTACGGTCATCCTAATTATAATCTAAAGAAGATCGGTCATTATACTCAAATGGTGTGGGCAACAAGTCACAAAGTCGGCTGTGGGGTGGCTCACTGTGGGGGTGGTCCGTGGGGCCACTTTTATAACTATGTGTGCCATTACTGCCCTGGGTACGTACCAGAATTTAGTAATAAAACTTTTCCTTAGTAACTTTTCCTGAGCTGAACAAGAATGTGATCGGAGACTTCCGAACCGAATCCGTCACCACCGTGTTCAGGTTAACCCACCCAGAAAAACGTCCACTTAAATATACTCAAAATGTAGCAAAATGCAAACCCCTTAGATAGAAACATACGTCGTTACGACGTCTTAATATTCAAATACTTTAATTTACGTCAAAATACAACAAATAAGTATACTCAAGGTCATCATTTGCATTCCAAGATGTTGATGTTTTTTTACTGATCAATTTGTATATTTGGATAAAGGCAATGGAATTTGTACAACTGTTTCAATTTATACTTACAATGATTACCCTACGTAATCAAGTAATATGTATTGTCTATTTGCTACTAATGAGGCTTACCATGACGTGACGTGTGAAAATATTCGTGTTCTGGGCGAGAAAGAGGGGTGGAGCTCGATAGCTCGCTTTTTTTCAATCAACCTAATTACTGGGATGTTGATGGTAGTTCATTAGATATAGAATATAATTGACTGTGAGTTTTTATTAGGTACCAGGTCCTTTTCTCACAGGCTTTAGATAACTATTTATATATTGCCTTGGGAATTTGGCAGTAAATGTAAATATATGAGTATAATCCTGACGTTACCATGGATCTACATGATATATTGAATAGAAATAGCTTACCTAACTACATATATTTGCACCCGCTTATTTCCCTTTGGGGTAGCCTGCAATGCTTCTATCCGTATGAACTTCACAAGCTTCAGTTACTATCATTTAACTTTTTATGCAGACCCGCCGGTTTCGTTTGCTTCTGACCTGCCTTCTTTTTTTTAGTAATAGCGTTTACTAAAATTTGTTGTATTCTTTTTTAGGGGCAATATTGAAAAGATAACGCAGTACCCATACAAAATCGGCAGATCTTGTGAGGATTGCAATGACCACTGCATATCGGGTCATCTGTGTACTAATGCTTGCGCCAAGAGAGATTACTACTCGAACTGTGCACAGTTGAAGCGAATGTCACCTGCCGTCTGCCACCAAGGAATTTGCAATGCAACGTGCTATTGCACAGAACATTTACACCAAAATTATCCATGGCACTAGAATAGATCACTTTATGTAAAATTAGATTTAATTGTATCTACAAATAATATTATGTAACCAAATAAGTATAAATAGATACGATTGTTTTCTTTTAAGTAGGTACCATATACGCTAAATTTATTAAGTTGAGTCAGTCTCAAAATGAGCTTGACTTACCTATTCCAAGTTATCGATTAGTGTTTTAGGTTTCCTTAACTTATCTTTAATTATTGCGGTCATTATTCTAAAAAGAACATTTTCAGAGCATAATATACCTAATATAATGTGCACACAGCATCATCATAAGCTTGTTGGAAACACAGTTGTACAAAAATTACGCACCGGTATGGGGCCTGGTAGGTATAATATTTATTTCAGACCAATGATCCATAAAGTGTTAGTAACAAAAATCTTATCCTATTGTTAGTAAGTATACATAAATGATAAAGGTGTGGTCAGTGGTCACAACACTAGACACTTGTGCCCAGAGTCCCTGCATCGGACTGTCCCACTTTTCAGCTAATGCGCTCGGGATGCTGTGGTGTAGGTAAGATGTTTGGGGCCAAGCCAACTTTACATGCAACTAGGTAACACTATGCTGATCACTGACTCTCAGGGTTGAAACTGTTGAAAGATCAGACAGTAGTCGGATCCATAATAGTTGTACCTACCTATAAGCCAATCTAAAATCTGAAAGATTCGGATACAATTGGAAACTACATTGATGATGGTGATCAAGGCACACAATCAGGACCTGTTATTATTTGAGTCACTATTATCTGGTTCTTCTTTATTACAGCTTGATCTTAAGGTACCTATAACTTAATCGAGCGACATAACCAATTCACTTCAAGTCATGTTCTCGACAACTGCTCTTTAATGAACGTAAAAACTGCTAAAGATGGCGCCTCTTTATGTCTTAACATTGTTGCTATAGGGCTATAAGAAATGAATTGAAATATTTATTGCAGAGTAATGGAAGGTAGGAACAAGATACCGAATCATAAAAATTCCGAGGATTGCTTCGGAATTTTTATGATTCGGTATCTTGTTCCTACCTTCTTATTTTTCGCGTTATTATTGAATTACGCGAAAAATTATAAATACAAAATCATCCAAAATCCAAAAAGCACAAACCCAAAAATAAAACGCCTTGTAAAACTGTATGAGCAAATAGGGTATTGAAATATTGTTATGTACCTCACCTAGGTTAAGTTACAAGATATAAGTTTTCGTAACTATAAAGTAGTCGCACCATCCCGTGTAACATGAGGGGTCGCGAGTAATAAATTAAATAAATATAATATTTTGCTACCCTTATCCCACTAGTAACCCACTACAGGACAATCTCAGTATCCTGGGTATGAATGTTCGCTGCAAACTAAACAAGAAAAACTACATTAAGAGTATCATCAAAACAGTCTCACGTAAACTGTCGCGAGTACTGAACAAAGTGAGACTTTTTTCAAGAGTAACGGTGTCTTCTGTACAAGATACAGATATCTCCTGCGTGGAATACAATTGTACGAATGTAGAATTGTACGAATGTGGAAATTGTACGAATGTGTCCAAACCCTACTACTCACATCTCTGAGATGGTTCCACAGAGCAGAGTACTTACTAGATGCTCTCGACAGGTTGCAGCGACAGCATTATTGGGAATCCTGAGGTCACGAACGCCCTCGAGCCTCTGCATATGCGTAAAAATGTTGCATCCTTGGCAGTATTCTACCGTCCGCGTCTCTACCATGGTGAATGTCCTGAAATGACAATGGACTGGCCACATCTCTTCGGTGGATGTAGCCAGTCCATTGTCATTTCAGTTCGCTTATTTGATAGGCTATATTGATATCTTCAGATTTAAAAATGAATTAAATGAACATTAAATATGTAACTCAATCTATACAGAACCTCAGCGCACGAGTCCAACTCGTACTTGATCGGTTTATTAGGATCCACTTTTTTACACTCTGACATCTTGTAATAGATATAAATCGTGATGTTTTTTCTTCGTGACCGTGACTACGGTCGCGACGACGCAATTAGATTGAAACGGTTGGTAAACAAAACGTAGGTAGGTACTTAAGTACACTTATAAGTATTACCTCGATTAAGTCCCGATTTCATTATTATCGTGTGATATGTCCGGTTGTAACCAAAGCTTACAGTTTGGAGCCCGGTTTCCAATTTTCTGTTTCTCCATTATTATTTTATCTTACCTTTCACGGTACCGAATGCGGTCTGACTTGTGGGGTCCTCATCTGTTCTAGAAGAGGCATTCATTCCATGGACAGGTGTACTGGCTTACAGATGAGAACTTGGATCCTGAAGATCTCGGTAAAGCCGCTACATCTCAGATAAGCTTAGGTCCCGATTTATCTCATCTTTTTAATTAATTGATGAATTAATATTTTGGTAAAAATTCGTAATAACGATAACTGCGATATAGAATATCAGATAAGTTAAAATATCAGATAGTTATCTATTTCATAGTAAAATTTCATCGTTACTTGCTAATTTATACTTAATTTCCTAGGTAGGTACATAGTTGTATTTCGGGTAAGGGTTCACAATGTTTACGTGCGTAGCAGGTGAGTCAACAGGTGGGGTGTTTGCCGGTGCGGAACCAACCACGATGCTCGACCGTCCCTTTCTTTGCTGTTGTTATTGTAGGAATTCAAATAACAGTATCTACCTATTTAGCTGTTCTATTTTGTTTTCTCGGTATTGATTGGCAAACTAAGGAATCGAAAAGATAGAAATCGTCAAAATGTAGGTAGGCACTTACATAAACTATGAGTATCTAAGTCAATTTGAATAACAGAATAGTGAAAAAACTGTAGCTACGCACTAAATACCAAGCTACTTTTCGACGTTTTATGAATTCTAGAGGATTTTTTTTTTCAAAACTTATCTACCTAAAATTTTGCAAAAAAAAAGTCCTCTAGAATTACTTCCGTCAAGTCCTTCCTTCCTTTCCTTGTCCTTTTGATGAATGAGATGATTTTGCTACTGAGGTGTAATCGATTGTTGTCTAATGTTTGCTTTAAGAAAAAATGAGTGTGTCAGTTTTAAGTAAAATGTAGATATAAGCGTATTATCGTGAATTTTATTGGCTTTAATTTGTATTCAGTCGTGTTCCCGACTGACCGAGCAACATGTTTCCCACCCCCACTACGATTCCGACCCAATTGTAATGCAGCGGCAGGCGCGGAGTCCGGCGTGCGGGCATTGCGCTGCCGACGTCCGCACCTCGCGACCACCTGCCGCCCGGCACCCGGTCCGCCATGGTCTGCGACGACGGTCTGCACGCCTCATCGCCTCACGTGCCGCGCAAGTCTCTACGTCGCCTTGCCTCGACACGCGGCTTCAAACCAAGCTCAAGCAACGACTGCGGCTGGATCCGCATCTTTGAAGGACTGGAACCTTTCTCTGTCGACGCCCCGAGCAAACTCGTCAAAGTCACTCTCAACACAACTGTTGAAGAAGTAAACAAGAAACTTGGCTTCCATGAAGAATTGTCGTTATGGCTTCAAACTGGCGGCGAAAGCGCTCGACGACTGGAGCTAGACGAGTATCCATTGAGAATTCAAGAGCAATATTTGGCAACATGTGGATGGAAGTCGGAAGCTCGAAGGTTACGAATGGCTGTAGATCCGGAGTTACGACACTCTCTGCGTTGGTGCGCAGGCCCAGCTCCACGCTCCGGTGGAGTGGTTCAATCTGGTACTGTTTATGTGTTGAAGGGGCATGTCTTCCCACAATGGAAACCTCGACCAGCGTATATTATAGGCTCAAGACTGTATTCATATGGTATGCATACTGGTAACATTACCAACATAAAGCATCCTTTTAAGTCAGTGCAATTTTGAATAGTACCTTACATTAATATTGCAGGTACTTCATGGGAAATGGTGGAACTCAGTGGTGGGAGTATCGAGCTGTGTCAACCGAAGGCTCAGAGGCTGGTGCTCTGTGTCAAACCTCGTTGTCAAGGCAACACTGTATTTGGAGATAACAATACGAATCACCTCTTTCTTGGATTTAGTACCGTTTGGGAAAGGAATATGTGGTTTTGCTGGCTGAAGGAGGTACGTAATCATTACTTGAAATACATATGTTATAGGTATATTAGATTAAATTAGTGTGTCAAGAATATCAGTAATAAACGTGCTTAAATTGTTTTACAACGGTCGATGAGCATAAGTGTAATTGGAGCAAAACTTTGGAATGTTATTCTGTTTAGTTCCGTCCCGCGCTCTGCAGCCTGCAGGTACGAGATCTTAGCAGATGATTGAGGTTTGATTCCGGTACACTTCGCAAACTAACGAACCGTCAACATATAGCGGAAAATTGGTAGACATTGTATAAAGCTTATCAAGCTCTAGACATTTCAATGTGTAATTTGACATCAATCATCTCAGGGTTGTGTAACGTAGTGTTTAAATATAAAGTGTGTTCAAAATAAAAACATAAAGTGTGTTCAGAATAAAAATACACTCATTGTACTTTTCTAAAATTATTCACATAAAAGCGGAGAGTTGCAAAATAGAAACATTGTAAGCCGCTTTTTAATGGACTCTGATTATAATTTAAGATAATGATAGCTGTTGTGCGTTTATAAGTAATTTCGCGGCAAATGTATAACAACTTTGCTAATTAAAAATAGTTTTCACATCACCCTGAAAGAAATGTCACGGTCGAGATATTGTGTGTGCATTTGCTCGCACTGGTGATAGCGGCCGGCGCGTGCTGTGATGCGCCATAATCAACAAGTCACTTGAAGTGCTCGCACTTAACATTCATTGTGCGAAAAATTTCATTTTCGTTCTCAATAACTTGTGATATAACTCAAGTTTGAACACTCTCAAAACTGATCAAATTAAAATTCTGTACGCATAAGTAGCATCTATTCTCGCAAATATTGTTTTCAAGAAAATTCATCAAGGACAAAACGTCGTTTATGCAAGTACCTAGTAGCTACGTGAACGGAATAATGAACTGTGCAGGAGTTATTCCGTAGTCTTTGGGAATAACAATGCCTAGAGAAGTTCGTCGGCCCCACCGTGGTTATATACCGAGACAGACGAACACTGTCTTACTGCAGTTACTTTTAAAATGTCATTTGATATAACGTCAACAATACGCTTGCTACATCGAGACTTGTTCAGACGATTTATTGTTACATTTTGTGCTGTGTGAGTGCTAAATAATTGTGATGGTAGAAAGAAAAACGATGAAGTGTGAAGACGATGAGGTTGACAGCTTGGACGTTTTTGCACCACCCTCATCTGATGACATCTTCTTGGATAGCTTGGAACCTAACACTCTGAAAGAGAAATGTGAACTTGTGGTTGGTTAGATTCTATATTCCTACATTTTACGACGATATAAAACTCAGTTGTGTATCTCGTAGGTTTATATTATTATTTTCTTTCTTATTTTGCTCAGAATTTCTGTGTAATATAGCGTGTAGTTGACAGAAGAGTTGTTAGTAGTGGACTTACAAAGACTTTACAATCTTCATTTTAAAATTATTCGAAGTAATGACTTGTTTTATTTAATTGTGACATAAAAATAAAAATTGGTCTTTATCATTTTGTGTTCAATTAGGTACTCAATTGGAGACAAAGAATAATGTGCCAGTCTGTAAAGATTTCCCTTGTCACTTTATTGGACATCATATCTTTACTTGTTCACTACTTATTAGATAGGTTTGAATTTGTAAATACTTATAAACAACTAGCAGTTAAATCCGGGAAATTTCGAGAATAAAGGGATGAAAAGTAGCAATTGCTCAAGGATAATGTAGAATTCCAATGGTTTGAAAATGTTTGAATTCGATCCTGTAGTTTCTACAGGAAAACTATAGAACTACTTATAACTAAAACCAACTTCTGTATTAGTTACACTGAGGACTATACCATTTCAGGGTACACAAAGTACTCAGCCACCCAATGTCTTGGACTTGAGTGGTGGTGGCCGAGGATCCCTGGGGACAGCACTTGCACAGCATGCAGCTGGACCGTTCACTGTACGAGTACTACGACTACGAAGCAATGCTCTCACCTCTCTGCCACCACAAGCCTGGACTCTGAAGGCTCTCACGTACCTGGATATCAGTGACAATAGAATTCAGGAGCTTCCACCGGAAATATGTCATCTAACACAGTGAGTTTAAATTATATAGGATACCTTAGACCCTCTTCCAAATAGTACTTACCTACAGTAGGTAGGTGGCTTTCGTTTCGCTCGGGAAAAAGAGTGAGAATACAGTTAAGTTTGACTTTTTTTGGGTTTTATTGAAGCGTTCTTTCTATAATACCATGTGTTGACATTTGACAGTGTGATACCTTTATATAGTTAACTACTCTTAAAAGATGCCTAGCTCTGTGCGATAGTTTTCTCTCTGCAAAAGCGAAGCAAGCCGATCTAAGCCAACCAGACTCACTCTTCTTCTCGATGTGCCAAAGCAAAATCTGGAGATTATTTTACAATTGAAACAGAAACCTCGCGGTAAGACTCTTTAGAAACTTAAAATAATTTGTTAGTCTTAACGTAGAAAGTAACTCCGTATTCAATTTCTTTTCTTTGTATATTTTCACACATAACATATTATATTACTATAAAACACCCAAGACACACTCTGTTGACTTTGAAATGTAAAGAAAATTTCTTACCTCAGAGGTTTATACGTAATCAAATACATTGTAATAAATTAACTTTAGATACACAGTTGTACTTGAGACCCTTTGAAATGAGATGAAATTTATACATGTGTGATAGGTGCTTTAAAAAATATAGATATGTAATAGTAATAGTACACTACACGAGCTCTTATTGGTTTTGGTTTGGTTTAATTTTGGTATTGGTTTGTATAAATTTTTATGCCCTAATTTGCTTTGGCATACCTACACATTACCGCATCATCAGCCAAAAACTGTATGCGCACTCCAGACTCCAAAATGTAAACTTTGGATGCCACTGGGAAATCGCCAAGAGAATCATGATGATTATGATGCTTTTACATACCGTCAGTATAATTTTCAACATTTCTTTTGACATACTTAATAATACATTTATAACAACCCTATAATTAATACAACGATTAAGATGACATCCTGACTCAAAATAATTTGACTTAGGTTAGAAAGGGTTAACTTTCCTTGTTTTTTTTTTCTTCAAACCATAATAATATGTAAGAGCCTCCTACATGGTGCTATGTCAAGTATTTTTAGAAGCTTAACAGTGTATTCACTAGGCCTTCAGTTCATAATGCTCATAATAAATGTAGTATTCATATAAACGTCTATAATACTCGTATTATGATATTTCTGAATCGTAATGCCTACAGTGGAATAGTTATGAAAAAAAATGCGTACAAAACTATGCCACATTAATGTTATGCGTAACGATCATTAGGAAAAGTAAAAGTAGGTATTCCAGTTGTAACATTAAAGGTTATGCGAACAATTACAATGTAATCTTACACACGTTCCTGTGAGCCTTCTTGAGAAAATATATTTATTGAATTCTTCAAGCTAGAAGTTCGAGAGTCGAATCTCTATTTCTTTTCAACTCTCGAACTTGGCACTTGACTTTCGAAGCTTGGGCAGTACTTAGACAGACGCATTACTAGCAATAAATTGACTGGCATGCTGTCTTCCCATTCCCATCATATGATGGGATATGCCTATTTTTATTGTATATCAGCTGTTATCCATTTCATGACAATCAGTCAAGCCGTATCGGAGGAGTTTGCAGATAAACCCTGCTGTACGAGAATTTTGTATATTAGATAGAAGTATTAACTATTCCTGTTTCGAAAGTAGGTAATGCTTACGATACTTATTGTCAATAATAATAGCATCAAACACCTAAGCGAAATCATTTGGTTGTTGCTCGACTGTATCATGGAGTGGTGTGTGTATACGAACATTACTAGTTCCATTCAGGCACCGAAGCGTGTCGTTCTCGGTACATCTCCATGAGTCTTAGCCTTCAGCCTCTTATTTCGATACACGTATCGTATATGTAGTGTAGTTAGCTTTGAAAGGGAACAACATTTGGTCTGCATATTTTAAACCGAGTTCAGATTAAGGTCGAGGAGACCTATCCGTTAGTTCCTTTTTTTAAATAAAAAATAATGATTATATCGTCTTCTTTATCTACCTAACTATGTCTATGTATGGAAAGTAGAAAGAGTTTTGAAATTTAAAATGTAAATTAAAAATAAACAATTCATATATCTCCTTCAATTCTTCGAAATCAACGATATTATGGGTAAAAAGCTGTAGGTCCACGATTTTAATTATTTTATTTTACCTACTATCTATTAACGTTACATTATATTATAATACTAGTAAAATATTAATAATAGGTATGTAATGTTACTAAATAGTAGCGTTACTCTCCAATACGAATTTTTCCCATCAGAATGACTAGTGGGAAAAAGTGGATATACATTTTTTAACATCCCACTTTGCCCCACCAGTGGGGACTTTTGGTGGGGTAAACTGGAAGTACCCGAAATAACTACACTCCTATTTACAGTAATCTATCTTTCACAATAGGGTAAGTAGAGACAAAGAAATACTAATTGTCAAAAAATATGATGTACGAGTAGTTTGTACTCTAAAAAAGGATAGGACATACCTAATTCATAAGATAGCTCAAAAGATGGGACATAAAACAGGACATAAAGATGGGATATAAGTCTTGTCCGATATGTTAGTAACTTAGTATAAGTACACGGTGTTTCCGTTGTGTGCTAATTTTTTTAAATGAGTGCTTGCGTACGAGGTAAAGAGGAGGTAGGTGGGGACCAGCTATCTACATCTGCGCGCCGGACCGTGCACGTTACGTTCACTTTACTTCGCCGCCCGCGCAACCCCTGTTAGCTAATCTAAATAGTATATTCCTTCATTATAGATATCGGTGACACTGGTTTTTAGGAACTATAGGGTCTCAGGAACTAAGTATAAGCTTAATCTTCTTTACGTTAGGTGGGCCTCATTTATTCCTAGATTGCTACTCAAGCGCTCTGAAGGCAGAGTGGGTGCTACACAAAAAGAAAATGGAAAAGCTAAGGCTGTTTAGTAGTAGGTAGATATTTGTCTGCAAGACGCTCCCAATAAGACTTGTCTAAAAGCGTGTTCGTGAAAGATTTGTCTTTATCAATCAATCAATCAATTAGCTTACTGCAGTCCACTGCTGGATATAGGCCTCCCCCAATGTGCGCCACGTTTGCCGATCCTCCGCCTTCCGCATCCAGTCCGTCCCAGCCACCTTTCGCAGGTCGTCGGTCCATCTGGCTAGGGGATGTCCTACCCTCCGTTTTCCTACGTGCTTTATATTTTAGACTATTTATTTAATACTGCTGATTGATAACACTTGGTGGAATTTATTGTTCTTTTTTGAATCACACTATTGAAGCACAAAAGTGGATCTTTATATTATATTTTTGGTGAAAAAAAACTAAACAATTCCAATTTTTTCTACTAAATCTTGTCAGCTAGTGGCGTTGCGGGTTGTATGTAATTAGCCTTTTACGGTTCAAACTATAAATTGGCAATTACATTAATACGTATTAATTTACCTACTACCTACTCGTACTTACATTGAATTTGAAATTTTGCCTATGTTATAGGTAGTTTCATTGAATAAATCTCTATGTTGTGATTTCGGTATGATGATGATGATGAAGAGAATGAGGTGAATGATAAACAGGTACTGTAACTTCGTAAAGCAGGGCAATTGACTTTTCAGTATTTTCTTTTTGCTATTATAAAAAAAAATATAGCTTATATTGAAATGAAATAGAATCTAGGTGTAACTAAAATACAGGCTATCATCACCTACGATCTGACCAGTTTTCTCTTCCCGTCTTCTCTTCTCTTCAGTTTTCCCTTTGATAACTATAATATGCCATAATTATTGGGTAAAAGAATATTTTAACTCAATTGTAATACACAAATACACACAACAACTACAACGTGAGTGCCGATACCAAAGTCATCTGAGGTGAATTTGTCACGATCTGTCACAAGAGAGTTTTCACTTCAAAAATAAAGGCATTTAAAATGATAGTAGAGTAACACTTGAACGTCGCTAACTGCTAAAAAAGTTCGAATTATCAAATATTACGCGTGTACTTACCAAGTAACGTTGATAGGTACACCCAATGATTTTATATAACATTGATAATATTAATATAATCAATGTCTGCACGCAGTAACTAAACTTTCAACTTTTTAAGATCTATTTATTATAGGTGGCTAATATGTAATCATAATATAAATAAACATGATAATACTCATGTAATGAAGATATTAAACTAATTATCATGCTTTCAAGTGTCTATTTATGTCTAGATACCAGTACAAATAACAAAACATACTTAAATAAACAAAAATATTATAGCAGTAGAACGCACGGAAACGGTAAAGGACGAATAAATTGTTAAAATGACTCACAAATATTGCACGATACGATCAAATAATTGTTATTAAGCACTTGTTTCTTAACCTCACCTCAATGTTAGGTACCAGTTACGATTGTGTTCGAATGAAATATACTGCGATGTATTTACATTTTTTTTACTATATTTGAAAAAAAAAAAAAAACTATTTACTTATGCTGTTGATTGATTGCAGTTGGTGGAACTTGTTGTAACACATGTTGATAACACACTTGTACATTTTCACAATAATTATTATTGAACCTAACCGGTTTCGTCCTCCGGCATTCTCAAAGATTTACATTGAAATTATTTGAAATAAAAAAGCGATTGTAGAAAACGGGCTTCGGCACATATCTTCAACATTATCACAGCTTTAGTCCCGGTTGCATATAGAACGTACTTATACTTTAAAGCCCGGGGTCCGACTGTTTCTAAATTCTAAACTTTGTTTGCTTGGCATTAATGGGAGCGACGGTAATCTGACTCGAGGAAAGCATGCGCTACTTTTTCGTCACTCAGCAGGTGTATCTTGCAGGTGGGATTGGTTTTAGAATGCTTTAGTATCTATGTATTATCTTTTCTTACATTACTTTGTACCTATTACGAGATATAGAGGACTGCATATCAGTTTTATCATCGTACATACGGTTATATCTCTACTAACAAGAGAAGATGAGAAGAAAATCTCTGCAGGTAACTTTCCTTGTTCCTCGGGCTGCTTTAACTTTCTAAATTGATTTGATGAACCGATATCCATTTCTTATTACTAATAACTTTTTTCACTAATGTAATTTCACACACTTATGAGTTTAATTTTTGAAAGTAGTTCATTTTCTTTTCACTAGATGGCGTTGATTAACTGCGACAAGTTGGAAAAACTCTACGTGAAAACTTAGTTTAGTTGAAAAGATTTTCACTGATGAAAGTTAGTTAAAAGTGTTGTTAGTTAATCAGTAAGTCATGGTACCATTTTCACTAAGTTAAAATCACTAATTTATATCCAATTTAAAGTAATATATTCAGTCTAATACCATTATCTACGAAAGCGGAATGTATAAACAACTCGTTTTCTTGCTCGTTTATTAGTTTACTTAACATTATGTTATGTAGCTGTAATATACACATAGTCTAGACATACAAATTTTGGCTTACCTCATCTTCGTTGTGTGGTTATAAAAATATTAAGGCTTTCATATTGGCAAAGTATTGGCAGTTGTGAACTTTTTTTTTAAAGAAATCGGGATCGCAATTTCTTTTTGAAGTCTATGCCTTAAGTAACTTAATCATTTTCTAAAGGAAAAATTTGTCTTTTCTTTTTACTTTTTTTAATACACCAAGGCTGGATTTCATTCATGAATATTCATTCTAAGCCATTACGGTAATAGGTATACATTTGACGTTATCAAGTATAAATCTATTTTTATTGCTTAGGTAGGTAGATATAATAATATATTCTGGTTCATAACATCGAGGCAACATTTAATTGCCACAGTATAACTACCGTATACTCTCCTCAATGGCCAGTTGGCCACAAATAAACACAGTGGGACCAATGAAAGGAAAACCGTATGTAGTAACATGATTAATGTTTCATAGTTGAAAAGGTGTTTCGTAGATGTATTGATAGAGATAGAGCACAACAATGCTTGCATGTAACATGGATGGTAGATCGCGAAGTCATTGCGTCTTGTTGCTAAAGCAGCGTGGTCAGTGGGGCGACGCGGGTGAAGTCGCTGCGGTCAGTCTTCCACACATTCACACTAACGCTAGCAGTATTATTTGTTTTACATCATAAATTTTTCGAAACTTTGTTTGTTTGATACCCAAAATATTGACATATTATAATGTTTAATTGGTGCTATGGTGAACGTGAAATATTAACGTGGTTCTGCGCATTTTTTTACAGTTACGATACCTCATTATAACTGAATGTTTATAAATATCTTGGTGAGTTGCAAACCTTATAAAGTCATAACAAGTACAGTACAAATATTAACCTACTTTAACTTTTACAAGTATTAATGTATGTTGCACACAATGTGTGACAATATGAACATTAGAACATTGACGAAAAATAAATAAGAAATTATTTGCCTTTACGCTACCGTTAAGCCAGAACTACCGTAACATAATCCTTTTATCTCGGTCAACAGCTATGAACTTGTATAATAATAATTGTTTACCCGACAATTAACACCAAGCGTATTCGCTCTCGTTGCTCCATATGTCATGCAACAGGATGATAGCAATCACACCGAGATAATCATATAATAAGAAGACGAGTTCACAAACTTAGGAACCATAAAGAACAACTACGGTCGAACTCATTTAGACCTTTATTTTAACTATGACTGATGTCAATCAATCAATCACTTAGCCTATTGCAGACCCCTCCTAGACATAGGTGAATGTCCCAATGTGATTGATAAAATCACTTTTTAAAAAAATTAAATCAACAACAGAGAAATTCGGTACCCAATAATAGCCCCAGTAAAGGCCCTTGCCCTTGATCCAGGTTTTAGGTATGATATTGGCTTTAGGTATCAGTGCCCCTTGATCGCTGTTACGTCAGCATTTTCGCACTGGAATTGGGAGACCCCGCAAAGATTTTCAAAATCAAAGCCTACTTGAACTACAGCTGAAGCTAGTGATTAGCTAAGACACACGCTGTCTTCTCGGTGACCCTGACTCTTGACTTTTTCCTGACTTTGGGGGTCAAACGAAGTAGACGAAAAATTCAAGATACTTAAATCTAATTATGTATGCATAAGAGACTACGGTCTCAAGCAAACTTGAGATGCCACCAGAATGGGCACTCGAATGATATTTTTGCGCTAGTATTTTTCTTTACCTTTGGAATTATTCTACCAGGGCTGGGATTACCAAGATAATTATTGAAGTGATCGCAAAAGTATAATTATTGAACTCACTTATCAATACAACTTTAACGGTCCTACTTATTGCTTGAGAGGTATTTCGAACATTATTAAAAAGCTTTTAATTGCAATGGTCACGGTCTTTGGTCTTTTGGGGCACACATTAAAATGCGCGCCGTCTTCTCTAAACAACTGCGAAATAGTGGAAACTTGTTATTGTATAAAACTTACGCAATTTTTTTTTATTTTATTATTTTACGAATTTACTTTATTATTTTATTTACTCAATCGATTGAAATGTTTTGGCCTGCAAAATCGATTGCAAAAAAATTACTTATGAGCAGCAGGTAGGTATTACTAACGTAAAAAACCGAAACAAAATTGAGAATAGAAAACAAAATTAAAATACAGTACATTACATTACAGTAAATTAAAGTAAACTCTACTAAGACTTTACAGACTACATAATGAGTTGAAACTCTAAGTTAAATACCTACTCGCAGGCGGTTACTACCCATTTGCAAATCGTAGGTAGTCCTAAAGAAAATGAAAGGGTCCCGCTTGTTATAGGTCACAATACATAATATTGAACCTTACTTTAATCTGGCATTGTCCCATTGTCAAAACCCCTATTATGCGTAGTCCGGAATGTATCTAAACCCTTTTAGGGATGCAATTTGAAAAGAAAAACGCAGACTCACGTGTAACCATGATCCCTATTTATTTATAGGTAAATACCTGAATCCGGTTTATTCTTGCATCTTACTTTGAAAATGACGGACTGACATTCAACTGTTCACCCCTATTGTAAAAGATTTAGGAGAAAATGCTTACAACGGGTTACCAGTAATTGATAAGTGAAGGTATAAGGTAGGTACTTCCAAGCGTCCGTAATCGATGGCAGTCAGTCTATCTTAATCGATTTGAATAGTTTTGCATACTAAATGTTTCAAAAATTCATTCAGGTGGGGCGGAAGGAAATTTGGTATATTGCTACCGAAAGTTCAAAATGAAAAGCGTAACAGTAAAGTCTTCAAATTAAATGGCATTTTTACAGTGTCTGAGGTATGACAGTGGTTGACAAAATTAAATGGCATTTTTACAGTGTCTGAGGTATGACAGTGGTTGACAAAATTAAATAGTAGAATCGGGGGCCCGGATCGCAAGGATGATGATAGTGGCCTTAGGTTTTACTAATGAAAATAATCTGAATTCAAGTTTGACTAAGATGGGTCCTAAAGAATTACTCCATCATATTTGATATTGTTTTGTAAGAACGAGTTCAAGAGCATACAATACTATTTACAAACATTGCATACATAATTTATTTGAAACAGGCGTTCAGTTTTATTAAATACCTACTTGTAAATGCAGGATTTAATATGCAGATTGTCTTGAAGACTGTTTTTACAACGACTTGATATCTGTTACGTCAAACCGTTACGGATGGCATACCCGGTATAATATGTAGTTGTATACGTGTTATAATTTCATCAAACTATTACCCCAGTTGTTAATCACAACTTTACTACTTATAGCTAACATTCATAACAATAACAAAAATATTTATGATGGTATGTAACAAACTTCTTTGAGTGACTTTTGAAACAAATTAATTACAAGGGTTTTATTGTGCAAGGTTACTGTTGTTTGGTAACTGTAACGTGAATATTGACAAGAATTTGTTTATTATGAAATAATACTTGACCTAGGAAATAAAATCTTTGTAAATATCACAAAAATGTTAATAATTTCCTTCAAAACAGGCCTTCCATAGAGCGTACCAAATTGAATAGCACTAATAATTCGAATCAAACTAACACTGTACTAAAGTACTGTACCAGATTATGTGTATATGAGAGCTTATTGATTAAGTATAGTGTTTTGAATTTTCTGATGGGAAAAAAAAAGTATAGTGTTTTGAAGTGTTAGTATGTTTATGTTTCTTCAACACACAGGGAGGGATTTCCCAACTAGGCTAGGAGATCTGACGGGCCTCGTCCCAACGGAAGATATTGGAATATAACCAGTTTGAAAACAATAATTACGCGACGTAGATCCCATAATAGAGACTGAGAATATTGACACTAAACAAGCATTTTTCTAAGCACTCTGTAAAATTTGCTAATATGAAAATGCAATAACACTTTGTCCGTGTTTAGTTATAGGTATCTTAATTATTTTTAACTTCACATTTTATGTCAAAATAATAAAAGTTATATTACTTATACATATTTAATTTACAGATTGGAAGAACTTCACGTGAGCGACAACGAGTTGAGATCGATCGACAGCGTGCTCGGACTGTCGCGCCTGAGGACACTTGTGGCTTCACGAAACCTTATCACTAGTTTTGGGGTATGCAATCTTCTTGCGAATTAAATTCAACACTTCTGCTTTAACGTGAGTGGGCCTTACCAACATCTAGGGGTGGGGTCCAAATAAACCTCACCTGCTTATCGGTGCACCTGGTAAACAACAGACGAGGCTAGCATACTTATTACTTCAATATTTCGTTAAAATAAGTTAATGAGCTTGTTGCAAATAATCGCGTAATGTTGTTGCAACTGCCTATTAGAAACTGCAGCAACAATATTGTAAATATTTTTAGGATACCGGTACTTCTGCATTTGTTGTGTTAGCAAATGAATTGACCATAGCTAGATGTAAGATTTCAAATAACATCGTATGTACACGCCTTTATCAGTCCAGGGTGGGACGGAGTGGGACAGAGCAACACAACAGCCCACCATTAGCTTTTATTCTTACGTACCCACCTACTTCACGAGTTTTCTCTTCTATCATTAAACCTTTCATGCAAGCCCGCCGGTTTCGAGTGCTTTCGAGTTTCGAACATTACAACGGTTGAATAATGTGTATTGAAGTCCTATTACGATCTTCGAGGTCCAAGCCAACCTCACTTGCTAGTCGGTACCGACATCTACTGATTAATGGCCGACACTGACACAGGTTTACGTTTCGGGGATGGAGGGTCAGACGGCAGACGGCAGTCACTTCCAAACTAAGATAAGCGTAATGCATAAAGCGTAAAGCTATTCATGGAGAGCGGACCTCGGACCCCAAAGACCTCGGGCTCTTGAATGTGTCCAGAATTTGATAATTATCATGAATGAATTCATGATGATGTTATCATGGCTAAATGAAACGTAAAACAAGCGTATTTAGGGTTCGATCCCCGCTCAGTGCCAATATTTGTATGCATGAATATAAATATTTGCATTGGTCTGGGTGTTTCTATGTATAATATGTATGTATTTACAAAAAAAAAAGTATCTAAGTATGTATATCCGCATTCTAGATTCCATAACACAAGCTAATAGCTTACCATGGGTCTAGAAAGCGTTGTGTAGAATGTTGTGGAATATTTATTTATTATTTATTATTATTATTATTTGCTAATAACATCTATATATACATGTCAGAATCTGCTTTTAGTTGTGTTTCTGCAAGTAACTAAACTTTAGTTAAACGGTTGATTACAGAAGAGCAACACAGCACAGATGACTCCTGAGGATGAAAATAAATCAGAATACCGAGCACCTCTCACCACCGTAGATCTTCGACACAATAAGTTAAAGGGGAGCATCATATTAGGAAACTATGAGGTATGTTTAAGTTCTTCCATGTTGATTAATCTTCATCTCTCTATCTATAATATAAAAATGATTCCCTAAATGTGTTGCTAAGCGCAAATCTCGAGAACGGCTCAACCGATTTCACTAATTTTTTTACAATATTCCCTGAAGTACGATGATGGTTCTTACGAAGAGAAAAATTAAAAAAATGAAGAATCGACTGTTAGGCGGTACGAAGTTCGCGGGTTCCAAGACATTTTACCAACGCTATCTAGACTCAAAATAAGCGTAGCTTAACTAGCTTGTGTTGGGGCCTAAAATGCAGATACACATTCATAAAAACAGCCAGACTAATGCAAACATCGAATGAATTGAACCCGCGCCCTCTGCGTAGCAGTCGAACCAACGCTCTACTGCTACGCCACAGAGGGCGACCCATTGAGTGGATGGGCCCCATTAAGACTTGATTTCTTGCGTGATTTGATCAAGTTAATATCACCTGCAACCTGCAAGCCGGTAGACCAGCTGAATGATTGATGAAGCTATGGCGCAGGCTTTCCTCTCGGCATTAGGGGGTCAGATGTCAGTCGTGTCCGTAAAACCCAACTAAACTATGGAAAGGAGTAGTTGAGTGAATGCCACGCTTCAAAATGCTAGCTTTGGATGTAACCGAGATTTAACCTTGACTGTAAAAGAAAATTTGATAACGTATCCGTGGAACTTATTCCTATTGATTCATATAGGTAGGTCATTCCGTGGCGACGATGACCTTTGTAGTATTCTAATACTACATAATACGGTGCTTCTGTAGTTAAACGCTCTAGCGTTTAACTACAGAAGCACCGGGTTCGATTCCCGCTTAGTCTTAATTCATGAATACCTATTTGCATTGGTGTATCTTTGTATATTAATTGTATTTGTTAGAAAAAAGTATCTAAGTACGTCTACCCCGTTCTAGACCCATATGACAACTCTGCATATTTTGAGTTAAGATGGTATGTGGTCTTAGAATATTTTTTTTATAAATGATGCACCTAAATGAATACTGATAATTGTGATTCCAGCACCTGGTATCTTTGGATGTCTCGTATAACAGTGTGGAAGTGCTGGTCGTGTCAGCGCTGCGAGGTTTACGGGAACTGTACGCCGCACATAACACACTGCAACATCTTGCGTTGCACGGTGCTATGCTGAGGACACTCCGAGCACCTTACAATCGTACGTATCTTTATAAATATGTATTTGCTACACCTGTACCTATAGGCTATATGTAGATATAGCTGCTGCCTGCCGCTTTATTTCCGTTATACAATCATGTTGTTCTCGCGACCCACAGGAACGTAATTACAAGATAAAAGGCAAATGCGATGCAATCGGATTACAATGTTTTTTCCAGGCACTTTTACTGTGCGTAGCCGGGATGGGCTAGTTACCTAATGACACTACAATTGAATTGTATTTATTGTATTTGTATTTTTAGTGTCATTTGCCTCGTAGTATTTGATGATGATTTTTTTTAATCCATAGGTATCCATACTGCCATACTAATATTATAAATGCGAAAGTAACTCTGCCTGTCTGTCTGTCTGTTACGCGTTCACGTCTAAACTATTGAACCGATTTTGATGAAATTTGGTACGGCGATAGATTAGACCTTGAAAAAGGGCAAGTCTATGTTTGGTCAGGATAACCGACATCCAGGCGGGTGGAGCCGGGGGTAACAGGCGTAACAGCTAGTTTTCATAAAAAGGATTAATTAGTAAAAAAGTAATGTTTCTACAAATCATAATTATACTTACTTATTTAATTTAAAAGTCAAAACTTAAATTACTTGCATAATAAACTCTTTTATTTTTCTTCAATATTTCAGAACTTGAAACTTTAACGACGACGGTCCCACCGATAAACCTTGTCGAAATTGATGTATCACACAACAAGTTGACTTCATTGCCACAATGGCTCAGTGGATGCTCTGATCTGACGACGCTACACGCCAGTAACAACCAACTGACCTCGCTTCCTGAACATCTATTTTGCAGTGAACTATCCAGTCTAAGCAGTCTTCATCTTGCCCATAACAAAATTTCCAGTATTCCATCAATGCCACGATTGCGAGCTCCTTTAAGAGACTTACTTCTTCATGACAATTGCATACAGTCATTACCGGAAAATTTCTTCTCAGTATGTGATCGACTATGTGTTCTAAATCTTACAAACAACCGTCTCAGTCGGTTGCCACATGCAAGAGGCCCATCGTCACATTGTTTGGAAAGGCTGTATTTGACAGCGAATTGTTTAACAGATGAAGTAGCAGATGTCATTATAGCTTTTAGAGGATTAAAGATATTGCACATTGCATACAATTGCCTGACTACTTTACCAGAAGCTTGTATTAATTTTTGGCCTGATATTGAAGAGCTCGTATTGTCCGGAAATTGTCTCTCGAGATTACCAGAAAACTTACCACAACTTAATAACATTAGAATTGTAAGAGCTCATTCTAATAGATTGCGTTCAGTCCCGATGTTTGCTTGCAGCGCATCTGTAAAAATATTGGACTTTGCACACAATGAATTGGATAGTATTGATTTGCGCCTTCTTGCCCCAAAGCAATTAAAGTTTTTGGATATTTCGTGCAACAAAAAATTACAAGTGGATCCTTCGCAATTTAGTGCCTACCGATGCCAACGACCTTTAAGCCTGGTCGACGTCACAGGACGGCATTCCTTACCGTGGACTCAAAAAAGTGGTTATCACGAAGAGTTAAATGGATCTACTCCATGGACTACAGGTTTTTCTGAATGCCCAAATAAATCTTTGCAATTGTGTTGTGCCCAAATTCGTCTTCCGTCATTTTGTAATAAAGAAGGTTTGTTCGCTATCATTGATGGTGAAGTAGATACAGAGGTGCCAAAAATTTTACAAACATGTATACCGGGACTATTGCTTGAAGAAAAGTCAATAAAAGAAACTGTAACCGAATATATGAAATATGTCGTTCTGTCCGCACACAGGGAATTGAAAGAAAAGGGACAGAAAAAAGGTGCTTGTTTAATTATGTGTCATTTGTCACCAATCACGATATCGGAAAATGGTTTCGGTCATACTGCAAAAAAATACAGTTTAAGACTCGCTAACGTTGGAAATACGAAAGCCGTTTTAAGTAGACGAAATGGGCCTTTAAGTTTGGGTATCGAAAATAACAAACGTTTAGGATATTCTTCTCGATATCCCAGTACTGTACCTGATCCTGACGTCATACAAACTGTTATAAAAGAAGATGATGAGTTTTTAATATTAGGAAATGGAAAGTTCTGGAGTGCTGTCAATATGGACACAGCAGTATCTGAAGTAAGAGCTGAACGCAATCCTGTGCTAGCGGCTAAAAGATTACAGGATCTAGCGCAGAGTTACGGTGTAGACGAATGTATATCCGTGTTAATAATTAGGTTTGACTCTGCACGATCGGATGTAGATTTATTGATGCGGGAGTTAAGACAAACGATAAATAGTAATAAGACAGTATGTAGATCCGATTGTTGCTGTTCGCGGTTAGAACCATGTTGTCATTCAGTGTCACCTCCAAAACCAAGTAGCGATCGTTCATCGCCTAGTGGGCAAAGTGATCGCCCACCAAGCGAAGCCGTAAGCCATCAACATTACGCAAGTGTGCGATCACACGCCAAAGCATCTGAGCGTAGAAGTTGCAGAGGTGGTGTTGCGAGAGCAATTCGCGTACGAGTGGAAGAAGATAAGGAGGATGACCACATAAATGAAGAAACAGGCAATCCTGAAGAACAATTCAAATGTTGGGAGTATATGCTCGAGCAGAATACCCAAATGTTGTTTGATAAAGAATTAGATAACTTATCTAAAGGTATCCGATCCAACGTCAGCAGCCTTAGAAATATAAAGGGTTTATCTGGAAGTAGTCCTCAGTTACACTTAGCTGGTAGACAGCAATCAAAAGGAATACCATTTTTATCAAAACATTTTGGCAGCGCGAGATCATTCGGAACGGCATTAAAACCAGATTTCCGTTTTGGATCTGGTCGAATACCGAATGGAGGTCCAAATGCTGCCTACTTTGGTTCTTTACAACGGCTTATGCCATATCATTTGGAATACGACTTTGCTGTGATACAAGAAAAATCCAATCAAGACTCGTTGGACATTGAAAACCGGATGCAGCAGTACTGGGGGGTAGCCACGACGGAGCTATAGGTTATATTAGAATAGTATATTATATGTTATGAAATTCAATATTAAGTGTAGCAGTGTAGAAGTTGTAAATAAAACTTTATTGTAATTACATTTACACTTATTTATATAGGTACCATTCATCTCTCGACTAGATTTTTTGCACAAAGTATTATAATCACTATGGACTTGCCTATACCAGTTATTACTTATGTTACATTAATTCTTATGTACAATGTTGTGATAATTTCTGTAAAATCTTAGATTGTTAATAAATATTGCGTTAGACTACGTAAATCATATTTTCTTTCTATATCATTATTCCATGTACATAATATTGGTACTCCTATAACTTATTACTCGTACTATATTTACAATAATTTACCTTGGTAGTGTAAGGCATTTAAAACTTCAGTTTGTGCTAAAATTTCCAGTTACATAATATTTACAAGACTTTACAAAACCTACATACACATCGATCACAAAATCGATACATTCACATCACATTTCCATCAAAACAAAATATTAACAGCACACTTTTGAATAGTTACCAGTGGCAAATCACTTAAAAATTGATTGAAATGTAGTGAGGCTATTGAATTTGTTTTCCTTTGAAAATCTCGCAACACACTTTTTGATGTCCTTACACTAACTTTTTTCAATGACTGGAATGTCTTCGGATGTCAATCACAGTTCACGCTTGACAACTAGTTCGAGTGGTTGCGCAGTGAGCGCATGAGGTTGATATAGGGGCGCTGGTGCTAAGTGAGGTGCGTGGTGAGGTGCAGGCGCGGGCGCGGGGGGCACTGCGTGCGCGTGCGCCGGCGGTGGCCGCCGCTAGGGGAATGCTCGTGGTGAATAGTGGTGCGGCTCTCCTAACCATGAGTCAGGAGAGGGAGGGAAATCGGGGTATCCTCCTGCTGCTGGTGAGGACGAACTACTTAAATCTGACGCACCACCAGCTCCGCCTGCACCACCGATTCCTGCCCCGCTCATTGCTTGACCTGTAAACAAAATAAACGGTATTGAACTCTTTGGACCCGGTTTTCCGAACCGTTCGATTTATTTATTTTTGCAATAAATTCTTTTTATAATTTTTTTTCAATCTATCTTATTTTTATTTTAGCTGCACAGGTTAAAGAATTATTTAGAAGGAAATGGAATAACTACTTATATCATGCAGAATTAGTTAAACAAAACTTTATACCTGTTGTGTGTCTTTTATATCAATTTGTATGCAGATATAACACTTACTGCTACGGCAAGAGGTGCAGATTTGATTCTAGCTCAGTGCAAATATTCGTATGCATGAATATATTGAATATGTCTATTTGCATTCGTCTGGGTGTTTCCGTGCCTCGGAGAGCACGTTAAGCTGTCGGTTCCAGTTGTGTGTCATACGAACATCTATGGCAGTCTTTATGGGTAGGTACCTAGTTAGAGCCCTAAAAAGTTCGACAACTAATCTAACTGCAATATTTCGATATCATTAATAAATTGTGGAGGTCAGATGGCAGTCATTTCACAGACATTATCGAAGTTTGACCACGTCACAGTTAGACTGGAAAGAGCGGACCACGGACTCCGAGGTTAAAGTCCTCAAATGCGTCTTAATAAAATGTTAAGTAATATTAAAAGATCATTAATCGTGTTTTATGATAATTAATTAAGTTCTTAGTAGGTATGATTACATACCTATATTGGTGTACACGAGGTGATCGGGTGGGTAGTGGTAGTGCGGATGAGGGGGAGAGTGCGCGCGCAGGTAGGGCGGAGTGGCCGCGTACCGCGTGCCCCCGGCAGCCGCACCACCACCCGCAGGGGAACCTTCCTCGCCGCCTAGCGCCACCGTACTGTAGCTGTCGTTGCTCAACTCTGTCAATAACACAATATTCCATTTTTGAAAGATAGAATGCATCTTATTTGGGATACGCATAATGGGGAAAGAAAAAGCAGAGTGACTTGTAGGTAAAAAATTATTTTACTTTTAAAGCTTTATTTTTAACCGACCGGCGACCTAAGAAATTGAGGAGGTCAGGTTATTAATGTACTAACTGCATACATACATTTATAGTCATCCCTTTATCCCCGAAGGATTAAGCAGAGGTGAAATTACACCTACATTTCACAAATCATCGTATTAAGTCCCACGTACGTAATAGGGGGTGAGCTTATTTCAGTATTCCGGGCACTATTGTTGACTCGAGCCATGCATCTGAGGCTGAGTCTAGTAGGTATATCTGTCTGTACTAACTGTATAACTGCCTTTTTAAAATTTTTGAAATAACTAACATAAAGTAACATACCTAACAAAATTTTACTACAGTTAGTTGATCTCTAACATGTAGATTGTACGTATATACATTCAAAGTTGCAGGCCCTGATTTGGACAACCGTGGGGTGAGCACGAACAACTATCGAAATCGTATCGTGAACATAACGAGAGCACGGAGCATTGCGATTGGCCGCCTGCCTGAAGCCTGCCAATCGCAATGCTGTCCACCGAAGACAGCATGTAACACTTTTTCTGCCCTAAACTTCACTGTGCCTAAGCCCTATTGATAGAAACCTGAAGTAACTTCACAGTACACTCAGCGTCAAAAGTTTACATACTTTTTGATCACGTATAAACTCATACATAAACTCACGCCTATATCCCAGAAGGGGTAGGCAGAAGTGCTAGCACCCACATTTCGCCGTTTATGTTTAGGTCCCAATGTAACAGGTGGCGAGCCTATTGCCATTACCCGGGCACTTATAAACCTGCGATAAATACACACATAACTTCGAAAAGCATTTTTGATCACGATTGCACAGATTTCAAAAATAAATGTGCATAAAAATTCAGCCTGCATTTGGAATGGTAGCCCATATCTTCCGGATTATACAGTGTAGACTGTAGTGCATCCATTGACGGATATCTATTTAAAAACAATTCAAAAGTTTCTTAACAGTAATGTTATTTCTTACCGTGATGACTGAAGGAATCCAAGTCTATCTTGAGTTCATCTTTGTCGAGTAATCGATCGTGTCTAGGAGATCCTCCACCACTTTTCATCGATCTAAAGTATTGTGACCACCGCGTACGACCTGCATCTTTTTTTAACCGCTTCTCCTTTGCTCTTCTGTAGAATAGAGATGATAAGATATGTCATTAGATTGAACACTTTGAACAAGATATGAAAATCGATTAAGATAAAAAAGGGAAACGATTCAGGCGGAACTTGAACCCGCGACCAATTCGTTACAGGGGGGAGTGCTCTGATCACTGAGCTACCAATTCACACCTTGAGTTCTCCAAATTCTCTTAAACAACCATCTTGGAGCGACGGCCGGAATCATCTACCGATAAATAGTCGTACGCACTATCAGAAAAAATGAAGGATGTTATAATCATTGTTAAAAAAAAAATTATTAGCAATTATAACGCTAGGTATTCAAATCGATTCAGACAGGAAAAAGAGAAACGACTCAGGCGGGACTTGGGCCCGCAACCAGTCCACAGTCTATAGAGGGAATGCTCTGACCACTGAGCTGCATAACTGTAATTCAGTCGGTAAACATAGTTCTCAGAGGAAAGGTTTAGCAACACGTAGGAACCTATATAGAGTGCAAGTGTTTCAGGCACCGGTTACCGATATCAACAAGCGGGGCGTGTCTACATTGAGTTTATTGGAGAGCCGAATCTTGTTCTATCTTATGCGTCTTCGCTGGTAGGTACTTGGTAGGCAAAAATATTTCTATGATTAATAATCATAGTTACAATCGAATCAACGATGATCATGATAAATCTGATTGATCTAACATGTGTACAGGGATAAGTTAAGATAATAAAAAAGGAAACGTTGAATACTCTTGAATAACAACATTAAATTTCAAGTCAATTTCTCTACGTGTTTTTCCGCACGAAGTGCTCTTCAAGTAATTATCTGAACTTTGATTTAATAACACCAACTCAGTTATAACGCTTCGATTACTTTCGATTTGAATAAATAATCGTGTGGACGATATATAAACAAAACACCCCAGTCGAATGTTTTGCGTGTGTTGTTATTAGCGAAGCGGCGGGGCGCCTGTGTGGGCTTTCAACAAAGAGCTTGATTAATTAAAGTGCCTCCGCCCAGTCCGCTGGGAGTAAAGCGCGTGCTGCGATACACCTCACTAGGATTATTGATACATTGTCCCGAATTAACTTCTGTGTAATACTAATTGCCAACTGTATAATTTCCTTTTTAATGGCCCGGTTTTAAGTACAACAATTGTTATAATAACCGGTAATTGAACACTCTTTAATCATTGCAATTCGATAATAAACAACAAAATCTTCGATATCGCCCAATTGATTTGTGGAGATCAGATGACAGTCGCTTCACGAAAAATATCGAAATGCAGTTAGACGGGTAAAGCGAACCGTAGACTCTGAGGTAAAAGCTTCGGATGCGACTGGGATTGACGCTAGGATGAAGAAAAAGAAGAATAAATAATAAAATCTCTGGTCTATATTTCTGTATTTGGATATTAGGCAGTATTGAAAGGTATTCGATAAGTCTTCAGCGTGCCTCAAATGTCTATCCAAAAATCTGCCAGGTTTCCTACTAATACGTGTAGGTCATAATATCATAATTTTCTCAAATAAAGAAATAATTCCTTCACTATAATGGTTTCGTATAACGAGGACCGGTTGCCATATTTAACATGTGCATGTATTGTGCGCTGCGCACTTGTGTTCGAACACATAAAGTAAAGAAGTCGAGCATTGTGATATCGCGTTCAGGTTTACGAGGCGAGGCTGACGTGCAGGGCGTGACGGCTGCCGTGACTGTGGCCATTCGCGCGCGACACAACATAGTTCTGCGACTATGCTTACAAACACAATACACCTCATCGAGAATAGATACGTACACACACAATGCGCAAATATTGAAGGCCAGGTTTTTGTTGAAAAATGGACGACCTCAAACTACGTTGTGAACGTAAAGATTTAACTTATGTATTTTACTTTATTGAAACCGTTATTTCATCATCATCATCAAAGCGTTGGAGTAAGCGAGCGGGCCGCCTTTTCCTCCTCTTAGTGATTCTTACGGCTTTTTCGATGGCGACTCCCGTCTAATCTCCCATCCCCGAGATGGAAACCTGTATTAGAGTTTCATCCATCATTCAGCAGGTACCGGCATGCTTGTAGGTTTAGATACTTAAGTCTCAAAGATCTTGGTAATATTAAAATAACAGTTGATGACTGTATGCGCGATACTTATAACAAAAGTAAATTATTTATTTATTTTACTAATAAATTACAAATATTTACATAATTACATAAAAAAACAATACTTAATATACCTATATACAAAGCTGCAGGTTCAAGCGTCAAAGAATTCCTCCCCATCGACGTCAACTGGGAGGGTGGCCAGAAGGCTGGCGGCATTGCCACGTTGAATGGCAACGCCAATCCTTTGTGCAAGGAATAAACCAGCCAATAAAAGTAAATTATTTTTAACTTCCATGTAATTCCATATAATCTCAGAACTCTCGGCAATTGGGTTGCTGGTGCCTCCTTCTGCGAGCCAGTAATGCTCGTGAAGGAGGCAGCGTAGCGGGAGCGAAGGAAAATAGCAAACCGCACGGCCCACGAACGGAGGCTACTCGGGCGTCGAAGCTCGCATCGAAGTCGCGGGCACAGCAAGTTTATAATAATAATGATTATTCATTTGTATATACTACGATAAGTACCTACATGCGTAATGCCTGTATAAAATTTGCTCCTAGTGAGTTATCGTCTAACTTGAGCGTCAGTTTAATTTTACTGAACATTTTATTGTTTAGCTCCTTGTGGTCATAAAGCTCTAATCTCTCTTTACGTCTTGTTAAATCACTTGACCATTTCAAAATCATTTCGTTAACTTGTTCAGCGTTCTACAAGTACCTACATGCTCCCGAGAAAGATTGATTACAGATATCAACTGTTCTGGTTTATTTGGCACGGTTAAAGAGGCGTTACTTTCGTCTGCATGTCTAATTGTTTCTCAAATAAAGAAATAAATGTCAATGATAGGATATTTAAGCACTTTATATAACTCGTTATACCTATATGATTTATGTTGTATTATGTCGAGTTAAGTTTTCTTATTATTTAAATCTTGTAACTCTGAAAATGTTCATAATACCAAGCAACAATTGTGCCTATGCTAAAATAACACGTTTACTATCTATTAGTGACTAATTGATTTATTTCAAAACTCTAATAACTTTTTGACGGATAATTTGTTATGTTTATGCTGGAAACTGATGTAACCCTCCGTTGACTTCGTCCACATAAATAGTAAGTAAGACTAGACGCTAATGAATTTTCTAGGCTTGAGTAAACTATACTGTGGCCAATAGTCCGTTTGATGCCGACATGACTACTTCATCAGCACAATTATAATGGAAGATTTTCATATGAGAAAGAAAAACTAACCTGTTTTGGAACCACACTTGAACCACCCGCATGTCTAGTCCAGTGTCATGGGCAAGTTGCTCTCTGACGTGACGCGCCGGCTTTGGACTGCTGCTGTACGCGTTCTTCAGAGTTTCCAACTGCTTGGCAGTTATTGTCGTTCGCGGTCTTTTACTCGCCGCGTCACCGTCTAAGGAACCTTCGCCACCTGCATGCGTAGGTTCTATAAGCACTCTATACATGTTAGGTAAGTCTAGTCAATAAATCGATATAAATAAATAGCTTTTGGTAGGTAGGATAGTTTTCACATTAATTTAGTTGAAGTCTATCTATAGATTATAATATCATGATAGCTTTATATTTGTACTGAATCTCCAATTTTATCGGAGAATAACTGAATGGCCTAATACAACCTCAATGAAATTAATACAAACCTTTCGCTCTTGCAGCTTCATAGTCCGGTTTACATACGAGTTTTCCATCCTCCATCAGATAGAACTCGTCACCAGTGTTTAGTGTCCGTGCGCAAGCAGCACATGCGAAACACCTTAGGTGATACACGTGCGCCTGCGCACGTCGTACAACCTGCGTCGGCGGGATGCCTTGCCCGCAGCCCGCACACTTCGTACCGAACCGCCTAGGACAACAGCCGAAAGAACAACAACATTATCAACGTGTTTGAAATTGTTATATGCAGTGAACATTAAGTATCAAAATTATTCTAAACAAATTATTTGAGAATTAATTTTTGAATAGGAAAAAAATCTGGATGTTCCAGTACGGGACTAGAACCCGTGACCAGTCCCTCAATATTCTCAGCAACTGAACTACCTGAACGCGGTCTGAATATTCAAAATTCTCCTAAGCACATGTGAGAAACCCCGCTGAATATAAATACATTTTAAGAAATCGATTTAAAAGAGGCTTACTTGAAGAAGTCGTCTGTACAATAAAGTTGATTATTTCTCGCGAAACATTTCCCGGACAGCATGGCTCGGCACTCCACGCACCTCAGACAGCCGGCATGCCACGTGCGGTCGGAAACCTTCAGCACGTAGCGGTCCACTATCATTTCGTGACATCCTCCGCATTTTGGTATACTAGCTGCAACATATATATCAATATATTATTCACTGTCTATTAATAGATATAGATTATATTATAGACAATACTCTTTCAACCCTCCATCTCGAGAGGAGTATTTTTGCTATTCGATATCTGAGTGCAAAAGTCGTTTTTATCCTCTAGCTATTTAGAGGATAAAGTAAATTGAATGTCGAACATCGTGTAGTTTGTGAATTCAAAACATCGTTAAACCTATTTACTTCCTCCTCCGGTAACTCTAACGTACCGAATTTATCATACAAAGAATGATGCGACAAGTTGGCCGGCATACCCAATAAAAACTACTTGCCCATTAATTGAAACCTTATATCATGAGCTTCAATTTTAATTATGGACAGAACACTGTAAAGTATGGGAGAAAAAAATTATCACCCCTAACATCATAGCATTTAAACCTCGATAATACGAACCTTATGCTCAAAAAAACCTTTTTTGAAGTCATAAATGTTATTGTTCGTACGTACGCGCATTGATAAACAGTAAAATAACTACCTTAGAACTGAGAATGTAGCATCCGCCACACTTGGCCCTTCCCTCTCCGCATCGCAACGGGTCTACTGACCGATTTTTAAATAGTCGCTTGCTAGTTGTCCTTCACTCGTTGATTGCGTAATAAGCGTAAGTTATAAACCATAATAAAAACATAATTATATATTTCAAAAGTGTTTTACTTTGTTTGTATCACCCTTAGGTTAATTACCCAAGCGATAATCTGATCAAAATACAGCATAGCCCATACTTGTCCATTTAAGGGTTGATTTTTACCAAAAAATAATGCACGAAAAATATAATTTTTATGTCCATTATTGAACAATTCCGGTTGATTTATAGCAAAAAGTTTTTCGTTTCAGTAACGCTACATTATAGACAATAAAATCAGACACATCCCAACTCTATTGGTTATACCGGCCAGGGTTCATACAAAAGTGCCCATCATCCTTTAACATACTTTTTTTTCATTTATGAATAATTCTGACGCGGAACGTCTTTAGTCTACTTTTTTTTAATTTTGCACAATTTTCTTTTCACGTCATATTGTTAAATTATTATTTTTTTGCATTGAGTTATTTCCTTGCTGAGGCGGTGTGTGCAAATATTTTTACCCTTTTGATTCCCTCGCCACGCTCGGAATTCTTATTTGTGAATCACTCGCTGCGCTCGTAATTCAATTTTAGAATCCTTCGCTTGCTGTGTCGTCAAAATCGCTTCTGCCCCACGGTACCACTGACCCTACCCCTGGTGGTACGGTGGGTCTTTTAGGGGAGAAGTAATGTGTAATAATGTGTCACGTTTTGTTCTCAGAATTAGCAAGAATTCATGTTTTATTATTTTTTTGTTAATGATACTACATATTATGCTACTCTATAAATAAATACAATATAATATAAAAGCATCAGTCGTCATTACATCACTATTAGTCAGTGGTACCGTTTAATTTTAAAAGACCCATCGTACCACCAGGGGTATCGTCGGTGTTACCGTGGGGCAGAAGCGGTCAAAATTAAGGTCTTGTAACTATAACAAATAACTATTTTACCATTGATACTCGACAAAGCTTCTAAAACAGTGCATAAAACGCTCTTTGTTCCACTGAGTGAATAAATAAAATTGGCCAAGTGCGAGTCGGACTCGCCCATGAAGGGTTCCGTAGTAGCAAAGGCGAAAATTGCGGTTTATGACGTATTAAAAAAAAACTACTGACTGGATCTCGTTCGAACCAATTTTTAGTGGTAGTTTGTATGGCAATTTACATCATATATATTTTTTAGATTAATCATTCTCATAATTTAGAAGTTAGAGAAGTGCCCCCCGCACACACATTTTTCCACTTTGGAAGTGTCTCTCGCGCAAACTATTCAGTTTAGAAAAAAAATATGTTAGAAACCTCAATAGCATTTTTAAAGACCTATCTATAGATACCGCACAAGTATGGGTTTGATGAAAAAAAAAATTTGAGTTTCAGTTCTAAGTATGGGGACCCCCAAAATTTAATGCTATTTTTTTATTTTGGTGTGAAATTCTTAATGCGGTTCACAGAATACATCTTCTTACCAAGTTTCAACAGCATAGGCCTTATAGTTTCGGAGAAAAGTGGCTGTGACATACGGACGGACAGACAGACAGACAGACAGACAGACGGACGGACAGACATGACGAATCTATAAGGGTTCCGTTTTTTGCCATTTGGCTACGGAACCCTAAAAACATTGAATTTGGAACATGAGCAAAAATATGGATTATAGTAAGAAAAAAGGAAAACGTGCAAAGAGGATGCACAGTCTTGCTATAAAAATGTAATAAAACCACCAAAACGTAATAACTGGCTGTATAGAATATGGCTCAGTATAAAATTTTAAATTTAAAAAAATACCGTTAATTTTCTGTGCTATTTTCCTTGTCAATAACATCCTCTTTGGTCAATGAAAACTTTTCACGTTAAACCGGCAGCTATTTTGTGAATGATTTGAAAGTTTTTTTATTTCAATGAGTGATATTTACCTAAACTTCTGTACACGCGACAGTAGATATCATTTAATTTAATAGTACCTACAAAGAAAGACATTCATAAAAATGATATCCCTTACAAAAGAGGTCATACTGAAAAATGTAAAAAAAATTGTGCCATTTTCATATTAATACATGCAGTCTATCGCATTATTACTATCTGAAACTCTAACTATACTGTTTAGGTTAAAACACGTAAAATATCATAAAAATGAACATTTTAATAATACATAGATATACATACATATACTCACGCCTGTAAATCCCCGAAGAGGTAGGCAGAGGCGTATTTACACCCACATTTTGTCAACTATGATTTTCGGTCCCACGTAAGGGCCTATTGCCGTTTAACGGGCACTTTGTCATAGACACTTTGTATGTTCACTGTCGGATGGAGAACATTGTTATAATATTTTACTATTTTTCCACGTGACAATCCTGACCTACGGTTGCTCTGAACTCTAGTTGAAATCACAAATATTCATAATTTGAGCTGAAATACTGCATACATAGTTGCTATTTAAGATCGATATGGCCGTTGTTGCATAGAACTATTGTATGAGATAAGAATAAATTCCAGCTTCGTTTCTTATCATAACTTCACGGGACAAATAATGAAAGAAAACGAAGAATTAGGAGTACTGACTCTACATAAGATTTAATCTTTTAACAGTGTAAGCGTTGGTGAGTTTTGACCTCAGTTGTACTCTTCATTAAATGTTCTTTTACTTGTTGCGAAATTAGAATAAAGTTTCCGACTTGAAATATAGTACCTACACCTCACTTTACGGAGTGAAGCATGAGTCCGGGCACTTAAATTTACAGTAGGCGTACTATGCGGTTGCGGACCGAAATTTCGGGCAAATGTTTCATGTAACGTATTTATCCCGGAATCGGAACCAAAGACGGTAGGTGAAGAGGCCCAGCAGCATTCAGGGTTGAGAGATCAGACGACAGCCGCAGAGAAAAGTCAAAATAAACTACGTGTACCATAAAATGGAAAGGAGGATCAGGAGAGTGAACCCCAAGCTTTGGCCAACCAAAGGGTTACTCTCAAACTAGCACAGCACCAATGCTGTGCTAGCTTTGGGAGTAACCGGGACTGACAGTCGGATGAATAAAAACAATTTTTCAACATTTTCTGTTAGAACTAAGTTCTGAACCAACGTACCTATTTAAGGTTCTGATATAATTTTAACCGTGTCGTCAGGCAGATAGTAAAGCACATTGTTAGGAAAACGCCTATACGACACCAATATAATCAACCCATATTTACTAAAATTTATCTGTGGGCTTTAATAAATGTATTTTCATTAGCATTAATTAAGTATCGGTGAAATTGGGATTATGAATAACAACCAGAAATCGCTCATAATGATAGTTAAGGCAACAGCTATTTTGAACCTATGGAAAACTAAGTACCCAGTACCTAAACAATAAATTAATTTTTCATCCCACCATCTCGGAAAGAGTACTTTTTTTCTTCGATATCTGAGTGTAAAAGTCGCTTTTATCCTCTAGAGTGGAAAGTAAATTTGAATTTAGAACATCGTGTGTACTAGGTTTGTGAACTCAAAACATCATTAAACCTATTTACTTCTACCTCTATGGTGCCGATTTATCATACAACTTTTTTTTAATTTATGAAAAACTCAACTCGGAACCTCCTTGGTGTACCTACTTTTTTTTTTAAATTTGCTTTGCGCGCATAATTTTTTTTTTCACGTCCTATGGTTGAACATTGTTGTTGAATTTTATTTGTTGATATTTTATTATTAGTATTATTACACATAATTATTATACAGCCTCCGTGGCGTAGTGGTAGTGAACGTGGCCGCAACGCAGGAGGCGCGGGTCCGATCCCCGCTCAGTGCAAATATTTGTATGCATAAAAAGTTCAACAACAACGGTCTAGCTGCAATGCTTCGATATCGCCTAATGTCACCATTGGGTTGTGGAGGTCACATGGCAGTCGCTTTACGAAAAATATCGAGGTCCAGCCAAATCCGCAGTTAAGACTGGTAAAGCGGACCCCGAACTCCGAGGTGAGAGCTTCGGATGCGACTGGGAATTAACGCTAGGAAGAAGAAGCATTTCATTATTTCCTCGCTGAGGTGGGATGAAAAGTTACGTGTTGCACTCGAGTGCAAAGATTTTACACCTTGTGCTCTTTTGATTCCCTCGCTAACGCTCAAGATTCTAATTTATGAATCACTCGCTATGCTCGTGATTCAAATTTAGAATCTTTCGCTTGCTCGGTCATCAAAACTGAGCACGCGGTTAAAAAGCAACTTTGCACTCTTGTATAACAAATAACTATTAAATTAAAGTTTAACCGACTTCAAGAAACGAAAAAGAGGCACTGAAAAGCGAAAAATTACTTAATTTACAGACTTACTGATTTATTAGAAGTCGGTGCTTAGCCCAAGAGGCCATATTTCAATTGATTGCATCATAGTAGTTCAGACACAACAAAGAAAGTTGGCTGGCACCGACTTCTAATAAATCAGTAAGTCTGTAAATTAAGTTATTTTTCGCTTTTCAGTGCCTCTTTTTCGTTTCTTGAAGTCGGTTAAACTTTTTTGTTAAAATTAATTTATTTTGCTCTTTTTAGTGAGTTTGTACAGTCTCACGACTGTACATCGCATGTATAGTGACCTGACTGTACATGCGCTGCTGACGCTGCACTACAGGTCGAACCGGCGACGTGCGTCATTATTTGTTGCACATTACAGTGCATTTAAAACGACCACGATTCGCTTTGACTACCTCAAAAGTATGCCAAAGCGAATACATAAAGAATTTTTAAAATTAATGCATATACACCGGAAATATAGCTGAATATTCTGAACACTTCTGAGTACCCCTTCAAAGGACTCAGGCGTGATATTATGATGTGTAATGGTAGAAACATTGCAATAATATGCGATTGCAGCAATCGCGGCTGATTTCCTGGTACTTTTTGAAGAGTTTCTTGGTCTAATCTCGGAAACCCATCACCAGATCTTTACGAAATTTAAATGGGACCACTTCGGAATAATCTACTTATGAACAGAAAAATAATTTTCAAAATTCGTCTAGAATTGGCTCACAATCGCGTAACAAACATACAATTTTTTTTTTTTAAATGTGTAAGTACTAATTGAGAACCTCCTTTTTTGAAGTCGGTTAAAAAGGCGTAACGCTTTAACATCTTCAGGTTTTTTTTACTTTACCAGGAAACTTTGACGTCCATAATATCCAAAGATTTTTAGTAAATAATTTCAAAATTATGTTTTTTTCTATTCAAGTCAATAGGCTAATGTCTAAAGGTTGATTTACACCAAACGAACGCGCTCGTTTGGATGCTCATTCTATCCGTTCTAAGTCAAATTCTATTGATGTAAACAGTGACAGAACATTCGTTCGTTGTTCTTTCTTATGTCAACACTGAAAATAAGGTTTCATTTACACTAAAATATTAAGGAATAATGCTCTTGTTCTAGTTCTAGCTCTATGTTCGTTTGGTCTAATGTCAATGAAGTTTGACCACGAGGAAACGTAATTCCTCATAGTCAAACCAGTTTGACCAAAAAGTTTTATTATCATACAGTCTTTTTCTCTTTTTAGGGTTCCGTAGCCAAATGGCAAAAAACGGAACCCTTATAGATTCGTCATGTCTGTCCGTCCGTCTGTCCGTCTGTCTGTCCGTCCGTATGTCACAGCCACTTTTCTCCGAAACTATAAGGCCTATGCTGTTGAAACTTGGTAAGAAGATGTATTCTGTTAACCGCATTAAGAATTTCACACAAAAATAAAATAAAGCATTAAATTTTGGGGGTCCCCATACTTAGAACTGAAACTCAAAAATTTTTTTTTCATCAAACCCATACGTGTGGGGTATCTATAGATAGGTCTTTAAAAATGCTGTTGAGGTTTCTAACATATTTTTTTTCTAAACTGAATAGTTTGCGCGAGAGACACTTCCAAAGTGGAAAAATGTGAGTCCCCCCCCCTCTAACTTCTAAACTAAGAGAATGATAAATCTAAAAAAAATATATGATGTAAATTGCCATGAAAACTACCACTAAAAATTGGTTCGAACTAGATCCAGTCAGTAGTTTTTTTTTAATACGTCATAAACCGCAATTTTCGCCTTTGCTACTACGGAACCCTTCATAAGCAAGTCCGACTCGCACTTGGCCGATTTTATTTTGCTTTATAATTGAACATTTTGAAAAATTAAGTAATTTTTAATTTCCTTAAAAACCGTATCTACTGTAATACTGTCAAAATTCCATTGAAGCCTTTATACCGCTTCTAAGGCAAGCAAAATTTAAAAAAAAATGCTAGTCTATGGTTTTCCCAACATAATATCGCCATAAAATTACTCTGGAACCATATTAGTCCGGTGCAGATAACGTCAAAATGGGAAATAATTAATAACAGCATGAGACCAGTTGGAGATGAAAGGGAATTGGTTAAAACAACAGGAAAAATAAATTAAACTCGCTATGAAGTATGGGGGTGAAATGGGGTGCAATTTTAGGAGGAAAAATGAATTTCCACGATTTGCAGCGAAACTAAACCTCCTATAGAAAAATGTTAAAAACGAAAGTTGTAGGTAAGGTCTACAACTTTTGAAAAACTATTTTTTGTTCTTTTCTGCGATAATAACTCTTTTTTTTCACATAACATTGGTGGAATTGTACCTTTTCATATGTCAAACGCGATCAAATTTCTTTTTAATTAATATATAATTATCTTTTTACGTCTTATTTTGATGCTCAAACAAAAAAGAGACCTCATTAAGTTGTATGATTTTCGTGCATATCTGTGCAGAATAAAAACTTTTCTTTCCTTCTATTTTCAAAAGAAAATACCCAAGTCTAAAATGCAATTTATTTTTAATTAATGCATTTATATTGGTTACATAGTCTATTTTTATATATATTACTAGCTGTTCCGGTGAACTTCGTACCGCCATATTCTTACCGTTCCCGCTGCACCTATTGTCTCACCGTGTAAACCTTTCCTGGACATCCACGAACATTTCAAGACTAAAATTAGCCAAATCGGTTCAGCCGTTCTTGAGTTATAAGCTAACAACGCAAAGTGGCACTGATTTTTATACTTATATTAAAGATCGGTGCTTCCTCGTAGTCAAACTTTTTGGTCAAACTGGTTTGACTATGAGAAATTAAGTTTCCTCGTGGTCAAACTTTTTTCAGGAAATGCGGTAAAATGAAAATACTAAATTTCAAAAGTTGCATTAAATATACCCCAAAAATCAAACTTCTAATTTAACGCAACCAAAGTACATATTATATTGCCGCCTATGTAACAAAGTTCACGCCTCAGTTCAGTTTTCTAAGAAACCCTTAATGCGCCACTCGCACTTGGCCGGATCTTTATAGATAATTGCATGATTTTTAATTTTGTCCGGACATTTTCATTATAAAACTTACAGTTTTGCTGAAAATCGCGAAACCCCATTTTGTGGCTGGTTTGTTTATTCGAGGTCAAACCTAGATAAAAAAAACCAGGAATCGGATCAATGAAGACTTTTTAGAATGTATGTGTTTAAGTGTTTTGAACAATCCTACCAACTTTCAGCTAATTGCGAATTATTTTGCCCTTTCTACATACATACACATACATACATTTTGGTTTACTTTGACCGGAGTAGGTAAGATGCAGTAAAAATATCTTAATTTTATTTTGGAAAAATATTAAAATTCATCATATTTGCAAACTTAGTTATTATTTGCATATAAACAATCAAAGCTAATCATTATCCAATACATTTAATATTGTATTATAATAGTTATCAAATATCTAATTTTGACGAAATAAAGACGAGTAAAAATATTTAAAAATAAATATTACCAACTGTCAAGGCGCAGGAAGGGTAGAAGCCTCCATTGGATACCATATTGTGACTGAAGACTACTTTACAGTAGGCTTACCTACACAACAGTAGGTGTCGCATTGTTTTACACTAAGGATGGTTTTACCTACAAGCTCTAAATACATAATTTTACAATTTACACGCGTATTGTTACCAATGGATTTTATTCTGGTGTATCGTCCACGCTTGTTTTTTATGCCTTAATGATTTCAGATAATTCGTTACACTCAGTGATTTTCAGATAAAATAATTTTAAATGTTACAACTTATACAACTATTAAAGTACATCTATTATTTATGTATTAGTAATGCTATTAAAGATGCTATTAAGGAATTTACTTACTTTTTCATTCGCAGGTGAACATACCGAGGCCCACGCGGGTTTACTTAGGTACTTGAAGGCGTCTGGATAAATATCTGACCCGTAAAATCCACAGAAAAAGCATATTTTATCAAAATTTCAGTGACCGGCAATGATTGTTAAATGGATTTGTAGGATTGTTAAATTTCAAATTGTATTATTAATTATGTTTTTAATATGGACACTGTATTGGTCTGAAATAAAAATCATTCATTCATTCATTCATTCAATGAACGTTCAGTTTCCAATTAAGATTCGATTTATTAGTGATTTAATAAAAAGGTTTATGAGAAAATTAATCGTCAAATATAGGAATACAAAAATTTTAATGACTTTTGAGATGCGTCCCTGTCGCAATAAGACAGAATATTACTATTGAAAAACGCTTAAAATGAATTATCGTGTTTCATTCATAAAGATATGATTAAAAAGGTTTTGTATACTAAATGCGTTTAAATAGAGTTAAACGCGCGCATCCAGAAATTAAGCTGAAATAAATGTGAAAACCAAACTTAATTGTACGGATTTTCACTTGTGAAATCCGGTATCTATAGGTAGTAGTTAGATCATTTTTTCATAATCTAAAGAAGAAAGTTAGAAGAAAATTATTAAAAATCAAGAAAAAGGTAAAAGTACGTACCTAAGTAAAGTGTAAGATTGGTGCTATAGCAATTCTTAAAACATGGAGACAGCCTTACAGCCATCTCATGAAAATTTAAGTAGAATAACAAACTTTACATCATAATCAGCTGTTACAGCTGTTTTAGCGGCTACTATATCTGCCTCATCTTAACTGCTATTATAGTTTATGACCATACCTATGTGTCATCAAGTATTAGGGTGATTAGTGCAAAATAATTATTCTAATATTTGATAACACGTGGGCAAGGTCAGAGACCATCATAAAAAAAATATTAAAAATTATATAATTTAGTACTAAATTATTACCAAACGTCCCGTGTGGTTAAAGAATAGTACACACATATAATGGACTCACAATTTATAGAAAATAACGGATATTACAAACTCCAATGCCTTGTAAACATACCAAACAGTTGTTGGTACACAAAACAGCACGGCACGTAACGAGACGAACACTCACACACGCAAATAACACAACATTACGTACATAAGAATACTTCAGGTAAATGTTCGAGTTGTATCGGCGGCACTCGCATGTCCTCGAGGTCAGTTTCTTCTGCACCCGGGTACATCATGGTCCCCAACATGGTGAAGCGCGGCCGCCCCGGGCCGCTCCGTCCGGCGCACTGCCGCCACCCCACCGCGCATCCCCAACCCTCTTATCACCGAACCAGCGCCATTGGCTGTCGTCACCGCTATGATAACAAGCACCACGCCCACCGACCAATCCACAAAAGCAACGGGTACACCCATCGATCGATTGTAAAAAGAATTTTCGCAGCATTTCCCACCGATATTGAACACTTTACATCGTTCAAGTGTTTACAGATGAGCGCAGCTACGCCGCTTTTCTTTCAATTCGTTGTGTTTTTATTTCAACAAAGGATTACAGGGTAAAGCAGAATGGGTTCATAAAAGCGTAACATCTCTGCTTTTTTATTTTTCCTAACTATATTTTTATTCTAGGTATTTAAAATGAAGTTAGAGATATGTACCTATATTACTTTTGTATTGATATAATAAGGTAGGTATACAAGTACAGTTTTATTTGACGTTTTACAAATTGGCTCAAAAGTCTCACATAATTTTGTATACTCTATACAAAATTATGTGAGACTTTTGAGCTTTTTTACGCCGCCTCCAAGGGACTTATTTCTTGGCGCGGACTCTAGGTAGATAGATACATGTCACACAACTTCATATGGCTTTTGTGTTCGCTATTGGGCGTTTGTTGTATTTGGCAAAATATTTGACGTACGCATGGCAGCCAAATATCTAACTGACAAGTGGACGGTAAGCGATGGTATTGACCATATTTGTCAAATAGACAATAAGGGCAACACTCTGTCAAATATATTTATTTATTTATTATACACTTTCTTGTACAGTACACCAAATAAACGAAATATATTAATATGAACTAAAACCAGAGAAACGGTACAATGGGCGGCCTTATCGCTTTAAGCGATTTCTACCAGGCACCAACTGTCCACACGCGGTAATTATTTGCTAAATGTGTCAAATACACAAATACAAATAGCGATGTGAAGTATCATCAACACAAATAACAAGATACCTATCAGAGATAAAAAATAGTTACTATTTATTTGTGAATTTCTGTTGTTTCCTTTGCTGAAAGTAAATTTGAAGTTTTTTTTAAATGTTTCTGTACCTTTTGAAAAACTTCAAATTTACTGAACATAAAAAATAAATGGATATTTAAAACTCATGAAATTCAAACCTATGTCATATGTATAAGTACGATGTTTGTAATTTGGTATCTTTAAATCCAAAACTAAATCCCTATTTGACTGCACTAAATTAATGTACCAGGTATTTATGCAGCAGAAGATAAAATATGGCATCGCGCGTAGCATCTACGTAGCTACTACGTACTATTATCTATTTTGTTACGTAGCGTTATAACCAAAATGGGAAATGTGTTTATAACATAAACAATTCTTTACGAATTCTGTCTATTGGATATTATATTACTATTTGCACTTCGTATATCCGATGGAGGCCGTTAATAATAGCATTATTTCAATTCAATAGTAATAGTATTTCCGTACTCTTAATAGCGTGCTAAGCCGAATAGGTATTAAGAAGGTATAGGGTAGGTCCACTCCCCAGGTATGTTGCCCCGCGTACCTACCTAAGTGATGATGTTGTAAGTGTGGATGGCGGGGCCTCAACGTTTTCAGCAACACAACTCAAACGGGAAAACACGTGTACGTTTTGTTTCAGCCTTGGCATCGAATTCAACAGAAAAGTAAATACTCCCATTTTTTTATTATTTTTTTAAGTCAGTAATTTTTTTTGTTAGTTTTCATTGTCTCTTTTGGTGCTCTTTGGTTAATCAACCGATTTTTTTTAAATGAAAATTTTACGTCGAAATGACGTCCTCCTTTTTTAAGTCAATTTCAAATAGAACATACTCGTATTTAAGAATTATGAGTTGTAGCGCGTACGACGCGCAAAAAAAGTCCGGCGTACAAAAGATTTGCGTATATTATTCTGGCAAACCGACACAAACGGCAGCTCGCACTTTAGTTTGAGATAATTTGTGACGAATTCTGCATTTCCTTATCGTGAAAGACTAAGTATACAGTTCTGCAGACAGAATAATCGAAAATGTGCGTGGCGTGCTTTAGGTCTGTGAAAAACCTGCAAAGGGCTTTTTGCACACCAAGGCTTTTTGAGCGCAGCAGATTCGCGACGATGACGATCGCAAAAAAGTGTGTTGCCTGTGCTGTACCTTATAAAAACTAATCGAAATAAACAGAAAGATATACAAACATATACCTACACAGATATATATTTACGCCTGTAAATCCTCGAAGCGGTAGGTAGAGGTTGGTGTATAAACACTCACATTTCGCTATGATTTTCGGTCCAACGTAATAGGTCTATTGTCATCAAGCGGACACTTTGTTATGGGTTTTATGTTTACTGTCTGATGGAGAAGAGCCCTATGCCTAAGTCGTCTTCTATCACTACCACGCGAAGAGACATCTCGTCTTTTCGCGTGGGCGTAAGACGACTTATTATTCTGTACCGGGAACCATCGATACAGAATAATATACTTATGAGTACATATTCTACTACATTCTAGAATATACATATTCATGCATGCAAATATTTGGACGAAGCGGGACTCGAACGGGACGTGCGTAGCAGTCGACTGCTCTAGAAAATCGTTTACATTTAAATTTTATTTATTTGTATAGACTCTGATTATCTAAACACCATTAACTTGGTGCAAAGTAATTCACAAAGCCAACACACACATAAAATTACTTCAATTTCTGCGTAGGTATGCAACATTCGCAAACATGGACGGACTATAACTTGAACCATACCTATCACCCCAATATTTTCTGACTATTTTATGGCGTGGTGATACTATAAATACTCAATATGAATCGTTGACTCAATCCGGTCTAGGCCTTGGTCAAGCGTGACCCGTGCGTGGTTGTGCTACGATAAATTATACAAGTGAACGCGAGGCACGGGCGTGTGCAACTTTACGACGGAATAAATCACGGCTTAGCGTCACTCCTACCACCCTAAACGAGTGTGCAGAGCCAGGTTACAAGGTTATACATTATGAAACGTGCGCTCGGCTTAATTCAATTTTCAATCGTGGTTGCTTACGAGCAGTGGGTCAGCACGATAATAATAACCAGTACCACTCGTAGACACTTTCTACTTTCTATAGATATCACTAACTAGGGATTAAAAATGACTTATTAACTATACAAGCAAAAAGTTCAGCTTTGTGAGCACTCGCGTAGTTTTTCGTTCTAGCCAATGAGTAAGTACAAAATTGTTAAATTTTTTTTAGGGGAGTGGTATTTTGCGATAAATTCAGCAACGATGGTAGTGGCTAAGGCTGTCTGGACTTGAAATCAAGAAGTCGCGGATTCAAAGAGTTCAAACCCCGGTCATTATCGTACCGTGTCGTGAACCCACTCGCAACACAAGCAATTTAGCTTATTTGAAGGGCCACCAAAATAATAATCTGGGTTACTAGCATTATTTAAAAAAGGGCAACAAAATTATGTTAAAAATACACTTAAATAGACATACACTTGAAGGGCTACTATAAAATTATGATTTACAATAGCAACCCGTTTTAAAAATATTTTTATGAATTTTAAACGCAAACAGGGACGCACTTTGTTCATAAATTGTCGAGGGCGGTCGCGTGCGTTCCCAGTGCTCCCAGGGGCACCGGCGCGTGCGCGGCCCCGCGGTAATTGATGGTTACGTACGTGAGTACGTCTACTCGCACTGCTGGTGCTTCTTTCCCTTCAATCTGCACATCGGATGCGACAGCCGTGAATTCGCTCGGAAACATCAGGGAAGCATTAGGTTTCTTTGAAGAGCCCTTAGTTTTGCTACCGATGTTTTCGCTTTATGTAAATAGGTTGGATACTCATAGAGTTACGGTGTTTTGAATAATAAATAAATATTCTATGAATAAGATGACAACAGTCGAGTTTCGTAACTCGACTGTTCTCATAGACGATGTAAAAAGCAATTGGAATAAATCGCTCTGCCATACTCGTTACAGTAGAGTCAATAACACCTTGTAGCCGGCACACTTGCAGATATACAGTTGACAAAATAATATTATCGAATCATCCTATAGTATGCGAACATTCAAGAAGTCAATGGTAGCCTTCTGATCACATGATGTTGTTAAACCTTGCTAGTTTAGTTTATAAATAATAATTATACCTACTTATAAACAAACAAGCGTTCTTACCGCATGACCTTTGTCATTTTTAAGTTCTCGCCATCTTAAGAAAATTATATTAAAATTAGTTTTTAATAGTATTAAAGTATATATGTAGGATAACTAACTCCTGACTGAATTGTAAAGAATCTACTTAGTAGAAATTTATCATGCAAGATCAAACTGGTCCCTAATTGTTTCACAGACGCGTGCCGGTGGTGGGTCATGATGCAGTGCGACGCGACGGTGTCCAATTTCTATGGGAAACTGATGCTCATTGGACCATAACATATTCCCATGCTCGTTCGATAAATATTGACAACTGATTGTATCTAATTTGAAAACGTATTGTTGGTATTGTTGAAACGTTGTGCTGATACCGAGTGGCAGATATAGGTACCTTTATGCCAAATATATTGTTAGGAGAGTTGGGTACGGTAAGGTCTTAGAAAATAACCCATAGTTAGTAGATAATAATCGAACAGTTGTTCTGTAAAAGTAATTTTAAATCTGAATAAAATATAACTTCATAATTGAATAACGAAAACGGAACGACGCGACACCGAAAAGTAGAGTCGGCCACGATCGCGCCTCTATAAAACGACAGTATAATTTGATAATATCTACTTGATCTGATTAAGACGGAACCGAAAAATTATATCGTTTCGTAATTAGGTTAAAATGCAATTTAGAGATGCGCCACGGGCGGCACGCGCCAGCCGAAACACTTTATGGCAGAGCAGCTGGGTGCTACCCTACTACTCGCTGACGTCACGTCAAGTTGGGGCCATATGATTATAACTAGAAATTCGAGTGATTGTTTGTTGTTCTTATAATAGTAACACTGTCTTCTATAGTACGAGAAAATTAGGATTTGACACAGGAATAATTCCTAGTAGCAATTTTCTTTCGGGATTCATAGAGGGAGGTTACTGGCAGTCTAAATTTCGATTTGCGTGGTATTCGGTTCGTTGCGTTCTCCGCCATCTTGAATTTAAGGGTACATTTTTGTTTACTAAATAAGTCGTTTATTTTTAATTTTACACGAAAAATATTTACTACAAAGTTGTTAAGAATTAAATTTACTACCGTTTAATATTCACAATTTTCTCCTAGGATCAATATTTTTCGATGTATACCCCAATAAGGTGGCGAAATTGTATTCGATTTTGTGACAAAGGAAAAACTCCTAGTAGTTATTTTCTTTGGAAATTCGTTAAAGCAGGTCACTGGCAGTCTACATTTCGATTTGCGTGGTATTCGGTTCATTGCATTCTTCACCATTTTGAATTTAAGGGTGAAATTTCAGTTACTGAATAAGTCGTCTATTTTAAATTTTACACTAAAAATGGTAATTTAAAATTTGTTTAGAATTAAATTTCAAAAAGAAAAAAAAGATGTTTTATCACCATTATTCGTGTAAAACTAAAAATAGACGACTTATTCAGTAACTAAAATTTCACACTTCAATTCAAAATGGTGAAGAATGCAATGAACCGAATACCACGCAAATCGAAATTTAGACTGCCAATGACCTGCTTCAACTAATTTCCAAAGAAAATTACTACTAGGAGTTTTTCCTTTGTAAAAAAATCGAGTACAATTTCACCACCTTATTGGGGTATACATCGAAAAATATTGATCCTAGCGGAAAATTATGAATACTAAAAGGTAGGAAATTTAATTCTTAACAACTTTCTAGTATCTATTTTTCGTGTAAAAATAAAACTAAACGACTTATTCGGTAAACAAAAATTTACCCTTAAATTCAAGATGGCCGATAACGCAACAAACCGAATACCACGCAAAACCAAATGTAGACTGCTAGGGACCTTCCTTAATGATTTCCGAAAGAAAATTGCTACTAGGAATTTTTCATAAGTCAAAAAAGTCAAACAAAGATTTACCACTTTTTGGGGTATAAATAAAAAAATATCGATCCTAGAAAAAATTAAGAAGAGTTAAACTGTAGAAAATTTAATTCTAAACAACTTTGTAGTAACAACTTTTTGTGTAAAATTAGAACTAAACGATTTATTCAGTAAACAAAAATGTATCCTTATATTCAAGATCACGGAGAACGCAACGAACCGAATACCACGCAAATCGAAACTTAGACTTCCAGGGACCTCCCTCAACGAATTCAGAAAGAAAATTGCTACTAGGAATTATTTCTAGGTTTGCCCCTTAATTGAGCTAAATCGGTTGTACTACTATTACTGTTGTTTTATATACGAAATGTGTACTGTTGTTCCTTTGTTAAAAGTTAACTTACCTACAAAGAGTTGATCATCGCAGTGCGGAGCATTTTGTTGCAGGCGCTGCTAATCAACCAGTTACGAATTATAACTGTGCAGTTGCAAAAATATGCCTATTTAATAATTATAAGATGACACTTAACCATTTTCTCTTGTTTAAAAATAGTTCCTAAATAATGTGGGTAAAACAATATTATTTTCACGTCCTATGGTTGAACATTGTTGTTGAATTTTATTTGTTGATATTTTATTATTAGTATTATTACACATAATTATTATACAGCCTCCGTGGCGTAGTGGTAGTGAACGTGGCCGCAACGCAGGAGGCGCGGGTCCGATCCCCGCTCAGTGCAAATATTTGTATGCATAAAAAGTTCAACAACAACGGTCTAGCTGCAATGCTTCGATATCGCCTAATTGGGTTGTGGAGGTCACATGGCAGTCGCTTTACGGAAAATATCGAGGTCCAGCCAAATCCGCAGTTAAGACTGGTAAAGCGGACCCCGAACTCCGAGGTGAAAGCTTCGGATGCGACTGGGAATTAACGCTAGGAAGAAGAAGCATTTCATTATTTCCTCGCTGAGGTGGGATGAAAAGTTACGTGTTGCACTCGAGTGCAAAGATTTTACACCTTGTGCTCTTTTGATTCCCTCGCTAACGCTCAAGATTCTAATTTATGAATCACTCGCTATGCTCGTGATTCAAATTTAGAATCTTTCGCTTGCTCGGTCATCAAAACTGAGCACGCGGTTAAAAAGCAACTTTGCACTCTTGTATAACAAATAACTATTTCATCCCACCATCTCGGAAAGACTATTTTTGCTTTTCGATAACTGAGCGTAAAAGTCGTTTTTATCCTCTAGAGAGGTAAAGTAAATTTGAATTTAGAACATCGTGTGTACTAGGTTTGTGGACTCAAAACATCATTAAACCTATTTACTTCTACCTCTATGGTGCCGAATTTATCATACAACTTTTTTTTAATTCATGAAAAACTCAGACTCGTAACCTCCTTGGTGTACTTTTTTTTTAATTTGCTTTGCGCGCATCAATTTTTTTCACGTCATATTGTTGACATTGTTGTTAAATTTTTATTTTGTTGTATTTTATTACTAGTATTAATACACATATTATACAGCCTCCATGGCGTAGTGGTATTGAACGCGGCCGCTACGCAGGAGGCACGGGTTCGATCCCCGCTCAGTGCAAATATTTTTTATGCATGAAAATGGGTATTTGCATTGGTCTGGTCGTGCCTTGGAGAGCACGTTAAGCCGTCGGTCACGGATGCCATACGAACATCTATGGCAGTCGTTACGGGTAGTTGGAGGCCTAAAAAGTTCAACAACAACGGTCTGGCTGCAATGCTTCGATATCGCCTAATGTCATCATTGGGTTGTGGAGGTCAGATGGCAGTCGCTTCACGGCAAATATCGAGGTCCAGCCAAATCCGCAGTTAAGACTGGTAAAGCGGACCCCGGACTCCGAGGTGAAAGCTTCGGATGCTGACTGGGAATTAACGCTAGGAAGGAGAAGCATTTCATTATTTTCTCGCTGAGGTGGGATGAAAAGTTACGTGTTGCACTCGAGTGCAAAGATTTTTCACCTTGTGCTCTTTTGATTCCCTCGCTAACGCTCAAGATTCTAATTTGTGAATCACTCGCTATGCTCGTGATTCAAATTTAGAATCTTTCGCTTGCTCGGTCATCAAAAATGAGCACGCGGTTAAAAAGTAACTTTGCACTCTTGTATAACAAATAACTATTATAAGTCAATTACTTGGGGCATAGAATACGAAGGCTCTATTATAGGAAGCTAAACGCAGATGGGCATACTTATTGGCGCAGACTTTTTTATATTTTGCCCGCCAATGGCTAGTTAGGTGTAGGGTTTGATGACAACCACACGAATCGTACGTCCACGGGCAATAGTGAGTACCTAATTGTGCGCCATTAAAGGCATTGCTTAGCGCAATAATTACTTTCCAAGTCATCTATTTACCATGAGGGCGAAAAGCACTAAAAAGCATAAAATCAGAACTAACAAAATAAACCTCACGGACTGTCATCCCCCTTGAAAGCGCGAGTACCCCTCTTATTAAAATTAATAAGTGGGCCCTTCGGCTGTATAATGACCGGCTTGTGTCAATAAAGATGTAATATAATTGACAAACAGCGTAAACCAGCTCGCGGTTAACGTTTGGCAGGCGTAAAGTTTGTGGGTTTGAACGGTTCTAAATAAGTGGAATAGGTATATAAAAATATTTATCTGGTTTTCAACAACTGAAAGCTGTTTAATACGGTTTACGATATTAGGACCGTATTCAATATAGAACGATACCTACTTAGTCATGCTTATTGGCTAGACTAGTTTTAAGTAAATACAGATTGTACCTAGAACTGAAAAAGGATGTATAATTATATTCTCCTATTTATGCTTCCCGAGGGCATATATATCTACACTGAATTTTTTATGTCCAATACACCTCGTATGGACATCAAGATTTTCGGGACCCAAGACAACGGGACTCCTGCTGACTGATTGATGAGGCTCTGGCGCAGACTTTAGAAGAGTAATTAGAACGGACCTCAAAATGCCGCATTCAGAGTTGGTGCTAAAATCCTTGCTCATTTGTGTTTAATTTAATAGCCCTTAAAATATATTAATTTATATATAAAAAATTAACCTAGAAAGCTCAGCTGCCTGGAGACGCAATACAGAGATATCAAAATGCACTCGTGAGTGACTCTTCACTTTGAATTAGAGGACGTACTTGGATTCTTTGATGTTTGTTTGCTCACCATTACAATCCTCTCTTGTGTTCGAAAAGGAAGGGGCCCGTGTTTGCTACATAAATATTATTAATAAACACACTTGCTATATTTGTCTAATAATTCATTATGACGAGATATGTTTGTGGTTCCAGAATATAATTCATTATCTAATATTATCTCTGTGTCTGAAGTTTACGCGAATATCGCTCTTTGAAATTAACCCAGTTTTTAACGGATTCTATCGCGACTTAGTTGTTAATAATTTAGCTCGACGTTTTAGTTACTTTTCAGCATGAATTGACTCTGTGTTTCATGTTATTAAGTTAGGAAAAAATTACAGGCGCTAGTTCCTATAGCAACGTGTATGTGCTATAGTAGGTATGTTTCCTAGCCATTGTCCTTTTTATTTGCCCTGTCTTTTCCCAAGGACTAAAAAAAATCCCAACTCCAGGCATAAATCTATCCATTTTACTCCTTCGTTTCACAGCGCTGATACATAAGTACCTGTTCTGTTAGCTAACCACTGGGTATCAAATTACAAGTAGCCAGAACACGTCAATGTGTTATTGTTTACGCGGTTTTGTCGCTTAATGAGGTTGGATTAAAAAAGAAATAGAAAGAGAAGGAAAGAATTATTTTTAACGCAACCTCATTAACCAACAATGCGAGCGTGGCGAACTTGCTGCCACGTCGGGCTCCGATGGCAGAAATTGAATCTCATATGCATGCCGACTGCGCTCGCGCCTGTTTAGTTATGGTTCCTCGCAATATTCCCTTACCCCTTACCATGCGATTGAAATGGTTGATACCAGGGTATTACGCCCCATGTTTGTGTTTCCTGTTGTAATTAATATGGAACTACCTGTTACTAATACCGAACCCAATGCAAAAAGATTTTTCGAAACCAGTTCATAAACGACGGAAATATGGGACAACATATATAAGAAGTTGGGTAAAAATTTGAACTAAGAAAACACAAAAAACATCATAAAATGAAAACTACTGAGCCAAACTATGTTAAATTTCTATGGGACCAAATGACAACTATTTCGCATCGATTAAAAAAATAATCACGGAAATCGCATCATAAAGCTAGGAGTAATCGGTGTACATACCTACATAAAAAAAAAAAAAAAATACTCATCGAATTGAGAACCTCCTCCTTTTTGGAAGTCGGTTAATAAAAAAGGAGTTTCCAGAAATGAGAAAACGCGTCCATTTTCATATTTAGTTTTTTAAACTTTAAAAAAATATATTTTAGTGGTTTGGCAATCCTTTACCAGCTAACTTTAAACATCATCATTTGTCTCCTATAATGGCATTTCTTAGTCAATTTGTACTGCCAGGCGTGTGTATGAATTTAATCAAAGCAGTTTTATTACAATGCCGTATATTGATTTCGTTATCATTATCCAATACTAATGGGTTGTGGAGGAACTTCATTTAAGGTTGACCTTTCATTAAACCAAATAACAAAGTAACATGTTCCAAAAACTTGATACCCCTCGGGCCATCTAAAACCGTTTCCAATCTGCTGAAATTCCCAATAACCATTTTTTATTACACACATTACCTACTCACGAATATGAAGAGAGGATAATAAAGAGTTATAATAAATACAAAAACTCAAGTCAATAACTAAATAAAATATAACTTTCATAAACCATTGATGGCACTAGCATAACTATTTCAATAAAAAATTAAGTTCCATCTAAATGGGTACATTGAGTACCTGGTACGTACCTGACGTGATTATTTAAGTAATGTATAGTAATTTAAATAAACATAGCCTAGAATACAACATGTCCTCGGTAGTAGACCCGACACAATTACTGTGTGATGATCCTGCCCTTGTGCTGGTTCGCGTCGCGTGCTGCCCATCAGAGCAGCGTATTATAACATGCTCTATGACAATGTGTAAGAATAAACTTTATAGATATATTGCTCGGGACATTAATCTTGGACCTAAAATGTGCTCCAAATGTGCTCTATACTCACAGTACACATTTCTTGAGTGTCTTTTGAGGATAGCACGGAGTTCTATTTGCGGTGGACGAGTTCAAATTCACCAATTATTTATTACAAAACAATCCGCGGGTGCGAGGTCCTAGTTGGTCTCGCGATTTAGGTCCGAAATACGTGTCAAAGTCAAAGTCAAAGTCAAAAATCATTTATTCTGTATAGACCATTAAAACGGCACTTACAAAACGTCAAAAATATATAATTATGTACTAAAGACTAGCTTAGCAAATGGACCACCGGTTCGAAACGCGGCCCTGGCCTGAGAAGACTCCGGCAAGAAACTCAGCGGGCTTTTTTTTTTTTTTGGTCTATTTACAAATAATGCTTAGTCTACTTAGTCTAAATACAATAATTTGTGTGAGAAGCATGCATGAGTGAACAGCTCATTTCCAAGCTAGTTTATCATCTAAATATTCTTGTATTTTATAATAGCCCTTTTGGCACAATTTCCTCTTAACTACATTTTTAAATTTATTTATCTCTAAATTTATTATCTATCTCTCAAGGTATACCTACCTAATCATTCAATAATTACAGTCGGATGTCTGCGTGTAACTTAGGTACCTACTGTATTATATTTAATGCTAATTATAATGTTGAAAGATGAGTGTATCACTTCACAGCTTCGTATGGCGTGTAGTTGTAGAATTATATTACACGCAACAAAAAGCAGTCGAATAAAGTAATTTTCCTTTATCTTTTATTCCAAAGAAATGTATTTTAGTTTGTATTTTAGGCCCAAGAAAACCTCACCAGCAAGTCGCTGCTCTAGCTAAACCACGAGTGAGGCTTTGGCGTGGGTTTTAATTTCGGGGTTAGGAGGTCAGTCAGAAGGTATCAATCAAAACAATAAGAGGACATGGTACCAGTCACAACAAGAAGCGGAACTCAGCGAGCGATACAAGCGAGGCGGTAAACAAATTGCTAAGTCATTGGTTAAGTGTCAATAATAGTTTCAACATAATATGCCTGTTTTATCCCTGTTTCAACTGATTTTTAACCCATTGACTTCATGGAGTTACCCATTCTTCGCAACACTTTCGTTTTACTAGGAAAATACACAATGCCATTCCTTTGTTATTTAAAAATAGGCCAAAAAGATTAACTCAAGAATTCTTCTCAATTCAATTAACTGCCAAGTAGAAAAACGAACATAATCTTAAAAATGTTTAGTGTGCGCTAGCCATCATCATTCTTCCGTTGTGCTAATGATACCGCCAATATTTTTTTCAGATTAATTTTTGACTCCAAAACCACCATACCCATATTGGTCAGTAAATCAGTAAAAGTCAGCTGGTCAATACGACGGGATGATGTGGCGCGTGGCGAAGCCCCATGCCGCGGGGCTTCGCGTGACGTCAGCGCATCTGCCAGACAGATGGCGCCGCGCCCCTCACCAGATAATATCGCCATAAACCACGCACGCACCAACACTTTCGTGGAAATCAAAATCAAGTCACTAATTGTGGACAAATTAATTTTGTAAGACTTCTTCAATCGTCGCACAGATTCAAGCCGTTTGTAACCCAAGTCAAAAAAAGATCTGCGGTCTGTTTATTTAAATTCTGAAATATCTACTCTCATAGTGTTAAAATAAGTAGGTAAAGTTCGCGACAAAAGTTGCTAAATATTAATAAAATAATTTTGTAAAGACTTTTGGTTATTTAATTAGTCTTATAATACTCGTAAACCATATAGGTACACGCATTGTGCGTAAGAGAGAACGCTCTACAAAATCGAAGTAAGCCCTCTTGGCCGGAATCTGACTCTTTCGGATGACATGCTCAATTAAAATCTGGGTACTGCATAGCTTATGAATTCATTACACAGCGTTACGTATAAGTACGTATGTATGCTTCATTACGACCCCATTGTTTTTACGGCTGTGTAAAACGGTAATTATCGTGGCATCATCGTAATAGTATGGGATTTGGCGCCATAGGGATGCCAGATGGTATATGTTACAACACGCTAGATCCATTATCATTAATTTATGTAACTTGCTAATCAAGCAGTTACTCGCTTGAACCAGAATTCATTACAATTAAAAGAAGATTACATACAGTAATATATTTTTAATAGAGGTTGAGAACAGTGAATCGGCAAACTGGAGGCAGGCCAGGACGTCCTTTAGCCAGATGGAATAGGGACGTGTAAAAGGCATAGGCTGTGTGTGGAACTGCCACACATTGGGAAAGACCTATCGGCAGCAGTGAAATGAGATAGGCTGATTGTTCGAGAACAGAACTCTCCAGTAGAGTATATGTTCCCAAAAATCGAATGTCAGTCTCGGTTGCAACCGAAGCTTGCACTTTAATGTTTCATTTTTTTCGTAATTTACAGGATAAGTGACATTAAATCTCCCAGCTATGAGAGAAAAACCTGCGTCAGACTCACGTCCAAACAATCGCAGTCTAAATAATGTTAAGCTCCTGAAATATCAAGAGCTCTAATGATATGAATGGATAGCTCAGTTCATTCATAGTCATATTTTCTATTTGTGTTTCAAAAATAGACAATCCTACTAATTTTATATTTATAACAGTTTAAGAAGATGTTTGAAGGTTTATGTTGTGTGTGACTCAATCGCGTTTAACGCGCCGAAGGGATCCTGATAGGAAAGACTGTTGTTTAGAGATAGGGCCAACTGAAATATTGGCCAAACATAATAAAACGCATACTAGTAGTGTGTTCGTAATTTTTGCTAGATTACAAAGGTATACTAATTTTCATTTGGTCAGAAGCGAAATATTGAGAAACATGAAATAAAAATATGAATCTGACATTAAAATTAAAGTATTTCTCTGACATATCGCAGCTAATTAGCGCCATTTAATGTAATGTCGTCACTAAACTGCTTCGTAACTTTGAAAAATTAAAAGTCATTTTTTTCTTGGTTAAGGCCCCGAATCAGATTAGCATCGAAAAATCGGTATTCTCGAAACCGTTTTTCTTTTTAACTATAAAACCTAAAGGTCTGAAATTTACATGCCTGCATACTACAGGATATACAGAGTAACTTCACCTTTTCATAAATTCAATAAAAAAGGAGGAAATAGTGTAAAAGAGGCTCTGAACATCACTCTACTCTTTCTTATGAAACCAAATATTTTCTACAATATGTATCCAAATAATCTAAAATTTCAGATATATGTTAAATGAGTGTATTAGCATGACGTGACCTTCTTAGTTTGTAATCGTCCCCTATAAAATTATCTATTAAAATTAGTTTTACTGATTTTTACGGCTGAAAAACGAGCGAATGACCTTGAGCATTTGTATGGTCAAAGTCATTCGCGTATGTAATCACCTTAATATGAAAAGCGTAATGTTTAAATCAGTAGGTAATAAAATAAGACATACCTAGTTAATAAAATAAGACGTAGTTAATCAAATCTCCTTGGTCGAATTACAAACAATATGCGTGATTTAATTAGAGCCTATAAGTTGCTGAGTTTATCATTACTGTAGTAGTAGGTATAATAACCTGAGTCATTTAAGATAACAATTATATTTTTATACCTTTTTACGTACCTTACTACTTCATAACTTTTTTATAACTGGTGATATAATTTGTTCACTGATCTGACAGTAAAGTTATATAGGTATATCCTTATTTTATATAAATCATCGGTTCAACCGTTATTGAGCACCTGAGTAACAAACAAATAAACTAGTTAAACAGACTGGTTTTCATAACTCTGAAACATCTTTATCTTTGTCTGAGACATTTTTATGATAAAAATCGCGAAGGTCCCGTTTTGGGAAATATTTTCCAGGTGTCGGATTGATGAGGTCTTTTTAGAATTAATTTATGATGTCAATTTATGGCGTTTTGAACAATGCTGCCAAGTTTGAGCTGGGTACAAATTATTGTACCGGATGTCAAAATTGATCGAACTAATAGCGTGTTTGTAGAGACGTACTAATGTTCATGTAATAAATAACTACATAATAGGTACCTACTAAGGCCCCTATAATAAATTAAACCTATAACTTCTCAGTGTCTGGGGTTTTAAGTGTCAGCTCCATAACAGCTCAAGTGTATATATTTTTTTGTAAATCCCGAATATTGGATAAACCAATATTGAAGATCCTAGAGCCAAATACACATCATCATCATCATCATCATCATCATTTCAGCCATAGGAAGTCCACTGCTGGACATAGGCCTCCCCTATAGATCTCCAATAGGAACTCATAAAAATTATTTAAATTATATTGTGATTAAACCCTAACCTGCATAACTACGATTGAGCATGTCTATGTCGTGTGAACGTATTGAAAGAATAGTAGCGTTAGAGAAACGTATTGAAAGGCACATAGCAATAAATAGCTTTAACAATAAACTCAAGATATTAGTTCGGTGTAAATTGGTTACGCCATATTAGGTACTTAGAATAGAATGACCCTTGTTAATAAAATGATTAGTTAAGATATAAAATTGCATTATCTTTTTTAATTGTACAAAATGCACAACTACCTATAAGGAAATCAATTCTGGTGTTCACAGATCACGTACCTAATTGTCTATTAAATAACCGTTCCAATAATATCCTTGGATTTATTCTTTATTGTTATTACAAGTTCCTTATGACTACTGTATAAAGATTAGATTTTAAAATTACAATAAATTGAAATTATCTATATAACTAATAGTGCCCTCTATTGGATAAGGTTCCTTTTTGATTAGGTATTTCGAATATCAGATATACTGCAAGAGAAAAGTCATATATGTGAAAAAATTTTGATAGTTGCTTTGCATAAATCATCATAATATACAGGGCGTCCCACGGCGATGCCACATGGAGGGAAAGTACCTTAAATCCTTAAGTTAGCTCATTTTGTTTAAAGGAGACTTCATTTTATTTTTAAAAAGAAACAAAACTGCATTCAAAGATTTTTTTAAATTCGCTTGCCACACCCGGTAATCGAACCGACTAAAAGCCGAAAAAGTAACATCCTGTATTTTTATGGCATCAATCGATAGTGTCAATCATAAGGATCAAATCTCTCTAAGAAACATGGTAAATTAAATGAAAGGAAGTCCTTGAAATCTAAAATTATAAATTCAATTTGGCAAAATAAATCACTTTAACTCAAAGTTCATCCATCCATCTGATACCATATTAACAATAAAATTCCATATTTAAACTACTTTTCTTTTTTTATCGTGCTGACACCGCTGCTGGTCAGCAGTAGTATTTAGGTATGTCGAACTCAAACCGACTAAAACCGCACGCCGTCTAAATTAACAGGTTATAAGCTGATCCATAGGGCAATTCTCTTGCCATTTTCGTTGCACAGGGTACACCGCGTGCAGGTTTCTAATCAAATCAAAGATATCTCTAGTGTTGATACCTTGTAAGACTTTCTTACAAGGTATCAACACATCAAAGATATCTCTAGTGTTGATACCTTGTAAGAATTTCTCACAAGGTATCAACACTAGAGATATCTTTGATGAAATTTATTTAGTAAAATGAGTACTAAATGAATGAACTTTGTTACCTGTTTAGAATGTAACTTTATTGGGTACCTAACTGCATGAGGTATGTGTAGGTAGGGTAGGTAGTTAATTTGGGTGCTTGATTAGAAACCTGCACGCGGTGTACCCTGTGCAACGAAAATGGCAAGAGAATTGCCCTATGGATCAACTTATAACCTGTTAATTTAGACGGCGTGCGGTTTTAGTCGGTTTGAGTTCGACATACCTAAATACTACTGCTGACCAGCAGCGGTGTCAGCACGATAAAAAAAGAAAAGTAGTTTAAATATGGAATTTTATTGTTAATATGGTATCAGATGGATGGATGAACTTTGAGTTAAAGTGATTTATTTTGCCAAATTGAATTTATAATTTTAGATTTCAAGGACTTCCTTTCATTTAATTTACCATGTTTCTTAGAGAGATTTGATCCTTATGATTGACACTATCGATTGATGCCATAAAAATACAGGATGTTACTTTTTCGGCTTTTAGTCGGTTCGATTACCGGGTGTGGCAAGCGAATTTTTAAAAATCTTTGAATGCAGTTTTGTTTCTTTTTAAAAATAAAATGAAGTCTCCTTTAAGTAAAATGAGCTAACTTAAGGATTTAAGGTACTTTCCCTCCATGTGGCATCGCCGTGGGACGCCCTGTATATACCTACTTACACTTGAAAATATTTAAGAGATACGATTTGACAGATGTCTGGATTCATGGTAGGTAACTAGGCACTATTGAAAGGATACATGAAACTGTTATAAATTAAGTTAAACCATTTCTAAATACGTAATAACTTATAATAGTAAGTATAAAAAATATGGTGTGACATATTTCACTTTAAATTACTACAAATATTTTAAGAATTGCTACAAATAATTTAAAATAAGACGTGATTCTTCATTTTTCGAAATCTCGTGTGACAGCTACGTCATATCGTTCTTATTTTTTCATTTGAGTGTTGCGGCTGTGTTCTCTATGGTTGTTACATTTTAATCGTATGGAGTTTATGTCAACTCGTTACGTTTATGGTCGGCGTTGCCAGAATGTAACTTTTGTAATATTATGTATTTCTTTTTACCCTCTTATGTTTCTTCTAAGTAATACAAATGAAAATATTGCTTAGATTTCTTATCGTATCGCATACTAGAGACAACGAATTTTTTTTATTTTTTTTCTGATACTGAAATCGAAAGTAGCTCAGACAGTGAATATATAAAAATTATAAATACCCATTTCGTATTTTCATTTACCCTGCTTTATTAACATTATATATCCTGAACCTAGATATCAATATCAATACTAGATAAATATTAAATTGATTGTAAAAATGCACCTCTTAGATTATTTTGCCTACCAGCATCATCATGCGCATGGAGACGTATTTTCCTAATTGCATCTGAGGCCAAGGCTTGCCAAAGCTATAATTTTTAGGTTTTTAGGTTTCCCGTAGGAGCCGCGTGGTTCCCGGCAGAGTAGAACTTGGGCCTCCCCATCTCTTCCTATGCGGTGTCGTACCAGGCGACTAAGGGATAGGGCTGTTTATCACCAGACAGTTATATAGGTACAGCCACAACTTAGCCTCAGATGCATACCTCGAGTCAACAATAGTGCCAGGAATATGGCAATAGGCTCACCCCCTATTACGTGGGACCGAATAACTACAAATACCTATTTATCTATTATTTTTAACCTATTTATCTATTTTTTTTGTATGTTTGTTATGCGATTGTGAAGCCAATTCTAGACGGATTTTGAAAATTCTTTTTTTGTTCGTAAGTAGATTATTTCGAAATGGTCCCATTTAAATTTTGTAAAGATCTGATGATGGGTTTCCGAGATTAGACCAAGGAACTCTTCAAAAAGTACCAGGAAATCAGCCGCGATTGCTGCAATCGCATATTATTGCAATGTTTTCATTAAGCCTAACACATATAGGTACTAATCCAAATATCAATACTAGATATATTACATGATTAATCAGTGTTGCCAGGGCCAGATAGTCTAGTGTAAATGTAAACAAGATAGCTTAAAAAGTTACTTAACAGGGAAAAAGTAACGTTGTTTTATGGTATGGAAATCTTGTCGGATAATTATTATATTGCGCGGTGATGATGAATAGTTTTATTTATTTACAATGTTACAAAAGTTACATTTTGGCAGCTATGCGATTAATCTTTTGTTACTTGAATCGATTATTCTGACAATTGATTATTAAGAAGCTCCATCCCTAGACTATAAACGTCAAATCGTATCTTTTAAATATTTTCAACTGTAGTAACTTAAAGAAAAACTTAAGAAGCACTTTGTTATTAATATATCGTCAAAACAAAAAAAAAACATTTTCGTGAGGGCATTAAACCTTCAGAATCCATAATAGTATGCTTCGTTTATAATAAGTTAAGGTATGATTCCGTAGCCGACCGCATACGACAACTGCCGACGCACGCAGCACATGTGCGTAATTCATTGCGGCTTCTCAATAGTCCCCTTTATCCGTTTCGGAGTTTGACAAGTAATGGGTACGATGTATGTGCTGCATGCGTCGGCAGTTGTCGTATGCGGTCGGCTACGGAATCATACCTTTATTGGATGAATATTAAAAGTTTTTGTAAATTTTGTAATCACAATCTGGCAACAAGGTTCGATTATAATAATATGATATATGTATATTCCTGACACGTTGGGCACGGAGGGCACAGGTTTATTAACCGACTTCAAAAAAGGAGGAGGTTCTCAATTCGGATGTTTATATATAGGTATATTTTTTTTTTTTTTAAGAATAACAGTTTACACACTATATTTTTCGGTCCCACGAAATAGCAAGATTAGCCATCCACCAGACATTGCCAGAGATAGCTGTAGGTCTCAGAGACACTCTCCTCTAACTTATATTTAGCCATGTCATGGTGCGCGGTTTAATGTTAATGGTCCGCAAGCCAGCGCCGTTCGCTTGACCATTCGCCTCCCAGATGATACTTCGTAAAATGGTTAAGGAATTGAATGAAATTTTAAAGCATTTATTATGCAAACTAACAAAAGAGAATCGTCGCTCCAAGACGGATGTATAGAAGTATTTGAATCGACTTCGGGCGGGCCTCGGTGACTTACACCCGTATTCACAAACAATACTTCACTATGCGTACTACCAAAACTGTGCAAAGAACGACAAATTCTCAGTGCGTTCGTTTTGGCAAGCCTTTTTATTCATTGATAACACTTAAGTAATACTTCGTTGAGGGAACGCACTGCGTTAGATACTGCTCCGTGATGTTTGTGAATTAATTTTACCAGCCCTATGCGCTCGAACACACTATGAGACCTCACAGTATCGTTTGTGAATACGGGTGGTAGTGGTTATAGCATTCTCCATGTAAGGGAAAGATCACGGATTCGAGTCCCGCCCGAGGTCGATTCTCATTTCTAAATCTTAATCGATTGGTTAATGAAGTTGAATTATGTTTAACCCACCAACAAAGTCGCAGCTGACGACCACGAAAATTCTAATTCCACTAACATGACCATTGTACGAAATATCGCCCGGGAGGAAGCCATTGACAGAATTTAAACAGGGACTGTAACTGGAGAGTAGGTTTTCGATATATTTGGCAACAGATTACCATACTTGGTGGTAATTCTACTATTTTTAGTACTAAAAATATATTTCCCTTATAAATAAAGACCCAAATAATGAGCTATAAAACCTTTTTATACTAGTTAAAGTAATCGTTGCGTGATGAACTGGTATGTAGGTACCCAGGCCACCTACTCGTAGTTCCGACGCTAAGCGGGTATGATTGGCACTTGGCATAATACAGACAAATAGTAAGCCTTTCCTTATTGGAAAGAAAATGGAACGGCAAAAACAGTAGCGTATACCGAATTTTACCGGCGTTTTTTTTTCTGTAACTTTTCTATGTAAAGCTAGATATCTTTTATTCCGAATTTCAATCAAAATCGTAGAATGGCACTTGGCATGATACAGACAAATAGTAAGCCTTCCCTTATTGGAAGTAAAATAGAACGGCAAGAACAGAACTGTATACCGAATTTTACCAGCGGTTTATTTTTTCAATAAGTTTCCCATGTAAAGCTATCTTTATTCCGAATTTCACTCAAAAACGTAGAGCCGTCTCATTGTAGGAGTAATAAACATACACGCTCACTTTAATATATCAAATCTATATTATGTCAAATAACCAAAGATCACATTTACATCACTTTTAGTCATCGTCACCAGCTAGTCATCTCGCAGCCTAGGGTCAGTTTTTTTGCATTTTACTTGATACTACATTCAACAATGTTTTACCAAAGTAGTCATACGCGTAGGTTCCAATGTCGGCTTACATTTATTTTATTTTTGTACACACTCATCCATCGATCGATACCAACTCGACAGCCCTTTCCATTACTTAATTGCCAAAAGTTTAATTGCTTGTTGCTATGTAATAAATATAGAGCTTTATAATTTTAAAATAGTTGGTAGGTACGGCAAATAATGTGTTATCTAAATACGATTATTGTACTTTGATTATTTTAAATACATACCTTTCCGATTTACTATTAGACCTTTAGGACAAAAAAATGAATGAGTAACAATTTTTTTACTTACAGTTGCATTATTTAATTATTTAAATTATAATGTAGATAACTAAAATATGAATAAGAGTAACGAATCGAGGGGTTCAAATTTTTTATAACCATCATAAATTATTTCTTTTTATTTTATAGGTACATATCTACAGAAAAATTTAGAAATAATACAGTACATATTAAATCACTGTTGTTGTACTTTGCTAATCAGGGTTTTTCATGTGAAATTTTTTTTCACGAATCATATAGGTGGATAGCTAATTAAGGGTGGTACCAAAAAACCGACCCATTCATGCTGGAATACGTGTAATTCTACAGGGTAGAGGTCTGTGCTATGTCTGTACCACACCGAATATACTTGTAGAACCTGCTGAGTTGTATACAAAGGGTTTTCCGGGTACGCATACTGTAGGCACATGCTGTAACTTGCATCTCGAATGATCGAAGTGAGCTCGATAGCTGAATCCGCGGTGAGATGTCAATTTCGCATACAAATTGACATCTCACCGCGGATTCAGCTATCGAGCTCACTTCGATCATTCGAGATGTTTGTTACAGCATGTGCCTGCTGCTCGTATGTAGAGCCGAATACTATATTGACGAAATGGCGACGTTTATTTATCTACTTCTATCTAATCCTTCTGGAATAATAGCTATGACTAGATATGTATGTAACTGTGTAGTATATGTAGATATAGAGATATTGTATTTGTTAAGAATTAATTATACTAATCAATATTACTATCAAACTCTAAGTGTCGTAAGGCAATTTCTAAATAAGTATGAAATAGCCCTAAACAGCGCGCATAGTGAAACATACGTTCACATCGTAACGTTCCACCACATTAAGAGAAAAAGAAAAATGTGTGTGGTTTTACGTGAAAACAATGAACTTTCGCACGGTTGGATCCAGCTTGATTTAGTGTAGTTTATTGTTGAATCAAAGCAGAGAAGTTGGTTTGCGGTGGAGTCGTAATTGAATTTGGAGAACAATCCGTTTCCCGCACCGCGTACGGATACATTCGCAACACGCACAAAAACGCACCTGTTTACTACTTTATAGATAGAAAAGAACAAAATATATCTTCGTAGTACCCCAGTAAACATATTATAATGGTCTCTCCCTTGCAAGTGAATCAAAGATCCTCGTACAAGAATTATATCGTCGTTACAAAGTGGGAATAAACTGTGATATGTTAGTCGTATCGTTAGACTTGAAATACTTTATTAGGTATTATAAAATATACGGCCTTCTCCAAGATCTTTTAGAACTAGATTTTCAGAGAGTCTTCGATCACTCAATCTGCTCTTAGGTATTTAATGTGTCAATATTTAGTGAACTGTAGCAGCTCTACATTACTTTTTAAGAGGGAAATAATACCTATCTGTCTTTTCAGAAATTTGGTTAAAAAGAAGTGTCTCTACAAACCTTAGAAAAGGTAAATAGCAGACTTCTCTGAAATTCCTATTTACCCTGAAACCCAAAACCACAGTCGTTAATAATTTTTGTGTTAAACTAAGTTCATATACCTACCTATCTATTTAGATATTGTAAATTATATTCTTATGGCTAGGATAGCAGGAGTAATGAAGAGCACATTAGCTAATTTTAATATTTTTGGAATACCAGGTTCTACGCGATAATTGTTGTCTTTTACTTTATTTGTCATTGCGTTATAAACTTATACATAACAAAGAACATTTTTTTGGTACCACAAGAATGGTTCGTACCTATACCTTACTAGCAAAACCGGTAATAAAGCATATTATTAAGTAAATTAATTTAGTAAGGTAATTCATCATGTTATTTTTATTTAGTTCACATTATTTAAGCCCAAAATTAATATAGGTAATCATGATATATCCTAAGTGTCTAGATCTTTACCTAATAGCAAATCTATTCTGTTCTGTGCTAATAGTCTGTGCCTAAAGGGATTTGCCGTTCCATTTGATTACTTAATTGAAAATTACATTACGTACCTACCTACATAAACAAGTGTACCATAAAAATGCAAGGCATCAGAGTGCAATAAGGTCAGTCATTGTTTAACTAATTACTCTGATACTACGCAGTTACACACCAAGTGCTGTTAGTCATGAATAATCTAATTATGCCTGTTATTTTTATTTACACTGGTGATGCACCACGATTTCACCCGCGTGGTCTCTTTAGCCTCCATCAACATTACAGTACCCGGCTTTTGATTTAGGACGTCGCTCGTTGCCTCGTCAGAAGAGTTCGGATAATATGGGCTTGCTCTGGTGCTGTAAAGCATTCTCTCGATCACACACTGTGTTTACGGCGTGATATCTTTTCAGAATAAGTAAAATCGAACTTATAGTATTAATATTTTCTAACACAAACGGTTTTAACTACTACTATTATAGAGTTGTCATACTGTCAGACTGTCAGAGCGGTCTCTCTATGTATACTTATCGACATAGAAAGACCGCGTGACATTTTGACCTAGTACGGTTGTAGGTACCTATACTAGGTCAAAATGTCACATAATAATTTTTCATACAATTTGTTTATAATGTAACATGACTACAGCACCACTTCTCAGATTCTAGGGTTTAGTCAATCCAAACATTTTGAAGTTACATAGATATAATTATTGTTTATTTTAACAATTAACATCTAAACTTGTTTATTCGCAGTTAACGTAGCTGTGTTAGAATGAAATAAAAAATAGGTAAAATGATAGATTATATAAGACTATCCATCATTGTTCTTGTGATAACTGGGGCACGTGGGCAACTTTTTAACCACGAGAAAAAACAATAAAGTAATCTCTCACAAGTATCATTTTCATCCAACAATGGGTAGCGCCCCGCGTGATAATTGAACGAGAGGGTCTGCGGGGCCCCGGGCGCACATTAGTGTTACATTTGATTCGTATGTCACGCACAATAGTGTAATTGTTTATTTTATATGCAAGATTTGCGTGGCATGTGAAGAATTACGGTAATAGATATATTTCGGATAGATTCGGTATACTAGCAATCAGGGCAATTTGGTCATCGAAAAACATAATTTATTAATTTACAAATCGTACTAAGATTAAATTTAGACTTTAATTTAACTGTATGTATTACCTATATTTAGCTGTTTGTCTGTTTTATTATAAAGTAAAACAAAGTATCTACCTTCGTATCGGTCGAGTGATTCTTGGGTTATTATGTTATGACACTTGCAAGCAAACGGTTATGATACGTTTAAATGTGAATAAGTCGTGAAAGTTCGAAAACAATCATTGTTATGAATTATTAGAGAGTACCTATTTATCCATTGTATTTTATAAGAATGTTCATTTAATGCCTTTAAGATTACCGTGCGGTCATACTGGAAAGTTTGTTTAATAAAATTGTGTAGCAAAAGTACAACTGGTTTATTCAATATGTTTGTCAATGTTTATCGTATTAGTATGGAAAATACAGACCAAGCGAATGCGTGTCGTTGGTATTTTCTATTTTTACTCTACAGAAAATTAACCAATCTTATGTTCATGGTATTAAAACCAAATTATTAGTCAAACCATGTTGTCAAATCAACTGATTTACAAAGAAGCTTCAGATAATACACGTTTGAAAATACACATTTCACAACACACGGAATTGGGCACCTGCGGTTTAAAAAGGCTACTTTAGTGGAATCGTGTTAGGATCATTTAATATGATTCATGTTGAAAATCGTAAAAATGTCACACATTGATATGAACTGCGCTCAATTCAAATTCTACAATTCTTGTAGTTGACAGTTTTGTATGGAAATTCGTAAAAAGGCCACAAATTATGAATTGTTTTGCTGTCAGTTGCTGTCAGTTAGCAGACTCGAAAGAATTCAATTCCTTTTGCTTATTTTTTAACCAATAAGCTGTAATATAAAGAAAGAAAGAAAATAATTAAGTTTTGTATTACAGGTAAGAACTGCCTCTGAGTCAAAACCGATACTCATCCGTATCTATCGGTTGTAGTGCCTGTAGATCGTTCACATAAAACAAGTACAATAACATCGGTGTAGAGCAGCATCTCTGCGGGTAGGCGCCGTTTGTTTGCTCTCTCTCAGAGGGAGTCATTACTAAACTCCATTACACTTTTTGTGCCAAGTGTTTTGGTGGTATAACAAGGGTGAAAACGACCCTACAAAACGAATGACATGCCCTCACTGTTTTTATCGTTGTGAGAAAGAAAAATGTTTGTAGTGAAGTTTTTTGTGAAGAAAACTTTATATATTCGGGAATTTGCTTATGTATTTTATTTAGTACGAACTGTCATCTTTGTGGATAAGTGTTATGTTTATCTTATTTGTGAATAAGTATTATAAGTACTGCTACTACTAAATCCACTAAATCCTTCCATATTTTCTAAATATAGGTAGTTTCCCATTGGAGTAGGCCGGGACCACAATTTTCAGGAAAAAAAGTTTTGTGAATGATAAATGCCTCGTAAATTATATTATACTAGCTTCCGCACGCGGCTTCGCCCGCGTGGTGTGTTGATAAAAAGTAGCCTATATGTTAATCCAGGGTATAACCTATATATATACCAAATTTCAACCAAATCGGTCCAGCCGTTTATGCGTGAAAGAGTAACAAACATCAACACATCCATACATCCATTCTCACAAACTTTCACATTTATAATATTAGTAGGATATAGTAGGATTAGTAGGATATCCAATGTAGTCACGCCAAATTCCCTATAGGGTAAGTTGGGCACTACATATTTACTTGCTACTATCCTGGAATATGTATTTTGCTTGTTTTACTTTCCAAATTGTTTTCATACGTACACACTAGTTCTCAGTACTCTTGACCCTGGTCTCTCCATAAATCGTCCTCGATTGACATAACATATCCCCTAGTTGACCTACTGAGATGCCAATTAAACCTCACCTGTTACATCTTTTCCATCTATCTCCTTTCATCCATCCTCTTTACGCATTCCTTTTTGTATCTTGGTTGTTAAAGCTTCTAACATACTACCACATAAATACATATGGAATATTTTCCTTGGCAGTCAAATAGCTCCAGCAAGTCTCTTACGGAAAATGTTATGACATCGTCTGGTGGGTTTTCAGAGAATGTTCAGAAGGCGATTGGAACATTATCTTCTCATACCAGTAATTGGAGAATATATAAACACTTAAATGATTAGTACCTATTCACTGAATTGATCTCTCTTGACAGCATCCTTAGTAAACACTAGCGCCGCTAAGTCAAACGTCTTTACAAATCTCTGTCATTTTAATAATAAATGGGAGAGCATTTGCGCAGGGCGATTAAGTTAATGAAGTGAAGTGAAAACCAAGACGAGGGTTCAATGACCTGATAACGATCTCGTTTGTGATTACGTGCGGGTGAGAACAAATTTAACGTGTCTTTGTTGGCCAAGATGTGGCGTTACACGGAACTTTACATAAGTAGCCCATATTTCTACTTAGTTAATTAAAACTATATTTGTATAACGTATGTGTAACACGGACCTGAAATGTTGAAAATATAAAAACCTTTATTTTATTTTTTTCGAAAAAAAATTAACATGATCTTCGCTCCTTTTTTGAGTTTAGTGGCGGTTCGAAAGTGGTTTTGTTGATACAGTATACAGTTTATTAGACGTTAATTTAGTTCCACTTTTTTATTACAATAAAAGATGTCGTAAGAGGCGACTAACGGCAAAATATGCAGAAGAAATCACTGCGAAAGAAGGAAAACTCAAAATAAAACCCTGTAGGTACCAACCCGTCTGGCTAGGCCAGCGTGAAAACAATTTCCAAAGGCTCTCAACATTGGGAGAGACCTATGGCTAGCAGTAGACTCCTATAGGCAGTTTACTATTGAATAAACGATAACCAAAAGAAGGGTAAGCAGTTATTGTCAATTTAACATAAGCATAAAATAATTCATAAGCCATTCTTATTTGCAATAAAATTTTGCAAGCTATTAGACTAAGTGATCGCATAACATTTACATGCCCTAATACTTTTAAATGCACATAGAGAATCGTCATCAATCTTCAAGGGGTGCGGAGTGAACAGGCGAGTAGTAATGCGCTCAACATATGGCGTCATCGTCGCTCGTTCCGCTCCGCTGAGGCCCAATAGACCCAGCTGAAGTGACCCGCACCGACCTTAGACCATATCACACCGACACAGATCCGATCGCAACACAAGTGGACACTAGCCTTTGAGCACCTATTGTAACTACCCTTTTGTAAACTGCACGTCAATGACAAATGTTACATTTAAACGAATTCAATAGCTGTTATACTTCCATTTGCAAATTGCCCGCATGTTAATCCGTGTAGGTAATCGCTTGACTGTACAATAAAGTGTACAAACAAGTGTACATTATTATGCTGTAACAGATGATAAAAAAACAACTCCCTGATATGGATATCTTTGTTTGAATAGAAACCGAATTTTGATATTGGTCTGATTCTGTTCAAAACTCTTAAATTCAAAACTTCATCCATGTTTCTGTTGTAGATCTACACCAGATGAGTATCTGTTTTAAGACAAACCAAATTTCCAAAAGTTTTTGATTTTCTAAACGAAAGTTAACTCCACTTTTGATATGACTTGTCTCGTAATTAAATGACGACAGGAGGTATACCAAATGAAAGTTATTTTTTGAACAATAGAAAAAAAAAACACAAACATCTGAAATGATATAAATCTAAACGAAAATGTGTCAGGTCAGCAACAGCACCAGCGCCACAAGAGTTTTAGTATTCTAAAAACAACCCTGAAGCTGTAAGATTTGTAATGAAAAATCTCCTCCAGATCAAGTATTGATGACATTAAAAGAAACCAACTGTTTTCATCAATCAATGCATTAATTATCTCATCGTAGTCCACTGCTGGACATAAACCTCTCAATGTGCGCCATTGCTGCGCCTTCCGCATCCAGTCTGTCCCAGCCACCTTTTTCAGGTCATCAGTCCATCTGGTTAGGGGGCGTCCCACCTTCCGTTTGCCTTCTTGCCTTCTCTATTTTCATGTATACAGCAATTTGATTTTCAACCTTTGATTTCAACATGATTTAGAAATTACTACTATTATGACCAGTATCTGGATATTTACTATCACGTGCCTTAACGTGTGGTGTCGGTGCCTGTAAAAATGATGTCTTCGATTAACTTTATTTGACGCTAACCATAAATATTTATGGGATCGGATTTAGTACGCAGTGTGTCATAGGTGTATCGTTCTGTATAGTGAGGGTATGTGAGGGGTATGTTCGGGCGGGGAGGGGTGCTAAGTGCCGGGAGGCCACATGTCGCTCTCGTCGTGCTAATCTCGAGGATTTGCCATCCGATGTCCCTCGTCATCGTCTGTCTCTCTCACCCCAGCACTCTGGCGATAAATCTATTTCGCGCAGCTCATTGAATATTATTGCTCTATGGGGATTTTGAAAATATGGAGCCGTTTAGCGAAAGCCGTACATTGTATCCATCCAGTGGAATTATTCATACGCGACCCGTTGCATTTATCACTTAATGGTATTAGCTATTATACTGTTTAATCGCTCGATTTGCAACTTTATGACCAAATTTAGCTTATGAGTGCAAATAATGTGGATTTATTAAACATTTGCGTTGGAACTAAGTTTTATTAGCGCAAAATATCTATGTGTAGGATGGTTCTTTAATTTACTCCTAACTACCTACTAAATTATTTTAAGGCACTATTTTGTTCATTTCTTTTGAAATTTTATCTTCACTTACTTTCTTTCTAAAGCATATAATAGGGCCCTGAGTGATGATGTAGGTCATCAGTCTTATATAAAACCAGACTATTCTCATAAGCAGCAACACCAGGCCGAAAGTAACTAGGTAGGTAACTGTTTGATTATTATTTTCAGTTAAAGCCTGCCGCGCTTTACAGTGGAGATATCCAATTTGAATGGGACATCCCATTATTACCACATAACATACTAATTGATTTTTCCAAATCAACCACAGAGAATCAAGAAAATAATAAAATTTTATGACTTATTATTATTACTCATACATACATAAAGACTGCGGGTAAAACTAAAATACTTCTTCAGTATTTTTATAAATAAAACTCCTACACAAAACAAACATTATTCGTGCATACCTACGAATTTTCGGACTACGTGACTCTGTCGTAGCAGGCCTCCGTCACTCGCCCGTAGCTGCGGAGATAATCACCTACGACGCGCCAAACCCCTGAGTTGTTATAGCAGCGGGGGCCGGCGCGCGACGGCGAGCACACGCGTGACGTAATTTGCGTATTGTGATCGCATCATATTGGGATCGCAATACAAATATGTCGAAATTTACAAATAAAGAACTCTAAATTCTCTTTTTTTAAATTAGAAGAGCGTAAAATGTAAGTTATTACTATTTTTATGCACAGATTACTTTTTGATGAATTAGTACCAAAGCCATTACGTTCTAGTTGACACCTTCGTATTTTTTATGTAGGTAGTTAAATAACTAAATCGTCGTGAACCTACGACATTGGTACTTACCTATTATAGGCCTACCTATAATAATGAGTTCGTAAGAACTAAAAATTGTTCTGTAGGTACTTATTTTGAAACAAGTATGTATTTATGTCGTGCTGGTATTTTAATGACTACCTAGCTTATTTAATTTGTATTAGTACCGCACCTACTACATGATGAATGATGATCATCGAAAGATTTATATCGGTGAACGCCGTAGAAAATTTACTTTTTTTTTTTATTTTTTTTTTATTATTACCAAATTATACATGTAGGTACAGTGAAAGTATAGTAGCATTTATAAACCACTATGGTTTGTGCATAATGCTACTAGTCTACTAAATTAGGTAGGTACAAACTCAATAGGATCTATTTAGATAGGTAGGTAACCATTATATAATATATATATATTTTTTTTTTTTTACATAATACTTTGCTTAACTATCAAGCCAGACAATGCCATTACTCAAGGAACCCGGCAGAATCACTCCCCAGCTCTCGTCAACACTACAGGTCCTCTAAAAAGTGACATTTGAGTTTTGTTTTAATATTATCTGGCGAAATCACATTACGTAAATCGGGAGGTAGTTTGTTGATTAGCCTGGGGAAAGCAAAAAGCTATTAACTTGCATAAAATGTACTTATTTCATCGTTTCATTCAAAGTTTCGTTTCAACCAAGGTCAAGGCACAGCGAACGTGGCCGCCGGCGCCTCCTTCTGCGAGTAAGTAATGCTCGTGAAGGAGGCGGCGGAGCGGGAGCGAAGAAGAATAGCAGTCCTTGCGGCCCGTGAAGAGCGGAGGAGAATCGCAAACCGCGCGGCCCGCGACAAGCGGCGGCAACTCGGGCGTCGGAGGTCGCAGAATGACCTCCATCCCCCATGTGCGCGGGCCTGGGGGTGACGGGTGGAGCCGCCTGTCACCCTAGCAGAAGCAGGCCGCGGCGGCAGCACGCATTGTGTGCCTCCCCACACCCGGGGGCGAGTTGGGGACTCTGTGGTCCCCACACCGGAAGAGGGCCAGATCGAGAGATATGGTCCTAGGTCGGCCGGGGTGCGAGGGATATGGCTATGACAATCTCACCTCCGGCAACTGACGGCCCACAGACGGCGTGCGTTATAGTCGGTTCGAGTCCGACATAACCTCCTCCTCCGGCTCCGGCGGGGGAGTATCCGTGGAGATTTTTCGCACGATAAAAAAAAAAGGCACAGCGAACGTGTGTTCGGCTGTGTTCGACTAGGTTCGGCTGTACTCGTAACTCAGTCGCCCACACTCATCATTATTTTATTATTATAACACCCAGCCATTTTTGCGTCGGGGGTTACAAATTGAATAGTGATTGTAAACATTTTATCGGATTGTTTTATTTTATTTTCTGACAAGGTGACAACCCTAACACTCAAGTTGGCGGCGTTGGATATTCGGAACAATGGGCGATTCCAAGAAAATATCGTAGGTTAATATAACGGCGGCTTTCGTCAATAATAAAGGAGTGCAACTTCTGTACGTAGTACTATTACTTATTCTGTGGTCGTAGCAGTTCAAAACGTAGCAGTCCGACGCCCATCCATTGATCTTTCCTTTAGTTAGAGTCTAAAGTAAAAATCAATGAATCTAAAGTTTAGACAAAGTAACATTCTATAAGCGATAACGTGGAAAAGTCCTTTGTAGGTATATCTACCTATTACATTTAAGTGTTTGTAATCCATTATAAGAGTACATAATCTGTCCTTTGCTATTACACCAATAACTACCCAATATACAAACTAGTTTATTTATTATTCATATCCATCCAAAGGTTGCCTGTAAGATATTGCTTTTAGCGATAAGGCCGCCATTTGTACATTACCTAATTATGTTTGCCATTTATTTTATGTATACTTTTCTTTTTGTTTGGTGTACAATGAAGTTTATTTCTATTCTATTCTATTCTAATGTATGGGACAAACATAATCCTTCTAATATTATAAACGCGAATGTTTTGCAAGTATGGCTGAATGTTTGTTACTCTTTCACGTAAAAACTACTGAATGGATTTTAATGAAACTACGATAATATAGCTTATACAGAATTTCACATAGGCTAAGTTTGATCGCGATAATCTACATCCACGCATGCAACAGCTAGTCTTTAATAACTTTTGTAACTCGCAATAAATTCTTTTTTATAATCATCGTAGTATCACGAGATTCATTGATAACAAATAGAAACGGATTAACTTTGAAGCGATTCCGCTAATAGCTAGCCCATTTCGTCGTGGTAGTAGTTCTGGCAAGCATGTGTCAATTTCTCTGGATATTTGCGCAAGAGGTACGTATCATCTCATGTGTTTCCGATCAATCAAAAACATGTTTGCTTCTTTTAAATAAACTGCGAACGTACCAGTCCTTAGGCAAAACAGACAGAAAAAATGTATTGTTTTCTAACATTATTATAGTTTTATGAAACTTATGTCTAAAACAATGTTACAATATTTAAATACGTATATTAGTGCGTTTTTGCATAATGCGTAATGGCATAATGCCATTACGCATTATGCAAAAACGCATATGAACGCATCTTAACCACGAAATATGAATCTATTTGGTTGGTTTTTGTTTCTTGACACACCTCATATGCCTTTATTCTTTGATCAGTTATTCGAGGTTGTAATTCGTCCTCTTGATGAAATACAGAACACAACCCATAGCCTCCTTGTTTCTGCTAGGACGATGGACAACCCTTCCGGACAGACGTCCCTGAAAGTCGCACAACCTGCGGATGGATATAATTTACGAGGCTCTAAAAAGTAGCTCTTCCCTCGTATGCCCATTTTTTTCTTTGATTCTACTTATGTATGTCTATGTTAATTACCTCTACCTCGTTATACAGAACACACAACTCTTTGAACCAGACATACTACAACGGTTACCTTGATCATACTATCAAAGTATTCAACGCATCATCAACATAATTAGAGTGCATAACATAAAGCACGTGCCTATGTATATGAAATTGGCACTCTTTTGTTTTTCTAAACAAATCAAGGAACCTTAGAGTATCCATTACTATAGTAAGATACTCTAAGCAAGGAACCTATTAAGTTGGTAGGTACTTGATCAATTGAAAACTATTGAACAAAATCAGTAAGTCAATTCGGTAAGCATAATAATGATCGCTTGGTGCTGTCAACGCACCATGCGGCAGTGGAAGAAACACATGCCAGCTTTTGTTCAAGCTATAAACCTGCTATATCCCTTACACTTCCACCCTTTCCCTCCGTAATAAGGTTGATATTCCTTTGTCGTATCATTCGCCATGTGCAGTGACGCGTCGGTTCTATTGAGTGCATTACGGGGCCTCGGCTTGTCATTGCTTCCCTCGCAACCCTAAAATCATTCCATTCTACGGCCGGACGAGTCGACAGGTTAACTTTTGTTAAGCTACAAAAGCCGCGCATTACAGTCCGATTGTTGGCACAAATGTCGGATATTATAGAACTTTTCATGTTCCCCAACCATTATTTAGAGTGTGAGTAGGTAAATGAAAATATAATTTATTTTCAATTGTAAAATATTTAGTAATTTTGTTTGATATTTTGATAATATCTAACTATGTTTAGGTTAAGATCAAAATATGAAGCAGTACAATTCTTGGTACAATACGAAAATACCAAGCATGTAAATATATAATAATAAAATATTATGTACCTATATAAAAGAATGTGAAAACATATTATGGTAGAAATTTTGAAAAATGTGAAGAATTATCAAAAGAAGCACCTCACGTTTGAAATATTAAAAAACTTTTATCTAGAGCCGTCCGTGGAGGGTATTGACTTCATATCAACAAAGAAAACCAGAAAATATTTCTTTACCAATCGGTAAGTCAATAGAGGTTTGAGGCATTGCCCTCGAGGTGGTTAGCGAGACGGGCGAGGTGCAGGGGTGCGCGGCGGGCGGCGCGCGGGCGGGGGAGGCAGGCCCGGCGCAGCCTGCGCCTGGGGACGGGGGTACTCTTCTTGATTACAGCACTCCCTAACCACCCCCACTTTCCCCCACATTACTCCCCGCTTAACTGCAATACACATAAGCCTACACAATGTCTGTCGTGTATAACTTTCATTGTTCAGTTTACAGAAAATATTTAATTTCATTTTAACCCACATATTAGGTTTTAAGTTCAAGTATAAAAGTAGTTTCAAAAAGAAAAAAAGTTGTCTGTGTGTTTTTTTTTTTGGTATAGATAGGAGAGAATCTGGAGGTTCTTATTTTACTGATATTAATATACCGTCCTACTAAGAATCGAAAACAAGTCATTCAAATTGTTGGTACTAACAAATACTAGCTAAGTACTGCCCGCGGCTCCACCCGCGTGGTAATTGATTTCGTTTCCGTAATCCGCAGACGACATAAAAATGCCTTATCCTGGTTACCTACCTACCACAAATTACTCAATAATCGGTAGTTGTACTCTATGTATGTGCAAAGTTTTAGGATAAATTTATTAACGGTTGCGTGTACTTATACAAAGTTGCTTTCGTATTCATAATAATTTAAATCTGTAGATAAGTACATTTCTTTCATTGAAATTAGTAACTACAGACACACATGGTGACAATCGCATTTACAAATTTATAAAGGAAGAGTTTCCCGGCGAATCACAAAAAAGAAATCGCGAGTATCACGTGAAGACATCATCCATGGTCGGTCACAGGTGGCGGGCTGGCGTGCTGACTGCGCCGAGATTGTTCTCATCAAACATGCACGAGAGTTGCGCCCTGTCGCTCGTAAAAATGCATATTCAAGCAGAAGGGCGGATGCTTTTAATACAACACTGTAATGAGCAGCGGAGGTCGGGTATCTCCTTAATTTTCTCTTTACCGTCCCATTCAGGTAAATTGCTAGTCTTTATTAATTGCTTTACAACGGGATGGCGGGACCACATTAAAGTTTACTGACTGTTAGGATACGGTTTGTCTGTGAATTTAGATATAATGATGTCCACATTTTAAGCAAATACTTTTCACTAGCTGGTGCCCGCGGCTTTGCTTGCGTGGAATATCTATTTTTCTCGCAATTCATATACCTAGTCTGGAAGCCTATGTGTTATTTTCAGGTTAAAATCTATCCCTGCACTAAACTTCACCTGTATTTATCTTTCCGTTCAGCCGTTATTGAATAACAAACATTCAAACACCTTCACAAACTGTCATATTTTTACCTAACTACGGCGAAGCCAAAGGAGGGTTATAACATAATATTAATTGGATGTTTTTTTTTTTATTCGTGATACTGTTATGAATGTGCAAGTTAGGATGGTCGGATGACTGTCTGTTACACAATCACGCCAGAACGACTGAACACCGAACACGAAAAATAGAGATAAGTAGATCAAAATCTGGAATAGCCCATAAGCTACTATTATTCATCCAAAAAATAGATGATGTCTGTAGTGATATCGGCATACGTTAGGTATGTACCTATCATAAATCATGCGGGTACCCGGTGGAGTAACTGTAATGTATAAAAATTCTAATTTTCTGTGATTGTCGTTAAAGAATTCTGGTAACCGAAAATATTATGATTATTGTTCTCGGTAACCCATCGAGCTAAGCGAAATAGCTAAACGGTTCGTGTTGGTATTGTAATTGCCGGGTTCACGCGACCTCTTTGCCGATAGTTACAGTTTTTGTGACAGCTGGAACTTGAATACTTGAAAATGAAACAAAACCTGAAGCTGAAAACGTTTTGAAACCTATCGTAATATAATGCTCGTAGATCATTGCATGATGCACTGATGCACCCTATAACCACTGCTGCTTGGTCATTCGATAATATAATATCTAGATATAATGTAAAATCACAAGCTACTTCACCTTTCATTTATAATAATTGGTCGGCCTCCCATTTATTATAAATAGGAATTAAAAAGCCACTGCGGCTACCTCATAATTACCCACGCAACCGATCACAAATCCCCTCTTTGTATGTCTATTGTTACCCACATGCTGCACACGTTTTGTTTTGATATGAATAAAGAAGGAAAAATTGCTATGGTTAGGTGCGAGCTTTGATAATATTTTGTTGCAGTAGGTATAATACAAATGATTCATACGGACAAAAATAAAATTCCGTTAGGCAGCATTCAGCCATTTTTTCGAAAACCAAAATTCTCGCACTCACGGTAGGTCATTTACAAAATTTTGAATTGAATATTGTTCAGTTATCCTTTCTCAAGAAAAGTTTTGTTGTAAATTGTATATCTACGTAACAATGCAAAATTAAATAACACAGGAGAAAAGGAAAGTGATTATCTACATTCAGTTTCTCTCCTTCTTCCCAATTGACATCATGTGGTCTCCATATCCAGGTATCCATACTTTTGGATTATGATATACAAATACATTTGAAATATTTAAACATCATTATTTTCTTCTATGCTCCATATTAAGAGCAGACCGCCCGCTTTGTTATACACTTATTATAAATGAAATAAGTACCCTACTGCGGTCCATTGCTGCTCTTCTGTAGTGCGTCATACCACCCGATCCTCTTTCCGCATCTATTTTATCTAATAGGTACTAATTGTTGGCCGCTGCTCCGTCCGTGTGGAAATCTGAAACCGTTCCTGCAACTCGTGCGAACCTATTCCAATAATAACAAGTAGCCCATACGTTATTCGAGGCTCCAATCTATCCCTGTGTCAAATTGCAGCCAAATTCGTTCAGCCGTTTGAGCGTGATTGAAAACAAACAACCAAATATTAGCTTAAACTTTATTTTATCTTATCTTTATCTTATAAACCTCAGACTAATTATTCTATTAGTCTTTTCATTCTATCTTTATTTTAATTATATTATTTTTTGATACTTAAAAGAAAAGAAAGGGTTAGTTGGAAATTTTAGATGTCATGGTTAGACGGTAAGTTAGTTTGCTGGGTCAGCTAGTAAAGTCAATGTAAAAATAAAAAATATCTTTCGTTTTATTTTTTGTATCTGAATATCTCTTCATGTAAAAAAAATTAAAACCATTTGTACATCTTAACTGAGACCTAATGTCGCCCCCCAGATTGCGAACAGTGGACGCAACGTTTCTTTGATTGATTAAAACCCTAACAAAGGGATAATACTGATCACTGCAAGCTTTGTGCGCGAAGCCCTTTATGTATAAAGTAATCAAAGGATCCCTCTACAAAAATCATCGGAGGAAATTATAACTTTTCACCATCATCCGCCTTTTATGTGCAGAGTTATTATATGAAATTGAAGGTCTATTGACGTTTAGATAAGCAAAATATGTTTGATGAATTTTGAATGACTGTTTAGATTGAAAGCGAAATCTGATCAGGTTTTCTGTCAGAAAGGTATAATTAAAAAAACTTTTTTTTTTCTTCAAGGTAGATTCCTTTGGATTGCAGGAACGAGATCAAAATTCCAAGCAAGTGACGTCGCGGGCAACAACTAGTTTTATAATTGGAGGCAAACATTCTTTGTTTATACAGTTAGGTACATACCCATAGTTCTTACGCGATATATTTTTTGTTATGTTGTCCTAGAAGAAATGAATAGACATTTTAGGTATTTAAACTTTCATGGTCGTTTATATACATGGTAAATATCCCAATAGTTCTAATAGTAAAATGAATAGACATTCATAATTTATTAGTAGGTATTACTTTAATAATCTAAGTAAGAACGCATAACTCAATATAGAACATAGGTAAAAGCTCGTAGCTCCTCGTAGCTCTTTGTCCCGTTTTCGTTTAACATTATGTAAAAATATAACAATGAATAACTAATATACTAGGGAAGTTATCTTCGAAGTCCCAATTTCAACTAAGGATACCCCGTTTGGTTTGGTGGGTAGGTATACCTACTTATCTAAAGTTTATCTAAAGTCAGTACTATTATCAATTCTGTGCTAAAGGTATTCTTGATGTGACTTTTAATATTTTTAAATTAAAAACTCAGTTTATTATACTTTTTTCAATAACTCAGTATGAATATAAAACGCGAATAAAAACCAAATAAAAATCGAACCACTGGTTCAAGCTAATTGATATTACTTAATTTGTTTATTATATGTTTGTGTAAAAAGTCATCAACAAGATTGTTACCAATTACCAAATCAACCAAACGGAGTATAGACTGCAATTTATATTTTAACACTATCGCTGTAAACAATGCGGAATTAACATTTTAATATCATAAACTGTAACTTTTTCTTTGTTTAAATAAAATTCAAGAAGTTAAACAGTAGTAGGTAATCGGTAGAAAAAAATCTCAATTCCCATCAGTAAGCACGTAGTAATCATAGACGGTATAAATCAGGTGAGTGAAGGTAAGTGAGGGCCAGCGGGCTAGGGGTCGCAACCCGGGCCGACAGATGTCGCCCCCCGCCGAGCGGATGATGATCCGGCCCCAGCTAAACTACGCACCATAAAGTTTTGTTGTTATGAATTATTTGAGATGTCAATTATTTATTATCTTTGATATATTCATGGTATAACTTCTTTTTTTAAACAAATAAACATTCTCGTGAAGTGAAGGAGGCCGCCACTTTCCTTTTAAGAATGTCAAATCGTGCTAAACTGTCTTAGATTTGCAATAAAATATGTACGCGTTTAACAGTGATAAGATAACCGTAGTTCCTATCTCTGACTTTTCACGGAATCGGTGGTTTTACTCATGGAGAATGAAAGGCTCCACGTCCGGGGTTTTACTGAAAGCACCTACCCGGTTTTTGATTTGCCTGGAAATTAATTTTCCACGTTTTTGGGAAATTCACCTGACATTATCGCCGAGGCAATTTTGTACAAGTACCTTTGATCTACTCAAATCCTTGCCTGCAGAGCAATCTGCAGAGCTCTTGCTTGACTCAATAAGATATTTTCCTCGACTGTCGGATCTTCAAAATTCTGTCTTTTCTCCCGTCAGCGCTTCGCCCGCTCAAGTTGTAAACATAAAGTTAAGAAAATAACAAACAAAACAAACATTGAACTATTTATGAAAATATCATCCGTTGAAATGGGATCTACGTAGAGCCTAAAATGCGCTTTTTTATAAATTCAATGCTATTGCGGAGGCAATTACCGTCATCCAAATTGAATAATATTTGGCATGGCTTAATTTGAGACTAAATGACACTGAATTTTTACTATTACATTACCATTTAAAGAAGAAAAATATTCCCATCACCTTAATATACTTACACCTTATGAGCTAATACATTGTACCACAAAACCCTACAAATGGTTTAACTGTAGGATTAGGAAAGACATTATGGACGTATAGGTGGTATTCTCATTTCAAACACCTTATGAATAAGCTTAAATTACTGCCTTTTCCTTGTTTCGAACTCAATTTCCGCAGTACCGACGACCTTATGAATACGCTTAGAACCAATCACTGTCTGTTACTCGTAAAAACACCAAATACTACTGAATGAGAAAACTAATCAATTCTGTAATACCTAAGTATTATACTACCGTCAATTTACCAAAATCTTAAGGTCTTCGTCTATAGGCCAAACGTCACCTCGCCAACTACTTACCAATGCTATGAGTATTATAGGGTTATATCATGTTATTTGTATGATTCACAAAACATTTGTTTATGAAGTTACTGGTATTTTAGTACAGTAACCGTAACATAGAGTTCATCCCTCTATTATGGGGTTATCATTTCTTAAATACAACCTTGATACAAGATACAAGCTTGATATTTACGATATACTTTAGGTTTCGGATCACCGTAAATGTGATTAGAGTGAGCCACTGATTAGAGTAACGTGCAATTCGAATCATTGATAATCATCAATCTGGTATCTGATATCACCTTCAGACCTTCAATAAGCACCAGCTCTTACAATGTGGTTTTATAACATCCAAAGACCATTGTATTGTTATCAAACTATATACCCATTGTGAGAGAAATAAATAAATAAATAAAATAAATAAATCTGATATCACGAACACCGTAGAATGTAGAGTCTTTGCAATTGCGTAGTGACATTATCTCTTTGGTGTATTACATTATTTTATATAGAGGGCCGACCAATGACCTTCCAATACAATGATCCGTCTTTCCTTCCGTCCGACCGATACATCTCATCTTATACGGTACATGAAAGACTGAGGTGAAACCGTTCACTATTTTCTCACTTGTAAATGGATAGCATCTCGAATGGCCTTTGGATGTGAAGTCGCATTTATGATCAGGGATACAGTCATATTGATTGACAAAATCTCGAAAGAAAAAAAACTAAGTAATTATCACTTCAAAATTATTACAGGATATTCGTAATAATTAAATTAAGTAAGTACAGGTAACAATTTGGCCACAAGTATCCCACAGTACAACGAGCCCATAGTCAACCGGAAGGAGGCGATTCGCCGCGCACGCGCCGCCACGTGACACTCTTCCGGTTTTAATGCCATAATATAATAGGAGACATCTCCATATCTACCCTCATATTGTCTAAATACTGTGTAAATATTTACCTGTATATTTTCTCACACTTTTTATGAAACTTAAAAAGTGACGATTCATCAAAAAGGTACATAAAACTTTTTCCATTGTTTTTGTAGGTATATCGGATAAAAAAGTAACCTAAACACTAGCGATCGCCTCAATGTCCATAAAATACATTTATGTCAATTCTATGTACATTTGAAAGTGGTGTTTGCAGCTTTATTAACTCTAAAAGATATAACAGATAAAGGTACCTATATTAACAGAAGTGAAGTGTGATATGGTTAACCGAGGGACATTATTCCGAGGGACTCTTATTCTTATTTTATTTATTTATTATTTATTACATTATGGACGCCATGCACTCTAGGTCCTAGGTTATGCTCGCGCGCGGGCATAACCGAGCGGCAAAAATATCAATTTTGATATTTACTCGGTTGCATGTAAGTACAGGCATCGATAACTATAGCGGCCATTATATGTATACTCAAAGATCTGGGGTAAAATCTTTTTTATGAGATTGACATGGTCTTTTACACTAATATTATAACTGAGTGTTACGGGACATGGTAAATATACCGGTAACTGTTACCCTATTAGTAGTATTTTTTTTTTGTTCTAAAAGCATCTATCAAAGTTGTGTAGTTCATTGTCTAGACCACCATTTTACGGCCAATAGCATCAGAAATGAATAGAACATATTACACTCATCGTGACGAAGACCCAAGTTATGAAAAAAAAAAAGAACAATTTCTAGCATATTTTTTACACCGTTCTCAATTTTACAACTTGAAGTTAAACTATTAAGCCTCCTCTACAACTTGTTCTTTTCAATAAGCTCAGCTTTCTATCAGCTATCCCGGTTCACTTGCAGTAAGTATACTTACGCCTTTTTTTTTTCAACGAAATGATTATACAAACAATCTGATGTTCTCACGCTGCTATATTACCGAACAATATTTTCTTTTGCTATAATACCAATGTAATATTATGATAAACGCGAGATTAGTAAATTATAACAATAGCCGCGGGGCTCCGCTGCTGGTCGACGTCATCTGCGACCGATGGCAACCCTCCGTAAATAATATGTATGTAGTTAATTCATGTAATTATGGTTATTATCAATGTATTTAACTATTATTATCAATGTACTTAACAATTTATTGAACGCAAATATTTATAAACATATATGTCGCAGCCAACTAGCTTAATCAACCGTTGAATTAACTGCCTAGGCTGTTAACTAAACGATGTCGTTCAATTAACGGCCTGAATGATATTCAGCCATTTGAATAAACAGATAGGCAAATCTCTTGTTACCGCATGATTGTAAAAAAAATAACCAAGAAGGCTAAAGCAGGAGCTCCGCTCCCACATTAGCCTTCTAACCTATCCAAGTCGGATTACGCTGCTTTTCTCAATAAACCTATCACTAACTTTCTGCCATAATTCTGGGTGGTACCCCATCGTACGAATGGCCTAAGCATTAGCCAGCCAGTTGCCCTACGCTGATCATTCTGTTAGTAAAAATTAGTACTTAACTCTATGCTAGTGTAGTCTACTATTCCGAACGCTTATTTTCTGAGTGGTCAGTGTTGATATAAAAAACTCTAAATGCCAATAGATAAAAGAAGAAACATATGTCACACATTATGAATATTCTTGTTAAGTCTTCTAAATTAGTTAAATATTTATGCTATTTAGTTAACTGTTTACATTGGTAACAAAATGGAATTCGAATCTACTCCTATGTATATTCATGAAGAAGTAAATTGATAGCTTGAATGATTAGTTATGTTACAGAACCTAACGAAATACTTAACTAGGTATAACAAATAAATTGTTGCGAACCACGGTCATTTTCACTTCTGCGACGTGAACCAGCTCCACACCCAATTTAGCTTACAAATATAGGTTGATGCGAATATTAGAAATTTCAGTTACTGGCATTCTTTAGTACTAACTGATGGCCGTGGCGCCGCTCGCTTGAATATCAGCTATCTTCGGGTACTATTGATTCAACCTTTCTTTAAAAATATATCCACTGAACAATTATTGTGATCGTCGTTCGAACAACTTTGATAATCAAAAAGTCATAGTTTCAATTTACTTATAACAGCCTTATCGAAACAATAGCACCGTCTGTCGGCTCTTCACTGGTGTTAAAATATAAAAAAGCTCATCGCCACTCCTGTACACGTACCTACATGTAAAGAGCACTTAACTTGATTATTCGAAACCCTATGGCGTGTGCGTGTAAATTTATATGAAACGATGAACGGTGCCATCGAGGCCGTACGGCGCGAGCCGCCCTGGCGCGTGCCATCGTCCTTCAACAAAACTCATCCACGCGTCACTATACTTGATTATAGCTTATGCATTTTTGTTGCCATTGTAAAAACGAAAAGCTTTACTGTTACGCCTCTAGTTTTATAAAAGCAGAGTGTATATGATTTTAATATATTATTATTTACGCAATAGTATGGTAACACCTGAAGCAACTGTACTTATTTATCATTTATGTAAGTATCTGTAAGATTTCTTGCTATACATATATTAATATATTTTTATTACCTGCCTATGGGGAAGTAAAAAAATAACGTTTATTTTATTCTTGGACGATGTGCTGTGTGACGGTAGAATGCCGACTGGCAGGTAGGTACGTCAGAGGTCGCGGGTATGATTCTCGCTGATGGAAAATATTTGAACGTACGAATTTTTGTATTGACCTTCGTAAGTAGATAATAAAAAACGCATTCTGGAAATCCATATTACTAGCTACGTTTAGTATAGGTCTGAATAACCCACAGTAAGCTCTGTATTAGATATGTGTACTCCTCGAAGACCGCCTGAGAGAAAGGACACGAACTTTACCACTAACTGCTACGGTGTAAACTTAGATTCAGGTTTCACACATTAAAAAAAGACATAATCACGTCCTCTACCTTCGAGAGCTTTGTTTCTAGCAAGTAGAGCCAGCAACACATCCGGTGGCGGTGGATCAAGCGGATGCATAGAATCTAGCGAAGCATCCATGGGCACGTCTTCGCGCCTCTCGCACTCCACCACGTCACGAAACTCCGCTTCCATCAACTCACTACAAGTCACTACGTCCGGCACAAGCACTGAAAACATTCAGCCACTGCTCCACAATTTACCATCCCGCACCAGTGACGTAAACACCACACTTAAGTCAACACCTGTGCATACTTCAGCAGCAGTATTGTGCAGGAAGCGGGTGCAACGGGCGTCCCGACGCAACCGAAAGCCGGAGTCACGTGGCGGCGCCGCCCACGCCCGCCCCTCGCCGCCGCACTCTCACGCCGCGACGCCCTCTTGCCTCCCATTGAGAAGTCATTTTTTACCCCCTGAATCTGATAAACCCTGAGGCGAGGGGGGCGCGGCGGCAAGCGCGGCTCCCCCGCCCCGAACTAATTTGCTGGAGTCGTACGACACACCCCGGGTACTTACATCCATCTACAATATTACTCTAGCACGTTATCCCGTTCGCAAGGGTACTTCGTTTCTAGTCATTTAGCCACTGTGAAGAAAGAAATTCTGAAATTATAATGTAGGTAGTCAAAGAAATTAATGAATTGTTCTGCAGTCAAAATTGGTCGATCAGTTATTTGATTTCAGCTCCACGTACTCAGACTGGCATATTGCCGTCAACTCGGTATTTTATCTGACTCCGAGAAGGGGCTGAAAACGCTTTGACTGATCCGGGAATTCAACCTCGTCTATACAGAACCTAAATAAAGTGGAACTAGGTATAATATACGTGTCTATCTAAGTATAGGTATCTCGTACTAAAAACACTTAATACAGGTAAATTAGCTTGGAGAAATTTTTGCGTTTGTAATAGTGTATGGTCAGCAAATAAAAAAAAACCATCATTTTATTTTTAGTTTTTATTTTTTTAAAGGTAATATACGTTTGTGGCTGGAGCACACCAAATGCGTACACGTCTACGCATACGCACTACGTACTAATACGGACGTGAAAATGTGTATCCACTGCATTGTAATCTATGGAACTGTATGAGGCAGACAAGCCAGTTCCAAACATTACAAGCAGTGAATGCCGGTTTTCACTTCAGTGAAGACGTGTATGAATTAGGTGTTCTCCGGCCATAAATGTTTTATTCTAATAATTCATCAACCCCAGGCATATCACAATCATCCCCATCCTCGCTTTCATCAGATGAATTATTTAAATTAATTATGATTCGTTCTGATATTGTGTCTAAAGCTGCGTCTCTACCCTGATATTTGTTTTCCTCCTCAATAGCATGCAGACAAACTTTTCTCCATTCCTCTACAGTTATGGTGTTCATTTTTTCTTCAGCTAATGACATTATAACCTTCATATTCATTGCGACATTCTTTTTTGCGTCATATGTTTTCACTATCCCCCATATATTTTCTATAGGATTAAACTCCGGATGGTATGGTGGTAAACGCAGCACAGTATGACCGTGCTGTCGTAATATTTCGTCTATCTTGTACTCTACAAATCTCGCCTGGTTTTGCAGAATCAGTTCATATAATTGAGGCTTAAGCAACGTGGATGAATGCTCAATGTTTCGAAATGTCAGCCAGTCAATCATTTGCTGTTTTCTAGAATTACTATTCGGTGCAGGATTTTGTATTGAGTTATGATAATATGGTGCGTTGTCAACAACAACAACACTATTTGGTTGCAAGTTGGGTATTAATTGAGTTTGAATCCACCTTGAATAGTTGTCATAGTTCATATTGTCGTGGTAATCTCCACTTATTTGGTTGGCTTTAAACATAAGCAATGCATTTGGTATAAAGCCATCCATACCACCGGCATGAACAATGATTAAGCGGTTGCCTTTCGATATATGTTGCTTCAAACCTGAAGTGGTTCCATCTGACCAAGATTTCGAGAGGGTATGTGATGTATGTATATATGTTTCGTCGGTGTAAACAATTGGTCGGCGTTGTGCACGATATTCAGCAATTTTTATCAAATAATTAATTCGCAAGTATCTATTTTCGTGTTTTTCCATAAGAAGTTTCCGGTTATCTTCTGTTTGCTTCCAATTAAAACCTAATGACATGACGTGTTTTCGTAACGTGCTGACACAATCTTTATAATCGATATCTTCTTTCAATTTTGCGTGCAAAGTTTTCAAAGTGGGAACTTCTTTATTTGTGATGTGGAAGTCATGAATTGTTCTTCTGATAACTTGCTGATCAAAGTCATCGATTACTATTGTAGGTTTACGATTCGGTTTCTTTTTAGGAGATTTAAATGTTACTTCCTGATCTGAAGGACGACATTTGCTTTCTCATACTACCTTTCTGACGGATGCTATTGAAGTTCCTGTTGATTTAGCAACTAATTGAGTGGGGGTCATAATACTGCTCGGGTTGTTATTACACTCATTTTCGAAATATTTGTACAAACAGTACAAAACTTCTTTAGTTTGAGAAGTCAAAGGCTTGCCTCGACCATGTTTTAACACTGGAGCCATTTTGAATTAACAATATAAAGTTACAACACTTACACACTTTAACAAATATTATAACAATAATAACAAACAATAAAAACAATCAACAAATACAAAATTTAACAATTAAACTACGTAATAATTATAATTTTTGAATGAAATGTGTGCTTTATGTTCTAACGGTACCAAGCGACTGACGCCGGACTGCACGTGGCACCTGCGGACAGCGTAAACTGGTTTATTCTGGTTTTGTGCGTGTTTCCACTTTCCACTATCAAGTAACGATTTATTTATTTGTTTTGTTTCGTAATTATTATGGTCAAAACTTTTTACCTATAGCTAAACTACTATCATCTAAAGAACGACACGATATTTTATTGTTTCACGGTAGTCGCCTTGTCCATAGAGTAAAGTAATACATCGGAAAGCCTTGTCGTTTGCTCAAGGACGTGAAATTGAACGAATTTTTTTTTTTTTTTTATAAATTCAAAACCTTTTTCTTTAAAATAAAAACTTGTTTTTATTGAAAACAAAAATCAGAGTGTTGCTAGGGATAAGTATAAAATTAAATAGTAATGTTAGGATATCGAAACATTTTTGTATAGGCCAGAACGATATAGTGGAAACGCGCTCTAAGATCTGAGTAATATACACACCACTACATATGCAAAAATTTCTTGAGACTAATTTCACTGTACTTAGGTACTAAATGCGCATTATCCACTTTTCTTCTTTCCTGTAGCTCATCATACAAAACAGTCTGTCTCATCAGTCTGTCTGTCAACAGTCTGTGCCATCAATCTCCAGTATAAACAGTCTGTAAATCGTTACAACAATCGAATAAAGTAGAAACTTAAAGAAAAATACAATACTTAACTTCGGTTTTAATGCGGTAATAATACTTAGTTATTTTCTGTATTTTACTGATATACCAAAATTTTCTTTTCTGTTCAGAATAAAAAAGGGATGGGTAACCTCTTGAAGGTTATCTATAAGTGAGCAATCAAACAGCGTTGGAGCTAATCAATTTCAGAAATCAAGAACAAGCGTCCGTCCGATGGAGAAAATCGGCACAGGTAGTTTTCTCGCGCGAAATGTAGCGCGGGAACAGAGCCCCTGTCATATATACCTATACTTTAAAAAAAATCTATTTGGGTTATTTGGTTTTCAATGATGAGATTTTAAATTCAGCAGGTTTATAAATATTATTTTATATTAAAAACCAGCTATTCGCCTGGGCGTCAACTATATCCATGGGTTTTCCAAAATTCTCTTTCATATACCTAAAGATTGTCCTGACAATTACGAACATACCAATAAATACCATTAAATTGGTAGAGCTGTTCTAAAGTTTTGCGTTTAGCAACGAATTCAGCGATTCATTTTTATTAAATATCTAGATATCGTAAAAATTGTATATCTATATATTATGTATAATTGTACATATCTCATCTTCTTCGTAGGGTTTCCCAGTTCTGTTTATTTTTTCGGAAACTACTGCTGTCTGACTACTTTACCCTAAAGAGAAAGCATCTGCCATAGGCTCATCCTCGTTCCTCGATCGTATTGACCCAGTCAAAAAAAATGCAATATTTTTTGTAGGCAGTAGAGTCATGGTTTTCCATGACTCTACTGCCTACAAAAAAATATTTTGTAGAAGGGAAGAAAAAGGTTTTAATGCTGTTATAGAAACTAGGAGAGGGGACCTTGGGTTGACAGCAATGGTTTCTACACGAACCGGAACCCAGCCACTGATCGCCATTGTCTATAAGATATCTATGAACCCAGCTCAGAAAGATTTTTTAAAGTGTGTATATGTTACGGCTAATACCCGAAGTGCGGCTGCACCTAGTTTTAGCCGGTTAGAACTAGGTGTAGCCACTTACTCTTGGTTAAACCTAGTACGAGCCGATTGTTTTCGGGTAATCTAAACTAAATAAGCTCGACGGAGCCCCGTTTCGCGGGGCTCCTACATCTGGGTGGTTTAAAAAAAAAACCACAAAGACTAAGGCGGGAGCTCCGCTTCGCTTCGCTCCCGCCTTAGTCTTCTAACGCTAACCTAACCTATCCGAGTCGGATTGCACTGAGTCGGGGTGTTAACGATAATTAATTTCGACATTGAAATTTCTAATTTAATGTAAATTTCTAAAGTGGCTACACCTAGTTCTAACCGGCTAAAACTAGGTGCAGCCGCACTTCGGGTATTAGCCGTAACAAATATATCAATGTATTATAAAGCCCGACCAGTAAAATAAAATACCTCGCCATATTGCGGTAAACTATTGGAACTAATTTCTTCATATGGTAACAATCTATACAATGTCATTATGGTCATCTGTCAGTGTGGTGTCAATTGTGCGTGTTGTTGAGTTTGAGAGCGCTACAAAACTACAAAACTATAGTAATATGCCGAAAACTATTAAAAGCCAGTTAAGAAAAGTAATTTATAATATAACAAAGTATTTGTGGGATAAAAAGTAGGAAGGATTGGACTCTGTTCCTCTAAATAACATCACGGACCTTGTTGTCAACATGACGGGTAGGTACATCATAGAGTACGTGCAATTGAAATTGGCCTAATCTACTGATTTTACTGTGACTAATTATTATTCACATTTTTAGGTATATCCCGATCTTCTGTAATAAAAATAGGAAGAGAAGGTCAAACGTCAAATGTATTTTCTACGCCTAAGAAAAATAAGCCTAACGCAAAAAAGAAAATCATGCTCGATTATTTTGATCTCTGTGCTGTTAGGCATAAAATACAAGAATTTTATGCAGTCCGAAAAACAATATCGCGTGGTCCCTGTTCTATACATAGTGTAATGTAACTGTATGTCTAACTTGTATTTACCATTCCAAGCAGTAAACTATTATACGGATACTACTGTGTTGTGATTTGTGCCCAGTCCTTGTAACCAGTATAACACGCCGCGTCTATTTTTCTATTTTAACCAGAAAACTTAACAGAGAAAAACTTAACTTATTAACAGAGAAAAAAAAAATACATTTCAGTGAAAGTTTTGTATATTAAACACGTACTACAAGTTGAAATTATCTTTTAAAATACGAAGCTGCATGAAATGAGCAAGCAATAGGTATATTAATTCGTTTGTAATATTGGACACGATCTTTTTTGTATCGAAACTTTTTTAAGAACAAAGCAACTTAATCAATGAAATTAAAAAAAAAGAAGTCTATAACTCACTTTTGTGAATAATAGCAATGAAAAACATGACAGCCTCCGTGGCGTAGCGGTAGTGAACGCGGCCGCTACGCAGGAGGCGCGGGTTCGATTCCCGCTCAGTGCAAATATTTGTGTGCATTAAATATGGGTATTTGCATTGGTCTGGTCGTGCCTCGGAGAGCACGTTAAGCCGTCGGTCCCGGTTGCCATAAGGACATCTATGGCAGTCGTTACGGGTAGTTGGTGCCCTAAAAAGTCCAAAAACAACGGTCTAGCTGCAAAGCTTCGATATCGCCTAATGTTAACATTGGGTCGTGGAGGTCAGGTGGCAATCGCTTCACGGAAAATATCGAGGTCTAGCCAAATCTGTAGCTATGACTGGTAAAAGCGGACCCCAGACTCCAAGCTGAAAGCTTCGGATGCGACTGGGAATAACGCTAGGAGGAAGAAGAAGCAATGAAAAAGTCACAGTTTTATATTAGGTGTCATTCCGTGCTTAATTGCGGGGAAATAAAAGCCTGTTCATAAGCAAGTGTGTTGAAAAATATTGGCATTTTACATGTGTATCACTATACTTGGTGTTGTCATATCATAGATGTTTTTGGCGCCCCCAGTACGGGTTTTTTATTTTATTGGTCGGACTTTATATACATTATTATTATAATATAACATACTTCTATACTCTTAAGATTATAACTCATTTATCCATTTATCATTATCATTATCTCTGGTCTATAGATACTTCTTCTGTATCTCTGTATTATATTCTCTTTGCTTCGTGGTTTTCCCTTTCTCTATTTCATCTATGGATATTTGTTATTTTGACGTAACATGACATGCACATCGTCATTTTGTAAATGTTTTATATCATTTTCTTTCTAAATTGAAACAAATGTTATCTACTTTATAACAGAAATAGATAATATGGCGGAATGTGCCTTCTATAATCCAGACAAAGTTTTTCGAAGATTTAAGCTGGTGGAATTTCCAATATCATTTGTAGAGCTATCAACCCAACAAATTCTCGACGTGGAAATCGATCTCAATACTTCTGCTTACCTTAAAACTTTGTGTGAAGGTCGTTTATTAGTAAGTTATCTCTAATATAAATATACTTAGGTACATAATAAACGAAAAATGTCATAACTCAAACTCAAAACGCCTATTGTATGTATCATTTTCGTTGACTTTGTAAGTCTACTGGTAAACAAATAGCTATAGGCTTGCAAAAGCGCACAAAGTCACATCATTATGCTATACAGTTAAAGTAAAAATGTCTTAAAATGAACATTTTGTATAAAAATCAAGAGAAATAGTTATTTCATAGAAATATATTATGTACATTTTGATATTAATTTTAATTTGGGCAAATGGGGAAACAGGCAGTTCTTTAATTGCTTCGTATTTATACATTATATGCAATGCAACGCAACAGCATTAGAAGCAAATCGTTACTAATAATAATTTACTATACCTGAAATATTTTACAGAAATTTAGTGAAGCTCGTGAAATATCTCCGTCCCACAGAGCATTTGATATAGTGCAAATAGACAATCATGCGATACAAATAACTTATCAACCAAAAAATGAATGTATCTCTAGAGCAAAGCGCAACAAGGAGTCCAGTAACAGATTTGTTTTTGATCTACGCTTGATTCAGGTGAATGATACAAGATGCTGTAATAATGAACTTCATGCCGAAATTGGCCGATTTTATATCAGTGGACAATATGAATTCTGTCAAATCACTCATCATCCTAATGTAGTCGATTTTGGCGATGTTGCTATTAATGAAAGGGTGACCAAACACATTCGTATGCGAAATGGATCTTCTTTGATAGCCGCCAAAGTATGTTATGCAAGACACAGTAGTTTTGATGTCGTTCCAGATAAATTTACAATAGCTCCGAATTCGTCTATACGACTAGCGATTTCAATAAAACCAACCTCTTTAAAAGTCCCAACAACTTTACTTTTTAAAATAAGGAACCCGTATAATGATTTAATAGAGCAAACAGAAACGGTGGATGAAAATTATATTACGTATACAATTAATGGAAAAATAAATATATCATACAATAAGGTACCAAAAATAGTAATGGTCGAATCATTACATCATTTATATGACCAACTTCCTAAATATACGTATATTGATAAAGAACTAGAAATTTACAATAAACGAAAAGCTGTGGCTTTTAAAAACTTTGAAGCGGCGAAGTATAATAACAATTCGCAAAAAAAGAAAACTATGAAAGAAAAATTCGCTACTGGAAGAGTCAGATGTTACTTAGATATGCTTCCAGAAGTAAAACCAGACGGAAATTTCTGTAAAGTCGTAGAACCAAAAGCATCAACTTATGACCTTTTTGACATAGTATTTCTTCCTTTTTTGGTTGATTTTGGAAAAGTTGGCATATCATCTTATGGCAGCGAAGTTTTAACTATTAGAAACGGAACAAAGTATAAAACAACTGTTCAATTATGTCCTGATGATTATATTTTATACACTGAAAACAAATTATCTAGTACGATAGTAAAATTAGACCCTTTCAAGCAATTAAAGATTACAATATTTTGCTTGGGTTTTGCAGAAGGAAATTATCAAGGCTCTTTTGAGTATTTTATTGACAATACTTATAGACTTAAACACATGTATACACTGCAAGTAGGACAGCCCATTTTAATGGTTATGGAAAAAAGTTTGAAATTTGGTATGGTTACAACTGAAAGTTTTATTACATCTGTTCCAATAAGGTTATATAATCAATTTAATGACACGGCTCATTTTAAATGGACAGATATACACCCAGAGATCCCTTTTGAAATAATTCCTATGTCCGGGTCTATACCCGGTCAAAGTTGTAAAATATGCGATGTAATGTATATCTGTAAACCTACTAAAACGAAAAGTCACGAAGTAGATTTTGAATCTGAAAACTCGAATACTAAAATTGAATTGAGCATCGTAACACGTAAACTATCAATAAAGTTTTTACAACCTACTGTGATTTTTAAGGAGATTCCTCTAAATATGGAAGCTGTGGAAAAAGTTAAATTGGAAAATTCATCTAGAGAGATAGCCTTATTTTATGTCGTTGAACCATTAATCCCAGGTCTTAAAATTGAACCCATGAGTGGTACCATCCGTCCAAAAATGATAATGACCTTTGATATCATAGTAAAAATTCCTTGTGTTATGGAATTTGCCTTTGATGTTTTAGTTAAAATAAATAATAAAGAAAATGTTGTACTAGCTATAAGTGGAACTGTCGTGGAACCAAAAATAATTATTCAACCCAAGAATATCTTCATGCCTCGAATACCCTGCCATATGATAACATATGTGCCTGTAACGTTCCAAAATCTCAGTACTGTAAAAACCGAAGTTCAGGTTCTCGAAACAGGTGATGATAACATGTTTGATGTATATATTGCACAAGGAAATGAAAAACAAAGAGTACTGGAATTCAGTGTTGAAGGTGGACTGTCGAAAACTGTATTTATTAAAGTATGTGACATATTTCGTAGAGAATATGATATGTACATTCCATTTAAAATTAATGGTTTGCTTGGACCTCCGGAACAAAATGAAGCTAGATCAACCGAACTTCAATATTATATCGGTGAATATGAACAGTAAGCATTGTTATATCAACACAATATTTTTTATATAAATATGGCATAGCGTGCAATATTTTTGTTTCTTTATTTTAGATACTACGAGAGTAACCCGAAGATAAAACTGAAGAGCATTAACAAAGATATTAGTTATTGTCGTATAATCGGTGTAATAACTGTGCCATGGTTATTATTTTCAGTGGAGAAATTTGAATTCGATTACGTACCTCATCAAAATAATATAATTGAATTTACAGTCACAAATATATCGAAATATTATTTGTACATAACTATTATGACACCAAAATTAGTGCCCAATTTTAGCTTAGATGTATACACACAAGACAATCTATCAATTGTAAATGAAAGCCAAATAAAGTTTGAATTAGATCAAAGTCAAACCGTAGATATGGCTGTCAAATTTCACCCTAAATGTAATGGTAGATTTGTGGCGACTGCGACGTTGTTTTTAGATAAAAATATGACTGTACCATATTCTAATTTAACTTTCTATGGAAAAAGAGAAACTCGTGCAATGACACCTAGTACTTACCGTTTAATATTCCCTCCGTGTCACATTGAAACCGAAATAACTCGAATTATAACAATCGATTTAGAAGCAATATCCAATATAGATGAATTTTCTTGCGAATCGAGGGACAAAGAACATGTTTCGGTGTTATTTTTAGACTACGAAACTGCAGTAATCAATAATGAAGAGCATACAATTGTAACCGTTCAGTTGGGCATATATTCTAAAACACCATATACGGGCACTGTGATGCTTAATTTTAAACACGAAAGTGAAGCAGGTTGTGATGTAGAAGTCCGTTTTTGTGTCACTTATTGCCCAATAACATTACACGCAACTCATTTCGTTGAACCGACCGAGAATCCTTTCCCATATTATCCTCTAAGTTCCCAAACTGTTCTTCATGACTACTTGGAAATATGTTGTGCTTTCCTGGAAAAGTGGATGTTCCAGCAAGGATTCCGAAGAGATTTATATCCAATCATCCCAGATACTTTTCATGCTATATCTTCGGCTGTTTCATCGCAGGGTGCAGCAAAATCAGGGAAAGGAATTAATGTTTCGTATCTTAATTTCATTAGAAGAATTGCAGGGCCCCTGATGAAGCACGTACGGAAAGTCACGTAATTATGGTTCATTCCTTCTTATATCTTCTAACAAACTAAACTACACCCTTTTCTAAATATTTCATCTAATTATTTTCAGGGTAAATGCAGTCGATGATACGTTCAAATTTGTAAATGAAATTCATGAGACGTATAAAGGCATTCTTGCTTTATTACAATCACGAGGCTGTAATCTTTGGGCATTACAGCCTATATTTTTATTGAGTTATGAACAATTTGTTATTTATGCAGAGTATGTGACACCCAAGTGCAACGCTGATATAGCACTAACTAAACTACTGCTGTCGGATATTGATTTATTTGATCGATTGAATAAACAGAGCTGGATAGATTTTATTCTACAAAGTTATAAAGTTTTCATTATGGATAGCTGCTTTTTTGAATGCGTTTGTGTTAGTTCTCGACCAAGAGATATCGAAAAAATACTAGTGGCATGGTATAATGAACAGATACTGGCACAAAATAATACGTTAAATAAAAAACATCAGCCAGCAAAACAAATCACAAACATAACTACAGATTTAACAGATGGTGTTGCTCTAGCATCAGCCATAGCAAATAATTGTCCATTTCTAAAACAGCACTTTTCTATGTTCTGTGAAGTAAGCGAAGAAAACAGAGAAGGCGATATTGTCAATAACGCGTGCCTTATTATTGAAGCAATGAATCAACTAAGATTATATTTTCCATTATGCAGCAAGGACTTTTTTGAACCTAATTATTTACAAATGTTGTTTTTATCTATTCATCTGTATATCGTCTTACCGATGTTTAGGCCCAAGGCTACTGTAATTCTTAACCCACCGCTTTTGAGAACTTCTACTCGCCACGTATCAATAAGCCCATCTAGTCAAGAATCCTTGATTTTCTCCTACATAATTCTTAATAATAATAGAAATGCCTTTGCTGTGGAAAAACTTGCATCGGCAGATAATGGCAAGAAAATGTTTTTGTGTGTGAAATATACCGCAAATTTTGTTGAAAAAGAAGAATGTTTACTTCTTGTACACGGATACAATAAGACACGAATATTTGATACCTACGTAGTCTTCATACTTCAGGGACAGATTAGTGCATTAAATCCAGAGAGGAAATGTAAAGTAACCGGACCATTATACAGGCCAAACAAAGTCGATATAATGGTCACTTCACCTTTTCAATATGCGGCTCTTTTTAGTATGTATATTACTGATATTGAACCAACCGTTCCTGTAATTTTTAATGATAGTCACAAACCACGATTTTACGTACGTCGACTGAATCTAATTGAAAAAGAAGTACAGTTAAATGGCGCGCCTAAAGAGTCCGGCCAGGATATTGTAGAGCATAAATTGTATTTACAAATTATCTGCCTCAGTACTCAAATAGGTAATACATGGATTTGGTTTAGAAGTGAAATCGGTCAATTTTTTATAAGAGTAACCACTCAACCTCGGTGGGATTTGGCAATAGACACTCTGCAAGCCAAAATGCATTTATGGCCAATGGATCCATGCAGCTGCGGAGAGTCGTGCGAATGTTACAGGACCACCGTTCTTACGGTGCCACACCGTAATGAGCTGATGCTTAAAGCATTACGATACGCTTTGATTGAACACGCTTCAGAAATAATGATTAACATATTTGACCAATTAATCGGTAAGTTTGTATCATGTATAAATAGATTTAAGCAAATTTAAAAATTTACGAAGAATTTTTCTTTTCCAAAAAATCTTGCTATTCTATTAAAGATACCGGTACTAAAAATATAATTTCTAGAATATTTGCCAGCTAGCTATCGATGTTCGTGCATCACGTGGAAACCACTAAAGATTATCTTCTCAAAATGTGTTGCTAAGTGCAAATCTCGAGAACAGCTGAACCGATTTCGCTAATTCGTTTTTTAGAATATTCCTTGAAGTACGAGGATGGTTCTTACGTAGAGAAAAATTACGCTACTACTTACGAGCTGTATCTTTTTAATAAGCCTTACGTACTTCCAGATACGACAACTGGAAAACTAATCTTAGCCATGTTATTCGAAGAGGGAGGCACAAATATGTCAGAACTGAACCACCTCCTTCGGAGTCATAACACATACCGACTGAGTTCAAAGGCCCTGCTGCCGCGTATTGACCGCGTCACACTGGCTCAGCATACTAACGCAATGTTTTCGCTACCGATCACCATCCCATATAATGATAAACTAGAAAAATACTCTATAACATTCACTTCAGACTGTGGCATGGACATTCGCACTTACAGAATTGTCTTCATAGAATCTTCTATTACTAATACCACAATGAATGCAGGACTATAGTAAGGACTAGGATATCAGATGGACTATGTTAGCTATTACTTAGTAGTAAACTTAGATGTAAAACGTAAAAGCAAAATTTTTGCCAGAATTATTTTACATTCTTATTAGCATACAAAAGCAGGAAATTAGTCCTGCTTATATACCTATGTAGACTAGCATATTGTTATAAAATATATACAGATATCTAAAAGATAAATATCATCACGAACATTATAACATATTAATATAGCAATACCATATTATATCAAACCATGTAAATACCTCTTCCCTGAAGAAGATGAATACATAATACGTTTTTGATATGCTCCTGTGTTGGCAAAACCATCTTTGCCCCATGGTTAGTCAATCCTACAATACGCGAGTTGTAGGTCCTCTCTGGGTACCACAATTTTACACCAAAGGTACGATATTTTAATAAGAATAATAAGATCCCGATATAAAGATTATACCGGCTGAAGTGTCGCCGAAATTAACCTATTTTCTAGAGGTTTCCATCCTGCATTTACTGGAATTCGTAGACGAAGAAACTACCTTACTTGGGGCGGTGTTTTAGAAACTTTTGGAAAGGTGTTCCATCTTGCAACCCAACATTTTCAATCCGTTGCTTGACAGTTTTACGTATTGACCGAGAAAAGATCTATAATACAGCCTCTACCAACACCGAATTAATGCTGTAAGCAAACTACTTAACCTTCTCTGGCTGTCTTTTAATCTGAAGAATCAGTGTTCATAATTGACATCAGATGTGATTACAAGTTGGGCCTGGCACATCATATCTACCAGAAAGTATCCGCTGGTAGCGATCCAAGTCCGGATGCTGCCTGTGGACCGTTTATCCATCATGAGCTCTGCAAAATCTAATACACATTATGGAAGCATTAGCGCTCCTCCCAAAGAAATGAAGCGAGTCCACTTCCATTGCTCGCGAGCACCACGTTTTATCACGTTAAAACAAAACAATCAACGTTGTTTTTATTAAAACAGTATGATATCAATGATAATAATTTTATACATGTCTACTATATAATACTAATTTACCTATACGTGTAACACATGCCAATGTGATTAAATTGTGATTGTCTTTTTATTTCTAGTGATTTATTTAATAATTATTATATTATAATAATTTTAAATTTTTAACCAATGGTTTGTTTTTTATTTCACTTAGGTACCTTTTTTCGTATGGAAATCCCCGCGTATACCACCGTCATCGTCAGTGTACGTCAGACTCGAACCGACTAAAACTGAACACAGTCTTAGGTCTCAATTACCGGGGTGCATGGGTGACCCGAAACAGTAATTCACTCTTTAAGGTGCCCCCTTGGGTGAAGAGCTTGATGAATTGTTGGTGTTAAATACCATTTACGCAGAATGAGCTCACATCGTGAAGTCTTGCTATATTTTACTTTTTTCCTGGTGTATTGTGTATTAACTGAATGAATAGCGTAACCTTCAGAGAGTATTAAATAGGCTGTATCGGGCCCACCAAGATCTTCGATGCCAAGCCAAACTTTTCTGCAAACCGGTATACCTACTAATTGACGGAAGAGGCTGTTGTGCACGCTTTCCTTCTGGGATAAGGGGGTCAGCCGGTTGTCGTTTGCGTGAAAGCCGTTGACACTTGGAGGATGATCATCATTAAATAGATATTTAGGTAAAATATTATCACTTATGAACCCAAAGTAATTTTGTACCCATGACAAAGAACTACTTGGACTTTAAATACACTAGAGGCGTGCTAACATACATTTTATAGGTAGATACAGATAGCGGTCATTACCTACCTACAATAAACATAATAAACAATAGTTATTTGTTATACAAGAGTGCAAAGTTGCTTTTTAACCGCGTGCTCAGTTTTGATGACCGAGCAAGCGAAAGATTCTAAATTTGAATCACGAGCATAGCGAGTGATTCATAAATTAGAATCTTGAGCGTTAGCGAGGGAATCAAAAGAGCACAAGGTGTAAAATCTTTGCACTCGAGTGCAACACGTAACTTTTCATCCCACCTCAGCGAGGAAATAATGAAATGCTTCTTCTTCCTAGCGTTAATTCCCAGTCGCATCCGAAGCTTTCACCTCGGAGTTCGGGGTCCGCTTTACCAGTCTTAACTGCGGATTTGGCTGGACCTCGATATTTTCCGTAAAGCGACTGCCATGTGACCTCCACAACCCAATGGTGACATTAGGCGATATCGAAGTATTGCAGCTAGACCGTTGTTGTTGAACTTTTTATGCATACAAATATTTGCACTGAGCGGGGATCGGACCTGCGCCTCCTGCGTTGCGGCCACGTTCACTACCACGGAGGCTGTATAATAATTATGTGTAATAATACTAATAATAAAATATCAACAAATAAAATTCAACAACAATGTTCAACCATAGGACGTGAAAAAAAAATTATGCGCGCAAAGCAAATTTAAAAAAAAAAGTAGGTACACCAAGGAGGTTCCGAGTTGAGTTTATCATAAATTAAAAAAAAGTTGTATGATAAATCGGCACCATAGAGGTAGAAGTAAATAGGTTTAATGATGTTTTGAATTCACAAACCTAGTACACACGATGTTCTAAATTCAAATTTACTTTATCCTCTAGAGGATAAAAACGACTTTTACACTCAGATATCGAAGAAAAAAAGTACTTTTTCAACACACTTGCTTATAAACAGGCTTTTATTTCACCTCAATTAAGCACGGAATGACACCTATTATAAAACTATGACTTTTTCATTATTATTATTCACAAGTGAGTGATAGACTTCTTTTTTTAAATTTCATTAATTAAGTTGCTTTGTTCTTAAAAAAGTTTCGATACAAAAAGATCGTGTCCAATAGTACAAACGAATTAATATACCTATTGCTTGCTCATTTCATGCAACTTCCTATTTTAAAAGATAATTTCAACTTGTAATACGTGTTTAATAAACAAAACTTTCACTAAAATTTATTTTTTTTTCTCTGTGAGTATTTACAGAGAAAAAAATATCATAATTCAAATAAGTAAGTAGATGACAAGGCAGAATGGTGATAGCACCTTAGCCTGTTCCGAAAGGAACAAATAAAAAAAATGTTAGTTACGCGCGCATATGACAACAAATAGAATTTTACTATTGTGTTTTGATTGTGTTATGTAGTATTTTTAGTATTATTTTATTCGCAAGTGTGTTGAAAATAGTCGTATGGCACTCGCGTGTATGGTGATTACCGTCCTCGGCCCTCTTAAGTCCCTCGCCTTACGGCTCGGGTCTCAATGTCGCCTCAGCGGTAATCACCACCGTTACACGCTTGTACCATAATTTACTATTTCCGAGATGGTGGGATGAAAATAATTCTGCGTATTGCGCTGAATGTGGGTGGTTTATTTATATGAACGAAGTTCTTACTTCTTATGTCGTTTTTCATATTGCTCGCTACATAATTTCAATTAATATACGTAAATAGGTACTTGTGCTTTTATTTATTTAGGTAGGTAGGTATATCCGACAATCATATCCAAGTATAATAGTTATTTGTTATACAAGAGTGCAAAGTTGCTTTTTAACCGCGTGCTCAGTTTTGATGACCGAGCAAGCGAAAGATTCTAAATTTGAATCACGAGCATAGCGAGTGATTCACAAATTAGAATCTTGAGCGTCAGCGAGGGAATCAAAAGAGCACAAGGTGAAAAATCTTTGCAGTCGAGTGCAACACGTAACTTTTCATCCGACCTCAGCGAGGAAATAATGAAATGCTTCTCCTTCCTAGCGTTAATTCCCAGTCGCATCCGAAGCTTTCGCCTCGGAATCCAGGGTCCGCTTTACCAGTTTTAACTGCGGATTTGGCTGGACCTCGATATTTTCCGTGAAGCGACTGCCATCTGACCTCCACAACCCAATGGTGACATTAGGCGATATCGAAGCGTTGCAGCTAGACCGTTGATCTTGAACTTTTTAGGGCTCCAACTACCCGTAACGACTGCCATAGATGTTCGTATGGCATCCGTGACCGACGGCTTAACGTGCTCTCCAAGGCACGACCAGACCAATGCAAATACCCATTTTCATGCATAAAAAATATTTGCACTGAGCGGGGATGGAACCCGTGCCTCCTGCGTAGCGGCCGCGTTCACTACCACTACGCCACGGAGGCTATATAATATGTGTATTATACTAATAATAAAATACAAAAAAATAAAAATTCAACAACAATGTTCTACAATATGACGTGAAAAAAATTGATGCGCGCAAAGCAAATTTAAAAAAAAAAGTACACCAAGGAGGTTCCGAGTCTGAGTTTTTCATAAATTAAGAAAAAGTTGTATGATAAATTCGGCACCATAGAGGTAGAAGTAAATAGGTTTAATGATATTTTGAGTTCACAAACCTTAGTAAACACGATGTTCTAAATTCAAATTTACTTTATCCTCTAGAGGATAAAAACGACTTTTACGCTCAGTTATCGAAGAGCAAAAATACTCTTTCCGAGATGGTGGGATGAAAATGTTGTTTATTACCATTCATTACCTCCGTATTGTATAGACTGGCAAAACAAGTTCAGGCCGACCTGTAATTAAGCGATCAGCCGTGCCTTTAAAGGCTTATTAAATCGAATATGTCACTCAATGTGTGGCGGACCCAGCCTATCATATTTGAAGTAAACAAATACAAAGAAGGTCTTCAATCTCATCAGTCTCCAAGCCTTTTCCAACTCAGTTGGGGTCAGCTTTTAGTGTAAAGAAGTCTGAAACCACCGAACTTCGATATTTTTTTATTTTTTTCCCGTGAAGCAACTGTCATCTTCTTCCGACTTTTGCTGGCGATATCGACATCGAAATTACATAAGTTACACAAGTATATAAATAAGCCTTTAGTTATTTCCTCTAGTCCTACCAGTAGTTCGAGAGTCGAACTGTTTGGATTTTTTTATTCAAAATTGTTATACTGACGGATCGAACTATTTGGAAACGCGGAACAGAAAAGGCACGCAACGCAAGTGTCTTTAGCTTATGGGAGTGCAATCGTTGCGGAATAAGTCGCGATCACTTTAAAAGAAACTACGAGCACAGTATCTACGAGTCTCTCTCGCGCTATGCTATGTTATTTTGAATCGCAAGCAAAACAATTTATGTTACTGCATCACACTGTACAATGATGACCATAGATTACGTACTAGAAGTACTCACTATATTCCATTATTCCACATTAATAGAACAAATACTATAATACCTACCTCTGGCTAGTACCTACCTAGGTACATTAGCATCACTAGTGCAAAAACGAATGATAACATAATATGGTAAAAAACAAAAGGTCGATGGAAATGATTGGATTGCTGATTGTTATGAGAGAATACTGCTGCATGAAAACATCAACTACTTTATGTTATTACTGACTGTTGTCCGCGACTCCACCCGCATGACGCACTACCGTTCCAGCAACACACAGGAAACAGGAACCTATTCACGGAATAAAAAGCAACTTATGTGCTATTCCAGACTATTACGAGTATATCATGCTTTGCCAAACTTGACCTACCTAGGTCAAGTTTGGCAAAGCAACATCCGTTCAGCTATTTTTGTGTGAAATTTCGTCCATCCATAGTAGGTACTGCCTGCCCCTCAATGAACTGAGTTAGGTACCCGCTTATCACACCATCATCATCAGTGTCGCCGCGTAAGAAACCTGCGTCAGTGATTTCATATCAGCAAACATCTGCCCTTTTTTTTCGAGAAAAGGCGCAATTGTCTGTCAAGTCAATGCGGACATGCATTATGCATTGTTCTTGCTACAATATAGCAGTCTGTTGCCCAATGAATGGCAGTCAAAGGTGTCATTATTTAGGTCATAGCGTGTTTGACTGCTGAAATAGGCTTCTTCTTTTGGAGTTATGAAGAATATTAGATAGTAAGTAACTGTTACAACTAATATTCCTGTTTACTCCTCCAACTAAGCTAAATTTGAATTTTATTAATTAGTTAATCATTTATTTTTTTTTTCAAACCTTGGACCTCTAGCTCGTAAGGCCGACTATTGTGTTAATCACTATAAGCTACCGACCCTTCAATTGAATTTACTTATTTTTAAAGATTTGACAAGTTTCGAAACGTAAAAGCGTGAAGAAAATTGTAGGTACATAGTATTTTCTACTCCAGATTATGTAGGTACAGTCAGCATCAAATCGATTGCAGCTGTTAAAATCCGCAAAAATGTCGCAACAATAAGAATATTGAAATTTATTTAAAAAATCGTTCCTGGGATTTTGCCCGATTATTCCCAGTAGTCCCCTCTAGCCATGTCCCCCGGGGTGACAGCTCACCTTCAGCTTACCATCAGGGGAGGTGAAGATTTGACTTCACCTCCACCGACATAACCCATATAAAAAAACTAGTAACTGACTAAATAGGGTTCGATTTCGGTTTTTAGTCCATAAAATTTATTTCTAAACAGAAAAAATAATAAACTCAGTTTTCAAATAAAACATTAAAAACCTACCTAAACAAATGGTAGGTATTTCACTCTCTCTCTCTCTCTCTCTCTCTCATCTGTCACTCATACATACGTAGTTTTTTTATACCACTTAGTATGCCGACAAGCACACGGCCCACCTAATGGAAAGTGGTTACCGTGGCGTATGAACGAGTGCAACACCAGGGGAGTGACACTCGTGCTGCCGACTCTTTAAGAACAAAGAGATTCTGTGCCGTCAGTGAAGAAGACAACCCTTGCCTTTGGACTTCCCAGTCTTTGGTCTCTCCAGTGAGCTCTAGCTTAGTTGATTGCGGCACAGAATAAGTATTGCGGTTTCAATTAAAGTTTTCGTAAGTTTTAAAATCACAGATTTTTTTTTCTACTAACTACTCAGTCGTGCGCAAGGTTTAACTAAAACTATATAGGTAGGTAGATACATAGTTACAATAATAAAATTACATAGGTACACGTAGTACCAACATCTAACTAGTTGAATAAAGGAGCCGAATGCAGTAAACCGCGTGCATTGTGACCTTCACCTTTTGCAATAATTCTGTTCGTAGGACTATAAGGAAGAAAAAATATAATACGTTCACTGTTTGCTTTAAATCAAGTTGCACGATAACTAAAATATTGTAATACTCTATTTCTTTTTTCAATAACAACGCGTAAGTTACAAAAAGTAGTTCAAGTTCCATACGCAAAATAGTTTACACTCTTTTTTTAGGCTTGATTAAAATTAACTTCAATTAAATATAGAATAAAGTTGTTTTCGTATTGAATTGTAATTCCAAAAGAATTCGCTCATGAAGTTTTTTTGTGAGTTTCTTTATTTTTCGGCAACTTAACTTGAGCCAATTTTATTCGCAGTCTGCTGCTTCTGCATGCCGTGCACGGTGCAAAGGATGGTAAAATTATGCAATTAACTAGCTTTAGCTTGCATTTGTTTGCAATGGGTATATTTTCATTATTTATAAGAAGAAACGTTAAAATAACTTCTCTCGCACTCCGGCTGACCTTGGGTCATCTACGCTTTTAAGATGGCCCCCTTGAATGTGAGAAGCATAGTGTCCACATCTTTCCCTGCGGGGGTGCGTCGCGCCACCTACTTCTCCTACTTCACTGGGGTGACAGGCAGCTGCACCTGTCAAACCCTGGCCTACGCTCAGAGGACCCGTTTGCCCTCCTTGCCTGTTTTCCACTGTGCCATCAGATAGTCAGAGTACATGGCACACTTGTAACGGAAAGCATCCAGGCAACCGTCTACAGGGCCCGCTCCCGCCTCTGTCGGATTTGACAGTAGGCGTGCTATGCGTGTATAGGTAAGTGCTATGTTGGAACTTTGAAATCACATAAGTGGTTAACACTTCAATAATAGGCTGTAACAATAGACCAAAATTGCAAACCTTATTTATGAACCGGTATTCAGTATATTAAATCGTACACATAACGTAAACTTTCAAGTTAAACTCATCACAGTCGTTGACGCGCACCGTCTTGTAATAACCGTTCATATTATGAACAAGCGCGCGGGCGCCTCAACGGCTCGACTGTAGAAAGCTGATCTGCGCCTATAAATCCACCTCCCGCCTGACTACACCACCATTGTCTCTCAGATCGTCCTTATAACTGCAAGTGCTATCTGTCTGTTTCCATCTTAAGTTCTCAGCATTGTTTTTGTGTTAGTTCTAGAAAGTCACCGTAAAGACGTTTTCTTGTAAATATTTGAGTAACCATTGTTAGTAATCACTTTCGTTAATTGAGATAGTGCCAGTGGTGTAAAATGGATTCGCAACAGTTTCGGGAGTTCGGCACGGCTGTCATTGACCTGCTGGTCAATTACGTTGAAAACATACGAGACCGGTGAGTGCGTTTATCAGATTAATATTTTATGTACTTAGTATCCTATACTATACCTACCTACAATACGAAGAAACCTTGTTATAGTTTTCTACATACGCTAAATTATTCCGAAACTCTCCTTGTTACTCCTCAAGCGCCACACTCAGTACCTATTTTTCTGAATCAATGCCATAGGATATCGGCTTTCAGGATTAACAGTACCAAAAAATTAAAAATTTGCGAGGTTGAAACAATTACTACCTTCAATACATCTGAGGAACTTGCTTAAATGCTCGTCTCGAATCAGTGAATGATCTTCTCGCGTTCCGTTAGGGTTTTAACCTATATTTAAAAGTGACATAGGTACCCATTAAGTTTTCTACATAAGTAATACCTAGGTACCTACAGTAAAATAATCGTAGCAAAAATTTAAAAAAATCAATCCCCTATTTCTCTTACAAATACCTATGTAGCACTTTGAAGTAGCACTCATTTATTTCAAATGTTGTACCACGACAACACTGTTTACCATCAGTTGAGTCATTTGTCTGCTTGTGACCTCAGTATAGGTAGACCTACCTAATATAAAAACTGTTTTAGCCATCATTGCATTGGCATCCCAGTCTTTTTTTAGGGCTGACTTCATCCCTCTTGCTATACACGAGCGAGCATTATTCCCTGGACCATCCATCATCGAAACATGTCCACAGTACGGAAGTGTTGAAAAAATTAAATGCGCCTGACAAAAAGGAGAAAGCAAAGTGCGAATATTTGGATTTATGTAGATAATTTAATTAGAACTGTACTATATTATATTCACATACCTAAGCCATTATTAGAAGAGCTTCCAAACAAATCTACCAAAAAGTGGTGTAGGTATTAATATTTGTACGTACAACTACCTATGAACTTTGTTCACGCGCTTCATTCAAACTATTAGTTGGATTGTGGCCATTTCTTTTTTTATGGACGTAGGTACATTCACATCAGGTACAGGGACTCAGAAAAAAGGACAAATGATGAATTTTCTGAGTCCCTGTTCACTAAAATTTGTTTCAAAACTGCCAGTGTGATGTACTTTATAGTAGTACCTAGTTACCTACCTAACCTGTTAGTGTTAGCTGCTTATATTATTACTTATTGATTAATTTCTAGGTAATTTCCATGACCCACGTTGCATTAGTACCTACAGACTCATCATCAGACGGGTACTCATCGCGTGGAAAATATCTCCATTAATGTGTAGACACGAAACCTTCAACTAATTGAACGATTATATTCAATTAATGCCGTAATAAAAACAAACATGAGACCGCTACGCTGCGACAGAAGTTTTCCTTCCATTGTTTGAATACTTATTAAAAACGAGTGCGTGAACTCAACGCCTAGAACGAAGTGAAATTAACTACAATACAATGATACAATGTACCTATGAGTAGATAGGAGTCTCCAGTCTCCAGAAGATTCCTTACATTTCATCTATAAATACTTAGTCAAGAATAAATAATGTAAGGAACTGATATTGGAATCCTTACCTAGGTATACTTATTATTATAATGCCTAACGTCCTAAATGAATGTCATATTCATTCAATTTTGTTCAAGAATTGCTTGTCAATTTCAGGAACTTAGGCTGAGTAGGATTTGCAAAAGCAAAAATAAGTCAAATGCACTGTAGCTAAAGAATAATGTTTCGTACAAAAGTGGATACAGAAACAAACTTAATCTTATGGTTGGTGGTCCGTCTAACTGTCGATACACGCGTTTTGGCATTATAAGTCACTTTAGTAACTATGTGAATCACTGGCTGCATGGCATTATAGGTAGGTTATGTGCCTATAGGAGCATTAGGGGTAGAATCTCATTTGCTGTGGACAAAATGGATGGGGCCGCAGCCGCACAGCGACTTATGGTGTGCGCTATGCTTGGTAGAATAAAATTCAAAATGAAGTAATCCGATTATAAATTAAAGATACTTAAGAGGATAAGCAAACTAAAGTGACAATAGATGACCAAACCTATCAACGGACCGAAGGCCATGCGAGTTCTAGAGTGGAGACCGTGAATATGCAAAGGGAAAGTGGGCATGGAACGCTCCCCACATCTAGATGGCAAAGTCGACCTGAAAAAGATAACGTGAAGGACATTAAGTATGTAGAATGTAAAGGGTCAAGTGCTATGCTCTGTGTCTAAGTACGTGCTGTCCAGCAGTAGATTTTTTAAAGAATATTAGCAATCAAAATTACTAATATTCCCTTTGGTCCCTCCAACTAAGCTAAATGGCTTGTGCTCGGAGTGGGTTCACGTCGGTAGTGTAATGACCAGGATTCGAACCCCGAACCTCTCGATCGTAAGGCCGACTCTTTAACCACTAAGCTACCGGCGCCTTGCAATTGCAATAGGGTAAGTACCAATTGATTGATTGAAATATTGTGTGATTATGTTTGTTACAGCATTTTTTTTTTTCGGAAAGAAGAACTACAGAAAGAATAAGACATTAGAAAGCTCCCCATACCCGGGGACGAGTTGGGAAATCTGTAGTCTCCACACTGGATGAGCTAAATAGCCCTGGGTCGGCCGGGGTGCGAGGGATAAGTTTGGCTAGGACAATTTCACCTCCGGCAACCGACGGCCCACAGATGGCGTGCGTTTTAGTCGGTTCGAGTCCGACATAACCTCCTCCTCCGGCTCCAGCGGGGGAGGTATCCGTGGGGATTTTTCGCACGATAAAAAAAACGACATTAGATAGCTACATTATCGGGTACCAACGTAGGCTAATTTCATTACGCTAGGTACTATCAGCGATGAACGGGATCAGAATTCCACGCGGGTGGAGCCGCAACAGTTAGAATAAAATAAAATATAATGTTATTGTTTCCAGTGACGTCCTGCCGTCCGTGGAACCAGGCTACCTTCTGAAAGAACTTCCTAAAACTGCACCAGAGCATCCCGAAGACTGGAAAGATATCTTAAAAGACTTCAATCAATCAATACTGCCAGGTGTAAGTATCCTGCAAATACTTATTATTTCATTATACACCTACCTCAATGTATCTCTGCACCACCCTTAGGTAGACTGTCAGATTATGCCCTTGACATTAAGTCCGCCTTTATTGTAGGACATTGTATTGTAGGATATTTCTACACAACGCCCAAAGTAAGCATAGCTTAACTAGCTTGGGTTATGGGTTCTAGAATGCGGATAAACATACTTAGATACGTTTTTTTTTTGTAAATACATACATATTATACATAGAAACACCCAGACCAATGCAAATATTCATATTAATATGCATACAAATATTTGCACTGAGCGGGGATCGAACCCGCGCCTCCTGCGTAGCAGCCGCGTTCACTACCGCTACGCCACAGAGGCAGACAAAGCCTTTGTAACATTTATTGCGCATAGGGTTTAAAAATAAAATAAATAAGATGTCGTTGTAATCAAAATAAATTCCAAAAAACTTTAATGCCCTGCCCTGTGAAAACAATATGAAAATACGTTCAGTAGTTCCAGAGTACCTATCATCTCAGCCTGAGCACAAAGGGACAGACAGGGGACAGAATCATACAGAATACCTACTAAAGAAGTGATGATTGATTCACACTGATTTATGTTTTCTTTATTTATTAGTCCCTATTTTTATCACTAACGCCAAATTCTACTGTTTTGTTGTATTCAATAATAATTTATGCAGGTACTTTTGATTTTCAGGTCACTCACTGGCAATCTCCACGGTTCCACGCGTATTACCCCACAGGCACGTCTTATGCCAGCATCATAGGCAACATGCTCAGTGATGGCTTAGGTGTAATGGGATTCAGTTGGGTAAACCGAAAAACAATTTTAACAATTCAATAATGATTCTCTTCTTCATTCAAGTATTACCTGGTTGCATTCAAAACTTACCTCTCCTACTAATCTAATATTTCATTTGTTTTGGCTTTTAAGGGAGTTACTGCCGTTTGACCCCCGAACCCCGAGAGGATCAGTCGGCAGTTGAGGTTAGCTTGGGCTTCAAATATCTTGGTGGAACCCCAATTCCCATTGACCCATACCTACATTAATAACTCAAATTAATCAAGTAGGTAAATTCGATAGTAGGTTGTTAACTTTTTGTTATTTCAACTGTCTTGTTTAGGAGCCACTCTGTAAATGCCCCAAGAAGCAGTTATAGGTGTATTAACAGCCATATTTTAAGTGAACTTATTACCCTGTAGGGTGTACTTTATGCTAGACTGCATATTTACTGAAGGAAGGAGAATCATGCTATTCATTCATCTATGACACCCACGGTCAGAGATGCGTTGGTCCTATTCTACTCCACCAGGAACCGACACAGCGCCGTTTAAGATCTTACCGATTTTTATTTTAGCTGGCAAGCCCTGCATGCACAGAACTGGAAGTATTAACAATGAATTGGCTGGGCAAACTTCTAGGCCTCCCTGAAGAATTTCTTAATTGTTCTAGTGGACCTGGCGGAGGAGTTATCCAGGTAATACCTAAACTTTTTATTTATTTTTTGCGTCGCTCGGTATTCATCTTTCGGAGCTAACGATGAGGAGGGCACCTCGGACTCGAACTGACTAAAACTGCACGGTGTTTTGGCACATCGGCCTGTGTAGTCGAAGTACCTATCTGGTATATGCCCTAAATAGACGGTAGAAATATACAGTCGGAGAAGTAACGCTTCTCTGCAAATGCAAAGGTTCTAACTCAGGCGTTAGTAACCTTAGGATTACCAACTATAATAGGTACCTACAATTTAACTGAGAAACAGAATGGAAAACAGGAGAATTGCAATGAAATGAGTATCGAGGTAAGGGTGAATTCTCGAATTGAGCTATCCACTTCTGGCTAAGAAAAATTGGTGGTAGAGTATAACTGTATACTCTACCACCAATTTTTATATTATGTACAGGCAGTACAGGTACTAAATAAAACAGCGATGTGAAACGTAATGAAGAAAATCACGTAAATTGAATATAGTTAATATAGGTACCTACCTACCTAATATTTTCATTCATATTTTTTTCAGGGTTCAGCTAGTGAAGCAACTCTTGTGGGATTATTGGCTGCCAAAGAGAAAACGGTTCGTAAGCTAATACGGAACGATCCCAGCTTGGATGAAGACGAAATCAAACCCAAACTAGTCGCTTATACGTCTGATCAGTGCAACTCATCGGTTGAAAAGGCTGGTTTACTGGGGTCTATGAAAATGCGGCTATTAAAAGCTGATTCTGATGGCAGGCTCCGCGGAGAAACTCTTAAAAAAGCATTTGAAGAAGATAGAGAAAAAGGCCTTATACCATCGTACGTAATCGCAAATCTAGGTACAACTGGTACTTGCGCATTCGACCCCCTATATGAACTAGGACCAATATGTAATGAAGCTGATGTGTGGCTGCATGTAGATGCGGCTTATGCAGGCATAGCTTTTATATGTCCAGAATATAGGCATTTGATGAAAGGTGTTGAGTATGCCGACTCTTTTGACGTGAATACTCACAAATGGATGAATGTTAATTTTGACTGCTCAGCTATGTGGGTAAAAAATGGCTACGATCTCATTAAGGCATTTGACGTACAGCGAATTTACCTTGATGACGTGGAATCAGATATCCAAATTCCTGACTATCGTCATTGGCAAATACCTCTTGGTCGTCGATTTAGATCATTGAAATTATGGACTGTTATGAGAATATATGGTGCTGAAGGTCTGAGAAAACAAATCAGAGATCATATAGACCTTGCTCAATATTTCGCAAAGTTAGCACGATCAGACGATAGATTTATAGTAGAACCAGAACCCTCTCTGGGATTAGTATGCTTTAGGCTAAAGGAAGGCGACACTATTACGAAGAACCTACTGAAGAACATTACCAAGAAAAAGAAGATCTTCATGGTGGCAGGTTCATACAGAGACAGATATATAATCAGATTCTGCGTCTGTTATCGGCTGACAAGAAAAGAAGACATCGATTTTAGCTGGAAGCAAATTACAGATGAAGTTAACTTACTACTCACGGACAAAATGCATAACAAACCGCAAATAGCTACCATTGACCCATTACTTGGAAGGGCGGTCTGTGAGAAATCCAAATAATATAACATGACCTTAATATAATTATGCATCGGGACAAGTATCTTGGACCTAAATTGCGATACAAACGACGCACTGACACCCACGGATTATTTTGTAATACTCTATGCTTGGTGAATTTGAGCTCGTCCACCGAAGTAGCACCCCGTGCTATCCTCAAAAGACACCCAAGAAACGTGTACTGCGCACATTTTAGTTCCAAGATAATGTCCAGAGCAATACATCAGTAGGTGCCTTTAAGTTTAAAGTCTAGTTTATTATTAAGTATGGTGTTTGTTAAGGTGAGATTAAAATTTGACAGTTATCAAATTGATACCTACTTAGACAGTTAAATAAAACATGATGTTAACAAATTATTTTATTTTTGGCTTCAGTAATAAGTGTATGTCATGCTATCCGGTGTGTCATACTTAATTCATAATACTAAAAATAATTAGATGCAACTACAAGTGCGGCTGACGCATATGCCGTACGAATATCCCTTGGGTAAACAATGTTCCTGGCAGACCACAGCCTCAGTAGGTTCATCAAATTCACACAGAACTCGTCTATAATCTGAAATTAAAACGAAAGAGTAATTAGTTTTTAAACAAAATCTGTTAGATATAGGTAGAGGTACACCTGCGTCGCATACCTAACCGATGTTAGTCAATCGCTAATTTGTCCTCCTAACTAAATTATGTAGGTAAATTATTAATCTAAAGGTACAGTAGTGGCAGTGAAATTTTTCAAAAAGGAAGAAGACGGTGGTAAGTAAGTCTTACCTCTTATAGAACGACTATAGCAATTCTGTATGGAATTCTGGGCGATCGGATTTAAAATTTTAGACTTCCCTTTGCATAGCAAGCCGGTAGGAATCGGGTTATGAACCCCTCGCCGTTGGGGTACAGTACTATTAGTAGGTGCTTATGTACCTACTATTACCTGACACTAAGTACAGTTCTATTCTATGAGGCTGTATCTACTATTACTGTAGGTACCTGTAATGAGTTAGATTCTTTCTTGCCGTTATTCAATTGGCAAAATCTCCAAATTAAAATTCGAATTATTGGTTCGACTCTAGGTACTAGATATTTGTTTTAAAATTTATTAATTCTTGGTCATCATCACCATCTTAGGGTTATTCCCGGTTGCATCCGAGGCTTTTGTCTCGGAGCCTGGAGTCCGCTTACTCCTTCTCGTTTTGGTTTTACACTTTAATGATCTCCTGCCCCTCTATACAAGTGGCAATTCGTTGCTCGGCGTATGATGGAATAAAATGACAAATGTATAGGATTTAACGTTTTTGACATTCGTTGACGCCTGTCATATACGTTAAATCCCATACATTTGGCATTCTATTCCATCATACGCCGAGCAACGAATTGCCACTTGTCTAGAGGGGCTGGTGTTGCACTCGCCTATAGGCCACGGTAACTTCTTACCATCATGAGGGCCGTGTGCTTGTCTGCACCTAAGTAGTATAAAAAAATGGGAGCGGCTGCCGTTTGATCTCCCAAACCTGAGAGGTAAGAGCCAGAGCCACGTCTATCATTAAGCAAGTGGTAGGTACCGGCCAGCAAGAGAGGTTGGCTTGGGCCCTGAGAATTTTGGTGGGGCCCCAAGAACATCTAATTTTTTGGTCTTCTTTCTTATATTTGACCTTTACGACTTCAGTGTGATGCACCAAGCAGTTTTAGAAAAAATTTAATTCGATTGTAACATGAATACTAGGTAAGTCATTAAATTCAAGGTAAAAATATAACTTGTCAAGCTAGAACAAAGAATTAATTTACAAACATTTTCATTCGTCTAGGCATATTAAGTATAGCCCGCGCCACGTATCTTGGACCTAAATCGTAAGACATACGAGGCTCTGGCGCCCGCGGATTGCTTTGTAATAGTCTATGCTCGGTGAATTTGAGTTCGTCTACCGCAGTAGCATCCTGTGCTATCCTCAAAAGACACTCAAGAAATGTGTACTGCGCGTATAGGGCACGTTTTGAGCACATTTTAGGTCCATGATACGTGGCGTGGGTTATAGCTAGGTTAATAATAAATCCTGTTTGTTTGAATTTTGATCATTATGTATTTTTTTATCTTCATAGGTACCTAAAGTACCGAATTAGCTACATAATTAACTTCTTCTACCTCCTAGCGTTAATTCCCAGTCGCATCCGAAGCTTTCAGCTCGGAGTCTGGGGTCCGCTTTTACCAGTCATAGCTACAGATTTGGCTAGACCTCGATATTTTCCGTGAAGCGATTGCCATCTGACCTCCACGACCCAATGTTAACATTAGGCGATATCGAAGCTTTGCAGCTAGACCGTTGTTTTTGGACTTTTTAGGTCACCAACTACCCGTAACGACTGCCATAGATGTTTTTATGGCAACCGGGACCGACGGCTTAACGTGCTCTCCGAGGCACGACCAGACCAATGCAAATACCCATATTTAATGCACACAAATATTTACACTGAGCGGGGATCGAACCCGCGCCTCCTGCGTAGCGGCCGCGTTCACTACGCTACGCCACGGAGGCTGTCAACACATAATTAACTAAAATTGATTAATGTTGAGTTCATAAGCATTGAACTGAGAATTCGTATGACGCAGAATCTCACTTTTGTCACAAATCAATTAACACCTACCTTCACTTATAAAAAATTAGGTGTCCTAAGAAAGCTAAAGAAAATTACCTCAAATTGAGGGCAACGCAAGTTTCGGGGGTCTTTTTGGACCCCCGGCCCCGTAAGTATTATGAACAAAACTAAATGGTTCATGATTTTCTAGTCTCCGAAGTCTCCTGCATTTGACCCTTTAACCTATAGCAAAGCCGTCAATATGAAACAGTGAAATTAACTAGGTAGGTACTTAATTTGTTTATAATTAATTACCTACCTATTTACTTACCTGAACTTACCTAACTGAATTTAAATTTCCTAGAGATTTTCTCTATTTTCACAATAACATAGCTAGGTATTATTTTCACTAAACATAATACTAACTACTAAATGTAAAAATTAAATAAGTAGAAAAAATTGAGCTAAAATAACTAAATAAAAGATTGCCTGTATTTCCATAGGCTGAGGTAGTTACATTCAATTTTGAGAACTTCACCAGACGGTCATGATGTAAATAAATTCCATGATGTATGTGCGTTAATATTTTATTTAGTTATTTTGCTTTACTTCCTCCTCTTAAAAATATAATGTAAATAACAGAAACATACCTTCACTATTTTTAGGAGAATCGTAATTTATAGATGCGTCATTGCCTTCACTAATTCCTATTGAGCTCGCCAATGTTGTTTGTATACAATAAGATAATGCAATCACTAGAATTACTACACATGTTTGTTTTGAGGAAACCATTTTGCTGCCGTTCTTTGTTTCGTAAAAAAATAAGAATACGCTAATTTACAGGCACGTTGCACTACTAACACGGTCGATTCAAAAGTGACGAAAGGTCAGCGCTGTGGCCTTATATACAACAATAAGTCAGTACATGTTATTACTGTAGGTAGGTACCTATACTGTTACTTAGAAATTATACTCACTCATTGCAGCGATGAGTAATATACAATACAAGCTAATGCTTTGATTGTTTATATATATGGTAACACTGAATCGAATTTTAATACGAAGGGAATAATAAGGAAACTAAGGTAGGTAGGTAGGTAGGTATAAAATGTATGCCTACCCACGAGGTGTAATTAATTAGGTAATGTTTATTAATAAAACAATATAAGTAAATATAGGTAGGTACCCACCAGTTATTCGTATTATATTTACCTATACCTTCTTACCTATTTATTTTTACTATTACTCTATTATTTTTCATACTTATTCAATTTAAGTACCGATTTACATGTGCCTCGGCCACCTCGGGACACATATCTTGGACCTAACCCGCGATACAAACGAGGCCCGGCCTAGACAATGTTCATTCGCTCCGAAGCGAATCTATGGCTGCACTCGCCACCGCTCTCACGATCACGAATCTTCTTCGACTGGCAGACAAAGTTACTTTATATTTTGTATTCGATTGTACGATTCGTCGGGTCGAAACTTCTATCTTTTGTCTCTGATCTTTCGTTTTCATGTGACAAGGTGCACGTGGATTTTTAGGCAATAATTTATGCTTGGTAAATTTGAGCTCGTCCTCCGCCGTACCGCCCCGTGCTACCCTCAAGAGACACCCAAGAAACATGTAGGTACTGCGCGTATAGAGCACAATTTAGGTCCAATATACTGGGTGCTTCAAAAAAATGTATACACACTTTGAACTTCCATAGAAAATTTATTTACCGTTCTACAAAGTTAAATTTCAGGAAAATAGAAAGCTGAAAGTCCAATGTAAATGAAACATAAATAACAAATGTTAATACTGTTCAAATTGGTGACCTGCAGCATCAATACAATTCTGAGTACGAGTCACCACAGATTCTGTACATCGTATCAAAACGTCCAATGAGATTTCTCTACACACTGCTTGAATCTCATTCCAAAGAATGTCTAGGTTACGTGGTTTACGTTTGTACACCTCATCTTTTACTGTGCCACGTAACCACCACCTACCACGTAACCACGTAACCACGTAACCTAGACATTCTTTGGAATGAGATTCAAGCAGTGTGTAGAGAAATCTCATTGGACGTTTTGATACGGTGTACATTACCCCAGCAAGAAAGTACCTCGTAGAGTGACATGAGTGGCACGTATAATTAGAGCGATATATGCTATAGATGTGCGCCGCATAAAAAAATTTGTGCGTGTTGTAGTTTTGGAAAAAAACGGAGAAAACGATTTCTGCTGGAGTAACGTTGTTCCAGCAAGAAAATTCTGAACGAATAATCGGAGAGAGAAATATTATGCATGGGCAGAGAGCTTATACTTGTGCTATGATGTGCGCCGAAAATGAAATTTGTGCCTCTTCAGGGGCTTTAGACAAGATGCACAAACGCTCACGCAAACGCATTGCTTAACATGATTTATGAATGGATTTACAACTTGAGATTCCATCGACCTAATAGAACATGAATTTTGTAGCCAAGCATGCATTTCGAAGCAATCAGTACGATTGAAACGCCACATAAGTACATTCATTTCTCTTCATCCGTAGACGAGTCGCTGACATGACAAGCGTATTCGACAGACTGATTGCTTGTGAAATGTACGGGGATGACATAAGCTTACGACCAATTCGGCAGCCATGTGACAGCAACCAATTAGACCGTACGAAACGCTCTATGCGTTCCAAAAACTCGCAGCCATACTGCATTATTTGTGCACGCTTACGCTGGGTTAGCGTCGACTCTCCGGCGTTTAAAAAATGCTGCAGATAACGCTTAAAATGGCGGATTTTTGATCAGCTGATCTAAATAGTGGTATATTTTTCTATTATTTTTTTATAAAATGCATTAATTTAGGCTATTGGGGGCTGTGCATAGTTCTATTGGTTGAATCAAATCACAAATCATAAACATAATCATATTTAAATAATCTACATTGATTTATTTCATCCTAGCAATTCGATCGATTGACTGTGAAGTTGGCTAGCCTCCTAGCAATCGATCGTAATTGCCAAAAAAAGCCGTTTATCAACAATATCATAGACAATATTTGAGGATTTGGCGTAAATTCTAATAGAAGGAGCGTTCAAGCTTTTATATACTCTCGTCTACCAATTTTCAATTAAGAACGCCAATGCAATCAGACGCATTGCCACAAAAATTACAAAATGGCGGGTTTTTGATAGAATGTGTGATTATGTTTTGTGTGCTTATTTTGTAAAATGCATGATTTTAGATTGTTGAGGGCTACGCATAATAACGAAATTTGGCAAAAGAGTCACAAAAGGAATATTTCTCGTTAGTCTTTGGAGTAAACTTTATATTACACACAAGAGTAGGAACAGTGAATTATGATTTTTCTTGTTGGTTCCAAATCTTCTAAGTCTCTTAAGTCTTCACTAATTTTATAAGACAGCAATCATCATTCATGTGTAAATTGAAAAAATGCGTAAATTGGTCTAAATATATGAGCCATTCATAACGTCAAATTTGTGACTTATTGAATGTTACTACGGACTTAGGTACATTTACTCTTTATTTAGCCTTCATATTGGTGTTTTCATAGTTATTGTTGTATTATTAAACCTCACTAAGATGTTTAGGGCACAATTCAATTTCACTCTTTGGCGTAGACTTTTATTTCATGTTAGGTCAGAGTTGCTCCTGCAAAAGCCAAGCTTTGGCGACGGGGTAGTGTTGTCTCCCCCCTTCATTTATTGAATAATAATTGAATGGTGAATTGGTGATATACCTACTTGCTTGCTAACGATGCAAATTACGATTTATACATACATTTTCAAGATATGCTAGAGTAAGTCCATACAAGGGAACGACCCACCAGAGTGGAGGGCCCAGTCAACAGGCAAAGCGCTGAAGCCTTATTTAATTTGTGAGGCTTCTATTAAATAATTATATTATTATAAATGACCAAAACAGTCTAATGTCATAGCTAATGTTGCCTAATGCAAGCCTAATGGTGGTCCGCATGTTCTGGATTGCACCTCAAGTTTTTACTATCTAACGGGATGGACAGTATATAAAAAAAATGTGAAAGGCCTTAGATTCAACCATGATAACTTTGACAATATACCTACCTACTTAAGCATAATAAATACTATAATTATGATGATGATGCAGGTATAAATATAATAGAAAAATACAAATATTCTGATTTCCACATTTGTTTAATTAATCCACTTTTAGTGAAATAAAACTTTTTAATTTATTCATTCATTATATTTTAATAAAACTTACAGCTAACAAAAATTATCATTAGGTACAATACAATTTTTGCTTTAATCAGAGACTGCGTCTGGCTTCATCAGTGGGATTATTGGGAACCCTAAATTGTCTCTTCGAATTAATTTATTGATTTTCAAATAACATTTGGGTATTTGCAGGATTTGTTCATATTTATGATAACTGCTCCACTCCTCTAAGTAGTAGCATGATAGTGTTATAGAAGAATACTCTGTGTGCCTTCTAGGCTGTACACAGAATACACTTCCGCGCCGCCACCACTCCATCGCAGCTCGTGCACGGCTCTATCGCCGGCGCCGCTCTCACCGGTTTTGTGCCCGTAGCTATACTGCATTTTGCTTTTGTTTATATGCCGCCGTCGCTACGCCATCACGTTGCCCGTCTACCGTTAGGCTATCGTCAGTTTCGTGCCTATATAGTTTCGTACTTGCCGTACCTTATGTAATCACAGAAACACAAACACATTCAATGTTTCTTGTCGTAGTAACTTGATAAGTTGATAATGGTTGACTTCAACTTCAACTTCTTCTTCTTAATGGCTTCTGCAGCAAATCGCCGCAATTTCGCCAATGCCAAGGTCCAACCCCACCAAACGGACGGCATCGGCCCGGATTTTACAATCTTTAAACAAGTTAAATCTTATTATCACAGTGTTTGAAGTTTATATTACCAAGTCACGCACGACAGCTTGACAGAGACGTGCGGCGGCATGACGCACGTCAAGCTGTCATGCGTGACATTTTTTTTTATATTTGTTCCTTTCGGAACAGGCTAAGGTTCTATTACCATGCTGCCTTGTCATCAATTATTTTTATTCTTATTTGGATGATGGTGAGGATGAGGATGATGATGATGATAATGGCGAGTTGATGATGATGATGATGACGATGATGATGATTACTGCCTCAGTAAAGTAGTGAAAACTTTACTAAAGGCTTCTTACGGAGATTTGAAACCAACACGAGAAGTCACAATTCACTGTAATATTTCACTTTGCTACTCTTGTGCGCGTTTTCCAAGACGTTATGTCTAAAAATCCACTATTTTTACACATAAAAACTCGAACTTACACTAATTTTAGAAAATAAAATAACACCGCGATCGTTTATTCTCGTTTTGGCTTTGGCGCCAAAACTCCAACAGACAGATAATGTTATAGTTTTTTGAAATGTCACGTCCGACAAAAATTACCACACCAAAAATAAAAATAAAAATTGGAAACATAAATTAGTTTTAGCTTTATTTAGATGGAAATCACATAGACTTAGATTAAGAGAACAGATGGGGTATACCTACAGAATTGACGTGTATACCTATGTTCCATTTTTATGAATGAACGTTTGACCACGACCACGACAAGCCAGGACTTCTTTGGCCTACCCCTTTTACCTGGACCCGGCGGGGGTACCATTGTCAGGCATTTGTTCCCCACGTAGCCTGGTGGTTGCCGCAAGACGTGGCCGCACCAGCGAAGGCGGCTGTCTTGCATTTTATCCGCGATGTCACGGACGCGAGAGTTCCGTACGCGATCTTTACGCGTAACGTTGCACATCCACCGCAACATTTTCATCTCCGTGACACGCAGCTCTTGCTTGTGTCGCTCGGGCAGCGGCCACGCCTCACAACCATACAAGAGAACAGGCCTAATGATCGTCTTATAGACCTGCCCCTTCAACCTGACTGGCATTTTAGGATCACAGGTGACGCCAGTCATTTCTCGCCACTTGGCCCACGCGGCAGCAATGCGTGCCTTGACGTCGTGGTCGATCTCACCGGTCACATGAAGTACAGATCCCAGGTACTTAACCTGGTCCGTGCGCTCGACTAAATCATCGCCTATGCGGACGGGTGTGGGATCTGTGGAGTTTAACGCTAAGTATTCTGTCTTCGCTACATTTAGCTTCAGACCGCCGTTCTCAAGCGCTTCTTTCCATCCTTTCACGCGTCGCACCAATCTGCTCCTGTCCGCGTCCATGAGCGCAATATCATCAGCATACATGAGCAACCACGGAGGCTGCTCATGTGAGTTTCTAATGCTGTCCGACAAAACATCTAATACCACGCTGAACAGGTAAGGACTAAGGACGGATCCTTGGTGTACCCCGACGGTGATGGGGAAGGCTTTCGAGTCGCGAACAGCAGTCCGAACCACGGAACCGGAATCGTAGTACATGTCTCGGATGGTGTCAATGTAAGTCTCTGGAACACCCTTGGCCCGCAGTGCCCACCAGATCACCGCGCGAGGAACACAGTCGAAGGCCTTCTGCATGTCTAAGAATAGGCAGTGCAGGGGCGTGTTCTTCGCCCTGTATTTCCCCGCCACAACCCTTAGAGCGAACACTGGGTCCATAGTCCCTTGCCCGGGACGGAACCCGTACTGGCACTCCGAGAGTGTACTTTCCTGTCGGATCTGGGAGTCGATTATCCGCTCATAGAGCTTCATGGTGTGGGACATTATCTTTATACCGCGGTAACTACCACACTCCTGCACCGATCCCTTGCCTTTGAAGAGTGGCCGAACTTAATTCACCGACTTCTGATAAATCAGTAAGTCTGTAAATTAAGTTTACGAAATTTAAATGGGACCACTTCGGAATAATCTACTTACGAACAGAAAAAGAATTTTCAAAATCCGTCTAGAATTGGCTTCACAATCGCGTAACAAACATACAAAAAAAAAAAAATTGTGTACGAATTGAGAACCTCCTTTTTTGAAGTCGGTTAGAAACAGCCTTTGGGAACGAACTAAACTTGGTGTTGAATGAACTCCATCATCTGCATATAGACGTATTCTCCTGATTGCATCCGTGGCCAAGATGACCTCGGAGCTCAGGGTCCGCCTTCCGGCTCTTCCTTCTCCACTTCGCACGGTCTTGGGCGTCCATGGTAGTGAGACCATTTGCACGCATATCACCCTCCACGACGTCAAGCCAGGACTTCTTTGGCCTACCCCTTTTACCTGGACCCGGCGGGGGTACCATTGCCAGGCATTTGTTCCCCACGTAGCCTGGCGGTTGCCGCAAGACGTGGCCGCACCAGCGAAGGCGGCTCTCCTGCATTTTATCCGCAATGTCACGGACATGGAGGCTGCCGCGGATGCGAGAGTTCCGTACGCGATCTTTACGCGTAACGCCGCACATCCACCGCAACATTTTCATCTCCGTGACACGCAGCTCTTGCTTGTGTCGCTCGAGCAGCGGCCACGCCTCACAACCATACAAGAGAACAGGCCTAATGATCGTCTTATAGACCTGCCCCTTCAACCTGACTGGCATTTTAGGATCACAGGTCACGCCAGTCATTTCTCGCCACTTGGCCCACGCGGCAGCAATGCGTGCCTTGACGTCGCGGTCGATCTCACCGGTCACATGAAGTACAGATCCCAGGTACTTAACCTGGTCCGTGCGCTCGACCAAATCATCGCCTATGCGGACGGGTGTGGGATCTGTGGAGTTTAACGCTAAGTATTCTGTCTTCGCTACATTTAGCTTCAGACCGCCGTTCTCAAGCGCTTCTTTCCATCCTTTCACGCGTCGCACCAATCTGCTCCTGTCCGCGTCCATGAGCGCAATATCATCAGCATACATGAGCAACCACGGAGGCTGCTCATGTGAGTTTCTAATGCTGTCCGACAAAACATCTAATACCACGCTGAACAGGTAAGGACTAAGGACGGATCCTTGGTGTACCCCGACGGTGATGGGGAAGGCTTTCGAGTCGCCAACAGCAGTCCGAACCACGGAACCGGAATCGTAGTACATGTCTCGGATGGTGTCAATGTAAGTCTCTGGGACACCCTTGGCCCGCAGTGCCCACCAGATCACCTCGCGAGGAACACAGTCGAAGGCCTTCTGCATGTCTAAAAATAGGCAGTGCAGGGGCGTGTTCTTCGCCCTGTATTTCCCCGCCACAACCCTTAGGGCGAACACTGGGTCCATGGTCCCGTGCCCGGGACGGAACCCGTACTGGCACTCCGAGAGTGTACTTTCCTGTCGGATCCGGGAGTCGATTATCCGCTCATAGAGCTTCATGGTGTGGGACATTATCTTTATACCGCGGTAACTACCACACTCCTGCACCGATCCCTTGCCTTTGAAGACTGGCGTGATGATGCTCAGCCTCCACTGGCTCGGGATCTCACCGGTGAGGAGTACGCGGTTATAAAGATTTGCTAGAATGCCCACACCACGGGCGCCCATTGCCTTCCAAGCCTCGATGGGGACTTCGTCGGGTCCGACAGCTTTCCGGTTCTTCATGCGGCGAATGGCAGTCTGGACTTCCGCAGGCGTTATCGGTGGCACTAGTCCTTGATTCGGAGGGAGGTCTGGTGGCTGCACCTCTTTATGCTGCTTATTCAGCAGCTCGTGGAAGTATGAGCGCCATCTCTCCTTCACCGCGACTTTCTCGTACAGCAAATTGCCCCCAGGGTCTTTAATGCAGCGGCACTTGGATAGACCCTGCGCCGCTTTGGCCCTGGAACGCGCCAACTTATATATGAGCTTTTGCCCCTCAGACGATTCCAACTTGGTATATAGAGGTTGCAAGTGGTCTCGTTTGGCCCTGGCTACGGCTCTCCTGGTGGCGCGTTTTGCATCTTTGTACGCATCGCGGTCGTCGGAAGATTTGGACGCTTGCCACTTTTTAAAGAGGGCTTTCTTCACCCTGATCTCTCTCTGGACTGTGTCGTTCCACCACCAGGTGTCCTTGTCACACTTGCGTCCACCCTTAGACATGCCGAGCACCACCCTCCCCGCCTCAAGAATAGCTGCCCGAATCCTGTCCCAAGAAACCTGTACTGGTTCGTCTACAGCATCGGCGCACTTGTCACCGATGGCTGAGACGAAACTTTGGGACTTAGCTTCATCAAGCAGCCACCACCTGATTTTGCGTTGGGCACGCTCGGCACGTTTGTCTTTGGGTTTCACGCGGAGGTCCATGACAAGGAGACGGTGTTGGCTAGTGAGACTCTCCCCGGGTATAACCTTGCAGTTGGCCACCCTGCTGATAGAGCTTCATGGTGTGGGACATTATCTTTATACCGCGGTAACTACCACACGCCTGCACCGATCCCTTGCCTTTGAAGAGTGGCCGAACTTAATTCACCGACTTCTGATAAATCAGTAAGTCTGTAAATTAAGTTTACGAAATTTAAATGGGACCACTTCGGAATAATCTACTTACGAACAGAAAAAGAATTTTCAAAATCCGTCTAGAATTGGCTTCACAATCGCGTAACAAACATACAAAAAAAAAAAAAATTGTGTACGAATTGAGAACCTCCTTTTTTGAAGTCGGTTAGAAACAGCCTTTGGGAACGAACTAAACTTGGTGTTGAATGAACTATACGTTCGAAAAGTAAATAAAATAATGCTATTTCTGGTATTTTTCACTAAATGACCTATTTATGAGAAATTAAGGCTAAACACAGTTCTATAAACAAAAGAAAGTCCTTAAATAAGGTATAAAAGATTGTGAAATGCAAAATAATCGACAAAAATATATTAACAATAAATTCATTTTGAAATATTTTCTTTGGTTTCTGAACGACACTACTCCAATTGACATAACGCATTTGACACTTTTGACAGACTTAATCGATTTGTTTATTTTATATAATACGAGTTTGTTATTATAATGTACAGTGAAACTGTGATATTTTAAGTATATAAGTACGAGCGTATAGATTATTTCATTATAAGCTTCAATTATTAAAAACTACGAATGAACTAAGACGTACGCAGACTCCGGCAACCGAGAACTGCTGAGGCTACAGACTTCATGGCGTACCATGATACCATACTGTCCTCAACCAATTGTTAATGTCAATATCACAATCCCTCATGATGAAAGAGAAGACTACAGGGATGGGAAAAAAGGAATGAAGAAAGAAAATAATGTTTTAAATATTTATTTTTATTATTAAACTATATTCAAGATTTTAATAATGAGTGTAGTCTATTCATTGTGTTTATTAACATCTAATCGCCTAATCGCCCTTTCCCCTAGAACTTAATGTACTATTTAAATACATTCATGATAATTATGTTCCGAGGAGATCATGTGTGTTGTTAAAACATTAGGTTCTGCCTCAGGTACATTGTACTCGATGGTCAGGTTGTGTGGCTCACAGCAAGCAGTTACATTTTATTCATATTTCTCTCATTAACATCGCTACCAACTTCTCAATTACTAAAATGTAATTTCTATTGTCACCGGGTCTTTCCATGAAGAGTGGTTTATGTCTATGGTGTCAGTAACCAGGGATGTTGTAGATAGCCAGAATCACCTAAAAATAAAAGGTAAAGTTAGTCATCACATGGGTAGTTCACTATTTAACAACGGTAAGTCTTTATTGAATCAAAATCCACCTAACAATATAATTATGAATATCTTATTAGTAGAACAGAAAAGTTAAATCTGTGATATAAGCACCTGTAACCTAGGCGGTTAGGTTTTTATTTGGTAAGTATGATCACAATTCAGTTATTACAATAGAATATAAGTTATGGTTATATGCATCTGGGGTCTGCTTTACCAGACACCGAAGTAAAAGCTTCGGATAAGGCTGGGATTAACGCTAGGATGAAGAAGAATAGAACATATGTTATGGAAGTTATTAGTTTTCCCATACCATTAATCTAGTAGGTACCTATTAAGTTTTTTGATACTAACCTAATAACTACACTTGCTTATTATTTCAATGTAACTCATATGAAAGTGATGCCCCTCCGCTTTTGCATTTACATTTAATGTTCGGCAGTCACAGCCACATATCTGAAATTAAATGTACAAATACAATTACACAATGTATTATAAATCTTTTGTCATTAGGTATGTACTACTCCATACTAGGTACTTTATGATATCATCCTAATAACATTATTTTTGCACATTCAGTGAATAGAAATGTTATTTATTGGTAAAATTCAGCCTGCAAAGTCAGTGCTTATGTTAAATAGGATTAATTAAGTTAACTTGTTTTATTCACAACAGCAGGTATGTATTTATGTACCTATAATATAACTTAGTTATCACAAAATAAGTATATTTAATTTACTTAATATTAATTATATAATAGTATATTTGCTGTCTTGGGCTTCACTCATTTGCATTGGGCTTTGTTGCATCTATTCGGATAATCATAATCTGTGAAAAGATGAGAATAATGATGTACTAGGTTCACATACATGTTTACTTGTGTGTTATAGTAGACTTACTAGAAACTTTAGTATTATGGAGTTTAGGCCTAGCCTTTATACTTCTTCATACATACATATATATAATAGCGCCTTTATCCCCGAAGGGTTAGGCAGAGGTGAATTATTCTTCTTCATTCTAGCGTTAATCCCAGTCGCATCCGAAGCTTTCACCTCAGAGTCTGGGGTTCACTTTACCAGTCTTTACTGCGGATTTGCCTGGACCTCGATATTTTCCGTGAAGCTACTGACATCTGACCTCCACAACCCAATGGTGAAATTAGGCGATATTGAAACATTGCATCCAGATCGTTGGACTTTTTAGGGCTCCAACTACCCCTAACGACTGCCATAGAAATCAATTCCTAATCCCTACTTCCCTACTAATATTATAAATGTGAAAGTAACTCTGTCTGTCTGTCACGCCCAAACCACTGTACCGATTTTGATGAAATTTGGTATAGGGGTAGATTAGACCTCGAGAAAGGACGTAGGCAATGTTTGGTCGCGATAACCGACATCCACGCGGGCGGAGCCGCGGGCAAAAGCTAGTACCTATATATATTAGCATTATTAAAAAGTTGTATCAAGGTTCACACACTATTTATTAACAACATATTTAGCGGGTTACTGTAAATAAAACATCCATTTTATTTCAATCAATCAATCAATTAGCCTATCGCAGTCCACTGCTGGACATAGGTATATATGGTAGGTATTATAGGTAAGTTGCGGGCTATCTCCCTGCACACTTCAATTGTACTGGTACCATCAATTTTAATATGCTTTCTGTAATATGGACAGACTTGTTTTAATTGGTAATATAAGTAGGTACCACAAGCAAACAATATTGATTCACTATATTCTAGTCTTGTTTCCAAGCCTAGAATATAGTACCTATATATTTTCAATAAGAATGTTTATATTATGAAATTGTGCTTGCCTTCCATTTATATTATGTTCAATTACATGTAAGGATAACAATGACTTGTTAACCATTTATAAGTGCCCGGTTAATGGCAATAGGCTCGCCAGCTATTACATTGGGACCTAAACATAAACAGCGAAATGTGGGTGCTAGCACCTCTGCCTACCCCTTCGGGGATATAGGCGTGAGTTTATGTTATGTTATGTTAACCATTTGAGCAGTCTTAATCTGTCTATAAGGCCACATGGTGGATGTCTGGTGATACCTATTTGTCAGATATATAGATTGCACATTATTTCGAGGTTGCTTCGTCAGGAATATGAATGACATATTTAGTAGGTACGTTCCTCGTAACTGCAAGTAAAAATACTTGAAATTAACATTTATTATCAGTTCTATATATTATCTGCCCTACAGAATACTGCGACTAAATAATAACGTCATGTTGTGTTCCCGGTAGTGAGTAGGGTAGCCAGAGCTCACTGAAGAGGTTTTTCAAACATGTAATACAGTTCATTTGGTTGTTCAGTGTCAATATTCAACCCAGGGTCAATGATGGGATCGTGTTTAACGTAAATATACAAAATATTCTTTTCTTTCACAAACAAAACAAAGCTATATGACAGTTGACTGGACCACAGAGTAAGTAATATACTTTTTTTTTTTTTTAATATATTTGTTCCATTCGGAACAGGCTAAGGTTCTATGACCATGCTGCCTTGTCATCAGTTATATTTATTTTTATTTGGATGAGGATGATGATGATGATAATGGTGAGTTGATGATGATGATGATGACGATGATGATGATTGCTGCTTCAGTAAAGTGGTGGCAACTTTACTAAAGGCTTCTTACGGAGATTTGAAACCAACACGAGAAATAACAATCCACTGTAATATTTCACTTTCCTACTCTTGTGCGCGTTTTCTAAGACGTTATGTCTAAAATTCCACCATATTTACACATAATAACTTGAACTCACATCAATTTCGGAAAATAAAATAACACCGCGATTTATCATTCTACGCGTTCGCGCCAAAACTCCTGACTGGACTTGTACATGTACTGTGACTGTGACTGTGTTGCCAATGTCATATATATTTCCAAAAATAATTATGAGAATATTTTTTTTTTATTTTTTTTTTATTTCAATTTATAATATACAATTTTCATAATTCAATAGTAGTGTCACAAAAACCACAAAGACTGAGTATTGAAATATATATAGATAACCAAAAGGGTGAACCTTGAAATCCATTGAAATACTACTCATTAAAATAATAACTTACTAAATAATTAATTAATACTAATACTTGTTTATAAACATAGAGTGATACAAAAACCAAACACCAATAGTAAATTAAATGATATCTATCCATATGCAAGCATCTTGTCCACGATAACCATCTATGGAAAATATCCTCTGAAATATTGTCAATCAAGATGATTAACTAAATTGATTTGTATTTGTACTTTATTTACATGAAATTATTTTTATTTATAAAATTAAATTCATTTAATTATTAAACTTAAACTATCGTGACAAACTAAACGTAAAGCAACCGTACATTCGGACCCCATGAACCCAGCGTTTTGCTCCCAAAGGGCTCACGGTTACTTGTAATTAATTTGATAAAGACACTGTATAATAGCATAATCCCAATTAAAATATACTAATGGAATAAGACTCTTTGTAACGGATTCTATTGCGATTTATTGGTATTATTTTATTAGGTAGGTACTACGCTGACCCTAAATAAATGTACGTTAAGGGCAGGAGGATAATGACTCCAATAAATTGTAAATCTACAAACAATTTCAAACATGTTCACAATATTCTTAAACCATAAAATCTCCCATTATTCTTAAAACATAGATTCGATTCTTCTCTAGTTTGAATCGTATACTTATCGTATGTAATTCGATTTATAACTTTCAATTTTCGAATTCTTATGTCGATCATCGAAAGAATATCTCGAGCTATAAAAATATTTTGAATTCCTACTAATTTAATAATCTAATTTTAATATTTATATTCGATACTATCGAGTAGTAGTATTGAGTACGTGTATCGAGTAGGTACTTGACCATAGACACCTAGACTTAGCGAATGCGTTTGGACGCATTGATCTGGCAATTACTATGTTCGATGTATTTTAAGATGACACTCGTCTGCCGGCGAATGCTAATGCGAAACAATAAAACGCATCGCGATAGATTGTAATACGTCTAGGGGTACAGGTTTTCGAGAAATTGCATTTCTTGCTGGAGTAACGTTTCGCATAATCGTGTATCTCTGAAACCATTCTATGTGCGGCTGTGTAGTAAACATATACGAGAATCTCTTAATTTGTGCTTATTTCTGGCAGAATTAGATTTTACAAAACATTTATAGTTTTCAAGTATTTTCGCTTTTTTGAAAATAAAATAAACCTTCGCTGCGTCTACATGATAAAACTTATGAGCTCGCTGAAAACTTTATTCGGTCCTCCTTGGCGTGTATAATAACCATAAATTATTTCAAACGCGTGCATTCACTCGTTATTGAATAATATTACTAAAAGCCAAACCGACGGCACCTTAACTTTGAGGCCGCCGCACAAGAAAACGGCCTAAGCTAAGATGTATGGGTGTAAGCTAATAAATAGAGCGTCTAGTCAATTAACTTATTGCAAAATATCAGCTTGAAATGTTTCGCATTTAAATTGTTATAAATATAATACTAAACGTATAAGCCACGACTGATTATCCGACCAAATTAGAATGACTACAAAAAAGCGACGGAATAGTACATATTGATGACCTTCTTAATTTTGTTCACGAACTGGTTGTAAAGTGTTGTACATGAGTACACTTACGTAGAAAATAACTAACTCAAAGAATAATTAATTTACTATTGAATAATCTGGATATGTTAGTTTTTTGACTTTGCACATTACTAAGTACAAGTACATTCAGTATATTTGTTGATTTTAGTCTTATTAAATACTAACTACTTCGTTTTTTTTAATACTATTAGTACTACTTAGGTCGCAGACAAGCACATGACCCACCTGATGGAAAGTGGTAAAAATTAATATGCACAAAAATCAATGTGCACTAAAAGTCAAAAATAATTGCGTATTCGTAATTAATTATTCTACAACTTAATAATCAACTTAGTTTTCCTACTTATCAATATAATATTTTTAAGAGTTCTCTTAAGTAAAATGAAATGAAAAAGATATTAGACTACTTAAATCAAATTTTTATTAAATAGATAATGAATTAAATAATTGAACAATAAAAAAATCAGTCTTTTATAAATGAAAAAAATAATTAGGATAATATAATTAGTTACAATAATTGTTATTTTTGGATTCGGTATCAGTCAAGGTAAGTTCGTAACTCTATACATACATAGTTACAGGTGAGATGTATCTATTCGTGTCGCACGCGTTCCTTGACGACAGTCGAGGCGAATGGCGAGAGCGGGGTCGCGGGGCTGGAGGGGAGCTGCTGGCCGGGGCGGGCGCGACACGCCGTGCACGCTCCGCTAGCACTGTGGCGACGGACGGTATCGCTTTAACGCGTTAAATGTTGTTAGTTTTGTTTAAATTAGGTAATTGTTTTTATTTTGGTTTGGTTCTGCTCAGTATGTAAAAATAATTTATACCTACAGACAGTACCCGATTTTGATAAAAAGGTGATTGAAGATTTTATTTCAAAAAAATATCCTCGTATTTAATGTAAGTAAGTATAAAAAATATAAAAAATCAACATATTCCTGTAAATTGCTATTGTATTGCAATTTCTTATGTTAATAGGTAGGTTCATACCTTCTGAGCAAGCAAAGCGCACCACCGGTTTGATGAACCACCAGCCGCCACTGATTAGGTACACAAATAATTTGATTTAACTATTTATGTTTTCTTATTTTGGGTAATTGACCTGTGATTTGATGTTATATTATAATAATGAAGATAATAATTCATATATCAAAAATGTGTGTCATTTGATATGGTCATAACTTTAATTTAATGTATATTTGAATTAGCTTCCAAAACTAAATCACACAGATGCCAATAAACGTTTGAATGCGACTGTACGGACAACAGCTTATGATTAAGACGTTAAAAAAGAAGGTCATCGATATGTACTATTCCGTCGCTTTTTGTAGTCATTTTAATTTGGTTGGATAATCAGTCATTGCTTATACGTTTAGTATTATATTTATAACAATTTAAATGCGAAACATTTCAAGCTGATATTTTGTAATAAGTTAATTGACTAGACGCTCTATTTATTAGCTTACACCCACACATCTTACCTTGGGCCGTTTTCTTGTGCGGCGACCTCAAAGTTAAGGTGCCGTCGGTATGGCTTTTAGTAATATTATTCAATAACGAGTGAATGCACGCGTTTGAAATAATTTATGGTTATTATACACGCCAAGGAGGACCGAATAAAGTTTTCAGTGAGCTCATAAGTTTTATCATGTAGGCGCAGCGAAGGTTTATTTTATTTTCAAAAAAGCGAAAATACTTGAAAACTATAAATGTTTTGTAAAATCTAATTCTGCCAGAAATAAGCACAAATTAAGAGATTCTCGTATATGTTTACTACACAGCCGCACATAGAATGGTTTCAGAGATACACGATTATGCGAAACGTTACTCCAGCAAGAAATGCAATTTCTCGAAAACCTGAAGAGGCACAAATTTCATTTTCGGCGCACATCATAGCACAAGTATAAGCTCTCTGCCCATGCATAATATTTCTCTCTCCGATTATTCGTTCAGAATTTTCTTGCTGGAACAACGTTACTCCAGCAGAAATCGTTTTCTCCGTTTTTTTCCAAAACTACAACACGCACAAATTTTTTTATGCGGCGCACATCTATAGCATATATCGCTCTAATTATACGTGCCACTCATGTCACTCTACGAGGTACTTTCTTGCTGGGGTAATGTACACTTTGATACGATGTACAGAATCTGTGGTGACTCGTACTCAGAATTGTATTGATGCTGCAGGTCACCAATTTGAACAGTATTAACATTTGTTATTTATGTTTCATTTACATTGGACTTTCAGCTTTCTATTTTCCTGAAATTTAACTTTGTAGAACGGTAAATAAATTTTCTATGGAAGTTCAAAGTGTGTATACATTTTTTTGAAGCACCCAGTATATGTCCCGCGAGGTATACATCTGATAATACACCCCGGCAACTAACGACCTGAGACAATATACTGTCTTAAAAAAAAAAGTCAGTTGGAGTCCGACATAACCGTCCTGCCCCAGGCAGGGTGTCCCAGGGGATAACCGCACGAAAAACAAAAGCATGGCACCTACTTAATGTTTCTCTTATTTACGATCATATAGGCCGATGCCTACCTAAGTAGATATTGCATAACGTTGCATGACTTTGTATGAGTCACACACAAGCCATTGTTATGTATATTTATCTGTTATGGCTAGTTATGAGCCTGAATCTCACGCAACTAGGATTGTCACATGAAAAAAATATGATTAGGTACGTGTATTTTACCAGCAGCTGCTCGCCGCGGCTCCCCGCTTGGAATTCTAATCCCGTTTCCGTGACCCCAAGACAAAGTAGCATTATTCCAATATTGCAGACCATAATTTGTGCCAAATTTCATCCAGTTCTGTTCAGCCGTTTTTGCGTGAAATCAAACAAACATCCATACATCCAAGTAAACTGTCACGTTTATATATAATCACGTTAATGATGAAAATATTCATTGGCTACTCTTGAAAAAAATAGATGTCTTGAAAGTAATAAATTATTTAATCAAATATATCATCGTATGTCAACAAAGTACGTTTTGGATCTTTTGGCGGGAGCTGGTTGCGTGGTGTCTGTGGCACAGGCGTCCATGTTGCGGCCTGCGACGGTGGTTTACCTCTTGCAAGAGTTACACGCCAACTTTCTTCTAACCCCTCCATCGATGCTAAAGCTTGGGTAGCGATTTCTGGTGTTTCAAATGACAGAAATGCTCTGAAAAAGACAAATTTTCTAATTAGTAGGTACAATCTAGTTGTGGTGTTTACTTGTGACTATTGTAGGTATGTTGTAATTACCAGACAACAGCCCATTTTCCTTTAATGTTCTTATGGCGAATTTTGAAAGAAACAACTCTTATGTTTAATCGTACCCTCAGAAGACATTATGGTACTCACTTTCGTCGAATTGTTATAATTATATATGACTCAAAATACAATAATATTGAATCATTTACCCGGTAAATGACTTTGTACTGTGTGACGCAGTGATGCTGGAAAATAGAAATATGTATCACATTGGCGCGGCTCCCGTCTTATCTACTTTGCCGTCAGTAAATAATAAATACCTATTCGATTCGTATTGTTTGTTACATTTCTTTTTGATTTCGAGGTACAATCAAAGGTGGCGGGCAGGCGGGCTCGAAATGTTCAATATTAGAGGTTTTCTGGTTACAATTAATAAGTAAACTATCCATTTAGCGATCAAAGATGGCGGACTCGAAATTTTCAATAAAATCGATATGGGTATCGTTTTCGGGGTTTTTGTGGTTGCTGGTACAAAAAAATATGCTATTCATTTAGTGATCAAAGATGGCGGACTCGAAATTTTATGTAAAATCAATATGAGTAAGTATAGTTTTCAAGTTAATTATCGTATTTTTCATTGAAATAAAATAATATGCCGACATAATGTAAATGTTTTTATTATTTGTTATTTGAAAAACATACACTTATCTGCCGTATGTTTGAGTTTACAATTGATTTTTTATACATGAACGGTAGGATTGAAATACCGTTCGATTAACCTTAGGTTAACTAAATTATAGCTGCAAGCTGCAAGCTGCGACCGCGCCTGAGTTAAATAAACCGAAAAATTGATACGATATGATATCGATATGACTAAAAACGATAACAAACATAGCTAGTAGCCGCGGAGCGGCGGGCATTAGCTAGTACTATTATAAAATTGAAAAATAGATGTTTCTGAATATACAGCACAGACTCAGCCTCAGATGCATGGCTCGAGTCAACAATAGTGGCCGGAATACACCAATAGGCTCACCCCCTATTATGTGGTGAAATGTGGGTGTTAATTCACCTCTGCCTAACTCTCCGGGGATAAAAGCGTGATTATGTGTATGTAAAAAATAGATAACATACTTATCATCATCGGGTTCTTGTTGGAAACTGAAGGGCTCGTATGTAGCCAAGCGTCGTCTGATTGTCTCTTCTGAAATGCGAGGACCGGTCACTAGAAGAACTGAGATCTTATTGGGTGGAGGCGCCACTTGTGCAGGTGGTGTAGCAGGTTCAACTGGTCCGACGGGTCCAGTTACCCCAGGAGCTGGAGTATTGCGAGCTTTCTCCTCTCTAGATATTAGAGCAAAAACCATATTTAATACATAATAATAATCTACATTGATAATTATATTGATAACTAGCCTTCCGCCCGCGGCTCCGCCCGCGTGCATCTCGGTTAACGCGACCTTTGCTCATATCTTCGGTTCTACTCAACCGATTGCGATCAAACAAACGTAAGATTTTAAGTCTGAGTAAGCCCTTTCTAACAAAAAAAACCGCATCAAAATCCGTCCAGTAGTTTTTGCGTCCATCGCGGACAAACAGACAAACAGACAAACAGACAAACAGACAGGATATTAAAAAAAAATATTTTCGTGTTCAGTATCGTTAACATAACATAACCCAAGTAATTTTTTTTAAATATCTCCAATGTACAGACACGACCACTTTACAATTATATAATAGTATAGATATTATACAGCTGAATAGTTTGGTTGGTTGAACACACTAATCTAGGGAATTACTGGTTCAAATTGGATTCTTTTTTTGTGTCGAATAGTTCATTTATAGATAAAGGTGGTAGGCTATATATCATCAATCATCATGCTACTACGCAAGGTAGACGAGAGGAGCAGTAATCATACATGTACACAATTTATATGACAAATAAAAAAAACATCGTAGGACATTCTATGCAATGCTATCTAGACCCTAAGTAAACATAGCTTAACTTGCTTGTGTTATGGGTTCTAAAATGCAGATAAACATACTTAGATATAGAAACACCCAGACCAATACAAATATTCATGCATACAAATATTGGCCCTGAGTGGGGATCGCACCCTCGCCTCCTGCACTGAAATAATGAAATGTAGTGTAAGATCCATATTCTAGAATGGTACTCAAGATCTCAATCTCAATTTATCTGATAAACTCGTATAGATAACCTGTCAAATCTGCCATCGATCCATACAATCTGTCCTCAGATAAAACATTTCAGAACTGAGTGTCATTCTAGACAATGGCCTAAGTTTTAACAAAAGCATGCATGACCACTGAAAATGATCTATCTAATCACTAGTTATATTAAAAGACAGTGGTTCTTATTAATGGCACTGAATGTTGGCTAAACAATGTTGTAATTTAGTATAAGAAACTTACTTCTCTCTAGCAGTTACAAATGAGTCATATAGGTATTTCACTCGAGGAGCGGGCTTTTCTTCAGGCGGTGGAGGCTCTTGGGACGCACTAAAAGGCTGATATGATGCCACACCACCTGTAGCACCAGCCGATCCACTAAGCTTTCTTTCTCTGCCTGAAATAGACATCAATAAAAAATAAATTTGTACATCCAGTTTATGTGATAAAAATCTAGTTTCAGTCTGTGATGTGGACCAAGTCTTTGGATCTAGGCTAAGTCACAGTCAGCATCAGATTCAGATCTTAACCAACATAGTACTTAAAATGATGTTAATGCCTTGGTTTTACCCCCTTCCTGTGGACTGATTATTGTGATATTTGGTACACACCTTTAGTTCGGACAAAAATACAATTTAAATCAATAAATCATTTTGAAACTTTGCAGTTAGGATTGATCTAACACTGACTGTATTAGACAGTGAAGTGAACCATAATACAACAACAGAACTCTGGGTGAGTGCCTACAAAATGCTCACAAATTAATGACTGTCTCAAGTTAAAAAAATATAACATTGTGTGTTTTATTGTAGTTTAGGTGATAACAATGCAAATATAATTCTTTCAAATTAATTCATTTTAACCTTTAACAATAGTTTTATTTCCATTTTAGTTATAATAAAAATGTAGTAAACATGTTCTTTCTATGCATGTTTCCATTTGAAAATAGTGAAAGAGGAGCTCTAGAATGAATGTGAGACACTATTTTTATACAGTAGGTATTTATACATACAATAGTGAAACATTTAAATCAATGAGTATTCCACATGAGAAATTAAGCAATAAACAATAGTAGCATTATGGACTTGCCAAAGCTGCAGGATCCAAATCCATTGAACCACTTCTGAGGAAACCCTACTCGTAACTCAAATAATCAGTTTAATTTGAGCGGTTATGAAAGATATTAATAGAAATAACTGTGATTTATGAATGGATGTATACCTGCTCTGGGTCGTTTAAATGTAGCATTTTGTGGTTGAGGTGGAGGACTTTTGATTGCTTGAATTGCTCCACTTTTTATTAATTTTCGAGCTATTTCACGAGCGTCACGAGCCTCAGTTGGGCGTTTAGGCAATATTGGTTTTTCGGGCTCTTGTTTAGGGGCTTTTAATGCTTGTAGGGCCTTTTTCTTTTTCTTCAATTTCTGATACTTCGCCTGTAGCATTAACTCTTCCTCAGTTAAATTTGACGGAAAGTGTAAATATACCATTTTTATTGTTCACACTGATATTATTAACAACAGTTTACAAACAAGGTATTACTCTATTAGAATAAAATGATATATGATTGCAATAACAGTTCATACAAAGGCAAAGTATATTTACGGAATATAATCTAAATATATTGTATGTATTTATATTTATTGAGTAGGTACTGAATAACACAATACAATTTATTATATTATATACAATGTGTTCTTCAGAAAATAGAAAAAAGAGAAAGATTCAGAAACATTTCAGAAATAAACACGCATGACAACTTAATGACAATCATGACATTAACGACATGACATATTATTATGAGTTTTATGATATTACTAAAGCCGCGTACAGAGCTCATGTTTTTCGCAACAAAACATGTGGCACTACCTTAGTTAGAGTATACATTATACAGAGCGTCCCACGGCGATGCCACATGGAGGGAAAGTACCTTAAATCCTTATGTTAGCTCATTTTATTTTTAAAAAGAAACAAAACTGCATTCATAGATTTTAAAAATTCGCTTGCCACACCCGGTAATCGAATCGACTACAATCCGAAAAAGTAACATCCTGTATTTTTATAGCATCAATTGATAGTGTCAATCATAAGGATCAAATCTCTCTAAGAAACATGGTAAATTAAATGAAAGGAAGTCCTTGAAACCTAAAATTATAAATTCAATTTGGTAAAATAAAACACTTTCTGTTCTACTAGCTAGGCGCACACGTCCTTACTTTTTGCAGAACGGAAAAAACCCGACGTTCAGTTCAGAACGGAAAAACCTAATGACGTCATACCGAACGCAGCACTCGCATACATATTTTGTACTAATCGCCGCACACGTCAGGAAATTTCCATCCGGAATCGCGCTAATGCAAAACCTAAAAAAAACCTAATGCAAAAACCTAACGTGTGCGCTCGGCACACGGAATTCCAAATCAGGAAACCGTGGACGGAAACCGTCTCCGGAAACCGTACATGTGCGGCCACCCTTAGGCTCCGCGCAAACGTACGGTTTCCGTCCACGGTTTCCTGATCAAAAAGTCAGATTCAAAAAACCGAATGCTCCATTTTCATACAAAATGTTCTACTAGCCGCACACGTCCTTACTTTTTGCAGAACGGAAAAAACCTGACGTTCGGTTCAGAATGGAAAAAACCTAATGACGTCATACCGAACGCAGCACTCGCATACATTTTGTACTAATCGCCGCACACGTCAGGAAATTTCCATCCGGAATCGCGCTTAAATTGTGTCCAGCGTTGTCAATTCCCAAGAAAGTGGGGACTTTCAAGCCGATTAGGGAATTTGTGGGGATTGTGCTTATGTGGGGCATTTAGACATTCACACTAGACCTAAACTCAGAAGTAATAAGTGGCAAGTATTATACATATTGATAAATTATTAAAGCAAAATATCCGACATTAAGGTACTATTTTAACTCTTTATTGGCAATATATGTACACGAGCCGCAATAAACATCGCAAGTGGTGAATATAGCGGGAAACTTCAAGAGAAGTAATGTAGTTATCAATGTCTAATATTGGGGCCTTTCTGTTGGGTTTGTGGGGAATTCAGATCATCAGTAATTGGCAACACTGATTGTGTCTCGCTTCCGGGGTTGCCAGATTGTAATGTAACTTTTGTTACATTTTGCGTAACTTTTGACTCTCTTACGACCCAGCCCCATAGTGGTAGACGCTCTCAGCTGCATTAAGTCCCAGATGAAATAGCTGGGGCTCGTACTCAATGGCCAGTGGGATTTCAAGGAGCATCTCGGAAGGCCGGCTCCTAAATTGGGCGGATACCCGAGATAAACCGAGAGGATTTGTAAAAAACAAGAAACACTATATAAAAAAACAAGAATACGTAACTTTTCCCCCGAAAATGCAACTTTTAAGCCAGCTTGTGTTACATTTGACAATTTGGCACTGGCAACACTGCTCGCTTCGAACTAATAATAAAAAAACCTAATGCAAAAAACCGAACGTGTGCGCTCGGCACACGGAATTCCAAATCAGGAAACCGTGGACGGAAACCGTCCCCGGAAACCGTACATGTGCGGCCACCCTTAGAATTAGGATGTTCAGTATCCACTTGACATTGACACTATTGACAGTATAACCATAAACTCAAAACTTTACTTGTCACTTGACATGTTGGGATATGACAGATAATACCTAAAAATTGTTAAAAATCCAAAAAATCGATCAAATTCTAAAAAAATTGTAAAATGTTTCGCCTAACTAACAAGTTAACAGCTGTGTTCTTGAAAACAGCACAAAGGAAAACAGATACCCAAGGACCAAGTATATTAATACTGTTACAGGGACAGAGATTACTTTCAAGTTCTGGTAAGAAAACTACATAATTTTTTTATTTACCGTATGTACCTATGTAGTTTCCATTTTTTTTTCACGATATGTGACTAAAATTACTCAAGGATTTAAAATTAGCAAGTTGCGATGTAATATTTTTCCATAATAACAATAAGACGTAATGTTGTGAATGCTAATTAAACGACAAAAACATGAATAAGTACCTACCCAGTTACCTAAGTATAGGTATACTCCATTTGGTTAGGTAGTTACATCAAGGTAAATATTCTTGTGGCATCTTTTTTATAAAAACACATTGAACTAGTGGTTCAATTGCAGTTTTTTTAGTCTTTAAAATGTGTTTCTAAACAGAATAATATTAATAAACCGAGTCTTTAAATACAGTAAAAGACACATCTAGATTGTTCATGTTTAGTCTTTAGTAGGTACTTAACCAAGTGAAGTAAATAGTCGGTATCTGTTTTTTAATTTCATAACAACAAGCAAATTGTTCTAGACTAATGTTCTAATGTTGTAGGTCAATCTGGTAAGTTCTCTGTGAAGCATGAAGATTTTGGTCGGCCACTATATTTCGATGCCCAGGCTACAACTCCAATGGTCAGTATTTTACTACTCTTCTAGATGCTAGATTTTTATAGCACATTATCTTCATGTTTTTTTCAATTTCTACAGGATCCTAGGGTCCTAGATGCTATGCTGCCATACTTTGTGAGTTACCACGGTAATCCCCATTCACGAACTCATGCATATGGATGGGAGAGTGAAACGGCTGTTGAGAAGGCTAGGGAACAAGTTGCAGAACTGATAGGTGCAGACCCTAAAGAAATAATATTCACATCAGGAGCTACTGAGTCTAATAACATATCAGTTAAAGGAGTAGCAAGATTTTATGCTCCAAGAAAGAACCATGTTGTTACAACTCAAATTGTAAGTATGAATTATTATCACATACCTTTTTTATAGAGTGACTGTATGTAATTTTAAAACACAATGACTGATTCACTTTTATCTCTTATTTAAGGAGCACAAATGTGTGCTGGATTCTTGCCGAGCTCTAGAAGGTGAAGGCTTCAAAATCACATATTTACCTGTCAAACAAAATGGAATAATTGACTTACAAGATTTGGAAAAAGCCCTGACTCCAGAAACTAGTTTGGTGTCAATTATGACGGTCAACAATGAGATAGGTAAGAAAATTTAATTAATTGGATAAATAAATATATTACTAGAATATTCTATAATCCACTTGGTTGGGTACTTAACTAAACGTAAAAAATCTTGATGTGTTTTTTAATATTCTCCATTTAAAAACTCGGTTTGTTAATATTTTTCTATTAAGAAATTTATTTGGAAGACTAAGAACCGAAATGGAACAACTGCAACAGTTAGTCAGTTAGATAGGCTAATGTTTAATAAATTGGTGGGGGTCTTAAGTACACCATAATGAAAGAAATATCAAAAGTCCCCATTGATTATACTTCTGCATTTTTTTTAATTCAAGGTCAAAGCTCAAATATATTGGATTCTCGCATTTTTCTCGTAAACAACAAATGTTATCGCAAAACTAGGTTAGACAAAGTTATAGATCATGTAATTATCTATTTTATACATATTTCAGGTGTAAAGCAACCTATAGCTGAAATAGGTGCCATCTGCAAAAGCAAGAAAATATTTTTCCATACAGATGCAGCACAGGCAGTTGGCAAAATTCCTTTAGATGTTAACAAAATGAACATTGACTTGATGTCAATCTCTGGTCACAAACTATATGGCCCTAAAGGGGTTGGTGCACTGTACATAAGGCGTAGGCCCAGAGTACGGGTGGAGCCCATCCAAAGTGGTGGAGGACAGGAGAGAGGAATGCGCAGTGGAACAGTACCAACTCCTCTTGCTGTTGGCTTAGGTGCAGCATGTGAGATAGCCAATCGGGAGATGGCATATGATCATGCATGGATGGAGAAATTATCACAAAGGTTCCTTGATAAAATATATTCAAAGTTGTCGCATGTCATAAGAAATGGTGACCCAGTAGAGACATATATTGGATGTATCAATTTGTCATTTGCATATGTTGAAGGTGTGTATTACTTGAAATCCGTGGGTTTCTATTTAAATTTTATTATGGAATCCATAGAGATTTGGTCTCTGCCTACCCCACTGGAAAAGAGGCGTGACTGTAGGTATGTATGTATGTATGCATAGAGATTTTGCAGAATCCCAATATCAATACCACAGAATTGGAGGAGATCAATTTGCGGATGCGTGGGCCGCCGGCGCCTCCGTTTGCGAGCAAGTAATGCTCGTGAAGGAGGCGGCGGAGCGGGAGCGAAGGAGAATCGCAGACATTGCGGCCCACGAGGAGGTCGGAGGTCGCAGAATGACCTCCGTCCCCCATGAGTGCGGGCTTGGGGGTGACGGGTGGAGCCGCCTGTCACCCTAGCAGAAGCGGCCGCGGTGGCGGCGCGCATTGCGTGCCTCCCCGTACCCGGGGGCGAGTTGGGGACTCTGTGGTCCCCACACTGGAAGAGGGCCAGATCGAGAGATATGGCCCTGGGTCGGCCAGGGTGCGAGGGATATGGCTACGACAATCTCACTTCCGGCAATAGGCTATTTGACTAATTTTCAAAAAGCATTTCAAATGATTGCTTACTTGATTGCTTATTACAGTATAAACATATCACATTAATATTTCTGTAAAAAAACAATGCATTATGTTAAAAAATCAATGCTAAAGTTTAAATTTTCAAAAGTGCGCGAAAAACGCTAGGATATTTAAACATGGCGATGCGTGTGATTTGTGACTTCACTCTATTGTAGGTAAGTTGCTGTTATCATCGGCTTGCACAAAATTTGTATCCATTTCGAACTTAATCACAAAATATGTCCATAAAACTCGCGATAATCAAGGAAAAAGCAAATAATAACACCGAAACAAACAATAATAGCTCATACAACTGGAGATATTTTGGTAGCAATGACGTCACCCAGAGCTCTAACCAATCACGAGCGTTTTTGTCATAGACAATAAATCAACAAAATATAACATTTTTATATTTGAAATCTCATAAAATACACATATTTGAGAGTAAATTGTAGTCTCGTAGGTCTTTTAACGTTATTTTCTAATAGGATGGCCACAATTTGTAGTATATTTTTAATGTTGCCAAATAGCCTATTGTCGGCCCACAGACGGCGTGCGTTTTAGTAGGTTCGAGTCCGACATAACCTCCTCCTCCGGCTCCGGCGGGGGAGGTATCCGTGGGGATTTTTCGCACGATAAAAAAAAGGAGGAGATCAATTTCGTTTATTTTCAAGATCGATTCAATTCTGTGATTGATTTGGTTTTTATGGTTCCGTAGCCAAATGGCAAAAAACGGAACCCTTATAGATTCGTCATGTCTGTCCGTCCGTCTGTCTGTCCGTCCGTATGTCACAGCCACTTTTCTCCGAAACTATAAGGCCTATGCTGTTGAAACTTGGTTAGAATATGTATTCTGTGAACCGCATTAAGAATTTCACACAAAAATAAAAAAAAGCATTAAATTTTGGGGGTCCCCATACTTAGAACTGAAACTCAAAATTTTTTTTTCATCAAACCCATACGTGTGGGGTATCTATAGATAGGTCTTTAAAAATGCTATTGAAGTTTCTAACATATTTTTTTTCTAAACTGAATAGTTCGCGCGAGAGACACTTCCAAAGTGGAAAAATATGTGTCCCCCCTCTAACTTCTAAAATAAGAGAATGATAAATCTAAAAAATATATAGGTATGATGTAAATTGCCATGCAAACTACCAATAAAAATTGGTTCGAACGAGATCCAGTCAGTAGTTTTTTTTTCAATACGTCATAAACCGCAATTTTCGCCTTTGCTACTACGGAACCCTTCATGGGCGAGTCCGACTCGCACTTGGCCGATTTTATCATAAGTTATTATACCTATTAGTACAGAGTTCAAAATCGAATACAAAGCCATATTCTTAACTAAACAAACACTACATAAACCTAATCTAGTTCTTGAAGTGGCGATGATGACGAGACGATGTAATTAGATCAATAAAATTGCTGAGTGCCTATTGCATTATTATCATTCATAAGTACATACCTATATCAACATTTTCTTTATAAATTCGGTGCGACCTTCTCAGCTAATAAATGTGGAATGAAGTAAAATGTTTCTAACTCTGTGCGCTTTTGTTTTTGTGGATTCTATTCGTAATTATTTAGAATCGACACATTATTTACCGCCAAACTGAACTTCACAAAAAAAAATGTAACAAAATGAACTTGTATATTTTTCAGGTGAATCATTACTAATGGCTTTAAAAGATATAGCCCTGTCAAGTGGTTCCGCATGCACTTCGGCATCTTTGGAACCATCTTATGTCTTGCGAGCTATAGGAACAGATGAAGATTTGGCACACAGCTCAATCAGGTAATATTCCATACTTCCATGCTTTTATAATCAAGGATTATTTTACTTATTTCAAATGAATGACAACAAAATGTGAAAGTTGTGTTTTGTAGGGATTAAAAGTTCAATTTTCATCAAGATATCTTCAAAAACAAATTTCCATCCCCTATTACCCCCCGTCCCCCCCTTTACCGCCCGCCTTCCATAATAAAAGGCAACCTACGTTAATAGGATATCTTAAAAATCCCCTACTTCCCCACCTATTCGCGAAAAAAGGTAGCCTTTGTCCGTTACCTTGCTTCAATCTCTCTCTACCAATTTCCCCCTCTTTCATAATAAAAGGCAACCTTTTATACGTTTTCAACCTCTGTTACGTCTTTGTACTAGATTTCATCATGAACTTTCAAAACTTTTCATCCCCTATCCCCCCCCTTAACCCATTTTTCGCATAAAAGGTAACCTTTGTCCGTTTTCCGTCCGTTGAAAAATTACGAACTTTCCTACAAACTCATCCCCTATTTCCTCTTTGACCCCCAATTTCGCGAAAAAAGGTAGCCTTTGTCCGTTACCATGCTTCAATCTATCTCTCTACCATTTTTCACCAAGATAAGTTCAAAAATAAACTTTCATCCCCTATTACACCCCCCTCCCCTTAACCCCACTTTTCATTATAAAAGGCAACCTATACATTCCCAAATAACCGGAGTATTATAATAAATGTAACACCGCCGACATCCACGCGGGCTGAGCTGAGACGCAGCGCAGGCAACAGCTAGTATTATAATAAAAATTACATCTTGTTACAGATTCGGTTTAGGAAGATTCACAACCATTGATGAAGTTGATTATACAGCGGACAAGACAATTCGACATGTAGAACGTTTAAGAGAAATGAGTCCCCTTTGGGAGATGGTGCAAGAAGGAGTAGATATCAAGACAATCCAGTGGTCTCAGCATTAGAGCTGTATACATATTAAATAGAAATTTGTTTGTGAAAATTATATTATTATGTGATAAAGTGTAGCCGTCACAATAAAGAGATCTGTATTTGCTTATTGTAGACTGATGTCAGTGTATGTAATCTTTGTTTTACTACATGCCTACTAGACTTCTATATTTGGTTTATTTGTGGAATAATGTCTATTATTAAATAATAGATTCAAATAATTATGTTCCGACCGCTCAGTTGAACAAATCAAATAAAATATTTATATTAATAATATTTGTGTATCATTTTTGTAACATGCTATTTAATTTCAATGTTAAGGTCAATGCAAGGTTGCATAATTTGATCGCTCAATTTAATATGTATACCTACCTAGTTAATTAGTTCTTGTTTTTCTAGCAAGTCTTTAAAACAAGGAAATTGCTTCACTTTGACCTTCACATAGATCTAAGTACCTTTATGAAAATTCATTGATTCATCAGCTAAGCTCAGGTTAACTCAGACTATAAGAATAACTTGACGAACGTTTAAAACTAGCTAATAAAGCACTCTGTGTACACGATGGATCTTTCTTTTGCACTAAAAAAAATACCCATTAGGGTGCGACCACACGGCGCGGTGCGGCCTCGCACCGCAAAAATTTCGGCGAATCGGCGGCCACACGAGCGGCGCCGCACCACTCATGGCTAGAGAGGCATTCAATTAGAGGAGGCAGGACACGACGGTATATCCGTCCCTATCGAGCAGTCCGACTGGGGAAGTACCTCCGCCCTACAGAAGATCGCGGCTTAATAACCTCGTGTTATGTTTCCGACGGTGTGAGTAGGGTAGCCAGAGCTCACTGGAGATTTTGTGCTGTCAGTGGGAAAACCAAAGGCGTTGTCCTACTTATCTTTTGCGCTGACGGCACAGAATCTGTTCTTACAAGGCCGGCAGCACGAGGGTGAGTCCCCTGGTGTTGCACTCGCCCATAAGCCACGGTAACCTCTTACCATCAGGAGGGCCGTGTGCTTGTCTGCGACCTAAGTAGTATAAAAAACATATACCTACCTACGGCAAGATAGGGGGCTTCTCGTGTTGGCTGACGTAGGTGATCTCCAGGAACGGGTGTTTCGGGGATTAACTATGTCGGAGCCAACGCCTGAGTGCCATCATTGAGATGCGATCGAGAACTCAGAGCTGCACGCGCTGACCGGGTGCTGGGTGTGGGAAACGCCGAGGCGGGTACATATTCGTAGCGGCCCAAGGAGTGTGAGTGCTCCTGCTCAGCGCATTGCTCAGGGCGATGGTGCGGGGCGCAAATATGCTTATGCATCGAGGCATCAGGTAGATGGAGGAGTGGGGCGCGGGCGAATGTCCACACAATTCATAACTTACGAAAGGGATGATACACAATGTTAATGATACACAGAAAGCCGTAACACAAATAAAATTTACTTAATTATTATTATGCCACTTATAGTAATAAAATTATGTATGACAGATACAGATTATAACTAAAAAAATATAAACTTACAAATTGATTGCAAATCATCATTAAATAAGAATTTCTTGTGTCCTGACAAATAGTAAGCAGTAAATGAGAACATCCTGCTCAAGGCACAATCATAAAATTAAAATAGATGCCTATATTCCCTGACTAATACCTGATAATACTGTTAGGTCTCATTAATTTTCACAAAAATCAAGTTTACAAAGAAATCTTATGTTGACATAAATATACAAAGACTTTTTATTTATTGAGATTCTCTATTATAGTGTAAAGCTATGGGTGACTTAGCTAGTGGGCATGTGCAGTCTGTAATGCTTAACTTTCACTATGCAGTCATTTTTAATTAAAGAGTTAGTTTTAATTAGAATGCTTGTCATAAGTTTTACAATACTTAACAATATAAAATAATATCTTATAGCATAAATTCATTCAACAACTGCATGAAGGCTCATCTACTGGTTCTGGGTTTGATATCTTGAAGCTGTCCTGATCTAAAGTTTGCAGTTCAATTCTTGATCTATTTGACTCCACGAGTTGAATAGCAATATCTGTAAACATTTCTTCAACACCTTTACCAGATTTACACGAAGTTTTGTATGTAGTGCTTATGAGATTGTGACACTGCTCACTGAAACATAAACAAGCCATGATGAAATTGAAACATCATAATACACCCTCTCCTTTCCTATATAGGACAACACGTGCAGGACTCAGATGCCACCCGCATATGGTGCAAAATATTCCATCAAGAACCAAGCGATTCGGCGACTCCTTCTTCTGCTGCACTATTAAGACTTGGAATTCCTTACCAGCTCACGTGTTTCCATCCTCCTATAGTCCCGGGTCCTTTAAGCGGGGCGTGAAAAGGCATCTGATGAGGCCGTCAAGCTGAGTGCCACCATTGTAACATGGTACATGTCTGTAATGGTGACCCTCTTTTCAAAGACTTTGCCTTCAGCTTACCATCAGGCGAGGCAAAGTCAAATTGACGTGTCCTATTAAAAAAAATAAAAATAAAATGTGCATAAAATATTATGTAGCTGCTTACCAGAAAGTTTCTATATCCGCATCTGTTACTTGTGGTGAAGCTCGTTCTAAGTCGGATTTGTTTCCACATAAAAATATTTTGGCATTTTCAGCATATGTTACGATATCTAACAAATGTTGACTCAAAACATGAAAAGAGGATGCATTATCTAATGAAAACACTAGAATAGCTGCTTCAGCAAATTTATAATAACTTGATGTCACTGAAGCAATCCGTTCCATGCCTCCTGTATCCCATAATTGTAACTGAAATAGAAACATCTTAGTCAGACGTGAAAGTTAATCCAATAATGGTTTTATAAGGGCGGTAAATTAAGGATTGTAATCCTTCCTCACTTAATTTTAATCTGTCTAATTAACGTACCTTGACGTCCTTGTCCGTGAGCTCATAAAGCTTTTCAAAGTGGTCTAATCCTAAAGTCGACCTTCTATCTGAGTTTGGAACGAAAGTATTATTGATAAATCGTCGGAACAAGGAACTTTTTCCTACACCGTATTCACCACATAATATCACTTTCAGCACTGGGGTTTTCACGATTGCCATTTTCTATTTGCATCCAGCAATTTTTTATCCTATTTACTAAAATGCCTTGTATAGTACAATAGGTAATAATAAAGATTATGTACCCAAATGAATATTTTTACAAACAGGCAGTACAATACACAAACAATTTAAACACCCAGTAACCATAGATTACCTAGCTAGAACCAGTACTGTAACCTTCAAATTCTATTATAAAATGCCTTCAAAGCTTAGAGTATATACTCTAAGCTTCAAAGACTGTAACTTACTATTAGTGTTGCCGATCGATAGTCGACAATCGATTATTAATCGATAGTCTATCAATAGTCAGGCTATCGTGGAACAATCGATACTATCGATACTATCTAAATTGTAGCTCACGAAGAATAAACAATCGATAGTATCGATAGTATTGCAGCTCACGATAGGTACTATCGATTGTTTTAGACTATCGATAATTTGCCAATGAGCAGTTTTCCAGTAGGTATTTATAGCGTTCCTAAAGACAAGCTAGATGGCGCAGCCGGCACTTTTGGTAAGTAGAGTGTGGTCTCACATCTAGTGTTCCCTAATTTATGGAAAAAATGTTCTTCGGTTTTGTAATGATTTACTTTACATAAATGTTTTGACATTTTTTTTTTTGATAAAATTATTTTAAATATAATATTATTTTAAATTACAGACCGTGGGGCGAAAAGAATTAAGCGTTTTATCATATTTTATCTATTGTAATATGGGTAAATGAAATTAAACTTTGGCAACATCGCACAAATAAACCACAGAGTACATTAAATTACCAAAAGCTATGCTAGCGCCATCTCTTGATGATTGAAAAACCAACTGATTATTATACCTACTGGAAAACTGCTCATTTACAATAGTATTGTCATCATTATAGACACGTACCATGTTACAATGAGCAGTTTTCCAGTAGGTATTTATAGGGTTCCTAAAGACGCTCTAGATGGCGCAACCGGCACTTTTGGTAAGAAGAGTGTGGTATCACATCTAGTGTTCCCTAATTTATGGAAAAAAAATCTTCGGTTTTGTAATGATTTACTTTACTTAAATATTCTGTCATTTTTTCTGATACAATTATTTTAAATATAATATTATTATTTTAAATTACAGACAGTGACGCGAAAAGAAATAAGTGTTTTATTATATTCTATCTATTATAATATGGGTAAACGAAATTAAACTTTGGCAACATCGCAAATTCATGAAAAAATACCACAAACAAACCACAGAGTACATTAAAATTACCAAAAGCTATGCTAGCGCCATCTCCTGATGACTTAAAAACCAACTGATTATTGTACCTACTGGAAAACTGCTCATTGGACTTCACCTCGCCTGAATGGTAAGCTGAAGGCAAAGTCTCGGAAAAACGGGTCACCATTATAGACACTTACCATGTTACAATTGGACTTCACCTCGCCTGATGGTAAGCTGAAGGCAAAGTCTCGGTAAAGAAGGTCACCATTATAGACACGTACCATGTTACAATTTGACTTCGCCTCGCCTGATGGTAAGCTGAAGCACTGAGCGGGGATCAAACACGTGCCTTCTGCGTAGCGGCTGTGTTCACTACCACCATGCCACAGAGGTTGTTAACCACCCGCATACGGTGCAGAATATTCCATCAAGAACCAAGCGGTTCAGCGACTCCTTCTGCCGCACCATTAAGACCTGGAATTCTTCACCAGCTCACGTAGGAAGAGGGAAACCCTCTTCCTACAGTCCTTCCTACACTTTTTTCTGAGACTTTGCCTTCAGCTTACCATCAGGCGAGGCGAATTCAAACTGTAACATGGTACGTGTCTATAATGGTGACCTTCTTTTCTAAGACTTTACCTTTAGCTTACCATCAGGCGAGGTGAAGTCCAATTGTTGAGCCTATTGCCGTATTGCGGGGACTATTGTTGAATCAGGCCACATAATATCTGAGGCTGAGTCTGGGCTGTATACAGTGTTATTGGTAACTCGACGTATTCCTGTCAGGGGATGTTAGGGGACCCAAAATGCTACAATTTGGAGCCCACATATGTATGGCCGAAAATCAATAGTTTTCGAAATAATTGACTTTTTAAGTTTTTTTCATAGTAACCCAAAATTCAGCCTTCAATTGCAAATTTAAAAAAAAGTTTTTGTAAAGTGGGGCTTATTCTAATTTATTCTTGTAGGTTTTACTAACCTAAATTAGCAATAAAAACTAAAAAAAAAAATTATATAGAAAAATTCACCTTACTCTCCAGTAATTGTCGTAGGTATGTCTCAAAAAATTACTATGGCAGTGAGCGTACAAATTACAGAAAAAATTGTGCGTTTAATTAGCTTTCCAAAAAGGTAATGACATCCATAGAATAATATTGTATTTATGAAAAAAGTGAGTTTTAATAAGCGCGGGCGAAAATGCACCAAGGAAATTTTCATTCTTTAGGATCGACATATTGGGCACAAGGTCATCCGTTTATCATTTTATCTGAGTTCGGAAGTATCAATTGACTATTTATAATGTGTCATAGTATTAATTAGTTACAATTTTGACATAATAATAATAATAATAATAATTCGTCCTGATTCGAATGGGACTGACATGCGTCGTCCAGATGATGATGCTACTAATACGTTCTGGCGTAGCATCTGGTCGACGCCCGTCAGTCATACAGAGGGTGATTGGATGCGAGTTGTCGAACGATCGTGTGAGTCTATAGGAACCATGGAACCAGTAACAATCTCTGACGATGATGTTACCAATGCAGTCCGTCTGTTACCTAACTGGAGATCAGCGGGCCCAGACGGACTGCATAACTTCTGGCTGAAATGGTTCCGGAGCTCACATGGTCGGTTGGCAATGCAATTCCAATCATGCCTAGAATCAGGATCGCTTCCCGCTTTCATAACAACCGGTGTAACCCACCTTCTTCATAAGTCTGGTAGTACCACGGACCCTAAAAACTACAGGCCTATCACTTGTCTGCCTACAGTGTATAAGCTTCTTACATCTATTCTGAGAGAAAAAATTTCATCCCACTTAATTGACAACTCTATTATGTCTATCTCTCAGAATGGATGTAGGAGCGGGGCCCGAGGTACTAAAGAGCTCCTTATAATTGATATGGCCATTTGCCAACAGGCCCGTCGTCATCGGAAGGATCTGGCGACATGCTGGATAGACTATAAAAAGGCCTATGACTCTGTGCCACATACATGGCTCTTGAGGGTGCTAGAGTTGTATAAAATTGATACAACTCTATGTACCTTCATGAAGACATGTATGGGGCAATGGAGAACGGTGCTTTGTTATCCAGGATGTCGACAGATTTGCGAGGATAGCGGGCTAATAAAGATTGAGCGGGGTATATTCCAGGGCGATAGTCTGAGTCCATTATGGTTTTGCCTAGCACTGAACCCTCTCAGTACTATACTGGATAGTTCAGGGTTGGGCTGTCGGTTGCGGAGAGATGGTCAAGTCATATCCCACCTCCTTTACATGGATGACCTCAAATTGTTTGCTCCCAACAATCTCCATCTGATAGAGTTGTTAAAGTCGACAGAAACATTTAGTAACTCTATCAGGATGGATTTTGGTGTGGACAAATGTGCGGTCATGCATGTGAAGAGAGGTCGGATTGTGGAATCTGAAAGTGTAGAGCTCTCAGATTCTACAAAACTTAGGGCTCTCTCTGCAACCGACACCTATAAATACCTGGGTATGTCGCAGGCGTTAGGCATTTCAGAAGCTGGTATGAAGCAATCATTGCAGGAGCGTTTCTTTGGCCGTCTGAAAAAAGTTCTGAAAAGTCTTTTATCAGGCGGTAATAAGGTCCGCGCTTGTAATGGTTGGGTCATGCCAGTTTTAATGTACTCCTTTGGCATACTCAGGTGGACTCAGACAGAACTTGAGGCCCTGGATAGGAAGGTCCGTGCGCATCTCACTGCATACCGAATGCATCATCCGCGTTCATCTGTGATGAGGTTGTACATACCGCGGAAATGCGGGGGTCGTGGTTTTTTAAATGCCAAGACCCTCCATAACCGCGAGGTGTGCAACCTCAGGGAATATTTTCTGCATAATGACGCGGATATGCATCGAGATGTAGTGATGGTAGATAACGGACTTACCCCGCTTGGTCTGGCTAAAGAGAACTGGCGCAAACCTGCAGTATTAAGTATTAATGATCGCAAGGATGTATGGAAGAGCAAGGAGTTGCATGGTCGTTTTTATCGGGCTCTACATGGGCCCGAAATAGATATACCAGCCTCTCTATCTTGGTTACGCTTCGGTGACCTATTTGGGGAAACCGAAGGGTTTGTCTTTGCAATTATGGACGAAGTTGTTATGACGAATAACTATCGGAGATATATCATAAAGGACGGTACGGTTGACATTTGTCGGGCGTGTCACCGTCCCGGGGAATCCCTTAGACATATAATCTCTGGTTGTTCTCGTCTTGCCAACGGTGAGTATTTGCACAGGCATAACCAAGTAGCCAGGATAATCCATCAGCAACTTGCCCTGAAGTATAACCTTGTGGAATCAGAGGTACCATACTATAGGTATGTGCCCGACCCAGTTCTCGAAAATGGGCATATCACGTTGTACTGGGATCGATCTATTATCACTGACAGGACTATTGTTGCCAATAAGCCTGATATAGTGATAATAGATCGATTAGAGCGCCGTGCAATAATAGTTGATATCACTATCCCTCATGACGAGAATCTCATGAAGGCAGAAAAAGAAAAACAAATTAAGTATGTGGACTTGGCCCATGAGATTGTCGACATGTGGGATGTTGACTCGGCTATTATTGTACCGATAGTCGTTTCCGTTCACGGACTTATCGCCAAGAGCCTCGATCAACATCTTAAGAGGCTCTCGTTAGACGGTTGGCTCAAGGGCTTGATGCAGAAGGCAGTTTTGCTAGGCACTGCACGCATAGTGAGGAAGTTCCTCTCCCTGGAGCCCTAACCACCGGCAGCTTGGTCCCTGTACCCGATGCCGGTGGGACACTATTTTTTATATTTTTAAATGTATTTTTTTTTTTAAGTATATTTAGAAATATAATTAATATGTATATAAAATGAATAAAGGAGAATAATAATAATATATCTCTTTATTGTATGTACACAAATACAGAGGAATACAGGAAAAGAAAAAAGAAAAAAATACAGTAAATACAATAAGCGTTTTGTTTTAATTTGCCTACCCTCAATCATTCGTGGAATTAATTCGCTTTCATTTATTGCTTTTGTTGTTAGTACATAATAAGAACAAAAGCAAGGTAAGTAATTCTACGAATCATTTGAAAGTCGTCAGATTACAACAAAACGTGCTCACGTGGGTCAAAATTGTAACTAACTAATACTGCGATACAACATACAGCCATTTGACACTTCCGAACTCAGATAAAATGATAAACGGATGACTTTGTGCCCAATATGTCGATCCTAAGGAATGAAAATTTCCTTGGTGCATTTTCGCCCGCGCTTATTAAAACTCACTTTTTTCATAAATACAATATTATTCTATGAATGTCATTACCTTTTTGGAAAGCTGATTAAACGCACAATTTTTCCTGTAATTTGTACACTCACTGCCGTAGTAATTTTTTGAGACATACGATAATTACTAGAGAGTAAGGTGAAAATTGTAATTTTTTTAAATAAAAGTAAAAATTTTCTATTTAATTTTTTTTTAAAGTTTTTATTGCTAGTTTAGGTTAGTAAAAGTGTTACCTACAAGAATAAATTAGAATAAGTCCCACTTTAAAAAAACTTTTTTTTAATTTGCAATTGAAGGCTGAATTTTGGGTTACTATGAAAAAAACTTAAAAAGTCAATGAGCAGTTTTCCAGTAGGTATAATAATCAGTTGATTTTTAAATCTTCAAGAGATGGCGCTAGCCGGCTAGCATAGCTTTTGGTAATTTTAATGTACTCTGTGGTTTATTTGTGCGATGTTGCCAAAGTTTAATTTCATTTACCCATATTACAATAGATAAAATATGATAAAACGCTTAATTCTTTTCGCGTCACTGTCTGTAATTTAAAATAATATTATATTTAAAATAATTTTACCAAAAAAAAAATGTCAAAACATTTATGTAAAGTAAATCATTACAAAACCGAAGAACATTTTTTCCATAAATTAGGGAACACTAGATGTGAGACCACACTCTACTTACCAAAAGTGCCGGCTGCGCCATCTAGCTTGTCTTTAGGAACGCTATAAATACCTACTGGAAAACTGCTCATTATTTCGAAAACTATTGATTTTCGGCCATGCATATGTGGGCTCCAAATTGTAGCATTTTGGGTCCCCTAACACGCCCTGACAGGAATACGTCGAGTTACCAATAACCCTGTATATCTGTCTAATGTTAAACAGCCCTATCCCTTAGTCGCCTTGTACGACACCGCATGGGAGGTGAAGGGGTGGCCCAAATTCTATTCTGCCGGGAACCACGTGGCTTTGTACGACACCGCACGGGAAGAGAATCCGATGTAATTTGTTAAGGTTTTTTTTAATATTTTAGAGGACTTATACATCAAACATATCAGTTATACTTACTTACTATAGGACTTAAATACATTATGATGATAAGTAAGCTAAAAGAGTTAACTTGAGTTACGCTACTCAAATTTTGCCGAGTAGGCACATCACTAATAGCTACCTAGAAAGTACCAAAGAGAAAATACTAACCATCGATGTATTTATTTTGGCCTGGTTAAAAGACCTTTAAGCTATATGTAATACTTAGAGTATATTAGATAGATATATACTCTAAGATGTAATGCGAAAAAAGCTTTGTCTGTCTATTACGCTATCACGCCTTAAAACCGATTTAGGTGAAATTTCGAAATTCTTGAGTGTTATTTTTGTCCAAAATCCATATTTTGGACAAAAATTGGACAAAAAAGCGGACATGGATAGGCAGAATACCCATGTATTAATACACCTCTGCATATCCGTTCGAGGACTTACAAGCGTGAATATATGAGATAATAATATGAAAATTATAATATAAATCTGTGCTGTATTTTCTGTATCTGTAATTTTTAGTTGTATACACAATACATGTCATGTCATGTCAATGTCAAAATATTGTTTCGTTCGTATATTGTTGCTTTGTGATTTATTCGATTTCAATTATAATAAATAATAATCATTCTGAATTGTAGGACGAGAAAAACAGCCATAAAAGTTATGTATTAAACTAAATCCGACCAGGATCGTAATATCTTTGCATAAGGTAATAACCGTTTGAATTGCCACTATGGATCTTCAAACATCTCATTTGGCTGCGGCTTTAATGTCTGGTCCGACATACAACAATACGCCCATAGAAGCTTCAATAACTGTTGCACCTGTTAGTGGTAGCGAAGAAATCAAAAATGAAAAGCCTAATGAATCAGAGCAACCTAGTGAAGATAAGGAAGAGGCAGCAAGTGGTGAAGACTTCACTGACGAGGTGAGATTATTGAATAGAAGATAAGTACGTATACATATACAAACATATATTCACGCCTGTAAATCCTCGAAGGGGTAGGTAGAGTCGGCAGCACGAGTGAGACTCCTCCGGTGTTGCACTCGCCCATAGGCCACGGTAACCACTTACCATCAGGAGGGCCGTGTCTGCGACCTAAGTAGTATAAAAAAAAAGTTATATTAACACCCACAGTTCACGAACTATGAATTTTTGTCCCTTGTAATAGGGGAAACTCAGAGTTAACTTACCAATATCATCACCTTTTTATGAGTTTAGTATTCATCGACATTCCTCCAATGAGAGTTAAATAGCTTAAGATGCACACTGTGCTCAAAAGGGTCAGACTTCCAACATCAGCATTGGCAGTTTGCATCTTATTCTGTTAAATTTTCAGTAGAAAAACCATAGTGTTCAATACTGTTTATTTTTTCTTCATGCCTTCTTTTCAACTCATCCTTTCATTTATGCCAAATTTAGTAATTATGTTTATGATAATATTCACTTTCAGGAAAGTGAAGCACAACCTGGCAACAAGTCCATTCCTGGCAGAGGTGTCACACTACAGATGCTTTTAGAAGAGAAAATGTTGGAACCTGGGATAGCAGCTATGACAATAGAATATCTTGTATGTATAACAGTTTAGAAAATAAATATGACCACTCTTACTATAAGAACTGCAATTAAGGCAAATTCAATTGTATTGCCACATTTTATTCCAGGAATTCCACTTGAAATGTGAAGTTAGTCAAACAAATTTTTAGTGGTGAAATGCTGTTCTGGTTAAGTAGATCATAATAAATATTGTAGGACATTCTACACAACGCTATCTAGACCCAAAGTAAGCATAGTTTAACTAGCTTGTGTTATAATAATAATAAATTCATTTATTTCAAGTAACAAAGACTCATTGTTACATATTTTAAATCAAATTTACATTAATTACTGCATTACAAAGAAACAATGATTAAATTGAATTGAATTAAATTATATTGAATTGAATTAAATTGAACTAAATTATATTAAATGGAGTAGTCAGATATGTCAAATTATAATGAGATATTAGGATACAAAAACACATGTCAGGAAATCAAATAATAAATAATAAATTTAAATTGAAACAAATTGAGTAATTAAGTATGTCAAATTGGAATTAAATATATGGGTTATGGGTTTTAGATTGTGGAAGAAGGATAGTTAACGTAAATTTGAGTTTCCTAACAGTGAGAGTGCCTCTACCCTGCAAATATTCATATGCTCTGACCATCTGGATGTACCAACATCCAATAAAAATATCATTGGAACAACTACCCATATCAGATAATGTGGCAGTTGATGCTCACCTGATAAATTTTGGTAATAATGTGAAATTACACTATTTGGCAGAAGATAAATATGTTGTATGAGTTGAATACCACAAGGAACTTGACTAAATTGGCACTACCTCAGCAGACATCTGGTTTCAAGCTTAACTTGAAAAGATTGATTATCATGTTTGAAGTGGTTAATCTTCTCTGGAAGAACTTCCTGAGGAGATTAAGCCATTGGTCACTTAGTAGAAAATCCCTCCCATCAGATACTAAATATGTATATAGGTGTTTAAGTTTCCTCAGCTCCATTGATTGGAATCAGAACTCATTTTATTCTACATCCCTTATTTTCCTTATTGACTATATCACCTCATTCTTTTCTAAAGTGTTCACTTTCATTATAATTTCAGGGACAAAAGTTTGTTGGTGATCTGCAAGCAGATGGTAAAATAAAGTCGCATGAGACTGAAACAATATTCTGCTCTCCATCGGCATGGGCAATTCACTGTAAAAGAATTATCAACCCAGATAAAAGGTCTGGTTGTGGCTGGGCTTCTGTCAAATATAGAGGAAAGAAACTGGACACAATAAAGGCTACTTATCTTCGCAAGAAACAACTGCAAAGGGAAAACATGCATTCTGATGGTACGCTTATTTTGTTTAGCATTAGAGTTGAATAACACTAGTGGCATAGGAGCATAAAAATTACGAGTATATCTCTGGGTGTCACAGATCTTTTTGTGTGGGAATCATTTCCACTATACTTGATGTGTAATCAGTGGTGAGTCCACAGGTTAAGGACGCCAGTATGTATCTATGAGGGTTCGGGCTTCGGGCTTCAATTCCAATCTTCTTAGTCCTAGTGTTTATTCCCAGTCGCATCTGAAGCTTTAACCTCGGAGTCTGAGGTCTGCTTTACCAGTCTTAACCTCGGATTTGGATAGACTTCGATATTTTCCGTGAAGCGACTGCCATCTGACCTCCACATCCCAATTGTGACATCGAAGCATTGCAGCTAGCCCATTGTTGTTAGACTTTTTAGGGCTCCAACTACTCGCACTTACTTCCAGCAGAGACACCATTGGCCGGATGGGTGATCCACCTTCCGATGTGGGCCACTTCACCCATTTCCCCTATGTCCTCTGTGGAGGATTTGAGGTGTCCAGCAATCACGGCGCCTCGTCGAACCTACCTGTTTCCTTGCAAAAAACCACACCTTGCACTGCTTTACCCAAAGTTAAGAATTTTAAGACACACAACCTTTTCTTCAATCCGATTACGCTTTTGCCCCATGGCCCCTGGGTACCTCATACTGGTCACGTCTGAAAGCTTTACCCAATGTTAACGCATATTTAGTTCTTGGCTAATTTAAAATTCTTTTTTTTTTCTAAAGAAGAAATAGAAATGGAGGTTGAAAATCCACCTGAGCCACCACCACAGAGAGTTGTCATGAAACATAACACTGTCCCCAACAGAATGATGCAACAGTAAGTTTTTGCATGAAAGTCTTTTAACACACTTTTATTAGCTTTGCCTGTGGGTAAGATCTGTGTATTGCATTGCATTTTTGAGCATTTCTAAACATGTTTACTTAATTTGGGTCGGATGAGAATACAATATTGAAAAGAAAAGAGTTATAACATTTATATTGTTGGGTTAAATTAAATTAATGTCTTCTATTTTCTAATCTTAAAATATTTTGACATTTTTCTTTTATTAAATCAAGCTGTAGTTTTTCTAAACTGGAATCGAATAAGCTTACTGACTCTTATTTTTTCCATTATAGTGACGCCAACATGTTGATAGAAGCGGTATCATTTTCATCAGCAGGCAAAGTCCAGCCATTCCTTGTGTCAGTCAGTTCAAATGCTAGTCTTGTATTAGATATACATTGTCACTTGAAGAAGGAAGAGGTTTATGGCTATCTGGCTGGAACTTGGGATCTCAATAATCATAGTATGTATTGTTTATAAGGTCTTCCATTGCGTTGAGCGGGACCCGGGGTGGGCAACCGTTGCGGGTGTATGTATTTGCACAAAACCAATACAGCACTGGCGCACGCTTCTTGCCTCTCTCAACGCAGCGGACAAAGTTCTTGCGGTAGTTTTTACCGTCCTGTAAAACTAGCGTCATTAATTATGCTGTGAACTTTTGGTTACTTTGACAACCACCATCTTAGTCTCCTCATTAAATTATTAAGTATTTTTTTTTAATGTTACAGATCTAATGATTACCCACACGTTCCCCTGTCTAATTAGTAAAAATGACAAAAGACCAAGAGTTTTAGTGGAACTTGAGATACAAATGGAGATAGAGAAGTTGGGACTCATACTACTTGGGTGGTATCATTCCCATCCAACCAACCCTGCCATGCCGAGTCTTAGAGATTGCGACAACCAATTAGAGTATCAGATCAAAATGCGAGGACCTAGTGAAATATCTTATATACCGTGTATTGGAGTCATTTGCTGTAAGTATATTGTTAATATTCTAGAAAGTTCTCGGATGTTTTTATTAAACTAGCTGATCCGGCGAACTTTGTACCGCCATATTTTTTCCCATCCGCGAGGAATTCAGATCCTTTTTCCATATTTTCTCACCGTTTAAAACTTTAAACCTTCCCTAGACATCCACGAATATTTCAAGACTAAAATTAGCGAGACTAACAGAATTGCAATTACTTTTTATATAGATAGATATTACACTATATAGTATACATAGAAATACTCAGAACAATGCAAAAGACTACGCTTACAAAGCAGAGTGTATAAAGTGTATTATTATTTGTTTCAGCGCCTTACAATCCAGAGAGCCCAGTTTTGGAGTCATCACTCACTTTCTTCTGGGTAATGCCGCCACCAGAGCAGAGACCTACAGAATACCCGCGACCATTACTGTTGCAGTACAACATGGTACACGATAGTCACTTATCAACCCATGCAATGGAACAAATACGTAAAAGCATCAAGTACTATTTTTCATTCTCTGATGACACATTCGTTGATTTTAAAGACAATTTTAAACCTGATATTACATACCTGGACAAACTAAAGTGCACCTTAACTGCAAAGTTTCCACGAGAGCAAAGTGATGGCTTATTGTGGCATTTCATAAGGGATGAATTAGGATGTTCTTCTGAACATGATGATAAAATGGATTTGGATGCTTTATTGGCAGTTCCTCAACCAATACCAGTGTCAAAGCCCAGTCAACCCACAACTGTGTCTAACTTCCCGTCAGTCAGTACATTACAACAGATGGTCAGTCGACCTGCGGGTGTACCGCCCATAAGTGTTACCTCGGGCATTGGGTCCGGTTCACCTCATAAATTTGAAACACCACAACTGAATATACCTGTACTACCTACATCTTCTAAATCAGCGTCGAAATCAGCCACTCCCACACTTCCATCGGCATATCCAAGTGGCTTAGATATGCTGACGAGTATGGCTCTCGGTTTAGGCACACCTAATATGCCTCTTCCTTTAGGGTCATCTAGCTTAGAAAGTCTAGCGGCAGCAAATAGTATGCTAACTGGTCTTTCCCCTGGGATGTCGTCTAGCCTAGCGGCTAGTTTATCAAGCAGCAAACTACCTGACCCGCCCTCTTATGCTGCTTCTCTTCAAAATTTGACCAGCGGTATTGGAAATTACGATAAAACAACGAGTAGTACTGCCACAAGTACGTCTTCTAGTACTCCTATACCAGCCAGTCTCGCTTCCAATCTCATGATGAGCTCGGCAGACATTGCTAATGCTTTGTTTTCTGCTAGTAAATACTCTAGTGCAGGCATCCTAGGAATACCAGATCCAATGTCGAAATCAACTTTAGCAGCCAACAATATGTTCTTGTCGCCATCCTTGATGAAAATGCAAGAGTCTTTGATGAAACCACTATCCACCAGTAGTCCCATATCTACTAAAGCGGGGTTGGATCAAAGCATGTTGATGAAATCGCCTCACGATTTACTGAAAAACAGCGGTAAAGATTACTTACCTCCAGATTTTGGTAGCATTGGTAAAGGAAAATCGGATAATCCGTTAGACGCTATGAAAATGAGTGAATCCAGTAGTTCTTCTAAGATTGAAACGGCCAAGTCTGATAGTATGGATACGGCTACAGATTTTAGCATGCCGTCGCGGGTCGGTGGTGAGTCATTTTTGAATCAGATGTTGGAATTGACGAAAAAGACGACAATGCCTGATTATTTGTCAGACTACACTCAACCCTTAAAATTAACCAAACCAGAAGACCTATCGACGTCTGTACCGCCATCGAGCCATTCTTACATGAATACTTCGAGTATTGTGGATACTATTGCGCAAGTGGCTATGGGCAACTTTTCTAAGCACGAGGAACCCAAAGATTATGGGAAAGATATACAGGATTACAGTTCTAAGGCGAGTGGCAACGACAGCGAGAACTGATGTAAACTGAAAAGAAAAAAATGTATTTAATATGTGTGCGTCTGTGTTAAAAATACACATCGAAATTATGGAAATGAGCGTTAGATTCCATCTTAGTGATGTGTGTATGGTAGATTTTAGGTCGCCACTATGTAATATTTCATAATCGAATATTTATGAACTTTCTGTGATTTTTTCATTAATAACATTGTGTAATGTGTGCGTGTAGTATGTGACGCAGTTTGTGTGTTTGTAAGCAAGTATCTGTGTCTATTTTATATCAAAATATGAGATATATAGGATATATAGGTAAATATGTACTATGTATGTAGACATACCAACCATATGACGCTTATGTCGATAATATGATAAGATTTGTTTAATCACATCAGATAAACAATGGCAGCTAAAAAGCGGTAGAAATAATTTAGTAACTGTCAAATTACGTCACGTAATCGAATCTATTTAATTGTACATTTTGTCAAGGAAATACAATTAACAATTTCACATTCCTGTATCTCTTTGAGGTCCACCCCATAATTATGTATTTTGACTGTGACTCATTAATGTTATAATTAAGAAAGTATGATAGATTTGGTAGTGTGAATTAATAAATAAGCATATTATTCTGCAGCTAGAAGGATTCGATGTCATCTATAATAAATAATATATTAAGTAGATACTTAGTCAGTATTTCTCAATAATTCGAATATTTATTTTATACGTAATAAACCTTTCATAATAATGTTGCTTTTTGTTTAACCCATAGTGTATGAATTAATCGTTATCGTTGTAAGATGTTATCGCTTTCGTGGAAATTCGTAGAAATCATCACTCATATATTCTGATGAGTAACGAAAAGCCTTGAATTGTGTCATTCAGTTGTAAAGGACTACGGGTACGATTCCAGCTTCGATGTACCTCTACGTTTTCTCACTCGCATTTACAGGTGACCGAGCACGAAAAACTATCGTACGGAACATTGCGATTGGCCACCTGCCTACTGTGAACCTGTGTGTGTGTGTGTGTGTGCGTGTGTGCGAGTGTGCGTGTGTGCGAGTGTGCGTGTGTGCGAGTGTGAAGCCTGCCAATCGCAATGCTCCGTTATCTCGATACATTTACGTCACGAATACCTACGATAGTTTTTCGTGCTAGGGATACAAATTATAACAGCACCTATTATTTTCATATACTTTATTAAACATACACGGTTTTTGCTACTCTATAAAAGTATTAAACTGTCAGTCTGATGTACGATAAAAGCAAGAGCCGATATTAATTGAACTCTTCTCGACGCGATGTGCTAAGTCAAAAAGTGCAAGTAACAGAAGCGATATATTTTACACTCCCTTGTATACCTACAGCGGAAGAATCGCACATTTATTAATAACAAAAGATACGCACATAATTTGAATATATACAAGATAACAAATAAAACAAGCTTTGTAAATCAAAACGCGATTGATCTACGATTATCGATAAATGTGCAATCAGCTTCGATATCTTTATGACCGTGGTTTGATATGAGGATTAAAACCAAACGGGTCAGTACATAGTGTATATTTATTGTTGTACTATTCATTTCGCCAAGTTTCTGGTAATTCGTTAGTCGAAATCGAATCGGTCTGTGATATAGGTGTGTGATAATGATAATTACAATTATGTGCGCATTCAGGAATTTCCTTTGATCGAAAGTAAGTTATTGTTCAATTTTTTCAATATTTATATGGAAATACTTAGAAGTTCATGGTTTACGGTTTAATATGTTATTAGATATTGTGTTGTGTTAAAAATAGTGTGCCTACCAAATATTAATAAACTACAAAACAAACAGTTTTGTACCGTCATCAGTATCATAGTTACGTATATAGCTGATTGTTACAGATATAAGGCATGGCCACAAAACCTAAAACACCGGGGTTCACAGGCCTGGGAGATGACAGCGAGTCTGACTCTGAGTATACACCACTCTTCGACGACGCTGATGAACTAGAGTAAATATTTTAGTATCTTATTATACTTGAATACGTACTTGTAAAGTAATGATAACGTAAAGATACGGCACGAAGACAATAGGGGGTTGCCAGAAGTGATATTGATATCGTAGGTACCGGTGAATAAACAAATAAAACTAAACAAAAAGCTATTACATATTAGAAGGATTTTATATTTATAAATATTTTACGTGGTCCTTTAGATAGCCTCTGTGGTGTGGCGGTAGTGAACACCGACGAGGCGCGGGTTCGATCCCCGCTCAGTGCAGATATTTGTATGCAGGAATATGGATATTTTCATTAGTCTCTGCTTAAAAAAGCACGTTTAGCCATCGGTCTCCGCTGCCATACAAACATCTATGGCAGTCGTTACGGGTAGTTGTGCCCTAAAAAGTCACAACAACTTCGATATTGCTAATGGGTCGTGGATGTCAGACGCCAGTCGTGTCACAGAAAATATCGAAGATCAACCAAATCCGCAGTTAGACTGGAAAAATCGGACCCCAGACTCGGAGATAAAAGCTTCGAATGCGACTGGGATTAACGCTAGGACGAAGACATGACCCTTTTATTTAATTTTGATGAATATTAGGTATCTATGAAGTGATAGGTAGGTAGTGAATATTTGCACATACAGTCATAGACAGGTATGTGCAATATGTGCATGCGGAACCATCTACTGATTGACTTCGTTACCTTGACTTTTGGGCTGTAGTTACCTATTTAAGGCGACAAACAAGCGCTGTTTGTAGCCAATAGGAATATTGAGATATTAAATTAATATATGTACTCCATTAAGTTACGTACCTACCTATACTTAACTGAAGGTAAACAATCTTTATAGTGACTTTTTATAAGAACACATACTAAACAAATAAAGTAGGCTAACTAACTAGTGGTTCAATTTTGACGCATCAAAATTGTTTACATTTAGCTAAGTAGGTAGGTAGGTACCTAACCGAATGGGGTATAAATGTTAGTTATTGCTGTGGGAAGTAAGTAGGTACCTACTGTTTCTGATCCGTGAAGAATACCATAATAGGTACTTCGGATCTACAATTAGGAAACCATTAGACAAGGTTTTTAATAACTCATTCCCTAAGCGACCAAAAAAAGAGTGCCGGGCTTAGAATCCTGGCCATTGTACCTACTAACGGTATGAACTCACTTCTCTGTGTAGATTATCTGGCGGGGTTAGGCGAAATATAAGTACCTAATTATGGTTTCCGATATTTATAAAACAAAGAAATACCTACTTAATGCTATGCTATCGTAGATTACAATAATAACAGCGCTAGTATACCCTTCTGAAGTTGATCCAAACTATTTATATATACTATTGATTGATAGCACTTGATTGATTGTTAATGTAAACCTTTGATGTCGTAAGTGAAACCGGTCAGGTTCAATAATAAATATTGTGGAAAAGTACAAGTGTGTTATCAATAAGTGTAGGTAGTTGATCCAGTTTCTTTACAGCTGTGTAGTCTCATTCTCACTAGTAAATTAACTTATTTCCCTCCAGTCAAAGAACTGCCCAAGAAACAAAAGGATGGAATCTATTCCGAGAGCTCCCAGTGAAGAAGGAGAGTGGTTCGATGGCATCTACTGCCTGCATAGATGGGAGTGTAAAGGCCTTGAAAGTTATTGCGTACATACTTATATTCGGGATAGTGCTTGCTTCTGCTGTTTTGGCAAAAGGAGCGCTGCTATTCATCACATCACAATTAAAAAAAGATAAACAGATAGTCCATTGCAATAAAAACTTAGGTAAGTTTGGAGTGTAACCCTTCCTGATGAAAAAGCTAAGCCAAATTGTATAGTACCCGGCTTTTGACACGAAGGGAAAAAGCGTGAGAATCGGGTAATCGGGATAGGGCCGGTTTGCTTCGGTTTTGGAGAGCCTTCTCTCTATCGTGCAGCATGATATGTCTACAGTTTAGTATTTATTTTATTATTTAACTAGGTTTTAACTAGGTACTCTATAAACATATCAAACTGTGAGTTTTGCATGCGATAGAGTGAACGCTCTACAAAACCTAAGCCGTCCTTAAGACGCAAGTAAGACTATCACTCTTCTTCTTTACGTGTCAAATTAAAAGCTGAGAATCTACTGTAGAGACCTACTTTCAACCGAATATGGAATAAGGAATAGTGAATATTTTTATACCTGATTATTCTTTCAGAATTAGATCAACAATTCATAACAGTACATTCTTTAGAAGAGCGAATAACATGGCTATGGGCAGCTCTAATAGTATTCAGTATACCAGAATTAGGTGTGTTCCTAAGATCAGCCAGAATTTGCTTTTTCAAAAGTTTCAAGAAACCAACCATTTTGCAGTTTCTCATAGTAAGTTTATGGCCATTATAATACGTTTAGGCACATGTCGTTGGACATATTCATCGCAATCATAGATAAGTAAGTTTGGGGTGTAAGAACCATTAGTATCTATTACCTAGTACTTATAAGCATCTTGCGGGTCCAAGACATGGTTACCTGCAAGCCTTCAGTTGATTGACGGACGAGGCTCTGATGCAGGCTTTCGTCTCGGAGTTGGGGAAGTCAGAAGGAAGTCGCTCTCGTGCAGGCCGTATGTAATCAGTACGGAAAGGTGGACCCTCTTCTTACAATTCCGGCTTCCTCAAACGAGGCGTGAAAAGCATTTGTCATAGCTGTCAAGATAGGGATGTGTCTATTGAACTTACCCTAGCTTCTTTACATGCGGGATGCAGTCAATTGATGAATTACATATAAAAGTAACACTTGTGATTTTATTTCAGGCTCTATTAGTAGAAACCCTTCACACATTCGGAATAGCGATGTTGATATTGATAATTTTACCAGAACTTGATGTGGTGAAAGGTGCTATGTTGATGAACGCCTTATGCATAGTGCCTGGTATTTTAAACGCCATTTCGAGAGATAAAATTGACCCTCGCTATCCTGTTAAGATAGCTATAGATGTATTTGCTATATCCGCTCAAGCCACTGCATTCATACTTTGGCCGCTGTTGGCAGGAGACAATATTTTATGGACAATTCCTGCAGCGTGCATTTTGATCTCATTAGGATGGTGGGAAAATTTCGTGGGATCCTTAGGGAGACACACACCAAGTAAGTGTACCTACACTTTTTGCTTCATTAATGTGACGTACCTAACTAAGAATTTTAGGTTTCGTGTGGAACCTCAAGCATCGGCTTGAGCTTCAGGTGATGTCTCAGGGCTCAAAATACGTAAGTTTATTACTTATGTCCAACGTATGTCAGCCTCTGTGACATGGTGGTAGTGTACGCAACCGCTACGGAGGGGGCGCGGGTTCGATTCCCTCTCACTACGAATATTTGTATGCATGAATAACTATTTGCATTAGTCTGGGTATATCCGTGCCTCAGAGAGCACGTTAAGCCGTCAATCCCGGTTGCCATACGACCAATATCGCAGTCGTTACGGGTAGTTGGAGCCCTAAAAAGTTCAATTAATCTAACTACAGAACTTCGAAATCGCCAATCAGTTGTGGAGATCGATGGCAGCCGCTTCCGCTTCGTGGAAAACATCGAAGCTCAGCCGCATTTTGGTTAGACCAGAAAGCCGACTGGGAAAAAGGCTCAGAGAAATCATTCTCTACATCCAGGATATTTCCATTAAAAAAAAAAAAAATTAAATTTCTTAAATTTAAAAAAATTTAAGAAATTAACACTGTAGCGCAGTAAATTTTTTGTGATAGCTATATCTCATAAACAAAAGCAGATACAAACTAAATTATGGTATACTAGCTATTGCCCGCGGCTCCGCCCGCGTGGATGTCGGTTATCGCGACCAAACATAGCCTATGTCCTTTTTCAAGGTCTAAACTACCCCTACTAGGGGTCTCCTAGGTATACCAAATTTCATTAAAATCGGTTCAGCGGTTTAGGCGTGAAAGCGTAACAGACAAACAGACAGACGAAGAACGTGAAAGACGTGAAAGTAACTCTACTTTCACATTTATAATATTAGTATGGATTTAGAATCGGTGACGGCAAATTAATAAACATCGTGTGATAAAAGTAGGTAGGTAATTAGGGACAAAAGTTGCTATATTGTTCTGTAGTTGCAGGTTTGCGATATTTGCAAGAACTCCGTGATGACCTAAAAAGAACAAGATATTATACACAGCGATTCCTTTCTATATGGAAGATAATCTTTTTCATGTGCTGCATTTTACTGGCAATGCATATTCAGGATGACGATGTTTCAACGTTTTTTACTGAAGTAAACAGTGCATTCGGCGATCGTTATTACAACGTATCTGAGGTAAGAATTTATTTAACTTTACTTTATAATATGTACCTACCTGTATTTCCTTCAATAACAGATGCCCCAGCATGACATGGTCCTACTAGCTACTCACGTCGAATACCCACTTATCCGAAGTGGTTGACTGATATCCTCTCACCAACAACCAGTAGAAAACCGGTAGCAGGTAGATAGTTGGTCGAATCTTGGGTCTATGACTTTTTTATACCATTCAAGACGCAGACAAGTTCGCGGCCCACCTGATAAAAAGCGGTTATCGTGGCTTACCCCGCGTTTACATACTGCCGCTCGCATTGCTCATCGTGTTGCCAGAAATATTCGCGCGATTAATGCCCTAGCATTCACACACTCCCATCATCGCGTTGGTCCGCATTACAGTATTCGCCCTGCAACGGAAACGGACGTAAACGTATGGAGGACAACGCTGTAGCAGTGTACGCAATAAGCTTTTACAGCATAGCGAATTAATTAAATAGATTATTAATAAAAACTATCACTTTCAACTACTATACACTTTCCGTAGATCGATATAAATATTTTTAAAAATAAATATTCGAGTAGCAATAACGAAAGTCGTGTTTTATTTAGCTTAACGCCATCTAGCGGTCTCGTATAGTTCATCGCGCTAGTATTTGCGCAACATACGCGGCAGTACTCGCGGCATGACGAATATACCATTCACACCACGTCTCTGCCCACTTCTCTCGCCACTTCCCTCGCTCTGCCGCGAGTATGTAAACGTAGCATTAAAGACGATTGTAACACCAGGGTAGTCACACTCGTGCTGCCGACCCTGTAAGAACAGAGAGATTCTGTACCGTCAACGCAGAAAACAAGCGGGACAAGCCTTTAGTCTTCCCACTGACTATACCAAACCTCTCCAGTGAGCTCTGGCTATACTACTCAACTCACTGCCGGGAACAGCACGAGGTTACCTACTATAACCGCGGTAGTCTGTATCTGTACGGCGGAAGTCCTTCCCCAGTCAGACTGCTCGATTGGATGGAAATATCGTCGTCTCCTACCTACCTGCCTGACTAGTAGCATATTACCGATTAGACCTATTCGAGGCTAGAGAATGCGTCACGTAAAATTTGAAATTATTACTTATCTTTTGTAACTTCCCTGACAAATACCTCTAACGTCACAAGAGCTAGGCTTATCTTCTCCACAAACGTCAAAGATTATATATTTATAATTTATCTATTGAGGATAGTATCTACTTATACTAATGCATGTATTTAATAGGTATATTAAACTACATGGATAATGTACATTTTAATCTTCTCTTCATCCGAGCGCCACTTTCGGGTTCCAATGTGCATGCTTTGGGTATTGGAACCCGTAGTCCGCTCTATCATTCCTCTCTTCCAATGTAGTTTAATTTGGTTGTTATGTAAGCGGCTGACGTCTAACTACCCATCCAACTGACTACAAAACCTGTGCCAGGACGTCACGTCGTTCGGTAATACTGTATCGCCTTGTACCTACGTGGAGTTGAGGTACCCGCATGTTGGCATGGGCCCTGAAGATCTTAGTGCGATAAATTTTAATCCCTTAGATTGAGTTAATATAGGTAGGTACTCCCCCTGTGTTTACCATAACGTGTTTACCATAAACATATATTGACGTGTCCTATAACAAAATAACGTATTTTATGAATCCTTCCTTATTTTAAGGCAGTAGAAAATCTATAAGTAATTTGGATGATCTATATCAGAAACCCTCGTACTTACTTAATTACTCTTTATCGTCAAAATCTTATTCATTACTATTATATTTATTGATTTTGTGGTGTAGCGGTGGAGCGTTTGACTGTTAAGTCAAAGATCGGGGATTTGATTCCCGTTCACTGCAAATATTTGCGCCCATATTTATTAGTTATTTATCTACATTTTAGAACCTATATTACAAGCTAATTAGATGTATTTATTTTAGGTCTAATTACTCTGTGTTACGTCCTAGAATATTATTGTTGTTTATAGGTTCAGGTAATTCAGGACGCCTTCGAAGGTATGATAGGATACGACCTAACAGGAGGTACAGTACAGCTGCCAGCTTCCTGGGGTGCTGCGTTATGGGTAGTACTAATTCAAGTGGGGGCTGCATATATCTGTTATACAGTTGGCAAAATTGCTTGCAAGATCCTTATACAAAACTTCAGCTTTACATTTGCGCTCAGTCTCGTCGGACCAGTAACAATAAACCTCCTTATAGTCTTCTGCGGCTTGAAGAATGCAGATGCTTGTGCTTTTCATGGAACGATACCAGATTATCTGTTCTTCGATATTCCACCGGGTAAGTTATTTTGAATGATATTACCTACTTAATATCAAAATCATTTATGTGTATATCTAGAGGTTTTGGCAGCTAAGTCAGGATGCTACGAGCTTTACAGAAAGTTTTGACGCCTTCTGTAGGTTAACCCACATCATTTATCTAATCACCGCATATTATCTAATATCATTTAGTCATTGTCATGGTTCAATGCTCCAGGATAATAAAAATATAATCATGTCTAGACCTTACACGCTACGCGTTACGCAATAGACAGTAGACTCGAGGAAGATTGTAGTACTTGCAGATATTATCTGACGATAGATGTAAGTTCATAATTCTACTTTTCATTTTTCAAGTTCCAAATAATGAATAATTATGTTTAGCTGGAATACTATCTTGTGTAATAGTTCTAGGTATCCCTTTAACCATATTTTGCATCCAGATTTTTAAAGCCTTCCACCGCCATCGTTTCCAAATGCCATAATATAAGCAAGAGTTGTTTTATTTTAGTATATTTCCTACGAGAGTTCGTCGGTCGCGAAATGGCGTGGGTATGGTTATTATGGCTATTATCACAGGCGTGGATTACGCTCCATACTTGGCAACCACGCTGCGAACGACTTGCTGCTACGGATAAATTGTTCGCCAAGCCGTGGTACAGTGGAGTTCTTATAGACCAGTCATTGCTTTTGAATAGGACTAAGGATGATAACGATATTTATATTGAAGTAAGTGAATTAATTTTAGCAGATTGATTACACAAAAATAATACATATAACCAAGAACCAGAAGAGATCTAAGCTTGAAACAAGCCCAAGACGGTGGTGCATCATATTTCACATGCGCTTTTCTCAACGTAGGAAGGTATGGCCCTATGTAGGTACTTGACGTTGTATGTAGCTCGTATTAGGGACTTGATAGTTCAGATAGTTGATCATTGCCTGGACCCCAGACTCCGAGGTGAAAGCTTCGGATGTGACTGGGATTAACGCTAGGGTGAAGAAGATCATTGCCTGGTGGTTCCTGGCCAATTCCTTTCGTAGAGTATGTACAGTCACCTCTATAAATATGTACACACGGTAGGGTTCCAAAAACAAGTAACCGGGGTTAACTTCAAATTTTTATTTACAAAAAATATAGCTAAATGATGTAAACTCTCAATATTCCATAAAAATGTAACCATTACACGCCTCATAAAATGTATCAAATAATGCTTGCAAAAATATATCCACAATTAACGGGTCAATTGAATGGAAACATGCTATAATTCATAAATATGTAAACACTACTTTCAAAATAATAATAAAATATAGTTTCAGTGAAGTTAAGTAGTCTGGAGTCTAAAATATGTAGTCGTCTTTCAAGTCATTAATATGTAAACGATTGTATTGTAAGTATACAAACTATTTGTCTTAATCGCTAATGATTTGTGATTGACGTGATGTCAAATGCCATTCTTAATGTCTAGTTTATTTTATTCTCAATAATAATCTGCTATCATCTGCAGTTCTTCATTAACTTCTTCATTAACTTATCATGTACCACATAGACAGCCATACCAAGCATCGCATTGTATGTTTGAAGGAAGAGGGGCTAAGTGTAACAGAAATAGCTGAAACCTTGGGGATATCAGTAAGTTCTTTTTTCTTGGTTGTGTCCACTCTTGTTCTCTCGACCCCTAAAAAAGATTTGTTTTTCTGTTTCCTCTCAACCCTAAATATAGTCCCTAGGGGGTCGAAACTGGATTTTCATACAAAAGTCAGGTATAGCTTGTCCACTTTGAAGCCCTAGTTTGGTATGTACCTAAAATTGAAATTTTGGGTAAAAAAATAAATGGCAAATGATTTAGATACAAATTATATCGCTGGTATTTTAGTAAAATACTACGCAACTATAGTGTAAACTGATGATTTTACACTGTAAGTGTATAATATGGGTCGAGAGGAAACTAAAATCGGACTGGAAAATAAAAACCACTCTCGATCCCAAAGGTCGAGATTAGACCATAGTTTGAGGTCCAGTGGACAATTAGTCCACTGGACCTCAACTGGCCGAGAGTGGACTCAACCTTTTTTTTAACCTGTTTAAATAAATGAATGTACCTTAAAAGTTTTCTATATATTATACTTACGTTTTATTATCCTACAGAGAAAAACTGTCTATTTATGGTCCAACCGTTGGGAAAATGAGGGAGTAATACAAAATCATGTATCATTTGGACGTCCACGTAAAATGTCGGCGGATCAGGAGAGGCATTTGATCGATCATATTCGACAGGGAGCTTTTATTAGCACTTCTATTCTTGCAACAAATTATGAAGTATCACCGTCTACAATTCGTCGCCGATTACACAGCAGTGGTATTCACCATAGACAGCCTGCTAGAAAGCCGATTCTAACTGAAAGGCATAAATTACAGCGATTGAACTTTGCCAATAGGTACTTGAATTATGATTTTAGCACTGTGTTATTCTTAGATGAAAAAGTGTTTTGAACATCTCAAGATGGAAGAGTCTCATTATGGCGACCCAATAATACACGATATTTGCAAAACAACGTTTTACCTAACCGCAGGAGCGGTAGGTTATCGCTAAATTTTTGGGGATGGATGTCCTGGAGTGGTCCTGGTGAACTCATTGAAGTAACTACACGTTTAAACAGTCTGCATTATCGGGATATTTTATCGGAAGTACTTATTCCAACGGCCAATGCAGCCTTCGGGGATAACAGGCCCATAACATTTGTTCAAGATGGTGCTTCTATCCACAATTCAAGAGTAGTACAAAGATGGATTGATAATACAAATAATTTAGAATTAATTAAACTACCACCCAAAAGTCCTGATTTGAACCCAATAGAGAATCTGTGGGGCATAATGGTTCAGGAGTGGGAGTCCACTAGAGCCAGAAATCTCAATAATTTAAAAGATCACGTTTTTGAGCTGTGGGATTCCTTCAGAGGTTCCTTCTTCAATATGCTCGAATATGGTTTCTTCTATGCCAGAACGATTACAGGACGTAATTAATAATAACGGTGGATATACAAGGTTTTAATTCAGCTTATTTTTATACTTTAATAATAGAATTTTAAGTTTTACTGATCAAGCAAGATTTGTTTTATGTTTTTAATGTTTTCAGTGAGCGATGTTAGCCGAATTAGATTTAAATACAAAATGTAATATAAATTAATAATATCATGTTTTATTTCAATGTTACCATTGGGTTGCGGAGGTCAGATGGCAATCGCTTCACAGAAAATGTAAAGATCTAGCCAAATCCGTAGTTAAGACTGGTAAAGCGAACCCCAGACTCCAAGTTGAAGCTTCGGATGCGACTGGGAATTAACGCTAGAACATAAAAAAACCTACCCATGGAGGAGGGACACCCCTTGGAGAATCACGGGCAAAAGATTTTGCTGAATTTAGTACAGTAGACACTTCTTCCGTAGCATAAAAAATAGTTATTTGTTATACAAGAGTGCAAAGTTGCTTTTAACCGCGTGCTCAGTTTTGATGACCGAGCAAGCGAAAGATTCTAAATTTAAGGGAATCAAAAGAGCACAAGGTGAAAAAACTTTGCACTCAAGTGCAACGCGTAACTTTTCATCCCACCTCAGCGAGGAAATAACGAAATGCAATAAAAAAATCAACAACAATGTTCAACAATATGACATGAAAAGAAAATAATGTGCGCAAAGCAAATTTAATAAAAAGTAGGTACGAGTAGGTACACCAAGGAGGTTCCGAGTCTGAGTTTTTCATAAATTAAAAAAAAAATTGTATGATAAATTTTCCAACATATAAGTAAAAATACTCTTTCCGAGATGGTGGGATTCATCCCACCATATTATAATATTTTCAAATATTTTTGTATCCTTTTACATTTTATAATTGTTTACATATTAATGACTTGAAAGACGACTACATATTTTAGACTCCAGACTACATAACTTCACTGAAACTATATTTTATTATTATTTTGAAAGTAGTGTTTACATATTTATGAATTATAGCATGTTTCCATTCAATTGACCCGTTAATTGTGGCTATATTTTTGCAAGCATTATTTGATACATTTTATGAGGCGTGTAATGGTTACATTTTTATGGAATATTAAGAGTTTACATCATTTAGCTATATATTTTGTAAATAAAAATTTGAAGTTAACCCCGGTTACTTGTTTTTGGAACCCTACCGTGTATACATATTTATAGAGGTGACTGTACCTATATTCTGGGATCGGCGGGGTCGTTTAGGGGGGCCATACCTATGTAACAAAAAAGGATTTCAGACCTTGCGTGGAGTAGTTAAGTACAACATTGTGTTTTTAAAGTTGATGACTGACTGAGGCAATATTTATAAAAGTTGCAATATTAGCGGAATCACATAAATGGTATCTGTTAACTCTATTCTATGGCACCATATGGTCTTGCCAAACGGTGTGATCGTTTGAAGATCGGGGTGACATAAATCAGTCCTGATCTTGTCCATTCTTGACCATTAGTCTGTGTATGTTGGTTTGCTGTATCATTTATAAAAAAAAGTTTTATTTCAGGATTCCACACTAGATGACGACTATCATTCCATTACTAGCTTGGATAAAGTAAGCAAGGACATTAAACCGACTGACTGCGCAACAAGGTATTGGATTTGTATGTGTTTGTTTGTGTGTGCGTGTGTACGTAGGTAATATTATTATGTGTAAATAGAGAAGTGATCTTCTAGTCAGTCTAGTTTACCAAAAATTAACATTAAATTCTAGATGTGGATAAGAATTTTGTGTCTTACAGAATTTACGTCTGTGCTACTATGTGGCATGAAACGAAGGAGGAGATGATGGAGTTCTTGAAGTCTATCCTCCGTTTAGATGAAGATCAGAGTGCGCGGCGAGTGGCGCAGAAATATTTGGGTATTGTTGATCCTGATTACTATGAACTGGAAGGTAAGTCAATGTATTCTATGTTTGAAAGATGATTTAAGTTGGTGTATTTAGTTTTCAAATTGTAAGGGTATCTGATGTAATAATCGATTCATATTCCCTTAACATCTCCTTATATGTATCAGAATTTGATAACTTCGTTGTAGCAGCAATATGTAGGTATGTGTCCTTACTCTCTGCCCTGTGAGATTTTGTGCCTCCTTTAGGTCTAAATTCGCTCAACTCATTTCGTAACCTCAGTTTTCCCGACTTCGGGCATAGGTGGTTATTTTGATTGTATTAAACTGTGTTTCGAAAAATATTCTGATGAGTAGCTATAGATATATCAGTAAGTAACTACGTAAATGATATATTATCAACGGATTATACAATTTGTACTCTTCAAAATTGAGGAAATTAAAGACAATAAAATGTTGATTAACAAGCTTAGGTTCAATAATATCAGTGTCTGTACGACCTAAATAAATAGATAATTCTTTATTGTACCTACACAAAAACTAACAGTTCATATATTTATTAAAACGTAAACAGAACAGTTGAATGCACATGGCAGGCAGCCTTATCGCCTTATCTAGATTGTCGGTGCTTCCATGCTTGTTATAAAATATCATTATCCGATTCTCAAACCTAGTATCTCCATTAAAAATAACTATGTTCACAGCCAACATTTTTATGGATGACGCATACGAAGTGTCAGATCACAGCGCAGATGATTCTCAAGTCAATCGATTCGTAAAGGTCTTGGTGGACACGGTCGACGAGGCTGCCTCCGAGGTCCATCTAACCAATGTTAGACTCAGACCACCAAAGAAATATCCCACGCCGTATGGTGGCCGACTGGAATGGACTCTTCCTGGAAAGAATAAACTGATATGTCACCTCAAAGACAAGTCTAAAATAAGACACAGGAAACGCTGGTCCCAGGTAATAATTTGTCGGATGTAGATAAGTGTATTAATTGATTTTAAAAATGTGATTAGGGGCAACAAACAACGGTGGCGAGAAATTTAGCGTTATTATTTATGTTTGTTATCAACGCGATATCCTTATGAATCAATGACTTATCTACTAATTTTGTAGATAAGTAGTCTGCCTTTGTATATCGGTTAGTGTATTGGATTTAAATACTTTGATATAAGCGGCATTCCAATATTATAAAATTCTATACAAACGCAAAAAAACGAGGTACCTGCCTAATACATATCACAGTATCCTAATAAGCGTAAAAGACACAATTAAAAAACTAAATTATTTTTTAGTTATGTGTATTTTGCAATAATTAAAAAAAGTAATAAAATAAATTTAAATTAATTTAAAAAAACTGTCAAGGCGGTTTAAAGTATGGAATCTTGAACTAATTTATAGGTCATGATTGAATATTTTAGAATTGATGACCTGAATTTTAGACCCGCTGATGGGTCTAAAAAGGGCACTTTTTACACACAACTTTATGAATTCCCTGTAGATCGTCACTCATATGAACAGAATCATAATAGGTATGTTTGCACTCGTCCATAGGCCACGGTAACCACTTTCCATCAGGTGGGCCGTGTGCTTGGCTTCGACCTAAGTGCTTTAAAAAATATTTGCGTGAAGTAACAACATAATATGGTAGTCACCACGCTTATGGTTCCACCTGATGATAAGTGGTTAGATACCCTAGTCTACTAGGTCCACACTAATGTTAGGCACATTGCAAGTATCACGCGCATTTCCAACTACGATAGGAAGCAATAGATAAACAGGAGAGCAAAATGATTATGATACAGAAGGCAAGATAGGTAGCTACATTCAGTCGAAAATAATAAAGGATGATGTTTTCTCACTCAAGAGCCCGATTCAGTAACGCTACGTTTTCACAACGCATGACTTCAATTTAAGTGGAAAGAAAAACTTTAAAAAGTCATTGGTATCTATTATGTATGATAATATTTCAAACTTTGCTTAATTTGGGTCTGCATTGTGCTGTGTAATATCCTAGAATATTTATATGACAATCGTCAGGGCATCACAGCTAATGATTCGTTTCAAGAATCCCTCATTTTCATATCGATTCAGCAATAGGTATATTGCAAGCTTTAGACCTCGCTTTGAGTTACTCAAATCATGAGATATCCACTTACATCAAAAGCTGACGTCAGCTCAGCCGATACGGATACGATACGCATATTACTAAACATCAGGAATCAGAGTTTTGCGAGAAGTAAGCCAAGACCGAAATAATTGTGTCTACATCAATGATACCTATACTTGTCTTAGTTAAATGAGCCCCAAAATAAGCGATTAATTGTTTTTCAGGTGATGTACATGTATTATTTACTGGGCCACCGTCTAATGGACCTACCAATTTCTGTAGATCGTAAGGAAATTTTGGCAGAGAATACATACTTACTTGCTTTGGACGGTGACATAGATTTCAAACCGATGGCAGTTACGTTACTCATCGATCTTATGAAGAAGGATAAAAACTTAGGTGCCGCGTGTGGACGTATTCACCCAGTGGGCTCTGGTAAGAACTCGATTAACTTTTTAGAAGTGCGGCAGTATTCAACCTTGACCAGGGCTCGAAAATAAAACCAAGAATGATTCATCAGTGTTTCTAACCTACTATCATCATCATCTTATCTTATACCTAACTGTAGGAATACATTTGAAATATTCGCTAGGCTTCCTTATTCATTTCGTATTGTAATCGTCTAAGTGAGGATATTATTTACGTTATTATTTTATGATGCAGTATTATGTAGGCACAAAGAGTTTTAGAGATAGGAAGTAAAAGTATTTAGGAGATCGTAAGAATTTGATAAGGAGGTCTAGGTCAGAAACGGCTCTATTAATATTTTGATATTCATATTCGTCGTAAATATTATAATAGTTTTTGTTTCTTTTTAATAATGTTATAATAAAAATAAAATCGAGCAGTGTTATAATATGATTTCTTTGGAAAATGGACGCCAAAATGGAGTAGTCATTATGGACCAAAATGTATCAGGCAGCAGAATTCAATCAAGCATTGTTGATAAAGATCGTCTACTAGGACGTCCAAATGAGATTACCACATCCGATATCATTGAAATAATTCACGATATCGTGATAAACGTTCGGCGAGTGAAAGTACGGGATTGCTAAGACGAGACTATGGAGAGTATTTCAACACTACGATTACACAAATATTTTAACAATTCATTTGTGTATGAAGAAGCATTCCATAAGAATTCTCCTTATTTTAAAAATAATGCTCAAAATGTTGTAACTTTTATGCGAAATCGCGAATTAATTAGAACGTTGCCTAATTTTTAAACAGTTGATACGAACTTGGAAGGGTGTTTCTTTTTACTATTGTTAAGTAGGTGCCCTAAAAAATCGATCAGAAAGTATTACATGCTGTTACATCTGGGTACGCTTTTCTCATGGGTGTGAGAGGGGTTACAAAACTAATTTCAAAATTAATTCCTCGACACGGTATAGTATGTTGTAAGATGTGTCTGACTCTCGGGGTCTAACCACCGGCAGCTTGGTTATTGTACCTGATGTGGATGGGGCATTAAGTATTATTTATATGTACATAGTTTCAAGTATATATAATAAAAATATTATGTATTTATACGATTACCAGACAGAGTATAAATAATTCACATATTGCTGATAACATAAATTCATGTCACTTTAAAAATAATAGTAAATGAATAAATTAAATTAAAATTAATACCGCAACATTTCGGAAATTATTAGAATTACATTATTAGCATTAAATCAAAATAATTGTAAGAAAAAGTAATAAAGTTCAGTTACATAATAAAAATGAATTATTAATTAGTATTCTCCAAGTAGGTGTAATAATGAGGATTGCGTGTAGGAATGCCGCAAACTCCAGTAGACGGAAGCCCCACCCGCGTAAACACACTTTTTGCATCATTAAACAAAGTGATAATTTATTTCTAATACGATCATAACAACTACATGTAGGTAAACACTTAGGTCGCAGACAACTACACAGTCCACCTGATGGAAAGTGGTTACTGCCTACTGGGGCCTATAGACGAGTGCTACACCAGGGGAGTCACGCTCGTGCTACCAACCCTTTAAGAATAGAGAGATTCTGTGCCGTCAGCGAAGAAAACAAGCACATGACTATTGACTATAGGTTCTACCTACTGATCGTTTAAACGACGCCTTGTGGTTTTGATGGCTAGATCACATACCCACAACCAAGATTCTAAATAGCCCTACAAATGAAGGACTACACTATTTACTATGCTATACGCATACGCTCTTTATCTAAAAGTCTAAGGCTAGACTTAGACTTTTAACTTTTCACTTAAATATATTCAACAAACGAAATATTGATTTCTAACGTTACTTATTTACTAATTATAAACAACAAAGGTTTTTTTTTAAATTTCTGACATGGAGTGCGGTTGCACTGCCCTTCAGCAACTATTTTATAAAATTATTATTTTCTAATAATAAATCTAACAATTTGAAATTACTTTTAGATTTGTTAGATACAAAAATAATTTAATTTCTTTGGACTTGTGTGGCAGGCATCGCGGTAGAGCGTTCACCTGCTAGGTCACAGGTCACGGGTTCGATTCCGGCTCAGTACAAATATTTGTACCTATGCATGAATAACGTAGGTACATTTGTAAAGGTCTGAATGTTTCTATGTACCCACCTATAGTATAAAATAATGTGGTAACTACTCTTGTTTTCTACGATCTCCTGTATTTCAGGTTTCATGGCATGGTACCAGATGTTCGAATATGCGATCGGTCACTGGCTGCAAAAGGCGACAGAACACATGATCGGCTGCGTTCTGTGTAGTCCTGGATGCTTCTCTTTGTTTAGAGCGAAGGGTCTCATGGACGATAATGTTATGAAGAAATATACACTGACCTCGCATGAAGCACGACATTATGTGCAGTACGATCAAGGTATCTATGTCTCTAATTAAATTTCTACTTTCTCTTACGCCCAGTTTCCGAAAGGCTGATCAACGTCAAATTAACTAATCGGCTGTTAAATCTCTTGGCAAGTAGCAATTGGGTTGGGTACACTACATAAATACGAAAAGCCTTATTCCGAAAGTTACAATCACGAATTTCAAAATTCCGAATTTCATGATTCCGAATCATTCAAAATTCCGAAAGTCAGATATCCGATGTATCATAAATCCTATTTATTGAAAACCCGAATTTCAAAATTCCTAATGATTATAACTGCGAATATTAGAATTCCGAATTTGAAGATACCGAACCATTACAATTCCGATTTATTAATAATCCGAAATATCATAAATACGAATTCCGATTATCAAAATTCCGAAACAACACAAACCCGACAATCAAGCGCCTTTTAAACCTGCATGAGGTAAGTCGGATAGTTGCTATTCTCGGGGTATGCGAGATAAACATGAAATAGAATTATTGAACTATTTTTTTATTTACTTAAGCTAATGATTACAAAATACACGTTGCCATACAACTTTCAGCAACAAGCACGCATGCAGGCAAGCATGCAGACAAGCATGCATGCAGGCAAGCATGCATTCAGAAAAGCATGCATTCTGGCAAGCATGCATTCTGGCAAGCATGCATTCTGGCAAGCATGCAGGCAAACATGCATTCCGGCAAGCATGCATGCAGGTAAGCATGCAAGCAAGTATGCAGGCAAGCATGCAGGCAAGTATGCAGGCAAGCATGCAGGCATGCATTAGTTTCGCTCTTCTCCGGCGCTACGGGATGTGCAGTCCGTCCGCCCTTGCGTAACAAAGTTCGGGCACCCATGCTCGCTTCCGCAGCTTCGGCTTGCTGGTCGCCTATGGCGACCAGCCTCAGCCGCTCCAGCTCGCCCGGGCGCCTGAGCTTCGTTACTGCGGGCGAGGACTGCCCTCCCTCCGCGCCTCCGGTTTTTAAATAACACTCTAGTGTAGGGCAAACAAGTACCACGGCAGTAGGACCACGGCAAGTCGGGTTTGGCCTAATTTGTATATCTACGTAATAAAAGGCGAGAAAATTAATCTACTAATATAAAAAATCAACTCTAAATATGTCATGTCAAATCAATTTTAACTTTTACCTATTTTTGATACAAATTTTCAATTTGAGCAATGAATTTTCGGAAATTTGAAATTCGGAATAACGTTTTTCGGGCCAATAATACTACGGATTTTTAATTATTCGGAAAAATGAAATTCGGAAGGATGAACATTCGTATTTAAAACTTTCGGGTAAATAACTATCGTGTTTTTGAATACTCGGAGTTTTGTGTCTTAGGAATTATAATATTCGGAATTTTGAAAATCGGAATTAAATATTTCGGAATTGTTGGGTGTTCCCAATTGGGTTGCTAGAAGCTTGGCTAAATGCTTTAAATTGATCATAGTGTTGGTTAACCAGTAACCAGCTATTTTAACCGACAAGACGATAAAATAAAACTATTTAACTATGTTTCTAGCAACACAATTGCTACTTGACAAGAGTTTTAACAGTCGATTAGTTAATTTGACGTTAATCAGCCTTTCAGAAACTGGGTGTAATCTAACTTTTAAACTCTCGCAATCCATGATATACAATATTGTTAACGGGAATTAACGCGATCATTCCCGTTAACATTATTGTAAAACTGGGTGTAATCTTTGATTATCAGTTATTTGCATAGACTAATTCCTATTCCTAAAGTTTTTTATCGTTGATAGGCTCACATTTGATATTTATCTAGGTATAGTATCTATGATGGAACCTATTCACTGAACAGTCAATATCTAGAACGGAATTTTAACCCGTGACAGGGTAAATACTTCAGGGTAAATACTACCAACTGAGCTACCAGCTCATATTTGGGTCCAGGTACTTGAGTTGGTTAGAGTTTATTTTCAATATCAATATCAATTAGCCCTTTGCACTCCACTACGTGACAGAGGGAGAGGTCCCATGTGTGACATAGTATCGAGCCAATATCGAATATATAGTTACTATTTAAAAATTTAATTCATCAATGCAAATGTTTAACGTATTTTCATTAAATTGTGAGAGTTATCCAATGGCTTTTGGTGCAATATAATGGTTATCTAGTGACGTCACCACGCTGAGTATTCCCCGAAGTGACTCCGGAGGTGCATAATAAAACAAGTATATAAAAATAGGTTATCTATGTATATCATTACTACTTGCCATATAGATAATCGACTTTTGTAATAATAATGTGTATTTGTAGTATGCAGTATAATATCCGAGTTCTTTATATTGGGCAGGATATGAGGCCACAAAGATCTCACCTGCCCACCGGTATACATGCTGATTAACATATGAGGTTCTGGCGTAGGCTTTCTAAGACTAAGCCGGCAACACAGGTCCGGTAAATGCTAAGGAACTCATTAGACAAGTGGTAGGTAATTCGTTGATAATATTGTAGTATAGGACGATGCATGTATGTAGAATATATTGACACATATTTATGACATACTTTGACGACTGTCATAAATGTCAAAATACGTGTCAATCCCATACATTTATCATCCTATTCTACAATACACCAGTTAATGAATTGCCACTTGTTTTGGGGGGCTGCAAAGGAAATGAGAAGTAGGAGAGCGGACTTCGGCCTCAAAATTAGGGATTGGCATTCGGAATGCGCCACTATTGGAGTAGGTATATTGGGGTTTGTAATGTTATACATTTTCATCGTTACAGGAGAAGACAGATGGTTATGCACATTACTGCTCCAACGCGGCTATCGAGTAGAGTACTCGGCCGCGTCTGATGCGTACACGCACTGTCCAGAGAGATTCGACGAGTTTTACAACCAACGACGTCGATGGGTCCCATCAACTATGGCTAATATCTTGGATCTGTTAGCAGATTCTAAGAGAACTATACGCGTGAATGATAATATATCTACATTATATATTTTGTATCAGGTATGAATTACTTTTGAATTATCAGTTTCCATAAAGATAAAGAAGAAGAAAAGGAAGTTATATAATAATATAATAATAAAAGAGGCAATTGCGTTTATATGCGATACGATGTAATGAACGATTAGAGTTAACCGAATAGGCTAAAGATAAATTCTTGTTATGGTAGAATAGGGATAGTTCGTTGTGTATCTTCTTCATCTTAGCGTTAATCCCATTCACATACGAAGCTTTCTTCTTGAAGTCTGGGGCCTGCTTTAGCAGTCTAACTGCGGATTTGGCTGAACTTCGAAATTTTTGCCGTGAAACGACGCCATCTGACCTTCACAACCCAATGGCGAAGTAGAAGCATTGTAGGTAACTAGACTAGTTTTCGGACTTTTTAGGGTTTCAACTACCCGTAATGACTGCCTTAGATATTCGTATGGCAACCGGGACCGACACGGCTTGACTAGACTAATGCAAATTCATACATACAAATTATATGCATTGAGCGGGGATCGAACTCGCGCCTCCCGCGTTCACTACGGCCACGTCACAGATACTGACGTGAGTTCATTAGGTATAGTTTTACCTACTGTACATACTTATTTCGAAATAAATATCAGTTTTCTATAAAGCCACAATCGCCTGAATCAAGTTCCTTGATACGGTGTAAAAAGCCAAAGTCTGATGCTAACATGACCCAAACCTATTCGGTCAATACATATTATAATAGTTTGAACATCGATGTCGCACACACCCTTTTGCCTTTCAACCGACGGCATTATGGATTTATATTGCATTTTGACTTTAAAATTTGTTCAAGCATAGTTCTAATGTTAAACTTCACTTTGGATTTCAGATGATGTTGATGGTGGGCACAATCCTGGGCCCCGGCACGATATTCTTGATGATGATCGGCGCAATCAACGCTATCACTCAGATGAGCAACTTTAACGCACTTATCTTAAATCTTGTGCCTACTCTTCTTTTTCTCATCATTTGTATGACATGCAAGTCCTCAACACAGGTATGTAATGACCACAAAGTAATGATTTCTATGTATTTTTATTCAATGTTAAATGAGAAGAGTTTCATTACATTACATTTTTAATTCACTCTACAAAAACTCATTTAATTTTAGAATTTAACTCCATTACTTAAGTCTAAAATTAAATGAACTTTTTGCAGTATCCGTGGTATGACAGTGGTTTTGCTTTAGCAGAATCAAAGCCCAGATGAGCAGGCTTGTTTGTCAGTGGTATATTTTTTTTTATACCACTAAGTTGGCAGACAAGCACACGGCCCACTTGTTGGGAAGCGGTGACCTTATATATTACTTATATACATATACTTTCGCCTGTAAATCTCGGAAGGGGTAGGCAGAGGTTTAACAAACACCCACATTTCGCCAATTATTATTTGCGGTCCCACGTAATAGGAGGGAGCCTATTGCAGTCAAACGGGCACTTTGTTATGGGCTGTATATTTACTGTCGGATAGAGAACAGCGCTATCTATTAGTCGCCTTTTACGACACCCGCAGTCCTATCCTACTCCACCGGGAACCAATTTTTACGAATATTTTTTTAATTTTCAGTTATTCGTCGCAAATATAATCACTTGCGCTTATGCCATGGTCATGATGTTGGTTATCGTCGGCATTGTTCTCCAAATAGTACAAGACGGTTGGATGGCACCTTCGAGTATGTTTACAGTCGCAACGTTTGGAATATTCTTTATAACGGCCGCGCTACACCCTCAGGAAGCAATATGTCTGCTGTATATAACTATCTATTATATAACAATCCCTAGTATGTATATGTTGTTGATTATATACTCGTTATGTAATTTGAACAACGTGTCGTGGGGAACGAGGGAGGTAGCGCAGAAAAAGACTGCTAAGGTTAGTGAAGATAATTCTTATTTTTTCAATAAAGTATAATACATAACAGTTTAGTAGCTAAAGGGTGTAAGTCACAATAGTAATTGATAAGAAAGTGACTTAGACCCACATTAAGAACGAACTCAGTCCTGAATCTCGATTTATTACTATACCTGAGGACAGATTGTATGTGTGAGAGTCGACTCACAACTGAGCGTTGCTCTGGAATACTGACTATTATTAATTAGCATATTAAATTGCTTCTTTCATTTATAACCTTGTGATATCGTAATATGTAATTCGTAAAGCAACATAACTACTCTAACTCGTAACTAGTTATACTTCCTATGATTACTAATATCCTTCCTCCAGGAAATGGAAATGGAACGAAAAGAAGCAGAAGAAGTCAAAAAGAAAATGGACAATCAGAGTGTAATGAAGTGGTTCGGCAAGTCGGAAGAGACGAGTGGTACCCTCGAGATAGGTGTCGCCGGTCTGTTCAGATGTATGTGTTGTACTAACCCGAAGGACCACAAGGATGATTTGCATCTCCTACAGATTGCTAACGCGATTGAAAAGATGGAGAGGAGATTGGAAGCACTGTGAGTTAGTTTGTATATTAATTAAACTACCTATATTGTTCTTTATTTATGTTTTGGAAAGTTACAAATTAGATTTTTTTGCCTGACTGATTTTTTTAACTGACATGGTGTGAATGGTGCCAACTTCTTCCGTAAGTTGGTACACCTGCTGACTGTAAGGTCCTGGTGCTGGGTTGAGAGGTCATACGGTAGTCACTCTCATAATTAACGTTTAATGTACACAATACTACGTAATTTGCAATTTCGTAAATTACTAACTAAATCAGAGATACATTTGAAGAAATGAACACTTTTAGAGTGTTTAATTGCATACATATTTTCACAGGGGTGCTCCTCCTGAAGTGAGTGATCCATCTAACCGTCGCCGGTCATCGGCTGTAATGCGACGAAAATCTGTCGACCCTCTAACCATGCTGCCTGAATACACCGACAGTGAAGAATCCGCTGATATACCGAGGGTAACATACTTATATATGTACAGATTTATCTCATTTGAGCTTCAATCTCGGTTGCATCTGTCGCTTATACTTTCTACCTGAGCTCGGGTATTCATTCTCATCATATTTATTTAACTTAAAGGTACGGTTTTGCCTATTGCTTTGTGATTAAAATACGCGTTAGCTATTTAAATAGGAGGATTTAAAATGTTATAAGGGCATTTCTACAACTCCCCTGAACACAATATTTTGCATAAAGGCTAGCCCTAAAAAAAATTCTGTACCAGCTTGATCCATTATATTGACTAAAATTAATACATAACCGAAAAGATCTTTATACATTGGGTCTTGATTCATTTATTTCGAATTTGTATATTCATTTAAAGTGAAAACGTATTTAACCCTGACAGGAAGAAAGAGATGACCTCATCAACCCATACTGGATAGAAGACCCGGACCTTAGTAAAGGAGAAGTGGACTTCCTAACGACGGCCGAGACAGATTTCTGGAAAGATCTCATCGATTTGTATCTGCGGCCCATTGATGAGAATAAAGAGGAACTGGTATGTTAACATGTATAAATAGATATAATAGTTACCTACTGGGTTTCATAGTTTGTAAGATTTTTTAGTTGGTGTACGATAGGGTACTCTTATATTGCAAAACAGCTGCTATAGTCGCGAAATTCTTTGAAAACATAATCCTTCCTTGGTAGTCGGGTAAAATATCGTAGCTTTTCTGCGGAAACACCGGCTGAAAGAACGAGTTTCTAGCGCAGATAGTGCCGTCACCTCGTGCTGTGAAAGTTGAAATAGATAATAATATTTGTTTTATATAATAATGTTACTGGACGATGTGATATATGCCGCAGGCAATGTTGCACTTAGCGGAAATCGCGGCATTGCATACCTACGTCCTCGCAGCAACTATTTTAATATGTGCTGTAGAATTTTGCATGCTGATCGCATTATTTTCAAAAAGACTGCATATCACCAAATTATTGTAGATATAATTACATAAATGACATAACAAGAAACGAGCGTGTCATCCAACAAGACCACTTAAGGTTGGGAGCTCAAACGACAGTTGCTGTCGTAAAAGCCGATGTATATCAAATACTGTAGTTGTAGGATAACGGAACGGCACTTGTGCTCCAAAGTGCCGTTCCGTTATCCTCCGGTTTTCGCTTCGATGAAGAAGAAGACAAATTCAAAAATTCTAAGTACACTTATCTTCATTCTAGAACACATTACAGGCTAGTTACTGCTATACTTACGTTAGGTCTGTCTAAAATGCTTTCTTATTATGATTTATATAGTCATTTAAAACCTTATTGTTATAGGACCGTATCAAAACTGATCTGAAGAACTTACGCGATACAATGGTGTTCGCGTTCGTGATGCTGAACGCTCTGTTCGTGCTCGTAATCTTTCTACTGCAATCGAACCAAGACCAGCTGCATTTCAGGTGGCCATTTGGTCAGCAAGTTGCCGTCGATTATGACAGCAATTCGAATGTGGTAAGTATTGTGAAGATGACAGAAAGTCAGTGCAGTTTAGATAAAACTTGTATTGTGTTCCCGGCAGTGTGTAGGTTACCCAGAGTTGATTAGAGAGTTTATGTGCTGTCAGTGGGAAGACCAAAGGCTTGTCTTACTTTGTCTTCCGCTCTGACGGCACAGAAACTTCCTGTTCTTACAGAGTCAGCAGCTCGAGTGTGACTCCCCTGGTGTTGAACACATCCATGGGCCACGATAACCTCTTTCCATCAGGTGGGCTGGGTGCTTTTCTGCCATCTTAGTGATATAAAAACATAAGATAATAGTTTTTATACTAAGTGCGCTTACGCGCGGCGTAAATTACATATTATGACTATTTCTGTCTGTATTTTTTCAGCTAATAAAGTAGTTGCCATGTATCATTCATGTGCTGTTTAATTTTTATTATTTTTCTAAAGTTAATAAAAAAATTATAGCGTTAAAAAGATTTTTATATTTTTCTTATTTAATTAAAACATTTTTGAGCAGCTTTCATTCTTAATTAAACAGGATTATTAAATCAAGTAATTCACTGAGGTTATTTTATATGTTGTGTACGCCTTATAATAGCAAGTGAAACACAGTTACGCACCGTACGAAAGTGAAACAGTTAGTAGCATAATAGTTATTATTTAAGTGTGTACAAAAAAGTGTGTACATATTTATGAATTGAATAACGAGATTCTGTAGGCACTTCTAAGATAAGAAAACAATTGTAATGAAATATATGAAAGAAATGACAATAGCGTGAAAAGCGACAAAAGCGACGAAAGCGACGAAAGCGACGAAAGTGGTTAAGGAGCCGGCCTTACGATCGAGAGGTCCCGGGTTCCTGGCAATGGCAATTTAGCTTAGCTGGGAGGGTTAGAGGGAATATTAGTAATTTCAGTTACATATAAATAATAATCTATTAAAAAAGTCAACGGATTTATGTTTAGCAAATTAACCACACCGATTGGTAATGCGGCCCCGTCCTGACTCCGGCAGGAAAGTCAGTGGGCTTTGCTTTGGTCTATTTCCACAGGGTTACTTAATTATTCTAATTAGATGCATTATTTGAGTAGCACAGTAGAGTAAATCATTAGACTGAAACGAAGACCCATATCTTAACTACTAACTAGGCAGTTTACTACAAGACACTTTTGTAATAAAAACGTGAATTAATTTTTTTCGGTACGAAGAAACCGAACCAACATCTACGAACCCAAAAAAGACACTATTTCTGTTTCTGCGCGTTGTTTTAATTTTAATTATTATTTTGTATTTATAGGTAACAATAACACAAGACTACCTAACACTGGAGCCGATTGGATCAGTGTTCCTTATATTCTTCGGGTCTGTGATGCTGATTCAGTTCACCGCTATGTTGTTCCATCGACTTGGCACGTTTATCCATCTACTTTCCACCACTACTCTGAACTGGTACTTCACTAAGAGGGTAAATATTAGTTTTATTTTTTTGTCGAATGAAGTTACAGCTTATTCTCGATTCCCCATTTTACCGATTCCCTCCAAAAATACTACACTAAATCTTGAATTTTGTAGAATATAAAATCAATCTACTCAGTTATCGCTTACTTGCCACAATACTGTAAAGATGTTCAATTCGCAACGTAACTGGCTATTAAATTACGTTTGCGAAGATAATAACCAATCACGTCGTCGTTGCTTTGTGTGACATAATAACTCATAGCAAGTATAATAATATGAGAAGTGGGGACACTAATTTCCATAATTTTTCTTTTTTCTACTCCATCGGGAACCAACACGGCACCTTTATCTAATTTCTGATTACTAAAACGATTACTCAATAATGTTCATATGGTTTCTCTAGCCGGATGAAATGTCAGAAGACGCCCTTATTGAGAAACACGCGGTGCAAATAGCCAAAGACTTGCAGCGACTGAACACGGACGATTTGGACCGGCACGGCCCGAAGGACGACCACGTCACGCGAAGAAAGACTATTTTCAATTTAGAGAGGGCAAGGGACGCTAAACAGAGTGTGGTGAACCTTGATGCTAACTTCAAGAGGAGGCTGACTATTTTGCAGAATAATGCGAACCCGGGTAAGATAGTTTTGAAGTGAAAACTTGTTTAGACGCATTGGCAAATGTTCTAAGAAAAATGTTTCTTAGACCTCGCGTGATTCACCGATTGTGACAATTCAGAAGTTTATACCGAGTAATTTTATAGTCGCTTCAGAAACTCAGTCTTGAAGTACCTAATAATTTTGCGATTTTTTTTTACAACCCTCATGCATTATTCCATTCAACTGTACATTGTTCCCATACATTATACAAATAAAATCGTCAAATTAATATATACCTCCAGGCGAATTTGTCGTCAAATAAAATCAGGGTGTAGAAGTTACCAAGTTTTTACTTCTGTCGGCACTCTTGAGTGCCACTATTTTTTTAATACTATTATTTACATTGGCCCTGCCCGGGTAATTCTTTGGTCTCCTAAACTTACGGGTATAATCTTACACAATAAAACTGATATTATAACGCTACCAATATTCTTGTTTTTATTTCACAGAGGTAATCTCCCGCTTGCCGTCATTGGGAGCGGACCCGGCGACTAGACGAGCGACCCTCAGAGCATTGCAGACCAGACACGACTCCATCACTGCCGAACGTCGCCGATCGCAGTTACAGGCCCGGCCTTCTACCAACGACTTCCTTTACAATGCTGACCATATTTCGGTAAGTATCTGGAATTGTGGTCCTTATCATTTGGACTTTACTCTAGCTTCTTACCACCCAGCTGTTAATTCAATCAATCAACCTATTGCAGTCCACTGCTGGAAATAGGCCTCTCCCAATGTTGGGAGACTTGGCCTACTGTTTCGACGCTGGCCGGGTTGGTACAGGGTTTTATTTTAAGTTTTCCTTTTTTCGCAGTGATATCGTCTGCGTATTTTTTCGTTAGTCGCCTCTTACGACACCCTTCGGATGACCAGCAGGGTGTGGTCAATTGACAGGCAGTAAATATATAAAAAAATGTATTCTCCATAAATATAACTATTGATTTATGAATAATAATTTGATTTTGATTTTGAAAAAAATCTATGAAAGGAAATGGAGGGCCATTGGAGTTAAACAGTTTTTTTTTTAACCGACTTCAAAAAAGGAGGAGGTTCTCAATTCGGATGTTTCTATGTTTTTTTTTTTTATGTTTGTTCGCTCATAGCTCCGCCATGCGTAGACGGATTTGCAAAATTCTTTTTTTGTTCGAAAGTAGATTATTCCGAAATGGTCCCATTTAAATTTCGTAAAAATCTGATGATGGGTTTCCGAGATTAGACCAAGGAACTCTTCAAAAAATACCAGGAAATCAGCCGCGAATGCTGCAATCGCATATTATTGCAATGTCTCTGCCATTACACATCATAACATCACGCCTGAATCCTTTGAAAGGGTATGCAGAAGTGTTCAGAATATTCAGCTATATTTCCGGTGTATAAGCGTTGATTTTTAATTTGGTTTTGGTTTACTTTTGAGGTAGATATGTATGTATGTTCACCGATTACTCAAAGACGCCTGGACCGATTTGCAAAATTATTTTTTTGTTTGATAGGTTATACTTCCCAGGTAAATTTTATCAAAATCGGTCAAGCAATTTATGAAATTCAACAAAAATCGGTTGAAGTCGGTTTTTTTTAAATTTTTAATTTGGTGATTATTTCAATATTTTTTGTCCTACTCCCTAGTACTCCCAAAGTGGAACAAATTAATGGTTCGTTCGACTGTATTCTGCCTAACCCTCCGGGGATAAAGGCGTGATTGTATTATGTAGGTATATCTCTTGAATAGTCGATAGGTAACTGTAGTTATTTCTTTAGTATACTTTTTTTTACCTTGACTTTTGTATGTTTTAATGAGAAGTAAATATTGTTAATGAAACGAATTTATTTATTTCAGTAAAAGTGAGACTTCAGTATAAATAATGCTAAAATAAAAGCTAATTATATTGTTATGTGCTTAAATTACATATAGCACATTTAATACGTAATTATTAAAAAAAAATGTGAATGGCCTCTTCCTAATTACCTAATCATATTGTTTCATCAAAGCGTTTGATTTTAAGCGTGTTTTTACTGTGACTGTGAGTTTATTTATCTTGGATATTGATTGTAGGTATAGGTCGTGTGCGATACACATATTATGATTATCCTTTACTAAAATAGCCCTAAACTACGTGGCCCTAAGAATATCTTCGGGTCACACACCAATCTCACTTCAACTACCCGTAATGACTGCCATCGATGTTCGTACGGCAACCGGCTTAACTCTCCTTGCTCTCCTAGTTACTTACGTACTTTCCGAAAGGCTGATCAACGCTAAAATTAACTATTTAAATCTCTTGTCAAGTAGCAATTGGGTTGCTAGAAGCATGGTTAAATAATTTAATTGTTCATCGTGTCAGTTAACATAGCTGTCTAATGTCATTTCACTAGATTTGAAATTCTCCGAATATTTTGTCAACAATGACAGTCCGCAACATTTTTTCATCCATTTTTGGAAATTATTATGACAGGTTTGGCTGATAAAAATGAACTGTTAATGAACAAAAATGAGTAGTGTGGCCACAATTACCAACAAACCACATGTCAAATCAAAGTACATTTTGACCTGATCAACGTTTCAGAAACTAAAATTGATTTGACTCCATGTTAAATTAACAGCAGTGTTAGTTGATCAATGATTCGACACGCTTTTCAGAAACCTGCTGTAACCCATTTTATTTCTTTTCAGCTAACAGATCTAGGTGGAAGCGCCTCCACTTCAGGCGCTTATCTCAACCGCGGGTACGAACCCGCGTTCGACAGCGACGAAGACTCTCCTCTACCTCGACGAAGCACCGTGCGCTTCAGAGAACACTACGCGTGAAGCACGTAATCGCATTTATTGTACCTACCACTATAGCGACTATAATATATTATATACAATGATTAAAATGAACTAAATTATTCTTAGCCTTATTATTTACAAATTATTATTATATTTATAACTGTATTCATTCATGCTCAATTAAATCACTTTTGGCACTCGTATCGTATCTTCTTTCCTTAGCCTGTTACTGTTGAAGCGAGACGCGCGGATGAAATCGTAATCTATTCGTGTTGATAATTAAGGTCTCTTAATAGGGCATGCGTGCCGTTACTTTATTGACCTTTTTAGGGTTAACCCAAATGACTTGCTAGATTCATCTACAGTAATTAATAAGCAAATGACTAGCTGTTGAAAAACAAATATTTATACTACTTCCTATGATCAGATTGCAGAATCAATTAAGCAGAATGGAAAAATGTGGCCAATTGTCAAGTTTGTCAAAGGATTTAAGTATTATTAAGATATTAAATTGTTATGAATAAACTGTCTCGACATTTTACTTCTATCTGAAGTAGTTCTGTCTGAAGTTTTTTGTTTAATTTGATGTAAAAAAGTTAGTTAATATTTTGTGTTGTTAAATCTACATAGCATTTATTTTGTTGTTAAATAAACAATGTGACTTAAGTTACGTAATCATCATGACAGTAACAAAAAAATCTCTAAAATTATGTAACTATTTAAGTAAATTATGATTAATGAATTACAAAATAAAATTGTGTTACATATTATATTAATATCTAGTGTCGATACAGGTGATTTAAAATTTTAAATTGCTTAAAACGGCGTAAAGTCCTCCAGTTCACCTTTCCCTGTGGGAGTGCTACAGGGATCTATTCTTGGGTCTTTCCTTTTCTTCATATAAATATGAGTGCTGTGCAATGCAACATTTTATTAATATTATATGCAGAGGATCTCGATCATAAGGTCGAATCCTTAACCACTAAGCCACTGACGCTTCTTCTTAACTATGGAGTAATGAACAGCTCAACTTTATTTGAGAACTATACTTCCCCATTCGGGTGTCTGTAAGTAGAGATCGAACTCCACTATGAGTAATTTTATTATTAGATACGATTGATTTTTCACCAGGCAACTAAGCCTAATAAATTTAGTTTTTCATTATTCACTACTGCTCTTCTATTCCCTCTTTAATCGGAGGTTAGTGAAAACCTATTTGAATTTTGGGAAAACCTCTAAATTGGAGCCTTCGTAAAGGGTTGTCACTTTTAAGTTCGCGTTGGCGTGCGGCAGGTCAGCCTGCGGCAGTGAACGGCGCGCGCTCGGACAAATCGCACGCGCACCATGCGCGCACGCACCTACCCGCGAGTGCACTCCACGCTTTACCTACACATTGTGAAGTGATATAGTACACACATAAGGATTACAACTGAACAAAACCTTAGGATAATCAACGGTGAGTTTCACCCTTATCTATAAAATAGATGAGTAAGGACCGTTCGCAGCTTCCAAAGCTGTTTATTGTCTGTGATCAGCTGCGAAAGTGTGCGAGGATATTTTAGTAGTCGTACTACACAGACTTTTTAGTGTTTATACATTAGCAAAAACCTTTGAGAACTTCCCTAGAATCGTGATAAATATGTTTTGTTTGAAAGCAAACGTGTGACTCTAGGCTGGTTTCTCTTTCGAAAGTTTCGCAACCGAGTTTATGTAAAGCATATTTCATATGTTATAAACTCCAATACATAATGAATCATAATGTAATATTTATTCAGAAATCTTGTCTCTACCGAATTCGCAAAATCTCAGCAACGTAAACAAAAGTGAATGTAGGCGGCCTATGCCGTATGGGATAGAGAATGGGAAACGCGTACGTCACTTCCTTCAATAATTACGTTGATCGACCTCTAAACACACACTGTAATAATATGCAGATATACATACATATCTTAAATTTATTACAATTATGTAATTATAAAGGTTCGCATTACCGAATAAGTTTACATAATATAGTCATGGGCGAGTTCCCGAAAATGACTGATATAATTATACCTTAATGTGAGTATACCATTCCATTGGTTGATAAAAGAATGACTTATCTGAAATTGTCTGGAAAATCTAACTAATTCATGATTCCACAATTAATAGTATAGTGCAATTGACACCTACATAAAACTATTGTTTACTTACAAATGATAGTTCTAATTATCTTCAAACCTATTAAACAGACCTATTTTGGTCAAATCACGTTATTAAACAATAAAAATTAATGATTATATTCATTAATTTTCGCATCGGCATGATGTCACAATTAATAGCTTAAGTAATTAGAAATAACGATATCGATGTCGAGGCTACAATAGAAATGTAGTGAAACATTAATAGTATGAGTTGTATGTCAAGAGCTGGTCGGCCCTCGCGCGCATCCGGTACCAGAGGGTCGTTCTCACTGGAACAAGAACAATTTGATGGTTTCCGCAATAGTGGCGTTGGCTAAGTGCAATTAACTAATTAATAATAATGTTTGCTTGCGCAGTCGCGGCGCGCCGCCCCGCGTGCAACACAAAGCGTAATTAAAGGTACACTCAAGGCATTTTAATTCATGTATGCATTTGCACTGCATGGTTCCCGGCAAAGTAGAATTTGGGCCACCCCATCTCTTCCCATGCGGTGTCGTACAGTAAGCTTCAGAGAAAAGGGACCCCCCTTGATAATGACATCGCGTCGTAGTGAAAGGGCAGGGGCGTATTTAAAGATTTGGCGCCCCGGGCCACTTAGGTATGCCGCCCCCTATGCAGGTGCGGTCCGAGGGGGGAGGGGTCACAGGGGACATGACCCCCCAAAACCATGCACGTCATATTGAAAAGTCCCAGTACGAGGGGAGGGGGGGGAGGGGTTAAATTTCTCAAGGAATTTCCGAAGTGAAAACTTCAAGCTGCGACCGCGCCTGCCTCTATGTGACGTCCGCGTTCACCGTTAGCCTGCGCTCAAGGGGCTGACACAAAATAGGGGTCCGTCAGAAATTGCTGGAGATTTTCAAGCCTGATTCGTGAGATCTCTATCTTATGGTGCGAGGGAAGTGACTTCCATCGATCTCTCCACTAACCCAGGCTCCCAACCAGAATCCCTTCAAGGGGAAATATTTGCATTCCATTCCATTAAAGCACCCTACGTAGAAGATGATATCGCAACCAAAAATCACTTGAGTACAGCAATAGCTTGTGAAGAATGATGTTTTATGGCTCAAAGGCAACAGCAAAAGCACCGCTTTGGGACCTGGCAGCACTCTACGCTCTAAAGGCACTCGTATCCCGTTTTGAAGGGCTCTATAACATATGCCTCAAGTAGAGACGGATTCCGAAAATTTGAAAGACAGAAAAACTGGTCCTCTTCTACAAAGTTACCGTCCGCCTATCTGCTGTGCAATTCGCTAACAAGCACAACGATGCGAGTCACAACGATGTGCGCGATAGACACTGTCATTGGTCGATTTCCAATGACGTGATACAATCTGGCCAATGACAATCTACGTTGCGCCTCGCATCGTTGTCGCATCGTTGTGCTCGCTTAGTGAATTGCAGTGCTGCTCATTGTATTGATGGACAAGGTGTGCAGTCATGCAGGTGTTTTAAACGAATTATTCCTCGTGAAGTGCCACATTGAGCGCCTTACAGGAGTGAGGCCGAATTTGGTAGACAATAAATTTGGTTATAGTCGGGAGCACCGTGGATGCCAACACGCGCTTGAGGGCCCTGGTAGAAGAAGCTACGTCTTTAACACCTTGCCATGGAGCTGCATCAGAGCTGCACTCTTTTAGCACGGGGTGCCTCTCTATCCTCGCGTCATTGTCGGGGCTTACTTATCGGTGAAAGCCAGTATCTACCCAGGGCTTGGTAAGTGAGATATGTGGCGGGGTGTTCCGGCTGGCGCGGATCTGGGGCCGCTTCTGTGGAACACAGAGGCTGCCCATACACCACCTGGCAGTCCTTAAATAGACTTCGGATGCAGGTCAGCCGAAATAACGAAAACCGAATTAGATGGAGTTTCTCAGATGAGGTGGACCCAGGCACCACGGTGTGAATGCGGAACTACAGTGAGGTAGGCGCTAACGTGTGCTGCATGCCTAAGCACGTGTACACTGCAGGAGCTCATGGGTGCCTCTGAGAACGCCATCAGGGTGGTTGCACACTGGGCAAACAAAATATGACATATGTCGTCGACTCGACAAAAGGAGAAGATTAGCTCGGATGAGGTGATGCTCGAAGGGGGTTTTCACACGTCTTCGCTGCCGATAACGCGATAGAGGTATCACGGTAGCTTCTACTACCAACTGACGCAATGCGCCCAGCTATGGCTGCTTCGGTGAGTTCCTGAAACATACAGATCAGGAGCCGACCCCTGCAATGCCACCTCTGCCTGGGCTCCTCCATGTATATGCCACTTCAGGCGTTGTATTCTTTAAGCAACCGTCAGAGCGGGAAACCTCTCGCCGCAGCTCCTGGTGCTAGATATGGCCGTCTGCGAGGGGTGATTATTCCTCGTGAAGTGCCACATGTGGTCTCGGTTTAAAACCGCACACCGTCTCTGTCGGGTCTCAATTATCGGGTGTAAAGTTACCCAATTAGATATTTCCCTCGCAACCCGGCTGACCTTTTAAGATAGCTCCTTCGGGTGTGGGTAGTCGGTGTCCCCATTGAACCCCGGAAAGGTACGGGTTTCACCGCCGCGTTACCGGTTGAATATATTGGAGTAACAGGCGACCGCACCTGTCGCCCCCAGGTCTCGGGGAACCAGCCGCCCCTTAGCTGCTCTTATCTGTGCTCTCTGCTAGTCATAAGGATACGTGGAAACCCTATGAGTAGACATTTACAGCGCCGCTACCACCTCGGCCGGAATTAACCGTAGGCGGTATCGTCTCCCTGCGAGAGAAAGGCGCTGCCGTCTTCGGCGCCCAAGCTGCTTGGCCCCAGTTACACCGTACTTGAACGCAAATGTTATTTAGGGTTTTCTAATTTGAATGCAATTGAAATAATGAGAGACATAGTCATATTGTAACTAAGTAAGCTCCGAAAAAAAAAAAAAAAATATAATATATATACGTCATATTTACTCTAATAGGCGCCACTTAGATTCAAGATTAAGGCGCCCAGAGACATAGACATTCGGGGTGGCAGGTTGCAAGGGGCGGCGGAGACGCCCCGAGCGTCTATCTCTGGGCGCCTTTTAGAGCAAGATTAAGGCGCCCAGAGATAGACGTTCGGGGCGGCATTTTGCGAGGGGCGGCGGAACCGCCACGAGCGTCTATCTCTGGGCGCCTTTTAGAGTCAAGGTTAAGGCGCCCAGAGATAGACGTTCGGGGCGGCACGTTGTGAGGGGCGGCAGAGCCGCTCCGAGCGTCTATCTCCGGGCGCCTTTTAGAGCAAGATTAAAGCGCCCAGAGATAGACGTTTGGGGCGGCAGATTGCGAGGGGCGGCGGAACCGCCCCGAGCGTCTATCTCTGGGCACCTTTTAGAGCAAGATTAAGGCGTCCAGAGATAGACGTTCGGGGCGGCAGGTTGCGAGGGGCGGCGGAACCGCCCCGAGCGTCTATCTCTGGGCGCCTTTTAGAGTCAAGCTTAAGGCGCCCAGAGATAGACGTTCGGGGCGGCAGGTTGCGAGGGGCGGCGAAACCGCCCCGAGCGTCTATCTCTGGGCGCCTTTTAGAGTCAAGATTAAAGCGCCCAGATCAGATCTTTAGGGTCGGCAGCACGAATCCGCCGCCCCTCGCAACCTGCCGCCCCGGGCCATGGCCCCCTTGGCCCTAGGGTAAATACGCCCCTGTGAAAGGGGGTCTGTTTTCTCTGACGCTGACTGAAGACGACTAAGGGATAGGCTTTTTACCATCAAACAGATATATACAGCTAAGAATCAGCCTCATATGCATGGCTCGAGTCAACAATAGGTAATTGGCTCACTCATTGGCTCACCCTCTATTATGTGGGACCTAATAGAATGATTGGTGAAATGTGGGTGTTAATTTATCTTTGCCTAACCCGCCGGGGATAAAGTCGTGATTATTTGTATGTATGCATTTGCATGTTGCTCTGCTTGTAAGTACAATGCAATTACAGAGTGATATGCCCAGAAACTTCAGACTTTCAACGAACTGTGGCCATGCTTAACGTGCTATAAGAGGTCGTGTTTTGTATGACAAAGAGAGATGAAGCTTTATAGGATGCATAGTTCCATCTCTCTTTCTCACCCAAAATACGACCACTTATAACACGTCATAGTAGGCCCACTGAACTTAAAAGATTGGTGGGAATCATTGATTTACATAGTTACTAGTTGTGGGAATGCTGAATATGTACGAGTATACCCTAAGATTTTATGTGGTAGCTAGGTAACGATATAATCAATGGAACTAAGCAGAAGAGGAATGTGATTAGTCATACTATGAGAAGCTAAAGCTTTTAAAATTGTTCACTGGTATTGTAATAATAAATATTCTACGACATTCTACACAACGCTATCTAGACCCAAAGTAAGCATAGTTTAGCTTATGTTATTGGATCTAGGATGGGGATAAACATACTTAGATTTAGATTTTTTTTTGTACATCCATACACACCCAGACCAATACAAAAATCTTCATATTCATGCATAAAACTATTTGCACTGAGTGGGAATCGAACCCTGCGTCTCTTGCGTAGCAATCGCATGCTCTACTACTACGTCACAGAGACCGTCATATTGAGTAAAGGTTAGTTGTTTCCGCTTAGCAGCACTTTCTTGTTTAAATAAATAAAAGTTGAAATTACTTAAATGCATTCCTTAGTGTTGAAGGTTGTTTGTTGGACTTCGGTCGCACAGACATAGTGATATAACACAATTTAATGACCCCAATGGTGAAAATAGTAAACATTTTAAAAATACCAAAAAGAGTAGACATTATAAAACCTTGATAATTTAAAATATCTACAGCGTATAAATCATGTTTACACATTAAAATAACGAATTAATGCTACCACTTAATTTTAGATTGCTTCTAATGTTCAAATATCTCAACACATTGAATGCTGCGAGCTTTGCAAAGCTTCTAATCTAAAAAAGCCTGAATGACGCAAGCGCTTACATTTCAAAATACATTGTCGTCTTTCTATAACAAGTGTCACTGTGTTAGCATTCAAATAAACCAATGGAATGCTAAATGAAACTGCGTAATCACTTTCGTGCGAGATCCTTGAGCCGGTTTCCGTATTGTAATTTAGTTTGATATTTATAATCGATATACACGAGATATTTCCTGATTTCTAATAGAACATAAGTGGTTAATGCGTTATTTATGACTTCAATTTGATGCTGCGCTAAAATGGACCAGCAATAAGTAGGTACTTACCTATTTTTAATTTTGATAATAGTCGCTTGACGAGATTGGTATTGACGCATGATCCTGTCTTCAAGGAAGTTAAGAGGTGATTTAAATGATTGAATTCCTAGTTATATTAATTAAGTACCTATTTAAGCGTATACCGTAATACGTATGTGTCTCCATAAGTCTCCAAATGTACACGTGTTTGTATAAATATTAATAAAGATTAAAATAGATAAGTATGTAAAGTATGCAAAACACACAAATAAATTAAATTTACAGGTAAACAAATCACAAAGAACGAAATCTACACTTTTAGGTAAACACAATTGAAATGTATTATAAAACAAGTTATCATGTTGTATGAATGTTGTACGTTGTATAATGTTGTATTTACAAATTTTAACTAGCGCTGTCACCCAGGTGGCTACCATTCTCGTGAGTTTTACCTCACCTAATTCCGAGAAGAAAGCCTGCGCCAGAACCTGGACTAATTTTTGGCAGGTGCATAGGCTACAATTCCGAGAGGGAAGCCTACAGTCGGGCGTCTCAGAGATGTTGGTAGGACCCTGAGCACCTTTATAGATATTGTTTACTTTATTCGAATGTAGTCTGCAGATTCCTTCATGCAGTTCATGAGAGCCACCCTTCCCGTCATTGTTGGTCAGATTTGACCGGGCATAGCCGGCATAGGTACAGATCTATGCCGGCTAGACTAAGTCTGCTACTACATAAGAATACAGAGATGTCGAAACCGAATGACAAGTAAAATATATCTTGCTTCTAAAATACAATACGACATATTCTAATACTGACGTTTAATTACTTTCAATTCCAACTATTTACCTATTTGACATTGGTATGACATTTTTGACATTTATAGTAACAATAGCATTGTACTCAATAAACGTTTATGTAATACTTTTCTTTAACTTTTGCATTAGTATAAAACATAGATAAATTATGTTGTTCTTTTGATAAATATATTTCAATAATGATGAAAATTGTTTGTGAAATACATAATGTAATAAATAAACTTGCAAAGATTTGCGTTACTTCAATATTCTGAAGTAATCGGTATGTTATTCACACAGGTTCAAATCTCGTCGGATGATGACTTTTTTGGATTTCAATTTATTTAAACAATATATTAAGACAGAGACTCAACTGAATTCACAGACTAACTAAAACCGTATTGTAAACCATTTTAAAAACCATAAAAATTTATAAATATATATTAAAAAATTAAGATGTAGGATTTATAAACTAAACTGTACATATTAAATTAAAATATATTTAATATACCTAAAGGAAAATAAAGAAAAAACTAGAGTCTTGATGAACCGTAATAAAAAAACGGAAGAAAGTGGAGTGTGATTAGCATGGCGCTTACGTCCCAGAACGGTTTATTTATACCTATATACGTACGTACGTAACGGTTGGTTCGTACGTGAAGCGCTCGCACTGTGAGCCTTTGCACATTTATTGAACTGTGAACGTATTATTTTAAAATTAAAAAAAAAAAACAATTGTTTAGAACCAATATTGGTACAAAACAAGATGCCTCTTTTTCGTTTCATGAAGTCTGTTTAACTTTTTGTTAAAGTTTAAATTATTACATTTCTGCTGACCCTTTTGAAGCTCTCACCTACATACGTAAGTATATAAAAGATCACGTTTAAAATTATATTTAATGAGCTTGTTATATGACTATTGAAAAAAATATGCGCTGATTGCGATTTGCACTATTTGCCATACAAAAGACATCAACGCGCACGCCCACAGCGCTTTAATGTCACTGAGATTACAATGTCTGTTTAGAACGTTTGTGATAATTGATACGGTACGAGGCTATTACGAAGTTAAGACGCTATAGTTTAAATGTAAACTGAGTCAAGCATGAATGTTGTCGTGGATGAACTCTAGCTTTAGCGAGGGGTTCTAACGTAGAAACCTGAGCACAGCGAGGGGTTCAAAGTATATCGCCCGAGGGAAAAATAATTTGCTCTCGAGTTATATACTCTACTTTTCATCCCCTTTCTATGAGAAGAATACATAGGTAGGTACTGTAATCTGTAATCAGAGAATCATTCTCAAATGATTTGTTTTACTTTATGTATTATTGTCATAATTCTTGACATAATTGTAATATTTTGACGTTCATGTGCTCTTTTTGTGCCTAAACTGAATAAACGAAATTGATTCTTTGATTCCATAATACAAGAACAGAGACGGCATACGCGCGCTTATTTTTTTTACGTAGCACGGGTCACCGTACCGCCGTGCAGCCAACACGAACCAGCCAGTAATAAAAAAAATTGGTTCGATTTCTATGAATAATATGATGTTCCGAATTCAAATCACTTTTCCGCCCGCTTAAAAGCTCTGAATAGAAAAGTGCTACTTTGCTCCCACTTAAAGAGGAACAAAGTGACACTTTTCGAATAGAAGGGATGAAAATTCATTTATGCGACACGGTAAATGGAAAATGAACCACCAAAAGATAGACTGACAACACTGGAGTAGTTTGTATGAAGGCAGAGGATTGGGTGCCACGTTGCATATTATGAGAGGTCAATGTCCAGCAATGGACTGCAATAGGTTAATTCATTGTTAGAAATGCCTTTGTTTTAGCTATGCTAGATTTCTCAATAGATTTGTAGAGTTAGAGATGGTATGGAAAGTAATCATAAACTTGGAAAAGTACAGTCACCGACAGAAGTCGCTAAACACTAACAGATTTACAAATGTTCTTTATATTGAAATAAATAGGTAATAATAAAATGACGTGATGTTTTTGTAATCAGCAGAGGACAAATTTAACATTTTTCAATTTTTATTTATTCATTTTATATAAAACAAAAGATACTTGTATATAAAGCGTGGGTGGGCCCTGTCTCTATAAACAGGTATTTACTACGAGAACAAGACTAGATGTGCGAACATTAAAACGTCGCTGCATATTTATCGATAAACTGGAGTAACCTACGATATTTACAAGGTCAGTAAAGGTTTCAAGTTTCTTATACTGCCTGACTTTATACTGAATACTTTAGTTCGTTCCTTTGTAATGTTTTCATATACAGGCTGGATTTTTTTAACCCTACCTCGAAGGAAAGTAGGTACGTTTTAGGGTACGTACGTATTTGAATATAGCAAATTTTACTCAAAGGAGTCCTGCCCCCCTAGACAAGTGGCAATACGTTGGCTAGCGTATTGTGTAATAGAAGTACAAATGTATGGGATTTGACGCATATGACAGTCGTCTACGTATGTCATAAACTTCAAAATTACATTCGTCATTTTACAATACGCCGGCCAATTAATTGCCACTAGTCTAAGGGAGCTGTACTTTTATGGCATCAATCAATAGGGTCAATCATAAAATTCAAATCTAGACAAGGGTAACTTGAATGAAAGGAAACCCATGAAATCTAAACTTATGAATTCAATGCGATAAGAAGTTGTTAAAAGAGCTTTAACTTACTACTGTTCCTAAAAATAAAGGCGTATTTCCTTTGAGTAAAAATTTTGCTATATCCAGTATTTAGAATACTTTCCCTCCAGGGAGTGTTAAAAATTCCTTTTTGTATCTATCTCCTATTACTCGTAGTTAGTATGAGAATCATAGATTTAATATAGCCTATAATCGTGCAGATTGACTTCTAAATGCATATCTACTCAACTGAATTTAAATCAAAACTGAATCGTTGTTCTTACTGCCAATTAGTTAAGATATGAATTATTTTTAACAAACATTTAATTAACGATTCTATATGGTAGTTTCAACTACCAATCAGTTATAAAATAAATTAAAATTTGATAATTTGCGTAAAGAAACCTTACACGTTCACGCGGAACATATCTTCAAAAGTCCTTTATAAGCCTCAATTTAAAAACAAAGAAAAATCAAGCACACTAGACCTGGGTTAGTGTTGTACGGTCACAGTAGTTGTTTGGACACACTTTTTAAGCTCCATACATTGATGTAAGCGATCGTATCTTGGGCCACGATACAAGCAAAGATATGCGCTGACACCCGCTCCATCTCCATCCATCTAGTTCTGGATCGCAGCTCTTCATCGGATTGCTTATGTAGGTACGTCTTACGGCTTACGTACGTCATGTTTATGTCATGGTAAGTCGATATTACTCGGCCTTAGATTTGACATGTCGGCGTCGGGAAGAAGATTGAGAACCTGGCTAATATCAGCTTGATTCGGTTTTGTAGAGCGTTCTCTCTTTCGCACATCGAACTGGCAGTATCTTTACAAAGTAGTTAAATCTGTGTTTATAGAGGACTATACTCTGTGCTATAACAATGTGCTATAATATATAAAATATAAAAGCTGTGCTTGAACGCTTTACAAATCCGAAACAAGCGGATTTTAGGCATGACTTATATAAGAAATTTAATGAAATTTTAAAGTATTTATTATGCTAACTTTTCAAATCGATTAAGATCGAGGTAGATTCTCTTTTTTATATCTTAATCGATTTGAAAAGGTATAATACTTATATGCGTTTTTGTGAACAATAGATCGGTTTATTGACATTATTCGCGATCGATCTTGCTTTGATTTTTGAGATAGATTTAGTAATTGTAGGTACCATATGCCTTCTTTATATATTTCTCACCTTAATCTGATTCTCACTTGTCTTCCAGACGTGTGGGAGTGCCAATTCAATAGCCAGAAAAAAAGTACTTTATGTACGACATGTACAATCGGCATCAGATTGATCTTATCGAACAAAGTATTCAAAAGGCTCTTAATGCCTTGCTTTTCCCCTTTCCTATTGACAGATTGATCTGATATTTGGTTCTAATCTTTAGTTCAGACAATAATACAATTGAAATTAATAAAACAGTGTGATTTGCATTTAATACCTTAGTATTAAGATCATTTTAAGACTTTGAATTCAAGACGGTTCTGATGATGACTGTACCTAATAGCACAGCTATTAGTCTCTGTCTAGAAGTCAACTAAGACGATAATGTCATTGTAACAATAGCGCTAATAAGACACTTTCTCTTTTCTGTTAACAATTTTTCGCGTCAGTGTCGTTTACCAATACGTACGTAACGCCGATGAACTCATGTGATACAATCATTATACTACATAGTATTAGTTGCTGCACGCAGTTTCGTGTGCAGGAAATATTTTTTCATATTTTGCGTTAGGTGAAATTGATTGTAGGAGGCGTGGTAAAGGTGACGTGTGTGAAATAAAACAGAGCTCTGCTCTATATTAAACGATTGATTTATTTTTTATTGTCACGAGAGTCGCTAGCAACATGATGTAAGATACTGTATGAATGGTTATTCTACCCATATACCCTATTATTTCTATTTCACATTTTCTTTTAAATGAATAAAAATGTTGAAATAAATTTTAAATTTAAATAAAAATAAAAATGTTGAAATATATTTACAAATTTGAATAAAAATGTTGAAAAATAAATAGAAAATGTTGAAATATAGTGTGAAATAAATGTATTGTGCGTGGATGTGCGTGGAATCTACGAGTAAGTGGTTACCTCATAAAGTGCCACTGTATTATTGCCAATGCTACTATGCGTATAACTATTGTTTAGTAACAATTAGCTACTAAATTTAAAAAAATAAAAATATCTATGAGGTATTATCCTAGTCTATCTAATTACTTCAAACATATTATTGCATGTTAGTATATTTTAGTTAGGTAACAGCTTGCTATAAAAGATTCCTAGAACCTAAAAATATACGTTTCACACACGAATATTCGCCGATATTGCAATATAAGAATAACTAGGACATAACTTTAGTCACAGACAGACATGCCACTCCATGGTCTGTAACGTGTTGGTCAAGTTATCGATTTCTTAACATTGGTTTGTGCAATTAGATATGAACATTTGTAATTGCTCTTTCGATTAAACATAGATATAGATTGTCTTGCTAGCTTTTGCTCTCGGTTACGTTCGCGTATAATACTGATGATAACGGGCACGGGCCGCTATGTGCTATTCCAGACTATAATCTATCCCTGTACCAAATTTCATCCCGATTCATTCAGCCGTTCTGGTATGATTGAGTAACAACATCCACCCATCCGTTCATACATACATTCATCCATCCATACAAACATAATCGTTTATATAGTAGTAAGATTTCCTGAATTGAATTGGATATTCAACTACTTCTAAAATGCATTTTTTATACCAAGCATTATTTAAATAAACGAATTACGACTTTATGATGCAATTTTAGTTTCGTTCCGATTGAAACATCCTTGAATATTTCGTATCCTGGTACAGAAATGCAACAACATTTCTCAGAATATGCATCGGTTCTTATATAAAAGAGTGCCAAGTCACAGGTTTACTTGATCCGTCTGAGGTGAGTCGAGCTGGCGAGGTCGTCGCCGCCCCACTCGCTAATGTTCTCGGTTCAGGCTCCACGCTCCAGCGCCTATTTACTTACCTACATAATATATTACTTGATGTTGTTTCGATGCTTGATATTCCAATCGATATGCTAATTTGTCTTGGTATTTAAAATTCTGGTCGTAAAATATTCGAATATTGTAGTTCCTGTAGTTTTGGTGATGTCATATTATGTAAAATTAATTCGTCCGAGATAAGCTGATGACCGTTTCGCTGAGCAGTATATTTGTTTTATTTTAAGTTATAAGAAGGGAACTGGAAAACATAATACTAAACTTGTTGAGGCAATAGTATATGATTTACGAGTAAGTAAGTGTAAATGCGATTACTTAAAAAGAAAAGCTTAACATAAAAAGACCTTGAAAAAATGAATGAAGATTATCTACACCTTAGTTGAGTTTTTAAATTAGACTCGCATTAGGTAAAGCATTCCTGGTCGTTAACTCATCATCTTGTGCAAGGCATGTACTCGACAGCGACACTATGTAAAGTTACGAATATAAGGCAACGTTGCGCTGTGCAGCTGGAGGATGGAGGGGCGGTGAGGCGCGGCGTGCGGGGGGGTTGCCAGCTGGCGGCCTCTAGTAGTGAAAGTAAACCTGTGCTGGCCCTCGCCACTAGTCCAACTACACTTGGTGCTTATAATACGATTATGATTTACTTACCACTATTGCATCGCAAACATTCTAACTCTATTTACAATCCTACATTGTTTTCTAACAATCAATACTGACAATTTTTTAATGGTTCCTTTTGTTAATTAATTTGTTCTTAGCCTCAATGTACAGATTCAAGTCATATAGCTTGTTTTCAAAATAATAAATATCTTGGCCTACTAATTGTGTGCGATACTTGTTCGTTTATTCTTGTCCATAACTGAGTTATATACTACATTCCAATAACTTTCTAAATTTATTGATTCGATTATCACATCACACACTTCTTGTACCTTCTCATACGAATTGAAATTATATTTTGCTGTACTGAATTGATTAATGAACAACTGAATATGGAATGTCAAAATTATCTGGCATATTAAGCTCTGTCCAGAAAATGGATGTTTGGGACCCCACCAAGGTCTTTATAACCCAAGGCAACCTCATCTCCGGCCTGGTATATTTGCGCATGCAGATGCAACTGAGATTGGTGCTCAAATGACAATTGCTGACAGAAAATGGAAAAGTTTTATAGAGATTAGGTATTTTTAAGATTAACCTTACACTCCTTTATGTTTTAGTTACGCTCCAAATCTGGCTATTAACCTTATTACGTTGTAACTATGTTCTACAACACGGCTGTACATAATATTTTGTTGTTTCCGGTAATAAAACATTACGTCAGTGGCGTTATTAGCTCTTAATGAACTGAACCGTAAAATGTTGAGCTTGCAAGTTGTAATAAATGGAGCATCTTCGTTATTTAATGTCCATTTGAGAATCCTTTAATTCAGGTAATGAAACAAATGTAACTAGTTTGAACGTTCAAAAAGATGACCTTATTATGATGTAGAACTACAATCTCCTTCCTTATATTTGCAGTTAAATCTATATTATTGCAACGGCATAAGGGCAAGTATACAAAAATTTAATCTATAAATCAAACCACGTCACTCAACACATATTTCTACATACATTTCTGGAGACGTTACCACACTCTTGTGGTAACGTCTTGCTAAGCGGAGGAATTTCATGTTGCGATTTTTTTTTGCTTCATTTTATACCAGTATATACAGTTTTTCTTTCCTGAATAAAAACCTAAAGACTATTTCCTAAAAGCCTTCACAAAATATTAAAAAACTTAAGAAAAGATGAATTAATTGGTAAACTTGGAATATTAATATGTAATCTAAGTTGGTAAAGTCGTTTTTAAGTTTTGGCATGACCAGGATAAAATATTAGTAGGTAGTTAATATAATATAGTAAACTAATATAGATAATAGTTAAGTTAGTTAGTTGCCGTTGTTACTAACAATATTAAGAAGTAAATTATTTATTTCCTATTAAAAAGAAGTACCAGTTTAAAAATAGATCTTCGACATGACATGAAATTTTCCTTCACGGACACGGCTATAAGACTTGCATTCTCACTGTTTGCTATATAATAGAAGTAAGGGCGAGGCTCATTGTCCAGCCCAGGCCGTGGAAGTCGGCGACCTTCAGTACCGGCACGGCCACACTCCTGCCCACTAGCGCACTGATCTGATACGATGGACATGCCCTACACAATGCTACACTCAGTTTAACAATGTTTATGGCTTCTTTGTGTAAAAGCCTTGAAAGTATTACATATACGAATATGTGCCATAGGCGCCATTGTCTTCTTATGTAATGTTTTTCATGTTATAATTAATATTTCAGGAAAAGAAATTAAGATATTAAATCTGTATAAAAAGCTTTTTAAATAGTAATTTGAATATCAAGGAGATATAAATATTTTTGGTTTTCAAACCGACTTAACAAAATTAATTAGGACTAAAAAGCAACAAAAAGTGTATTCAACATCAAACGGAACAGGTAATAAATTTATAAGCTGTTCCGTTTTAAAGCACTGAAGAAATATTATTTTAATACTTTAATTCAAAATTTATTGAGGTCGGTTATTTTTGCGTTTACATAAATTTACTTGATTTAAATAAATTAAACACATTAAGTAGGTAAATTTGCTCATACGTACTAGACTCCTTCTTAGTAAGAAGATAATTTAAGATTTAACAGTATTAAATTACATCACTTAAGTGTAAATTTTTAGTTAATGCATCTAGCCCTATCAACCTAAGCTTCATTCAATGTTATTAGTTTACTTAACTTACCAGTAAAGTCACAGAGCAGATATATAGTATACTATTAGCTGACCCGATCAACTTCGCTCGTGGCATACTTCAAAACCTCGTATCACCCCTTTAAAACCGATTTTATGCCCGTAATTGGTTAATTTTCAATTATTATACCTATTCAATTGTTACCTATATTATTTTAAAATTAACCAATTACGGGATCGGGGTGAAATCCCCATGGATTTGCCACATTTATTTATTGACATTTATGGTTACTGTTCCGCTCCCTTGAGTAGCAGCGTGACTATTTTTAGCCTATAAATTTCCTCGATAAACGCTACAACACAATTTTTTTTTTAATCAGTAGTGCCTGAGATTAGCGCGTTTAGCCAAACAAACAAACAAACAAACAAACAAACGAACGAACGAAAGAACGAACGAATGAGCAAACAAACAAGAAAACTATGATAGGTATCCATTATGACAATATGTATTTATTTTCACCATTCAAATTCTTTCTTGAGCTTACGAATACATGTATTATGCACTTAGGTGCATATCAATGAGCGATAAATCACTTGCGAAGGTCCATAACTCCGTGGGGGATGAATGACCGGCAAGGTCGAGGGCTTTCGCGTGGAATGCGCAACTTTCGTGCCCGGCGCTGGACGCTCTGTGATTCATACACGAGAGGCACCTAGTTCGACGAGTAATTCAGAAATACTCATGCATAGATATTAGTGATTCGAAGTTTATAGTCATTGATTAAGTATTTTATTGTCATCGATACGAACTCAAGGCCTATACGGATAATCGTTTATATGAATACATTTTTCTTGTTTCTACAACGAGCTCCATTGAAATTAGAAATCTAATCTTTTACAAAAACAGTCTAATTAAAACGAAACTACCAAAAGGATATTACAAATTTTAAGAATATTTACACGCTTAGATTATGAAATGTTTGCTCTATTAGGCTTCTCAATTAAAACCTCGTTATTATATTAAGTACCTACACGTGTTTGCGAACAAATCACAAAAAACCCATCCAGTTTCTTGCCGGAGTCTTCTCAGGATGATGCCGCATTGTGAACCGGTGGTCAGTTTAATACTCATTGGGTACTCATATTCTTTTATTGAATTCCTTTATTTCATTTTCTGCAAGTGTTATTTTAATAGTTTAACAGTAAACACACCAACAAATGATTTTTGAATTTAACTTTACTAAAATTAAAAGTTTATTGTCTTACAATAATTTGACACGATAATCGAGTAGAGTAGAATGAATGGTTAGATGCTTAACCTTTAAGTTGAAAGGTCAGGCGTGAGCTCACTCGAAAATCACAATAAATTTGTACCATATTATCGATTGTCTGCGAAGACTTGGCAGGATCGAGTAATTGTTACAAAGGAATTTAGCATCCAAGGCAGACCTCTAATATTTCAAACCTTAGATTAGGTATAATTATGAAAGCCTATTTAGGTGCAAACTAGTCTCAAACGAGTTTGCCCTAAACGAACTTCCAAACTTGAAATTGGTTCACCTTCGTTCATCCTAGGATATACACTTGTATTTTTTTTTATTGGAGACGGTTTTTGAATCTTTAAGGTTATCATAATGTATCCCTACCTACAGCTAAATCCACATATGTACCTAGATAGCTAACTTTATACACGTATAATGTAAGGATGTTTGATTTAGTCGATCTTTTGAAAGTGACCGTCAGAGATAAATTTTACACCATAGAATATTTCCTTTGTTAGTACGATAGTTCATTGCTATGTAACCTCTTGGTGCCATGAGAGCGCAGTGACAATTATACCGAGAGTGAAATCGTTTACCTCTGTCTTCCTCCTCCATCGTTTAACGTAACACATTTCTAACACTTTAACGTTTAAAAAAATATATTTATGTGACTTTTGATGGATTCTCCTTGCATTGTTTTGTAACTGGTCATGTGAATGAATAAATATTATATAATTTTATACCTACTATAAAAAAATAATTAGGTACACGGCACACGGTTTTCTATGATACCTAAAACTTGCCCAGATAACAATCTCGTGAAATTTTAATTTTGATATTTTTATCCTTCGATGTCAAAGTGGAACACCTGTTCGATTCAGTTATCAGAACCTACTGCTGGATATATCCATGTTACCATGTTACCTATGGGTAACACGGATCACCTAATTTCTGTAACAGTACCCGGTGTCATGCATTTTGCAGGGATATACTGGGCAGAGATTATACTGTCAAAAAATATCACGATCCGGTGTCAATGTAGGTGGATACGAATTGCGTTTGCACATTACTTTTTTTTTTTTTTCAAATTGCTGTGTTGCTTTTATCCTATTGACATATATACTGTTTTATTGATTGGTAAATATTATGAAATAAATCCTATTAATCACATAAAATTTTATATAATAACAGGATCGTAAATATCGTAATTTATATTGACTCTATCTATCCCACACATCTGTTTGTATGTAGGGCAGTATATTATACTCAGTAAACACGCATCTAAAATTAATTCATGATTTATGGAAATATTCACATTTAGTAAGTACAACAACTCAAAAGGCAGATTCACGGGTTTAAATGGCCCCCGAGTTGGTAAAAGCGTGACTGTGGACACAGTTGTCGAAAATGGAAAGTCGTGATGTCGACAATTTCTCTAAGTAACCCATGGTTACCTTACCGGTTTCGATAAATACGCTAAACATCTAAAACACAAATATAGGCTCTATACCTACATAGCTTGACCAGACCTGTTTTGCTATTATTTAAAACACGTGTAGGTGCGCATATTTGAAAGGTTTATTAATCACTAAGAATTAGTCTTTTAGTTCCTAAAGTGCATAAGAATAGATATTAAAGCTGGATTACGTCGATAAATATAGTGGCATTTAAATCAATATAAGCTAAACTGAAAGTGAAAAGTATTCTCGTTTTATTCAGTGAACTTCATTGGATGAATGTGAACATGGTTCAGTTATCCTGATTTTCACTGTGAAGTCTAGCTTAAGTATTACAAATGCGTCTACAAGCTGAAAAAGTCACCATAATAAAATGTATCTATCATAAATAAATGTTAATATTTTGAACGTTAATGATGGCAAGTTTGCTTTCATGAGGTAACATCATTAGTCAAATATAAACTGTGCAATTTGTATATTTCAAATACTACGATAAAAATCTTTAAATATTAAAGTTAAGACAATTTATTAATTTCAACTGTTGAAAGTCGTTTTTCATTCTCTTAGATAAGTCAAGTGAAATGTGGAACACCAAGAGTATTAATGCGTGTACTTTACGATAGAATTGCTTTGCGTATATATGCTAATTGTTACTTTTCTTTTAATTGCAGAAAGTAAACAATGGCGACCTCCGGAGGGAAACGACGAGAGGAAGGCAGTGATAATTCTGACGACGAGCTCACACCGCTCGCTAACGATATCTATGGCGGCAGGTAAGCATTCAATACTCATTTTGACATTTAAGCATTCTAAATATAAATCTAAACCTGATCCGTCTATGTAATAGACAAAAAATATTAAATTAAATAAACGCAGTAAATGCTAGAACTCGACCTCGAGGTATACTTAATGAGTTCACGATAAAAAAAAAAAAAAAAAAAAAAAGGTATACTTAATGAGTTTCTACCTTCACAATTGGAGGAAGATGGGAAAAGGGAAGAAGGATATAAAAGGGGGTTAGGTACTCGGTACTACATACATAATGTGGCATATTCCTACTTACTTCGGAATATAAACAAATCAATTAACATATACCTAATGTAATTATGAAATGGTTGCCACATAGTAAAAAGGTGTTTCACTGCCCAACAACAAAGGTTTAAGGACAGCAAATGAAATCGCATTCTATGAAATTTTACTCAACATACGCATTAAAATTTAAGGTTATTACTATAATCGAATTATACATATTTTGAAATATCAAGAAAAATTTTGAATGTGAAGTACATTCAAAATTTTTGACTGTTGTAATACATAGCATAGTAAGTTTCTTTCTGAAAGGCTAGCCCCTCTGCTGTAACACCTTTACTACATGCAGCTTGCTGATATAGCCTTTTGTAGGTATGCCTTTCTTGTTTTGTCAGGGAAAATGTTCCAGATAGCGGGTGCAGGGCGGTGACATAATTATGTGCAGTGTTCGATTGCACGATTATTCTTGAAAATAATTATTATTTATGCCTACGCAAACCAATCAAAGATCTTAGGGTCATCCAATTAGAAAGACTTTAGATCTCTACAGAAAAAACACAGTATTGAAAGTATCCAGAGAAGGGATCGTGGCTAAGTGATAATCCAGGTTAATTTTAGGATGGGTTCTTAGCACGTTCATAGAGCCCTCCGTGCCTCGGAGAACACGTTAAGCCGTCGGTTCCGGTTACTAATTTAACATCTGTGGCGTTCTTTATAAATTGTTGGAGCCGTAAAGAGTACCTACGACGACTTGGTCTAACTAGGAGTAGGAATCAGATGGCAGTGGCTTCAAGGAAAATATCGAAGATTGGCCGTTTCTTAGTAAGATTCAAAGGCGACCTCAACTGAGTTGGGAAAGTCTTTGCAATCAAAAACTGTTTTCCTTTGATCAACGTATGAGCTACGTCATCATACTCATCCATCATAGAATATTAATATTTTAAGCCGTTTCGCGTACCATAAACTACTTTCACGTCTGTCACTTGTCTTTATGAACTGGTGATGTAAAGCAGGAAACAATGATATTTTTTATTAACCTTTCGATGTGAAACAAAATGAATAAAGTTTTTAACCTAGATAGCATTTTGAATTACATTTTCGAGGTTACACAATAGTTATGTGAACTGAACAGTAGGTAAGTACAATAAATTTAATTAGTGATTTAAATTCATTATTATTAAAAAAAATATTGAAATATTTTTTTCACGACTTCAGTATCGCGCATGCGATGCTTGAAAATTAGCATAAGTAGGTAAGTGCTCGTTTAAAAAAATAGCTGTCCATGACCATCGTTTTTAAAATAGATTTTCCAAAGGTTTCACTCATACAAACGTTATCCTGACATTTCGCTATAACTGATGTTAAACTGCGAAGTTTGAAAGTTTTGAATTTTGAATATATTTATTAGGTATTATTCATTACAAATACAACTAACAATATTTAGCCAGACAGCAGTCACTTTGTTTATTAGTCAGAATATATCTATTTGCATTGATCTGGGTGTTTCTTTACCTCGGAGAGCACGTTAAGCCGTCGATTCCGGTTACCTCTTAACTAGTAATCTTCGATGTGCGTATCATTTGTATGCAGATGATTTACAGCTTTATGCTCAAGCGAGTGTGGACGATGTTGGTACTGCAATATGTGACGTTAACCGGGACCTGGAACACGTTAGCAGTTGGTCGGATAGATTCGGCTTAACTGTGAATCCATCTAAGTGCCAGGCTATTATTATAGGCAGTCAACGGTTGATGCGCCGGGTGGATGTATCATCTCTCCCACCCGTCACCTACAATGGCTCCACCATACCACTAAGCACTTCAGTAAAGGATCTGGGTCTGTTCTTAGACTCAACTCTGAGTTGGCGTAGCCAAGTAGCACATGTCGGTCGCAGAGTGACGGGATCGCTTCGTTCATTTTATCGCCTCCGGACCCTTCTGCCCGCAAAAGCAAAGACTATGATTGTGCAGACCCTACTCTTTCCTGTCTTTGACTACGGTGATGTTTGTTACTTCGACCTGAATGCAGAACATCTTGATAAATTTGACCGACTTCTAAATAACTGCATTAGATTCGTATTCAATCTCCGTAAGTACGACCATGTGTCTGCTTATCGTGAGCAACTAAATTGGTTGCCAATTCGCCAGCGACGAAATCTACGTGCACTTACTACTCTCTTTTTAATTCTCACATCTCCTTCTCCCCCTAACTATCTATCTCCCTACTTTCAATATAGGCATGAAAATCACAACAGACATCTTCGCTCCAAAAATAACCTTCTCTTAAGCTGTCCTACTCATACTTCTGGCTTTGTTCACTCTTCTTTTCCTATACAGTCTGTGCTCCTATGGAACGCGCTACCTCTTGAAATCAGGAAGGCCACTAGCAGTCTTGTGTTCAAGGCGAAAGTTCGCCAATTACTTCTCGACAAACTGGCAGAATGATCGAGGCAATCAAATCTCAATTAATCATTCTTTTATATATTATATATTTAGGTACCTATATGGTATTTGCGATAGGATATTTATGGCGTATGTATGTGTAGGTATATTTATGTATATATGTATGTGTAGGTATGTTCATGTATATATGTAGGTATATTTATTTTATGCATGTAAGTATAATGTCTATCTATCATTATGAATAGTGTTCATCTACTAAATATCACTCTCTATAATGCACCTACTAATATATCTCTGCACCACCTTTGGTTGACTGGTAGAGAATGCCTACGGCATTAAGTCCGCCTATGTATTTGTGCACAAAGTTCAATAAATAATTAAATAAATAAATTTATGGTAGTCATTCAACTACATAGTAATATCGTTTTGAGGGCTCCAACTACACGGTAGTTGGAGCCCTCAAAACGATATTACTAATTGGTTGTGGAGGTCAGATGGTAGTCGCTTCACGTAAAATATCAAAGTTCAGCCGCATCACTATTAGACTGAAAAGCCGACCGCAACTGTATTGCGAAAAGGCTCAGAGAATGATGATGACATCAGTCAATTTGAAGTGATAAGTACACACATTTTATGAAAAATATTTTTTAATTAAATACATAGCTTAAGCTTAACTACCTATTTGAAAAAATATCTTAAGGAGTCTATCTACGATGTATCTACCTACCGACATATGTATACTAGTAACCAGTTTGGTCTCATTTATTTAAATAGTCTCAGGGTGTTTAAATGAAATCATTCGAATTAGTAAATGATACGAAAATGCCATTCGAGTCTCTTTTTTTATATATATAATATAGGACACGTCAATTTGACTTCGCCTTGCCTGATGGTAAGCTGAGGGCAAAGTCTTGGAAAGAGGGTCACCATTATAGACACGTACCATGCTACAATAGTGGCACTCAGCTTGACGGCCTCATCAGATGCTCTTTAACGCCCCGCTTAAAGGACCCGGGACTGTAGGAGGAGGGAAACACGTGAGCAGGAAAGGGGAGGGTGGGAGTAATTGGAAGAGCTCCTCAGAACATTCACCATAAGACGGTAAAACGGTTGCTTATTATAACGGTTGGTTATTGACATAGAGAGCCCATTAGATGAGGTAATCATTTCCAAACTTTTAAAATGTTGATAGTTGTTTTGAGTTAGTTTCTTGAGGATATTTGAACATTTAACGCATAACATGATTGTATGTGAGAATAAAACGAATCGCATAACAAAAGTTCAAGTGTGATGCGGTTTTGATTGCGTTCGTAGTCATATGACATTTTAAAATGACAAGGTTATAATCAAATTCATTAGTAACGAATAACATCAACAATTATATTATTTTTTATTTCATATTTATATTTTTCGCAAATGAATATTGCGAAAGAAAAGTATTGGAATTTCCTTCCGTGAAATTAATTTCAGTAGCAGCAATTAACTTTATATTATCTATGGTATAGATAGTTAATGAAAACTCGATAACGTTATTAACGGTATGATACTCAATAAAATAACTATGTACTGACAGAACGATTACGTCATCGTTATCGTGTCTTATACTTGAGCATTATTTTCCCATCATTAAATCTAATTAATAGAATAAAGTGACTCAGTTTACAAAGAACTTTTGAAATATTAATTCATACAATTCTCCTACCAAGGTTGATATTAACGCAATAATGCATTTGTATCTTAAATTAGACACTCCAGACGAATCTCTAATTAAAACTGCATGAACGGAATGACTTTATGAAAAGGTCACTAAAATGAAAAAAAAAAAAAAAAATATCAAAACAAAATATTATGATATGTTTTTTAGGGGCCCAAACGTTACCTAATTATTATAATTTTTGTTCATGCTCTGAATAACAAACAAAACGACATTCCACGTTTTCAAAATGCACTTCAAAATATTTATTAGTCTAGTCCAAGACCGAAGCAATATATGTAGGAGCATTGTTTCGTATTTCAGCTTTATTTAACCAGAGGTCGAGTCACGGCGATCGGTCACAGCCGGCCCGGAACCCGTTCAAATGCCAAGGTTGACAACTCTGACGACACAACTTTCGATCAATCGCTGACTGCGCCACATTTTTGCGCCCCACTTCTGTCTCAGAGGCCAGCCTCACAAGTATCAACAATAGTTACTTGTTACATGATAAGACAAGTCTTTCCATATTTAGAGTAAAAGTAAGAGGAATATGAACTACGTATTTAGCACTAATTCAATGAATCAATGCCATATACGTACGTAGCAGTACTTTTTATTTACTCACCTAGCGTTCCTGCAAACAAAAGAATCGATTGAAGTGTTCTTGAGTTATTTTTATCTTCATATTCAAACTTTAATAACAATTGATCTGTCGATTAGTCCTTGGTTACATATTTGTTGATAAATTGTATTTTTATAAAGTATGTTGAAGCAAAGTGAATAACATTTTACAGGTAGACTTATATTTTGTGAAAAGTTTACCTACTCAAAAATTACACATCGAAATAAAACATTAATAGATTTACTCCTTATTTTATTATTAACACTGATCCCGTTGTTTCTGTTACTTACTACTCAACAGTCATTATCATTGTACATAAATATTAACACCAACAATAAAAGCACGTTCATGTAGGTTCAATTAAAGTAAAGTTATTTCAAAGTAACCTACCTAGTTACTTTGAAATGTTTGAAATAACTTTACATTGATGTTACTATTTACGCAGACTGAAAACGCTGTTGAATAGTAACTGAAACGTCGGGGACAGCTTAAATAAAACAACTAAGACTTAGATTGAAATTGAAGCGTATTTAAGTAGGTAAGCTTTCGTAGGATAGGATGTTTAGCAGCTTTACCGAGACGAGCGAGGTCGGGCGTGATTAGAATTTGATATTGCTACTAGCGGACCAATGTAACACTTACTGGTTCTTTACCTACCAACATGCGATCAAATCACAAGCTTGAATCAAATATCTACTTATACTTAGTTTATGATTAAAAATTATATTGGGCTTGAGTTGACTAAATTTCAATGGCTTTTGTAACCTCTTTTAGAGATTTAAGAGTATTATGGATCGATCATTACTTATTTCTTCTACTTAGATAACCAATAAGGCCAATGACTGGGCTAACAGAGTTGTGTAATATTACGGCAACCATTACCACTAATACAATGTGTTTAAAAAGATCGGGGTTTGACTGTGTAGTGGAAATTAGCTTGGTCCCGAAGGTCTTGATGTGGTCCCTGAATCTGATGCTTTAGCTATGGAGTAGATAATGGATATGTGGTTGCAACACCTTCCTGTATCTTTCAATATTGTGTACTGTCAAGTATTTTGGCTTGCTTCGTAATTCTATGGACGCAAAATTTCATTATAGAATTGTAGAAAACTTATCTGGCTTTACAAGTTTTATTCATTATAGTAGGCTACATACTTACTATACTTAACAATATTTAAGAATTTCTTCTAAGTATTTTGATATGAACATGGCCAGAATTGCCTATAGTCTATAGGTATTATAAAAAAATATTGTGTTTAATTTGGTCGGGGTTACAACTTCTTTTTTTTATACCACTTAGGTGGCAGACAAGCACACGGCCAACCTGATGGAAAGTGATAACCGTGCCCTATGGACGTGTACAAAATAATGGGCGTCACACTCTTCTTTAAAAAAATAAGTAAAAAGTTCTCACGGAAAAGTTAAGAAAATTTTAGAAAACTTAACATCATATTGGTACTCTACGCCAGCACGCAGTGACGGTAACAACTAGTTAGATAATATATAAATACGGCTATTATATACGTATGACTAACATCACGTGTAGAATCGTTAACGGTGACGTAACTGAGTCAAAGCTCATTCCACACGTAAATGTTTATGACAAACATGGAAGTTCGCAGCAGACGTGCGGTGTGTGGTGTGTAGTGTGCACAGCCGAGCTCCCAACACCATGGTCGATGACCTCTGGTCGCTGGACATTGGGCTTGCGTCTGGAAGTACCGGCCCGCATAATAAGCAAATATTACCTTATGATGATAACAGATGAAAGTCGTTGCATGTAGGCATGCATGTTTGTTACGATTGCACAGAAACAACTGAACGGATCTGGATGAATATTGGCATAGTGATAGACTAAAGTGAGATAGTTCGAATTTTTGCTCCGGGAATAGGTTCCTGTGGGTTGCGGGTACGGGATTAGTGTTTCCTGCGGGTGGAGGCGCTGGCAACAATAAGTCAAGTAGTCTATGTTTAAAAAATCTATATCGATATTGTTGATCCTGACCAAAACATAAATTTTTATTAATTTATTCTGAAAACTTGTAAAGTAGCCTCTAACCTGTTTTATAGAAATAATATTATTAAATACGAACCACGAATGCAAAAGATAATATGTTACATAGGCCTTAGAAAGAGATAGCTATGTAGTCAGTTGCATCTGTAGTGTAAAAATTAAAACAATTGTCTGAATTTATCTTAATTACCAAACCTCGCCTAATGGTAAGCTAAAAGGGTAAATTTCACCATTGCAGATACAAATAATAAAACAATGGTCACCTCGTCAAACTGAGAGCCACCTTTTTTATATACATCATTGGTTGCAACCGAGTGAAACCATAAATGCAACTCGTAATCTTATCTAACGACTTAAGAAGTTTTGTAATAAAACATAATATCATTGTCAACACTACTATTTGTCACCAAATTGTGTATCCATCCTAATTAGTCGTGGTCTTCTTTGTAAAATAAGACAACTGCGGTAAAGTAAATTGTTTTATTGTTATGATATTACAAGTTACTGTTATTACGTTACAACATCCTGCACGTGCACGACTGGCGGTAACGCGAAGGCTTTCGTAAGTTTTCGTGAGTTCGAGCGACATTGAACGGTCTATTGTTCGGAGACAGAACCGTGCCTATGCGCCTACGAAGTACGCCACCGCGTACGCTTGCACCGAGTACGTACAAAAATACCTAATCTACCTATATGCGGCCGATATCGAGACTCTGGATCGTGTGTGTGTGAAGGTCAATTGAATAGTTTATATTTGAATTCCGACCTCGAGTACAAATGCTAGAGAGACTGTGACTGAGGTGATGAAAAATATGCATATGTTTTACTAATAAAATAATGTTTTATATTTCACCTTGTCACCTAGCGATTGTTTTTTACGATTATTCACAATATATTTGCTAAATTATGCAACTATTGCGATAGGTATATATTACTGAAATATTATTAAGAGAATATATATTTTTGATTAATAAATATTAATTTTATTAATAATTCGCAATGCAATATTTTCTAGTGACTATGAAATTACTGTATAAAGAGTCTATAAACATAATTTGGAGGTGTTCAAATCTATGCAATATTCAACAGTTTACAGTTCTTGGCCAAAGTGTGCATTTTAAATCATTTTCCAATGATATTATATACAAAAAAGGCAGACATCGCACTAATGTGCGATAGCCATTGCCGATAAAGTCCGACAACTAGCATATTTTTTGCACTTTAAGTGTAACTCACTATATAGTACTATATAATAATATAACCAAGTCTTTCTATAGTATACGATCTGTATTACCTATCGTATTGTAGATAGTATAATTTAAGTACCTATACAGCTTTATGTCATGCCATAAGATAACACAACAATAACTGAAACTGCCTCCGCTTAGTATTAAAGTAAGTCATCCCCCTTAATATCATTGCTACGCTACAAACACACTTGTGATGTGTTCAAAATTTACGCGATATTCAAAAGATTACAGTTCTCGGTCAGCAAACGGACCCCGGACTTCAAGGTGAAGGCTTCGGCTCGGATGTGACCGGGACTAACGCGAAGATGATGATTGCAGTTCTCGGTCACAACGTGCATTTTTTAAATTGTTCATCTTAGTCATGGTTAATTAATACCCATTAATTGATCGTGACTAACACAAAGTCGAACGAGATGTAATATCTTCGGGACCCAGGCCAACTTAACGAGAGTTTCTCGTCCCAGTTCATCTTAGTCAGGATTAATTAATACCTATTAATTAATCTTGACTAAAAAATTGGGACGAGATACGGCCTCACTAATAAGTAATATCATCTGGACCCAAGCCAACCTCACTAGAGTTGTCTCTCGGGGTGGGGGTAAAACCGCCATCGATTTCGCACAAGTCACTGATCCCGGGTTCCAAAATACAAGATTTGAATGCAATGGATGGATTTGGATTTATGACCAATTAAATAAACATTTCAAGCAACAATTGTTTTTTTCTTAAACACGATTTAAGCTTTTGTTAATATTCAAATTCGTCACTCGTTTTAATACCATGTAAGGTATTATTTAAATAAACTCGTCCATTCTGTGTTTTCCGAATCTATAATCTTGTTATTTTATGTTTGTACCGACCGGTCCAATCTGTGCTAGATTTTATATTATAAAATAAATGTAGGAGTAGGTAAAATTGACACTAAATGGATTCCACAAAGAACTTACTGCCCAAAAAGGGGGCAACATCCAAAATGTTTGGCGACCCTTGCTGATGTCACCAGCAACGCGGTGCACTTACCCACTGTTTTATGGACGAGGCTTTCGCATTGATTTTCTTCTCGGGGTTGGGGGTCAGCGGCAGTCGCTCTCGTAAATTTCACTTCAAGTTAAAGCCTCAGTACCCAGAGCACGAAAAATAATCAAATTCATAACGTTAACGTATCGAAAAAACGGAGCATTGCGATTGGTCGGCTTCACACACACACAGGTTCATAATAGGTAGGCGGCCAATCGCAATGCTTCATTCTTTCGATACGTTTACCTTACAAATTTGAATATTTTTCGTGCGCAGAGACATAACCGGGTATGTATCGCTATTTAAAAATGAGTCAAACTAAACATGTTTTAGTATACATTTTGTAATAATGGGGAATGTGTGTTAGTAATTGGAAAGTGTTGTAACATAACAGGCGTGGTACTGATGTGATCATAGCACTTAGCTACTGAGCGTACGATATAGTTTCACGTGCTCAGTGCTGCTGAACGGCGATCCTCTGCACATTGTGACTGTGTGCTAACACCTGGACAAAACTATTTTAGTTCTGGTAACTCATTCTGGTTAGTGTAGTTTTTTACAATTACTAACTATACATATAGGTATAGACTGACTCGAGCCATGCATCTGAGGCTGACCTCAGATGCATGGCTCGAGTCAACAATAGTGCTCGGAATATGGCAATAGGTGCTCACTCCCTATTATGTGGGACTTAATACAATGATTGGTGAAATGTAGGTTTTAATTCACTTCTGCCTAACCTTCCGGGGATAAAGGCGTGATTATATGTATGTATTATGTATAAAATACTTGGTTAGATTCTATGGTTGCACAATATGTTTTAGATGTTGTTGGAACATGGTGAAATATAGGTTTTAATATCTTCCTATCTAAACCTAAAACTGAGTTTTCTCTGCACCACCATTGGTTGACTGGTAGAGAATGCCTGTGGCATTAAGTCCGCCTATGTACTTGTGCATGAAGTTTTATAAATAAATAAATAAATAAGTATTTAGGCGTAATTATCGTATAATTATAAATAAGAGAGTTTAGATAAATGGATATTTGTTATTCTGACACCAGACTAACTGAACAGATGTGAACAAAATTTGACACAAAGATAGATTTCAATCTGGAATAACTTATTAGTATTGGGCCGGGCCTAGTTTCTATGAGTAAAGTTACGGGCAACAGTTAGTGTAAAAGAAAACTAAGATAAGATAAGATAAAACTAACTGAACTATGCATTGACTAATACAATATCTAACGCGTAACAGAATGAACTAATTAGCTGTCTTAATGATACAATTAACTATAATTCCAGCAGGTATTTAGTAGGTTATTGAACTATTTACCTTAATTACCAAATCTCATCTAAATAGTTTTGGTTATTAAAAAACTAGTAAAGATTGAAATAAAAATAAAATAATTTAAATTCTTGTTCTTAAAATATCTATACTAAAATAATCAGCATAAAGCTATTGAAAATAGGAACAGTAAACAGAAATTTTAAATGTTGTATACTTTATCCTCAAGTGGCAACTTAATATTTATTATAAAACAACACGAAGCGTTGAAGTCTTTTCAACAATATAACTTCCTGGTAGGCTCTTTCTAATATGACATGATATCATTGAAGACTAGCTATTACCAGCTGACCCACGTGTGCTATTCTAGAATATCCCCGCCAAATTATCGTATCAGTAAAATTTTATCCAAATCCGTTCAGCCGTTTTGTGTAATAAAGTGACAAAATCCATCAAAACTTACACAAAGGTATACTACTCATATATAAGTAAGTTAAGATTTCTTATATAATATTATCAACAATTAACTAAGTTCCCTTTAGGTTCTCAAGTTTTCTAATTATATCAAAGAAACTCACGAACCGGTACTTTCGTATATTACTACCCGATATTAGAAAAATTAATATTCATACTTTGTCCAGCACAAGACAATAGCGAATCACTGGGCTACGTGGTGTACGCGTCTTCAGTAGTCGGTATTGCGATCGCACCGTTCGATGTCCTCATAACCATTGACGAGTTCCACTAAATCGGACAGGCTGGACACACTGTCAATTTTATAATAAAAAAACCACATATTTCATAATCAAAAACCACATATTCCCTAATCAAAAAACACGTATTTCATCATCAGTTTTTTTTTTCAAGTGACGTGATTTGTTTTAAGATGATACAGTGAAGTGTAGTGAATAAAAATATGAGTGAATACGACCGTAGGAGCCATTATGAGAGGGATGATACTGAGGAGCCTTTGTACGTCTCGAATAATAATAATAATAATTCGATTTATAGTAATGGGACCTTACATTACTGTAGTATATACAGGTAAATTATATATTTTGGACATTATTTTATTTTAAAAGTTTTATATGTCATCGCTAGACGTCACTAGTGCCACAATTTTTTGAATATTAGTGAGTGTAGTGGTCAACAGTTGACACCAGTTTTGTTTAATCAACTTCAGTTTTCTCTACTCTTTCTTTAGATAAACTTTTATATAACCCCATCTCACTCTCTTCCAAGCATTGTTCATTTAGATACTATATATAAAATGTTTTAAAGACTAAAACTTTCATTATCAGCACAATAATAAAATTAACAAAATAGTAAGAACTGATAAGTATTTCTTACTCGATATTACGTTTCCAACTTTAGAACATTCCTTAAATCCTTAGAACTTATTTTGCCGCGGTAATCAATGTCTAAATTCAATTATTATTGTTTCTTCTTCATAAAAACTAAACCCCATTAATAGCAATACCGCCTTTACTGAAGTACCTAGTATTGATTTGTTATGACCTGTACTTACAATGTACTTATAATTGAAATAATCTTGTAATTATTTACTACGCGGCTATTCTATTCTAGTGAGTGACGGCGGCGTAACGCATAATGAAATAAGTGTCCAATCGACAACTTTCTAATACCTTACTGGTAACAGATCCGTTCGTTCATATTTACAATTGTCGTTCAATGGTTCAACGGCAGTGAAACCGACCAGATTATTTATGTAAATAGAAGTCATGCCAATCATGCTGCGTTGTTTCAGTAGTATTAGCTAGTAAGCGATCGTGTGATCCTTAGTTCAATTCCCAGGTCGTTATTTTTAATAGGAAATTCGCAAAACCCAGAAAATACTATATTTACCTACCCATAGTAGACCGAGTCGTTACAGAGTCCATGAGTAATGTTAAATAATCTTGGTTCTATGACATGAGGTATTGTCTCCTGGACTTCGGACAATTTTGATATCTGGCAATATACCCAGTTGATGGTTATTGGCACGCTCTCTATTAAATAGGGCTAGTAGGACCAAAAATATAGTAAGTGAAATGTAATTGTAATTAAACTGCATAACACTTCGTGAATAATGTAAGACTGTGAGGAAATATAACGTGTAGCTAAAATTTATCATCACTCAATTATATGTTAAGAACAGGTATGACTGATAAAATAAATAAATAAATCGATAAACCAAACATATATTATCTAATATATATACACATATAATATATTTATAAATGCATATAATCTGCGTAAAGTGCATATAATATAAGTAATGCAAATTGACAACACAACACGGTCGCATTTGGTCAGTAATTGGGTTACGCACCACCTTCGCTGAACCTTACGTAAAGCCCCACTGTCACAACCAGTACTGCGACCGCAGTACTTAGTGCGTACCTACTATGTTGAAACAATAAACGCTGTAACGGATTTCTATCCGCGCGAACATATCCACACGCGAAGGCCATCACCGCAGTAATTGATAATCGGAAGGAAGCACCAAGTATGAACGCACTAGATTTCTCTCTTACTGTATACCTACTCGTAGCGTGAGAAAGTGTTTTTTCTGGAGTCAATGTTGATTCTAATGTGTTAGCAGATTTCTGCCCCTCTAGACAAGTGGCAATTCGTCGTCCGGCGTTTTATAGAATAGAATGGCAAATGAATGGGATTTGACGAAATATGACAGGCGTCAACAAATGTCGAAAACGTCAAATCATATACATTCGTCATTCTATTCCATGATACGCCGAGCAACGAATTGCCAATTGTTTAGGGGGGCAGGATAAGATTAATTATTTCGAGTGTCAGCATGTGAAAATAAAGCTGATGTATATGTCGCTGCCAACTAGTTTACTCAGCCGTTCAATTAACCGCATAGCCTGTTAACTAAACGGTGCTGTTCAATTAACGGACGGACTGATATTCAGCCATTTGATCAAACAGCTAGCCAAATGACTTGGATCGCTGACGTTTAATTACATGTCTAGCCTTTTAATGAAACAGCTAGCCCATCGTACAAATGGCCCAAGCATTAGCCAGGCAGTTTATTAAAATTTGTAATATGCGCTATACGGCTGAATATCATTCAGGCGGTTAATTGAACGGCAGATTAAACTAATTGGCTGCGACATTTACAAAAGTACGTGATTATTGATTATTTGTATATTGAAGTTCGGCAGTTGCGTAGTTACACTGAAAAAGTCAATTCTAATAAAATTGGAAAAAGGCTTAGATCATAAGTATGTATATTATTATCTACATTTTACAAGTGTTAAACAACGAGAGGAAAGCCTGTGGCAGTCTCGTCCATCTATCAGCAGGTACACCGGTTCCGAGACCGAATAATCTTGGTGGGGTCCAATACCGATATCAACAATAGCAACGGCGATCAATAGGAACGGCGATAAACTGTGCTAAACATTTTAATCTATTACTTTCATTCAGTAAAAAGTAAGAATTGAATTTTTTTTAACGGATTTTCACTGGTGAAACCCAGCCTTACTCTTTATGTACTTGTTTATTAAATTCATCGGCACGATACCTATCGTAATGTTAAGTAATAAAATAAATTTAAAAATTATGAGCCAATCATTACCATTAAGCTGATGGTATTTTTAAATAGTAATTATTTGAACTGTTGACGTATTAGGAAATTAGTTGGTATGAAAAAAATTGCATGAAACGCATATGTTTTGCACATATAGTATCTATATGCAGTTTTTAAAAAGTTGGGACTCTAGTATGAAACGGGGTATTGATATAAAATTTAACGGAATTTATAGACTTACCTATACTATACTTTAATGTTTCCTCGCGGATGACGGTTTTATACCTCATTCTTTAATAACCTTGCAAAATGCCCAGAGTAAGAAATACTTATGGTAAGCAGTGGAATTCTGTTCTTCCACCGGAACAACTTATACCTAGTACAAATATTAGATAATCTTATTTCCTAGTTACGTTCGTAGGCCAATCATGATTACCCATACTGGGTTCTAATTATTCACCCAAAGCACACTTGATGAAGTATTAAGCCTAATAGAGTTGGATTAACATAGTATATGAACTTATAGCATGATAATTTGCTACACTTTATATCGATTTGACTAGTTGCTCAATATGACCTTACAATCTAAAGTCATTTTGAACAATTACATTTCGAATGTTAGGTACTCTTATGGACATATCCATTTAAATAAAGACTACATAGTGACACTGTCCTATTATGCCGCTAAACAAAATTTGTTAAAGTTCTAGCTTATATCTAAGAAGAACAGTTTTCCGATATAAAGGGTTTCCATGCAGGCGAATCCATAGACGGTGGTCTATTATAAAATTATAATTACTATCTAATATTTACTGCGAAAGTATACAGGGTGGAAGATTTCGACCTCATCTGGAGGGAAGTACTCTGAATAATAGCGAATTTCATTCAAGGGAAACATTTCTTTATTTTTAAAAAGAAACAAAACTGCATTCAAAGATTTTCAAAAATTTGCTAGACACACCCGGTAATCAAACCGACTAAAATACGAAAAAATAACAATTTGTATTTTTCACTCTTTAACAAACATCGTAAATTAAATTATAGGAAATCCTTAAAATGTAATGGCTGGAGTTCGCATATTAAAATATATTATATTTTTATCCATTTCAGCCAACGGACACTACACGAAACGAAAGGATGGGACGTGTTCCGAGAATTCCCCCCGAAGCAGGACAGCGGGTCTATGGAGAGTCAGAAATGTTTGGAATTCACAGTACGGATGTTGAAGGTGTTGACCTACATAATCGTCTTCGTGATGGTACTAGGCTCTGGAGTGATAGCGAAGGGTACCATGCTCTTCATGACATCACAATTAAAGAAAGATAGACGAATATCATATTGTAATAGGAATTTAGGTGAGTTACGTCTTAATTGTTATAAGCAGAAATAAATCATGAAACAATTATTACTCCCGAATGAACGATATACACATACGTTGGTACGTTGCACTGTTCTCACTTGACATTGGTTGAAAGTATTTAAGTGAACCCCGGACTCCGAGGTAAAAGCCTCGGATGCGACCGGAACTAACGCTATGATGATGACGATCACGCAGTGTTTATAGTCGTCTTGTGGGGATAGAGGAAAGATTTGCCCAATAAATTATTATTTGCGCAAACTCATTTCCAATATTGCAATCTTTTAAATCTTGGTGCAAGCGGAAAATGATTTCCAAATATTTATTCTAATTTAGAAGGAACTTGGAACGTTAAACGAGATCCGGTCAGTATTCACTGCCAACCGCGTGTGTTCTAGTTGCGGCATTTATAACAAAACAAGCTAAAAGCAGTGGTTTAGTGGTTGCGAGAATAGTGCTACGTCAATATCTCGATTAAACCGATTTCTTTAAACAATTGTTGAACTTGACCCAGATTGTTGTATACAATTCAACTTTCACAGGCTTTATGATGTTTTGTAATTATATTGGAAAGCAAATACCAAGATTTAGATTTTATTGGGTTGCTACTATATTTTAGTAGATTTAGATTGAATGAGTGACAGTTGAATTATAACAGTTGCAGTTAAATCTTATTTAGTTAGCTAGTTTTAATTTCTAGAGGTGTAAGTGTCTCTAAATAACGAATCTAATACCATGAACTATGTTGATATAAATATAATACCTTTTTGGTCTGGTACCTTTTTTATTTTTATAAAAGAATATTAATATTAATTATTGTGTAGATTGTCGTACAATATTTATTATTATTCCTCTGTATTCATTAAAATCCATATAAATTACATTTTTAAATACATCCATAAAAAAAAAATTAAATATATTTAAAAATATAAAAAATAGTGTCCCACCGGCATCGGGTACAGGGACCAAGCTGCCGGTGGTTAGGGCTCCAGGGAGAGGAACTTCCTCACTATACGTGCCGTGCCTAGCAAATCCGCCTTCTGCATCAAGCCCTTGAGCCAACCGTCTAACGAGAGCCTCTTAAGATGTTGATCGAGGCTCTTGGCGATCTATTATTATTATTATTATTAACAGGAGTGGGTTCACGACGGCGGTAGTGTAATGGCCAGGATTCGAACCCGGGACCTCTCGAACGTAAGGTCGACTCCTTAACCACTAAGTTACAAGCGTAGGTATTTTTTTTTTTCATTCGTTATTCATTCGTTAAAGCCACGGTTAAAACTAGCATAATTATGTGCCGAACTGTAGGTCCACAACATTTCGTAGATAACATTTATTTTGCCTAGAATTGCTGTAATTTTTTTCTATTGTATGGTTTCAGGTAGGGATAAACAATTTATAGTCAGTCTCCCAGATGAGGAACGGGTGGCGTGGATGTGGGCCATAATTGCAGCGTTCGCAATCCCCGAGATAGGAACATTGATACGATCAGTCAGAATATGTTTCTTCAAATCTTCTAAGAGGCCCAGTAGCGCGCAATTTATTGTGGTAAGTATATTTTAGTTTGATACGTGTGATGTAGTACCTAACCCCTCGGTAGGACACCATTTATATGATAGTGTAGAAATAAGTACCTATATAGGTATAGTGAAGTATGTCAAAAGTTCACGAACAAATTGTACCAATTGCTTGCAACATTTCTGTCATTATCCTACCGTTCTATCATTCTCCTATTAGGTATTATTATCGATTTAGAAAGAGAAAAGAGAATCGACCCCGGGCGGGACTCGAACCCGCGATCTTTCCCTTACAGGGGGAATGCTCTAACCGCTAAGCCACCGAGACCGCACGAGATCGCGGGTTCGAGTCTCGCCCGGGGTCGATTCTCTTTTCTCTTTCTAAATCGATTTGAATAGTCAGCATAATTATTAATGCTTCAAAATTTCATTCAAAAGTTAACCCTTATTTATCGTTTAGTGTTACGCGGGTGTCACCAAACGGTTTAACCAGTCTGGATAGTTTTATTATTTTATGGAAAATTATTCAATTTGTCTATGAGTAAGCTTCGAGCACGTAATTTGATACCTAATTGAAAGTATCACCATTTCAGTCACTCTGTTACAAGATTAAACTTTAGGTATACTGTAGGTATTCATACGGCTGATAAGACTGCTGGAGGCTTCCTCTCTTTTCTCTCTGCGAGTAGAAACGTTTGTCACTTATTGCAAGAGATTATAGGCAACGGCAACCTTTCACCAAAGAAGTGGGCAATGTCCATATTTTCTACCTTAGTAGGTAGTATAAAACAAATAAAATATACATACAAATAGGTATATGTAGGTAGGTACACGAAGTAAAATCGATATTATTATATTTTCCAGATATTTGTAGCAGAATCGTTGCATACGGTAGGAATGGGATTGCTATTGTTTGTAATACTCCCAGAACTGGACGTGGTCAAAGGAGCTATGGTCACCAACTGTTTGTGCATTATTCCTGCGATACTCGGACTACTTTCGCGCAACTCACGCGACTCGAAGCGTTTCATGAAAGTGATCGTGGACATAGCGGCGATAGTTGCGCAAGTAACTGGCTTCATCGTGTGGCCACTGTTGGAGAACAAGCCCGTGTTATGGCTCATTCCTATTTCATCGTTATGTATTTCTGTGGGATGGTGGGAAAATTATGTAACGCGGCAAAGTCCAATCGGTAAGTACATTCTTAAACACATTTTTAAGATGGTAATTATAATTGCGCAAACAAAAGGAATAACCTTAATTAAATAACCCACCTTAAGCGAGTTTTACACAAGACTTGATTGATCACAAGCCAAATAAATTCATCTGTAATTTGTATACCTACCATTATATTGAATTGAGCCTCGTGGTGATCAATTTGCTAACCATTTTTTTTCAAACGGTCCAGAATTGGATGTAACCAAATTTATTTCAAACGACTGTTATGAAACACAAGTAACCCTTTTAAATGTTAGGGTCATCTACCTTATGTTTCATAGAAGATATTCACTTCTTTGAAATTCAGAGTAACTGTTATAGAAGTCACCTAGTTTATAACTACATTTGATAAATTTGACCTTTCCTTCTTTTCAGGAGTTATCAAAAGTTTGTCGAGATTGAAGGACGAGTTGAATTTCACGCGTTACTACATGTACCGATTCATAGCCGTGTGGAAGATATTATTGTTCTTAGTGTGTATACTCTTCATGGTTTGGATTGACGGCGACGACCCTTCAATGCTGTTCCAATTATTTAATGCTGGATTTGGTCCACATAATATCGTTGTTGAAGAGGTATGTACCAATATTTAGTTATTTACTATAGTGGTTAGCGTGCGATTGTGATGAAATGCGTTTGAGTGTATCTCGTTTTACTGTAGATATCAGAAATATCATTATGGACTGTTTCTACGCACATATACTAGGAGCAGCAGTACAGTAGCTGTAATAGTGGCCACTGTTTTTTGGCCTGCTAGCTTAGCGTACTTTCAGGCGGGGTGTAGTCAAGGCTTATTCCCGTCCGCTCCACGATTTTGCTCCCAAGCGCTCCAAGACTAAAATTAAATATTACTGTTATTTTATAAAATCGTTCCCAAGAGCTCCAAAAACTTATGAAAGCTTTTTCCTTCATAACTTCTTATCTCTATACATCAATTCCCAGGAACTCCAAATTATACTACTTAAATTAAAAAAGACTCATATAATACCTACTGTGTTCCCAACAGCTCTAAAACAAAGTATACGGTTAGCAGAATTAAAACAATTAATACTATAATATTACCTTTTTATTAGATAATGGTAAACATGGTTTTATAAAAAAAAATAACCACGAACCTAATCTATCCAAGTCGGAATGAGCAGCTTTGGGGACGATTTTTATATTGAAGAATTGGCTTTTTCTTGGAGCTGCTGGGAATAATATCTCAAAGTACCTAGACAATATTTTGGAGCTCTAGGGAATGAAAGTGGTAAATGTGGCTTTGTTTATTATTTTAATACAAACATCCTTGGAGCTCCTGGTAATCAATGTATGAAATATGAATTTTAGAGAACAATAGATTTGGAGCGCACGGGAATAAGCCGTAGTCAATTGGCGACTAAAATATAGAAAAAAAATCAAAAAGAATTTGATATTTCGTTAGTGATAGTGCAATACCGCATAAATAGCATGTTGCTTGAAGGTCACATTTTCGAATTACTGACCATGTAATGACACTTACACACTAATGCTAATTAAGCGCTATTACATTATCACCGACGACTTGAAGCCCTATTTTTCCACTGAAGATATTTTTTTTCAGGTACAAATACAACTTGGTGGTACAGTCATTCCCGATTTGGCCAACGTGACTCTAACAGGAGACTCAGTGGAAGTTGCTGCCGCGTATAAGTCTGCAGTATATGTGATGCTCATACAAATATTTGCCGCATACATCTGTTATATCTTCGGAAAGTTTGCTTGCAAGATTCTAATTCAAGGCTTCAGTTATGCATTCCCTATCAACCTCGTCATTCCCTTGGTGGTGAATTTATTGATAGCTGCGTGTGGTATCAGAAATGGCGATACTTGCTTCTTCCATGGTACTGTTCCGGATTATCTGTACTTTGAAAGTCCGCCAGGTAAAGTTATTTTATTTATTTGATTAAGTGCATACTTAGTCTCCTCCATACGAAACCAAAACATTTCATAGTGTATGTGGCTCTTATGAGGGTTACCTACACTCCTAGGTTTTAAGCTCTGTGGTACTCACTCTCACTAGAAAATGAATTAAAATATATCAATCTAGTTGGATACTGAAAGTGGCCGACATAGCCATTAGTCAAACGCCAGTCAGATTCCATAAACTGCCTAATTTAATGTTTTTTATTTTTGCATTTTCAGTGTTCACCCTAAGCGACTTCATTTCACGTCAGATGGCTTGGGTATGGTTGCTTTGGCTATTATCACAAACATGGATCACAATACACATTTGGACCCCGAAACCTGAACGTTTAGCATCTACCGAGAAATTGTTCGTAGTGCCCATGTACAATGGTTTGCTTATAGACCAAAGTATGGCCATGAATAGAAAGCGAAATGACCAGAGAGATGTAAAGACTGAGGTATGTGCGTGTATCATTTTTATGTTAATAGAGATTAGAGTTAAATTACTTTAAGTCCGATTTACTCCTTATCTACTTAGTTTAAAAAAATCTGTGTATGCCTATATTGTCACTGTAGTTCTTTTAAAGTACGGAGAGCACGTTAAGCCGTCGGCCCCGGTTACCATAAGAACATCTATGGCAGTTGTTACGGGGGTAGTTGGAGCCCTAAAAAGTCCAAAAACCAACGGTCTAGCTGCAAAGCTTCGATATCGCCTAATGTTACCATTGGGTTGTTGCAAAATATCGAGGTCTAGCCAAATCCGTAGTTAAGATTGATAAAGCAGACCCCAGACTCCGAGCTGAAAGCTTCGGATGCGACTGGAAGTTAACATTAGGATGAAGAAAATGAAGAGGAAGTTCTTTGAAAGTAAAATGTAGCTATTATGGACTGCTTATTTTTGAAGATATCTATAAGGTGTATGTATTGCTTATTTCTGACGGTAAGGTATTTATAATCGTTACAGGACTTGGCAGAAATTGAAAAGGAGAAAGGTGATGAGTATTACGAAACAATATCGGTCCATACAGACGTCACGGGTTCCTCTCCCAAAGCTATCAAATCTTCGGACCAGATAACGCGAATCTATGCATGCGCTACTATGTGGCATGAAACTAAAGACGAGATGATGGAGTTCTTGAAGTCTATTCTACGGTTGGATGAAGATCAGTGCGCCAGAAGAGTTGCTCAGAAGTACTTGCGAGTAGTGGACCCTGATTACTATGAATTCGAAAGTAAGATACTAATTGTTTTGTTTAACTTTTTTGTACATAGAAATCGTAAACAAAGAATCAAGTGTTTGACCTCAATCAGTTAAATCGTTCAGTAGTAACACTATAACTAAAGGTTCCCGCTTATAAAGACTAGAAAAGCTCAAAAAGACGGGTTTCAGGCCTAGTAAAAATAAAAAGCTTGGACTTGTCTATATTAATTCATATTTCATCTAAGTAGACTTAATCTAAAAAGTTAAATAATTTCCATTCACAGCGCACATATTCTTGGACGACGCTTTTGAAATCTCAGACCACAGTGATGATGACTCCCAAGTGAACCGTTTCGTGAAACTTCTCGTTGACACGATTGACGAAGCGGCCTCAGAAGTCCATCAGACAAACATTCGCGTTCGACCACCAAAGAGATATCCTGCACCTTACGGAGGACGATTGACTTGGGTTTTACCAGGAAAGACTAAAATGATCTGTCACTTGAAAGACAAGGCAAAGATTCGTCACAGGAAACGTTGGTCTCAGGTAGAAAATTCTCCTCTTATGTGCTCTTGTGAGTAACTTATGTTCCTAGTCGGTAGGTCATACCTACAAGATTCTCCGTTGAAATATTCGATCAAATAAAGTTAAGTCAAAGGTTCTAAGTTTTCGAAAACTGTAGCTTAAAAACATAATATTTATTTAGAGTTCCGTTCGTCAGAATTCCATGCTACGGGCTATTGTCGATCTTTGCTGATTAATGCAATTTACCTACGGGAGAGATTTTTATCCCAGAAGTTCACTATAATAGGTTGCTTGAGCAAATGACCTAAATTAATTATTTAATTTTAAACTTTAACTGCATTACTTTAAAGGCTAAAATTAAATAGAATTTTTTTACAGTATCAGTGGTATAAGAGTGGTTTTGCTTTAGCAGAATCGAGGGCCAGGTGGATCCTAAGCTTGTTGCTAATTTATTAATGACATTGAAATCTTGTTTGCGCGTCTTGTATTATTCGGTATCTATCTTGATAGTCAAGCGCACTCTGCAAACAATATAGCCGGGGAGCTCTGCTAGGTATATATAGCCGAGACTGTCGTGAGCACATATGTGTTAAGGAAGAGCACAATCATAACTGCGTTAAGATATTACAAGGGTCCGATTAATAATAAAAATTGTGAAATCTAACTGTTAATTTTTTAGGTGATGTACATGTACTATCTCCTCGGTCATCGTCTAATGGAACTGCCAATATCAGTGGACCGTAAAGAAGTAATGGCCGAGAACACATTTTTGTTGACCCTGGACGGAGACATCGATTTCCAACCGCATGCAGTGCGTCTGCTTATCGATTTGATGAAGAAGAATAAAAATCTGGGAGCTGCTTGTGGACGTATTCATCCTGTAGGCTCTGGTTAGTATACATCTACGAATTACTTATGACAAACACTTTTGTGGAAACATAGACGCCTAGAATCAATGTTTATTAGTAATTCATTAATATGGTCGAAGAAATTACTCTATTGCAGAAACGCTTAGACAATTCAGTCTTATAATAGAAATGAGCGAGAAAATCTTATAAGCCCTGCACAAAAAGTACGATCTATACGCAAAATGATTGAATTTCGACGCATTTACTTCATTGAAGTACGAAACGCATAGAGAACATATTAGCAAGCGGATTGAATATGATTTTTTGTAAATTTTCAGGTCCAATGGTGTGGTATCAAATGTTCGAGTACGCGATTGGTCATTGGCTGCAAAAAGCAACAGAACACATGATTGGCTGCGTACTCTGTAGCCCGGGATGCTTCTCTTTGTTCAGAGGAAAGGCTTTGATGGACGACAATGTTATGAAGAAATACACTCTGCGGTCAGACGAAGCCCGGCATTACGTACAATACGATCAAGGTAGGAGAATGTCATTTAGACCACCTAAGGTCATGTTCAAACTGGCTAGATATAGTTTTTAACGTAGAAGACAAATCATAAAGAAGATAAATAATAATAAAAATAGAAGATAAATCATAGTTATAAAAAAAAGTATTCAGTAGGTAATCCTAATGTGTATAAAGTGCATACAAAAAAATATAATTGCACGTAGGTATAAAGTATAGGAGTAGGTATAGCATAGTAGTAAATAAAATATAGTAACCTAAGTCAATAAAACAAGGTCTAAGCTTCAAGCTTGTCAGATGCAAATAGAAAGTTACACTAACCATATCCATTTCCTTATAGGTGAAGACCGTTGGTTATGCACACTGCTACTGCAGCGAGGCTACCGTGTAGAATACTCAGCTGCTTCAGACGCGTACACGCACTGTCCGGAAGGGTTCAGCGAGTTCTACAACCAACGTCGTCGATGGGTGCCCTCCACTATCGCCAACATTATGGACTTGCTAGCTGACTACAAGCACACTATCAAGATTAACGATAACATTTCCAGTCCTTATATTGCTTACCAGGTATGTTATTTTGGGATCTTATTTTAGTGCCTTTAGCGACAAAAATTTCTGAACACTAAATTTTTTACTAAAGTTGTTTGCATTAGAATAGATCAATTTGCGTAATCATTTTGGTAATCCTCAAAAAGAAATGTAAAATATTTCATGTTTTGTTTATTTTAAGGTTTTTTTTTACAGCTAATGTGATTTCTAAATTGAATTGTTTTAAACTATGTACCTGTAGTAAGTAGGTACCTAATCCAATAACCATTGCCTAACTAGGACTTCTTCTTCGCAGATGATGTTGATGGGTGGTACGATCTTGGGCCCCGGCACTATATTCCTTATGTTGGTGGGTGCCTTCGTGGCTGCTTTTCGAATTGACAATTGGACATCCTTCGAATACAACCTGTATCCTATTGCACTCTTTATGTTCGTCTGCTTTACCATGAAATCCGAAATTCAAGTAAGTACCTAAATAAAATGTTATTACAATACATCCTTTGTGTCCGACTTGTAAGCAGCCCCTGACAATGTATAATAATAATAATAATCATTTATTTCAGATTCATCATCCATAGGTATTTGTTAGTACAATTGCGAACTTACAATCTAGTGTTAGTAAATTAATATATTATAAACTTAAATCGTAAATGGCAGGTCCGGGTGGACTTCCCGATGATGGTGGCAGATCACGATACGACTGCGTGCAGCCGTATCCAGCGAGCCAGCATCGGAGAGTCCCACCGGTCTGCCAGCACGCGTAGGATGGTGTTGGGACTGCCGCGCGTGCGGCGCATGATAGAAGCGCATCGTTTTCGCATAATTGCCGCAAAGCCGTCTGTGTCAGCCGCCGCGAACATCGCGGAGGCGCTGCAATAGCGCGGCAGCCCCATCAGCACCCGGAACGCGTTATTATATTGAACGCGCAGGTCGCTGTATGCCCGCTGCGTATAGTTCACCCACAGGCCGCATGCGTAAAAGGACTGACAGTACGCTTTAAAAAGCGCAACTTTGACAGTATCCACACACCGCGAGAACCTGCGGGCCAACATGTTGCATCGGACAGACAGCGCCCTGCGCTCCCTTTCAATATCCACACTGTCTTTAAGGTCCTCGGTGACCCAGTGGCCCAAATACTTAAATTGCTCGACTTTGTTTAGAGCTGTACCACATAAAGAGAAATTCGGAACAAATGTATATCTCTTGTTGTCTGGTCTGAAAATCATTATTTCGCTCTTCTTTGCATTATATTTGAGCCCATGAGCCACCGCGTAGGACTCGCAAATTTTTAGAAGCCTTCGCAAGGCCCCAATCGATGGGCTCAGCAGCACCATGTCGTCTGCGTAGCTGATGTTATTCACGCACACTCCATCTATATGACAGCCGATGCCGGTGCCACTGAGCTCATCGATCAGTCGATTAATGTACAGGTTGAAGAGCGTGGGGGAGGTCAGTCCCCCCTGCCTCACCCCACATTCCAGCCCGTACTCCTCCGAGTGAGAGCCTGCCCATCTTACAATATTCTTTTGATTGTTATACCAATGAACAAACAATAGCACAACCTCCCTAGGTAGACAAGTTTCATCCCTTAATTTACCCCATAGAATATCGTACGATACAAGATCAAAAGCTTTCGATAAATCAAGGTAGCATGCATACACTGGGGTTTTTCTTCTCGTGTAGTACTGTACAGTCTGCTTGAGAGACAGGATAGCACTCTCAGTGGAAAGCCCAGGCCTGAAGCCGAACTGCGCGTCATTTAGTAGGACGTGTTTATCCAGGTGCTGCCCAAGCAGACTGTCCAGCACTTTGGCGACCACTGTGGCCAGGGATATCGGTCTATAGTTGTTTGCATCTGATGCATCACCAGTTTTATTTTTGATGATTGGTACAACTATAGTGCGCATCAGATCATCGGGTAGATGGGAGTGGCCTAAACACAGGGTAAAAAACATAGAAAGCACCCTGGGCAGGTGTACACCTGCGTGCTGCAGGTGCTCGATGCTAAGGCTGTCGTGACCCGGTGATTTACCCCTTATCATGCCTCTGATCACCGCACACACTTCCTTCGTAGTAAAATAAACACTACGCTTACTACCCTCCCCAGCATCGAGCTCCTGCCGCGCTATTCCCAAAGGAGACTCCACCCTGAAATGATGAGAGAACATAGTGGCAATCTCGCTAGGCTCGTGCACTCCCGCCACGCTAACGGGAAGGCCCGGCTTATGATTCATTTTATTGGTATTTTTCCAGAACTGACTGAATTTCTTGTTTGAGTGTAGCTCAGCTAGAATATTCATTTTAATTTGTTGTTCGTTATTCTGACACCACTTTAATTTAGATTTAAAAGCACGCCTAGTTTCACACATATCATAATAAAGCCGGCCAGCCCTGGGCTTACCCCCATACAACCAAGCCTGGAAACATATCCGAGCCCTCCCATGAGCAGCGCGGACGTGCCTGTTCCACCCGGTAATGTGTTTACCTCTACGCCTTTCACTGCCATCATAACTACATATAGCAGCCTCCGATAGTACACAAATAATCTCGTCATACATGTTGTCTAACAGAATTTTATGTCTTTTGTTACTACACATTTTATCCGAGCAGTTTCTCAACTCTGAAGGAAAATCAATTACACGAAGTCTGGAGTGACATACATCTTTAAACTTCGCTATCTGATTCGAGTTTTTTTTTAATAATAAAATAATAAAATCAGTCTGTAGGTCACCGAAAGTGTGCCAACTAGTTCACTAGTCCCACAACTGTGCACTTTTCTAAACTGTTTGCTGCTATTGAGAAAAACCTAATAAGTATTTGAAGTTTGAACTTCATTCAAATCTTAATGCCAAAAATATCATGTGATGTTTATAAGCTGGAATTATTTTCAACGAAATATTTTCACGTAACATAGGTATATCGTAGTTGGTATTATTATTTGATCATTTATATTCTATAATTCTTACAGTTGCTGGTGGCTCAAATTTTATCAACGGCATACGCCATGATAATGATGGCGGTAATCGTCGGAACGGCTCTCCAGTTAGGCGAGGACGGCATTGGATCACCTTCAGCTATTTTCTTAATATCTCTCTCCAGTTCTTTCTTTATAGCCGCCTGCTTACATCCTCAAGAGTTTTGGTGTATCATACATGGAATAATTTATCTCCTATCTATACCCTCTATGTACTTACTTTTGATTTTGTATTCAATTATAAATCTTAACGTGGTATCGTGGGGAACTAGAGAAGTGCAAGTGAAGAAAACGAAGAAGGTTTGTCTTAATTTGCTATAGTTTTAGTCGTACGTGCATATTTTATTAGTTGTTTCGTTTCCAAAGAATTGCTTTTTCTCAGCTTTTTTATTCTCAGCCTCCCAGGCTTCATTTAGCTGATATAGAGATAGATACTTTTATATTTATAGTGTAACAATTTACCCACGATTGATTCAAATTGCAGGAAATTGAACAAGAGAAAAAGGAAGCGGAGGAAGCCAAGAAGACAGCTAAACAGAAGTCTTTGTTAGGTTTCCTTCAGGGAGTTAACAGTAATGAAGAAGAAGGTTCTATTGAGTTTTCGTTTGCCGGTTTATTCAAATGTCTGTTGTGTACACATCCCAAAGGAAATGAAGAGAAAGTGCAGCTGTTGCATATAGCGTCTACTTTAGAGAAATTGGAAAAGAAATTAGAAGTTGTCGAGAGGTTTGTATAGCTAATACCAATTCTATACAAATAAGAATAAGATTGTCGGCGTCCCTCAGGATACTAGTGTTATGTGGTCAAGCAGTGTCCCTGACAATACATCTGTGGTGTATATATTTATTTTGTTAGATTTATGAGACACAGAACACTATCCTGACGGATGGCTGTGGCGACGAGTCTGATTCACACTATGATATGTAGTTAACGTAAGATTGAAATGATATTGCTTTAAGATATGATAGTAAGCCACCGGAAGACAATAACATTTATACTGGAGATTGATGGCACTTGGTGGAACATGCTAAAAATATTAAAAATATTGTAGTTTTTTAGTTCAAACCATTGTAAACCTTTGATAATGCCGTAAGGTGAAACCGGTAAGGTTCAAATAAATAAATAATTGTGGAAAAGTACAAGTGATTTATTCAATATGTGACAATAACATTATTATCTTTAATTTCCATTAACTAATCCAATCTGATGTGCTTTTAGAGCTGTTGATCCACATGGCATCAGTAGAAGCCGGAAACTGTCCGTTGGACTTCGTGGCAGTACGAGTGGTGACCATCAGTTGGATGCACTGGCGGAAGGTCCCGAAGAAGATAACGATTCTGATTCTGAAGCCGATACTCTTTCTACAGCGCCTAGGGTATAAACAAGAACATCTCACGCTCTTTTTATATAGTAACCATTTAAACCATTCTGTTTGTAATACGAATTATTTATTCTGTTTCAGGAAAAGAGAGATGATCTAATCAATCCATACTGGATAGAAGACCCAGAACTTAAAAAGGGCGAAGTTGATTTCTTGACTCCAGCAGAAACACTATTTTGGAAAGATTTGATTGACAAATATTTATATCCTATTGACGCTAACAAGGAAGAGGAGGTAACAAAAATAATAAGTTTAGTCAGGCCAGCTCAATCGATATCTGTATTGCTATAAAATATGAAAATAAAAGACTGAATACAGAATGTGCCCATAAAATAATCGATTACTTGATTTGAAATTTTGAAATTATATTCGAGGCGAATGTTAACTATACTAATCTAATTATGTATTGACAGGCCAATAATAATGGAGCATCGCACTAAACAGGAAGATATTAATGATTCAATACTAATGCCCGACATGGGCAATGATAATGCCTTTATATTTTTTAGCTTGGAACTTTTGCGTTTGTTGAAATTCCATCGCCAATATATGTGTGCGTTTGTATATCATCATCCAATGGTGTATGAACCTGCACATTACCTGTATTTATACACATCAATTCGTGTATTAATCAACTTTTATTTCAGATTTACTCTCTCTGTGTCCCTATAAATTAATTACGATGATTATCTTCCCCAAATTTTAGGCTCGTATATCCAGGGATTTGAAAGAACTGAGGGATTCCTCTGTCTTTTCCTTCTTTATGGTCAATGCTCTTTTTGTACTGATTGTATTCTTACTGCAATTGAACAAGGACAACATTCACGTTAAATGGCCCTTCGGAGTAAAAACTAACATTACATACGATGAGATTTCTCAAGAGGTAACGTGAGAGACTACTTTGCAGCAATCGGCCTTCAACGATGACTTGGGACTACACGTGCCTCGAGATACTTTGACATTATAACCCCTAAACAATATCCCAGTCACCCTTGAAAGTTGATTCTAAAACTTATATTTTTGTTTTCTGTAATTTTTTTACAGACTCGCATAGCAAGAGATTTGATCGAGCTTCGCAATAAATCAGTTTTTGCATTTGTTATGTTCAATGCTTTATTCATATTGATAGTATTTTTATTACAACTCAACAAAGATAAACTCCACGTGGATTGGCCTTTGGGGATTAAGACAAATATTACGTACATCGAGGATACAGGCGAGGTATAGCCAAATGTTACCATCGAACGTGTGTCAATACACCAGTCTAACGATCTTCTTCTAACCCGTCTGTCTTGGGAGGGCACACCAGCATGGAGTCCCGGAGACACAGAAGACTAAATAACCCTGATGGTTTATGTCTAATCTAAATCCAAACCTGAAATCCTAAATGGTTTCATGTCAATCCAAGTCTATGTAATAACCAAAATCGACTACGGTGTGAGAATTTTAAAATCTCTTTTTTTGATTTTAAAGTTCTATATCCAAAAACGGATCTTCATACCTTTTCTGTTTCATACTGGACATTACGACTATTCCAGTTATACCCTATTCTCCTATCCAGTACCTTGAAGACTGTAAGTGGGAAAAACCTTATGTATAAAGGCACTCTTTACTTTCCTTTTTTATGTACGCGCCGTAGTCGAATTACTGGTGGAACCTTAGATGTGAAGACCATTCCTCTCAACTACTGCACAGTTTTCCAATCCAATTCACTGAGGAGTTAATGTTTTGGTTCTGTTTATTAAGGTGGCGGCATTTCTTCTTTTAAACACTATAACAGGGACACTGGTTTCTATGTACATAATATATTTGTACATCTTGATTTGGTGATTTGCATAACACGTTTAGTTTTCAAAATTATAGTGGGCAAAGACACCTGCAAGTTAAAACTTGCATTTGAATTGTGTTTTGTAAATTATTTATATTTATGTACACTTTTACTCACAAGACTGTTGTGTGTTTTCTTTTCAAAATTTTAACACTAAGTATTTTATAATACTTAACACTTTTTGGCACTTTTGTATATAACAAAACCAGTGGAATTTTTATCAAATTTTATCATATTATAATCAAATGCGTGCTTTTTCACTTATATATTTATTATATAGTAGTAGTATTGCGCTACTACGACATCAAAATTTAAAATAGCTTCTTGACGTCAGTTGTTACTGGCACGCGTATGATTTTAATGTTACTTTTGTGTGTGTAACTTTTTCAATCTACTTGAGATTAATATACTAATTGCATTGGGTGGAATATTTTCTAGGTTTTAATAGTTACTGTAATTTTCAGGTGTTGATCTCAAAAGAATATTTGCAATTGGAGCCAATTGGTCTCGTTTTCGTATTCTTCTTCGCCTTGATCTTGGTCATCCAATTCTCTGCTATGTTGTTCCATAGATTTGGAACAATATCGCACATATTGGCATCGACAGAACTCAACTGGTTCTGTTCGAAGAAGGTAAATATTTATATAAATGATACTACGATTCGCCATATAAGTATGCAATTTTCAGTTAAAAATTAATGAATTTATGTTTGTTTAGTCTGAAGACTTGTCTGAAAATGCTCTATTGGATAAGAATGCAATAGCGATAGTCAAAGACTTGCAGAAGTTGAATGGTTTAGACGACGACTACGACAATGACTCGGGTTCAGGCCCCCACAATGTTGGTAGAAGAAAGACCATCCACAACTTGGAGAAGGCGAGACAGAAGAAGAGGAATATTGGAACGCTTGACGTAGCCTTCAAGAAGAGATTCTTCAATATGAATTCAAATGATGGACCAGGTAACAATATTGGTATAGAAAATATTACGTTAGCTTAATCGCAAGCAGTATAAACATCAGTATTGCAAGATATTAATTAGGTATTATAGTTGGCAATAAAACTTACAATTTTACAGGTACCCCAGTACTGAATCGCAAGATGACACTGAGAAGAGAAACATTGAAGGCCTTAGAAACGAGGAGAAACTCAGTGATGGCAGAGAGAAGGAAGTCTCAAATGCAGACACTAGGTGCCAATAACGAATATGGAGTCACAGGAATGGTAACTTAATCTTAGAAATATAATATTACTAGCATCGCCACGCAGTTTCACCAGCGTAATGACTTGGATGCTCATTTTTGCTTCCATTTACACTAAATTGCAATTTATACTCTTTCAGCTCAACAATAACCTAGGTGTCGCCGCGCCACGTCATAGAATATCGAACGCAAACATATCAGTGAAAGATGTCTTCAGTGAACCCAATGGAGGTCAGGTCAACCGAGGCTATGAGACGACAATAGGTGACGAAGAAGACACGAACTCAATGAGATTACAACCTAGACAAAATACAGTTTCCTTCCAGAGATTTTGAACGAAAGTTGCCAAACTAAACAAGTGCATAGGTTAAACAAATGTAGATACTAGTAGGATAGACTTAGTGAATACTTACATTTAAAAACTCGACAAAACTTGTGCGAGTATTGTATTGCTTGTGATATATACTTTTTTAGGTTGTATGTCAGCTGAATATGCAGTCATAAAATTCCAACGTTGAACAATTTACAGCTTTATTGTAAGATAAATTATACGAATTTACACTGCCACTTAACTTTACATTTATTTTTCATTTTATACATATTAAAATAATATCTTTGTAATAAAGTTTTAGCTTTTATGACTATAGACTTTGAATTACTATTGTAATAAATGAGATTAATTTAATGATGTGCTTTATTTTCGAACACTGTCTCATGTAGTACAAATAATTTTACTTATTAAATCTTACCAATACACAAAGGATCAATCTCTCAGTACAGTTATTAACAACATAAATAATGTACTTACTTAATTTTCTAAGAAAGTAACAAATTCAGTAAGTTTGAAGAGTTGATCTTCACTAGATGTGTGCAGAGGAGCAGGTTGGGTTGGTGGTGTGGGGCTTACTGTTATGCCATCTTCATTGAGGTTCCATTTCTGGTCTCTACATACATGCAACACTGCATCTTTGCTCAGACCAGTCATGGAGACAACTGTATCTAGAGATATTGAGCTGTATGAGCGTCCAATCAAATTCAGTGTCCGTTCTCTAATTTTATCTGGAAAAGAAAAGGTACTTCTCAGAAATTTTTAAATTATAGATTTACTTCTTTCCTGGCATACTTGTATGAAAAGTTTAATGACAATAGAGGAAGCTTAAGCTGTTGTCTCTGCATACTTTGGAAAGAAGTGAAATCTGGAAAGAGACCTATGAAATGGTTTGACCAATTTTTATGATTTTTGAAATGTATATTTAGTACAGGGTGGAAAAATAAGTCGGGCCCTGGAGGGAAACTACCTTAAATCCTTAAGTTGGCTCATTTTACTGAAAGGAGACATTCCTTTATTTTTAAAAAGATACAAAACTGCATTCAAAGATTTTCGAAAATTCGCTTGCCACACCCGGCAATCGAACTGACTAAAATCCGAAAAAGTATTATCCTGTATTTTTATGGCATCAATCGATAGTGTCAACCATAAGGATCCAATCTCTCTAAGAAACATGGTAAATTAAATGAAAGGAAATACTTGAAACTTAAACTTATAAATTCAACTTGGCAAAATAAAGCACTTTAACTCAAAGTTCCAACCAATCCATCAGATATCATCTTAACAATAAAATTCCATATTTAAAATATATACCTACTTGTCCCTTTTTCTTTCGTGCCGAGACCGCCGCTGGTGGTATTTAGGTAGTCGAACTCAAACCGACTAAAACCGCACGCCGAATCATTTAACAGGTTATAAGTTGATCCAATAGGGCAATTCTCTCACCTTAGTTTTCCAGGGTACACCACATGCAGGTTTCTGATCGAGCACCCAAAAATTACTAACTATCCTACCTAAATACCTCATGCAGTTACCCAATAAAATTACATTCTAAACAGGTAACAAAGTTCATTCATTTAGTACTCATGTTAGTAAATGAATTTCATCAAAGATATATTATTATTTCTAGTGTTGATAAGGTATCTAATGGCTCCTTGAGTAAAAGTGCTGTGTCTGTTTGCATTGAATTTGTAAGTTAAGATTTTGTGGACATCCCTTCAATTTTAATTTACCATGTTTCTTAGAGAGATTTGATCCTTATGATTGACACTATCAATTGATGACATAAAAATACAGGATGATACTTTTATGGATTTTAGTCAATTCGCTTACCGGGTTTGGCAAGCGAATTTAAAAAAATCATTGAATGCAGTTATGTTTCTTTAAAAAAAAACAAAGGAATGTCTCCTTTAAGTAAGGATTTAAGGTAGTTTCCCTCCAGGGCCCAACTTATTTTTCCACCCTGTATATCAGCCCCCTGGGAGTGCCTGCTCTATTACGTCCTAAACCTTAGAGGAAAACATGCACCGGAGTCTCATCTATTGTTTAACCAGTGCACCAATTTGCAGGTGAGGTTGGCTTGGGCCTCAAGGATGTTGATAGGGCCATGTACAACATGTTAAATTGCTAAAAAGTTGCTAGCCAAAGTTTTAGTACTCACCTTCCAAAGCTCTTATGATATTTGCTACAGGCTCTGTCCAGTTGTAAGCAGCTAAGGAATGATACGTCCCAGGAAGGTCTTTCTTCCACAATTTCTGGCCAACAAGCCATATAGCTGCTATTTCTGGATTACTAGCAGTGATGTTCTGTGGGATTCGCTTCCATAAGAATTTTGCATTACATCTGGAATTAAGAATTTCAACTACCTCAGTCATCTTTTCACCATAGTTATCATAATCATAACTGATATAATAATATTATCATACAGTCCAAAGGTTTATACACTATAATATTATAATAAAAAAAAAAAAAAAACATAATTCCTCTTCTTAGCTGTTTGATTGAAATTAAACTTATTCGATAAAAGCAATAACTATGCATCTATCTTATAATTCCAGCAGTTATGTAATGTTATCCTTGCATTTGTCTTTCCTTTTATTTATTTCTTTCCGTCATTAACATTATCCGGAAAGCTGTTGTGGGCAACACAGCCCTGTCCATTATAAGGGAGTCTAGTTGCTCACACGTGAAGTTTACTTGCATTTGACCACTATCTACTATGATTTTGGACTTGAACCATTAAATGTACCTTATACCTATACATGCAGTTTTCAGACTAAGATTTAATTATGAATTTGGTGATGAATCTGATCTACAAATGCAAGGGTCATGAGCTAAGGTGATCAATAAATTAGCATGTTTTGGACAGTAAATGTTTGAGAACGTAGAGCTTGTTAGTGTCTTGCTGAGAATGATTCTTGGTGAGGTCCTTGTTTTCTACAATGAACTGATATCTAGTTCATTGTGATTTCTGAGTCTACAAGAGGGCTACTCTAGTATAGTTTCCAATAGCAGTCTTTTGATCCAATATTTTGAAGATATGAGAATATGTTTTAAACTGCAAAATCTGAATAGCCTTTAGTATAAAAAAGCTTATACTATTTTATTGGCGAAAGTAGGGTTATGAACAAAATAGAGCAAAATTATTATACTTACAGATCGTTTTGATACAGATATATGGCTAGTAATTGAGCATAAGTGGAAGGCGAGGCAACACCGGTTGGAGCCTAAAACGTAAAAACAATATAATTATATCAATAATAAATACATTTTTATCAAGTATATATTGTAATGCTATTTGTTGATAATTACTTCTAGTTCCTGTTTCTCCAAGTCCCCACATAGTTTATCGAAATTAGTAATCATCATGTGATATAGAATCTATGGCAATTATTCGTAAACAACTTTTCGCTACCGTATTTTTTAATGTTACTTTTTAAACGCAGGAATCGTAATTTCCATCAAACCACCATACACAAAACACAAATAAGACCAAACGTCACTGTCAGTGTCAGTCATAGAGTAAAGTAATACATCGGAAATAGAGGGCCCTCTCGTGAGTTTTTTATGTCACCCACCCAATCTACCCCCTATCAGAATCTACCGCCATCTATTAATCATATTCCGACAACTGCTGTTATTATACCATACATACCTATATTGTGCATACCTACATACATACTACATGCATTGGATATATGGATATATAACCCAAAACCGTTAGGCCTGTTCCTTTACGTTGAATTCATTAAAATTCAACGTAAAGGCCGCGCCGGTTTTAAGTTATGAATTATGACATACTAACTGACATTTTGTGTAAATGACAGCAGGTCTGTTTTACCGACTCAACATGCGGCGCCATCTATCGATCTTTGGAACCAGAGCCACAATTTATAATGACAGCTGGTCTGTTTTATCCGTTTAGTATAGGAAGAAATTCTGTAGATGTCCCTGAGATGTCCCTTTTAAACTACTACCACAGATAACATAATACTAAAGTACTATGTAGTGAAGTTTCCGAGGGCTGGTGTCAGTCAATCATTTTTTTTTTTCATATACCTTTTTTTTTTTTTAATATATTTGTTCCTTTCGGAACAGGCTAAGGTTCTATGACCATGCTGCCTTGTCATCAGTTATATTTATTTTTATTTGGATGATGATGAGGATGATGATGATGATAATGGTGCGTTGATGATGATGATGATGACGATGATGATGATTGCTGCTTCAGTAAAGTGGTGGAAACTTTACTAAAGGCTTCTTACGGAGATTTGAAACCAACACGAGAAATCACAATCCACTGTAATATTTCACTTTTCTACTCTTGTGCGCGTTTTCTAAGACGTTATGTCTAAAATTCCACCATATTTACACATAATAACTCGAACTCACATCAATTTCGGAAAATAAAATAACACCGCGATTTATCATTCTACGCGTTCGCGCCAAAACTCCTTTTCATATACCTATTTGTTCCTTTTTTTTTTTTAAATAGATTTGTTCCTTTCGGAACAGGCTAAGGTTCTATGACCATGCTGCCTTGTCATAAGTTATTTTTATTCTTATTTGGATGATGATGAGGATGATGATGATGATAATGGTGAGTTGATGATGATGATGATGACGACGATGATGATGATTGCTGCTTCAGTAAAGTGGTGGAAACTTTACTAAAGGCTTCTTACGGAGATTTGAAACCAACACGAGAAGTCACAATCCACTGTAATATTTCACTTTCCTACTCTTGTGCGCGTTTTCTAAGACGTTATGTCTAAAATTCCACCATATTTACACATAATAACTCGAACTCACATCAATTTCGGAAAATAAAATAACACCGCGATTTATCATTCTACGCGTTCGCGCCAAAACTCCCTATTTGTTCCTTTCGGAACAGGCTAAGGTTCTATGACCATGCTGCCTTGTCATCAGTTATTTTTATACTATTAATATTTGGATGATGATGAGGATAAGGATGATGATGATAATGGTGAGTTGATGATAATGATGACGATGATGATGATTACTGCCTCAGTAAAGTGGTGGAAACTTTACTAAAGGCTTCTTACGAAGATTTGAAACCAACACGAGAAGTCACAATCCACTGTAATATTTCACTTTCCTACTCTTGTGCGCGTTTTCGAAGACGTTATGTCTAAAATTCAGAGGCTTATTTACCCCAGGGCCAAGGGGGCCATGGCCCGGGGCGGCAGGTTGCGAGGGGCGGCGCGGCAGTGCCGCCCCGAGCGTCTATCTCGGGCGCCTTTTAGAGTCAAGATTAAGGCGCCCAGAGATAGACGCCCCTCGCAATCTGCCGCCCTGAGCGTCTATTTCTGGACGCCTTGTAGAGTCAAGATTAAGGCGCCCAGAGATAGACGCTCGGGGCGGCTCCACCGCCCCACGCAATCTGCCGGCCTGAGCGTCTATCTCTGGGCGCCTTTTAGAGTCAAGATTAAAGCGCCCAGAGAAAGACGCTTGGGGCGGCTCCTCGCAATCTGCCGCCCTGAGCGTCTATCTTTGGGCACCGTTTTAGAGTCAAGATTAAGGTCTATCTCTGGGCGCCTTTTAGAGTCAAAATTACGTATATTTTTTTGTTATTCTAATTTTTCGGAGCTTAGTTACAATATGACTATGTCACTCATTATTTTAATTGACATTCAAATTGGAAAACTCTAAATAACATTTGCGGTCAAGTACGAGTACGGTGTCACTGGGGCCAAGCACATTGGGCACCGAAGACGGCAGCGCCTTTTTCTCGCAGGGAGACGCTACCGCCTACGGTTACCGGTACCATCCGAGGTTGTAGCGGCCCTGTAAATGGCTACACATAGGGTTTCCACGTATCCTTATGACTAGCAGAGAGCACAGATAAGAGCAGCCAAGGGGTGACTGATTCTCCGAGACCTGAGGGCGACAGGTGCGGCCGCCTGTCACTCCAATACAAACAGACCGGTGACGCGGCGGTGCAACCCCTACCTACCTCCTTTTCTGGGGTTCAATGGTGACACCGACTACCCCCACCCGAAGGAGCTATCTTAAAAGGTCAGCCGGGTTGCGAGGGAAATATCTTATTGGGTAACTTTACACGCGGTAATTGAGACCCGACAGAGGCGGTGTGCGGTTTTAAACCGAGACCGCATGTGGCACTTCACGAGGAATAATAGACACCCCTTGCCGACGGCCATAACTAGCACCAGGACCTGCGGCGAGAGGTTTCCCGCTCTGACGGTTGCTTATAGGATACAAGGTGTGAAGTGGCATATACATGGAGGAGCTCAGGCAGAGGTGGCATGCAGGCGTCGGCTCCTGATCTGTATGTCTCAGGAACTCATCGAAGCAGCCATAGCTGGGCACATTGCGTCAGCTGGTAGGAGAGGCTACCATGATACACGTCACACGTGACGTGTATCACACATCTTTGCGTTCACACGTCTTCGCTGCCGATAACGCGATAGAGTCACGTTCTCGGCAGCGAAGACGTGTGAAAACCCCCTTTGAGCATCACCTCATCCGCGCTAATCTTCTCCTTTTGTCGAGGCGACGGCATATTGTGTCATATTTTGTTTGCCCAGTGTGCAATCACTCGGATAGCGTTCTCAGAGGCACCCATGATTGCCTGCGGTGTACACGTGCTTAGGCATGCAGCACACGTTAGCAGTGAGGTAGTTCCGCATTCACACCGTGGCGCGTAGGTCCACCTCATCTGAGAAATCCCATCTAATTCGGTTTTCGTTACTTCGGCTGACCTGCATGCGAAGTCTATTTAAGGACTGCCAGATGGTGTATAGGCAGCCTCTGTGCTCCCCACACATCAACTGACCAGAAACGGTTCGTAAGTAAGAGAACCAGCTATGTCCACTTCAGACCCAGTCACCAAATACGTCCAAGGACTTGTGTAACTCCGTTTGTGGCTTACTTGGTTGCTTCTGATTTCGTGCCGTCACCATCCAGTCCTAGCCGATGTTCCACAGAAGCGGCCCCAGATCCGCGCCAGCCGGAACACCGTGCCACATATCTCACTTACCAAACCATGTCCTACTTGGGTAGATACTGGCTTTCACCGATAAGTAAGCCCCGACAATGATGCGAGGGTAGAGAGGCACCCCGTGCTGAAAGAGTGCAGCTCTGATGCAGCTCCATGGCAAGTGTTAAAGACGTAGGTTTTCCTGTCTTTCAAATTTTCGGAATCCGTCTCTACTTGAGGCATACGCTAAAGAGCCCTTCAAAACGTAATCCGAGTGCCTTTAGAGCCTAGAGTGCTGCCAGGTCCCAAAGCGGTGCTTTTGCTGGTGCCTTTGAGCCATAAAACATCTCTTTCACAAGCTATTGCTGTACTCAAGTGGTTTTTGGTTGCGATATCATCTTCTACGTAAGGCGCTATAATGGAATGGAATGGAATGCAAATATGTCCTCTTGAAGGGCTTCTAGTTGGGAGCCTGGGTTAGTGGGGAGATCGATGGGAGTCACTTCCCTCGCACCATAAGATAGAGATCTCACGAATCTCTAGCAACTTCTGACGGACCCCTATTTTGGGTCAGCCTCTTGGGCGCAGGCTAACGGTGAACGCGAACGTCACTTATGGGGCGGCAAACCTAAGTGGCCCGGGGCGCCAAATCTTTAAATACAATTACATAAAAACTCGAACTCACACTAATTTCGGAAAATAAAATAACACCGTGATGCGTCTCCTAGCCTTGCCGCCAAAACTCCGTCAGTCAATCAGACAGACAGAAGTGTCAGTCGTCACATTCGTAGAGGGAGAATTTACATTTTGTTTTCGTGGGGAGGGGGGTGGACATACGGAAACAAAGTTACTGCCGTGGTAATATCTTTTAAAAATATATGAATGTCCGATTTGAACTCAATCAACAATTTTTTTTTTCAGGATTTTTTACTCAGAAATTATCCCAAACGTGCGAGAAACTTTATTGCATTGTATAAACCTATTGTTTCCGTGTGTTTGTATAATCACGCCAATCGCGCCTGTATCTTTTAAATGGGTTCACAGAAGTGTTCAGCGATGTTTCATATTCAGCGATATTTCAGATGCCTATGCACCGATTTTAAAAATTAGTTTATGGCTTTTAGGGAGTTTATTAGATTTAAAAGAAGGCAACGCGGCGACGGAGTGAGATGCCCGTAATTAGGTAACCACACTGATGACGACTTTGTAATCTAATTATACTAGATACTTTGAAACATTTAATATTAAATTTGAGCTGAACATGATTCCTAAGTGCATGTCAAATCAAATGATTTAAGAAATAATTGATGTAGAGTAGGTAGGTACCTACAGTATTAAGTAGGTACCTTGGTATCTACTTACCTACCGTACTTAAATGTTTAGGAAATCTATCATGTATAGGTAGTTAGGTACATCATGTCTTCTTTCATCGTTAGCCTACTGACGTTTACTTAAGTGACTACATAGTAACTAATGAGGAGTGTTAGTGCTTCCAGTTAACAGTGATTGAAATATGATTATTAACTTACGACATAATCGATAAATCGTACCGCAATAAAGTTTAGTAATCTGCGCTTTAGTACTAAGTATGACTAAAAACCTTTACATGCAGTAAAAGTACCTAATTTGTGAGTAGGTATAATCTTGATCGTTTTTGAGTGGGTAAGTAAGGTAAGGCTGGCAGTACACGAAAGACTTGAATGAAATAACAGTGGCGAGTAGGAATTGAATTCATTTTCAGTTTTCACTTTCTTCTTTCTTCGAATTGTGCCTGTTTGTCTGTGTGGAAATACGCACGGACTGCAGTGTGATTAGGTCGGACTCGAATGATTATGATTATGATTATGATTATGATTATCTTATTATTATCAAACTAGTTACCTACATGGAATTACCTATTGGGAATAACCGTAGTTCTAATGGGAATCTTTCCTATTAGATCTACGGGACAGTTATTATAGAACTGATGTGATATTTCATTTAGTTTAGAATTTAAATTTGTTCCAATAATAAAACTGAGAAAAAGAATTGGCCAACTGACAACAAAAGTTTTGCGACCGGCCTAAAATTTTCTTATACTCAATTTGGTTTTATAATCTTCATGGCCCAGATATTTATAATCGAATTTCACGGTTATTGATCGAGGGCCTGGGCGTGCTTGCCAGTCGACTTGTCTTCTTGTAGATTGCATCACAATAGGCCAGTGAGCACAACCGGAGGTGATGGACTAATACGCTGAGTCACCTTTCAATATTGTCGCTCACTATGTTAATTTTCTCGCTATACTTGTATCAATTTGCATATTAATGCTTTTTGTTGTACACAATCGCGGTCTTATTTGTTCAAAATAATAATAGGTTCAGAAAATTTAACGTGTAGGTACCTACCAACCATTACCTACTATGACTCGATGAAATGATATAACTTCTAGTTTGATACTTATTAGGCGAATTAGGTAGTATTTTATTGTACCTAATTTTTATAGTGAGAATGAGTGTTAAGTGACAGACAAACACACGGTTCACCTGATGGAAAGTGGATACCGTGGTCTATGGACGTAAACAACACCAGGGACGTTACACTTATGCTACTGACCCTAAGGATACCTTCTAATGCCCTTCTTGAAGAACCCCATATTGTAGTCGCTTGGGAAAACCATAGCAAGTTCATTCCGCAGCATGACCGTGCGTGGGATGAACTACCATTCATAAGTTTTTTATGATGTTATGATGAAGTTAAACACAAAATGTTGAAGAAGATGATGATCATCATCTTTGCGTGTTTCTAGGTAACATCTAAGGACGGACCCGGGGTTCCTAAATGACAGCTAGGTGGCTTCTCCTCCTTTTGATTTGATTTATATGGCTTTTATGAAAGCGACTGTCGTCTGATCTCCTAACCCCTAAAGGCGAACTTGTACCAGAGCTTCGTCAATTAGTGTTGTATCTAAGATTGATCACGATTATTAATTACGAAAGAAAGACGTACCTACTTATAATTTTGATTTTGATTTTATTGTTATATGCATAGTGAGTTATTTTATGTCGGCTTTTCTGGGGGCGACGACGGCCATCTGAACTCCCAACCCTAAGAGGAAAGCTTGTGCCAGAGAGTCCGTTGTTTTGGTGGTGCACTGACTTCCAGGTGAGGTTGGACCTTGGGCCTCAAGGATGTTGGTTGGCCCTATACACTCTGAGTTGACCTCCATCGGTTGTAGGTGTATTTTTCAAACTATGGGTTAATTGATTGCATGTAAGTAGGTACACATTATAAATAACAACGGGTATTTAAGAAAAAAAGATAAACAAAAATGCCTTTAATTGGAATAGCAATAAAATTGCTTTTTGCTTACGTATGTGCTTGATTAAAACATACCTACCTACCTAATATAAAAGTTATAAAACCAATTTTATAGCTTCATATGTTTTACATATCGTAAAAGTGTATAATATAATCGAATTATACCAACATAACATAGGTAGTTATTTCCTTTTTAATAAAGTACCTATTAATCATATTCAGTAGATAGGTATAAATTGTTTGTGCTTTATTGACGATGGACATAATTAATTACCTACATAAACTTCATGCGTTCATTAAAGCTTAATGTTAAAACAGTATTACTTACCAAAGTAGATAACTAAGTAGGTAGGTAAGTAAGAAACATGAAAACTGAAATAAATCCCTACTAATCCCTACTAATATTATAAATGTGAAAATAACTCTGTCTGTCTGTCTGTCTGTCTGTCTGTCTGTCTGTCTGTCTGTCTCGCTTTCACGCCCAAACCACTGAACCGATTTTGATTAAATTTGGTATAGGGGTAGATTAGACCTCGAGAAAGGACATAGGCTATGTTTGGTCGCGATAACCGACATCCACGCGGGCGGAGCCGCGGGCAAAAGCTAGTTATTTATAAAGAACATTCTCGAATAATAGTAGGTAAACCATTCAGGATTTCACTGCGAAGCCCGCGGTTCACTCAATCCTTCTCCTCCCTATGAAGTGACTTATAGTTACGACTATCATTTGGCTTCTTAATCCCGAGAGGAAAACCTGCACCAGAACCTTTTACGTCAATCAGTAGGTGTACCACCTTGCAAGTGGGCTGTCTTGGTCTCGCACCCTTGGTGAGGCCAGTTCTGAGCAGAAGGTCCTCGAAGCTAAACGTTCTTGATGTCATATTAATCGCTATATATATTCCCTTAGAGCAAAACGTCCACAATTGAAATAGTTTGCTAGTTTTCGAAGCAAAATGAGGCCTATACAACCAGTCCGTCATACGAGTGAATGAGCAATAAATAACCATTCCATCGCTAAAATACCTCAAAATTTACTTACCTAAGTATTTCAAAATAAATTAAAGTAAAGCTTAAAGCATCACAAAAGACGTTATTTTTGTGTAAGTAATTGCGTAAAATATACCTATTGGTAAAATAAAATTACTTAGGTACAATTTCAGTTGCTAAGTATAAAACTAGATTTATTATTTGGCACACCTTCCAAAATATCTAGGTACCTACCACCTAATCTTTAGATAGGTAGGTAGGTAACTACTTCAAGTTAATGATTAAGTTTATGAACTCTACAAAAGTTGCAGCTTTCAGTAAGAGTCTATTACAGTGTTAATTTATGAGAAACTGTCCCATTAAATCCTAAATAGGTAGGTACTACTTATTAATCTAATGTAAGTAGCTAGGCACTACTTGCTTTTCAGTTTTTAGGTAGTTGGAAAACAGAATATAGGTAGGAACCTAATGCTTAAAACTTAATTAGCTTTTATTTCAGTACACAGGTTCAAAATGACCTAATTCGTAATAGGTCGTATTTGCGCAAGGTGCTTAGTGCTAAGCGTTTCGTCACTTTCACTGTTCGTTGAATTGTCCAATGAAACTTGTCACGCTTTGGCGACGGTAACCAATGGGTATGCTCACCGCCCCGCCTCGGAGCAGAGGCGTGCGCTGCGGCCGCGGCCCAGATGCTCCAACAATTGCCTTTGTCCTATGATGCTAGAGCTAGACACTTGAGACATGATAGGTATTGCACTGTCCTTACATCTCACTGTATTGAACTGCATTGAAACATTGCAGCGAAGGCATAGTACCTACCTATCTAGTACCTATCCCGCACTGACCCGTCTGTCCTGGCCATAAATATTAGTGTTAGATATGTGTATTCAACTGAGTTGTTTTATATTTATGCTCTGGGTCGATTGGCAGTGCCCTCTCTCACGATTAGAAACAGGGTTGTCACGAATATTTAAAGCGGATGTTAGAAACGATGTATTTTGCATACTGACATATAATTATGTTACTAGAAGTGAATCAAGCTTTTAAGAGTTACGATAAATTCCTTTTATAGCAACTCGACTTTCAAATATGTTAGATTTCGTTGCTTTTTTAAGCATAATGAGATCCATTGAAATATGTTTATATATTGCAACTATGTAAGCAATATACTATTGGCAGTAGAGACATTGTTCAAATTCATAAGTTACATAATCTACATAATATAATAAAATTATGCTGTATACAGTATACCGCCTACCAGTTTGCTAACAGTTACAATCCTATCTTTTTTTTAATCGAAATTTTTAAGCGAAAAGATCCCCACGGATACCTCCCCCGCTGAAGCTGGATAAAGGTTATGTCGGACTCGAACCGACTAAAATGCACGCCGTCTGTGGGCCGTTGGTTGCCGGAGGTGAGGTTGTCGTAGCCATATATCCCTCGCACCCCGGCCGACCCAGGGCCACATCTCTATCCTATATGCAAAAGTTTAGTGATATTCGTTTAATTGTTTCAGTATAAATAAATAACAAACACCTGAACACAACCGCACATACACACAAACGCATGCGCGAACAAGCCCACTGCATGCTCACACACAAATACTTTTTTTTATATAATCAAGTTAATAGGATGGGATGGCACGATTTTCGCTACAATGAAGTTGAGTTTTTAGTTCTCATCAAAATCTACACATGGACTAACTATGTCTAGCAAGATAGACTTTCACTTTAGTAACATAACATGTGGTGCAATACGGTCAGACGGTCGTGCCGAGTGACCGCGGGGCGCGGGGTCACCCATCGCAGCCGCCACACCGCGCCGACAGCGCTATGCAAAATTGCTAATTACATTCAATTCCGATGCCGCTTCATGTTGAGAGGCATAGCGTGCAGAATACACGTGCCAAGCCCTGTATGTACAACACTTTTCAATTAGCATCTTTCTTCTCTGATATATTTATAGCACAACTTCAACTGATGGATTTAATATGGATAAATAAAATATTTTACGCTTGTTTTCTTAAACTATAATGATTAAAGCTAATTACAGTTTTGAAACCTCAGTAGGTAAGTATTTGTAATCAATAATACCTATTGCAGCAATCAATGTAGGTAGGTAGACTGAGTTGCACTTGCAAATGGTCATTTCTTGGCATCTAATTATTAAAAGTAATATAATTTATGATCAACTTTGATTTAAATATTAACTATGACCGGTTTCAGTACTCGAGTGGGTCTGATGACTGTCTGGCATTGACAATAAAATAGACACACATAAAAATATGAACACGAATATGTAGGTACATTTTATTTATGCTTTTAGCACATTACTGCTTATTTGCTCGAATGCCCAACAAACGGCACGAGGTCAAAATTAAGGAAAGGAACAAAATGACAACAGCTTTAACGCATCCAAAGTTAATGGACATTAATTAATACAATTAGCCCACGGCAAATTGCACGTAAAGACTGAAATAATGAGCGTAAATTGAGGCAACTTTACACTTCTGATTTATTGTCCTGCACTTGCACGATTTCGACGAAAGAGAAAACGGACCAGTTCCGACGCATATTACGAACAGTATATGAAATTGATAATGAATATTTATAAAAACTTAATCACTGCTTACTGTGTTTTCCAGAGGGGTCAGTGGAAGAAACCATTAATCAGAACATTTCCACTTAATCATGTAGGTAAATGCGTTTTCTCTCTACTTACGCTGATGTAGGTAGACCTTTTTTAATTTTCACGTTTCAGTTTTACGATCAAAGTACTTAATCGTGTCATAACTTTAAAACTGGGCTGTCTCTGAATTTTCGAACACATGTTACTTTTTACGTAATCAAATTGTTCGCAAAAGTGCGTGGCTTGAATTGCTTGCCTGCATGTGCATAATGGAGATTTGTGATGTTGCATATCGGTGTTATTCTACCTAACTACAGTTTATTTCTAGTCATAAGTGTACAATATTTTATGCAGGGCGGCATCTTTTATTTTAAGTTTTTAACGCTGGTGTAGCCTGTAGATGTAAAGATCTGTTTATGCGAAATTCAAATGTGATAGTGCTTCACCGACGGAGAGCCTGCACACTTTATGTATTTTGTAAACGCTTTTAGATTCAAGGCCTGTGACATCTCGTTTACCGAAAGTCGTTTAGTTTACATTGTAAAATACCCGTTTTCTCACCTGTTTGAATTGTGTAACACTAATTTGGGAATAATTTTATAACTTGTCGTGAATAAGCTAATGAGAATGAATTGTCTGCAGCCGTCAAGTTTGTATATTAAGGTTCATTGCGAACAGGTATGTGCGATGTTTACTTAATGGAGGTGTAAAATATTATATCGGATTACAATTTGCAAATGGTAAACTATAGATAAATCTCTCTTGTGCCTAAAACGTTTTGAAATCAAGAGTTATTGACAATGTGTCGTACATTGTAGACTAAATTTTAGTAACCATCATTTGATGATGAAAATACTTAGTCCAAGGTCTAACATGAAGCGTAGTTAGACTTAAGAATAGATACCAGTATTTTAGCAGAAAACTAAAATAATAAAAAGAGACGTAATCGCTTCTGTCCCATCAGGTTGCATTAACTGAATTTGTTTTAACCATTCCTATTAATGTTAACGAAGAGTAATTAATTGATCTTAGATAAAACTTGTTAATCGTAATCCTCGTAGGCGAAAGAGAAAAATCTAATAAAGAAGCTCGTGTCTTACAGTTAACAAAGGTGTCGCAACTCACGGTGGTCACCGCACACGTGTTATCGCAGAACATTTAATAAAATGGCTGTCGGTGATTGAGTGGCTCCACCAAACGTGCCAAGGGACTGGCCATTACCACTTGACAGCTGATGAACGATCGGTGTCGCATATGCCTCCTTCATCCGCCGCCATTGTCACAAAACAATAGACGCACAGTTATCTTTAATCACTACAAAACGGATTCTAATTGGATCCGCAAGACTTGATATGTTTTTGTTGTTTTGTCATAGTACTTACCAAGTTCATTGTTCGTTGTTGTCGTAAGCGAATGATAACTAAGTATGCCGTAAAATTAGATTCCTACGGGATGTCAAAAGTACACTTCGTACTTATTTTTTTCCTAGCTATTCCGCCTATTCGCGCTTGCATTAGAATTCACCTAGTAGTGGCGAATTCTTACTTAAATTGGTTAAAATAAATTAAATTATTTAGAACTTCACATGCAATAACTTTGGAGAACATAATTTATATGCAATAACTTATTTGTAAAATTAATTAATCTGACATTAAAATCGTTTATTTCAGAACTGTTGACTATTTACCATCGCCGGTTCTTTCTGGATGATATTTATTTCCTCGCTCTTAATTAAAATATACCCCTGCCTCCAATAACAGCTAGCTATGTGGGTTGATATGTTGTAAGGTACGACGTGATTTTGCCTCATTAACTTTATTTATGTGCGTTCGGCTCAATTCATCGATGAATGTTTCGGGACAGAAGAAAAAATTCGAATTAAGAATTTCACATTGATTGCATCGTTTCACCTATAGCTCTGCTTGAATTTAATGTTAAATTGCGACGTGATTGTGAATGATATCTTAGCAAACAGTTAATTACAAGTAGAAAAGAATTAGTGCAAAGCGTACCTATTCTTTATCAACTCAATGTGGCGTCTCGTTGCATTCAAAGCTTGCACGTCAAGCCTCAGGTTTTGATTTCTGGCTTTTCGCTCTTCGATTATTTTTTTACCCTATTGTCACACATATAAAACAATCATTACATAATAATTAACAAAAAGTAACAAGGGTGTTGCAATGCATGCCTTGTGCTAATAGTATTTACTTACTTTATAAAATGCTATGCTCTTCCTCTCTCAAATTATTATTAATATTGAAGTTGCCTAAAAACATGCTGCTGTAAAACATGTATTAATCTCAGCTGTTACAATCCTGAAATATTTACCACATTACGCTTATTAATTATTGTTATTATCAAGAGAAAGTTGATAAAATTATGAAAGAAAGTCTTATAAATACTCGGTTCATAATAATTAGACCTCAAGAATATTTACATCATGTTCATTGCGCATTGAGCTTCTCAGAGCCATAAAGCTTAATATCACGAATAAAAGATACAGCGTGTATGACATCGGCTGATTCAAAGCATGATGGATTGATATCCCCCCGCACTTTTGCACATGACTACATAATGATACAGTCAGCGATAAAAGTCTTTAATAATTGTAAATGAATTGAAATTTATAATAATAGTCACATCGTGTCGACTTACTTCGGCTACTTACTATCAATATGTCTAATACCTACATGCGCCTAAAATAATCTAGGTAGGTATGGGAAATTGTTATATTTTTTTTATAATTTTTGCAAATAAACGAGTTCTATCCCACAGGCATTTTATAATTAAATAAGAATGTAGACAATTGTATCAACAGAATATTCACCTAAAAGTCTCTGAATCAGCAAATTAAGTGATTTTTAGTGGGTTAAGGTAATGAATCAAGTGTTCATTATGCATTTGACATGACACATTGTCTATATAAGTTACAGTATCTACAAGTTTTCCACAGCACGTAAACTGCCTTCTAGCTTCCCTTTCTGGCTTCTAAACTAGTCTCATAGAATATATTTTATTGAGAATTTAATTGGTTTATCATTTACTAGCTTTTGCCCGCGGCTCCGCCCGCGTGGATGTCGGTTATCGCGACCAAATATAGCCTATGTCCTTTCTCAAGGTCTAATCTACCCCTATACCAAATTTCATCAAAATCGGTTCAGTGGTTTGGGCGTGAAAGCGAGACAGACAGACAGACAGACAGACAGACAGACAGACAGAGTTACTTTCACATTTATAATATTAGTAGGGATAGCCCCGGATTATTTCCAGATCTTTTGATTCAGTACACGAGTTGTACGGATGAACAGTATCCACAGATGAACTCTTGACACGAAGTCAGTGAGATATTAAACATTTCACAGTATTTGATAATATAAATTATATCTGAGGCTAAACAACTTTATAGTAATGAGCAGTTTTCCAGTAGGTATAATAATCAGTTGGTTTTTAATTCATCAAGAGATGGCGCTAGCATAACTTTTGGTAATTTTAATGTAATCTGTGGTTTGTTGTTGTTCTTTTCGTGTCGGTCTGTAATTTAAAATAATAATATTATAATTTAAAATAATTTCATCAGAAAACATGTCAAAACATCTATGTAAAGTAAATCAATACAAAACCGAAGATCATTTTTTCCATAAATTAGTTACCAAAAGTGCCGGCTGCGCCATCTAGCTTGTCTTTAGGAACCCTATAAATACCTACTGGAAAACTGCTCATTAGGGAACACTAGATGTGAGACCACACTCTAGTTACCAAAAGTGCCGGCTGCGCCATCTAGCTTGTCTTTAAGAACGCTATAAATACCTACTGGAAAACTGCTCATTGAATCGCTCTTTCCTTTCCCAGTTAGAGTCGTAAAGTTGAATAAAATGAATAAAAATCAAAGAATAAAGTTTCAATTTTCACTACAAATAAGAAGGTAGATGCAAATGTAGGTATAACTCTAGAATAATACGAGTCAATTTTTTTACCTAAAATTATTTAAACTTTCTAATACTTCGTCAAGATTATTTCGTTTATGGAAGTAAAATGGGCGGCTAAAAATAGTGAGAAAATAACTGTGGACGAAAAAGCGCGAACAGTTTAATGAAGATTTAAATTAGGTTTTTGAAATTTAATTCAAAATTTCGGATTTTTTTTTCAATTTCTGTTAATTATTCGCAGGGAAGAAAAACGAGAACTATTGAGAAAAGCAGAAATATAGTAAATAATCATCGATTGCAATGGAAGGTTTTATAAAATAAACTACACTATTTTAACGAAATTTGTAAGTTGGTATCGAACGTTTTCGAAGGTATTCAGTTAAGATAAATATATACATCACAGATCCCGAAATATCTCTCTGTTCTTATAGGGTCGGCAGCACGAGTGTGAGTGGTGATGCACTCGTCTATAGGCCACGGTAACCACTTTCCATCAGGTGGGCCGTGTTACTTATTTGCGACCTATGTGGTATAAAAACAAAAAATCTATGTTACTAAAAAGATATTATAAAGTTTAATAAAGCTGGCAAAAAAAAACAAAACACATTCTACTTCATTACACTACATTCTACAAAAACAAAACACGAAGTAATATTGATAGTACGTTCTAAATGTTTGGCTGTAAAGTGCCACAGATATGAATTATAGAATTTATCGAGTCACGGAGCGACATATTGGTTACAAGCAATATTTTCATAGAGATAGCTGGAACAGACGTGGCGTGAAATGGCCAGTTAGTGAGTAATATCATGTTATTTGGAGGCGACGAGGGCAAGGTCGTGACGGGACGTCGCGCCGCGCGCCCCTTGGTCACGAGTCGCTCTGCTGACCCCGCAGCATCCAGTTCTCCTATTGAGCGAAAACAAACTCTATTTACATAAATGTTACTTTACACGATTTTAATGTCAACTAGAATAGAGCAAAAAAAACGTTCTACATTCGTTTAGAATTCAATCGTCATCACCATCCTCATGTCGCATTCGAGACATCCAGCTCGTATCGTTTAGAATTCAATATTATTTGCAAATTAAGTAATCTACTTACTCGCAATTCGATTTTCGTTATCTCTTTTTATGTGCGTTGGCTAACTAGGCACTCAGTGCGAAATCCATAAAAATGCTTAATACTTCATCATGTCGAGTAAAAGTGAAGAAGAAGAAGAATATTTCACATAATTACCAATCAGCACTCGGAGGCTTCCAAATAAGATTCGATTCGCAAAATCGGATGTACGTTCATGGTAGATCTACTGATATATCATAGGTAGGTAGACGTCGCAGAGGTGCTCGTTATTGAAAATATGAAAAAGTCGCACTAGACGCCCTGTTTATCGGGTATAGTAATGAATGCATGGAATGTCTCAATACCAATCGTTACTAGTAGTTACACACATTAAGGAAACCACTAATGCTGAGATGAAACTCTAGTACAGACAACTTTGCCTAGGCACGTTATGCGTAATACCCGATTCATTTGAATGCAATTTTGTTTACAATTTAGATAGGGTGAAGTCTCCTAGTATCGGCCACGTCCTAATATCGGCCGTTTCGAGAAAATGAAACATAACTATGAAAATAACCATAAAATTATGATAGTTTTTATGCAAAAAGCGACTCTATATTCGTACGAATAACATCCCATATTTTGGTGCGGGTACCTTCACATTTGAACGTTCAGGTGGCAATAGAGCACGCGCAGGTATCGACGGGTGTGATTTGGTGGCAATACCGAGTCAAATCCCGGAGTCGACGCACTGAGTGGGAAAGTATTTGAAAGGAATTAAATATACCTATGGTATTTTATATTATTTTTTATTAAAGAAAAAGAGTCGAAGTACCGTTTAGGTAGTGTGTTTTTAAATTTATTTTTACTTTTTATGAAATAATCGCGGGGTCGAGATTAGGGATCTTTATTTTGGATAATCTCAATATCGGCCACCTGGTCGATATTGGGGAAATGCATGAAAACACTAAACTGTATGTTTAGCTATTTTATGTTAGCAGTAACATTAATAAGGTTAAAAATGAAATAGCAGCTCTGTTTGAGCACCAGATCCTAACATCGGCCGCCTAAAAACTTTTTTTGCCAGCTACGGCCGATATCTAGAAAGTCGATGCGTAATAACGGCCACCTTAGTTTGTATAGGGTATTTACTTTCCTACAACCTTCGAACTTTACAATAAACAGGAACGTGGTGCAAAATGAACAAATACTTATATATTTTAATTTAATCAATAATATAATCATGTCGTCCCAACAAAAAGAGAAACGTTTCAAACCTATGGTTATATGACCATAGGTTCTATGACCCCTATAGGTTCTATGACCCCTATAGGTTCTATGACCCCTACAGGTTCTATGACCCCTATAGATTCTTTGACCCCTATAGGTTCTATGACCCCTATAGGTTCTATGACCCCTATAGGTTCTATGACCCCTATAGGTTCTATGACCCCTATAGTTTCTATGACCGTAGTAGAATAAGAGATGGAGTAAATGCCGTTCAAAAAAGCAGGCAGTAATGCAATGTTTCGATATTGTCTAATGTTACCATTGGGGTTGTGGAGTATAGATGGAAGTCGCTTCGCGGAAAATATCGAGGTCTAGCCAAATCCGCAGTTAAGACTGGCAATGCGGACTCCAGAATCCGAGGTGTAAGCCTCGGTTGCGACTGGGAATTATTGATAGGATGAAGTAGAAGAAGAGTGGCATTTCGACAATACTAAATTCCCAGCACCACTTTACAAGATAGATTCCTGGAAGAATAGATACAGAGAGAAAGAAAAATCTGGAAAATAGAATATAAAACATAAACCAGTCAAATAAAACAAAACTAGTAGATAAAAGAAGAAAAGTATTAGAATAGAAGAAGAGAATATTAAAGGACAGCGTAACTGACCTCATGATTTACCTTCTCAAAAAGAAAAGGAGAAATTTTTTTGTGGTGGCTGTGAAGTAGAACTAATTAATGATGTCGAAGAAGATGAAGCTAAAAAATATTGAATGTGACATATGCTCCAAACGGCCTTTAAATATACAGTTGATCGTGGGCAAAATTATATTGATGTGGCTATAGAAGATTTTACTTGCCGTCACTGTTTAGTGCATTTAAATTGAAAAGCCTTCAAAGAAAGTCAAGTTTTCTTTTGACTTTATCTAATAATATATTTTCTTTATTAATATATTTTGGAAATCTTTATTTGTCTTAAATTTTTTTAATCATTGTGATCATTAGTTTATAATAACAGCAATTACTGTAATTTTTAAGGCTGAGATATAAAGAAAAGACAAATTAATGATAGATAAGCGTTAAAAAAATTATTTGAACCTGAATTGGAATGTAAAACGTAATAATTTTTTACTTTACTTAGTTTTATTGACCTAAATTCACGTTGGAAAAGGTATGACGATATTGGGGTCACAGGCGGCAGAAATTAGGGTGTTAGAGGCCGATATTAAGGGAAATCGACATACTCGGAAAAAAACATCTATATTTTCAAAAATAACAAAGAATTGGTAATTTTGCGAATGTAGTAATGGAGTTTCAGTATCCCTCTACCCAAAAAAGGCATTGCAAGAAAGCAAATGCTATAAACCATAAAATTACAATCAGTCAAAGGTCAAAAAATGTTGACATGGCCGATAATTGGTGCCACCACCCTATAGCAGTTAGCCCGTGCTTGCTACAAAGCTATACAATCAGATAATACAAGGAAGTAATTGCACAATATTAAAATTGCTATACTATCTTTACTATGAAATGTTATTAAAATGTTGGTTTTAGATTGGAACATTGTAGTAATTAGGGTAATTTATGATGTTCTAGTTATTAAAATCATAGTACTTACCTAATATATACATACAACATGGTTCTGGTAAGCTGACCTCACCTGCCAACCAGTACACCTGCCGATCCATGGATGTGATTCTGCCAGGCTCCCTTCTCAGGATTGAGAAATCTCTTTATAAACTGTTGAATTGCGTATGCGAAAGTGGAATTTTGTTGCGCCGTTTCTTCTCCACCAGCGCTTACGAAGTGGTGGTTTGAACCAGAACTTGACGTCAAAAAGATGTAATTGTGTTGCACAATTTTGAGAAATAAAGAAATCGTAATTAAATTCTGAAGCTGCTGTAAAATTCAAGTTCAACCATTATGGAAAGGGGAATTGACCCTGGGTAGTACCAAAAGGCAAGCTGAACTGAAACCGTACCGCTGTTTAAATGTTAGTTTGAACTATCTATTACAGTGGATGGATTAAGATTGACCACACAATCCATTTCAAATGATGTTGATTTGTCTACGGTTAGACACGAAGCGAATAGTACCGTTCATCTTAAAGCATAATCGCATGTAACGGAGGCGCTTCTGATATACGGATCATTTAATAAGGACAGGCTGCGCGCACGCTTTCTTCACTCTAAATAATAAATTATCACGAAGATCATGTCCGATGCTGTAGTCTTGTACCGGATGCGGTTTCTAAGTAGCATAGAACTGTGCACCAGATAAGTTGGTCCACTCTGATAGCAATTACCATTCTCGTTCTTATTTTAATATCATTAGAAATCAAATCTGCACGCGCACATTACTGCACTATTCACCTCATAATCAATACTGAACTACTGCAGTTTTATGTAATGACACGAATGTTATGTTCCTAAATTATGATATAAAATTAATAATGCTTACGTCATCGTAGACTTCAATATAGAGTTTTGCTTGTTGGGGACGTATGGTTTATCTTTACTTTTACAGGAGCTACTTTCGTCTAGCCCCCAAAACCTCGAAAGGGAAGGAAGCTTCCGCCAGAACCTCTTATGGTATTCAGTAGGTGTACCAGCTTGCAGGTGATGTTGACTTGTACCCCGAAGATCTTGGCCTTGGCCCCCACCGCCCCATACACATGAGTATGTGTAGTTAAGTGTGTATTATACAACTTAATCAAAAACTAGTTAATGTCTAATGTGTCAATTGTCGACTGTACACGTCTTTTAAAATTCAATTTCGTAGGCCAACTTCTACCTCAATGAAGTTGTTATGCAAAATTATTAAAAGAAGCGTAATAAATAATGTGTAGCTGTATAATTTCCGAAACAAAATTACAACTCGTTCTAGGGCGTGGTAGAGACATGCGTAATTATAATTTGGTGATTTATTATTTGGTATTGCTGCAATCTTGCAATAAACTCCAGTTTACGCGTTTTCTTGTCGGAAATAGGTGCATGTTGCGTCATATGTAATCTTTTACTCGCAAATCTTGGAAAGCTTTTAAGGGGCATGTGTCATTGGGAGCTTTGTATTACATTTTTGTAAGCAACCTGGGCACTCGGTTGTGTTACGCAAGGATGCTCGGAGAACTGGTCCGACCGGCTCCAGATCTGGGCCAGAGTCATCTCTCCGCTAATATATTACCGCTAATAGATATTGAGCGTCCAGCTTCAGCCACTAGACACCACTTTTTTAGCTACTTATATTCTTTCAAATACAACTAAATATTTTTATTTTGTGTTGTTTCATTATTTACACTGATGTTTCGGTTGCTTTTCAGCAGTTATGGTGATGGGGAGACAATCTCTCTCAATGTGTGATATTGGTGTAAACTTCTCATGTAAACTATCATACGTAAATTCTATTTCTTTTTTTTAAGAACCTGGATCTTCTTTAAATAACCCTTATGGGAATTTTAATACTATGATGACTTCAATAGATCACAACATTTTCATTTTTATTATCATAGATATTTTTTTAAATAATTATTTGGGTATTTAATATGAGGTTTAATATCTGTGGGATTCTGTGACTGAAACTAATAAATGTTATTATTGTTTACAAACTTCGTTTCTTAATACAATGGTAACTAGTCCATTGTTTTGCTTAAATCACAAACTGATTACTAGTCTAGTATACGCGGGAAGGCCAGGAACTTGGCTCACCTTACACAATATAGATTTCACTAAGTGCTGACATTTCATTAAAATATATTGAAATCGTGAAATGGGGCTTGCATCCCATTGATTGGAAGCTGTTTGCCGGCGCGTGCGTCGGTCAGTACCCAATATTGATTTGCTGCGTTTCGAAACAGATTATTATGTTTAATGTTTCTACGTGGTGTTATTGTGAGGAGTTAGGTTAGTAACCGCTGAAATTATAGCTCTATACGATATTTGTGAACGTTCGCCAGCGTTTAAAAAGATTAGTAACGAAATTATATATGACGTAACTATAAAATATATCTTCTTTAAGTTGCTCATGTTGTTTAGTCACGAGAGATAATTAGTTCAATTCGATTATAGTTATTTAAAAATTATGTAATGATTCGTTTTGGTTGCACTTAAATCTGTCTCTAATAAACTATAAGTAGGTACGTAGGTAGCTGATAAATCTAATTTATTGGTAGCTCGTGCAATCATGCGCATGTACCCAGTAAACACAGAGTTTATCTCAGTAAATAACTAGACAGCAGAGAGATTCATTAGGCGTCGATCCGTGTCGGGCTCTGCTGTAATCGAGCAATTGTTCTCCGGGGAAATTCAATTATTAGCTCGTAGAAGCCGCGAGCGCGAAATATCGGCCATTGGGCAACCTGCTGCGTCGTTAGGAGTTAGAAATAATTGCCCGCGATTTATCTCGGTAGTGACTGTAATTAAATGCTTAATAATTGAAGAACGTCTGTAAGTCTGGTTAATAAATTGTTGGCAGCGGCTACATCGACGGGACCGGCGCACGGTGGATCGAAAATCGGGTTTCGTAGACATAGAAACTTAATTTATCAATGGTCACTTTTTTTGCTAGAAATGGATTCGGTTGATCAATACTATGCTCCAAAATGAATATGAGACAATGGGATGTAAAAACTAACAAATTATAATTTTTTAAAGAAAAATTTGTATGGAGGAAACATGAAAAATGAGTATAGCTTTGGAATCGCACGGTTGGCCGTTATATCCTGACACACTATTATGGTACTATTTATTTATGATTTTTTGACATACTTCATATTGCGGAACTACTTGCGATTTTTTTTTTAAAAATCATCGAAAAAGAAAAATTTTTTTTTTACGTTTCCAACCCATTTAAATACTCGAGAGCTTCTAATATGTGTAAACTAACTCTCGTTTACAATATTATATACACCGAAGGCCAAAATAGTCATAAAAATATCTAATGCCTTAGTCAAAAGCTCATAATATTGGTTATTTTTTAATGGCGGCTGTACACTCTCGCAGTTGCGGACACCGAGAGCGAGAACAAGCAAGACACACCGAGATATCACAAGGCGAGACGACCACTACCAAGTACACTCTCGCGAGGGTGTATATCTTCGACCGTTCACAAGGAACGGTCTGCTATACCCCGTTCCATGGACGGGGTATAGCAGAAAATGCCATTTTCCCAATTAATTGCCTTTCTGAAGAAGCTTCAGAGGCCCGAAACAAGGATTTTCGGAGGTTTAGAGAACACCATTCGAGGAAGAAAAACCGGCAAGCATCTAACGAGGGTGTCCTCAATATGCTTATCCTCTCTTCTGATCATCTACTAACTTCAATTAGACCGAAATTTGATGCCCATAAGAGCCAAACATACTTTAAAGAAACTCTAGACTTGCTTAACCTTCAGGTTCAAGAACCTTCCATAGAGTTCTTAGATGTAATGTCTATTGTGCAGCCTGATTCCGAAGTGTAATTTGAAGGTGGTGATGAAGATGTTTAAATGATTATTCTTTATACATATTGTAGATCTGTAATTATACTTTTTTCTTTTTGTTGTAAATATAATATCTAATAAGGTATATCATTAAATAGTCGTAATTGTAATTTTATTTTTATATATCTATGTTGATTTGATTTTAGTAGTTTCAAATCATTTGTTTCATTTTTTGTGTGTATGTGTTTTTTAAACAAAAAGTATTTTTTAAACAAAAGCACAATATATTTAAGAACTCTATGGAAGGTTCTTGAACCTGAAGGTTAAGTAAGTCTAGAGTTTCTTTAAAGTATGTTTGACTCTTATGGGCATCAAATTTCGGTTAAGTCGAAGTTAGTAGAGGATCAGAAGAAAGGATAAGCATATTGAGGACATCCTCGTTAGATGTTTGCCGGTTCTTCTTCCTCGAATGGTGTTCTCTAAACCTCCGAAAATCCTTGTTTCGGGCCTCTGAAGCTTCTTCGGAAAGGCACTTAATTGGGATAATGGCATTTTCTGCTATTATACCCCGTCCATGGATAAGTAGCTTGTGAACGGTCGAAGACATACACCCTCACGAGAGTGTACTTGATAGTGGTCGTCTCGCCTCGAAATATCTCGGTGTCTGGCTTGTTCTCGCTCTCGGTGTCCGCAACCGCGAGAGTGTACAGTCGCCATTAAAAAAATAACCAATATTATGAGCTTTTGACTAAGGCATTAGATATTTTTATGACTATTTTGGCCTTCGGTGTATATAATATTGTAAACGAGAGTTAGTTTACACATATTAGAAGCCCTCGAGTATTTAAATGGGTTGGAAACGTAAAAAATGTTTTTTTATTTTTCGATGATTTTTAAAAAAAAAATCGCAGGTAGTTCCGAAATATGAAGTATGTCAAAAAATCATAAATAAATAGTACCATAATAGTGTGTCAGGATATAACGGCCAACCGTGCGATTCCAAAGCTATTCTCATTTTTCATGTTTCCTCCATACAAATTTAAAAAAAAAAAATTATAACTCGTTAGTTTTTACATCCCATTGTCTCATATTCATTTTGGAGCATAGTATTGATCAACCGAATCCATTTATAGCAAAAAAAGTGAACATTGATAAATTAAGTTTCTATGTCTTCGAAACCCGATTTTCGATCCACCGTGCGGCGGTCGTCGTCGGCCATCGGCGCGGTATGGTGCGGCGCGGTGCGATACTGGCAGTCGTGCTTCGTGATATCAATGGTGCTCGCTGTAATTTCGATTAGAATGGTTTGTTGAGGGTAGTTCGCTCTCACGCTTCGAATGACTAGTGTAATAATTTTATGCGACGTGTTGTTAAATTAGTTTAATCATTTAATACTAAATACTGTTATCTGAACAACCGTTTTCATTCTCAGAATATTTTGCTTAGCTGGGTGGCAACAGATGCTAATTGGTCACCATGGCTTATAACATGCAATATCTTGGGTATCATTGTTGTGTATGTATAGCAATATAGGGTTTGATGCACACAACACATAGCAGCAGCGACGTTTGCAGGTGTGTGTGCACCGGCCGGTATGTAACTTACATGTGTGTTCGTTGTGTGTTCGATTCGATGACGAGAGGGTCATCGAATCGAACACACAACACTCGGTGCAAGGGGAGTTAGAGATTTGATTACTCAAACCACTAAGCCGTTGTGCATTCAGTTAATTTTTATTACAGGTGACAAGGAAAGGCATCAAGCTATTATAGATCCTGCCAACTTTACGTAACTTGGATTATTGTAGGTCGTGTGTGGGAGTTTATGTTTACAGTTCTCATTTAGTTATAATGCTTTATTGCTTTGTAATAAGGGTTTATGAGAACTATAATTGGGAAAAGCTAAATAAGCAATACCGCTTTTACCAGAATTACGCTGCTATTTTAACAGTATTACTTGCGGGCTTAATTACCTAGATAAAAACGTCTTATTAAAGATCTTTGGGGAACATGTCAATCTCACCTACTAATTGATACCCCTGCTGACCAATAGTCAATACTCTGACGAAGGTGCCTTTACAGGGTTGGGAAGTTAGACGGCTGTCGCGGTCGCAGTCACAGAATACCATCGGTCACCAAATTAACCAAACCACCCAAGCCAAGCCAAAACCAAACCAAATTATAACATGCGGGTCCTCCATGTGAAGCCTCGGATGCAACTGATATCAACGCTAAGACGGTAGGTATTTATGAGAGGTTATTCTTATTTTGTCATCCTTTCTCATTTAAGGGTAGGTAAAGACATCATCACCCTTACTTAAGAGCTTAGTCTTCGTCGTTACCGGCACTAAATCTTTCAAAGATGTTTAACCTGCAAGCGTCTTTGAAAGATTAACTCGTTCCAGGTGCTTCGTAATCTTTTGGTGGCTGTATATTTTGTATTTACATTCACTGTCTGAAATAATACTTATTTAAGTAAGTAATACCTACTACTAAAATTATAAAGGTTTGGATGTTTGTTACTTAATCTCGCGTAAACCATTGAAAACATAAACAATTGGATGAAAATAAAATTATCTAGGACTGGCAATCAAACTTGGAAATACTCCTATCTGTATGTGATACCTCTATCTGTATGTGATAGCCTATAAAATCTATCTCACCATAGTTCTCATATAACAATAAATAACGGTTATGCGAGTGTCGTCTCGAACATCTACTAGTTTCTCGAACTCGGTTAACAAGTACAATTGCATGAATTTACTTATTGAATTATTCGCTCTACCTTATAAGGGCATATATGGGCACACTATTTTACTTATGCCAAGCATCCTACACCTTATTCCCCAATAAAGTTCCTCGCGTGGAATACAAAACAGCCCTAGACGACTAGTTTCATTGTAAACAGCCAACAATATGGTAAACGTGATGCTAACTGTAAAATTTATTTGTAACATACGGAGTTAAACGGTGCGCCTTATAAATAAATTTCAATTGTCTGTTGTCATTAAATATTCGCTGTTATAAATCAAAGCTTTATCTGAGCTCGTCGTCGTAACGGTTACATCGCACACGCTCCGGGAATATAATTTAATGATATCGATAGGGGCGCCGGTACACGAGGGAGTTGCATCGATGCGTTAATGAAGTCTTAGTCTAATTATTTAAGTGGCATTCCAGTATACGAATTTTACACTGAGTGGCGTTTGAGCGCAACTTAATTTAGGATACACTTAAGTTTAACACATGCTTAAAATTGACGTTTGAGAATACGAATTTTGTATTTAAGAGCTACTTATACATCTAAGCAGCCGTTAAATATTTGAGTGCCGTTTCAGTATTCGGCCGTTAGTCCTACATTAATCTATCATTTTCTTCTACTAGGTGCTTCCGAATTTTATAACAGCACTGAATCATAAAACTAATTAGTAGGAAACCCATTAGTGTTATTGCATTAATTACTAGCTCCTGTGGTGTCCGCAACTTCTTCCGCGTGGACCTTTGAATTTCACTTATATTTTTTCATTGACTACCGAAATTATTTCCCTATACTAAAAGTAACCTAAATTACACCCTAATGTTAGCTATAGGTATATATCTGCCATGAAAATCCCCTAAAAATTGGCTAAGTCTATTTCAGAGAGCAGCCGGAGCCAACAGATAAAAAGACAAAATGTTAGGCAGGTTAGATCTTACCTTCATTATGCAATGATTGGAAATTTACGAGTATAATGAAATTAATTTATTTGTGTCCCTAGTTTTGATCTGAGTTTTCAACATTTTTGAACAGAGAGAAAAGTCTCCTAAATTCAGATTTATACGGGGGTAACATTGTGCCATATTGTCGGAGGTTACACCATATTGTTTTTTGGCAAGCACACGGCCCCCCTGATGGAAAGCGGTTACCGTGGCCTATGGATGTATGCTACACCAGGGGTGTCACACTCGCGCTAACAACCCTGTATGCAATAAGATGTCTCATCGTGCATCATATAAGGCATACGAGTATGCGGAGTATGTCACTGTGATTCCATTCCATACATCAAATTAATATCCCAGCAATTAGTAATAAAACATTCCATTTTATTACTAATAACATCCTATATTTGTAATTTGTATTACAGACCTACCATGGTCTGCGCTTCGATATTTAATTATATTTGTTTGTTAATTATGTGTAACTTTAACCGATTATGTTCAACAATGGTAAATTATCTTGCATACGCCCGTGAAGTCCATTAACATACCTTACTAAAAGAGATTGGAATGACTAAAAGAAAATGGGATTTGACGGACCTATTTGGCAGTCGTCAACGTGTATCATAAACGTCAAAATTCATTCACACATTCATCTTTCTATTCTATAGTACGCCGACCAACCACCAGGGTATTAACTGATCCTCTTACTTCCCTATACCTACATGCAAAATTGTTTGGCCATTCATAGATAAATAAATATAAATTCTATTTTATTTTTACCTAAATATGAATGTCTTTTTATTGATTTATTTTTAAGAAAATAATTTAGACTTCGTTTATTATCACGATCATATTATGTGATGTCGATAGTACCTATATATGAAGCTCCATCAAGATCTGCTGATTAACAGACGAGGCTCTGGCAGAAGCTATCTTCGGGCTCCAAATTAACCCTTTGACTGCTCCCAGTGAAGTAATAGAGCTTAAACTATGCACTCGTGATCGACTATCAAAGAGTTAATGATCATGTTTTGGACAGATGCGTTAGGCTGCCATATGCCAAATATAATTGAACGATTCCCACAGTAATTGACTCGTAAAACGTATTTCATCAATGTTTTGCGTTATCATTTGAACTATACTCAGAAAATTTTCAACATGAACCTGTGAAGGACCGGGGTGTTAGGTATATAAGGGAGAATTTTGTAAAGGTATATTATGTGCGTGAGAACTTTCATTGCACGATACAGGATCAGTATTTTCGTAGAAGTTCAGACTGCGCTAGATGACGATGGACTACCTACATCAACATAGGGAACCTAGGAAACCTAGGGATCTTTTACCAAAACTTATGCTTCGTAAACCATAACATGCGATGTCCGTGACCTGACTGTAGAATGATGCTACTCGCTAATGTATAGCATTGTGATAGATCAGAGAACTCGCAAGAGAATACAACTAATGCATACATAGTGACAGAAAGGTATAAGTAATGACAAGTGGAATAAACTTAACACAAATACAGTTAACAATGATGAGTCGTGATTGCTTCTCATTCATTCGAATTAATACAAAGACAACTTAAAGCAATGGCTATTAGTCAACTTATTTAGTTAAAACAAATATAAGCAACAGATTCAACTGCCATTTTACAATTGATAATAATTACGATGTGCGAATATTGCGGTTCCTTAGATTATGCTTTGACAAATCACGACTTTGCAATTCCAATGCAGCAGATTTAATGTATGGGCGGCAGTTTGCATTCTAACCGCGACCCGGCGGGCCACCTCTTTCCTAATGCACGCTTATTTGAGCTTTTTAACCTTTCATCTGTTGTTGGGTTTAAGCATTGAGGGACAATAAACACAAAGTAGGTACTTAATGTAGTTATTGTTCCCCATAAGCGTAGAGCACCGAGATGCGGTAAACGTTATATGCTCGTTATAATTTGCAAACAGAGCAACAGAAATATAGATCAATAGGTTACAAACCCTTTATTTATAAATTGTACACAATTATCTTTTGAAATAATCATAACAAAACAACCAAATATAAGGCTTTTGGAATGAACATGTCACTGGGCTGGCAAATCGGATTTTATTTTAGTTTTTTTGTGTCTTCTTCTTAGTACTTACCGTAACTTTTCCAATTTCCTAAGTACGGTAGTCGCAAGAAATATGATATTTTTCTCAGTAGCTAGTCATTACGATCTTGTCCAGGGACAAGTTATGTTGTTTTTAGTAATGCCAACCCTCAGGGGGTTGGCATTACTAAAAACAACATATTTTGTATCTCGAAAACTTTCGCTCTTTTCTGTATATCATTATTTTTTATTAAGGTTATTTTTTTGGGACTGTAGCCACATTGATGCATTTTCATGCATGCATGCAACACTTTTATGTGTCTGTCAAGGTAAACACTCAAGCGATTTTTTTTTTCTGACCAAAACCGAAAGATACTAGAAGATAAAATAAATTTTAAGTTGCAGTAGGTTTCTTTCACTAAAGTGAGAGCATCTTAACTCCCCTAAGTACTTTCTTTTTTCTAAACATCATTACTTTTTATACCTTCGTATTCTCTTGAGCAAGTAGACACTAATAGGTGGGTTATGCTTCAGCTGATGCTCTAATGGAGTGTTATAAACTTATGGAAATTACTTTATAATAAGTGACGCATTTACTTGCTTAATTAACGTCTTGATATTGGAATGCTAAAGATGTTTGTGGTAAGTAACCTTTAACCGCATTGGATTGTCTCTGGAGTTTTTTGTCACATAGTCATAGTCCCATTCATATACTTAATAGTAATGTACTTGAAAACAGTTAGTCAGCCAATAGGTATAACAGAACAAACAAACAAACATGATCTAAGTCTACGAATAATGATGAAAGATATACATTTCATAGACCAAACCACTTACATTAATATAACAAGTTACGAGTAGATAAAGATATGCTTACTTTGGGCAGTGGAGAATATCCAAATTATATAAATGTTTATTTATTTGTGACCTACTTACTGTAGGTACTCGTGAAACATAAAATATTGCAATGTTTATTTGAAATAATATACTGAATACTTACTGAAGTTTGTCCTTCTTCATGATAATTATCAGATCGTTTGAAAAACATAAAATTCTATTATTTTCGGAATTATTCAATCTTACATAATTTATCTGATCGTATTTATGTCAATGTCGATTTTTGAAGCTTTAACGTTCGACATCGTAGCCTTTTTATTACAGAGTAACTAATGAAAACGGTTTATTCTAGATATAAATAGTTGTGACGGTAATATTATTTTATTTCTCAATTATGCATTAGTAGATAAACGATTAAGATACATAAAGCATTATATTTTTTATTACGTCTGTCTGAGTCTGATTAAATTTACTGAATCAATTTAATTTTATAGACTAGTCTGACCTTGAATTCACTGAAAGTCTGTGTGGTCATTGTACTGAAATTGTGCTGAAATAAAACGTGTTAGTAATTGCCTACAGTCATAACTAGGCACAGAATATAAATAGCTTTAAAAGCAATCAACAAAGAAGTACGAAGTGTACTAAACTCAAACTAATTTGATTACATATCGTATCTCAACCAAGTAAATAAGACTCATTACGTCCTAGCATATAATTAGAGATATCAAATTTAATTAAAATAATTTGCACAGAGATCATAAAGCCGTGCCTAACTCGCAAATGTTGTACATTAACCGTTCTATTGAGGGTTGATAGGTATGGAGTTAGAGGCAATCAGATGTTTTGTAATAGTCGTTTTCATTATGAACACGATGGGGGCATGGCCTGCGGCAAGTGGCTCCGTTCTGGGAACAGTTGTTGTGAAATGTTGAGCAGTGGGTCTACCATGAAATCTATTCACGAAGTTTCGGACCAAAGTTTCAGGCAATTGGTAGGTTACATGAAACTATGTTATTCCGCTCGAGCCCAAAAACTGCACTTGACGCTTCGTTTGTCCACAATGCTACCGAAAGAAATTTGATATAACTTCATGGTACCTATAGTTGCGGTACGCTATGATAGCCGTTTTGACACGACTGGTTTTGCTCGTTTTCTCTTTTTTGATGCGCTTTGTATTGGACAACGAACTGTTAGACGAATAACTAAAAAAAAAATATTGGGAGCTGGCACAGAAGATGGTATTTTATTTTATTTTTATTTTTTATTGCATTGGTGTTTTTCTTTTTTTTTGTGTATTTTTTGTGTATTTCTTTTTTGTGTACCTATTTGTTTTGTGATTAATTTAGTATATTGTGTCTTAATTTATTAATTTAGTATGTCCAGTACTGTTTTGGGGTCATCCCTGTAAAGGTGGTGGATTAAGTTATGAAAAAAAAAAAAAAAAAAAAAAAAAAAAAAAAAAAAAAAAAAAAAAATCACCCACCACCAGACATAGGTCTTACATTCGTGTTTCGTGCGAAGTTTCGAATGTACGTAGCCGTTATGGTAGCTCCTCAGTTTGGATGGTGGTTGAGGGTAGGAGCGCGGAAGGACAGCGAGGCGGGGCGCCGCGGGCGGGCGGCTGGTGAAAGGGCTGGGCGGAGCGGCGTGCCCGGCGCCGCCCACCGCGCATTTCACCACCGTCGCCTCGCAGCGCGACGATCCGCGTGCGCCCTACTTCTCTCGACAGGTTCGCTCTTGGTGTTCCATTGTGAGCCAACTGCCGATCTCCGCGAACAATACTATTGTGAAACGTTTAGATAACATACCTGCGGCACGTAATTTCGTCTGTTAATTCAATTCTAGATTCAGATTAGGAGGACTCATTTTAGAGCGTAGTAATGTACCTCTAACTTAACGTTCGAACTACCGGTTATGACTATAAAATATTTTACAAAGTAATGAAATTACATACGCTGTAATTTAATACATCATAACTTAGATATCTAACCTTTACCATTACGGAATTTCACATTTTATAAACACTTAAAATGTAGGTATAGTAAGGCAATTTTCTGAACAAAATCATTTATCCTACAGGAATTGAAAGTATCAATCAATCAATCAATTAGCCTACTGCAGTCCACTGCTGGATATAGGCGGCACGTTTGCCGATCCTCCGCCTTCCGCATACAGTCTGTCCTAGCCACCTTTCGCAGGTCGTCGGTCCACCTGGCTAGGGGATGTCCCACCTTCCGTTTTCCTACGCGCGGTTTCCACTCTAGGATTGAAAGTAATTGACACACATTATGTTCTAGTGTGCCTTTGTATGAGTTTATAGATATTTTATTGCTTATCTATTTCACTAAAACGCATTATTATATCATTATGGGTGTTTAAAATATAATAAAATTAATCTATTTTAATTGCTAATTAAATTTATAGACATCGTCTTTATGTTCTAAACTTTGTTGGTAATTTGAATTGATAAAATCAACATCCAGAGGACTTGATGATTCTGGTCGATGTTAGTAAACATCAAAACACGCCGTTAAACTATTTAACTGTTGATTGATGGCACTTGATGCGACTTATTGTTACACATATTTATAACACCATAAGACACTTGTATTTATTATTGAACCTGACCGGTTTCGGAATCCGGAATCGCTAGTATGAAGAAGATCAATATGCTCTAATGTGGCATTAGAGCTTTCAGATTAAAAGTTGAGACAGATGCAGTGTGGCGTTAATTGGGAAGTAGTTGCTGCTTTCGTGGCCCAGGGGGTACCATGAGATATTCAAGTTTCTTTTTTTTTTCATACTACTTAGGTCGCAGACAAGCACACGGCCCTCCTGATGGTAGGTGGTTACCGTGGCCTATGGGCGAATGCAACACCAGTGGAGTGACACTTGTGTTGCCGACCCCGTAAGAACAGAGAGATTCTGTGCCGTCAGTGCAAAAGATAAATAGGACGAAGGCTTTGGTTTTCCCACTGACAGCACAAACCCCTCCAGTGAGCTCTGGCTATCTTACTCATCGTCGGTAACACAACACGAGGTTATTAAACCGCGGTCTTCTGTAGGTTTAGCCATTACTAAATTAGAAGATCTGTCATCCCCTTTGTTCGTGATAGTATGAAGTCAAAATATTGTCAGTGTCGCGTCAAATCATATCTTCATTGAAATAAACATGTTAGTTAACTATGAGCACATAATTATATATGTTGTATGGGTAAATATATGTTTGCCTGTAGTATTAAACGTGATTAACTTCAAGTTAAATATCTTCAACATTTCACGTCATTCTGTAATTTGTTACTTTTCCAGATACTTCTTCATGCATCATTTTGAACGAAAGCAAAAATTTAAATACTAAAATGAAAAATAATAAAATAATAAATATATTTTAATGAAACTTATAACTAAATTAGTACAAATGAAATATAATGGCTCATTGCCGTAGATACATGGCATGGGCCTGCGTCTATTTACGGAAAACATACTAACAAGGTTGTTATAACGAACAAACCAATCAGCCCAGTTGGTTTGGTCAATCGGTTATATCGTAATCGAACTCATTGAAACCACATGGTGTACACCATACCAGCTGAAGGAAGGAAGCATTCGGAAACGCTAGTGGAAGTCTAACTCAAAGTACCTACTAACACTTGATTGCAAGATGTCTTATAGCAGCTATGTTTATTGTTTACTGTATAGAACATTCGACGACTTAAACCGCAGATAGGTACATAGTGTGGCTGTGATTTAGGTAAGCGGTGTGCTCGTTGAGTTTGAGCCTAGTTGTAGGTGATATGTTAATGTGAGTAACTCATGGGTTCGATGTAAAGGAAGTCCATACTTGATTTGATAGTCGGCTGCTAAACGCGCGCCGTTGCTCGCGGAGGTAATTGCGCTGAAAGGCTTCAATTTGAATCGCGTTTGGTTCTAAATAAGACGTCTGTGTACGGAGTGGTAAAGAGGCCGCATTACTCTTATTGAGGCCTGGAGCCCGCATTATCTGATCGCCGCTGGCGCACACCGTCCGCACCACGCACTAGCTCACTTCGCAGTTAGCCTACGCGATATGATTACATATAAAACACGCAATCTTTAATGAACTGCTGATGAAAATAGCATGATAAATCACCATGAGTTTCGAATGCACAAATGACCTCTGAAAACATAAAGGTGAGGCCTCACTGCTTCAGTGTACGTTTAAATACACTTAAATATGGTGTAACTTGAATGACCATATCATTAAGTTAAATACTCGATGATTTGCCATTTTAGTGAGTCCAACACAATCATGTATGTATTGAACATTTTTTACGTAACCGCATTACATGCGTTGCTAAATTATATTTGTACGGTGACTAACATAATATAACGTCATTAAAATTTCACAAGTACTCTCATTAGAAATTCAGCACTATTGCCCATTAATCTGAAGGGGCGTACCGTAGCACGAGCGGCGCGCCATTGATCGCGTCATCTCCTCGCCCAGCTCGTAGGTGAGTACGCAACGCGGGCTGCTCTGTGCTGTGCCCATATTTTCGCGTCGATGTCACAGATCTCAAAAGGTCGGTGAACCGAAATCCCATTGTTTTGAGTTGCGTCAACGGATCGTCTGCCTCGAGGTACGGTGAATTGAATTCATACCATATTATTGCTATAAGCAATATGTTACGGGACGCGTAGTCATTAGATACTATCTATCTTTTATATTCATATAAAATAAGTGTATAGTCTGGACGTCTTCGTAGCTAATGAAGCCAATAACATTACCACTAGAAGTCGATTTTACATCTATCCTATTACAACTAGCAGTTAATTAGCAGATGTATATATGTTACCTCGTGGGTGTGAGGTATAAGTTTACGCATTAAGAAATACCTATTATGTTAATATAAGAACATATTAAGCATTATAATGAACATATTCCAAACAGTCAGTATTATGTTTGTACAAAAAATTTACAATGCAGCGTGAATTAAACCTAATAAAATATCTCCTTCTGCCAACTTACGGAGAATTTTGAATAATTTGATGAAAACATAACTAAGTTTAGGAATGGAGAATCCTACGAATTGTATAACAACTTTACGGATATAGAGCAAGTAAACCACTGTTTAGCAGGATTTAAAAATCACACCTTATACAACAACCAACATTGCTTGCAAGTTGTTTAAAACAACTTAAAAGTGCACACGCAACAATGTCTGCCAGTGTACATTTCCATCAATCTGCGCCAGAATTAAGGTAATATGTAGTATGTATCACGTACTGGTAGCATTCGTTACAAGATGATATAAAAATTCTGAGAAACACCGCCCTGTAATCGCCACGCGACGTGAACGATTGATCCATGAGGATTGGTGGATACTTTTACTAAAATCACTTATCATTGCAAAAGTAGACACGCAACAGCAAATTCCAGCCATGGGAAAATATATTATCTTAAATCTTATGAGACGGTAAACACAATTTATAACATAATTATACTGTGTAATGATTTATATCGTTCTTTTACGCGATCCCGCAAATCTGTAGAATTCATTCGAAGACAAAACAATATTATCGAACAAGCCGGATAACATTGTCCCCGTGTCTCGTATTTCTCGAAAGCTTCGTCCCGGCGACAATCACCCTTCGAACAAAGACGTTTATCTCTCGGGGACTTCTTAAATGGGTATAATGTTTAGGAGCGCGACGCACCGGTGAGCACGAATTGACAATAAGAGCAAAGTTCAGCGCGGTTCAGGACTCTAGAGGAATGTGGGGGCGCGGAGGCGCGGGGCGAACGCTTGCGAAGGTGCTACGGTACTAACCTCTCTACAGAATCACGATTAGGCACTATTTATATCGACATTTCTAAAATACCTATACCTGTATCAAACAATATTAAGCACCTCGTACTACAATATTAAGCAACATTGAGAACTTACCTGTTTAAGGGTTATGCTTGTTTTATAGCTATCGTGTGAGGGACTCACACGATCTTTAACAATATTCTACATAACGCTAATACCTAAATAATAGAGTACGATAACTTACATTCCGCTCTTTGTTCCGAGATATACTTAATGACGTCGTAAAAAAATTGTTTATTGAAAGAATAATATCTATACATCACGCTAACTGCACTGTTTTATAACGGGGTCCGGTTTATCTTAAAGTGAAATGTCGAATACAGAGAACAAATGACTGTTGTTCTCAGTTTTTAGATAATTGACAGTAAATAAGGGACTTGTTGTCGGGTCAGTGGGTCGACATAGTACACTGAATGTGATCGTCTTCTAAGAGCTACGATGCAGGCGAAAGTAACGGCGGAATGCTACAAACTATGTTCACGTATGACCCGCAGGTCAGCCGCACATATTCTGACACATGTCAATTAAGGGGCTCACCGCCTCGAGGCGCCGATTGAGTGCTTGGACATGTTTGTGGAAAACCTTCGTCACTGAGATTGATTCATTACTAGTTCATCCAAACAAAATTTACTGCACGATGGGCTTTGAACATTTACACAAATGAACAAATAGTAGATACATGTCCATGCATACGGTATTTGTTTATTTTCTAATGAAGATTCATTCATGTTAGGATACCATTTGATTGCAAGTATATAAACAAACGACTAGCTTATAAACTGTCATCAACTACATGGAATAAAAACGAATGGCATGGAGTGGTAATTTGCATTGACAAACTGACAATTACAACGTTTGTTGTACTTGTTAATCGTGTTCGTAGTGAATATACAACGATATACCGCTTCGTTATTTCCCAAGTGTGTCTGCAGTTGGCAATTTACCGCTCGTACTCGTAGATCGATCAGCTCCTATTATTGGAAGAGGTCGGACGTGTACAAACATCGATTTCGTGTCGTTAATCTCAGGCTGCGTCCCCGCAGAGGTGAGAGCCGACACCGAAAGCTCACCTCACGTATCGTAGTAAAGATAACAACTTGTAATCATAATGATAGCGTCTAATTTGCAAATATATAAACGCCGTGCAGCGGTTGCACGCCCGCCCTAATTGGACGCATTACGATGGTAAGTATGGACTTGAGACAAACGCGAATACTTTTTTCTTTATCTTTTACCTGACACACATTATTGTGGAAATAAATTGAGATGTCTATCATACACGTAAATTTGCTTGACGATACTTCCGCGCCAATATTTTAATTAACATAATCTTAAATCAATGTGTCAAGATTGTAATTAGCTCGAGATAAAACCGTTGCTCTATTAAATAAAAATAATTGCATTGCATGTACGCGATAACGGAAACATTTTGGTATGTACTTTACGTTAACATAATATTTTTGTTTTATTTATCTGGGCATTACATATACTCGTCCAGAGAGGAAAATGAGAAAGGGAGGATCTATTTTTTTAGAAACTAGACATTTTATTATTTTAAGTTATATCTAGTGCCTGCCCTTTTTAACCCAGGGTCCAGCCGCCTTACCTCTCAACCCCGAGAGAAAAACCTGTGCTAGAGCCTCGTTCGTCAATCAACAGATGTAGGTACCTTGCACGTGCACCTGACTTGGGCTTCGAAGATCTTTGGTTTCCCCCATTCATATTGTAAGCGTTAGGTTTTGTTGTGATTATTTAGTCTAATACAGCAATTTATGCCCGTTATATTTTTTTGAATTTTGAAAATAATAAGTACTGTTAATCTTATTGTTTGTTTCTAGTGATATGATAATGATTTTGTTATCTAGGATTTTTAAAGTTTCGGTCCTCATCATTATCATCTTAGTGTTGTAGCCCGATTGCATCTGAGGCCTTCACCTTCTATAAATAGGTATGAGAGTTTTCCCTCCGGTAATGGCCTTCTCTTGATCAGGTGGAAGTCCCTAAATAGACTTCGAACACATTGGGAAGAATCGGTCTAGGTGATTTCTCGGATGACGCGGAGCTGCTGTGTGAGTGTGGATTTACACCACAGACCATGGCCCATCTGCTTACGTGTGCTGCATGCTCATATACTTGTACTTCGGGGAAATTATAATCTAGGTAGTAGGATACTGGGAAAACAGAATTTGAGAGTAGAAGTGCTATGGATTCGGCAGCAGAAGAAGAACTAGGTATGTACAACATTGCATTGTAAATCATATGTACCTATGTGTGTCAGTGGCGAAGGGTGAAGCTTTTCCAGTGAAGCCGGTGGAAAAAATTCTTACCGGTTATAGAATGACCATAGCAATTTTGTACGGAATTATCTTAATTTTAAATACAGAATTTCATAGTTATACATAATGCGTTATGTATATTATTTATTAGAGTATAAAGGGGATTGGGTAATCTAGTATGGACAGTGGCGTCCTTAATTTTTTCAGCAGCCATCAATAATTTTTATACCACTTCATTGTACTGTGTTAAACACACGTACAAATGTCATTATTTTCATTGTAAGTAATATCGGAGCTGCGATATACAGGGTGCAACATTTCGACTTTACCTTGAAGGAAAGTACCCTCATACTAAAGATAGCGAATTTTACTTAAAGGAAACATGACCTTATTTTTAAAAAGAAACAAAACTGCATTCAAAGACTTTTGAAAATGCCACACTCGGTAGTCGAACCGACTAATATCTTACAAAACCTTCTCTTTCATGGATTTCCTTTTATTTAATTTACCATGTTTTTAGAGAGATTTGATCCTTATGATCGACCCTATCGATTGATGCAATAAAAATACAGGGTGTTATTTTTTCGAATTGTAGTCGGTTCGATTATAAGGCGTGGCAAACGATTTTTCAGCATTCCTTAAATGCAGTGCTGTTTCTTTTTTTAAAACACACTAAACTGTATTCAAAGTTTTCTGAAAATGCCACACCCGGTAGTCGAACCGACTAAAATCTTTCTAAATCTTCTATTTCATGGATTTCCTTTTATTTAATTAACCAAGTTTGTTAAAGACATTTGATCGTTGTGATCGACTCTATCGATTGATGCAATAAAAATATAGGGTGTTATTTTTTCGAATTGTTCGATTGTGAGACGTGGCAAACGATTTTTCAGAATTCCTTAAATGCAGTTCTGTTTCTTTTTTAAAAACATACTAAACTGTATTCAAAGTTTTCTGAAAATACCACACCCAGTTACCACATCTGGCTTGGCTACTTTCCGTTTTCCTTCTCGCTAGGAATAGTACTCTAAATACTGGAGATAGCGAATTTCATTCAAAGGAAATGTTTCCTTGTTTAAAAAAAGAAACAGAACTGCATTTAAGGAATACCGAAAAATCGCTTGCCACACCCTGTAATCGAACCGACTAAAATTCGAAAAAATAACACCCTATATTTTTATTGCATCAATCGATAGGGTCAATCATAGGGATCAAATCTCTTTAACAAACTTGGTATATTAAATAAAAGGAAATCCATGAAATAGAAGATTTAGAAAGATATTAGTCGGTTCGACTACCGGGTGTGGCATTTTCAGATAACTTTGAATACAGTTTAGTACGTTTTTAAAAAAGAAACAGAACTGCATTTAAGGAATGCCGAAAAATCGCTTGCCACACCCTGTAATCGAACCGACTAAAATTCGAAAAAATAACACCCTATATTTTTATTGCATCAATCGATAGGGTCAATCATAAGGATCAAATCTCTTTAACAAACTTGGTATATTAAATAAAAGGAAATTCATGAAATAGAAGATTTAGAAAGATTTTAGTCGGTTCGACTACCGAGTGTGGCATTTTCAGATAACTTTGAATACAGTTTAGTACGTTTTTAAAAAAGAAACAGAACTGCATCTAAGGAATGCCGAAAAATCGTTTGCCCCGCCCTATAATCGAACAATTCGAAAAAATAACACCCTATATTTTTGTTGCATCAATCGATAGGGTCAATCATTAGGATCAAATCTCTCTAACAAACTTGGTAAATTAAATAAAAGGAAATTCATGAAATATAAGATTTAGAAAGATTTCAGTCGGTTCGACTACCGGGTGTGGCATTTTCAGAAAACTTTGAATACAGTTTAGTATGTTTATAAAAAAGAAACAGAACTGCATTTAAGGAATGCTGAAAAATTGTTTGCCACGCCTTATAATCGAACCGACTACAATTCGAAAAAATAACACCCTGTATTTTTATTGCATCAATCGATAGGGTCGATCATAAGGATCAAATCTCTCTAACAAACTTGGTAAATTAAATAAAAGGAAATCCATGAAATAGAAGGTTTAGGAAGATTTTAGTCGGTTCGACTACCGGGTGTGGCATTTTCAGAAAACTTTGAATGCAGTTTTGTTTCTTTTAAAAAATAAGGGAATGTTTCCTTTCAGTGGAATTCGCTATCTCCAGTATTTAGAGTACTTCCATCTAAGTAAAGTTGAAAAATACCACCCTGTATAGCTAAGTCCCGATATAGTTTAGAGAAGTTTGTCCATTGTAACTTTTGATCACTTTATACTGTATTTTCATATTATACCAATTTCATTGATGGCCGCTCAATTCCAACACGACGCCAACATTACCCAACCCCCTTTAAATATGTTTACCATGGCTTCCCTCTGCAGAGTAAACCGGCAGGAATCGGTTTATACTTATACTGAGTATCTATATCTATAATCTTCTATACAATCAAATTGTACCTAATTGTCTGTCTGCAAAGCGCTTAGATTTATCAATGCACTTGTAAGTAAAACTAATTTAGAGAAAATCATCATTCAGGAGGCCGATAACGGCGAAGTTGTATAGTGGCAGTGGCACTAGTGGTGGGCCGGCACGTTCGGTCATAGCGCGTGATTGCGGCCAATTATTTTCTGTTTATCTCTAATTACGCATGCGCTGCCAACGTCGGCGGCTTATCACCGATCTGCCCTTCGGCCCGAGATCTGATCATTTTCTAATCAACTTCCCATCCGCAGTACGTGGAACATCACTATAGTTCAGATAAATCAGGTTGAATTTGCCTCCACATCTGTTGGAAAAACAGTCAACTTTCGAAACAAAAATATGAGAGATTCCTTCCGTTCGTCATTTTGATTTAATCGAAGATAGCGTGGTCTGAGTTAAGTGAATTCCTGGAACGCTGTAGTAAGTTTTTGCTGAGAGCATGAAAGATTGCCGCTTTGCATCTGTCGGTCGGCGACGACATGCAGCGCGACAGAATGACTTGCATCGTGCGTGTCTCATTCGCGGGAGCACTCGGACAGTATTAATTTATCGGCAAGTCGTGCAAACAAAATGACGGGTGAGTTTTTTGGTGCGCACTCACGGCGGCCTGTGGTGAAATTAGGGTGCATTAACGCAACAAGGTTAGGTCGCACCGCGGTCGCCATGTCCCGGCCGTGCGGTCAGCTCGCATTTTTAGAATTGGGTGAGTTCTGCGGTTGATAATTTCCGTATTCAATTTAACAACAATACACCCTCGCTGTGGTTTTATATCATGGCAATCATAATGATTACGTACTAATAAAATACACATGTACTACAAAGTACCCATACATATTACGACTCATGTAGTAACAATGGTATCTTATTAGTCATCATTGTGTAGTAATCTGAAGCATTTATCTATTAGCGGTGTGAGAAAAAGCTAATCAAGTGAACACCATCGAGCTCAGACATAATCCTTCAATGAACACAGACGTGACTAACACCGCGTCTATGAGAGAATTTAGTCAGACGAGCGTACTGATCCGCATACTTATGTGATAGACATCGACTACCAGTTATTTATCTTATTTATCTATATGTAAAATATATGTCACTTTTATACAGACATATTTTACATTAAAATTCATAAGAATAGATAACTATAGTTTTTTTGTATTCGTGCCCAGCTTTTGAATTTCCTATCTATTAGACTGCCTGCGATTTTCTTCATTTTATGTAGGGCACATCACAATTATGTATGTTGACTTTTTCAGGAGCGATTACCATCTGACTTCTCAATCCTGAGAGGAAAACCTGTGTCAAAGCCTCGTCAAACAAAGGACGGTGCACCGATTCACCAATGAGGTTAGCTAAGACCTCGAGGTTGTTGTACAGAATGTACAGTCAACATTAGATCGATGTTGACGAACAAAGTACCCAAAATGATGTTAATACCTTGGTATCCCCCCTTCCTGTTGACTGATTGTTCTGATATTTGGTACACACCGTTAGTTCGGACGATAATACAATTTAAATCAATAAAACAGTTTGACTTGCTCTTAATACCTACCTTGGTATTTAGATCATGTTAAGACTTTGTAGTCAAGACAGATCTGATGCTGACTGTAACCTCAAATAGTTACCTATTTGGGTTTACAGTGTTACAGGTGTTACCACCTATTATTATATACTAACTATACATCAAATGTTAAGTGAAAGCACTGGATAATTGCATTTAATTATCGTAGAAGCGATAACTATTGATGTGCCTTTTTAGTCAACACTACTGTATTTGTATAAGGTACAAACCAGTTACGATATTAGAAACACAATACGTCATCCACAAATATAGGAGCACGATGAATACATTTATAAAATTCTTAAAATCTAGTTTATAAAATACTTTATGAATGCAATATTATTTTGTTTTCTCTAAAATTAAATGACATGTTGAAAATAAAAGCGACACTAATTACTTATCGAAGCTACTGTGTGAAATATTATATTATGAATATTAGATGTAATTTTAAAATTTAAATGTTTTTTAAAAACCGGAGACTCCCAATTTGAACAAAATTGCATGCTTTTAAAGTCATAGGCAAAGAACATACCTATTGAAAAATATTCTAAGTGATACCATAAAAATATTCTTTATTGCACACCATAAAAGTATCTAGGGCCATGTTGAGATCTCATTTACTTAAATTTAATATATACAATGGGCATATAAGGGTGCCCATTGTATATTAAATTTATCGCTAGATGCGATCTCTTCGAACCTTTGGATGCAAAGATACTAAAAGAGACACAATAGAGGTAGTGTAAATTTAGCAATAAAAATAATATACTTCGTAAGTGGAAAAATATAAATAGATTAGACATACAATTAACTTATACGATAATAGCGGCTCCGCCCGCGTGGATGTCGGTTATCGCGACCAAACATAGTCTATGTCCTTTCTCAAGGTCTAAACTACCCCTATACCAAATTTCATCAAAATGGTTCAACGGTTTAGGCGTGAAAGCGTAACAGACAGACAGAGTTACTTTCGCATTTATAATATTAGTATGGATATGGATTATTAGTCATGTAAAATTATTCTACATGTGCATATAACACAGTTCATTCTTAAGGAACTCTAAAAAGGTAACCACATTTAAATTGAAACGTTAAGAAAAAAGATATGCAATAATTGCATCAACATCATACTTCCTAGACAATATTAGTGAGTGTTTAATGATATAAGTGGGCCAGGTAGTTAATGCGCAGTCTAGACACGTATTAGCGCGCAGTCGATAGATGAGATTAGTGAAATCAATTATTCAGTTCTCACGGGTGGCTAGCGTTGCCACCGATTGTCGATCTCCTCTCTAACAGAAGCCACGTCTCGTGGACGACGTTCGCTCGGGACATATGTGTGCTTTAACTTCAATCCAATATAGACATACATCCAAAAAGTAAAAAATATGCGTTAGCCCTTTTACTTTGATTATATAATAGTGGAACTTATTCAAGCGTTTTCATGTTGGAGGACCCGTAACTAGTAAAGGACGCTGACATGTTATCTGTCACGGGACAGATCGCTGGTCGTCGCAGGTCCTCGAGGGTTAAATGAAAATGAAACAGTTGAAAGTTAACGATTATTTCAGAATTAGACACGGGGAGCCGCGAGCAACACCTAGTATAACCCGCGCCACGTATCTTGGACCTAAATCGTAAGACATACGAGGCTCTGGTACCCGCGGATTGCTTTGTAATAGTCTATGTTTGGTGAATTTGAGTTCGTCTACCGCAGTAGCATCCCATGCTATCCTCAAAAGACACCCAAGAAATGTGTACGGCGCGTATAGGGCACATTTTGAGCACATTTTAGGTCCAAGATACGTGGCGCGGGTTATACATTGACTACAAATAAGCATTCACGGTTACGTATCAAAATCCCGAAGTTTAAATGTTGAAAATTTATTAAAAAGTTTTTTTTGCACATCGGTATCATGACCATCGCGATTTTAATATAAAGCCCCATACAGATGTAGCTCTGATTTCATTAGATTATTTCTCAATAACAATTCAGATATATTCGAAAGCCAAAAAACTAGATAGATGTTTTCTAATACTATCTTATAATAGCCTATGACGCACTCTAATTCGGAGCACGGCCTGTGGCTCAGGAGTGTCCGCTCCCACGATACACAGATAAGATTGCGAGTGAGTGATGCGTACGACAATATGTAATAGATCAGCTGCACACAGCGAGACCACGCCGAATAATGCCTCATTTATAGAGATAAGTGTCAATGTTAACTTCATGTTGTTTCGGAGAAATGATTCGGCGGTTCTAGTCCTCCTGAGAAAAAAACGTAATCGTGTTTGAAGGTTGTGTTGTGGCTGAGATAAATACTTACTGAATGATTGGGATTTAGATTGCAATGCCGGAGCCTAGGTAAATCATGCTCGTTAGATGACTAGGTTAGGTTGTTATAATGATCGAAAATGAAAATGAAATGTACTTCAACTGGAATGCACACCTTGTAACAATTAAACCGTGTACATGTATAAAGATAGCAAAATATCCCGTAAACATTTTTTTAGTGGCAATTTGGCCAAAATATAAGCCATATTACATCTTTTAGAATAAAATAAGAACATACTTATTAAATTGATACAGAGCTGTTAGGCCCCGGCCACAACTCCACGGCACGGCGCCGTCCGCCGTCGCCGTCGACGGCGACGGCGCCGCGCCGTAGAAATTCACGGCGCCGTGCTACAAAAAGTTGACGGTGTGTTGCAGGGGGCGATTCTCAATCGAAATTTCTCAGTTGGCGAGCGCGCAATGACATATAGTGTCTTACTAAAAATACGTCAATGTTATTAATTTACATGAATTATATTATTATTTATATTACAACATTTTACTTTAATATTTCAGTGATATATTAATAATATTTCATAAAATTACGAATTCATTATTAAAAACATATTTTTTGTGGGTGGCGCATTGTCGCGATTCTGATTAGTAACTAGATACGCAATTGACCCGAAAATCCGCCCCAACACAACATAGGATCACGGTCCTATGTTTCGAATCGCGTCTTTCAAAGACTGATGATACGTCAACCAAGAAGTGACAGTGAGACAACAAACGTATTAAATATATGATGAAAGAGTGCGTTTTTCAGCCTCAAATATCAAAGAACAAACGGAACTACATTTCACGCTTAATTTTATTTTTTCTATATTTACATTTCTTGAAATAAGATTACGAAACATATTATAAAAATTACAAACTATGTCAAATTTAGGGTTGTCAATACAAATAAAAATTAGTTTTCCCATGCATTTGGAAGATTTTAATTAATGAGGTGAACTTCTTTGTTAATATCAAAAATGAACTTTAGACAGTAATAATAATTGTGTATAATTTAAATCATATTACATAATTTTAGTTATCTGAAGATCTAAAATGCGCGTTGGCGTACACTTTTAAGCATTTCATGTATATAAGGTACCAGCCATCCTGCTGTACTGTTATGTCCTTTTTGTGGGCATCCGAAGGGATACCCACACGATAAAGAAATAACAGACTTATAGTTTGGATGACATTATATGCTACATTTTATCCCTGTATAGGTTCCTCTATATAGTTTTTATAATGACTATCGCATTGAGATTAAAAAACCCGACTGCAAGCTACTTTCGACCTTAATGACATTTCTTAAAAAATACGTTTTTTGACATGTATAGATGACGTTGATCACGAATATGAAAAAAAAAACTGGGTATTAGTTGCCGTCGATAAGGTCGAAAATGGCTTGCACGTATTTTTGGAGTCTCTGGGATATAGTCAATCTAAAAAATAGGCGCAAGCCATTTTCGACCTTATCGACGGCAACTAATACCCAGTTTTTTTTCATATTCGAGATCAGCGTCATTTATAGATGTCAAAAAACATATTTTTAAGAAATGTCATTAAGGTCGAAAGTAGCTTGCGGTCGGGTTTTTTAATCTCAATGCGATAGTCATTATAAAAACTATCTAGAGGAACCTATACAGGGATAAAATGTAGCCTATATTGTCATCCAAACTATAAATCTGTCCTTTTTGTTGAGCGAAAATCCTCTCAGATACCCATAAAAAAGGACATAATCGCTAGGCAGGGAGATAGATCTTTTTTCTATACGATTTAGGTGGCAGACTAGCACACGGTCCACCTGATGGGAAGTGGTTACCGTGGCCTTTGGAGGTATGTAACACCCTCTTAATTTGAAATAATACAATTTAGGTATCCCGAAATTAGATTCTTGGGGATTGCGGAAATAGGATCTTTTATTTCATGCAAGCGGAGCCATGGTCAACGTCTTGTTATTATATTTACATAAAAAAGAAACAATAATAGAATCCGTTACAATTCGTTTTTTATTTTAATTTAAGTTCAAATTGCAATTTAGTTTTTATTCTTATCCTTATTTTTTGGTATAGCTTCACTTTCTTCTCACATTTGCGTTATTTTATCCGAAAAAGAATTAATCGTGAAAGACATTTCAGATGTAATTTAACAATAATTATTTAGGGAAAATTTTCATATGGTACGCCACACTGAATTTTTCTCTGAATTAATATCGCCATATCAATCAAACCGAGACGTCATCCGTCAAGCTCGCGACTAGTGTGAAAGGGATAAAATATAAATGTTTACTTCAGAATTTTTACGTTCGTAAAGCTTCGTAAAGGTTCGTAAAGTTTCGTTTTCAGGTTACAGTTTTTTTGACGTCGAACTATGAAGTCGACTACTCTAATTGGGGAATTGCCCTCCCTTATGTCACACTTTCCACGGCGCCGTCGCACGGCGCCGTGAATTTCTACGGCGCGGCGCCGTCGCCGTCGACGGCGACGGCGGACGGTGCCGTGCCGTAGAGATGTAGCCGGGGCCTTACTTATAGTTTCTGTTTCTAGTGTAAAAAGTAGTCTATGGCTTATACCAAACAACCCTTGTACTGAATGTCAGCCTGATATATTTTACCGTTTAATCGTGTTATAACAAACATTCAAATATCTTCACAAAGTTTTACATCAAATTTATAATATAAGTAGGATATTGAATAGGATATAGGTATAAAATATATTGAAGGACTGCACCTGCCTGTTGTGCGTTGATGTCTTTTATATGAAGCATTTTGTGTACAACAATAAAATGTTAGCTATATTTATTCTTTTGACTATTTAGTAATAAAATGGTTATATATATGCTTTTTCAAATTACTAACGAGGTAAATAAATATACAACAACCCACCTGTTGCTAAACCAGTTCTGCGACTTGTCAAGATTCTAACACCTGAAGTTTCACTCGCACTTTATTAACTGCAATGAAGAAAGGGAAGATAGGAGGTAGAGAAAGAATGGGATAAAAGAAAAGGTTCCGTGATGGAAACTCTTTCACGTTATCGCCATCAACCGAAGAAAAATCATACTCCTAGTATTTTTTCTTAGTCCGTCCACTAACTACGCTCACCGGATGTTAAGAAGCTAGAGTGAAATTGAGAAGGAACTAGCCATCATTTAAGATGCTGCTGCCGATCAGTCGATCAATATATGATAATATATGAGCAGACATTTCTTTATATAGAGCATTATGAATTTATTAACTTGAAAAACATGATTGAGAAAATTCTAACAACAAACTGTTAAAAGCTTCTCACGACCAAGACACTCCTTTTTAATCTTCTTCTTGTGTCTTCTCACTCTTAAGTGTTTATCGATTCCTTATTTGAAGTGCGCCTTCGTTCTTTAGACTTTATTTACAACTTTTTACCAAAAATCCTTACGTAAGGATTTTTTTGGTTAACTACTAGTGAAATAGAAACGTTTTCATATCAACCTACCCCTTTGGGGATAAACAAGCGCCATAAATATTCTAACATTAATACACATTAATTTGAAATCAGCACCTGCATTGCAATAACATGTTAGAAATAGGTTTGTAAATATATATTTTCTGTGTTATAGGACATCAAATAATTATCACCTATAAACAATCTAGGTTCCTATTTATTAGGCAAGTGTTCGTTAGATAGCAGCTTTGTTATATTTTCATTGATATAATAACTTGTTTCTCATTTTATAGTTTTTTGATGAGTCGATCTATTTCTAACATGTTATTAAAACGCAGGTGAAATCCGTATGAAACTGATGTGTGTTAATATTAGAATTGCGATTAGAAATATAAATGATGAATGATCTACAATATTTGTAATCTAGATCATTTCAAAATTATGCATATTGAGGTAATAAAGTGATCTTTTTAATGGCGTGTTTACGCAACGATGTTTCTATATCGCACATGTAACGAAACGGGCGAGTTATTTGATAAATTTGCATTAAAAAGTTGAAATATAAAAAGTGTTATCGATGTTTTCATAATCCATTTTATTGTATTTTGTAATAATGGTAAAACTCAGGTATTGGTATATCACCTCACCAGGGATGTATTTAGCTGTGTTTGTTCAGATATTATTGATCTCAAATAAGAGGGCAGAGGTGTAACTAATATAATTATCGAAATAGGTAATAGTGACGATCTTCTTCCTCTTAGCGTTAATTCCCAGTCGCATTCGAAGCTTTCATCTCGGAGTCTGGGGTCCGCTTTACCAGTCTTAACTACAGATTTGGCTAGACCTCGATATTATCCGTGAAGCGATTGCCATCTGACCTTCACCACCCAATGGTAATATTAGGCGATATCGAAGCTTTGCAGCTGGACCGTTGTTTTTTGGACTTTTTTTTTTAGGGCTCCAACTATCCGTAACAACTACCATAGATGTTCTTATGGCAACCGGGACTGACGGCTTAACGTGCTCTCCGAGGCACGACCAGACCAATGCAAATACCCATATTTCATACACACAAATATTAGCACTGTGCGGGGATCGAACCCGCGCCTCCTGCGTAGCGGCCGCGTTCACTACCGCTACGCCACGGAGGCTATCAAGGTAATAGTGATGATAATACTGCTAAATTACACACCTTTTAAATAAGTCCTTAATAGACTAATTAAATCATGAATTATTTCTAACACAGTTAGTGATAGATTATTGAGAAAGCTGCTCAATCCGACTTGGATAAGGCATTAGCCTTCGTGGTTATTTTTTTTTATAACCATGCAGAACTTTTTTTTTAGTCAAATGAACATATTAAAAATAAAAGTTTAGCAATCGAAATGTTTTCTAAGTAATACATTTGCGAAACGTGTATTATGTCAAATGATTATTTTTAAAGTAATATGTTTGCGAAATGAAAGTTTGTCAAATGATTAGTTTTTCAAACGTTGTTTGTCAAATGATGTTTTGTCTTACGTTTTTTGGTCAAACAAGTGTGAACCGGTGTGTCATACAGACATACACGTAAGTTTCGTAAGCAACGGATTCTATCGCGATATATTTGTTATTATTACTTTCAGCCCATCAGCTACTTTTCAGCAGCCATGGTAGCGGATTGACTACAGATGGTAGTCTAGACTACTACTACCATCTCTAGTAGCCAAAACGTCGGGCTAAAAGTAAATAATAATAAATATATCGCAATAGAATCCGGGAACACGCTGGATGCGAGCCGCTTCCAACTGGTCTTATTGGAGATCTATAGGGGAGTCCTGCAGTGGACTTCCTATGGCTGAAATGATGATGATGATGATGATGATGAATAGAATCCGTTAAAAAGTAGTTTTATTGCAATGAACGTACATTTGTGTAAGCTTCAGACAGTGTCAAGGATTTGTATATTATATTATATGGAAACTGATCGCGTTAACGCTATAAAAATTAGTTTTCAAATTTTCACATTTTATAACATAAAATTTAGTTATGTTAGTACATAAAAGTTATACTAACACAACTACATAAGCAAATTGACAGTGGTATTTAAAAGGCATACCTATGTAATAGCATGCTTTTCATTGTTTTTCGATATTTCATCATGATTAGAATATTAATGCAACACTCATCTGAGTACTAAACTAAGTAATTGCAAGTGTTAGTCGGCATGCCAGTTAAATACTCCTGTATAAGTGCATATTAGTTAAATCAACTTCGCTCCCACCTCTGCACAGTTAGGTGCGCCTTACAACAAAACACAAGTTTTTCATTACATAAGAATGCATTACACGGATTGCTAGATGATGGAACTCTAGTAATGTAACATGTCTTGCAGTACCTATTTCATTGACACGGACGTGCTTATTCATTATTTGTTCATTACTGAGTACTAAAGTATTACGAGTACTTAATGTTAAAGACAATCATCATTAAATCCACATTCAGTTGTTATTACGACTCGGCTACGACGGCGAAATAAAATTGTTGATTAGGGATTGGACGCAAAATTATTTAAGAGATGAATAAGTTAATAAAGACATAATACTATAAGAAATGAAATGATTAGTGCGAAGGATGGGACTACAAACGTTGGAAAACTGAGAAACGCTCGTATAATGTAATGATAATTTATAGGTTTATATTATAAAGAGCCAAGAATGTTTTAGGGGTTCATAAAGTAACAATGACAATTAAGATAACATGCTTTTTCCTGAAGTACGATAAACGACATTAAAACATTTCTACATAATATTAGAAATATTTGATACACAATTTGAATATTGAGTATAAAACTTCTATAAATATTGTAAAAAAATGTTTGTAATATTAGTTATAATATAAACGATATTCTCACATCATTCAATAATAAATAAATAAGCAAATCTACTGCCATTGATTGATTGTTACTAAACTAGTAACTATGTAAACCAATGGTTTCCTGCATAAAGGAGACGGGTGTATTCTTTCAGTTTCAAACGAACAAATAATATGTTTTATTTAAAAGAATCATCAATTTCCAGTGCTTTATGTTTTCTACCTTTAGTCGCAGTATACATAACTTCCAGAATTTGATTTATTTACTGCCAGATTATCATTAACCGTTGTTAGCATCCATAATTCATTTTGAAATTTTTTAAGAATTGAATTATTATTTTTGACATCATTATTTGCATAATTGTTATTTCTTATGATTTGACTTGTTCGTTGATTATTTTGAAATGATAATTATATTTACTTTTATTATTCTTTAATTATTAATATTATGTGACAATTATTATTTAGTTTTTGAAGCATGATACATTTTGAATGAAATTATTATAATTATTGTGTTGCTACTCTGTCGCATTGGGTTCGCCTGTAATGACATGGTATGTATGAAATGAATAAATAAATAAATAAATAAATAAATAATGGTGATGTACATTCTAGACTTCATCTGTATATCGGGAAAGAAAATAAGGAAGCAACAAAGACATGTTTAAATAAATCAAACCTGCCCCTCCAGACAAGTGGTAATTCGGCTCTGGTTGCCTGTAAGAAATTATGGTTGCCTGTAAGAAATTGCCACCGAGCGATAAGGCCGCCAACTGTACTTACCACGAACCTGTAACATTATGTAACATGGTAAAATCCTTGGTGTACAATAAAGACGTTTTTATTTTATTATTATTATTAATTCGTTGACCGGCGTATTGTAGAGTAAAATGACAAGTTTATAGCATTTGACGTAGGGGACGATGGGGGAATTACGGACATGGGGTAAATACGGACTAACATATATCTACTCTATCCCTGCCACCCGCGTCCCGCCGCCACGAACACGCGTTGCGTTCTGCCATCTTTAGTGCCCGCCAAACATTCCCGACTGACGGCTACGTACACGTTTCAAGGTAAATGAAATTTTTCATTTTTTGTGATTTTGATGTAATTTTTGGTATTTTCTATTTTGAGTGTTATTCAAAAAGTATAAGTGTCAGTTAAAAAGTCATATTTTCTATTGATTGCGACGTTAATAACGACTAAATAGCACAACCGTTGGCCTTGATAAATTTTTGTTAACCTTAAAATTTTGTTGTTGTACTTTTTCAACTTGTTTGGGTCAATTGCGGACAAATAGCCTGGGGTAAATATGGACGTCCGTACTTACCCCATTATTTATCAAAATCTATTTTTTTAATTTTATTTTCGTAATTACTCCATTATTTATCAAAACCTATAGTACCTATTTAATAATTCTGTATTCCAGATGCCTCGAAAAAAAGCATTCCATCATTTTCACGAGCACACCAGAAAAAATAAGCCTAGAACAAAAGGAACAGAAGAAAATAGAAAGAAAGAGAGAGAACCTGAAGCAAGAAAAGACCAAAACTACAAATAAGAAACCAAAAAACACTAAAAAAGAACGATCAAAAGGTGTTAGAAACTTAAACAATTTTGAATATGATAAAGAAAATGATGAATATTTCTGCATTTATTGCCAGGAAAAGTATTGTGATCCACCCACCGAAGACTGCATTATGTGTTCTAAATGTAAGAATTGGGCACATGAGAATTGTAGTGCTGGGTCTTCTTCAAGAGGCTACGTTTGTGAATTCTGCAAATGAAATGGGACCTCGTCCGTAAATACCCCATGTTGTCCGCAATTAACCCAGCACTGGTCCGTATTTACCCCTAGAGCTAAGGGTAATTAATACATGTTGATTGATCTCATATAATTATTAATGTTGATTTGATAGGTAAAGAACTATAGTTTAATAATTAATAAAGAAAGACTGATTGCTATTAATAGTTTGAGTTTTATTTGTGATTCTGCTTAAGCGTCCGCAATTCCCCCACCTTCCCCTATATGAGACAGCGACAGTGACAACGTATGTCATAAACGTCACATCCCATACATTTGTCATTCTATTCTACAATACGCCACATGAATCGAGTAATAAGCTGCCCTACCCGTCAGTCCTCGCAGCCCCTGTACCATCGTAGCTTGACAAGACGAGGGTCTGTGAAAGATAGAAAGACCTAATTGGCAATGTTGTTACTTCGATTTGTTGCTATACTCTTCTGAAATAAACATACGTGCATACGTGTACTCCTCACAGTCCACTTGTTACTACACTGCCTAATGATATTACATAAAATTAGTTATATTGGTTACATGCAAGAAAAATATTTTAATCGGTAGCTATTTCTAGATCCATAAATGCACATAATTACGTAAGGATTTTTGCACATTTGAATGTTGCTGCGATTTATTACAGCTATTTGTTTTGCATAAATCTATAATTAAGGACTCATGGCTGTATCATAATGAACAAGTGAAATGTTCACACGCATCCAAACACATCCAATTCCTCTCTCATTTTTGGTCATTAGCCTTCAAATGTTTATTACTGTGAGAATTGTAAAATGCATATTACCATAATTAATTGATGTTAAAAATTCATAATTAAATTACATTAATTATGATTTTATGGACTTCCTATGGCTGAAATGATGATGATGATGATGAATTATGATTTTTTAGGTTCTTTTCTGCCTAGACTAGAATGGCTTCCTAAAAATAGTTGCACCTCTTCTCTTCTTATTAGGTGATTCTAAATATGCAAAAACTTTTTAAGTTTTCCGCAAAATTTTATTACATCCTGTACATAAACACTGCCAGCAACTCATACGGTACTTAAAACAACGAATAATAAAATTCACACTTAATGGAATGCAGATACGACGCGGAAGAAAATATGTAGAACATTTGTTGGTAATAATTTTCAAGTAAAACGATACTAATATAAAATAAAAATAGTATCAAGTTGAAACATTTTACGACTTTGAATTGGAATAAACTCAACTGATAGGAGATCGTTGTCCGTTTTATATGTTGAATCGTAATCCACCGTGTGCGCATAATGTACATTGTAGAATATAGGTACGTAGGCACAGTGCAATGTTAACCTCGTTTCAGCGATGATGCAAATTTGGCCGAGAAATCGTCTCGTATCGCACACTTTCATAACAATCCGGTGATTGATTACATAAATTTAAATACTGACGCTGTTAAAACCAAATTAAATTTATCGCGGCATCGGATAAAACACGTCGCGACCGACTGATAAATTACCGAAATGATGATTAAACGACTATTGCATTATGTTCTGTTCTCACTGCATATGATGCCGGACGCCTCTCGTAATCCTGAACTATGCATATTGTAGTATTGCAGTTTTATTGCACATTAGCATGTGCACACGGTTTCGTCTGATTTCGTTTATCGTTTTTAGTCATATCTCGACTAAACCCATTGCAACGAAATGTAGACAGATTTTAAATCTGAAAAAAAAAAAACAACACCGAAGTTTGTGCAGTACTTTTGCATCCATCGCACAAACGCAAACATAGAAGGATTCCAGAAACGATATTTATTGGTTTGTATAATTAACAGGTAATTCGTTCGGTATGCACCGTGAAACATTCACAGGACATCACAAATTAGTAAAAAGCAGTGAACCGGAACACGTGGCCACAAAAAACCCCATGTTTTGAGCTTATTATTATAATTAACTGTATATAAAACCACCTCACATTAATTTAATGCTTATTAAGCACGTGTATTCAAGTGAAGCGTGAGTTTCGGTTTGCCGTTCATTCCGAGTATAATTATCGCCATTGATTCTGCGGTTTACCTATACCCCATTGTGGAAAGCCAACAGGTGCAAGCTTTCATAAATTGGTTGAACTCTAACACTTTCCCATGCTTTTTGATTTTATTAGGTATATTATTATCCCCTTAATTTGGTAGTAATTTGTTAGTGCTTGTATATTCACGGGCCATTTATGTGAGTACTGGTGCTGGACGGAGAAGAAAGAATTATGAAAGGCAGAAGTTGGAGAGTGGACAGGACAGTGGATGCAACTTGACAGACTAATGTAGTTTTCCAGACGACAACAGTTTGTTAGTTAACCTAAATTAGTGCTTATGGGTTTGATAATGTTTGGTTAACTGGCCTAGCCAATAGCATGGCCGGTGGCTATACAGACGGCATAATGTGTAGATGAAATTTCGAAATTTGCAAAAATATTTACATGTTTTCGCTGCCGACAGACATCGTTTGGAATTAAACTTTTGAAATACTTGATTCAGACCATGAATAACGTCGTAAAAATATTCATATTGCATTACATTCGCTGCAATATCTAAATGCATATAGGTATTTTTTTATTAAGACCATAATCTAACCATTCTGTCTTGATGCATTTTTTTATCTTGTTCGTGTGTTACGATGTAATTATGATGCAATTTAACATGCATTTTTGTCCCATTTAAACAATAGTGAATCTATCCCGTCGAAATAGTTTTATAATACTCAAATTACAAAACTGAATACTGCCGTTATTTTAGATATTTTGTGCCTAATTGACAAATAAGTCATTCGTAGGAAGACTCTTGAATTAGAGGTTTTCCCTCCAAAGTGGGAGTCACCGGACTTGAGATGTACCTACCTTCATTCTATAGGAAGTCACCGCTAAGTAGTAAGTACAGCTAGGGGCTCGTGGTCGTTTCATAGTTCGACTGAAATCCGATCCCAACGAAGTTAGAAAGACTAGTCACTAGGACTATTCAGCACTCGAGTTCAGTATAAACAATACTATATAACCGATATTAGGTAGTATATCCGTTAACCCTACCAGCTCAACTAACTTGCTTATGCAGGAGGGGCTTCACATCGATAAGTAACCATATAATGCCGGAGTCGAACTTACACCTTTTGATCGCAAGCCCAACACCTTTGCCACTAGGCTTTGACATAAATAGCTTTAGATTTAATCAGACTTCAAACATAATAATTATGTACCAATAACGTAACCGCATTTGCTTAAACTTAATTAAATCCTAGTTCTCACATTATTTACTAGTAGCTTTCGTAATATGTTGTCGTTGTAAATTCTGTACTTAATAGTTTGAAATTGACGAGTATACGAGATCCGAGATTGGCGTGTTCATTAGCATTGGCACGAATAGCGCTATCGACACAAATAAGCCAGCGTAAACTGCGACGGCGCGCGGCGGCGGTATAGCGCCAAAGTGAGTCTGATGCGCATGCGCTCGGCTCGGACACTTGAAGTGTATAGGTTTAATAATAAGTCTTCTAGTGACTTGAGATCGAGCTGAGAACACAATAATGGGCACAGTACCAGGCTATATTTTAGCACGTCGTCGTAGGGGAGAAGAGTGAGAATCCGACTAAGATCGGTATACTTCGGTTTTGTAGAGCGTTAGATAAAAGTGGCTTAATAAATTCTTAACTGTAACTAAAAAAAATCCACTTAATCCTTAACTCTAAACCCTTCATGAAATGATGAACAAAGTGCGAAATATATTTAATTTGTCATCAGAGGATTGAAACGTCTAATAAGTATTCTATGCTATAAATATTAATGCATTTTATTGATGTAAATTCGATAAAGTTTCTTTAATTATTTTTGTTACATGTAGGTACGTACATAATGGCAAGACATTGAGCTGATCAGATATAGTCGTCTCCGATCGGGCATGTGCAGTGTGAAAAAAAACTTCATCTTTTTCTAACTTTCTTACGTGACAAAAACAAGGCAGGTGCTGCCTGGTTAAACGTCAAACTATCAAAGGTCACGATCGCGTTAGCTCTAGAGACTAAAAGAATAATCAATTAATGAGGCTTTTCAAATTAATACTACGAATTACTCTATGACAGATATTAGAAGGTTAATAAATATCGCGATCGGAGTAGAAGACCGGACCACGGGCTTCAGAGTGCAATCGCGCGATGCAACTGTGATTGTCACTCGGATGAAGATATTTTACTTTTAACTTCTTCTCTGTTCAGTGGAAAATTATGACCAATCACTTGTCCCACTTAATTGAAGTCGGTGCGTCATTCTCCTCCATTCATTCCTGTCAGATCTCATTTCCTCAGTTCTTCCCTTCTTTACCTACCTTTCTCTACACCTAAAGCCCTCTACATTCATACTTGATAGATAGATAGATAGATAATTCGTTATTGTACACCAATAGATTTATAGTAATACAAGTAGGTAGAATGTTACGGTTCAATGTACAATGGGCGGCCTTATCGCTAGAAGCGATTTCTTCCAGGCAACCATACTTGGTTCTTATTTTGTTTGACATGATTGGTTATAATTATATGTGAGAGGTTAGCCTCTCTAGTTTCCTCGCTATCAAAGTTTTGGGGCATTTCCTTCATCCAGGTTTTATATTTCCTGGTACCTACTGTATTTCTAAAATTTACTGCTACTCCGACACAAACACTAAAAATAAATTTATTGGCGCTTGAGATTAACTTTATCTAGTTACAATAATTCTACGAGATCGACACTTAGTACGTATGTTAATTGAGCGAATGTAAATTACTGCAATTATGCTTTGTGAGCTTTATTACATTTTAATGGTGAACATATAAACCACGGCTGATTCAATGCCAGAAGATCATTCGAACTTTATTAAGTGAAACAGTATAACGAAACCTATTTAGTTGTTAATGAGTGTGATATTTAGTGAATGCTACGAATACTTTTTCTTATTTACGTTCAGCCCGTCAATTAAGTGCATCCTGCCAGAAGGTAAAAACTAGACTGACGTCAAGAAAGAACATACAGGCCACTATTCTTGATGCCGTTGATCCTAGATTCCAAAATGGTACTTCAGGGCCCATGCCAACCTTACCTGCGAGCTGGTGCACTTACTGAGTAACGGGTGAAGTTCTGCAGGCAGGCAGTCCCTCCCGTAAAATTCAATATAAGCCGCATCAGGAAGAGAAAGCCTACGAGAACGGACCCCGGACCCCAAAGTTCGTTACCCATTGTAAATTCAGCCCCTCTGGACAAGTGGCAATTCGTTGCTCGGCGTATGATCGAATAGAATGCCAAATGTATGGGATTTGACGTATATGACAGGCGTCAACGAATGTCAAAAACGTCAAATCCTATACATTTGTCATTCTATTCCATCATACGCCGAGCAACAATTTACCACTTGTCTAGGGGGGCTGTTCTGTACTGATTCAAGCTTGATAGATAAAAATTACATTTAGTTTACCTAACAATGCGTGTGCAACGACGGAAGCTGATATGTATACAGTTATAGGGTTGCATCCTATGTTAAAGAAATATGGATATTTAATATATCTACAAAGTACGAGTACCTATTACATCCATGCAAAAGTAGAATACATTATCAAGACCGTATCTTTTTAATTGAATTAAATCAAATAGAAAATGATCATTGTGTTGATTATGTCGTTATATTGCAACACTAATTTAAATTGAATAAAAGGTGTAAGAAGATAAAAACATGTTAAATTGGCTGTTGCTAGATATTCTGACACACGTTCTACTACGAGCCGCTAATAATAACTTAATTAGGAACGTTTATAGACATTTTATTTTAGATAGACCCTATTAACTAGCACAAAACCAGAGTGAGATGAGTGTAAATTATATAATTAAACCAAGGTTTCTCTGTCTCGTCGAAACCTCCTTGTGTCTAATAACATTTTGAAAAAAAATAAAATCAGTGTCACGAGTTGTCGATAACGGTAACAGTATGCGAATTCAATGATTTTTTAAGGATTTTTTCTCATCTCAAAAAATGTCCAACGCGCCTAATGAAGAATTCACTTGAAAACATGTTTTACTTGTCAGTGGTTTATAGTCACCACTAGCTGTTCTGAAGGTCTCTTCTGAAAAGAGACCCTGAAACACCAGTTTTAGTGCAAAACCCACTATGTCAGACATGCTTTGCACACAATTGCTTGTGTGCAAAGCAAGTCTGACAGGTTCAGCGAAGAGTTAATTCAAATAATTTATGTGAGCAAAGTCTGGCAAAGTTTCAATCGATTGCAGGTTCGAGTTCCGCCCGAAGTTGATTCTCTTTTTCCTTTCTAAATCGATCGCCTACTAAATTAAACTGAATTAAAATCTAAAGCTGTTGGACAATTTGGCGATTATGCGGTTATTTCGAAGCTGCAATTGGATGAAAAAATATTTATTACATTATTAAACAAAAGTTTTTATACAAATAGTAGATACCTTCTAAAATCTAAATGAATAATAAATAAATATCATAATCAACTGACTAGAACATGTACCTACCTACAATAGACAATAACAAATGTTTATGAAAGTGTTATTTAATTTTACATTCTTAATATTTTATATAACCATGATACACACATTATATAACCATATTGTACACTATTTCATGATTTCGACGTTGATAAAGAGGCACACTATTAAATATGGAGTCCATTATAATTGGAACTATAAATAATAGCGTGGTGATAGATGGAATACGGACCATTGCGAAGGCGGGAGCACGCGCAACCTCGTCATGATCGAGCGATTCCATGAGATCTTGTGAACAAGTACAGTCAACTACTATTTTTGTACGACTTTAGTTATTTAATGTAGTAAATAAGTAGCCAGAGCGCACTGGAGACGGAGGTGGAAATCGACGGCATTTCCGTCCCAATTGAGCAGTCCAACTGCGGAAGTACCACCACCCTACAGAATACCGCGGCCATAATAACTTCGTGTTATGTATTCCCAGCGGTGAGTAAGGTATTCAGAGCTCACTGGAGAGGTTTTATGCTGTCAACGGGAAGACCAAAGCTTGACCTGCTTTGTATTCTGCACTGACGGCTCAGAAACTCTCTGTTCTTTAGACGGTCGGCAGCACGAGTGTGACTTCTCTGGTACGCACGGCTATAGGCCACGATAACCACTTTCCATCAAATGGGCCGTGTGCTTGTCTGCCCGCGGACCTTGGCTCCACAATAAAAGCTTTGGATATAACTGGGAATTGAGTACCGAAGAAGAAGTATTTACTGAAATCTTGATTGGATTACAAACGAATACACTTTTTCGTAACGAAAACATTGCTGTTAACACCATAATTTTTTAATGTCCAAGTAATAAATAGGTATTATAATTATGTGTGTGTTATTATCGAATAATCAAAGGCGTCAAACTTGAGCAACAGCGCCGTAATGACGCTCGTCCATAGCGTTGTGAAACGTGCCCGAAGGCGCTCGAGGCCTGTCGTAAATAATTGGAAGCGCACTGTTTGTACTAATGCACTATCTAAACACATAATACCTCTTTTAGAATTGAGCCATATATTAGTTTCAAACACGGTATAATTCGCTAAGCCATAGTTCGAATGTGGGCAGAAATTCAACTCGAAGTAGCGCTTAGCTTAGATAGTTACATAAATAATAATAAATTGGGTATATATGGGGGTCAAGACTAACTGCAAGCCGGTGCACCTGATAATCGACGGATAAGATTCTGATGCAGGCTATCCTCTCGGATTAGAGACGTTCGAATGGCATAAAAGTTAGTCGCCAAAGCCAAATCAGACCAATAAAATGGTAGGTAATTGATTCATCCATAATAATATTACAAATGCCTTAGTAACTTTGTCTGTCCGCTTATTACGCTTCCAGACCTAACCACTAAATCTACTTCAGTAAAATATAAGGGTAGTTTAGACCTTGAGAAAGGACATGGGATATATGTTTGGTGACGATAACCGACATACACGCGGGCAGAACCGCGGGCAACAGCTAGTAAAGTATAAAATAAATATAATAATATAAGTATTATACATATGCAAATTGTATCCAATTCGTGACAAAAGTCATGTCGTTCGCCAACGCTATAACAAATACATTTAGAAATGGCCATGCAGCAATTCAGATGTGGTCAATGATTTTTGTTACAACAACAATAATAATATATACAGTTGTAAAGTACGTACATGCGACTGTTTTTGGTCATCAATCAATGCCCACTATACTTTTGTGGTGACATCACTACATAGCACAAACTAGCGAAGACAAACGAAACCAAGTACTTTGTGAATATCTTGAATTTTACATTGATTATATCCTTCCAATATCATCCTCATTTCCATCAGCATTATATTAGTTTATCAGCCTTATTTGAGGATCTTAATTTTGTTTCAGAGGATTCGTCTCTCGTTCCTCCCCAACAAATTCTCATAGGCGTGGACATGATTATACAATCAATAATAATATCACGATCTACGTACACAAACGTACACTTAAATTTTATTTACTTGTTTAGATTTGTATATAATACTAAACTAAACCATAATAATATATTATTACCTTGTTGTAAAAACAATTATTAGCATAATGCATAATATATTGCCTTCATTTAAGAACCCGGAATAGTATTGATCTACGATCAGCATCCGTGGAACAGGATATGGAATCGTTAAAAAACTATTTCCGTCGAAACCAGAAATAATATTAAAAACATATATATTTTGATCAACCTTGCTTATCATAATGTTTAATACGTTTATATGGACATATTGCTAATCACTTCAGTTGATTTAGTACTTAATTCAGCGCCGCTCACTGTCTCCAAAATCGTTCATGGCCTTGAAGTGCTACTAATGTTCAGAATAATATTTAAAAGAGAACAAATTTAAACTTTTATTTTGCCTTGATAGCTAAGTGAATATAGCTGTTGATTGACCAATGGGGGTCTAGTGCAGACTTTCTTTTTGGCGTTGGAGGGTCGCTCCCATAAAAAGGAACCCAACCAAATTATAGAAAGAAGGTATAGGACAACAGGCTCCAAAGTAGGTACGAACTTTAGGTGCAACCGGTACTGATGCTGTGATGGACCACCGAAAGATGAAGGCGTAGAAAAGTGCACTCTGGCCTCCTAGGCAGGGACTTAAAAACACATTCATAAAGGGTACAGAAATATACGGGGTACACTTTTAAAAGGTTACACATTGAATGTGTAACCCTTATAAAAGTGTTTTTGAAACTGTTAACCATTACCACGGACGATTGTGTAACCGTTACAGAACCCTAACCGATATCAAACTGTTAACCGGTTTATAAGGGTGCACCGAAATAGCTACGTTGCCACTTTTACTATTCTATCATTTAGCTAACTTTTTGATATAATGGTATTTTGTTGTACACCTCGCTTGGCCTCGCCGCGTGTTATTCGATGAAGAGAGGTGTTTAGCTGAACTGAGAGTTTGATGACACGTTATTATAATATTACTAGCTGTTGCCCGCGGCTCCACCCACGTCGATGTCGGTTATCCGACCAAACATAGCCTATGTCCTTTTAAAGTTCATCAAAATCTGTTCAGTGGTTTAGGCGTGAAAGAGTAACAGACAGACGTACAGACAGAGTTACTTTCGCATTTATAGTATTAGTATGGATATGGATATGGAAGTATGGATATGGATAAGTATCCAAGTATCCACCTCTTTTTAAAATAGATAAGTAGGTACTAAATGACTGAACTTTCATTCCTGTTTACAATGTGACGTTATTGGGTAACTGCATGAGTTACGACCAAGTACCTACCTACCCTAAATTACAAGTAATTTGGGGTAGGTAGGTACTTGATCGGAAACCTTCGCGTGGTACACAGCACCGTACCTTGGCCAACATTTGATCCTTATGATTGACACTATCAATTGGTGCTATAAAAATACAGGGTGCTGCCTGGGTGAGCCAAGCTAGTTTTAGAAAATCTTTGAATGCAGTTTTATTTCTTTTTGAAAATAAAGGAATGTCTTCTTTAAGTAAAATGAGCCAACTTAAGTGTGAGGTTTAATAAATTTCTTTTCGTTCTTTCTTTATTTCTTTCTAAGGATGGTAGTTTCCATCCAGGGCCCGACTTATTTTTCCACCCTGTATATGTTCAAACTAATTGGTATGCATTTTTTTTATCGTGTGAAAAGTCCCCATGGATACCTCCCGCCGGAGCCGGTGAAGGAGATCATGTTGGACTTAAACCGACTAAAACGCACGCTGTCTCTGGGCCGTCGGTTGCTGGAGGTGAGGTAATCGTAAACATAACTATCCGTCGCACCCCGGCCGACCCTGGGACCATTTATCTCTCCAGCTGGCCCTCTCCCGGAGTGGGGCCACGGAGTCCCCACCTCGCCCCCAAGTATGAGGAGGCACGTAATACGCGCCGCCGCTGTGGCCTGCTTCTGCTAGGGTCACAGTCGGCCTCACCCGTCACATCCAGGCTCATGGGGGACGTAGGATATTTGTTACCTCCCACGACCGAGTTGCCTCCGCTCGTCACGGGCCACGCAGTTTGCGTCTCTCCTCCACTCGGCCCTCACACCTAGGGCCGCGACCAACTCCGGTCTCGGCGTCTCCCATGCTAGACACTCGGTGAGCGTATGTAGCACCAAGTCCTCGCTCGGGTCGCATTGATGGCACTCGGACGTTGGCTCTTTCTCGACGATCCGATGCAGATATCGCCCGGAGTTCACAGAGCCGGGATCTTACGGCCCGAAGTTTTTCAGGCTCGGGATCGTGTCCCCTTTCCCGCGCCGCTTTTCGGAACCGATATAGCGCCGAAAGGGTTCTCGCTTCCAGGATCCACGTTGGCGATCCAGCGAGAAGACTCGCTGCTGCAAAGGATATCGCGCGGTACCCTCTGATGGCCCTAGAGGCCATTATCCCCTGCGGTTTACGCAGTAGGTCCATGTGTCTGTAGATTGTAACATATTAGTATACAACGAGACATATCTATATCTTGAACGCTCAAAATGTGCTCTATACACGTTTCTTGGGTGTCTTTTGAGGATAGTACAAATTGCTTCGGCGGCGGACGAGCTCAAATTCACCAATCATAGATATTATTAGTACAAAACAATCCGTGCGCGCCAAAGCTTCGTTTTTCTCGTGACTTAGGTCCAAGATATATGTCCCCCTATAGCAACGCTTTCGAGTATTTAGTACGGGAGCTGAATTCACACGCGTTACCCTCTCGCCATCATTTTAAGACATCTAGGTATACCTAGTAGGTGCGTAGTAGGCGACGATATACGAAACGAATACATGAATACGAAATTTTGTGAATAAGTGTGCGTAATAACTTCGTATTAATCCATATTCATATCCATACTAATATTATAAATGTGAAAGTAACTCTGTCTATCTGTCTGTTACGCTTTCATGCCTAAACCACTGAACCGATTTTGATGAAATTTGGTACAGGGGTAGTTTAGACCTTAAGAAAGGATAAGGTCCTGCCGAGCGCAGATTATTTTGTAATAGTCTATGTTTGATGAAGCTCTACCACCGCAGTAGCACCCCGTGCTATCCTCAAAAGTCACCCATAAAATGAGTACCTACTTCGCGTATAGAGCACATTTTGAGCACATTTTAGGCCCAAGGGTCCATATTGGCTTACATAAACTTTTAAATCCTATTCTTTGTCTTACTACCGATTTGTGCTCATAATAATCACTCTTCATAATTTTCTTTTTCATATATTTTTTATTCATACATTTCTATTCCTAACAACGGAGTTCATAACCGTTAGTGATCATATTTTTTTTATTCATAACTTTTTTCTTCATAACATTCAATTATCATAATTTTTGTATTAATAAAGGGTACCAAGAAAATATTTTAACTCATATTATCATTTTTCTAGAGTGACAAATTTTGTTTTAAATTTGTTTTTGGATTAAATATAGTTCTGCATGGTTATAAAAAAAAATAACCACGAAGGCTAATGCGGGAGCTTCGCTCCGCTCCGCTCCCGCATTAGCCTTCTAACCTAATCTATCCAAGTCGGATACGGAAAATACGGATAAAAACACTTATGATTAAGAAATATTAAAACGAATATTAGAATAAAACACCTTTATGAACTGTGGAATGAACTCCCCGCGGTGGTTTTCCCAAGCGACTACAATATGGGGTTCTTCAAGAAGGGCATTAGAAGGTTTCTTCAGGGTCGGCAGCACGAGTGTGACGCCCCTGGTGTTGCATACGTCCATAGGCCACGGTAACCACTTTCCATCAGGCGGGCCGTGTGCTTGTCTGCCACCTAAGTGGCATAAAAAAAAAGTTATTTATTGAAATGATTATGAGTTTCGATTATTAGTATAAACAAATATATGAAAACAAATATTAGTAACAACAAATTTATGATAAGTGATATTATGAATTTCAATGAATATATATTTCAATATTTATTTGTAAAATTTTTATGAAGAATGATCATTATGACAGAAAAATTTTCGGAAATCCGATGATAGGAGTTAAAAAGTTATGTAAGAAAATGCGCACCCATAGGCATCCTATAATATAGCTACGCGTGTGACGGCGTGTGACGGACTTAAAGCGGCCATAAAGTTCGGTGTGAGTATTTTTTCTGTGATGTGAGCCTACATAGAAGAACGCGACGTGTTGTTGCCATTCCGTGCAGATACTTAAATCATTACGTTATAACGTTATAAATCTATAACGGTTACACTTATTAACCGTTATTAACAGATATAAACCCTTAACACTTTCAATCGGTTACACTTTCGTTTCGGTTACACTTATAAAAGGTTTTCTTCTAAAACAGTTTCAAAAAACAGTGTTAAAACACTTTATAGTGGTTACTGTTTCGGTCCCTGCTCCTAGGTGCAAACTTCGTTTGCTACTAGGATTGGTCCCCAGATGAAAAAGAAGAAGTAAAACCAGACATGATAAAACTTATTATAATAAAACGATAATAAAAGTATGGTAATTAGCCACTCAATATAAAAATACGAATAAGTTAGTTCTGAGGTCTAAAAAATAATGTTCTTCATTCATCTACCTACCTGACAAAAATGCGGGAAATTATAGTAGTAAAATAGCTATATATTTTGGGTTGGTTCTGTTTCCCCCATTTACGGATTCCCCTTGTAGTGTTGTCAGTAGCTTATTGGTTAAGAAATCGGCCCAACGTAAACTCACTCCTAATTCCAGGAACTAAAGGGAATTTTAGTAATTCAGTAACTAGTATTTCATTTCTTAAACGTATAAGTACATACATTTTACTTGTTTTATATATTTTACATGAAAGTGTCTATACGTACACTTTCATGTACCAATTAAATTGCCAAAAAATTACCTGATAGATTATGTAGGTACACCTAGCGCCCGTAGCGCAACTGCAAGAACTGAATAGGTTATAAATAGCTATCGTACAAGTAAAAAGTTGTTATTTTAATATTACAAACAGTCACTTCGATTTTATTTATTTATATAAAGTACCTATAAATAAAGTTCCCTTCATTTCATTCTTTGAACAAAGTAAACCGGCCAGCACGATGCAACAAATCACTATTCTGTTCCATATAGTTTTTATGTCACTGACACAAAAACTATAAAACAATACGAATTTTCTGTTAATAACTCAAAAAGTAGGCAACACAAAATTGATGTTTGCGATGCAATGTCTAGACCAGACACGTCCGACTAAAACAAGTTCCACCGATTCGTTCTTGTAATATCAGTGTAATTTATTTAATGTTAGAAATAGACCTCGCCAGCGCCACAAAGAATATTGGCTTTCACAACGGAACCTGGTAAATTTATGTGCCGCGAGATTTTGCCAACGGTGAGCTCGGTACGAATCACGAGTACAAAGCTTTACCACAATCAACGCTGCGAGCCTGTTCTACCTTCATCTACAACCTGCGCACGACACATGAACAATACCTACGACAAATGCGGACTTGTAAACACCATGTATATACGTAAAATTAATGATATAAGGTACTTATTTCTATCCTATTGTAATGAAGTTGCAATTACTCAGCCTATGGCTAACTCTGCAGGTGCAATGTATTTTATTTTAAAGGATTAAACCTTAAGTATTATGAATTACGTGCTTCATGTGGACATTTTTGAAGTTATTATTAGATCCCCCATATCTTAGTCTCTGTCATTAACCACTTAAAAAACTATAATGTACTTGCCCGTAGTTTTAGAAGTGTTCTGGTATGGTAATGAATATAAGTCTAATATACTTCATTCGAATTTCAAAGTTATTGTCTATCAATGATAAAATCGCCAATAAAGGATCACCTTTCATTTTATTACTCCAATCCCATACAATATTTTAAAGTTTTCGTAGTCTTCAAGATAAGATAATTTAATATGAGTACCTACATAAAACATAACTTTACCTACAAGGTGTAAAAAATTAACATCAAGAGATCAGTCATGTCTTGCTTTTAGGGCATGCTAATTAAGGTCATGCATAATATAACATAGGACCATTAAATTAAATTATACACATTAAAATTAATTTAATTTAAATTACATTAAGATGTCGTTAATTAACCCATTATGGACTGAGTTTTTTTGAGGTCCCCGATTTTTTTTTTCTCTTAGTATGTTTTTGATTAGGGCCTAATTAACATGATACAAGCATTTAAAATTTGATCTAAGGCTTAGTTCACACGGAATATGCTGGTACCATATGGGATCGCTAGTCTCTTACCGTAGCAACATTCTAATTTTAACATTGGCATTTATTGGTAAACTATTAGGTATATTCTGCAAGAATGAAAATAAAATAAGCAGTATAAGGTAAAAAATGTGTTATCTATTATATTTTTACAATAACATAGTATGGAATTGATAGTTACAGGCAGCACATAGCCCTACATCGCACTTCACGCAATGCTATCTTCTTCGCGATGAGCAATTTTCTAAAGCGCACTTTTCACATTTCCTTCAGAAAATGCAGGTAACTCCTTTGATAGACCTCCTTTCACTCAGGTACGCGCTGGTAGTCTTGCGTTTTTCGGGCAGGTTCATCAACCGATCTATCTGTATCATCACCGGAGCAACTGGAGCTTGATGACTTAGCCCTAGAACTGCTCCACGTCCAGTAACACGTGAACTAATACGACCACGTCCTCGCCCCCAGAAGTATTTTGATCTGAGATCTTGTTTCGAGGCTGAATTTCAGGTGAATATACATTACGTGGTCGACATTCACGACGAGGTCTTTTTCATGTACTTACTTTTCGCTAACAATACCAACAAGGCGCGCTAAGCTGCCAACCACTCAGATTGTTGCTGAATGCACCAGTGTATTCATCTTCTGAATCCTCGTCTAAGCGCACGGCGGGCTCTGAAGCTGCTATGTAGATCTGGTGAAACTCAAGCTCTTTATAATCTTCTAAAATAGCAGCAAAATAGTTTTGTGTATACTCGAATTGCAGCTAAATAACAACAAAAAATAATTTACTTTGGAAAACATTCACATTATGTTTATTGTTACGTATTTATAGTGATGTTATAAAAATATAACTACAACATTATACCCTTTTACGACACTAACTTCCAAAAAAGTGAAAAATTCGAAAGCCACGGTAAGCGACTAGCGGTACCATATGGTACCAGCAACTTTAGCAAACCATATTACCGCCATTTTTTTTGAACTGGCCTAATGTAACTGATTCACACAATCGAAGCACTCTTATAGAATATATAATCATAATAAAATGTTCGCATAACTACAAAACTAAAGAAATATAGGTACTTACTTGAAAAGCTTATCCATTTTTGGGAAAAAAAATTGACACATCCACTTCTGCAATCAATTACACTCAAATGAAGACAATAACTGTCAAACACCGGTCATCGAATAATAGCGCACACTTTCTCGCTTCGATTGCACCAATTTAAGTGTATCTATCGCATCATCCGTTGGTTCAGGATGACAAAACAAAACGCGCGAAAAAGTGGTACCGTACGGGATCGCTAGTCCATAATGGGTTAATAAATAAGGCATTAAATTATTCATTTTCAAAATACAATTTAATACCAAAATTGCGAAAGGATTTTTATTCAATACTATTTTTTTAAATTTATTTATTCAATTAATCTAGGAACTAAACCAAATTACTAAAATATATGTCGAAACGACCAAAGAGCTGGTTTGGTTTCAACTGCATTACTCTCAGAGTAAATATACGTTTCAAAGTGCACCTTGCCTAGTCACTCTTTTCCCAGCAAGCCCAGAATTAGTGAATTAAATTGACCACGAAAATACATAAAATAGCACTAATATCAAAAAGTGGTAGTAAATTGCGTGTTCTTGAATAAATTATTTCTTTCTTTCTTTCTTTCTTTCTTTTTTTCTTTAATTGTTTGATTAGAATTTATTTTTTATTAGTATTTAATTTTAAAATTTTAATTTTTTTTGATAGATATCAAAATAATTAAATTTGAAAATACAGAGAAAATGAAAATTTTTCCCGCATCGACTCAAATTTTCAGAGATGATTTGTGACCACTTTCAACCAATGGATGAATATAAGTACGAGTATAAAGCTGGAAACAGACGGTTCATTCGTTTGATGCTCAGTCTGATAATTGCTTAATTTTTCTTTCAATCTATGTTCATGTGAACATGCTTAGATGGATTGACATAGAATCGACATATTGAAAGAAAAGAAGACTGAATGTTGAATTAATTTTTCTTTTCTTTCAATATGTCGTCGAAGGAGGTCGTGGAATTAGTATAATCGCAACACAGAGAAAATCAAATTGACACAATACATGATACCGGCTGCAAATTTCGAACAAAATTACCGAAATCGAGTTAATGTTCAATCAGTGTTCAGACCTCTCTTTGTTTGAAGATGCCAAAAGTGAACCGATCCAACACGGATCTTTTCATTAGTGAGTTTAATCGGCATTAATGATTCATTTTATGTTCAGATGTATCACTTTGAGTGATAAATGAAAAATGAAAAACGAAATAGAACAAAAAGTGAACCGTTTGACATCAGCTTAACACGAGCATATTAATTTTTTTACAGGGAATTCTAAACTGTAGGGGATTACAACAGATAATGAGTCTCCACTTATTATTATTACTTCATAAATTTTTCAAGTAAAACCGTCAGCTACCTATCCGACGTTACTTAGAAACAACATAGGGATCTATTATGTTGAACCAGTAATTTTGCTGCCTACGAGCACGTTTCCCTAGTATCGCCTTAAGCCAATTCCGTTACTAGGAATTATAAGTGGATGTTATACACCTGCCTTTGGAAAACCGTTCTTGTTATTACGTTAATTATCCCACTATACCTGTAACATATATTAGAATTATTAAGTTCAATGGGTTAAGAACACGGAGCCATCGCGGCATCGGTTATGAATTTTTCTGCAATAAGTTTAAATAGATATTCATTATTTAACACTTTACTGAGAAGATCGGATAACTACAGTATTAAAAATAATATACCTATCATAAAACTATTGTAAAAAAATATACTTGTTCAAAACAATGTAAATGAAGCTAATTAAGCAAAGTCTCTTTACTGGTGAGATATAAGTGTGTGGTCTCTTATGGCCAATTAAGAAAGTAACAGTTACACTATTAGGTATACAGTCTTCATATAAACAATTTCTTCTACAGCCGTTCGCGTCCGTTGCTGATAAAAGCTGAAAAACGCGACTAAGCAGTCGGGTGGAAGTCTATGCCAAATTATATCCAACACTTTTAAATAATTCAAGGAGGGTCAAGCTATGTATCCCAAAATGAGGGTGTCTCATTATAACTCAGTAGAACATTGCCTAGAATCAGCACATATAATAAAAAATCATACATTCGCATTTAATTTGCATTTTATGGAAGTTATGCACACAGATACAGTAATAATTGCGAGACATAACGACTCAAGATAATTATAATTGCGTCACAAAACTTTAAATAACTCATGGAAAATCATATTTAAATAACATGTTATCAATTTTAAGTGGTAGAACTAGTATTGGAATACCCTCAAGATGCAGTAAGCTAGTTGTAATTAATTGACGGCTGCCGGTACGTTACAATTAATTTGTATCAAGTCCATAATTGGTTTCATCAAAGAGCGATCTTGGTCGAAGTCATAAGGCGGGCGGGTGTCTGCGAGAAAGCTACATTCGTTGAGCCTCCCCGCACGTGTCTGTCGCTATGCATCGCGTGCCAGCATGTAACGGTCCCAGCAGCTGATCCTAGCAATTGTACTTACATTAATAATTAAAGGCAATAGTTGGTAGGTATAACTCTGTAAATAATTTCAGATATTTGTAAAAGGTAAATAACATTCAAAGGAAACCATAAAATTAACTGATGCCGATGTATAAAGTTCTAGATAGGTTCATGATTAAACATACTAAAGGTAAAATTACAGTAGATACCTAACTCATTAACTAACAAAACTTCTTAATCAGATCTCCTCCAACTGTGAAGCGCATCTTTGGCCTTATATTTTTGCATCTGCCAAAATTATCTTTATATTCATGCACGCTTGCATTCGCTTGAATGTATTCAACTTGTATCCTGTGGGGTGAGCACGAATAACTATCGTAATCGTATCGTTAACATAACGATAGCATGGAGCATTGTGATTGGCAATGGCAATGCTCCGTGCTCTCGTTACGTTCACGAGACGAATTCGATAGTTGTTCGTGCTCACTGCTCTGTATTACGTACGGTTTGACAGATCTTACTTCAAGATTTTCTTACCTTCATTTCTTCCCCTTTTTGTACTCACCATATTTGTTACCATTTTCACTTCATAAGTAACAACTCAAGTGTTGAAAGCATTATTATATTCAATGGGAACCGATTTATCAGTTCGTCTTTTGTTACATTGGTACTGCATATAAAATATACCTACCTAAACCGGTACTTCATCACGAGATTGAATAGTCTGTTGGTCTTCTTGCTCTGTTAATATGTCTCCGTGATGTACAGCCATCCGAACTTGGTCTTCTTGGTTTTATTCGTACTGTCAGTTCTTTTTCGATTATACACTCTACACTTACGACGTCTGCTCATTGGCATGAACATGACAGGATTCCAAGATACATAATAATACCGACAATCGGTATTAGTCATCGTCAAAACATCGGGAAAACAAAAGGAATGATGCTATAATATATTACTGCGACCATGTCTCGATACATATCTAATTTAATGTAAAATGCATAGATTTAGAATCCATTTATTTCCTACTAATATATCAAGCGTTTAGCTATCGGATAAGAGCCAGCATTATCTGAATGTGTGATTTGTTTTTGTGAAACTGAAGTCGAGCTTCCTTTTTGACATTTTTCATATCAGTTGCCAGTAACTGATATGAAAAATGTCAAAAAGGAAGCTCGCATACCCTTCCTACTCATAATTATGTGAGTATACTATATAGAATCAGAGCAAGATAAGGATTGTTCAGTGTGTGCGCAGAAGGCAGGACGTAGCGTGGGGTGCACACCACACTGCACAGTGCACGGGGGCTGGCGACCGACGACGTTGCGCTGTCTAATTAAGCGCGGGCACGGGCTAATTTGACGCGTGAGCACTCTGTGCGCCCGCCTAATGAATGGTATCTCACACGTTCATCGCGCCACGTCTGCCAACTCGTGCTCTCTGCGCCCGCGCATTACGGAAATCTAAGCACTGTCTAGTCACTGATAAAGGAATTATTTCTGAAGTAGGTCGATTTTTGATGGAAAATCTAAGATTAGACTGAAAAGTCTTGGTACAAAATATTATACAGATCACAAAATAAAACAAAATATATTTATATATCGATGTTATGAAGTTAGTATTTCTATATTTCGTTTTTAAATTTTCGTCGAACAAACTATTAGATATTCCTAATAGTAATTAGTTATTCAATCACTAGTTTCCTACTACTGGTATCAAAGAAATCACATCTGAAATATTGCAATAAAATGTTCAACCTTCATCGAGCAGGCTTGTATGTCACTAAATTAAATACATTTAGCTTTATATTTTGTATTTTTCATCATACTTTCAGTGCACTGCGATTATTTATTTACAAGGAAGTATGACATAGCTAAAACGCCAAAGTCATATTGAATGCAACCGCGTACGGAAAACTGAGGCTAATGCTTATTCGAAGTGCTTGCATCAGTCGGTAATGTTGATTATAGACATCGGTAGTAGCTTTGTGAACGCAGTTCGAACGCACTGATGTATTTATGAACGCACAAATCATGTTTCTATTTTCATATGAATAAAGCAAGCTGTACAAGAAGAAGAAAGTGATTGTTTTTTCCCGTTATAATTATAATATTCTACAAATATTTCATATACCGTTACGAAGTTATTTTCAAGATATAGATATAGGTAGTTCGCGGAACTGTCATTCTCTGGTACATAATTATTCTATCAGACGTCAACGCCTCTGTGACTCCTTCATTTTCATGATTTTTTTCATGCAATCCATCCAGTTATTCTTGCCTCTTTAATTTTAACGTATTTAGTGTAGAGAAAAAAGATAATATTCAACAATCCTGTTATCAAAAAAATAAATTGTATTTAAAAAAAAATTAATATAAAATAATTATGTACTTTAATTGAATATTTTAATATAGGTAGATACTTACATAGGTAAGTATCTACCTATATAAATATATGTATACTGTAAATGTTGAATTATTATAGAATAATTCAACATTTACAGTATACATATATTTTTATGAATTACCTATATTGTGAACGTAACACTTGTCAGCTATTTTCTTTTCAATAACGATGCCGATCCTATCCTAGCTATTAAAATTGAAAATTAGCTGTGTCTGTACATTGAAGTTATTAAAAAAATACCTACTAAAATACTTGGGCTGTTTTGTCTAGTTGTATATTTATTCGCGATGGACGATAAAATTACTGATCAGACATTAATGCAGTATTTTTTATTAGAAAGATCTTTGTCAGATTTACCTAAAATTGATTTTTTGAACATAATTAGTTGAGCAAAGTCGGATATATGACAAAAAGTCGCGATAATAATCGACATCCACGCAGGCAGAACTGCGGTTACCAGCTAGTATATTAATAAAATAATTACATACACGAAGAATAGCTCTGTAAAGGTATCATAAAAAAGGGTAATGAGAAGTAAAATTCTTAATGTCTGTTTCATTGAACACAATTATTATCGCCTAACAGGAAATATTAACAGTAAACACAGGCTAATTAAGTTGGAAAGTATAAAAAGAGCATAAAGGACTTAGTATATCTTCGGTTATAGCCCGAGCGAGCGTTGGCGCAGGCTGTTCATCTGAATGCGATCCTATCACCAAGACCAGCTGCGGCTGCTCACCGTAGTTTTTAATTATCTTTTCTGCTGGCCCTACCAATTACCGATGATGCCTAGAACGTTGCATTACATTCTTGTATTTGAAAAAAAGTACATAATTTGCAAGTTTTACAGTTGTTTTGCTAATCGATGTTATTGTATCGGAATTCTTTTTTTCAAAATTCTGAGGAAACAAGTAACGTCAACATAATTATTAACGCTGCGTACGTAGCGTAGTATGAAAATAATATGATGTAGAGTAGGAGGGAAATTAGTAAAAAAAATGGAAGAGATTACTTGCCGCTAATTGCTTCACGTAGTCGCGTAACATTAAAGTTTCAGATTTTGTTAGCCTACGAAATATGTTGAATGGGTACATATACTTAAATACATTCACAGAATTATTTATATTTGACGCAATTCATGAATAAGCTGTCAAGTGTGCACCAACGTTCGGAGTTCAGGTGATTAAAATACTAAGTATTTACAATTCGTTTTAATGATTAGCTTCAATAAGATGACAATTTTCTTCATAACATTAACACTACTAGCTCGTGAAGATTAAATTGAACATCAAACACCTTGCCAACGAATGTTTTGATGAATATATTGCTAATATATTAATAATTAATAAATAAATTATACTTCTAGCTTCGAGCTGGTAGGTTTTCGTAAACAATATACGAGTAATTTATTCGTGCTACACATACCCGCGGCTTCACCCGTGGATCCAATCCATTAGATCCAATAGATATTTATCTATGGATTGGAATTATAGTTTGGAAAACACAGGGGCTTGGTACTATTTAGTACCAAGCCCCTGTGTTTTCCAAATATAATTTCATTCCTGTACCAAATTTCAACACGATTCATTCAGCATAAAACAATTTTCAGAAATATCCACAATTTTATAATTTGACTAGTAAAGTTAATACAGAAAATATTGTAGGACATTCTACACAACGCTATCTAGACCCAAAGTAAGCATCTGTAAATTTTCTTTAACTTCAGTGTTTTATGCTCTAACAGATAAGTATTCGATCCACTTTACTAATCAACATTCACTTTTAATGTTTGATCAAAACTTTTTGTTTCACATTTACGACTACAGAGATTATATTATAATAACTTCAGAAAAATATCACGTTGAAAATATATCACGGCCTTGTTCCTCTCGTTTTTTATTACGGTACCTAAGTCCTGCTAAGTCGTGAGCTAGTTTTATGTTTTTTTGGTATGAAACATTATCCGCGTGGTTCCTGGCATACTAGAATATAAAGGCATCTTTTCAATTAGATATCGCACTAAGTGATTAAGGGATATCTAAAGCTATTCTTCATCTACATGGTAAATATACAACAGCCTATGAAAAGGTATTTTCTTGATTATCCAAGTTGCATACAAAGCTTGTAATTTAGAGTCCGGGTCACACTCTCACACTTATCTTTTTGACTTATAGGCGAGCGGCTGCCGTCTGACACGTCAGGCCCGAAAGAAAAGGCTACGCCAGACTTAATTTAAAATCTAAAACTGTTGTACAATTAGCGGCCTTTACAGTGCAATCTATTCCGGTCCACCATTGGATAGAGAAAGTTTGGTGAAATGTTAGTAATGGGGCTCTGAAAGAGATGCGTTCCAAGATATAGAGCGTCTATTAAAGAATGATGCCTTTAGCAATATTGCATAGTCGTCACAGAGTGGGCAGGTAGGCACTTTTGTAGTTACTGAATGTCACGGAGGTGCCGTTGCGTTATCGCGACAGACGATATTGCAGCGAGTATACCGGTGACCGATATAATTATCTCACAGGTGCTTATCGCACAATTTGTCACAATACAGACAACATTTTCGGTTAAATGGCATCAAAGATTAATATTGCAGAGCTTGCAATAGGTATAAAGTTGGTTTATGTCCGTTTATATTTTACATATCGCTAGTGTATTGTTGAGTGATATGAATGTTTCAGTTTAAGACTAATTTTCTCTTTCCTAATCGTTAAGACTAACCTATCCAAAATAGTAAATATGGTTTATGGCATGCCTATTTATTCAATGTCTTTGATTAGAGAGCAGTGGACTCCACAGGCATCTTGCCTGATGTTTGTTCACTATCGATCAGGTCCAATTATTGTGAATAAATCACGACTTTAATAGACTGAACTCAAACTATGTTCATAATATGCAATCTTCACAACAGTATCTATACATTTGATGTTCCCAGATTCAATTAAATTTCTGAAGCCTTCATTGTATATTGCCTGATAAATTCATCAAACTTATAAAAAACAGCACTTTGGTTCGTAAGTAGTACTAAGCAAAAGGCTCATTGTTTCAAGAATGTCTTACATTACATGTTCTGTGGCGCGGCGCGGTCAGTCTGTCTGCACAAACAACTCAGCTAATTACTTGCGCGAGGACTCACGACTCTCACCCGTTTAAAAAGCTTTAAGACTTTAAGCTGCGTCATTTGTTGGTGACCATAATGGACTGATAACAGATAGGATTGCCGCTTTTGATATCTACGCTCACACCCGAAATCGCATCGGCCCCAAATATGCAATGAATTAAAGAGCGAAAACTTTCCAGTAACATGATTACCCTATTACGGGTATCTTAAAGTATAAACTTTAAACAACGTATTATGAAAACTAATTACTACAATTAATCAGTTACAACATCTCATCTATCTTTGATGAAATTTTTACATTAATAGTAGGTTTACTGCCAATTTTACCTGTACCATTTTCGTGCCTCTGTTAGAGAATACCTACAAAAACAGTTTATATTCAAGAAATGATGCTTATTAAAGTCAACATACCTACTAAATATTTAATGAATTTATGGTTACTTAAGGGCGTGATATTGTGACATCCATTTAATGTCTGAAACAGACTTATAATAATTTCACTTAATTACGGCATTTATTCCACGGCGAGGTCACTCGGCCGCACTCTATCTTGCACACGAGAATTAACGCTTGTTATATTCGTACTGCGTCGTTATATACATAACAATGAACTTAAAAGAAAATAAAAGCTTTTCCGTGTTATATTTTTCCGTAAACTACACTTTAATCAGTTTTGAGATAAAAGTGATCTCAGAACTTGTTCACGATATGCATAACGTAATACAGAACGGTTATGTTATTACACCATTAATATAAAACCAATAAAATTTATTAACACAAAGTAGCTCGTGTACGATATTTAAGAGACTCAATAACCGAATTATTCGATTGTTTTATTAGACAAGTAATCATAAAAAGGTAGAATTTAGTGCATGCAAGCACTCGCTCCCCGTTTTACAAGTTGTAATCGTCGTAAGAATTGATTTTTGTGTTCGATATTGCAAGCAAATAAAATGCAGATTTTAGTGTTCCACTGACTATAAGGAAAGGGAAAGGAAGGATAACACGCACTAGCGAGGTGAGAATGTGTGAAATGCGACCTTTGCCACTTTGGTAAGTGTTATTTAACTTAAAAATTATAATAGGCAGGTACCCCATATCACCAAAGTTCATTTATTACCTTCCTTTGATTCTTAAGTAATGAAAACGAACATAAGGGGAATGGACTTATTGCCATGTTTATTTCAATACTTCAGCAATATTAATAGGTACAATGCTAATACACGGACTACCTAATATTGAGGGTTTGAATTCAGATACATGGCTCGACATAACCTCCTCCTCCGACTCCGGCGGGGGAGGTATCCGTGGGGATTTTTCGCACGATAAAAAAAAAAAAAAAAAAAAAAGATACATGGCTCGAGTCAACAACAGTGCCCGGAATAAGGCAATAGGCTCTCCCCCCATTACGTGGGACCTAATACAATGATTGGTGAAATGTGGGTGTTAGTTCACCTCTGCCTAACCCTCCGCGGATAAAGGCGTGATTGTATGTATGTATGTATGTATGTATGAGTTCTACCCGATACACTACAAACATGATGGAGTTCTCCTATACAACATGAAGTTTAACGATATTATGTGTGTAGTAGCATCGTACCACTAATGTTACTAATATTTATTTTTTTCATAAAAGAAAATATGTATAAATTAGAAGTACACACGGCCAAAGAGATAAGAATACACATTTACATATAAAGTTATGTAATCCAAATGAAATTGGCATATAATATTCAGATATCGTGTGAAATGACGCATAGGGTAATCTTATCCTAGGAATAACTTTCTGTATGTAAACGAGGACCGGGATTAGTATTGCATCGGGCCAAGGTTATATAACAAGGTGCTAATAAACTAAGTATTTATTAAACATATTCAGAATCGTTTACAATAATAGTATTTCATAAATTAGCTACGTAGGTACTAACCTTCGTGAAACGGTTAATGCAATGTATACCTATCTATGTATGTTAATTATCTACGAAATGACTTTGCTATACATAGCTGCACAAACATCAAGATCTATTATTCCATATCGTCTCAGAAGTAATATCACTTTAGATCAATTTGTATAAGCAATCTCAGTTCGGAAGCTCATGCAGATAACATCGGCCACTATCGATGTTATTATTAATTTATTTTTCGTACTGATAGCCATCGAAGCAATCCTGAGTGAATCAATGACGATTCCCACGTTACCAATATACCGTACCATACATTCGTAGATAAGAAATTGAATAGAAAATTAAATGTACCATTCAATAAGACGGTATCTTGAGCATAATGTGTTACCAGTTACCACTAATAGGAACTCTCTAGCTGCCATCTGTGCTTTAACAAATGTAAGTTGTTAAAACTTAAAGGACATATGGAACTTGGAGCTTAACTGGTCTATAATATTTGCATAATGTAACTAGTATATTGCAACATTCAGACGTGTTAATAAAATAATCTTAAAACAGGATTCTTAAATTGTTGCGTTAAAGTTAGCGTGAGATTATCTCCGTGAATTACCGAGAAATTAATATTAAACTTACAAGTAGGATTTATTACAAACTCAAGTGTGTATTTTATCATACTGAAGAGTACAGGTTTTGATCGCAAATAGTAATTGAGAACTTTGATTCCTACGAGTGACAGTAGACTGGAGGAGGAGGTATTAGTTACCTCAAGTATAAGTACTTATCTGTTGTTTCTAATGTAATGTTCCTATAGTTTGGGATGTTTAAAACCACTTCTATAAAGTCTTATGTATTTCCTTCTTCCCACAATCCAGGGTCCTTTAAGCGGTGTATAAAAAAACATGTGATGAGGGCGTCTAGCTGAAGGCGAGACCATAGGGGAGATGAAGACTCATTGACGTATTCTATTTATTAAATCTAATTGAACAGTACAGCTTATTGAGGGATGAACTAAATTAATTAAGGAACTACGTTAGCTAAAGAAAAATAAACAAGAGGGATTGGAAATGTAATTAATGCAGTTGCCTCTTAGCAAAACTGCAAACTGTGCTATAAAAACTATATCGAGCGTCAGCGCAATGGTCTCGCGTACATTCGCAGTTCTGATTTAGGTGTGACGGTTCTTCACGCCACAGCGGTATCTTTTGTATAAGAAACTGGTTCGTCTCTGTGGAATACTACTGATCTCTGGGATATCAGATCTCTGTACAGTATTTATTTTTTAGATGCTCTCTACAGGTTACTGTGCCTTGCTATCCGCTTTGTGGGAAATCCAAAGGTCACCAACATTCTTGTTAGCTCAGCATTATTTTCTTTTGACGTTTTCTTCATCGCTGTGCGGCCAATAATGAACAGCTAGTGCTTGACTTTTCCAGCTGCAATTTCAGAGAACACTAATATAACTAACAGTTATAGGATATTTTATGTTATCTGTGTTAGTTATTCAAATAGTTTTTCGTCTTTAGGAATCTGCACACCAATATCAACACATAAACAAAAGCTCATAATTAGGTGCAATAAATCTTCAACAGCGAATAAGTATACTTTTGCAAGCCCCGGAGCTATCTGCAACCATTACTTATTGGACAAAACATCGGATTAGCAAATCGTTTCTGAAGTTTAGATTCATCACTTCCTACTAGACATATAATTTGTGATGCTACAAGTTTTACTAACCTTGTAAGAAGGTTGTTTTATTATTGCCACACTCCGTACGCCCAATACAAAGCAATGTTGTTCAATGATGACGACCATTAATTAATTACTTTTAAGGTCTTAAACGGGCCCCTCTAACCGTGAGAGGAATTAACGCTTTTGTCTATCACACTGTTCAAGAATAAGTAAATAAAATAATTCTGGTATATTTACATAACGCTATAACAACACTTTAATAGACGATATAATTTATATTTTTATGTAATTGAATTTATACTTTCATCGCTAATATTATCTGACTAAGTGTTGTCCTGACTGTCAAAAAAGTAATTAGTTAAAGTCACGTGAAGTTACTACGACAATTTTCAGTGGGGTTTTGTTTATTTTAAGGTGTAGAGTTACATTCATTTATTATAAGGTGTACCTATATTTTTCCAAATACGGCAGTAAAAGGCGGGGCCGGTCCTTCTGACAGAGCCTTCAATTTGTATCACCAATTCTTTTACCTTCAAAGTATATCGTTATAAATGCCTGTATTATGTATGTACAATGCAAAATCTGAAATAAGTAGTCTTTTATGCTGACTTTATTAAAGATAAGCCACAAAGCTCATATATTATTCGATAAACAGCAGGAACTTGAGTCCGCTCTGTAGAATCTCCATGCATTAATGCGACTGCAGGACATTTTTCAGCTCCACAAATGTGCATTCTTTCCACCGAAAAGTAATGCAGTCGGTGTAAAATGTGAATCATGCTCTCTGTCGACAACCTACTTAATCGTCGGGATACTTATTACGTCCGTCTTCCATACACAAAACCACTTAAGTGCAATAAAATTATTTTTTTATGGTTTGTCACACATGGTTTTGTCATCACGAATACTTAAAATTATTATATGACGAGGCTATATATTTATTTAAAAAAAGACGTTTCACATTACATATAGGAGTAACTTCAGTCCAAAAATGGTTTTTAAATATTTTAGTGTTATTAATAACTTTTGTTGTAGACTGTACCCGAACCCTAAATTACAAAAGCATTCTAGTGGTAAAAGGATTTATGCGTCGTTATTTCCGGTAGATTCTGTGTGTATAGGGTGGGGACCAAGATTTTCTGCGCCCAAGCCAACTTCACCTGCTATTCAAAGGACGAGATTCTATTGCACGTTTTCCTCTAGGTTGGACGGTCAGACGGCAGTCGCTTCTAGTCATGATTAGCGGAATTAAAAAAGAGTAAGAGAGTGAACACCGACACTAAAGTTTGTACCTACCTACTGTAGATTCCAAGCTCGAAATTGCAAGGTGTGCCTTCGCTAACGTTTTGATCCTGTTGTTTAGCTTTCGGGTCTTCGACACTAATTTATACAACATTTATAAACGAGTTTATAACATTATACTCTCATATTTTTCTCTCTGGGGTAGGTAGAGAACAGCCCGCTATCTACTGGTAACCTTACTTTTTTTAAGGAAAAGATATCCTGTTTTTAACTTCCATACTATGCAAGCTGTTTGCAGCACTGTATACAGCGTTCACATAATACCTTGAAATTATTGATACTTCCACTCCATACTCACAAAACTTCTTATGTTGTCTATTAAAAAGTTTAAAAATCTAATCTTTAAAAATATGTTTGTGCCCTGCTATAATCAATTTATCTTGACTTTGAATCAAAGTGGATATCTAATTTCATTTCTTCGTATAATGAGAAACATTGGTTAGTATTAATATTAATCATCATTCTCATCATCATTATCTCAACGTTGAATCCTAGTTGTACAGTAGCCGAAGCTCTCGCCTTTAAGCTCGGAATCTGCCTTCTAGCTTCAATCCTCTACTAAAATTAACAAGACTTATTATTTATATTGCACTTAATGTTTTTCTTTAGGTTTTTATATATTCAATTCGTGTATTAGTTATTACTCGCGGCTTCACCAACGTGAAATAGTCACTGATCTCGTAACTCAATCCACAGGAACTTGTTTCCAGGATGAGAATAAACCTGTGTGCTATTTCAGACTAATCAATCTCTGTGCCAAATTTATGTAGAGCTGTTTAACCGTTCTGACGTAATCTATATTAAAACATTTGTTCATCCATCCATGCAATTACCTATCCAGAAATCCATTCACCCATACAACTTTCACATTTTATTAGTGCACTTAATTATTTTCCTGTATTTGGATTTTCATGCTTTACAAATTAGCAAAGCGATAAATATTAATACTAAAACAGCTAACTATAAAACCAGTGACTAGCAATCAGATGCTTGGCTGGACTTATGCCCCCTTACACTATTAAAGGGAACTAACTCCTAGTGCATTTAGTTTAATTATGATGGATAAGTTTACTGAATGAATACCTTCTACTTCCGACATCGGTAGGTACTCATATACTAAAACAAGACTTGACTATTTGTCAAGTTAACAAAAAAATATGTAAAACTTAATTAAGCTGTTATTGACTCATATAAACAAGTAGTAAGCCATTGATTTTTATGTTAGAAGATTGTGGATAAGTGACAATTTACATCAGGCCAAAAAGCTTCTTAGGAATTACTATTAGAACTATCGGGATATTTACCATGTATTGTTCGGAGTTTCCGATATTTCGGAGCTGTTGCAAGCACCATGATTACGGAGGAACTGTAGTATGTACCTACTGGCGGTAAACAGTGAAAAAGTCTTTAGGAGTCTACGAAACAATACATGGTAAATATCCCGATAGTTCTAATAGTAATGTGAACGATCATGAAAGTTTAAAAAGCTTCTTAGGAAATTCATTACAAGAGTGTTTTTCCTCGGCATTTGTGGAATTCAGACTAATGAAACCAAGATTCGATCGATAAACAAATGTAGTTATTAGTTATATATTGCTATTTAAATTAGACCTGATATAGAAGTATATTTATTAATGGTTTATGCGAATGCAAGCGGAAGCTAGTCGAATATTAATTAAACAGCTCAGAAGTAAATGATTAAAGTTTGGCATTCACTTATTTAAAAGCATTCACGAGCCAACAGGAACAAAATAAGGACAACAATTAAATTTATGTCATGTTTACAATCCAATTGTATAATAGAATATGGCAAGACATGTAACAAGGCCAGGTCGACGCGTCGCATCGAATAACGAGCACGGATCTGCACTCACCTGCGAATCCTTGACCCATCCAGAAGAGGCTACTCAAACAGAATGTGCCTCGGTCCTGTCGCTGTACATACATAAATAGGTATTTAAAATACCATTCGCCGTGGGAACCGTGACAGGCGCCCGAACCGCGATAACCCTGCGCCTGAGCGCGCCATTCGCCCGCGCCGAATCGCGCCCGCACCGAGATGAAACAACGTGAATCAAACAATGAACCGATATCGAAATCCATTTGGTTGCTTAATTTCATAACGAGGTACCTCTATCTGTATTTTTAATCTACGCTTTTATTTTCAATAGCTATAATAGAAATAAAGTCTAAAGTGTTTTAGTTAGGTTGGTACGAGCAGATGTAAAATGAACTCTAACGAGATGAACCGAGGGACAATAGACGTGTACCGAATGGAGCGGAGGTTATAGAAGTAAGACTGCACGCTGCGAGATGTCATCTGAAACCCCGCTGCGTCTTGCGAACAATATTGTCTCTACTATAAACTCGATGTGAATTTCAAAAACAATTCATATTCACTGCAGTGAATTGTTATATTCTGACACGAAATAAAACATTCTATAAATTTGAATAATGCGTATGTTTAAAACCCATTAAATAACGAGTTATGCCCAAATATGCGCCGATTATTCAACGAGCTTGTTTCATAAAATAATAAATTAGACTGGTTCATGTTGGAATTCATTTTTGTTTTTGACAGCGTCTAGCTAGACCTGCTATAGGTAATTAATAAAGTAGAGATAAAGAGCTCATGAGTACTTTTTATTTTTATGATACAGATATAGGTACCTACCTACATAATAAAAATAATAAATTCAGTTGGATTTTATCCTATCTAGAAACGAGACAAAACTACAAATCTACATTTTTTATCTTGATGTCTTTCAACTGATAGTTCATAAAACACTGCTCGACGAATTTAATATGGCTAATAACATTATTATAGAGGTAGGTTCTGTCATGTCCATAAAAATATGATTCCGTAGCCAACCGCATACGACAACTGCCGACGCATGCAGCAGCACATACAGCGTGCCCATTACTTGTCAAACTCCGATACGGATAAAGGGGACCATTGAGAAGTCGCAATGAGTTACGTGCATGTGCTGCGTGCGTCGACAGTTGTCGTATGCGGTCGGCTACGGAATCATACCTTAACTGAAACAAATTTTAGAGTGAACAAGTGAATTACGTGTAAAGATGACCTGAATCAGTTAAAACATGCATACGATAACCAACGGCACATTAGTTCTTATATATTTTCACCCAAGTTAAGGTTATTACTAAAGGTACTACCGTCGGCTTGTCCCGATGAAATGCATATCTAATAGCTCCATAAACATTTCGTATAACAGTGTATGTGGATGCATTCAGTCTAAATACCGATTTTAATGGTTTTTTATACATATTTGGTACGTATAAGAATAGATTTTTTTACCCTCAACCGTCAGTTTATTGTGATTATACTTGGTATTTTTGGATGAAAAATATTTACATGATATTATATCTCACCACTTTGTCATTTTAATCGGGTCAATAGAAACAATACCTACACCGATTTATGATTATTACTGCACCAACATTTCTAGCATATTATTGTGATGGCTATACGGTTTCATGTGGTCGGATATAGGTATGTACCAAAAACTTTAGGGTCAAATCAACCTCACCTGCTGACGGATAGTTGAGCAAGGTCTGACGTAAATTTTCCTAGGGTGCCTAAGTAAAACTAAAATTAGGAGAAAGAGTAAGCATAGTTACTCTGTGCTCTGAAATGAAACTTCGAAAGCAACCAGGAACAATGCTAGATGATGAACATGATGTTACAATAAAGTTCAACGCGGACAAATCCGCGGGAAATGCTCGTCCCAAATATTGGATTGGTGCAATTGTATTAGATGCGATTTAAACAGAACTTTGCTACTAGGTATCCTAAGATTGCTTTTGAATTGTATTTAATTTTGTAATCTTAGAGAAGCAAATCAATGATTACACCGCATTATGATATTCACAATGTTTACGGTGATGAATGTAGCTGCATAATAATTCTAAGAATAGATTTTTTATTAGGTAACTTATTAAATCATCATGAACAATAAATAAGAAGTCATTTTTATGTATAGGTATATTATTCAACCTATAACGAGCGTAACGCAATTTTTACTTAGATACCCTTTTATATAGGTAAAAGGCCCCTCCAAAATCTTTGAGGCCCAGGTTGACCTCACCTGCCAGTAAGTACTCTTCACTGATTGATGGAATAGGCTCTGGTGCGGAAGTTGGGGGAGGGAGGTCAAACGATAGTTAACCATAGGAGATTTTGAAAATGCAAGTTCTACTATGCAACCAAGCCTAGATCATTTTTGATACAATCGTTATCATCAGCTTGGATGATAACGATTGTATCAAAAAGTTAAACTAGTACAGCCTTAACCCATATTGAAACGTTAAAAATGAAGTCTCAAATGCATATCTTATTTTTTGAATTACCTTCGAAAGCAATAGTTTTTTTGCTATTGTTATCAAGGAAGCGAACCACGCACCGAATCCGCAAAATTGCGTTAGTCGCAAATATAATGATGATGATAAATGTTATATCTCATCTCATAATTTATTAATAGATCTTGGAATTTATTTTTCAATTTCTTGACAAGAAAACTAAAATACATTTAAGAATTCCCTAGCTGAACGGAGCTTTATTGCATAAGCAGTAATTTTACTTAGCCTTAGCTGAAAATTATTAATAAATGTCGATAGTAAATATGTAACTTAATGCATGGTGACTGGTGACTAACGCCTTAAAGTGAATCATTCCGAGCCGGTAGTAACATCGAAAAGTACAAATTTTACAGACGTCCTAATAGAGTTGTAAAAGTCGAAACTTGAAAGTAAGAAACAGGTTATCTATTCGCGCAATTACATTTTACAACAGAGTGATTTGACGCAAATGGCTATCGGTGTTAAATTTGAGCTTTATTGTTTTCCTGCAAGCAAATTGCAACAACCAAATTGTAATGTGACGCAATACGCAAGTCCTCATGTGTGTCAACGAGATACCGACGTGGAACTTTATGACTTGCGATAGTGCTAAAATCAACTATTACTAAACAAAATGAAACTCAGTAATTCTGAATATCTAGTAATGTATGTACCTATTGAATGTAACTTACTTTATTAAGTACTTTACGACTTGTTTTCTTTTTACCCAATACAGACCATGAATGAAAATGCATGTAAAGCTTCTATTATAATATTATAGGTAATTAAAAAGACTGCCAATATTAGTATCTAAGAACAGAATAATTTTGCAAGCAAAAAATATTATGTCTACTGCTTTTCTATCACTTGTAGATTAATTAATTATTTGCTGCCAAAGCTTTTCAGTGACTACGTTTTTTATGCCCTATTAAATTGATCAACTCATATTCACAATTTTAGACTTATTGGTCAGCTCGCCACTTGAAAACCCGCCACTCGGTGGCGAGTTGCCCCGAATTAATTTAATTTATTTTTCACTAGCTTTTGCCCGCGGCTCCGCCCGCGTGGATGTCGGTTATCGCGACCAAACATAGCCTATGTCCTTTCTCAAGGTCTAAACTACCTCTATACCAAATTTCATCAAAATCGGTTCAGTGGTTTAGGCGTGAAAGCGTGACAGACAGACAGACAGACAGACAGACAGACAGACAGACAGACAGAGTTACTTTCGCATTTATAATATTAGTAGGGATTGGTCAACTCGGCACTGGCATAGAAGTACAGTCGATAGCAAAATGTTTAATACAAAGTTGAAGACGTGTATCTCTCTTCATTTTAGTAAGTAATTAAAGGTTTTTATGGAAGTAATGTCATGATAAAAGTAGTGTAATGGACAAGAAGACAAGACTTCTCGAGCCATTGCTTCTGCATGGTCCGTAAAAGCAACACGTTTCCTTTTTACGTTTTCCAAGATTATATCAGTCTTATTGATATGATTTTAAAATTAGAATCTATTTAAAATAAAACAATGTACGTAACGCACTCAGTAGGTTTTTTGATTCAGCTAAAAAATTAAATCAATCCAACTACAAAAAAGTCTGACGTTCTTGACAAAACTTAATTATCCACCAACGTCTTGACCTCAATGACCGTCTAAAAGGTAGCTTCAGTCGTCAATTTATTAATAAAGTTCCTTTCTGTATGTATTGCACAAAGAAAAATAAAGTAGACTAGGTATTTGCATACCAACACTTTTTTTGTAATCAAAGTATTTTATTTTTGTCTATATATGTAAATTTATATTATGTATAGATAACGTAATGTCCTTTGCCAGTATAATTATACCGGTACTATTATGTGCATAAAGATGTTGATGACCAAATCTTGGAAACGATAGAAGAAAAGTGGGTGGTAGGCAAAGTCACTTCTAGCCCAATAACTTGCGTAGGTATAAAAATAGTATGTATAACTGTACTCTATTAGGTGTATGAGGTCCTAATATCTTAAGAAATAATATTGATATGTAGTAGAAAATTGTATTATTTTAAAATTAACTTAAACGTTCTATAAAAACAGCTAACAAAAGAGGAGTATATTTATAAACAGGTTTGATTGTGATTAACGGGACGAATTTAGAGATGTTACATTAAGATATAACACCATCAAAACATAAAGCTTAAAAAACATTTAATGCGTTCCGACGATTGTTATCAACAATTTTATGACATTGCAAATGGAATTTTGAAAGCTATATCTGTATTAGAAACTTAACTAAACTACTATCAATCATTCGAACACAATAGCATACATAGGGTCTTTCGCCACCTCGTGCACCAGCGTGATGCTTTAACTGCATATGTTGATTAATTTAACTCTTTGTTAGCAGCGAGTCCTCTTCAATCTTGCTTTAGCTAGTAATATTAGGTATAATTCGAGATGTTGCATTCATGTTTGATTTCATTTTCTATACTTAGGAAGTGAAATTGTGGATATACAGAGAAATGCATCTTTTATCTGTTATTTGCGGCAGTCTGTCACAACTCGTGGTTTTTATTGCTGAATCTTTATTTCAATTTTTTTATTCCAATATTTTAAGGAGTTTTTGCCCACATGGGCACGACGAATCTTTATTTCTAGTTATTGTTTATTTGCCGGACTATGTAAGCTGTCCATTGCAACTTTAATACTATAAGATTGACTGGTGCATATAAGACTTTTTATTGACATAGGTGGTTGAACATTCTTAGATGGTACGAATATTTATGTTAAATGAAGACGAAAGTTGTTTTAATGACAAAATAGCCGAGCAGTAGGTTGTTATAGTTGGAATTTTAACTTGAACATAACACACAGACGGAAACCTCTAATAGAATTAAAAGTGATCGTTTTATAATAAACCGGACCGTTATGCTAAAGTAACTCATCAAAATAGCCGTTCACCTGCGCTATCCCACGATCGCTCGTCTCGTTTTATAGATATCGCAGAATCGAAAGGCGCTTTATTTTGCATAACGCTGTAATAAGTTGTGTAGCACAATAGCTAGTGGGCTCGTGGCTTACAGTATTCACGGTATAATTGATGGTAACCGTTGACGGGTCATAGCCTCATACTTTCAGATTACCTACTCTCCTGCTAGCTCAATAACATTAAACAAAATGGTCAAAATATAACTGGCTAGTAAGTTAAGATACCTGAAACTGTTGCTAGCTTTACTCTATGTTGATAGATGAACCCAGAATTTGACGAATGATGAGAAGCCGTCACTTGGAAAGTAACGTGAATCAAAGGCTTTGTTGAATGTCTCGCAGGCCCTGAAAAGCTTTTGGATGATTTTTCAAGAAACATACGAGAAAAAGATTGACGTCAAGAGAAAAGTGTATAATTGTTCATAAGGATACAATTGACTGTTTACCAGTTACCGGGGAAAAGATTTAGCAGGACCACCCTAAAAATAGGATCTACGTTCAATGCGATAACACCATTTAGCCAGATCAATAATCAGCCAGCTTGGTGTTGATGTGAATTTGAAATATTTTCTAAGAATAAAAGATGAAACAAAAATACAATACGATATAAATAGATAGTAATAAAAAATCATCTTTTAAGAATTGTGCGTAAGCTTATTTCTTCAATGAATACTTCCATCGTATGCAACGTTGCTTAGGAAAAAATGGAGACGATCTTCTACTTCTGAAAATGCAGTTCCCCTAAAACTTTCAAACTAGTTTTCCATAAACTGATAAAGTTTATGCTCCGAACTTACTAACAGTTTGGGACCAATAGCCATTATTAATTATTTCTATTTATGTTCCCATATAGATATTTATCCGGCTTGATAAAAAGTAGTGTAGTAAGTGTCGGAACATAAAACAACATATTATTGCTACCAACATAACTTGTTAAGAGTACTTATGTAAATTATGCAAATATTTACATGGTTACTAAACGTTATATTCACATTACATGTAAAAAATATAATAGCCGACATGGAACTTTAAAAAAGTATTCGAAACACATAAATCTTATTGTTGTTCAATAGCTTTGACTTCCTGTACGGACCAGTCTCGGTGAGCTCGCCACTTCCAAATAGGTGTTCTGATATTCTTTTTCTTCGTGAACAAAAATAGAGCAAAAACGCAAGTCTCGAGTTTTTTTCTGCACCTACTCGACGACCTTGCAGTCGAGTATCTTACTGATTGTGATACACAGTTACTAAAAAACGAAGAGTATGATAAATTGTAGCTATTAAAAATGTTCATCTCTGAGAGAAGCGAGATTTTTGAAGCGCCGCTATTGCGGTAGTGTCCGTGACGCACCGGGCGGCGTCGGGTGTAAACACTACATTTGCATTGGGTGGTATGCGATGATACTCATGGACAATAACCACTTTTTGCATGCACATAAAATTTTTATTGACGTATAGAAACCACTTTTTGCGACAGTGACTTTGTAGGTACAGTACTTGACCGTCTGCGTCTCGCACTAAATAATAAAAAATATAATAATTAATTTCAACAAATTGTGCACTTCCTAGACATAAGACACAATCTGGTAGTAGCAATCAATCACGAGCCTCCTTTAAGGCTGCTGAGAATATACTTTTACTTTTATTTAATAACAAAACTGCTGAATATTTATGAGAGAGTTGCGGTCAATATCATCATTCCTCTGTTATTGAATGTTTCGACATTATTACTTCGTACATCTAGATGCTGTCAAGTGGGAATTCGTGTGACTTGTACCTGGTTACTAAATATCAAGGGCCATATTCTGTCACGCTTTATACATATCACTAATAAATCTTTTTTTTTTTCTAAGATGCCTGCTCTCCCGGTGTTAAACGATTACCGGTGTATAGACTTTGGTGACATCATAAGTGTCGTCCATTATCCTCTGCCCTTTCCTTTTACCTCGACTGATGGTAAGTTAAGAGTGAATTCTCAGGAATTACCGTCATCATAAAGTATCGTCATCAATAATACTATAATAGTGTTCAACTCAACAGCCTCATCAGACGTTTTTTTCACGGTTCAATTAAAGACATTAAAGGACCCACGATTGTAGGACGAAGGAACAACATGTTGTGATGATAAAAAAAACCAATCCATCATAAAGATTTGAGCAGTAAAGTAAGAAAGTGCCCAACCGCTTTGTCCTGGTTGGAAATTGGAGGATGGAGGATGGCTCCAAAATTGCATTCCATTTAAAAAAATAGTAGGTAACAGAAATAATCTAAATAATATTATTTCTTCTAACCGCTCCAGCTAAGCTAAATTGCTTGCTAATGGCCAGGCTTCGCACCTGGGATCTCTAAATCGTAAGGCTTGACTCCTTATCCACTAAGCTATCGACACTCATCAGCTCAAATTCTACTCTACCTTCTTTAAATTAATATTTAATAGAGATCGAATATCTGCTTTCGACTAAAATGATGAACGATGCCATTCAGTTACAGTTTCCGTGGAGTTTTAAAATCGCCGCTTTAAAATAAGCCTAATATTATTTTTAACTTAAGTGGCGCAAGTTAAATATACCTATACCGTTCGTATACCTTGGAACATATGTCTTGGACCTAAAATGTGCTCTATACGCGCAGAACACGTTTCATGGTTGTCTTTTGAGGATAGCACGGAAGTGCTATGGGGTGGATGAGCTCAAATTCACTAAGCATAGATTTATTACATAAAAATCCGCGCGCACCAGGGCCTCGTTTGTTTTGCGACTTAGGTCCAATATATGTGTCCCAAGGTATATCTAATTAAAATAAAACCTACATAAAGTATTTGTGATGACATCTATTCAAATAAATAAAATAAAATTATCTTATTTTAAATTGGAATAAACGAAATCAATACTCGGGCAGGACTCGAATATTTTTTTGTTTTTTTTTGTTTGTTTTTTTTTTGTATTTTTTTTGTATTGTATTGTATAATTTGTTTAGTTTAGCATATAAATGCTTTAAATGCTTTAAAATTATCTCAATTAATTATCTGTTTGTGATATTAAGACATCAACATCGGGTACTGTCTCTATCATTTTATCTATATCCAACTTTTGTTGTTTTTAACAATAACTTCCAAATTCATTCCAGAGAAATCAACTAACTTAATAATCACTATCCTCCGAGCTTTTTGCCAACTCGGTTGAATAGGGCTTTCTGTTTGACTGACTATTTTCCGATGACTCCATAGGACCGATGACGGTTTAGCGTGCTCTCACGTCACAACTCACGGAGGAGTCTTAATAATAGGTCTTAATGGCCACCCATCCTAAGACTGACCAAATGCAAATCTTCATCTAGTTGTTCCGAATTGTGAACAACGAAAGATGAGATAAAATAAGATAAATATTCCTTATTGTACACCAAAAGAAACAAATTAAAACAGAAATGTAATGCCAGTCAGTTCAAATCCAAACCCAAACTTGCAAGTTTATAGATGAAGCTAAATAAAAACAATAGGAAGGCAGAAGACATATTATTTAAAAAAAACAGCCATCGGTGTGAACCGAAAGCGTGTTACGTCAATAGTACAAGAAAGCTGGTAGCGTTTATAATTTTTGTTGATTACCGTCAGTCAATCAAGTATAGTTAAACAATCAAGAAAGAAATAAAACTTTCTTTTTTAAGAACAATACACGGGATTTACTGTCGGTAGCGTCTTTTGTCTGATTAAAAATTTTGCAAGGTGTCAACATCCGTTTGTCGCATTCAACGCTTGTCGTATACCGTTAACTCGATGAACAGCGGTGAATATTACGAGATATAAACATTTGGGATGATTATTATATCACAGTTGCTATGAGAACTTTTCACCGACATTTGTACCGGGAAAGCCTCTCAGTAGAGACTGCGTATTCTGGCGCGAAAATTGTAGCGCTTGGCGAAATACTTCCTGAAAAAGATTCCAATGATAGTTAATCTACTTTACTACATTTTATTTTGAGTCTAGAAAGTGCAGTGTAGAATGTCAAAAAATAATAATTACTCATTACTTTAGGCACAAGTGCATGGGCGAATTATTGCCACAGGCATTCTCTACCAGTCAGTAAATTTAGAAGGAGATTATGGAGCGTAACATTTATAGAAAGAATTAATAGCAGCCCCCCTAGACAAGTGGCAATTCGTTGGCCAGCGTATTGTAGAATAGAATGACGATTATGGGATTTGACGTTAAAGACATATATTGACGACTGTCATATACCTTAAATTCCATAGATTGTCATTCTTTGTCTCCAGAAAAAGAAATATCACGTCTTCAATCAAATTAAGGAGCCTAATACCCATGAAATTAATGGCTGACCAAATGGAGACTGCTGTCTATAACTTTTCCTTTGTGCAATACGCAATAATAATGTACCCATACAAGGTATAGCTCTTGTGTGATTTGTCGAATAGTTCGTGGTGCCTACAATGGTTGAGTTCGCTAGAAAGTCGCTTATCAATTCAATTGTCTGGCTCCGCCCGCGCGTCACCGATTCATGCCTATCTCATTGTGCTGATAATTTGAAACGCCTATTAACGTTATACTATTTATGTGAAGATATTCAATATTCATCCGAGGATCGACAGGGCTTAAGAATGATGCAGTTAGCATTTTGAAGTAGAATGAGTTGCCGAATTCTGAATTTAAATAAATTATGAAGTGCGAAGACAGGCAGTGTAAGAAGTATACAACATGATGTTTCATTCATAGTCACCTCATGTATTGGCGAGATAAGACACATTGACATTTGAATGCGAGTGTTGCGAATTTACGACAACGTTAATTCGATTTCCTGTATTCATAAATTCTTTTTAGTCATCATTTATTGGCATTTTTCTAAATCCTGATCAATTTTTATTGAAGGTTTCACATAATACTCTGCACCATTCTGAAAAAAAAATACAGAAACAGTTTTGTATTGTGAACAATCATTCGCACTTTCGGTGAGGTGGTAGTAGTTTTGTGGAAGTTAAAATGACTAAAATAGTACAATGTCTACGATATCAGATCTTCGAGTATTAATAGGAGCGACCATTTGCCACGGAACTCTCTCCAAAGGGGACAAGTGATACATTTAATGAGGTATTCTGCCTCTACCTTTTCGTTTTCTGGTCACTCACGGTACAGACAATATCCAACGATCTGTAAGCATACAAGAGAAGCCAAAGCCATCCGCCCCTTTCCTGTATCTGTAGTAACAGAAATAATGTAGAACACTATAATTTTGCCTGGGCAGAACATTAGCAGGAAACAGTAATACTTTTCTGAAAAGAAAGATGAAATGAATTTTCATTGCCTAAGGTGCTATGTCCATGATAAGGTTTTCTAACCCAGCATTCCGCACTTAGTACCTTATCAATCTTAGAATCACCATAATGAAACAATAATTAGAAGAAATAAATTAAATATAAGTATAAAAATTTGATTGAGACGCCGCCGACTTAATAAAATTATACATATTGATTAACGTTTGCCTAACAAGCATGTCGAATTTCTTTTGCCCATAATAGAACATGTTTTTTTAGCACACTTGAATATGAAAGAGCAAAATCAACTGTTGAAATTTTGAACATTTCCAAAAAAAGGTGCGAAAGGTAACGTTTAATTTGAAAAGGAACCTCTAATATTTAACTTAGAGCTTGAATTACTAGGTCAAGTGCCTGGTTCTTAGAAACTATAGAAAATAGTTCAAATTGCGCACATTTTTGTCAAGCTACACCTTACAATATTTATTATTATAGGAGATGATTTGAATTACAATCAAAAATAATTATAAACCATTTAGAGTTCATGATATTTGACACACATTTTTATCATTAAAAGAAAATGGCAATAGACATATCCGGATAGTCATCGATATATTTCAAGGTTTGCTTCAGAGACGCCACTCGAATATGACATCCATATTGACAAGGCTATAGCATACGAGGCCACTGCATAAACTGTACAAGATCTTATAATTTCTATCTCTACCGATATCGTACACAGCCATAGGTTACGTAATAAGGGTACTTTATTGTTACCTTTGGTAAGATCATAAAGTAACGATCTGTAGTTAATAGTTACGTCGGAGTTAAGTAACACTTGTATCAATTTTGCACTCTGCGGAACTTATGTATTTTGCACCACACATTATTTACTGCAGCATAATATCTAGAGGTAAAGTACAATGATAATTAACTGAACCCGGATTTAATTAACGTATGACTACTATTAATTATCGATCTAATCCAAAAAACTTTTATTTATTTATTGATGACAGATTAACAGTCTAATTTTTTTTCCAAGAAAATCGTAGTTAACTTCACTCTAGTGGTGTTTCTGAGGTCGCGGGTTTGAATTCCGCCTGGGCAATTCACTTTTTCCATTCTTAATCGATGTATCATAGGTTTTCATCTCGTACCTCAGAGTCCGCTTACTTGTCCTTTTGCTTTGGTTCACACGGCTTTTATAGGGACGGTTTTCCTCCAGGAAACTGCTAATGAATGCTGTTTAAAAATAGAAAAAGCGAATACAGCCTGACCGGGACTCGAACCCCCGCTCTTTCCCTTAGAGGGGGAGTTCTCTGGTAATAATTTGGATCAACTTTGGGTGGGGCTTGGTACCTCAGTGGTCAGAGCATTCCCCCTGTAAGGGAAAGATCGCGACTTTGAGTCCCCTCAGGCAGTATTCACTTCTTCTTTCTTAAAAAAGGGATTTGAATAGTTAGCATACCTACTAAATGCTTAAAATTTCATGCAACTGCTAATGAAGTCTGCAACAGAGCTTTGTTCGTTAATCAGCAAGCACAGTGGTTAGCAAGAGAAGTTGGCTTGAGCCCTGAAGATCTTGGAGAGGTATTTATAATTTTATAGCGGAATATAACCATGCATGGTAGTACCTACGGTTGTCTGAAGTACCAGTAATTTTATAACTATGGACAGTTATAAATACAAACAAAGAACAGCCTCCCTGGACAAGTGGCAATTCGGTACCCAGCTAGAATGATGAATGTATGGGATTGACACGTATTTTGCCGTTCGTGACAGTCGTCAACGTATGTCAATAGTGGATCAATATTATTATATTCTATTCTTATTAGTATTCAAATTCAATTATTATATTCTACATACGTACCTACTACCACTTGTCTAGAGGGGCAGTAAAAATTGAATCTGCATATGAATAATGAATATCATAAGAGCCTTTATAGCCTTTGTGCTGCAACATTAAAGTGGAAGGTGAGTGGATAATTTATCAAGTTGTTGTTTATATAAATATAAAACCATTGCCATACATGATTTTTGAAAGAAAAATATACAATTCAGTTTTGTTCAGTTAATTTTTGCCCTTGTCTAGGAGTGTTGGTGCGTGTGTGAATTAATGAGCTCCTATTAAAAATTGCTATGCAGCACGCCCATGTCGATATCGGAACCTGTTCATGAGCAGTCCGTTGCAGAAGTGACCGTTCTTTGTCCGAGTCGTCCTAGACAGCCGCCGCGCGCCGCATTCATGCATAGTAAATAATTACAGTGATCAGTGGCAGGTGGAAGCGCACGCGCGCGCATAGAAATAGAAAGGCACATTGCAGTAATTATTTAGTACAGTTATCCGTAATGGGCCGTTTTGCGAAAGCTGTTAAGTAAATAAGCAGCGTCCTGCGGTTCCTGCCGGGTGCGCACGCGCGCGTGTCCACTCCCGCGCCGCTCCACATTAATCGCAAATACTTCATAATAAGAATTCCGTACGTTAAGCGTCTCATTTTATTTAACTAGCCCACGTTCCTTTACTTTTTTTCAATCATTCGTGTCTTGAAATACTTTTTGCATGTCGAAATACTTTTATTTTTTTATTAACATATGCATGTATAGGTACACCCGAAGGTGCAGACAGAGCTGGATTATATTTTCAGGTTTGCGTAATTGGCATCAATCCATTGTTAAAAACGTGTACCATTTACTAATGTCCTAGGATAACAGTATTAACCCTTTTACCTAACCTGGGTATCGAACCGAACCGGAACCGTATGCTATGTGCTGTAGTCGAACTCGTTACTAGCGCGCCGTTGAAGCAGTTCAGTAGCCGTTTATATACGCATTTTACTAAACATGCCACTTAATAGGGTACTCTAGACCAGAAACCCTATATCACTGTCATAGATCTTAATTCAATGCATGGCCGGCGGCTGACAGTCCTATATAATTGAGGTGTAACTATTGAGGGATATGTCACGTTCGCTTGAGGGAGTATCGTATGGTGGACGATGGAGGCACGTTGCGATCGCGACGCGCGGTCGAGCGCTCCCGGCCAACCCGCGGCAGCTCGCGGCGCTAGGTCAGGGGTTAAGCGATACTTTATTTTGAATAATTTATATGTCGTAGCGCGATAGACGGCGTGCCCTCCGCCTTGTACTGTTTATGGTAATGCGGGATATCTCGCATTGCAAATGTGCTGAATGTGTCGCCACCCGAAGCGGCCGCCCGCGATAAGCACTGTTTGGAATGTATTTCTACTCAGAAAATAAGCTTGTTCGGGACAAATACTTCACAATCGCAATGGGCAGTATATATTTCCGAGAAATAAGGCACAAACGACTTTACTATTCATTGAATTGCTGTTCGTACGCTTTAACTGCGTTTGCAGAACAGGAGCTGTGAAGAATAAAATCTGTAAACGAATAAATTATGAAATATGATAAAATGTCAATAATGATTTTTTAATTTAAATTGAAATAAGAACCATAGGTCAGGGAGCACAGGGTTAATTACATTATAGAAAGGTTCACTGCCATCCAAGACAAGCCAGGTCATACTTACTCAGTGATAGCAACTCAAAAATTTACTTTTATGAAATTGTCATTAATCAAAATTAATGGAGTTATTATCGCACTCGAACTTTCAAAAAATATTTATTACGGCCATAAATCAGTCTTAAGGGCCGTAACGAAGCAGTGCGGTGAGCTTTCTAGGACGAGGCAGGACTGAGGCGCAATTACTGTTCGCCCCACCGACCGCATGCCCCATAGCCTGCCTGCCTGACACATAGCCTCGCGTATACTGCAAAAAGTATCGCTGTACCTTCCTACGTCCACCTAAATTACCTGCCTCACATAACAAGTAAGCAGCGCGCAAAAACTTAAACTGTACACGGTTATACTGCCAGCAGGTAATGCAATACATATAATATATCATGCGACCGGTCCAATTGTTCGCCTTTATTTGACGTCTCTACCCACTGCAGTTATTATGTATGCCCATATCAATTACTTGAATAAAATTTGTAATTATCTTTTTAATGAAATCTTGGACATTGGACATTCATTGCCTCTTGCAACCTAAGCGACAGCTACGTATTTTTGAATCATCGTCCATCATCATCGCATTGTTCCCGGTTACATCCGAGACTTTCATCTCGGAGCCCGGGATCTGTTCTCCTTCTCCTTCTTTTGCTGTAACTTATCTTGGATTTTAGAGCGATGCCTTGCCCAATCGCAAACTCGAGAATAAAATCTGCGCTGGTGCATCGTCCGTCAATCATTATTATACCGGATAGCAGGCGAGGTTTTTGGAGTAAGTAATTGCAGCCTAGTTACGAAGGGAAAATTATACTACCACGGCAGCAAACAAGCAAGCAGCACAATGAACGTTTGCAATATCTGATGTGTGACTTGTACGATGCTACCCGCAGATAACCATAGACAGGGAAAAGAAATACATAGTATTAGCTAAAAGAAAAGGAAGAAAGTTCATATGTAGGTACTATGCATTCAACCAAAACACTGTTATTTTCAATACATGGCTCAAGCCAACAATAGTGCCCGAAAAACGGCAATAGGCTCACTCCCTATTACGTGGGACCTAAATTACCTAATACAATGATTGGTGAAATGCGGGTGTTAATTCACCTCTGCCTAACCCTCCGGGATAAAGGCGTGATTGTATGTATGTATGTATGTTGTATGTAAAAATACTTATAGTGAAGGAAGTAATAGTTACAGAATGGTTAGTTCTTACTTTTGCTTGATCCTGACCCCATGGCAGAAACAAGGCTACGTTTCAAAGTAGACCATGCATTAGGACCTAAGTTAAATCACTTACTGCTCCATCGAGAGGTGTTGACATTGCAAACCGTTTACAGGTTGCGTTGCGTAAACGGATACCTTAACCGCTTCGTCTCGATATATTTAGGGTCTTTTACAGAAGACGTTAGCCCGCCTAAGTTAAGCAGCTGCAATAAAAACCTAACCAACACCTGTGACAAGACAGATATTTTATTATAATGCCTTTAATTCTGACAATTTAGTCTTGTTGCAGCCCCAGCTGCTACTACTAGTCAATCGCAATAAATTTAAATGCAATTTCTTTATAGTTGGACATAATCAGGCTTATGCATAACTGCCTAAAGGTCGAACAACGGCTTCAACCATCATAATTATTTCTTAATCGTATAATTTTTATGCAATTAAATAAATATTCTAGGACATTCCACACAGCGCTATCCGGACCCAAAGTAAGCATTTAACTAGCTTGTGTTATGGGATAAACATACTTCGAATCAATTTTTTTTGTGAATACATATCATACATAGAAATGCCAAGACCAATGCAAAATCAATTTACAAATATTCAAGCCTAATATTTTTACTGAGCGGGAATCGAACGACCTCCGACGTAGCAGTCAAACGTTCTACCGGCGCGGCGTAATTAAAATTACTTTCCTATAAAATACGAACCTATATCAACCAAGATTGGCGCTCTGTTAAAGAATAAAGGATTACCTGCTGTGTAGATATTATTATAAAAACTATTGTTGCATTTGACGTTTGAATTACAGACAATGTGTCTACTTAACCTTTTTTTTTTTTTTTTTTTTATCGTGCGAAAAATCCCCACGGATACCTCCCCCGCCGGAGTCGGAGGAGGAGGTTATGTCGGACTCGAACCGACTAAAACGCACGCCTTCTGTGGGCCGTCAGTTGCCGGAGGTGAGATTGTCATAGCCATATCCCTCGCACCCCGGCCGACCCAGGGCCATATCTCTCGATATGGCCCTCTTCCGGTGTGGGGACCACGGAGTCCCCAACTCGCCCCCGGGTATGGGGGGGCACGCAATGCGTGCCACCGCCGTGGCCTGCTTCTGCTAGGGTGACAGGCGACCCCACCCGTCACCCCCAGGCCCGCGCTCATGGGGGGCGGAGGTCATTCTGCGACCTCCGACGCCCGAGTTGCCGCCGCTCGTCGCGGGCCGCGCGGTCTGCGATTCTCCTTCGCTCCTCGCGGGCCGCAAGGGCTGCGATTCTCCTTCGCTCGCGCTCCGCCGCCCACTTCACGAGCATCACTTGCTCGCAGAAGGAGGCGCCGGCGGCCCACGCATCCGCGCAGCGAACCATCGCTGCGAGCAAGGTGGCGAGCGTGAGAGCTCTCACTCCCAGGGTCGCCACCAGCTCCCGTCTCGGCGTCTCCCACGCCGGACACTCAGTGAGCGTGTGCAGCGCCGAGTCCTCGCCCGCGTCGCAGTGATGGCACTCGGACGTTGGCTCTTTCTTCGCGGTCCGATGCAGATACCGTCCGAAGCATCCATGATCGGTGATGATCTGCGTCAGCCAGAAAGAGAGGCCGCCGTGTGGCCTCTCTAGCCACTCCCCCATGATGGGTCTTACCGCCGCTACTACGGCGCGCCCTGCGCGTGGTTGCCCAAGTTGTAGCTCCCACTCCGCCACCATGTTCCTGTGGAGCCGGGATCTCACGGCCCGAATTTCTTCAGGCTCAGGATCGTGTCCCCGCTCCCGCGCCGCCTTTCGGAAGCGGTATAGCGCCGAAAGGGATCTCGCTTCCAGGATCCACGGTAGCGATCCGGCGAGGAGACTCGCCGCTTCAAAGGATATTGTGCGGTACCCCCTGATGGCCCTGATGGCCACAATCCGCTGCGGTCTACGCAGCAGGTCCACGTGCCTGGCTCGCAGGTTGTCTGCCCATACGGGGCTCCCATATAGAGCCATGGACCGCACGACACCCGCGTAGAGTCTCCTGCAGGAGTCCTCCGGGCCCCTCAAATTGGGCAGCAGACGCTTCAGAGCGTTAGCTGTTAGCACCAATTTGGGGACCAGACTTCGGAAATGTTCCCCGAAGTCCCACCGACCGTCGAGTACGAGCCCCAGATATTTCATCTGGGGCTTGATGTCGATGAGAGTGTCTCCCACTGTGATGCTGGATCCTGCTGGTGGTCCGCGCCGAGGTCCATGGAAGAACATTGCCTTGGTTTTCTGCGGATCCACCTCGAGACCCAGCCGCCGGATTCTTTCCACAACTTGGGCAACCGCGGTCGTGGCCTTCCGGGTCGCTTCGCGGTGTGTAGCCCCGCTTGCCGTCACTAGCGTGTCGTCCGCATAGCACGTAACGGCGGCACCATCCACGAACTCACTGCGAAGCACCCAGTCGTATCCGATGTTCCACAGGAGCGGCCCCAGGACCGATCCCTGCGGAACACCGCACGACATCTCTCTCCGACCGACACCGATCGCACCTGGGTAGATGACGGCTCTCTCCGTCAGGTAAGCCCCGACTATGCGGCGGAGGTATAGAGGCACCTCGTGGTACACGAGCGCCTCCATAATGCAACTCCAGGGCAAGGTGTTGAAAGCGTTGGAGATGTCCAAAGCCACCGCCAACATCACCTCGCCCCGAGCGACTGCGTCCTCCGCCAGAGTCCTCACGCGCATGATTGCATCCACGGTGGAGCGCCCACGGCGGAAACCATATTGGGCATCCGCCAGATCCGGCCCTTCTCTAGAGAGGTGCTCGACGAGGCGCTTCGCTATAACTCTTTCAAAGAGTTTGCCCACCTCATCGAGCAACACTATGGGCCGGTAGCCGGACGGTGAGTCCACCGGGCGCCCCTCCTTCCGAATGAGGACCAGTTTCCCCGTCTTCCACGTCTTTGGAAACTGGCCCCGCTCCAAACATGCGCTGAGGAACCCTCTGAATCGAGGCTCGAGAGCGTCTTCCCCTAGAGCTAGGACCCACGCTCGGCCTGGAATGCCGTCGGGTCCCGGGGCGGTGTTCTTCTTGGCGCTAAGCCTTCGCACCGCCAGCTCTAGTTCTACCCAAGTGACTTCGGGCACGTCGTCGTCAACCACACTGGGCGCCAAAGTCGACCGAGGTGGCGGAGTCATGCGCGGTGGAACATGTTCCGCCCGCGACGGGAACAAAGATTCGACCACTCCTCCGAGCAGAGCCGGCTGAAGAGTCTGGGTCAGCGGCGGGGCTCGGGGGCGCAGCTTTCCTCTTACCATAAGGTAAGGCCGCCCCCATGGGTCCCTCTCCAGCGTCTCCATCAGCTCTTGAAAAGCCGCGGCTTTGGCCCGCTTAATCTCCGCTCGGAGGGCATTTCTGGCCTCTCTGTATCCCTCATGAAGCTCCGCCAATCGGGGCTCCGTGTCTGCGGGTCGGCTACGCCTCCTACGGAATCTGGTCCACTGGCGGTGCGCGATCACGCAGGCTTGTCGCAGCCTCGCGATCTCCGCAGACCACCAGTAGACCTGACGCCTCGGACGATAGGGCGGAGCCCTAGGCATACCCGCATCGCAGACGCGTGTCATGGCCTCCCGAAACCACGCCGCCTCATCGTCGATATCAACAGGCCTGTCCGGCGCAATGGCCCAGGCCTGTACGATGGCAGCCTCCAGGAGGTCCTCCCGATTCAGTCGCTTAAGCACCCAGCGCGGCTCGCGTGGGGCCGGTATGACCGGCGCATCGCCCGCGGGGCGAGAGACATCAAACCGAACATATCGGTGATCCGAAAGTGTCTCCACCCCGACAACGACTCGCCAGTGCCGCACACGGTGTGACAGCGAAGCGCCCGCGAACGTAAGGTCCACGATCGAGCTGCGCCCCGCGGCCACGAACGTGGCTTCGGCCCCGCGATTCTGGAGAACTAGACCGAGTGTAGCGGCCCAGTTCTCCAGTGCCCTGCCCCGCGGGTTCGTGCGCTGGGAACCCCAGGTCATTGACCAGGCGTTAAAGTCCCCGAGCACAAGAACCTGGCGAGGGTAACAGGCATTGACAACTTCGGCCAGCCGATCCAGCGATTGCTGGTATTGGCTTATATATCGGTGTCGACTCGGCGTGAGGTAGACGGCCACGACCGCTATCTCCCCCACAAGTGCCGCCACGCAGCCATGCCCCCTTGCAATGACGGCAAGGGGGGGGCCGCCTGCGGCGGCGTTATGCACCAGTGCCGCCGACCCATCCAGGTCGATCACCCAGGCAGGCCCGGGAGGCCGGTGAGTGTATGGATCGGCGACAGCGGCGACATTTATGGACCACTGTGCCATGCTCTGGAGCAGAAGTGCCTGAGCGTCGACACCGTGGCCCACGTTCGCCTGCAGGATGCGGAGCTGGGGATCCATTATGGAACCATCTCCGCATCCCGCCGCGAACTTGAAGCGGAACGCCCGCCTCGCGGCTTCGGCTCCCCTCCGGTGCAGGCCTTGCTGCCAACCCTATGGTCGGCTGGCTTGCCCTCCGCCGCACACCTGAAACAGTGCAGCGGAGCTTCGCAACTACCGGCCATATGACCGGGTTGGCCACAACGGAAGCAACGGTCTCCGACCGTTATCTCCGCCGTGCACTGCACTCCCACGTGGCCGACCGACAGGCACCTGGAGCACCTAGCCGGTCGAGCCTGCAGGAGCCGTACCTGCACCCTTATAACGCCTCTTACCGCGAGGTACCGCTGGTCGGCAGCCTTTTGGGCTGCTGCGATGGGACAGCCGACAACTGCTGCCCCCTGTCCACGGCGGCCGAAGCGAATGGCTCCGACCTTCACTGTGTCCAGGGGACAGCCCCCGGCCTCCGCCACGGTGAGTCTGATATCCTCAACCGTGATGGAGTCGTCCAGGCCCGAGATGCGCAGTTCTGCGCACTTGTTGGGCCTAGACACCCGGACGTCGGCTGCGTCCAGCGTCTCCCTTATCTTTGCCGCTATGGCGTCGGCCTGGGGACCGCTGGAAGCGCCGTGGACCTCGATTAGGCGGGCACCCGTTCGCGTGTGTTTCACCGTGACGGGTACCGACATGTTGAGGGCCTTCATGTCGATAAGGCCCGTTGCCTGCGTCACGACCTGGGAGTACTGCACACCCCTCTCCAACGCCTCTGCCGACATCGTGAGGACGATGGCCGTTGAACGAGGGACGCGCAGCCTCCTCGGCGCTCCTTTCGCAGCAGCCTCAGCCTTCTTGGCCTTTTTGGCTGCCTTCCTTTTGGCGTTCCGCTTCTTTTTTTGTCTCCAGCAACCTCCCAGCCACCCTCCGGTGAGGAGCTGCTGGAGGCAACCGGAGTCGATCCCTGGGCTGGGCCTGGGGTCTTGGCTGGGGCCGAGGCGGGGACCAGAGACGTCCTCCCCTTGCCCTTCCCTTTTCCCTTGCCCTTGGCCCGGGCGCCTTGCACAGCCTGAGGGTTCCCAGCTCCCACAGCGAAAGTGGCCGGAGTGGCAGACGCAGTGGAAGAATGACGTGCCGATACCGGCCGGGTCACTATCGCTGCCGGACTGACAGGACCCCTCCCAACTGCATCGGCGTACCCGGTTGGCGGCGCCAGAGACGGGCGGCGGAAGGAGTCCATCATGGACTCCAAACAACGCCGTGTGTGCTCTTCATGCGCTACCTGCCGGGCCTCCTGCGCCTTCTGCCGCTTTTCCACAGCGGCAATGGCCACCAAGCAGGCCGCCAGTGGGTCCACTGGCCGGTTCGTCTGCAGCACCGGCGACTCCGGTCGGACCGGACGCGTCGGCGATGCCAACCGCGGCCGCGACAATGCTCCCGACCGCGCCGGCGACAGCGACCGTACCGGAGACCCCGACCGTGCCGGCAACGCCTGCCCCGAAGACGATAACGGCCGTTCCGGTGACATCGCCTGCTGCCGCTGCACGGACCGCGTCACTCGTGGCATGTCCGCTACGATTTTACGCAGTTCCGCCACTTCGGCCGTCACCTTCCGAAACTCGGCCTGTCGCCGGGCCTCCTGCTTCTTTGCGTTGGCACGGTCCTGACGTGACTCAGCCAGCTCCACCAAGAGGGATTCGGCCCACTCGGCGAGACGCCACACGGTATCTAGGACCCGCTCGTCCTCCGGCTTTGTGGACCCTTTGTGGAGCTGAGGCTCTGGGGGTAGCCCCCTTGTCACCCCCTGAAATTTGGCGGCCTATCGCTACCAACTTGGACGGAGGGGGACGCAGCAGCTCATCTCCATCATAGCAGCTGCTGGAGGACGAGTCGGTCAGGGTAAATTCCAAGTCCGACTCGCTCCTTGGAGAAGGAGAATGCTTCTTCTTTCTCTTCCTCTTCCGGGCAGACTTCCGGGTCTGCAGACCCACCGGGCTGTTCGCCCTGCTTCTCTCGGTCGCGGTGTCGAATTGCTCCGACACCGCGATATGGGACGCGACCTCCGCGTCGTGATGCTGCGCGACCTTCACGCAGTCTATTTCGCTTGGTTGGGGGGGGTTTGTAATATTTATATCCATATTAAATCCCACGAGTATGAGTCGATATAAAGACACTTCCCGGGTGACGCTCATTCCAGGAAGCGGGGTAAATACTGTGGAGTTCCCCAGGTGTCCACAGGTTTTGACGACTTCGCTGTCGGGTTTTACAGACTTTTCCTTGTCGCGGGCCGGCCAATTAAGGCAAGCCCCACGTTCTCCTAGATCACGACTTCCCGAGTGTGGCTAGCACTCAGGTCGTTGTCGATCACTCGGAGGCTACGTGACGCAGGAGGGCAGCCAACCCCCCCAACACCGACGGTGGCACGAGTGCCTGTCAGCCCCTGCGCGAGCAGTGGGCCGACCCGTCCCTCGATCCCGATGGATCACTACGTCTCTCCCCTGTCCCCTCTGAGAGCAGAGGGATACTGGGAGCGACAAAACCACCTGATCCCATCACGACCCCCCTCATGGGGTCAGCTAGCCCTGAAAAGGGCTGTTTTTGTGGCCCTGAAAAGGGCCTGGAGGACACCTCGCGGCTCCCTCCTCGCGGGCCTAGCAGGCCCGCCATCCCACGACCCCCTCGTGCAATGGGGTCAGCTAGCCCTGAAAAGGGCTGGGTTGTCGGGTTATTAGTCGAGCGGCTAACAGAGCTCCTTCCCCTAGGAGTCGGAGTCCATTAACCGTCGTCCAGGGTGCACCAGCCACCCCGCTTCCACTTCCCAGGACCGTGGTCCAAAGGGGGAAGAAACGAGGAGGCCCTCGTGGAGGTTACCCGACCTGGCACCCCGTGTCTACTTAACCTAAACTACTGGCAGTTTATTTCGCGTGTCGCAGTTAGAGCTTCTCCAGCTAAGCGCGACACTACTACTTGTACCGCGCCATCTGGGTCGTTGTTATCCTCTTTGAGCTAAATGCTTGTATTAGGAATGGATACGCATTAATAATTTATTAGGTAGAATTCGAACGTTTCGATTACCAAATTGATATATAACCCACTATGGTACTACCAGTGGATTTAGATTTAATTTCATTAGTGAAAACCCATTTTTAACTCAACTAACTTTTCACATTATACTCAATGAAAATGTGCTAACGTAAGTTTGAATTGCAATAAGTAAAAGATTTGATATTCATCGGTGAATTCCTGTCTAAGTCGTTGAAATATCACAAAATGAACATCATTTCTACGTGGATTACATGAACAGTTAGCAGAGTTTTGCCACGAAATATTTTATACACTTATTTATTTCGAAATAATGTTCACCGCACCAATCTATCAAGATGATCTAGTTTTAAATTATAAGCTCATATTCCAAATATAATACGCCTTGCATTAGTTTATGCAAAAGAATAAAGTTATGCTCGAAACCTTTCGCAAGTTATTCGAACACGTGAGAGTTGAGTGTTTCATAATTACTATTGTTGTGATTTATAGGTGTTTCGAGATATTTCCCGATAACGAGACGAACTCGATGCGGAAAGTAACTTTATACAAAATAGTGAACAATATGACGCGATATTTTTAATAGATAATGATGTTGATGGACGACAGCGCTACGCCATCGTACCTTGGCCGCGTGCGGCACCGTGGGAATCATATTTCGGCGCTACAATCTCTATGTTTCGCAATCACTCACTATGCATATACTTTCTTATTGTAAACACAACTTGTGCTAGATACACAATCATTGTTAAGATGAAGCTAACTTGATCAACGTAAAGTAAACAAATAATATATTGAATATATATCGGTCTGAATTCCGCTATAAACATGATTCTTACATTTAATAAACGTTACACGTTTCGTGAATAGCAGTAACAAATTGACGACAATGTAAAACATTCCTAAAATCCGTGTAAAATGATCTCAACATATATACGGAAACGACGAAATCTGGTCGATTTAAAAAGATTAAGAAATCGATATTGTAGTGGCGACTGGCAAGTGCGCGTACTTTGATTATAATTGGCAGTATATTAACAAACAAAGTAGTGCCGGGGGCGGGGTGCCGACATATTTATGTGACCCGAGGTTCAAGTGACCCGCGCCGAGTTGCCAAATTAACGAAAGCTCACGCAGGTCGAGACACTTTCTACTGGCCTGCATGCGTACCAACATTTTCATTATCGATCGCTTTCATAATTCAACTGCCATTTTTATTCCATTCAATTGCATCGCTGGAAAAAATTACTGCACGCATATTTATTAAGTTTTAATCACCGTTGAGGTATATGCATTTTTATCTCAAGTTACATGAACCTCGGAGTAGCCGAGGTACCTACCTACAATTGATATAAGAAATGCATTATAGGTTCATTTAAATTATAATCTCGTCGTAATTGATTCATAGAAACACTTAGCGCTGATGTAGTCTTGCAAAATATTTATTTTTGTTATTCAAATACTTAAATTTGCATTTTTGTAAGACATCAGTGTCTCTGCTTATACATATTTATTAGTACATATGTATAATTTATTGTACCATTTATTTTAAGACATTGAAAGTCTTGAGTGATTTAAATGTACGTTTATATAAAGCGGCTATTGTATTTTCACTAAAGAATAATTGCTTGCTAGTAACTGGACCACGACTTCGTATTTTATTTTCAGTGATCAATTTCTACGCTTACGGCGATCTGTGGTGATTTCCGTGACGCGGTGATTTATTAGACTATGTGCCTGTCTTTAACGTAATACCTACAGACATTATTATCTAAGACTGCGCAGTGCCCAACTAAGCTAAGCGTTATTTATTTACCTACTTTGTATGTCATTCTCACTTTTAATTATCTACTATACCTACTCGGAATATATCAGTTCATTAACAAAATTTCTTTTGCGGTATGGTATTAGTGAGTCAAATGATTAACATAGGTATTTGAATTTTGTACACAAAAGGCTCATGTTGTTTTTTATTTCACCACATCTGGGCTTTCATTAAGTTTCTAGAACTCGCTGTACTGTGTACGACCGATATCAGAGATTCTACTATGAAACACAGTGCAACACAATAGTCGTATAGCAGACTAGACAGCAGAGGTGCTGATTCCACTTTACCGTTTAATATGTCCGGCTCTCGCACAAAGGCGACCTCGTACGAATTTACTTTTGGTTTCTTTATTAGTCTCACCGCACCTACACCATAATATACATAAAATGAACTTTTTATTTTATTTACCTACTCAACGATATTAACGATAAAATTTATAACTATCCTGACGTTTATGATATCCACCTTCTTCCGTTAACTCGACATAAATCGATTATTTACGATGTGTTATGTTACCCATAAAACTGTTAGATATTATTAACTGTTTGGTAGTTGATATACAAGTATCAGTTATATTAAAGTTCCATCCCTTCATCAATATTATAATATACCTACTTTGATTATATAAGGTACATAATCAAAGCCTGTTATGTTATATAGTTGTGTAGACATTTGGCAAAGGAAAATCACCGGCATCACCGAAGTTTTGGATTTCACCAATAAATATGAACGCGATTAAACTGCCAAATATGTCAAAAGCCGTAAAATTCGCTCCAGTCAAATCCAGGCTTGGAGCGTATCAATCATCATCATCATCATCGCAGTGGCCATCTTGATAATATCTTTGGAGCCCTGGGTTCGCCCTCCTACGCTTTCTTCTCTTGATGTAGCTTACCTAACATTATGGTATCGGTTGCCAATGACCTCCCAACCTCTAAAGTTTGGCCTGTGCCACAATCTCGTCAATTATTCAGATATAACGAGGCTTAAACCCTGAAGCTCTTGGTGAGCCCCCATGCACCTGAATTTTATAACTTTATGGTAATACGATACATTTGGTTACCTGATGCGACATTTCGCTCAGATCTAACCGACCATGGCTACAGGTGAGAACTGAGTGACACTTCCGTGACATGCGACTTTCAGCAACTACCTGCACCTGACCTTATTGTTCCATATTTGTACTGTCGATACTTTATACTGTCGTACATTACGCGTACGATGTCTGTACACTAAGTTACTTGTTTGGTACAGTGACGATTGCACTTACTGATGACAGTATTCTAAGATGTTAATAATCAATATCTGACATCCTGTTTAAAGAACTATTGTATCAGGATTTCAACTACATCATGAACTCCCCGTTGCGTTCAAGCTTTTTATCTCGACGGAGCTTCGATTCGGTTACTTCTTCTCCTCCTTAGGACTTCTCACATGCGACTTTTATGAGTGCGACTACCATTTTACTTGTCCCCCCCCCCCCCCCCCAGGGGAAAGCTTAAGCCAAAATCTAGTTCGTCTATCAGCAGGTGTATTGACTTGTAGATGAGGTTGTATAGAGCTCGAAGAGCACAAAAAGGTGTTAGGCTTATAATCAAAAGAATCAAACCAAATTGTTTATTCAAAGTGTATTAACAATGTCGCAATCAATACTTCTGTAGTTTGAGGTTCAGTTTGACGGACTGGATGCGGAAGGCGGAGGATCGGTAGACATTGCACATATTGGGTGGGAGAGGTCTATGTCCAGCAGTGGACCGCAATAGGCTAATTGATTGAATAATTGATTGATTGATGACGGCTGCTTTATGAATTCTTTTCGAGTAGGTTTATGGTAGTAGGACGGTCGTGGAAAAGAACTGGAGTTGATGTACCTAATTCAATCTAGTGATTCCAGTTCTGCGATCATCGGCCTGCTTATATAATGGGATTCTTACAACTGCGATACCATGATTTGCATCTTATTTAAATAAATAAATATTCTAGGACATTTTACACAGTAGTATTGGTAGTATTTAGACCCAGTATGCATAGCTAGCTTATAATATTAGTTTCTAGAATGCGAATAAACGGAAAGATAGATACCCAGACCAATGTAAATACACAAATATTTCAAATTGAATCTATTCAAAGAAGAACCCGCGCCTTCTGACTTAGCAGTCGAATGCTCTACAAATACGCCACATACATAGGTCGTTTATGGTTGAGGGTTGGTCTGTTCTATGTGAAAATATGAGCCACCAATGACTTAGAATCTAATAATATTATGTCAGTAAATCCCGTTTGATATCCAATTATGAAGATAATATTGTCAGCACCATTTTTTTCAGGATTTTCGAAGTTGGATACGATACGATATACATGCTTGGCACTAGTAATAAAGCAATAGGTGCACTTTAGATGCCATCATCATTCTTTGTATGACACTAATTCAATCATTTATTTGTCCTGTATGGTTCTGGCGAGACCATGGGAGTGGTCATAGACGGAAATGGGGGTGTTAGGGGTTCAATCTGCCCCACATCAACCTTTTGTTACCATAGATATTCCATATTAATGTCAATTCATACATATTTTATTATTGTGTTTTCCACCCCCACCACACAAACTAAAACCTAGCGGTGCCCGTGGTTGATTTGACTGACTACTTATAATTAAATAAAACTCAATAAATGTAAAACTTAAAAACTAAATGTTAATATAGCGTACAAAGTTCTAGAAGTAAAATAAAGATTTCATGACACGAGATCCGAATGTAATGTATCCGATTGACGCTCACGAGCAGTCACGACAGCATCCAGCCATAATCCACCGTCACTTCAAAGGAGAGTAAAAGCATAAAGAAGAAAAGCATTTTTATAGCACTGGTGGATAACGAGCATTTCGATAACGTGCAAATGGCCCAAGTATTCCATTAAAGTTAACGCACCTTTTAACTCGCGAATATCCACCACATCAACATGTTTCTGCCGTTTTTATAAAATGTTTGTTTACCTTACCATTATGGACATGTCATCTTGTACGGCTTATAATTATGACGATAGTCACAAATACTAACGACAATGTTTCCTCGAAGAGAGAAAGTAGAAGGAGTATGAATAAATCATCGCAGACAGCACCGTTCTTCCAGCGAGAAGGTTAAGATAAGGACATCGATGAAATAGCGTCGATTGTGGCGAACATGAAACTACAACATGTGACATGGTGGCAGCGCTCGTACGTTGTGACGCAGCCATCGCCTGCTGCGCTTACAATCACCAGCACCATTGTATTTTATCAATACACTACATGCAAGTGGCGATCGTAATTTGAAACAATTGCAAAATATGGAAAATAGCAAGTGTCATCGGTCAAGCGGTCAAGCCATATACAGGAGCTCATAAACTATGTCTTATAAAAGGGAAATTTGTAATTATTTGTAAACCTCACCTTCTTTAAATTAGAAATAACTGGAAGAGTTGATAAACGTTGAACATGTGCATATAGTGCGGCAATTACAAGTGGTTTATTCAATATGTGTAGCAAGTTTCAGCAAGTGTCATCGATCAGCAGTATAAATAGTTGAACTAACATTCGAAGAAATCATTCAGTAAAACAAATGGAAGTCGAAAAGCGAAAGGAATTTAGGTCGGAAAATTTTCCATGTCGGAAAATGGTTGGAAAATTAGTTACATTTAATTTTGTTTACTTACCTGCGTGGCATACCACACAGGTAAATAAACAAAAATTAAATGTAACTAATTTTCTTTCAGTTTTCGCACATGGAATATTTTCCGACCGAAATTCCTTTCGCTTTTAAGGTTAGTCTTCCAGATTACTTCTCGACACAGTTGACCGTTTGTGATTTTTAGCCCTTTAAAAACTTTATCTAAATATCTTCCTACTTCATGTTAGCTACATATAACTCTTGCAACAAAGCTTTAGCATAAAATTGCGAATTTTTTGGTGATCTGTATTGTAATCAAAGATCTAATCCCTGAAAAGGAGAGTGGCAATCTAACTGATGCATACCATCTGCCGAATGGTATACCTATTCTGGTTGCCGACCTAGTAATATTGAAAAACTAGAACTAGAAGTATTTTTCCAAGGAACTGAATTTGTAACGAAGTCTATCTTGAAAAATTTAGAAAAAGTAAATTTATTGCCTTTTTTCACCTACTGTGCTGAATCCATTGAATAAGTTAAACATAAAATTACAAAGTTACACATGTGTATCGTTGGCATATTGCAGCAATGATACTTGTATGTAAAGCTTCGAAAAAACACTGTATTCTGAGTTTTGATTCGGTGATTATATTACAGCAGACATCATTAAAAATAATAATCATTTCTCGAGTACAGTAATCTGTGCTTTCGTGGGCTTAATTCTTATTTCAGTTGATTACTTGGAATGCATTACCTTCAAATGTACGTGTACGTAAAAATAATCAAGCAGTTCAACCTGATGCTCAGTTAATATATATTATACATGAAGCAAGCTTCAGTTTCCATAAACAACATGAAGTGGGTCAATCTGATATAAAATTGCTATTGAAAAACGAAACCATAGCAATAATCACAGTAACGCAAGAAGGTCGAGTCTCGCGGCGACTTACGACAGCGCTAAGGCTGCCATATTGTATTCACAAGATACGTACGTTTGCAAAGAAATGATCAATAAATTTGAGCCGTCAATAAAGATATCGATCAAAATTACAGGGTTCCGATGATTTAACAAATATGAGAGGATCGCCTGCGTACGGCTACAGGGTGGGCGAAAACCTCTTCCGTGAAATTGTAATGTTATGGCCCTTAACAACAATTTAGCTTCCCCACGAAAGCTGCACCAATTTCATTAATTACTAACTGAATTGAGTCGTTGAAGCCACTTAATTAAATATAAGAGTACTTTATTTGCGAAACAATTATGATACTATTCTGATTGCAACCGGTGCAGACCGTGCAGAGGCTGCTATTATTTAAATAAACTCAACCAGCGTAAACGGTTTGAATGCTTCGAAGGCATTATAATTACCTGTAAAATATAATAATTAAAAAAAAGGAAATTAAGTAAATGAACATAATATATCGAAACGAACAATCGAAACCGATGTTTCTATTGCTTATGAACAGCGATATGATCATAGGGGGTATATGCCCGATATTTGTAATATTGTCAATATTTGTCAATTTACATAATTATAATGATGGATCATACTTACAAAGCGATATTTATAGGATAAGCAGATAACGTAAAGGGGTGAAACGACTTAAGGCACAAAGCCTAGGGTCATTTTAGGCCTGAAAATGCAGTATGAAAAGCACGAGACCAAGATCATTATAATTGCTGTGTCGGGCTCAATTTCAAATACTGATTTTTTGCAACTTAATTAACTTCCTATAATAAGTTCCGCGCCGTTCTAGGTTATATCCAAAGCTTGCAATTTGTAGCCCAGGGGTCAGCTTTCCTGCTCCTCCTCTTTATATTTTGGTTGATCTTGACTTTTACAAGGGCGATAGCCGTCTGACCTTCCAACTTCGAAAGGATATTCTGCGCAAGAGCTGTTTCAGTCAACAGATGAGGTTGGCTTGGATAGATCTTGATAGACCCCAGATAGTCAATCAATAAATCTACTACTATCATAATACTAAGTACCAAACTATTATTTTGGTCGTTTCAGTAACACAGAGGATCTGCCAAACCTATTTTAATTCAATATTATGTCTTCCAAGGTTCAACCTATAAATAATTATATTATAGTAATTAGTTCAAGACGAATACACAGGCGAAACCGCGTACAATGAAAAATGACAATTATTTCCCAGATTTCGCTACACATACCTACTTTCCCAGGTGTTCCTGCGCAAATATCGGCGGCGTTCAAAGTTCACTTTCGTCCTCCGCACCATGAAGGCCAAAAATAGTGTTGTCTTCATTCAGTAACAAGTCACTGAAAGTTTCAGGACCTACTTGATATTCTAGACTTCAGCTATATCTGGATAAGGACTAACATTCTAATTTTTAGGCTTTAGGTAATTCAATAATAATTGATTTTATTCAATATCAATTTTATATTTTAAAACAGAAATAGTCTAGGAGCACTGGGTCCATTTTTATAAGTGATAAAGTCTTAAAAAAATCTCAGTTGTGGTAGCTAACATTGATAGCATAAGAATATAGGGTGAATAGTAAATAATGAAAAGCGCTTATACCTAAACGAAGAAATGACGTAATGTGCTCATATTTCAAAATCCTCATATTTTAATTACAATGTATCTTTCCTGTTCTCTTCTTCGCATAAAATTACCTACTATAATTTTAAAAACTTGCAATCCTTGTTTCTAGCCGTTTGTATGTGGACGCCATTGTAAGCGAGCTTGGGTTGGTAGGTACTATATTGTAAATATTCAAAAGAAACTTTTGGTTTCAATATGTGCCTACTAGTGGAAAAAACTAAATCATCATTGTCATAACGGCAACCCCAGTTTCATCCAAAGCTTGTACTTCGAAACCTAGAGTCCGCACATCTCGTCCTTCCCATGAGTGGTTTATTTTTGTACTAAAGCGTCTATTTTTGACCTACAATAATTGAATTATAGCATATTTACTTATTTATTAAAATCGTTTAACGTTAAACAATACACAGCTCCTGCTTTGGTTTCCATATCTCAGGCTTTGCTGTAAGATTGCTTGAACACAAACTTTGGTTTGCTATAATACCCTTACCGGTAGAGCAGCGTGCAGCGTAGCGCTACGCGTTTCAGAGACTTGGTGGGACACAGAGGTGAGAGATCACGCACTAGTGATCTTGGGCCACCCTAGCCGCAAGCGTTACTCCCAATAAAAAATTGAGTGAGTCTCATTAACGCCTTGCGCAAGCTCGAAAGCGGCCCTTGGGGCACTCGTTGCCAGAGACAAGCAACGCAAATTACTTTGGCACCGTTTGACGGCGGGAAATTTCATTACCACAAGCACATATCATTATTATCTCGCCAGCAATCTACATATTTTACTCGGTAATAAATGCGCGGGTAGTTTCACTTTCGGACACTGGTTTTCGAAAATGACCCGACTTTATAAATTTGTTGCGGTTCGGACTTCGGTTTTTGTGAAGGGCGTGTTACAGTTTTAAGTGAATTTCTTTTTGACCTCTTGTACCAAGGTGTTATTTGTAACTACTTGTACATCAAGACATAATTGGGTATGAACAACCTCAATTCACAATGGTAAATAGATAATTGAATTTTCAGCTGAAGGATACAACAACGTATATCTTACGTATAACGAATTTTAATTGTTAACCACAACATAAACTTGTTAACTAAGAGGTACTATGACTCCTATATTTATTTGGTAGATTACCAGTTAAATATTACGCACTATAACGCGTTAATAACTATTATAAAGTGCTTCTCATTTTCTGTCCTTAAATTATAAGTATTTCTCAAGCCGGGATGGTGTCCGAAAACGGAATTGTTATTTTAAGAGATAATTTAACATCCAGGCATAACTCAACTAACATTTTAGCGCATCAGGACTCAAGTAAGTTAACACGTTTTCTTAATAAAATGTGATATCTGAAAATGTGAAATTGAAAATTAATTATGTCTGTACATTTGAGATACTATAAAAATATATGAGTTATGTCAAATTCAACTAACTGTTATAAAATTTGGATTTGTAACACATTTGTTATACTTTGGGTGATTCTTGGGAATCATAATTTCCATTTGACTTGAACCAGTTTGTTTAGATGACTCATATCATATGACTATGACTCGATTTACATAATGCATATTTATTTAAAAAATCTGTTAAAATTATATCAGAATAATAAGCAAGCAACACAGCGCTCTATTGGTCAGTAGCTAAAATTGCCCCTGATAGCTGTATCACGGAATGTTAGTTGTGGCTCGTTACATTCGCGACAGACTGTAGCTTGTTATCCCATAACTGAAGTCACTGAACTGAACTGAACACCGACAGCTTAATGACAGAATACGCCCCTTGTAATCACCGTGCGTAATACTACTCCACATTGCACTTCGGAATCGTTTTACGAATTTAATTTTTGGAGGTGATCAAAATCCTTGCATGTTTCACCTCACCGCCTGCTAAGCGTATCATTACGGGAACTGAAGCCTGCTATTACTCACTCGGTTTGGTGTAAAAGTTTCCCAAAGCAAAACACGTACTTCAAGATTAAAGGATTGATTGATTATTACTATGTGTGCGATAACGTCGGAAAGTAGAAACGGGACAACTTTAACGAGACATTTAATTCTTCGATATTGATATAAGAGCGTATACTATGTATTATTGACAGGTGTTCTGTAAATGATACATAAATAGGTAATATCATAAAAACCAAGATAAGTTTCATAACTTGACGATTCTATAATAAAATATATATTATATTTTACCATAAAACGCGTCGCAATACAAGTATGGGTATTGCAACGCGTTTTATAGTAAATTTATAAATATTTTTATGCTTTGTTAATATTTTCTGACACAAAATATACACTACTGTATTGTTATAATGAACTGGAATTGATATAGTGAAGTCGATATCAAGCAACTTTGCTTGCTCTATTGGACAGATGACCAAGGCTAATCTCAGTTTCAAGGGTGTTCATTTCATCTCTATGGTAGTTTTTGTGTTCTGTAATATCTAATGTCTATTAGTTCAAATTTTATATAACCATTTCACCACACATTCGGTAGAGCTGGAACTTATTAGACCTTCTAATAAGTACCATAACATTAAACCTAAAAATATAGAGCGTAGAGCAATATAAAGCTGGCTGGTAACTCGAAGTTGAGAAGACTCATATTCATAAGATGATCATTTCACGACCCAAAAAAAAATTAAATAATAATTCGAAAAACTTAAGTGTAACGAGAAAAAATTATGTGTAGTGTGAAAACATTGAGCGAAATGGAGCGTCAACGCGAAGGTTGATGTCGTGTCGCCGAGGGCGCGGCGAAATGCCAGTACAGTTCGTTGTGCAAACCCGTACTTGTGAAAATCGAT